>OX243893.1:49496060-54496060 GCA_945859665.1 Anorthoa munda | reverse complement strand
TTGCTAATAACATTCTCAGGCAAGTAATAACATATGGCAAACGTATGCTACATACATTTTTAGCAGAAAACAAACCAACAGATGAAAGGCATGAAAGCTGTTCTCTTAGAATTTTCAACAAGTGTATTGCACCTTTTAAAAATATAGGAGATTTATCTTACAGCATGGAATTCAATGTTTTTAAGATTTTAAAACAATACATTGTGCGGATATATTAAAATATCCCGTTACCGAACAGTTTCGCAAGACAAAGCAAAACACATGTTGTTTTTGAGAATTGCGGTTCGTGACTTATATTTATAACTAGCAATATATTATATACCGGCTAGTTAATATATTATCAACTAGGTTCTGCCAGCGGCGTCACCCGCGTGAATGTCGAAAATTATCCCAAAGGAACATATTTCCGGGACAAAAAGTATCCTATTTATCTATTCCAAATTCGCGTGACCCAAGGGCTGGCTTTTACCTCGGGCAGAGAATAAGCATTGCCATACAACGTGCGTAAAAACAAATAATTTTTAGGTGTAGTTTTTTTAAATTAAATATAGCCTTGAACGTATTTTAATAGTCACTACAGACGCGATTTGTCTTTTTATAGAAATATCATTTGGTAAAAAATACTTTTCATCTGGTAAGCAGATGGGTGAAGGACGTTCTTCTGCGGATCTACTACTATTAAGGTTGACATCAGTAAAAAACAATAAACATTTTCTTAAATGACTTTTATATAACGATTACAACTACAAAGCATCAGTTTTTGATATTTTATAAATATTTGGAAAAATCTTACAAGTCCATTGTGTTTATTGTCTTGTTTTAACCGAATTCAAGGACGTCCTCAATTCGACTGAAGGCTTCTTGTATGAAATAAGTTAACGTAATTTTTATTTATTTTAATCAAAGTAATCAACCATGAAATCGATGCATCTTTGCCAACGCAGTGGCAGTTTATTGATGGGGCTTTTTGAAGAATTAGGCTGGACGAGAGACAACAAATTCTTCAACGGCATTCTCCAACAAAACGATTCAAATAAATATATGCATAATGGTCATATTATTCTCTTTAAAACTATTTTGGTTAATGTCCACCACTCTTCGCAAAGCGGGCCGCACGGGTTTTGCAATGACCTTTGATGGAAAATTCGGCGATAATCAACGGAACTCTTCAACAAATGACGGCAAATACCCATGATTGCTGCAATCCTTAGATAAAGTAGGTATAGATTAAGCACTGGCGTGGCCGCACATGAGACAGCAATAGTTAGTTCTGATGTCACAACAAGAACAAGAACACTACAACCCACCATCGCACTGACACTTATTATCTATAAATAACCCAAATTCCTTGTCTCAATTAACACATAATACCACAAAATCATAGAAAATCAAACAAAACCGAGTTTGTTTGTCAAACCTGTCATTGTATTAGAGTTTGACAAACGACAGAAACCGGCCACGGTGACAAAGACAAAAAATAATCTTTTGTCCTTATCATTTACATGGAGCTGCCAATTAGCCATCTCGCTCTATCAATCAAGGTCATTTTAAGGCTTAATCTATACCTACTTTATCTAAGCTGCAATCGTATGTCTATATATTGTTTACATTTACACCATTTCATAACATAACAACACGCCGCGGTATGCTCTGAAGGGGTATGCAGATGTGTACAGTTCACTAGTAATTTTCAAGTTCCATGTTTTTGGGGTTATCTATTTGGGCATAACTTTTTGTTTATGAACCTGCCTTTATGATTCTTTTCAATCGACTTAAAAAAAGGAGGAGTTTCTCAATTCTACTGTATATTTTTTTGTATGTTTACGCGATTTCTCCGCCGATTGTGGACCGATTTTGACAAAATTGATTTTGAAAGGGTGGCGAGGTGGTCCCATAGTCACCAAGTCAGAATCTGATGATTGGATCCCATGGAAATCGATGGAACTCCTTAAATATTATAGGCATACATAAAGCAATTTACGAATTTTCATGAACAATGCAATCGTTTGCACTCCGAAAGTATCTTTTTATGTAGTTGAAATGATGAAGAAGACCACAGATGGCCACTCCTTAATAATAAGTATGTCACGGGTATAGAATATCTCGAATAGTTAACTGACTATGATGAAACATATACTTATAACCTGGTACTAATGAAAATGGTGCCATCGAACTGATCTGATTATGAAGCCGGAAGGTAGGCACTGGAACTCCGTAATAAAACAACGTATCCTAGTCGTGTTTGGGCTTATTGGAATTGTCATGAGATGTACCTAGTTTTGGTATTTCGATTTTTTATGTTAATTGGAGGTAACAAAACAAAAAAGAGAAAAATAAAAGAAAATGTACTGCACAAACAATCGGTATTAACAAATTTGGTAATATGCCAAGAGAAATTGCGAATTATTTAGGCTTGCCTGAGACCAATTTTTACATAGGACACAGTTTTAGAAGAACTTCGGCTACAATGTGGGCTGATTCGGGGTCTGATATATTAACTTTAAAGCAACATGGCGGATGGCGTTCTGATGCAGTCGCTGAATCATACATAGAATACTCTATTCATAACAAGGTGAAAATCAGTGACAAAATAACGCAAGCCATTAATTTGGAGCCAAAGTCAAAAAAGTTTGCCCCAAACCACAACCATGTACATCTCGTAGCATGAGTTATTTGGTGCTTACTACATTCAGTAATTTCTATGATTGCCTATGTCGGCGACATTTACACAAGAAGAAAATGAAAGGCGAAGGGCCCAATCCAGCCCAATCAGCTGTTTTTTATTGCTTTTCCTACCTGCCACCCCGTCTTTATCTGTCCAAAGAAAAGTTTACCTATCCAAGGCAGGGTGCTAAAATTTTTCGAGTTCGCTTCGCTAGCGTTTACAATCTCGTTTTTCAGTATTATTTTCATGACTCGACACAGTAACTCCAAACTCATGAATACAAATATAGAAATAGCGTCAGAATAAATTCAATTAGATGAACGTAAGCGAGGTGCTAAAAATTTCGAGATCGCTTCGCTCGCTCTGACAATCTTGGATCTCACTCTTTTATGCTACAGTCGACTTCATGTCGGTATAAATGGTAAAATAAAATCTTTAATGCTAATAAAAAAAAATATTTTTATTTTTGCATTTTACATTTTCTTGATTCTTTGCATTGACTTCTTGACGCTCTTCCAGCGTATAGTATAAGTCAACAACGTAATTAATCTGAAGTGAAAAAAATTTCGAGCTCGTTTCGCTCGCTCTTTCAATATACATATTTTTTCTAAATCATCATTTCAAAGACTTCTAATTTTTAACTGGTTTTGGGATGGCATAATTCTATGAGCTGGGGCGCCAAATCTTTGTTGTCAACTCTAGTCGCTTCGCGAGCATCGCGGAAAGAATGACAGGGTAAGAATTTTGCTTATTTTCCTTACTTTTTCCGGACAGCGTTTAGCGTGCTTAGTAAAACTGTCACTGACGATCTCTTATTACACCATAGGGATCGTAACTGAAACACTCGCGAAAACGTGATATATAAAAAAAAAATATTTACGTGGACTGGGTTAGCACAGGCGACAGGTTGGGCAGGCCGGGGGGTGCTTATTGAAAGTTAGCCTGGGGCGGTCAGAACTCTAAATCCGGCCCTGGTCCTTTCTACATGGTCCTCCCTCATTTCTCAACCAAGAAAGCGTCTGAAATTTCTTTAAAGTGACTCATCTCTGAGTTCGTTTCGGTGTCTTTTCTCGGATTAGTAGATAGAATAGGAAACACTGACCTCATCTAGTTTTAGAATATTTTTGCGATGTTGTGTTTGTCCAAACAGATTTACAGAAATAAATATCGTTTGTACCTTTAATTCGTACACGGTACCTGTAGTAATAATTGATTAATAATTAACTTTGAAGCTCACATGGCCTAGTTACCCCAATTAAAATTTTCCTACCGCCCATTTTCATCCAACTTTACATCATCAACAAACACTGCTGTTTGCAAAGGCAACCTCGGCGCCCCTTCGATCCTCGCACACCAGGCTATATCCTGATTAGCTGTAGGTAAATCAGGCCCTGGTAAGAGCCATACAGATTTGAGTGGGTCTGTCTAATCAGCACAAGCATATGTCAGTTACCGTGTAGCTCAACTCCGAGGCTGAAGTACCTTAATCGTAAACGTGCTTCAAATGTCAATTTATACTAAAGAAGAGCGTTTCCCCTTACGGTCACCAGATGGCGCTTATCCAGTTTCAATACAAATTGAAGTTCACGATAACGCGATCGAGCACAAGTAAAAACACGGCAGAAGCCCACAGAACTCGCCAAACTCACCGAAAAATACTAAAGATGGGACATTTGGATAGACCGCGTAAAGTACCTATAGGTACTCAAACTGCAGACAAAGCTTTTTACATTTCTTAACATGCTTAAAATAGTCCTTCCTATAAGTACTTCTGCCACTTGTGCGTGACCTAGTTCGAGCTTATCCCGCACTGTGCGTAAATGTTATCAACTAAGGCCTATAAGTTGGTATACATTCGAGCTAGTATACCGTTGATATGTTCTAGTGGTTCCTGAAAATATCTGAACCGACTTTATTTAACGTTAATTTTTGGATATATAAACCTAAGTACACGACGCGAATGGATGTAGCTCTCGTGTTAAAAAAAGGCGTAAAAGTGATAGCAGTTTGTAAAATAATTGTTATTCTCGCCTTTGACCGCTATCTCACCTGATGGTAAGCGATGATGTGCTCGATGGTGAAGCACGCTTGCCTAGAAGTTCAATTTATATATTTATTCAATTCAGCAATGCTCTTACTTTGAGCTGTTTCGTTTAGCTTTATCTGCACCGGCTTCTTTTTCATACATCCATAATATTATCTCCGAAATTTCCTACCATAGCCAAGGGCAAGGCAAAGTCGAGAAAAAAATACACTAATTATCCGTATTTTCATTGGTCTGCCTCTTTTCTCTTAGCCATCCTCATAATCTATGACAATCGATTGCACCAGTTTGCCAGTCTAACTGAGAAGTTTATAGGTATACTACCGCTATGTGTTTATCCTAATCACTTTCGTTAATCCATTTACACTTAACATTGTTACCATTTATTCATCTCTTTTTGAAAGAATAAAGCGAATTATTCGGGGAAAATACAACTTTTTAGAAAACAAATAGATTTTTCATAAAGCAAATATAATAATTCTGCAGATTTTTTTATTTTTTGGTAGCTATTGAGAGTAGTAGGTAATTATTATGATTATTATAATGGTCGGGCATCCGAACGGTACCTCAAATGCAAACACAACTGCTGAAACCTGAAACAACTATAACATCTTTGACCATACGTATAATGTTTTGCGTGGGAATCGAACTCGCGACTCGTGCATTTGTTGATCGCTCAGCCGATGTGTGCGTGAGCACTACTAACTTTCGAGTACCTATTATAGTAACTTTTATAGTAGGTGACAAATGTGCAACGGTAAGTTTACCTAGGATATAGAATAGCCTGTCTGTCTGTAACCTGTTATTGCAGCTAAGATTGTTGTTATTGGCATAAGTCGCAGATTTAGTTTATTTGGTTATTTAGAAGAGGAGCATCAATAGTTTGCAATTTTAACCGGGTCATCTCCATCAAAATAAAAATGAAACCGAACCTCGTATTACACCTGAGCGGAATTAACTCGTACAATCATAATCTTACAAATTGCTATCACTCTCACGAATATTAGCAAGAAGCACTTGAAGCTATGGAATATGCTGGCCTTTTGCAGTGAACTTTGTCAACAAGACGTTGACATTTAGAACAAACAAAATACTAGGTTCCCAGTTTGTTCGTTATTGATATAATTATGTATGTTGTGTTGTTGGGAGAGTGCATTGTTTTGCTAGGTTGTTTAGCAATGCAAAATGTGCGGGTGTGGGGGGTCCGAACCACGGCGTGCGGCGTGCGCAGGAGTGGGGCGTGGGGAGGCATGCGGGAGTGCGCTCGCTCGAAATAACCGGCGTATTTCGGTCGCCGCCCCCCGCGCCGCCTCCAGCGCCGGCGCAGCGCGCCACCGAACCACTCCGCACTATCCGCTAACTATTCGCAATCGACCGACGTCTTGGTTGTTGGACTTGGGTTATAATGACTTGACTTCTGCTAAATGAACCCGTGTACTAGTATAAGTTTTTCGCAGTGGCGTATTTATTTCTGTATACACGAGCACCGATACGAGGATTGTTTTACGATAAGGACTAGAAGCGTCGAGTGAGAGTTTTTTGTGCTGCAGTGGCGTGCGCGTGGCGTGTGCGTAGTTCTGCAGTGGCGGCAAGATGGAGAAGCAGTCGAGGTGGACGGAGCAGCGCTCCGAGCAGCGCGTGCAGCAGAGCTCCGAGCGGCGCGAACAGGTGGTGCAGCAGCGCACCGAGCGCAGCGAGCAGCACTACACGCGCCAGATGCTCTCGCAGCAAGGTACGTCCACTACTACCTATCACATCTGTGTAAACACCATCTCACGCTCATAGCACTGTACTTAGCTTACTATTACATCTAACCAACTTATAATAATCACTGCTACTGCGAATATTATTTTGATGTATCGTGATCCTGAAATTCATCTCATATTGGCGGGTGCGAGCGGCGCGGGCGCGGGTCGGGCGCGAGCCTGGCGCTGGCGCCCACGCGCGCCCCAGAATAGCCGCACTATCTCGCTCGCGGTGGAAAAGCGCTATGCACAAATAAAGTTACGCACCAGGAAGAAACTAAAGACACTCGCAAGCGGGTCGCCTCGCGCGACACCGGCTGCTCGGGAGCCTCGGCGCTCCCACATGACCTACTTATGCTACACTCTTACTTCCAAAAATATCTAGCCATATTCTGTAAAATGATTTTCTTATGTCAGCCCTGTGTGCAATGAAAATGCAGCGAATTTCTTATAATATAAACATGAAGGATGACGAGTGAACTCACAGCTGTTAAGTTCGAACTTGGTCGCTGGTACGACTCCGAAGCAATTCTTTATGCAATATTTATATCATAAATGGGCAACAGATCGCTGTAACTGCGGCGTGAGCTCGCTCGTCCCTCCATTAAGGCTGCACCGCGAACTTGTTTTAGCATTAAGAACTTGTTTACTTATAAGGCGCAAAGACTTATCCTTTTATGGAATCTGAATAAATATGTTTCCATTCAAGGATTATTTTTTTACCCAACATGAATGCTTCAACGTCTGACTTAAGTTAAACAAATGTATTGACACGAATTAACAACTCACTCATATTATACTAAAACTTAGCAATCAAACAAAATTGATCGACACTAACATCTATAAGAAGCTTGTATGCTAGATGTAAGATAATCCATATCCATTTGTTTTTAGAATGAGATAAACATAGGGTTTACGTGACGCAAAAGCTGCGGGATATTTAAAATTGCACAATATTTCGAGACTTCCAGAAATAAAATGAAAACAGCTCATCTTGAAATTTGATTACCGCCATACAGCTTAACTTTTTTATCGCACATTACATCGGATGTTCTTTGTGTCTTTTCTTCGAGATTTGGCATCCTTACAAGAATTCTTATTTCTCTAGTACAGGGAATAGCGGCCAAATATACATATAATAATCAATTCGAATATACTGGAGTCAAATGAAAACATGTTTTTTTATGTTTTTAAAATTAATGCGTGTGTATCGTAATTAAAGAAGTAGGTGAGTGGAGACACAATCATCGGCAGTTGTGCAAACTGAACGTCGTGTTCGACATTAATATATATGTAAAATTGTAACCGTGGGTACATAAACACGAACACTATCTCCGACACATGCGAGCCTTACATATGAAATAATTCATGAATACTACGTTGTATAATATCACTACAATGAATTGATCGATATGCACTGCTTGCATATTAGTTGAACTTACAAGAAGACCATTCACTTTGACTTTTTTCTCTTTATAATATCAATTCGTATTGATTGTGAGGTTTGGGGCGAACTGCACCAATGAAACTGCAGTACTATTCTGTTAACATCTCAACGTCAAGTGACATTGGGTATGACAGTTGAAATATCGCTAACTTCACCTAACATCTCAGCGATTAGCACACCAAATAAGAATTCAAGAGCTGAAAGTGTTATCATGTGATTACTAGATCTTCAACTCAGTTGCTATTATCCTGATCGGGTTCAGTTTTATAGATGAAATTCGCTCTTACAACCAGTTTTTTGATAAGTAGTTAATTCAACCAATGGTTTAAATATGCTTTAAAATTTCGGTAAAACTCGTTTATTCATCAATTATTAGTCTAACAAATGATAAAATAATTAATTCTTAATTTTTTTTTGACTATTGTTGAAGCTAATAAACGACGTCAAAAGGCATTTTATCGAAATTTGCAACCATTGGTTAGCATATTAAAATTTAACCATTGGTTGAGTTAACTACGGATGAAAAAACTGACAGTCTCTGTTTGCAGTTGTACCTATGCACTTTACATACTCTAGCTTATTGACAATCGCATTTTCAAAAAGCTATAAACAATATAGACGAACCATGTGAAAAGAACCTAAACTTAAAATAAAATTATATCGATTAAGAAAACGAACATTAATTTATTGAAAGCTCGAGGTAATCAATAAAAATTGAAGCAGTAAGCGAGTCTCCTCGACCCATAATACGTACAAGTATATATACTGTATGAGTGCATCAGACGTAACAGGGCGCGGCAGTACAAGTTTTTGCTTACATCGCTTTAATTATCGGTTTTCTATTTCGACGTACGACTGAGAACTGCAGAATAATAGCGTCATTAGAGTATGACGTGAAAAACGCCGGTAAAATGCCATCAAACAACGTTTTCACTCTTTCTTCGCGATCGACGTTCAATAGAAACGGCATAAAATACCAATCAGTTCGTGAATCACATTCACTTTTTACAATTGAACAAGCGGCAGTATGAAGGCGCCGGGTGAATGGATGCAATCGATTATTTCATTCAAAATTATGTTAACATGATGTATCAATATGACGTTGCCTTAACGAGAATAAAATGTAACCGGTATAAGTTGTGGACGTAGTGTTGTGAGTCGCCGGTCGTGCGGTACATCCTAGTGGGCTACATGAGTTTACAAAGCGTGCGTCTCGGCCAGCGTGCAGCGGTCGGCGCCATCGCTACAGCTAGATGATCATCTCGATCTGTCGGCGTGCTCCGTGTAGCGCGGAGCTAGAACGTGCTCAGCAGCCATTATAACGTAACATGTTAACTGTAGCGCGTCGCGGTGCCTGCTGCCGCCGCCGGCGCCGCACCGGTCGCACCGACTGCTGAGAAAATTATATACGCAACTAAACAAAAAATCACGCGCAAGATTACCTTCACTAAGCACACCAGTTTGTTGATAATGTGTCGAGAAATTCTAATGATAACAACTAACAAAACAAAAGATGAGAAATGAATTACTTACAATTACAACTATTTTTGCCGTACCTATTAAAATAAATACTTATAACGTTAAGTGCAACCATATTTACATATAAAATAACATACATCACGAGATAAATTGCCAACGTTAATGAGAAAATAATATTCGCATGGATCGATGTCTTCAATTTCCATCCCGCGAGCGGTACCTACAGTGATTTAAATTTCTCATCGAAAGCGCAAGTTAAAACTTTCGACCACGCTGACTCTCAGAGCTGGGAACAAAAGTCGATAAGAAATTATTCACGACGAGCACTTCTTTGAACAGCTGATTCGCTAACAAAGCATTAGAAAACACTTCTTGCACAAATGGTCATTGTTTAATACAATGCGATCACCGCATAGTACGATATGCCGTGAATTTTCTTACTAACGATTATTAGGCACGGATGTTAGTTGACACGCAGATAAGTCACGATTCGTAAAGTATTCGAAAGCTCCAAAGTCACACACAGCTCGCGAGTACAGTGGAGATAATGAAATCATGCTCTGTGCCGAGTTCAGCGTTCGCAAATAAATACGTTTCATTAAAACGGGCGAGACAACACTTAACGTTCGTAGCGTACTTACTTTTACCACTCTTATCTCCAAATTTATTATCTGAGTGAACAGTTAAAAATGTAGCAAACGAAGCTACTTTCGCTCCGCGCTATAATGATTTGCTTGTAGAATAACTCGTTGCGTTATGTTCATGATTATAATTATAATAACTGCCTGCGGTTCAAAGCCATGGGATGCTGCCATGTCAACAGTTTTCGAAACACTCAATTTAGATGTGAAACAGAAAAAAATACAAGTCCGATATGTTTGTTTTTCTAATTAATAATGCAAGTCAGATATGAATTAGAAATAATATTACTTTGAAATAATAACATAACAGTAACATAACTTTTAAATTTTAATATTGTATATGTACTTCAAAACGATGACATTTTACTATTAACTCATTACTAAAGATTATATAGACAACAGCGATTTCATTATTTTTCCTAAGAAAGTGTACGTAATTATTTTATTTGAGTTTTGTTTATTTAGCTGGCTACTACTAGCTACTTTTATGTGATATATAGACGAGAAATATGCTTTGTTGGATACGAACAAAGAGACGTAGTATATCTTTCAATCTTCATTCCCACGTACCTGTTTGGTCGCCTTACCTGAAACTTCAAGAATGAAGTTTGAGAAGCAGTATCATACGTAAAGTTAGATCATCAATCATGATCTGATGATCAAAAGGTATCGAGAAAAGCTTTTAAAACTACTGTACCTAGACGATAAGTCAACCTCTTCATTGATTAACTGATTGATGAGCTTTGTGCAATTTTCTTTATTTACGAGTACTATTGCGTTAATCGCAACGATCAATCAAATTAAATTTCGGCTTTTAACATGTAAGTAGGTTTATAGACAAGTAAAATTTAAATATTTAAAAAAACCCGACACATTTTTATTTCATGCTACATAATGTATCTAGTAGTAGACACGCTTCGATCGACAATCTATTAAACACGTAATTATGACACGATATATTGCGAAAAAAATCAATAAAACGCCCATAACTTTACAACGGCTAAACCGATTTTCATCAAACATAGGTAGCTAAGAACACTCTCGATAAAGTCACCTTACAAAAGAAAAATCGGTTCATCCGTTTAAGAGCTGTGATGCCACAGACAGATAAGCAAATAAGCAAACACATAGGTATACACGCCAGACTTATAACACCTTTCTTTTACCGTCGGGTGTTAAAATATGTTTTAATCGGTATTCCAATTTTAATCAAGCTGTAAGCTATATTTCTAATACCTACGGTAAAATAATAAATGAAATTTCCTAAAGAAATGGCAACTTCATGTTATCGCCTAACTGTATGCTCGTGTACAACAGCAGATATCGCTTTCTCCTTTTAAAGATGAATTATGATTGTACTACTAGAACACTCTTTTTAAACAAACTTGAATATTGCATTAGCCATGGTACAGTATAATGCAAAGATTTGTATTCTTTGAGCTGCATAACACTGCATTTTCTTAGGTCGTTAGAAGCTCAGAGCTTTCAACGCTTAAGAATATAAATTGCGCGGCAAAATGAAGAGTTATATCTTTAATATCGGACAGACACTAAGATTAGGTAAATATAATGCAGTTTATACAGAGATAAGAAAGGGCAATAGATGTCAAGACCACAAATTCATTTTACTTTGAAAATAGTTCTTGCTGAAGGTACAAACACAAAGCCATATTCTGTTAAACGACATTCAACAAAATTAAACAAATACAGTATGAATTGGCCTACGCTAAAAGTATTTGAAACATTTGGAATGTGTTTTGCTATAAAAAGCAAGACTATCCAAATTATTATTTTTGTTATATGCACGTCATGTTCTCAGTAAGTATAAGCCTGACTTGGTCGGTTAGCGGGCTGCGGGCTCGGTCACCTCGATCTCAGTTATTCCGTCTCGTTAAGCTCAAAGAGCTATGGAACCGACCGCAGGCGCCATGTCTTGCTACGTTTAGCGGTCACATAGAGCTGAAAATGTGAACTTACCATTCTTGACTTGTGTGGCGAGATTTAATTTCTTTTTTGTGCTTCTTTTTCGGTTTTTCAATATCAAAGCTACTTGTTGTCCAAGCCATCCTCATTTTATATATAAACTTTGTTTTTAAATTCTTCTTAATTTGTCATTTTATTCTTACCTACTTATACCTATTTGAATATTACCAGAACACAACATATTCCAATGAGATGAAATGCCCAGCTAGACGCGGTCCGCAAGTTCAAACAATGTAATTAATAAAGCAAGCACATACAAATTGGATAATGTATTATTACGTCAATTATTTAATTTATAATAATCATTTTCTATTGGGAGCTATTGTGGCATCCCTATTTACATATTTAATTATATTTAGCTTTCATTTTCAATATGGTATTGGATTTTTTTTTCAATTCTTTGAAAACGGTGATCAGCACAGAGATGTAAAAGTTCTTTGGATTATATATACTATTGCTATTATAATAATATTATAAAGAGGAAAGTTATTTTTTTGTTTGTTTGTTTGTACCGAATAGGCTCCGAAACTACTAGACCGATTGAAAAATTCTTTCATCAATAGAAAGCTACGTTATTCCTGAGTAACATAGGCATTTTTCTTATCCTGAAAACGGGTCCTGTGGGGTGGCCCACGGGAGCGAAGCCGCGGGGAATAGCTAGTTTTTTTTATAAAATAAGAAAATAACTAGATATATTTTCCCTTATTCTTGTTCCAAAATACTTCCACAATATCGCCCGCTGCTCTTGTTTAAAATACGATTATTGCATTATTTTTGCATACTTTATAAGGTATCCCAAGAATAGAATTTTGAATACTCGTGCCTATTCCGGCTTAAAGATTCTTTATTTATTCTAAAAGAACATACATTGTTCACTTAGCGAATAAATACATGACTAAGGTTAGTGTAGTCCAGTAGCTAAA
Source organism: Anorthoa munda (assembly GCA_945859665.1). Taxonomy (NCBI): domain Eukaryota; kingdom Metazoa; phylum Arthropoda; class Insecta; order Lepidoptera; family Noctuidae; genus Anorthoa; species Anorthoa munda. The sequence goes on along the minus strand of OX243893.1, from coordinate 54,483,133 downwards.
AGTTTTGTGTTGTTAGTGACGTACTGTTTGAGTTTAGCTCTGAATACATTAAAAGAGGATGTGTTCCTTATATCTGCGGGTAGATTATTATAAAGCTGGACGCCTTCGTATTTTATATTTTTCTTGCCATATTGCGTTCGCGGGGGACGAGTCTGTATTTGGTTAGGGTTTCTTTGGCTGTATTTGGATGTTTTGGTGTTGAAGGATAACTGTGTGTGTATGGTTTTGTTAAGTATTTTTCTAATGAGAACGCAGGAATTGAAAGTGTAAAATTGATGAATGCTCATTAGTTTGGTGTTTTTGTATAGTTCAGATGTAGATGTATGATAATCATAGTTAAATAGAAGTTTGATTATTTTATTTTGTGCTATTTGCAGATCTTTAACTGCTGATTTTGTAGCGCAACCCCAGATTTCGATAAGATAATTTATGTGTGCGCGAATTAATGAGTTGTAAATGTTGAAGCGGATTTTTTTTGGGATGTTATTTATGTACCCGCGCATTGATCCCATTAATGATGTTATTTTTGATTTTATGTAATCAATGTGCGCTTGCAAAGTGAGTTTGTTGTCTAATCTAGGTCCGAGATATTTTTCACAATTGCTTTTGACGATTTTAGTGTTGTTTATGTGTAAAGCTGGGTAATCAGAGATTTTTTTATTTTTAGCTGAGAATATCATGTACGAAGTTTTTGATGCGTTTATAGTAAGTAAATTGGAGCTAAACCAGTTATACAATATGTCCAAGTCTTTTTGAGCGTCAGCTACAATGGTGTTTATGTTGTTACCGAAGTAGAATAGGCAAGTATCGTCGGCGTACAATGTTAGTTGTCCAATTAAGCCTAAATCTTTAATATTGTTTATGTAAATAGCAAATAAGAGAGGGGATAGCAGAGATCTTTGGGGCACACCAAATTCTATGGGAGATTCTCTACTCATCGCGTTTCCCATTTTAACTACTTGTTTCCTATTGTATAAGTATGAGGAAAGGATATTATACATTTCTCCGGTGATACCAATGTTTTTTAGCTTTAATAATAGGATTTTATGAGCAACTGTGTCAAAAGCTTTTTTTAGATTAATAAAAATCCCGAGTGCAATGTTTTTTTGGTCAATGTTTGCTTTAACGGTGGTGACTAAATCGATTGTGGCGCACAAGGTGTTGGATTTGGGTCGGAAACCGAACTGCCGATCATAAATATAATCGATGTCGTTTAGGTATTTTTCTAGTCTTGTGTAAATTAATCGTTCAAAAATTTTTGATAGCACTGGTAGTACCGATATGGGTCGATAATTACCGGGGTCTGATTTTGTGCCGGATTTGTATATAGGGTTGACTTTGGCAATGTTGATGGTATCTGGGAATGTACCACTTTTGAAACATTTATTGGTACAATTAGTTAGGTTGACCGCTATTAGGTTTTTTATGCATTTAATAGTTTTAGTGGTGATGCCATCAATTCCTGAGCTGCAACACGGGTCTAAATTATCGATTATCTTTATGATTTCAGCACTAGTACAGGGTGTGAGGGTATCTAAATGATTTGTGTTAGGATTATCTTTTGTTGTGGTGTATGTTAGGTTATTGTGAAATTTGTGTGGTATTTGAGTGGCTAGGCGCTTCCCCACGGACGCAAAAAAGTTATTGAAAGTTTCGCATATCTCGATAGGGTCGTTAATGGTTGTGTTGTTTACGTTTAGCTTAGGTATGTTGCAGGCGGTGACCGGGTTATTATTAGATAAATAGTTAATTAAGGACCACATCTTTCTTGGATTTGATTCGCAGTTAGGGAATTTTATTATAAAATATTGTCGTTTTTCTTTCTTCATAAGGCGTTGCACTTCGTTTCTCTTTGTTATAAAATTGGTTTTAAATTCGTTGTTGCCCGGATTACTTTTAGATTTTCTCCATATCAGATTTCTCTTGTCAATTTCCCTCGTAATTTTTCTATTGATCCAATCGTCTCTGGGTTGGTTTAGGATTTTTGATTTCTTTTTCATGTTTTTTTTTTACTTTATCCTTTATGAAATTCTCTAGATCATAGTAGTCGTCGTTTGTTGTTATGTAGTTGGTATTTGAGACGTCTTTGTATAGATTTTTGTTGTCAATGGCTGTGTAGTGATGTATTTTTTTTGGTGGTCGTTTGAATTTCTTAAGTTCCAGGTAAATATGGTTGTGGTCAGATAATGACGATTCAATGACAGCCATATAAAGTCGTCTTTGGAAAGGTTTGTGCAGACGTGGTCTAATATTGTATTGGTGGTAACGGTAGTCCGGGTTGAATATTTTTTGTTTGTTTTGTTTAGTATTTTGTATCCAGCCTCTTTGATCGTATCTGTGTAGGTTGTCGTAGTCCGATCCGGTTTGAGTAAGTCAAGATTGAAATCGCCGAAATTAATGCATCGTCGTTTTTGTTGAAGTTGTGAAGAATAGTATTCTATAAAGTTTTTGTTGTTTGTATCTGGTGGTTTGTAGATAATGCCGACGTCCAGCGCATACTTTTCCAGGAAAATCCAAAGATAATTGTTGCCATCAATTTAGTTTTGTTGAATCTCTTTGTGTTCAAGGTCATTATGGACGAAAATTGATACCCCTCCGCCGCGCCGATCATTGTGGTAATTGTAGTGATGAGTATAGTTTGGTATGTATAGTGAAGAGCCTTCGGAATGGGATCTAATCCATGTTTCGCTTAATAAAATCAGGTGAATTACGTGGGCTATGCTTTTCAAAATGCACTGAAGTTCATCCAATTTCCCTTGTTTTGATAAACTTCGTATGTTGATATATAGGAATTTAAGGGCTTGCGCGTCGGTGGTAAGTTGAGAGTAATCGCGTATTGCTTGATACGTTGTTTTGTTTGTACAACTCGTTTGGGTTGTAGTGGGTATTAGTTTTTTGAGGGTATACTGTTTACAATTTTAGGTAGTCCTTTAACATATTTTATAATTAAGTTGGTTTCTCCATTTTCTTGACGGTGTTGTAGATCTTAATTCATTTAGGTATTTTTGTTGGTTGGGTGTTTGGTCTGAGAATACTTTTAAGTTTGATTTGGTGAGCTTGTCTTTGTTACGAAGTATGTGTTGAGCTATTTCATGGGATTCTAGGCTTATTTTGATGAGCCTGTTTTTACCGGCATTATATTTCCCGAGGCGCAGGCATTTGGTGATTTTGGGGTAGTTACTGTCGCCGTACGCAGGTTTTAATAATTTGTGTATTTATTCAACGGTACATTAAGTCCTTCAGATTCATCACAACATGTCAACACGAAAGCCTAACAGAAAAAACGGCGAATTGTCAAATCTTCAATTAATATCATAATTTCTTGCCTTCATTTCTTAGAAACACTTTCATAATTGATTAAGTTATTGTTGGAGAAGGTGACTAAGTTTTTCTTCACAACATTTTTTTTGTTTTTGAAACCAAATCCTGTTAATAAGATTCTGATACAGATTTGTATTTTTTTATTTTGGTCGCATTTCAGATTAATGAAATTACTTAAGTAAGTATTGCGATACTTATATTAATAACAAGGTTGATAAACTCATAACGTATTTTCTCTAAATATGAAATAAACTCGTCTAAAAAAATATAGTTTTTGCCCATCTCGAAAGCAACCAAGTGCAGTGACGTTATTATAATAGCTGTGACAGAAAATAACAAATCGTCAATAGTCATGATATACCAAGTACTCCTAGTAAAGTTGATTTTGACTTTTTAATTCAAAGGTAGGTACACTATATACTTCATAAAAGATAGCTTGATCTCTGCGACATACGTCAAATTGACGTATTCGTTATTGTTAGCCTGTCAAGCGCTATTGTTACTGTATTGATACTGACAGCTGTCACAGAGGTCAAGCTATCTTTTATGAAGTATAATAGTAATGATAAACTTTTCTTATTAATGTTGCTCTGATTGAAACAAATCTTAATGACCTGTTTATTTCTATTACAATAAAAAACAATAAGCACTCAAAAGAATTATCAAAGATATTATCTGTAGTTCGATTAAGAAGAAATCTGTTTCAATGATTTACTATGAGTATTTAAAAGGAAAATGTGACAGTCGAACTCACTAACTTCCGATTTCTGTAAGGTTTACAAATACAAAATAATACATTTAACAAAAAAAAATAAACCGACTTTCAAAACAAAACACTACAAAGCGAAAAATTACTTTCTTTTCGGAAGTCGGTGTCTTTGGAAGCAATTTTTTTCGTTATTGACGCCGATTGCCGAAAAGAAAGTTATTTTCCGCTTTGTAGTGTTTTGTTTTGGAAGTCGATTTAATTTTTTTGCTAAAATCTTTCTTATTTTTCTCTTTTTAGTTTTGGTTCCTTATAAGTATTACCATGAAAATCATTTATACCCAGAGGGCTTCTCATAAAAATTCCAACAAGCTTAAACAGGTTTAGGATACACTGTTTTATTACGGAGTTCCGGTGCATACCTTCCGGCTTCATCATCAGATCCGTTCGATGGTACCATTTTCATAAAAAAACATTTATTTAATTTTGCTTCATAACAGTAATTTAACTATTCAAGATATCTTATACCCAAAACATACTTATCATTGAGAAATCCCAGTGGCCACAAACGTAAAGTCGAGCATAGAACCTCATCCTTTTTGGAAAGTTGGTTAAAAATAGCTAATATACGTACTGTCCAACTCATTCTGACTGTTGTGGTTGGCTGCCTGACACAAGTACGTGACATGAGTTGATTGTATGTACATCATGTGTACATAATATATTATATGTTACTGATTAGGTTTATTTGGTTGGCAGTTTAATGATTATTGGTACTAAACAATCTATACAAACAATTTGGTTAAATACAGGTTCATACGTCATACATTAAAAAAGAAAACACAAATTTTAATAAATTATAGAAATAAAATAAATACAAACGTTGGTTAGAATAGGGCGTTTAAAAAGGCCACTTACAATGCAAGCAAGAAGTATAAATAAAAGTGATTAAAATAATTGGTAATAAGAAGCGGTCCGCAATTTCTTTCCGCGCGGTAAGTAGCGGGGCTAGCAATTATATCGACTTTAATAACTTTGATCGTTGCCCGAGATAGCCATAAGAAAAACATTTAAAAAAGGTTGAATTATTAATACAAGCAAAAAATTTTAAGCGGAGATGGTCTAGTAATAGGTAAGATTTTGAGGAGAAATAACTTGTTCGCAAGCACTTAATACCACTATACCACTTAGGAAAAATCAAAAGTGATTTACTTGAATCAATTGAAACCGTGTTTTCCTTTTTTTTCTTATAGATAGGCTCGCGTTTGACCACTATCTCGCCTGACGGTAAGCGATGATGTGGTCGACGGTGTAACACGCTTGCCTAGAAGTAACATATTCACTCTTGACTTAAAGACCCCGAAGTTGTAGCTATCTGGAAACACAGACTCCGGCAGGGAATTCCACTCCTTAGCTGTACGCATATTTCTCTTCAAATCAAAATGATGTTTTCGCCAAACGTATCTATAGTAGGTACGTTGTAAAGTAAATTTTATGACTTCTATAACACATGGGAGACAGTAGGTTTAGGAAAAAAACGTGTACCTATCTAAATTACTTTTTGAAAAATGCGTGGAGGCACCGAAATCTGAGATTTTGTTGCATTATCTCTAGGACTATAATATATGTACCTACCAATAGATTTGTAGAAAGGTACTTATAAGATATATTATCACACGTAAACCGTTCTATGAGTAAATCTTATGATTTCTATAACACAAAATGTAGTAAGTAATCGTGTTCCTACCTAAGTACCTAACTACTTTTTGAAAATTGCGTAAGTGTATTGCACCTAATGGTGCACTCAATCGAACTACAGGAGGAATTAATAGCGAATTTTTTTACAAATTGTGATTAATTATGAAATCCCGACAACACCTAGAAATTTATGACAATACAAAGTTTTTATAGAAATTGTCCAATTTCAGTTGAAAATCGGAGATTTTGTTGCATTATCTGTTGGATGTAATATTGACCAATGGTTTCGTAGAAAGGCGCGAATAAGATATAAACCTTTATCGTACGTTTCGTGTGGCCTGCGAGTATGATTCATAATGAGGGCCACTGACCATATGGCGCGCATTGGGTCAGGTTCGGCTGTGGTCCGACTGCGGGCTTGCGCCGGCGCCGCTTTCGGCGTATCAATGTAACAAAGCGTGAAACGCTCATTCATATATATGTAACTAGTTCCTTTATATGTTACTCGCTTACCATTTCATCCAAATCCGTTCAGCCATTTTTGCGAGATCGAAACATAAAGAACAAACTTTCACATTTGTGATATGAATAGTAGGATTTTGTGATGCTTCTACATTTATTTTGGTTTGAGTAGTTGAGGAGGCCCGGTTGCACTAAAACATTGCTCTGTTTCTGTCAATTGCCTGAAGATGCCAGAAACAGAATAATGTTTAGGTATTTAATTTGTGTTGCATGTGGGCCTCAGAATCCGTCGATTCTTTTACATATTCTTTGAGTACAAAGAGGCTACCATTTCAACGTGGTGAGTGGCTTTTTGCCTTGCAAACGTCGAGTATTTGACGCGTGTTACAAAGTGCAATTCTTAAAACAGTTTTATGCTGTTTCTAGTAGGTAATAAATCTAAAGTTCCTTAGACCAAAACTGGTTTTTATAGTGTGTACAAGTTGGTAACCTGCGACTTTTTACTGTCGATAAAATATAACGTAAATTAGGGGAGAGTGAGAGAGAGCACTCTCTACTGGATCTTTGCCCCCGCTTCAAGTTTAAAAACTAACTTCATAGGCCTTTCTCTGTTATGTAAACTTCTGTGTCCTTCTGCACGTATTGTTCAAATATTTTCTACGTACACCACACTATAATATTATTTCCGCAACATGTTCTTGGTTTGTCGTAGACACAGAAAACGAAACGCACGTGAGAACGAATGCAACCAATATGTTCAGCTGGTAGTCCGGTACGCTCTGCGGTTTTACACCTATGTACTCAATAGCTTAGGGTTGGGCCAACTTCGCTTTTATTTGGAAATACTTTGCGGCCTTATATTTAAAATGATAGACAAGGTATCAAACTAGTTTTGAAAAAAACTTATTCAGCTGATTAATACATAGAAGGAAATATTTGCATAGACGGTATATGAATGTAGTACGAGCATATAATTAAAAATAACATAAGGTATAAAAGATTGCACAGCTGCGAACACTGAATGTGAGCGATTTATAACATTATTTCATAACTATGTATTATGGCCCGCGCGAAGCTGTCGTAAAATTTGGTGGGTTGCCAATTCGGGGCCTGAACACGATAATTATTTTCATGATACGAAAACATCTTTAGTTACACCCACACAATAATGTTGATGGAAACTTCTCGGCACTAACGAAAATTGATGTTTCTACATCCCTATTGAGAGAGTTAAAGTACAATACAAGTATCTCATTGTATTGTAGATTTTTTTCAAGTGAATTTATATGTTAAGGTACTATATGACCTTGACCTAAAAAGCAAACCTTGAATTTTTGCCTTGTGTTTACGATGTCTTTATAAACACATGGGTGCCACATTTTTACTAAAATATGGGTTCCTTTTGCTATTGACTGCGTACGTATTAATTATGTCAATAAAATACTTTAATTTCGCAAACCAAAGGAAGTAAGTACGTTCCAAGACATCTAAGTAGGTATAGGTCTCTTGTATTACTGTTTTGTACCTACACAAATGTACATAAGTGTTTAGTACGAACAAGTTTCGCGACCGATGTCTGCTTGACATAACGCCAGCAGAACCGGTTCCCGGGTCCTGTGACTTCATACCACTCTCCATTCCTAACTGTTCTTTTGTGAACAAACCACGTTCGCAAACAAACTACGCTGCTAATATAGTGCATTTTTGATTTAACATGACACAATATGTAAAGATATTATGTTACAAATCTGTATAAGATTTATTTTTGTTTTTAACGATCTTTGGAATATTTCGGAAAGCGAAAGAGTCCTCCTAAATGGTGATCGTAACAAGATCCGAGTGGTGGATACTAAAATAGACGCGCGAAAAGAGCTGGCTCGCCTCGTCACTCCCGTGACTCATGCGCATCCAATCCGGGCAGAGCTGGAATACCGACGCACGCACGTTCCACGAACTTTTCATATTTATCACACGACTATTTACGAACATGGACAAGTTTTATATTCATAAATAGCGCGCCATATTTGTATTAGGATTAGTTTATAACTTATTTGCACATTCCTTACCTTTAAAAAAAACTACTCAACTCGAAAGAAGAACTAAAATATGAGATTTCACTGATTTTATTATTTATAGCATATTGATTTTAATAGAAAACACTAGACTCTAGTGTATACTAGTACCTACCTAAGTGTTATTAGGCTTCCACGGGATGATTTTATTAACTTGCAATATAGGTAGGTGTATATTGTAGGTATGTATTGGTCAAATCTTGGAACTGAATTTTAAAACAGTTATCCTCAACTGATTAAGATGCAATTTTGCATACACCTTTTTTAGCTTAACGTGCATTGCCATCCAAACCAAACGTTAAAACAAAATTTCATCTTAATCAGTTGAGGATAACTGCTTTAATTTTTTAATTCGAAGATTTTTCCAAGCAAACATACATTGCAAGTTAATAAAAAGCTTGTAAAACCAAACAATTTAAAATCTTTATAAATTACTAGTGGCTCGCCGCGGCTTTGCCTGGATCATAATTATTATGGCTTATAATCATCTGGTATAATGTACCCTTGAAATGGTGAAAGTTTCTCAAATAGGTGAAATGGGTCCAGATATTAACCTACACGTAGGAACAAGCTCACGAAATTCGGGATATCTTTTTATAATATTAATTTTAGAATTATAGACTGCTTACCTGTATAAACATATTGCACAAACCCTAATAGCTTTTTACTTGCCTTTGATTTAAATCGATAATTAAATAGGTATAGATAACATATCTTTAAATAAATAAACAACAGAATTAATCAGCCGTTTATAAACAGACAACAAGACACGCGAGCATATAAAAAAAAACTAATATTTTATATTGAAATACTATTACAGTGTGCTTAAGCTCTGCGTCACGTAAATTCATATGTTTGTTTTAGTAAGCTCCGTTGCCCTCTGGCGCAGAGTAACAAAACTGGCGATTTGATCAATCCATAGGATCGATAAATTCACGGCAGATGTTAAAATAACAACTGTGGAATGACGGCAACGTACCTATTTCCTTTGTTAATAAATTCTTTTGTTTTCATAAAAATATTATTTCATCTTTACACTAAAACACCTCAGGGATTTATCAAATCACGTACTTTCTTTAGGGATATCTCTCTACAGAATTGTTTCGTCTATCTTAGGGATTCGATCAAATATCCGTTTTCATCATAATTTCCCTGCGACATATAGATCAACAGGTCAGAAGGGACCTGAGGATCTTTCATGAGCTGGGCGAAATTGGCCGTCGTCCTTTAATTAGCAGTTGTTAGGTTCATCAAATAATCGAACAACACCAGTGATTTGCGAATGTCTGTACGCAATATGCATCTCTGCTAACATAAGCCTGGCGTGTACTAATATAGATAATAGTACAGTTATACATTTTGTTCCTTCAATAACACAAATGCCCCTTCTGTCTTGTTCAAGATTAAAAACTCCATTTACTTATTAACATTTCATATCCTATCTCGAGTATCTGGGTATTTATCGTATATTTTTATTTGTTGCAGTTGAATCTGCTGGCGACCGCTTGCCTGTCACTTTAGGCAGGCCTGGCGAACCTTCTCCTCCGATCTTTGAGCAAATCTTCAAGAATGCGAGGTTTGCGCAAGGTGGAAACGCAAAATTCGAAGGAAAACTTAGAGGCAATCCTACCCCCGTAGTATCGTGGACAAGAAAGAAAGCCCCACTAGTAGAGTGCAACAAGTACAGTATGAGCTACAATGAACAAACTGGTGACGTGTCCTTATTAATTAAGCAGATTGGCCCGGGCGATGAGGGCGAGTACACATGCACGGCCCGCAATCAATATGGTGAGGCCATTTGCTCCGTGTACATCCAGCCGGAAGGAGTCCCGGTGCCCGCGCAGCAGTCTTCGCAGCAACAGAGCTACCGACACGTCAGCGAGAGCGTGGAGCACAAATCCTACGGTACACAGGGGTACTCCACAGAACAGTCCAGACAAACACAAAAAGTCGCATACACCAACGGCACTGACTATTCATCCACAGAAGATTTCAAAGTAGACACCTTTGAGTACAGACTTTTGCGAGAAGTTCAATTCAGAGAAACTATTACTAAGAGATATGTCAACGAAAGTGACATTCATATCAGTACTGAGATTGATAGAACCCTTGGACCTGTGACACCACCTAAAATTGCACAGAAGCCAAGGAATTCCAAGCTACAGGAGGGCGCTGACGCCCAGTTCCAGGTACAGCTGTCTGGTAACCCGCGGCCGAGAGTGACTTGGTTCAAGAACGGTCAGCGGCTAGTCAATACCAGTAAAAATGAAATTGTTACTACACATAATCAAACAACTCTTAGAGTAAGAAACACACAAAAGTCTGACTCTGGCCATTACACATTATTGGCTGAAAATCCCAATGGATGCATTGTCACATCCGCATACCTCGCCGTTGAGTCTCCACAAGAGACTTATGTGCAAGATCAACGATCACAATATATTATGGACTCTCAACAAACAGGTATTGAAGAAAGAGTAGAAATAAGTGAGAAAGCTCTCGCTCCGCAATTTGTAAGAGTCTGCCAAGACCGCGATGTCACGGAGGGCAAAATGACGCGATTCGATTGCCGCGTCACAGGCAGACCTTACCCAGAGGTCACGTGGTTCATTAACGATAAACAAATTCGAGACGATTATAATCATAAGATATTAGTAAACGAATCAGGTAATCATGCACTTATGATTACAAACGTCGAACTTAGTGACAGTGGTGTAGTTACATGTGTCGCACGCAACAAGACTGGCGAAACATCTTTCCAGTGCAGACTAAACGTCATAGAAAAGGAACAAGTAGTTGCTCCTAAATTTGTTGAACGGTTCAGTACTCTAAGCGTACGCGAAGGGGAACCTGTTATTTTAAATGCACGCGCAGTTGGCACACCTACACCACGGATCACATGGCAGAAGGACGGCGTTCCGATAATACCCAATCCAGAGTTACGAATTAATACCGATGGTGGGGCCTCGACGCTGGACATTCCGCGAGCCAAGGCGTCGGATGCGGCATGGTATCAGTGCACAGCCCAGAACGTCGCAGGTTCCACCGCTACTCGGGCAAGGCTCTATGTCGAAGTACCAAAAGAGCCTCCGCCTGAGCAAAAGCGTCTGCACTTGCCCCGGCCTACAAAGATTATCGAGCCAGAGTAAGTAGTCAATATAACAAAAAAACCTATTTTTTGTGCATTTGTGCGATTGTGTATATTTATTATAATTTTTTTAAGGCCTGCTCCTGGACCAGAAATCATTTATTTGAGGCACGTGGAAAGGGCAAGACCTTACATTCCTCCGGGTGAGGAAGATCGAGTTTATCCTCCACCGCAGTTTATTGTGCCACTCAAGAGTATTTCACAGATGGAGGGTGGCAAAATACACTTCGAAACGAGGATAGAACCAGTGGGCGACCCAACGATGAAAATTGAGTGGTTGAGAAATGGACAAAGTATCGAAGCCAGTAAGTAGCAAAGAAAATAAATGTCTGTCGTATCATTTTTAAGTACCTATATAAAATTAAATAATTTTTTACAGGTTCTAGGTTTACATCAATATTCCGCTTTGGATATATTTCTCTCGATATGCTCAGTCTTAATATTCAAGATAGTGGAGAATACACCTGCCGAGCTATAAGCGCAACGGGTGTTGCAGAAACAAAGGCTATTTTGCAAGTAACTCCAAGAGCAACCATCGAAAGAACGAGCCAACATCCAGAGAGCTTACAATATATTCAACAGTTGGAGGATTATTCTAGATATCAACACCAAGAGTCCATAGAGGAACAAATTTCGCAGAGGCCTCAATTTATAAGGCCTTTGCAAGAGCTTGGTGAGTTACAAGAAGGCAGAAATGCTCATTTTGAAGCTCAACTCACTCCGGTCAGTGATCCTACGATGAGAGTAGAGTGGTACAAAGATGGTAGAGCGATTACAGCTAGCTCGCGAATCACGTCAATCTTCAACTTCGGTTACGTCTCCCTTAACATCATGCACCTACGGGCTGAAGATGCAGGTTCGTACACAGTGAGAGCTGTAAATAAATTAGGCGAAGCCATTAGTACCGCTTCGATCAGAGTAGCTGCCCGGAGTACAGTTACTGCAGATCTTGGTATACCAGAACAACGACGATACATTGAAAAGACTGAGCAATTGGAAGCATATCAGCAACAGCAACATCAAAAGTATTATCAGGAGGCCCCTGAAAGTACGCAGAGGCCGGAGTTTAAAACACCAATTAAAGATCAAATAAATATTAAGGAAGGTGGGTTCGCCCATTTCGAAGCTCGCCTCGAACCAGTAGGCGATTCAACTTTGAGAGTTGAATGGTTAAAAGATGGACGTCCTGTTGAAGCTAGTTCAAGAATTACTACTTTCTTCAATTTTGGATACGTCGCATTAACAATAAAATCCGTGACTGTACATGATGCTGGTCATTATACTTGTCGAGCTTATAATGCTCTGGGTCAGGCAGCCACCAGTGCTAACCTGAGCATTGTGACAAAGAAAGATATCGTCGCTGAATCTCAACATCCTGGTGGATACGAAAAGATTCAGCATCTCGAAGATTCCAGCAGATATTCAAGACGTGCAGAAGAGGAAGTAAAGATTACACAAAAGCCTCGGTTTTTGGGACCATTAAAGGGTACAAATAAAATAGTAGAAGGTCAAGGTGCTCACTTTGAAGCTAGAGTAGAGCCGCAAAGTGATTTGACTATGACAGTAGAATGGTATTTTAATGGAAAGCAAATTAAGAGTGCCAATCGCATTCAGACATACCATGATTTTGGCTACGTAGCATTGGATATATCCAGTGTCCGTGCAGATGATACCGGAGTATACACAGTTGTGGCACGCAATGCGGCTGGAGAAGCCCAATTGAGTGCTTCTATGACGGTCGAAAGTAAGTACTCAAATAAAAGCATCTGTTTTATTCTAGATATTATTTAGTATAGGCGTAATTATTATTTTGATTGAGGATCCTCTAAATATCAATATTTTTAATAGAAAAGGCAAGGCTTTTTGTTATGTTTATTTATCTAATATTTTTGTTTGTTTTTTAGCGAGATCCAGCATTGATACGTCAAGTATTCACCGTGGTTTATATGAAAAAACAAGGCATATTGAAGAATCAAAGTTTGTGGAACCTATGTACGAAATTGAAGAAATATCCAAATCTAAACCAGTATTTGTCCAACCATTATCTGATCCGCCTCCGGTATCAGAAGGTAAAAATATTCATTTAGAATGCAGATTAGAACCCATGGGTGACCCGACAATGCGTGTCGAGTGGTTCCACAATGGCAGAGCCGTGACAGTTGGTTCTAGGTTTAGAACTTATTATGACTTCGGATTTGTTGCACTTGATATAATCCACGCAACATCTGCTGATTCTGGAGAATATACCGTGAGGGCCGTCAACCACTTGGGTTCCGCTCATACTTCTGCAATGGTTCGTGTTATTGAACGATCAGATATTGTAACTGACACACAGAATGAGCAAGCTGTTGAGCAAATACAAATGCTGGAAGATGCTGCGCGTAGATCCAGACAAGTACATGAAGATATAACTGTGAGGCAAGCACCTCAATTTTCAAGAGCTCTGCATAATATTGAGACTGTAGAAGGGACCAATGTGCATTTGGAATGTAGGTTACAACCTGTCGGTGATCCAGCCATGAGAGTAGAATGGTTCTGTAATGGAAGACCGATAAAGACAGGACACAGGTTTAGACCTGCTTATGAATTTGATTACGTTGCACTCGACCTTTTGAGTGTGTATCCAGAGGATTCGGGAGTTTACACATGCCAAGCCACAAATCAACTTGGTGAGGCAGTAACATCGTGTGCTTTGCGAGTTATTGCTAAAAAAGATCTTATATTTGAGTCGCAGCACCCATCTGGACTAGAAAAAATACAATATCTGGAAGATGCCTCGCGTTACAAGAAGAGCGAGACGGTCGATGAATCTATTAATATAAAACCACGCTTTATTACAAAACCAAAGTCTATTGATAATGTCGTGGAAGGTCACCATGTTCATTTTGAGTGCAAACTTGAACCAGTAACAGATTCAAATCTCAAAGTTGAATGGTTCAAAAATGGGCACCCCGTTACTATTGGACACAGATTCCGACCCATTCATGATTTTGGCTATGTCGCACTTGACATTATTGATTTGATTGCTGAAGATTCTGGTGTTTACACGTGCCGAGCTGTGAACCATGTTGGCACCGACGAAGTCAGCTGTAGATTGACTTGCCGCAGTACAGCAGACATTATCAGAGCCACACAAAACGAGGCTGGACTAAACCAGATTCAAGTATTGGAAGATAGATCGATACATCGTAGGAGCGATTTCGTTGATGAAGTAACGACACAAGCACCCATATTTACTACTTCTTTGAAGAATATTGAAATCAAAGAAGGTCAAAGAGCTCACTTTGAGTGCAGGTTGATACCTGTTTCTGATCCTACAATGAAAGTGGAATGGTACCATAATAACAAGCCGTTGAAGAGTGGTTCAAGGTTCACAGAAACCAACAACTTTGGTTTCGTTGCTCTTGATATTATGTCTTGTTTACCAGAGGATTCTGGAACGTATACCTGCCGAGCTATCAATGCTCTTGGCGAAGCAGTCACCTCTGGAATTGCCGTTGTACATTCTCGGAAATCCATATACTTGGAATCACAGCATGAAGGAGCTCTTCCAAGACTGAATCAATTAGAAGATACTTCTAGGTACCAGAGACACAGTGCACAAGATGAATCTATTACACAAGCACCAGTATTTACCATGCCTATGAAGGATATAAGAGTCGCTGAAAACCAAGCAGCTCACTTTGAAGCCAGGCTTATCCCTGTTGGGGATCCAAAACTTCGCGTGGAATGGTTGCGTAATGGCGTGCCTATTGAAGCTTGTAAGTAATCTAAACTTTAAAATCTAAAGATTTTTTAGAAATCGTTTAATACCTGTACTAACTTAACTCTTTTAAATTTTAGCAAACCGCTTGACAACAATGCATGACTTTGGTTATGTCGCCTTAAATATGAAATACGTCAATCCTGAGGATTCAGGCACGTACACATGCCGTGCCATTAATGAATTAGGAGAAGCTGTAACATCATCGACACTCTTTGTTCAATGTAAGTAGACGCAGTCACTAGATGAAATTTATCAGTACTATCTATTCTTGTACGCCTTTTATGATATTTTTTATTTTTTTTTAGCTAAAGCCTCCCTTCAGCTAGAGTCACAGCACGAGAGTGCCTTAGAGAAAATACATCAGTTAGAGGACTCATCTCGCTACCAACGTAGAGAAGACGTTGAGGTGGCGGTTAACCAAGCTCCAAGGTTCATTACTCAACTAAATGGTCCTTCAAAACTTGTGGAGGGCCAAAGCGCTCATTATGAATGCCGAATTGAGCCCTACCCCGACCCGAATATGCGGGTGGAATGGTACTTTAATGGAAAGGTGCTACAAAGTGGTCACCGCTATCGTACAGCGTACGATTTCGGCTTTGCTGCCCTAGATATACTTACGGTGTATGGTGAAGACTCCGGTGAATATACTTGCAAGGTTATCAATAATTTAGGGCAAGCCACATCTTCAATTAAACTGAACGTGCAGTGTGAGTATTAAATATCATGTGTCTGTAAAGTAAAAACTAAACTTATCGTTTGTGGGCAGAACACTTTTATTTGTTAACGAATTTTATTTTATTGCAGCCAAGGAGTCTATCATAAGGGACACACAGCATGAAAGTGCCCTAGAAAAGATTCAGTATCTTGAAGACGACAGCAGATATAAACGCGTAGTCCGTGATGAGAGTTTTGTAGCTGAGAAACCTCAATTCGGCAAACCTTTGAAGAACGCCGAAGTATCTGAAGGCAAGCCAGTTCACCTGGAAGCTACACTCACGCCAGTTAACGATCCTACTATGCGTGTTGAATGGTACTGCAATGGCAGACCTATTCAACAAGGCCATCGGTTCAAGACCACGTATGATTTTGGTTATGTAGCGTTAGATATCCTTTACGCTTACTCTGAAGACACTGGCACTTATATGTGCAAAGCTACTAATGCAGTCGGTGAAGCGGTCACCACAAGCTCTGTAAAAGTAGACGGTAAGTTATATTTTTTATCGTTTTTATAAATATTTTTTAATAAATTACATTCCTTTTACTGACATTCTTCTTATTATTTTAGCCAAAGCGGGACTTTATTTGGACACATTAGACGAGCAACGTCTGAGAAAGATTCAAGAACTAGAAAATTATGAGAGACCTAAACCAGTGCAAGAAGAGCAACCTGGTCAGAGACCAGTGTTCTTGACAGCTCTAACAAGCCTCGAGCATTTGAAAGAAGGAGATCACGCTCACTTTGAGTGTAGAGTAGAGCCAATCAACGACTCAGATCTAAAGATTGAATGGTTCCTCAACGGGCAAAAGATCAGAGCGGGTCACAGGTACAGAACGACACATGACTTCGGTTATGTTGCATTGGATATTCTGTACACTTACTCTGAAGATTCTGGAACGTACATGTGTAAGGCCACTAACAAACTTGGCGAAGCAGTTAATACATGCACGATGAAGGTTGCAGGTAAATATACACTCATTTAAAATACAAAACTGGTAGAGTACAATGAAATTCATAAAAAAAATAAAAATAATTTGTTTTTACAGGGCACAGAAGTATTATCTTAGATACTCAGCATCCAAACGGTTTAGAAAAAATCAGACAACTTGAAGCACAGGGTCATCATACTAGGATGGAAGTGGAAGAACCCAAGATAAGTCCACCTAGGTTTGTCACCGAATTGCGTGGCACGACTCACGTGTTTGAGGGTCAGACAGCACACTTTGAATGCCAGGTGGAGCCTGTGCATGACCCCAACTTAAGAATTGAATTCTATCATAACGGCAAGGCCCTGCAATCTGCTGCACGGTTCCATATCACTTTTGATTTTGGTTACGTGTCATTAGATATTCAGCATTGTGTTCCTGAAGATGCTGGTGAATACTCAGTGAAGGCAATCAATGCTCTAGGTCAATGTGTATCAGCGATATCCATGACTGTAACCGCAAAAGGAAGCATTATATCGGAATCTCAACGTCCTGAAGGCTTAGAAAAGATCCGAGAGCTAGAATCTGCAGAACCTTTCAAACGTCCAGAAATACCGGAACCGGTAACACGCCAAAGACCTGTATTTACTCAACCACTTCAAAACATAGATAACATTCAAGAGGGTCAAACAGCGCACTTTGACTGCAGACTTATTCCAGTCGGTGACCCTACTCTAAAAGTGGAATGGTTCAGAAACGAGAAACTTATTGAGGACAGTTCCAGAATCACAAAAACTCACGACTTCGGTTACGTCTCGATGACTATCACCCATGTTCGGGATGAAGATGAAGGCGTCTACATGTGCAGAGCTTCGAATCTATTGGGAGAAGCTGTAACGACGGCTGCCATGAGAATAAAAAGTACTTTTTTTATTTAAGCTACTTTCAATACCTACGTACTTAAAAATAAATATTATGATGCGCCTAATCGTAAATATTACTTAATTTATACTCACTAAGTTGATTATCTACTTGGCCTAATAATTATCTTGTTTTGTAGCTAAAGCAGCCATCCAAATGGACACACAACATCCAGAAGGCATGAAGAAAATTCAGCAACTTGAGCAACCACAGCAAAGCAGGCCTGACGAGCCTGAACGCGAGTTCGAAAAGCCTATCTTTACTCAGGTGCTTACCGGACCTTCAGAACTATGGGAAGGACAACATGCTCACTATGAAGCACGCGTGGTGCCAGTTGGTGACCCGAGCCTACGATTTGAATGGTACATTAATGGAGTGGAACTCAAAATGGGTAAGCGAATCATTCTTATTATCAATATGTATAGCCTACCTACGATAATCGATTACATTTTCGGTTTTAATGCAATCCGGATGTTTTATTTTTCGTAGGTTCAAGATTCCGCACAACTCATGACTTCGGATTTGTTACCTTGGATATTAATTCGGTAGTAGCGCAAGACGCTGGTATTTACATGTGCAAAGCGATAAACAGAGCCGGAAGCACTGTATCTTCTGCTGCACTGAATGTCAAGACTAAGTCCACCATTGTAGATCAAACAATGAGACCTGAAGCTTGGGAACAAATTCAACTTAAGGAAGCTGCCATGAACAAAGTGCCAGAAATGTTTGTGGATTCAGGTGTTCAACAAGCACCAATTTTCACCACACATCTAAAGAGTTTCGATAAACTCGTTGAAGGACAACATGTGTACCTGGAAGCTCAAGTAGAACCGCGAACTGACTCTAACCTGAGAATTGAATGGTTCAAGAATGGTATGTCGCTTACTACTGGATCAAGATTGAAGAGCACTTTTGATTTTGGTTTGGTGACTCTTTCCATAAACAGTGTCAGGATTGATGATTCTGGAATTTATACATGCAAAGCAACCAACCTTATCGGAGAAGCTGTTTCAACCGCATCCATAAAAATTGAGGATCGTCACTGGTTACTCGGGGATACACTTCATCCTGAGTCATTGGATAGGATTGGCGCTCTGGAACAGCCCAAAGCAGGAAAACCTGAAGCACCTGAACCTGTCTATGAAATTCCTGTATTTATTTCGCACTTGAACAATATCCTGTGCAAAGAAGGTGAAAACATTCATTTCGAATGCAACGTTGAGCCGTCTAGAGATCCTACACTTAAGATTGAATGGTTCTTTAACAATAAGCCGTTGCCAACTGGCTCAAGATACAAGAGTACACACGATTTCAGCTATGTTTCTCTTGATATTACTCACACTTATGAAGAAGATTCTGGCATTTATACATGCAAGGCTACCAACAGCAAGGGATCAGCTACAACATCAGGCTCACTTAGATGTACTGGTGACAAAAACATTTATTTCGATACGCAGCATCCGCAAGGCAAAGCTGGATTAGAAGCCGTAGAACAGGCTGAGGAGGCAAGATTGTCTAAATCCAGGAGAACTTCTGTACCGGATGTTGACTACCCTAAACCAGAATGGGTTGTTCCAGTAGCAGCAGAAAATCAATTGATTGAAGGCCAAGCGCTTCACCTCGAAGGCCAGGTTGAACCTAAAAACGATCCAAACCTCAGGATTGAATGGTACTTCAATGGTAAAGTTCTGGAGCAAGGTTCAAGATTTAAACTTACAAGTGATTTTGGCTTTGTGACATTAGATTTGACAGACGTGTACGAAAGAGATAGTGGAATATACACTTGCAAGGCTTATAATAAGAAAGGTGAAGCCTTTACATCATCAACTGTCTTTTGTACCAGTAAGGAAAATCTTATTGAAAGAACACAACATCCTAAAGGCACCGAGGGATTGGAAAAGATTCAGAATCTTGAGGAATCTCTTCGCAGAGAGCCAGGCCAGAAGCCTGATGATGACCTCGGTAGGGCTCCGGAATTCACTACCGTCTTCCAAGATATCGTTGACATTAGCGAGGGCCAGATAGCTCATTATGAAGCATCTCTCATACCTACAGGCGACCAAAGTATGGTTATTGAGTGGTTCTACAACGGCAAATCAATCGAAGCCAGTCATCGCATTCGTACGGTCTACGCATTTGGCATGGTTGTACTTGAAATACTCGGCACTAAGACCACAGATTCAGGTGTATATTCTTGTCGAGCCACTAACAGATGGGGTCAGGCTGAAATTAGCGTGAAATTAGAATGCGTTGATAAGAGCAAGGGACAAAAACCAAGATTTACAACGCATATCCAAAAGATTGAGGGCTTGAAAGACGGGCAGTCTGCTCACTTTGAGTGCACTGTTGTGCCTGTCGATGACCCCGATTTGAAGATTGAATGGTACCACAATGGCCAGCCCCTGCGTCACTCGACTAGAATCAAAACGGTTTCTGACTTTGGTTTTGTTGTCCTTGACATAGCCTACACTCAGAACCATGATACTGGAGAATACGTGTGCCGTGCTTATAATAAGTATGGCGAAGACTTTACTAAGGCTACTATCACTTGTTTCGGAAAAGGTGGAGTTTACCTAGACAGTTTGCAACCCGATTCACTGGCCAAAATCAGGGAATTGGAAAGCTTACAAGGAATACAACAGCAAGCGCCGGCACCTGCTTCGGCTGTACCACCGAAGTTCATTACTCAAATACAAGACGTAACTAAATTAGCTGAAGGCCAAAGCGCACACTTCGAGGCAAGACTAGTACCTGTTGACGACCCGGACCTTAAAGTCGAATGGTTCTACAATGGAAAGAAGTTGCCACATGGCCACAGGTACAGGACCTTCCACGATTTTGGAATTGTTATTTTGGATATTCTATACTGCTATGAAGAAAATTCAGGTGTATACGAATGCGTGGCTACTAATAAACTAGGCCGTGATTCTACGAAGGCTACGTTGAAATGTACTTCGAAGGAGAACTTAATCCTGGACTCGCAACTACCGCGGGTGAGTACCAATAAATTAAGAGAAGTTGATATTTATTGGTAGAGATGTTTCTATATTCTTAAATAAAATACTTGACTTTGACATTAATACAAATTACAATTTTAGGGCATGGAAGGTGGGTTGGAAAAACTACAAACTCTTGAGGACTCAATGGTACGCAGAAAGGATGTCAAGGAAGAGGAAGAAAGGGGTAAAGCTCCAGTTTTCACAGTGCCACTATCAAATATTGATAACCTTCGGGAAGGCGAAAATTCGCACTTTGAAGCTAGATTGACACCAACTGATGATCCCAACTTAAAGGCAAGTATAAAAAGAATTTGTAAGCAATAGAACAAATTATATTAGCGGTAGTTGGTATATTCGTCAAGGATATCAACGATCTCTGAGACAGCAATTTAGAGATAAATAAGTAATTTGTTTTTTCTATTAATCTACCAAACATTTATTATTACTTTACTATTTTGCGGGATTACGGGGTTAACTGTTAAATATTGTAAAATAAGAAATGCAAAATAAGAATACCTGGTAATATTGTTTCAGGTGGAATGGTACTGGAATGGCAAATCTCTCAAAGCTGGTTCAAGATTCAGAACATTCTGCGACTTTGGTTTTGTTATTCTTGAGATATCTCCGACATACCCTGAAGATTCTGGCGAATATCTATGCAGGGCGTACAATAACTACGGAGAGGCAGTTACAACAGCAACAATGAAAGTTCAAGGAAAACGCAATATTATCCTGGAGTCACAATTACCTAAAGGTATGGAGGGAACTATCGATAAAATAGCAGCGCTTGAAGGCTACACAGGCACCGTAGATTCCATGACTCCGGAAGCCGAGACCGGTAATCCGCCAGAATTCACCACGACTCCTTCAGATCTTATTTTATCAGAGAATTCGTCTGCTCACTTTGAATGTCGTCTCATTCCTGTAAATGATTCCAGTATGAGAGTTGAATGGTTCCATAATGGAAAGCCTCTTTTGACTGGCTCTAGAGTAAAGACAATTAACGACTTTGGTTTTGTTATATTGGAAATTGGTGGAGTGTACCAACGCGACGCAGGTCTTTATACTTGCAAAGCCACCAACCGACATGGAGAAGCGACAGTATCATGCAAACTGCAAGTCAAAGGAAGGCAAGGTATTATTTTGGAACCTCAGTTACCATCTCACTTCAAGTCTGGAACTGAAAGTATCCAAAAACTGGAAGAGACGCTGCACAAGCGTGAAGAAATTGCAATTGAAGATGAAAAACCCAACCCACCAAAGTTCACGGTGGAAATCAAAGACAACATTGACGTCCCTGAAGGTGGACCCACTCACTTCGACTGCCGCGTAGAACCAGTCGGTGATCCTACAATGAGAATTGATTGGTTCTACAATGGCAGACCCTTCGCTACTGGATCCCGAGTTCATATGCTCAACGATTTCGGATTTATTGCGTTGGACATCGACTACATATATGCTCGTGACGCTGGAGAGTATACCTGCCGCGCAACGAACAGGTGGGGTTCCGCAACTACTACTGCAAAGATAACATGCAGTGCTAAACGTGATATCGTTTTGGAATCTCAGCTGCCACAGGGAATGAGTGGAGAGAAGATCAAGGAGCTTGAAAGGGGACGTGTAAGTGACGCGCCAAAGGAAGAGCCTGTTATAAGCAGCCCACCCAAGTTTATTACTCAGATTCAGTCACACACTATTGAGGAATCTGAAAGCGTTCGGTTTGAATGTCGCGTTGAACCCAAAGAAGACCCGAGACTGCGCATCGAGTGGTACCGAAATGGAAAACTTTTGCCGTCTGGTCATAGGTACCGTACGGTTTACGATATGGGTTTCGTTTCACTTGACATTTTGTACGTTTACGCTGAAGATTCAGGTGAATACGTATGCCGTGCAGTTAACGACATTGGCGAAGATTTTACTAAAGCCAAAGTATCTTGCAAACGTGAGTATGCTCAGATATAATAAAAAGAAAATGTTATTACCGAGTTGCCTTAGTTTTAACTAAATACTTAATATTTTTATAGAACTGCCGGACATTATTCTACAAAACCAAGTGCCACGAGGTATGAAGAAATCGGAAGCACTGACGCAGATGGAAGCTACTATCAAGAAGTATACTTCGGAAATCTTTTTGACGGAAGACGACTTGTATGATGCTGATAAGAAACAACCACCACGATTTGTTACACAAATTGAAAGTCAGACCACCTTAGTAGAAATGGAGTCAACAAAGTTTGAGTGCCAACTGGCACCTGTTGGTGATCCTAATATGAAGGTGGAATGGTTTTTCAATGGCAAACCTTTATTACACAGTAAGTTAAAGACTCTATGTAACACATCATTATACAAACTGTAGGTACATGAAGGTAATAAGTTACTAAAAAATATTTGGTTTTACAGAGAACCGATTCACGCCCATCTATGACTTCGGTTACGTGGCGATGAACTTTGGCTGGGTGTACCCTGAAGATAGTGGCGAATACGTGTGCCGCGCTACTAACCTATACGGTATGGATGAAACCCGAGCGGTAATCAAGACAGCCGGCAAACCTGGTATTGTCTACGATTCTCAATTACCTAAGCACATGAAGAGTATTGAGAAGATCAGAGAGATGGAAGCTGCCTGGCAAACGTAAGTTTTAATAATAAATATTATCCTTTCTAAGGCCTAGTTTTCAGGTCACGGTTTCAGTATAGGTGCAGCTGTAGCCCACCCACATTTCCCCGGATATGTTTAAGACCCATCTGGCGATATGGTGATGTGGGGCGAGCCAACAACCGGGCACAAATCCTGCCTCTGGCTGCTATTGACAAATTCCAGATGTAAAAACCCAACAACACATTGACCTCATGCTCAGCAGTAGCGCTTGCGACCTATGCGATCCTGCTAGACTTGCACTTCACAAATACATTTTTGATGTAGGGTACCAGAAGACACGGCAGAGGAGACGAAGGCACGCTCGCCACCAGTTTTCGTGAGCCGTCCAGAGCCCGTGACCGTCGAAGAAGGCGAGTGGGCTCGGTTCTGCTGTCGCGTCACCGGACATCCCAAACCTCGAGTGATGTGGCTCATCAACGGCAACACTATTGTTAATGTAACTATGAAACAATTTAACTTCGTCTCAACATTATATTTGTGAAACGTAACGCTAGTAAAAGCTACGATTTTGATTTCAGGGTTCCAGGTACAAGCTGATCTACGATGGAATGTACCACTTCGATATACCTAAAACAAGGCAATACGATACTGGCAAAATTGAAGTGATTGCTAGAAGTTCAGCAGGTGAAGCAGTAGCTTCCACCGAATTAAAGGTGATACCGAGACACGACGACTACAGAGGGGTTCTGAAGAATGCTCCACGACGTAAGTTTTACATACATCTGGGTGAAAAAATATCGCTTATTCTGCAGTTAACAATATCCATAAACTTAAAGTGATCTACGAACTCATACATACCAAAAACAGCTTCTTTACTTCTCTAACATACATTACCAAACCACGCACACAACAACAAACCGCTTAAGCACAAAAAAATACCCCCCGGCTTCCCGTTACCTTCCCTCTCTTTGTCCAAAAGGAGTGCAGCTAAATCAATTGCTTCTGCCAGCTTTGCCAACGGATTCTGGGAGAGGTATGTCTTGAAAATGTTTTTAATATTTTTGGTTGACCATATATTAACATGTTTTTTGATAAATACACAGCTTGGTATGATGAAACAACGCAGTATCAGCGCTCAGGAACAGAATTAGAGAAAACATTTGAGGAAAGGCAAACCTTGCAACGACAGGGCGTTATTGACCACAGACCTGAATTAAAACCTAAACTTATTAAGGAGCCTGAAACTGAATGGCAACAGACTGTAAAGAAGAAGAAGAGCGAAGAATATTACAATAAACTTCAGGAACTGGAAAATGAGCAGGTTATTAAGGAAAGTCGGTTCAGGGAATCCACTCACCAATATGCTATTCCTGGAGATAAAATCGCGAGTAGTTCACTAGCCAAAGGCATGGCACAAAGATACGAGGACACCTTGTAAGTGATTATTTTAAAGTACCTTATACAAGTTTTAATCGTGTAATGTCTTCTTTGTCTTTGTCTTTGTCTTTGTTCATTAATATTTTTTTCTATTACAGAGAACAAACTGAAGTTACCACTGAACAACAAGTGCAGAAGAAGTCTGTAACAAAACCTAGAATCCCAGGCCCTTCTGAATCTACTGTTCATGGAAAAGAAGTACATGTTGCCAAACAAAAGCAAATACAGAAGGAGGTTGTTGGAGATACTGAAATAACTCGTAAAATCACTTCCACTGAAACCACTGAAATGGAACATAAGGCGCAAACTCAAGAGAGGGTTGTGGAGGGACCTGTGAAGCCTAGCAAACCTCCAGTCTTTACTAAGAAGATGCAACCCTGCCGTGTGTTCGAACATGAACAAGCCAGATTCGAGGTCGAGTTTGATGGAGACCCACTACCAACAGTCAAGTGGTATAGGGAGAACTTCCCTATTAAAAACTCTGCGGACTTCCAGATCCACACATTCAGCACCAAATCCATTCTAATCATCAGGCAAGTGTTCGTCGAGGACTCTGCTGTCTTTGCTGCTGTGGCTGAAAACCGTGGTGGCACCGCTAAGTGTAGCGCTAACTTGGTAGTAGAGGAGCGCAGGCGACAAGGAAGAGGAGGAGTAGCCCCACCAAGCTTTACATTAACTGCCCAAAATGTTAATGTGACAGCTGGTCAACTGGTTAGATTTGACACAAAGGTTACTGGAACAAAGCCTATTGATGTTTACTGGCTGAAAAATGGCAAAAAGGTTCAACCAGACATCAGAAACAAAATACTAGAAGAAGACGGTACATATACCCTTCTTATTCTTGAAGCTTATCCCCAAGATTCGGGTAAATATGAGTGTGTTGCTATAAACAGCGCTGGAGAAGCACGCTGTGACGCCGAGTGCTCAGTTAATGCTCCTGCTACCAAAGATAAACCAAAACCACAAACTAAAGCCGCTAACGCGCCACCAGAGATTATTGAGCCTTTAAAAGACAAGGTTGTTGCTGAAGGCCAAGCGATTGAATTCAGTTGCAAGATTGTTGGCAAGCCGGCACCTACAGTCCAATGGTACAAGGGCGAAAAATTAATCAAGCCTTCCAAGTATTTCCAAATGTCTCGTACAGCGGATGAGTACACCCTGCGCATATCGGAAGCTTTCCCTGAAGACGAGGGCGATTACAAGTGTGTTGCTTACAATTCGGCAGGCCGAGTGACTGTTGCCGCAAAACTGAAAGTAACCCAGCCCGATCAGGCCGACAATTTGCCAACTTTAACGCCCCTCCGAGATCTTGTTGTGTATGAAGGGCAACCAGCTCAGTTCAAGACTCACATAACCAGCAAAGCCAAGCCGACGATTCAGTGGCTTCGAGAAGGTGCTCTTATTCCTGAAACACCAGACTTCCAGGTAAGTTACACTTCAATTCTCGTTTTTTTCGCACTTTCTATTAATCTTAAGTTTCAGCTAAACGTTATAGTTTCATTTACATATTATTATATTGCTGAGAATAGCCGTATTTGAACCCTAAATCTCACTTGTAAGTATTTAAATTGCGAAAGACTGGCACCAGATATAAATTATTGCTACCCTTTACCACTCCTGGATATATTCGTGCCCATAATTCTGCTTAATATCTGGAGAGTACTCAAACAAAGCAGCCCTCATGAGTATCCCTTTGCCAAAAATGGTGTTTTTATGAGTTGTTTTTTCGAATTCCAGATGATCCACGAAGGCAACAACGCCGTGCTCCTGATCGGTAACACGTACGAGGAGGACACCGGAACCTTCACTTGCCGCGCCACCACCGCCGCCGGCCAAGTCGAGACTTCGGCAAAGCTAGTCGTCAAAAGTAAGACATAGATACAGGCAGCGAGCTCGCGTCGCGCACTTTTAATCCATTAATGTAGTGTTTCTTTGTTTCATCTTTATATCACTTTGAGATCGGGTGAAAACTACTACATAGAGTAAAACTCTAAAAGTTGACATGCGAGGATAGTATTAAATAAAATGGCTTTAAAATCGTAGCGGTTACCGCAATAACGACTTACGTCCGCTTTAGACACACCCCATGATCACCATCTTGACAATATGACACAAACTACCGCGAGTGCAGGTTTCTACTTATGACCCCTCCTAGTCTTGAACGACCTTGCCCTTTCGGAACCTAGGCTATTGGATAGTCCGCGTGATATTACGGTGACTACGCGCACATCAGAACGTGCGTTGCTGTGCCCCAGCGTTGGTGAACAGTCTTATGGTATCAAAGAAATGTACACACTTGTACGCAAAAACACGTTATTTTGAAAAATTGGTGCGTGTAAAACACAGGGATGGTTTTTCAAAATATTTAGTCAAACAAAAAATACTTAGTTAAACAAAAACAATCTTTAAATTTATTATCTTACCTTTTAGTTACCTGGAATTGTTTATTCTTAACTGTATCTGTTTAACCATCAAGGATTATGATCATTGAATGAACAATTCATGAACAAACAGTGAAACACAGTGCTAAAAGGTTTCCTTAAAAAAAGAGAGAAATAATGCACTGCTAAGCTTTTTATGTTTTTGCGTACAGTCATGTACATAATATTACGTACCTTTCTTTCATACCAGAAACATGTTCATCGCTGTGTTACCACAGAGCAACTCACCGCAAACCCTAACATTATTTGCAAATCGACTCGATTGTAAATTTAACTTGTAGTACTATTTGGGCGAATTTCCGCATCTAACATCGCTGTATATTTAAGCTTTTTGTGTAAATAGTCCTAGTCTTACCCCAAGGCAGGAGACACGTGAAGAGCAGCGAGCGGCGAGGGCAGCTTCCAATAGTGGGACACACGTAACTGTGATTAACATAAACACGAGACATTTTACGACTGTTTTGTTTTGCTTTTACCGCTACGATGTTTACTAAATGTAAATGTATACTTGGAACGATTATACTGTATATTAGAACAAATTGCGTTATAAAACAAAAACGCGTCCTTCGACAAAACATCAAATGTATTTTTCACCCAATACTCATTTATAATAATGATAAGCCTGCTGAAGTTAATGAATTCTTTATTTGGCCTTATTAACCATAATTAGTATTAAAAAGGTTTTACGCTTTTTGTGTTGAGATCTGTCCAGCTATTCTGCATAAACTCAGTATCGGGCTCATTCTGCATCCGCAGTAAAACGCAACTGGACACTGACCCTGACTACTGTTGCTGCGGTTACTTATCTCAATACCATAGTGAGTTTTTACAAAATAGTCTGGATCACCTGTGAATCTAATGGAAATGATCTCAGTGATGTCCAACGTTTACGAAGGTCATTTCATTTGAAGTGCAGTTAATCAGATAGTTATTGAAACTGGGACTTATGGCAGCTTACGTGGTTGAGGAGAAAGTCAAATGCCTGTATGAACAGGAAGACCGCAAAATGAACAAAGTCCCAGTTTCAAATTTAACCTTGTCTAAGCATGAATCATTGTTTGTATTGTCCGATTTAGATTTGGCACTATGTTTAAGATCAGTCACTCCTAACAACGCTGCACCCGACACGCGGGTGCGGAGCCCGCGCCTGGTGTTACCTAACAGCTACGACTAACTTTGTCAGTGTCACGTACGTATCGTAATGTCGTTGTCAAGGTTTGCGATAGAGGGTCTAGGCGGCGCTCGGGGGTCGTTCTCGCGGAGCACAAAGTTAATCGTGGTTGTACCTCGCCATGCCTCTAGTTCCGCTGTCAACTCTTATATGACAAAGAAACATAAAGTTAGTGTAGTAAGTCGCTCACCCTTGCGGCTCCACTCAAACGACTTGAAGTACGCACGCATTACTTGCCTTGCCAGTTTCTATGTTTTGACAACACTGCCTATGTTGATGACCTAATTTTTTTTGCAAGTACAAATCCAAATTGAATGAGATTTTATAGTTTAACGTTACAGTGATCTTTAACTTAGTTTGTTTTAAGTGCACGATATTGTTAAAATTAAAAAAAATGTGTTGTATGTTTCACCTAATTGTATTAAGTTATTAGGCGTGGCAGTATTTTATGACTAAATGAATTCTTAGAATATTTAATAATAATATATTTATGACTTAAAATTTTGTATGTTACCTTTATGTGAAATCTGTTTAATAAATGCTATAAATTAATAATAATTTCGCATTATTCTATTACACAACAAAACAATCTTCAAAACTTTCAAGTGTGAAATGCTCGTTAAAGCCGTAGGTAGAGAAGAGTTACATTCATCTTACATTAAACACGACGCACTTACACAAAGTGCCTGCTATCCATCAGACATGCTCAAACTTAACTTTCATACAACAAAGAGCGTGTATGCTGCCATGAAGAGCATATTCCCTTGATGGATAGCGAGGTCGCTTTGGTTGCTTTCTTTCATCCAACTGGCACAACTCTGTCTAAACTTCTATTTTTCTTCTTCATGCCATCCAAATCTCAGTTGTGATAAGGCACATGGTTTTTTTGTTACTGTTGTAACTAAACAGTTGATTAACTATAACTCCTAGAGATTCTATTTTTAATAACGCCAGTTAATTGATGCCAGCTTTGATAGAATTTTTTTATTTAAAGCCAACATAAGCTTTGTATTTGATGAAATTAAAATGTTGGAGCAAGTTTAACGCCCACGCGTTCATGTCTTTTGAGAAAGCATTTTCAACTTTCAATATTTTTTTACAACAACACAACATTTACACACAACAAAACACATAATATGGTTTAGTCTTATAGAATCTAATAGATTTGCCATCATTAGACAAAGTACGAGGACAGGGAATTTCGTAACATTTTGTTACGTTGATCAGAGGGCCAATTCTCGTATTTTAGAAAATCTGCCAATTCAAGTCGAAATATCATCTCAGCGACAATTAATGACAATATTTTTCAAAAAAATATGGTCGATAAAGGTTATTTAGGCAGATTAAGAAAGTTCCTCAAAAATACGGAAATTGCCCCTCTGATATAAAAAGCACGAATCAAGGATTTCAGAGGAAAACCACACTGGATGTAAGGTAAGTGGAACGGTAAGTAACGTATCACAGCGGTGTGCAAGATAAACAAAAGTCGCATAAAACTCATAAGGCGGGTAATTACAGAGCTATTAATTTAAATACCATCTATTGAATACTACTACCGGCGTAGCATTCTGAAAAAAAAACAGAAAAGGTAAATCGACTTACATAGATATGGCCTCATAACGACGTTTTTTTGTATACGAAATAAAATCTACGGAAAATTGCTAGCTTAATAATTTATTTGAATCAAAAACATCCCAAAAGTATTGGCACTTCTTTAAAAAAACTGTTCTTTAGAACCAGTGTGCTACCGTCATGTAATGTCACGTCGATATAATATAGACCACTTAAGTTGAAAAAAAAAAATAAAAAAAAAATGCAACATCAAAGTAACTATTATGTAGTAAAATGGTAAAAATTAGGAAGAATATTTTCTCCTCTGTATTTTTATGTCACCAATTCAATTAAATAATAAGCATAATCAGCCTATGTGATTCCCACCGCTGGTACACAGGACGCTTCTCTGTGAAATAGAATAGGCCATAATCTACTACACGGGCCAAGTACAGTTTGGTAGATGGCATATTTTCTTATTTTTAGTTTCGGTTTCCGCACGATGTTTTCCTTCTCCATTTTGAGGTGATAAAATAAATTACACAAAGTAACGCGCCTGCCTAGGTTTGAACCACGACCTACTTACTACTCGTAAGTCGGAACCGTAACCACAGGGCCACCACCGTATTCAATAAATATTTAATTGTGTTTAGAATTGTAATGTAACATGTAATTTAAAATAAAATATTGTGATCTGGCGAAAATGGTGCGATAATTTTGGTATATAATTTAAGTATTTTATTTTAGTCTTGGACCTAACTTCTAGCTACAAGAAGTTTAGTTCTATCTGAATCCATTCTGAGACTTATAAGATGAACCTATTGTTTAGACAGGACATTGCTGACCGCTCATCATTCACCCACGATCATGGATAACAAGCAGCGGCGGCTCCATGTTCTAGAGAGCATGGAAC
The DNA here is from genome assembly GCA_945859665.1 of Anorthoa munda. Lineage (NCBI taxonomy): Eukaryota > Metazoa > Arthropoda > Insecta > Lepidoptera > Noctuidae > Anorthoa > Anorthoa munda. The sequence goes on along the minus strand of OX243893.1, from coordinate 54,452,284 downwards.
TCGGCACCGCTGTCCCGACCCATTGACTGTTCAGGTGGCAGAGTGCCCAAGTCTGCAGACCACACAGTCCGCAGGTTTCGCACCAGATGCGTCTGCTACAGATAGGGAGGCAGATTACAACCTCCCACTTTCGTTCCACGGCTTCCTTTGCGACCATCACTTCCTCGCTGAAAGAGGCGATGGTGTCTGATGCGGTTTCGTTTTAGACCAAGGATTTCCAATCCACGACCGGAAGCGAGAGGTTATCTGCAGCACTGACCGCTGCGAGGAGTTCACGGCGCTGCTCTGCTCAGGCTGAGCATTCCTCAAGGTTGGGTTGCACTCCCTGATGATCCGCCCCCTTACCCCCCTGTTGGGTACAGGTACTTTCCAAAGCCGTGTCTAGAGAGCACCTGTGTCAGCTGGAAAGTAAGGGCCTCCTGCCACTCTCTCAGGGTCTTACCGCCGCTATTGCTTTTTACTCCTTTTTTTACAAAAATTGTCGTTAAGTTATGTAGGAATGTATTATTTAGTCACGTTACTTTACTTTAATCCAATGGAAATAAAATAACCGTACCGTCATAATGTTTACAGCTATGTCATTGGTTTTTATTTTAAACTTTCAAAGTGAGTACGCAAGCGGCGGCGCGCCGTTCTATTTTGTGGCGATGGCATAGTCGAAACGTCATAATGTTAGGAATGGAACATGTGACTTTATGGTAGCGCTTGAAAATCCCATATAATTTGATATTCTTTCAATCGCTATCGCGACGCTTTCGTTGATAGAATGTCACTTGTCTAGAATCTCTAATTGCTTTAAATTCGTAGCGCAGGTACGAATTTAAAGCAATTAGAGATTCTAGATTTCCTAAATCGTACCATGATAATTGAACAATATCTAACAGACGTAACAATTTTGATGTACGTTGACACCGACATTCGAAATTGAAGTTATTTTTTACTTTGTAGTGTTTCTTATTTGGATGTCAGTTGTATATTTTTCTTGTAAAATTTTACACTTATTAGTTGTGGTACTTAGTGGTCAAATTTTATAGTAATTTACAATAAACAGACATGAGATTGCATTAATTCCGAGTGATTTGCCGTCTTTTATAGAAGAGATCTGTCGTATATCTCCAAAGCTCTTCATCAAATTTAAATGGATCCCCCTCGGGAAAGTACTTTAGAATAATGAAAGGATTGCAGCAAGTTGCGTTCTGTAGTTTCTGTATCGCGAGTTTAAGTATGTAGTTCGTTCCTTTAACTTTTTCAGAATTATGATATTTTGTGAAAATTGCCTGGTATTCTGACGATTCCGAAAAGAATTTCCCCTTAATCCCCGGAACCATTAGTTTGTGGTAATTATGTGACCTCACGTTTTATTGCTCTTTAGATTTATATTCATAATACGATTAAGGCTATAACTGGTACGAGTTAGGTAAATGCACAATCCTACTGAAGAATTATTTTTGTAAAATATTTTTATATTTTTGAATTTTTATGAATGCAGATTGATAGCTTAAGTTGAAGACACCAGCCAGCAATATTTAGCCACCTTATTATATGGCAGTTTTGTATTTTCTTAAATTTTTTGATAAAACGTGACATCGGAATCGGAAAATTTAGCTAACTTTATATACCGACGATTATTGCAATGACATGAGGTCCTAGACAAGTGGTAATCTTCCATCGGAAAAAGCATCAAAAATGTATGGGAATGTCTAACGCTACCGAAAGGTCACGTGATCCAACCTATACATTATGGCATTTCGACCATCGCCATCGTTGACCTCGAATGACCTTGTCTAGAGCCTCTGACCCTCATACCAAATAATAATGGAAGACGGATTATTATGAACAATCTAGTGAATCCGTAAAAACCATGTCCACTGTGTTACTAGTATCACACGAGCTCACGCACACAAATACAAACAAAACCGTGTCCAGAGCTTGTCATACGATCGAGTATTCACACTTCATGTCATTTACAAAAAAGACGATGGTTTCCTGCTTAGTAAAGAGTTGTAAAAATATTAGCAGATCAATCAAGAAGTCGGACGAAATAACTATTCACTAGAAAGCATTGAAATGACATTTTATAAACGGTTTTATACAAAACTAGCTGTGCCCGCGGCTTAATAGCCTATGTCACTCAGGCATAATGTAGCTTTCTATTAGTGAAATAATTGTTTAAATTGGTCCAGTAGTTTCGGAGCCTATTCGGAACAAACAAACGAAAAAATCTTTCCTCTTTAAAATATTAGAAGAGATTTTTTGTTTCACTTTTTTTTGGCGTACCTCAAAAATCTGCTATAAAACTGAATCAAAGAAGTGACATAAAGATATAATAAATAAATTGTAACAAATTACAGGGATTTTTTCAGCCCGGTAGCAACATTTTCATGCACACATCTATAAAAAAGTTGCTTTACTTTTTAGTTCACTGTGCGATTTCTTTCCTTTATATTTGGTCTGAGGACCTGACTCTACGGGCAGGTAGATATAAATATTAATTCTAATCTATCCCTTTGGGCAATTCATTTCAGTGCAATTCTCTGTCTTTTTCACACAATTCTGTTTTAGGCTAGTGCGGGCCAGATATTTAAATAGACAAATTCAAAATACCAAAACAAAAAGAGATTAATCTAGAGTCACCATTTAACAGTTCGTATCGATAATTTAAAGTAAAATTTAAGTCTTAGAATAATAACGTATTCTAGAAGTTAAGTTAACAAAACCACATGTTTGTTTACTTTAAATCCACTAAGGGCGAAAATACACATATCTGTCACTTGTGTGACAGTGGTCAGTGACAAAAAATGTGCATATAGCTTTCATGGTACTGTTATAAATAACTTCTAATTGGTTAATGTCATGATGGCATTACGCTCACACCTCCAATCGTCCAATCTCAAAATATATTCGACATAACAATTAAAGTGGCGTACAAAGTTGCGTTTAGAGCGTACTGGCGTGATGGTTTGTTATGAAATGGTATAAACAATAAACAGACATGCAATTGCAGCAATACCGAGAGATTTGCCGTAATTTATTGAAGAGCTCAGTTGTATAACTCCGAAGTTCTTCATCAGATCTTTACCAAATTTAAATGGGACCATTTCGGAATAAATTTCTTTCGAACAAAAATAATTTTGCAATTCCGTTTATATATGACGAAGTTATGCCCGAAAACACATTAAAAATATATATAATTATAAAAATTTATTTCAACTGATTTGAGAACCTCCTCCTTTTTTGGCAGTCGTAGTCGGTTTAAAAAAGTAAAAAATAGTAACCGCATTCTGGATTAATCCCTTGATCCAACTACCCAACGAGAACCTCCTAAGGTGTGTATATAGAGGCTCTTGGCTATTGTACCATTGGTCGTCACGACTATCGGCATAGTGTCCGCTGTATTCACATCCCACACCTCGTCAAGATACTTAGCTCTCTTATCTCGCTCAGCCTTCACGCTGTTCTCGTCATGGGGGTCCGCTATATCAACAATCATTGCGCAACGCTCTAGTCGGTCCATTACTCGTATGTTAGGCTTATTGGCAACCATAGTCCTGACAATGATGATAGACCGATCCCAATACAACGTGACATGGCCATTTTCTAGAACTGGGTCGGGCACATACCTATTGCACGGTACTTCTTATTCCACAAGATTGTATTTAAAAGCAATTTGCTGAAAAATTATACTGGCTACAAGGTTGTGTCTTTGCAAATAGTCTCCGTGACCTAGATTAGAACAACTGGAGATAAGATAATTTGATGGATCGATCCTCTGGCCGGTGATGTCGCCTGACAGATGTTAACCATGCTGTCATTCACAATGCATTGCCGGTAGTTGTTCGTCATCATAACTTCTTCCAAAATAGCAAAGACAAAACCTACGGTTTCCCCAAAGAGTTCACCGAAACGCAGCCAGGTTACGGATGCTGATTGGTCTACATCATATTCATGTAGGGCCCGGAAAAAGCGTCCGTGAAGCTCCTTTCTCTGAATTATTGTTATATTATGGATTTACGATTAACTGTTAATATCGATTAACTGTTACTAATTTGTAAGCAGGTACTATTTATAGCCATTTTTTACTTGTTTTGTTAAATGACTGCCTATACTTTCTATATTTATACAAAACAACCCTATTCCTCTGATATAACACTTTTCGCGTTCATACTTTCTGCGAAGGAATCACAGCAGATTCAGTCCTATTTTCGGGACATCCACTACCTTGCTAGATATTATTGTTGCACAGTTTTTGTTATATCATATTAAAATACAGACTTTAAAACTTATACGAACACGCCACTAGAATATTACTTATTTCGATTTTCAGTGTACCTTTACGCAGGTGAATTTCTTTGAATTTTGCTCCTGACTATTGCCTTTAATTAGTTGCATCAAATCCTATCATACGGTGAGGGTAGCAACATATTTCTCAAATTAACAATTTAAGACGTGTACAGGTTTTCAATGAACTTAAATTAATTTGCTCTTCGTGATACGCGTTTTTAAGTAAACCTATTTAATTTGGAATAGTCTCAGTTAGTGAAATTCAGAAAGAGTAGTTTCACCATCAATGTTGTTTTAAAAATAACACGTAACAGATATAAGACTCGTATCTGTTTATGACTACACCACGCTAAGAAAAACTGCATTAATGATTCCTAGAAAAGACAAAAGCCGTGAAACGTCATCATATTGTTCGGTGCTTCCTCGTGGTCAAACTATTTTGTCAAACTGATTTGACCAAGAGGAAAATTCCCGTTGGTCAAACTTCTAGGATAGATAACTCTTTTTTAATTTGACTTATCATGTTGCGTACAGTGATGATTAAAATTGACAATAATATTATGTCATTCTCATTTTCCTGTTTTGTTTGCATTCATTATTGCGGTGTTACATTATTTGAATCTATAATCTGATTTTTAATTTCGTGGACTAAACTGACATTTGGGGGGTTGTCACTTTATCGTTACATTAAAATAGTGTCGTACCCTAACTATCCTGAGTGATCGAAAGTTAATCGAAAATCGAAGTAGATCGAAAATGAAATTATTTCACGGCATAAAAAAAATATTTGTTTAGAAACTAGCGGCCCATATTTAGTTTCTACTAATTTATGTCAGACTTAATTTTATCGATTGCATTTATTTTATTGTTGATTTCATATTTAACACAATAAAAGTTCATGTACTATGTGTATGAATACAGTTATATTTAAAAATATTACGTTTATATTCATTGTAAAAATCTTAAAATTAGTAAAAATTAATTCAGGATTCATGTCACATCGATTCAATGAATCACTTATGATTGAGCCTTACCAACAACACTATGCTTCGCGCTTGAAACATTTAAAAAAAATTAGGTCAATAGCAGCTGTCAGTTTAGTCCACGAAATTAAAAATCACAGTATAAATGGATTTTAAGTACATAAATCGTAAAAGAGGTACTGTATTATTGCATGATGGACGGCAGTATTATAAATTACGAACGTATAAAAATGACAATGTCTTTTAGACTTAAATATATATAGAATTTATACAATACATTACCATTCTAATTTAATATTGTGTAAGCTTTACGCACTATAATACAAATCTATTGTTTTTCTTTTAGAACGACCAAATAGTTAAACATAACGATCACATATGTACAGCCGATTCCGGCAAGAACGAACTGGATGAAGCGATAGCCGATAAAAAAAAAGACAACATTAATGTGTCTGCCTATTACGCAGTTATATCGCGAAACAAATAATACACTTTAACTTTGTGGGAACAATACCATCATTGGCCAACATTAAACATTCTTTATTATATTTAAGTAGGAGCAAAACATGCTTCAGTAAATAAGCAGAAGTCAGTATTCCTGACCAACTACAGTTTTTTCTTCTGGCGGAATACGCAACGCAAACTACTAAAATTCTTGTATTTTGCTCCGAAAAAGGAAAAGATTTGTTGGCGAAATCAAATGAGTTTGTTTGTGATGACACATTCTTCAACTGTCCGAAGTAATTCAAAAAATTGTATAGCATACATGCTAATACGGCCCAGTCAGGGTCAACTTCAAATATAATTCCAGCAGCGTATGCCTTGATGACTGATAAAAAAGAGGAGAGGTATACTGCATTATTTCAGATGATAAAATCCCAAATTCCGCAGTGGACACCAGGAAAGATTCATATTGATTTAGAAACAGCGGCCAGCAATGCTCAAAATTATAAAATGCTACTATCATTTTACCAAAAGTCTATGGAAAAAAGGGAAGAAATTAAAAATTGAGACTAAAATTCAAAAAAGAGTTGTGGGTCATTGTTCAGCTCTCCCTCTATTACCTGTAGACGAGATTGACGCTGGCTGGGAGTAAATCATATCGGAAAGTCCCAGGAACAATAAAATCGAAAAGTTTATTAAACATTTTGAACAAACGTGGTTGAAAGACAAAGGCTTCAAATCAGAATGGTTAGTATTTGGTGAGAGACATAGAAGCAATAACGCTGTAGAAACCTGGCATGCATAGCTAAATCACGAGATGAAAAAACATCGTCCAAAAAGAATAGCTCGTCTATTGTCGACATTGCTGAAAATGTAGGATGATGACAACGAACCGTCCCCGCGCCGAAACGAGCATATTAGCAGAGACGATTTCATAATGAAATGCCAATTACAATTTTTGCATAAAGAAATAAGTATCGGTCATTTTCTTGACAAATTACGCTGACGCTTTTTTCTTTATGCAAAAATTGTAAAATGGTATTTCCTTATGACTTGGCATTTTATTATATTATAATTTTTATTTTTTAAATGACTGTACTTTTCTTAAACCATAACAGTTTGACCACTGGGAAAAACTATTCCTTGTGGTCTAATCAGTTTGAAAAATAGTTTGACCACGAGGAAGAATCGACATTGATTTGTAGGTAATTACTAAAAAACCGTCCAAGTGCGAGTTGGACTCGCACACGAAGGGTTCCGTACCATTATCGCAAAAAAAGGCAAAAAAATCACGTTTTGTGTATGGTTGCCCCACTTAAATATTTATTTTGTTCTGTTTTTAGTATAGCGGCAACAGAAATACATCATCTGTGAAAATTTCAAATGTCTAGCTATCACGGTTCATGAGATACAGCCTGGTGACAGACGGACAGGCAGACAGACAGACGGACCGCGGAGTCTTAGTAATAGGGCCTCGTTTTTACCCTTTGGGTATGGAACCCTAAAAAGAGGTATTTTATTGAAAATTAATATATCCATAAGTAAGTGAGAGTTATGTTGAAGGAAGTGAACTTTACAAACTAGATCTATTAAAGTCAACCCCGCCAAGCTTAAAGCTCAATAATCACGCGCAGCTCAGCAAACTAAGGCTTCCTGGATCTCAAGATATATACCCCAGCATGAGTGGGGTTCATATTCATAATATGACTCTACCCCAATTTTGCATACGGCAAGTTTCTTTCCCCTTGTTACCTTTGGTGCGGTTGTACTGAGAGACATGGGCTGTCCTCCTCCGCTGTCTTCGAGGCGACGGCATTCGTGTTTTTCCTCGCTTCGGACCAAGGTTTAGTACAAGCAAAGTTTCAGCGCCGCTGGGCCCAAGCAGAATGGGTGCTCTGCTTGTCTCTGCTCCAGTGTATACTACGCTATTTTCTCGAGGCAATCCACACAGTGATGACAAACACTTGTGTTGCATACAACGCAGGTGTCTACGTCAGGATGTGTATCCACTAAGCACCTGCGTCTGTCGGAGACTAAGGGTGACATGCCACTCTTGTAGCTCGTTCATAAATAAAATACCTTATCATAACTGTAGTCGCGTATCTTTAACCGAACCACGCAAGTCGTTTCTCACATCCTAGCACCCGTTAGAACAAGTTCTAACCCTTCTCTAAGCCTTTCCTGTCTTGCACTCTCAAGACACGCACCGGCGCGCAAGCTCCGCTTGCATATCTCTTGCATATGGATCCAAATACGCGGTGAGACGTTAACATATTTTAAGTAAATGACTCCTCATAAAACAACAATGCGAATTTTCTATAATAATTATTACTAGGTCAGTACCAGCTGAACGAGTGTAAAGCCGAGTTTCTTCGACTGTTGAAAATTCATTCAACCAATCACAGCAGACAACGCATGCTTGACAATTTGTCACATTAATTCTGCGATAATTTTAATGTGGGGAACTCGGGGCAACTCTCGCAACACATGATGTACAATCAAGAAATATGTAAAATAAAGCAGTGGTTTGTTCTTTCGGAAAATTGAGATATACGAATTAAATTACTGCCTACTTACTAGTTAGTTTCTTTTTTCATATTTATTCCCAAATACTGTTACGAAATGCACCCGTCTCGGTCAACGTTCGTAAATAAACAAGTACCTATGCTAGCTGTAATCCATAAGCCGGCAATTTGTAATCAAAAATATTCAGACTGTTATATTTGCCCCTAAAAACTCAATAAAATATGGTAAAAATACGTTGTAGGCGCCTGTCAAGCAAAGACATTGCAAATTTTACTAATGCAGGTGTAGACGAATACTTTTTTAGCATCCTGTGAGTGTTGTAACACAGGACACTCACAATATAAAGTTAGCTGTTTGGAAACCAAATAACTCGTTTGACAATATATACGCCGCGTACTTGTATCCTACGGAATCGTTTTTTAATGTGTTTTTCACATACAAACTAAAATATTTAGTAGATACTGCTTGCTAAAACCACGTTCTCATTTCACGACAGGTCTTTGTGTTTTTATGATCCAAATCATGCAATGTTACTTAGAAATGCAATATAGGTCAAAAGGTAAAAAACATCAAAGGTCCAAAAGAAAAATATTTTTGAGTTGGGTTCATTAATAAGTTATCGTAATCTAAAAATGGAATGGCTAATGAAGGTCTGGTCATTGTATCCTTATTATTAACCCAACCGATTGATTCCATAAAAATCAGGTGTATTTTTCGTAGTTGATTTTGTTCGATCAGTTCAGGCAAGACCCTATGGTGGCTTTATTTTCGTTTTTTTGTTCGCCCTCTCACCTTTTATTTTTATGTAAGGACAATGTCTTCACTGGGTATATAATATATATCAGAAACTAAGGAGTAGTACAAAAGCGGAGAAGACTAGACTAGTATTATATACAAAATAATTGTTTGTCTGCGATGAACTCCTAAATTTAAGAACCCACCAACGAATGTTTAAATTACTGCTTACTAGTTAGTTTCCTTTTTCAGCTTTTTATGCCCAAAACTGTTACTAAATGCATATCTCTAGGCTAGCTGTAATTCATATACTCAGGCAAGACCTTATGGTGAATTTATTTTCCTTTTTTTGTTCTCTCTCTCTATTTGTTTTTTATGTATATAATAGATACAACATGATTTAATAATGAGCCATTATCAGAAACTAAGAATTAGTACAAAAGCGGAGTGGACTAGTATCACTTCATAATAATAATTATTTAAAATCAAAGACCCTCACCGCGTCTGGCTGTCTGTCTGTTCGCGTTAAACTCAAAAACTACTGAACAAATTTTCATGCGGTTTTCACCAATATACAGAGTTGGGTTTAGGTGTATAATTTGTTAAGGTTTTGTGTAAATTGATTTAAATATAACGATAATTGTTGAACATGTCAGAAAACGTCAAGCTGCCTGGGAGCTTTGAGATATAACAAAACAGTGGAATTGTTTTTATAGGTCTGCAGAAAAGTCCACGATAGCATATGTCTATCTTTTAATGAAAGCTTACTAATAATACCTAATCCAACTTCTAAAAAAAAATCATTTTCAGTCGGCAATAGTGTAACCTGACCCTCTCTGCCGTTAGCTGACCCACTAAAAGTTAGACGATTTCGTACCCTTTGCGGTAGACATAAGATATTATTCAATATAAATATTAAATAATTACTCACAAAAATAATTACTTGTCATATATTAAAAGCAGAAATATATACAAAGAAGTTAGAATATTAAACTACCTACGATAAACTTGATTTCTTTTATTTAAGTGGTTAACGCGACAAAAAAAAACACTTTATTCGCCTCAATAGTGCATATAAAATACCTATTTTTATTTTATTAGTAGGTAAGTAATTTGTTACTTACTATAAAATCTATTAAATTTCGTGAATCAACATGTTTAGAAATATGTAATATTTCTATTTTATAACAGCAAAATCACCAAACTAACAGTCTTACCTTCTTATAAGAAATAAGTGAAAATAGCACTAAACTCTTTGATGTTTTAGTATTTTTAGTTTTAAATATGGTTATGGTCGTATAAAAGACCAGCTTATTCTTTGTATGAAAAACTTCCTTAAACATTATGTTAACAACAGTTTATTTAACACACACACTGACCCGTAAACGTTAACTGCGGGCGGTGATGCTGCCTTAATAGCGAAGTGGAGCAATAATGTGTTGCACGTGGCACATAATATTTCCAAACTTACTGGTAACTGTTAAATCGGCCACCAACTTCTATAAGATCCCATGAAAAATATCCAGCCTCAGTAACCCAGAGTTATTCAACCGCTGGTTCTACACGTCAGTAAACAATCTAACTGTATTTCTCTGGAACAAAGCAATTAAACTGGTGTCACTTTACATTAAAATATATATAAAATATGTTTGCTTACGTCACGGCATGAGAAAATAGCTAGGTATAAAAACGAAGCCTGAAATTAGGAAAATACACTTATTGCTATATTATTATTAAGTCTCCCAGCAATCTCTCTGATGCCAACATTCTCCTCATGCAAATAGATTATTTTTTAATTGAGACGTGATAACAAAATTATAAAAAAAATAATTGAAAAGGTCGTTGTTTTTCGCAATTTTGTAAGGCAAGGTAAAAAATGTTAGTGCGTAGACTGGGTTTTTTGTCACGGTTCATTTTTATTTTCATATCCTTAACCTTAGTAACATTTGACTACCAGTTATAATGAATTCGCATTTGTCTTTCAACTACCAACTTATTAGAAGAGAGGCGAAAATGTTACCAATTTAGAAATTTTATAATTGAAAAATGTGTCCGTCTATAGTTCTTTACAATAATGCAAGTAATACTAGGAATACTTATTGCTAAAAGCAAAACAAAATATCCTCGACGCAGGATTTGAACTAGGATTTTGTTCGTCACAGCCTTATACACGAGACACGAGACCAGATCTATTTAAATCTAATAATCAAAATAAGCTATTAGTAGCAATGACACTAATTATATTAAAATAATCTGATAAACTTTTAGTCTTACAGCTTAAAATCAAAACGCATAACAAATTGTTACAAATATCCTAACGCTAAAGTTTTAAAGATCAAAATTGTGTATCTGCATTATTATTGTATTTGTTCATCGAGTAACGCTAGTCTGATAAACTCATAGAAATTAAATAATCCTTAATGCTACAGGCAGAGGGTTCAAATTCTTTCGTTTTTAGGGTTGGTCAGGTAACAGCAATGTATAATGCAAGGAATGTACGTACAATGCGGTTTTAATTGTAAAGCTATTTAGACGGATACAGTATTAATCCTACCTTAAGCATTTCATGCACATTATGATAATCCTTCACACCATATTATAATTTAAATGAATCTTAGAATTTATCGTAAAATAAAAACAAACGAGCTCGAAAATAAATTAAGCGCGGGTTTCACACCGATGCAATGAAGGGATCCTACGACAGAAAAAACATGTACGCATAATATGCTAAAACCTGTGCGAAGCCGGGGCGCCTCGCCAGTTATATATAAAATAATTGTTTGTCCGCGATGAATTTCTTAACTAATAAACCAATTTTAATGAAATTATGTCCAACTTGAGAGATAGGATAGTTTTATCTCAACCCGTGCGAAGCCGGGGTGGGCAGCTAGTATTATATAAAATAGCAACACCTGCTTACTAAATAAATATCTTGCACACTGGTAGTTCCTACAATGATAATAACTGAATAATGCTTTCATAAATATGTATATCTTTTTTCTACACCCCACACTCAAAACATTTTTGAATACTTGATAGCTAGGTACATTTCTGGTCATCTAAATTAAAGGCAATTACATTAATTGAATTCAAGGATTATGATCTTATTGCAATGATATGATTTGATATCTTTTAACGAAATATCCTTTTTTTACAGAATCTCGTAAAACCGTTCGGAAGACGTTCCATGACAAGACCGATGTAACGCTTTCAAATTCTGAGGATTTTGATATAACACAAGTAAGCAAGTCAACATATCAATCTACAGAAGAAAGTAATTTACTGAAACTCCAAAATTTGCAAGATGTAGAGACAAAAAAGGTAGTTACAAACATACCCTGGCGTAAACAATCACAGACAGATATTGTGCAAGAAACCAAAGAAGAGACTCTTGAAGTTAAGCACTGGCGAAAGCAAAAACCAACGCCGAAGCCATCTTTTTCGGAGAAAGTGTCAGAAACTGAAGATACTTCCCTTTTGAGATTACAAGATGAGACTGAAATTAGCACAACTAAAGAAACTCAAAACTTGGAAACCAAATCATGGAGAAAACCTCGATATGAGGAAAAAACAGTAGAAACTTTATCTACTACGGAGGATGTAACTATACTACAAACGGACCGAGATGAAGAAGAAGACCAAAAGAAAGTACCCCAATGGAGAAAGCCTCGTATTGAAGAAACTAAACCCACTATTAGAGAGGAAAGAAAAGATTCAATTCCTTGGACACAAGAAGGTATAAAATTACGTCCTACCAAGGTGGAAAAGTCCGCAGTGGTAAAAGAAAAAATAGAAGATGTGACTTTAAAGCAAGTGAGAAGAAGTTCAATAAAAAAAATTGAAACTGAAGAAGCTGAACAAATGTTGACATATGAGGAAGACACTGCTATATTGAAAATAAAAGACGAGGAAGAACAAACACTAAAAACAAAGGAAGAAGAGATACCAGTGACGTGGAGACGCAAACCAAAGGAAAAAGCCGTAGAAGAAGTTAAGTCCGAGGAGCCCAGGTGGCCAACTGGCAAAAGGCTTCCGAAGGAAGAGGAGCCTAAAGAAGAAGTAGTTCTCAAGCCAATTCCAAAGCAAAAAGCACCAGAAGAGGAAAAACCCGAAGAAGTACAACCGAAGCCAGTCAAAAAGGAAAAGGTAGTGGAAGAAGCTAAGTCCGAGGAGCCCAAGTGGCCAACCGGCAGAAGGCGCCCGAAGGAAGAGGAACCTAAAGAAGAAGTGGTCCTCAAGCCAATTCCCAAGCAAAAAGCACCAGAAGAAGAAAAACCAGAAGAAGTACCACTGAAACCAGTCAAAAAGGAAAAGACAGTGGAAGAAGCTAAGCCCGAGGAGCCCAAGTGGCCAACCGGCAGAAGGCGCCCGAAGGAGGAAGAACCAAAAGAAGAAGTGGTTCTCAAGCCAATTCCAAAGCAAAAAGCACCAGAGGAGGAAAAACCACAAGAAGTACAACTGAAACCAGTCAAAAAGGAAAAGACAGTGGAAGAAGCTAAGCCCGAGGAGCCCAAGTGGCCAACCGGCAGAAGGCGCCCGAAGGAAGAGGAACCTAAAGAAGAAGTGGTCCTCAAGCCAATTCCCAAGCAAAAAGCACCAGAAGAGGAAAAACCCGAAGAAGTACAACTAAAGCCTGTCAAGAAGGAAAAGGTAGTGGAAGAAGCTAAGCCCGAGGAGCCCAAGTGGCCAACCGGCAGAAGGCGCCCGAAGGAAGAAGAACCAAAAGAAGAAGTGGTTCTCAAGCCAATTCCAAAGCAAAAAGTACCAGAGGAGGAAAAACCCGAAGAAGTACAATTAAAGCCTGTCAAGAAGGAAAAGGTAGTGGAAGAAGCTAAGCCTGAGGAACTCAAGTGGCCAACCGGCAAACGGCGCCCGAAGGAAGAGGAACCTAAAGAAGAAGTGGTCCTCAAGCCAATTCCCAAGCAAAAAGCACCAGAAGAGGAAAAACCCGAAGAAGTACAACTGAAACCAATCAAAAAGGAAAAGGTAGTGGAAGAAGCTAAACCCGAGGAGCCCAAGTGGCCAACCGGCAGAAGGCGCCCGAAGGAAGAGGAACCTAAAGAAGAAGTGGTCCTTAAGCCAATTCCAAAGCAAAAAGCACCAGAAGAGGAAAAACCCGAAGAAGTACAATTAAAGCCTGTCAAGAAGGAAAAGGTAGTGGAAGAAGCTAAGCCCGAGGAACTCAAGTGGCCAACCGGCAAACGGCGCCCGAAGGAAGAGGAACCTAAAGAAGAAGTGGTCCTCAAGCCAATTCCCAAGCAAAAAGCACCAGAAGAGGAAAAACCCGAAGAAGTACAACTGAAACCAATCAAAAAGGAAAAGGTAGTGGAAGAACCTAAACCCGAGGAGCCCAAGTGGCCAACCGGCAGAAGGCGCCCGAAGGAAGAGGAACCTAAAGAAGAAGTGGTCCTCAAGCCAATTCCAAAGCAAAAAGCACCAGAAGAGGAAAAACCCGAAGAAGTACAATTAAAGCCTGTCAAGAAGGAAAAAGTAGTGGAAGAAGTTAAGCCCGAGGAGCCCAAGTGGCCAACCGGCAGAAGGCGCCCGAAGGAAGAGGAACCTAAAGAAGAAGTGGTGCTCAAGCCAATTCCAAAGCAAAAAGCACCAGAAGAGGAAAAACCCGAAGAAGTACAATTAAAGCCTGTCAAGAAGGAAAAGGTAGTGGAAGAAGCTAAGCCCGAGGAACCCAAGTGGCCAACCGGCAAACGGCGCCCGAAGGAAGAGGAACCTAAAGAAGAAGTGGTCCTCAAGCCAATTCCCAAGCAAAAAGCACCAGAAGAGGAAAAACCCGAAGAAGTACATCTAAAGCCTATCAAGAAAGAAAAGGTAGTGGAAGAAGCTAAGCCCGAGGAGCCCAAGTGGCCAACCGGCAGAAGGCGCCCGAAGGAAGAGGAACCTAAAGAAGAAGTGGTGCTCAAGCCAATTCCAAAGCAAAAAGCACCAGAAGAGGAAAAACCCGAAGAAGTACAATTAAAGCCTGTCAAGAAGGAAAAGGTAGTGGAAGTAGCTAAGCCCGAGGAACCCAAGTGGCCAACCGGCAAACGGCGCCCGAAGGAAGAGGAACCTAAAGAAGAAGTGGTCCTCAAGCCAATTCCCAAGCAAAAAGCACCAGAAGAGGAAAAACCCGAAGAAGTACAACTAAAGCCTGTCAAGAAGGAAAAGGCAGTGGAAGAAGCTAAGCCCGAGGAACCCAAGTGGCCAACCGGCAAAAGGCGCCCGAAGGAAGAGGAACCTAAAGAAGAAGTGGTTCTCAAGCCAATTCCAAAGCAAAAGGCACCAGAGGAGGAAAAACCAGAAGAAGTACAACTAAAACCAATCAAAAAGGAAAAGGTAGTAGTAGAAGAAGCTAAGCCTGAGGAGCCCAAGTGGCCAACCGGCAGAAGGCGCCCGAAGGAAGAGGAACCTAAAGAAGAAGTGGTGCTCAAGCCAATTCCAAAGCAAAAAGCACCAGAAGAGGAAAAACCCGAAGAAGTACAATTAAAGCCTGTCAAGAAGGAAAAGCTAGTGGAAGAAGCTAAGCCCGAGGAACCCAAGTGGCCAACCGGCAAACGGCGCCCAAAGGAAGAGGAACCTAAAGAAGAAGTGGTCCTCAAGCCAATTCCCAAGCAAAAAGCACCAGAAGAGGAAAAACCCGAAGAAGTACAACTAAAGCCTGTCAAGAAGGAAAAGGTGGTGGAAGAAGCTAAACCCGAGGAGCCTAAATGGCCAACCGGCAAAAGGCGCCCGAAGGTAGAGGAACCTAAAGAAGAAGTGGTCCTCAAGCCAATTCCAAAGCAAAAAGCACCAGAAGAGGAAAAACCCGAAGAAGTTCAACTAAAGCCTGCCAAGAAGGAAAAGGTAGTGGAAGAACCTAAGCCCGAGGAGACCAAGTGGCCAACTGGCAGAAGGCGCCCGAAGGAAGAGGAACCTAAAGAAGAAGTGGTCCTCAAGCCCATTCCAAAGCAAAAAGCACCAGAAGAGGAAAAACCAGAAGAAGTGCAACTAAAGCCTGCCAAGAAGGAAAAGGTAGTGGAAGAAGCTAAGCCCGAGGAACCCAAGTGGCCAACCGGCAAACGGCGCCCGAAGGAAGAGGAACCTAAAGAAGAAGTGGTCCTCAAGCCAATTCCCAAGCAAAAGTCACCAGAAGAGGAAAAACCCGAAGAAGTACAACTAAAGCCTGTCAAGAAGGAAAAGGTAGTGGAAGAAGCTAAGCCCGAGGAACCTAAGTGGCCAACCGGCAAAAGGCGCCCGAAGGAAGAGGAACCTAAAGAAGAAGTGATCCTCAAGCCAATCCCCAAGCAAAAAGCTCCAGAAGAGGAAAAGCCAGAAGAAGTGCAATTGAAGCCTATCACAAAGGAGAAACCAGTAGAAGAAGTAAAGGAAACAGTTCTCAAACCAATTTTAAAGCAAAAAGCTCCTGAAAAAGAAAAGCCTGAAACAGTCGAGCATGAAACTATCACAACTGAAGAGGTAACCGTTGATGTAAAGACAGAAGAAAAGAAAAAGAAAAAGGTTAAAAAAGAAAAGTCAGTTGAAGAAACTATCGTTGAAGAAATATCGGTAGTTAAAGTAGATGAGCCAGTTGAAGAAATTGAGGAAGAAACTACAACAGTCGTGAAACGAAAGCAAATCAAGAAACAGATCAAGAAGGATAAAAAGAAAGGTACGATTTTATTTACTACTTACTAGTATAATATACCGAATTAAGTAAAATACGATACGTTAGGTCATTACAGGTTGTTAAAGTACAATGGGTCTTTAAATTGTCTATTACAAACAGATGCATGGTTACTTACCTAATTTGTATCTAACAAATGCGATGTAAATACCAATTTTTTTAATTCTGAAATCAGTCTACCAAACAAACGTCAGAGGGCATTAGAAATTATAATTGCTTATAAATGATTTAATGCAATATCAAAAGAATGGGTTAAAACTTATTTATTTTTTAATAAATGCCAATATTTCTAATGTCTTCATTATCTTCTGGACCAGCCCGTGTTAAACAACGGAATCACTCTATTAATACTTAATACTTATCATTCCCTCTTCTAAACTTAAATTACATTTTGATGCAATTGGGCTAAGGATGTCATTACAGGCGACAGAATAGACGCCCAAGCCAGTATAGTCGAGAGACCGCAATGACAAATTCTCACGTGTACCAAACGACCTTTTCCAATATTAGTGTATTGGAAAAAAAAATACATTTAAATAATAATTGAATAGATGTGATCATAGCCGCATTAGCATGAAATACATTTCATTAGAAACCGGTTTTCGAGCACTTGCTGGTGGTTTTTTTACCACAAGCAATATGCTCTTTTCATATATTGATAAGCCCAATTATTATTTACCGCATCAAAAGTTGGTTTAGGGGATGGGAATCATAAGAAAGCATTGATTAAATTTATGTTAATAGTCATGTTTTAACATAGGTACGTACAACGAACACATCTTAAAAATTGCATAAAATACGCAGTTGGTTGGTCCCTTTATTTTGTCAGATTGCATGTAAACTCATAATATTTGAAATACAATTTTAGATTAACTAGTACACTGTTTTACAGAGGTGGAACCATTGATAATAAAGCCAATTAAGGCTATGAACATATTGGAAAATAGCACATTAGAATTGAGTGTTGTGTATGAGCCTGCGGATGATAACATAGTGAAGTGGTACCGCAACAATCAACTCCTAGAACAAAGTGATGACTGTGTTATTCAAACTGAAAATGGGATTTCAACAATAAAAGTACAAAAAGTAGACAAAAAGAAAGTAGGCAAATATGAAGTGATTGTTGAAAAAAATAACGTGGTTGCAAAATCAGGAAGTTCTATTAAACTACTTAAATCATTCGATGAAGACCAAATTTTGCCACCTGTTTTCATAAAACCTTTGCGACCAAAATCCGTTATTTTAGGGGATATTGTATTACTAGAGGTTGAAGTTATATCCAGCCCAACCGCTTCCTTCCAATGGTTCATAGACACAAGAGAAGTAACCACACATGCTAAACAAAATAAATTAACTAACATATATGTAACAGACAGGGAAAACGTGTCGTGTCTATGTATTGAAAATATAAGCAAAGATTTCTTAGGAGTCATTACATGTAGAGCAGAAAACTTTGCAGGATCTGTTTCATGTTCTGCTTCACTGCTAGAACAAGAAGATAAAGAATTTATTGGAGAAGCACCAATAATTATTACTCCCTTAGAGTCTGTATTAATAATGGATGGGGAACCAATCAAAATTTCTTGTAAAATCAAGGGTCAACCCTGGCCACAAATAGATTGGTATCATGATGGTACACCTGTTCAAAGAGCTAGAGATATTACAGTGGCCCGACAAGAATCAGGCCTATGTGAACTGTGCATAAAAGAAGCTTTCCCCGAAATGTCAGGAAAATACCGTTGTGTAGCTACAAACGACTTTGGAAGTTGTAGCTGCGAATGTACTGTTGAAATTGAAGGTAGCGAAGTAACTTCTACTTTCATCATTGCATGAAAAATAGTTTGCATGTATATTTAAATATACGGAGTGTATATTATTTTCATATTAATTCACCCCAGGCACCCTAATAACATTGACCACATTTGCCATGCATCTGTAGAACAATTTGAAGTTTGGATTTTAATCGACACTGCAGTTTTTAGAATGATTATTATTTTCAAAGCTAAGCTTACTTAAATTAAAACAAAATGTAACAATGAGTACCATTCATAAAATAAAAAAAGCGCAGTAATACATATTTGTAGTTACAAGCATACATTTTGCCGCAAAAATACTCATGTTAATACTAGGTGTACCTTAGTTTTACTTCGTTAATTGAATGGTAAATTCAAATGAGTTTATCTCTCATTAAGGTTTACCTATGTACTGCAAAAATAGAAAAATAAGTTTCAAAATGCTTGTGTTATGAGAGCTTCATGAATGTTAACTGCGTAGTATCCTTTTGTTGTGGGTGTATAATATCTTTTATTGGGTTGATTAAAGCAACCAAAAACGGGTATTATTAACACATTAACGGCCCAAGAATGAAAATTGCACAGGAATTAAGCACTGGTTATTAATGATAAGACTGAAGTCTTCCTATTTTACTATTTTTTTTAATTTATGTTCTAGCATTCGAATATGTGCCAAGTGCCTCCGAGGAAGACGTACTAAGCGATGAGGTAAGAACATACATGTGTCATGATACTTAATTCTTAAATCCAAAATTTTGTTATGCCTCGAGTTGATTCTAATTCTGAATTTTGTATCCATTATTCTTGCAATTAAGAATACGGAAAATATTACATAATGTTGCAGCAGGTCAAAATGTACCTACTAGCAAAAAAAGAATGTTCATTTTTACACCGAAATTCCGCCTGAATCACGATTTGACCGTCCACCTTAAATTTAAAAAGATCTATACCGTGACCACTTTTATTTCACAGAAAACGAGCGACATAGAAGAATTTGCGCCGCGTATTGTGAAAGCATTACCAACTGTAGTTTCAACTACAGAAGGAGAACTAACCAGGTCTGGAATCTATTTCCTATTTGCTCCCAATGTATTCTTAAAGATTAAAAACTTTCACATTCCAGTAATTAAAGGGAGTGCTTGGGCATCTTCTTTGCGGATTAATAGTTTGTACTTTCTAAATGAATTCATCCCAATAGATGACCACAGGGTTATTTAAATAAGACCTAAAAAAATCTGGGGTAAATATATTGGACAAATGCACTCCAGCGGTCATAAACTGAATTAGCGCCGCGTACTCACACGAGAGTTGGTATGATGTATTTAGGCCAATTGGTTTTTAGAAGTAGCCTACTCGGGTGCAGTGATTTTATAAGTGATTTCTTTAAAGACCATCGCCCGTCTGGGCCGCGACTCATGGTGTGATCGCAGATGGCAGGAATGACATTATTTGTTTAGTTTTTTATACGAGCAATATAATATATTTTAGGTTCGAAGCGAAGGCTATAGGTATTCCCAAGCCTCAAGTAAGGTGGCTCAAACAAGGCGTAGAGGTTATTCAGTCGCAAGAATATCAAATAGAAGAAATGGAGGACGGCACTTCGATCCTAATCATACCTGAAGTGTATCAAGACGACACTGGGGAAATTGTATTTGAAGCATTTAATCCACTGGGAGTAACTTCGACAATTGCAGCCCTTTCCGTTGAGAGTAAGTTTAAACAACCTTTCTTGAATATCAGTTAATATATTAAATATATATATTAATCATATTTTATGCTTACAGTTGTAGCAGATTTCAGTGGCTTGATCATAACAATATTTATATAGTTTAAATATTGTTATGTACCTCTGTCCCATGCTTCCTTTCCTTCAAATCCTTACTCACGTACTTGCAAATACTATATTTACACTAAACACCAATAAATATAACAATACGCTATAAAAACCGATTACAGCTGCATTTTTTTAGGTTTAAAAAATATTTTAATAGATTAGTCAAGCTACAGCGATCCTAAATAAAAAAAGATGAGTGTGCTTCACCAAACACTGTGTCGAAGCAGACATACGGGACCATCATTTGTAATATTACAAGTAAATGATTAAAGTTGTAACGCTATATATTATGTTGCGTCGTACACGGGTCTCGTATCAGTTTCATTATTGATAATTCAACAATTACCTGCATTGGTAATTTTAAAATAATTTAAAAACAATTAATTCAATTTTGTATTTCTAAAGGTATAATTGGAACGAAGGAGTACCGAAAGCCAGAATGGGTTACACACATGGAGGAGTTACAAGCTGCGTTGAAAGGTGCAGTAATTTTGAAAGCTTAACTTGATTCTTGATAATGATCATTCTGACCGCATGGATAACACAAAAACCCAGAAGAATATGACATTTTATGCGAAAAAAATCTTCGCATTTACTTACATCGGAATTATGATTATTATGATAACAACAATGCTGTGTGAAAAGTCCATAAGTTCCATAAATACCATGTGCAAAAAATATTTACTGTCCAAGGTCCATAGGGACATTTCATTATGTTAAGAATAGAATACAAGCACATTTACTATCATAAAACATGCCGATGAAAGAATTTACAAAATGTTTTTTTCTCAGATTGGCCTCCAATTACAGTTATTTTCCTGAATTAATAGGAACTTAACTTGCAGTATTATGAAACTATTTTAAACTCATCTAATATGTTAAATCAAATTTAGTATTGTATGCGCTGCCATACTGAATTCCAACATAACTTTGTCATTTTATTGCTTGTATTTGCGTGAAGGTATAATACCTTCATGAGAGTGCACGCATTATTTTTTATGCGGCAGCAACGCGCTGGTTACCAGCTAGTTTCTTGTAAAAAATTAAGAATAAAATATATCTGTAAACAAAAAAAAATACTTTATTAAATTGTCGTATAACCTACAACTGCGTTAATATCTACCAATTTTTGTCACAGCAACTCAATCAGTGCCTACGTTTGTGAAAGAAATACTAGGAGAACGGGTCGACGAAGAAGAAACCGTTACTTTCGAAGCTGTATACAGTGGAAATCCTACCCCAGGTATATTTCGATGGCGATTATCTTTGAAAATCCGTCTTTACAAGTTCTTAACAATTATTACGCTCCTTTTCACTAACACTAGGAAGCACTTAATGAACGCCTAAATATCATAGCCCCGTTGGATTATCAACTCTTGGCAATACGTCGAGCGTTGATTATCCAACAGGGCCGTATAAGTAGATCCCACATAATATTGTTACTGAACACGAGCATTAGACTTGATAATTATTTTAGTTATTTAGATACGACAGACTGAACGGTATTTAAGATAGAAGAACAACGTATTTCAGTTAGTAGTTATAATTGTAGAAGTAATTTATACCGTATTTGCTAGCTTGTATAAAGCATGTTGAGAAAAGTATATATCTCTTTAGATGCACGTTGCTGGTTCTATTACAAAAATATATTTTTGGGCTTGCCACAAACATGTCTAATTTGCATTCAGTAATCGATTAGTATATAAATATATATTGTCTATACCACCAACCAGTGTAGAATCTTATCGAGCGTCTTCAGCCACTGCTTATCCATATTTATACTTACTATTTTTACTTATATAATATTATATATGCGAAAGTAACTTTGTCTGACTGTCGTTTCCTTTCTACGTTTGTAATAATAACATTGCATTAAATTGTTCTGTTATTAAGACTTTTCGTTTTTCGTTCAACTTTTCCGTATGTTAAAATATAGATAACATTTTCATTGGAACAACAGGCAATATTTATTTTATTATTATTTCAGAAATACTTTGGTACAAAGATGACAAAGTCATAAGAACAGATGAGCGCTATACAATTGAAAATGTAGATAATCGAACGACATGCACGGTTAAAAAGTGTGTAAAAGCTTCAGAAGGAACATACATGTGTAAAGCCGTAAGTGACATAGGTATGGCTATTACTAAAGCTAAACTGCAAGTATATGAGAGTTCAGACCAGATGCGAAAAGCAAAACATCTAAAACAGAAAGATAGAAAAGAAAAAGTCATTAAGCGCGAAGAGGAAACAGTTATAGAAGAAACTGCTACGAAGGTTACGGAAGATGTAATAGACTCTGCAATTATTACAGAAGAAGTCCAAGTTATGGAAAAACCCAAGCCTGTAAAAAAAATTGACAAACAGAAAGCTAAAACAGTCGTCACTGAAGCTGATTATGTAGAAACTGTGGATGTTGCAACTTATAAAAAATCGGATAAAAAAGAGAAATCAGTACCACGAGGAGAAAAGGCCGAGCCGATTGTTACACCCCAAGAATATTTAGTATCATCCCAACCAGAAAAGGAAGAAACGGCACAGCCGTTTGAAGAATCTTATGAAACCCAAAAAGGCATTATAAGAATGGTGGAAGGTGATTCACGTGTTGTTGCGGAGATAAATGAACTATTAGAAGTAATTAACGCTAAAGAATTTGGTCCTGGTGAATCACCGTTAAGAGAATTAGCTAAAATAGGTTTCATGATGAGAAACGGCCTCACGACAGAACAAATAGAAAGTCTCTATGATTCTGAATATTTCCCAGCACTAAGAGTTCCACAATCTCAGTCGGCTTTAGTCCGTTTAGTAGAACGACAAGGACATGGCGCACTCATTACCGAAGTACTTACAGAAGAAACGACTCAAGATGAAGATGTGATCGCTGCCAAAGTTGGATTCCGTGCTTTCTTAAAAATGGTGGAGTTAAAACATTCATCAGTCGACGAAGTGATTGCTCATTTCTATCCAGAAGATTTTAAACCTCGTTCCTGGGAACAAAAAGAAGCGCACGAGGTATTAAATCTTTCTATCCGTTGTCTATACAAAATTAGTTACTTTACTAAAAGCATGTATATGTGCAGATATGTAACATAGACTCATTTCGTTTCCGGGGCAGAGCACTACGTGTCTATTTTATATCAAACTGTAATTACGAAGCAGTCCAAAGTGAAAATTGATCATATTGAAATATTTTTCTATCATTATTTTGCCTTACAGGTTATAGTTGAGTCATCAGCTGAACAGACGGCAGAGATTCACACAGCTACAGTTATAAAAGGTAACAATGTCTGTCTCTTAAAATTTTAACTCAACAGAGTTCCCAAGATTTACACATGCATACATAGTGAAAAGGCAAATCGGACTGTATTTATTTTTAATCTTTATCATTTATATTTACAAAAAATAATGTATTATATCTATTAGATATGTTACTGGACTCTTTCAATTTAGTAGTTTGGTGTGGGACTAATGCGGCCCCGTAGCTGTGCGGGTGTCGTACTGCGCGCGGCCTGGTGATTTTTACATACAATGTATGCACATACATACTTGTCTTGATATCGTGCGTCCGCGGCACCGGCGCCGCACTGCTCTCTTGGTGTATAAAATATATGAAAAAAATCAACCGGACATGCGCAGTACGATACATGCACCGCTGCGGCGCCGCAGCAGTCCGACACCAAACGTCTAAATTGATAGAGCCCTAAAAGCCCAAACTTCAGTAATACCTAGGATTTACCGGTAAAACCAAACATACAAGTATATCCTATTCTATTCTATCATTACCAAGAACTTTACTACGAGGCATAATGAGTGCAATGACCCCGTAACAAGTTATCAATTATTACATCTACATCAGAAAGTACTTCATATGTTCGGCATGCAGAATAGTAACTGATAAATGTTAATCAAAGATCTTTTGATAATAATTAGAAATTATTGGTTTTAGATACTACCAAACAATCGGAGGTTGTTCAAGGTGAGTTTTTTTCAATACTGACTACTATAACTAGATATTACGGCAGTTTTTTACACTTTACGCTTTGGATGTTTCCACGCTAAAATATCGCGTTGGAATGGAGAGAAAATGCTTTAATTTAATCGGTGAACTAGCACAAACCAGTATTAAAATACATAACTGAGGGGTCACGATGAAATAATAACAGCCGCACGGGACAATATTTAAGCTTATGACTATCCATTACACTTGAGGTTCCTCCGTGCCTCGGATAGCCTTAACCAGGTGCCAGTTAATGGGTTATGGACTATGGAGGTCAGATTAGCAGTCGCTCCATGTTATAGTTCTTGTATTCCACGATAGGCCTGCAAGCTGTCCACAACATACACGGGAAAATCAAAGCAGATTGATTAGTTTTATATGTATATTAACTGCATATAATATGTAAAAAAATAATTAAAGTAAATTGACGTTTTCTTGTAACGTCACTTGTTCGCATAAAAAGAGAATGTATTTTTTTATGATTTATAATTTAAAGCTAAATCTTGTTGGACAAGATTTCACAGTTTCTACATTTTTGGCACACATGGTTTGATGGCTAGAATAATTTTATAGATATGTATAGGCGCGCTTGATACTAATTCATAACAAATAAGAACAATTCATTATAGCATGTTATGTGTGAAACTATTAAAAATAAAAATATGTATCTGCACTGCAGATGGCTTTATAAATGACAAGTTTTGCACTTTGAGCAGTAGATCTATTACTTACACAGAGTGGATAAAAAAGACTTCATAAAAATGGTGATGCATAGACAATGCGTGAAAGAATTCAACATTATCGAATTGTTTCCCTTCAAATTTCGGTAATCCAAACGCCTAAAATTTTCCGCTCTGTATAAAAGTTAAGTGTATTTGGAAGGACGATGTCAATACCTAAAAGAATCTCCCTCTTAATCTTCACTAAGAGCTACTATTAACACTAGCAAATATGAATAATTATGCATTTAACCAACAAAGAAACAGCAAAAATAAAAATGCATACATAAATCTCAAAATGTTATCTCCTACGTGGTTGTATGTCGACGTGTAGGTGTCGCTACAGCTTCAAATGGATTTCTAACGTTAGCTTTCTTTCTGAAACAGTTTGCAATGATGATCACTGCTCACTTAATTTAAGATTTTCGTGATACCGCAGTAGTAGCTCGCTATCAATTTAAAACATAGTGCTGCAGAAAACCACCAGTCAATTACCGTTTAATTTTTATATTCAAAATTTATTGTTTGATACTTCAGTAAAATGCAAAGTGTTGAATTTGTTTTCGCATATAAAACCAGCTTTATCGTGTGTAATTTTATTGTATACAGCATTTAAATACTTCGTATGGCTTCAAGAATGTGCTTCATTTTGAATAATAATTTATTTATTTTAATGCTGTGTGACTCAAGCAGAACTCAAAGTAAGTATTAACATATATTATGACTATGTTTATAATTTAACATAACTTTTTACTAATATAATACAATAAACCTACTATACGCCAGCTTAAATAAAGACACATGCAATTTTTTAACAATGTAATTTATTATGTTCTCTTTATATTTTTTCACTTCAAACACTATACTGTAATTTCACAGATTTCAAAGAAAAAGAACAAGTCAAACGCAAAAAACACACTAAACAGAAAATAGCTTTTGAAGAACAGCAAATAGAAGATACATCAACAAAAGAACAATTAGTAACCATCAAAACAATGCAATCAAAGGAAAAACAAGAACATTTCATTGAGGATGAAACCGGTGTGCTTGAAAAAGATGAAATACCGTACCTTAATACAATTGCTACGGATATTTCCGAAAACAAGGTCGAGATAGTATCTGCTAGCCAGGTGACTAATATTCTTTCTGATAAGACAATTACCGATGTAACAGCGAATCTGAAATTTGATACAAATTATTCTTTAATTGCTGATATGCAAAATGTCCATGAAAAAGAATCACAGCTGCAAATTAAAGAAAATGCTAAATTTACCATAAAACCATCAGTAAATGAAATTGAGCCTCTAATTGTAACAGAAGTCGAAATCAGTAGCTCTGTAGGTGACTACCAAATAAATAAAAGCACTACTGAAACTATTGCAAACAAAGGCATTGTGCCAGCCGAATCATTTGTCACAACAGAAATCCATCCCAACATGTCTACATCAGACATTAAAAAAGAAGAAAAGCAAACAGAAAATGCAAAAACTACTATGATTTTAAAAGACGCACTCAACATATCCGAGGAAATGATATCTATGAAAGAGACGCCGCTTCATGAGTCACCAACAAAAAAATCGAATGCTACTGTAGCATTTTCACCTTTGTTGGGTTTAAATGTTCTAGAGGTTAATGAAGAAATGAAAGAAAGCGATGTAGAAACTGTAAACTTTGAAAAAGCAGCTACATCTAAACTTAACTTTAATTTATTAGAATCAATACAAGTTGGTGAAGTGTTTGTTGAAGATAAGTCTGGAAAATACTATCCTGAGTTGATTGTGCCCACCGAAATGGCACGCAAAGATGTACTCGTTTCAAATCAAGTTGTGACAGAAGTGCATAATGTTCAAGAAAGAGAAGGCATTCTTTCAGCACTGAAATTGCCACCGGCGCAAGAAGCAAATATAGATATTGCATCGAAGGATAGTTTGGTTATATCTATCGAAGAACTTCACGAAAAAGAAGGAGAATTTCCAGCAAAAGAAATGCCTGCACAGGTTTCAGTCAGCAAAGATATAATGTTGCATACTGGCCTGCATAACACCGTCACAACGTCGCATATAAAGGAATCAGAATTCCAGGCTGATGCTATAATTCTTAAAAATGCCAGTGTCGGTATCAATGAACTTCAACATTCATTTAATTTAGAAACTAGTGTTCATGACTCGGAGACCTCATTGGAAGAAACAAGATCCATTGTTAGTTCTCATGCTGACATTGCAATATCAGCTTTAGATAAAAATGTTGTGCATGAAGTCAATGTTCATGAAAGTGAAAAAGATCTCATTTTAAAAGATGAGAAATTAACAGCTAAAGCTGATTTCGATTTCAAGGCATTTGAGCCACTTATAACTTCCGAGACAATAGAAATGACTTCTACTGACGACATCAAAACATCAGAAAAGCCTACAGAAGACTCTGCAACAGAAACCGTTATAACTTCTAGAGCTAAAATTGTCACATATCCTCTTGTACACGACAAAGAATCTACTGAAGAATATAAATCAAGAAAACCCGAGAGTGTACTGTCATCGCTTATTCCGAATTTACCTGTAACTGTTTCTGAAACTGAATCTTCGGAATGTGAAAACAAGTTAACATTAAATAAAATACCTGAAACTGTACAAGCTCTATCAGCATCAAGCCATTCTTTAAAGACTCCGTTATCTGAAGAAGTAAATACAGCCGATCAAATTGACTTTATGGCTGAACAACCAAATTTATCAGAAATTGCTTCGGAGACAAGGGATTTACAAAAAGAAATAACAGTTCTTCAAACAAATGTAGAAGACCAGCTACAACAGCTGCAAGAAAACAAATTTTTGCAGAGTTCAGCTCAAGCTGTTTTTATTGGAAAAGAAAGTTTAAATATTACTGAAGTTGTCACAAGCTTAAGTGAACAAAATCTCGATGCCGATAAACCAAAACCAACAACATTTGCAAAGGTTGACATAGACTCAGACCGTAAAATTGCAGTAGTTTCGGAAGTAAACTCACGTGACACTCTATCAAATCTTGATACGTTGGCACCAAATTATGAAGAAGCACAAATCGTTTCTAATAATTTAATTCCATTGCAAATATCTCAAAATGAAAGTTTAGACAGCCAATCCATTTTGGAAAATAATGTACAACCTGACTTAAAGTATCTAAATTCAGAGATAGTGCCCACTGAAGAAAGTCTCAAAGTTACAGAAATACTGCAGCATGAAAAAGAAAGTGACTATGATATTAAAACGCTACCACAAACATTTACAGCGTCTACAGATATCACTGGGCGGCCAGTTGCTGTGCTATCGGAAGTCACAGTAGATTCTAGTGTCGGTTATACTGATGACAGTATTAAAGACGCACCAAAAAAAGCAATTATTCAAAATATTGCTCACAACGAATTAATTGTTAGCACAACTAATTACAACGAAAAAGAAAACGAACTAGACACTAATCTTAAAACGAATACCGTTTTAGCTTCTTTTAACATTGATTCTAATCAGGCAATTTTGGTTGAAGAAAATAGAACTGAAATTGCACCGGAAGTTCTTGAAAGTATGAATAAATTATCGTGGGCTACTGCTAAACAGGGCGCTACAGTAACAGAAGCTATATTTCAAGAGGAAATTATGGTTCATTCATCGGAACAAAAATTTGTTAAAACGGAACCGGATAATTTAACAAAACCCATAATATCGCTGTCAACGTTACAAGCACCTCAGTATGACGAAAAAGTAGCTATAGAACAGGAAAATGTTTTATCAGCAAACAAAGTCCCCGATAACCAACAAGCGGAACTTTCAATAATTTGCCAACAAAGCTTAGAAACTTCAGAAGTAGTTTCGCACTCTGATAATATTGAAGGTACCGATAAGTTAAAGATGGATTACAAAAAGGCACTACCCAAAATTGATGAGATTTATGGCAAAACTGCTCACACTGAAGAAGTTATTACAAGCGAAATTCCTGAAGAGTTTAAGGATGAGAAAATAGTAGTACAAAACTCAAACGTAACTCCTATATTTAAAAATACATTCGAACAAATGGAAATTATACTAGGTGAAAGTGAAACTTTAATACATGAACAGCCGCTAGCTACATCGACTATTAGTGGGGACATTACTGAAGCTGAAGCGGTCATAACAAGTTATACTGAACCTATTGATAAAGAAAAGGAGTTTGACGTGCAACAATTACAACCAAAATATGACGCTTCAATAGGCTATGTTCCATATAGTAGTTCCATTGATACTGAAGTAATAATCTCCAGTAATGTTGAAGACTTTGAGGATAGTACTGTAAAAACATCAAAAGCTTCACTGACTCATGATGACGTACAGAAACACATACATAGGACAGAAGTATTAACAGGTGAGAAAGAGGCAAGTCTAAAAGATACTAAAGCAGATTCATACAAGGCGATCGAGAATATTATTGAAGCCACAGCCAAAGAAATCACAGTAATACAAACAGTAGAAAAAGAGAATGCGCTAAGTCAACTACCAGAACCATTTTCTACTACTGCTCATTCTTCAATAAGTGAAAAACAGACTGTAATAAGTACAGAAGTGCAAGCAAGTCAAGATGTTGAAGATTTCCATACGCCTAAAACTGCACTCACAAGTGCAATAACAACACATGGAGTGAAAGAAGCTATTGAAGAAATACAACCATTTGTTTGTGAAGCCGAGGACGCTTATGAGAAAGATGTGCTCACTGAACGAAAACCCACAGGTGTTATTGAAGAACAAAAATCGGTTGATATTACAGAAACAATGGTTACAGAATCAGAAAAGACATTAGAAACAATGGTTCCAATTAAAGGTGAAACAGTTAATTTAAGTTTTCAAGCTAAAAATTATGTTAATATAACTCAAATAACATCGTCTGATAAAGAAGAAGTTTTAGAAACAAAAGGGTTACTTCCGGACACAAGAACAATTAAACCAACAGTTGATATGCCATTGCATGCAAGCATTGGCGTTGATGAGACGATTCCAAGTGAAAAAGAGGTTACATTAGAGTCTCTCAGTGAAACGAAAACACTTAAAGTTGGTGTAAGTATAGAGCCAAGGGATTGCTTAAACATATCAGAAAATATATTAGCAGAAAAAGAAGAAACGTTAAAAGAAAATAAAATACCTAAGGCTGTAACGAACGATATTAGTTTAACTACACATAAACATATAAATACTGAATTGTTAGAAGTGTCAGAAATAGAAGAAATCATGGATTTGGTTAACAATAAAAAAACAGAAATCGGCGATATCACTGTAGAAGCTGTGAAACCACTGCATATACAAGAAACAAACTTTGAAGAAAGACCAACAGAATTAAAGGCTTTAGAAAAAGTAAAAGAATTTGTCCCTTCAGTTAACTTAGAAGTAGGTCAACATCTTACAGTAACGGAAGTTGAAATAACCGAGACTGAAAACTCGATGGAGACTAAAGAAATAAGTTCACTGAAACAAATTGAAGAAACTTATGTTACTAATTTACCCATTCAAATAGAAGAAGTAACTTTGAAAGAATCTGAAGAAACATTATTCCAAGACAAAACGCCTCAACAAGAAGTACCTGGAGTTACAATAGAGCCTAAACAACATATTACCATCACTGCTACAGTTGAAGAAGAGAAAGAACAAGACATGCCATCCGAAATCGCTCCGATAAGTGGAAAACAAAAAGTAGACATAAAACCTATCAACCACATCACTACAACAGAAACTGTACCAATGGAAGACTTTGGACTTTTGAAAGATAAAATTACTAAAGATGAAAAAGCTTCACCAAAGCAAGATACTTTTGTTGAACTTATTAATATTCAACCACATTCGATAGAGAGTTTAAAGAGTATTGATGTTAGCTTTGAACCTGCAGAAAGTGAATCTCGATACGAGCTTGAACTACACAAAAGCTACATTACTTCTGAAAATTTGGTGCAAGAAATTTCTGATGAAATATTGAGCCGTGAAGAAAACTACAAAACAGCTGAAAAATCGATAACAGAAATGAAATCAATTCAGCAATTTGAAATTATACCAGGAGAAAAACCAGAATCTTTTGATAAGCCAACTGAAAAGAAAGAGGAAAAAGCCGATGCGAGTCACATTACCCTTCAAGAAACTTCTAACATTAAACCAGAAGTTGTTGAACAAATTGAAGATTTACCTGGTTTCTTAAAACCAGATATTAATACAGCATCTTTCGACGTTGAAGCTCATAAATCCTACATTGTAACCGAAAATATAACAGAAGAATCACCATGGGACATGGCTATTACTAAAGAATCTACCAAAGAAGTAACGGAACAACTGTTAGAAATGAAACCGATTGAACAAATTGAAATTGTTACCGGTGAGAATATTTCATCGATAAAACCTTTAGAACGTGAAGAAATAAACGTTCGTGGAAAACACATTGAAATGCAACCTGTTAGCCAAAGCTCTGTAGTTGTTCATGAAAGCGAAATAAATTCAAACTTTGAACAAGTAGCACCTCTGGAAAAAGCATCAATAACTTTGAATACCACAGAAAGTATAACTGTTGACGAAGTTACACAGGAAGATTCACAAGACACTTTCAGAACAGACCAAATAAAATCTGCTAAGGCTGAAAAATCTGTTACATTATTAACACACGTACAATGCACTGAAAACGTAGCAGAAACTCAAGTTAAAGATTTTATAACACCAAAGACACAGACTGAAACCACAAAAATTACATCAACTAGTGTAACGCCACTAATAATTACAGACAGTGGAATTCTTCAACATGAAACTGAGTTACATATACCAGAAACGAAATCACATAAAATAAGAAAAAGTTTTACAGTCGCCAATGAAGTTGAGGTTTCTACAGAATTTGTCGATGAGCAAGCACTACCGTACTCCGACAAGAAGCCAAAATTATTGGAGGGTAAAATTACCACGACTGATGAGGAACATCAAAGGATTTCAATTACAGAACAAGAATCTCAAATTCATGGTAAGTTAGATATATTAATAAGTTTATTAAGATGCTTTTAACACAAATAAGTCTACGTAATGCTTACCTATGGAATAAAGTAAAACGTGTTTATTTGAAAGACGACTATTAAGGTAAAAACTAGCCAAGTGCGAGTCGGTTTCGCGCGCTTAGGGTTCCGTACAAACAGCTACATTCACCAAAATATTTAAATAACATTACTGGAGTTTATAAACTATGAGGGCACTAAACATTGCTCTAACGATAAGATAAACAGAATTGAGGGACTTAATTAACTTTTCTGTTGGAAAACTGTAGTCCCCATACATCGACATAAGTCGCAGTCAGTTTACCAACAGCAAATAAGATAATAATCTTTTTTTTTTTATTTATTTACAAATTTACCTTTAGTTGTGCTATAAGAAATTGCTTCTTGCCAAATTTCATGATTCTAGGTCAACGGGAAGTACCCTGTTGATTTTGATTTCCTTGCGAGTATAAAATATGCGTCATTGACGGCTGTATCCCTTGATTCACAGCTATAATGAGTAAACGATATTAATTACAACTCAGTATCTCCACGCATTCCCGAGATAAAGGGTCTTGACAGACAGACGGACAGACAGACAGACGGCCAACAAAGTGATCCTATAAGTTTTATAACGACTTTTCCGTTAAAATACCTAAAGTGATAAGTCAGACCGTTGAAACTCGTTAGGTATATTTTTTTAGATTTCTATGCATTTTCTTAGTTTTACTAATCTTTAATTATTCAATCAAACAATATCAATTGCTTTAGCTCTATAAATAATTACCTGATACCAAAAAAAAGTGAAGAGTGTGAGTGTGAGTGAGTGAAAGTGATGGTGACGATTATCATAAAGTAGGAAATAAGGATGCCCGCCCATACTGTTACAGAAATGTCAATGTCAATCCCATACTTTTTGGACTTTAATTGAATACTCATAATTTTTGGTCGCCAGTTCATGTAAACAACACGGGTGTTGCTTTAATTCAAAGTAAAAAAAACGGCAAAGAGTGAGTCGAGCTCGCACAATTTTGTGAGGTTTCATATTGAACAAACTACTAATTGCGTAACAATCTGCCGTTATTACTGTATTGCACGTTATTCAACTATTCAACTAAATAACATAATTTTCATTTAAAGTTGTTAAGCAATTTTATACTGTTATTGTAACCAACGGCCCACGGTGATATACATAGCTTTTATGACTGTAAGACTAAGGATAAAAAAACTGTGAAATATGGAAGAGCAAGTTTTCCTCCTCTGGTATTTCTATCAAATCTACGTAAACAGGTTCAATTGTTTTCAGACTTTCACTTAAATACTTTTTCTTACTATATTATGTAATATAATAGTTCGAACTGTTAACACGATAGTTTATGATCGCCTGTTTTAAATGACCGCAAATAGGGATTAAAATACATTATCGTGTTTAGTAAAGTTAAACTTTTATAAGATATTTATTAGATATATAATTTTCTTGAAAACACGGTGAGGGCTAATAATTAACAATAACATACGCTACATAGCTGATTGAGAGCAGGCAACCATTTTTTTTTTAATTCATCACTTTATTTGGTTTTAAATGACGTTGAATTCATTCAAAACCAAAAAAAAACCCATTACAACATGATTAAATAACTGTAATTGCGGAAAATTTAAAGGCATCCTGGAAGCAATGTGTATATACATTGTTAACTATCATCCATCTATATTAAATTTTATATAAAATCTGCAGATTTCTACGGTTGGATCTGAGAGTAGAATAGCGAGTGTCTAGACTAAAAGCTTATATTAAATGTTTCCTTTTTTGTAAACGGTCAAAAACAAGGCAAGATCAAACCACAAGAAAATCTCTTCAAAGATCTTACTTATTTTAATAGAATTAAAAAACAGGTTCCTTATTTACGATACACAAAATATACTTACACAAGGGGTTTGACAGTGGCATTCTCATAATCTTCGTCCATCATAAACCTCAATGACAGACCAGCGACTTGCCAGCTCGCAGCATTCTCTAAAAGGAAATTAAAACATTCTTAAACATGGTAACAAGAAAATGATTTGTAATAAGTGCTTACAAATCATTTTATTTCACCAATTTTGTATTATAACCCTTATCTTAGTAAGGATAAAGTTTGAGTCGGACAAAACTAGTCTAAAGATAACCGATATTTTATAATAATTTAATAAGACAGAAGCTGAATTTCCTTTTTTATTTTGTGCAATTAATATGTAAAATGTCAACGATTCTTTTTTTATTATGTAAACAGCGATTATAATATAAGGATAGTAACTGCCCCGGTTTATGAACGGTGTTTATCGAAGCACTCATGGTATATAACACACAGCTTTAAACAAAACAAAATAACAATAAATAATATATTTAATATTGTTATTTTGTTTTATTATATTGGAACATAAAAAAAATCACTGGATCGACTATCTATACTTTTGTGTTACTTTTGCTTACATAGTTGTATTAAAATGCTAGACACCACGCCACCGACTATAGACAAAAATATGCAACACAACAGTATAAACTATCTTCAAACTCTAATACCAAAAATGATTTTTCTTTTTTAAACTATGTACATAAGTCCACTTTATACACTTTATGAAAAATTACTTTTTAACACAATTGAAATTGTGTTTTTACATAAAAAACTAAACACATAACGACTATTTTCAGACGTAACACAAATTTCGCCAAAATCATCTGATATAGAAGAAAGTGAAGAAATTGTAACAAAGTTTATACAAGCACCTGGAAATTCAGAACCTATCCAGATAAAAACCAAAAGGACAATATTAAGAAAGAAAAAGAGAACAAGACATGACGATTCTGAACAGGGAGATGTCGTAATCGAAGAAACGTTAGAAGATGAAGATGCAAAGAAACCCATGACCGATATCAGTCATGATTTAAATATTGTAGAATATGACGGAGATGAAGCTTCTGAAACTGACATCACAGAGAAAAGTACAATTGAAATGCCAGATGAGTTTTTACAAATACCTAAAATGCATCAACAAGTTCAAATTGAAGAGTTAATTGACGAAGAGAAGTCGACTGTAATATTCGAACTCATAGAAGACTCTGGAGATGATACAATAGACTCAAAGCCAAAACAACAGAAAAAGAAAACCAAAAAATCTAAAGAAAAAGACGTTTTCAAGAAAGAAGATGTTGTCAAAATTGAAAATGAAGAAAAAGCCCCTGAAGAAACAGGAGAGATAGTATCACTTCAGATCGTCGAACTACCCGAGCAGATAACCGTCGAGGAATTTACGGCACCAGATGGTAAGTCCAGGCATAAGAAAATCACGACGAAAATTGTCAAAAAGAAAATTGGTCCAAAAGTTAAGACAACAGAAATCACAACTGAAGAAACAGATGATAAACAACCAATTGTCACAGCACACAAAACAGAAGAAATCGTTGACGACACAACAACACCTCTCGGAAACTTACTTAAACCAGACAAAGCTAAACCTGACGAAGAGGTGACACAGACGGTACAAATGACACAAGTACAAACTGAAACAGGTGAAACCAAAGATATCAAAACAACTAAACGTGTGATCAGAAAGAAACACGGAACTAAACAAGAAGTAACAGAGATAACAACCATCGAAAAAGATGAAGAAGCTCCAATCACCACTGTAACCGTAACTGAAGAGAAGATTCCTGAAGATATAGAGGACAGCAAGCCACAGGAAATCGTCGAACTCCCAGAGGAGACTACCGTCGAGGAAACCAAGGCTCCAGATGGTAAGCTCAAACACAAGAAAATCACAAAGAGAATCATCAAAAAGAAAGTTGGCCCAAAGGTCGAAACTACAGAAATAACAACTGAACAAACAGACGACACACAGCCCATTGTCACAGTACACAAAACAGAAGAAATCTTGGATGACACCACCACACTGCTCGAAGAGTTACACAAACCAGAAAAAGCTAAACCAGTCGAGGAGGCACCCGAGACGGTGCAAATTACACAAGTGCGTACTGAAACAGGTGAGGTTAAGAATATAAAAACAACTAAACGGGTGATCAAAAAGAAGAGAGGGCAGAAACAAGAAGTAACTGAAATCACAACCATCGAAAAAGATGATGAAGCTCCGATAACGACTGTGACCGTCACTGAAGAAAAGACTCCCAAAGAAATTGAAACCATTAAGCCAGACGAAATCGTCGAACTCCCAGAGGAGACTACCGTCGAGGAGTCCACGGCACCAGATGGTAAGCCCAAACACAAGAAAATCACAAAGAGAATCATCAAAAAGAAGGTAGGTCCAAAGGTCGAGACTACAGAAATCACAACTGAACAAACAGACGATACACAACCCATTGTCACAGTACACAAAACTGAGGAAATTGTCGACGACACTACCACACCTCTCGAAGAGGTACACAAACCAGAAAAGGCTAAACCAGTCGAGGAGGCACCCGAGACGGTGCAAATTACACAAGTGCGTACTGAAACAGGTGAGGTTAAGAATATAAAAACGACTAAACGGGTGATCAAAAAGAAGAGAGGGCAAAAACAAGAAGTAACTGAAATCACAACAATCGAAAAAGATGATGAAGCTCCGATAACAACTGTGACCGTCACCGAAGAAAAGACTCCCGAAGAAATTGAGGACATCAAGGCAGTCGAAATTGTCGAACTCCCAGAGGAGACTACCGTCGAAGAGTCCATGGCCCCAGATGGTAAGCCCAAACACAAGAAAATCACAAAGAGAATCATCAAAAAGAAGGTAGGTCCAAAGGTCGAGACTACAGAAATCACAACTGAACAAACAGACGATACACAACCCATTGTCACAGTACACAAAACTGAGGAAATTGTCGACGACACTACCACACCTCTCGAAGAGGTACATAAACCAGAAAAGGCTAAATCAGTCGAGGAGGCACCCGAGACGGTGCAAGTTACACAAGTGCGTACTGAAACAGGTGACGTCAAGACTGTCAAAACGACTAAACGGGTGATCAAAAAGAAGAGAGGGCAAAAACAAGAAGTAACTGAAATCACAACCATCGAAAAAGATGATGAAGCTCCGATAACAACTGTGACCGTCACCGAAGAAAAGACTCCCGAAGAAATTGAGGACATCAAGCCAGTCGAAATCGTCGAACTCCCAGAGGAGACTACCGTCGAAGAGTCCATGGCCCCAGATGGTAAGCCCAAACACAAGAAAATCACAAAGAGAATCATCAAAAAGAAGGTAGGTCCAAAGGTCGAGACTACAGAAATCACTACTGAACAAACAGACGATACACAACCCATTGTCACAGTACACAAAACTGAGGAAATTGTCGACGACACCACCACACCTCTCGAAGAGGTACACAAACCAGAAAAGGCTAAACAAGTCGAGGAGTTACCCGAGACGGTACAAGTTACACAAGTACGTACTGAAACAGGTGACGTCAAGACTGTCAAGACGACTAAACGCGTGATCAAAAAGAAGAGAGGGCCAAAACAAGAAGTCACGGAAATCACAACCATCGAAAAAGATGACGAAGCTCCGATAACGACTGTGACCGTCACAGAAGAAAAGAGTCCTGAAGTAGTTGAAGACATCAAGCCAGTTGAAATCGTCGAACTCCCAGAGGAGACTACTGTCGAGGAATCCATGACCCCAGATGGTAAGCCCAAACACAAGAAAGTAACAAAGAGAATCATCAAAAAGAAGGTAGGTCCAAAAGTCGAGACTACAGAAATCACTACTGAACAAACAGATGATACACAGCCCATTGTCACAGTACACAAAACAGAGGAAATCGTAGAAGACACCACCACACCTCTCGAAGAGTTACACAAACCAGAAAAAGCTAAACCAGTCGAGGAGTTACCCGAGACGGTACAAGTTACACAAGTACGTACTGAAACAGGTGACGTCAAGACTGTCAAGACGACTAAACGCGTTATCAAAAAGAAGAGAGGGCCAAAACAAGAAGTCACGGAAATCACAACCATCGAAAAAGATGATGAAGCTCCGATAACGACTGTGACCATCACCGAAGAAAAGACTCACGATGAAATTGACGACATCAAGCCAGTCGAAATCTATGAACTCCCAGAGGAGACTACGGTCGAGGAATCCACGACCCCAGATGGTAAGCCGAAACACAAGAAAATCACAAAGAGAATCATCAAAAAGAAGGTAGGTCCAAAGGTAGAGACTACAGAAATCACTACTGAACAAACAGACGATACACAGCCCATTGTCACAGTACACAAAACCGAGGAAATCGTCGACGACACCACCACACCTCTCGAAGAGTTACACAAACCAGAAAAAGCTAAACCAATCGAGGAGGCATCAGAAACAGTACACGTAACACAAATTCGCACCGAAACTGGCGATATTAAAAGTGTCAAAACGACGAAACGTGTCATTAAGAAGAAGCGTGGGCCAAAACAAGAAGTAACAGAAATCACAACCATCGAAAAAGATGACGAAGCTCCGATTACGACTGTGACCGTCACCGAAGAAAAGAGTCCTGAAGTAGTTGAAGACATCAAGCCAGTCGAAATCGTCGAACTCCCAGAGGAGACAACAGTGGAGGAGTCCACTGCCCCAGATGGTAAGCCCAAACACAAGAAAATTACAAAGAGAGTTATAAAAAAGAAGGTAGGTCCAAAGGTCGAGACAACAGAAATTACTACTGAACAAACCGACGACAAACAGCCCATTGTCACAGTACACAAAACAGAGGAAATTGTCGACGACACTACCACACCTCTCGAAGAGTTACACAAACCAGAAAAAGCTAAACCAGTCGAGGAGACACCCGAGACGGTACAAGTGACACAAGTGCGTACTGAAACAGGTGAGGTCAAGACTATAAAAACAACTAAACGGGTGATCAAAAAGAAGAGAGGGCCAAAGCAAGAAGTAACAGAAATTACAACCATCGAAAAAGATGATGAAGCTCCGATAACAACTGTGACCGTCACCGAAGAAAAGACTCCCAGAGAAATTAAGGACATCAAGCCAGTCGAAATCATTGAACTACCTGAGGAAACTACCGTCGAGGAATCCACGGCCCCAGATGGTAAGCCCAAACACAAGAAAGTCACAAAGAGAGTCATCAAAAAGAAGGTAGGTCCAAAGGTCGAGACAACAGAAATCACTACTGAACAAACCGACGACAAACAGCCCATTGTCACAGTACACAAAACAGAGGAAATCGTCGAAGACACCACCACACCGCTCGAAGAGTTACACAAACCAGAAAAGGCTAAACCAGTCGAGGAGGCACCCGAGACGGTACAAGTTACACAAGTGCGTACTGAAACAGGTGAGGTGAAGAATATAAAAACGACTAAACGGGTGATCAAAAAGAAGAGAGGGCCAAAACAAGAAATAACAGAAATCACAACCATTGAAAAAGAGGACGAAGCTCCGATAACGACTGTGACAGTCACAGAAGAAAATATTCCCGAAGCAATTGAGGACATCAAGCCAGTCGAAATCGTCGAACTACCAGAGGAGACTACAGTTGAGGAGTCCACGGCCCCAGATGGTAAGCCCAAACACAAAAAAATCACAAAGAGAATCATCAAAAAGAAAATAGGTCCAAAGGTCGAGACTACAGAAATCACTACTGAACAAATAGACGATGCACAACCCACTGTCACAGTACACAAAACTGAGGAAATTGTCGACGACACCACCACACCTCTCGAAGATTTACACAAACCAGAAAAAGCTAAACCAGTCGAGGAGGCACCCGAGACGGTGCAAGTTACACAAGTGCGTACTGAAACAGGTGACGTCAAGACTGTCAAAACGACTAAACGGGTGATCAAAAAGAAGAGAGGGTCAAAACAAGAAGTAACAGAAATCACAACCATCGAAAAAGATGACGACGCTCCGATAACGACTGTGACCGTCTCCGAAGAAATTGAGGATATCAAGCCAGTCGAAATCGTCGAGCTCCCAGAGGAGACTACGGTCGAGGAATCTACGACCCCAGATGGTAAGCCCAAACACAAAAAAATCACAAAGAGAATCATCAAAAAGAAGGTAGGTCCAAAGGTAGAGACAACAGAAATCACTACTGAACAAACAGACGATACACAACCCATTGTCACAGTACACAAAACAGAAGAAATCGTTGATGACACAACTACACCTCTCGAAGAGTTACACAAACCAGGCAAGGCTAATCAAGTCGAGGAGGCACCCGAGACGGTACAAGTTACACAAGTGCGTACTGAAACAGGTGAGGTGAAGAATATAAAAACGAGTAAACGGGTGATCAAAAAGAAGAGAGGGCCAAAACAAGAAGTAACAGAAATCACAACCATCGAAAAAGATGACGAAGCTCCGATAACAACTGTGACTGTAACCGAAGAAAACACTCCCGAAGAAATTGAGGACATCAAGCCAGTCGAAATCGTCGAACTCCCAGAGGAGACTACCGTCGAAGAGTCCATGGCCCCAGATGGTAAGCCCAAACACAAGAAAATCACTAAGAGAATCATCAAAAAGAAGGTAGGTCCAAAGGTCGAGACTACAGAAATCACAACTGAACAAACAGACGATACACAACCCATTGTCACAGTACACAAATTTGAGGAAATTGTCGACGACACCACCACACCTCTCGAAGAAGTACACAAACCAGAAAAGGCTAAACAAGTCGAGGAGTTACCCGAGACGGTACAAGTTACACAAGTGCGTACTGAAACAGGTGACGTCAAGACTGTCAAGACGACTAAACGCGTGATCAAAAAGAAGAGAGGGCCAAAACAAGAAGTAACTGAAATCACAACTATCGAAAAAGATGACGAAGCGCCGATAACGACTGTGACTGTCACCGAAGAAAAAACGCCTGAAGAAATTGAGGACATCAAGCCAGTCGAAATCATCGAACTTCCAGAGGAGACTACAGTCGAAGATTCCACGGCCCCAGATGGTAAGCCCAAACACAAGAAAATCACAAAGAGAATCATCAAAAAGAAAGTA
Source organism: Anorthoa munda (assembly GCA_945859665.1). Lineage (NCBI taxonomy): Eukaryota > Metazoa > Arthropoda > Insecta > Lepidoptera > Noctuidae > Anorthoa > Anorthoa munda. Next base: position 54,411,342 of record OX243893.1, on the reverse strand, counting down.
GGTCCAAAGGTCGAGACTACAGAAATCACTACTGAACAAACTGATGATACACAGCCCATTGTCACAGTACACAAATCAGAGGAAATCGTCGATGACACCACCACACCTCTCGAATATTACTACACACCAGACACAGCCAAACCTATCGAGGAGGCACCAGAAACAGTACACGTAACACAAGTTCGAACCGAAACTGGTGATATTAAAAGTGTCAAAACAACGAAACGTGTTATCAAGAAGAAGCGTGGGCCAAAACAAGAAATAACGGAAATCACAACTATCGAAAAAGATGATGAAGCGCCGATAACGACTGTGACCGTCACTGAAGAAAAGACTCCCGATGCAATTGAGGACATCAAGCCAGTCGAAATCGTCGAACTACCAGAGGAGACCACCGTCGAGGAGTCCACCGCCCCAGATGGTAAGCCTAAACACAAAAAAATCACAAAAAGAACCATCAAAAAGAAGGTAGGTCCAAAGATCGAGACTACAGAAATTACAACTGAACAAACAGACGATACACAACCCATTGTCACAGTTCACAAAACAGAAGAAATCACTGATGACACTACCACACCTCTTGAAGACTCACACACACCAGACACAGCCAAAGTAGTTGAAGAAGAACCCGAAACGGTACAAATTACACAAATGCACTCAGAAACGGGTGACGTCAAGACCGTCAAGACTACAAAACGTGTGATCAGGAAAAAGAAGGGACCCAAACAAGAAGTCACAGAGATCACAACTATCGAAAAAGATGACGAAGCACCGATAACGACTGTGACCGTAACTGAAGAACAATCACCTGAAGAAATTGAGGACATCAAGCCAGTCGAAATTATCGAACTCCCAGAGGAGACTACGGTCGAGGAATCCACGGCCCCAGATGGTAAGCCCAAACACAAGAGAATCACAAAAAGAATCATCAAAAAGAAGGTAGGTCCAAAGGTCGAGACTACAGAAATCACTACTGAACAAACAGACGATACACAACCCATTGTCACAGTACACAAAACTGAGGAAATCATCGACGACACCACCACACCTCTCGAAGCGTTACACAAAGCAGAAAAAGCTAAACCTGTCAAGGAAGCACCTGAGACGGTACAAGTTACACAAGTGCGTACTGAAACAGGTGACATAAAGACTGTCAAAACGACTAAACGGGTGATCAAAAAGAAGAGAGGGCCAAAACAAGAAGTAACTGAAATCACAACCATCGAAAAAGATGACGAAGCTCCAATAACGACCGTGACCGTCACCGAAGAAGAAACTCCCGATGCAATTGAGGACATCAAGCCAGTCGAAATCGTCGAACTACCAGAGATGACCACTGTCGAGGAGTCCATGACCCCAGATGGTAAGCCTAAACACAAAAAAATCACAAAGAGAACCATCAAAAAGAAGGTAGGTCCAAAGGTTGAGACTACAGAAATCACAACTGAACAAACAGACGATACACAACCCATTGTCACAGTTCACAAAACAGAAGAAATCACTGATGACACTACCACACCTTTTGAAGACTCATACACACCAGACACAGCCAAACTTATTGAGGAAGAACCCGAAACGGTACACTTTACACAAGTGCGCACTGAAACAGGTGACGTCAAGAATGTCAAGACAACAAAACGTGTGATCAAGAAAAAGAAGGGACCCAAACAAGAAGTAACAGAGATCACAACTATCGAAAAAGATGACGAAGCTCCGATAACGACCGTGACCGTCACCGAAGAAGAGACTCCCGAAGAAATTGAGGACATCAAGCCAGTCGAAATCATCGAACTACCAGAGGAAACTACCGTCGAGGAATCCACGGCCCCAGATGGTAAGCCCAAGCACAAGAGAATCACAAAAAGAATCATCAAAAAGAAGGTAGGTCCAAAGGTCGAGACTACAGAAATCACTACTGAACAAACAGACGATACACAGCCCATTGTCACAGTACACAAAACAGAGGAAATCTTAAATGACACCACGACACCTCTCGAATATACTTATACACCAGACACAGCCAAACCTGTCGAGGAGGCACCAGAAACAGTACACGTAACACAGGTTCGCACCGAAACCGGCGATATTAAAAGTGTCAAAACGACGAAACGTGTCATCAAGAAGAAGCGTGGGCCAAAACAAGAAATAACGGAAATCACAACTATCGAAAAAGATGACGAAGCTCCGATAACGACTGTGACCGTTACCGAAGTAAAGACCCCCGATGAAATTGAACACATCGAACCAGTCGAAATTGTCGAACTACCAGAGGAGACCACCGTGGAGGAGTCCATGGCCCCAGATGGTAAGCCCAAACACAAGAAAATCACAAAAAGAATCATCAAGAAGAAGGTAGGCCCAAAAGTAGAGACTACAGAAATCACAACTGAACAAACAGACGATAAACAACCCATTGTCACAGTAAACAAAACAGAGGAAATCACTGACGGCACTACCACACCATTTGAAGAATCTTACACTCCAGAAGCAGCCAAACTAATTGAGGAAGAACCCGAAACGGTACATGTTACACAAGTGCGCACTGAAACAGGTGACGTCAAGAATGTCAAGACAACAAAACGTGTGATCAAGAAACAGAAGGGACCCAAACAAGAAGTCACAGAGATCACAACTATCGAAAAAGATGATGAAGCTCCAATAACAACAGTTACTGTCACTGAAGAAAAGACTCCTGAAGAAATTGAGGACATCAAGCGAGTTGAAATCGTTGAACTACCAGAGGAGACCATCGTCGAGGAATCTACAACGCCAGATGGTAAGAAAACACAAAAGAAAGTTATCAAACGTACTATCAAAAAGAAGGTAGGTCCTAAGGTAGAAACTACACACATTACAACTGAACACTCAGATGACACAAAACCCATTGTCACAGTTCACAAAACAGAAGAAATCACTGACGACATTACAACACCTCTTGAAGACTCTCACACACCAGAAACAGCCAAAGTAATTGAGGAAGAACCCGAAACGGTACAAGTTACACAAGTGCGCACTGAAACAGGTGACGTCAAGACTGTCAAGACAACTAAACGTGTGATCAAGAAAAAGAAGGGGCCCAAACAAGAAGTCACCGAGATCACAACTATCGAAAAAGATGATGAAGCTCCAATAACAACAGTTAATGTCACTGAAGAAAAGACTCCTGAAGAAATTGAGGACATCAAGCGAGTTGAAATCGTTGAACTACCAGAGGAGACCATCGTCGAGGAAACCACAGCCCCAGATGGTAAGCCCAAACGCAAGAAAATCACAAAGAGAATCATCAAAAAGAAGGTAGGCCCAAAGGTAGAGACTACAGAAATCACAACTGAACAAACAGACAATAAACAACCCATTGTCACAGTACACAAAACAGAAGAAATCACTGACGGCACTACCACACCATTTGAAGACTCACACACACCAGACACAGCCAAACTTATTGAGGAAGAACCCGAAACGGTACACGTTACACAAGTGCGCACAGAAACGGGTGACGTCAAGACCGTCAAAACTACAAAACGTGTGATCAAGAAAAAGCAGGGTGCCAAACAAGAAGTCACAGAGATCACAATTATCGAAAAAGATGATGAAGCTCCGATAACGACTGTGAACGTGACCGAAGAAAAGACTCCTGAAGAAATTGAGGACATCAAGCCCATTGAAATCATCGAACTGCCTGAGGAGACCACTATCGAGGAATCTACAACGCCAGATGGTAAGAAAACACAAAAGAAAGTTATCAAACGCACTATCAAAAAGAAGGTAGGTCCTAAGGTAGAAACTACACACATTACAACTGAACACTCAGATGACACAAAACCCATTGTCACAGTTCACAAAACAGAAGAAATCACTGACGACATTACAACACCTCTTGAAAACTCTCACACACCAGACACAGCCAAAGTAATTGAGGAAGAACCCGAAACGGTACAAGTTACACAAGTGCGCACTGAAACAGGTGACTTAAAGACTGTCAAGACAACTAAACGTGTAATCAAGAAAAAGAAGGGGCCCAAACAAGAAGTCACCGAGATCACAACTATCGAAAAAGATGATGAAGCTCCGGTAACAACAGTTACTGTCACAGAAGAAAAGACTCCTGAAGAATTTGAGGACATCAAACGAGTTGAAATCGTTGAACTGCCAGAGGAGACTACCGTTGAGGAATCAGAAGCCCCAGATGGTAAGCCTAAACACAAGAAAATCACAAAGAGAGTCATCAAAAAGAAAGTTGGTCCAAAGGTCGAGACTACAGAAATCACAACCGAACAAACAGACGATAACCAACCCATTGTCACAGTACACAAAACAGAAGAAATCGTCGATGACACCACCACACCTCTAGAAGCGTTACACAAAACTGCAAAAGCTAAACCAGTCGAGGAGGCAGCTGAGACGGTACAAGTAACACAAGTGCGTACTGAAACAGGTGACGTAAAGACTGTCAAGACAACAAAACGTGTGATCAAGAAAAAGAAGGGACCCAAACAAGAAGTCACAGAGATCACGACTATCGAAAAAGATGATGAAACTCCGATAACGACTGTGACCGTCACCGAAGAAAAGACTCCTGAAGAAACTGAGGATATCAACCGAGTCGAAATCGTTGAACTCCCAGAGGAGACTACCGTTGAGGAATCAGATGCCCCAGATGGTAAGCCAAAACACAAGAAAATCACAAAGAGAGTCATCAAAAAGAAGGTCGGTCCAAAGGTCGAGACTACAGAAATCACAACCGAACAAACAGACGATGACCAACCCATTGTCACAGTACACAAAACAGAAGAAATCGTCGATGACACCACCACACCTCTAGAAGCGTTACACAAAACTGCAAAAGCTAAACCAGTCGAGGAGGCAGCTGAGACGGTACAAGTAACACAAGTGCGTACTGAAACAGGTGACGTCAAAACTGTCAAGACAACAAAACGTGTGATCAAGAAAAAGAAGGGACCCAAACAAGAAGTCACAGAGATCACGACTATCGAAAAAGATGACGAAGCTCCAATAACCACTGTTACCGTCACGGAAGAAAAGACTCCTGAAAAAATTGAGGATATCAAACCAGTCGAAATCGTTGAACTTCCAGAGGAGACTACCGTTGAGGAATCAGAAGCGCCAGATGGTAAGCCAAAACACAAGAAAATTACAAAGAGAATCATCAAAAAGAAGGTCGGTCCAAAGGTCGAAACTACAGAAATCACAACTGAACAAACAGACGATACACAGCCCATTATAACTGTACATAAAACAGAGGAAATCGTTGACGACACAACCATACCTTTCGAAGAGTTACTGAAACCAGAAAAGGCTAAACCAGTCGAGGAGGCACCCGAGACGGTACAAGTTACACAAGTGCGAACTGAAACAGGTGACGTAAAGACTGTCAAGACGACTAAACGGGTGATCAAAAAGAAGAGAGGGCCAAAACAAGAAGTTACAGAAATCACAACCATTGAAAAAGATGATGAAGCTCCAATTACAACTGTGACCGTCACAGAAGAAAAAACTCCTGAAGAAATTGAGGATATCAAGCCCATTGAAATTGTTGAACTGCCAGAGGAGACCACTATCGAGGAATCTACAACGCCAGATGGTAAGAAAACACATAAGAAAGTAATCAAACGCACTATCAAAAAGAAGGTAGGTCCTAAGGTAGAAACTACACACATTACAACTGAACATACCGATGACACACAACCCATTGTCACAGTACACAAAACAGAAGAAATCTCTGACGACACTACCACACCTCTTGAAGACTCGCTCACACCAGACACAGCCAAAGTAATTGAGGAAGAACCCGAAACGGTACAAGTTACACAAGTGCAAACTGAAACAGGTGACGTAAAAACCGTCAAGACAACAAAACGTGTAATCAAGAAAAAGAAGGGGCCCAAACAAGAAGTCACGGAGATCACAACTATCGAAAAAGGTGACGAAGCACCGATAACGACTGTGACCGTAACTGAAGAACAATCACCTGAAGAAATTGAGGACATCAAGCCCATTGAAATAGTCGAACTACCTGAGGAGACCACTATCGAGGAATCCACAACGCCAGATGGTAAGAAAACACACAAAAAAGTAATCAAACGCACTATCAAAAAGAAGGTAGGTCCTAAGGTAGAAACAACACACATTACAACTGAACATACCGATGACACACAACCCATTGTCACAGTACACAAAACAGAAGAAATCTCTGACGACACTACCACACCTCTTGAAGACTCGCTCACACCAGACACAGCCAAAGTAGTTGAGGAAGAACCCGAAACGGTACAAATTACACAAGTGCAAACTGAAACAGGTGACGTAAAGACTGTAAAGACAACAAAACGTGTAATCAAGAAAAAGAAGGGGCCCAAACAAGAAGTTACGGAGATCACAACTATCGAAAAAGGTGACGAAGCACCGATAACGACTGTGACCGTAACTGAAGAACAATCACCTGAAGAAATTGAGGACATCAAGCCCATTGAAATAGTCGAACTACCTGAGGAGACCACTATCGAGGAATCCACAACGCCAGATGGTAAGAAAACACACAAAAAAGTAATCAAACGCACTATCAAAAAGAAGGTAGGTCCTAAGGTAGAAACAACACACATTACAACTGAACATACCGATGACACACAACCCATTGTCACAGTACACAAAACAGAAGAAATCTCTGACGACACTACCACACCTCTTGAAGACTCGCTCACACCAGACACAGCCAAAGTAGTTGAGGAAGAACCCGAAACGGTACAAATTACACAAGTGCAAACTGAAACAGGTGACGTAAAAACCGTCAAGACAACAAAACGTGTAATCAAGAAAAAGAAGGGGCCCAAACAAGAAGTCACGGAGATCACAACTATCGAAAAAGATGACGAAGCACCGATAACGACTGTGACCGTAACTGAAGAACAATCACCTGAAGAAATTGAGGACATCAAGCCCATTGAAATAGTCGAACTACCTGAGGAGACCACTATCGAGGAATCCACAACGCCAGATGGTAAGAAAACACACAAAAAAGTAATCAAACGCACTATCAAAAAGAAGGTAGGTCCTAAGGTTGAAACTACACACATTACAACTGAACATACCGATGACACACAACCCATTGTCACAGTACACAAAACAGAAGAAATCTCTGACGACACTACCACACCTCTTGAAGACTCACTCACACCAGACACAGCCAAAGTAGTTGAGGAAGAACCCGAAACGGTACAAGTTACACAAGTGCAAACTGAAACAGGTGACGTAAAAACCGTTAGGACAACAAAACGTGTAATCAAGAAAAAGAAGGGGCCCAAACAAGAAGTCACGGAGATCACAACTATCGAAAAAGATGACGAAGCACCGATAACGACTGTGACCGTAACTGAAGAACAATCACCTGAAGAAATTGAGGACATCAAGCCCATTGAAATAGTCGAACTACCTGAGGAGACCACTATCGAGGAATCCACAACGCCAGATGGTAAGAAAACACACAAAAAAGTAATCAAACGCACTATCAAAAAGAAGGTAGGTCCTAAGGTAGAAACTACACACATTACAACTGAACATACCGATGACACACAACCCATTGTCACAGTACACAAAACAGAAGAAATCTCTGACGACACTACCACACCTCTTGAAGACTCGCTCACACCAGACACAGCCAAAGTAGTTGAGGAAGAACCCGAAACGGTACAAGTTACACAAGTGCAAACTGAAACAGGTGACGTAAAAACCGTTAAGACAACAAAACGTGTAATCAAGAAAAAGAAGGGGCCCAAACAAGAAGTCACGGAGATCACAACTATCGAAAAAGGTGACGAAGCACCGATAACGACTGTGACCGTAACTGAAGAACAATCACCTGAAGAAATTGAGGACATCAAGCCCATTGAAATAGTCGAACTACCTGAGGAGACCACTATCGAGGAATCCACAACGCCAGATGGTAAGAAAACACACAAAAAAGTAATCAAACGCACTATCAAAAAGAAGGTAGGTCCTAAGGTAGAAACTACACACATTACAACTGAACATACCGATGACACACAACCCATTGTCACAGTACACAAAACAGAAGAAATCTCTGACGACACTACCACACCTCTTGAAGACTCGCTCACACCAGACACAGCCAAAGTAATTGAGGAAGAACCCGAAACGGTACAAGTTACACAAGTGCAAACTGAAACAGGTGACGTAAAAACCGTCAAGACAACAAAACGTGTAATCAAGAAAAAGAAGGGGCCCAAACAAGAAGTCACGGAGATCACAACTATCGAAAAAGATGACGAAGCACCGATAACGACTGTGACCGTAACTGAAGAACAATCACCTGAAGAAATTGAGGACATCAAGCCCATAGAAATAGTCGAACTACCTGAGGAGACCACTATCGAGGAATCCACAACGCCAGATGGTAAGAAAACACACAAAAAAGTAATCAAACGCACTATCAAAAAGAAGGTAGGTCCTAAGGTAGAAACAACACACATTACAACTGAACATACCGATGACACACAACCCATTGTCACAGTACACAAAACAGAAGAAATCTCTGACGACACTACCATACCTCTTGAAGACTCGCTCACACCAGACACAGCCAAAGTAGTTGAGGAAGAACCCGAAACGGTACAAATTACACAAGTGCAAACTGAAACAGGTGACGTAAAGACTGTAAAGACAACAAAACGTGTAATCAAGAAAAAGAAGGGGCCCAAACAAGAAGTCACGGAGATCACAACTATCGAAAAAGATGACGAAGCACCGATAACGACTGTGACCGTAACTGAAGAACAATCACCTGAAGAAATTGAGGACATCAAGCCCATTGAAATAGTCGAACTACCTGAGGAGACCACTATCGAGGAATCCACAACGCCAGATGGTAAGAAAACACACAAAAAAGTAATCAAACGCACTATCAAAAAGAAGGTAGGTCCTAAGGTAGAAACTACACACATTACAACTGAACATACCGATGACACACAACCCATTGTCACAGTACACAAAACAGAAGAAATCTCTGACGACACTACCACACCTCTTGAAGACTCGCTCACACCAGACACAGCCAAAGTAATTGAGGAAGAACCTGAAACGGTACAAGTTACACAAGTGCAAACTGAAACAGGTGACGTAAAAACCGTCAAGACAACAAAACGTGTAATCAAGAAAAAGAAGGGGCCCAAACAAGAAGTCACGGAGATCACAACTATCGAAAAAGGTGACGAAGCACCGATAACGACTGTGACCGTAACTGAAGAACAATCACCTGAAGAAATTGAGGACATCAAGCCCATTGATATAGTCGAACTACCTGAGGAGACCACTATCGAGGAATCCACAACGCCAGACGGTAAGAAAACACACAAAAAAGTAATCAAACGCACTATCAAAAAGAAGGTAGGTCCTAAGGTAGAAACTACACACATTACAACTGAACATACCGATGACACACAACCCATTGTCACAGTACACAAAACAGAAGAAATCTCTGACGACACTACCACACCTCTTGAAGACTCACTCACACCAGACACAGCCAAAGTAGTTGAGGAAGAACCCGAAACGGTACAAGTTACACAAGTGCAAACTGAAACAGGTGACGTAAAAACCGTCAAGACAACAAAACGTGTAATCAAGAAAAAGAAGGGGCCCAAACAAGAAGTCACGGAGATCACAACTATCGAAAAAGGTGACGAAGCACCGATAACGACTGTGACCGTAACTGAAGAACAATCACCTGAAGAAATTGAGGACATCAAGCCCATTGAAATAGTCGAACTACCTGAGGAGACCACTATCGAGGAATCCACAACGCCAGATGGTAAGAAAACACACAAAAAAGTAATTAAACGCACTATCAAAAAGAAGGTAGGTCCTAAGGTAGAAACTACACACATTACAACTGAACATACCGATGACACACAACCCATTGTCACAGTACACAAAACAGAAGAAATCTCTGACGATACTACCACACCTCTTAAAGACTCGCTCACAACAGAAACAGCCAAAGTAGTTGAGGAAGAACCCGAAACGGTACAAGTTACACAAGTGCAAACTGAAACAGGTGACGTAAAAACCGTCAAGACAACAAAACGTGTAATCAAGAAAAAGAAGGGGCCCAAACAAGAAGTCACGGAGATCACAACTATCGAAAAAGGTGACGAAGCACCGATAACGACTGTGACCGTAACTGAAGAACAATCACCTGAAGAAATTGAGGACATCAAGCCCATTGAAATAGTCGAACTACCTGAGGAGACCACTATCGAGGAATCCACAACGCCAGATGGTAAGAAAACACATAAAAAAGTAATTAAACGCACTATCAAAAAGAAGGTAGGTCCTAAGGTAGAAACTACACACATTACAACTGAACATACCGATGACACACAACCCATTGTCACAGTACACAAAACAGAAGAAATCTCTGACGATACTACCACACCTCTTAAAGACTCGCTCACAACAGAAACAGCCAAAGTAGTTGAGGAAGAACCCGAAACGGTACAAGTTACACAAGTGCAAACTGAAATAGGTGACGTAAAAACCGTTAAGACAACAAAACGTGTAATCAAGAAAAAGAAGGGGCCCAAACAAGAAGTCACGGAGATCATAACTATCGAAAAAGGTGACGAAGCACCGATAACGACTGTGACCGTAACTGAAGAACAATCACCTGAAGAAATTGAGGACATCAAGCCCATTGAAATAGTCGAACTACCTGAGGAGACCACTATCGAGGAATCCACAACGCCAGATGGTAAGAAAACACACAAAAAAGTAATCAAACGCACTATCAAAAAGAAGGTAGGTCCTAAGGTAGAAACTACACACATTACAACTGAACATACCGATGACACACAACCCATTGTCACAGTACACAAAACAGAAGAAATCTCTGACGATACTACCACACCTCTTAAAGACTCGCTCACAACAGAAACAGCCAAAGTAGTTGAGGAAGAACCCGAAACGGTACAAGTTACACAAGTGCAAACTGAAACAGGTGACGTAAAAACCGTCAAGACAACAAAACGTGTAATCAAGAAAAAGAAGGGGCCCAAACAAGAAGTCACGGAGATCACAACTATCGAAAAAGGTGACGAAGCACCGATAACGACTGTGACCGTAACTGAAGAACAATCACCTGAAGAAATTGAGGACATCAAGCCCATTGAAATAGTCGAACTACCTGAGGAGACCACTATCGAGGAATCCACAACGCCAGATGGTAAGAAAACACATAAAAAAGTAATTAAACGCACTATCAAAAAGAAGGTAGGTCCTAAGGTAGAAACTACACACATTACAACTGAACATACCGATGACACACAACCCATTGTCACAGTACACAAAACAGAAGAAATCTCTGACGATACTACCACACCTCTTAAAGACTCGCTCACAACAGAAACAGCCAAAGTAGTTGAGGAAGAACCCGAAACGGTACAAGTTACTCAAGTGCAAACTGAAATAGGTGACGTAAAAACCGTTAAGACAACAAAACGTGTAATCAAGAAAAAGAAGGGGCCCAAACAAGAAGTCACGGAGATCATAACTATCGAAAAAGGTGACGAAGCACCGATAACGACTGTGACCGTAACTGAAGAACAATCACCTGAAGAAATTGAGGACATCAAGCCCATTGAAATAGTCGAACTACCTGAGGAGACCACTATCGAGGAATCCACAACGCCAGATGGTAAGAAAACACACAAAAAAGTAATCAAACGCACTATCAAAAAGAAGTTAGGTCCTAAGGTAGAAACTACACACATTACAACTGAACACACAGACGACACAAAACCCACTGTCACAGTACACAAAACAGAAGAAATCACTGATGACACTACCACACCTCTTGACGACTCGCTCACACCAGACACAGCCAAAGTAGTTGAGGAAGAACCCGAAACGGTACAAGTTACACAAGTGCGAACTGAAACAGGTGACGTAAAGACTGTCAAGACAACAAAACGTGTGATCAAGAAAAAGAAGGGGCCCAAACAAGAAGTCACTGAGATTACAACTATCGAAAAAGATGACGAAGCACCGATAACGACTGTGACCGTAACTGAAGAACAATCACCTGAAGAAATTGAGGACATCAAGCCCAGTGAAATCGTCGAACTACCTGAGGAGACCATTTTCGAGGAATCTACAACGCCAGATGGTAAGAAAACACATAAGAAAGTAATCAAACGCACTATCAAAAAGAAGGTAGGTCCTAAGGTAGAAACTACACACATTACAACTGAACACACAGATGACACAAAACCCACTGTCACAGTACACAAAACAGAAGAAATCTCTGATGACACTACCACACCTCTTGACGACTCGCTCACACCAGACACAGCCAAAGTAGTTGAGGAAGAACCCGAAACGGTACAAGTTACACAAGTGCAAACTGAAACAGGTGACGTAAAGACTGTCAAGACAACAAAACGTGTAATCAAGAAAAAGAAGGGGCCCAAACAAGAAATCACGGAGATCACAACTATCGAAAAAGATGACGAGGCACCGATAACAACTGTGACCGTCACAGAAGAAATGACACATGAAGAAATTGAGGATATCAAGCCCATTGAAATCGTCGAACTGCCTGAGGAGACCACTATCGAGGAATCTACAATGCCAGATGGTAAGAAAACACATAAGAAAGTAATCAAACGTACTATCAAAAAGAAGGTAGGTCCTAAGGTAGAAACTACACACATTACAACTGAACACACAGATGACACACAACCAATTGTCACAGTACACAAAACAGAAGAAATCTCTGACGACACTATCACACCTCTTGTAGACTCGCTCACACCAGACACAGCCAAAGTAGTTGAGGAAGAACCCGAAACGGTACAAGTTACACAAGTGAAAACTGAAACAGGTGACGTAAAAACCGTCAAGACAACAAAACGTGTAATCAAGAAAAAGAAGGGGCCCAAACAAGAAATCACGGAGATCACAACTATCGAAAAAGATGACGAGGCACCGATAACAACTGTGACCGTCACAGAAGAAATGACACATGAAGAAATTGAGGATATCAAGCCCATTGAAATCGTCGAACTGCCTGAGGAGACCACTATCGAGGAATCTACAATGCCAGATGGTAAGAAAACACATAAGAAAGTAATCAAACGCACTATCAAAAAGAAGGTAGGTCCTAAGGTAGAAACTACACACATTACAACTGAACACACAGATGACACAAAACCCACTGTCACAGTACACCAAACAGAAGAAATCTCTGACGACACTACCACACCTCTTGACGACTCGCTCACACCAGACACAGCCAAAGTAGTTGAGGAAGAACCCGAAACGGTACAAGTTACACAAGTGCGAACTGAAACAGGTGACGTAAAGACTGTCAAGACGATTAAACGGGTGATCAAGAAAAAGGAGGGACCCAAACAAGAAGTCACGGAGATCACTACTATCCAAAAAGATGATGAGGCACCGATAACAACTGTAACCGTCACAGAAGAAAAGACTCCTGAAGAAATTGAGGACAGCAAGGCCCTTGAAATCGTCGAGCTACCTGAGGAGACCACTTTTGAGGAATCCACAATGCCAGATGGTAAGAAAACACACAAAAAAATAATTAAACGCACTATCAAAAAGAAGGTAGGTCCTAAGGTAGAAACTACACACATTACAACTGAACACACAGATGGCACAGAACCCATTGTCACAGTACACAAAACAGAAGAAATCTCTGACGACACTACAACACCTCTTGAAGACTCGCTCACACCAGACACAGCCAAAGTAGTTGAGGAAGAACCCGAAACGGTACAAGTTACACAAGTGCGTACTGAAACAGGTGACGTCAAAACTGTCAAAACGACTAAACGAGTAATCAAGAAAAAGAAGGGACCCAAGCAAGAAGTCACGGAGATCACTACTATCCAAAAAGATGACGAAGCTCCAATAACCACTGTTACCGTCACGGAAGAAAAGACTCCTGAAAAAATTGAAGATATCAAGCCAGTCGAAATCGTTGAACTTCCAGAGGAGACTTCCGTTGAGGAATCAGAAGCCCCAGATGGTAAGCCGAAACACAAAAAAATTACAAAGAGAATCATCAAAAAGAAGGTCGGTCCAAAAGTTGAAACTACAGAAATCACAACTGAACAAACAGACGATACACAGCCCATTGTAACTGTACATAAAACAGAGGAAATCGTTGACGACACAACCATACCTTTCGAAGAGTTACTGAAACCAGAAAAGGCTAAACCAGTCGAGGAGGCACCCGAGACGGTACAAGTTATACAAGTGCGAACTGAAACAGGTGACGTAAAGACTGTCAAGACGACTAAACGGGTGATCAAGAAAAAGAAGGGACCCAAACAAGAAGTCACGGAGATCACAACTATCGAAAAAGGTGACGAAGCACCGATAACGACTGTGACCGTAACTGAAGAACAATCACCTGAAGAAATTGAGGACATCAAGCCCATTGAAATAGTCGAACTACCTGAGGAGACCACTATCGAGGAATCCACAACGCCAGATGGTAAGAAAACACACAAAAAAGTAATCAAACGCACTATCAAAAAGAAGGTAGGTCCTAAGGTTGAAACTACACACATTACAACAGAACACACAGATGACACACAACCCATTATCTCAGTACACAAAACAGAGGAAATCTTTGATGACACCATTACACCTTTCGAATACACTCACATACCAGACACAGCCAAAGTAGTTGAAGAAGAACCCGAAACGGTACAAGTTACACAAGTGCGTACTGAAACAGGTGACGTCAAGACTGTCAAAACGACTAAACGAGTGATCAAGAAAAAGAAGGGACCCAAACAAGAAGTCACGGAGCTCACAACTATCGAAAATGATGACGAAGCACCGATAACGACTGTGACAGTAACTGAAGAACAATCACCTGAAGAAATTGAAGAAATAAAGCCTGATAAAACCATTGAACTACCTAAGGAGACTACTGTCGAGGAATCTACAGCGCCAGATGGTAAGAAAACTCATAAGAAAGTAATTAAACGCACTATCAAAAAGAAGGTAGGTCCTAAGGTTGAAACTACACACATTACAACAGAACACACAGATGACACACAACCCATTATCTCAGTACACAAAACAGAGGAAATCTTTGATGACACCATTACACCTTTCGAATACACTCACATACCAGACACAGCCAAAGTAGTTGAAGAAGAACCCGAAACGGTACAAGTTACACAAGTGCGTACTGAAACAGGTGACGTCAAGACTGTCAAAACGACTAAACGAGTGATCAAGAAAAAGAAGGGACCCAAACAAGAAGTCACGGAGCTCACAACTATCGAAAATGATGACGAAGCACCGATAACGACTGTGACAGTAACTGAAGAACAATCACCTGAAGAAATTGAAGAAATAAAGCCTGATAAAACCATTGAACTACCTGAGGAGACTACTGTCGAGGAATCTACAGCGCCAGATGGTAAGAAAACTCATAAGAAAGTAATTAAACGCACTATCAAAAAGAAGGTAGGTCCTAAGGTTGAAACTACACACATTACAACAGAACACACAGATGACACACAACCCATTATCTCAGTACACAAAACAGAGGAAATCTTTGATGACACCATTACACCTTTCGAATACACTCACATACCAGACACAGCCAAAGTAGTTGAAGAAGAACCCGAAACGGTACAAGTTACACAAGTGCGTACTGAAACAGGTGACGTCAAGACTGTCAAAACGACTAAACGAGTGATCAAGAAAAAGAAGGGACCCAATCAAGAAGTCACGGAGATCACAACTATCGAAAATGATGACGAAGCACCGATAACGACTGTGACAGTAACTGAAGAACAATCACCTGAAGAAATTGAAGAAATAAAGCCTGATAAAACCATTGAACTACCTGAGGAGACTACTGTCGAGGAATCTACAGCGCCAGATGGTAAGAAAACTCATAAGAAAGTAATTAAACGCACTATCAAAAAGAAGGTAGGTCCTAAGGTTGAAACTACACACATTACAACAGAACACACAGATGACACACAACCCATTATCTCAGTACACAAAACAGAGGAAATCTTTGATGACACCATTACACCTTTCGAATACACTCACATACCAGACACAGCCAAAGTAGTTGAAGAAGAACCCGAAACGGTACAAGTTACACAAGTGCGTACTGAAACAGGTGACGTCAAGACTGTCAAAACGACTAAACGGGTGATCAAGAAAAAGAAGGGACCCAAACAAGAAGTCACGGAGCTCACAACTATCGAAAATGATGACGAAGCACCGATAACGACTGTGACAGTAACTGAAGAACAATCACCTGAAGAAATTGAAGAAATAAAGCCTGATAAAACCATTGAACTACCTGAGGAGACTACTGTCGAGGAATCTACAGCGCCAGATGGTAAGAAAACTCATAAGAAAGTAATTAAACGCACTATCAAAAAGAAGGTAGGTCCTAAGGTTGAAACTACACACATTACAACAGAACACACAGATGACACACAACCCATTATCTCAGTACACAAAACAGAGGAAATCTTTGATGACACCATTACACCTTTCGAATACACTCACATACCAGACACAGCCAAAGTAGTTGAAGAAGAACCCGAAACGGTACAAGTTACACAAGTGCGTACTGAAACAGGTGACGTCAAGACTGTCAAAACGACTAAACGAGTGATCAAGAAAAAGAAGGGACCCAAACAAGAAGTCACGGAGATCACAACTATCGAAAACGATGACGAAGCACCGATAACGACTGTGACCGTAACTGAAGAACAATCACCTGAAGAAATTGAAGACATAGAGCCTGATAAAACCATTGAACTACCTGAGGAGACTACTGTCGAGGAATCTACAGCGCCAGATGGTAAGAAAACTCATAAGAAAGTAATTAAACGCATTATCAAAAAGAAGGTAGGTCCTATGGTAGAAACAACACACATTACAACAGAACACACAGATGACACACAACCCATTATCTCAGTACACAAAACAGAGGAAATCTTTGATGACACCATTACACCTTTCGAATACACTCACATACCAGACACAGCCAATTTAGTGGAAGAAGAACCCGAAACGGTACAAGTTACACAAGTGCGTACTGAAACAGGTGACGTCAAGACTGTCAAAATGACTAAACGAGTGATCAAGAAAAAGAAGGGACCCAAGCAAGAAGTCACGGAGATCACAACTATCGAAAACGATGACGAAGCACCGATAACGACTTTGACCGTAACTGAAGAACAATCACCTGAAGAAATTGAAGACAAAAAGCCTGATAAAACCATTGAACTACCTGAGGAGACTACTGTCGAGGAATCTACAGCGCCGGATGGTAAGAAAACTCATAAGAAAGTAATTAAACGCACAATCAAAAAGAAGGTAGGTCCTAAGGTTGAAACTACACACATTACAACTGAACACACAGATGACACACAACCCATTATCTCAGTACATAAAACAGAGGAAATCTTTGATGACACCATTACACCTTTCGAATACACTCACATACCAGACACAGCCAAAGTAGTTGAAGAAGAACCCGAAACGGTACAAGTTACACAAGTGCGTACTGAAACAGGTGACGTCAAGACTGTCAAAACGACTAAACGAGTAATCAAGAAAAAGAAGGGACCCAAACAAGAAGTCACGGAGATCACAACTATCGAAAACGATGACGAAGCACCGATAACGACTGTGACCGTAACTGAAGAACAATCACCTGAAGAAATAGAAGACATAAAGCCTGATAAAACCATTGAACTACCTGAGGAGACTACTGTCGAGGAATATACAGCGCCGGATGGTAAGAAAACTCATAAGAAAGTAATTAAACGCACTATCAAAAAGAAGGTAGGTCCTAAGGTTGAAACTACACACATTACAACTGAACACACAGATGACACACATCCCATTATCTCAGTACACAAAACAGAGGAAATCTTTGATGACACCATTACACCTTTCGAATACACTCACATACCAGACACAGCCAAAGTAGTTGAAGAAGAACCCGAAACGGTACAAGTTACACAAGTGCAAACTGAAACAGGTGACGTAAAAACCGTTAGGACAACTAAACGAGTAATCAAGAAAAAGAAGGGACCCAAACAAGAAGTCACGGAGATCACAACTATCGAAAACGATGACGAAGCACCGATAACGACTGTGACCGTAACTGAAGAACAATCACCTGAAGAAATAGAAGACATTAAGCCTGATAAAACCATTGAACTACCTGAGGAGACTACTGTCGAGGAATATACAGCGCCGGATGGTAAGAAAACTCATAAGAAAGTAATTAAACGCACTATCAAAAAGAAGGTAGGTCCTAAGGTTGAAACTACACACATTACAACTGAACACACAGATGACACACATCCCATTATCTCAGTACACAAAACAGAGGTAATCTTTGATGACACCATTACACCTTTCGAATACACTCACATACCAGACACAGCCAATGTAGTGGAAGAAGAACCCGAAACGGTACAAGTTACACAAGTGCGTACTGAAACAGGTGACGTCAAGACTGTCAAAACGACTAAACGAGTGATCAAGAAAAAGAAGGGACCCAAACAAGAAGTCACGGAGCTCACAACTATCGAAAATGATGACGAAGCACCGATAACGACTGTGACAGTAACTGAAGAACAATCACCTGAAGAAATAGAAGACATAAAGCCTGATAAAACCATTGAACTACCTGAGGAGACTACTGTCGAGGAATATACAGCGCCGGATGGTAAGAAAACTCATAAGAAAGTAATTAAACGCACTATCAAAAAGAAGGTAGGTCCTAAGGTTGAAACTACACACATTACAACTGAACACACAGATGACACACATCCCATTATCTCAGTACACAAAACAGAGGAAATCTTTGATGACACCATTACACCTTTCGAATACACTCACATACCAGACACAGCCAAAGTAGTTGAAGAAAAACCGGAAACGGTACAAGTTACACAAGTGCGTACTGAAACAGGTGACGTCAAGACTGTCAAAACCACTAAACGAGTAATCAAGAAAAAGAAGGGACCCAAACAAGAAGTCACGGAGATCACAACTATCGAAAACGATGACGAAGCACCGATAACGACTGTGACCGTAACTGAAGAACAATCACCTGAAGAAATAGAAGACATAAAGCCTGACAAAACCATTGAACTACCTGAGGAGATTAGTGTCGAGGAATCTACAGCGCCGGATGGTAAGAAAACTCATAAGAAAGTAATTAAACGTACTATCAAAAAGAAGGTAGGTCCTAAGGTTGAAACTACACACATTACAACTGAACACACAGATGACACACATCCCATTATCTCAGTACACAAAACAGAGGAAATCTTTGATGACACCATTACACCTTTCGAATACACTCACATACCAGACACAGCCAAAGTAGTTGAAGAAAAACCGGAAACGGTACAAGTTACACAAGTGCGTACTGAAACAGGTGACGTCAAGACTGTCAAAACCACTAAACGAGTGATCAAGAAAAAGAAGGGACCCAAACAAGAAGTCACTGAGATCACAACTATCGAAAACGATGACGAAGCACCGATAACGACTGTGACCGTATTTGAAGAACAATCACCTGAAGAAATTGAAGACATAGAGCCTGATAAAACCATTGAACTACCTGAGGAGACTAGTGTCGAGGAATCTACAGCGCCGGATGGTAAGAAAACTCATAAGAAAGTAATTAAACGTACTATCAAAAAGAAGGTAGGTCCTAAGGTTGAAACTACACACATTACAACTGAACACACAGATGACACACAACCCATCATCTCAGTACACAAAACAGAGGAAATCTTTGATGACACCATTACACCTTTCGAATACACTCACATACCAGACATAGCCAAAGTAGTTGAAGAAGAACCCGAAACGGTACAAATTACACAAGTGCGTACTGAAACAGGTGACGTCAAGACTGTCAAAACGACTAAACGAGTAATCAAGAAAAAGAAGGGACCCAAACAAGAAGTCACGGAGATCACAACTATCCAAAAAGATGACGAAGCTCCGATTACAACAGTATTCGTCACCAGAGAAAAGACTCCTGAAGAACCAGAGGTCAATGAACCCGTTGAAATAGTCGCATTGCCCGAGGAGTCTAGTTTTGAGGAATTCAATATGCCAGATGGTAAGAAAACTCAAAAAAATGTTACTAAACGCACAATCAAAAAGAAGGTAGGTCCTAGGGTTGAAACTACACACATTACAATTGAACACACAGATGACACAACACCAATTATCACATTACACAAAACTGACGAACTCACACATGACACAACCACACCACTTAAAACCTTACCCACACCAGTTAACGCTCAAATCGTCGACGAAGAAAAATCTCCTGAAGAAATAGAGGGCATTGTGCCAGACGAAACAGTTGAAATACCTGAGGAAACCACTGTCGAGGGTTCTGTAGCGCCAGATGGTAAAAAAACTCAAAGTAAAGTTATAAAGCGTAATATCAAAAGGAAGGTGGGCCCTAAGATTGAAACTACACCCATCATCGCTGGGCAAACAGATGACATAGAACCAACTGTTACAGTACACAAAACAGAAGACATCATAGACGATACCACCACGTCACTTGAAGACTTATGCCAACCAGACAAGGCAAAAGTAGACGAAGAAACTCCAGAGACGTTACAATTTACACAAGTGCGCGCTGAAACTGGTGAAGAGAAGCCTATCAAAACGAAAAGGAAGGTTATTCAGAAGAAGAAGGGTTCCAAACAAGAAGTCACTGAAATCACAACCGTCGAAAAAGATCATGGCGCTCCGATTACTACAGTAACCGTCACCGAGGAAAAGGCTCCTGAAGAACTAGAGGACATTGAGCCTGTTGAAATAGTCGAACTAACCGACGAAACTACTGTTGAGGAATTCAATATGCCATACGGTAAGAACAATCAAAATAAAATAACTATACGCGCAACCAAAAAGAAGGTAGGTCCTAGGAGTTAAAGTGTTGACACAACATACATTACAACTAAATACATATACAAAACGAACGAACTCACCTTGACACTACCACACTGTTCAAACCACTACACCAGTTAACGCTTTAGTAGCCAAGGAGTAACCCACAACGATTACAAAATAGAATACTTACGATATACGACTACGTAATAGGACAAATCAAAAACAAATTATACAAAATACTAAACCGAATGTGAAATAAACCGTATTATCATCTATTGGTGATCGTCCATCTAAGGATATTTTTTTCATAATACTTTGTTTTATTCTACAGGGATCTTACTAGTACGTTGTTTGAAACTGCGTCAAAGCATTTTTTTATATTTTAGCTCATTAGGGTCTTTTGATACTCGTATTTTGATATAAAAATGGATAAAATGAAAAAAAAATAAAAAGAAATAATAAAATGAAATAATATAAATAATAATATATATATATAACACACTGCACAAGAGTACAAGTGTTTTATAAAACAAAAATCATTTGCGCTTCTTTTAAAATCTAATTCATTAGCAAATCTATCTGAAGCATCTCAAACACTTTTTCCCCTGGCGCTATGATATTTATCTACATAAAGCAATGTTGAGATCAAAATGTCTTTGTGCCACTACCGATTGAGGTTGTGTCACCGTGTTTTTCATGAGGTATTTTTCAGTAGCAGTCACTGTAAAGATTTGTGGCTTGTTAGTGACAATAGGCTCGCTTCCTATATTACAATATGGGACTAACACATAACTGGCGAAACGTTTACATATGGACTACAATAGATATGGATACAGATGTAGACTAAGAACAACCATGTTTAGTGTAAATTAATATAACTAAATCCCAACCTAAAGTTTCAGGGAGGTACTATTTTAAAAAAAACATCACATATCTGTTCCTTCGTCATAGTACAAATAAAAAAAAATAACAAAATATTTAATTAATTAATTTATATTTATTCGGAGCATCGCGATAGATATTAGTATAGACACATGATTGAACATATAAAATATATTTCGTCTAAAATTTGTATACCATTCAAACGTGAAAACAATTAGACAACTTTATGAAAGATTCTACGTCTTAAAACTTTAATTCACGAGTTAACCCGTTCAATTCATTTAAAGAACTCATTCTTTACACGAATTGAAATAAGGAAAGATTTACGATATTTTTCCATTTTTCGTCATCAGGTTTGAAATATGTGTTTAATTACAGGATATTTTAATACCTCAATTACAAATTGACAAAGCAGTTTACAAGATAGTAATTTAAAATTTATATAATTGCAGATTTTAATGAGGCTGATAAAAGGAAACCAGAGAAAACCAAACCACTTATCAAAAAAGAAACAGAAGATAAACCTCAAGTTGAAGAAACCGTGAAGAAACCGAAAAAAATGAAACCAATGCCCATGCAAATCGAAGAAGTTAAAGTAACTGAAGCACAACATGCTCAAGAAATTCAGGGTCCACAGTTTACGAAACTTAAACTAAAAAAGCCTACCCAGAAACCTAAAGAAGAATTAAAAACAGTGACTTTACCCAAAGTCCAACTAAAAAGTCGGATTAGGTATAATAAAGAATGGCCTCCGGCAGAATTGAAACCTTCTATTACATTTTTGGGTAGTGTGAGACAAAATGGACAAATGTCAAGAAATATTAAAGAAGCTGCTAAGTTGAAAAAGAAACCTATTAAAATTAAGGAAATTGCAGACTATACGGTAGAACTAGAAAAACCCGAAAAGTTTGATTTCACTATCGAAAAACCAGTAGCTCCCGTGAGTGAAGAACCTATTCAGGATGAAGAAACCAAAGATGAGCAACCAGATTTTGTCGAACAAGAGCCTACAAAAACGTTGCAAGAATTACCAGAAAAAGTTAAGGAAAAGGCAGTTAAACCAAAACAAATTATTAAGGAAAGCGTCGAAGAAAAGCCTAAAAATCTTGATAACCTGCAAACCGAAACTATCCAGCAAGATTTTATAGAAGACAATGAAAATGAGGCAATTATACCTAATGAAGAGGAAATACCTGACAAAGAAATAATAAAAACAGAGGTTGAGAGCCAAATAATCGAACAAAAACAGTCTGCTGTCGAATATAAAGATAAGATAGAAAAACCAAAAAAGAAAAAAATCAAGGAATCTGTTAAGCCTGAAGAACCTCAAGATTTAGACCAGCCTACTCAACAAACTATTCCTGATGAACAAGATTTAAAACAAGCAAATGACATTATTGCCACCGAAACTACCGAAAAACTTATCACAGTAAAGAAACCTAAAACAAAAAAGAAAGAAAAACCGAGTACACCTTCGGTTCAAGAAGAGCTTCCAAAAGAACAGCCCAAACCAGTTCAACCAACAGAAATATCAGAAAGCCCTGAGAAGTTAGAAACACAACCAATTATTCCTACTAAAATAGAAACTGAAGTTGCATTCACAGACAAAAAGCCAAAGAAAACAAAGAAACCCAAACAAAAAGACAGCCCCCAAGAATCTTTCGAAGAAATACCAGCGGAAGAAACTGTGGTAGAAGTTGTAGACCAAATCACCAAAAAACCAACAAAAATGAAGCTTACTCCTATTAAGATAGAAAGAAAAGAAATTGAAATAAGTAAACCACAGCACGCAGAAAATATAGAAGGACCCCAATTCACCAAGCTCAAATTAAAGAAACCAACAGCAAAACCAAAACAAGATACACCATTAGTTACTCTACCCAAGTTCCAACTGAAAAGCCGAATTAAATATGTAAAAGATTGGCCTCCAGCAGAGATAAAACCTTCTGTAACATTTTTAGGTAGCGTCCGTCAAAATGGTATTTTATCAAGAAATGTTAAAGAAGCAGAAAAGATAAAGAAGAAGGTATATAAGCAGCCAAAGTTACCTGAAATTGAAAAAACTGAGTTGGAAAAACCAATGTTTGGTTATGAAGATATAGTTACCGCCAAAAATCAAAGTGAAATATCAGAAAAAGAGGAACCTCTTGATGTTGAGACGTCTGAGGTAAAAGAAGATGAACCTGAACAATTCACTATTAAACCTAAACGTCCAAGTATTAAGAAGACTGAAGAAATTGAAGATGAAGTTACAATTAAAAAGAAATTAAAGGCTGTAAGAAAGCCTTCAGTCACTCTACCTGAGATCACTGAACCAGAAACTGTAACTTTCAGGCCAAAATCCACAAAAACAAAAGAAGACGTTGAGCAAGAATTCAATATTCAATTAGATTCATACGCCGAGGAAGAAATATCAATGTCAAGTAAAGTAAAACTTAAACCACTTAGACGACCGACTTTTAGCGAAGAGGCTAATGAAACTTCGATTAAGTTTTATGAGGAGAATGAAGAAGCACCTGATGTTATAGAAATTTTCGAAAGTGATGAAGAGAAATCAGAAGAAACAGCAAATGTGATGATGTCTCTAAAGAAAAATAAAGACTTAAAAGAGAAATCAATTGAAGAAATATCTTCATCCATTACGGTATCCAAACCAAAGAAAATAGAGGAGCCTGAAATTTCACAAGACATTAGCATTAAGCTAGAGAGAAAGCCAAAATACACAGTCGATGAACAGGAAGAAGTATCTTTTGATGTAAAGCCACAAGTCGAGCAATATACGCAAGAAGAAATGTCACTTTCAAGTAAAATCAAATTAAAACCCAAAAAGAAAATTACTATATCGGAAGCAGCAGATGAAACTTCAATCCAGTTAAAACAAGAAGTAGAAGATGATAGTCAGGCAGAAGAAGTTATATTGAGCGAAGCCGAATCTGATGAAAATATTGAAATGGTCATCAAACGTAAGCCTAAAAAACCCGTATATGAAGTCAGTGAAGTAGAAGAATTAAGTGTTGAGTTAAAACCCAAAAGAATTAATGAAGATGCTTATGAAGAGGAACAAATCACCATTTCAACTAAGAGAAAACCTAGAAAACCCTCAAAACTACAAGGTATACCATTTGATGTGTCAGCATTGACCGTGATGGAGCGTTTCCAAAGCTTAGCAGTGTGAAACCAGCTTATAATACATTTTACAATAATGCGCATTTAACAAGCTTTATATATAAATACAAAATTGGAAAGGTTATTGGGCTCTTTCAATTTAGACGTTTCGTGTAGACCTACTGCCGCGTTTACTGTGCCGCTTGTTACGAGTACTCACATCCCGCAGCAAGACGGCAGTAGTCCGAAACCAACGGTCTAAATTTAAAGAGCAATTTTTCATGGCAAACGTGATTATTATATGTTTGTTCCGTTAAGTTAAATCTATTACACTTATTCAGACTGAGCTTTCAACTTCATGTGGTGAAGATCAGTATTAAGTAGTTAACTAATTTTATAACTGAGCTTATGAACAAAAACCAATTTAATGACCATGGGATGAAGTGATTAGCATTTCATTTCTTGGTCTATAAAATGTTTTGAATTAACTAACGCTTCTCCCAGTCACGATACTGAGAGCTAATTATTTTCAATACGCTTATTATTTACTAATAGCTACTATCAGAAAGAATGATGATGCGACGAACAAAAATCTAACGTTTGCTAATGTGTGTAATAGAGTACTCTATATAATGACGTAAAACTGAATTGTAATAAAATTAAAAGGCTTTTTATATTTTTTACTGTAACGACATTACAAAGCATGATTTTAAAAAACGCTTTAAATATAATAGAAAGGTATTAATGTCTTTTAATTCTAATAACATACTGAATAATTTAATTGCAGAAGCTGATGCATCGATGAGCATTGCCAGGGAACAAGAATTTCCTGGTAAGTTATATTTCTTCCCAAATAAATTATCTGTTTTAAATGATTCGGCTAAACAAATAGAAAGTGCAGACAGACGTCAGTCAAACTTAATTATTAATTTAATCAAAGTCAATCCATATGAAATGTCTCCGTAGTAACTCAGAAAGAAAACATGCCTATAACGGTTACAGGCTAGTTTCAGCTTTCTATCTCCTGAGTAAAAAAGGTATGGCAAGGATTGACTTGAAATATTTTTGTCAACATTTTCTGTCAACTGTTGCTGTATGTGAAAAGAGTTTACATTTGTTTTGGTTTTTCAGAAACTCCTATTGACGTACGCAGTGGTGATACAGTATTTGCTGTGTATTCTTACGTGGCGGAAACAGACGAGGCTATTAACTTAGTGGAAGGCGAACGGCTATACATATTAGGTAATAAATGAAACAGCGATAAATCATGTTATTTCATTGACTTAATTATTTCCTTATAAGGTACCGAGCATGATATTGATTTAAACATTTGAATACGAGAAAATTTGTTCCAACAACGGAATACTTTCTAATATGGAATGTCAAAGTGAAATATATTGTTTTTTACACACATGCTGAAATACTTACGATATATTGTGTATTGCTTTTTAATTATTTTCGTTTTTTATCAAAGTTAAAGATGGCTCAGGTAAAGAGTGTCTTCTTTAAGACGTCTTTGCAAAGCAAAAAGATTAAAAGCTAACAACAAATATAAAAGGGTTCTAAGCAATTGTTACCTCTGGCTTTAATAGTATAAAACATAAGCCTAAGATATGAATGTGTAGATATAATATATTATTTTGAATTTTAGAAACGACAAACCAGGATTGGTGGTTTGTGCGTAAACATCTCACAGAAGAAAAAGGATGGGTACCTGCACAATATTTAATGGATGAAGCAAATTACACACTGTATTTGCAAAAGAAACTTAATGAGAAGATTGATAAGCTACCAGTATTTGAAAGTAAGTGGTAAATTATATTGAGATATGAAAAATAACAGTTGCGATAGTTTACCGTGTATGTTACGATTTTTATTTTGTATTTGCATTTCCCGTGTCATTACGTTTATAAAAACTGAAAATTCCTGAATTGTTATAAAATCACCCCTATACCGAAAGTAAATAATTGTTCTGATTTAACCGAGAGTGCATGGTTCTGTCCTGCCCAGTTCTCCTAACCCTATGAATTTTCGTTATGTATTGTAATTATAACGTCACGTTCGTTGTATATACATTTGTTGCATGTTTAACAAACATCACATTATACATTACAGAACCAACACCTGAAGAGCAAGCAATTGCACCAATATTCATTGAAAAGTTACGTCCTAAACACACGCCTGATGGATCTACGGTACAATTTGAATGCCAAGTAGAAGGTTATCCTAGACCACAAATAACTTGGTTTAGACAAACTGCCATCATCAAGCCATCACAAGATTTCCAAATGTATTACGATGATGATAATGTAGCTACTTTGGTCATCAGAGAAGTGTTCCCAGAGGATGCGGGCACATTTACTTGTGTGGCTAAGAACGCAGCTGGATTTGCATCAAGCACAACGGAGCTAACAGTTGAAGCTCCACTCTCTGATCACGGATCGGAAATGACTATTCTATCTAGAAAGAGTCTTTCTCGAGAATCTTCTTTAGCTGATATTCTGGAAGGTATCCCACCAACATTTTCAAAGAGACCAAAGGCACAATATGTTGATGAAGGATCCCAAATATTTTTGGAATGTAGATTGGTAGCTATTCCAGAACCAGATATAGCTTGGCTATTTAAAGGTGAAGAAATAATCCCTAATGAAAACATTTCTATAGCTACTGAATCGGACATGCACATGTATTGCAGTGTTTTAAAAATTTCTGATGTAAAGAAATTCCAAGAGGGCACCTATACCGTAGTTGCCGTGAACAGAGAAGGTGAAGCCAGTTTACCCATTGTATTAAAAATAAAAACAGGTCAAAAGGAAAAGCCACAAGTTATCGAACCTCTCAAGAACATGACTATAAGAGAAGGAGAAAGTGTGGTTCTATCAACACAAGTAGTCGGTAATCCACCACCAACGGTAAAGTGGTACAAAAATAATAAACCTGTTAAATCACTCACCACTAAATCTGATGGGGATACTCATACCGTCACAATAATCAAACCGAAAAAAGGTAAAGATGACGGAGTTTACACATTGAAAGCTGTTAATTCGGAAGGTACTACTGAAACTACTGCAGTCATAACCATAGAAGGTAAGCCTATACATATTTTTTCTCCAATAATTATATCCACAATATATTGCGTATTATTAGGAATTTTTCACTATTTGATAAACACAACTGAACTTTACAGATATGATGGATATGTCAACCAAGTATATAAAAATTGATAGATAATCCTGTCTTTGTTTTCAAACTTTTCACGTTTAAATAATGGTGAATAATTAATATTTTTTTAGAACCAACCGAAGAAAATGCTGAACCTCCGCTGTTTATCAATAGATTCCAGGAAATAACAGTAAAAGAAAATGGTACCATCAAATTAGTTGCAAAAGTAACTGGTAATCCTGTGCCTTCCATCACTTGGTACAGAAATAATCACATAATCACTCCATCTGAAACTGTCACACAGAATTTCGATGGGGAAAATATTCAATTAATAATATCAAATGTTGATTCCGAGATTGATTCTGGTGACTATAAATGTGTGGCATCAAATAGTGCAGGAAAAGCATCACATGGTGCTCGAGTAACAATCGATGTCGATAAAGTAACATTTGTAAAGAATTTGAGAAGTGCCTATGAAACAGAAGAAGGCAAGACTGTAATTCTCGAATGTCAGACATCTCATACTGTTTCCACTAAATGGTATCATAATAACAAAGAAGTAAGTGGAATGGATCATAGAGAAATAATACAAGAAGGTCGGGTACATAAACTTAGAATTAAGAAAACAAAATTAACAGATCTTGGTGTAATAAAATGTGTGGTAAAAGATCAAGAAACCTGTACCAAACTAACTGTTCACGAAACCATACCTGAATTTATTAGACGTCTACAAGACTTTGAGGTAAAAGAGAGAGATATAGCTATTTTGGAAGTCGAAATTAATTCCGAAACTGCTGACGTTTTCTGGGAGAAGGATGGCGAAAGAATCAAGGCTAAGAAAAATAAATATGAACTCGAAAAACGAGGTAATGTACGAAAGTTATTTATTCGAAATACTTCAGTTCACGACGAAGGTGAATACACATGTAAGCTACGTGATGATTCTTGCACAGCAGAAGTGACGGTGGTAGAACTACCGCCTGAGATTATATCACGTCTTCAAGACCAGAAAGTAAACAAGGGAAATAAAGCCACTTTTGATATTGAACTAACCAAGGGTGATGCTTTAGTGCAGTGGTTCAAAGATGGGTCAGAAATACAATTTTCGAATCATATTCAATTAACCATTGACGGTAAAAAGCAGAAACTAAAAATCTATGACAGCGAATTGTCGGACGCAGGAATTTATACATGTGAAGTTGGAAATGACAAATGTTCAGCTAGATTGACCGTGGAACAGCCTTCCATTGACTTTACTCTGCGACTACCTGAAATTATTGTAGTTACTGCTAACACCGACGCCTATTTGACAGTAGAAATACCAGATGAGACTATGGATGTTACTTGGTACAAAAAGAAGACCATAATCGAAGATACTGAAAAATTCACTCTGATATCGGATGTTACGAAACGTACTTTAATTATTAGAAAATGTACTGAAGAAGATCAATGTGAATATTCATGTGTATTATTCGACGCCAAATGTTCAACCAAAGTGATAGTAGAAGGTATGAATTTAATTTATTACATGAGTAATATTGATGTGAGTAAGGCTTCTTTAAATAATGGGGATACCTGAGCACATGACTCTATATAATATCCTTTAGTGACAATCAACACAATATGTATATACGAGTTTATTTAAATAACATACCACCTGAATGTCTGATTTTACCTTCAATTAATCTGTTATTTGTTTAATTTGACAGCAGTGAGATTTATATACTAACTGTTATTAAATTACTAAGTTTAGGGTACCTTTGATGACAAAAATTACTAACAAGTAAAGCAGTATTCTAGTAAGTAAAGATTGTGTATTAAATAAATCATTCTCAGTTGTAGAATTCCCGCCGAAGATTCTGGAGTATGAAAGCGAATACAGGATACGGCGAGGTGGTGATATTACTCTGCATGTCCAATATGAAGCCGTTCCTCAACCTAACGATGAATGGGTGGTGAACTCTAAAATAATTAAGAAAACCAAACATACTAAACCTTCAATTGACGCAAAGTCCGCGAGTCTTACTATTAAAAAAGTGGAAAATACCGATGCTGGGGTTTATAAACTCCGTCTAGAAAATAACTGTGGAGAAGCAAACGTAGAAGTCAATTTAGTCGTCATAGGTGAGTTATTCACTTAAAAATACTGGAATTAAAACAAAAAATCTCAGTAGTTTATTTATTATTTGGTAACAAACACATTTTTTTTTATAGATATCTCATCACCGCCTGGAAAACCGACTATTCTAGAAATAACAAATAGTTCTATTAACTTATGTTGGGATGAACCTGAAAATAAAGGAAACTCGGCGATAGATTGTTATATTCTTGAATATCAAGAAATAAATACTACAGAGTAAGTATTTACACATCGTTTGTTAAATTTTAGTCTAAGCAAGCTTAAAGGTAGGAGGTTTGACTGACTCAGTTTCCTAGATCAGTACATACGATCAGTAGCAATGGAAATTAATGAATAATTTTGTAAACATAAATTCATTTTGAAACCTATATCAAACAAACAACCTTTATCATCAAAACAACGTATTTTTAACTAAACAGTTTTATAAACAAACACAAAGCGAGCATCAACTATTCAAAGTGAAAATAACTTTAGTAGCTGCTAGTATTAATGTAAAAACTAAATTAATAATTTTAATAAAACACTTTCAGATGGATCTCGGTCGAAAACATCAAAAAGACACAGTTCTCAGTAGAGAACTTGAAAACCAAGTCATCGTATAGGTTCAGAGTGTTTGCTGTCAACGAAGTGGGTGTAAGTGAATCATCTGAAATAACCGAATACATTCTTGTACAAGAGATCGTAAAGGCCCAAGCTCCAACTGTTGAAAAACCCCTTAAAGATTTAGTTAGTGAACCAAATGAAGATATTGAACTAACGTGCATATTTGGAGGAGTTCCGGAACCGAAAGTAACATGGCTCAAGGAGAGCAAGAAATTAAAGACCGCAAGAGCAACTTACATCAATAGGGTAGCCACGCTGGTCATAACAGCAACCGAAAGTACTGAAGGAAAATATAGTTGTATTGCTAGTAACGAACATGGTGAAATAGAGACATCATGTAACGTTGAAGTTCAACAAAAACCTATTATCAAAGTATCTGACGAAATGGTCAATCAGAAGCACAGAGTTGGAGAACAGTGGTCTGTTAAGGCATTAGTTAATGGTATACCTAAACCTTCAACAAATTGGTACGTTAATGGTAATAAGATTGAAGAATCGGAGGATATTCAAATAATAACTAAAGATTATGTCAGTACTATCACGATAACCCAACTGACTCGTTCACACTCTGGCAAATACACAATTGAAGCCCATAACAAAGCTGGAAGTACTTCCTTCGATCTCTCACTTAAAGTTTACGGTAAGTTAATGTCAATTTTATATTCATATACTGACTTCCTAAGTTAATTAGCAATAACTCCGACCTTGATGAAATTACCTATAAGATTCACTTATTTAAATTAAGACATTTTTTATTATTACATAGTTACCATGTCGGTTGTTTATCTTTCAATCTGGGAGCCACTATGGTACTTATTATTGCAATTACTTTACAGACAAGCCTAGCAAACCAGAGGGTCCAGTTGTGATGCGAGAAATAAGTAGAGAATCGGTGACAATCGAGTGGAAACCGCCCCTCGATGATGGTGGTTTAGAATTGACTAAATACGCAATAGAAAAACATGAGCCCGATACTAACAAATGGGTAAAGGTTGCAGATGTAGATAAAGATGTGGATACTTATTGCATACAAAGACTGAATGAGAATTGTGAATACATGTTCCGTGTAATGGCGCAAAATCCTATTGGGTACTCTGAAGCCTTAGAAAGTGAACCTATAGTTATTAAAACAGCACTAGGTAATTATTGTTACTATTATGTTTTCCTTATGAAGCAAGAACTTGCAGTACCATGAGCACTGATGTAATACTTAATCCTGTTTTTTAATTTATTCATGTTATGTTTCAGATGTGCCATCTCCACCGTTAGGCCCACTGGGCTTGTTTGGTATTAATAGTGACTCTCTTACCATAACATGGTATCCATCTGAGAAAAATGGAGGATCACCAATCATCGATTACAGCGTTGAAATTAAACAAGAAGGGAAGAAATGGAAAAATGTGGCGACGGTTACCAAGACTAGCACTAAAATAGAGAAGTTAACTATAAACACTACTTACCAATTTAGGATATGTGCAAGAAATGAAATCGGAACCAGTCTGCCTTACATTTCTGACGAAAAAATAACGATAGGAAAGACTTTGTGTAAGTTATGTTTAATTTTCTTTTCTTGATTTATTATAATGCAGTGACTGGGGATTTTTTATAAAAATAAACGACATTTTTTTTAGCACCACCATCGCAGCCGCAGAATTTCGCTGTAAGAGAATCTACGTCAAGATCAGTTACTCTACAATGGGCTGCGCCAGAGAGTGATGGAGGAAGTGTTGTGACAAGTACGTTAATTTATGAGCATCATTAAATATGGCTTTGATGATCAAGTTATTAGTTCTTTTTGAATTAATTGTGGTATTTGGATTATTAAATATTCATATTCATTCAATTTTATTGGATACCACGAAAATGACCCGTTACTTCAGACACGGATCTAATTTGATAATTTAAATTTTAGATTACATCATTGAATACAAGACTGCCAAAGCGAAATCATGGACCAAAGTTATAACTGTCACTGGAACAGTTTACGAGCACTGCATTGAAAATATTAAAGAAAAAGAAGAACTAGTCTTTAGGATATCCGCCGAGAACGCCATAGGCGTTAGCTTGCCAGCAGAGTCCCAAGGAGTAAGACTAGAGAAACATGCGAGTAAGTAATAAATGCTGGACAGAAGACAAGCAAATGTTATAAAACATCCAATTTGTCTAATTCCCAATCAATTCCGAGGGGAGTTTTAAATTACTCCAATTTAAAGTTAAGCCAAAAGAAAAACATGATTCTTTTTTTTACTGCCATGTACGAATTAGAATTAACCAAAACTTTTTCAATTTCTAGCTGTACCATCACCGCCAACGGCTCCACTTGAAATACGAACAGTTGGTAACAACATCGTGATGACGTCATGGGGAACGCCTGAATGGGACGGAGGAGCACCACTTTTGGGCTACAACATTGCCATACGTGACGTCACTAAAACAATGTGGATGGAAGTTGGAAAAGTCGATGCACATACACTTAAATTCAATATCAAGGACTTAAGTGACAACCATACATACATGATAAGAATATACGCTCGCAACGAAATTGGAATCAGCGAGCCTTTGGAGTCGGATGAACCTTTCAAGGTTATCCCTGGAGAAGGTAAGCCTCATTTACAACCTACAGATATAGTTTAAATTAAATGTTAAAACAAAAATAACAAAAGATGTTAGATGCAAAAGAACCATATCTAAGTATAGCATGTGCCGAAAAGAGAGAACTTAATGGTATATCATAATGCGTCTTAGGTTGATGCTCACGTTATCATATTCGCTGATGCGAGTTTCTTTTACGTGAACGGTAACCTGCAATCTAAACATTTTACTTTTATGTCGTCTTCTAAGATGAACGTCTGACAGATGACTAACTATATTGGTAAAGAAAGAGGCGCCCGTGGCTAAATAATAACAGCCGCACGGGTCGATCTTCAAGATTAAGCAACGCTTGCTGAGGTCGATGCGTAGTGTGTGGGTAACCATCTTTACTTAGCGAGTTTCCTCCGTGCCTCAGCAAGCACGTTAAGTCTGTGATTTCAAAATCTTTGACAATTGTTACGAGTAGTCAGAAGGCTGACATCTGACACCAGTCTGGCCAAGGGATATCGTGTTACCCAGTTACTGGGTTTTGAAGGTCCAATAGGCAATCGCTCAATGTAAAATACCGGTACTAACTGATTCCGGTTAGACTGGTAGCTGCCTACAACAGAGTTAGGAAAAGGCTAGGCATATTGATTGAAACAGGAAAGTAATGAGTTACAATGATTGCAGACTCCCACGAGGATGAAGAGATCGGCGAGCAGACGGAGATGACGGAGCCGACGTCGTTCAGCACGCAGACCACCACGTCCTGGATGCGTGAGTACAACATGGACGCCGACATCCGCTCGTACGCGCGCGGCTCGCTGCTGCGCCGCGACGAATACTTCTTCAGAATATGGCACTACGCCAAACAACTCTTCAAGTGATGCGACAACACGTCCGCGCATTCATAAACCTGTGATATTTAACGACAAACATATTTAAAGTTCATAGTTGGCGGATAGTAATGTATAGATACACTTACTTCAACTAGACAGTGAATCCACCCTCGAACTCTGTCATTTTTTAATTTTATATTCTTATGTTTTTTTTGTATCAGCATGTAATATTTTATTATTTATTTTAGATAAGGAACAACTATTTATTTATTTAATTTTTCATAATGAGAAAAATTTACTGGTGACACCATTTGAGTCTCATTCAATACTTTTAAGGGAGACGTTTTAAATATAGGTGCAAAATATTTATTCGATAAATTGAGTGAGGCTCAAATTCATCATCAGTCAGATTTATTAAAAGATTTAATATAGCAATTGTAAAAATTGTGCAGTGTTTTCATTTTGATCGCCTTCCGAACCCAATCAACAAACCAGTTTTATGTTACACAAAAGTTTCTTGATAAATAATTTAGGGCTCCCGCAGACATGCAATGCAACATTGCGAAAAAGATGCGTAGACCAATTTTTTCTTCTTAGCATAATTGTTTTTGGAAAATATACCTGCTCATTGTCGCATCGTGACTATCCACTAGAGCCTTTTTTTATAGAATTGGAAAGATTTTTATAGGATTCAAAAGTAACGTAAAATGATAATATATTTAAATAAATGCATACAGCCAAAAATCTCGAACCTATTCAGCCAGCTGGTGTAAAGCTATTTTTAAAGTAGTCTATTATCGTGCAGTACGCCTGTACGCCGCGCTTGTACCTATTTATTACATACCCAGTTGAATTTTTGCATATTCGATTCATTAAAAAAATAATGACACGGGTCTTTCCATATCATACAGCCCAATAGCGCCTGTATGAGTAGTAGTCTGACATGAGTGATGTACAGTTGAGCATCGATTGCGGTACTGCTTGTTAAGGAAGATCTATTTACATGCCTGGACCGTTGCAAACCTAATTTTGGTGAGATCTTATGGATCCGAAGGTAATATTGAGCATTGTGCTGAACTTGATGTAGCTTAGCAAAAATCAAAACATTCGTGGTCGCTTCTACATCTGTACGTGGCAATTTTATTCATATCCGTTAAATCCGATGCAGACATCTGCAATCTGCATCCACATCCGCACCAATGCTCTGCGGTTCAATTAACGTTCACCGTGGAGCTTCACGGATAGGATGCCATTCCTAATGTAAATCAAGCCTTGAGGAGATTATATCCAGGGCGAATTTGTGACGGTAGATAGGTAAGTACGTCAGTAACGTAACAAAAGGATCGTCGTGTGAAAGGGTGTAGGTACTATGCCATTTAGAACACCAAATCATCGAATAGACGAATTAAATAATGAATGAATTTACCAATTATCCAAACTTCCATACTAACTCACTTACTTCCTACTATTAAATACATAACTTACTAATATTGTAAATCCAAAAGTTTGAATGTGTGGACGTGTATATGTTTGTTACTCAATCACGCTAGAACCGTTGAACGGATCTGGATGTAATTTGGCACAGAGATAGATTAGAGTAAGGAATACCAAATAGGATACGTGAGGCACTATCGTTGAAGCTCGAGCACTATGAGATTAGACATACGGCCGTGATTTTTTACACATATCCAAAAGCAACCATTTAGCTGGCAGGGACAGGGGGACACATGACTCTAACAAAAAAATTGCAATTTAAAGTACGCAAACTCAAAAACTGAATCGATAAAGGTTTTCACAGACTCGTAATATTTTTAAATGGCCTATCCAACGATAACCCACACTGTAAGATAAACGATATAAAAATCATCCCCACTTTACGTCTACAGGAGGAACCGGTTCTTTTTTCATTTTTCTATCTTACCACTTTGTCGGCGTAATTTTTATGTAAACTCTTTTGCAAAAAAAGTTAATTAAAAAAATCCAAAAACTCGACTGCTTGAAAAGCGAACTAAAAAGACGTAAACAAGGAGAAAATCATGCTGTGCTGTCGGAGGATACATCTTCGCGAGCTGGCTGACCAAAACCAGACGTATCCTCCGACTGCACATCATGATTTTCTCCTTGTTTACGTCTTTTTAGTTCGCTTTTCAAGCAGTCGGGTTTTTGGATTTTTTTAATTAACTTTTTTTATTTATAACTTTTTAGTTATTTTTTTTTCGAATTAAGTACATTTAAACATATACGTGTTATATATTTTTGAAATCACCTCTTAAAATCCTTTATTTTGATGCCCCACACGATAGGTTTGGAAGAAAAAAAAAATTTGGGTCCCCACAATATGGCGCCCAAAAACCGCCATTTTCCTATTTTCCGATTTTCATGTAGCCAGTGACACTCGCGGGGTTAAGACGAATCGATTGACGTAAGAACCATCAAAATCGGCCCACGCGTTTGGCCTCTAGAACGCCACATAGGAACAAACATACATACATACATACTTACATACATACATACATACATACATACATACATACATACATACATACATACATACATACTTACATACATACATACATACATAGACTGATAAACACATTACCCTCCTTCGGCAGTCGGGTAAAAACGGGCTCTTTCTTTCAGTGAAGAAGAACAAGAAAGAGGTTTTATTAATTTGGCGATGTATTGGCATGTTATTTGAAGTATCCTGGCATGATTCTTTACGTTCCAAATTAAAATTTTGAAATTAACAAAAGAAAAATATTGATTATTGTGGATTATTGCAAAAATTGCTTTATTAGTGGCGCGAATTGCTGATACGATTTTTTTACTGATTAATACATTTTTTAATCTTTTTGGATATATTCTGCATATTAAACAATTTAATCTTTCTTTTTACATTAAATACCACTTTTTGATATGAGTGATAAAGCGATAAGGGCCGGCAAAATTATGGCCCTACTTGAAGAAGGTTGTTCGCAAATGTGAGTCGTTCAACTGTTCTGAGGACTTGGTAACGGTATTAAGAGACCGATTCGGGAAGAAAACGATACACAGAACCAAGAGATGACCGCTTTTTACCCGACTGCCGAAGGAGGGTAATGTGTTTATCAGTCTATGTATGTATGTATGTATGTATATATGTATGTATGTATGTATGTTTGTTCCTATGTGGCGTTCCAGAGACCAAACGCGTTGGCCGATTTTGATGATTCTTACGTCAATCGATTCGTCTTAATCCTGCGAGTGTCACTGGCTACATTAAAATTGGAAAAAACAAAAATGGCGGCTTTTGGGCGCCATTTTGTGGGGAAAAAAATTTTTCTTTTCTTCCAAACCCGTCGTGTGGGGTATCAAAATAAAGGGTTTTAAAAGGCAATTTCAAAAATATATAACACTTATATGTTTAAATGTACCTAATTCTAAAAAAAAATAACTAAAAAGTTGTAAATAAAAAAAGTTAATTCAAAAAATCAAAAAACCCGACTGCACAGCATGATTTTCTTCTTGTTTACGTCTTTTTAGTTTGCTTTTTAAGCAGTCGGGTTTTTTGATATTTTGAATTAACTTTTTTTATTGGTGAGTCAGGCGTTGCTGATTCGTAAGGCGTCAAGTGTGGATCTGAAGAAGAGCCTTGAAGAAGTATGAGGAGTAGAAGTTAGCTTGTGGACGGTCAGGAGGAGGCTTGTGGGCGGCCAGGAGGAGGCTTTTTGCTGCCAATATCAGGAGTTACCGCCCGGCTCGGGGCCCTAAATTACTCCGTGAGCACCGTGTTACTCGACTTCAGTTTGCTCGAAACTGTGCATCATGGACTCTGGAGGACTGAAATAAAGTTTTGTTTTCTGATGAAGCTTTGTGTGAAGAGGACCGATGCCGGCGAGTGCTGCGAAGACCACGGGAACGCTATGCGGAAGTGTGTTTCGAAGAAATCACTCCGTTATGTTTTGGGCAGCAATTAATTCGACGGAGCGTACGGAGTTAGTTTTCATAGAAAATGGAACATGCACACCGGTACATAATGGAAGTCCTAATTCTATATGCACAACCCGCATTGACTGCACTTGGGGAAGATTCCATTTTTACTGACGAAAATGCTCGCCCGCGGCGTTCTGGTGACGTGGAAGCGTACATGCAAAAATTCGGGATCCGTCCTTTAGATTAGCCAGCTCGAAGTCCTGACCTCAATCCAATTGATCATGTCTGGGATGTTCTAAAGTGACGGGTAAGATCAGTGCAACCTGCTCCACAAAACATCAGGAAGCTAAAAAGAGTAATTGCAGAAGAGTAGAAAGGTTTTCCTCAAAAGGTTATTAAAAAAAAAAATCCTCAAAAATTCCCACGATGTTTTCGTGGGAATTATGCCCAGAAGAATTGAAGCTGTGATTTTGGCAAGAGGAGGTCACACTCGTTATTAGATTTTTACATTTGTAACTTTATTTAATTTAACAAAGTAAAATAGTCTTCTTGTCTTTATTGCCGACCACTTCTTATTGTATGGCCGTGTACATCGGTTTTAAAGAATTCATCGACTTTTTTTTTAGAAGTTGCCAGAATTCACTTCACGCTTATTAATTTACACGATTATAAGTATACTAGTCTGTATACTGTCAAACAATTAAATTTCATTTAAATAACTCAAATAGACCTTAGAATGTATATATCCTTAGGTGCCCGTTTTTTTGCAAAAGAGTGTATATCCACGCCAAATTATAGTTTTCTAGTACTAAGCCTAAGAGTCTCAGAGCGAAGCTGCGGACAGACGGACATGGCGAAACTTTATGGGTTCCTTGTTGAAGAAACCCTAAAAACGCTTCAATACAGGCATTTTTACGGCATTGACCATAACTAGAATTGAAGCATACAATAAATGTAAATTTAAGGTCTATCCACACATATCAGGGCCGTGCCCGGGACGTGGCAGGGCCGGGCCCAGGCATTGAAGCTCTGCCACTGGCCCGTGCACGGACGTGTGTGAACGAGTTCATATAAAATGTACACACCGAATCTTTTTGGAGCCCCTGACGGGGCACGGTCCGTCTACGTCCCGGGCACGGTCCGTCTACGTCCCGGGCACGGCCCTGATATGTGTGGATAGACCTTTATTGTACAAATTAAGTTGTACCATGTATTTCAAATTGATATCTAATTATTTAAATAACGTTTATTTAAACATAACCGTTAGAAAACAAAAGATCTGGCTGCGGTAACGTTACTCCAGCCGGAACTGTTTATATCAAATAATTAAAAAACTATCAGCGTACCAAATTAAAAAATCTGCTTACTAATTACAGATATCTAACTTAGCAATTACAGACATCTAATTATATCTGATATCTAAGTACATCTAATTATCTATTGCACTTAGATGACGACATTTTCTGGCTGGAGCAACGCACTCGCCGGATGAGCCTTCCCACAGCTGCCGAATTTGGTCTGACTGCAATCATCCTTAGGCTTCCGTTGCCACTCCCTTGAATTCGGTGAATTAGTGAGGCTGACTTACTGCGCATTATATGTTTGCGTATTATGCTCAGTCTCAATGAACAAAGTCGTAGACCTAATCGGTACTATTACATTTCAAATGAGAATTCTCAACATCCATCTCTATGTACTAATATCACAGTTTAGAGCAGAGTTCAACTGTAATATTTTTTTTTTCGTCTCAATATCCATTCTTATATACCTATATGTCTATAAATGCGAAAGTAACTCTGTCTGTATATTTGTTACCTTTCCCGTCTTTATAGCTGAACGGCTTGACCACTATCTCATCTGATGGTAAGTGATGATGTGGTCGACGGTAAAGCACGCTTGCCTAGAAGTAACTCTTGACTTATATAAAGACACTGGGTTTTGGATGATACTTAGCATACGTACCCTGAGATTAGGCATAGTGTATTTTACAGCACAGTAGTAAGTTTCCATTGGAATAATAAATAATTACTAAGATCGTAGATTACCTGAACCAAATGTGTTACAAGGAGCGCAAATTTTATTGAATTATAGATATGCTCGCGCTTGACCACTATCTCATCTGATGCGATGCGAATATGTGCTCGACGGTAAAGCACGCTTGCTTAAAAGTAACCTATTCACTCTTGAATTAAAGACCCCCAGATTGTTGACTCCGGTAGTGAATTCCACTACTTAATTGTACGTACAATGGAAGTATTTCCTGAAATACTATTACGCAGTGTGGTCATGATGAATGAAATTTTAATGTTTGCTCTTCTGTAAATACTTACACCTCGCGGGTTGAAGAACTGAAGCTAGTTATTTAAACTTTGTAAATTTTCTCGTGTTCACGCGATTTTTTTTTATGTGCGCACATTCACAGCAGATTACGCACTAATTATACGTTTCACTCATATCACTCTAAAAGCCACTTTCCTGCTGGGGTAACGTACAAATAAAATTCACCGAAAATTACAGCACTAAACATCGTCTTAGTTTCACATTCTTTGAAATCGCGCATTATTCTTTTTGTTTTCGAGTACTGCTTATGGTAGCCAGTTCGATTTTCGAACAAATTTCTTTACTATGCCTTATGGGCATTTTTTACGTAGTTTGCCAAAAGTTTCCACACGAATTTGACGTTACAAATTCAAATCACTTTACTCCCTCGGGTGTTTCATACATCTTTACCTCCCTTGGGAAGTAATGCTTTATTTTATGTTGCATGATATGTTTATTTATTATATTTATTGGACATTGTCGAGCAAATGGTGTGAAAAATTATTTAACCAACCTTTATTATCAAACAAGCGTGAAAACGCAGTGTGTAATAAAAGTTTGAGGTTTTGCGTTATATTTCCGCTAACTTTTTTGGCCCACCCAACCTACAGGACTAATTACTTGTTTCCCGCGGCTTCGATCCCGTGGTCCGCCCTCCCTACAGGATTCGTTACATTTTTCCCGCATCTTCGATCCTGTCAGTCGATCTTGTCATCTTCCTTACTGTTTTCCAGATATTAAATAGCCTATGACTCAGCGATAGTGTGTGTAGTTAGTTATCTATTACTGAAACAATTTTCGTAATCGAATCAGTACCTACTTCAGAGATACCTACCTACTTTCGTAATCGAATCAGTACCTACTTCAAACAAACATGAAATTTTATCTCTTTGTGT
Source organism: Anorthoa munda (assembly GCA_945859665.1). Lineage (NCBI taxonomy): Eukaryota > Metazoa > Arthropoda > Insecta > Lepidoptera > Noctuidae > Anorthoa > Anorthoa munda. Next base: position 54,369,916 of record OX243893.1, on the reverse strand, counting down.
TATGAGTTAAGATTAGGTACTTGTAGTTCTTATTTTCAGAGTTTCAGCAATCTCAGAAATACTGACAGGCATGTAGACTTGTAGAGGGTCATTGTCTAATTGGAATACAAAATAAACAACCACATTATTTAAGTACTTATTTATTTATTTATCTTAATATTAAAGAATTACTTGATTTACCAGCATTAATAAAAGGAGTATGTACCTACTACTTAACATTATCTAGTGTAATACAATATTAAGAGATAAATTGTACTGTGTATATATAATATATATATATATTGTGGCTAATTATAGGCATGAATTATGAATGTTTGTAAGAAACGATTTAAAAGTGTTCACTATTTTGGCACTATTACAATAACAGATTCACCAAGATCAATGCAATAAAAAAGTTCAATCATAATTCAAGAGCCATTAAATCTTATTGACGATTTCGGCGACCTGTAAAAAGAAAAATATGTTAAAACGTTGTTTTAAAAGTTTCAAGGCCCTGTATTCCTATACACCATCATCAAAGGAGGTATAAAGCTGGGAACAAATTATCGGACGCGACTGACGGACGCGACTGACAGCCGCGACTTATAGAATATCTGTGTAATTAATGTACATTACATTGTGCAAACTATCGGACTTAAGTCGCGGACGTGACCTTGGGCGTTCGGATGTCCGATAGAGATCTGGCCCGCTGGATGTTTGTGCCAGCCGAAAAAGTCCGCGGACGGTGTGCACGGGGTGCGAGACGCGTCCCGGCGTCAGAACAACTCAGACTACGCGATATCTCGCACATGCGTGCGAGGTTATAAATAAAAAATGAATAAAGACTTATCGAGTGAGTTCACAGCAGAGCAGATAATTGCGTCCTCACTTTCACTATACTCGACATGTTTCTACGTAAACATAAGCTTCGTTGTATAAGCTTTATTGTCTGTGGAATCAGCACTCGGACGCGTCCGCGGGCTGCGTTCCAAACGACTGTGCACACAAGCTTTATTGTCTGTGGAATAAGCACTCGGACGCGTCCGCGGGCTGCGTCCCAAACGACTGTGCACACATATCAGTCGCGGCAGTAAGTCGCGTCCGTCAACCGCGTCCGATAATTTGTTCCCAGCTTAAAGTAACAAACAGGTGCTTATCGCCAACGCTGGCTGTTAGTTACTCAATACATTACCACAGATACCGTAGATATAGATACTACCACACTTAGATAAATAACCTATAGATTTAGCCATAAAATGAGCTTGATTGATAGAGCGAGATCGCTAGTTGGCAGCCCCATGTAAATAATAAGGACAAAAGATTATTTTTTGTCTTTGTCACCATGGCCGGCTTTTGTTGTTTGTCAAACTCTAATGTTATGGCAGGTTTGACAAACAAACTCGGTCGTGTTTGATTTTCTGTGATTTCGTGGTATTGTGTTTATTAAGACTAGGAATTGGATTATTCTTGTTCTTGTTGAAACACCAGAAATAACTATTGTTGTTTCATGTGCGGCCACGCCATGGCTACATCTATAGGTACTAATTATCTAAGCTACCACAGTTAGCAGTCAATACATTCGGCTCAGGAATGTCACAGTTGGACGGATGCCAGAGCAAAGACAATACCCGAAAGGCTTACAGTGACAAACAGTTACATTAAACACCGGTTAGAATTCTAACAGATACGAGTATTTGTTGCTGAAATACCTGGTATTTCAGGGAATCGTAGCAAATGACACATCTGTCCGAGTAGCTACATACTTGTCGGATCAAAATATGAATGTTTGAGACTATAGTTTGAGTTAATCAACTCTAAAGAAAAAGAAGGGAATTGTGAAGAGTGTTTGGCAAATAGGACACCTATTTGATTTTTATAGGTAAAATATTAGTGAATAGTGTAGGGTAATGTTAGTGAATAGTAATGAGGGGGGGTAACAAACCTTTCTTACCCTTGTCTTTGGAGGTCTTGACCTGCTTGTTCTTGTTACATTTCTTAGTGATACGCCTACTTTGGTCACAACTGGAGTCGCTATTAGCCTTCAGCATGTCAGTGCGGGACATCTCGCCGTTGGGGCTGCATTCGCTCCAAGACGACTTTTCATAGCGGCAAGCTACACAAATATGTATTTAAATTTTAGAAACATCCGTTTTTGGGGAATTTTTTGCAATTATTTTAGGGTGGTGGCCGAACGTTGTACCTGTTAAGCTTTCAATTATGTGTCCATGTTCAGCAATATGCCTACATCCTACGTATCAATTAAAGCCATATTACATTTAAATTGCTTTTATTGCTTGTATAATCTGAACTAACTTTTCCTCGCGGCTTCGGTCCTGTGGCCCATCCCATAGGACCCGTTTTCGGGTAAAATATAGCCTATGCTACTCAGGAATAATGTATCTTTCTACTGTTGAAAGAATTTTCAAAATCGGTTAAGTCGTTTTTGAGTTCAGCCATTACAAATAAACTTACAAATAAATCTTTCCTCTTATAATATTAGTGTAGATAAAAAAAACAATCTATATGTAGGTTGTGATGTGAGTATCTTTGACCTCTTTATTTTATCTGAACTGTCCCAATAGTACAGATTGTGAAAAAATTACTCAATATATTGAACTCAAATGCGCGCAAATATCGCGTGGTATTCAAATATCCTCGAAAGATATTTCAAAGAAGGCAAAGCATATTGCCTGGAATGTGTTTATACCGAGTATGAAAGAGCGAGCGTCTGGCATTTCAGCCGTCTTTTCACCTTTGTGCTCGCTTCTTTGGAAAAATTTAAACGTGTTGACAGTTCGCTGCAACTGGTTTTCAATTCTATTTTTAAAAGCAGTTTTCACTATACGTATAGTATTATAGACAGTTCAACTCATATTTGCGCTTGGTGCCATGTGTGCGTGCGCTTGTAATTATAGAGCTTTAATTTGTGTGGCAGTAACGCGGCAGTCGTCGTCCGAGTAACATAAGAGCAAAACGTGTGTATAACAAGCACACGAAGACAGCAACGTGCGCAAAGATGTGTTGATCTATACTGAATATAATTATCTGTGAGTTTTCCAGAATAATATTAAAAGTGAATCGAAGAAAGTCAATTAATGTTGAAGAATCTATACACCTAGTGAAAGATATAGAAAAATGCTATAATTCAATGAATTATATAGAGTAGGAGATGTTGATGGTAGCAAAAGGAGAGCCTTTTCCTTACTTATAAAAAAACAATTTTACAAATAAATACTACCGACTTCCAAATAAGAAACTACAAAGTGAAAAATTACTTTATTTTTGGAAGGCAGTGTTTTTGGTAGGTACCATGTTTTTTGCGTTATGGACACCGACTTCCAAAAACAAGTTCATTTTGTAGTTTGTTATTTGGAAGTCGGTTGTATTTTTATGTATAAAGGATTTTTTTTATTTTTCTCTTTTTAGTTGGCAAGTAGTTAAAAGTAAGGTTTCTATAATGTCAAAAAAGATTACTCGAATATTAAATTATTTGAACATAACCGGTGAAATGAAAGTGTATTTAGTATTTTTTTTATTTTTCTCTTTTTAGTTGGCAAGTAGTTAAAAGTAAGGTTTCTATAATGTCAAAAAAGATTACTCGAATATTAAATTATTTGAACATAACCGGTGAAATGAAAGTGTATCAAGATGAACTGTACACATCTGCGTACCCCTTTAGAGCGTACTGGCGTGATGTTATGTTATGAAATGGTATAGATAGACAATAAACAGACATGCGATTGCAGCAATCCCGAGAGATTTGCCGTTATTTATTGAAGAGTTCTGTTGTATATCTCCGAAGTTCTTCATCAGATCTTCACCAAATTAAAATGGAACATACGCATTCAAACAAAAAAAAGAATTTTCAAAATCGGTCCACAATTGACGGAGATATCAGTGATAAGAAATTTAAAAAAAAAACAGTCGAACACAGAACCTTCTCCTTTTTGGTAAGTCGGTTAAAAAAATTATCATAAAATGGGAATGTGAGCAATTAATCATCGTATGTATGTAAGCAGTTTCGGCTTAAAAGAATGACATACCTTTCTTGCATTTCTTCGTAATAGTCTTGATGCTCTCGCAGCTGGCCGGATCGCCTTTCTTCAGGGTCAGCTTCCTGGAGCGCATGTTGGTCTTGGAGTCACATTCGCTCCAAGCGCCGCGGATGTAGCGGCACGTCTCTGAGAATGATCGAAATTGCGAAGCTCATCAATAAGGAAGTTTTCATAAAAGATTTATTGAAAGTTATCTACATCCATACTAATATTATAAATGCGAAAGTAACTCTGTTTGTTTGTTTGCTACCTTTTCACAACTAAACGGATGAACCGATTAAAATGAAATTTGGTATGGCGATAGTTTAAGACCGTGGGATGTAGGCTATCCCGATATTTCCTTTGCCAGGAAATCCTATCATCCCTATATTTATCCAGGTAGTGTGATCCCTTGGAATGATAAAACATTTTTACGTGAGCGAAGCCTCGGGCAGAAGCTAGTATTTTACAAATTATCTATTTTGTAAATAGTTATTGGATGCCTTAGATTAAAAATAAAATTATTGAGCTAACCGTGCATTGTCATCAAAAAAAGAATGTGTATTCAGAATTACACCTCAATCAGTTGGGGGTAAACTGTTTTAAAATGCAATTGCAAGATTTAACCCATACCTCCATCTAACCAACTATCGTTATAGTTAGTTGTGTGTGTCAATTTAACCTCGTGTTAGCTACTAACTCGGCGTTAAGTTTCTCGTGCAAGTGGGCCTAAGTTAAATAATATCTTGTAATAATGGATCCCTATACATTTAGCTAATTTAAAAACCATTCTTGTTGTTAATTATTTTTCAAGTTTTTAATTTAATTTGCCCTTTTAGTAAGTTGGTAAGTACGTGTGGGTCATATCTTGCAATGGATTTTTACCCGGCTGCAAGGAAAGGGTTATGTTTTTCGCGCGTATCTTGTATGTATGTATGTATGTAATATTCTTTATAATAATCGTGTCTTTTAAACCACTTGACGGATTTTTATAATCAAGACATCGTTAGATGTTCTTCATCGTTAGGTCTTGGCCGCCCAAGTGTTCTTAAATAAGAGCCGTTAGAAAAAAAAAATAGCGTGTTTGGGCGCCATATTGTAGGGGTTGCATTTTTTTTTCTTCGTAACCCATCGAGTGGGGTATCAAAATGAAGGGTTTTTAGAGGTGATTACAAAAAAAATATACCACTTATATGTTTAAAGTCATTGGAAAAAAAATAAGCATGACTAAAAAGTTGTAAATAAAAAAAGTTAATAAAATCAAAAAACCCGACTGCTTAAAAAACGAACTAAAAATATGTAAACAAGAAGAAAATCTTGCTGTGCTGTCGGAGGATACATCTGGTTTAAGTCAGCCAGATCGCGAATATGTATCCTCCGACAGCACAGCAAGATTTTCTTCTTGTTTGCATCTTTTTAGTTCGCTTTTTAAGCAGTCGGGTTTTTTGATTTTATTATCTTTTTTTGAACAAGTTATCCTCAACTGATTGAGCTGCAATTTTGCATACACTTCTGCTTTGGGTGACAATACACGGTTGATTAAAAGCTTATTTTTTAAACCTTTGTTTTAAATAAGTAATGTCAATGAGTGTGAAATAGTAACCTACAATCCTTTTCTATTTATGGCTAAGTAGGTACCTAAGACTTAAACAAACTTAAACCAAAGTTCTTTTTTCACACAACCTGCTCAACTATGTCCAAGTATATATCATGCAATCTCAACGTAAAGTAAAGTATAACCTCTTAAGGGAGGTAAAATTGTGTGAAACTCCCAAGGGAGTAAAGTGATTTGAATATGGAACGTCAAATTCGTATGGAAACTCGTGGAAAACTAGTAAAAAAATGCCCATATGGCATTGTAAAGAGGTTTGTTCGAAATCTAACTGGCCACCATAAGCAGAACTCAAATAAGTTACTCAATAACTATTTTTTTTTTAAAACCAGCTTTTTTCGTATTCCCCTTAGCAAAACCTTTCATTTGATACCTATATATCATGGCAGTGCACAAAAAATAACTAGGCCGCCATATTGGATTAAGAATGACGTCATTTAGCTAACCTTGCTTACACGTATTGCATACACGTTTAGTTTGGATGACAATTCATCCAAACTAAACGTAAGTATATGCAAAATTTCATCTTAATCGGTGGAGGATAACTGCTTTTAAATTCAGTTGCAAGATTTGACCCGAACACACTTACATACATATATACATTGCAAGTTAATTAAAAGCTTGTAAAAAGAAAAGGCGCGATTTCTAAGAATGTGAAACAAAAGACGATGTTTGGGTGCTGTGATTTTGTTTGTAATATTCAGGAAACTTATTGTCACCAACGTTCAAGATCTAAAATGACACCCAAACACAAGTTTCAACACCTTTGATTTAAGTTCTCGCCTAACTTCTTGGCCTTGGCTACAATGGTTGCGCAGTAATAAATCTCATACAAAAACAACACCGATCCGTGCCTAGCGCATCGGAAAGTCAACTTCAGCCTCTCCTAGCCAAGTTACAAACGTATTGAATCTCTTTCTAAATTCGTTAACGCCTTCTATTTGTTTGGTCTGACCACGTGACTTATCGTTCAGATGTGTCATTTCCATATATTGATTCGTTTTCTTATCTTACTTCTTCTGCTTTTCATAGCAGCATCGATTGTAGAATTGGCTATAGTCTAAACTCCACCACAACTTCCATAAATGCACCGAACAAAAATGTTACTCCATCCTTCCTTAACTGGGCTAATGTGTCCAACATCAATATTAACTTTTGATTTATATTCACATCACATCACATCATCAGCCCATTAATGTTCCCACTGCTGGGACACAGGCCTCCTCTCTGTGAGAGGGAAATTATATTAATTATAAAATAAATAGGTACTTAATTTATGAAGCCCTGGCTTTTTATTGTATCGCAGAAGGTGGGAAAAGTAGAGTATGCTCCTCTGGGATAAAGCCTGGCTTCGGTTTGGGCAGCTTGAATCCCTCGCTTCAGCTAGGACTCTACATAACTCCCTCGTTACGCTCAGGGTTCAATAAGACACTGCTTTATCCCCTTGGTACATAATCTACTATTAACAACCAGATATTGAGAACTTTGTTTCTTACTATAGGTACTATATGATACATTCTAATTATATATATAGTTATATCGAACCTAAAATTCTGCCTTATAAATATTTAGAACTCTAAATACATACAAATCCACGTCCGTAATCTCTAAGTCTTACTTACTTACTTTAAAATACCTATTTCTATTGAAATAGATACCTAGGTAAGTACCAAGATAGTACATAAATCTAAATTTAACCCCATATTCTACAACATTCCATGCATCTTGAACTTACTCAACGGACTCTTTTATCTCAATAACCAAACTTTGTGCATTTATTGTCAAAAAAAGGCAAAGTTTTGAATGAATCCCAACATGTGCAGATGGCACAAACAGCGATCCGAGGGATTTATTTTGAGCTGTCTGTAAGTAGGGTAGCAACAAAAATAACAAAACAAAAGGACCTCGGTGAATAAACACCATCTTCGCGTCGTTAACTTGTGCCTAAATAGTTTATACCCACATTAAACAGCTGCTTATAAACATTTTACTGTCATGTTTCTAAACAGCTACTAAGAATTCATGAGATTTTTGAAAAGACTCGAACATCTTGCCGGTATTTCTTCAAAGGAATGAGAGTTGAAATGCGCAGAACTAGAATTCCTTTCAAACGGTTCTGTTAAATCTTTTTACGAATAAACACAATTGAATTTTGAAATTCCGGCAGCGAGAGTGCAGTGATGTTGAAAAATACCACGAGTTAAATTAAAAAGTTTGTTCGACAACGTCAACATTTTACAGTAGGTAGGGAATTGATTGCACCAAAAGCATTTCAATTTATTGAAGAGGAATAATTGGATGCCTATGTTGAAATGAAAGCCCTTTTGTTGCTGCTTTTAGTGTTTTCGATCCGAATGCTTTCCTTGTGAAATATTGTAACGAGAATTACTAAAATATACCTAATGCATGTGCATCGGAAGCGTGGTTAGTTTCGTGCGCTCTAAATACTAACCTCTATTTTTAGCGCCCCTCTCGCTGCGGATGAGGACCTCGTGGTCACTCTCCTCCCATACTTCCCCTTCTGCGGAGACCACCACCGCCGACAGCAGGATCAGCCCTGCCACCAGGCGCCACACGTACTTAGCCTACAATGAACATAACGATTACTATCTGTCTTCATTACACCACACAGAGAAAAAATCCTAAAGCATCTGATCTGTCGCCGGCGCTTCCACCAAAATATACGTATCCATCGCACCGTGCACGCAAAGCAGTTGGTAAAAGAAATACTAAGAAACATAAACAAACGAACAAAACAACCTAACGAGTCGGGAAGCTCGAGTTCACGCGCGAAGAATTTATAAGAACAAAGACTTAAAGCAATAAATAGTTAGCAGCGATAACTGGCAGTGCTCAGTCAATGACTTTAATTGTAACTCAGTCATGGCGCCCGCTAAAATTAACTGGATGTCTCAGAGGTCACTAGCCAGTGTCATGCGATAGTCAAGCTATTATACAGTTTGAGTCATTTGTTATGCCTACTATTGATAATGATTCCTTATGTTATTGGCCTCTATTCCCCGCGACTATAAATAGTACCAAACAATCAGTAAACAGAAATAACAGCTGAGAATTAAGTACTATTTTTAAATCACCATCAGTTGAATTTATTAAGTTGTTCTGTGTGGTGTTTGTAAATAATTTAAATGTAATGATAGAAGTAGGTCCATTCTTTAGTTATAATGTCATTGTTGGCACGAACAGAGGACACGATATCACTATTCACTGCCGACTTGCCGGAGTTAACGCACACAAACAAATCTGTAGCCACCCCCACCGTCCCTCTCTGATTGTAGCGGGATGCTGCGCACTCATTTATATTATGTAACCAATTTAAATATTCCCTCACAATTTTTTAACAGATAGCATCTTTCCACAAATTTTATCCGAATTGAACCAAATGAAAAACCGAAAACTAACTAGGTAAAAAATAAACAAAATTAAAATACCTTCAATTTAAAAGTAAATCGAAATTTAATTACAAAACCAGCAAACAACGTACACATTATATTTGGTTCACATAGCTTTGCACTTCTGTACTAATTTCTGTTGCACAAAGAAATGCCTATTTCTGGCAAATATTTTTTTTTCACTTTCGCTCATTAAAATTATTAATGTTATATTTAATTACGTTCTAGAATAGCGGCTCGCGAGGTGCACAAAAACTGTTGAGGAAGGTTTAACAAAAGTTTAGATAATTTTTAGTGGTGGTGTTGGGCAAGCTTACCTCCATGAGTGGTGATCTGGTATCGCGGGATCGGAGCGCGGGTGTCGTGCGACGTGCAACCGAGACGACGGGCGGACAGCGAGTGGCGCGGCGCCGGGCGGGTACGGACCGCGGGACCGGGGACACGCAGGACGCCTGCCTATTGATCTGCCTCTTGGGCTCTTGCACCCGGGAGCACCTATACACTCGCTAGTCAGTCCTGTACGCATATTCACACCCCCTCCCCTCGAGCCGATCTCTCTATCTGCGGCTAGGCAAGATTTATTGCTTTTTCCGGGCATAGCCGGATTTCCTCCGGTATGATACGGCGTCAGACTTTTTGCGTCGGGATGCAGATTAGCTTTTGTACGGATCTAACATTCGCTCGTAATTTACGGCAAGTAGGCACCTACTTATACATCGTGTAAAGGTTCATGTCAATTAGAACGTATTTTTATTTCGAACACGGTCCCTAAGACCTACCCAACCACATACGATGATTTTACCCACTTGCATTAAGTTTGGTCACACTCATTTATTTGGTATCCATTGAGAAAGTGAAAACTGCCCTTGCTTTTCACTTGCGATTTTCGAGCCCGTTTAAACTAACACCAGGCGACTCCTCCGAATGTGTCCTTCCTAAATATTTTTGCACAATTGCAGTGCGTTTTTTTAAGAGGGATCTTGCCGTTTTGCTGAAAAGATTTTGACAAAATTTCACTACCCAAACAAATTTTAGCAACCTTTTTTTATACCAATGCAATATTTGGAATGATTTTAGTACGCACGTTTTCATTTAGTAAAAATTTTACCTGGCAGAATATTACCAAGGTTACTCGTAGTGTCATTAAGGCATTTGGTCTGTAATGAAATGATTTATTACAGGTAACAATCTTTAGACAATAAACGTTTGGTCAAATGATTTGTTATGACAAAAAATGCAAAGGCCAAATATAAGATTTTTTGCGAATTATATAATTAAAATGCAATTTTAATATAATCATTTAATTAATACAAAATATTTGTAACTTACAATTTTAAATTTTTTGCAATAGACATTAGTAATTTTGCCGCGGCAGCGGCCGCCGAGCGATAGAATTCCTCTTTTGCAAAGCAAGGATGCATGGTAGATTAATGGCAATACGATAATTTTATGATCAATGAATTAGTCCAAGAGCGAGCGAAGCGAGCTCAGGAGCTTAGGGCATCCCCACATGGATAAGTTAGGTTCGAAGGAGTTCTTCATGTTAGGTTACTTTAGACCCTGCAGACAGAAATAGAAACCCGGCTCCGTCGCCTTTGTTGCTTAAATAGTAACCGTACTTCATCATATCAGCCGAAAGACGTCTACTGCTGGACATAGGCCTCCCCCAAGTAACCGTACTTACACATTGTAATTTAATTTGTATATTCTGTGCAACTAACTTAAAGATGCAATTTAATGGTAAATTGAAAACCAAAGATACAAAATTTTTAGCTTATTTTATTTTGCCTAAAATGTATTATTCCAACTGAAATATTTGACTACATAAAAATTGCTAAAAGTACTAGTTATTGTTTAATCGTTCACTTGTCAAACATTAGGTTTGCGTTACAATTATTTGTGAAGAGACTTTTTGATAAGTAAATATTTGGCAAATGAAATTATGTGGAAAATTGTTTGGGAAGTGATAATTTGTCAAATTCTTTTCAATGAAATAAGGGTAACTCACATTTAGGTGTAACCTAGTATATAATTGTAATAGTATAGTAATATATATATTATAAGTTGGGAGATTACATCGCTGTAAAAATGCTTGATTCAATGCAGTCCTGTTCCACAACCACTAGGGCGCAAAAACAAGTCATAAGCAGAACATTATTGTTTTGAAGTATTGTTGGACCTGCTGAAGACTGTATGAATGAGTATATTTCTATTGTATAAACTCAATTTCTTATAGTATTATATAACTGCACAAAACATGTGTGAGTACTATGTACCAACTGTAAATCTACCATTTACTGTACCTATGTGTCATGCTCTCTTATGTCACTCTGCTGGTGGCACCTGTATTGGATCATTCGGTTCCCTTCATGATGGTTGAGCTGAGTGGTGCCAATCCATGCGTCATGTTCGTGAACGGGCGCCGTTAGTTGGGATTGGACAAAATTCAAATATATACGGATTTACCACATATATTATTATCATCATGCTATACCTTCGAGGAGCTAAGCAATCAATTATCATTGCATTATAAGACCGTCAATTTTATACACTTTGTCAACGGAAATCGTAGCTTTCTGCACTGATTGTTTTAGGTTCGATCATCAGCTTTCGCAATTATTTTCCAAGTATTATTAACTCATTTTTATGATTTTTTTGGTACCTATTTACCAAATTGTTCCAAATAGTAATAATTTCTGCACACATTTTATGTTTATGTTTATGGCAATATGATTTCAAATATTCCTTTGGAAAGTAATGGAATGAGTATTATATTATTAAGTACATAAGAGATAGTGACAAAATAGCTAGTGTGACGAGTTGTCATCACAACCATTTTTAATGAATATTCAGTATCTCTGACAGCCCGAAAATTTATCATGCAGTAGGAGAAGTAAAATTTCTGTGCTGCCGAAGGAACGACGGTCATTTATTAAATAACGTGGAAAGTAAATATATCGTGAGACGAACTCAAGCTTCGACAACTGCGAAAACTGTACTAATCTGACTATGGCGTCTACCCATGCTTCCATAACCATTTTTAGGATTTTAGGGTTACACTTCGTTGTCTGTCAAGGTCTTTTTCGCAGTAACGCGAGAAGGCATCAATTTTTAAATTAATATCAAATACTCAGGTCTATATTACCTTAGAGCTGTGAAAAAATCAAACTTCATAATCATATAATTCGGGGAATAGGCGTTTGCTCCACAACAACAACATAACAGGCGTGCTGTTATGTTGTTGTTGTGGAGCAACGTTCGGTGCTGTCATAATTTATGAATTTCAGTAAATTTGCCTAATATTATTTTGGTGAATGTAGCTCTGTGTACCTACGGAACCCTCGGTGCGCGGGACCAACTCGCACTTGCTGGATTTTTTTATTTGACAATGTCATATATACACTATTCACAACCACTGCGATTCCTGTATACCAAAATTAACAGAGACAACCTCCAAAAAAATGCCGAGACAGTGAAGCTCGACAAGTTTCGGCAAAACGATTGGTCTTGGATCCTTCCCTGCAACGAAAGCAATATATGCCTATTGACACGGAGTCCCAGCGCTAAGAAAATTTGGTTCAAATAAATATCACTAGATGGCGTGATATGCACCGATTTCTTATTGAATTGTGTGTTAAATTAATATTTTCTGGCATTGAACATGAACATTGTATGTTCTTGTTTAATCAACTCTCTTTAGCAAAAAAAATATCCATAAAAACATTAACAATTTGTTTTATAGTATGTTTTTTCAAGTTTTTCCCAGAATGTGTTACAATACAAATTTAAACAATCGAGTGGCATGCCTCAGAAATTTAAAACCAGAATTCGGAACGGATCATTAAAACAATTTCAAATAATCTTTGAAATGTTTATTAAGAGCCCAATATTCTATAATTTTATGCTTAGGAGAGTTAATTAAAAAAGAATATATGTTTTCCGTCTCTAGAAAATCTTAATATTTCACAAAACTTAATAACAAATCAAAGTTTATCACGACATCTAGTGCAATTTATTTGATCCAAATTTTCTTTCTTCGCGTTGGGTGCTCGTGCCGTAACGAGTACGTACTGGGTAACGCGGTAGTCGGTTTCATCATCAGTATTTCGACTTCTCACGGCCCCCTAACGAGAACAACTCTCAAAGATCCACGAATGACAACCCTGTACCAACGGCTTAACGTGCTTGCCAAAATAAGGAGGATCCTCGCTATGTAAATATAGTTAACCATGGATCAACCAGGAGAACCAGGGTTACCGACATAGCCCGAAGAATTTCCAAACTCAAGTGGCAGTGGGCAGGGCACATTGCTCGCAGAACGGATGGCCGATGGGGCAGAAAGGTTCTGGAGTGGCGACCGCGAACCGGAAGACGTTGCGTTGGAAGGCCTCCCACTAGGTGGACCGAATACCTGGTGAAGGTTGCGGGGTAACGCTGGTTGGGAGACGCACGAGACCGGTCAATGTGGCGACGCCTGGGGGAGGCCTATGTCCAGCAGTGGACGTCTTTCGGCTGATATGATGATGATGGATCAACCTGCTGCAAAACTTGATCCGTGCGTTACTTAGGTACTTCTGTGGTTTATGAATAAATATGAAAAAACCGGCCAAGTGCGAATCGGACTCGCGCACGAAGGGTTCCGTACTTGGTAAATTGCGGTTTAGGATTTATGATATATTAAAAAAAAAACTACTTACTAGATCTCGTTAAAACCAATTTTCGGTGGCAGTTTACATGGTAATGTACATCATATTTTTTTTTTAGTTTTATCATTCTCTTATTTTAGAAGTTACAGGGGGGGGGACACAGTATGAGGAAACTCAAAATTTATTGTATTTTTCTATTTTGTGTGAAAATCTTAATGCGGTTCACAGAATACATCTACTTACCAAGTTTCAACATCATAGTTCTTATAGTTTCGGAAAAAGGTGGCTGTGACATACGGACAGACAGACAGACAGACAGACAGACAGACAGACATGACGAATCCATAAGGGTTCCGTTTTTGCCATTTGGCTACGGAACCCTAAAAAGAGGAAAAGACAAAGGAGGCAAAAGCATATTTTGGTAGCTGCATCTTAACTGTTCGATTTCTTTACCAGATAGATATGTTTTAGTTCTAGGTACTCTGGGCAAGCCTATTTCCAACCCGAGTGCCTAATATCCTATTTTAGGGTAACAATTGAGAAATTCTTAATGGGAATGGAAACCCAAAACCATCCCATTTAAGTATCATCCCAAGTATGACTGCTGATAGTTGGGCTGCTGAAAGATGCGCTTCTGCAGTCGAACGATATGATACATATTTGTTATCTCATTTTTATTCATCGACTGATTTGTACATTATTAAATCAAAATAATCAATAAAAAGATTAATTTCATAAATCCGATTAGACAAAGTTCATCGTAACAATACAAAAGCACTAAAAAGTAAAAAATTACTATTTCGGAAGTCAAGAACACCGACTTCCGAAATAGTAAGTTTTTGTTTCTTCGTTTTATTTACACCAACTTTGGAAGCCGGTTGAATTTTTGTAAAAAAGTGTTGTTTTCACTTTTTAGTTGTGGTACATATATATATAATGCCCACAGTTAGGCCAGAATAGATTACCCGAATAACATGAAACTTAAACATAACCGGTGAAATGACAGCTTGCACAAGGGTGAACTGCCCCCGTACCATGACGTGTCAAAACTATCATGGTTCGACTTTAAAAAAGGGACAGATGTATACAAGTCATATACATCTGTCCCTTACGCACACTCTAAATAACCTTGCTCTAAGATCTTATGGTCAATCCTCTGTACACATCTGCGTAAGCTTTTATAGCGTACCGGCGCGATATTGTTAAACCAAAAACACTACAAACCGAAAAATTACTTTCTTTTCGGCTTTCGGTATCTTTGGTAGCTACTACATTTTTAGTTTTTGACACGACTGCCGAAATTAAAGTTATTCGTTGTAGTGTTTTGTTTTGGAAATCGGTTATTTTTTTTTTGTAATTTTTTATTTTTTTTTGTTTCCTTAACTTACCATGAAGATCATTTATTGCCAGAGGGCTTCTCATTACAATTCCAACAAGCCCAAACTCGATTGGGATACATTGTTTTATTACGGAGTCTCGGTGCTTATCTTCCGGGTTCATCACCAGATAATTTCGAAGGTAGTATTTTCATTAGAAACATTTATAAATTTATTTCAACACAATCATTTAACTATTCGACATCTCATACCCAAAACATACTTAATATCATGGGCGTAACCAACTTCTGGCCTAGGGGGGGGGTCAAGGGGCAAGTCAGAATTTTTAGGTCGGATCGTCCGCGGCTGTTTTGTCATACACACTAAACACACCTACATGAAACATTAGGTATATGTAGTGTAGTGTGTAGGCAAGGGCGTCGCCAGCCGATGGCCCAGGGGGGGGCAAGTTGATATGGAGATTGAGAAAAGTATGAATTGTAGGTGGTACAGTCGAGAACACATGAAGCTTTTCACTTGTAGTACGAGCCTTACATCTCCAGCGATTGTAATAATAAACGGTACAGTGTCCAACGTGTAAAGCTTCACGAGTTCTTGACTGTACAATAAATAAGTTATTACATTTATTAGGAAAATAGAAAAAAAATATTGTGGAGTTTGAATTTGAATATACAGTGTATTTTTTTTGTTTTTACCAGAATTTAACATTATAGTGCTCGCAGAAGATTTTTTTTTAATTAGGTTAATTAAAACATAATCTGCGGGGGTTTTTTGAAAACTTTTCGACCACTTTATTATGAAAACCTTGTAAGTTTCCATGAATAAGTTTTCTGTGCACACTCATCATGCCCAGACCATAGAGGCGATTTTCGCCCATAGTGCTTCTTAGCCAGGTTTATAGTCTCCTGAGGCTGTTAAACGTTCGCTCTACCTGAAGTCAAAGATTTAGGACTTTGGTTGCTTTACATTGGGCAACATTTTTAGAATCTCTAGGAGGGGGCAGCTGCCCCTGCCTGCCCCCCCTTGGCGACGCCCTTGTGTGTAGGGCAAACAGCCGCAAATGATCCTGCTTTATAGGTAGTTAAATAAATAAAAGTAAATTTTCGAATGTCCATAACTATCTTTATTATTGCTCAGCAGAATGTATGTGCGTGTCAAAATCACAACACAATATCAATCAGACAGATTTCTATACTTTAATATAGACACTGAATTAATATTTTTTACGTACGTTGATTTACCTACGTTTGATTTTTTTTTTAGCTAAGGAGCAGAACAATAAAATGTCAAATGAAATAATTTATTTAAATTCTTTTTTTTTATTATTATGCTAGTCGCTCGCAAGTACTCGCTACCGAAGATTACCAGATTACCGAACACAGCCGAGCGTTCAACGCTCGGCTAGATTCGGTAATCTTCGTGCGCCATCGTCGTGCGCGGTTTTTTGGCAATTGCACCGTGCATTTTGCCAGTGTCTACTGCGCAGTTTATTTAAAACTTAGAGCATAAGGCCCCGTTTACACTTAGATTAGTAATTAGGCGAGTTCATACATGTTCTGCGAGATTTCCAGGGGAGGGCAGCTGCCCCTCCCTGCACCCCCCTGGGTACGCCCACGCTTATTTTTTTTTTTATTTCAATATGCTCGCGCTTGACCACTATCTCACCTGATGGTAAGCGAAGGTGACCTCCACCTGGTGGTAATATTAAGAAATTCTAGTGGCCATCTTTCTAGCTAAATAAGGATGGTAACTTGCAGTGCGTCTAAATGTCTGATGGTAGAAGGGGGCCGGTGCGATGAAATTTTGCCCAAGTAGATATCGGGAATATACCACCAGGATAAACAGTACCCTATGTGCTTTTCCTGACTAAAATCTATCTCTGTGCCAAATTGCATCCAAATCCGGTCAGCCATTCTGGCGTGATTGTGTAGCAATCATCCATCCATCCTTTGGCATTTATAATATTAGTAGGATTGCGTACCTTAGCCATGTTCGAAGATGTACCTAAAGGTTAACGTAATACCGTTATCGGGAACCTTCAGCCGCACATATTTCTCACAAGAAACTAGTCCAAGGCCTTCCGAGACGCCGCGCCGGTATATCGATAGGTACTACATCATAATGTACTCGCGACTTCATCCATAACATATGTAAGTACCTACCTATCTAACAAGATATTGTTCCTGAGGCTCAAAGCGGTAAGCTCATAGTGACTGAAAAAATCTTGGTGGCTTTTCCAAGAAATACGTGAAGAAACCAAATTCATAGAAAGTTAAAATAATTGTATGCTTGTTTGTAACGGGTAATCTCTGGAAGGGCTGCAAAATTCTCTCACTAAAAGAAAGCTACAGTATTCCGAGTTTCAAATGGGTTTTTATCATCATTATCACCATCATCAGCCTTTAACTTTCGTACTGCTGCGACACATGCCTCCTCTCTGTGAAGAATCGGCCATAATCCACCACGCGGGCCCAGTGCGGGTTGGTGGATATTTTTTCTATATATATAAAAGAAAGTCGTGTTCGTTACACTATTTATAACTCAAGAACGGCTGAAAATTGGTAGGGAGGTAGCTAAGAACCAGGAGAAGGACATAGGATACTTTTTATCCCGTTTAGGGTAGGGTAAGGTAAGTAGGGTAGGGTAGGATAGGTAGGGTAGGGTAGGTATGTAGGTAGGGTAGGGTAGGTAGGGTAGGTAGGGTAGGTAGGGTAGGTAGGGTAGGTAGGGTAGGTAGGGTAGGTAGGGTAGGTAGGGTAGGTAGGGTAGGTAGGGTAGGTAGGGTAGGTAGGGTAGGTAGGGTAGGTAGGGTAGGTAGGGTAGGTAGGGTAGGTAGGGTAGGTAGGGTAGGTAGGGTAGGTAGGGTAGGTAGGGTAGGTAGGGTAGGTAGGGTAGGTAGGGTAGGTAGGGTAGGTAGGGTAGGTAGGGTAGGTAGGGTAGGTAGGGTAGGTAGGGTAGGTAGGGTAGGTAGGGTAGGTAGGGTAGGTAGGGTAGGTAGGGTAGGTAGGGTAGGTAGGGTAGGTAGGGTAGGTAGGGTAGGTAGGGTAGGTAGGGTAGGTAGGGTAGGTAGGGTAGGTAGGGTAGGTAGGGTAGGTAGGGTAGGTAGGGTAGGTAGGGTAGGTAGGGTAGGTAGGGTAGGTAGGGTAGGTAGGGTAGGTAGGGTAGGTAGGGTAGGTAGGGTAGGTAGGGTAGGTAGGGTAGGTAGGGTAGGTAGGGTAGGTAGGGTAGGTAGGGTAGGTAGGGTAGGTAGGGTAGGTAGGGTAGGTAGGGTAGGTAGGGTAGGTAGGGTAGGTAGGGTAGGTAGGGTAGGTAGGGTAGGTAGGGTAGGTAGGGTAGGTAGGGTAGGTAGGGTAGGTAGGGTAGGTAGGGTAGGTAGGGTAGGTAGGGTAGGTAGGGTAGGTAGGGTAGGTAGGGTAGGTAGGGTAGGGTAGGTAGGGTAGGTAGGGTAGGTAGGGTAGGTAGGGTAGGTAGGGTAGGTAGGGTAGGTAGGGTAGGTAGGGTAGGTAGGGTAGGTAGGGTAGGTAGGGTAGGTAGGGTAGGTAGGGTAGGTAGGGTAGGTAGGGTAGGTAGGGTAGGTAGGGTAGGTAGGGTAGGTAGGGTAGGTAGGGTAGGTAGGGTAGGTAGGGTAGGTAGGGTAGGTAGGGTAGGTAGGGTAGGTAGGGTAGGTAGGGTAGGTAGGGTAGGTAGGGTAGGTAGGGTAGGTAGGGTAGGTAGGGTAGGTAGGGTAGGTAGGGTAGGTAGGGTAGGTAGGGTAGGTAGGGTAGGTAGGGTAGGTAGGGTAGGTAGGGTAGGTAGGGTAGGTAGGGTAGGTAGGGTAGGTAGGGTAGGTAGGGTAGGTAGGGTAGGTAGGGTAGGTAGGGTAGGTAGGGTAGGTAGGGTAGGTAGGGTAGGTAGGGTAGGTAGGGTAGGTAGGGTAGGTAGGGTAGGTAGGGTAGGTAGGGTAGGTAGGGTAGGTAGGGTAGGTAGGGTAGGTAGGGTAGGTAGGGTAGGTAGGGTAGGTAGGGTAGGTAGGGTAGGTAGGGTAGGTAGGGTAGGTAGGGTAGGTAGGGTAGGTAGGGTAGGTAGGGTAGGTAGGGTAGGTAGGGTAGGTAGGGTAGGTAGGGTAGGTAGGGTAGGTAGGGTAGGTAGGGTAGGTAGGGTAGGTAGGGTAGGTAGGGTAGGTAGGGTAGGTAGGGTAGGTAGGGTAGGTAGGGTAGGTAGGGTAGGTAGGGTAGGTAGGGTAGGTAGGGTAGGTAGGGTAGGTAGGGTAGGTAGGGTAGGTAGGGTAGGTAGGGTAGGTAGGGTAGGTAGGGTAGGTAGGGTAGGTAGGGTAGGTAGGGTAGGTAGGGTAGGTAGGGTAGGTAGGGTAGGTAGGGTAGGTAGGGTAGGTAGGGTAGGTAGGGTAGGTAGGGTAGGTAGGGTAGGTAGGGTAGGTAGGGTAGGTAGGGTAGGTAGGGTAGGTAGGGTAGGTAGGGTAGGGTAAGTAGTGTAGGGTAGTTTGGGTAGGGTAGGTATTGTAGGGTTGTTAGGGTAGGGTAGATGAATGTTTGGTGTTTTTATGGCAAAACAAAGTTTGCCGGGTCAGCTAGTTAGTTATAAAATCCTCCCTCCTCATATAGGTAAGTACACAAACACAAATTTCGTAACCAGAAACTATTTGGGAGGTACGCCTAGCAAAAATTTATGAACATAATATTTTTCAGCGTCCAAGCAACACACGGGCACTTGTGTTTATTAATTTACTAGCTTCTGTCAGCGGCTTCGCACGCGTAAATGTCGAAAATTATCCCAAGGAACATATTCCCGGAATAAAAAGTATCATATGTGTTATTCCAGACTATGATCTATTTTTGAGCCAAATTTCATCGAAATCTGTCCAGCCTTTTGAGCGTGAAGAAGTAACAAACATACACACTCACAGGCTTTATAATATTAGTGTGATATGAAAAGTATAGCGGTGTACATTTACATTTTTTTTTTCTTTTTACATACAATAAAATGAGACATAATTAGCAAATATTGCAAAGTTATTTTTATAGCTAACTAAAGCATAGTTTTAGCTGAAATTCAGGCTTTTAATTTCCATCTTAAGTATTTTACCTTCATAATTAAAATGAAAGTGAATACTGCCACTGTGTTTCCTGCGAAACTTCATTAAAATAGTGAATAGATCGCAGATTTCCTTTGATGTTGGTACTAAAGAGTTTTCAAACCAGTAGACGCTCAAAAAGCCCGCTTCAATACAGGTAATTAGTCACTAATCCTGATTAAGAAAGTAAAAATAAAATATACCTGGAGGAAATCTAAAAGAATTAAGTAGTTTCTATCACGGAGCCGTCAACGGACTGATATCACGAAGTAATCAATGATATAATAAGCTAAGTCGAAAGTATTATATATTACGTATTTGTTCGCTAACGCCAGAAGTTTATTGCATTTTGTATTAAATTCAGAGCTAGATTGTGATGAATTTGTAGCACAGCATTATCATTATTTTGATGGCAAACTTAACAACCGTGTTACCATTTTAATTAAATCTTGCTCAATGTTTATTTCAGTTTCAATTTTCATGTCTTCTGTATCATGAATAAATTGAAAATACTATTCTTGATTGGTAGTTTGCAACCTTTTATTGTTATGTATGATGTATTATTTTATTTCCCCGTTTAATCGTTCTGTTCGTTTTAGGTGCCTGCTTTCTACAATGCAAAGGGAGAGAGCCGTTCAAGCCGGCCCAAGGGTCCGTTCCGTTCATAGTAAGTTTTGTTTCGCCCATCTCCAAGATCACATATAATTCCAATATTAATAAAAGCTATACACTTGGCAGCTTCGTTAAACGAATATCAAATTAAACCGTATATAAAACTCATCTTATATACACCAAAAAAAATATTGAAGCGAAAATCTACGGTAGGGAAGGTAGGTAATATTTTTTTTTATATTTGAAGACACTGTTCTGTGCAAATATAAAATGAAAGAGACTTACTATATGTTTGAGGTGTTGTAAATAAGTATCTACATAAGAATTTACATCTCTTCATTTCAAGGTATATTTCGCATCTCGGTACCGAGGGATCTGCGTGGGTACGCTGGTGTCCAGGGTGGCGGTGATCACGACTGCCGTGTGCGTCACCAACCCTCGCGCAGATGTCAAGGACACCAGGCCCATCAACGTGGTGGTTGGAGCCACCTACAGGCACCCGCGCCGAGGCATCAGGGTGCAGGTCACTAGGATACTCATACCTAACCGTAAGTACAGGATTATGGTAACACTGCCCCAGACTAGGACTTACACGTTACTGTATCTGAAGATTATGGTTACATTCCTAAGCTTTCCTAGGCTAGCGTGCTTCTCCGTCGATCACCATCAGGTGAGATAGTGGTAAAAACGAGCCAATATCTCCTATGAACATAGATTTATGCCTGAAAATTAAATTAAGAGAATAGTTTTTAAAGTGTCATAATTACTATTTCAAAGAGGCAGTATGCTCTACTATGTCTATTAAAAACTTTATACCAAAAGAATAAACCGACTTCACACTATAAAGCGGCAAAACACTACAAAGCGAAAAATAATTCCGTCCGAACTTCGAAGTCGGTGTCTTTGGTACGTATTGTTTTTCGTTTTTCGACACCGACTTAGGAAAATAAAGTAATGTTTCGCTATGTTGTGTTTTGCCTTAGAAGTCGGTTTATTTCTTTTTTGTTAAAAAGTTTTTATTTTACTCATTTTAATGTTGGTAGATACCTCATATTACCGTGAAAATCATTTATAGCCAGAGTACATCTCATTTCAATTCCAATAAGCCCAAACACGACTAGGATACCTTGTTTTATTACGGAGTTCCAGTGCCTATCTTCCGGCTTCATCATCAGATCAGTTCGATGGTACCATTTTCATCAGTACCATTTATTTATATGTACCTATTTGCTTCATCATAGTCGCTTAACTATTCAAGATATCTAACATACTTATTAAGGAGTTCTAGTGACCATCTATGGTCTTCTTCATCAGTTCCACTTCACCAAATAATACTTCCTGAGTGCAATGCTTACCATGTTATTGAAAATGCCAAAATAGCTTTATGTCTGCCTATAATATTTGAAGAGAGCTCTCGATTTCCATGGGATCCCATCATCAGATTCGGATTTGGTGACAATGGGACCATTTCGAGAGTATACTGTTTAAAATACAGACACGGCTCATTCAGACTCTGCTTCAACCCCATATCAGTCAACTTCTTGTTGAGTTTGAGATTCCATTGACGTCCAGCTTGCTTCAATCCATACAATACCCTTTCAAACAAAAAAATAATTTTGCAAATCCGTCTATATCTTTCGGAGATATATAAAAAAATAAAATAAAAAATAGGAGCATCCGAATTGAGGAACTCCTCCTTTTTGGCAAGTCGGTTAAAAACCCGCCCATACACAAATAAAAGGTTACAATTTCACAATAAATAAAAGGCACTGGAATATTCATACGTTAGAGTCATGCATGGAAAGCTTTCAGCGAAGCCAGATTTAATTAATTAAATACCATTTGTATGATGGTTGGACGGTAGCGGCGGCGGTCAGCAGCCATGTTGTATTTGTTATGAAAATATTGTACGAGTAGTTTTGCATTCATTCACTTCCTAACTTTATCTGAAATTTTTCATTCGGAAAATTGTTTTACTATACAGCTGTGAAAACAGTAAGGAATGTCTTCTATTTGTTGCCGATAAGGTAGATAACGTAATAAGGCCGTAAAGGAAACAATTAGGTAGGTGCTAACTTATTACAAGCTTTTACTTAACTTGCAATATATATATGTAGATATAATATATAAAATTTCCATGTCACAATGTTAGTTACCGTACACCTCCGAAACGGCTTTACCGATTTTTACCAAATTTTATATGCGTATTCAGTAGGTCTGAGAATCGGCTACGATCTATTTTCCATACCCCTAAGTGATAAGGGTTGTTCACCCTTAATTTTTATTCTTTAGTTTTTAGCGTAGGTAGGGTAGGGTAGGGTAGGTAGGGTAGATAGGGTAGGATAGGTAGGGTAGATAGGGTAGGATAGGTAGGGTAGGGTAGGGTAGGTAGGGTAGGGTATGTAGGATAGATGAATGTTTGGTGTTTTTATGTCAAAACAAAGTTTGCCGGGTCAGCTAGTAGATAGATAAATAAACCATTTATTCAGTGTATAAAAAAACACAGCACAACACACAAAATCACAATTAAATTATTTTAATTTACTAATATTTACTTTTTTTTTATTAATAACTTATTTTTTTTTGTATTTATGTATGTTAGTGTGTTCGGGTCAAATCTTGAAACTGAATTTTAAAGCAGTTATCCTCCATCAATTAAAATGAAATTTTGCATAAACGTTTAGTTTGGATGACAATGCATGGTTAGATAAGTGACGTCATTCCAAATCCAATATGGCGGACGGCCCAAGATGGTGGACTAGTTATTTAAAGTGCACTGCCAAAGTTTATTTAAAAAAATAATACTGAATAAATTATTATAACAAGGTTTATTTGAATTTTCTTGCTTTCGTATGTTTGTCCGGTAACTAGAATTTTTCTAGCACTTCTTGGCATCCAATTACGCTGAAATTTGGTGTACCTACTTATGTAACTTTGGAACCATTGAAATAATATGTACAGTACTATGGTGCTGGACTCATGTTGGAGCAAGAAGGTGGCCATAGCAACTCCTCAACCAGACAAGATAGCACCATAGTGTTTCGGCGTATTAGATGTCTATTGACAAGTGATATTAGATTTATTACCGCTTAAGGCGGATACAGACATTGCGAGGCATGCGCAGCGCACGGCGCTCATCGCATGCTTCGCAATGTGTAGACGTTCATATTCGTGGTGAAGCATGTGCTACGACAACTCAAATCAAAGTAAAATGCGTGCGTTGCGAGCAAAAGGCGTGCGTTGCGAGGCGTGGCGTGGCATGCCTCGCAATGTCTGTAGCCGCCTTTACAGTACAAAAAGTGTGTTTAAAAAAAACTTAATACTAATTAAGCAAAATGTTGCCTTCCTGCTTGACTTTTGACTATGCGCCATCGGTACATGGTACACATCTCACGTAAACGTTTTGGGAATACATACTTTCATTGTGCGTACAGTCGCCAACGACCTTGGGGGAACAAAACGCGCACTCGTTATTATATTATAAAAGCCTTAGATCAAAATGTAGATAATGAAATTGTCTTTGAAATGCTGAAAATTTTATTAAATTACCCCTTGCGGTTTTGGTGCGATTGTCGTTTTTTTTTGTCCGTGTTAGTCATAACTTTACACACTATGATATACGAATAAAACTCAAAACATTCTTTGTTCAAATTACTAAGAAAATGGTCTAATATAACATATATTTTTGCCAAAAAATTATGACAAGCCGTTTAGACGTGATTCTCATTTTAAAATCAGCTAATCAGGGGTATCTGTGCCGTTGAATCTTCTGTCAGAGTCTGGTTTCCTAATAGCTACAACCTGGAGTCTTTAATAATGAGTGGTTAGGTTACTTCCAGGCAAGCGTGATTCACCGTCGATCACGTCATGGCTTGGCAATATAAAACGCGATGCTCAAGTTTGACATAATATTTTATTAATTAAGGCGCCGATTCCCTTGAGTAGCTGATTTTAAAATGAGAAATACGTCTAAACGACTAGTCGTAATTTATTGGAAAAAAATATATGTTACATAAGACCAGTTTTTTAATAATTTGATGTAAGCATATTTGGAGTTTTATTAGTATAACACAGTGTAATTAATTAGTAAAGTTATGTCTAAAACGAACAAAAACACGACAATCGCACCAAAACCGCAGGGCGTATTTTAATAAAATTGACACCATCTCAAAGACAATTTAATTATCTACGTTTTGATCTGAGGCTTTTTTTTAAGTCATTGAATAATAAGGAAACTACAAAAAACTACAAAATTTTGGGTCGCGCGAATGTGAAACGAGTGCGCGTTTTGTTCCCTCAAGGTCGTTGGCATTAGTCGTCGTCTTAATTAGCTGTAGTCGTTCACGTCCAAGCGCGTATTTTGAAAATATTTTCTGTTCATACGACAGTATTTTCATAATTGTTATATTGTAATTACCTACTTATTACTTGACTTATAACAAACTATGTATCATGTCCCATTGTCTCTATTATAAAGAAATATCAGTGGGTACTAGCTTACCTAAACTTTTCTTTATTTCAATACCTTTTTTTGCGCGCTGTATGGCCTCCCACTAGGTGGATCGATGACCTGGTGAAGGTTTCGGGGATCCGCTGGATACGAGACGCACGGGACCGGTCAATGTGGTGACGCTTGGGGGAGACCTATGTCCAGCAGTGGAAGTCCTTCAGCTGATATGATTATGATGATGAACTTTTTTTCCTGGCCTGCATATCTATCCGATAGTTTTCCGGTTAGATTATACAATTGCAACATTTATTAAATCCTTGCATTCAATCTTGAGAAGATGTTGCAAGAAACTCCAGGGAAACGCTTGAACCTTTAATCTATACATACTTCTATACTAATATTATAAAGAGGTAAACTTTGTGAATTGTGAGTTTGGGATGTTGAGTTTGTGAGTTTGTGACGTTGTAGGGAGTAATCTCTGGATCTACTGAAGCGATATTGATAAATCTTTCACCAGTAGAAAACTACATTATTCCCGAGTGTCATAGGCTATAATATATTTAAAAAAAAATAGAGATCCTTATGAAAATTGCAATAAGGTAACCCAAAGTAGCAAAATATTGCATATAAAATATATTCTTTGGCGTGTGCTGAGAAAACTATTGATGATACATAAAAAATATGTACCTACTACATGATTAGGCAGGGTAGGGTAGGTAGGGTATGGTAGGTAGGGTTGGGTAGGTAAGATAAGGTAAGTAGGGTAAGGTAGTTAGGGAAGGCTAGGTAGGGTAGTGTAGGTAGGTAGGTAGGTACCCAATTGACGGGACCAAAGCCCCGGAAGTCAGCTAGTCAATAAATAAGTTATAAAATAATGGTTACATCATACATACATGAAAGTATACAAGTAAAATTTAAAATTAGAATACCCCCGACAATTTTTTATTTCATGCTACATAATTTATTTAGTTCATAGTAGATACGCTTCGATCATCAATTTATTGAACACGTAATTATGACACGATATCTTGCGTAAACACCCCGATTCAAACAGTGAAACCCCCATCAAGAAACCCCCATCAATTTTGAACGGCTGAACCGATTTTATTCAAACACATCTAAGAACACTCGACAAAATCACCTTTCAAACAAAAAAAACTAAATCAAAATCGGTTCAACCGTTTGGACGCTACGATGCCACAGACAGACATACATATACACAGATACACAGCAACACACGTCAAACTTATAACACCTCTTTTTTTCCGTCGGGGGTTAAAAATGCTAAAGAGGACCTTTTAGCTAGGTACTTATTCATGAAGTATTTACAAAAAAACACAAGAACAATTAAGCATTCTGGGACTGCCTATACAAAACGAGAGGTTATTAAAAAAAATTATTAAAAAAATCAAAAAACCCGACTGCTTAAAAAGCAAACTAAAAAGACGTAAACAAGAAGAAAATCATGCTGTGCAGTCGGAGGATACATATTCGCGAGCTGGCGGACCAAAACCAGATGTATCCTCCGACTTTTTTTTTTATTTACAACATTTTAGTTATTTTTTTTAGAATTAGTTACATTTAAACATATAAGTGTTATATATTTTTGAAATCGCCTCTTAATATCCTTTATTTTGATACCCCACACGATGGGTTTTGAAGAAAAATATTTTTTTCCCCCCTCAAAATGGCGCCCAAAATCCGCCATTTTTGTTTTTTCCAATTTTAATGTAGCCAGTGACACTCGCAGGATTAAGACGAATCGATTGACGTAAGAATCATCGAAATCGGCTAACGCGTTTGGTCTCTAGAACGCCACATAGGAACAAACATACATACATACATACATAGACTGATAAACACATAACCCTCCTTCAGCAGTCGGGTAAAAATAATGAGCTTTCGAGATACGATGCACTATCGACCGCTCATTACCCATGCCGTCGGTTGCCGAGCCACTACTACCCCAATATGGACAGGTAAATGTTCGCTTGTCAATTATGTTGACTGGACTACAACTGGAAATAATGTGAAGTGAAGTTTAGAGCTAGACAATTAGATCATATAGATAGGTAGGGTTACAATGTTCCCGTTGAATGATACTGGGCCAAACAAAAAATTTACCTTCACTATAAATTATCTACGGGCTTTGTCTGACACCGATGCGGAAAAAATTCCATGGATTCAATTAATATAAAATTCAAAAGCGCTAGGGCGAGCACGGCATACTGTGACAAAAATAAGTCACACATTTTTATCACAGTTTGGGAGCAAAAACCGTGATAAAATGCGTGACTCAAGCCTATTACAGAAGCCGTGGTCGCCCAGCTGGTCTCTGTTCGATCCTGTAGGATAGCCGTGTGATCGAACTTAGAGTGTAAGGGAAGAGAGAGTGTACTCTACCTGAGTTTGTACGCACACTTATGCAGTTTAATATCACCCGTGTGATATAGATTGGTCGCCATGACTGATCTTCGTTCAGGGAGGAATATTACAAAACGAATTCAAAAAAAAAAGTTACCTCTAAAAATCAAATAACCCGACTGCATAAAAAGCGTTAAAAGTTATATATTTTTAAAATCACCTCTCAAAACCCTTTATTTTGATACCCCACACGATGTTTTGGAAGAATATAAATATTGGGCCAGCGCCCAAATGCCGCCATTTTTCTATTTATAATTTTAATGTAGCCAGTGACACTCGCAACATTAAGACGAATCTGTTGACGTAAGAATCATCAAAATCGGCAAACGCGTTTGGTCTCTAGTACGCCACATAGGAACAAACGTACCTACATACATACATAGACAAATAAACACATTACCCTCCTTCGGCAGTCGGGTAGAAAGCCGACTCCGATTAAGGACATGTAAGATACATGCACATTATTCAAGATAATATTTATACTACAGTGCTGATCTTGTTCGCAGTTGCCAAGCTCAACTTGGGGACCCGAGGTTATTTGATGTCCAAGTCCGCAGCTATTTTGCTGCTTAAAAGAAAAATTCCTGATATTTTAACAGAAGTGCCGTTGAGAGCGTTAGATTTGGATTGGAAGGGCGAAGAGGAATTGAATCTGCAGGAGGAATGCATGATGGTCGGATGGCATTTCTTCTATAGAGGGGTAAAGTAACATATTTATTCGTACCTTTAACTATAAAACAATATTAATTTGTAGGACAAATATGCAACTATGTATATTTAAGTTTATACCTTAGATAAAGTACCTCTAGATGAAGCCCTGGCGTGGCCGCACATGAGACAACAATACTTAGTTCTGGTGTTACAACAAGAACAAGAACACTACAGCCCACCATCGCACTGACACTTATTATTTATAAATAACCCAAATTCCTTGTCTCAATTAACACATAATATCACGAAATAACAGAAAATCAAACAAAACCGAGTTTGTTTGTCAAAACTGCCATTATATTAGAGTTTGACAACAACAGAAACCGGCCATGGTGACAAAGACAAAAAATAATCTTTTGTCCTTATTATTTACATGGAGCTGCCAATTAGCCATCTCGACCTATGAATCAAGCTCATTTTAAGGCTTAATCTATAGGTACTTTATCTAAGGTTTATACAGTAAAATACTTAGGTATAGTACTTAGATATGGTACACTCTCAAGTATACCGTTTTTACGTAAGTACACTGACGACATTGACTTAGATATAAGTAAGACTAAGTCTTTGTAAGACTGACACATAGACTGCATCAAAGTACCTTAAGTATAGTATTATCTGTGTTATAGAATCTCTTTCAAACTGTGGCGTATTACAAATATAAAATTCAAATGTTTATAGCTCAACTTCTTCATACTTTGCCAGATGTAAAGAGAATGCGCAGTCCATTGTGTTGTACCAATTCTTAATGCAATAATTATCATTAAAATTATACAATATCATAAATGCCAATTAATACCTTATATATAGTTTTCGAAATGCTTACTTTTTAATTGTATTTGTTGCTTTTGATTCCTGAACACCAAAAAGTTAATGAATTGAGGATATAGAGGAGCCACTACTCTCGACATGATTTTGATACATAATGGTCTGTTGATCTTAATACACCTACCTACCTTAATTGCAAGTAAAATGTACAATGGAACTATCTAAGTAGGTACTCAAAGTGTAGCTTACAAAAAAAAACCATTGGCGAAGCTTACAATAAATACACCGTACCTAATATTCAACCAGCAACTTCCCCATACTAACTGGATGCACATGTTTTAATTTAACATTTGCTGCGCACATGTGTCGTTTCTTTTTGTTTTCTTCGTAAAGAGAAGGACAAAATATGTGTGGAGTCCATGTGTGATCTCTCGTGCCTTTAATAACGGTGTTACTTATGTTCAGAGCATAGCATCAAAGTTTATAACAACAGGCGCCATTGTATGGAGTAGTTCGGTCGAAGTTCGAAGCATGTCAAGTTGCCCTTTTGAGTTCGCCGTCAGCAACATAAAACGGCAAAGAACATTTTGCTGCAAATATTCCAACTTCCTGCGTCTAAATTTATGCATATATAAATGGAAATAAAGGAGGTGCAAAAATCACAAATTCACAATCAAACTGTTCTGTTGGTTCAGTGGCTTTATTGCCGGCAAGTATATGCTGTGTTAGGTACTGTTTTTAATATTTCTATATCTGTGCTAAAGTACGTTTACAAGACTTGTTTTTACTAACAAGTTACACTGGTATTCTGGTAATTTTAGTAAAATTAGGACGAAAATGAATTGCATGTTAGGTACTCTTATAAATATCCATAACATGTAAAGCTGACTAAAATGGTAGAAAGCTGAGATTCAGGTTTTAAGGTGGAGATCGATGAAGTGGTCGCCTAATACGTAACTTACTGTTTTTTTTTTTCAGGACAAAATTTATCCTGTGGACAAGTACCTCCTCCAACGGAACGTAAGAGTCCAATTCTTGAATGTAGTGAAGAAGAACATGTGGTGTGAAGCCTTGACTATAAAATTCCAGAAAGCTCTAACTAACTTGGGCTTTCATGGAATGATTGATCAGGATGGAAGAATCTGCCTCAGAGACGTAAGAATCTCATTCTTGTTGACAATATTTGTAGCGACCAATTGGGTCGATAAAAACTTAAAGGCGGCTGTGAAGTTTGCTTTTCAATGCACACTCGTGTTCCAAGCCGCCATTAAGCATATTTAAAAATATTCAATCTATTCGGGAGAAAACTTTAAGGCCGTAAAATACAACTAATTTTATCGATAAACACTCCCCATAATTGATTAAAATCTAAGTTGATATATAATATATATAAACTGAGATTTTAATCACTTAAGTAGGTAATTTCCAAAAATCTTTTCTTAGTGCTCACTTACGTCACTTGAGAAACCTTCCTGCCAAATTTTATGCTTCTAGGCTTAGCGGTTGATCCATCCATTATAAGGGTTAATTATATTATTAGGCAGTTGCAGTGACTTATACACTGTCCGGCCTTGTAGTAATAAAACTAAAAAGGGCACTTCTATTATCTATAAAAACTTCCTACATAAGGTACTTACAATCACCACATCCTCAAAGATAGAGCAATTTTAGTACCCAACTTAATTATTAAGATATCCACATAGTCTAACAACCATAACTTTAGACCTAGGTTTCATAGGAGCATACATATAACGTTATTTTTACGGCCATAGCATGGAGAACCTAAAAAAAGATTCAACTAACACACAAAAGGTAAGATATATTTGTATTGAACCACAAAAGTCTATCGTTAAACATAATTTCACACGTTTTTATTGCATTTCCTAAAATTTTGCAAGTCCTTTAGGATTAACATATTATGTCTTCTATGAGATTTTTTGTTAGTAGGTATTTGAGTTGTTTTACAAATTAACTATGTTCTATGTTAGATGTTTGGTTTCCGCACTTAGTCCCTCAAATGGACCTTTGTACGTGGGCCATGGCGGCCGTTGGGTGGTCATTCCAACCAGCCCACCTCCCTCCAGAAGTCAATTAGAGCTCCTGGTTTCCTCAGAACATCCGTGTAAGATCTGGGTGACCCGAGTGTTTGTGCTCTTATCTGTGTGACACCTGTGCATTCAAAGAGAACGTACGCAACGGTTTCCTCAGCCTCCATGCATGCCCTGCACAGAGGACTGTCCGTTATGCCTATTGTGTGGAAGTGTACACAAAGTGTTTACAAATTAACTAAAGAATCACCAGCAGTCTTTACCGAAGTTCTTACTCTTTCTTTATTCTTTATTGTACAACAAGATATTACATTTAAACAAGTTGATAACAAAATTCATGTACAAAGGCGAGCTTAACTCCAAATGGAATTTTCTTCCAGCAAACCTTTGAGTGATAGAGATCATAATAGAGGGCAGTAATCCAGTGTACAATATATAAACCTATATAGTAAGATGAAACTAGACTACTCTTTACAGAGCCCGATTAACCCTTAGGCTAAGTAGGCTGCAGCCTAGGGCGCGAGGATCGGGGGGGCGCGGGCGCGCTGAAATCGTGTCTTCGCATGCACTATTAATCTAGCATCATTGCATCTGCCCTACATATTTCTGAACTGAAAAAGCTTGGGACTCCCTGATTTTAACAATAAATTTCAGTTCATACAAACGTAACAGTTCTGGAAGCATTAAACTCTATTTGCAAAGATGAATATCAAAGTAAAGAGACCAAAATAGAAGCAAAAACAATATTAGAAAAAATTAAAACTAGAAATTACAATAATGTTGTACTTTTGGAACTCTGTGCTCGTAAAGTTTCAAATCGTTAGTGCACAGCTACAAGCAAGTTCTGTTGATATATCTAACGTTGTTACTCTTTACGAGACATTACATGCTTATCTTGATACGTTGCGTGACGAAAAAGAGTTCAAAATTTTGAATCAGAGGCAATCAAGAGATGCGAAATTGCGAAGTGACCACATACACAAAAGATGTAAGAAGAAGAAAGAAACCAAAATTTAATTTTGATGAAGTTAAAACGAGGCACATTGAGTTAGAAGGGAGACGATATTTCATCGTTAATAATTATTATCCAGCTATTGATTGTCTTAGGGCCGGTTTCTGAAGTCGATGTCACATCTCAAATCCGCTGACAATTTGAAAAAAAATAGCCAGCCAAGAAAGAAGTCGACTAACGAAAGGTATTTACAAGGCAGACGTGAATGGAAACGCCGGGAGGGGACGCCCTAGAAAGACATACATAGACCTTATAGGTGATGTTCTTCAGAAAGGCCAGTTGCGCAGTACTCATAACCGGCGTGCTACCCTAGCTGGTATTCATTCACTTAATTCACTACTATAACGTAATCAGTAACTTTAAATAGTATTAGCCAACCGATATAAATTACATACATACATAAACTCACGCCCTTTTCCCATGGGGGTAGGCAGAAAATACAGAACGCCACCTGCTATGATCCTTACATACTTCTTTTGCTTCACTCACATTCATACGTCTAGTCATACACACACGCCGGTTATGAGTACTGCGCACCTGGCTTTTCTGAAGAACATCACCTATAAGGTCTATATATGTCTTTCTAGGGCGTCCCCTCACGGCGTTTCCGTTACCGTCTGCCTTGTAAATACCTTTCGTTAGTCGACTTTCATTCATCCTCTCAACATGGCCAAACCATCTTAACATACTCTTTTCTATTTTCTACATCTTCTTATAAACCACAACCAGTCCACTTTTAAAATAAATTAATGCCGATTATTTAATGTAACAAGCGATTACGTAATTTCTCGATGATGAAGTGTTGAGAAACTCACTGACAACTGAGGGCTGGTTAATTTGTGACAAATTGTCAGCGGATTTGAGATGTGACGTCGACTTCAGAAACCGGCCCTTGGTGTTGAGAAACTGAAAGTAGAATTATTGACCGGCGATTATTCGTCGATTACGTTAACAGCCCGATAATTGAGAGCTGGGAAACCGGGTGTTAAAGTGCACTTAAAAAACCGGCAAATTATTAGTAATACAGTAAACACAAATTAGATTTGGTTTCATAAGGAAACTGCATGAACTAGACGACAGTGAATTTATTAAAAGTAAAGCAAAGGAGTTAAAACAACTATATGCCACTGATTTAGAAGAAACCTTTGCAGAAGAATGCGTCCATTTGGCGCAGTTTTTATATCTGACACCGAGGCCGAACATTATATTTCTGCCAGAACCCCAAAGGATTTGTTGCAGTTAATAAAAAGTTTTAATATTTCAAGCATGTTCCCGAATATGGAGATAATATTAAGAATTTTACACTAGTAAATAAAGTCAAAACTAATATACTACTTTTTAGGCGGACCGTAACACACCTGGCGGGGGCGTGTCCTCATAATTAGCCTAGGGCGGTCAGAACTCTTAATCAGTCGCTGACTCTTTAATTATACTTCTTAAAAGATTGCTTGATCTCTGCGACATATGTCAAACTGACGTACACGTTATTGTTAGCCTGTCAAGCGCTATTGTTACTGTATTGATACTAGTTCCGATATTGATTTCCGATATCAGATCTCGATAAAGTACGCAATTCCGATATTAATATCGGAATTGCGTACTTTCATTTATTATCGCATATTATTTTTGTTAAGTGCGCAAATTCGTTATTAGGTTGGATTGAGTACAACAAAAAAAAACACGTTTATGCGACATATTATTTTCTATTGTGTCTCTCTCTAATCACCAGTGAGTAGTGACTGGGTAATCGGGCGCTTATTTACCTAATATACGCATTTGTTCCCAAAAAAGAATATAAGTCATGTCTTTCTGAAAAAGGATGTTGCATAAAAATCCACAAAATAAATGTTTATCGATCAATCTGAAAGTAGTCCCGAAAAGTGTAGACAGTAATATTGATTTATAAATCCAGTATAAGTATCGGTCAATGTGGGGCCTCCTGGGGGAGGCCTATGTTCAGCAGTGGACGCCTTATGGCTGAAATGACAATAATAAAAGACAATGTAGACAAGTCATGGAAGTTGATTTATCCAACAGATTAGTGATTGGATAGACTAATTTGTTGTACTCAATACAAGCAGAAGACTGAAAAAACTTAAGTTTTAATTTATTGAGGTTTACTCGTTGCGAAACAGCCCTCTCAAAAGTATGAAAAACTATCTTAGCATTCATCATCGTCATCTTCTTTTCAGCATGACTCCGTACTCTTAAATGTAACATTTTTAGCAATCAAATTTATAGTGAAATATCGGTTATATCGTTCCGAGATACCGATATTACGAGATTCCGAGATACCGATATTCATTCCCTAATTGATACTGACAGCTGTCGCAGAGATCAAGCTATCTTTTATGAAGTATAGACGTTTACAATAGAAAATGTAAGTGTCTACCGACTAAAACCACACTCCTTATTCCTTACAATTAATCCATACATAGATATGAAGTCCGGCGTGCCCTTATTCATTGTTTTAAAATAAGGTTTGCTGTGGGCAACTCCACGTGCAAGTGGCGGTTACACCAGAGCTAAAAATTAATTATAGTTGAGCTTTTATGTCGCAGACATTTGATCTTATTTTTAACCGACTTACCAAAAAGGAGGACGTTCTATGTTCGACATTATGTTTGTTCGTTTTTTTTTTTGTTTTTTTTTTTGTGTATGTTCACGCATATCTCCGTCAATTTTGGACCGATTATGAAAATTCTTTTTTTGTTTGAAAGAGTATGTTTCGAAATTGGTCCCATTTTAATTTGGTGAAGATCTGATGAAGAACTTCGAAGATATACAACAGAACTCTTCAATAAATTACGGCAAATCTCTCGGAATTGCTGCAATCGCATGTCTGTTTATTGTTTACGCCATTTCATAACATAACATCACGCCAGTATGCTCTAAAGGGGTACGCAGATCTCTCATTTCACCGGTAATACTCTAGTTTCATGATATTCGGGTAATCTATTCTGGCGTTATAGGTACCTTACTAAACAACTTGTACAACTAAAAAGTGAAAAATAAAAAGCTTTTTACAAAAAAATACTACCGACTTCCAAATAAAAAGACTACAAAGTGAAAAATAACTTTATTTTTGGAAGTCGGTGTCTATAACGCAAAAAAAATGGTACCTACCAAAGACACCGACTATATATTTTTTTTCCTTTTTACTTCCATACAGGACTAGATAATGATGAGACAAATTGATATATTTTTTTATTTTGAACGTACATCGTCAAACAGTGGAGTAAAAGTCAGACTACGTTTGTATGGAAGAATTTTCGACTAGTGTACCCCTAAGCAATGTTCGGTGCTTTCATTATAAAATTTTGTAATGTTACCTATTTATTTTGGCGAATGTAGCTAATTATTCACTATCGCACCTAATAGGTACCTAGTACCTATTTACTTCATAATGTGAACGACCGAGGAATCCATTTTAAAAACATAAATACGCAGATAGTAGATAAACACTCAACTTTATCTTACAGCCTGACCGAACAGCTCAGCCGTGTCACGTAAGTTATCTGTGCTTGTAATACCTAGCTATTATTAGACTACTTATATATTATTAGATAAATACCTATCAAATACCGGATTTCGTAAACCTACAGGCCGCTGCATA
Organism: Anorthoa munda; assembly: GCA_945859665.1. Taxonomy (NCBI): domain Eukaryota; kingdom Metazoa; phylum Arthropoda; class Insecta; order Lepidoptera; family Noctuidae; genus Anorthoa; species Anorthoa munda. Next base: position 54,334,192 of record OX243893.1, on the reverse strand, counting down.
CGTAACATTTTTTAATCCCGGACAGAACGGGACTACAAGTTTGAAAATATCATTTCATACAAAATGTACCTGTACCAAAGAGCATACGTCGCAGGTGCACACGGCGGGACGACGACTTGGCGTTTTGTATGAAACGCCACTGCATCCCATTTTACGTATGCATCCCATTTTATGTAAGCATTTAATCAGTTGAGTCGCCCTGTTCAGAGGCTACTGACTGACCACTCGCGTTCTATTTTTTTCTATAGAAGAATTTCTTCTGTGGGTGAGGTGGGGGTCTTAGTGCTGATTGTGAGCACCCAGGTGGTTTTAGTAAGGTAAAAAATACCCTGGTGTATTCCACAAAAGTCTAGATGTTCTTTGAAGATTTTGCCTTATAACTAAGAAAACTTGGTATCTTGCAGCATGTTTTTTCAAACTTATTCTTAAATATTCTTTATTCCTACTGCTGTTTATTTTATCCAGGGCATGTATGGCGCTCCGGTCATCTGCCGCGGCAGAGGTATCGGCATGATGATGGCTCCAGATGCCCAATGGTCCAACTGTACAGGCTTCAGTAATATTATTCACATATTTGCAAGTAATTACCTGCGATCCTTCATGAAATGCGTCAGCGTGTAAGTATTATAGCTCGTTTTCGCTAGTTTTATCTCTTTAAACTGCGAAATTGCTTGTTCGGTATCTTCAAAAAATTTATTCTACAGGCAACATTTTGCTACTTTGGGTTACATTATTGCAATTTTCATAAAGATCTCAAATTTTTTTGAAAATATTTTATAGCCTATGACACTCAGGAATAATGTAGCTTTATACTAGTAAAAGAATTTTCAAAATCGGTTTAGTAGATCCAGAGATTTGCTAAAATACTGCAGCAGTTGAAGTACGATCAATAGAAGCACGCAAAAAAACTACTCTTCAAAATAATAGTGTCGGTGCTACCAAAAAGCAATTTTCACGCAAAACTTTATTTCGAACAGGTGAAACCAGTACTGAATAACGAAATATTTTATTCAACAGAGCCACGCTATTCATACCATGAAGTGATTTAAAATCGCAGCCTGACTTAAGGCGTATATATTCCCAATGTTAAGGCGCCGATTCCTTTGAGCAGCAGATTTTAAAATGAGAATCACGTCTAAATGGCCATTTTAAATTACGACTGGCCAGTCGTAATTTTTTGGAAAAAATATATGTTATATTAGACCATTTTCTTAATAATTTGATCTAAGCAAATTTTAAGTTTTATTCGTATGACATAGTGTAATTAATTTGTAAAGTTATGTCTAAAACGGACAAAAACACGACAATCACACCAAATCCGCTAGGTGTATTTTAATGAAATCAACACCATCTCAAAGACAACTTAATTATCTACATTTTGATCTGAGGCTTTTTTTTTAAAGTCAAAGAATAATAAGGAAAGTACAAAAAACTACAAAATTTTGGGTCGCGCGGGTGTGAAAAGAGAGCGCGTTTTGTTCCCTCAAGGTCGTTGGCGTTAGTCGTCGTCTTAACGCGGTACCGTGCGCCCGCTCTGTGCCAGAAAATCAATATTGAATCTCCTTTTGGACAGCTTTGATTGCAAAATATGTTTTGATTTACATGTCCCATGTAAAATACTGATATCTTCTCAGCTCAATCCGGTTAAGCCGACCCCAACATAATTGGAAAAAGGCTAGGTAGATTTTTACAATTCCTATGTAGGTTAAGATCAATTATAAGTTACAACTTAAGAAAAAGTCGTTTTGGAAGAATATGCAAAAGAAGCGAAATAATATAGTGTAGTTAATAATTTTTGTAAAGCAAAAGTATTAGACATACGAAAAAACCATGTTTCTTCACAAATAATGTACATGAATCAATCATAAATATATATTTTTTCAAACCTTTTAACCTAGCTGTTACTTAGGAACCGAATAGGTATGCTTTAGTTAGAAAATAACCGTTTTACGGCACTACAGCGGAGTAAGGCTGCTATTCCACCAGAGATATGATATGCTACGTTGCTATAGATGCGTCTGATATCCACCAATCATATTCACTAGTCCACATAGCATAGCACTGGTGGAAACGGGTTCAACTAAGCTATGTTTTTGATATAGAAGGATGAAAGCTATGGTCGGGAGCTATGCATGCGCGTGTGGTGTAGCTATATGCAGAACAGTGTACCCACAGTAGCCGCTCCCAGCGCCTTTGCTACTGTCGACGCATCGTATAGCTCAAGCTGCGCATCTTCCTCGAACAGCTACCTCGCGGCGGCGTATCTTCATAGCACAACTTACTCGCTCCACTACACAGCTTAGCATTAGTGGAAGCGATTACATAGTTTCGTAGCTTAGCTTGCACATCCCCGCAGCATAGCTGCACAGCAGATCTCTGGTGGAAAAGCAGCCTAAGAGCCTTAATACAAACAATATATAAACAGCTCCGATATTAGTACATAGTATTAGGAATTAACGACACTTAATACACGAACGTACTGTAGGTACTAATACGTCGGCATGGTAGTTCAGAGGTAATTTCAACTAAACCACAAGTCGATCGGTTAAGGTTTAAAGTAACACTACTTAATCACTATTTTCCTTCCCTTATCCAAATCTGTGAGGTTCGGCGCAACATGTCTTTTTCATCCAAAAAATTAGTCACAGCGGATCATTGTGTCTCTGAAGTTGGCCGCAAGACCCTGCGGCGAAGTTGCTATTTTTGTGAGTAGAATATAGCATTATATAACTGCCTCTTTCACTCGCTTACGTTTATCGCATCGTCCTATCTCGCTTACTCTATGCAGTATACTCGATGACAAACTGTTTCTTGCTCAATGGTTCGCAGAGCCAACTTCAGAGACACAAAGACCCGCTGTGACTACTGTACTTCCCTATTAGTTATCATCTCACTACACATCTTGTCTCTTTCACACAGTCTATTCATCGTTTCATTGGTCTCGAAACTCAAAACTATTTATTTCAATTAAAATATCTAACGGTACTTTAGAATTGTCAATCACAAGGTGAGCTAATTATAGTGCTCGCCAAACTTCTGGGCTGCCCTGAAGTTGGCTTTCCGATGCGCAAATCACGAAACGGTGCTGCTTTTTATGAGATTTACTACTGCGCAGCCATTGTAGGCAACTTCAGGCAGGCCAAGAAGTTTGTCGAGAACTATACACATTCGCAAGAGTCGGTCGGTCTCTATGGAGAAGAACGTGCAAGAAACTTCACGGACACTCTTTTCAATCAGTAAAATTGTATTACAAAGTTGTAAATGTAACCAAATATATGTGAGAATGATGTAAATAGACGTGCACGTAAAAGCGTCTAGAGTAAAACAAACAACTCAAAAATATACTAGTTAATTAAAACTGTCCTTACATTCTCGTTATTTCTCCACGTCATATACCTACCAGAAAATAATAGATTCCCTGATATCCAGGCTAAAAGAGCAGGGATATGTTTAGAGGAATGCAGATGGTTGTAGGGTTAGAGGAAGACACCACTACCATCGATTCGAAAAGAAGAAGTGGCAGTGGTCAAGGCACATTGCTCGCAAAACGAAGGTATATAAGTCGGTGTTTTACTATAGCGGGAGCTCTAAAGCAGGATTAGTCCTTACGGTGATCAGATACAGATTTTGCTGATAGTAATTACCAAATTTTTTTTTTCTTGCCTACGGGAATCCGATCGCTCAACCACTACGCCAACCGTGTCGTCAAAATGGTCGATGGGGTCGATAACTTCTTCAATGGCGACCGTGTACCTACGGGAAGACGCTGTGCTGGAGGGCCTCCCACTAGGTGGGCCAACGTTCAATGTGGCAACACTTGAGGGACGCCTATGATAAGCAGTGGACATCTTTCGGCTAAACTGATGATGAAGTGAACGATATACTGAAAACTGTATGAAAATTGTATGAATATTGGCGATGATAGCTCAGTGGTAGTGACGTCGGATACCGAGACGAAGGTCGCGGGTTCGAATCCTACAATGAGCTTGAGCTTTTGGTGAAGGAAAACATCGTGAGGAAACCATAGCACGGTGGTAGGGTACTTTGTAGTACCCGCCTGGCTGGCAACCACCCTCAAGTTGAAAATCTGTCGCCAAGCACCTTCCGGTGTGTTCCGACAGCAGCACTTGAGAGCCAGTTCCCTTCTAGGCTTTGTGTGCTTACCACCATCGGCCACATCATCACTGACCACGGTGAGATTGTGGTCAAACACAGGCCTATACAAAGTAAAAAAAAAAAAAATGAAAACAGATTTGGCGAGAAAGGGAATAAATTAGAATAAGGGCAGGGGAATGATGATAAACAATTCTAAAAGTGTCCATAATATTTTTTTATTTATTATTTAAGCCTTTTTGAACCAGACGAGAAGGTACCTTGGGCCACAATGAAAAAGTCGTTGTATGTGGATAACGAAGCGGAGAGTTACGATTACGTGCCGGAGTTCTACGACACAATAACTAGTTCCAGTGCTTCTTCGAATGAGGATTGAGAAGTACTGACGCGTCTGTAAGGAGCACCAGTTGTCTAATTATGAAAGTAGAGGATTTTCAATATACGCCTACCTATATTTTTATTGTAATAATTCAAATGAAAAATATATTCAAGAAAAATTGTCTATGAATTTACACTAATAAACATCCTGTCTACTTATTTCCATAAACTTATTAAACTTTTAATTTACCACCTGACCATGTTTCCATTTGGGCAAAGGCGAATCAACCGTATTTGATTTAGATAAGAACCAAAACTGCAATCATTGATGTATTAAAAAGGGAAAGATACGGTACTGAACACAGCGCTTGGTCCTACTAGACACTTGAATGCCCGTAGCGGGCACTCAGGCGATTTCGCTCGCACTACAGCGCCGTCTCCTATCTATGCCCTTGTCTATCAGTAACTGTAGGTTCCCGATAACTGGTGCGCCGAGCCCAGGTTTTTTGATCGCGATGTTAGCGCGTAACGTATCTTCCCCTTTTTAATACATCAATGACTGCAGAAAAATATTTTTTTCAGAAATGAATAAATACTTTTTCAAAGCTCAATCCGGTTCTAGACTCATGTTTACCGAATAGAGTTTGATCCCCCGAATCAAGTATCCATTATTGATTTTATTCCTTTTTCAGAAATCGTAAGCCACTTTGCGGAATGTATTGTTTTGTTACGGTAGGTGGTATACGACAACGGTTATCTTCTACGCCCTACGGAATAGTTTGTACATAACAATTTCAGAAGAGAATATTTTCTTGTTTCATACTTTTTAGAGCGTGATTTTTCAGTAATCGGGTTTTAGTTTTTGAACTTATTGAAGTGAAACTTCTTTACCGACGTATGGGAGAAAATTTTGTACGTAGAGTCCGTCCAACGAAAAAAGTCCCGCGGAAATACATGGAACTAACAAGATTTGATAGAGGACAGCGTACAGTCGCATAGAATCTAGCGCCGCGTCTACGGGACTTCTTTCGTTGGACGGACTCTATCGTCACGTTTTTCGGTTACGCGCCATGTTGTTTTTTTTATCAAAGTTTAGTAAAAAGACTTATTAAAATTTAAGTGAATTTACAAGAAAAGTGAGTGATTATATATTTCGTTTTATAAATTCAACACGTATGAGCATGATTTTAATATTTATAAATTAATTAATTTATAAATATAAATTACTCATTAATTGTATGCATGTCTATAATAATAAAATAGCTTTAATTTAATACGGAAAAAATTGTTTTTCTTAAGGCTTAAGCCTTATCTACCACATTTTCGTGAAGTTGCAAATAGTAGAAAAATGATATGTCGTAAAGAAGTTTCACTTCTTACCTGTGTACTCTGGTACACACACACACATTTTTTTTTTATGATAGGTACGAGTAATACTTAGTTTTCGAGAAAAATGCACAAGAACGATATTTTCATTAATGATTAGTTTAAGAGAAATATTTAATTCTAATAAATAGAAACCTTTCGCCTCTTTAGGCACAAACGGTAGCTACAGAACTGTAAGGGTACCATACAGTGGATACACACTGAAATCAGGCAAATGAAGGCTGTTTGAAGCTACGACTACCATCTGTTCACGATATATGAAAACACTTTTACCGCTATGAGCAACAAAATTGTTTGTAGTTTCAAAATATTATCAAAGATAGATGTTGCTACTAAACTACATAATGACACACAATAAAATTATTCGGTAAGTGTCAATAAGGCGTGCTCAATCTCTGCCCATTTTTAAAACTATGGTAAAGAATCACTACCTCTCTCTTTAATAGTTGTTTTTCTTGATTTCTATGCTTTTGTCCCATACTTATTACTGTATATATTTGTCTCACATCACATCATCAGCTTATTAATGTTCCCACAGCTGGGACACAGGCCTCCTCTCTGTGAGAGGGAATGGGCCGTAATCAACCCCGCGGGCCCAGTGCGGGTTGGTGGATGTCATATGTCTTCGAATTTTTGGTTCTAGGACATGCCGGTTTCCTCACGATGTTTTCCTTCACCGTTTTGAGAGCAGTGGTGATATTTGTGTATATAATATATATATGTATTTATTTTATATATAAATAGTATATCAAAGACTACCTACAGTACTGTCTTTCCTTTCATTTTTTAAATCCATCCAAAGGTTGTCTTGAAAAGATCGCTTTTAGCGCTAAGATCGCCCATTGTGTCACCCAGTGTAATGTTTTCTTCGTCTATACTTTCTGTAACTTATATAGTGTACATAATAAAGAGTATTCTATTTTATTCGATAGTTTTATATTATAATTAGCTAACACAACAGTATTCCTGAAGGATCAGACAGAAGTGTGTATAGTAGTCACAGCGGATCTTTGTGTCTCTGAAGTTAGCTCTGCCAACCGTAGTATACTGCAAAGAGTAAGCGAGATAGAACGATGCGACAAACGTAAACGAGCGAAAGAGACAGTTATACAATGCTATCTTCACCTTCATCATTGACACAAAAATTGCTATTGCGCATGGTCTTGCAGCCAATCAGAGACACAAAGATCCGCTGTGAGTATTATAGTATATTGAAGTACGCCCACATTACAACACCTATAGTTGTACTAGGAGCGAGCCTATTGGCATAAACCGGATAAATCTAGTCCCTGGCTGCTACTGAGGGTTTCAGATGATAAATACCAATACCTAGTTTACCTCACCTGGGAATCGAACCTAAGACCTCGTTCTCAGTAGTAGCGCAATAAACCAATGATGCAGATTGTATGGCTGGAGCATCTGATAGTACCTACTAACTCGTGCTGGTGTAGGCAGCAATAATCGGCTGGCTGCGGGAGGCTTAAGTATAACAGATGCAAATATATACAAGACATATAAATCTTACCCTTACACACACTCAAAATAATCTTACTCTAAGAGCTTATGGTCACCTCCCAGGCCAGGCTATAGACCGACCGCTAAACTGAGACCGTTTCTAAGGTAGCAAGAGAGATGTTGACACCCATCAGTGAACTATCGACTGACAGGTCACAACACCCGCGGCGACAATCCTCCTATGTACTTTTATGTTGTATGAAGTTTTAATATATAAACACACCTCATTCCGTACCGCGCAGCTACTTCAGAACGGTCTCAGTTAAGCGGTCGGTCTATAACAGCAGACGTCTTTCGGATGAATGGTGTAAGCCAACTTATATGACACATATTGTTTCGAGGCTTCGCGTTGTCAAATATATCTGACCAAGCAAATTCGAAAAGCCTTGACACACTAATAGTGGTAACAACACCGAACGTAAAAACCCTGACAAACTAATAGTAGTAACAACTCCGAACGTAAAAACCCTGACAAACTAATAGTGGTAACAACTCCGAAAGTAAAAACCTTGACACACTAATAGTGGCAACAACTCCGAACGTAAAAACCCTGACAAACTAATAGTGGTAACAACTCCGAACGTAAAAACCTTGACACACTAATAGTGGTAACAACTCCGAACGTAAAAACCTTGACACACATTAATAGTGGTAACAACTCCGACCACACACGAGTCACACTAAACAAAAACCTAAATGGATGAATTAAGAAAAAACACAAGAATACAAATGTCGTTCTTTATGATATATTAAACATAAACATAACAATAACTAGATTTAGATAGTAAGTACATGGGAAGCAACTGTAAACAATACAAATGTGATTCATAGACACTTAACTAAAATTATTGAGACAGACAGACACCTTGTTGCACTTGCATTAAATAAACAATATTTTTCTAGTTTTTTTTTGTAATAAGATTAACCTAAATATGGAATATTAGAAGCAGGTATTTATAATAAGTAAGGGTATTTTTCCATTTTTAACCGCCAGGGTCTTAAAAACGCGATGGGTACAGGCAATTGAAACAATAAAAGCTTCGACACAATTACACACATATTTGAAGATACTAGAATACGGGTGACTATCATACCAAGTTACAGAAATTAATTACAAAGGGTGTGTATAAATATAAACATTTGTCTAGTCATTGCTGTGTCGCTGCTGGGCAGCCCCCAAGTCCTTCCAGACATTTTTTTCCCGCAAATAAATATGAAGCTAAAATATACTAAAAAAGGTAGGAGTATATTCTATTAATTCAACATCTAGTACAAGTGACATAAATCGGTGCACAACACTCCCAAGCTTTAGAAGAGATTTTGCTAACTGGTTATTCGATATTCTACAGCATTCAATAAAAAAAAATCATGGACTTGTGTCGCTAACTGTCCAATACTAAAGCATCTCTTCATCAAACCTCGAAAGTGTCAAAACATTTAGTGCCTTTTCATACGCTCTGGTTGCCGGGTAGCCGGCGGCGAAGTGAATAGCCATGTACGTTAGCTTTCACACGTACATAGAAAAGAGCTAACGTACATGGCTATACACTTCGCCGCCGGGTGCCCAAACATGAATTTACAGAATAATAAAAAATAGCATAGTTCTTGTATTTGATTAACCAATCAAACAAGAAAGGTACATACTCTTCCTTAATTTCGTGGTCAACTCTATCACCGTCACGACTAATTCGTGTTCCACATGCGTATACTTACGGATTTGATAAAACAATAATAAATTTATTCCATTTGGTTATCATTTTAAAATATCCTTCTTGTCAGACTACAAAACATCACAATTCATACAATACAGTTAAAATTAACAATCAGCAAAATACAAGTTTCAATGTCAACCAAACAATCCATCCTAAATAATTTATTTATGTAATTTATTAAAATATAATTTTACAAAATGACCTTCTCTCTTTATGTGATGGTCGCTATCGAATACTATTATGGGTTTTGTTTTATTAGAATTGTAACAAAATTGTCCAGTCAAATTGTCATAAAATAAGATTGTTATCTTAAGGCAGTGGCGGACTCGAAGCCTTGGCCGGCCTAGGCTGTTGAGTAATTTCTTGTTATCATTAGTGTATTTTATTGCCAAGATTGGCCGCTCCTAATATTTGGCTGCCCTAGGCCCGGACTTAGATCAAATCCGCCACAGGATATTTCTCTTAGGACATCAGACTGAAGCATTAAGCATAGCACGGCTCACTGAGCATGCATAGTTATAATTTCAAAACTATAGATTGATCTGATTTCGACCAATAACTATTGACTGCAGAAATTAAACAGAACTTTTGACCAGTAATTAATCCAGACAATATATTTTTGACCAATAACAGATTTGACTATTTAAACACAACAGTGATTATAGGAGGAAATGCGGTAGGTTGGCTAAGATTTCATTCACCGTCGCGTCATAACCAGTAAAGTAACTATACTATGATTTTTAATTTCGTGGACTAAACTGACAGCTGCTATTGACCTTATTTTTTTTAAATGTTGCAAGCGCGCAGCATTGTGATGTAGGTAAGGCTCAATCATAAGTGATTCATCGAATTTATTATTACTAAATGGTGCAAATAAATGTTTTATGAATATAAACGTAATATATTTAAATATAACAGTATTCATACACATAGTACATGAACTTTTATTGTGTTAAATATAAAATCAACAATAAAATAAATGCAATCGATAAAATTAAGTCTGACATAAATGAGTAGAAACTAAATATGGGCCGCTAGTTTCTAAACAAATGATTTTTTTATACCGTGAAATAGTTTCATTTTCGTTCTACTTCGATTTCCGATTAACTTTCGATCACTCAGGATAGTTAGGGTACGACACTATTTTAATATAACGATAAAGTGACAACCCCCCTAATGTCAGTTTAGTCCACGAAATAAAAAATCACATTATAGGTGTAAAATATATTATTAGGCTTCCTTGTGTTAACGTTTACTCTTGTAGCCAAAGCTAGACCAACGGCCAGATTGTGATTTGCGTCTCGAGCCGCACCCTTATTCTAATAGTGAAGCACGGCAAAATGCACATGTTTTAAATCTTCCTTTTTATATTTAATTGGCATGTCTCTGTTCATCATGGCTTCACATAAGGACCAAAATCTCTTCAAAGTGTTAGCTATTCTTCAATCAGTTTATTTATGCGTGGTATGAGTTGCATATATTAATTGCCTTAGGTAATGTATTCTATGTATACTGTCGGTTCTATATTTACTGTGATATCATGTGTCAGTAAAGAATTGGTCATGATTTTGTTATTAGTGAAGGTACATCCGCCATTTTTACTCTCACGTCTCGTCTGATGCTGGGTCTCGTCACATTGAAATATAATATAAAAACAAGAAATATAGAGCAAGAAAGTCGTCGTTCCTTTACTGGTAAATTGAAAAGTTAGTCAACCACCCGGCCGCTCCTGCATAATAGCTAATTTTATGTCTGTAACACACTCATCTCATGTCTGTAAGCACTAAGTTTTTTCAACATTAGCCATTACGCTAATAATAAAAAAAACTTTATGATTGTAGCTCTTTGTTGAGCTTGTTACCTAAGGCCGTATCTTATGGAACAATTATGTACATAATCTACTATAATTTACTACAATTTATCAACTTAACTTCATTTCAAACAAATGTAGGTACATACATTGACGGCAGGTGGAACAAAGTTGAAGCTATAACTTATTAACTATACTTCGTATATTATAGCTTGATCTCTGCGACAGCTGTCAGTATCAATACAGTAACAATAGCGCTTGATAGGCTAACAATAACGTATACGTCAGTTTGACATATGTCGCAGAGATCAAGCTATATTTTATGAAGTATAGTGCAAACTGGCATGAGTGACACATATAGGTAAGTATAAATAAAAGTGAATTCAACAATTTCATAGTAATACCATGTCAACATAAATACAGAAAGATAGGCCAACAGAAAATAAGCATAAGTTAGAACAACAAGTCGGTTACAATCCTAACAGACAATATCTACACTAGTGATTGAATAGATTGTAAAGTATTTACTATTAGCCTAAGAGCCGACTGCAGAAATCTACAGGAATCAGGGTTTTTGATTAAACTTAATTTTTGTGAATGGTACTTGGTAGAATTGATTGCTGCAGGATTGCCTGGAAATATCTAGCCGCAATCAAATTAAACAAATAAATTAAAATTTATGTTTGATAGATAATCCCAAATATATAAGTTTTCAAGTGAATCTAAAGTCATTTGAAAGAAAGTGGTGTAGAAAATAGAAAAAAAGAAGGTTGCCAGTTTACCTGCTAAACCGGCAGCCGTATTGCGCAATGAATTCGGAAAGAGCAAAGGGCAAACAGTATGAAAAATCGACTACTCACATGCGAGATGAATGACACGATAAGGCTTTCCGTCTATGTGATTGGTAGTTTTTTATACTCTTTGCCCTTTGCTCTTACCGAATTTATTACGCAATAAGGCTGCTGGTAACAATGAAGGGGGCTAACTGAGAGCTAGATGATTTTCCACACACACGCACGATACAGCAGAAATTTCTAGTGTAAGTCAAAGTTCAAAAAAAAAATATTTGCGGCCAGATGCCGCCAGGCAATGCAGTAATCTATTCTACTATCCAGAATCATTCATAAAAATCAAGTTTCATCAAAAACAAATACCTGCAGATTTTTGCAGTGGGATCTCATACTATATGAAGTTATCATACAAGAATATATCACTTAGCTACGAACATGATTTAACATTTACACGAACAAAACATATCCGATACATACTTCAAATTATAACAAATAGTATTAATATTATCATTAGAAGGCCTACCAGGATTGCTATTGCCAGCCATTGACGTCGATCTGAAACAACGCATCAAAATAATTATTTGGTAAGTCTAGAATGTAGCGTAAACTTAAAACATAAGAACAAAGAAGTAAGATGTCTGTACACATAACCGCAAACCGCGTGAATGTTGTAAAGAGTTTTATCTACACTCACAACGTAATGTTCCAAATACGAATTCAAAAAATATTGTATAAACACGTACTTTATATTCGTGGATAGGTAAAATTTAAAAAAAAAACCATTACAGTTCAACATTTTCCTTCGATTTTCAAACAACTGCATCATAAAATAACTTTTTAATTTTTATAGCACACTTTTACTTTTTAATTTTCTGGCGCGTATGGGCTGTAGTAAAGAAGTTTCATTGTCTGTGGATGCGCGCGCTGCGCAATGAGAATCTAAATTGCCCGCCATGTCAAATATTTTTCCATTTCCACTTTTGTTTTATTTCAACTGTATGAGTGAAGATAAAGTAGTGTATGCAACGGCATATAATTAGGTATTAAAACACTCGCGTAATATTATTATCAAATTCGGCTTCGCCTCATTTGATAAACCTACGCTCGTGTTTTAATAACCCCTTTTATATGGCCATTGCATAAACTACTATTATATTACATCGGCATCGCTAGAATGTTCAAAAATATTTTATGTTCCACTAGCTGTTGCCCGCCGCTTCGTCTGTGTAGCATTAGTACTTTGAATAGCCTATTTTTAGGGTTCCATATCTAAAGGGTAAAACGGGACCCTATTACTAAGACTCCCCTGACCGTCTGTCTGTCTGTCTGTCACCAGGGTGTATCTCATTAACTGTGATAGCTAGACAGTTGAAATTCACAGATTATGTATTTCTGTTGCCGCTATAACAACAAATACTAAAAACAGAGTAAAAAAATATTTAAGTGGGGCTTGTTGCGATAATGGTACGGAACCCTTCGTGCGCGAGTCCGACTCGCACTTGGCCGGTTTTTTTTATATAGCGCCATAATTTTAGAGGTGTTTGGGCCGCCTTACTTTAGAAATTATTAGTTCACGATACAAACTTATATCCCCTGTCCACTCCCTAAAGGATGATTTGCGGGATAAAAACTATCTTATGTCCTTCCCAGGATCTCAAACTGTTTCAATACCACATATCATCTAAATCGTTTCAGCGGTTTAAGGTCGCTCTAGTCGACGGTATGAACTATTTTTGTGCGCGGGGTTAAAATGTATGCTATCTCAGCCGACAACACATGCGAGAGATAGAAGATGTGATGAGCAGTAAGAAGCTAATTCGCGTACGAATAAGCACTTTTGCAAGTTTGTAGCCAAATGTATGATGATTTGGGACGAAAACGAGCGCGCGAAATTTTATAAACAGACCTTTGGGAGTCTAGACATCATGAAAAAACTACTAAATGTATATTTTCAAAATAAAATTATTTGCATTGTTGTACTACTAATCTATTATCTATTTACTTATTTCCGCCGAAAGATGCGTTAAAATTTGTGTTAAAATATGTAACTTTCGACGCTCATATCTTTCAAATTCGTTTTTATTTCATACAGGGCTAGATAATGATGAGACAAATTGATATCATTTTTTTATTTTGAACGTACATCGCCAAACAGTGCAGTAATCGCCAGACTACGTTTGTATGGAAGAATGATCGACTAGTGTAACCTTAAGTGTGAAAATGTAACAGACAGACAGACGATGGACAGAGTTACTTTCACATTTATAATATTATATATAGCATTGATTGTGGACTATACTCATTAGGATACTCATATCTACGGAGGTACTGCAAACACAGCTTAATCTACAAGAATCTACAAATGACTCACCTTCGTCCAGTCATTTATCGCCACAGTCATAAGTTCTACATTATTATGACTGTATGCACTTACCGTTATTCATATGGAGCACCTTGGCAACTTTCTTTAATGTGGAGTCCAGCTTAGAATCAGCATTCTCAAGTTCAGTATTCAGGTCATCCAACATCCTGGAACATACATAAGCTTCTGATAAATATCGTAAAAGGCATCCAAATAACCTGCATGAATTTTAAAACATGATAATAGCATGGATTTATGGAAGACTAGCTGTTGCTCGTGACTTTGTCCGAGTCAAACCTATAAAACTAACTACACTTTAAAAGCACTACCATAATTCTTTTTCCAAAATAAAATTAGTCTATGTTACTCCTTGTGACATCAGCCGTATGCCAGTGATGTCCCGTCAAAATCGGCCCACCCGTTTCGGAGTATACACGGCACAAACAGATAGACAGACCGACAAAAAATTCAAATATTGTTTTTTTTTGTAATTTCCGTCACGGGGCCCTAGCGCTAACAAAGAAAATTTGGTTCAAATAAATGTAATCAGACGAAAAACGCTAGTTACGTCGGCCCGGTTTCTTTGTATTGAATGCATCTGTATGCTAGTATTATATTGTCTGTGGTACCGTATTAGTTTCATAAGAATTTTAATAAAATGCTGATATTTTGACATCCAGACACTTCAATTTTATTTATTTATAAGATGCATAGATTTACACGGTGAAGGAAAAGAAGTAACTACGGATCGCAGCAGGTGGTGTTCAGTAGTTTCTGCCTACCCCCATGGGAAAAAGGCGTTTTATGTATGTAAAGGGTCTTTCAACAAGGACGGGTCGATGTTAAAATTGAATAAAACAAGATGTGTGTGAGATATTAACTATATTTATTTTTTATTTTAAAAGGCCCATTTATGCCATTATGGATGGAATATCGACCGTTGCCCTGAAAGCCAACATAACGCAGGCCATCGCTCGGATTCAGCCGGATCTATGCAGCAGATTCATTAAAAATTGGACCTCTCGGATTCGTGCCACCATACATAGCCGCGGCGGACATTTGAACGATGTCATATTCCATCCATAATGGCATAAATGGGCCTTTTAAATAAAAAATAAATTTCGTTAATATCTCACACACCATCTTGTTTTATTCAATTTTAACATCGACCCGTCCTTGTTGAAAGACTGTTTATGTGTAAGATTTCGACCTTTTACATTGGTCTACTTATCTACAATCAATGGACATATTAAATTACCACGTAAAGCAAACACAAAGGTAGATACTTACACGGCCTGTTCATCAAGTTCTATGCCAATTTGTTTGGACACCGTCTTCAGTGAGCCCACCGAGTGGCTGATCACCTGCAGCTGGTCATTCTGACTGGTCAACATCTTCTCTTGCATGGACATGATATCGGTGTCATAACCGAAGCCGTCGAATCTGTTTGGGCTGTCAGTCTGGTTGGCAAGTTTCGAGTACTTCGTATATTTAGGCGTCGCAGTCCATACGTTACTCATATGCATGGGGCTCTCCTCACCCAGTAGGGGCTCCCGCGCCGTCCCATCGTTGTCGCGGTTCCTGTTGAGGCTCATCTTGCTCTTCATTACCTTAAACAGAAACGTTTGTCTGTGAATTTCTTTCAAAGTGCCAGCCATAATGAAAACGACAAAATGCGTTTTTTGTGGCATTCCTATTATTATTCTTATTTTTGTTATTTTCAATAACCTTTTAGAGCAGTTTCTTACTAATTTGATATAGCTGATTTCAGATCTAGTTGTTAAATAATACGGTTTGTGTACTTGTTTTAAGGCCGTCTGTTGTATGTTTGTTTTAATTTTAAAGTTTCTTAATGTATTGGTTTATCTTGGTGTACATAAATAAATAAATAATGTCATTGTAGGTATATAAGTGATAACACTCGTTATATTTTAACTAGCTTCTGCCAGCGGCTTCGCCCGCGTGCAAGTTGAAAATTATCCCGAGTAAACATTCTTCCGGGATAACAAGTCCTATCCTATGTGCTATTCCAGACTATAATCTATCTCTATGCCAAATTTCATCTAAATCCGTCCAGCCATTTGAGCGTGAAGATGTAACAAACATACAAACACACTCACAGACTTTCGCCTTTATAATATGTGATATATTTATAACATAACACACTAACCAACAAACTAACAAGGGAAGTTTATTATAAGTTTGTAATAATACTTATTAATAGAATTTTTTTAATGTCTTACCGTCACTTCTTGCTTCGTAGCTTCAATAAAACTTCTCCGTTCAGAAATTTCTTTATTATCAATTTTAAATTTTGATGAATTCTTCTCTACGATGCGTGTAAACTAAGTTCAGGAAATTAAACGATTCACTTAAAGATCTAATGGCTGATATAAATACAGATAACAATTAGGTAATAAAATGATTAAACATACCATGTGGCATGTGTACAAGGTTTTTTATTGTCTCTTTATTATATTATTTTTATATCACTTAAAATCAATTAGAGGTACTTGGTTATATTTGTTTCTTCATAAAGTTGAGACCTTTGAGGCAAAATACCTGGCATTTCAGAACCACGGAGCCCTTCAGGATCACAAGACTGATTCACATCCAATTTTATATGTAGTGAAGGAAATATGTTCTTCATCTATTACTATCTCCAATTCCTGTCCTCCCACTCTGACTATGGCCACAATTAAATGAAGCTCCACGTCACAACATGGTGTGAGCGGTCTTAAAATATATCTTAAATCTACATATTATTTAAAAGGATATTAATAGTATCTTCTAAATCCTCCAAATCCCATTCAATGCTACGGAGTGCGTTCCTCAGCTCCGTAGAAGTCCATTCCACTTCAGGACTGTTGGGTATGGAGGGCGCCTTCGAAATCTCCTGCCACCTCAGGTACAGCCCTCGAGTCTTGTTCAACGCTTTGAACACCTCACTGCGCGTTCAAAGAATAAACATTAGATAAAAAATATACCTAACCACAAAATATTAAACAGCCTGAAAAAAGAATTGTGCCATCATTTGTATAGTTCGCACGCAAGCGTTTTTAGCGTCAAAATTATCCAGTGCTGTATTCAAACTGTGCATTTTGCGTCCTAAGCTAAGGCTAAGACTAAGCTAGGTTAATAGCTCTATTCTGTGCTTGTGCCTAATTTTGTTAAGTGAGATCAAAAATGAGTTTTTCTATAATACAGACGTTTAGCTGAAACACCACCGTGTCTCAGAAAGCAGGATATTTCGTTGGTCCCTCTTTTTGTGGATCTTTGACTGTTGCTTAACCGTAACGTTAATACCGGTCTGGAACAATCCAAGAAATTCCTGGGCTCTACGTTCAAAGAACGGGAATGCATTTGGAACATGAGCAATGAGCAAATCTGCTACCTGCTCGGGGCCTTTACTGGGCACTTTGGAACCAATGGCATGCTCATGAAGATGGGTCTAACCGCGAAACCCATGTGCAGGTTTTGTAGGGAACATACGGAACGCATGGAGCACCTGTGCACATGCGATGCACTGGCAGGTAAGCAAATGAGTCTCCTAGGGTTTGGATATCCAAAACCAGAAGACTATAGGCTCATATCTCAAACTCATGAAGAGAATTTTCAATGACATTGGGGATTACCTAGATCCTGGGTTGTGGTGGTCAGATAGGCATGAGCTTGCATCCAGTTGTGTTAGACTGACAGCTGATTCCAACATAGTTGGAAAAGGCTAGGCTCAGCTCTTATCATGTAGTATAATTTTATATTTCTAATTAATGATTAATAAGCCCATCTCTCAAGTATTGATTACTCTACATTCTATTTGTGGTAATTAGCTAAACCAAACACAAATAGATATTTTGTAGCGGCCTATCTAGGTCAAAACTATCTAGATATTGCAGCTCTATTTAGATCTTCTAAACACATTTTAAACAGCCTCCTTAATAGAGAACTTCTTAAAACAACTGATATTACATTAAAGTTCAGTCAGCTACAGTCAATTTATATCTTATGGCTTCGACCTGAAGATTAATTAAGCGTACCTGGGCCGGTGGTATACCCAGTGCCACTTACAAGTACTTTTAAAAGCAAATAGATGCCCGCAGCACACCCGCAAGGTCGATACTGGCATCTGTAGGAGTCTTAGGTATACACACCATCTCACTCAGGCCTTTATTGAAATGTTACTAGATAAGATTACCGATAGAACATAAACTTTTCAAAGATAAGACAAATACTATTATTTATATTTATGAGAAGCAACAAGTGTGTTTTAATTCAATAAAATTAAATGTGTTCCAGGATCCGATTTACTTGTGCTCGTTGCCAAAAATAATGATGTTTCATCCCTTAAATAAAAATTTAGAGCCTAATTATCACACATTGTTTCTTAGTGCTCACCTTTATTATGTCAGAAACTAGAATACAATCTTTGTAGCTTACCTAGCAATTTAGTCTGGTAGTGAATAAACATATTAAAGACTAGCTGTTGCCCGCGGCTTCGCTCCCGTGGGCCACCCCACGGGACCCGTTTTCGGGTTAAAAAAATATATAGCCTATGTCACTCAGGAATAATGTAGCTTTCTAATGGTGAAAGAATTTTTCAATTCGGTCCAGTAGTTTCGGAGCCTATTCGGTACAAACAAACAAACAAACAAACAAACAAACAAACAAAAAAATCTTTCCTCTTTATAATATTAGTATAGATTTAACTAAGTAGATACTTCTAATTTGTTTCCTGGCAATATGGAGCATCATTATGTAGACTGATACTACACCTGCAGTAAGTATGGTGTTATTGAGTACCCCATACCAAATTCACAAGTGAGCCACTGCACTGCTGATAATCTCCAGAGTGCTGCTGATGCCATACTGCCGGTCATGTGGCCATCGAGGTATATACTATGTACTGTTTCATGTAGGGTGACCAGCATGTCATAGAACTAAAAATTCACAGACATGTGACATCCACCAACCTTCCTGGGTACGCATGGTGGATTACAGCCCACTCCACTTACAGAGAGGCCTGTGACCCAGCAGTGGGGACATTATAAGCTAACTATGCTTATGCTACGCTGAAGAAAAATTACCTTAATACTATTTATTAATACGACAAGCCATGGTGGCTCTATATCTACTAAGGGGGGCCCTGCAATGAAACCACTGCTGTCAACTGGGGGTGGAGCACCTTTATGGTAATTTGCCAGGAGCTGAGGGCTATACCATGGAAGCCCATACATTTTTCAGAGTAGTTTATTGATGTGCGCCGTTATTTTAACAAAGACGTCTAAAATGGGATTCATAAAGTACAAAAACATAAACTCTACATAAACCAGTAAACATTTGTCTGAAAATCGCCAAATATGATTTGGCTATGAACAATTCTTCTTTAATGAAAGATCATTATTAAATTTGTATCTAGGTAACATCGTGAAGATATTCAGAAAATTTAATTAAACTAACCAAGAGATATGGTACATTCGCGAGGCTGTGCAAACATTATTAATTAATGTACAACTATGTACTCACTCTTTGACGACGTAAAACGGATCTTCTAAAGTCATGTCAAACAAGAATAACAACGTTCAAGCATAAGCTGATTCATGTGACGGACAAACTATGCACGAAAATTTGCAAATAAAATTCACACAAACAGATAAACACACAGGTGTATCCAGACGATCCTTCGCCTATCCCACAAAATATCGACAACATGATACGTACCTAGTCTGTATATAAGTCGCTCGATGAGAGCAGTATTCTCCGTCCCTTGCTAACTTATGTAAAATAGGGAGAGCCCGAGCTGCGTAACAAGGCAATGTTGCAATGCGCAATCGCACCACGGTCGCTACGAGCAGTGGAAACGACTAGATGCGACTTCACCCCCTCACTCCCTCAATATTATCACAGTACGCACGCACTATCCTCCTCTTTTTCCACCCAAAACTCTCCCGGATACCCCAACCCTCAGTATCACGATCACCCTCTTATTTATTTACGTCAAAATATTAATGTCATTCTTGACATGTCACTGTGTATTTACAGAGCTCGCTATGCATCACAGACTACTTAGAGATACTTACGTCTATGCATTATGTGTTTTGTACGAAATACCTCAAGCCCCAATGTCTTTTGTTACAATACATTATTTCGCGTCAGCCTCCCATACCTCGCTAAAACCACAAAATAGAAAGAGGGCGCTGCCGCTTACGTACTTTGTGCTAAAACTAAACAACGGCTTGACCGACCGATTTGATTAAAATTTCCCAAACCAAAGATACTATAGTTATAATACCTACCAATAATTCACATTTCGCTCGTTTCGTTTTCGTAGACGGTTGTTGGCCAACGAAATTGAGTTGACCTGCCAACAACCTTGGTTGAGAGGTATGCGCTTTTGACCAATTTGGTTGAACAACCACCGACTCTGTAGAAGGGGTTTACAAGGTACAATGAGCTGTGGTTAGAGCATATAAATTATTGAATAGACTCTGGCTATTATAACTCTGCAGAACTCTTAATTGAGTTGTCTGTCAGATTGTTTACGCTGTACATTAATTTTCACAAATCCAATTAGAAAAATGGTTAAACTTATTAGAAGTGAGTGACTTGTAATAATATGTTATGTAAATTCCAAGATGTGAAGGAACAGCACGATATCGTTTTTAGCAAAAAACGACAATGTTTATAAGATATCGCAAAGTTAACGTGTATTTCGAGATAATGATTTTGATATTTTGCCTTTTGATTTTTGCATAATAGATTATTTAACTAAGAACATTATTTCGAAGAAACACATTATATTGTTTACAAGAAGATCGTGTCAATTTACAACAGATGCAAAACAACAAACATAACATTGTGGTTTTGCAGTAATCACACTTTGGGAAAACGGTCACTCACAGTGATAAAACACCAAAAAATAGGGATTGGTCCGAAAAATGTAACTTATATCGGATATGTGTTGGATATCATACCATATCGATACCTATTTCAAAATAACCGATATCACAAAAACTGTGTCGAATCAAAATCTCTACTTGCGTGCGAGAACGAATAAGACAAAACTTAAAATTGTAACAATGCGAAAACGTACGAAAAAAAAAATTGGTTGCCTGTAAAGTCGGTATACGGGCGAAAGTTTTACGTGACAACGACTTTGAGTGGTAAAATAATTTTAATGTCAATATTCATTCGTATAGTAGGAAGAAGGATTATGTCTGTCTCTCTCGCTCTTAGGCGGGCTAACCATGCCCGAGTGGAAGGGACGCGTGCCTCTCACTCGCTCTCATTGTGAGCGCATAACGTGAGCGGAGCGTAACGCAGTTTCTTGAAGTGTCACCCGGCAAACCAATTTATAAGACGTTGTCACGTCAAAAAAGCAAACTTTACTAACGATAGGAACCATATTCGCTAACTCTTTTTCTAGGTATTATATATTCTTTTATCGGTATAAAAGAGATGCAGCAAATACGAGGTAACGCCATTTGAAATAACATTACAAATTCTTACAACTACTTTTTATAGTCCGTTCAACTGATTTTGAGTTCTATTCCGTAATTATATGGATGGCATAAAAAAGCACAAACTTGTTTCCAAAACTAACTGTTTAATACAGCTGCCATTTGTCTATAACTTTAAAAGTGTGAGTTTGCGTTTGCTTTAGTTCGCGTTCGTTGTTAGTTTGGTCATCTAAATAACATGTTAACTTTTGCAAACTGTACTACAGCTTGGCCAGAAAGAGTAGAAAAAAATTGAGGTCGCCACTATCGTTTATATGGCATCATTTATACTATAACATAAATGAATTTGATACTTGAAGTATTTTTAAAGATACATCAGAATGGGTAAAATCGTTAAATCAGATGCTAAGTTTTTTTTTTTTCTAACTGTTAAATAAAAAGCCTAGGAGAGTAAACACATCTTTATTATAGTAACAATATATTTTCTAATCACTATCTAAATATTCTTCACCCGACCCTATGCTTGGCTGTTGTTGCAAATTTGCCTTCGTTTTTATTGCCTTCGTTTATTTTGCGTCGAACAGTGCTTTCTGAGTTTCCTGTAATCAAAATAAAACATTAATGTAGAATGATGTGCGTGACTATCAAAAATGCAGTCGCTCTATACAAAGTCACTGTGTCAAAGTACTTTCCCTATGTAAACATAACCTCTAAAATTAAATTAAATCCAAAAAAACTTCGATGATGTGGTATATTTTAAAGACCAAACCGACTTTAACTGTAACTTAGATCATGAACTATGCATATTATATAAAATTAGATTGAATAAATACCTGTTATATCAGCAACTCGTTTGTAAAGGTCATCCAATTCTCTTAGAAGTTTTCCGGCATGATATTCCTCCAAACACCTCTTAAAAACGTTGTAAATAACTTCTATGGCACCACTTTTTATCGTCTTTCCCATTTTCAATAACAATTCACCGACTAATACGTTTAATATCTACCAAAAATCACATTAATTCACAATACACTTTTATTGTTTTGGTAGTTTGACTGATGTTTGACATTTCTTTCATGTTGCCATGTGTAGATAAAATTAGTTCACATTTATTTAATTTCTACTCTTTCTGGCCAAGCTATACTGATGTCGATATTGAAAACCGTTTTCGATAACGATATGAAAACTGTATATCGGTTACATAACCGTTTGCAAAAAAAACCGAAAACGCCCATCACTACCAAAAAAAGAACAACTACTAAAAGTAAATTTCATAGTACTGACGGTGTTACCTTCCCCAAATTTTCGGTTGCCCACATTTATTGAATAATGCAGAGTTATAATTAAAATAGCCAAAGTCTAAAGTCCGTCCAACGAAAAAAGTCCTGCGGAAATACATGGAACTAACAAGATTTTTTAGAGGACAGCGTACAGTCGCATAGAAACTAGCGCCGCGTCTACGGGACTTCTTTCGTTGGACGGACTGTAACTATGATTTTTCAAGGGCCAACCACCCGGCTGTGTAGAAGGGGTGTAATACGCTGGGTTGACTACGATAGAGCCAAGGAAGTGCTGCTCTATGGTTAGAGCGTAGTATCGATTTTCACTCTACTTGACTATGAATGTGAAAGCACACTGACAGCAGTCACAATGTAAAGTCGTATCTGTCGAAATAACCTGGGTCATTTTTAATTTACTCTATGTTGCTTCCCTTGTCTTCACAGTTCATGCTAGCTTACATGAAATATTATTTTATTACTTTTAAAATATATAATTTAGTGTAATTCAGTAAAATGAATTCTGTTTTAAATCCCGAGGCTCCAGAATTTTATCCACACTTGACGTCTTTTACACAGGTACGTGATTCAGCGAGTTCCTTGACTCTACGACAACAAGCATGGTGTTTTTTATTGTTTGCGTTCCTAAATTACGCGTAATTCTTATGATTTATCTACAGAGATGTTTAAGAATAATACATTTTATTTAGATTTAGTCGAACGAATAATCAACACAACCTGATTATTGTCAGATTTAGTAATGTATGTATTGTATCAGTTTGAAACTTGTGTACAGAAAATGTGGTAATGTGTCTTGAGTACAATGCAGATGAATTGTTTTAGTCTCTAAATTGCATCACAAACTATCTAGGTACATAATATTTAAGACCAATTGTGATTGATCTAATGCTTGTGAATTATTACATGGTTAGTTAGGATCTATGAATAGGTCCTAGGAAAGTGGGAAATCCAAGGTTATTTATTGTGAGTCCTAGTAGAAATTTTGTTTATACCCAATGACAAAGTGCCAGTTTCTTAATTGAGAGTATTCAGAGTTAAGAATGTGTAAAACCTACTTTACAGTCAATTTTTGGCAGGTTTTCAGGCTACAATTGTGTTAAACAAATACTCAACTTCAAATTCTTAATTCATAAATTAGGTGTTATACTAACTGTATAAAGTCATTGGTTTCAAAATCCAGTTGGTTGCTTATTGCATAAACATTTCTAACATCTTTATTGTGCAATTGGTTTTGTAATTCCAAAGCCTGTAAATACTTCTAGTAAAACATGTAATAGGTAACTATTGTTTTTTTTAAAGCACAATTAAATATATAAAATTGGGGCTAACGCCCACATAAATCAAGTGATTGTATTTAATATGTTAATTTATAAAAGAGTTTTGTTGCAAAACAACAGCAATTGATATTGTTTAATTCTAATACTGTTATTTTGCAACAAAACTCACTATCATTATTACACAATAACTGGTAATAAATGTGAACTGAAATGCTTGAAATAATGCAAGCCTGGATTTAAGCAGAGTGATCTACTTATCTGAAATGAAAAAAAAAGTTAAATTAAAAAACAAAGGCAAATTTATAGATAAACTAAAGCTATTCTTTGTATTTTATTAATGAGAATAGATGCTAAGTAGCTTCTTTAGTTAGATAAAGAAAAAACAACACCTTTGTTTAGTTCTTAAATTGATATTCAGAAATGTTAAGCAGTTTTTTTTATACATTATTAAATATATACTTTTTTTTATAGATGCGTAGGTTATTATGATATCTCAGCAAATAATTAACACGCTATACAGGGGATGTTTTTTAAGTGGGCATGGCTGGCCAAATCCGATACTATGAGGAATAGCGAAAAACACTCAAAGGAGTCATGAGCTTCAATTTGATGAAAATAAAACTGCATTATTGGAATTTTGAAAAATTTATATTCATGGTCAGGAATCGTAACCCGAATTTGGCCATCACATCCAATTAAAAATCTCACCCTGGATAGAGCTATGTTTTCCAACCAGACATACTTGTTCACCATTGAACGACGGTTTCAGTGTCAGACCACTGTAACACCCAATTAACTGCGAAAATTCTAAGGGGTATGCTGTTAAAAATAAGCACGAACAGATAGCTATAACAACAGATTGAAATAACAAAATATAGTAGGTTAGGTTAGGTTAGGTTAAAACGGGCTGGTTTCCGCAACTCCACGACTAAGCGCGTATTTTGCGTACGGGTGGGACTTAACCTTCCACTAGCTACCTCACTCGATCCATCCCAACTCCTCGAGGAAGGCCAGCAGCGCCTTCGTGTTGCTGACTACCTCCTGTACGGTACCTGGTTCACCGAGGTATTTGGCCCTGTAACCGGCGATTACTGGGCAGCTTAGAAGCAGGTGCGCTGCTGTCTCGTCTTCCTCCATGCATGCTCTGCACAGTGGACTGTCCGTGATCCCTAAGACAAAGAGGTGCTTATTAAAAGTCCCGTGGCCAGTCGTTACAGCTGTAACTGCTCGTAACTGCTGTTTCGTTAGGCGTAGGGCCTTCTGCGTGAAACGTCTATCCAAAGCGGGAAGTGCTTCTTTGGACTGCCTGCACTCATTGTGGTCAATCCACAATCTGTGGTGTTGCTCCTTGGTTCGTTTCCTTACCAGACTGTGGAGGAAGCCAAATGGTATTGGCACGATTGGTTCCGGACCCACCACAGCCATACTGGAGCCTCTACGGGCTAGCTCATCCGCTGCATCGTTGCCTCGGGAATCGCTATGCCCTTTGATCCATTGAATGGTTAGTTTATTGTTTGACCCAACCTGGTTTAGGCGTTGGTGACACTCGTATATCAGTCCAGAGCAGACCGTGTGGCTGCCCAACGCCTGCAGGACGGCCATGCTGTCAGAGAGAATGCGTATTGGGAAATCTTTTACCTTCCTGTCTAGAATGGCCGATGCAGCCAGAGTGATGCCCACACACTCTGCCTGGAACACCGTGTTGTGTGCCCCAAGTGGCGCGGCTATGTGTATGTTGAGGTCCTCTGAGAACACCCCCGCACCTGAGCCAGTACCTGACTTGGAACCATCGGTGAAGATCCTCAACTCGTCTGGGCGTAACCCCTCACAGTGGTGGTCCTCATGGAGTTGGATCTTGTATTTCTTGTCAAAAACAAATTGCTTAGGTATCCGGTCCATAATTGCTGTTGTTAGAGGGAACTCTTTATTAAGGTCCTCGAGCAGAGCCGTGTGTTGTGTCTTTCTCCTACCCCAGAGATTTAGTGCCTTAAGCCGCCCTGCCGCCGTCGTAGCCTCCTGCTGAATGAAAAGCTGGAGCGGTGGCAGTTCCAGCATGGCCTAGAGCGCAGCGGTCGGGGTAGTTCTCATGCAGCCTGTCGTCGCCATGCAGGCCAGTCTTTGCATGCGTTGCAGTTTGTTCACGGCTGTACTTACCTTTGTGCGGGGCCACCAAACCACGGCTCCATAAGAGATCATGGGTCGAATCACCGCGCAGTACAGCCAGAGAATGATTTTGGGGGACAGGCCCCATTTTTTGCCTATCATTTTCTTGCATTGCCAAAAGGTAATGCACGCCTTATTAAGTTTGTTGTCCAAGTGACTGCTCCAGTTCAGCTTGTTGTCGAGAGTGACCCCAAGATACTTTACTTCATTGGACAGCTGGAGTTCTGTGTCGAACAGCTTCGGTAGACGGAAAGGGCCCAGTGCTCTTTTCTGAGTAAACATGACCAGTACAGTCTTAGATGGGTTAACTGCACAACAAAATATAGTAAAAAAGAATTATTTAATTCATATTTCTGGGGATTTGTTCATTCAGCTCTGGCATAATTTCCGGCAAGTCAATTCAAAAACTAACCTATTGTGAAGTTCATTACTTAAACCAGACAAAGAAGAAGCTACTTGACATCTATGCTCAACAACAAAATACAAGGAAAAGTCATAGTTTGTTTATAAGTTTGAGGCTTGCACCACATTACTGCTGATTAGCTAATTACAGTACTCAATATTTACAACTTAACTTATATTGGGACATAAATACTTTATAGACATAAGATTTTACCATAGGTTACTTACTAACTACAACAAAAATGTACTAAAATGCTTGAAATAATGCGAGCCTGGATTTAAGTAGAGTGATCTACATATCTGAAATAAAAATCGATATTAATAATCTATTTATTTCTAATTCTAACAATCTATTTATTAAGTGTCAGTATGATTTTCGGGCTTCTGTTCTTACCTCACAGATAATACAAATAAAAGGAAAATAATAATCACTACTTTCTATTATTTTGCTACTAGTAATTTATTTATACAATTTAATATTCCATTGCGTGTTCAAATCTGGGCAAATATCAATGCAACTTTTTCAAAGTTATATTATGTACTTTAAAAGTTTATCTTGGATATTGCTGACAATGGTGAAGGAAAACATGGCGAGGAAACCTGTACTTATAGTTATATAAACCAGAAATCACCAACCCGCCTTGAGCAAACGTGGCATCTCGCATCTGATCTAAATATAGGATTATTTTAAAAAGCCAAACTTTTAAATAAATATGCAATACTGTCCCTGGGATTTGATGAATATCTTATATGAATATTTTTTGTTTATTATATCTTAATTTTTATTCTGTTGCTCTATGAAATCAATGCAAGTATCACTCTACCTAAATCTGGGCTCTGTTAATAAGAAATGATTTAAACATTTTAGACTTCAAGGATTTTTATCTTGTATTTTCCGTAAACATGAATGATTTGCCCAATTGTTACAGTAATTTTATTTTATTTTGCTTCTATAAATATTTGTTTTCTTTTTTAAAGTGGTTGCCAGACGATAGGATATCCCCTGTATCGTGGGTGGGTTCACAGACACATCTCACAAACACATAATTGTAGAACCTGGAACAATTTGTGTGCCATATAAATATTTTTTCTGTCTGATTGAGACCAAGCAAGCTTATCGGGTCGTATATTGCTGTTGTATGCATGCATCAGTCACATCTCATTCTATCAATCTGATCTTAAATTCTTTCTACGATCTTGACCTAATAAAGCTTGATCTAAATAGCAATAATTTTTCGTTTTTCTTAGAAGAATGCAGTCATAAAGCCATGTTGAGAATTTTGCAGACTGTAACAGTGTAATTCCAATGTTATGAATACTTTCAGGGTGGTTACGTTAAAGTGAACAAATCAATCAAATCTGCAAACACCTTGCCGGCTGGAACCTCACATGGGTTCTTCAAAACTATTACTGATTTCAACATTGTATCAAGCCAGTTAAGCGAAAATGTAGTTCAACAATCGAACCAAATAATTTCAACCGAGAAACGAGCTGTGAAGTTAAAAAGGTAAGTCTACAAAGAACTAATACCTAATCTGAAAATACTTTGTGTCCGTTAATGTCATATTGTAATACAAAGGAGTAAATTACATTGTGTTTGTGTATAGACTTCAGATAAGATAAAATCAGATTGTTCATCAACAATTTTTAAACAAATTTGTTGCTTACCAATCAATGTATAATTCTAATTATTTTTGACCTGTGTCATTTGCAACATTGCGCGATTTCTCTGGTCATCTTCAGATCCCAGTATTTCTGCGACAGAAACGAGTTGCCACTAAACAGTTCGCGCACGTGCCATGTTGCAGTATTTCGCGGGACTTTCGTCTTGTGAATATAACAGCTAACAATGTTTATTTTATTTTATTCGATAAATCTTGTCAACCGTACGGTGTAATTTTTTCCTTTACGCGTAAATGAATGTATTTTGCAACGTAATTTAGAATACATTTATCAGTGACTAATATTGTTAACTGATAGTATAATCTTTATTTGTTTATTCATGTTCTTTGTTTGCTTAGCTTCATCCTGATTCTTGTACTTACATGCTATAAAACTATTTGCGAACGCTTTACGACAATAATAACAAATTGTTAATTTTATACTTTTGCGTGTTCAGTTATATTATAATGTTATTTATGTAAAGAACTTTCATCATAAGAAGTGGTGCAATTAGAAATCTCGATAAACTACAATTATAAATAAGTCTTGTAGCTACATACACAGCAGCAATCTCTACAGCTTTCTATGATTAACCAAATCTGTTTATAGAACCATAACAGCGAATTTCATAAATATTTGAACATGCGTTACTCGCCCTGGTACAAGGACATTAACAACAAGTCCGTAAAACATTGTTGCTTCGATGCCTATTTGCAATCCGTATTTCTGTGTTTTTTCAAAGATAATCGGTAACATGTATAGTTCTCGCCAAACTTCTTGGCCGCCCTGAAGTTGGCTACAATGGCTGCGCAGTAGTAAATCTCATACAAAAACAGCACCGATCCATGCCTTGCGCATCGAAAAGAACTATATGCGATATAAGCTTGTAAGGGACCTTCCTGATGGCGCAGAGAATTTAAATAAAGTCGATAGGCGATATCGTACACGTATTTTTTCGTTGTGATATACATCGAATCGCGTCGAGCTATCAGGTAGGTCGCTAAAAAACGTTCATCGTATCAGAAACATTCATACAACTGCTATGTTTGCATTTGCTTATTTGTTTTGCAATTTCATTAATATGCTACAGTACTCGCTAATCTTCTTGGACGGGATGAACATAGGCTTTCCGATGCGTGATTTACTACTGCGCAGCCATTATAGCCAACTTCAGGGCGGCCAATAAGATTGGCGTGTACTGTACCGAGTACGATTGATTATTATTAAAATGTATTATCAAGGTGGTCGTCCCCTGCTTTCAATGAGTCGAACCCCACCATGCTAGCAATACACATTCAGGAATGTCCTAAAACTGCCTGCGTAAGGGCGTTGGTACACTCGCTCGTATTTGCTTCCTGTTCGTGGTTCTTTGAATGGATAAATTCCGATAAGATTTTTAAAATGATGGTAAAAATGCACGAATGCGTAAAAAAAATAGAGCCGAATACGAGTAAGTGTGCAAACGCCCTATTGATTTTATCAAGTAGTTTTCAAAATTGTCACAACTACGCATTTGCGAAAATTAAATCATAATTGATGAAAATATCGCTGCCATATCTGTATCTCTAATATAGACAAAATTGTTGTACTTAAAACCTTCTGATAAAATTTCATGTTTTAGCGATAAACTTGAACACGAATCGAACACTGAGAAAATAGGAGATGTTAACGACAGTATGCTAGAAAGGATCAGCATAAACATTGATAAAGCTGGAGGCTTGTACAAATCTACTGGCACGTTTGTAAGTGTAGTACAAGCAAAACCCAATGTGACTCAGTGGAATTCCTCTCCTGTCATTGCGAAAATACAGGTTGGTATGATTTTGCTTCAGTTTTACAAAGTTTTCTCACTCGACTCAACAGACAGGGATTGGAAGTTTGAACGCAGACATCAAACAGCTCGTCAGGCGACAATAAACCTCTGGTATGTGAGTCTAAAGGTTTTCCTCAGGCTGTATACGAGTATTTTGGGCTCATTGTTCGCGAGTTCAAATGTATAGAAAAACGAAAGAGCGTAACTCCGCGTCGTCGTCCCCAATCACCTTGCTTGACGCTTATTTTAAACACGTGCTATAGATAGTGCATTAAAGTCGCAAATGAGGTCGCAGCCTTGGGCCGCAGGACGCGCGGATGCGGCCTCGTCAACGGTGTTGATAAAGACATTGATAGTACCGAGACACGCGTCACCATGCGCCGCCTTATCCTCCAATATGCTGAGTTGATTGGCAGTTTAGTGTGTAGTTCACGTCTTAAAATCAACTGCTCTCATACGTACCTACTTTTTACTTAAAATTGCAATATTTTAGTGGTTTTCCAAGATAACTGTTTTCAATTCCTCTTCAATCAACATTATACTTATTACAATTCACATTCGAAAATGAATACTGCTTTTTAACCTACTGCTCAAGATGGAAAAGGCAACTAACTAGCTAAAAACTGAAATAAAAACAAAAAAAAATACATTCGGGTTCCAAATGAAAACACTACGAAAAATAAAGTCAAGTGAAAAATAAATTCAATTTCGGCAGTCACGCGGTGTCAAAAAACGAAACCAGAAACACCGTATTTTATATTTTTTTTAACAACAAAGCATCTAATGTTGCCGCATATTATTACACAGTAAATGCTTTGTTTGTCAACGATAAGCAGACGTCGAAATCAACGTAATTAATAAAAAAGTTTCAATAGTAAATATTTTATTCTCTGTTTAAAAACTGATAACATCAATTGCTACTAATTGGTCGATTGATAAATCGTCTTTTGACGAGTTTAGGTACAACTGTACAAGTCGCAGTCATCAATCATTGCAAACTGCTACTGCACCTAACTGATCGGCATCTGATCAGCGTTGATCAAGGCATGGCTCTTTTGTGTGTTGTGCGTAATAATAACACCCCGAGCGCGTTTTATTGCGGATAGGTAAAAAAAACTAGATCAAGATAGATATAAACGGATAGATTGCACATATAGTATGATCAATTCCATTATTCAACAATTATAATAAGTGACAATATTATAATAGGCATTAAATTTAACGTTTCATCGTCATTTGTGAATATAATATTCCAATATCATCTTCTATTACTTTTCCGTGCTCTTTACTTCAAATGTATTCATAAATTGCTCTACTTCTATAGAATAAACGTACAAATGTTGGTACGATAGCATTGTTTCTTTGCACGTCCTTTGAACTCTCATGTGTCAATGGCCTATTCTTAATTATTTTTTAATATTCCAGGTGGGCTCAACAACATTTATTGGCGCTAAAAATATTCCTCGACCTCAAATCAACTTCAAGGATACGATCGACAATTCAGATAGCTTGTGGGTGCCAAAAATATCGGACAAACCAAACAATATCAAGCCACTTGCTTTGAATATCTTGTACAGCGACGAAGGCGAGGCAGTTGGGTGAGTAGCTATACACGTGTATCTGTCGTAATGGCTGCTAAATTGATAATAAGATCGATTAAATTGAATAATACCTCGGCGGGCATGCACGTTGCCGCAGTGACTGCATGCATCCACAGTGTCGCAATTCATCTCTAACGCTGTACAGTAGGCACACACAGCGGATCTTTATGTCTCTGAAGTTGGCTGCAAGACCCTGCGCAGTTGCTATTTTTGTGTCAATTTTGAAGTAGAAGATAGCATTGTATAACTGCTTCTTTCTCTCGCTTACGTTTGTCGCATCGTGCTATCTCGCTTACTATAAGCAGATAATAACGATGACAAACTGTTTCTTGCTTAATGGTTCGCAGAGCCAACTTCAGAGACACAAAGGTCTGCTGTGATTACTGTAACAACGTAATAACCGCTTATCTTCTCGTGACCGCTGCCATATATAGCACCTGTATAGGATTGCATACAAGTTAAATGGTCAATTCAGTAGCCAATCAAACACATTGTTGCGTTAGAGATGTTGCTTCTATTCAATCATGGTCCTTAGACTTGTTTACGACATGCACTTTGGCCATAAATCCAACCACGTACATAGAAAATAAGAAATGTTTTTGTACTTTATTTTCAATATAGGCCTGATTCTGCAGAAAATAGGGCTTTGTATTCTGTGTTATTTAATTCTATTGACAATATAATTATGGAATTACACTTCAAAATTAATCTATCATCGTTTTAAGTAGTTGCTTTTTCTTGTTTGACCCCATGAACGCACTACTAAGCGCAATAAATTGCTACCATGACGCCTAGCAATAAATTGACA
Source organism: Anorthoa munda (assembly GCA_945859665.1). NCBI lineage: Eukaryota > Metazoa > Arthropoda > Insecta > Lepidoptera > Noctuidae > Anorthoa > Anorthoa munda. The sequence continues at coordinate 54,301,704 of OX243893.1, read as the reverse complement.
CGCTCAATTTTGATCATTTACGTCTATTAGATGCATATTATGACGGGGGAAAGGTTAACAAATCTATCCGCTTATATATTTGGGGCTTTCAGTTCACCATTCAATGGTAAAATATTAAGTTTTTACAAATGAAGTTATACATATTATGTGCTGTATTTTACATATTTATATATTAAACGGTATCATAGGAACGTCTGCTTTCTTCATGTGAATTTGCTAACGTTCTAGCATCGTAGACTAGTCGTAGTATATTGACATTAAAGTTTATAATAGTCTAGACGTTTTACTCCTTTTCTCTCTAAACTACCTTAATCAGCAAACGGCCTGTGCTGCCTACCCAGCACAGAACTACAAAGTTACTAAAAGTTATCAAGATAAGGTTAATCCAATATTAAAAACCATAACAACACTTGCAGATATGAACACCCATATCAAATTGAGTTGGATCAATATCATCCACCGTCGCAGTTCATCGACCCCATGGAAGATCTGCCGTTCCCTGCGACTCTCGAAGACACGATGTTCACGTACGTGGACACTGAAGCGAAGCTGGACGCGCTTGTGGAACACTTGAATACCGTGACAGAGCTAGCTATCGACCTAGAGCATCATTCCTACAGGACTTATCAAGGTCATTTTCTTTATATTTATAACGTTACATTATGTACATCGCAGGCATACTAACAAAACGTGTTGGTATACTTTCGCTTTGCATAAAGCTAAGTAGTGGTATTCCCTGCGTGCTGGGTGAGATTGTGTGCCCAGATCTTGTTACATCAGAGGTCTTAGTGCAAGTTTTTACTCACGCTCAATCGCGTTAACGAAAACGACAATTTGCGGATAAGCGCCGTCTGGTGACGGTAAGGAGAAACCTCTTTTTTTGTATACATTTTGACATAAGAGATCGTTTACGTTATCACGAGTGAGTACGTTAAAAAACTCGCACTAAGGCCTCTGGGCACACAATCTCACGTGTGAGGTCACTTGTGTGTGTTTCTAGTCGTAGGTGAACACGTTGCTTCTTGTGAAAACTTGCTCAACATCATCATCATCGCACGTAAGGCTATCTAAAAAAAATGCGCGTCAGACATTGCACGTTTCGGGTTCCGTACCAAAGAAAAAACTATCGATATATTGGTATTTGTTAGTAAAGTATACGTAATAATAAACATTGTCACCAAATTTGAAGTTGGTAACCTACGAACTGGAAGGAGGAGTGGGCAGTTAAAAATTCCTCGGAACTGAATTGTGTGACAGACGACGGAAAGACACGTGAGTGACAGCAATAGTGCTCCGTTTGGACACTTCGGGTACGGAACCCTAAAACTCATCTACCGTCCACAGGAATACACTGATTATAATGGTTCTCTCGCTAATGTGCTACGTCCTGGGACAACGGGAATACACCTCATCAATAGGGTATTAAAATGTATTTTTTGTCCGTCATGTAGATTTATAAAAAATACTGGACACGTAGTTTTTCTTTTGACACGTAAACATAAAGTGACGACGATATAATGCTTTGAAATAACGTGTGACGTCACGCTGCTAGTTTACTTTATACTGCCTTGGTGACGTCACAAGCCTTCCTGAACTTTGTAAATTTTTATTGATTTGATAATCTCACTGACGGACTAAATAGAATTATCATTTTTCTACCCAGGAAACATCCCTATACACAGCCCATTATTTTAATCAATATTAAAAGTGTCGCTCCGTTTCTTTGTTCCCTACCTTATCACACCTAACCTGCTAAACCGTTCTTAGTGATATTCAACAACATCAACATAGATATTATATCCTAGGGAGAAGGACATATGATACATTTTATCAACATACCATGCGGGCAGAAGCTATATTTATTCATAAAGTCATATTACTACCAACTTGCCATGTTTTGTATAGTTTTATATTTCAAGAACGCGTGTCGATTAAATCGTAACTTAAGACAGTGCCGACCGCTCGGTTATTGCAAGGACTTTACCTGTAGAACAGATAATGTAATACTAGCATACAGATTCCTCATACCATAACGCTATTTACGTCGCCACGGTTACTATGTATGCATGTATTCTATGTATGACCAAACCGATTATTTTACTAATAGTACATCGAACGCGGTCGGTTCTCTTCCAAGTGACTTGCTTTTTGACAAGCAAAAGGGTTTACTCGGTTCGTAAATATGTATTTCTTTAAATACAGTGACAATTTGTTTTATAGTATTTTTTGCACGTTTTTACAGTTTCATTTTATCAAAATGTGTTGCAATAAAAATTAAAAAAACCGAGCGGAATTCCTCAGAAATTTTAAAACGCATTTATTGAAATTAATTAATTAATTTATTTATTTGATTGAAATTAATTTTAAATGATCCGTTCAAATAATCGTTGAAATGTGATTTAAGCTCAATATTCCATAATTTTGTGCTCAGGAGTATTGCTTAAACAAGAAAATACAATTTTTCTGAGTAAATATTATTTTTACACAAAATTCAATAACAAATCGATGCATATTCCGCCATCTAGTGAAATTTATTTGAACCAATTATTTTTTTCGTAGCGTCGGGACTCCGTGTCTAGGTAGTTTTGCGCCTTAGTTTTATTTTGTACTAGCTCATTAATATGCCAGCGGCTTCGCCCGCGACAAAAGTGCTTTCTTATTCCAAGTCTGAAATAGCCTAGTGCTATTCTAGACTATAATCTATATATGTGCCAAATTTCATCCAGATCTGTTCAGTCGTTCTGGCGTGATTGGGTAACAAACTTACATCACATCCATTAGAATTAATATTCGTTTCGGGACATTTACCATGTTTATTTTGATTTTGGTTGAGCGCTCGATATTTCGGCACCGTTACAAGCACCATGATTCCGAGAACGTGGACGTGGTTTCTATAAAGTATATAAATATACATGGTAAATATCCCGAAACAAATATTAATTCTAATGATTGTGAGCATGTCAGCTTAAAAACTTATATAACATCACATCCATCCAAATTTGTAATACTAAACTGTTCAATTTGTTTTGTAGGTATAACCTGTTTGATACAGGTGACGACAACTGAGGGCGGCGATTTCATAATAGATGCGCTGTCCATACGTGAGCATATACACAAACTGAACCTGGCGTTCACTGACCCCAAGAAGCTCAAAGTAAGTCTCGTTTTATCTGCCAACGGCTTCGCCCGCGTGAAATTCGAAAATCATCCCGAGGGGACATATTCCCGGGATAAAGAGTATCCTATGTGCTATTCCAGACTATAATCTATCTCTGTGTCAAATTTCGTCCAGATCCATTCAGCCATTCTGGCGTGAAGAAGTAACAAACATATAAACACACTCACAAACTTCCGCCTTTAGAATATTAGTATGATATTTGCAGTATTTATTACCCGACTGCCGAAGGAGGGTAATGTGTTTATCAGTCTATGTATGTATGTATGTTTGTTCCTATGTGGCGTTCTAGAGACCAAACGCGTTGGCCGATTTTGATAATTCTTACGTCAATCGATTCGTCTTAATCCTGCGAGTGTCACTGACGACGAAAAATGACGGATTTTGGGCGCCATTTTGTGGGGCAAATTTTTTTTTTTCTTCCAAACCCATCGTGTGGGGTATCATTATAAAGGATTTTAAGATTTCAAAAATATATAACACTTATATGTTTAAACGTACCTAATTCTAAAAAAAAATAACTAAAAAGTTGTAAATAAAAAAAGTTAATAAAAAATATCAAAAAACCCGACTGCTTAAAAAGCAAACTAAAAAGACGTAAACAAGAAGAAAATCATGCTGTGCAGTCGGAGGATACATCTGGTTTTGGTCCCCCAGCTCACGAATATGTATCCTCCGACTGCACAACATGATTTTCTTCTTGTTTACGTCTTTTTAGTTTGCTTTTTAAGCAGTCGGGTTTTTTTATTTTTTTTATTAACTTTTTTTATTTGACTGTCTTTAATTGTTTGCAAGTGCCTGCTTGGATTTGGCAAGTGTTGCGATTATTTTTGTCTTTTTCCATGGGGGATGCCTCTGTATTAGCCCAGTCTGTATCTCTCAGCCTACTCTGTCGGGAAATGCCCTTAAGACCTGTACCCATCAAGATACACGCTCAGCATAGTTTGGGGCCCACAGCCACTTCCACTGTATTATCAATCATAATAAGTCCATTGTGAAAATTGTTTCTTTTTTATAACTAGTGTGTGTGTCTTAGATAAAGTAGCTATAGAAAAAGCCTTAAAATGAGCTTGATTGATAGAGCGAGATGGCTAATTGGCAGCTCCATGTAAATAATAAGGACAAAAGATTATTTATTGTCTTTGTCACCATGGCCGGTTTCTGTTGTTTGTCAAACTCTAATATAATGGCAGGTTTGACAAACAAACTCGGATTTGTTTGATTTTCTGTGATTTCGTGGTATTATGTGTTAATTGAGACAAGGAATTTGGATTATTTATAGTTAATAAGTGTCAGTGCGATGGTGGGTTGTAGTGTTCTTGTTGTAATACCAGAACTAACTATTGTTGTCTCATTTGCGGCCACGCCAGGGCTCCATCTATAGGCACTCTATCTAAGGCGTCCCAATAAAAAAATAAAAAATAAACTTTTTGGTAGCCTTGTGCCAGCTTGTTGAGTACAGTACAATCATCTTTCTTCTTCTGTGATCGTTCGTAGTTGTTATATAATTTTATTTACGTTCATAGGTTTTCCACGGTGCGGAATACGACGTGATATGGCTACAGCGTGACTTCGGCGTGTACCTCGTGGGCATGTTCGACACGCATCAGGCAGCTAAAGCGCTGAACCTGCCCGGCCTCTCACTCAAATACCTCCTCATGAGGTATTGCCAAGTGAGCGCCGATAAAAAGTGAGTCAAACATCTTTTATTTATTTATTTAAACTTCATGTACAACTCATCCTTTGGGTTAAAAGGACAACATTGTGAATGGGTACAAAATAAAATTTGAAAATAACAACCTGTATACGAAAATGATATATATTAATAATACACATATACAAATAAAATATACTAATAAATAAAAAAAATGAGTAACCTATTAATAATTATTATGACTAGACTTCTGTGAGCTATTTAGTTTGACCTCGAGCCTTTTTAATTCCAAAGGGTAGCGCGTTCCAGAGCTTTATTGTTGAGATAGCGTATGAATTTGACATAAAACCGGTACGGTGTGAAGGCATTTGGAGGAGTAGATTTTTGAAAGCTCGAAGGTTACGACTGTGAGAACTGCCCAACACTTTGAAATAAGTTTTTAGATAATCGGGAGCACAAGGATCGTTCATAATAGTGAAAACACACACACTATCTATAATTTTAAGCTCCATATGAAAGATGTCATGATCATCAGCCTACAGTAGACTGGCATCTCAAATCTTACGCAATTACGAACATATAAATTTTGGTGAAACGAAAAAAAACCTTATCAGCCTTGGTTTTAGAACTATTTGAGTCTTCTGACTTCTTTGAATGGTTTAGCCTGTTTCTCCATTTCTCTTGTCTCACTGATTTTCTACACAAGTTAGTCTAAAGTGCTTGCTTTGTTTTGCATGCAGTTGTAAACTGTTGAGTACCATTTTTCCTCTTTTATATTATTCGTATGGCAAAAACCACAAGAAAATTATGAAATAGCTATTAAGTGTAATACTAATTGATAGGCTTGCACTTGAAAACTATCTCACCTGATGGTAAGCGATGATGTGGTCGACAGTAAAGCACGCTAGCCTAGAAGTAACCTATTCACTCTTGACTTCAAGTTCTTCATGAAGCGGTTAAGTGTCGTAATTACTGAAACAATTAAAAAGCCATTGTGTCTCGCGTGGATTAGTTTTAAGCACTCGAGAGGTTGAACACCATTGATGTATTATAAAGAGGTAGATACGGGACTGGTCAAAGCGCTTGGTCCTACTAAACTAAGTGATTGCCCGTAGTGGGCACTCAGTCGCGCACGGCACATGGTTGATCTCACAGCTCAATAATTTCAGTGTGTTTATGTTTTTTTTTGCAATAAATACGCATCAAAATGACTTCTTGTGTAGCTAAACAGTGTTTAAATAATACCAGGAAGAAAAATAAGACACACGGGATCACTGACCACTCGTAATTACTGTCAAAAATGTTAATTTGTTGAAAATTACAATCATATTTAATGTTTGCATCGCCATATTTGTGAGAGCGAGAGACACGATACGTGTCATTTCATTTATAATAGTAAACATTCGGCCAACATTCGGCGGCTAAAGCGATTTCGCTCGCACTACAGCGCCGTCACCAATCTCTGTCTTTGTCTATCGGTAATTGTAGGTTTGGTACTGATGATGACACTGAATACAGATGTGTGAGTTTCGGTGCATGTAGTCGTGCGCCGAGCCCAGCTTTTCTGATCGCGATGTTAGTGCGTAACGTATCTTCCTCTTTTTAATACATCAATGTTAAACACGGTGATATTTCCGTAGGTATCAGCTAGCGGACTGGCGCATGCGTCCCCTGCCCGCGGAGCTGATCGAGTACGCACGCACGGACACGCACTACCTGCTGTACATATGGCGGCAGATGAAGGCCGAGCTCTGCAAGGACGACCAGACGCACCATCTGCTCAACGTGTTCGAGAACAGCCGTCAGATCTGTGGCTCTGTAAGTATACAATGAACATCACCATGCCAATATTTTAAAGCTAATGTGTCATACTCCTTCAAGGAGTCGTAGCTCACTTACGCAATTAGGCTGCTGATTATCGATAAAAATACTAAAATAGATTACTAATAGAGAAAACAGAATAAAAATTTATCAAAAAACGGACGAGATATAACAATTTAAACAAGATTTATGCCCCTCTACGAAAACGTCTTGTTGCATTAGTTTGGGCGTCGTGCTATCTGACGTCAGTTCGCACGTCGGACTTCTCTTTCTTATTCTCAACTTTGACGCTTTATAACTTCGTCTCTGATCAAGATATTTTTTAAAATCTTTCATATTTGTTTATTATAGTTAACTAGCTGTTCCGCGCGGCTTCGCTCCCGTGGACCACCCCACAGAACCCGTTTTCGGGATTAAAAAATAGCCTATGTCACTCAGAAATAATGTAGCTTTCTATTGTTGAAAGATGTTTTAAATCGGTCCAGTAGTTTCGGAGCCTATTTGGTACAAACAACCAAAAAAATCTTTCCTTTTTATAATATTACTAGCTGTTCCCCGCGGTTTCGCTCCCGTGGACCACCCCACAGCACCCGATTTCGGGATTAAAAAATAGCCTATGTCACTCAGGAATAATGTAAGCTTCCTATTGGTGAAAGTTTTTTTTCAAATCGGTCCATTAGTTTCGGAGCCTATTCGGTACAAACAAACATACAAGAAAATCTTTCCTCTTTATAATATTATTAAGTATAGATTAGTATAGATTAAAAAAAAATACTATTAGCAAATAAAAAAATATTGAATATTCTATTCTGACTGTGCATATGACAGCCGTAACCTGCGCGGTCTCGAATACGACTAGTACGAGTATCTGTTGGCGACTCTGGTCGTTGCCAGCGAACTCCGTGCTCTGTGCCTATTAACAATTTCAGATGTACGAATTTTGCAGCTAAACTAATAACAAACATGTTACAGTTAACTGTCGTAGTTTCTTATAATCTATGTATCAAAGGAATTTCTTCCGCTAGCCTACAACTAAAGACTTCGTACGGTTTGCCTCAATCTCAGCCGGGCTTTACCGTGCAGGGAAATAGAAATCGATCGGAATCTGTGCGTTGTTTGTTATTGAAACACAGGAATACTGGGTCATATCCTTTTGGCATAATCATTTCATGGTTTCGACGTGGATTGCATTAATCCGTTCTCAAACATCTGGATAAACAACGTCGTAAATACATGTGTGACGTTTGTTTTGGCTTTGTCGCGGCTGCCTGCCGCCGAACATACTACTCTGTCAAGAAAGTACCGGTAAAACATCAAAAATACACAAAATGTTTGTTATTTATCCAAATTTATTTTATCACCTTCAAAGTATGCTCCTTCAGAAACGACACACTTACGCCAACGAATAATCCAATCATCAAAACTTTTCTTAAACGCTTTTTCCGGAATCGAGTTCCGTTCTCGCCGCGAATTCTTCTTTATGTATTCTACCGAATGAAAACGGGTGCCACGAAGTGGTAATTTGAGTTAAGGAAAAACAAAAAATGTCGGCTGGAGCCATATCTGGTGAAAAAGGTTATTGCTCGATGGTATTTTTTGAGTTTTTGGCTAAAAATTCGTTCACAACTGTGTGCGAAGGCGCATTATCGTAATGCAAAATCCAATATTTTTGTTACCACAAATCTGTCTAATCTAATTTGCTCTCTTAAAGGCCGCATAACGCTCAAGTAATATTTATATTTACCATTTGACCTTCCGGCAAGAATTCCGAGTGCGCAACACCGCGATAGTCAAAGAAAACAGTCAACATGACTTTGACTTATGATCGACTTTGGCGTGGTTTTTTCGTGTTCGGTTCAGTGGGAAGGCGCCACTCCGAAGCTTGTTCGCTAGTTTGCATGTCAAACTCAAACCCACGTATCATCACCAGTAACAATGCGTTTTATTAATGTTGGGTCGGTATTGACTCGTTCTAGCATGTCCTCAGCGACTCTTTTGTGATTGAGTTTTTGTAGAAAATTCAGGTCTTTTAGGATTTGCTTAGCGGTAACTTTCTTACCCAAGTGATTATTTAAAATGGTACGGACCGACCCGTGAGACACAGAAAGATCGGCGACTATTTCTCTCAAACTTGAATGAGGATTTTCAGTCACTATTTCCTTAACTTTTGCGATGTTAACTTTTGTTGCAGACGTTGATGGTCTAAAGAGCGAGGCAAATCTTCCATCACATATTGACCTCTTTTGAACGCTTTGTACCTCTCATAAGCACGTGTTTTTGATAAAGTCGATTCACCGAAAGCCTTCGAAATTCCATTGGCGAAGCAAAATTTAAGCCAAACTCTTTGTTTGATGTTTTTGTCCATTATTAAATTCGCAATACGCACTAGTAGTCCAGTAGGGATACAATTATTTTCCACATAACCTTTGATAATTCAAAAGTTTGTTATTTTCGCTGGGTGGATACCTTATGTGAATTCAACGCTATGTACAAAAATGCTAACAGTTTAGAGTGATGCAATAGGCATAATGTAGGTATTTCCTATTATTTCGTGTTATAACAATAATATAAAATTTAAATTTAAATAATTTAATGTTTCTTTATTAGTACTATCTAAACTTTATATTAGTGAAAATGCTAACAGATACGTACTGTGGAACAATGGAAAACTGAAAATGGTTCGTAACTCTTTCAATAAAAGATTTAAGTTTTCAAATCATTTCCTATATGCGTAGAGGGATTAGTTATACCTTACAACAAAAGTTCTAACAACTAAGTATAATGCTGCACAGGTTATTGTATTTTTACATTGTGATTTGCGATTTATTGAATTTAAGTTTATAAATTTGCGCCTACGTATTCGAAATAATAAATTCTGCCACCATACAAAAGTTTGAACACTTATGTGCTATGCTAGTTTAATAAATCAAATACAATTGGGTATTGCGGGGCGCGGTGACACTCCACTCTGAATATATTGAATGAGGCGCGAAACCATTTCAATACTGTCACATCAGTATTTAAACCTCGTTCAAAAAATCTAATTTTATGGCAATTTGTTATTTTTAATGTTGAGGTCGAATACGATTTCTAACTTCTTTGTTCCTATAAAAAGAATAAGAAAGAAATATTCACAGAACACGGAATAGTCGTACCTGCCGTGCTGGCAGTATATCGAGATGACAGAATAATAAAATTCTCCGTATCGTGAATCTTTGACAGTCGTTACGGGTCGTCAGAAACCCGAATGTCTGCGCCCACCCTAACAAAAGGGTACCGTATTATCCAGTAGGATTACCGTATAATCTGGGTTGGCAGGGTAGGCAGTCACTTAATATAAAACACTGGTATTCAGATGCGTCTGGTTCGACTGAAAACAGTGGAAGTCAACCCCAACATATTAGGGAAAAGTCCAAGCAAATGCCTTTTCCAAACAGATGTGACTGTAGAAATATCAAACATCTTATAACCGGTGCAACTGTCACAACTAAATTTACTACATCGCTGGTCCTAAGACCTAATACAATAAAGGCAGTGTTACCCATTAAGCCTTAGTAGATGACACTGTTAGCATGATATGATGTATGCTTATACAAATCGATGTATTTATGTTTGTAAAATATTACCTACTCATTTTTTTTATTCAGAATCAATATAGTAGCAACCCTAGTGAGTCCGGCAAGTTTAGGTGTCAGTTTTGTGATACGCTTACCAAGATTTAGAACGTTTTTTTATTTTAAAGGTAGATAAATTTTATATATTAGATATTGCGCCCTATCTATTAGTTTTTAAACTCTATTATAACGAAAAATCGGCACCACGTGACCTAACCACACGATTGCTGTACATCAAAACCTAGTAAATGCCATAAAATATTATATTCCAGGAAAGCGCAAAAATATTATTTGAAGTAGGCTATGGAATGTCATCTTGTGTTAGGTAACTAAACGAAATAAAATAAAATAAGCGAGAACTAAACAAGGCTTACGGGTGAACTATACGTAATAACACAAATGATATTAATGGTGTCCTAAATCTATTAAATATTTTACATATCTCTAAAGAAGATAATTCAATACCTATTAAGTACCGGACATTTGCTAATTTAAGGTGTTTTTACAATTTGAAGGGACTTTCCTTTTGTAAATAATGATAAAATGTATTAATTAAAGCACCAAATCTCAATTCAAATTATAAATTTCCTGGTTAAAATTACACAGTCCATCGCAGCATATTAAAACTCATTAAAATAATATAAATAAGATTATCAGGGTATAAAACCATTATAAAAGTATGTCACCTACTGCGTTCTTATATGGGGCAGTCGTACAGTACCAGACATAATTTTAATATTTATTCGATTAGCACGGGGAAGGCTTGTATAACACATGCCAGATTACCTATTTTAGTGATCTTTATTATCGTAGCAATAAGGTTGCATTTATAGGCAAAATAACAGTGAACGATATGTCAGATACTAGACGCCAGTTTGAAATAAGAATTTGCGCGGTAATGTTTTTCTAAAAATCATCAGAAGAGTCCGTTTATGATGTAGGCCTCTGTGGTCTGTATGGTTCGAAGAATTTATACTGATCGTACATACCTACACTGCGCCCCGCAATACCCAAATTGTATTTGATTTATTAAACTAGCATAGCACATAAGTGTTTAAACTTTTGTATGGTGGCAGAGTTTATTATTTCGAATATGTAGGCGCAAATTTATAAACTTAAATTCTATATTTCGCAAATCACAATTTAATAATACAATAACCTGTGCAGCATTATACTTAGTTGTTAGAACTTTTGTTGTAAGGTATAACTAATCCCTCTATGCATATAGGAAATGATTTGAAAACTTAAATCTTTTATTGAAAGAGTTACGAGCCATTTTCAGTTTTCCATTGTTCCACAGTATGTATCTGTTAGCATTTTCACTAATATAAAGTTTAGATAGTACTAATAAAGAAACAGTAAATTATTTAAATTTAAATTTTATATTATTGTTATAACACGAAATAATAGGAAATACCTACTTTATGCCTATTGCATAACTCTAAACTGTTAGCATTTTTGTACATAGCGTTGAATTCACATAAGGTATCCACCCAGCGAAAATAAAAAACTTTTGAATTATCAAAGGGCATATTCTTCTGGCTACTGGACTATAGATATGACATAACTAAAAACAGCACTGTATTTAATATAAATAACAGATGTAACTCAAACTCCGCGCCAAAAAGGATAACAGTTGTGCCAATATAACAACAAATAAAAAAACAAAAATTGAATTTGGAACCATAAACAAATCATCCATTCCCCAAAACATTTTAAATTGAATGTACATAACTTGTAGCCGTCGGAGTGGCGACGATGGACAGGGAATACCGCGCAGCCCCTGCTCACATTTAACGACAATCTTGCGGAAATCTAAGAATCTAATTCCTCACAGGTCGTCCATTTAGTTACAGAAATAGAATAATGACAAATTATTTGTTTTTTATACACCTGCCTTGGTATGTCTCCACTACCATTGGTTGAGTTGTCGAAAAAGTAACATAGACATTAAGTCTGCCTATTTTCCTTTATGTTAAATGGTATATTAATGAATAAAAACATATTAACTTCACTAAGTCCTAAAATAAATCTAGGCAGTCCCACGACTGCGCAAACCATGAATGTTGGACCTGTATAAAAACTTTTGGCGTTCTTTCAGACGTTCAACAAAGAGGTGATAACGGAGACGAGCCACATCCCACTGTACGTGCGCTCCAAGAAGTCGTTCAACTCGCAGCAAATGGCGGCGCTCAAGATGCTGTACAAGTGGCGAGACGCGCAGGCACGCGCGCTCGATGAAAGTACCACGTAAGTTACACGCGCCAAGTCACAATGCCGCCCACCAAAACACCTTAGGCTTGCGCTAAACACTTAACTCAGAGTTAGTTGCTAACACGAGTTTAAATAACAAATATGTCTTACATAATTGGATGAATTAGCTACTAACTCGGAGCTAGTGACCTAGATAACCCAGGGTGGTGAAAGTGGATCTTAATATTTTTACCTCCCTTTTTTTGAAGTCGGTAAATAAAAAATCTGCATCCAATCTAAAAAAAAAGCCTCCCCCTCTGCCCTTTATAATTTCATTGTTTAATAGTAAAGAAAAATGGTCCTTACTGTCGCATAAAAGTAATTCAGAACTGTGGATAATTTTAATGACACATTATAAATTACATGTCCCTGTCTGATCGGTTGCTGTTCAGACCTATAGAAAAGCACAGTAACCAATCATAAAATATGCAGAATACATTGACGACGGCTTTGATAAGCAATCAACTAAAATGAAATATTTGTGTATACCAGATATCTTCTCCCCAACCACATGCTGCTAGCGCTCGCCGAGACGTTGCCGCGCGAGGTGCAGGGTGTATCCGCCGTGTGCCAGCCCATGCCGCCTTTCGTCAAGCAGAACCTCATCACCATACACAGAATGCTCCTCTCGGTAGGTCCCAAGTATCACCCTTCTCCACTCCCCCATATTATTAAATCTGACAAGATGACATATACACTCTTGTCAAAATGACAGTTTAATTTCTGTGTTGCCATTTTTACTAATACCTGTCCTTTTTAGGAATCATTCCAAGTAGGCCCTGTACTTAAATAGCTAGAAATAAAATAGGATCACAGATTTCGTTCTTGGCATGGACATATGTATAAGCTTAGGACATGACAGCACAAAATTCGGTGATAGCGATACTGTCGTGAATTAGTTAAACTCCCCGAAACGAGATGTTATAAATTTTGTAAATAAAGAATTCTACTAAGTTACGTAGCGACCAAATTCAATCAACTCAAAGTAACATACGTGTAATACGAAACTAACGTGAAATTTTATTTGTTTGGATTATAAACATTATACGACAGCGCTTTATATCGCTAAAATATCAATCAATATTCAATCAACTCAAGGTAACACACGTGTAGTATATTACTTTAAGTTGATTGAATTTGGGATTATTTGTTGTTGATTGCATTGTCGCTACGTAACTTAGTAGAATTCTTTATTTAGAAAATTTATTGCTTCTCGTGACGGGGACTTTAGTGCTCACAATACGCTTTGTGAGTTTCTCTAGGAATAGATATAGTTATTTTGAAGTTAGAATAGTGCATGTTACATAGCATTTAGCACCGAATCTTGCATGGTTATAGGCTGGGGTTAGGCGGACAGCTCATTCATTGCATCAGCGTACAATACACTATGCTCTCCGGCACTTGAGCACTCTACTGTATTTGAAGACTGACGTGCACTAACGAAGTTAAAGTGGACTGAAGATGCTGACGCACTTTGTATTGTTACGTCTCTGCTTGCGATCATGCGAAGCCCACATTCATTATGTTGTTAAGGAAATCTTCCGATCTGATTGCAGCATTAGTTTCTCAGTTATATTTATATAATAAAGTGAAAAATAATTGATATATATAGCAATTGTCCCACTCCGACGATCAGTGAGTAGCGATTAAAGCTAGAAACTAAAAACGAGTTGGCGAGAACCGAGGGAACAATTCCGATAGTTTTATCGCTCGGCTATGAGCGATTACTCGCACCACTCGCTCGGGCGGTCAGTCCTGCACGCATTAGTTGTTCGGTCTCTCAGCGTGAGATCAGACCGCCAAGCAAGCATCGCTGAGCGAGTATTATCTTTGATAGTTCTTGTAGCTGCGAGAAACTTATGGTGAGAGAGTTCTCGCCGACAGTTTGAACAGCCAGCGATCAACTATTAATATATGTGTATCTTTTATTGACACGGGATCTGTTCGTTTCTTCAGCGAGAAAAAAAAGTTAATTAAAAAAAATCAAAAAACCCGACTGCTTGAAAAGCGAACTAAAAAGACGTAAACAAGGAGAAAATCATGCTGTGCTGTCGGAGGATACATCTTCGCGAACTGGCTGACCAAAACCAGACGTATCCTCCGACTGCACAGCATGATTTTCTCCTTGTTTACGTCTTTTTAGTTCGCTTTTCAAGCAGTCGGGTTTTTTGATTTTTTTAATTAACTTTTTTTATTTATAACTTTTAAGTTATTTTTTTTCGTATTAGGTACATTTAAACATATAAGTGTTATATATTTTTGGAATCACCTCTTAAAATCCTTTATTTTGATACCCCACACGATAGGTTCGGAAGAAAAAAAAAATTTGGGCTCCCACAATATGGCGCCCAAAAACCGCCATATTCCTATTTTCCAATTTTCATGTAGTCAGTGACACTCGCGGGGTTAAGACGAATCGATTGACGTAAGAACTATCAAAATCGGCCCACGCGTTTGGCCTCTAGAACGCCACATAGGAACAAACATACATACATACATACATACTTACATACATACATACATACATACATACATACTTACATACATACATACATAGACTGATAAACACATTACCCTCCTTCGGCAGTCAGGTAAATAGTCGATAGCTAATCGCTTCGTCGCCGGCAGTGGGTCAAGTGCCTATAAGCCGTGAAACATTAAATGAATGGAGAGATTATTCATCAAACCGACATTATTGATAGTTTTATTGCATACTATCTGTTCTCCGCGGCTTCGCTCCCGTGGACCACCCCACAGGACCCGTTTTAGGGATAAAAAAATAGCCTATGTCACTCAGGAATAATGTAGCTTTATATTGGTGTAAGATTTTTTTAAATCGGTCCAGTAGTTTCGGAGCCTATTCGGTACAAACAAACAAAAAAATCTTTCCTCTTAATAATATTAGTATAGATATAGATTAATACTGTTAACGTTGCCCATGCTGTGTCTTTCTCTGCCTTAAATAAGCATGCATGTTGCTTTGCAGCATGCAATAAAACGCGTTTCCAGATAAATTACTACTAATGAGTACTTGTAGCATGATTACATCAAAGTTTTCCAGAATATGATGATTTATGTGAGTTGCATATCGCACATTTTGGCATTCAGTAAAGGCTGCCTTTATTATAAAGTAGAACAGAAAATCCTCAGTCGCAGGCTCAGCCTACATCAACCGTTCAGGTCACTAGGTACTTCTGCACAATATTGGCTATTTACCGCTGCCAGCTAAACAGAAGCACAGTATAAAAATCATACAGTTGGGCCACGCCTTTGATGTCGGACGACACAGTCACCCGTGTAGCTATCGTGGGTAGGCCCGCTACCAGTCGTAAATATGCAAGGGGAAAAAAGTATGAACATTATTAAATTTAATTATGTAATGTATTCGCATTCGGATACTGGCAGCTTCAGTGTGGCAGTCGGCTTGCACCAAGGGTCGACTCTCAGTCCCTATCTCTTCTTGTTGATAATGGACGCTCTTACGTCGGACATACAGGAAGAGGTACCCTGGTGTATGCTGTTTGCCGATGATATTGTGCTGGTTGCCGAGAGTGGCCTAGAGGTCCAGAGCAGATTGGAGGTGTGGTGGCACAGACTGGAGAGTGTTGGCCTGAAATTGAATAAGCAAAACTGAATACTTGTTTTGCGATTTCGGCGGTCTCTCCAGTTACGTGCCCATAGCTTTCGCTGGAACACCCATACCAATCTGCTCCGACTTCCGGTACCTAGGGTCGCTTGTCCAAGGAAATGGCGAGGTAGACCGAGACGTAACGCACCAGATCAACTCAGGATGGATGAAATGGCGACAGGTCACTGGAACAACTTGCGACCCACGGATGCCCCTCATTGCCCCGTGATTAGACCTGTCATACTGTATGGATCGGAATGTTGGGCTGTGAAAAAGATGGATGAAAGGAGATTGCATGTAGCAGAGATGAGAATGTTGAGATGGATGTGCGGCGTGACGAGATTGGATAAAGTATATTGTAAGAAATGAGTATATTAGAGGCAGTTTGAAAGTGGCACTTGTGGCAGAAAAGTTGAAAGGAAACCGTTTGTCCTGGTATGGTCATGTGATGAGGAGGGATGAAACGCATATTACTAAAAGAGTTATGAATATAAATGTGGATGGATGGAGAGGGAGAGGAAGGCCAAAGAAAAGATGGATGGACTGTGTGAGGAGTGATATGAAAGAGAAGGGAGTCAGTAATAACGTGACGGGAGACAGGACGGTATGGAAGAAGCAAACGTGTTGCGCCGACCCCAAGTAACATGGGATAAGGGCAGGAAGATGATGATGATTCGCATTCGGACGAACAATCTTATCATAAATGTTTGAGAGAATCATGAGCATGGCTGAAAAATAAATTCTACTTATTACGTTAAATAACTTTAAAATATTGTTTCCAACATATGAACGGAAATTCTGCTTAAAATGTTTTTATAGTTCTTTACAGTAGTTAACACAATTAGCTGGAGGTAAATGTAGGGCGGGAAAAGACTGACACGAAGTATTGTATTGACGTTGGTATAAAATAAAATTGATACGCAGGCGTCTGCACTCATCGTTCGAGTCTATTATAAAATGTACTCTGTGGTTCGAGTGCATAAACTAAGCGCGATCGCGCCCTGCGACCCGCGCCGCCCACCTCTCCGCAAGTATCCAATTCCGCCAAGCCCGTTTCATCATCGGACTTCAAGAAGTACGGCCATGCGCCATCAGTACATGTTGGACATCCCACGCACTGAACGTTTTGGAAATACTTTCCTTATGCATACAGCTAAGGAGTGGAATTCCTTGCCGGAGTGTGTTTCCCGATAGCTACAATCTATGGGTCTTTAAGTCTAGAGTGAATAGGTTACTTCTAAGCAAGCGTGCTTCACCGTCGACCACATCATCGCTTACCATCAGGTAAGATAGTGGTCAATCGCGAGCCTATACTTATAAAAAATAAGGTATATCCCTTCCCCACCTGTATGATTCTTTAACTGTGACAGAAGTAAGCTGGTTCTGAATAATATCACGGAGTTGTTTTATTTCTGTTCTGCTGTCCTGTCGGCCTATTCCCAGCCTTGAAACGCCTGAAAGTTTCAGTCGACTTGAAAAAATGCATGTAGTAGTCGTCTGTAGCGAGCGTCGAACTGAACGGCCACACACGAAAAATAGGTGCAGTTCGCTGTATTCAAGTGCTGTGTGTGCTCGCTGTTGATTGCAGTCAGTCTTTCGACAGTCTGCTACTGCTATCTGTGATGACGTATTTAGTCTAGGAGCACAGCTTTTCCTTTTACGTTGTCATCGGAATTACGAAGATGAATACTGATATGGATACGACTGATTGTGAGTAATTTTATTCAACTGAGACATTTCTTTCTCTGTTTCTGTACAATGTCAATCGCTGTCTCTGCTCACAATACGTTTTGCGTGATTAGGAGTGCATCCTTGTCAAGGACTCTAAAACTATATACCCCGTTTAAAACAAACTTGAGCTACATTTAAAAAATGCCAACCTATTTATCCTTGTATTAGCATCACCGCTCCCTCGTATGAGCAGTGTCATGAGCGTGCGCTGTCGCGCGTTCCATGGGAACTCAGCCATAGAAATATCCTAGTCAGGTGTCTCATACAAATATAATTCGAAATATGATTGCGAAAGTGGCCGCAATTCTAGCCCTCTCTATAGTTTTGTGTATAATCTGATTTTTAATTTCGTAGACTAAACTGACATTTTGGGGTATTCACTTTATCGTTACATAAAAATAGTGTCGTATCCTGATTATCCTGAGTGATCGATAATCGAAGATGATCAGAAATGGAACTATTTTAGGGCTAAATAATTACATATGTTAAGAAAGTAGCAGCCCTTATTTGTTTTCTACTCATTTATGTCAGACTTCATTATTTATCGATCGCATTATTTTATTGTTGATTTCATATTTAACACAATAAAAGTGTATGTACTAGGTGTATGAATATTTATATTTTCATAAAACATTTATTTACACCAATTTGTAAAATTAAATTGATGAGTCATTTCACATCGATTCGATGAATCACTTATGATTGAGCCTTACCTACAACACTATGATCCGCAATTGCAACATTTAAAAAAAATAAGCTCATTGGCAGCTGTCAGTTTAGTCTACGAAATTAAAAATCACAATATAGTACAATTCAATGAGGATGAACTAATTTACGCCAGTTTAAACTTCGAAAGTTGACTGAGGCCCTGAAGTATAGCTGTCAAAGTTTGCTACGTACCTAATACGGGCGTGAACAAAAATTACATTGACCTAAATAATGCACTGGCATTAATTGACCCGTAACTCATATTTGCCCTAATATCATTAAAAAAACCGCCCACTCGCAACACAAACAGTGGATTTTAAAATTTCGGTAATTCATACGCGGTATAGTTCTCCCCAAACTTCTTGGCCGCATTGAGACGACTATTAACAGCACAGGTATTTTATATAGTACCTTATAGTAGTCACAGCCGATCTTTGTGTCTCTGAAGTAGGCTCTGCGAAGCATTGCGCAAGAAACAGTTTGTCATCGAGCAAATAACATAGAATAGAATAAGCGAGATAGAACGATGCGACAAACGTAAGCGAGTGAAAGAGGCAGTTATACAATGCAATCTTTATCTTCAACATTGGCACAAAAATTGCTACTGCGCAGGGTCTTGCAGCCATCTTCAGATACACAAAGAGCCGTTGTGAGTATTATACCTCTCCCTTTTATACGAAAATAGCACAGAAATAAATATTGAAGATTCGTGATGATTTGGTTTCTATACCAAAATCAGCACTGTAGTACACATTTTATCTGAAGAGAACGGCGGAATACCTAGTGTATCAACTTTTCCATAGACTTACATAATTACTTGCTTTTAGTACTATTTCAATCTTCTCTCATACTTTGCCAAATGTTATTTATGAGCATGAATTATATCTAATGAAGACTGCTATACTGCTAGTTGGCGCCACACGCCTTCAGAATACCGTGAAATTGACTACAACACATGAAAATACACCAGCTGTGCTTTGCAGTATATTCTTATTATAAGAAATATTTTAATACAAAATACTATATCCCTTAACAGTATTATGTTTGAATAATATTTTTAGTAGCTTTTTTTTAATCTGTACTTTTAAACAAAACGCCGGTGGCGCCAGCTAGCGTCTTGTGTCAGTAGCTCTGTGTAATGTGATTTTGTCCTGTAGTGTCGCGAATTGCCGAACGAGCCGCAGCTGTACCAGATGCCGTCAAGTATAAGGAACATGATGAATGCTACCTTGCTGCCACCGCTCACCGCGTACGGTGTGCATGACTTCGCCCATTACGAGGACTACAGGTAAACTATTTGAGAAATTTGTATATTTAACACACTTTATGTCATAAATATCAGAGCAGCCCTGGCTCTTGTACTAGGAAGCCGTGACAAGTCAGAAATAACTTTTGTTTTCTAAAAGTGTTGTGATCGAAGCGGTGATTCCCGTATTATTAAATTTTCGTTAAATTCGCATTGCCTATCTCGAGACACAATCTGTCAAAAACACCTCTAATTTCCCTATGTTTTGAACAGCTTTTGCGCCGAGAAGAGACTTGAATTTTAACGTTTTTTGAAGTAAGAGAATTGGCATGCCGAAACTGAACAGAGACTTAAACATTTGAATAATAAACTTGGGTTCGACCCTTCACACTTCAAAACTACACTTAATTACTGTTGAAAGAAACTAGATGGACAAACATGCTCTTTTGTAAAACACTCGTGACGCGACGCAGTCACATTGCAAAACACCGTAGCTTAAGCGCACGTGAGCACTATTACACAGTAATAGCCACGTACAGTCGATAACTAACCGAACACTTGCTAGGTAAGGTGGATTCTTTGTCAATGTTGCAAGAATGAATAAATACTAAACTAGGTTATCTTAGTTCATGCTGGTCTAAGAAAACATGTCCCCACTGCTGGGACACAGGCCTCCTCTCTGTGAGAGGGAACAGGCTTTAATCAACCACGCGGGCCCAATGCGGGTTGGGTTGGTGGATGTCACAATATGTCTTCGATTTTTTGGTTCTAGGTCATGCCGGTTCCCTCGCGATGTTTTCCTATAAGCTTGAAGGTCTTAATATTATAAATAAATAATTATATTACATCATACTAAAATCCTAGTTTATTCACAGTGAGGAGGTCAATCTGGAGAACACGACCAATCTGAAGGATGCCGCTGAGTTACTAGATGAGGAGTACAACCTTGAGCCTGAGATTGATGCCTTCTTGCCGTCAAACATGATATCATATGGAACGATTGTGAGTTACTTTGCTTCGCTAAATGATAGGTAAAAGCTTACCGATTACAAATTAATGCTTGAAATGAAAAAATTACCAAGCAACTTTTTGGGCAATACTGAGTTTTTAACTCTAGTATGTCTGGAATAGTACTTTATCTAGTCGATATCTTTCATATCATATGTCATGTGAAATCTACATTATTATTTTAATAGAAAACTTAAGAAGACCATTTTTATATTGTTCGGGCTGTTATCCCTTCCGCAGTCACGGGGTCCTAGTGCTAAGAAAGAAAATTTGGTTTAAATAAATATCACTAGATGGCGCGATATGCATCGATTTGTTATTGAATTGTGTGTAAAATTAACATTTTCTAGAAAGGCTTATGTTTAACTTACCACCAGATATAGTAACATATAACAGACAAAAATAGTAAATGATCACCAAAATTAAACCCGCATCTTATTGTAAAATTATAACCAAAGTTTTAACATCTCGCTATCCTGTTTAGGCAAAATGACTCCAAATAAATCATTGTTAACCCAAAAGTAGTAAATGATCACCAAAAGTAGTAAATGATCACCAAAATTAAACCAATGACCAAAAAGATTATAAAATTTCTGGGAGCAACTTGGAAGTAGCGCTCGCCGGCCGCTGCCGCGGCACCGCTCGCTTTGCTCGCTCGGCTCGCGCGCGGTTGGTCACAGTTCTAACCTAACCTATTTTACAACATTAAATAGCGCAATAATTTGCTATTAAAATTTGGTGATCAATTTACTAAATTTGGTGATCAATTTACTAAATTTGGGTTTCATAGTACAATTTTAGGTAATAGAGGTTATGGTCACAAAGTAATTTTAGGTGGTCATTATATTTATCCCCTTCTAGAAATGCTCATAAAAATTTTAATCAACTCACCTAAGCACCAAATTATGGCATTTTAAAGATTATTTGATCCGTTCAAATAATCTTTAAAATGCCAATTTAAAATTGATTCCAATAGATAGCGCGGTTTTAATTTCTAAGACATGCCACCCGATTTTTTATTTGTCTTGTAAAACATTTTTGTATTCGTACAATGAAACACTCATACCGCTGAATAGACCGATAAATCGTCTACCGCGCAATTCAAACCACGTGGTGTGTCAAGTCTCATCTTTTGTGGTACGCACTGCACAACTGGTGGCATCTAAAGATTAATAAAATTCGTAATCATATAAATATTGTGCATTGTTTCAGATTTCGGACTTAAACGCTGAGGCGAAACTATTTTTTCCACCGTACTTCAGATACAGAAAATATCGTTCCATTGCGCAGGTAAAGTTATTTTTTTATATATTTGTTGTAAATGTTACATGATTTATTGTAGTATTTCACGGTTGTTTTCGATCAGCAACTACTTATAACTGATGATTTGATGGCACCAATACATTTTTTATGTTATCATGTCCTGTCCCACTGTTGGGCAAAGGCCTCCCGCATGTCCTTCCAAGTATTCTTTTCCTGAGCCACCTCGCACCAGCCTCTGCAGTGGGCTTGTCATAACTTATAAAAGCATAATTTTATGACTAAGTTTATGTAATGTTCTTCTTCTGGGTAAACTCACTCCATCGTCGACTCTGTCTCTGTCACCTCTGACCTAGACTAGAGTCAAGAGCAAACCCATAAAAAAAAAAAAAAAAAGTTGCCCAATAATGAATTTTAACTTCTTACCCGGTAAAATTATTTGAAGCCCCATTGACTACTTTTCTATATTAATCATGGTCTTATTTTTAATCTTGAAGCCAAATTTCATCCTGTAAAGTGTTGATAAAATCATGTACTGTTACAGCAATACGAAATTGAGGAATTCAAAGAGAAGGCTGCAAAAATAGCGGCGATCAGTAAAGGTAACGAATTGATCAAGACCGAAGTCCTTAACAAACTACAGCAAGCGCAAATAAATATCGAAAACGAAGAACAGAAAATTAAAGCCGAGAAAAATGATGACACCGAACAACAGAAGAAATCGCAACAACGCAAAAGGAAAATATCTGCTGAAAAAGTGGAACATAAAGCGTCCACCGACAATGTTACTGATAATAATAGTGTAATGATTAAAGAAGAAGTAACAGAAAATAGCACTAAGAAAATTGATAGCAACGTGAAACCCTACGCATATAAAAATGCCGACTACAAAAAGTTTTTCAATCAGTCTAATAAAGATTACAAACAGAAACAACCAAAAATGAAATTTAAAAAATATAAAAAATAATGGTTGCATATTTATTAAGCGAAACTATACATTAATATATATAGTTCGTTTTATTTTACTTTGTGGTTTTATTTATACCCGAATAAAATTGTAAATGAAACACTGGCACAAATCCTTGCTTTACATACTTTAATATTACCATGTACAAAAAATTTACTGTAGTTCTTGGCACTAGTCGAATGGCGATGTCGACGTGAGTGTCAAGAACTTTGCAGCCAGACGAGGAATCCTATTCAGAAATATCTTCAGAGATGTCTTCTCTCACCTTAATTTTGTTCTTACCTACTCGACGATTTGTGTATGCGCCGGACTCGTTCCTTTCCTTCGTGACCCCTTTACCCTCGACCTTATTTTTATTTCTGACGCGGAACTTAATTGTTCTCGGCGGTTCTTCCTCTCGATTCACCTTCTTGCTGGTTCTGCGAGAGACTAGATGCCGAGGAGCCTCCGTGGTCGCCGTGGTTGTCTTGTCATCTTCTGACGGCACTTCACGTTTCAACACGCTCTTAAATGTCTGACCGCGAGTCGGTTCGTGAAGCGAGAAAGTGATTCGATCATGATGTATCTGTTGGCATCAGTGTTGAAATAAGTAACTACGTATATAGACGTGTAAAGCTAATTGTTACTAGGCGCTGTACAAATAGTAATATTGTGCTTACCCTATATTCTATAGTTAAGAAGCATTCTTCCTCGTCTTCACATATGAGCGAGTTGACGTCAGCCGGCTTGGCCACGTTGGCAGGCCGGCGGCCCACTCGCACGAAGCGCCACAAGGAGCGGATGCGAGGGCCACATGCGCGGACCATATCAGCCACCTAGTGATCAATATTGCGATTAAATAATAGTTGGACGGTTTGCTTTTTTCGACTTGCTGCAATTCAGAACCTTAGATAAATTACAGTAATTGCCACTTATTCATATCGTAACAGACTGGACAGTAATGTGTGCTAAGTTGATAAATATATGTCCAATGTGATACAGTACATTTTTGAACAGCCCTAACAAACAGCCACAAATTTGAAAAGAAACGTCCGGAACGTTTACTTTTTAATCGATTGGAAAAAAGGAGGAGTTATGTTCGACTGTTTGAGTTTTTTCTTGTGTATGTCCACCGATTTCTCTGTCAATTGTGGACAGAAATTGAAAATGCTTTTATGCATGTAAGCAGTGTAAACTCTCGAGGTTGGTCCCATTAACACATAGTCAGCCTCTGATGAGGGTATCCCACTGATATCAAAGGAACTCCTCAAATATTATAGGCATAATGAAAATACCTATTTTGGTATTTGCATCAACATGACAAGCATTTTTACTCAGAAATAATCATTTGCTGAAGTGGAACTAATAAAGAAGGCCACAGATGACCACAGGAACTCTTCAATGGTAAGTACGTCGTATTCGAGATATAATATTATATCAAATAGTAAGCGACTATGATGAAGAAAATTTTAATAAATGGTTCTGATGAAAATGGTACAATCGAACTAAAAAAACCGGCCAAGTGCGAGTCGGACTCGCACACGAAGGGTTCCGTACCATTATTGCAAAACACTGCAAAAAATCACGTTTTTTGTATGGGAGCTCCCCTTAATTTATTTTATTTTAATTTTATAATTATTATTTTTGAAGAGAATATACAACTAAACATTCTGTGAATATTTCAAGCGTCTACCTGTTGCCGTTATTAATATCGAGCAAAAAACGAAAAAATATCACGTTTGTTGTATGGGAGCCCCCCTTAAATATTTATTTTATACTGTTTTTAGTATTTGTTGTTATAGCGGCAACAGAAATACACCATCTGTGAAAATTACAACTGTCTAGCTATCACGGTTAATGAGATACAGCCTGGTGACAGACGGACAGACAGACAGACGGATCGCGAAGTCTTAGTAATAGGGTCCCGTTTTTACCCTTTGTGTACGGAACCCTAAAAAGAGAAAGTATAAATGTACTTTATAAGAAATCATTTAAGTCCCCTTATTTCGAAAAGTCCGGACGGATGGTAACCCAAGTTACAATGTAATTTAGAATTATAGTCTACATAGTTCACGATTGTCCAAGATTCTGTATTCAAATCGAGCTATGGATAATACGGTATAAATATAAAGTAGACCTAATACATACTTTCATCTGTTCAGCGCCGTCACAAATGCCGCCTACGTGCGGTGCCACGCCGAAGCTGTTGATGCAGGCGCGGTCCTCTGGCAGCAGAGAGTCGATCTGCAACGCGCACTTTGGTATGGCGTCCGTTCGTTCCTGTGCACAATTTTGAATAAGTATACACGCAGTACCTACTAACATATAGGACCAGGACCTTGCGGCTATTAAAGATGTTATTTTTCTTTTGGATTCACACATATCGTGCATTTAGTAGAGATTTTCTTGACAATTCTTTTCCATATGAAAAGTGAATTTAGAACCTTGCATTTAAATGCAGACGTTTTTATAAATAAAGAACTGAGCTGCTCTGCGACACTTAAATTTCTACCCTCTTACAAATAAACGCGGTATAAAGTTATACCAGGTAAAACAAAGGTATAACCATACATTTTCATAGGTTTATACTTGGTATAACTTTATACCGCGTTTATTTGTAAGAGGGCTAGTGTCTGCTCGAAAGTGCACCTAGCTCTCGCCTCTGTGATAAAAAATTATTACAAATTGAATATAGTCTTACCCAGCCTATTTCGTCACAACGTTTGGGCTCATCGTAGCATACATAGTAGTTGACTTGTTTCGAATCATCAGGTCTCTTCTCAGTAGACCAAGTATACCAATTCTCACCGAATTTAAACATACTGTTAACGTGGCTCTGGCGGTAAATTAACGGAAAAACCAATTCGTTTGGGTGTTGTTGTTTCGGTTTTTCAGTACTAGTAGTAGTAGTGGTCTTTTCTTCATCAAAATCGATTTGTTTTTCTTCGACATGTTTATGTGACTTGAGGAGGAAGGGCATCATGGTGGCGTCGAGGCGCTTCTTGTGCTCGGGCCAGGCGGGTTCGGTGCGCGACTCCTCTTCCTCCATCTTGGAGTCCTCCTGCTCCGAGTGCATCACCACCTTGACTTTGACCGCGAGCGCGGCGTGCAGCAGACACACACCGTAGACCAACCAACTTATCCGTCCCATCTTCGAGTGAACCATTACTTCGATTTCGAATATAGTATTGCTCGCTCGGCTTCAATTGTTTTATCCTGCATAAAGGAAGTTGTTTTTTGGCGGCTGCCCGATAAGGACAGTGTTTGTAAACATTCGCATAGACCAGCCATGCAGGAAGCAAAAGAAGGAATAGAATCTTTGTTTTAGGTGTTGATCAGCAGCTGCTCGCAACACAGGTACGAATACACGATAGTGATAAGTAGGGCGCAATCAAAAACAGACTCATTAGATTATTGCTTTTATTTGGGTACAAAGATGTAGAGTATAAAATAAAAATACTGCATTTGGTATCAACCTTTTTCATAAAACTTTGATTATGAAAATTAAGCATTTCGACAAATACATGTTATACATCTATAAAATAAAATTAAAGCATAAGTTGTATTTCTAGACTAATTTTTATCATTATTTCTTTATCTATATAGAAATTGTATAATCGTATAGTACAAATAAAAAAGCGAGTGAAGTTTGGACCATTGTTAGGAATTTAAGTTTTCCATAGTGCTCGATATATTACATCAGCCATAAGAATTCGTATTTACAAGATACAATATAATTTCGTTCTAACATGATATTTCGTTCATAGCATTAGGGTAAGAATAGCATCACTAAGGCAGAGAGGGTGTTTTATTGTACATTATTATTATTAGTGCCTAAAATTACTAACTATCGATACGTTAGCATGAGGGAATGAGACTTCGTTACAAAACTACTCTTTCTCTCATCTATATACTATAGGCTAGACAATAATAATTAACGAACAAATTAAGACCAGATCGAAAGTAAACGTATCCTTAGTGTAAAGAGTTGCCCTACTTAGAAATAATTAGACCTCTATGTGTTCGATTAGCCTAGTTAACATTGGTTCCGTGTACGATGTACGTCACAACCACAGCGTAAAGGACACTCCGAACACGCCGGACATACACAGTGCGGAGAAACAGTTCAGTGAGCAGGCGAGTCGTGACAACTGTGCGTTACAATGTTCTCTGCCAACGCTTGTGTATATCACCCTAAAAAATATTCTCACTTACACTTAGCAACTTTTATAATATAAAAAATATCACGTCTTAAGTTTAATTTGTTTTTGAAGTCCTGTATAACTCAACAAGTAGTTTCATTTCGATCGTCTCGTTACATTTAAAGAATTATGCCAAGTACAATAACCTAAATAAAAACTTCCTCACAGTAGTTCCCACCAACAATTATTTCTGATTTTATTAGTTTCTGATAACGAATTATTTCGTCTTTGTGAATCAAGGTGAGTATAAGAAGATTATCTCAATAACAACATTATCTGCTATAGTTAATAAAAATGTAAGTATATTCAAATATTGCTTTCATAAGTTACGCGAAAATAATAAATTCATAGAAGAATATTGATAAGATTTTTATAATTTGGTTATTTGTGCTTAATATAGTATTCGAAAAAATATAACATTGGGTGTCCTCTACACTGCGATTAATTGTGATTCAAACTTGACTAAGTTGCAACCTAAATATCGCTCGCTTACATCTAATAAGTGCTTATTCTATTAGGCTCATAATATTAAGCCGTTTCGGTCCACGAGAGGGGAACGTAAGAGCTAGTGATAACACTATGAAGCTTACGTTCGGATACACGCATGATCGACAACAACTCTACAAAAATAGGCTTTCACAAGTGAAATTTAAATAGATGGCTCATTTACATTAGTATAACCGGTTTTCGGTTAGCCGTATTCGACACACATCCCGTAATCGGTCACCGTCTAGTGTTCGGTTGAATGCGGACGCCGAATCCTGTAAACCGCCAACTTGAATGAATGCCGTATTTGGCGTTTTGGGCTGTTTAAATTAAG
The DNA here is from genome assembly GCA_945859665.1 of Anorthoa munda. Classification (NCBI taxonomy): domain Eukaryota; kingdom Metazoa; phylum Arthropoda; class Insecta; order Lepidoptera; family Noctuidae; genus Anorthoa; species Anorthoa munda. Next base: position 54,273,638 of record OX243893.1, on the reverse strand, counting down.
GCCCGATTTCACCAATGTAACTAATCGCGATTAGTTCAACTTAACTCAGTTTGTGCAAATACAGCGTTCTGATTGTTAGTTTATCAGCGGTCTCAACCACGATTAGTTTCATTGGTGAAATCGGGCCTTAATTTAAACAGTCCAATTCGGTTAAACTAATCGCGATTAGTTCAACTTAACTCAATTTATGCAAATACAGCGTTCTGATTGGTAGTTTCTCAGCGGTCTCAATCGCGATTAGTTTCAATTGTGAAATCGGGCCTTAATTTAAACAGCCCAATTGGGATTCCCGATTCAGCCGAAAGCGGTCGCCGTATACGGTGGCCGACCTAATGTAAACGCACCATCATTCTTCACCTAAGATAAACTTGTATAACAATATGATTTACAAGAAGTAATTCTAATAAATAAAATAAAGATATAAAATATAAAGAGTAAAATGAGAATAAATAAAGTATACAATATAAAACGAATCTCATAGTTTCGGTGGAGTCATCGCATGTATCTAAACGCAACAGAGGTGGGCCGCGGCCTCGCCCTGATATATTGTCAGAACATCTGCTCAATCTAACTTCAACACAGCAAACTACGGAAAATAGACAAATCTCAACAGCTATATATTTAATTATTTCTAATAGAATTTATTCGATTCAGATGTACTATAACTAACAACTTACTATTATAATAGTTATGCTCTAGTTTACTGTTTTTAAGGAAATGTGTTGTATGAAAATAAACGACTATTAAATTTGGTAACTTTACCTTTCAGGATACTACTAATTACGTACCATGTCGTGTTCTATGCGGAAGATTGGGTAATGTTCTTGAACATTATTTTCATTATAGTATAAAAAGCATACAGTGCCTTGTAAAAAAGTATTTAAACAACGGTACTGCCTGGTGCGATGGTGCCTGGAGGGGAAGGAAGATCGGTCGCTTATGTCTATTATACGTAGCTCACTCGTAAAGTTATGCAGTACAGATAAAAATCTATAATCTATTCACCGGTATGACTAAGATCGGTGTAAGTCCATGAGCTGAATGAATCACATCACGATGAACTGATTATAACTATGGCCTGGGATCGCTCATATGGTAATGTGTCTGTCTGGCGCCGCCCATCTACTGACAAACCAGAACGTTCGACAAAGCCGTGCACAAAGCCGATCGGGCGTGTGAAGCCACCTAACACGAATTCCTATTAAGTACAAAAACCACGCACGCCAGACAGAAGCATTCTTCACTCTGCGATCACAGGGAAACGAACATTCGGAGCAAACGCTGAGTACGCATCCTCGCGACTTTACCGAACAGAGATCTCTCGACTGCACTGTATTGTCGATGAGTTATTATTACCCATTTCTACTTTAATTTAATAATTCTAATAAATAATATAATAGAGATAGATTTAGAGAGAATACCCTAAGGAATGAAGAGATCTCTGTTGGGCGTATCGTGTATCTTCAAAACCTGGTGGTAATTTCGTGAGTGTCGTGTTTGTGGCACGCACTCAGTTTCGTTCAGCTTTTGCCCCGAGTGTGTCGTTAGTAGCTCATGCCCGCGTATATGTTGGGGCATGGGACGTGCCAGGATCACGTGGTGGCGTAGCTGAGCGCCTTGCGCTGCAGGAAGAGGTGGATCTCGGCGAAGGCTGGACGCTCGCGGTCGTCGCGCCGCCAGCATTCGCACATGAGCTCGTACAGGTCGCGCGGACAGCCCACCGCGCGCTCCACGCACTCGAACACGCCGTCGTCGGCTTGCAGGTGCGACAGGTTCGACAGCACCTGCGGATTCATAGCCATTAGTACGTTCGTCTGATTATACTGATTATTTTACTAAAAGTATATCGAACGCGGTCGGTTTTGCCCAAAGCGATAGATGGTGTTAGCAGTAATGTGAATTAAGAGCCCAATATTCTATAATTTTGTGCTTAGGAGAATTGATTAAACAAGAACATACAATTTGTATGGCCAATTCTAGATATGTTGATTTTACACAAAATTTAATAATACATCGATGCATATCGCGCCATCTAGTCAAATTTATTTGAAATAAATTTATTTCTTATTGAAATTTCTTGTGAAAATAGAGAAAACAACGTTTTCTAAAAATGAAACCTAGCTAGATCGATTTTTCGCCCCCGAAACCCACTGCATACAAAATTTTGATTGATTAAGTTTATATAATTATATACATACATATTAGACACAAGAATTGCTCCTTTAAAGGTATTACATTATATAGATTATTTCACTGATTGTTTACTATTACCGAGTAATATACCATTTATGTTTTATTATGAATATGAGCTATGAATATCAATGTTAATGGATGGTGAGGGAGGGAAAGAAAACCATAAAAAGTTGGATGGACTGTGTGAGGAGTGATATCTATTTCGGGACAGGACGGCATGAAAGAAGAAAACTTGTTGCGCCGAGCCTAAGTTACATGGGTTAAGGGCAGAGTTAGATGATGATACCATATGCTTTATTGTGAAAAAGAAAGGGTATTTCTCTATAATTTAGGTGAGTATGTAGGGGCACACAACGAAATATTGTTTTTTCCAGTAACTTGTCTATTATCCTAAGAAAAACGTTTCGAAATAAGAAGATTTAGACACAAGATTATAAAATTAAAATATACAAAATTACATAATAACAGGGTTACGAAATGACTTTTGTATGGAGTTTTGATATCAATATATAACTGGCAGAATGATACTGAACCTGTTACCTCTCGAAAAAGCGCGCGTTGATTGTGTGTATATAGTCTGTGGTTTTTAGTCTGAACGTTTCTAATAAATTGTTATTGGAACTTATTTGCATTTAATTAAGTAAGCTCATCAGATAGTGGAAAAAGAATCGTTCGTGTCTCGCATAAAAAGGCTTTATTTTAACACTCGTATGTAGCTTTTGACATTGGCTACATCGCTCGTATAATCTAAAAATCCAAAATCTCGACTTTTTGTGCTCGAAATGAAATGTACTATTTCCAGATCCACACAGACAGGAAAAACCTAGTTTATTCATATTCTGATAAGACTAGATAATTGGATAAATGCGTACCTCGTTATCAGTCAAATGCTCGTAAGGCCTACGTCTGCACAGGGTGAAGATCTCGTGCAGCGTCACGGCGAAGGCCCACACATCGCTCTTCGTAGTATACTTGGCCCGGAGCACGGACTCCCAAGCGGCCCACCGCAGCGGTAATGGAATGCGTCCGTCCACCTTGTAATAGTCACACGCGTACGCCTCGTTGTCCGTGCCGAAGTCGCTGATCTTCACTTGATAGTTTTTGCCTATTAGGCAGTTCCTGGAAATTCATTTTTATTGTTAGCGTATAATATTGTTTGATGTAGTGTGATTTTTAAGGGATGAATGTAATAACTGATTTTTCTCAAGAAGACTAATAATATTCTACGCAATTGAGGTTTGGTGTTAGAGAATCAATTAACGGGTTAAGCTCGCCTTTGTACATAACCTGTCCTATTATTTATGTTTTGTGTACAGTAAAAATTAAAATAAGACGTTCATAGTATTTATCTATCTTAAGCACCCGATGCAACATTACATCCTCAAATGAATATTACACTACTACAATATTAGACTACTGATAATTGATAGCTCAACAAACCTCGCAGCCAAATCTCTATGCACGAAATTGAGCGATTCCAAATACTGCATTCCGGCCGCTATTTGCGTGGCGAGGTGTAGCAGGAGATGCGCGGCGGGCGGTACCGCGGACCTCAGGAAGGCGCAGAGGTCACCCAGCTCGAGGTATTCCAGTACTACGGCCAGGGGGGGCGAGCGACACGCGCCCAGCACTCTCGCCAGGTGCGGGGAAGACAACGCGGCTAGTATACGTACATCGCGCTCGAACTCGTCCCTGAAAGTTGTTACAATCAGCCTATAATGTTCCCTTTGAAATTCTATTCACAGATTGTCCTACACTCCAAATGTCTTTTTATGTTATTTTCTTTTTTATGCGATTTTAATCGTAATTTTAATACGCTCATACTGTAAAAACAGCTATGTGATAAATACATTATTTAAAATGTTACGGTATGTAGCTTTCATACATAAAAGTTCCAGTAAAAACACGCTAAGTGTTATAATTCACATAGCTATAAAAATACTACTGAAACAGCCACTATAGCGGCTATTACACACGCAACGACTAAATGCTTCTGCATTTCAACAGAATAGGAATAATTAAGTCACTACTTATTTAATTATACAGACTTTGTTTTACTCTGTTAACAGTAATAAGCGTTTTGCGCATTTAGTCTGTGCTAAGTTTGAACCTAAGTTTTCCTCATTTAAGAGAACATCTTTTTTAGGTTGCAGATGAAAATGAGCTAAACATTTGTTTCTTTTTATTAAAAAGTCATTGCGTTGTGCAAGAAAACACTATTTATTTTATTTCAATATCAAGACACAATTTTAACACAATAAGGCTTATGCTGCGGGGAAATAGTATATTATGCAACTAGTGAATAAAGGATGGATTTAAAGCGAGGGCCATAGATGAATCACGAGCAAGTGAAGGATTCTAACAACTTAATCACGACCGCAGGGAGTGATTCAAGTGTTAGAATCCTGAGCGATGCGAGTGATTCATGGCCCTCTATATAAATCCGTTTTATTCAAGAGTTGGATAGTATACTCTATACTATTACTACGAGAAAAAGAAAATAGATATTTAATGAAGAACAAGTGCGAGTCGAACTCGCGCACGAAGGGTCCCGTACCATTATCGCAAAAACATATGGGAGTATACATAATGTATGAGAGCCCCACTTAAATATTTATTTTCTTCAATTTTTAGTATATTTTATTATAGCGGCAACAGAAATACATCATCTGTGAAAACCAACTGTCTAGCTAACACGATTCATAAGATACAGCCTGGTGCCAGACAGACAGACGGACAGTGGAGTCTTATTAATAGGGTCACATCGCGCTCGAACTCGTCCCTGAAAGCTGTTACAATCAGCCTATAATGTTCCCTTTGAAATTCTATTCACAGATTGTCCTACACTCCAAATCATTGCTGCGCGTGCAAAAGTCGCTAACTATATTTTTTAGGGTTCCGTACCCAAAGGGTAAAAACGGAACCCTATTACTAAGACTTCGCGATCCGTCTGTCTGTCTTTCTGTCTGTCTGTCTGTCCGTCTGTCTCCAGGCTGTATCTCATGAACCGTGATAGCTAGACAGTTGAAATTTTCACAGATGATGTATTTCTGTTGCCGCTATAACAACAAATACTAAAAACAGTATAAAATAAATATTAAAGGGGGGCTCCCATACAACAAACGTGATATTTTTGCCGTTTTTGCTCGATATTATTAACGGCAACAGGTAGAAACTTGAAATATTCACAGAATATTTAGTTGTATATTTACTTCAAAAAATAATAATTAATAAATTAAAATTAAGGGGGGCTCCCATACAACAAACGTGATTTTTATGCAGTGTTTTGCGATAATGGTACGGAACCCTTCGTGTGCGAGTCCGACTCGCACTTGGCCGGTTTTTATTTTTGTTATTTTCGTTTACTTATGCAGTTTTGATCGTAATTTTTATACGCTCATACTGTAAAAACAGCTATGTGATAAATATATTATTTAAAATGTTACGGTATGTAGCTTTCATACATAAAAGTTTCAGTAAAAACACGCTAAGTGTTATAATTCACATAGCTATAAAAATACTACTGAAACTTTCGTCGTTGCGTGTGCAATAGCCGCTATGGTGGCTACCATAGCGGCTATTGCACACGCAACGACGAAATGTTCCTGCATTTCAACAAAATAGGAATAATTAAGTCACTACTTATTTAATTATACAGACTTTGTTTTACTCTGTTAACAGTAATAAGCGTTTTGCGCATTTAGTCTGTGCTAAGTTTGAACCTAAGTTTTCCTCATTTAAGAGAACATCTTTTTTAGGTTGCAGATGAAAATGAGCTAAACATTTGTTTCTTTTTATTAAAAAGTCATTGCGTTGTGCAAGAAAACACTATTTATTTTATTTCAATATCAAGACACAATTTTAACACAATAAGGCCTATGCTGCGGGGAAATAGTATATTATGCAACTAGTGAATAAAGGATGGATTTAAAGCGAGGGCCATAGATGAATCACGAGCAAGTGAAGGATTCTAACAACTTAATCACGACCGCAGGGAGTGATTCAAGTGTTAGAATCCTGAGCGATGCGAGTGATTCATGGCCCTCTATATAAATCCGTTTTATTCAAGAGTTGGATAGTATACTCTATACTATTACTACGAGAAAAAGAAAATAGATATTTAATGAAGAACAAGTGCGAGTCGAACTCGCGCACGAAGGGTCCCGTACCATTATCGCAAAAACATATGGGAGTATACATAATGTATGAGAGCCCCACTTAAATATTTATTTTCTTCAATTTTTAGTATATTTTATTATAGCGGCAACAGAAATACATCATCTGTGAAAACCAACTGTCTAGCTAACACGATTCATAAGATACAGCCTGGTGCCAGACAGACAGACGGACAGTGGAGTCTTATTAATAGGGTCACATCGCGCTCGAACTCGTCCCTGAAAGCTGTTACAATCAGCCTATAATGTTCCCTTTGAAATTCTATTCACAGATTGTCCTACACTCCAAATCATTGCTGCGCGTGCAAAAGTCGCTAACTATATTTTTTAGGGTTCCGTACCCAAAGGGTAAAAACGGAACCCTATTACTAAGACTTCGCGATCCGTCTGTCTGTCTTTCTGTCTGTCTGTCTGTCCGTCTGTCTCCAGGCTGTATCTCATGAACCGTGATAGCTAGACAGTTGAAATTTTCACAGATGATGTATTTCTGTTGCCGCTATAACAACAAATACTAAAAACAGTATAAAATAAATATTAAAGGGGGGCTCCCATACAACAAACGTGATATTTTTGCCGTTTTTGCTCGATATTATTAACGGCAACAGGTAGAAACTTGAAATATTCACAGAATATTTAGTTGTATATTTACTTCAAAAAATAATAATTAATAAATTAAAATTAAGGGGGGCTCCCATACAACAAACGTGATTTTTATGCAGTGTTTTGCGATAATGGTACGGAACCCTTCGTGTGCGAGTCCGACTCGCACTTGGCCGGTTTTTATTTTTGTTATTTTCGTTTACTTATGCAGTTTTGATCGTAATTTTTATACGCTCATACTGTAAAAACAGCTATGTGATAAATATATTATTTAAAATGTTACGGTATGTAGCTTTCATACATAAAATTTTCAGTAAAAACACGCTAAGTGTTATAATTCACATAGCTATAAAAATACTACTGAAACTTTCGTCGTTGCGTGTGCAATAGCCGCTATGGTGGCTACCATAGCGGCTATTGCACACGCAACGACGAAATGTTCCTGCATTTCAACAAAATAGGAATAATTAAGTCACTACTTATTTAATTATACAGACTTTGTTTTACTCTGTTAACAGTAATAAGCGTTTTGCGCATTTAGTCTGTGCTAAGTTTGAACCTAAGTTTTCCTCATTTAAGAGAACATCTTTTTTAGGTTGCAGATGAAAATGAGCTAAACATTTGTTTCTTTTTATTAAAAAGTCATTGCGTTGTGCAAGAAAACACTATTTATTTTATTTCAATATCAAGACACAATTTTAACACAATAAGGCCTATGCTGCGGGGAAATAGTATATTATGCAACTAGTGAATAAAGGATGGATTTAAAGCGAGGGCCATAGATGAATCACGAGCAAGTGAAGGATTCTAACAACTTAATCACGACCGCAGGGAGTGATTCAAGTGTTAGAATCCTGAGCGATGCGAGAGATTCATGGCCCTTGATACAAATCCGTTTTATTCAAGACTTGCATACTATACTTTATACTATGACTACGAGAAAAAGAAAGATGTAAGCGAAAGTAGACGTTCTTTTTTTTATTTAATGAAGTACAAGTGCGAGTCCGACTCGCGCACGTAGGGTCCCGTACCATTATCGCAAAAAACATATGGGAGTATACATAATGTATGAGAACCCCACTTAAATATTTATTTTATTCAATTTTTTGTATATTTTATTATAGCGGCAACAGAAATACATCATCTGTGAAAACCAACTGTCTAGCTAACACGATTCATGAGATACAGCCTGGTGCCAGACAGACAGACGGACAGTGGAGTCTTATTAATAGGGTCCCGATTTTACCCTTTGGGTACGGAACCCTAAAAAAGAAAGGTTAAATTCATTAAATTGACAGCAAAGAAAACAAAACAATTTTTATTCTAATGCTAAACTCTTTGTCGAAAATGTCGACCAACTAATTCTCTAGAAGTTACTTGCACATGTATCTAGTTTGTATGTCGAGTATTTTTTGCGCAAGAAAGTTTGTATAGCATTGAGTTGGAGGTCGAATAATCTTAGTGTGTTCTTAATTCAAAAACCAAAATAGTGATTATTCATTGCTTTTTATTCACTGTTTCAGTGAATAAAATAAGCTTTTTTACAGGGGGAGTGGTTTATACTTAATTTTGGGTTAATTGATATTCAATTGACAATAATTATGTCATACAATATTGTCAATTTAACCTCGTTTTAGCAACTGACTATGACTTAAGTTTTCACTCATGTGGGCCTAATTCGTAATAGTGGTTTCGTTACAAAACAGACGAATATCTATATTAAAAAAAAAAAAAAATATATAATAATTATCTATACATACTCGTAAAATAAAATTGTAACTCGGCGATGTCTGTGTTTTGAAAATATTTTAGAAAATGTTGTACGGAGGGTATTTATATCAGCTATGGATGGCAAAATTAATATTTTATTTGTCTGTCACAAACATTCTTTGTACGCGGTTGATGCAAAAACAGCTGCACAAAATTGGATGCGGTTTTCACTATTTTATTATTGCTGGTATTGTATTACTACGAGTTCAATCTAAAAGTACGAAAAGAAAGACAAACACAGAAGACATCACAGAGGTAAGACGGAAACAAGCGACATGTAGTAAACATGTAGAATCTAATGCGCATACATGATATACCTCTCCTTGACGGTGGCGTCGTGGCACAGGAACTTCACGGCCACCAGGCGCTTCTCCGACGTCATGGTGCCGTTGTACTCCGGCACTCCGTCCGCCTCCGCTACGTATACCTTCGAAAGAAAACATGATTTTGAACTTGGGAAGGAACGAGACAACCCCAACATAAGTATTATTGATTAGCTTTAATCCGCCGGCTTCGCCTGTGTAAAAAGTGTTTTATCATCCCAAGGGAATAAAAACTATCATATGTCCTTCCCAGGGTCTCAAACAATCTCCATGGCAAAGGACATGGCTAAACAACTGCCCTTAGCATGCATAGAAATTTCTCACTAACTCGTAACATTAAAATATTCATTAATGAATTATTACATTTTTATTATTCTTCTAGAACTTTCGTGAATTAATCAAATAATAATAATAATTAAACGTTTTTTCATGTTTTTGTTTGATAAGAAGAACATAAGATGCCGTTTACAAAAAAAGGACATGGCTAAATAAAGTATGGACGACTGCCCTAGCAATGAATAAACATTTTAACTAGTAATATGTAATTCTGAATAGCTGAATATGAGTATTTCGTATGAAAAAAGTTACAGACACTTTTTATATCGTCACAATCCTGAAAATAAAATCGTAGAAACGCCTACATTAATAGGTATACAAACTTGTAAAAGAATAAGATTTTGCTATGATACTTTATTAAGGCGTTCAGAGGAGCTCGTGGCTTAATAATAACAGACGCACAGGTCGATCTTCAAGGTTAAACAACGCTAGCCGAGGACATTCCGCGGTTCCATCGTGTACCATCTTTACATAGCGAGTTTCCTTCGTGTCTTGGAAAGCTAGTTAAGCTGTTGGTCCCGGCTGTCATTTGAAGATCTTTCATTTGTTGCTACACCACAGTTTATGCATCTGATGATGAATCAATACGCAATTAAAACTTAATACCATACTAGTTGGCTCTGTATTAATACATAATACCCGGCGAAAGGTTTCTTCGTTCAAAGAGAGTTCCCATGACACCCCCAACATGTCCGAACTTTTTAGTGTCAGCACTATTTAAACGCCGTTGCTTTCCAGATTTTGCCAATAATTTCTAGAACTATTCTCTAAGGTTTTGAGATGTATTGCGAAAGGTACAAAAATAAATAATAATGAATACTGTTCGTTTCGATTTACGCAAATGTCTTTAAAAGTAGGTTTATTGACTACAATTTTTCGTAGAACGGAATCTTATGTTGTTCTTGTCAAACAAAAACATGAAAAATCTTTTAATTATTTGATTAATTCACGAAAGTTCTAGAAGAATAATAAAACTGTTATAATTCATTAATGAATATTTGAGATGTATTGCGATAGGTACAATATTAAATAATAATGAATACTGTTCGTTTCGACTTACGAAAATGTATTTAAAAATAGGTTTATTGACTACAATTTTTCGTAGAACGGAATCTTATGTTGTTCTTGTCAAACAAAAACATGAAAAAACTTTTAATTATTTGATTAATTCACAAAAGTTCTAGCAGAATAATAAAACTGTAATAATTCATTAATGAATATTTGAATGTTACGAGCTAGTGAGAAATTTCTAGACGTGCTAAGGGCAGTTGTTTAGCCATGTCCTTTAGTCAATAAACCTACTTTTAAACACTGCAGACCCACCATACCCCTGGCCGTACCCCTGGTGGTACGGTGGGTATTTTAAAGTTAAACGATACCACCAGGTAATAGTGTTGTATTACTAGTTAAAACCACTTTCGAGATCAACAATTAATTTTAGTAGGTAATTAGGTTGTTATGTGCGCAATTTTTCTAATGCGTGGCCAATTGAATTTATTTATTTACTATTTGTAACTGTACGTCTGTAATGAAGTCATCATTGATGATTTGACCCTTTTTCTTTTTTTTGGAATCATCTCCAATGTATGAATATGCTCCAATACTTTGAGTAATCGCATCATCATCATATCAGCCGAAAGATGTCCACTGCTGGACATAGGCCTCAACCAAGCGTCGCCACATTGATCGGTCCCATGCGTCTCGCAACCAGCGGATTCCCGCAACCTACACCAGGTCATCGGTCCACCTGGTGAGAGGCCTTCCAACGCAACGTCTTCCGGTTCGCGGTCGCCACTCCAGAACCTTTCTGCCCCATCTGCCATCCGTTCTGCGAGCAATGTGCCCTGCCCACTGCCACTTAAGTTTGGCAATTTTTCGGGCTATCTACATTTCTGATACGATCACGCAAGGAAACTCCGAGCATAGCCCTCTCCATTGCCCTTTGAGTGAATGAAAGCTTTCTGATTAGGCCCATTGTAAGCGACCAGGTCTCAGAGCCATATGTCATCACTGGTCATAGACTAGACATTGTGGTAATTTGGACGAGAAGATACCGCGAAACTTCTCGAACGCTTCTTCTTCTTCATCGAGTCGATGATTCCATTTTTTTTTCCCGAACTCTGCCCAGCCGAGTCGGATTCGAAGGTTGAACTCTTTCTCGAAGTTGGCCCTACCCAACTGGATCGTTTGTCCCAGGTAGACATAGTCGCCCACCACTTCGAGTGTAGAGTCTTGGACCTTGATAGGAGTGGGTGTAACATGAGCATTCAACATCACCTTGGTTTTGACCATGTTAATCCTAAGACCCACTCTTTCGGAAGCTCTACTGAGGTCATCGAGCATTGTACTGAGGTCCTCCATGGTTTCAGCCATAACCACTATGTCGTCGGCAAACCGAAGGTGAGTGATGTACTCGCCATTGATGTTGATGCCTAGCCCTCTCCGGTCTAGAACCTTGAAGACATCCTCCAGTGCAGCGGTAAACAGCTTCGGAGATATGACGGCTCCCTGTCTCACACCGCGCTGTTGTCGTTTTAAACAAAATAATTTAACTTTTTTCTATTCGGTCCGACATAAGTGCGAATTAAGGGCTTCGCTTTAGTAGTTTCGATTTTGTTTGTCTGAGTCGTCACAGTAATAATCTGCCAAAAAGAAATTATGATACTGGACTGGAACTTCTATTTCAATCAAATCGTGGGATACAATTTTAGAAACTTGTGCAAATTTCTTCCTAGCGTTCTGAAGAAAGTGCTTCACGCCTTAATACCGATTACCGAGGATTTCTCCCAATTGCAAAACTTATCCACATATCTTTAAAATCTCTTTTTTTCTTGTCGTATAATATTACAAATATATTTTTTTGCAAATTACACTTTTCTTTCAATATTTCATTATTCAATGGAACTATTTCACAGGTATGATCTTTATTTTTAATAAATTTATTATCCTTAAAAATAAATATAATATGCGAGAAAACTCATACAGCACAGCACTACGGTCACTTCATACAGTGGTATCGTTTAACTTTAAAATACCCACCGTACCACCAGGGGTACGGCCAGGGGTACGGTGGGTCTGCAGTGCTTTTAAAGACATTTGCGTAAATTGAAACGAACAGTATCAGTCCTTTCATCTGAATCGGTTCAGTAGATCCAAGAGATTACCCCCTACAACCTCACAAACTTTACCTCTTTATAATAAATTTGTAAGTGTAACTGTTTGAGACACAATAATCAATTTTATTTTTATTTAATAATTTTGAACGGCTAAATAAAAAAATATTAAAATCTTTTTATAACAAGCTTAATGGGCTTAAAAATAGTACGAAACGTTTGTTAATACATATTTAATGATCCCAACAATATGGTGCTATCTTGTCTGGTTGAGGAGTTGCTATGGCCACCTTCTGGCTCCATCATGAGAACAACTCCAAAGAACAATTTTTTTTTGAGTTTCTCGGTCGAAACCAACTCGCAGAGGCCTTGTAGGACAATCCCCGGCTGGTGCAGGACTATTGCAGAATATGGGAGACAAAACACATTGTACTATGAGTTTGGGAGGTTTCGTGGATCGATTACCCAAATCTATAGAAGGACTATTGGCCCCTGCCTGATCACTGTTGATCTATATGGCTATAAATCGATAACTTGCACACTCAATTAATGACCCCCCCCCATAAACAGTCGCTAGCACTTTAGTGACGCGCCAAGGGGGGCAACATATACGGGGGGTGCTTAAGGGTACACTAGTCGAAAATTCTTCCATACAAACGTAGTCTGGCTTTTACTCCACTGTTTGACGATGTACGTTCAAAATAAAAAGTGATATCAATTTGTCTCATCATTATCTAGTCCTGTATGGAAGCAAAAAAGTAAAAAAAAATTGACTTGAAAGTTATGAGCTTCGAAAGTTCCATATTTTAACACTAATTTTAACGCATCTTTGGGCGCAAATAAGTACCATATGAAGAAGGAAAATTTAAAAACGGCCTCCATTCAGGGATAGATTAGTAGTTCAACAGTGCAAATAATTTTATTGTGAACAGATACATTCAGTCGTTTTTTCATGATATCCAGAATCCCAAAGGTCTGTTTATAAAATTTCGCGCGCTTGTTTTCGTTCTAAATCATCATCCATTTCGCTACAAATTTGCAAAAGTGTGTATTCGTACGCGAACTAGCTTCTTACTGCTCATAACAGCATCTATCTGTTCCGCACGTGTTGTCGGTTGATATAGCATGCATTTTAACCCCGCGCACAAAATAGTTCGTGCCGTCGACTAGTGTAACCTTAAGGAGTGGAGAGGTGACCATTATTATGTTTTCAGTTTCTGGTTAGTTGGATTCCAGGAAAGATTTGAAAATGGATTACTAGCTGCCACACATACGAAAGCAAGGCACATATAAAGCTTGTAAAAATGACGTACCGTGCCAAATGCACCTTCAGCTAACTTGGAGATCATTCTCAGTCGGTGCCTCGGGAACTCGATCACGTTAGTGGTCTCGAGGCGTCTCTTTAAATCTATGAACACTTCCTGCTGACTTGGCGACTGGAATAAAATAAGTCAAATTAATACTACTTATTGTTTAATCTAAAACAAACTTTTATATTATTATTTTCTAAAAAAAATCATACATTATCACTCGTGCAAACCTTGCTTGTTTCTCGAAACAAACAAGGTTTGCACTGTTTCGTGATTGATATTGTCCAAGGAAACAAGTGCATACCTTTGTAGGAAGGAATTTATAAAATCTTTTTATTTATTTTTAGTTGAAGCGGAAATGAAACTTGATGTGTAGGTAGTAAAGTTACTTTTCCGAAAGCACGTTACTTTTTGGAAAGTACAACACGGATAAAATAACTGTGCACATCGACTGTCATCGACCCCACTCCCGCGTAACCGCGCGGCGCCCCGCGTTCATCTCGTGCGCCTATAGCGAGAGTTGAACGTCACAGCGCCAAGTGCACAATTATTTTGACTGATTAGTAAATCAAATCAAAAAAGGATAGTTACCCGTGTGCTATGCTTGGAGCGTATGGACCCCGCGCCGGACCGCCTCGAGTCCAGGTCCATCTTATCCTCCACGATGTCTGTGGCCCGCTCCGACAGCGAGTCCAGTCGTCTCTTTGTTAGCAGCGGCGCAGAGCTCAACTCGGGCACCGCATAGTCGTAATTTGAACTGTCTGTTGGCAAAAAAAAAATATTTTAGCGAAGAATCATTGCGTCAAATAAAGATTGTTGACGAAAAACAATTGTTTATTCTATTCTATAGTTCAGCAAACAACTAGAGATGGAACGATTTATTGGGTAAGCTATCCGGCCACATTTATAGTAGGCGACTAGACGGCCATTTAAGTCCCTATAGGCCCAAGTTTTTATATCTGTAGTTACCAATGGTAAAATATAGTAACCAATTGTTTAAAACCCTGGCTAAACCAGTTGTTTCATCAATTATTAGCATCAAAAAGAGTCAAATGAGTTGGAGAATTAATTATAAGACTATTTGTTAGACAAAAAATTTATAAAAAATCTTTTTTACTTAAATTATAAAACATGGTTTACCATATTTAACAATTGGTTAACTACTGGATCAAAAATGTAGGTATAAGCCCAGTTTTTTATCCGTAGTTAACTCAACCAATGGTATATGCTAACGAATGGTTTCAAATTTCGGTAAAATGCGCATTCACATCACATCACATCACATCATCAGCCTATTAATGTTCCCACTGCTGGGACACAGGCCTCCTCTCTGTGAGAGGGAATGGGCCGTAATCCACCACGCGGGCCCAGTGCGGGTTGGTGGATGTCACATGTCTTCGAATTTTTGGTTCTAGGACATGCCTGCATGTTTCCTCACGATGTTTTCCTTCACCGTTTTGAGAGCAGTGGTGATGAAATAATTTACACAAAGTAAAGCGCCTGTCTGGGCTCGAACCCACGACCTACAACTTGTAAGTCGCGGCCGATACCATTGGGCCACCACCGCTGTCAAAATGCGCATTGCCTGCCATCAATTGTAAGCATCACAAATGATTAAATAAGTCGAAGAGTTACACACAACAATTGATGAAAAACGTTAACGTTAAACACGTTTTACCGCAATTTGGAACCGTTGGTTAGTATACTAAACCATTGGTTGAGTTAACTACGGATCAAAAAACTAGGCCTTAGTCATCTTAGTAGGACAATGGCTTAACCGGTCCATCTCTTAAATAAACGTCGACAAACAATCTGATTGAACGACGAACTGACCTCAGAAAGCGTAACTTTGCCGACGAAGCGTAACTCGACTTACTTGTTAAGTATTTATAAATTGAGAGGACAATGGGACCACGTAACAAAAGAATTCTTAAAGATTTTATTAAGTGGATTCTTGCAGCATTACTACTAGTCTTGACTTTTTCATAACATTAGACAGAAACAAATCCAAGAAAATAAAAAATGTCATTACTATCGTTCCCGACCCTTACCTGAAAGTGCTGTGTTCGAGTCTTTGACGAAGTCTTTCATTTCCAACAATACAGTACTATAGCTAAAATACGGAGCACACTTGAGCGCTTGATAAGGCTCTTGGTACTCGTCAGACTTAACATCTAATCCGCAGTCTATGATCATCTTGTTTTCGGGCAGCATGGAGGTTCCACACCCGCTGTAGTTGTCTATGGTCCGTTTCTGGGACACTGTTGACTTGGCCAGGGGCGAGGCGAAGCATTTTCTGTGTCTATGCCTATGGACTATAAGGAAGATGGCAACTGCGAGTAGGATCACTAGGGCAGTCAAAACGCCAACAACTATGGCAACGTATAGCGGGTCCTCCTGGTGAGCGGTTGATATTGGCACCTCTTTGGTGAGGGTACTCAGCTTTTTGTCTTTGCCCACAGCTGGTTTCTGGCTTTCTGGTGTATAGTTCCCTTGTGCTACGTCTGAAAAAGAAATGTTTTTGTGTTACGTAAACTTCACGACTTTTTTGCATGGGGGTAAGCAGAAACTACAGAATGCCACCAGCTACGATCCTTATATTCTTCGAAAGAGGCAGTTATACAATGCTGTCTTCTACTTTAACATTGACACAAAAATAGCAACTGCGCAGTGTGTTGCAGCCAAGTTCAGAGATTCAAAGATCTACTGCGAGTATTATAGGTAATAACGACTTTAATGACATAAAACGTTTGATCGCGCGATGATTGCTAATTCCTGTTTCTTACATAGTATCTGTAATCAAAACTTGCAAGTTAAATTTTGAGTTTCCCGGTGTACGATTGAGATGAAATTTTGAGTTTGATCCCGGTGTTCAATTGAGATGAAATTTTGAGTTTGATCCCGGTGTACGATTGAGATGAAATTTTGAGTTTGATCCCGGTGTTCAATTGAGATGAAATTTTGAGTTTGATCCCGGTGTACGATTGAGATGAAATTTTGAGTTTGATCCCGGTGTTCAATTGAGATGAAATTTTGAGTTTGATCCCGGTGTACGATTGAGAAGAAATTTTGAGTTTGATCCCGGTTTTCGATTGAGAAGAAATTTTGAGTTTGATCCCGGTGTACGATTGAGATGAAATTTTGAGTTTGATCCCGGTGTACGATTGAGATGAAATTTTGAGTTTGATCCCGGTGTACGATTGAGATGAAATTTTGAGTTTGATCCCGGTGTTCAATTGAGATGAAATTTTGAGTTTGATCCCGGTGTACGATTGAGAAGAAATTTTGAGTTTGATCCCGGTTTTCGATTGAGAAGAAATTTTGAGTTTGATCCCGGTGTACGATTGAGATGAAATTTTGAGTTTGATCCCGGTGTACGATTGAGATGAAATTTTGAGTTTGATCCCGGTGTTCAATTGAGATGAAATTTTGAGTTTGATCCCGGTGTACGATTGAGAAGAAATTTTGAGTTTGATCCCGGTTTTCGATTGAGAAGAAATTTTGAGTTTGATCCCGGTGTACGATTGAGATGAAATTTTGAGTTTGATCCCGGTGTACGATTGAGATGAAATTTTGCACACACGTTTATATCTCGTGACAAAGCACTTCATAATATAAATATTAAGTTCTTGTTTAATTACTGTGATAATATATGAATCCATCTTCTTCTTATTATCTACAATAATAATTGTATTACAGTGTAAATAAAACGTACGCGTATATTCAACACTTATATTTTTTTTTTTTTTTTTTATTATCTATAGGCTTGCGTTTGACCACTATCTCGCCTGATGTTAAGCGATATATATATATTTTATTTACTATTTGGTTTTTTGGCACTCGGTCGGATGGAACTTACAGGTGCAGTATATAACCAACGCTCTGGTGGCCTAGATATTAGGCAGTTATTTTTAATAGTTTTAACCGTTCAAAAATATTTTTATCTGAATTTTGACTGTGACAGAAATACCAACCGGAGTCAAAAACGACTTCGCTGATGAGTATCCACCTCGCGGAGAAGCGCAGTTCGATGCGCACCCACTTGCCGATGCGATGGTGCAGCTTGATGCTGACGTTGCGCGAGTTCTCGAAGATATTGTCCTCCACGTACGAGTAGCGAATCGGCTCGTCTTGGAAGTGGCGGCCCCCGATCGAAAACGATATTATCGCTTCGGAAAACACCTGGGGAAAATGTTTATGTGAGTTGAACATACACACGTCTCAAACAAACTCAATACTAAATTTCATCTAAATCAGTTCAGCTGTTTAGTCGTGAAAATTTACCAAACAAACATACAAGCATACAGACTTACTTTCGCATTTATAATATTACTATGGATAATTACTTGTCCTACTAATATGAAAAAGTTAAAGTTTGTGAGAATATACGCAAAAACTACTGAACGGATTTTGATGGAACTTTACAGTAATGTAGCCTTATACGTACATAATTATATTATACATCAGAATAACATATTGGCTATAATTTATAAAGATATTTTGGCAGTACTAATTACAAACGAACGTAGCTTGCATACAATAAAAAGACCCGACAAATGCGTGTCGGACTTCTTACATTTTGGGTTCCGTACCAAAGAAAAACCAGATTTTTATATATTGGTATTTGTTAGTAAAATATACGTAACAATAAACATTATCACCAAATTTCACGGTCTTAGGTCAATGGGAAGTTAAAAAAATCTTCGGAACAAAATTGTACGATAAACGACGGAAAGATAGACACGTGAGTGACAGCAATAGCGCTCCGTTTGGACCTTTCGGGTACGGAACCCTAAAAATAAAAGCATACTAAAAATAAAAGGCATAAAATCTAAAATTAGAATAGGTACTCCTCATAACACATTTACCCGCCGGTGTGGATGTCAATATCTGCCAATAAGGTAAAATCCTCGTCACAAAATACTCAAACACTCAACATTTTTACAAAAATCATTTATTCAGGCACTCATAGTATATATCCAATGACGCGACACTTTTCAATACACGTGATTATTTAAACAGTATCTGTCGACCACTCCAAGTTTAAATTGTCCTTTTGTAACAAACAAAAGTTTAGCAAGCGCTACGAATAGTTCTAATTAGGCTGATCCTTTATTAATACAGTAGCAGCGCTACCCTAATCAGTCTAGCGAAACACTAAAATTAACCTGGAACTAGTGGTTTGAAATGTCACGACAGTTCGTTAAAATATTCAGGCGCTTTGAAAGTTTGTGAAGTCCCTTAACTACAAGTACAAATGATACAAAGTGCGTACCTGAACATCGCGCATGAATTTATTATTGCAGTAGAGGTGGACGGCGCTGAACTCGCGCACTTTGTCAAACTCGAAAGTGAGGACGGGTGCATTGGGGCGGGAGTCGTTGCGCCAGCCGACCCAGGCGGAGTTCTTGGCGGCTTCCCGGATCTCGTCGCCGCCGAACTTGCCGTCGACCAGCTGTCCCAGGCCGCCGCGCAACTCCTCGCCCCACTGCCCGTCGTACACCATGTCGGTGAGCTCCACGCCGTTGCTACGCTTGTCGCCTTTCGGCATCGAGTACGCGACGATTCCCACTGTAATGGAGTGTTGTTTGTTAGTCATTCTATTAGTCTCACTGTGAAGCGTTGATCAGAAATAAGCAGTAAACTCTTCCATAAAATGGACCAAGCCTTTTTCCCAACTATATTGGGGTTGGGTTTCAGTCTTACCGGATTCAGCTGAGTACCAGTGTTTTTACATGGAGCGAATGCCTATCTGGCCTTCACAACCCAGTAACTAGGTAACACGGTACCCCTTGGCAAGACTGGTGTCTGATCTCAAGCTTCTGAGTACCCGTAACGACTGTCAAAGATATTCAAATGACAGCCGGGACCAACGGCTTAATGCTTTCCGAGGCACGGAGGCAACTCGGTATGTTGAAATGGTCACCCATCCAATGACCAACCTCGTCAAGCGTTGCTTAACCTTGATGATCGACCAGTGCGGCCGTTTATTTAGCCACGAGCTCCTCCTAAAATGTACCCAATAACCATAGTAATAAACAGCAAATTAGCGAATAGACTGTTATGTCTTCTCTTTTAGAGATCACGTATCATTTCTTCACCATAATCCTAGACATCTCCACAAATATTGACCAACAGCAGTTAACTCATACTTTATATCTATCATGATCACGTTTAACACATCGATAGACAATAATCTAAGTATGATATAATATCCTCTTGGCATTTATCCCTTTACGTCGTCGCTTTTGCGAAACTCGCGAAAAAGAGAGAGAGAAATAACCTTTGGCAGAAATCACGGAGACAGTGTCTAAAAGCTTCATAATACTTATTTAGAGAAATTGAAGACATCTTGGTCTGTAAGTCCGCAATAATGCAAAGACCTTAAGCAGCGGCAGGTTGTTAACCTGCCGCTTGTAGCGCCGGATCGTTTCCTTCATTTGACTCATACAACGTGCGCCGTATACCTAATAAGCACACGCGACAATTGTTTCTAGATCATTCTAAGATCTAAAAGAATACCAACATTGTTCTTCAACATGAATTGAACTGACGGAATAATACGAACTCAAAATTTGTTAGTACGAGTTCTCAAATAAAGCCCCGGATTTAACTGACGCGGACGCAAACCACGGTCTAAAGGCTTGCGCCTGCCAATGCCAATTCGACGGAGCTATCTCTGGGGGGTGACCATAAGCTCTAGAGTAAGGTTATTTTGAGATCGCGTAAGTGACAGATGTATACAAGTCATATACATCTGTCCCTTACACACACTCAAAATAACCTTACTCTAAGAGCTAATGGTCACCCCCCTGTTTCCATTTCAAATCGAATAGGATATGAACTAATAAAACAAAACCTTTAAGTTTTGGCGTTTATTAGTCTGGAAACACTAAAAGGATAAGTGCAAGTATAAGATAGGTACAAATACAAATACGGCTGTAAATGTCACCGGGATTAATCCCAACGAGTATCCCGTTACCCGTAGCCAGAAATAATTACGCTAAATGCCCGTTTCACGTGACGAACCTATTTAATAGAGGCCCTTTGAAGCCGCTCGTTGTTCAAAGCAAAGGCATAAAGGCGTTCAGTCATACAGTGATTGTACTTACGACATTTTGCACTTAAATGGCATTGCAATTAACGTCGCAAATGCGGCGTGAGACGGCCAGTGTCGTTCGCATCGAATATCGTATTTGCTCACAAACTGCAATAATTATTGCACTTTGCGAGCATGTGACATTCTATTGCTCGGTCGTCATATTGGAATAGTAAAGCCAGGAATTCCAATCAAGGGGGATGGAAACGGAAATTCATTTCATATCTCATAAAGTACGATCAAACAAAACTCTCACATATTTTGTAATTTCACTCGTTGAACAACACTGAAACAATTTATAACGTTGTAGGTACTGCACAGAGAACGTAAAAGCTTACTCAAAGTTTAGCACTAAATATCTCATGCCATTTCAATTAAACTTTGATGGAGAGCACTTAACAAATGCTACTTTGAACCGATCGATCATTTACCCGAGCGATTTCTCCGAATGTGAGATACATTATAATATTTTGTTCACGGAATTATCGAATAAGCTATGGAAATTGAGGAGGAGCGGTTTAGGCTGGACTCACACATTCTGAAATTCCTGTCTGAATTCTGAGTCGGAATTCATAATGAATTTGAATGGCAAGATCCTATTCTGAAAAAAAAAACAGAATGTGTTGCCGGTAATAGTGAAATTGTATGTGTTGCCGGACTTTTTTAATTAATAATATGAATTCCGAATCTGTATTCAGAGAGGAATTCAGAATGTGTGTGAGAGGCCTAACATAGATTCATATTTTGAGTATGAGGGTGTCAATAAATTGCTCATAAGATCGCGTGTCTTGAAATTACGTCATGTCCTCCGTCTGTTAACACTCGTCACAGTAACCCAATAACTGTATTCAGTATGCTCCGTTCAAATGAATTTGATGAGAGACGACGATTAATGCAGTCAGAGTTTGACGAACTGATGGCAGAAATAAAATGACTAACATAAATAACCAATGAAACTTCCATCAACGGTAAATAACATAAATTCGAAGAAGTACTTTTAAAGACAGGATCTAACCAAGTCGTTTCCCAAGAAAAAGGTCTGTAAATCAGCACGACGCGGTGGCTCCGTATGTGACGAGGCTCCTAATGTAGCTCTATGTATCACTGATTTATTTGTCGGCGAATTTCACAAAAACATGCACTTACTTGAAAATGCAGCGTTCGTGTGCCGGCGCGACAAAAAACCGGCCAAGTGCGAGTCGGACTCGCGCACGAAGGGTTCATTATCTCCAAAAACGGCAAAAAAAACATGTTTGTTGTATAGGAGCCCCATTTAAATATTTATTTTATTCTGTTTTTAGTATTTGTTGTTATAGCGGCAATAGAAATACATCATCTGTGAAAATTTCAGCTGTCTAGCTATCACGGTTCATGAGAGCCTGGTGACAGGCAGACAGACAGACAGACGGACCGCGGAGTCTCAGTAATAGGATCCCGTTTTTACCCTTTGGGTACGGAACCCTAAAATATACCGTCATAGGAATAACAACTGCTTTTATTTATCATCACGCTAATATTTGAAAGGCGAAAGTTTGTGAGCGTGTTTGTTATTTCTTCACGCTCAAACGGCTGGACGGACCTGTATGAAATATGGTACAGAGATAGATTATAGTCAGGAATAGCATATAGGAATATGTTCCCTCGGGATCATTTTTGACATTCACGCGACCGATTCCCCTAGCAGAAGCTAGTATTTATTATATAAGGTGTGAATCAAATACTATGTGTGTTTTATTTATATTCTCGTCCACCCATTAAGCGACGACACCTGGCTGGTTCTTGCACAAGAGGGCGAGTGTTATGGTTTATGGAAGCTTGTTTATATAACCTTCATCTAGTAGCTACAAATTTTCTTTGTTAAAGGAAATTGTGTAATTGTATGGTTCGCGACACGTCACCGTGCACCGCAGTAAGCTGGAACAAAGCTCAGCAATAATCTGCGATTGAGCGCACGTACGTTGTATATCCTGTTTGAAACCTTAATCACTTCCCTTGTATTTAAACAGTACTGATATTCACACGAATATTGAAATTAAACTGGTTTTACAAATTAGCTCGCGGTTTGAGGCCGAGCGCAGTGAAGTGCTCGCCACTCAGCCACTCTGGCATAAACTACACAAACATTGGTAAAACTATTTTACGATGAAACATAACATGTTCCTGTTATTTTTAGCGTCCAGTCGCTCAAAGCAACGTCAACAATCAACAGACAAGCACAATTACTCAACCCCTTGAAGGGGCTTTAAATTTAAGCACGTGGATAAAATATGTATGGTCCTTTTGAAGTATTACCGGGACCTTAGCGTTAGCGTACACAGACATTCCTTGAACGGGAATGTGTACATAGCGCAGGTAAATGATAGCATGGTATCAGTGGCGTGCCAGCTCAACGGCAAATGAAAGCAGTTTAAAAATGCAGACGTATGATTAACTCTAGTAATTTGCCACTTTTTACTTAATGACGCTTTGCATGCGGTCCCCGGCGCACGTTCGATAACAAAACTCCTAGAATTCACTATTAAGGCCTTCAACAAAGCCGTTGTAGTAACCATATTAAAACTGTGAACATGGCGCATTATAATTTCTGTGATACGCTCCATAATTAACGTTATTTTAATGAACTTTGTACACGGCCCGCACATTATTTTGATTATTTTATGACCTATGGGAATGTAGACGCGTGTAATTACTTTTAGAAACCCTTTAAATATGAATACGAACACAGAAGCTATGTGACAATATAATGAAGGCTCTGTCTCGGGTGTACAATGTGGCAATTACGGAAATTAGCTGTTAGTTTACAAGAATTCAGGTCTATCCACACATATCAGGGCCGTGCCCGGGACGTGGACGGACCGTGCCCCGTCATGGACTATAAAAAATATCGGTGTGTACATTTTATATGAACTCGTTCACACACGTCCGTGCACGGGCCAGTGACGAAGCTTCAATGCCTTGGCCCGGCCCTGTCACGTCCCGGGCCAAGGTATTACTTAAGCTAGTTTTTAATTAACAGTTAAAAGAAATTGCTGTGTTAGTTTTATTCAGAGTAATAAGCAGGGACACTTTGTTTAGTGGCGCCAGGGCCAGGTAAAGACTCGGCGCATGTTTTATGTAGGTGTACAATGTGTACATGTCCATGCATTACAGTGTGCAATTTAATAGTCGTTAGACATCGAGGTGGGTATTGTGAAGAGACAATAATAGATTCAATAAACCTGTGTATTAAACGCGGTGAGATTGCGCTTCGAAGGATATCTGGCGGTGCATTATGAATCGGACTGTCAAACGTTTACCACAGCTGACATTCGATTAAGCGCTCTGCGTGCCTCCCGAGGAGCCGAGGCGCAGGTGAAACGTGAATCCGCTCCTGAACTATTGTGACTTTAGGAAATAAGCTCACGGCTTATTGCTTATGCTGGCGACGTTCACTTCCTATTGGGGTATTGTTTGTTACTTTGTACTGCGATGTTGTCGTATTAATAGGAAGTAGTCTTTATTTATGGGAATCGAAGCAGCCTTCATTGATTGATTTACCCGCCTGCAAGGAAAGGATTATGTTTTTCGCGTGTATCTTGCATGTGTGTAATATTCTTTATTGCCTCATATCTTTCAAACCACTAGATGGATTTATATAACTGCAACCAGCGACCCTATAAATATATTTACTTTTTTGTGAAGTGTTTCGAGTGTTTCACAAAATAAACATATATTCAAGTATTTGGTGCTTTATTGTCCCCGAAAAGAAATCGCGTGACATTGGAAAGTGTTAGATAGGTCTTTACCGCCAGAGTGTTCTAAGTGATGTCAAAAAAAAAACATGAAGGATTTTGGGAGCCATATTGTGGAGATCCCAAGTAATTTTTTCTTGCTAATCCCCAATCTTCGTGAGGTATCAAAATGAAGGGTCTTTTTGTGGTATATATATAGGTACCGCTTATATCACACATCATCATCAGCCTATTAATGTTCCCATTGCTGGGACACAGGCCTCCTCTCTGTGAGAGGGAATGGGCCGTAATCCACCACGCGGGCCCAGTGCGGGTTGGTGGATGTCACATGTCTTCGAATTTTTGGTTCTAGGACACGCCGGTTTCCTCACGATGTTTTCCTTCACCGTTTTGAGAGCAGTGGTGATGAAATAATTTACACAAAGTAAAGCGTCTGCCTGGGCTCGAACTCACGACCTACAACTTGTAAGTCGCGGCTGATACCACTGGGCCACCACTGCTCTCGCTTATATGTTGAAAAGTAATTCGAAAAAAAAGATAACTAAAAAGTTTGAAATAAAAAAAGTTAATTAAATCATAAACCCGACTGCTTATTTATGAAACGAACTAAAATGGTGTAAACAAGAAGAAAATCAGTGCAGTTGGTGGATACATAATATGGTATTGGTCATCCTGCTCGTCATTGACAATATTGTTCCTACAGTTACCTAACATCATATAACTTAAAGTTTAAATAGCTCCACATACAATGTTGCAGGTTGTCAGGAACCAGAAAATCGGACACCAGTCTTGCCTAGGAATATCGTGGTACCCGCCACTAAGTTGTGGAAGTCAGATAGGCAACAGCAAATGCTGGTTTTCAGCTGCTTCCGGTTTCACTGGAAGCCTACTACGCTAACATATTTGGGGGAAGGCCAGGCAGAGTGATTGAGACGAAGTTACTCACCGCTCCAGTAGCAGCCGTAGAGCTCGACCCTCATGCAGACTGTTCTCCGATGCGAGCTGTACGGGATGAAGCGGATCTTGGACGCCCAGATCGGCGGCTCTAGGTGGTTCTTCTTCTCCAAGTAGGTGTTCGTGTTACCCTGCAGAATCTGTAACAATTTTTTTTATTATTATTTATTTATCTAATGGCTTCGCGTTTCACAGTAGGGCTTTTTTATTATTTTACAATATTTTGCAAACTTAAACAAGGACACTATTAGAGGGATGTCTCTAACCTTGTCATGGCCTGAGATTTTGTCAACGTGCTAGATAATAACATATACATATTTATTAGTGCACTCTTACAAGTTATAAGCCCTCACTGAGTCGTTGAAGCGTCCTTTTAATTTGTTTGTAATCTTTATTGTGTTTATTAAAGTTTCTTTTTTTTTAAATAAATCGTCAGCAGAACATGATAAGATTTTTGAGTGTTTTACTATAGTGGACGTTAGCTTACTTGGCAATCGAAAGATTTATTCTTTTAAAAATCTCTCATGGATATGCGGCGGCAGTTAAATTCAGAACCTTCTACATTTAAAGGCGAAAATAAACAGCTAGGGGCGTTAACACTTCCGCCTAGGGAATACGTAGCTTGATAGGATAAAGTTGAGAGTTGACTGGAGATCAAACTGTCGCAGCTTCGCACAGAGAGCTGAGCGGACTGGGAAGACAACGAGCCAATATGCATTTTCTAAATTACCTTGTTTTTTCCTAATTTCTACAGGCTTCTTTTAAAGAAACTAGATGAAGAGCTTACTCTAAACCGTAGGCCGTTTACACTTCGTTCTATTCTGGACTTCATTTTGAAGTCGTCTCAAATTTAATTCGCACCACTGTTCCTCGAATGTCGATCTACAAAAATACCAGACTCGTAAACCCCAATTAGGACTACAAAATGATTGTCTTTAAGTTTGTCGTGTTACTAAACCACGTTGAAGATTACCCAATAAGTTGAAGATTTTAAAATAGCTTATACGTTCAACCGGTGTAATCCCCAGATTCCCGGGCGCTGCATTAGCAGCTTATAATATCACGAAGCTTTATATTGCAAAAATAATCTAGAACGGAATTGAAATGCGCCTCAGAGATCTGTCCCGCCTCATCGATGGGTATTATTTTAAATCCGAGACCGACGTAAAATACCGCTTACGTGAATGCACAAACAGAATCGATGCTTAGAATATTGAATCGAGTACTCGAAGTGTAATTAGGGATTGAAACTTATGTTTGAAGCTGAATGTCAACGAATGCTAATGAGATGGGTATTTAGGCAGTCTGATATTAACCGTAGTTACTTCGGTTAATATCTGAATGAGAACAGCTCGGTTCAGACGTTCAGCGAATGCGCTCAAAGCTAAGTGGGTAGCTGATCGGTATCTTTCGAGACTGATTTAATTAGCGATCTTCGCATTGAAAGCTCTATTAACTTGTGTGTACGCGCCCGATATTTTGAAACCAGCTAATGCTTTCATCCAGTCTCCAGCTAGACTGAGTTTTAATTGGTAAAGGAACACACACACCGCGCCGCTCAAACATTACACCGGAAAAAGCTTCGCGGGATTCAAATGTTTGTGAGAGTATACAACACAGTTCATTTCGTCACAGATAATATAATACTAGCATACAGACACCTCATCCCAAACAAAGAAACCGTGCCGACGTAACTAGCGTTTTTCGTCTGCTTAATCTGGCAATTTTTTGTACATCGAACGCATTCGGTTCTGTTTCACGGTGATAGATATATGGTGTTACCAGCGACTTGCAAGTAAAAGGGTTTACTAGGTTCGTGAATATTTTTTTCTTTAAATACAGGTAAGGTTTGTTTTCTAGTATTTATTTGCACGTTTTTACAGTTTTTTTTTTGCACCACAATGTGTTAAAATGCAAACTTTAACAATCGAGTGGAATGCCTCAGAAATTTAAAAATGCGCCATCTATTGGTAGTCAATTTTAATCGATCCGTCTAATAATCTTTAAAATGTGAATTAAGAGCCCAATATTCCATAATTTTGTATTTAGGAGAGTTGATTAAACAAGAACATACAATTTTTGTGTTCAATTCCAGAAAATGTTAATTTTACACACATTCAATAACAGATGGAGGTGCATATCGCGCCATCTAGTGAGATTTATTATAACCAAATGTTCTTTCTTAGCAATGAGACCCCGTGATTTCGTCAAGTAAATTATTACCTATTTTAGATTTCCGTGTAAAGTAGTCACAGCAGCTCTTTGTGTCTCTGAAGTTGGCTCTGCGAACTATTGCGCAAGAAACAGTTTGTCATCGAGTATGCTGCATAGATTAAGCGAGATAGGACGATGCGACAAACGTAAGCGAGTGAAAGAGGCAGTTATAGAATGCTATCTTCTACTTCAAATTTGACACAACAATAGCAACTGCGGCGGGTCTAGCAGCCAACTTCAGAGACACAAAGATCCACTGTAACTACTATACCTGTAAACATGGATAAAATTAAGACTAGACACACTATGATTGATGATCAGAGTATGGAGAGAAAGTATGGAGTTTCTTGTGCGTTCTTCTCCATAACAAGCTACTTTCCGAATGCACGGTAGAGTAAATTTTTATTACTTGTATATTTTTAATTTAGATTTAATGTTTGACGTTCAAAAGTGCCGCTTATTTGCCTAGTTGAAATAAATATATTTGACTTTAACTTTATCGACTTTTTTTTCTTTTAAGTATAGTCATTGACGGATGTTCAAACCGCGAGTAGATACAGTCACTCAGTGCCAATATCGTTTACTATAACCGCCAATCACGCTGAGCACATAAGTTGCCGTCCGCGTATGATATCTTTGAAGTAAATTAAAGTTCCCTTTGTCAGTAAATTGACGGTTAACAGCTACTTTATGAAAAAATCGTGTAGCATCTAGTGATCGTCCAACCTTGCTTCGGGGAAGTTAAAAAAGTGGACGTAATTACAAGTTAGCACACGGCCCGTGCAAATGTCGCGCATTTGTAAGTAGCACGATAGTGAACAGCGACAGGGGACTAAAAGACGTCTTTTAACTCCTCGCCAGCCCTCCTATTTCACATTTAATATTACTTTATAAATGCACAAATGTTACAATAAAAAAGGATGTTTATTTTTAAAGACAGAAGGGAAGGTAAAGACTAGAGGTAAGATCAGGGCTTCAGCCAGCTCGCGAATATATATCCTCCGACTGCACAGCATGATTTTTTCTTGTTTATAGCTTTTTAGTTCGCCTTTTTGGATTTTAAATTAACTTTTTTTATTTACAACTTTTTAGTTATCATTTTTTTTTCCGAATTATTTTTAAACATATAAGTGGTATATATTCTTGTAATCACCTCTTAAATCCCTTCATTTTGATACCTCACTCGATGGCAAAAATATTGGGACTCAGACAATATGGCGCCCAAAATTCACCATCATATTTATTTTTTTATATTCACCTATCTAAGAACACTTGGGCGGTCAATACCTATCTAACGATGTCTTAATTATATGAATCGGTTAAGCGGTTTGAAAGATATGAGGTAATAAAGAATATTACATACATACATACAAACATACTTACTTATAAGATACGCGCGAAAAACCCTTTCCTTGCAGCCGGGTAAAAAAAGAGAACAAACAACGAACGAGCTCAAGTTCAGAATAATAATTAATTTGCAAGAGCAGGTTCGTTCCGAAAACGTGGAAAGTGGAAACAGTATTTGGAAACTAATTTTCATATTGAAAATTGCTGTTCAAGTTGTTTGCGAACACTCAATTCTCGTTCGTGCTTGGAAGCGGCGAGAATGCCGGCTAGCCGGCATTCCGGTCTTCATATCATAGTCAACAATCAGAAGCAGTGTTGTTTAATGCAATTATCATAAAGAATATAATTCAAAGATTAGCTTTGTAAATACATACAACTGGGTAATATCTAGTTATATTTGTTGCACAAAGCTTAATTTAACGGCAAAAATGACTAAAGAGCTAGTTTTTTAGGGTTCCGTACCCAAAGGGTAAAAACGGGACCCTATTACTGAGACTTCGCGGTCCGTCTGTCTGTCTGTCTGTCACCAGGCTGTATTTCATGAACCGTGATAGTTAGACAGTTGAAATTTTCACAGATGATGTATTTCTGTTGCCGCTATAACGACAAATACTAAAAACAGAATAAAATGAATATTTAAGTGGGGCTCCCATTCAACAAACGTGATTTTTTTGCCGTTTTTTGGTCCGACTCGTCCGACTCGCACTTGGCCGGTTTTTTTTCTTATTGCGGGTTGATTTTTCAATAATATTTTCAAATATTTAAGTTTTCAAGTTAACTTCACTGCAAAAATTTTAGTTAAAAACAAAACGATTATTACGCAACTAATATTATTAATGCGAAATTTGGATAGATGGATGTTTGTTACTCAATCACGCCTGCGGCTTATTACGTATCTTTTGCAAGAGCAAAACGATACGTAATATAATGTTCCCTTTAGATAAGAAATCACTTTTCAAGCGGGAGAAGCCGCTGGCAGAAGCTAGTTTCATGAATAAATAAAATTGAATATTACAAATTATAATATTATAAAAGAAAACTGTGGGCAAGCAATTAATATTCTAATCACACTCACTGTGGTAGTTCGTGGTTGACAATACAATCTTCAACCACAAAATTAACTATCTCTATTCAACAATTATACCAAGATGTATTCTAGATATCAGTCTGTGAATGGTACATCTTTACAACAAAACTGCCGACAAATGCTGATCTTGATTTGATAGGCAACTAGCTTGAAACATGGTTAACCGCATAGTTTTGTGTATTTCAGCAAACAGTCAGTGGCGTATTTAAAGATTTGGCGATGGCGCGTGGCACCTCGGTCCAAATTACGTATGCCACCCATTCATAAAAAAAATAAAATGTCTTTGGTAACGAATTAAACGTGGTGCTTTTGTTGAACTAAGAACTTAATCTTAATAAATTAAGGATATTAAAGCTGTAAACAGCCACACTAATTCATACTCAAATGGAGAGTATAATAACGATAAGTACAAATTGACACAAGTAGTTAATGAACATTTGAACAAGAACACAAGTAATTCTCAACGTCATCGGCACCGCAACGATTATTCATATGTTTAATTAACTGTTAGAACAAACATTTAATTAAGTGGGAGCTAATACAGAGTGGCACTTTGCTAATGGGCGAAATCCTTTGTCACATTATAGGACAAAGCTCCTTCCTGCACATTGCATTGTCTTTGTGAAGTTGGCTTCATTTTACACTATAATAATAAGAGAGATATTACTCTACCATTCAAATACAGGATCGGTTCAGAGATTTTTTCAGAGCGTTCAGAGATTGGCCACTGCAGTTCGTGTCCACGTGAGAGACGCTCTGCCGTAGTGATGAAGTGTGGCCTAACCTGATAAAATGGAGTATCGTCCACCTTCACAGAATATGCACCACCTCCTTTCCTGCCCACCATGCGAAATCACCAGCACTTTTCAAGACTTGAACGAAGCCAACGACAAAGCTAAACCGGCCACGTGCTGATTGTTGCCGGTCACTTGTTGGTCGGGCAAAGAAAAAGATTCTAATACAGATACGGTAAAAAAATAATCATCATCAGCCTATCTCGTTCCCACAGCTGGGACACAGGCCTCCACTCTGTGAGAGAGGCAATGGGCCATAATCCAACACGCGGGCCCAGTGTGGGTTAGTGGATGTCACATGTGTTCGAATTTTTAGTTCTAGGTCATGCCGGTTTCCTTACGATGTTTTCCTTCACAGTTTTAGAGCAGTATAATAACAGAATAATTTACACAAAGTAATGTGTCTTCAACGCAAAACTGGGCAAACGAGACGAGGATGAGCTGCAAGTGGGGCAATTTGGAATTGGACGTCGGAACCACCGGGGTCACCTACTGGCCAGTTTTATGGAGAAGGAGGGCCTCTACATGATGAACTCCTTCTTCAAAAAGCGTGAGCACAGGAAGTGGACCTGGCAAAGCCCCGATGGTGCAACTAAAAACGAGAACGACTTCATCATGTCAACCAAGAAGCAAATGTTCAATGATGTCTCTGTGATCAATTCGGTGAAAACCGGGAGCGATCACCGCATGGTAAGAGGCACATTGGACATTCATGTCAAGCTTGAAAGGTCTCGACTGATGAAGTCCACGCTCCGTCCAGCACAGATCCAGGTCCAAAACCCCGAGAGCTTTCAGCTCGAACTCCAGAATCGTTTCGAGTGCCTAGGGAGCTCAGTGGACGAATACAATGACGGGTTCGTGGAAGCTGTCCATACGGTCGGGTCTAAGTTTTTCAAGATCCGCCGTACAAATAGGAACAAAAAGCTCTCTGATCCTACTCTCAAGCTAATGAAGGAGAGGCGTGAGATGATCCTGCAGTCTTCAGACGATGCGTTGAAATACCGGCAGCGAAATAGACGGATCTCAAAATCCTTGAAAAGCGACCTCCGCCGCTTTAATACTGAGCGTATTGAAGAGGCGATTGAGCGGAATAAGGGCTCCAAGGTCTTTGCAAGAGATCTGTCTATTGGGCAGAGCCAGCTCACGAAACTGAAGACCGATGATGGCAGAATCGTTTGCGCCAAACCAGAGCTTCTGAAGGAGATCGAGAGATTCTATGGGCAGCTGTACACGTCAACCAGTAAACCCGTCGCGAATCTAGCGAATGACCCTAGAGCTAGATTGACCCGACACTATACCGAAGACATTCCGGACGTCAGCCTGTATGAGATTAGGATGGCTCTGAAACAGCTTAAGAACAACAAGGCACCGGGTGACGACGGAATCACGGCTGAACTCCTGAAGGCGGGTGGAAAACCGGTTCTTAAGACCCTTCAGAAGCTGTTTGATTCCGTCATATTCGAGGGCAAAACGCCACAGGCATGGTGCAGGGGTGTGGTGGTACTCTTCTTCAAGAAGGGCGACAATGCCCGGCTGAAGAACTATAGGCCCATCACACTTCTTAGCCATGTCTACAAGCTGTTTTCAAGAGTCATCACGAATCGTCTCGCGCGCAGGTTTGACGATTTCCAGCCTCCCGAACAAGCCGGATTCCGTAAGGGCTTCAGCACCGTAGACCACATACATACGCTGCGCCAGGTTATACAGAAGACCGAAGAGTACAACCTGCCTCTCTGCTTAGCGTTTGTGGACTACGAGAAAGCCTTCGATTCGATCGAGACTTGGGCTGTATTGCAGTCTCTCCAACGGTGCCAAATTGACTACCGGTACATCGAAGTGTTGAAGTGTTTATACAAAAACGCCACCATGTCAGTTCGACTTCAGGATCAGACTTCGGAACCAGTCCTTCTGCAGCGAGGTGTGAGACAAGGAGACGTCATATCTCCGAAACTGTTTACTGCTGCACTGGAGGATGTCTTCAAGGTTCTGGACTGGAGAGGGCTAGGCATCAACGTCAATGGCGAGTACATCACTCACCTTCGGTTTGCCGACGATATAGTGGTTATGGCTGAGACCATGGAGGACCTCAGTACAATGCTCGATGATCTTAGTAGAGCTTCCGAAAGAGTGGGTCTTAGGATGAACATGGACAAAACCAAGGTGATGTTGAATGCCCATGTTACACCCACTCCTATCAAGGTCGGAGACTCTACACTCGAAGTTGTGGGCGACTATGTCTACCTTGGACAAACGATCCAATTGGGTAGGGCCAACTTCGAGAAAGAGGTCAACCGTCGAATCCGACTCGGCTGGGCAGCGTTCGGGAAGTTGCGCGGTATCTTCTCGTCCAACTTACCACAGTGTCTCAAGACGAAAGTCTATGACCAGTGTGTGTTGCCAGTGATGACATATGGCTCTGAGACGTGGTCGCT
The DNA here is from genome assembly GCA_945859665.1 of Anorthoa munda. Lineage (NCBI taxonomy): Eukaryota > Metazoa > Arthropoda > Insecta > Lepidoptera > Noctuidae > Anorthoa > Anorthoa munda. The sequence goes on along the minus strand of OX243893.1, from coordinate 54,240,160 downwards.
TACAATGGGCCTCATCAGAAAGCTTACAGTCACTCAAAGGGCAATGGAGAGGGCTATGCTCGGAGTTTCCTTGCGTGATCGAATCAGAAATGTAGAGATCCGCAAGAGAACCAGGGTTACCGACATAGCCCAAAGAATTGCCAAACTCAAGTGGCAGTGGGCAGGGCACATTGCTCGCAGAACGGATGGCCGATGGGGCAGAAAGGTTCTGGAGTGGCGACCGCGAACCGGAAGACGTTGCGTTGGAAGGCCTCCCACTAGGTGGACCGATGACCTGGTGAAGGTTGCGGGGATCCGCTGGTTGCGAGACGCACGGGACCGGTCAATGTGGCGACGCTTGGGGGAGGCCTATGTCCAGCAGTGGACGTCTTTCGGCTGATATGATGATGATGAATGTGCCTGCATGGGTTCGAACCCACGTCCTATGACATAAGTCGGGGCCGTTACCTCTGGGCTACCACTGCTCTCAAAATTTATCAATTAACTTTGTTCACACAACAAGAGATCTATATTTTTATTAACCGACTTACCAAAAAGAAGGAGGTTCTATGTTCGATATTAAGTAATTTTTTTTTTTTTATTATTATTTTTCACCGATATCTCCGTCAATTGTGGACCGATTTTGAAAATTCTTTTTTTGTTTGAATGAGTATGTTTCGAAATTGGTCCCATTTTAATTGAGTGTAGATCTGATGAAGATCTTCGGAGATATACAACAAAACTCTTCAATAAATAACGGCAAACCTTTCGAGATTGCTGCAATAGCATGTCTGTTTATTGTTTATACCATTTCATAACATAACATCACGCCAGTACGCTCGAAAGGGGTACGCAGATCTATCATTTCACCGGTTATGATCAGTTTCATGTTATTCGGCTAATCTATTCTAGCATTATGGGTCCCTTACTAAACAACTAAAAAGTGAAAAATAAAATACTAACTAAAAATACTAAAAAATAATAACTTTATTTTTCACTTTGTAGTTTTCTTAATTGGAAGTCGGTAGTATTTTTTTGTAAAAAAGTTTTTTTATGCTTCCTACAAAGCAAGTATCAAATTATTTATCGACAAAATGATGCTTATTGACACAAATGCCTTACAGAGGTCAAAAAAAAAATGGCTCGTTTCGCAAAAAGCCACTGATTCTTGGAGAGACACAATGGGCTATTCCCGTTCTCGCTTATAATGATGTATGTATAAATAAATACACAGGGGAACGGAGCTACCTATTTTCCTAGAAATAATTCGCAGTACACTCCTCACCGCTTGTGGGAATTCTTCAAACGCTCATATTCAAAGCTGATGCCACACGGCAAATGTGAGACTTAGATAGAATTAATGAATTAAGGCACTTGTTCCACCGCCGAGTAAGCGATTAGCTATCGACTTATATTTTCTAGCTGAATAAACGTACAAAAGATCCCGTGTCAATAAAAGAGACATATATAGTAATAGTTGATAGCTGGCTGTTCACACTGCCGGCGAGAACACTCACCACTAGTTTGTCGCAGCGACAAGAGCTATCAAAGTTATACCCGCTTAGCGATGCTCGTTTGGCGGTCAGAACTAACGCCGAGAGACCAACCAGCGGTAATTTCTACCTACAGTGCGGATCTGAGTGCAAGCTAACATTGAGTATGAGCGAGTGGTGCGAGTAATCGCCCGACGTACAATAAGACCCGCTAATAGCCGAGCGACAAAACTATCGGAGCTACACACTCGCTTCTCGCTGTTCGTCAACTCGTTTTTAGTTTCTAGCTCTACTCGGTTCTCGCTGATCGTCGGCGGTGGGACAAGTGGCTTAAACTTAGTTTTTTATGATCTTCAAAAGGCTACACGTGGATCTACAACAGACCCATTATTTATAACTCGGTTCAACCAATTTTAAATGAATTTGGTTCGGTTTGTCAAGGTTGGGAAACTTCGTCGAGTCTTCTCGTCGCGTATTCCACAGAGCCTAAAGACCAGAGTCTTCAATCAGTGCGTCCTACCTGTTATGACTTACGGGCCCAACACGTGGACACTCACGGTACAGCTGGTCCATCAGCTTAAGGTCGCTCAGCGAGCTCTTTGAGGGCGCGAATCCTGAACGAGGTGATCCGGCAGAGAACCGAAGTTGTCGACATAGCTCAGAGAGTTAGCAAGCTGAAGTGCACTCTGAGCAGTCGTACAACCGATGACCATTGGGGTAGAGGTGTTCTTGATTAAGAGACCGCGAACTGGCTAACGTAAGGTAGGACGCCCTCAGGCTAGGTGGAGCCACGATCTTCGCAGGTTGGCTGGAGAAGCCTATGTCCAGCAGTGGACTGCTATAGGCTGATGATGATGACAAGATTTTTCGTATACATATATGCATAAGTATTAATATACTACCTACCTACTAATTTTAATGGATCAATTACTATTGCCAAGTATAAAACTCAATCAAAACCGATTTATTATAAATACATTCTACTATACTCTGATTCTATAAGTGATATTTATTGACCATTATCGATTTGAGAACACTTAAACTTCATACAGCTTACACAAAGGGCCAACGCGGACGGCGACGTTCCAGCCAGACACGTAGAGAAAAAATCGCTTGAGTGACAATCCTATGCCAAAGAGCTTTGAATGCCTGCGAGCTGCGAACTTGCTCCACCGCCAATTGTTCATTCAAACTCTTTGGCTTTCGATGTTACTGCACTTTTTAAAGGCATTGCAGATTCGGCGAAAATATCAACAAGTAGTGCAAACTTCGGTTAAATATCTGATTTATTTACTTAAAATACTTAATTGATTACTTGACTTTATTTACTTAATTGATTTTTTTGATGCCATTCTTACTTCTAACTTGTCTCAGTATAATGGTGAGAAGAATATCAATGGAAGGATATTGGACTTAAGTTTTTTCTAATGACTCTTTGAGTATTAGTGAATGTCATGATCCATTAGCTCTGCCAGTGGATTTGCATCACAAACCGATATCAATTCGAGCTGATTTTGTTGAAATTCATAAATTGGCGGACAACACAACACGTCGATACATGTTTTCTAAGGGTGACTATGTGGCCATTAGATCTGAATTGGACAATATAAACTGGACTGGCCTTTTAAATTCGGAGTCATTGGAGGGTGCTGTTGAGGTATTTTACAGTAAATTATACGAACTTAGGGATAAGTACATCCCTCTTAAATCTGTTAAAAAATCATCGTATCCATTATGGTATAGTTCTGCTCTAATAAAGGTATTGAGAGAAAAATATAAGTACCATCGTAAGTATAAAACGTATGGTAATATCTCTGATTTTCATTCTTTTTCCTTATTACGGAGCAGGGCCATTAAATTGGAAAAGACATGCTATGATGCATATATGGATAAAATTGAATCATCGATTGTCAAAAATCCAAAATCTTTCTGGTCGTACATGAAAAGTAAGAGAATTTCTAATGCAATTCCTAAGTTCATGCAGTATGGTGACGTCACGGCGAGTAGTGGTGAGGATATCAGCAATTTATTTGCGGCGTACTTCCACTCCACTTTCCAAGAACCTGTGCCGGTCCCTGGTACATCTTCGCAGACTTATAGTGATGGTAGTAGTGTTGATAGTGTTGCATTTATCAGTACGTTAGAAATATCTCATTCTAAAGTACTGAAATTGCTTAAGTCCTTGGACCTTTCTAAATCAGGTGGCCCGGATCTCATACCCCCGGAGTTTATAGTACAATGTGCTGCTAGTTTGGTAGTTCCATTGTGTATCCTATTCAATCGATCTATTTCTGAGGGTATAGTTCCTAAAATCTGGAAATCAGCATTCATCACACCTGTTCACAAGAAAGGAAACAAATCTGACGTTACGAACTATCGCCCGATATCTAAGTTATGTCTATTTTCAAAGATCCTTGAGCGTATAGTGTATAGCAGTGTATATGCGGCCATGGAAAGTAACTTCGGGGAGGAACAACATGGCTTCCTCAAAAAGCGATCCACTACGACTAACTTGGTGTTATCGCATGAGTTTATATCGGGTGGTATGGATCAACGCGCGCAGGTGGATGTCATTTATACCGACTACAGCAAGTGCTTCGACCGTATCGACCATCGTCTGCTGCTGGAGAAGTTGCTCAAGGCCGGTATACACGGAGACCTTTACAGATGGTTTTCGTCTTATATTGAGAATCGGAGTCAGGCTGTGGTTCTCCAAGGATACACATCGGGTTGGACATCGGTTCCCTCGGGTGTGCCACAGGGTTCAGTTTTGGGGACCTTGCTTTTCACTCTGTTTATTGCTGATGTTGTAAACTGCTTCAAGCACTCTTACGTGTTGCTATATGCTGATGACATGAAGGTTCACAAGATTATACGTGATATCTCGGATACTCACCAGTTACAAGCTGATCTGAATAGATTTGAAGAATATTGCAAACAAAATTTACTCCAATTGAATGTCTCTAAATGTTTTCAAATGACCTTCACACGCCAGAAATCTATAGTAAACTCAATCTATAGTCTCAACCAACTTACCTTGGGCAAAGTTAACAGCATAAGGGATTTAGGTATTATACAAGATAGCAAATTACTATTTGACCAACACATTGACGGTATTGTGGGCAAGGCTTCGAGGGCACTAGGATTTGTAATCAGAGCCTCAGCCTGTTTCCGTTCTCTGAAACCTATCAAAGTTATATATTGTTCGTTCGTACGCAGCCACTTGGAGTATGCATCGCAAGTCTGGAACCCTCAATATGGGATCCATAAGTCACGCATTGAGGGTATCCAGAAAAAGTTTCTGAGATATCTAGATTATAAGGCGCACGAAGTATCTATAGATTACAGTCACCGTTGTAAGAGGTACCATTTTCTGCCATTGGATCGTAGGCGGCTCATTAATGATGTGTGTTTTTTGATTAACATAGCGAATGGCTCGATTGACGGTCCTGAACTACTAACAAAGTTAGCATTTCGCACTAACACTAGTGGATTACGTAAAAGGCCGCTTCTGGATGTGCCTTCTGCCACGACTAATTATAGGCGTAATGCTTTTCTTATAATAAGCGCTCGAAGTTTTAATGATGTGTCTTCTGAGCACGATGTTGACTTATTTTGCTCTAAGATAAGCACAGCAAGGACGCTTTTAGCCAAATCATTTTTTTGTGAATAATGCACCGGCTAGTGGTTCTTTAACTAATATTTAGTAACATAAGTAAATGAATAGGAATAACATACTTATTTATGTACACATTGGACTGTAACTGTTCGGTTTTTGTTTAATCGATATGCTATATATCTGTGGAGGCTTGTTATTAGCAACTTGATAATATGTTGTGGTTACCTATTATTATTTGTAATTAGACTGTAAGCCTTCTTAAAACTAATAAAATAAAAATAAAATAAAATAAATAAAAAATAAATAAATCAGAAAATTAAAGGAAATTTTGACTCTGAAATTCTGAAACATATGGTAGTAATTTTCTCTTTCGTCAGTTGTGACTTGTGAATCGCCTCATGTTCGAGCCTAATGGTTTGAATCTACCTGTACTTGGGAGTAGCCTTTATTCAGCCGTTTGAAATTATTTTTTGATTGAATGACCTACATTAAAGGTCACGGTACGGTTTGGTGTATTAGAACAAAACTCCGTACTTAAAAGCCTGCAATACACGCAAACAGACGGAATCCTTACCTCTTGTCCTTCTCCGGTCCGATACCGCACCCACTTGCCCAGCTTCGGGCGCCAGTACTCGATGACGTAGGCCTCCGCGTACTCCTGCCCCTGGCCGTTGCCGAACCGGCCTTGAGTGCCGGTCCCGGTGATCACATGCACTGAATGTAGGTCGATCTCCAGCCATTCTGTTGACTCAGTCACGATCTGCGACCGCGGGCACCAGGCACCACCCTTTATGTCCTGGTTAAGCCTGTTGAAGCACCGAAACTTTTAATAATTTACACCTAAGCAAGTGATTTTTATCGAAATAACCACCAGCTTCTTTATAACAACTTGCCTGTATACGAAACTTGAACGCTTGGGGTCGACACAAGCTAATTTAATTTTGAAAAATGTTTGCACGAAATATTTCGGCCTTTGTGAAATGGGGGATGACGAACAATGGTGATCCGGAGATGGAGCGTAACAAAGGAGTTATTGCGCTATTACAATAGATCTAAAGCTATAGTAGGCACTGCTCATATTTTCTTTAAATTCTTCGCTATACGACGAATATAGCACTGGTTAATGGGGAGTCTCACTCGCATATTAAATGCGGGACCCGCGGAAATGTAGGATGTAGAGTGTCTGTTTAGTATGTAATCTGTGCTGAAGCCTCGTTTAACTAATAACTGCGCAAGTCTCACCCACGCGTTCCGGCATGCCCCAGTCTTATCTTTTAGAAGCAGGGAACGTGCATGGCCGCCCTTGGGTGACAGCAGTCCGCTGCTCCGCCCATTAAGTTAAGTAACATCGTGTTTTTGCTGTGAGGGCTTTACACTGTAATGCTGTTAGTGAGCTATCAATTGCGCGAGCCGTGTGGCCGCATACTCATCAACATCACAGCGCAGCGCAGCGGGCCGCACTCGCTCTGCGGCTCGATACATCGAGCAGATCGTCAAAGGAAATTGACAGCCTCGTGTTATACGTATCCTTGTACATCTGTTCAAACAGATCGTCAAAGCAATTTCAACATTATAAGCGAAATGCAATTAGTTTACGAAATGAGATTTTTAGAAAAGTTTCCCTTTGAAGAAATTTCCTTAATAAAAGTAGATATAAACTTGGGCGTATCATCCACAAATTTATTTCAAGCAGACGATCATAATGATAGATGAACACATGTCTGTCTATATAACAATTTTTGTATTCACAATCGCTTTAAAATTGTTATAAATGATATTGGTGGCCATTAGGACAAGGACAATGACAAACAGAAAAATATTAATATTATCCAGATAATTATAGCGTACATATGGATACAATATATTGCAATAAGAATTATTTTGTCATGAGATGGAAACTAAGAATCAGTTATTTGAATATTACTTAAATATCCACTATAACACTACAATATGAGACGCGTACACCACTTCGTTATAAAATTTCGTCGATAAAGTGTCATTAGCCGCAAGTAAAAAAAAAACTAAAGCTCATATGACTCATAAGTTCGCCCGCTTCTGAGTTTATAACTTATTAAAGCCATGAATGTACAAAGCTACCCGCTTCAACACGCTGGACATACAAAAACTAAGACGCGTTGTTATTTCACAACGATCCAAGATTCCTCCTATAATATATCAATCAAAGCTAATAATAGTGGTGTTGTTATTAGCGCATTCACTTATCATGTGTCACTGAGGCAGTGTAATCGTTCGCACCAATCACATTCCGAGATGGGCAGTCATTAAGCTCATTGACGCGCTTGCGACCGCTCTCTAGATATCAATGAGGCGTGAACAAACTTTCGTAATTTATCACTTAGCATATGCGTCGCTAATAAGTTTTGATACTATTTCAACACCGACCAGAACTATTGAACACTTCCTTTTGTCTAGCCTTAGTGTGGTAACACAAATAGTGCTGCATTAAATCATTGATGATGTAACATAAACAACGCGCTGGGTGTTCGATAATAAAGAAAATAAACATGTCGCATATGAACTTTTATAATTAATGGCTTGTAATAAACAGGCAGTAACCATTGGTTCACGACCAGCGCTTGCGCTGTAAACAAATGAACATTACCATGGATCCCACTCACGATTTCGATTGTCAATACAATTTGGGCTCTTATTATCGAAACAGCGAGTTCAAGTCGAGGTTGATTGGGAATTTAAACGACTAGAACGATACAGGAACCATTTTCGGCCCAATGTTGACAAGGAGGACTATATTGTTACCCGACTGCCGAAGGAGGGTAATGTGTTTATCAGTCTATGTATGTATGTATGTAAGTATGTATGTATGTATGTTTGTTCCTATGTGGCGTTCCAGAGACCAAACGCATGGGCCGATTTTGATAGTTCGTACGTCAATCGTTTCGTCTTAACCCCGCGTGTCACTGGCTACATGAAAATTGGAAAATAAGAAAATGTTGGTTTTTAGGCGCCATATTGTGAGGGCCCACATTTTTTTTTCTTCCATACCTATCGTGTGGGGTATCAAAATAAAGGATTTTAAGAGGTGATTTCAAAAATATATAACACTTATATGTTTAAATGTACCTAATTCGAAAAAAAAATAACTAAAAAGTTATAAATAAAAAAAGTTAGTTAAAAAATCAAAAAACCCGACTGCTTCAAAAGCGAATTAAAAAGACGTAAACAAGGAGAAAATCATGCTGTGCAGTCGGAGGATACGTCTGGTTTTGGTCAGCCAGCTCGCGAAGATGTATCCTCCGACAGCACAGCATGATTTTCTCCTTGTTTACGGCTTTTTAGTTCGCTTTTCAAGCAGTCGGGTTTTTTGATTTTTTAATTAACTTTTTTTTTATGTTATAGTATTTGAGAAGAACACGGTTTGAAGGCAGCAGAATTTTTGCCTTACGAACGAAAAGCCATGCTCCTGTCAACAATAATTATGGGACTGTCATTTCCCTTCGTCCTCACCAAGGCATTTGGTCAGTCGGGGGCGGGTCTGTTTATATATTCAGTAGGTATTGTAAGCCCGTTATGATGATGACATTATGCATTTAAAGCATTGCAACATTTATAAGGCAGTGTAGGAGTATTGGCAATGTGAAAATAGACATTAAAATTAAAGCCCTTTCATTTAATTTTCTTTCAAGTAATTTTGTTTTGATTGGGACAAAAGGACCTTCGCACCGAGGGTTCCGTACAAATAGTTTTTCCGAAGTAATTCTTTAAGGATTCTTTTTTTTTTCTTTTGAAGAACGGAACCCCTAAAACAGTACGATAAGTTCATTCCCGTCCCTATCAGTTACTGATGATAAAATTAAGGGCTTATTACACTACACGGTATTCAGGGCCCTGAACACCGGGTCACTCGACCATCCTCAGTCAATAAGGTCGATAGTTTGGGAGCCCTAACTCACTAAAATTTATTACACCACCCTAATTTAGAGTTTGGGGCCCAGAATACCGTGTAGTGTAATAAGCCCTTTAATCTATGCGTATCTAATAATGACCATTCCCAGATCAAGCTCCAAACGTTTAAAATCTGTAGATACGGGCAAGTTGTTAGTAGTAAATAATGTTAGTAAGTGACACGATACGAACCTGCCGTTCTGCGGGGCCACATTGCCGTCGTTATAACAGGAGCTCGCGCTGATATCCCTGTCGGGAATCAAGCCACTCTCCATGCCGAGCGGCGCGATACATTGAGCTGTAAACAGACACAGCATATAGACCATACGTGTTATATATTATATTATGTGTTGTTCAATATGCACACCCGGTTTATGCACCACACCGACCCGCCGACTACGGCCAACTTAGATGACATTTAGATGCTTGTCTTGCCTCTAGTCAAGATGCGCGTAAATCATGCAAGACTCACAGAGGTGACGTAAGTTACATTGTACACCATTAGAGAGCTATTCGCTATTTGCATTGCTAACAACTGCAGTGTTAAATAAATCGCCATACATGTACTGAACACAGCAACAAAACAAAACACAAAAATAGGACAACATAATGAAGAGAGATTAAAGATAATTGAGCCACAATAAAAAAGTAATAACCGCACTAATCACGGCAAAGTCAATTTAAAAGTTTGTGTCGCGTCAGAAGTTTTGATGAACTGAAATCGATGGTGACTTCTAAGAACAGGCTGACATACGGGCGGCAGGTCGTCGCCTGCTTTACATTTTTGAAACACAATGAACCTTCATTCTGCCGCCACCCTTACCCTGCCCAGCATAAGTAACGAGCAAATTAATTATTTTCGAAACATCCGCACAGCATGTTTCCACTTAACATTAGCAAGCTTACGTAGACAGAGGTATTAATTAATAAAATGTAAAATAGCACTAAATTAAATAAACATGAGACACAAGTTGTCAGGCGAATTTCTCATTGGGCTTGTAAAGTGTACAGTATAATTCTCAACGGGGTCGCTTATTAGTCAATCTATCAAAGGGTTCTCGCGTGCGGTAGGTATTAGACACAACAAACAAACTGATACGTTACATATGTGTAGGTATGTGATATATGTTGAATCATTTAATTAGCTGCCAACAACTGATAACTTGTGTCGCATGGAGCCACGCATCACTGACGAGCGGGCGCGGGCACGCTCTATTGTAATGCCCAAATTATCTTATTTCATTGTTCAGTTCCTTAACGATTTATTGTTGCTATACTATACATTTTCATATATGATACTTCTAAACTTGTTGCAAATGTAAAACTTTGTGTTTAATTGCACAAATCGCTAGCGTTTATCGTTTCCACCACCCTTAGATGTACAAAAGCCATCAATCATTCCATTCAAGGCACTCGTTGCGTGGCCCTTATTAGACGAGAATTTAATTTTGTACTGTTTCACAATCACACATCGTACAAAATGAGAGCACACGGCGTGAAATATGTAACCAACGATACGGCTATCACTAGGTAAACATTGACGCTGGGGGCCACACATGCTTAAGAAGAGTACAAAGTTAACATAAAAATGTGTATTCATTTAATTAAGTCTATTTTTATTTTATGGTGGAGTCATTAACCCAAATGTGAATAATAATGGTTGATAGTGAAATCCATCATCTACAAGCGATGACTACATACTACTTATGAGTAAAGTAGCTGCGTCCCGCTCTCGGAGCGGAACAGGAATGGATTTAAACAGCCATACAGGGTTCTTGACGTCTGCTCAATAGCCTTAATTTATATTCACTCAGCAACAGCGCTTACACACATGTGGAACCGAACATAATTTATATCGATGAGAAGTCGCACAGCCAATGGACGTTGTATAACCCGGTGTTAGTCTAGACCGACCACGTGCTTATACAGTATAGCACCATACAAATCTAAACGTATATAGTGAGCCTAGGAAAAACAGATTTATCTCCCTAAATTGCAACCAATTGTGAGTCCGCGCTACGTTTTCCCCTCCAACAAACAAAAGACAAGCGCTTATAGGTCAAATGCAAATAGAATTCGCTTGTTGCGTGTCTCGTTATTTAAGCAGGCCTCTTGTTGCTCAGCGCTTGAGAACAAATTGCAAACGTCATAAAGCCAGTTTTGAATATTAATAAACACGAATAAATGATCTCGGTTTAAGCAAAAGCATTTACTTGGGCCAGCGGTTCACAAAGTGAGCGTGCTTCTGATTCTGACGTCCGGCAAATTGGATATACTTTTTTCACATCCAGTTTAGGTGCCCCCAAACAATGCCGTTGAGGCGTTGAGTGTAGTCTTTTTTTTAATTCCAATGCAACAAAACACTTCCAGCGCACGGGCGAGTGAAAGGCGAATGGTAAAATTTAAAGTAGGGAAAGTTTCAGAAGCACTGAGCTTGTGCGTGCTTATGCTGTTGCGTGACATGTAGTCGTCTAATGAATAATAAACAGCGCAGTGGCGACTCGCTACTCATTCATATCCATCCACGAAAGGCAATATTCTTTTTACATAAAACGATCGAATGTCAGCTTAAAACGCGTACTATATTGGCTTTAGCTCGTATAAATTGCGAGCAACAGCGGCTACTCCACGAAGCTCTCCGTTACCTAGATACGTACGCGTGCGATTGTGCGTTCTTAGCCATTATACACGCCAACTTACAATGTCACTTGTTTTTCTTTAACGACTTGAACCACTTTGCGTGATATCGTTGGACTATTATTTTAATTACTTTCATTGTACGAGGGGTCGTTAGCATTTTGTTTTTTATTTTTCATGTTCAGTAGTTTTCACGACGAATGTGAACGGACCGTATAGCTGACAGCGATAACGTTCCGGCGAGGTAATGACTTTCCAAACTATCAACAAGCTGCGTCCACAACGTACCTACGTATACGTACGGCAAGTAATAATTACCCAGCCATTGATGGCAGATCGATAGAAGCAAGCCAACGGCACATTAAATAATAAAATACACCTCCAAAATGTGCTCCGGGCTGCTTTAGACCAGGAACATTTTAAAGGGCGGCTCTTGCGTTTCTCGTAATCGATACCAGACGAATAATTAAACAAAACAAGGAGATGTACGAAGTGTAGGTAATACATGTTTTAGTCAAGGGTTACGTGGATAAAGGGTGCCGCAGGGCGGATTCGTGTGGTTCCTGCGTGGGCACTAAGTACTCTCTGGTGTTTTAATTAAAATAAGCATAACGTACTCACGTGTCCCTTGTATATTTTTTCTGTGTCCTCTTACGTGGCTCTCGTTTACATGTCCAGCTAACTTTTTACCCGACTGCCGAAGGAGGGTGTAATGTGTTTATCAGTCTATGTATGTATGTTTGTTCCTATGTGGCGTTCTAGAGACCAAACGCGTTGGCCAATTTTGATGGCTCTTACGTCAATCTAATCGACTTAACCCTGCGAGTGTCACTGATTACATTAAAATTGGAAAATAGTAAAATGGCGGATTTTGGGAGCCATATTGTGGGGTACCAATTTTTTTTTCCGTACCCATCGTGTGGTGTATCAAAATAAAGGGTTTGAAGAGGTGATTTCAAAAATATTTACCACTTATATGTTTAAATGTACCTAATTCGAAAAAAAATACCAAAAAGCTAATTCAAAAAATCAAAAAACCCGACTGAAAATCATGCTGTGCAGTCGTAGGATACATATTCGCGAGCTGACTGACCAAAACAAGATGTATCCTCCGCCTGCACAGCATGATTTTCACCTTGTTTACGTCTTTTTGTTCGCTTTTTAAGCAGTTGGGTTTTTTGATTTTGTGTATTAACTTTTTATAAAGCTCAAGTTATTTTAAAAGAAACAAACCGTATCTTTTAATTAATCAAATATTTCTAGTTCATTAGTTCAGTACGGAGCGAGCCGCTATGTGTTAAATAAACCAACCGAGTGCCTTTCGTCGTGTAATCGGATACATTAAGCTTGTTTATTAAAACCAACTAATAATTCCGTAAGCTTAAAGCTCCATACAACGGAAATAAATGGTACTTTCACAAAACGCTTTGTAAACTTTTCCTATAACGTATGCTCCTAATTTCATATTCGGGGCAAGTGAAATAAACTCTGTTACTAAAAGCGACTTAGTTTAATAAAATATTTCATCGTGCTTTCTCACTTTAAATCGTTTCTGTAAGTGTGAGCATTAAAGCTTTATTTTAATCTAAATTGTGATTTTATTCTAATTCTAATTTTGATTGTGATTTTATTTTAATTTATACTTTGATTTTATTTTAATTTATATTTTGATTTTAATTTTGAATGCGATTTAATTTTAATTTTGATTGTGATTTTATTCTAATTCTAATTTTGATTGTGATTTTATTTTAATTTATACTTTGATTTTATTTTAATTTATATTTTGATTTTAATTTTGAATGCGATTTAATTTTAATTTTGATTGTGATTTTATTTTAATTTATAATTGATTTTAATTTTATTTAATTTTGATTGGAATCTTAATTTTTATTCTTTTGATTTAATGTAATATTTACGATAATTTTATTAATTATTTTTTATTCTGATTTGAATTATTTTATCCCCAAATTTGTATGCTGTTAGGTACTTGTTGTAATAATATGTTTTGGAAGAGTGAAGTGCTCTACTGCAGGTTATTTTTGCCTAAAAGAGCACTTCAATTACCAGGTGTTTGTAAATTTTTATGAAGAATTAAAAAACTATTTGTATTGTATTGCCTATTGGTATAGCCGTTGCCGTTTAGATTCTTTAAAATCACAGGGCATGACGTTATTCGCCATTGTCGCAGACACCGGTCGTAGCTACCTACGTGGACTGATTACCAACGCTCAGCGGCTCAGCGGCAACGTGAGCGTTCGGCACAAATACGTAGTGTCGCAGGACTTGTACGCTTAGGAACAAGCTGTTAATAGCTCCTAGATAAACTTAAACAACTTTCCTGCACATACATTAAATTGCTATCGAACACTGATTTGCCTACCTAAATGAACCATTTTATAAACCCACATACCTATACTACATTGTAGCTTCTTGTCAGCAAACGGGAATTGCGTATTAAGAATTCAGAATATCGCGTGAATAGAATTCGATGTCTATCGGTGTAATTTCGTAATTACGTCCTACATGTACAATTTTGTATGTGAGTGTAATTACATAACATTTATTACTAGCTTAATTATTTAATTTAGCCCGTATAGGAAATAATTCCATAATTGCGGCGTTTCGACATCCAATACGTGGAAAATGTAGAAATATTTAAACGCACCCATGTTTGAAGTGAAGTAGATTAGTGGAAGTAATTATTGTTAAGTGCAAGAGTGCAAGCAGCATTGCTGAATAAAAAACGAACGTAAAACTACACCCACAAAGTAAGATTAATAGGATTGTTTAAAAGCAGGCCAACAATGCCAATGTAAACATTTTTTACATCGTTACTTCTTTAGTGCAAACAAAACTATTTTGTTATAAAAATAACCGGCCAAGTGCGAGTCGGAGTCGCGCACGAAGCGTTCCGTGCTTGGTAAATTGCGGTTTACGATTTATGACGTATTAAAAAAAACTACTAACTAGATCTCGTTCAAACCAATTTTCGGTAGTAGTTTACATGGTGGATCATATTTTTTTTTTAGTTTTATCATTCTCTTATTTTAGAAGTTACAGGGAGGGGGGGGAGACATTTTACCACTTTGGAAGTGTCTCTCGGGCAAACTATTAAGATAAGAAAAAAATTATATTAGGAACATCAATAACATTTTTGAAGACCTATCCATAGATACCCCCACGTATGGGCATGATGAAAAAAAAAATTTTGTTTTCAGTTCAAAGTATGGACAACCTCCAAATTTTTTGTTTTTTTTTCCATTCTTATGTGAAAATCTTAATGCGGTTCACAGAATACATCTACTTACCAAGTTCCAACAGCATAGTTCTTATAGTTTCGGAAAAAAGTGGCTGTGACATACGGACGGACAGACAGACAGACATGACGAATCCATAAGGGATCCGTTTTTTGCCATTTGGCTACAGAACCCTAAAAACAGTCAAGTGTTTCGTGTTATCCAGTAGCATAGTAAATTTGATATCGAGCTTTTATTTCATTAATTGTTTGAGAAATCGGCTCGAAATCGAAATACAGTCTGCTATATAACTTTTTCGACAGCATTGACTCACGGCGTGGATGTTACTTTCTTTCTTTCTTTTGTTGCCCCACACTAGGAATTTCTTCCTGTATCGTGGGTGCGTTTACAAACATATAAACTCACATACACAACACCCAGAGCCGGAACAACGATCTGTAGGTCATACAAATATTTGTTCCGTGCGGGAATCGAACCCGCGACACGCAGCGAAGCAGTCAATCGCTCAAGCTCAACCACTGCGCCAACCGTGCGCCCAAACTTACTAGGTTACTGTTTACAATAAGTGTACACACTATCACTATTTGGTATGCTTCGTACATCAAGAACCCCTACTTGTTGCACCTGCAGCACCGTCCTAAATAAAAAATTGAGTCCTTAAAAGTTTAAACTCGACTAATAAAAGCTAAAATATATAATTATTAAAAGCAGAACGTCTACTACGCTTCCGTTCCATTGAAAGGATTTTTTGCAATGCCGAAGTTAAATAGTTCTTCGTCGTTAACTAGCTGGATGCAGGACCTCTCTCGAATATTAGTGTTTTGAATAAATTCCTTGATATAATTAGTGTTTTCATTAACGTTTCCACATAGAAGTTTTAGTTCAATTGAAATTTTGAAATATAACAACGCTAAAAGCGACTGGTGGAATT
Source organism: Anorthoa munda (assembly GCA_945859665.1). Lineage (NCBI taxonomy): Eukaryota > Metazoa > Arthropoda > Insecta > Lepidoptera > Noctuidae > Anorthoa > Anorthoa munda. The sequence goes on along the minus strand of OX243893.1, from coordinate 54,224,320 downwards.
TATAATTCTTCGTACAAGTTCACCGAGGCACGGCGTACCCGTTGCTCTGGGAGCAGAGAACTTTCTAATTAAATATTAAGGCGGTCCATGCACAGACATCGACGGGGGACTTGCCACTATAACTTTTTATAGTTGTGTGATATGGTCATAATGTCCCTTGGACCAAATGGGCTGTTACTAAAAAGTCTTTGCTTTGTAAACTGTTTTGTTTGCATAGATAAAGAACACAAAGTAGCAGTGAGATTTGGGTTTATCTTCAGGTATATTTCCTGCAGATCTATTTCAAGCACGCAGTTAAAAAAATGTTTTTTGTGAATGTCCCAACATTACTTCGTGAAGTGTATTAAAACTTGATCAAAAAACCGGCTAGATGCGAGTCGGACTCGCGCACGAATGGTTCCGTACCATTATCGCAAAAAAACGACGTTTGTTGTGTGGGAGCCCACTTCAATATTTATTTTATTCTTCTTTTAGTATTTGTTGATATAGTGGCAACAGAAATAAATCATCTGTGAAAATTTAAACAGTCTAGCTGTCACGGTTCATGAGACAGCCTGGTGACAGACAGACGGACTGTGGAGTCTTAGTAATAGGATCCCGTTTTTAACTTTTGCGTGCGGAACCCTAAAAATCGCACGAAGTCTCTTTATAGTGCCCATCTTCAGCGGTGAATTCCGATCTCATTTTGCTAAAGATAAAAAAGAATAAAGGCAGCGCCTTCAATAGAATCCAGAGATGAGTGGGCAGATTAGCAGTGTCCCGTTCAATCAAAAGTAAAGATGCAGTCGCTTTGTTAAAAAAAAAAACGTCGCTGCAGATATAAAAGCACAGCGATATACCAACTGCTGTTAACCTTCACACGTATTTCATGGCCGTAATAGTGCAAACGTGACTACAAGATGCATTATAAAGTAGCTGAATTTTCCCGTTGGGCGGTGACTGGTGACTAAGTGAAAACTTTTGTTAGTTCTCCCCCAAACAATTTGCTAGTATTTACTAGGTACTGCGCCTACCCGTTCTCTGTACTAGGTAAGTACTACTTCTACGGTAATTACTGGGACGTACTTAGCGATTTTTATCTTTCATAACGAACAAAGAAATGTGAGAGCTGCGGAGAGCAAATAATAAATTGGAACCATTTTCCGTTAATTTTGTTTGTTGTAGTATGGATTTTCCGATTTCTTAAGAAATCCACTTAGCAGCCAATACTGCTGCCAGTTAGCTGATTTTTATTCAGCGTTTAATACGAAGGTTAAAACGTAGTATATATATATATCTACTTCGTGGTATAACGTTTGTATTATATGAAGTTTATGACCTTTAGTAATGTACATAATGTCATGTCTAAGTTCGCCGAAACGTTAAGTTTAACGTTAAGATAGACAGATAGCATTTACGAAATATGTAACATGTCTATATTTAGTAGATACAACTATTTTGTCATTATCACAAATACCCGTATTTTTCAGTTCAACATGTGGCCTGCACATTATTGTAGATCCTAATTATTCTGGTGTTTATTTCGGCAATGTTTTAGCTTTTGATTTTTAATGTTGCTTCTCTACTCTACGCTAGCTTTGAAACTTCCAGTAAATATTAGAGTTGCCGCGAATACTCGCTATTATTCGGTATTCGCCATTAATCGATATTTAATTTTATATTCGTCGAATACCGAATAATGGTGTCTATTAGCCGAGATATAATTTTCTAAATAAAAATAAACTTTTAATGAACAGAAAAACTATAGACTTAAAAATAATTTAATATGTATTATCAATCATAAAAACAAAACACACTTAGTATTATTATCATTTATATAAGTAAGCCAAAAAAGAGTCATTTTGAAGATAATAAGTTAGGCTTTTTAATTAATTTTTAAAGTCCATAAGTGGCAGATTGTGGTGCAGATAAAATAGCTTTTCTGCAGTTTAACAATGTTGTAATATGAGACTGGTTTCGTTAACTTTATTGTTTTCATTTCCCATAATTTTAATTATTTTTTATATTACAACAATGATTAGTAAATTCAAGAGACTACTACAAGTGTAATATACCCAACTATTTTTAGGGTTCCGTACCCAAAAGGGTAAAAACGGGACCCTATTACTAAGACTTCGCGATCCGTCTGTCTTTCTGTCTGTCCGTCTGTCGCCAGGCTGTATCTCATGAACCGTGATAGCTAGACAGTTGAAATTTTCACAGCAGATGTATTTCTGTGGCCGCTATAACAACAAATACTAAATACAGTATAAAATAAATATTGAAGGTGGGCTCCCATACAACAAACGTGATATTTTTGCCGTTTTTTGCTCGATATTAATAACGGCAACAGGTAGACGCTTGAAATATTCACAGAATGTTTAGTTGCATATTCACTTCAAGCAAAATAATGACTGAATTAAAATAATATAAATTAAGGGGGGCTCTCATACAACAAACATGATATTTTTGCCGATTTTTGCTCGATATTAATAACGGCAACAGGTAGACGCTTGAAATATTCACAGAATGTTTAGTTCTATATTCACTTCAAAAATAATAATGATTAAATTAAAATAAAATAAATTAAGGGGGGCTCCCATACAACAAACATGATATTTTTTCCGTTTTTGCTTGATATTAATAACGGCAACAGGTAGACGCTTGAAATATTCACAAAATGTTTAGTTCTATATTCACTTCAAAAATAATAATGATTAAATTAAAATAAAATAAATTAAGGGGGGCTCCCATACAACAAACATTATATTTTTGCCGTTTGTATATGACGATTAATAATGGCGAGTATTCGACTATTCTTCATAGGGATTGGATGGCGATTAATCGGTATTCGACTATTCGCTATAACAACTATTCGCGGCATCTCTAGTAAATATATCTGGCTCAACAGTATTTGTGACAGTTAAATCGATATCTTCATTGTTCCAACAAAATATTTCGTACTCCGGTACCCATACCTAGTTAATTCGAAGCACTCCATGCTTTCCAAAAGTTTCAGCAAAGGCACCTTGTATTTCGAAAAGAATCTAACTTTAGTTACTCGACGATATCCGCGAAAGTATTTATAAATGTTTCCAGTTTAAAACTGAGACTCAAACTAAAAACTGGCCAAGTGCGAGTCGGACTCGCGCACGAAGGGTTCCGTACCATTATGGCAAAAAACGGCAAAAATATCACGTTTGTTGTATGGGAGCCCCACTTAAATATTTATTTTATTTTGTTCTTAGTATTTGTTGTTATAGCGGCAATAGAAATACATCACCTGTGAAAATTTCAACTGTCTTGCTATCTCGGTTCATGAGATACAGCCTGGTGACAGACGGACAGAAAGATAGACAGACAGACAGACAGACGGATCGTGGGGTCTTAATAATAGGATCCCGTTTTTACCCTTTGGGTACGGAACCACTAAAAACTGAGCTTGGACACGAAAGAGAAAAAAACCGGCCAAGTGCGAGTCGGACTCGCACACGAAGGGTTCCGTACCATTATCGCAAAACACTGCAAAATAATCACGTTTGTTGTATGGGAGCCCCCCTTAATTTATTTATTTTAATTTAATAATTATTATGTTTTGAAGAGAATATACAACTAGTTATTCTGTAAATATTTCAAGCGTCTATCTGTTGCCTTTATTAATATCGAGCAAAATACGGCAAAAATATCACGTTTGTTGTATGGGAGCCCCCCTTAAATATTAATTTTATACTGTTTTTAGTATTTGTTGTTATAGCGGCAACAGGAATACATCATCTGTGAAAATTGCAACTGTCTAACGATCACGGTTCATGAGATACAGCCTGGTGACAGACAGACAGACAGACAGACAGACAGACAGACGGACAGCGAAGTCTCAGTAATAGGGTCCCGTTTTTACCCTTTGGGTACGGAACCCTAAAAAAACGGCGTTTGAATATGAATTTAATTATTGTAATGGACAGGAGGATGCTTGTCTTTGACTACCATACGAACTAAATCCCTGAACGAGATATGAACGAGAAATGAACTAACAAACCGGAACAGATCTAGTAATTAAGGTAATGTTTTATTAGCTGGAAATACAGGTTTATACTAATTACATACGTTCTTACAGGTATATAACGTTGTGAGCTAACTCTGAACGTACCTGTCCTTTACACATGCAGCCTTTGTATCTCGTCCATCCAATCTATCGATCTGGGTTCTCAATAAACGGAGACATGTTGACTACATGTTTCAGGAAGGCTGCTTTCGACGACAAAGTGAAATATTCCAAGTCAATGATAAGGGGCATACGGACGAAGTAACGTGCGCTATGAGTGCTTTAAGAGTGAAATAGTATCATGCTCTACTGGGTAATGTCACAGAAAGATATACAAATAGTATGGAAACTACCTACAAACGCTCGAAACGAAACACACTCACACAAACATACGCACCGACGAGACCACTCGGGCACTTCTGCGGTGCTGTCAGTACTGAACACCGCGACTTGACGAGTATGTTTGTGTGAGTGTGCCGTTTCGAGCGTTTGTAGGTAGTTTACATACTGTTTGTATATTTTAACTGTGGTAGTGTTGTCTAGCACTGCTCAAAAGGGAACGCGTAAGTGCTTGCTACGCGACATATTTTCTAACACATAAATTGAGTAGGTAACTGTATCGTACGTTAAATATCAATACATTCAAAATTTCTAGGCAGCACTGTAAAATATTTGCAAAATCATATTTAGTCAGGTGCAACGTGCATTCCCCTTTAAAATACCGATATTCTTAGCACAGCTCGCAGCACTTATAGTGTTCGCTTCGTATATCAAGTACACATTAATTCTCAGCGTCAGAAGCCTGTTTTTGTAGTTTATTAGTTATAATAGCTTTAAGTACAATTGTACAATGCCGTTTTGTATAATTACATCATGGCGCGACACGAATGTTTTTTGTCTAGCTCTGCACGTCATTTTCGGTCAAGGCGAGTGGAAAGGTCGGCAATGTCGACATTACCCTTTTATAATGTGTACTTACATACATTAGTTGTATATAGCATCTACATGTTATGTCATCCGTAATTTTGCGATCAGGAAGGTGTGGTCTGTTTATAGTTTTTGGGTTGGTTTGTAATGATGGTGGATTTTTTCACATATTGAAGAGTATGATTGTAATATCTAACAAACATAAAAGAAGATAGTCGCAGCTAGGAGATGTGTGGAGGTACTCACATATGTCAAGAGCGTGCAGCGGTGCGGCCCCGCCGAGCAGCAGCACAGCGAGCACACACAGCACCATCGCGCCTCACTCACTTCACCATCCTCGTCCTACCGACACCAGTCTGCAACAAAACAAACCAACATTACGTGCCTACATTAAAACACCACGCAGTCCCGCCTCCACAGACTAATTAAATAGTTACTGAAACCCGCGTCCTGCCTTCAACGAAATCAAACGACACAAAGATCGTCTGCGAGCCCACTCGTCAATTTCATCGAGACCTTTGCATAGGGAAGCCCCGATTTTACAGTAAATTAGGATGGAAGCCCTATCAGTTATCAATGCTAAGTAAAGCTTTTCAATAACTTAGCGGAGCCAAGATGAGACAGCGACCGGAAGGTTCTATTCCAAGTTAAAGATAACGAGAAAAATGCAAGAGCTTTCTATCTATAGGTAGATTTTCGTTTCAGACAGAGCTTCAATTCTTACATGTTAGACACTCGTCTGCGAGGGCCCTTCAGTTGTAAAACAAAAGAATGTCTGGAGCTGTCTAACAATAGCGAATGTCATTTAGATGTAGCATCGTGTCAAGGTCTGTAGTGTCGCTAAGGGCGATGCACATTCTGAAGTAGCCATGAAAACGTGATAGTCGCATCTGCATGTTATAAAATATGTTTATAGTGATAATAAATATCGGTAAATACTTAGGAAGAGTGGCGTCGGAACGTGGACCGAACCGGGTGCCGGGGTGCGCCGGGACGCGGCGAGTGCGGCGCCGGCAGCGACGAAGGAAATGATTCTAAAATGTGTGGAGATAAACGACGCGCAGCGGAGAGCTCCGCAAGTACCTACTAGGTATGGTACCTTCTTCGACTTGTGATGGATTTCCCAACTTCTCTATCGAAAAGGAAATTATTTTCATACCCACGGATTTTTAAAACGACGTCTTGTTTGCATATTTTTCCTTGAGTTCAACAATCTGTTTTAGCTGTATTCGAAACGTAAGCCTTACCTATGACTCAAAAAGACAAGAAGGTACGATATGAAACTATGGAACACTACAGAGTGTAAAAACTAAAAACCCCATCATCAAGCTAAAATCCACATCAAACTACCTAAGTACTTGTTGTAGTATTGTGCAAGTATTATTGATTTTGGAAACGTCTTACTGATATTTCTTACGATAAACCGCTATACTATTTAGCGCACAAAACGTAACGCATTCAAATAGAGACTGGGAGTTGGAACGTGACTTTCCAAATTCAAACTATAGTTACAAAAACTCTTTTGAAAAAAAAATATGGAAACAATATGTCCTTTCCTAATTCAATTTTTTGTCTACTAATACTGCCTACTTTAAAGATATAAAATTGTTTGTAGTAAGTAATCAGATGGGAGAAGTTACTGATCCGATTACGCTACTTAGGAGGATTTTATCCTACTGGAAAATAAGGTTTTTTATACATAACCATAATAAAAGTAAGTTAATTATATTTATAACCAGTCTGAACTGTATCAAAAACTAAAGTTTAATTTTTTTATGAAGTGATATACGTACAAGTACATACATAAAAGTCATGCCATTTTCCCATGGCGGTAGGCAGAATCTACAGAAAAAATGTTGAGTTTTACATAAAAGCAAGAACAAATAAAGCCTAAAGTAGTACGTACGTAATTGTTATTACATGCAAAGAGAGAAATAAAAACAATAAGATTTATGTCAACTTTCAGACCTTATGTAAATTCAGTTTATTACCGACCATGAAGTAAACACGCAGGTTATGTTGCTACTTTCTTGTTTCTACATTTGCATGAATAATATGAACACTGTTTGTACTCAACAATATTAAACACTTCTGCTTCCATGTAAAGTGTCCTGCATGGCAACACTAAAATAATAACATTACTAAAAAAAAACTTTTCGATATTGGCGGCAACCTTCGGCAAACAAAACATGCTAAATATACATCATAATTATTATTGCTAAAGTCAGGCAGTTTTCGTGGAACCATCAAAGGCTGTTATTATCACCAAATTGTGTCGTGTAATGTCAATAATGTCGTGGTGGCACAGTGGCTAAGACCTCGCCTCGCATGCTTGCGGTCGTGGGTTCAAATCGGGGCAAGTACCAATGTGACTTTTACAAATTTATTTTATTATTTTATCTTGGACATCACAGGCAACGCAACGGTGAGAAAACCTGGTCTTATATAGTTAATGTAAGTCTGAAATGTGTGTGTTCCCAGAGGCGGCTTAATTAACTCTGATACACGAGGTAGCCACATCCTCACACGAAAAAGCGCGAAATCACCAAATTAATAGCGAAAAAAATATCAACGAAGTTTATTGCTACATCGAATACTATACAGTGCGTATATGTCACATAATAAACTAACATCAAGCTTATTAACAGACCTTTTACATTTGAATAAACCAATATAAAATACAACAGCCACATTAAGCAAAAAGCTCCGACGTACCATTTATATTAAACCGGGCAACACAGCTCAGCACAAGCGCAGCTGGGCCCAGTACCCAATCCGACGGCCGAGACCCGACTGCCTAGCCAATCAGACTTACAGGACAGCGCGGGACGCTAGATTGCCTATACTTCTATACGTCCTACTGCCTAGTGCACTCTCTACCTTAAAGTACACCTCTAGTAATGCCAAGTGACATGTGGTCGCTGCGTAAAGCAAAACAACAAGTGACCGATAGTTTACCGAGTTCACTGTGGCTTCGTTGCGTATAGATTTTAAGTTTTATGACGGTTCTGGCAACGCACGGGCCCTGAAAAGTTTTGTGATAGTTTGAACGAAAATAAGTAACGAAATGTACATAATATTTTATATATACCTATGTGCTGCAACGATTGAGTTTGCATTGAGTCCAAATCTTAAGAATGCCTGTATATATATAACAGAACACATACCCTAAAGCGAGCTGAATAACAAGAATAACGACTCGATACAAATTGTAGGAGTATTTTTTTAACGACATCCTCCATCTATATTCCGCCCACCAAACTAGAGAGTGGAAGGTATGGCGGGCATTTCAAACAGCAATGCATTTTTAGTTAATTTGTATTGCATTTGCACAAGTATAGTGCGGTGCCCGATAGTTTCCCACAAGATGGCCAATTTTTCTCAACAGTAATTGACATATTAACTTTAAAACTTTCGCGTTTCATAAATATAAAACAATATACCTCGAAACCATCGCGTTAAATTGTTTTTCAATAATTGACATCTAAACAGAAACACTATCGAGAAACTCAGTGTACTTGTGCATAAATGCTAATAAATATAAAGAGCACCAGCAGTCTAATAAAACAAATATTAGTACTTTACTGTTTTATTTAGCAAAATAATAATTATAATTAATCAGGTAGGTACTCATTTAGGCAACATACATTATGATTGATTTTAAGTTGAAGATGTTGGGTGGGCGTGTGTTTAGTTTCTTGGTCCCGCTTTTAGTCAACATCGTCTTGTTATCAATTTTTTTCAATATTGGTTGACATTTTCATGTCATACGGTTTTCTTTGTTATCACCATGCTGATTAAAGTTTAGAATAAATATGTAACTTTTATTCATTTTATTATTTGGATTGTAACTTCTTATATTATTGGCATTGACGTTAAATAATGTACTAATTATTGGCACGATTATGCATTTTAATTAATATATTTTAGACAAAATTTCAGATTTTTTTTCAACTGTATGTTTGACAGGCGAACCATATATCATTTTTACCCGACTGCCGAAGGAGGGTAATGTGTTTATCAGTCTATGTATGTATGTATGTATGTTTGTTCCTATGTGGCGTTCTAGAGACCAAACGCGGTGGCCGATTTTGATGATTCTTACGTCAATCGATTCGTTTTAATCCTGCGAGTGTCACTGGCTACATTAAAATTGGAAAAAACAAAAAATGGCGGCTTTTGGGCGCCATTTTGGGAGGAAAATAAAAAAAAAAATCTTCCATACCTATCGTGTGGGGTATCAAAATAAAGGATTTTAAGAGGCGATTTCAAAAATATATAACACTTATATGTTTAAATGTACCTAATTCTAAAAAAAAATAACTAAAAAGTTGTAAATAAAAAAAGTTAATTAAAAAAATCAAAAAACCCGACTGCTTAAAAAGCAAACTAAAAAGACGTAAACAAGAAGAAAATCATGCTGTGCAGTCGGAGGATACATCTGGTTTTGGTCCGCCAGCTCGCGAATATGTATCCTCCGACTGCACAGCATGATTTTCTACTTGTTTACGTCTTTTTAGTTTGCTTTTTAAGCAGTCGGGTTTTTTGATTTTTTTAATTAACTTTTTTTTTATAACAAGTAATATTATCTAAATATGTTATATTTCTTTAAAAATAATATTTGTTTGGCATCAGAATAATAGCAAAATGTATTTTTAAGGACAATTTACTTTTCAAAAGCAATTAATAAGCTCATTATTATGGAGAATACAAAATTGTATTTATACCATTCCCCCTCTAAAATGCTTATTTTATTCACTGAAAAGAGTGAATAAGAAGCACTTTTAATCACTGTTTTGGAGTTTGAATTTAGAACACACCAATATATATTCGACGTCCATCTCAATGCTATACAAAGTCCTTGCGCATAAAATACTCGATACAAACTCCTTGTGCAAAGAATTCTCGACGTTCAAACTCCTTCATCGATTTAATTTTCATTTATTAATATTTAGGATTTTAATAATGATTTTGATTTTAGTCTGGGATGTTTAGTGAATACTTATTTGGATCGTACTTTTAGTGAATAATTATTCGTCGTGATTCAGTTATTAGATAGAATCCTTCACTTGTTCGTGATTCATCTATGGCCCTTGCTTTAAATCCGTCCTTTATTCACTAGTTGCATAAAATACTATTTTAGTGGGTACATTATATAAATGTATATATTTATCTCTTTTATTCTGATGTTGTTGTCTCTCTCTTGTTTTCTGGCCCGCCTACACCTGTTCGTAGAACAAAGTTGACAAATGGTTTCCCTTTCTCATATTTCGAATAGATTTGAAATATTTCATAATTGATTGATTTAGTTTAGGACGGGCTTCTTGCTTCCTTCTGAGGACATTATGTACGTATTTAATATACCACGAGTTTTCAGCTGTTTAATTTAGTAGTATAGCTGCGTGTCACCATAGTACTATTATGACCATCTCAGTAAATCTTTAGGTAGGTAGGTAATATTTTTATTTAATTTGATATTAAGACGACGACTAACGCCAACGACCTTGAGGGAACAAAACGCGCACTCGTTTCACACCTGCGCGACCCAAAATTTAGTAGATTTTTGTACTTTCCTTATTATTCTATGACTTAAAAAAAAGCCTCAGATCAAAATGTAGATAATTAAATTGTCTTTGAGATAGTGTCGATTTCATTAAAATACGCCCAGCGGTTTTAGTGTGATTGTCGTGTTTTTGTCCGTTTTAGACATAACTTTACAAATTAATTACACTATGTTATACGAATAAAACTCAAAATTTTCTTAGATTAAATTTTTAAGAAAATGGTATACTATAACATATATTTTTTCCAAAAAAATACGATAAGCCGTTAAGACGTGATTCTCATTTTAAAATCAGCTACTCAAGGGTATCTGCGCCTTAAAATAAAGTTGATGGATAAAGGCGGGCTTACTTTAATAGCTAGAATCTTGCAATGTTTAAATCCAAGCTATATTTCAGTTGAAAACTCTTATACCAACTGCTCCAAAGATTTCAGTAACATCAACAAATTAACCAAAAGTGCTAATAAGGTCAACAGATCGCAAAATTCGTTTGCTCAGTGAACGAGGTAATGGCTGACTATTACCTCATTTGCCGGGCAAACTAATTTCGTTTAAGACGCGTTCGGCGAGCGTTTCGCGAAAAAGTTTTAGCATTTATCCATGATAGTGACTCCATTTATTTTGATATCGCGCTGTACCAAAACGTGCTATAATTTACTTGTGGGACTCCACAAGGCACAGTAACGAAAGCTATTGCATTTTGGGATAATTTATCCATTTTCGACGCTAATATAAACTACATTAAAAAGTGACCGACACTTAAATGTGGTAAAGGAATGGAAAAAATCCTTTATTTAAATCGGTTTTTACGCAACTACAAGAATTAGCATAGAAGTGGTGTTTGCTACACTTCTGGAATTATACGGCTTATGGCTAAAAAAGTCTAAAAGTCACGTTTGTTGTATGGGAGCCCCACTGAAATATTTATTTTATTCTCTTTTTAACCGACTTCAAAAAAAGGATAAGGTTCTCAATTCGTCTTTTATGTTTTTTTTTAATGTATTTTCCCCGATTACTCAAAGACGCCTGGACCGATTTAGAAAATTCTTCTTTTGTTTGAAAGGTGATCATCACGTCAGTATCTGATGATGGGATCTTGGAGAAATCGAGAGAACTCCTCAAATATTATAGGCATACATATAACGATTTTGGTATTTATCAACAATGCAATCATTTGCACTCAGAAAGTATCATTTGGTGAAGTGGAACTGGTGAAGAAGACCACAGATGGCCAATAGAACTCCTTTATGTTAAGTATGTCATGGGGTATTAGATATCTCGGATAGTTAAATGACTATGATGAGCAAATACTTATATATAAATAGTACTGATGAAAATGGTACCATCGAAACGATCTGAACTCCGAAATAAAACAATGTATCCTAGTCGTGTATGGGCTTATTGGAATCGTCATGAGATGTACTTTGGCTATATATGATTTTTATGGCAATTGGATGTACCTACCAAAAAAAAAAAAGACCTTTTAACAAAAAAACGAAACACGGAAAACAATAGGCACCAAATACAGCGACTTCGGAAAAGCAAGTTATTTTTCGCTATGCAGTATTTTTTTTGGAAGTCGGTTTGTTTTTTTTAGTATTTGTTATTATAGCGGCAACAGAAATACATCATATGTGAAAATGTTCATGAGATACAGCCTGGTGACAGACACACAGTCAGACGGATCGTGGAGTCTTAGCAATAGGGTCCCGTTTTTACCCTTTGGGTACGGAACCCTAAAAAAGACGATGATTAGGTACTCATACGTCATCTGTAGTTTCTAACAGTATGCTTAATTAACGCATATTTAGATAAACACATACAAATAGTAATCTTTATTTGTTTGATTTTGAGTTTTATAGAGTACCTATACCTAGTAGGTTGATAGTCGATCACTTGTTGCTAATATGTGATCGACTATCAACTGTTGATTGAAAAAATATGTTTTAATAGGAGGATCGAGCACACAGTAAGTCTGAGCACCCGTCAACAGTATTGATTCTCAATTCTCCTCGTTTATTACATTCCATAATGCATTACAGTTGTTGATAGGCTTAAAGTTCATTATTTATTGGGTATGAGAGAACAGATCGAGAACTCTGTTAATTTTAGGATCGTTGATTATATACCAAGCAGCTTCTTTAAATAATTGTGTCCGTGCAATTTATTGTGCAGTTGAATTCCTGTTGTCCTGATGAAGCCGCGTAAACGCGCGATATTTGTCGAATTCGAGTCGATATCAAAATCGTTCAACGAAGTCATACGAGTCTATCAAAATCTATTTATCATCGATGCGGTCGCTCTCTTTGAAATCTTTCGTCAAAGGACAATATTAATGCTCAATCGAGCTAATTAGGTATAGTAGTTCTCGCCAAAATTCTTAGCCGCCCTGAAGTTCGCTACAATGGCTGCGGCGCAGTGGTATATCTCTTACAAAAATAAAAAAATTAATTAAAAAAAATCAAAATACCCGACTGCTTAAAAAGCGAACTAAAAAGACGTAAACAAGAAGAAAATCATGCTGTGCAGTCGGAGGATACATATTCGCGAGCTGGCTGACCAAAACCAGATGTATCCTCCGACTGCACAGCATGATTTTCTTCTTGTTTACGTCTTTTTAGTTCGCTTTTTAAGCAGTCGGGTATTTTGATTTTTTTAATTAATTTTTTTATTTATAATTTTTTAGTTAACATTTTTTTCGAATTAGGTGCATTTAAAAATATAAGTGATATATATTTTTGAAATCACCTCTTGAAACCCTTTATTTTGATACCCCACACGATGGGTTTGGAAGAAAACATAAAATTGCCCCCCCACAATATGGCGCCCACAAGCCGCCATTTTCCTATTTTCCAATTTTAATGTAGCCTATGACACTCGCAAGGTTAAGACGAATCGATTGACGTATGAATCATCAAAATCGGCCAACGCGTTAGGTCTCTGGAACGCCACATAGGAACAAACATACATACATACATAGACTGATAAACACATTACCCTCCTTCGGCAGTCGGGTAAAAACAGTACCGATCCGTGTCTTGCACATCGGAAAGCCAACTTCAGGGCGGCCCAGAAGTTGGGCGAGAACTATACCTACAGTTTGACACACACGACATTGTATCCACTAAGCACGCGTCTGCTTATTTCATGTCGTGTACTCGTGTGTAAGCTTAGCCTTATAAGCCAGTAAGCTGACGATGTCAACAATTTAAGAGCGCGCTTAGAGCTACACTATGCAGCTGTATCGTTCAAAGACCTCTATTGTGCATACAGCGACAGAATCACAGAACTCCGTCTTAAAGTACTTCAGTAATCTTGTATCACATGTGATGTGATTCATGCAGTTTCTGTTACTTGTATTTATTCATATTATGTTACATTATTTTTTGCGAAACTTTCCAGTTTCCCTTTGAGCGATTGCTAATTTTATATAGAAAATGGAGCTTTCAGCAGAGGCCCAAATTAAAAACTCTACCATTTTATTAATATTAAAGCGCAACGGCAACAGGCGTTCGGATTTAATAAACAAGGCTAGCTAATGATAAAAACGTCTAGCTAATAGAGCACACCCTTTTCTGTTTTTCTTTTAGTATGCTTTCTCTTTGACGTCTCAGTGAGGGACAATTTTTGTTACAAAAAAAATGCCAACCAAATTCGAGTTTCTGATAACGAATTTTCCAATAAGCTTTGACAGTAAAATAAGCAAGACAACCGGCGTCGTACTGGGAGCAAATAACGACCGGCAGGCTTATTACGTATCTTTTGCAAGAGCAAAACGATAGCGATCAAACGTTTTATGTCATTAAAGTCGGAATTACCTGCAGTGTAGGTATGTTAGGTCCTACACAATCGTTTGCTAATCGCTCGCTGTTTGTCAAATGCACTTATTTAATAAAGAAACTGCCAACAACTCTAAAACTTCTGTATCGAAGAGCAATTATTGCGCAAAAATCGCGATCGTTTTGCTCTTGCAAAAGATACGTAATAAGCCTGCGGGACTTTTTTAAACTGCGGCTCACACTAAACTTCATTTGAAATAACATTAGACATGTTTCCAAATCTTTTTACAGTTCGTTCAACCGATTTTGAGTTCTATCCCGCAAACATAAGGATGACATAAAAAGCATAAACCTGTTACCAAAACCAACTGTTTACTACAGCTACCATTTGTCGTATCACCAACGCAATAAAAGTCAAAATCGGATCGAGTATAGTCAAAGACGAAAAATAGGGGTGAATGTAAAAATTATCGGAGGCTATGTTTGAGTTAAATTGAATTATCGGATCGGACGAGATCTGTCTTTGCCAGCAGTTGTGAGGGCAACGTTGACATAGACATAAAACTGGAGGGAAATGGCCTCCTTTTGTGAGACCGTGATACGGCCACGTTTTCTTTTCCCTTGGGGATTCAGTCCAACGTCTGTCTTGGTATGTGATCCCCTTTGGAGCTGGCGTCCGGCTCCGGGTCGCTCTGCTGGCCGGTCAGGCTGTGGCCCGGGCCGGTGCAGTCCGCCAGCCGAACCAGCCCGGTCCATAGCCTGACCGCGCACATTTTGTGGCTAAATGTAGTTTTAAAAAAAAGTTGCGGAAAAATACCGCCAGTGCGCTTGTATTGTTATAGGAACATCCCAAAATTACGCGGCTTAAAACCAGGAGCGGTTAACCACAGCGCGACCTAGAGCTATCTCACTAATCACGGCTTGTCTCTGTACTAAAATTAAGGTAAAATGGGGCTGGAGTCCGGCAAAGGGTCGCTCCGTGGGCCGGTCAGGCTGTGGCCTGGGCCGGCCCGGATGGCGGATCTTACAAGGAGGGACAGGCCCACCGGGAAAAGTCCCTGTACTCCATGGGGCCACTACACGTTGCCGAGAACGACTTATTTTAATTCATTTCACCACTATCGCTAAGAAGAAATGAAAAGCATTAAACAAAAAGGAAATTAATTGTTAAGAGGCGGCATCTATCTTGATTTCTTCTTGCATGGCTGGATGAATTAATTCCGGCTTTCCCAGTAGCCGCTATCGGAAATAAGTCAATTGGCTTTCTAGCTAGGTAGGAAGTTTGTTTAAACAAATTAAAAAGCTTTTATAAATCTTCAGCTACCATTTGGATGTTACGTAGTTTCTACTTAGTAACTCTCTTCATTGAGAGTATTTGCGTAGCGATTCAAGCACACTTGGGGGCTGAGTCACCCACGTACGTAGGAGAGTACCCCATATATGTCTCACTACACGTGGTCCCCGGGTGGTGCCAATCAAATTAACTAACTGGTGCTAGATTTCGGCCGAAGGCTAGCGACCACCCACTGGGCAAAGCACCGCCGATATATCTGTTATCGGCGTCTCCGTAACCTTGAGAACTCTAGGATTTCCGTGCTTTGGGCTCTGGTGGACACAGGCCTGGATAAAACTATCTCCGCCTGTGTCTATCGTTCGCATAGCGGGGATCAGGAGACAACCGGGCTCACATAGTGAGACGGTTGATTCGGTACAGCAATGGTATCTTGCCGCCCAATTAGTGGTACTAGCGAACTTATATGACAACCACCAGGAGAGGCTCTTCTCGTACCAATGCACTGATCATGCTGGGCGATACACGAAAGCTTGCGCTTGCACTAAATCTCACCCAGCTGGTCCAGGGGGCAACGAGGATGTCGGATACTGATCCGCACACAGACAATTGCTTGGACCTTCAGCTGAGAATAGATCCAGACCGCTATTCGGTGTCAATATCTTCGCCTTTGGGTAGTTTCGACCAAAGTCTGGTGAAGTCTGTTTCCGTCTACTCCCCGCCCAATCCGGCTTGGATTGGGCGGTGAGTAGACGGCACCCAGCGGGTGTGCCGTTTCAAGTTTATTAACCCAAGAAATAAATTCTTCGAAAAAACTTTAACACCCCTAAACCGTCTTTTAGAGTTAGTTTAGAAAAAATAATAACGATAACCTTTATTGTTTATTTAGTTTAGTATTTGTGCCAAGTTTAGGTTTATTAACCCAAGAAATAAAATTATTTAATACAAAATTCAACACTCCCTAAATCGGCTTTTGGATGTTGATTCGATATACATCTGTCCTTTACACACACTCAAAATAACCTTACTCTAACCGTCTTACAAATAAACGCGAAATAAAGTTATACCAGGTATAACAAAGGAATAAACATACATTTTCATAGGTTTATACTTGGTATAACTTTATTTCGCGTTTATTTGTAAGAGGGTAAGAGTTTATGGTCACCACCCTAAGCAAATTTTGAGTTTTATTCGTATAACATAGTGTAATTAATTTGTAATGTTATGTCTAAAACGGACAAAAACACGACAATCGCACCAAAACAGCTGGGCGTATTTTAATGAAATCAACACCATCTCAAAGACAATTTAATTATCTACATTTTAGTCAGAGGCTTTTTTTTAAAGTCTTAGAATAATAAGGAAAGTACAAAAAACTACTAAATTTTGGGTCGCGCCGGTGTGAAACGAGTGCGCGTTTTGTTCCCTCAAGGTCATTGGCGTTAGTCGTCTTAAGTCGCGCGGCGGTTTTGGCTGCGCGTTGATCGATCAGTCTCTTCTTCTATATACCTATATGTATAGATAAAAAGTACCCTAAATAAATTCGTTAAAGGCTTGTCAGGAAAACTAGCCCGGATTATACTCATCTATTTACTATTTTGGTATTTTCCCCAAAATAGCAAACGGATAAGCCTTTTATAACGAGAATGACCGATGTAAATAATCACATAAGGTTTGTTTGTGAAAAACTTCAAAAGATAAATAAAGCAAGATAGATGAGGATGGTCGAATAGGATTAAAGTAGATTTAGCGAAAGTTTGCAACTTTTAACGAAGTTGGAGAAGTATTCGAAAGAAATAGGTAAGACTACCGAGACAGGCGATTGCCAGTCGTCTGTACTGTTGGTACCTACTAGCTACTTTGAGTAACCTGAAGCTAAGAGAAATACAGTCCTCCATCACAAAGTACACAGAGTTTATAATATACTAGCTGTTCCCCGCGGCTTCGCTCCCGTGGGCCACCCCACAGGACCCGTTTTCGGGATTAAAAAAAGCCTATGTTACTCAGGAATTACGTAGCTTTCTATTGGTGAAAGAATTTTTCAAATCGGTCCAGTAGTTACGGAGCCTATTCGGTACAAACAAACAAAAAAATCTTTCCTCTTTATAATATTAGTATAGACTAGCTGTTCCCCGCGGATTCGCTCCCGTGGGCCACCCCACAGGACCCGTTTTCGGGATTAAAAATAGCCTATGTTACTCAGGAATAACGTAGCATTCTATTGGTGAAAGAATTATTTAAATCGGTCCAGTAGTTTCGGAGCCTATTCGGTACAAACAAACAAAAAAATCTTTTCTCTTAATAATATTAAGTATAGATTTATAAAAGGAAATCTCTGGAAAAACTGATCCGTGAGTAAATCGGGATGTCCTAGAACCAAAAATCGAAGACATGTGACATCCACCAACACGCACTGAGTCCGCGTAGTGGATTAAGGCCCACTCCCTCTCTCCTAAAGAAGTGGCCTCTTGTGTCCCTGAAGTAGGAACATTAAAAGGCTGTGATGTTGATGACTGATCCAATTACGATAACGCTGTACATAATAAAAAACATTTTTACAAAAAAAATACCACCGACTTCCAAATAAGAAAACTAGAAAGTGAAAAATAACTTTATTTTTGGAAGTCGGTGTCTTTGGTAGGTACCAAATTTTTAAGTTATGGACACCGACTTCCAAAAATAAAGTTATTTTTCACTTTCTAGTTTTCTTATTTGGAAGTCGGTGGTATTTTATTGTAAAAATGTTTTTAATTTTTCACATTTTATTTGTACCTACATAATAGGGAAGTAGTTAAGTAAGTACCTATAACGATAGAATAGATTACCCGAATAACATGAAACTTAAATTTAACCGGTGAAATGAGAGATCTGCATACCCCTTTCGAGCGTATTGGCATGATTTTATGTTATGAAATGGTATAAACAATAAACAGACATGCGATTGCAGCAATCCCGAGAGATTTGCCGTTATTTATTGAAGAGTTCTGTTGTAAATCTCCGAAGTTCTTCATCAGATCTTCACCAAATTAAAATGGGACCAATTTCGGAATATACTCTTTTAAACAAAAAAAGAATTTTCAAAATCGGTTCACAATTGACGGAGATATCGGTGAACATA
Organism: Anorthoa munda; assembly: GCA_945859665.1. NCBI lineage: Eukaryota > Metazoa > Arthropoda > Insecta > Lepidoptera > Noctuidae > Anorthoa > Anorthoa munda. The sequence goes on along the minus strand of OX243893.1, from coordinate 54,205,621 downwards.
CATAAAAAAAAAAGACATACATAATGTCGAACATAGAACCTCCTCCTTTTTTGGTAAGTCAGTTAATTATTATTATTAATTCATCACCGTATGACATGATTACTTAGATTTAGTTTTTGATTCTATTTTCTGCAATGACTGACAATTTTTGTGTGAAAATTCAAAGTGCATGCATGCTCTATTCAAAATATTTGTATTTTTTTTCCTGGAGGGACACTGACTTCTAAGATACAGGCATCCGCCTAGTTTGGAAGTCAGGGTTCTATCATTTGTATTTCGCCTTTTCGTGTATTTCTTATTTGTAAACATTTTTTGTATGACTTGATGAATAAAATAAATTACCTATTATTAAAAAAAATATTATTATTATTATTCATTCCATTCTAATACTAAAATCTAATACCACTGGTATTTGTTTCAACTCATTTTTTTTTATACCGGTCTGATACCTCTCTTTAAATAATGAAATAATGTAATGTGCGAACGAATACCAACAACCAAATGCACAGTCAAACCAAATCAAATGAATAGGTTTTCTGATATTTTTGTAATATATTACGATCACATAAAAATATCAGAAAACATAAGTTAGTATTATAATACTAACTATTGTTTTATTAATTGGACAGTGAAACTGTTAATATCATAATAATTAAGAGTTGATTTTCTGAGTTACATATTTCGTATTTTTTTAACTGTAAGTAAACTGTTCTTGTTTTGATGTAGTTGCAAAAAACTGGCCAAGTGCGAGTTGGACTCGCACACGAAGGTTGCCGTACCATTATCGCAAAAAACGGCAAAAACGTCATGTGGGCCCCCATACTCTGTATGCTAGTTATATTATCTGTGACCATGGTATCCGTTCGGAATACAAAAAAAAATTATATGATTTTAAACAAATAGGTACCAGTGGTAAGTATTAGTTTTTGGTATTATGACGGCATAAATCAATTACATGTCTACTTTTTTTTCATCGTATTAATACAGGTTTTGGTAATCAAACTCTAAATTATTAAAAGTTTTGTCACGTACTTGATTTAGACACGGGGCACATACATAAAGCCCGTTGAAATGTGACTAATGGGGACGCAGCTTAAGGCTTGGTCTCGATATAACTCACAATCAGCTGCTAATTGAAAACAAACCGACTCTGAATATGACTAACTAAGGAGAGCGCTAGAACACTAACATATAAAACCAAATCCAGTTCTGTGCAGTGTGACTCCAGAGTTAACATTGAAAGGCAAAGTACAAATAGTACAAATAGTACAAATTAGATTAAAATGGTGGTCCACTTGACTCCAGGTTATTAAAGTACTAGCTTCTGCCAGCGGCTTCACCCGCCTGAAAAGTGTTTTATCATCCCAAGGGAACATTATACCGGGATAAAAAAAAAACTATCTATGTGCCAAATTTCACCCCGATTCATTCAGCCGTTCTGGCGTGAATGAGTAACAAACATCCATCCAAACTTTCACATATATAATATAGATTTAGTTTAGTTTACAGAAATAATTCTCGTACATCTACAACCTCGCCATTGCTATTCACTACCCACTAATGCATTTGCCGTGATTGCGACTGTATTCAATAGCATCTCGCATACACCAAACCTTGCGAAATCCCGTTGGATAATGTTAACATGTGCGGATAATGCTGACTGCACAGTAAAGACATAAAATACGATGAAGACACAGCTTGAAGCTAGCTGACTCAATCCAAGACGACTACTTCCGAGATTGAAGACTGATACCGATTATATAGTACATGTTTTAAGTAAGGATCTCTGAAGATCTGTCACAGTCGGCTGGACACTTATAGGTCGAGACGGCATCCCTGAACAAAGCAGTGGTCTCTATTCATTCCTTACGCTGTGTACCGCTGCCAATCCAATACTAATCAATTTATTGGACCGGGAATGTACCGACTTATTCGATGCTCTAAAGGTAGTCTACTAAATTCAAATATTCTTACGTTGCTGCGGATTTCCTTAGAGCACGAGGATGGCTGACTATTTACGCCTCGTGCAAGCGCTTCTGTGGACTTTGTGCTAGGGTATGCAGTTTCGTACATTTTCAATTTCGAAATTAGATTACGAAATTGGACGCCAAATATAATGGAAAATCAGAATAATACTTAAACAAAACTCAATCAAGTAATTCTTGTTTAATATAGTAGTAGTTTTTGTAAGTAGTTGATGATATGTATAATTATATTTTTTTCCTGTAGGGGGGAGTTCAGAGTGGCAAGAGACGTTCGGTCACCGTTGAATCGCGAGCTGGGGTTGAAGATAGCGCCTCATAAAATTGAGGCGCTGCCGAAAAGCAGAGAGCCAGCCAGCTCGTTAATGACGATAGGAGCCGCGCAAGTCCACCATCTTGGTTTAACCATGTACGGTGGGGCTTTGAAGAGCATTTCGAGCGCCTTTTTCCACGTATTGGTAGGCCAGTGGGTGCTTTGCATAGACTGCTGTTCTAATCTCGGCGGCAGAAATAGGATGCGCCCGACGCCATTTCTATGTGGCCTGCGCCTAAAATCAACAGCCTGCAGCGGAAATTGGTTATTTAACCACTCTGCTCGACAAGATTTTGACACATGACACACCAGCTGAGTCGACAGGTTGTTGCAAATTACGTCATGAAATTCAGGAATTTACTTGAACTTTCAACATTCGAATTTATTCAGAAAAATAAGTTTACGCAGCTATCTTACACAGTAAATTTGAAAAAAATATCTTTATTTACATGTTGCGCTCGATTAAACCGCGTCAGTCTACTGCAAAATGTGTACAAAATACGAATTACTACACCTTTCCAAATGGTAGACAATTTAGATTTGCTCAAAATATGTACATAAACAACCTTTTCCCTTGCTGAAAAGATGCAAAAGGACAACACAAAGATATACTTATTTTATTTGCGTCCTTATGTTCCTAATTTGTCATACAAAAATTCATAAAAAAACAAGCCAAAATCTGGAAAAAAATTGCTTAAAATTTTGATGCAACCTTGCAACATGACATTTCTTTGGTGTTGTTTTTAGGGTTCCGTACCCAAAGGGTAAAATCGGGACCCTATTACTAAGACTTCGCGATCCGTCTGTCTGTCTGTCTGTCTGTCTGTCTGTCTGTCCGTCTGTCTCCAGGCTGTATCTCATGAACCGTGATAGCTAGACAGTTGAAATTTTCACAGATGATGTATTTCTGTTGCCGCTATAACAACAAATACTAAAAACAGTATAAAGTAAATATTAAAGGGGGGCTCCCATACAACAAACGTGATATTTTTGCCGTTTTTTGCTCGATATTAATAACGGCAACAGGTAGGCGCCTGAAATATTCACAGGTTGTTTAGTGTAATATTTACTTCAAAAAATAATAATTAATAAATTAAAATAAAATTAATTAAGGGGGGCTCCCATACAACAAACGTGATTTTTATGCAGTGTTTTGCGATAATGGTACGGAACCCTTCGTGTGCGAGTCCGACTCGCACTTGGCCGGTTTTTATTTTTTTTGCTGTCCATTCACGCGTCTCATAATCGATTAAAACTGCATTCAGCCTAATCGATTAAGTGTATTTCGATTATTTAAAATTATTCATTTAAATAAAAAAGTGATTTTCAAAAATGTATTGTTTTAAAATTAAAATAAGTTTATAGGCACAAAATAAAATAACAACTTATAGTAATAATATATAGTAATAACTATACATAAATGCTTTCATAATGTTATCAGAAGAGTAAATTGAAAAAAAATAGGATTCGTGGCTAAATTCGCGCCGAATTCGCCGAACGTAAAAGAATTCAAAATTCAAATTTGGAATGCAGTCGGTATTCAAAATATTTTATCGGGCACATTTTAATATAAAAGAGAGTTTTACATTGATCATTTCAGACGGTTTTATACAGAATGACCAGTATAAATATGAGTATGTTTATGTATGACTAGCACTCCGCCCGCGACTATGTTCGCGTGATTTCGTTTATCCTATAAATGATTTTCTTATATGCAGTTAGTAAAGGCAACCAAAAATAAGATATTATTAAAACTATTAAAAACTGGGTATCGTGGATTTGGGTTTGGGGTTGGTGGGTTTATTGGATTGGGACGATTCGTTATTTGACTTAAACAATAATACATTTTAGGTTATCGCCACAAAGTAAAATCCTCCCCTAAAAACTTATCAACCCTTTTTGCGCCGTTGAGGGTCTAGTTTTGAACAACCTAAATATGCTATTCACTCCTTTCTTCTCTTTTTACTCGACTGCCGAAGGAGGGTAATGTGTTTATCAGTCTATGTATGTATGTATGTATGTATGTAAGTATGTATGTATGTTTGTTCCTATGTGGCGTTCTAGAGACCAAACGTGTTGGCCGATTTTGATGATTCATACGTCAATCGATTCGTCTTAACCCCGCGAGTGTCACTGGCTACATTAAAATTGGAAAACAGAAAAATGGCAGATTTTGGGCGCCATATTGCGGAGGATAATTTTTTTTTCTTCCAAACCCATCGTGTGGGGTATCAAAATAAAGGGCTTTAAGAGGTGATTTCGAAAATATAAAACATATATGTTTAAATGTACCTAAATCTTAAAAACAGATAACTAAAAAGTTATAAATAAAAAAAGTTAATTCAAAAAATCTAAAAACCCGACTGCTTTAAAAGCGAAATAAAAAGACTTAAACAAGGAGAAAATCTTGCTGTGCAGTCGGAGGATACATATTCGCGGGCTAGCTGACGAAAACCAGATGTATGCTCCGACTGCAAAGCAGTCGGGTTTTTAGATTTTTGAATTAAATTTTTTATTTATCATTTTATGTTAGTCAGATTGCGCAGTGAGTTGCCTCAAAAAAAACTTTAACACCCCTAAACCCAATCTGGGAGGGAGTTTTCAAAATGTTTTATGTAAATTTTGATCATCAACTTTTTCCCCAAAGAATTTGATTTTACATACAAACTAATTTTTACCCTTTTCACTTCCTTAAAGGTTGAATTGCCGCAAAATCGTGCCTTAGTGCTTCCCAAGAAAACCACGTCAAAAACGAAACCCTGTCCAGTAAGATTCTTAGCTTGAGTTAGTTTCGAAAAATGTATAATGACCACACCTTTATTGTTTCCTTAGGTTGGTATTTGTGCCAAATTTCAAATTTATTAACCCGGGAAATAAAATTCTTCAAAGCACTTTAACTTCCCAAAAATCGTATTTTGGGACTAGATAAGTAAAACTAATAATGAAAACCTTTATGGTTCACTTAGGATGGGTATTTATGTAAATTTTCAAATTTATTAACCAAAGAAATATTTAATATATGATTTATGGGGTGTTAAATTATTTTTTAAATATACGATATTTCAAAAATAATTTAACACCTATATTGTTTACTTAGAATAAGAATTATGGCCGAAGGAATTAGATTTTTCATACAAACTTTCAAACCCCTTTTTACCCCCTTAGGGATGCAATTTCCAAAAATCCTTTCTTACTGCACAATTACGTCACTTCAGGCACCTTTCTGCCAAATTTCATGCTTCTAGATGATTTTCAGCTTAGTTGGTTGACAACCATGCCATAACTCGCTTGGAAAGGAACCGCGCAAGAAGATCGATACGCACAAGGTTATTGATATTAATAGTTTTCGGGGAATGCAGATGTAAATACAAACCAAACTTATGTTCTTAAAATGAATAAAAATAAAATTTTAAAAGTATGTATAGAATAACCAATTTTCATAACATTACAACAAACTCGACCGAATTCAAAACCTAACCATACCATACTCTCAACTCATTATTCAATATATAATTATAATAATAATACCAGCCTATAATTGTCCCACTGCAAGGCAAAGGCCTCTTCTCATACAGAGAAGGCACGAACATTCATCACTACGCTTGCTCAATGCGGGTTGGCGATTTGATTTTAGATTTTATAGATGTTTTAATTCACCGTTGTCAACGATTTCTAAAATATACTTAGAAAGTACATTAATGAATTTGAAAATGGAAATCATTGGTATTTGTCCAGATTTGAACCCATGACCTCAGGCAAGGCGAGGCCTTTAGCCACTGGGCCAGTACGACACTCATTGCAATATAACGAATAATCACAAAATCGTTGGTTCCCCGAAACTAAATTTATCTACACTTGCGTTACAAACTTACATAAAAATATACTAGGCACTCTGTATACTTCTGAGACTATCAAACATAAAGACTCAATCATTATTATTTTTATACAAAATAGTTTTGAATAGCGAACGCATTCCGAATTTGAATTTTGAATCAGATAGATAATTCGGCGCGAAATTATCCACGGTTCGATGAAATTGTTTAGTTCGTTGTAGTCAAATAATGTCCAAAAATCTATTAAGATTACTTTAAGAAATAATTAATAGTAATAATTTAAGTACTAATTGTATTTTATGCCTAAAACAGGATTTTTCTATTTTTAAGAATCGATTTGGGATAATCGCTCATTAATCGAGTGGATAGCATAAATAAAATCGATTGCTAAAATCGTTTTGCCACACAACTATTACATTAAAAAAAAACAATCTACTTGACGAATTGGAAATTTAACAAAAATAATGTAGTGGTAATGAATTTTACGTATTATTGGACTGGTGTTTGTTAATTACGTTAAAATCAGGGCTTCTTCTTGTTGTTTATTATATTTAGAGACATAATTGTCATATTTGTAATCAATTTTACATGTGGAAGGGTGACATTTGTGTAAAATAAAAATTTAAACAAACACGATTGGCGCCTAACTTCGACTTTGAATAACAAATAACTTCATTACCACTAATTATTTATTTTGAAATATGGATGAATTCGACCAATAATTAAACAATTAGCAAACCTTTACCCCTGTCGTGGAGTTAGGGTGTCCAAAATCTGCATTTTTATGTTTTTTAGCTTCGACCACCACTGTCATCAAAATGGCGATTATCGTATTATTACACTTGTTTTTAACAAATGTAAATTAATAAACTTGCGCACTTAATCTAAAAAAAATATTTGCGCTAACATGTAAGCTTTTTATCCAACTATTTTAATTAAAGCCCCCACATAAGATTCGTTAGGTATCTTAATCAATAATTAAGTTATTAATTAGGATGTCGTATGACGTAAATCTGGGGTCCAAAATGAACCGCGGCTGAGCCAGCGGAGGTATGCTTGTCAAGCCCCAAAATGTACCCCGTCCGAACTATACGGTTAAATAGCACGTGGCGGGCTGAAAAGAGCGAAGCGCTTCTCCTACAGGCACATTCAGGTACTGATCAGGCACGGTTATTTCGGTGACTACCTGAATAGGATTGGGTGAGAGGCCACGGTAAATTGCCATCATTTTAGAGGCAACTTGGATTCTGCACAGCACACGCTCGACGAGTGCCTTCTTGGGCCTTTGAGCGGTGGGTCTTAGTCACCAGGAACGGGCGAGACCTGTCTCTGGCAGTATAAGTGAGGAATATGCTGGCGGCAACAGAAATATAGAGAGAAATAGCCACCGAGTGGAATCGTGAGAAGGCCAATCCCACTCGGGAATAAGGCATCGTAGAGGCAACCACCTCAAAAATCAGAAATATGTGTGTGAGTGAACGTACGATTAGGAGGAGGTTTGAAGAACGTTGAATAACAGAGAGAGACCTGCGAGAGCACCACATTTGATCGAAAGCCACCAGAAAGTAAGGTTTTTATTCGCTCGTGAGTATAGATTATGAACGATGAAGAATTGTAAAAATGTGCTACTATGTATGGTTACCAAAGAGGCTCAATAATAATTTGGGGTGGCTTTACTTACGAGGCTTTAACGGACTTGGTTATTTTTAATAGAGGTGGTGCAAATGCAGAAAGATACGTCATGGAGGTTTTAGAAGCTCATGTGATGCCATTTGCACCGTTTTTTGGAAGAATTTGTGTTAATGCAGGATAAAGCTCGGCTACACATCGCTAAAATCCATTCTAGGTCCTTGAGATCATCGGAAAATCTAAAATTAAGTATTCGTATGCTCACTTCCTTCTTTGACATATCTTTCATGATTCAAGCAGTTTGGTTGTGAAATGTATTACCTATTGAAGTGAGACGCACTAACACTATTGGATTACGTAAAAGGTCGCTACTGGATGTGCCTTCTACCACTACTAATTATAGGCGTAATGCTTTTCTTATAAGAAGCGCTCGAAGTTTCGATGATGTGTCTTCTGAGCACGATGTTGATTTATTTTGCACTAAGATAAGCACAGCAAGGACGCTCTTAGCCACATCATTTTTTGTGAATAATGGACCGGCTAGTGGTTCTTTAACTAATATTTAGTAACATAGGTAAATAAATAGGAATAACATACTTATTTATGTACACATTGGACTGTAACTGTTCGGCTTTTATTTAATCGATATGCTATATATCTGTGGAGGCTTGTTATTAGCAACTTGATAATATGTTGTGGTTACATATTATTATTTGTAATTAGACTGTAAGCCTTCTTAAAACTAATAAAATAAAATAATATTTATGCAGACAGACGCGGCAAGCGACTTTTATATTATGCTGATGATAAAGTAAAGAAAAACAATATTTAGATTTTTAGTTACATCAAAAAAAACTAGTAAACTGACCGCGACCTGTGTAGATGTATGAGGTCAACAACAGTTTTACAACCGCAAAGTTATTTTTATCCCACAATCCAAATTAATTTTTCGCTAGAACCAATGATATACTAGAATATCATTGGTTAGAACAATGTTCGTCACAAGTGTTACCTAATTATTTTGGTGAAATGTAACTTTTTGTATGGAACCCTTCGGTGCGCGAGTCCGACTCGCAGTTGGCCGGGTTATCCGATGATGGCGCTTATTGAGTTTTCGTACAAATTGTAATTTGAGAACGCGAACGAAAATGTTTAAAAACTCGCACTGAGCCCACTAAGAGTTCATAATTCAATTAAGTAAATGAACGCAAACAATTGTTCTGCAAATAAATTGTGCAATACATGATTTCGCGCCTTATTCCCGTGGGGGTAGGCAGAAACTTCAGAACGCCATATATTTGCTCCTTAAATTGTGCAAAATTGTGTTTTTAAAGGTTGATAATAATGCCAATAAGTATCTCAAATACATTCATTACATTCCCGTTATCGTTTCTAGAAGTAAACAGAAGTCGAGAAAAAAACAACGACGACGCCCTCTGGTCGAGCGAAACCGGACGAAAACAAAGAAGAACATTAATTATCTATTCTCTTCTAAGAATTAACATAGTGGAAACAGTTTTTTATTAAGGCTCATTTTAACGTTTGAAAGGACTTTGTTCTGCAATGAATGGAAACGATGTTGCCCTAATTTGACAATTAACTACCTAAAGCTTAGTTTAAGCCCTAATACAGAACGATCGATCCAAAGTTTACTGCGGTCAGTGTACCAAATAGTGGAACAACAATTTTGGAGAATCATCGAGGGAACGACGCCGCCGCCGCCAGCGCTGACGGATAGCACAGTGAAGTCTCGTTGGTTACGTGGTAAATGAGCTCCTTTTTACAAGCTTTTTATTAACTTGCAATGTATGTATGTAACTTAATTTTAAAGCAGTTATCCTCAACCGATTAAGATGAAATTTTGCAAACACTTTTGGTTTGAATGACAATGCACGGTAAGGTAAAAAGCTTGTTTAAAATAAGATTTTTTTTATTAGAATAACTTATTAAGGCCTATATATTCCCCAATGTTAACGAAGGACTGGCCGTGCGCCCGCTCAGAGACAGAATATCAATATTGAACCGCCTTTTGGACGGTTTGTTTGATTGTTTGGTTGAGACGACTTTATTATTTTATGGTTGCCAAGAGCGGCATTAACAGCAATGTTGTATTAAATGCGTTACATATTGCATGAGTCACTTAACGGTCGCCTCCATTCTCTTTGAAATGTTTGTTGCTAACCCTAAGATACCCTTACCTAAGTGTCTTGAGAGGTTCGAATCTTACCTTGAAAGAAATCATTGACACCTTTCAATTCGCCCTTTCAAATCTCACACAAATAAGAGGTCCCGCATACAAAAACTACACAAATTTTTCTCATTTTTAGGGTTCCGTACCCAAAGGGTAAAAACGGGACCCTATTACTAAGACTCCGCGATACGTCTGTGGTAAAAACGGGACCCTATTACTAAGACTCCGCGATCCGTCTGTCTGTCTGTCCGTCTGTCACCAGGCTGTATCTTATGAACCGTGATAGCTAGACAGTTGAAATTTTCACAGATGATGTATTTCTGTTGCCGCTATAACAACAAATACTAAAAATAGAATAAAATAAATATTAAAGTGACCTCCCATACAACAAACGTGATATTTATGCCGTTTTTTGTGATAATGGTACGGAACCCTTCGTGCGCGAGTCCGTCTCGTACTTGGCCGGTTTTTTATATACCTTTTTCTTGCATTATTTTGTAAATAGATTATGTACATGATACAAATTAAATCATGTTAATGGCTACTATGTATGTATAACACTCGAGGAGTTTGGCTCTGATAGCCGAAATACAGGCTCTGCCTAGTCAACGGCTACAGATGATCAGAAGATCTCGACCTAAATTAGCCTGTTAAAATATTTTGTAAATGATGTCTATGTTTCTTTAAATAAATAAAAAAAAAACAAACCACAAATAGCAGAGTTTCTTGCTTCAATCAATCAATCAGCCTAATATTTTCTCAACTATGTTGGGACCGGCTTCCAAAACAACCCGTTGCAGCTGAGTAACAGTATTCTACATTGAGCGAGTGCCTGTGTGGTCTCCACAACCCAGTAACTGGGTAATACTATACTTCTTAGCCAAGAGTGTTGTGAAGTGTCACATTTTTACCCGACTGCCGAAGGAGGGTAATGTGTTTATCAGTCTATGAATGTATGTATGTTTGTTCCTATGTGGCGTTATAGAGACCAAACGCGTTGGCCGATTTTGATGATTCATCGTCTATCGATTCGTCTTAACCCCGCGAGTGTCACTGGCAGCATTAAAATTGGAAAATAGAAAAATGGCGGATTTTGGGCGCCATGTTGCGTAGGACAAAATTTTTTTTTTCTTCCAAACCCATCGTGTGGGGTATCAAAATAAAGGGTTTTAAGAGGTGATTTCAAAAATATATAACATTTATATGTTTAAATGTACCTAAATCTTAAAAAAAGATAACTAAAAAGTTATAAATAAAAAAGTTAATTCAAAAAATCTAAAAACCCGACTGCTTTAAAAGCGAACTAAAAAGACTTAAACAAGGAGAAAATCATGCTGTGCAGTCGGAGGATACATCTGGTTTTTGTCAGCCAGCTCGCAAATATGTATCCTCCGACTGCACAGCATGATTTTCTCCTTGTTTAAGTCTTTTTAGTTCGCTTTTAAAGCAGTCGGGTTTTTAGATTTTCTAGTTTGTGACGACTGTGAAAGATCTTCAAATGACAGCCGGGACCAACGGTTTAACATGATGTCCGAGCCACCGAGGAGTCCGGCAGCCGTATTGTGTAAGTGAATACGGCAATGCAAAGAGTTTGATCGCTATCCAATCGACCAATCACATGCGAGATGAATGACGCGATGTGGATTTCCGTCTGTGTGATTGGTCGATTGGATAGCGGCCAATCTCTTTGCGTTGCCGTATTCACTTACGCAATACGGCTGCGGGTATGTAATGGATGCCCACTGATCCACGTTCCGACCTCGGCAAGCGTTGCTTATCCTTGAAGATCGACGCGTGCGGCTTTTACTATAAAACCACAAGCTTAGCACGAGCTTATTTTCTTGCTTATAACAGACAAAATGCATGTGTACTTTTCGGTTGTGATGTTACGTGGGTCACACTGAAAGTTTTTAGAATAGGCCCGGCATTTTTGGCGGGCTTTTTCAAGTCAAGTTCAGCAGTTGTTAATATTATTTGCAAATTGATTCCTAGTGGACATTGTGATATAAAATTGGTGTAGTTTTGTGTCTCAACTGTCTACGCAACTGGACAATATGTGAAATCATTGACAGAAGCGATCTCGGAAAAGTGGAGCGGTGAATTTTATTGTAGTATTGACTACCTCCGCAAAGCCTACTGGGAAGGCTGACTCGATACAATTTGCTGCCAAATAGGAACTCCAAAAAACATTAGAATCTGTTACATCCATTGAGGTAATAATGTACTACGCACGTTACATCCGCATCCTAATGCATACTAAAGAATGTTAAAACCATAGATTTAGTTTTTTTTTGCTACGCCGTTAAAACCGAATGAAAGACTTGTATCTATGGTCATGAATAATAATTAAAAAAATAAATAGAATAGGCCAGTAAGAAAAGCAGCCGATGAAAAATTTATTTATGTTTCGAATCAGGAACTCTTTGGGAATCTGTAGACGTGTAATGAATCAAAATCAAAATCAAAATCAAGGTATTTATTTCAATTAAACTTTAGAAGTACTTTTGAATTGTCAAACAAAAAATTAATAAAAAGATGACTCTAGTTGCAAATTCGCAAGCGTCTGTAGGTCTCAATGGAGAAGAATTTGCAAGAAACTCCCCGGACACTCTTTTCCATCAGTTTTAATTACAAGTTTTTGGTTACATCATTCTTGTTGAAAAAATACATATATGTGAGAACGATGTAAAAAGACGTGTACGTAAAAGCGTCTAGAGTAACAAATAATTAAAAAAAAGCACTTTAACAGGCCGAGACAGCTAAGTTATGACCAATCCCAACTGATGGCGCCCGTTCACGAACATGACGCATGGATCGGCACCACTCAGCTCAACCATCATGAAGGGAACCGAATGATCCAACACATGTGCCACCATCAGAGAGAAATTAGAGAGAGCATGACACACTCAACTGCCAGGGCACACAGAAGTCAACGAACGACATATAGGTACAGTGAATGGTAGATTTATCTACAGTCGGAACATAGTACTCACACATGTGCTGTGCAATTATATAATACTAAAAGAAATTGAGTTTATACAATACAAAAATTTGCATACAGTCTTCAGCATGTCCAACAATACTTCGATACTTTTCTGCCCATCACTAATTGTTCTTGCGCCCTAGTGGCTGCGGAGCAGGACCAGCATTGAGCCAAGCATTTTTATCAGCGATGTAATCCCCCAACTTATAATATGCTTGCCTACATAGTGTGCGTTTTATACAAGTCTTAAATTTCGTCTCATTTAGTTGTAGAATGTGGGGAGGAATTTTATTGTAACATTTTATACAGTACCCCATAAAAGATGATGCTACTTTAGCCAGCCTGAAACCTGGTTGAATTAGTTGATCCCTATTTCTAGTAACATAATTATGTCTGTCACCGTTTTTACTAAAAAGATGTAAATTCTTTCTAACATACATGATGTTTTCATAAATATATTGACAAGGTACCGTCATGATGTTAATGTTCTTAAACAGTTCCCTTAGAGAATCGCGCCGGCGAAGATTGTATATCGCAATGAGAAAAGAATGCAAATTACAATTCATAAATACGTCATTGCTGAGCCAAACCCAGACAAAAAAAAAAGAAGAACATAGGTAACTCATTTGTTTTTACAAATTGGCGGCAATTTAAAAACTATCTCGTGAGTCGAAATGGTTTTGACTTTTCGCTTAGTGGTTTATTACGACTTTCGTTGCGGTCCTAATCAACAACAATGTTTATTATAGAATTCAATGAGCATTTCATGACAAAGCCTCATCCCGTGCCACTGTGCACAACTGGATTAATGAGTTTAAACGCGGTCGAAGCATACTGATGATTCGCGAGAAGAATGTGCTTCTACGGCGACTACTGAAGATAACGTGAGCCGAGTGCAGTGCGGCAAATAATACAGGCTAATAGAAATGTGATACATCAACAGATTCGGGCAAGTTTAGGCATTGGTATGAGTCAAGTATAAAGACTTTTACATGAACATTTGGGCGTCAGAAAGCTTTTAGAGATGGATTCCTCATAACTTGATAGAAAATCAAAAACGCCGTCGTTTGGATTGGTACAGATCAATGCTTGAAAAGTATGATGGAGGTGACTCGACATGCTGTGTATGACATCAACACAGGTGAAGTAGCTAGATATATTGTTTCGAACTCGAAACTAAAAGACAATCTGCCCAATGGATGTTTCCATTTGAAGATTTACTGACAAAAGTAAATAAGTCAAGGGTAAAAGAAGATTGCCTCATTCTTTGTACGTTCCGTTCCTTTTGCAACAATTGTCCTAGAAGATAAAAGGACTGTTAATGCACATTGGTACGTCAGTCATTGTTTAAAGTTGTATCTCCTCCACCACAATAACGCTCCAGTTTACTCTGCCAGACAGACTATCGAATATTTGTCTATGGAAGGTATAGAGTTAGAGAGGAACCCTCCTTACAGTCCCGACCTTCTTACTTTTATTTATATCCAAAAATAAAAGATAAACTCAGAGAATATTTGTTTCATGAGCGCTAAAGATGGCCGTGGCTGCGTTTGATAAAGGTGAGGAAGAAATCCCTAAAGAAGAGTGGGTCTTTGATCTTTGCCTGGTGACCTCTGTATGTTTCTTATCAAACCTAAGTGAATCTTGGAAAGTTTAATGTTTGTGACTATTATCAAGACTTTCCTCTTTTCTCATATGGAAAGTAATGCTTTAATTAACAATCTGTTCAAATATCTTTGACAATCACCATCAAAATCAAACTGAAGAACATTTTTAACAGAAAATGGTCAACCAACTAAAGCTTTTCATCTTGTTTAACCTTTGAACTAAAGTAGGTATTCATTATGTACTTTTTGTCATGTTGATGGAGGCTACTCCACTCCCAAACCCATTTTAAATGTATGGTTGCGAAAAATATCATCATTTGATAGACTAAAAAAATAAAATAATCCACACCAAGTTTTAAAAAAGCTCAGCATAGGCCACTGCCTGTCTGCCCCAAAAAAAGTATTTTTTCATTGAAAAGTTATTTGGTTTTATACATACATACATAAGCTCGCGCCTTTTTTCCATGGGGGTAGGCAGAAACTACAGAATGCCACCTGCTACAATCCTTACATACTTCTTTTCTTCCTTTGGTTTTATATGAGCATGGGAATTTAAATTCTTTATGATAAGTTGAAATTGCATGGTTTTCATAAAAAAAAGAAATCTTAATAATTAACAGGATTTGAATAGAGATGGTTAGACTGACATAAAAATACAACTTAACTAGCAAGCATATAACTTGCATAATAACATCTGATTATGCCATTCTGCAGGTCCCTAAGAAGGAAGTGTCCTAATAAGAAATCATAAGTAGGTGAATTATACATAATGAGCATATTTTCCATAAATACATGTACAAGTTTTTAACAACCATTTAATTTTAACAAAAGACACTTGTGCCAGTGGACAAACAATGTCATTGCTGAGTCTGTCACCACTGATAGCCATCAGACAGCCATTGTCCTACAGGCATTGTTGCTGGTGACAGCTTAAACATCTGACTTTATAGTAATAAGGATTTTAGGTTCTTCTAAGAAAATTATGATAAGGCCTTCATTTGTAAGGGGAATACAGTTTTATGCATTTTTTTTTTGTTTATGTGATGACACTATAAATTATAACTTCATAAAACTATAGCATTTTGTATTTTTATTCAAATTGATAACTTGAGTTTTGGACATAGTGCTAATAGGAAAGTGCACTTTAAAAACTGCACTTGAAAAATATTTAGAGACACTAAGTTAAAAATAAATTTATTAATATTTGTCCCTAAATAACCTAAGTACCTAAATATTGTGATGGGAGTCAGAAGTAGGTATATGTTATTATTGTATCGAAAAACATCTTCAACGCCGAGATAATTAGAATTACGCACCTTTTCACAATATATTTGAAATAATCAATCATGCAGTGAGAATCATTTTTATATGAAGAATTTAACGTACCTATTTAACACGACTATTATGTTCTTCATAATAAAATAATAGCAGCATACGGCTATTGACCCCGATAGGAAGAAGTTTACGAAAAAAACTAAGATTAGGTGTTAGATATTTACGTAAAACAAAATTCATGTCAGCACCTAAAAATCAACGAATACACAACTATATTTTACAAACCGTTTAAAGTTGCAAGCAGGCCAGCATATCAATCAACAAGCATAAAGAAAGGAGAATGTATTCGTGTACAAGGAGGGCCCTTCATAGCCCTACACGCAAGTTATTTATGTTAGCGCGAGTGTTCAATGAAACAAAGGCTCTTAAGTATTCGCATTCTAACAGAAATGCTTCCAGATTTAAATTCCTTAGTAACCTAAATTTAACAAATATTGTATAAACATCATGCAACGCACCTTCAAGTGCCAGGTACATAGGTGGAACCCGGTGACATGGGGAGTAAATTAACATAACTTCGTCCTTACACTTTTTAAAACACTGGCCATAACTTGTTATAGTTCACACAGAAAGCTCATTCACGACTGAAAACGTTCGACAGACACCATTCTAAATTCACGTTTAGTTAGAATACTACGGATAGAAAATTTCACTCAACGAAATAAAATAATACAACACCTCCAATTAATCGACCATAGCATAAAGCCCTTTGAAGTGCGTTTGTAAAGCCTGGTAAAGCCCGATGAAAGCATAGTCTATGCCAAATTTTCAGGCGAATGAACATTGAACAAAAATAAAACAACCATAGAGTGAGACTGAGTGAGAAATAATGAGTGAATGGTTTACAGGTTTAGTTCTTAAGCGGAAGTAAACAAATAGTAAATTTTATACAGAGACGTTTTTCTACTAGACAAAAATGTAAAAAGACCTCACCATTCTTTAAAGATTTAATTAAAAGGAATTATATAAATATAGTAATTTTATAAAATTATTTTTCAATGGTACAGACATGCGAGCAAATGTTTAGTGGACCGCTTATAATTTCTATCGAGTGTGAATTTATGGGTGGTTCTGGTTACTGTTATTTACTATAGTTTTCATAAGACTATTTTAAGTTTCTTATTTAAAAAAAAGAAATATCTACTTTACATTCTGCTTTTCTACCAAATTAAGTGGTACAATCAGTTAATTATCATCTGGCAACACAACATTAGTGTCTGCCAAGTATTATCTATGTGCCAATCTGCCATCTGCCTGCCTGCTTTCAATATTGGTTCTCGGTTCTCAGAGACTTTTCGAATAATATCACCTCAAATAAATTTGTAGTAATGGCAAATATAGCAGCCAAACGCATAAAACGGGAATTCAAGGAGGTCATGAAAAGTGAAGAGGTGAGTAAACAATAATAACGTGTTTGGTTAAAAACAGATAGACGGTAGCAGTTACTTGCACTTTTGTTAGATGTCATATTTTTAAGAGAACATCGATCTGTGCGAGTACAAAGTGCGCTCGAAAGTAATACGATTTCGTTCAATTATAATTTGTAATATTGTTTTGATTGACTGCGTTTGTTTAATGTTGTGATGTGAATGATTCAGCATGTTTTTCGCTACTTTAAAGTAGTGATGTGTTTAACTTTCCATCACCAATCTAACGTTGACATATTTTTATTTGAATTTCGTAAATATCATGATGATTTGACTAATAATTAAAGACAAATAATTTTCTAAGAATATCTAGTTAAATACTTTTCTGTATTCTTAATTTCTTCACTGCCAAAATGATGATGATGTTGAGGATTTTCTCACTAAGATTCGTTATGACCTACCTACATAATATACATGCTGTGTTGCTATTGCGATTAACAGATTACAAGTAAACAGTGTGATACTTTAATAGAACTAAAATAATGAACATCTCTATAAAATAGATAGTTTTGAATGATATTTTTACTACAGTAAAATTTAATCCTATTAGAATCTGATTGGCACTTCTGACCTTACAAAGCAGTTATAAACATGATAGTTTTTGTCTGTATTTCAATATCATGTTTGATATTTCTCAGAATCCTGGGGTCCCAGATCTTTGTGAAATATATGTGATGCCAATGCCAACTACCAGTCTCTGTTAGTCGCATAATAATTATGTTACTTTGAATATCCAAAGTTTGATTTCCAATTATCTTTTCAAAGCAAAGATACATCAGCGTCTAGTAAATACGATTTTCTGGCACTTAAAATCTTCTCTTTGTTTAACTTGATGCCATACAGATAAATTAATAATTAGTCTACCTTCATTATAAAAAAAACTAATTTATAAAGCTGTTTCATGAGATCTACAAGATGTTAAGTCTTTCAGCCCTGTCCTTAGTAACTTTTATTAGTTCAGCTAGAAATTAAAACATTTGGTCATTTGATGAGTAGGATGAAAGGCATGTTACTAAAATAGTTATGAATATAAATGTGGTTGGATGGAGAGGTAGAGGAAGGCCAAAGAAAAGATGGATGAACTGTGTGAGGAGTGATATGAAAGAAAATGGAGTCAGTGGTAGTGTGACAGGGGACGGGACAGTATGGAAGAAGAAAACTTGTTGCGCCGACCTCAAGTAAGATGAGATAAGGGCAGGAAGATGACGATTATGATTGTCTTAAAATGTCAAGGAATAAATAATATTAGTAAGATTTTAAAATAACCTTGCTCATAAGATCATAATCCTGCCCTTATCCCAATTCATGCGGGAATGGCGCTGTATATCTTCTTCTGCCATACTTTTTTATTAGCTGTCGCTTCAACTGTCATTTCCTTTTAAGCCATAATAAATTTGTATGGGTTAATTGAGTTGAAAGATATATTTATTTTTTACCTGGCTGCAAGGAAAGGGTTATGTTTTTCGCGCATATCTTGTATGTATGTTTTTCATCATTGTCTTTTGTGTTCCCACTGCTGGGACGCAGCTCCTCCTCCTTAGACACTGTCCATCCATCGATTCTTTTGGTCTTCCTCTACCACTATACTCACTCATCTACATTCATACTCAAAAGTTCCCCCACTGCTTGTTTATTATTCCTCATGATTAAGATTTAATATTTTTTTCTTAGTGTATTGATGCCAATCAGCCTCTTTTTAGTTAAATATCTTGCCTAGCCCAGTATTCAGCCACGACAATGCCCTCCGCTGATGTAGTCATAAGTTCCTCTCTTGAACAGGCAACCGGACAATTAATTAATATTAACAAACAACTTAAATATGGTACAGTTAAAAAAATATGGGTGCTAATTAAACAGGCTTCTTTTTAATATCATTATTCGCCCCCAAAAATGTATGTTGCCTTCTAAATTACTAAGTCAGCCACAATTAACGAGCATCTAAATAATACTATGTTAGCCACTAGTTATCTTCTATGTAAACCACTCTAAATACAACTCAGCATGATGGTTATTTTTTAGCATCAAAATTTTTAACATGCATTCTAACAGTAAATTTCTAAAATACTATTAAATGACATCAAAAAATATATTTATTTAGCTTCTAATTTTTTAACTCAGTACGTTTAAAATGTAACTTACGTGTAAAATTTTTAACATGCATTCTAACAGTAAATTTCTAAAATACTATTAAATGACATCAAAAAATATATTTATTTAGCTTCTAATTTTTTAACTCAGTACGTTTAAAATGTAACTCATCCCATATTAATTGATCGTAAAAAAATTGCAAAAACATTTCATCAAATAGTATATTGGCCACTAATATTACCAGAAGCTATTGAGGAGAGACAAAATAAAAGACTATATTTTTTGGTTTTAATATAGAATAGGTGCAAGTTGGATTAGTATTTATGCGACAGAGTCGACGGAGCCCCGCTGCGCGGGGCTCCTATTTCTGTATGCAGGGTTTAAAGTAACCTAACACGAAGGAGATGACGGGAGCTGAGTTCGCTCGCTTTGCTCGCTCACTTCAGCTCCCGTCATCTCCTTCGAACCTAACCTGTCCGTGTCGGGGTGCCCTAAGCTCCCGAGCTCGCTACGCTCGCTCTTGGACTTATTCATTGACCGTCATTTATTATTTTAAATATAATCAACTCGTCGAATCGAGATGTGATCAACTCAACTCGTCGTCACATGAATCGAATGGCGCTCTCTGATTGGTGCAAATGGCCGGTCGCTGTCGTCTCGCGTACTCGCGCCAAATCATGCAGTGGCTATTTTCACGATAAAAGAATATGATGTATTGTTTTACAGGGTTGCCAATCGTACGAGGTTCCTCGTACAAATACGAGATTTGTGGTCTTCCGTACGAGGTACGAGGACACTATCAACCTCGTACAATTTTGTACGAGATTTTGATAATATGGCCATACGAACATTTTATAAACGATAATAGTAAAAACTAGTGCCATGTATCAGAACTTGTAGGAATTTCTTACACCAAAAATTTCATTGCCGCATTTACGCAATGATCTAGGCATGACAACAGATAAAATATACGGCAGAAAAAAACGATGACAGTGAGGATGGTCCTGAAATACTGACATATATTGGCAGAGGAGATGTAAACTTAAGTTATCTTGCAAATTTTCGTAATAATATAGACACATTTAGTTTTTTGTGATTTTACTTGATTAATAATAAAGATGAAGTGATGTTTTATTTAGTAGGAAACTTGCAATAGTTTATTTCATTGAGTAAAAAACCCTAAATCCTGCAGTACAATATGCCTTAATTTTGGTTTCAGGCACGTTTTCGATGCATAATAAATGTACGAGGTTTGTAAGTCAAAATACGAGATTTTTAGCTGCATATGTACGAGGGATTTTTTTTTAAGGTTGGCAACCCTGTGTTTTACATGCTAAGTTATAATAAATTATGCTTTCTTTCTTTCTTCGATAGAAGCTTGAATTATATTTTTTTGAGGATATTGCGTTGAAGCTGTAAAACGTAAAATGGTGACAAGATATAAAATCCGTGGCCGAGTTAGTAAATTACGTGGCAATGTATAAATAAGAAGGACAAGTCACAATAATTGATGATCTTTACTTGACGCTTTCTGTAGAATATTTAGTTGGCGTTGCAAAAAAGACGAATTAGTTTATTAGAGGCTATGTCATTTTCCCGTTGCTTAGTTATAAAATTAGAAGTTTAATCACGTGTCCAATAAATAATTTTGTGGCTAGACTTATTATTTCCCAAAAAATATTGCTGAAGTTTTATATATCTTATCCTATCCATCATCCAGATTTCATGTCAATCCAAGGTTTTGGTATAACCAAACTTTCATTTTGGTATGCCAACTTCTCGATGCCCTCTCAGAACAGTAAACATGTTGGAAGTCATCATGACTTTGTTTATTCATTATAATAATAAAATATGTTGAGTCAGGGTTTTTGGCACACAACATACAATTTCTACTTGCCTTCTTTGTTTTTAAAGCTTCAGTAGTAAGTGTATGATTCCAAATATAGAAGTTATACTGTTTTTTTTAAAAATATTTTATCATCTAGCTATGAATTGGCTATAATTGGTAACCTTGACAGTGAATGAGCAAATGAATACTTAATAACTCTTTATTGGCTGTGCATCTCCGTGTGATTGTCTATTTCCTATGCGAATACTATTCATGGCTTCTTCACTATTGCAGATGGCTTTATTCCTAAATGCTATTCCAATTAAATCTGTTGACAAACTAAATTGATTGTTTTTATTTCACTGTTCAGTTGTTTGGTTTGGTTTTCAGGAATGAAGCTAAAATAAAGAATTATAAGGTAGAGCACTATTAGAATTTGAATTGTTTGTATGTACAAACTGTAATAATGGCCAAACCGCCTTAAAAGATTCAGATTTGATAAGATTGCACTGAAAATGCGATCATGTGACTGTGTATATGAGCCATTGCAAATGCAAATTATTGTAGATTTTAATATTATTTCGTCCTGGCTCGCAAATGCATTTGAATTGTTTACAGATGGTTATTTCAATTTTGACTTTGAATTTCTTTTTCTAAGGTTACTCGGTCCTAAATCAACCGTCATCTTCCTTCCTGTGTATCATGTTACTTAGGGTTGCCACAAAAGATTTTTCTTCCATACCACCCTGTCAACTGCAACCGTATCACTGACTCCCTTTTCTTTCATATCTCTTTTCACACAATCCATCCACCTTTTCTCCTTCTCCATTCATACACATTTTATTCACTTGAATTGAAATCCATGTGCCTGTTAATTTAAATAAGAAGGTATGATACAACAGTATAAAGATATCATAGTTTATTTATTGCAAGTGAAACTAGAAGATTAAAAATAATTTTTCATTTTCATAAGTGCCTGTCCGCATTTTCGCGCAGTTGCACTCACATGATATATGTACCACTAGGTTTTTAGACGCTCCCATGGCCCACCCCACAGGACAATTTTTTAGGAAAAAAAATAGCCTATGTTTATTGTAGCTTTCCATAAGTTAATTATAGTGAATTTTTAAATCAGCTTAGTAATTTTTTGAGTTCATCCGTTACAAACAATCAAATCTTTCCTCTTTATAATATTAGTGTAGATTTCCCACTAGACGCACTTGTAATTTGAAAGTGTGTACTTCGTTGTTACAGGTAGCGGGTGGCAGTATTAAATTAGAGTTGGTGAATGACAGCTGGACAGAACTGCAAGGCGAGATAGCCGGCCCACCAGACACACCGTACGAAGGAGGAACATTCCTACTAGAAATCAAAGTACCAGAGACTTACCCGTTCAATCCGCCGAAGGTAATATTGCCATAGCTATTAAAGTCCGTGTAAGCTAATTATCCCTGCAGAAATTAGGTTTGCTCCATATTACTTGGATTCAACTATACATTTAATAAGTGGTGTTCTTCCATGTTGCAAATTTATTGTATATTGGCTAACAAGCCCTGTGTCTGATGGAATTACCCAAAGGCAATTTTTTTTTTTTTGTATACTAGCGTTTAAAACCATATAAGAAGATCTGTGAATTTTTTATCTAGATCTAGACCCAGCAGTTTAGACTGCATTTAGTAGCTAGGAACTGATCTGAGATCGTATTGTTTCCAGATTCGCTTCATGACAAAGATTTGGCATCCTAATGTATCATCGGTAACTGGTGCCATCTGCCTAGACATACTCAAAGATCAGTGGGCGGCTGCCCTCACGCTCCGCACAGTATTGCTGTCCATCCAAGCCCTGCTGTCAGCGGCCGAGCCCAACGACCCACAAGATGCTGTGGTAGCAAAACAATACCTAGAAGACATACAACTATTCAACTTGACAGCCAGACACTGGACCAACGCGTATGCTGGAGGCCCAACCATCATTTGGGAGTTCAATCAGAAAGTTCAAGTTTTACTAGATATGGGCGTTGACGAAGATCAAGCTAGAGTTGCGTTGTCTACGTTTAACTGGGGTCTGGAAAGGGCAACAGAACATCTCTTTAGTTAGGTTTAATGCTACTGTAATGTAACTAAAACATATACTTGCGATGAATGTTTCGCCGATTCATTGCCTGCACTTACTCACATATTTTATAGAGTGGTAACTCGAGATGGAGCATCAGGTTTAACCATTTTAACACTTCCAATGACGGTTTAGTCTATTCTCTTACAATTGTTGTTGTTTCATTGCGTGCAATATTGATTTATTCTATAATACGTTTTTTTTTATATTTATTATTTTACTTTTTTTGTCAAAAAGCATGACATAAAAAGTAATCTAAATATGATATGTTATTCAAGTGAGTAATAACCTAGAACCCGCCCAACTTGAATGATTTATAGGTAAAAAGTTAAAGTAAAATCGAAAATACGTTCAGACTATAAATTTTAATAATTCAATTGAATGTTTTAATAAATTTTTAATTTAATGTAAACTTTGAGATAACCTGATTTAATGTACTTAATGTTTTTATTGAATTTAATGTTTTATAAATTACTGTGTATGGATATATATAACATTCTTTAGGTAAAAAAATTGTCACCTATTTGTTCAACCTAAGATAAAATCTCGGGCGTCAAGTAAACTTCACATAAAAATAACTAACTGTTAATCATAACCGTTAGGTATCTGTTAAGTTTACAAATACACATAAGGTTTTATTTTTTAATACTTCATGTACACAAACGTACAGAGGTCAACCTTTGGGTGATGCAGATACAATTTGTAGTGGTAGGTGCAATATTGAGAGTTAAACGCAATTAGGTAATATACATATAAACATTATATACACAATATATACTCGAACAAACATGAATTAATAGTGTTTAACCTAATTTGTTTATTTAGTTTACTTATTTAAGTGTTCCTGTCTTGGAGTCCTACCTGTTGGAGGGTCCACCAGCAATTAGTATATACTTATATGGTGGCATGGCACATTACGATCTCTAAGTAAAGTAACTGGACTTAATCATTGTTGCTATAGGAAAACTTATTGCTGTTTTCTATTTATTTTTTTGTAAAAAATGAATAATTATGAATTCATGTAAAATCACTTTTATTTAATGTATGCAATTTTTTTCCTAAGTATGTTTTGTTGCGGAGGAGACAATGGTTAAAAAAGCAGCTCTAACTACCCCATCTCAAATTACCATTTTATACAATTAGTAAAAATATTGTAACTTTACCCATTTACTGATTTACATAATTATTTTGTTGAAATATTTCTTACATTACTTAGGCCTTACACATTTATTTTTATTTTTTTGTTTTATACCTCATAAATGCCAGGTATATTTAGGTTAATTTTCTGATAATGTACTTCAAGTTAATTTAGGCATGCGTGGACGATTTTCAAGATGCGAGGTCTCCAAAGATTGACTAAAATTGTATTGGAAATCAAGAGCTTTGAGGCCAACCTCGCATACTGAAAATCTTAGCGTTATCTTGCAGAGCTTATTGTTCGAAGAGTTTGATACATATTTTTATACATAAATTGTTAGTTCTGTTTCCTTTCTCTAAAGCCAAAATTCCTTTTTCAAATAATTTTGTTGTATTCAAATGTTATGAAGTTCTGACTAATGATGTTTGTATAGTTCTGAGTATCATTAGTTGAATTATTATTATGTTATTAGTCGAATTTTGAATTCTATTGATTGTTTTCCTTTAGAAAGAACTTTTTCTCTATGTCTGTACTTTCTGTCTTCTGAGAATATTGAATATAATGTAATAGTTAAGGTTCTAGTTATAATGATTCAATTTATCATTAACAGGTTCACAGTCCCATGAGCCACATATTATGGTCTGCTGTATTGTTTTTACTAATGTTTTCGCTGATGAGACTGTGAACTTGTTAAAGTGATGTAATTATATTGCCTCCAGTATAATTTTGACAGACGATCGGTATAAATGTAACTGAATGTTAAGACCTTAGGAAGGGAGACAAAAAGTGAACGCTGTCTGATAGCGCGTGACTGTTGATTATTATGATTGTTGCAATAAAGCAAATTGATAAAACTAAACATCACTACGAATTTTTGTTGCATTCAACTTCCCTGTGCTTGGTTATTCTGTTTAGAGTTAATACTAAAAATATATGCACTTTATTCATGTGATGAAGCGAACATTGTAATATCTAAGTCTTCAAACTAGAATAAATTACAAAAAAAAAGTATGTGTTATGCTCATGACTTCTCCGAATTCCATGGAAAGTTAGTTAATAGGGTAGTTGACAAAAATATCTATTTAGTCCGTCAGTTAGATAACTTAAAAATATTGGACACCTATTTTTTCTTTAGCCACGTAAATAAAAAATTACTATGATGCATAATGTATGCTACACTTTATATTGACAAAGTGACGTCAAAAGCCCCAACTCCCAAATTTTTATGCGCTTTATCTTTGTTAGTTTTTATTTATTTGATAAAGCAAAAAATACGGGTCCAATATTATATGATAATCTCACTGACGGACTAAATAGAATTATCATTTTTCTATCCAGGTAACATGCCTATTATGATGGTGCAATCAGTGAATCTTTTAAGGCCGTATTCACTAATTCGACACCTAAATACTTATGATTGCATTTTCGGATTGTCAACTACCAGTATTAAAACGAGTTGAAACTCCAAAGCGCACTTTTATTGAGACACTCATTTGACTGTACATTGATTTTACTAATGGGTGTACTTTATGTTCACGTCTGCCTTACCCTTCGGGGAACAGCCGTGATGTTATGTTTATTTTATGTCATACACATGTTTGAATTATTCTATTTTTACAAGCCTTCCCGAATTTATTGAATCCTGCTGCTGCGAATTCCAGAAGGGTCGTTTGACGTAGACTAATTTTGACGTAGATGTATTTTAATTGATTGTGAGGTGTTCGCTTACTAACACCTCAAATTAAACTTTATTAAATAATCGTGCTATGATTTGACAATCTTTATTTTTTTATGGAATCGTGTTGCGTATTATAGTCACCATATAATAGCGCCACAGACCAACAATGACACTACTTGGAGCAATATTTACCTCCTGTATGGATGCAAGGATCTAACTGTATACGCTGTAGGTACATGATTAATTCATGCGATACATGGAATCCTTCATATATTATGTAGTTATTGAGTTTTCGTATAGTTTTTGTGTAATATTGATATAAAAATTGAGCGGCAGAGTAAATAAACATACTCGATTCTTGATAAATAATGCAACAAAAATATAAGCAAAATTAAACCGTATCTTCCTTCAAATTTGTGAAATATTGGTAGTTTAACATCTAGTTAGTTATGTACAGGCAGCTAGGTGATGTGGAACGCGTGGGTAAGGATAAGGATTTAATGTTGTAATAACAATAATACATGTAAGAAAATTCTATGTCACTGTCTTTTATTGATAATTTCCCAGAGATATTGCGTCTAATTTTCTTTTGTACCTTCCAAAAAAGTTAAAAGCCAACCTGGGACTTATAGTTAGTATTAGTTTGTAGGTATACATTCGTTTAAAATCGCCGTCCCGTCTTGAGCAACCGTGATGATCAATTTTCGTGCCTTCTCTGTATGAGAAGAGGGCAAAACCCTGCATTGGGACAGCTGCAGGCTGGCACTATTTTATTTAAGATATAATTTTTTGCTGTACTATGCTGTACTTTAGTATTGTAGCAGTTGTGTTACATGCGACCACGCGCGTACCACGATCTTAAAGTGCTAACGCATATAACGCCGTCCAGTCGGATGCACCGCAATGACCTAGTTATTGTGTGATGCTGACGGTTGTAGGCGAATATTATTGTTAAGGCGTTAATAGGTACTCGCTTAACTTCTACAATGAGTTCGAAAAAGAAAAAACTTAGCATGAACTTATCAATAGAGACTGAACATCTGTTGTACAAGTACCTTTGTCAAGAACAAAGGCAGCGTGCAAAACTGCAAAAAAACCTAAATGACTGTAAAAGTCAGATAGAAAACCTCCAGTAACAGCTGAAACTTCATCGGCGATTCCACAGAAATCAGCAACTACAACTGCCCCTGAGACTTCCCCGACTGTGGCATATAAGACTGATGAAGAAGAACTTGCTTGAGAAACAGGATGGATATCTACGGCAAAAAAACAGGCAGAAAATGAAATTGAACATCTCTCCCGCCCAACCCACTCTGAATGAACAAGGAAGTGAAGATTATAAAGGTTAGGAAAAGCCATTAAAACTCATGTGCCACCACCTATTGTAGTAGATGGTATCAGGATTACCAGAAATTCTTTGATTTTCTGTCTGAGAGCCAACCAGCTGACGCGTTCAGCTTCAAAATGGTGAACGGCGATACAGTCAAAGCAAATGCCAAAAACGATTCATACAGAGCAACAACAAAGGCCCTCTCTTGGATGAGTCGAAGTCTAGGGTCTTCGACCCAGTAGGTACAAACGAAGTCAAAGCACAATGAAAACTACAACTAAAAACTTATCTTATGCCCAAGTAGCTACAAGAGGCATAGCGAAAGCGCCTTTGGTTGATATGGACAGAGACAAAAAGTTGGATGAAATCTTAGTTAATGTCATCATTCGACGAGAGATTGAAAAAAAAAATATTAGCAACAAAGCTGCTACATGTAAGCCACAAAAATGAATACTACTCTAAAAGCTATGTTGTGGAACTCAAATGGGTTACAAAAACATCAGAACGAGTTACAAATATATTTAGAATTAGCCCTAAAAAAGATTGTTCTCTCACATTAAGTTTAAAGGGTATACCCATACATTTTACCCAGACAATTCTGCAAGAGGCGGTAGAGCCATTATTGTAAAAGAAAACCTACAGCACTATGAAGAGTTTAAATACGAAGAGAAGGACATCCAAGCAGTGGCCATTTGTCTTCCAACCAAAAAATATCCTGTAGCATTATCTGCCATCTACTGTCCACCTAGGTATATGATAAAAAAGACCACTGTATGAACTTTCTAACTCGCTATAGAAGTCGATTTATCTTAGGAGGTGACTTCAATGTTAAAAATAAGTATTGGGGCTCCAGACTAACAACTACTATAGGCAAAGAACTACTAAGTGCCATAAAAGAGCTGAAATGTGATGTAGTCATACCAACTGGAAAGCCAACAGACCAAAATAAAATTCCGGACTTAAATGATTTTTTTTATAACCAAGGATCTATCAAGAAGTCAAATAATTTGGTGTGGGATGCAACATGTGTCGATACCCTTGCGCCATCCCTTAGCACGGCGGGCTGTGCTGGGGCAGGTGCTGCTGGTGCAGAATACCTCAAACGGCGCAAATATAACAACCTTATTGGCAGTTATATGTTTGACCCATTTGGGGTTGAGAGGTTTGGGGTAACTTGCTTATTAAACTATTCCATGTGCACTTTTAAAATATAATAAATACTTAAAAAGAGTAGTCAATTAACAACTCTATGACCATTAAAATGTGGTTTATTTTCAAATAGCGACGACTGATATATTTCCTACTTTCAAACTACCAATCACACCAAAGATTTCTTAGTGTTACGAAATACAATTAACCTGTATATGTGTGAGTTTGGGTACGTTGAGGAAGACCTCCATCGGGACCTAAAAGTTGAGTTCGAAAAAGTGATGCAGAAATTTTAGAAGCTCACGAAAAGAGACTTCATCAGCATGTGAACGTGGCAATCCGAGCTTCTCGACCACACAATCATAGTGAGAAGACTAAAACCGTTCGGGTTAGTGAATGTGAATAGTGTGACGCTGTCGACAGTTGAAGCTCTCTCGGTTGACAGCAAAGGGCTGCTCGTCTGTTTGACGCCTTAGTTTCAATATTGAAACTAATAATATCTCGTAGTAACAGTGCTACCAATCGCGTCACGGGACAAGTTATAATGAACGCACAGGGGGGTTACCATAAGCTCTTAGAGTAAGGTTATTTTGAGATCGCGTAAGTGACAGATGTATACAAGTCATGCACATCTGTCCCTTACACACACTCAAAATAACCTTACTTTAAGAGCTTATGGTCACCCCCCTGTACAGTAACACAAGTATTTTTAACCGGCTTTCAAAAAGGAGAGGTACTATGTTCGAATGTATGTTTGTATTTTTTGTGTATATTTGCCGATTTCTCCGTCAATGGTGGACCGATTTTAAAAACAATTTTGTTTGAAAGGATATACTTTTGAGATGGTCCAATTGCTATCAGCTCAGGATTTGATCTGTTTAAAATATCAATGATGTGTCATCAGCAAATAACACCATCTTCGGTTGATTTTGTAATAAATGGGGCAAATCGTTAATGTAAACTAAAAAGAGTAATGGACCCAATATAGAGCCTTGAGGAACGCCCATTATCATTTCAGACCCTAGTGAGTTTACGCCGTTTACCTGAACTTTAACTTGTCTAGCTTTCAAATATGATCTAAGTAACAAGGGCCGTATGTCTTATCCCATAGTGCTCGAGTTTCAACAATAGTGTCTCATGCTTAACGCAATCGAACGCTTTCGAGAGGTCACAAAAGATTCCAATGGCGTCTTGTGCTTCCTCCCAGGCGTTCAAAAACAGATTAGTGAAATACCTAGAGTCAAATAACCTGCTTTCCACTGGGAAAACAGATACAGATAGGAATACAGATACCTACTGATCTGTTCGGTTTTCGTGCAAACAAATCGTCGGCCATGGCGGTACACGAGCTGACAATAGTTATTTGTGCACCAAGAGAACAAAGTTGGTTTTTGCTGCGAGTGTTGATTTTGAATACCGAGTAAGCGAAGGATTCTTTAATTGAATCACGAGCGTAGCGAGTGATTCTAGGTTAGAATCTTGAGCGCAGCGAGAGATTCAAAGACTCGAGATGCAAATAACTTTGGTCTCGTGTAACACATACAACTTTTTACCTCAGCAGCGAGAACATATTACGAGGTAAAAAATACAACATGGTAAAAATTAAAAGTAATATTAATACAGTTTTTTTTTTTTCTCTTTATTTATTTAAGGGTCTTTTACGCATAGCGTATGTCAGTCCCATCGTATCCTAAGACATTGTACTTTCACAACACGTGGGCCATGAATTTGAACAAATCTTTCGCATCATCGTCATTTGGTTGGGATAGAATAGTATGGAACATGCCTACATCAGTTCTGTTCAAATTCAGGGATCTTACTAAATTATTTCTACTGGACTCATATTGGACACATTCCATCAATAAATATTGTAGGTCCTCGACAACTCCACATTCTTCACAATTGGGTGAAGCGATTTTCTTCATCATGAAGGCAAATTTTTTGCATGGAATGTGTCCAGATCTGAGTCTAAGAGCAGTAACAATAAGTTTTCTTCTAGCATCACTATTCATGAACCAGGGCACGCGAAGAGGTTCACACTGTATGGTTTTATACCATAAACCTTTCTCTAACGACCGTTTATTAAAATATTCTTTCCAATAATCATAGCATATATTTTTAAATTTTGGTAAAAATTCTGAATAATCTAATATAATATTTATTTCTTTTCCATTCCTAGCTGCTAATTTCGCCAACGTGTCAGCCTCTTCGTTGCCCCGCAACCCAATATGCGATGGAACCCACTGCAACCTCAGTTGGATGCCTTTTATAGTAATTTCATAAATTTTAGATAAAATAACATAAGCTATCGATGCACCTCTGTGGCCAGAGCTATGTGTGGATCGAGCTATATGTTGTAGTGAACTTTTACTGTCTGTACAAATGACAACACTTTTATATTCGGAACGATTAATTGTATAAGTCAAAGCCTCTGAGATTGCAATG
Organism: Anorthoa munda; assembly: GCA_945859665.1. Lineage (NCBI taxonomy): Eukaryota > Metazoa > Arthropoda > Insecta > Lepidoptera > Noctuidae > Anorthoa > Anorthoa munda. The sequence continues at coordinate 54,174,553 of OX243893.1, read as the reverse complement.
AGTTCCAACGTCATAATGGATGTAGGTTCACTTATTTTAAAACAACTATCCTGAGTGCTTATATCTATATTAGGTATATAATATGCAGACCCATAACCTTCTACACTCTTCGACCCATCTGTAAATATGTGAAACCAACCACTATACTTTGTATTTAACTCACTAATAACTTCATATTTTAATATGTTACTATCGTATGAACGTTTACATTTTTTTATTGATTCTAAATTTACTACAATTATTTCATTCACATTAATATTAGTTATCCATGTTCAGTGTTGCCAACTCAGTGGATTTTCCACTAAAACTGGTGGTTTCGACTTCCCTTTTAGTGGCGAAATATTGCTTTTAGTGGCTAGTGGATTTTTTTAGTGGCTTTGATTGCTTCAGTTAGTGGTGGTACGCCATTGAACCACTAGTACGATTTACAAAAAACTAGTTAGGAAAGAACTATTGAAACAAGTGTATATTTTTTTGTAGTGTAGGCGACACAATAGAACTAAGGTAGTGATTTTCGGGGATTCCCCGAAATTAGTATTTCAATTTCTTGAATAATTTTGATTATAGACTTTATTTGTATGACTACTGGATCAAGTTTGATTTGATTTCTAGGGTTTGTGTATATTCTCTGGTTTGTTTATGTTGTTCCCTATGCGTGCACAAATACAACGGATGGACAATACAGTACAGTTCAAGTCGGTATCGATAAAGCTTACGTAAGAAGTTTAAATTATTTCCACTAATTTTGTGAAACTAATAGGTATGCCAAAACCACAGTATACCTAAAAGTTCCGTGATTGTTGGTTAGGTGAACCAGAATTAAAGGACTGGTTACAAGTGGTAGAAAGCACTGCTGGCCCAGTAGCTAAGTGCAAATTATGTGGTTCAATTTTAAGGAAATATTAAGAAGATTTTGTTGTTTTGGTTTAGTGGTTTTCTGGTGGGTCACGAAGCCACATTTGGTGGGTTTGTAAAAATAAAGTTGGCAACACTGTCCATGTTCGTAAAGTATACATTAATAATGGACAGGAAGAAGCTACCTGTAACTCTTTAACCTCATTCGCAACAGATACTAAAAAAGGAATGTTTTTATTTTTCCAATAGCAATTTTGTCGAAGAGCGTAGAGATTATCTAATAACTGACAATTTAAATTATTTTCCATAGACTTAGACTTTAAACAGAATTTATAAGCTAAATATTTCCTTCGTAAGTACAGTGGAACTACACCTAGCTCGCTTTCCATAACGTGAATCGGTGAAGTTTTGATAACGCCTCCTATTATTCTCATAGCCTGATTTTGAATTTGATTTAATTTGTCTAAATGGCACTTTGCGCTCGCATCATATAAATAACAGCTATAATCTATGCGACTTCTGATTAGTGCAATATATATACGTCTTAGGTGTCTAGGATGTAAACCCCAGGAAGCACCTGCCAAAACTTTAAGTAAATTAAGGCTCCTTTGCACCTTTTCAACAGTCATGTTAATGTGTTTACTCCAGCGCAAAGATCTGTCTAACCACACACCCAAATATTTATAATTGTCTACTATGTCTAAATTGTCCATATCTAATTTAAGTTCTATTTGTAATCTTCTAAAACCTCTACTAAAAATACAAACCTTTGATTAATTGGCAGATAATTGTAACCCCAATTCATCCAGAATGAGACAAAATGCATTTAATGCTGTTTGAAATTCTATTTGACTTTCTCTTAAGTTTCTGGATGGGGAATATAATACAAAATCATCTGCATATTGACACATCGTTACATTTCTAATTTTCTCAAAACATTTAATTGTAATTACGTTAAATAGGACAGGCGAAATAGGGTCGCCTTGCGCTAAGCCACGATTTGTATATCTTATAAAGTACTTATTTTGATCGGTTTCATCTTTCATAATAAGGTGCCGTTCACTTAGAAAGTTTCACAAATACTGACAGAATTTTTGCCCAACCCCTATTTCGTCTAAGGTATTTATCAATACATCTATTATGACGTTATTATAAGCATTAGTGATATCCAAAAAACACGCTATAGTCGAAATTTTACGCGAAAAGCCTAAGTAAATTTGGCTTACTAATTTGACTAGGCAGTCCTGACACGACTGTCCTCTCCTGAACCCAGAAGTGAACGGGGACAACAGTTTATTTTTCTCTATATACCACTCTAGCCTTTTTGTCAACATTGCGTGAAAGATTTTGCATATACAAGAGATTAGGGAGATTGGCCGGAGTTTGTTACCACCGTTAGGTGACGGTTTTGGTATAGGTGTCACTAATATGTCACGCCATTGTATCGGGATAGTACCGGTATTAAAAATGTGATTGTACAGATCTAATAAGTATAATTTGCCTGCCGGAGGTAGATGGTATATGAGGGAATATGTAATCCCGTCGTTACCGGGTGCTGTATCCTTTCGCTTAAAACAGTTACACATTTCTAGTAAGGTAAAATTAGCCTCGAGTAAAGTATTATTTGATTTAAAATGTTGGACCCTTGGATAGACATAGTCTGGAGCGAGATTTGAAAGAAGTTCAATCTTCTGATCATTCGAAACGCGGCATCTGGATGAACTGACTCCCTTGATCCAGCCCATGCGTTTCCACATATCAGAACTTGACGTTTGTTCATCAATGCTACTACAGTAACTTTGCCAGTCTTTTGTCCTCGCTTGACAGATAGCATCTTTTGCAGCTTTTGTTTTGCGTTCATTACAGTTTTGCAAATTGAAAGTAACAGTTTTGTTTGGGATCGATATTGTTGTGTTAGCGACTTGAGTTTGAGTATTCGCTGAGGTTTCGGCTTCCACTTGTGGATTATGACGGGGGATAGTGAATTTTGAAAGTAGGTGACTCAGCGCCGGGATTCGTGGCTCTAGAAAAAGACGGGCAAAGAAAGAATCTGACGTCTGTTTCAAGCTTATGGTCTCTACTATACGCTTACAGATTTTAGATTTATTTTGAATCGAACCGAATGTTAAGTTACAACTAGGGCCTAAGTAGGTACTACGCCAAAAGCTTCACAAATGGGTAGTGTGCACTTTTAATATCACTTAATTATAGATAATTACTAACTTTTTCTGCGAGATTATTGCAGTCTGGAGCTTAATTAAGAACTTTTCAATGTTAGCGGCCGAAAAAGTTTTGGACATTTTGGATCTGTGTCCTACTAACAGTCTTTTTAAAAAATGCTATAAGTTTGGCATAGGTTTCAATGTGCACGTCATCTTTTGTCTGTATTGTGGCTTTCAACATAGAGTAAATACTCCACATTGTAGATGGTTGCCTCGTTTGTGATAATTCTATGAAGTACGATAACAGTACAGTCGCCGTTAAAAAGTGTTAGCACCCTTTTTAAGACTCCATTGCTTAAAATTATTATAAGCTTTTAGATATTATATATCGCGGGACTTTTCAGGCAGGAAACTTAATTCTGCATTTTTTACATAGGTGCTGCTTCAATTCTTCCGGTGTTAAATAGCAGACTTCATCACTGGATTCACTCACATTTATTTATTTTTATCTTATTAATATCGAACTGTGTAGCTAGCGTACCAGAAGAAGAAAACAATAAAAAGTTAAATCCCGCTATTATTTATAGATGCGTTCGGCAATTGCACCGCGCAATTGCAATTTCCAAACTATTAGTTACTAAATTATGCTGTCACAATAAAGATTGTTATAACTTTAAATAATTATGTAGGTACATGATAAACTTCGTATTTTTTTCTTCATCATCTCTTTATTTGATTATAAAAAATTATAATTCGATTATTAAGAAAAGAGTATAATAATTACACCTATCCTTAACAGATGATTTGAAATTTTACAGTTATGATGTGTATCCGAACGTTTTATTGTTGGTTTCTTTTTTGGGCCTATTATATTTTATAAGGAATTTGAAAATCGTACTTTGAATCGACTTGTTTCTATCTCTCGCTTTTTAGGGTTCCGTACCCAAAGGGTAAAAACGGGACCCTATTACTGAGACTTCGCTGTCCGTCTGTCTGTCTGTCTAGCTGTCACCAGGCTGTATCTCATGAACCGTGATAGTTAGACAGTTGAAATTTTCACAGATGATGTATTCCTGTTGCCGCTATAACAACAAATACTAAAAACAGTATAAATTAATATTTAAGGGGGGCTCCCATACAACAAACGTGATATTTTTGCCGTTTTTTGCTCGATATTAATAACGGCAACAGGTAGACGCTTGAAATATTTACAGAATATTTAGTTATATATTCTCTTCAAAAAATAATAATTATTAAATTAAAATAAAATAAATTAAGGGGAGCCCCCATACAACAAACGTGATTTTTTTGCAGTGTTTTGCGATAATGGTACGGAACCCTTCGTGTGCGAGTTCGACTCGCACTTGGCCGGTTTTTGCGTATCGAAGTGAAAGTGACAGAACAACGTGAAGTTCAAATCTTTCGAATGTTGTGAGCAGACCCAGCATTATTCTCGGCATTTAAAAAGAAAAACTAAGAAGTTACTTTGTCTCACGCTCGCAGCAAAATCGAATTTTGCTCACTGTCTTTAAACAGCAAAACCTGCTTGTTTGAAGTGCTGAGGTGAAATAGTAGGTATATTATGCAACTAGTTTACAAAGGACGGATTTAAAACGAGGGCCATATATGAATCACGAGCAAGTGAAGGATTCTAACGATGATTGATTCAAGTGTTAGAATAATGAGCGACGCGAGTGATTCATGGCCCTCGATAAAAATCCGTTTTATTCAGGCGTGCATACTATATTTTATACCATGACTACGAGAAAAAGAAAGATTTAAGCGAAAAGCACAAGGAATATTACGAGTAATAAATAAATGGTTTATAACCTTCAAACTTTACAAAAAATTTGAAACCCTGACTCCTGTCCTAGGTAACATCACCTGTGTTTCAGAGGCCAGTGACCACCTCCGTTACGTTACATAATTATAATTAAATAAAAAAAACACCATTGCAATTAATATTAGAATTACAATCCAAATAAGTATTCAATAAATATCCTAGACTAAAATCAAAATCATTATTAAAATCAATCATATAAACAAACTCAAAATTAAAATCGAAGGAGGATTTTTTTTTTGAGGATTTTGTGCGCAAGGAGGTTATATAGCATTGAGACGGAGGTCCAATACATTGGTGTGTTCCAAATTCAAATACCAAAACAGTGATTAAAAGTGCTTTTTATTCACTGTTTTCAGTGAATAAAATAAGCTTTTTAGAGGGAGAGTGGTATAAAGTTTATTGTATCTAACATGCATGATAAAAAGAAGTCCTTAGCCTACTTTATAGACCCAACCAAAGCCTTTGATACAGTGTCTGTTCCAATCTTGCTACGTAAACTTGAAAACCTCGGCATACTTGGAAATCAGTTGTCACTCTTCAAAGATTACCTAGCTAACCACACGCAATTTATTAAAATTGATAACCACTTTAGTAACACTTCCCGTATAGCTTTTGGAGTCCCTCGGGGAAGCATCCTTGGGCCCATGTTATTTCTGGTCTATATAACGGCCTCTGAAATATCTCTCTTCAAAACGGACGCATTATTACCTTTGCGGATGACACCGTACTTCTTTTCAGTACTGAGTCATGGGTAGAGGAATTTCACCTAAGTCGGATTTAATACTGTAAATGGTTGGTTGAGAACTAACATACTAAACTTAAATTCCAGTAAACCCAACTATATAGCTTTTATCTTAAGGAACAGCCGCAGTCATCTCTCCAACCAGTCTCCATTCTCGCTCACAACTGTACATTCCCTCATAACGGTAATTGTTCTTGTTCCAAGTTGCAGAAAGTCGTCAATATTGAGTACAATGGGGCTCACCTTGGATTCTAAAATGAACTTTGCTGCACATATAAATTATCTCACTAACAGAATGCCAAAATTTATTTTTGTGATTAAATATCTCCGGTCTATCCTTAACTTCAAGCAAATACTATCTGTTCATTGTGAGTTGTGCCAATCGTTTCTAACACATTGCATCACTTTATGGGGTGGAATTTTAAAACTAACCTTTTAGCACTTAAGAGGGCTCAAAGGGCAGTCCTTAAAGTTGCACTTTTCCTTCTTTTGCGTCATCCCACGGTAGAAGTTTATAAGTCGTCTAAAGTCCTCTCAATTCGTCAGCTTTTTATTCGCCGTGTGGTTTTGAAACAACGTTCTCTTATTCCTTTTAAAAATACCCATTCTTATCTTATCTTATGGAGGGGCCGAGAAATAACTCAGACACTTCGACCCATTGGGATCTATTGTGGTACCTTACTCCTCCCCAATCTCGTTGAAAACTGTTTTCATGAGTTTTACAACGAGACTAGGAGATATGAGCCTATAGTCTTCTGGTTTTGGGTATCCAACCCCTAGGAGACCCATTCGCTTGCCAGCCAGTGCATCGCATGTGCACAGAAGGTGCTCCATGCGTTCCGTATATTCCCCACACAACCTGCACACGGGGGGAGTCCACCTTGTAGGATGCCATGGCTTTGATTGCAGCCTGACTGTCACTAAGAATATATATGGATTTACCTCTGGTTCCTCTATCTATATTCTCTTGAGCACAGGTTATTATGGCAAATGTTTCCGCTTGGAATACAGTTGCCACCTTCCCTAAGCTTTTGCTACATTTGTAACCTTTTGCGTATATGCCCGCTCCTGTACCTGATTCCATTTTGGATCCATCAGTGTACCACACCAGACTATCTTGTTCTGGTGGATCGAGGATTTGGACCTTAAAAGACCTTTCAAACACAAATATAGTTTGCATTTTATCGGATAACATGCTTGTTACCCGATCCAGGGCTTCATTCTCATCGAACTTTGTATGGTTAGTCTTTGGCTTAGAGGCATCCTATAGTCCAGCAACAGCAAGACGATGTAATGTCTTCCTTGCCTCGAATTCAACCATCATATGCAGAGGAGGGATATTGAAGTATCTCTCAATCGCTGCCGTAGGTGTTGACCTGAAAGCACCCGTGATGCCGAGACAGACTGTTCTTTGTAACCAGGTGAGTGGCGCTTTGCACGACGCAAGCTTTGTTCTTGGCCATCATACTATGCTGCCGTATGTGATAATAGGTATTATCATTGTCCGGTACAGCCATCGTATCACTTTGGGCTTTAACCCCCAAGTTTTACCGTAGGTGGAACGACACATGCCGAACACTCGTAAGGCCTTTGTCGTTATATTTTCCACATGAGTTTTCCACCTGAGAAAATACCCATTACACTTCTGCTATGAGACGAAGAAGAAGGAATTTATGCCAACCTAAATCAGTCACACACACACACACATCACATCATCAGCCTATTAATGTTCCCACTGCTGGGACACAGGCCTCCTCTCTGTGAGAGGGGATGGGCCGCGATCCACCACGCGGGCCCAGTGCGGATTGGTGGATGTCACATGTCTTCGATTTTTTGGATCTAGGACATGCCGGTTTCCTCACGATGTTTTCCTTCACCGTTTTTGAGAGCAGTGGTGATGAAATAATTTACACAAAGTAAAGCGCCTGCCTGGGTCCTACTGCGAACCCACGACCTACAACTTGTAAGTCGCGGCCGATACCACTGGGCCACCACTGCTCTAAATCAGTAAACACCAAATTTGATACGTTATTTTTTTCAAATATTTTTTTTAACAAAATACAATGGGGGGACAAATGGCCCCGGGCGATGTAATTCAAGGGGCGGCACCTAGTGGAGCCAGGAGGCGGCGAACAGGGCTAGGCGGCAGATTCGGTCCCCTATGAGTAAAAAAACAGGACAACCAGTCACTTATTTTCCTAACTATACGCCACTGGACATGGCCAGGAACGGCAGACTGCGAGGAGAGGTAATAGCCGCCCTTTCATACAAAGCCTTACGTAAATTCTAGTCTGCTGCTCCGTATTTTCTAGATTTAAGCACTAAGTATAAATGTATAGCCTGCCGCCTACCTTTTATATAACTGTATTCATTCATTTTTCTGCAATTTCTTTTTTGTTTTGCGACCACGACTTCCGAAACTATGAAAACCGGCCAAAGGGCGAGTTGGACTCGCGCACGAAGGGTTCCGTACCATTATCGCAAAAATCAAAAAACGGCAATAAGATCACGTTTGTTGTATGGGAGTCCCAATTCAATATTTATTTTATTCTGTTTTTAGTATTTGTTGTTATAGCGGCAGCAGAAATACATCATCTGTGAAAATTTTAACTGTCTTGCTATCACGGTTCATGAGATACAAGCCTGGTGACAGACAGACAGACGGACCGTGGTGTCTTAGGAATTGGATCCCGTTTTTACCCTTTGGGTACGGAACCCTAAAAACACTCTTTTTCCTCTTATGAATACGTTGTACCTTCCATGCACCGTTTTAAATAAAGGTGTTAAAACAAATACCTGTTTTCGGCCATATTGAATAAATTAAAGTACCTACATTTACTGTGCCTCTTACGGCTGCCTGTTGCCAACCATATGTTAGGTATCACAGTGTTAGTATGATGTTAGTTTGTATTGTCGTCATACAGTGTAATGTCGTTACACCGTAGGTAGATACATTACCAACTTCAATTTGTACTTTTTCGAAATCCAGTGAAGCAGTGTTATAAAATAATTCCTTTTCTTGTGAGATATCATCAAATTCTATGTACTGAACCTTCCACAAAAAACAATGACATGCAAGTTGCAGTTACTCTCTTTGAGCCCAAAGGTTGTATTACATTACTTCTAACGCCATCTAGCGGGCCACGTGATGACCCGATGCAAGGCTGGTGTAGAACCTGCGAGAGGGGCTGCGCCCGCGCCGCGTTTATCACGCATGAACAAACCGCGAGCGGCGAGCGAGTAACTTGAACAACATGCCAAGCAAGGTATCATTCATCAGTCACAGTTGACGCTACTCTGTGGACGGTGCTCTCGCGCGCGCCACCTTTATGCTTCGCAACAGTACGGGGAAGGCAGTGCATAACACATCATCAGAATGTGACATTAAAAGTGCACTATTTAGTTAAAACTTCCCTTCGCCTTCCCTAGTAACTAACGCCAACAAACTTTTTATTACTTTCTAAAACGTATTTAATTTTCCGCGTGTGTCTCGTTCCAAGCTCGCGCCAACAAACGTGTGTGTGTATAAATAAATATTAATTTTATAGTGTGTTAAGCTGTACCAAACATGACTATATCATACGCCGGTGAAGTACCTAATGGCAGCAGTTTCGGATGTTTCTGGAGGATCCTTTGCAAGTAAGTTGGAATCTTATTAGTGGAGTGTAAGGCTTTGACCGCGGAACCGTTCTCGGCGGCCCCGGAGCCCGAAGGCACTGAGCTCGGGTGAAACAGCTGTTCGGAACTCGCTCCTAAATGACGAAATCACACACCGATGGTCCGTAACCACACAATACATTAACAATAGCAAGTCTCTTGCCGCCCGTCTATTGTGACGCTCCACTTGTATATGTTTTATTTAGAAAATAACTTTGTTCTCACCATGGCATGTTTACGTCGAAAAGTAATGAAAGTTTGTTATTAACTGCCATAGCTAATGAGAGAGCGAGGATCACGACGACGACGACGGCGACGCTAGAGTCGACCTCGGCAGGCGCAATGATGAATGCTACTTGTACAGCGCGAACTAGAATCGATTCAATGTCTGATCGCAGCTCGCAGTTCGCTTGGCCCTGACAACGAAAGGCGGCGAAAGTAACCATGACGCGTGCACCAATCGATTAAAACTTTATTCAATCATGCCCATGATCACTTGATTTCCGTTAGTGTAATAATTCGAATTGAATTCCACTACAATTCCCAAGCAATCATTATCATTTTAAACCATTAAGTAAGGAGACTTATTATTAATAAATAAGCTAATAATTAGGTAGCGCCTTAATGAGCCGATCTCTTTAATTCGCAAAGATTTAATTACGTGTTATATTTAATGATAATCAATTATCATCGACCACATTATGAACAGCTGCGTCAAACATTACACTGTTTATTTTGAGAATTAGGCACCTACCTAGGAAACTAGCCATAATCTACTCAGCGACCTAAAACGAAATGTACCTATAGGTTGATTATTTTATAACATGACTACAAAACAATTGTTAGGTAAGCAACAGAAGAAAATCTACATCTACAACATATAAAACTTAGATAAATCCTACTACACTACAGCTATTGCGCCTTAATTATGTTCAAAATAACAATAATCACGTATGGAGTTCTATAAATTATATATTAAAGTCTGACTGACGGCTAAAAACCCAATTGGTTGTAACATGTAGATAAAATACCGCTACGAGCGAACTACGTCTATTTATTTTATTTTTCAAATGGATATCTGAACGGTAAACGCAATAAGTCACAATGAAAATAAGTTTGCTGTTATATGCGTACCTACTACATAACAAACCCGTCTGCGTCAGGTTACGGTATACCTGCCTATTTACACGAAAGCACTAACTATCACATTCATAGACATGTTTGTTAGAATATACATTAGAATCTTCGTATTGTAAGGCATTTTCACTTAACGCGCATATTTAGGTAGAGAAATTAGCTACTTCTTTCATTGTATTTATTTTCAAGCAGGAAGAGGTAAATCAACGCAACGGCGCCTTTTTTAGTTACATTCCAAGTCAATTAAAATCACGACATCAACGAAAAAATAACCACCAAATAAATGTGTACAAAGCAAAAAATGCAGTTTCCTGGATAGTATCGTGCATGAAATCAAATCATGAATGACATCAAATCCAATCAAATTAAATTAAAATTAAACTTCGTAAGTACATAACTACTTATTACAAGCACGTTCATGTAAAAAGGCATGAGACTAGCTGTTTTGTTCTTCCTACAAACTTAGTCTGAAGAATACCTTCTGTGTACGCACGTAATTAAAATATTAGCACAGCTTCTTTAAATACAGCTCATAAGTACATAATGTACATAATATTATACGAATCTGCACACGGCCAGGTTGTTGTTGCAGTTCCGATGTTTAAGCACCCTGAGACTTAACTACAAGGTTACGACAATTATACAACCTGTATGTAACAACTAAGGTATTGTATATATAGCGATTATAACACCTCATAAGAATCCAGTTGGAATCCAGTGTGCAAATAAATTGTGAAGCACACGATCCGTCCACGGTAGCGAGCCGAATATCCATTCTATTCAAAAATTACTTTTGATATAAAAAGTAAAAATACCACGTAGGTTTAATTACTTATGTTCTTATAAGGTAGGTAAGTAAGCTACCGCACCATCCTGTTCTTTTTTTACTTTTTATGACAAGTATTGTTCTCGCCAAACTTCTTGGCCGTCCTGAAGTTGGCCACAATGGCTGCGCAGTAGTAAATCTCATACAAAAACAGCACCGTTTTGTGCCTCGCGCATCCGGAAAGCCAACTTCAGGGCGGCCCAGACGTTTGGAGAGAACTATAGCTCGGTCAAATTATTCATTTCGGTTTGAATAGAGCTGAAAATTGGTAAAGGTCTTGTCTTATGTACACTATAATAAATGAAAATTTTAAGTGCCTATCAATCTGCTAAAAAAGATATTCAAGGTCGAAGGTCTAAAATATAGGGTTTTTGTATTTTTCTAGTAAACAGTAACCCTCTTACAAATAAACGCGGCATAAAGTTATACCAGGTATAACAAAGGAATAACCAAACATTTTCATAGGTTTATACTTGGTATAACTTTATTCCGCGTTTATTTGTAAGAGGGTTAGTGTTATCGGTGTTTCAGAAGAAGTCAGAATTTTTCGTTTCCGACAGAAAGTAAATACAAAGTTCGGCCAAAATAGACGAAAAAGTTAAGAATGTTTTGTATTAGTAGAATAGAGCTGAAAATTGGTTAAGGTCTTAGGTGGGTACACTATTAATTTATTTATTTACACGATTATAAACGAAATATCGAAAGTACCCGAAAAAATATCTTATTGGCACAAATATTGCTTTTTTTGCATTTTTCTCGTAAACTATTAGTATTATCGTAACAATAATTCAGACAAAATATTTAGGTCATTCAATTAATGATCTACAAAATTGTTATACTTTTTTATTTCTGGGGTATCACTATTTAAAACAAATAAAATACTATTGTATATGCACGCTTATGCCCCTATTTACGAGCATTGTATTGCAGCAGTAGCAATTTGGTTTATTTGGTAGAATGGGGGTACTAGAGCTAATTTGTAACGATTTTGACCCCAATACCCTTGACCGTCTGAAAGAACAAGTAAAAATAAAACAAGAATGACAAATCTTGCCTAATCTGATCGATCAGAACCAGTCACAGTAGGTCAAACAGCTAACATCACATACCGTTTTTAAGAAAATCCACAACAAATATGTACCTACTCTACCAGTTACTATCTAAATACTAACTTGTCGGGAACCGCCGAATTTTTTTTCAACATGTGCTAATGGTGGCACTGTTGTATCTTTTTAGGACGCCAATTTCTCCTGTAATTTTTACGTCAAGTACCATAGATTAATTTTGAGACAACTGCCTAATTTTCTTAGTGTGTGAACTTTACGATGCTTAATTTCCAAAGGTATAATATTTAGGTAGAGCTATTTTTTTCAAGGATAGCACCAAATTATCCTAGCAAGGCATGCACTTATTACATAGGAGGCGCCGTAAGCATGCTTAGTATTATTCTCTTTGTTTGAAATGGTTACATCTCAGGAATGGCGATTCGTAGGAAAAAAGTACAAGAACAATTTTGTAGATATATTGTATTACCTAAATATTTACGATAATACTAACAGTTTACGAGAAAAATGTAAAAAAAAGCAATATCATAAACCGGTACCTCTTCTTTTCTCTTCTTTGGGATTTTCGACATTTCATTGATCAATGTGTAATTAAATAAATTAATAGTAGACCACTACCAATTTTCAGCTCTATGCGAATTAATGCAAAAGTTCCTCTAATTTTTCGTCTATTTTGTATTTCGAATTTTGTAACTATTTTCTGTCAGATACGAAAAATTCTGACTTCATATATGATTCCGTATGAAAAGCTAGACAAAATAGCGTCGAATCGTGAAGACAATAACACAGTACAAACGCTGTAAACACCAAACGTAGAATTATGTTCTATGCTGACGTAGATTAGTAGTATAAGAGTCAAATAATTATTATTTGACTCTTAACCCAGTATTAACGATTCATAATCCGAGATCGATTAAGCAATAGATTTTTTGCTGTTAAGTACAGATTCCGAAGGTCGGTCGACACTGTTATTAGCGATTAGTAAGCGGTGTTCACTGGCAGCGCGACCGTGGCCACTTCTGACAAGGTCAAAGAATTTTGAAGATATCTTAGTATGCCGTGTACAGGTGCTGTGCAACTTGGCAATTTCTCAGATCATTCAAAAACTCATGTCAGGGCTATGGAAAAGGGAAAATTCCGCAATTTTCACAATTAGTATTCGGATCGTAAAATGCATCATAGTATTTTCGTAAGATGCGGTTCTGTCAGCCAAAAGTTACGTTAAACATTTTCCTGTTGTTTTCTTTTAAAAAGTTTCTTCACACGGCCTTTTAAGGCCAAATAATATAGCTGGTGGAATCTTAATCAATTTGTGAGTCGGGCTGCGAATGTTGTGATCAAACGTCAAACTTGGGTTTGTTATGTGTTCGGTGTTCGTGCGGTCGTTTTAGCTCGTACCGGTTTTAACGCAAAATCTTATAAACGTGGCCGGTTGTATTATATTTAGATTCATCATCGTAATACTCGTATCATATCAGCTCTGTGTTGATCTGGGAAGAAACAAAAAATCTCACATTGTCGAATTCATGGCATGTTATTACTTAGGGTTTTTTACTCAATGGGTAATTAAGCTTCGTAGCAATGTTTCACGGTTTCACTTCTCATTTTGTTTTCCCACTAATACTACTACTAAACGGTTTTTGATGAAACTTTATATTAATATAGCTTATACTTACATCAGAATACGAATAAAAAAACTGGCCAAGTGCGAGTCGTACCATTATTGCAAAAAACGGCAAAAAAATCACGTTTGTTGTATGGATGCCCCACTTAAATATTTATTGTATTCTGTTTTTAGTGATTGTTGTTATAGCGGCAACAGAAATATATCATCTGTGAACATTTTAACTGTCTAGCTATCACGGTTCATGAGATACAGCCTGGTGACAGACAGACAGACGGATCTTGGAGTCTTACTAATAGGGTCCCGTTTTTACCCTTTGGCTACGGTACCCTAAAAACGACAATCGCACTAAAACCGCCGGGCATATTTTAATGAAATTTTCTTCATCTGAAAGACAATTTAATTATCTTAATTTTGATAGGCTTTTTTTAAGTCATAAAATAATAAGGAGAGTACCAAAAACTGCTGAATTTTGGGTCCGGCGGGTATGAAACGAGTTCGCGTTTTGTTCCCTTAAGGTTGTTGGCGACTGTCGTCGTCTTAATGTACTGAAATACAAGAAAACACAACATATCTATTTTTATTCTTTGACATCCAAATTCCTTTGATTCCAAATCAATAACCGCCTAAGCTATGCAATACGATTTGTTTACAGAAGAGTCGGAAAACATGTTTCGGTCGTTCGATTAACAGATCATCATATGCACCGTAAACTGATTGGTATACACTTCACGTTGTATGTCTATTACGTGTTACAAGACCTATAGGTGCACTTTTCAAAGAATTTTTGCCTTGATTCGAAAGTGGAAATTGCCTACCTCTGCCTTTACATGCCTTGGGTTATGAGAATACCTACTAGCAGAGAAAGTTTCGAAACCCATTGAATAGAATATCGAAACAGTCTCAAACAGTGTCACTCTGTGTTGTCTCCATGTTGTACGTAGGGTTACCATTTTGAACATTGAAAAGTCCTGACAAAAAAGCGGACTTTTAAAAATAAGTCCGTGCAGTTTAGTTACAAAATAGATAAGATAAAATCTAAAAACCAACTACGAAATAACCCGACCAAAAAACTTTTTAGTATGGGTGGCTCGCGCTTGACCACTATCTCACCTGATGATAAGCGATGATGTGGTCGACGGAGTAGCACGACAGTAAAAAAAAACGAAATATTCGTACAATTTGGCCGGACATTGTCCGGACAGGAGGTCAAGCTGCATCCAATCCACTCTGTCTTCGGCTTTTCTCAGGGCAGTGGTCACCGTGAGTCCCGTAATCGCCCTGATCTGGTCTGACCATCAGATGAGCGTCCACGCGGCCTTTTCCCATCCATTTTTCCTACCACAACCAGTTTATCTACTCCTCCTCCACCTCCCACCTCCAGGTTATCTCGCTGTCATTGGGCAATGTGACCAAAGTAATTTAGGACTCTTTGGCAGCAAATTGTGGAAAGACTCTCCACAATTTGCTACCAAAGAGTCCTAGATACCAGAGGTTTTGATGATCATCTGGTCGCTAATTCTCTTATTTATCTTGTCGCGAACAACACTTATTTGTGCGTTTTGTGCGTTATTCGTTATATCTATCCATGTGGCATTCTCCTCCAGCTCCACATGTCGTAAGCCTCAATCTTTATTATTTATTTAGACTTCATGCACAAAAGTACAGATACGGACGTAATGTCTTATGCATTATCTGCCAGTCAATCAAGCCTGGTGAAGTAGGGCGGTGGTGTAGTGTAGGGAGGGTGGTGTTTTAATAATTTAAATAAGTTGTTATGAAATAGGTAAACTACACGAACTTATAACATGTGTCCGGACTCGAATTTTATCCATAAAACACTCCACATAAGGGATTCAAACCCCATGAATTTACATATATCTTGTAAAATTACATTTAAAATTTATCTTTTATGTATCAATACAAAAATATCTTATCTTTAGAGTGATAGATGTTTCTTTTTCTATGCTATGGCCGTAAAAATAACATTAAATGTACGCCTCTGGTGACCTAGATGAGACCTAGATTTGGCTCCTGAGACACAAGTACCTTTTTACATAGTTCAGGAGCCAGCTGTTCAACCTGATTCTGACCACCCACCGTTTGTACAAATGTTTAGTGTATAATTAACCTTGTGTTACTGTTTTGTACAGTAAACTTATTTATATATTTAAAGTTATATTTAAGTTCTAAAATTGCTCTATTTTTGAGGGTGTGGTCATTTCCCCCCATATGAGGGGTATTTTTATCGATAAGATTAACTGTATTTTACGGCCTTAAAGTTTTATTACTACAAGTCCGGCCACATTGTGTTTGTGAGTGTATTTTATATATTTTAGTATGTTAACAACTTTTTTTTAATTATTCTGCCATGTTATCTTCACCACCCTTGATCGTCTGCAGAGAATGCCTAAGGCATTACGTCCTCATTTGTACATTATGTGGATGTTTATTAAGTGTTTTATCATCTCAAGGCAATACTATCTATGTCCTTCCCGGGGCTCAAAATATCTCCATACCAAAATCACCTAAATTGGTTCAGCCGTTTTAGTCGTTATCGCCTTATCCCAAGGAAACAGTATACCGAAATGAAAAAGTAGATTATGCTCCAAGGGGATAAAGCAGTGTCTAAACGTCACTGGCGGCATATTGAACCCTGAGCGAAACTAGGGAGAAGTGAGAGGTTCAAGCTGCCCAAGACGAAGATAGGCTTTATGCCAGAGGGACCTACTCTACTTTTCACACCTTCTGTGAGACAATAAAAAGACTGGGCTTCATAAATTAAGTATTTATTTTGCAATAAATCAAAAGTTAATATTGATGTTTGATACATTATTTCAGTTATGCACTTCCATAACCAGAATAACATTTTTGTTCGGTACATTTGGAAGTTGTGGTGGAGCTTATTTCAGTATTCCAAGGTGTAGAAACTTCACATCACATCACTCATCATCAGCCTATTAATGTTCCCACTGCTGGGACACAGGCCTCCTCTCTGTGAGAGGGAATGGGCCTTAATCCACCACGCGGGCCCAGTGCGGGTTGGTGGATGTGACATATCTTCGAATTTTTGGTTCTAGGACATGCCGGTTTCCTCACGATGTTTTCGTTCACCGTTTTGAGAGCAGTGGTGATTAAATAATTTACACAAAGTATAGCGCCTGCCTGGGTTCGAACCCACGTTTCGTTTCGTTCGGCCACCACTGCTCTTTCAATTCTGCAATCATAGGACGGTAATATTTCTTCTTTTATTCAAAACATTCATAATGTACTATTTCTCCGGAGGTCTGAGGTAAACAAAGTATTTTCAGCCTAGTTGTAATTAATTCAGCCAGGTAATATCTACTAATAACTAGATGTAATTAATCTCGGCTCTAGCTGTCTAATGAAGCCTGAGATAATTGTTCATCACCAAAGGGATACCTTGACCAATAATCATAATTATACTAAGAGCACAGGCGTTAAAGAGCCTAGAAACGATTAATTAAACAGTGAATTTTCTGCACAGAAAAATAAACGTAAACGCTGCTTGAATAGAGTCCTTTGCAGTTTCCCCAATGAACCAAAAGACTTGAAGGGGCACCACACTTACGTGGAGTGGCGTGGCGTGGCGCGGGATCCACCAATCAAACGACTCTGTTTCAGCCTACGTCATAGCGAAACGAGTTTTGTAGCCAATCAACTGCGTCAGTAAGAGTGTTTCCGTCTTTATTCGCAATCTTCTGCCAGTGGCGGCTATGCCCGCGCGGTAGGTTTAAATCATCCCAAGGTTACACTACCGGGATATAAAATATCGTATTTCCCAGGGTCTCAAACTATCTCCATACCAAATTACCTACATCTAAATCGGTTCAGCCGTTTATTCGTGACAAGTTAACACACAAGCAGTTACTTTCGTATTTATAATATTCGCATGGATGTTAGGAACATTTAAATTAGTTTTTATAACAACACACGAACATAAACAGCGTAGGTGTCGTGGCCAGATCTTGGAATTGTTCAATTCATGTTGTGGCCAACCATTTCAAGAAATGGTTGTATTTCATGCAATGGAAAATACCCGCTGCCCACATCATGATATGGTTTAGCCAGATCAATGAATAATCGACGTTTTTAGGGTTCCGTACCCAAAGGGTAACAACGGGACCCTATTACTAAGACTTCGCGATCCGTCTGTCTGTCTGTCACCAGGAAAAGAAAGAACATGAACATGTCTCATGAACCGTGAAAGCTAGACAATTGAAATTTTCACAGATGATGTATTTCTGTTGCCGCTATAACAACAAATACTAAAAACAGTATAAAATAAATATTTAAGGGGGGCTCCAATACAACAAACGTGATTTTTTGGCCGTTTTTGCTCGATATTAATAACGGCAACAGGTAGACACTTGAAATAGTCACAGAATGTTCGGTTGTATATTCACTTCAAAAAATAATTATTATTAAATTAAAATAAAATAAATTAAGGGGGGCTCCCATACAACAAACGTGATGTTTTTGCAGTGATTTGCGATAATGGTACGGAACCCTTCGTGTGCGAGTCCGACTCGCACTTGGCCGGTTTTTTTAAGATATGAACAGCCAAATTCAGGGCAACTTCATGATATGGTTAATCATTAATGATCATATCTTAAAATAGTTACATTATCCACCTTTTTAACCCTCGACGGAAACAGAGGGGTGTTATAAGTTTGACGTATGTGTGTCTGTCTGTGGCACCATAGCGCCTAAATGGACGAACCGATTTTGATTTAGTTTTTTTGTTTGAAAGTTGACTTTGTCGAGAGTGTTCGTAGCTATTTTTGTTTGGTTGTTTCGGCTCTGGGTGTTCTGTATGTGAGTTTGTATGTTTGTAAACGTACCCACGATACAGGAAGAAATTCCAAGTGTGGGGGAACGTTTTTAAAAAAAAAGAAAAAAAATTTGCTTGCAATCGGTTTAGCCGTTCAAAAGTTATTCGCATTTTACTATTTGAATCTGGATTTTTTCGCAATATATCGTGTCATTATTACGTATTTCGATAGATTGTCGATTGAAGCGTGTCTGCTACTAGGTATATTATATGTAGTTTAAAAAGCATGAAATTAAAATTAAAATCGGGGGGTTTTTTTTACCCGACTGCCGAAGGAAGGTAATGTGTTTATCAGTCTATGTATGTATGTATATATGTATGTATGTATGTATGTATGTATGTATGTATGTATGTATGTATGTATGTATGTTTGTTCCTATATGGCGTTCCAGAGACCAAACGCGTTGACCGATTTTGATGATTCATACGTCAATCGATTCGTCTTAACCTTGCGAGTGTCATAGGCTACATTAAAATTGGAAAATAGAAAAATGGCGGCTTTTGGGCGCCATATTGTGGGGGGCCAATTTTATTTTTTCTTCCAAACCCATCGTGTGGGGTATCAAAATAAAGGGTTTTTAGAGGCGATTTCAAAAATATATAACACTTATATATTTAAATGTACCTAATTCGAAAAAAATGTTAACTAAAAAGTTATAAATAAAAAAGTTAATTACAAAAATCAAAATACCCGACTGCTTAAAAAGCGAACTAAAAAGACGTAAACAAGAAGAAAATCATGCTGTGCAGTCGGAGGATACATCTGGTTTTGGTCAGCCAGCTCGCGAATATGTATCCTCCGACTGCACAGCATGATTTTCTTCTTGTTTACGTCTTTTTAGTTCGCTTTTTAAGCAGTCGGGTATTTTGATTTTTGTAATTAACTTTTTTTAAATTTGTAATTTTATCTTGTAATCATAATTATGTAGTACCAAAAACCACTGACATTCATTGACCCGTACCTCATATTTGCCGTATCCAATCTGAGGTAACGAAAATTCAACAATAATATACAATTACACGGGGTGAATAGGAATACACGGATGAATGATAAACTAGCTAAATAGCTTCAAACAAAGCATCGTTTTTTTTAAAATAATTATTTAATATGTTGGATTACGTACTAAAATTCTGCAAACAATTTTTAAATAACGTGAAAATACCTTCAAAGTTTTGTTTCTATTCATGCCTGCGATCCTATTTACCCCGATTGAGGGTAATTAAAAAACACCCGCCCACTTACAACACAAACAGTGGAGTTTGACATTTCGGAGACCTTACGCTACACCAGCGCCTCTACAGGGGAGTTCATACGAGGTAGCCTCCAATCACAAAAAGCAAATGCAAAAAAAAAATGTAAGGCCGGCAAGCCACGAACCCACCACAAGATAATTCCATTAAATTTTTAAATAAATGACTTGCCTTCTAATGTCTTCTATAATAAACTGTTGAAAGAGTAATTTGATGGTTATAGTGGTTTTGTGCACGACGAACTTAAACAAAGAGAACTGAAATCATTTTATGAATGCGGTATCTACATAGCAACAGCAACACAGCTAAGAAATATTTTTTACCGACTTCGAGAATAAAAGAGACGGCGCTTTAGATTTACCTTATGTAGATTTTAAATTGGTGTTAGAGTCCGTCCAACGAAAAAAGTCCCGCGGAAATACATGGAACTAACAAGATTTTTTAGAGGACAGCGTACAGTCGCATAGAAACTAGCGCCGCGTCTACGGGACTCCTTTCGTTGGACGTACTCTACACAAGCTCAAGCTGTATCTAGAAATGTCATTAAGATGAGAACTCAACTCGAATATTCTAACTTGGGCCACTTAAAAAAAAAATGTTGAGCCTTTATGATTTTTATTGTATACTGTGGAAAAAACAATTTACATTCATAATTAGAAAACAATTTTTATTTATCCACCAGGAATAATTTCTAGAACAGAAAAATAGATAAAAACACAAGAAATTATATAATAGAATAATAATAGATATCTACCATAATACAATGCAATAAGATGCATACAAATGTCAAAGTGAAATAACCTGATCTGCTGTTGTCCGTGCATATAAAGTAAAGAACACGGATGCAAAAAAAACTTAAAAATAATTATGATTTTAAGGATAATATTTAATTCGCCACACACGATACCTGTGTGTGGGCAATCTACTTTAAACTTCTCAAGAGATTTTGATTTTTTGACATCTAACTCAACAAAACAAAAATCAAACTCACGGCATTCAGACCACCTACTGCAGGTATCACCGTATCACCCAATATTGTTGAAATTAGGTTGCATTTTGTTTCGCCTAGCTATTACTGTCCCACTTCTGGACAAAGGCGTCTCCCAAGTCCTTCCAGACATATCTGAAATTAATTAATTGCAATCCATGATGTCTTTGTAATATTCACCCAGACGGAACAAAGGCAGGACTCAAAAAAATAAGTTCAAAACTAATACGACTACTGAAAAACACACGCTCTAAAAAGTATGAAATAAGAAAATATTCTCATCTGAAATTATTATGTACAATATTCGATATGTATCGGGTATTTAATGAAAAACTTACATGTAATAAACATTTTATTGTATTTTATACATATTCGTAGTGGTATTCAGAGGATAACCGTGGTCGCATGCCACCTACCGTAAAAAACAATATATTCTGCAAAGTAAATGATATCACACAAGATGGGGCGGGCGAAAAATCAAATTGTTCTTGACTTAGTGCCCCCTAGAGGGCGCCATATTCAGTTTAATGTGACGTCACGTATAGTCCTCGCCCTGAAGTTGGTTTACCGCATGCGCGAGGCACGAAACAATGCTGTTTTTGTATGAGATTTACTACTGCGCAGCCATTGTAGCCAACTTCAGGGCGGCCAAGAAGTTTGGCGAGAACTATAGCCTATAACCAGCGGACAAACAAGTAAGCTTCCTATGACACCTTATTTTCAAATTATGATAAGTAGTTTAGAAGTTATAAGGGAATGGATGAACATACATACACACGTAAAGATCAAACACATAACCCTCCCTTTTGTAATCGGGTCGGGTAAAACTAGGAACTGTCGAGCATTGCCAATAAGTGTCGTTATTTTAGGGTTTATCTTGGTTGATAGAACCAGAAAAATACGATGTATTATAATTTGATTATTACCATCCCACCATTGTCAAATTATACCCACCCTTCAACTCAGTCTATCGCAGTCCGCTGCTGGTATAGGTCTTTGATAAGCTGCGCTACAACAGTCGGTCCACCTACTTTCGCATCCTGACTGGATGGACCAGTCCCAGCCACATTTTTGAGATCGTCACCCATCAGTCCGTCTAGCAGGGAACCGTCCAACGCTCCCCTAAATATATGTACATACATATCCATACATATTTATATAATAATATTATTATTATTGATTTACAAGCATTCGCCGATACAAGGTGCCAGTTATAGTAACTCGGGACGCCGCTGTATCGACTAAAACGTCAAGCTTGAATCATACGCATTCGTGGCACGTTCATGTAGCGGGCCTTAAAAGACATAGAGGTTGTTAATACATACGTATTAAATATGATACACTAATTCGACAGCCTTTACTTCCGACAAAAACAGGTGTCATGTGTTCATTTACGTTCCTAATTCGTATTCATGTACGCTTACGGCAAGTTGCTTGCGTCCAAATAAGGATTCTGATTCTATTTTTTTTATATGTATTGGCCCCAACATCTGAGGCAAGGGCACTTTTAATTAACGACTATAGTGGGCGTGTCCTATCAAAGTTGCCTGTAGAGGCAATTATTGGTAGAAAATAGCGCAGGATTTTAATCAGACCACCAAATTAGAAAGCCATGCTTGTAGTTTTGTTACTTCTTTCTTCTGTTTGATCTGTTCTCTTGTTATTAATGTGTATGTGTATTGTTGTCTACTACTTTCTACAGTAACAATCACACCAGTTACTAGTTTATTTTGGTTTTTATCTCATTTGTCACATTATCATATAGAGCATCTAGATATTGTTTTTTTTTTATAGATATGTCTTCTGGATCTAAAACATCATTTAGATGTATACCCACCCATATACACCATCACTACAATCTGCCCCCGTACCCTGACGTGACAAAACTACCATAGTTCGACTGTAAAAAAGGGACAGATGTATACAAGTCACATACATCTGTCCCTTACGCACACTCAAAATACCCTTGCTCTAAGAGCATAAGCTCTTCAGCATAAGGTCACCCCCCTGGTCTGTGTTTATATTCACGGGGTCCCAGCGCTAACAAAGAAAATTTGTTACGAATAAATGTCACTAGATGGCGCGATATACATGGCTTTGTTATTGAATTGTGTGTAAATTTTATTTTTCTAGTATTGATCATACAAATTGTATGTTCTTTTTTTTTATCAGCTGATATGGTATATTGGGCTCTTAATTCACATTTCAAAGATTCATCAGAACGGATCATTTAAAATTGATTCCAATAGATTGCGCGGTATTAAATTTATGAGGCATGCTACACGTTTTTTTAAATTTGTATTGTAACACATTTTGGAACAATGAGACTGTAAAAACGTGCAAAAAATACTATAAAACAAATCATCACTGCTTTTAAAGAAAATAACAGTAACGAACCGAGAAAACCCTTTTACTTGCATGTCGCTGCTAACACCATCTATCTATTACTGTGAACGGAACCGAACGCGATCGAAGTACTTATAAAAATAATCATCTTAATCAGATGAAAAACGTTAGCTACGTCGGCACGGTTTCTTTGTATGGGATGAGGCATCTGTATGCTAGTATTATATTATCTGTGGTATAGTGTATTCAGAATTTTTTTAAAATGTTGTTATGAACTTACTAAAATATTGATGGAATTAGGTACTAATAGAATTGATACAAAATCGATGTAAGAAAATAACAAACTGCTATTATTATAGAGCAACTCGCTGAAGTCAATAATAAATTGTAACAAATACAACATAAGGCGATACGTAATTTGATTGGTGTTGTGTCATGGCAAATGCGTGTGAAATGGTAATTTATCACGAGATCAGTAGGCTGAAGCAGTCAACAGAGGAATGTAGGCCAATGATCGACAATTGGCCAACAATTCAATTAAACTCATCCTACTATTCATTGTATTTGTAACCCATCGATCCATTGTCTTAGCTGAATTAATAGGTTGTGACTGTGAGAGAATAAGAACAATATGTATTGCTCCTTAAACTCGAAACAATTCATACACAAAAACTTTTTGTATCCTTAAACCTTGGAGAGGACATTTTTGTCTATGGAAATCGCTAGTTAAATCATACACATTATCTTACTTCAATAAAAAATCCTTCTTAAATTCTGATCGCTACAGAAGGTTCTATGACCTAGAAAATGGAAGATATCCTGTGATAATAGTATGGATATCCCGTCCTGTCCCGTCGTCGTCTAAATAAATAGTGTCAAATATATGAAGTACATAGTTGTCATCATAGATAGTACCGAATGCCAATGAACATGAAGTACTTCAACTATTTGCTACGATATTGTTGACTCTCTTGTTGTCACGTTCCTAGAATCATCCGGCTCACGGTTAAGCGATTAGACATGCAATTATTCTCGATTTTTTGTCTCTGACACCCTGACGCTAAACAAGTTTTTAGAAGCCCGCATCGCTCGTATCACGTCACGGCCAGCCAATTCGGTTTTATTTCTGTTAATAAAATCTTAAGATTTGTATAATAATCCCGCACCTGCTGTAATTTGTGATTTAATTGATACGCGAGTTTTTCTTTTTTGGCTTGTCTGTACGCCTGTACCATCGTGTTTTTGTAAGTTGTAGGTAACTATTTCATGGATATTCTTCTGAGTTGATGGTTAATTTTAAAACCATGTATATTGTGTGTTTAGTATCGGAAAACTTTTCTGATAAAACTGAAATGACACGCGTGTGTCACGCATAATCGTTGGCAAGGTCGGCTCTGGCCAGTGTGCAGTTCGCGGCAAGAGCGCCGTTACAAAAACCTGATAGGTTTCTTCCTTATTTTGTAATAATTTTATAACGAGACTTACTTTCGCTTGCAGATGGAGAGGCAGCGTGTACAAGCTGGTGTGGCGGGAGTTACTAGCATATCTCACACTGTACTACACCATCAATTTATTGTATCGGTTTGCGCTTACAGAGCAGCAACAGAGGTGAGTTATATCTTCGATTATGGATCACATTCAGCGGACCATCTGGCAAATCCTCATATTATTTATATTTATCATACTTCTTTTAATTTAGGCACTATTATCTTGTTTAGTATATTGTGTAAACATTAAAAGTAGGTATAACATTTCTAAATATAAAAAAAAACAAAAATCCTGACTGCTTAAAAAGCGAACTAAAAATATGTAAACAAGAAGAAAATCATGCTGTGCAGTCTGAGGATACATGTTCGCGAGCTGGCTGACCAAAACCAGATCTATTTAAGCAGTCGAGTTTTTTGTTTTTTTTATTAACTTTTTTTTGTTATTTTTTTTAGAACTATGTACATTTAAACATATGAATGTTTTATATTTTTGAAATCACCTTTTAAAACCCTTTATTTTGATACCCCACACGATGGGTCTGGAAGAAAAAATGTTTGGTGCCCCCCAATATGGCGCCCAAAATCTGCCTTTTTTTATTTTCCAATTTTAATGTAGCCAGTGACACTCGCAGGGTTAAGACGAAACGATTGACGTAAGAATCATCAAAATTGGTCAACGCGTTTGGTCTCTAGAACGCCACATAGGTACAAACAACACACATGTATTAATCTCAATAAAAAACAACAGTATTCTATAATAATTTTGGTTTATTCAACTTACTAGCGTCATACTAACTTATGAAATCTAACACCACACGTAAACAATCTTGTTTTTGTTTGAGTTCGACATCTTTATCCTGATGTTTTTCTTGATATTTAGACATCATGCGAAACGACATCTCCCGTAATCCACTTTTAATTGTTTTATTAATTTTTCACATAATAAATGCTGATATCAAGACCACAACAAACCACCAAAAATTGATGTTGACATTAGTATAGCATTGCCATATAAAAAGTTTGCAAATAATTCGAGTCGAGTGTCTACTTTCGTTTGCCAGACTCTATCATAGTTTATTATTTATTGGCATATTTTTCATTATTCAAATAATACCTTACGATGGCGTGTTATGACAGTCAAAACACATGTGCCGAGGCAGCCGACCCCTAAAATATTCATCACTTCTCGCGCATCAATAAAATAAATATATGTAACTGGCACACTTTACTTAGCGTACAAAACAATAATCTTGGTGGCTTTAAAAGTCTTACTGCATGCATTTAAATGTAACCTATCTACTAAAACGGGGAAGGTCAAATCTGCATTATTTAAAAAACTGTTTTAATTAGCAAGCAATTGCTATGAGCTCCGTTTACTTTACATAGCGAACAAAAAACTTAAGATTTTTGTGTCTTGGTATATGCATAGCCATTTGGCACGAACACTCCATCGTTAGGCAACATAACAGTGATAAATAATATTTTATTTATAACATGAGGTGCAAAAACTGTAATTGTTGGCTTCACCTGAAGAACAATGCTGAGCATTGTGAACTTTTTATTTGGTTTACCCAAGCGATCTTAGCGAATAAACGATCTCGATCGATCTTATAATTATTTAACACGAGTGAGTATACTTCATTAATTGAAATTGTCATCTCAGGGTTTAAAATTGTAGGTACAGGTGGTTGCGTGAACATTGTGTACATACAATACAGGAAACATGAAACATTTTGCGAATGGAACAGAAATAAGTTGTACTAACAATATTTCTTCACCGCATCATATTCGAGTGCCTTTCAGAACATCTCCCTAGAAGAACTCTTGCTTTAAAGTGAACTTGCTGTGAAGTGACGAGATTATCGACATGTGACAAGTGGACTAAAACGATCATTATGACAATAATCGAGACAGCCAATGACATAATAGCAACGAGCTTGGACGTACATCAGAAGATGTGAACTCGTTACGCAGTTGATTAAGGACTCATTGGATATTCATATAATTTCCTCTCTCTGGAGCCCTGACCGCCGTAACTTGGACCCTGATCCGGATACCGGTGTGATACATCTTTGAACAAATACCATGTTGCATGCACCAGTCCGCTTGTCACGACTCTTGATGAGATAATCAATCATGAGGACCAGAATTAAAATATATGGACGTTTATTCCGTGGATAAAGACATTGAGTAGGTATAAATATCGGCAAATAGGTACGATAAACAAGTCTCATTCAAAGAATTTGCTAATGTTGTTCTGGATTTTTCCAATGATGAAAATCAACTTAAAAGTATGCGGGTATTCTGTGTCTATTTATGAATAATTTAAGTCATACCTATGCATAATACGTTGACGTGCTATTCAAATACATGTTAGGAACTTTCCAAAGGACTGGCCAAACGATTTAAATTTTATGACCAAAGTGGCAATAGGTGGTCATACTTTGGTCATGTGATGCGTAGGAGGAAAGAGGAACATTTCGTTTAAAGTTCAGAGTATACATGTGGCTTTATAATAAGGGGCAGAACAAAGAAAATATGTAAAAGAACAGTACAAAGAAAATATGTGAAAAAGGACATCATCATCTGCCTAGCCTTTTTCCCAATTATTGTTGGGGTCGGCTTCCAGTCTTACCGGATTCAGCTAAGTACCAGTGTTTTACATGGAGTGACTGCCTATCTGACCTCCACAATCCAGTAACTGGGTAACACACGGTAGTCCTTGGCAAGACTGGTGTCAGATCTCAAGATTCTGACTACCCGTAACGACTGTCAAAGATCTTTAAATGACAGCCGGGACCAACGGCTCAACGTGCTTTCCGAGGCACGGAGGAAACTCGGTATGTTGAAATGGTCACCCATCCATGGACCGACCTCGTCAAACGTTGCTTAACCTTGATGATCGACCCGTGCGGCTGTTATTATTTAGCCACGAGGACATCACACACAAACACACACACACTGGTACACAGATAAGTGTAGGAGACAAAAAAACTGCACCTTCACCAACCTAATCTCTCTCTTTTCTTTTACCACAGCTTCTACGAAAGAATCACCAGATTGTACACCCTGTAGCAAAAATGTTTGCCATTCTTTCGGGCTTCTAACTATTCGTAAACTTTACGTGCTTTCCGAAGCACAAAAGTGACCCACGGACCGTCCTGGCAAGTATTGCTTAACTTGACGATCGACCCTTTTGGCTGTTGTTATTTATTTAAGTCGTAAGGGTCCTAGATATAGCAAAAAGAGTATTAATAAAAAAATAAAGCGGCAAAAAAAAACTTTTTAGTGTTGGTACCTCATATTACCATGCAAATAATTTATAACCAGGGTACAACTCATTTCAATTCCAATAAGCCCAGACTCGACTAGGATACATTGTTTTATTACGGCGTTCTAGTGCCTACCTTCCGGCTTCATCATCAGACCAGTTAGATGGTACCATTTATCTAAAGTATTTGTTTCATGACATATTTATTAATGAGTTCCAGAGGCCACCTGTCTTCTTCATCATTCCACTTCACCAAATGATACTTTCTGGGTGTTCAAATTCTTGCCATGTTATTGAAAATAACAAAACCACTATCTCATATCTGGCTAAAATATTTGAGGAGTTCCCTCGATTTCCATGGGATCCCATCATGAGATTCTGATTTGGTGACAATGGGACCACCGCGAGGGTATACCCTTTCAAACAAAAACTGAATTTTGCAAATTCAATATATATAAATAAAAAAAGTTAATTAAAAAAATCAATAAACCCGACTGCTTGAAAAGCGAACTAAAAAGACGTAAACAAGGAGAAAATCATGCTGTGCAGTCGGAGGATATAATTATTATATATTATTATACATTTGGTTTTGGTCCGCGTGGCGTGGTGGTGGTTTGGTTTGGTGTTGGTTGGTGGTGGTTATTTGCAAAGTCTATATTATGACGGAGTTATTCCGGAAAATACATTGAAGAAAAATATATACATCCGAATTGAGAACCTCCTCCTCATCCCTTTTTGGGAAGTCGGTAAATTAAAAATGAGAGACTTTATCGTTAATCTTCGCGTTATGCAACGCAAGGGGTGACTTTTATCAAAAAGCTATATTTACCGAGAAACCAAACCTGTCACTCGTTTTCTCTGACATAAATAGACCACTAAATAAATGCCTAAATAAAAACGCACTGTTGGTTTATCAACGCTCTGCTCAGCGCAGACAGTTGAAAATTCAACAAAGCTATATTTGGTTATTAATTTAGGCGTTTCACTGTATGACGGACCTAAGTCAAGTGACGTAGATAATTTTACGTTCGATATAAAAAAGTGCGGAAGTAGACAACAATATCTCAGAGAGTGGCTGCGAGCATTTTGTGACTAACGAGTTTTACGTAATAATATATTTTCGGAAGAAATAACAAGGTTGTGACTTGTGACGTATACAGCCACAGGAAAAGTGTGAATTCGGACGCTGTGATTCCCCGAAGCACGCTCTCTACATTTATCGTATCAATACCTTACTAAACGAAACTTTTTACAAAAAACGTAGGTGTATTTTGGAAAATCTGTGAGTAGGAAGCTCATCTTCACTCAGGGGTACTCTCCAGTGATGAGTGATGGAATCGACCTATCTAATTTGTCTTTTATACCCCATGCTGGGAAAAGGCCCCCAGTCATTTTATCCACGAAAAAAAAAGGAGTACCTACACTGGATCCTACCCTCTTTTGTTATCATTCTCTGTCACTCTGTAGTCAACATTGAGTTAAGCTCGCCTTTATATATGTACCTTATTATCACATTGTATTGAATATTGTTTAAGGTGTACATTAATTGGTGTACAATAACGAATTAAGGATGAGTAGTTTATCCATTCGACATGTACTTTTTATAGAGTGGTCCAATTTCAAAAATTCATAGAAAGAGTATGCCTCAAAGTTGGTCCCATTTCAATTTGAAAAATAATATCCACCCCTAACGGTAGAAAAAAGATTTATTGACAATTTTGCCACAGATTTTTTAATTGTGAACCGATTCTTTTGAAATTAAGTAAACTAAAAAGGGCAAAATATACTTTTTAACAAAAATAAAATCGACTAAATAACAAACTGAAAAACAAAAAAACGCATTATGTCATTAATTTGCATGTTTGTTTGTTTGGCGCCAATTCAAAATGCTAGACTAAAATATATTTGTATCGTCTCATTACGTGTTTGATAGATTTTTGATCGAAGCGTGTCTACTACTAGATAAACTATGAGTTTAAAAAGAAAGAAATAAAAAAAAATGGGGGTATTGGAAATTTTGAATTTTTATTTGTGTTCATATACAGTTATCCTCTGCGTCATCGCCCAGTCTTTTTGGCAGGAGTCAACTCGTCGGGCTCCGTCTGTCTGATCTACCTCGATGTGGTAAACCGGCTGGTTGTTGTTTTTTCAGTTCCGGGCTCATCTAAAGACGAAGACTGCAAAACACAATACCAATTACTTTCTAGCCTTTAATAGTCCCACTGCAGGGCAACCCCCTTTTACACTTAATTCTGTTTATATGCTGATATTATAGTCCAGCATTTTTGATTGGAGACGAGCTGTGGCTCTAAAAAAAAAGTGTCATCCCCAAAAGATCTCGTGATAATTCGATAGCGCTTGACTCTACCATACATATTTAATCTCCGACGGAAAAATATATATGTTATAAGTTTGACGTGTGTACCTGTAGTGTGTGTTGTGTATCTGTCTGGGGCATCATAGTTCCTAAAAGGATAAACCGATTTTGATTTAGTTTTTTTTGTTTGAAACGTGACTTTATCGAGTGTGTTCTTAGCTATGTTTGATGAAAATCGGTTAAGTTGTTCAAAAGTTATGGGCGTTTTACTGTTTGAATCTGAGTGTTTTCGCAATATATCGTGTCATAATTACGTGTTGAATAGATTGTCGATCGAAGCGTGTCTACTCGTACTACTAGATCAATTATTTAACATGAAATAAAAATGTGTCGGGGATTTTTTAAACTAATCGCTATCGCTACGCTTTAGTTGACAGAATGTAATTTGTTTATAACTCTTGGTCCCGCCATATAATATTAGGTAATTACATATGAAATTGGTGTTTTGTAAGGGATGAACATAAAGTCGTTTTTTTTTATATAATATATTTATTTTGTAAACTGACTGGCGCAAAGAAAAAACTAAAAGAGGAAAAAACAAATAAATTACGATTTTACAAACTCAAAATCATGAGTAAATAGCTGTATAAAATTAAAATTGGAATTCCAAACCAAAGAGGAGATATTTGAGATCAAAGTGGCCAGTACGACAAAACGCCAATTTCATAGGTAAGGACCTAATATACGCCTCGGATTTCGTTCAATATCAAAATTTTATAAAGATGTATATACCTACTGTTGTTATATTTAATAATAATATTAAAAAACTCCGTTTTTTTTACCCGTGCGTCACTAGCTGCCATTGATAGCTGTGTTGATTGGCTAATTCGATCTAATTGGTATCCCTCCGATCTCTCATTTTGCGTTGGCGTCTGACTCTCTGTAATCTTTGAAGTCTGGCACCGAAACTTGATAATATTTGTATATATGTTTGGTACCTACCTCATGACATACATCATATTGTGTCTACATCATATTTTAAATCGATTTTAGTTGTCTATCAGTCTGCATTCTTCATATATACGTGTCACCAGATTATTATAGACCTCGTTAGTTTTTAAGGTTCCTTACCCAAAGGGTTAAAACGGGACCCTATTACTAAGACTCCACTGCCCGTCCGTCTGTCTATCTGTCATTGTCTCATGACAACCGTGATAGCTAGACAGTTGAAATTTTTACAGATGATGTATTTCTGAATACTAAAAACAGAACGTTCCGAGCGCGAGTCCGACTCGCACTTGGCCGGTTTTTGAACTATCCAAATGGATTATAAAGATATAAACACTCGATAAATAACTGAACATTTACCTAATCTAAATTTAATCAAATGTTTTTGAGTGTATAAAAAAAGAAAATCTCAATAATACTGACTGCACCCTAGTAATACAGATTTTTTTTTGACTTTCCAGTTTGTATATACAGTTAAAGCATTCTTGAATAAAGAACTATCATCATCAAGCATAGCTTATTATTTTATTTTATTTTTAACTTCCAATGTATGTTTGGGTCAAATCTTGCAACTGAATTTTAAAGCAGTTATTCTAAACCGATTATGATGAAATTTTGCATACACTATTGGTTTGGTTTGGATGACAATGCACGGTAAACTAGAAATCTTGTTTAAAAAAAGCTTTTTTAATTGGAAAAAAATGTTTTGTACATAATTTTAATCGCAGCCTGAAAATGATAGCAATATAGTTCTCGCACGAGAATGTTTTTGTTCAAGTCGTGTGGTATTTCTAAATTTGTCGTTCTGAAGGACCAATAATATTTTAGTTCCTAGTTTGTGGAGCATGAAATCGATTTGATTTCCGGGAGGATATTTACGGTAACATTATCGAGAGAAAGGCACTTTTATACTACTAGGATTACTTATCCGATAGATACGGAACCTCTACCAGCCAGGCAAGGGCCCATTTCACCGCTCGCTGTAATGTCAGACCTTATCTGACAGCTCTTAAATGTCTCGTATTTAAATGACATTTTATCAGTTATCTGGTTACCGGAGACCATGGCCATAGCTTATGCCCATTTTAAGTAACACTAGGAGACATCAGAATACTATATATAATAATGTATTAAATGTAGGTGTCTCCTTGTGTTTTTGGAAACAGATATAAACGTGACTGAAATACCAGGGGATAATATCAAACTTGTACCCCGTGGGATTCAACTGACTGCAAATTATTCAGATCCGGAAGGAGTAACTAAAACTCAAGTGCGAAGACGACATTATATCGATACAGCATCAATATAAGAACACAAATATTGCATTCACCAATTTGTTGAAACGGGTCCTGTGAATGAACCGACTACATGTACAATGTCGTACGAACGAGTAGTATATAATAAAATAACATAACAGGCGGCGAGTCACCGTCATTGTCGAATACACGTACTCGTACAACGGACAATGGGCTAAGTTCGCCTCGTTCTTACATCTGCAGCCACAAACAGGTATACAGGTACACGTACAGCTGCTTACTCATAGTATACTCTCCGACCAAAATATTGAATGAAAACTTATCGCTTTATAAGTAGCTGAAGAATTGGAACGACCAAAGCAACTGTGTAAAGTGGACCGGTGGCCTGTCGGATGCATGCAGGTTCAATGCGGGGAGAGGCAGGAGGGACTCAGCTCACCTAAGCTTTTCAACCTGTATGTAAACCAGCTGATCTGTGAGCTCTGCAATACCAATATCAGGTGCTCTATTGATGGGCACTGCGTCAATAACATCAGCTACGCGGACGATATGGTATTGCTGAGCCCTTCGACCAGTGCACTTAGCAGGCTTCTCCGTATCTGTAAACACTATGCGATGGCACACGGCCTCAGGTACAACGCAAGCAGGAGGTAGCGTGTACTCTTCTGGTATATAAGGCTGGCAATAAATGTTACGATGAAGTTCCACCTGTAACCCTGCGGGGCACTCTACTTTCCAGAGTGACGAAGTTCAAGTACCTAGGGCAATTGGGTTACCGATAGTCTGTCCGATGATGCGGACTTGGAGAAGGAACGTGGAGCATTGGCAGATAGAAGTAACATGATGATCTGTAGGTTCGCACGTTGTACGAGGGAGGTAAAAATTACGCCCACAAGTACCTAGGACAATTGGGTCACCGATAATCTGTCCGATGATGCGGACTTGGAGAAGGAACGCGGAGCATTGGCAGATAGAAGTAACATGATGGCCTGTAGGTCCGCACGTTGTACGAGGGAGGTAAAAATTACGCCCTTTATTGCCAACCTCTGTAGACGTGCGCCCTATGGGTCGGTTATACAAAAAGCTCATACAATGCTCTGCGAGTCCAATATAATAACGCTTTCAGGGTAACGTTGGGGCTACCGCGGTTTTGCATTGAATTGGAAATGTTCGCGGCGTCGGGCGTACCAGATTTTTATGCCATTATGCGGACTCTTTCATCACCACTGCTCTCAAAACGGTGAAGGAAAACATCGTGAGGAAACCGGCATGTCCTAGAACCAAAAATTCGAAGACATGTGACATCCACCAACCCGCACTGGGCCTGCGTGGTTGATTACGGCCCATTCCCTCTCACAGAGAGGAGGCCTGTGTCCCAGCAGTGGGAACATTAATAGGCTGATGATGTGTGTGATGTGTATGCGGACTCTGATAGCATCTCCGATGCGGCGAGTGCGCGATAGCTCCAACAGCCTTGTAGCTGTTGTGGCCGACAGATTAGACAGCTCATTGATTTGGCACTAGATGACGACGCATAGAGTGTCAATTATATATAAAATGAGGTTTTGTTTTTTAAATAAAGGTACACAAAATTATCGACTTTATGCGATCCCTGTAACACGCTGAGTAGCTATCGAAATATATTCCCTCATGCCTTTGTTCACAAGTAATTCGCAAGTATTCGTTGACTGTTTCCCTGACTTACTTTCAGGGTCTCCGTTGCTAAAAGAGAACTCGTGCAACAAACGCACGACTAAAACAAAAAACACAAGATAAATAAAAATACTACGAATTGAGTACAAGTGGATCAACTGAGTACAAGTGGGTCAACGTTTTTGCCACAGGTCTCTTCTTGGAAGTTCATTTAAGTATAATTGTATCCTTTCACCTAAGAAAACCAGTGGCGGCAATTACGACATGAAAATTCAGCAGAAATGACAGATAGAGAAAATGAAATGTTACTCAATAGTTGAAATTACAAACAACACAAAATCTTTGTTTATTTTAACTCTAAGAAAACCGGCCAAGTGCGAGTTGGACTCGCACACGAAGGGTTCCGTAACATTATCGCAAAACATTGCAAAAAAATCACGTTTGTTGTATTTGTTGTATGGGAGTCCCCCTTAATTTATTTTGTTTTAATTTAATAATTATTATTTTTTGAAGTGAATATACTCGTAAAACTTAAAAAACATTCTGTGAATATTTCAAGCGTCTACCTGTTGCCGTATTTAATATTGAGCAAAAAACGGCCAAAAAATCTCGTTTGTTGTATGGGAGTCTCCCTTAAACATTTATTTTATACTGTTTTTAGTATTTGTTGTTATAGCGGCAACAGAAATACATCATCTGTAAAAATTTCAACAGTCTATCTATCACGGTTCATGAGATACAGCCTGGTGACAGACGGACAGACAGACAGACAGACGGATCGCGAAGTCTTAGTAATAGGGTCCCGTTTTTACCCTTTGGGTACGGAACCCTAAAAAACCAACTGTACCTATACTGGTGTACAATATTATGTAAATATCTAAAACTATATTAGTAATAGTCTCTCTCAACTCAACTATTGTATTGACACAATAATAGAACTGAGAACCTAATCTAAAATTACATTATTTCCGGAAACATAGTTGACAATCAAATTTTAAATTATATACTGTTGTCCGACTTTATAGTTCAAAATGAGAAAACATATAACTACATGTTAGCTAGCTTTGTAATACATATAAAATATAATGATGAATTGCTGATCTACGACAAACCAGACAGATGGTACTGAAACAATAAGATTATTAATTTAGTGTTCCTTATATTTACCTAGCTTCTGCTAGCGGCTTCGCCCGCGTGAAAGCCGAAAATTATCCCGAGGGAACATTTTCCCGGGATAAAAGTATCCTATGTGCTATTCTTGACTATAATCTATCTCTGATCCAAATTTCATCCACATCCATCCAGTCGTTTGAACGTGAAGAAGTAACAAACATATACACTCACAAAATTTCGCCTTTATAATATTAAAGTATGATGTACAGCAAATCTAAGGATGTAGTGAATTTTCCAAGTGTGATTGGATCGCTAAATCCGGAACTAAACCTAAACAAAATAGCAGACAATACACACATTGCTAAGATTGATATAATTGATTGGACTTTAAACCCTGACGGTGAATGTAGCTATTATGGAGTAGGTATTCTAGAATAATATTTTAGATGACATGAAAAAAGAGTTGTTTATGGCGTACGTATTGTCTGCCAAGTTGTATCTATAAACAATATTATTTATATATTAAAAAATAACTTAGCTTACACGATAACAATACCAATAATTTATTTATTATTAACATAACACGAACAGTAACAATTTCACTTTAGTTAAAGACAAAGACATGTTTGAAAAATTAATAAATAATACCAAGATATATAAAAGTCCTAAGGACTGACTGGATTTTCCAATATCATCGTCAGAAATACATTATGTATGCAGAAATTACTTCCTATATACCTATGGAAACCATTTTTATTATAATGTTTTGGTCTGTTGGTTGGTGGCTTTTATAATTACGTCTTCAAATCGTGGCAGAGCAAACCAGTTACCAATGCCAATGTATGCACACAACGAGAACTGGTGTTTTTTACAAATTCCTACTAGTGTTATTAATTGAAACGAGTTTTACATTACAATATTAAATCATTGATGTTTATGACTAAGTAAAAAATAATATCATTGAGGAAAATGATAAGATAAAATTAATTTAACTTGAGCATCTTGATACATATTATTTTCATAATCTTTAAAATATTAACTGTGGTTTTGTATTTTGTTTTTAATGGAGTCGCCAAAGGCACAAGTACAAAAGGCACTTCCACTTTTGTTGCCCAATCAAGAAACTACGTCAATATTTCGTCGTTGGTTATTAGAGTTCCGTACCCGAAGCCCTATTGCTGTCACTCTCGTGTCCGTCTGTCCGTCCGTTGTCTGACACACAGGTTTTACAGCCAAACGGTTGGAGCCCAGTCTACAATTTTTCACAGTATAAGCATCTTGTTGGTCCAAAGCCATACAAATTGTCAATGAAGTCCCGGAGAATGAATTTAACTGTCTTGGATCCCGCAACGAAATAATCAGAAAAGAATAACGGAGGAGTACGAAAAGATATAAATTTCCACCTCCCTCCATATCAAGCAGGAGACAGAACAAACAAGGCCAATAGGCACACAGGGTCGTTTACAACTGGGATAAGCCCAGTTGCCTAGCACCACGGATAAAAATTAAGGCATAATATTAATTACGTATGTATTTATTTGAGAGAGCAGTGGTGGCTCAGTGGTTACGGCCGCGACTTACAAGTTGTAGGTCGTGGGTTCGAGCCCAGGCAGGCGGTTTACTTTGTGTAAATTATTTCATCACCACTGCTCTCAAAACGGTGAAGGAAAACATCGTGAGGAAACCGGCATGTCCTAGAACCAAAAATTCGAAGACATGTGACATCCACCAATCCGCACTGGGCCCGCGTGGTGGATTACAGCCCATTCCCTCACAGAGAGGAGGCCTGTGTCCCAGCAGTGGGAACATTAATAGGCTGATGATGTGATGTGATGTATTTATTTGGTGATAATGTTTATTACTTTTCTTTGAAATTTCCTAATTTTTTCCATTACAATACAACCAACTTGTTTTTGCGGTTTGGTACGGAACGCTAAATGTGTGAAGTCCGAAACGAACTTGGCCGGTTATTATGGATTACTAGCTTCTCCCCGTAGCTTCGTTCGCGTTAATAATAGTTTTTGTCATGATTCTGAATACCTGGTAGTTTGAGAGTCTTTACCGCTCATGATTCCAATCCTAGAAATACTTATTTCTTTATGATTCTGTTCTCCTGGTAGTTTGTGTGGCTTTATCACTCAGAATTCTGGTCTCGTGGTAGTTTGAGAATCTTACCACTCATGCTTCCAGCCCTTTTTTTTTTTCTTCATGATTCTAGTCTCCTGGTACTTTGTATGAAAGCAAATCGACATAATAAAAGGTTTCATACAAAATTCGAGCAGTGGTGCCCCAGTGGTATCAGCCTCGACTTACAAGCTGTAGGTCGTGGGTTCGAACCCAGGCGGGCAGGCGCTTTATTTATGTAAATACATTATTTCATCACCACTGCTCTCAAAACGATGAAGGAAAACATCGTGAGCAAACCTGCATGTTCTAGAACCAAAAAATCGAAGACATGCGTGACATCCACAAACCCGCACTGAGCCCGCCTGATGGATACGGCCCATTCCTTCTCACAGAGAGGAAGCATCTAATCGGTTCAGCTATTTTGCCGTTATGGCGTAGCAAACAAAGTCACTTCGTATTTATTATTCGCATTAGTTAGGATAAATGCACGAGGACCACGAGGTAGTTACGTAAACACTTAATTCGGGAAAAAGAGAGGACTTCCAGCTTCCAGCGCAGTTATTTTTAGGGTTCCGTACCCAAAGGGTAAAAACGGGACCCTTTTACTAAGACTTCGCGATCCGTCTGTCTGTCTGTCTGTCTGTCTGTCTGTCCGTCTGTCACCAGGCTGTATCTCATGAACCGTGATAGCTAGACAGTTGTAATTTTCACAGATGATGTATTTCTGTTGCCGCTATAACAAATACTAAAAACAGTATAAAATAAATGTTTAAGGGGGGCTCCCATACAACAAACGTGATATTTTTGCCGTTTTTTGCTCGATATTAATAACAGCAAAAAGTAGACGCTTGATAAATTGACAGAATGTTTAGTTGTATATTCTCTTCAAAAATTATAATTACTAAATTAAAATAAAATAAATTAAGGGGGCTCCCATACAACAAACGTGATTTTTTTGCAGTGTTTTGCGATAATGGTACAGAACCCTTCGTGTGCGAGTCCGACTCGCACTTGGCCAGTTTTTTTTTTTATTTCTAAAGAGACTGCCTTTTATAAAAAAAAATTTTAGAATCCTCGAATATTTACATGGTCGGTTTTCTATGAGTTCAAGATAAAAGCAAGTGTTTAAATCAGTTGATGTTATTTAGGTAAGCAGGATGTTACATGATTTGGGAAACCTCACTTTTTCATTCGTGCTTTGTTGTATATTACAATGTTGTACTTATTATTCAATTTTTTGTTTTGATGACTCCTTGTGTTCATCATTTAGCTTATGATACTTCTTCAACACATTTTTTGGTTATAAGAAGATTACCGAGAAGTCTCATTTTAGTCTTCATATGCCCGCATCTTTTTTATTTCAAGATTTAAAGAAAACAAAAATGAGAAAAATATCGGCCAAGTACGTCTCTGACTTTGCACATTTAGGGTTCAATACCAAAGAAAAATCTGATTTACTAATATATTGGTATTTGTTCGTAAAGTATACGTAGTAATAAACATTATCATCAAATTTCTAGTTCGTAGGTCAATGGGAAGTTAAAAAATTCATCGGATCAAAATTGGTTGATAGACGACGGACAGACGGCGA
Source organism: Anorthoa munda (assembly GCA_945859665.1). Classification (NCBI taxonomy): domain Eukaryota; kingdom Metazoa; phylum Arthropoda; class Insecta; order Lepidoptera; family Noctuidae; genus Anorthoa; species Anorthoa munda. The sequence goes on along the minus strand of OX243893.1, from coordinate 54,135,380 downwards.
TACGCACAGACGGACACGTGAGTGTCAGCAGTACACTTCGGATACGGAACCCTAAAAGGTGGCAAAATATTACAAAGAAATATTCGTTCTTTATTTTCATGTTTTAGTTGCACATTAAACAAATATCCAGCAACAACAGTGTTCGATGGCTCGTGGTTGTGTTGCCAGTGAACAATATCAGCCACTTTGGTAATGAATCATGTTGTTTATTGCGCCTGCATGCTGCATGACACAGTCTGACAACATTGTTGTAGAGTTCTGTAGATCTCGTCATTGGATAAAACTTTACTTCAGTCACGAATAGTGTGTGATATTTTTTATTATAAAGGCCACTTGAGTTACGATACTTACGCCTAATCACTATCTCCTAAATTTTTGCACGAAAATACTTGAAAAATTAAATTGTTATTTGGATTGAGTGCGCTAGTTTCATCAAAAGCCTTTTAATATTCCCACTGCTGGGTCACAGGCCCCCACTCTGTGAGAAAGGGCATGGGCCTTAATCCACCACGCGGGCTCAGTGCGGGTTGGTGGATGTCACATGTCTTCGAATTTTTGGTTCTAGGATATGACGGTTTACTCACGATGTTTTCCTTCACCGTTTTTAGGGCAGTGGTGATGAAATAATTTACACAAAGTAAAACGCATGCTTGGGTTCGACATACGGCACGTTTGTCGGGGTGCTTATATAGTTTATATATTAGTTATTAATACTTCACTTGCTGAGTAGATCACGTATTTTTCTTCTTACCAAGTCTATGGTCGAAGCTGGTGGAAACTGTGTCAACTCGGAACTTAGTTACGTCGTACCTGATCTACCCTAGCCAGGAGCTAAGAACGTTTCGGTATGACATCTGGCGGCACCCATCTAATAGCTATGTTATGTTTTTTTTTTAATATATTATCTATAGGCTCGCGTTTTACCACTATCTCGCCTGATGGTAAGCGATGATGTGGTCTACGGTGAAGCACGCTTGCCCAGAAGAAACCTGTTCACTCTTGACTTAAAGACTCCAAGGTTGTAGCTATCAGGGAACAAAGACTTAAATGTCTGGGGATTGTTGTCAACACCAGTGTTGCATCTAGAGTGGATGATCTGCCTCCACCGGTTTCTTTCCAGCGCGTCCATAACTACCGTGTAGAATTTGGAGGACGAATAAGTCTTTCACTTGATCGATCCATCTTGCTAGGGGACGACGTAGCGATCCAAACCATAATCAGTTCTTCCACATTTTCGACATCTAGAGGCTCATTGTATGACCAATACGGAAGAATGCGTTGTTGACATATTTATGGTGGACAAGCGAGTTTTAATCGGATCGGGGTCCGGACCGATGCATTGGTCGCAGTCCAAGGTAGTCTTAACATTAGTCTCCAGCACCACATCTCGAATGCATCAATCCTTTGTCTTTCTCGGGCCAGAATAGTCCACGTTTCCACTCCATACAAGAAGATAGGGCATACCAGGGATCATATCAATCTGGTCTTGGTTTTGATGCCAATTCCTCTTTTCTTGCAGATGTTGTTTAAAGGGGTCATAGCATCTTTTGTCATTCCGATTCGCCTTTTTATGTCGGGGATAAAGCTGCCGTCATTACTGATTTGAGAACTCAGGTAATCGTAACGGTCGACGAAATTAATGTTGGAAATTTAGATTTTTTGAAGGTGACATTTGTTAGCTTGCTGGCTCGGTCCACCATCATCACTAGTTTTCGCTCTGTTCAATGCGAGGTCTGTTGTCGCCCCAAAGAACTAGTACCTGTGTTACAGTGTAGTTAAGCTGATTAGCAAAATATACTATTACAATAGATCACTTGTTCTACAATGTAGTTCAGCTTAATTGCAAAATAGGGATTTACAATGTAATAATGAGCTTAGGTGGCATAAAATAATGTTTAAGGACTAGAAGGTCGGGAGGAAGTGATATGGAATCGCAGGAGAAGGCAGTCGCGGTGAGACCACTTAGCGAGTGCCTTCGAAATATTAAAGATTTGTGAAATTATGGTGCCTTATTATAAAATCTGTGACAAATTGTGAATAAGTACTTTTAATAAACTTACATTACCGGACCACTTCTATGATTCTTTTACATCAGAAGTGAGACCGATCAAACGCAATGCCTCCGTTTCGGCCTAGTGATGACGTTAATCGGAAAAGAAATAGGAAAACGCGCTCTCGGCACCGCCGCCGATCAACACGCTCTGTGTCGCGCAGCAGGCACGGACACGGGCGATATCCGCCTTCAAACATGGCAAGCAGCAGCAGCTCATCCAGTGCATCGGACAAAAGCACGATTTCCAGCAGCAGCTCGAAGCGTGGCCGCCGTCGCATAAGGGACAAACGTGCAAAGCGGGCGCGCCTGCGTCGGACCCCAGTCGTGAGCCAAAATGTTGTACTTTTTCAATATTAATCGAATTTCATCCATTGGTCGATGATATTGCGATGTAGATAAACATTGTTGAAGCTAATTTTTTGAATGTTCTGACAAACGAATAACGTACCAAGCTCAGTTATTAGAAATACAAGTAGCCCAGGTTCGAAACAAAATGCTTCCCGATCTTTAAAAAAAGCTTGGTCAACGAGTCGCAGACTGGCAAGCAGGTATATTACGGGCAAGTAATTCGCCATATGAATGTCCCATGCCTATAAATATCAAGTTCGTACATTTTTGGGGCTAATTAACTAATTCAGATAGTTTATTCGAGATTGCGCTGTTATATACACGTCTTTAACAAATTTATTGAAAAGGTGGCTATTTGGGAGTGGAGTTCTGAAAAGTCACAAGCTAAAGAAGGTTTTGTCGATGGCTCCATTGAGAATATTTAATCCAAGATTGCCAGTTATAATGTACGAGTATACAGACGCTAGCCGTAATATTATAGGTTATATATTGGTACAAGTTACGGCAAGTCGCGAGAAACCAAACTAGTGAACCAGTCAAACTAGTGTAGAGGACAACAAACTAACAGTTTGAGTTGGCATTTAGTTATCACGGTAGGAGTGCAGAGGTTCAGACTATCGGTTTTTTTTTTTTTTTTTTTTTTTACTATGTATAGGCCTGTGTTTGACCACAATCTCACCGTGGTCAGTGATGATGTGGCCGATGGTGGTAAGCACACAAAGCCTAGAAGGGAACTGGCTCTCAAGTGCTGCTGTCGGTACACACCGGAAGGTGCTTGGCGACAGATTTTCAACTTGAGGGTGGTTGCCAGCCAGGCGGGTACTACAAAGTACCCTACCACCGTGCTATGGTTTCCTCACGATGTTTTCCTTCACCGAAAGCTCAAGCTCATTGTAGGATTCGAACCCGCGACCTTCGTCTCGGTATCCGACGTCACTACCACTGAGCTATCATCGCCTTAAATTGTTGGGAATAACTTTTAAAATTGTAACAGACTGTAATGCTGTCTCAGAAATTAACAAAAATACATGACTTGGCGAATAAGTAGATAAGTTTTGCAAACACAGGACTTTACATTAGATATAGCACATAGACCGGGAACGCAGATGCAGCAATCCAGTTTGTACGTTAGGTGTTTGTCACAGACGAAAATGTAATGTCTATCAGATTGGTTACTGGCTGTGCAGTTGCAAGATTTAATATTTGGGTTTTACCTTAGAGAGATTAGTGTGCCAACCCCAATATAGTTGGGAAAAAGCTAGGCAGATATATATACCTTAGAGTGATGTCAGGAGTTGCCGAGGCACATAAGAAAATAATCAAAAATTGATGAACTGCCGGGCTACAAAATACAGAGTATGGTCGTCGCTGATTGGTAGCGAAAGGATGTAACTGGCAAATAATAAGGCTAAAGATATTGGAGAATTGAATAGAATTTTAAAATATTTGGGAATATTAAAGATTAATCATCATTTTGATCTAAGTCATTTCTTAGATATTGTAGGTAAAAAGCAGTGGACATACGAATCGCAGAGAGGACATCTAGACACTATGAAGTTGTTACCTGCGTAGAAAACATGAAGCTGTGTATAACCATTGGTAATATGGTGGCATATAGCAGGACGTGCATGGATGTTGTCATGCATTAATTACATAAAAACAATTTTGTTAAGTTGTACCAAGACAAGGGTGTGGTTAAAAGGAGGACATACTATAATTTTGAGGTCTGATGCACAGGCTTCGAACATTGTTAATATAGCATTATTCTGTAAAGTAATGTTCAGAAACATAAAATGGATCTGAAAAGGATAGAAAGATTCTATACGGCTGGCCGCCGATGGAACAGTAAATATAGAATCTGGTTAGACGTTAAATGGCTGGCCGACGATGGAATAGCCAAGGGTTGGAAGATTCTATACGGCTGGGCGACGATGCAACAGCAAATATAGAATTTGGTTAAATGTTACATGGTTGGCCGACGATGGAATAGCCAAGGGTTGAAAGATTCTATACGGCTGGGCGACGATGCAACAGCAAATATAGAATTTGGTTAAATGTTACATGGCTGGCCGACGATGGAATATCCAAGGGTTGAAAGATTCTATACGGCTGGGCGACGATGCAACAGCAAATATAGAATTTGGTTAAATGTTACATGGCTGGCCGACGACGGAATAGCCAAGGGTTGGAAGATTCTATACGCCTGGGCGCCGATGCAACAGCAAATATAGAATTTGGTTAAATGTTACATGGCTGGCCGACGATGGAATAGTCAAGGGTTTGAAGATTCTATATGGCTGGACGCCGATGCAACAGCAAATATAGAATTTGGTTAAATGTTACATGGCTGGCCGACGATGGAATAGCCAAGGGTTTGAAGATTCTATACGGCTGGGCGCCGATGCAACAGAAAATATAGAATTTGGTTAAATGTTACATGGCTGGCCGACGATGGAATAGCCAAGGGTTGAAAGATTCTATACGGCTGGGCGCCGATGCAACAGTAATTATAGAATCAGGTCACGATATATGCGTAGATGAAAAAAAAGGGGTAAACTTGGTGAGGATATGTTAATGTCAAGGTGTTTGAGGTTAATGGTCATCTGAATAACCTGACCGTTGATGGACCAGGTTTAGATGTTCAAGTGTTTTTTATAATGATTATAAAGAAGATGTATGTTCTGAGAAAACTTTACTGAAATAAAATATTCTCAGTTAACACCTTTACATTTATTCTTTGTTTGTTGCCGGCGATGGAAAAACAAATCAAGGATACAACATGGATGCAATTGATAGTTGACGACTAACATTTTAAAACTTGGTTTTTGTTCTCAGCTGATGCACCAGACCTAACACATGCGAGGCCGCATGCGTATGCAGGACGGCCGGATGTTGTCGCCCCAAAGAACTAGTACCTGTGTTACAGTGTAGTTAAGCTGATTAGCAAAATATACTATTACAATAGATCACTTGTTCTACAATGTAGTTCAGCTTAATTGCAAAATAGGGATTTACAATGTAATAATGAGCTTAGGTGGCATAAAATAATGTTTAAGGACTAGAAGGTCGGGAGGAAGTGATATGGAATCGCAGGAGAAGGCAGTCGCGGTGAGACCACTTAGCGAGTGCCTTCGAAATATTAAAGATTTGTGAAATTATGGTGCCTTATTATAAAATCTGTGACAAATTGTGAATAAGTACTTTTAATAAACTTACATTACCGGACCACTTCTATGATTCTTTTACAGGTCCATGTTGGCACTTTCTAAATCAAATCTTTGGAACAACTCACTGATACCTTCCATGGATATTTACAGGTGGACGGTGTCGGTATATCGGACAATTAATAATCTCTTTTCACCCAATATTCGTTGGTCTTCCGAAGAATGTAGGTACTTACTGTCCCCATAGTATATGTTAAAAAGTGCGGGGGACAACATTTTGGAGCACTCGGTGTCATTCCTGATAAAGAACGGTTTTCAGAGATCGTATTCGAACATTATGCTAGAAATCAGTGCAGAAGGTTAATAAGCGTTTAAAAACATTCTACCCAAAATGTACACTTGCACGGCTCTTAAACCTTCGGCTTATCAGCGATCGGCTAATTCTCGGTATTTGAGCGTCGATATAATGAATCGGGGGAGGACGGGAATTCCACGGGCTGTTATACTGCCGGTAAAATAAAAGTATACCTACAGGGAAACATTTAAATTCGCACTTTATTTATTGTTGTGATACTCTGAATACTTAATCGCGCAAATCCTTTTCCTACAGTAGTTTATAAAATAATAGGTAAAGATACACTAATTTCCTCCTACTCATTGATATTTCAACATTTTAAAGCGTATTACTTATATAAGCAAAATTAACTATACAAACATCGTACTACTTGTCAGTCCGGTCAAACAACTTCGAAAAAAAACAATGTTTATATCATGAATAATAATAAAAAGACTTAATACTTGATCAACACTTCAATTATAAACGGATTTCGATGTGATTTCATAATTTATATCGATTTTATGTTCCAGAATACCGTTATTCGACTGATTTTCTTCCAATGAAGTTGTCATATTGTTACTCGCTTTCGTGCACGTATATTGAAATATTAATGTCAAAGCTGTCCGACTGGTTCTCAAGGATGTTCTATCAATAATGTTAATATATCTTGTGGTTATGTTATAGGCGTTATAGCGACTTTAGAAACTCGATTAGAATATACTGTCATACTTATGTCCTCAATATTGATTTATTTTATAAAATTACTAGCTGACCCGGCAAACGTTGTTTTGCCATAAAAACATCAAACATATTTTTTTTGAATTCATTGTATTTTTATCCTACCCTACCCTACCTACATTACTCTACCTATCCTACTCTACCTACCCTACCTAGTTTAAAAATAGTTTACGACAGATTCTCAGACCTTTCAAATATGCAAAAAAAAATATCATAAGAATCGGTCAAGCCGTTTCGGAGGTGTTTGCAGACAAACACTGTGACACGAGTATATGTAAGCTCGAGCAAGATCGCAAGATATGTCATCTTGTAACGCATTCGTAATTTGTTAGTTTACTTAAGATATGTTAATATTAGTTATGTATTTAGTTATTAAGCCAAGTTGCCGGATAAGATGTTAATTATATGACAAATAATGAACACACCTGTTAGTCATCTGATTTTCCTGCAATCCTAATTGTCTGGGTATTTGTTAAGATCATAAGGAAATAACAAGAAGTAGTTTTTATTTGAAGTACATAAATCATCAGCAACGTTTTTAGGGTTCCGTACCCAAAGGGTAAAAACGGGACCCTATTACTAAGACTTCGCGATCCGTCTGTCTGTCTGTCCGTCTGTCTCCAGGCTGTATCTCATGAACCGTGATAGCTAGACAGTTGAAATTTTCACAGATGATGTATTTCTGTTGCCGCTATAACAACAAATACTAAAAACAGTATAAAGTAAATATAAAAGGGGGTCTCCCATACAACAAACGTGATTTTTATGCAGTGTTTTGCGATAATGGTACGGAACCCTTCGTGTGCGAGTCCGACTCGCACTTGGCCGGTTTTTATAATAAGCAGAAACCCTCAGAAACCATACAATCAGTTGAATACATTATCTAAGAAAATTGTCAAGACGGTACAATTATAAAGGCATCATTCCAGTCATAATAGCGCACGGGTGCCTCTACCTAAGTCTCATTAGTTTATTTATTCTTGTTTTGCTTGCATCGTCATTATATTTACTCGCCAAAACAGACTTGAAGATCTTAAATTCGAATTAAAAGTACGTATTATCTCGTTGGTTAGTTAACCATTGTCAAACAAATGAAAGTAGTCCTATGGGACTCGTCTTATAGGCAGAATAAGTTAGTAGCTCAATGATTCGGATCTAGAAATAACTAAGTTTTTTATAGTAAAAAAAAAGTTAATTAAAAAAATCAAAAAACCCGACTGCTTAAAAAGCAAACTAAAAAGACGTAAACAAGAAGAAAATCATGCTGTGCAGTCGGAGGATACTTATTCGCGAGCTGGCGGACCAAAACCAGATGTATCCGCCGACTGCACAGCATGATTTTCTTCTTGTTTACGTCTTTTTAGTTTGGTTTTTAAGCAGTCGGGTTTTTTGATTTTTGACAAAAGATTCCCTCCAATCTTTCTATCGGTCAGCATTCTAGCTATATATATATTCTGAGCGGCTTCTTGCCAATAGGGAAGTTGAGAAAACAATCTATTTAGTTTGTCAGTTACCGTTATCCGTAGATTACATAAAATATTGGACCTGTAAACACTAAAACACTTTATCTTTGTTAATTTGTATTTATTTGTTTAAGCAAAAAATACGTGTTCAATATTATTTGATAATCTCACTGACAGACTAAATAGAATTATAATTTTTCTACCCAGGAAACATCCCTAAATTACCAAGTCTTCATGCCCCATCAACTTTTTGGCATATCATTGTCCTGTCCCACGATCAGAGAACCATTCCATTCCTTTGACGTCCACAGTTCGTTCAGCATGTTGCAGATAGATATAAACAGAGATCCAAAAGGTGTTGTAATTATTTATCTTTAAAATTTTATGTATTTTAAGGAAAGTATTCCGCAAAGCTTTTGTATGTATTTGGCAGTTGGGCTTTTCCATTTTACTTTTATTATACATTTGTATGTATAGTTCATAACCTAATTTACTAAAATTATTATTTTTAGTCTTGCGAAGGTCAATAAAATTGTAATACTTAAAAATCGTTCACATTCAAGTTGCAATATCATCTCAGCGTATCAATATCAAAAAATGTAGGGAATTACAGAGTTACTAGACAATTGACATTCCAAAATCGAAAGTGTCGTTTAAGCAATGACAAAATACCCATATATTTTTACATTTCACATTGTCATTGTCAAGCGCTATCGATATTTCAAGTGATCAATCCCTTACATTTGGCATTTCGACCTGATTTCGAGCATCTCCATCGCTGACACCGAATCACACTTGTCTAGAGTTCCTTATATATACGAGAATTGCCACTCTTAAGTATATATTATGTATAACTTTGCTTATTGCTATATGATTCATACGAGGAATATATCATAACGACCGATCTAAAAATGAATGCTAAAAGTCCCCATCACGATTGTTCTTGTCTCAGGCAACGTGCTATACCTAGTTTATTGCTGTGCGGAAAACCGTTTTCCTCAAAACCTACCGGGTATGCAGTGCGCATGCGCAATTCTAAATACTCTGTTGCAAAAATATGATTGACGTATGCCTTTAGAAAATGGAAATCGTTCACTATGATCACGGACAAATATTTATTTTGTCTGTGAATTCAATACTAGCTCTAAGAGGGCTGGCTTGCTTTTTGCCCAAAGAATCTGCATTGTCGTTCAAAGTGGCAATGCTGCTAGTCTTCTGGGCAGGTTTCCGGATGACAGCTATCTGGAGGAGTACTTCGACACCTTATAACTTGTTTTTGTAGACGTACATATTATGTTCGTAGTTAGGTGTAGTATAAGTTAGTATACGAGCTGCTGTGTGGTACGGAACTCTTTCTGAGTATTTTTGTAAACTTTTACTTATGGATCAATGTTAGATCATTTTCCTCATGGTCTTAATCTGTGTCTTATTGGATTATACTTGCAATACACTAAATAAAATCTTCGATAAGAATTCAAAACATTAAGGCTTTCGGCAAACGGATAATCTTTCTTGAAGCGTTCATTTCCGTCTATTATTTGTTTGTCAACCTTCGCTCATACTTATTAAATCCGCATGCTATCATCAGTGTCGAAGGTTTTTCGCCAAACGTGACGGGGTCACTGCGCCGTTTATACACGACGATAACTAGTTATTATAATTGTTCCCATCAAGATTCAGGTGATGGAACGGAGCCTTAATAAAGTCCTACGCTAAAAGTTTTCTCAAGGCATTAGGGACCGCTAGTCTGAAATGGAACCGATAACGGCATTATATATGTTTACCAGTATATCATCATCAGACTTTTAATGTGCCCACTGCTGGGACACAGGCCTTCTCTCTGTGAGAGAGGGAATAAATAAGCCAATAACCACCACGCGGGCCAAGTGTCCTGGGACATTACGATGCTGGCTTCCTCATGATGTTTTCCTTCACCGTTTTTGAAAGCAACTGCAGACAGTATACAATTCCAATGAGAGGAGTAGATAGATAGGTACACGACATAATATGTTCACTTGTTATAACTTCTAATGAATGTTTGTTTGGCCAACAGGGTATTCGAGAAAGTCCGTCAGTATTTCGGTGCACAAAGCGAATCGATCCCCATGTCGTTCGTGCTGGGGTTCTACGTGAGCCTCGTGGTGAAGAGGTGGTGGGAACAGTACAAGCTGCTGCCCTGGCCCGACACGCTCGCCCTCTTCATATCCGCGGGAATACCTGGAGCGGTTAGTAAAGTAATGACAAGTATTCAATTTGTTTAACTATCTACTCTTTTCACTCTTCGACACGTCTTTCGTCATCATCAATATTTCTGCCACAGCGAAATGAACATTTCCTATTATGCGATTGAGAGCAATAAAAGCGAATTTCTTTACGTGTTTGTGTTTACGTCACTGCAATTTGATAACGTGCATAGATTGCTTTCGATTCTGTTTGAGGAACGAGTGGTAGAGGATTAGTTATTTACATTATCTACTGTAGAAAATCTATAGTAAATAATGTCGTACTTACTACTTATTTGCCTTCTTATAAACGCTAGCGCTTCTGTCTTAAGTTTTTGCGCAGCATAGAATTTGAGATTATTGATTTCTGTTGGCTATCAGTGTTTCGATGCAAATTGGTATGCGTAACTTCCTACCGATAGTTCTCCTGCATTATTATCATACTTGGCAGTAATTGTATAATTGCGTCATTTATTCTAGTTGTACCTACTAATTTCCCATTAAATGTAATGTCTAAGTGCTTTAAGTACCTACCTATCCAATCGTTTAGTATTCATTGTTTTACTACACCTTAATTGACATAAAGAAGTATGTTGATAACCCGCTGTCAGCTGGCTGGATGTGTGTAATATAAAAATATATGATTGTGTAAATATGTTTAGTATCGACAGATACGTGGGCGTTCATATATTTTACTGGTCCCATTGAGTGTATCAGTATGTTTTAGTACAGTATTGTGCACCCGTAGCACGAGCCTCAACGATCTAAGTCAGTCGTTTCCTCATACTATTTGCGATGTTGAAATATTGATTAAGTACTGTTTCGCGAGCTCCGTACCGCCACTATGACTAGCATGATAACACTTTCGTTTCTTTACTAACTACAAAACTTTTTACTACTCAATTTTATGCGATTTTACTAGATATTTTTCGGCTCGAACGTTTGTATTGCTCATTATAAAGCCTTGCGAATTCCACTATGAGAACTGTTTGAAGTCTTCCAGTTGATATTTTAGGTGTCTCTACAAAAAGCAGTTTTCCCAGCAATTGAAAACAATCGGGAAGCAACTACAAGGTAATGTTTGTTAATGATGGAGTTAATTAAATGTTTTTTATTGTGTTGTTGTAATGTTATTATAGTAGTAATGAGTAAGGTTTGTAGTGTCGGCATCGGTAGTGTCTGACGCACGCTTGGCTCTGCTATTGTCGGTGTAATGTTTAACAAACAGTTGCTTTAATAAACACGCTGCACACTAAGCTGTGCTCACTACGCGTTTTAAAGGGTAAAAACGGGACCCTATTACTAAGACTCCGCGGTCCATCTATCTGTCTGTCTGTCCGTCTGTCACCAGGCTGTTTCTCATGAACCGTGGATAGCTAGGCAGTTGAAATTTTCACAGATGATGTATTTCTGTTGCCGCTATAACAACAAATACTAAAAACAGAATAAAATAAATATTCAAGTGGGGCTCCCATACAATTTGATATTTTTGACGTTTTTTGCGATAATGGTACGGAACCCTTCGTGCGCGTTTCCGAGTCGCACTTGGGCCGGTTTTTTTAAATACTTTTGTTTAATTTTAACATATAACTGTAGGTATGTGATAAAACAAGAATAAAATAAAAACATAACGGCTTTTGACATTTTTTTTAAGTCTCTTAAATGGTGTTATATAATAAAACGGATATTCCCAGTCGTTACTCATAATAATCTGACTCAAAAATCAAGATGGTTAGTTATATAACACAACTTGAAATTTAAATATTCCTCTGTGATATGGAAAACATATCCTTCCTTATTGGTCAAACTTTAAAACAATCCCTAATAGTCATGTTTCCTGCGTAGAAAAATGATAATTCTATTTAGTCCATCAGTTAGATTATCAAATAATATTGGACACGTATTTTTCGCTTTATCAAATAAATAAAAATTGACAAAGATAAAGCGCAAAAGTTCAGAAATGGCGGCTTGTGACGACACTTTGTCAGTATATAGTGTAGCACACCGTGACGTCACACGATATTTTAATGCACTATAGATATTTTTTGTCGACTACCCCTATTGATTGTATTCAGATTAACACTAAACTCCATTTGAAATAACATTAGACATGTTTCCAAATCTTTTTACAGTCCGTTCAACCGATTTTGAGTTCTATCCCGTAAACATAAGGATGACATAAAAAGCATAAACCTGTTACCAAAACCAACTGTTTACTACAGCTACCATTTGTCATATTACCAATGCAATAGAAGTCAAAATCGGTTGAACGGGCTGTAAAATGGGCTAATTTAAACGTCTAATGTTATCGCAAATGGAGTATAGCAAAATTTCAACAGCTCATCTATCCGAATATTAAATCAATCCAAACAGTTATAGTTTCATATTGTTCGCGTGTGGCTAACAGTCGACAGATTGTAGTCAATATAGTCATCCTCATTACTTATTAATTTGCAATTGTTCCTATTTATCGACGAAGCATTTTAATTGGATACTTAGTGGCGAAGGTTCGTGTCTATATTTTCATTCGCCAATGTTTTAACCTTGACCACAATGCTACTTAGCACTGTTAGGCTTAGCACACATGTACCTAGTAAATGATTGGTTTTTTTATTTATTTTAATGAGGATGAACTAATTGACTATACTGTGTTTTTTTATTTCCTGGACTAAACTGACATTTGGGTGTTGTCACTTTTTCGTTACATTAAAATAGTGTCGTACCCTAACTATCCTGAGTGATCGAAAGTTAATCGAAAATCGAAGTTGATCGAAAATGAAACTATTTCACGGCATAAAAAAATAATTTGTTTAGAAACTAGCGGCCCATATTTACTTTCTACTCATTTATGTCAGACTTAATTTTATAGATTGCATTTATTTTATTGTTGATTTCATATTTAACACAATAAAAGTTTATGTACTATGTGTATGGATACTCTTATATTTAAATATACGTTTATATTCATAAAACATTTATTTACACCAATTAGTACAAATAAATTCAGGAGCCATGTCACATCGATTCGATGAATCACTTATAATTGAGCCTTACCTACAACACTATGCTCCGCGCTTGCAACATTAAAAAAAAATAAGGTCAATAGCAGCTGTCAGTTTAGTCCACGAAATTAAAAATCACATTATAGTTTAAACTTGGAACATTGACTTAGGTCCAGAAGTATATCTGTCAAAGTTTATTACGTACCAACTATGGGCCTGAACACCTAGTTTAGAATTTAATTATATTTAATACCTGACATTCATTTACTCATAATTGCCATATCTTATCTGAGGTATCGAAAATTATTCACAACAATAATAATTATAATTATGAAAAAAAACCCGCCCACTCACAACACAAATAGTGGAGTTTGACCTATCGAAGTCCTTACGCTACACCAGCGCCTCTAGCAGCGAGTTCGTACGCGGTAGCCCCAATATATAGTTTACTGAAAATTAGTTTTTTGTCCAAATTTTGCACACGTGTATTTCTCTTGACACGTATACTTATAGTGACGACGATAAAATGCGTTGAAATATCGTGAAACGTCACGCCGCTATTAGGTACACTTTATACTGCCTTAGTGACGTCACAAGCCCCCACTCCTGAACTTTGATGCGCTTTAACTTTGTAAATTTTTATTGATTTGGTAAAGCAAAAATTACGAGTCCAATATTATTTGATAATCTCACTGACGAACTAAATAGAATAATAATTTTTCAACTCAGGAAATATCACAATTGGCTCAGTATAGATGCGTGCTTTGTATCTTCTCAAAGAGACATCACTATTTAATGTTCTTTGAACCGTCCCGCCAAAACATCCAGTCACCATACCTTTGTTGTCGTCATTATTATTATATCAAAACAAAAACCGTAAAACTAATTTGTATTGTGTTAAAAACAAAAAGGTACTTGTCATGCGAGGACGTTTCACACAAAACGTGCCATTTTGCTTCACGGCATATTTTTACTGTTAGTTAATTTACCGGAAACAACTTATCGAAACAATGATATTATTGGAAAATTCTGTTGTTTTCTGATGGTACCATAATAGTGAGATACGGAATGAATGTTGCGACATTATTATTTATTGATGATTGTCGTTGTCACGTATTTAGTGTTACCGGCTACGGTTTTATTATAACGTTAGTCTTTACATTATAGAATGCTTCTAGCCGCGGCTCTGCCTGATTTATAAACATATCGCCCTCTGAAAAGTATGAACTTTTCAGAGGGTGGTATGTTTTTGAAATAAGAATATATTCTTAGAGGATAGACGTGATAATAGTCCTTTTGGCTCCGCCTTAGTCGGGTAAAAAAGTTGCCTCTACAGGTCCTAGGCTATATCTACGTTAAATTCCATCAAGCATTTAGCGGCTTTGACTTGAAAACGTGACTAATAAACAGTCAGACAGGCGTTGTCTACTTTCTAATTTATAATATTAACAAGGATGTTGGTGAGAACCTCTGACACAGCATAAATCTGAACGAATAGTACTGAAACTGCCTACAAACGCTCGAAATGGCACAATCACACAAACCCCTAATATAAGCAGGCTTATTACGTATCTTTTGCAAGAGCAAAACGATAGCATATTTTTCGCAATAATTCTTCTTCAATACAAAAGTTTTAGAGTTGTTGGCGTTTTTATTTGAAATAAGTGCATTTGACCAAACAGCGAGCGATTAGCAAATGATTGTGTAGGACTTACCATACCTACACTGCAGGTAATGCCGACTTTTACGACATAAAGCGTTCGATCGCTATCGTTTTGCTCTTGCAAAAGATACGTAATAAGCCTGCGGGCCGCACTACTGACAGCATCGCGTTTGTGTGAGTGTGCAGTTTCAGCGTTTGTAGGTTGTTTCCCTGTAGCTTCCGTACTGTTTGTCCATATTTATACTGTGCCTCTGACCACCTACATCTATTGTAAGAGTAAGGTCAGATTATGCTTTCACTAGTATCCGAAAGGCTGTAGAAAATATGGGTTTTTCACTTCAGTTAACCTATTGGGTTAGAGCTACATCTCGATCCTTATTATTCCATCCAACTGCGTTTATTTACATGATTATCGCATTTTTCCATTCAATTTATTACGGCTTCTTTTTCCTTATTAAGTTTCACCTGTTTCATAAATATTCATAAAGCTATACGTATAACTTAGTGTAACAAACAATCGTGAAGTATTTACGTCATAAACTCGATTAACTTTCGTTTTGGGAGCGGTGTCCGCGTCACATACAGCCTTACTTATCCTTTATGCAGGCGAAGCTTGTTTATATATAAAGTAATTCATAAAATAATCTAGTTAATTCTCGCCCACGTGTGGGAAAATTAATGTTGTGTACATATATAAAATACAACAAAGGGAGAAGATGCATTCATAGACGACATATTTCTCTTCGTTTGTTTGATAGCGGAGCAACTTGCATTGGATTTAACAAAAAGGACTTAGAGTAGAAAAAGAAAGAATAGAGAAGTGGCCTTTACACATCACTAGGACTGTACGCTAGTTATAATAGTAACGTAATAATAGGAATGTTTCCTGGGTGGAAAAATGATAATTCTATTTAGTCCGTCAGTAAGATTATCAAATAATATTGGACACGTATTTTTTTGCTTTACCAGATCAATAAAAAAATACAAAGTTAAAGCGCATCAAAGTTCAGGAGTGGGGGCTTGTGACGTCACTAAGGCAGTATAAATTGTACTAGCGGCGTCACTTTATGTTTACGTCTCAAAAGAAAATTTCTTGTCCAATATTTTTTTATTATACTAGCTGACGGATAAAAATATAATTTTCAGTAAACTACCCTATTAGCATTCATTTTTTTGTCGTGTATTTTACTGTGGTCAGGCAGGAATCAATAGTAGACGAGCTCGGGGCTAAATAATAACAGCCGCACGGGTCGATCATCAAGGTTAAACAACGCTTGACGAGGTCGGTCCGTGGATGGGTGACCATTTCAACATACCGAGTTTCCTCCGTGCCTCAGAAAGCACGTTAAGCCGTTGGTCCCGGCTGTCATTTGAAGATCTTTGACAGTCGTTACAGGTAGTCAGAAGCTTGAGATCTGACACCAGTCTTGCCAAGGGGTACCGTGTTACCCAGTTACAGGGTTGTGGAGGTCAGATAGGCAGCCGCTCCATGTAAAACACTGGTACTCAGTTGAATCCGATAAGATTGGAAGCAGACCCCAATATAGTTGGAAAAAGGCTAAGTAGATTGATTGAGGCAGGAATTAATAGTCCTTCTAAAGTGTTTTGTTATCAGTCCACTAATCCACCCAAACCAATAGCCTACTTTTGTTTCCACATATTGCAAATAGTCCTGCACTCTGCGGCGCACCGCCGCCGCTTAAGTACTTTGTGCCTGCACCAACCGGGGATTGTCCTTGGGTGCACTTGCAAAGTGTATGCATGGATATCCGTCTTTTGATGTCACTTTTTATATAAATGTGTCTTGGTGCGAGTTTGCTTCGGCCTCCGCAACGCCTTTCAAAGGTCCAGACTGTGGATCTCCTGGGCCTGAGATGTTTAAAGATTTATAAATTATGCATCTATGTATATTATGATGCAGTCAACTCAGTTGGCTGTTATCGCTGGTGGCGTTGTCATAAATGAGAACTTAGTGCGTGACCAAAGTGTATTTTCTTACAAGTACGTAAATCGTGTTGTTAGTGACATTAAGAAAGCCTTGATCTGCAATATTTTTGAAATGGTAATTTTTCCAAAAATCTAGGCAAAGCTGCAGAATCATTACGAATGCCTCCAAGGCAAATAGTTTAGGGCTCTAAAATATAAGATATAAAAAGTAAATTATTATAAAACTAGCTGTGCCCACGACTTCGTCAGCGTGGTTGTCGAAAACTAAAATTTATTTAAAACTTGTTTCTTAAGGTCTATCCACACATATGAGGGCCGTGCCCGGGACGTGACAGGGCCGGGCCCAGGCATTGAAGTTCCATCACTGGCCCGTGCACGGACGTGTGTGAACGAGTTCATATAAAATGTACACACCGATATTTTTTGTAGTCCCTGACGGGGCACGGTCCGTCCCGGGCACGCCCCTGATATTTGTGGATAGAACTTTAATCACGCGGTAGCGTTTTCGTGACCGTGAATTACAGAAACGCCATCCATGGGGGTGCCAATATAGGCAGTAGATGTGGGCAGGTGTGTGTGCACAGCCTTAATTACGTGTGTTATAATATTTTACTTCTTGAACACTTAAAATTCATTAATTCATATATCTTTTGAAAGATTGAACCTATTGCGATGAAACAAAAACTAAGTAATACTTCAAGTTTCGCACTATGTTTATATGTAAAAGTTATATACATTACTTTCGTACAGTTAACGTGATGCGTGCACAACTAAACAGAAGAAAAAATTAAAAAAAATTGTATTGTATTTGGTTCTGTTGGTTATATACCATTTAAATACACACAGGCAATATTTTTTTTAAGTGTTTTCTATGAACAAAACCGAGTTTTATATAGATTTATTATATGTATAGATATAGATAGAAGATAATCCAAAGTTAGAGAAAAGTTATTGCCCATTTTATAACGCCCACATACGGACGCGACCGCGACGACGTACAATCATAATGAAACTTGATTGTTAAATTGTCGGTTTTGCAACATTGGTTTTCGACGTCTAATCCCGGAAATGAAACGTAAATAAACCAATATGGATTACACACAACACAATTGGTACTAGCTGCGAAAATGACTGCGCTATAACTTCGCTGTGTCGGTGATACCGAACATATTTACAATGATAAGGTTAGCACATGCGTCCCCGGCATGTAACTTGGCATGGTTT
Source organism: Anorthoa munda (assembly GCA_945859665.1). Taxonomy (NCBI): domain Eukaryota; kingdom Metazoa; phylum Arthropoda; class Insecta; order Lepidoptera; family Noctuidae; genus Anorthoa; species Anorthoa munda. The sequence goes on along the minus strand of OX243893.1, from coordinate 54,117,219 downwards.
TAGCGTAGTGTGGGTAATTTAGCGCATAGTTCATGAACTGACCAACCACCATAAAGAGCGAACGAAACGTAGACGCTATGCGATTGGTCAGTCGATCCTTGTGTCAACTGACCAATCAATCGCGTCCCGCTAGGTAACCAAAGAGACCTAAAAAATGGCTTGTGCGCATCTAACGACTCTTGCCAAGTAACGTGCCGACAACTATAGCTACGCCTCTGAATTGTCGGTTCCATGTTCCAAAGTTAGTCATTCTGTACGAGTGCGGATGTTTGTTACCCGAGATTCATTGTTTCTTTTCGCACCGTATAAATACCGCAGATATTTATCAACTGTGCCTGACATAACTTTAATCGACTTCAATAACATTAATTAAAAAAATAACGTAGAAACTTGTCGGTTTTCGAGTTAATAACAAATATAACATAACTTGCATATTTAGGAGCTGCTTCTATCTAAGATCACGTCAATATTGTCGTACATACTTATTAATAGCACGGGGTCTCATGGTTAGCCATGAGACCCCGTGCTATTAATAAGTAGTAGAAAGAAAATTTGGTTCAAAATAAATCTCACTAGATGGCGCGACATTAATTTTACACACAATTCAATAGAATTGTGTGTAAAATTAACATTTTTTGGAATTGAACTTAAAAATTCTATGTTCTTGTTTAATCAACTGTCCTAAGTACAAAATTATGGAATATTGGGCTCTTAATTCACATTTCAAAGATTATTTGAACGGGTCATTTAAAATTGATGCCAATAGATGGCGCATTTTTAAATTTCTGAGGCATTCCACTCGATTGCTTAAAATTGTTAAACATTTTGGTGCAAAATAAGTGTAAAAACGTGCAAAAAAATACTATAAAACGAACCTTCACTGTATTTAAAGAAAAAATATTCACGATCCTAGTAAACCCTTTTACTTGCAAGTCGCTGCTCTATCACCGTGAAACAGAACCGAACGCGATCGATGTACAAAAAAAAACAGGTTAATCAGACGAAAAACGCTAGTTACGTCGGCACGGTTTCTTTGTATGGGATGAGGAATCTGTATGCTAGTATAATATTATCTGTGGCCGTGTGAACACAGCATTAGGGTTTGCCAGATCCGGTATAAATAAGATCCAGCAAAACTTGACGCCATGTGAATGCGGTATTATTATATATATAGTAGAAACACCGAACTTCTTTTTTATTTCCAGCGCTTTCTTATTTTATAGGGGTGGCAAGCTGCTAGACAGCCTTATTTTCAAAATATAATAAACTGAATGTTTTTGTATTTAGAACAAAAATAAATATTATTTTGTTAATAAAATCAATTATTTGAGGCAAGATAATAATACTTAATTATTCAACCAATTTTATTAACCCAGTTTAAATATTCACTAAACATACCTCTTTGTCGGCCCTTAAGGTAGGCCTTAGCGTAGGGCTTACATACGATTTAGTGCCGTAAAACAGTACTTAACTGGTTTGAAAAAAAAAAATATTATTGATTCATATACATAATTTTGAACACAAGGTTTTTTCGTGTAACTAATAGTATTGCTTTAACAACACGATATTTTTTCGCAACCTTTGGAAACTCCTCCAAAACGACTTGGATGTTTAAAAATGTTTTTACACAGAAAATTGATGGCTGGAATTTCTTCATAACTAACCAAATAATATTTTGCAAATAAACTGTTCAAAAGGAGCTTCAATATTGATATTTTGGCATCGAGCGGGCGCACGGCCAATACTGCGTTAACATTGGGGCGTATATAGCGCCTTAAGAAAGAAACACTAGCTCTCACCTCGCTCTGACCATAGGAATTGGACTGCGTTGCACAGTTTTTATTTTACTTATATGCTGTGGGGTAAAAAATAAGTAATTCTAAAGATATAAGGCAAAATATTAATAAATGGGAGCTGGCCACCACCATATCTTCACCAGTACGATATACACTTCAGATCGCATGCACCTAAAAGCGGCGGGCGTGTTGAAGAATAGGTTTTGAAACAAAATCTTAATGCCAAACTTCCGCGGAAAATCCTAACGACAGTAATAACTGCGGGTCGTTCAGCCTTATTAAGATGTATAATAAAGAAACAATAGCAAGAGATTGCGATCAAATAATGATCGCAGGTACAGAACAGACACAGCATCGGTACGTACGTACTTTTCACACTATTATCCTTGAATTGACTAGCAGTAGGCGGAAATGTTTAAAATTTTATGCAAGTACATACTCGTATACCTACAGATAGGCCATCCCTGAAATGTTTTAAAGAAGAACAGCTGGTTTTCGCAATTTCAGGGTTAATCGTAATAATGAATTTAGAGAATAAGTCTATATATGCTTGTGCATCGGCATTAGAGCTACTCCTTTTCAATAAGTAGCGACTCTAGCGACCCACCCCGGCTTAGCACGAAACGAATTATATATATGTAGCAGGACGATGATAAAACTGAAGATTAGATCAAAACATATAATGTACTGTTTTCATCATTTCCCTTACCAATTAAAAAGGATTTTGCTACTGAAAACTGTATCAAAATCCGTTGCGTGGTTTAGGAGAAGTAAACGGCGAAACTGACAGAGGGGCAGACAGCTTGTATTTATAATATTTTGAGATACCTGTACCACAGATAATATGATACTAGCATACAGATGCCTCATCCCATACAAAGAAACCGTACCGACAAAACTAGCGTTTTTCATCTGATTAATCTTGTTATTTTTGTAAGTACATCAATCCCGTTTCAGCCTTTACTGTATACTTATTAGACACGATGACCCCCTAGAAGAAAAATCATATTCCTTTCGTCTAAGTTTAGTTTTTAAGAACATATAGAAATAGATCATTCAACAGAGCTAGGTACTACATGAACTTCTATAGCGATTTTATCTAACCATCTTTTGAAGTCATAAAAGGCCGCCTTCGGTGAAACCACTGCAAGACAAATCAATCAATGCAAAGAACATTATACAGACTTAATTATCTGTTACTGGCAGAACCTTCAATTCTGCAATATGTAATTATTTTGTAGCGATGAATGTCGCTTGCTGGCACGGATCGACAGTATGCGCGCGCGCATGCCATACAGTGCCGCAACGAATGTATGATGGACGATAAAGTATTATAGAAAGGATTTGTTATGCCCCCGCTGCACACATACAAAGAAAATTATTGATTGTAGCGCTGGCGTTTTTGCCATTTGCGCTCAATTTAATATTCGCAAGAAGCATACGAGCGGTTTTACGAGTATGTATCGAACGTGATTTTATGGATCGTGCACCGCGTAGGTTACTTCGTTCGTAAATAGTGCAGTCATTAATTAAAAAAATATAATCTTTTGTTTCATCTGAGTTAGCAACAAGACTATGGGAAACGTCATAGAGTGAAAAACATGGGGAGTACATCATCATCATCATCATATCAGCCGAAAGACGTCCACTGTTGGACATAGGCCTCCCCCAAGCGTCGCCACATTGACCGGTCCCGTTCACATTCCCGGGGAATACATGACAGTGGCAAAATATATGACAGTGGAAAATACGACTATACTTCATAAAATATAGCTTGATCTTTGCGACATATGTCAAACTGGCGTATACGTATACGCCTGTCAAGCGCTATTGTTACTGTATTGATACTGACAGCTGTCGCAGAGATCAAGCTATCTTTTATGAAGTATAATACATTACATTCTAATGCTGTTCGTTCCCGCTTAAATAATGTAGGTAGTCTTTGCTGAGAACTTTCAGAAAATCATCCAGCTGCTCCCTGTCTCTTCCTTACATAGTATATATAAAACAAAGTCGCTTCCCGCTGTCTGTCTGTCCCTATGTATGCTTAGATCTTTAAAACTACGCAACGGATTTTGATGCGTTTTTTTTTAATAGATGGAGTGATTCAAGAGGAAAGTTTATATGAATAATACACGCGTGCGAAGCCGCTGGCAGAAGCTAGTATAGAATAGAATATCTTTATTTCGGACGCAAAAATCCATCCATGAACTTTTCTACACTGATAATTTCAATTAACTGTATTACCAGTTCCACGCTTGTAAACGCCGCTGTATTTTCAGGCATGCTATGACTCATCTCTGAAAGAATTTCTTCCTACAAGAAAACCATTAGCTCTACGCCACACTTTTTTGCACGACACGTTTTCGCTGACGCAGAATGTTACTGTCTAGTAGACCCTCTTGTAATCATATAATATTAATACTAATATTATAAATGCCAAAGTAAGTTTGTCTGTTAAGTTTTCACGTCTAAATTGATTATCGGATTTCGATGAAATATGGCTCACGGATAGACTATGACACCAAAAAGTGAGTAACGATGTTTTTCCTTGCTTGTGTCGAAATGTTCTCCAATATATTTTGTGAAACTTCTGCATGACACAACATCAATGACTTAAGTAACAAACTTTATCACTGGTCTTTAATATTGTGTCATACAACAGTTCCACGATAATTACGTTTCACATTCAAGACATACATTTGTGACAAGATGTAGGATTTGCAGAGTTCGTCTTTCTAGAGTTTTGGGGCTTCAGATAAGGGACCTTAATCTTACGGGTCAAAAAAATCATGGTTACACTTTGAGAGAGGACGAAGTGCACTATCACTTTTTTATAGCGGAATCATGATGGCATTGAGATGTTATGGTACGGCCCCTGATAACTTTTAACGACATAACTTTTAAACAGCTCCCTTGGCTAGCCCATAGTTTAGGAGATATCGTCATTTTAATGACACGCGGCTTTATCGGATGAAACCACCCAGTACGCTACGGCTGTGCCAACCGCGCAAAAATGGCCGCGCCATACAAAGGGTTATGAGTTTTGGCAATATATTTACATGAAGTATTTTTGGTAGATCATTCATTTCCCAGCTACGATTCGGCTTCTAGTCGATCTGGATGAAGCTGAATACCAGTATTTGTATACAGAGTGACAGCTTATCATACCTCCACAACCTTTGGTAAGACTGTTATTTTGACTACCCGGGCAATGATCGTCGTTATAAGTGTAGTCAAATCAAAAAAACTTTTTAACCAAAAATTTTACCGAAGAAATAAGGAACCGAAAAACAACAAATAAAAAAAAACCGGCCAAGTGCAAGTCGTACTCGCACACGAAGGGTTCCGTACCATTATCGCAAAACACTGCAAAAAATCACGTTTGTTGATTGTTGTATGGGAGCCCCCCTTAATTTATTTTATTTTAATTTAATAATTATTATTTTTTGAAGAGAATATACAACTAAACATTCTGTGAATATTTCAAGCGTCTACCTGTTGCCGTTATTAATATCGAGCAAAAAACGGCAAAAATATCACGTTTGTTGTATGGGAGCCCCTCTTAATTATTTATTTTATATTGTTTTTAGTATTTGTTGTTATAGCGGCAACAAAAATACATCATCTGTGAAAATTACAACTGTCTAGCTATCACGGTTCATGAGATACAGCCTGGTGACAGACGGACAGACAGACAGACGGATCGCGAAGTCTTAGTAATAGGGTCCCGTTTTTACCCTTTGGGTACGGAACCCTAAAGGTGCCAAACACCTCCACCACCACATTTTTTGCTTTTCAGTTCCTTGTCTCGTCGGTTAAATTTTTTGTTTTAAAAATATTTTTTTCCGCTTTTCATTTAACTTAATTTCAACAGAACTGGTTCAAAATTGAAAATTAAGTTGGAAAATTATCAATAAATACTATTTTTTCACCTAAGGAGAAGGATTTATTTAAAAAAAATATGGGACCTATTTTGAGGTATACCTCCTCTTAAAATAAGAGTTTTTGAACTCGGACCACTGTATAACTGTATAAAAAGTAATGCGTGGTCATACGTAGTAATATACATGTCGAATTGAGAACCTCCCCTTTTTTTCGTCGGATAATAAGCAAACCTAATATTTCAAGATTTTGTCAGAAATCTATTCCCTGGATGTGGTCTGTGATTCTTATACTAAGTTTGTAACTCATTAATCTGAACTAATTTCGGATTGGTTTCGGTTTTCGCCATTGTTACATTATTTCACTTTGTGTAAATGTATTGTTTTGGTGTACAATAAAGAATTAATAATTGATCGACATTCACCTATTGATAAGTATTTTCTATGTTTTTGGAGCGTTGTGTCCTTTCATTTGTTACTGCAGCTGTACAATTAAATAATTTAAATAATAGGTACGATACTTAATTCTAATTAATACCGTTATTTTTGTTATTATTACTATTATAATTTGTATATACCTAACTTTTTTTGGATATGCTTGCAATGTACTGTGGCCTGTAATCGGATGGCCGCAGTGCCGCAGTTCCTTCTGTGTGCTTATTCCGAGTTTTTTAACGTACTCACTCTTGATAACGTAAAAGATCTCTTATGCCAAAATGTTATACAAAAAAAGACGTTTCTCCTTACCGTCACAGTATCAATACAAATTGACGTTTAGGTTAACGCGATTGAGCGTGAATAAAAACTCGCACTAAGGCCTCAGGTCGAAACGGACAGCTTAATTGGTATACTAGTATGTCCAGCGGCTTTACTCACCGTGTATTTTCCGGTTTGAAATGTAGGTAACTATAACACTCGGCATCGGCTATAGCTGTGTACGACATAAATGGTATAATTTTCGTTATTGAAACAGTAATATTTCCAGAGTTTACGCATTACAAACAATTAAACATAAAATTGTATCTCTCTATAATAGATATTTGTTTAGATTACGATAGCTATTATTTTTCTTTCCTCTGCCCGCTGCAACGCTCACTTGCAGTTGCTCAACTATCTTCTATGCTAGAGTAGAGTAGAGTACGGTAGAGTCAATTTTTATTACTTGTACATTTTTAATTTAGATTTAATAATGTTTGACGTTCAAAAGTGCCGCTTATTGGCCTAGTTGAAATAAATATATTTGACTATTTGCTATTTACCTACTTTTCCAAGTTTATACGATTGCTGAGCGAAGAAGGTGGGCCAATATAGGGAGCGAAGTCGGATATATAAATCTTTGTTTTGAATACTTTATTAAGACCATGTCCATTGCAATAACTTCTTAAGTTCCATTGTGAATTGAATTGAATCGAGCAAAATTTTATCAACAAATTGATTTTGGTTATCGAATCATTTGACCCCCAAACTCACCAGATTCGACAATTTTGAATTTTTCTGAGGGATTATCTACAGGGACGTATTGTGGTCAATCTGGAACACTAAAAGCAGGATATTAAATTTGTTAATGTGATACCTAAAAAAGTATGTGAGAATTTGATGCAAAACACAACAAAAATCTAGCGCATTTTTAGGCAGCAAGCAGTTGAAGATATGGTAATTTATGTTTTCCATAAAAAAATGCACAGATCACCTGCCTAATAAATCATGAAAAAATATTTAGTATTAATCGTTTCATAAAAAATATCTTAATGTAAAATTGCATACATCCGAGTTGAACACCCTGTACCTATAAGAGGCTGAGCGGTTTTCTTATGAGAAGATTCTCAGTAACATCCGATGTCGCAGTCAATCTACAGGCATGATGTTATGTTTGTAAAACAATACGAGCTTCCTGTTTAATCTGACCGTATTAACTTGTGAAAACTGCACGAATGAGAATTTGTCATGTTTACTTACCTACTTATTTCCATCTATATGTGTTCTCTGATGCTATCTGCCGAGCTCAAAACGTCACGTACATAGTTGTCAACACACGGTGACAACTATGTTCAGAATTTATATTATTGGTGATCTACGTGTACCTTGTCCTTGCGTAGCATTGTTTCAGCGGAACAATGCTTCGAGTAGGCACGTATTTAAGCGTCGCTGTGCGTTGTAGCATTTTTTAATGCAATCTTACAAACAAAAAGCACTTTTATTTTGTAAATATATGAATGCCAGATATTTTTATTAGTATTAAGAAAAAACGCCAGCTCCACTCAATTTCTAAGAACTATCGCTCGCGCGGTCCCGCCAGAAGCGCCAGCTCGAACTTATTTTGCCCGCGTAAATAAACGAAATAAGTCTTTCGTATTCCCCAGTTTTCTCCTACATAATTGGACCGAATTTCACATTTTTTTAAACTATTGATATAAGAAAGAAGCGACATAGCTAAAGATATTTAAAAATACCTGTGTCGCTATGTTTTCTGTTTACATCCTTTTACCGGATGTTTTAAAACGTAACGTAACTATGCAATTTCTGCCATTTCCATGGGTGCATATTTTTAATAATAATACATTTATGGCAAAAAAAAAGAAATACGGTAGGGATGAATGTAGATAATATAGTAAAATAAAAATATATTTTCTATATTTTTATTTACCAGGGAGAAAACAGGGGAATACGTACATGGGCTAAACGCCGCCAGTCTTTCCTCATTGTATAAAGCTACAGGTATAAAGTGTAGTGTCGTGTTGTGGCGTAGGATTCTCCGATCAAACGAATCTTTTGATTGGATTACAATGCGTCAGAAGGCGTCACGACACGACATAACACGACACTACACGAACCCGGCTTTAGCCTACCATCAAGTTTTCTGATTTGAGCTGCTGCTACAAAACTTTGGCAGTTGTCATAATGCCCTGCTCTTTGTTACAGGACGAGACCGGTCGTCTAATGAGAAGAAATATTGTGAGATATGCCATCTTAGCTTACGTCATCACGCTCCAGAGGGTTTCCCTACGAGTAAAGCGACGGTTTCCTACATGGCAACATGTCGTGGACTCCGGTAAGTGCACAGGCAACATGAGATCCAAGTGCAAACATATCTAATAATTTTAAAATTCCGTTTGTAACTAATCTTTTTCTCATTTTCAGGTCTTATGTTGGAGAGTGAGAGGAAAGTTTTCGAAAAGATGGATGGAAAAAGTCCTATGTCCAAATATTGGATGCCACTCGTTTGGGCAACCAATATAATAAATAGAGCAAGAAAAGAAGGCTTGATAACTAGTGACCACATAGTCCAGACGCTGTTGGTCGAGCTGTCAGACATCAGGCGGCGTCTGGGGGCGCTCATAGGCTACGACACCGTGTGTGTTCCTCTCGTGTACACTCAGGTTAGTAAAGTAGTTCAGATTGCCGCGTCTCACGAAAATATCTACAGTAAGACTGAGAACAAACGAACGTAATTTTTTGAGCTGTGAGTCGCGTAAAATGAGTCCCGGAATTTACGCTTCATTCGGTTTCATACTAAAGTTCTATTTGTACCACACGGCGACGCATAATGAGTGAAATATGCCAGTAGAATATAATTTACGCGACTCAAAAACGTCACTCACAACTCATACAATTACGTTTGTTTAGCCTCACCCTTATACTCGTAAATGTTTGCAGACATCCGTTTGTTTTGGACGCTTTTGTTGCCGTAAATGTGACATTGTTAGAATACCGAGCTATTGTGACTTAAGTCTAATTATACATAAGTAGGCAGAGTCACACATATTTATTTATCCTAAACAGTTTCGATTTCTACGGATTTAGAAACCAAATTTTTCAGAAAACAAAATGATGCAAAGACGTTGGTGTTAATGCGTATAGGTAATAATTATAACATGTACTCTATATAGAGAGACGCAGGCGCATTTACCCGCCATTAAGCATTATCATCTAAGAGAACAGGGTCACAGGGCGTCTTGAAACATTATATGTGAGATGCAAGCGTCACTTGACAGAGAGTTAATGTTTAAATACCTGTAGAAAAACAAGACGTGACGATCGATATGATCTACCATGTGTCCAAGTTAATTCGTTCCGATGATAAAACATCGCATAATAAATTACTGTGCATGCGGGCGAGGACTCACGCTCGAACATCGTTCTACGTGAGGTTTTGTATTACTTGACGATACTGGACATGTCAACTGAGGGGCGAACGTTAACAAATCTTTCTACCCTCCCAATGGAAATTATTATTTTCTAGGGCTCCATCTAAACAAGGTTGAAATTGTCCAATTCATCAAGCTATAAACAATTAAAATAAAAAACATGATGACCGTGCAAAAGTTATTTCAATAGCCTATTTACAGAATAAATCATGACATTTTAACTGAATCAACATTCGCATTTACTTCAATAATTTCATAAGACCACGGGGATGCGCATTTTGCAACGTCGGTTTAGGTAGAGATTGACTGTTGACAAGCTAAGCGAAATGAAATCTATGTCGTGAATTTACAGATCATCTAAAAATGCGATCGAGGTCGCAGGCGCGAAATATTGTGTAGTGAGTGTGGTCTAGTCTCTAGATAGTGTCAAACAAATAGTGCTTGTTTAGATCCTTTTTGTTTCAAATGCATTCAGACGATAAACAACAATATGTAATGACATGTAGAATCTGTGCCACCAAGTTGAATTTCTTATATTTGACGAAATTGGTCAGTGGTCATTCTCCGTCATTATAGGATGGTTAATGATATCGCACAATCCATTTGAGACGAACGGAAGGTTTTATCGGTTTTTAACCGTCTTCTTCTGATCCCCTTCTCCATGGTACCTACAGTCTGTGCGAAATGAACGTACGCCATGGGCGCCTTACCTCTGCGGGCCAGATTCTTGTGTGCTGCTTTTCATACTCCTCCACTAATCCTTGAAAGGACGTGCTTGTATTCGGACACTGCGTGCCACCCTACCGACGTGCTTCAAGGTGGCATCCTCATTACACCATTTCTTAGATCCCCTTTGGCGCACGGGTGCCCTTTTGTGAAAGAATGATCAAAATCCTTCTTCGCCCACAATATGAAACATTTCCTTGCAGAAATTAGTGAGGCATCACACGCACCCTCGCTCCCTCTCGAGTCATTATTATTCTACTGTCAATTTTTATTTATTTTTAACGCTATGATCTATTTCGATAAACTGCAATAGCAAAAATGAAGGCTGCAGCTTAAACAAAGAATTAAGTCTAAAGTCCAATCCATATCGAAGGGTCAGATCTCGTGGATGATGGATGGTAGATTGGACGAGTGTGAATGCCTGGGACAAGTCATCCAGCTCGGTAGACAATGTTTAGCCAGCATTCGTCATCTTCTCCGCACATATCCGCCAATGTTTGAAGCCGGTCTTCAACCAGGGCATGCTGTCCGTTATGATATACGATGCAGTATAGTGGACACGGAGCAAACAAGTCCTAACTTGGTGATCGCGTATTGGCAGGCGTAGCAAGGGACGCTCCAACTAGGTGGACCGACGCCCTTAGAAAGGTTGCTGGCACATACTTGATGCGGAAGGCGAGTGCCTAGTGCTGTGGCGCAGTTTGGGTGAGGCCTATGTCCAGCAAAAGACCGCGGCCGGTGGAGCTTACTCTATCGAGATGTCTTTGTAAATAATTTGTCACTAGAATTTGAAGATACAATTATATTTACTACCATCGGTCTGACGTTGCACTGCGAAACCGCTGTGCGGTATGAAATCAAGTCCATGTCTAAAGAGTCATTATGAAAAGAGGCCTTAGACAAGTGGTATTCTAACAAAGAAAACCAAGAGTAGTCATTGGAAACGTCTCAAAAATGTTTAGGCATCTCAACAATATCGAAAAGTCACGTGGTCAATCCCTTACATGTTGGCATTGCCGTATATATAAGTTTCTCTGTGACCACCGCCATCGCGGATATCGAATGGCACTAGGGCCTCAGCATCTAAAATAACATAATATGATTTAATTTCCAGGTTGTAACGTTGGCGCTGTACACTTACTTCGTGGCCGCCCTGATGGGACGTCAGCTGGTGCCGCCTGCCCCCGGAAGCACATCCAAGTACGAGCCCGACGTCTACTTCCCACTGTTCACTGCTTTACAGGTACCAATGTATATTATATTATGATGATTTGTAAATAAAAACTACTGGACCGATTTAAAAAATTCTTTCACCAATAGAAAGCTACGTTATTCCTGAGTAACATAGGCTATTTTTAATCCCGAAAACGGTTCCTGTGGGGTGGCCCGCGGGAGCGAAGCCGCGGGGAACAGCTAGTCTTATATAAACTCGCTATTGCCAAACTGTATAAGAGCTCACCTGACCAACACTACCAACAACATGAAATGTACCTACTTATTATAAGTGTGTGTAAGCAGAATTAGCTCTGAGCCAGTTTGAAGGGTTTGAGATCTTTCCACTTTGTCTCAATGGTGGACCCCACCTGCGAAACCTTTGGCTTTGCATTCTGTGTCCGGCAGAATAAGACATTGATTGGCACGATATTCATGAGATTCTACATAATTCTTTATAACTATATGAACTTCGAAATTAAGGTCGCAATAGAGATCACTGTTTCTGATCCAGTAGGTTGCCGGTAACGAATGAACAAAATCCATCCCAGCCTACTTAATTTTGGAAACGCTGTTTGACTCGACTGCAATGATAAATTTTACTTACTTGTATGTGCTTGTATCAAAATCAACTATTTATTGTCTTGGCCATAACTAATACTTTTTACCACCTGTGTGCAGGTACAAGAGTTTTCATTGCTAGTGACACAATGTTACATATCAAACTAAAATAAAATGTATTAAATATTATGTTCCAGTTCTGCTTCTACGTTGGTTGGTTGAAAGTAGCTGAGGTGCTGATTAATCCTTTCGGCGAAGACGATGACGACATCGAGTTAAATTGGCTCATAGACAGACACATAAAGGTACGTCGAAAACATTGTAGGATCCACAGATCATAGAAACAACAGTTGTGTTGTTTCTATGATCTGTGGTAGGATCTGTCAAGTTATTCAGAACAGATACCCGACCGAGTCTAGGAACCAAAACACTTCATAAGACTGGCACTTAGGAAACTTTACGGTTCTCAGTCGTATGATTACGTTAAATAAAACTTTGAGGATTTGAATTTAGAAAATCTGGTTCATAAACGAAATTATAGTAGTTTATGCAATGGTCATATAATAGGGGTTATTAAAACACGAGCGTAGGATGAGGCGAAGCCGAATGTGATAATAATATTACGCGAGTGTTTTAATACCTAATTATATGCCGTTGCATACACTACTTTATCTTCACTCATACAGTTGAAATAAAACAAAAGTGGAAAGGGAAAAATATTTGGTATGGCGGGCAATTTAGATTCTCATTGCGCAGCGCGCGCATCCACAGACAATGAAACTTCTTTACTACAGCCCATACGCGCCAGAAAATTAAAAAGTAAAAGTGTGCTATAAAAATTAAAAAGTTATTTTATGATGCAGTTGTTTAAAAATCGAAGGAAAATGTTGAACTGTAATGGTTATTTTTTTTTAATTTTACCTATCCACGAATATAAAGTACGTGTTTATACAATATTTTTTGAATTCGTATTTGGAACATTACGTTGTGAGTGTAGATAAAATTATTTTCAAAATATTTACAATCATTATGACATGGCATTATTTTTACAAGACAACAATTTTAAGTTTTAAGAATTAATCTGCTAATGACAGACTCAAGATTATTGAACAGCATAAGACAAATTATAACGAGCGTATGTGCTATGTTACTTAACCCAAATACTGAATAACCAAAAATATCCATTTTCCATAAGTTGGTAATTTAAAAAGCAATAAACATATAATACTCAAAACGGATCTTTGTGTCTCTGAATTGACTGCAAGAGCCTGCGCAGTAGTTATTTTTGTGTCAATGTTGAAGGTGAACTGTCTCTTTCACTAGCTTACGTTTGTCGCATCGTCCTATCTCGCTTACTCTATGTAGTATATTCGACATAGAAATATAAAATACTTCGATGACAAACTCTTTCTTGTGCAATGATTGGCAGAGCCAACTTCAGAGACACAAAGAGCCGCTGTGAGTATTATACAGTCATATTATTATCTATTTGTACCTTTGATGAACGGGAAAAAAATCTGTTCTTATTATTATTATTCTGAAACACCTTACTTATCTAAGCATACAAGATTAGGTATTAGGGAGAATTGTACAAAAGTTTTTGCCATTTTCATGTTCTACCCGTCTGTTACAAAAAAAAACAAGTCATATTAGCATGTCGATAACGCTGTTACATTAACATGTCGTTGACGCAAACCCATACGTTCTGCTCCCACCAAAAACAGCTCAACGCGACGAAAAATGTTTTCACTTCAGAAATTAATAAACGTCTTTTAATTTGCAGGCTGCCTACATGATAGTTGACGAGATGCATGAGGAGCATCCGGAACTCCTGAAAGACCAGTACTGGGAAGAGGTGGTGCCCAAGGATTTGCCTTACACCGTAGCGTCCGAACACTACCGCAGACACGAGCCAGCCTGCTCTGCTGACCACTACAAGGTGAAGGCCGAAGACGCGGTCTACGCGAATGTGCAGGCCCCGAGGAAAAGTCACGACGAGACTTACGCTGATTATGTGAGTCTACTTTAGTTTAACATCACTTCTTGTAGAATATACGTTACTTCTATTTCTATAAATCCTAAATTCTGCTCGAGAACTGCCTGGTTTACCTAAAATCCCTTCTTTTTCTTCTTTTCGAGTCGATGGAAAACTCTTTATATATTTTGAGCCCAGTAGCTGGCCACCCCGATTGCCGAATCCAATCACCACGATGGTAAACTCAAAAATATCCCTTGAAAACACTGCAACCCATATATTGCGGCTAATACTGCCTCATGGTGTGAACGCAACCAACACATTAGAGAAATTCGTAGATTGCCAGCCAACCCTGTAGTAATCTGTTCTGCAAACTAGTATCATTTATGAAACTAAAGATTTATCAAAAACTCAGATATTTCCTGCAGATGTAAGTAGATTAGATTATTTCTTGTTTAAAACTGAACTTTAAAATATAACAAAAAACGATCAAGATGTTTTAATATTCTTAACTATTTCCAGGAAAGCGTTGATACACCATTAGTGGAAAGAAGGAAAAATTGGTTCCAAAGACAAATATCAAGAATGGGGTCGGTGAGGTCTGCTTCGACCGCATACTCATCAGGTGGATTGTTCGGGCGGAATCGGCACAACTCGGTAGTATACTCGAGTCCCGAAGCCGGGCAGGCAGCGATGCCGCCGCAGCCCCATCATAAGATGTCGCTATATGAACGTCTGGTGGGCCGCAAGTCAGGACGTGGACAGCACAGACCGAGCTCTAGACACGGTAATCTTTTTAAATTTGTGGTTTTATTTATGTTGATTCACCAGTGGGAAAAACGGCTAGGCGCTCTAAAAACATTCACAAGACTTGAAGCAACAGAGGAAGGAATCTATACATATAGATGAAGGCATTTCGTCTATCGCCTCCCAATACAATAGACATATTCTGTTAGAAAGTCAATTTATCTAGAGAATCTTCTCTGGTGAGAATTTACTAAGCATAAGGATATTTCTTTTTACCAACTGTTGTCTCCGCGTGTTGATCAATCGATCTGCCGTCTTTTACCCAAATATGTTGGGGTCGGTTTTCGTCTTACTGGATGCAAATGAATATCAGTATTTTACATGGAACTACTGCTTATCTGGCCTACAAAAGCTAGTAACTGGATTTACGCGATATCCCTTGGCGTTTAGGCAAGAATGATATCAGATTTTCGGGCTTATCCTTAACGACGATCAAAGATCTTTCAATGAAAATCGGGACTTACATCTCGACAAGCGTAGCTTTAGCATAAAAATAGACCCTTGCGACTAATGTTATTCTATCCACGCGCAAAATCTTCATTCAACCTGGGTCTGACATTCAGTATACCGACTGCAATCACATCAGCTTAGCTGAATTGTTCTTTTATCCTTCCTCTTATTGCTGTTTTTTTGACTGATCTATCTAATTAGGTTCAAATTAGTTCTTTTATGTTACAAATGATACCACAACACAAGTGTTAATTTTGATTCTTTCGGTTCCAGGACAAAAAAGCAATGGGTCCGCAGTTCCAATAACATTACGCAATAGGCCTCGTATACCAACACCAGACGTCACAAAAGAGGTTATGGATCGCGAAAACAGAATTGCCATGGGCATGCAGAACATGGGCGTTATCATGGCACACCAGGGTTACCAGAACGAGGTACCAGTACTTGGTGCTCTCGTGCTGTCCCCCATTCAGGAACTGGATAGTGGATCAGTTAACAACACGTTGCACGCCGGCCAGCCCGGCACGACGGCGCTGGCTCAAGCGGTGCTGTCGCCGGCGCTGGGCGGGGGCATGACGCCGATGATCGCCGCCGCGCCCGTGACTCTGGGCGTGTCGGCGCTCAGCGGGCTGGTGGGCTCTGCGCCCAGCACGCCGCGCACCGAGCGTGGCGCCGCCGACGGCTCTCCGCACGCGCCGCGCGCCTCTATCATCGAGCTACCGCCCGAGGACCGCGTCAGCGAGCACAGCAACGCCAGCACCGGCACTCCACCAGAGTTTACACGAAAACGCAGCGGCTCCAAAAGAGGAGAAGTTTACGTATAAGTTATATCCGCCCGTAACGCGTGGTGCTTATGAAATTGTGATCGATAACGTTTTATTAGACGAGATTTTCGTCTGATAATGATACTAAGTACATGTACTTAGAACCTCAACATGGTTATAATGAGAGAGCTCATTTATATAATTGTAAGTCTATTTCCATTGCAATAATGGAACGAATTGAGTTTTACGCACAGACAGGGATTGAATTGTATTTTTATTATAGTTTTTCATTTAATATCTTTGTTTTTCTCTCCATTCAACAATTAAGTTGTAGGTAATACTAGTACTTACTTTTATACTGTGTAAGTCACAAACGCACATGTTTTATTGCAATTCTGTAATAGAAATCAACAATAAAAACAAATACATCCTATGCTCAAGAATGATTCATCCTATCCTATCTCCACTCCTCATTACTTTCTGTTTAGACCCGAATTTTTGAATTCTCCTTGTTTTCCTACACTGTCCCCGAAGTTTGGAAGTAGTCCATATTACCCAAATCTCTAACCTGGTCAGAGTGACCGATTTCAGAGCCATTTACATCCTTATCGTTGCAAAGTTCTTGAGCACATTGTTAATCACCAACTGTCCCTGTTTCTACCTTAGTCCTTTCCAAACTTTTAAAAGGTACTGATGACATCCGCTGGGATGCGATTCACAGCTCTAAGCATATCTATACTAATATTATTATCTATACGAATAGTATAAAGAGGTAAAGTTTGTGAGTTTGTGACGTTGTAAGGGGTAATCTCTGGATCTACTGAATCGATTTTGAAAATTCTTTCACCAGTAGAAAGCTACATTATTCCTGAGTGTCATAGGCTATAATATATTTCCAAAAAAATAGAGAAGTTTATGAAAATTGCAATAATGTAAACCTGGGTAGCAAAATGTTGCCTATAAAATTCATTCTTTGGGTGCGCTGAGAAAACTATTGATGATAGATAAAAAATAGTAGGTAGGGTAGGGTAGGTAGGGTAGGCAGAGTAAGTAGGGTAGGCAGGATAGGCAGGGTAGGCAGGTAGGGTGGGTAGGCAGGGTAGGCTGGGTATGCAGGGTAGGCAGGCTAGGTAGGATAGGCAGGGTAGCCAAGGTAGGTAGGGTAGGCAGGGTAGCCAGGCTAGGCAGGGAAGGCAGGGTAGGCAGGTAGAGAAGGGTAGGCAGGGTTGGCAGGCTAGGCAAGGCAGGCAGGGTAGGCAAGGCAGGCAGGGTAGGCAAGGTAGGCAGGGTAGGCAGGTAGGGTAGGGTAGGTAGATAGGGTTCACGGGAGCGAAGCTGCGCGGGTCTGCTAGTTTCATATAATAGTAATTTATATTATATGAAATAAAAAATAATTACCTCCAGATACCTCCAGGCGTTCCTGATGAAAAGAGGGTATTGACAGACGGACGGACAGACAACTAAGTGATCCTATAAGGGTTCTTTTTTTCCTTTAAACGCGCACGTGGTAAATTAAAAGTGCGGAGAGGGGAAGCCCCGCGACAATTGACATTGGCCCTCTGACATGACACGCGTACGCCCAGTCTAGTCTGTCAGTCCAGCCTCTAGAGTCCTTCCCTACCCCTAACCAAAACCCCAAACGGTAGCGCACTTTATTCTATCGATTATTCAATTTTTTTTTAAACCTTCTGTCTGTTTTTAGGGTTCCGTACCCAAAGGGTAAAAACGGGTTCCGTTCCCGACCGTGTAAACAGTGGTTGCCAACCAAATTTAGCATGACCTTCCAACGCCCGTAGTCGGCGTGCGTGCGTTGCCAACGAGTTGGTCGGCGACTTGTCTGATGCCGTGTAGACGCTTGTTGACAACCACGCATATGACAGTCGCGCTTCTGCAGGCGGCGAGCGCAGACGCACGCGCAAAAAATGGCTCAACAGAGTGAACGTAAAGTAATAACGGAACTTATCGATATATACAGAGACTTGTCCTTTGTTTGGGATTTGACATCAGAGTCATGTAAAAAAATGCATGGGATATATTTTTTTAAAGTATATTCTTTTACTTTAAATGTACCTATATTATATATACTAGCTTCTGCTAAATTTCAGCGGCTTCGCCCGCGTGAAAAATGTTTTCTTATCCCAAGGGAACATTATACCGGGATGAAAAGATGCATACGTGCTATTCCAGATAATAATCTATCTCTGAGGCAAAATTCATCCTAATTCGCTCTACAATTTTAGCTTGATTGAGCAACAAACATACATACATCCATCAAAACTTTCGCATTTATGATATTAATAAGAAGATAGTAAGATTAGAGTTTAGTTTTTAAAGTTTATTAGTATATTCTTTTTGAAATTTTGTTAGGCAAGGCGCCATGAAGTCGTTGTAATGAAAGTACGGTACGAGCGTAAATACGTCTTCTCTGCGCGGCGTTCTAAAAATACTGAGGTATCTCTAAGTAGTCTGTGATACTGAGGTTGGGAGCTTGTCGCAAACCGTGTAGCCGGCATCGCCGCACGTGCTTCCGACCAAGGTGACCTTGGTTTTTGTCGCGGTCGGCGACCGTGTAGCGCAGGCTTTAGTGTCAATAAGTTCGCACCTGAATCGGCGAGCAATGTAGACGAGGACCTTCTGAAACTGTGCCCTGTGTATACAAACTACTGCAATACTCCTTGTGATAAAAATTTAATTAAAAAAAACAAAATACCCGACTGCTTAAAAAGCGAACTAAAAAGACGTAAACAAGAAGAAAATCATGCTGTGCAGTCGGAGGATACATATTCGCAAGCTGGCTGGCATATTACCAAAACCAGATGTATCCTCCGACTGCACAGCATGATTTTCTTCTTGTTTACGTCTTTTTAGTTCGCTTTTTAAGCAGTCAGGTATTTTGTTTTTTTTAATTAAATTTTTTATTTATAACTTTTTAGTTACCTTTTCGAATTAGGTACAATTAAATATATAAGTGTTATATATTTTTGAAATCACCTCTTAAAACCCTTTATTTTGATACCCCACACGATGGATTTGGAAGAAAAAATTAAATTGGCCCCCCACAATATGGCGCCCAAAAGCCGCCATTTTTATATTTTCCAATTTTAATGTAGCATATGACACTCGCAAGGTTAAGACGAATCGATTGACGTATGAATCATCAAAATCGGCCAACGTGTTAGGTCTCTGGAACGCCACATAGGAACAAACATACATACATACATACATACATACTTACATACATACATACTTACATACATACATACATAAATACATAGACTGATAAACACATTACCCTCCTTCGGCAGTCGGGTAAAAAGGAGTATTGCAGTAGGTTGCCACTTGCCGCTTGGCTCGCACGCTAGCCTAGTTAATATTTGTACCTACTGTGATTTTTGCAAAGAACGATGATTTCTAAACGATCTTATAATGAGTCCTATAAGATACAGTTGTGTTTACGGGTATCTAAATAAAGGAAAGAAGAAGGAATCGAAATTATCTTTATTTACAGTTCCGAAAAATGTTAAAAGATAAGCTATTTTGATGTATTTAAATCATTACATAAATACTCTGTAACTGTCGGTAGGTGCATAATGAGAACGAGATTTTTATAAAAAAAATTAGATATTTTGGGGTGTCTAAAAGAATGAATAGATGTGCGAAATACTAATAATAATTTGGTACCTGCCTAAATAGGTACAACAAGGTAGATAGACGATAAATATTATATCAGAATCAGAATTAGTTCTTTATTTGTGAAACATAGGTGACACAGCAGTGTGTGGGGTGTTACAATATTAAACAGACTCTCTATGTTTTGCCATCACATCACATCACACATCATCAGCCTATTAATGTTCCCACTGCTGGGACACAGGCCTCCTCTCTGTGAGAGGGAATGGGCCGTAATCCACCACGCGGGCCCAGTGCGGGTTGGTGGATGTCACATGTCTTCGAATTTTTGGTTCTAGGACAAGCCGGTTTCCTCACGATGTTTTCCTTCACCGTTTTGAGAGCAGTGGTGATGAAATAATTTACACAAAGTAAAGCGCCTGCCTGGGCTCGAACCCACGACCTAGAACTTGTAAGTCGCAGCCGATACCACTGAGCCACCACTGCTCCAACTGTTTTGCCATGAGGCGTACAAATATGATTTGCAATATCCAATATAATTGATTAAAGTTGCAATAAAAATGTTTAGTAATAGTAATAGAGAAAGAGCCAGAATACACACATACACATTTCGGAATTAACATCAACAATTAAAAGCATCTCCATAATTTCAATAATTAAATTCTACAGTATATATCAATTAGGTAAGTATCCAAATTAAATGTTAAATGTCAAATAATAATCAATCCATTACAAAACTTATGTTATTAACAATAATACAGAGTGGTCAATCAAAATAAATAAATTAAAAAATTAGTCAAAGATCATAAAATAAGATGTCAAAAAAAATACTCTATTAAAATGTCAAAATAAATTATAGTAAAAAAACAAAAATAATACTCAGAAATGTCAATAATTCAAAAACAAATTAGATTTTGTACAGACAAATCAAAATTTTGATAGAAAGATTTATCTAAATACTGACTGATACTTGTCAGTGAATTGAGTGATAACCTACCAAATAATTCCTCCCGCCGCCGTTAACGCGCCGCCTGGAAGATAATCTAAAAACTGAAATTAGCGTCATGTGCCGATTTTTATAAAAACATTTGTGGTGTGTGCGCAAAAAGCTCATAAAACTATTCAAAAGACTGGGCTTAAAGGCCTAGCGAACAAGTCAGTAAAAAAAAAAATGTGTGTAGAGCATAGACATATTAAGTAATAATAGAGTATAGAGTTATCTGTAGACACACAGACAGACACAAACAATACATTTTCATTCGTGCCTTCATGCTGCTGGTGCTGGCCATCTTGTTCATCAATGATCAAACATTTAAAGCTGTTGCTCGTGCTCGTTTTGACTTTTTATTGAATCACTTAGCTAGTCGTGAAGTTAAATAAGCATTTGCGTGATTAATAACAACGCTACGTCATCGTGTGGGCATTAATGTGTGAATTATTAACAAATGAAATTTGTGTCACAAGTACTTACCCACGTATGTATTAAAAGTAAAGGAAATGCAGGGAGCAGAAGATGGTAAGATCTTTATAACTTTTAAAACTTCTTTTGTTATTATTATTTACGAGTAGCTGCCACCCGCGTGGTATTAGTACCCATGTATGTATTAAAAGTAAAGGAAATGCAGGGAGCAGAAGATGATAAGCTCTTTATAACTTTTTAAAACTTCTTTTGTTTTTATTATTTACGAGTAGCTGCCACCCGCTTGGTATTAGTGCTAACTTTTTAAACCTTCATTTGTTTTATTATGTACGACAAGCTGCCGCCCGCGGCTCAGCCCACGTGTTATTAATACTTCTCTCAATATCTTTATAAATTATAGCATAGGTGTTATTCTGATGTATAAGCTATATTTCTGTAAAGTTTCAACAAAATCCGGTCAGTAGTTTTTGTGTGAAAGAGCAACAAACATCTATCACAAACTTTCACGTTTATAATACCTAGAAAGAGGATTAATAATAATAATAATAGTAATTTTGTTATATATATTTTTTCCTTAAAACACGAGTAAACACTTAGATAATCTATAATTTTGTTAAAAGAAACTGAATTAGGTACTTTTTTAAACACTTCTACCTTCTAATATTAAACCTCACCTCACTATTTGTAATGTTATCTCTGACAAAATATAACTATCACAAACTATCCAGATTGCTTAAGTATCTGAAGGGGAGGATTACAGTGGGTTAATGTCCCAGTGCTAATGTACCTATCTAGTCTAGACATTCATTTGTTATTGTTATTTATTATTTTAGGTAATTTTAATGTATCATTTGTTTCTTAAAGAACATTGATAAAGTTATTTTATTTAAAGTAAAACTTCTACCTTCATAATAAAACTCATCACACAATTTGTAATGTTGGTATAGTAGTCACAACAGATCTTGGATAAAATTTCCATTATGGGCCGTTGATTTCGAAGTTAATTTTTTTTTGTGATAGTACGAATAAATAAAAACCTTTTTACAAATTATCAAAATTCGGAATATCACGGTTTAGGAGATATAATTTTTTAAAGATTCCATACAAATTGGAAAATAGCACACACAAATTTTTAGGTTGGATTAATTGTCATGGACATTTCACATTCCGTTGACGGTAGAGGTGTAATTTATTCAATTTTATGTCATATTTTTTACTCAAATATATTAAGTGAGGTTAGAAAATGTGAATTAGTACAAGAGCGGACAAAGCGAGCTTGGGAGCTTAGGGCACCCTGACACGGATAGGTTAGGTTTGATAGGAGCAAACTCAGCTCCTGTCATCTTCTTCATGTTAGGTTACTTTAGAGACCCTGCAGACATAAATAGGAGCTGTGCGCAACAGGGCTCCGTTGACTTGTTGCTTAAATAGTAATCGTAAAAACTTTAACCATGGATATCTCCAAAATCGTGGGGTTCTGCGGGGTGGGGATGGTACAGTGGGGAAGACCCTCTCACCCCCTCCCCCTCTACCCTCCTCGAGCCATAAATCAATGGCCCATAATTGAAATTTTTACCTGAATCTTTGTGTCTCTGAAGTTGCCTTTGCCAACCAATGCGCAAGAAACAGTTTGTCATCGGGTATTCTGTATAGAGTAAGCGAGATAGAACGATGCGACAAACGTAAGCGAGTGAAAGAGACATTTATACAATGCTATCTACACTTTAACATTGACACAAAAAAATAAGTACAGTGCTACGTATGTCTCTGGTCTAAACCTTCATTTGTTTTTGTAATTAATGATTGTAAGGTCATTTTAATGTATCATTTTTTAGGGTTCCATAGTCAACAAGGAATCCTTATAGTTTCGCTATGCCCATCTGTCCATCCGCAGCTTAGCTCAAAGGCTCTTAGTACTAGAAAGCTATAATTTGGCACGGATATCTAGTAAATATATATATATAATATCTTTAAATGACCAATTCTTGTATATAATCTGAATCTCGGAAACGGCTCCAACGATTTTCATGAAATTTAGTATGCAGAGGGTTTCGGGAGTGATAAATCGATCTAGCTAGGTTTAATTTTTTTGCCTGTAAAGACGAAGACAATGCTTGTGCAGGCTTTAATTTTCCCCGTCATCGACTATGGGGACGTGTGCTACTTTGACTTGAACGCGGTCTTGCTGGACAAACTAGATAGGGTCTTGAACAATTGTATTAGATTCATATTTAATCTTCGGAAATATGACCATGTATCGAGCTACAGGTCCGAGTTAAAATGGTTGCCCATTCGCCAGAGAAGAAACTTACGCGCTTTGACTACACTATTCTCTCTACTCAATTCGCCCACGCCTCCTTCCTATCTTATCTCTGGCTTTCAATTTCTAAGTTCTTCACACGCTCGCAATCTGTGTTCATCCAATAATCTCCTCTTACTCTGTCCTTCTCATACTACTGATTTTGTTCACTCATCTTTTCATATCCAGTCCATTCTTTTTTGGAATGCGCTTCCTTCCGAGATCACGACGGCCACCAGTCGGTACGCATATAAGCGGAAATTGTGGAATTATTTTCAACACAAATAAGCAGAGTCATTTCACTTTATTATTTTCTATTATTTCATAAATATATATATTTATATAGGAATGTATTATATTCAATATATATGTACGTGTATTTAATCTATTTTAGTATAATATCTACTAGCTTTTTATTATTAAACTATGCACCTGCCATGTTGTCTCTTCACCACCCTTGGTTGACTGGTAGAGAATACCTTAGGCATTAAGTCCGCCTTTGTACCTTTGTGCATGAAGTCTAAATAAATAAATAAAATTTTAGGAAACGTCGTTTTCTCTATTTTCACCCGAGTAGACCTCGGTCGCCCAGTATAAAATATTAATCACTCCGACAAAGTGGTAAAACTAAAACATGAAACATATGTACACGTTAAGTGGGGATGTATTTTTTCTTGTATATCCCATGGTGTGGGGTATCGTTGGATAGGCCATTCAAAAATATTACGAGTTTGTGAAAACCATTTTTCGATTCAGGGATCCATTTGCGTAAAAATAAGGTTTAAATTGCTAATTTTTGTTAGTCATGTCAGTTAAATGGTTGCAGTAGTATATATAACGAAATTAAAAGGAAAACTTTCACAGCTAAGTATGCTTGACAAATTTACGAGTAATAGTTAACCAACTTGTAAAATGTTCTTAAAACAGTAAAAATTTTGTACAGAAATCTTAGAAAAATAACTTATACAAAAATAAAATCATAACATCCTTATAATAATAATGATTTCTAAATTAATAACGTTTACGCTTGAATAACATTGTAGTGGGCGGCGGCGTTTGGCCTGAGCCGCCGAAACCGTCAACAAAAAGCCCTCTTCTTAGTCGGCCTTATTGTGCGATTACGGTACCCTATTACTGCGCGTGGCCTTATACGCGCATGACCGGCGTTTTATTTCTTTAAAATATTGTTAAAGTCATTTTGTTAAAAGAAATTGTGAGGTGAGGCCTCACAATTTGTAATTTTGGTCTCTGGTATGTTTCCAACCTATCCAGGTTGCATAAGTCGGAAGGGGAGGGTTATTATTTTATTATAGAGGGTTCATGTCCTACTGCTACTATGCCCACCCTTCTGGCAAGTTCGTACCCACCCGGGGCATTTTTTGATCCATTAAATGGTTATATTGATTATCATTCACTCAGACCATATTTCATATTTTTTTAACATTATTGCAAGTAATCTAGTCAATGAGTTAAAAAGTACTAGTTATTTTACCAGATTTTATTTCACTATTTTCAGAAAATCAAGGAAAGTCTCGAAGTGATGAAGAACTCGTAAATATTAGGCCTTCGCCTAACTTTAAGCACAAGAAGTACTTACGGTCAAAATTTGAAGAAGCAATGATGATTGAAGCCAATACATCGTTGGAAAACGAAAAAGCCAATCACGCATTGGTGGAAAGTTCGGCGCAGCCGCCGCTGCCGCCTAATCCGCCACCACCCGATACGCCACCATTGTTAATTAATGTAAAGCAGGAGATCGAGGATGACGCATACGCAGGCAGTACCACTGTAATATCACCTGGTATAGAACAAGCAGATGATTTAAAGGCTGCTGCTGCCACAATTAAAACTGATTATACAGAAGAAAAACCAGTAACAATGTGCCGCAATTTTGCGCGCGGCACATGTAAAAAGGGGGCTGCGTGCATATTTGCGCATGAATTGATTTTGTCGCAACTGCCCGGGGTGTATACATTTTGCAG
Organism: Anorthoa munda; assembly: GCA_945859665.1. NCBI lineage: Eukaryota > Metazoa > Arthropoda > Insecta > Lepidoptera > Noctuidae > Anorthoa > Anorthoa munda. The sequence goes on along the minus strand of OX243893.1, from coordinate 54,091,568 downwards.
AAACTTCCAAAATTCAGTGTGTTCTTTTCCAAAGTGCAAATTCGTGCACGCAACAGTATTTGAAAAAGAATATTTTTTTAGAACAGGGTATTTACCACCCCACACCCTAGCACACCTTAAAGAAGCAGTAGCGCAAGCTCCTCCCCCACCACCACAGTCTGAAGGTAAGAAACTGTCATGAATTCAATGTGTTTTCCAAACATTTTTACTGGTTGAACTAACCGAAATAACTTGTGGGTTCAGTCAGGAACTATAACAAGATCTCAAGTGCAGGTCATCCATTCATGTAAATGCCTAAGACATTAAGTCCACCTATGTACGTTTGTGTGCATGAAGAATAAAATATTCAAACAACGATATTTTCTTTTCAGAACCATCAGCTGGACAGCCTGCAGTATATTTGAATGCTGCACCAAACCCCTCTTTACCATGGTTAGTTTTCCTCCTTCCAATAAGTAGTTTTGAATTGAAATACTGTTGTATTGTGATTTCTAACAATCTTAGTCCAATATTGATAACTGAATATTTACATTTCAGTGTCCCGCCTGTTGTGGGTCAATACACAGAAAATGGCACTGAACAAAACATCTTCAACATTGCGCACTCCGTCACGAGCAACACGTCTCCAAAACGCGAGTGGAGCGATCTTGATGAAGGTACAATCTCAACACAATATTGGCATCTACTATTGAAGCGAATGTTTACATTATTATTTCTCAAGTTTAACACTAACTAAACCACCCAATGAGCAGTTTTATTGGGGTTGCTTTAAATATAATCTTCGGTTAGAAATAATCATTCATTTTACAAGCCTCGTTAGAAGCACATAAAATACTTGGCTGGTAACAAATATTTCGTTTATGTTAATATTTGTTTCTAAGGATCAAAAAACTGTATAAAGTTGAAATTAATAGATATCAAATACGGGACTCTAACCCCTTGAACGGGTATTAAATTTGATTGAATGGAATCCAAAAAATCTCATGATTTGATACATTCAACCTATAGGCTACTTTCGGCAAGAAGCAAGATCTCACAGTACAAAAAAACTAAATTAATTAAAAATAAAAAGATTTTGTTTTCACAAACTTACATTTGCAGTTGGGTTGGATTAGTATGTATGGAAAACATTTATCCGACCCGCATTGATGGTACGGAACCCGAACCCTTGTTGCGCGAGTGTTATTATTGAACAACGTGCTTGCCACTTGCCACAACGTGAATTTAAAGTAGCGCCCTCGCACAAGTTTTAATAAACCAAATCCATTGCGAATAATAATTTGTAATATTCATGTATAGATGGGAATGAATTAATATATTATCTGTATTTGATACTATCTATTGCTTTGCATTTATGAATTTTGATTATTTATGCAAGTGTTTAGTTAGAGTGTTTATGCTAAAATATACAATGTTATTTCATGGACTGCATTCTCATCTTTATGTTACATTCTAAGTATTCGCTGCTCAATTGTTAATATAACAAAATCCATTTACTAAGGCTTTCCAAATGCGATTTTTACATTTAATTACATTAAATATTACTACGAAAATCGAGCTAAGCAGTCTTAAAAATTTATTCAATATCAGCCTATGTCCAGCAGTGGATGTCTTTCGGCTGATATAATGATGATTATTCAATATCAGATCACCAATAGTTATTGGAAGCAATTTGGGTTAGAATTCCTTTGCAGTGGTTGGTTTTGAGACGACAATAACGTAGTTTGTAGGCCCCTTAGCGTTATAACGTGACAGCCATCTGTCAAAAACTGTTATTTAAATATTTTATTTAATACTGCCGAAGATCTATTGCTAACTACTTCTTTATTTAATGTTGAAAGCGAAGCAGTGGTAGTTTGTCTTAATTTTGACATATACTGTGGTATGGCAGTAATATATACTTATTGTTAACCTGCGCATCCTGAATTATGAACTGAATGTGAACACTGCATGCGCAGCGATCGTAATAATTTGTTTTGTCTCCAGCTAGCAGCTCTACGCGTGACCTCGACTCCGGCGAACCGCTTGCAAAGAAATGCAAAAAATGTGATAGTAATGAGATCAGGTATCATTTTGCATCTCTTAGCTGCAGCTGTTCAGAACACGGGGTCAAGAATGTATTTACTGATCACTGCGATGTACACCAGTGACACTATTACATAATAATAACGCATGCGTAGATAATATGCTCACATCTGCTATTAGGCTCGCCCTGTTTTACTTTTAAAATAATATGGAAATGCGAGAAATTTATATCATCATGTGTTTTGGTTGAAATAATTGACTTCACCGCGGGTTTCGAACAGCTGGCTAGTTAAACTTTTTGTCTTTGCTAGAATATGGCATGAGCATAATTTTTCGGTGAGTTATAACAATTACTGCTGAATTGCTTTTATATTTTTTGGTATTAGTGTAAGTTTGCGTTTTGGTATTTCGTGCAAATTTAATTTAATTTAACGTATATGAATTAATTACACTAACCAAATATTAAAAGCGAAATTAAATATCGAAAATTATGGCAGAATAATACTCAGCAATTTCTTTGATTATGTATAATTGTTAGCAAAAGCTATTTCTAAGACATATAAACATGTTTATAGTGCGCATTACGCAGCAATTTTCTGACATGTCTCATTTCACAGAGCCCAGCTGATGAAGGCAAAAGTTGAAAAGGCTACTCTCGCTAACAAGGAGTTAAAACAGAAGATAGCACTACTCAACAAAAAGAATGCGTTGCGGGCCTCACTGTTCCGGATTTTCCTAAAGCCAGCGGTAAGTAAAATTTATCCTGCTCAACTCCACTGAACATTTTTGTAAATAATACAAGACATTCTTACGTTTTTACCTTCTTTGTTTAAGATCACGCCTAGCGCTGATGACGGGTTGCACATCACCGCGGACACAGAACTACATGTAAGATCATTATGTTTGGTAATCACTACAACAATTTTTTTTACCTAAGTACAAGGGGGTAAAATATATGACACACATATTCTAATCACGTCTAGTTTTTTTTAAGACACCCACAAGAGTGAAGCAATCCTGTTCTTGTTGTATAGTTGTCATTCAGTGATATTTTTGAAAGGGGTAGTTAGAAAATCTTGGGAAACAATAAAACAAGATTATTAGTGAAAAAAAATTCTAACTAATTGTTGATTACCACAATATTATAGAAGTCCCTTGGTGTGGTATTACAAAGGCGATCATTCAGGGTCCATACAATTTTGGGATAAAAATTAAGAAATTTTTGCAGATATCTCACAAATGGCAAGCTGCATCAATCTCGCAGTGCGACTTGTTGCGAACATTTTAGAACATTGGTTCTTCTTCGCTATGCTCTACGCGCTAAGCAAGCCCCCCTCGGCTGGCGACTGATAGTTTAACCGATTAGGCCCGCTTGCGCAACACTGGGTTATCTTACTAACTCGGAGTTAGTAGCTAACCCCGTGTTATTTATGACATTTTTGTATGACAATTTTAATTTAACCTCGTGTTAGCATCTAACTCTGAGTTAAGTTATTGGCGCAAGTGGGCCTTAGTGGTCTACGTTAGTGCTGGAACACAAGCCTGTGATGTTTTGGAGACTAACCTTTGGCCAGCAGGGGGGCAAAGTCTGACAGTATTAACATAGCCCTGGATCGCAGGAGTGGGAAGTCCTGGTGCGCAACTTTTGAAAAGCAGTGGTACAGGGTGACAATACAAATGAAGGTTACAGGCAAAAAACAGGGAATGTCCGAATTAATAGATTTTGAGAAAAACGTAATTAAAAGTTTAGAAGAATGTAATTTTTATGCAGTAACTTTAACTTGTAATTAATTAAATGTTTACTATTTAAATAATTGTGTTGTTGACAATGAACTTATTAGTTATAAAAAATAATTAAATTAAACAAAAACTAAATATAACAATCTTAGAACAAGAAAAGAACCGGGAATGACCATGACATACCGGTACAGAAGAAGGATTGTCCAAGGTGACAGTTGTGATTTGGAGGTTAGAATTTCTATAAAGTTTGCAATGTTGCTTAAAAAAACGTCTTTTTGGCGCCTTACTACTACTTTAAAAAAAGTTAGTGATTGAGAATAAAACTACCATAGATAAAGATTTGCTTGCCAATAAAAAAAGAAAAATAAAGAATTGTGACATTCCCTGTTCTTTGCCTGTACCCTTCAAATGATAAGTGGTCTACTTTAGCCCTGGATCACAAGAGCGGGCAGTCCTGGAGAGCAAACTTTGTCCAGCAGTGAGGTCATGCAGGCTAACAGTACAAACGATTAGTTGTCTACGTTAGCCTTCTTAGATCACAAAAGAGGGAAGTCTTGGAGAGCAACCGTTGGCCAACAGTGAGATGATGAGGCAGACATTACAATAGCAGTGATCGATTTTCATAAATATTCATGATTGTATTAAAATAATATCCTTTTGGACATCAATCACTGTGGCTTTAGTGACAGTATTGTTATTATGAGATTTTCATACTTTTCAAGTAATAAAAGTAAGCTAATATATATATTTACAGACTTTACAAAGTGACAAAATACCACGGTTTCGTTTCTATTAAATTAAATGTACGCAATGAACGTACGTAATAGAAACAAAACTCCACGTATTAAATATTTATCCATTGTTTAGGAGAAATACTCTAATAAAATGGATATTTATTGAGTATTTATCGAGATAAATTCCCGAGACAAGCTTGGGACGACGGCCAATTTACAGGTGCTAAGCGTACGCAAAAACTTTACTCACTTTTCTCAAAGTCTGAGCGCTGATATTTATGTGTAACTAGCTGTGCCCGCGGCTTCGCTTTCGTCTTCTTTACCTGCCTACCCTACATACCCACCCTACCTACCTGCTCTCCCAGGTAAACTCTTTTTTATACCACCCCTGTATTCTGGCGAATAACAAAGAATTGTTAAAATCGGTCATGCCGTTTTTGAGTTTTAGCGAGACTATCGAACGTAAATTGATTTATATATTTAGGACTAGCTGTGCGCGCGACTTCGCGCCGGTTTTTGTTACCTTCCTATCCTACCAACCTATCTAGTTACGCTGCCTACATTACCTACCTACCTACCCTACCTAACTTACCTTTTTAATTTATTTATTATTAAACCTTCCCTGTATTCTGACAAAAACAAAATATTCTAATCGGTCAAGTTATTTTTGAGTTTTAACAGCAATTGATTTTTACATATATAGACATAGATGTGTTCTGACTAGTGTTGTAAGCAACTCGAGTCTTGGTGACTTATTTAATTAAAATTGAGCTATTTTTGAAGACTCGAGTCTTATAAATAAAACTTAGAGGTCAAGTCCTTCAGAATTTGGAGATTTTGTAAAAAGACTTAAGTCCTGCCAAAAAGAACTCATGACTGAGTCCTCTAAATCCACAGCTGTAGTTTGAAGTAAATAAAATAGCAATAAACAAATACATCAACTCAAGTTCATGACGCAGTCTAGCTAGTCTAACTTAAAAGACTCGAAAGGACTCAGAAGACTCAAAGGACTCGGAACCATGTGACCAACAAGTCCTAGTCTTAAAAATCTACTCAAGTCTCGAAATTAAGACTAAAAGGCTCGAGTTTCTTACAACGCTAGACAGTTTTTAAACATGAAACAATAACCTTTTGTGGATTTCTGTCAACAGTAGAGCTATTCTGCAAACATCTCACCATGAAAATTTAGGTGGAGTGAACATGAAGCGAGCTATCCATCTATGCAATCAATTCAGTTCAGTGATAAGCTCACTCCACTTAAGTTTTCACATGAGATGTTTATAGAACACAAATTTTTGTATCACTACGTTCTATGAATTTATGTCATCATATTTATAAAAAAGTTTGTAATGCAGGGTGTAACGGAAAAGTGCAATCATATTTTATAAACTGCTTCTGCTTTTGTATATGAACAAATTTCTCCAAGGAAGTGTGCATTCTCATGAAATGTTTGACTAACAGAACATTGGTTTTTAGAACACCATGCAATTAGACAGTTTTTAAACATGAAACAATAAACATGTATGGCTTTTCTGTCAACAGAGGCCTTAGTGTGACTTTTTATTCACGCTAATTCGCGTTAACGTAAACGATCTCTTATGTCAAAAAAAGAGGTTTCTCTGTACCGTCCCCAGGCGGCGCTCATCCAGTTTCAATACAAATTGATGTTTACGTTAACGCGATTGAGCGTGAGTAAAAACTCGCACTTAAGGCCTCAGAAGAGCTATTCTGTAAACATCTCACCATGAAAACGTAGGTGGAGTGAACATGAAGCGAGCTGTCCACCGTCCACACAGTTTTCACATGAGATGTTTACAGAATAGATGCCTACACGTATCACAATATTCTATCAATTTATGTCATCAGATTTATAAACAAGTTTGTAATGCAGGGCGTAACGGAAAGGTGAAATCATATTTTATAAACTGATTCTGCTTTTGTATATGAACAAATTTCCCCAAGGAAGTCATAGTGAATTCTCAAAAGAATGTATCTCTCATGCAAATTTTGGTCAGCTGACTACAACTTTGTATGGTAAATCCAATTTCTTTTTGGGAATTGTCTAAGTACTTGGAGAAAGTAGTTAATTAATATGAGCAGAAGCAGTATTTAAAATATATTCGCATTTTCCGTTGCACCCTGTTTAATGTATGTTTAATATATCTTAACACTCGCTTCAATGCTAACAGTAAAGCATCATAGGTTTTGTTCAGAGGCATCAGACAAGAGACATCTTGTCATAATTTCTACAGCTGGACTCACACATTCTGAAATTCCTGTTTGAATTCAGAGTCGGAATCATAATCTGAATGCCGACAAGAGTAAATATTATTCTGAAAAAATCAGAATGTGTGTGGGGCATAGTGAAATGTATGCGTTGCTTTCTTAATTAATAATATGAATTCCGAGTCTGGATTCAGAGAGGAATTCAGAATGTGTGGGAGAGAATGTATGGATTTTGACAAAAGCTCTACCGAAATGTCACTTGGGCAATCTCTCATTTTGACTACATTTACCTCATTTTGAATTGAACACATACATGTTGACTTTGCGACACTGATAGACTGTTATTTATTTATTTATATATGCTTTATTATAGGTACACCAAGTTAAAACATAGAACAGGAAACTTAAAACAAAAATACATACAATGGGCGGCCTTATCGCATACCGCGATCTCTTCCAGGCAACCTGGAATGGACAGTGATAGCCTGGACATGAAATGGGGTTGACATTGGTGTAACACATAACATTAATAATATTTATTTTAAATCATATTATAATAGATACACAAATACATACATATGTTATATAATAAATACATAAATGCATACATACTCCAATATAACGAAAGTCAATAGGCAATGAAAGTAGATGTTGTAACGACAATGTTATTTTGTTGGTTGTCTTTTTGTCTGATATACAATGTTCCATCTGAAATTTTTTCAAAATATCCTGTCTTTAAATCATGTTTTACATTAGATACTAATGACAATGAATTCTGGTATAATCCCTAGATTTTTCATTTTAAATTCTAACATAAGATTTCTTTATATTCACTTACACTGTTTTAACTTGTTCCAAAAGTTAAAATATCCTCTACATACAATAACACAATGATTATAAATTTAGCATTATCAAGACCACCAAATACCTACCATTACATTACATAATAAATTAATAATAGGCAAGAATCACATTTTGATTTTATAAAGTTATTGAAAAATTTATATATAAATGAATGCCATTGCCATTGTTGTTTACGAGTTCTCTATGCCATGGTATTTTTATATGACCCCAACAACTCCCTTTATACAATATTGTAAGGTTACTTTTTCAATAATTTCCCCTTATAGAAAAGCTCCAGTGGCATCCATTTGGTGAATAGGTAAGTTATTAGTATAGTTGCAAAGGAAACAAACAATCTGAAAATCTACACAAAGGACTCTTTAAGATTGAAAAGATTACTTCTAGGCAAGCATGCTTCACCATCAACCACACCATCGTTTACCATCAGGTGGAATAGTGATCAACAGCAATTGTTTACAAAAAAAAGTAGGTACTTAACCTATCTACAAGTGCATTTTATATCCATAATTAATTTTGTTATAACCTAGCCTTTTGTTACTGTTTACCATTATTATTTTTAATTCTAAATACTCATTTACTAGTAATGGAATTATACACTTCTTTATTTTATTAATAGGTGACTGACCACTCTCATCTGATGGTAATCTATGATGTGGTTGATGGTGGAGCACGCTTGCCCATAAGTAACGTGTTCACCTAACCTATAATCTATTCAGTTATCGTGATTCTTAAAATATTCCCATGATCTGTTTTGCAACAGTGTACACCTCCATTCCTCCTAAACGCTGTCCTTCAAACATTCCTGTGACCGACAAGTCATCATTTGCCTCAATGTTATTGTTTGTAAGCACCTTTTTCACATAATATATTTTGGTGCGCGTGCCATTCGCTAAGATTTTATTTCACTTGAGTTGTATTTGCAGCACCACATTCGATACAGAAGTCCAATACATGTTTTTCCACAAGTATTTGCAACCGTAATCTTCCATTATTTTTATTGGAAAAATACATTTATTTACTTTACTATATGTATGTACTTACTATATGTATGTACTTTACTATACATCTATATGTACTACAGGACAAAGGTTTAAAAAAACAAATGTACGATGGGCGGTCTTATTGGGTCATAGCGCACAGGGCAATCCAGATAATCACGTATAGCTCTAGCTAAACTTCTTGGCCGCCCTGAAGTTGGCTACAATGGCTGCGCAGTAGTAAATCTCGTACAAAAACAGCACCGTTTCGTGCCTCGCGCATGCGGTAAACCAACTTCAAGGCGGCCAAGAAGTTTGGCGAGGGAGGGCTATACTCTGTGCAGGCAAACAACCTTTTTTCGTTGGATGGATTGAAAGTCAAAGTTCTGAAACTGAACGAGATGGATACAATGTTGTCAGTACACAAAATAAAATAAATACTCTACATAAACATAGTAATAACTTATGATACATAGATACAATATATACTAAATAATACTAAAATAGTACTGAAAAATATCAAAATAGCAGAGAAAGGAGAAGAATAGTAATAGTGAAAGGTGACATTAAATTTGATTCTTGATTGTTTTCTGTCACGCGGTTCACAGATAATAATAGTAGTTTTGTAAAAGTTCGTGAGTTCTTATCGTAAAATCCAGTTTAATAAAAAAATAATAAATAACTGCCAGAGTATATCCGCTGAAAACGCTAATAATGGAAAACAATATATCACGGGAATTTAACGCGATGATTTAGATTATTTATTTACCTATTTAACCCGACGTTTCGACCGTATTGCAACGTGTTGTGTTGTTCGTGTTGTTGTCGAATCATCGCGTTAAATTCCCGTGATATATTGTTTTCCATTATGAAACGCGGAAGTTTTAAAGTTAATAACGCTAATAATATTAAAAAAGTTTACGTAAAAAATAAAGTACAGCATACACTCATACAAGCGCCGCTTTTTCATTATCTGTGGCGCCCTATGTAAAATGGCGGCACACCAACCACAGCTGCGTTATGTGCATAGCTATTCACCTCAATTCACAAACATTAGATGCTATGCTGAAACGAATGATTGAGGTTTTGCACGGGTCAGTATGGAAGAATGCTGCAATTAACTTAAGTTGCGAATTACTTAGTAAAAAAATAATTTATTTAAAACACTTTTTCTACCAGATAAAAGGTTTGGTAGCATTCTTCTTATTGTGTTTTGTATATAAATATACTTTCAGTTTTTTTATATTTTGCTTCAATAACGAAAACGCTGATTGCGTGAAAAATAGCTCACAGTGCGTTGTGGCTCCTTTCAAAGGGATTTGGCGTCGTAGCACTTATAAAAAAGACAATGACTCGTTGTGGTAAACACAAATAATTATACAATGAAAAGCTTCGATTGCCAGCATAAAAAAAAACAGATTTGTTTTTTTGTAGCTAAACCTTACTATTTACTACTGAACTGTATTTATTACTGTGTTCCTAAATCTGAATGAAAGAACCTATAGTGCGCGGCATGTAAGTTGACCCAAAATTTTCTAACGTTTTATTGAAATTAAACGATTTAACCATAAATGATTCCCTTAAAAACGACCTAATCGTTGAAAATTTGTATACTTTCAACGGTTAGATACGACCTATTATGGAATTCATTTCGGTTTAAATCGTATAATTTTAACAAAACTAGTACATTTTGGGTTAACTTACGTGCCGCGCGCTATAGTTGGTAAATACCCAAAACGTTGAGTAGAACAGCAGCCTAATTGCGTAAGTCGGTAGGGCAAAGAGCATGCTCCATGAAATAGTAAGATAAATTCCCTTTAAATAATAAGGTACCTATTGCCAAAAAATATTAGCCGCATTCATTGGTGATTTTTTGGCAATACCTAATTATTTAAAGGGAATTTGTCACACTTTTATGGAGCATACCCTTTGCCCTGCCGAATTCACTTAGGCAATTATGATGCGGTTTACTGTAGTAACGTTATCTACCCTTACTGCCCCGTCAGTAAAATCCGCCCAGCACATATTTACTGTCTATTAAAACGTGTGATAATTTATTTTACTATTTTATGTAAATAGGATACACTGATTGGACCAAAAGTCAGTTAGCACTTACAAATCAAATCAAATCATATTTATTCGTAAATGTAGGTTTCAATACAATAGGATGTTATAATAAGGTGGTCAGTTCGCTACATTTTACTCGAGAGCATACAAATAATAACAAAGTTAGTGGTGTCGAAACAACAGACACACATTTAAAATTAAATAATTCAATTACTTACAATACACACAATTCCATACTTACTAACACACAATTACCAACGTCAAAATAATAATAATAATCTAAATATAATATTGTAATAAGCTAAATGTCAGTGGTGTCCTCCATAAACTCAGTTGTGGAGTAGTAACATTTGTGAATTAAAAATTGTTTCAGTTTCTTTTTAAACATATTATTATTAAGATTCTTTATCTGTCGCGGAATTTTATTGAAAATAACTGGAGCCATTCGGTAAACACTTTTACGTAGGAGGGCTGTTTTACTACGATCAACACAAAGAATGTTCGAATCCCTTTTTCTTAACCGTGGATCAGCTGGGGTTCTTATTTTGAAAAGCTGTGGGTTTGTCTTAACAAACACTGCCACCTCACCTCTTACTAGTCCTAACTATCCATACTAATATTAAAATTGCGAAAGTAACACTCTGTATATCGGCTTGTTACCGTTTCACTTTTCATAGTTTAATCCCGGTAGTGCGTTCCCTTGGTATAAAAATAAAACACTTTTACACGAGCGAAGCTACGGGCAAAATCTAGTACCATTCATATTTAAATATGAATAAATCCTCATTAGTATAGCTATGCAGAGAATAACCCAAGACTACTACGATGTTTACTGACACTTAAACCTATTACTTTAGTAAGTGTTAGATAAAATATTATTTTGTCTAAAATATACTAAAACCAATACTTCAAGAACGACGAAAAGAACGAAAAGACGATATAAATTCTGTCGGAACATAACATTGTTCTTTCGGCACTTTCCTAATTTATCTCTAATTGAATGATCCCGTTTTCAAAATATCTGTATGCGACTGTATCAAATCAAAGCGCCCTCGATCTTTCCATGTTTGCGGACTCAATATGATTACATACAAGACACGGACAGATATTTGCCTGCAACTGGACCTCCAAGATACAGGCTGTGCCTAGTTTGGGGCCCGTTGCCACTTAAATTGTGTATCAAGTTTATTATACCCCTTTGTGCAATTTCTTCTTTGTTGTAACTAAGTCCATAAAAAGATTATAAAATTAAGTGTTTAAAAATATAATGTGTTTATTAGGAATGTTAATTTAATGTGTAATGTTACATTTCAGAGTTTATTGGGCAACAGTAACCTGACGTCGGTCCTGGCCAAGATGCTGCGGAACGCTGATTCGCCTCCCGACGCTTCGTGATATAGATAGAAGCGGCTGATTACAATCAACAGAATGGCTACAACTAGGTCTAACTGTACAATGATTGTAACAAAAAATATTGAGAGCTGACAAATGTTTAAAACTCAATCGTTCCTAGGCTGACTATGAGCTCTTTTAAAGATTACAGTAAGTAGGTACTTAAGGTTTTTTAAAGTTAAAACATAAAGTTGAGCGATTTTTGGTTTGGTGCTGATGCGGCTTGTTGCGGCAGTGAAAACTTAATACTTTGGACATTGGTCAGTAAGGCCGCTTAATAAACAGGATTAAGTTTTCACTTCTGTCGACAGTCTCACCACTCCAACCACATTGGGCCAAAATCTCAAGGCGAAGTATCATTTTATCAGCGATGTGATTGTCAATATGCGAAAAGGTGTTTGGGACATTTGCGCTACATTTTTGTCTTTGCGGCGATCGGTGTCGCTGGTAGAATGTCACTTTGTAGAGGCTCAGCCCCCTAGCAAAGTTACAAACGTTTCGTATCCAATCACTTTCTACAATCGGTCTGACCACGTGACTGAGGGCCGATTTCACCAATGAAACTAATCGCGATAAGTTCAACTAAACTCAGTTTATGCAAATACAGCGTTCTGATTGATTCTGATGGGACCGCTGAGAAACTACCATTCAGAACGCTGTATTTGCATAAACTGAGTTTAGTTGAACAAATCGCGATTAGTTTCATTGGTGAAATTGGCCCTTCTTAACGTTCAGGGGGGTAACCATAAGGTCTTAGAGTAAAGTTATTTTGAGTGTACGTAAGGGACAGATGTATACAAGTCATATACATTTGTCCCTTACACATACTCAAAATAACCTTTCTCTAAGAGCTTATGGGGGGTGACCAGATGTGTCATTACCATACTTGGTTATTTTTCTTATCCTTATCGATTGTAGATTGTCAACTTGGCTTAGATGGATGGATTTTAAATTGTATCAGAACTTGTAGCTAGCCTTGGAAGGATTGTTTTTGTCCTGATTGGTACTGACAATTGTTCGAGGTGCAAACGTGCGATTGCGGTGCTCACCTCACCACCGAATATCTGTAACTGATTTTAAAATGCACATCACGTCTAAACGGCTAGTCGAATTTGTTGAAAAAAATATGTGGTATACTAGACCATTTCCTTAATAATTTGATTTTGATTTCAATAATCCAAATTTAGATAATTAAAGTCAAAGTCAAATTTCTTTATTTCAATTAGGCCAATAAGCGACACTTTTGATTAAACAAATGGTCTTGTATAACAAACATTAAAAAAAAAATACGAGTAGCCGTTTAGACGTAATGTGCATTTTAATATCAGTTAGGTACAGAGAGTCGTATCGGCCTTAGGCTGCCTATCCACTTGACGCGTGCCGGAGAAAAGAGGAGCGGAGCCTCTTTGCGCCGCTCCGCGCCTCTTGGTCTGGCAGCCTTAAACGCGCTTGTTTTCACGAGTAGCACGGGACGACATACAGCGACACACCCTTAAAGCATGTTCGCTAAAATGCACTTCATTCTTCTTCAATTAACTATATTTTCGACTTTAACATTTGTTAATATTAAATAAAATATTTCACTTCATCATCTAAGGCCCATTTGAAAAAAACTTAACTCGAAGTTAGTTGTTGTATGACAAATGGTCAAATTAACCTCGTGTTAGCAACTAACAACCGTTAAAAGTCAACCGTTGAATCCGACTCGGCTGGGCAGCGTTCGGGAAGTTGTGCGGTATCTACTCGTCCAACTTACCACAGTGTCTCAAGACTAATTAACTCAGCCAGTCGGCCAGTGTTTGTTGCACATATGGCTCTGAGACGAGGTCGCTCACAATGGGCTTACAGTCACCCGAAGGGCAATGGAGAGGACCATGCTCGGAGTATCCTTGCGTGATCGAATCAGAAATGTAGAGATCCGCAAGAGAAGCAGCAGCCGTATTGCGTAAATGAATACGGCAACGCAAAGAGTTTGACCGCTATACAATCGGCCAAATCGACCAATCACACAGACGGAAATCCACATCGCGTCATTCATCTCGCATGTGATTCGACGATTTGGTCGATTGAATAGCGGTCAAACTCTTTGCGTAGCCGTACGTTACGCAATACGGCTGCAGGGTTACCGACATAGCCCGTAGAATTGCCAAACTTAAGTCGTATGGGGCAGAAAAGTTCTGGAATGGCAACCGTGAACCGGAAGAAGTTGTTTTGGAAGGCCTCCCACCAGGTGAACCGATGACCTGGTGAAGGTTACAGGGATCCGCTAGATGCGGGGCGCACGGGACTGGTCAATGTGACGAAGCTTGGGGGAGGCCTATGTCAAGCAGTGGACGACGTCTTTCGGCTCATATGATGAGGATGAGCAACTAACTCTGAGTTAAGCTTTTCGTGCAAGTGGACCTAATAATTTTACGATTACTCATAGATTTAATGTATTATTCTGTAATCTAGATTCTATGATGGTTATATATTATAATATTTTTTTATATTCAAATCATCACCCATATAGGATATAGTTAATGTAATTAGTGAAACTACACTGGCGAGATGGGTATAGTTCTCGCCAAACTTCTTGGCCGGGTTGAAGTTGACTACAATGTCTGCGCAGTAGTAAATCTCATACAAAAACAGCACCGCGCCGCGCCTTGCGCATCGGAAAGCCAACTTCAGGAGGGCCCAGAAGTTTGGCGAGCACTATACGAAGCTATGAAAGCTAGCGCAGCTGTATGCGGTTTCAATGGCCACTGGTAGCGCAGCTGTCTGCGGTTTCAAGGCTACTGGTAGCGCAGCTGTCTGCGGTTTCAATGGCCACTGGTAGCGCAGCTGTCTGCGGTTTCAAGGCCACTGGTAGCGCAGCTGTCTGCGGTTTCAATGGCCACTGGTAGCGCAGCTGTCTGCGGTTTCAATGGCCACTGGTAGCGCAGCTGTCTACGGTTTCAAAGGCTACTGGTAGCGCAGCTGTCTGCGGTTTCAATGGCTACTGGTAGCGCAGCTGTTTGCGGATTCAATGGACACTGGTGGCGCAGCTGTCTGCGGTTTCAATGGCCACTGGTAGCGCAGCTGTCTGCGGTTTCAATGGCCACTTTTAGGTCAGCTGACTGCGGTTTCAATGGCCGCTGGTAGCGAATTCAATGCCCGCTGGTAGCGTAGTTTAAATTAAGATTATGATACCCATTGTGTTTGTGAGTTTGGCTAGATAATTTAATTAGACACTGTGTAGTGTAGTTTTAATTTTCTATAAGTATTTTTAAATGATAACATTAGGTATAGTGAAAATAGTTTGTTAAATAAAAATGTTACAGTACACATATTAGCCCAGCAAATAAAGATATTTACTGCGAAAAAGATCGTATTCTAGTAATTTTACCGGCATTATGTTCATTAAGGTTGTAATAGTGCTGCCTAAAAAGTCTATAAAAATCGCATAACAGTAAAAAAAATGACAAACAACCCAAAAATCAGATTTTTATGAATAATTCTCGTGTTGTTAATTTCGTGTTCAATTGTGCACAAAAAAGTAATTTTTTTGACCAATTATGCACAAAAATTTCCACACAAGATTCGCTAATGTTCATTAGTTTACGAGATACAGATTAAAATTATTTTTTTTCGTTCTAAATATGTGCTTATAATAATATAGGCTACTTAAATTATGTTTTTATGCACAAGAGAGCCGTTTAATATTCAAATTGACGTTTTTTGGTATTTTTATATGTTTTGGCAACAATATCATCAATTTTGGTTACTTACAATATGTAAAAACAGAAAGCTAACGGTACTAAAAGATACCAATTATCAGTGTTATTTACTGACAGTACTAAAGGAAAAATAAAATAGTATTGAAATTAAAAATAATTATATCCGTACTGGACGTACGGATATAATTATTTTTCACATAACCTTTGATAATTCTGAAGGTTTTTATTTTCGCTGGGTGGATAACGTATGTGAATTCATTGTTATGTACAAAAATGCTAACAGTTATGAAGTGAGTCATACAACAGGTATGAAGTAGGTATTGCCTATTATTTTGTGTTATAACAATAATGTAATATTTAAATTTAAATAATTTACTGTTTCTTTATTATTACTATCTAAACTTTATATTAGTGCAAATGCTAACAGATAGGTACTGTGGAACAATGGGGAACTGAAAATGGCTCATAACAATTTCGCTAAAATATTTGTTATACCTTATAACAAAAGTTCGAACAACTAAGTATTATGTTGCACAGGTAATTGTATTATTACTTTGCAATATGCGAAATATTGAATAAAAGTTTATAATTTTGCACCTACATATTCGTTATAATAAACTCTGTTACCATACAAAAGTTTAAACATTTACGTGTTAAATAATTTGGGTAATGCGCGGCGCGATGACAGAACGTATTGATTGAGGCGCGATACCATTTCATTACTGTCACATCTCACAAATCACTACGCTGTTCTTGTAGTATTTACAATACAAATTGATATTTTTTTAATGATGAGGTCGAATACTCCCGGCCACTTTTACAAGTTTTCTTTTCCTAAGAACCTCACTCAATCAGATTGTATTATTATATTATTAATAATAAGCCCCTCCATCCTGAATTTCACTTCTTTACTCGGTTGTACTTTCTCTAGTCCTTTTTAAAGCATATCTCTCAATTCAGTGTGCCTCCGGGCAAAGGCCTCCCCTAACTGTCTCCACTGTTTTCTGTCCCTAGCGACTCTTTTCCAATTAGGATATGCTGTCAATTTTAATTCTTCCTCCCATCTCTTTCTCTGTCTTCCCCTGTTCCTTTTTCCACCTCTAGGATACCAGTCAGTCACAATTTTGCTCCATTATTCTTGTGGGTTACGTAGCATATGGCTTACCCATCTCAACTTCAATTGGTCTATCTTGGCAACCACATCTGTCTTTGCTCTGATGAAAGTGTTTCGTTGTTTGTCTTGTTTCTTAATACCTAACATGAATAACAAGCTTCTTTCCATAGCTCTTTGGCAATGTTCCAACATATCTCTATGGCATTTTGAAAGGGACCATGTTTCATATCCATATGTAATCCAAGGGAGGATGCAGGTGACTGCAGGATGGTGGTGATTTACTATTACCATAATACAAAAAAAAGTTAGGTTATTCATGAGCTGGCTGAGTATCCTAAGACTGTACAGCATGATTTTCTTCTTGTTTACATTTTTTTAGTTCACTTCTTGAGCAGTTGGGCACTCCGACTGCAGAGTTTATTAAGCGTAAAATTATAAGCTTAAATTCAATATTTCGCATATCGCAAAGTAAAAACACAATTACCTGTGCAGCATAATACTTACTTGTTAGAAATTTTGTTGTAAGGTAAAATTTATCCCTCTATGCATAAAGGTAAATATTTGAAAAGCTTGCATCTTTTATTGAAAGAGTTACGAGCCATTTTCAGTTTTTCATTGTTCCACAGTACATTTTCAATAATATAAAGTTTAGATGTGTCCTCTTAATAAACGTTGCCTGCAGTTGATTGCGCGTCTATTCATTATTAGGTTCAAAGGTTGCACCAAGCGGTGACTGGACGTTCCATTCAATGCTGTCTACTTACTGACAAATCTGGTTGTTTTACTATTAAACGCAAACCCTAACTAGTGTTACTTACTAGTGAACACCAACTTTCGTACCACCCGGCTGTCAAACTTCCCGGCAGGCTTATTACGTATCTTTTGCAAGAGCAAAACGATAGCGATTTTTGCGCAATAATTGCTCTTCAATACAAAAGTATTTTTTTTAATAAGTTCATTTGCCAAACAGCGAGCTTATAGCAAACGATTGTGTAGGACCTACCATACCTACACTGCAGGTAATTCCGACTTATATGACATAAAGCGCTTGATCGCTATCGTTCTGCTCTTGCAAAAGATACGTAATAAGCCTACGGGTAGTCTGGGTGATTTCGGGAGATAACGCCGCGTGTGATTAAAACGCTGATATCTCTAAAGTTTGTTTTTCGAATCGAATGAAACTTATGTTGTTAGAATCGTTATGAAATAAGCTATGACATTTCCAAATGAATTGAATTATACCAATTTGCCTTGTAATATTATTGTTAATTCTAAATTGAAATCAGCGTGAGTGAAATTTACACAGTTTCTTGTACAAAAGAAGATAGCAATAAAATAAATACCCAACCATTATTTTTATGTTTTTATTTTTATTTTAATCACATAAACTTATTTATTATTATACGTATTTAATGTTAATCAGTTAAAAGAACACTCCTTTCCATACACTTTTTATCATACCACAAGCTTTACAAAAAAATGCGTCGGGTAGAGGACCGCCGCCGATCAACAAAAATGGGTTTGTGTCTTCAGTTATACTTCAGTTCCGAGAACTATGTAAGCCGAATGGCTTAGGTTGATATCTTATTCATAGTTTGGTACACAATCTTATCACAGACTAAATGTCAGCTGTTAGAATTGCTTAGTTTACGAACAATGAGTCATAAAGTCAAAGTCAAATATATTTATTTCAACTAGGCCAATAAGCGGCACTTTTGAACGTCAAACATTAAATCTAAATTAAAAATGTACAAGTAATAAAAATTGACTCTACCGTGCATTCGGAAAGTAGCTTGTTATGGAGAAGAACGCACAAGAAACTCCATACCCAAGTAGCACAAAACTGCATTATAGGATGTCACAAAGGGTAACATCGGTAACTTTAGCATATATGAAGACTTATTACAGTACACTCGAACTGCAATAGCTGTAAACTATATAGCTTTCGCCTGTATAATAATGCTTTTATGCGTCACGGAGACAACACTGTAATGCTGCAAGCGTTAATATAGGTATGCAGTTCAGTATTAGTACTGTAAGCCGCAATTAAACATTTTTATGGACTTGAACTCAGCTATATTCTGAATTGAAGGCCACAAGTGTACTCTTAGACCGCTTGAATTTAAATTGAAAGAA
This sequence comes from Anorthoa munda, assembly GCA_945859665.1. Lineage (NCBI taxonomy): Eukaryota > Metazoa > Arthropoda > Insecta > Lepidoptera > Noctuidae > Anorthoa > Anorthoa munda. The sequence continues at coordinate 54,072,592 of OX243893.1, read as the reverse complement.
CATTTGAGCTACTATAATGCAATCAGTTATTCTGTGACTCCAATTAACAATGATATAATGCGTCTTGCTGCACATAGTTGAACTTTAATAGTGTTAATCAGCTTGTTACACGCAATCTTATAAGAGCACTTATATATATAGAGCCCACATGATCACTTTGGGTTTTTTCATATATGATGCTAAATTACAGCACACTGCTATAAATTAGCTCACACGTATCATGGCTAACCCCCGTTTTTCAAAACTCGATTATCGGACTGTTAACGTAATCGAGGAATAATCACCGGTTATCTGCTGTGATTGGCTGTTGACAATTGATTCAAACAATCACAGCAGATTGAACACATGCTTGACAATTTGTCACATTAATTTAGCGGTGAGAAACCCGGCCTAAGACTTTTGTGGATTTCAATGTTATGTGTTTGTTTTATTTATTGCTAATTTTTTTGAGTGCATCTGCATTTGATTTTTTTTTGTCATGGTTAATAATTGAAGTTCAGATACATAATACGCGTTCTTGACAATTTGTCACATTAATTCTCAAATAATTGGGTTATCTAACAGCAAACCTCAGTTGTTATTGGAAATTTGCGTATAAGGACAGTGATTCAAGTGCACAAAAAATTCAAAGTAAAAAAAAAAGACGTGGTATATTTTAAATTGGTTTATTAGTTTGGGACGGTTCCTTAGATAAAGTACCTATAGATTAAGCCTTAAAATGACCTTGATTGATAGAGCGAGATGGCTAATTGGCAGCTCCATGTAAATAATAAGGACAAAAGATTATTTTTCGTCTTTGTCACCGTGGCCGGTTTCTGTTGTTTGTCAAACTCTAATACAATGGCAGGTTTGACAAACAAACTCGGTTTTGTTTGATTTTCTATGATTTCGTGGTATTATGTGTTAATTGAGACAAGGAATTTGGGTTATTTATAGATAATAAGTGTCAGTGCGATGGTGGGTTGTAGTGTTCTTGTTCTTGTTGTAACACCAGAACTAACTATTGCTGTCTCATGTGCGGCCACGCCAGTGCTTAATCTATAGGTACTTTATCTAAGGACGATTCGTTATTTGACTTAAAGAATAATACATTTTAGGTTGCCACAAAGTAAGATATTAATAACCCCTTTTTGCCCCGTTAAGGGTCGAGTTTTTAACAATCCAAATATTATGTTATTCCCTCTTTTCTTTTCTTTTCCCGTTTATATTACTTACGCAATCTAAGTAAGATTACTCAAAAAATACTTTAACACCTCTTAACCCTAGGATAGGATAAATGGACCCCTTTTCCGCACTTACATTCGCATTTGGTCCATTGTACGTGCAGGCCTCCTCTCTGTGAGAGAGTGGGCCGTAATCCACCACGCGGGCTCAGTACATGTTGGTGGATGTCACATGTCTTCGAATTTTTGGTTCTAAGACATGCTGGTTTCCTCACGATGTTTTCCTTCACCGTTTTTAAGAGCAGTGGTGATGTAATAATTTACACAAAGTAAAGCGCCTGCCTGGGTTCGAACACACGACCTACAACTTGTAAGTCGCGGCCGTTACCACTGGGCCACCACTGCTCTCCCTCTTAAACCTATCTGGGAGGTAGTTTAAAAAGACGTCCATTTTGATTACTTTAAAACCAAGGAATTAGATTTGTCATACAAACGAATTGCCCACTTTTCATCCCCTAAAGGTTGAAAGTTTGAGGAAGGCCTATGTCCACTAGAGAAAGTTTATTGGATGAAATGATGAAAGGTTGAATTTCTGAGAATTCCTTCTTAGTGCTGCCCTATGTATACATAAAAAACCGGCCCAAGTGTGAGTCGGACTCGCACACGAAGGGTTCTGTAGCATTATCGCAAAACACTGCAAAAAAAATACGTTTGTTGTATGGGAGCCCCACTTAAATATTTATTTTATACTGTTTTTAGTATTTGTTGTTATAGCGGCAACAGAAATTCATCATCTATGAAATTTTCAACTGTCTAGCTATCACGGTTCATGAGATACAGCCTGCTGACAGACGGACAGATAGACAGACAGACGGATCGCGGAGTCTTAGTAATAGGGTCCCTTTTTACCCTTTGGGTACGGAACCCTAAAAATTGATTATTTGGGTTGATATTTATGTCAACTTTTATGTTTATTACATAAAATTCTTCAAAAAAACTTTAACACCCGTTAAATCGTACTTGGGGGAAGACTCGAAAATGTAATAATGACAAAGTTTATTGTTTACTTGGGCTGGTATTTATCTCACGTTTTAAGTTTATTAATCCAAGAAACAAAATTCTTCAAGAAAGTTTTAACACCCCATACCTACATCGTCTTTTGGGGGTACTTTCAGAAAATTAATAACGACAACCTATAATATTTACTTGGTTGGTATATAAGTCAAGTTTTAAGTTTATTAATCCAAGGAATAAAATTCATTTAAAAATCTTTAACACCCGTTAAATAGTATTTTCGGGTAAGTTTCAAAAAAATTATAGTGACAGCCTTTATTGTTTACTTAAGTTGGTTTTTATGTCAAGTTTCTAGTTTAATCAGATTTTTACATACAAACTTAAACACTCCCTAAATCGTCCTCTGGGGGTAGTTTAGAAAAACTTATAATGACAATCTTTATCATTTACTTAGATTATTATTTGTGCCAAGTTTCAAGAATTTTGGCCGAAAGAATTAGATTTTTCATAAAAAATCTTTGATTCCTATTGCGTTTGTGAGTTTGGCTAGATAATTTGATGAGACTCTTTGTTGTGTAGCTGTAAGTTATTTTAAATAAGTATTTTAAAATTATAACATTATGTATAGTCAAGATAGTTTGTAAAATACAAATCTTAACTTACAGTACACATATATATAATCGCTATGTTTTTAGTAATGATGTTCCGACTAGTCAGTAAAGACGACTATCCGCCCACTTTCGTAGTCGCCGTAGTCGGTGAATAATCGGCAAAGAACGCCGAATAGCCAGCTTCTTATTATATGTATTCTTTTTGATATAATTAAATTGTAATCATTCACTTTAATGAGCAATAACCGTATTGTCATTATTTTTGAACACAAAAACACGGCTTTGATAAGTGCTTATGCAAAAATCAAGAAACAATGCGAATTGGGATGCGTCCTGGGTAGAAATATGATAATTCTATTTAGTCCTTCAGTGAGATTATCAAATAATATTACATCCGTATTTTTTGTTTTATTATATAATAAAAATTTACAAAGATAAAGCGCATCAAAGTTCAGACGTCATTTTGTCAGTATAAAGGGTAGCACACCGTGACGTCACACGATATTTCAATGCACTGTATCATAGTAATCTTTTGTTTACATGGCTAAAGAAAAAATATGTGCCCAATATTATTAGGTAATCAAACTGACGGACTAAATAGTTCTTTTTAGACATAATATATCCTATTAAACAAACCATGTTTTGACACGCTCGCAGGCGGCGTTTGCGCGAGAATTTGCTGTAAACGAAACGTCACGCCTCTTTACAGTCGGCCAAAGTCATAGTCGGTAAGTCGGCATATCTCTAGTTTTTAGTTATGGACATTCTTCTGCATTATAGTTGTCATAAGATACAGATGACTTGATAATAATGTTAATACCGACGAAACAAAAAATTAAACTGGATTAATGATATTATTCAAGGATTTTGAAGTATGAATCATACTATGGCTCTAATCACACTAATATAGGCGAAAGTCTGTGAGTGTGTGTGTGTGTGTTTGTATGTTTGTTACTTCTTCATGCTCAAACAGCTTGACGGATCTAGATGAAATTGGCGCAGAGGTAGATTAGAGTCAGGAATAGCACATAGGATATATTTATACCGGGAATATGTTCCCTCGAGCGCGGGCGTAGCCTCTGGCAGAAGCTAGTGTTCAAATAAATGTAATATACGGTATGAAACTTAGAATAATGGTTTTATTTAACTATTATGTATTAAATAAATATTTTCTTATTAAAATCGGCGAAATAATAATCCGTATTTCACCACTATCACTTCACTACATATTAAAAAATAAAGACCCCGCCGCGTTTGTACGCGATAAACTCAAAAACTACTAAACGGATTTTCATGCGGTTTTCACCAATAGAAAGACTGATAAACGAGGAAGGTTTTTGTGTATAATTTGTACTTTCATAAACGATTTATAGGTATTTTGAAATAATTTAATGATAAGTAGAATAGTTGTGCATGTTCTTGTTCAATTGTACAAAAGGTTTGGTAATTTCTTTATGCAATAATTTGGTATGATTTGAGTACATAGTAGACGTTTTCGAGTATAGAAAATTGTCAGTTTAACGTACAGAGCGGCGGACAACGGCGGCGGTGATTTTACACAATTACCTATTCGAAATAAAATGTAAACTTTATTTCACAAGTAGCAACAGCTGACTGCGGGTTAAATGGCCAATAGAAACGCAGCTGACTCAATGGCCGCTGCGCTGGTAGCGTGTTCAATAATGGTCGCTAGTAGCGTAGTTCAAATTATTTATATTATATCTTCATTACATTTTGATTCCTATAGCTTATGTAAGTACTTACGTGTATGGGTGTACTTATAAATCTAATCTACAAATCTTGCAAAGAGCTCAAAATAAAATTATTAAAATTCTTTTTACCGAACACTAACACTAAACTTTAAAATGACACAAAGCTCATGAATATTGCACAGATATATAGGTATAATACTTGTATACTTGTTCATACAATTTTAAATAAAAACATACATACACAACTAACTCTTACAATACAATCACAAATGGAAAACAGATACAGCTAGAACCTAGACAAGCAAATGACATAACGTTGCGGGCGCCAAGAACAAACTACGGCAGGAGTACGATTCTGAATGAAGGAGCTCAGCTTTACAACAAATTGCCTCGGCATATTAAAGATCAAAAATCCATGTACACTTTCAACTTCAAGATTTTTAGCGGATTTAAAATTTTAAGCTATCTTCGGGTACTGTAATAATCTAACCTATTTTCTATTGTGTAACCGTCGCGTCGCCCAATGTATTCTAATTAGAAATACGTTTTTCCTCATAAAAGTGAATGTAATTCTTTTTGAGAAATAAAGTTCTTATACCATTAACTACTTAGATAATTTAATTAGACATTGTGTAATTTAGTTGTAAATTACTTTTATTTAAGTTAGGATTTGGTTTAGGATGAAATCTCCTTAACAAATTTGATAAATTAAACGAAAGTAAAACCATGAAATCTGGACTTATAAATTCAATGGTTCAAGTTAAAGCACTTTTACTCAAAGATGCATCTGTATCCTTATGTGAGTAATTAATCATTATCATTGACGTCATTGATCCATTAAAATGACGAATTACTATTTATATAAGACGATTGCAATTTGCAAGAAAATAGAGCCTATTTCGAGCAACTAATTTGTTAGTTTAATTTTTTTTTCAAATAATTAAAAATTTTCATGGTTTTCCTTTCATTTAATTTGTCAAGTTTGTTAGAGAGATTTCATCCTTATAATTGACCAACGATCGATGCAATAAAAGTACAGGGTGTACTTGTTGTCATAAGATGTAAATGATAGTTATGATAATAATATTATTACTTTTGCTTTTCATTATTTGTGACTAGAAAACTACTAGTGAAATAATGATTATACATACTGTGCGAAGGACTAGTTACCCGACTGCCGAAGGAGGGTAACGTGAAAAGTGTAAAATGTGTTTATCAGTCTATGTATGTATGTATGTATGTATGTTTGTTCCTATGTGGCGTTCCAGAGACCAAACGCGTTGACCGATTTTGATGATTCATACGTCAATCGATTCGTCTTAACCTTGCGAGTGTCATAGGCTACATTAAATTTGAAACATAGAAAAATGGCGGCTTTTGGGCGCCATATTGTGGGGGGCCAATTTAATTTTTTCTTCCAAACCCATCGTGTGGGGTATCAAAATAAAGGGCTTCAAGAGGTGATTTCAAAAATATATAACACTTATATATTTAAATGTACCTAATTCGAAAAAATTTTTAACTAAAAGTTATAAATAAAGAAAATAATTAAAAAAATCAAAATACCCGACTGCTTAAAAAGCGAACTAAAAAGACGTAAACAAGAAGAAAATCATGCTGTGCAGTCGGAGGATACATCTGGTTTTGGTCAGCCAGCTCGCGAATATTTTATGTATCCTCCGACTGCACAGCATGATTTTCTTCTTGTTTACGTCTTTTTAGTTCGCTTTTTAAGCAGTCGGGTATTTCGTTTTTTTTTTTTTTTTTTTTATGACTGGAAATTATACTTCATCCTCAACATTTGTATTTCTCGATGTAGACATACTTACTGCCTTAACCGCTGCGAGGCCCTTGTCCTTTTTGCAATGGACAAGGTAATAGGGGCTAAAGTATGAAATTGCCGTTTTAATGTAATAGGTACTTCGAATTCACATAGAACCTTCATGGTCTGAGATTTTTGAGTGAAACTTTTTTCACATGGTACCTATGAAATTCTTCTTTTAAAAAATGTGCAACATTCGTTTATCGACTTTCAGTTGTTTTTTTTATTCAGCTTAGACTAGAAAGATGGATACTTCGAAAATTCGAGTGATTTTTGAATACGGGTTCCGACGCGAAACTAACGCGGCAGAAACAGCTCGCAATATCAATGTTGCGTTTGGAGAGGGGACTGCTAATGAACGCACTGTGTGATTTTGGTTTAAACGCTTTCGTGATGGAAACTTTGATTTGAAGAACGAACCACGTAGAAGACCGCGCACACAGTGAATAACAATGAATTGAAAGAGATGGTGGCAGCGGATCCGAGCCAAACTACCCAGGAATTAGCGGCATGGTTTAACGTTACCTTACCAACAATATTGACTCATTTGCGTCAAATCAATAAAATAAAAATGGGTGCCTCATGATTTGACTGATCTGCAGAAAGAAATGCGTGTTGAAACTTGTGTTGACTTGTTGAATCGATACAGAAATGAAGGAATATTGGATCATATTGTGACATGTGATGAAAAGTGGATTCTTTACGATAACCGTAAGCGAAAAATGCAATCGCTGACCCCAGGTTAAACGCCGCAACAGTGTCCTAAAGCAAAGCTTACCAATAAAAAGGTAATGGTAACTGTTTGGTGGTCTCAGCATGGTGATACTCACTATAGCTTTCTCCGATCAGGTCAAGCAATAACGGCAGATGTCTACTGTGCCGAACTCCGAACAATGATAGCAAAACTAGCAGTGAAACAGCCCCGACTCATGAATCGATCTTCAACATTATTGCTCCATGATAACGCGAGACATCATACAGCACGACAAACCGTTTTAACTCTACAGGAACTGCAATTAGAAACCATTCGTCAACCTCCGTATTCGCCAGACCTTGCTCCAACGGACTACCATTTTTTTCGTGATTTGGTCAATTTTCTACGTGATAAAAAGTTTTCTTCTCAGGAGGCAGTATAAAATGCTTTCACACAGTTTGTCGAATCTATAGATGATCACCAGAGTTCTATCGCAAAGGCATAAATGACCTTCCTATTAGATGGCAGCAATGTATAGATAATAATGGTAATTATTTTTTTAAAATAAATATGTTAAATAAAAAAATAAAACTAATTTCAATTTTTCAGTACAAATCGGCAATTTCATACTTTAACCCCTAATATTTATTCTATGTTTATTAAATCATCACTTCAACACATACCTGTGATGAAGTGATGATAAAACAGAAATGCAAATCTCGTCTCTTATTATTATTATTATTAATAGTCTACTTAGGCCGAGTTTCTCACCTCTAAATTATCCAGAATTAATGTGACAAATTGTCAAGCAAGCGTTATCTGCTGTGATTGGCTGTTGAATGCTGCCGATTTTTCAATCTAACAAGCGATTACGTAATTTTTCGATGATGCAGTTTTGGGAAACCCACTAACAACTGAGGGCTGGCTAATTTATGACATTTCACAATTGTCAGCGGAATTGCGATGTGACATCGTCTTCAGAAACCGGCCCCGAGAAATACGTTCGTTGTAAATTATTATCCATCTCATTCGTACGCAAATATTTGTATGATATTCCCTTCACGAATCCGATGGGCGCCAACCGAGTGAGTCCGAACTATTGTAAGTTTTAACTGACTAGTTAGTGTACTTGAGCGAGGAGATACTTGCTCAAACATACTAGTTTTAAGGATAAGTTGTTAGTCTATCCCCATATTTAAAGCTCACTGATCTGACAGTCATGCGCCAAATGCGCAATAATGGCGATATAGTGATTGGAAACATGTCAAAAATTTACAAGAATGCCAACTATTATCGAAAATCACGTGATTAATCCTTATATTTTGGCATATCGACGATCATCAAATGACACTTGTCTAGTGCCTCTGCTCACTAGTTACTACCTCCTAAGGCCACTACTGAACTTAGATAGTTTATAATAGTAGTAAATTATTTATTTTTATAATAGAAAATTATTGTTTTTGATGCTCATTCATACAAAACAATAATTTCAAAGCAATATAAAACAAGCAACCCCTGTTTAGGGGTAGGGGGTTTTGGGGGTTACGGGGTGACATAACATCTAGTCGCCCAAGTCAACCTCTCCTGCACGTGGTGCCCCTGCTGATTAACGAACAAGGCTCTGATGAAAAACTCGCCAAGACGCACTGGCCAGCGTGGCGTTTTAAGGCTAAACCCCTCTTTTCATGAATAGTACCAATAAACCATGGCCCTCAGTACCCAGCAGCCCCGCTATGCCGGGTTCTGACGGCGGCTTTGGTAACGGCAGGGTGGAGGGTGCGAAGAATCTCTGGATGTCGCCCAGCCGTCACAACTTAACGACCCTGACCCTGGCGTGTTACAACGCCAGGACGCTACGTACGGACGACCGATTAATCGAAATGCAAAATGAATTGGAAAATATTAAATGGGATGTTATAGGCTTGTCTGAGGTAAGAAGAAAAGGCGAAGATCTTGTTAAATTAACTTCAGGTGACCTCTTCTTCTACAGGGGCCATGACGACTCCACTTATGGAGGGGTTGGATTTCTGATTGGAAAAACTATTGCTCCGGCAATGACAAACATCAAAAGTGTATCAACACGCGTCTGCTTTATGACAGTTAAACTTAACGAACGATACTCCATGAAGATAATTCAAGTATACGCTCCAACGTCGGGCCATCCGGATGAAGAAGTGGAAAAATTCTATGACGACATTGAAAAGGCCCTTAGGGACTCACCCTGTCACTACTCCACCATAATTGGTGATTTCAACGCCAGAATAGGACAACCTTTACAAAATGAAACATCCGTAGGCACTTTTGGTCTTGGCTTGCGTAACAGGAGAGGGCAAACCCTAGTTAACTTTCTTGAGCATAACAAACTATATGCGATGAACACCTTTTTCCAAAAAAGAGCTCCGAGAAAGTGGACGTGGATAAGTCCAGATGGTAACACTAGAAGCGAGATAGACTATGTAATCAGCACTCATAAATATGTTGTGACCGATGTTTCGGTTCTGTCTCGTTTTAATGCAGGGAGTGACCACAGACTGGTGAGAACTACATTCAGGTTTGACTTGAAGAGTGAACGGACTAAGATGATAACATCTGCAAGACGATATGAGAAGCAGGAAGTCGCTTTATTGCATGATAATTTCCAGTTAGAATTGCAAAACAAATTTGAAGGGCTGGAAGAGAAAAATCTGGATGTCGACCACATTAACAATCTCTTGTGCGGGGTTTTGACCGAAGTAGCTAAAAAACACCTAGGTGGACTTAAAAAGAAACAGAAGAAATTGTCACAGGAAACCTTAGACTTAATTCAGAAGAGGAGAGATATAACAATTCATACAGCAATTAATAAAAAAGATGTAGATGGGTTGAATAAACAAATAAACAAGGCAATACGGAAAGATTTAAGAAAATTTAATACTAACATAATTATTAATACAATAAAATCATATAGAGGTCCAAAAGTGTTTCGAAGAAAAACTTGCACCAGTTCCAAACAAATCAGTAAGCTCAGGGATGACAGTGATAACATTGTGACGGATCGGACTCAGATTGTGACTATCGTTGAGAAGTTCTATGGGAAACTTTATGCATCTAAATCTGCAGAACCAATACCTCTTGAAGACGATCCTAGAACGCCGCCTTTGGAGCATCAAAACTGTGAAACGTTACCACCTATTCTACCATGTGAGGTCACAAAAGCACTACATGACATGAAGACTGATAAGTCTCCTGGTGAGGACGGAATTACGGTCGAACTGCTCCAAGCAGGTGGTGAACCAGTTCAGAAGATTCTCGTTGAGCTTTTTAATAGGGTCATTTATGATATCCGTACCCCAGAACTATGGAAGAACGCTATAGTCACCATAATTCATAAAAAGGGTGACATTTCAAAACTATCAAACTACCGACCCATTAGTCTCCTCTCTCAGATATATAAGCTTTTTGCTAAAATCCTGACTAATCGGCTTACCCGTGAGTTAGATGAAGCCCAGCCCATCGAGCAGGCTGGTTTCCGCAGTGGATATTCCACCATCGACCATATCCACACGGTAAAGCAGCTGATGGAGAAGTGCCAAGAATATAACCGGCCCCTGTGCCTAGCTTTCGTCGATTATGAGAAAGCGTTTGACAGTGTCGAGCACTGGGCCGTGTTCCATGCTCTCCATCGCTGCCACATTGATTCTCGTTACGTGGATATACTGCGGGAGATATATACCTCAGCCACTCTGCAGGTCCGAATGCATACACTTTCAAAACCCGTACCGATCGAGCGGGGAGTGAGACAGGGTGACACCATTTCACCGAAACTATTCACAGCAGTCCTAGAAGATATCGTGAAAAGCTTAGATTGGGATTCGTGTGGTGTTAACATCAATGGTGCCTACTTGTCTCACTTAAGATTTGCAGATGACCTTGTGCTTTTCGCTGAAAACCTCGATGACCTCCAGAAAATGCTTCAAGACCTTTGTGATGCTTCTTTTAAGGCAGGCCTTAGAATGAATATGGCCAAGACGAAGGTTATGGCAACCCTCTGCAGCGATTCAAATACTCTTGTTAAAGTCGGCAATGAAGCGTTGGGGATGGTTGATCGGTATGTCTACCTTGGTCATGTACTTTCATTTGGCAAAGAACATCAACAGCCGGAGGTATCGAGAAGAATACAGCTCGGATGGGCCGCTTTTGGAAAAATGGACGACATTTTGAAGTCAGTTAAGATACCACAATCTCTGAAGACCCGCCTCTATAACCAGTGTGTTTTGCCCACCATGACTTACGGTGCCGAGACGTGGACGCTTACACAGGAGGCTGTGTACAGGCTTCGAGTCGCACAGAGAGCCATGGAGCGTTCCATGCTTGGCATACGGCTAATAGACCGAGTTCCAAACGTTGTGATCCGAAGACGTACGAAGGTTTTCGACGTCGGAAAACGAATTTCGGAACTGAAGTGGAGCTGGGCAGGACACCTAGCAAGGCGCGGTGATGATAGGTGGAGTAAGGTGGTGACTGAATGGCGTCCAAGGACTGGAAGAAGAAGTATTGGTCGTCCAGCGGCGAGATGGGCCGATGACATTGTTGCCATTGCGGGTAGAACCTGGATGAGGTTGGCACGGGAACGTGGTGATTGGTACAAGAAGAGAGAGGCCTATGCTCAGCAGTGGGCGAAGTCAGGCTGTGGATGATGGATGATGAACCCCTGTTTAACCCGTGCAAAACTCTTAATAATTACACGACTGCCCAAAAAAGGAGTGTTATGTTTTCAGGGTTCATGTATGTTTGTGTGTTTCTTTATGCCGCCATAACTTCTAAACGGCTTAACCCATATGATATGAAATGGTAACATAATTATGCAGGGAAAATTTAAACAAATATAATGGGGGAGCCATGGTTTATGAAACATACCGAAATTTTGTTTTCATAAAATTTTTACTACTTGTACTATCATCGTCTAGACTAGTCTAGAGCTTGCTTGGTACATAACAAAAATATATAACACTAGTAGTATTCATTATTCGTTCAATTACAAAATAAATTAAATAAATAAAACAGAACGTATCTACCTACTATTAAATATCCCGTAGAAAACTTATTAAATAAATTGTGTGTTTGCAATCGTTTTATCATTAAGAGGAATAACATAAAAAAATAAACACGCCTGCCTTGTCAAAAAGTGAATTAAAAAAATAAACAAAACTAGTTAAATGATTTTAGTGTTGAATGGACTCAAGGTAAGTACTAAATGAATTATAATAATTACTGTGCAGTTAAACCGCCATGATCCGCCAAAGATTGGTACTAAATTTTCCACTTTTGGGCAAAAAGTGGAAAATTGAAAACCAATATTTTCATTGCAGTCGGGTACGGTTCCTTTGATCAGTTCATTACAGGTGGGGACCTGTACTAAAAATATAGGAAGGATGTCTGTTAGAGATTGTCCTGTGCGATAAGCCCGCTTATTGTAGAAATCTGTACACTTGTTTTTGTGAATTTTTGTCCTGTATGTATTTTGCGGTGTAGGTACCCTTAAATGTACAATAAAATATAAATAATTATAAAAACTTACGACCTGTTTCGTGTGATAGATCAGTACCAAATTCATATTCGTGCAATACATTCTGGGGAGCAACAAAAACCATGCTGATCACCTAACGCGGTTTCGCCAACCGAACGGCATCAGACCTGTTGCCCGAGATCACCAGGATAATATTCGCCTCTTTGATTTGCCTCCCGCAACGGAGATCTCAAGCCGGAGCTCTAGCCCTACCGTTCACAATACAGAACCCAAACAGAGTAACTGATGTGCTAACGGGACTGCCTCCCCATCGCTTCCCGCTGATCTTGTGGTGGAAGTGTGGCAATGTGCACTGCAATTATGTAATACAAACCTGCATGAAGCCGCTGGGTTTCATAGTGCAGAACTAGCACATTAATCCTAAGAACCTCTCAGGTTGGTCCTAGCTCGTATTCTAGCTGATCTGCATATAAAATAAATTTTCCATTAATCGAATCATGGTACATAAGTTGGCATGGTACACCCTTTGGAATGTTAATACTTGATTCAGAATGAATTTGAATGCCTGAATGAAATAGTCGCCAGGAAGCTAGATGTCTTAATTTGTTTGTATCTACGAGAGGTACAGCTCGGTCGGCCGCACGGACTTTTATTGCTGGCTGGGTCAAAAATTTTTTGCGTCAGGCATTATTGCTACTCTTGGAAGTGACCGTTCTGCTGTTGCTTCCAAGAATTGGTTGGGTAACTTCCGTAACTCCCGTGATTAGTTCCACCTCCTCCCCCCCGAAATTAGTGAATCAAAGTGACAAATTTTCAAGCACGCGTTATCTACTGTAATTGGTTGAATGTATTTACAACATCCAATCACAGTTGATAACGCGTGCTTGACAATTTCTCAAATTAATTCTGTAATTTTTTGAGCTGAGAAACTCGGGGTTAAGACAAACATTTAATAATATCAGGTATTTTATTGGAAAGATTACTGATGTTAACCGATGTGGATACCGCGAGACTAGTCTATTTTAGTTATTTTCATAGTATAATGTCTTACGGTATCCTACTGTGGGGAAGGGCTGCAGACATTGAGTAAATTTTTATTCTGCAAAAACGAGCCATCAGAGCGATATATAATCTTCGCCGGCGCGATTCTCTAAGGGAACTGTTTAAGGACATTAACATCATGACGGTTCCTTGTCAATATATTTATGAAAACATCATGTACGTGAGAAAGAATTTGCATCTTTTTAGTAAAAACGGCGACAGACATAATTATGTTACTAATTAATTACTAGAAATAGGGACCAATTAGTTCAACCAGGTTTCAGACTAGCTAAAGTAGCCTCATGTTTCATGGGGTACTGTACAAAATGTTATAATAAAATTCCTCCCCACATTCTTGAACTGAATGAGACGAAGTTTAAAACCTGTATAAAACGCACACTATATAGGCTGCATATTATAAGTTGGGGGATTACATCACTGATAAAAATGCTTAGCTCAATGCTAGTCCTGGTCCACAATCCACAACCACTAGGACGCAATAACAAGTGATATGCAGAACATTATTGTTTTGAGGTATTGTTGGACCTGCTGAAGACTGTATGAATATATTCGTATTGTTTAAACTCAATTTCCTTAGTATTGTATAACTGCACAGCACGTGTGTGAGCACTATGTACCCAACTACAAATCTACCATTTACTGTACCTATGTGTCGTTCGTTGACTTGTGTGTGCCCTGGCTGTTGAGGAGTGTGTCATGCTCTCTCAAATGTCTCTCTGATGGTGGCGCGTGTGTTGGATCATCCGGTTCCCTTCATGATGGTTGAGCTGGGTGGTGCCAATGCATGCGTCATGTTCGTGAACGGACGCCGTCAGTTGGGATTGGTCATAACTTAACTGCTTCGGATGTTAATGCTTTTCTAGTATTATCTATATATATAAAAACCGGCCAAGTGCGAGTCGGACTCGCACACGAAGGGTTCCGTACCATTATCGCAAAACACTGCAAAAAAATCACGTTTGTTGTATGGGAGCCCCCCTTAATTTATTTTATTTTAATTTAATAATTATTATTTTTTGAAGAGAATATACAACTAAATATTTTGTGAATATTTCAAGCGAAACCTGTTGCCGTTATTAATATCGAGCAATAAACGGCAAAAATATCACGTTTGTTGTATGGGAGCCCCCCTTAAATATTAATTTTATACTGTTTTTAGTATTTGTTGTTATAGCGGCAACAGGAATACATCATCTGTGAAAATTTCAACTGTCTAACTATCACGGTTCATGAGATACAGCCTGGTGACAGACAGACAGACAGACAGACAGACAGACAGACAGACAGACAGACAGACAGACAGACAGACAGACAGACAGACAGACAGACAGACAGACAGACAGACAGACAGACAGACAGACAGACAGACAGACAGACAGACAGACAGACAGACAGACAGACAGACAGACAGACAGACAGACAGACAGACAGACAGACAGACAGACAGACAGACAGACAGACAGACAGACAGACAGACAGACAGACAGACGGACAGCGAAGTCTCAGTAATAGGGTCCCGTTTTTACCCTTTGGGTACGGAACCCTAAAAATGAAACCCGTTTTCCGTTGTCACGGCATCACGCGTGAACGGCTGGACCGATTTCGCTTATTCTTTTTTTGTTGTGTTCGTTATTGTTGGGAGAAGGTTCTTATGTAGGGTAGGGTAGGGTAGGTAGGGTAGGGTAGGGTATGTAGGGTAGGGCAGGTAGGGTAGGGCAGGTAGGGTAGGGCAGGTAGGGTAGGGTAGATAGGGTAGGGTTGGTAGGGTAGGGTAGGTAGGGTAGGTAGGGTAGGTAGGGTAGGTAGGGTAGGTAGGGTAGCTAGGGTAGGGTAGGTAGGGTAGGGTAGGTAGGGTAGGTAGGGTAGGGTAGGTAGGGTAGGGTAGGTAGGGTAGGGTAGGGTAGGTAGGGTGGGGTAGGTAGGGAAGGGTAGGTAGGGTAGGGTAGGGTATGTAGGGTAGGGCAGGTAGGGTAGGTAGGGTAGGGTAGGTAGGGCAGGGTAGGTAGGGTAGGGTAGGTAGATGAATGTTTGGTGTTTTTATGGCAAAACAAAGTTTGCCGGGTCAGCTAGTCTATTATATAACTGCACACTACATGTGTGAGTACCTACTTTTAATACTTTATGCCTGTAGGTGGTATAGTGTGTAATGCTATTCTGGGTGCATTGTCCTCACATGTATGAATTTAATAATGTATGTACCTATGTTCCGAAATATTGCAAAAAAAAAAAAATATATAAGAGTAAGTATGGAGTTTCTTGTACTTTCTTCTCCATAACAAGCTACTTTCCGAATTCACGGTAGAATCATTTTTATGTAACGTTAAAAAGTGCCTCGTAAGTACTCTAAAGTACTCTTCGTCCGTATAACCTGCCGCAGCGTATGTAAGTGGTCTACGGTGTTAACGCCTTTACGGAAACTGGTTTGTTCGGGAGGCTGGAAATCGTCACACCTACGTGCGAGACGATTCGTGATGACTCTTGAAAACAGCTTGTAGACATGGCTAAGAAGTGAGATGCGCCTATAGTTCTTCAGTAGAGCATTGTCGCCCTCATTGAAGAAGAGCACCACCACACCCCCGTACCATGCCTCTGGCGTTTTCCCCTCAAGTATGACGGTATCAAACAGCTTCTGAAGGGCCTTAAGTATTGGTTTTCCACCCGCCTTCAGGAGTTCTGCTGTAATTCCGTTATCACTCGGTGCTTTGTTGTTTTTAAGCTGTTTAAGAGCCATCCTAATCTCGTACAGGTTGACGTCCGGAATGCCTTCATATAGTTATCGGCACGTAACTTGGCAAGAGTCGTTAGATGCGCACAAGTCGTTTTTTAGGTCTCTTTGGTTATCAAGCGGGACGCGGGGAACGTTTAGTACCGTTTCGAGCGCGCGATTGGTTGTTCAGTTGACATAAGGATCGACTGACTAATCGCGTCGCGTCCACGTTCCGTTCGCTCTGTACGGTGGTTGGTAATTTCATGCACTATGCGCGAACTTACCCCCACTACGCCAAAACCTTGCCAAGTTACATGCCGGGGACTATACTTGTACTGTGTTTGTAATTATTTAATTAAAATTTTAATAATTTCTTTCTTTCTTGAATTTCTCTATAATTTGTTTTCCCTTTTCTGAGTTATTAAATAATATAAATTGAATATAAGAAAATAATAGAGCCTAGAACTAGAATGACCCGTCACTATACGTGTCGGGTCAATCTAGCTCTAGGGTTTTTTTGCTAGATTCGCGACGGGTTTACTGGTTAACGTGTACAACTGCCCATAGAATGTCTTGATCTCTCTCAGAAGCTCCGGTTTGGCGTATACGATCCTGCCATCGTCGGTCTTCAGTTTAGTGAGCTGGCTCTGCCCAACAGTCAGATCTTTTGCAAAGACCTTGAAGCCCTTATTCCGCTCAGTCGCGTTTGTAATACGCTCGGTATTAAAGCGGCGGAGATCGCTTTTCAAGGATTTTGAGATCCGTCTATTGAGTAGCCAGTACTGTGTGACTGTAACAAGTGGTTTATTCGAGATTTTTCTCAAATGTGGTAAAATTGTTATTTAAACGCTTGTCAGATTTGGGTTTTGAGAAACTGAAAGTAGAATTAGTAGAGTTATTGTTTATTCGGCGATTACGTTAACAGCCCGATAATAGAGCTGGGAAACCGGCTGTAAGAGCCATACAATGATTAGCCAGTATTTCTGAAGAATGCAGGATCATCACACGCCACTCCATCATGAGCTTGAGAGTAAGATCAGAGAGCTTTTTGTTTATATCTGTACGGCATGTCTTGAAAAACTACCAACCGTATGGACAGCTTCCACGAACCCGTCGCTGTATTTGTCCACGGAGCTCCTTAGGCACTCGAAACGATTCTGGAGCCCGAGCTGAAAGCTGGAGTTTTGGATCTGGATCTATGCTGGACGGAGCGTAGACTTCATCAGTCGAGACCTTTCAAGCTTGATATTAATGTTCAATGTGCCTCTCACCATGCGGTGATCGCGCCCGGCTTTCATCGAATTGATCACAGAGAACATGAACATTTGCTTCTTGGTTGACATGATGAAGTCGATCTCGTTTTTAGTTGCACCGTCGGGGCTTTGCCAGGTCTACTTCCTGTGGTCACGCTTTCTAAAGAAGGAGTTCATCATATAGACGCCCTCCTTCTCCATAAAAATGGCTAGTAGGTGACCCCGGTGGTTCCGACGTCCAACTCCAAATTTCCCCACTTGCCACTCATCCTCGTCTCGTTTGCCCAGTTTTTTTTTTATTATTAGTAATAGGCTTGCGCTTGACCTCTATCTCACCTGATGGTAAGCGATGATGTGTTCGACGATGAAGCACACTTGCCTAGAAGAACTCTCTAGACTTAAAGACTCCCAGGTTGTACGAGTAGCTATCGGGCAATACAGACTCCGGCAGAGAATTCCACTCTTTTGCTGTGCGTATAATAAAAGTACTCCCAAAACGTTTGGTGCGTATGGGTGGGATGTCCACCGTGTATCGATGACGCATCGCCGTACGTCTTGTAGTCCGATGATGGAACATGCTAGGAGGAATCAGTTCATGCAATTCGAACGCTGTTTCGCTTTGAAGTCCCCCATGACAGCGGTGAAGTGAGTTTAGAAACCATGCATGGCTCTAGAGATATCCTCATACATGATCTCTACCTCGTCGTCGCGGGCGCCGAGGTCGGGGCGTAGACCTGTATGACCTTCAGCGAATATCTCGAGGACATTTTGAGTATAAGGTACGTCACCCTGGTTGACACAGTCCACGTTGTTCACAAGGGACTTGTGGACCATAAACCCGACACCACCCTGGAACTGCCAGTCACCCTCTCGGAATTAGAGAAGGTTACCTGATTTGAAGATTATCAAACATTCCCCCTCTCTTTGAGCTTCAGATAACCCTATAATACTCCACCGTAACCTGCTCAATACTTCCTCAAGTTCGGCTATCTTCTCGTCGGTAAGGAGTGTTCACGTGTTATACGTTGCCAGGTCCAGTCGTCGGTGTTTATTGGGGTAGGCGGGTCCACTTCAGGGATTCTTCGCATCCCTTGCCACGTCAACGCCTCGACGAAGCCGAGGGTGGACGGGCTGCCGGGCACTCGAGCCGTTTTTTTCTAATGCTTTTCATTTTGGTTTGGGGGGGTTTGCCTTAAGGTCTATCCACACATAACAGGGCCCTGCCAAGGACGTGGATGGACCGTGCCCCGTCAGGGGCTCAAAAAAATATCGTTGGGAACATTTTATATGAACTCGTTCACACACGTCCGTGCACGGGACGTGCCCGGACAAATAAAATAAAATAAAACATAGGGACCAAATAGTAAAATGGGGGCCCAATATTTGTTTTTCTTCCAAACCTATCGTGTGGGGCATCAAAATAAAGGATTTTAAGAGGTGATTTCAAAAATATATTACACTTATATGTTTAAATGTACCTAATTCGAAAAAAATATAACTAAAAAGTAATAAATAAAAAAAGTTAATTAAAAAAATCAAAAAACCCGACTGCTTGTAAAGCGAACTAAAAAGACGTAAACAAGGAGAAAATCATGCTGTGCAGTCGGAGGATACGTCTGGTTTTGGTCAGCCAGCTCGCGAAGATGTTTGTTGGTCTAATTGGTCCGGATTATTTATCATAATTTGTTTTATATTTTATGTGTTGTAAACCTTATAATTTCATACTCTACTTTAGTAGGTAAATTAAGTGTTTTGAAGATGTTATTAAACTTAACAGGTTAAATATCTAATAAAAATAATGTGTTAGATTATTAGAGATCTGCTTATTGTAAGCACCTTAACTCATATCTTAATATTTGCATGCCAACTTATGGAGAAATGTGTCATTGTGCTAATAACTTATTTATACCATCATTTGTACCGCATTTAATGCAAATAAATAACTGACTTTGAATTAAACTTAAGTTTGTTTTTTTTACTTTCTCAGAATGGATTCAAAACTACCCATCGACTAGAAAAATTAGATATAAAAAAAAAAAAAAACAAGTGTTATTATAAAAATGTTACATATTTATTAACTTTAATCATAATATTAACAAAAGCACGTAGAAATGTCATTATTAAAATTAAATAAATAGAAAAACAGCGCAATAATGAGAACTCATATTAATTTTCGTCATACTCCAACCAAAATCAAGAGTTGGCCCGTATCCATCAACATCCTCGTTGATAGAGCTGCTTCCCTTAAGGCTATTATAAAATGCGTGACAGCCTTCGGGTATTAGAGTAAACATAGATCTGAGATCTTCGAGCTTTGCTTGAGGAATGGCTTTTCCCTGGGGCCAAAGAACTTCAAAATCTTCTTCTGAAAATTGGATCTTAACCCCTCTGTATTTTTTCGAGAAATTCAGCTTTTGAATATCTCCACTCTCTGACGTCATAGTAATTAAGTATGGAAATTATTTTTTCAATAAAATTTGTTTATTTTTTAGGCAGTTTACTTTATCTTTATCTGTACATATTTTGCGAACGCGTTATCTGCTGTGATTGGCTAATTAATAATAATAATTATTAAAATTTTCACAATAATTATATCTTTCTAACAAACACTTACTATGTTATCAACTAACAAAGAAAAAGAAAATGTGCATAAGTCCAAGGTCGTGGATCAAAAATTAATTAGTGCCCAACAATATTAAAAAGTTGTTTATCTGTATGAACGGCACATTTTTATTTGTATTATTTTATTTGGTCGCCTATCCTATTCAGATTATATCGCACTAAATCAGCAACAAGAAAGGCATGTCGCGCCTTTAAATTATTTCACATGGTTGTCCCGTGCTAGCATTTATGACAAATTGTAAATTACATATTTTATCATGTTTTGTCACAAACATCTTGGGTACGCCCATGCTAGCCCCGGAAAGATGATTTATACATGATTGTATATTTTCACCACAATTTATCAAAAGTATATAGCAATGATAAATTTATTGTAAATAATAATTTTCCATAGAGATTTTTATACATAATGGCCCTTTTTACCCGAATACCCTCCGTATGTGTTTATTCTTTTTTTGACATCTGTATTTTTAGTTTTGTTTTTAATACGTTCGTCGTACTGATACTGCTTTCTCGCGTGTTTGAAAAGGTGATTGATGGTGAATGCGTAAATGCGTTCCTTGAAATTGAGTGTTCTCAGAACTGTGAATTATGAGAAATCGCCTCCACTCGGGATAATGAACTTTACAGAAAAACTTAAAGAGCTGGATATCTCGAAGCTCAATTTAGCCGCCAAGTTATCGGGTCAAAAACGTTGCAAATGTCTAGAGCACCATATTTCAACAACAATTAGGAACGTACCCGATTATTAGCTGTCACCCTGTATGTTTGTAAATATATATATTTTATTCTTCTATAAACATTAGAAACTGACATAAATTAGTAGGTACTTATAAAAGAAAGAAAAATATCTTATTTGCGCTAGGGACGCATTCTATGAAAAAAACGGGAATCCCCTCTTCTAAATGGGGGTTTTAGGTTGCGTTTAATTCTACACGAAAAGGGCGCTATGAAAGCAGTGGGTGGCTAATAATTAGTCACGTTTTGATATTTAATAGACACCTTCAAACACCTACCTTTATGACTATACACACACACACACAGGATATAACATTATCACCGCTAATTAGCCAATATGCCGTGATAGAATCGAGAAAACCATAAATATTATTTCTGTACATTGGACGTTATAGGAACACGAATGGAGGGACGAAATGCCTAGGCTCGGTGGCTCGCCAGTATATTCCTGTTTGTAGGCCACGGGCGGCCGCGCGTGCCGGACGCTTTGGACGTCGCAGTAGTCTTCGGACGCCGCCGGACTAGCTACGAAGTTACCTTGTTCTATATCACGTTAGTGGGTTGCATCAAAGACCCGCGCAATTGAAACGAACGTACTTTGAATATTGTTGCCGACGTATGTTATTTCGACTCAGTGAGTGTTTGTGTTGTGCCCGGTGCATATACTAGCATATAATACTAGTCAACAAAAACACTTTTTGTGTGTAACTAACAAGAAAATGTTTATCTGAGTATGTTACTAACCTCCGAATATACGAAAATAGAAAAAAAAAACAGTTTGAAGATAGAATTATTTAGATACGAACAGATTTTTTGTCACATTACACTTTTTCTTATAAAAATATATTTTAAAAATGAAATCTTGTCGGCAGTTACCCTGTCTTGTTTTCGGCGTCATCAAGTCGTTGATTATAAACTAAAGTGCCACAAATCAAATTTTTTGAATTAAAAGCGATTTACAAAAATTTAGATTTGTGACACTTTAGTTTATAAAGAGCGACTTGATGACGCCGAAAACAAGACAGGCTTTATTTATTGAAGTGTTCTGTTGTATATCTTTGAAGATCTTCATCAGATCTTCACCAAATTAAAATGGGACCAGTTTCGGAACATACTTTTTCAAACAAAAAATCATTTTCTAAATCGGTCCACAATTGACGGAGATATCGGTGAACATAAACAAAAAAAAACAAACATAAAGTCGAACATATAACCTCCTCGTTTTTGGAAAGTAGCTTAAAAATTAGTATCTAAGCAATTTCGACACAAACGTTGACTAGTGTATTAAAGTTCACTTAACTTTGCCAATACAATTTAAAGATCATCTGCTTTAACATTAAATAGACCCTCGACAAAGGACAACGAAGACTCAGTGTTTGAGGAGTCATCACCAGCAGCCTAATTGCGTAAGTGAATTCTGTAAAGGAAACAAGTTGATTCTCTCTCTTCAAAGAATCAGAATCATTTCTTTCAACTTTTTCGGTATTGCGAAACTAATTTGGAAAGCTAGCGTTAGCTTTCCAAATCCTCCTTTGAGTTGAACACAGACTACTTAGAGATACTACGGAGTTGAAGATATATGACATTTGCATTACACAATACCAATAGTGAAGTTTTATCTCGATTCTTCCGCTTTCATTCATTCTTTTACAATCAATTCTACGTCAAAATATTGGTAATGAAAGGAGCATAACCTTTCCGTTTCAGAGTGTAATATGCAATACGAAAAGTCGTTTTTGGGAAGGTTCCAAATAGTTTGCTTTGCAGAATTCACTTACGCAATTAGGCTGCCTCTGGGACGGGTCGCTTACCGCCCATATTACCCAGCACCACCGCATACTTTCGCTCCAGGCCCAGCAACGACACCACCAAACTTACAGATGTCGAACTTTTGGTCGCAGCCCTATTGGTGGCCAAATTATGGACTTAACCAGTATTCGGCGTGGAGTTTAAAGGTATTCTTGGAAAATGAGTGCCTGCGGGAGAATTATCTTCGGAGAGTAGTGCATTATATAAACATCAGTCGTCAGCCACACGAGGGGTATCTTACCACAGAGCAGGTGGCACAAGTACGGCTGGAGATATTGACAGAAGCAGTAAGGGTCTTGTTTTGTTACTGGCAACAAGCGACGGCACGTACCGCAGAAGAGCCACCAAGGATGCCAAATCCGCAACAATTCATGGAGGTCACCCACCAAGAAGAATTGTTATCTGCACAAGGTAAGCTTGTTAATTATAGCCTTTAAATAAGCAGTCGTTTTCCTTACAGGAGAAATAAATGTGTAATATATTGTAGGTCCGTAATATCTGTTTTATTAACTCGTGTCCAAAGGTTGCGCGAAGTTTACACCGCGCGCCGGCTTTCCGTCGTCGTTTTAACATATAACAAAAGATTTTTCGGATAATTTATCTGCACTCAACTGTAGGTAGGTACAGTCAGCTACACAAATGGATTAATGCCTAAGTTTTAAAAGACTTAATCAAGCAAGCCAAGTCAGAGGCCTGTGGGGTACCCAGAGGTGGCTTAATTAACTCTGACACCAGAGGGGCCACATCCTCACACGAAAAGAAGAAGACAAGTCTTAATTAATGAGCAAAATATTTAAATAAATGTTTTAAAATATTAATTCTCATTTTTTATATAAAATGCTAAAAAGCTTTGACCTGATTTGACCAATTTGTTTTAAATATGGTGATAAGTATAAGTAGTGTTAATCGACTTTTGTCGCTGACCGTACCTATTTAAAACTTCAAACAGGGTCTGCTTGTGATGCATAGGAGTCTAAGTAATAAGATTAGTCCGGGAATCTCGACCCTTTTACTCTTAAATTCAATAAACGTCCGAATAAGATGATTCTTACTGTTTTGTGAATAAACTAAAAAGTTTATTAATGTCCATTGTTATAAAATAACAGTTTATTAAAGGAATTCTCAGAAAAAAGTTGGTCACAACAATAATATTAATACAAAGTCCCTTACTGATAAACATAAAGAAGAAACGTTAAAATAATTGGTAAACTTTTTAATATTTCATGTAACAACTTTGAGAAGGTTTGGAGCAGTGTTGGCCCAATGGTAACGGCCCAGTGGTAAAATCCATACTTTTGTTAGTACGTACTTATAAACTATTTTAGTCACATAAAATTGGATGAACATACACTATATACACAACATGAAAATACCCGGAATCAATAAACCCAAAAACAGACAGAATGTCTCATTATATAAAATGAAACAAAAATCTTCATTACTTATTTGCCGTAAACACAACAATAACATAATATCATCAATATTTGAATCTTATACCTACTTAGTGAGAATCTAGGATTCAACTACATTCATTTGTGTCTAATTTAGTTTAGAATCAGATAGATCGAAGAGCCACGGCCGCGCGCCGGGGTGAGGGTGCAAGTGCACACGTTGTCCCTCCCCCTGTATCCGCGCCTGCGCTTGGGTCTATCCGTCTGGCTTGATCCAAAATAACCGGGTATTTCGCGCGAAACCGAAACCCAATCTGACAAAAGCAAATCGCTCAATTGAGTTTTCTGTTTGGAGAAAATGTACATTCAAAAATCTACGTACAAAATTACATAAATCGACCTAGCATTTATTTCAAAATTGACAAGGCTTCTAGTGTTTTTCAGTTTTCCATCACATGACCTAATAGTCTAAGGTACTCTGCGAAAATCTGCATGTTTATTGTTTAATGTTAGCCACGCAAATGGGAACATTGTAGAGTTAACTATTTGACCATTTACGATTGACCATTTGTGAGACTAACAATTAATGAATAAACGCATTTTACCAAAAATGATATAACGCGTTTTGCCGAAAATTTCATTTCATTCCACTTTTTTTTTCTCTGGTCGAGTTACCTATGTAAAGGGTCTTTCAACAAGGACGGGTCGATGTTAAAATTGAATAAAACAAGATGTGTGTGAGATATTAACGAAATTTATTTTTTATTTAAAAGGCCCATTTATGCCATTATGGATGGAATATGACATCGTTCAAATGTCCGCCGCGGCTTCGTATGGTGGCACGAATCCGAGAGGTCCAATTTTTAATGACTCTGCTGCATAGTTCGAGCGAGCGCTACAGATCAATGATAAACAATTTCTTTTGGCTTGAATTGAACAATATGGACGTGAACGACATGTGGTTCCAGCAAGATGGCGCTACTTGCCACACAGCGAACGACACAGTCGACATTCTGCATGAACGGTTTGAGGGTAGAGTTAGAGTTCCGCTAGACTTTTTCTTGTGGGGTTTTCTGAAGTCGCAGGTCTATGCCAATAAACCACATTCGACCGTTGCCCTGAAAGCCAACATAACGCAGGCCATCGCTCGGATTCAGCCGGATCTATGCAGCAGAGTCATTAAAAATTGGACCTCTCGGATTCGTGCCACCATACGAAGCCGCGGCGGACATTTGAACGATGTCATATTCCATCCATAATGGCATAAATGGGCCATTTAAATAAAAAATAAATTTCGTTAATGTCTCACACACATCTTGTTTTATTCAATTTTAACATCGACCCGTCCTTGTTGAAAGACCCTTTATAAAAAACTGGGCCTTAGGCATTTATTTATGAGGCAAATGTATTTTTTTTGTATTTTGGTTGATATTTAATTCGCATGCATGTATAGAATATGTCGCTAGAATTTTATACATTACTCTTCTTCTTTTCGATTCGATGGGACATTTAATTAGATTGTCGGGGCCCTGTAGGTGGCCACGCTTATTGCAGTGTCAGAAGCACTGCACACGTCGTCTAGGGTGCAAGCAGTACCGTCTTTACCATAAGGGCATACGGGGCCCGTGCCCAGGGCCCCCATCCGCAGGGGGCCCCGAAGGACCGACAATTTCACTCACATTTATTCTCAAAACATTTCAGTAACAGTGAGCACCCGGATCGAAAATAAAACATGTCTTGAAATTTTAAACAAAATCATGAAAAAAAATGCAAAGAATTTGCAGAATTTTATCAAGATATTAATGCATCACATCACATCACATCATCAGCCTATTAATGTTCCCACTGCTGGGACACAGGCCTCCTCTCTGTGAGAAGGATTGGGCCGTAATCCACCACGCGGGCCCAGTGCGGGTTGGTGGATGTCACATGTCTTCGAATTTTTGGTTCTAGGGCATGCCGGTTTCCTCACGATGTTTTCCTTCGCTATTAATGCATATGAACTCGAAATATAATGTTTTCATTTAAGCCAATATTTAAGAAACATAGCAAAGCAATCAGCGGGTTTAAATATCTCACCTTACATAAATAACCTAATAAAGTCTATAAATTTGAAGATACTTTGCCAAACGTTGAAGTTGCTACAAGAATATTCCTTTGCCTAATGGTTACCAATTGTAGTGGAGAGCGTCCATCTTCGCAGCTTAAGAAAATCAAAAATGAATTGCGGACAACAATTTTACAAGATCGACTGTTTCAATTTATAAATCATGTGCATAGAAAGTGACATCCTTAAAAAATTACTTTGAGGATTTAATAGAAGATTTGTCTCAACAGAAATCCCGAAAGAATGAAGTATGCTGCTCTGTTTTTGGTTACGATTACGATCCACCAAAAACTCAGCAGCATACTAATATCATTAATGACATATAATATTATATTATATATTTGATTACCCATAATAAATCATAATAAAAAATAAAAGTTCATAGTAGAAAAATGTTAGTATAATTCGCTTTCTTTACTTTATAAAAGGGCCCCAAATTTTTGTGTGCCCAAGGGCCCCAGCATAGTTAAAGACGGCCTTGGGTGCAAGTGAATGGACAGCCGCCAGGACACTCCAGCAAATAGGACATAGTCCGTACAGGGGCACCACACTCGCACAGGCTGTTGAACGGATCAATTTATATTTGCAGCGGCGTACTTAGGTACGTAGCCGATTCAATGCCTTCCATTGCGTAATCTGGATAAACTTTTCTTAACTATGTTGGGGTAGGCTTGCAGTCTCACAGATATATCCGTTTCGACGTCTCCACCCACACTGCAGGCGGCCGCGGTGCACTGGCCCCGCGAACGGACGGTCCGCGCTGGGCGCGCAAGCGCATCGACAGGGAATTTCTCGAGGAGGGCACCATTGTCCAGGCCTGAATCCAGGAGTAGGCAACAACCGGACCCGTCGACGTCGAACAGGAGTCGCTGTGGTTTCGCGGGGCGATGACGCAAATCAGCGACGCATCCATGCCCCGGGTCCACGCACAGTCAGCGAGGCGCTAGGTGTACTGGTGGTCCGCCGAGATCGCACAGTTGCGTTGTCGCCCAGACGCCAGTACAACCGATACCGGAGGGGACGTCGTCGGGTC
Source organism: Anorthoa munda (assembly GCA_945859665.1). Lineage (NCBI taxonomy): Eukaryota > Metazoa > Arthropoda > Insecta > Lepidoptera > Noctuidae > Anorthoa > Anorthoa munda. The sequence continues at coordinate 54,045,348 of OX243893.1, read as the reverse complement.
CCTGACGAAGAAGCCGCGCTGTATGAGGTGTACCACGCGGCGGCGGAGACTGCGGCTGGCCATCGGTGAGGCGAAGAAGCGAGCCAGGGAGGAGATGTTGGGGACTCTAGACGGGTATCCTTGGGGGCGCCCTTATCGAGCGGTTCGAGGGCAACTTCGAGCCGCCGTGCCTCAACTTACGGAGAGTCTCCAACCCGAGCTGCTGGAGGAGGTAGTCGCAGCCCTCTTCCCGGCGAGAGAGGAGCATATCCCGCCGCCAATGGTTTTGTCCACTGCCGCAGATTCTACAGAGGAGGACGCTAACAGCGTCCCAGAGGTGACAAGCAGAGATGAGGGCGGCCGTGGCCCGTGATGCGGCTCCGGGCCAAGAATGTGGCTCCGGGGCCCGACGGAATCCACGGCCACGTGCTACATATTTTTTCAAGTATTTTCGTATTATAAAACCGACTCCATATTTGCCCTGTGTTTATCCTGTACTGCAGAGTATAAATTCATTGTGTTCTTCTATGTTATTCCCAATACACCGAACTTCTGATATGCCTATTATGTCGTATTTTATATGTGTTAATGCGTTTTCTATTTCTATTATTCGCTCGTATGACATCAGGGTTCTCATATTATAAGTGAGTATATAGAGTTGATAATTATTTCGATCTAATAAAACTTCATGTCCACTTTGTGATATCTTTGGAGGGTTGTGGTCATAGAAATATAGGTGGTCATATTCTTCCACGGTGACCAACCGGCTTAGAATATGTGTTTCGTTTTTTGATAATGGTTTCTGTGTGTGTGTGGCTGTGAGAGGAGGGCGGTATTTGCTATTCATTTAACATTTTCTTGTCCTGTTGTTTAGACACACTGTTTGGGTGCTTAGTAGAGAGGAAATTTGAAATACCCGGTTTTAAAACTCCTTCAGACAAACTGGAACTCCTTTTATTTTTAGGCGAGATTTTGTTCTTCTTACTAACATGCGTTTCTTTTTCAGTTACTGCAAGACGGTTATTTGTCGGGGATATTGAGAGCATTCTCTTATTGTTGTGTTTGTGTTTTTACCCAGTATTATAATTCTGTCGTATTTTAGTATCGCTAAATTGCCTTTCTCTTGGTCTAGATTCACTTGTTCTTGCAATTCTTTTCTTTTTTCTAAAACGTAGTTTGGATAATCTTCATTCATGTAGTATGTGGTGCCATTACCTGACTTTGCCTGCCTGTGCCTTTTTTTGTTTCAAAATGTCTATTTTTATTCCAAGTGTAGAAAAAGTAACTGTTATTGGTCGGGGTTTTCTCCTTTCTTTCCTAGTCTCTTTATTTCCTGTATGTCTCTTCGTTCGAGTTCTATAGATAAGACATTGTTTATAAAATTAATCAAGTTCTTTTCTAAATTTGAATACGATGTTTCTTTTTCTTCTATATCTAAAAATACCACATTTCTCTGCCTCGCGTTCTTTTCTAGGTAGTAGTCTTTTCTCCTGGTTTTCCAGTTTTTCTTTGATAACTTCCATATTTTCAATATTTTCCGCCAATATGTCAATCATATTCTGCGTAACTTGTTCAGTCACTTGTTTTTTGCGCTATGCTCGATCATAGTTTTTTGTTCTACAATCTCATTTTGATTTTTTCGGAGTTCTATTATAATTTCTTCCATGGCTATGTTTTGACAACTAAATCTTTATTTAAAGTAGCAAATACAATGATAAATATTTATAAACAGCCATTTCCAATTTTTAGGGAGATTGCGATTAGCTGGCAACCCTTTTTTAGACAGGTGGCAGCTGTCAATGTCTCAGTATTGAAATGACAGCCGCTATTTGGTATTGACAGCAGAACAAGAATCTCAATGTGGGTACTTGGACAACTTTCCACTTTTAAATTTGATGGGTTCATAAAATAATGCAGTACTTGCTGTTGTTTTCTCCCAAAAACGGTGTTCTTCGTAGATAACTACGATAGGGCTTGCTGCGATATTGAATAACACACTGCAGTAAAATATTAGAGTTTTCAAGCGAAATTACAACTTTTTCGTAAAATTAAACTCGGACCGGAACGTAAACAATGTCAGTGCTATCAGTGTTGCCACTCCTCTCCTAGATTATTTATTGCAGCTTATTTAAGTTGGATGTTTGTTCCTATCATTGAATAATTTGATTTTACTTTTTGGTAGTTAGTTGAGTAGGTTGTTTGAAAATACTCATACTAAAATATTTGTTTTCGGTTTGTAAATATTCGGCGATTTTAAAGAAGACTATCTCCGTAATGGCAATACTGCAGTATTCAAATTATGAAGTGACGTTTGTTATAAATCTTTATTACAAACGCTTGCCTCTACCCGCTGTGGTACTCAAATAATATTATTTCTAACTTCACATGTGAAGTTGGATTTTATAACTCCTTCTTCAGTTACCATCGTCTTATGTGGGCTCGTTTTTAGACGTTGTGTGCCGCTGAAACCGTTCTTATGTTCATGTAACAACAAAAAACCCTCTTGTTAGTCCGCATTATTATGCAACTACGAAACCCTATAACTGCGCGTGGCCCGACACGCACTTGACCGGTTTTTTATGGTACTCGTAGCTCTATGTGCGTCGTCGTGGACAAGACGTCAAGTGCAACGATGGACGTCTCTTTCTAATTGTCATCTTTGAAAGTTTATAATTACGTCGTCTATCATAATATTTATTAAAAAACCGGTCAAGTGCGTGTCGGGCCACGCGCAGTAATAGGGTTCCGAAGTTGCATAATAATGCGGACTAAAAAGGGGGTTTTGTTGTTGTTACATGAACATTAGAACGGTTTCAGCGGCTCACAAAGTCTAAAAACGGGCCCACAAAGGATTTTTTAATCTATATTCTCGCGTTTGACCACTATCTCGCCTGATGGTAAGCGATGGTGTGGTCTACGGTGAAGCACGCTTGCCTAGATGTAATCTATTCACTCTTGACTTAAACTAAATAAGGACTAACTGGTAACTGAAGAAGGAGTTATAAAATCCAACTTCGCAACTGAAGTTAGAAAAATATTATCTATTTGTGTACCATCGCGAATTGCGAAAGAAGCCAATACGAGCGCGCGTTAGAGCCACGGGGAATGGTATAGTTCGGTACTGGATCCTTGCGTGCACGCTTCTTGTTTATTTCTCTTTCGGAATTAGAAAAAAATCGTATGTAATCACCTCTAATCTCCTCTAATATCGCAGATTGGAGGTGAATCCTCTAATCTGCGGTATTCACTATTTCATTCTGGAAAGTTTTACGCTACTCAATTAGTGATGAAGTCGGGTCGAATATTAACTTTATAGAAGGATATCGACAAAAGAAAATAAGTAATTTGCTTGGAAATCGAATCTAATTTGACTTTACTTTTATGTTTTAATTACAAAACGTCGAAAATACTTCTGCACTAACACAAAATAGACTCCACCGCGCGCATGCGCCATATGTACTACGTTCTGGTACTGCCAACAACTCCGGCCACTCCAATGCGTTTTTATTTATTAATTTAGAAATCATTATTATTAAGGATGTTATGATTTTATTTTTGTATATTTTTACATGGTTTATAAGCATATATTTACTATCTGTTTTACACAGCTAACAACGATATGTAAGTAATTTTTCAATGGCATTTGTACAAAAATTTTACTGTGCCAAGTACATTTTATAAGTTGGTCGACTATTACTCGTAAACTTGTAAAGCCTGTTATGATTTTATTTTTGTATATTTTTACATGGTTTATAAGCATATATTTACTATCTGTTTTACACATCTATCAACTTTATTTTAGTAATTTTTCAATGGCATTTGTACAAAATTTTTACTGTTCCAAGTACATTTTATAAGTTGGTCGACTATTACTCGTAAACTTGTAAAGCCTTGTTATCCGTGATAATTTTCCTTTTAATTTCGTTATATTTACTACTGCCGTGAATTTTTTCACATAGCCAAGAGCAACCATTTCGCTGGTTGGGGGGGGGGGGGACACTTGACTCTAACATAAATTTGCAACTTAAAGCTTAATTTTACGCAAACGGATCTCTGAATCGAAAAATGGTTTTAACAAACCCATAATATTTTTGAATGGCCTTTCCAACGATACCCCACACCATGGGATAGATGAGAAAAAAAAATCATCCCCACTTTACGTCTATGGGAGGTACCCGAAAAAAAAAATATTTTTCCTGATTTTATGTTACCACTTTGTCGAAATTATTAATATGTATATACATGCCAAATTATAGCTTTCTAGTACTTAGATTCTCTGAGCTACGCTGCGGACGGACAGACGGACAGAGCGAAACTATAAGGGTTCCTTGTTGACTTCGGAACCCTAAAAAACTAGCTGACCCGGCAAACTTTGTTTTGCCATAAAAACAACAAACATTCATATACCCTACCTACCCTACTCTACCTACCATACCCTACCTACCCTACCCTACCTACCCTACCCTACCTACCCTACCCTACCTACCCTACCCTACCTACCCTACCCTACCTACCCTACCCTACCTACCCTACCCTACCTACCCTACCCTACCTACCCTACCCTACCTACCCTACCCTACCTACCCTACCCTACCTTCATACCTACCCTACCTAAGTACCATTTTTTTTCTTATTTTTTTTTTCATAAGTACCTTCTCCTATCAATAACAAACACAACAAAAAAAGAATTAACGAAATAGATATATATTTGTTTACAAGACAGAGAAAAACATTACCCTCCCGACTGCGGGAGGGTAATGTTTTTCGAACCATTTCTATAGCACGCTTTACAGCCCAAACGGCTTCTAGTTGCCCAAACGGATTCGTCTTAATTGTGGGAGTGACATAGGCTGCATACAAATATGGAGCCCTCCCCCTAAAATAAGAGGATGACATATTTGTTTTTTCCTTGTGGTAAATAATATGGGTATCAAATGAAAGCTACTTAATAGACTAATTCAAAAATATATATATCGTAACACTTTTATGTTACTACGAGCTTCTGCCAGCGGCTTCGCTCGCGTGAATTTCGAAAATTACCCCAAAGGAACACATTCTCGGGATAAAAAAGTATCCTATGTGCTTTCCAGACTGTATTCTGTCTCTGTGCCAAATTTGATCCAGATCCTTTCAGCCGTTTGAGCGTGAAGAAGTAACAAACATACAAACACACACATACACACTCACAAACTTTCGCCTTTATAATATTAGTGCGATTTTGGCACAAATTTAAGATAAGCGTAACTTTGATAGCAAAATAAATAATCTTTTACCTACCACATAACTTATTTTGAAGAATTTCATTACTTTCAGATTTTTTAGTTTTATTAAAAACTAATCAAATCAAATCAAATAATTTATTTGCATAATACATGTTATAAAGGTATTACAGGTGTTAAAGGTGCATTGTATTATAACCTAATGAGGTGTGCAAATTATAATATATTACCTACTATTAAATATCGAAAAGAGAAAATTTAACTAAACAGACACACAGAATAAATTTAAAATGAGGTTACATTATAAAATAGAAATGTCAAAAAATCTGAAAGTATACAAATTATTATAAAAACAACAAACCCTACTTCTAATAAATAATTTAGGTAAATGGAAAAAAAAAAAAAAATATGCCTAGTTAGTACTTGTTTTTCTCTTTTCAGTTTAAATCTTTTAAGCAGTCGGGTTTTTGTTTTTATAATTATTTATTTATTTTATTCGTAGATTGAATCCTGAATATGGTTGCTCAAAAACCCTGCCAGCTTCCCCTAAATACAGTACAGTAGCGACAAATTCGTACTTATGTTTAATGGTTTATAGGTAGTATTTTTATGTTTTCCAGGTGACCGCCGATTTTCCGTCAGAAGGGTCATTCGGGCTTGTTCTTCTGCATCAGCGGCTCCACCGCCGCCCCAATGGGCACCAATGCCGCCTCCACCCCAATGGATGCCACCACCACCCCAACTCCAATGGATGCCACCACCACCCCAACTCCAATGGATGCCACCGCCACCACCACCCCAATGCACGCCACCGCCACCACCACCCCAAGGCACGCCACTAACACCACTATCCCAATGGACGCCACCACCACCGCCACCACTACCCCAATGCACACCACCGCCACTACTACCCCAATGCACGCCACCGCCGCCACCATTACCCCTATGCACGCCACCGCCGCCACCACCACCCCAATGGACGTCCCTGCCACCACCACCCCAATGGACACCACCGCCACCGCCGCCGTTGCCACCACAAACGGCGCCGCCGCCGCAATACTCGGCGACGCCACCAGAACACTCCCCGCAGCAGCAGCTTGGGAGCCTGCTAAAGCCTCCACCTCCGCCCTCGACCTCGCCTCCGCCGTCGTTGGCCGAAAACGAGCCGCTAGATTTGTCATCCGCAACTGGACATTTGAGGGACGACATCCTGGCTACATACCCTGCTTTGAATAGGCGGGACTCGCCGACTAGACCCAGACGAAAACACTTGTGGACCATACCCCAAGATGAAACGTTTGATAACAGTAAGCAATTGATCTATATTATCTATAACTACCTACTACCAGCTACTACTTTTGTGTGTGAGTTTAAATGTTAGTAAATGCACCCTCGATACAGAAGTAATTTACTAGTGTGAGGCAACGATTAAAACATTTGTATTTAAAAACACCTGTGTAGAAATGCGCATTATTTAACGCATTAAAAAATAACGCCATAATCGAGTGGCTAGATTTATGGAGTTCTCCTACAATTTATTTGTCGTGAATTAGTGCGTTAAGTGTATTCAAAATGGTTGTGGTGTATTATGTTATTACTATAAATTATAATAACTTGTCTCTGGAAAAATAATAGAAAACAAATAAAATCAACTGCATTAGCGTAATTATTTTTTGATGTAAAAAATACTAAATAAAAAAAATATCGTTGATCCTAAAGGCTTCCATAAGTATACTCGACGCGTCCGGCGGACTGTATGACAGTGCTAATGTAGCCCACACAGATTAACGCTATATTTAACACACTAAAACCCTTTGAGGGGTCGAAAAAACCTTGACCAGAATTATCAATTAGCGTCTAATGTCATTAACAACACCATAATCTCAATTGGCTACTGTCAAGGCTAACGCCTATCGCCGACGAAGGTGAAGCAAAAGCTTTAGGAAAAACAATGTCCAATGTCACTAACGCAGCGACACTGCGGCGGCATTATACATGCATTTAAAGATTGCCCGGTTTCGTCAAAAAACAAATAAAGAGGTATTCCATGCTCATTGCAATAGCTCCGAATCGTAGGTACGATTCAAATATAAAATTAAACGGTTCTAATTTTTACAAGATATGATTATTGTTTATTGTCAAATTTTCTCTCAAGATATGTTTATAAAATTTTGTTTATTCTTCCCAAGAGCGTTGAAAATAATTTTTAATAAGCGGGCATATTTTGTCAATGCACTGTTCAAAGTCAAAGTCAAATATATTTATTTCATTTAGGCCAATAAGCGGCACTTTTGAACGTCAAAAATTAAATGTAAATTAAAAATGTACAAGTAATAAAAATTTACTCTACCGTGCATTCGGAAAGTAGCTTGTTATGGAGAAGAACGCACAAGAAACTCCAACCAACCAACAGTTCTTATAACAAAATGTACTTTATCTACTCTCATATCGTAATATTCGAATTATAAACTTCAAAACGAGTTTATATTGACATGCTTTATAAACACAATACCGAAATTTAAAAATAGAATCTTATTATAACACTTTTTCTCTAACAAAATAATGCTATAATACAATTTTTTTTCTATTACGATACAGGACAAATCCAAGAAATTAATCACAAGGAGTTTTCATCAATTATTTTTTGTAATGCCATTTTTATAGTTCCTATTTAAAAAGATTTGATTCCAATTTTTACTTGTCCCTTTCTACATGCTCATAGAGCTCAAAATATTCGCGCGAATTAAATTCGCGCCGCGGTGCGGTGGATTCTGTGGCAAAACACGGATTTCTTGCGGTATTATTTCTGCACGATTTTTTACCGCAGTGCGAGCAACTTCATACAATTCCATAGGTCGCAGAATAAGCGAAAAAAATTCGCACGAATAAAAATCGCAGTGCGTGCTAAACCTTAGCGCATACGCAATGCGGTTATGTGCTGGGTTTTGGCGCCATTCATATTTTGCAGGTTTAGTTGTATTGAATTTCATGAGTTTTTTGAATTCTTGCTTAAAAATGTCTGATATCAGTGAATGTGAAGAAAATTTGACTTCGCCCGATATTTTAGATGCGGCGAAGGAAATTACTCATAATTTATTACCAGCAAAGTTGAGAAAATTTTATGATAAATACTATCACGACTTTAAGGCATGGAATGCAAAAAAGGTATTTAGTTGGTTCAATCCCAATGTATGAGTGTAGATAATAGTAGTTTATGAAACTGTTGCATAATAAGGGGTATTAAAACATGAGTGTGTGTTTAAAAACCGAGCCGTAGGCGAGGTTTTTAATAGTATTCACACGAATGTTTTAATACCTAGTTATGTGCAGTTTCATACACTACTTTATCTACACTCATACATTGGGATTGAATCTACTAAATACCTTTTTTGCATTTTCCATGCCATAAAGTCGTGATAGCATTTATCATATAATTTTCTCGACTTTGCTGGTTCGAATTATGAGTAATTTTCTTTGCCGCATCTAAAATATCGGGCGAAGCCAAATTTTCATCACATTCACTGATATCAGACATTTTTAAGCAAGAATTCAAAAAACTCATGAAATTTAATACAACTAAACCTGCAAAATATGAATGGCGCCAAAACCCAGCACATCACCGCATTGCGCATGCGCTAAGGTTTAGCACTCACTGCAATTTTTATTCATGCGAATTTTTTTCGCCTATTCTGTGACCTATGGAATTGTATGAAGTTGCTCGCATTGCGGTAAAAAATCGTGCAGAAATAATACCGCAAGAAATCCGTGTTTTGCCTCAGAATCCACCGCACCGCGGCGCAAATTTAATTCGCGCGAATATTTTGAGCTCTATTAACATGTAGAAAGAGACAAAATTCGCGCGAATAAAAATCGCAGTGCGTGCTAAGCCTGAAGCGGGCATTGTCATAGACAAGTAAAAATTGGAATCAAATCTTTTTAAATAGGTACTACAAAAAAGGCATTACAAAAAATAATTGATCAAAACTCCTTGTGATTAACTTCTTGGATTTGTCCTGTATCGTAATAGAAAAAAAATTGTATTATAGCATTATTTTGTTAGAGAAAAAGTGTTATAATAAGATTCTTTTTTTAAATTTCGGTATTGTGTTTATAAAGTATGTCAATATAAACTTGTTTTGAAGTTTATAATTCGAATATTACGATATGAGAGTAGATAAAGTAGTGTATGAAACTGCACATAACTAGGTTTTTTTTTTTTTATATTTTTTTTTATTTATTAAAACATTGCTATTAAAAACCGAGCCCCTTATTATGCAACAGTTTCATAAACTACTATTATATTAGTAGTTACTTGTTTTTTTTTGTGTTGTGGCTTATACAGTTATACGTTCATTCGTGGAAAATTATGGCAAGTTAGATCGGGCTGATAAGCACAGAATTAACACAGCCTGGATGAAATGGCAGCGGCGGCATGTAATTTGAACAATTGGCGACCTCCGCATTCTTAAAAAAAGATCGAAGAAGAAGATCGGTAAAATAATGGTCAAGTCTTGTATCAAAATGTTGGGGGCAACAAACAAGGTGAATGAAATGGAGATCATGAATGATGATGACGATTAGTGAAACTATTTATGACTGCTAATTGACGCCGCTAATAGTTCCACCGCGCCGCCGCCCCTAGTGCTGCGAAATCCCCTAGGCAAAATGTTTCCTATGGGCCACTCCCTCAATCACTGATTTGTTTTAGCCCAATCGATCCGAATCAATGCGAAATTTTGCTAATATGCGATGTTTTTGCAATATTATTATTTTTATTAATATTAATATAAACGGCCGAGCAATGAAAAAGTTCCACCCACAAAATGCCGACAAACACCTTAAAATAATTTTTTCACATTTAATTTAAAATTTGAACACAATACTTACGTTTTTAGTTGGTAATATTCTGATGCACTGTTAAATGTACTTGAATATTGCAGACGGCGTCATTAAGCTAGCCTTTCCCGTTTAGGAGTAATTTAGTGCTATTTCACTGGATCGTTTTTATTGCTCGCGTGTGTATTTATTATTATTTATATATTAATATTATTTTCGTTAAGTTAACGTAACATTCATGAAAACCTTGTTAAAAAAACCTGCAGATTTCACCGACGAGATCTGAAGCTATAAGTGCGATACCTTGATACTTTCTGAGCTTTTTTGAATATTGTGTGAGTTAGGTATTTGCTATTTTATTGGGTTTGTCTTGTACAGTGATTTCGATACGGTTGTAACACTTTAACGACACGGTTGGCGCAATAAATAAATAAATAATAAAATTTCTTTATTCAGGTAACTTTTCAAAACCCATTTTACAATAAATATAAACATCAGAATAATAAAAATAAAATCAGATAAATAACGGCCAAAACAAAAAATAATGTCAAATAAAATCAAAGCAAAATAAAGTAAAGTAATGTCAAATCAAAAAAGAATAAATTACATTAGTTACAACAATAATAAAATCTATGGCAATGGTTGAGCGATCAGCTGCTCCGCTGCGTGTCGCGCGTTCGATTCCCGCACGTATCAAACATTTGTATGGCCTACAGATAGTTCCATTGTTTGTAAACGCTGGGTGGGTTTAAAAAGGAGCCTAGCTCATCTCGCCAGCAATTTCTGGGCCGGAAACGTTGTCACTGCCTGCTTTTTGGGATCCACTGAGTTTTTGCCCATTGCTCCTCCGGCATACGGCAGATGCAGCGCAAACTGCGGTTATAAATCTAAGTTTATTTAGATTTTTTTGCTGTGCGTAAATAACTATTCATAATTTTATCTTTTGACCGATCGCGGTGTGCTGGCAACCGTAGCCGCTGGTTCCAAGTTAATTAAAGTGTTTGTGTTTCAATTGTGCAGCTTCTGCAGTGCAGACGCGGGGTATGACAACGCCTTCGCGCTCAAGAAAGCGCCAACATAACTCCTCGTACAAGCTCCCGGCGGCGCGCTCTAGGACACCGCCCTTACATTTGGTCACGATAGATCTTACGCAGTCTAATACACCGCCCTCCTCTCCAATTCTTGTAGTCAATCCCTGGCACGAGCCCGTAACACCTCCCTCGCCGGATATAGAGCTCGTAACACCTACTTTACCAGATATCGAGTGCGAGCCCTCTCCAGTGCGCTCTTCTGAATCTCCTTTCGTGAGCGTACTTACAGCACCAACCTGGCGTCATTGTGAAACATCTAACTTTCGCCCTCCGACGCCGAGGTTCTCACCGACACCGAAGCCCCCACCAACACCACTAAGACCTAGGTCACCAACAACGCCTATATACCAGAAAACGTTTTCGCCCGTCCACACATCAGCATATCACGTATCCCTGTATGCCACGTCAATGAGCTTCATACCGCCTGCACCCTGGTCTGTCGAGATCAGGCGGCTTCCCGCTCCACGGCCGCCTCAACCGCCGAGTCACGAATCGACGAGATGCGCGCTCTGCGGGACTATTACGGACAGGTAATGTAATTTTCCTTTTTATACAGGGTCTATATTAAGATACTTTAAGCACGGGCACCCAAAAAAAGAAAAAAAAATGGTTTAAATAAATTGCACTAGATGGCATGATAAGCTTCGATTTGTTATTGAGTTTTGTGAAATATTAAGATTTTCTAGAGACGATCATAAAAAAAATATGCTCTTGTTTAATTAACTACCCTAAGCACAAAATTAAGGACATTTGGCTCTTAATTCACATTTCAAAGATTATTTAAATTCATTATTTAAAATTGATTCCAATAGATGCCGCGATTTTAAATTTGTTTTGTAACACCTTGTGATACAATGCAACTATAAAAATTTTAGTTATTTTGTATTGTTTTTATTTGGAAGTCGGGTTTTTAGGTATAGACTGCAAGGCTTATTTCACTGATTTATTCTGATAAATAAATTCATACTTAGAAAATAAACTGTGTATTTACTTTCATTAAGAAATCAATGTATTTCACAGTTACAGCGGCCATTACTGCATGTATGGGGGAGACTACGATTGACCTCGAGATCAGACTGGCAAAAGGAGACGCAAGTGAGGTGAGTCCTTATGTCATGTTTGTTTTACTCACAACTCATCAGATAGTGTCAGAGAAAATAATTAATTAGCGATATTGACTGTCTGATGAATTCTTTGTCTGCCCCGCTAAGCTGCGATCACAACCGAATATGAAACAAATATTATTATTTATTATATAAATATCCTTTATTTTTTTTCTGATTTGTAATATTTTTATAAAACACATACAAAAAGAAAACATTTAAAAATAAAAAAAATCATTAGTATCGCGAACAGGGTCCAAGCTACCGGCGGTCAGGGCTTCAGAGAGAGGAACCTCCTAACAATGCGAGCCGTGTCCAGCAGTACTTTTACTGACTAAAACCCACCCGTGTTCCATAAGTTGCTTGAGCCAGGGCCGCGGTAACTCTTTTTCAAATATATCCGCGACCCAGACAGGCATCGGCTCTAGCGGACCCCTTCAGTTTTGCTGACATCTCTTTGAGGCGCGCGTGGAACACTACGCGCCGTCGACTCGGGCCTGGTCCTTATCGGACGGCGAGCTAAACATTACTCGCCGTCCGCAAGCCCGCGCCTACGGTGGCCGGGAATCGGCTTGCGACTCCCGACGCCCTGGGCGTCTCTTGCGGTGGCTAGGGGCGTGGGGGCACCTCCCTTCACGCGTTTCGCCTCCTCTTTCGCGAGCATTACTGCTTTGCAGAAGGAGGTGACAGCTTCCCATGCCCTCTCGCTCCGTACCATGGCCTGCACCAGGGCCGGACGCGAGAGGTCGCCACCGCCGATAGCCTCCATGATCGGCGGTGCTCCGCCCAAGCGGGTCAGATCTCCACCGTATGCTCCACCGTGTCCTCCGGGCGATCCACACAATAGTGACTCACCCGGGCGTTTCCACCCGCCTTATCCTGAACAGGAACCCCCCGAAACAGCCATGTCCGGTGAGGACCTGTGTCAGGCGGAAGATGAGGACGCCGTGGCGCCTCTCAAGCCACTCCTCAAAGAGGGGCCTTATCGCTGCAGTTGTGGCGTGCCCAGCACTGGGTTGCGACAGTCGCTCTCTCCATGTCGCCATGAGATCCTGCCGGAGCTCTGTCCGCTGAGCCGCGATTTGTCGTGGCAGCGGAGTTTCTTCCCGGAGCTTCGCCTCCTCACGCCACTCCCAAATTTGCACGAGGACTTTTGCCTCCAGATCCCATGGCGGGAATCCAGCTAGGAGGCTCGCCACCTCACCGGAGACAGTGCGGTATCCCCGGACCAGCCGGATGGCCATGACCCTTTGGGACGCGTTCAACGAGCGGGCTGGTCACCGCCTCAGGGAATGCGCCCACAACGGTGCGCCGTAAAGGGCTATGGACCGCACGACCGCCTGTGGAGGCTATACGCGAGGGTCGGTCGGGGCTGCCCTCAAGTGACTCCTGGCCAATCTAGGGGGTCCAAACGCCTCCTCCACGAGCATCGAGCAGCACAATGGGCCGGTAAGCGGACGGAGAGTCCGCAGGGCGCCCCGGCTTCTTAATGAGGACCAGATTCCCTGTCTTCCAGCGAAGTGGGATCTGGCCCCTTTCCAAGCATGCTCTAAGGAGCCCCCTTAGTCGAGGCCCGAGAGCCTCCTAGGCCAGGACCCAGGCTTTCCCAGGTAAGCCGTCGGGGTATTGCCGCCTGGGGCCGTATTTTTGGCATTCAGCCTGCGTACCGCCACCCTCAGTTCTACCTCGGTCACCTCTGGAGCATTATCGTCGTCGTCGGCGGAGTGGTCCGCATCGGGCACCGCAAGAGGTGGAGCCATGGGCGGGAGAGTATGTTCACCCTTGCGAAGGGAACAGAGTGCTTACCACGAAGTCCACGAGCTGCGGCCGGAGACTGCGTCAGCGGGAGCGCCCATGGGCGGAGTTTATCCCGCACCATTTTGTAGGGGCGCCCCCACGGATCCCTGTTCAGAGTCCCCAGCGACTCCTCGCGGGCCAAGCCCTTGGCCCGATTGATCTCCGCTCGGAGGGTGGTCCTCGCCGCTCTGTACCCCTCGTACAGCTCCAACTCAATGGCTTCCGTATCCGGAGGACGGTTACGGAGCCTGTGGTTCCTGGTGTACCCTCGTCGCGCAGCAAGGCACGCCTGGCGCAGAGCCATAAGCTCCGGCGACCACCAGTACACCTGGCACGGGGTGCGTCCTGTACAAATCTCGGACATGTCCTCCCGGAACCATTCCGCCTCTCCATTGATGTTTGCAGGCCTGTCCGGTGATGGCACCCAGGCCTGCTTCAGCGCCCACCGCGGACCACTCGGGGTCTGTCAGACCGGCGCGTTCCAGGTCTGGGCGGAGGCGTCGAACCGGATATACCGGTGGTCGGAATAGGTCTCCACCTCCTCTTTGACGCGCCAGTCGACGACACGTGGTGACAGAGCGGCGCTGGCGAACGAAATGTCCACCACCGATTCGCCCTGCATCCGCACACGCGTGGGGACAGAACCCCGGTTTAGGACGACCAGGCCTGTCTCCAGAGCCCAGTCCTCCATCATACTGCCCCGCATGTCCGTATGCCGGGAACCCCAAGCCGCAAATTTTTCAAAACTTATGAAAGGTGTTTGTACTATTGTAATGTATTAAATAAATGACTTTTTTTTTGTAAAAATGTTCAGTCAATTATTAATACATTCTTATTTGTAGACAAATTAACATATCAGATTGCACATTTTCTAATTAATAATGTGATTATTATTCAAATATAAATAATAGATAATTACATACGTTTCAGATAACGGCTGGGAAGAAACAAGGATTCAATTGTGTGATTAGTTATGTACTTGTAAATATTTTACTCGTTTTCGACAATAACTAAACAACTTTCCGATTAAAATTAAATGTTATACAGACAAAATGATTATATTAGGGAATGTACTTGCCTTAATTTAATCCTTTTGTTTATCTATTTTATATGAATGTTGTCACCTGTAATTATAGTAGATATGTTTTACAATTCAATTTACAATTACAAATTTCTTAGAGGGCCGTGTGCACGTATATGTTGTTTTCGATTTCGTCCAATTTTTTTTAAACCGTCCCGCGACAATGTACTAATTCTAACTAGAAAATTTATATTAAAAATTAAAAATGGACTGACTCTTGACTGATGGAGTAACTAGGAGACTGTCCAGTATGTAGTTTTAGTGATGTAAAGCTAAGGCCCGGTTACACTAAACTTATTACAAGCTTTTATTTACTTTGCAAGTTAAAGACCCACTTTCCAGTGACCGATTGAGCAGAAATTTAGCGCTTAGGTTTGTTTTTGTGACAATGCAATTTTTAATATAAAATATTGTTTTACTAAGTTTAATAAAAAAACTGGTATTATCTTATCAGCGCTGCACAGGCCGGTGCATATATGTATATTTGTAAACTAACTTCTTTTTAGCAACTATACTTCATAAAAGATAGCTTGATCTCTGCGACAGCTGTCAGTATCAATACAGTAACAATAGCGCTTGACAGGCTAACAATAACGTATACGTCAGTTTGACATATGACGCAGAGATCAAGCTATCTTTCATGCAGTACAGTTATTTCTTTAGTGTAAGTGGGCCTAGGAGGATAGCATTACGGTACATTTTTCGAAGAAAAAATTGTTGTTATTGAGTCTACTAACATTTTTAAAATTGATATCTAAGAAACCCTTTCCCGTCCTTTTACATTATTTTTTATTGGTGTTTTTAGAGTGTAGATAGAAATATATTACATGTCGATATTTATCTTATAAATATTAGTGTTATTAATATAATTAATATTATCTTCAAATAAGTCAGTTACTCGTAAGGAAATTAAGTAAGGAAGGAGTAAGATTAACGGCCGGTCTTCGTAATGAAGTCAAAGTCAAATATATTTATCTCAACTAGGCCCATAAGCGTCATTTTTGAACGTAATACAATTACAAATAAAAATTTACAAGTTATAAAAAAATATTCTAGCGTGCGTTCGTACTTTTACGAACGTGAACGAGCTTGTTATGGAGAAGAACGCACAAGAAACTCCATCCATCACAGAAGTGATTGAAGTGCCACAAATCAAACGCACGTCCTTCTAACAAGCGCAATAGGTATTGCGCGTTTGACGATTTGTCACGTAAGTTTTTAATTAGAAACTGGGCTTAAAAAAAAAGGGATAAGGCAAGTTTTAACATTTATTAAACATAATTTGTGATGAATAATATACTATTTTTCTCTTATTACAAATTTCGATGTATTTTAAATCTCGATGTATTTTAAATCTCAATGTCGTGATCATATAATCGTATTGCAGAATATTAAACTGCCGAGCAATGAAAACGTTCCACCCACAAAATGATCAATTTAATTTATTCACATGTAATTTAAAATTTGAACACAATATTTACGTTTTTAGTTGGTAATATTCTGAAGCGCTGTTAAATGTACTTCAATATTGCAGACGGCGTCATTAAGCTAGCCTTTCCCGTTTAGGAGTAATTTGGTGCTATGTCACTGGAACTTTTTCATTGCTCGTTAGTGTAGTTTAAGATAAGAATTAAGTTAATACCAAGTAAAAAGAACTGCTGAATAATAATATGTGCATAATTATGAATGTAAACGTGAAAGTAAACTTGAACATGAATAAATATTTAAGTAAATGTATGTGCTGTATTTAATCCATATTAAAATCTAAATGTTATATACTTAATTGCCGTTTCATTTAAAGTGCTTATTACCTTATAAAAGAAAGCCGCCTAAATAGCATAGCATATCTACAGAAAATTTAAAATACTTGGAGGAAAATCTAAGTCGAGCTTCCGCAGGAAAAATGTACAAACTCCTTTAACTTTTGTACCATTTCCATCTCTATTCTCCACGTTACACAATAAAAAATCAAGTACATACGCGCCTGCAGTGATGTCGTAGTATTATATGGCGCTCCCTGTTAGATGCCAGAGCGGGCACGCATGCACACGCATCGGTCATTGCTGCACGTGCGCACGCACGGCAGGTTGTATTTATTTACAAACAGAATACAGTTTACGAGTTTTTTTTTTCGCAATGGAGACAATTTTAAAGGAAAAACTCATAAAAACGCTCTTCATAAGACTCAAGCTCCCGGCATCGTTTATGATATTCACTGCATTCCTCTCTTCTATTATTAATATCATGGACCCAAAGTCTCTTTGTAGCAGCAGAAGATTCTGGGCATGGTAGCAGCAGAACTGCTGTTGTCTAACATATTTTCGCCAAATTCTCTCAACTCAATATGGCTGCTGATAAGGTGGATCGGACGCGCGTGCAGAAGTTGCCTGCGTGACGTGATGCGTGGCCGGTGTGACAGGGCTCGGACGGACGTGCGCAAGTCACGTCGCAAGTCACGTCTCGCTACGAATCCAGTGTGACCCGGCCTAAAGGCCCATTCCCTCTCTCACAGAGAGGAGGCCTGTGTCCCAGCAGTGGGTACGTTCAAAGGCTGATGATGATTCATATTGGAGAGTAGTTAATGCATTGATAAAACTGTGCGCTGTAGTCGCAAGCACTAGTGCCGAGCATGAGGTGCTGGGTTTGATGCCCGGGTCTAGACCCATTGTGGAAAAGTGTTATTCAGTTTTCCGTATGGAATTTGGGGAATACAGGATGTTATTATTATTAAATTTATTTAGTTCAGACATAATTCCAGTCCATAGATACATACATTAAATTATAAACAGATAAAAATTCAATATAAAATAAATGAATGATTAAATTTTAATAGTCAAAAACTCATTAAAAGTAATAATTAAAACGGTCCAAACATTATAGAAATGTCAGACAAGTATGCAAATGTAAAATTGCCAATTGTAGAATGATATAAAAATATTGTTATTTTCACACGCTCCGGTTGCCGGGTAGCCGGTGCCGGGTACCCGGCGGCGAATGTATAGACATGGACGTGTGAATGCTAACATACATGCCGGTTACCCGGAAACCGGGGCATGTGAAAAGGCACTATGTTTGTGCGAGTGTTGCGCATTGAGGTGACTTGTACGTCTAAATTGTTATGACGCGATCAAACCATCTATCTAGCTGGACATGACTTTACGTCAGTGGAAGATGCCGCCTTCGCCTATTGTGACCAAACCATCAAAATTTACACAAGGAGAAAAATGCTTATTTTTGCACCTGATCTTCACGTTCGGGATCATCCTGATACTGACCCTGGCGTACTTCATCCACCTGTATGTCGTGCAGCACACTCACAATGAAGTATTGAAAACATACAGGCGATCTTACGATCAGAGTGAGTAGCTACATTGTCTATTTACATAGGTGCTTTGGTGACTTTGAAGGTCTTTTGAAGGTTTTGTAAAGTACCTAAGTAATCGTTTACGAGACATTACAATTTTTTGAAATTAATATTTTATTAGGCAGTAAACTCGTTTAATGTAGCATACAGAACAACAACAAAAAAATGCAGTATATTTTTCCGCTAGCCGGTGTGGTTTCGATTACCGCTACGCTAAGCGTAGCTCGTGAGCTTTCCGCTGTGCTACGAGCTACGCACTGTGCTACGCCGTAGCAACTTGCTACGATCAAGTCTCTTTAAATTCGGAACGATCTATGAGTGAAAACTAAAACCTTACAAATTAGTTTCGAATCAAACAATATAAGTCGCTATTGTTGCCGTATGTAATGTACTATGAAAACTAAAATTTCTATATCAGAGGCCATTTAAAAGTGGTTGATCAAAGACATGTTTTACTTCGTTATTTTTATTGTGTTTATGTTTTTAATTCAAATTATTTTGGAAGCTGCTGAAAAAAATCATGAGAATCGGTTGAGAAATGCGACCAGTACAGGAGAACAGCCGGACATCTGGATATAAGAAATAATTTTTGCCCAAGCTGAAACGGAGACGCTTCGCTCGAGCTTCGCGCCAGCTCGGTCAATAACCTGACCTTATATTTTTTGTAGATAATGTAGATGTAGCGGCACTGGCTCTATGTAGATAGCGACCTGCCGTATTTTATCCAAAAGCACCAATGTACTGCTCTAGCCAGACGTTGCCTAACTTCTTGTGTCTCTGATCTAACCTACCCGAAGTGCAAAAAAATCCGAGCACACTTCACTACTTCTCTTAGTTCTTGTTCGTTGACAAAGAAACTTCTACTATCTGAACAATGATATCTAAACTAGACGAGGCAAGGTATTAGATTACCTCGCTGGGTTTTGCAGTCGTTATTCTATGAATTCTGATTTTATGTATAAGTCGACCAAGTAAGCTAAAATCTCCGTTCTGCATTAAAAATCTTAACACAATATAGAAAAGATTTGGTCTTCTTGTATGTGGTTCTCCTTTCTTATTGGTCAGGAGCGCTAAATATTAGAATACCACTATCGTGCCAATGATTTAAAGGTTCGACATTTCTTCTTTGTCAACTATGTTAATCAAGTCATTTGGTTGAGCGATTGACTGCTGCGCTGCATGTCGCGGGTTCGATTCCCGCACGGAACAAATATTTGTATGACCTACAGATAGTTGCTCCGGCTCTGGACGTTTGTGTATGTGAGTTTATATGTTTGTAAACGCACCCACGATACAGGAAGAAATTCCTAGTGTGGGGCAACGTTTTTTTTTTTAAAGAAGAAAGAAAGAAGAAAAAATGAGCTTGTGTTGAGCACGCACGTGATTTTATTAAAGCGGCGCCTCTGGTGAGAATTTGATACAAATTTGAAAATGTTCCTTTAATTATAAATTGATCCTTTGTCTGGTATTCAATCAGCTGCTCTCAAAACGGTGAAGGAAAGCATCGTGAGGAAACCGGCATGTCTTAGAACCATAAATTAGAAGACATGTGATATCCATTAACACGCACTGGGCCCGCGTGGTGGATTACGGCCCATTCTTTCTCACAGAGAGGAGGCCTGCACGCACAACGGACCAAATGCGAACCTAAGTGCGAAAAACGGGTCCATCTATCCTATTCCAAGGAGTAAAGGTTGTTCGTTCGTACAGGTCAGACTGGTTTACCTCTCTCGGATTACCAATGTGTCGGCGTTACTTTCCTCAACGAGACAATAGTGTGTGTGACGCTGCTGCTCGCGGAGAGGTGGTCGCTCGCCCCCGCACAGTGCACCACAATGCGAGACGACCCCGATATGGCCAACTATCTCCTGTTGTGGAAAATTAAGTACAAAATTGGTGGAAAATATATACGTAAGTTGTTTATCTTTTCAACGAAATTGTCAGCTGCAATGCAAGTACTTTTTAAACGACTTTCCAAAAAGGAGGAGGTTCTATGTTCGACTTTATGTTTTTTTTTGTTTATGTTCACAGAGTTTGTGTGAACAGATTAAAAAAAAAAATTGAAAGGGTATAACTAAAAAGACTATATGTATGCCTATATACATTTTATAGGCATACATATAGTATTTAATCTCGAGGAGCTCGTGGCTAAATAATAACAGCAGCACGAGTCGATCTTCAAGGTTAAGCAACGCTTGACGAGGTCGGTCCGTGGATGGGTGACCATTTCAACATAACGAGTTTCCTCCGTGCCTCGGAAAGCACGTTAAGCCGTTGGTCCCGGCTGTCATTTGAAGATCTTTGACAGTCGTTACGGGTAGTCAGAAGCTTGAGATCTGACACCAGTCTTGCCAAGGGGTGCCGTGTTACCCAGTTACTGTTGTGGAGGTCAGATAGGCAGTCGCTCCATGTAAAACACTGGCACTGAATCTGGCAGCTGAATCCGGTAAGACTGGAAGCCGACCCCAATACAGTTGGGAAAAGGCTAGGCAGATTACATATAGTGTTTTAGTATTTTCATCAACATGGCAGGCATTTGCATTCAGAAAATATCATTTGGTGCAGTAGAACTGATGAAGAAGACCACAGATGGCTACCGCAACTTTTCAATGTTAAGTATGTTTTGAGTATAAGATATCCCGAATAATTAAATGACTGTGATGAAGCAAATTTGAAAGTGTTACCATCGAACAGCTCTGGTGATGAAGCCGGAAGGTGGGAACCGGAACTCCGGAATAAAACAATGTACCCCATTATTAAGGTTTGGTGGAATTGTTATGAGAAGCCCTCTGGCTATAAATGATATTCATGGTATTACAAGGTTCCAAAGCTAAAAAGATAAAAAAATACATTTTAACAAAAAAACTAACCCCAATCCAAAACAAAACAACAAAATATCTTTTTTTCGGAAGTCGGTGTCAAAAACGAAAAGCAATAGGTACGAAAGACAAGAAAGAAAAGAAAGTAATTTTTCTTTGTAGTGTTTAGTTTTGGAAGTTGGTTTAGCTTTTTTGTTAAAACGTTTTTTCTAGCTATTTTTCTAGTTTGTAAATAGTATTTCACACCTTGGGTTCTAGACAAATTGACACGGTAGATAAAAGTCCAAAATATTTGCATTTTTTTTTTATTAATCACATGATATTGCGGTGATGCAAGTCAATCCTATATATTCATCCATCCTACTTTCTCTAGGCCCTCTGAACAAAGTCTCTGAAAAGTTTAAAAGTGAATAAGAAGACGCGTGCTTTGTCTATCTACTCTACATCATGGCATTGGTCTTATAAAATCATGGCGTACCTCCATACAATCACGCTCGTGTTTCCTAAAGGCAGTACATTAGCTAGATTTCGCTAGATCCGTGACATAATATGGTCAAATTTCCTATTCTCATTCAATGGACACATCTATTGTCATGGCCAATATTCAGTTACACGACACAGGAATTTCCCTGACTACACTATACATCCAGAATAGTAAGGCTTGTCCAATGGGTCGAACATGTAATGTGTTCTGGCAGCTTTTCGAAGCCAACTATCGGTAAAATCCTTTTAATCCCAACTACGTAAATGAAGCCAACACTGAGTGACAAATGCAATTCGGCGGCTATCACTGACCCTATTAACCAACGGCACACGGCGAGCCAGGTACGTAATTTTGTTTTCGGTTTCCAGTCAAACAGAGTAGCTACCGGGTACTGTCTATTAATACGTATGTAGGTATAACACCATTGCTAGCTCGAGGATAGATTTATTTAGATGGAGGTTAGATTTATTAGGATGGAGACCTGAGTATGGTGCCGAAAAAGTAACAGACATTTTTAATTTAATATCATCGTGAAAGTTGGCAAACGTTTTAATTTTTTTTTTGTGCCATGCGAGATTATTCCTAAGAATAATAAGATAAAAATTGCGAAATTTTTCTCTCTCATGAAACAAAATTTTCCTGAATAAAACGCGTTCTTGCAATTTTGCTCTCAATTCACGTCCAATATCGCACTGCTTTGCCGATAGAAGCATGTGGTGCTGGATGAGCTGATTCTGTTATTACAACCAATCATATCCAATCAATAAATACAAGACGCAATACACTTACAGGCGTAGAAATGAGTGGCTGCCCGGCTAATGTGCCACCACCATATTTCATACACTGGCGGATTACTGATTAAAGGATGGATTATACTGGGCCATAGCGGGTGTGAGCCGAGCCCCGTGCGAGGCACGGACTAGGCACGGATTCAAAACTTCACGAACATTTTATAAGATGCGGTCCATGCTATACCATGCGGCGCCACATCCCAGACGAGGTCAGGTGCGCGGACGTTTGTATTTTTATGCAAAAACGTTATTTCTTGTGCTCATTTGATAAAACTAAAGCATGGTCTAGAGCAGGGATCACCAAATGGCGAACCGGATCCGGACCGCCGACCTATTTTGTGCGGACCTATCCCAGATAGATTATTCTTCTTTTCGTGGCACAGGCCTCTGACTTAGCGATGCCCAAAATAAACTTAGAAAGTAGTAGTCGTCCATCATCATTTCAGCCGAAAGACGTCAACTGCTGAACAAGAGTCGTCACATTCGCCGGTCCCGTGCGTGTCGTATCCAGAAAGTTGCCAAAGTGAATGTTCCGATGAACATCTCCAAGTTGCATGCAAGTAATTTGACCGGACTAATTATTCTAGACTGGCAAATTTAAAAAATACTTTTTAAATACATGCTTTTTCGTATTCCTCTTAGCAAACCCTTTCATTGACACCTACCTATGGAGTGCATGATAAAATAATGGACCGCTATATTCGATTCGAACTTTGGGAGTCCGCCATACTAAATTTAGAATGATGTCACTTAAACCGTGCAATGCTATAAAAAAAACAAAACCAAAACCAAATATGCAAAATTGGGTAAATGTTTTAAAGTTCAGTTGAAACAAAACTAACAAAAACACTGATTAACAAGGCCACTTAGAAGCTTGTAAAAACGTCGGATCATGTTCATGTCTGATCAAGCGTATTAGCGTGAGAGTACTGTATTAAATTGTGCTCTTGTTTTGCGCCTGTGACGGCCAGATCGGTCTTGCTATGGCTTTGTAGCATTTTGTTGCAGTCCATTTACCCATCCAAAGCCATCAAATTAATAAAATACAGTGTCAATGAGTGAATGATCAATACATGAGAGTGGATGAGGTTTATCGCTGAACGGGCGCATTCTGAAGTCTAGAGAAACCTCCACCCCCCACCCTATAAAGCGCTATCTGCATCGAACCCGCTAACTCAACTAGCGCCGTTTATGCAGGCAGCGGCTGCGTAGCGTTTGTGTGATTATTTACAAACAAGCGGCCGGGCTGCAAGAGCTGGTTCTCGGAACACGACACTGCAGAGATCAATTTAATAACTTCATAAAAAGAAAACTCTCTGAAACGCTCAAAGGCATAATATAACAAGTTGTTGGAAATGTATATCTGCGCAGATATAATTTGCTCTGCCATGTAACATCCACTTTGTATCTGTTGGAACTTCGTGGAAAAAATAATTAGTTTACAGAGTCCCATTTCAATTGCCCGATACTAGGGTGTATTTGAATACCGAGTCAATATATTGTATCGACCATTGCTACTAACTACTATGACCTAATTATTAATATCCGGGCAACTTTAACAAATATATTACACACAAATATCATACTTTGTCTACCTACCTTTAAATTTAAACATTTCCACCTACATCTATAATAAATTAAATCTTAAGTGTCAAATATATCCCATGCTGTTATATGATTGTAAAAAAACAATATGTGATTGGTTAAAATCTATAACATATGAAGAAACAGAAAACATTCTGGTCAGGGTAAGCTAACATGCTGGATACCCAACACATACATATACACACACAAACAAATGCGCACGCACATACACACACAAACACGCGCACTCACAAACACACACACAATTAAAAACGCATGCACAAAACACACATCTACGCACATACAAATACATGCACTCCTCATACACCGAGAGCTATTTAATTATTAAAAGATAATATATATTTTATTTTCATTTTTCCTTCTATTCATTAGCTTCATTAATTTCATTGTTAAGGTACCACTTAAAGGAAGAGGGAGACAGCTACTATTGTAACTTACTGGGGCTGCCTCAGTTTATGTATGACACAATGTTTGAGATGAAATAAATATTTTTGTTTTTTTTTGTTTTGTTTTTTGTTTAATTGCAGAATTGAAACATTTAGTAGAATGCTTTATCTGGATGTATGTACTCATGAATACGCTTACTTATTCGATTCAAACTTAGGTTTATCATATGACTATAATATGTTTTCGATAGAAATGGGTCTCTTAATAACTATGGCATGAGCAACATCTTTGAAAATTTAAACCAATTTATGAACTTAGACATTGGCTGTTCAAGTAAAGTAAACTCGTATTATTCACTTCACCCTAACTATAAAATAAGTGCCACCACTAACGTCTCTGAATCAAATGAGTTGTTTTTTCTCGAATAAGTATGTTAATATAGTGCACCAAAATATAGCAGGTTTAATAAATAAATCAAATGATCTTTCTGTATGTCTGGATCAACTTGTTGATAAGCAAATGTCTGTTGATGTAGTATGCACTTCATAATGGAAGGTTATGAGAATCAGTTGTACGTAGCGAATTATTGTTTAAGTGCGTATTATTGCAGAAAGAGGAGAAAAAGGGGTGGATCTTGTATTCTTATTAAAAACGGGCACAAATGGAAAGAACTGCCTAAAATAGCGAAACTATCATCTCCAGGTGTATTTGAGTGCTGTGCCATAGAGCTTATTAGCTATAAGATAATTGTCGTTTGTATTTATAGAGTACCAAATGTAAATAATTTGGATGAATGTATGAATAAGGTTGAGACACTTCTACAGGAGATATCAAAGACTAGCTGTAAGAATATTGTAATTGCTGGCGATTTTAACATTGATGTACTAAAGACGATTGGGATTTCTGCTATGCTTGAATGTCTACTATTAAGTTTTAATTTAAAACTGGAATTTAAACAGCCAACACGCATGGCTAGCCAGACATGTATAGACAATTTTGCGCACAATTATAATAAATCATGTAAAGGCGAAGTAATAGAGTTCACTCTATCAGATCACAGCGCAGTTGCTTCAATGCTCCGTAAAAAAAACGTGTTCTATTAACTATTAGTACACGACCAGAAGAGACTATAATATAGAGAACATGGCTAAGTTCAAAGCCTGTATGAATAATATTTCTTTTTGGAGATATACGAGACAAATGATCCCAATATAGCCTATAATGCATATATCGGCACTTTTAAGTTGTTTTATGACTTGTGTTTCCCGCTTATCCGAGACAAAGTTAATATTATAAAAAGACCTAAGTGGTTATCCAAAGGTGTTAAATTATGCAGCAGAAAGAAAAGACACCTTCTGTGGCAACTAAGACTAAATCCTAGTCAGGTCAATTAATAATATTGTAAATTGTATAAAAAAAATTATAAACCTGACACAGAAGGCACAAAATAATTATAAAATAATGAGAGCCAAAAACATGGCAAAAACTACCTGGCAAATTATAAACCACAAAAAACACAATATTCCCAGCCAGCGTTTTGATAAAATAAAATTTTGTAATAACATTATAACAAATCCAAAGAATATTTCTAATGCGTTTAATAACTACTTTGTTGACAAAATACAGCCCAAACTAATGAACGGCAACCAATCTAAAGCAAGTAGGTAAATAGACACGAGAAGGGAGTCAATGTTCATGGCACCAAGCGTGCCAGATGATATATATAAAATAATAATGACACTGAAAAACACAAACAGTGTAGGTTACGATGGGCTCTTTACAAAGATTTTTAAATCCGTAGCTAGTGTTAGTATAGCTAGTAGTATGTGTACATTTAAGTTACATACTTAGTCTTAGTATAAGTGCTGGCATATATCCAGATGCTTTAAAAAATCTATTATAAAACCAATATTTAAGAGAGAAAATAGAGTTAATGGAAAGTTATAGGCCAATCTCACTGAATCCAATTATTTATAAAACTTTTGAGAAGTTTGTTTATAAGGAGCTATATAAATACTTAGAAAAGAACAATATTTTCTGTGAACAACAAAAAGGATTTAGATGGGTCTAAACAATAAATATGGCGATTATTGATTTTATACAGAATGTTATTAATAATGTAGATAAACGAAACCCTGTCTGCGCCATTTTCTGTGACATGACGCAGGCCTTTGATAATGTCCACCATCCTACACTTCTGAATAAACTCGAAGCTTATGGTATAAGGAGTAATGTTCTGGACCTATTTCAGTCTTATTTACATAATAGACGACTAATAACTGAAATTAATAGAATTAATATAGTTAATAAACAATATGAGATATTTAGATCAGACGAGCGAATAGTTAGTTACGGGGTACCACAGGGGAGTGTGTTGGGTCCTCCGCTCTTTTTGTATTATATATAAATGACTTACCGAATGTATTGAACAACCATTGACCCTATTTGCAGATGACAGTACCGTGACAATACCTTCGAAAAGTGTAGATACATACGAAAATGACATTAATATGACTTTGAAATCGATTATAGAATGGTTAGACGAAAATAACTTAAGAATAAATATAACCAAAACAAAGATAATACATTTTATTATATTTCACATGCAGATTGGTCTTATCTGGCATGCGTCGGTATGCCAGATAAGACCAATCTGCATGTGCAATATAATAATGATACAGTTAACAATGTAATAAGTACGAAATTTCTAGGGCTAGAAATAGATAAAAAACTGAGTTGGAAACAACACATAGAGTCACTATGCAAAAAACTAAGCAAGTGCTTAGAGTGCTTGTAAAGCGTAAGCGGAAGTCCACTTACGCTTTACATACTTTGTCGTCCATTGTAAATCTAGACGCACTTCTGACTGCATACCATGGTTTAGTCGAATGCCACCTACGATACGGCGTTATTTTTTGGGGCAACTCCACTGAAAGAGAAACTGCATTCAAAGCACAAAAAAGATGCATACGGTCATTTTTAAAACTGCAAACTACTGATAGCTGCGTGCCATATTTTAAACAGAATAAAATATTAACTTTACCATGCTTATATATTTTAGAAATGGCAGTGTTTGTAAAGCTGAACCCTGACCGTTTTGACCGAATAGATGACGTATTTCCACGAAATAGGCGTGATAAAGTAGGCTATGTCTCCCTAGTGCGAGAACGACGTTAAAGCGCAAAAGTGTCTGCTACATGGCGCCAGTCGTTTATAATAAATTACCGAGGAGTTTGAAGGAATTAAAATTGGCGTTATTTAAAAAAAAAACGCGTTTTATATTGTGACGAAATTTTTAATGGAGCATTTCTTGATTGCTTTTTATAATGATTATAAATTTGAAAAACATGAAAATAATTTTTATTTAATTTAATTCTTTATTTAACTTAAATACGAAATAAGTTGACTACAGAAGAATTGTGTATTATATTAATAACTATTGAAGTACTTCATAATTAAATTGTAATTATAGTTAATTAATCTTTATATTGAAATTGTTTATACTTATTATTATGTACTTAGCATCTCTGCTGTATTTTTGAACTTTTGCATGCCTTCTGGTTAAATATGGCTGTTCCTAATTGTATTGTTTATGTCACCATGTTTTTTTGTACCCATATTTGCAAAATAAATATCTTATCTTATCTTATTGCAATATACGTCAAACGCTAGACCTACCAAATAAAAAATGTATGGCTATTGCATTGCTTTCCTTGAAATAGATAATCTGCATGTTAAGCGGCTCCTATGTTATTACAAAACTACTCCATTGATGTTCCCTTGGCAGATCGATAATCGTTTATGGCTTCAGAGAAAACGGAAAACGACATTTTCTTAATGCTATTATTATCGATAATTTTATTTTAATCTTAGTTTATTTATTTATCTTTCTTATTATCTACATTTTTAAATATTTTTATAAAATAAATTAAAAAACAAAAACATTTAAAAATATAAAAAATAGAGGCCCACCGGTATCGGGAACAGGGTCCAAGCTACCGGCGGTCAGGGCTCCAGAGAGAGGAACCTCCTAACAATGCGAGCCGTGTCCAGCAGTACTGCTTTCTGGATCAGGCCCTTGACCCAGCCGCCTAACGAGAGCCTCCTAAGGTGTTGGTCGAGGATTGTGGCTATTAAGCCATTGGCCGACACGACTATCGGTACAATGATCGCTGTGTCCACATCCCACATGTCGACAACCTCGCGAGCCAAGTCAAGATACTTGATAGGGTAGGGTAGGGTACTTCTTTCCCTTCTCTTAGTTTATTTATTATTATAATTTTATTACTCTTCACCTGAGATAGCAAACCTACTTACTGATTTGTTTAAAATTAATAATGTATTGGTAGATGTAGCTAATAAGTTAATTAGTTAGTTAGTTGATGTTGCGAATAAGTTTAAGGTATGATGAGGCTGACATGCCATTGTGGATATAAGCCTCCTTTAAGAATTTAGAATAAAAAAATAAAAATAAAAATTACTATCTGCACTTACAGTTTCACCCAAAACGTACAGAGAATTAAATTAATTAGACATCACTGACACATAAAAAAATAAACAAATAAAATTCGTAAATAATTAAAAATTAATTCAATTTCAAAATAGCCATTCAATAAACAAATAATACCTAATAATATAAGTTCAATAATAGTAGTTAGCATAGTAGTTTAGAATGCAATATATAAATCGATCAATAGCCGCCGCTCCATGTAAATAATGCTGAGTACAATTATTTCATCAGTTTAGACGAGTAGCCGACCCTTAAATAGTTGGAAGAGAGCTAGGTAGAATGGTTCAAGAATAATATTGTTCTAAAATAACCTTATAATTTATATCCATACTTTATATATATATATAATTTTCTTAAACAATTTTACTTCAACAATTATTTATATTTTTAATCCCCGACGGAAAAAGAGTGGTGTTATAAGTTTGACGTGTGTTGCTGTGTATCTGTGTGTCTTGTCTGTGGCATCATAGCTCCTAAACGGATGAACCGATTTTGTTTTAGTTTTTTTTTTTGAAAGGTGGTTTTGTCGAGAGTGTTCCTAGCTATGTTTGAATAAAATCGACTCAACCGTTCTAAGTTATGGGCGTTCTACTGTTTGAATCGGGGTGTTTTCGCAAATATCGTGTCATAATTACGTGTACAATAGATTTCCGATCGAAGCGTATCTACTATGTACTAGATAAATGATGTAACATGAAATAAAAATGTGTTGTGGGTTTTTTAAATTATGAAATTTTACTTGTTTATGCATCTACCTATGTTATCTCTTGATTGACTGGCAGAGAATGCCTTAAGCGTTAAGTCCACCTATTTCTGAATTTATTTATATATACTTTATTGTACACAATTATACACAAGAAAAAAAATAAACTTAAGTAACTGACTTACTAAACTATGTACCTGTATGGTGCATAAAGTTTTATTTAATACATAACGATTGGAATCATTACTTTGAAAACCGAACCAAATCCTCTTGGTTCACTCATGACTGAGTTTCTGTCCACAACCAGAATCAAAGCAAACAATGTCTCCTGCACAACCAAAGCTCTGAATACCGTGAATTTGAATTTGATTAAATAGCATCCACTTGCAGCATTGACTTCTCGGTATTATCGTATTCCGATAATACCGAGAAGTAGTTTTAGCAGAATATAGTTTACAGTAGGACTGACCTAAACGCTGCAATCACATTATTGAGATTTCAGCATAAAGCAATTATCTACTATCAAATATAATGTGATTTTTAATTTCGTAGACTAAACTGACATTTGGGGGGTTGTCACTTTATCGTTACATTAAAATAGTGTCGTACCCTAACTATCCTGAGTGATCGAAAGTTAATCGAAAATCAAAGTAGATCGAAATTAAAATTATTTCACGGCAAAACAAATAAATTTGTTTAGAAACTAGCGGCCCTTATTTAGTCTCTACTCATTTATGTCAGACTTCTTTTTATCGATTGCATTTATTTTATTGTTGATTTCATATTTAACACAATTAAAGTTCATGTACTATGTGTATGAATACTGTTATATTTAAATATATTACGTTTATATTCATAAAACATTTATTTGCACCAATTAGTAAAATTAATTGAGGAGTCATGTAACATCGATTCGATGAATCAGTTATGATTGAGCCTACCTACAACACTATGCTCCACGCTTGCAACATTTAAAAAAAATAAGTTCAATGGCAGCTGTCAGTTTAGTCTACGAAATAAAAAATCACAGTATAGATGTTTAGCACAGTACGATGTAGGTATCAATACGTATGCATTCGTTATACACACAAAGCGCTCTGTGTGTGGGTACCTAATTACATAGAGAATGATTTTAATCTTAGACCGCTACTAAAATACTTTTTACCCGACTACGGCGAAGCAAAAGGAGTATTATGGTTATGTATGTTCATCTGTTCCCTCATAATTTCTAAATTACTTATCATAATTTGACAAATGAGGTGTCGTTGGCAGCGTTTTGTTGGTACGCTGGCTATGTGATATCACATTAAATTGAATAGAACGCCCAATAGGGGACGAAGTTAAAACCAAAAAAACACCTTACCCGTCATGTGTGGTGTCTTTCAACAGGGTTTTAAAATGTAGGTAGTATTTGGTACACAATTTTTTTGTCAAGCGTACCGTGTGCGAGATATATCCCGTCAAAGTCATGAAAACTAAAAGAGCTTATTGCGCATCAAAAAATTCGTCCACATCAATCACGTTAATAAGAAACGTGCCCAGAACGCTGGCAGCATTGACAGGTTAAATGGCAAAGCTGATTCTCTGGCTGAAGAAAATGCCAGCCCTCTAGTCTCGCGAAGAGTCGACTAACCGTTGTCTCGAAACACTTGATGAGCACTCGGACCCCATGGACCAACTCAGTTTCAACCCCAAACGGCTCAAACATATATCTGCCAATAAGGTTGTTATATTTGCGCCGTTTGAAGTTTTCTAGACCAGCAGCAGCCGCCCCAGCACAGCCCGCCGTGCTAAGAAGTTGAGATAGCGCAAGGGTGTCAATATATGTTGCATCTCAAACCAAAGGCTTTCCCAACTTCCAAGACATTATGGTCGTCCCGTCCGGTCTCTTCCCTTCGTCGTGTGCCAAGCCATTGGGTTCTAAAACAGCTGGCACCCCCAGCTGGTGACAATAGCTCGACGTATTATGGTATTAACGCTGGCGTGCCGTGCTATCTGACCAGTGCTCTTACTGTAGGATAGGCCATGGTATCCGAGGCGGTCGATTGGTTCACCACACTGACAAAGATGTGGAGCTCCGCTATTAGTACCCAGGCGCAGACATGTAGCGATCGGGAAGGTAGTGTCTCTCAACACTGTACCTATGTTGGGTGACGGTAATGCCTGTAGCCAGAGGCCCGACTCCCACTCACCCATAGACTCACACTCACACTCGTGGATGTTTTTGTGAGTTTATTCCATATCAATCTGCAGAGCGGCTCAACCAACGGTCTTTGAGAAGATGGGTTTTCGGGCAACGCCGAATTCGCTACTTTCCATGCGCACACTGCGTCAGTCGAGCACGACACTTCACAGTTAACCAGTGGCAGGGATAAAACTTAAGTGAGTTAACGTTTCAGTGCTGTGGACCGAAGACAGGAACGCCGGAAGGCTTGTATTTACTAGAAATTTTGCGGTTGCCGAGTCCACCGAAGCGAATGGTTAGTGTCGTTTGCGTCCAGGCTCGGTCATCCAAGGCCAAATTTATAATAGATGTCAGAGAGCATCGAATAATTCCGTATTTTTTTCCAAGAGAAGTGGTTGCTTCCATAAAAGGGCAGTGCGGACAAAATACTCCAAATTCGGTCCAAAACAGCAATACCTCATGAGTCTAAAAGCCGAATGATGATTCATTTTAGAGAGTCTATCCGAAATATAATTAAAATGGTTAATTTTACCATCAATGAATGAAGAAAAACTGTCTTCCAAAATTGGGGAACCTAGGAGGTGCAGTGAACTTTTATCAAAAAATTTGATCTCTGGAGCCATTGCATAGAATTTCTGTAGGATCGGTTGTCTGTCGGTACGGTCACAACGAAAAAAACACATTTGGAGTGGTTGAGGTCTAGACAGGCCGATGGATAGTAACTGCTCTTTCAGGAATTGGAAATCTGCTAAAACGGTGTTACGTCACCTAGGGGCCGTCTCCACGAACGAGAGAATTGCGGCGATATTATCGTTCGTGCCACGTATTTTTAGTGTTCCATCATTCAAATACCATAAGTTAAATTTCGGATTTAGTTTTGAATGATCGGATGAATAGCCAGACTGAAAATGACTGGCCCGAGATCACCTTGTTGGCAACCAACTGAAGATTCTAAAACATTGTCTTTGTACAACAATTTTGATGTCTGCCTATAGAAACAAACAGCCGAAAATTTCTGGAAATTCTTGTTTGTTTCAGCCAACAAAGAATCCCTGTTGACGGAATTAAACGCGTTTTTAACGTCATCCTTGAGGATGACCTAACGCCTACCGGAATAAAAAAAAAACCAGTCAAGTGCATGTTGGGCCACGCGCAGTAATAGAGGTCCGAAGTTGCATAATAATGCGGACTAAGAAGAGGGTTTTGTTGTTGTTACATGAACATTAAAACGGTTTCAGCGGCACACAACGTCTAAAAACGGGCCCACATAGGATGATGTTTTTTTTAATTTATATGCTCGCGTTTGACCAGTATCTCGCCTGATGGTAAGCGATGATGTGGTCTACGGTGAAGCACGCTTGCCTAGAAGTAACCTATTCACTCTTGACTTTAACTAAAGAAGGACCAACTGGTAACTGAAGGAGTTATAAAATCCAACTTGGCAACTGAAGTTAGAAAAATATTATCTATTTGAGTACCACCGCAGGTGCAAATTGTGAAAGCAGCCGATACGAGCGCGCGTTAGAGCCACGGGGAATGGTATGGTTCGTTCCTGGATCCTTGCGCGCACGCTCCTTGTTTATTTCTCTTTCGGAAGATGAAAAATTTCGTATGTTTTCACCTCTAATCTGCGGTATTCATTATTTCGTTCTAGAAAGTTTTACGCTACTCAATTAGTGATGTAGTCGGGACGAATATTGACTTTTAAATGGATATCGCCAAAAGAAAATAAGTAATTTGCTTGGCAATCGAATCTAATTTGACTTTAGATTACAAAACGTCGAAAATATTTCTGCACTAACACAAAATAGACTTCCCCGCACGCATGCGCCGTATGGACTACGGACCGGTACTGCCAACGACTCCGGCCACTCCAATGCGTTATTCGAGCTCGTTATTCGCTGGCTCGCGTCGTTAGCTTTGCGCGTCCGAACGTCAACCCATGCCAGGAACGCCTCATGTTTAAGCGTGTTGGCGCGATTGCACTCGGCGCTAAACCATGACCGGTCAACGCTAGACATTGCTACGTATGGTATTTAGTACTCCATTCCCTGACGCAACACATCCGTCACATGTGCGGCATGACGAGGGATCAGGTGAAAAAAAGTAAGTGGGCTGCCAAGGATAAGACGCGAAAAAAGAACTTATCCCATTCCAATCTGCTGACCTATACCGCCAAACCCGCCGAGGCACTCTCTTGGGCTGGGATCGAGCGGGAAGTAGACGGATACAGGCTTCAACAGACAATGATAGATACAAAGATATTCATGATACGAAGATATTTCCAACTTATAAAAGAAACAAATTAGTTCTGAAGCTCAGTATTATCTACTCCGAGTTCCGTTGAACGTTTATAGGACTATTAAAATATAAATAATAATGATCGTTATATAAAATTTTATTAAAGACTGTGAATGATGTGCACGCCTGTAACTGACATGTTTGCAAAGAACCATCTTGTATGTCACTGACTCGGCAATCATCATCTGCCTAGCCTTTTCCCAACTATATTGGGTCGGCTTCCAGTCTTACCGGATTCAGCTGAGTACCAGTGTTTTACATGGAGCGACTGCCTATCTGCCCTCCACAACCCAGTAACTGGGTAACACGTAACACGATACCCCTTGGCAAGACTGGTGTCAGATCTCAGGCTTCTGACTACCCGTAACGACTATCAAAGATCTTCAAATGACAGCCGGGACCAACGGCTTAACGTGCTTTCCGAGGCACGAAGGAAACTCGGTATGTTGAAATGGTCACCCATCCATGGAACGACCTCGTCAAGCGTTGCTTAACCTTGAAGATCGACCCGTGCGGCTGTTATTATTAAGCCACGAGCTCCTTTTAAGCCACGAGCTCCTTTAGGGTGCCCGTAGTCACTGACTCGGCAATGAATTTGTAAATATGTTGTTGGCATGCCTTATTGAATAAATAAAACTAAATAAATAGACTAGAAGCTTGTTATTAGCTTCTTAAGCACCACTGAGCTTCTGAGAATTAGACTGCCTTGAAGCTACGCAGCACCTAAGCTTATAAACGAAAACCCCTTTGATAGTGTTTGGACGTACACGCCCGTGTGCTCAAAGTCAAGTACATATATAATGCATGTGTAGTTACATATATTGGTTGGTATTCATCTTTGGTTCACTTCTAATTGTTATTATCTGATCAAACTTTTGTACTTGAAAGTACACAAGTTCTAATATAATCATAAATTTCAGTATAATTTCAGTGTAATTTCATTTTATTTATTTAATATGGATTTGTTGGGGTTTTTAACGAATGTGATTTTTAAACGGATTCATGCCGCTTATCATTATCTGGCGATACCTAAAAGAGTGTCTAAGTAATTGCACTTTTGTATTCTTCATTCTAGGTGTAAAACCGAGCGTTGAAATTTCAATAGCTCGCTTTCAGTTAGGCATTGAGACATAGCATTAGTTAATTTAGTTAATGGTACCGTTTCCCTGAATACAGATTCGAGCTAGCATGTCAGGTGTTCAAAGATCCGTTTACAAATTGTACACAAGGTATACAATGTGTAGTGCATTTGATTATAGGGTTACGTACCCGAAGGGTTTAAATGGAGCCCTATTTCTGTCACTCACTTGTCCGTCTGTCTTTCCGCCGTCTGTCACACAGGTTTTACAGCAAAACGGTTGGAGCTACAGTCTTAAAATTTTGACAGTATAAGCATCTTGTTGACCCAAAGACGTAAATATTGTTTTTTTTATGTTTTTAAGGCAGGCACCCATAAAAAAAGGAAGGAGCAAAAAAAACATTGGCGTTCACATGTAGTGGGGTATCGTTGTTTATAACTCGTTAAGAACATAAATTCTGTACTTTTTGTTTTAAAAAATATTGGAAAAATGAGAAGCTACCAAAGTCAGTTTTTTTACAAAATTATGTTACGAAGAATTTTTTGACTGCTCATTGTCCTATATCTATGAACGTAAAATTTGGGATAATGTTTATTATTACGTAGGGGAAATGTAGGCAATGGGAGTCAGTTGGCAATGGTGATCACCTCAAAATAACAAAAACCGAACGCAACCAAACGATGCTAACATAACTACACGCTAGCATTACGTCATTCCCGTGCGCGGCCGTTGATTGGCTCAGTTCGCGCGACGCGTCGGAGAGTAACAGGTGTGTGAAGGTTTCGCGCCATTTTCATCTAATTTTTCGAGTTGATAAATCCGAAGGTAAATCACAAAATACCAAATATTTATTACTGTACTTGTAATGTGTAATAGTCGTAGCATTTTAGTGTGCAATTCAACAGCTTTATTGTTATTATAACCTATAATTTCTCCTCAGGATTTTTTTTTCCGTCAGTTTGCCCATGTAGGTAATCGGAGTCAGGTGATCCCAATTACCTACATACTGATCCCCATTGCCCACACAACCTAATTCGGACGAAATAACGAAATATGGTACCGGTGCACTTCTTGTGGGCTATGGGCTCATGCCGACTGTACTGGATGGGACTCTGCGTACAATTATGTGTGCGATATGTGTTGATCACCATTGTCCACATGCTGATCACCATTGCCAACCGATGTTGACAATCGTGATCAAACTTATTTTTTTTTTATTTTTTTATTGAACCAAAGTTTATAAACCAAAGTGATTAAAGTTGATCTCAATTGATAGTTAAGAAAGTAAAGTTTATAATAAGAACACAGCAATAAATAGTTGATACATAGATTTGCTTTTTTTTTCATTCTCGCTTAAGTGATCCCCATTACCTACATTTCCCCTATATTTTACTAACGAATACCAATAAATTGACAAATCCAACTTTTTCTTTGAAATGCCTTTATTTTAGGGTTCCGTACCCAAAGGGTAAAAACGGGACCCTGATACTAAGACTCCGCGGTCCGTCTGTCACCAGGCTGTATCGCCTGTATCTCGTGAACAGTGATAGCTAGACAGTTGAAATTTTCACAGATTATGTATTTCTGTTGCCGCTTTAATAACAAATACTAAAAATAAAGTGGGGCTCCCACTTCAATATTTACACAACAAACGTGATATTTAGCCGTTTTTTGCGATAATGGCACGGAACCCTTCGTGCGCGAGTCCGACTCGCAAATAGCCAGTTTTTCCTATTACAACCAACTTGATTTTTAGGTTTGGTACTGAACCCTAAATGTGCGAAATGCGATACGCACTTGGCCGGGTTATTTTTCATTATTTCAGGGTTACTCCAACACTAAAAAGTGTTTTTCACTATTCAGGAATTGCGTTTTTCCCCTCCCTGTAGAAACAAAATCTAACAAAGAATCCATCCCCGGCCACAAAATAATTAATAGCCCCGGCTCCTATCCCAGTTATTAGGGGTCAGTGCTGCATTCTTCGATTCATCTCTATCTGCCGTCATCTCAATAGTTACCTTTGTAGTCATATCATCTTTCATACAATCTATCCAAGCATCCGTTTCTTTACAAACGTAACTAAGCACGTAAATGAATATTTAATTACTGTGGTAAGTCGCAGAGCATGCGTCTTTGTATTTATTACTTAAATCAGCATTGCAGTATATTACGTAAAAATGCTTCACAGTATCGATTACAAAAATATCATACAATAAGCAAATAAATAAGATCGGCACGAGGTAATTTGCACTATAACGTACTGCGGGAGCTTACAGCTGAGTACGGCAGGGTAGTCGGACGAAAAGAAAGAAAAATACTAAATAAAAGTTTTTTTTTATCAAGCTTTTAATTTAGTAAAAAGTACGAAATGTAGTATCGCTTATTAATAAATATCCAATGTGCCCAAAACGATGGTGCTATCTTGTCTGGTTAAAGGGCTCTTTAGATCACCTTCCGGCTCCACCATGACCGGTTCCAGCTCCACCATGACCGGCTCCAGCTCCATATTATTTCAATGTTTCCATAGATACATTAGTACGCCAATTTTCAGTTTAATCGGAGGCCAGAAAGTGCTTGAAATACCGATTATTAGTTGCCGCATATACACTATATACATAGAAAAGCAAGGTATATAAATCTTATAATAAAACCGCGGTAAAGCTATTGCATAGCATTTTTTATCAACTTATGCAATTATAATTATTTATTTATTTATTATTTATGCTAAATCTCAATTAAAAAATGTTCATCCATCAGTTGTAAAAACTTCTTTAGCAAGAATAAAAAACTTAATTGTCAACCGGAACCGAACCTTGGAATTGGAAAACGCGGCACCAAATTCTGAGTGACCCTTATTACCACTGGCATAAGGCCACTTTTAATTGCCACTCAAAAGTGACCCGTATTTTTAGGAAAATAAGGTCGTTTTCTCTGAATACCAATATTATTAAACGCCAGACGTACAAAATCCTCCATCACAGGACGACCCGAGCCGACACTGTTCTAGAACTGACCTCGAGCCGCCACCAAGAAAGAACCGGCGACCAAATCATAAAAACTAAAAAGTCCCCTATCTTGGAAACGGCTGGAGCTAGCTCAATTCTAAGAAAAAAATTGCCCCCCTACCTCCCGTCACTTCAAGCCGGAGAACAAAATAGCATAACCCCCCCTCCCCGTTAACTCTTTACCTTCCACCCCGCAATTTTTTCTTTACTTCAGTCTAAGAATATCAAAAAGCCCTCTTTTATAGCACCTCACCCGCTCACACACTCGGAATCCATCGTCCGATTTCGGAGTAGCTCGGGGTGTCAGGATTATTTTCGTTACGGAACATTTTCGTTACGGCGTTTTTTCGTTAGAAATTTTAGTTTTTTCTTGATTCGATCGCCGCGCTCAAAGCCCGTGATAAAAGCTCAAAGCCCGCAATAAAAGCTATGTAATAGCTTAAAAACTTTATGTACCTTGCTATCCAGAGTATGTACCGACCGTAAAGGCAAAAACATGAAAGTACTATATGCAACTCCAAATACGGCTTTCAACATGAAATACATTTTCAGAACTAATATAATATTGCACTGCCTCACCTCAGTTCTCCGAAATTCATTCATTCGATTTCTACTAGCTGTCCTTTGTTTCAGCGACAAGATTAAAAAACTTTTTAGCACAAATATTAAAGTTACTTTTCGCTTTGTTGCTTTATTTTGGATGTCAGTTTATTCTTTTTCGTTAAAAGGTTATTTAATTTTCTCTTTTTAGTTTTGGCAGGTACCTTATATTAATTACCACTTACATAATTTATACCTAGAGGGCTTTTCATAACAATTCCAACAAGCCTAAACACGACTGGGATACAAAGTTTTATCACCGAGTTTCCGTGCCTACCTTTCGGCTTCATCGTATCAGTTCGATGGGTATCACTTTCATAAAAACTATTTATTGAAATTTGCTTCATCACAGTCATTTTACTATTCAATGTATCTAAAACTTACCTATTACCTTATTGACCTTTATTGATAAGTTCCAGTAGCCATCTGTGGTCTTCTTCATCTGTTCCACTTTCTGAATATATGCTTGCCGTGTTGATGAAAATACCAAAATCACTATATGTATGCCTACAAAATTTGAAGAGTTATTTCGATTTCCATGGGACCCCCTCATCAGATCCTGACTTGTCAATGGGACCACTTAGAAAGTATACACAAACAAACAAAAATGTATAGGCCAAAATTGACGGGGTAATCGGCGAATTAACACAAAAAAATGTCGAACATAGATTCGCCTTCTTTTTGGAAGGTTGGTTAAAAATAAAATCGCGCGAAGAGGAAAAATAATAACAGCCGCACTGGTCGATTATCAAGGTTAAGCAACGCTTGACGAGGTCGGTCCGTGGATGGGTGACCATTTTAATATACCGAGTTTCCTCCGTGCCTCGGAAAGCACGTTAAGCCGTTGGTCCCGGCTGTCATTTGAAGATCTTTGACAGTCGTTACGGGTAGTCAGAAGTTTGATATCTGACACCAGTCTTGCCAAGGGGTACCGTGTTACCCAGTTACTGGGTTGTTGAGGTCAGATAAGCAGTCGCTCCATGTAAAACACTGGTACTCAGCTGAATCCGGTAAGACTTTAAACCGACCCCATTATAGTTGGGAAAAGACTAGGCAGATTGATTGGTTAAAAATAAAATCGCACGTAACTGAACACCTATTATTACGAGGAAAAGATGTTCGCGGAACCAGACAACAAGGGAACGTGCTGCAGCCTAATTACGCAAGTGAATTCGGCAAGCCAAATGGTTTGACCACCGTCAATCGTCCAATCACATGCGAGATGAAAGACGCGATGCGTGTTTCCGTCTATGTGATTGGTCGATTGATGGCGGTCAAACCCTTTGCCTTGCCTAATTTGCTTACGCAAATAGGCTGCTGTTGTTGATATTATTTACTGAAAATTTAATAAAAACGTTACACAACGTTTTTAGGTTGAATATAGTTTTAAATAAATAATGTTAGTTATTTAATTAATTGCAAAAAATTGGATAGATAAACATAAAGGCTGTATATTTTTATTTTTATTTAAGTAAGGCACACCAACAACATATTTGCAATTTTATTTACAGCGTTAACATTAAATTAGAAAACGGTGCTGTGCAAACAGGTCAGTTACAGGCGTGCACATCGCTCACAGGCTTATGTTCGAGAATACAAATAATAATAATATACTGGTTAAATTATGAATTACATTAAAATTGTGCAATACTCAATTAGATTACAAAATACAAATTAAGATAAAATATAATACACAACAAACAAAATACCAGTGAGTCAGCGATAAAACTAAATTAAAATGATTACATTGCAAATAAAAATTATGTCAAAATTGATTACATAATAACATTAATAGTGCGAGTACACAACAAAACATATGGAAAAAGTTAAAGAGAAGACAGGGCAGGTGAGACTACGGATCAATCTGCGTATATATAATATATAGGATAAACGATATGATTTGATAGTTGATTATGGGATATACTTCGAACCGTTCCACTTTCTCTCCTCTCTATCGGCTGGTATGACGAATGCAAATTCAAATGTATTTATTCTTGGCGCACAGGTTATTGTTCATATACCCACAAGGTGTTACTTACAAATATATTTTTAATTGTGTGCTGCCTTTCTTCACAAATATGTAGGTGTACACTGCGTACAAATTACTGCTTATTATAAAGATAATAATGTGTTTTATAAAAACAATTTTAGAACAAGAGTTTTCTTTTCTAACGAAAGATGAAGCTTTGCTATTATGATTTTTAAAGTCGAGTTTTCTCAGAACCGAAACGTTTTCTTTGAAACCCACGTGTTGATCTATTCTCGGGAAATAAACATAACTAAGCTAGTAAATAGGTACCTTCACAGCTTTTAGCTGAGTAAATATAGGAATCAATACTGAATTTTATAAAAGCCCGCTATAATTTTCAGTCTGAATAAATGCAAGCTCCATTACGAACATGTTTTAATTGAAACTGCTTCAATGTAATATTGTTCACGGCTCACGCGGTTCACTGCTTCATGTTAATTCAAATATGGAATTCGATTGCAAATAATTGAGTATTTTAATTTATCAAGTCTATTATTTGCTTTGTGAAGGGTTTCATCGTAGTTCATTACAAAACCACATGATATTATGTTTATTTTGATTGATTATTATGAATGTGAATGCTCTGCGTTGCTATAGTTAGTAATCACTAACCAGTGTTTAAGTTTTGTGAAGGACTGGTACCTGAAATGGGTATCTATAAGAACCTGTATACAAGTTCACCAGTCATTCAAATAGCTTCTGAATTTTACCGATCGGAAAATATCGCTGAATTATTGTAGAGAAGATATTAGAACTGACAGTGAATCTATAAACTGATTATGCAATGAAATCGTTGAAGTGCAAGAGGGAATAGTTCCGAGAAGTTCACGCCTGGCCCGACCTAGGTACTCCTTTTGCTTCGTCGCGTCTTTCTACCCTGTAAGTACAAGGTGCAAGGCGCGAGGCACTGTAGACGCAAGGGTGTGAAACTAATCACGAATAATTTGGAAATCTTAAGGTCTTACAATGTGTACAACAGTAATACGTTAATAAGCGTGTATATTGCTGCGTTTCCTTGTATAGAATGGGAAGTCGCTATGCGTCTACGTTTGGATAATATATAAAATAATAAAATTCTTTATTTATCTCTACATCAAAATTCAGTGACTATTTAACATAATGCATAACCTTGTATGGAGATTAGTGTCTGAGATAGGTAAGAACCTGTGTTACAGGTCATTCATTTTACATATAGGACTAATTAACCATGAAATAGATGGTGTGTAGTATACACTCTTTAAAACATCGAAACATAAAATTAAGTTTAAAGAAGAATACATTAAAACGGCAACGTTTTTAAAAAAAATAAAAAAGTAATCAAGATCAAAGAAAAATTCTGCTAAAATATACAAAAGAAGTATCTTATTCACTGAAGGGTATGTACAAATAATATGTATGTAACCATAGAAAAAAAATAGTAAACAAAAATGACAAACCTCTTTTGTGTGCGTGTGGATAGCACTTTCCCTGAAATAGTTTCGAGCCATATCCAGTTAAGCTTATCCGTGTTGTAATTGTAACGAACGGTGACTTGTTTACTTCAATGTTTGAACCAGTGTCGAACCAAAATATTGTTGTATTTTCGGTC
Organism: Anorthoa munda; assembly: GCA_945859665.1. Classification (NCBI taxonomy): domain Eukaryota; kingdom Metazoa; phylum Arthropoda; class Insecta; order Lepidoptera; family Noctuidae; genus Anorthoa; species Anorthoa munda. The sequence goes on along the minus strand of OX243893.1, from coordinate 54,002,792 downwards.
TACCCTCAAAGTTTAATTAAGTACTTATATTGATCTACCTCTGTATTAACTCCCAACAATAACTAATGTACCTACTGTTGTTTATAATATTCACATGTAAGTGAATTGTATTCTTCTGTGAATAAATATTTTTCAAACCTCAATATTAATAAAAATGCACAGAAAAGTACCAAGAAAACAGATATACCTTTGAGAGAAACTTGTGTTGTGACTGATGATTGGACGAATAAAAGAAAGAAAGAAAACATTTTTATTTGTGACCCGCACAGGAGACACGAGATAAGAAAAACACAAACAATAATAAAAAAATAAAAATAAATAAACCCGTGCGAGATCAAAAAGGCTCCTATCTCAGCATGTGCAACGATATTAAAAAGAAAATAACGCTGCGCTGATATTCTGATAGGGCCCACTGTTGATGCCACGGACAAATTTACGGAAACGGATCATACTTAAGAAATAAAATAGAACAAAATAGTATAAATAAACACAGAAGGTGAGTATGTATGTGTATAACATATAAAACAAATATCCAAGTAAAATAACATACATATACGACCATTACGAATATTCGTTGCTCTTCTGTTTTCTGTTAGATGATCGGGATCTAGGGGTAGTTTAGTGTGTTTTTTACCCGACTGCCGAAGGAGGGTAATGTGTTTATCAGTCTATGTATGTATGTATGTATGTAAGTATGTATGTATGTATTTATGTAAGTATGTATGTATGTATGTATGTATGTATGTTTGTTCCTATGTGGCGTTCTAGAGACCAAACGCGTGGGCCGATTTTGATGGTTCTTACGCTACATTAAACATTAAAATTGGAAAATAGAAAAATGGCGGTTCTTGGACGCCATATTGTGGAGGGCCAAATTTTTATTTTTCTTCCAAGCCTGTCGTGTGGGGTATCAAAATAAAGGTTTTTAAGAGGTGATTTCAAAAATATATAACACTTATATGTTTAAATGTACCTAACTCGAAAAAAAAAATAACTAAAAAGTTATAAATAAAAAAGTTAATTGAAAATTTTTTCAATTAACTTTTTTTTAAATACCGTCATGATAATGAATAATTGCGGCGACTGTAAGTACTTCATAGTGTTGGTAAAGTTCAGAAGTTGGGTATAGTATTGGGCAAAACTTTTCTTTTTTGGGCTCTTTCCAGATTGATCATGTATGATTTAGAGGAACTGTCCTATATGGTAATACAATATGATATAATTGATTGGCATAATATGAAGTAAACTTTCTTATGAACAGATGAATTGGAAATATATCGTAAGTTTTGAAATATATAAGTTAATTTGGGTTTTCGTTTAACATGGGATTCTATATGTGGTTGAAGTTGAGTCTGGAATCTATAATTATACCGAGATATATTATTTTATACATATATTTATTATAATATTACTATCAGAATGTGACACGGCCACAAAAAAGATAAATAAAAGACAATTACATTTAGCTGAGATGAGAATACTACGAGAGACGCGAATAGATAGAATAAGAAATGAGTAGGCATGTGCGTAAGAATAAATTCAGTCTGAAAGTGGCACCGGTAATCGATTGTCTTTCTAAGACCCAGTTTGTTGATGGGTAGTTAACTCAACCAATACTTCAAATTAAATATGCTAACCAATGGTTTAAATTTGCTTAAAATGCGTTTATATATCAGTTGTTAATCTAAATAATGTTCAAACAATTAACTCTCCAACTAACTTGAACATTTGTTTCACAGATTGATGAAACACTCATTTAACTGAAATATTAAACCATTGATTAGCATTGGTTAACCATTGGTTGTGCATGTAATGCGCAGGAATGTGGAGCATGTCGTGAGGAAAGATTTCTGCTAGGCTATAAAAGTAGGGGACGATCAAAGAAACGATGGATGGAAGATGATGTGATGTGATCAGAAAGGAGGCTTACTGAGATCAACACTAATAGAGAAGCAAGTGAAAGGCAGACCACGCCCGCTCCAAATAAATAGTGAGCATAACGACGTTGTCTACGTTTGGAAGACGGGCTGTCAGATTTTGTGAACAAAATTTTGATACCAACTGTTCTTATTTTATTTTAAAACATGTATTTATCAAAAAAAAAACGTCCCATTTCAATAAACCAACAGCAGTTTCCCTCCGTTTATCAAACATACCTCTCAACTCAATATTACGTTTCCAGATTAATTTAGGTACAGGTACACGGCTTATTGAATCTCGCAATACGCAGTACAGCATCGAGATCACCCTCGTTGTCCCCCGGCATTCCTGTCTGTCTACACCGCCAGAGTGCCAAAATATGCACTGAAATGTAATATTTGTTTATCAAACTACCTACACGTTGACGAGTTGGGTGGGTTTCAAAAGGATATGCTTTGGTGTGCGTTACGCTTCACCAATGTACATAACTGCAATTTTGTTTATACGTATCGTTGTTAACGGTCAATACTCTTTGTCGTCTGTCCGGTTTCACTCAGTCTTTTTTCAGTTTTTCCGGTTCCAATTTTATTTACCTTGCTTTGATAGCTTTAATTACTACCGAACGCGTTTGGTTGTGGATTGGCGGACGAAAGCCTTGAAGAAATACTTGAAGCTAGGCAGTAGATATTTACATAAAAAAAGTTAATTAAAAAAAATCATAAATCCCGAATGCTTAAAAAGCGAAGTAAAAAGACGTAAACAAGAAAAAAATCATGCTTTGCAGTCGGAGGTTACATATGCTCGCGAGCTGGCTGACCAAAACCGCCATTTATTTATTTTCCAATTTTAATGTAGCCAGTGACACTCGCACGGTTAAGACAAATCGATTGACGTAAGAATCATCAAAATCGGCCAACGCGTTTGGTCTCTGGAACGCCACATAGGAACAAACATACATACATACATGACATAGACTGATAAACACATTACCCTCCTTCGGAACTCGGGTAAAAAGAAGAGACGGGCATGTAAAGCAATAGTTGGTTTATTACTTTTATAATGACGTTTCGAATGCATTGCGGTCGGTAATATTTGACTATTTCTACTTGTATGTAGGAACATCTGCTACATGCAAAAAAGTGCAGGGCTCTGATTTCTTTTTTTGCTTTCGTACCAAGTGGGGTTTCAAATAAGAGAGGAGAAACTTCTGGGTTCATAAAGATAAGGTAGTACAATATTAAAATAAACCGGTATAAAAGTAGTATAATATTATTATTATTGTGGTCATGGAGTGCAATCAAAGAATCTTGACATTAAAAAACATCTAAACATTAAAAAAAGAGACTACGGCAGAATCAATCACTTAGGATTGATTCTGCCGTAATCTCTTATTTTAATGTTGTATATTTTCAAGCTCGGAACTTTTTCCTCTTTCTTTTGAAATTCCCCAAAATAAAAATGCAAGATAAAAATTAAAATCGAGGGTTTTTTAAATTTGTAATTTTATCTTGTACAAGTAAAATTTCAAAATTTTAAAATCGCCCGATGTATTTTCATATCATGCTACATAATTTATCTAGTACATAGTAGATACGCTTCGATCGGCAATCTATTGAACACGTAATTATGACACGATATCTTGCGAAAACACCCCGATTCAAACAGTAAAACGCCCATAACTTTTGAACGGCTGAATCGATTTTATTCAAACATAGCTAAGAACACTCTCGACAAAATCACCTTTCAAACAAAAAAAAAACTAAATCAAAATCGGTTCACCCGTTTGGACGCTATGATGCCACAGACAGACACACATATACACAGATACACAGCAACACACCTCAAACTTATAACACCCCTCTTTTTCCGTCAAATCAAAAGGGGCGCCCGCTTTTTTGGATGTATCATCAACACATAATGAATTAGTTCGCATAGAATATATACTCTGGAAAACACGCAAACGCAAAAATGCACGGCGGCGGCGTGCCGCCGCTTACTTACTTTGTGCACCTATACAGTAGTGGCAAAAAACCTAGACAGAAATATCGTTACGCTAAATGGTAAATCAGAATACGTATATTCTCTAAAACTGTTGAAAACTAAGGGTCTAGCTTTGGGTGTTTAAAATTATGTAAACACTGAAAATTTACTAAAACGTATATAATGTATAAAATAAAACAAATAAAATAATGAAAATAAAACCAGTCAAGCCCATGCACGCAAACACATATACACCCACAAACACACCACACACACACATATCTTCATACTCACATGCACACTCTTACGCATAATAGTAATAACATAAATTAGTGTAATTTTGGCACTTACTTTAGCACCGCACCACATTTGTAATGGCATTTCGAACACGGTGGTGACGGAAGTAACTGGTGCTTATAGCACAGGAATCCTCCTAGTTTAAGCCCAGTTGCACATATTTTGTATCTTGCCACTAACTTAATGATTCTAATGTAAGGTACAATCATTGTAAATAGGTTTAAGTCTTGAACAAATAAATATTTGTTTTTTGTTTTTATTGTTTATTGTTAAAGTCAAGAGTGAATAGGTTAGGTTGGTCAACGAGACAATAGTGTGTGTGACGCTGCTGCTCGCAGAGAGGTGGTCGCTCGCCCCCGCACTGTGCACCACAATGCGAGACGATCCCGATATGGCCAACTATCTCCTGTTGTGGAAAATTAAGTACAAAATGGACGGGTGTCGTCAGGACCTACTTTGGGGCAAATGTTTGGAACCGGTGTCACAAAGTTGTATGGCAGCACATAGACTCCAGACAAGTGGCATTCTAATAAAGAATTCGTCGCCTTGGTGTTTGAAAATAGTCACTAATGTATGGGAATGTCAAGTGCTGTCGTACGTGATATATGCCTCACATTTTGACGATAGAATGATAGAGTGACACTTTGGTGATCATTTTTATTATTATTACGTTAATTTTACTAACAAATACCAATATATTGATAAACCAGATTTGTATTTGAAATTTCCTCATTTTCCTATTACAACCAATTTCATTTTGCGGTTTGGTACGGAACCCTAAATGTTCGAAGCCCGACACGCACTTGACTGGTTTTTTTTAATGGCACGATCACCAATACAAGTTTGCCATCTAGCTCCAGACTGTCATTCTATCATTCTATCGTCAAAATGTGAGGCATATATCACGTACGACAGCACTTGACATTCCCATACGTTAGTGACTTTTTTCAAACACCAAGGCGACGAATTCGTTATTATAATGCCACTTGTCTGGAGCCTATGTGCTGCCATACAACTTTGTGACACCGGTTCCACACGTTTGCCCCAACGTAGGTCCCAACGACACCCATCCAACGTGTAGATCTAGAAAATTGCGATGGCACCAACATTGGGGGCGAGCGTTGGTAGTTGGCCAGAGCGTGTCGGTTTTATCAAAGGAATCTGTGCCAACTTTTGCGATCCGTCCACACTTTGGTGATTAGCTCATTATTAGAATGGAGTGTATAGGTCTGTACTCACTGGTTCCGTGTTTTGTGATGTGTCGTCATCCACCACCTTCTCTGACGTGGTTATTTCTTTTTATTCAGTAACAAATATTAATTATAATATGCACTCAGTACTGTAAAAGCGCTTACAGCAATTTCTGTATCGGACATCTTCACATTGGCTCTGATGAGTCAGAACTAGTTTAATAGCCAACGTATGAACGCCTCACCAAATAAACAGATCAACGTTGGTACGAGCGCTGGGTCCAAAGTGTGGAGCCGGGGTGATGTTATACCTTTTTTTCCTTTTTTACAAATTTTAAATCAAAAAGTTTGATTGACTCTTTTTGAAACTAATCGATTCATTCAGCAAAGAGCTCAACCATGACTATTAATATGATTATCTTCTTACAGATTCTAACATCAAACGGACTTTAACACATTCTCATTTCAATAGAGGCAATTTCCACAATAACATTGGACTTTTCGAGCATGCGGAGCCGATACCTAAAAAGCAGTATTACGTTGGTAAGTAAACAACAAAATTGCATACAATACAACCAGAATACAACAGTAATTAATACGAACACAATGTTGCAATTTTCCAAATAGATAGGTTCTTACAAGAGATTTACCAGTGAAAAGGAGCTAGTAAACAAAGGATATTGCAGTGCAAATTTAACTCAAATTCAAATAATTTTCACTCAAAATAATATAAGGATGGTAACAGTCCCGCAATTATATTTAATTAAATACCTACTAACAGTGCTCATTAAAATTGCCTAGTAGTTCTAAATTGCTTATTCGAATAATGTTTCAATCATAAATTCTGCAGACTATGCGCTGATGATTCCCCGTTACAAGAATTCCAGGTATAAATTAAATATTGAATGAGCGAGATAGCAGAGAGGCACGTAAAATATACCGTGTTTTATTTTAACTTGGCAATTATTGCGTACATTGCCCTTTGCCTATCATCTCTTCCTAGGAATCTGAACAATAAACTATGTAGGTAATGTATTTTATTCGAAATGTTTTGTATAATGATGGAGGTAGTGAGTTTTACTCATTCGCTGTGCGCATTATGAAGGATGTTTGGAAACCCTTGGTGCGAATTGGTAAGGATGGTAACTTGCAGTGCGTCTTAATGTACTATGGTGGAAGGGGGCCAGTAGGATGAGGTAGTGGAGTTCTTGAGCACACTCACCGAAGTACATTCTGTAGAAGACCGATAAGCAGGCAACCTTGCGGCGATGAGCCAATCTGTAAAGCTTGGCATCTACCAGTTCAACATCGTCAATGAGCCTCTTAGCTTTGCGTGCCACCGAGTCAAGTGCGGCAAGTTGATATTTAGCTAAGCCATCCCAAAGGTGGCCTCAATATACTCCATGCAGGAACGGCCTTGGGCTTTGTGTAGAGTTAAAAGCTGTCCAGGCGTAAAGTATCGCTTCACTCTATTTAGCAAGTCAAGTTTTTTTGACCGCAATTTGGGCTTTGTATTCAATGGAGGCGCCGAAATTGAGACTGGATGTCAACTCCGTGCCTAGGAGCTCGAGCCGATCAGTTACAGGAAAAGACGTACCCCGAAAAGTAGGATTTTGATCGAAACGATTCCTTTTAGCGGTAAAAAGACACGCCTGTGTATTGGTGGCGTTAAAAGAGACCATATTATCATCACCCCATTGGGAGACAAGGCTTAAGGTCAAATCTGTTTACCCATAGATTCTTTCAAGGAACGAACTTTAAACACGCTGGTTTTTGCGCTGGACATGTATCTTTCTATAACAGTACCACAACACCAGGCTAGAAGTAGCTGACGATGCTGCTGATCATTGATGTGCAGCAGGAAAAGAGTTGCAGAGAGAACAGACCCCTGAGGAACTCCAGCATCAATAGCCATAAGGTCAGAGGAGCAGCCGATGACTACTCGGATCGTCCGTTCACTAAGGAAGTCTGATATCCAGCTATAAAAACCAGCTGAGATGCCATAAGCAGGAAGCTTGCTGAGTAGACTTGCGTGCCAGACCTTGTCAAAGGCCTTCGAGATATCAAACGATACAGCAAGAGCTTTGCCGTGTTTCTCGATGGCTTCGCCCCAGCAGTGCGTGACATACGCAAGAAGATCGCCAGTTGTTCGTCGCCGGCGAAAGCCATATTGACTGAGACTATAGACTGAGGAGATCATTGTCTTCAAGGTAGGTCAGCAACTTACTGTTAAGTACCCTTTCATAACTTTGCACAGAATGGAGGTAATGACGATCGGACGGTAATGGGCAGTGTCTTCGCGGTCTTTGGGCACTGGTTGTGCATTTGCAAGCTTCCAGGCTTTTGGCTTTTTCTCTTTTTACAAGAGAGAGACTAATTGGCAATGAAGCTGGTCGAGTCAAAGCTCGAGACGAGCCCTGAGCATCGACGCCGAGTTGTCAGTCTCTCGGTTTTTTATCGGTTACACGGGAGTGTACGATGGAATTGCATGATTTGATTCCACCTAGACCGTTCCGTCATTGGAGTACAAGACGTACGGCGATGCGTCATGCATGGTGGACATTCCAATCATACGCAATAAACGTTTTGGGAATAATATCATTGAGCTGATGAGCCTACAGCTAAGGAGTGGAATTCCCTGATGGAGTGTGTGTTTCCTGATAGCTACAACGTGTGGGTCTTTAAGTCCAGAGTGAATAGGTTACTTATATCCAAGAGGGTTCCGTATAAACAGCTACATACACCAAAATAAATAGGTAACATTACTAACGTTCTTATACAATGAAAGCACGAAACATTGCTCTAACAAAGGGACAAATGGAAGAATTATCGTCTAGTGTAACCTTAAGGGTACACTAGTCGAAAATTCTTCCATACAAACGTAATCTGGCTTTTACTCCACTGTTTGACAGCATACGTTAAAAATAAAAAATGATATCAATTTGTCTCATCATTATCTGCCCTGTATGGAAGCAAAAAAGTAAAAAAAAATAATTACTAGAAAGTTATGAGCTTCGAAAGTTCCATATTTCAACACTAATTTTAACGCATCTTTGGGCGCAATTATGTACCATAAGAAGAAGGAAAATTGAAAAACGGCCTCCATACAGGGATAGATTAGTAGTTCAACAATGCAAATAATTTTATTTTGAACAGATTGTAACACTTTTTTTTGTGGTAGATAAAAGTTTTGTCAAAAGAAAATTAGTTACCTATTTCTGCCGTATTTGTATTGCTCATTCGCCTTAAAACTGCCGCTGGGTGGTGGAACCACTTTGGAACCGCACCCTGGGACGTCGAGTTCCCTATAAACACTCTAATTTCACTTAAATAACTTAAAATCACTTGATATTCGTCCTCCGAAATTTATATTTACTTAATTCTATTTGTTTGTTTTGACAGACTGCCAGCTGTCATTTGTGAGTGCCGCATTTGCGTTTGGAAACGCGCAAATCGTTAGTTAGACGCAGTGCATGTTTAAAATAATTTTTATTAGTCAGTGATTGTGTTTTTATAGAATAGTTATAAATTGAACTTGAATAATTTGACGGATGTGATTTGAACCTGGGATGGTGTATTTTACGGAAGGGTGATTTTTCCTTGTCATTTCTTCAAGGATTGAAATTGTTTCGTGGGGTAGTTAAAATCAAAGTGATTTGATTTTTGTGCGATTTGTATCCGAACGGCACTGGGTGATTTGACGTTTTGATTTGTGCGTGCGGTGATCTTTTTTCTTTTTCTGCGAGGCGGCGTGGCGACCGGATCTTCGGTCACCCGCCTGCTAACGTGCTGGTTGGGCCGAAGCCCTAACCAATAATCTGTTGTGCTGAAGTTGGTGTGTGTGAGTAGCCTGATCCGCATTGGGACGCGTGAGTGCGTCCCGGCGACCGAAAAAGCTGCTCCTGGCTGTGCTTTGATCAGGTCGCTTTGGTCCACGTGGAACCGTGAGGTCCGTGCGACCGCGACCTGACTGATAGTGTTGCTGAGTTATCTTAACGTGGGCTTCTTCCTGTGGCAGCGGGGATTCGGTCAGGTACTGGCCCCGTTGTCCACGTGTTCCCACGTCGGGCTCATAATCCCTCACGGTAAGTCGCTTTGCTCAGGGGATTGACCCATCGTATTTCGTTGTGAGTTCTGTGTGCTGACTTGCTGGTTTCTTTCAGAACAACGTGGCGTGGGGTCGAAATTGGGCCGACCTATCTACCCTACGGGTTTTCTTCCTCCGAAAGGTACGTGTTTGACTTCCTAAAGGCTCTGTCAGTTGGTATTCGGTTTCTTAGGGCGGCCGATACATTTATATTATTTGGGCTGGCCTATCCTTTGTGGGTGTTTGTTGACAAGCTCCATACAATTATACCTATTTACATACACCTTAGGCATGATTTCCATATACTCAGGAGGGCCATCCATTATGTTAGCCTATGTAAAGCCCGGTATTTAAGATAATATTCCCCGTATCCCAACGATTTGTCTGATCTGTATAACAATAAAATCTGTGTGTTTAATCATGAAGAGTGCGGGACAGCTCATCCATTGTGTTCACTTATGTAAAGCCTGTGTGTAAGATAATACCTTCCATGTGTAGCGAATTGTCTGCTCCGTCTAACCCTAAATTCTGTGTGTTTAATCATGAAGAGTGCCGGACGGCTCACCCATTGTGTTCGCCTATGTAAAGCCCGGTGTATAGGATGTTACTTTCAGTGTTTTAGCGACCTGTCTGTTCTATATACTCAAAACCCTTTGTGTTTAATTTGAGTTTTTGTGCTAAGAAGTTTTTATTCTGTAACTTCAGGAGGTGCCTGGTTGGGGCTGACTGTTTGGTTGGGGCTGATTGCCTGGCGGAGGCTATCTGCTCGAGGCAGGCTGTCGCAGTGTGGAGTTGGCTGGCTACGCGACGGTTCAGGAGACGGGCTTTCTGGCCCTTCCGTTATATTATTATTTTTATTTTTTGTTCTTCCACCCTCAACTCTAAATTAGTTGGGAAATATTTTGGTACGAGGGAAAGTTGACCAGCCAACTGCAACCAGCGACCCTTTTTAAATTTATTTACTTTGGTAACGTGTTCAAGGGTTAAATATAATAAACATCGTTCTCAGTATATGGTGCTTTATTGTTCCCAAGAAAATATCCCGTTACATTGGCGCCCGAACAGGGACATTGTTGGTGCAGGTCCTCGGCCCTGGTCTTATGCTCAGGGACGAATTGGCTGGTCAATTTTTGATGTGTGTTTGTGTTAGTCTATAAGTTGAATTGTGTAACTTCATAACTTAAACTGATAGTTATCGATCGAAATGGAGGAACGCCCCATTCGATTTCATACCCTGAACAAAGATGAGCTGCTGTATGAGGTTGCCATCCGTGATGGTGTACCTGAAGCCACGGTTGGTCGATTGCGTACTCAAATCAGGGCCCTGTCCAAAGAGATACCCACTGATGAGGTTAACATGTTTGAAGGCGATGTGCATTTGGAATTACAGACTGTTAAAACTAAACTGGCAGAGCTGCAGGAACTGTTAGATAAAAAGCCACTTTTGCTAAAGCGGTTATACCGCATCCAAGGTTTAGGGAACCACTTGTTTCATAGGTTAACCCGTGTCGAGCCGGTGGAGAAGGGGGACATGGAGCTGAAGACGGAGCTGGATGCAACCCTTCTGGTTATTCTCCGGCGAATAGACAAAATGTTTCATGCTTTTTCCAGTACCTTTGAGTTTAAACCACAAGTAGGCGGATCCGAGCCGACCTACCCCGTGGAAGCCGCTAGGGGTGCTGACGTGGAGCATCGTTGTGTCACGTGTGATCGCACGGCTAATATCCATTCCCTGAACGTTAAATTCAATGGTAAGGTTGGCGTCCATGAGTTTCTAGAAAGAGTTGAGGAGCTTTGTTTGTCGCGTGGTATCTCTTCGGATCGATTATTTAGGTCTGCTGTCGAGCTGTTTGTTGATGATGCATTGTACTGGTACCGAGGTATCAGGGATGAGGTTGAGAATTGGGAACAGTTGAGGAATTTGCTGTTGGAGGAATATTTGCCTTCGGATTATGACCACCGCTTGCTGCAGGAGATCCGATCCCGGACGCAGGGTCCGGATGAGTCCATAGTCCATTACCTCAGCATCCTACAAAACTACTTTTCCCGTTTGAGGTGTCCCCTGGGTGAGAGAGAGAAGCTGAGCATCGCGAAGTTTAATATCCGACCAACATATACCCTCCAACTGGCCTTGGTTGATATCGATTCGTGGTCTGAACTGAAAAGGCGTTGCCGGCAGTTGGAAGCGGCGAAGGTCAGGTCGGAATTTTTTACCGAACCCCCACGCAATGTTCAACACGCTGTCGCCCCCGATCTTGCGTACAAGGCTAGTAAGGGTAATCGCCCTGTTTGTGAGACTGTTGAGACTGCGGTGGAGAAGTTTTGTGTACGGTGTCGGGTGAAGGATCATAACCTCCTTGAGTGTAAGGCGCCCCGCGTCATGATCTGTTATCGCTGTGGGGCGAAGGGTGTAAAAACCAAGAATTGTCCGAAGTGTTCTCCTAAAAACAAGGTGACTCCGGATGCAAAAATACAAGTAGCGACGGTCCGTTCCTCTGGTGATGATACCCGTCCTTATTTAAATGTAGATATTAGTGGTTTGTCTGTTTCCGGCCTTTTAGATTCGGGTTCGGAAATTTCGATTGTTGGTGGTTCTGTTGTGGATCATTTTTCGGGTATGGCCCAGATCCATAAGTCGAATGATGTAGATGTTGTGAGAACCGCGAATGGTTCAACTTCCCCTGTTCTTGGGTATATGTATTTGCCGGTGACGGTGAACCATGTCTTGCGGGTGATAAAGTTTTTTGTGATTCCGGAGGTGTCCACTCCTCTGCTATTTGGAATAAATTTTTGGAGGGCCTTTAATCTTGCGCCTGGCGTATTGAGTCTGACGGGTCGGGCCGATTTATCTTATCGGAAACCCAGTGAAGTTATAGTGTCCCAAGTGAGTCGGTTGCACCCTTTTGATGCGTTGTCTGGGGGGCCGAAAAAGTTGGCTGGTGATGGTTGCAAGGTGTTTGAGGATGTTTCTGTTGAATCCAACCATGAGATTGATACTACTTCCCGTGAAGCCTACGTTGACAAGTTGGGCACCCTGAAAGAAGTGTTCTTGAAAGTTGACCAAGAGTTGAGAAAATCTCATTGGCGTAATGCCAAGTATTACAATCAACGTAGAAGGGACGCTGTTTTTGAGAAGGATGATTTTGTGTGGCGGCGCACTCATGTTCGGAGTGATGCCTCGAAACATTTTTCCTACAAGCTGGCTCCACGGTTTGAGAAATGTAAGGTTGTGCGGAAGTTGTCTAATCTGGTTTACTTGTTGGAAGATGAGAATGGTAGAAGGAGTGATTGCCATGTGAAAGACATAAAGAGTGCCGATTGATCCTCCATTTGGGCGTTTTTTTTATTTTTTTTGCATTGGCGTCATCATGTCCAGTACTGTGGGCCTCAAGGGGTGTTGATTATTTTTTTGATATGTATTGCAGAGTAGCTGGCATGGGGGCTACCCTTAGTTTCATGTGTTTGTATGTGTGTATCCAAAGACGGGCTGAAGAAACAGTCCCGCAAATTAGCAGGCATTCTGTGCCATGCCTTATGCCTCCACCGGGTCATAGAGCTGGGGACCAGCTCGAATTTCGCTTGTTACCTCGCGAAATTCTGGCGGGTGAGGGGATACTGTAACACTTTTTTTTGTGGTAGATAAAAGTTTTGTCAAAAGAAAATTAGTTACCTATTTCTGCCGTATTTGTATTGCTCATTCGCCTTAAAACTGCCGCTGGGTGGTGGAACCACTTTGGAACCGCACCCTGGGACGTCGAGTTCCCTATAAACACTCTAATTTCACTTAAATAACTTAAAATCACTTGATATTCGTCCTCCGAAATTTATATTTACTTAATTCTATTTGTTTGTTTTGACAGACTGCCAGCTGTCATTTGTGAGTGCCGCATTTGCGTTTGGAAACGCGCAAATCGTTAGTTAGACGCAGTGCATGTTTAAAATAATTTTTATTAGTCAGTGATTGTGTTTTTATAGAATAGTTATAAATTGAACTTGAATAATTTGACGGATGTGATTTGAACCTGGGATGGTGTATTTTACGGAAGGGTGATTTTTCCTTGTCATTTCTTCAAGGATTGAAATTGTTTCGTGGGGTAGTTAAAATCAAAGTGATTTGATTTTTGTGCGATTTGTATCCGAACGGCACTGGGTGATTTGACGTTTTGATTTGTGCGTGCGGTGATCTTTTTTCTTTTTCTGCGAGGCGGCGTGGCGACCGGATCTTCGGTCACCCGCCTGCTAACGTGCTGGTTGGGCCGAAGCCCTAACCAATAATCTGTTGTGCTGAAGTTGGTGTGTGTGAGTAGCCTGATCCGCATTGGGACGCGTGAGTGCGTCCCGGCGACCGAAAAAGCTGCTCCTGGCTGTGCTTTGATCAGGTCGCTTTGGTCCACGTGGAACCGTGAGGTCCGTGCGACCGCGACCTGACTGATAGTGTTGCTGAGTTATCTTAACGTGGGCTTCTTCCTGTGGCAGCGGGGATTCGGTCAGGTACTGGCCCCGTTGTCCACGTGTTCCCACGTCGGGCTCATAATCCCTCACGGTAAGTCGCTTTGCTCAGGGGATTGACCCATCGTATTTCGTTGTGAGTTCTGTGTGCTGACTTGCTGGTTTCTTTCAGAACAACGTGGCGTGGGGTCGAAATTGGGCCGACCTATCTACCCTACGGGTTTTCTTCCTCCGAAAGGTACGTGTTTGACTTCCTAAAGGCTCTGTCAGTTGGTATTCGGTTTCTTAGGGCGGCCGATACATTTATATTATTTGGGCTGGCCTATCCTTTGTGGGTGTTTGTTGACAAGCTCCATACAATTATACCTATTTACATACACCTTAGGCATGATTTCCATATACTCAGGAGGGCCATCCATTATGTTAGCCTATGTAAAGCCCGGTATTTAAGATAATATTCCCCGTATCCCAACGATTTGTCTGATCTGTATAACAATAAAATCTGTGTGTTTAATCATGAAGAGTGCGGGACAGCTCATCCATTGTGTTCACTTATGTAAAGCCTGTGTGTAAGATAATACCTTCCATGTGTAGCGAATTGTCTGCTCCGTCTAACCCTAAATTCTGTGTGTTTAATCATGAAGAGTGCCGGACGGCTCACCCATTGTGTTCGCCTATGTAAAGCCCGGTGTATAGGATGTTACTTTCAGTGTTTTAGCGACCTGTCTGTTCTATATACTCAAAACCCTTTGTGTTTAATTTGAGTTTTTGTGCTAAGAAGTTTTTATTCTGTAACTTCAGGAGGTGCCTGGTTGGGGCTGACTGTTTGGTTGGGGCTGATTGCCTGGCGGAGGCTATCTGCTCGAGGCAGGCTGTCGCAGTGTGGAGTTGGCTGGCTACGCGACGGTTCAGGAGACGGGCTTTCTGGCCCTTCCGTTATATTATTATTTTTATTTTTTGTTCTTCCACCCTCAACTCTAAATTAGTTGGGAAATATTTTGGTACGAGGGAAAGTTGACCAGCCAACTGCAACCAGCGACCCTTTTTAAATTTATTTACTTTGGTAACGTGTTCAAGGGTTAAATATAATAAACATCGTTCTCAGTATATGGTGCTTTATTGTTCCCAAGAAAATATCCCGTTACAAGATACATTCAGTCGTTTTTTCATGATATCCAGACTCCCAAAGGTCTGTTTATAAAATTTCATGCGCTCGTTTTCGGCGTCGTGTCGGTTGATATAGCATGTATTTTAACCCCGCGCACAAAATAGTTCGTACCGTCGACTAGTGTACCCTTAAGCTGCTACGACACGTGTCTTGTATGTATGAATATAGGAGCATACGACGGTTTAATAATGTTTGATACCTCGCGACCTCCTAAGCACCCGAAAAAGCTTCTCACTCTGGTTCAGAGTTTCTATGAATAGCCTGATAGTCGAGTCTAGAGCAGCCTTAGGTGGGCTATAATATTGACTCTGAGAGATAGCCATAGATGCTATAAAAATAATAACTAGCTATTAAAAAAAACAAAGCTCTGTCAATGAGAGTAATGAGACATTTATCAAGCTTTTTTTTAAGAGGTACGTGGTATAAATAAATTTATATACCACGTATATTAAATAATGTTCAAGTCTGCAATAAGTGAATGAAGTATGGTATCCGTTTTCCACGAAGCTGAGGGATGAAAATAGATATATTAATACATTTTCAGAATTTCAATCTGCAAAGCAAGAATGCATATTGCAAAATCGTCTTTCCAACGATTCAAATATCGTAGATAATAAACTTAATATAAGTTTTGTGCTTCACAATATATAATATGTTTCATAGTATAGAGTAAGAGGAGAAATAAAATAATACTCATACAATCTCCATACTCTGTTTGGTAATTAACAAGATTTTGTTTGTAAGTAGGTTTTCTTTGGCACGCGCTGAAGCCCACTCGTAAATGACTTAAAAACAAAAGCAAGTTATTTATCTTGCACAGTTACATGTTGTTACATTTTTTGTATTAGCTTGCTAAACATTAATTTTAAGTAACAATGATTTTGAAAGGTTAGTAACAGATCCCAAACTAGGCACAGCCAATCAAACAAACAATAAATCAGATATTATTAGATTCACTTTGACATCCTACTAATCCTACTATATAATATAATATTTAATATTATAAATGCGAAAGTTTGTGAGGATGTATGTTTGTTACTCTTTCACGCAAAAACTACTGAACGGATTTGGATGAAATTTGGTATAGAAATAGATTATAGTCAGGAATAGCACATAAAATACTTTTATCCCGGGAATATGTTGCCTCGGGACAATTTCGACATTCACGCGGGCGAAGCCGCTGGCAGAAGCTAGTTGGATATAAAGTTTCTGAAAAAAAAAGAGGTGGCCGTTTCAAAATAAAAGGCATAAGGTGACAATTCCAAAAACGTTACTGTCTAAATTGCAAACATATAAAACACGAGCGACTGCAAAAATCAACAAAAAGTTCCAAACAAGATCACATTTTCAAGTAGTCTGATGTAATTGCCGGCATCAAATTTGAGATTCGACTAAATAAGTGCCACCAGATTGCCTGAAAAGTTATATTGTTTGGGACTTATAACTTTTTTCGGCTTCGTGCCCTCTTAGAGACCGGACGTGTGTTAAACTTATAAATTGTTTTTGTTGCCTTAAAATAAATACTATACCCGGCACTATAATCCTTGTGGTCAGTCAAAGCTCATAGTGTTTGCATAATTTCTCCTTGCAACGGCTTGAGCCCCACGAGTCAACAAGTGCGCGCGCGAGTGACCACGTAAACAGTACAGTCGTCATAATTGCTATCCTGCTTATATCTCTATATCGTGACTTGCCGGTTCTTGTCAACTCACCGATACAACTGCGAGTGTGCATGTGTGCAACCGTGTCCCGGTGTGCTCCTGTCAATACCACATAATTATCATCTCAAACATAAGTACTCATCAGCATTGCAATGCAAAGTGCACCTCCAACAACGGGCTCCCCTGAAGAGCGACTTATCAATGTCTGATTCAGATATTCCAAAAGCTCTGGGCAATGACGCCAACGTAAAGATCACGTCATAAACGACCTCATTGTGGCCTTTCACCCAATAAGATGCTTGTGGAACATAATCTGGAGTTAAAATCCATGCGAAAAACCTGGAAGCAATACCAAGAGAAGCATATGCAAAAACTGATGGAGCAAAAACCTTCGGCACTGGAGACACTTGTTGTTGAGATCAAACTCCTGAAAACACAAAATTTCTCAATACAGACCATTAACCAGGCGATTCGGGATTCGGTGGACTTCATGAGCAGCAAGTTTGAGGAGATGAGACAGCAGATGGATAGTTTGAAGAAGGAAAATCAAGCCTACAAAAATTGCTTAACCAACCTCGAGAGAAAAGTCGAAGAACTACAGGTGTAGATGAAACCTGTAGTTCGTTCATCACGTACACGTTCATTGGATAGCGACAGGCATGACAAACTATCCGGACAGGAACTAAAAATTGAGTCGATGGAACAGCAAGCCCGACTCAATAAGATTGAGATATGCAACCTCCCTGAGAAACGTGATGAAGACCTTCTTGGGCTCGTCGAAAAGATTGGTGCTATCAAGTGCTCTATTCCCAGTCAAGATGTATTAACCGTTCACCGTGTTCCCCACAAACCTAAGAACATAATCGTGAAATTAGCCTCACGCATCCTTCGCGATAATGTTTTAAGTGCCTATCGTATGTCTAATAATGTTACGTCTGACCTAATCGGTATGTCAGGTACCACCTGTAAAGACTCTGCTAGGCAGGAATTGGGGGATTAGCCCCTTGGTTACCTACTGGCTATACACCACAGTCATCCGACCAATCATCACATATGGCTCGTTTGTCTGGTGGCCCAGGACAGACCTCAGCACAGCTCAAAGAGATCTCGAAAAACTACAGCGGTTCGCCTGCGTTGCAATCACTAATAGTATGAGAACCACACCCACTGCAGCCCTACAGGCAATGCTGGGACTGCCACTAGGAGTGCGGGAGGAGGCAGCCCTGGCTACCATTAGACTCCACCTATCAGGTTCCCTAAATAAAGACTCCAGAATTAAGCACACACGCATAAAGGAAGATGCGATCTAGCGTAAACCGATGTTAGCATCACCATGCGACAAAGCCTCAAAAACACACCACTTTCATAGCCACTACAACATAATACTCACAGAGGAAAGATGTGACTACTCTGGCCCGAAAGAGATGAGAATATACACCGACGGATCGAAAACTGACTCCAGTACCGGAGTCGGAGTCTTCTCACACGATTTTAATATAAATATATCCAGACGGCTAGGAGGGTTCAACACCGTCTATCACGCGGAGTGTATGGGCATCATACAAGCGGTCAATGCCCTAGAAGCCAGGAGGCTTACGAACACCCACATACGGATACTCTCCGACAGCGCATCAGCTCTCCAATCTTTACGGAAAAAATAAATTACATCAAAACTAGTACTAGAATGTCACAACGCACTAGAACAACTAACTGTATCTAGGCGAAACACAGTGACACTACAATGGATAAAGGGACACAGCGGATCGCTGGGCAACGACGCGGCTGCCAAGCTTGCGAGACGCGGATCCAGCTCGGCGCTCTATGGACCCGAACCTGTTGTACCCATCCCCTACAACCAAATACGCAGGTGGTTGTGGCTACAGGAATTCACCCAGACACAGGCGGAGAACTGGTGGGCCTCGGCACCGGGCTGTAGGCAATCCAAAGAAGCTCTGCCATCCTTGGACAGTAGGCTTACCAGGCGTCTTTTACGCCTGGACAGTAATGGCCTGCGCCTGGTGACGGGGACCATCATGGGACACTGCTCACTTAACAAACACTTCCACACAATAGGCATAACGGACAGTTCTCTGTGCAGGGCATGCATGGAGGCCAAGGAAACTGTTACGCACGTTCTCTTTGAATGCATAGGTGTCACCCAGATAAGAACACGAACCCTCGGGTCACCCAGACCTTACACGGATGTTTAGAGGAAACCAGGAGCTCTAATTGACTTCTGGAGGGAGGTGGGCTGGTTGAAATGACCACCCAACGGCCGCCATGGCCCACGTACAAAGGTCCATTTGAGAGACTAAGTGCGGAAACCAAACCCCCCTAACATAGAACATAGAACCCCCTGTAAAATGTATATTAACGAGCATCTCACTCTTTATAACAAAATCTTATTTCGTACAGGTCGTGAGATGGCCAGGAAACATAACGTTAAGTATGTCTGGATTAGAAACGCTACTGTACTTGTTAACGCTACCGATAGCTCTAAAACATTTGCTGTACGCTGTCAAAACGACGTCAGCAAGATTGCGCAGTGTAATCGTCAGAATGTATAGCTTAGTTTTTGTTATGTTTACATAGATATCCATTTTAAACAAAGGCTTACAGAGATTTATTGTAAGACAATGTTTTCCGTGTATCCTAATTGTTATAGTCTCGAAGTTCGATGTTTGTTGAAACGAAGTTTGATGTGTCGATGTCGATATTTCTCGCCTTTGTTGTTCATATACGTACGTAAACGATACTGCCCTAGATTGTATGCCGCACATATCAGTAATTAGTCTACAGAACTTGTTATTTAATACTCGCTCATTAGCTGTTGTTAGTACTCATAACTATGAACTTCTATGTAACTCAACTTCACACCGCTACCCACTACGAACAGAATCCAAGTTTTTAAATAGGGTTCTTTTTAGGGTTCCGAAGTCAACAAGGAACCCTTATAGTTTCGCTCTGTCCGTCTGTCCGTCCGCAGCTTAGCTCAGAGAATCTAAGTACTAGAAAGATAATTTTTTTATTTTTTTATTTGACATCTCTCAGTTTTCAATCCAAGTGATTGGTTACTGCTTAACCGGACTATCCTGTGGAAACTAAACTAAGCCTCCAGCCAGGCAACTAGAAAGCTATAATTTGGCATGTATATACATATTAATAATTCCGACAAAGTGGTAACATAAAATCATGAAAAATATTTTTTGTTCGGGTGGGAGGTACCCGAAAAAAATATATTTTTCATGATTTTATGTTACCACTTTGTATATACGTAAAGTGGGGATGTATTTTTTTCTCATCTATCCCATGGTGTGGGGTATCGTTGGATAGGCCATTCAAAAATATTATGGGTTTGTTAAAACCATTTTTCAATACAGTTGTTAAACATGGCGTACTTTCAGAGGCTATAATTATGATTCGAAAATTAAATCTTATGCATAGGCATCTTTCTGTTACGCGGTCCTGACTTTTGTTTACGAGCTCGATCATTAGTATTGCAGTTTAGTTTTAAATTTATAAGTCAATTTAAAAAGTTTAGTTGCAAAGAGTTTTCATACATTTTATACGAGGAAAAATGAATGATTCCGTACGTTTTAGCATTTAATTCTCAAAAGTCTTTTTAATGGTTGTTTAATATATTTATTTACCAGTTTCAATTTAATTATTTTCACATCAACATTTGTCAAAAATCGAATAGGCTGTGTAGGCTGTTTTCGTTGTAAAAAATATGTATATGTCCAGTTGCAAAAACTCGCAAAATTTTTTTTTTTAGCAATTAACAAATCTAATTCTTTGATTTGTTTTTAAGATTTCCCACAACTGTATTGAAAAATATCGTGTGATACACGGGCGTGTAGGTTATTGCAAACTCGTGTCATTAAAAACCTTCGCCTTCGGCTCGGGCTTGTTAATGACAGCTCGTTTGCAATAACCTACTTTTCACCCTTGTATCACAATGTACTATTTCGATTCAGAGATTCGTTTGCGCAAAATTAAGCTTTAAGTTGCAAATTTTGTCAGAGTCAAGTTTCGTCGTCCCCTGCCAGCGAAATGGTTGCTCTTGGCTATGTGAAAAAAATCACGGCAGTAGTAAATATAACGAAATTAAAAGGAAAATTATCACGGATAACATTATTACAAGTTTACGAGTAATAGTCGACCAACTTATAAAATGTACTTGGAACAGTAAAAATTTTATACAAATGTCATTGAAAAATTACTTAAATAAAGTTGATAGCTGTGTAAAACAGAGTAAATATAATGCTTACGAACCATGTAAAAATATACAAAAATAAAATAATAACAGGCTTTACAAGTTTACGAGTAATAATCGACCAATTTATAAAATGCACTTGGCACAGTAAATTTTTTGTACAAATGTCATTGAAAAATTACTTAAATAACGTTGTTAGCTATGTAAAACAGATAGTAAATTTATGCTTATGAACCATGTAAAAATATACAAAAATAAAATAATAACATCCTTAATAATAATGATTTCTAAATTAATAATATAAGGGCGGCTAGGTGTCGTAATAAAACGATTTCAGTTCATGCCACGATAAACACTTTTAATACACACAACACTGTACATAAATGTCCTTACGCGCTAACAACAGTATATAACTAACTACTCGTACAACTAAACTTAAAGTTACGACAAAAGTTATGGCGGGAACGAGCTAGAACCGTAAAATACCCGATCTATCTAGCGTGCGCGACTGGACTCGAATCTCTACTGACTGGCCGGCCAGCGGGCCCAGGGCCAGCGCGGGCGCCTGGACGGGGCTCATGCCGCACATCTGGCGGCCATCCGTTAGAGCGGTCTCTGTACCTGCGGCTCTCCCAACCGTAGGCGTGCACACCGAGCGTTATAGTCTCCCCCTCTAACCCTAACGAACGTCCTCGCGTTTGGGTTAGCTTCTACGAGGCCTTCCCCTCTTACGCTTCTCTTGTACTGGAGCTTGGGTGCGACCGACGAAGGGTGTCAGCACGGAAGCGTGATACTTGCCTAGCACCGTGCCATCGCTGAGGCGCTCTAGTATGTAAGTGGTGGGACTGACCACGGCCTGGACCTTGTATGGTCCATCGCGTCGAAGGATGAACTTAGATGTCTGTCCTCTTCCGGTGTCATTAGCCCCTTGCGTTTTCAGCATGACCAAGTCACCAACCTTATAATCAGGAGCAGGCCGACGATGTTCATCAGCATATCTTTTATGCGCTGCCTGGGCGTTCTCGTAGACGTCGCGGGCATCTAGGGGTACTGACGAAACCCTTGTGGCTGCTTTATCTCGTTGGTGAGGTACACAATTTTTAACAGCTTGGGTAACGTAGGAACGCTTTCTTGGCCAGTAATACTTACCAGCTAAACGTTGCAGCGTACGTTCCGCGCCCATGTGACCAGCGGTGGGTGCATCATGGTACTCGGCCAATACTTTGGCACGTTCTTGTTCTGGGACCACTAGACTGGCCGCGTCGTGGTCCCCATTCTCAGGACAGTAGCAGTACGGGACACCTTCGGCGGGCCCGTATCCTCTGCTTGTCCATACTCTCCCCCTAGAGGGATCGTCGGGCTCTTGAGCTTCAATAATCTTACTCACCTCCAGGCCTTTGTTTGGGTTCTCGCGCAGATCAACTGGCGTCAAGAGTCGGCAGGCACATCTGAACGGGCGCTCATCGGTCCTCTCCCCCTGGAGTAAATCTGCCCCAAGAGCATACCCACCGATATCAGTACTGAGGACGAAAGGTAACGTCGCATCAGTCTGGTGCAGGATCGATGCTGATACCAGCAGTTCCTTCTCGAGAGCCTCTGTCATAGGCGGGGATAATCTAGAAGGAGGAGAAACCAGAGGTTCCTGTGTCTCACTTACCTTCATTCCATGAACGGCGAAGTTTGTAGGAGGTACGACCGAAGCGAACTGAGCGACTCTGTGTTGTGGTAACTCCTTGAGTGCGGCTCTGTGCTCCGGCGATAGAGTCTTACCTTTTACTTGCCGCAATGACACCTTACAGACATCTGTGTGCATCACGGCTGCGCTGTTTAATGTGTAGGAGTGCTTAAACGGGAACCGATCTCCTGGACTATCTGCAAAATACCATGACTCATGGCCTATGTCGATTACAATACCTGCGTTTGCGATGAAATCGCGACCTAAAAGTGTCCTGGTGTCGTCTCCGGAGAATACCATAAACTCGGTGTCGACTCTCCGACCACCTAGGGTGACAGGTACTGTAGCCGTCTTTACTACTTTCTTATGACAGGAGCCATCGGCGAGTCCAATGTACCGTTCCGTTTCTTCGAACCGGATTTTGTTGTTCACTAACAACGCGTGTAGTGATGGGCTAGCAACACTATGCGTGGCCCCGGTGTCGACGATCGCTACCCCTTCTTTACCTGCTACTCCTATTGTAACCAATGGGTGCGATGACGTCATCGTGCAACAATCGCCTTTTACGACATTGAAGTCGGACGGTTTGGCAGGTGCGGCTTTATTTGAACAAGTCTCACACTTTGACTTGACTACCCCTGGCTGGCCGCATCCGTAACAACGTAATGTATTTTTACCGTTGCTCGCACTTGCATTTACATTCGCGTTATCAGTGCTATCACTGCCGACTTTCGTAGCCTTCCGACATTCGTTAGTCGGGTGACCGAATGCTTTGCAGTACGAGCATCGAATGCGATTTCGTTTATCGTCAGAGTTAGAGGTGGGAATGGAACCTAAGGTTGCGCTCGGGCTGGAAATACCGCGGTCAACGACTTTAGGTAGGTTCGGATTATCCGCGGAAACAATCGCGTTGCTACTAAGTTCTACGATCGAATCTTCCACGGTTCTCGCTCGCTCTAACAAAAGATCAATATTACTAACACTATCTCGCGACAAACGTTTACGTATTCGACGGTGTAAAAGGCCGTACACTATATCTACTATCATAACACTAGGAACAATATAGGGTAATTTAACTAATAAAGAGCGTACCTTAGATATAAACACTTCAGCACGTTCACTTTCACATTGTTCGTGACCGAATATCTCGCGCAGTACCCGGTATGCAGGCCTTTGTACGCCGTAGGCGGCACGTAGGCGCGCGAGCGCGTCCGTCCACGTGGCGACGCTGGTCCGCGCGCCACGCCACCACACCGCCGCGTCGCCGCTTAGCAACATGGAGAGGCCGCGTAGCGCGTGCTCATCGGTCACGTTGTCACACTCCTTGTAGACCTCCACTGCATCTATGAATGCCTCCAGTACCTCGGTGTCGCGTGACTGCCCGTCGAATCTCGCGGTACATTTCGCGAAGTTACCGCCGCTGGAAGTCGCGGGCACGTTCGCCGTGGGCGATGCCGCCGCCACGTGGTTGCCATGTGGTAGGGATCGTAGGCCTTCCATTAATGTGCGGTTGGTCTCCGCCTGCATTCTAGCGAACGACTCCATCATGGTGGACAGAAGCCGTTCTGTGTTGAACGCTGCGGCAGGCGCGCCGATATGGGCCCCGCTGAGCGTGTAGTCTGCTGAGGCAGGAGCGCCGGTACGGGCCCCGCCAAGCATGTGGTCCGCTGCAGCAGGAGCTCCAATGTGGGCCCCGCCGAGCGTGTGGTCAAGGGCGGCGCCCCCCTGGGCGCGCGTCTCCTCGGTCGCGTATGCGTGGGTGGCAGCGGCGCCCGCATGGGCGCGCGACTCCACCATCGATTCGCAGTCCTCGTCGGAATAACTGTCGTTATTCTGTTCCATCGCCTTGCTGTTGATAGCTCTGGTTGCGCGCGTCGTTCGTGGCATGATAACCTTTAGGGTTGGTTCGTTCACACACTGTTACACTTAACTGCGTTTACAACACCACGTGTTATTTGACAGTATGTGGCCGCAAGTTGGGCGTCACTATAAGGGCGGCTAGGTCTCGTAATAAAACGATTTCAGTTCATGCCATGATAAACACTTTTAATACACACAACACTGTACATAAATGTCCTTACGCGCTAATAACAGTATATAACTAACTACTCGTACAACTAAACTTAAAGTTACGACAAAAGTTATGGCGGGAACGAGCTAGAACCGTAAAATACCCGATCTATCTAGCGTGCGCGACTGGACTCGAATCTCTACTGACTGGCCGGCCAGCGGGCCCGGGGCCAGCGCGGGCGCCTGGACGGGGCTCATGCCGCACATCTGGCGGCCATCCGTTAGAGCGGTCTCTGTACCTGCGGCTCTCCCAACCGTAGGCGTGCACACCGAGCGTTATAATAATGTTTAAGCTCGAATAACGCATTGGAGTGGCCGGAGTCGTTGGTAGTACCAGTCCGTAGTCCATACGGCGCATGCGCGCGGTGGAGTCTATTTTGTGTTAGTGCAGAAGCATTTTCGACGTTTTGTAATTAAAACGTAAAAGTTAAGTCAAATTAGATTCGATTTCCAAGCAAATTACAAATTTTATAATTTTTATCCTTCTATAAAGTCAATATTCGACCCGACTTCATCACTAATTGAGTAGCGTAAAACTTTGCATAATGAAATAGTGAATATCGCAGATTAGAGGATTCACCTCTAATCTGCGGAATACATACGTTTTTTTTCTAATTCCGATAGAGAAATAAACAAGGAGCGTGCACGCAAGGATCCAGGAACGAACTATACCATTCCCCGTGGCTCTAACGCGCACTCGTATCGGCTCCTTTCGCAATTCGCCGCGGATTTTCAACCCGCGGTGGTACTCAAATAGATAATATTTTTCTAACTTCAGTTGCGAAGTTGGATTTTATAACTCCTTCTTCAGTTACCAGTTAGTCCTTATTTAGTTTAAGTCAAGAGTGAATAGATTACATCTAGGCAAGCGTGCTTAACCGTAGACCACATCATCGATTACCATCAGGTGAGATAGAGCGCGTTTGACACGCGAGAAAATAGATTTAAAAAAAAAACATCGCCTATGTGGGCCCGTTTTAAGAGTTTGTGAGCCGCTGAAACCGTTCTAATGTTCATGTAACAACAACAAAACCCTCTTTTTAGTCCGCATTATTATGCAACTTCGGAACCCTATTACTGCGCGTGGCCCGACACGCACTTGGCCGGTTTTGTTTACTTAATGATTACACGCAATGCTTACGTAACAATGTTTTATCATTCTTCAATCAAAACAGTAGAGGGATCCACACTAAATTGCACACACTTTATACCAGCATTCTTTTTTTATCGTTTGACGTGATCATATTATCTGAGACATGGCTAACACCTAATATAATGGACAAATAATTCATTGATGACCGCTACTTAGTTTTTAGAGACGATCGTGACCGCATTGCTACAAACAAGCGCGAGGGCGGGGGTGTTCTGATAGCCGTACTGCGCGGGCTTCGGCCTGTGAGGCTATTAACGTGTCCCTCTCCCACTGGTATCGAGCACGTTATGATCCAAGTGCCTGCGTCGCGCTCCAACACACCACACGCCTTTAGCGCTGCCTATATACCTCCACGCACACAAGACGATGTTTACTTGTCACATCTATCCACATTAGAAAATATTCTTACGGCTCCCTGTATTGAATCATTTTATATAGCCGGTGATTACAATCTGCCCGACATTGAATGGTCAGGCAGACAAGTCACGTGAGTACTCAGTCACTAAATAATATGGGTCGATCTTTATTGGATATAATATCAATAAATAAATGAATACAATACAATAAAAAATAATTTGGGTCGTGTTCTGGACTTATTCATTAGTAAAACTGTATGTCAGATACAGTCCGACATTTTACTGCTGCAGCCTGACAGCCACCACCCTCCATTTTCTGTACTAACTTCCCTGATGATACTACTCACACCCATTAAGCGTAATTCTACAATAAAATACAATTTCTTGAAAGCCAGTTACCAAGAAATTAATGAAGAACTAAATAAGTTAAACTGGGACGAACTGTTTCTTAAACTATCCAGTGAACAGGCAGTGTTACAATAAGTATATGCATACTGTTGAAGAAAGCACACCTATTAATATCAAGCACTTCTGGACGTACATCTCTAACCGAAAGCAAGGTTCTGGAATACCAGCTAACATGCAGTACAAAAATAAATCATCTAAGTGCCCCGCTGAAATATGTTCACTGTTTTCTTCCTTCTTCAACTCGGTATACGAGTCCTCAACTTTTGACCCTAAAACCTGGACACCCCCAGAAACCCTTGACGAGACTTATGTATGCATTCCGGATATTTACCTTGAAAAGAGTGTTATACTTAAGGCACTCACTTCATAAGGGAGCTAGCCCGGATGGCATGCCCCGTTCTTTCTTTAAGAACACTGCACAAACCATCTGTTTCCACACATAATATTTAATAAATGTCTCAGGGAAGGGCTTTTCCCTTGTGTTTGGAAGAGGGCGTTCATTACGCCCATTCACAAAAGTGTATAAAACAATAAGTTCATTGAACAAATCAATACCGTCAATGTCTGTTTCACTACTTGAATCATATTTAAGCTTCAGATGTAAATCTTTACTATGTTTCAATAAGTCATCATTGGAGTAATTAACTAAATAAGTTATTTTTGAAAAAGCCAAGTACGTCGGTAAATGTTTTTAACTCCTCGAACCTATACTTTAAAGAAGTTAATGCCTGATCTAGAATTTAAAAAAAAACACTACTTTGAAATTCTAGTCTTTGAGGGTCTAGTAAAACTTCATCACTATTTTCATATTGATATTGTGTTTGTTTTCTTCTTGGACGAATTGTATTATATTATATATATTGGTGGGAAATATCCTTCTACGAAGAGTTCAGGAGCCACATTGGTAGCTTCTTCTAACACCATTTTTAAGTGTTCATCCGTGCGATAATTTGTGAACTTATATAACAAATCTATGTAGATTTGCTTATTTATTGTGGGGTACTGCATCATTTTGCTCAGAGCATTAATTTCGTTTAAAATATCAAACCAAATTACGACCGAGCAAATAAATCTGTTCAAAATATTTGCAATTTACTGTACGATATACTGTTCAACAACCACGGTATTGCTCGATTTGAATGCGTACAACAAGTAAAAACGAAAAGAAAGCTTCGTGGGGATTTTTCCTAATTTCGCCAGTCCTGCCTTTCATAGAGCACGACACTACGGATGGGATTCCCATAGGTAGGTACTTCAATCGGTATCGAACTTCGGGCGCCGGCGAGCGGAGGCGCGGCGGTACCACATGCCGACAGACTGGCTTTATATTTTTGTTTTAATGGATGCCAATAGATGGTGATGTTAAAAATATAATATAAACGAAAATAGTAATTGTAGGCGTTTGTAGGTGGGGTGCGTATTACGACAATGAATTTGAATATTACGTGATGGATCCCTAGATTTGCTGCACCCCTGCCCGGCGAGCACGGCCTACTGTGACATGGCCTAAGTCACACTTTTTATCACAGTTTGGGCGATAAAGCCATTTTGTCTTAAATGCTATCACGGCGGCGTGAGATATTTTCTTGACTTGTGGCATAACTTCTTGACATTTATTTGTTTTCTTTTTCGGAAATTTGCCAATTTTATGGCAGTTTCGGTTTAACCTTGGCCATAAAAACCATTTAGGTTCAGAGAAGCATAGTCCTACGACGCACTATTTCCGAATTATGGGCCTCCGAATTTTATTTTATTTTACATAAAACGCTCTATATCTCGAAAACGGTATGTCCTAGGAAAAAAATAACCAAAATTTAGCCCCCCCTTTGATACCTCATGCTAGCAGCATCCCAACATGAATATATGAAAGAATATTTTTTTTTTTGCTTTGCTTGGTTTTCGACTTGAACTACAAATTCTTAACAGAAAATATTTTGGGTCATGACAAGTTATGATAAAATATATCATGTCTTACAATTTGTCTTAAATACTAGCACGGGACAACAATGTGACATAGTTTCAAGACGCGACATGCCTTTCTTGTAGCTGACTTCATAGTGCGACATAATCTGAATAGACGACCAAATAAAATAATACTTATAAAAGTGTGCCGTTCATACAGATAAAATACTTTTTAATTTTGTTGGGAACAAATTAATATTTGACCCACGACCATAGACTTATGCACACTTTATTTTTCTTTGTTTGTTTGATAACATATTAAGTGTTTGTTAAAAAGATATAATTATTTTGAAAATTTTAATAATTACTTAAAAAATGTAATAACTTGGACCCAGTTCCCGATACCAGTGAGCCCCTATTTTTTTATTTTAGTTGTTTTTTGGGGGGCTTATTTAAGAAATAATTTAAAATGTAGAAAGTAAGAAGAATATGGAATATAAGAAAATAATTATAAAAAAGTAATAATCAAAATAAAAATAATAATTAAAAATAGGAATAACAATAAAAAATAACAATTATAAAAAAAGTTATAAAATAGAATTAATTAATAATCCTGTAAAACTTCAATTAATTAATAAGCATTGATCACCACACACACAAAATAAATTTATTGCCATTTGGTGCAGTAATTAGAAGGAAAATATTTTATTTTTCAACTATAAAATTTTATCACCACCTCCGAACGAAAGTGATACATTTTTCTTAATCATCTGTCTAAATGTGAAATTTGTGACAAAATGGGTGCGCCCGTATTAGCAACTAGGACCCGATGAGTCCCAAATAAACGTCAGGAAATTTTCTTACGCCGCCGGTACTAATAATTAAGACAAAATGGCTTTATCGTCCAAACTGCGATGAAATGTGTGACTCAAGCCATGTCACAGTAGGCCGTGCCCGCCGGGAAGCAACAAGAAAGGCATGTCGCGCCTTTAAAATAAGTCACATGTTTGACCCGGCTAGCATTTAAGACAAATTGTAAGACATGACATAATTTATCATGTCTTGTCACAAATGTCTGGGGTACGCCCATGCTCGCTCCGCTGGACGTGCCGCCCGCGTGCGGTGCACGCCTTGTGGCGCTTACAGCGGGCCTGAGGAGTACTAAACATTGCACACACTTGGCGATTTATGATTAATTCCTATGTAGCGGCAGGATAGCGTATTGCTACCAATCGGGCACAAATCTACACAACTTTGATTCGAGGTTTGTGCCCGGTTACTGCGAAATATCGGCTCCAATAACCCGATAATACGTCACCCGAACTGTTAGTCGAATAAAGGCCTCTTGGAATATTGGAGGTTAATTTTAGCCCTGTGAGCGGAAGGTTCACCGTTTCTCGAAAATATAGTTGGTTATCTAGGGAAAACCGATTACTATATTATCCTCTCCTGCTCCAGAGCAGGATGCAGGATAATTAAGTCTCCTTCGTTAAAACTATAACGTCGCGTTACATCGTTACACATACCGCCAACATTAGCGGAACAAAATAAAAGTTCGACTTTTTTGAAAATACGATTTCATACTAGAAACTTAATTAAAACTATTTTTACAATAATAAGAATATCACACGATATCCGGTGTTTCCTGCACGTGCTCTTATTTTTTTTTTACTGAGAGATTGATTAGGTACGTGACATTTTGATAGCGCTTGTCACGCCCATACATTTTTGCGTTATCTCCAATCGCTATAGCGACGCTTTCGAAGAATCTAGGTAGAATTTCAATTTTCTAGAGCCTCTGGATCAAAATGAATCGCGACTGATAAAGGGGCTAATGGATCCACATTTTTTCGTAAAATCTCTGTTATAGCGATCTGCTATAAAATTCAGTCCATCGATCATCACCAAGTCTGTACGAACTCACCAACGTATCCTACTTGAATCAATTATAGCTCCTCTACCGTTTGCCAATGCAGTTAATAACTGCATTGCAATGCAGTATATACTGATAGTTCGAAAAAAAATTAAACAATGAAACAGATGAAAGGTGACGTTCAATTGTTTTATCAATTAGGAAAAAAAACAGAAAAAAGGTACCCTACAGCGGTAAAATAAAAGATTACCCATATTTTTTTGTGCCGCTAAGCTTGCCGGCGGTGTAAACGAAAGCGAATTAGGTCATGCTGCTGCGGCTTGTACGCAGTTTTGCTTTAGATATTGACAATATTTTTTAATGAGTACTTGTTTGTTTTGACTTCAAGATTGCGGAACGACCTTATTAATGAGATTATTTTCAGTGTGTGAAAGGGACAGATGTATCTGACTTGTATTACATCTGTCCCCATTTCACAGTCGAACCATGATGGTTTGGACACTTCATGGTACGGAGGCAGTTTGTAGGTGTACAGTTAACATAATCGAACCGAATCGTCTTATTTTATGAAATTGAATGAAATTGACTCCTGTCCTGAGGTATTTTGACCATATCTCTAGGAGACAGCCAGACAATCTTGAGACCGTACGTTAACCTACTCGCTGATCAGACCAGATAAGGGTGATTACGACCTAGAAATAGAAAATTTTAGTATTTAATAACGCATAAAAAATACAGCACAGACTTTATAAGATACTTTGTCAAAATAGCCAAAATAACTATAGATAGAAATAAGTAGTTGTATAACATTAAGCAAATAGATGTATAATAGACGTTTAAGATATTGATAAAATAGACATAAGTTTAAAATAATTATGCTTTATAGAGATCTAGGTAGTTAGTAACATAGTAATATAAAAACAGAATACTTGTCATGTCATAGATATAAGAAATGTAATAGTAAGTAAGATTTGATATATAAAAAATTGAAATATAAGCCCCCAATGGTCTCGGATTTTGTCCGGGGAACCACTTAGCTCGCAGACTCCGCCTTGAACGGAGAGAAAGGCGCAACAAAAAAAAATACTTAGGGCTATTACAGTACTCACGGTGACCACTGCCCTGAGAAACGGCAATCGAAACCGGGCCTATATTTGTAAAATGTTCACCATCTCAAAGGAAGAATTAGATCATCAAAAATTTTGTATTTGGATTTTTATTTTAAAGTCCAAGAGTAATACGTAAAACAGTATAAATTTTTGACTAAACTTTTTGTAACGCGGATGTAAAGCACGTGTCCGTTTTGTTCTCTCAAGTTCTGTCGCCTTAAACACCAGTTGTATGACTACAGATGAGTGAATGTGAGTGCGTGACAGGTGTAAGGAAACTGCGTGATTCGTGAATAAAGTTAACATCTGTTGAAGCCGTTACTGGTCTTAAGGATGCAGTAGGTCTTCTCCGAACTTCCATCGAACTCAGTCACACCGAACCTCCTCGAAATCACAGTCCATTCAACCCGTGACCAATAGACGATCTTATTTCTGGCAATAATGGACGATGGAGAGTGCGTGACAGGTAGAAGGAAACTGCATGAATAAAGTCAACATCTGATGAAGCCCTTACCGATCCGAAGGATGCAGTAGGTCTTCACCGAACTCACTCGCAACCCCTTCTAAATCACAATCCATTCCACCCGTGACCAATGGATGTTATTATTTATGGCAATAATGGACGTTGGAGAGTCTATTTCCACATATACCAACGTCTTTCAACAACGTATGTGTGGTGTAAATTGTAAATATAAGTTGTTATTAAAAAAAAAGTATTATTATATTTGCTGTAAACAGTTTGTTTCGATGGCGTCTTAAATATGGGTGTATTTTATTCAAAAAGCTCAGCGCGTAGCTGCCGCAAGTTAATTGCATCATGTCTATAAAATTTGTGCAAGAGCAAGCAATAAGTGGATCAAGTTTCATCGTAATCGGATGAAAGTTATGGCAGCGCATAAAATACAAACATTGATTTTTCAACCCTAGTTTACTAACGTGTTTAACTTAAACAAAGATCAACATCATCATATCAGCAGACAGACGTCCATTGCTGGACATAGGCCTCCCCCCAAGCGCCACATTGACCGGTCCCGTGTGTCTCGCAGCCAGCGGATCCCCGCAACCTTCACCAGGTCATCGGTCCACCTGGTGGGAGGCCTTCCAACGCAACGTCTTCAGGTTCACGATCGCCACTCCAGAACCTTTCTGCCCCATCGGCCATCCATTCTTCGAGTAATGTACCCTGCCCACTGCCACTTAAGTTTGGCAATTCTTCGGGCTATGTCGGTAACCCTGGTTCTCTTGCGGATTTCTACATTTCTGATCCGATCACGCAAGGAAACTCCGAGCATAGCCCTCTCCATTGCCATTTGAGTGACTGTAAGCTTTCTGGTAAGGCCCATTGTAAGCGACCACGTCTCAGAGCCATATGTCATCACTGGAAACACACACTGGTCATAGACTTTCGTCTTGAGACACTGTGGTAAGTTGGACGAGAAGATACCGCGCAACTTCCTGCTGCCCAGCCGAGTCGGATTCGACGGTTGGCCCTACCCAACTGGATCGTTTGTCTCAGGTAGACATAGTCGCCCACAACTTCGAGTGTAGAGTCTCCGACCTTGATAGAAGTGGGTGTAACATGGGCATTCAACATCACCTTGGTTTTGTCCATGTTCATCCTAAGATCCACTCTTTCGGAAGCTCTACTAAACAAAGATATAAAAAATATATTGCCCAACATCGCCTCCGAAACCTCGTCTTCAGTGAGCCAAACCGGCTCGAAGCTGTAATCAGAGCCCGAGGAGGCAACACCAGTTATTAAAATAAAATGGCGTAGAACATACTTATAAATGGTTGCATTTTATTTCTATATTTTTTTAAGTTAAAGTAGTGGAGATACCATAACTTGAAGTTCAAGTTTTTATATTCATGTCATAGCTTCCTTAGTTAGTACGTATCATGATGAGCAACAGTTTATTGGCACCGATGCCGGTGAAACGTCAAATAAATCGCTTAGAAACCGATATACCAACTGTATTTTTTAAATATGGTTTTCTTGTTTATATACTAACTTGCGGACGCTTCGCGGTTTCACCCGCGTAGTTCCCGTTACCGTGTGAATACAGGGACAAAAAGTAGCGTATGTCACCCGGGGATAGTGTAGTTTCCCAACGGTCAGAGAAAGAATTTTTGAAATCGGTCCAGTGTTTTTAAGTTTATTCGTTACATACAAAAATACAAATCTTTCTTTTTTATAATATTAGTATAGATTAGGAAATGTTACGCAATGCCGGTTAGCTGTTTAGTCAACTTTTAGAAAGCTCAGGGCAAACTTATTCGGTTATTTCAATTTTTTTATGTACTTAATTTTATGTTTCATTCGAGTATATATAAATGTATTTTATACTGCAGTGTATTACATAAATATCACAATAGAGTCCTATGTAAAAGTTGTTCATAATTACATTAATTAGTACAATGACCCCTTTTCACAAATTGCGTTATTTCAGTTAACTATCAATTTAAATTTGGTTCTGATAAAAACATTCTCATAAATATTTTAAACGGCGTTTTGCGGTAATATTTTAAATCACACATCACATTATCAGCCTATTAATGTTCCCACTGCTGGGACACAGGCCTCCTCTCTGTGAGAGGGAATGGGCCGTAATCCACCACGCGGGCCCAGTGCGGGTTGGTGGATGTCACATGTCTTCGAAATGGTAATATTTACAACTTTATAATTTACTCATTTTGGTAACAAAATCATCATCATCATTCACCACAGCCCGACTTCGCCCACAGCTGAGGATCGGCAGCACTCTTCTTGTGCCAATCCCCATGTTCCTATGCTAGTCTTATCCAGGTTCTTACCAAGAAACAAAATACTAACCACCAAAAGTATTTATCATACTAAAGGGTCTTTCAACAAGGACGGGTCGATGTTAAAATTGAATAAAACAAGATGTGTGTGAGATATTAACGAAATTTATTTTTTATTTAAAAGGCCCATTTATGCCAATTATGGATGGAATATGACATCGTTCAAATGTCCGCCGCGGATTCGTATGGTGGCACGAATCCGAGAGGTCCAATTTTTAATGACTCTTCGCAGCTTCTGGGAATATTGAACGCCTTTATAGTAACATCCAACGAACGGCACAACACTGCCTCATCCTGGAAAAAGGCAGGCTAACGGCAAATTATGCTTTCAGTTGATTTTAGAAACACAGGATAATATCAAAAACAGTAACATTTTGCATGAGAGTAAAAGTCGTATAGATGTATGGTATAATTATTTTAGCTTCTGCCCGCGGCATCACTTGCGTAAAAAAGTGTTTTATCATCCGAAGGCAACACATTATCGAGATAAAAAACTACCCTTTTGTCCTTCCCAAGGTCTCAAACTATCTCCATACCAAATTTAATTTAAATCGATTCAGCCGTTTAATAGTGAAAAGGTAACAAACAGAGTTACTGGCGCATTTTTTTAAGTACCTATGTAAATAACAACTATTGATATGATTGCTATTATTGATATTATTAGCTATGTTATAATCATCTACTGTTATAACATTGTACTGATATAACTCCATGAGACATTATTTCATTGCATATAATCATCAGTTGATATGTTACCTACGGTAAAAGTCCGATCTACGGTAAAACATAGGATTAGTCATAGTCCTTAATATTTGCTAATAATTTTTCAACATTTACCAGTCTCTGAGGTAAATCCTAAAATTTACCATGTGGTTGCCGATAAGCCCGGAATTGTCGATTATAATTTTTATTAAAGATCATTTCAGACTTTTACCAATAAGACTTGGTAAAACTTAGGTTTTACCGGTAAATCCTGGGTTTTTACCGTACGCTTCGCGATTCTACAGTAACAGTAAACTTATTCATAACTCAAAAATGTTTAGCCGATATCGTACGCGATGTGAAATGAAAACCAGAACGATGAAGGTTGGATTGAGGCACAAAGGAAGCAAGAATCGTTTTATTGGAAACAGAGGGGGGAACGTGACTGACCCCGCTGCACAGTGTTTCGGCTAGAACAAGGTAGGTGCACAATATTCGTTTCCGAATTTCCGGAAACGGGTAATTAATTAATGTATCTCATCAAGTGCAATAACTTAATTAGTTCATTAGCATTTTCGTGATACCTTTGAAACCATTTAATTGTAATATATTGTTATGTTGTAATAGTTTTTAGTGATGGATCTGAATACTGAGGGTAAGTACTAACTTTTTCCGATTAATTTAAGTCTTTAATTCTATTACAATAAACAATTATTTTTTTTTTGAAAATATTGGGAAACTATGTGTTATTTTTTCTTTGTTTTTCAACTCTCAAAGCCTGGAAGGAACATGTCCCTACTTGTCCCCAGGCTGGATTTTAGATATATCTTAGCTACAACATTCATGTTTATTCCAATATATATTTTAACCAGTGCACTCGAGTACAACTATTTATTTTTTCAGAATACCTTCACTCTATTTCAAAAACAGAATATTTCGAAGAATGGCTTAAACATGCAAAAGATGAAAGAAACATTCGTCTTTTTGACTACATTCTATTGAAATTTTACTTTCATGATCTTACTGAGGACTCGGAAAGTGAAATAAGGAAGAAATTGGCAAGGTATTCTTCTAAAATTGCTGCCAAATGGGTTGCTGCGTGCAAGTCAAAGGAACGATGCTTGACTAATAATAAAAGCTGGTTGGATGCTAAGGACATAAAATTCTGCAAATTTACTACCCAATCGCGGCTTTCTACATCATCTGTAGATGCTACTCCTGCAAGAAGACCTAGAAAATATTTCGAGCAATCATCATTTAAGACGAAGAAGCGTCAATTTGCATATCTCTTTCGACAGGAAACTAGAACATTGTCAAAGTTATTAAAGATATACGTGAAAGTCCGAAGGTAGATAAATTATGCCTTAAAATGAATTGAAGCAGATTACTATAGAGCTTCGACCTGTACTACGACCAAACCTTCTTCCTCAAAATTACGAAGTTTATCACATATCTAATTCATAGGACGAGTCTGATGAGGAGGATAAGTGATAATCTTCTTTAATTAGTTTTTTATTCGTTATTTTTTGTTTTAATTTATTTGAGCCTTAAGCGAACTAATTTTGTCATTTTTCTTTGTATGTTTTTTTTTGTTTATAGTTATTACACTGTTTTTTGTATATTTGAATTATTGTATAGATAATAAAGTGAAATAAATGAATTTTATGTTAATTTTCCTTTTTTATGGCAACCCTGCGTAATATTGAGAATTATTTAAAAAAAATGCTGCATGTACTTATAATAATTATTTATCGAGCAATCCGAAAATACCGCAAAATAATTTTGTCCACCTAGCTTGTTCTAGCCGAAACACTGTGCGCTGTAAAAATCAAAGCAGCGGATGTAAGATAAACCACCCTATCGCTGACACGCGTTCCCTCCTGTTATAGGCACTTAGTCCGGCCAAATTAGACCAAAAAATTGGTGTAAGTTACCCTAGGCCTATCGGGAAAACCATGTTAAAAAAACGCGCCAAGTACACTACCTCCCAGGTGGCGTGGAAACGTCTGCATATTATGAAGAATACAACTTTTTCAACCATATTATCTCAGAAACGGTGATGTTTAGGAGAAAAATTGTAGAGACAATTTTTATAGATAATTGCATAATCTACAATTTTTGTCTGACCTATTTTATCATAAAACTTACGGTTCGGCAAAAAAATGCAAAAAACCCATATTTGCGAACTTTAACTTTGAATAAAAAATTTTGCAAGTGTGGGATCGATGGGGACTTTTTACATTTCATTTATAATGGTGTTCCGAACATTCGTACCAATTTTCAGCTCTATGCGAATTAATGAAATGCAAAAATTAATTTGACCGGACTAACTTCTGAGTTTAAAAGCTAAAAATAAGAAAACCATAGATTACGCAATGTTGCAATATCTATGACAGTAGTAGGATTTAAGATAGCATTTTATAATTGACTGAAAGTATATGTATGTATATTTACTATTTCACTGGATGAAATGCTGACTGCATTTAAAATGTATTTAAAAAGATTTTACCGACTTTTAATATTTGAATATTTCCTTCGATGTTATTTGAATTTTTGTATGCTAGCGCATTTCAATATGATTTTCCGGGAATTTGATTACGAAGCTACGGGAGGTACTCAGTTAAAGTGGCAATAACTTATGGAAGTTTATTTTTACACTAGCTTTTTCCTGCGGATTCGGTCGCGTTTATATATAATTATGTAAATTTTGTCGACCAATTCTGGTTATCTATAAAACGAAAAAGTATATTCGTGATTCTGATCTCCTGGTAGTTTGTGAGACTTTACACTCTTCATTCCAGCCCTGCAGCCTTATTTCGTAATGAATTCGGCAAGGCAAAGGGCAAAGAGTATGCAAAAATTACCAATCATATAGCCGGAAATCCACATCGCATCTTTCATATCGCATGTGATTGGTCGATTTTACTCTTTGCTTTCGTAGTTAAGAACCCTTACAGTTTCGCTATGTCTGTCTGTCCGTCCGTCTATCCGCAGCTTAGCTCAGAGACTCGTAGAAAG
Source organism: Anorthoa munda (assembly GCA_945859665.1). Lineage (NCBI taxonomy): Eukaryota > Metazoa > Arthropoda > Insecta > Lepidoptera > Noctuidae > Anorthoa > Anorthoa munda. Next base: position 53,964,735 of record OX243893.1, on the reverse strand, counting down.
CTATAATTGGCATGTATATACTTATTAAGGACCTACAACCGCATTACTGCCGTAAAACGTTACTTTCTAAAGCATACTTCCAGCATGCTTTAGAAAGTTACCGTCGTCTCTACATCCTTAGTAAAGGCTTGATTAAAAGGTTTGAAAAAAAGAAATATTATTATTTCATGTACATTATTTGTGAAACATGGTTTTTTCGTATAACAAATAGTACTGCTTTAAATAAAAATTAACAACACGATATTTTTTCGCTTCTTTTGGAAACTCCTCCAAAACAAATTGAATGTATAAAAATATTTTTACACAGATAAATGGATGGCAAGAATTTCTTCATAGCTGAAACAGCATATGTAAATTAAAGAATATTTTGCAAATAAATCTGGCCAAAAGGAGGTTCAATATTGATATTCTCACTCAGAGCGGGCGCACGACCAGTACTGCGTTAACATTGGGGAATACGAGTATATACGCCTTAATCACTCCAACAAAGTGGTAAAATAAAACAACATAACAAAATTGCCTAACTCCTGCACACGTAAAGTAGGGATGTTTTTTGTTGTCGTCTATCCCATGGTGTGGGGTGGCGTATCGTTGGATAGTCCATTCAAAAATATTTTGGGTCTGTGAAAAACATTTTAGATACAGCTTGGCAAAAAAGAGTGTGGAATAAATGAGGTCGCCACTATCGCACCTGTATACCCCGAAATACTATGGCACAACAGATTTTGATACTTTTTATTAAATTTTTAGTTACTCTAACTACTTTTAGTACTAATGGGTAACAATAGGCAAGTAATAGGTAGGTTATTTTAGTTAACTAGTTAGTTTTATTTTTAGTTCCAACTGTCACCGCGTCAGACTCTTTTTTGCCAAGCTGTACATGGATCCGTTTGCGTAAAATTAAGCTTCAAATTGCTAATTTTTATTAAAGTCAAGTGCCTGCTAAATGGTTGCTTTTGGTTATGTGTTAAAATCACGGCAGTAGTATTTGTAACGAAATTAAAAGGAAAATTACCACAGCTAAGTAGGCTTTAGTTTACGAGTAATAGTTTACCAACTTATAAAATGTACCTGGAAAAGTTTAAAATTTTGTATATTGTTGTATCAGATCGTCAAAGTAAATTTTGTCCCTTCGTTTGAGCAATGTTGGGTGCTTTCATTGTTTATGAACGTTAGTATTTACGTTAGTATGTATTTTGGTGAATGTAGCTGTTAGATTCGCACTTGGCTGCAGGTTTTTTTACTGCATGATTCTCGTCTCCTGGTACCTTGTCGGAAAATCTGATGACATAAAAAAAAATGTCATACGAACGAGTCATACGAGTTTTATGCAAAAAAAAGTAGCCGATTCGGGCTAAGGTCCCAAAATCGGTTCAGCGATTTAGGGCCGATTTCACCAATGAAACTAATCGCGATTAGTTCAACTAAACTCAGTTTACGCAAATACAGCGTTCTGATTGGTAGTTTCTCAGCGGTCTCAACCAATCAGAACGCTGTATATACTAATTGCGATTAGTTAAATTGGTGAAATCGGCCCTTAGATGTCAAGGCGTAACAAACCAACAAAGTCACTTTCGCATTTGTAATATTACTTAGTTAGGATTCTGATGTAGTCAAGACAAAAGATTATAGGTCTAGAGATCTTAGTTAACCCTAGATTAAAACATTGGTTTTAAAACCAGAACACTAACAGGCAGTTAATGTAGTCTGTCAGTTGTTTAGAAGCTTGCCGACGTCTCGAAGCGTATTCACTTTCACCCATGTCGAAAAGGTCAATATATCTATTTATTACTCACTACTAGGTATACAACAATAACAACTTCTTTCGGTGACATTCTGAATTGAAGTTGCTTTTGTAACTTCAGATATTGTCAACTCCTATATATTATTTTTCTCTGTGTGTCAACTAACGTTTTTATCAGAAAAGCTGCTGATGAAAACTCTTTGGCTTATGACTTCATATGTCATTTGTTTTTAGAAATAGGCAGCAAATTAAAAAAGTATCTTGCGTTGAAATGGATTTGACTAGAGAAAATTTTCGCACAAAGATTTATTACTTAGGACTTTCGTTGCGGTCTTACTCAACAACAATGTTATGATAGACTTTAATAAACATTTCAGGACGAAGTTCCATCCCGTGCCACTGTTTACAACTGGTTAAATGAAGGCGAAAGTCTATGGCCAGTGTGTGTTGCCAGTGACTACTTACGGGACAGAGACGTGGTCGCTCAGAATTAGAAGGTTTAAAGTTTCCCAAAGGGCAATAGAGAGAGCTATGCTCGGTCCGTGCGTGATCGAATCAGAAATGAAGACATCCGCAAGAAAACCAAGGTTACTGACATAGCCCGAAGAATTGCCAAACTTAAATGGCAATGGGCAGGGCACATTGCTCGTAGAACGGATGGCTGTTGGGGCCGAAATGTTCAGGAGTGGCGACCGCGTACAAGAAGACGCAGCTTTGGAAGGCCTCCCTCTAGGTAGAGCGACGACCTGGTCAAGGCTGCAGGAATCCGGTGAATTAGGCGCGGGCTTGCGGACGGAAAGTAATGGATAGCTCGCCGTCCTATAAGGACCAAGCCCGAGTTTACGGCGCGTAGTGTTCCACGCGCGCCTCAAAGAGATGTCAGCAAAGTGACGGGGTCCGATAGGGCCGATGCCTGTCTGGGTCGCGGATATATTTGAAAGAGAGTTACCACGGCCCTGGCACTAGCAGCTGAAGGAACACGGGTGGGTTTTAGTCAGCAAAAGTCTGACACGTCCTCCCGCTTCACCCAGAGCGAGAGAAGTCATTGGATGATTTCCGCTGAAATGATGAATGATGAAACGTGATCGTAACAAAGTCACTGATTATTCCTAAGAAGGACGTCCTTCTACGGCGACCTGTCCAGCTTTCATTAGAACTCAGTGCGAGCGTTCCAGTGCAAGGATAAACTAATAAATTTTTTATTAAAAATAACAAAAACCTGACTGCTTAAGAAGCGAACTAAAAAGACGTAAGTAAATAAGAAGACAATCACGCTGTGCAGTCGGAGGATACATATTCGCGACATCAATATTTATTTTTTTACTAAACATTTTTTTTTCGTGTTTCGTACATTTAAACATATAAGTGTTACATATCTTTGAAATCACCTCTTAAAACCTTTATTTTAATACCCCACAAGATGACAAACAAAAAAAATGCGTCATATGCGCTGTACACATTCCCCCGAAATCCACCGACGAAACATACCTGTCTCATTATAACCACTTGCATGATATATTGGATAGATTAAACATACATTTATTTTATATATAATATATAAAATCTACAGACCAATTCGTGACCATACTGATACTATGCTACTACAAGAGGATCTTAACCGATTTTCTAGTTATTGTGTAGGAAACCAAAATCCAGTTAAGCACATCTAAGTGTGTGTGTGTATTACATTTACAAAGATAATAAACTTTGTAAATAGTAGTTACATTAGATAACATTATATTGCAAAGAGTTATGTCAGTAAAGGATCTCTAGACTTACACAGTAGACAGTAGACTTGGACATGTTTACATTGTCATCGAATAAGTTCAGGATCTCCTTTATCAACTTATTTAGTGGCTCAGATAAGTAAACCAAGAACTGTAGTTTGATTGAATTTCTTATATATTTTTTTTGTATTAATTGGTTCAATGTTTATTGTTCTTATTATTGATTGAATTTTAATTATTTTTTATTGTTTTTAAATTTTTATCTCCTATTTTATTTATTCTTATTGAACCTTTAGATTTTATATATGTTTGACATTTAAATTGTATTTGAATTTTAATTACTTTTTAAATTTAAATAATTTTTAAATTTTAATTACCTTTGACATTTTAGTGTGAGTGTGTGAGTTTTAAATATTTTATGTATTTAATTACTTTTGAAACTTTAAATAAGTACCTACTTTATGAATTTTAATTATTTGCTGAATTATAATTTACTTTTAATTGATTAAGACTTTTTTGGATTTTGTCTCTATTGTTTTTTAAATGATTTTTTTTTTCATTTTTTATCATTTAACTTTGTTTATTTATGTTACTCTCAGCCTCAGTCTTGGGCATTGGTAATATTATATAATTAAGATGTGGATAACGTCGTGGGTTACACATATGTTAATTTTGTTATTATTTCTTATTTTTATCTTTTGTATTTTTTTTGTGTAACTGTTTGTTTTCCCAAAATAAATAAACAAATAAAATATCTGGTATTTTTTGTTTCATAAATAGTTCTTATTTTAAAGTTGTATACATTCGATTTGCTCATCCTCTATAACGAAGGTGAGCACTATGAAAGTATTTTGGATAAAACACCTTCTAAGGGGTTAAAAAGTTGATGAAAGTACACTGAGTCCTAAGTACCCTCTATTGTAGCATCCTAACTCAAAAGTTTGCTAGGAAAAACTCAAAATTTTGTTACGCTCGTATTTATACATTTTTTTTTTATTGCAGGTAGGCTCGCGCTTGACCACTATCTCACCTGATGGTAAGCGATGATGTGGTCAACTGTGTAACACGCTTGCCTAGAAGTAACCTATTCATTTTTGACTTAGAGACCCTGAGGTTGTAGCTATCTGGATACTTGGGCTTTATTAATAACCCAATTGAGGTTTTTTTTGTGTACAAAATCAATGTTTCTAAGAAGTTCGTCATAAATAAAAATCTCAAAAGCCACTCAGCTTCTATTTATCTAATTATATAATGACGTATATTTCTTCTATGCACAGCTAAACGAATAACAAGCAATTAATTTGTGAAGAGGATGTAAGCTGTTTATAGTCTCGAGTGCCTACCTAGTAAGTCTTAGGTTAATGATACGACGGTTGTAAACGAAAATATCATGCCTTTTCAGTTCATATTCTTAACAAACACTTCAGACAACGAGATTTTTAGTTTCAGGTTGTTTGAAACTCTTGTGTTGCCTTCACATCATAATTATTATAATAAAGATTTCACCTCTAAATGCTTAAAGATGAGATTATTCTAAATTCTTAGTAGTTTAATTTTAGGGATCAGACAGTGATTAGTTTTTTTATCAATAAGTTAATAAATAAACAGTTTTTACGAAGAAACATTAAAACATGTTAAAAAATAACAATTCGGTGGATTTTTTAAGTAAGCGCCCAAGTAACTCAATGGCTGTAGTTTTCGTCAACAGCCGAAAACAATTCGGTGGATTTTCTAGGTAAACGCCAGAGTAACTCAATGGCTGTAGTTTTCGTCAACAGCCGAAAACAATTCGGTGGATTTTCTAGGTAAACGCCAGAGTAACTCAATGGCTGTAGTTTTCGTCAACAGCCGAAAACAATTCGGTGGATTTTCTAGGTAAACGCCAGAGTAACTCAATGGCTGTAGTTTTCGTCAACAATAGAAAACAATTCGGTGGATTTTCTAAGTAAGCGCCCAAGTAACTCAATGGCTGTAGTTTTCGTCAACAGTAGAAAACAATTCGGCAGATTTTCTAAGTAAGCGCCCTAGTAACTCAATGGCTGTAGTTTTCGTCAACAGCCGAAAACAATTCGGCGGATATTCTAGGTAAACGCCAGAATAACTCAATGGCTGTAGTTTTCGTCAACAGCCGAAAACAATTCGGCAGATTTTCTAAGTAAGCGCCCAAGTAACTCAATGGCTGTAGTTTTCGTCAAAAGCCGAAAACAATTCGGTGGATATTCTAGGTAAACGCCAGAATAACTCAATGGAGTTCAAACTGCTTGAAAAATTTCACTTTTTCTTTTAACTATTCAGTTTTGGCTTAGTTGAATAATCTGAATATAAAGTAATAATTACTTATCCTTTTATATTCAGCTAAGCCAAGATCGTGGATGCCAACGCAATCGAAAAAAATAAAAACAAATAACGGGTAGCGCCGGCTCTTATGACTTACCTATGATCTTGTTTACAATTAAGATGAACTCACATCTTTGTAATATTTTAATGATAATGATAAAGATAATAAATACAAAGCTACACGTCGACCTACACACGACCGGAAACGAATCTGCGGAGCCCGGTTGTCTGCTTGGTATTGCTTTCCCCAGTGCAACAGTCCACTTCCTACCTGGCAGAGGACGGACGTGTCGCGTTGTCAGTAAATTGCATCCGCGATTACTCAGCTCGCATCCCGGTCGATTCATACGAAGAATCTTCTTGGTTCTCCAGACCTCTGGTTCCAGGGCATCATCAGCCATGTGGTTGCCAGGCCTCTCCCATATCATGAAAAGACAGGACAATTTGGCAAGTTCTATTTAATTATCTCATTAATAACTTATTTTTTCCAGCACCAAAAAATTTTTTGGTCAACGATGGAACTTTAAAAAAATACGAAAAACAAATGGCTATCGTTGATTGGGAAGTGATTTATTCGCAAAAAGGTCTGTTTTGTAGACGTGATTTACGAGTAATTAGGTGATTGAGTGATTTTAATCTCTTGCAAAAATTTGTATTTTTTTGTTGTAAATAACGCAAAATTATTCAATATATAAATTTAATAATTTTGCGTTATTTAATTATTGAAATCATTGATTAGTAGTAGTAGTAGTTATTAATTAGATAGATGAAATAACAATATCTTGAAGCATTGCCTCTTTTCGTGAAATAACTTCATTGGACTGAAAATCAACAGTTGTTTTGTTTACTAGCGAGTCTGCGACTGAAATCTGCGGATTTGTAATCAACAGGTGCGCCTGTTGATATCAATGAAGCTGTAAGTGAATTATATTGCATGTTTAAGGTGATGTGTCAGGCTCCGTCACTAACAAGATGCGACCGATTTATTCTGACAAATGTGCGATTTATGCTAATCCCATAGTCGAGCAGTTACGACCTTATGAGTTTTGTGCGACTTTTGAACAGAATGGACCTATTGCGGGTTAGTGTACTTAAAACGTACTTAATTAGTTCTAATCTTGCAACTTTTTTATGTAGAATTGATTTTAGTAACGTTGGTTAGTAACTAAACATTTTTAAGCTCATTTTTGAATTCAAAGCTTTTTAATAAATTCATTAGTTCTATTTTTTTATTCATTAGTTACTCTCCAAATGTACTGTAAACTTTTCGAAGTTTAAGTTTGGCATAACTTTACAACGTCTTTATAAATAAGAAACCTAATAAAAACATTTTATAAAGAGCTCAGAAGCTTTCATTTAATACTGGTGTAACTCACCTAGTTTTTTCTGTCATTTGAAAATGTAAACTTTAAAGGCTTTCCACTTTAGTTAATTTTTTTTCTACGAAATGCCAGCAGTGTCATAGAAATCTGTACTTGAAGAGGTTGCATAATAACTAGTCTTGTAAACATATTTATTTATTAAGGACTAGCTGTTCCTCGCGGCTTCGCTACCGTGGACCACTCCACAGGACCCGTTTTCGGGATAAAAAAATAGCCTATGTCACTCAGGAATAATTTAGCTTTCTATTGGTGAAAGAATTTTTCAAATCGGTCCAGTAGTTTCGGAGCCTATTCGGTACAAACAAACAAAAAAATCTTTCCTCTTTATAATATTAGTATAGACTAGCTGACCCGGCAAACTTTGTTTTGCCATAAAAATACCAAACATTCATCTACCCTACCTACCCTACCCTAACTACCTACCCTACCCTACCCTACCTACCCTACCTACCCTACCTACCCTACCCTACCCTACCCTACCTCACCCTACCCTACCCTACCCTACCTACCCTACCTACCCTACCCTACCTACCCTACCTACCCTACCCTAACCTACCCTACCCTACCCTACCCTACCCTATATCTCAAGTTGGACCAGACTGCTCACGGTGTGCCAATTTAATTTAAAATCGGTTATGTAGTTTAGGAATCCATCGCGGACAAACATCGTGACAGGAGATTTATATATATTAGATTATTAGTATAGACATCGAGACTTTCGTAGCATAAAGAGTGCTACGCCGTAGGCCCGTAACTCGGCGTAGCACGTAGCACCTGCAATCACAGTACGATTCAAAATTGTAATTAAGTGAATTTGAACCAATTAGTTAATTATTAATTTACAGAGATTGTATAGTACATATAGTGTAACAAAATTATATACATACACCAATATTATAAACAGGAAATATTTTTTTGTTTGTTTGTACCGAAACTACTGGACCGATTTTAAAATTCTTTCACCTATGCAATGCTACATTATTCCTGAGTAACATAGGCTATAATTTTGACGGGAGCGAAGCCGTGGGGGTCAGCTAGTATAAATATATGATCATGATAATGACACAGGAAGAAATCGAATATAGAAAATTATATGTGTCTAAAAATATGTTGCATTTGGTTTTGTTTTCACCAAACTGCGAGCTCAGAACATCAGACATTTCCTATAAAAAAACATTTATTTGTGGAAAGTCCGTATCCCTTTGCAATACCAGGTGCGAACAAAAAGAAATGACTGTCAAAGGTCCTGAATATCACATTGTTGCCATATTCGCGGAAAGTTCAGAATATTCTACTTTTATGACAAACATGATTCCAGAAAGCAGTTTCAGTGGGATTTATTTAACTGTAAAGATTCAATATTAAATACTGATATTAAATATGAACTCCTACATAAGAAAGGACATATTTTATGTTAATTTTATGTAGTAATGTTTAAACTTTATTCAAATATAACAAAATATTCCAATAATAACAACAACAACAACAACGTAATGTTCCAATAATTTTTGTATAAACACGTACTTTTTAAAAAGTAAACCAATACGGTGCAAAAAATTACCTACGATTTTCAAACAACTGCATCATAAAATAACTTTTAAATTTTTATAGCACACTTTTACTTTATTAGCGCGTATCTATAATCATTGACGTTTTGTAGAAAAATAGTGTCATTGTCTATGGATGCGCGCGCTGCGCAGTCATGCGCAATTAGAATCTAAATTGCCCGCCAATATCACATTTTTTTACGTTTTCACTTTTGTTTTATTTCAACTGTATGGGTGAAAATAAAATAGTGTATGCAATGAATATAATCAGGTATTACAACACAAGTGTGGGTTTATCATACGAGGACAAGCCGATTGTGATAATAGTATCACGCGAATAATATAATAAAATAACCCCTATTATATGACCGTTGAATAAACTACTATTGTCATGTATCATGTATGATTCAAATTGCACAATTTTTGCGTATTCAATAGCGTTATATTCTATCATACTAAATTGTTTTCGCTGCAAATGAATAACTCGAAAATAATAATACATTTTGCACGGGTAAATCAGAAAAGGAAATGTAAATATTTTTTATTTCGATATTTTATAAGTTTCACAAAATGTTATGCACAAAAAACGGTATGTTTTAATTTGTAGTAAGCCCCATATAAACGAGTATGTACACACTATTACATAAATGATACAACATACAAGTGGATGCTTAATTTTTACGTCGATTTTTGCTAGAAACACCTGCAAAATCGAATTTAAAGTTAACAAATAATTTTTTGTGTTATAAATAATGAATTTGTTATTCTGCAATTATTTATTGAAAAGTAAATGAAAACCTTCACCGGAATAGTATTTTTGATTATTATTTAATCACGCTAAACCGAGTTGTAGTCACAGGGAAATTCGTAGCACGAAGCAAGCTACGTCAAAAAGAGTGTCGTGTGTAATGTGCTACGCCGTAGGCCATGCTACGGCCTACGGCGTAGCACATTGTAGCAAAGAATAGCTGCTGAATAAAAAACTTGGCTAGAAGTGTGGTCTGCGTTGAGGCAACAGTGTCGAGAAAAATAACCTTAATTAAAAAAATTGTATTCATATAAATTAATAATAAATGTAACGTTACAGTGATGATTGATGACGCAAATAATTACAAATAATGCCTATGGGTGGTTATCCTTATATTTACTGCACGTTATTTCAATTTTAATTAATGAATATATAACAAAAAAAAATAAGAAGGCCGCCACCAGGCAGGTATGACTAAATAATTATTAACAAAAATCCAAATCATTGGATGCAAACTGCAGTAGCCAATCTGGAAATCTGTTTACCGATTGGGGGCCCATATTGGTTGCTGTTAAAATAATCTGGCCAAATGGGGAATTCTCCATCCATCCAAAATACAGTGCCAGTGTGACCCGCCTCACCTCCTTAGTTGCCCGTGGTGTACAACTGCCTATACCTTCCAGGATTTAATCGAATTCAATGACAAAACTATAAAGGGTCCTAAATAGTGGCCCAAACGAAAAAAATGTTTAATTCTATCAATACTAAATGAACAACATAAATTAATTGAATAGAGATATACGAATTAATCTTCGTTAAAAATAATTTGGCTTAAATAATCCTAAAACGATAGAAAATATTGCATACTGTGGTGTTATATAAAAGGATAAACTAATAGTAGTAATAATAATAGTAGTAATTTATTGACAAAAAGTACAGAATTTCAAATGACACTTAACTTAGGATGCAATTGGTGAGGTACAAAATACACGATCTATGACCCCCATGCTAGGAAATTCCTGTGTTACAGGGGCCATCTATCCGTCCATTACATTAGAGATAGAATATAAAAATTTACAATGCAGAGTATATTATATAAAAATAAATCAATAAAATACCAATAAAATAATTAATTTAGCACAGTACAATTCGGGGCTTTGGAAAGGGGGGTAGAGGGAAAGGGAATGTCTTATTTGTGTCGGGTGTGTTGTCTATGTGAGTTTTATGTGTTACGAATGTATGTGAAGTGTATGTCTGTGTTGTGAGTGTATGTGAGTGTCTGCTTGCGTTATGGTGTAAGTAATTCTTCCGTGTCATCATAGCTTAGGGTGAGGAGATACTCTTTTAACTTGAACTTGCATTTAAACTTATTCAAAGTGTGTATGTTCAGTTTATTGTTTAGTCTGTTGTAAAGTAATGCACTTAAGTAGCGGTTATGACGACGTGCGAATGTAGTATTAGTACGTAACGCCATATTAATACGTATAATCTTGTTTAAAAAAAAATACACCGAATATATATAAGAATACAAAAAGGTACAACACTTGATTATTAAAAATACAGAAACACCGCAGGTATTCATATTGAATTACTTATTTTATGTATTTAGTAAGAAAAAACAGAAAGGTGAGTCTACATGGTCTTCACATGATCTAACCAAGATTTTGTCTGGACTTTAAAAGAGACTGTGACCTCTGAGTTTGTTTCGGCCTTTCTTCTCAGAGTAGTCAGACAGAAAACGCCGACCTCATCTAGTTTTAAAAAATATGATCGACATGTAAAAGTGTTTGTACAAACCAACTTACAGAAATAAAATCATTTATCATTTAAATAAATTTTGACTCGGTTCGAAATTATAACGCTGAACACCTGTCCTCAACGCAGTTGCCACTGGTTAGATTCTATCTTGTACATCCAGGTGAAAACAAATCCTTAACGGCATAAAAATAAGTTTAAAGCCGTTGAATTTTGAAAGTTGAAACTAAAACGTAGTTGCTAGGTTAAATGTGACATAAAAAAAAAAAAAAAAAATATGCATCAGCCACACGTCGGTGATCCGCGCCTGACGAAAAAATCCGCCTTCAGTAGTACCGCAAAACTCAGGTCGTTAAAAAATTTTCGGAATCAGTTGTAAAATATAAAGAACCATGAAGTCTATAGGCTCACAAGGCGTTACGTGCTCTGCCCGTATGGGGAAGCCGGAGTCCAGCTTCTAATAACTGATATCAGTTTATTCTTGATAACTGCGCTTAAATGATCTGTGCTATATTCGCGGGACAGCTGGAACGCAAAAAAAAGCTCATTTTGGCTTATAAATTCACCAAAGAAAATTATTTCTTCATTCCACCACGATTTTTTGTAATCACGATTTTTCATCAGAAATTCTGTCTCACGTTTTCTTGACAATCGAAATTTGAAAATTCGTCTAATGTAACCGGCCAGTTTGACAATTCAAACAAGGCAATAGACACAATGTATGGTTCCAGTTGAATTCAATAAAAAATAATCTTCTAAAACTGTCTAAAAATCTGTAAGGATTATATGTATACTAACAACAGTAATCCCTCTGTATGCAACGGCTTTAAAGATATATGATAAATGATAAATGATAAATGATTTATTTTCTGTAAGTTGGTTTGTACAAACACTTTCACATGTCGATTATATTTTTTTAAACTAGATGAGGTCGGCGTTTCCTGTCTGACTACTCTGAGAAGAAAGGCCGAAACAAACTCAGAGGTCACAGTCTCTTTTAAAGTCCAGACAAAAACTTGGTTAGATCATGTGAAGACCATGTAGACTGATGTCTGAAATGGTCTTTTGAGAAAAGAACCAGCCAGATTGAGTGGACCTGTCCAGTCAGTGCACGCATTTGTCAATAACCGTGCAGCTCAACTTAGAATTTAAGGAGCTCAACGAATTGACGAACAATACCAAAGAAAGGACATTCGGGTAGGCCGCATAAATACTCAAACTGCCAGACCATGATTAAAAACAAACTAAGATAAATTAAAATTAAAAGAAAAAGAATAATCCACATAGTCTTCACATTCACAATAATTAAAATAAAATAATATAATACTTTAAAAAGTAAATATTCTTGTCATTGCAAGAAAAATTAAAAAAATAAAAATATAATTAAAAACTAAATCCACGAAGCAAAATAAAAAAAAAATAAAAAACGAAATTAATTGGAGCAGCTCAATCCCAAGCCTTTTTGTCCTCAACGTAATCTTTAATGTTATAAAACGCTTTCTGGCACAACTTACGTTTAATGAATGATTTGAATTTATTAACACTTAAACCTTGTACGTCGCTTGGAAGCTTATTATAAAAGCGTACACATTGACATCTAAACGAGCCACCTATTTTCTTGAGCCTTGTTGTAGGTACTACAAATTTGTGTTTGTTCCTAGTATTTATGTTATGGATATCACTGTATTTTTTAAACAATTTTATATTTTTATGGGCATATAAAAGATTTTCATAAATATACTGAGAAGGCACAGTCATTACATTAATCTCATTAAATTTCTCTCTGAGAGAGTGTCTCGGGCTTAATTTATAAATTGATCGAACAGCTCTTTTCTGCAAAACAAAGATAGTCTGGATGTCGGCGGCATTTCCCCACAACAGAATACCATACGACATTACACTATGAAAATAGCTAAAGTATACTAAACGGGCTGTCTCTATGTCAGTTAAATTACGAATCTTTCTAACAGCATATGCTGCGGAGCTTAGCTTCTTTGACAATTTATCTATATGTGGGCCCCACTGAAGCTTAGCATCCAAAGTTAGGCCTAAGAATACTGTGCTACTTTCATGATTCAATTCTTCGCCCTTTAACATCACATCAGTTTTCACCTGCCTAACGTGAGGTAGGGTAAACTTAATGCATTTGGTTTTTTTTCCATTTAAAAGTAAATTGTTAACATTAAACCAGTGAACTACTTTTGAGATCGCGCTATTTACATCGTCAGTAACCAGCTGCTGACGTTTAAGTTTAAACAAAAGTGAAGTATCATCCGCAAACAACACTATATCATGGTTATCCTTTATGAGGTAAGGCAAGTCATTAATATAAATAAGAAACAAGAAAGGGCCAAGAATTGAACCTTGCGGGACTCCCATTGTTACTATAGATCCGGGAGATCTTTTTCCATTAACGTCAACGCTCTGAATCCTATTACTCAAGTATGAAGTAAGAAGAGCCAGAGCGCCGTTCCGGATCCCGTAGTGGCGGAGTTTCCTGATTAGCGTTTCATGAAGAACACAATCAAATGCCTTGGACAAATCACAAAATATTCCCAAGGCATCGCACTTATCTTCCCATGCATTATAAATATGTCCTAAAAGCTCAACACCGGCATCAGTAGTTGAACGACCCCTTGTAAAACCGAACTGTTTGCTATGTAATAATTTATGTTTATTAAAAAATCTTTGCAATTGCTCTAAAATTAATTTCTCAAATATTTTACTAAACGTAGGTAGTACTGAAATAGGTCTATAATTTGTAGGGTCTGAAGTACTACCTGATTTAAACAAAGGTATTATTTTACTATTTTTCATTAGGTCAGGAAACTCCCCACTGTCGATACAATTATTAAAGATAATAGCTAAACTAGGTGCGACAATGTCAATAATGGACTTAGCAACTTCTACAGAATGTCCCCACAGATCTGCAGTCTTTTTAACATTTAAAGTGTGAAAGGTTTTAATTATGTCTCTACAAGTAATATGTTCAAAAAGAAATTCCGAATCACAAACATTAACATTTTCCTTTAGTATAGACTCAGCAACAGAAGGTGATGAGTTTAGGGATTTAGTAGTTGAAATGGGAATATCTGAAAAGAAATTTTCAAAAGCCACTGCGACTTGTGAGTCTGATTTTATGATGTTGTCATTAATAGATAGGCTGTAGTCAATATTCCGGTTACCAGATCTTCCCGTTTCACTATTAATAATATTCCAAGTCGTTTTAATAACATTACTACTACTTTTAATCTTCGAACTCAAATAACGCGACTTGGCCAAACAACAAACTTTTTTAAATAATTTTGAATAATTTCTAACATATAAATTAAATTCAGCAGTGTTTACATAAGTCCTTTCACTGTACAGCTCATAAAGCCGTGTTCTGCTTTTATGAATACCAATGGTAGCCCAATCACCGAATGAAGCATTACTATTAACCGAGATAGTTTTGGGAATAAAAGTGGAATTAAATTGTCTACAGTATATATTAAAAAAATCATCATATAGATGATTAGGTTTAGAATGAATTGCCAATATTGGTAATTCATTAATAAGTTTAACTTTAAAAGCTGCCAAGCGACTTGCAGTTTTGGGGTTAACAGTGATATCCTTTTTAGCCACTTTGTTATTTTGGTTTGGTATAGTAATCCTCTGCCCGCAATGATCAGAATCTAGTAAATTTATAATTTCTTTGTGGACTGGTATAACATTAGTATAAATATTATCTAAGCATGTGGCACTAGTAGGGGTTATTCTTGTGGGCTCCAAAAATAGGTTTACAAGATTGTAGGACTGAAACAGACTTTTTATTTTACTACAAGAAGCTGAGTTTTCTAATAAATTAACATTAAAATCACCACAAGTGATAATTGATTTATTCGAGTTACAAATCTTGTGTAACACTTCATCCATTACCTTTTCAAAGCAGTCATACAATCCTGAAGGGGGTCTGTATACACTTAATACAATAAACTGCTCCAATTCTATACAAGCTATTTCAATTGTCCGCTCAACAGATAGGCTCACAATATCCTTGCGGTCTTTAAATTTAAGCTGGTTACTTACTAAAATCAAGGAGCCACCATGTATAGCATTAACTCTGCTGAATGAACTACCAACCTGGTGATTATTAAAATTGAACAATAACTGGTGGCTTTTAAGCCAATGTTCAGTTATACAAAGAATATCAATACTGTTAAAGTTCATAAATAATTCTACTTCTAAATCTTTGTTCATAAATCCTTGAATATTTTGATGCACCAGGTTAATACTATTTACTGATTTTAAACTTTTATTTAATTTAATTTTGCAATTTTCATCCTGTACAATTTTGCAAGAGGTTGTCCCTATTGTCCTAATTTCTAATTTAAATTAATATCAATTTCTGATACCAAATTATTGGCTGAATTAAATAACATATCTTGGCATTGCTCAATAGAAGCAAGTTGTTTAGCCAAATTCTTGGCTGTAATAGAAAAATAATATGATAGCGACACAGCTATCTGTCTTTTACAATACTTTGAAAGAAAGTACCTATCCATGAAAAAACTATCTTTTGTCAAATAAAAGTGATTACCAACATAATTGTTGGTGTCAATTAAATGGAATGAATTACTACTATATGTTAAATTATGTAATGTCCTATTCAATTCAAATCTAAGATTATTTTCTTCCTGTGGCAAACTTTGGCTGTATGGGAATGTGAACATCACAATTTTTTTTAAACTAAGGTTGCACAATGATCTATAATGTTGGAGTAATTCACCTTTGTTCACATTACCCCTATTACCAATAAAAATTAATAATGTAGTATCCTGCTTAAAATTACATTTTATAACTTTTTTCATTATATCAAATAAAGAACAACCAGGCATACAGTAGTTCATTATTGAGTGTCCTGGATATTTATTTGATAACAAGTGGCCTAGATCCTTTCCAATTTCAACCCAATTTCGATCCAATTTTTATAGATACCATAAGCTTGCCTTGGCGGATACGAAAAGATCTCAGGGTCAGCCCACAGGAAAACATTCGATAGACACTAGACACAATAACTTGTTTCGTATTTATTTGGCAAATCGACTTGTTTGAAGCTACGGAAAACATATCGCACACAATAACACATCATGACAAAATTTTTGGGAACTTGGATGTGTCTGAAACACGTTATAGAAAAAAATCGATGGAAGTGAATGCCAAACTTACTTCGTACTTTGACTTTATTATCTGTATGACTTAACAAAGAAAAAAAAAAAAGAAATATATAATATATAAAATATATATAATAAAACTTACCAATATCTGTATGAAAACATCCAAGTTCTGCATTAAGATGACGTACATTGCGTCATCTTAATGCAGAACTTGGATGTTTTCAAACTCAAGTCAGTTTTGAGTAAATCGATCAAATGCTTCATACATTACAATAAACAGTAAGCGTGTCATTTCGCATCTCTTACTTTTCTATGCAGTTATGGTCATGATACTGCCTTCAGATGGTGATACAATATTGAACTTTATGTACTTCACAAACGGTCCGCCTCGTCTAATTCATTAAGAAGATTCGAACACACCACGTCGTACCGCGCCTAGAGGCACACCGGATGACGCGGCGTGCAAGGATCCTCTTCGAAGAATATGTCCCGCGGCACCGCGACATAGCGTGAAACAACTGCCACTTTATTCTGTTAAAATGATACCATACCAGTACCATAACATACCTAGAGCAGTGGTGGCCCAGTGGTATCGGCCGCGACTTACAAGTTGTAGGTCGTGGGTTCGAGCCCAGGCAAGCGCTTTACTTTGTGTAAATTATTTAATCACCACTGCTCTCAAAACGGTGAAGGAAAACATCGCGAGGAAACCGGCGTGTTCTAGAACCAAAAATTCGAAGACATGTGACATACACCAACCCGCACTGGGCCCGCGTGGTGGATTACGGCCCATTCCCTCTCACAGAGAGGAGGCCTGTGTCCCAGCAGTGGGAACATTAATAGGCTGATGATGTGATGTGATGTGATACCATGGAAACTTTGGTGAAATGGACCTGTACCATGAGCTCTTAGTGCAAGCTTATATATCCGGGACAGATGCATAAAAGTCAGATGCATCTATCCCTTACGCATAATAGAAATAACCTTGGTCTATGAGCTCTTGGTGCATGCCCTGAACTCCACGCCACCACCTCTGATTCTTCACCACCACAGCTCACATTCGTTAAATTTTCTCGGTTAGACGATTAAGAATAGAATCGTCGCATTGTGTGTCGGAACCTTATGCTTCTTTCCGATATTTTAGATCACGGTGCCATGTTTGTTATGGACTCGAAGATCATTGGATTCTTCTCTTGGGGTGACATTAGAGGAAGAGGCGTGCCTTTAATCATTTTAAATATTTTACATTTTAGAGAATGGTTTGAAAGTATAGCTTATTGAAGTAAGTCTTGTTTTAATGTAGTTAGTTCACAGTATTTACAAAAAATATATAAGATAAAAAGCCTCTAGTCTTTACTTACAGGTACTAGATACTTGTAGAAGTCGAACTAAAATCAGCCTCCGTAACATATTAATATGGTTTCAAAATAAGTTAATGATAAGTACAAATATTCAATATTGAACAAGAGGTACTGGCAAAATTGTTCAGACTGAGGAATGGTAGCAGCCAGTAGTAGCAAAATATTAGAATAAAAGAGGTACCTAACTTTTTCAAAACATCTTACAATTTATTAACTAAATTCTTTAATGCCTTTCAAAATATCTTACTATTGATTACCTAAATTCTTAAATGCCATCAGGGGGGTGACCATAAGCTCTAGAGTAAGGTTATTTTGAGATCGAGTAAGTGACAGATGTATACAAGTCGTATACATCTGTCCCTTACACACACTCAAAATAACCTTACTCTAAGAGCTTATGGTCACCCCCCTGGTACTTTAACATTAATTAAAAGTAACACTGGGTTAACACAAGAAGTTTTCAAAGGGTTTTTTTTATTCCGATTTACATTTTAAGATTTCGGCTTCAAAGTACGTAGCTCTAGGTACGTACTCTACTCATACACGCACTTGACGCACTATTTAAAATCAATTAGATATCTACTGAAACAAAAAATATAGGCATCAGATGCGTTATTTTTAGTTCTACCAAAAGTCGTTTTCCGTATTTTTTTAACATTCATCAATACCGAACTCAGGTCAATCCTGTTGCACAAACCAATCGCGGGAAACCGCGAATTCAAACTTCATGTGAAAAATATCGTTAGAGAAAGTAATTGCTCTAGTTTCATCTACAATTCCCAGTAAAAAAACAAAAAATCTAGCTCGAGCTTCACTCACGATATTTGATCCTGGCTTTCATGTTTCGGTAATTGGGAATAGTATCGGCCAAGTGCGAGTCGTACTCGCGCACCAAGGGTTCCGTACCATTATTGCAAAAAACGGCAAAAAAATGACGTTTGTTGTATGGGAGCCCCACTTAAATATTTATTTTATTCTGTTTTAGTATTTTCTGTTATAGCGGCAACAAAAATACATCATATGTGAAAATTTCAAATGCCGAGGTATCACGGTTCATGAGATACAGCCTGGTGACAGACGGACAGACAGACAGACGGTCCGCGGAGTCTTAGTAATAGGGTTCCGTTTTTACCCTTGGGATACGGAACCCTAAAAATTAAAACTTATGGTTGAAAGTAGTTGAAACTATCTGACCTTCTAGACTAATAAGATCTTACAATTTTATGGAGTGCAATTACCAGGTCATAAACAATTATTTTCTCTGACTATTGATTAAAGACAGTAGACACCCAGGTCAGTGTCCGTTGGATTGGAGAAGCACAGGTTCGGCCGAAGTAGCCTCCTTGTGGGAGACCTAAGTCCATGAGTCAATCTTACGAAATCTTTGATCACTTTAAGACATGGCCACGTTAAACTCGTGACTTGTCAATTGATATTATAATATGTAACTATTTGACGTCACCGTCGTTCACATGATCTAACCAAGATTTTGTCTGGACTTTAAAAGAGACTGTGACCTCTGAGTTTGTTTCGGCCTTTCTTCTCAGAGTAGTCAGACAGGAAACGCCGACCTCATCTAGTTTTAAAAAATATGATCGACATGTAAAAGTGTTTGTACAAACCAATACAGAAATAAAATCATTTATTATTTACCATTTGAATCATATACGATGACAAGGTTTTAAATATGGTCAAATTTTTCGTAAGTCAACGGTACTTTACTGTGAAGGATGACTAACGAATGCTGCCTTTGTCCAGTTGGTTCATAACCACTTTGATAAAACTGGTGATAACACAGTAAATGAAGACTCCACGGGAAAAAGGATTAATGTATAATGCCTTCAATTGAATAATAGGTGTATTTATTTTATTCAGTATTCAGAATTGGCTGAAATCATTTTGGTCAGTCGAATAGTTCAGTCAATAGGAATGCCGCCAGTAAACCTCAAAAATGTTTTGGTTAATTTTCAACGGTCAAATTAACAAAAGCATTATTGAAAATCATGAGCGGGTGCAAATTTCTGATAATATTATTTTTTCCGAGGCGTATTCAATTATACTCACTATGTACAAGAGCGTGTTCGACAAAATCAATTTTAGCATTTGCGAAATAGTTCGGGATTCATATTTGAATGCTTTTGAATACGGTGTCTAGACTTCTCCATGGTATACAGTCACAAGCCATCTTTGACGCCCTTTTCCACATATTTTAGCGACGTCACTGATTCATGAAGTCCTTATCAATTTTGGCGGGTACCTGTTTTTTTAAACATTCATCTTACGTCACACCCACAACGCCTAAACATGTTAAACGTACAAAGTTGGTAGCCGACTACACGCAGCAGCAGCAGACGACGTGTCGTCGCTTCATGTTGCCACGACACGTTGTTGCGTCCTGTCGCTGCAGTCATGATTTCGAACCGGACTGCAGACGGCAGCAGCAGACGGTAGTACCATATTCCTATTGGTTCTGATTGTTCCGTGATACAAGATTTCTGACTACACTCACTGGTCACTTCTGATCTGCAGTTGGGCGACACGTCGTCTGCGATCGTGCGACGTATAGTCGGGCGACTTGTCGCTAGCTGCGGAAGGTATTTCATAGAAACCAGTAATGTCGCAGCGACATGTCGTCTGCTACTGCTGTATATAGTCGGCTACCAACTTGTACCTTTATGGTTATAAGCACCGGACAACAGTGATCAATCTGGGTTAGATTCGAGTCGATACCCGATGACTTCTTGTCACCATAAAAAAACATTTTTCTTATCTCATTTCTTTGCGGGAGATTTGCTTTTTCTGAAAACAATCGGACTCTGTTCTCACGATGCATTCTGGACCATAAAGTTCCTCTACTAACAAAAATAATTAATTTTCGATGGAATAGTTGATGATTAGAATTTTATCGGACACGCTATTGTCGATATACCTTTTAGAAATTGCTTACTACTTGAATACTCATTGCTTGTGAAGATTTTCAGATCCCAGCCGGTGGACGCTGCAATAACAACAGAAGTAGAATTATTGTTCTATAACTGTTGTTAAACCTGGCATTTGTTCCTTTGTTTAATAAATGGCTTCTGAGTAATGTTTAAATTGATTTCTGAAAACACAAATTGTAGAAATAAAAACATTGCTCTTTTTAATGAGAAGAACTACTTACTTAGTATTTATTAAGTCTCGGAACTTTTCTAAAGGCCATTGTATACCTTGTTATTCTCTTGGGTTCTTAGGAAACCCCGCGTAGACTTGCCTGTAAGCCCTTCTTAGGCTAGTTCCCGGAAACTTTAAGAATAGATAGTCAACAAGTAAAATTTAAAAATCCCCCGACTGTGTACGTACGTTTTTGTACATGAATTATTAAATAAAAAAATAATTTATCTAGTAGTAAACACGCTTCGATCGACAATTCATCGAAACACGTAATTATAACACGATATCTTGCGAAACTAGCTCGATTCAAAAAAAGTTAAATGCGATTAACTTTTGAACGGCTAAACCGATTTTCATCAAACGAATATATATAATAGCTTTGAAGCTATTCAAAGCTATGTTTGAAAGAGTGTGTCAGTGTGTTTGAGTGTTCTTACACTCTGGGTAAAGTCACCTTTCAAACAAAAACAAACTAAATCTAAATCAGTTCATCTATCGCTTTAGGAGCTATGATGTCACAGACAGATACACAAACACACAAATACATACATACGTCAAACATATAAGACCAGTCTTTTTTCGTCGGGGGTTGAATAATACTCATAACAAACTATATTTTAAAGTATTTAACTACCTACTTACCGTTTCTTTTATAAATGTATCGAATTTAACTTTCGTAGATGCGTATTTCAAGGCTGAGCTAGATTTTATCTCGACGTGGATATAAGAAAGCACAATATTTATTGAAAAATATTCAAGGTGGTACAGACATTTTTAATTTCGTTGTTTTTGTTTGAAAGGTGACTTTTGATAAAAATCAAAAGTTATCTGCGTTTTACTGTTTGAATCGGGGTTTTCGCAAGATAACATGTCATAATTACGTGTTATGATAGATTGTCGATCGAAGCGTGTCTTTTAGATAAATTATGAATCTTGAAATAAAAATGTGTCCGGGTCGTTTTATATTTTATTTGTTAAATAGGTATTATCTTATAAAAATAAAATAAACAAGTAAAATTCCAGTCAGGGCTTTTGAGAGAGGACACTCCTGACGATACGTGCCGTGTCAAGGAGTACCGCTTTCTGGACCAAGCATTTGATCCAACTGTCCAACGATAGCCTCCTCACATGTTCCTCGATGCTCTTGTCTATTATACCACGACTATCGGCACAATTATTGCTGTATTCACATCCCACATGTCGACAACCTCGCGATTCAGATCAACATCTCTCTCAGACTTCACGAGGTTCTCGTCATGGGGGACCGCTATATCAACAATAATTGCGCGACGCTGTAGTCGGTCTAGGCTTATTTGCAACAATAGTCCAGTCAGTAATGATATACCGATCCCAATACAACGTGATAGTGCCATTTTCTAGAACTGTGTCGGGCATATACCTATATTACGGTACTTCTGAGCCCACAAGAATGTATTTAAGAGCAAGTTGCTGATGGATAATCCTGGCTATAAGGTTGTTTGTATCTATGAAAATAGTCTCCGTTAGCTAAACTAGAACAACCGGAGATAATGTGACGGATTGATGACCCCGGCCGACACCGGTGACATGCCCGACAGATGTCAGTCGTGGCGTCCTTCACTATGTATTGCCAATAGTTGTTCCTCATCATAACTTCATCTATAATCGTAAAGATTGTGGAGTGCACTGAGAGGGTCCAGTTTACCTTTACCTTTGTATTACCAATATTTTATTAATTAAATAAATTACTAATACATTAGTTTCTCTTTATAGATATATTTATTAATAACAGAATATTATAGTGCGGCTGTTAACATTTATTGGAAGCCCTTTTTGATTCAATTTGTTGTAGCTAATGCAGCGTCCAGTGTATTTAAATTACATTTTGTAATAATGTAATCAATAGAAATCTGATATGTGATTAGGGGGCGTTCATTAATTGCGTGTGGCGTTTATGTGGAGGGGGGAAACACACCCCATTTACACGTGGGGGAGAGGGTGGCGTTTCGGCAAATATCACGCGTATATAATAGATAATTGTACCGAAAATCACATAGACATTTTGGTTTCAGTTGTCACGATTGAGACCAAACATTCCCACGGACTGAATTAGAATCAATATTCCTATACGAAATTTAGTAGATCCTATTTAGATACTATTTATTCGATTTACTCAATGTAATTCTAGACTACGTTCTGAGAAGTCCTATAATTAAGTAGATTATGTTTTTTTTTATATAAGTCCGACACAATCAAGTACAGATTACGCTGAAATACGCATTTGTTAAATCTCACAGGGCGAGAGGGGGTCGAGTTAAATCTCACGACATCCCACTAAGCGGGGAACGGGTTTAAAAAAATTGCCTAAATTAAGTATTTAATGAACGCTCCTTTATCTTAATTACAATAATATAGTTCAACGTAAAGTAAAATAAAACCAATTATGCTTCATGATTTGTAGAACAAATCGA
This sequence comes from Anorthoa munda, assembly GCA_945859665.1. Taxonomy (NCBI): domain Eukaryota; kingdom Metazoa; phylum Arthropoda; class Insecta; order Lepidoptera; family Noctuidae; genus Anorthoa; species Anorthoa munda. Next base: position 53,941,375 of record OX243893.1, on the reverse strand, counting down.
TCTGAATAGACTGTCCCCAAATATGTTTGGGTGACTTTAATTTTTACTACATCAGATTAAATAATAGGTTTTTGACATGCATTTACCTATCTCTAAAACCCAGTATCTGAGTAACGCAAAAACTTAAAGGAAGACCGCTTTTAGGCTTTTGTCAACCAGTAAAGACTGTCTACAAATAAAAGCCGGTACGAATTTAACAGGTTTTCAGAGGCAAGAAGGGGTCTATCTATGTCTTGGATGGTCATCTATCCAGTGGCCGATCTAGACACGCATACCTTTAAGATTTACTTGTGCATAGCATAGCCTAATCAGAGAGTAATGTTCCCAATGCTGGGTCACATGCCTCATCTCAGAAGGAGTGGGCTGTAATCCACCAGTTCGAATTATATACCTGTGTGGCTTTGGGATTTTAGAGAATTATTTACTTACTTCGTTACCTAAGTTTTATCACGCCTTTGATCCGGTTGATATACAGTAAGTCCGCCTACTTTTAGGAAAAAAGCTCTAATGCATACTTTTACTATTCTATTGCTCATATAGCAAGTTAAAGGATCATTATGACTAACGGTCAATTTGAATAAACAGCAAATATAACGGTGTCTACATATCTTTTTTACCCGACTGCCGAAGAAGGGTAATGTGTTTATCAGTCTATGTATGTATGTTTGTTCATATGTGGCGTTCTAGAGACCAAACGCGTCGGCTGATTTTGATGATTTATTTATTATTATTTATTTTATAAGTACATAAAGAACAACAACACATTACATGGCATATGGAAACAGTAGGTTGTACTACAAAGTTTAAAATTATTGTCAGATTTCCGGGCTCCTAAACTAGGTACGCAGACCTGTATCTTAGGAGTCGGACATTTTGCGGCTTCAATTTATATAATACAACCGTGACTTTACTGATTGCTAACAGTTGTTGTTACAGCAAATGGAGTGAAACGTTGTGGTTGTGTATCTAGGAGTGTGTGTATGAGTGTAGTTTGTGTGTTGGAAGGAGTGTGTGTGAAGTGTAAGTGTTTGATAAGCTTTCTTTCAAGGTTGGTCTGATTAATTTATGATTCTATAGCCAATATATTTTCTGTTTCATCATAAGTTAAGGTTAAAATCCATTTTCTTAATTTACTTTTAATTTCACGTAAGTTATATCTGTACAACGGAATAGTTTTATTTATTTTATTGTACATGCGTGAACTTTGAGCCAACAATTGTCGACTTGTAAATGAAAAACGACAGGGGGCTGCTTTACATATAGGGAAACCGTGGCGTCTTAGCAGAAGATTTTTGTCTAATGGAAGGCTGGAGTGTTGCCGCAGGACTGAACGAAGGACATATAGTTGCCTTACTGTGAGAACTTCGGCCTCAAAATATAACTGATCGGTAGGGTAGTCTCTAGGTTTAAAAAGCATCACTTTAAGAACCGCTCGTTGTGCACGTTCTGCAGGGATCATTGCGGTTTTGTAAGTACCTCCCCACACCGGGATGCAGTACATAATGATAGACTGACAAAGGCTGAGGTACACAAGAGTCAGAGTTTCAGAGTTGGCGGAGTGCCTGAGTTCTTTAAAAATATATATTAGTCTTCTAATTCTAGTGCACAGTGCCTCTATATGCGCGTGCCAACTTAGTGTTTCGTCAATAATCACTCCCAGGTACTTAATATTGGGGACTGTGCTGAGAGCGAGACAGTTACAACCTACTGTCTGATGAGGGGGACAAGTGTGGGCTTTAACTATATGAGAGAAAGAGGATGGGGTTATTGAGTGTGGGCGATAGAACCTGATTATTTTTGTCTTATCTAAATTCAACGTCAGCAAGTTAGTTGACAGCCATTTCATTATTAATCGAAGTGAGAATTCTGCTCTTTCTCTGGCTTGCTCCCAGTTTTTGTCAAACACTAGAAGTGCCGTATCGTCTGCATAAGAGAAAATTTCGCAATTAGGGATGGAGAGCTTGCATAGGTCATTGATGTATATTAGAAAAAGTGTCGGTCCCAGTATACTACCTTGTGGGATACCATAGGTGAGCTTTTCATATGAACTGGTTACTGAATCAATGAGAACACACTGGGATCTATCACAGAGGTAGTCTTTAAACAGTCTGAGAGTTACTCCACGCACTCCCAAGCTTTCCATCTTCGAAATAAGTCGAGGGATAGAGACAGTGTCAAAAGCCTTGGTTAAGTCTAAGAAGATGCCATAGCAGTTCAGTTTATTATCTAGTTGACTTACCAGACTGTTGGTAAAGTCAGCAACGGCATCCTCCGTACATATTCCAGATCTGAAGCCGTACTGGTTTTGAGCTATTAATTTATGCTTTTCCAGAAAAGTGACTAAGCAATTGTTCAGAATTCTCTCCAATATTTTTGAAAGCGTACTCAAAACAGAAATAGGTCTATAGTTTGTGACTCTGTCTCTGGCCCCGCTTTTATATATAGGATGCACGACGGCTCTCTTAAAAGCTTCAGGAAAGATGCCAGAATCTATGGACAGGTTACAAATATGAGTAACTACGGGGGTTAAGGTAGTTCGTGAATTCCTTATAACTCTGGCTGGAATATTATCCCATCCTGTAGCGCAGTCAATACGGAGGTCATGGATAATTTTACTTACTTGTTCTTCATCCACAGGGAGGATTACAAGAGAGTTTGGTAATTGACTGGGTGTTAGTGCTACATCAGTGTTGATGGTGCTAGCTCCAATTTTCGATGCCAGATTTGTACCTATACCAACAAAGAACTCATTGACTTTGTTTACCGATGTTTTAACGTCGACCGAATCACGCAGAAGTTCACGAGTGGATCGGGTTTGAACATTAGTATTCGTGATAGATTTAATCACTTTCCACGTTGCCTTGGGATTATTCTTTGCTTTTAGAAATTCTTCCCTTTCAAATGCTCTCTTCAACTTTCTTATTAAGGTATTACAGAAATTTCTATACCGAGTGTATGATAATTTAAGTATGGAGTCGTCAGGCTTTTTCCTGACTTCGTTATGCATTCTATCTCGGTTTCTTAGACAACGAACCAGGCCGGAGCTCATCCATGGCTTCAGAACCCTGAACTTTTTACGTGTTTTGGTTATTCGGGTGTGATTGGTAATCACACGTTGTATATTATCAATTAACTGATTAGTTGCTTGATTGGCGTTAGTACAAGTTAAGATGGGGCTGAAGTCAGTGTTGTCCAGTTCTTTACGAATAGCTTCATAGTCATACAGTGATGATGTTCTTTGCTCATTACATCCCGAACTGGATTTGAGGAGCAGAAATAAACAGATAGGCTGGTGATCAGTAACATGAGAGTCTAGGACTAGCACAGTAGAAGTCTTCTTAGTTTTAAGCATTATATGATCTATACAGTTGTTAACTCTGGTCGGTAGAGAATGCGCAGGCAGTAGTCCTAGAGAGGCGGTGAGGGTTAAATAGTCATTAGCATGCCGATCCCTAGATCCCGATTTGATGTCAACATTCATATCACCTACCAAGATAATGTTAACGTAGGAGTGCAGAGAAGATACTACGCTTTGCAGACTGTTATAAAAGTTTTCTAGATTTTGGTAGGACGGAGAGCGATAGACTGAAACTATTGCCGTAGGGCCTAAGCAGGATACAATGCAATTTGCGTCCTGAAATGGTGGCTCCGTCGTCACACATTTGATACTTTCTCTAATATAGACCACCACTCCGTCATTTTTAATTACATTATTAATTGTAGCGAAAGATGAATAACCATGTAATACGGGAATAGGTCCAGAAACCTGCAACCAACACTCCGTCAGAACTATTACATCAAACTCGATTTTCGTTGAAGAAATCATAGTTAGGAATTGATCAAAATTTTTATTAATGCTTCTAATGTTAATATGAGCTATTTTTAAGTTATTATAGAGCATAGGGACTAATTCAGAACATTTTTCAGGGGAGCACAGGAATGATTGAGCGACCGAGATGTTATCCAATTCCTTAGAAATTTGGTTTAAATTAGCCATTGGTTACCGTTAAAATTGAGTACAGAATACGTAATGCGGTATTCGGTTGGGCGATGTGAACATTAGTAATTAGTCCGACTGAGGACTTCCCGTAAGAATAGCCAGCCATCAATCTGCAACATAGCCCGGTGACGTGAACATAATTGTTAGCTTGGGTGATACGGTGTATGTGTGTAAAATGTATTTTTTGTGATTGTAGTTTAACTGTTGTGTAAATTGACAATAAAATCCAATAGTTATCAAAGTAGAAAGAAAACAGATGTTCAAGATAATATTGATTGCATGCATAAACGCAAATAACAAATCCAAGAGAAGGTGAAAATAGTCATTGTTGAACTGGCACTGGTTCTGGTGATGGTGTCGCAAACATGGTAAGGCATTTCTCCGATTTAATTTCAACGGGTTTATCACCTGGTTCTTTCTTCAAGAGAATTTTTCCGTTGGAATACCAGCTGTAGTAACTCCTTGCCTTAGCAAACTGGCGGGCGTCATACAACAGCTTTTTGATTGCGGGAGGTAAATGTTCGTCGACGTAAACTGGTTTCTTTTCCCCGACAATTCCGATCAGTTTTGTGTTCAGCTTATCACTGATGGAACGTTCTTTATTAAACTTCCTCACCTTAGCAAGGAATCCGTTTCTCATATGGACACAGCTGAATTCAGCAACAATTGGTCTGCATAAACCTGCCCTTCCGGGTATACGATATACATCCCGAAAGGCAGATGTCTGAATTTCCATGTTGACAGTTTTTGCAACCTTTGATATTGCAGAAATCAGATCCTCAGGCGTTTCCTTCTCTTTACCCGGAATATTACGCAGCTCGATAGTAGCTTGTCGTGACAGGAAGTTCAAATCTTGTATCCGCTTCTGTAGACGGTTTATATGGTCTTCGTTATCTATTTTCTCCTTTTCCAGTTTCGAAACTTTAGAATTGAGTCCTTCATATTTTTCGTTTATAAAAGACATGCTGCGGTCCATTTCGGCGTTGGATTCCTCAATCAAGAGACATTTCTGCTTGAGCTCGTTAACTTCTCTGACCAGCTTGGATAAAATAGTAGCTTGTTCGTCTTTCCATGATGTGAGCAGCTTTTCTTGCTCGGACTTCCAAGTCGTTAGCATCTCCATTAACTCTAACTTGAAAGCCGAAAAAGCTGTGGATCGATCGGTGTTTACTTCCTTATTTGGAGAATCGGCAAGACGCTGTCGTTTGTTCCGTACGGTGATATTGATAGCGTCTGCTTTTTTGGTAGTTGCAGTAGGAATATCGGGTTCAGAAAGAGATTGTCCATGACTCAAACCTGTTTTAGGCGGGGTACCTGACATATTGTTGCAGAATTAATAAGAAAATAATTTGTAAAGTAAAATAAAATACTTAGTAAAAATTTATAAAAGGCAAAAAGAATCAACGTCTGCGCCAGATTCGATCCCACGACCACTAGGCTCGCCTCCGTAGGACGCGCTACTCCACAGTGCTAAGCGAACAATTACGATACTGCTTGAAATACGTGTATGGTTTGTTGTGCGCTGCTTTAGTAGTCAGGATCGGTGTTCGTGATTCCTTTGTGTATCTAATGAGTTCAAAGTCCAAAGAATGGACACTTTTTAAAATATTTAGTTCGTTGTGATATTAAAATTGTTCACACTCAGAGTTAGTGTCGTTATTTCACTGTTATTTTGCACTTAGTTTTTCACTCGTTTAATGTAGGATATAACTGTATGATTTTGTTGCTGTTATATGCACTTTTTACTTAGTTTTGGAATTAGAAACACGGGGGTAATTAGAGGTACGTAAGTGCGCGGTGCCGTCACGGGCCAAACTCCATTCTCACGTCAATCGATTCATCTTAACCCTGCGAGTGTTACAGGCTGCATTTAATTGGAAAATGGCGGATTAAGGGGCGCCATATTGCGACTGCACAGCATGATTTTATTCTTGTTTACTTCTTTTTAGTTCGCTTTTTAATCAGTCGGGATTTTTGTTCATATAATTTTTTTTTCATCAATCCTCTCGCAGGTATGCTGGAAGAGATTTCTTTGAAATAAGTGTACCTTTGTACTTATTTTCTGTTTATTATGTCTGTACATAATAAACAGTACATTAATGGTTAAATAAATAAATATAAATTAAATTAAACTCGGCAGACGATTGACGTTGACGTTTTCGAGATATAAGCCAAAAGAAAATTTTAATTCTGTTTGTTTTTTGCACTAAATCTGTGCGTGTGGGAGTTAAAGCTAATCTATTGACAATCAATATATTTTTTTTTACTCTCATGCGATTTATACGGACTTTCCAGACAACATTACTAATAGCACAATAAACATAATTCCGATGAAAATACTTAACTTGGAATTAACCCGACTGCTTAAGAAGCGAACTAAAACGACGTAAACAAGAAGAAAATCATGCTGTGCAGTCGGAGGGTACATCTGGTTTTGGTCAGACAGCTTGCTAATATGTTTCCTCCGACTGCACACCAGGTTTTTCTTCTAATTTACGTCTTTTCAATTCGCTTCTTAAGCAGTCAGATTTTAGATTTTTTGAATTACCTTAATTTAATTGCAGTTTATAAAGTTCACTGCAATCCAACTAATCGGATGCATCAGTAATTAGCCATGTGACGTGCAAAGCGGGCGGTGAGATACTTCCTTTCATGGTCAAGATTTAATTCACTCTGAAATGTCTTTGTTAAGGCGTAGGTAAATAATGGGGCCGGAAAAGGAATGAAAGGAAGGGAGCGAGATAGTTCAGTCGAGCGCCCGCAAAAATATCAAATTCGTTTGTCAATGTATTCGATTATTGGTTTATGCCATATTACAAGAGATGGCGCCACCATTGCCCAGGCCTTAAAGGGTCACTTTTAATGAAAATTAATCTTAACCTTATGGGGTGTATGCCGTGTACCTTTCCAGTAATACATACTAAGTTGTCTAATTCTTTAAGATACATACCTACCAGTTACATTTTTAGAAAAACTATTATGTTGCGTCGCAAACAAAGGTCTTGTCCCCATCACCACGTCACGACGTCGTCAACGTGGTACGGTGCGGTATCGCGGCACGGTATTATACGGCAACGACACCGCGGAACGACGCGTCGTACGTCTTCGGAAGCGGTTCGTGGCGATGCGCTCGCTCGCTCAAACTGAGCGTGTTTGTTGATGTTTAAATGTCAAACCCCGAGTTTCTCAGATCAAAATTATCGCAGAATTAATGTGACATATTGTCAAGCACGCGTTATCTGCTCTAATTGGTTGAATTAATTTTCAACAGCCAATCACAGCAGATAACGAGTTATGAATAATGATAACTGCAATATAGGACTCCGTATCAAAATGCCTCCTATTCTCAAAATATCCTATTAGTAGCAAAACGTCCAATAAACAAAAGAATGTACATGGTACAGTGCACCGCCGCCACTTAGGTACTTTATGAAACAGTCATACCCACAGACATAACGTTATCTTACTAGATAACGCAAGTCCCTTCATCTGTATGAAAACCAAGCACGCCACTTTTTCACACACAATTAAATAACAAATTTACTTACCAATGAAAGAAAACATTTTCAATGCTTCCGGCAAACTTTTTCTAAACAGTATTTACAGCTCAATATAGCATAATGAAATGTCAAATGAAAATCTCAAATTACGATCGCTAATCGTAATTTTACTCCGTTTTTTGACACGCGAAGAACATACAATCGCGTCATCTAGTTAGATTTATATCTGTGGTCATCCCACACAAATATGAGATTTTAAAGGAATGGATTTTTGAAGGATAATTTTATTCAACAATATCTAGAGACTGTAACTTGAAAATAAAATACAAAAAAAATGTTTTTTATGTGTTTCCACTGAACGCGAAAAAAAACATTGATTGATAGTTTTTAAACATTAATAATAGTTTTCAAAATCATACCTTTGAACTGGACGCTGGAGTGCTTGCGCAATTCTCACACTTCCCTGGCCAGGTATTGGCCCACATGACCTGATGCGGATCCCGTCACCCTATGTGGCCGTAAACGGTCGAAGTTCCCCTCGAGACGTAAGCGCGGAACACGGCGCGGTCAGTTGTTACGCGCTCCAATTTTGTCATCCGCGGTGGGCACATGGTCGTGATTTTCGGTCCCGGTGCGTCTGCTACGGATAGGGGGAGAAATATTGTATCCTCTCGCTCCCATTCTGGCGCCTCCTTTGCGACCATCACTTCCATGCAGAAGGAAGCGACTACGTCCCACGTATGTGACTTCCAACCATGGACTGGATCACGACCAGAAGCGAGTTATTTATTCGCAGTACTGACTCTCGCGAAGTGGTCACGGAGCTGCACAGCTGAAGCTGGGGTCTTCTCCAGGCGGCGTCGCCTCCACGCTTGAGTGTGTGAGCGCTTTTTAGTTTTTTTAAACTATTATTTATTTTCTTTCATGTCTTCACTATTCTTTAAAGTTAAAACTTGTAACTGAAGCTCTGCAGCGGTGTTTGATGTTTTATTTGTGGCTTTTCATTAAAAACTTTAATTTATAAATTTTTTCTTGAAGTGACAATGCTTTTTTTTAACCCCCGATGGAAAATGAGGAGTGTTATAAGTTTGACGTGCTTACCAGTGTATTTGTGTATTTGTGTATCTGTCTGTGGCATCATAGCTCTTAAATGGATGTACCGATTTCGATTTAATTCGTAATACGTTCAAAAGATATGGACATTTTACTATTTGCGCAAGATATTGTGACGGGGGTTTAAATTTTACTTGTTATAAAACGCAGATACAATACTCGTATGTACGTAAAACAAATGCAGGGCGCGCGACACAAGTCATCAAATGAATCTAGAAAATGACTATAGGATAGGGCGCGTGATGACAGTGTCTTCATGGCACAGGAGGAATCGCTCACTCAGTCCTCACTCTATATATATTAGTCTATGACTCAGTCAATCGGTCAATCGTCAAAGTCAATCGCTGGCCGATAGCGCGTGTCGTAACACGCGTGTACAGATACAGAGGTGTATTAAATTATGGCGAATCGTAAGCGTGATATAATGTATAAAAAACATGCCTCCAAGTTGCAGGCATTGACGTAATATAGCATACTATGCGGGAAATCGAATTAAGCGTGATCGTATTAAGCGGGTTTTACTGTACTTATATTTTATTTGTCATACCCACATGCATAAAAAACATCCACTAAATTATAACCAACTTCATGAAATATTATATGTCAGTGTTAACGTTACCATACTTACTCTTGCGTGTTCAGGTGATTAACACCTAATTATTTTAACTTTTGATAGCGAATGGCAATCTTAATTAGTGGTCTTAGTGTTAAAAATATATAATGTGTTGAGTGTCCTAAGGTAAGTGTATTTTGTTGTTTTTTTTTTTATGCTTGGTGGCAAATTGGTGATCTTCAAAATATATACTTTAAATAAAACGGTGTCGGGATTGGGACAATTTGGTGGTTTTCAAAATACTTATATGCTTACAATAAAGGGTTTCGTGAAAATGTGACAATTTCGAGAGTTTGTCAATAGATATAGCTTTTATAAAAAATATCATAATTCACAATAATTTATATTTTAAATATATTGATTATAATTTATAAGAGAATTATTTATAAGAGAGGAGTTATAATTATTATTCTAACATTAGATTCTATTTAGTTAGCAAAAACTTGAGAAATGTTTTTTGAATAATGTCCAAGGTACCTTGCTATCTTGGATTGAAGTCTAATAAAAATGTTAATTTCTTTCATAGTTTTTTCCTTTGGAAAACTAGATACCTATTTTGGTAGGTAGGTACACAATGTACTTAACCTACCTACCAAAACAGTGTGTTATTATGCCTCGGTTGCGGATATGCTCGTTTTAGGGTTCCGTACCCAAAGAGTAAAAACGGGGCCCTATTACTGAGACTTCGCGGTACGTCTGTCTGTCTGTCTGTCTGTCTGTCTGTCACCAGGCTGTATCTCATGAACCGTGATAGCTACACAGTTGAAATTTTCACATATGATGTTTTCCTATTGCCGCTATAACAACAAATACTAAAAACAGAATAAAATAAATATTTAAGTAGGGCTCCCATACAACTAACGTGATTTTTTTGCCGTTTTTTGCGATAATGAGAGCCCCCCTTAATTTATTTTTATTTTATTTTATAATTATTATTTTTTAAGAGAATACACATGTTCCCGTTATTAATATCGAGCAAAAAACGGCAAAAATATCACGTTTGTTGTATGGGAGCCCCCCTTAAATATTAATTTTATACTGTTTTTAGTATTTGTTGTTATAGCGGCAACAGGAATACATCATCTGTGAAAATTTCAACTGTCTAACTATCACGGTTCATGAGATACAGCCTGGTGACAGACAGACAGACAGACAGACAGACGGACAACGAAGTCTCAGTAATAGGGTCCCGTTTTTACCCTTTGGGTACGGAACCCTAAAAAAATAACAAAATTGAGAAAAAGCTTTAAAAACCATAGAAAAACAATATGTCGTTTTTGGATGTAAGGGCCTTACATCGCTTTAGTTTAGAACTATACTCCTTAGTAACGGCTAGATTAATAGGTTTGAAAAAAATATACATATATTTATTATTGATTCATGTATATTATTTTTGAAGCAAGCGTTTTTCGTTTAACTAATAGTATTGCTTTAAAAATATAATTAACAAAACAATATTTTTTTGCAACTTTTGACTCCAAAACGACTTGGATGTTTAAAAATTTTATCTACTCTCTTATCGTAATATTCGAATTATAAACTTCAAAACGAGTTTATATTAACATACTTTATAAACACAATACCGAAATTTAAAAATAGAATTTCATTATTACACTATTTCTCTAACAAAATAATGCTATAAATCATTTTTTTTTCTATTACGATACAAGACAAATCCAAGAAGTTAATCACTAAAGAGTTTCCATCAATTATTTTTTATAATGCCATTTTTATAGTACCTATTTTAAAAAGATTTGATTCCAATTTTAATTTGTCTATGACAATGCCCGCTTTAGGCTTAGCACGCACTGCGATTTTTATTCGAACGAATTTTGTCTCTTTCTACCTGTTCATAGAGCTCAAAATATTCGCGCGAATTAAATTCGCGCCGCGGTGCGGTGGATTCTGTGGCAAAACACGGATTTCTTGCGGTATTATTTCCGCATGATTTTTTTACCGCAATACGATGCGAATATCGCAGTGCGTGCTAAGCCTTAGTGCATGCGCGGTTTTTGCGGTGATGTGCTGGGTTTTGGCGCCATTAATTCATACGTTTTGCAGGTTTTGCTGTACTGAATTTCATGAGTTTTTTAAATTTTTGCTTAAAAATGTCTGATATAAGTGAATGTGAAGAAAATTTAACCCCGCCCGATATTTTAGATGCGGCGATGGAAATTACTCATAATGTATTACCGGCAAAGTCGAGAAAATTATATGATAAATACTATCACGACTTTATGGCATGGAAAACGCAAAAAAAGGTATTTAGTAGGTTCAATCCCAATGTATGAGTGTAGATAAAGTATTGTATGAAACTACACATAGCTTGGTATTAAAACATTCGTGTGAATACTATTAAAAACCTCGCCTACGGCTCGGTTTTTAAACACAATGTAAAATAAAAAAAGTTAATTAAAAAAATCAAAAAACCCGACTGCTTAAAAAGCAAACTAAAAAGACGTAAACAAGAAGAAAATCATGCTGTGCAGTCGGAGGATACATATTCGCGAGCTAGCGGACCAAAACCAGATGTATCCTCCGACTGCACAGCATGATTTTCTTCTTGTTTACGTCTTTTTAGTTTGCTTTTTAAGCAGTCGGGTTTTTTGATTTTTTTAATTAACTTTTTTTATTTACAACTTTTTAGTTATTTTTTTTTTGAATTAGGTACATTTAAACATATAAGTGTTATATATTTTTGAAATTGCCTCTTAAAATCCTTTATTTTGATATCCCACTCGATGGGTTTGGAAGAAAAAAATTTTTTTTTTCCCACAAAATGGCGCCCAAAATCCACCATTTTTGTATTTTCCAATTTTAATTTAGCCAGTGACACTCGCAGGATTAAGACGAATCGATTGACGTAAGAATCATCAAAATCGGCCAACTCGTTTGGTCTCTAGAACGCCACATAGGAACAAACATACATACATACATACATACATACATACATACTTACATACATAAATACATACATACATACATACATACATACATACATACATAGACTGATAAACACATTACCCTCCTTCGGCAGTCGGGTAAATACAATAACCTGTGCAGCATTATACTTAGTTGTTAGAACTTTTGTTGTTAAGGTATAACTAATCCCTCTATGCATATAGGAAATGATTTGAAAACTTAAATCTTTTATTGAAAGAGTTACGAGCCATTTTCAGTTTTCCATTGTTCCACAGTACGTATCTGTTAGCATTTTCACTAATATAAGTTTAGATAGTACTAATAAAGAAACAGTAAATTATTTAAATTTTATATTATTGTTATAACACGAAATAATAGGAAATACCCACTTTATGCCTATTGCATCATTCTAAACTGTTAGCATTTTTGTACATAGCGTTGAATTCACATAAGGTATCCCCCAGCGAAAATAACTAACGTTTGAATTATCAAAGGTTATGTGGAAAATAATTGTATCCCTACTGGACCAATACCCCTTATTATGCAACAGTTTCATAAACTACTATTTTACACATGAAAATTGATGGCTGGAATATTTTTATAACTGAAATAACATATGTAAATCAAATAATGTTCTGCAAACAAAACTGTTCAAAAGGAGACCCAAAATAGATATTTTGGCTCCGAGCAGGCGCACGGCCAGTACTGCGTAAACATTGTGGTGTATCGCCTAGAGCGTGTGTGCAAGTGCATCAAACTGGTATTTGGCAGGTCCGTCCCAAAGTTGTAGTCCGGGCATCCTCCATGCATGACCGAACTTGCGCTTTATACAAGAATCTTACTCACTACCGTCAGCTTTTTTGAAACTTTACTAGATATATAGTTTAGTGGATCGACGTATAACTGACATTATACACAACTTAATCAAGAATATTTGAAATCTACAGTGATTTCGTGATAAGGTTTCGTGATAATAAATTCAGGCACGGGTCTCACACTGATGATAGGAAATTTCATGGTTGCATTTTTGGTTTGTGTATGGTGGAGATAGGTTCAGTTCGATTTAGTTTTATTTTATTTTTTTTAATGAAAAATGTATTGAAGAAAGGCAGACTCGAGAGGTCTACTGTTCACAGAGCCACTAGTTTATAAAATATATAATCGTCTTTCACTGCACCATAATGTAAATACAGGCCCCTTCCAACAGACCTCCGCCAGGATCTCTTGGCAGCATAGAAAGACCGACTATCGCAAACCAGCGCAGGGCACGCCACAATTGCGGCGATAAGGCTACATTTTGAGGAGTGGTTTGAAAGGCGCCACGGCGTCCTAACCTTCCGGCTGACGCAGGTCCTCACCGGACACGGCTGTTTCTGGAGGTTCTTGCTCAGGACAAGGCGGGCGCCCGGGTGTCGCCATTGCATGGATCGCCCGGCGAACACGGTGGAGCATACGATGACGATACTAATGTAGTAATCATAGGTACTTATTTCTTACGTCATTTGTTTTGGCAATAATATCTTCTAATCTACATTCAAACACGTCTGTCCCGTTTCGTAACTGTCAGTAAGCTCTGTATAACAGAGCTTACTGACAGGTTGCACGTTTTTGACTGGTAGACCGCGCTGGTTAATCGGTAGAGTAGGAGAGTAGATTTCATGGCCTTAAAAAAAAACCCTTGTTGAATCCTAATTACTCTATTTAGAGACAATCATCACCATCATCATCATTTCAGCCGAAAGACGTCCACTGCTGGACATAGGCCTCCCCCAGGCGTCGCCAATACAATATCTTCTATGTAATCTAGCAAGACAGGGTGAGTTTTTCAAGTGGGCTTGGATGGCCAAAGCCGATGAGGAGTAGGAAGTTTGAAACTGGAAATTTAGACATTTTGAAAAAAGAAACCCAAAAAAAAACGGCATCGTGACTCCTTTGAGTGTTGTCCCTAATCTTTATAGTTTCGAATTTGGCCATCCACACACACTTGAAAAACGCGTCCTGTATATTATAACTTGAAACTCCAGGGTCATATTTAATAAACGTGACAATTCGACAATTTTGGCTTTTCTTTACAAATAAGTCTAATTGTCGCGACACATCGTAATTAATATGACAATTACCAATGTCCAAATGTGGCAATTAATACTGACAAAATTGTCAGACAAAACACGTTAATGGTGACGATGTCAGATTTTACCTGTCGAATCTTACAGTGTTTTTCAAATTGTGGGTCGCGACCCCCTAGGGTCGCGAAGCCTCTACTGGGGGGTCGCGAGAGGTCGCGAAAACCACTGCAGACCCACCGTACCCCTGGTGGTACGGTAGGTATTTTAAAGTTAAACGATACCACCAGGTAATAGTGTTGTCAAGTATCATTAGTTAAAACCACTTTGGAGAACAACAATTTAATTTAGTTGGTAATTAGGTTATGAGGGCGAATTTTTCTACTGCGTGACCAATTGAAATTTATTTATTTATAATTTGTAACTCTACGTCAGTAATGAAGTCATCATTAATGATTTGATCCCTTTTTCTTTTTTTTTGAATCATTGTATGAATATGCTCCAATACTTTGAGTAATGGCATCGCATCAACGTCACAGTATTCTTGTTGACACGTTTATTAATTTTTGAGTGAAACGTCTCTAAAATTTTGGTGGTTCTATGGCGTTCACCAAATACACCTATTACAGTAGATGAATGCGTCTTAAACCAATATTTTTCTAAGTATCTAATCATTTTTTTACCATGCCGCCAGATTCAGATTTCACATACTTAAAAATGCTCTAAGTATCTAATATTTTTTTCCTTTTGTACCTTGCCGCCAGATTCAGATTTCACATACTGCTGCATAAATGCTCTAAGACTCAAAGCCATGTTGAATCTCACAGTCAGGAAGAAGTAGCAAAGCACTCGCCAGGGCAACTATTCTTCATCCTGGTTTATGCATCCAAAATACTTCCCTTTCTTCCAAATGTTGCGAGTCCAATGGTAATAGCACCCTCGCAATGTAATATTTGGGAATACTTTCAAAATGGCGATCATCGCTGCTCTTTCGTAGTCTGTGCGAATTTTACGTGGGTACCACTCGGGTATTTGAGACTTTATCATGTTAAACAAAATAATGTGACTTTTTTCTTTTCGGTCCGACATAAGTGCGAATTAAGGGCTTCGGTTTAGTAGTTTCGATTTTGTTTGTCCGAGTCGTCACAGTAATAATCTGCCAATACAATACTGGACTGGAACTTATATTTCAATCAAATCGTGGGTTACAGTTTTAGAAACTTGTGCAGATTTCTTCCTAGCGTTCTGAAGAAAGTGCTTCACGCCTTCATACCGAGGATTTTGCCCAATTGTAAAATTCATCCCCATGTCTTTAAAATCTCTTTTTTTCCCTTGTCGTATAATAGTTCAATAGGTTCATCAGATGAAACAATTTTTTTTTGCAAATTAAACTTTTCTTTCAATATTTCATTACTCAATGGATCTACTTCACAGGTATGATCTTTATTTTTAATAAATTTACTATGTTCAAAAAAATTATAAAATGCGAGAAAACTCATACAGCACAGCACTACGGTCACTTCATACAGTGGTATCGTTTAACTTTAAAATACCCACTGTACCTTCAGGGGTACGGCCAGGGGTACGGTGGGTCTGCAGTGGCGAAAACTACCAAAGTATAAAAAAACGTTTAAAAATATATTAATAATAAGATTTATTAAGAAAATTTTAACTAAAGGATATAAACATTTGTATGTTAATACAAATTAACAGAAAATAACCTATGAGTACTTGTCCTGTGAAGGTTGCGTTTGTTTCTCATTAATAAATTTCTCCCAAAACGTTCCGTATCCGTTTTTGCTAGATTGAGAATTAAACCGTCTTCCAAATTTAAGCGATTTATTTGCTAACTTTTTATTTTGGTCTTTGATGAAAATGTCAACTTGCACAGGTACCAGATGGCAAAAAGAATCAAACACTGTGTTATTAATTCTGGGTATTATGTTTTTCCTTTTAACCAAAAGGAATCCAAATTGGCTGACTTGAATTCCAAGTGCAACATCTCATCGGCAGATAAAGCCAGCAGAGACCAGATTTTGAGCTTGGTTGCCAAATTTGCCTCATTTATAGCTGCATTTGCCTCATTTAAATGCAGACTTTAAATCCACCTTTGCCCAGTGGTCTCCGATATCTTTTGCACTGAGAAGAAATACACAATTCTTCTTTCAAAGAACATCTCATGAAAAATCCAATAAGCCCAAACACGACTAGGATATATTGTTTTACTTCGGAGTTCCAGTGCCTACCTTCCGGCTTCATCATCTGATCAGTTCAAAGGTACCATTTATTTATGACTAGGAATATGCTTCATCATTCGAGATATCTTATACTCGTGACACCCTTATCATTAAGGACTTCCAGTGGCCACATGTGGTCTTCTTCATCAGTTCCACTTCACAAAATGATACATTCTTAAGTGCAAATGATTGCATTGTTGATGAAAAATATATAATACCAAAATTGCTATATGTATGCCTATAATATTTGAGAAGTTCCCTTGATTTCCTTGGGATCTCATCAGATTCTGACTTAGTGTAATGAGACCACCTCGGGAGTATATCCTTTTACGCACTTTCAAGAATTTTCAAAATCGGTCCACAATCGGCAGAGTAATTGTGGAAAAAACATACAAAAAATAAAGAAAACATACAGTCGAATTGAGAACCTCGTCATTTTTGAAATCGGTTGAAAAAAAAGCGAAGTGTCGGGTGTCGCGAAATATTTTTTCATACTAGGGGGGTCATGTCAAGAAAAAGGTTGAAAAACACTGCTTTAAGAAAATATTTCCTGACATACTTGCCAAAACACAATATCGAGGTATGCATAGTGACTCATAGCATGAGCGTAATGTTAAAAAATATTTCAATTTTACTTTTGGTTTTTACTTGAATTAATCGTATAAATTGAATAAATCTTTAATTAACTTTGATAAAAATATAAATTATACTTTTGGCTTTGAATTGAATTAATCGGATAAACATAATAATTTTTTAATTAACATTGACAAAAAAAAATAAAAAAATAGTTTTGGTTTTGACTTGGAAATCTTAAATAAATCCAAAATTAGTTTGTTTATTGTCTTAGGCAAAGGTTTCTTTGGATTAGTGACTTAAAAACTAAGTACAATATAATTGTCAGAAGGTTCCTCTGCGGCCGAACTATGTGAGAGCCTGTATTTCGGCATGCAGCTCCACCCACAGGAACATTGACGAGTAAACTTAGTTATTAGGTACTAGCGCAAAGCCCAAGCGCAAGCGAGTGCATTCATTACTGACTTTAGCGAGGTACGTAATCTACTTTTCTTACAACTACCAATCTACCTACCGTGATAAAACATACCTACTCAAAATAAAAACTCAAGCTAATGAAAAATATTTATCCGGCGACTTTTGCGGCAAATGCTAATTAACTAATTAATTTGCAGCTGTATTTATACTTACTGGAGTTGAATTCATATCGCTATCGCTGTCCATTTTTTTTACTTTTCTTGCTAAATATGAAGTATCAAAGGTTTACAATGGTACAAAATGCGCGGCCATTTGTTTTTTTTTCATCAAATCGATTTTATTCAGCCGATTTTTATGTTCAGCCAGTATCTTTTGATGATGATCAGAATGGGAGACATTAAACCTCTTTGGTAATTTTAAAATTAAAAAAAAACAGACACAAAAACAGCATTAATGAAAAACTGTGCAACAATGAGATTGCATATAACATTTCTGCACTGTTTTGGTAATTAACTAAGACGAAAGTTAATTCATAAAATCAAAAACCCGACTGCTTAAGAAGCGAACAAAAAGATATAAACAAAAAGAAAATCATGCTATGCAGTCGGAGGATACATATCCGCGAGCTGGCTGACTAAAACCTAATGTATCCTCCGACTGCATAGCATGATTTTTTTCTTGTTTAGGTACATATTTTTAGTCAGATTTCTGAATTTTTTAATATACCTACTTTTTTATTAATTAATTTTAAGTTAGCATTTTTTTTCGAATTGAATTTATACATATAAGTGGTATATATTTTTGTAATACCGCTAAAAATCCTTTACTTTGATACCCCACTCGATGGGATTGAAAGAAAAAAAACTGGGACCCCACAATATGGGCCCAAAATTCGCCATGTTTGTTATTTTACGTCACATAACTAAGAACACCTTGACGGTCAAGACGTATCTAACGATGACTTAATTAAATATACCCGTCTAGTGATTTGAAAGATATGAGTTAATTAGCGAGAGTTTTAAATCATTAAATTAAACCATTATTAAAAATGATTTTTAAATACCTATTCAACCATACCCCACTTATTACAATATTGCGTCTAGCGGTAGCTGCGGTGAACTAATTTACTCTCATGTCTTTAGTGACACTCCAAGGTTATGACGAATCAATTTACGTCTGCAGAATCATCAAAATTGGCCCCCGTGTTTGGTCTCTACAACGCCACATAGGAACAAACAAACATACATACACAGACTATTAAACACATTACCATCCATCGGCAGTCGGGAAATACATTGAATAAATTGAAATAAAAAATGGCTTATGTTTAACAAACCACCAAATCTAGTAATATACTGACAAAAATAGTAAATGATCACCAAAATTAAATTTAGAATCGCAACAGAGTCGACGGAGCCCCGCTGGGCGGGGCTCCTATTTCTGAATACAGGGTCTAAAGTAAACTAACACGAAGGTGATGACGGGAGCTGAGTTCGCTCGCTTTGCTCGCTCACTTCAGCTCCCGTCATCTCCTTCGAACCTAACCTGTCCGTGTCGGGGTGCCCTTAGCTCCCGAGCTCGCTTCGCTCGCTCTTGGACTGATTCATTGACCAAATCACTAGATTTGATATCTTACGGTTTTAGCACTTATGAAATTTGGTGATCAATTTACTAAATTTGGTTTAGGTTTATTTTTTTTGCTGATTAGTATATATTTTAGGTGATAGGGGTTATCGTCACAAAGTTTTTTTTGGTGGTCATTATATTTATTCCTTAGATAAAGTACCTATAGATTAAGCACTGGCGTGGCCGCACATGAGACAGCAATAGTTAGTTCTGGTGTTACAACAAGAACAAGAACACTACAACCCACTATCGCACTGACACTTATTATCTATAAATAACCCAAATTCCTTGTCTCAATTAACTCATAATACCACGAAATCATAGAAAATCAAACAAAACCAAGTTTGTTTGTCAAACCTGCCATTGTATTAGAGTTTGACAAACAACAGAAACCGGCCACGGTGACAAAGACAAAAAATAATCTTTTGTCCTTATTATTTACATGGAGCTGCCAATTAGCCATCTCGCTTTATCAATCAAGGTCATTTTAAGGCTTAATCTATAGGTACTTTATCTAAGATTTATTCCCATAAAAAATTATGTAACTGTCAAATACTTGACATTAACATTGGGTGAAAAGCCTGTCAAACATCTCTGACAACTTGATGTATATGTCCACCTGACAATTATAAGTGTATTTTAGCCTTAGATAAAGTACCTATAGATTAAGCCTTAAAATGAGCATGATTGATAGAGCGAGATGGAAGACAAAAGATTATTTTTTGTCTTTGTCACCGTGGCCGGTTTCTGTTGTTTGTCAAACTCTAATACAATGGCAGGTTTGATAAACAAACTCGGTTTTGTTTGATTTTCTATAATTTCGTGGTATTATGTGTTAATTGAGACAAGGAATTTGGGTTATTTATAGATAATAAGTGTCAGTGCGATGGTGGGTTGTAGTGTTCTCGTTCTTGTTGTAACACCAGAACTAACTATTACTGTCTCATGTGCGGCCACGCCAGTGCTTAATCTATAGGTACTTTATCTAAGATTTTAGCAAATTCGACAAGTTTTCCGATTAAATTGTCACGACAAGTCGACATATTTGTAGATTTCCCACCGTAACGAATTTGTCAGTGATAAACTTTAGTAAACATAAAAAAAACTTTTTTACAAAAAAATACTACTGACATCCAACTACAAAGTGAAAAATAACGTTTATTTTTGGAAGTGTCTTTGCTAGTACCAATTTTTTGCGTTATGGACCCCGACTTCCAAAAATAAAGTTATTTTTCAATTTGTAGTTTTCTTATTTGGAATTTGGTAGTATTTTTTTTTTGTAAAAATGTTTTTTAGTTGTACCTACCTAATAGTCAAGTAGATAAGTAAGGTACCTATAATGCCAGAATAGATTACCCGAATATCATGAAACTGGACATAACCGGTGAATTGAGAGTGTACCAAGGTAAACTGTACACATCTGCGTACCCCTTTAGAGCGTGAGCTTTACTGGCGTGATGTTATGTTATGAAATGGTATAAACAGACATGCGATTGCAGCAATCCAGAGAGATTTGCCCTGGACATACGCGAACGTCAGCAGCTACATGTAGCTGGCCGTGGGTAAAGCATAACCTTGAGCTTTGTTAATAGTGATAGCAAAACTAAGTTTGACTGGAAACGGGGATTTTCTTTTTATTGTCCATAGACTCGCGTTTAACCACTATCTCGCTTGATGGTAAGCGATGATGTGGTCTACGGTGAAGCACGCTTGCCTAGAAGTAATCTATTCACTCTTGACTTAAAGACCCCAAGGTTGTAGTTATCAAGGAACAAAGAATCCGGAAGGCACGTATGGGTGGGATGTCCACCATGTACCGATGGCAAACGGCCGAACGTTTTTACGATATATAAGTGCGTTAATTCTTTTGAATTGAAATGATTGATCAGGGGGCATTATTGGGATTAGCTTATAACGCTTAAACCGCTGAACCGATTTAGATAAAAGTTGGTATGGAGATAGTTTGAGACCCGGGAAAGGACATAGGTTACTTTTAAGTTAGGCTTTCCCCATTTACCACCTAAAAATTCTACAACGTTTTCAAAAATAAAAATTCCAACGTTTATTATCTTTTAACTACCACCTGCCAAAATTAAGCTTCATGAAGATAATTTGTACATCTTATATTTACAACAATACACTTTAAATATTTGTTACGGAAGTATTTCCGCAAAGTTTGAAGCAAATCGATAAGAAGTTTCATAAAAAAGATCCCCTTCGATTTTTATGCACAAAGAAGTAGCCTAAATCCTTGTCAGGGTCTCAAACTATCTCCATACCACATTTCATCTAAATTGGTTCATAATAAGTAGATACAAAATTAACACGACCCCATTTCTCCCCCTTCATGTTTTATGCTAACAAAGTAGTCTATGTCCTTTCCAAGGTCACAAACTATCTTCCTACCAAATTTCATCTAAATCGATTCATCGGTTTAAGCCCTATTAAGAAGTTTCATATAAAACTAAGCCCCATGCCCCATTTCTCCAACTTCGTGTTTTATAAAAAAAGTAGTACTTGTTCTTCCTAGGATCTAATACTATCTCAGTTATCAAATTTCATCTAAATTGGTTCAGCGGCTTAAGCCATAATAAGAAGTTTTATGCAAAACTACCCCCACACCCAGTTCTCCCACTTCGTGTTTTATGAAAAAAAGTAGTCCTTTCTCGGGTCTCAAACTACCTCCATACCAACTTTTATCTAAATCGGTTCAGCGGTTTAAGCGTTAAAAGGTAACAGACAGACAGTCAGACAGAGATACTTTCGCATTTATAATATTAGTATGGATTGTTATGAAAGCGATACTATACTCTATGCTCAATTTGGTCACGAAGCTTCGTGACCAAATTGAGCATAGGTTCGCGAAGGTTTGTCTCGATCTCCCATAAATCGGGGACTTTTTAAACGCTGGTCGTAGTTAAAAATAATATTCTAAATACGACAACACTACGATTTGGTAGGCGGAGCTGGTCCGCCGAACCAGGTCTGGTCGTGTGTGAGCGAGAACGGATTTATGGGCGGAGACAGTCCGCCCGTACCATATCCAAGCGTGTGTTACGGCTATAACTGTTCGCAATTACTAGGCAATAAATATGCTGAATTGCTGATTAATGAGGGCTACCGCGTTTGAATTTGCCGCTAGGGGCGCTGGTGTAGAGTGAGGTCTTCTAAATGTAAAATTTTATAGATTTTTTTGGCTTTTAGCGCGAGTTTATTTAAATTCTACTTTTTGAATGTTATGAATATTTTTTTCCAATTAGGGCAGGTCGGTTTTACCAACCACTGCTTTAATAGAGTTTTATGTTTCGGCAAGTTTAACTCAAAATAATAAACAGCAAATTGAGCATTCCGTTCATACTCCAGAATTGCGTTCATACCCCTAAATAAGTTTTATTTTTTGTAAAATTATTTTATTTTTATTTATATTTTTTATTTATATAATGTTCTGTCAAAACACAGTGAGTGCTTCGTGAAGGCCACACTATAGCACCAAAAGCTCCTGATAAAAAAGTGAAGCTGGCATATTCAATTTATCTTTATAATCTTTCTGGCTGTATTTATAATCTTTTAAAGACAGTCTGATTCATTCCGATAGTGTACACTACTTTTTCTAAACGTACTTACATCTGTCAATCTTAATATTCCACGAAAAAAATATTGACGTTTGAACTTAGATAAAGTACCTATAGATTTCGCCATAAAATGAGCTTGATTGATAGAGCGAGATCGCTAGTTGGCAGCCCCATGTAAATAATAAGGACAAAAGATTATTTTTTGTCTTTGTCACCATGGCCGGTTTCTGTTGTTTGTCAAACTCTAATATAATGGCAGGTTTGACAAACAAACTCGGTATTGTTTGATTGTCTATGATTTCGTGGTATTATGTGATGAGACAAGTATTGAGACAAGGAATTATTTATAAGGGTTATTTATAGATAATAAGTGTCAGTGCGATGGTGGGTTGTAGTCAGTACCGTCTTTACCATACGGGCACACGGGGCCCGTGCCCAGGGCCCCCATCCTCAGGGGGCCCCGAAGGACCGTAAACCGACAATTTCTCTCACATTTATTCTCAAAACATTTCAGTAACAGTGAGCACCCGGGATCGAAAATATAACTTACTTTTGTCTTAAAATTTTAGCCAAAATTTTGGAAAAAATGTAATGAATTTGCAGAATTTTATCATAAAGATATTAATGCATATGAACTCAAAATAGAATGTTTTCCAATATTTAAAATACATAGCAATGCAATCAGCGGATTTAAATATCTCAACCTTACTTAACCTCATAAAGTCATATAAATGAGAAGGAACTTCCAAATGTTGAAGTTGTTACAAAAATATTCCTTTGCCTAATGGTTACCAATTGTAGTGGAGAGCGTTCATTTTCGCAGCATAAGAGAATAAAAAATAAAGAAAAAAAACCGGCCAAGTGCGAGTCGGACTCGCACACGAAGGGTTCCGTACCATTATCGCAAAACACTGCATAAAAATCACGTTTGTTGTATGGGAGCCCCCCTTAATTTATTTTATTTTAATTTATTAATTATTATTTTTTAAAGTAAATATACACAACTAAACATTCTGTGAATATTTCAAGTGTCTACCTGTTGCCGTTATTAATATCAAGCAAAAAACGGCAAAAATATCACGTTTGTTGTATGGGAGCCCCCTTTTAATATTTATTTTATACTATTTTTAGTATTTGTTGTTATAGCGGCAACAGAAATACATCATCTGAGAAAATTTCAACTGTCTAGCTATCACGGTTCATGAGATACAGCCTGGAGACAGACGGACAGACAGACAGACAGACAGACAGACGGATCGCGAAGTCTTAGTAATAGGGTCGCGTTTTTACCCTTTGGGTACGGAACCCTAAAAATGAATTGCGAACAACAATTTTACAAGAACGACTAAATAATTTGTCAATTATGTGCATAGAAAGTGACATCCATCAAAAAAATTACTTTTAGGATATAATAGAAGATTTTGCTAAACAGAAATCCCGAAAGAAACCACTATCGTAATCGTAACCAAACACCCAGAAGCATACTAATGTCATTAATGACATAATTATTATATTATATATTTGATTACCCATATATAGAAGATCATAGTAGAAAAAATTCAGTATAATTCGCTTTCTTTACTTTCCAAAAGGGCCCCAAACGCTTGTGTGCCCAAGGGCCCCAGCATAGTTAAAGACGGCCTTGGTTGTAGTGTTCTTGTTCTTGTTGTAACACCTGAACTAACTATTGTTGTCTCATGTGCGGCCATGGCGATATCTATAGGTACTTTATCTAAGCGTTTGATATGTATTGTTTTTCAATAATGTTGCAAATTAATATTGATACTACTGGTGTGGTAATTTTTAGTATGAAATCGTTATAGCAAAATCGAATGTTACGAAAACAAAGCAAATCTAGTTTTAAAGTAGTACTATGTAATTAATCTTATTCGAGAAACTATAATTCATTGGCCTAAATTATAATTTATTTAGCGTAAATGTAAATGAGATTTTTCTTTAGTAAAACTTAAATAAAAATATTTATAATTTCTTGACTCAAATTGCGAAGTTATTTTATTCAAATAAAATTATATCTCAAAGTCTATTACAATCAGTTTTTTCTAATTTTGTAACAGCAATAACCCACACGACCATCAAACTTGATCAAACTTTTCGGTGGCCATAAAATAGAGAAAAATCAAATCCATATGATAGATTTTCGCCTTTAGTCAAAAAAATAAACACAAAATTTCAAAAAATCCTAATTTATAATATATTTATTCTGTTAGCATTATCCAATATTTTTATGGTTATTTATTTCTAACAAAAAATCTAGTTAGTAGGGCTGGATCAAAGTCGTGATAAATGTTGACATTCAATATGGCGGTATGTCGTCAGTGCTATGCTGTGTCGTGGTGAGATTTGATTATTTTATGGTTTTGTATTTACTTGCATTCAAATACAGTCGATGATCCCCAGTTAAACTATTAACTATGGCATTGCTTGTATGTGCTATACAGTTTGCCCAAAGGAAGTAGTTAAAAAAAGCCAAGTCTTGTCTCACGGCGTTGTAATTTTTACCCATCGTTCTATCGGACGGCGGATGCCTACATAGAATAGATAGTAATATTAAAATATAGCGATGTGCCGACGCAACGTTTTGTTGTAATTCGGGGTTAATATAACCATTTCGATTTGTTTTTTTGACATATTAACGTTTACATTATAGAGACTGACGAAAGTTTCTATTGCAGCTTGTGAACACCGAGTCAAACACGTATAGATAGCAACAGAGTTTTACGAATCTACCAACATCCAAACTAATGCACCACGAGCTCCGACTCAGCTAGCATTGAAGACATCTGAGGATTTAGCATAACATAATCATAAGTAGTTTTATTTTGCAACATTAGTGGTTTTGGTGTATAAATTGTGACTTTTGCGTTGAAGACTCTATAGTGTTCATAAGAACACAAAAGACTAAAAGAAAATGTGATTTGATGTAAAAATTTGTAACCTCTACTGAAAACTCAACACCACACAATATTCTGTGATATTAATAAATACAGTGCCCTAGGTACTGCGTTTTTCGACATTTATACAAGTAAACTACCGCCAGCCAATTATGTCTAGTAATCCTCAGTGGAAGATGTTCCAGCCGCCAGAGTCGCATTCATCCCCTTTACAAGACATCCTAGATCTCCAGCATTCGAATATGCAGCCCAAATCATCGTACCGTAATGGTGAGTGCGCTACATATACATTGCTTGCTTGTTATGTTGACATTGACATCAATTGATGCCACAGGAACTGATGGTATTCAACTTTTTATTTATTACTGCTATGCTATGTATTAAACTGTTAAAGTAGGAGAGTTAAAATATGAACAAAAAAATTGGAGAGATAAAATATGAACAAAAAAAAAATTGTTTATATTTTGTGAATCCTAATTAATTTTTAAAGTAAATTTTGTGCATTTAATTATGGTATTAAAAAATTATTAGGTTTTGTTTTTGCCATTTATCTTTTTTTACATTATTTATTACCTGATTTCCACCTTATGTTTTGCCTACTAACAATATAATTTATCTTCATATGCTCAAAAAGTAATAATATTGGATTAGTTTTATTTTAATACTACCATGTATTGTAATATACTCATTCCTAAAATTTTATAACCTCTACAACTGGTAATACAGTATTGACACCACCAACTCAACTGACTGTTAAAAATGTTTAACGATTCATTAACTTTTCTCTTAACAGTTGTGCATCACAGACTGACAAAAATAATTATCTTTTTAAATAAGTTTGTGTTTTATACCTTATAAAAAATATGATAATATTATTATTTGTGTAATAACTGTGGAAGTATTCAGGACTTGTTGGTTGCTAATTGATTGCCGGAATCAATGACCAAATTCAGCTGAGGGGTGAATAAAGTCCAATCAGTTGGCCAAACTAATGTTGAATGTTCTGTCTAATCACCTAGATTGGCTTCAGTAGAAATACTAGGAGTATACCTTCTCTTTGCCGTTACCTGCATGGGCTACATGACCTTTTTCTATTTTGCCAGCCATAAAAAATATTGCTCTAGTTTTCTATATTCTCTATAACCTGCCTTTCCTTATATTTTAACTTTGTTTAAAAATAACAGCTGTACTAAATTTTTTATACAAACATTAAACAAAGCCAGTTCCTTTGCCCTTCTTGCTTGATGTGTGTCTACAAAAAGTTGTACTTGACAATGAACCTTGTTAGATGTTGCTTATTAGTCTTTGTTCCAGAAGTCCACAAGATTTGTATAAATATTTTTCTAATATGATTCTTCAGCTTTTAAAGAAAAATTTTTCACACTACCAGTTTAAAAATTTATAACAAAGTATTTATTTTTTATCTCTTGGTATTTTTTTATTCTTCTGTTGTGTTATGTAAGTACTTATTCTCATTTAGTGAATACATACAGATGAGATGAGTAATTTAATAATAAATGGTAATAAAGGATTCACATCATGGTTACATCACAAACAGAAGATCTTATACTTTTATTATTAAATGCAATGCCTGCATCAGCTTCAAATTATTATAATTTGCACAAACATATGCAATGCAATATTATCTTACATTAATATTAACCATGATTTTGTTTTGTTCGAAGGTGAGTACCCGAGTTCACCGAGGGACAGCTACAACAACAGTCAGTCTAAGTCTGGTGGTGGTGGTGGTAACCGCTTCTCTCTTGGTTACAACATAGACGGCTGTCCAATGGGGGACTCAGTTTATTCTTCCTCCGGCTCTACTAACAATTCTTCATCTCAGAATTATGATTCAATGAATCACCCACCTATTAGAGAGACAGGCATTATTGAGAAGCTTCTTCACTCATATGGATTTATTCAATGCTGTGAGAGGCAGGCCCGCCTGTTTTTTCATTTTAGCCAGTTTAGTGGCAATACTGAACATCTCAAGATAGGAGACCCTGTCGAATTTGAGATGACGTACGACCGTCGCACTGGAAAGCCAATTGCATCGACGGTTACCAAGATAGCGCCGGAAGTGGTAATATACGTTATCCTGATGTAATATTGTTGTTCTAAAGAAAAGTTTTTATTGTTATGTTTATATTTATTTAAGGTGCTGAGTGAAGCGCGTGTAACTGGAACAGTAACAACTGAGGTCAAGGGGGAAGGCTCTGGGGATAATACTGGAAGAATTTCTTATGAGAATCGTGGTGAATGTTTCTTTTTACCTTATACTAAAGACGATGTTGAGGGTAATGTCACCTTGCGTACTGGCGACGCGGTGAGCTTCCAGATAGCAACAAATCAGCGGTGAGTGTCTATCAATTTTGTTATATCACTCTTAATCTAAGATGTATCTAATTATAATAATATTCTAGAGGTACTTTGGGAGCATGTCATGTTCGCTTTGAAAATCCCGTGCATCCCGTCAAATATCACGGCGTGGTATGTTCGATGAAGGAGAACTTTGGATTCATCGAGCGCGCAGATGTGGTGAAGGAGATATTTTTTCACTATTCGGAAGCTAAAACCAAAGAAGAGTTGGTTTTGGGAGATGATGTCGAGTTCATCATTCAAACTAGAAACGTAAGCTCGCATTTTGTGGAAAATAAAATAGGGTTGGTTGATTGTTTCTTTAATGTTGTTAATCATTGTGTAGGGGAAGGAAGTGGCTTGCCACATTACGAAGTTGCCAAGCGGTTCCGTGGTGTTCGAGGATGTATGCCCGGAGATAATGCGCGGACAAGTTTTGAAGCCCCTGGAGCGCGGGTCGCTGGTTCGCGTGGCTCAGAATGACCCGTTGCCGGGCCGCATCCGATACCGAGCAGCTGACCACTCAGAAGTTGAGGTAACATACCAATATTATGCTCGGTGCTTTTGCATACAATCATATCGACACATGTCTTAAGCTCCCATGCCACTTAGGGTCCCTCTTAATTTAATTTATTTCAAATTTGTTATAATTGATCAATAGGTGTAAAATTGCGTAAATAGCATACAATATAAACCACAATACGATCATCAGAATCGTTTATTAATACTGTAACTAACTGTTAACTTTTGCAAATTGAATAATTCCTGGGTTTATTTCCGGTAAAACATTTTCAAGTAAGTGGAAACTGTTTCTCTGTTTCTAGGGCTTTATTATTAAACAACTTGCATTGCACATTATTAGTCAAAATACGGTGACAATATTTTATCTGTAATTGTAATATATGTATTTTAATTTGATACAAACATCAGAATTGTTTATTAATACTGTAACCACCGATAATAATAATATAATACTAGCATACAGATGCCTCATCCCATACAAATAAACCGTGCCGACGTAACTATAACTATTGATGGTGTTAGCTGCGACTTGCAAGTTTTCTTGGTTCATGACAATTTTTTCTTTAAATAGATTAACAACTTCAAATGGAATATTTTTTTTATATTATTTTGTTGATTAAAAAAGAACATACAATTTTTATGAACAATTCTAGAAAATATACAATTCAACAATAAATCGATGCATATCGCGCCATCTAGTGACATTTATTTGAACCATTTTTCTTTGTTAGCGCTGGGACCCCGTTATGCTAGTATTATATTATCTGTGCTGTAACAAACTGAACACGAGAAATCGAGAATCTCGTGTTTATTTCCGGGAAAACATTTTCAAATGATCGGAAACTGTGTTTCTCGGAAACGACGATTCGGGATCGGGACGCTCGCTAATGTAGGTCATTTTTATTATACAACTTTTCAAATGATTACCCAAGTTTATAGATTTCCTTCGTTCATATTCATAGATGTAGGTATTTCATTTAATATTGAGTTACAATTCCTGAATTGTAATATTGTAGCTGTATTTAATTTAATTATGAAATAATAATGGACTTGTTGAAAAACTTATACCTATGTGTTCAAGTTCATGACAAAATTAGTAAGAAGAAACACACCTAATAAAAAAGAAAAGATTACGACGAATTGAGAACCTCCTCCTTTTTTTGAAGTCGGTTAAAAATAGTGGGCTCCGAATAGAACGGAATTATGCCTAAAAATATGAATGTATCAAAGTTTTACACATTTTGAATAATGTTACTTGGAACTTATAATATCTAGTTACGAGTATTGCTGTCATGCAGCCGGTAATTGTTTTAAAACTGCCATCCATCCTTAGGATAGTATACAGTGTATTCGGCAGGGAGACTCACACGATCGCTGCGTCCATGGGCACTAACAAGCTTTACTATAGTGTGGTGCATAATGCCGCCGGCTACTTTTGATGATCGACTAACAGATAGGTCAATTTGTGTACAAAGCTTATGTACAAAACAAACAAACAAGCTTTTATATTAAAAAAATGCATTGTCACGAGAAAAAAACGTGTTTTAAAATTTTCAAGCCGATCGGACGCTGGGAATTGGGTCAAATTTAACTTATAAGATTTGTTTACAGACACCGGAGGCCTTTGTGCGAGTTTTTACTCACGCTCAATCGCGTTAACGTAAACGACAATTTCTATTGAAACTGGATAAGCGCCGTCTGGTGACGATAAGGAGAAACCTCTTTTTTTCTCGAAAACTCGCACTAAGGCCTCGGGGCAGGTGAAACTAAAAAAAGCTTGTAAAAAGAGTTACCCCTTACAGCCGCCAGACGGCGCTCTTATCCAGTTTCAATACAAATTGACGTTTACATCAACGCGCTCGAGCACGAGTAAAAACTGAATAAGCAAGCCCACTGAGGCCTAAGTGAGAGTTTGTGTACTGCCATGATCGCGTTAACAAATGTTTGCTTATGTCAATTAATATAATAAAAAAGATGTTTTCCATTATAGTGAAAATAAAAAGCTTTTTCACAAAAAAATACTACCGACTTCCAAATAAGAAAACTAGAAAGTGAAAAATAACTTTATTTTTGGAAGTCGGTGTCTTTGGTAGGTACAAAATTTTTAAGTTATGGACACCGACTTCCAAAAATAAAGTTATTTTTCACTTTCTAGTTTTCTTATTTGGAAGTCGGTAGTATTTTTTTGTGAAAAAGCTTTTTATTTTTCACTTTTTAGTTGTACCTACCTA
Organism: Anorthoa munda; assembly: GCA_945859665.1. Classification (NCBI taxonomy): domain Eukaryota; kingdom Metazoa; phylum Arthropoda; class Insecta; order Lepidoptera; family Noctuidae; genus Anorthoa; species Anorthoa munda. The sequence goes on along the minus strand of OX243893.1, from coordinate 53,910,713 downwards.
ATAGGGAAGTAGTTAAGTAAGTACCTATACCGACAGAATAGATTACCCGAATAACATGAAAAATGAATATAACCGGTGAAATGAGAGATCTGCATACCCCTTTCGAGCGTACTGGCGTGATGTTATGTTATGAAATAGTATAAACAATAAACAGACATGCGTTTGCAGCAATCCCGAGAGATTTGCCGTTATTTATTGAAGAGTTCTGTTGTATATCTCCGAAGTTCTTTATCAGATCTTCACTAAATTAAAATGGGACCAATTTCGGAATATAATCTTTCAAACAAAAAAAGAATTTTCAAAATCGGTCCACAATTGACGGAGATATCGGTGAACATACATAAAAAAAAAAAAAAAAAAAAAAAAAAAAAACATACATAATGTCGAACATAGAACCTCCTCCTTTTTTGGTAGTCGGTTAAAAAGGCGCTTACACAGTTTCAATATAAATTGCCGTTTACTTTAACACGATTTAGTTCGTTTAAAATCCGCACTAAGCCCACTGGCGTCACAAGCATTTCTTAAGCTGCCGGGTGTGAAAAACAATGGTGTGTTCATTAGTTTTACTGTCCATTCTCATAGCAATCTTTACCCAGAAAAGGCGTTCTACGATGTATGTATGCGAAGGCGGTTGATGACGTTTATAATAGGAGAGTCCACTGATAAAGGAAACTGCGTTTGGCTAAGTTTAGAACATTTTTGTTCCCCAAGGTGCCTTTCGGTGACAAGGACCAATGTGGCGAGTTCACCTTGCGCCACGGGGACTGGGTTCAGTTCCAAGTAGCTACAGACCGTCGGGACCAGCTGAAACGGGCCACGAACATCTCTTTGTTGGACGAGTCATTCAACGTGTCTGGCGAACGGTAAGATAATAGTAGCTGTAACTAAACATTGCTCTATTTGTGATTTTCATAGTTTATTATTATTATTCCGCCCTGGGCTGTCCGATAACATAAACTAATGAAAGCGCAATGCTTTCGTAGGTAAACCTTCCATCTTGTGTGCTATCAAACGAAACATCGCTTCTCTCAAAATCATCGACAGCTTAATCAAAGTATCTGTGAATAGATTATTGATTCATAGGTACTTTGAGTAGTACTAGCTCATAGGTTCTCTCAGTACCGACAGGACTAGTTACTAGTAGAACTATTTCTTGTTTCCTCGCATTTGTAGGAAATGTTACTTGAGCGAGATTCATCTTCAGGTAGTTATTTAGGCTTTGATTGCATGTTTGATGTAAATCGTTATTCAATGCTTTTACTTATAAACCCTCAATCTATAGTAATAACACAACTTATTTTGTAGCTGTAACAGCTTTTAAAGATCATGTTGCACTGTTACAATACTTAGTAACGCGAAGAAAATATTTTGTATAGACAGTGTGGTATCGTAGAATTTTAGAGTATATTTTATAAAATGAGATATTTATATATGATGTATATGTGGAAACAGACGGGAGCAAGGAATCGTATGCTCTTTGAGGGACGGATTCGGATTTATCCGCTGTGTTGAGAGGGAACTAACAATGTTCTTCCATTTCGCCGAAGTACTTCGTCTTGGACAAGAACTCAGCGTAGGCGATGAGGTTAGTGCGACTAAACCGTCATATTTTTTACGACTAAGCCTAATAATTATGATTAAACTGTCGATTATTTCGTTTATGTAAACAGGAATAATAACTATTTAATGCAATTCAGTTTACTTTCATTTTAGATAATTTTTATGTACATTATTTTTATATGTGGTAGGTTCGCGTTTGACCACTATCTCGACTGACTCACTACAATCAAATTATACAAATGTACAGGATATAAATCATGTTTGCCAGGTGGAGTTTACTGTGGACCCAGTGAGCACTTTCTCAAACATGAGTAATCGTCAATCAGGAATCCGTATCAAGCACCTGGTGCCCGGAACTGTTAAGTTCGAGACTCTGATAGAACACGGTGCCCGTGGTATAGTTGCTAAGGAACCTGTGCACGTCCCGTCTTCCAATTCTAGCCCTACGAGGCACTCGCCGTCGGTAAGTACACTACACAATTCGTAACAGTATAAATATTAGTATAATATTAGTTTCATAAATATTATATTTAATTACCTATTTATATCATTAGTTAAAGCCTCTCACTTTCATAAATCACATATTGGCCGTATTTTCCATTTTCCACTCGAGGCGTTCCTTGAGTGCCCACTTTATAGCTTCGTAGTCCATACTTTTTCATCTCCAGCTATGTTCCTCTTTAGTTTAGCTGTCATCTCCGATCTGATGCGCAGTGTAGTTTCTAACCTTAGAAGTTTAAAACCGTAGAATACTGCGCTTCATAGCTTCACTAATATTTGTATGAGTGATTAATATTCACTAATTACACGTCAACGAACGAGTCTGCATTTGGTCAAATATCCAACTAAGGTTTGTTACAAGCTTGATCAGATAAATAATATCGAAACATATCACACAGATGCTGTTTAGTATTAGTAGCATCCTGTTTTACCCTTTGTTGAAATGGGTTCCGTAGAGTTCTGCTTTATAGTGAAGGTGCTAGCGCCTGGCAGCTTGTTTAGATATTTAGAATTAACTAGATTATATTAGGACGTGAGTTTTGTTATTTATGGGAAGCAATTGCCGAGACTGGCTCCTTCCCTGCTGGAAGCCAAGCATGAATTCTGACAAAATCATTGCAGAATCGCGATCACTATGAATTACGGTCTTAAAAAGTTTTCCAGGAAAGTTCACCATAGTATACATTATTAAATTTATCTATGTTTATAGATAAGTTACAATATAATATGTATCGATTTATTATTTATAAATTGTAATATAATATAAACTTATTGATTAATAAGTTCATCTTTAAAATTAGTTATGGATAAAATTATTTTAAGAGTTGTTTATAAATGTTTACTATTGCTTTTTAAAGTAAAGTAAAATGCGCATTTAGTTTTAATGTTTCTTGCGTTGTAGACCTACAAAGGCAGCAGAAACGAACTAATAGCGCTTTGATATATAATTTTAAAATCTCATATTTGTTTTCTCTCATATTAAGACGGGATGAGTAGTTAGTTATCATATACTTAGTTCTACTATTTTTTGGATCTTTTCACCTAAGCTGCGCAAATGGCCGAAGAAACGGGTGTTAACGCCATTGCGTAAGCTACGCAGGCTTTGCAAATTGGTAAGTTCATAAATAATGTTCATAATGTTATTTTCGTGTAGAACAACCAAGTTTTGTAGGTAAGATGAAGTCTTATTATTTTGGGTTGGCTTACTGGAGCTTTAAATGACCGTGTTGTAGTGCTTTGTTAGTCTGTAGGGCTTGATGTTTTGCCGCAACATGCAATACATGGTAACTCCGGCAACATAAATGTTAGAATAGTGACTGTTTATTTTAATTGTATTGCAATATAAAATTAGACTTAAAGGTTACCTTACGAGCAGTGAACTTTGAAACTGGACATACTTTGGGTTTGTGTGGTGGAGAATATTGTTTTTTTTTTTATTATGTTTGGAAAAAAAAATGCTTACTTATTCTAATAAAATAAAGACCGATTCCAAGTTTCCTCTTACAGTACAAACAAATAAAAACATTACAGGCAAAAAGTACTTTACTATAAATAATGTGTGTAGCTATTATATTAATGACATTAATGCTTTCAAAAATTGGCGGGCCGAGGGAACGCGGACAAAAATCGAAAATCGCACCAAAATCATCGAGCGTATTTTTTTTTACATTTTCATCATTTCAAAGGCTATTTCATTATCTATGGCTTTTTTAAGTTAAAGTATATTAAGGCAAGTTGGTACTTAAAACGACAAAATTTTGCGTCGCGCGGGTGTGGAGCGGGTGTGCGTTTTATTCCCTCAAGGTCGCTGCCGGCTATCGTCACCTTAAAGATACCCTAGTCGGCGGCACGATCTATTTTGTGGGCGGGGTTAAAATGCATCCGACAATACATGCGAAAGAGATTGGCACTGTGATTAAGCTAATGCGCGTACGAATACACACTCCTAACGCTGTGTGACGCATACATGCGCAATTTTATTGAAGAAATTTTATAATGAAAACCTGCTGAATGTATATGTACAAAATAAAATTATTTGGATTTTTTAACTACTAACGCCGCCTATCCCTGGACTGTTTTGCAATTTTCCTTCTTATGGCACTTGTCCCACTGCCACAAGTCACAAGTGCCTATAGTATTTATTTCCGCCCAAAGATGCGTTACAATATGGAACTTTCGATGCTCATAACTTTCAAATATATGCTTTTTTACTTTTGTGTTTCCATACTGAGCTAATTATGAGATAAATTGATATATTTTTTTTATTTTGAACGTATACCCGTCAAACAGTGTAGTAATCGCCATACTACATTTGTATGGAAGGATGACGGACTAGGGCACCCTTAAGGCGCAGATTCCCTTGAGTAGCTGATTTTAAAATGAGAATCACGTCTAAACGGCTAGTCGTAATTTTTTGGAAAAAATATATGTTACATTAGACCATTTTCTTAATAATTTGATCTAAGCACATTTTGAGTTTTATTCGTATAACACAGTGTAATTAATTAGTAAAGTTATGTCAAAAATGGACAAAACACGACAATTGCACCAAAACTGCTGGGCGTATTTTAATGAAATCGACACCATCTCAAAGACAATTTAATTATCTACATTTTGATCTGAAGCTTTTTTTTAAGTTGTAGAATAATAAGGAAAGTACAAAAACCTACTAAATTTTGGGTCACGCGGGTGCGAAACGGGTGCGCGTTTTGTTCCCTCAAGGTCGTTGGCGTTAGTCGTCGTCTTAAAGGCACGACTCGCTCTAATCAGGTCAATCAGGTACACGTTTTACCTGTAAGAAGTTCGTACCGCCGGTGTAGCCAGTAGTCCTATCTATTTTACCAACTCGGGTATATAAGTCTAGACAGAGATCGGTCTATAGTTTGCAATCTGAGTTTTAGAACCTTTTTTGAGTATCGGTGTTAGTGTGATTAGGCTTTTTCTTTTATTTGGATAGTTGGCCCGTGGAATAATGTTTTACTTTTGGTATAAAAGCCCCGGTTAATCTGTTAATAACCACATATAAATGTGCCACAGCAGTTCCATCGACCCCCTATTCAATTCATGCTGCCAGTCTATTCCGAGCACATACAAGAGAAGATCAAACTGTTTAGTTTCAAAGTATTTCTCAGTCAGTAAAAAACGATGCGGATTTTGGTTCAGGGTAGCCTTTTAATTTATATATTACATCCATATTTTTCAAACAGTGTGATAAATTACTACTATCATAATTTTAACCATTTTATTTTCTCTAAACAGGAATATAATGGTGTGATAACTTGGCAAGCAAACCCGCAAACAAAGAAATCGGTCCCGTTCTCTTCCAAAAAATGTGAATCTAAGATGCTGCCCCGTAATGGTGATGTCGTTACTTTCGATGTATATCAGGTTTGTAGTACTTTGGTGAAGTGTTTTTTTTAAGAGATAACATTGCCCCACACTAGGAATTTCTTCCTGTATCGTGGGTGTGTTTACAAACATTTAAACTCAAATACACAATATACACAGATCCGGAACAATTATCTGTAGGTCATACAATATTTGTTACGTTCGGGAATCGAACCCGCGATACGCAGCGCAGCAGCTGATCGCTCAAACACTACGCCACTGTCCTCAAAAAAAGTTACATTTCTCTGTAGTCTACTTCATAAGTTCTTCGGCAAAGCAAATTCGTAATAATCAACAATGAACCATACTAAAATTACTGTTCCCACGGTGTCTCAGCGCTAACAAAGAAACTTTGGTTCAAATAAATGTCACTAGATGGTGCGATATGCATCTGTTTGTTATTGAATTGTGTGTAAAATTAACATTTTCTAGAATTGATCATAAACATTGTATTGTGAGGTTTCTCTGCTGCTGAAAATACCATAAAGCAAATCACTGTATTTAAAGAAAAATGGTCACGAACCGAAAAAATCCTCTTACTTGCAAGTCGCTGCTAACACCATCAATAGCCGTGGAACGAAACCGAACGCGATCGAAGTACTTATAAACATAATCAGCTTAATCAGTCGAAAAATGCTAGTAACATCGGCACGGTTTCTTTGTACGGGATGAGGCATCTGTATGCTAGTATTATATTATCTGTGCTATTGCTTAGAGACTACATGCCTTTATAAATTACCGGTTTTTCAACAGGTGAAACGAACAAAAGAGTTGGTAGCTAAGTCAGTTCAGGTACAACATACGCTTACTAACGGAAGCACCAGTAGTAATGGCGCCAGCAACCGGCCCATCATGCAGGGATTTATCGCTGCTCTCAAGGATGGATTCGGCTTTATAGAAACTTCAGATCACACTAAAGAAGTGTTCTTTCATTTTAGGTATGTTTTCTAACTTTATAACTAGCACTCCTACTAATAAATCGCTTTAAGAAGTTAGCGAATTAGTATCTCAAAGGTTGTAAGAAATATGTTGAAACTCTTAAATGAAAGCGATTTGTTGGTATGGTTTTAAGTTTGTTTCGGGTTCCCAAGTATGTTCTAAAATAAATATCACAAATGTTAGTTGTGCACATTCTAATTACTTGGAATACTAGACTATCATCAGTTTCCTGAGAACTGAACTGTCTCACCATTTTGTTTATTTTGTAGTCTTAAATTTGTACATAGTAAAAAGTCAAAAATAAAAAATCTTTCACAGAGTTATAAAAAACTATTGCAGGTAAAGTAATCGCGTTATAATTTTTATATCTTTTTTAGCATTTCGCGTTTGTTTTAGTATACAAGGTGAAAAGTTGAAGAGGGCTCTGAGGGTTGTATCTTAAATATTGAAGCTACAAATTTTTAGTCAATTTTAAGGTGCCAATCTTTTTAATAAATGCATCGTTTATTAAAGAGATTAGTTCCTCAACCGCTTACCAACCAGACCATCCGTAATTGAGTTCGTTCGATTACCGGTTCAGGAAACTGCGGGTTCAACTTAACACGCCGTATACCAGTCCTAGCGAAATACTTTATAAAATATGATTTTTATAATGCTACTTGCTATGCGACTACTTTGAATTTGCTATTTCGATGTAGAAAAATTGTGACAATGGTCAAGATCGCTGCATCTATAATAAATCGGAAATTCCTTGTTGCCATCTTAATGCACATAGAGCTTCTTTTTATTCAATTGTCATCCAATTGTATGTACTTGAACTATAGTCGCGCAGAGTATCTTTTTTTTTTTTATATTTTTTTTATTTGTATTTAAATGTAAAACGGGTCAGGGCGGTTCATTGATAAGTTAACTAAAATAGTTACTAACTTTCATACATCCTGCAACCTGCATTTTATTCAAATTCTATCCTTTGATTCTTGTATTTCTTTTGTTGCTTTAAAATTAGCGATTGTTTACTTTTGCTTTTGCTACTGTTTGCGACTGTGATATAATTATTTGACTTTGACTGGCCATGGCGTCACAATGAACCAACTTTTTTAATTTAAAAAAAGAAACATCGTTTTGAAAAGGTTTTTTATTAGTAACAAGAATGTCCTATTCACGAGTTTGTAACTCGTGATTGTGCGACTTTTCAAGGTTTGTAATAAAAGATAATAAATAGGTTATCAAATATTGCTTGTTTACTTCCGAAAGTCTTAATTGCATTCGGCATTACTCAATGATTATTTTGATGTCTTCGATGCTCTTGCATACTGTGATCTGAAAAAAGCAGGTATACGATACATAAGTCGTTCATGCACATATGAAATATATAGCTATGCGTTAAACATGTAAAATGTACAAAATGTTGGTTAGACGCCACAATATTACTATTTCTATACTACTTTAAAAGCATTGTGTTAAAGAAAAAATATGGGCTCTAAATCTTTATTTACCCACTAGCTGTTGCCCGCGACTTCGTCCGCGTCAAACTCGTAAAAAATATATTTTTATTTTTTTAGTTTCCCGCTGGAACTAAGAATTTTCTCGTGATAGACGAGTGATAGCCTATGTTACTCGTTATTACATCAGCTATCTACCAGTGAAAGTCCCGTCAAAATCGGTCCAGCCGTTTCGGAGATTACCCGGAACAAACAGACAGACACAGACAAAAATCTTAAAAATTGCTTATTTGTTGTTAGTACCGTATATACTTTCACCTGCATTCAATAAAACGTTATTTTGATATTACATACAGACACTTCAGTTTTATTTATTTGTATAGATTTAATTAAACTGAATTAAAAAACGAACATCAATTAAATAAGTCGCATTTAAAAGTCAAAGACCAAACGTATAAACATTTCTACGATGCGAATAGTCTTATCGTACCTAAAAGCCGTGTATTCTCAGGCGGCATTCAAATGAACTGCATTTATTAAATTCTCGTTACTCGTTTTGCTTTGCGCTTCTGTTGAATTTCTTAGAAAAGTACCTGATCTCTCAATCTTATACCGTCTCACTCGATCCCTATGTATTTACGATGACAATTTATACGCAAAATATTTTATTTTTGCTGTTCAGTTAAATAGAAATTTCATATGAAGGTGTCATGTAGCTTGCGTGCTAAGCTTTACCTAGTCCTTGATAAAGATTTAAACATGTTAACACGTTTTTTATGTTAATTCCAGTAATTTGGAAGGCAATCCAGATGGCTTGGAGCTGGGATGCGAGGTGGAGTATACATTGGGGCGCGTGAACGCATCGGGCGGAGGGTGCGCGAGTGCCGAGTATGTGCGCCTGCTGCCCCGCGGCTCCGTCACCGTGGCCAAGCCGCTGGAGCCCTCACTCAACGGAACGGTCACCAGGACTCTGCGGGCTCTCAATCCCGACCAGGCTCACTACTCTGGTAACTATTTAGTCGAGTATTTAGTGAGTAATTTAGTCAAGTTCTAAATGTTATTAGGGCTGGGTTTCTAAATTGAGTATTAAAGCCAAGATATCAGGCTAAAGTAGACTTTAACAAATATTCAACATCAAATACTTAATTTAGAAATCGGGGAAAACTCAATGAGTGCTTCCGTTTTTTGTGCCCACCAGTTGGTGCCACTGGCGAGTAAGTTCTATAAATATAGCTGTTAAACCTTTTTATTACGCGCACGGTAAGTTTGAATTAAAATAATTTCTAATGCCGTAAATATGCGTATAAATAATAACATCGAGTATGCCGCAGTTTTGCGCAGCCTCTTTTTTACGGAAAAAAGGAGGTTGATCATTTCCGAAACATAAAACTATTAAAGCAGTGGTTGGTAAAACCCGTACCTATCTTAATCTACTATAATTGGCAAATATTCACAACAATGAAAAGTAGTAAATATATATGTCGCGCTGTAAGCCGAAAATCTGTGAAATTTAACATTTTGAAGACCATACTTTACACCAGCGCCCCTAGCGGTAAATTCAAACGCGGTAGCCCTCATTGCAATACATTTTTGTTTTATTTTTAAAGGCCGACGGTACTATTACAACGCGCATGCCAATATGGACTACTGACCAACGTAATGTTCGTAGTAAGACTAACTCTAATTGCTGAGCCTAAACCCCATACATACTTGGACAGGGTTCTATACAGAATTTAGGGAGTATAGAACACGACTACGGGCTAATACATGTGCAACGGCTTACAATGTCACTTATCTGATCCTATTCCCCCGCAACAACTGACACAAAATTGGATAATTGGACTATATATCTCTCTCAGCAATTTTCAGTTCGAGTGCAGGCATCCGCTTTGACTTGGCTGGGTTATGGTTTATTTTGAGACTATGGCTCTGGTTGTAACCAGATTTTCCAAAAGGATGTCTGTGATTACTGTTTGCAATCAAGCATTGTTTACAAGTAGTTTGGGTATATTTTTGGTACAAAAAATAGAAATACTAAATAAAATACAATAATAATACAGAAATACTTTGATCATTAATGGATAATAAGGAATATAGACATTTGTAGATTTTTCGCAATTTTCACTTGGTTGGATTGTGTGGCTGACTCTGGCTTGGCCACCATCAGGGATTTTAATTTTGATAACACAAATATTTAGTCGGTAATTGGTCGAAATTAGTCGCCAAATATTAGATTTAGTCGGTCACTGGTTCAAAAGTTAGAAGGGTTGTTAGGTGGCCGATCTGGAGAGACTCTCCCCAGCTTGGCCAAATTTATATCTCAAAAACTAGGGCACCTAGCGAAGATCTGTTTTCTCCCAGATTTAATCGGTAATTAGTCGAAATTAGTCGCCAAATATCAGAATTAGTCGATCACTGGTTCAAAAGTTAGAAGGTTTTATAGGTGGCCGATCTGGAGAGACTGACCCCAGCTTGGCCACATTTATATCTCAAAAACTAGGGCACCTAACGAAGATCTGTTTTCACATAGATTTAGTCGCTAATTAGTCGAAATTAGTCGCCAAGTCACAGATTTAGTCGGGTCTTAGTTTCGAAGATAAAATGAGTTCAACTTTTAAGGTATAGTCCAAGAGCTAGATCATAAGTTTACGAAAGATAGCCAAGAAAGAAATATTTCTATTAATATGTGTAATAAACTTCTAGTTTTTAACCGATTTACCAAAAAGGAGGAGGTTCTATGTTCGACTTTATGTATGTTCATCCATATCTCCGTCAATTGTGGACCGATTTTGAAAATTCATTTCTTTTTCGAAGAGTATGTTTAGAAATTGGTCCCTTTTTACTTTGGTGAAGATCTGATGAACTTTGGAGATATACAACAGAATTCTTCAATAAATAACGGCAGATCTCTCGGGATTGCTGCAATCGCATGTCTATTTATTGTTCATATCATTTCATAACATAACATAAAATCACGCCAGTTTGCTCTAAAGGGGTACGCAGATCTCTCATTTCACCGGTTGTGTTCAAGTTTCACGTTATTCGGCGTTAATCTTTTTTGGCGTTATAAATACCTTACTAAACAACTTGACTATTAGGTAAGTAAAACTAAAAAGGGAAAAAAAACTTTAAAAAAGAATACTACCGACTTCCAAATAAAAAAAATGTGAATGACCTCCTTCGGCAGTCGGGTAAAAATAAAAAGAACTTTTTTACAAAAAAATACTACCGACTTCCAAAGAAGAAACTACAAAGTGAAAAATAACTTTATTTTTGGAAGTCGGTGTCCATATCGAATAAAAATGGTACCTATGAAAGACACAGACTTCCAAAAATAAAGTCATTTTTCACTTTGCAGTTTCTTCTTTGGAAGACGGTAGTATTTTTTTTTGTAAAATGTTTATTTTTATTTTTATCGGTCTAAAGTCCTTAGAAATGTCAGAGAGATATAAATTCTAAATTAAATATATATTTTTATGTTTTATGTTACTATTATAAGTAATTATACTCTTATTATTATTATTATACTATTATAGGTTAGAGTAGCTTAATCTTCTTTGAAAACATTAAACCTTGCTCTTGGTCTATTTGGTGTCAAGATGTACAGTCGCATACAACTGTTTTACCAAATTATAATGTTAGGGTCTAAATTACGTTAGAATAATAAAACTTCTGTTGCCCAATAAGAATATATGATGTATCTACTTAATACTATGCTTGCACGGGGACCCAGCGCTAAGAAAGAAAATTTGGTTCAAATAAATATTACTAGATGGCGAGATATGCACCGATTTGTTATTGAATTTTGTGACAAATTAACATTCTCTGGAATTGTACATAAATATTTTATGTTCTTGTTCAACCAACTCTCCTCAGCACAAAATTATGTATATTATTTTGCTCATAATCCACATTTCAAAGATTATTTGAACAGATCATTTAACTGATACTCTTTCAAAAAAAAAAAAGAATTTTCCAAATCGTTCCAGGCGTCTTTGAGAAATCGGGTAACACACATAAAAAAGAAGTTTACGATGTATTGAGAACCTCCTCCTTTTTTTGAAGTCGATTAAAAATACATAACTAATAATCTTAAATCAAAGATGTATATACCTACTTAGATAGGTACCTAATATGACACCATTGGCTCTAATTATGGTAAGAATAATAAAAATTCTGTTGTCGAAATATATAATTATTTATTACTTAAAAAATATTATACTTGTTAGTTCAATATTTTTTAAGTAATAAATAATACCACTGAATAAAAATACCTAAAGCTCGTCCACAGCGTCAGCTGCCGGGAGAGCTCGCAGCAGCGGACGCGGCCTGTATCTCAAGCAAAAATTTGTAAAATTCTCATACAACGCCATAGAATATTCTATGTTTGAATTTTGGTGCGAGCCGCCACGCCCGACGCGCCGCTTATCCAAAAACGAGGACTTAATCAAACATATAGGTACTAGGTACCTAAAAAATCAAATTTTAATCACAGTAGACATTTTAATTACAGTATTAATTTTAATCGCTGGAGCGCAGTGATCTATTTGCCAGCGACTGCCACATTATGTTCGATAAATAATTACATTATATTTATTGTAGATCTGTTTCTAGGTAATACATACTGCTTTCCTTTTTTGGTATAAAATAACATAGAATAACTTTATATTTAGGTTTATATTTTGAAACAAACATTCCACCTTAAGACATCATGTATTGTCTGTCTAGAAACTACTTATAGTATTTTGTACTTGCTTGTACCAATGTGTGGAGAAATTTATTACTTTAATATCTTTTTAATTACACACCGACTATATCTGTGACTTGGCGACTAATTTCGACTAATTAGCGACTAAATCTATGTGAAAACAGATCTTCGTTAGGTGCCCTAGTTTTTGAGATATAAATGTGGCCAAGCTGGGGTCAGTCTCTCCAGATCGGCCACCTATAAAACCTTCTAACTTTTGAACCAGTGATCGACTAATTCTGATATTTGGCGACTAATTTCGACTAATTAGCGACTAAATCTATGTGAAAACAGATCTTCGTTAGGTGCCCTAGTTTTTGAGATATAAATGTGGCCAAGCTGGGGTCAGTCTCTCCAGATCGGCCACCTAACAACCCTTGTAACTTTTGAACCAGTGACCGACTAAATCTAATATTTGGCGACTAATTTCGACCAATTACCGACTAAATATTTGTGTTATCAAAATTAAAATCCCTGATGGTGGCCAAGCCAGAGTCAGCCACACGGTTGGATTATATTTTAGCTATATAAAGCGCTGTCGCCTAATGTTTTGTGGTACTGGAATGCGTCTAACTCATGGAACGTTCCAGTACCACGAAACGTTAGACGAATATAACCCGACCAAGTGAAATTGCTCGTTAATTTCGTATTACACGTATGTTGGGATTATTTGTTGTAGACTGAATTGTCGCTAAGTAACTTAGTAAAAGTTCTTTATTTACTAAATTTATAAGTATCTCGTGACAGAGAATTTATATTTTATTAATGCCTTTAATACTGCGGATTTCAATGTCTTGCTTGTTATTTTATGCTCTCTTTACATATTCTCCTTCGGCAAATGACTGGTAATTAGATATTCGGTCGCCAGAAATATATCTGCATCGGGGAAACCTTGTCTTCCTGGTGTAGTACTTGTGCCGGGGTACCACAGGGTGGCGTTCTATATCCTTTACTTTTCAGAATACCACAGGGTGGCGTTCTATATCCTTTACTTTTCAGAATACCACAGGGTGGCGTTCTATATCCTTTACTTTTCAGTCCTTTTTACCCGGCTGCAAGTCCTGTTTTTTGCGCGTATCTAGTATGTAATATTCTTTATTACCTCATATCTTTCAAACTACTTGACGGATTTTTATAATTAAGACATAGTTAGATAGGTCTTGACCGCCCAAGTGTTCTTAGATAAGTGCCTGTAAAAAAAAAGAACATGGCGGATTTTGGGCGCCATATTATGGGGGTTGAATTATTTTTTTCCTTCCTATCCCTTCGAGTGGGGTTTTATAAAAATGAAGGGTTTTTAGAAGTGATTGAGAATATGTGAGTGGGAGAGAATATGTTTAAAAGACATACGAAAAAAATAATAACTAAAAAGTTGTAAATAAATAAATAATTTCGCATCTTAAGCAGGCGGGATTTTGATTTTTAAATTATTATTAAACTAGCTGACCCGGCAAACTTTATTTTGCCATAAAAACACCAAACATTAATCTACCCTACCTACCCTACTCTACCAGCCCTACCTACCCTACCCTACCACATACCTATCCTACCTATGTAGGTAAGGTACCATTGTTTTTTTCTTTATTTTTTTTTTCACAAGAACCTTCTCCTAACAATAACAAACATAACAAAAAAAAAAAGCGAAATCGGTCCAGCCGTTCACGCGTGATGCCGTGACCAAGGGAAATAGGGATTCATTTTTACATATATAGATTATATCAATATGCAACGATTTAATGTCTTCCTACCTTTATACAGATGATCTCCAAATCTGTTCACGAGCATCTCTTGGTATTCTGTCTGAGGCTATATTGAGATTGAACCGTTTTTGGGGGGGGCTATCATAAGTTATCAGAGCAAGGTTATTTCCATTGTGCATAAGGGATAGATGTTAGACCCCTGGGCCGTGCGACTGGAGCAAGAGTTTCGAACTTATGGTGAACCCCATAAAGATGCAAGTCTTGTTGGTAAGTAGTTCAAGAAAGGTCTCAAGGATAGCCTGGACGACGACTCTTCTTCACGAAATAGTTACGAACTTGGGGATATTCATTGACAAGAACTTCTCTTGGTCTGCCAAGCTACAGGCATTATTTTGCTCTTGAATAATGTGCTTTTTTCCTCTTCCTCTTTACCTTAAGAACGGATTCCAGTTTCTATGCGACTCCCACACTAAGGTTCTTAGGTTATCGGATAACTTAACAAACTTATCACACTTGATAAACTTAAGTATTAATTTGTTACAGGGCTAATTCAGGTGGAAGGCGGCACCTCATACGAGTTCGGTATAATGGGGCTGGCGTGCAAGCGCGAAATACTACAGGTCGGTGACCCGGTCACTTTCCAGGCTGACGTAGAGGGCCGAGCCACTAACATTGTGCCAATCAGGAAGAAGAGGCGTGCCACAGTCGATGCTATTAAAGGTAAACACATTTAAATAAAAAAGTTAATTAAAAAAATCAAAATACCCGCTGCTTAAAAAGCGAACTAAAAAGACGTAAACAAGAAGAAAATCATGCTGTGCAGTCGGAGGACACATATTCGCGAGCTGGCTGACCAAAACCAGATGTATAATAAAAAGTTTAGTAGCAAGGAGTTTTCATACATAGAATAAAATGGAATAGATTTTATACGAGGAAAAATGAATGATTCCGTACGTTTTAGCATTTAATTCTCAAAAGTCTTTTAAATGGTTGTTTAATATATTTAATTACCAGTTTCAATTTGATTATTTTCACATCAACATTTGTCAAAAATCGAATAGGCTGTGTAGGCTGTTTTCGTTGTAAAAAAAATATGTCCAGTTGAAAAAACGCGCGATAATTTTATTTTTATGTGAATTAACAAATATAATTCTTTGATTTGTTTTTACTATTTCCCACAACTGTATTGAAAAATATCGTGTGATACACGGGCGTGTAGGTTATTGCAAACTCGTGTCATTAAAAACCCTCACCTTCGGCTCGGGCTTGTTAATGACAGCTCGTTTGCAATACCCTACTTTCCACCCTTGTATCACAATGTACTATTGTGCCACTTAACGAGTTCAATCGAACCCGAAGCGTTAGCAAGAAAGCTATTAGTATCATAATAGTGTGAATTATAAATCTTATAGAGCTGGATGCTGCAAGAATCGGAAACCACCTTTAAACCATTAATGATTGTATAATGGGGTTACTCGGTCAACCTTAGGTAATACAGTGGTTTTAAAAATACTTATATACGGCCATAAACAATATATGCGAACATTATTACTCTTAATTATCACTTTACGATGAGTTATAGAATTTTATATCACCTAAATACATCTTAATATAACCTAAACTCAAAAATTATGTTTTGTTTACGCTGTGCAACGGGTTTATTCGGTAATATTTATGTTTCTACCATTCAACCATGGAAAGTTAAAAAAAGAACCGGTGGAGTTAAGAGAAAAGCTTCCAAAGAATTCAAGAATAAAATTGGATCATCGCAAAACTACCACAATGAAATTTCATTAATTCAAGAAAAAAAAGGATGACATTGTGACAAGAGAAGAATTATTTGTAGTGGAGAAACAGTGTTTCGTAAATCAAAGTCCTACAATAGATTATGATGTGATACCACGGAACCGTCCTCATATCAATATAAGATACAATTACAATCCCAGTGACCTTGGTACCGATATGTATCAAGCGCTAGCAACAAATATACAACAGGGTTCCGTACAACAGGCATATGCCTGAATACGATAATATTATCGTCGAAAGAAATTATATTATATCCTGAAGATGTAAAATGCAAATTAGTTTGTATTAACAACAGTGATTTTCTGTACTTCTTACCTCATACAGTGTAAAAATAAAACATATTATTATTTAAAAAAAAATGGTTTTATTCAAAATATATTTAGTATTAGTAGTATTACAAAGGAAATAACATACGAGTAATTAGTCAAAGTTTGAGCATAATTCCTCAACATTTATAATTGTACTGAGCCCTTTTTGCATGATCATTTGTACCATATTCGGTTAAAAGCCCTTTCACATCTGCGAAACGGCACAGTATAGTTCTAGCCAAACTTTTTGGCCACCCTGAAGTTGGCTACAATGGCTGCGCAGTAGTAAATCTCATACAAAAACAGCGCCGTTTCGTGCCTCGCGCATCCAGTAAACCAACTTCAGGGTGGGCAAGAAGTTTGGCGAGGGCTATACGCGCGACTGTCATTACATTACAGATGTGAAAGGACCAACAGAATCATTCAAGCAACCGTACAATAAATCTCTCATACAAACAACCATGCAAATGAAAAATAGTATGATGGCAAACGAAATAACCAAACAAGTAGGTACCTAAAGCAAAATATTTCAATCAAATATTTTTCAATGAGCAAGACTCAGCAACCACCATGTTCGTTAAATTTTGTCTACTGAACTAATTCAGGTTATAAAAACGATAGTAGTTCTAAAATTCTCTATTATATAACTTTCACATTTAACTAGAAAAATTTAAACATTTAACTATAAAGTAGTTCTTTTCTGGTAGATCAATGTTAAAGTAAAAAAAAAAATAACAATCTCAATAGAAAAATAAAAATGTCTTCCAAAATCTAAACAAAATAAAAAATCTTCTAGAATTATTTACGGCACAATAAACATGATATATCTACTGATAAACGATAACTATTCAACATACATTATCCATCACAATTAAGATCTCCCTATGTATTACCAACTTGTTACGGTGAACAAGCGAGATTTTTATATACAGCAAGGCCGAAATATGTTGGCGAGTCAAGTGTGTGACTGGAACTGGGCGCGGTGTCGAGTAGGTAGGTACTTTAACATCACCACCACTAAGATATGGGAATAGTTACTGAAACAACAGATTTATTTTTTAATAATGCAAAAAACAAACAAGTTAAGTTTCTATAAGATAGTTTAAAAAATACAAAAGAAAAAAAATTGTATTATAGTAAAAGACAACTTTTAATTCAAAATATATTAGCTTAGGTTACGTTCGTACTCGCTTTTGTTTTCATAATTATTATAAATAATAGAATATTGAATTCATTGATTTATTCAGTCAAGTACGTGGTATGTAAAGGTTTTTTTCAAACAATAAGAGAACCCTAAAAATGTTCAGCTTACAGGTTCACATAGAACCATTATGCAAACAGAACCCATAAAATTGTTTTCTTTTCACTTTCAGAACCATCTTGTAGAACTGCAAGTGGCATATAAGTCCTAACAATCGTTATTTAAGCACTAAGTTAGGTATAAAAGAGTTATCAGCATCCTTAAGTAATTTAGAATTGTCGCCATTAAATAAATAGTTAACCTATAAAAAAATTAAAAGAAAAAACATTTTCTACTCATTATTGCCCCACTTATTTATTATATTATTGTTAGTTTTCCATTAAAATATCTATAGACTGTACCAGGAACTATTATTTATCATAATTGAAATGAAAAAATAACTGAGGCAGTATTTTTTTTCTACATATTATCATCAAATGCAGTTTATTTCTAAGGCGTTTCAAAATTGAGATGAAAACATACACATACTGTTACAGAAAACTTACCATGGCAGTGAGTTTTAATAATTATAACACCATTGCAGTAATCTAAAATACATTAATTGACTTACCTCATAAACATAAAGTCACCTTCAAATACTAAAGTATCTCTGTATCGGGGATGAATAATGCGTAATGCTAAATATTTTAACACTATTGACGGTAACAAATCACAAAAATTATGAAAATAGGTGAATATGCTGGCGCTTTGAGTGATCCTTGTTGCTATTAAAAACCTACAATATATTCTTAAGGTATATATTGTGTCGAGGAAGCACTAATATGTTACTAAAAATGTTATTAGGGTGGATTTCATAACTATATTAATACTTTAGCTTGCAGTTGTAACGTTTGTATAGCTTATAATACACTTAATGTGGTAAGCACTGCTTCAATAGCACTAATGTAGCTCTTTATTGTCACTCATTTATCACTACTCTATAACTATTAAGTCACTTTAAGCTCTAGAATCGTGGGCCCAAATCAGGGTTATAAGAAAGTTAAAACGCGCTATATCACCAAATGTTAGAGCCTTTATAGGACCTTAGATTCTTTAAATTCTCTTATATAGCTCATGTAGCACTTATTCTTATCACCTAAATGTTAGTTGGGAAGATGCCAAATTAATATAAGAGACATCCAGGGTATAAACGAACACATTCAATTTTGACAAATGTATGTTGATAAGTAAATTGAATAGGCATGTATTTAAACGATCGTTTTAATTTTCCAAAAACAGTAAGCAAATAAATCTAAACGGTCATAATTTTTAATGATTGATCGTCTTTCTTTGAGATATAAAATAAATCAAATCAATTGATATTTTAAACTGTTAAGAACTACGCAAAAAATGATTGAGGTGTAGAAATTACGTCTGATAGTGACTTATTACAAACCAAGAGAAATGAGCATTAAATATCTAATATTTTGATACTTTTTTATATAATTCGATTTATCTCAAGATTTCTGACTCAATCAGTTTTCGTTTCTGACATTTTCTATTATTATTATTAATCCATTTATTAAAGGCGACAGGCCCCAGACTATACCATAACCTAAACATAAATATTCGTAGTGTGAGTAACAATATACACTTATATCTATGTTAGTAACACAATAACAACGGACAACATTTAAACACAACAACATTTACATACAGACAATTATCATAACTTGAGTATTTCGGCCGAAATACTGGAACAACGTTTCGAAACAACACAGTCCGGCCTGTCAGCGATCATGCCCAGGATGCTGTTGGAACTGGCCCGCACCCTGTGCACTATAGAGGCGATGCAGCCGTATCAGCACCCTGAATGCGTTATTATAATGTCTATTATCTTAGAGCGGTTTCTCTGCACATATTGGGTTCAGAAAAAAGGAAATAACCAAACCTTAATTAAGAATCTTAAGACCTTAAGAGAATTGGCGGATTTAGTCTTGGACGCCCTAGGCCGTGTAGTACCTACCATTTTCTCAGGTCCCATTATATACGTACTACATATGAATTTACTTTCTTGCCAATTTTTATTGAAATAGATTCAGAAATCTAGTTACGTCGGGATAAAATATTTCTTATAGCTAACATCTGTTGGTTTATAAATTGTCATGTGCATCTTGAGGGCCCGCCACAATATCGGCGATTAGACCCATTATCAGGCCGTGTATACGGTCTGTAAGGCCGCAAAGGTTGACGGAGTGCGCATGAATTCACGCGGGCCAATACATGCAATATGCAGCATTCCAGCGCCCCGGCCAAAGATAGCGGCAGAACACCGTGTGACCTAAAAAAGGGAAGTGCGTCTTCAGCAACACGCCTCGAATAAGTTTGTTTGGCCTATTCATAAACAAATAGAATAAGCTTTGTCGACTTATGCAGTAAAGCTTGTGAACTATAGAAGTAAGATCAAAAATTTTACCACTTCTTGCCTCGGGTACACTAGGTTCTCTAATATGAGGATATTTTATGTTTTTGTATTTTATTTGAAAGCCAGACAAGTGCACCTCCTTGACCCTTGACAAGAAATTCATGGGCACCGGAATCCCTTCTATCAGAGAATTTCTTGTTATCATCAGTGTATTTTTTGCCAATATTATCCGCCGTCCACGATTATCGTGGATAATGGTAAGAGTCGAGTGTCCCCAGCCTCCCTATCCTACCTGCCTGTTACAGCAGTTGTGCTGAGCAAAGGCCTATTTTCATAATAAACATAACCCTTGCTCATGACAGGTTGACCATAGCATACTTAAATTATCTATAATGTAGAATTTGGGCGCACGGTTGGCGCAGTGGTTGAGCGATTGACTGCTGCGGTGCGTGTCGCGGGTTCGATTCCCGCACGATACAAATATTTGTATGACCTACAGATAATTGTTCCGGCTCTGGGTGTTTGTGTATGTGAGTTTATATGTTTGTAAACGCACCCACGATACAGGAAGAAATTCCTAGTGAGGGGGAAACGTTTTAAAAAAAAAAAAAAAAAGAATCCAGCTAGACTGTTAAGTAAAAAACTCACCATGAAAATTTTGGCAAAGACCATACATAGCTTACACATACAGACATAAGCTATCACAGTGAGATGGATACCGCATCATAGTATTTACTTCGCCGCTCATGCCGGAGATCGTGAGCATAAATCAGCTTTTTCAAATCAGTACATTATAATAGGTACTTTGTAAGTATATTGTGGGCATTAAATGACTTCGGGAAAATGGAAAATCGTGAGGAAACCTCTAGATCTAGAACTAGAGTACCTATTACCTACAAAGTACCTATTGAAAAAGCTGATTTATGCTCACGATCTCCAGCATGAGCGGCGAAGTAAATACTAGGCCATAGAGATATCAAAATTCTTTTTTGATAAGTCTATTGTTATAATTTTAAATAATGTATGTTTTTGTGTTTTCAGGTGGTTTTGGTTTTCTGTCTCTGGAGGCTGAAGACAACCGCCGTCTATTTTTCCACATGTCTGAGGTGCGTGGTAACCACACGGACCTTCAGCCCGGTGATGTGGTGGAGTTCGTCATGCTGACCAATCCTAGGAATGGCAAGTCTTCTGCTTGCAATGTTGTCAAAATTGGGTAAGTGTGCTAATTTCATCTATACTGATAATATAAAGATGTAAAGTTTGTGCGATTGTGACGTTGTGATGTTGTAGGGGGTAATCCTAAAATTCTTTCACCAGTGGAAAGCTACATTATTTCTGAGTAACATAATTAATTTTCAAAAAAACTTGGGATCCTTATAAAAATTGCAATAATTTATCCCGGTACTTGGCCGTGGTCCCCCAGTCTAGTTCCCCTTGGGGTACCATGAGCAAATATTTTTGCCCGTGGAATCCCCTGAATAACAATCTTATCAAATATATTCATTTAAATTTGCCATAAAAAAATCATTTAACAAACGAACTGTTGCTTGACAAATAAAGAAATAATTTTTTATTTGTAGTTCATATGAGATTTATCAATAAAAAACAACGTTGACGCTGGAATAATATAAAAAAACGTAAGACAGAATTTGAAGAAGAAAATGGAATGGGCATCTTGATCGAGGACCCATTATTTTTTAATATTTGCGAAAAAAAATAAGAATTAAAGAGAAAATAGTAAAAACTAAGTCATGAATTTCTTAAACGTGAATTAAAACTGTTAGTATTACTGTTGTGTTTACTTGGGCCCTCAATCCAGATGCTTGCATAAAGTGGCATAGCCAAAATCTCAGAAAGTACTAATCTCTGGATTAATCATTTTTATTTTATTTAGAGTTTCGTTAAGATTTTCTTTAATATTTTAAGAAATTCCCAAATCTGTATCTGACATTACAGATTTTTTATTTTTATTTATGAATGTTTTGATAATGTATGGTTACATTATAAAGTGACTAATCACATTATGTAATTGAGAATAACGTAAATGATAGTAATTCTTTTTCTCTGAACAAAACTATCGTGTTACCATAGCGGGAGTACCACGGGTCAAATAATTTGCCCATGGTACCCCTTTGTCCCCCTTGGGGGTAGCACGGGCAAAAATATTTGTTCGTGGGGGTACCACGGGCAAAAATATTTGTTCGTGGTACCCCAAGGTGGACTAGACTGGGGGACCACGGGCAAGTACCGATTTATCACAAAGTAGCAAAATTTTGCTTATAAAATTCATTCTTTGGCGTGCGCTGAGAAAACAATTGATGATACATAAAAAAAAAAATATTACATGATTAAATTGCTCATTATTACCTACAAAAAACGCTGCAAGAGAATATATCTATCATAGTTAAGTCATAATACTAGCTTTTATGTTCTAAATATTAATTATATCGCCGGTAGAAACAAAAGTTGCATACATTCGTATTGTAGTAATCATTCTTATTCAAATAGTTTAACAAATTGATAGGTTGGGTAGGGTGGGTAGGTAGGTCGGTGGTGGTGGTGGTGGGAACGAAGCAGCGGGAGTCAGCTAGTACAGTCCTCGCCAAACTTCTTGGCCGCCCTGAATTTGGTTTACCGCATGTGCGAGGCACGAAACGGTGCAGTTTTTGTATGAGATTTACTACTGCGCAGCCATTGTAGCCAACTTCAGGGCGGCCAAGAAGTTTGGCGGGGACTATAACTTATATTTTGACAGCGTTTTTTAGTCTAGTAATGAAATTATGCTGTATTTTGTAATTGTGGCCAGTATGTATGGGTCTTGTGGCGATAGAAATACTTTTATTGTATTTCACCTTTTATCAATGTTACTAGCGCCATCTCGCGGCAATTATTTTGGAAGCCGAATTTGATTAATTAAATCTGGTATATTTTTTTTAACAGCAAGCAAACTGATTATCGCACTTAAAATAAATCACATCTCTCTTAGCATTCTTATCTCAGCTGCATTCAATTACTTTTTTTTTATTCATCGTTTTGTGATTCATAATTTTGGTTTCAAAGATTCATACAAGACCACCATCATACCATCATCCATCATCTTACCAAAGTTTAATAAATATTCACCTTAAATTTAACGCTCGCATTGCCCACGCGTAAGTCCGCGTTGGTGTTAAATAAATGTTTTCTGTGACCATCGGCACGCTAAGCAGAGCATTTATTAATGGATTATGTTGATAATTTGCAGTGGTAAAGGTTCGGGGGCCAAAGCCCGGTGCGAGCGCCCAGAGCGCTTGTTGGCGCGCCTCCGTACGCTCTCGCTGGAGGAGTCCAACGGGCCACGGGTGGTTGTGATTCGTGCGCCTCGCGGACCGGACGGCACTCGCGGATTCCGCCCGCGTCGCAACGTCGCAGGTAAACATTGTATATCACATCACACATACTATATCACTCTAATATTATAAAGGCGACTATTACTTGTGTGTGTTTGTTTGTATGTTTGTTACTTCTTCACGCTCGAAACAGCTGGCCGGAATTGGAGGAAATTTGGCACAGAGAGAGAATTTAGTCAGGAATAGCGCATATGATATTTTTATACTGGGAATATGTTCCTATGGTATAATTTCGGACTTTCACGCGGGCGAAGCCGCTGGCAAAAGCTAGTTATATCGTTTAGCGCAGAGATGCTCAAACTGTCGGGCTAAAATGATAAAATCGTAGTAGAAGGTTGGATGGCGGTTGCTTGATGCCTAAACATTTTGAGCTACGTCACCATAAGTCTCAGCACCCCTTGCTTAGCGTATCACATCATCATTTATCTCGGTCTACCGCAGTCAACTGCTGAACATAGGTCTCTCCCAAGTTGCACTCTAACATCCAGCTCTACAATTTCCATGCCTAGTATGTCCATTTTCTCCAGCCTAATCAATCTATTTTGTGGACAGCATCTCTAATCAAAGGCAATCTAGTCTGTCCGAGTCAGTTCGTAGGATCATCAATCGATAACCCTCAACAAACGAGTCGTGGGGTTGTCGTAGTATGGTGTCGAGGCTGAAAGCTGGCTAAGCTCGTTTGTTCACGAGGCACCGCACGACACGATTTGCGGTCACGATTTTTAACACACTGCATACGGTCTGTCGTCCATTCGTTTGTTCACTAGACACGATTCTGCACTGCACTTGTATATTTTTATAAGCGCGTGAGTGACGAACCACGCGTGAGCTGTGGTGCGGTGTGTCATGTCGTCATCAAGCTCATACCGGTTTTGTTCAGCCGCTAAATGGTCACCGCAAAAAAAAAACGCGTCGACATAGCGGCATAGCCGAAAAACCGTATGAAAATCTCGTCGCGTGTGATGTGGTGTCTTGCAATGAACAAACGGTCAAAACAAATATATGGAGCTCTGAATTGTGACCACATTTTGCGGTGTCGTGTGTCGCGTCGTGAACAAATGGGCTAAGAGTCGCATATCAGCGTTTTATTCGTGCCACACTAGCTAAATTTAATATCTTGAGAAAAGTTTCTACCTTAGAAAATTACTCTATAATGTGATTTTTTTTTTCGTGGCCTAAACTGACATTTGGGGGGTTGTCACTTTATCGTTACATTAAAATAGTGTCGTACCCTAACTATCCTGAGTGATCGAAAGTTAATCGAAAATCGAATCAGATCGAAAATGAAACTATTTCACGGCATAAAAAAATAATTTGTTTAGAAACTTGCGGCCCATATTTAGATTCTACTCATTTATGTCTGAGACTTAATTTTATCGATTGCATTTATTTTATTGTTGATTTCATATTTAACACAATAAAAGTTCATGTACTATGTGTATGAATACTGTGTTATATTTAAATATATTTCGTTTAAATTCATAAAACATTTATTTACACCAATTAGTAAAAATAAATTCAGGAGTCATGTCACATCGATTCGATGAATCACTTATGATTGAGCCTTACCTACAACACTATGCTCCGCGCTTGCAACATTTAAAAAAAATAAGGTCAATAGCAACTGTCAGTTTAGTCCACGAAATTAAAAAATCACAGTATAACTAAATATTACTTTAAAGTTAATGGCTCTGATATTATAAACGCATTATCAAGTGACTTATAATAAGGTAACGTATTTGTTTTCAGATCAGTTAGCTGAGTAAGAGATCAAGACATCAGCATTATGGCCTCAACCATGTAGGTCCACCCATCTTAATGGTTTGATTTTCCACTTCAAATTATTTCATTGTATTCATGAGAGACTGACTTATCCTCTTTTCTTTAGCAGCATTTAGGAAATTGTTTTGTTATTTTTACTAATTCTAGGTGAAAACAATAAATTATTGTCAGCTGTCAGTACAGATCAAAATAAACGTTAACATGTATAACATCATTAAGCAAGGTACATATCAATTAATCAAACCAATTTGCGTTGCTTATTTACAGTTTATATGTAATATTATTAAGAGGTTCTTTTTCGCATAGAGACGTTGTTCAAAATTCCGTTTGTACCATTCCTTGGCCAATGTAATGCATGTAATGGTTTGCCAAGTTCAATATGTATTTGTCTGCGCTGTGGCGACACATGGCACATGAAGACGACGTGATCACACGAACAGCTAAGCATCTGTTTTCAAACTGTTCGCTGTAATGGGATTGGCATTCGAAAACAATGTAAATATTTTATAGAAGCTAGGTATAATGTGTATAAAATGCTCCTACATACAACCCGGCTAGTGTGTGAATCTATTGTCAATGAATACCAGCAGGAAATGGATAATTTGAAATGTTGCATTCACTGTCTGTCAGTTGGAAATAGATTTTCGTCGAAGCTTAGTGTGTCTAAGTAATCTGTTTAAGTAAGGTGCGTGATGAGTTATGTTATAAAAATTTTATGAACATTTGATACACGTTGCTGCGGTTGTTGTTACTTTTAGTGGATCTCTTTATGCGAAACATACTGTGATCAATGAAAATTTGTTGTGCAATAAAAATATAAGATGTTGGTCCTTATAGGGCTTTGCTAGTCTCTTAGTATTATGCGATCCTGTCTGTCACACGTTCTTCATTTGATATGTGTCGCCGAACATTGTTCTATTGTGAAGATGGCTAACCTTTATTAACGAACAAAATATTCATTGTTAATCGGAAAAGCATTTATGCAATGAACTGGAAAGGAACCAAAGACTGACTTAAAAATATTTATAACAGTAATACTTATTGGTATTAGATTATTTTGATCGGCTAAATGATGTGAACCTTCATGGTGTTCATTGTGGCCATAGAATTATAACAAATTAATTATTTCAGGAGAAAAGTGTTTGTTTAAAAATTTTAGTTATACTTTAAATTATGAAATCAAAGATATCTCAGTCTGCATTCTATTTTCAATATATAATGTAACAACGTATTAGAGTAAGTAACTCCAAAACAGCTTACACGTGTTGATTGTTATTATTAATTAACATGCCAATAAGGCTGCAATACAGTTTTCAAATCTTTTGTAACTACCTCCTAAAATAATGAAATAAGGAGAATTGTACGCTCGTAAAGCAGTTTATCAAATTAATCAGCCTCCTAGCAGCGTAACACTCTTAATGAACTAACTTTTATGACTAATGTCCTTCTGCATGCCTTCGACCCATTTTGGGGTCGGCAAAAAATGTTTTTTTATTCTTCTTATTTTTTCCTGTTTGTTATTTAGTCATTAAAACTACAGAATCGGATTCTCGAATCTTAATTAAAGTTTTTGTGATCGTGAGTGTGGTACGCAATTAGGATGCAAACCTTCCAAATATTAAGTAGGAAAACTTACTACTAAAACTTATAGTTAGTAATTTATTTATTAGAATTCTATGAAAACGAGAAAAACTGGTAGCTCTGCAGCATGTGAGTAAGAAATCACTAGCTCTGTCACCGAAACTTAATCAATGAATAAATAAACGAATATTAAAATTTAATATGTTATTGTATTATTTGTAGTAGTAATTCTGGGGAATTTATGGAATCTTCATATTATAAAAAAAAAAAAAACATTATATATTGAATTTGTTTGCAGTTAACATTTAACTATGCGGAACATATTTTATAGATAAAATACTCATTCTAAAAATCAATTTCAATTAAATATTATTATATTTTAATCAACAAAACGCGGGTAAAACTGTGATTAATGATAGGGATCTCATTGGATCGATCTATAAATTTGACTTATGTTGCCATTACAATAAATAAGACTTGAAATTATTATGAACTGCCATTGACTGTTTTTGCAAGCCTTGCTGGTGAAATTATTAAACTATTGATATGATTAATTCAAACAACTGAGCATATTTATTTCACAAAAATAAAGCTTCTAAAGTTTTATCGAAAAGCTTTTCTTTTACAGTAAAAATATACAAACAGTATGGAAACTACCTACAAACGCTCGAAACGGCACATTCACACAAACATACGCACCGACGAGACCACTGGCACTTCTGCGGTGCTGTCACTGAGCACCGCGACGCGACGAGTGGTCACGTATGTTTGTGTGAGTGTGCCGTTTCGAATGTTTGTAGGTAGTTCCCATACTGTTTGTATATTTTTACTGTGCCTCCGGGATTACAAAGACATGTATTGAAGTAGCCAGACAAGACCCATGTCGTGCTGTAACGAGCCATTGATTATAATAGTATTTAATGCTTTTTATTTTATTGTTTATTTATTTATTTTGTTTAATGCAGAATATAATTCCGCATCGAACCCGTCACGTACTTACGTTTTTTGCGTGATTTTTATTAGCCTTAGCCTTATTAGTTACTTTTTTGTTTCTATTTAATCACTTTCACTTTATCGTTATCGTCTCAATAAAATAGCTTTGTACATTATATTTATGTTGAACACGTATCCCCTGCCATCCCTGTCATTGTTACTATTGTCGGCGGTATCTGCTATTAGTTTGAGCGCATATGGGACTTGCACACATCTATCAGCCGGGCGAGCACGGCCTACTGTGACAGGCTTGAGTCACAC
Source organism: Anorthoa munda (assembly GCA_945859665.1). Taxonomy (NCBI): domain Eukaryota; kingdom Metazoa; phylum Arthropoda; class Insecta; order Lepidoptera; family Noctuidae; genus Anorthoa; species Anorthoa munda. The sequence goes on along the minus strand of OX243893.1, from coordinate 53,882,712 downwards.
ATTTTTATCACAGTTAGGGAGCAAAAACCGTGATAAAATGCGGGATTCAAGCTTATCATAGAGGCCGTGCTCGCCCGGCTGGTGAGGTAAAGTTTAATTTATTTTTTATACAAAATCATGTTGGTAATCCAGCAAGTTCAAGTCATGAATAATGTAATGCAACTATGGGCAATATTTAATACTCAGATACATTTTTAACTGAAGAATAAATTGTGCAAGTTTTATAGAACATAATTATAATGTCAAATATGTTCTATAGAAAAGCAAAGACCCGATTTTTCAATAGTCTGATAACTTGTAAATGAGGAATAAAAATGGCGGTTTTGCAGCTTTTTTATAGAATATATGTCAAACGGCCATTTTTATTCCTCAGCTACAAGTTAACAGACTTGAAAAATCAGTCCGAAAGCGTTATATTTATTCATCGGGTAAAAGTTTTTAATCTGACTATTGAAAATCGCCCCTTAGGCGCAGGCCACATAGAAATGGCGTCGGGCGCGGACACGGCACGGGCGGCTTCCTATTCCATTCCAATTTCATACAAAATGCTTGGCAATAAAGCGCAATTTAGGACCACGTGCCACGTCCGCGCCCGACGCCATTTCTGTGTGGCCTGCGCCTTAAGAAACGTGTTCGCGTCGTGTTGTAAGTCGTGTTACGCTCTTATTATGATTTTATTCATTTTAATGTGCCTAAGCACGCCAATCTTACTCTGTTAAGCTGTTTATTTTTTTTTCAAAAATTTGGATAACAAACTATTAACGCACACAACCATTAAAACTATAGTACATAGTTTTACCTCGTGATTATTGTTAGTTATAATGGTAAACATGTCTCCCTTAAGGACTTATGACCCTGTGATAGCTGTAACAATCAACTGATATATTAAAATAGTGATGAATAAATTATTAAGCTGCCTTAAATAATTGAAACATTTTAGTCTTCATCTTGTGTTAATATTATGATTCTTTCAAAGTTTTGGTATGCACAAATTCAGGAATGTTGAAATTTGCAAGGTGGTGTAGGCTAGCGATACTGAACCTGCGATTATTCGATGCCCGACAGGCGTTTTCTATGGCGTTAGAAATAGATAAGGGGCGAGGTCACCCCCTTATTTATTTATTACCATTTGAAAGCGTCAGCTTTGGCCTGAGGAATGCAAAAAATTGGTTGAGTATCGCTACTTTTGATTGTAGTACTGCTAACACTAAAGTACTATAAAAACATCGAGACAAAGTAGACCATCTTAGCAATGATTCATTCAAGTAATAGAAAAAGTACAAGTTTCCAAAATTTCTTTACTTTACAGTTCAGTTTGTATGATTGGTATCGTTCTTAGATTTGATTTTGGCAGATATCGAGGCCGGGTTTCTCACTGCTGAATTATCGCATAATTAATGTGACAAATTGTCAAGCACGCGTTATCTGCTGTGATTGGTTGAGTGTATTTTCAACAGCCAATCACAGCAGATAACCGGCGATTTTTCGCCGATTACGTTAAAAGCCCGATAATCGAGTGTTGAGAAACCGGGGGTGAATGAGTTGACAGTTCAGCGAGATGTCAGTTCAAATAAAATAGTTTGAAGTTATGAGATACGGGCTTTCCTTTCAAAGTGATGACTTTGGCTGTGAGTTTGAATGCGAATTTCACGTGTGTATATTAAAATAATTCTCAACGCAATAACTTACGGTTGTTTGCGACTTATACGGTCGACTTTTTGTACTCCGCATCGGCGGCTGTGTCTAGAGTGTGGTGACTGCGCCACGTTCGGACATCCAAGTCAATTAAACAAATTCCAATGTAAATCACAGTATCTCGTCGTCATCCCTGGCTTTAATTTTAAAATATCTGTCTAGTAAGGAAGCGTCAGTCATGATCACCGCAAGTCTTCCAACACGCCACTCGTTTTTTATGTTAATTGTAAAAGAGCAATTATTCTTGACTTACTTTAACTTTTTGTATCTGTCCCAATCAATCTTCCAAGTAAGTGCGGTTATTATATTCTTCCATATTTATCTACCGTCAAATCTATGAACGACTTAGTTTTATCGTACCAAATATCAGCATTTTTCATTTCTTGAGTAATAGAAAGCACTTTTGTGGACTGACATTCGATTAAGCAATAATTAAATGTGTTCACATGTGTTTGTACGAAGCCCTATCAGCTTTCGTGGACAAAATAAACATTAGAATATACATACTTGTTACGGCTCGATGTTCCCAGCAGGATAGTTGTCACTCCCGAGGTGTAAAGCTACTGCTGCCGAACATTATTGCCAATTTGTTAAACACGTTATTTTTATTATCATATTTTTTTTTCTTGTTTAGGAAATAAATTGGGTACATTATTGTTAACTGCCAGACCTATGTATACAAACCGAAAGTGTACCATGCGTAAGTTCTTATCGTTCCCTTAATTATTATTCAAATGGCACTATCTTGTAAAGTATGACATCTTTATTTTATTCGTCGTTTATACGAGGTTTTGCGTGTGTTTGACCTTTGATGTGTATACATAGGGCTTAATATTCTTTGTATTTAAAATGTAAAAGAGTATTCTTTAACAAACAATCAGCGTTTCAAGAATATCTTTTCTTATCAATAAATTAATAAAAGTGCAATACGGAAATCGTTTTTAGTGTAAGAGTAAATTATTGTTGGTTGAAATACAGTGCTTTAAATTCATGTAAGGCACACGAGAGCAGTGTTTTACACCTTGTTTAAATTTACGTCATGTTTGCACTATTTTTACGATTGTACTGTCTGTAATCTTGGGTGTTTATTATAAATCTTTGTAATAATATTGTCCATGACAATTTGACATCACTAAGTTCTGACGCGTGATCCTCTAAGATCATAGCTGTATTTAGTGAAGTAATTATTTAGTATCAACATCCTTTTTCAGAGCAATAATTACTCGAGTATGTTACAACTATGCATTACTATTTATACGGTATCGGGTAACATCAGGAAGCTAATCGATATGTAGCGATATTTGTATTTCGCGGATCATCTGTAAAATTGTGTATATATGTAGTTAGTAGGGCCCGGTCACTGACCTCTGGCTCGACGATGTCAAATTGTCGCCCCCGGAAATTTTTATGAGTACTCGGTTAAGTGCTTACGCTTTTCTTAATATGTAATCCCAAAGAAAAAATAGGAATTTTGAACAAACGTTATATGCTTTACGCTTTAAAACTGCAGTCTTTATTATGCTGCATCGAGTATAATATGTATGCCCATGTAACCAATATAATAGTCATAGTGAAGATGTAATGAAATAATCGAAATAATTGATGTTGTAGTGTATGCGAACTAAAGCCCCGGATCATTTCGGGTTTAGGTATTATTATAAACTAGTCTTAAACATCTACGCCCGGGCGCCAGCCACGAGCAGATGTATTTTTAAGCTAAACTGCTAAAAATAAATGCATAATGCATTGATGATCAATGATCTGATAAGGGAACCTTCGTATTTCTCCTTTATAATCGAAAGTTTCAGTGTAGCTACGAATTTGGCGAACCAGTGAAAATATATTCAGTGCCTAAAAGAACCTCTGGGACTTGATTAAAAAAAAAAAACAAACAAAATGTGAAATTATTTAAGCATTTCAGAAATTACAAACTTTGAATAATCATAAGAGTTTATTTTTATTTATCTTCGAATGTATTCTTTAGACAACTATCTATGCCAAATGTTTATACAGTCCTGTACATTTTTTTTTAAATTGTGATTAAACCAATGTACCTACATCATCTTATTCGCATTGTATGAGTCCCTTAATAATAAGTTTGGCGCAATAATTCCGGTATAATCCTTGTTAAAACCAGGTTTGATGGTAAACACTAATTCCAATGTAATCCACATTTACCAAGTCGCAGTTACCAAGAGAACTTGAACCACAGTGAACCACTGTCCTCTTTTTCATAGTTTGATTTCTCTATATGTTAAATCTGCTCACCATAACTAAGGTTTCTGTTGTCAGTTACTACCTGTTGGGCGCTTACAGGATTATAATATATCTATCAGACAACATACTGTAAGGTTCAGAGCTTACCACGAGCAGAGCATTTTCTGAGACTATTGAAAAATTCATATTATGACAATTCCATACACCTCCAAACTTTATGCTCGAGCTTGCAAGATGCATGTTCGAGTCTGCGCTTATATTTTATTTACATATTCTTCCTGTTCCTCTTCCAAAAGGACGATAATTACAAGTCATAATCAACCATATTGAACACGTCTGCTAACCTCGGATTTAGGCATCAAACTGGTCATGCACGCCCGCCTGGCAAACCAGAGTTTTCAAAGGAGCTTGCTCACGGAGCAGGGGGCAGCATGCCGCCTGCATGGTCGAGCAGTCAAAATTCTGTGCGACCATACGCGAGCATTTTTGCAGTTCGGTGTGCGCTGAGCCTTAGTACTACTCAACTAAAATAATTCACGACGCAGACACGAGATTTCATGAGACTTTTGAGACAACTTTTAGAACGCCACAGAAAAGTGATGTATACGAGTTTTCAACTTATTATCTATCATTCCGAGGTTGGTACCTAATTTGACTGTACTCTAAATCTAAACAGGACCGATCCACGACCGGCTGATAAACTACGCGTGGAGACAACAAGGGAGAAAATCGTAACACGTATGCTGAAGCAAACTAGAAGAATTAGTTCACAATACCCTACCAGCTTTTATCTGTAGGTATAGGTATCTCAGAAATTAAGTGCTATCAATGCCAGCGTTTCTATGAAATGAATGAATGGTTATATAAGCATAAATAAAACACGCAAGCTAAGTTTATGTTTTTATTAAAAATGTAAAAATACATCATTATATCTATCACTATCATATTTGGGAAAACCCACATTACGGACTGAGGTTATCCGGGATCACTCAGTGTCACAAATCTGTGTCACAGATATTATGCAATATTTAATCTAAGTATACAAAATTATGTGTAATTAAGAGTCACGTTTATATTGTTAGGTATCATGGGCTTTATAAAAATCTAAGTCGCTACATAGCGTCAATATTTTTATCAATAAAAACCCTTTGTATTTTTTATAGGCAATTTCCCTATTTCAATTTAATACTTTGATTCGATTTTGATATTAATAAATTAACGTTTTCTAACAAGATAAAATGTAATACCTACACTTGAGACTGGGACAATATTTCAGTAGGTACCTATAGAAAAGAAAATACTTTTAAAGTATAACACTAAACACATAGTCATGGCGCGTTTACATTAGGTCGGCCACCGTATACGGCGACCACTTTCGGCATGTTCCCGTTGAGTTAAACCATTTTGTGATAAACTGTTACCCATTAGGATAAAAATTACCGATTAGTACCGATTATAACAAAATGGTGTAATTCAACGGGAACAAAAGTCGCTTTCTGTTGAACCGGATCGGTTAACCGATTTGAACTGTTTACATTAAGTCGGTCACCGAATACGGCGACCATCTTCGTTTAAGTTGTCGGTTTACCGGATTCGGCGACCGCATTAACAATAAATATAACTATTCTTGATGCGTGCGCCGTCCGCGCTCTTCGATTGAACATCGAGTGGTGCGTTTCAACAAGTCAGTCGTGTTCGGTTACCGAAAACGGTCTGCGGCCGAATACGGCTAACCGAAAACCCGTTTACAGTGGTCGGTGACTGAATACGGGCTGCAACCGAATCGGTCAAAACGACCTTATGTAAATGAGCCATCATAGGACTAGTGACCATGTTCGGTTAATCTATAAAAAGTTCATAAGTATAAACATCTACAAAAACAAAAATTACTTTAGGCACCGGGAACGGTCACCCATGTCACTGCAGTGATAGATTCCAGCCATGTCGAAGAGCAGAATTTTACATCAGATCTCCTTACGAGAGCCTCTAGACATGTCGAGGTCGACGCTCGACGTTGAGCCATAAGCCGTCAAAGCATAATTTTACCAAAATAATTTTCAAACAGTTAACAAGAAAATAAACAACGGAATAACAGAAAAACAATACCTAGTTACTTACTTCCTGTAACATTATCATTAATGACTACCTACATACTTACATACCTATATACTTTCTACAATAATACCTTTTATCCCAACATAGCACCAATATTTACAGTAAATGGGTAACAAAATATGAATTACGTCATTAGAAATATATGTCACTACTGGCTTACTGGTCCATCTACACAGTGGCACAGATTGCTAGCACTAGCATACAGTGGCTAGCTGGGCCTATTGGGCTCTGGGCCGTTTGGGCTATTTGCTCACGATAGCCCAGATAGCCATGAACATGAAACCCGGGTAGGTATCTGAAAAAGATCAAACCTACTGGATCACTTGCGCCAAAAACTTAACTCAGAGTTACTTGCTAACACGAAGTTAAACTTACATATGTCATACATATAATGGCAAACAATAACACGGAGTTAACCACTAACTCGGTTTTAGATAACCTAGGGAGGCTTAAGCAGGCCTTACCGCCAGTATCTCAACACTCGATTATCGGGCTGTTAACGTAATCGATGAATAATCGTCGGTTGTCTGCTGCGATTGGCTGTTGAAAATTCATTAAACCAATCACAGCAGATAACGCGTGATTGACAATTTATCACATTAATTCTGCGATAATTTAGCGGTGAGAAACTCGGCCCTAGAATGTAGGTAGGTAGGTACTGATGATTACAAAAAAAATCCTTTACGAGGTGTTAGCACACTCTGCATAAGTTATGATCCAAATTTGTTTTCAAACTTTGTCTGTAGAATTGATTGTTGGGTTTTTTAAAGTTTCGACAGCAGCGTTTGTTGCATTGACTCCATGTATAGTTTCGCAGGACTTCCCTGCATACGTGTTATGAGCATAGTTCGTCCACTGTTGTATCGCCCTGTACAGATTGGTGCCTGGACTCAGAGAATTGACGACGTCCTTCGCTCCAACGACATGGTAATCTTTTATCAGATAGCCGCGCTCGACTCCTAAATCGAGCAACATTTTGGCCCTTAGCAGCTGCAGGTCCGTCACTTTTGAATAAGATGGCAAACCCTCTCGGTAATCACCTGAAATCGTGCGAAATGTATAGATGAATAAAATACATTTAATTATATTATGATTGTGTGTATTTAATCCCATATTATCATCAGCCTTTTAATGTTCCCACTGCTGGGACACAAGCCTCCTCTCTGTGAGCGAGGTAATGGGTCTTAATCCACCACGCGGGCCCAGTGGTTGGTAGATGTCACATGTCTTGAATTTTAGCTTCTTAGACATGCCGGTTTCCTCGCGATGTTTTCCATCACCGTTTTAAGAGCAGTGGTGATGAAATAATTTACACAAAGTAAGGCGCCTGCCTGGGTTCGAACTGACGACCTACGACATGTAAGTCGCGGCCTTTACCACTGGGCCACCACTGCTCTAATCCCATATAACATTTAGCTAATAGCCGGCGTGCGTGTATGACTAGTTGAATGAACTTAAAGAAAATGAGTAAATATGTAAGTATCGTAGCAGGTGGTGTTCTGTAGTGGTTGGTGAGAATATAATTCTCTCATAAGATGAAATCAGATATATATATATTGAAACAGAAAAAGCTATCAATTTTACAGTCGGGGTTCAGAAGTTAATTTTCTCTCTCAACTACACGGCTTGCTGTACCTACGCTTTGTTGCAAACTTTAGGTACAAGCAATAATTGTTATTAAATAAATAAATAATGTGTTTAAAACTTTGTAGATGAACGTGATATAATTATTGTTCACGTATAGTAAGGTAATTACCAGAATAAGGCAATTAAAATGGAAATAGACTTGGCCATATAAATTACGAGGCATTGAAAAGTAAAACAAAATATTAGTATGTTCTGTATTTTGGTACCCAAGAAACAGGAAAAGAAAACGAACAAGAAAGTTTCGGAGGTAGAAAGACGAAATAAAGATAACAGCAGGGAAAACATGGACCGACTAGCCAGAGTCGTTAGTTTTTTTTTCTAAAAGTTCTGTCTGAATAAAGGCTTAATATTATTAAGATTATGGTTTATAAACTTAATTTTCTCAGTTTAAAACCTGTAGGCTTATTACGTATCTTTTGCAAGAGCAAAACGATAGTGATCAAACGCTTTATGTCATAAAAGTCGGAATTACCTGCAGTGTAGGTATGGTAGGTCCTACACAATCGTTTTCTAATCGCTCGCTGTTTTTCAAATGCATTTATTTAAAAGAACCGCCAACAACTCTAAAACTTTTGTATGGAAGAGCAATTATTGCGCAAAAATCGCTATCGTTTTGCTCTTGCAAAAGATACGTAATAAGCCTGCTGGTGTTTGTTAGGATCTCACAGATGTGAATCCAATCCAAGATGAGATCCTACAGAGGCGTGGAGAGCTCTCCAAAGAATATTTGAGCACCCTGCGTCGGATAAGACAGAAGTTGTCGACTTGAATACCACTAAAGATGATGTTTCAATCAAGGATGTCAGTGCGAGCGTAGCGTATACCTTGAAAATTTTACCACCAGAGGTTAGATTTTATCATCGTCTTGGACGATTTTAAGCAGTTGCACCCTATAACGAAGCCTGCTCTAACTTAAGATCACGCTTCTACACTCTCGATAAAAGATTTGATTTTAGCGATACTGAATAGGTTTTCTCCTGAAGACGTAAAACATACAGTCAACCTCAACAAGTTAAGTTAACGACTTTAATGAAGCAAATATATAGAAATAAATAGGACTGATGAAAATTTTATCATCGAACTGATCTGAATGTACTCTGGCTAAAATTATTTTCATATTAACTACCAATAGGTACTAAAAAACATTTTACTAAAAAAATTAAACCGTCTTCCAAAGCGAAATAAAAGATTTCTTTTCCGAAGTCGGTGTCGAATCAAACGAAAAGCAATTGGTACCAAAGACACCGACATCAGGAAAAAAAGTTATTTTTCGCTTTGTAGTTATTTGCTTTGGAAGTCTGTTTTTTTTTTTGGTTAATTGTTTTTTCTATAGTATGTACTTATCACATGCTCACTATTTAATAACACTATTGTAATGTATGTATTATGTTAATACTCGTATTGCTACCTATACAACGTGCGTGAATGCAACTGGGCGCTCCGACCGGCCAATCAGTGTCCTCATTTCATAATAGCTAACGTTTCGTTTCGCAATATTACTAGAACGACTCGTGTTTCCTTTCTTTTTCCAGTAAAATTAAGAAATGTTTTCACCATTGTCATGTTGTTAATGTTTTCAAAATCGTTCGAATTGAAATGGTCTAGCACTATAGCCTACCACTTAAAACGGTGTGTGAGAGCCTGAGGTAGATGCGCGGTAGATACAGGCTTTACAAGAGGGTGTGGTATGGTAAGGTTGACAAATGTCCGCCCCGCACAGGTAGTATTGGCTTATCAGTTTTACGTGAAGTGCTTGACTTACCTATAAATGCTATTCCAAGGGTACAGCTATTGTATCCTATCGTGTGAGCGCCAATCCTGTTCCAGCCTCGTACCTCATACACTCTGCCTTCGTTTCCGATCACGAAGTTGTAGCTGGAACGGGATGAAAAGTCTTTATGTCCAGTACATAAAAAGTGCTAAACGCAATCATATTTTAACATAATGATTTGGATTTCTTTGCCTTGTCTATGCAAGGTAGGTTATGAGAAGAAAACTTGAGTCACCCAAACTTAAACGTAAACTTATAGGAATCAAACAAGAACAAATCTTTGAGACAGAAACAATGATTTTTCTGTAGCTGTTATCAAGAGGGTTTTGTAAAGTTTGAAAGGAAAGCGTAGCTTTGCCAGTATTTATTTTATGTTCATTGTATTTGTGAGTTATATAATTAATTTATTGCAGAACTTACGGTAGATCGTATCCAAGAGTTGAGATATAGTAATTTTGGAGGTTTCTAAGCTCAGCGGCGCAATTCGCGAATAGATTGCACTCCGCACTGACAGTATGAGCGACGATGACGAGCTTTAAGGGTGCAAACCGAGTCACTGCCTCTTGGTTGACAAATTCTGGAGCTAGCCACATGTCTCGAGTAATGTACCACTCGTGGGGAGCTGTTGACAAAATATTATGTGCACATTATTAAATAAGAATCCATGAAGTAAGTATTTTCATGAACATGAAGGAATCAACTATGAACCAATTTAACGAATTTTCGGAGCTTTTACAAAAATTTCTGTAGTTAGGCACATCTGAATGTTTATCAACGACCTCTGCTGCAAAAGTGTAGACATATATAGTCCTCGCCAAACTTCTTGGCCGCCCTGAAGTTGGTTTACCGCATGCGCAAGGCACGAAACGGTGCTGTTTTGTATGAAATTTAATACTGCGCAGCCATTGTAGCCAACTTCAGGGCGGCCAAGAAGTTTGGTGAGGACTATACCTAGAATATTAGCCGTGCGTGTAGCTTATACGGCCATTTTATACTACTTTATATTTAATTGGTAAATTGGGCGAATTTAGGCTATTTGGAATGAAATTTCCGGCGACTCGGGGCTCGACTCGTCTGCAAACTGTATGTAGGTAAGTACACGATGTGATTCTGTTGTGGCCATGGATACAGTTTAAATACTAAGTACATCGTACATCCATGGTTGTGGCGGTTGACATTTGTGGCATAGCATTTATAATATATTTTTTACATTTAAAAGTATAAATACAACCAATTTCCAAATAAAAACTACAAAGTGTAAAAACAAATTATTATAAAACAAAAGCCCGACTGCTAAAATATAATTAACTGAAAAGAGAAAAACAAGTACTATTAAAAAAGATATTATATATTACGAGGTGCTGCCAGAGCGGTGACAAACGAAGTTTTGATATTGTTTTCTATAATTTTTGTTTGTTCCCGCCTACAGCACCAAATAATATTTAATGTTTATTTTAATAGTACTTGTTTTTCTCTTTTCGGATAATTATTTTTTAGCAGTCGTTTTTATAATAATTTCTTTTATTTCAGACTTTTTAGTATTATTAATGGACGTTTTCTGCAAATAAGTTATAAGATAAAAGGGTATTTTTCTATAAAAGTTAGGCTTGTCTTGAATTTCTGCCAAAATAGTAACATAAAAGTGTTATGATATATTATTATTATATATTTGTGGAATAGTCTATTTAGTAGCTTTCATTTGATACCCTCACCAATTTAAAAAATAAATTATCACCATTTGAAAGGTACATTATTCCAGATTTCCAGATGGTCATTGGCTATAACTACCTACCTAAGCCTAGCTAAGAAAAAAGAAAAAAAAGCTACCTACCTAATATTTAGATTTAAGCAAGTAAATTTGTTTAGAATTCTTATTGTATTCTAAACAAAATTACTTGATTCTTGAAATGCCCTCAGGCATCATTCGCTTTTGCTATACTGTGTGGCATTGTTTTACCAGTGAAGTTGATAACTGAGAGATTTATTTACATAGATACAAGTATATACAGTGTATAAAATACTTAATTAACTAAGACTACAAACATAAACACTTAAACCAAAAACTACTCACTAACTAAACCAAAAAATATACTAATCTAAAATATGGCGTCAAAAACTTCTCCACATCGTTGTCCACTGATAATGTGCCAAAAAGACTGGCAGCATTGCCACGTTGTATGGCAATGCTTATTCTCTGACCGAGGTAAAAGCCAGCCCTTGGGTCACGCGAAGTGTCAACTAAGCGTTTGGAAAGATCTTTAAACAAAGCGTGAGCACTCGGACCCCACAGACCAAGAGTTTCAACCCCAAACGGCTCGAAAATGTAACTACCGATGAGGTTATTATATTGCCGCCGCTTGAGGTTCTCTGGTTCTCAGTTCATAACTTAAATCTTAATTTTGTTTTTGCTTTTGTTTACTAAGGGAATTCCAGATGAACAAGCCCAATATCACTTACCGGATCCGGAAATCGAACCCAGAACCAGTAGCGCTTGCGACCATTAGATCAACAAGGCAGCTTACAGACCAAGCACTTACTGCATTTAGGTAATTTATCTATGTTTGCTATATTTGTAAGTATCTAAGAACTATGTTTATTTATCAAATGAATGAATTGAAGTGCCTGTTAGTGCTTGTAATACTTTATACCTATAGGTACGTATTATAGTAGTATTTACTGGGTGCATCGTCCTCACGTATTATGAATAAAATGTATGTATGTAAGTATGTGTGTAATGTATGTGTGTAGTAGTAATTATTTTAGAACATTAATTTTAAAGAGTACCGATGTGTAGCGTTTCTTGACCGTTCTTACAGTCTAGGTACCTTTGCGAATGGACAGTAGAATCAATTACTAATTGTTATTTTTAAAATAAAAATATTAGTCATTCAAAAGTTTAGCTTAATGGCCTAATTGAAATAGACGATTTTTCTTTGAATTTTGCAGATACTTACATTTAGGAATCCCAAGAAGCGGTAAAGCCAGTTACGGATTTGGAACTAAGCTAGAGGTAATTTTTCAATCTTAAGTACTTACTTAAACTTTGCAGTTTGCAGACGAGTATGAAAAATTATCTCAGCTAGACAAGCCCAGCTTATATACACCTACTTAGCTCTCAATCTGCAACTGGCTTGAGGGTTGTATCTGTCCAATAGGTAGGTAAACCTACTCGTACCTACCTACATTATCTGCATCTACAAATAGATTATCTAGAGACTAGGCTGCACTGTCCTTGCACACGTTATCAAGTATTTATTTACCTACTTTTGCTTTCTGAGAATCGACATTGATACCTTTCAGTCTTTTAGATATATAACTACCTACTCGCTCGATATGGCTATTTTGATATTGCAGGTATTTACTTACCTAAGTATGTATAACCTTAAACATCTAGTTTAGGCCTCGTTTACGGAGGCGTGGCACCTTGCGCGTCGCGTTAGGACAGTTACGCATTACATCCGATCCGTGTCCGTGAAAGAACAATGGCAGGTGCCCATACATTGTTTTAGCTGAGATTAAACTCCTACGTCATTAAATGAAAAATATCTGGTTTAAATCAGGGTGATGTTCTGAATTAGTTTGTGCAAGAATTTTTGTTCGAGAGTTTCGAGAATAATAGATATTCAGTCATAAACTTTTGTAGGTTATGTCTGGGTAACTTTTAATAATGTGTTTAATAGGTAATCTATACTAATATTATAAAGAGGAAAGATTTTTTTGTTTGTTTGTTTGTTTGTTTGTACCGAATAGGCTCCGAAACTACTGGACCGATTTAAAAAATTCTTTCACAAATAGAAAGCTACGTTATTCCTGAGTAACATAGGCTATTTTTTAATCCCGAAAACGGGTCCTGTGGGGTGGCCCACGGGAGCGAAGCCGCGGGCAACTGCTCGTATTATACAATTTCGTAGAAGTAAAAGGGCAATATCGCATTAGTATTTCCCTTATCTAGTTATTTCAGCATGAAATGTATAATATACTCTTTGTGTATCAAATGGTCGTCGTCAACAACCAAGCTATATTTTTTTAGGCTTGGATACTAGTCTTTTTGCCAATCATTAATTGAAAGTCAATCAAAAAAATGAATTATTGTTTTCTACTACACTACAGTATTCATACCTACCTGCAAGGAACATCTACAATTAGACATAAACTGTATTTTTAACTCATTTACTGCAATAAATACAATACTTAATGATATTATTACTTACTATAGTAACTACAAGTCCCTTAACAGATAAAATATATAATGGCAACACGAAACTAAAGAAATTAACAAAAAATCAAACAACTAATTATTTATTATGTTTTTTTTTTTATCCGTTTTGAACCAGCCCAATTATACTTTAAAAAACGTAGACAATTTATAGAATTTGTTTCGTATATAACTCACTTTCAGTCGCTCAACTATAAGTCAGCTAAGATTTCGCCATTGTTCTTTCGGTTCCGTAGTAAATCTTGTAGGGTACTTTACGCACTACATCCGAACTCTATCCGTCATAATTCAGATTTTGAACTCGGAACTCAAATCACGGACACGGACGTGTAGTTCGTAACCGTCCTTAGACGGTCCCTTAGAATTCATTATAATATCTGTGGCTAAAGAAGCTAGTCGGTTGCAAGGGAAGGTCAAATTTACACAGGAGTAGCAAAGATTTACGCAGAAATCCTAAAAATACTTCTGGTAGGTACGAAAGTACTCCTCAGCTTAAACCAGCGGGGTACAAAGGTGTGATATAATTTTAAGTGTTATTTACTTAGGTATATTATAAAGAAGTAGTTAGCAGCAAAATGTCCTTACCTACGTCCGCGACGGAACCAGCAGTCCTCTTGGCTATTACATTGAAGTAAACAATTAAAATGATGCACACTAAGAGGGCAAGTAAGGCAGCAGCGCACGACAGTCTCTCAGCCCTCGTGGTACTCTTCGCTATGTCCCATAAGTATCGAGGTAGAGGCAAATCTGAAATGGAAATATAAGTTGCTATAGAAAGGTTGGTTTTTAATAGATACCATTTGAATTATATTGTTTTGCATTTCAAGGCAATTAAAATGCGACAAAGAAAATTACCTTTTGTTTTTCTATTATTCTGGAATATTAAGAAAGATTTTTTTTCAAATATTGGGTATCTTAGTTAGATATTAGAGGTACATTTACACCTGGGCACGTACATAGGCAATCTAGGTAGGTAGATATGTAAGACTGTAAACCTTATCCTGTAGTGCCTTTTGCAATAAAATATACATTATTCTTCTAATGTTGGTTGTTGCTGATAATCAGCGCCTTTGGTGATAAGTTCGACCGAAGTCAAGGCATATAGCTGAGTAAAGATCTATTCTTGCTCGGATGCGGCGTCTAGCTTTCTTTTCTTTCTTTATTTATCGATGGATAAACGTAGGTACACGATTGACTAAGGGCGGTTACGCACTATACGTCCAAAGAGTTCAAAATACTCGGAATTATGACAGATTATGATGGATAGAGTTTAGCAAATCACGGACACGGACGTGTAGTGCATAATCGCCCTAACCGTCCTACCTCGATAATTACACATTAATAGTCCGATTGTGTAGAATCATATCCAATCCTATAGAAAAAAGGATGTATGAGAGGCAATAGTAATAGTTGGTCCCGTACTCCCTCTCTTCTGATCCTGCGATCAGTGTAATGGTAGATCAGAGAAGCCTAAGAATTGAGCAGATGCAGGTAGGTAGGTAATATAGGCACCTAAATACCTAACTGGGTAGGTAAGTGTGAAAGTAGTCACTGCATGATTGTGGCAATTGGTAGGTAGTCATGGAAGGTATAGAAATGTGATGCCAAGGACTGAGCAACATGTGTGGCAATTTTTAAACGTTTGAGAATGAATTTGCATGGTTCTATATGAGTAGAAAGCTAGATTAAGACCTAAGAACCATGCTTTATTGTTCTAAAAGTGATGAAGAACACTTGACCTAGGTTTGGAAATTAAATGCGTGCTGCGCCTACTCCAACAACTTGGGCTGGAGAATGAAAACCAATGTAACTATACCCACCTACCTATTTATGCTGGATTACCAACTTTTTTTATGTAAATTACATGTTTTACAGACGCAAACATGATTAGGAATATTTTGATATAGGACGCAGTAGGTACCTACGTCGGCAGAAGTATAAAAAAACATGATTTCAATTAAATCAATATATTATAAATGTCTTTATCAACAAACAAACAACTCGTTCAAGTAGGTATTGGTAACAAGAACTCTAAGGGCGGTTAAGCACTACACGTCCGTGTTCGTGAAATTTCGGTTCCAAAGTAGCCGTCATTAGGGAAACTTACGCACAACTAATGCAAAGCATACAGAGCATTTTGAACTCGGAACTCAAATCACGGACACGGATCACGGACACGGACGTGTAGTGCGTAACCGCCCTTAGAACGTGAATTTAATACTTAATTACTTTTGCATCAGGTAAGTATAGTTATTGATTTTTATATCACAAAAATTATGATCCTCTGGTAAAACGCTAGACGAAGCGGTTAACACTAGTCTTTAAAGGTCTTAACTTCTACGAATCTATTATATTCTTTATTAACATTATAGCTTTGGCATTGGCACACAAAACAAACGCATTTGCCATTAGTGGTCAGTGACAATCACTTTTCACATATTCCGATTTACGAACACGATAAATATGCACCTACGTATATATAAGTATATATATAAGTATGTTGTTTATATATTTTCAGAGTTGATCCTATGCTGAATGACACCAGGGGGGTGACCATAAGCTCTTAGAGTAAGGTTATTTTGAGTGTGTGTAAGGGACAGATGTATATGACTTGTATACATCTGTCACTTAATGGGGCAAGTGTGGGGCAATGTTTTTAAATAAAAAAAAAAAAAAATCGATCTCACCCACCCCCCTGTTCATTTTCAAGAAGTTACTTCGTGCAATTTATCACATATGAAGACCGAGTGCAGCAAAGAGTCTAAATTATTAAATTATTCAGACAACAAACAGACATTTCGTGAATCGTGATATCCTAGTTAGTTATATATAAAGTGACTGTTTTTAACCAGAGGGAAGTGGTTGCGAATCGTCCATTTTCAGAGTTCGGATCTATTCTAATATCTATACCACAGATAATATGATATGCTATAATGTGATTTTTTATTTCGTGGACTAAACTGACATTTGGGGGGTTGTCACTTTATCGTTACATTAAAATAGTGTCGTACGCTAACTATCCTGAGTGATCGAAAGTTAATCGAAAATCGAAGTAGATCGAAAATGAAACTATTTCACGGCATAAAAAAATAATTTGTTTAGAAACTTAGCGGCCCATATTTAGTTTCTACTCATTTATGTCAGACTTAATTTTATTGATTGCATTTATTTTATTGTTGATTTCATATTTAACACAATAAAAGTTCATGTACTATATGTATGAATACTGTTATATTTAAATATATTACGTTTATATTCATAAAACATTTATTTACACCAATTTTTTAAAAATAAATTCCGGAGTCATGTCACATCGTCACCTTAGCACACTCCTTGTTACTTGGCACAAAGACAATACCGGTTAGGCATATAAAAAAATGCTATTCCTGAAGATCCTGGGACAAAAAAATGGGACAAACTATTTAAATTATTGCATTGTCCTCGGGCATTGATGGGTGTCCAATGTTTCAAATTAAGCCGATGTTTTGAAGGGGTTGAAAATCACGTTCAAAGATTCCGTTCCACAGATATATACATACCAAGCTAATAAAAGCGTGTTAAAAAGCTAGCGCTTATTAGATATAGCCCCATCGGGGCGCATGGCTAAAGGATTGCAGTGCAAAATCAAGGTACAAAATTAATATAAAAACAAAAAAACCGACTGCTAAAAAATATTTAACTGAAAAGAGAAAAACAAGTACTAGGTATAATTTATACATTAAATATTAAAATAAAAGATGCTGCCAGCGGTGACAAACGAAGTTTTAGTAGATTTTTCTATAAGTTTTGTTTGTCTCCGCCTGCGCAAGACGCGCCCTGCTCAAGCCTGTAGGTAAATCAGGCCTTGATGACCACTTGGGTGAAGTGAGCATGAAGTAACCCGTCATTCCTCTTAGCTAAGGATACTCAATTTCACATTAGTTTTCAAAGAGAAATGTTTACAGAATACCGAATACGAACTTCCTTTCAATGATAGAAACGTACACTGTCGCTGAGAGTCATAGTGACTATGAATCCCGCAAAAAATACACAAGGGAACGACGCGAAGCTGGGAAGCTAGTGTGTCATTTAATCATAGGTAAGTGTTGCAAAATTTTCTATTGTTGTAATGTTTTTACATCTACTAATGTCGAGTGATCATTACTTGGCACTATAAATATGGTTTGACGTATTGCAATTATCAGTTAGTTGCAATAATTGTGGCGGATTCAGCACTCTTATCAATTGTAGTATCTATCACAAAGGCCAATAAATATGTTATTAGGTGTATGTACTATGTATCAATACCTAGTCGTTGTAGACAATGGTCATAGTCAGATTTCGTATCAGCCTGAATGCCTATAGGTAGATCTATGAGAAAAGTACTAGCGTATTAACGATAAAATAAAACGCATACCTATAATTTGTAAATATATAGTAAATAAACCTATATACTAACATTATTCCTACTTATCTAATACCTATCTAGTATCTACTTACATAATATGATCTACTCTATAATGTTCAATCTATCACAACACAATTTAAACAAAACATTTAATAAATGGCTGGTCTAATTATCTCCCCGAGTGGGCATCCAAATGGGTGGAAAAAATTGCAGTAAGTAAACAACTAACTACATGTTCGTAACAGTCTCAGATATGGAACCAAAAATAGTGAGCATATCGTTAATCAGTGGAATTAATCTAAATCCCTCGACGTACTAAATCCCAGCTCTTTAGGGCTTTCGGACAACGACGTCAAAATATATATTTTAGTACATAATGTAGAATTCCACTGAATTTTCTGTAATGTATTTACCCACCATTGCCATACTTTTGTGCAGCAATAAAATTAAGTGATCCCCATAATGCAATTCATGTTTACCATCAATAATACATATTATTACTCATCAGTCATCACACGATACCTAATTTTGAAAAATCTTTATTAGCCGTACTGATATTTCATAGAGGGAAACAGCTTGTCAGTTTATAAAAAATGTTTAACTTTGTATCTGATAAAATCAGATGGTTATTGGAGTATTAATTACCTACACCAACAGACACATCTTAGATAAAGTCGTTATCGCGGTTTTTGGATACAGAATTGAAAGATAGAAACTGGTCAAACTCGATTTAAATGCTAAAATTTGACGATTTTCATGTCAAGATTTTGAACATGTTTCAACTTCGTATTCTTCATTAAGAGTCTTTGAGGAAAAATATTAACTAGCCATATGTAGGTAAATGAGGGTAAACAGTTGAGGTTTCCATAATTTTACTAACAATTGTAATAACAACAACGTTAAAACTAGGGCTGTACATCCAATACGAGTCCGTGAAATTTCAGTTCCGAAGTAGCCTACATCCGAACTCTATCCGTCATAATCTGTCATAATTCAGAACATTTTGAACACGGAACTCAAATCACGGACACGGATCACGCACGGACACGGACGTGTAGTGCGTAACCTTTGGTGAAGTGTACAGAATCTAGGAATTAACACTTCCAAGCTTCACCTAAATTTTCGCGATGAGATTTACAGAATACTTAGCACTTGGTACTGAATCATTGTGGTAAATTCCATCGGACAGTATTTCACTAAACTGGCGTTCAATGAAGTTAGACCAATTTGTGTGCATTTCTTAGATTTTCACCTATAAATGGCGCCATTTTTTATTCGACTACCTAGCTACATAGGGCAGTATTTTTATTGTTTCTACATTATCTATAATCCTACACACACATATTTTAAGGGGAATTTTAGTTTTTTGATGACTCTTCATAATAGACTTCGAGACTAAGAAGTTTTTCACTAGACGTGACTCTTTACAACACTGGGATTAGAAGACACTAAAAAAAGAATCGAATTAAAACACTATGTAGATTGCGGTGTAGATAAACGACTATAATCGTAACCACAGAACAGTTAAAAGAGATCCTACGTATAATAGTAGTTGATCAACATCTAGAATTTAATACTAGTGTAGCATTAACATATCAAGTCAACTAAATGCAAACATTTAATTATACATAACTTATTTAAGTTTCAAATACCTACTTAATGCTTATAAATAATAGTTATTTCTAATATTTTATATCTATGTAGTCCGTCTCACTAAATTCTGTAACCTTACTGGTTACTTAATCACAGTCTTAGAACAATTAGTTTAAAGCAAACTTTCTGCAAAGTCGTCACTTAGTATCTAGTAGTGTTTCATTTGCATCCAATACACACATTTTCGTTTGTAAAATTCGTGTTCTTGTACTTGGTAGTGACCGTGCATGGTATGTCTGGCCGTAGAAATTTTTCTGTCAGTTGATCTGCCAAGAGGACTTTCACATTGTCGAATTGAACTTTTGGCGGTTCTCTGCCGTCATTACCTCTTCTGTCACTAGATCATCCAAAAGGACTGGTGATTGTGTGCTTGTAATCGTAGCGTTCCATCCAACACACACATTTGCGTTAGTAGAGTTCCAGTGTTCGAAGGTATCCATTTGTGTCATTATGTTTATTCCCGGGGGTTTCACGGCACCTTGTACTTGGCAGTGACCGTACATGGTATAGTCTGGCCTCAATACCTGTTTTTCCACTAGCTCTTTCAAGAGGACTTTGACATTGTCGAATTGAACTTGTGCCGGTTCTGCGGTCATATAGTCTCCAAGAAACATGATGCTTATACCCTTCGAATTCCATGACCTCACCATCACACCTTGCACATTCGCTCCTCTGCCTTCAAATACGAGTCCGTTGCCGCCGACGAGAAAGTTTGGCCCGATATCAACCCAACCACGCCGCTGATGGTCACTTTGTATTAGCAACACGGCCTTTATACAAGCGTATCTGTCCATGCAGTGCTCCAAGGCCGAATGGCCGATCAGTACATAGGATAATGGCAGCTCTAGATTGGCTATTTCATATTCAGGCATTGCTTGCCAGTCAGCGCGGCGCAGGTACCAATCCGCCTTTAGATCTAGCCAAATTAAAAGTATTATTGAGTTTTTTCCCAGAATATTGTATTAGTACAAATATAATGTATTTTAGATTAGTAGAATTAAGATATTTAAGTGGTATTAGTACAAAAGTAATAGAAAAAATGAAATATTGGTGGGTTGGAGTGTGATTGGACACGGGATTATTGTCTATTCAGTGGCAAAAAGAGTTTTTACCTAGATCTAGTCGAAACGGATGTTTTGCCAGGGCAAAGTGGAAGATGAAGAACGTCAGTCCAGAAGCTACTACGAAGGCCCAGCACACGAACACCGCGATGCTACATCGGAGGCGCTTGGTGTTCTGAGGCGAGACCAGTTCGAGGCCCAGTATTCGGCCTGAAACAGCATCAACACCGCGGTCTTTAGTAAATACTGCGGGCAAGTACGGTTTACGTGGAGTTAAGTGGATGCCGCAGGCTGACGAGCGATTCTAACTTTAGCAAACTTGAACAGTTACTGCTCCTTATAGAATCGAGTTATCAATAAGTACTTATACATATTATATGATTTATTTTTCGGCCCATGACAGTTTTCATTCTAATATTAGTTTCTAGCTTGATGGATATAATTACAGACAGTGCTCTTTAAATAAAATATTGTTAAAGTTTTCAGCGTTGTAAATTTGAAAAAAGAAATTAAAATTAGGCTTGACCAAGTGTGAACGTGTGAAAGTGTGACCTAGGATGAATCAAGGGACGAACTCAAAGCTTTATAGGGTACAGAATAACGAGTCCATGGTTTTAAGGCAAGTACGACCGCAAAATTAGCCATAGCCTAAAAATAAAAAAAGCCATAAATACTTAGGTAGCTATACGAAGTATGCGCAATTCTTCATTATTTTGACAACAATTATGCAAAGGTGTTCAAAAATACCTGAGATGTTTTAGTAGAAAATTGCAAAAAAATACGCGTTTCATTTGCATATTTTCCTTAATAGTTTACAAAAAAATCTGGCGTGCTAATGCTAGATTTTCTAACCAGCCAGTGACAAGTAGGTAAGCTGGCAATATTTGTTTTAGAATGTGGCCTCAAACCCGGCGTCAGATTAGTTGGCAAATAACATTGCGGTATTGTCTGCTTAAGCTAATTACCAAGGTTTTTACGATTTGCGTGAGCTAAAAATCCAAATTTAAATTGAGTTAGCATGCTACCTCCTTGCAAACACGGTGCGGCTTTGAAAAGGATGTCATCCATGGAGGACCCCACCACGTTAAGATAGTAAGAGACTATACAGCAGTAAACTTATCTCTCTAAGTATTTATAGCTCCTATGGTCCAGAGCGGCTTTAATTAGTACTAACAAGCTCATTTATGTTTTGTACACCGACACCATACAGTGGTATGAGCTTGAGAAGTGAATTCAGGAAAATTCCAAAACTATAAATTGTGCAGATATTAATTTGGTATTAATAACGATTACAATTAGTGTTTTCATTAAACCGAGTATGATGCTTATTTAACAACTCAAATATTAAAACCAAAACGGGCCATATTTGTGGTCCGGCTTGGCCCGAAAATAAAGCTGCATAAATGTATCATAATTTTGTGCCACTAACCGGTAGTGTGAAATTAATAGCGTAAAGTATAAATGGATTGATGCTCCATTTGCCACCATAAGGCAAGTTATTACAGTGGAAGCTGGCAGGGTTTTTGAGCAAGTATATTCAGGGCAAAAAATTGATAGCTATAGGATGATAGGATAGGTGTGAATTGCTGCATGAATGTTTGAAAACGTACACTTTCAGTTTTCCATTGTGGTGCTTGGTGGTGAAGGTGCTTGACGCAAAATTACATAAATAGGCAAAACTAACGCAGAAATTTATTTTCTTAGGGATACACACGTGACTTTGAAATCTTCGATATTTTCGAATTTTTGCTTGCTTAAAAACCCTGCCAGCTCCTTTTCTATATGCCATAACAAATTTAGACCATTTTTCGTTGCATCGATAAGAATTATGTATCAGCTAATAATATTATACATGTTTGTACAATTTAAGTTTATTAGACGTGTCATCTGCAGAGATAACGTTGTTTACTGCTTAATTATTTTATAATGTCCCTATTTGCGGTAAAATAGCTATAAATAATATTACGAACAATAAGTAGGTAGGTAGTAGATTAATTAACAAACCAGTTACTACAGTTAGGTTCCTATGTGTCAATTACATTGTAGCAAGTATTATGGTAAAACCAGTCCAAAGTTGCAAACCCTTTCTGTCTAATTTATGTTTATATGTGTTAATTATTTATGTTAGTAGTAAAAAAAAATATTACTGCAAGATTGTTGCCTGAGGTCTGTTGGTTTCATGAAATATACCCCAGACGGATAAAACAATAGTTATCTACATATTTACATAATACACAAGGGAAATTTGCTGGTAATCAAATATGACGTTGCTGCAACAAGCAACAACGTTGCTTTGTGTTATACAAACTCCCGCCCGTAGTTCCGACCGCGTTTTATTAGTACTCCTCACATCCACCCCATTCTGGCCAAATTGCACTATATCTTTAATTAAAATAGCCTATTCTGATGCTTATGCTATATTACTGTTAAATTTGACAACATTCGTTCAGTAGTTACCTATAGCATGAAAAAGAAACAAACAAGCATCAATCCATCCTCACAAGATTTTGCCATCTTATTTGTAGTCGGATTTATATTGTGTTTTTTTTTGTGTGATTTATTTTATCACTCAAAATATATAAGACCTACATATTACATCTTTGGACACAGTTTAGGCACGGTATTGATATCTGTACAGTAGTCTATCTTCATGTAAATAAGAGAGTCATACGTACGCGCCTACATTTCGGTAAACCCTCGGTACATTTTACAGTCGCGAACGCGCCGCAGTGACGAACGAATGTTGAGGTTGTTTACCGCGCGGTTGTGGGTAACTAAGTATTTCAAGGAAAGGGCCGAGTCACAATTCTGTATAGATTATTTACTGTATCACCGTGGTTAAGGTAACTACTGGTCAGTGGTGATCTAAGCTAACGATAATTTCGTGTTGTAGATCAATAAACCTGTCTAGCATTTTTGCAACTATGTTGGGGTTGGCATCAATCTAACCTAACTGGATTCAGATGAGTACCCGTAGCGACTGCCTATCTGACCTCCACAACCCATTAACTAGGTAACACAATACCCCTTGGAAAGACTGCTTAGATTTCAGGCTTTCGACTACCCGTCAAAGATCTTCAAATAACAGTCGGGAACAACGGCTTAACGTACTTTCAGAGGCATGGAGGAATCTCGTAATGTAAAGATGGTCACCCATCCATGGACCGACCTCGGGAAGCGTTGCTTAACCTTGAAGATCGTCCCGTGTGGCTGTTATTACTTAGCTACGAGCTGCTCCTCCTTATTTTTTAATACGTAACCTGTATTATTTTTATGCTATTCAGTTTGGAAGAAGCAATTCAATAGTTTTAGTCTTGAAATGTAAGCAACAAAGTCCTTGCTATTATTTAAGAACTACAGGTGTCCCCACAGTTCCCCTCGAGGGGACTTAATAGATAATGATTCTACTAGAATATAAATCTGGGGTCACCATATGGCGGACTGCAGTCCTGATCCTGACCGCCAACCTATTTTGTCTGGACCTTAGATAAACAGTAGGCACAACATAATTTACTACTGCTGTCGATTCGACAACGGACGAATAATCTCATCAAAATCATCGTTCCTATTTACCTATTTAAGTTTATTATTTGAATTTTAACAAAGTAAAATAAACGTGACGAGAAATGGGGGGGCTAGGGGGTATTTTAAACATTATGGACCCCGACGGTCATACTTTTTTAGGGTTTCGTACCCAAAGGGTAAAAACGGGACCCTATTACTAAGACTCCACTGTCCGTCTGTCTGTCTTTCTGTCACCAGGCTATATCTCATGAACCGTGTAAGATAGACAGTTGAAATTTTCACAGATGATGTATTTCTGTTGCCGCTATAACAACAAATACTAAAAACAGAAAAATTAATATATGAGTACAGCTCTCATACAACAAACGTTTTTTTTTGCCAATTTTTGCGGTAATAGTACGGAAACCTTCGTGCACGACTCGCATTTGGCCGGTTTTTTAATAACGTACCCCTAACGAAAGTAATTGGTGACACCTGGGGCTCTAGACAAGTGGCATTCGGCATTCCATGTCAACGAAGGCGATAGTCGAAATGTCAAAATGTAATGTGTGTGTGTGTATGTGTTGTGTATGTAATGTGTATGTGTATGTGTGTATGTATGTAAGGGATTGATCACGAGAATTTTCGATATAACTTGTCCATCCCATACAATTTTGACTTTTTAAGAATCGATATCGCCACGCTTTCCATGACAGAATGTCACTTGTCTAGGGCCTGATTTATATAATGACTACTAACAACACATAACAAGAATACATCGATACACTAAAAAATCTATGAAAACTGGAAAAGCAAGTTTTTGTGAAATAACCGGTTCTCTAATCTTGAGTGAAAAGCGCACTACAGGATAAGCGATTCATATAGGTTAAGGTCATTTGGAATTTGAATAAAGTAGTCTAAAATATTCTAAAAATGTTGGCATTTTTTTAAGTCATAGCTTAGACCATGTTTAGAGTATGTGCCATTCTTTAAGCGATCACAATTCAAAGTCAAAGTCAAATATATTTATTTCAACTAGGCCAATAAGCGACACTTTTGGACGTCAAACAATAAAAAATTAAAAAGAAAATTTACAAGTTATAAAAAATTATTCTACCGTGCATTCGGAAAAGTAGCTTGTTATGGAGAAGAATGCACAAGAAAGTCCATACTTACTCTTTTTTTTTTAAATTGGTGTTTTACAATATTTATTGTCAAAAAGCCCGAAATGTACGGAACCGCTATCGAAATATCACTTGTTGTTATTCTATAAATAAACTTACTTTGGTCTTTTGACGATCGTAAACGCTGATAGATTAATACTTTGTCTCTAGATATGCCATGCGATGCCAGTCTTTCCCGAAGGGTCAGGCAGTAGCTAAGTAAACACAAGTCGTCCGAATAAAAAAGACAAAAATAATATTCAAACCCAATCGAAATAGTCTGGTTAATTGTTGGAAAAGTCGCTCGGCGGCTGACATCACAATCTGTCCACGTGGCTGTTGCACCAACAGTCTAACATCGTCCCCTGTGCCCTGCTCGAATTGCTCGTCATCGCTCGTATTATCGACTACACAAGACCGTTTAAAAGAGATTTAGAAAATAGCAGTAAGGATGCAACAAGATTGGGGTCCAATCGATCAGTGATCGATATAATACCAGCCGCGCGGTCTATTCTGTAAACATCGCACCGTAGAATATAGATAGAGTGAATTTGAAGTGAACTACCGTAGTCTAGTTGCATAAGTGAATTCGGCAAAGCAATGGGGCCTTGCGGCATCTTTCGAAAAGAGTATCCTAACCAATGTCTCAAGACGAAAGTCTATGACTAGTGTGTGTTGCCAGTGATCACCTATGGGACCGAGACGTGGTCGCTCACAATGGGCCTTATCAGAAAGCTTAAAGTCAACCAAAGGGCTATGGAGAGGGTATGCTCGGAATTTCCTTGCGTGATCACGTCAGAAATTATGATATCCGCAGGAGAACCAAAGTTACCGACATAACCCGAAAAATTGCCAAACTTAAGTGGCAGTGGGCAGGGCACATTTAAGTGGCAGTGGGCAGGGCACATTTAAGTGGCAGTGGGCAGGGCACATTGCTCGTAGAATGGCCGATGGGGCCGTAAAGTTCTGTAATGGCGTCCGCGAACCGGAAGACGATACTTTGGAAGGCCTCCCTCTAGGTGGACCGATGACCTGTTTAAGGTTGCGGGAAGGCGCTGGATGCGAAACGCACGGGATTGGTCAATGTGGCGACGCCTGGGGGAGGCCTATATCCAGCAGTGGACGTCTTTCGGCTGAGATGATGATGATGTATTATGTAAAGAGTATTTACTCTTTCATGAGGTCAACCTCTTTGCTTTGCCGAATTCACTTATGCAATTAGTTTGCGGTCTGTTCCATATACCTACGATGAGATTTTTACAGCATAGCATTACAGTAAGCAGTGATCGCCTAATCATAAGTATGTAAGGATATAAATATGTCCAGAATATTTCACGACGAGATCAATCTAGCAAAGTCTAATTGCACCCTCACATTATATCAATTCAAAAAGCTCACTAATATTAAAAATCAATGTTAACTCTGTCCGTACTAGGGGCAAAACTAATGGGGGTAAAGTTATATCAATCAAGTATTGTAGAAGCAATGCCCTGTTTTCATCTGGGTCAAAATCACGCCATCCTGCAACCCCGAAAGATCACGTAGAGAAATTTGAACTCTGCACCTAGTAGTAATTTTAATATCTATATTAATATACTAAAACACAGGTATCAAATGATTTTATTATCATTTGATTTTCATTTTAAATTCCATCTAATCCCCGATAGCGGTATAGCATAAGATTAGTTAGTGTCGAGATTTAATAATGGGCGCTTAATTTTATTATCTAATTTCCCAAACACATTGTCAAATGATTTTACTTGTAATACACAGTATGTAAGTAAAATCATTTGTTCACAAAAAATATATTTCTTGTCTAGCTTTTTGTAATATTAAAATAAATGAGGCCGTTGTTTCCTAGCTCTTCTAACCTAAACTCTGAGTAAAAGATCATGTCATTGTTGATGTTTTGAAGAAAGTACACAGATTTGATTAGATCTATCCAGACAGTCCAAGCTATTTTCATTTTTCATGTAACTCAACTCAAAACTTTTGGTAATATAGATAGGTTATTCCTTAGTTATAATATAATGATTCTCTGTGTAATCCTTCGGGAGTGCGGTGAATATTTAATCATTTGCAGATGTTAAAGTAATTCTGTTTTCAACTATGACAATTGATGACCACTTGAAAGCAGGGCTAGCCTTATAACTATTAAGTTAATAATACTTCTGAAATAATAATCTAGTTAGTTCTTGATGTAACAATACAAATCAATATTTAAAAAAAATAGCATACGCACCGTTGCTGCAGAATACCATTATTCGAAATTCAAAATTGCGAGGGAAAATTAACGGGTGCGTTCAAGAAGACGACACTAATCACTGATAGTAACCAATTTGAACGCGACTTTTTATTTGTACATTTGCCGGCACGTTATCACAAACATAGATAATAACGGCAATTTACGGTATAATGTGATAATACACGGATATAGTAAAAAAATGGCAAGTAAAATTGACCCAGTGATAACGAATAAATAACACACTAGGACAGTTTAGCTTATCAGCAATCGTAGGGCAACATAACAATTACAATGTTCGCCTAATTTGATAACGTAATCAATTAAGTGTGTTAAAAATAGAATTGTTAGTAAGATACCTGGGTATGCAAAAATGCAGTTTCAATGTACTTATTTTGACAAAAATTTCTTATGTACAGTGTGTGTAGAATGACATTTATAGAGCTTTGAAAAGAGACTGAGACAAAGGAGGCGATGCTGCGACACAGCCGCACTTTTCCTTGTATGTACGATTATGTGTAACGCACTGGTGTCCGGCAATCCACGCTCATATTATGTGTAATGTTCCTTAGGGCAGTTACCCATAACACGTCCGTGTCCGTGATCCGTGTCCGTGATTTGAGTTCAGAGTTCAAAATGTTCTGAATTATGAAGGATAGAGTTGAAGTGCGTAAGCTTCCCTACATGAAGTACTACGGCTACTTCGGGACGAACACTTCACGGACTCGGATCGTATGTAGTGCGTAACCGCCTTTAAGGTGGGATAAAACTTTTTCCTTACTATATACTACTAGTATTGTTCTCATCTCTGGGACGGATCTGCCAAATACCAGCTTGATACACTAGAGTCGATCGAAAACCGGGCCAAGAGGCTCATCGGTGATGAGGCACTGGTTAAGTCAAAGCTCCAGAGTCTTGAACATCGTCGCCGAGTTGCCAGCTTGTCGGTTTTTTATCGATTGCATTTCGGGGAGTCTGCAATGGAATTGCATGATCTAATTCCGCCCAGCCTGTTTCATCATCGGACTACCAGACGTACGGCGATGTGCCATCGGTACATGGTGGACATCCCACCCATACGCACTAAACGTTTTGAGAATACTTTTATTATGCGTACAGCTAAGGAGTGGAATTCCCTGCCGGAGTCTGTGTTTCCCGATAGCTACAATCTAGGGGTCTTTATGTCAAGAGTGAATAGGTTACTACTAGGCAAGCATGTTTCATCGTAGACTACATCATCGCTTACCATCAGGTGAGATAGTGGTCAAGCGCGAGCCTATAATAGATTTAAAAAAATATATATACTAATTATTAAGATCATGTCAAAGCCGACTATAATGCTAAAGTTTAACATGTTTTCGCACGAGCTAAATTAGAGTTTGACAAATATAAAATTTCTTATCTAATAAAAACATCGGGGGTAAGTCCCTTTCTAAGTTACGAAAATGTAGGGCAGATTTTCATCAATGTGAAGCACTTATTAATAATTTAATCGCACTTAACCGTATTTTAATTATTATTGTACGAGATAAGTACCTGCCTACTTACTTAAGTACTTAATGCAGTTCATTATTTTATGCATGTTATTTATTGCATGTATATTGTAGTTTTAAGCTACCATTTTTCCTTATTGAGTTCACAATTTTGTTATTAGGAACGATTTGAAATAAATTCAGTTTTCAAAGGTTTTTAATATTATTACTTAACTCAATGAATCACTAAAATGTGTGCTGTAGGTGTGCATTTTGATATGGCGATATCGTTCAGTGGCTATTATTAAAAGTAAAACAAGCAGTACAGCTAAGTTCACAATTTAGAAACGACTTTACCGGCAAATTTATGTAGACATCAAAGCATGCTAGTCTAGGCGCAGGTTACAACTAGTTCGCGTATGGCAAAAATTAAGAGGTCGCACCACAAATTACTAAATGCATTTTAACACTAAACGCTTTTATATAAGTATGTCAAACGATTGACAAAAACAAAACGATTATTATATTTACCCATTTTACCATTAAATATTATGGCGCTAGTGGGCTAGAGACTTTACCGAATTAACAACAGCCAATGAAATAATTTGATACGAGTTTAATTTTGACACATTGATTTTCGGTTAAAACCCCTGATGTTTAGTAGCGGCCTTCCAATACACTGACATTTTAAGCATAATTAGAGCCTTCACAAGTCTACTTAAGTGTACATAGGCGTTTAAAATAAAAAAATGACCTTGAATGGGGTCACATTAAAATGAGAGAATGAGACAGCACATTCTACATAAATATAAAGTTGGTTGGACAAATAAAAATGGTCACAAAATGGCGTCAGATACTTAAGTAACGTTTGTCTGTATTCATTGGAGTGGGTCAACCTACTTCCTCTGAAGGTACCAGAATAAACTTGCAGGCAAGGGTCCTAGTAGATTGTAAGCAAACCCTGGAGTATGTTTTTTCTTGACCATATTCTAAAACTTATTATTTTTACCCGACTGCCGAAGGAGGGTAATGTGTTTATCAGTCTATGTATGTATGTATGTATGTATGTATGTAAGTATGTATGTATGTATGTATGTATGTTTGTTCCTATGTGGCGTTCCAGAGACCTAACGCGTTGGCCGATTTTGATGATTCATACGTCAATCGATTCGTCTTAGCCTTGCGAGTGTCATAGGCTACATTAAAATAGAAAAATGGCGGTTTTTGGGCGCCATATTGTGGGGGGCCAATTTTATTTTAAAGACATAAACAAGAAGAAAATCATGCTGTGCAGTCGGAGGATACATTTGGTTTTGGTCAGCCAGCTCGCGAATATGTATCCTCCGACTGCACAGCATGATTTTCTTCTTGTTTACGTCTTTTTAGTTAGCTTTTTAAGCAGTCGGGTATTTTGATTTTTTTTATTTAAATCATTTTCAGACACTCTTGAATTTTGAATTCGAATAGTTAAAAAGATGTAGCTATTTGTATATTCCAAAGCTTAGGAAGGAAGATGAGGATGATTTCTGTGGTGGTATGTACAAGAAACTCCATGGACAATTATTATTAAGCGTTCTGGTTTGGCATTTTGCTCCAGTTTTAATACCAAAGAGTAAGTTTTTGTGGTTTATGGCTGGGTGATTCGAGCCTTCGTTAGCAGCAAAAAGGTTATCTCTCCCTCATGTTCAATACGAATTATGACTTACGATTTTGTGGATTGTGACATTAGTGTTGTGCTGCTTCAGCTACAAGATTTATCGAAAATAATACTCTAATAACAACTAAGTAGGTAGGTGCAAGGTGTTTGAATTGATTTCTTTGTATTTTTTAAATGAAGTATCTAGGTTCTAATTAAAGAAATATGGAGAGGAAAAAAATGTGATTGTCAAGGCCGGTAGCGGGGCAGAGATTGGTCGATCGAAACTCCATGGTAACATAACTACAAGGAAAAGTCTGGGTGATACTAATAATTCCTGGTATACATCTGCTATTGAATAGATCTTTTAAATATAATCAGATTTGGGCAACATAATTATTGATACCTTGCCTGACCATCTTATAACTGATTACCTTCCTAACTATGGATATTTGGCAAGGATGAATAAGGCCGTTTTGTTAGGTTTTGATTGGAATGTATCACTGGAGGATGATGAGAACGTGTTGCGCCATCCCCAATTTTCATGGGATAAGGTCAGGAAAATGATCTTGTAGCTTTCGATTCCATCCTGAATCAAATGGTTTTGGTTTTGTAGGGTTCGTTTAGGAAGAAAAATAAAAAATAGTAATATATATTGGAGATAAATTTTAAAGTGGTAAATACATTTTTTTAATGAGTATTTCGGTACATAAATTAAGTGCAGTATTCTCCCTAAACAAATCTTTCGTACCACAAACGTTCGAACTTATATCCGCATACCTACCAACTATGGTAGGTCCTAAAAATTAATAGCTATACAATATAAATAGCTATATATAGTTAGCGGTGTCCCTAACTTGAAATCAATTTTAATATATTAAAAGAGTTTATTGGTAATATCGCTGTATGTTGTTTATTTATTATACAAGTAGCAGGTAGCAGGTATCTGTAAGCTAGATATTTGCAATATTCAGTACATAATAAATGCTTCAAATACCTAAATTACAAACATGTAACGTTTAGGTACCTACACATATCTTTCCACATCCACTTTTTCCTTTCCTGTATTAACATAATTCAAATTAGGCTAATTATGGATATGGATTATTGAAAGTTAAGGATAAATTACTAATTCATACGAGTACCTACTTATATAATATTTGTACCTATACCGTTTAGATCTGTGGATTTATTTACTATAGTTGTGCTGACTACAATATTTTATAAGTGCCCATGTAGGCCTATGTGAAATAAAAAACTTTTTTTTTTTTTTGGCTTGTTTTTACTTTTGTACTACGAATAAATGTCATTGTTTGTCACGTAATAAAAGGTTATGCAACGAGATAAAGCAGTGTCTTATATCTTGGGCGCCATATTAAATCCCGTGCGTAATGAAGGGTCCCAGAATATGACTTGAGCGAAGCGATAGTTAATACTAGAATCCAGAATGCAGTCAGATTCTGGCTAGCCCAAGGTAAAGACATCTTTATATCCGAGAAGAATACTCTGGGTACTTTTCACACCTACCTACTGCGAGATGATTTAAAACCACCCACCGTTATTAGGTGCGGGTTAAATTTTTCATAGGAATGTTTAGTTGGGGTTCTAAATTCAAATCAAATTTTTGACTACCGGGAAAAAAGAATCACACCACATAGATTTCAGTAGAACCACGTAGAACTGTCCAGTGTGTAGTACACATTTGTCAGTTATCTCTCAAATATTCCATGAACAAGAAGTTAGCAAAGCAAGAAAACACTGTCAGGACTTTATGAGTAAATTATATGCAGGTACTATCCATATATACTCAAAATGTCCAACAGTGTGAAATCAAACCAAATTGGATGCGGGTGGAACGTAGGCAACAGCTATGAATCAATATTCCTAGAACTTATGTTGTCCTCACAATTAACTAGGCTGTAATATGAATGCGCGTGATCGAGAAATGAGATAGCAATTCAGACAAAAACCAACAGTTGATCAGACAATGCTTTCTCTTGATCTCGATCGTAAAATTTTAGCTTTCTATCAGATAGGTAGGTAAGTACCCATTAAGTACCTGTAAGTACTTCCCTACCTACTTAGATAATTATAGATATTACTAATTGTTCTAAAAGTGCCATATTACACAATATCATGTCAAACAAAATAGCCGCATTGTATGAATACCTACGCGACAAAACTTTAGAGCTAATAAATGACGTATAATAATTTTGGTTTATGACGTCAGTATACATAGACTTCTTTGGTTTAATTTACATAGGATTAGAAAGCGTATATCTTCTCAAGTCAATAAGTCTCGCATATTATTTTCTACATTCCATAGGTCGGTCAGGATTTTACAAAATGTCAAGCAGAGTTTCAAATCGCACAATACTGGACGACTTGATAACATTTACAGCCAATCTTTCTTGCCAGACTTTGGCGGTGAAAGAACGTTGAATTATTATTTATTTATGGTAAGCACACCAACAGCACTGTCACTTATAATTCAAATAAAATAACACCTAAAATCGGCATTTCAGTAACCATACAAATGCTTGACATCGAAATAATAAATGTTAGAGACAAAGAAATAAAAAGTGTGTCCAGTAGATCTAAATCAAGACAACTACAAAAACAAAACAAATTGAGCTATATAGAAGTACATTGTTCGCAGTGTTTATATCGGAAACGTCTGTATGAATCGAAACTCATAGAGAATATTTCGATAGGGTAATCCGTCAAGTTGGACCTTTCATTATAAAGCCTTGCCGTACGTGTGAAGCGATGATGTCGCTTGCTACGTTGGCTAGTCCTAAAGCTAAAATAGTTAAATTGCGCATCTATGGAACCATTTATAATTTACATTATTATTATTATTTACCATTTATTTTTTACCATTTCCAAACGCCTAGTTGACACTTCGCGTGACCCAAGGGCTGGCTTTTACCTTGGTCAGAGAATAAGCATTGCCATACAACGTGGCAATGCTGCCAGCCTTTTGGGTACATTACCAGTGGGGAACGATGTGGAGGAGTTTTTCGACGCCATATTTTAGTTAACTATATTTTTAGTTTTAGTTAGTGAGTAGTTTTTGGTTAAAGTTTGGTTAAGGTTTGTAGTTTTAGTTATTTAAGTATTTTATACACTGTATATACCTTTATTTATAATTTTGTGGAGTATAAGTAAGTCAGAATGGATCCGTTTATCTTTTAACCTAATCATCTTATAGGTCCTAAACCTATCATTGTCATCAAGTATAGCTTTTCGGATACCATTCTTGATAAATAGATACCTACCAAAACGGGTCTGAACAGATTCAACAATATTAGTATAACTTGAGTAATTGGGATACCAAATAATCGAACAATACTCCAAGGTACTCCTTACCAGTGTGTTATAGAGTAGATTAATGCTACTATAATTACGGAAAGCTTTTAACATGCAGATTATAAAGCCATGCATTGTTTTAGCTTTAGCAACCATAGTATCTACCTGATCACGGAAGGACAGGGATGTATTAAAGAGTACACCAAGATTACGGATGACTGATATTCTGCTAAGTATTGATCCATCTATATGATAATCAAATTTAATGTAATTCACTTTATTCTTGAATGTGCAATTGCTTAGCCTACGCTGATGATTTAAAAATATACTGCAGGATATCGGACCTGAGTGATTGTATGAAGCTTCAAAGAGATCTTAATGGCCTTCAACAATGGTGTTGCAACCACAGAATGACGCTCGCTAGCAGTATATTTTTAAATCATCAGCGTAGATTAAACAATTGCAATTTATTAGATCTAAAAGATTATTCTAAAATTCCAAAATAAGCAAAGGGCTCAACTTAGAGCCCTGTGGAACACCAGAGCCAGGAGAAAAAGATACAGATTAATTTCCGCCACGACAACTATTTGAGGACGATTAATTAAATAACTCTCGAACCATCGCAACAGAGAGCCATGAATGCCAGCGCAATTCAATTTCATAGAAAGAATTGAGTGATCAACAAGATCAAAGGCTTTTGCAAAATCTTTGTAAAAAGCATCAACCTGACCCCGAGATTCAAAGATGTTATCAATGAAAGTAGTATAAATAAGTAAGTTAGACATAGTAGAACGATTAGACACAAAACCATGTTGCTTCGAACTAATTATATGACGGAGATGAGAATAAACTACATTGCATATAAGACCCTCAAACATTTTGCAAATTGTGATTTAATAGAGATTTGTCTATAGTTAGTTACATCATTCATACTACCAGATTTATGCACGGGGATATTGTGTGCGATTTTCCATAAATCGGGAAATGTTCCTTAAAGATTTATTATATATTGTCTGTAGTGGCAAAATAAGAGCAACCATGCATCTCTGCATGCATCTCTGCGAATAAAAATATAGGGCATTCCATCAGGACCAGCTCCTTTATTAAGATCTAACGTTTAGATGCTATCTCTAACGTCACTTTCAGCAATGCCAATGGAATAAATGACATACCTTAATTGAACGAAGAGTAACCTGGATACAAGTTACTATGCTGTTGACTAACACCGTACATAGATGTAAAATAGTCGGCAAATAGATCAGCCATACCACTACCACTCTCACCAACACTATCACCCCATGAAACCTGGTTAGGAATACCTCTGAAAGTTTCCTTTGACTTAATATAACGCTAAAAACATTTGTTTTCAAATCACTCTCAATTATTTTTCTATATAATCTTTAAAACAGTAGCTCTTCTAGCTCGCATCTGTAGAGAAACAAAAGTATCGTAGTCCCGAGGGTGTACCGTATGGAAAGAGTCCTTTATTTATACTTTTCTTTAAAAAGTTTAAATATTATTACTACAACTTGTAAGTTGCAGGTCTTGCATTTAATTACAAATATATAAATTTACATAATATAAAATACTTAATTAACAATAACTACCTATATTTATATTAACATATATATATACATACTTAAATAAAATAAAAAGAATTACGAACGCGTATACAAAGGGCACTGTCAACGTGAAAAGTTATTAAAACGCTGGCAGCATTGCCAAGTTGGATGACACTGCTGATTCTCTGGCCGAGGAAAAACCCAGACCTCTGGTCACGTGAAGAGTCGACTAACCGTTTGCTTACATCTCGAAATACTCGATGAGCATTCGGACCCCATT
Organism: Anorthoa munda; assembly: GCA_945859665.1. Classification (NCBI taxonomy): domain Eukaryota; kingdom Metazoa; phylum Arthropoda; class Insecta; order Lepidoptera; family Noctuidae; genus Anorthoa; species Anorthoa munda. Next base: position 53,846,779 of record OX243893.1, on the reverse strand, counting down.
GACCTAATGTTTCAACCCCAAACGGCTCAAATATATAACTTCCAATAAGGTAATATAATAATAAATAAAATTGACTCTATTGAAATTTCAGTTTGGTGTACCACACTCTATCTTCTTCTACTTTAAACAACTATCAGTTGTGTAATCGTTAATAGAATTGTGTAATACTGTAACTACTCGTATACCTATAGTATACAATTGTTATTGTTTGAGGGGCTCATCCAGTGAGGTTTCGTTGATATCGGGCTCGTAAAACTCATGGAGAATTTATGATTCAATTCCAAATCCCCGCAAACCCCCTTTTATGCTAACCTTTTTAATATATGCATTATTATATCAATAATTCTGCCTATATCGTTTTCCCTACTTAAGTGGATTCAGCTTCCAGCTCCAGTGTGACCGAATGCAGCTGAGTATTTTACGTGCAGCGACTGTTTATCTGACCTCCACAAACCAGTTATTGGGTTCTGACTATCCGACCTAGGCATGGACACGTGCGGCTGTTATTATTTAGCCACGAGCTTTTTTAATTTATCTAATACCTTTAAACGAGCAATCGTATATATATATATATATATATATATATATATAATCTGAATCTAGGTAACGGCTCCAACGATTTTCATAAAATTTTGTATGCAAGGCTTTTCGGGGGCGATAAATCGATCTAGGTTTCATTTTTAGAAAACGTCGTTTTCTCTATTTTGACCCGAGCAGAGCTCCGTCGTCCATGAACTTTATACTTAAATGAAGAAAATAAATTATTTTATAAGAAGATCACACACATATCCTAAAATATTAAAACACGATTATAGGTATATCTAGTGAACTTAAGTAAATATAAAAAAAAAAAACATTCCCCGACACATTTTTATTGCATGCTACATAATGTATCTAGTAGTAGACGCGCTTCAATCGACAATCTATTGAACACGTAATTATGACACGATATCTTGCGAAAACACCCCGTTTCAAACATTAAAACGCCCATAACTTTTGAACGGCTAAACCGATTATCATCAAACATTAACACTCTCGATAAAGTCATCTTTCAAACAAAAACGATGAAAAAATCGAAACGAAATCAATATCGGTACATCCGTTTAAGAGCTAAGATGTCAGAGAGAAAAATACGACAAACTTATAACCGTACTTTTTCCGTCGGGTGTTAAAAATACTATTTACCTATAATAAAAGCACTTAACATTAAGTTCACTTTTAAGATGAATTGAATTAGGGGATCATTGTCACTATTGATTTAAATCAACATTTTTTATACCTTCTTAACGTTACTTGCAAATTGCAAACCTACATACCTACTTTACTGGTTTAAGTTTTCATGTTATGTAATTACTTGGACTAGATAGAGTAGTTAGACATAAATTTTGAGAGCAATGGCAAACGCCATAATAACATTATACTTACGTTTAATTAAAATGGTGAATCATCTTCCTGCCCTTGTCCCATGTTACTTGGGGTCGGCTGATTAAAAATGCAATTAACTTTGTTGTAAACATTTCGAATTCCAAGAATAAATAAGGATTGTTATTTATGGTTATTGCCTGACGGGCAACCCAGGGCTCATTATTATCAAATATAGCCAAAAGCCTGTCAAACTAAGCTATCTTCAGCGGTTAGCTGACTGAAAAATAAAAAAGTCATTTGACATGAACTTGACAGTCTAGGTATATCATAAAATAAGTATTGCGTTGCTTAGCTTTTCATAAACTGGACTGGTTTTGGATTAGAACTAGAATGAGTTATTGTAGATTGGTCTAGAAACAAATCATTTTATGACGTCAAAGAAAATTCAACATGGCTGACGAAAAAAACTTAATGAAAATTTAAAACGATGACAATATTTCTCTGACCGGGACTAATTCGGGATGGCCGCCTGATTTTGCCAGAATAATGTGTTTCGTGTCAAAATACATACTGATTTTAAAGCATATCTAATATCTATAACACGAAAGATAAAAAATTCGCTTGAAGACACAATAAAGTTGGATTATTACTGCTTCATCTCGGGGGAGGCTGGGTCGACCCAACGCGAATGTATACGTACATCCGTGGTGGGGCGGCCCGGACTGCCAGGCACTTCTTCTCATGCAACCGAGCGGGTGGGCAGGTTGCGGATAGCCCAACTCCGGCTTGCGGGATCGACTGATGGCGGCTACCTTTGCCTTTGGCGATCCTGCGGTCGGGGCATCTGATATAAGATCCCGGACAAGAGAAGTTCCCGAAAGCCAAACCCCAGGCCTAGGGTAACCTATACACCACTCTCCTATGTGCCCACCACCTAAACAAGCCATCCCTCCGTATCCATACACATCCCGTCGATCCTTAAATCCCTAGGTCAACTCCCAGGCCTAGGGTGACCCCCCAAGAAACCCACACCTCTATCCATCAAACTCCCTCCCTCCTATCCCCTAATCCCGTCGGTCCCCGAGGAAGGGTAACCTCGAACCCCAATAAAAGCCCACCCCCCTACGATATGAACATGCAGCGAGACAATTTTGATACCCAGGTGGGTCCCGGCCAAGCCGGGGAATCCCACACCGCTTCGGCGGTTAGCTCCCAACGTAATATGGGGGGAGCATCAAACTGCATCATCGAGCAACTCATGCCGCGCTTTACGGCACGGCCGGCTGCTGATTTAGCGCCCACTACACAGGCAGCGACAAACGCGCCCACAAACCAGACCTCGGCAGCGTCCAACGCGCCCACTGACTCGACCCCGACACCCGCTTCACGGTGTATGCCCCCCACGAACCCCTGGCAACAGAGTGTCGTGCGGAGCAGCACCAACTACCCAGATAACGACCCAGACCAGCACAGACAGACAGTCACGGGGAAGGACAGCAGAACTGGCAGTTCTACAACTCTCCCGGCTGTAGGTGATGGAGTACGCTCGCGTAAAAAGCGCGGAAAAATCACGGCCCGCGAGAGAAAAGTAGGCGACCGAAAGCGCAACACCCGCGACGGCACCAGCCAGAGCGAAGCGCAATCGGACGCTGAAGGAGTGGCACGCGACCAGCCGCAAGTACGCGCAGGGGAAACCCAGCGCGAAAAGCGGCCGGACGCGGAACCACGCGACCAGTCGCAAGTACGCGAAGGGGAAACCCAGCGCGAAAAGCGGCCGGACGTGGGGCCACGCGACCGGCCGCAAGTACGCGAAGGGGCAACCCAGCGCGAAAAGCGGCCGGACGCGGGGCCACACGACCAGCCGCAAGTACGCGTGGAAGTAACCCAGCGCGAAAAGCGACCGGACGCGACAGAATCTGCCAGGGTCGCAAACCGACCCCAAGACACTGACAGAACCCACGACGGACTAAAACCCAGACACACCAGGAGCAAGCGCGGTGGAGCTGCGCGCAAAGCCAAACAGACCACGCCATGCTCCCCAAACCCGACACCTGGACCAAGTGGGACCGCGCCACTGAAGAGGGAGCGCCCCGACGACACAGCCTCGCCAAGCACACTGCAAGGGGACGCCAAGCGGGTGCGAATCCACTCGGCTCAGGGGGGGCAGAGGACCTACGCGCGGGCCACGAAGGATATTCCTGCACGGCTGGCGGTAGCAATCTGCCTTCCCCACCCCGGCAGAGAGTTGACTATACAGGAGGCCGAACATATTAAGACCGCACTAGAGGACAGAATGCTGGACACAGACACGACGACACCGCTCCCGGCCTTCCGCGGATACCCACGGGTAGCGGAGGGCACGGTGCAGCTGTGGTGTGAAGATGACCACGCTCTGACCTGGCTGACCCAGAATGTTCCCCTCATAAAACTCCCCGACAACGACCTTTCACTGACGGTGATGAAGCAGACCGACGTGCCCACCCGTGTCCGAGCCTCGCTCTTCGTCCCTCGTTACAGAGGTGACGTGGGCAGGCTCCATGGTATTCTGATCCGTCAGAATACCTGGTACGACATTAGCAGGTGGTCACTATACAGGGCGACAACCGTCGGTGGCGACCGTCATGGGACTTACCTGACCCTGGGGCTGCCACCGGAGGAAGCCGAAAAGGTCGTGGGGCGGGAGCGACGGATATCGTACCTCTTGGGGTCGATATACGTGCGTTTCTGGCCCACGACCCGACCCTCTGACACCCAGACTGACAGCACGGATGGAAACCCATCAGAACAAACGACGGAACCGACGACGACCCCGACAAGCTACGCGGACATTACCCACCTCGAGGAGGTGATGGCTCGTACGGTAATGGCCGATAACGCTGACTCCATACCGCCCGAGTCACCTGGCTGGAGCGAGCAGCTCCTTGCCTCGTCGCCGGGCGACCGACACGACGACAACTACAGAGAGGTGGAGATGGAGGGACTATCTGATGGATCCACCACTGACTAACCCCACCACACCTCCATCCCCACCCCTCAACATCATCCAAACCAACCTCCAGCATAGCCAAACTGCCACGGCTAGCTTACGCAGAGCACTGGAGGTAAAGCCCAGAACCATCGCACTGATCCAAGAGCCGTGGATCAGGAACAATAGAATATGCGGCCTCGGTAACATCGGAGGTAAGGTAATTCTCAACACACATGGCTCAGAAAAGCCAAGAACCTGCATCTACATACCCAAAGATATTCCCTTTACGTCACTAACACAATTCTGTTCCAGAGACCTGACAGCTGTCAGGCTCCATACCGAAGACAGCGTTCCGAATGTTGTGCTGGCCTCGGCATACATGCCAGGTGAGGACACAGATTGCCCGCCAAAGGAGCTGGCTGACCTGGTGCAGCACTGTGAGCGCGCCGGTCTGGACCTGATCATCTGTACCGATTCAAACGCCCACCACCCGCTCTGGGGCAGTGTCACACCGAACCCCAGAGGAGAGGTACTATCCACCTTTTTATTCTCTACTAATCTTAACATTGTTAACCGTGGCACAGAACCCACTTGGGTCACGGCCCGGGGACAAACAATCATAGATCTAACACTTGCCACTGAAAACGCAACAAACCTCATCACTAATTGGCACGTATCGGACGAGCCTTCTTGCTCAGACCATAGAAGGATCCGCTTTACACTAACCACAAACACCAAAAAACCCGAACCAAGGCGAAACCCGAGACGTACCAACGTTCCCGGGTTCAAAAGCCTTCTAGCATCACTATTAGCTGGACATCTAGCACTGGCTACCGTAAGGGACCAAGCACAATTAGAACACACCGTAACGCAATTATCCAAATACCTAACAGAAGCTTACCACGCATGCTGTAAATCAAGAGCGCCACAAAGCAGGAACGAGAGGAACCCCTGGTGGAACGCTGAACTTGGTAAACTCAGAGAGACGCTGCGTAAGCAATTTAACAGAGCAAAAAACACGAGACTCCCGGAAGACTGGGAGATATACAAAGTGACCCAATATGCATACAAAAAACAGACTAGAACCGCCAGGAGGATGGCATGGCGGAAATTCTGTGAATCCATTGAAACAAATAATGAGGCCGCAAGGGTACGGAAAATCCTATCAACTGATCAGGACCGATCCCTCGGCGCGCTGAAAAAACCCGACAACTCATACACACAAACCGACTATGAAACCAGCAAGGTCCTTCTCGAAACTCACTTCCCGGACTGTCAAGTCCTGGAGAACAGGACATGGGAGGCTGAACCCGAATGGACCCCAACGGAACAAGACTGGTCAAGAGCCCACAATATAGTAACAGTAGACCGGATAAAATGGGCTATCAACACCTTTCAGCCATACAAGTCAGCGGGGCTGGACGGCATCTTCCCAGCCCTGCTACAGTGGGGGGTAGATTATCTCACGCCATGGCTGTTGGAGATCTATCGGGCCTGCATAGCACTAAGATACATACCTCTCGGATGGCGCGAGGTGAAAGTTATCTTCATACCCAAACCTGGCAAAACTGATTACACACAACCCAAGGCATATAGACCTATAAGCCTCACATCCTTCTTGCTGAAAACCCTCGAAAGACTCTGCGATAGGCACATCCGTGATGGGCCTCTCCGAGAGCAACCACTGCACAAACAACAACACGCGTACTCCACAGGCAAATCAACAGAATCCGCGTTGCACAACGTGGTTTCTAAAATTGAATGCGCAGTGGACCACAAATGCTCAGCATTGGCTGCCTTCATTGACATTGAGGGCGCCTTCGATAAGACCATGTTCAACAGTATAAACACGGCCCTCGACAGACACGGCATAGACCCGACCCTAGGGGGTTGGATCACCAATATGCTCAAACTGAGAGCGGTCCAAGTCACGGTTAACGACACTACAAGGGCCATCGTCGCGAAGGGCTGTCCACAGGGGGGCGTCCTTTCGCCACTTCTGTGGAACCTGGTAGCTGACAGCCTCATCAAAACACTCAACGACAAAGGTTATTTCACCGTTGGCTACGCGGATGACATAACAATAATAATAAACGGGACCCACGAAAACACCCTATGCAATCTCATGCGTCAAGCCCTGAAAATAGTAGAGGAATGGTGCAACGAGCACCAACTCTCAGTGAACCCCACAAAAACTGAACTAATTCTCTTCACTAAAAAGAGAAAACCGATGACACTGCAATTACCGCGTTTCTTCGGAACAACCCTTAGCCTTTCGACTGAAACCAAGTACCTGGGCATTTATTTGGACAAACAGTTGAATTGGGCAAAACACATGAACCATATCACCACAAAAGCCAGCATATCCCTGTGGCAGTGCAAACGACTGCTAGGCAGGAATTGGGGGATTAGCCCCATGGTCACCTACTGGCTATACACCACAGTTATCCGACCAATCATTACATATGGCTCGCTGGTCTGGTGGCCCAGGACAGACCTCAGCACAGCCCAAAGAGATCTCGAAAAACTACAGCGGTTCGCCTGTGTTGCAATCACTAGTAGTATGAGAACCACACCAACTGCCGCCCTACAGGCAATGCTGGGACTCCCACCTCTACACCTAATTGTGAGGGAGGAGGCAGCCCTAGCCACCTTTAGACTCCACCTATCAGGTTCCCTAAATAAAGACTCCAGAATTAAGCACACGCGCATAAGAGATGATGCGATCAAGCGTAAACCGATGTTAGCATCACCATGTGACAAAGCCCCGAAATCACACCACTTTCACAGACACTACAACATAACACTTACAGAGGAAAGATGTGACTACTCTGGCCCGAAAGAGATGAGAATATACACCGACGGATCGAAAACTGATTCAGGTACCGGAGTCGGAGTCTTCTCATACGATTTCAATATAAATATATCCAGACCGCTAGGAAGGTTCAACACCGTCTACCAGGCGGAGTGTGTTGGCATCATACAAGCGGTCCATGCCCTAGAAGCCAGGAGGGTTACGGACACCCACATACGGATTCTCTCCGACAGCGCATCTGTCCTCCAATCCTTACGGAAAGAATACATTACATCAAAACTAATACTAGAATGTCACAACGCGCTAGAACAAATAACCGTATCTAGCCGTAACACGGTGACACTACAATGGATAAAGGGACACAGTGGATCGCTGGGCAACGACGCGGCTGACGAGCTTGCGAGGCGCGGATCCAGCTCGACGGTCTATGGACCCGAACCTGTTGTACCCATCCCCTTCAACCAAATACGCAGGTGGCTACAGGAATTCACCCAGACACAGGCGGAGAACTGGTGGGCCTCGACACCGGGCTGTAGGCAATCCAAAGAAGCTCTGCCATCCTTGGACAGTAGGCTTACCAGGCGTCTTTTACGCCTGGACAGGAATGGCCTCCGCGTGGTGACGGGGACCATCACGGGACACTGCTCACTTAACAAACACTTCCACACAATAGGCATAACGGACAGTCCTCTGTGCAGGGCATGTATGGAGGCTGAGGAAACCGTTGCGCACGTTCTTTTTGAATGCACAGGTGTTACCCAGATAAGAGCACAAACCCTCGGGTCACCCAGATCTTACACGGATGTTCTGAAGAAACCAGGAGCTCTAATCGACTTCTGGAGGGAGGTGGGCTGGTTGGAATGACCCACCCAACGGCCGCCATGGCCCACGTACAAAGGTCCATTTGAGGGACTAAGTGCGGAAACCAAACCCCCCTAACATAGAACATAGAACATACTGCTTCATTTGGATAAGTGCAATTAAAATCTTCACTATGAATCTGTTTATACCTTCAACGCCACATTTTGGCGCTATTCGCTTAATTCCTGTGAAGAGGTACAGAAAAATATGTCTAAAATTCTAAATCCAAATATTCGTTTTAACTAGTGATGTGCATTAAAACTTTTTTTCTTAGATACAACACCCTTTATCAGGAGACCCATAAAAGTAAACTGTAATCGTTATTCCATCTATGTGAGACGATGTCCATTAGACCATTGTATTCATTTGGACTTTTGTTTTTCCCTGTGTGACGCGAAGTCGCGGCCATCTTTGAATTTGTCTTTGTTTATTTTCGATAAAATATAAAGATGCGTTCACAATAGTGAACATGCAAGATTCGCGTGCTTTGTGCATTTGGGTGTGTAGTGCGATCGAGCCGATTTGCCGATGTTTGCACCCTTATACATAACTTATTATTATATATCAGTTTAACAAACTCTACGTCTTAGTTCTTTAGATTGAAAGATGTTTCGCTTCATAAAAACTTGATTGCATACAAGCATGCATCATAAGTGTAGATAATTAAATCACATAGGTAAACAAAACATTGAGCAATAAGTTGCGCATCTGTTTCTAAGTATCAGATGTTATTATCAAGGTTATAAATGATGTTGAGGCAATTAATTTAGTCAGAAACTAATGTGTCGTCATAGGTAAATACAAAGCCAACTAATTAGATGTTTACGTATGAAATAGCATGCATCTACTTGTGCATTATGAATTTATGATCAACGATGCTCTTATCTACCTTGGTACCAAGTCCACGTAACTAATTTTTAATGTTTCCTCAAGAAATACTAATACTATTAAACATACCTACATATCACGTCAGCACAAAAAAAGAACCTGATTCAAGTTTATTAATAATAATCAAAACTGCTCACAACCAATCATCTTAATTCTATTAACCAATATTAAGAGTTCCGCTAACTCTTTATAGCAGGAAAATACGAACAGAATATTTCGCTAAACACGACAGCATAGCTTCCACAGAATAAAGGATAAAATGTGCATAGGTACGAGGAACATTAATATAGAGGTAGTACGGACGCATTTTGTGGTTATCATAACAAAGTGGTGCCAATATAAATATATAAATAATATGAATGTGCGCAAGCGGCTATGTGTAAATATCGCAATATGTGGATGTGAACACAGCGATGGGCAAACAGCACGCTGGAGATCGCATTATTTACATACGAGTGATTAGACGCTCACCTTTGACCACCTCGGTGTTGTCGACATTCTGGGTGACCGATACGAACTTGGGTCCGATGTGGAGGCGGGATGACTTGGTGACGTTGATGTTGGTGACGCCGGGCTGCGCGCGGTTAGCTGCCTCGATGACGCGGTCATCCAGTACCACCACCTCGGAGCCGGCTCTGCCACCATGGCCCATGGCCACCTCATGTCCTCGGAGCTCTCGCCGCCCGTCCCCCTCGTTCCACATTGCCACTATCTCGACTGTTTACGGACTGTGTGACGGACGTGGAAAACCCGGCCACAATGGCGTGACGTAATCTGATGATTAACTGCTAGCACGTCGGCTCGCTTCGTTGTCTGCAACGCGACTAACTTCGCGACTCTGAATGTGGCGGCCATTGATAAGTTTTGCAATCCCATTCGTTCGCTTATCTGCACTCTCTTTGGTGACTCTGAGTTGGTAATCAGTAAACACTAATATTTTATTTAATATCCATTGTTATTATTAAGTAGGTGCATAAGGAAATTAAACAGTCTTTGTATATTTTTTAAATTCAAACAATTGCTTTACAAAGTTGAGGTAAACAATAAGATATAATATCATTATGTTTATTAGAACAGACTGATAGAAGTTTTATCGTTAATTAATTATTATTATCTATCAACCTGTCTAGCGATAAAAAAAGCGTAGCAAGTTTTGCTAGATCGGTGTTGTTACTAGTATAGACAGTTAATGGTCTAACTCATAAGAATGCTTGTGTCTGACAATGCGAACAAACTTTACAATGATGTGCTGTTTTCATTGTAATAATAACTTGATAAGTTTCTTAGTTTCCACCACCATGCTCCGCCTGGCCCTATGCACATTTCCGATCCATCCATTGACAAGAAGCATCGTGTTTACATTATCCATTCCAGTAATTGTCTAATGGAAGATATCGCAGCGGTACTTCCCCGCTAGATCTCTTTGTAAAAAGGTGGCCTATTTACGATCAAGATCTTCTAACATTATGGCATGGTGATTCGATGGTAGTAGAAAAGCTACAATCACTGCTCATCTTCGCATCACCAAAACGATGAATTTGTATGCTTTTGCCGCCACCCACAGCTATTATCTACTGCATAGTTTGTGCCAATCTTGTACAAACACAATGTTTTTTTGTTGTTGAATATAATCAATCCAACACTCGATTCGAGCGCACCAGCTTTTTTTTTCAGTTAGATAATGGGTTGTTTATTTTTCTGAGAATTTAAATGATGAAGTAATGGATATTTTTTGGACCTGTTATCTGTATGTAAGTAACAACGTTTCTTTATTACGGGAATCCCGGTTCTTTGCCAGAAATGCCGAAAAAACCGGTTCTGCACCCCCTAGTTTGTATGTACGAGTATATAATATGTATGTCCACATATTTCTCTGAAATTACTTATCGGATCGTGACCATTCTTTTTTATTGGATTAGGTATCTCTCAACTTAGGGATTAGTGCAAGTTTCATCAAAATCTGATCAGCAGTTTTCAAGATATGGAACATACAACTGAACTTCTTAGCGAAAAACAGCACGAATGTGTAAATTGAGTTATAAGGGTATTTTGTCAATCCTATAGCCACCTTACTATAGAACTTGCTCACTTTTTAGTGACTAAAACTAAAAAGAAAGAAATAAAACTTTCTTTTCGGAAGCCGGCGCCTCTGGTACTTCTTTTTTATCGTTTTTCGACACCGACTTATGAAACGAAAGTTATTTTGCACTTTTTAGTATTTTGATTTTGAAGTCGGATTCTTTTTTTTGGGGAAATGTTTTATCTTATACACTTGTGCACTATAATATCTCCTGCACCAAAAACTAGTCTCCGTTGAGATTGGCCGCCGCGGTTGAAATTTGTGCTGGAGGACTACCTATATGTATTGGCTATCCAAATTCACATTCCAACATATTATGTACTTCGTATGTCAACAGTTTTTAGTTGGTTTTGTTTTGCCACTTTCACGAGATTCTCGACATGTGTATTATATAAATGGCGGTAGCGACCCGCCCCGGTTTAGCTTGGGACATTTATTTATTTAACCATCAATGTACACACCTAGTAAATAGACAAGAAGAAGGACCAGAAATAGGTACAAAGGTATGCTTATTTCTAACGAAATCTCTTCCAGAATACCTGCGAGAGGAGAGTTGCAAAAAAAGATATGTAGACACCGTGTGTAGAGGGGAATAAAAAGAAAAATATATTAAACAATTCACAATAAATACTGTATAGATAACTAGCATTTCGCCCGCAACTTCGTTCGCGTGATCCATATTTTATCCTACAGATGACTTTTTAGTTTCGCCGTTTAAAAAAACAAAAATCTTAGTTCGCACTTGCGACACTTGAGGAACCTCCCTGCCAAATTTCATCTTTATACGTCAAGAGATTTTCGATGTTTCGTGATAGTGCTAAATTATCGCAGAATTAATGTGACAAATGGTCAAGCACGCGTTATCTGCTGTGATTGGTTGAATGAATTTCCAACAGCCAACCACAGAAGATAACCGGCGATTATTCGTCAATTACGTTAATAGCCCGATAATCGAGGGTGGAGAAACCGGGGGTTAGACTGCCATTTGGTCCATTATGCGTCTGCAGGCCTTCTCTCTGTGAGAGAGAATGGGCCGGAACCCACTACTTTCATTCCATTCCAAATATCAAATTTGTAGCATAAAAAAAACTTTTTTACAAAAAAATACTACCGACTTCCAAATAAAAAAACTACAAAGTGAAAAATAATTTTATTTTTGGAAGTCGGTGTCTTTGGTAGGTACCTATTTTTTTGCGTTATGGACACCGACTTCCAAAAATAAAATTATTTTTCACTTTGTAGTTTTTTTATTTGGAAGTCGGTAGTATTTTTTTGTAAAAAAGTTTTTTTATTTTTCACTTTTTAGTTGTACCTAGGTAGGTACAACTAAAAAGTGTAATAGGCAAGTAGTTACGTAAGGTACCTATAATGCCAGAATAGTTTACCCGAATATCATGAAACTGAACCGGTGAAATAAGAGATCTGCGTACCCCTTAAGAGCGTACTGGCGTGATGTTATATTATGAAATGGTATAAACAATAAACAGACATGCGATTGCAGCAATCCCGAGAGATTTGCTGTAATTTATTGAAGAGTTCTGTTGTATATCTTCGAAGTTCTTCATCAGATCTTCACCAAATTAAAATGGGACCAATTTCGAAACATACTGTTTCAAACAAAAAAAGAATTTTCAAAATCGGTCCAAAATTGACGGAGATATGCGTGAACATAAACAAAAAAAAAAAAAAAAAAAAAAAAAACAAACATAATGTCGAACATAGAACCTCCTCTTTTTTGGTAAGTCGGTTAAAAAGGACTTTCATACAAACTTGCGAGAGCCCTTAGACCTCGTTAATCCGGCCCTGGTGCAAAATCCGTTCTTAGCGGACGTCTATTAACTATAAACTACCTCTCTGCCAGATTTTAAGTTTGTAGTTAAAAAAATGAAGGACTGTCATATAAACGTGCCAGAGCCCTTAAACCCCTAAATCCGGCTCTGTCGAAAATCCGTTCTTAGCGGACGTCTACTAACTATAAACTACCTCCCTGCCAAAATTTCATCCCTTTACGACAAGCGGTTTTCGATATTTCGTGAAAGGTGAATGAGTTTATATATATAGATTAATAAATACTCTTATATAGGTACATGCATATTAATAAAATAAATATTACAATAATAAATACTAACTAATATCATAAATTCTTAAATAATAATACATAATTATATGCAACTAACACGGGATGGAAAGATAATGCTCTTTCACTCTCTTTTTCAAAACTGCAAGAGTTTGGCAGTCCCTAATATCAGGCGGTAACGAGTTCCACAACCGCATCGCGTGCATAGTAAAGGAGAAGGAGTAAAAGCCGGTAGTGTGGGAAGGTGTTTCAAGGAGATGCCTAAGATGCGACCTGCAAAGTGCATCGGAAGGACGGGAGTAGGAGAAGCGTTCGCGGAGGTAGGAAGGCGTTGTGAAGGACGTTATATAGCAGACACAAAATGCGAGAGTTCCTGCGAAGTCGAATAGGGAGCCACTTGAGCATTTTGTGAAAGCCTGAAGCATGATCATACTTTTTGAGATTGAAACTAAACGAATACATATATTTTGCAAACGCTCGAGTTTATTTAAAAGCTCTTCGGTGGCATCTAAATAACAGAAGTCGGCGTAGTCGATGATGGGCTGAATAAGTGTGTAATTATTGTTCGTATCCAAATCCGTTGCATGGTTTGGAAGAAGAAGTAAGTCTTGTAACAAACGGAGGCAGACAGCGATTTCGGTAAAATTGGTTTCGCCACCTTTTAATCAATCCACCTCAATTTTTATGATTGTATAACATCCATATTTTATTTAAAGATTATTTTTATTTTCAGTAAATCCTAAAGTTCTGACGTAAATTGAAATTTGATCAAATTATTAACAACAAATTGTTTTGTTGTCTACTCTTGGTTGGGTCTACATGAAACTGTCATGTAAACAGATTCATCTATCTGTTGCTTCGTCGCTTTTAGAAAGTAGGACACAAATACATTTCTCACTAGTATTAGGATTAGCAAATACACTTGAATGTAAGACGTATAGTGCAGTTCATGAATTGGATACGGAGCGTTTCAGGGCTCTTTTAATTAGACAATGACCCCGGTCGGACGGAATGTGCGGTTGACAAATATGCAGTTAGAACTGCATGAACTCAAAGGTCCAATCAAAGTCAAATCATTTATTTAAGGTAAGGACTAACATTAGGTTTCTGATAATAAACTATCGAGGTTACAAATTAACCGCAGACAAGTGATGCGATTGCAAATTCATTCAACCAATCACAGCAGCTAATACACGATAAACAACAAACACACCTGTGACAAATTTACCTAAATTTTTCGATAATTTTTTGTCCCAAAACTGGTCCTAATATGCAGTATGTGAGAAACTTTTCTAAGACATACTGGGCCAAGTCGTCTACGTACGTAGGTTCCCCACGTAAGAACGATGAATCATCTTTAGCTTAGCCGATCCTATTAGTTACATTACGAGAATAATGGCATTCATTTATGTTGTGTGAAGTTTGTGGTCAAGCGCTTGCCCATCCAAGTTACCTACATGTAAATATACTAGCTTCTGCCAGCCTGCCTTTGTGAAAGTCGAAAATTATTTAAAAGTATACCTGGATAGAAATGTATTTTATTTATTAATCTTTTTATTATTGTTGATATGCTCGCGTTTGGAATAAAATTGTGCATGCACCCGTCTCAGGTGAAGGTGTCTTCCAGAGCTTGCGATTTGTCCTATGCTACCTTAATTCAGTCCTGACCGTCTGAATTTATATCATCGGTTCACCGTGCGGGTGGCCTGCCTCTCTTTCTATGGTCTACATGGTCTGTCGATCACAACACACTGATCTGTAAATTACTCCACTACGGAATTCGAGGAAAATCTGCTGATCTTGTGCTTTCCTATTTATCAAACAGACAGCAAAAAGGGCAAAATGTTAATGGGGCGACGTCCTCCGGGTCTTTAGTCAAGATCGGCGTGCCCCAAGGTTCAATTCTCGGTCCTTTCCTTTTTCTTGTTTACATTATTTATCTCCCTTTTATGATGGCCAAATTATCGCTTAGAATTCTATTTGCTGATGATACTTCGCTAATTTTTAATATAGATAGGAAAGATACGGATGTCTTACATGTCAACGAAAGTCTAATTATTCTCTCAAAATGGTTAACATCACATTCACATTCAATACAAAATGATTAAAGTTCTCTTTAACAAATGTACCACAACGTGACCTAAATTTAAATCTTGACGGCAAAAATCTTAAAGTTATAACGGAAACTGTATTCATAAGGATCACTATCGATTCAAAATTTGCTGTGGGGTACGCACATTAGAACTCTTTCGGGTAGGTTAAGTTCAGCTGCATATGCAGTAAGGAAAATAAGGCAGTTAACCGATGTAGCCACAGCTAGATTAGTATACTATGCTTATTTTCACAGTAGTATGTCTTATGGCATTCTGCTGCGGGGATCAGCAGCAGACGTTGACTCAATTTTCATCTTACAAAAGAGAGCCATCCGCGCGATCTATAAAATGGGTCCACGCGAGTCCCTCAGAGAAAATTTAAAGAGATCGATATACTGAGTTTTCACTTTATATTTTGTAATTTTAGTATTATTTTAGTATTCTCCTTATTTTAATGATACTTCGCTCAAAGGCTTTTTGATAAATCTTTATGTTGTTTTTGAATTTCCCAGTTTGGCATGCGTAAGTCAAAGAATGATGAATATATGAATGCATTATATTTCTCTTTTATTAAATCGAAAATGTTCAATTTGCGTGACAAGTATTTGCTATAATTTGAAATAGTATCTTGGTAATTAATTAAAATCTCTGAATTTCTTGGTACTTCACTTTTATTTGCGCTAGTATGTATCGGCGGTGCTGTGCCTACCCTCTTCTTACACCTCCTCATCCTATCGGCTGTCACCTTTCGAATACTTCCCAAGTATTAATAAACCTTGTATGTATATACAAGGTGAGTGCTTATATACCTTTTTTCAATATCTAAAAAGATCATTTTGTCTATAGACGATAGTCTATGGATAATTGAAAAAAGAATCTGCAAATCAGTATTTAAAGGAATCACACGGTTAAAACTCTTTTTATAAATAAGGTCCTTTGTAGCCTGCAGCGATAGGCGGCAGATGATGATAAATTATACCAATCACGTGGTGCACAGAAAAAAAACTGCAAAATAATGTTGTTTTTCGCTAATTTTTATCACGTTATCGCAATATTTACTTTAAAAATGCAGTATACTAATAAACAATATGTGTATCACGCTAATCTATTGATAGTAATGTATTTTAGTGAAATTGTAGCGTGGTAACAGATAATATCAATATTTTGATACGGACGGTACTTAGCTACATTTATTCTGGAATCTTCGAAGCTCTTTTGATAAGTATGTAAAGAAAGTCATAATTTCAAAAAAATATACTTTTTTCATTTACACATGTCAGAATATTATTTAGTTTTGGCGAATCAACTGTTATCGCCTTATCAGACATTCACATCTTGGGCTAGATCATTGTCATAATTAATCCTGATAAGAGCTTGAGTGGAGAATAAACAGGGCATGGAATGGAATTCCTAAGTCAAACGTGAAGACGCCACGCAAACTACTTGGCAGAAGCGATGAGCATCGGAATGGAGCGAGGTGAAGCGTGAAACTCAGGACCGCTCTCGTTGAAGTACTACTTTGGATGCCCCAGCTAGGGGGCTTACAAGACTTAAGACCTTATTTCATGTAAGATAAGACCTAGGGTAATCGATAAACTATTTTGATTTCGACACGCTAAGAAGAACTACATCAACTATCAACATAACTTTCTGAGTGCCCTAGTAGAGGCAGTTGACTTTGACTTTATTTTACAAAAAATAACAATTTGAAGGTCCGTAATGTTTGAGGTTGACATGCGGTATCAAACTGTCACGTGGTCAATCCCAGACATTTTGTCTAAACCCTCAAGCATTAACAAATGTAAAGTGCCCACCAGCCAGGTGGAAAAGACGACTGGGGTAGACCGAGACGTGGAAACCAAAGGCTATTAAGCGGGACTTTTGAAAATCAAATATTTAAATTTATAAGTAATAATAATTGATTCTACCGTCCATTCGGCAAAGTAGCTTGTTATGGAGAAGAACGGACAACTCTTTAAAAAAAAAGTGTTCTACAATATTTACATACATACATTAATGCATAAACGTGAGGACGATGCATCCAGACCAACACTTCTATACCACGTATAGATATAAAGTATTACAAATACTAACAGGTAAATTCATTCATTTGGTAAATAGGAACATGGTTCTCACATACTTACAAATATTGCAAACATAGGTAAATTACCTAATTCAACAACAACGGAACAGTGTGCGAGTGAATTTCTTAAACAAAAAGGTTTGATTTTGTCTACACTAAAGATTGCCCTATGGAGCAGGACCAGCATGTTTCCAAGCATTCTTATCTTGAATATAATCATCTAATTTGTAATGTTCTTGTTTTCACAATTCGCTTTTAACAAAAGTTTAAAATTTTCTTTCATTTAGTTTTAATATATCACAAGGTAATGTGTTATAGAATTTAACACAGTACCCCATGACTGGGCCACTATGACCTTGGGCAGTGGCTTGAGGCAATGACAACCCACTCCTGGACTTTAAATCTTAAGATTGCGTTAGGCTGACTAATTTCATACTGGATTAAACCGTTTCTCAGAAAAACCGATCAAATAAGTTAAAACTGGAACAGGACATCAATTTTTAAAACTTCGTTATCATCATCACCTACATATAAAATATAGCAAAAAAATATATTAATACCCTCCAATTTATCTGTTTTGGTACGATATGTGATAGCGAGAAGATAAAAACTTGTACTGTATTCAATTAAATCCTGATAATTTTCTCTGATACGAAGTTGGAGTGAAAGTTGTTTTTTGGCAACAATAATCAATTATTGATACTAAATTAAGCATTTAGTTTAATTAATTTATGTATTTTCCGGCGCTTTTGAATTGTCAAGGAATCGGAATTAGCCTTTCTACCCTAATAATGCAAACAAAGGATAGAGAGATAAACCAGAGAGGAGAGACCCATGGTTTGCGATAAAAAGACTTTGGTATTGGATGAACTGGTGCAAAGAGCTTTATTTAGGTAGTAGGGAGCCTAAAGTGTTGTATTCGTGGGCAAATTTTCTACAGATGTCCACAGCCTAAACAAATCGGTATAGTCCTCGCCAAAGTTCTTGGCCGCCCTGAAGTTGGTTTACCGCATGCGCGAGGCACGAAACGGTGCTGTTTTTGTATGAGATTTACTACTGCGCAGCCATTGTAGCCAACTTCAGGGCGGCCAAGAAGTTTGGCGAGAACTATATGTAAAGTAAAACAAACCAGTGCCGATACCAAAACCATTTCGAGATTTTAGGTCTGCTAGCCTTATTTTTCTATTTTTAGGTCTTAAAGTTTAAGACCGTGTTTATTGCCACAAAAATACTTAAAATCACTTGACTTTTACTTGACCTCTAAATGACGTCATAAAGTATCATATAAAGGAAACTTTCAGTGCCTCTTGTAATGAAATAATGTAGGCCCACTTGCACGAAATACCCAACCGTTCGTCATACAATATTGTCAATTTGAACTCGCGCTAGCAACCAACTCTGAGTTCAGTCTTTCGTGCAAGTGGGCCGTTGGTTTCTACGTGTCGAGCGTCAATGTCATCGTCAAGTCCTATGCCATTTGGACTACTTTATGACGTCAGCAAGAACAAAACTTAAAAAACAAATACTACAGCTTGGAAAAACGAAATATTGAAATAAGTTGCTTAAAATAACTAAAACTATAAAATATAAAAATACCTGAAAAATTCTTTACATACCGAATATGTGCCAAACAGTGGTTGGCAGCCGATATCTGGAACGATAATACTGAAGTCACAAACACGTGTAGTGAGTGATTGGGTAAACACGGTTTCCAAAGCACAATAGAGTCTAAGTATGTACTGGATGGTCACAGTGGTCACCCGATCAACGGAGTGACATCGGCAAGCGTTGCTTACCTTGACGATCGACCCGTGTGGCTGTTATAACAATAAAAGTAACTCCTTTATTTTCAGGCAACTAGGGCCCATAGATTAAATACACAAATAAAATATACAAAAATAAATTAATACATAAATCTTGACAAAGATAATACAATCACACGATCTTATCCACTTGATCCTCAACATACCTACATTATAACATACTTCTCCGGTTTATACACATTATTTAAAATTTCATGCACATTTAAGAACGCACCATTATAGGCCCTCAAGCATTAGCAAATATAGCATAAAGTGCCAGCCAGCTAGATGGAAAACACTGAGAAGTGGAAACCAAAGAACCGACTAATCCAGCGTAGTGCACCTTGGGGGAAGCAATGGCAATCAGGTACTTACAAAGAAGGCGCTGACTGAAGCTAGTTATATTTTTAATGATCTCAAGCAAAATTACGCGAAGGAACTATAAAAAAACCAATCATTGTAATTGTCCATCAATCATTTGAAGTAAGTAAATGAGATTACAAGGATGGCATGGCATTACCTTCAACTAATTCGTTTAAAAAAATCACTCGATCAATAACTTAATTGAGGAGCTCGCAGCTAAGTCATAACAGCCGCACGGGTCGAACTTCAAGGTTAAGCAACACTTGCTGAGGTCCGTAAATGTGCGATCATCTTTACATAGCGAGATTCCTCCGTGCCTCGTCAAGCACGTTTAGCCGTTAAAGCACGGCTGTCATTTGAAATTCTTTGAGATGGGGGTACTCCAATAACCCGCAGTGCATGTGTGGAGCTACGGCTACTACCTGTCTTGCTCTTTGTGCAACAAAATGTGCATCCTGAAAGACTTTGTGAGGCAAATGAAAACACTGTTGACGTCACTGAATTCTGATCAAAACGAAAGAACGCGTGAACGAACGGTTATTTTTTTTCGACTTCAAAAAAAGGAGGTATCAATGCGAATATTTTTATGGACTACAGATAGTTGTTCCGGATCTGGGTGTCTTGTGTTTTTGAGTTTAAATGTTTGTAAACGCACCCACGATACAGGAAGAAAATCCTAGTGCGAAAAATTAAAAAAAGTAGAGGAACTAATTAACGTCAGTTTAAACATGGAACAATGAGTAAGGTCCATAAATATAGCTGTTAAACGTTGATATAACGCGCACGGAAGCAAAATTTTAATTAAAATCATTTATAATGTCGTAGAAGTGCGATTAAATATAAAATCAGATTACACACAAAAAATAGAAGAATAACATTTTCCGAAACATAATATAATTAAAGCAGTGGTTGGTCAATCCCGTATCTATTTAATCTGCCATATTTGGAAAAGCTTCACTACAATAAAAACATTAAATAAACTCGCGCTAAAACCAAAAGCTATGAAATTTGACATATCGGAGACCTCACGCCACACCAGCGCCTCTAGCGGCGAATTCATAAACCTACATTGTATTCCGACTCGATTGTGGCAGAATTGCCTCGATGGTCTAATAGCAGCAAGCACTACAACTGAGCACAAGGTCCTGAGGTTCTAGAGGCTTTAAACAAGTGTCATTCGATTTCAGCGATTCCGATGGCGATGGTCAAAATGCCAAAATGTTAGGGATTGATCACGTGTTAATGATACCGTTCCATCATCAGCCATTTAATGTTCCCACTGCTGGGACACAGGCCTCCTCTATGTGAGAGGGAATGGGCCGTAATCCACCACGAGATCAGTGTGCGTTGGTGGATGGTTCTGACGTTTTTCTTCTCAGTTTTGATGCCATTAGTGAAGAAATAATTTACACAAAGTAAAGAGCCTGCCTGGGTTCGAACCCACGTTGCTGCAATTGTTGCAATTGCCTTTACCACGTTTTCGATGAAAGAATGTCACTAGTATAGGGTCTCTGGGTTCGATTCCCATACGCTGCTTAGCGGAAGTCGCGGGAGTCGGAATAAACGGCAATCCTTCCACAACCGAGTCCGAATACAATTGGACAAGATATCGTTGTACTACTACGATCGAAATAAATTAACTTACCATACTACACAGACGTGGTGGGTTAATCGAGACATTATTCTTATTCTTAACTTCATTAGATATAAGATATGTAGTAGCATCTAAGCAAAGTCTAAAATTATCTCAAGGAATTATTACGTACACCTGCTGAGAAAATTACTTGGTAAATGGCTGGTTTTAACGTTATTCGGGCTTTGACAGTAACATAATTATAATATATCACTGGCACTGGTCGAGTCAAGGCTCCAGAGCCTTGAACATCGTCGTCGAGTTGCCAGCTTGTCGGTATTTTTATCGGTTGCATTTCGGAGAGTGTGCGATGGAATTGCATGATCTAATTACACCTAGCCCGTTTCATCATCGGACTACAAGACGTACGGCGATGCGCTATCGGTACATGGTGGACATCCCACCCATACGCACTAAACGGTTTGAAAATACTTTCAT
The DNA here is from genome assembly GCA_945859665.1 of Anorthoa munda. Lineage (NCBI taxonomy): Eukaryota > Metazoa > Arthropoda > Insecta > Lepidoptera > Noctuidae > Anorthoa > Anorthoa munda. Next base: position 53,825,313 of record OX243893.1, on the reverse strand, counting down.
TATGCGTACAGCTAAGGAGTGGAATTTCCTGCCGGAGTCTGTGTTTCCAGATAGCTACAAGCCCGGGGTCTTTAAGTCAAGAGTGAATAGGTTACTTCTAGGCAAGCGTGCTTCACCGTCGACCACATCATAGCTTACCATCAGGTGAGATATTGGTCGAGCGTGAGCATATCTAAAAAAAAAACTATACTAAGCTTTTTCGAACTTCGAGACAGAAATAATAGGAAAACTTCATTTATGTCTGTCTAATAATATTATAGTATGATTCATACGTTGCTCAATCACTGCAAAGAAAATATTAAATCTAAGAGAAACCAAATCGGATATCTTTTTGTAGAACCAGCTTATCACATGAATTACCTATTTCTATTACGTAGTATCTATTTCTAGTTATCTTGTTTATATTTATGTTTTATGATTTTTACCGGTTTCGGCCAGTTCTCATCGATATTTACTGATAAGTGCAGGATAAAGCTGGATAAATCATCAAGTATTAACGCAAAAGTACACTAACTGTTGTCAGTTTATTTTGTATCTTATTAAAGAGTTTCCTACTAACACAAGTATTCTAAGACCAAAGACTTGTCAAACCTAACTGGCACTGAACAGGCCACATTGATCGCAGAACGGGGGAATGTTAGGGGTGGCGACCGTGAACCAGAAGACGCAGCGTTGGAAGTAGTAGTGGACCGATGGCCTGCAGCCTGATTGCGCAAGTGAATTCGGCAAAGCAAGGGGTTTGATCAATCGACCAATCACATGCGAGATAAAAGACAAGACAATATGGATTTCCGTCTAAGTCCCTTTGCCTTGCCAAATCCACTTCCGCAATTAGGCTGTTGCCATTGACATATATATTACTTGCGTAAGGACCAGGCCAACCGCGCGACTAAATGGCACCAGCGCGCTGGTCACAAAATTGCAGTTTAGGACCAACGCGACTCAGTTGACAGTGGTCCGTGTGCGTGTCTCTGACTAGTATATAGTTATCTGTGGCGGGAGTGAGCGAGTATTTGCTTGTCATAAGAGGGTTTCTATAAAATGTTCAGATGGGCGTATCCTTCCTTTCGAAATCATTGACTGTTGCTCCCTAAATCTGTAAGTTTAAAGAGTAGGGTACGGATTGTTTCCGTTGTTTTCATTGATTCATTTGTTCAAAAATCCGTCTACTCGGCAGCGTAAAACTATTAATGAATATTGTTGAATTACAAAAATTAAAGGTAAGGAGTGTGCTTTGTGCTGTTAAAACAGGTTCCCTACTTGAAATCGAATGACGTAAGATCAAATAACACTTGCTCGAAAACGTTGACTCGATAGTACTTCAAATCGATAGATATCTACACAATTAGATTGCTGGTGCTACGGCAATTCAATGGACACGAGACGTACAGGACAATCCCACCGCACTATTCCCAAACCACTGCAACTCCTGAAAGCCAGAATCAACAGGTGTGACCACCAGAAAAGCGCCGAGGCAATGAAGCTCGACGAAGTCCCGGAGAATGAATTTAACTGTCTTGTAACAACGAAATTAATCAGAAAAGAATAACGGAGGAGTAGGACAAAATATAAATTTCCACTTCCCTCCATATCAAGCAGCAGACAGAACAAATAATGCCAATAGGCACAAAGGGTCGTTTACAACTGGGATAAGCCGAGTTGCCTTGCACCACGGAAAAAAAATTGGATTAATATTCTCAAAGTTTTCTCAAACCGTTGTCAACGTTACATCATCGGTGTAGCCAGATTGGGCGCCTTTTTGCCATTTAGGCTACTCGGAATGGTGCCATGGCGACCAATTTTTACGAGAGGCGCCAATTAGGCTAACTCAGAAAAAAAAAATGGGGCGATTTTATGCGATTTCGGAATGAGACTATCTAATACAACATTATCTGAGGAATTATGAAATTAACTGGAAACCAAAATGCTTTTAACAGTTCATCACTATTTTTCATTATACTTCAGTGCGCAACAACACAGGGAAATAAATAAATAATAAATGATTCTTGTGGCTAACGCATTTAAGTTTCGAAGAATGTTTCGTGGTTTTAGTGAATAATGGTCGTCTTGAGTTTTTTTATAAATGGACATACGAAATTTTCGCCGACTTTGAGCTCGTCGAATCTGGCTACACTGGTTACATTTGGCAGTTGATAGTTGACAAGCCTGTGCACAGAGAAAAATAATATATAGGGTATAGAGAGCCCTCTCCGACTACAGAATGAAGACCGCATATGTCAATTGATCGGAGAAATAGCGCCGTCTATTAACGCCATCCGCAAACTAAGCTGTGTGTGTGTGTGTAGCGCCGTACTTTAGCTATGTGCGTGTGTGTGTGGTGCCTGTACTTTATACATGTGTGTGTGTGTGCGGTGCCTGTACTTTATACATGTGTGTGTGTGTGGTGCCTGTACTTTATCCATATGTGTGTGTGTGTGTAGTGCACACATGGATAAAGTACAGCCTTTCCTTGCTAATTAGTTTGTTTTTAAATTTAATAAAGTTTTACTTAATTTTATTTTTTCTCATTATTAACAAAATCATAGTAAAACTTTATCAAGTTAAAACAAGCAAATTAGTAAGTGTACCGGTCGGTTGAGGTGTGAAGGCTTCTTATGTTGGAAATGAAAGACTTGATTCTTCATTACTATTTGAAGCGGTTCTGCAGGTCCCCAAAGGTCAGGAGATGGCGTTAGGATAATATTTCCATGTCGATGGCTATGATTAGGTCCCCGAAACTTTACTTTGTTGAGGACCACAAAATCACTTGCAAATTAGTTTTTTTAATAAAGGTAATCTTCACTATGAAATAACATATAATATATAACATAAAACAGATAGCACAAAGCCCCTCTTGTATCTGAAGGAACTATGACAATAAACACTCGCTAGATTTGATACGATTTTTAGGACACCTTTCACAGATTGACTAAATTGACTTTTTTCCCTAAGATCACAACACTCAATCACTGCACTTTTCACTTTGATTAAAGATTGCCTTTTATTAGAATGGACAACGAAATTGTCCGTCTTTATCATAAAGCCTTCCTCCACATTCAACAGACCTGCATTCATCAATTTAACGGCGGTAATTTCGAACAACAATAATAATATTTATTATTCCTTCCAAATGTTTTTACAAGGGGTTCTAATAGTTTCACAGGTTCTTATGTGTGGGATCGTTTTACACAAGCTGTGATCATCTTTTAAGATATTTATAGGGTTTTTTGTATGACATAAAATCATCCCAGGATTTTGTCTTATACCCCGAACATTGAATATATGGGAGTGTGCACCTTGAAGCCTTCTATCCAACGAACCCACATCCAGGTCCGTAACTGTACACCCAGAAGATATCCTCTAGAATTAATGAGGGATGTAGGGAAATTTTGTTGATTTTACAACTTACAAGAAAAAATTGACAATGAAAATTTGACAGTCAATATCAAAAATCCATTTTTTTTTCTTTTTTATTAATGTTTTATTCATGACCATAGATACAAGTCTATCAGTCTTGTACATAGAGTGGAAGTGTCAAAAGTACAATCATTCACTGTGTTGCAATCGTAATTATTACTTAGCTTTTGAAATCAACACAAATATTTGCAAATAATTATAGTACGTGTTAAATAAAATCATAAGGTAATGAAATAATTATTTAGATTAATATTTATTTTATTATTCTTTAGTGACAAACCTATTTTATCGATGGTCTTGCCATCTGTGGTGACATAGAGTAACTAATTGTTTTTATTGTTAAGATGGGGTTATCAGATGTCGCATTTGAATAAAAATGCTGCCTAATCTGCCACTCTATGTAACTGTCCTACCCCTGAGCCTGTGCTTAAACGGTGATCAAGCGAAATAAATACAAAATAATATATAAACTGATAAAACGAGTAACAAAGAAGACCTTGTCTTCCTTGGAGATGCCTCCACGAAGACCGATGCGTGGAAGAAGAGTGTTCGCCCTGAATTATCGAAAACATTAGATTGGATGCAAATATTTCACGCCTTATAGATCTCAGATGGTCGAAGAACGGATGGTCAATGGGGCTGTTAAGTTCTGGAGTGGCGACCGCGTGGCGGATTACGCAGCGCTTTAAGGCCTCCCTCTGTAGACCGATGACCTGGTTAAGGTCACGGAAATCCGATGTATGAAAGACGCACAGGACCGGTTGATGTGGTGACGCTGGGGAAGTCCTTCGGCAGAAATGATGACGATGATGAGTGAGATCTTCAAGAAAAATATTCAAAAAGTGACAGTTTTTGTGTGTGTGGTCGCCAGTAGCTTTTCCTGCGCGAAAACCGAGAGTTATCCAACAGGAACTATGTGAAAAGTGGAGACGGACCGGTCATATGATGCGCGATAACCAAGGGACATGGAGAAAAGTGACAAACTGGTAACCAAGAGATGGGAAAAGAAGCCGTTGTAGACAGTGTCAGAGATGGGAATGGGATATGGGAAAGACTGCTGGTCCAAGATGTAGGCAAAAAGTGTAAGCAATGGCGCACTGTGGTTTTGGCGAGTAGGTCAGGATAGACCCCAGTGGAAACTGCTAGTGTAGGCCTATGCGAAGAGGCACACTGAGATTAGGAACATTTTATAAACTATAAACATGTATTGTATAGACTTCAGTTTTATATCTATGATTTCAGAATAAAAGGCTTTGTTATTACGTTTATTTTATTATTATATTTATTTTTTGTTATTATGTCATAGGTTCTAATTCTGGTCATTGTATAAATGTTTTCCAAAGTATATACTTCCAAATACGTTCAACCATTGAAGTGTGATTAACAAATATCCAAACATACAGACTTTCATACCTATATAAAATAGGTATTAGTAGAATCCACAAGACAAGAAGTGGTTACAACGGATTATTTGGTTTAGGACAGCGATGAAATTGGGTACAGAATTTGGCTTTTGTATGATACGATTTTGGTATCAGAACAGTAAAAGATGATAAAAACAACATGACAAGTCTCATTTATTTATTATTTTACAAAATAAGTAGGCAGATATTATATTGCTTGTTAATACATATTTAAACACAGTCCTCTTTCATAATATCAGACACATATCCAATGGCACCGACCCTGTCTAATATTGTTTTTCTTCGGAAGTTCTTCGATGGCTAGCAAAGCCTTCGGTCTTGAAAACCCAAGTCAGCCATTAAAAATTGCATCACAATAGTCCACATTTGTTGGTAAATCACAATTGCAATCAGATTCCAGTGCAGATGCACAAGTGCCCTCTTGAGAGATCTTGTGAAATTCTGAGTAAAATACATTGAGGTAAAAATGTATGTAAAATATTCTGTAGTTCTATGAGATATCACAAGAACCAGCAACTGCTCGCTTTAAACACATTCACTTCTAGTAATTATAAGCTTCAATTCTTGATTTTGGAAATAACAAATTATATTGTATATTATTTTCTTACGATAAGACATCATTGACAAAATAAATACGGTTGCCATGACAATCTTGAAGTAATTGACTAGTACCTACGATTCATTTCATAGTTTCATAATAAGGTTGTATACATTTCAAATATGTATCTATTAAATTGCTTAAATAAGAAAAATCAAGTTATTAAAGATTATAATATCTTTAATAACTTGAGTTTTTTAATCTTGAATGATGTAATATAATACTAACGTACTTTTTATAGCTGTATATAGTTTATATCAGTAAATTTTATGCAATCTTGTGATGTCTCTTTTTCGTTTGTAAAATGGAACGTAAGGATGAAAGAGAAAGTGAATGGAACTTTGACAGGTACTTACTTAACTGATCTAGGTAGATTCTCAATTGTGAAACGTAAAATACTCAAAGGCTTCCTAAATTATTTGACACTGACATGACAATACTCAACTGATTATTCCTGCTTTACTTAAATCGGAAATCGGGCCTAAGTTTTGGTGTTAATATTACAATCTAATGTTATGTTGTAATCTATATATATATCTTTTATATACTATAATATTATAAAGAGGAAAGATTTTTTTGTATGTTTGTACCGAATAGGCTCCGAAACTACTGGACCGTACTATAATATAATATAATAATAATAAAATAATAAATAATATATATTGTCGCCATGTGGAATGTGGACTCGGCGATCATTGTGCCGATTGTCGTTACGGCCAACGGCCAGATGGCCAAGAGCCCTCGACAGATGGTCGTCGTGTCATTACGCGGTTGGATCAAGGGCCTGATACAGAAGGCAGTACTCCTTGATACGGCTGGTATTGTTAGGAGGTTCCTGTCTCTGGAGCCCTAACCACCGGTAGCTTGGACCATGTTCCCGATACCGGTTGGTCTCTATTTTTTATTTTTTTTATGTTTTTTAAGTTTTCTTTTTATTAAATATTTAAAAATGTATTCAATAAGAATGTAAATAAATAAAGGAGATAATATCCGAAACTACTGGACCGATTTAAAAAATTCTTTCACCATTCTTTCATTCTTTCTTTTTGTTATTCCTGAGTAACATAAACTATTTTTTAATCCCGAAAACGGGTCCTGTGGGGTGGCCCACAGGAGCGAAGCCGCGGGGAACAGCTAGTACTACTAATATAGGTACAAACGTGGGCCACAACCCGCCGAGTGTGAGAGCTGCCTGATATACCTAGTTTGAGGATCATAGTGTGTTTTATGAAATGCCACAGAAAGATAATAAGACCGCTGTTTACATTATCACACTAATATTGTAAAGGCGAAAATTTGTGAGTGTGTGTGTGTTTGTATGTTTGTTACTTATCCAAGTTGAAACGGCTGGATGGTTCTGGATGAAATTTGGCACAGAGATAGATGATAGTCTATCTTTGTGCCAAATATTGTGCTATTCCAATAGCACAAAGGATATATGCGAAGCCGCTGGCAGAAACTAGTATGCTTATAAACTAAACATGTAATGGATATCCGGCCGGATACTAAATAGTTTGTCCGGCAAAAACTAGGTACAGAAATCAATAGGTGTAAGTAGATTTTCGCTTGCTGTAAAGTTTTGTTTGTGCACTTCTACTAGTATTAGACTACGAGGATACTAAATTATTTATATATAAAAATAAATATAAATTAGTAGTACTATAAGTTAGAGACAGATTAGATATTAAGATTATTGGAAGTACCGACATACACATGGACAACGATGATTAACAAATTGTGTTATCGTCCACGACCTACATTTTAACGATTTGCACAGCGACATACCTTCAAATGTAGATAAAATTATATTTAGTGCATCGATCATCCGTAAAACTAAAGCAAAGTAAAACGCAATGCATATTGTTCTTTAATACTTATAATTTTTTTTAGGGTATAAATATAACGAAATTATATACAAGAAGCACAAGAAGAGGAAAAACCCTTGATTATTGAATTTTTATTAAAGTTGTCAAATTAGTTGCATTATATAATTTAGTGAGAAAAACTAAGGGGTGAAATTACGACAAGGCTTGAAAGTTGCTAGCTGAATACACGTGCCTGTCTTCAAAGTAGTTGCAACCAGATAGATTCTGGCTTAAGCATCCACGTGGAAATGAATCTAAGGACCTATAGCTAAGTTTTAATCCTGGAAAGATAAGATAATCTAGTAAGAAAAACTAAGGTGTGAAGTTACGACAAGGTTTGAAAGTTGCTAGCTGAATACACATGCCTGTCTTCAAAGTAGTTGCAACCAGATAGATTCTGGCTTAAGCATCCACGTGGAAATGAATCTAAGGACCTATAGCTAAGTTTTAATCCTGGAAAGATAAGATAATCTTGTAAGAAAAACTAAGGTGTGAAATTACGACAAGGTTTGAAAGTTGCTTGCTGAATACACATGTCTGTCTTCAAAGTAGTTGCAACCAGATAGATTCTGGCTTAAGCATCCACGTGGAAATGAATCTAAGGACCTATAGCTAAGTTTTAATCCTGGAAAGATAAGATAATCTAGTAAGAAAACCTAAGGTGTGAAATTACGACAAGGTTTGAAAGTTGCTAGCTGAATACACATGCCTGTCTTCAAAGTAGTTGCAACCAGATAGATTCTGGCTTAAGCATCCACGTGGAAATGAATCTAAGGACCTATAGCTAAGTTTTAATCCTGGAAAGATAAGATAATCTAGTAAGAAAAACTAAGGTGTGAAATTACGACAAGGTTTGAAAGTTGCTAGCTGAATACACATGCCTGTCTTCAAAGTAGTTGCAACCAGATAGATTCTGGCTTAAGCATCCACGTGGAAATGAATCTATGGACCTATAGCTAAGTTTTTATCCTGGAAAGATCATACTGAACTAACAACTAAACAAAACAAAATCTATACTAGGTTATTTCTTTGTATGTCTTGTTAAGTGGCCTTGGAATCTCTTGTGATCCCATAAATAGGTTACTCCTCCCCAACCTCGTTGAAAACCTTCTTCATGAGCTTTACAACGAGATAAGGAGATATGAGCCTTATAATCTTCTGGTCTCGTATATCCTACCCCTTCAAAACAAGAAAAATAAATACCGTTACAAGACTCAAAAAAAATGGCCAAGTGCGAGTCGGACTCGCGCGAAGGGTCCCGTATCCCGAGTAGCGGCAACTATGTATGTATGGGGACACAATTTTCTTTTATGGAATTTTTCCTTTATTTGTGCTGTAAGACCTTACTTTTTGCCAAATTTCGTGAACCTAGGTCAACGGGAATTATCATATAGGTTTTCGACCCAAACACAACCTATAGGGTACTTCCGGTTGACCTAGAATTGTTAATTTTGGTTAAAAGAAAGAAAGAAAGTACACCACAAGCAAAGGAAAAGCTCCGAAAAATAAAAACAGTTGAAAATTAACCTATGTTTTGGTACTTACAAGGTTTCGCGAAAATCTAAATTTGCCCATATCTTTTTATCGCGTTGACTCAGGACTTTGTTTTTATACACCTAATAGGGACTATAGACTTCAGAATCTGGTATAAATTTCAACTTGCTAGGTCCACCCGTTCCTGAGAAAATCGGTGGTGACACACGGACAGACAGACAAGAGAGTGATCTTATAAAGGTTGCTTTTTTTACCTTTTGTGGTACCCTAAAAAGGCTATTATTACCCATAAGTCTTGTAGCGGAATGCTACAATATGTAAGTAGTTAACTACGAATTACGTCTCGAGCGATAGACCCACTATTGTATGATAGAGCACGTCTATAGTCGGATAGTCGATGGGGCTGAAAAGTTCTGGAGTGGCGACTGCGTACCGGAAGATGCAGGGTTGGAAGGCCATCCCGGAAGGTGGACCAATAACCTTCAGCCTTATTGCGTAATGAATTCGGCAAAGGGCAAAAGAGTATGAATATTCGACCAATCACGGGATGGACTGAGACATGGAAAACAAAGAAGCAACAAATCCGGCGTGGTGCACCTTGGGCAGTGGCTTGAGGCAATGGTAATCCACTCCAGCAGCCTTATTACGTAATTGTATTCGGCAAGGCAAAAGGTTTGACCGCCATCAAATAGACGTAAATCCACATCGCGTTTCATCTCGCATGTGATTGGTCGACATTTCATACTCTTTGCCCTTTACCTTGCCGAATTCATTACGCAATAAGGCTGCAGGTTAGGACTGCGGGTATCCGGTGGATGCGAAACGCACAGGACCGACCGTTGTGGCTACACTTTGCGGAGACCTATCCAGCAGTGGACGTCTTTCTGCTAAAAAGATGATGATGATAGTTAAAAATAACCCTTCTGCCTTTATCGCTACGAGTACACCTATGTTACTTACGGCTGAAAATGTATTACTGTTTTTGGCGGTTAGTCCCGCTTTGCTCTAGTCCCGCTATGCTCTACTCGAAAAATACCTACTAAAAAGTTCCACTTTGCACGAAATCACATTCGTGGGCAGTGATGAAGAAAAGTGTAAAAGTGCAATATTTTATTTAACCATTTAAAAAGTAAATTAAGAAAACCTAGTATGTAAATTCTGTTACTTCCGCGAAAAAGGTAATAAACGCTCCGTTTCATCATACTAGTGTACACTCGCCCCGCTGTCACTTAACACATCGCGTCATTCATTTTAAAAACAATGTGTCCATCCATTCCATAGAACTGTGAAAAACGAAACTTCATTTCGTAAAAGAGAAATTTAACCTAAAAATATTCGATGTTTTTACTTTAGTTTCAATATTTTTCAGCTTCCTGTTCAATTTAATTTAATTCAAACACTTTCTTTCCAACTGTACCTTCCGTTGTTTATGTAGAATCGAAGTATTTCGTGCAAAGTGGCACTTATTAGTAGGTATTTTTCGAGTCGAGCATAGCGGGACTAACCGGTTTTTGGTTAGGATTGAAATATTATTTTTTCCATCCGAGCACATAAGTTGTGCTAGCACGAAGTTACGAACACCAGTCTGATAAAATATTATCATTTAATTCATATTTTTGTATTTTTTTTCTATAATCTCGATTCTTTTTGGATTCATCAACAACCACATATTTATCTCAGCCCATCTAATCACATCACAAGCTGCAAACGTCCAAGCAAACACGTCATCGGACTTTTAAAATTCATATACATTTATGTGTTAAGTATTCCAAAATGTAACATTACTGGTTTCCTAAAATTTAGTTAATAACGTTCATAGAGCGAACAGCTACGTAGTGGAACTCGCTGCCGGAGTCCGTTTTTCCCGATAGTTAACCTTGGGGTTTTCAAATTTCAAGTCAAAAAAGAAGTCGACGGTCCCATGCTTATTGTCGACTCATGAAGGTACAGCCAAATGTACAGAACAGCAGTTTTTTGGGGTTGCACCCACTGACCCACAGTAAGAACTAATTCTAAAGATTTTTTTAAATTTCACTTCGAACACCACAGATATTCGTACAAACTTAGACGTGGATTGATCAGTGAAGGATATTAATTTATGTCATTACAATAGGTATATATATGGTGTCAATTTGACGATGTTACATGTGTACGTACCAATCGTATTCAGGCACTCAAGGGTTGATGAAGAGTTACCTTCCGGTCAGCTTAATGTCTGCTTTAAAACTTTTTCGAAGTGACACCATGCTTGTTCGTAGTGAAAATCCAAGTATGACGCAACAATAATTTGGGGTCCAAATATTTACTCTGCAGAACACATAAGACTATACAAATATTACGGATTATATACATCTGTGTAATAATAATATAGTATTGCGTCAGCACCTGCTGTGCTGATTATCCAAATGATTTCTTTTTTAACCGACTTTAAAGTGGAGGATGTATAGTTCTCGCCAAATTTCTTGGCCACCCTGAAGTTGGTTATAATGGCTGCGCAGTAGTAAATCTCATAAAAAAACAGCACCGATACGTGCCTTGCGCCTCGGAGAACCAATTTCAAGGCGGCCAAGAAGTTTGTTGAGAACTATACTCAGGATCGAGACAAATGACATGCTATCAGCGTTAACGGTCATTAAATGTTTAATCACATAACTTTTCGGTAACGCATGTCAATGCCATTACGTAAATTTTAGAGATTTTTACATTACCTATTTTTTGTCGTTGCCTAAGGTCTTTTCTCAGATTGAATTAGGGCGAAAGGTTGGCGCAGTGGTTGAGCGATTGACTGCTGCGCTGTGTGTCGCGGGTTCGATTCCCGCACGGAACAAATAGTTAGTTTATTCTTCGTAAACAGGGACTAAAATAGCTCATTAATGCCTAGGGACTGAAAGTGATTTGAATTTGGAATGTGGATATTGTTAGTAAATGTTCCAATCAGCAAAGAGATGAATCACAAACCATTCGGTCCAAAATAGGATTACATCGCTAAATGAATGAAGTGAATAGCTAACGAGCGATAGTAATTATATTTCGGACCGCACGGGAACATTATATTGAACAAGTGACCGGCTGGAAAACCGCGCGCAAGCCAAATTATAAAATAAATCTACGTCTGTAAAAAAAATAGTACATTGTGATACAAGGGTGGAAAGTAGGTTATTGCAAACGAGTTGACATTAACAAGCCCGAGCCGTAGGCGAGGGTTTTTAATGACACGAGTTTGCAATAACCTACACGCCCGTGTATCACACGATATTTTTCAATACAGTAGTGGGAAATAGTAAAAACAAATCAAAGAATTAGATTAGTTAATTGACAAAAAAAAAAAAATTTTAGCGCGTTTTTGCAACGAAAACAGTCTACACAGCCTATTCGATTTTTGACAAATGTTGATGTGAAAATAATTAAATTGAAGCTGGTAATTAAATATATTAAACAACCATTTAAAAGACTTTTGAGAATTAAATGCTAAAACGTACGAAATCATTCATTTTTCCTCGTATAAAATCTATTCCATTTTATTCTATGTATGAAAACTCCTTGCTACTAAACTTTTTTAAATTGACCTATACAAGGCGCGTTTTTGCAACTGGACATTTTTTACAACGAAAACAGTCTATACAGCCTATTAAATTTTAGACAAATGTTGATGTGAAAATAATTAAAATAAAACTGGTAATTAAATATATTAAACAACCATTTAAAAGACTTTTGAGAGTTCAATGCTAAAACGTATGGAATCATTCATTTATCCTCGTATAAAATCTATGTATGAAAACTCTTTGCTTCTAAACTTTTTAAATTGACTTATAAATTTAAAACTAAACTGCAAAACTAATGATCGAGCTCGTAAACAAAAGTCACGACCGCGTAACAGAAAGATGCCTATGCGTAAGATTTAATTTTCGAATCATAATTATAGCCTCAGAAAGTACGCCATGTTTAACAACTGTATTGAAAAAAATGTTACGATGCACTTCCATAATTGTTCAAATTTTATTTCTATATTATGTCTTATGGTTCCTAATTGTATGTAAATAAATAAAAGTAATGTTCTTGTTCATAACTTGCACTTACTTATTTTCTCATAGAGAAGAATCGGAAGGCCTTCCGACGCAACGTCTTCCGGTTCGTGGTCATCACTTCAGAGGCCTTAGTGCTAGTTTTTTCTCACGCTCATTTGCGTTAACGTAAACGAAAATTTGTATTGAAACTGGATAAGCGTCGTCTGGTGACGGTAAGGAGAAACCTCTTTTTTGTATACATTTTGACATAAGAGATCGTTTACGTTATCACAAGTGAATACGTTAAAAAACTCGCACTAAGGCCTCTGAACTTTTTGGCCCCATCTGTACTGCAAACAATATGCCCCGCCCACTGCCAACTTTCGCAATTATTCGGGTTATGTCGGTAACTTTACCAGGAATTTTGTTATTAATTGTTGTTTCTCCATTGGTGTAATTGCTGCAAGGCTAAGGCAAGTTTATTGGGTCCTCTTGCAGATATCCTCATTTCTGATGCGATCACGAAAGGGAAATTCCGAGCATAAGCCTCTCCATCGCTCTTTGGGTGACTTTAAGCGACCACGTTTTGCTTCCGTAAGTAATCACAGGCAACAGACACTGGCCATAGACAGTATTGAGACACTGTGGTATATTAGATGAGGCGTAAAAGGCAAGTTCCCGAATGCTGCACAGCCGAGTCGGATTCGATGGTTGACCTCTACCTCGAAGTTAACCGGACCGTTTGTGACGGTTCGTGTGTGTAGTAGTAGACATAATCGTCTACAACTTCGAATGTAGTGTCTCCGATCTCGGTAGGAGTGAGTATTACATGGGCATTTATCGAACATTGCACTCAGGTGGAGGACCTGTCCCGGCGTCATGACCACTATATCGGCAAACCGATCGTAAGTGATGTTCTCACCATTGAAGTTGATGCCTAGCCCTCTCCAATCTAGAACCTTGAAGACATTCCCCAGTGCAGCACTGTATAATCATCGTTACACAGCGCGTTTTTGTGACTTACATCAGTACCATAATAATGAAAAAAATGTTTATTTCAACTTTTCTCCTACTAAACATATAGGTAAGGATTAGCGGATTAAAAACCTTCTTATCTAGGTGTTAATAAATAAGTAATTTAGATACGTTTTATCGAAGAACTCTCGCAGGTAAATCCCCATGTTTGTTTTCGTTTGTAATGCATCAATCAGATTGATAACGATTAGTCGGTAATTGTATATTTTTGGTGTTTTGATAATCTTATTTGTACTATAAGTACTTATTAAGGAAAGGTTTTAGAAATAAACCTTATGGAAAACTAATCCCACTTTATAACCATCATCATTTCAGCCAAAAGATGTCCACTGCTGGACATAGGCACATTCATTTTATAACCTTATATAAAATTAAATCAAATCAAATCAAAAAAAACAAAAACAAAACAAAACAAACAAACAAATGTATTTATTTCAACTAGGCTATTATGCGGCACTTTTGAACGTTAAAAAAATTTACATGTTATAAAAAATTTATTCTACCGTGCATTCGGAAAAGTAGGTTGATATGGAGAAGAATGCACAAGAAACTCCATACGTATTCTTTTATAAAAATTAAGGGCTTTTTACAATATTAACATAAATAGTACATACATTAATAAATTCTTATACGTGAGAACGATGCACCCAGCACTACTATACTAAATATAGGTATAAAGTATTACAAGCACCGCAAAATGCCCGCTACGAAACACAAAACTTCAATTAGAATCCTACTTAATATCTTCTGTCTCTGGATGTTTAGATGCTTGAATATGTGTTAATCCACTACGCCTTAATAGCTTTTTTGTTTAGCGGATATGTTTAAACCCATTTGTACTAGGAGCACAGTAACACAGGAGATTTCTCGCGAAAAACAAATACGCGACATGCACGTTGAAAGAGAAAGTATGTAGATTATTGTAGACTTCTCACTGTTTGGCGTCTAGACTAAGTAACAGGTAAGGCAATAGCGATTACCGAAATGTCAAAATATTTGGCATTAGCCACATGATATATTCTGTCATCCCACACATTATTGACTCTTTAACAATCCTTGTTACTTTTTCTGTAGTATCTACCTACTTTTTAAAATCTCACTATGAAAACTTAGTCGAGTGAATATGAAGTGAACGGCTGTGAGTGTGGGTTTAGTGTGAGTTTTTACTCGCGCTTTTTCGCGTTAACGTAAACGCCAATTTGTATTAAAACTGGATAAACGCCGTCTGGAGAGGTACCCGACTGCCGAAGGAGGGTAATGTGTTCATCAGTCTATATATGTATGATGACCAAACGCGTTGGCCGATTTTGATGGTTCTTACGTCAATCGATTCGTGTCACTGGCTATATTAAAATTGGAAAATAGAAAAATAGCGGATTTTGGGCGCCATATTGTGAGGGCCCAATTTTTTTTTTCTTCCCAACCCATCGTGTGGGATATCAAAATAAAGGATTATATGTTTAAATGTACCTAATTCTAAAAAAAAATAACTAAAAAGTTATAAAAAAAAGCTAATCAAAAAAATCAATAACCTGACTGCTTGAAAAGAGAACTAAAAAGATGTTAACAAGAAGAAAATCATGCTGTGCAGTCTTTTAGTTAAGTTAAGTCTTTAAGTTATTTTTCACTTTGTAGTATTTTTAGGTGGAAGTCGGTGGTGTTTTTGGTAAAAATGTTTTTTTGTTAAATTTAAGTTTCATCGAGTGTGCAACGCCTCGCATACTCGTCGTATTGAAATTTCAACAAAATTAAATGATAAATTAATATCTAATAATATACATATAATTGTAAGTTGTCAGTATGTAGGTTGATGTTTCGATACAATAAAACAAGTATTCGATATTAGAAAAATTCAAACATCAAATGATGCACGTCGTAGGTACGGTGACATCAGAACGTCGGCCGCCTGGACCGATCAGTGTGGTGAGGCTTATTGAGGTCTATGTCCAGCAGTGGACGTCTTGCCGCTGAAATGATGATGGTGATGGTGACGTCATAGGCTCGACACAACTACGACTTTGCCATAATGTGTCATAAGGTACTCTTTCAAGCGCCTGAGTTTCAGCGCATGTCAGTTTGCTATTACAAAAATGGAGGCGCTAGTAAAATTTTATTGATGCACCGAGAAAACTAAATAATTACCTAGTTTAGTGTTTTTCAAGCCTTTTCGGGGCTTTGGGGTTCTTCCACTTAGATTTGTAGAATCTTTTAGTGCCGGGGACCATAGTGTTAAAATATACGAACAGTAGATATTAATTTACTAGTTGTACTCGCGGCTTCGCTCCCGTCAAGTGCCTACCCAGCCTATTTAAGTACATACTTACCTACCCTACTTGCACGGTTGAGGTAGGTAGGTACCTACCTACCAATTAGTTTCTAGTGTCATGTATGTACGCGGTGAATCTAAAAATCACTCAGAAAATTACGTCAAAAATTGTGCATTTGTTGTCATTTTATGAACGCCATCTATCGAATATGGGTTAAAATATACCAACAACACATATTAATGTATTAGAGTGTTGGCGTTGGAAGGTTGTCAGGTGTGTGCGTGATATAATTGTTTAGAGTGTGTTCTTAACAGTTTGATGGGTAGTTAACCTAAACTGCTTTTTAAGGGAAACTCGAAAATTAAAAAAACATATTGACCAAACAATTTTATGTTTATTTTCATCACAAACTCATATGACATCATTAATAAAGTAGGTAACATAGTATCTTATTCAAACAAAAAAATGTGTTATGTCAAAAATAGAGCAATTATTTTTTATTAAAATAGCCTTACACAACTAATACTAATTTAACTTTAATTTACATTAATATAGGCTTACATAATATTATTTATAATTATAATTACATTTTACTGTTAATTTATCACGTGGTTTGTTACCCTACCTATTTTGCATAAGACCTTACCTACGTGGTGCGGAACAAACGGTTAAAGACAGGGTAATCAAAGAAATTGTACAATAACATGAATTTTCCTAATGCCGATGTAATTCTGATAATAAATAGTACACTATGAATTAGTACCTCGACAGACATGCAGCAGCGTTTTGTTGCAAAAATTTGCTCAAAGAACTGCAAGCATTTGAACACAACAAATTGCATAGTTTGAGCCATACTACTATGTAAATTATTTCAAGAAACAGATCTCTTGAAAATGTATAGTTCTTATAATATTACAACCATAGCTCGTTGTTATCTAGTTGCAGTGTTTGTACGGTCTGTTGGGGTCCTAATAGCATTTCATATTATAATAATATGTAGATATCAATACTTTTTTAGAATCTAACATAAATATTGAAGCATGCAGACGTACTCGTAGGCGCCATGCTTATAATATAATATACCTATACATAGTTCTTAACGATACCATCACGTTTAAAATTGTGAACTTTGTGAAAAAAATATAATTTCCTCAACCAACACACTGTGCGAGTACAATTTTAAACGAAATGTGATAGGTATACACAAAGCTTAATTTATCTACGTATGTATAATATTACTATAATTAGAAAATAATATTAATTCATTTGATCTAGTTACCTCTCGATCAGATTTTTCAACCGCTCTCTCAATCGATCGCAAAAGGTGTTTTAGTTATAATAAAGTCCAAAGAAACAAATTTCCTATAGGTACACGACATTCAGTTGTCTTACAATAACAACAATATTAACAATTGTAAAGTTGATATAATCCGCATTTAATTAATTATTTCATGATCATTTTAATTTAAGTCAACAACTGATATATTAATAAATTGGATGTCGTTCATAAATGATGCTATATGGCTAGCTTTAATACTGTTCATGTTAAGCGCATAACGATTAGTTTTTCAATACCAAAATTTCATTTAGATTGTTTAATATGTACAATCAATGATTGTTCACTCAGCAGTTTTATTCCCGAAGCAAGAGTATTGAGAGTAACTTGAAATAGCGTATGCACCATTTAGAGACACCTCAGCAAAATAAATACTCGGATTAATGTTTTTTTTAAAACAATTGAGCAGCGTTTCGCGTGTCATATTCATCAAAAACAACATCTAATATTTTATACTGTATAATAAATGTTAACATTTTGTAGTGTTGAAGTTTTTTGTACAAATTAACAATAAATAGTTCACTACCGTGTACTATGTTAGGTAAAAACAAGATATTTGATGCGGTGGGTAGCGTACGAAGAAAATAATTATCGTGACCCCGCACGCAGGAATAAACTTGTAAAGATATAGATTGCAATGCTAGAAATCCATTTACATTGATTTGCTCATTACAAGTATGCGTTCACAAACCTACAGTCGCTTTCAATTGTTGTGAACAACGTATGCATCAACAAAACCAAATAGAACAGAAAGAGCTAAGAACTACGGAGTCAAATATAAAAAAATTGCTTTAATTACGAACGAAAGAAAAATAATCGAAGATACAATAGTTCCATTTATTACCTACTCCATTGGAACCAATAATGACTCCGTCGTCAGACAACCGTCGGTGACGCTAAACAAGGACAAAAATAGATTGTCGTGCGTAGGCGTACAATCAGTTGCAAACATGAAAAGAAAATAACTGAAAGGTAAGTAATCAGTACCTAAGTAAAACCAGTTTTGCAAACTGAATCACGATGATCATTGATTGTAAAAATTATTACGAAAACATTGTATTCCTAGAGCTGTAACTGATTTTATATTTGAGTTCACTTACACTTTGATGTTATTTCTCTAATTTAAATATTTTTCGCACAAATATCTACATAACATTTAATTCAAAAGATGATGATTGAAGCTTCTTTCTCATAAGGCACATAAAAGGCCCATATTATGTACTTAACAACTTGAAATACTTCAGCAGACAAACATTAAGAGATTATTCTGTCCTCCCATAGACGGATTTGTACATTCAAAATGCTACGCTGAATGAGATTCATATTTATTTTAATGGTTAAAATATGGGCCTCGCCACGCGTTACAGTTGTTAGTAGCGACAATAGTAGCAAATAACTGTTTTCCGGTTTCACCTCATGTTTGTACTTGTAAAGTCTTTTTGATTTTTCACTCCTCTTCCGTCTTATAATAACTTAACTATTGGATACATAAATAGCACTAATTACATTCGAGATTATAATATGGATGTCATTGTGATTTTGTACATACCTAAACGCATGGCAAAATTTTGTATGTGCGTGTGGAGTAGCCTAGGGATGTTGGGGTGGCTTATTTGTTTGTTTTAATGTGGACATCGGTTTGGAGCAGTGTAGGGGCCGAGGGTAGGGCTGTGCCCGGCTGTTGGTCGGCTATGGCTTACAGGTGCGTGATGATAATTTCGTCGTCG
Organism: Anorthoa munda; assembly: GCA_945859665.1. Lineage (NCBI taxonomy): Eukaryota > Metazoa > Arthropoda > Insecta > Lepidoptera > Noctuidae > Anorthoa > Anorthoa munda. Next base: position 53,806,146 of record OX243893.1, on the reverse strand, counting down.
ATTTCGTCCTTCTCATCATCTTCTTCTGGGGGCTGCTTAGCGGCCTCAGCTGCGATAGCTGGATCCTCGGCAATAGCTTTCAGACGGCGAGCCTGTGGAACACAAGGAATAGGTTTTACTTCTTTATTATTCTAATTTACGAAGTAGCGTAACAAAACGCAACTTCCTCCCATGTTTCAGATCCTGTACGTAATGTAGCGAATAGATCTTTAGACAAATGCGACATATCCAACAATGTGAAGAAGATACGCACGAATTCCTAACACGGGGTCGTTATTTATGGCTAAAATATTATTTAAATTAGCTCTTTTATTTTACGTTATTATAAACAGTTTGCCAACAATAGACTATTCAAATGGTAACGCAATTTGGGCTCAAAACAATGTGTTATGAAGATCAGCACGCAAACAAGGCATTGATGGAATAGATGAAAATAAATTCTTTCCCCAGTGGTTTCCGTTCAGACTCGGCCAAGAAGATTTATAAGATATATTGCCATACCCTTATACGGAGGCCTAATTCGTATGTATGTTTTACTTCATGATAAGATAACTTTTCAAATCGATTAAGCAATCAAGTCCATATTTGCACCATCCATCAAAACCACGGATCAATAAGCCATAACCACAAATGTTGTAAAACACGGAAGTAAACAAACGTTTACAATGATCTTCAAAATGACGCACAGGATTCGGAATCATTTATTAGTTGGAAAAAGGAATAAAAGTACAGTTCTAATTCTAGGGGAGTTTGTTGTGCCATTTCTTTTCAGCTAAAATAATAGGAAGCGGTGACGTTTCGAGTGCTTGGCACTGGATTGACGTTGATGATACCAAGAAGGATATAGATATTGCTTTTGGCTGCAATTGGTCTTAGCAATAATATAATCTATCGATACACATGCTTCTTTCAGAAATTGGTGGCAGTGTAAGCTTATAGAAGCCAACGTAAACGATAACCACAAGGGGTCTCATATTACAAAACCCTAAAAATGTGGATAGTCAACAGCCTACATACATATAGGAGCACACCAATATTCACATAATTGCACAACAAGGAAAACCAATAGCGACTGTTCAACAAAAGTATTCAAATTAATGTTAGTATCTTATGCGTCAATACCGTCAAAGTAGTAATTAAGTCACGACATCGCCGACGTCGTATTTCGACTGAAATTATGACGATGACGCATTTAGCAAATATTTCTAAACAACCATTGACAGTCGGTTTGTTTATTATACCAGCCTATGACAGTACCACTGCAGGGCAGAGACCAATTCCCATACAGGGCACGAGCATCGACCACCACGCTTGCACAAGAAGGGTTGGAGATTTCAAATTTATAGTCCTGGTTTTTTGATGTTATCCTTCACCGATGCGAGCGATGTCCAAGATAAACTTAGAAAGTATATAATGAATTGATAAAATCACATTTGTACTGGCCATTGCGGATTTGAACGCACGATGTCAATCACGGAAAGCGAGGCCACTGGGGTTGTTTATACTTAGATATTGCGTTGGAAGGCCATCCACTAGGTAGGCCGATGACCTGGTTAAGGTTGCGCGAATCCAATGTGACGATGCTTGAGTGAGGCCTATGTTCTTGGATGTCCTTCAGCTGGAATGATGATAGATACTGACCTTTCTCTTGTGCAGTATCTCGACGACGATGTAGCCAGCGACTCCGATGAGCAGCATGACCATCATAACGTACAGCTTCATCCTGGCGCACAGGTGAGTGGAGTAGGCATACGCGATCACGAAGCCGGCGGACTCCCATAGACGATAGTTGGAGAACGCAGCCTCCTTGTTTCGTCTGAACAGTACACCGTACAAACCTGGAATGTGAAAAGAGGGTATTTAGAACTGTCAATTATCAAGAGGATTTCTAAAATGTGATTAGGTTAGATGTATTAATACTCTTAACATAATATCGCGTCTGACTTCCTCGGAGGGTGCAATATAGGTCCACCTAAATTTTGCCAATCATGTTTAAGGCCCTTCTACCGCTTTAGTTCTGTAAAACGGTTACTTTCTAAACCATACTCCTTAGTAACGGCTAGATTAAAAGGATTGAAAGGATTGATTCATGTATTTTATTTGTGAAACATGTTTCTTTCGTGTAACGATTAGTTTTGCTATAAAAAAATAACAACACGATATTTTTTCGCTGCTTTTGAATACTCCTGCAAAACGACCTGGACCTTTAAAAATATTTTTACACTGAAAAATTAATAGCTAGAATTTCTTCATAAATACTCGTAGAATAATTATGTAAATTAAAGAACATTTTGCAAACAAAGCTGTCCAAAAGGAGGTTAATTATTGATATTCTGGCTCAGAGCGGGCGCACGGCCAGTAACATTGGGGTAGCCAGTAACTGCTTTAACATTGGGGAATATATAGGCCTTAAATCCCGTAAAATGCGGGAGAGGGACTGAGAGAAGAGATCTTTCCCAGTAGTTGGATCATTAGACTATTCTTTATGAACAGTTCTTCTTAAACTTAAATAAAATTAAAAATTTAAAATATTTTTATAAAACAAGCTTTTTCGTATTATTCTTAGCAAACCCTTCATATGATACCCATATCATGGCAGTGCACAAAAATAACTAGTCTGCCATCTTGGGCCGTCCGCCATATTGGATTTAGTATGACGTCACTTAGCTAACCATGCATTGTCATTCTACTAAACGTGTATGCAAAATTTCATCTTAATCGGTGGAGGATAACTGCTTTAAAATTCAGTTACAAGATTAGACTCGAACAAACTTACAAACATACGTACATACATTGCAAGTTAAGTAAAAGCTTGTAAAAAACTGTGGACTGTTTGACAATAATTTCGGTGTTCCGTTTGAAACAATAGATTTCGAACCATTTATGAAGATAACTTTCTCTGTCTGTCATGAATCGATCGGCAATTCGGCACTCAACTAAATGACAGCATAACGAGCTGCATTAGTACACGATTGATGAAATTGACTAATGCAGATGTAATCAGTAATTATATTATTAGCTGAATAGCGGAATGCATGGAGGCAATTATTTTAATCCTAATAGAGTTGCAAGCACTGATATAAACGTGTTTCGTTCACGTGTTCTATCTGGACAAGTGAAGCGATCAAATCGTTTTTATACAATAGCATGGCACATTGGCACTTCATATTTCCATGGAAAATTGTGAATAAAAGGAAATTGTATATTTAAGGCCCCGTTTCTGAAATGAAAATGATCGAAAAATTTAAGTGAATAATATTTTCCATACTTTTTAGGGTTCCGTACCCAAAGGGTAAAAACGGGACCCTATTACTGAGACTTCGCTGTCCGTCTGTCGTCTGTCTGTCTGTCTGTCTGTCTGTCTGTCTGTCTGTCACCAGGCTGTATCTCATGAACCGTGATAGTTAGACAGTTGAAATTTTCACAGATGATGTATTTCTGTTGCCGCTATAACAACAAATACTAAAAACAGAATAAAACAAATATTTAAGTGGGGCTCCCATACAACAAACTTTTTAAGAGTATTAACGATTTTTTTTGCCATTTTTTGCAATAATGGTACGGAACCCTTCGTGCGCGAGTCCGACTCGCACTTGGCCGGTTTTTTAAACATGCTTTTACCGTGCATTGTCATCCAAACCAAACGGGTATGCAAAACTGCATCTTAATCGGTTGAGGATAACTGCTAAAATTCAGCTGCACGATTTGACCCGAACATACATACATACATTGTAAGTTAATAAAAAGCTTGTAAAATTGACAAACGCGCCGTGATTGGTTGAATTCATATTCACTAGCCCATCATATCAGTTGGCTTGCATTTCAATTACGACACATCAATAATTTCTTTACATAAACTTAGTACTTATTAGACGTTTATCCTTACGCAGAACGTCGCGGGCAGACGAGGAAAACGCGGCCCTCACCGTGCGATGGGATTTTGATTCGCCGTTTTATGCTCGCGATAAAATTCTATTTTTAAACTCAAGTCCTAAACCTTTATGGCATTCGGGGTAAAGCCTCCATGTCTCGTTTACTGGAGCTAATGGTCAGACCGGTTTAGAAACATGGACTGTACATTGTACATACATACCGGTAAGATATTAAAGAAGGACAGGTATACCTACTAATTATATCAGTTTTGTAGAGATATTCATAATTATACGAGACTTATATAAGTTACACTAAGAAACGGTCAATGATCTTTATATAGTTTCTTTGTTTTTCATCAAAAATCTTAACCAAACTGTACAGAGTAATGCACGCGCGTCCGGGAAGAAAAGATCTCAACCAGCTTTACGTCACTTTGTTTTATTAGTAATTTTGAAAACCCAGTAGAAATTTATTACTTTGCAATGATAAGATAAGTGTAACAATCATTTTCTTTATATATACTAATAATATTATAAAGAGGATAGATTTATTTGTTTGTTTGTTTGTACCGAATAGGCTCCGAAACTACAGGACCGATTTAAAAAATTCTTTCACCAGTACAAAGCTACATTATTCCTGAGTGACATAGGCTATTTTTTATCCCGAAAACGGGTCCTGTGGGGTGGCCCACGGGAGCGAAGCCGCGTGGATCAGCTAGTTACTTACTCGTATAATAACAGCGACAAAAAAAATGGTAAACCTTTTTACAATCAATATGCCTTTAGAAATCTAGAAATTATTAGGCTATTCATTCGAAATTATATACGTTTGCAGCATAAAATGGTGAGAGTACTAGACATAATACGATTAAAATATTCGTTTCTATTCTTAGTGCGCAGTTATAGCCCAATAACAATAGCGGGGCTAAGTTATAGGCATTGCTTTTCACCCGGGGCTGCGCTCACGTGCGATTTCTCATTTAAATATAATAATACAGACAAGATGTTTTATGTTTCTGAAAGATACATCTCTTATGTGACGAAAATAAACTGTAATAACTATAGCCCATCACTATTTCGAACTCGGATCAAATCTACTAAATTAAAACCTTAAATTCACAGACGGATATCCTGGAAGCATGAAATTTTGCACAAAAGTTCCTTATAATAAGAAAAGTGATTGATGTGATGATTTCATCATCGGACTACCAGACGTACGGCGATGCGCCATCGGTACATGGTGGACATCCCACCCATACGCACTAAGCGTTTTGAGAATACTTTATTGTGCGTACAACTAAGGAGTGGAATTCCCTGCTGGAGTCTGTTTCACGATAGCTACAATCTAGGGGTCTTTAAATCAAGAGTAAATAGGTTACTTCTAGGCAAGCATGCTCCATCGTTGACCACATCATCGCTTACCATCAGGTGAGATAGTGGTCAAGCGCAAGCCTATAAAAGATTAAAAAAAAAGTGTGCAAGAAGGTAGTTTTTGAAAATACATACCCCAAAGGGGGATAGAGGGTGAAGGTGTGGAAATCATAAATTTTTCCGATGGTAAACCCCATTGACCACTTCGACAACTAATATTTTCTTAACTAATTACTATGTTAATTTGTTAGGTACCTACTCTAATAGAATGAAAGTTAATTTGGTTTTTAATTGATTTCATGTCTCTTTTATCTATAAATTTCTCAGTATCATAATTTAATCAAAAAATATAATTTATAATATGCTTCATTATTTTAAATATTGTGAGCAATTATCATGATGTTTTGTGTTCAATATCTGGCAAAGAAAGTTTTTCTTTTATAAACATACCAGCTTCTAACAGCCCCACTGCAGGGCAAAAGCCATCTTCATCTTCTCATCCAGAGAAGATGCGAGCTTTGGTTACCACATTTTCTTTTATGGGTTTAGCGAAATGTGTGTCCTTGCATAGCCACAATTTAGCTTAAGTGAAGATAGAGCCATAATTGTTTAACTTAATAAAAATACCGTTTTTCTGTTGCATGATAAGAACTTCACGGTGAACAGAAAAGCCAAAGACCATTTTACAGTTCCATGATCGGAACTTCACGGTTGAGAGAGAATAATGGAAGAGGAAAATGTGTGGAGCCGAACCCAAAGTAACATTTGATAAGGGTAGGAAGACTCACGCAAAAAAGATCGTATGGGTGTCTTAGTAAGGAAAATGGAGTCCCTGTACTACAAGATAGAAAGAAAATGATGATTCTTGCCCACAATTTGCGTAATTACTTTAACTTTGAGTAACTCTTAATTAAGCTAACTTCTTATTCCATGATCAGGCACGCCAGTGCTAATAAACCGCGCATAATGATAAGAATCTAGCAATCTTCGTACTTATTCAGTTCCCACAATGGCGGGTAAAAAACTAATTCTTTAAGTAATAAATTGTTTTCACAGTATAGTCATACATATTCATATCAAATACATAATGTTAGCTAGCATAGCATATAACTAACTCGTCTGTATCCATTAGGGCGTTTGCATACGAACAGTATTAACTTAGCGACAATCTGTCTCATTCTCAGGTCAGCGTTCGATGGCAAACATGTCGCTTTGCAATGATTTAATGACGTCCAACTGCCATTCATCACTATTAGCCAAACGAGTTATGACTTGCTATAACCGTCAGTTGGCTGCTTACTGGATCGGTGAACTGTCACAATGATCGACGTTGATCCTGTCGCTGATTGGTGTGGATATTTGGCTTTGATTTAGTATAGTATGGACCCTTGGACATTGGATCGATTCCGACTGATCCATTCCATCATCGAACGATGGTATCGATCGTTTGGGTTGGTAATACCCTAATCCTACTACTATTATTAACGTGAACGTTTATGTGGATGGATGAATGTTTGTTTCACGCAAAAACTACCGAATGGCTATTATGAAAAATTAAAGTAAAAAGGGTTATAAATCAGATTAACATAATTTATGAAGTTATTGTGCAAAAGTGCTAAGTTTTTATACTAATATTTTTTCAGATCTAACAACAAATTACAATAGTTAGATAAGATAAACTTTAACCACAGACTTGCTGTTCAGTCACATAAAAAAGTTCTACCACCAAAACAGTATATAAAGGTGTCTTCTTGACTACGTTTGAAATTCACAGTCACATGAACAGACGGTCAGTCGAACGTTGCAGAGATACTGAAGTTTCTATCGACAGTGTGCAGCCAGCCTTACAGGTATCATTATAAAAGTTGCCAGCAAACAAATGAATATGTATTTGAGATTCATGATTGTCGCGTTCTGTAATATTATACTTGATCTTATGACCTTTTATGTTTGCTTTATGAATACACTTAGGACTTATGTTCGTGGTTTCATTATCCTTCCTCCAGTTAACTTGACCTGTGACTTGAATAAAGATGCACCGTCGTAGAGACCAAGAAAAAATAGTTTTTGTCTTTGGTTATGTATGCAACACGATTAGACCGACTCAACTTTACGAAGAATAAGATAATGAACTCTGTTCACAACTGAGTAAAAAGAAAATTTTATAGAAACTGCAACTAAATAAGCTTCATAGCACATTAAACACAACCTGTTCCTAAGGTAATTGTTATATAAGAAATAATAGGTGTCATACTGCAGTTTAATACTATTGCCATATTCAGTGGTAAGAAATCTTTTTAGAATATCTAATTGTGGATCAATTATGCCAGCCAGTCTTGGTCTTAAGATACGATGAAAATATATACTTCTAATTCAAAGAAGGACACCACAAATCTACGTTGTGATTGTGAATTCCGTCTAGGTGTTTTCTCACACTGTTTTCTTTTAATCCAACTTAGTGTTGAACAATCCATGAAGAATAATCCAAATAATCTTTGAAACTCACCGTTGACCTGCGTCTGCCATACTGCATCGCCAACGCCCCAAAGACCGGAGATGATGAAGAAGGTAGTTGGTGTATCTGGGTTCGGCTTCCAAATGAGAAGCCAGACGATAAGTCCTAAGTGCAGAGCAGCTCCCATGACGAGGATCGGGAACCTTCCGATGTACTTCATGGCTGATCCGAAGACCAGGGAGCATATCGCGTTGACCACGCCGAAGCAGATCATCACGTACCCGATGGACCGGATACCAAGCGCGCACGAAACATAGGCCTGGAAAAGATATTCGGGTTATAGCATAATGTTTTAGTCCCTCAAACCCGCGTGTTCAGAAAAGTATATACTCAAGATAAGCTGATAACTTCTTCAATAGTTTGGATCTATCCGGTTTCGGGAAATAAATCAAAATTAAGATAATGTAATGCGAGTGCCGATTGATATTCGTTCAACAAATCACAGAAGATTATGAGCCCTTGTTCTGTATAATTTAGTGATAATTTTCGTCCCAGAAACTGCAACATAGTCGTACAGTTTAATCATATTTATATAAAAATTCAAAAACCTTTTTTAATCTATATTCTAAATAAAATTAGTGTTTATTGAAATTACGAATAGTCTTAGTAGTCCTGAGTTCTTCAGTCTCTTGACTTTTTTCATGTTTCACGCTCAAATGTTTTGGTTACAGTAGAAAACATCAAAGTTAGCTTGTAATAAAAATTCTAATTCGCTGCACTTTTTACATAACATTGGTAAATATTACCTACACTTCTTTGCGTGCGGTGTCGGATAAAAAACTTTTGTAGCCGTTCCGTTTCAGGTGAATAGAATCCATTTACCTAACATCCTATGTATAACGGTACTCGTAACTAACGTTGGAGGTCATTTTGCAAGCAAAAAATGTTCAACATTCATTTAAACTCGCGGTCTTACTGCTGTGATCCGAAAGTTACAATCGAAAAAATTTGATGTGAGACCGAAATTATAATAACCCGCGTATATTTTGCAGATGTACCTCCAACATAAAATCAAATGCAGAACTGCATAAATAATAATTACAACTGCCTTTAAGAATAACTATTTACGGAACAGAGATATTATTTTGAGGTAATTACTCGATTGCAATTAAAATAAAGCTATTGTAGACTATGAGTACCTACTTTACCATTTATTTTTACGATTGTCTTCCGCCAGCATTTCGTATATAAAATACTCGTATTAGGTAAGTGATTATCAGCAAGATATAACAACGTAATTATAAGGGGATATCAAGATATCTAATTTAATGATATAAAACTTGACGTAATTGGTATAGTTGGGATGCCCATATCTACCTAAGGGCCTAATAATGTCTGGTCTCTAGTCGACCTCGTACTTAACATACCCAGATCTTTCCACAGAGCAGTGAAATTGGAAATTGTACCCAATTTGTTTTCGCAAATCCGTATATTTCAATTTCTATGATTCAATCATCATCCAACATGCTAACGTAATTATTTGGAATTAGAATTACTAGCTATGCTATTAACCGGGGATCACACGAGCGTCGAATTTCTCATTATATTCAAACATTTAAAAATATATAACCCACTTTCAAAACAACTGGCTTTCATGATTAGCCTTTTAATGTCCCCACTGCTGGAACATAGGCCTCCTCTCTGTGAGAGGGAGAGGGACGTGATCCACCACGTGAACCCAGTGCGGGTTGGTGGATGTCTCATGCCTTTTGAATTATTAGTTCTAGGGCATGCCGAATTCCTCACGCTGTTTTCCTTTACCATTTTGAAAGTTGTGGTGATAAAATTATTTAAACAAAGTAAAGCGCCTGCCTGGGATCGAACCCACAGTACAACTTGTAAGTGGCGGCCGTTACCACTGGGTCACAACTGTTTTAAATAGAAAAGTAGCCGGTTCAGTAATATACCTGGGTGAAGTCTGCGCCAATAAAGGCTTGCTCCATACCGATCCAAAGTGTAATAGGGATCAGCAACTGTTGGTTAGGTTTCTTCAACTGGTAAGCGGTAGCTGATAGCAACTGGATTCCAGTCAGTTCCTTTGAGGGATCTGACTTTCTTTGCTTCTCACCATACCTGGAAATGAACATAAAATTTAGTTGAATGACAAAAATATGGAGAAGCTACAAACTTATCTAATATAGATAATACACCATAATTTACAGCAGAAGTAAATACTGCTTGTACAAAAAATGAAACGGAACCATCTGCGAAACTAGTAAAGAACTGATCCCTAACAATAATTACTTAACAAGAGGCAATGAACATCACTAAACCGTACCATTAACAGGAGAACAAAAAAACAAGAAAAAACATATACCTACAATTAATAACAGGAGATGTATACGAAAACAGTTGAGCAGGAAGTCGCTCAGAATATAAAGTAAGTACGTTACATAAAGGCATTGACATGACGGTTCGCAAAAAAAAACAGGCATGTCCAAATATCAATCTAAGTAACGAATAGTATACATATATGGCAAAAACTAGACGACAATTTATGTACAAATTGGTTTTAGGAAGCGGGGATGACAGTAACATACGACTCTAATCTGTACAGATCACAACACATTTGTTTAGCTGTTTGGATGTTATTCATGTATTTCTATCACCGTTATGCTACAACAATGGCACGAGCCTTGAATAGGAAAAAGATTAAATGGATGATTGGCGAATTTTGTCTAGTTGCTTGAACTTCAATAACCAGTTATCAAAGTAGGCCTAGTAACTGCTAACTATCACTACGTAGGTGTTAGAGCTTATCATTGGTTGAATAAGCATTCAAGAGATGAGATGAGTGCTGAAATTGAAACTGACAGACCTACATGACATTATTTAGGTGTGATCATCGTTTTATATAAGTTTAAGAATATTCTATGAGTATAATTAGCCTAGCATAGAATAGAATATCATCACATCATCCTATTAATGTTCGCACTGCTGGGACACAGGCCTCCTCTATGTGTGAGATTGGGCCGTAATCCACCACACAGGCTCAGTGCGGGTTGGTGAATGTCACATGTCTTCGAATTTTTGGTTCTAGGACATGCCGGTTTTCTGACGATGTTTTCCTTCACCGTTTTGGGAGCAGTGGTGATGAAATAATTTACACAAAGTAAAGCGCCTGCCTGGGTTCGAACCAACGACCTACAACTTGCAAGTCAAGGCCGATACCACTGAGCCACTACTGCTCTCAGAATAGAATATACTTTATTGTATTCCAGAAAAAAATTACACATCTCTTTTACAAGAAAAGAGACCTAGCGACTCTTTATACTATAAGTTATAAGCTGCCATCATAAATATTTAATGTGATTAAGATTAAAATAGTTACCTTGACAGTGGGTCTACAAGAAAAGCTACCATAAGCACGGCTACAACGACACAGGCGAGATATATAGCACTGATCTCATAGATCTCGCTGTCGGGCGGCCGGTGCAGGTTCTGGTTGTCATGGTGACCACCGCCGATCATGCAGAAGTTCGCGCCGCAAGTCAGTAACGTCTTGCTCGAATTATCAGCTGCCACTGTCGCATTGTGGACCCCCGAGGAAAACACTGCCGAAGAAAAGATTTTGCTGCATTCGTAATACATAGATCTGAGCCCGAGTCTGGACTTCTGTTTAATATATTTGGGATGTAGTCAGGATTATTACACTTACTAGAATATTTAAGAAATAAAGGCAACAAGAATCGTTGGACTTACCTAAACTTGAGATCAAATTTCCCCAAAGCTCAGCCGTCTGCCAAGCGAGGAAGAAGAAGCCGAAGAACCGTACGATAATACCGTCCACGGCTTGGTCGGTCAGCTTCGCGTAGACGCTGCCCGCTTGCGTCAGGTACGTGGCTTTCGAGGTCCACATGGGAGCGGCTCCCAGACCGACTACCACGCCCGCTGGGACGAGCGTATAGAACGCCGGGTAAAACTGCGCCCCGATGTAAGGGGCGTAACACATCATGGATATACAGAGGGTCCATTTGACCGTTAGCCTCTTAATTAGGAATGTAGGTACAAATATACAGGAGACGACGAGTGCCGCGTATATTGAGCTCAAAGAAACTGTTCCGAGACCATCTGCGGCGTTTATCGAGGACTGCAGGTTAGCAGTTCCCTGGAAGGCGGTAAATTGGATCATGAAAGCGCCGCTGACTGCGGCAATGTTCTTTAGTATTCTCCATTTCTCGTTGACGTTTAATTTTACTTTTCCAGACATGTAGTTGTCGTCTTCCGTGGGTAGTGGTGGGGGTTTGACGATGTCATCGTTCGAGTCGCGGTCGAAGCCGTCGTTTTTAAATCCTGTCTTGATCGTGTACACAGAGTCTTTGTCCGGACGATCATCTTCACGTCCGCCGCCGTGCGTGGCCGTCATGCCGTGTTTCTCCTGTTGCCCTGGGAACAAAGAAAGCAAAATTGAGTTAAGGATTATCTATTTCTGAAGAGTACTGTGGACAATACAAAATGGCACTTAAGTACTAAAGTTTTTTGTTTTCAAATAAATATAGTACCCTCATTTGTACAGGTGACTACACAGTTGCAGTAACTCTTATTCGTATATAAAAAACTGGATTTTATCGCGATAAACAAATTTATTGGTATGCAGATCGCGGTTAGGATGAAAAAAAAATTGCTGCAGTATTTTCCTGTTTTTAAAAACATGTGATTGTCCTTCTTGAATTTCGAGCTTTATATTAGCATGCGCTTGTGGTAAAGAATTTTTAAAAAACAGAAGATATATTTTAGTAATTCAATATTGTTTTTATTGTGGACATAGAACCATGAAAGAGAAAAAACTGGGTCTTATCTATTAAGTATATGTCTATCCGTTGACAAGTGTGGTTTAAATTGCTTCTTTCAGCAAGTGTTCGCTCCCAAATAGCACACTTATTAATCTCGCCTAATGAGTAGTGTACAAAGCGTGTCTACTACGCCGTTTGGCAAAGTTTTTGTGACAATTACGATTTGATCCGCATACAGCATTACAATGGGCAACTTCGGCTGAGTACATATTGCCCTATTGTTTGCTGGGTTTCAGAAAATGTTTCGTCATGACATAATCACCACGTTTACACCACCTCCCATCTGGAAAAACTACAGCTTCAAAATAGCGATCTTTTTGTTTGATTGACGTCGGGTAGAGCCAAATTATGGGTTTTTGATGCTTTTAGTTTTAACCTCTGAGCAAGTCATGCCATCAGCAGCTGTCAATAGATGTCGTTACTTGTATTTTGACTAATACAGAGACCTTTTAAGGTGTTCAGCAATACGGATGTGGATAACTTAAACATCTGTTTTCTCAGTATCCCCTTATATAATTGTCAGTTCATTCAGAGCGTGAAGAAAGTTCTCGTAGCAGTCATCCGTCAATACAATTGTCAGCACAGTCGCTATCGGTCACCGACACCGGGACGCTACTGCATGAATTATGAAAACAAAGTACGGAGTTTACAAATATTCTCGTATAAACCAACGTTATACAGTTCCATACACCGCGCACGCAGAAATCATGCAGCGTATAGGATCATAGGCGCTATGTCGAGTTACCAAACCCTTACAAAACATTTACTTAATGTAATTAATTAAATATCTTTTGTTGTGTCGTTAGCATTGAGTATATCTTATCGGCCAGTAGTCTTATATGGGTAAATACTTAAACTACTTTTATAGTTATTTGAATGCCATATTTTAGTATGCAGTTGCGGAGGTGTTTAAGTGTGCCACATCAGGGACGGCAAGTGTGACTCTGTAGACTAGTCTACTCGAGGAGTTGGAAGGAAAGTCTAGGACGTAAACACATTATTATCTTCGTGTTAATCTGTATAAACACCGACCTAATGTCATTAAACTACCAACATATATGTTCAGAATCGCTTTGAAATCAACATATTTATTTACTTAAGTCGTGATAATGTATTGATGACGACAATACACGCTGTTAATTGTCTGACACTCAAGTTACGACACTTATAAAATATAAAAATGATACTTGTCTTATTTTCGGTATCATTTCCATATTTCATGAATATAAGCGCATCAGTGAGTCAGTGGGTGTCCTTCTATCGGAATATTAATTGCAATTAAATAAAAATAGATGTTTGCGCCATCTTGATAGTCATTCGATAAGTAAGTAAAGTGAGCGAAAGGTACTTATCCGAAGATAATTATTCGATGTTTTCGACGATATTATCGGACCGCTGATTGTTATATCGATGCCATAATGGATGTCGCTGTAAATCTATCGCTTTGTGACGTCAACACAGTTTTGATCATCACTATATTTTTTGCATGTCTCAGAATGATAAATATTTATGAATGTTGTAAAGGAGTGAGAAAGGTTTAAATATCATTAGAACGAGACTGTCGTGCGCCTGCGCACCATTCATGTCGAAATGAGTGCACATGTATTCAGATCATGCCGTAGACACCCAAATCGAATAGCTATCGAATGCCCATTGTGCAATTTAATGACTGCGAACGATGTCTGTTTGTTGTTAGATTTGTAACACGAGTTATTGTTGCCTGTACTCATTGTCAGGTGATTGTGGTAGACTGTAAACACTGTATAGAACAGCGGCCAGAACACTAACACAGAACACCCACGCTGTGTTGCATAACTTAGGCCGGGGGCCTATTTTCATGGGTTCATTTTCAAAGATAGAAACATCGTACGGCTTTATAAATTCGAAATAAAAAACCCTTTCGTAGAATACAGGTGGATATGTGATGTTATTAGGTATCGTCATCATAGTAATTCAAACTAAACAGAAACAAAACCCAACTCCATAATGATCTGATAGGTATAAAACCTACTAGAAATTTTCCTTTAATCAAACTTGTATTAATAAAAATTGCGTTAATGACATAGGTACAGATCGTTACACTTATGGAACTTTTTATAATTGTTTATGAATATGGGGTAGTACACATCACAACCGCTCAATTATTCCTAGTAGTACACGCTGGTGTGATTGGGTGGATAACAACCGGATTATCGTTGTAACGAGTGTGTCGGCCCATTGTTCTAGTCTATTCTTCCCATCGCAGATTTGTTAGTGTACTAGTACGTACTGAGGGTGCGTCATCACATGTATGATCGACACGTGATTTTTTTTAATATGGTCCCTAATCATTGTTCCGGATTTGTCTCGGTGCCATTTTTGGTTTATTTTGATGAAGGAATTTAAGTATCGATTTTAAGTAGTCGTATAATATCTAGAGATGCCAAAAACTGAACTGTCCACTTTCATATCAAGTTATGAGTAATTTGACACATTGATACCCGTCTGGCCGGTACAACGAAATATAAACGTTAACTTTATAAAATGGTCTTTGTACACTTTCTTATGTAATATCTACGTGTTCCCAACTAAAAAAGACTCCGATGACAAAGCGTTTTGAAGAAATATGAGAGAAAATTGGAAAAAAAATTTAACAACAAGATTTTACTAACAAGAGTACTATATCTAAATAACTATATTATCTAAATATCTAAATACTAAAAGTAACTATATCTAAATAAATTACCAACCTCTGTCCTGCAAAACATAAATTTGTACAAGCAAGTATTTATAAAACTATTAAAAAAAACAAATCAAAGTACATTTGTGTTGAATAAATCCGTTACATGCCGTGTATGAGTGTAGAAGATTAAACGGTTCTATCTGTAGATAAAATCCGTGTATTAACTAAAGAATTACATAAATATTGTATAATATATGCACGCGGCGTGGTCCACTGTCACGATAATCACGTTAAGCAGAATCGACTGAAGTGTCCTGTTTCTAATGAAAATGTTGTGAGAGGTGCTCAATAGCCTGTACTTATTGCAGCGATCCAATAAATTACGTAACACAAAATGAAAATGCAGATAATTTCAGTAAAAACGAATGGTCTAGAGCCGTTTTCAGATTTGAGCATTTAAGATGACCTCATTGACGGTTCCTTTCAAACAAACCGTTGTATTTGTATACTGTTCTTAAATGTGAAAAAGTAGAATGCCAAAGAAAAAAGGGTAAAGCTGAAACATACAGGCAAAGAGAAAGGAGAGCCCTTCTTTATGTCTTTCCACTATTCCCGATCTGCGGAAATGAGTCCAAGACAATTAAAAGCGCGTCAGTGTGCTCCACGCGTAAGAATATAGCCTCCTAAAATGATAATGCGAAGTTATGTCGACACTGCATACCTCTGCCATGCTGTCAGCACTAAAACGTGAGATAAAATGTCCTGTGTCTATGTTTTGATATTTTCCAGGATGTTTAAAGCACGTACCAAGATTATTCTGACCAAACAATCACAAATAAACGTATCTTTTAAGGCCAAGTAAAATAACATAACTGAAATTATTTGCTCTGGAATACTAGACGATATCTAGTGAGGTTTTTCCTTATGTTTCCTGTTCTGAGTATTTCTTTATTATCAGTACGTAGAAATATTTGCATAGCGTAAACTAGATCGTAGACATTGTTTACGGTTTCTGATTTTCTTTTATTCAGGACAACCATTCAACATTCATTCATTTTCGGCATTGTCTAAAATGTGCATGATGTGAGCAACAATGCACAGATTTGAATAACAACGCTGCCTTGAAATATAAACACGTAAATAAAAGAGATGAGGATAACCCCAGACAATCAGACAGTATCGTTTCATTGCTAACACTACTCAAAAGTTCCCACAGTGGATCACTGAACTTGTCAAAATAATGCTTATTCTATAAATAAACGTATCAACAAAAGGGGCTTATTTCCCGAATAGACCTAGCAAAAAACAGTATGACGGGGACACTTTGCGTAGATTCCCACGAGTACAAAGCATAAGCATCATTCAGATGTTCGTCAATTTTCACTTCCGTTGCTTCCACCCCGTCATCGTTCCATAATGACTTCTGTCAAGGCTAAACGCTAAATTACTCCCTGTCATGTTCGCATAATACAGCTTATAAAGTGCTATTGTCAAACGTGATTGTGAGGCGCGTGATTTCGGCGTGATGCTCTCGAATCCGGCCCTTGGGTGACGGCCTTGACTGACAACTGTCGGTTTTGTTAGCACTCGCAGAGGATGTTGGTTTAATCACACTAGTTATCATTCAAAATTACCCTTTATATCTAATTCACATCATCACATCACATCATCAGCCTATTAATGTTCCCACTGCTGGGACACAGGCCTCCTCTCTGAGAGAGGGAATGGGCCGTAATCCACCACGCGAGCCCAGTGCGGGTTGGTAGATGTCACATAACTTCGAATTTTTGGTTCTAAGACATGCCGGTTTCCTCACGATGTTTTCCCTCACCGTTTTGAGAGCAGTGGTGATGAAATAATTTACACAAAGTAAAGCGCCTGCCTGGGCTCGAACCCACGACCTACAACTTGTAAGTCGCGGCCGATACCACTGGGCCATCTAAATTTTATATTAGTGAAAATGCTAACAGATACGTACTGTGAAACAATGGAAAACTGAAAATGGCTCGTAACTCTTTCAATAAAAGATTTAAGTTTTCAAATTAATTTCAGATTTATATCTAATTGCAACAACTTATTATAAAAGGCTTAAATTCCCTTAGTTTCCTAATGTTTGATATCCTCAATCAAGATTCTACAAATTAAATTGTAAACTGCATCGCTGCCTAATCGATTGTTACGGCGTTTATCGATATCCGATCAAGTTCAAGTCAAAGTAATCAAGTTGATGAGAATTTCGTCGGTTCCAATCGATTATCGCCAGATTCGTGACCGCGGTCCGCGCTCATTGTCGTTTATAATTAATTGCATTAACACCTGATGGTAATATCAACTGTGGGTAATATAAATGATTATTAGCGTCACTGGCGTCAGCGTCCAGCCTTCGTCAGAGACTTTTGTCTCTGGCTGCGACCTCCATTACTACATCAAGGAGTGCATTTGCATAATTATTAAATTGAAAGTGATTAAGTTTTTGTTTTTCCGTCGTGTATACAATAGAGACGACATTGTTGAATGAGGTCGGCGTTTCAATTTGCATTTCATGGTGTTTCGTAAAAATTACAATGGGATTGTTCCACGAGTGAAACTAAATCAAGCGCAACCGTGACCACAGCATTCTGCAGACGAAAAAAAGAAAAGGATCAATAGTGTTATTATTTCAAGTTGCTTTTACTATTTCTAGTTACATTTACTCAAACTCCGAAACTGTTAACCTTGTGGTAGTAGATAAAGGTGGTCATGACATTGATTTTACACTGTAATCGCGTAACTCGAAATTTGCAATGACAGGCCCTGTTATCTAGTTATTCAAGTTTAGTTTATGCGGAAGAACTTAGACAATGCGGTGTATCCTTTGACCAAGTTACTTTTCAGTTATTTTTTCTTAAGCTGTAGATAATTATGGCGTTCATGATTGTCCTGTCATACTCACAAGCCTTTAGGGCTTTAACAATTACATGAAAATAGTATTTATTTCTTCTAGTGTTTGTTTTAATTAATTGAGGAGAGTGCTGGCCCAGTGGTAACGACCGCGACTTACAAGTGGGTTTGAACTCAGGCAGGCGGTTTACTTTGTGTATATTATTTCATCACCACTGCTCTCAAAACGGTGAAGGAAAACATAGTGAGGATACCAGTATGTCTTAGAACCAAAAATTCGAAGACCTGTGTCACCAACCCGCACTGGGCCCGCGTGGTGGATTACGGCCCATTTTCTCGCACAGACAACGCAGACACGCCCAACGGACCAAATGGGCGTCTAAGTGCGGAAAGGTGTCCATCTATCCTACATAAAGCTCGGCTTTAGATTGCACGTGCATACAAAATGATCATGCACCAGCACTGCATGCATTCTATTGCAAGTCATTATTCTCCTGTCCTTAAACCAATTTATTTGAGAGCGGCTTTTCTTAGCAACTTCTCTATAAGTTTTCATCTCAGTTCATAAATGTTTCACACAATCCATTAATTTATTCGGTCTTCTATTCTTATAGCCTTCAACATCCATTCTAGAATATTTCCTCATGACATTTTGCTCGTTCCTCCACATCACATGCCTATATCATGAAAGCCGACTGCCACACACTTTTTCAGTCACTTCTTTATTTAAATAGTTACTTAATTTAAAGTTGCAGGACACGAAAACTTAAAAAAAATACGGAAGACGTCTGGATTTCTAGTCTATTCTAAAGGATGAGCAGATTAGATACCTAGAACAAATTCCATTTAATGTCCCGGAAATAGAGGCTTATTATCGTGCATTAGGTACGCGATGCTGTATTAATTGGTGGCCAAGGTCGCCACACAATGGGCATGGCCGGCGCGGCGGCAACAATTGTATACGCAACACCGCTGCCAACTGTTTAGAAAAAAAACAATCGCAGTGTTTCGATGACGTTTAACACACACGTGACATTTCAAACACAGCGGTTATGCACGATTCACCCGGGGTAACCAGAACCTTTAACCCCTGCCTGAGTACGGCGCATCGCCCAAAGCTTTGGCAATATCTCTAATGCCTGCCTATTAGCGTCAGGTGTACGTTTTCCAACTATAGCACAGTGGAAGCACTGTTCCAAAGTCACCAGTTTCTATTTTGACACGGATGCTTTCTGTGTCTCGGCACTGAGAGTTTCCGTGTGAAGATATACGGTTGTTCTCAAAAGATTCACTGTACCTACTTAGTTATTCGTCGGGCTTGTTTTAGTATGATTAGAGGTATTAAGTTGGAAGGATAAACAGCAATTTTGAATGTATGTAATTTACACTTTTAAAATGTTTTAGATATCATAGTTTGGTGGAGATGATTTTTCATACTATTGTGTTGTGGTTCTTCAAGATTTTATTGGTTTTTAATAACGAAACCTATATTGTTACAGAAGTCATAACTTCGATCTAGGCCAGGTCAAGCTAATCGTAAACACGAGATCCACAGCTTGGTTTTAATAAGGGAAAACGTTACGAGTCCACAATTACTTCTATCACGCGACAATATTTGTCATAATTTTAAGAGGTTTTGTATAAAAAGGTCGTTCATTGACCAATCATGGAAATTCATCTTCGTTGTCTCAATTTATGTTTTGTTTCTCGATGTTTCTGTAACTATTTGATTTTTCAGGAATATTATTAAAATATCCCTCCACTGTCAGTTTTTAAACATTAGGAATTGTTAAAGTAGTGGTAGAGATAAAGTTGAAAAGAAGTGAACTAATCCAGAGATATATTTTATGACCAAACGAAGGATTATTAGACTCTTTCAAATATATTATTTATTTTATTGAATCTAGATTACCTATTTAACTCTTTGGTTTAATGATTCTTTTTATTGTACCTCCACGTTTCATTACAATACTAGCCAATTCTTTTTGTAAAAATACAGAATTGGGTTACGTAATCCTTAACAGAATTCTGGTTTTATATAATTACAGGTTTTCTGATTCAAGCCATGTAAATAAGTAAAAAACTTGAGATATTACACCTACTGTTTTAAATGCTAACGTGGTGCTAGCAGTCTTAACACATATATAAAATTAAGGACACAAATCACAACAATGTTTGCAGGTAAAACTCAGCACAACTTTTTCTAACCTAAGGTTAGGAAACTTCTAGAGTCTTCTCACGCTTAGAAGTCGTGCTTATAGCCGTTGCAACATAATAACGAGATCTTCTTCTATATACTTCTATGTTCCGTCATCTTAGCCCGACTACGGCGAAGCCAAAAGGAAGGGTTCTGATTTTAGCTAGAGTATGAATGTTTGTAGTTACGTATGTTCCCCCGTAGCGCCTAAATTATTCATCCGATTTTGATGAATAAGGTGTCTATCGATTTTTACTAAACATTTGTTTGTTTACAAAATCAATCTATCTTTATATTGCTCTTTCTCTTGACCTAGTAATATCCTACTAATATTATAAAAGTAAAAGTTTGGATGTATGGATGTTTGTTACTCAATCACGCCAGAACGGATAAACGGATCTGGATGATTTGGCACAGAAAGAAAGAAATAAAAAGTGTTTAATTGTCACAGAACGACATACAATATAAGTACATGCTTATGCTAAACCCTTAACAATTGTATTTATTGGTATTACTTTAATTAAGTTAGTAAAGACGAGAAATAAATCAAACAATAATAACATATACTACCTACATTTTGACAGAGATAGATTATAAACTGCCGAGAAATGAAAATGTTCCACCCACAAAATGCCGACAAACACCTTAATTTAATTTTTTCACATTTAATTTAAAATTTGAACACAATTTTTACGTTTTTAGTTGGTAATATTCTGATGCGCTGTTAAATGTACTTCAATATTGCAGACGGCGTCATTAAGCTAGCCTTTCCCGTTTAGGAGTAATTTGGTGCTATGCCACTGGAACTTTTTCATTGCTCGTTAGTGTAGTTTTAAATAGCAAATATTATATTTTTCATGCCCAGAGTATAAGAAAACCCTTTTGTCGCGGGTAAAGACGCTGGCAGAATCTAGTTAGTACTAAAACTTGATCTTGAACAACGAAGCGGTACAACAAAGACAAAGGGCGTCTATTCAAAGGAATGTATAGTGACAAATAGTTTTTATACATCATGTTATATTTCCGTGGTTCGTAAAGCAGGGCGTGGGCATTCCTGATCTGCTTGATATATTATTTATTGAATGCGATCGGCGGCTACATTTAGATTGCAAATCTTTCCTGTTATTTATGACTGGAGTTTGCCCGAGGCTTCGCTCGTAAAGGCATTTACTGCGATTATTCTGTTCGTTTTCATGTGAGCCTATTTCTAGGTACTACTTTTTGTTAGAAAAGTTCAAAGAGATGCAAAGATTGGCATATGACCCATTTTTATAAAAAAATCGCCTGATTCCAGTTCCCCGTAATATTATCAAAATAAAATGGTAAAAAAAACTAATTATCCCATATAAATAACTTACTATATAAATTGCAATTATTTGCTTAAATACGTAACTTAATATTGTTAATGTTCTAATGTAATTAGTTTCATCAAACTCCTATTAATGTAAACAAATTACTATGCTTTTCTACAACGCTTGTAAATCAATAGTTGAAACGACTTCTTAATTACAGGAAAGAAAATTAATCTAGAATTAAAGGAAAACAAGAAAATTACCCCTTCTAGAAAGACCAGGTAAATAACATAGAAACAACAATTGAATGCTTTGTGTTGCAATTGAAAGAATACAACAATAAAATTATCTTATCTTCGTTCAAAATCTTATGTTTAACAATAAATTTTCCTCAAAAGACAGACAATAAGAATTATTTCCTTGTTTTCAAGAATTCTAGGAAGGTGAGACAGAAATTTTAAAATGTCTTCAGTTGAACTAAAATGGAATTCTACTCTTAATTAAATACCTGTTCCTTTGGAAAACCGTTATTTTTATATGTAATATAATACCAAGCCCTGTCACTATAAATAACAAATTGCATAATAATCGAGTAATATAGATTTCTCTAATTAAACTACACAAACAAACGGACACGCGTCGCCCGCGCCGTCACTCAGCATGTTCTAAATCAACTGCAATATCTAAAGATTCAAGATGCGTATATGCTATTGGCAATTTGTAGAGATCCTTAGTATTCAACGGTGGACCGCTGTAACGGGCGGACAGTAAGTAATCGTTGCAAACAGAATCTAAAATAAGTTTATCAGCGACATCACGCTATATTATCGTTTATACTTTGTCGTGACAATTAATCCGGCGGCTCGGGCCAGTTGCCACCGGATAGAACCCGATGCGATACGGTTGATCGGGACAAAGTCGGTTTCATGACGGAGTCGTTGATCCCTACATGTGCACAAACAACTCAACACTTGGGCGGCAAACCCACTCTTTATTAGATACGCGAAAGAATGTTCAAGAGCCTTCAATCAAAATTAAGGTTGCTGTATTAAATAATATGGTTACTGCAGAACCCCAAAGTACTACATCGGGGATCGCTTCAATTCGCAATAATATAATGATAGGTGTTAGTGTGACCCATATTCTGCTAAATTGTAACAATGGGGCCCCCATTGTGAGACAAAATTAGGAAGACGTGATTTTCCGTTAGCTTATTACTATGTGACTTTAAATAAAATTATATGCTTCAATTAAATGGTAGATATTTTTTTACTAGAATGATTGGAGTAGACTGAAAATTACGGGCCGCAATAAACTGCAAAGAACCTTAATAATTTTCACTAAATGCAATCAGATTAAAAGCATTAAGCACCCGTACATATGCATCTTTACGATTTTTTTATCGAGAATTAAAGTAAAAATTTATCTACATACAGGTAGATTAATAATTCGTTGTCAGAAACAAATAAGTATCGTAACAGTTATGTACCTATATTAATGCAAGTAATTATATACACTTATATAAATTTTGATTAAATAAACCTACACGTATGACAAATTAGTAGCTAATTAAGAATCGTTCGAGTAATTGGTAAATTAGAAGCGCTCCATGGACGAATAATGCACTAATGACCAAGTATCGTATTGTGAACAAATAAATGCCATTCTGAATACAGATTGCATTTAATAACAGGAGTAATTTAAAATAAAATTGGTATTGTATGTCATATCTATCATCTAAAGGCCCATGACCTAGGACAGCAACTTGTATGTTTACAACTGGCAAGAAAACAAAGCATTTTTTAAATAAGAACCAGCCACGGTCGCAATCAACTCCTTCGCTCCTAGATTTATCCGCTTCCCGCTAGTTTTCAATTGGCACAAGATTCGAAGGGTGCTACCGAGAAAACTACTTATTGCAATCGTACCACGTCAGCCCGTTCTAGGAAACCCATTCAAGCGACTAGCTGTTTGCTTATTCTGTATGCGACAAACATTATTTCCCTCCAGTGTTTTGGCCTGTAGGTTCCCCGCTCCATCGTTGGCCAACATTAAGGCCTTAACACACAGTACATGTAATTTGGATGAAGCAACTAAATTCGACAGTGAACCATTCAGTGTTAGCCGCAGCAAGTGTCAATGTCAATCAAAGTGAATCAATTTGGTTGAATCGTGTGCCACTGCTATTACACGTCAGTTTGCTGAAGGCACGGCCATTTGACCGCACGTTGATTCGCTTCTGTCATATGTTGAGGTTGACACTACAGACTACCTCGTCCGTGACTTTCAGTGTGGCGTAACCTTTTAGCAATTTTAGTTAGGTGACGAGGTTATCCTTTTTATTTGAAGACGTTTACCTCTAGCCATTAGATTTTTGTTAAATATTTGGATAGATCAGAATCTATATTGATTGATTTTGTAGCGTAGTGTTCAGTTTGGCTTATCTATTTGCCTACGAGGGATAATATCGTAGGAAATATGACAAAATTTTAAGTATTGGATTGAATCGTTAGGTAACTAATTACAGTAAAAAAAATTAAAGTAAAATATTTTATTAATCTGCGTTATGGTAGAACATACAAACAATGTGTATATTGATCAAACAAAATATTGTAAACCTGATTAGTTCCTACTTTAAGTTTGGTTGATCCCGTGACGCGTCGTTTGCACACCTTGTTTGTCTATTGCGTCTGTAATAATTACAGACGCAATAGACAAATTAGACGCTGAATGGGTTGAAAACAAGTTTTTTTTTCAACTACATTACCGCCTTTCAGTCATTTACTTATGGTATGTGTTACATATTTTGTTGGAATGTGTTCTAGAGAGGTTTACCCACTCGTGATACAAGTATTGCATATTACAGTATTCTTGAGTTCAACATTAAATCAGCATCGCATCGGTAATATTGATTTAATATTTGCATAATATATGTTAGATATGGTTTACTATATCAAATTACATTATGAATGTGTAGGTGCACGATTGATTAATATTATATTTTCAATACAATACAGGTAATGCATAAAATAACATTTGAACTGTAAAAACGGCAAATTCCAAATCATTATTCTCTTGTCCTTATATCAATATATTTGGGATTAGGGCAATTGTTTTCTTATGAAAAAGATGACATGCATACTGAAACATTTAACAGTTATCCATAATCTTCTTTTATACGGTTCATCGTCGGTTCTTTGGTCTTACAGCCATAAACTTTCCTCACAAAACCTACTACAGGATTCTGTCATAGAGCTTCTTTCTGAACCTGTCTTAAACTTAGCAACAAATGTCATACAACTCATACATTGAAAGCAGTGCAAGTCTCTCGGGTTAACATTTCCTCATACAATAGTATCAGACCGTAGCTTTATAATAAGCAATTATTTATGTAAGTATATTGTGTTTTCCTGTTATATTATACAAACATTCCCTTTCGGAGAATGCTTGTATAAAAAAGCTGCTGCAATGACCTATTGAATTTAGTACGTTACCGGTGGAATGACGTTGTCAGATATTTATTTTATTTTTACACATTAATATTATAACAATTATAATAATTTGGTAATTATTGGAACAGGTAAATACTGCCTAGACATTTTTGTATTTTTTTTTATTTTATATTCTTTCCTATAATCCATACTAACGCGAGCCTATAGAATATAAAAAATAAAATAAAATGAGACCCCAGATTTAACTCAAAAATATTTTATTTCTCATAATATCTTCAGTAATTGGTTATGCAAAAGTTGTGAGACCCACGCGGTTTTTATAAACGTCTTTTTTCATTAGTTTTGATTTTTCTTACTGAGTTAGGTATAAAAATTTATTGCTTCCAGTAATTCGTTGTTTTTTCCTGTTATTGTTTAGTTAGGTATTTACCCAAAAGCGATGTATTGTACCTATCAATTTTGTATATATTATTTGATTAAACTGTGTGAATTGTTGGTGATACTCGTAGAAATATATTTATGTATATAATTACTGGAAACATAAGAATGTGTTACAATTTATTATCCCTAAGGTGTGACGAGCAGATTCTAAAGCGTTCTGATGTTAAAAATGTGTATATTTATGCCTATCTCTTAATTGAGGGTAAAAATCAATATTAGAAACATCGTGTTGTTCCGAAAAGGTCGCACCGATGCCCCCGATGGGTAATACCGAAGGCAAAGCGCCAAAAAGGCAGTCGAGCTCACATAACTTTCGGTAAACACTCGGAACAATTTCGCAAGCGCACCATCGTGTGCCATCGTGTTTTCCCGGCTACCTAACCAATGTAACACCACATTTTGCGACGCTAAACGTTTTGCAATAGTGTGGCCGCAGCATGATGATTATATCATTCAGATTCTACTAGAAGCATAGCCCAACAGGCCATTTCTAGAGATTTTATCATTTAAAATCATCAACAATTGTTGCTGTTATAAGAAAAGACACAAATACTACTTATTTATAAGCAGTTGTAGTTAACATCGTTTATTTATGACACGCAATTAATTTATTGACTGGAATAAAATGATGGTATTATTATTGTGTAATCACACTAATCACGAAAGCCACGCGACTTGATAATTTCAAGACGGTAACTTATTATCACCTGAAATATATAGGTTAGGAGGTAGCAGTAATGTACTTTTTCAACAAAATACTTCAAGATCATAACGTTTTCTACAATCTAAAAGTGACAAAATGAAATTAATTCAAGTAATCAAGAATAGCAATATTTTTTTGTTTATTTGGCATAGATCAAGAAATAGCAAAAAAGGACGGTTATTTGATGACACGCCATCATGACCTCATGACTTTTTTATAAATAAAAGGCACGATCACTTTTAAAAGTTCGACATCCCTGTCATCGAGGGTAAAACCCTTAAAGATTGCCAGTGAGCTGAACGTTAGATGCAAATATGCAGAGGTCGTGTCGGTAGCCGACTTTGTCGATTTTCCAGCGAATTGGCGTTGCATATAAAACTAATAATTCGGTGATTCAACTAGACCTTGGAGCACTATCTATAGTTCAATGCAGTTTGCATATTAAGTGGTTTGGCAATGTTGGTAAACACGATGTTATATCGATACATTTGAATCAATGAGTTGATTTGCTTCATTGGTTTTTATTGAGGTTCACGGTTTTATTCATTTCGTTCCTGGTTTTATTTAACTAGTTTTTACCCGCGTCTTCGCCCACGCTATTTTCGAAAATTATCCCAAGGGAACGTATCACCGTAATTAGTTATTTTATATCCTAATAGGTCATGGTCTACTCATGTGCGAAGTTCCATCAAACTACATTGAGTTATGATTGCTTGACAAACATCCACATTTTTATCACATCACACGCACATCACATCATCAGCCTATTAATGTTCCCACTGCTGGGACACAGGCCTCCTCTCTGTGAGAGGGAATGGGCCGTAATCCACCACGCGGGCCCAGTGCGGGTTGGTGGATGTCACATGTCTTCGAATGTTTGGTTCTAGGACATGCCGGTTTCCTCACGATGTTTTCCTTCACCGTTTTGAGAGCAGTGGTGATGAAATAATTTACACAAAGTAAAGCGCCTGCCTGGGCTCGAACCCACGACCTACAACCCTACAACTTGTAAGTCGCGGCCAATACCACTGGACCACCACTGCTCTTACATCACACATCTCATCACACATCATCTCACATTTTTATACAGGTATACAATACCTATTAAACGGAAATAGGTATTCTACCTATTCTAATAATCCTGAGTATATATACATAGATACATTGGTAAATCTACTACAATTGAAGAGTCTTTCATAGAACTCAATCATTTTTGATATTGGCATAGATCTGTTGAAATATACAGAAATATTATGTTGTTATTAGACAATAGTTTGCTATAAGGCTTATTGATCTTGATTACCTATTACAAATTACTAAAAAAAAAACATCTTTCTTTTTTTATAATACGTCTCGTAGATTGATAATAGATTGTAAATATATGCTTTTTGAACCAAGCATAGATATATTTTTTTAGTTAGTCCCAAATAAAATGAATTGTTATGCAGTTAAGTTTGTAGGCAGTATTAATGGCGTCTATGCTAGTTTAGTTCGTGACTTGCAACAACTCTACAATTTCATAGGAATGTCTTAAGACGACAATTTGCGATTTTAAACAGTTGATGAACTAACATAACTTTATAAAATATGCCGTAGGTGTAGGAAGTATATATGAGGAATATTTACTTCTCTGATTCAAAGTTGTTTTAAGTTTCTCCTAGATTTTCCTGTATTTTATTACTTTAACACTACATTCAGATAACCGAGGAAGCTGTTAAAAGAATTTAAATAAAATAACACTTATGTGGGCAAACATAAAATGTTAACATAACGTCTGTAATTTCTGTGCTAATTACCAATCACAATAGCATACCGCTTATTAAAACAAACATTATTTTCACACTCTTTCAGTATGCAACAGCACGTTACTGGGAAACTGTAAATAAATGATAAATCGTGTTATTAATCTATCATCGTATGTCAATCATAAGCGCTTAAACATGAAGTCGAATCAAATAGAAAACATGTGTTCATTTGTTTTCCTTAAAACTCATGAATGGATCACGTCATAGCAAATACAGTAATATTGAAAGGACTTAGGTATATATAATTGATCAATATGTACCTATGTATTACTGGTTTAGCTAAAGTATAAATACATGGTGGGGTTAGCTAGTGTGCAGTGCGGTCCGTTAGTGCGTATTCTATTTTTAACTCAACACTTTCATGAGCGTAATTTTTAGACTAGCAGAATTGCAGGCTTGTTTTAAAACCTTACTCTGTTTTTGATACAAGCCTGTGGAAATAAAGGCAATTTTTCTTTTAGTTATGTGCCCATTCTTCCGTAACTTCAGAATTTTACTAGATGTCAATATGTGCATAAAACTCGCGAACACTCAAAGAAGATTCGCAAAGAAAAGCGACACAGAAAAACTGTTTGTTACGCCAACAGCGATTTAGTGAAAGTGACCGCCGCTAGCCGACGACCGATTTAGTTTACGAAAGCCTTTACCGTTCAATAATATGTTTACTTTACTGAGCATGTTATAAGGAAACTTGTTGGGTTTATCATGTGAACATCGGGCAAGGTTTGGGCGAGAGTTTTATGATTAATCTCGCCCGGTTCGGACTAATTAGTCCCTGTAATCGACGCTCGGCGCGCGGCGGACGGAACTGGTGTGCGTCATGGGCCCTTTAATAAATATTAAGATCACAACTCAGTTGCAACTCTTACCACTAAGTGACTGTAATTAGTCTGGCTATTATAACTAAGCTCGTCTCAAAAATGTGGGAAACCGAAAATTTGTTGATGGTATATACTACGAAAAATGATTTGGTAGTTGTTTTTTTTTTGTTTTTGGTAGATTATTTTGTTTATATTCTAATTCTTTTCTGGTGGAGAATGGTCACTTTACCATAAAAAAGTGTAATTTAACAGTTTTATTAACAGTTTTATTAACGTATAGACTAGAGTATTTAGAGAAAATACGGCAGTAGAGAAAGTCAAGATCCCCGTGACTTGTATATAAAATCTACAGCTAAAGTTTACCAAAGCATTATTAATACTTTAGCCTGAATACAAGAGATGCCACTGCGGATATCTAAGGAAATCTCTGAAACTACTCAAACACAATATAAAAGAAATGATGGATCAGTTAGAAAGATCCGAAGAAAATAAATAATAAAATATTTAAAAAAAAATATAAATATTTTTATTACTATTAATATAATCAGCCTTTTAATGTTGTCATTATTATTAGTATAATATTTTAATCCACCTGAAATTTGCAAATAATAAGTACTTGTTATGATTTTGTAGTACTTAGTAGTTGTAATTTGACAAGATCTTCTTGTAAATAACACGAACAGGCGTAGAAAAAATGTTACGCAAAAATCAAAAAGTAAAATCTTTAATCGACGCACACGTCAATTTTTCGATATCTTGCAAACATTGTAGTTTTCACCTATGAACGACATCGTGCTGTTCCTTCACATCTTGGAATTTAAATAACATGTAATATAATGACTCCCGGATTTCACTTTTAATAGGTTTAACCATTATTATAATTAGATTTATGAAAAACAATGTACAACGTGGTACAGCGTAAGCAATCTGACAGCTCAAGTACCACGAAAGTAACTGATGTAAAAACATACCACTTACGAAAGTTTTTGGGGATACCAATTATGAGTACTGCATAGTTATAATAGCCAGACTCTAATCTATGACACAAGGTCACCCCGTTCGTCGAACCAACAACCGCTACACTGCACTTTATTCTCAGTCGATCATTAACTATCGAAAATAGTAGGTATAGTTTTCTAAAAAACTTGTAAATTCTGTGTGAATAGTTTGTTTGTCTAACAATCGCGTTTTGTTATTAATACGGCTAGTCACGCTCTTGTACAAAAAAATGTTGATTTCAGTGTTTTTAGTACGTAAGTTTACTCTGCCAGTGTTTGTACGTTGGCAAAAATCCCCGATAAGTTGAAGCTAGACAATAAAATGACTTTAGCTTTGTAACATTTAAAGTTTTTTGTGCACCAGCCATTTACCTGATTTGCTATTATAAATTCGATTTAGTGATTAAGTAAGAATTAACGAGTTATAAATAATTAATTTCATTCGCCAGACTTTAATATTGACTGTTTAGGTGATTAACAGTGCAGTCAAATCTTGATTGTTAGGTAATATAATATTTTTTGCAAAAATAGCAAATTAATCAATTTTTGGGGAAAATAACTGCTCGCCAACATAACTTTGCAAGCTTAAAATGAAATATAATAAGGTAACGCTTTCGAAATTGGCCAGTTCTGAAATTAGTGACATCGTTTTCACGACCTTTCGCTATATCACGACAATTTGCAATAACATGTGAACTTCTATATGCAATAAATATCTTAGGTTTGGGTCCAGCCGCGGCAGGTTCGCGGTGAGTGCTAACGCGTGCCCGTGTTCCCGCCATAAGCGGCACAGGAGGACACCGTGGAGTTTTAGTGGGTTGGAGTTCCTCTTGACTGCACTATCTCCCCGTGGTAGTGCAGTATGCATGAGCATATCTCCATGCTAAAAAAATTGTTTATTTTTAATATTATTATTAATATAAAATATTGCATACTCATAACTCCATTCGAAATACATCATAATAGTAGGATTTCGGTAGCAGTCTGTTCATGGATTGTGGTTTCCCAGTTATGTTTTGACTATAAAATTGTTCGATTTCGACTCGAAGAAAACATTATTTTAAACATGTTAGGTTTACCTCGTATAAAAGACCTCAACGAGCTCTACTCTACATTACGAAACGCGAATTTCGGGTTTCACGGTCGGCGCCATTTTGTTTTCAAAATGTCACCAAGCATTTGCAAAATCAATAAAATATTAATATAGATTGATTTAAAAATAACTGTTTTGTTTATGGTTTTTGTACTTCGGCAGCCTGAAATAAATTCTTATTAAAGTTAAATAATTAATATTAATTTTCAAGATATATATAAGTTGTCTCTGTTTTATAATTAAGTTGTATAAAAAACGAAATGGTTTACAGCAAAATCCTATATGTCAAATTGCTTGACAACACGACCATCAAGGAAATAGTTAACTACTTAATTCTTTTGTGTGTCTGACCTATGTGCCACGGGCGAATGGACTTATTTTTTTACAAATAATTTTAGCACGAGTATTGCTTTCGTCTCAGTTTCGTTGTCCGAATGCAAATCACGCATTACTGGCTGTATAACAGGTTTTACGTCACGCTGACGTATCAAGATACACAATGCCCATAAATATTCATAATAGCCTGTATTTATTGAATAATTAACTTTAAGTTGAAGGATATAAGGTGGAAGTTTGAATGTGAAGGTTTTGCGTTGAAATCAGTATACGAAACACGTATATGGCACTCAATGTCGATCAATTGATTCGCATGTGTTTCTCTAATATTAATGTCAGACTTGATATTATAATTTTGCCGACACTATTTGATTTGATTTTGAATAAAGAAACGGAAGAACTCACCAGCATCAAAGGGCTGCTAATTTGTGTGGCTCTCCCTGAAATATTAAGATTTCAGAACATGCTTCATGATTGAGGTTTCTTTTGGATATTAGTTATATAGATAGCAATTACGTAATCATTAGTTCATGATAGATAGGTAAGAAAACTGGTAATGTGGGAGCGAAGCCGCGGGGAGCAGCTAGTAATAATATTATAAAGAGGAAAGATTTTTTTGTTTGATTGTGCCTAGCTCCGAAACTACTGGACTGATTTAAAAATTCTTTCACCAATAGAAAGCTACATTATTTCTGAGTGACATAGGCTATTTTTTAACCCCGAAAACGGGTTCTGTGGGGTCGCCCACGGGAGCGAAGCTGCGGGGAACAGCTAGTGTATTATACAAACAAAGTAGTCTATGTCCTTTCCAATGTCTCAAACTATCTTCATACCAATATTTCATCTAAATTGATTCATCGGTTTAAGCCCTATTAGAAGAAAAAAAATATTAATTTGATGATTACAATGACATGTTATCCTAAACCGAATGGTGCCATCATCACAAGACAATTCAATTAATATTAGTTCATAATTATGAAAATACTTATACTTCTACAAGAAGGTGCATATTCAATGTGAAATCTCATTCGTTATTTCACAAATGATGTTGTACATCTATTACTGTATCGTTTAAATCTTATTACATAGCCATAAATGTGTTTTTTATGTAAATTAGTACATTCCGTCTTGCAACATTGCTGTCTCAGTGAGATGTAGTGGCTATTATGAAATATTACGATATATACATAACTATAAATTCTATATAGTCTTTGATATGACATTTATTTTTTTATAAATATTTACCAAAAATCTTAAATTAATTTATTGTTCCATATCGCGATCACACTGCCTAAACCTAACCTAGGTATTAAAGAAATAAATTTGGTACAATAGCTTCTTATACAACGACAATGAGCACTAAAAACAGATCTGTTTTTTTAATTCCTTCATTCCCTAAAGGGGTACTTCAATCAATCTGTTTAACTTATGGAATGACAGTTTGTATGGAAGTTGGCCATTCTTGCCGATGGGAAATCCCATTGGACACGCGACTTGTGTGCTAACTATTGTATATCAACAGAGGTATTCGTGCATACGGTACCATTCTGCATTATATTCAAATCATAGCCACAAAAAAAAACTGTTGACGTGCGAGTTATTCAAAAATGGAAATATTCAACAATAATGAAATTGTAGTACATATATTAATTACATCACATAACAATGGTTTGTGACGACACATCAAGCCTAGGTACAATGAATGGGTTTTCGATAATAACAGTTTCACCACAGCCTCTATTGTATCATCGCACCTACCTTGATATACTGGGTATTTGATACACTTATATATTTTTGTCTGTGGCCTGGACATGTGTGAATTGTGTCTATTTAATTGATAATTACAAAGGCCTTTGTGTGATAAAAGAACTAAAAATAACAAATCCGCCATAAAATTAAAATCTTCGTCTTAGCCCCAGCTAACCCTGGAAAAAATATCATTATTGATTTCTATTTACAAAGCAGTACATAACTGGAAGATACAATGATGTCAGCCCAGTTTTACCAATGACCAAAAAACAAGTAAAGCAAAGCCGAACGGAATAAGCACATATTTAAGACAATTAGTCTTTGGAAACCGAAAATTATTGCCAACGTTAAGAGCTTCTGCACTTGCTCTTGGTAACCCAGGGGTCAATCACCAACTCAAATAAAAATGACGTAACGGTCATCATTCAATATTTCTGTAAACTGAGAATTATGAGAAAAGGAGCCGCTTATCACTTTGATGTAGGAAATGAACCGATGGAAGAAACAGTCAAGGACAATGTACATTTTCTTAAATAATGTGGAAAACCTAGCACAATATAGCTTCAGCTTACAGAGAGAATGTAGTCAAATATTTGGAAGGCATAGTTTTACTTGATTCATATATTATAGAAATAATAGAGGAGAAAATGTTGCTTTTATAAAACTTTCCAGCTTCATAAAGACAGTCTAAGGTAAATAAGAAAAGAGTAACTGTGGAGTTTCTTGTCCGTTCTTCTCCATAACAA
Source organism: Anorthoa munda (assembly GCA_945859665.1). Classification (NCBI taxonomy): domain Eukaryota; kingdom Metazoa; phylum Arthropoda; class Insecta; order Lepidoptera; family Noctuidae; genus Anorthoa; species Anorthoa munda. The sequence continues at coordinate 53,772,420 of OX243893.1, read as the reverse complement.
TCTACCTTTGCAAATGGACAATATAATTAATTATTAATAAATAAATTAAAATTTTCAACTGTCAAACGTGTCGCTTAATGGCCTAACTGAAATAAAAAAATGGCTTTGTTACCGTAGTAAATAGTCGGAGGGGTAACACTCAAAACTACAGTGACTATGTATGTACAGTTTTTTTTTTTTTTTTTTGAAATACGTTGCCCCACTCTAGGAATTTCTTCCTGTATCGTGGGTGCGTTTACAAACATATAACTCACATACACAAACACCCAGAGCCGAAACAACTATCTGTAGATCATACAAATATTTGTTCCGTGCGGGAATCGAACCCGCGACACGCAGCGCAGCAGTCAATCGCTCAACCACTGCGCCAACCGTTTAGTTGTAAAGGCAGGGTAGAAACTGTCCAGAAACTCTTTAACCAGCAATTCAGGCCAAGTCTCTGAAATGTAAAAGACCATTTCGATCTTGGTCAAAATGAGTTAAAAGCTTCTTAAAAATATATATATATATAGGCACCTCTATGATATGCCCTCCATATGTGATGCCACCAATAGGGTGGTCCTCATAACCGATAGTAAAACGAAAACCACAATCCATTGTACTGTCAGACTCTCATGATTTGTAAGTCGTTGCGGTTTTTAAGCCAATGACTTTGTGGCCACAAACGGTACACAAGGAGTTCTATTTAATTCAGAAAGGAAAATGATGTGCGTAACCGATTGAAAACGACTTTTGACTAAACTACAAGTATTATTGTGGTCAGATGGGAATTTGTCGATGAAAATGTATTTTATTTCATCGGCAGACTTATTACGTATCTTTTGCAAGAGCAAAACGATAGCGATTTTTGCGCAATAATTGCTCTTCCATACAGAAGTTTTAGAGTTGTTGGCGGTTTCTTTTTTAAATAAGTGCATTTGACAAACAGCGAGCGATTAGCAAACGATTGTGTAGGACCTACCATACCTACACTGCAGGTTACTCCGACTTATATAACGTAAAGCGTTTAATCGCTATCGTTTTGCTCTTGCAAAAGATACGTAATAAGCCTTCGGGTCTTATACATACTTCAATCTATCAGTATCGATAAAGTGCAACCGAGTTTGCGGTCAAGTTCAATTAATAAAGTACCACTACAATGTCCTGTCGACGAACAGTCCAATGACGAAACGGTCTTAGGAGAACGGTTGCTGAATCATGTAAAACCACAAAACGTTTACTATTATTTTAATATTTTCAACCTACCTCAATAGATTTACATACATCAATGTTTCCCTTTATTTGATTAGCAATTCAAATAGGTTTCCTCTTTAAGTATAAAAAACATATTTCCGTATTGATGACCGCAGCGATTGTGAACATAATAACAGACGATCAATAATTGTAAAACATAGCAACTAGCACTTGTGCGCTCGATTTACAATGTAAACAAGAATCGAATAGAAATATATTTTCTTCAACTCATCATTTTATGTAAATAGCCTCGTGATTTAATACTTCCTTCAATTGCTTTATGAATGAGGAAACAGTAGTTTTAAAAGACAGCGGTGACTTGCTTCCATTAACTTTGCATGTCATCATCTGCCTAGCCTTTTTCCCAATTATTGTTGGGGTCGGCTTCCAGTCTTACCGGATTCAGCTGAGTACCAGTGTTTTACATGGAGCGACTGCCTATCTGACCTCCACAACCCAGTAACTGGGTAACACGATACCCCTTGGCAAGACTGGTGTCAGATCTCAAGCTTCTGACTACCCGTAACGACTGTCAAAGATCTTCAAATGACAGCCGGGACCAACGGCTTAACGTGCTTTCCGAGGCACGGAGGAAACTCGGTATGTTGAAATGGTCACCCATCCACGGACCGACCTCGTCAAGCGTTGCTTAACCTTGAAGATCGACCCGTGTGGCTGTTATTATTTAGCCACGAGCTCCTCTCTTAACTTTGCATGTATTTATGCTTATTCCTGAGGGATAAAAGTGCAGGCGATACATTAACAGTAGGTATCGATAACGTGGATATTATATGCTTAAGGTCATTACAAATTGCTGCGGGTTTGCAAATCAAATTCACCACGCGTTAACTAAATAAACTTGTACAGAAAGTTTCATACACAATGAACGGACCCTGCAGAGTAATCTGTGGGACTGGCCAGCTGACCCGGCTCCACAGACTATTGTTTTTTTTTTCTTTAATTGCAGTAATTGTCACAGAGACTCTCTTGACTCTCGACGTAATCTTTGGCATCGTCAGACACGCAACGTCTATATATAAACTCCTTGTTAATGCTTAGAATGCGTTTGAAGCTGCTAATTCTGGCAGCTATTAAGAATCTGGAGATTAAAATCATGGAAAATTTATATAAGATCCGGCAAAACTGTAGAAATTTGTTCTAACTAAACTCACGTGATAGAATGGTAATTAAGTTTAAAGGCTATAAATATCTTAAATCATCAGGATTACTTGGAAATTGTAAAATATTTGATATGGGTACACATGAGCATAACTAAGGATCCAATAAGAGAACTTTACTTTGTCCGCAAAGGCTCGTTCTTCACTCAACACAAATCATTTTATTTTATATTGACGTTGAGTCTTCGTAAAAACGTGGTGTACAATAAAATTAATTGTCTTCACATGTTTCTCTACGTTACAAACGTGTTAGGCAAAATGAATATGTTTTATTTAGTTTTATATTGTTTTTATACTGAGAAATATGCCAGTCGTTATTGTTTGCTGTCATTATGTTGCGAAAAGGTTGGCAGCATAATCAACGAAGCCCTCCCTTGTGTTGTATATTTAATAAAAACGACGGTACATATTGTTATTTTTTTGTATGTAAAATCTTAAATCTCGACATGCTTGGACAAGTCATGTCTGCTTGGAGATCTTAATAATGATTTTGTTGCAATATCCTGCTCTATTTCACATAAAAACAAGTAAATATTTCAAACAGTAATTCTTCTTATTCTTTTTAAGTTGATGTTCATCTATATAGATAATATACGGTCCAGCAGGTGACCAAGTTAATGGCAGTGTCAGTGGCGTTCATAAAAAAATATTGTTTTTAACAATAGATAAAGTAAAATACACAAGGTTAATTCAAAATCACTATCATTGCCTTAAGTCGTTTACCCAAGTTCAAAGTCGTCATGGAATAAAATGTAGTTTGAATGACTTTATTGAGATCCTGAATTACCTTCTCATTGAAACATGAAATATTATTATTGTCAATAAAAATCTGTTGGAACTAAATTGAAGATGCTCTGACGTTGTATAGATACAGTTTAAAAGTATCTTTTTACAATAAAAAAGTGGTTTTATGCCGTCCGACATAAGTTTATTTTTATAATTAAAAAAGACATTTTGTGCCGACATCTCGCCAAGTTTTGGGGAATTCGAACCATAAAATAATATTGCATTCGAATAAAAAAAAATTGTACCCACATAAAAATTCGGGTATTAACATTTTAAGGCTTCTAAAGAATATCTTATAATGCTTTAAATTTTAATACGAGTATCAGTAAAGACGAGTATTTTTAGTACGAGTAATAAGTATATGAAGAAAAAGTTTATAACATGGTTTCCCGCACTGTGCCTTCGTAGGCATCGGCGGATCATCTCGTGATGATCCGCTCCCTCACACTGACAGGAGGCATGTGTCCAAGTAGTGGAAACGTTACAGACAGCTTGGCTACACAATTATTCGACAGATTTAGCGTTTACTTACAGGAAGATGTCATGTGTGCTATTTTCGCAATATAAAGGTTTTATATGAGCTTCCATTCTTCACTGTAATCATAATTTTTACTTGTTACCATTTTCAAGGAAAAAATATGATGTAGTTCTTACATTACCAGAAATAGAAATAAAACGTGATGCTAATACATAATTAAACAGAAACACGTATTCCTATTAATAGCCGGCTCGTCAGAAATAACTATATACCTAACTGCGTGAATAACTAAAGCAAATATAAACAAACCCAATGTTTACTATATTCCTATAAAAACGTCTAATTATAATATACGATTGTTTCCTGGTTTTAGATGAGTGGAACTGTGATAAAATTACATACGTAATAACTGACTTCGGGGGAGATTTGGCAATTATTGCAGCAATGCAACGAAACAAAAGATAAGAGGGATAGAAGTCATCATCATCTGCCTAGCCTTTTTCCCAATTAATGTTGGGGTCGGCTTCCAGTCTTACCGGATTCAGCTGAGTACCAGTGTTTTACATGGAGCGACTGCCTATCAGACCTCCACAACCCAGTAACTGGGTAACACGATACCCCTTGGCAAGACTGGTGTCAGATCTCAGGCTTCTGACTACTCGTAACGGCTGTCAAAGATCTTCAAATGACAGCCGGGACCAACGGCTTAACGTGCTTTCCGAGGCACGGAGGAACCTCGGTATGTTGCAATGGTCACCCATCCACGGACCGACCTCGTCAAGCGTTGCTTAACCTTGAAGATCGACCCGTGCGGTTTTTATTATTTAGCGACGAGCTATAGAAGAGGGATAGAAGTCATACGGCATCAAAAAAGTCAATAGTAAAGGTGGTTTGGATGGCAATGCTGATTCTTTGGCCGGAGAAAATGCCAACCCTGTGGCCCAGAGGAGGCGGACAGCCGCGGCGGGTTCGTGGTGAGTGCTAACGCGTGCCCGTGTTCCCGCCATAAGCGGCATAGAAGGACACTGTGTAGTTTTAGTGGGTTAGCGTCCCACATAACTGAGCTATCTCCCCGTGGTATCGCAGTATGCACGAGCATTACTCCAGGGTAAAAAAGCCCTGTGTACGTGAAGAGTCGACTAAATGTTTACCGACATCCATAAATACTCTATGAGTACTCGGACCCCATGGTTCTAACTATACATTTCAATTATTTTGTTCGTTTCCAGGTCTCTGTACGTCAAGCTACGATTTTTATTTTTCTAAAAACGTTATTGAGTGCTTCTTCGTTTTATTTCGCTTTAAAATTGTGTTTAAGTTCGTGAGTACGGCTTTACTATTGATAAGATGTGACAAGCTTACCATTTTTTTGCAAGAAAATAGAAACGGAAAACGACTTAAGTTGCTTTTTGAATTTTTTTGTAAGCGTTCGACGTGCCCACGTTTCTGCTTGAACAGGTTGAATCATTAAATTTTCCTAACATTATATATCTAGTCTGCAGGATAAATCAAGGCGAAGTATACGCTAAATAAAAATAAATTAAAATTTATAATTTTTTTTAATATTTAATCTGATACTTTACGAGTAAATGCTCAAAAATTTGAGAACACTTTCTCATATTTTTGCCCGTGGCTGTACATATTGCGCCTGTACACAAATATTTATCAGAGTCAGTAAATAGCTTTATAGAATAACCGGTATACTTCATTTATTTAACATATAAATACATAGTTTTTTGCTTGACATTTTTGTCGAGGATAACTGGTTGGAGCTCTTCCTAGATGTCCTACTCTACTCTGTGACATCATGGTTATAGTGCAAAGATAATACTGATTTAAAGATTTTCTCAGTAATTGAGATACATGGTACACAGTGACGTGATAAAAATAAATACATACACCGAAGTGCATATAACACAAAAAAACTCTGCTGTGAACTTAAGTGACTAAAAGCAGTAAAAGTTACTATTTGTTCCGAGAGATATTTTTTCATATCCTGTTACACGTTGTATGAAAATAGCTCTCAATGTTTAAGGTAAAAAGCCACACTGTTTGAAATCACTCTATATCTCTTTGATTTATATTTACAAATTTACGAAAAGTAAAAAACATTATCTTTAATATTTCGAGGGTATTAGCGATTCTTGCGGACCTCTATATTTTGAGACATCTATTCCACATAGGGGATAGTTGCCTAATCTATGTAAATTACGTGTAGGATAGATGCTGCGCCGAGAAACAAGACATCTATCCCGCAAACACTTAGATCGCATTTTGCCTTCCCATGCAATCGTACAGAGACACGAGATACGGTCAACTTGGTAGATGCAGAATTTTTCAATAAATTAATAATGCATCGATTCATCCGTGAATCTAGAGTAATTACAATCGGGGCAACTATATCCCATGGGGAACCATCATGGTTTTACCCTACTAGGAAGAAGAACTTAAATATACAAGTTGAAAGGTCAGCAATAAATAGCACAATAATATCTCTCGCAATGAAAATAAGCAAAAACTTACAATCCTTTATAAATGCCAATCTGAGTCTTATTCACACTCAATAAAACTAGAACTTTATGAATTTCCCGGACAGGCTGTCTGAAAAAAAAAGCATAAAAACCCTTAAATTGTTAAACGTTTTCCTGTTTCAGTTCCGGGATTGCTGTGTTGTGCTCGATTATACACGTATTGAAAAAAAAGAAATATCTGAATAACTTTTAAAATCTCGCTATTCGTTGGATATAAGCACTCCAAAATCAATAAACATAAAATAAGATTAATACCTTATTTTATATATATTTAGTTAGAGAATAAACAATATAATGGTATTAATTACCATCTTTATTCTCTCTGAAATCCTACAATGGAGACTTAGCAAACAGACGCAGGTACGTATATTAAATGAATCACTATCTAAACATTTTGAAAGTAAAGTAAAACAGCTGTATGCCACGGTTATAGAGATAAAATATGCATATTTCATAAAAATACTTCGTGAATCACTTAGGTTACATGCAAAACATAATAAGGACGTGTCTGCTCTCTTTCTGTGACATTCTACACAATGTTCCCTGAGAGGACGTAGCATCATGAGTAGGCAAAGACTCTCAGAATAATATTCAGTTTACATAAGTCTTCAAAATCTGCTCAAATATAATTTCCGTAACTCCAAAAAGGTTTGAAAGCAATAGACATTAGCTAGAGTCTAGATAACTGTAGATAATATTATGTACAAACACATCGGTTATGCAGGCTCGATGTGACCCTGAACTAACTTTCCCTGCAATAATTATACAACAGCACGTATCACACAGAAATACTTGCTGGTTTGCCAGGCTGCGCTGACAGTCTCTGAATAAATATAATATTTAAACAGCACAAAGTCAAAACGCAAAATTCAAAGACACGGCAAATATAATTTTTTACATCAACAGTACAAGAGATTTCGCCCTATCCGCCTTCCAAAGCATCATTTACATAGAGCTATAAAGAGAACCTACCGTATAAAAACAAACGGTTCGTTTGAACGGACCCTGTGAATTAGAAAATCTCATTGCACAGGCACGTACCCACTACAATATTTGTCGTTCAGACACCACATTTAATGAACCGTGAAACTGAAAAATTGCAAGGTCTCTGTCACAGCAACAGTCAGACAAAACGAGTACCTAGATATGTATGTGAAATTGTTATTCTGATAAAATCCGTCAACAAAGAATCGGGTGACCGATGATAACTGATATTGACACGCCTGCCGGATAGTAAATGTACATTGATTGAAGTTCAAGTCAACACTCATTAATTTGAGGACATAATTGATTTGAAGTACAGGAAGAAGACTCACTATTAAGATACTGATTTGAATAGTTAGACGTACTTATTTGTTTTTATTACATAATTCTAAAACACGTTGGCACTTCACCTTAAACATTCATAAGCTGGTGAGTTAAAGTCACTGGATTCAATAGCTAAGTCAACAGCCTCTTGAACAATCTGCCACGAAATCGCGAGGACGATTCCATATAATTGAAATGGCGGCTACAGATTGTTGAAATAGCAAACTATTTGCAGACTAATTTGTGTTATATGTTATTTTTACTGGCTGCGATTGTCAAAGCTCATAAACGAAGCAATGCACTGAGACAAAAATACAGTGGAGATCATTTTCTATTTGTTTTAATATTGAAGTATACGTACTACGTGTTGGTTGGTTCGCGACGTCGATGTGTCCCCGCGGGTGTGAGGCGGGGTCCGGGCGAGTGGCAGGCCAGTCCTCGGCGACTATAACCAGACCACACTGGTTAGATCAGGTTCAAACTTAATCGCATAGCCATCATTCGCTAGAGGAAACCTGCGCCAGCAATGTAAAGACTCATGAAACTCCATCTCATTCAGAAACGCGTGGTGTTGCCGATTCGTTGGCAGAAACTGGTTTGTTATTGCTTGAAGATAGTTAACAGTTTTCAAAAAAACTGAATACGTCATATATAATATAATTTTTGATATTTGTCATTTTATTCTAAAAAACGGTTCTTAAATAAATAATTGCTTGTTCAATCGATTGATTCTTTCGATGGCTCGTAAATACGTCATATTAACAACTTTTGATTTGAAGTTATAGTCAAAACTAGCTGCAAGCGATGTTCTGCGGTTTCTGCCATATTTCAGAAGCGATTCCGCCACCACAAACCAGGGTTTGTTAAAATTACAACTAATTCAACAGTTTTAATCAAAAGTTGCTATATGAATTTGTCAATCATGAAAGTACCTCATTTGAGGGCAGTAAATAAATATTTAGTTCAGTTTACTTATTATATATAAACTAGCTTTTCCCGTGGGTTCGCCCCGTGTCTTTGCCATTTTGTTGGGTTGAAAATATCCTGGCACATAGCGACACTGGAACTTTATATCAGTCGAAGAATTTTCGTAACTGTCTCAAATTCCCTTTACAAACATACAATTTCACCTCTTCATAATATTCTAGTTTAGATATACGACGCACAGCCAAAAAGTTTACTAATACTATCAAAATCACCGGACACGCTTTTGAATAAGAAAATCAGTCGCGTGACGCAGTGATCGGGTTTTTTATTCGATAAACACAACTCGTTTGTTCAGAAAAAATGGATCTAGGAAGTGTTTTTTTTCATATGCCATTCTAATATGTATATTAAGGGTCGTTGATAAATGCCATTCTCGGTATCTACACGGCGTGAAGTTCTTACTGATGACGTTCCATTAGCTGGAGCTATTTCGTAATATAGTGCTCTTGCGCACAGATCGTACATGAGGAAAGCCTTAGTAGATAGGTACAGCGCGTCAATGCGACAACGATCCGATGACGCGCTTTGATTTGCTCTAGAGATATCAATGGAACCGCGTCATATTGTCGCTTTGCTCCTAACTGCTGGGACCTTAATGTGACGTGGATTAGCTATCACAATTACATAAGGAAGAGCACTGCGTACATTTTGTTTCTTAGATATAATATCGAAGTATAATCTTCGAAACTTCAAACGAGGTCTTTGTGATCCACAAACGAGAACAAAAAGCTGTTAGCCCACTACAAACAGATTTTATTTTTGTACCACGTTAAATAGCCGTGAGTACATATAGCATAATATTTACTAAAAGTGATCATTAAATATTTTCTCAATGATCTTGAAACGATAACGAGTTTTTGTACCACTTTGAGGTGTCATCAATGAGGAAAAACATCAGCTTCGTAGATTTTAAGGGGAATTTACAAGCGTTTTTGTGGCATCTGCAACCTAATTGAGTTAGTGAATTCGGCAAAGCAAATAATTTGGCCGCCATCAATCGACCAATAACATGCAAGATGAAAGACGCTATGTGGATTTCCGTCTATGTGATTGGTCGATTAACGGCGGTCAAATCCTTTGCCTTGGTCTGTTGGCAGTTTGATTCATAGTAGTTGTTACGAAAGGGGCAATAAAGAAAATTTTATCTAATAACTTGGTAACCGCAGAAAGTGTAGGCTGGCTTCTGAACCCAGAAATGATATTTTCCTGCTTGTTTCCCAAGAAAATTCATCGCAGCTTTTTACTACACTTTTGTTAGTTTTACATCATTTTACATTTCTGGCTAAGAACTAGTATCTAGCTTACTTCATTTGTAAACCTAATTTGTCCTAAAAATATTCGTTAACACCAAGGGTACTTACGGACATGAACCGTTCCATTATTTTTAAAACTAGAGATACTTAGACAGAATTAATCACCGTGATATTTTCTGATACCACTTATCTATACCAAGCAATTTTCTAAATGGATGCCACAGTGTCAATATCTTGAATCAAAACACAACGATCCAGTTTTTTAGACTCTTTAGAGCTTAGCAAGACCTTGGTACCTGAGACGGGTTGGATAGCATTTTTTTATAGAAGCGACTTACATACTTTAAATAATATGTTAATGTGTCTTTGAACGTATCAATAAATGAAAAAAAAATGTGTTTTGTTCGACAATGTCCTTTTTGTAACGCTTTGTTACAGATCCATTATGGTGGGCTCTTGGAATGTTTGGTGCCACAACAGAAGTAACAATAGGTAGTCTTAGTCCTACTGATTAGTACAATAACTGAATCTGATGCCAATTAATTTAAGACACTATAGTAAATCTATAAATAAACATCAAAGCTATGTAAAAGTACCAATCAACGCGGCAGGTGCCACTGGTTAGCATCGTCGCGATATGCACGCGGCGACCGCGGTAACTCGCTCTACTACGAGTGTAGGAGCAGTAGTGGTATAGAGTCGCTAACCACTGCCACGGAGTCCCGACTGCACTGACACCAAACTCCGTGGTTAATAGCTTTATTTGCTCTCGCACTGCACGCTGCATTAACTTCGTGGCGCATCCCTAACAAAGTCACCCGTTAGTGTTGAAATCAGTCAACCAACATGCACGTCTCACAAAACAACTGTACAAGTCGTTATAATTAAAACCAAGATAACCTAGCAATGACTAAAGTTCTACCGGATGGCACAAGATGCAATTTAAGATGAAGCTCGTTTACCTAGAAGATGCCTATTCCTAGATCAGCGAGGAAATAATTAGTAGTTATAATTTATTAATTGAGGCTGGCTTCCGCCACGCGTCTTGTATATGGTGGGAAACTGCGCGAGGTAATGTAATGGCGTTTTGATTTATAAGACAATTAGGTATGTGGGGTTTCCCTGCATGCCCGAAGGGACACCAAGTAAATGCTAATACGGGGGCCGTTAATACTTGCAAGTAAGCTTCTGAGGTGAGCAAAATTCTAAGTAGTGCTAGATTGCCATCTGAATGGCGACAATGTAACCTGCGTTACCAGTTGATTTATTTATACAAGCACTGGCTTACTGCCAGAAGCTTTGGATGCTTAAAGTTATCACGAAAAGCCCACTGAAAATTGCATGAATATAAAATTGCAAGCTTAATTAAACGCATTGCTATTTAAAACTTCAATATGTCGCATGTAATAATGATTTCAATTTATTTTTCATACGTCAGTGCCTTGCATGACATCACTTAGTTGGAGGTTAAGTTGTCCAGCATAATGTGTTTAATAAGCGATGGGAGATAATGGTGCAAGACTCGCAGCTCGCGAATTGATGCGATCTTTCACGACGATCTGCACAGGCATGCTCCGCTAAACAAATGGGTTTTATCTCAAATTCTATCTTTTCCTGTTAAGCTAATTAATGGTAAAGGTTCTTTGTATTGCTGGCAGTATAAAGGTTAAAGCACGAAGTCTTTAGGTAAACTAGGAATCATACTGTTATCTATAACAAGTATGATACATCATAATGTATCATACCTTTCACATATACTGTCATGTGACAGGGATTGAACATCGGTATCATACTTGATACATACTAGAATGTATTTTCATAAGTGAGGGAATTGTATGTTTTAGTTGCTTTAGTTATATCAAGATTCGTTTTGGTTCGTTTCTAGAAAGAAAACTGGATGTAACATGCGTAACCATCGTTGGTATTTTTTATTCACCCGCAATTTTCTTAGATAGCAATTTGTTTTTTTTCTTTCAGTCGTTTTTGCTTTATTAACTCTGGGTTACTCGATGGTACGATCACAAATTATAGTTGTTTATGAATTACTGTTAAGTACCTCTGCGGGTTAACACTTACACTTTGTCTAAAGATTGGTGTTCACTGTCGGCATTTTTTTCAGTAACATATTTCAGTTCATGTTAGTCAGACTTAGTAAATCGTGCTCACAACAATTAACAATATATAAACGTTGTAGCCACTAGAAAATGTAAGTAGCAATAAATCCAATAAACTTGCAGTTTCTATTGCTTTACGGCTATTCACCTGCGCATGCGCAATAATAATACTCGAATAATACAAATGTGTAAGTCCCTTAACTTGGCAAGTTTTTGCTGCACACGAAACGTGTCGAGGTAAATTATATTATAACAACCTAATGGCAATACAATTTAGTAGTGTCGGTATTTATCATTTATTATTTTCTGATGTCTTGTAAACCACGGCGCCTGTACGCATAAAACCTTGAGCTTTACCATCCACTGCACGTTGACCAAAATGTTTGTTAAAATCCTCATACACAAGTCGCAATGGACGTTATTTGCGAGAAATTCAACACCACAGAAGCCAGAGATCAGTTATTTAATGACTGTAATTCATTTGAGTAAAGTCAGCAGTGGTCACGAATGTTGTGTAATGTCTCACCAACCTCGTGGTCTGCCTAACTCTCTGCATTCGTCGGTGGAACGTGATGAAGCGTGTACATATTTTCGCACTGATATTTCATTTCAGATTGCGATATGTCGCAGCACTTGGGGTGGATTCATTACAGGCAGTAAGCAAAGATATTGAGATGGATCTGATTAAACTCTTTGTGGTAACTAACCCAATTAATGATACTGTTAAATAATATTATTAATATTAGTAATAATATTTACTGTGAGGTGTATTGACGACGAACAAACTACCCTTATCTTATTGAAACAGATTATGTCTAACTGTTACTTTATTATTTTTCTTAGTTTTTATGTTATTTTACCCCAGTTTGTGTTTTAAAAGTTAAACAAATTTCGGCTCACAGCCTCAACAATTCGACGATACCAACTGTTAATCACCTAAGCATTGTTGTAACTATAAAAATAAATTGTAATTTACTGAGATGCATTATATTCGAACAGACGATTTCTTAGTCGTGCGCAAAAATGACTCGTTTACCATTATTTGGCCCAAATAGTAAGCTGTGCAAACAAACCCATCGGTTCCATTGTGTTCACCTGTAGTGTGATTGTTATTGGTGTTACACTTTGCGAAGGTGGACACTGACTTATTGTTTGCATACCGCACTGTTGGGGTCGACACTTCGACGTCATTTGCAAACAAAAATGTTACATTTTCTGTCTAGCTATTGTGATGGCAATATTTTGGTAGACATACGAGCATTAACTAACACATAAGAATATACAACTTGTGAGGTTAGTATTTTTGGGGATGCTGATTCTGATACTGATAACTCTTTTGAGAAGCCGTGGTTTGTTAGTCTCCAAAGTTCAACTTTAGAGACTACAAAAAATATAAAAAGAAATAGACAAGAGCACGCCAAACAAACTTCACCAGAAAAACTGACGATCCTCTTCAACATTTTTTTTTAAATACTCGTCAAAGTTGACATAACTAGCCCTTGAAGCCCATACGACACCGTATCAGTAAGTTTGCTCACCTCAAACGAGTATTTTGTACACTCTTAGTCTTACATACATAACGACTAAAACGGACTGTTTTTAGTCTTGCGAAAGTTGGTAAAAGTTAGGCAGGGCCTAATGAGGGGTAATTAGTATACCACAAATAGCCGTACTGGTAACGAACCCAGAGAACACTTGCCTCCAACCGGTTTCTGTGGTCTTCATGAAATAATGCTACTTATTTATCTGCTAGTTCGTTTTCCCTTGCGAAAAGATTGCGAGAGCTTACACGACTGTATCTATACTTTCGGCCTTTATTACCAATACTAGCTTCTATCAGCGGCTTCACCCGTGTGAATGTCGAAAATTATACCAAGGTAACATATTCCGGGAATAAAAAGTATCATATGTGCTATTCCTGACTATAATCTATATCTGTGCCAAATTGCATCCAGATCCATCCAGCCGTTTGACAGTGAAGAAGTAACAAACATACAAACACTAACACACACTCGCACAGTCACACACAACCTCACAAACTTTCGTCTTTATAATTTATATTAAGTGTGATGACAATGTGGTAATAATTGTCAAAAACTGAAAATTTACACATTTTTGCGACTTGAGTTTAACCATATGTTGAGAGATTATACGTACAGCACCTGCTGTTCGAAAAATCTCTCACGTGTGTTTGACCCGAGTCACGTGTAGAAGCAGTAAGGTTTATTATTACACATTTATTACTTACCACTGGGTCTTCAACACTATCTAAAACTACCGGTTTCCTTCAGTAATTCGTGTACGTACTGAAAATAACCTGTTATTAGTTTCTTTGTGTTATTCTTAGATCGCCGCGGCAATCATTTAGTTCTTCCATTGTCTGAGTATCTCTGATAAGTGTAGGTACCTCGGTTCTCACATAATCACGGAGAACTGAAGTTGCATCAACATTGTGTTTTTAATAAACTTCAATAATAGTGCGACAGTGTATGTCCACTAGCTCGTGGTTAAATAATAACAGCCGCTTGGGTTGGTTGTCAATTGTAAACAGTTGACAGTCGTTACATTTGTTTAACCCAGAAAATTCCTAGTTCTAGACCCAAACATTAGTTGACGGCTATGCAGATTTTAATAACAAGGCAGACGGCAGTGTATGTCCGCAACTCGGCGTTCTTGTGACTCAATATTTGAGACGTCACATCGTAATAAATTGTATCTCTAAAGAACTTCTGATTGATGTGTGCCAGTTAGTTAGATCCGCATTCAGAAAAAAATATTCTTACAAGATTTTTTCTTCGCCTGATGATCTCTGTTAACAAGCCTTTGCCCTGTCTGATAAAGTCTACAATTCCTTACACATTCAAGTAGGTACATACAAAAATCTTAGACAAATATTCGTTTGTTTTGTCAAAATTAACGGGCTCCTAGAAATCTGTACATTTCTTAGAGAGACAGGTGTAATAAATGTTTGATGTAACATGTAGGTATCAAGCGACAAGCAAATTAGTTTGTTTGGATCCATTTACCCAACTAACGATAATACAAAAGAAAAAAGAGCACACCAATTTGATTCTGACAAAGATAAAATTAAAACGAGACAAAAAATAAAGTGCGATGTTTTTCCACCAAATCAAGAGTGCCATAGATTTCATTTAGCCAAAAATCCAATCCAATTAAGGTATATTTTATAAAACCAATCAAAATAATTAATGCCTCTATAAAAGCCTTCGTAAAAGAGAACTTACTTACAAAATCACATTCAATAACGGTTTTGTAAAAAGATAAATGTATAAATATCTAATATAATAAATGTCGTGTATATTAAACTGAATTTATTTCGTCAGGTAATTATTTAACATAGTACTTACGTATTGATCTTACGACATGTAACCATGTTTCAAGGTACCCTTGCGCCATAGAAGTGGATGATGTTTGTGTACTTATAAAGCTTAGCAATTAAGTTTCCATATATATTAACAGATCACATCAAAATACCATGTACCGAAAGTAACCCTTCAAATGCACGGGCCTCGTCTATATCGTGATTTATTATTTAAATGAGACTTGTTTAAAAAACTAGTTGATTTAATAAAGATAAACTTAACTACATCGACCCTTTAGTCATGTTATAGCTAAGAACATGTTAGTTGCCTTACACTGTAGGTAGCCTAGAGAGTTATAATACTAGTAAAAGATTGTTTTACATCTTCATGCAAGCGTAGGCGCGCCAGGAAAAAATACCTCATACCTGTTTTTAGCGTACAACTTTACATAAAATTGCACGGTTATTAATACTAATAATTATTACGAGTTGAGGTGAATTAAATGAATCTGTGTTAAGAAGATAACAAGTGCTTTTTGTACATTCTACTAATGAATTAGATGGCGCAGCAGAATACTTTTTTCTGCAGTGTCATGTCACCTGCGATTTATTATGGTTATTAAGTGTAATTGTAAATACAATGTGGTAATTTAATAATATAATGGACACTTGTGTCGTAGCATTCCTCAAGTTGGCAGCTTATTCGCAAATTCTCGAGCCTGTGCAATACTGCCTTTGTTTATTCATTATCGTTTAACTAAAATTTTAATTCAATTTAAAAGCAATTACTCTAACATGAAACAAGTAGGTAGTTATTACGAGTATTTTATTCAATGTAGAATATTACGTAATATTCGGCTCGGTACATGTTTGATCGGCCCCTCGATTTTTTGTTTCCTCGATAAGTTCCAAAAATTTAAGAAAAAAATAAGGATCACTAATTTTTTGTTACCTATGTCTCGAGTCACTGACACGAGAAAACAGATCAACGAAGTATATAAAATAAAGTTGGAACTCGTTTAGCACGACGGCGACGGCAGAACTTCATGTGTCTTAAATTTAAGAGAGTCTTTAACTCAACCTTTTTAGGTATAACAATAATATCGATATTCAAAAGAAAAATTCAAAAAAAACTGAAAAAAATCAACAACAACACACTGTGTTGCAAAAAACCAAGCGCACTTGCTTTTTCATTTGAATTTAAATCTGGCTTAATAGCAACCCTAGCCAGACTGTGGAGCAGATAGCATCTAGATGGGACTATAATTACCTCGCCAAGAATAATTTTATTATTAATGGCCGAAGCTAAATCTCTTACGTACTTGATTCACTAAGGTTTTACATTTAATATTCACTAACGAGTTAGCCCAAGTTAATTAACCGTGAACAAAATGGCCCCAAACATTACCTACTCACGTTTGTTTACTTGTGTTTGATTATTTTGTTGCCTTCCGAAAAGATTTTAACTACCACAACTTTATAGTTATCTAAAGTAGAATTCAACCTAAAACTAGTTACAAAATCATGCGTCTGTAAAATATGAATAATTCAAGCTTTGTCCTTGATAGGTTATTGCTAGTCAGCTTGTATTATTTTTCTTTATATACCTTTATTTAGTTAAATTCATCTAGTTTAATAATGTCATTTTGAATAGGTATACAAGATGAGTCACAGGTCTGCTCTGTTATTCGTTTTGTGTGAGTTATGACATGTATGAATGGTAAATAAATCACTATTTATGTGGCTACAATGCGTCATATGTATATTACCACAAATGCTTATCGCAAAATTATGGGTTGATGTTTTTTGTCCCGCTGTTTATAAGGATACAATGAATTACACATAAGAGCTGAAATTTAATTGTCATAAATCATCAGTAACCATAATTTTGTGCTTTATTACCTCAAAAAGAACAAAAACTTATTTATTTTTTCTTTTTCTTTTCTGAACTCACGTTTTTATTCGCCACCCGTATGTTTCACAAAAAAATACATTTTAGAAGTCTTGCAGCTATAATTATTTTTATACCGATAACTAACATAAAGGTTTCGTACCTACAAGTGTAAGGGCGTTTCCCATTCCTTATTGTTTTTCCATGATCAGATACATCGATGTAGAACGATGACACATTTTCTCGTGTCAACGATGTAAAGTATGGTTGCATATCTTAGATATTAATTATTGTGTATGACACGTGTATTTCTCTACTTTCTTTACATACGTAAGAGAGATTTTATAGCATAAAATTCATGTCACAATAAAATAGTGTGCGGTTAGATGTAATGTTAGTAGACGTCGACGATCTTGGACAATTAATGTGGAATTTTTCATATCGTCTGACCATGTGGAGCAATCGACGTCAGACACTTGTTTGGCATTAATTTAAGGTCTATCCCTGTGTACGACACGTACCGAAGATGGCTACAGGGTCAATGTTAATTTGAAAGGAATCATAAACGATGAACCTCTTAGCGATGAGGTGCGGAATACTAATGACGATATATTTTATTGACCGTACTAACAGTTAAAATTGTTTTATTACTAAAACAGCCGCAAGGTCAACGCGGAGGTTCAGCCTTCAATGGTGTTTTTCTAAATATTTATACATCGGTCCCTCAACTATGACATTAGGATACGGACTTCCGCGAGTCCGCAAATAAAAGTTCGTTGGAGAAAGTTAAAATGTGAAATCAAATGTACTCGTATGCAAAAATATATTTGTCTTGGCGGTAAAGGACCTCTTCATTCATTGAAGAGGTGTGCCAAATTACTTCGAGTTTGGACGAACGATTGCTGATTTTTTGTTTTAATTCCGAGAAATCTTAGTGTTGTTAATTTTAATTAATGTTATTAAAATAATGACTGCCATTTTCTGTAATTTTTTGTGGCCACAATTTGTTAGTGACTCTTTGAGTGTCAAGAGCTATTTTTAGGTGAATAAAATATAATCACGTTTCAGTTTGATTTTTAAACGCCTTTAAAAAAGAAGAAGTTTATGCCTTTAACATGTTTTATCTAATAAGCTGACGCTAAAGCTTCGGTCATAGTGGAAGTTTTGGTAAATGGGTATTGTTTCAACGTAGATATGTCGAAAAACAAAACCAAGGTAGTCTAGTAAACATTTTCAAGACCGCAGACGCTATGATGCATGATGCAAGAATTTCGAACGTACATTAATAAAACGTTGAAAAAATTTAGTAAAATGTGATTTATTCCTATCAGAAATAGGCAACACTAACGAAATTGTACATACTAATATAGGCATAAAGTACATATTTAAAAAAGTAAAAGCAAGGCAATATATACGTACTTAAGTGTTAGACGAAAAACGTAACATCAATGAAATGTACGTCGTATACTCTGGGTCTTTAACCTATAATACCAAGGCATGTCAAGGAAACAACAATACTTGCATACTAAAATACCTGAAGGTACCTACCGATTACCTACAGTGCCTTCTAGTCAAGTATTGTGAAATGGCAATTGAAGCAATTGAACTTCTAGAATAGGCTGGATCATTGTGTGAAATAGTGATCAAAGATGAGCCTCGATAATCGGAATAAGATTTTAAAACTTATCAAAGTTTTCCTGATCAGCATTTTGAAATCTGTAGTTTCAGCAGAACGAGATTCATACTTAAATTTTAAGTCAAGATTTTTTTTTAATAAATTGTCTACTAACGGGTCACTACACTTCATTATCTTTAAAGCGACTTCGCTTACTGAAATAACTTCTTAAAAAAAATATTGTAACAAAAAAAAATAAGGTCTGCATTGGATTTTCCCGTTATCGCCGATAGGCTATTAACGATTCTTACATACACGCGCCTGCCACTAAGTTAAACGATTATTACGCTGTAAAATTGAAGAACTGATAATATAACCCCGCTCCACTATAAGCAATATATTTATATGATTTTGAAAATCAGTGTCAAGCTATTGTTAACATTTTACTGCTTAATAAATTGCATGTATGTAGAAATGGTCTTTAGAGCAAAAAATACAATAATTTTAACAATGGTCTTGAAAAAGCGTATAATATATGCAATCTTAACTGAAAAATATCAAGATGACTTAAGCCACAAAAAGTTACCATTTTTTGCTTTATAGATTGATCCAAAATTAAAAATTAATTCAAGTATGGAACGTTGTTGATGAATCTCTTTGATACTTCCAATTCGCCGCGTATCATATCCAAGAGGATCAAACTGGCCGAAAGTAAGTCAATTAGATTCTGATCTAAATGAAAAACATCTTTCGGTATCTTCGCCCGCGGGCTAGCATATCAATTATCAAAACCAGATTTGAATCAGTGTAGATTTACGTTTAATACCTGTTCGGAATTGTGCGGATTTAGGTCTATGATTCGTTTGCTAATGACCGAGCGAAAGTGGCAAAAACGTAATTATAAAATTAGGTCTTTATTTCGAAAACCGCTTTATGAGTTCAAGTTCCTCACGGTCGATAGCATCACAGCTCGCAGCGGCCATGGCTATTAAAAAAATTTAATCATTTATTATTATGGATCACGTGGTCACTTGAAATACACGTGACTGTACACACGAATAAATTGAGACAGGTATTTGAATGAGCAATAAACGTTTCCTCAGCGACCTTATCGCTTAGAATATTAGCAATAAAGTATAAAAAACCAAATTAAATATTCACACATGGACTGCGTTTTAGATGAACGACTATCGAATCAAAAAGCAGTTTGAGATATCTCGAATTATATTTTATCACGAGCGAAACGTCGGTCAATCATCTTGCAGGAAGCGGTTGTGCACGGCAGTTTTGCACTTATAATCACCATCGCTCCTGCAACACACTGTATAATTCTCGCCAAACTTCTTGGCCGGCCTGAAGTTTGCTACAATGGCTGCGCAGTAATAAATCTCACACAAAAACTGCCGATTCGTGCCTTGCACATCGGAAAGCCAACTTCAGGGCGGCCCAGAAGTTTGGCGAGAACTATACATGCGTCATTTTGCAATTATCCTTAAATAAGCTGTGTAACG
Source organism: Anorthoa munda (assembly GCA_945859665.1). Lineage (NCBI taxonomy): Eukaryota > Metazoa > Arthropoda > Insecta > Lepidoptera > Noctuidae > Anorthoa > Anorthoa munda. Next base: position 53,752,213 of record OX243893.1, on the reverse strand, counting down.
GTTGAATATGTTTTTTATTAATCACAAAGAATGTGGTCAGTCGTTGAACTGCGCAGGTAAATCATTAAGAAACTAGCTTGTCAGTGGCACGAGTTTGACAAAATGTTATTGCTCAGTGTTTATGATGCAAAGCCTTGTTGTTAATTATTATTTTACTTATGCGTCATTTAGAACGCCACAGGTAATACCTACTACCGCAATGTAGCTCCTAATTGGTTTGTGACTTATTATTTGTCATTTTTACAAGCTTTTTACTAACTTGCAATGTATATGATGTTCGGACCAAATCTTGTAACTGAATTTTAAAGCAGTTATCCTCAACCGATTAAGATGAAATTTTGACATGGATGAAAATGCACGGTAAGCTGAAAAGCTTGTAATTTTTTTTTATCAATTTATATATATTTTTTACAGGTAGTGGTTTATACGGTAAATAACAAAATTTTTGGTGGCAAAAGCCGCATAACATAATATGGTTGCATCAATGATTGTTTGTTTATTTCACTTTTTCTACAAAAGGCGTAACAGGTTTATTAATATTATAAATATTACACAATTCATGTGCATGTCTTGTTAGTGAGTGTCGCTTTCTTTGTTAGACACTGTTGGGCAATAAACGGTTAGCTGCTACTTACCTATATTCTAACTGAAGTATCTAAATGGTAACCTACCTTATAACTGTATAACCAGTCAAAGAGCAACTAAGCTCATGATAAAACCTGTGTGAAACTAATTTCATGACTAATTAGTATTTAAGTGATTAAAATGCTTACAGGAAGAGCTAATTGATAATTTTATGCTCATCAAGAATCAGGGACGAAACACAATTTGAAAAATAAACTATGTATTATTAAAGACGTTTCTAGTTCGTAGACTGCAACATTATAAACTGCGCATGAGTAATATAAATCATTATTTTCAAGTAAAACCCAGTATATTTCGCACTTATCGTAATGGGTTTCTTAATGATATTCTTATATTCCACATGATTCTTAGTTCTTTAGCTTAGTTTCATCCAAGGTCTAGTCTTATGTTCCGAAGTAGCCGTAGTACTTCTTGTAGATAAGCTTACGCACTACAACCGAACTCTATCAGTTATAATTCAGAACATTTTGCAATCGGAACTCAAAACACGGACAACGAATCGGGTGTAGTGCGAAATCGCCCTAAAAGTGTACCAGTTTTTAAACAAAACTTCATATTTTAATTACTCAATTTTACCAGGCAACTATCATGTGAAACTAAGTCATATTTTCTGTACACCATAAGCATCACCATCATATAAAGTTGGCACAGCGAGCCTTGCCACTCATCTATCAGGATATTTGAATACAAGCCATTCATACGATCACTACTGCCTATTGTTTCACAGATCAGTGTCGTAATGAAGAGTCGTTTGTCGATCAGACATGGGTGGCTTCGCCGTGCGATTGTTATATAAATTAACCTTAGAACATTACTATATGGTGGGTCGTTCGTTGCGAATTTGGCTTCGTACTACAATTATGGGTGGCGAATAAAAATTATTGCTTGCTATTGATACCTAAGAGGATTAGTGCCCTGAGATATTACGACGGGGTCAAAGTAGTTTATGTAGGAGGCCATCAGATAGATGACAACTTTAAATGGCGTCTACCATAGTTTGTAAAGTTTGTTGGTAGATAAGCCGTACGTTTATTTATGTGCCTGAAGAGTGGGCCAAGAGTGGTACAGCATACGGGCAAATAATTACTATGCATAACTACACTTCGCACATAAATATCTGGAGACAACTTAATGAAGTGCAGCAGAATAATCGTTATTCTGTGCGCAATTAATAACTCATTAACACAGAATTAGTAACTGTTCTCAAGTTACAAAAACTTAAATGGCTTTGTTTGTTGCGTGTTCTGCCGTTCTGCGATGAGGCGCAAGTCGGTGACTCTGTGCAACTATGTATCGGTGGCGGAAAACTTGTTTGTGGTACCGTTCTTGGGTTGCGGTGAGAGTGAGAGCAATCACAGTTGCAGGAGCCGCGCGCCGGCGCCGGCCGACGGGCTGAAAGTGGCGCCGGCGCAGCCAGCCGGACCACTTATCTGCCTACACTGCGCATGTGTCTATTTCCACATATAAGATATTTTCTTCAAGTCAATGTAGATGTACAAGTTTAACCTATTGGTATTATGTATCTGATGAGAGAGATGTGTGTCACGTAGATACACATGTAAATAGCAAACGCAATAAACCTGATATATTTCCTAAGCTACTTGTCATAAGACGAATGGCTAATTAAAAAGATGAATAGATGTCGTGTATATCTTTTGTAAATTGCCTGTTGCTACATCTGAAACTCGAGATATGGTAGGCCATAAGGTCACATGTTTAAAGAACATGCTTTTCATAAATTAATATGTGTAATTGAACACAGGTTAGGTAATAAAACATTAATAAAAAAGCTATTTTGTATCGGTTTGTTCTTTTGTTTGTTGTTTAGTGTTAACGACACGTGCCTAGGTACATTTGACCAGGCACGGGTTGTCTTTTTGGATCAATTAAATTGGAGAATATTAAATTAAGTTTTCTCCTTGGTTGTCACGTCATTCGAGCCGCATAAATGCGACCTCAATATAAAATTATGCAAATCCATTTTCAAGTAAATCACAGATGAGCTGATTATTCCTTATTCTGCGGCCTTTCGGCAGATTTTAGTTCATATCGACGGACTTCCGCTTGTTTACCGGAACATCATTTGTATTCATAACAGGTATTCTTTCGGCTCGAATCGATCTTCCTAGTTGAGGGTCGTCCATCTTGAGGTTACAAGTGAGGTTGCTATTATTATGTATGTCGAATACGAATAAACTGGGCTGTTCTCGATTGACCTCTGATAACGATTTGTAGTGATAGTAGAATAATAAGATTGGAGAAGAATGTTAAGCTAGAGATACAATCGCAAACCAAATAGTAGACTATAGTAAAGCAACCTAGCTCAACCTACATGGTTTAGTGAGGCTTTAAATGCAAGTCGACACAGGCCTTATTTTTAAAATGAGGACGTATAGAGCCACGGCACAAAAAAACTGCCGGACATGACGATATCAATATGTCAGAGCTCTCCAAAGACGAGATAAATAAAAGTACCGTATTATATAAACAGAATGCACCGTACATACCACGTCCTAAATTATATATCGCAGTTATGTGTAAATAGTAACTAGCCGTGGTTACAAGCCTCGCACGTTTTCTTTGTTTGACCGATTTGTTTAGAAATTAACAGGCGTCGGAGACCAGGAACCGATGTCCTAGTTAATATATTTACTATGTGCAGAAGATAATTGTTGTAAAGGAGTTTTTAGTTGACAAACATTCGGAGTTATGTTTTAGAATTGAGCACGAGCAAAGGTATGCGGAGTAATATTATCGGGCGTTTAGTAAAACCAGAGAGCTTATAAGGTTTAAATTAAATGTAACAAAACACAATACATAGCTATGTTACTGACCGCAAAACCAAACATACCTATATTTTACACAAACCGCAAAACGAACAATATTTCAAATCATTTTCTTTATTTTTCAAATGAATTGAATCAACGTTCACATTTAATGGTTTCAAATTATCTCCATATTGGCATTTTAAGCCATTACAGATTTCGGTTTAATTAAATATTGTTGCCGGGGAAAACCCGTCACTGGAAACAGAAATCTAGACTTTCAACAGTCAGTGACTTGCACGGATTGAGGAAGAATTCGTGTCTAGAATACAATTTGGTCACAGAGCGATAGACCACATACATTTTAACTAAGTACGAGAAAAAGGAAGTATCTCGTTGGAGGCTTTTGATTACGGTCATAATGTACAGAAAATCTGCGTCTGTGCGGCTTAATGGCACTGTTTTCACGGAGTGAACAACCTAAATGTGCCGCAAAGAAGCCGCGCCCACTACAACCGGTTCCCAGCCAACTTGACCAGTGAAAACATGAAATACAGATAACCATTAAAATACATGAAGAAATATTTTTAAAAGCTATAAAATTGTCCTCAAAGTTATATCGAGTTAAAAAAAGACGCTAAATGTGGAACGGGCGATGTTGCATGACCGGCTCGCATGGTCGTTCGTGATCACTTATTCAATCACTGAAAATATCAATTCATTGATTGCATAAACAGATTCTAGAAATAAATGAACATGCTCTAAAGTTTCAAACGAATGTTAGGGATTGTGAAAAACGTAAAATATCGGTAGTGCATGTCCTCATACTTACTTACTTTTTTAAAATTCCTTATCGCTTATAGTTGCTTTGTCTAAGACAAGATGAATTCACTTGATATTGTTTGCCTATAATTCTTACAGATTTTTATTTTATTTAAGGTGCGTTTGTCATCAGCTTAAGTAGCAAGACTAGTTTTCTAAAGTTGCATGTACAACGTTGTTGTTTTACAACATGGCGCTGACGGTGGCGCAGTAACAAGGCAACTACAGAGATAAGTAATAAATACAACTTTAAGTTGGAAACGTGATTTATTTGCAGAAGACCTATATAATTTAAATTTGCGTGATCACGCTTGTTCTGTATGATCGTGTATTCTTTATGCACTTATGACATTAGTCTAAGACTACATTGACGAACTTTGACGGACGTTTTCCTAAACTAAAGTACAAGAAAATGTTCCCAGTGGGCATTCACACTAGCGTTTGTCCAGAGTAGGCGTTCGATGAGTTTTTGGAGTAGAAATTGAGTATTTGGAGCTAAGAAAGTGTCAAATCCTACTTTGTTCCTACTTTGCCAACATTTGACAGGTTTCAGGCTAAATTACGGTTTCACAAATATGTAGGATAGGTTCCCTAGGGGTTGCCCCGTTTGTAATTACTATAGTTTCACGGATGAATTACATGCTATATTAATATTTAATCAAAAGATTCTCCAACTACCAATAAGTTGACCGTATCTCATATCTCTGTGCATGAGAAGGCATAAAGCAATTAAATTTTTTGCAGGATACTTAGATGTCCTGTTTTTCGGTGGGGCATCTATCCTAAACGTAGTTTACATGGATTAAGAAACTATGTGGAATAGATGTCGCAAAATATAGAGGTCCGCAAAAATCGCTAATACTCTGGCAATATTAAAAATAAGCTTTTTTTATTTTTATAAATTTGCTGATAAAAAACAAATTACCGGCCAGTTTTACAAATTAAATATTATGCTTTTTGTATTTAGAGATATGGAGTGATTGCATAAATTGCGGCTACTATCCGGCTTTTACCCTACTCAACTTAAAATTCTTAATTCAGAAATCGAGAGTAGGTTTGTCTCGTTTTACTCACAGTATATTCAGATATTGAGGTTGCATTAAAAGGATATAGTTATTAACATATTCAAAAAAAGTCAGGCAACAAAATTGCAACTCATCAAAATATATCTGTTATAAGTGCAACGGAGGAAGTATTTTTTGTACTAAGACAAAACACATCCTGATAGCTAATTGCTACCAGATTGTGCTATGACTAACAAATCATTTAGGCATCTTATATCAGTGATGAGTTAAATGATGAGATTAGAATAATTATTTCATTCTAGGATTAAATCAACTTCGTGCATTGGTAATCTTAAGCTTACTTAATTGATGTAACTTAAAAGTAATATTGCTATGCTGTAGTTTTTAACGAAACCATTAAAATTCTAAACTCTACTTTAAGCTAGTAGGCACCAAACCAGCAATAGAATATTAAAACAATTTGTAAATACTAAATATAAATCTTCTACACATGTACAAGATGTCCAATCAGCGTCGCGTTACCGTAGCGAATGCAAACGACGCGGCTCGCTAGCAAACAGTAGATAAAAACAACTGTTCTTACGTATTTGCGAACGAAATTCATACAAATTGAAACGCCTTTAGCATCCATACTTCATAAAACCTTTGCATAACATAAACCGGTACGCTATTTTTGGTTCCCATCGGGTCTCGACGAGCCGATTGCCGAACGAGGAAAATTAAGGTGCTTGCGGAGGAATGCATTTTGGGAAGCCTGCAATCAAACTGCCCATATTTTACTTCACTCTTTACAGCTTAAAGGAACACGTATTTTTGGCACACCAATTATTTTTTGAAGCAACAAAAATATGCGCTCGTTTAAACGTTAACCATTCTTAAAAAAAACTGTTATTACAGATAATAGGCGCTGTGCAATCTGAGTACACGGTTCCTCGAACTGTCGTCTTGTTTTAAAGTGTTTATGAATCAATAAATGGTTTTTAGAAAACCGTTTCTGTCTCATGCTTGCGCTTGGAAGAGACAGAGAAGCACGTAGTCTGTGTTGTGTATATTCTGCAAGGCTATTACGGATTCCAAACACGCGGCATCGCGCCGAAACAACCTTGTTGCAAGGCTTTTTCGTTGTAAACCGACGACTTTATGTCGTGTGACTCGACTCTTGCATGAACGGCGGACGGGACAGAAATTCTTAATAACTGAGGCATATGTACATGGATTTATGTGAATATAATTATAATGAACGAATCTGTAGTTGGCATGCGTTTGCCTCTGAGTCTAATAATTTTAAGCGGTGTCAGAGATTTCTTGTAGGTACTGTTTGAAAATTCAAAATAGTCTTCACAGTCTTGACCGCTACATATTACGTAAATATTTTATTAATGATCTATAACTAAGTTATTCTGACTCTTCGTTTTATGAAATCACAAATGCACGCAGGTACGCAGCCCTACTTACGTCTTAATATTTTTTTTTTCTACGCGTGAAATTGGCGATCTATAAAACCTACAAAGAACAGGTTATTAATATTTGTTTAAACAGCGTGTAAATCTGCATTACATTCTGCTTTTTTTCAGCCTAGGTAGTTTAAAACTTATTTATTTTGTAACTTCTACTTACTCAAAATCTCTCTTCAAAGAAAATATTAACAAGACAAATCGCTTCTTCTTATATACAAATATATAAAATCTAATGTTTTCCATTTTATCAAATAAACACCCATAAACACCTTTCTTAGCGTCGCGCGGTCGAGTAAAAAAGCCATCAATATATAATTTGAAAACTACTTCAATATTGAAAAGTCGCGAGTACTCGGTTTGGAGTAGCCATGCTATAGTCGGGTGCGGCTTTATAAAAACATTTGACGCACGAGTGACAAGACTCATCAAGAAATAACATAGCCTATACAGGCATCTACAAGCGTGTCAATATTAAATTTATTCGTCTGATGTTTGAAACGCACACATAACCTGTTATTTACACCTATTAAAACATTATTTTTTTGTGTCTCGAGGATAAGGTTAGGATTACCGTGAGTTTTTTTCAAGTGCATGTCTTGAAGATTTAAAAAAACCTTGACGTTGTTTTTTTTATTTTTTATTTTTATTAATTCGATAGATTTCTACAAGCTAATGAGAATTTAATATCATTTCATAAATTATAATTGTTATTTAACTAATGGTGACAAGAATTTCCAACATAATGTATCTATAATTTAAAATAATCATATTATACTCGGCTTATGGTCGTGTCTTATTTATATTGAGGTAGGTAGGTAAAATACCTACAGTAGATACTACTTACCTTAACAATAATTAATTATATTTTTTTGCACAAATTAAGGGCTCCATTTTCCATGAAGAAGACGTCGTATCATAAATAGTTATTAGACAAAATAAAAAATAATGATTATAAGAAGTTATTTACCTACGTGAGAACAGTTCCTATCATAATAAATACGTTTATTTGTTATTGTATTTCCTTATTATTGTTATTTCTTACTTTGTAATGTTAGGTTTGTTCGAGTAAATTGATTTTAGTTAAAAAAGACCCTTGGAATTTTTTTGAGATGTTTTCAAACGTTTTAAAATAATAAAATGACTAATAGGAAGGTACCTTTATCTCTTAAGTACAAGGGGTAGTGCTACTAACAGAATACTACTTACGGAAATTGCATTGGAACGAAAAATAATGTAAGTTGGTCAAGGAAGCCACAAATATGAACAGATTTAGGAAAAGGACACTGTTCTCACTTTCTCAATAACTTTAGGCTGAATCACAAAGTACCTACAATGGGGACTCCATCATTAAGTGTCATTGACTGAACGCTGGTACAATGACTCCAGACGCTGGTTATTTAAATTTTTTGACAAAAAAAACATGCATCATGCGGCCACGACCCGAATCTTTTCAAAAAGTTACCTTTTTTCGTCCGTTTATATCCACCTCCATAAAAATATATACTCATGAAATATTTTAAGAAAAAGTTGTGTTCTTAAAAACTGGATGTTCAAAACAGATATTTTTGGAAATAAAAATTCCAGTCGTAAAAATAACTTCTTAGTTTTTGATATCCCCAGTTGGTATTTATTTATCCACGTTATAACAATTAATAATAAACAATCAAGTAAACCCTTCACGTTTTCATATCAATTAAAAAATGTCACCGCGCTGACGTGCCCTCTTCCTGTTAATGTTTCATACATTTGAAGCCTTCTTCTGCGTAATTGGCGAAGTAATAGCCCCCTGTGCAGGTGAATACAAAGCGCGTAACACCATACCATTTAATAGAATATGTATGTAGATACTAGAGCGAGCTACAGTTTTAATTTGTTTTGATTCCGTGGGAGCTAGAGGAGGACGAAGGTATCACGAAAATCGCCTCAATCTAATGTCCGTAACGGATTTATGATAAATACGTAATAAGAGCCAACACAGCGTAACCGATTCCAGTTTTTGCACCCAACTTGTCTGAATGAGTTTCACGCCTATTGTTTCGTGAGTGATGTTATTGTAAAAAAAAAGTCTGATAAAGTACCTACACATGCACACTACCAGCAAATTACGTTGAAACTCGTTTCTAGAAAAAGTTCCTCAAGGTTTTACTGCAATATTCTTATAATAATCGCACTGTCGTCGTTTGTACGCTTGCCTGTGCCAGCTCAGCGACTGAATTTATACGTCTTAATAACACTAGAAAAATACTTATTCCAACTTGATACAATGTACGTTAGTTAGCAGTACACTTGACCGCTTTGCGTGGTCCTGGCATTATGCTAAAGCATTGTATCGTTGCATATTATCTTCTAAATGCAGCATACTGATAAAACACTTCAAGAAAATATAATATTGTCGGTTTATTACAATTCGTGCTTTTGATTGTATTTGTGCGCGATCCCAAACGCCGTGCAACCGGACGTTACACCTCACCATCGGCCAATTTAGAATACATTACGTGACCTCTAAAACTTGTAATCTCCCTAACTGTTATACCTCGCTTTTATCTAAAATAACTGTAAATGAGTCAAGGCCTCATTTAAATGTAGCAGATTATGTATCGTCACGTAAATGACAATGTTTAGTGCCTTAAACTCCGACCGGAAGCGGATTATAGCTTGCTCTGTAATTGTTGTTATCAATGAGCAGCGCAATGTACAGTTTTCGTAAACATTTTCGTTGTTAGGTAAGTACGAGCGCGTAATGAGTGTGCGTGTGCTATAGTGAGCAAGATGATTGAACTTGCTCTAAGAGAGGAGAATCATGATATCGCTCCGGACGTGTCAGGTAATAATTGCAGTGTTCTTTAGCTTACCTTTGAAACTTTATAAGGGATTGAACTATGACGTCGTTGGCAAAAAAGCAACAACTGATATTCAATAAAATATCGACGTCATTATTGTCGAACGAATGTCATGGGAAGCATACGAGCCCGCCCGCGCCGTCTTCTGCCGGATTTCAAATCAAATTGATTGAGCTTGATAAAAAGGCAACAATAAACCTCGCTTATCATTAGTTTTATGGTTTTAAAACAACACAGTGGTTAAAAAATAATTGTGCAAGTGGGTCAAGCGATGTGGCGAATGAGCTGGTCTGCGACACTAGAACAAGTTCTTTCGGCGCTTCGACGAAATTACTAATTAGTTGCCACGACGGAACCGGTTTCGAAAACAGTCGTTCAGGCGTTTTATTTGATATCTAGCGCCACCGTATTGATATGAATCAGTAAATACTCGTACGTCTATAAGAATGTGCTAATATTATTTTAAAATAGAAACGCAGTATCGATGTAGCAGCTGCAGTAGCGAACACAATAGCGTAATAAACATTATTGTACAATTAACCGACCCATTTCGTTGTTCTTAGTTACCCTAACGTGTGTGATAAGTACCTGTATGCAAATTGCAAAATCGTCGGCGCATGATTTCACAACACGTTTGAGTATTCAACCCGTATGTCCGAGGTACAAGCTCAGTGTTATCTTGAATGAAGCCAGCTTTTAATTTATATGGGGATATTCTCGTGAAATGTTAATTAAACTACGTCAAAAGTTTCGCACTTGTCAGGTAAGAATGTAGTCTCAGAAATTATAATAGGTAATACATACCACAGTATAAATATGGACGAACAGTACGGAAACTCTCTACAAACGCTCGAAACGGCACACTCACGCAAACATGCGAATCGACATCGACGAGACCCCTAAGCGGCCCGCACTACTGACAGCATCGCGAAAACTGCTTAGAGGTCTAGTCGATGCATGTTTGTGTGAGTGTGCCGTTTCGTGCGTTTGTAGGTAGTTTCCGTACTGTTTGTCCACATTTATACTGTGTCCATACAACTTTAATTCCCTATCTAATTTGTGGAATGGATTTTCATACACCATTAATTTGAGCTCACGTTCATTACTTCAGTAAATATTGTACAAAATTCTATACGATAGATTTTTTAAATTTATAGCTAAGTAGTTCAAGTCTTGAGTTGATAGCAGCACGTGCCTAGTCTCCATTCATACACCCATTATATTTGTATACCATAATCGTCACGTCTTTTGTCTACTTTATTTTCCACCACTCATAAAACGAGACAAAAGGAAAATGATAAATAACTGCAAATATTTAAGCATCATTATTCTCTGGCAAAATAACAGTTGGTCGACGAAATGACGAAGTGTTTAAGTAAACAGTATTATGTTTTCTGTAACAAATGTTCGTTTTAAAAATATAATGGTGACGTTCGGAGAAATTGCATGAGACGCGCGCTTCGACGTCCTCATGACAACTTTGCAATGAAATGCAAACGAACAAAGGATTCGACGTATTCATTTCTTAGAGGGAGTAGAGAAAAAATGAATTTTGAGAAGAGAACGCAAATTTTGTGTTTTAAGTGCATTATTATCTGTCATTCTCAACGTAATGGTCGCTGCGGTTAGTTACACGGATTGTGTGGTTTTAACTTTAATTCGCTACTTAAGTACTACCGATTCGTCTGAACATGTAATATAATAGTTACAAAAGATTACATCACTTAGATTTTCTGGAGTTTTCGGTCCATGCAGGGGTTGGGGATTGCCGTAGCCGCGTAGCAAATATCGTAGCACTTTTCGTAGCACACAATTATTTTGTTGTTTCATGAATGTTCTAAAGATTCTGTTACTTTAACATTAAAATAAATGTCTTAAAATAAAACATGGGCAGTTACAAAGTCCAGACAAGGCACAAGAACCAAAGGAAAGCTCTGTCTCCTAATAAGGACAAGTAGACTATCAACATATTATTTATTTGGGTTAATAACAAAATTTATTTATCTTCATCGTTATCATAAACGCTTAGTAAAGTCTGAATTATCACAAGAGTATTTTCAACCCGAAAAACCAAAAACGTATCGCCCAAATTGTGTATTATATTAGCCAAATCAGAAAAATAAATAATGTATTGTCGCAGTGTATCATTGTGTCAGTAGGTAACAGCAATGATTAGGAGCCCCACGCTAATTGAAGATCATATTTGCAATCAGTTATCGCATCGATTTGACATCATTTGCTAAAAGGTCATCGCTTTATTTTCGTTATTGATTCCACGTAAATAGACGCATTTGTGTAAATGGGACACCACATTTAGTATGTTATGAAGAAAACGTGGGAATTTGCCTCATTATTATATAAATAAAAGAGGAATTTCTTCATTTCCGTAGTAACTATAACTTAACGTAGAAAAACTAGTTTTGTGGTCTGATAGTTTTGATAAACTTGTAAAACTATAAATCTGAAAGAGATAAAGCAGTTACCTTAAACATTAATATTTTTATTAGACTGCTCTGTGTGCTACAACACTTATTATCTACGTAACAACATCGCCATACACAACACTTCAAAAAAACTTATTTAAAAATGTTTTACTCAAACTCGATACAATATTGGGTCAAAAATTCATTGTTTTAACACGGTCACCTGAAAACCTGTCATTGAATAAACTCACACAAGGTAAGCAAGAGCTACAGTAAAACATTAATTTTCAGGGTTCCGTACAACGCAGCTAAAAACCGAGAGTTCTTTTGTATGCCTCTCACTCAAAGAGACGTGCACGAAATTTACCCAAAGAGAAAACTAGTATTATGAATTCTTAAGAGTCGATTCCGGAGCGGAATCGTCGCTTTGAATACGACAAGGTACTTATGGGTGACTGAGTGATCAGATAACACTTGTATAGTCTATTATTATGTTGATGCTTTAGTATTTGTCTAACCTATAAGCCAAAATCCCATTTCATACAAGTGTTTTCCCCTTAGGAAATGTTCGCATGCCACACATAAAGCTGGAAGCAAAAGTACAATTTATCTTTACTCAATGTATTACAATACCAAGGATTATTTAATTCTTTTAAAAGACGGAACCCTTTATCAGCGACAAAGTTCACACTATCGTGCCGATTCCAATACATTTGCGAGTTAAGTAAATAAAATTACGAAAGTTACGAATTGAAGTATTTTTTTTTTCAATATGAGTAATCTTTCTTGGTTTTGTTATGTTTTTCAAAAAAATTTTAACCCTAACCCAAAGCCAAACAAATTGTCAAAAAATATTTGCATATGTTTTTTAAGGGGAGCGTTTATATTGTATTTTCTGTTATAGAAAATATTGGATAATAAAAGATTTTTTTTTTAAAATTTCTTCGGAATTTTGCTGTAGCTGGTTATAAAAAAAAATTGTCCCGAAGAATTTTTTACTTCCCATTGATCTAAGAACTTAAAATTTGATGATAATGTTTATTATTACGTATATTTTGTATTTTCCTTATTTTTCCAATTACAACCGCTTAAAAGTAAAAAGGAATTCCTGGATATGTCAACGTCTCAAACTTAGGAAAAAAAGTAAAACTAAAAGAAATATCTGTCATACATATCGGCAGGTATTTGCTTATTTATTCAGGTGAAAGCGTCGCCAAGGTCGAACAGATGAAGAGAAATATGGAACTTTATCTAAATAATTGACATATTTGCAGTTGTGCATACTGTATGCAAGTTAATATTTGAATTGTATACTATTTTTGCTAACTGCTGCTACTGTTGCTAACTAGATGCTTATGTACATCAATCAATTATCAGCACCTGAAACCATGTTCTGGATGTTAGCTACTTGCTAATTTTCGAATTGAGTAAAAACTTAATAAAATTATTCATTAATCATTTCTGTAGTTTCTCACGCACTATTTAATTATAAACGAAAGTTGAAACAACACATTCTTCATATAATCGAATGAAAATGCTGAAATATTGGATAGAAATAATTTTATAAACGATAAAAGAGTCGGAACTAATGCACTTCGTACATTAACAGTCTCGCAACATGTAAGGCGGGCTGCACGGAAACCCCACGATATCATAATAATCGCGCCTTTTCACTTGGTAGACGGACCAATTAGTTACCGCATCAGCCAAACTGTCTCAACTACCAATTGAACTGACACTTCAGTGTGCACATCACCTTAGCCTCACCTACCTTCTATGTATCTACTACATCAGGGACTGTATCTATAGCCGATCTTCGCAAGAGCCGCTCAAAACGATGTCAATTTATCTGTGCCTAACGGTCACCCCCTTCCTTGTATTTGCTATGTACATCTAAAATAATCTTTGCATTCAATGTCTGTCTAGAAAAAATAATAATCTTTCATGTTAGACGGCTCCAATGTGTGCCAATTTCACAAGTAAATATTAGTATGCGTCATTCATTTCGATAAGAGATCTTAGAACTTTGAGCGTAACCAATAAGTATATGGATGCAGGGAAATGTTAGATTTTAATTGAATTTCTAGGCAAATACTGATAAAGTTAATTTTTGATGATTACTTTGTCGTTACACAAATAACTAAAGAAATGAGCTGAGATGAGACTGGATGTTTAAGACGAGGACTAACGCCAACGACCTTGAGGGAACAAAACGCGCAACCGTTTCGCACCCGCGCGACCCAAAATTTTGTAGTTTTTTGTACTTTCCTAATTATTCTACGACTTTAAAAAAAAAGCTTCAGATCAAAATGCAGATAAGTAAATTGTCTTTGAGATGGTGTTGATTTCATTAAAATACGCCCAGCGGTTTTGGTGCGATTGTCGTGTTTTTGTCCGTTTTAGACATAACTTTACTAATTAATTACACTGTATTATACGAATAAAACTCAAAATGTGCTTAGATCAAATTATTAAGAAAATGGTCTAATGTAACATATATTTTTTCCAAAAAATTACGTCTAGCCGTTTAGACGTGATGCTCATTTTAAAATCAGCTACTCAAGGGCATCTTCGCCTTAAGGAACAAATCAATCTCTTAAACATCCTGAGAAGCCATTACTACTTTAATTATAACTCTTCTTGACGGATCAATGCACAAAAACTGCTTATTCAGTTGCTGGACAGATATTAACGGGACTCCTAAATTCGTATTAGGTACAGTCTTAAAAGCTAAGGATTGAACAACAAACTTAATCATAATTAAGCGGTCTCTATTATTGGGTTCAAATACAATTTGGTCGAAGCTAATAGCAGTACCGTTATTCATCATCGCGAATATTAATTTATAAATTGTTACATGCAGCTATTAAATATTTCAAACGTCTCTGTAATAATACATTGCAACTATGTTTGCTCAGCAGGAAACACAGAATGATAATTGAATTAGAATTTTAATTATCCGACCAGCACACGTTGTCCTTATCGGGCAGATTCTAAGGATACAGGCAAAATCATGTGTTTAATCCACCATGGATAGGATGATAAGTTCACGACCTTGAATCTCAAGAATAAGTCTCAAATTCACATATTAAAACAAATATTTCACGGAAAACTTTTTTAAATTATATTAAAATAAGTGCATATTATTCTCATTATTTCATATTATTTTATTAAGCCGCTGTATTTCGTGTATGTTAAAAATTTAAGAAGATTTTAATGATTTATTTCACGGCATAACCAACATTTTTACCATGTTTTTAAGACATTCCAGTTTATCGAACCGTAAAGTATAAAAACATATTGAATTTCTTGCGTTACATAAAAAGCAAGCTGTTTCAGATAAGGGTAACAGTTGGAAATGATAAACGCGTATTACAAAACATTTAAACTTGTATAAACTTCAAGTACGAGTAACTTCTAGTACTGTAGTAACGCTTATTGCCAATTAACTGATTACCTACAAATACAAATTATGTATATCAGACAAAAACTCTTTAACTAGTGAGTCGTTTTTAGTCAATTCTTTAAAATGTCCGTCCGGCCTTTGTGAACTGTCGTTCAGTTTGCACAGCAATTGCCGAGAAACATTATCGTTAAAACATTTCCATACGTATTCGGATATCTATATTTTAATATTCGATATTATTATGGACGGTAATTATAGCGAAAACATTGAATCACGATGTGCGCCTGCGCCAGCTTTATTAGCAGTTATTACTGCTAAATATATTGCAGGAATTTAGATACATGCAATTAACTTTTGACATCGAACAAAAAATAATCAAGAAGCTGGTTGAATTCTCCTAATGCGTTATCTCTGCGAGGAATGCGAAGCACCTGACGAATTTACATTAGTCTCGAAAGATTGGATACAATGTACAAGAGTGCAGACAATTCAAATGAGCTAGATCATTAGCACACGAATTAAAATGACGCACATTTGATGAATCAAATTTTATTTGTGGCAGAAACTTAAATATTAATTTTATATTGTATTAGTGCGTACCTATGAACTGCATATCAATTTACGATCGATGATAATCTCGTTTGCCTCGACGCCGCGCGCCGGGGACAATCTTGATGAGCTTAGGACGAACAATCACTGCATTTATTTTCTATCGGATTTATTAGCAACACTCTATAAAGCTTATTATTATTATTGCCCTATAGGTATTCTAGTTTTTAATAGACTGGTAAATTACTCAGGCTGGAAACAATACAGTGGTTTTTGGGCCAATACGCTGAATCAGAATTCAATTATTGTTTTGTTTATTGTTGTTAATTATTAGCATAGGTACCTTGATGAGGTACATAGGTACTGCGTTGAACTAAGAGGAAAATTAAACAAAAGGTAAACTATTCAGTGGGTTTTTCGTATTTTTAATTAATTAAAAATAGTGAGGACGGCTTTAGGAAACAAAGAAAAAATAACGTAATATTTCCGTGATTCACGTAGAAACGTGTAATGAAACTTAACCCCCAATCTAACTTAGTATGTTCCTTATTTAGGTAGCTAGTGAAAACACGACATCATAATTCAAAAAATGGCCATAATAAGACAAAATATACGTTCCTAAGAACACTTCCTCATTGAATCATCCAAGGAAGTGGAACGGAATGATTATAAAAAACCACAATTAATAGCTTCGCGCAGATAAGCGGCCAATTAAGAAACCAGACAGAAGCAGTTTGTAACATGGAAGATACGCATCCTTCTTACTATGAAACAGATATTTTATTAAGGGCGTGTGTGCTCTTGAACTATTTCAGCGTGTTGTGTTTCACCCGAGCACTATTTATGAAATCTTAAATCCTTGCTTGAGCTGGGTGTCCACTATTTTCTTGTAATTTTGGTCCTTGCATCATCTTATTGAACACAATATGTCCACAAATACAGTGGTAACACTGATTTGCAGCCATGATAACGCAGAAGTAAAAACAGTCAAAACAAACTTGAGCATGTTCTAAGTCGCTCGTTTAAAAGATTTCGTGTCGACTTTGTCCGGCGTTTACTTAAGTATAGACAGTAAGCTATGGCTTGTTGAATACCTACCATAAGGATACTGGACACTGCAAGTCTACATTGTCATGATCCGCATTTCCACGGGAATCGTAAATCAGCGAATTGGATTTATATGCCTGGACAGTTATTTAGTGTCAATTAGTCGCTAAATCTGCCGTACTTATAATAGGAATAAATGTGTCAGTTTTCATTCCTATCATCAAACAATAATAAATCTGTAGAAAAGTCGTTTTTGTACATCGAAAATATTTCCTAAAAATATAGCCAGGGTGTTAAAGGATAACCAACAGAATCCATTTCCAGCATTTTAGGAATTTTTGTCTGTCTGTTTAGTTGTGCACGCATCACGCAAAATGTACGAAACCAATGTAGGTAAATTTTATACATAAAAATTGTGCGTAACTTAAAGTATTACTTAGATTTGTTTCATCGCAATCGGTTTACTGTATCAAAACTTAGATGAATTTAAAGTGTTCAAGATGTAAAATATCAGGACACAAGCAATTCAGATACTCGGACAGTTGAACTCCATATTCGATAGATGGCGTTGTACATTTGACTTCATTTTCTGAATGGCGGTATTAGTTTCTTGATAATATTTGTAGGAAGATATGGTAGGTAGCAAGGCAAGTAACTAGGCAGGTAGGTAAAACAGGCGTTGCACAGAGGCACAACAACATACATGTAATTAAACAGCACAGTGAAAACTACATAATTAATTGACAATATAAAATTAACGTTTCTTACAAACATACAAATAAACCTCGAAACATTAACTTCAGCACCATAAAATGCTGAAACCTTGTCAATTGTGATTATTTGCTGTCTGGGTGTCCTTAAAATTTGTCGTGTTCGACTTTAAACGAGCATGTAGAGAACTAGTTGTCACAGATACCGAGGTAGCGTGAAGATTTTAGCAAACGGACAATATAATTACGCGTAACTGTGTTATTGAAAAATACAACGTACAATCAGTGACGCTTGTACACTTAAATTACTTTTTCATGACCATAAAGGTAGCAAAGTTGATGTCACAATGAGTTGGGATGTCGAAGACGTGTTCGGACGCTAGGAATATGCTTATGTATGTATTGTCGCAGTTTTCAGCTAATTTTCAGCGCGGATCAACGGCCGTTGATATTTCGCAGAGTTTTTAGCAATTATAGACTACAAAAATGTTTACTTTATGAGAATACTAGCTTCTGCAAGCAGCTTCGCTCGCGTGAAACTCGAAAATTATCCCGAGGGCACATATACTCGGGATAAAAAGTCCTATGTGTATGTATGTATCCTATGTGCCATTTCAGACAATAATCTATCTCTGTGCCAAATTTCATCCAGATCCGTTCAGCCGTTCTGGCGAGATTGAGTAACAAACATACATCCACACTTCCACACACACATCCATCCAAACTTTCACATTTATAATATCAGTAAGAAGTAAGATCATGTCGCGCAATCGTTGTTGATGGCAACACAAAGTTATTTTATTTCTTGTTTAATCTGTTATAATATGTTATCTGTGTAAGGAACTGACATACGTTCCCTTCTCTATATCCTGTGGTCTATCACAACACGTTGCATGTGAGTTATAGTAAAATATTAATAAAACCAGTAAATTGTATCAATTTACCAGCCTAAATACAAATTATAGTCCGCTTACCCCTTCACCACATAAAGAGCATGGATTTAAAGTGAACAAAGATTTAAAAAATCGTCACATGTTCAAAGGAAAAACCAGAAAACAAAAATGAAGCATATTTTTTTGAGGTTTCGCTGATTGTATCATAAGATTAGCTGGTTTTGGGTTGTAATTTTTCATTTCAAATTATATCTGATACCTGTGCTTTTCTTATATTCGAAACCTACCTCGATAAATTTTAATTTGTTGTGTCAAGTAAACAAAACAAGGAAAATGCTAAGGCTGTTGAGTGGAGATTATCGCAAAATGTGTCACAAATTCATAAGGCATGTAAGTAGGTATGTATTGGGCCATTCATGCATGTAATAAAAGTAGACGTGTAGTCGTCGTTTTAATAAGAAGTAGGTATATTATGTGCTATTTATTCATGATTTTTCCGTGACGGTTGGCGCTCTCTGCAGGGAAGTGTGCCTACAAGTTTAGTGACGTATGAGTCATTTCGAATATGGAACCCGTTTCTACGAATACCTCAAGCATTTTTTTTAAATCAGCCAGTTTCGGATTCAACTGTCGTCCGATTCGGTTAGACGCCATATTTTGCACAAAAATCCCAAGGATTTTCGGTTTACTTATTACAAAGTAAGAATTCGTAATCAATTCAGTTCCAAAACATGTTTATCCTTTTCGAGGCTTAAAGGAAACTTTTTATGAGGAAAATAATTGAAGTGATTGTTTCTTTGATTTGTATTTGTCATCGGAAGGGGCATATGCTAACCCTAATTAATAATGAAATTATAAGCAACAAATCCTCAATTCCTAAACATGATTCAACATGATTCAAAGTAAAAACGTGAAATGTCATTATATTTTAATCTAAAATTCAAAACATCTTATAGACACTTTGATATGTGATTATGTAAATTAGTTCTATTGTTTTATCAAAAAGGATTTAATTGGTTTAGCAATGTTTTCGTAACAAACACGGCCATCCTTCGTGCCAACATAATTAGAAAAACAATTAATAAAAAAACTTATATCAACAATAATTAATAGCCCTTCAAAACAACTCAGGTAGCGAATAAAATAGTTAATAACTACAAAAAAAAAACTGTTTTGAGTCAGGTAAGGTAACCTCATTGGCCCAACTGATCAAATCTGCTGTGTAAATAAATGTACAATGGAACATGGACAATTTCGTCGTCGAAAACTTGCAATACCTACCTATCTCTAAATGATTATCGCTCGAAATAACACGCGTACTACCAAATTATGAATGACCCGCAAAAACTAAACCATAAGAAGCAAGGACTTAGATCCTGTCTTAGATTTTTAAAGGAACAATTAGAGAGTATAAAATATAAAAGCGGTTTTTTGCCGTGCGGATAAAACCGCAAATTCTGCGACCTATGGAATTGTACGAAGCACTTGCGGTAAAAAATCGCACGAATATGGTGAGCTATATAAACAGATAGAAATAAACGAAAACCGCGTGGTATTTTATCCGCAGTGCGTGTTAGTTATGATTCAGAACGCGGATAAAAATTCGCAAGGATTAAATCGCGCTAAAGGTCTAGGGAACAATACTCAAAGGTCGATGCCCTAAGAAAATGCGCTAAAACCGAGATCTGTAACTATAACATTCTGCTAGTCGTATCAGTAAACGACTGGTTGTACATTGTACGTGGACCTTAAGAACCGCTACAATAGTCCAACATTGCCATCGCACTGTGGATAAAATGTTAAGTACAATTGTACAGGCTAAGAATGAGATAAGTTTATTTTATTTCATATCAAAATATGAACTGACTCAGGTCAGTCGAAGGAGCTATTGAAAAGTATCCACTCCTGGGCTCTCTTAACCGGGAGTTACAAATTATAACCTGTTAATTTTTGTCTAATGACGTCTAACAACGCCGTTACATAAACCTTAGTCTTATTTTGATAATCTAAACACTGCTCATCAGTCGAGTAAACAAATATTCATTTTACTAATGAACCGAAGATAAGGGCTCTCGTCTTAATGGCTACCGTCGGACTCGAACCTGTTCCTATCCCCCACTATTCATTAACATAACTGTATCAGCACTGAGCTCTTATCGCATAATAAGTGTTAGTAGCTTAAAACATTTCAAAGGGTTCCGTATTAAGAGTTTAGTTCGATATTATTCGTCACGGTTTATACGGTAATGAGGAAAGCGACCGCTGTACGTGTTTGACTAGTTTACACAGATCTGGAACGCTGCACCTTTTTGTGGACTTATAAAAACTACATATCTACCTACCGATTTTATGTTTGGTTGACTAAAATAATCAATGTTTGTTTACAAACACTTTACAGCCAGACGTGACGGCACAGTATGAAAATTTCGCTATTCATGCGTATGTGCTAAATATGGTACCTTGACCCAGTTGAGGTAGCCATGAGCCCCCGCGGGAGGTTCAAGAAATGCAGGCGTAAAGATGGCTCTTGAAGGTTGCAATAAAAATCTACTTGATATTGCACATATAAGTACCCATACAATGGGCAATATTTGTCGTGACAGGTCTTTTGCCAAGGAAAAGAAGAAATGCCGCTGTAGGTACAGTAGGCATACAGCCCAAGAATATCTAATATATGAAAAGTGACTAAAAAGGAGATTTGAAAGAAGGTTAACTCTGCAACTAAACGAAGATGAAAACAGGATGTATGCACAAATCTAGCGCTAGCTCTGATACTCATTTGCGTGAGTGATAAATTAAAAAGATACGTGAATGAATTGGGCCGCAGCCCGCATGACAGAACTTTTGCCGACAAGTTTTTCGTCTCTAACGTAAGTTAACCTAGAAACGCTGATCACGATGTTTGCTAACAGGATACTGTCGTAAGATACGCTAACGGTTCTTCGGCGCCACTCACTGATGCGAGTAAAAAAGCAAAGCTCATGAGAAACTTAAACGAGGTCCTTATTCTCAAACTCATCAATATACTCAAACTCATCAATATTCTCAAACTCATCAATATTCTCAAAATTCAACAACAAACGCCCGAATTAACATAAATTTTGATTTAATTTAAAACCAAAAATGCGCTCCGCTGCTTGGTTTTCTTTTATTTTGTTCGGAACCGGTAAATGACGCAACCACCGGAAAATATAATTTGCTCATTTTATTTTCATGTGTAAAATATGACCTTTTACAATAATGTCCATTATTATTTTAAATCACTACAGTATTCATTCTATGGCAGCACATTTGTTTCCTACGCATATCACACGTAAATCGCGTCACAAGAAAGCACGTTTTCTACAACATGTTTAATTTATTTTTATTTTTCACGGTTCGCAAACGCGTACGCTCACTTAGTTACGGGTAAATGGGTCAGTTAATGCATTGCTTGTTTATTTTCAATAACTGAAGCCTTGACTGAGTGTCCGAGTGCATTTGCCTACATTGCCAAATCGACATACGGCTGACGCATTCAAATAACCAGTTCCTTCGCTTATCTTGGCATCCACATTCGAGACCGGTTCCAGTCAGCAATAGGCGTGTTCTTAAAATCAAAATAACATGGAAATTTATTAAGTTTTGCTGAACTAAAAAATTATAGGTACATGCACAGACATGCAATGCTATCTCCGGTCGAGATTGTGAGCTGTCAGTTACTTCTACTTTTGAACAGTCATCCGACAAATGTGTGTCGTGTCCGCGTATAAAAACTATTTTACTCGATTGAAAAGTATTGAAAGTAAACTGAAGGTATCATGTTTGGTTCTGACACGAAGACAAATGCTTCTGTTATGGTTTGGTTTGATTAATCTGGTTCACATCAAGCAAGATGATACTGCATTGATACACGAACGAGAATCGTTCAAGTAAATACTATTTTATTTGGCTTCAAGAATCTAAACAAACTGTATAAGAACTACCTACCTATATAGTTGGTACAGCTGCCAATACCGTCACCAATCGGCCAATTCAATCACCAAAACGT
The DNA here is from genome assembly GCA_945859665.1 of Anorthoa munda. Classification (NCBI taxonomy): domain Eukaryota; kingdom Metazoa; phylum Arthropoda; class Insecta; order Lepidoptera; family Noctuidae; genus Anorthoa; species Anorthoa munda. Next base: position 53,729,601 of record OX243893.1, on the reverse strand, counting down.
GATGTTTTCATTTCTTTTAATGGCGTCGCTTTGTCAATTTAAATTAGGAACGTAATAAAACACGTTTTACGCAGATTATTCTTTACTTACATATTATTTCTACTATTATCGGCGAAGACATTACAAAAGTTCATGTTGACAACCTAACCAAGGTTATCAATTGACAGGTTTTTCGAGCATTTCGAAAAATCTGTCAATTGATAACCTAACCAACATTAACTTAAAAAAATGTTGTATTAAAATAACGGTATTACCAGTACGACTGTTTTTATTTTTTTTGAAGATATTGCCTATGTGCAGTTACATTTAGAATGTGTTTTACGTTAATAAAATAAGATATTATGGTACAATAAATGATGTTTATTATAATAACATAGGTGTGCCATCTCAAAATCCCATGTTGTGAATCAATCAAACACTTCCTATATTTACCTACTTCAAGCAAAAAATATAGAGGTTATAACAACAATATTAAAAATAACTGTCAGAGATGAATACCATTTTAAGATTTCTTAAACCAACTGTACCACCTGCCTTCCTAAAGATTACCATCACTCTTCAACATTTAAGGAAAAACCCGTAGAAGTAACTTTTACACGTAAAAAATAATCAATATTATTTCTTTTTTATGTGTGTTAGTAGCACGCATAAAGGTGAAAATGGTTTGTTTAACTTTATAGAGTTCGTCATGAACTGTGGAACATGAAATATGCACCGTAAAATCAAACCGAATGTATGTATTAATACATCATGAAAAGTATTCAAGTGCGAACTAATGAAATAGTTTGATAAAAAAGATAGGCACAAATTCTTATTACACATTCCGGAAAAACTTTTCAAAATATGTTGAGCCGTTTGGTGTTGAAACATTACGGTCGATGGGTTCCTAGTGCTCATTGAATTTCTCGGGACATCAAGGCCTTAGTGCGAGTTTTTACTCACGCTCAATCGCGTTAACGTAAACATCATTTTGTATTGAAACTGGATAAGCACCATCTGGGGACGGTAAGGAGAAACCTCTTTTTTGTATAAATTTTGACATAAGAGATCGTTTACGTTATCACGAGTGAGTACGTTAAAAAACTCGGAATAAGCATACAGTAAACAATAACTCAACTCTTCACGTGATCAGAGGGCTGGGGTTTTCTTCGACCAAAGAATCAGCATTGCTATTCAACGTGGCAGCGCAGCGTTCTGGGCACTTTTCCAATTGATAACGAATTGGACGATTTTTAAAATTCCCAAATCCCTTTCCCATTTTTATACGCAATTGTATTATAGTTTCTATATAGGTAAGTAATTTAATCATTTAATCGTACTCGCCTCTCGTGCTTGAGGTCAAATCAAGTAACAGCAATCCGGGCAAGTACCAATGTAATCTTTTAAAATTCACATGTACTTTCTAAGTTTAACTTGGACATTACAGGCAACGTTGAAGGAAAACATCGTGAGGCAACCTGAACTTACATAGAAGATGTAAATCTGAAATAACCATGGCAGAGGTCTGTGGGGTTCCCATATGCGGCTTACATAACTCTGACACTAGACGTTGCCACATCCTCACATGAAAAAGATAGAAGAATTAATCGTCTATATTTTTTTATTTGTATTCTGTTGTATACTTGGATTTGAGGAAGGCCTTTACCCAGCATAGACCTTACTATAATAAAGTGTTCGAACACTTACATCTTACTTTTCTCATCTTACTATACTAATCCTACTAACTATAACTACTAATATTATAAATGTGATAGTTTGGATAGGTGGATGGTATATGTTTGTCAAATCAATCACGCCAGAACGGCTGAACGGATCTGGACGAAAGTTTCCACAGAAATAGATTATAGTCTGGAATAGCACATACGACTTTTTAATGTCCTACGAAAACGAAGTCACGGGCAACAGCTAGTATTTATTATAAATCCGAGAGTTTGGTTGGACGGATGTATTTATGGTTGCTACTCAATCACGCCAGAACTGCTGAAAGTATTTCGATGAAATTTGACACAGAGATAGATTATAGCCAGAAGCTAATAATAATAAATATGGATTTGAAAAATAAGTGCGAATGTGCATTAGATAACACAATACGCAATTTTGAAAAGATGTTAAAAACATTATTGATTGAAAATTGATGCTACTCTATTAACGATTTTCTAAATGACAATGACTAAAATTTATTCAAATATAAATTTCTAATTTAATATAATAATAATATGTTTTACGCAATATAACGACATTCCAACTTATTTAATTGTACCCGTTTTGAACTGTAATTCGTAATTTATTCCGTATTTCGACACTAGTTTTTCGATTACCTACTCGTTTACTTAATTCATTAAGTTTGCATGCCTCATCTGGTAGATTGTACAAGAATCGCAATTGTATTTTTAGGGTTTCGTACCCAAAGGGTAAAAACGGGACCCTATTACTAAGACTTCGCGATCCGTCTGTCTGTCTGTCTGTCTGTCTGTCCGTCTGTCTCCAGGCTGTATCTCATGAACCGTGATAGCTAGACAGTTGAAATTTTCACAGATGATGTGTTTCTGTTGCCGCTATAACAACAAATACTAAAAACAGTATAAAGTAAATATTAAAGGGGGGCTCCCATACAACAAACGTGATATTTTTGCCGTTTTTTGCTCGATATTAATAACGGCAACAGGTAGACGCCTGAAATATTCACAGAATGTTTAGTGTAATATTTACTTCAAAAAATAATAATTAATAAATTAAAATAAAATAAATTAAGGGGGGCTCCCATACAACAAACGTGATTTTTATGCAGTGTTTTGCGATAATGGTACGGAACCCTTCGTGTGCGAGTCCGACTCGCACTTGGCCGGTTTTTTTTTTAATACCTTATGTATACCTTACCTTACTTACAATCTATGCAAATAAAATAATCCTCACTTTACTATACTTACTGTATTTTTAATCTGTGCGACAGGTAAGTAGGTGAATGTGCGTCTTCCCCCATTAACAGCGGTGACCTAGCTCCAAACTGTCACGTTCTGCTGACCCAGGGCGCCGATAAACGCGGCGCGGCGCCTTCACACCTCATTCATGTAGCTTCCTCTTAATGAGGTAATGCCTACTTTACTGTTAAAGCATTTAAATTATCGACGTCGTGTTTATTTTTAGCACGCATTTGCATTCCTCCAAGTTCGTACTTAGGAAACTTCTGATGTGTTTAGATATTCTGCTGCTTATGGTCCTGACGTGGTGATCTTTAGCTAAAAATTGGCATAGAATGCTGAGACGCAGGTATTATTATCAAAACATGATGTATTTATATGTATAGTTGCCTAATCTTTATTTTCATGTATTAGGTTCTTACTTAAATTCTCACATAAGTTAAGCACGCGCGGCGGTCGTTAAAGCATTATGTAAACCTTAGAACGGGAGTAGTTTTCCTATTATATTTGTATGTACTAGCCCCTACCTCAACAGTATCATAAAGCGTCTGATGAAATAGGTGTAACGGATACGTACGAGTAGGTACCTAATTGCATTTGCCTTTTTAGAGTTCCGTACCCGAAGGTTCAAAACGGAGACCTATTGCTGTCACTCACGTGTCTGTTTGTCCGTCTGTCTGTCCATCGTCTGTCACACAATTTTGAACCGAAGATTTTTTTAACTTCCCACTGACCTACGAACTTGAAATTTAGTGATAATGTTTATTAATACGTATACTTTACTAACAAATATGAATATGTTGATAAATCAGATTTATTCTTTGGTACGAAACCCAAAATTTGCGAAGTCCGACACGCATTTGACTGATTTTTATTAGTATCTGAATCTACTGTTATTTGTACTTGTTCGTATTAAAAGTACGTATACGCAGATAAGTATTATTTATTATTAAGGAATAGGATTGATAAGTAGTAAGCAAAAAAAGTTTCAACATCACCTTAGTTGCCGAAAGATAAATTTCTAGAATTCAAAAATTAAACGACCTAGCCGCTTTCATCCTCCAACGAATACTAAATTAAGTTTAGTGTTATTTAAATACAACTTAAAGTCTAACAGATTATGTAACATGCGAGCAACTCCACGTTTCTTCACGAAACCAGTGACCAGTGCGCCACTAGATATAACCAGTTCTATCCAGTTAATTTGAAATAACGACACATTATTTTAAACGCTTGTCGTCCGCACTAAAACCGCGGCCGTATGATGTTTATAGATATAAAACGATTAATTGGCTCGACATTAATCGCTTAAGTTACTTAAACGTCTTGTATTCGACGATTTCTTAGATTAATGTCATCGTTAAAAATAGTTCTCACATAAAGGTGCGTACATCGGTGGATACTTGAATAAAATTTTTGATGTATTAGAATAAGCATTTTATGCGCAGACCTTCAACTGTAGTGGATTCCACCAAGTCTCTTTTGAAATATTTGGAAAAGGAGCCAAAAACACACAAAACTAGACAGAAAAAGGGATACAGAACCATTTTTCAGATAGATTACAATTGTTCATGAAAATAAATTTTCCGTTTACGAAACTGTTACGATAAATTTTCTAGGCCGCCTTTCAGCCTTGTATGTGTGTGATACGCATCCAAATATAAATTAATTACTGTTTTTGAAAAACGCTTGATATCGTGGCGAAAAGCCTTCGGAAATATATAAGTACGTTGATTCTTAGCTGTTTCGAAATCGCAGACAGAACGTAAACACGTCCTCTGACGTCGTCACACCACTTACGACACCCGCTGTATAATATATATAACAGACCTGTATTCCAACTATGTTACAAAAAGGACACAGAACCAGGGATTGTTACACCATACATCGCAAAATGATAAAACACATGCATCAATTTGGGATCAGCAAGATTTGGTACTCGCGAATTGATTTCAAAAAATGGTTGTTCAATTTATTATAACACTATGCCAAACTAGTTGCACGGTGTACCTCCGTATAAGCTGTTGTTTGGTTTAGGTCGTATTAAAATTGTCAGTAATTTTTTCCTACAAACGAATTCTTATCTAATTAATTATGTCGATGGTTGTAATTAGTTTGTTAGCTATGTCAAATGTACCATAGATTGTATTTTTTTTTTCGTAAAGTATTACTAGAATTTGGAACAATGCTGTTGTAATTTCCTTACGCTGTGGAAGATTAGATAGATATTTATTTGGTATTACTGCTAGTATTATATTATCTGTGGTATTATTGAAATTGTTGCCTGAACATAACTTTGACAACTTATTGTGCGGACACTAATGTATATAAGTACTTAATAAAATCAAACAACATTTTTTAATGGAGGTTTGTGTACATAATGCATAATATTAGCGAGTTAACAAGAGATGTCTCTGAACAATAACGAGGTAAAGTAATAATTTTCCCCGTGAGGTCAATCTGTTATTAAGTTGCAACTTTATTTTTTATTGTCATTGTATTGTAGTTATTAAACTTAAGTGGGGGAGAAATGGCTTTACTGTAGGGTTACTGTAGGGAGACTAGTTTTTATAATTTTTTGAAGACAAGTTGTACATCTGCTATGTAGTTTAACATATTCAATCAGATTACGAATTAAAACCATCCTTCTTTTTTTCTTTCAAATAGTTACCGACTATTAATCAAGTTAAAAATAAATGCTGGAAGTTAAAACAATATATAATTAACGTTTGTTGAGTAAATTAAGAAGATAATATTATGTTCGAAAATTAAGTATATAATAGAGCTACCTATTATATATTCATCTGCAAGATTTAACTAATCGTCCTACTTGTAAATTTATTTGTAATAACGTAAGGCTGTATGTCAACTTTTTGCAATTTATGCTTGTGTTTTTTATTATGAACGCTTAGTATTGGCAATTAGCAGTGTCCTATTCTTTTGCTTTGTTTTGTTATTTTAACGTCCGTTTCTTATTAAATATTTTGCTCATAGCTTTCTCTTGTCAGAAAGTTATTGAAATATAGATGTGTTAATACGAAATAATCCTAAGAATTTAATGTAAGAATGTAATTATTAATTACTTTAAGCTTTTGACATGTTAGATTACAAAGTTACCAATAGAAATGACAAGAACGAAGTGTAACATATAAATATTTACACTGATATCAATATCCGTGAACGTTTTTAATCTTTCATTGTACTAATTATTACTTAAATAATTATGTACTAAATCAATAATGTTAGATATCCACGTAGGTACTTGATAATGTCAAATCCTATCATTGACTAATTAAATAAAATTTACAAATATTACTTAACCGTCTGAATGGCAACATATTTTTATTATTTATCCACAATCTTACCACTACGTCTGGTATCGCGCTGTTAAAATAGGTTTTGTGTATACCAGCGGCGAGTGTATTATGCGCGAACAAAAGAAACAAACATACGATTCGAATCGCAACACTTTATACTGTGACATCGGCGCGAGATATTCCAACAAAAATACTTAAAATCTAGAAAACACAGCTACAAGAATCGTTGCGCTGAGAATAGTTTGAAATCACAAGGCGGACATTGAATATTTACAAATACCGTCAAAGTTAAAACCTTAACGTACACGAACTGCAGGTAATCGGTGTTACAGCTCGTTCAGCCGAGTCCGCAGAACGCCAACGCATACTCTGCGTCCGCGAGTAGGTGTCGCAGCCCGCGCTGCGCTGGTGAAGGCGCCTGCGCCCGCGCCGACCGCACTCCTTTCAAGGAGGTGCGGGTATTTTGGAAAGTCAGATCGAAACAACATCCACTTCGGACGTAAACTCGCAAGAGCAGACAGTCGCTGTGCTGATAATGAAAACAAAAAATAACTGACATACCTATTGAAAAATTTCAGAGGTCCAAACCGCTGCGGATTCCTTGTAGCTGTCTCGTGTCAAGAGAGAAGTCCGGTTTTGCATTCACGTACCGAAGCACGATCACACTGCGTGAGAGAAAGGGCGCGCAACTCGTTCACAAGTGAACACTATCGCGTGTTGTTGCTCGGCGGTGCGCTGGGGGACTGCGGGAGTGGGCGTCGCGAGAGCGTGTTGGCGTGCGCGGCTCTCAGCTTGGACTGAAGGCCGCGATGTGCGGGGGCCACTTTATGGAGGCGCGGGCGCACCCCGCCGCGAGCGCGCGCCTGCAGCCTGCACCCGCCGCACACGAGCTCCTGAAAATTTCATCAATCAAACTCATCATCATCTCATCCTCATCCTATTTTCCTTACAATGTATTCCACAATTACGCCAATAATCATTTGCGCTTTAATAATGCTTATAATTCAAGTTACACACGTGTTGCCTGAAAATGCATTTGTCAAACTCAACCATAAACTATTATTTTCTTAATTAATCTGACAACCTGCGGTAGGTAATCATACTGCCTGAATTTTTTAACAAATACTCGTATATTCATTAGTGGTACCTCGGATTTCAATCTTCTTAATTCTTCTCCATGAGCAAGGAAAGAAAAAACTAGATTACTTATACAAAATTATAAAGAAATTCTTTTTGGAGTCTAAATTATCTTTTATTATCCCACTGATATCGTAGCAGGTGGCGTTCTTTAGTTTCTGCCTACCCCATGAGAAAAAGGTGTGAGTTTATGTATGTATCCTACTACTAGACTAGTCTGCCCAATATTTTTCAAAAATCGTATGCGTATTCCAAGAATATTTTTTTTGTATCTTATTGAAATATTGTTTAATTTTTAATTACTTACAAAAAAATACTTATTAAATAAACAAGATTCAAAATATACTCTGTCGTTACATTGATTCCAATTAAAATCGCCCGACACATTTGCTCAATATTTTTAAACAGTGACTCAGATTTATCCAAGTTCTGGATAATATAAATAATTCCATGCAAAATACCTATGAGTAGGTTCATATAGGTACATAATAAATATCATTGCAAACTTTTGTGTAATAAACATAGGAAGGTAACTGATACATTTATTTATAAATATAATTGAATACTTATTAAGGTATGTCTAAACTTATTATTTTATCTAACTGGTGCCCACGAATCGGTGCAACCCTTTCGGATCGCTCAGTACCATACCGACTTTTATCCCGGTAAATATGCGGTTCTTATGGAAGATTTCATGGGAACGAAGTCGCGGGAGTAAGCTAGTTATTGAATAAACGTTTTATGTCCTTGTTCCTTTCTTATGCGACTTAACTGCCTCGTTGTTCCAGTGATCGCAACCGCCGATTTCCAGGTCGGACATGGTGTTTGTGCATTTTTATAGCTTGTATTTGGCATTAGCAGTCCGAAGTCTGGAGTGGCCCCTTATGTTATGACATGTGACTTAACATAATAAGTGAAACGTGAGTATACTGTAGATGCATCTCTGCTCAATCCATCGGAAAACCCAGGCGTTATGTTTCCTTTCTTATCTTCGTTATTAAACTGGCCCACGGTTGGCGCAGTGGTTGAGCGATTGACTGCAGCGCTGCGTGTCACGGGTTCGTTTCCCGCACGGATCAAATATTTGTATGACCTACAGATAGTTGTTCCGGCTCTGGGTGTTTGTGTATGTGAGTTTATATGTTTGTAAACGCACCCACGATACAGGGGAAATTCCTAGAAAAAAAACCAATAAATCGCAAATCAATATTGATGGCGTTATTATACTTAATTAATTGGATTATTAAAAGCAGGAAAATGAACACTACCATTTTATCACAAGAATAATAATTTCATTATGGGACTGCAATTTTATTTTCAGGCATTGCAATTTTATGTGCAGAGCATTGGTGGCCTAGTGGTAACGGCCCCGGCCCCCGTCTAACGTGTCGTAGGTCGTGGGTTCGAACCCAGGCAGGTGCTTTACTTTATGTAAATTATTTCATCACCACTGCTCTCAAAATGGTGAAGGAAAACATCGTGAGGAAACCAGCATGCCTTAGAACCAAAAATTCGAAGACATGTGACATCCTCCTACCCGCGTGGTGGATTAAGGCCCATGCCCACTGCTGGAACCCTGGCTCTCTCTCATACAGAGTAACCTGTGCTCCAGCAGTGGAAACATTAAAAGGCTGACGATGAAATTTTATGTGCAGCGGAAAAACCTTGCAAAGCCCTGGACATTCCGTGAATTTTGTACCATTTTATGTATGGGTATGCCTCGGCAAGCACGTGTAGATCTTTGACAGTCGTTACAGGGTCAGATTCCTTAAATCTGACACAGTTACTGGGTTGTAGAGGTCAGAGTGGCAGTCGCTCCATGTAAAATACTATGGTATCCAGCTTAATCCGATTAGCCTGGCAGATTGATAAACGTATGGGTACCAATAATATAATCCTACTAATATTAAAAGTGTGTTAGTTATTATGAATGGATGGAGGTTTGTTACTCTCACGCAAAAAATAAAAAACATATTTGGATTAAATTTGCCACATAATGTTTATAACCTGGATTAACATATACTACACTTTTTCTCCAGGTAGTTGGTTTCTTTCGAATTGCGGTCGGTTGCGGCCGCAACGGGAGACGGGGTCCACATGACTTCATGCGTGAAGAAATGCGCGGGCGCTCCAACCTGTTCAATTTATTGTATTTATTATATCAGGCTGGTCGTGAGGCAGCCTGCTCTGGTGGATGATCAACCCCACGGCAATCGACCGCTATGGACGAAAAACAATAATTTGTAACATATTATTATGATACCAAAAGGGCCAATTTCAGTCTCTCGGCTTCATAATATCCTCACCATTGGGTCGAGTGTCTTTACACCTCGACTTTAATGACAAATATTTGTTTGCCCACTAGTATCAAAATGTACTATCCCGTGATTTTTATATTGTCAGTCCCTACCAGTGACAACTTGAAATAATAAACCGGTCAAGTGCGTGTCGGACTTCGCAAATTTAGGGTTCCGTACCATACCGCAAAAATAAGTTGGTTGTAATAGGAAAAATAAGGGAATAAAAAAATCATCTTGTTTGTCAATCTATTGATATTTGTTAGTAAAATATAATAAACATTATCATCAAATTTCAAGTTCATAGGTCAATGAAAAGTAAAAAAATTGTAACATTTTAGTATTTTTTTTTTAGAATTTGGTACATTTAAACATATAAGTGATCTATATCTTTGAAATCACCTCTTAAAACCCTTTATTTTTATACCCCACACGATGAGTAAGGAAGAAAATAAATATTTGGTGCCCCACAATAAGGCGCCCTAAGTCCGCCAATTTTATTTTTTTATTTTAATGTAGACTGGCTAAACACTCGCAGGGTTAAGATGAATCGATTGACGTAAGAAACATCAAAATCGGCCAGCGCGTTTGGTCGCTAGAACTTCACATAGAAACATACATACATAGACTGATAAACACATTACCCTCCTTCGGCAGTCGGGTAAAAAAGCTGACCAGGGTGGCTTCTCATTCCTTTGTTTTCTAATATTTTTATATAAAGTATTTATCTACTCAAAGAGCTCTAAACAACGATACCCCACTCGGTGGGGACAAACAAATTTTCACGCCCCCTTTAGCTGTATGGGGGAATCCATAAAAAAAAAACTATTTCCATGGCTTTGGGTCAACAAGATGTTGATACTGTGAACATTTGTAGACTGTAGCTCCTACCGTTTTGCCGTAAAACCCGTGTGATAGACGACGGACAGACGGACAAACGGCCATACAGACAGACGGACACGTGACTGACAGCAATAGGGTTCCGTTTGGACCCTTCGGGTACGGCACCCTAAAAACTAACAAAGTTATATGAAATCATGTTGATCAAAAGCCTTTCAGTCGATTGGTTAATTAAAAATATGCTTTTAGATATTATAAGTACAAGTTGACCCCCTGAACTTCGCACCACCAAATGTTTTTAATCAATCAATGCTTCAGATGCTCAATGTCTTCAGACGGTAGGCAACATATATTCAAACGGAAGAATCATGATCAATCGCGAATGAGACTCGCATTTGGCTATTTTTTCCTTTTAGCTTCGAGCAAAAGCTGCAAATTTAGTATCCATTTGATTAATACTAAGTTTGTTAGTTGTTTATACGAAAATTATTATTATCATTTCAGCCGAATGCCACTGCTAAACATAGGCCCCCACCAAGCGCCGCTACTCCAATCGGTTTGTACTTCTAGCAGATAGCTGACTTCTGCAACCCTCACCCTGGCACTCATCTGTTAACAATTTGGGAGACATTCCAGTGTTGAGACTTTCGGTACGCAGTCGCTACTCCAGAACCTTTCTGCCCAATCGGCCCTGGCCATTGCCACTTAAGATTGGCAATTCTTTCAGCTATGCCAATCATCCTTTGTTGTTCTGCGGATCTCTTCATTTCTGATTCGATCACACAGAGAAACCCACAAAAAATACTCCTCCCTCCCTAAATAGATACTGTTTAACAGAAATAGAGAGAGATATTATTAAAATCCAAAAAAACACAATAGCAGATGTATACAAACAATCAATTCAGACACGTTCGCGTTTAGCATCACATGACGCTTCGAATCGCTGGACAAAAGCCTCTTAATCTGCCTCACATGTTGCAAATTACATACATAGCTCCACCAGTACCTACTTCAATTAAGCTCCTACATCCACGAATGACGATGGATGTAATTCTTTAATAAACCGCTGACGTATGAAGCTGGACATTTGTACGTAAAAGCTGCACGGAAATAGATGTATCATGTTAAAACACACAATTATAAAAACGACCTGGTCACTCTTCCTAATAGGATAATCGTTCTCTTGAGCATGAGAACCAAGAATAGGTCATAATAGGTGTCCCTTATTACCGTCCCTTGTCACATTCAATGCACGATATTGTAATGAGTATATTGTTAAGGAGACAATTTGTATAATTCCATTACGTACCTACCTCACCTTAACTTGGTCATTAGGCGCACCTCAAAAGGATGTTCTTTTAATAAGATCACGTTTCTTCAGGTTCTGATTGTACATGTTGACTACGGCACGTTTTCTTACACACATTTCGTACATTTTTACTGTAATTGTTTGTTGATAAGTGTTGCTATGGAGCATTACAATCCACCTCGCGAAGTAAGTCCCAGAAGCCGTTTATTGCTTCAGAGAATACCCTCCAGTCAAGTTCACCATCATCGTATAGAATATATAGGCCCGTGCATGTTAAACCCCCATCAGATAGAAGACCTTAACTTTCATTATGGCTACTCAGTCAACAATTTATATTCTTATGGCTACATCCGAAACATAATCAATCTTTTAGAACCCGCGCCTTTAAGTAATTTCAATCACGGCTGTGTTAGCTTATATTAGGTATTTATAGAAATGGCTGGGGTTATTTCTTAACACACGATAGCAATGATTTTCATTTTGCCAGTTCAAGAACTGTCGTTGCTATCAGGAGAGCAGACAAATTTTCCAAGCGTTTGAAGCTTACTCTCAAGTTTAGACGTAAGTCGTGTTAGATATGTAATTTCAGGAACATAAGGCATTCGCACACTCCCCGAAATTTAACCGATAAAAACCGACAAGCTGGTAACTTGGCGACGATGTTCAAGACTCTAGAGCTTTGACTTAACCAGTGCCTCATTTCCGATGAGCCTGGCACGGTTTTCGAACGACTCTAGTGTATCAAGCTGGTATTTGGCAGATCCATCACAGATATGAGAACAGTACTGCATGCATTATTGAACTTGCCCTTGATACAAGTTGAGCAGCTGTTCCGGCGTGAAGTACCCTACGTGTGCGTGTGTAGTGATGTAGGGGTAATCTTTGGAACTACCCATCCGATTTTAAAAAATCATTCACTGATAGAAAGCTAGACTATCACTGATTGTCATAGTTTACTTTATATTTCAAAAACGGGTCCTCGGGCAACGAGAGCGAAACCGCGGGCAAAAACTTGTGTACGATAATTATCATTAACTTAAAATCTGTTGTTTTTAGGGTTCCGTACGTCTGGATGAAAATACGGAACCCTTATAGCCGTAGGGTCACTCGTGTGTCTTTCTATCTGTCCGTCTATCACAGATTTGCTCTGACCCTACTGGACTGATCACCAACATTACATACTTGTACCATAATGTACTATTAAATAAGGGATCAGTTTTGGAGGACAAATCAGAAAAAAACATATTTTAAAATGATTTGCTAACTGTACCTACCGCAAATGAAAGGGTTTTTTTGTGTAGACTACAGGAAAACCAGTTAGAAGCCTGTGGTTTTGAAATTACTTGTAAAAAGATTTGATTCGTTCGGAACCCTTTCCACACGATACCAACACGCACTTGGCCGGTCTTGCGTTATTTTTTGGCCGGAAAAAGGACACAGGCTACAAAACGGATAATGACAACTAGTAGTGTCCCACCTGGACGGAGGTGGTATAGCTCAAGCTTACGACGAAGAGGCATCCAGAGAGAGAATCTGCCTCACAATGCATGCAGTATTGTCAACCACCTTGTGCATCTGACTCTTGACCCAGCGCCAGTTTCTCTGAGTCTTCTTTTCTTGTTCCGCTTCCGCCTCCATTTCGAAGTAGTAGACATCTCTAATCACACTGTTTAGGCCCAGTAGGTGGCGCCACGTTTTTTTCAGTGTTGGAGGCATTGCTCAGGTCATCAAGGGTGTGATTGACATCGGTACTACAATTGTTTTAGTCTACAAATAAGTTGTTTTTATTAAAATTATCATATTGACAGAGATGATTTAAAATATAAAAACACCACCAAGCTTTCAGGAAGCCAAGTCATTCACGATGCTAATTTTGTATCAAGTCAATTCTTACACGTCATTATTTTATATAAAGGTTACTTATAGAAGCAATTGATATAAATTGAAATGGATATAAATTGTAATACAACACATTATCATCATTATTGAAATGTTGCGTCGCATTTTACAGCTTCGAGAAATTATCCTTGTGTCTTCTCATGTCAATATAAAGGAGACATATGATAAAACCGTTTAAAACAAGCAAAAAGTTGAATTAAAAACTGTTACCCAATTAAATTTTTTTTCTGTTTCGTTAGCCTATGTTATCCGGCAGGCTTATTACGTATCTTTTGCTCTTCAATACAAAAGATTTAGAGTCGTTGGCGGTTATTTTAGAAATAAGTGCATATGACAAACAGGGAGCGTTTGGCAAACGATTGTGTAGGACATACCATACCTACACTGCAGATAATTCCGACTTTTATGACAAAAAGCGTTTGATCGCTATCGTTTTGCTCTTGCAAAAGATACGTAATAAGCCTGTGGGCCATAATAGCGAATCGATTGACACATTATTTATCAAAATCGGATGAATAGTTTAGGCGCTATGGAGGAACATGCGTCAATACATACATAAATAGACTGCTAAAATCATAACCCACCCTTTTGGCTTCGCCGTTGTCGGGTAAAAATCGCTTTCACGGCAGCATAATTATCTCAATGGAGACTAGCTTAATAGGCATGAGATATAATGCGCCCGCACCGACTCCGTATTTCCTCACTCTCTTAATCCGATGGTACAACAATCCGACTCGACCCAGAGACCAACCGAAGGATTAACAGGTTAACGTCTTCTCTGAGGCATGGGGTGCATGGCACACTGTCAACATCCTAACTCCGGACTGTTACTGAAACCACAGATAATATAATACTAGCATACAGATGCCGCATCCCATACAAAGAAACCGTGCCGACGTAATTAGCGTTTTTCTGCCGATTATACAGATTATTTTTTGTAAATCGATCGTGTTCGTTTCCGTTCCACGACGATAGTAGACCACTATCTATATCCGTGGAACGGAAATGAACGCGATCGATGTACAAAAGATAATCAGTATAATCAATACGTCTGAACAGTTTCTCTGTATGGGATGAGACACCACTGCTGAAACTATCCTGACAGAATTACCCATATTGCCTGCCTGAACAGGCAATCGAAAAGAATTTGCTTGTTCGACTAACGAGATAGTCAATATACTATGCAAATTCAGTTTGACAGTTTGAGATGACACATACACCTACAACTCCCGTAGTATAGTGCTAAATTAATTGGTCCGGTAAGTGACAAAATCCTTTTACATGTCACCATCATGATGTTGCAAAAAGCACTAAATACTCTGGAATTTTTGAGAAGGAAAAAGCCACTCTCACACAAGGTTTTTGTTTGAAGGTCCACAAATTGCAGATGCAACAAGGAAACACGTTCTTTGCTCATAAACGATGTTTGGCACGAGAATCATGATCATCCATCATGACAGAAGCTTGAACCTTCTCGGCCCTCCCAGACGCCTTCAGCCTCAGCCTATTAATGTTTCCACTGCTGGGACACAGGTCTCCTCTCTGTGAGAGGGAATGGGCCGTAATCCACTAGCGGGCCCGGTGCGGATCGGTGGATGTCACATGTCTTCGAATTTTTGGTTCTAGGACATGCCGGTTTCCTCACGATGTTTTCCTTCACCGTTTTGAGAGCAGTGGTGATGAAATAATTTACACAAAGTAAAGCGCCTGCCTGGGATCGAACCCACGACCTACAACTTGTAAGTCGCGGCCGATACCAATGGGCTACCACTGCTCTACGTAAGACACCTTAGCATAGGAAAATTATGATTTTTTTGTTTTTTATTTGATTAAATTAGGCTCGCGCTTTACCACTATCTCATTTGCTGGAAAGCGAATATGTGGTCGACGGTGAAACACGCTTGCCTAGAAATAACCCATTCACTATTGACTTAAATACCCCATTTATTTTTATTTTTTTTGCGCAGAGAATTGCTCATGCATACTGCACTACCACGGGGAGATAGTGCAGTTATGTGGGACTCTAACCCACTAAAACTCCACGGTGTCCCTCCTGTGTCGCTTATGGCGGAAACACGGGCACGCGTTAGCACACACCGCGAACCCGCCGCGGCTTTCCGTCACCGGAGCCTCCTCGGGGGATTACCCCCCATCACCGGCGCACCAGAACACACTGTACGCCGTGACTACCCCAGGGACCAATCGACACAAGACGACCCCGTGTATGTCGCCCTTGGTCCCCCAGTGACGGGTCAAGGTCAATGGCCCCGCCACCTACCATTTTTCGGCCGGCAGGAGATAGGGAGAGCGGCTAACGCAATACCGACACTCCTCCTCCCCTGCGGCCCCACCGCGTCCGCCATCAGACGGTGGCGACCCCGTCCGGGCCGCGGAAGGCAGGGAGGGCGGCGTACCGCAATACCGGCACTCCTCTCCCGCCGCGGCCTCCAACCCTCAGCCGCGACATCGTATGGGACCTGGGAATCTCCATAAGACATCGCGGCCCGCCTCAGTTGCGATGTCGCCTGTTACCAAGCGGCACCGCAACCTACTAGTTGGCCCTGACGAGCGGCCCCTCCTCGGGTTCCTCTTCGCTTCACCGTGGGTGACCAAGCCACGGTTACTGAGCCCCCCCCGCCTCGACGATGCGGGAACCCACCGGGGGAGGACTTAAATACCCCTAGATTGTAGCCATCGGGAAACACAGACTCCGGCAGGGAATTGCCCTCCTTAGCTGTAAGCATAATAAAAGTATTCTCAAAACGTTTAGTGCGTATGGGTGCGATGTCCACCATGGACATAATAGTGCTAGAATCAGGCATTTAATTTTTTGTGCAAAATAGGTAGGTATAGGTAAATATCACAACTCACTGACATACACGTGGTGTTACAAATAGATAATTAAAACGTGATGTTTAGCTTTGATGATATGTATGTACTTTAAAAAGGTCAATTGCGTAGTACTCGCAACCAGTATATGTGTATGACCAGAGGGATCGTAGCAGCCCAAGTAACACATCAAAGCAGTATAACGGCCGACTTACAGCATTTCTGTATCGTTTTCGCATTTTGAGTTAGTTCTTTAGTAGCATTACAAACGATTATACGGCTACTGTAATGCTTATTTGGGCACAAATTATACGGCTTTAGATCCTAAATAGGTTCACAAGAGTTGTTTAATTGCATTACAGGCGCATTATATTAGCATTATTGTGGTCAATGAAGTTGCCCATCGCATTAAAGAAGCTATATTATAGTCAATGAAGTTGCCAATCGCATTACAGAAGCATTATACTAGCAATATTATTGATAATGAAGATGTTAATTGCATTACAAAAGCATTAGACTAGCATTAGAATGTAGTAAAAGAATTATTGGAGCTATTTAAGTGTTCACAGTTAGAACTTAATTAAACCCTACATCATTGCAAAAACATCTCTAATACCACGGTACAAATGTTATAATAAAATTATCGTTGTAATTTAACTACTTTGTCTCGCAATATAATATGGACGAAGAGGGTCAAAACTGAGGGAATGACTCCATATTTGTTTGCATCAAAACAAAATATATAATACTGTATAAGTTTTTGACTCTTTTGTTATTTCATGCCTTCAAATATTACTGCGCAATTTAGTTTACTGTAAATGTCTATATAAGTTTCATTGAAAATTTTCACGGGCCCTCGATATTATGTGGTTTTGTTAAAAAATGTTATATAAATATATGCGTAAAATAACCAAAAAAATTGTGTATTTTTAGTATAGAACGAATTTTGCATAATAAACATAATAGTATTGGTTGGACAGTATTAAATTAAGTTATATTATTACTATATAGGCCTAATGATTTTATAAATAGGTCCGAATGATTATACTTTTTGGTTATAAAATATTTACAAAATGGTGTCGGTCTGTAGCAGCCCGGTGAGCCTTTAAAAAGGCTAATTAATGCCGCCAGCAGTATAAATACTCACATGTGAACAATTATTAAGCCAGAGGGCAGATAGAAGACTTTTGATGAACCACTGTAGTGCTATTGTCTATAAAGTAGTTCTATATGGGTTCACCAGTATACCAGTAGATTTGATGTAGACTGAAATAGTGCTATTATTTGAACGCAATTTTGGGGATCCTTGAGCAAAACAAAAAATACAATTTCAGAATTTTTGTACAACTTGTATCCGTTTGCCAAGAGTCTGTCGATAAAATAGCTTTCTGAACGCATGATCTCCATGTGCCTGCGCGTGGCTTATTAAAATAATTATGCTGCCGTCAACAAAAAAAAAACATGTTTATAGCGAATATTGTGCTTTTCCTCAAAATGGCCTTAAATGGTTTTACGAATATAGTAAAATGAACCTATATACAGCTTAACGCATTACAATAACTCACTTGTATTTGATTAAAAAGCTGTTAGCTATACAACAGAACTCAGTTAATCTTTAAAAATGCAAGCTTTAAATTGATTCACTTTTATGCTGTTCAGCAGGTCTAGGCTTTTACTAACCACTTAAAAGTGCTATTATACAACAAAGGGCACCAAAAATAGCTCAAAGCAATGCTCAATGGATTTACGGTGCATTATAATGGTACAAGTTTATGCTATTAAGCAGCATTAGACATTATCTTACTACTAAAAAATGCTATTGTAGACCTTAAGGCACTAAAAACAGCTGAAAGCTGTATAGCGGATTTATGTGGCATTATAATGGTTCATGTATATGCAGTTAAACAGCATTAAACAGTTATTTACTACTTAAAAATGCTATTGTAAATCCAAATGCACTAAAAGCAGCTGAAAGCTGTACAGCTGCGTTGTGGTTTGCTGCACTAAAACTAAAGGCTTTACATAAGCATTTTCATATGCCATTATCCAAACGATATACAGTGTAAAGCATCATAATGGTTTAAAAATGCCAGTATAAAGCATCAAGATGCTCAGTGAGCTTATATAAGAGTTTATACGGACCTTAAGTTCTACATAAGTTTACTATTCGTTTGCTAAAATGCTTCCTGTGTTACTTGGGAGGCGACGTTTATATGTTTTGTAAAAAAGATACGAAATTTGAAAAGATTTTAGTCCGTATATTCGCCATGATCGATTTCAGCCTATGATAACAAAAAACAGTCTATTTACAACAACAACGAAATCTCCATAAAAAAGGTGCAGCTGTCAAGGTTTGGTCCACACATCAACTAAACTAGAGATGATCTTCAGGAGATACCCACTAATCCAGCAAAAATATCCTAGGCTAACGGCGAGCAGTGCCACTGCACACTGGTACGTTAGGACTGGTTCTGCGGTCATTAACCTTTCTGCTCAGCGTGGTATTGATATAATTTCTACCCTTTTCGGGTCAGGCTAGTGTTGAAATGGACGCTTGTTCAAGATATGATCGTGTCATTAACAACACAGGTAAGGCACCGTTGAGATTAAATACGCTAACTTATAAAAACTCCACTTAATAATGATAAATATTTTTGTTTGTGTTAAAAGATAATCTCGGGCAGTGCAGCCGGGCGAGCACGGCCTTCTGTGACAGGCTTGAGTCACACATTTTTATCATAGTTTGGAATCAAAAACCGTGAGAATAGGCTTGACCTATCACCGGCCTCTGTGATAGGTCAAGCCTATTCTCACGGTTTTAAAATAGCTTTCTGAACGCATGATCTCCATGTGCCTGCGCGTGGCTTATTAAAATAATTATGCTGCCGTCAACAAAAAAAAAACATGTTTATAGCGAATATTGTGCTTTTCCTCAAAATGGCCTTAAATGGTTTTACGAATATAGTAAAATGAACCTATATACAGCTTAACGCATTACAATAACTCACTTGTATTTGATTAAAAAGCTGTTAGCTATACAACAGAACTCAGTTAATCTTTAAAAATGCAAGCTTTAAATTGATTCACTTTTGTGAGAATAGGCTTGACCTATCACAGAGGCCGTGCTCGCCCGGCAGATCATATTTAGAATATTATTGCACTGACAGAATGGTACACTTACGCTGATTGCCATAGACGACGTAGTCTATCCCGAAAAGTAGACGATTTAGTTCAAGAATTCACATTACATCCTCTGCTGTTCTCTATCTCTGTTGTTTATCAAAAAAAAAACTATTTTATAAATGGCAAATGAAAAACTTTGCGTCGCCAACATTTTGAAGAACAGATTGACGATAATAGTTTTAAGTACGAACACATCACGTTTAGTGCTTTTTAAAGAGCTGTATCTACAAGTCTATCGTGTTTATTCTTTACCTCGACCAGCATTTTTCCTTCATCCGCAAAATAAAACTAGTATCTTGGAGTAATGTCAAGGTCTATCGCCAGTTATGGAACTAAAAAAAGCTTGTATAAAAACACATTCGCTTTAGATTGGACTATGTATTTCAAATTAAGAAATATTATGATGTGATACATTCCCCAATGTTAACGCAGTACTGGCCGTGCGGCCGCTCGGAGTCAGAATATCAATATTGAACCTCCGTTTGGTGGACACTTTTGTTTGCAAAATATTCTTTGATTTATATTTTTTATTTATTTTGGCCTCAAGCAGGTGCTCATGTTCTAAATGCATTCCCGGTCTTTGTACGTAGAGTCTAGAAATTTCTTGGAGTGTTGCAGACCGTTATTAGACAGCCAATAAGTTCGTAGTCTGTGATCGGCAAACTCCCTAAATGCGGATTTTATACGTCGAAATGTCTACACATGGTTCTGGACCCACAAAATCATTTGCTGAGCCCTCTCTTGCCAGTTCATCAGCCACTTCGTTACCATGGATTCCTTTGTGCCCAGGGACCCACATTAGTCTTACTCTGTTGTGCTTCCCAAGCCTGTTTAGGGTTTGGATAGCATCCAGAATAAGTCCGGAGTCCACTTTGATGGATAGGATAGGATGCCATGGCTTTGATTGCAGCCTGACTGTCACTAAGAATATATATGGATTTACCTCTGGATCCTCTATCTATATTCTC
The DNA here is from genome assembly GCA_945859665.1 of Anorthoa munda. Lineage (NCBI taxonomy): Eukaryota > Metazoa > Arthropoda > Insecta > Lepidoptera > Noctuidae > Anorthoa > Anorthoa munda. The sequence continues at coordinate 53,708,904 of OX243893.1, read as the reverse complement.
TTGAGCACAGGTTATTATGGCATATGTTTCTGCTTGGTAAACAGTTGCCATCTTCTCTAAGCTTTTGCTACATTTGTAACCCTTTGCGTATATTCCCGCACCTGTACCTGATTCCATTTTGGATCCATCAGTGTACCACACCAGACTATCTTGTTCTGGTGGATCGAGTCCCTTCGTCCAGTCCTCTATTGTAGGGAGTTGGACATTAAAAGACCTTTCAAACACAAATATAGTTTGCATTTAATCAGATAACATGCTTGTTACCCGATCCAGGCCTTCATTCTCATCGAACTTTGTTTGGCTTAGAGGCATCCCATAGTCCAGCAACAGCAAGACGATGTAATGTCTTTCTTGCCTCGAATTCAACCATCATATGCAGAGGAGGGATATTGAGGTATCTCTCAATCGCTGACCCGTGATGCCGAGACACACTGTTCTTTGTAACCTGGTGAGTGGCGCTTTGCACGAAGCAAGCTTTGTTCTTGGCCACCACACTATGCTGCCGTATGTAATAATAGGAATGATCATTGTCCGGTACAGCCATCGTATCACTTTGGGCTTCAACCCCCAAGATTTACCGTAGGTGGCACACATGCCGAACACTCGTAAGGCCTTTGTCTTTATATTTTCCACATGAGTTTACCACCTAAGTTTTTTTATCAAGCGTTACACCCAGATATTTAACTTCCGTGGACCAGGGTAGCTTTATTCCATTGAGGGAGAGCTCTCCTAGGTTTTCTAGTTGTCTCTTCCTCGTGAATGGAATAATGACTGCTTTGCTTTGGTTGATAAAGAGGTGGTTCTTTATACACCATTCCTCTGTCATCCTCAATGCCTGTTGTAATAATCCAGAGACTATGTTCGGGAATTTACAATTGACCATTATTGCTATGTCATCTGCATAGCCTATTGTGTAGAATGGTCCGGTATTGAGTTTGGTAAGTAGCGAGTCTACTACCAAGCACCACAATAATGGTGACAGCACTCCGCCTTTTAAGAGAAAGGAAGATAGACTGATGGGCCTGTAAGCTTTAGCTTCTTCATAAGTCGGTCTACCCACCTTCGGTATAAAGGTGACTTTGATCTCCCTCCATGCCTTGGGTACGTACCCAAAGGCTATACAGGCTCTGTAGGGCTAACTCAAATGGGGTATCAAAACAGATGCCCCTTCTTGCAATAGTATTGGGTAGATGTCATCCGGACCAGGGGATTTGAGAGGCTGGAAGCCCGCTATGGCCAGCTTCAGTTTATTTTTATCTACCACTTTCTTTGCCGTGAGCCAGTTAGTTTTGGATGTGTGCCTTGTGAGCTCGTCCCTTTTGACTGGTTCCTCTTCATCGCTATTACGCAGTATACGTTCCGGGAAGTGGGTCCAAAACATCACGTCCAGAGTGTCCAGTCCAGCTTCCGTAAAATACCCATTCTCATCCTTTACAGATGATAGTGGGTTTGTCTTAGTCATGGACATTGCTTTGCGCAACCTCATTCCATTTGGCAGAGTTTCGGAGGTGCAATGCTGCCGCAAATTACTTCTTTTGGCCTTGCGTACCGCCGTGTTATACCTCGTTATTATGCTATAATAGCCAGAAAAATCCTTTCTGGCTTTTGCATCGTTAAAGGCCTGTCGTGTTTCCAGACGTATTTTGACTAGTTCAGGAGTCCACCATGGTACCTTTTTGCAAAAGGCGTTTTTCTTTGGGCAATTATCTTCCCATGCACCGATGGTGCCCGCCTTGATTCTGTCCGCTTCGAATTCTATATCAAGTATGGAATTAAGCTTACCTTTAGGGCTCCCTAGATTTACTTTGAGGTCCCTCCTGTATGAAGCCCAATTTCTACACCTTGGCTTTCTCCTTCGTCTAGTTTCGGCTTCTCCCGCCGGCCTAAAACTAAAGCATATGTAATTATGGTCAGACAGAGAGATTTCGTCCGATACATGCCAATTTTCAATATGAGCGCTGGCCCTGTTTGAAGCCAGTTTCAGGTCAATAACTTCAGTTCTAGCAGAGGTCCTGAAACTAGGTTTATTGCCTGCGTTAAGGATTTGTAAAGAAGAGCTTACCACAAAGTCCAACAAATCCTCCCCTCGTTTGTTGACATCTGAGCTGCCCCAAACGACGTGGTGTGCATTCGCATCGCAGCCAAGTATCAGGTCGAGATTTTCTTGGTTGCCCTAGTCAACCAGTCTTCTGATTAGAGGTGTTACTGGTTCCTTTTGTACATATGGGAGATAGGCAGAGGCAAGGATAATTTTCCTTTTCTCTGTTCCCGTCCCCGCTTGGATCAGAGCTGTCGTGAGATCCCTGTAACAGAAAGTATGTAAGGGTATTGCCTCTATACCGCCCCTGAAATAGATGCAAGTCCTCACGTTATTAGTTGGACAGTCATAGAGCACCATGCCTCCTGTCCCACCTAGGCCTTTTATAGTCCCCTTATACAGATAAGGTGCCTGTATCAAGGCAATGTCGTATGTGTTAAGCTTCAGTTTTTGAACCGGACGGGCAGTAGCGGCTCTGCAATGATGCAAATTAATTTGTTCACATCTTAGTCCCTCCATCTTGCATGATTTTGATGGGCCTGTGTTGATATAGGAGGGCCTTAGTCTTGAGGACCCGTCTCCATCGCCTGGCTCTCCTCGAGAGCAGTCGGCTACTCAATCCCCAGGGTGTCGAAGTCCCCGAGGATGTCATTCTCGTGGTCTGCCTCTGACGCCCTGGTCCTAATCTCTGTCTCATGCGCTGCGTCGTGAGCAGAGATTTCGTCAATGGCCTCCTCACGTTGTGGTGGTCCATCTTCGGAGGGTTCCACTGCTGCTTCCGCAGTGGGTGCCTCTCCCTTGTCTTCTTCCAGGAGCTTGAAAGAGTATCGTTCCATTCCTTCTGGAAGAGAGTAGCTTGCGGCCTTGATGACCCCAGCGGACACCCTGTCCATGAGGTCGATACGACGAATGCCGATCTGCTCAGTGAGAATATTCACGACCTTCCAGTCGTCCGTCCTCAAGGCAGGGTTAAGCCACTGGAGCAGTCGAATGGCCCGGGCAGAGTCTTTCAACGCCAAGTTGCGACTCTTCCATGCTATTTTGACTGGCTTTGGCAGGTCCTTGGCGTCGACGACCTTGGGTTTCAGGGAGTCAAGTTCCACATTGTGGATGGCACCCCGAAACCAGCTAGCTGCATCAGAGTTGTCGCAGGATACATGTACTGCACCTGCGACAACTCCAGGAGCAACCGTGAGAACAGGCAGAGGATCCGGCGCCACTTCCAGTTTCTCAATTATGAGCTCCTGGATTGGAACCAAGTCCTCCGCCTCCAAGTTCTCCTCCGGGTACTTGACTGTGATGACAGAGAGTTTCACAGCCGCCACCGCATCCCTACAGGATCCAGTTGAGGATGAGCGCCCTTGGGTCTTCATCCTCTTGGCCTCCATGTCCCCGCTGTCAACGCTGAGAACAGCACGCGGTCTTTTTGATGGGCCCTCCGTAGGAGTCCCCTCTAGAGCCGCCTGCTGTCTCAGCTTTTGGCGCTTTTTCCATTGCGACCCAGATCATACAACCCAGACGACAAGGTGCTGTCTTTGCCAGTCGCGTCCGGGGCCGCAAGGTCCGAGGTCATTCAACCTCTAACGCAAGTGTCCCGTGTCGCGCCAGCTTTGGCAGCACCTTTATGCCCGGTGGGCTGGTTTGCAGTTGCTGCCTTCGGTGGTCCCACAGCAGTGCCGACCATCGACAGTGCCACAGCAGTACCGTCATTTGACAGTCCCGCCGCAGCCCCACCTCGAGACGATCCCCATACCCTATGTATTATGTAAATTTTCAAGTTTAACTTGCTTGCTCTTGCATTGTAAATTCCCTTCTGAAGGTTACCTGCTTAGTCTGCCTGATCCTGGGCAGGTATCTACATCTTGCAAAATAAATGACACCATTATAGGCCTACTTGCACCATAAACTTAACTTAAAGTAAGCTGCTATAACGAGGTTAAATAACAAATATGACATTCATACATTGGCCGGATTTGCTACTAACTCGGAGTTAATAAGGTAACCAGGGTGGACAAGTGGGCCTTATATGAGTAGTTTTTGTTTCGGAGGCAGTTTGACGATCAAATCAAATGTTTGGCCTGCTGTCGTATTCCTCCATTTTGATAGTGCAGTTGTTTTATTTGACTAAATGGCTATCTCGTAGAATCGATTGATACAACTGTAATGGCTACGCTATCAATTTTTGGGACGGTCACTGAACTCAGTGACATCAAGGAGCTGTAAACATAGGTATGGTTTTTAACCAATGCTGAGTTATGGACATTTGTTTGAGCCCCCCCAACACATTATTGAAACGGCAAGCGCGTAACTACGCTAGAAAATAAGTTGGTGGAATAATAATTCAAAGTAAAAATGTTTATGAAAAGCTTTTAATGGAATAAAAAGTACGATATGTAATATCGCTTATCAATACATAACCAATGAGCCCAAAATACGATGGTGCTATCTTGTCTGGTTGAGGTATGGCTCTGGCTACCTTCCAGATCAATCATGAGACCAGCTACTAATTGCCATGATAATTAAATGATTCCAAAGTTACATAAGTACACCAAGTTTCAGGTTAATCGGCAGCCAGGAAGTTCTTGAAAAATCGAATACTAGTTGCCGGACACGTGCGAAAGCAAGGTTATATAAAGTTCGTAAAATAGAGATTATATCCTCATTATACGTTCCAAAATAATACAACTGTCGTTGTAACTAATTACTAGCTAGAGGTGTAGTTAGCTAACAGATGGCATTGCAGTTGCAAGCTTGTAAATAAAAACCGGCCAAGTACGAGTCAGACTCGCACTTGGTCGGTTGACTTGGCGCACGAAGCGTTTGTTGTATGGGAGTCCCACTTCAATATTTATTTTATTCTGTTTTTAGTATTTGTTGTTATAGCGGCATCAGAAAACATCATCTGTGAAAATTTCAACTGTCAGCTATCACGGTTCATTTGTTACAGCCTGGTGACAGACGGACAGACAGACAGACGGATTGCGGAATCTTAGTAATAGGGTCCAGTCTTTGGGTACGGAACCCTAAAACAAGGAGTAGAATGCGCTGCAGCTTTCTATTAAATAATAAAATTCGGCTTTCATGCAAACAGGTTTATGATTCTTTTTACCCGACTGCCGAAGGAGGGTAATGTGTTTATTATGAATGACTAGCTGTTCCCCGCGGCTTCGCTCCCGTGGGCCACCCCACAGGACCCGTTTTCGGGATTAAAAAATAGCCTATGTTACTCAGGAATAACTTAGCTTTCTATTGGTGAAAGAATTTTTTTAATCGGTCCAGTAGTTTCGGAGCCTATTCGGTACAAACAAACAAAAAAATCTTTCCTCTTTATAATATTAGTATAGATGACGAAAAGTGCTAAGCCTTCTTTCAGCGGAGTAGGTAGTAACCTTCAGCAAGAAGCTATTAACTTTTTTGTTTTCGGTGGGATACCTTCAAAAGGCGCCTGGATTTTTGGGATAAAAACCAGGGAATGTGGGATTTTTACCTCACTTCTTAAAAATCAACCCCAGTATTCGTATATATATGGTGAGAACCAAGGGATGTGCCCTAACAGGCGTTGCAAAGAGGGAACATCGTTAGATAAATCTTGACCGCCCAAGTGGTCTTAGATAGTTGAAGTTAAAAAAAAACAAACAAGGCGGAAAAAAAGTAAATATATAAAAATGGGACCCGCATAACATGGCACCCAAAGGTGCCATAATTATTATGCGGGTCCCATTTTTTTAATCTTCCAAACCCACTCGAGTGGGATATCAAAATGAACGGTTTTAAGAGGGATTACAAAAATATATATCACATTTATGTGATAATAAGTCTGCGAAGCGTCTGTGCCACCATCGTACCTGGAATCACATGCTGTATGCTGCACCCCGGAGTCCCGGCTGCCTATCATGCAAACGGGATTACGGCGTTTTAGGCATCGAGGCGGCAGAAGCTGATACCTACAGTAGGCACGATGGTGATTTCATCACCAAGCTATTTTGTTTTGTTTGTCTTCGTTTCTCTCTATTTAGTAGTTTTGCAGTATTTTCCTTGTATGAATTCATTATTTTTACAAAGTGAAGCGTAGCAAATTCAAGTTTGTGTATTCCTTTCTTTTACCTAAATAATTGTAATGGCAATTTAGAATAAGGAAACGCTGCTTGAAGTTTTAGATGTAAATAAACACTGTCTAGACCAAAAATATATAAATACTACTTACATAGTTACATATATTATGAACTGAATAAGGTGAACATTAAAGATATCTGAAAAATTACCATCGATTTTTCATTAATTGCCCGACCGTCAAAATTTCTGGGGCAACAATTAACAAAATAAAGTTAATTTAAAAATCAAAAACCCGATTGCTTTTTTTATTAACAACTTTTTAGGTATAATTATTTTTGTAATTACTTTGAAACATATGTGATATATATTTTTGTAATCACCTCTTAAAACCCTTCATTTTGATATCCTACTCGATGGGTTTGGTTTTGGGTTTTTTTCCGCCTTGTTTGTTTTTTTTAACTTCACCTAGACCGCTTGGGCGGTCAAGACTATGTCTTAATTTTATAAATCGGTCTAGCGGTTTAAAATAAATAAGGTTATAAAGAACATTACATACATACTACATACGCGCGAAAAACATAACCCTGTTCTTGGAATCAATATATATAAACAGATTTAGTTAATATACCTTCTTACTTTACTGTGAGTATCCCTACTAAATCTTATTAATATTATAAATGCCAAAGGTTGGGTGGATGTATGTTTGTTACTCAATCACGCCAGAATGGGTAAACGGATTTGGATTACAGTCTGGAAAAACACACAGTTTATGCACACGTTTTATCACGGGAATGTGTTCCCATGCAATAATTTTCTATTTTCACGCGGGCGAAGCCACTGGCATAAGCTAGTAAATAATAAACTCTTCTTTGCGAGAATCACTTTTACTAGCCACGTAATGCAGTAGAACTATTATAAAGAGATAGCAAACAACATAAAAGATTCTACAATTTAAATGAAAAGCTGGGCGACCAGAGCAGCAGGCTATCCGCACTTGTTGAAATCCCGAACAGTCGTACTAAGGGATCAACACATCCGCTATGCGCTCAAAGTGTGTATCCCTTTGCAAACGTCTGTGTTCCTTGCTACCTAAGAATTACCAGCCTGCCTTCGAAGAGTGAAAATGCATCTTCTGGACTTCTCATTCACCGCTTTCCATCAGGCAAGCAAGGTCAAAAGCCTTGAAAATTAATTGAACTTTAATTGAAAAAAAAAAACTAAATACAAGCAGCTACACGACTTAGGCAATCTAACTAAAAAGAATGTCATTATTCTTATTCCTTTTCCATAACGGTAGCACTCATATGTAGCAACATACAAAACAATAGACTATCAAATAAAAATAGATGTTCCATTATGTGGGTGTGTAGGTGAAACAATATTTAAAAAGCGCCTTTAGTAAATAAATGGGCAATCACAACAAAGTCGTCCTTTACAACTGACAACTCGTTTTATTCTAAAGAGCAATATTTTTTATCGTCTCATTTGCATATCGATATCACTACTTTGATGTGCGGTTCAATCTTATATATTTAATGTATTACTCAGGCCCAAGGGCCTAATATGTTTTTGTCCCAACTTAAGGAAAAGTTGTTGGAATATATTAGTTTCTTGACACTAACACAATATGTTGGTGAACAAATATACAAGAAGTTTTAAAGAATATTGTTTTACGGAATCCGTCTTTCTGTTGGTTTCTTAAATACATAAAATTTGCCGAATTAATATTATTATTTTTAGACCAGTGGTAGCCCAGTGGTATCGGCCGCGACTTACAAGTTATAGGTCGTGGGTTCGAACCCAGGCGGGCGCTTTACTTTGTGTAAATTATTTCATCACCACTGCTCTCAAAAACGGTGAAGGAAAACATCGTGAGGAACCCGGCATGTCCTAGAAAGAAAAATTCCAAGACATTTGGACTACAAGACGTACGGCGATGCGTCATCGGTACATTGTGGACATCCCACCCATACGCACCAATACTTTCATTATGCGTACAGCTAAGGAGTGGAATTCCCTGCCGGAGTCTGTATTTCCTGATAGCTACAACCTGGGAGTCTTTAAGTCAAGAGTGAATAGGTTTCTTCTAGGTAAGCGTGCTACATCGTCGACCACATCATCACTTACCATCAGGTGAGATAGTGGTCAAGCGCGAGCCTATAAATAATTTAAAAAAAAATACATGTGACATCCACCAACCCGCACTGGGCCCGTGGTGGTGGATTACTGCCCATCCCCTCTCACAGAGAGGAGGCCTGTGTCCCAGCAGTGGGAACATTAATAGGCTAATGATGTGATGATGATGTGATATTATTATGCGTCTACCCGCACATGGTATGGGTACTAAAATACAGGTCATTCCATTGTAGATCTGAAGGCCAATTATCGTACTTAAAAAATGTTCTAATAAAAGTAGCAATATCATCTTCTCAGCGAAATTAGAGATGTTTTTGAGGCAAATGCGAACGTTCTCTCACCCCTGTATTAAAATATTAGCTGCTATATTTTTTTAAGCTACAGTATGTATATTACAGTTCTACTGTGGTGGCCACTGTTTTTAGACGGTGAAACTAACATTCAAATGCAAGGCTCTACTCTTGGCCAGGAGTAACAAGCCTCATTGGTACCCTCTGCTTTTTAATCCTAAATGTGTCTGACTTCGCACATTTAGGATTCCGTATACCAAAGAAAAAATCTCTTCTTTTTTGTATTTTTTAGTAAAATATACGCAATGATACCTATATAGTATCACCAAATTTTAAGTTCAGTTCATAGATCAAAGGGAGTTAAAAATATGCCCGAAACAAAATGTTGTGACAGACAGACACGTGAGTGACAGCAATAGGGCTCCATTTGGACACTTCGGGTACGGAACCCTAAAACATGCGGACATACGGCTTCCTTGGTCTAGTAGTCGTAAGCGCTACTCCCAATCATAATTGTTCTGAGCGTGAGGTTCGGATTCGAATCCTCTGTCCCGTCTCTCTGAGTAGTATCCCGTAGGCTTATTACGTATCTTGCAATACGCAATAATTGCTCTTCAATACAGAAGTTTTAGAGATTTTGGCGGTTTTTTAGAAATAAGTGCATTTGACAAACAGAGAGCGATTTGCAAACGATTGTGTAGGACCTACCATTAGCTACACAGTACGTAATTCCGACATTTATGACATAAAGCGTTTGATCGCGCGATGATTGCTGATTGTTGTTTCTTACATTGTAAGCCTGCCTGAGTTAGGCCGGGTTTCTCACCGCAAAATTATCACAGAATTAATGTGACAAATTGTCAAGCACGCGTTATCTGCTGTGATTGGTTGAATGATTTTTTAACACCCAACCACAGGCGATTATTAGTCGATTACGTTAACAGCCCGATAAACGCGTGTTGAGAAACCGGGGGTAAGACTCGTATCTAGTTGACAGATAGCCGTCCTTAGCGATCCTTAACTATCCGTAGGGTTGGTTAAGAATCGCCTCCTGGGTCCATAGGTCTGAAAACAACGGACGATATATATTGTACGTACAACAATCGCATATCGGTATAAGTCATTAATAATAATATATCATACAACAAGGTGAGTAATGCCACAAGTCGCCACACTATACCCAACCACGGCAAATCCTGAAAGCCAGAATTAGCAGAGGTGACCACCAGAAAAGCGTCAAGTCTATGAATGCTGTAATAAGATTTATAACAACATGCAACCTTCACAGTAGGTACTTGTTTTTTTTATCCTGTAGCCTGTAGAAATGCTCATGCATACTGCGCTACCAAGGGGAGATAGCGCAGTTATGTGGGACTCCAACCTACTATAACTCCACGGTATCCTACTATGCCGCTTATGGCGGGAACACGGGCACGCGTTTAGCACTCACCGTGAACCCGCCTCGACTGTCCGTCACCGGACCCTCCTCTGGGGAGTACCCCCCATCACCGGCGCACCAGAACACACTGTGCGCCGTGATCACCCCAGCGACCGAACCATCACATAGGTGTCAGACGACCCCGTATATTGCACCCTTGTTCCCCTTATGACGGTTCAAGGTAGGTACCTAGACCTACATACTAGAACTAGGCAATCAACACAGAGATCTTTTCAAAACCAAACATTTCCTTACTTCCGTTTTGCACTTCTATCGAGATTCCATAATGCAGTCTTGAATACATTACATTATAGATTCTATTTAATATTCTCAAGATCCACGGGGAAATATAATTTCCTTACGATTAGATCCTAATTTGTCTGTGTTTCCTCAATAGATTATATATTTTATGATTGTATGAGTAAACACGTGCTTTACAATTAAATAAAGCCTATCTCCCTGAAGTTCCTCATAAATTGATTAATCTAAAATCTGCCAGTCTTTTCCCAATTATCGGGTTCGGCTTCCGGTCTAACCAGATTCAGCAGTGTTTTACACGGAGCGACTGCCTATCTGACCTCCACAACCCAGTAACTGGTTAACACGATACCTCTTGGTAAGACTGGTGTCAGATCTCAAGCTTCTTACTACCCGTAACGTCTGTCAAAGACCTTCAAATGACAACCGGCTAAACGTGCTTTCCGAGGCACGGAGGAAACTCGCTATGATAAGATGTTCACCCATCCTCAGATTGTCCTCGGCAAGCGTTGCTTAACCTTGGAGATAAACCCATACGGCTATTATTAATTAGCCACGAGCTGAGTTCCTAATAAATTTATTAACAAAAGATTCATGAACAAAATCATGTGTATTCTTTTCAACGTTTTGGTGGAAAATATGAAGTAGGTGACTCCGTATCGAAACGTCCGATTCGCAAAACTATATATGAGCAGAATGACTATTCTCAAAATGACCTACTATTACAGCAAAAAGTACAATTAGCAAAGGGTCCTATTGTCAAAGTACATTCATGCTAAAAAATTACTTACGGTTTTTCGTGGCTCATTGTATAATTTATTTTAAAAGTAACACACATATAACATCATGCCTGTATTTTGGAAAGACTTAGGCAGAAATGCGGCGAAACGTGGTTGTTTTACAAGTAATATTTAAACGAAATGAAGAATTAAAAAAATTGTACTAAACAGTTTTTACTAAATATTTTATCATCTACGAGGTACCTATGTCAAATATGTCAATAGATATCTGTACCATTGTATCTTGTATCTAATTAGTTGTAAAAAATACCTTAACATTTTATTTTCCGTTTCTATACTCTATATTGGAAGAAAGAGGACCGACCACCTTATCAGCACCAAAAATGGAAGAAATGAAAAAAACGCAACGATTGATCTCATTTCTGTCGGTGTCTGGATCACAGATAGCTTTCAGAAAGAAAAATAATAATCTAACTATCTATGTGTGATCTGACTGTATCATCCCTTTTGTTTATAGGACGTTTTGATACGGAGTCAACTAGGTAATTGTTAAACAAGTCCAGTGATAAAATTAGCCTCATTCTGCATTTGCGCTAAAATTTTGATAAGTAGTTGAATAATTTCTTAGATAATAAATTAGTAGTTAAATGGGACTTAAACATACTTTTTGGCGAAATAAGGGTTTACTATATCTACAGCTCTGCATCAGGCTTCTGAGTTGGTGCAGCATCCATGTCAATCGCGACCATCTGAGTTTGTTACGAGTACTTCTGCGATGTATAACACAAAACTACGCCAGTATTCTGTGGCAATGCTGTGGATCTGTGAATTGGCGAGACTATAACGATTAGCCGAGCACAAAGCCAGGCACCGGGCTTCTACTAGGCAATTCCAGGTGAGAAACCCAATAACACCATAAGATGCATTAAAAAAATATTAGTACAGACTAGACTACAGTAGTTTTGTTGACAAAAAATCTAAAAGCATGGAATAATTTTAAATAATTCTGCTCGTTAAGGAATCTATTTTATATGGTATTAATGTCTTGGTGACTTTTTTTTTTTTATCTTTTATAGACTCGCGCTTGACCACTATCTCACTTGATGGTAAGCGAAGATGTGGTCTACGATGGAGCACGCTTGCCTAGTAGTAACCTATTCACTCTTGACTTAAAGACCCCTAGATCGTAGCTATCGGGAAACACAGACTCCGGCAGGGAATTCCACTCCTTACTGCTTTATCGTTTTACAGATACCCCATTAGTACGTTGCATGCGTTGCGTCGTTGCAGCGTCAACGCTGCTTCGTTTTACATAATAATTATATTGAAACGACACAGCGACAGCACTACGTCGATACAACGCTGACACAACGCGCCGTGTGAACCGGCTCTAAGACCTCTCTTGCTTTAGATCGTGCTCGTGATTTAGATCGTGGATACAAATCCGAGCAAATACCAAAGTAGCTTTTTCAATTAGTGTGTACTTTCTACGTTTGTCTTGGACATCGCTGGCGTCGGTGAAGAGCAAAAAACATCGTGAAGAAACCTGGACTTATAGTGAATATAAGTTTGATACTGCCAACCCGTCTTAAGCAAGCGTGGTCATGCCTTCTCTAGAGGAAATGAGGTCGTTTCCCAGTAGTGGGCAGCAACAGGCTGGCTATTATCATTAAGGGATTTGTCGTGAATAGGCTCAAATTGTATAACATGTGACTTATAAATATAATTGGCGACACGGGGGTTCCATTGCATGCACCTGCGTCTTTGCATCGAATGTGTATATATCATCATCATTATTTCAGCCAAAAGACTTGCACTGTTGGACATACCCGTACTACCGCAGCCTTGACCAGGTCGTCACTCCACATAGTTGGAGGTCTTCCAACGCAACCTCTTCGGTAATGGTATACTTGAATCTTATACATAGGACGTAACAGAATTTAGCCCTATCATGTTGCGTAGAGCTTATTATATCTTTCTTAGGCAAGTTTCACTGGGCTTGTTGATGCGCTGTTCTTATATAACTGCCACACGTAGTGGCACATGTAGAAGTACGGTCTACTTCACAATTGCTGCAATAGCAACATACAGTACTTCAGACATTCCTAAGTATACAATGGAAAAACAGTACTTAGAATAGAAATACAGGTATTATATTTAGAAAAGGGTATCTAAAGCATAAGGGTATAATTTTAAGTCTTTTCTGCCACTCGTATCAATCATTATGACAGTTTTATCATGTTGTTTATTGCCGTTAGTTAACGAGGAACGTTTTTCCTTTTTTTGACGACTGATTCGATTGGAGTGTAGGCATTTTCCTTCATTAGAGCTAAGAATATAGGCCTAACATCTATTCAGCCTAGCACCTTCATAAAAGACCGGCCAAGTGCGACTCGGACTCGAGCATCGAGGGCTCCGTACACTCAACTACATTGATCAAAATAATTAGGAAATATTATTGAAGTTCATATACAATGAAAGCATTGCTGAAACATTGCTCTAACGAATGTGAATGCATGAAAACGTTACTCTAACGAAAAGATACAACTGGTTTGAGGGATAAAATTAACGTTACCATTGGAAACTTGTTATCCCCATACATCTACATAGTTCGTGATCAGTTTACCAACTGCAAATAAGTTTGGAAAACGGACCAAGATACTCATCATCGGCAATGAGGCACTGGTCGAGTCAAAGCCCCAGAGCCTTGAACATCGACGCCAAGTTGCCAGCCTGTTGGTTTAATCGGTTACATTTCAGGGAGTATGCAATGGAATTGCATGAATTAATCCCACCTAGCCTGCGCCATCATCGGACTACAAGACGCACGGCGACGCGCCATCTGTACATGGTGGAATCCCTAACATTCGCACTAAACGTTTAGGGGATACTTTTACTGTGTGTACAACTAAGCGTAGAATTCCCTGCCGGAGTCTGTGTTTCCTGATAGGTATACAAGTAGATGTATACAAGTCAAATACATCTGTCCCTTACACGCACTCAAAATAACCTTACTCTAAGAGCTTATGGTAACCCCCCTGGGGTTTTTAAGTCAAGTCAATCACATCATCGCTTACCAACAGGTGAGATACTGCTCAAACGCAAGCATATCAATAATAATTTAAAAAGTTAATTATCGTTTTTATGTGTCACTCAAATTTACGGATTTCGGATTTTTTCTTTACTTGCTATAATTGCTACGCCTACTTCCCAAATTTCATGATTCTAGGTCACCGGGATGTACTGTATTTTATTCACTTGCGAGTGTCAATAATCAGCGCAAGCCGCCGTATCTTTTGATTTCGTTGATTTAGGAGTTTGATTTTTCACAGCTCCAAGGGATTGCAGACCTGAGTATATGAATATTAAATTTATTTCAACTTGATAACTCCAGGCGTTCCAGAGACAGACAGACAGACAACGAAGCGAAGTAAGGGTTTCTTTTTTCCTTTTGAGGAACGGAACCCTAAAACGGAAGAGCTCAAAGTTAAAGTAGCCAAATTCTCCTAGCTTGGTGCCTGCCTTATCATCTTAATGGCATTGGACTGCTCTAGTCCTTTTCCAGTTATTCAATTATTACAACTTTATAAGGTTCTTTCTAAAAGCTCAGAAATGCCGAATCATAAGTCAAAGCAAAACTTTATAAAATAAAACTTACAAATATATACCCGTAGGAGCGAAATGCCAGCAGGTATTTAGAAGTTTTCCTTGACCGTTCTGCGTTTATAACTCTTTTCACATATCTACATAAATTTTGGTATCTTGATAGCAAAACAAATTAGCAAGGTATTTTAATACACGAAAGGATTTGCAATAAGTGTGAGTAATTTATATGGCATTTTAATGGGTATTTTATAATGTTGTTATTGCTGGAATCATTCGTAACCTGTTTTATATTTAAGGTCCTTTCTGTATCCCTTTATAACCATCATCATCTGCCTAGCCTTTTTCCCAATTATTGTTGGGGTCGGCTTCCAGTCTTACCGGATTCAGCTGAGCACCAGTGTTTTACATGGAGCGACTGCCTATCAGACCTCCACAACCCAGTAACTGGGTAACACGGTACCCCTTGGCAAGACTGGTGTCAGATCTCAGGCTTCTGACTACCCGTAACGGCCGTCAAAGATCTTCAAATGACAGCTGGGACCAACGGCTTAACGTGCTTTCCGAGGCACGGAGGAAACTCGGTATGTTGAAATGGTCACCCATCCACGGACCGACCTCGTCAAGCGTTGCTTAACCTTGAAGATCGACCCGTGCGGCTGTTATTATTTAGCCACGAGCTCCTCTCTGTATCCCTTATAGTATCTGTATCCCTTTATAACCGACTTCATAAAAACGAGAAGGTTCTCAATTCGATTGAATGTTTTATTTTTGTATTTCTGTTCAGCGATATCTACACCAATTGTTAACATATTTCGATATTTTTTTGTTTGAATTACATTTAGGTCATACATTGTTTTGCATAAAAATACAATCGACTTCCAAATAAAAACACCACTAAGTGCAAAATAACTTTCATTACAAAAGTCGGTTATTCTCGATTTGTTTCTCCGGTTTTGGACACCAACTTCCGATTTCTTTTTATCCAATCATCTTCACCTTATAGTCAGGGTATTAACTTTCAAAGAAAGAAAGAAAAGTTGGTTTTTGTTGTGTTAGTTGAAATACCAGTTATTGTAGCTCAATTTAGGAGTCTTGCCAACGGTTATGCCCAGCAGTGGACTTGGGATAGGATATTTTCAGTTTCGTATTTTTAGACAAGAATCACCATAGAAACCGTTGTTCTTTAAAATGTAATTGAGTAACCTTGGGAATAAATGTGACGGCCACAAGATTCAGCTTCTGTAAGTATCAACGTCAGAGGAGGATCCAGGGAGGAGGGGGCATGTTTAGATGTCGTAGCCGATACTCTCTGAGCCCTACTATAACCGCTTTGATAACATTTGATAATTTTTGCATAAGGCCGGTTTTTTTTTAATATGTACTTTAACGACAACTGCCTGACATACACATACCTAACTACACGCCTTGGGTTACCCAAAGGGTTAGGCAGCCCAACCCACCTATATTACACCCACATTTGACCAGTTAATCTATCTAATATTTGTATAGTTATTGTATGTCATTGTTCAGGGCCAGATTTAATTCGTAGTAGGTGTAGCAAATGTTTATCATAAGTTCGAAAAACATTTGACCGAATTTCATTTCACCTAAAACTTTTCAACTATTATCGTTTCGTTTTTATTTTTTAATTCAACGAATTCACGTCTGCCACTGTCTCAGTTGATCTATTATCAATTCGATTTTTTTAGTTATTTCGATGTTTCACTTGGTCGAAAAACTTTTTACCGAAGTTACACTTGGCCGAAATAACATTTGGTCGATTTTTTTTATTTTTAAACGCATATCAAAATACTCAGAGAGAGAAACAGTGTGCGGGAGCTGAGCATCCCCTTCGAACCTAACCTATCCGTGTCGGGGTGCCCTAAATTCGCGAACTCGCTACGCTCGCTCTTGGACAAATTCTTTGAAATAATTAATTAATAAAAACGTCTAATGGATGGCAGCTATAAATAAATCATTTGCATGAAAATTCAAAATAAATACGTAAACACAGACAAGACTGCGTGAAGTCGATTTTGCAGCGATTCGTTTCTGTCACTAAATTTTGTAGCACAACATATTGACTTTTTATGACACTATTTTAAATTGAAAATGCTGCCAAGTAACCGGCTCTATATTTGTAACTAAATAATATTCCCTATAGTGTCGTTTCGGTTTGGTGAAAATATGGTAAATGACAAAAGTTCAAAAGAGGCTTCGGCCAAAAGCAAAAAGTTATTTTGTAAATCGGTGAAATGTTGGCAGGTAAAAAAAATCTTATGCCACATGATACTTCGATGATTTCAAATAATGCATATAGCAAAAATAACGTCGGTCAATAGATTTCGGTAAAATGAAATTCGTACAAAAATTATTCGTAACAGTGATCGGTTCCCGTAGCAAATGCAACAGGCTCCGCGCTCTGGGGGCCACTGGCTTGGACGAACAAAAAAAAAACAAGCTGTAGTACCTTATAGGTACATCATAACACATCACGTGTAGCTTTAGATATTTTTGATGATAGGTTTTTAAATTTTCAAGCTAGGGTCGCTCGCTCTTGCGCTCAGTTTCTCTAAATTCGGTTTTTGTATGAATTGTCAAAAGAACATCTTAATAACTATTGGTTGTTTTACCATTCTGCAAAAAACTCTTTTTTTGTTCAGCGTAGCGAGGGGCAGCCAATGGCGGCAAAAAATACACGGTTGATAATAAGAAATCCATGGGCGCCGGAAGGTGCGGGCGGCGGTGGGGCCGCAGGGGAGATCCCTATCCCCTGCGGCCGAAAAGTGATAGTTGGCGGGGCCACTGACCTGACCCGTCACAGAGGCACCAAGGGTGCCATATAGGGGGTCTTCTGGCATCCACGTGCTGGTTTGGTCCTTGGGGTGGTCACGGCGTGCAATGTGTTGTGGTACGCCGGTGATGTGAAGTATACCCCAAAGGAGGGTCCGGTGACGGATAGCCGCGGCGGGTTCGCGGGGAGTGAACGAACGCATGCCCCATAAGCGGCACAGGAGGACACCGTGGAGTTTTAATGGGTTGTAGTCCCAAATCTCCCCGTGGTAGCTCAGTATGCTTTTTTTTATTATTATTGATAGGTTTGCGCTTGACCACTATCTCACCTGATGTTAAGCGATGATGTGGTCAACGATGAAGACTCCCAGGTTGTAGCTATCAGGAAATACCATAGAAATACAGACTCCGGCAGGGAATTCCACTCCTTTGCTGTACGCATAATAAAAGTATTCCCAAAACGTTTGGTGCGTATGGGTGGGATGTCCACTATGTACCGATGACGCATCGCAGTACGTCTTGTAGTCCGATGAGGGAACGGGCTAGGAGAAATTTGTTCATGAAATTCCAACGCACACTCCCCGAAATGTAACCACAACAAAGTACTTATTTTCTTTTGTCGATATCCTTCTATAAAGTCAATATTCGACCCGACTACATTACTAATTGAGTAGCGTAAAACTTTCCAGAATGAAATAGTGAATACCACAAATTAGAGGATTCACCTCTAATCTGCGGTATTAGAAGAGATTAGAGGTGAATACATACGATTTTTTTCTAATTTCGAAAGAGAAATAAACAAGGAGCGTGCACGCAAAGATCCAGGAACGAAATATACCATTCCCCGTGGCTCTAACGCGCGCTCGTATCGGCTCCTTTCGCAATTCGCACCCGCGCCGCGGTGGTACTCAAATAGATAATATTTTTCTAACTTCAGTTGCGAAGTTAGATTTTATAACTCCTTCTTCAGTTACCAGTTAGTCCTTATTTAGTTTAAGTCAAGAGTGAATAGATTACATCTAGGCAAGCGTGCTTCACCGTAGACCACATCATCGCTTACCATCAGGCGAGATAGTGGTCAAACGTGAGAATATAGATTTAAAAAAAACATAATTCTATGTGGGCCCGTTTTTCTAATAAATAAGTTCACCCTCTTTTACATGGCACTTAAACATCACTGGCAGTTTATAAATTACCAGTTCAAATTTTATCCAAATCGAGAGGAATTCGTGGCTTAATAATAACAGCCGCACTGGTCGATTATCAAGGTTAAGCAACGCTTGACGAGTTCGGTCCATGGATGGGTAACCTTTTCAACATACCGAGTTTCCTCCGTGCCTCGGAGAGCAAGTTAAGCGGTTGGTCCCGGCTGTCATTTGAAGATCTTTGACAGTCGTTACGGGTAGTCAGAAGCTTGAGATCTGACACCAGTCTTGCCAAAGGGTACCGTGTTACCCAGTTACTGGTTTGTGGAGGTCAGATAGGCAGTCACTCCATGTAAAACACTGGTACTCAGCTGAATCCGGTAAGACTGGAAGCCGACCCCGATATAGTTGGTAAAAGGTTAGGCAGATTGATTTTTTAACCGACTTCAAAAAAAGGAGGAGGTTCTCAATTCGTCGGAATCTTTTTTTATTTTTTTATGTTCCCCGATTACTGTAAGACGCCTGGACCGATTTGGAAAATTCTTCTTTTGTTTGAAAGGGTATACTTCCCAGTTGGTCCCATAGTCATCAAGTCAGGATCTGATGATGGGATCTTGGAGAAATCGAGGGAACTCCTCAAATATTATAGGCATACATATAGCGATTTTGATATTTTTATCAACAATGCAATCATCTGCATTCAGAAAGTAACATTTGGTGAAGTGGGACTGGTGAAGAAGACCACAGATGGCCAATAGAATTCCTTAATGCTAAGTATGTCGTGGGTTATAAGATATCTAGAATGGTTTAACGACTATGATGAAGCAAATAGTGCTGATGAAAATGGTACCATCGAACTGATCTGATGATGAAGCCGGTAGGTAGGCACGGGTACTCCGAAATAAAACAATGTATCCTAGTCGAGTATGGGATTATTGGAATCGTCATGAGATATACTTTGGCTATATATGATGTTTATTGCAATTGGAAGTACCTATCAAAACTAAAAAGAGATAAATAAAAAACTTTTTAACAAATAATTAAACCGACTTCCAAAAAAACACTGCAAAACGAAAAATAACTTTCTTTTCCGAAGTCGGTGTCGAAACACGGAAAACAATAATGTACCAAAGACACTGGCTTCGGAAAAGAAAGTTTTTTTTCGTTTTGCAGTGTTTTTTTGGCAGTCGGTTTAAGTTTTTGTTAGAATTTTATCCAAATCTCGTCAGTAGTTTTTGCGTGCTTTCGTGTTCATCATAATAGTAGAATATATGGTACGAGCCAAAGGCGAGGGCAAAGTAAGTGTAAGTGTGTACATTATTTGGTCCCATATTATGGCAGCATGCTGCAATAATGTGTAGGTATTGTACGTAAACCTAATTACTGTTTGAGGTACGGAACACAGTGCAGTGTACTCCTAACCGCATACAAATGAACTTGACAATCAACTATCACGGACAAACGTGCCAGTCACGTGGCCATCCGCCATACAAACAACGTAAGTGAAGCTAATTCAACGGATATTATATGTATTATGTACCAGCCACGTCAAAAACGTGCGAATTATAGACCTATGCCATAATGTGGGAAAGCCACGCTTTGTTGCACATAGCTTAGCAAATAACAATCATCGCTCACTGCCATACATACCCACACTGGAATCTAGACTTTAAAACTTAATGTTAAGGGCCTAAGTACATTGTATAATAACGATGGAGGACATCGAACTGATTGTACCTTAAATTAATGCTTATAACCTATGTTAGACAAGGCTAACAGTGATACACTGATGAGGCTCATTAGTAGATATACTTACAGTTGCGAAGTTGTATTTCCTGCTCAGAATTATGCTTTTAATAGTGTCTGGATTCTGCTATATCATTGCTCAGGAAAAAATAAAATTCATTCAATTATAATTCTGTGTGGTTGCATTTCGATGTGACACTAAGTAGTGACTGGACTGCATCATAGGAAGGTCTAATGAGGTTAATTTGTAAGTCTGCAACAAGATGAGACCTTGTTCATCCGAGGTAGTAGTGTCTTATGGACACACGGTTGGAACGGAGTTCGATTCATTAAATTTATAGTCTTTCAGTTTCGTAAAATATGATGAAACTGAAATAACAACAACACAGCTGATGCTGAGTGTAGACATACAATAGCGGCTGCTAGCGTAGGTACTGTATGTGTCTAGACAGCGCGCGCTCGTACATTTTCGGTTTTATTCGTGCGCCTCTGGCTCTCTCCTCGCCTTCTCCATTTTGTGCGGCTCTTCGCTGGTACCACCAAGTACGTAAGCGGCGGTGCTTGTACTATCCTGCATGCAGCACGCTGTGCCTCGCACTATTTATTATAAAAATATTATTTATATTTATTCATTTATTTATTTATTTGATACTAGGAGAACCAACAGCTATAACAGTTGGATAACAATTGTATATGAGACATAGAGCCAATTACAGGTTCTCACGCATAGATATTTATTTATATTAATAATAAAGGATATTTAAATATCCTTTATTATTAATATAAATAAATATCTTTAACTTAAGTTAAAATTATAAGTTACTTAAGTTAGAATCGATTGAAAAAGTTGGTGTCGCTTTTTACATAGTTACACTTTTTTTCAATTCATTTAAATTTTTCAATATTTTGTTTCAATGATGTCTCTGTGATCAACGCGGTGAATACCGGAAGTGATAACCGTCTGGTAAGACGCACATGATTGAACTTAATTGAGCTGGAAAGATCTCGGCTGATGAAGGGGCTGCAGTGGAACAGTTGACAATCGACATCTGAGGTTCTAAGCCACGCCCACTGTCATCTATACCTTAGGGGCAAACTTAAATTGGAGCGAAAACTATTAGAAAATTAAATACACACATCATAAACGGACTCTGCCGATGGTTTTTACAAAAACATTACCGCGCAAGTTCTTATTTCAAACTGGCGGCTAGCAGCTGACAACAGACCGTTCACTATTATTTTGCATGCCTATGAATGCAACCTTATTGCTACGAAAATAAAGATCACTAAAATAGTTAGGTAATCTGGCTAGTGTCTTTGCCGTGCAAATTGAATATTAAAATTGTCTGGTTCTATGCGACTGCCACATATAAGAACACAGTAGATGACATTTTTTTATAATGATTTTATAGCCAGATAATTTTATTTATATTATTTTAATGAGTTTTACTATACTGAAATGGACTGTGTAATGCATAAAAATATGTATTATATCTATGGTGTAATGCTAACCTGGAAACTTTAGATTTTAATTGAGATTTTGTGCTTTCATTATTCACAATAGGAAAGTTCCATCAAATTGTAAAAACACCTTATATTAGCAAATATCCAGAACTTACCAGGTTTGGAATAGTCTTTTTTAGGCATGTTTAAAATATCCAATAGAATTTAGGACACTACTAATATCATTTGTACAATTCGTAGGTTCATTTTCCTTGTTTAGTATTCTCTTGAAATATTAATATGTAATTTAGTTACTATAATACATGATGACTTTCTATAGGCTACTTCAAATCATAATACATTTTTGCGCTATCCTGGAATAAAATAGTTTCAAGGCAGTTACTAGGTTTTGATATACATCAGCCCTCTGTGGTGAGGCCACGTGGTGACATTTTTTACCCGACTGCCGAAGGAGGGTAATGCGTTTATCAGTCTATGTATGTATGTTTGTTCCTATGTGGCGTTCTAGAGACCAAACGCGTTCGCCGATATTGATGATTCTTACGTCAATCGATTCGTCTTAATCCTGCGAGTGTCACTGGCTACATTAAAATTGGAAAAAACAAAAATATCGGATTTTGGGCGCCATTTTGCGGGGTAAAAATTTTTTTTCTTCCAAACCCATCGTGTGGGGTATCAAAATAAAGGATTTAAAGAGGCGATTTCAAAAATATATAACACTTATATATTTAAATGAACCTAATTCTAAAAAAAAATAACTAAAAAGTTGTAAATAAAAAAAGTTACATCTGGTTTTGGTCCGCCAGCTCGCGAATATGTATCCTCCGACTGCACAGCATGATTTTCTTCTTGTTTTAATTTTTTAATTAACTTTGTTATTCTGTATATTAGAGTTTAAAAACAAATAGACAGGACGCAAAAAAACACGGTCATGTAAACTTTATCTATCTGTATAAATAAAAGTGCTGTATGTGATTGTAAACGTATCACTAGAGAACGGCTGAAACGATTTGTTGCTATTGTTTGTTATATAAAGAAAGAAATAAATACGTTTATATGCGCCAGGCACGACGCATACCATAAAAAAACAAAAGGAAAACATAAAAACAAAATACAGTGCAAGCCTCACAATCACGTATATATGTCGTATATGTTACTGTAAAAGCCCGAACTACAATGAAAGATTTACTAAGTCTTACTGGTCCGAAATCATCTTCATCAGCATCTTCCTGCCTTTGTCCCATGTCATGTCGACGCAACACATTTTCTTCTTCCGTATCGTCCTTTCCCCAATCACGCTATAATAGATTTATTTCATATCACTCCTCACACAGTCCATCCATCTTTTCTTTGGCCGTCCCCTCCCTCTCCATCCATGCACATTTAAATACGTAACTCTTTCAGTAACATGCTTTTCATCCTCCATATCAAATTACCATACCAGGACAGACGGTTTCCTTTCAACTTTTCTGTCACTGGCGCCACTTTCATTTTCCTGATTGGTTTTACGTTAAAAATATACGTACATCATAATTTAGTTCATCATAATGTAGGTATTTTATTGTTTATGTGTAGCCATTGCTGGAACAGTGGGACTGCTGGGCAAAGAGTACACCCAAGTCATTCCAGACATTATTTTCCTGCACTGTCTCGAACCAGCCCTCATGGTACGCGTCCAAATCATCTCGCCACCTATTTCTGGGCCGGCCTCAACGGCACGTTCCATCTTCAGGAACCATTGTGGAGGCTTATCTAGCGGTCAATTTGCATGCAACTAACGTGAACCGCAATGGCATTGGCCCAATTGAGCCTAGCTGCCTTTTTACCCACGTCTATTATGCCCGTTTGGAAACATGGCGTAGTATTCCGTATTCGGTCTGTCTTTTTTACATCCAGAAGGCTGCTTAACTCTCTGGCAATCCCCAAGTGCAATTCTTTGAGCGACCATGTCTGGGAACCGTAGGTTCGGATGAGCAGAATATACATATCGATGAGTTTACTCTTCAGGGTGATCGGCAGATTCAATGTCAATAAATAAAAATTATCAGTGCCTATTTGGCAAAATGATAAGGTCAATTAATCTTTAAAATATTAATAGTACTAGTACTGTAGCCCGTTATTGAGGAGCTCGTGGCTAAATAATAACAGCCGCACGGGTCGATCATCAAGGTTAAGCAACGCTTGACGAGTTCGGTCCCTGGATGGGTGGCCATTTCAACAAACCGAGTTTCCTCCGTGCCTCAGAAAGCACGCTAAGCCGTTGGTCCCGGCTGTCATTTGAAGATCTTTGACAGTCGTTACGGGTAGTCAGAAGCTTGAGATCTGACACCAGTCTTGCCAAGGGGTACCGTGTTACCCAGTTGGAAGGAAGAAGGTTAAAATCGGATTCGACCTCACCAATATTTTAAATATTTTTAATTTTGATTTGAGATAACATTAGTTTGTATTTTCAAAGAGGTTTAAATACTTTTTAGTTATGGACTTAGTAAGTAAACTAAACGACATGAGTCTTGTATACAATAAAAAAAATATAGATGCTTGTGACAGCGGTAGTGCTAGAGAATAAAAAAAAGAATACAGTTCTGACAATATTCCTTGTGATTTCGTTAGTTCAATAAATCTGATATTCTTTTTGACAGATTGAATTGTCGAAAAATAAATTGAAATTTTTTTTGCTTTTTGCGAAAAAAGCGACATAACCCAGCAACACCGCAAAGCGGTCACTGTCGAATTACACTTGATGGAAAGAGAAGCACGATGGAATTTGTATAGATACTAGCTGACCCGGCAAACTTTGTTTTGCCATAAAAACACCTAATATGCATCTACCCTACCTACCCTACCCTACCCTACCCTACCTACCCTACTTACCCTACCTACCCTACCCTACCTACCCTACCCTACCTACCCTACCCTACCTACCCTACCCTACCTACCCTACCCTACCTACCCTACCCTACCTACCCTACCCTACCTACCCTACCCTACCTACCCTACCCTACCTACCCTACCCTACCTACCCTACCCTACCTACCCTACCCTACCTACCCTACCCTACCTACCCTACCCTACCTACCCTACCCTACCTACCCTACCCTACCTACCCTACCCTACCTACCCTACTCTACCTACCCTACTCTACCTACCCTACCCTACCTACCCTACCCTACCTACCCTACCCTACCTACCCTACCCTACCTACCCTACCCTACCTACCCTACCCTACCTACCCTACCCTACCTACCCTACCCTACCTACCCTACCCTACCTACCCTACCTACCCTACCCTACCTACCCTACCCTACCTACCCTACCCTACCTACCCTACCCTACCTACCCTACCCTACCTACCCTACCCTACCTACCCTACCCTACCTACCCTACCCTACCTACCCTACCCTACCTACCCTACCCTACCCTACCTACCCTACCCTACCTACCCTACCCTACCTACCCTACCCTACCTACCCTACCCTACCTACCCTACCCTACCTACCCTACCCTACCTACCCTACCCTACCTACCCTACCCTACCTACCCTACCCTACCTACCCTACCCTACCTACCCTACCCTACCTACCCTACCCTACCTACCCTACCCTACCTACCCTACCCTACCTACCCTACCCTACCTACCCTACCCTACCTACCCTACCCTACCTACCCTACCCTACCTACCCTACCCTACCTACCCTACCCTACCTACCCTACCCTAATTTTCAATTTTTTTTTTTTTTTTTTTTTAAATCTAAACCATTCTCGAATCTCCACGAACACACACAAAAAATTTCATCAAAATCGGTCCAGTCGTTTAGGAGGAGTTCAGTCACATACACACGCACACAAGAAATATATATATTAAGATTTTTATGAAACATAATAATAAGAATTACTTAAAAATAATGAGTGAAACTTCAAAATATACGACAACGAAGTTTTGCGTCCTGTTATGATACGTTATTGTTGTTAATTGTACCAATGTACGTTGGTCAGTACAACTGCAAAAAAAATTTGAAGGTCACGGAAAGAGGTTACTTTGCCGTTCAATTGTATCGAGGTTTTTGTGCTTAAACGTGTTTCGGCCGCAAATAAAATTTCAGAAATATGATCAAGATAAACATATCTTTTTTCCGCTGCCACATCTTCATTAGATTTAGCTAAAAATGATTAAAAGAAAGCCTATTTTGGGTATTCAGCTCCTGAAGTTTACGCTCCGTCCGGCACAGATCCAGATAAAAAACCACGAAAGCTATCAGCTCGAACTCGAGAATCGTTTGCATAGGGAGCTCCGTAGACGATTACAACGTTAGGTTTGTGGAAACTGTCCATACGGTCGGTTCTAAAATTTCAAGACCCGTCGTACAAATAGGAACAAGAAACTATCCGATCCTACTCTCAAGCTCATGAAGGAGAGGTGTGAAATGATCCTGCAATCTTCAGTCGATGCGTGGAACTACCGGCAGCTCAATAGACGGATCTCTAAGTCCTTATTGGTATTAGGTCATTACATATGACATTGGCGTTTTGTAAGGGAGGAACATGTCTATGATAACTTGCCTTGCCTAATTAAAGCGATCGCCGCCGCTTTAATAGCGAGCGTATTAAAGACGCAATTGAGTGGAATAAGGGCTGCAAGGTGTTTGCAAGAGATCTGGCTATTGAGCAGAGCCATCTCTCTCTTTTTTATGGTATGCGTCGTGCCTGGCGCAAATAAACAATTTTTCTTTCTTTCTTTCTTTTTTGTTTCAAACAGAAGACCGACGATGGTAGAATTATATCGCCAAACCGGAGCTTCTGAGCTAGATCAGAGGTTCTATTAACTCAAAATTTTCTTAGAATCAATTATTAAAAAAATGGTCTAATGTAACATAATTACAACAAGCTGTTTAGACGTTATTCTCATTTTAAAATCAGCTAAACAGGGGTATCGGCGCCTTAAGGCGCAGATACCCTTGAGTAGCTGATTTGTCTGTTGCTGCTGTTTGCTGTTGTCTAAAACGGCAACACGACAATCTAATAAAAATACGACAATCGCACCAAAACCGTTGGGCGTGTTTTAATGAAATTGACACCATTTTAAAGACAATTTAATTATCTACATTTTGATCTAAGGCTTTTTTTTAATCATAGAATAATTAGAAAAGCACAAAAACTACTAAATTTTGGGTCGCACGGGTGTGAAATGAGTGCGCGTTTTGTTCGCTCAAGGTCGTCTGCGTTAGTCGTTGTCTTAAGGCCCTCCAGAAGCTCGTAACAAGCAAAACTTCTTTATCTTCAGCAACTTTTACTTATCTGAAGTACTTATAGATATTTTAATCGATTTTAATGATTAGATATCAGACGGATATTTTGATATCTTATTTAGGAATATGAGGATATCAATCAAAGGTTTTTAGGGTTCTGTACCTCGAAAGGAAAAAACGGAGCCCTTATAGGATCATTTTGCTGTCCGTCCGTCCGTCTGACTGTCTGTCAAGAACCTTTTTCTCTGGAACGCGTGGAGGTATCAAGCTGAAATTAATATTAAATACTTAAGTCTACTGTCCCTTAAAGCTGTGAAAAAATCAAACTTCTAAGCCAACGCAATCAAAAGATACAGCTGTTTAAGCCGCAAACTGCCGCAAATTTTCGACACTCGCAAGTGAATCAAAACCTACAGGGTACTTCTCGTGAACTCAGAATCTTGAAATTTGGTTCGAAGCAACATTTTATAGCACAGATAAAGGAAAAATTGCGAAAACCGTAAATTTTTAGTTACATCATATAACAAAAATATTTTTAATAATTTTAAACTTACTACCCCTTTCCTCATGAACGCGTAGGGGTATTAAATTGAAATTCATATCAAATACTCAAGTCTATAATACCTTTAAGCTGTAACAAAATCAAACTTCTATGTCAACGCAATCAAATGAAAAAGCAATTTGAGCACGTCATTTTCAAACTCGCAACTACTCGCAAGGGAATCAAAACCTAAAGCCTAAACCTTCCAGTCGACCTAGAATCTTGAAATTTGGCATGAAGCAATGTTTTATAGCACATATAAAGGAAAAATTCCGAAAACCTTACATTTTTAGTTACATTACATATTTTTAGGTTTCCGTACCTCGAAAGGAAAAAACGGAACCTACAGGTTACCTACTGGTTTGTACGGAACCCTCGGTGCGCGAGTCCGACTCGCACTTGGCCGATTTTTATATGCAGTAAACTAAAAAACTTTCTTGTATAGGTATAATAATATTTATTTTATTACAAGTTTATTTTTATTATTAACTTGCAATGTATGTATGTACCTATGTGACTTCGTGTCAAATCTTGCAACTGAATGTTAAAGCAGTTATCCTCAACCGATTATGATGAAATTTTGCATACACGTTTGGTTTGGATGGCAATGCACGGTAAACTAAAAAGCTTGTTAAATAAATATATTGTTTTGAAAAAAAATATTGCCTTTAAATCTTTACTACTACTTAACTAAATAGTACATTGTGATACAAGGGTGGAAAGTAGGTTATTGCAAACGAGTTGTCATTAACAAGCCCGAGCCGAAGGCGAGGGTTTTTAATAACACGAGTTTGCAATAACCTACACGCCCGTGTATCACACGATATTTTTCAATACAGTTGTGGGAAATAGTAAAAACAAATCAAAGAATTAGATTTGTTATTTGACAAAAAAATGGACATATTTTTTTTACAACGAAAACAGCAAATACAGCCTATTCGATTTTTGACAAATGTTGATGTGAAAATAATTAAATTGAAACTGGTAATTAAATATATTAAACAACCATTTAAAAGACTTTTGAGAGTTCAATGCTAAAACGTACGGAATTATTCATTTATCCTCGTATAAAACTCTATTTCATTTTATTCTATGTATGAAAACTCCTTTTTACTAAACTTTTTTAAATTGACTTATAACTAAAGGCGCGTTTTTGCAACTGGATTTTTTTTACAACGAGAACAGTCTATACAGCCTATTCGATTTTAGACAAATGTTGATGTGAAAATAATTAAATTAAAACTGGTAATTAAATATATTAAACAACCATTTAAAAGACTTTTGAGAGTTCAATGCTAAAACGTACGGAATTATTCATTTATCCTCGTATAAAATCTATCCCATTTTATTCTATGTATGAAAACTCTTTGCTACTAAACTTTTTAAATTGACTTATAAATTTAAAACTAAACTGCAAAACTAATGATCGAGCTCGTAAACAAAAGTCACGACCGCGTAATAGAAAGATGCCTATGCATAAGATTTAATTTTCGAATCATACTTATAGCCTCTGAAAGTACGCCATGTTTAACAACTGTATTGAAAAAAATATTTTGACACCATGATGAGCTTGTTGATGATTGAAGTATTAAACTAACACCGCTAATTTCTCTGCAATTTAACAATACGAGCCGTTGACGATTGTAATTATCCATTTAGCATTTATACTATTCTTTGTATAATAGAACAATGGGCAATAAAGCCACATAAGGCGAGAAATGACAGTAAGTATGCGATTCGGACACACGAATATATAGTTACGAAACTGTATAGAGGAATCAATTGCTGATAAAATAAATTGAAATTAGCAGATTGGCACTGCGTCGAATTGTATGAAAATTAATGGATAACAGGAAAATTTTAATTGTTATTGTTCTGAGGATCTATTTAGTCAGTATTTGACACTTCTTTGTAGTTAAAAGTAGACGAAGTAAGTCGCAAAGAACACTCATTGAATAAAAATTGAGAGGTCACGTACAGCAATATCTTAATCTGCTGTGACTGAGGTTCTAGAATGTAGACGGCTACCGGAAAACATCCACATTCCTTATTGTGTGCAAATCCAGCGCACGCGCATCTATCTGCCGCTAATCTCGTTTCAGTAAAGGCAAAATAATTGTCCGTAATTAGTCACGTCATACAATCAAAACGACATAAGCTCCAACGCGACTCATCTCTTATATTACATCTTGTAACAAAGTCATAGAGTCAGTAATGTTATGATTCACAGCATGACGCACCCAGTCATTTATGTTTCCACTGTTTGTGTCAATTCCTGAAAGCCCTATTAGGGTTCGTGAATTTCCACTTACAAAAATTGCGTAATATTTTTTATGAGCTGACTAATGACCGTTAGGTTTATTAAATAAACAAACAACTCGAGTAGTGATTTTAATGACTGTAGGGATTGCTTTTATGAAATGTAGGTAACTGTATAGGTATTCGTCTACCTACAGCTAACCAATGAAACTAAAACAATAAAAAGTAATCTGTAACTGGCATATGTAACTTTAATGAGTAGCATGAGGAAAAATGCTGGTTTAATTTATTGTGCTGAGTTCTGCTTATCTAGTTAGACGCGGACTAGTTATCTGGTTTGCCTGCACCAACTAAATTGAACTGCATTTTTTCAGTACAGCACCATGAACCAGAATTAATTGCGGCACAATATTCGTATGATCAAGAGACCGCATATAAAACTTGGAATTGTTGGTTACTAAGTGATTCGTACATGTGGAGAAGGCGTTGCTTTTATTTTGTGGTAATCCTCATAGGTGTCCTCCGCACTGAGGCTCACGGAGGGGTCTCTCAATTGCATGCTGATTTAAAGCACATACATAGTAGAGGAGACGTGGGAGATCGACCTTCACCCATCAGATAATTTGATGACACATATTTTTACCCGACTGCCGAAGGAGGGTAATGTGTTTATCAGTCTATGTATGTATGTATGTATGTATGTATGTAAGTATGTATGTATGTATGTATGTTTGTTCCTATGTGGCGTTCTAGAGACCAAACGCGGGGGCCGATTTTGATGGTTCTTACGTCAATCGATTCGTCTTAACCCCGCGAGTGTCACTGGCTACATGAAAATTGGAAAATAGGAAAATGGCGGTTCTTGGGCGCCATATTGTGGGGACCCAAATTTTTTTTTTTTCCTTACCTATCGTGTGACGTATCAAAATACAGGATTTTAAGAGGTGATTTCAAAAATATATAATACTTATATGTTTAAATGTACATAATTCGAAAAAAAATTAACTAAAAAGTTATAAATAAAAAAAGTTAATAAAAAAAATCAATAACCCGACTGCTTGAAAAGCGAACTAAAAGGACGTAAACAAGGAGAGAATCATGCTGTTCAGTCGGAGGATACGTCTGGTTTTGGTCAGCCAGCTCGCGAAGATGTATCCTCCGACAGCACAGCATGATTTTCTCCTTGTTTACGTCTTTTTAGTTCGCTTTTCAAGCAGTCGGGTTTTTTGATTTTTTTTATTAACTTTTTTTCATCAAATATAATTTATTAACAAACATGTCTATGATAACTTGCCTATCGAAAAGATTACATAGCTATTTTTAATTTAATTAATTTTAATACATTTTCTTCTATTACCTTCACTCTTTTCATAACCGAATGAATTTCATCTCAACTGATATTTTTTCAGAAATACCAGTAAACAGTAAATATCAGTAATGTCAGTAGTAAACTGCCGAGCAATGAAAAAGTTCCACCCACAAAATGACGACAAACACCTTAATTTAATTTTTTCACATTTAATTTAAAATTTGAACACAATATTTACGTTTTAGTTGGTAATATTCTGATGCGCTGTTAAATGTACTTCAATATTGCAGACGGCGTCATTAAGCTAGCCTTTCCCGTTTAGGAGTAATTTGGTGCTATGTCACTGGAACTTTTTCATTGCTCGTTAGTGTATTTTTTGAAAAATAACAGTTGTAGGCTTGCCTACTGCCTATGGGTATGATGATGAGGAATCGGAAGATAACTGAAAGTTTCCTGTTTTATTTCTATACATTGTGGGGTTCTTCTAAACAGATGTTTTATGGTTGTGATTTGTACGACCACGTGGTAGGCCCAGTTGGTGGGAGCAAAACTCCTTCAACAAGAGCCGTCAGCTTTAAGTATACTCGTAGATGAGTCTAAAGAGAGTAAAGAGAGTAAGGCCGTTGTCCTGGGTTGGGACATCACATACACACTTAGGAGCAGTGGTAGCGCAGTGGTTGAGGCCCCGACTTACGAGTCGTAGGTCGTGGGTTCGAACCCGAGCAGGCATTACTTTGTGGAATTTATTTCATTACCACTGCTCTCAAAACGGTGAAGGAAAACATCGTGAGGAAACCGAAACCAAAAATTCGAAGATGTGTGACATCTACCAATCCGCACTGGGTCCGCGTGGTGGATTATAGCCCACTCCCTCTATAAGAGGAGGCTTGAGTCCCAGCAGTGAGAACATTAAAAAAAAAGGCTGTTGATGTTGATACACACTTTTATAGTACACTGAAAGTCAGTACACAATAAAAAAAACCGGCTAACCGTTGTAAGTGCGAGTTGGACTCGCGCACGAAGGGTTCCATACCGTTATCGCAAAAAACGGCAAAAAAATACGTTTGATGTATGGGAGCCCCACTTAAATATTTATTTTATTCTGTTTTTTGTATTTGTTGTTATAGCGGCAACAGACATCATCTGTGAAAATTTCAACTGTCTAGTTATCACGGTTCATGAGATACAGTCTGGTGACATACGAACAGACAGACAGACGGACCGCGGAGTCTTAGTAATAGGGTCCCGTGTTTGCCCTTTGGGTACGGAACCCTAAAAACATGTACATACGTATCTGTAACTATCTATTTATAATACTAGTCACATACCTTTTTTGCTAAGCCTTTTTGTGCTCGTGTAGACACATAATTCAGATATTTAATGACAATTAGCTACATACAGAAATGTTAATTAGATAATAGCGATGCAAAGTATGGAGCCCAAAACATTTCGGGTTTTGGTATTTGCTTCTGAACAATTTTTATAGCTATGTACTTTGTTATGTAGAATATTTATAAATAATTAGATTCATTACCATCATCAGCCGCGTAATTATACCTAGATAAAAATGCCTAAAGCAAAAGGAGTAGGTAGGTATGTATACCATACGAGTAGTACATAATATAGACGCGTTTTGCAGTTTCTGTCTACCCCAAGGCGGCGTTTATGTACAGCATGTATAACTTATTTATATAAATACCTGACAATGGAGTAAGAAGTACCTACAGTTATGCTCAGTATACAAAGAATTTTCTGAAACACTGTTATCTTTCCCGATTTTTACCCGACTACGGCGAAGCAAAAGGGAGGGTTATGTTTTACCCATGTGTATGTATGTATGTATGTTCATCTGTTCCCTAATAACTTCTAAATTACTTATTATTATTGGACAAATGAGGTGTTGTTGGAAGCGTCTTATTTATCCACTGGTCTATGTGACGTCACATTAAATTGAATATGGCGCCTTCTAGGGTGCACGAAGTAAGGAACAAAATTATTTTTTTGCCCCATCCCATCATGTGTGGTATCGTTGAACAACAAACTTACATGTAATAAATAATTTATTGTATTTCATACACATTCATAGTGGTGCTCAAAAAATATTTATTACATGTTTATTTAATACTCGATAAGTACATATCGAATAGACAGTACATAAAAATTTCAGATGAGAATATTTTCTTGTTTCATACTTTTTAAAGTGTGATTTTTCAGTACCTAGTCGAGTTTTAGTTTTTCAACTTATTTTTTATCCTTATGTGTTTCTGAACACGTCGTGATTTAAAAAATATGTGCTTTAAAAACGGAAATAAATTGCGTCGAAATATGAAACACCATTTTGAATTCCAGTAAAAAAATACTGGTTAAGTGCGAGTCTACTCGCGCATATAGGGTTCCGTACCATTATCGCAAAAAACGGCAAAATAATCACGTTTGTTGTATCGGAGTCCCACTCAAATATTTATTTTATTCTGTTTTTAGTATTTGTTGTTATAGCGGCAACAGAAATACATCATCTGTGAATAATTCAACTGCCTAGCTATCACGGTTCATGAGATACAGCCTGGTGACAGACGTACAGACAGACAGACGGATCGTGGAGTCTTAATAATAGGATCCCGTTTTAACCCTTTAGGTACGGAACCTGAAAAACAGAACTACAATCAAATTGTTTTCTTCTTCAGCTGGCATAGACTCGGGAGGCATAAAGTTGGTATTTTACTCCATTGTTCTGTGTTACTCATCACAGGCACTGTTTACCTACTTTAACTTTACTACCATTGACCTAGAATCATGAAATACCTCAGACTAGGTAACTCCCATAACACCAGTAGTTTAAGGAAAAACCTGCATTTCAGGAATCTAATCATACAGTCATACTTTAGCAATGCGGTCAACAAAAGGTTGTGTTATTGTTTAGATTTATCCTTGAAAAACAAGTCTTGTTCGACTTTAAAATATTTTTTTTTCCACTATTAGGGATAAAGATATCTGGCCTTGGAAAAATCAGAAGCCCTAACTCAAGAGAATGTGAGATTGTGTTTGGTGACAATGTATGAGATATGTACACAAAACCTACTACATGTACACAATAGGGCATGCAATATCGCAATGTTCTCAATTTCGGAATTGAGTTCCGATACTGGAGATCTGATTCCGGAATTCCGGAACTGATTCCGGCAGGAACGACAAATTTGTTTGGCCCAAAACTTAACCACCTCCACGGCGTCATCTGTGGCAGCACATAGATCATCCTGGTTGCATGTTTTGGGGCACAGAGGACAGGATAGGAGTTGGAGCATGGTTTGCAATTTAGCACCACATGCACACCCTGCCGCTGTACCGTCGAGATAACCCCATTTTGAGAGTTTGGAGTTACACCTTCATACCTGGGTTCTGAGGCGGCATAGGGACTTCCATGTAGACGACGGAAGGTTAGATCCTGCGGGAAGATGCTTGCTTGGAGGTAAATAATATACTAGTGGGGGAAAATATATAGTATACGTGTGGAGGTGCTATCCCGGCCCGGCTGAGGGGCATAGTACGCTGACCGGGGTTGATTTGAGGCAGCCGGTAATTCTACGGTATTATGTGTCGTTAAGAGTACTTAAGAGCAACATCTACTTCCTTTGCGTGGGCAGAACAGTGCCACACTGCAAGCAGAGTCTGCTAGGCCAGTAGACCGGAGAACGTTGGTTGATGACCCCAGTTGGTTGATGTTAGGCGTGCCGCGTGAGTAAATAGTTGCGAGACCCGATTTATCACACAATAGAATTAAACATCAATGATATTAATAAAAACACACGATATTTGAATCGTAGTGTGAATCACGTGTCATGTCATACTATGTAGTCTCCTTCCAGTCTTAACATTTTCATAAATAATAATCAAAATATAAACAAATTCATGGGTAACGGCATTCCGATATTACTCCTCTCAATTTCGGAATTGATATATCAGAAAAATTGTTAAGGAAGTCCGGAATTAGGAAATTTGTTTATTTCATTTTATTAACCCACCAGTTTCATTGTTTACAAAATCCTTTAGAATACACATGTCCATACAATAGTAATTTAATACTTATATTAATGTAATCATAACTGAGGTCCTCAAGATACAGGTCCTACCTAGTTTGGGGACCACCGTCCGTACAAACTGATTGTTAATAGTTCAGACTAGATAATTTATGTAATAGCTCGAAGACTCACTTTGTAACAGTGAAAAACTAAACTTATTCTTATTCATGTGCTACCGAGATATAATATGGTAAATATAAAAAAACTGGCAACCGTTTTTGCTGATAGAATTTTGCATTGTCCCCTCGTAAACGCAAATGTTATCGTCAAGAAGCGAGACGAAAGTATTTTCTCATACTCGTATTATGGTCTAGAAATTCTTATGCATGATCGGTATCCACTGTCACAGTGACAGAGTGGATGCAGATGTATATGGTACTGTAAAAGCTAGAACAACGGTAAAACCTAGGTTTTACCGGTAAAACCTAAGATTTACCAAGTGTTACTGGTAAAATTTCAAAATGATCTATGATAATCGCTAATTACGGGCTTTTACTAGATTGCTAGTAAAAGCCCGTAATTAAAAAACTAGGTTTTGCGGTAAATCTTAGGATTTGCCTCAGAGACTTTTTTGGGAAATTGTAATGTCTATGATAATATACTCTAACACTATGATATGAAATTATGAGGACAATAGTTAAGGACTAATTGATTAGCTTCACCAAAGTAGGTACTATGTTTGTTAGACGATTATTTTTTCGACGAAGCCGACTATTCGAATCACAATCAATTTTTTTTTTTTTTCTTTGTCTCCGATTTCGGGAATTTAACAGTAATATACGGTTTACTCGCCCGAAATTAGCGATATCATATCGGACTTTTACCAGTATGACTAATTGGTAAATCTTAGGTTTTACCGTTGTTCGGGCTTTTACAGTAACATACATAACACAATCCAACATCCTGTCTTTCCCCGCAACCTTCCTAAGTTCGTCGGTAATCCTGCTTTGAATTTCTTTCCAGGCTACGATAATCTCTTCGATAGTCTACTCCGAAGGTTATTGAACTTCTTCAGAGAAGCTGTGGACTACGAAAAACCAAGGTTTGATTGATACGAACATCACATTGAGATGGAGTGGAGTTTCTTGCCGGTTCTTCTCAACTGGAAACGACCAACCCGAACCGTGCACCTTTTGTCGACGTTTTATAAGTGCCCATGTAGGCCTATATGAAATAAAAAACATTTGATTTGATGCTTGTTCAGAATGTAGGTAACATGTGTATTGGCACTTTAGTCTAGTAATTTAAATATAAATTAGGGATCAACCTCGGATAGAGAGATAATAAGCTGGAAACTCGTATACTCCTTCAATTTGGCGTTCCTAAAGTTGTCTTAAATGGGCCTAGGAATCAGTTTTTTGCTTAGGTAAGCTATGATTTTACTGGAATTTGTGCAAAGGCAAGTTTATTCCTAGTTAAAATGTACACAAAAAGTTCTACATAAGATTCACTAATGATCATTGGTTTTCGAGAGATGAGCCAAAATAATATATTTTTTGTACTAATTCTGTGCGTATGGTAATTTCGGCCAGTTATATTATCATGTTTTTTATGCTCAAGAGAGCCGTTAAACATTCAAATTGACGTTTTCTGGCATATTTTCATGTTTTGACAGCAATATGTATTTTGGGAACTTAAAATACGGATAAATAAAAATAAAAGTTATCGGTACTGAAATATACCCTATATACCTTAGCAGTGTTTGAGGTTGAGGTTGATCCCTAATTTGACTGGACTACTTGCGCTGTTTATGCAAAGTGTAAAGTTGCAAACTATCGATCGATCTTGATTGCACTTTTAATACTATTTATTCTTCTCTGTTAGGTACTTTGTGTGTTGTGTCTGTGTGTCGTATATTCTTTTCTTTTTTATTCAGTCGTGTATATGTGGACTGCTTCGTTGTTCTGATCCTGGGTGTGAATCCCGAGTGATATTGATTTTACCATCTATTTTCAGAACGAAGTCTTCATTTGATCCCGGTAATAAATATACGATAATACCACTAAGAATATAAAATAAAACATCTTTGATGAGTAAGTCATTTCGTAAGAATGGACGAGACTGTGTTTAATAGAAAAAACTGGCCAAGTTCGAGTCGTGCTCGCGCACGAATGGTTCCGTACCATTATCGCAAAAAAAAATTAATTAAAAAAATCAAAATACCCGACTGCTTAAAAAGCGAACTAAAAAGACGTAAACAAGAAGAAAATCATGAGAAAAGAAAATCATGCTGTGCAGTCGGAGGATACATATTCACGAGCTGGCTGACCAAAACCAGATGTATCCTCCGACTGCACAGATTGATTTTCTTTTCTCATGATTTTCTTCTTGTTTACGTCTTTTTAGTTCGCTTTTTAAGCAGTCGGGTATTTTGATTTTTTTAATTAAATTTTTTATTTATAACTTTTTAGTTAACATTTTTTTCGAATTAGGTACATTTAAACATATAAGTGTTATACATTTTTTAAATCACCTCTTGAAACCCTTTATTTTGATACCCCACACGATGGGTTTGGAAGAAAAAATAAAAATGGCCCCCCACAATATGGCGCCCAAAAGCCGCCATTTTTCTATTTTCCAATTTTAATGTAGCCTATGACACTCGCAAGGTTAAGACGAATCGATTGACGTATGAATCATCAAAATCGGTCAACGCGTTTGGTCTCTGGAACGCCACATAGGAACAAAAATACATACATACATACATACATACATACATACATACATATATACATACATACATACATACATACATACATACATACATACATACATACATAGACTGATAAACACATTACCCTCCTTCGGCAGTCGGGTAAAAACGGCAAAAATATCACGTTTGTTGTTTGGGACCCCCACTTAAATATTTATTTGAATCTGTTTTTGGTATGTATTGTTATAGCGGCAACAGAAATACATCATCTGTGAAAATTTCAACTGACTAGCCATCACGGTTCATGAGATACAGCCTGGTGACAGACGTACTGACAGACAGACGGATCACGGAGTCTTAGTAATAGGGTTTCCCGTTTTTACCCTTTGGGTACGGAACCCTAAAAATGGCACGAACAACAACAGGGCCCGATCTAACTATTTTGCCGCTCCGGGCATACCAATATTTGCCGCTCTTTACAATATCATCTTATTTAAATTAAATTTATTCAAAAAATAAATGTGATTTGTTATCTGTCGGATCGGATGAACAACTTCGAGGGA
Organism: Anorthoa munda; assembly: GCA_945859665.1. Classification (NCBI taxonomy): domain Eukaryota; kingdom Metazoa; phylum Arthropoda; class Insecta; order Lepidoptera; family Noctuidae; genus Anorthoa; species Anorthoa munda. The sequence continues at coordinate 53,670,553 of OX243893.1, read as the reverse complement.
AAGTGGAAACGAAGTGACCTAAGAATTTTCTCCACATGATGAAAATTAAAAAAGAAAAGTTCTGGAGTAGCGACCGTAAACCGGAACCCGTTACGTTAGAAGACCTCCCTCTAGGTGGACTGATGCTCAAGTGAAGGTTGCGGGGATCCGCTGGATGCGAGACGCACGGCACACGGGTTATCTTGCTCAAATTGAAAAGCAAAAAACACACATTAGTTAGGTTTTCTGAAGAAATGAAAAGGGCCCATCAGTTCCGTTTTGCCGCCCCTCATTTATGCCACTCTGGGCATTTTCCCGGCTCGCCCCCCCTCCCCTCTCCCCCACTAGATCGGGCCCTGACCACCAATGAAGGTTCGCCATCCCTGTGCCTTAGTTTATGATGATGGCAGTACCTGGCGGGCCTTTATAAGGGATCTTAAAGTAAACTGCCAAGATGTAGGTTTACTGGTAGGTACCTATACATCTTACGTACGTAGGTACCTATAAGGTATACACGGTTCTACTAATGCCAGCTATGATCCAACATTATCTAGTTCAGATCTACTTGTCATATAAAATATTGCGTGTTAAACCGACCCTGTTCAAGATCATCATGATCACCAACACGCGAATCTTAATTATAAGGCATGTTTCATCTAATCAGTCTATCACGCCCTTACTTAAGACGACGACAATCGCCAACGACCTTGAGAGAACAAAACGCGCAAACGTTTCACACCCGCGCGACTCAAAATTCAATAGGTTTTTATACTTTCCTTATTATACTATGACTTAAAAAAAAGATTCAGATCAAAATGTAAATAATTAAATTGTCTTTGGGATGGTGACAGTTTCGCGTTTTGATGCGATTGTCGTGTTTTTGTCCGTGTTAGACATAACTTTAAAAATTAATTACACTAAGTTATACGAATAAACCTCAAAATTTTCTTCGATCAAATGACTAAGAAAATGGTCGATTTTAACAAATTTTTTTTTTTAAATGCGTCTAGCTGTTTAGACGTGATTCTCATTTTAAAAAATCAGCTGCTGTGGGGTATCTGCGCCTTAAATGAATAACGCACGTAGAATAATAGTTATCTGTCGAATCCGTTTTTTCTAACTGTAGATTGGGTGAGAGCATAGGTATCTTGAACTGAGCAAGTATCGACTCAATTAAGATTTCAAGGGCCGAGACATAGGTACTTGGTTGATCCAGAAGAGAGATAATCGGATATTTTTAATACAGCAATAAATTTTCGAAGGAAAACCTTCGTCAGTGCGGTTGTAAAAACTACCTGAAGAATAAGACTCACTTTATCCCAATTTCAAACCTTGGGCAGGCTATCAACGTATTAGAGTTTTTATTTTGTTAGAACGTTTATTCCACCGTACAGTGCTTGGACAGAAATTATGGATACTGAAAAGCCCGACGGTGTCTAACGCGGACCGCAAGCATCAATCCGTCTAGTGAGTTGTCCGCTATAGCAAGTAATACGCACATGCAGTAACATACACACAATAAGGGTAACAATACACATGTCTGTAACTTGCATAAAAATGTACAAGTAGCTTGCATGACATTGTAACATTAACCAATTGGAATTTGTTATAGCGCGCTACTTACATTATGGTCTTGTTGACCATAATGCAAGCTAGTAGTACATGGGTTTTTACCAGTGACATGGTTTAAAACCATGACATAAAATATCTCTGGCTGCCTAAATCTCTAGTTCCTAATAAAAATCTTCTCTAATGTGTTTTAATAAACAAGCACAGTGACACTTGTACAGGTAGTTAGATACCTACCATTCTTTTTCCGTTGGAAACCTTAAAAAGTCGCCTGGACTTTTGGACAAAAAAGACCAGAGAGTGTGGAATTTTTATCTCACTAATACCACCCCGGTGATCACTATCAGCACATGGACCCCGTGACCTCTTAAAAGACTACCCCGGAACCAAATAACTAGGGCACATAATTGTACAGTACGTACCTACCAATTAGTTTTCTTTCATCACAAACACAAGTCAGCACTCAGCAGTAATCAATCATCCGAACAGATAACAATAAAAAAAAGTTAATTAAAAATATCAAAAAACCCGACTGCTTGCAAAGCGAACTAAAAAGAAGTAAACAAGGAGAAAATCATGCTGTGCAGTCGGAGGATACATATTCGCGAGCTGGCTGACCAAAACCAGATGTATCCTCCGACTGCACAGCATGATTTTCTCCTTGTTTACTTCTTTTTAGTTCGCTTTGCAAGCAGTCGGGTTTTTTGATATTTTTAATTAACTTTTTTTATTTATAACATTTTAGTTACTTTTTTTCGAATTAGGTACATTTAAACATATAAGTGTTATACATTTTTTAAATCACCTCTTAAAACCCTTTATTTTGATATCCCACACGATAGGCTTGGAAGAAAAAAAATATTTGGGCCCCACCCAATATGGCGCCCAAGAACCGCCATTTTCCTATTTTGCCATTTTAATGTAGCCAGTGACACTCGCGGGGTTAAGACGAATCGATTGACGTAAGAACCATCAAAATCGGCCCACGCGTTTGGTCTCTAGAACGCCACATAGGAACAAACATACATACATACATACATACATACATAAATACATACTTACATACATACATACATACATACATACATACATACATACATACATACATACATAGACTGATAAACACATTACCCTCCTTCGGCAGTCGGGTAAAAAGATGACGTCAAATAAAGCCTTTGATTGTTCTACCATCTACATTGACTCGATGAAAATTAATTTTACTTGAATTAAAGGCAGGAAATCATTTCTATGCGAACGCGTTCTACAGATAGATATAAATGTATACTATTGCTTATCGATTTCTTAGGGTCGTTTCCTGTTAAATCTTCTGCGATGTTGACAACAAACACCTAGACGTAGTAGGTAACAGATACCTACTAACATTTGCTGCTTGAATTAAATGAAGTAGGAACCTGCTTATGTTATGGGGATGTGGCAATAAATGTTATATCCTTATGGTGATAACCTAATGGGTATCTACTTTATAGTAAGTACGCACTTACTAGTAAAATAAAGTAAATTCTGAGTAGTGTTTTCAAGGTTTTTTGTTTCTTAAATAGATCCCTTTTTAAGGATTTATATTTATTTATAAATATATTATTAGCAATACATTGCGTTGTCGCTAAACGGCCTTAAAAATATAGCTCAATAAGTACTAATAAAAATTTAAAAAAATACTCTAAATAAAAATTTTAAAAAAATACTCCTAATGTCATCTCCAAACCCATAAAATCCTGAGAGAAAGCTCTATTAAATTATATTTATAAACTTTTATATAAATTTTAATTTCAAAAACAAAGCTAATAAACAACGTGTAACATTTGTGTTTGCAAAACTCGACAACGTTGTATAGTCTGGCAATCTGTTTACCATTTCACCTTTGAATATATTGACGGAAAACAGGGAATCTCTTATGAAGGTTCCGTTTTCTTTTTAACCGACTTACCAAAAAGGAGGAGGTTCTATGTTCGACATTATGTTTGTTTTTTTTTTTTTTTTTTTTTTTTTTGTGTATGTTCACGCATATCTCCGTCAATTTTGGACCGATTTTGAAAATTATTTTTTTGTTTGAAAGAGTATGTTTCGATATTGGTCCCATTTTAATTTGGTGAAGATCTGATGAAGGACTTCGGAGATATAAAACAGAACTCTTCAATAAATTACGGCAAATCTCTCGGAATTGCTGCAATCGCATGTCTGTTTATTGTTTACGCCATTTCATAACATAACATCACGCCAGTACGCTCTAAAGGGGTACGCAGATCTCTCATTTCACCGGTAAAACTCTAGTTTCATGATATTCGGGTAATCTATTCTGGCGTTATAGGTACCTTACTAAACAACTTGTACAACTAAAAAGTGAAAAATAAAAAGCTTTTTACAAAAAAATACTACCGACTTCCAAATAAAAAGACTACAAAGTGAAAAATAACTTTATTTTTGGAAGTCGGTGTCCATAACTTAAATTTGGTACCTACCCAAAGACACCGACTTCCAAAAATAAAGTTATTTTTCACTTTGTAGTCTTTTTATTTGGAAGTCGGTAGTATTTTTTTGTAAAAAGCTTTTTATCAACGTCACAATTCATAAAAATGTTGAATGTAAAAATATGTTTAAAACAAGCTTTTGTGGGCTAAAACTACGAAATGTAGGTAATATCGTTTGTCAAGACATATCTAATGAGCCCAAACACGTTGGTGCCAAAAATTATAGGCATTGCGAACAATTATTGGACTCTTTCGAAAAGAGTACGAGTATCTTCACTAATGAAAGCGTCCAATAGTTTTTGCCAATACCTAATTCATCATCACATCATCATCAGCCTATGAATGTTCCCACTGCTGGGATACAGGCCTCCTCTCTGTTAGAGGGAATGGGCCGTTATCCAACACGCGGGCCCAGTGCAGGGTGGTGGATGTCACATGTCTTCCAATTATTGGTTCTAGGACATGCCGGTTTCCTCACGATGTTTTCCTTCACCGGTTTGAGAGCAGTGGTGATGAAATAATTTACAAAAAGTAAAGCGCCAGCCTGGGCTCGAAACCACGACCTACAACTTGTAAGTCGCGGCCGATACCACTGGACCACCACTGCTCAAAATCTAGTTATTTAAAGATAATATGTCGTACCCTTTCATGGGATCAAACCGTCTGCCTTGTAGAATTCACTTACGCAATAAGGCTGCTGAAGTTGTAATTAAGAACCATAGATAAAGTAGCAAAAAAATCTAAATCTATGCTAAGAACTACCTAGAGGTACCTATAGTTAGCTAACAGATGGCGATGCATTGCCGTCTTGTTGTGAATCACGCTATGGTTTAATTTCACAAAGTTGTATAGAGTAAAAATTTTCTGTGGTTGTACATAAGGAAACTCAGGTGAAGTCACTCTTTCGCACAGCCAAGAGTCTATTTTTCTACGTTTGTAGAATATATTTTTATACGCGGGTTGCAGGCTGTTATCGAAGGCAACTAAAATAAAATAAGTGCTTCTACGGCACCTAAAGCGAGTCACTTTTCAAATTCTTTGTTTTACTGTAGCTAATTAGCTTAACAATTAAGAATTAAAATATGAATGACTTATTTATTATTGAAGACTTTCATTAGACCTTATCAACATAAGTTTGATGAACCTGTGTTAAAGTCATCTAATTACATAGCACTCGTTCGTTTCGGTGTGAGTAGATATGATACTCACAGCAACATTTAAAATGTCTGGGAAATATGTTCGGCCGCTACGATATGTATGGTGCTTCCAAGAAGTTTCGAAACAGTTTCCTGAGTATCATATAGAAAAACTGGCCAAGTGCGAGTCGGACTCGCTCATCCAGGGATCCGTACAAACCTCAGCTTAAAGGTGTTATAGACATGAGTATTTGATATAAATTTCAATTTAATACCTCTACGCGTTCATGAGGAAAGGGGTAGTAAGTTTAAAATTATTAAAAATATTTTTATTTATATTATGTAACAAAAAATTTACGGTTTTCGCAAGTTTTCCTTTATCTTTGCTATAAGACGTTGCTTCGTACCCAAGAATCTGAGTTCACGGGAAGTACCCTGTAGGTTTTGTTTCCCTTGCGGGTGTCGAAAATTTGCGGAAATTTGCGTTGGCTAGTTTGATTTTTTCACAGCTTTAAGGGACAGTAGACCTGAGTATTTGATATAAATTTCAGCTTGATACCTCCACGCCCTGAGAAAAAGGGTCTTGACAGACGGACGGACAGACAACAAAGTGATCCTATAAGGGTTCCGTTTTTTCCTTTCGAGGTACGGAACCCTAAAAATCAAGCCAATTATAGTTAAGACGGAAACACACTTAAGTGTCGTGGCGTGGCGTGGCGCCTTCTGACGCAGTTTATTGGCTACAAAACTCGTGTTATGATGTAGGCTGAAACAGAGTCGTTTGATGGGTGGATCGCGCGCCACGCCACGCCACTATACGTAAGTGTTGTTCCACCTTTAGTGCCTTTCCTGATGGTGCGATGCAATTCGAGTTATATCACACCGATAAACGATTTTTGTCAAGTAAAATTGCAAATTCATATGGACAAAATTCGACCGATACGCACTTAACTTTTTCTTAGAAAATACGTGCGCGATTTCGCCTATCGACCCAATTTTAATTGCGTCCTAAGGAAAGGACCGTACGTGTTTTTATGTTTTACAACCTTTGATGTGTCTAATAGAAAAATAACCATGGAAAAATTCCTGGCACTAGTGATTTCTAACGTTATTCTGTACAGCATCCATAAAAATCAGCTCGGATACTTCATTTAACGTTTTAACCGCTTACATAGGATTAATCCGACAAATATTTTCGGGCCCATTACGCCAGGGTCGTATATTTACGACCAAAATATCACAGCTCGTATAATGTACTTTTTTATTTAATTACGCTGTATTCTTTAAATTAGGTTAATAGTTAATTAAGTAATCATTTACAATTTAATACACTTAAGTCTCTTAATCAGAAGTCCTAAAAATAATGTCCAAAGTTAAATTAATTACTAATATTATTTTTAGAAAATACGAATTTTACGTAGGTGCCTTAAGCACCTGAAGTGAGAAAGTTGTGGCCGTCGGCCCAATCTTGCAAGTATGCGTACGTTTAAAGTACATAAAACTAACACTACCTACTCAATCCCACAGATTTTGTGTAGAAAGCATGAATAATGTGGCTCGTCTGGGATCTTGGTCCACTACGTCTGTGGCATCGGAGTGCTCGAAAGGAGAAACTAATTTCAATGAGGCTGGTAGAATCAGCATCGTGTTGTATTCTCAGCCATTTTGAAGATAATCAGCTCTTCCCTGGTGGACGTTAGGAGCTATGGATCGCTCATGCAATGGTGATTTATGCCACTTTATTTTTCAGAAAAGCTGGCACCTTAAACATAATCATCATCATATCAGCCGAAAGACGTCCACTGCTGGACCTAGGCCTCCTCCAAGCGTCGCCACCTTAAACATGATGCTTCCATATTTTTACCCGACTGCCGAAGGAGGGTAATGTGTTTATCAGTCTATGTATGTATGTATGTTTGTTCCTATGTGGCGTTCCAGAGACCAAACGCTTTGGCCGATTTTGATGATTCTTACGTCAATCGATTCGTCTTAATCCTGCGAATGTCATTGGCTACATTAAAATTGGAAAAAGAAATGACGGATTTTGGGCGCCATTTTGTGGGAAAAATATTATTTTTCCTCCAAACCCATCGTGTGGGGTATCAAAATAAAGGGTTTTAAAAGGCGATTTCAAAAATATATAATACTTAAATGTTTAAATGTACATAATTCTAAAAAAAAATAACTAAAAAGTTGTAAATAAAAAAAGTTTATTAAAAAAATCAAAAAACCCGACTGCTTAAAAAGCAAACTAAAAAGACGTAAACAAGAAGAAAATCATGCTGTGCAGTCGGAGGATACATCTGGTTTTGGTCCGCCAGCTCGCGAATAAGTATCCTCCGACTGCACAGCATGATTTTCTTCTTGTTTACGTCTTTTTAGTTTGCTTTTTAAGCAGTCGGGTTTTTTGATTTTTTTAATTAACTTTTTAAATAAGTAAAAGAACTATAAACATTATTCTGAAAAGATTCGCTCCCGAATTTACTAAAATTGGACCTAAATATTGTAACCTCGAAAGTTTTATATAAGGTTAGTAAACAAAAAATAAAACACAAAATCTAACAACTTCGTACTTTATTTCGCAGTAAGTATATATATTCCTTAAGGCATTTTAACATAAGAAACAATAATATTTATATTCAACAATCTAAACTGGATTCGCTCAATACATTGTAAGCGACATTACTTTTGAAAGTTACAAGTGAAAGTATTTTACAAAAATTGAATAGAAAACAAAACAATACTAGAAGGTAATTCACAAGCATGCACAATGACCAAGCACAATCATAAGTTAACTAATTGTTCAACAATCAACTTTAACGTCTAACAAACACGACAAAATCCAGAAAATTAAGTATACAAGCTTTTTATGCAAGCGAAGATTCGAAGAAGTAATTCAATAATCGATTATCGGCTAGTTTTGTGCGAAGGAATTTACAAAATTATCTTGTTGTTTAATCAATGATTTAACAGATTGTAACGTGATAGGACTCATTGGAAGAGGTTTGAGAACGCCTATGTCCAAAATTGGGCTCCTCACTTAATAACAGAAAATTAATATTAAATCTGCCCTAGCCTTTTCCCAATTATGTTGGGGTCAGCTTCCAGTTTAACCGGATTCAGCTGAGTACCAGTGTTTTACATGGAGCGACTGCCTATCTGACCTCCACAACCCAGTAACTGGGTTACACCATACCCCTTGGCAAGCCTGGTGTCAGATCGCAAGCTTCTGACTACCCGTAACGACTGTCAAAGATATTCAAATAACAGCCGGGACCAACGGCTTAATGTGCTTTCCGAGACACGGAAAAATTAATATTAAATAACATATCATTTTTTAAATTCAATAATATTATAATTTTACCATTTTAAATGATTTTTTACTGATTAATATAATTTATATTCAAACTTCAATCTATACTCATACATTGACTAAATGTTATTAAAAAGTCTTGCCTCAAGACACGGTCCCACTCGGGTATACCTTTAATCATACGCCCACTGTTAATATGTTAGCAAACATTTAAACTAGTCTATTATTACTGGCCATGTATATAATTTTGGTATTTAGTTATAAAAGGAAGGCTTGATTAACAACACAAAGTACTATTTTGATATAAATAAATGTATGGACTTGGTAAATTTTCTTAAAATATTGTGTAAAGGCAACTGCGTCAGTAGCTGCTTGCTACATACAGCTGTAAAAAAACTGAGAGACTATTTCAATCATTAATCTACTTATTTCATTGACTAATTTGGTTAATCTAGTGACTGAATTTTTTTTCTAGTCCTGTAAAAAAAACTGAGAGACTATTTCAATCATTAATCTACTTATTTCATTGACTAATTTGGTTAATCTAGTGACAGTGAAATTTTTTTCTAGTCCTGTATTAAAAATAATGTTTTTATGTACTTACTATCAAAAATACTTTTTTATGTGGTGTCGGATAGACTTACTGATGAGTAGCGCGCAGGATTAATATTATATCGCATGTGCGTGCGAGATCTTATCAGTTCATTTACGTTCTGCGAACAAAGTTCGATCACAGCGGTTTTTTCCACTCGTTCATTTAATTATTTTACTTCTGAGTGAGTGAACTCTTCACCGTCTCGTCTCAATACAAACAACTGTTGCTCGAAGCTGCAAACCCACGACAAGTCGCGCATTCATATTGAACACGCCCTGATTACGTTCTATTAAAGCTTATTTCTGTCTCTCGTAATATCAAAGATTGCTTATAACGTTTTAGAACTGTGCTACTTCCAATATAAAAAAGAGATGGACTTATTCCGTACATATACCACCAACTATTACTAATTAATTTACTTCAGATATTATATATCCATACACGGTCGTTTTTAAAACATAAAATAAATTCTTTAAAACATAACTAAACAAATACAATAAAACACTTAAGTACACACAATCAGATTGTCAAAAACATAATGTAACTTAAATTTATTAAAACATTCAATTGAATCAAATCATTAAAACTTATCACCATCTCTTTTTCGTATTGAAATAATGATGTTATTAAAACGTTAAAGTACGACCACAGGCAACTAAAGTACTTGCTTTTACATGGACTTGTCTGACAGTATTGTATGGGATCGTACGATTGTCAGAAACAAACGTGAAGATAAAATTGACATATAAACATCACTCGCGTATTGCCCGAATTTGTAAGCATAGTCCTCACCATGTAACTTGGCAAGGTTTTGGCGTAGTGGGGGTCAACGGGTTCGGACTGACCAATCACCATATAGAGAGAACAGAACGTAGACGCGAAGCGATTGGTCAGTCGACCTTGTGTCAACTGACCAACCAATCGCGCGCTCGAATCAGTACTAAACGTACCCCGCGTCCCGCTAGGTAAACAAAAGAGACCTAAAAACGACTTGTGCGCATCAAACGACTCTTGCCGAGTTACGTGCCGACAACTATACATCCACATTTTACGAGAATGTAATAAGTAAAATAGGGTAGGGGAGGAGCCTATTGTATATTTTGAATTACGTCTTAATTGACATTCTTCATCACGACAACACGCCATTCCGCATGTCACGAGTTTTTGTCAGAAAAAGAAGTATCAGTCTGTCCACATAATCGCAGTATTTCTCGAAGATGTAGGTGCACAGTTCAGCCACATTTCTCCAGTTATAAAGGCCAAATTGTCATAGTCTGCAGGAAACACTAGAATATCTCAGTAACTAAATCAGAGGTAACAAAGACAAGTGTTACAGAATGGGTAGTATGGACGTCATAATAGTTAGTGTTGCCGTGGGCTCTTCGCTTAGTGAAAACAAGACAACTTTTATTTTCATTGATAGTAATTATTTCAGCTACGACGACTCGCGCAATTGTTCAATCAATTGGCCTAATAACATGGATAACATTAGTGAAATATTACTAAGATTTGTTTGTACATTATGTTTCATATTATTTTCACACCTATTTATTGATGGCATTTCACACACATTGTGTCTTTTGAAATTTAATCCACTAGACTATTTAGCCGTTAAACGCTATTGCAACACCACTGTGAAACCTACTTACTGTTTTAATGAGCGATCGAGTCATACTAATCTGTATTGTTATGTCTATTAAATCGATTAATCTGTACAAATCGTGCATTAACAGATAGCTCTTAATATATGACGTCGTATTACCCAGGCACTTTCACAGATATCAAAGAAAATCATAATGATTTTATTATCAACACTATTGCGTGGCAACTCAACAATAAGATGGGATACTGTTCGTGTAATTAAATAATGGAATGTCATTAGCTGCCTATGTCCCTTCAAAGCTTCGTAATGATAATTTTCTGGATTTGTGAGTAACATTGTAGCGTTACGTATAGTTCAAATGAACTATACGTAAGCCACGTTAATAAAATTAAAGGTAAATATAAATTAAAACTAAGAAAAGGATATAAATAACAGATTAAGGTCCGGCTTCGTACGACGTGGGCAGCTAGGAAGGTCCGGTTTCGTACGACGTGGGCAGCTATCACACAGCTAGGCAGCTGGACGGGCAGGAAGACTTGGAAAACCCGAGGTAGGCTGTAGAGTAGGCTGCAGGACGACGTGGGTAGCTATCTCACAGCTAGGCAGCTGGACGGGCAGGAAGGCTTAGAATGCCCGAGGTAGGCTGTAGAGTAGGCTGCAGGACGACGTGGGTAGCTATCTCACAGCTAGGCAGCTGGACGGGCAGGAAGGATTGTGGTGGCCGGGCTGTGGCTTCGAATGCCAATCAAAAGAGCCCTTTAAAAATGAAGCGGTGTCCGACTAGGTCAATGAAATTTAGGTTTCACACTCAATATAAATTATATTTATTGCACTTCAAAGATTTAAATACATTCACTGGCCGTATTTATTATAGTTTTCAAGAGTTTTAGATTCAATCGTATACTTCATAGTATTAACAGAAAAACGGACTCTAGCGTTCCGAGCAGATTCCAGACTAAAAAAGTGACACCCGTTTTTCTTCGTTCCGATATGTCTTCTCAATTTTAAATTCAAATATGAATTAAGAAATCATGAACGAATAAAAACGGTTTACAGAGGCGCAGTCTGCCGCTGCCCTTATAATGAAAATATAATGTACAACGAGCTTAATAAGCTATAGAGAATGGTATCTTATGTCTATGGTTTAAGAAAATAAAATAATGACAATGTCACGTCAAATAAAAATGTCAAGAGTTAAAAAGAATATTATAGTTTTGGATGAATCAACAAATCTTATAATTTTCAGGTTTAAACCAATGTAAAGCATACATAAAAAATGGAAAACGTGAGATGATACAATTTCAAAAGTAACGGTGATGAAATTTGTAAAATATATTATAAAACGTAAGTAAACTAAAACATGTGGAATGAACACCACATTTCCCCGAAACCCCAGAAAAATTTTCAAACTTAAAGAAAATTTTGAAGGTTGAAATATTAACCTTGATCTTTCACACAACATCTTTCATGCTTTCGTCAAACACTCTCATTCAATCACACGTAGGGGATATGGTTCACATTCAATGACGCATACTCCACAAGGAAATATTTAATTAGATAACGAAGGCTTATTTATTTTTTATAGGTGTCGTTACCCGCACCTGTTTGAAAACCCGAAGAAAAGAAAATTAAAATATTTAAGAGAGCCCACGCATTTGGCTTATTTTTAAAGAGTTACGGGACCGCTCTTTGCACATAAGGCTTTCGGAGTTGTGCACACCGCTCTAAGAGAACTCCTCATCCTTATTAAGATAAGTGATGTCAAGGAAATTAAGAAGTTTAAGAAATTAAGAAGTTTAAGAAATCAAGAAGTTTAAGAATAAATACAAGTGTGTCAAAGAAATTAAGAAGTTTAAGAATAACACATAAGTTTGTGTTAGAAATTACATCAAATGGTGTAATAATATCTAGGATAACATAGAATATAATTACATAATGATATCTTCATTATGAGAAAATTATACAAAATTAATAATAATGGAAAACAAAATAAGCCGAATGTGTTTGGTTACTTTGTAAAAATAAATAAACTATCAATATTGCAATTATTAACAAGAAATATACAATATAAACATAAATGGCAAGTAAAATATTAAATTTTAAAATCTTTTACATGCCATTTTCCTCTCGAACCATTAGGATCCTCCAGAATAAAAACAAGAGGTGAAAGCTTCTCAATTACAGTGCATTTAACATATCTTGGAGCTAATTTTGCACTGAAATATGCGCCAGCATTACTCTGAACGTAATTTTTACGCCAGACTGTGTCACCGACATTAAATTCTTTAAAGCTGTGTTTATCATTATAATGAACAGCGTTCTTAATATGAGCAGTGTGTAATGCAATCTGTACTTTATCGAAGATAGCAGATAATAAACCTAAATTAGTGGCATAGATATCGCGAGGAAGAAAAATTACGTTGTCAAGGTTAGTACAATTGGTGTAAACTGAACCACACGGTATAGTTTCACGACCAAATACAAGAAAAGATGGGGAGAATTTTGTTGAAGAGTTTACCGTGCTATTTAGGCCGAATTGGATTTTTTGTAAATATTTATCCCATGACCGATGGTCATTACCAACCAACTGTGCTAAAGCAGTAATAATTGTTCTATTATATCTTTCTGTGGGGTTGACTTGAGGGCAATATCTTGGAGAATAAAAGATAAAAGGAACTTTATATTTGTTCAGAAAACTTTGAAACTCGTTTGATTGAAATTGTGAACCATTATCCATTATTATAGTTTGAGGAATTCCATGTATAAGAAACACGGAATTTTCTAGATGGAAGATAATATTAGAAGTTGTAGCGCGTTTGATAGGAAAAATAAGACAATATTTAGAGAAAGAACAAGTTACCACGAGGATATATTGATTACGTTGTCTCGTCATTGGAAAAGGACCCATCAAATCCAAAGAAATATTTTGAAAAGGTCTTGAGCAAATTTTTGGTTTACCCATAGGACCATATGGAGAATGATTCGAGTGCTTATAAGAAAGGCAAGTTTCACAGGTAGAACAAAATTTTGCCACATCTTTAAACATTCCAGACCAATAGTATCTTAAAGAAAGTTTCTTGTAAGTTTTGAAAATGCCAATATGAGGATTATTATCTGTAACTCCATGACAAGATTTAATAAGGTTTAGTCTTTCGGGAGGAGGTGGAACCTCTTTCCATGCAAAATCTTTGTTAAAGTAATCAGAAGAGTTAGTGAAGCGATATAATTTAGCATTAAGAATCTTATAGTTCGGATAGTCATCAGGGTTTCTTTGACAATTTGTAAAAAGTTTATTAAAGTGTTCCAATTGGGACACAATATCTCTCGATATAGGTTCTACAGTGCCAATAATAGCTGTATCAGGAGTTTTGTGGCGAGAAAGAAGATCTGGAACGACATTATCTTTACCTTTTTTGTGTTTCAGATCAAAATTAAAACAAGATAGACGAAGAGTCCACCGAGCTAATCTTCCAGAAGGATTAGACAAATTTTGGAACCACTTTAATGCCGCATGATCGGTATAAACTGTAAACTTTTTACCATTGTCAAGATAACAACGCCAATGTTCAAGTGCAGTAATAACAGCTAGTGTTTCCCGTTCAGTAGTTGAATAGTTTTGCTCATGCTTATTAAGAGTTTTGCTCATGTATGCGATCACTACTTCTTTATTGTCTTGTACCTGAGTCAACATAGCACCAATTCCAAAATTAGACGCGTCACAATGTACAGAAAATGGAAGGTCAAAGTCAGGGCAAGCTAAAATTGGGGTTGAAATTAAGCATTCTTTTAGTTTAGAAAAGGCTAAATCTGCTTCCTCGTTCCAGACGAAGTTCTTAGGAGAATTTTTCCCAGACGAAGTTAGTTTACAAAGGGGTGAAGCGATAGAACTGAAGTTAGGTATGAAGCGACGAAACCAACTACATGTGCCTAAGAATTTCCTTACTTCTTTTTTAGAGGTAGGAGCGGGGTAAGCTAAAATAGCTTCAATTTTATTAGGGTCAGCACGTAGACCTTGGTCGTCAACTACATAACCGAGATATTTTAATTCTTTACGAAAAAATTGACTTTTCTTGAAGTTAATTGTGAGACCTGCGTAAGAAAGTTTTTGAAGAACTTTAAGTAGAAGTGAGATATGCTCTTCAAATGTTTCACTTATTATTATTATGTCATCTAAGTAGCAAAAGACTTTATTATCAAAATCTGGTGTAAATAAGCTATCCATGAGTCTTTGTTGAGTCGCGGGAGCATTGGTTAAGCCAAAAGGCATAACTTTAAAGCGATACATTCCTTTTCCAGGGACATAAAAAGCAGTTTTATCTTTATCGTCCTTATTTAATGGAATTTCCCAAAAAGCTTAGCAATGTCAATGCTAGACAGATATTTAGCGTTTTTAAGATTATCTAGAATTTCAGAAACAAAAGGAAGACTATAAGCGTCTTTCCGAGTGATTGAATTCAATTTTCTACTATCAACACAGAAACGCCATTCTCCGTTCTTTTTCGGAGTGATAAGCACTGGAGATAACCAAGGGCTCTCACATTTTTCAATTACATCAAGATTAATCATTTCATCAACCTCATTAATTAATGCCTTTTGTTTTTCAGGCGAAAGTCTGTAACAACGTTGTTTAATTGGTAGCGCGTTACCGGTATCAATACGATGAGAAACTAAACTGGTACGACCCAATATGCCTCGTTCTTCAAAAGAAATTGTTTTAAAACGATCAATCAAGTCTGTTGCAATGTTTTTCTCATTAAACGAAAGGTGTTCAAATGTGAGTACTCTATTGTCCACTGAACTCACCGTAATAGTTTTATTAATTGGATTTAGTTCAGATGAAAGCAATTTAGGAGTTAAATTAAACTCTTTCCAGAAATCCCAACCAAAAATCAGTGAGGGATAAATATCAGGGAAAACATAAGCTTTAATAATATGTATTTGATTATTAAATTCGATTGGTAGATGAAAATAACCAGAAGACATGGTTTTCTGTTTGTTAGCAACCATAACTTGAGTAGGAGACTTGAATAACTTAAATCCTAGTTTTTGGATATCTTTATGTGAATTATTTCCTAGGATAGTTATACAACTTCCGCTGTCTAATAGACCAGAAAATGGCAAATTATTAATAGACACTTTAATAAAAGGTCTGTTATAATCTTTTTCCGTGTCATAAAGTACAGAGGTTGTTTTATAGCAATACATAAAATTTTTAATACATTTTAGCCATAATTTCCAATCATCAGGATCAAAATTATTATTTTGAGATTTAGAAATGTTATTCAAGTCGCTATCTAGGTTTTTTCGTTGTATTTTTGGGTTACATTTAGAACAATCAGTTATTTTAACTCCTTTACGACCGCATTTAAAACATATCAGATATTTAGGTTTAGTGCAAGTTTTTAAGGAATGACCCGAGATACGACAGCGATAACAAAAGTCTACTTTAGAGTCATCATTAGTTTTAGTAGCAGAAAGAGGTTGTTCAACATATCTTATTGCATTTGTATGTTTTATATTTGGAAGGCATTTAGAAGTAGAAGGCCGATAAGCAAATTCGGTAGCATATGAAGCTGTTTCATATTTAGGTTCAGAAAAATTACAATCTTTTTCAGAAAATTTTTCGTATGTTTGACAAGCTGAAATTAAAGAGTCAATTGTTTTAACATCTTTAAGCGCTATAAAGACTGAATAACACGGTCTCACATTATTAAGTAAAATTTCAAGTTGTTCATTTTCATCTAGTTTCTTAGTAAGGCGAGAAAACATTCCAAACATAATGCTCACATACACAATAATGGACTCTGATGCACCCTGAGTTCTGTTTCTAATAGCTTCGAGCATTTTATAGTCATAATTATGTAAACCAAAATCTTTGATCAATAAAAGATGGATTTGACTCCAAGTCAAGGTAGGATTTCGATTAAATTGAAATCGAAACCAATGAAGTGCATCATCAGTGAAAATTTCAAATGCGTGTTTGCAAAGCATTTCTTCAGACACATTCCTAGATAAGCAAAATTCTTCCAATCTTTGGAGGAATGACCTAGGGCATGATTTGCCATTAAAAGAAAATTGTTTAAGTTCTCTGGCAAAATTATGTGGAGGATGATAATTTTGCCAAATCGTGGAAGCCTGTGGGTTTAAGATAGTAGAAGTGGTCAAAATAGGTTCAGAAGGTACAGGAGTTGCAGAACTTTGAAAAACTGTATTAGGTATTGAAGGGATCAAACAAGGACCTGGTTGTGCTTGTTGAGGTTGACTGTATGTTTCAACTAACACGTCTTCAGAAGAAAACCTTTCTGTATCGCTAAAAGCGATAGCCTCAAACCTTTTATCGAGAGTGTAGAAGCGTGATCGTAAGTTAGAGCAGGCTTCGATGAAGGGTGAAGTTGCTTGAAATCGTCCAAGACGATGATAAAGGTGGTTTAAAAAAGTTTCAATTTTTTTGATGTTAATTTTGTCTTTAGAAATTTCCAATTGGGAAATTTTGTCTTCTACGTATTTTAAAGTAATTTCCGTCTGGGAGAGATCAAGTTTGAGGGGAATGGGAGAAGATTTTATGTCTTCAGGAAGAACGTGAACAAGTTTTGACATTTGTTCTTTGAGAGTTTGGAGATTATCAGCTGGACTCTCAGTTCTGATAATCACCTCATATTCGAGTTCAGGTTTGTTGAGATAAGAGTACTTAATTGATCTAGCCATGATTAAATGACAAGTAAGATAGAATCAATTCAATAAATAATACTCTCAGTTAAGGTTAAAATATAGTTGCAAAATTACAACCAAAAGTAAAAAGGTTTAATTAATTAATAAATCAAGAAAATTAGTTTAAATAAATTATTAATTGAAAAATATTTAAAGTTATTTAATTATTTGTAGAGAATTATTTACTAAAGGATTTTAAAGAATTAATCCAGAATTTATTTAAGAGTAAATTATGCAGAAAAAAGAAAAGTGCTAGCAAACAGAAATGATAATGAGGTGATGGCCTGAAATAGATACCAAAAGTTATTCAACTTACTTGTGCAAGTAATGTTTTTGAATTTTGAGAGAAAATCGAGCCCACGTTAAAAAAAAGTGTAGTAAAAATAAAGGTAGATTGTGGGTGATGGGGTGAGTTCTATAAAAGTTGGGCGCCAAACTGTAGCGTTACGTATAGTTCAAATGAACTATACGTAAGCCACGTTAATAAAATTAAAGGTAAATATAAATTAAAACTAAGAAAAGGATATAAATAACAGATTAAGGTCCGGCTTCGTACGACGTGGGCAGCTAGGAAGGTCCGGTTTCGTACGACGTGGGCAGCTATCACACAGCTAGGCAGCTGGACGGGCAGGAAGACTTGGAAAACCCGAGGTAGGCTGTAGAGTAGGCTGCAGGACGACGTGGGTAGCTATCTCACAGCTAGGCAGCTGGACGGGCAGGAAGGCTTAGAATGCCCGAGGTAGGCTGTAGAGTAGGCTGCAGGACGACGTGGGTAGCTATCTCACAGCTAGGCAGCTGGACGGGCAGGAAGGATTGTGGTGGCCGGGCTGTGGCTTCGAATGCCAATCAAAAGAGCCCTTTAAAAATGAAGCGGTGTCCGACTAGGTCAATGAAATTTAGGTTTCACACTCAATATAAATTATATTTATTGCACTTCAAAGATTTAAATACATTCACTGGCCGTATTTATTATAGTTTTCAAGAGTTTTAGATTCAATCGTATACTTCATAGTATTAACAGAAAAACGGACTCTAGCGTTCCGAGCAGATTCCAGACTAAAAAAGTGACACCCGTTTTTCTTCGTTCCGATATGTCTTCTCAATTTTAAATTCAAATATGAATTAAGAAATCATGAACGAATAAAAACGGTTTACAGAGGCGCAGTCTGCCGCTGCCCTTATAATGAAAATATAATGTACAACGAGCTTAATAAGCTATAGAGAATGGTATCTTATGTCTATGGTTTAAGAAAATAAAATAATGACAATGTCACGTCAAATAAAAATGTCAAGAGTTAAAAAGAATATTATAGTTTTGGATGAATCAACAAATCTTATAATTTTCAGGTTTAAACCAATGTAAAGCATACATAAAAAAATGGAAAACGTGAGATGATACAATTTCAAAAGTAACGGTGATGAAATTTGTAAAATATATTATAAAACGTAAGTAAACTAAAACATGTGGAATGAACACCACAACATTCATGTCGACTTATTGACAAGGAATCTACTCTTTAAGTTTAGGGAAGAGGGCGGGCGCGCGCCATCAACTTTATACCTGCGTTTCGCTTTTGAATTTCAGGATCTATTCTTTATCCTGTGATCTGAAAAAGAAATAACAATTAACAATAGGGTACTTTACTCTATACGAGAAAAATCTATGAATATATTATTGAGATAGTTTAGGCAAAATACAGTTAGAAAATGTTAGTCTTAGTTCATAAAATAACAAAATAAATTCAAGGTATTCAGTTTTATAACAACATGAAATATAATTTTTTTTAAACAATACGTTGCCCCACACTAGGCATTTCTTCCTGTATCGTGGGTGCGTTTATAAACATAAACTAAGTTAAAAAAAAAAAAAAAAAAAAAAAATACTATCTGTAGGTCATACAAATATTTGTTCCGTGCGGGAATCGAACCCGCGACACGCAGCGCAGCAGTCAATATCTCAACCACTGCGCCAACCGTGCGCCCATATGAAATAGTAGCCGCCATGTTAATACGTCATACGGCTGTGTAAACTAAAAACTGACAACTGATCGGCGTATCGGCGCATTTGTTTACATAGCCTACTGACGTCATGACCACAGAGCAATATGGCGTCCACTACGTCCAGCGTTTTCGTCAAACTACGCGCGAAATTCAAAAATGAAAAATTTAAATGCATTTTTATGGCACTAATCGATTGAATAAAAATTTCGCGTTTTTTTTAGTTGCGTTTTAGCACTATAGAATTTAATTGAGACACTTTTCAAATATTGGTGTAATACCCTATTGTGTGATAGATTAACAATATTCTTTATTAAAAAGTAAAAATCTGCTTGTCAGAGTGATCTAACGGTAACAGTCTTTGTAAACGCTGCGCAAACGCGCCGTAGACGCTGCACATATACGTGGTTTTATCAAAACTGACGCGCAGCTTCTACGCTTGACGAACGCCGATTCTACAGGGCTACAAGGATCTTTTGATGCTTGAATGACATTGTCAGGGGGCTGCTACCACCACCGATGGAATCTCCATATTGTCGTGGTGGAGCTGGTGTGACTCCATGATCTTGGGTCTAAACTGGGAGAGTTATGATCTTGTCAAATAGTATATCTATGGATTGTATTGAAAAACCGGAATTAGTTCTGAACTTAGATAAAGTACCTATAGATGTAGCAATGGCGTGGCCGCACATGAAACAACAATAGTTATTTCTGGTGTTAGAACAAGAACACTACAACCCACCATCGCACTGACACTTATTATCTATAAATAACCCAATTCCTTGTCTCAATAAACGCATAATACCACGAAATCACAGAAAATCAAACACGACCGAGTTTGTTTGTCAAATTCAAATTCAAATTCAAATTCAAATTAAATTTATTGCATCCATAATGTACATACAGGTGGTAAATATAAGTTACAGAAACAATTATGGACCCTGACGGGCACAGCAACATTCTAGATACAGTCAGTGTCTAGGAGAGAGGAATAGCGCTCAATATTTCCTTATCTATTAAAATTTTAGCTATCTGTTCCCTTTCTATCTGTTTTTATTTGGTTTAATGCACTAATACGTATCCCTTTTATTTTATGTCGAATTAAATATTATTCTTAAATATTAATTATTTGTTTAAATTTTTATATTACAATAAGTATATTTGATTTAGATAGTTTATATTTAATAAAATTAATACATAATAAAATTTAAAATGTCCATATTATATTTTGAGTCAATTATTTAATAAAGTCATTTCACTTATCGAGTTAACAGTAGTCAATATTTTTAATTGAATTTATCCGTCAGATATTCGTCAATTGTGTAATAGCTTTTAAACCTGCCATAACATTAGAGTTTGACAAACAACACAAGCCGGCCATGGTGGCAAAAAAAAAATCTTGTCCTTATTATTTACATGGGGCTGCCAACTAGCGATCTCGCTCTATCAACCACGCTCATTTTATGGCGAAATCTATAGGCACTTTATCTAAGGTTCTGAATTGGTCACACGCCAAAAGATCCTTGTACAGCTATAGATACATGGCATTAAGAAGTTAATAAGAGTTGTACTTACTATTGCGTGGAAGAACGAGTGCATGGCTGTCGGGGACAGTACAGCAATGCAGGTTGTTATGGAACATGTATTGGATGGTCAGGTGCTTGTCCTCGCCCACGCACGGGTCGTAAAAACCGGGCAGCTCAGACTGGGGACAATGACACACATAAATTATTAATAGCCACATATCAACTACAAGCAATATAATTAATACATAACAATTGTTTACATATTTGTAAAAATAAATCTCTGATCAGATTACAATATTTTTTCAAAATTCTCGTAGAATTGAAAACATTTATTCGACACAAACACAACACAATAGCAACAAATAAAAGTAAATAAATTAGTAATTAAGCTATAATGTGATTTTTAATTTCGTAGACTAAACTGACATTTGGGGGGTTGTCACTTTATCGTTACATTAAAATAGTGTCGTATCCTAAGTATCCTGAGTGATCGAAACTTAATCGAAAATCGAAGTAGATCGAAAATAAAATTATTTGACGGCAAAAAAAATTGTATAGAAACTAGCGGCCCTTATTTAGTTTCTACTCATTTATGACGCACTTCATTTTATCGATTGCATTTATTTTATTGTTGATTTCATATTTAACACAATAAAAGTTCATGTATTATGTGTATGAATACTGTTATATTTAAATATATTACGTATATATTCATAAAACATTTATTTACACCAATTAGTAAAAATAAATTGAGGAGTCATGTCACATCGATTCGATGAATCACTTATGATTGAGCCTACCTACAAGACTATGCTCCGCGCTTGCAACATTTAAAAAAAATAAGGTCAATGGCAGCTGTCAGTTTAGTCCACGAAATTAAAAATCACAGTATACATACACTGTGCTTGAGTGTCATAGGCAATTTTTTGGCCCGGTAAAATAAACGGTTACGGATAGACCTAAGAAGCGAAGCCGCAGGAAAATGCTAGTTACTTAATAAAACATTTTGTTGACGATGGTATAGAATTTCTAAGGCGCTAAGTCCGCTTTTAACGTTAAGTTGCAAGTTTAAATGGATAAATTACTCAAAAGCCTTTGTGAACCGTCCTACCTTTACAACAGTAGGACCTATATTGTGCTGGGATACTATAGAGGCGCAACCATGTCCCGTTGCGTAAAAGGTACGATTGGTTGATTACACAACTAATTAGATGCCTGGCGAGATGTCAACCAAAAAGATGTATACATTTTGTTGGCAATGCGGCCATGGATGCTATCTACACTGACTGCGGACACGGTGTTCTATTAGTTTTAAAGCAGACGTACTCTGAGATTAAAATTTATAATGTCGGCAATCGACCTCAATATGTTTAGGCATCAAACAATCTGCCAACCTTCTACTACGAAAGAAAAACGACAAAATTAAAATCATAATATGACCTCTTCACAGGATACATTAATCTGGTGCGTTTTAAACCTTATTTATGCAAAATTTCCTCGGAATTGATGTATACGGTACCCAACAACGTTGTACAATAATAATTTACAGCTAGAACTATCATTTATTCAGCCGGTAAACGACTACTACGAGAAACAGAAGCGCCCACACACAGTGCCGCTTATTTAGATTTGTTTCAGGAATTACACAGAAGTTTTCACCTAAATTCTCACATATTTGCACAGAACTTGACTTCATAATTATTCAATGTTTACGATGGGATCAAACTTTCATAAATAGCTACTCAAATAATTGCTACTATTAATAGCAAAAGGGAGTAATTTCATGCATGTTTGTAGCTGCCATGCGGGTTATTAGAGTTATTACCGAACCGCCATGATATAGGGGCGAGCAAACTATTTATATAATAGCCTTCATTGTCCGAATAACTTCCGACGATGTTTGTGTTTACATCGCAATGCTAATCTGTTTTACTTTGTGGAACCTTCCACAGGTTAGATTAGTGATTTTAATAATTGGTCGCCCAGTATGTAGATTTGACCGCAACTTTAGCATTCTGCGCTCCTCCTGTACATAAACTTGTATGCCCAATCTGACACTACATCGTGCGCGCATTATTTTAAAAGGAGTACGAAGTTTTCTTTTGGCTTTGCTAATATCATATACCTACACGATTTTAACGCTAAGAAATCCAGGTCAACACATTTATCAAGCGAGTTCACTACTGCTTCTTCTCTAGTATCGGTATATATATAAGGAAATCCCTTGAATAGATTTACCATCCTTATGATTAGTGTCTATATAGTGCTCGCCAAACTTCTGGGCCGCCCTGAAGTTGGCTTTTCGATGCGCAAAGCACGAAACGGTGCTGTTTTTGTATGAGATTTACTACTGCGCAGCCAGTGTAGCTAACTTCAGGGCGGCCAAGAAGTTTGGCGAGAACTACAACTACAGGCACATGTGGCCCTAGGATCTGGGATAGAAACGAAGCTGCGGAGCCTCTGGTTTGAAGAAGGCCATATAGGCGAGGAGGACCCCTTTTTATTTACTTTTGTAACTCAATGACATCTGAAAATCTGGCAGTTGAGAAATATGTACTACTCTTCATTTAACTCAATATTTCAGTTGATCCCTATTGCCCGACAAGGTCCAATATTTTATTGATAAATTATACCCTGCAGGTCTGCACCGTTTAATCGCGTGTGCAACGAAATACAAATACGTTTTGAGTCACATGGATTAATGCATGTTGGGTATTTAGTTTAAACTAGATTCAATTAACAAATAACAGGTTTGCGTTTTACAACAAACACGCAAAATGGTATGAAGACACTGAGGAAAATTCAGGGCTGCAGGTAACTTCAATCTCTGTGTTTTCTATATTTATACACACATATTAATATGTTCACTTGGGCTGGTTATTGACTTTCAATCAAAAATACCAGCATTCTTAGCAAAAGCAATTAAAGTCACCGCCAGATAACAAAAAAAATAAAAGTCGTTAACACCTGTTTACATTGGTAAACATAATTGAAATATTGGAATACATTGGTATTCCAACATTGCAAAACGATCCGAAAAAAATGTAAAGGCAGTGTCACGAACGCTATCAAAAACAACGTATCGCGGTGAGGGGGCATATTTTTAAACTGTTATACTCATACAGACAACTTGGTAGCAAGAACATTAAAAATTATTTACATTTTTAAGAAACTTCGCTATTCAGCTGACACAGATACTCTCAGGTTCAGGATACTCCAATCACTTCTAGCACACTGTCTGCCAGCATGGGGTGGATCCTGTAAGACCTACTTTCTCACAAAAAGAGAGAGCACAGAGGGCAGTCCTCAAGGTAATGTATTGTAGGCCTTACAGATTCCCCACAGAATATCTTTACAAGGACTGCGAAGTGCTTTCAGTAAGGAAACTCTATTTGCTTCAGTGTATCCTGAGAAAACATTGCGTTCCTATGAAAATAACCAAAAAACGTCGAGCTAATATTGTATTTTCACCTGTAAGATATAATACCATCCTTACTGAACACCAGTTCTCCTATATCAGTCAAAAACTGCAGCGATAAACTGATTGCGATACATAAACTTAATTTACACAAATGTAAAAACGCCGTGAAAGCGTGGTTGATGGATAAAAACTACCACGAAATAGAAAACCTTTTATCCTCTCCTACTCAATGATACAACACAAACATCTTATCTTCATACATACACTTAACATTCCACAAACAGATACACAGAAACACACACACCCCCACACCCACACAACACACCATCACACACATTCTGAAGATTGTTATTTTTGTGTACTACAAATTAAAAATATGCCTTTTGTTTTTTCTTTTCACAAGCAACTTTTTAATAACCAGCGACATACATAATGACTTTTATATTGGAGGAACTGACTTCCAAGTCACAAGTATAGGTACCTAGTTTGGGAGCCAGGGGACCTTATACGTATATTATAATTTTGTCTGTAACTAAGGCGCAGGCCACATAAAAATGGAGTCGGGCGCTGACGTGGCACGGGCGGCTTCAAATTTCATACAAAATGCATGGAAAAAAAGCGTAACTTATATTTATTAAGTTTTTGTCCGTTTTAGACATAACTTTACAAATTAATTACACTATGTTATGCGAATAAAACTCCAAATTTTCTTAGATCAAATTATTAAGAAAATGGTCACACATATTTGTCCAAAAAATTACGAGTAGCCGTTTAGACGTGATTCTCATTTTTAAAAACAGCTACCCAAGGGAATCTGCGCCTAATCCTCAGTCAGTCAATCCGCAGTCCCTAACCCTTACAAAATGTTAAAATTAAACTAGTACAAGAAAATCTAATACTACAGTCATTAAGTAGTAATTTTATACTACAACAATGTTTATTTTTGAGTGCATGTGTGTTTATGAATGAGTGTGTGTTATGTGCGAGTGTTTGTGTGTGTTTAGTTTATTGTAGGTAGGGCTTGCGAGTTGTTGTTTAACCTATCACTGTCACCCACTGAGGTACTTTTGGGTTTCATATGTTTTGTTTTTATATATATAATTTCATAGTTATTTGGCTTTTAGCGCG
This sequence comes from Anorthoa munda, assembly GCA_945859665.1. Lineage (NCBI taxonomy): Eukaryota > Metazoa > Arthropoda > Insecta > Lepidoptera > Noctuidae > Anorthoa > Anorthoa munda. Next base: position 53,645,091 of record OX243893.1, on the reverse strand, counting down.
AGATTATTAACATTTTTTTTATTGTTTTGAATATTTTCCATAAGGCATATTGGATTTACTAACCACTGCTTTAATAAAATTTTATGTTTCGGAAAATGTTATTCTCCTTTTTTTGGAATAAAGGGGCAGCGCAAAACTGATTTTATATATAATCGTACTTCTACGGCATCAGAAATGAATTTAATTCAAACTTTGCTTCCGACGTTTAACAGCTATATTTAAGGTATCTGTAAACGGGCTACAAAATTTGCATCTTGTTGGCAATTTTGTTGACCAATATTCCCTAAAGGTGCCTGTAAGCTGGCTATTTTTTTGACAATTTCTTACTGCAATTGTATAACCGCCAAGTTGCCATTTATGTCGCTCAAAACTGTGCAACAATTGCTGCAATATTGCAGTACAACCCGGCGATATTGCCAAGATATTTCATAGCTGTCGCATGTATTCATTGTCTAGCCAGCTAGATTGCATATGATTTGACTCGCTTTGACTTTACTGCAATATCGCCGTATATCGTCTTTGCTCTGATCTCCGATCTTCCGTACATCTCTATAAAGCCCGTTCACTCTTGATGATTTGAAAAGTGATGTTAGTTTGCGGCTAGAAGACGGTAGCTTTGGATTAAAAGAGATTGCGTGCTCCGTTTCAACTCATCAGAAAGCAAAAGCTAACTAAAACTTTTCTTCGAAAGTTTATCATCATTTTTATGGTTCCGTACCCAAAGGGTAAAAACGGAACCCTATTACTAAGACGCCGCGATCCGTCTGTCACCAGGCAGTATCTCATGAACCGTGATAGCTAGACAGTTGACATTTTTACAGATTTATTTCTGTTGCCACTAACAACAACTACTAAAAACAGAATAAAATAAATATTTAAGTGGGGCTCCCACACAACGAACGTGTTGTTTTTTTGCCGTTTTTTGCGATAATGGTACGAAACCCTTCGTGCGCGAGTCCGACTCGCAAAAGAAATCTTTATATAATAAGTGGATACATACAAAAAATTGTGGTTCATAAACCATTGTGTGTACACTGTTGCACGAATAGCCCTACGTAAGGTGATGATGAATCTACAACATTATATCAAGTAATTTCAGAAATTGCTACTCTTTATTATATACTGGTAGTTACGGAAAACGTGCTCCATTGTTGAGCGGCTGCGGGACCGCCTACCGTTGTTTTGATGGGAAAGCCAGCATATGTTTCTCGCAAAACGACTTGTACCACTTGGATGACAAAAACTGAAATGTTCTTATTGAATTATACAGTTGCCGAGTGAAAAGGATCTTTAGTATTCAATATTTTACGTTGTTTCATATTTAGATCGCAACATATCGCACAAGTAGTTTATGCAAAAGTCATATGATAGGAATTATTAAAACACGAGTGTGGGTTTATCACAAGAGGCGAAGCCGAGTGTCATAATAGTAACACGCAAGTGTTTTAATACCTAATTATAAGCCGATGCATACACTAATTTATCTTCACTCATACAGTTGAAATAAAACAAAAGTAGAAACGGAAAAAATATGTGGTATGGCGGGCAATTTAGATTCTCATTGCGCATGACTGCGCAGCGCGCGCATCCATAGACAATGACACTATTTTTCTACATTAAGTCAATGAGCCGATAAGCACCAATAAATTAAAAAGTAAAAGTGTGCTATAAAAATTAAAAAGTTCTTTAATGATGCAGTTGTTTGAAAATCGAAGGAAAATGTTGCACTGTAATAGTTTTTTTTTTTAATTCTTCCTTTTCACGAATATAAAGTACGTGTTTAAACAATATTTTTCGAATTCGTATTTGGAACATTACGTTGTGAGTGTAGATAAAGATATTTATCTACACTCACAACGTAATGTTTTTAGCACACTTTTACTTTTTAATTTTCTGGCGCGTATGGGCTCATGTCATTGTCAGTTGTCTGTGGATGCGCGCGCTGCGCAATGAGAATCTAAATTGCCCGCCATACCATACCACATATTTTTCCCTTTCTACTTTTGTTTTATTTCAACTGTGAAGTGAAGATAAAGTAGTGTATGCAATAGCATTTAATTAGGTATTAAAACACTCGCGTAATATTATTATCAAATTCGGCTTCGCCTCATTTGATAAACCTACGCTCATGTTTTAATAACCCCTATTATATGACCATTGCATAAACTACTATTTTGGATAGCCAAATCTATTATCCAAATGTTGCAGTATTACAGGTCACAATTGAGTGACAGACTGGGCATGTCTGGTTTTTAATTATGTTTGTCTATTGAGGGCTTTGCTTTACGTATTTTGCTTCGCCCGTCTTTAAGTTAATACGAACTTTCACCTTAACCTAATGCCCGTTTTCACTAAAACTAGCATACATTTAGGTTAGTGAAAATGGACATAAAAAAAATATTTTACTTGTGAGTTGTATCCGTGTCGAATAATTGCTTTCTGCTATAGTGTTTAACCGAAAACCTGAATAAAGAATAGTATACACACCTTGCTTGCTTCAAGCAGTTCTAACCGAGAGTCCTTGACGAGGCACTGTATCGGTATCGTGACGTCGATAACTTCACTGAAAGTGTTGGGAGTCTCAGGCGAAACACCGTCACCCATGGGTTCTGCTACTTCGTGGTTTGAAGCATCTGTCAAAAAATAATTGGTCAATAATAATAATCATAATCAGTTTATTTGGCACATATAACTAACGGTTACATCATTGTTTACACATTAAGTTATTCTAATACATTTATAATTCACGAAATTTGAGGTTGATGCGGTCGGGGAATTCGTATTACTTGTAAACTGTACTATGGTGGGCCAGTTTTATTCATTCTACAATAATGTGAAAAAAACAACTCGTGGCTTCGTTTCTCTAGGACTAGTCTAGATTCATTGACTCGGCGCTTTTCTGCGTGGCTGGAGTCTTAATTTAGTCTCCACAGGATAGTCCGGTTAGTTGATTCTGGCATTCAGAAGTAAGTTGTTTATGCCCTGGCAGTTGAGTGTGTCATGCTCTCTCTGATGGTGGCACATGCGTTGGATCATTTAGTTCCCTTCGTGATGGTTGAGCTGAGTGGTGCCAATCCATACGTCATGTTCATGAACGGTCGCCATTAGTTGGGATTGGTCATAACTTAACTGACTCAGCCTGTTTTTAATTACTTATTGTATTTTTCTAATGTTTGTTTTACTACGTTCTCACATTTTGTAATTTTCCAACAAGAGTGTTGTAACGAAATATTTGTAATTAAACAGTTACACGTTCTTCTCCATAGGGACCTACTGACGCCTGCGAATGTGAAACTAGATTCATCGTTTGTTTGGCAATTCAAAAGTACCTTTAAATGGTTTAGTTGAAATAAAATATTTTGCTTTTGACAGTGGTTGGGAATAATGTGACGGGATTGTCCCGGCAAGTATTGTGACTACGCATCCGCATGACATAATAGCCGTATAAGGTTAAGTAAAGCTTGCCATCTCAGTCAGTTGATGGCGGACCATTCATTTCATACCGTGCCACGGCAAGCATGTTATGCGATTACTCTCGGCGTCTCGGCTGTCTTTATAGATCATTGACTGTCGTTACGGGTACCTGACTTTCAGGAGTTACAGTTGTTGGGAATAGTGTGGCGGGATTGTCCCGAAAAGTCTCGTGACCTCGCATCCGCATGACGTAACAACCGCATAAGGTTAAGCAACGCTTGCCAACTCAGTCCATTAAGGACATTAATAAGGGTTTGTCTAACACATAATCACAAATCTCTGAACCGATTGCAATAAATGGATTCAAATATGTAAGTTCAGTGAAGGAGTAATTCTGCATAACAAGCCGAATGGTTCGAACCTCTTATCGAATAAATGCATTGTAATTCACGAGAAGTCTAGATTTATATGCACAACCAGTCCTTATCACTTAAGTGAATGCTAACGTGCGCTCGTGTTTCCGCCATAAACGGTACAGGAGGACAACGTGGAGTTTTAGTGGGTTGGAGTCCCACATAAAAATTTGTCCACAAGGTCGGATAGATACTAGACACACGGTTTTCTTTAAGCTACCAATAGATTTGCAGCATAGACCTTGCCGATACCCACTCGATTCTGATCTGTGCGGCTGCAGTAGCATATCGTATGACTAAAGTCAAATTGATTTAGATTGGGCGTCGTATCGGTGAGGCGATGAATGAGTGTAAATCACTCATCGGGAAGCTTATGTGCTTCCCTTCGAACCTAACCTATCCGTGTCTGGGTGCCCTAAGCTTCCAAGGTCGCTTCGCTCACTCTTGGACTTATTTTGTTATGTGTGAGTATAACGTTGCTGTGCAGCTGTGCAGTCAATATTTCTTATGCAAGAAAAGTATATAAATGATGGAAATAAATTGATAGCAGATTATTTATTTGATATGCAATTAATAGTATCCCATAAAAAAAATCCTAATGGAAAAGGCCAATATCACTTTTAGTCGCAAGAACAGCGAGTACAATTTATACTGTAAATTTTACAGTAATAGAGTACGATAAAAATAATGTGACATTTGGCACACGTCAGCCGCATAGATTTAAAAGAAACAAGTAGGCCTCTACGGTGAATCTGCGTGTATGGCCGCTATTATGTAAAGTTAAGTGGTTCTTACTTTGAGGTAGTTTTCCGTACAGAGCGCGAAGAATGACGAGTCCCTTCTTTTTTTCTTCGTCGGACCTGATCCTCGAGTACGTCTCCCTCATCAGCTCAATGGTAGCGCGGGCCTGCCGCTGCATCTCCTGTAATCTATTAATGATAAACAAATTTTAACTAAAACCTGACTTCTTCAATTCATAGTACTTACTAAGTGTATCTTAGCAGGTGAAGAAAAACATCTTTTGGTAACCTTTACCCTAATTGCTTTTACAACTCAACAGTATTCATTGCATGTTTTACACTGTCAAGTAAATGGATTATGATAGTTAGATATTATCATCGACCATACAGCCTCTAGACGCCTAACAACAGACGAGCGATGTCTGTCAACACATATGACTAAAATGTCATATACTGGTAATATAGGTCGCTACTCGACAATTTCGAATTAGTACCGACCACTTCTGTGAGCCGTAAACACTTCCGCGTCGGGCAATAAAGAATTGGTAAAATAAATATTATAATGGCCCCTTGTACAGTACGTTGGTGTGGTAACAACAGCCAGAACTCGAGTTTCCCGAAAAATGGCATAACATTTCATCGGTAAGTTAATAGTAACATAATCATAATCAGATTTATTTTCTGATATTATTTATCGGAGTTCATTTTGTACTGGTCATTATTGTAGGTGAAAACTGCAACAGCACAAATTTTGTCGCGCTCGTTGATGTCTTTGATGTTTCGTCTCTTTCTTTTTAAAGTATTTTTTTCTCTATCTCTTTCCCTCTATAATTTGTTACACTAAACTAGTGATGCACCATATTCTATGACAAAATATATTATCGACAAAACTGGAAGCCTACATAATATTAAAAAAAAGAGACACTAAATTAAGTTTTTTATTATTTGTTAAATTAGTTGTGAAACGAATATTGATTTTTGGTATGTAATATTTAATATTATGAACCAACCGCCGAAAAAATATGTATATCTTTAGAATTTTGTTTTTAGTTTTTTCATTTTATGTTATTACTGTATAATTAATAATAAAAGTAACTAACATTAATAAATAAAAATATTAAGGGCGCGGCGAAGCATGAATTGTCCATACAAACGTAATACCTAAATCATTTGTAAGTTGCGCATATTTCCACCAAATTATGCTAATATTCGGATTCAGACAGTATTTATCTAGGTTCCTACGTCTTTTTTTTTTCAAAATACTTACCTAAAATGAAGTTTAAGCGAATTCCATTTCGTACATTTTTACAGCGTAAATGACATGTTTTCTTATTGATTTTTCTATCTTAAAAAAAACAATATCTATAAAATTGTCAACGCTATAACATAGCTCATATTATCAAGAAACAAATTATCGAAAAAAAATTAAAAAAACATTAAGTTTTCATTCATCATTTTTGGTATTACGGAACACATAAAAATAATCATACATTTTCAATAGCTAGTATTGCTGTCGCGTCGAGCACGTCATGTCTATGTGTGTGTAGTCGTGCTTCATACGGTTGAGTAGGTATCGCTCGTACGACTTTTGTTCGGGGCACTTTGGCGTTGTTTACTGTTTGTTGTATTGTATATTTTTTACCCGACTGCCGAAGGAGGGTAATGTGTTTATAAGTCTATTTATGTATGAATGTATGTATGTATGTAAGTATGTAAGTATGTAAGTATGTAAGTATGTATGTATGTAAGTATGTAAGTATGTATGTATGTATGTTTGTTCCTATGTGGCGTTCTAGAAACCAAACGCGTGGGCCGATTTTGATGGTTCTTACGTCAATCGATTCGCCTTAACCCCGCGAGTGTCACTGGCTACATAAAAATTGGCAAATAGGAAAATAGCGGTTCTTGGGCGCCATATTGTGGGGGCCCAAATTTTTTTTTCTTCCACACGTATCGTGTGGGGTATCAAAATAAAGGATTTTAAGAGGTGATTTCAAAAATATATAACACTTATATGTTTAAATGTTCCTGATTCGAAAAAAAAAATAACCAAAAAGTTATAAATAAAAAAAGTTTATTAAAAAAATCAAAAAACCCGACTGCTTGAAAAGCGAACTAAAAATACGTAAACAAGGAGAAAATCATGCTGTGCAGTCGGAGGATACGTCTGGTTTTGGTCACCCAGCTCGCGAAGATGTATCCTCCGACAGCACAGCATGATTTTCTCCTTGTTTACGTCTTTTTAGTTCGCTTTTCAAGCAGTCGGGTTTTTTGATTTTTTTAATTAACTTTTTTTTTGTGGTTTGTTGTCAGTGTTAGACGATTACTTTACTGTGCTGCTCGTGCGTATTTATTTATTTTCTAAGTATGTACTTATTGTAATATTTCTGACACTATTGACCTAAGCTATGAACTTGGATTTAGATTTGCCTTGTGATTTGAACTTTGATATTGAGTAATCTACTTTCTTACGAACTTTGCGTTGTTTACGGACTTTATTATTTACGATTTGGTTTGGTTGCCGACATGGACTCCGAGCGTTGGGATGTTTCTCACAGTAAGTACCTATATCCCAATGATATAATACAATAAGTTACTATTTTTACCAGTTACAAGGACAATTGCAAATAACAACCCGCAAATACTGTATTTTTATAATATGGACGCCTAAAGGACTGGCATATGAAAAAATTGAAAAAGGCAACGAATTTTGGAATTCAATAGTCTTAAAATTAGAAGAGTTTTATTTTAAATGTATATTGCCTGAATTAATAGATCCCCGTTTACCTAGAAATCTGCCTATCAGAGACAGAATATAAACTTTTTTTTTTCTTTACCTACGTAATGTACAATTATTACAATGTACAATTGTACATATAAACTAAAAAGCGTGCGTAAAAATGTTTTCTGATTATCATTATTGTATTTTTGTATTTCGTTCAGTCGATAATATTTATGGTCACCCTACACGACTTTATCACGTTTTGATTTATATTTTTTAAATAGATGAATGATGATCTATAAAGTAAAACATAACTAAATAAATGTTTATACGAAATTCTTGTTTTTATTTTTCATATTCTTACCCTCTTACAAATAAACGCGGTATAAAGTTATACCAAGTATAAACCTATGAAAATGTATGGTTATACCTTTGTTATACCTGGTATAACTTTATACCGCGTTAATTTGTAAGAGGGTTAGATCAGAGCGCTGTTATTTGTCTGTACCTACTTATGCGTAAATAGGCATAAATTATTGGCATATTTGTCTTGTACTATTAATTTGCCTAAGTAACATTTGTATTATTTTACTTGCATTCATTATTTATTATAACAATACATATTTGAGGTTTCGTAAAAGGCATAGTTACCTACATAAATAAGACAAAAGAACGCCCGCCGGCGCAGTTCGCGTTGGCCGGCTTGCCGGCTTTCGAGACGTTATGAATGGAAGCCTATCTACTCGCACACACACGGCTGCGCACGGCGCACCGCGTGTGTGTGCAAAGCGAGATAGCAATGCTCTTAACGAATTCTTCACTCGTCTCGAATTGCATTTGCGAGCTACGTTCGCCGCGCTCTTAAGTACACTAACAATTTAAAAAAATATCGATACCTTCGCGGTTTTATTTAAACCTGTCCCATCCCTAGTTCGGCGAAATGACGTTGGTTAGGACCAATCAGAGCGCAGTACCCCGTGCCTCATCCCTCAGTTAGTTGACAGAATTGTTTTGATGTATTCGATCAAGCATTAGGCGTCTAGAGGCTGTATGGTCGATGGATATTATACATCCTCGCGGACTTTTTTGTAGGCAATAATGAGTAATTCAATCATGTAGTACATAATTTGTTATGTAACTATCATCAATAGTTTTCTCAGCGCACCCCATATAATGAATATAATTGGCTAAATTTTGCTTCTTTGAGTTACATTATTGCAATTTTCTTATGAATCTCTAATTTTATTAAATACATAATTGCCTATTTTACTTCCTAATAATTTAGCTTTCTATTGGTGTAATAATGGTTGAAATCGGTCCAGTAGTTTCAGAGATTATTCGGTACAAACAAACAAAATAATCTTTTCTCTTCGATACTATAATATTATAAAGAGGAAAGATGTTTTTGTTTGTTTGTACCGAATAGGCTCCGAAACTACTGGACCGATTTAAATAATTCTACCACCAATAGAAAGCTACGTTACTCCTGAGTAACATAGGCTATTTTTTAATCCCGAAAACGGGTCCTATGGGGTGGCCCACGGGAGCGAAGCCGCGGGGAACAGCTAGTTATAATATAATATTAATTAATACCGTAAAACGGGGTGAATAGAACCTCAGGGGTGAATGGGAACAAAACTTTGATTAGGATTTTAACTGTGATACCACTTTATTAGTTTCATACAAAGCATATTTTTTTTTAAGTAATTATTTAATATATTGGAGAACCTATTAAGATGTTGTAAACAATTTTTTTAATAACGTGAAAATTCTCTTCAAAGTTTTGTTCCCATTCACCCCTGAGGTTCTATTCACCCCGTTTTACCCGGTATATTGTATAGAAGTACAGATTAGTATAGATATACATGTAAGTTTGAAATTGCCAACCATTCTTGAGTAAGCGTGGTCATTAACGTTTGTATCTTCTCTGTATGAGGCCTTTGCCCTCGGTGGGATAGTAACAGGCTGGTATAATTATATTATTATAGAAATCGAGTAATTACCTTTCATAATTAGCCTCCATAGACCGCTGGCGGTCGCGTTCCTGTCGCTCTCTCGCGATGGGGTCCAGAATAATCTTCTTCAGCACCAGCCACGAGATCAAGGGTACCACTGTCGCGTAGAATACCGGCGAAGGCATCACCTCCTCGCACAGGTGGATGGGCACGACGATAGTTTGTGAGGAACACGTCCATCTATAAGAGCAAAGTCTTTGTCAGAAGATTTAATTTACAAATGAATTTCAATGCAGTATGAAAACGTTCATCACTTTTGGACTTTGTCACAATTAACTCGTTCATCCCGCTGTTTTCATCGTATTATAAGACAACGATATTTCTTTGGTCAAAAGTTTTGTTCGCTGACCGTACCTCTGCAGTTTCACCTGAACAAATGCAAAGCCCATACCGTAATAATTTGCAGGGAAGTTGCTTGCCCTGCCACCTGCCAAAAGCAGTATCATCTTTAAAGTTCTCAATAGTGCAGGTATATGGACACTGAGGGCGCTCCAACAGATGGGACATTGTCTGGCTGTACTGAATTTATACTTCTATGTTCTAGTTAGAGTCCCTAGACAAGTGGCATTCTATCGACAAAAGCGTGGCAATAGCGATTGGAAAAAATGTCAACAATGTATGGGACTGTCAAACGCAATAGAAACGTCACGTGATCAATCACTTACATTTTGGCATTTTCACCATTAGTCCAGTAGCCAGAAGAATATGCCCTTTGATAATTCAAAAGTTTTTTATTTTCGCTGGGTGGATACCTTTTGTGAATTCAACGCTATGTACAAAAATGCTAACAGTTTAGAGTTATGCAATATGCATAAAGTTGGTATTTCCTATTATTTCGAGTTATAACAATAATATAAAATTAAAATTTAATTAATTTACTGTTTCTTTATTAGTACTATCTAAACTTTTTATTAGTGAAAATGCTAACAGATACGTACTGTGGAACAATGGAAAACTGAAAATGGCTCGTAACTCTTTCAATAAAAGATTTAAGTTTTCAAATCTTTTCCTATATGCATAGAGGGATTCGTTATACCTTACAACAAAAGTTCTAACAACTAAGTATAATGCTGCACAGGTTATTGTATTTTTACATTCTGATTTGCGAAATATTGAATTTAAGTTTATAAATTTGCGCCTACATATTCGAAATAATAAACTCTGCCACCATACAAAAGTTTAAACACTTATGTGCTATGCTAGTTTAATAAATCAAATACAATTTGGGTATTGCGGGGCGCGGTGTAGGTATGTACGATCAGTATAAATTCTTCAAACCATACAGACCACAGAGGCCCACATCATAAACGGACTCTTCTGATGATTTTTAGAAAAACATTACAGCGCAAATTCTTATTTCAAACTGGCGTCTAGTATCTGACAGATCGTTCACTGTTATTTTGCCTATGAATGCAACCTTATTGCTACAATAATAAAGATCACTAAAATAGGTAATCTGGCATGTGTTATACAAGCCTTCCCGAATGCGACTCGAATAAATATTAAATTATGTCTGGTACTGTACGACTGCCCCATATAAGAACGCAGTAGGTGACATATTTTTATAATGGTTTTATACCCTGATAATCTTATTTATATTATTTTAATGAGTTTTAATATGCTGCGATGGACTGTGTAATTTTAACCAGGAAATTTATAATTTGAATTGAGATTTGGTGCTTTAATTAATAAATTTTATCATTATTTACAATAGGAAAGTCCCTTCAAATTGTAAAAACACCTTAAATTAGCAAATGTCCGGTACTTAATAGGTATTGAATTATCTTGTTTAGAGATATGTAAAATATTTAATAGATTTAGGACACCATTAATATAATTTGTGTTATTACGTACAGTTCACCCGTAAGCCTTGTTTAGTACTCGCTTATTTTTTTTTTTTTCGTTTAGTTACCTAACACAAGATGACATTCCATAGGCTAATTTAAAAGATATTTTTTCGCTATCCTGGAATATAATATTTTATGGCATTTACTAGGTTTTGATGTACAGCAATCGTGTGGTAAGGCCACGTGGTGCCGATTTTTCGTTATAATAGAGCTTAAAAACTAATAGATAGGGCGCAATAGACACGATTATGTAAAATTTATCTACCTTTAAAATAAAAAATGTTCTAAATCTTGGTAAGCGTATCACAAAATTAACACCTAAACTTGCCGGACTCACTAGGGTTGCTACTAGGGCATGTATATCGGAATCTCGTAATATCGGAATCTCGGAACGAAATCACCGATATTTCAATTCCGTTACTGAGTGTTCCAATATCGGAATCTCGGAATCAGGAAAAACCTTAATTTTAGCGCCTTGTGAAACATCGAGCGAGAAAGCGCGGTTGAGCCCGTTGACTACGTTGATTATCAGTGGTCGGATATTCTGTTTACTAATCGGGCGCTTATTAACTAAAACTTCACTTCATGAAAATGTCCAGAGATTGTAAAATGTTACCTTTAAGAGTACAAGTAAATATACAGATTCATAAAACCCAATTGTGACAATGATATTTACATTGATTACGGATTTAACTGCGGACATTTATCCTGTGAAATCCTGTGGATACCTTACGGGTATCCACAGGATTTGAGACGCCTAGAATCGGCCAATGTGACGACATTGAGGGAGGCTTGTTAAACTTTATTTCAAATTTCTAATTTGTTACTTGCTTGGAAACCTTAATAAAATTAAAACTTAATATTTTTCTGTCTTCTGCTTGTATTGGTTACAACAAATTAGTCTATCCGATCACTAATCTTTTGGACAAGTCAACTTCCATTACTTGACTACATTGTCTCTCATCATCATCAGCATTTCAGCCAAACGACTTTTACTACTGAACATAAGCCACCCCCAGGAGGCTTCGCCATATTGACCGATATTTATACTGGATTATAAATCACTACACACTCACCCCACTACGCTACACTTATCGGGACTACTTTCAGATTGATCAATAAACATTTATTTTCTCGATATTTTTGCATTATCCTTTTTCAGAGAGACATGACTTATATTGTTTCTTGGGAACAAATGTGGAGTTTAGGTAAATTACCGTCCGATTACACAATCATTGGTGATTAGAGAGAGACACAATAGAACATTCTATTATGCCGCGGCATAAACGTGTTTTTTTATTGTACTCAATCCAACTTTATACAGAGTTTGTGCAATTAACAAAAAATATTGCGAATTTTAACGAAAGTGCTCAATTCCGATATTAATATCGGAATGCCGATATTGAGATCTAATATCGGAAATCAATATCAGAATTGAAAATCTTCCGATATTACATGCCCTAGTTGCTACTATATTGATTCTGAATAAAAAAAATGAGTAGGTAATATTTTACAAACATAAATACATCGATTTGTATATAAGCATACATCATATCATGCTAACAGTGTCATCCACTAAGGCTAAGTGGGTAACACTGCCTTTATTGTATTAGGTCTTAGGACCAGCGATGTAGTCAATTTAGTTATGTGACAGTTGCACCGGTTATAAGATGTTTGATATTTCTACTGTCACATCTGTTTGGAAAAGGCATTTGCTTGGACTTTTCCCTAATATGTTGGGGTTGACTTCCACTGTTTTCAGTCGAACCAGAAGCATCTGAATACCAGTGTTTTATATGAAGTGACTGCCTACCCTGCCAACCCAGATTATACGGTAATCCTACTGAATAATACGGTACCCTTTTGTTAGGGTGGCCGCAGACTTTCGGGTTTCTGACGACCCGTAACGACTGTCAAAGATTTACGATACGGAGAATTTTATTATTCTGTCATCTCGATATACTGTCAGCATGGCAGGTACGACTATTCCGTGTTCTGTGAATATTTCTTTCTTATTCTTTTTATAGTAACAAAGAAGGTAGAAATCATATTCGACCTCAACATTAAAAATAACTAATTGCCATGAAATTAGATTTTATGAACGAGGTATAAATACTGATGTGACAGTAATGAAATGGTTTCGCGCCTCATTCAATACATTCGGAGTGGAGTGTCACCGCGCCCCGCAATACCCAATTGTATTTTATTTATTATATTAGCATAGCACATAAGTGTTTAAACTTTTGTATGGTAGCAGAGTTTATTATTTCGAGTATGTAGGCGCAAATTTATAAACTTAAATTCAATATTTCGCAAATCAGAATGTAAAAATACAATAACCTGTGCAGCATTATACTTAGTTGTTAGAACTTTTGTTGTAAGGTATAACTAATCCCTCTATGCATATAAGAAATGATTTGAAAACTTAAATCTTTTATTGAAAGAGTTACGAGCAATTTTCAGTTTTCCATTGTTCCACAGTACGTATCTGTTAGCATTTTCACTAATATAAAGTTTAGATAGTACTAATAAAGAAACAGTAAATTATTTAAATTTAAATTTTATATTATTGTTATAACACGAAATAATAGGTAATACCTACTTTATGCCTATTGCATAACTCTAAACTGTTAGCATTTTTGTAAATAGCGTTGAATTCACATAAGGTATCCACCCAGCAAAAATAAAAAACTTTTGAATTATCAAAGGTTATGTGGAAAATAATTGTATCCCTACTGGACTACATCGCCATCACTTACATCGAAAGATACTTGTCTCGAGCCTCTTGTCACTGTCCTAACCGAATGAAAGGTTTTATTCGAATCCGTAGAGCACCCTCTGCAGCAGAAGGACAGATAAGCAAAATCCCAGATTAGCAGAAAGACAGATTTGCATAAAGGCAGAAATACAGACCCAAACAGAAAACAAAAATAAAATTGAATAGTTACAATTGGTACAAAATTATTTGAAAGCAGTTTGTTTTTTTCTTTTATTAGCTCGCGTTTGACTATATCTCGCCTGATGTTAAGTGATGATGTGGTCGACGGTGAAACACGCTTACCTAGAAGTAACATATTTACTCTTGACTTTGAAGACCCCTAGGTTCTAGCTATCAGGAAACAAAGACGCCAGGGGATTCCACTCCTTAGCTGTACGCACAATGAAAGTATTTTCAAAAGGCTTTCTGCTTATGGGTGGGATATCCACCATGTACCGATAGCGCATTGCCGTACGTCTTGTTGTCCGATGGAAAGGGCTAGGCAGAATCAAATTGTGCAGTTCCATCGCACACTCCCCGAAATGTAACCGATAGAAAACCGACAGGCTGGCAACTCGTCGTCGGTGTTCAAGGCTCTGGAGCTTAGAGTCGACCAGCGCATCGTTGCCGATCAATCTCTTGGCCCGTCTGTCAATGGATTCAAGTGCATCAAGTTGGTATTTGGCAGATTCGTCAGAGAGGTGAGAGCAGTACCTACTTCATGCATGACCTTTAGATATATAAAGCAAAGAGGTCACAAATTGATAATAATGTTACTAGGATTTGTAACTTTTTTCATGGCGACAGTACATTATCTGCCTTTATGCAAATCTGTCCTTCTGCTAATCTGGTATTTTGCTATGCCGGGATTTTGCTTATCTATCCTTCTGCTGCAGAGGGGTAGAGCAGTTAAACCATGAAAAGATAACTAACAGACAAGTAGGGATATGCGAAATATTACACTTACTTAAGTTTAAGCATAACACCACTGGGAACACCAAGCATCACGGCCGCGGACACACTGCTATTCTGTGACACCTTCTTCTCAGCGCCATACTCTGCTATCGCTCCAAATGTGCCCAGCCTGAAAAGTTTGTACAACTCTGTTTTAGCATGTTATTCAAATTGTCAAAAAGTACAACATCTGCCTGTATTAACGAGGAGTAAAATGACAAACTGTATAACTTCCAGATTCACCAAACAATTTTCGCTACTATTAAGAATGGCGCCTTAAGTTAGACTTTTTATATCTTGAAGTCAATAATGGAAGACAAAATAACAATATTATTAGAGTATTTACAAAATGTGTTACTTTATCATCTTTCGTAAACATAGGCAAAGAGACACACGTCAGTCGTATGAATTTCGCGTAGACAAATGCATAACGCTAATAATTTCGCTATCTATTCGAGCTTTCGTAATATTATGCACGCAAGCTGATAAAATACGAGCTGTCGTTTGTATTTCTAGCTAATAAATATTTTTTCCTTGATATATTCAGACTGCGTAGTATTGCCTATTTCTGGTAATAAGAACTACGATAACTAGATAATCGGTTTGGTAAAAGTGGCATAAATATTTAGAATAACTTTAATTCAGTCGATATGGTGAGCCACAACAGTGGTAGCGTGCAGAAGCATAACATAATCAGCATGAAACTAACTGTCCTACAGCTGGGGCAAAAGCCTGCTCTATCCTAGAGGAAGTGGGTCGTAATCTACCAAGGTGCCCCGATGCTACTAGCCGGGCACAGAAAATTTGCCAATGACTACCCCTCATGGCGACATTGGCAAACTTTCTGCGCCCGGCTTATAGTAGTGCGTGAAATAGTGTAACTAATAGCAATTTGACTAGTCTACTCGCTTTATGAGAAGCCAGGCATATGTGTAAAATTTATACAAAGAATGACAATTGCCGCGAATGCTGACCACACTGTATGTGGCAATAAAAGTCAGAAATAGAGGTAAAATCGCAATGCTTAATTGGTTCTATTAAGGGCCAATTGACGGAGTATTTTGTCGTTGAATTGTCGACTAAGTGCAATAATAAAAATACACGAGCACAACAGTTGGTTTGCTAGCTAATCGTCTTGTAACTTAACAGTAAATATTGGAACAAACAATGACTAAAAA
This sequence comes from Anorthoa munda, assembly GCA_945859665.1. NCBI lineage: Eukaryota > Metazoa > Arthropoda > Insecta > Lepidoptera > Noctuidae > Anorthoa > Anorthoa munda. The sequence goes on along the minus strand of OX243893.1, from coordinate 53,629,050 downwards.
AATATTTCAACATATCGGCCTCGAGACTCCTGTGAGTATTCTTTGCTAATTCTTACATGTAGTTTCGGATTCTGTAGTCTGTAGTAGAACTGAGCAGTGTATTTATCATACAAAATATGATCGATTGATGAATTTCAGAGCTAGCAGCATAGTAGCATAAATAAGCATGAATTTGCGCATTCAATCGCAAGCAAAACAGTTATAAAATATTGTGAAGCATTCGTTTAAAAACATATTAATTATTAAATTATTAAAAAAAAAGACAAAAAGGTAGATATCAAAACCAAAAATAAAAAGAAGTTAATCATAAGTTTTGCACACTTATTCGCAATAGCAAGATTTTAAAAAAACATTGTATCTATTCAAGGTATATTTGATTGGTTTACGACACCTTAAAGTAGGATATACCTTAAAATCTTAATGAGCATGAATGAAAAAAAATTGCTTTTTGAGCTCAGGAACAGAACAGAACAGACCAGTTGGTTAGATGTCGATATGATTAGAATAGAAAAAACAAATGCAGAAAAATAGCCCGGCGGTCCTTATTCTATTGACTGATTTACCTCAATACTATGCCTACGGCATGATGCACGTTATTTCTAGCCCATCCTGTTCCACAGCTGAGCAAAGACCATCCTCTTAAATTGACCACGATTCTAAACTAAGTCTTTTTAGTTTCTAAGGAAGACATCCACATTTTCCTTCGTAGTCTACCGAGGCCCAATTCTTCTACTTAATTAAAAACTTAAATATATAACAATGCACAGCCAAAATTGCTGAGTAAAGAAGCTTGAAATTTTGAGACTTTCTTACATAACAATTGAGCACATAGTAATAATTTAAAAACCTTAAGGGTGCCTTAGTCGGTAATTTTGGCAAAAAAACGTAGTATGGCGATTATTCCACTGTTTGACGGTGCACATTCAAAATAAAAAATGATATCTATTAGTCTCATCATTATCTAGCTCTGTATGGAAACAAAAAAGTAAAAAGAAAACATATATTTGAAAATTATGAGCGCCGAAAGTTTCAACACTAATTTTAACGCATCTTTGGGCGAAAATAAATACCATAAGAAGGAAAATTGCAAAACAGTCGCCATACAGAGATAGATTAGCAGTTCAAAACAGCAAATAATTTTATTTTTTACAGATACATTCAGCCTTTTTTTATGATATTGATATTCCCAAAGGTCTATTTATAAAATTTCGAGCGCTCCTTTGTCTTTCTAAATCATCAATCACCCATTTCGCTACAAATTTGCAAAGTGTGTATTTGTACGCGCATTAGCTTCTTACTGCTTATCACAGCGTCTATCCCTTTCGCACGTGTTGTCGATGAGATGGCATGCATTTTAACCATGCCCACAAATAGTAAGCGCCGCCGGCTTAAAGTTGTTAAATAGGCCACGAAAGTTTATAAGGAAGTTCTTCAGTTTTGCCGATAAAAAGTCCTGGGCGCACAGATTCTTTTCATGTAATTATTGCGATATGAGAGAAGAACGCAGACAAAATCACGCTGTACTTACTTCAAAGCCAGCCTGAGCTTCATGTCGTGCTGGGGCAGTTTCCTCATGATATTAAATGATATGAAGGAGTGAGGAGTCCCGATCTGCACTGCGGTGTTAGTGTGGTACTTCTCGGAGTCCCGCACGTAGATCGAGGTCATTGAAGAGCCGCCTTGCCCACCCGCGCGGTACGTCAAATATCCCACCGAGTGAGCATCAAGTTGCACAGCCATTGCTAAAGAATAATAAATGATAATTAAATAATCAAAATAACATGCCTAGCTTTTTTTTTCATTTCTTTTGTTACGGTTAAAGACAGAGTGAAATAGGCATGAGAAATTTGCAATTTTTCAGCAGAATAGGTTAGTGCACATTTTCAGACATATTAACTTTGTTATGATATAGTCATTCTGCCTTATCTTTTACAAAATAAAGTAGTATATGTCCATCTAATAGTGTTCTTAGGCTTAACACGCATCGCGATTTTTAACCGCGCGGATTTCTTTTTCCGCGTACTTAATCTAACTAACACGCACTTCGGATAAAATGCCGCGCGATTTTTGTAACTTTCTACCTGTTCGTAGACGTCAAAATATTCATGCGAATTTAATCCGCGCTGCGGTGCGGTGGATTCTGTGGCAAAACACAGATTTCTTACGATATTATTTCCGCACGAAATTTTTACCGCAATGCGTGCAGCTTCATACAATTCCATATGTCGCAGAATGGGCGGTAAAAGTTAGCGCGAATAAAAACCGCAGTGCTTGCTAAGCCTTATTATCTCGAGAATTACGGAGACAATAGCCACAATTTCTGTTTTCATTCGTTCATAATGATTCCTGGATAGTTTTTAGTATAAAGTAAAAGCGATAAAGAAAACTTACTTGATATAAGACTAGGTGAAATCCCTCTGGGTGTGAACTGCAAGACGGTCCCGCAGTTCAAGAACATCAGTCGCGAAAGAGTTCTAAATATCTTGAAGCCGAGAAGAGGACCATTTCCTATGCCAAACTCCACCTCAGTCCAACCTTTCTCAGAACTGAGGTTTCTGTTACATACATTCACGGAGCCAGTACCTGAAAATGTTATTATCAAACTGTTGTACATGTTAAGATACACAAAATGATAAACACTTGATACTTTTTGATGTATTGTTAATCATATGAGCACTTATTAAGTTGGTCTTCTTCAAATAATTGGGCTTGCATTACAATCTTAATACATGTTGCAGGAACCAGCCTGCTAAACAATTTACATGAGTTATTTTAATAAATGTTGCAATGAACACTGAACAAGGAACAATCATCATTATCATCATTCTGCCGTAAGATGCCTACAATTGGACAAATGCCATCCCAAGCATCGACCCAATAATTGGTTTTGTGGTTCCCATATTCAATGAATTGCCACAACCTTGTCCAGGTCAACGGTCCACTTTTGGGAGTCTGGCCCATTGGCCACCCGTTCTGCTACCTATAGCTTAAGTTTGTAATTTTCAACAACCAGGACCACCATTATCGTCACTTCACCTTCAGATAGGAATCCTATGAGTATGGGCACTGTATGGCAACAGCAAATAACGCGTTGTGAATTGCAATTTTATCAAAAGGATTTTTAAATAATAAAGCTTGCATTACCTATTCCATTCTGAGTAGAAATGTTTCCCGAAAGAGTCATGGTGTTTCTCAGTGTGACCGGTGCGTCGATTGACTGTTGTATAGTCATGCCCGATACTTCTATATTTGGTATAATAGTCGGTTCTTCCCTATAATTTTAGAAAACAAAAAATATTATACATACAAATTAATTTGAATTATTTATTTATTTCAATTTATGTATTTCATTTAGAAAGCAGAAAATATAAAGTACAAAAACCGAAGGGCAAACAAATGAGGTAGCTGCTTTAGCTGCAGCAAAAAAAAATGTTATAAGTGTGCATGATCATGATACATAAATCGATATTACATTATTATGTTAACTAGCCACATTACCATTTTACCCAGGAGTAGTATTATCTATCTATCTATCTATATCTATTATAGGCTCGCGCTTGACCACTATCTCACCTGATGGTAAGCGAAGATGTGGTCTACGATGGAGCACGCTTGCCTAGTAGTAACCTATTCACTCTTGACTTAACGACCCCTAGATTGTAGCTATCGGGAAACACAGACTCCGGTATTTTTATCACCTAAGCTATTCTTTTAGGTTACTGACGATTCAAGGGGAAAATAACTTCTAATCGAAGCTGCTGTTTTATCTTCATATAAATTGTCTAAAAATAAACCTCTGAAAATTCAAGGTTAATGAGGGCCAGCAGACATTTCAAAGGCCCTTTAGATAAACATGAAGTGTTAATGAAAAAAAAAAAATAACGCAAGCTGTACTCACAAAATCTCATACTCATCATAATATTTCATGAACATGTCTGTAGCATTAACAGACAGTGTGATGGTCCCGCGAGGATTGGCACTCTGCTGCAGCCTTCGCTCTTCTCTCTCGCGCTTTAACCTGCAAATTATTTTGATTTCAAGACGGTTCTATAAGTTTCGGAAGCACATCTTAAGCAACATTTCACTAAACCCCTTTTTTATTCCTGATGAGCCCGCTCTTTACCTCAATCTTGCATGTTACATATTGCACTTCTTCTTTTCGTTTGTAAGTAGTTACGCCAATATTTAACTTATGGATAGATATTTCTTAGGTTTTTCAAACATATTGGCTAAGTCGGACTACAATAAACTTTAAAATTCTATTACTAGCATAGTAAAAATCTGAAAAACTTTAGATTAAAAAATCATACCTTTCATATTCCTCTCTGATTTCTCTTGGAGTGCGAGTGCGAAATATAACCTCCCATCCCTCTACCTCCAAACCGCGTTTCCCTTTAAACCAAAATGATTTTATTCAACATAAGACACTGTCGCAATTTTACATCAGACAGAGGTGTTTCATATTGTCTCTGAATAAAATGGCGAGATAAGGAAGGATTCCGCTGAGCTAAGCTCCCTTTTATTTTTGACTAGCTGTGCTCTGCATTTTCATCCGCCAGCGCTATGATTTTGTTTTTGGTTCGAGTTATTTCTTAGTTTCCGTACCCGAAAGGTCCAAAAGGAGCCCTATTGCTGTCACTCACGTGTCTATCTGTCCGTCGTCTGCCATCTGTCACACAGGTTTTACAACCAAACGGCAATTTTTACAAAATTTTGTTCCGAAGATTTTTTTTATTTCCCATTGTCCTATAAACTTGAAATTTGGCGATAATGTTTATTATTACGTATATTTTACCAACAAATACCAATATGTTGATAAATCAGATATTTTCTTTGAAATAACCCAATTTTTCCTATTACAACCAACTTGATTTTGTAGTTTGGTAACGGAACCCTAAATGTGCGAAATCCGACACGCAATTGGCCGGTTTTTTACATTTTCTTTAGCTTTGTTGTTTTGCTTTTGTTGCTTGTTGTCTTGTTGCTTGTTGTAGTTGTTGTTTTGTTTGTTTTGTTGTTGCTTGTTGCCTTCAATCTTTTTCACGGATTGGGCTATCAAATTACGAGTTCCAGAAATTTTCGCGTTTGAACAAAAAAAATCGAGGTATATTATATTAAATATTTGTAAGGATCTTTAAAAGTACAAGCTTTTTTTACATGTGAATTAAGCTGCGGTTAGGCAAAATACTAAGCCTTTCAAGAAATTAAGAATTTAGCCCAGTCACGCACCCCTTACTACCTTTTCCCTCGGCCGTCCAGTTCTGCGGCAACGGTTTTTACTTGATCCCGCAAAAATCATTGGTTCACACAGTAGTTCATGTTTTTTTGCGGTAGAGCAACAAGTGGTTATTACATTATTCTTATTAGAAAATTCAGACATGATGGACGTGAACACGCTTATGATATTATATTATTGGTATTTTTGCCACCGCCAGCAGTGTAAAAAAAACCGGCCAAGTACGAGTCACACTCGCGAACGAAGGGTTCCGTACCATTGTCACAAAAAACGGCAAAAAAATCACGTTTGTTGTATGGGAGCCCCACTTAAATATTTTTTCGTCTATTTGTTGTTATAGCGGCAACAGAAATACATCTACTGTGAAAATTTCAGCCGTCTACCTATCACGGTTCATGAGATACAGCCTGGTGACGGACAGACAGACAGACGGACAGTGATGTCTTAGTAATAGGGTCCCTTTTAAACCCTCTGGGTACGGAACCCTAAAAAATATGATTTTGGGTTCACCCAATGCAGAAACAACGATCCCTGCACTCCATCCAGCAAAAAACGGTATGCAGGAAGTGGGAACACTTCCATTAAAATATACGTGTAATTTAACTGGATCGTATTTTTACTGGACAAATGGATCCAGTTTCAGTTTGTAGTGGCAAAACCGAATGTCAAATTCGGACGGATCGGTTTTCTGCAAAAAACGGGATAATGCCGTCGGAAAGGGGCGTTGGTTCAAATTTGTGCAAGTACCATTGTGATTTTTTTTAGACTATAGTGAATATAAGTTTGAAATCGCCTACCCGTCTCGATCAATGCTTGTGCCTTCTCACAGACAGACAGGAAAGTTACAGGCTGGTATTATTATTACATAACTGGGGAAATGTGATTCTTTCAAGAAGTTAGATTTAAGGAGGTCATGATGTTCTGGGTTCGACACACGGATCCCGAAAATTGTTTTTGGGATGTTTCTATCAGTAGCAGCCCAGGTGGGCGAGCATGGCTTTTGTGACAGGCTTCAGTCACGCATTTTATCACAGCTTTTGCTCCTAAACTGTGATAAAAATATGTGACTCGAGCCTGTTACAGTAGGCCGTGCTTGCCGGGCAGATTCTGTACTTGTGTCCGGTCAATGGCAATGAGTCTGCCCCAAATTACTGAGACTTAAACAAAACTTAAAGGGTGCACATTTATTACAACGACTTTCGCCAGTTTAGTTTCTGCTTTTCTCTTTAAGGAATACAGGTCAGATATTAAGTGATGTAACACATCTTACCAAGTGTATCATAGATAGCTCTCTTATGTGAATCAGACAGCACCTCATAAGCCTCTTTGACTTTGTTGAATATTTGTTCTGCCCATTTTTGTTTATTTGGATCAGTGCTGTGTTTGTCAGGATGGAACATACGCGAGAAGCGGCGGTATGCACTGTTTATTTCTTCAGGTGGTGCCTGTAAAATGATAGGAATCCTTAGAGTTTGAATCGCAGGATTATGATTATTTGCTTATCACTATCAATATTATATTTCGATGCAAAGAGCATAAAACTCCATAACTAGAAGCATCAAAGAGTGCTATGCCTAGCTAATCTAATATATATAAATCTCCTGTCACGATGTTTGTCCGCGATGGATTCCTAAACTACATAACCGATTTTAAATTAAATTGGCACACCGTGAGCAGTCTGGTCCAACTTGAGATATAGGGTAGGGTAGGGTAGGTAGGGTAGGTAGGGTAGGGTAGGGTAGGTAGGGTAGGTAGGGTAGGTAGGGTAGGTTAGGGTAGGGTAGGGTAGGGTAGGGTAGGGTAGGGTAGGGTAGGTAGGGTAGGGTAGGGTAGGTAGTTAGGGTAGGGTAGGTAGGGTAGGTAGGGTAGGGTAAGGTAGGGTAGGTAGTTAGGGTAGGTAGGGTAGGTAGGGTAGATGAATGTTTGGTTTGCCGGGTCAGCTAGTATACTTATATAAGTTGATTTCCTCCATCATGAAGATGATGATATTTTCTGAGGTGAATCTATCGTGGTCATAATTAGGTGTTTGAATAAATTATAAAAACACTGAATAATCAAGGTTTACTAACTTATTGAAACTACTAGCTGTTGCCCGCGACTTCTTCTGCTTTGAATAGCTTATTTTTTATATCACACTATAATATTATAGGCAGGTGTGTTGCCATAGACTTGATAAATTATTAGTTCACCATACAAACTTCTAAAGGATGATTTTTGGGATAAAAACTATCCTATGTCCTTCCCAGGGTCTCAAATTATCTCCATGCCAAATTTCATCTAAATCTGTTCAGCAGTTTAAGTGTGAAAAGATAACAGACAGACAGACAGTGTTACTTTCACATTTATAATATTAGTATGGATTGTGTAAATGAGCAAAGTACTTTATCAATCATACTTTGCATGCATTAGCCTATCATTATCATGCAAACACAATGCCTTGAATATATCATAACTATGTAAAGATGTTGTGTCACAAAATCTACCTAATGTTGAAGGAATTTTTTTTAGATGTATGGTCATGAAGACGGAAGACAATATGTTGGAAGGCCTCCCACTAGGTGGACCGAAGACCTGGTTAAGGTTGCGGGAAGTCCAGCAGTGGACGTCTTTTGGCTGAAATGATGATGATGTATGGTCATGGAAGAAGACACAAAATGCTTATAGAATCGGATTTTCAAATCAAATAATAATTAATACATAAATTGACGGCACTGTTGGTGCAGCGGCTTAAGGATTTATATGACCTAGAGTTAGTTGTTCCGGGTCTGGCTCTTTGTATATATGAGTTTATATGTTTGTAAGAGCACCCATAATAAAGGAGTAACACCTAGTGTGGGGCAATGTTTCCTAAACAAAATGTACATTTTCACATATTATGTACATTTAAAAGGCCAGCACTAAATTTTAGGCCACAAAATTTTAAGCCAGAACCTGATTATTCATTTATAAAACAATTATTGCTTTCTCAACATAGTAAAATGCATACAAACAAACTTTTGTGATGTTAAAATTATATTGCATCAGGCTTACTAATAAATTTGCAGCACACTTTAGACCATGGAAGGGATTCCCAAAGTAGTCAATATCGGTTACCCAGAGGTTGACATAAACGAAAACTGATTATGAGGGTTGACAAGGTCTAAAAATCAATCCCTATTAATTAACACAAGTTCTTATTTGAAACTTTCAAGATACTATTGTTGTGTTACATGTTCCAACTTGTTATAAGAATGCCTAATATTTTAGTAGAAAATAGCATTGGAGTACTTTTAAGTAATTTGTATTAATAATTGTTAATTACACTTTTTATTTATTGAATTTTATGTCTATTTATTTTGTTATTTTTTTATGAGATAATGATGTTAAGTTTACTCAAAAAAGGGAAAAAAAAAATAGAGGAAAATCTAGAGGATTTTTAAAGTAATTTGGCTATGGGGGTCTGAGATGTCAATGCATTATGGCAAAGAGGTTACTTACCCAAAATAGCCCTGCTTTAGACCTACATACAGTTTTGATTAATTTGTAAGACTATAAGTTTAGTACTTATTAACATAACATTAAAAGAAAAAGTCTAATTAGGAGTCACAGTACCCAGTTATATTGTACCTACATACTGCAACTTTATAGGTAAATATTGCATCATCCTGGGCAGCAATTAAGCCTTTATTTTGAGATCTCGAGTTGCTATTGGAAACATACAACGACATTTGACTATTTATAAGATAACCTATTCAGTTTTCTGGTGTACGAAATTTTATGCGGGCCTGTAACGAATAAGAATGCACCGCTCCTAACCTCAAAATTAATTTTAAAATAAGTGCATCCAAAATTACATACTGTTAAATAAAAGAAGTAACTCTCTTGTTTGTAAGAAATATTTGCATTCCACGATAACAGATTGATTTGTGTCGTTATATAATATTGATAGTGATAAAATGCTAAAAGCAATTCATAAAATGCACGTGATTTTATATTTACCGTCTTTGAAACATTCAGTAATTGATAGTAATTATCTTCGAGCAGGATATTATCACCTTCTTCATCCATTTTCTATAGTAAAACTATAATTTTATTATTTAAAAACCAACAATCAGTCCCTCCAGTGATAGATGTTACTTGACTTTTGCCGCCGCAATGACAGCACGAGGGCGCCACTTGTGGGACTAAATGGCACAGATAACGTAGAAATATTAAAATACTGATTTTTTCCAACCTGCCAGTATTTAGAACCAATGATGTGCACAGCTGGACCCTTCAGAACAGGTATATCGACGGTAGAAATATCAAATATCATAAGGGACAAACTCTGACTTTAAAGGAGAGCCAAAACACAAAATTTTAGTTTTAAAAACATCATAACTTTTTCGTTTTGTTTCTTATTAATTAAAATACAATACTTTTGTCCTAACTGTTTTGTCTGCTTGAGGATTACTTAAGCCATAGGAAGCAGCGTGTGAAAATTGATAATTGGATTAGCTATAAACTCTTTGTCCGCTACGGTGTCCCTCAGTGTCTTAGGTCCTAGCCTCTTGTGTCAACACCAACCTTTACACGGAAAGTTACTATCCTGTGCGGATGACACAGCGCTCTTCTTTGGTGGAAAATCCTGGGAAGACGTTTTTGAAAGTGCTCAACATGGTTATAATCAGTTCTTGTTTTGGCTGAATAATAATGTGTTGACATTAAACATATCAAAAACTAAATATATTTATTGCTTACTATATTGATTAAAAACATACATAAACATGATACACATTTAAAATATGACCAAATCTCATGCAGAATAAACGTAGAAAAGGAAATGTCTGTCCTGCTCAGGGCTGGATCTACCATATAGCTAATATTGGGCTGCAGCCGAGGGCCCCGTGAGTATCTATATACTCACGGGGCCCTCGGCCCTATGGCCCCAGCTCCCCTTGAAGGCAATGGACAATTTTGTTGCCTGGCTTAAATTATTTAATGATCCACAAGACTTGAGAGTCGTAGAGGGCAGGGCAGTAGTCTTCTGAGAACGCTGCTAATATGACGTATCACTGCAATGGTCAAACACTACAAAAACATAATATTAGAGTGCAAGTCAGGGCCCCGAGGGTTTGAGATTGGCCGTGTCAATCAACGGCACAATAGGTACCTACTGATAATAATGGTCAATCGTCAAGATGGGTTTACCATAATATCTTTTTTAAAGTTCAAATGTTATTAATACAGTTCAGGATGGTAAATTTTCGAGCTCGCTTCGCTTGCTCTCTTGAGGCCTGCATTCCCTTTATGCCTCCCCTTTTCTGCATAAGACGACGACAACAAAATTACTTACTTCTACCTTGTATACAAGGTTAAAAAAATATTACCCAAGGCTAATTAATTACTGGAATTTCGGCGCTCGCCTCGCTCACCTTTTACCCGACTGCCGAAGGAGGGTAATGTGTTTATCAGTCTATATATGTATTTTTGTTCCAATGTTGCGTTCTAGAGAATAAATGCGTTGGCCGATTTTGATGATTCTTATGTCAATCGATTCGCCTGCGAGTGTCACTCTATTTTGTGAAGGAAAACATTTTTTTTTCTTCCAAACCCATCGTGTCACACGAAAATCAAAAAACCCGACTGATTAAAAAGCGAACTAAAAAGACGTAAACAAGAAGAAAATCATGCTGTGCAGTCGGAGGATACATCTGGTTTTGGTCAGCCAGCTTGCAACTCTTTACGAATGATCAAAAGAAAGGCTTGTCTCTGCTAGAAAAGGTCTTCGATTTCTCTATTTACTACTCACATACACCTACTTACATACACCAGGGGGGTGACTATAAGCTCTTAGAGTAAGGTTATTTTGAGTGTGTGTAAGGGACAGATGTACATGACTTGTATACATCTGTCACTTACGCGATCTCAAAATAATCTTACTCTAGAGTTTATGGTCACCCCCCTGTACTTATACATATAACTCATATCATATCCATTCTAGAATCAGCTAATGTGTACTAGAATCAGTGCGAGTCGGACTCGCGCACGAAGGGTTCCGTACCATCATCGCAAAAAATGGCGAAAAAACACGTTTGTTGTATGGGAGCCCCACTTTAATATTTATTTTATTCTGTTTTTAGTATTTGTTGTTATAGCGGCAATAGAAATACATAATCTGTGAAAATTTCAACTGTCTAGCTATAACGGTTCGTGAGATACAGCCTGGTGACAGACAGACAGACAGATGGACCGCGGAGTCTTAGTAATAGTGTCCCGTTTTTACCCTTTGGGTACGGAACCCTAAAAATGAGATCGCATGTATTCCAATTTTTTTAAGTAACTAACATGACTTAATGGGAAAACTGGACATTGTTGATTTTTAGGGTTCCGTAACCAAAGGGTAAAAACGGGACCCTATTACTAAGACTCCGCGGTCCGTCCGTTTGTCTGTCTGTCCGTCTGTCACCAGGCTGTAACTCATGAACCGTGATAGCTAGGCAGTTGAAAATTTCACAGATGATGTATTTCTGTTGCCGCTATAACAACAAATACTAAAAACAGAATAAAATAAATATTTTTGTGGGGCTCCCATACAACAAACGTGATTTTTTTGCCGTTGTTTGCGATAATGGTACGGAACCCGTCGTGCGCGAGTCCGACTCGCACTTGGCCGGTTTTTTTTTAAGGTTAACAAGGAAAGTTAAAAAAGTTAATTCAAAATTAAGTCAAGAGTGAATAGGTTTCTTCTAGGCAAGCGTGCTTCGCCGTAGACCACATCATCGCTTAACATCAGGCGAGATAGTGGTCAAACGCGAGCCTAAAAATTATAAAAAATAAAATACAATAAAATAATATCATAATATTTCTATTAGAAGTACGAATAGCAAGTACAAATAGAAGTACTGCCTAGTCCTGAAACTCTCACGAAAGCTTTAACCCGAGTTTCTCAGCTCTAAATAATCGCAGAATTAATGTGATAAATTGTCAAGCACGCGTTAACTGCTGTGATTGGTTGAAAGGCTTTTCAACAGCCAATCACAGCAGATAACGTGTACTAATCTCTCTGAATCCTTAGATACTGCAATAAATGTTTGAAACAGCAGCCTTATTGCTTAAGTGAATTCGGCCAATCACATAGACACAAATTCACATCGCGTCTTTCATCTCTCATTATGTGACTGGTCGATTGTTCATACTCTTTGCCCTATGCCTTGCCGATTTCACTAACGCAATTAGGCTGCAGCAGGTCAACACATGAAATAAGCACAGCTCTGTAGGTTTGATCATTTATTCTAATCTGAAGTACCCTAGCTTTCAGTTTGATTAAAGTTAGACACAATGATGTCCCTAACTTCGAAAAAGATGTACCTACACTAACTTTTAATGTTTTATAACTTTATTTTTCATTTTTATTTTGATATTTGATGTTGTTTATAATTTTAATTGTCGTAGGTTTAAATCGCATGCAATTTTTTTTTTATTTGTATTCTGTGGGAAATGTGGTTGGTGACATATTTGGTCGATTTATTTTGTACCATTTGATATAAAATGTAATGTGTCACTGTTTGTTTCCCCCCTTATAAATAAATAAATAAATACACATTAAAATGAAATATATAACTCAGAATATTATTGAAAAATTTACGAAATTTTTAAAAATAAAGTGGCAATAAGCAAAATTCCCTCCAAATAATGTAAGTTCGAATAAAGATAATACAATCGCTTGAAAAGTGAGGTTCTATTGTTTTATCCGTTAAGATTAATTGGTTTCATTATAAAACAAAAGAAAAATCATTTAGAAATGGTAAAAAAAATACGGTAGATACTATTTTCTTGTGGCGCTAATTGTGCCAGTGTGTGTTTGTTGATTGATTGAATTGATTGCTGATTGTGTTCTGATTATTTATAATTGTTTCTAACTGCCACACTCAGAGACGTTAACGGTTAGTTATTTAAAGCTCTCCTTAGTATAGATTTTTAGTACAAAATCTTTACTAAGTAACCGTTAAATGTCTCTGAGTGCGGCAGTACGTCATAAAACAGATTTAATGTTATTAAATTAATGATAATTTTTAGGATTTCTTAATAAGAATGAAAAATTTGCACTGAGATTTTTAATAACATAATTATTGGATTTATTTATTTATTAATTCTTTTAACACTTATCCATGAACCATTTAGGAAATGTATATAAATCCTATGATAAGTATGTATTTCCTAGGAAATGCGTGTATGTTAGAAATATCATTTCACATCATTTTCTAACTAAGCCCATTCTATAGATTTCCTAGGAATGGTTAACAATTCCTGGTTTTCACAGTTTTCCTTTAATATATATATAGCTTAGATAAAGTAGGTATAGATTAAGCCTTAAAATGACCTTGATTGATAGAGCGAGATGGCTAATTGGCAGCTCCATGTAAATGATAAGGACAAAAGATTATTTCTGTCGTTTGTCAAACTCTAATACAATGGCAGGTTTGACAAACAAACTCGGTTTTGTTTGATTTTCTATGATTTCGTGGTATTATGTGTTAATTGAGACAAGGAATTTGGGTTATTTATAGATAATAAGTGTCAGTGCGATGGTGGGTTGTAGTGTTCTTGTTCTTGTAGTAACACCAGAACTAACTATTGCTGTCTCATGTGCGGCCACGCCAGTGCTTAATCTATACCTACTTTATCTAAGATATATAGACAACCTACTCCACAGATTACCTACATCACAGATAATATAACACAAGCATACCTACATTATACTAATTTAAGGTGATCTGTGACTTATTGAATATTGTCCTTATTAGCGACACTATCGGATGGTGTAATAATACAGTGTTTTTTTTTTATATCCAAAATCAAAGGTTCGATTCCTGGCTAGGAATATTGATTTTTCTAAAATCCGATGATGTAGTTTAAGTTTTCATCCAAATCAGGTTCGTGACTCCTTGAGTGTTTCCGCTATTCTTCATAGTTTCGGATTTGGCCATCCACGCCCACTCGAAAAACTCACTCTGATTATTATAATAATAACTAACTACCTATAAGTAATCAAAATAATTTGGAATCAATAAAATGATCCACTGTAGGTACCTAGTCTAGCGAACTACTTTTGTTTTGATTAAGTTAATTAAAACATAATCTTTGGGGGTTTTTGTAGTCTCGTAAACAACTTCTTGTAAACCACTTTATTATTAAAACCTTATAAGTACTATGTACACTCATCATGGGCAGATTGATTTGATTGTCCCCCATAGTGCACCAGGTTTTTAGTCTCCCGAGTAGTCCCGAGGCTGCTAAAATGCTGCTAAACGATCGCTCTACCGTACACGTTGTGCACGGTAGAGCGATCAAATTTCTCATGTCCGTGACTACCGCCGCACCACCTACGCCAATCGCTTCCATATTTGGTAGATAATTACTTCTCAATTGGTACTAATTAATACTCGAACAATAAAATTGTTACCTTAGTAGTTTTCGAGAAAGTCAACTTTGAAGGTGGTCACGCTCCTTTCAGCAGGGCCACCATGAGCGCCGAAAATGGGGGCATGTATAGGATAATATACTCTGTGGGTGAATGCTACAGCTATTCTATACGCGGAGATTTACCTAGTATGGAAAAGTAATAAAAAAAGTTAATTAAAAAAAAACAAAAAACCCGACTCCTTGAAAAGCGAACTAAAAAGACGTAAACAAGAAGAAAACTTCAAGCGCAACGCTTTTCAAGCAGTCGGGTTTTTTGATTCTTTTAATTAACTTTTTTTATTTACAACTTTTTAGTTATTTTTTTTTTAGAATTAGGTACATTCAAACATATAAGTGTTATATATTTTAGAAATCACTTCTTAAAACCCTTTATTTTGATACCCCACACGATGGGCTTAGAAGAATTTTATTATTTCGCCATTTTTTTATTTCCAATTTTAATGTAGCCAGTGACACTCGCAGGGTTAACCCGAATCGATTGACGTAAGAATCATCAAAATCGGCCAACGCGTTTGGTCTCTAGAACGCCTTATAGGAACAAACATACATACATAGACTGATAAACACACTACCCTCCTTCGGCAGTCGGGTAAAATAAGCTAATTTCTCTTAAAATACAACACCCTAAAAGTTAAGTGTAATCTGAATTTTTGGTCACTATAACTTCTGTAGGTGTAGTAATTTTTGTATAAATTTGGGAACAAATTAGTTTTGAATAGGGAAATCTTGGAATGAAAATGTAACACCGTGACTCGGTAGTCACGGTGTTACATTTTCATTCCAAGATTTAAACCTTTTTTTATTAAACCACATAAATGTTCAACGCTTTTCCCATTTCGGGCAAGGTTTCTCTTTTAGGAAATCAACAACTGTTACTACTTAGATTTGTTAAATGAGCGGACTTAGGACTTTCGATTTCTCTGCAAATTGCAAACTTTTTTTTATCCGTAGGTGGGCACCTGCCCCTAACGAACCCCTCCCCCCCGTCATGGACAGGATTATAACATATTAGTCTTTGGACAGGATTAGTTCGTGATGACGTCCCTTTCTTGCAAGTTACTAACTACCAATGATACTCGTACTAGGTACCAGTAGTAATATGTTAATTTGATCTCAATCTCCTTTTTAGAAACGGGACCCTATTACTAAGACTCCGCGGTCCGTCCGTCTGTCTGTCTGTCCGTCTGTCACCAGGCTGTAACTCATGAACCGTGATAGCTAGGCAGTTGAAATTTGCACAGATGATGTATTTCTGTTGCCGCTATAACAACAAATACTAAAAACAGAATAAAATAAATATTTAAGTGGGGCTACCATACAACAAACGTGTTTTTTTTGCCGTTTTTGCGATAATGGTACGGAACCCTTCGTGCGCGAGTCCGGCTCGCACTTGGCCAGTTTTTTTTTACTACTGTAGTTGGTAGTAAGTTGTTAGAAGGGTAACAACAATTTCGACCCGACCTGTAGACATGACCTTTTACTACTTTTGTTAATAATAAAAAGGTACACTTTAGTACATACACAATTATTTATTTATTGAAGATTTTGTGAACTACATTGTGAAAAATATAAAACAATAATAATTAACATAAATCAGTTAGAAACATAATACAAAATAATTATAAATCAGTTAGAAAAATAATAGAAAAAATGATATTTTCATTTCTGGTTATCAAACAATAGGTATAATACCTACAAATTAATTTTCCCTTAATACTAGTTTCAAAATGCTTTTGTCTTTGACTAGGTCCCATGTTATATTATTATGACATGGGCAAATAAATGCAGACTTTCTAAATGGACACTTAACTAACAAATCTACCTTACATTTTAATAAAGAAATATGTCAAAAAGGTTATATTACAATACTGAAATGTCATACAACAAGGTTTCTGTACTAGGTATATGAATACGCATACTAGTTCCAAAATACTTAAATGTCTTTGACTAGGTCCCATGTTATATTATTATGACATGGGAAATTAAATGCAGACTTTCTAAACAGACACTCACAAAACTAACAAATCTACCTAATAAAATGCTTATAATATTTTAATAAAGAAACGTGTCAAAAGGTTTTTTTACAATATTCTTCAAATTATGTTCGCAACAAGGCTTTTGTACTTTTATGAATACTCGCATACACTTGGACCGGGATTTTCACCGCTAAATTATCGCAGAATGTGACAAATTGTCAAGCGCGCGTGCTTCTATCTGCTGTGATCGATTGAATGAATTTTCAACAGCAGATAACCGGCGATTATTCGTCGATTACGTTAACAGCCCGATAATCGTGTGTTGAGAAACCGGGGGTTAGACTACGAAAAGACACATCCACTTGTCGACTTATAATTTACGTGATTGCTCAAATAAAATGGTTTATTCAAAAAAATATACAATCATCCACCCACACCCACGGGAATGTACACTCCACTGCTAAAACCAAACCACACTACCAAAATTAAAAAGTAACTATAGCTATAAGTAATAAATATTAAATGCTGTTTATTGGTGATCATCATATTTGAGGATGACTGTATATTTGGCTATTTTTTTTATATTTGTTTCTTAATAGGGACAGACAAAATAGAAAAGTGGACCAGAATTAGGGCCATTTGGAATAAACAGAGCGTTTCTATATAAATAGATCAACTGATATCATAGAATAGCATTTTATACTTAATTGAAACTTAGCAAACTAACGTTAGACATACCTACATAATGAATACACAGGCAATGTTTATTATACATAATACGACATATGAATGTGTTCCTATATCTATAAAAAAACCTTTCTCACACATTCAGACAGATACGAAAAGCTACTTAACTTTATTCTATTTACAGGTACAGCTGGCTTGAAATTGATATTTTTAACTTATGCTAAGATTAGAACTTTTAATAAACTTACAACTACAAAGTGTAAATTACTAAAAAAATATATTTTCCTTAACACAATATTTGATCAATTTGATCAAAGATTGATAATTAAGCTTTAGTACCTTAATTAAGGTCCTAATTTAGGGATTATAGCAAAGCAATTGGTCAAATTATCCAGACAAGGAAAGTAAAATTGCAGTTGTTTTTGCAAAAAGTACATAAACAGCTATACAAACCAATCATTAGTACTGTGGAGAGTGTGAAAGTTAGTGTTTCACTTTACCTACCTACCACTTCTATTATAATAGTAGCGAGCTGCCTCTTCGCACGGGTGTAATCTACTGAAATCGAGATTTATGTGCAACAGTTAAATATTATTACAAACTATAATTAATACAGAAACATGTTATGACTATTAACTCACATTTATCTTCCAGAATGAATCCTCTAAATGATGTTAAAAACTGCTTTAAAATCAATGGTACTGTTCAGATCCCTACACATGTTTGATGGTATATGGTATTCCTTCTAACTCACAAGAACTTACACACCAACTGATAGAAAAAGCTGGTGACTTGGATTTATATTTTAGAAAATATAAAGAAGATGTTTAGCCAGCTCATATGCAATACTTCCATATTATACCGATAAGTTAAAATCAATCTTTTGCAGATATTATTGTTAAGAAAACCACTCAAAGCATTCCCATTATGTGCGATACATAATTTATCCCTCTAATAAGCCTTACCCGTGCAATTATAAACCACACGCAAATATCACAGTAATCTCTCAATATCTTCTATCTTTTGCACAAGATCAGGTACTTTTGACAGTAAAGTGACAATATTTAGCTGTGAATTTTCTAATGCGAACCGTAAATCAATTCAGTTGTACTATGGTTGCAACTTTCGTCCATGCCATAAAGACGTCCACTTGCTTGTTCTATGTTGCCGTCAAAAAAGAACTGAAACAAAAAAAATATAAATTATCAAATTATTTCAAACGAAGAATACTTTTTACATTAAAAGAGCAGGCATAATATAAAACTTACTTCTTTTATTTTAAAAAATGCCATCCCTGTCAGCAGCGAATCAGAGCCAGCTTGGTGCTGCGTTCCTATTCTTTCAAGCTCCAACTGGGCAGCTAGGTCTTGAAGACCACCTCTTAAGTTCTTACATAATTTCATCAAGTACTGTTAGAAAGTATAAATTACACAAATAAGTAAAGGATCATGAACATGATAATATAGGTTTAATGATTTTAATTGACACTTACTTTCACATCATAAATATTACGGAAATACAAGCGTATAGCCTCAAAGAAGTGAAATTCGTCCAGGGGCAGAGGCCGGTCCGTAAGTATTTTTAATAAATATCCAAAATCGTAACCAGCGTGGAAACTCAGCCAGTTGATATTGTCCATTAGGACAATACCTGAAATTACAAAGAAAACAATGAATTAATTAATTAAATAATAGAGTAACAATATTTTTACATATATTAAATAACTCACCTGAAGTCATAAGAAGTTCTGCAAATTCTAATGGATTGATGCCAAATGCCTCGTGATCTTTAAATTGTAGACCACAACTTTGTAGCAGCTCAATTGACGCAGCAGAATATACGTCACGACTGTAAAAAGAAAACAAAACATGTCAGTACTACACGCAGCGGAGCTTCTTCGACTTATTTTACTTCACATCACATCATCAGCCTATTAATGTTCCCACAGCTGGGACACAGGCCTCCTCTCTGTGAGAGGGAATGGGCCGTAATCCACCACGCGGGCCCAGTGCGGGTTGGTGGATGTCACGTGTCTTCGAATTTTTAGTTCTAGGACATGCCGGTTTCCTCACGATGTTTTCTTTCACCGTTTTGAAAGCAGTGGTGATGAAATAATTTACACAAAGTAAAGCGCCTGCCTGGGCTCGAACCCACGACCTACAACTTGTAAGTCGCGGCCGATACCACTGCTCTATTTTACTTACGACCGTAATTTAGGCAACTTTTCATTAAATTAAATAACATAATTATATCAAGTGTTAATTAGATCCAAGAAATCTTAGACAGCATAAAAAATATAACTACACTTTTAGTTTGTCACCCTATTCATTTTACACCATATTATCATGATCAATCTTGCTTTATTCAATTCAGCTACCAACCGCAGAATATGATAGTGAAATAAAATTATTTATTATGCAAGTAGGATCAGTAAGATTTTGGAATCACATTTACGGCAAGCTGGCATATCCAAACTATGTAACTCTAAGGGAGGTATTACGCTATCATATATATTGGATCACAGAACTATGAGTCATATTTATATGATAGCGTTAATAAATGTTATAGGAAATCTGTGAACACCAGGAATTGTATATAACTCCTAAGAAATTTATAGAATTCCGGGTTAATTTAGGCAATGTGTGAAATGCTTAATCAAACATTAAATCATACACATCATATTATATTAGGAATTAAATTATATAACAAAATTTACATTTCCTATGAAATCTACATTTCCTGATATAACCATTCAGTATACAAATCCTAGGATATGTATACACAATTACACATATCCAAGGATTCGTATACTAAATGGTTATTTTAATGTTTTATTTCTAAATGGTTCAAAGAAATGTGTTAAATAAAAAAAAATATGAATAAGTCCTAAAAAGCAAAACTTGTTTTTATTAAGATTCTCAGTGCAATATTTTCATCCCTATTATGTAATCCTAAAAATAAATAATTGGTCTCACATTACAAAACATTAAATCTTTTTGAGACTTAGTAACAATTAAAAATATTCAATTAAGGGTACACTAGTCGACGGCACGAACTATTTTGTGCGCGGGGTTAAAATGCGTGCTATATTATCCGACAACATGTGCGGAACAGATATATGCTGTTACGAGCAGTAAGAAGCTAGTACGCGTACGAATACACACTTTTGCAAATTTGTAGCGAAATGGATGATGATTTAGAACGAAAACGAGCGCGCAAAATTTTATAAACAGACCTTTGGGAGTCTGGATATCATGAAAAAACGACTGAATGTATCTGTTCAAAATAAAATTATTTGCATAGTTGAGCTACTAATCTATCCCTGCATGGAGGCCGTTTTCCAATTTTCTTTCTTTGTATGGTACTTATTTGCGCCCAAAGATGCGTTAAAATGAGTGCTAAAATATGGAACTTTCGAAGCTCATATCTTGCAAGTAATTTTTTTTTCTACTTTTTTGCTTCCATACAGGGCTAGATAATGATGAGACAAATTGATATAATGTTTTATTTTGAACGTACACCGTCATACAGTGGAATAATCACCTTACTACGTTTTTTGACCGACTAAGGCACCTTTAAGAGTTGAATGAAAAATAAGCTTTTAAATTCTTACTATGTGCTCACTTGTTATGTAAGAAAGTCTCAAAATTTCAAGCTCCTTAACTCAGCAGTTTTGGCTGAGCATTGTTATATATTTAAGTTTTTACCCGACTGCCGAAGGAGGGTAATGTATGTATGTATACATGTATGTATGTATGTTTGTTTCTATGTGGCGTTCTAGAGACCAAACGCGTTGGCCGATTTTGATGGTTCTTACGTCAATCGATTCGACTTAACCCTATGAGTGTCACTGGCTACATTAAAATTGGTAAATAGAAAAATAGCGGCTTTTGGGCGCTAGATTTTATTTTGAACGTACATCGTCAAACAGTGGAGTAAAAGGTAGACTACGTTTGTATGGAAGAATTTTCGAGTAGTGAGAAATGAATCTGCCCAGCCTTTTCCCAACAACATTGGGGTCGGCTTCCAGTCCTACCGGATGCAGTTGAGTAGCGAGCGATTGAATACCCAATACCCCCCGCACTCTCGTTTACCCCATAACAGGCCGAGATCCTGCTTTTAACAGATTTCCTATTGCCGTTTAAGAATTTTATACAATTGCTGATATGTGTATGAAATGCAATTTATTTTATACTTTTCCGATCGATTTTAGGAATTCTATAGAAATCCTGTTTTCATACATTTCCTTTAACATAGGTAAACATATGAACCATATTGACTTTGATAAAATATTTTTAACTTTTGTTGTTAGATAGGATTATAGAAATAGGATCAGGACGGACCTATACAAGACAAATAACTGTGTACCATTTTCACTGTCGCTCTATGATAGTTTTAACACGTCATGGTATAAGGCCCCTGCTCCCATACCCTGACGTGTCAAAACTATCATAGTTCGTCTGTAAAAAAGAGACAGATGTATACAAGTCATATAGATCTGTTCCTTAAGCACACTCAAAGTAACCTTGCTCTAAGAGCTATGGTCACCCTCCTAGTCTTGCCATATTGAATTTTCAAATTTATTTTCATAATTTCCTAACACAAAATCCGTCTATAAAATCATGTGATTTTGCCTTTTCAGTTTTGCTAGGTAATTGGGCCATATTCTAAATTCCAAGGCAATTCATTATTGTGACGGTTTCATTGACGGAATAAAGTTTGTACAACGAAATTTTGGCGTAAGTTCACAATATGCTTATTGGATGTTGAATTCTAAAACATTACTGTACACAGTACACACTGCCGAAGTAATAGTAGTACACAGTGTACACACAACCGACTTGTCCTCCATTGCAATAAATAAATAAAATCCTATGTATGATCTAGATATATGGTAGTGTAATACCTTCCTAAGAAGAAATGCCTGAAAACAGAAAATATAACGTAAATTTCAACAAGCATGTAGCAAGCATTAGTACTTAATTTCTTGTCACTTTGCTTGTTCATGTTTTTCAGAATCAGTATAATGTGTTCCATTTTAATCTACGCTCTAATGTAGCAACTGCTTTTAGTTTTGTGGCTGGATTGCTTCGAAATGCTGGGAGCCATGACCACATTATGATTGCCATACAGTAGTAATAGGCAGTGGTAGTAATAGCATATAATATGTTTAATCCATAGTACTTACTCCAAACTGAATTTGAAATTAAATTGCCAGGTGTTGCAGCCCGGTGGAGTATTACCAGCTTCATCCATAAAAGTCAGCCCCAACTGTATTAATGACAATAGGTCCACATTGGCTCTGGAAATATCACAGATATGAGAATAAAGCAAACCGAAATCTACATAAAAATCATCAAACAATTTCAAGATTATAAATACTACTGTTTGTAAATGGAATGGTTACCTCAACTGATCATATCTATATGCAGAAGTAGAAGAATATTCCCCATCAGGCACGCAGACAATGCCTGGAAACTCTGTATCCATTGCTATCCAATGGTATTTCTGCACAATCTAGAAATAAAAGTGAGTCTGTGTTACTTTTTAGGGTTCCGTACCCAAAGGGTAAAAACGGGACCCTATTACTGAGACTTCGCTGTCCGTCTGTCTGTCTGTCACCAGGCTGTATCTCATGAACCGTGATAGCTACACAGTTAAAATTTTCACAGATGATGTATTCCTGTTGCCGCTATAACAACAAATAATAAAAACAGAATAAACTAAATATTTAAGTAGGGCTCCCATACAACAAACGTGATTTTTTTGCCGTTTTTTGCGATAATGGTACGGAACCCTTCGTGCGCGAGTCCGACTCGCACTTGGCCGGATTTTTAGGTTTGTGTTTTACAAATTTACAAAGAAGAATTTATCATTCATCATCACTTATGTCTAGTGGTTGCCCAGTGGTCAAAAATCAACCACACTTAAAGACAAAAAAAAAAAGTTAGTTAAAAAATTCAAAAAACCCGACTGCTTAAAAAGCGTTAGCGAACTAAAAAGACGTAAACAAGAAGAAAATCATGCTGTGCAGTCGGAGGATACATAATCGCGAGCTGGCTGACCAAAACCAGATATCCTCAGACTGCACAGCATGATTTTCTTCTTGTTTACGTCTTTTTAGTTCGGTAACGCTTTTTAAGCAGTCGGGTTTTTTGATTATTTTAATTAATATTTTTTATTTACAACTTTTTAGTTATTTTTTTTAGAATTAGGTACATTTAAACATTTATATATTTTTGAAATCACCTATTAAAACCCTTTATTTTGATACCCCACACGATAGGTTGGGAAGAAAAAAAAAATGGCGCACAAAATCTGCCATTTTTTTCTTTTCCTATTTTAATGTAGCCAGTGACACTCGCAGGGTTAAGACGAATCGATTGACGTAAGAATCATCAAAATCGGCCAATGCGTTTGATATACACATTACCCTCCTTCGGCAGTCGGGTAAAAAATAAATTTTAGATTACCTAACTTCTTTTCCATATAGACTGTAACCCAAGTAACATAAATCTACATGCACACAATATTCTTAAGAGGGGGTAGTTTTATTTTCATGTACCTATTATTAAATAGTTGTACCTTTGGTTGAATGGTAAAGAATTAGTCTACCATAGTATTGTTGTGCATGAAGATACTACTGAAACCCCCTGTGCTGCCTGTACTTTACCTTACTGAAATTCTAATGAAGTTGTCATGATAATACAAAGAAGGATATTCATATATTCATATTCTTTATTGTACACAAAACAAAAATAAGTATACAAATACAGAAGAACAACTTATGCACAAAAGCGAGCTTATTTGTAAAATCTAAATATATGAATAGTTTAAAAAATGATGCAAATTCTAAATTGAATTTAACATTAACATCTCTCGCCTTTCGTTCTAAAGGTCGTGGGTTCAAATCCAGGCAAGTACCAATGTAACTTTGTCAATACATAATGTACTTTTTTAATTTTTATAGCACAGTTTTACTTTTTAATTTATTGGCGCTTATGGGCACATTGAAGTACTGTCATTGTCTAAGGAGGCAGGCGCTGCGCAGCCATGCGCAATGAGAATCTAAATTGCCCGCCATACCAAATGTTTTTTCCGTTTCCACTTTTGTTTTATTGCAACTGTATGAGTGAAGATAAAGTAGTGTATGCAATGGCATATAATTAGGTATTAAAACACTCACATTAGCACATTCGGCTTCGCCTCATGTGATAAACCTACGCTCGTGTTTTAATAACCCCTATTATATGACAATTGCATAAACTACTATTATAAGTTTTTCTTGGACTTCGCTGACAATGGTAATGGAAAACATTGTGAGGAAACTTGAGACTTAAATCGCCAACCTGCATTGTAGCAAGTGTGGTAATTAAAGTTAATGCATTCTCAGCAATGGGCAATAACAGGCTGGTATTATTAAAAACATAACATCACAATGTTTCCCCTGAAGAATATGGCAAAGGAACACTACATTTTGCCTCTTCATTTAAATTAAGAATCTGCTAATCAGTGTTTAAACTAATCATATGATTAAAAAGTTTTTATAAATAAGGCTCAATAAGGCAATGAAATGAAGAAATGAGTATGAGAGAATGTCTGAATGTGGCATCAGTGAATATAATTGTCATTGTATGGGCAAATACTATTGTGATGGGCGTTGATGGCTTTTTAACCAACAAAAAAATTAAGTAGGAGGTTCTCAATTCGATATGTATATTTTTATGTTTGACCATGCATAACTTAATAGAGTGGTCTGGATTTAAAAATTCTTTTTTTATTGGAGAAAGTGTACCACAGAGTTGGTCCCATTTAAATTGCAAAATTAATATCCAGGATGTGTGCGAACATTAAGGTAGAAAAAAAGGATTTATTGACAATTTTCCCACTGAATTTTCAATTCTGAACTGATTCTGTTGAAATTAAGTATACTAAAAGGCAAAAAAAAACCTTTTCAGCAAAAACATTAACCAACGAAATAACAACCAAAAAGCAAAAAATTAAAAAACCTTTTATTCTAGCAACGAAGATCAATCTAGCAACAAGCATTCTTAGATTTAGGCAATTAATTTGCATGTTTGTTTGTTTAGCGCCAATTCAAAATGCTAGACTAAAAGATTTGTTTATATTTTGCTTTTTGGTTCCTTATTTTGAAGGTTAATTTTTTTGTTAAAAAGGTTTTCCGTTAACGAAACATCAACTAATTAAATTGGTCAACGAGTTAATGAGCTACTAAAGTTAACTTGTAAAGAAAACCATTAATTCAACATTGCAATGTTTAACAAGGTGCTATTCTAGAAACATTTTGATGTAATGTAGGTCCATTTAAAAAAATGTTTGATTGATGTTTCTACTCAGATGACCTTTCCTACTTACATAAACTGTAAAAAAAAACCGGCCAAGTGCGAGTTGGACTCGCGCACGAAGGGTTCCGTACCATAATCGCAAAAACGGCAAAAAAAATCACGTTTGTTGTATGGGAGCCCAACTTAAATATCTATTTTATTCTGTTTTTAGTATTTGTTGATAGCGGCAACAGAAATACATAATCTGTAAAAATTTCAACTTTTTAGCTATCACGGTTCATGAGACACAGCCTGGTGACAGACAGATGGACCACGGAGTCTTAGTAATAGGGTCCCGCTTTTACCCTTTGGGTCCGGAACCCTAAAAAGATATTTCAGAACATTACTTTTATTAGTGTCCAAAATCTAAGACATGACTGTTGCTCACAATTTATGATGTTATTTTCAATTTAATTGTGCTCAGTTCATTGCGTTTGCGTTGATGAATTTAGTCGATTCAATAACAATTAAAGTTAATACATTGTCAGTGCAGGTTGATGGGTATATCGAGGCTGTGGCATCTCAACGTGAAGAAATCCTTAGAACAGTGAGGTCCCTCCGTGAAGCCTATGAAGCTCCCAGGCTTCTGTGGTTTTGGATGGAGCTAGGCTGTTTATGTTAGCCAGTACCCCCAAGCACAATGGACCAAATGGGAGTCTAAGTGCGGAAAAGGGAGTCCCTACCACTACCACATATTGAGGCCCTTCCATGCCCCGCAAAGGTAGTTAGGTAGGTCCTAGCTATCATTTTTGTAGATCTTTGACAAAGTTTTAATATTAGTTAGACTGGCAACCAACCTTAACACAATTGGGAAAATGGCAGGTTGATTGCTAAGATGTAAAAACCCCGACCCTGACAAATTTGCCAGATCAATCTGAAGAGTCTAACTATAATTGGCTTTACCGCGACACATTGTATTATGCAGGGCCATGGGAAACATGTTGCGAGGATAGTTTTTACTATGGATGTGGACATTTATAGGGCAAGTGGGAGAAAAAAAAAACCAATGGAAGCTTTGTGTGAAAGATGACATGGCTGGAAAAAGGAGTGAACTCTGAATTATCATGTTGAGCTAATGGTAAACATTATAGTTCTCGCCAAACTTCTTGGCCGCCCTGAAGTTGGCTACAATGGCTGCGGCAGTAGAAAATGTCATACAAAAACAGCACCGTTTCGTGCCTCGCGCATCCGGTAAACCAACTTCAGGGCGGCCAAGAAGTTTGGCGAAGGCTATACATAGTATAAAACAAAATCGCCAGTCGGTTCCCGCTGTCTGTCTGTCCCTATGTAAGCTTAGATCTTTAAAACTACGCAACGGATTTCGATGCGGTTTTTATTATTAGATAGTGATTCAAGAGGAAGGTTTATATGTATAATACACGCGGGTGAAGCCGCTGGCAGAAGCTAGTACTATATATAATAATATATCTTATGGAATATTAATATATATGGAAGGAACAAAGAAATATTGCGCTGACCTCAAATACCCCCAAGTTTTCGAAATAAAATAAACTTGTGATGAGGGTAGGGGGATGACGATGACGATACTGAAAGCAGATACAGAAATTTAAATTTTATAATTTAATGTACTTACACGTCTAACTATATGAAACTCCTCATGCAAGTTGTAATTCCAAACATTTTTGATGGGGGTGAAATCATCTGTTGCGGGTACGATAGCGCTATTATTAGCAGACATTTTTAATGAATTAATTACTCCATAAATAAACAAATTAAAAATACAAGAGCACTCCTACTCTGTGACTGGATTGAAAGCGGTATTGATTGGAATTAAATTATTTATACTTATAATAGTCTAATACATTCGGGAAACGGGATATTTATATATTAGACAGACAACAATAACAGTTACTAACACAGACACAGCACAGACCATAGACGACCACAGACGACATAAATTTAATGTGGATGAGAACTGCCATTTTATCACGATTGGTGGCGCATCGTCGCTATGGCTATTGAACTATTGAAAGCTGTGGAAACATATTATTAACACCCGAACCGACGCCACTCCACCCGACGCCTTCTAACGCGTTGAAGTACTAATCCATCCCATATATTTAATATGGTCAGAAACACATAGTCAACACGCCATGTGACGACACGCAATCACACGCAGTCGGTTTGGATCACCGTGTTGCCGGGAGAGGGGGCACACACGCCACCCGACGCTTCGCACACAGTGTGTGTGTTTCTAGTTAACACCCGACACCACGCATCAGTCAGTCGAGAGCATGATCAGTGGTGCCTACTTAGGGTAATTTACCCTAATTTAGAGTACAGTTTCATCAGCACGGTCATTTTTAGAATACAAACTCGGTGAGGGCACAGGTCAGAGTGATTTTTATGTTTATGCTTTAATAGAAATGATTAACTTATTTAAGTCAAAGTAATGATGGACTTAAGTTTAAATATTTCCTTTGAATCCGCAATTTTCGGTTTTTAGTTGTCAAGTACATGGTACAAATCCCTAAATAACCAGATTTTTTCAAATATTCTTATATTAAAACTGGTCTGTAATTATATTATAGATTTTAATTCGTCTTATGTATGATCTTGCATGAAATGTATCAAATATAGATAGTACGGCGAGTCAAAGCAAATTTAAAAAAAAAAAAATTTTTTTTTCTTTCGACTTATAATCTGGGGTAAATTGAGATCAGACTTGGGATAAAAAAAAACGAGACCTGGCAATACTGGCTATAATACTAGCGAAGCGTGTTGTAGCATCACGTGGGGTGTTGCATATTTGCACGGCACGGTACGCGTCGAGTGTCGACACGTCGGGTGGCGTGGCGTCGGGTCGGGTGCTAATAATATGTTTCCACCTTCTTACTTCATAGCTATGTCATTGTTCCAGACTTTCAAAGTTATTGATAATGTGGGACCGGTCGATAAGGGTGTGGCGACACTTGGGGCAGGCCTTTATTCAGCGGTGGACATCTTTCGGCTGAAATGATGATGACGACTTTTTAGTTACAACACGCGGCAAACAAAAACTGTAGTGCGGTTTCGCGTTTAATCACACATAATGTTTGTTCTCTATGCCTGTTGATCTAATATAGTCTGTGCTGTCGATTTTGCTATCAAGAGCAAGACGTCACTGGCGCAATCATAGACAAATATTTAATTTAAACAATTTAACAATTCTAATCTGTGATCTACTCTCTCTCCCGTTAAAAAATGTGGAATAAATTGAATAAATTTCTCATTAATGTTCCGTTAATTGTTGTTACAAATGTAGAATATTAAATTTGTGAAATATTTGTTCGAGTGGTATCAGTCATCAGTTTGTAAATCGAGGTAAAGTTGTTTGGTCTACGTTGTTATTTATTATAGTTTTAACGTATTTGTTTCATGTAACTGTAAATAATCTCGTGTTTTGATTTGATGACCAGTTAGAAAGTGATTAAAAATTTTTATTTGTGATCTAATGTAACTATCCGGAGAAGGCTTTTATGGTAATCGTAAAATGTGTAGGTGGTTTAGTAGTTTTGGGATTGTTCGTATTATAATGGTTGTTTCAAAGTTCGAATTATTGGTATGTATACCTATGTGATATAACGTATAAATGAAATTGGGGCTATCAAAGTTTTCACTTAGTGGTATGTGCTATGTCAGAGATGCACCAATAATTTTCACTAACCAACACATCAGGCTTTCCCCTTGCAGGAGCATAAATTACGCACACAAGCATATCGTGTGAAAGTATCGTTTTATTAAACAAATCTTTCTAATAAAATAGAAACTGGCTTTATTGCTATTGCAGCAAAATTATACTTTTACAACTTTGTCAATTTTAAAATGTTTTTGTAGGTTTTGACTATGACATAATTCATAATTGAGCCCACTCATTATTGTTTTCCTCCTTCTATAGTCTCAACTAACTCCAACAAGAAGCATAAACATGCTTTTTCACATTAACCAAAACATTGTTATTACCCATTTTTAAAGTTCTTTCTACACAAATCTTCAGAAAATGGCAACTAATATGAGCAGTAAGAATTTTACAAAAAATAAAACAAATTAACTATTCATGGAAAATTATAAAAATAAAATAATTTAATGTTTTTATCTCTTGAATTCGCACAAAACTTTTGTCAAAGCGCATGCATGTAAAATTAGTATACTTATTTCTGAATTAAATATTTCTATTATTCCATCAATATCATCAAATTCAAACTTCTTGAAATAATGACAAATATATTATACCATACTAGCTGTTACCCACGACTTTGCCTGCATAGCATTAGTAATTTGAATATAATTTTTTTTATATTGTTCCATAATATTGCAAGTGTGTGTGCCGCCTTACTTGAAAAAATATTAATTCACCATAAAAAGTTCTACCCTCCTGTCCACACCCTGAAGGATTATTACCGGGATAAAAATCTACCCTATGTCCTTCCCAGGGTATCAAACTATCTCCATACAAAATTTGATCTAAATCGGTTTAAGCGTGAAAAGGTAACAGACAGCCAGACATATTTTCGCATTTACAATATTACTATGGATTAGGGACATAGATTAGCGCCGTCCCATTCCCTCTCACAGAGAGGAGGCCTGTGTCCCAGCAGTGGCCACATTAAAAGGCTAATGACGATGCTGATAAGCGCCGTAGTTTAGGATGGGCAGAATGCACATGTCAATGGGCATGCCCTGCAGAAATAAAGGTAGGTCACCCTTCATCAGCCATCTTCGTGGATCAAAGAAATCGCCCGTGGGTCAAAAATGCCTGGAAGTATTCTCATCCTGTCGGTCAATTTCTTTGTCTTGCCTGTTTTTGAAGAATACTAAGCATATATGCTTAAGTGAATGTACTCATTGATAGTGGATTTCTTGCCCATTTATCTCAACCCTACTTTTTGTGCTGCTACTTTAAGGCTTTGATCATTAGTGGTGTGTCCTTGCTCAGATCTTGGAGCATACTTTGTAATTCAGCAACAGGTGGTGCAAATAAGATGATATCATCAGTGAAATGAAGGTTGGTGAGTTTTTAGGGTACCGGAAGGGTCCAAACATAACCCTATTGCTGTCACTCCCCTGTCCGTCTATCTGTCGTCTGCCACACAATTTTGTTATGAAGAATTTTTTAATTTCCCATTATCTATGAACTTGAAATTTGGCGATAATGTTTATTATCTATATATATAAAAGAAGATAATATATTGATAAATTAGATTTTTCTTTAGTAGGGAACCCAAAATGTGAGAAGTCCGACACACACTTGGCTGGTTTTTTTTGCAACTATTAACTTTTATGGATCACAAGTCTGCCTAAATATCTCCTTTAACAGAAGAGTTTGGGAGAAAGCGGATCACCCAGTTGACGCCTTTATCTATTTTAAAAGCCTGACCTGGAAAGTAAAGTTTAATATTTGCTGTGCTATTGTTATACACTATTTTGAGGATATCAATGTAAGTTTGTTGAGTGTTTCACTTTGTCAAATGCCTTTATATAATCTTTGAAGGCCAATTACAAAGGTTTTCTAAATTACAAGTGTTTTTCCATTATTTGGGTTAAGATTTGAAGATGATCCATAGTGGAGAAACTTGGGTTGAATCCAGTCTGTTCGTTTGGTTGGTAACAATCGAATTTTGTGTTGATGCGGTTATCATCGTCATTAGCCTTTGAATGTTCCCACTGCTGGGACACAGGCCTCCTCTCTATGAGAGGGAATGGGCACCACGCGGTTTCGGCGCGGTTAAATGGATTTCACGTGTCTTAATATTTTTGTTTCCAGGGCATGCCGATTTCCCCATGAAGTTTTCCTTCACTGTTTTGAGATCAGTGGTGATGAAATAATTTACACAAAGCAAAGTGCCTGCCTGAGTTAGAATCCACGATCTACGACTCGTAAATCGCGGCCGTTACCACTGCTTGCAGATGCGGTTATATTAACTTTAATAAATGTTTTGTATAGGTGTGACACTAAGCTTATTGGTCTGTAATTGTTTAGGTCGCTCTTGTGAAGTACGATGATTTTTGAGTGGTATTTCTTTGATTGGCTGGCACTTTTTCGGTCTGCAAAATATGTTTGATGATTATGAGGAAGAAGTGTGGGAGAACAGAGTTTATAGGATTATGAAAAAAAAATCGTCTGTACTTTTGTCGTAATTGATTCTCCATTAAACCTTTTAATTTCGTAACCTGTTATGAACGGAATATATTCTGGATGGTCTGTCATATACTATTTCGGTGTTAATTTTTGATGAATCTGAATAGAGATTTTTGTAGAATTCTGAGCAAATTTGTTAAATCGTATCCTTGTTGTGGTGTTTAATACCATTGGAGTGTAGCGGCATCTATACCACCTACGAATTAATGACCTGACTTCACACAATACTGGTCACATCACTGGAATGCGTCCGTACTCCCGCCAACCCAATAGCAAAAGTCGAACGTCCTAGACTCTAGAGAAATGTGACAGCGCCAGGTTTACAGTTATTTCGACCGACTAGTAACACTCGTCTGATCAGAGGATCCTCCCATCTCAATGGAGGTCGTGGGACTTTACACCCTGTTCCGCAAACCCCCAAGGAGTCCTGCAGGCTAGTTATCCACTGCCTACTATAATGCATATGACTTATTTTATAATCTTAAGGGCTTGTTTTTCTCGAGAGCTATTTTAACCTTATGGGTATTCAAATTTCGGATATTGTGTCTAATACTCGGTTTAACGTGATTATCTAAGATTTTGCGTTGGTACGAGCCAATGTCATATTTACTCTTTCTTAAATTGGTTCTATAGTTAAACCAGGCAGTTGTAAGTTTTTCTTCCTTTTTGCTTTTAACCCCTGACGGAAAAAGAGGAGTGTTATAAGTTTTACCTGTGCATCTGTGTATCTGCTTGTTTATCTGTGGTATCATAGCTCCTTAAAAGATGATCCAATTTTGACTTTATTTGTATTTGTAAATGAATAAATGGAATAATAATCTTTAATTCGGTCTGCTCAGTCATATTGAGGTTACGGTACTGACAAGAATTGGCTTATTATTTACACGGTTGACGCAGTGGTTGAGCTATTGGCTTCTGCATTGCGTGTCGCGGATTCGATTCCCGCACGAAACAACTATATGTAGGCCGACCTACAGATAGTTGTTCCGGATCTGGGTGTTTGTGTGTGTCAGTTAAAGTTTAGGTAAACGCACCCACGATACAGGAAAAATTTCTAGTGTTGTTGGGCAAGGAATTAAAAAACCGGCCAAGTGCGAGTCAGACTCGCGCACGAAGGGTTCCGTACCATTATCGCAAAAAAAACGGCCAAAAATCACGTTTGTTGTATGGGAGCCACCTTTTGTAATTTTATTTTAATTTAATTCTTTTTTTAGGGTCCCGTTTTTACCCTTTGGGTACGGAACCCTAAAAAAAGAATATCCATGAATACACTGACACCAACATCAAAGTAAATCCTTATCATTCTCTAAAAACTGTCACACAATTCATCTTTCTGGAGTTTAGATAAGATTACTGAGATCTTATTTGATTCAAATATCATTCATAAGCATGGATATTGCAAAATAAAATATAAATAAATTGTTTCAAGTGTAAATAAATCTCTGAGCACTCAAAAGTATTTTCCTGTAACTTAAAAACTAGTTAAGCAGAAATTGTGGAACATGTACAGGAAGTCCAGTAAACCAGGTATGTGCCCTTATGATCCACTTATTACTAATAATTGAATCTAACACATTTAGTGAGCTGCATACAAATGAAGAGCCACTTATATGTTGGAACAAGACCGGTGAATGGATTAGAAATCATTTTTGTGCTAATTATTTACAGAGTTTTGTTGATCAGATTTCAAGTAAAATTTTCATACGTACTTTGTTGCGTCCATAAACTGTGCAGAGTATAAAGTTAATTTTTCTTAGCAATGTACAGACAGATGGTAGGTTTATTTCCATGGTATAAAATACTACATAATGTATACGTACAGGGTGAGTTTTCCAAGTGTGTGTGGATGGGCAAATCAGAAACAATGAAGAATAGCGAAAAACACTGAAAGTTGTCTCCAATTTTAACGAAAACTAAAACTGCATCATTGGATTTTAAATCTATATTACTAGCCAGGAATCGAAACCGTTGATTTTGAAAAGGAAACATACGCTGTATTATTACTCCATCTGATAGTGTTGTGTGTAGTATTTTGCGAATTATAGTCCCCACCTGCTGCTGCTGTAAATCTTAAGTCCTAGCGTTTTGAAATGAATGAAATTATCTCTAAAGACCTCGTGTTTTGGCGGTGAGAATAAGGCCTTAACAGTTAAATTACCGTGCTAATCCTTAAACAACTATCTTATCTTATGGAGGGGCCGAGAAATATCTCGGACACTTCGACCCATTGGGATCTATTGTGGTCTAAAACAACTATACTTGTTGCTTGTATTTCAGGAGATTGAAATGACTAAGTCTTTATATCTGATGTTATTCCTTAAAACGATTGCACATCCTCCGTGTGTTTTGCTATCGGGATGAATTGATTGAGAGAAAGAGAAGTTTTGTTTTTGTAGGTTTTGTTGGTGATATCAGTTTCTGATACTAATAGGAAATCGATATTATTTGATTTAAAAAAATGTCTTTACTTCGTAGACGCGGTTTGAGAGCCCAATGGCATTCCATAAGGCCAATTTTAATGAATCGAACGTATCAGATTAGTCATGATTTCCATTTGAAGATTTGTCATTGTAGTTAATTGTTGCATTATTTGAGTCATGGTGTTCATCATTACTCTCATATAGGCATTAATAGTTTTGGTCTTGTAATTCCGGCAATTTCGGCGTTACTTAGTTTTGGTAGACTTACGTTCGTTGGTTTCTTTCTTCAATACCTGAATATCTTCTATTGTTTTGTTCCATTTTTATTAAACCCCGTCGGAAAAAGAGAGGTGTTATATTTTTGACGTGTGTTTGTGTATCTGTCTGCATCATAGCTCCTAAACGGATGAACCGATTTTGATTTCGTTTTTTTTTGTTTGTATTGTTCAAAAGTTATGGCGTTTGACTGTTTCCATCGGGGTGTTTTTGCAAGATATCGTGTTATAACATACTTGTTCAATTCACACAAGTCTATCGAAGCTTATCCTACTACTATGTCGTAGGATGATTTAATCTAGGGATTTTGCGAAAACACGGAATGAAAAGACAATGGTGAAAACATTTCTCAATCTTACTGGAAAAAGATAGGGTTTTTGCAATATCCTGGCCAATATCAAGGTACAATGTTTACTAACAAACCACTGATAGCTGCTGACAGATCGAACATCTGACAGCAGGAGTGCAAAACATTTTTAACCTACTTCAAAAATGAGGAGGTTATCAATTAGACTTTTATATGTGTTTCAACACAAAGCTTTTTACTAGGTGAACCGATTTAGATAATCCTTTTTAATTTGAAAGCTGGTACTTCTCATGTGGTGTCCCATTTAAATTCGGTAACGATTTGATGAAGAACTTCGGAGATATAGAATGGGAAGTTGGGAGATTTGCCGTTGTTTATTGAAGAGTTTCAATAAACAACGGCAAATCTCTCGGGATTGCTGTAATCGCATAACTGTTTATTCTTTATGCTATTTCATATTTCATAACATAACATCACGCCGGTACGCTCTAAAGGTATACGCAGATGTGTACAGTTCACCCTGGTAGAATCTCATTTCAGCGGTTATTTTCATGTTTTTTTTGTACATTATATAAATTATATGTACGTTACTATAGAACTTGCTCATTAGGTACCACAAATAAAAAAATTAAAATAAATTACTTGTTTTTACAAAAAATTCAACCGTGTTCCTGTTTTTGTTTAT
Organism: Anorthoa munda; assembly: GCA_945859665.1. Classification (NCBI taxonomy): domain Eukaryota; kingdom Metazoa; phylum Arthropoda; class Insecta; order Lepidoptera; family Noctuidae; genus Anorthoa; species Anorthoa munda. The sequence goes on along the minus strand of OX243893.1, from coordinate 53,593,535 downwards.
TCGTTTATTGACACCGACTGCCGAAATCGAAGTAGTTTTTTTGGAAAATGTTGTTTTTTTTGTAAAAAAAGTTTATTATATATACCTGGGATATTTTATGTTCTCAAACTATCTTTCATCAATTCCAACTCAGTTAAATCGATGTAACAAAAAAAACACAACATCATAACGCCGGTTTAATTCAAAAACCAACTAACTGCCCACTTTATGATTTTGTGCTACGGCGTTTTTAAAGTTTGTATCAAAAAAAAACATGTACTATCTTAGATAATGCTATTATGAAAAACAGCATCTGATTAATAATACAATCACGTATGCGTTAATTTATAGCAGTTCATAGAAAAGTAACAGGGTTGCACAGAATATTGCATTTTGTGCCCTAAACCCCCTTATTTAATTGCTTTTACCTCCCTACAAAATAAAGGCATTATTTTCAAAAGTAAGCGCTACTGTAGAATCTCAGAAAGTCAATGGTCATTAATTCAAATATATACATCGAACAATAATGTATTATTCTTATAAATCCTGTTAGTTTCGACAAAAATGCAAAAAAATTAAATTTTAGTCGCTTTTACTACCCGATATTTGTAGAAACTTTGAACTAACCTATGTAACCGTGACCCTTAACAAAGCGTTTTCATTATGAAAACTATCTAAGAGTTAAAGATGGTTTAATAAATTGAAAATAGATTGATTAAAAACACACCTGAGTTGAAAAAAAATATATACTTAAGAAAAACGAACACAAAGGCATGAAAAACTTATAAAAGAATATTCTTCATCAGAAGTCAATCAGACACAGTAGCATCCGGTTCAAGGTTAAATTTAGTTTCATTCATCACTCGCTAAATTTTCATTCCACGCATGATATTCTTCGGGGATTACTCCTTTTTTGCACAATTTCAGCAAGTCGATGGCATTTGTTGTTGCAGCTGGTAAATTCGCTACTGAATTTTTTGTCCGGTTCTATAGTGGCGAGCGGGAATGTCAAGACCAGCAGTAGAAGTAGCTTCGACGTTTGTTTCCTGAACTTTAAGATCTACAACCAACGAGTCCTCAGACGTGTCATAGTTAGGCAAAATTTTAAGTTGTCTCTTTTCGTATGTTATTCTCTTTATTTTTAACCAGTTCACTCTGTCTCCTATGCTTTTATTTTTGTTTTTCACTACGATGCCTGCCCAAGATTTTAAATTCAGCGACACGGAAATTTGGCCACATGCCAGTTTATCGATAAGTCGTATAAAAATTAATTTTTGACACTGAATTATGGGTCATCATCATCTTCTTGCCCTTGTCCCATGTTACTTGGGGTCGGCGCAACACGTTTTCTTCTTCTATACCATCCTGTCCCTCGTCACTCCATCACTGACGCCATTTTCTTTCATATCATTCCTCACACAGTCCATCCATCTTTTCTTTGGCCGTCCCCTCCCTCTCCATCCATCCACATCTATCATCACACTGAATTATGGGTAAATGCACTAAATAAGTGTTTTTTATTTAAATGTGTGGCTTCCCATGCGGACAGTGCTCCATTTCGAAGTTGGTTGAGATTCTGGCGGGTTGGAGGTGGACTTGGTATTTCTTTTGAGCAAGTCCCAGAGAATGTCTATTGTCTATTGGGTTTAGGTCCGAACTACGAGCTGGCCGCTGCAATTTTGAAATACCGACGTTTTGAAGATGAGTACTCATTACTACTCATCAACACAATGTGCAACGTATGGGCGTAGATTATAGTGCATTAGGAGGAACTCGTCGTGCCCAATGAACCACGAATATGGCAAAACATGTTCTTGAAGGACCTCCTCGATGTATCGGGTTGCAGTTAACCAGTTATAAACAATAACCAGCTCCGTACGAGCATCGGAACTTATTTGTCCCCAAACCATCAAAGAACCTCCATGAAAACTCCCAGTTTGTAATTAGTAGAAACTTCTCTGCTCTTCTTCTCCACACTTGCTACCGACCAACTGGTGCGACGCGATTCGACACTCATTTGTGAACAGAACTCGAGCCTATTGCTCGTGAGTCCAGCTAGCGTGTTCACGTGCGAACTGAAGTCGAGCTACTCGGTGATGTCTAAGAAGTTCTGGACCGCGTGCTGGTCTACGGGCTTTTATATTTACTTCGACCGTTCGTCTTCTCAAGGATCGACGCTTGCGCGTTCAGAGATTGCACAATTTAAACCAACTACCCGCGGTTAATCGGTTTAACTTCTCAATATTTTGTTGAGATCATGATCAAAATTCTCAAAATTATAGAAGTAAAACCTACTAAACCTATTTACTAACAATGACTACTTGATTTTGTGTCAAGAATACATGAATAATCAACAAGTAATTGCTATTATCCTTTAATAACTGCTATTATCATTGAATATTAACGCTATTTCCTGTTTTTTCTAAGTACTAAAACCATATATTTGCATGTGATCGATTTTCTTTCCAATAAATCCGTATATTTTGCAGGTTTTTTTTTATTTTGAAAACTGATTAAATTTAAGTATCTTGTTTGACTTCGATACAAAACATAATTTTGCTGATTAACAAGGAATATTTGTTTTGCATATAAACGGTATGGTTAGATAGTTGGTTTCACCATTCAGTATCTCTGAAACTAACCATCGCACGGCTTAGTATGTTTTACCAGTAGAAAGAGAATAAAATTTCGAATCGGTTGGTATATTTAACTCAAAATCCCAAAATCGCCGAGTTAGTTGGTTTTTGAATTAACCCGGCGATAATATCGAATTCGTTTTATATTACTTCAAAACATTTGTTGTTTAGTAGAGGGAAAGCTTTATAATATTCGGTCGGGAACTATATTATTATTATTTATTTATTATATACTTTATTGTACCTAGTAGTAGCTTGCCTTTACCTAGTACATTGTGATACAAGGGTGGAAAGTAGATTATTTTAAGGCGAAGACTAGAGTTTTTAATGACACGAGTTTGCAATAACCTATACACCCGTGTATCACACGACGTTTTTCAACACAGTTGTGGGAAATAGTAAAAACAAATGAATGAATTACATTTGTTTCTTCCATAAAATAAAATTATCGTAAGTATCGTACCATATATCTTTCAGGAGATCTTGGGGATAAAATTTCATCTTCGCATTTTTCGCCTCTGATAAAATATCGGGTGGAGTTAATTCCATTTCATCAATACAATATACTTGAACTCTTAATTGATAAAAATATATATCTTTAAAGAAAACAATTTATCACACAATAATTAAAATTTTCAGAAAATGGCGCGTTTTTGCAACTGGACTTTTTTTACATCGATAATAGCCTATACAGCCTATTCGACGTTTGACAAATTTTTATGTGAAAATAATTAAATTAAAACTGGTAATTATATATAATAAACAACCATTTAAAAGACTTACTCATTCATTTTTCGTCGTATAAAATCTATCCCATTTTATTCTATGTATGAAAACTCCTTGCTACTAAATTTTATTAAATTGACTTTTACATTTAAAACTCAAATGCAATAATAATGATCGAGCTCGTAAAAAATTACACGACCGCGTAACAGAAAGATACCTATGCAAAAGATTTAATTTTACATCATAATTACAGCCTCTGAAAGTACGCCATGTTTAACAACTGTATTATAAATAAATAAGCAACATGCAGCTGAAGTGGACCGCTACACCCTATTCAATAATGCAACTAAATAATTGTTTGCCACCAAGGACGTCAAGTCTGAATTTGTTAGGGTTGGCAGTGATAGAAAGTTAAATATTCTCTGGTGATTCTAATCTTTGTTTTTGATTACTTATTGATGATTTGTACATTTTATTATCTAGATTTTTCATAGAAATGTCAATTACAAATGAAAATTATGCCAATCGGGCTTTATAGGTAAAACATTGTCATTTCGTAAGAACATAATAGTTTCATGGTAATAGCACTAAAAATCAGCTGTTTTAGTATTTTTAGTTAACATTGTATCTTCTAAGTGTAAGTCAGTGGCTTACAGATAAATTATGTAGCATAAAATAGAAAGAATAATAATAGAGTTTTTACAATTTTAATCTTTTATTTGTTATGAAACAACCCAATACGCAAAAAATAATGGCCAGCAATGCGCCGTTGTGTCAGGTGGAGAAACGATAGTAAAGGTACCGTGGTGGGATGGACACATTTTTTCTACATGCATGAATTCATGGAAATGACGTATGTAGGAAATGAAACTTTATTTCATGGTGGTATGAACTGCTATGTAGTTTCAAGCCTTCCACGCCGATTAATTCGGGGGCAGAAGTTAGTAAAAATACCTATCTCAAAAATAGTCCAACTCTTTTAGGGTTGCCATCTCTAAAATCTGCCAACCAGGACAAGGAGTTTGAAAACCCCGGGTTTTAGAGCTTACAACCCGGACATTTAAACAGATTTTATTTTCATAACTTTTTTAAAATAAATGTAGTTTTAACATATTTTTTTTTACAGAAATAAAACATCCGACTTCCAATTATAAACACTACAAACTGAAAAATAATTATATTAAAAATTAAAAATAATGATAATTTCAATTTCGGAAGCTTGTGTTTATGGTTTCGTTTCTTCGTTTTTGACGCCGGCTTACAACATTTTATGTTTTATTTAAACGTTTGACGTTATTTTTTATTTCACTTAGTTGTGTTTTTAATTGGTAGTCAGTTGTATTTTATGTAAAAAGGTTTTTATTTGTCACTTTTTTGTTGTGGCACCTAGTTAGTGGTAAATTTCTATAATAATCTTACTTCTAATTATTAGTATATTATAATGGCGCAAGTTTGGATGTATGTTTGTTACTCAATCACGCCAGAACGGCTAAACGGATCTAGACGGAATTTGACAGGCAGATGGATTATAGCCAGGAATAGTACAAAGGCAAGTTTTTTAGCCCGGTATAATGTTCACTTAGGATGTTAAAACGCTTAAGACGTGGGCGAAGCCGCTGGCAGAAGCTAGTGTACAATAAACACACATGTAATCCCGGGCGATTTGCCGTAATTTTTGAAGAGTTCCGTTGAATACCTCCGAATTTTTTTTATACGAAATTACCGTTGGTGATTAGAAGATTTTAAAACCCGGATTACTAATAAAACCCCGCCCGGACGCTCCCCGGACACCTTCTAAACTAGGACAAATCCGGGGCAACCCGGATGGATGGCAACCCTACTCTTTCATAAACGGTGCAAATGGCCCATAAATTATTAAATGATTGAATGAGTTGACCCTAATTGAATTGGTTCTATGTCAGTCGTATAATGGCTGTCGCATACTTCAACGTCTCAAAATTAACACAAAGTGAAATATTAAAATATAAGCATTATACCGTTCGATATATTTACGGTGACAATTCTGGTGATCCCTGAAGTGGACGACGACGACGCGTTTGCAATATCGTTTACGCGCTGTAAACAACTGTAAAAAACAGTTGGTTTCAACTGCATAAAACTTTACCAAAATTGTAAAAGTTGTTTTGTATACAGAACTAGCTGACCCGGCAAACATTGTTTTGCCATATAAATTATTGCGAGCGCTCGTGACACGTTGAATACTATTAATTTAAATAAGATCACTTTATTGACTGTACGTGAGAACTATCTTGAGTAAAATGGCACCTACCTACCTACCCTACCCTACCCTAACCTACATACCCACTTACCCTACCCTACCCTACCGTACATACCTACCTACCCTACTCTATCTACCAAACTACCCTACTCGACCTACCTACCCATCATATCTACCCTATCTACCTACCTACACACCTACATTACCTACCATTCTACCTTTTCTACTCTGCCCTACCTACCTACCCACCCTACATACCTACCTACCCTACTCTACATACCTGCCTACCCTACCCTACATACCTACCTACCCTACCCTACATACCTACCCTACCCTACATACCTACCTGCCCTAAACAATTTTCTTTTTTTGGTCTTAAACCATCTTCGCATTGGCTTTCTAATGAAACCAGTTTGAGACATTTCGGTTGGATGGTTTCAAGTCTATGACGGACATAGGTAGAATTTTTTTTTGTGTTTTATATATTAGAACTAGCTGTCTCGGCAAACTTTGTTATGCCATAAAAACACCAAACATTTATCTATACTACCTACCCTACTCTACCCTACCTACTCTACCTTTTTTTTCGTATGAACCTTCTCCTATCAATAACATACAACAAAAAAGAATAAGGTTTATAGGATGAATTTCAGAAAAATCGACAATTCCATTAGCATTATTTACGGCATTTGTTTGTGCTTTGTTTCTATCATGTATCAGAGATTGCGCTGTGTTTGCAAAATGTATGGGTTAATGTTTTTTTTATCGTTAATTTTGTCGATGTTTTATTACTTATATCCTATTCCGGACGATGATAAATCCAAAAACACAAAAATCATAAAAATTGGTCCGGCTGTTCTTGAGTTATAAGTGGTGTAACTAACACGACTTTGTTTTATATATATAAGTTAGATTAGTCGGATTAGCTTTCGTATGTATCTACCGGTTTCGATACCACAGCTGCCTACCTACCGGTATCTATACAACATGGATAAATTAATAACCACTTGAATAAAAAGTAGGACACATAAACTTAATGTATGTTTATTCGTATTCGGAGATAGGTCGTGTTTCAATGGGCCAGAAGACAGTGTGAGTCACACTGTCTTCAAGATACATGATGTCTGTCATCTTCATATCGTTTTTGCCAAAGAAGTATCTGAAAATAGAGTGCTATACAATTTGTTTGTGCAGTACTATATTTTTTTTTTTCAATCCTAGCCATTAAATCTGTGAAGGTGTTTAATTCAATGACAAACTGAAGTAATTTCAATCGCTAATACATTATTTTTTACGAAATACATTGTTCGAAGTTGATGGTGAAGAATCCCTATTCAATATTAACGATTGCTGCTTCTTGCTTTGGGATGCTTGTTAAGGCACTTATAAAAAGCGCAATATGACGCAATCGAAATTGTCACCTAAGCGAGTTTAATGTTGTGATTTAGTCGAATTGAACCAGTAATATTTGCGAGGGTAAAATCGACCCAAAAATATGAATTCAAAATAGGATATTATTTTTTTTTTGTCAATAAAATCACTACAATAAGAATATTGATACAAAAAAGTGATGTGTGCAGAACAGTCGCTCTGGAATGCACATAAAAATAATTTCCAATTCTGTCTAGACAAGACGATGGTGACATAACTGATTTAGTTTACATTTGCAACTTGCTATCTATCCGTTTGTTTGTTCCAGATATACGGCACTTGGTAAGCAGAATGCCGTCGACCCACCTAAACCTACGTGAAGATGACGTGGTCCGGCTGGCACTAGAATTTCTACACAACCGCGACCTGCACATTACTCAATTATCGCTAGAGCGTGAAACCGGTGTCATTAATGGCAATTTCGCTGATGACGTGTTGTTTCTACGTCAACTCATCCTCGACGGACAGTGGGATGACGTATTGGAATTTATTCAACCACTCAGCGCACTCAAAGCTTTCGAAGCTGACAAATTTAATTACGCTATTCTAAGGCATAAATATATCGAATTGTTATGTATAAGATCTGAAATTAAAGCTTATAATAATGTTGAAAATATAGTAGATGAAGTTGTGAAAGTCCTTAGCGATCTAGAGAAGCTAGCACCCTCGAAAGAAGAATACTCAAATCTATGTTTGTTGTTGACTTTACCAAGTATTACTGATCATGCGCAGTTTAAGAAATGGAACCCAAGCAACGCGCGCGTCCAGTGCTTTAGAGAGGTGTATCCTCTCGTAGAACAATTCTTGCCTTGTGACAAAAAATCAAGTGGGTCCGTGTCTAAATGTGCGAAAAATGATCGATTAATGCAACTACTTATTAAGGGAATTTTATATGAGTCGTGTGTTAACTACTGCCAGGCGAAAGCCACAGGGTCCAAGGAAGCACAATCGAATGAAGTAAGTTTTTCGAGATTACTCGATGGTTCTGGTTTTGACGAATCAGATCTAAGCTTGCTGTCGTGGCTGCAATCTATTCCGTCTGAGACGTTTAGTGTTCCATTTGAGCAGAGAATGCTGAATGTAGACGTGGAGAAGTTGGAGCGACCATCTTTGCACACCTCGTGGACGGAGCACATGCTTGTCACGCCGATAAAGCCGCGCACATTCCCTCATTTGGCAATGCCGTTTAGGAGACCGCGCTCGGCCGCCGACGCTATGACGAGGTCATTGCGTCCGCTTCCTGACGGCGCCCCGAGGCATCCCGCTGTTATGGCTCTCTCTGCAATCGATTATGGCCCTTCGTCTTCTTGTTTCGCCGGATTTCATCTTACTGGAATTAAAGGTAGCAGACTGATGAACACGTCCGTGGATAGATTATTTGATAGTAAAAATGCCGAGAGTATTTTCAACGGATTGAACGAGTCCCTGAAGACCATTGATGAGGCAACGTTGAAACCCATCGGTGAGTTTACGGCTTCTACGAAAACGAATGATAGTAGCATCGGCGCGTCGAACGCCACTACCCCCGAGCACAGGGGACAAGATTACTCAGCCTCTACATCGATATCAAACACGGCAGCGTCGACTGAACGCTCGTCACTCGCGGAACGCACGCCACAGCAGGCTGAAGCGGCAATGTTGCCGGGCGCCGATGGAGATTTTAGAAGGGAACTACTTAAAGAATATCAAATCCAAAAACAACGCGAGTGCGATGACTATCTTCGCAATCTTTGCTCTTCAGACTTGAGGCAACAGAAAATGTAAATATGTTTAAATTCAATTGGATAATAACAGTTATTTATAAGAATATTTCGAATTACTTATGCATTTACTTTTATTTACTTTCAGGATGGAACAAATAGAAGATGTTGCATCAGCTTTTCCGTCAGCTGTCAAGAACCCACAACAGATCAACGCTCCCGATAAAGGTCGCGAACAACCACCATTCATCAGGTAATTTGTTACCTATTTAGAGATATTCTTGATAACTTTATTCTAAATGTGTAATCAAATATTTATTTTAGTTGTCTTAGATAGGTATATTGAAAATGATTTAAAAACTGCTTGGATATCTTTATAAAGATATTATGTTTATAATTGATAGTAGATGATTATTAGTGTGCAATGCATGCACGAAGCAGCAAACAGTAATCATTTTCTTACTGAGTGGTGTACTTTCATCGGTAGAGCGAGCAAGCAATTTGTTCTGAATGTTTGGTCGCCAACTGCTCTTGAGCTGTTTTCTCTAACGAGCCGATAAATTACAATGTAATATGTAAAGTAGTCTAGTTTTATCTTTCGATTGAATAAAGTGCATGAAAACGAAATCGAGTGAGTGCATCGTCGTGTAACATACATATCTCATGTCTTAAATATCTCGTTTCAGGAAAAACGAAATTATCGAATCGCCGGAGTTGGGTGACCCGAAAACCGTAAGAATATTTTTTTATGTAACTTTTGGAACATTGACCGCATTTAACGTGCTTAGCCTTGGCCATTGTTTTTTACTGATGCTATGTATGTATAACCGTCAAAACACGTCTTGCCATATAAGCGAAATGACACATTTTACAAATAGTGAAGCTTCACGTTACGTCGAACCGATAGTGCTCGATGTGCCCGTTTTGTAATGCTCCTGTATAAACCATACACTATATTGTGGTGGGGGAATGTCGTTTTCATAAAAAGAATCATTAAGTTTATTCGGAAACACAATAAGAAAGCGTCTAATGTCTTTCGTCAAGAATTAAAATAAATAGTCATAATATTACTACACGGTAGTTTTTTTTTTACATAAAAATTAGATTTCTCGTTGAAAAGCAGCGTTCACGGTCCAGATAGAAATATTTTTTAAAAGATTTTCTAGGTCGGAACAAGTATGAATTGACGATGTCCGTTTCTGAGATGCATTTGTAAAGTCTTAATTAGATTAGGCGATACATAAAATAGATAAATTTACTGATACTCCAGATTTATTAGCGTAATTTCTTTGCGATTTGGATCAAATATTTATAATTAAAAACATGATTAAAAGAGGGTAGTAGGTAGGTTTTCACCGCGAGCGTTAGCATCTTGAATTTGTTTTGCAAATATTTGTTGCGCAAGCTTTTGTTGCGCGAGCTTTTTGTTGCGCGAGCTTTTATTGCGCGAGCTTTTGTTGTGCGAGCTTTTGATACGCGTACTTTTGCTACACATATTTGTATATTTTCTCGATATCTTTTCATTCGAATGCTTGATGAGTGTAGGTACACAAAATTAAGATTTTGATACCTATCGAATCCGAAGCTTGCATAATATTTATGTGAATCAATAGTGTCAATATTTACCCAGATAATTCGTATTTCCGATACAAACAATAATATTGGCTGTATAACTGGTGATCCGAACACACAGTCACAGTACATTAATCAAAGCGTGATTGGAATTTCACGTATCTTTTGGTATTAGCAAATACTTTCCTGAGCTATTTACTTACTACTTTCTGTCATTAATTGGCCGGTAACTTGAGTTTACTCGTAAAAGGAATGTTCGTTAAGCCGTCTCGTTATTTTCTTTCTATCTCATGAAAACATCACTCATTAAATTGTTATCACATAGTTGTCATCGACGGTGACTCCTGCCAACTTTAGTCATTGCTTGTTGGAATCGGAAATTAATGGAATTGGACTGTATAACAATATGATTTTGAGTGTACTTAATGTACCAATGATTCAAAGTATAGGATTGTGAAAGAAGGGTTAGTAATTTTGTCCAAACATTGAGCAATTGTCTACGAGCATTTGAGCACAGTTGAGTGAGAGTTGAGTGGGGATACATTGAACCGAGCGTTACAAAGCTGATATTATGTGAATAACAAGTTTCTTTGGTAATATTCTTTTTTCGTTTTATGATCTTTAGGCTCGTGTTTGACCACTATCTCGTCTGATGGTAAGGGATGATGTGGTCTACGGTGAAGCACGCTTGCCTCAAAGAAACCTATTCTAGCAAACCTCTTTCGAATGACTTTTCTACGAAATCTTATCTTTGGCTTGTCAATGCACTGGCATTTTACTTGAATACTGGTTTAGAAGGCATGGAAACAGCCGTCGCGTTGTCGAATAAAATATCCTGAACTATTAAAGACCAAGAGTACGGGTTTGCTTGATCATAGATCGGGCTCTGCTGTTATTATTGATTAGAAATTTTTATTAGTGGTGGACGCATAAATCGAGTATATTAGAGAAAGTTTGAACGTGGCGCCAGGGACAGAACAGTTGAGAAGGAATCGTTTGTCCTGGTATGGTCATGTGATGAGGTGGGGTGAAGCGTATGTTACTAAAATAGTTATGAATATACATGTGGATGGATGGAGAGGAAGCGGAAGGTCAAAGAAAATATGGATGGACTGAGTTAGGAGTGATATGAAAGAAAAGGGAATCGGTGATACTGAGACGAAAAAAACCGGCCAAGTGCGAGTCGGACTCGCGCACGAAGGGTTCCGTACCATTATCGCAAAAAACGGCAAAAATATCACGTTTGTTGTATGGGAGCCCTACTTAAATATTTATTTTATTATGTTTTTAGTGCTTGTTGTTTTAGCAGCAACAGAAATACATCATCTGTTAAAATTTCAACTGTCTAGCTATCACGGTTCATGAGAAACAGCCTGGTGACAGACGGACAGACAGACAGACAGACGGATCGCGGAGTCTTAGTAATAGGGTCCCGTTTTTACCCTTTGGGTACGGAACCCTAAAAACGTGTTGCGCCGACCATTATTAACATCGGACACGGGCAGTAAGATGATGGTGGACGCATGAATCTTACGCGAAAAGATGAAATTTTGGAAATATTTCTTTTATCCATCAATCAGTCTTAGGTATAGTCATCGGCACGTAACTTGGCAAGAGTCGTTAGATGCGCACAAGTAATTTTTTAGGTCTCTTTGGTTACCAAGCGGGACGCGGGGTACGTTTAGCACCGTTCCGAGCGCGCGATTGGTTGGTCAGTTGACACAAGGATCGACTGACCAATCAAGTCGCGTCCACGTCCCGTTCGCTCTATACGGTGGTTGGTCAGTTCGCGCACTATGCGCAAGTTTACCCCCACTACGCCAAAACCTTGCCAAGTTACGTGCCGATGACTATACTAAAATATTTAAGGTTTATTTGTATTCCTAAGTAAAATATAGTAGGCACACACCCATGTACATATTGGCCTCGCATTAAATACGACACGTGTTTTTATAATTAACATACGAACATGGGAGCCGTGGCAACGTAGGTACCGTATCAGCCATTTCCTCATTGGGCCCCCGAACTACAGTGGCCCCGATGAGTAGAATCAAAAATTTATAAAATGCTATCCACAATCTCGAATTGTCTTTGATTCGTTCGATTCCGTTAGGATTTAAGTTTTACATTAAATAAGCTTTCATTTGTTATGGATGGTAACGGTTTAATCCATCACAATTTGCTAAATCGCTACGGTCGCTCTAACATTCTCTTAGTAAAATCACAATGAAAACTTAACCTTAGATCCGAGTTAGGATTCACAAATTTTTAGGTCTCATTCCTCATTACCGTTTAAGTTGTCCCAAGTCAACAACCAGACGCCTATTTTTTTTTCGTTTTTTTTTTTTTTTTTTTTGGCCTCAAACAGTCATATACAATCAATATAATTCTTCAGAAAATGTAACTTACAAAAGACCTATAGTGCCGACAATGTGATATGGTAAAAATAAGTACAATAAACTCTTAACAAAGAAAGACGTGCAAGAAATACATATTAATTTTTGTATCAGAACATAAGTTCAATGAAACATCATTATCAGTTTACAAAGTAAAGTGAAGGTAGACAAAGTAAAAAAAAAAGGTAAGTTTTAATTAGGTGATAAGGAACATTACCTTCCTTCTGGTATTGGCTACAGTCGGGCAAAAAATTTACCCCCAAGAAATTAAAAATATCCTGTTTCTTAATTTCTTGGGGAATTAGGTCTTAGGGTCCTATATACTGGTTAAGTTTTTCAAGAGGACGTAAATGGCCAAATCCGAAACTATGAAGAATAGCGATGAACACTCAAAGGAGTCACGAGGCCGATTTTGATGAAAACTAAAATACATGATAAGATTTTTGAAGAATCAATATCCTTTCCTAACCAGTACCGTGTTGATTTTTGGAAAAATACTAGAGATGTAATGGATAGCCGGCAACTATCCGGATCCGGCCTATCCTGCGGTTTAAATACTATCCGGCCTAATACCGGATAACAAGTGCCTATACGGCTGGATACCGGATTTTAAAAAATATATAATTTGGGTACATAATTACTTTATCTAAATCACTTAACAAATACAATCAGTGATCACACAATTTTCATTCTACAACTTAGAAAATTAATTAGTAGGTATCCATACTGCACTAAGCGCTATTACGCACTAGTGGCTGGCCGCCTAGGCGGTTTATTTGAGCGGCCAGCCGCCTGACGCGGTTGGAATAGTGGCCGCGTCAAGCGGTGAGACCGTTCATGTACGCACGCAGAGCGGAACCCTCGACTCTAGGGCTTATGATATTAAATTAATTTATAATTGTGTTAAAATATTAAATATAGCCTAATGCACTAAATATTTACATAATTTTCGTTCCTTTATTTTCGTTAACATAGGTGGGTCCCGCTGGCGGTTGCTTTGCTCAAGTGAGCAGAGAGTGAAATATGAAGGAGTGGATCCTTCATATTTGGAGTACAAAATCGAAATTCAAATAATTTAGGAAGCAATTGAACGAGCTTGAGCGACTTCAAAATCTCTGTATCAGGTTCATATTTGGCTTGCGCAAGTATGGTCATGTTTCTGAATTTCGAACCAAGCTCAAATGGCTTCCTATTCGCCTTCGCCGGAATGCCCACATATTTTCTTTGCTATATAATTAGCTCTTTAATCCTTCTAGCCGTTTTTATCTTAAAGAACGCTTTCAGTTCCTATGTGACACACATTCTAGATCTTCGATATCATCGGAAAACCTAAAATTTAGTATTCGTATGCATTCCATATCGGCTTCGACAAATCGTTTACAGTACAAGCAGCTCGTTTGTGGAATGCATTACATATGTGGCGTGCTCAAACTTTACCACCATTTAAAACATGGTGAAGGTCCTTTCACTGTAATTCTTCTCCTTTCTCTATTCCAATATAATTGCAATTTATTATTTTGTATTGTATGTATGTATTTCATGTTATTATGTTTAAGTTATATTATTTAAGAAGTTTTATACACTGACTGTCCTATGTCTGTCGTCCAGTCCATCCAAAGGTTGCCTGTAAGATATTGCCCTGTGCGATAAGACCGCCCATTGTACATGTCTGCCCTGTATTTTTTATGTGGTGTACAATAAAGTATATAATAAATAAATAAAATGAGCACTAAATAATTAGATGGTGTGCAAAGCCTTAGAGTCGAGGTCTCGAGGGTCCCGATCTGCGTACTTACATACATCTACGGCGCCTCGCCGCAAAGTAAACTTAGTAAGTGTCTTTGGCCATCCACGCCCACTTGAAATACTCATCCTGTATATAGGACTAGGTACGCCAATGCATACGGGTAAAAAAGATAAGTTGTAATATTAATCATTTATGATGAATGAATATTCATCACACTGAACATTAGTTTTTGCTATGGTTTTTTACACAGTGTTTACGAATTGCTTTAACTATAAATCTTGTATGAGCAACACATTGCTCTGACTCCGGTAAAAGGCAACATAGATAAGTGATTAATGAAAACAGGATTAAGGCGCAAAAAATATATATGTTACATGAGACAATTTTCCTCTTGATTTGATCTAAGAAAATTTTGAGTTTTATTCGTATAACATGGTGTAATTAATTTGTAAAGTTACGTCTAAAACGGACAAAAACACGAAGATCGCACCAAAAAACCACCGGGCGTATTTTACTGAAATTGACACCATCTCAAAGATAATTTAATTATCTACATTTTACATCTGAGGCTTTTTTTTAAAGTCATAGAATAATAAGGAAAGTACAAAACACTACAAAATTTTGGGTGGCGTGGGTGTGAAACAAGTGCGCGTTTTGTTCCCTCAAAACGTTAGTCGTCTTAAGCTAGCGAGCCGCCTCGCACTCTCTAACAAACACAACTAACTTGTCCAGAAAAATAAGAATCCAACAAAAAAAAAAAAGTGCTAAAATCGGTCGAGCCGTTCTCACCTTTCATACATGCGGCAATTTATTTTTAACTAGCTGTTCCCCGCGCCTTCGCTCCCGTGGACCACCACACAGGACCCGTTTTCGGGATTAATAAATAGCCTATGTCACTCAGAAATAATGTAGTTTTCAATTGATGAAAGAATTTTTTAAATCGGTCCAGTAGATTCGGACCCTATTCGGTACAAACAAACAAATCTTTCCTCTTTATAATATTGGTATAGATTAATAAAGAAATCATAGCAAAGTCACACATGCAAAAGAACAAACGAAAGTGTTCATAATCATGCTGTGTAGTCGGAGGATACATCTGGTTTTGGTTAGCTAGCTCTCGACTATGTATCCTCCGACAGCACAGCATGATTTTCTTCTTGTTTACGTCTTTTTAGTTCGCTTCTTAAGCAGTCGGGTTTTATGATTTTGTAAATTTACTAATTAATTAAGTAAATAATTATTCAGCGACATCCTCAAAATAAAGATAAGCTTGCAGGTTGTCTTCGCCTTGTTCTAAATGCAGTAAACACGGCAAGGTGAAGTACTCATTCTACTTATCCCATTTGTTAATATCATTTGCAGTTTACATGAGGAGCTCGTGGCTAAATAATAACAGCCGCACGGGTCGATCTTCAAGGCTAAGCAACGCTTGACGAGGTCGGTCCGTGGATGGGTTACCATTTCAACATACCGAGTTTCCTCCGAGCCTCGGCAAGCACGTTAAGCCGTTGGTCCCGGCTGTCATTTGAAGATCTTTGACAGTCGTTACGGGTAGTCGGAAACCTAAGATTGACACCAGTCTTGCCAAGGGGTATCGTGTTACACAGTTACTGGGTTGTGGAGGTCAGATAGGCAGTAGCTCCATGTAAATGTGTATATGAATTGCAATCAAATAATGAGTACCACTAATCATAAAAATTGACTTTATTATTGAAAAGGTTATACTTCTGTTGTGATAAAATACTAATATAGATTTACGTTGTTCCTCGAATTAATGTGTTTTAATTTACTCTAACATTTATTTCCTGTAAACTGTGTTTACAAACTATCTAGTTTATGACACAGAGTTTATGATAACTATATAACTTATCTAAATTAAATCTTATCTTAACTATCAGATACTAGGTTAGGTTGTCTTTTGACATAGGGCTCCTCTAACTCCCTTCCCTTGTTTCGGTCCAGTGCTGTTCGTCTCCACTCCTGTAGCAAGTCGTCCTCCCATCTCTTTATCTGTCTTCTTCGTTTCTGAAACAGAGGGAAAAGAAGTTACAGATTGTTAACGTTGTTCTATCTCACGAAGGCAGATGAAGCGTAACAAAATTACTCTTATTTCGACGTTAGAAAAGTCACGTAACCCGCCTTCGTAAGACAGCAAAACTATACCCAAGAAATGGAAAGAGACAAGAGGAAGACAGATGATGATCTCCGATTATAAATGGTATTAATTCTTGCATACAACACCCTTCACTAATCTTTCCAGCTAGAATGCATTCCATTCTAAGTACAACAGCACAACGTTGTCGATGAGAATCGATTAAAGAGAGCAAACTCAAAAGTAACGACAAAATCTATACTAATAATATTATAAAGAGGAAAGATTTTTTTGTTTGTTTGTTTGTACCGAATAGGCTCCGAAACTTCAGGACCGATTAAAAAAATTCTTTCACCAATAGAAAGCTACGTTATTTCTGAGTAACATAGGCTATTTTTTTATCCCGGAAACGGGTCCTGTGGGGTGGCCCACGGGAGCGAAGCCGCGGGGAACAGCTATACTTAATAAATCTTGTGTCATTCAAAACCTCTAGCCGCCTACCTGTCTGTTTATGTAGTTAAGTTATAATTTATTTACTAGTTCGATTATAAAACGCTCCGACTGTTCTTATTTATTGCTACACTGTAATTATGACCTTCATACGTACTGGATTGTATTATTTTGCGCCCACTCGAAATACTTAAAACGCGCAATCGCATAAATAATGCGACAGGATAAAAATCTAGAGTTGCGATGAGGTGGGTAGGATAAACGTGACCGTATAATGGAAACTCGGTTCTTTTGTTTACTCTTGTGCTTCTGTTTATGAGGTTCGTTAAAATTTGGCATTTTAGACACGGGTTGAACTGGCTGCGGTTTCGAGCTACCCTTTTATTTTGGTCTTGGTGAAAGTACCTTTGCAGTAAAATGCCTTCTTTCATACTTTTTCTACTTAATCACTACGATACTTAATAATAGATAATCTAGATCGGCCATTATGTACCTACTATCTAGTATTTGATTAAGTATAAAGAAGCGTTGGGTCGATAATATGACCAAAATCGTGGGAAACACATGAATGAGGAACGCGCAGAATCATAAGGCATGGCTGAACTGAAAGGAGGACTATATCACTAATCAATATGGTTTATTTCAACTAAACCTTAAAGATTCTTTTGAACTGTACCTAAAACAAAAAAAAAGCTGAATCTAGTTGCACATTGGCAAGTGTCATTAGGTCTCTATGGAGAAGGAAGTGCAAGAAAGTTCACGGACACTGTTTGCCATCAGTTTTAATTACAAGTATTTGGTTACATCATTCTTGTTGGCAAAATACATACACACACCGGCAAAATTAGCGGCACAAATTAAAAAGGTCGTTTTTTTTTTAAATACGTTTGTATTTTTTTTAACTTATATTAGGACTGGATTCTTTACTTAAAAACACATATTTTAAAATAAAACACGAGTTCGCATTTAATACATTTTGTGTGAGTAAAATGTTTTTTTGTGAAAACTGCACATTGTTGATTTTTTAAGGTTACTAAGGACAGTTAAAAAAAGTTAAAATAAAAACATTATACATTAAAATTAATATCACATAATATGGAGTGTTTTCGCCAAGTTCTTTTAATAAAGTTTTTACCCGCCATGGCATGTTGAGAATAATGGTATCCATTGTCTCGTGTGATTGTCTCAATCATATCTGAACAACGGCACTTCGCAGTTCACCCACATTGACAGGTATAGGTATTATGAATTTTGCCCTTTATTTTATCAGGTCCCAAACGTGTTCTAAAGGATGCATAACTGGTGTTATGGACGGCTATTTCAAAACTGCGATATTGACATTTTTAACATAGACCGAAGTTGAAAAAGTGGTATGTGGCCGAGCATTATCCTGGATCAAAACGAAGTGACCTCTGATAAAAGGACAAATCATATCACATTTTATTCTTAAATAACACTTCTACAGCGTAAAGATCGCTGTAGAAGTGTATCTCATAAGGTCTTCTCTATCGATTACCACCAAGTCCGTACGAGCTCCAAAACATACTTCCTGAATCCAATAATGTTCCTCTACCATATGCCACAGTAGTTTAAAAAATTAACAGATTATGTTGTTCTTGTTCATGGTAAAACATTTAATGCAGTCCATCAATTCCATTTAAATGACTTGCACACTCATCACTAAACAATATTTTACTCAATTAGTCCTTGGCCAAAGTCGATGTTTTTTTAGCAAAAGTTATAATGTTTCTAAGGAGTGTGCCTCAAGTTATGGACCTTTGGCGGGCACGAACGAAGCAAAACCAATCTCCTTCAACCTCCTTCGTACCGTAAGCTCACTTACTGTTGCACCTTGCACTTCCTCCAGCTTATTTCAGCTTGAACGGCCTAAAAACGCAGGTTTTTGCGAACGTAAAGCTGAATGAAACGATAATTTCTGTTTGAAGTACGGGTTTTCTGCCTTGTCCTGATTTCCTCACAAAAACATTAGTCTCTCTGAATCATTGGAAACTGTAATAAATGGTTGAAATCGGTAAACGATGAGTTATGCACATCATCTGTAGGTTTGATCATTTCTCCTCATCTCAATTACCCTAAATAATAACAGCCGCATGGGTCGATTTTAAAAGTTAAGCAACGCTTGACGAGGTAGGTCCGTGGATGGGTGACCATTTCAACATACCGAGTTTCCTCCGTGCCTCGGAAAGCACGTTAAGCCTTTGGTCCCGGCTGTCATTTGAAGATCTTTGACAGTCGTTACGGGTAGTCAGAAGCTTGGGATCTAACACCAGTCTTGCCAAGGGGTATCGTGTAACCTAGTTACTGGGTTGTGGAGGTCAGATAGGCAGTCGCTCCATGTAAAACACTGGTACTCAGCTGAATCCGGTAAGACTGGAAGCCGACTCCAACATAATTGGGAAAAAGGCTAGGCAGATTGATTGGTTTAATTTTGTGGTAAGTAAACAATATTGATTTTCCGCCTATTAGTAACATATTTTGTGCAGCTGTTTGTTAGCTATTTGCTTAAACCGTTTGGCGTATTAAACTAAACTGGAATTAAGTGTACATGTAGGTTGACTATACCAGGATTGTTTATTCATCATTTCTAAAATTAATTAACGGCTTAGTCATTCGTATACTGCAGTATTTTGTCAAGGGCAGTCTTGTGTTCAATAGTGGGACAATTAGTTTATTGTGACACATATGTTAAGAAGAACAGGCTGACATCATAAACTGTATTATTTTGTAAGCAGAGCTGAGAACAGACCTGGTTTGTACATCGACTAATTTAATTTTCTTATTGCAGTGTACAAGTAGTACATATTTATTTTGTAAACAGAGCACTATAGCGCCTTTTTTTTAGTAAATCAGGAAAGATAAAAATGGATGGCAAGCTACAAATCCATATGAATGTCGGAAAATCTAGATTAATATGTTGTAAATAGACAGATAGTTGGTCATAAAAGCAACAAATAGTTAGGTACCATGCTGATGTCAGTGTGGTGACGTGTATGAACTTGAAAAGTGTGTTTCTGTTGAGAGAAAGCGAAACGATTGGTGACGGAATCCGCTGCTTTGTTAATTGGACCAAGGACTATCTCTAAAACGGCATAAGTTACCTGCTTTGCGCATGCATTACCCACACTAAGTCCACAAGACCGAGGGTATATTTTCGACATCCCAATGTGTCTTGTTGAACTTGATACTGAGGCCTTAGTGCGAGTTTTTACTCACGCTCAATCGCTTTAACGTAAACGTTAATTTGTATTGAGTTTGGATAGGCGCCGTCTGGGGACGGTAAAAGGAGTAACCACTTTTTTGTATACATTTTGACATAAGAGATCGTTTACGTTATCACGAGTGAGTACGTTAAAAATCTCGGCGTAAGCACACAGATTAAACACGTATCAAAATTAATGCAGGATAGTTTTGCTGGTAAATGAATGATGTTGAACAATCTTTGGGAACATAATATCATATAACTATCCTACCACCATTGACTACTGTCACCCTCTGTAAAGTGCCTAAATAAATAACCTCTTTAGTGCCTCACGAAATCAATATGGTGGAATTACCATTAGTATTATTACTATAAACACTATAAAATAATATAATCGGTTTATGACCGTTTAAATATTCTGCACATGTCCCGTTCTGTCCATACTCCAAATAGTTGATAGCTTTGCGTATTATAGATATTATTCTGTTATCCGCAAGATTTATTAACTATAGAATTTGGGCTTTTAGAAAAGTTATTGAACGACTTCTTTATCTTATTTGCCTTATTTGACAGTTTCTATAGTCTGCTGGCCCACGCGTTAGATCAATTTTGTGTTTCAGTAAAAACCGGCCAAGTGCTAGTTGGACTCGCACACGAAGGGTTCCGTACCATTATCGCAAAACACTGCAAAAAAATCACGTTTATTGTATGGGAGCCCCACTTAATTTATTTTATTTAAAATGAATAATTATTATTTTTTGAAGAGAATATACAACTAAACATTCTGTGAATATTTCAAGCGTCTACCTGTTGCCGTTAATTAATGTCGAGCAAAAAACGGCAAAAATATCACGTTTGTTGTATGGGAGCTACCCTTAAATATTTATTTTACACTTTTTTAGTATTTGTTGTTATAGCGGCAACAGATATACATAATCTGTGAAAATTACAACTGTCTATCTATCACGGTTCATGAGATACAGCCTGGTGACAGACGGACAGAAAGACAGACAGTCAGACAGACAGACGGATCGCGAAGTCTTAGTAATAGGGTCCCGTTTTTACCCTTTGGGTACGGAACCCTAAAAATGGATGTTTTGATATCTAGGAAATATAAATTGTGTAAATCCTTTATCCACCATATTTTCTTAATCGCAACCACGGAACTAACAGATATTATTCTGTGTGATTAAGCTATATAACACCTGATTCAGGAATACATAGTTATATTTAAATACGCGTGAAAAGTGTTTTATCATCTCAAAGGAACGTTATACCGGGATAAAAAGTAGCTTATGTGCTATTCTAGTCTATAATATATCTCTGTGCCTTTCATCCAGACCCGTTCAGCCATTCTGAAGTAATTGAGTAAAAAACATACATCCAAACATTCACATTTATAATATTATAGTAAGATTAGTAGGGTATTTTACTATGTATACTTGCAAAAAGAAACGAGATGGGTGGATTGTGGTGTGAGGGATGGTATGTACTATGTCTAGAAAGGGCGATGATGGGGGTGATTATATAGTATTAACAGAGAAGTATGGCAGAATTAGACATGTTGCGCCGACCCTAAATAAATTGGTATAAGGGCAAGTGATGTTCAGCTGCAAGTTGTAACAAGTTACCTTTGACATTTATTTTTGTTGAATAAAATATACCATATGACATTATTATATTACGTACTAGCAACTTCGCCCGTGACAAATTATACACAAAAACCTTCCTCGTTTCTCACTCTTTCTATTGGTGAAAACCGCATGAAAATGCGTTCAATAGGTTTTGAGTTTATCGCGTACAGACGCAGCGGGGGACTTTATTTTTATAATATGTAGCGATAGTGCAGCCGTTATTCGAAAAGTTAACATAAATAACCGGTTACGGTAAGTTGCTCTATTATTTCGTGAGGTGTGCTTTTTTAGCTCAAGTTGCCTTCTATGTTGACTCAAACTTTGTTTATGTTGACACCGCCACTTACCGTTATCTTTTTTTCTGTCAAATTAGTCGTTTACTTAATTACAGGTGGTCAAATCTTGTAACTGAATTTTAAAACAGTTATGTTATATCCAACCGATTGAGCTGAATTGCATACACGTTTGGTTTGGTTGACGATGCACGATACATTTAAACTATTTAATTTGACAATTTACTTTGATTGTTCATTTGAGCATCGGTTTACATGAACAATGTTTTAAGCTTGTAGTCTGCTTATTCTGTTTTCTTGCATAGAGAATGTCTTACGGCCTCGCTAACCTTTTGTGACCTACTATTGTAAGACCGTGGTGTTTTGCCAAAAGGAAACAACCGATGCTGGCTTCTCTTCCTGGATGTTGCCATTTTGAACCGTTCGCTTGTTATTCCTAATTATCTTCCAAGTCAGTTCAACTGCCGTGTAGAATTGACCGGGGAATCGGTACCATTTAAGGAACCATTTAATTGGCGAATTAACTTTATTTGCCACATCTGTTTATTTAGTTAATTACATTCGCAGATACAACCGTGAAATAACTGCCTAGTTAAAATTTTAACTAATTGGATAAACATTCAGCGTTGAAGATGAGCGTGGGTTCATCTCATTAACAATTTTATCTCGATATCATTTTATTGATGTCCAGTTTCGTCGCAAATTATAATAAAAGCTGCTGCGATTGTCTTATTGCGTGTACTTTGGCTACCTTCACGTGAACTTGAAGCGACGCCTACATGCCATCAAGTCCTTGTTTATTATTGATGGCTCTCTTAGAGTACCTACTGGACCATTATTTACCTCGTTGTCACCTATATTTATACGTACCATATAATTGTAGGAGACGGCGATACTTAATCGTAGTCTCGTTGCTCACGCGCATGCCTCTTATGAGTCACCGGTAAGCGTTCTGCGCACAATGCCGTCCGCGCAGTCCAGTCACAGTCGCGACGCGGCATACCTAGAGGACATACATGTCACTTAATGTACTCACACGCTCGCGTTACGCACGATCGAGCTTCGGAAAATTTGTTGTTTTAAATTGTGAATTAAAAATTATCGTACGGAGGAGTGTTGACGTTCTGTGAAGATGACTGCTGTGAAGAAAGTCATGGCGATGCGGCAGTTGGACTCTATGTTTGGAAACATGAATCTGGAGGGGGAGGGTCGGCATTCTCCGGTTGTCAGCTCTATCGTCGAGCACGACCCTCGCTGTGAAGTGCA
Organism: Anorthoa munda; assembly: GCA_945859665.1. NCBI lineage: Eukaryota > Metazoa > Arthropoda > Insecta > Lepidoptera > Noctuidae > Anorthoa > Anorthoa munda. Next base: position 53,570,154 of record OX243893.1, on the reverse strand, counting down.
TGGCCGTTGCAGTACACCTTATAGGTCATCACTTTACCTTCACAGTAGAGAGTCTACGCCTGGATATTACAGGGACGCAGCTTCACCCACAAATGGAGGGCTTATTATCAGGTATTTTATTTAAAACATAATTAAAATGATTAGATCTTTCGTATGTTGTGTAATGATGTCTAATATGAGATGATAAAGCAGGCGACGGGATTCATTGGGGCTGTCACCGGCACGCGAGCTGGAGCACCCGTCGACGTTCCCGAGCATCCTGCGGCGCGACAGGCACAGCCCCTCCGTGACGCCTCCACGGCGAGACACACCAAGCCCCACTCACAGACTTCACAACAAGCGCCACTCGATGGGTTCCTTCCCCAACCTGAGCAGAAGCAATATCGTCAATTACAACAGACGCGACTCCATATCCAGCAATGGTGTTAGAGATATGAAGCGAGACTATGTCGGATCCACAAATTCGCTTTCCAGAAAAAGTTCTATCGACACAAAGAAATCGTCATCTGACTCCTTGGATGTATGGCACGGTACCACTTGGGAATCTGAAAAAACAAATTCTGTATCGTCGCTAGTGCACGACGAACGAGTCTCGTATGGACATAATATTAAGGTAATTTATCATCAGAGACAGTAACTTGCTATTCGGGATTAAAACAATGCGCTTTTATGATCTAACTTTAGTAATGTATGTCATGATCTCATCAATTTATTATTTGTACAGGAAAAAGCACGCCGTACATGTATTGAATTTAAAAATACCTGAGTAATAATGTTCTTAATTCCAATATATTTTGTCCTTTGACATAAACGTCATGGTTAAAAAATACCTTTTGTTACTGAAATGTTAACAATGGAATTCTAATCTAAACTTCTTTTATTGGTCATTGTGGTGGGTGGCGAAATGGGAACTAATAAGAATAATAAATAATCAAGTTTTCCGTTATATCCGCATTAAGCGTGAAGCAAGCATTAACCGCGTTTAAATGAACCTGTTAATTAATAAAAATCATTCCTTGTGTTGCACTCTGTTAAAGATTTATACAATACTATCACGTCATTCACGCTTGTGTGACTTATAAGTAGCTGAACAAATTTTTTACATAACAGAAATAATTACCCGTAATTATTGTTGTGTATGAAGTTAATGATCACGAAAGGGACTGCGATCGATTGTAAGGCCGGAACCATTTAATTTAAGCAAGCATGTTATATTGTTGCGCAGGCGCAGATGCTAGAGACTTATAAGGGACTCCTCGTATTAGTTCCAAGTTGTTTGTATAGGTGTGATATTAAAGTGACATAGCTGTTAGAAATTGGATACGTTGGTTAGTATCTCCCCGGTGCGCTTTACATGGTCGCTGATAAGGCGTCCGTCCCGCGCGTCTCGCTGACCTATACCGCCATACATGGGCATGACGCCGCCAACTGCCACCCGCCTCGACTAAATCATGACAATATTTACATTTTATCTCGCATACCACTGCAACATTTGCTCAGTCTGTTCAACAAGATACGAAAAATTGACATTAATGTTTCAACAACAGTTAAATGAGTAGCTCAAGAATGCCAGCTACTTCTGACAAACGGTTAATTTTGTTTAATGTTGGAAAAACTGGAATTTAAAGGTTGCCAATGTTACGATGCTAGCGGAACATGGATGACGTCAGCTGAGTGATTCTAGTGGCTAAATTAAATCGATGAACAAATTATGTAATCAATCATAATATAATTTTGTTTGCTTTAACCGAGACTGCTTATAACGTAACTCAGAACCTCTGAGATTAAAAGCCTTATTCTTAAAATGATTTCTTACGTAAAATTGAGTTATTAATCAGATTAATCTAGTTAGTTACGTTGCCTAATTGATAAGCACATTTATGTAATCAGTGGAACAATATTGCACTATGATAAATGATGAATGAGGACAGATTCAGTGTGTACAAACGAAACCTCGTCCCAGCTTAATGAATTTCAATTTATCTGTAACTGGATCTCCTCGTAAATACACAAATTGACCCGAGACAAGTTTCCAGTTAATCAGTCAATAAATTTCAATTGTTCGCGAAGACGGCTGTACTGCTGTAGCTATAGATAATTCAGTTTGAACGTACATATGTTTGTATTGAATTGTGTCAATGTTGTCTTCCATTATTATGATACTTCGCCTAAGGATTTTCGGCGTACTCTGTGTGACTCACTATGAAATCACGGCTCCTAGGTCGATTGGTGTAACAATATAATAATAATATAAATATTATTAAGTATATGTAACCCATTATAAGATTTGCTGTATCGCTTGTTATTGTTTTCGATCACCGTTGTATTGTTAACTTGTTGAACTACAAAAAGGTGTTACAATTAGTGTGAGATCTCGTTCCATTTCATTGTCTAGTCGTTGATATGTAGTGAATTTGAATCAAGTTGTTACTACAATGGCATTTTGATTGAACACTCGTAGTCGTCGCATAAGTATTTTTTTGTTGCGTAAGAGCTTCAATGGCAAGATTTATTACAGCAGTACATCGTTCTCATACAAGTCGAATAGCTTCCTTTTGATATATAGAGGGGAAATCGATCACAGTCAGACATATTCTTTTCATATAAGGCACGGTTAATCGTACACATACCACACTTATACTTTGAATATTGTAATTAATTATGTTTACTAATGTAAACATCTTCCGTAGCGTCCCTAAATGTGGTGTTAATTATGATTCGTTTTTCACGCGTAGGTCGAAATTAAGACTATGATGAGTTTCTTATGACATTAACTTGTTTATTATTATGCTCTTTATAAGGCACAGCCTTGAGTTCCTTCGTTACGAATAAGGTGACTAATTAAATGTTAGAATTTTCCTACGTTATTTCTAGACTGGCGTGGGTGCCTACGTGACCAATATTTGTATGATTTATAATACAGTGCCGCGTGCGCAAATCAACTCCATCAATATATAACGCATCAGAGCTAATCAAACATTACGAAATGACTTCTTTTCTTTATGCCATGCTTTTTTATAACTAGTCAGGCGTAAGAAAGAAGCGAAAGTTGCATGCGCGCATGACGAAGTATACGCTCTTTCTAAAACTTACGTTTTGAAACAATTTATAGAGCACAGATTATAAAATAGTTTGCTGATAGTTTCGTCATTAATTTACTTGTTCCAAATGTAACATCGATGAAATCAATTCTTTAAAAATGTACAGTCATTCAAGAATTTTCTAATTCTACCGGGCATAAGTTATCACAGTTTTGTAAGACGTCAAAGACATATTACGTGTTACTAATACAAGTTTGCTGAATATTAACACTAACATTAGAAACGGGATATTTACCATGTTTACTGTTTAGTTACCAACACAACAGCCAGCTGCTGCTGCTGCTGTTCTGTTAGTGACCATGACAGTTTAAAAACTTATATTGCTGAATATTGTAGTAGTAAAACTAGAAATATACATTTTAAAGTATAGAAAGTCATACGTCGAATAATGTAGGTACGGCGCAAAACAAAACGAGTACGGATGACAATAGTGTACGTAATAAAGTTAGCAATCTACGACTGTGTGCACGAGGAGATATCTGCAAGTGCTCTGCGCGCGAGCTATATCTGAGCGCGTACGATGCGCGCTGACCGCGCACAGGCTACCCCTTTCACTTGTATTCGCATTCAACGGATCGAGCGGAACGTTAGCGCGCCTTTCTCTCTGTCCCCGTCTCTGTCTAACGTGCGTCGACGGTGGTGCAACACTGGTGGTGGGCCGGCGCACGCCGCTCGCCGCCCGTGACAACAGTAGCGCAGTTTCCTCGACTACATCCGCACGGAACCGACACCGCCGCGCTCGGATGATCTATCGCGATCTGACATGAAGTCCAAACCGGCACATTACATAGACGCTCCGTTCAGACCGTGGCCGCCGCTTTCGCGCCAGGCGCAGCCGCAGCCCAACTTTTATTTCCGACCGCCGGACCCGATGGACTTGAGGAATTTCAAAACATCTTCGTCCAAAGGATCCACATACTCGGATTTCTCCGGAATGAGTGCGTACAGTAATAAATCGCGGGATTACTACTACTTGTCGCCGAGCTATCGTTCAGCAGGTGCCCCGACGCCAAGCGGCCATGCCGACCTGTACGGGATGCGAGAACGACCTCGCCAGCTCAGGAACCCAAACCCATCGCCGCCAGCAGCCTGCCCGTGCAGTCGCTCGCGCTCTCTTGAGGACGTCCGCACTGAGGTGGTGACAGAGTGGGAAGACGACGACGAGAACGGCAACCGCATCGTCGCACCAGCCACCAAATTTAACCGCACCGCATACAAAGCCAACCCGGCCTTTCAAAAGCAAGGATTCCTCACCCGCCATTCTATGGAAAATCTAGTCGATAGACCTCCACAGTTATTGCCTCCCAAACGGATCTCTGCCTTTCAGGTAATTGAACTAACTTTCTATCAGACGGTTGTCTCTTTGTGCAATGACTGCACTAGAACAGTTGTCTGTTAGAATGCCATCAACGACATAGAATTAATTTAACTATAGTGTTTAACTGTAACCGCTCTTTGATATGTATTTATGCGTACTTTCTAAGCTCTTAAATCTACATGATTATCTGGTTGATGCTAAGCGAAGTGAGTAACTTGAATATTTTTGGTGCTTTAGCGAACGTGTTAGGATGTGTAATGGTACAGGTATGGTGGTTCAGTGTTATGGGAATGAAGAATCGACGCTTCGTCAGGGCGTTCAGCTCCGTTGAACCGCAACGCGCCGTCCTGCGTGTGTAACGGATGTTCAATACTTGTTTTTATGTATCGCACACATATGTATCGTACTTACAAGTACTCTAATACCAAAGTCTGTATCTATTCATGCGAATTTGGGTTATCTGGTTACTTGAACCCGTTTCTATTACTTGGGCCGTCTTTTGCAATGCGAGTGTGAATTCTATTGTCGGGAAATTATTGTTTCATTAAGTCCGTATTTCGACATGATGTCTAATTATGTAAGACGGTTCAAACCGTGTTTTTATCACGATCTTGTTGTTATGGCCTAGTTCTTGCGTACTACACGTATACCTGGTGGTACTTTGCCATAAATGCTGTTGTTGTCTTGAGAATTAAGAGTTTATTTACACATTATATTATGTATCTTTAGGGTAGGTAGAGTCGCTTTTAAAACTAATTGGTAATGTCTTATAAGCAACTTTAAGGTGTCTTTTTCGTAGTGTTAGTGCTTCTTTATCAAGTTACGTTCCTATTATTAATGACCATGTTCACTAGAAAATATCAATCCTTCACCTTATCTACTATGCGGACTACCTTGGTCAGGCATACTGAATTTTTTTTTAGAATTTTTTATGTATTTTATATGTATACATATATAATTATATAAAACGTGTGTGCATTCAGACCAGTGTTAATTTTATACCATTGGCTTCGTCCGTAGTTCTTATGCACTAGAGAAAATGTTGTAGGAAATATACTTATGTCATTCAACTGTAGTTAATATCCAAGAAGAATGAAAAGACAATACGTTCAAGAATCCGCAAATTATATTAATCGGATATTTATACATATTGTATAATCTAGATATTATATAAGTCTAGAAATAATGTCAATGAATACGTTAATAAAAATACTAAAACTTATGTCATATTTAGCATATTGCAAGTAGGCAATAAATACATAATCATGAGAATTTCTCTAAATTTTAATTGCTAATGTCGTCTATTGGTTTTGATGATAATGCGGAAACCATAAAACTTATTTATTACGTAACAATCTTATATACTTAATATTGATTTAAATTTATGCATTTTTACCAGATATCTAAATGGAATTCATTATCGACTGTATAAAACGTCATAGTAGGAGTACGAACGTAATCATGTTGACAATGCAGCTATTAATCTCAGCTTTATTATAAAACGGAATCAGTTTATATTGGTATATGTCTAGAGTATTTACGCTTTCTATAATACAAGGAAAGTTCATCTTATGCTTTACTTATTATTTATTTTAATCATTTTTGTAAGACTTTTTAATCATTTAGAATATCTACACAACATAAAACAAAATCTATTAATATAAAAATATTTGTCACCTATTTAATACAAGCGATGACGTTAACTCTACAAACTGTTACACGCTAAAAATCGCCACAATTTGTAAATAAGAATGCTTGTTTCAGCTTTATATCGCCGAATAGCGTAATAAACGGTCTCGTACGTAAAAAATGCGGTAAAGTACACTTTCTACAACGCGTTTACGTCGGGCTGTGCAACAATGAAACGAAATGCTACACCAATTACTCGATTCGTGCCGTTTCAAACGAGATTCAAATGCGTGTCTTGTCGCGCCGTGACTCCGAATTAAAACAGCGATATCACTTTTGTATTGCTCATTTTTGGATTTTATATATAGCCTGTACAAATATAGTCCTAAGCCGCTATTCGTCATAAATTATCTATATTTTTATACTTTGTACCTAATTTGCATCAGGTAGGTGTGACACGAGTCTGAAATATTTAGACCGTAACATCACGCACCGGTTAAGCAATGAGTGCATCGCAACTTTGTTATCGGTCAGGCAGGTGATCTAGTCGTGCGTCAACAAACGGGTTCCTACTAGGCCGTCTTGCAACTCGCGGCCTACCTTATGCGTCCATACAATACAGCCTGTTCTAGTTACCACACTGTTATGTCCAACATTCCGGGCTTCAATGAACCTTGTTCGTTTTGATTGCAAGCAATTGACAGTTATGTATTATACAATCGGCAGTTCTTGCACGCTTTCGAGAATCTTTAACATGATTAGTTTATTTTGGAATGAATATAGTATTTATTTTTTGCGATCGTTGTTTAACATGTAACGATTAGAAACGGCCTAACTGTATTGCGTCTATTTTTAGCTATTTTTAATTAAGATATTTGTTAATTCTTAGGTTATCCATTTACTTGGGTTGGGTTATCGGTTCATTATCGGCGTAAATAGTCATGACTCATTCAAAAAGGTACAATTAGCACTGTTCTGGCTCGTTGTATGTCTATCTGTTTATGGTATCATTCCAATTACGTGCTACATTCTACGTGTTTCTGTGTAGTAGAGGTTTATGGCACATGAACGTCTGCGTCATAGTCTTGGGCCGGCGTGGTCGGTGCGTCACCGTCTCTCCGACGCTATCACCGATCTTAGAATGCAATGAACAAGGTTACCGAGGTTTCACCACGGTGACGCCGCCTCAGCGAAACATGTACCGTTCCCGTTCTGAATGACGAGCAATTTTCACTTTTAAACGCGAACAAGTGGCCTTGAGTATTAGGCACTGTTAATTCCAGCACTGTAGACGAACAATCATGCGAATTTGTACCTTAAATTGGTCAAAACGGCCCAAATTTTTAGCATCGAAAATAAATTACTTATTTAGAATCTAAAGCTCTACTTACTTTTTGCGTAACATACTCGATAATGACAAACTCTTTCATGTAGACATCAGCAACTTAAAACATCTATTGCTTCATAGACATATGTTTGATAATCTTTGCCCTTAACAAAGATCATGCATTGAACATTGTTGTATTGAAAATTTATGAACGTGATTTTCATTGTCATAGGAAAATTTAATTGATGAGCATATTATGAACAAAAGATATGCTTATCAGCCCGGAACATCTTTGTATGGTCGATATAACTATGTAATGGGACTCTTACAACATATCAACTATAAAGTCTTTTTGAATAGTAATACTCTATATCTGTGTATAAATATATTAAGCCCGGAAATAACCATGTTTTATGTCAATCAATACTATCATTACATTTCGATAGATTCTAAAACATATATATTAGTGTACCCTTTTTAAATTGCCTTTAACACAACAAACCTTATAACAGCTGTAAAATGCTAGATTCCAAAATTACCTATACCGTCCTTCCTGATCACCATAATTTTATGTGAAATTTATAAACATGTTAACTAAAATAAATTACATTAAATTTACGTTCCGCCATTCTTAATGCGTATTAAATTAAGGGAGAACAAGCCCCTAAAAATAAGATTGTCAGATTACATTACAATTTTCGTGGTTGTTGCAGGCACAAATCAGAAATGGCGGTCATCCTGGTGTACCCATGTCGACTCCTAGCAGCGTGGGCGTCGGACCTGAGGTCAACGGTTCCAGGCCTACCTTCAAACCTGTCACAGTCCTGGAAGATCTTCAAGCGGTCCGGTGTGCAGAGTTCCATCCTAATGGCAAGCTGTATGCCGTCGGCTCCAACACAAAGACGCTCAGGATATGCACATACCCCAAGATCGAGGATGTCAAGTAAGTGTTATAGTCATTATGTTCTGTATATTATTGGTTCGGTAGAAGGTACGTCGCACTTAATCGAGAACAATAGTCCTTAGCGATTGCAGTGGGAGATAATAGTTAGCATGCAGCCACGTGACCATAAGAGCTAGAATACACATTTGCAATTTTATTAGTTTGATAGATATACGTACCTCAAAAAAGTATATTTAGAGAATATTTCTCGATACTGATTGTTGATTATGTGAGAGCAGTGGTGGCCCAGTGGTATCGGCCGCGACTTTCAAGTTGTAGGTCGTGGGTTCGAGCCTGGGCAGGCGCTTTACATCACAACTGCTCTCAAAACGGTGAAGGAAAACATCGTGAGGAAACCGGCATGTCCTAGAACTAAAAATTCGAAGACATGTGACATCCAACAATCCGCACTGGGCCCGCGCGTGGTGGATAACTGCCCATTCCCTCTCACAGAGAGGAGCCCTGTGTCCCAGCAGTGGTGTCTGATTGTTGCGTATAATTATCGCTGAATGATAAATTCATATAAAACGACTCCTATGAAACTGCTCCTATGTGCAATGAGATATTGCACTTAACCTGCGGGAGACATGCAATTTTAAAAGTGGCAGACAAATCGTTTTGAAATTACCGCAGGCATGCGCACACCTACAAATATCCATACTCTCTTGATGTCCGTGCGACTATCGCACAGCAATTAATCGCAAGTCTGTTCTAGCTCTAAGTCCGTCTTGTACGATTCCGCGGTATAATTGTTTGCAAAAATCATCAATTCTGTTGATGCATTTTCCTTGACTGAAGCGCAGTAATTGAAAATACCCGATGCATAATTTGTTTTCTAATTCAATGTGTCACGTGTTTATTTGTTTTAACGAGTTTTCCGCGTTATGAGTGCACCTAATTGGACATGAAATTACAGAGTGAGATGTATGACATGATAATAGCTTTCAACGTCGTTTTATCTCAATTAACATTCATTATCCGAGGGAGTACACCGAAAATGGCCGTTAAAAAGTCAGAGATATTCATCAAAAGTGCTAACATTTCCGGGCTTTTAATCAATATGTCTCATGTTTTGACGGGGTGTTTAATTATTTTCGCGAGGCATTATTCAACTTTCCAGGGCCATGGGTTTGTTTAAGTCTTAATTTGCATGTTTGTCAGATTTGGTGACAGACATAAAATAAGGGTGCTAATTAAACAGGCTTCTTTTTAATATCATTATTCGCCCCCAAAAATGTATGTTGCCTTCTAAATTACTAAGTCAGCCACAATTAACGAGCATCTAAATAATACTATGTTAGCCACTAGTTATCTTCTATGTAAACCACTCTAAATACAACTCAGCATGATGGTTATTTTTTAGCATCAAAATTTTTAACATGCATTCTAACAGTAAATTTCTAAAATACTATTAAATGACATCAAAAAATATATTTATTTAGCTTCTAATTTTTTAACTCAGTACGTTTAAAATGTAACTTACGTGTAAAATTTTTAACATGCATTCTAACAGTAAATTTCTAAAATACTATTAAATGACATCAAAAAATATATTTATTTAGCTTCTAATTTTTTAACTCAGTACGTTTAAAATGTAACTCATCCCATATTAATTGATCGTAAAAAAATTGCAAAAACATTTCATCAAATAGTATATTGGCCACTAATATTACCAGAAGCTATTGAGGAGAGACAAAATAAAAGACTATATTTTTTGGTTTTAATATAGAATAGGTGCAAGTTGGATTAGTATTTATGCGACAGAGTCGACGGAGCCCCGCTGCGCGGGGCTCCTATTTCTGTATGCAGGGTTTAAAGTAACCTAACACGAAGGAGATGACGGGAGCTGAGTTCGTTCGCTTTGCTCGCTCACTTCAGCTCCCGTCATCTCCTTCGAACCTAACCTGTCCGTGTCGGGGTGCCCTAAGCTCCCGAGCTCGCTACGCTCGCTCTTGGACTTATTCATTGACCGTCATTTATTATTTTAAATATAATCAACTCGTCGAATCGAGATGTGATCAACTCAACTCGTCGTCACATGAATCGAATGGCGCTCTCTGATTGGTGCAAATGGCCGGTCGCTGTCGTCTCGCGTACTCGCGCCAAATCATGCAGTGGCTATTTTCACGATAAAAGAATATGATGTATTGTTTTACATGCTAAGTTATAATAAATTATGCTTTCTTTCTTTCTTTCTTCGATAGAAGCTTGAATTATATTTTTTTGAGGATATTGCGTTGAAGCTGTAAAACGTAAAATGGTGACAAGATATAAAATCCGTGGCCGAGTTAGTAAATTACGTGGCAATGTATAAATAAGAAGGACAAGTCACAATAATTGATGATCTTTACTTGACGCTTTCTGTAGAATATTTAGTTGTCGTTGCAAAAAAGACGAATTAGTTTATTAGAGGCTATGTCATTTTCCCGTTGCTTAGTTATAAAATTAGAAGTTTAATCACGTGTCCAATAAATAATTTTGTGGCTAGACTTATTATTTCCCATAAAATAATATAAATACGCTGCTGCGTAATCGAATATTTTATGTGTCTATATATGGTAGTTGTGAATTTGAGGTGTGTGTGATGCGATATCCGTAAAACACGAATCGAATCTATTATTATTATCTATTATTTATTATTGCCTTATTATCAACGTTATGTCATTCCAAATGTTTTTTTAATCAAATTCACAGTTGTGACAAATGTGTCTGCTAAACTAAATTAAAAAAAATGCCGAGGATTTCACTTCCGCACCTTAAAAAAGATAATATTTATTTTAATTAATCACAACTCGCCACGAGGAGCCCGTGGCTAAATAATAACAGCCGCACGGGTCGATCTTCAAGGTTAAGCAACGCTTGACGAGGTCGGTCCGTGGATGGGTGACCATTTCAACATACCGAGTTTCCTCCGTGTCTCGGAAAGCACGTTAAGCCGTTGATCCCGGCCGTCATTTGAGGAGCTTTGACAGTCGTTACGAGTAGTCAGAAGCTTGGGATCTGACACCAGTCTTGCCAAGGGGTATCGTGGAATCCGGTTAGACTGGAAGCCGACCCCAATATAGTTGGGAAAAGGCTAGGTAGATTGATTGAACACGCCACGAATTGCGATGATTAGGGGAGGCTTATTTCCAGCAGTGGACGTATTTTTGCTGAAATGATGATGTTGAATCACAACATCAAGATACAAGAGCCTTATCTTAATTCCGTAGTAAATGTTCAGATTTCCGGTTTGGCGTCATAAGCGGGGACGGCCGTGGACTTTCTTCATTCTGGCCGTGGTCGACCTTACCCAATTCACTGCCAATTACTTGAAATTGCTTCTACTAAAGTTATCTCGGCCTTTATTGTTTTATTCGTTTAAATTCAACCGCATCGGAGTATTACGTTAGATACTACGTTAAATGTTTTACAGCCAAAGCTATCGTGGTTTATGATGCTATTATAATACGAACGGTATCTGTTTTTTTTATAACGATTCATATTTTCTTCTCGACGTTATAAAGCAAGTACTGAAATAAAAGTCCCTTTTGCACTGGTTCTTATAACTCTTATAAAAGTGTAGCGGACAAGAAAAAGTATACATAATAGGCTCTCACTGTCTTGTTGTGCCTATCTATCTCTATTAAAAAAATATGTATGTTATCTTGAAATATTGTGTTATTTCAAATACTCTCTAATAATCGATCGATCGATCCGTTCACGCTAGAGAAGTCGACACAGCAATAAATGACACCTGCCGCATCTTAACTGGGTGTTTAAAACCAACCCCATTTGTGATGCTGTACCCACTGACGGGTATAGCTCCACCAGAATTTCATCGCGAAGTAGCCAGCCGCATCGAGAATGACAAACAGGAACGGGACAGTCGGCACCCCCTATATGAGCATCAACTCCAACCTGCGCGCCTGAACAGTCGTAAGAGCTTCTTGAGACATACGACCTCCTCGAAAGCCAGCGCAACTGACGAGAGATGTGAATTATGGAAACATACAAACCCTACTCCTCCACACTTCATCACTCCGGCAGAGAATCTGCCCCCTGGAAACGAACTGCAGTGGCCAATCTGGAAATCCCTAAACCGATTGCGGACCCAGGTTGGCCGCTATAAAAGCAACCTGGCCAAATGGAATATCATAGACACATCCAAAACGCAGTCAGTGTGGGGCCCACCTCCTTGTCTGCCCTTCATGCCCGACCACCTGCACCTTGCGGGATTTGAACGTAGCAAATGAAAGAGCTGTCCGAGTAGCTACATACTGGTCGGACAAAATCTGAATGGTTGTATAGTATGAGTTAATCGACACGAAAGAAGAAGAAGTGTAACAAGCAATAATATAGCGGAAGAAATTGCCTCTCGAGTAATTCCGTGTAGCTAATAAAAATCCCTTGGGAGACTCCATGAGATTAAACTATTATATCGTATCGATATGCTCTTTATTATTTATAACTGCACAGTTTTGCCATATATATTAGCTAGTCTAATAACCATAGTATTAGGTGTCATGCACTTCAAATATTAAACTGATGTGACATAAATTTCCTATTTATTTTGCGTTTCAGGGAACATAAATCATTTTATAGTTGTTTCCGTGATCGAAAATACATTTCTCTACCGTTTGTAGGATGTTCATAACATCTTGTGAATCTTTCATAATCGCGATATGAAAGCTCAGGCATAAAGTACGTAAGCGGCGGCGCGCCGTTTCTTTTTTGTTGCACAGGTGAGTTCTTTAAGGTTGCCCAAGTCGATAATTCTTCAATACAAACGTAGTCTAGCGATTACTCCACTGTTTGATGGTTTAAGTTCAAAATTGAAAATGATATCAATAATTTGTCTCATCATTGTCTAGCCCTCTATGGAAACAAAAAAGTAAAAATAACGTGTATTTGAAAGTTATGGGCGTTGAAAGTTCCATATTTCAACACTTATTTTAAAGCATCTTTGATCGCAAATAAATACCATAAGAAGATGGAAAATTAGTAGAAGTAGAAAAAATAGTCACCACACAAGGATATATTAGTAGTTCAACAATGCAAACAATTTTATTTTCAACAGATACACTTAGTCGTATTTTCATGATATCCATATTCCCAAAGGTATGTTTATAAAATGACGCGCACTCGTTTTCTTCCTCAATTATCATCCATTTCGCTAGAAATTTTGCCAAAACTGTGTATTCGTACGCGAACTAGCTTCTTACTGCTCATCAGAGCATCTATCCCTTTCGCACGTGTTGTAGGATGAGATAGCTTGCATTTTAACCCCGCGCACAAAATAGTTCGTGCCGTCGACTGGGGCAACCTTAAGTCCTAAAACTACATTACAATGTGAGTAAAAACATGAATACAAATCCATTATTCAAAACAGTTTCTTGTAGAGTTACGGAAATCATTTGCTTCTGAAATTATTGCCGCACGAAAGAAAATATTACGCATCGAACGTACCATTACATAATTTTATCGAATTTATGTTTTATATAATAACGCATATTGGTCGATGCTATATCAGTATAGCATATAAAGGTGAGTATCTCGCATACGGCGACAAAATCCATAACAATAACAATATTAAATGTCAAGGCTTTTAGCATTACGTGAAAATGTCGTTATGTCTCTTCACGTTGGTCTTGACGGTACCATGTTGCGGTGACTTGAGTTGAGACTAAAGCCTCGTATCCACATGTCAATATTTGACATGTTGCTCATCAAGAAGAACGGCAACAAGGAGTTTTTGTTTAGTAATGTTGTCTCGTTGCGTCATGTTGTACATCAGCTAGCAACGTCAAAGAACATGTTGCGCGTCAAATGTACCCTCGTGGGTATACGAGGCTTAAAATAATGAATACGTTAGTAAATCAAGAACGAAAAAAAAGGATGCCACTCGATATTTATTTATTTATTTATTTAGACTTCATGCACAAAGGTACAAAGGCGGATATTGACCGCGCACAGTGTTTTATGAAGCCCATTTCGACAACAATTTTGCAAGAAACTGTTGGAATTATCATTTAAATGCAAGATTTCCTATATCCATTTAGCTACCAAGTCTAGTTTCCGAGTACCTTTTTTTAAATCGGCATATTTCTATCTCAAAAATTAGAAAAAAAATACACTCAAACTTACGAAATATTGATGTTAGGTACATTGATGTCGTCTCTTATGCTGTGTATTTTAGAGCAATAAGTAACTTTGGATTTTACGAAATAATAAGAATAATTAAATACCAAAAAACTCGTATATGTCTGGATCTAACAATGTTAAAGGTTCATTTGTGCTCTAAAATACTCGGCATAAGAGACGCCATGAATGAACCTAACAAAATATTTCGTATCATGTTTAGTTTAAGTTTAATTAATTTTTCTCTTAATATCCGCATGGAAATTGGATCATTTTCAAAAAAAATATTACTTAAAAACTAGACATGCTAAATGGGGATACAAAATCTTGCATTTAAATGATTATTTCTATCAGCTTTTTAATCAATTTGTGATGCCCCAAAAATGGGCTTCATAAAAAGCTGTGCCGATGCCGCGTCGACACATTTACTCCCCCTTTGTGACGTCATCAAGCCCATAATTAGATCGAGTTTGCACACTTTCCTCTTGACCACACATACTAATAATTAGCTCTGGTAAATACGATAATCAGATTGCCACAACGGACCAGACTACGTATATACGACTTATTTTCTCCGTAATTATCAATAATTTTAGCTACTAAACCGTCTATATCAGCTGTAGAAGCTGTCTTTGTAACTAAATGTACTGTAACACGATATAGAATGTAGAATAAAATTTATTGCAAAATCAGGCTTCTAAGATTCCTCTCGAGACCGGTAGGCGGCCTTCATTGATACTATTGATAATGTGGTACCATAGTGTACCTGCACTTATAATCGTGTTCTGTCCACTCCCAACTATTTGCGATTCTTGTCGCGAACATGACTGGCGATATAAGGCCGTCACCGCACTTACGAGCGACGCGAAAGCGGTGACTAAGCGAGTCGATGACCCGGTGTAGAGTTTGTATTTGTACACAAAGTGTCACTATGTAATGTAAAGATTGTTTTTTTATGGTTTATGCCGTAACTTACATCTGTAGGAAATTGAGAAAATTTTCACACTTTCAAACGGAAAATTCTCTTACATAATACAACCAATTATCGATTTGAGAAAACACCGTCTAACTAAAAGTCTGTTATATACTAATCCATTCTAATATATTCAATATTTAGATATTTTTAGAGGACATATATTTTACCTAATAAAAGTAGAGCTATAATATAATACGTAACTATTCTTCATAATATGTAGATTAATTACTAAGTAGAAATTCGGATTTTAAAATTTTATCGATCAATATTACATCATAAGTTTCGTAATAAAGCGCATAATTTTCCAATTAGTATAACTTCATAATTCATTTATTATGTCAAAGATAGCGCAAATAAAACCACAGGTGATTGCTAGTCCGCAGTGAATATCGTTCGAAGTATTACGAGTACGATGATGTTGTGTTATCTGTGAAATTTGGATGTTTGCTCGGAAGTATGAAGCATTGTAGAAGTATGCTATGCTTCGTGAAAGTCAGGCTAGAGGCGGAGTGTATTGCTCTCGGAGTTATAGGCTCTTACGAAATATCTGACGTATTACGTTTCACTCACTGTCATGAGTATTGAGTACTCCACCGACTGTTGCAAATTTGGAAATGTCCATTAAAAACCGTGACACAGCAGATGTAGGCCAATATATTACAAATATATTCGATTGCCATCTTTCGCCCGTGGTTATGCCTGCTATAAACTACCCACACAGACGACCTTCAAAACTGACAAACAGAATTCCAGTTAAACGTTCTCTTATCTTGATTTATAATACCATTATTTTTCGAGAAGACGAATTACTAGCTAGATCGAATTTTCGCTCCCGAAAACCCTATATTGAAAATTTTATCGAAATCTTTAGAGCGGTTTTCGAGAACAGGATTACAAATATAAATATATATACAAATATTGCTTGTTTAATAGTATAATATATAGTAGAATATTTCAAGCTGATTCGAATAGTAGTAGCTATCGGTGAAAGTACTATTAAAATATATCCAACGACTTTTGCGTGATTTCTAAAATGAATGCTTTGATTGTACGTGACCTACGCATGGCCCTTTTAGATGGAAGTTCTAATAAACGGCAGGCATGTAAAACAAATGGTTTGATCTATATATATATATATCTGATAGTAAAAATCGCTTCAAAAATACGAAAACGCGAGTTTAATATTCCTAGCATTTTCGATATTTTTGTGTGGTTTTTATTAAAAATAAAACCATAAATCACATCTGGCACATATATCGTAACATAAATGACGACTCTTATATACGGAGGTGTGACAAAAAGTGCCAAAGTGATCGTTTTAACCACGATACAATGGTTGTTAATTACCGCTTTTGTTTCTCGCCTGGCACATTATAATGACAATGAAGTTATATTGTACTTTATGAAATAAGGTCCGGCTCGTGAGGCAACTGCGACGGTATTTAGCTCACTCGTCGCTCTAATGAGCTCATGTGTTACCAACATTACACTCATAAAGATACAAAAGCAATAGGATGTGTAAAATATTGAGATATCCATCTCAACACGCATTGAATACAGCTATAAACCACGAACTATTGTACATAATAATCGGTTGCTATAATGTGAATAGACAATAAAAACTGTCATTTACTTTATGATACCGCGCAGAAATTATATACTGGCCCGTAATTCCAAGCGCCGATTTAATTTCTTGGTTATGTGAAAAAACGCTATTGAAAGTAAAAAGAACAATTTTAAAAGGTTTTTAAAATGTCTTGAATGTATTTTAAAAGGTTTTTAAGGAGCTGTGGTGGGCCAGTGGCAACGGCCGCGACTTACAAGTTGTGCCAAAGTTGTAGGTCATGGGTTCGAACCCAGGCAGGCGCTTTACTTTGTGTAAATTGTTTCATCACCACTGCTCTCAAAACGGTGAAAGAAAACATCGTGAGGAAACCGACATGTCTTAGAAAAAAAAAATCAAAAACATGTGACATCCAGCAACATGCACTGGGCCCGCGTGGTGTATTACGGCCCATTCTCTCTCACAGAGAGCGGGCCTACACGTACAACCGACCAAATGCGAATCTAAGAGCGGAAAAGTGGTCCATCTATCTTAAAATGTGTTTTAAATGATTCTTCCAAAAAGCCAAAAAGGCGACATAGCGCAGTCTCAGCACCAACATGTAATTTGCAGATAATTGTGTTTGACTGTGTGCACACACTTCGGTCCTTGAATGACTTAAAACAGCTCACTTATTATAGCACATCCTCAGCATTTAGAAAGGGAATACAAGAACCATTTGTCACAATAAACATAGTCTTGAAAACGTCTAGATTAATTTACTTAATACTTCATGCACACAAACGTTCAGAGGCGGACTTAACGGATCAGGCATTTTCTACCAGTGTCATATACTATTAATTGCAATACTGAGACTTAAACACGATTAGGTAATATTTATTTAAATATATACAAACTATAATTATACAATACTAGCTGAACTCCGGGGCTTCGCACCCGTCAACTGGCTACCCTGCCTACCCTGCCAATCCTGCCTACCCTGCCAACCCTGCCTACCCTTCCTGCGCTGCCTACCCTGCCTACCCTATTTTGTTTACATTATTGCAATTTTCATAAGGATCTCTAATTTTTTTGCAAAAATATTATATAGCCTATGACACTGAGGAATAATGTAGCTTTCTACTGGTGAAAGATTTTTCAAAATCGTTTCAGTATTACCAGAGATTAATCTCTACAACGTCACAAACTCACAAACTTTACCTCTTTATAATATTAGTATAGATATGCTCAAAAGAATAAACTAAAACTACAAATATGCTATAGGATCTCAATACAAATATCATTCTAACATATCCGTAGACTGTACAGAAAAGATTGGGTATTACCGAGATTGATCGATGAATTGCATATTATGAAGATTACGTATTATAGAAAACGTTGAGTGGGCTTTTTGTTTCATTTTATTTAAGCAAAATATGAGAGAGACAACGAGAAATTTCTCTATTAAATCATATGAGATTTGTAAACAGATTCGATAAATAAATTAATCAAGAAACCACTTTCATAAACATACATCTTATCGCATTTTATACATTAATTTGTTATCATAAATTTCCGGTTGGGAAAAGTTAATCAGATTTATTGGGATCTGGTTTGTTTATACAAACGCCTTGCAGTGGAAGTATTATGGTGATGATCACACAAACACTGAATATGCTATTCAAGAATTATGACGCGACATAACGTCTAACCTTTGTAACACTCGCACTAAGCATCACCATAATGTATGCAAACCTAGATAAATCTATTTAAAACTGTGATCACAGAGAATCACTTCGCTGAGAATATCTATTACTTGTGTGAAAATCAAACTCTCACATTGGATATCCGGTTATGGCGATAAAAGCGTACGGAAAACGTTTAACTGTTATAACGAAATTAATTAAAGCGTAATTGATTGCTTTCCTATTTGCTACGACGATGGAAACTACAATAAATCGAGTAGACAAGTTGGCTACATTCTCGATCGGTCTGTAGGCGAGTTTCTGAATAGAGTATTCGGAGTGATACTTTAAGAGGAAATAGGGGCTGAGAGTGCCGTTGCCTAAGTAAAAAGTCATAATTCGAGATTTTGCTCTCGTCTATTTCCTCCTCCAATATTGGACCAATTTGAAAGATATTCCATAAACTGGAAAGGTAAGACATATATTATGACGCTATGTTTTCCTTTTTTCATTTATATTTGTCAAATTTGTACAGTAAGCCTCTGTTGACAGCGCAATTTTGAGCATTTTTTGAGGGTTCTAGTGCTTCTAAAAGGAAAACATAGGTTTTCAGACAAAAGTAGAGATTGACAAATACTCAACTTCGAATTCTTAATTCAATAATCAAGGTTATTTTTCACCCCTGACAGAAAAAGAGTGGTGTTATAAGTTTGACGTGTGTACCTGTGTGTGTGTCTATCTGTCTGTGGGATCACAGCTCCT
Organism: Anorthoa munda; assembly: GCA_945859665.1. Classification (NCBI taxonomy): domain Eukaryota; kingdom Metazoa; phylum Arthropoda; class Insecta; order Lepidoptera; family Noctuidae; genus Anorthoa; species Anorthoa munda. The sequence continues at coordinate 53,550,750 of OX243893.1, read as the reverse complement.
CGACCGATGAACCGATTTTGATTTAGATTTTTTTTTTGTTTGAGAGGTGACATAATCGAGACTGTTCTTAGCTATGGTGGATGAAAAACGGTTCAGCCGATCGTGTTTCAATCCGGGTATTTTCGCAAGATATCGTGTCATCATTCGATTGATTGTTGATCGAAACTAGTCTACTTCTAGATAAATTATGTAGTTAAAAAACCTTCAAAAAATATTTGTCGGTGTTTTTATTATTTAAATTATACTTGTACTTGAAAACTTAAACCGCAATACCCGAAAAAGGAAAATAAAAGAAGTGTGTAGCGAACGACTTTATTATTCTTCCATATCTTTACAAATTACAAAAGGCAACGTCTCTTTATCTGTCTGTCCTTAAGAGCACTTGTAACTCGAGAAACTCCAATTCAATTTGTGTGTTTTTAATCTTCGATGGATAAAGAAGGGTGTGTACCTGTGTGTTTGTGTATCCGTCTGTGGCATCATAGCTCCTAAATGGATAAACCGATTTTGATTTCGTTTCGTTTGATTTTTGTTTGAAAGGTGACTATCGAGAGTGTTATTAGCTATGTTTGATGAAAATTGGTTTAGCTGTTCAAAAGTTATGGGCATTTTACTGTTTGAATTGGGGTGTTTTCGCAAGATTTCGTGTCATAATTACGTGTTCAATAGATTGTCGATCGAAGCAGGTCTACTACTAGATACATTATTTAGTATGAAATAAAAATGTGACGAGGGTTTTTTTAAAGTTTACTTGTAATGTAATTGCCTAATATTGCTCTTTGATTTAGTTTACCAAATCAATAAAAAATAATAAAAATTGTCAAAGCCATCCTACCGCATCAAAATTAAAGAGTGGGGGCTTGTGACGTCACTATGTCAGTATAAAGCCTACTATCGGCGTAACGTCACACGATATTGCAACGCATTATATGGTCGTCACTTTATGTTTACGTGTGAATACAAAAATACGTGTCCAATATTTTTTATTAATCTACCTGGTGGACAAAAAACATATTTTCAGTCAATATCTCTATTTTTATTAAAAAAATGAATAAATCCCCGTACCGTGGCAATAATGTTAAGTTTGTTGAAAATTTATAGTCGATACTTAAATCGGGTATGTCTAAATCCAGTTTTACCAAAGGCTGCCGTGTTACCCGGTTACTGGCTTGTGAAGATCGCATAGGTAGTCGCTCCATGTAAAATATTGTTATTCAGCTGAGTCCAGTAAGACGGGAAGCCGGCCCCAATACGGTTGGGAAAAGTCTAGGCAGATGATGATGTTCTCTGACGAGGATCTAATATATAAAATCAGTTCTTGGACATTTATAATAATGGCAATACAGCGATTTACCTGTCCGAGTTCCCTGTCCGGCCGTCAAGTGAATACGGGCACAAAGAGTGATAGAGATATAACCGTGCGGCGAATACCTAGTTGTCTTTTCCAAAATTCTACATGGTCCACGTCACGGATATCAGTGTCACCTCCGTTGCGATGTACAGAAAATAGAAGGATATTGGCCGCACAGTCCCTATGTTTCTTTCTCGCAGATTAGTCAATTTTGTGATGATATTTGTCATTCCCTTTCTCTATGTCTATGGAAAGAAAGAAAGAAAAATATTTATTTATGACTCGCACAAGAGGTAGAGACAGTAAATCAAAAGTAAATAAACAAAAGTTGAAAACAAAGGACCCAGTGCGAGGACAAAAGGCTCCTATCTGAGCATTCGATATTTTAAAAAAAAAATAAGAATAAATAACGCCGCGCTGGTATTCTCATATGGCTGGGCCAAAAATAAAAGGCTATCAAACTTGCACTAAAAACAAACAAAACGTAAACTAATGTGAATCTTGTTCATAGGGACACAAGCGCTCCAACGGCTCCGACAGTGTTGCTGAAGCGGACCAAGCACCACAAAGGCAGCATCTACTGCCTCGCATGGAGTCCTGCAGGCGACCTTCTCGCCACAGGATCCAACGACAAGACAGTCAAGCTTATGAGGTTCAACAGCCATGCATGCAATCTGGAAGGACAGGAGGTAAGCTCAATCAAAACTAATACATATTATGAACTCACTGCTTCGACACAGGCCTCCTCGCTGTTAGAGAGTGGGCTGTAATCCATCTCGCGGGCCCAGTGCCGGTGAGAGCAGTGCTGGCCCAGTGGTAACGGCCACTACTTAAAAACTGTAGGTCGTGGTTTCGAACTTCGAACCCAGGCTGCGCTTTACTTTGTGTAATAATATTTCATCACCACTTCTTAAACGGTACAGGAAAACATCGTGAGGAAACCGGCACGTCCTAGAACCAGAAATTCGAAGACATGTGACATCCACCACACCTACCCCCACATATTATAAATGGGTATTTTTTTGTATGTTTTGTAAAAGATAATCCTCGGATGTACTGAACCGATTACAAAGAAAATATTTCGCTGATACAAAGCTACTCTATCGCTTAGTGTCTGTCTCGAAGAAAGCATGGCGCCTATTTGTGGATAGACTACAAGAACGAAGACGTGGCAAAAGCTAGTACCTTATATTTAAATCTGCGCTGCGAGGTGGACACGCTCTTTAAATCTATAAACTGCCAAATAACAGGTGTTTTATGTTATTAGGATCGCCACCTAATTAAACAGTCAAACACATCTTACATTACAAAGAACACATTCAGACATAGATCGTCAAAAGAAAGTAGGATTCCAAATATTTACTTCAATTAAACAAAAATAGGCATCATAAGAATGTAAGTTGGTACGACAATCTCTTATATTATAAATCAAAGCAGTTGTCCAGGATTCTTTTGTAAGTTGAGAAACACTTTGGAAACAGTATTTTCGGGATTTTCGTCGACAGTAGCACCGTCATAATCTCAATGATTTCTCGTAAAGTTTCCTTTCCACTTGAACTAGCACAGTGAGGAGATAGTATGCTCCATGAGAATGATCATCTACTCTTTGGAACTATCACCAAGGCTCGCTTGCTAACCTAGGCTAACCCCTGTCTGATATGTATGACATATATCGATTTAACTTCGTGTTAGCAACTGACTATACGTTAAAATTTTCACGCAAGTGGGGTTTGGCCTATCAAAGGAGATACGTTGTATGATTTTTTTTAAATTAAATAATAACACGCTTCTTCGAATGGCTTAAATATTTTATTCTTTAACTAAAGTACTTATTTCTTATCATTAATTAATTCAAGTAATAAAATAGCTCGACCTTGTAAACGAGATGTCTCGGTTCAAATGTTATCGAGACATTTAGCTTTACTCGAAAGATAAGCGGCGGCAAATTGAAAGATGATCCAATTGTTTGTAAATTTCAATTAGTTAACCTTGTACATATGTATTATCGGCACAAGTAACATAGACGCAACGAGGTGAATCACTTCGCAAGAAATCGAGCCAGCTAGATTGTTCTATGTAAATAATTACGTATGTTGTGGTAAATGAGTAAATAGGTACATGACATATTGCGTATTTATAGCCATTTTCTGAGTTGTTTACCTGTAAGCCGAATCACTAAATATTCCTATAAGTCTGATCCGTTCAAACTATCAATAGTTTACATTAGGTATCGTTTAAAAGCGATACCTGAGAGCTAAACTCACAGTGTTGACAGCTTGGTAGGAGTGGTCCTTATGTATTCTGAGGAGCTCAGTTTCGCGCGGTTAAAATGGAGTCATGAAATAGGCAGGTGCACTTAGTCTGTCTACTATAAATGTCACCGTCTAAGTTGGTTATCCCCGTTGAATAAGTTTAGAATGAAAATATTATTCCGGTCGAAAATAGGCCTGAGTTGAAATAACTTTCTTCCTAATGAATCTTGCAAATACAATATTAGGAACTTTATTATGGACGGTTTGCAGGCTTTCTGTCTCACGTTACGTCATCAAGTGAATACAAACTCTGTCAAATTATTCATAAGAATATCTGCAAATCTCTCACCGTCTATTCTAATTTTGTTATTTTTTTTAATGAATTGTATTTGTTTGAAATGTTTTTTCTTATTTGCCCTTTAAATTCATATCAGTAATACTGCGTTGTGTGGGCAACATTAACTCTGTGATTGTGTGTTTTCTATATTAGTTCATTTGTCAGAGGCTTATGAATAATAATTTTCAGATATTTACGTCAGGTTTACTCCGCAGACGTATTTATTCTATGCTCTATGCCTTTTACGATGTTTCTTTGTTCTTGTTTCCTGCTGTACGAAGATAGATGATGGAAAAAACTTAGCGATTGTAACAACTTATGACTCTCGAATCGAATAGAAAGAGCTTCTAGTCACTGTCAGTCAATGTCGTATGAATCGGAGCGTTAATGGCGTGAATGCAATTTATTCGAAACGTTACCGTCACTCTGCAACATCAGCGTCCCCTTAACGATTGTCAATCTCGATTAATCGCATATCTGGCACGAGCTCGTAAACAGTTCAGGCTATAAAGCCGCTGTTATCCACCGCTAAGTATTGTGCGCTATTATAAGTATTATACGAAGATATGCAGCAACATTTCTATGCCTAGGCTAGTGCCTATTAATACAGTTTTTAACCGACTTTCCAAAAAGGAGAAGGTTCTATGTTAGACTTTATTATTGCAAAGATCGACAGCGTTCCTATCTTTCTAAATCACAATGGTAATTTGATCAGCGCTACAGGCGAAATAGAGCTCTCAATTAAGAGCTCTTAAAATATTGAAGAACATTATTTGGCAGTGAAACGTTCCTGCTAATTACGAATGGTTTTCAGCGTGAATAACAAGTTTCTATCGGTTTGATATCAGTAGTTAGTAGAAATAGAATACCTCTTCAGAGAATTTTGTGAATCGTAATAATCGTTCTATTACTAATCGGCCTAACTATCTCGGGAATCGGGGGGTATAGTAAACGGGTTATCTTTTCCGTAAAGATTGGTTATCTGTTTATGTCCCCTAATCAAATGGTCGTCCAGTCTATGACATAACTATTTCCTATTTGAATAGTTATCAGAATATTTGATGATATTTATCTTCAAACAAATGTATGGGGCAGTCAGAATAGAAAGAAGAAACGTTTTATCATAGTTGAAAATAGTGTCTCACTTCTCTTCTTACTCGTTGTCTTCACTTCTGAAGGTCGTGCCCGTTTTGGAATGCTTTGACGGAGTCACTAGCTGCTTCCATGTCACTCAATATATCTTTGGCTCTTCTGAGGGCAGCGGTCTCCGTGAGACCTGTGATCGCCTTTATCTGGTCTGACCAGCGAGTAGGTGAACGTCCAAGCAGTCTTTTACCAACCTTTCCCACCACAACCAATTTATCTAGTCTGTCTCCGAGCGATATGGGCAAAGTAAGTCAGGACTCGCTGGTAGCATTTCGTGAAGAGTCTGTATTTGATATTTAGCTGGTTGAGAATGGACTTATTAGTGTGCTTTGCTGTCCATGGTATGCGCAACATTCTACTACAACATCACATTTCAAAGAACTTAATCCTTTTTCGATCCACAGTGCGAATTGCCCAGGATTCGAAGCCGTATAGAAATATCGAGAATACCAGTGTTCTCATGTATCTCTGCTTGGTGCTGTTAGAGATCTTTCTATCTTGTCATATTCTCGACGTCTTGCTCATGGCAGCTTTGGCCATCTGTGTACGCCTCGGAATTTACCATTCGCATCCTCCCTCATGGAGGCTAAGTACACAAAACTCAGTTACGAATTCAAGATCAACAAGCTCTCCCGTGCGTACAGTTAGTCCAGCTCGGTCGAAAACCAGGACTATGCCATTGATCTTTTGTTCGATAGTCCTACCATCTCGCTTTCAAGCTCTATCCTCCCAAAGAGCTCAGCAAGTTCGTGCTCTGAAGACGTAAAGAATGTGGTGTAATCTGCATATTGGTGGTTGCTGATCTTATAGCCGCGATGCCGCCCTCCCTCTCTTCTAAGGTTCTTCCCATAATGTAGAAAATAGTGTCTATAGTATCGAAAGGAGCTCGTGGCTAAATGAAAACAGCCGCATGGGTCTATCTCCAAGGTAAAGCAACTCTTGACAAGGTTGGTCCGTGGATGGGTGACCATTTCAACATATTGTGTTTCCTCGGTGCCTCGGAAAGCACGTTAAGCCCCGGCTGTCATTTGAAGATCTTTGACAGTCGTTACGGCGGGTAGTCAGAAGCCTGAACTCTGACACCAGACTTGCCAAGGGGTAACCCAGTTACTGGGTTTTGGAGGTCAGATAGGCAGTCGCTCCATGTAAAACACTGGTACTCAGCTGAATCTGGTAAGACTGGAAGCCGACCCCAACATCAATTGGGAAAAGGCTAGGCAGATTGATTGAGTATCGAAATATAGCACAATCGCAAAATCACTGAATATAAATAAAATTCTAGACTGCAGGCAGGACTATTAAATGTCTTTTTTACTATTAAACAATCCGCGTTCAAGCTCAGCGTTTAGAATAGTTTTACAATAATGCGCGCGTCGGGTTCCGTAGCTGGCACTGCCGGGTTGTCTCACCAATCACTAACTAAAAACTATAAATTTGGAAACTAAAATCATTAGCAGTGTACGTGTTGTAGCGCCGAAAGTTCTATAGATACCAGTGTCGTTGGACTAATAAAAATAGCTAAATAAAATCACCTTACTTACTTTATGTTTAGTATAAAAACCGGCAAATGTTAAACAACTAATCGGAGTTTGAAAGAAAGAAAGAAAGAATCGGAGTTTCGCGCCTTATATGTAGATGTCCCCGATGCCCCGATCGTGACGGCTTGCCGTCCTGTTGGACTATGAAACTAAAGGCATAGAGCGTGCACCATGCGTGTTGGTACACTTGTCTACATTCCGCTTGATTGACTAATCTCCGTTAAGATTTGCCGTCGTGACCGAAATACGGTCGCGAATATTATTTTTTTGATCTGTCTAGCATTTTAACGTGCTTTCTGAGGCACGGAGGCAACTCAGTATGTCAAGATGGTCACCCATCCACGAGCCGTTCCCGGCAAGGGTTGTTTAATCTTGAAGATCCACCCGTAAGTACAATCAACTACTCAGCAACTAGTGCAACCATATTTTTTTTAAATTGTAGTTTCTTTCATAAAGCACTAATTAAACTTCACTTGTACGCCTCTCGTCCGCGTTAAAAAACTTGCATGGTCATGCAAGTTTCGTGACGACCAAATTACTTATGGAACAGGAGAAAAGATGATGTATCGTAATGAAATAAATTGATAATCAATCAAACTGGCAAATAGGGATGACTGATCCATCTTCGAACTCTGGATTAAAGGCCGACCCTAACTTGTCGGGTAGTTGAAAGAAGTGCTTTCATTTTCGGGAATATATTGTATCTTTAATCTGATATATTCGCTAACTTTTCTGCGGATCAAAGTAGGTTATATACGAGTACACTTGGGAGCAAATAAATCGAGCAATTTCCTTTTTCACGCATTATGGTTATTATTATTATTTTCACGCATTATGGGTATTTTTTTTTTGTATTATGGAACGCATCGATTCGAAATAGATATTGCCTAAAAGATTATTTAATAGCCTTTACATGAGGGTAGTTATTTACCAAATCAAGCCATTACACGTGAAAAAGGAAGTGGCTCGATTTATTTGCTCCCAAGTGTATATTAGTGTCATTGAACGTTCCCAATGAGAATAGAGCGTAATAATATAAAAATATATTTTATTTAAAATTATGTTGTTTTTTAGGGTTCCGTAGTCAACAAGGAAGCAGTTTTCGAACATCAAAGTTTATTTTAGACCCTTCGTTAGAGCATTGTTCCGTGCTTTCGTTGTTAATGAACGTTATTAATGTTACCTTTTTATTTTGGTGAATGTAGCTGTTTATACGGAACCCTCTGTGCGCGATTCAGACTCACACTAGGCCGGTTATTAGGGTTCCGAAGTCAACAAGGAACCCTTATAGTTTCGCTCTGTCCGCCTGTCCGTCCGCAGCTTAGCTCAGAGAATATAAGTACTAGAAAGCTATAATTTGGCATGTATATACATATTAATAATTCCTACAAAGTGGTAACATAAAATCATGAAATATATTTTTTTTTCGGGTACCTCCCATAGACGTAAAGTGGGGATGTATTTTTTTTTTTCATCCGTCCCATAGTGTGGAATATCGTTGGATAGGCCATTCAAAAATATTATGGGTTTGTTAAAACCATTTTTCGATTCAGAGATTCGTTTGCGTAAAATTAAGCTTTAAGTTGCAAATTTATGTTAGAGTCAAGTGTCCCCCCCACCTGCCAGCGAAATGGTTGCTCTTGGCTATGTGAAAAAATTCACGGCAGTAGTAAATATAACGAAATTAAAAGGAAAATTATCACGGATAACAAGGCTTTACAAGTTTACGAGTAATAGTCGACCAACTTATAAAATGTACTTGGAACAGAAAATAAATTGTACGAATGTCATTGAAAAATTACTTAAATAACGTTGTTAGCTGTGTAAAACAGATAGTAAATATATGCTTATGAACCATGTAAAAATATACAAAAATAAAATCATAACATCCTAAATAATAATGATTTCTAAATTAATAATGTTTAAGCTCGAATAACGCATTGGAGTGGCCGGAGTCGTTGGCAGTACCAGAACGTAGTCCATACGGCGCATGCGCGCGGTGGAGTCTATTTTGTGTTAGTGCAGAAGTATTTTCGACGTTTTGTAATTAAAACGTAAAAGTAAAGTCAAATTAGATTCGATTTCCAAGCAAATTACTTATTTTCTCTTTTGTCGATATCCTTCTATAAAGTCAATATTCGACCCGACTTCACTAATTGAGTAGCGTAAAACTTTCCAGAATGAAATAGTGAATACCGCAGATTAGAGGATTCACCTCTAATCTGCGGTATTAGAGGAGATTAAAGGTGAATACATACGATTTTTTTCTAATTCCGAAAGAGAAATAAACAAGGAGCGTGCACGCAAGGATCCAGGAACGAACTATACCATTCCCCGTGGCTCTAACACGCGCTCGTATCGGCTCCTTTCGCAATTCGCACCCGCGGTGGTACTCAAATAGATAATATTTTTCTAACTTCAGTTGCAAAGTTGGATTTTATAACTCCTTCTTCAGTTACCAGTTAGTCCTTATTTAGTTTAAGTCAAGAGTGAATAGATTACATCTAGGCAAGCGTGCTTCACCGTAGACCACATCATCGCTTACCATCAGGCGAGATAGTGGTCAAACGCGAGAATATAGATAAAAAAATCCTATGTGGGCCCGTTTTTAGACTTTGTGAGCCGCTGAAACCGTTCTAATGTTCATGTAACAACAACAAAACCCTCTTTTTAATCCGCATTATTATGCAACTTCGGAACCCTATTACTGCGCGTGGCCCGACACGCACTTGGCCGGTTTTGTTTATTTATATAATCGATTCCTTCAAGTGTGAGGAGCTTCAGCGAAAGCAGAATATCAAGCAATAGTACATTACTGCAGCGGCCAGCAAAATAGGCATTGATGGACGAACGTGTAAATGTGGGCCGAGGCGAAGCCGAGGCACACATACGTAAGTCCATCAATGCCTAGTTGTGGCCAAGGCTTGTACAGTACTTTTCTCAAATAATGCGCGGAAATAAAATTAAGTAGTAACTAGAACTCATTTTGTCAAAATCAATGACGAACAACAGTTCCCGCGTTAAAGTGTTCCTTTGTTTTTTTTCATTAAACAGCGTTCTATTTGCAAGCCAGTTCGAAATTTAAATAAAACCTTTGATAAGTTACCTCCTTGGTTGCCATGTTTCGGAGTAAAACATCGTTCCATTTTTAAACTACACGACAGATATGAGTTTACTATGGAATTTATTTGGCCGCTTAACACGACAGATATGGATTATCAAATCAAATCAAATCAAATGTTTTTTATTTCACATAGGCCTACATGGGCACTTATAAAACGTCGACAAAAGGTGCACGGTTCGGGTTAGTCGTTTCCTGTGGAGAAGAACCGGCAAGAAACTCCACGGTTACTCTTTTAAAAAAATTGGTTTGTTTTTACAATATTTCCACGTTACAGTATTAGTGCTTAGATATGGGGGGACAACGTAGGCCCGACAATAAGTCGTAAGAAACTAAAAAAAATAATTGTATAAACGAGAGAGTTAACAAATGTTAACAAGCGTCTAGAAATCTAAAAGGCCTACAATGTTCACACATACACAAAACAATCAGTAAAAGAATCTATACAAAGGAAAAAATAAATAAAAATATATAACAAGACTAAATTTAACATGTGGCACAAATGTTGTTATCAGTGCTGTAACTATTCATAGCAAAGGGCTATAAAGATTATTGAAATCATTGTAAAAAGTCTAATTAAAAGAAAGAAAAAAAGTAAAAATGAGATTGAGAATAGTTAGAGACATCCACATATTTGTGCCGTTTATGAGTTACCAGGGAAGCCGCATGCGCAGAAGGAGCTAAAATTTTTATCTTCAACGTAGTCCTTGATTTTGTAATATGCTTTTTTAATAAGGACACGTTTGATGTAGTTTTTGAACTTTCCATCGGTCAATTCTATAACTGGCTTTGGCAACTTATTATAAAAGCGTATACTGTTTATAAGAAAAGACTTGCTAGTTTTCGTTAATCTGAATTTGGGTATTACAATTTCATGCTTACTGCGTGTATTTAAATTATGGAAATCGCTTCTAGTTTTGAAAAGCCCTCGATTTTTGCGGACATACAAAATACATTCCAATATATAAAGAGAAGGTAGGGTCAGTATATCGATCTCTTTAAATTTTTCTCTGAGGGACTCTCGTGGACTCATTTTATAGATTGCGCGGACTGCCCTCTTTTGTAAGATGAAAATTGAGTCAACGTCTGCAGCTGATCCCCACAGCAGAATGCCATAAGACATAATACTGTGGAAATAAGCATAGTATACTAACCTTGCTGTGGCTACATCGGTTAACTGCCTTATTTTCCTTACTGCATATGCAGCTGAACTTAATCGACCCGAAAGAGTTCTAATGTGCGCGCCCCACTGCAATTTTGAATCGATAGTAATCCCTAAGAATACAGTTTCCTTTATAACTTCAAGATTTTTGCCGTCAAGATTTAAATTTAGGTCACGTTGTGGTACATTTGGTAAGGAAAACTTCAGACATTTTGTTTTTTTCGCATTCAGTAAAAGATTGTTAGCTGCGAACCATTTAGAGAGAACAATCAGACTTTCGTTGACATGTAAGACATCCGTATCTTTCCTATCTATTTTAAAAATTAGCGAAGTATCATCAGCAAATAGAATTATATCCGATAATTTGGCCATCATAAAAGGGAGATCATTAATGTAAACAAGAAAAAGGAAAGGGCCGAGAATTGTACCTTGGGGCACGCCCATCTTGACTAGAGACCTCGATTTTCATACAACTTTTGCCGGCCGCTGCGCGCATGTATTTGACCAGTACAGCAATTTCGATTTATCTCGAAGAAGGTTGTCAAAATAATGATCACATTTCCAAGCTCATATTTGTAAATGATCATATTTTCTCAAACATTGAGAAAATATATTTGTCATTTGCTGCGTCTCGCGGTTTCATCCGCATCGCGATTCCCACCACAGGAATCGTGCATCTTTCTGGCATACAATGCTGTCACACGGATGTATACAATACTTCCGTGTGACAGATGTTTTAAACCAGAAAAGAATTTTCAGAATTGGATCAGCACTTACAGATAATACTTTTACTACTATCAAGTTTTCTCCCTCAGTTTTTATGTTGAGTCTTTTTACACCTAATATATTGTTTGCCATGTGATTTGTTTTTAATTCGTTTGATTGTTGTCAGGTTGAGCTGACCATGCACGACGGGACAGTCCGGGACGTCTGTTTCATCGAGGACACGTCAAACAAGACCAGCCTGCTGGTCAGCGGCGGCGCCGGCGACTGCAAGATCTACGTGACCGACTGTGCCACCGGCAAAACTTTCCAGGTAATATAAATTATATTGACCGTCGCGACGTTTATAGAAGAAAGTTTCGTTCTAAAAGAGTTTAGCACTTCTCTGATTTTATGTGATCTTCGTCTTGATTATATTTTCTGTGCCAGTTTTATTTATATGATACGGACCCGCCTCATTTTTGGATAAACTAGTTTGTCTGACACATGTGTAGAAATAAAACGGTTTTGGGTAAGATAATACAAAAAATCGATAGCGAACTATTTTTCTTAAGGGCTACATACGCTTTAGTGCCGTAAAACGGTAATTTTCTAAAGTATACTCCTTAGTAATGGCTAGGTTAAAAGGTTTTAAAAATATATATGTTTATTGTTGATTCATGTACATAATTTTTAACACAAGGTTTTTTCGTGTAACTAATAGTTTTGCTTTAAAAAAATAATTAACAACACGATATTTTTTCGCAACTTTTGGAAACTCCTCTAAAACGACTTGGATGTTTAAATATATTATTACACAGAAAAATTGATGGCTGGAATTTCTTCATAACTAACATATGTAAATCAAATAATATTTTGCAAACAAAACTATTCAAAAAGCGGTTCAATATTGATATTTTGGCATCGAGCGAGCGCACGGCCAGTACTGCGTTAACATTGGGGCGTATATACCGCCTTAAGGTTACTGGCGATGATTTTTCTTATATAGGTACTTACCGAATAAAAATTAAAAGCAAGGTTAAAAACTGTAAACGCAATAAATTGAAAACCGGTCCGTAAAATCAGCGTTAAAACGTGTCGTGTACACATTGCAACCGCTAATTTGTTACGTGTATGCAGCCCGCACGTGTTTGTGTTTACGTTCGTGATTAGAGCACCCCGTGATAGGCGACGATTCATACGAACAGCCTTATCCGTGGCGAATATCATTACGCACGCGATTGTGGTTTTACCCCGTAAGGTTTGACACAGCCCGGGAACGACCGAGGTGGGACACATTAACAAGGCATCTACTGGCTCATTTGTTTAATCTCCCTGGGATAAGGACCACCATTTATACCTTAATATTTTATTCTAGAACAGTCTGCGACACCCTTTATTCATAGTGAATTTGTACGCTCCCTTTTTTTTAATCGTTATAATATAATAATAAATACACTAACGAGCAATGAAAAAGTTACAGTGACATAGCACCAAATTACTCCTAAACGGGAAAGGCTAGCTTAATGACGCCGTCTGCAATATTGAAGTACATTTAACAGCGCATCTGAATATTACCAACTAAAAACGTAAATATTGTGTTCAAATATTAAATTAAATGTGAAAAAATAAATTAAGGTGTTTGTCGGCATTTTGTGGGTGGAACTTTTTCATTGCTCGGCAGTTTAATAAAAATAATAAAATTTATTTAAAAAATGCACAAAATCCCAATTATTTAAAATTACAAGTTCATAGTTACAAATAACATCATACATTCATTAAAATTGATACATTGTAATGTATTGTCATTATAAATACTATTAATACAATAAAAAATATGAATCATTAATATAAAATACATCGTCAGTAGAAATCATTAAAATAAGTCGATAGTCGTACTAAAAGATCTTATTAATTTACCAACATTTTACACTTGTTTTTTCCCTCGATATCTGAGGCTATATATTTCTATTTAAATAAAACAACATTTGAAGAAATCGCCCGCCTTTAGGTTGACGCTCACATATCAAATTGGAAACGTATCAACACCGTATCAACTCGAGCCGTTCAGTATTCTTTGTATGAAATTCTCTACTGCAACGCACCAACATCGTAACGGCATCACCTCGCTTCGGCCGGTCCGTAACTCCGTAGTCAAATTACAGTCCCGCGCTTACGGCGAGTCTCCAATGATCTTACGTCTCATCGCCTGCGCGCATACTTCTACGCATATACAATCTTTTACATTACACATTCTTGTACATTTCGCATTCTGCCACAGAATGCAATATGTTGCAAAAGAGATATTTTGTCATACGGAAGTAAATATGTATAAAATTTGTCTTAATTACCTATCAAATGTTTAATAAGTGTCCGAAATTCCTCTTCAATTCTTCTTACTCCATTCCTAATATGTTCACCGTTTCCTTCTATTTTCTTTTTCCTCTTCATCAAGTGATATGGATATGATAGCCATCTCAAGTATTGTGAAATGGGACATCACAACACGCGCGGTTATAAAGTTCGACTTCAAACTGATTAAAAGTATGTTCGTTGAGATAAATTGTCCGTCCGCACGTTGACGGCATGCTTACGGCTAGCCGTATGCTTTATTGTAGGGTAGCTGTAGGCGCGTTACGTTTCAGAGTTGATATGTGTGCGCCAACCTTACCTCGGGTTCTAAGTATATTAAAACAATTCCGTTGTGAAGGGTGCGTTTGATTTGTGCTGAGATTGGTGCAGAGTGATTGGTAGTTGTATGGTTGCTTTGTGTTGTGTGCAGGCGTTAAGCGGTCACTCAGGACACATTCTGTCGCTGTACAACTGGGGTGGCGCCATGTTTGTGTCGGGCAGTCAGGACAAGACCGTTCGCTTCTGGGACCTGCGCACGGGCGGCTGCGTCAACGTTATTTCGCCTCCAGTGGGGCAACCGAACAAGGTACGTGTTTAATCTTAAGGCATTGAAAACATTCATCAATGAGCATCATTCTTTCTTAGAATCAAAAATTCGAAGACATTCACTAACCAATTGCGGGTCCGCGGTTTTTTTTATCGGCCCTCTCCTTCTGATAGAGTTCGCTTTTTGAAAAGGAGTGGGCATTCTGCCGTATGTCTTTAGTTTACCACTGCAAAGAATTTGGGTCTATGTCTTAATAACACATCTGCACTAAATCCTGGCTAGTCCGGACTTATCAGGGACTACAAAATACTTGAATGAAGTTACCTAAAGGCCGACATGGTGTTATCTTCTTAAAGTTTATACCCCGCAAATATGGAAGACTAATAGGGTTATTTAGCAATTAACAAATCCATTTGTTGTCTATTTCTATGTTTCTCCTGTTTCTTGCGGTATGTGAAAATACAGTGAGCAAGGAAACAATAACCCAAGCCTGTATTAATTAATAGTTTGGTACGTGATCCTCCACGTTTACCCACCCTTCCAAATGTACTCGTATATTTCTTGTAATTCTAAAATCGATGCAACCAATTTGCATAATGGAGGCCGCTCTTTGATAAATGTAATTATTTTGACATGTGTAGGTATCAATTAAAATATGATATCCTACATTAGTCTGATTGTTTATGCATGTCTTTGTTAGGGAGTAATTGGTGACGATCAATTGAAGTGTAGGTAGATATGTGTTGGTTAATAGAGGTAGGGTCATACCGGTAGGGTTAGGGGAGAAAATTATACTATACCGTAATATCGGTTATTGATACCGACGCTGTTATGGCTTCTCTACAATGGGGATGTGAACTGCCATTTTATCACGATAGGTGGCGCATCGTCGCTTTGGCTATTGAAAGCTGTGAAATCCATACATTTTGTAACCTATCATTCAGTACAGTAAATTTTAATTTTCTCGAAATATGTCTGTGTGTGCTGTACCAGGATGTACCAACCCCGATGTTCATTTGTTGCCCAAAGATAAAACGCTTAAAAAAGACTGGGAAAAGGCTTTACATATTTATAGACTATGTTATGTACCTTTTAAAGTAACTCTGATTATGTTGCTTGGTTATCTTCGGCGATATAGTGGAGTTATTTACGTATTGATAAAGTTCTACAGCAGAAATGTAATTTTCTTGGCCTTCAGAAGGTTGAGGGCTTTGATTGCCGAAAATGAAATAAATCTCCTAACCTAAAACGTAAAGGATAGGTACCAACACATTAATGTTCTCACATTTTTTGTAAATTTTTCTACCGTGAGTCAAGTAAGAAATAATTCGTTACAACAAAAAAAAATGCCAAATCTAGATCATATCACCGATGAAAAATATTTTATTATATAAATGTCTGCCTCTCATTTTGAAATGTTTTCTTTCCAATTATCCTTGATCCTCATTTCTTTAGTTCGTCTTTTAATTCCTTAAGCTTCCAGGGATAATACATATTATCAATAACGATGCTAGACCGGTTTAAACAAATAACAAAAAAACGCAATGTAAATACATCAAAAATTATTTGACAGCAGCCATTGCGCCGCCAGTGACATCTGCGCTCAGTTTTGCGTTCACTTCCCCATTAAGCGAGCTGTGTTTCATTAAACTACAGGGAAAATTACCGTATATTTAAAAAAAATCTCAATCTGTCAAAAATATATGTAATTTGACATTGATTGAGATGACATTGCGACAAGATTTCAGAGGTTTTAATGGGGAATTCACCATCCGAACTAACGATCATTTCACTCATGTAGGTAGCTTATTCGATATCAATTAATATTACGATGCATGCGCACGGAATAAGGCTTTAGTTACATAAACATCAAGTACATGCGTAGTGTGTGCGAATGTTTATGCAAGCTTGTCATTATTTATTCACACAATTGCACGTTCCGTGTCATCGCCGATATTTGAATAAAAAATTTCGCCTATTATCATCAATAATGATGTGCAAAATAGTACGTTCTAATTACTTACTTACACATTACATTTCAACATAATATATGCCAATTCGGATTGTTAAACACAGTTCTCGTAGTCAAAGTAATGTGGCGTAGAAAAACAATGTTTCATAAAAGTAGTTTATTGCACGCCGAGCTTATTAATGTCTATTGTTCGATGAAGTTATAGCTCATTAATTTTTACCAACAGTATGGGATCGTTTTATCTTGCGATTTTATTTAACTTGGTTCATCGGTGTGTCTTGTTATGTTACCATATAGGACGGCGCCATCGCTATTCAATTTTGTTGAGTCATCAATACTGCATATTAGCCGCGTACCTACTTATACTGTGATTTTTTATTTCGTGGACTAAACTGACAGCTGCTATTGACCTTATTTTTTTTAAATGTTGCAAGCGCGGAGCATAGTTTTGTAGGTAAGGCTCAATCATAAAGTGATTCATCGAATCGATGTTCTCCTGAATTTATTTTTACTAATTGGTGTAAATACATGTTTTATGAATATAAACGTAATTTATTTAAATATAAAAGTATTCATACACATAGTACATGAACTTTTATTGTGTTAAATATGAAATCAACAATAAAATAAATGCAATCGATAAAATTAAGTCTGACATAAATGAGTAGTAACTAAATATGGGCCGCTAGTTTCTAAACAAATTATTTTTTTATGCCGTGAAATAGTTTCATTTTCGATCTACTTCGATTTTCGATTAACTTTCGATCACTCAGGATAGTTAGGGTACGACACTATTTTAATGTAACGATAAAGTGCCAACCCCCTAAATGTCAGTTTAGTCCACGAAATAATAAATCACATTATAACTACCTAAATACTAACAATGTAACAGATGTTTAGTATCAACACGCTACATACCTTGGTTTCCGTACCTCACGACCCTCACGTCCTGTGCGACCACTGAAAATCAACGCCGTTCTGTGTCCAGTCTCCCACGGCACAGCATTATGCTGAGTGGAAGCATTCTTGCCACAACCACGACATGCTTTTATTTATACTCGCATTTATTTTCTTGACTTTATACTTTTCTAACATAATTTAAGAACTACACTAATGTAATGTTTGTTTGTCGTTTTGTGGCAATTAAATACTTTTTCTTTCTTTATCACTGTTTCAAATGAACTGGATTTGTAAGCAGGTATCCCTCACTTTAATTATCTATCGCTGGACTGCAATCGCAAAAGCTGATTAAGTTGGTTAATTAATTGGTCTTGATAAAAATGCCTGGCATCTTTTACTTCTTGCAGACTTAAAAAATGCAGGCTTATTTAATTAAGATTTATCCCTGTTGCGGACGGCTGTGTCTTCCAGGAATTTTCATTTAATATTGCAGTACCTGGGCGACAGAACTCTGCTCGGGTGAAAATAGAGACAACGACGTTATCTAAAAATAAAACCTAGCTAGATCGATTTATCGCCCCCGAAACGCCCTGCATAATAAATTTCTTGAAAATCGTTGGAGCCGTTTCGGAGATTCAGAATTATATATAGATTTACATATATACAAGAATTGCTCGTTTAAAGATATTAGATTTACCTTCATAACGGTTATCAGTAAAAGGGTGAAAACACCCACGGTTTCTGAAAACCTGATCGATTTTGATTGTTAGATGTAAGCAATTATGGTTAGTTCTGACGAGCTGGATTTTAAAGGCTCCAATGTATAAACATATTGCCATCAGACGAAACAAATACTGTTATGGATAGTTGCCTAGTTGGTATAAAATAAATAATTGTAATATGATACGGAAGACACGAAGCCTCGGCAAGCATCTGTCTCGATCACGACTTCGGAATGTGGAATCGTAATCGATACAACATACGTTGTTCTATTCACATACCTTTTTGTTTTGTATCCTTTTAGATTCCGCGACAGAAACATTCCTTTACGTGTCGTTCGAACAATTTCTTGAGAAATGTTAAGCTTGGGTCTCAGAAATAATTGTAATTATTTGGTGAAGTCTTGGTAAATACCGTGATGTATCAAAGAATGTTAAGATTATTCTGGGATTTAGGACACATCAGTCCACTGGTTTGTTGAGCTTTTATTAGAATTTGGATGAGTTGTAAGTATAATCGTCGTTTTATTTTTTTTATCTAGGATAGACAAATTTTTCTGTGTTACTCTAAGTCTCAGTTTTTTTGAAGCGTAGTTAACTAAACCATTGGTTAAATATGCTAACCAATGGTTTCAAATTACGGTAAAGCCGTGTTTATTCATCAAGTGTCGGCATCACAAATGGTCAAATAAGTAGAAGAGTTAATTATTTGACCATTTGTTAGATTAATAAATTGATGAATAAAAGCGTTTTACCGAAATTTGAAACCATTGGTTAGCATATTTAACCATTGGTTGAGTTAACTACTGATAAATAAACTGGGCCGTAGACACAGAAAAATTTGTATTTCCTAGATTAAAATTTTAAAACCACGACAGACTAAAAAAATACCTATAACTCATCCAAATTCTGATAAAAACTCAACGAACCAGTGAACTGATGTATCCTAAATCCCTGAATAATCTTAACATTCTTGGCTGAATTATGGGCCGAACACATCTTTTTTATTTGCCATCGATACGCTAAGAAGAAGAATTAGGAGGGAGAGGGCAGCTTTACTTGACATGTTATAGAACGAATATTCCCAACTTTGTTGGGGTCGTCTTCCAGTCTAGCCGGATGCTTCCTAATACCAGTATTTCACAAGAAGCGACTGCCTAGCCCCGTAACTAACGTACCTGTACCCGTAACGACTGTTAAAGATCTTCAAATGACAACCGCGACTAACTGGTTTGGTTTCCAAGGCATTATTAACGGATCGAACTCGGCAAGCATTGCTGTAATCTTGAAGATCGACCCGTGTTATTGTTAATACTAGGTTCCCGGTGCACGTTAAAGTTTGGTCCTACGTCTGAGATCTCTTCGATCGTGTCAAATTGTCCCAACGGACTGGGAACAGAGAGTGCATCTGTGTTTGCTTTGCACCCACACTTGTGCACTATAAATAAGTATCTCGTGCCAATCGCTCTTCTCTGCTGTGATTGCCCGCCGTGTTCGAAATTTGGTCTGGAGGAGTATCAGCCCCTCCGCACACGGCGTCGTATCGTAATACGCGCGTAAGACAAGAACAATACGAGCACGTACATGTTCAAACAAGTCCGCGTACGAAGCGGTGGTGCAGCGAATCGTTTGAGATTTTTATTGTCGTTGTCCCCCCGTCCGTCAAAATCACCGTAGCGGCGAAAAGGCGTAAAGACAATGGTAATTTCTATTGTGTATTACGATAATCGTAGCGTACTGGCGTAAAAAAGCGAACAAGTAATTTTTTTTTCAATACGTTTGGTTCTAAAATTGTTACAAGTATTCTAAATGTCTCCTTCCACATTCGATAATGGCTACGAAATTAATAATCTTCTTCTGAGAGTTCAAGTGCAGCCAAAAATCATCTTTTTTGAAATTATTTGCGATGTAAAGAAGATTTTTTAGTCAAACAATAAAAAATCTTCTTTGTCTGAAGAAAAAGTAAGATCGTCAATAAATACATCGAACACATCTGGTTCCAGTGAAACCATGATTTCAACTAATGAGATTTCGCTTACCAAACGATACGTCTACGCGATGACTCGTTTGTAGAACTCTGCAGGTCTCGTACTCGTTACTCAATGGCGATACGCTTACGACACGACTACGCTTACGATCCGTCTGCGGAGGGACTATTATTACTTAGCCAACGAGCTATCTTTTGTTTCTTACCAGTGCAACACATACAATGTTTCTTACATGTATTTTCTTCCCAGGGCTCGGCAGTAGCATCTCTGGCCGTGGATCCGAGCGGACGGCTGCTAGTGTGCGGGCACGACGACGGATCCTGTGCGTTGCACGACGTCCGTGGCTCCCGCGCTCTACAGCGCTTCACGCCGCACTCCGGCGACCTACGCAGCGTCCGCTTTTCGCCCGGCGCTTACTACCTACTCACTGCTGGATATGATGGACGCGTTGTGCTTACTGATCTTCAGGGTAAGATACATTTTTTTTTTTATATCTTCCGCTTAACTGAGCCGGTGCTTTAAGTAGCTGCGGTGTTGTTTTTCCAGTTCAACCGAAGTTTAGCTCTCTCAGGCATAGTCTCAATTAAGCGATAGTTTTCCTAATAATATTATATATAAATGAGAGGAAACCTGTGCCCTTCTTCATTTCGAGTTGATGATACAATATTGCTCTTGATGACTGACTATATTATTTTGGGCCCTTAGTGAGGCACTAATAACTAAAAAGTCTACTTTAAACAAATAAATAAAATCTTTTTATTTATTTGTTTATTAAACAAATATTATAAAAATAACGTAGTCTGTCATTTTTGGCCTACTGAAATCACTTTAGTCGCTTATTTGAGTGAAAGTAGATCTACGTGTTCTTCATATTACATCATCTTTGTAACCAGTGTCTTAAGTCGTGTACTAATGTAAACTTGGTCTCCAGGTGACCTGACCTGCGCCCTGCCCAGCGTGCCCGTGGCCCGTCATCCCGACAAAGTGATCTCCGCCCGATGGCATCCTGACGACTTCTCCTTCTTGTCTACGTCCGCTGATAAGACAGCCGTGCTGTGGACGATACCGCCCGTCTAGCGTACGTTGTACAGCGCCCCCACCGGCCAGGACAACGAGCGAACGCTCCGACGACAACCTACCCATTGGCGATAGCATTCAGTTCCACATATCTCCACCATTCCACCAAGCTCACCGTGCAACACTCCGCAGCTTTGCCTTACATACATTTTAAAAATAGAACATTAAATTGCTAGTTATTTAGAACTTAAAAACAAAACACGGTGAGTCTGGTTGAATCAAGCCAAGATTAATGCAATTTATCGCGGAACTGACCAAACGAAGGTACAATTTAGGCGAAAAAATCGAACTATGATCGAACGGGCGGCACAAAATATAGGAACCAACTTACGACAGTTACTTTAATATCGCCTTGCAATGCACCGTAACTGATCGCCTGTATCTTGCAAGCTAAATTAGCTTTTATCGCGACTGTACAGCGACCATTTTGCTTATTTATCTCTGGTTATATTTACAATCGCAGATTAATATGAAGGGTGACATACCTCGTCGTCCATATTTTGCATAAATAATAGAGTTGTTTACCTCTGACGAGGTAAAATAAACTGTATTTTTGTAAAGTAAAAAGATGTAATTATAGGCCTAACATTGAAGTATGCTGAAAAGTAAGTCTATTACACAAGAATGAGATGAATAAAATGGGGTAATGTAAATTAAAACATTTGAGATCCGCCTTTCAGAGGATGTGAGAGGACGTGTATGTGAACCGTCACTGGCTTTTATTTGCGTTAACTTTTGCTATAAACTTTCTCCTATAAGCATTATTCAATTTATTCGTATTTATTAGGACCGAGTTTCCCTGTTTAGTGAAATAAGTAATTTTAGGCTAACGGCCCACTTGAAACTTTTGTTTTGGAAACTGTCCAGGTTGTTTATTTAACAGCTGTGAGGCATATTATCCACTTTAAATGACGGATTAGACAAGTTTCTGAAACTTAAGTTTCATGGTATTGCAGCGCCCACTCTTATGAATAATCGTGCTGTGCTGTAAGAAAGCTAAAAGCATCTTATTATTTAAGCATCGATCCATCGGGCCCTAGGCATCTGTTTGGCTATAGGTGACCACGTACACACGCGTTGTAGGCGTTTTACAGGTCTATCAATCCAAATAAAAGCTTTAAGCCGGCTTGTCCACTCTCATACAAGCATTTGAGGCAACAAGTGCTACTTATGAAAACTGTAAATACGCGATAGTTTTTCAAACACGATATGATGGTGTGTGAGACACGCATGTGTTGGTGGACAAGCCACCATCTCACTTCGGCATACGTAGATTCAAGAGTACGTAGAGTGATTTGTTTTGTCACAACTACCATAGGCTTAGACAGTAGCTACATATAGGCTCACTAATGTACTGATCTTTTAGGGCCAATTTCACCAATCGCGATTAGTTCAACTAAACTCAGTTTATACAAATACAGCGTCCTGATTGGCAGTTTCTCAGCGATCTCAACTAACCAGAACCGCTGTATTTGCAGGAATTGAGTTTAGTTGAACTAATCGCGATTAGTATCATTGGTGAAATAGGCACATAGTATGTTATACTACTACAAATAGTTCACAGTTATACAATTATTTATTTATGTACGGTGATACGGTCTTACATTATTGCTATAGCGACGTAAATCAATGATTGGATTGGACGATAAGAGGCGTGGATGAAAGATTTCTCGTAAGATTATTTTAAGAATAGAGTATCGATTCCGTCGTCTGAAATTTAGATGTATCTAGCAGGACAAGGCCGCTCACTGTAGCACTGACGAATAAATGTTATTATTTGATTGAGAATTATCAAAATTACAATTGGATTTTATATATTATGGTTTGAATACATTATTATTTCAATACTTTTGTATCCCAGTAAAGTACGGACACCTGTGGTGTAACTATATAATTATATATTAATCGTATTAATATTTTAAAGAATCTTAAAGATTATAATGTTACTTAATATAATGTTAATAAAAAAATATAATGCAATTTAATTGTGTAAGACATTGCACAAATTTTTAATATCATTGGTATGTAAAACTTCTATTAAAATTTTATTTGCATAGCTTATTAAAACCTTGTCAAACAAGTACTTACATTAAGTAGTGTTTGATATTTATAATTTTTTATACTCGATTTTTTTTATTAATATTTTGTGTATAATCTGCGCGCGATAAGTTGAAAATGTTGCTATTGTTATTTATTAATCACGTATAAATAAAAGAAAATGTATTTTTAGTTTATACCCGTCGCATATTTTACGCAAGAAAGCTTGCTTCTTATTTTGCAATTCATTGCTTATTTCTGTTCCGCTATTAATTATTATACTATAAACGAAATAATATTTTGCGTAATTATGACAAGATGTTTTATCGCGCGTAGCTAGTGTTTAAATTCAGTGTTCGCACTTTGTAAGAATTTTACTAAGATAATTATTATAATATTTATATTTTATGTATCAAGAAAATTATTATTTTAATGTAATGAATTCTTAACTGACATGTCTCTTAACTAAACCATCGAAATGTTAAAACTGTAATAATTATGATCTTTGTTAAACCGAATTTCTTTAACACGTGTATCCATTTATTATTTAAGAATATAATCACATTATTTACATCGTGTTTTTCATTTACCCACTTACCTTTACTTCTTTAAAATAAGATCAGAGTTTTATCTACAGTAGAAGGCTGAGAATAACGGAATTAGCAGCCTGAAAATCAGAATCCGACTTATTGACGGTCGATTTGCTAAATCTTACATATGACTGCATGATAAATTCACAATTATCATACATGGACATCGTCACATGTAACAATATTTTCTACACGCTCGTAAAGTGAGCCTTAAAACATCGCTTTTAGGGCCATAAACCGGGCTATAACACACTCGTGCGTAATAATATTATACACACTAGTGCGTAATAGAATTATCCCTACAAAGTTAGATTAGTATCTTTCTGCAAGTTAGATGCGAGTAAACAGACCATGGTTAATTTAACCGGGTAATACAGTTTTCTTTTTTTGTAACAACAAATAGGTTTTATGCCTCTGAAAATCCATAAACTATTTTGGCATAAAAAAAATGTGTACATCCTTAATTGAGTTAAACATTTATTATTATCAAATTACTAGCTGACCCGGCAAACTTTGTTTTGCCATAAAACACCAAACATACATCTACCCTACCCTAACTACCCTACCTACCCTACCTACCCTACCTCCTACCCTACCTACCCTACCTACCCTACCTACCCTACCTACCCTACCTACCCTACCTACCCTACCTACCCTACCTACCCTACCTACCCTACCCTACCTACCCTACCTTATCCTACCTACCCTACCCTATCCTACCTACCCTACCCTTCCTACCCTACCCTTCCTACCCTACCCTACCTACCCTACTCTACCCTACCTAACGTAGTGGCACCAATTATCGACAAGAACCTACACTTTTTTTTTTGATCCCATAAAATAAGAGTAGGCAACCGATTTCTTATTTATCAAACATTGTGCCCTAAACAGCACACTTTTGACTGGCTCCAATTGACATTTGAGCGAAGTCCGCCATTTTTAAACAAAATTGAAAGCGTGAGACCTGAGTGCGGCTAGAGATCTGGTAAAAATGACAGAATTTGTGGGTAATTTTTTTTTGTTAATTATCCTAATGTAATGTCACTTACTCGAATTAGATGTTTTTCACGTATTATTATAAGAACTATAGGATCGATTTTTGTTATAACGAATGTTTAAGGTTATTTTGATAGTAGCACGGGGTCTCATTGCTAAGAAAGAAAATTTGGTTCAAATAAATCTCACTAGATGGTGCGATATGCACCTCGATCTGTTATTGAATGTGTGTAAAATTAACATTTTCTGGAATTGAACACAAAAATTGTATGTCCTTGTTTAATCAACTCTTCTAAGTACAAAATTATGGAATATTGGGCTCTTAATTCACATTTCAAAGATTATTAGACGGATCATTTAAAATTGATGCCAATAGATGGCGCGGTTTTAAATTTCTGAGGCATTCCACTCGATTGTTATAGTTTGCATTTTAACACATTTTGGTGCAAAACAAAACTGTAAAAACGTGCAAATAAATACTAGAAAACAAACCTTCACTGTATTTAAAGAAAAAAATATTCACGAACCTAGTAAACCCTTTTACTTGCAAGTCGCTGCTAACACCATCTATCTATCACCGTGAAACAGAACCGAATGCGTTCGATATACAAAAAATTGCCAGAATAAGCAGTCGAAAAACACTAGTTACGTCGGCACGGTTTCTTTGAATGGGATGAGGTATCTGTATGCTAGTATTATATTATCTGTGATAGTAGTAAATTGTTAGTGTCGATCACTGGTTTTCACAAACTGACTTTTCCAATAATCGACGTGTCGATAATAATTATTTGAAAAATATTTCTTATGACAAGCGAATATAGTTCTTTTTGTTTTGCGTGTTTGGTAGATATTTGAAATAGATTAATCAAAGTCGAGCTACCAGTAATCAACAGCGTCGATAATTGGGTAATAATGTGTATCGATGATTGATTTTTAGATGGCTCCGAGAAAAGAATATACCCCCGTCCAATTAGAAAAAGTCGTTCATGCTGTAAACAATAGCGAAAAAATCAAAAAACCCGACAGCTTAAAAAACAAACTAAAAAGTTGTACCTAAATAAAAAAAAATATTAAAAAAATCAAAAAACCCGACTGCTTAAAAAGCAAACTAAAAAGACGTAAACAAGAAGAAAATCATGCTGTGCATTCGGAGGATACATATTCGGGAGCTGGCGGACCAAAACCAGATGTATCCTCCGACTGCTCAGCATGATTTTCTTCTTGTTTACTTCTTTTTAGTTTGCTTTTTAAGCAGTCGGGTTTTTTTGATTTTTTAATTAATTTTTTTAGTTATTTTTTTTAGAATTATGTACATTTAAACATATAATTGTTATATATTTTTGAAATCGCCTATTAAAATCCTTTATTTTGATACCCCACACGATGGGTTTAGAAGAAAAAAATTTTTTTTTTCCCCACAATATGGCGCCTGAATATCGCCATTTTTGTATTTTCCAATTTTAATGTAGCCAGTGACACTCGCAGGATTAAAACGAATCGATTGACATTGTAAGAATCATCAAAATCGGCCAACGCATTTGGTCTCTAGAACGCCACATAGGAACAAACATACATACATACATAGACTGATAAACACATTACCCTCCTTCGGCAGTCGGGTAAAAATTGCAGTAGCTGTGAATTTTTTTCGGAGTACCTACCTGCGATTACGCTCCATGATAGAAATTCAGGGAAACCGACCACACAGTCTTATTCTTTGTGCATTGTCACAAATCACACCTGGCGCTTCATTTATCAAATTTTTGCTCACAAAATGGTATTGTAGTCGTAATTTTATACCCAACTATTACGCATATTCTGCAACCGATGGACTAAATCTCATTGGAAAAAAGCCGTCACACAGCGGAAAGTGGAGAACCTTGCCACAATTCTTCATAACATGACAAAAGATTTTGTCCAAAATTAATTCCGAGCGGGGCCCTTTTTCCATTTGGTCCTAATTACATCGATATGTCTGAAATTAGGCAAATTGAAAAAGAAACTACGACTAAAACCAATCCGATCCGAAGACGCGTTGAGTCATTTAAATTCATTGGATGCTTCTACAACGTCAGGCACATTGAGGCGAGGTATCACCGACCGATTTATCTAAAGATCCTCTAATGGAATAACCTAATAACCTAACCAACCTGTTTTAATGCCCGAACTTACTTCACTGATCGGTTCACCTGAAGCTGTGCCTGAAGTAACAGGAGATCCCCAAATGCAACAACCTAATCATAAAGGCACAGTTAATACAATACCTAATCGACCAAGCACTTCCACCACCGAATTCCTATTTCCTTATAGTAACTAATAGGAATTAATATCCTAACTCAACAATCTATCATTAGTACCATGGAACTGCAGTACACCCCACCATAAATGAAATCTTTGGAAAATGCTTTGGGAGTGATTGTTTCATCTCCTTTTGATTTGGAAAGTAATAAAAAGACAATGAAACTAGAGAAAATTCCACCAAAAGTAACAAGTAAAGCTTAGAAATTATAACAAGAGAAAAAAGAAACAGAGAAAATAATCGATAACTGGGTGTCGGTAACTGGTAACTGTCGATAACTGGGTGTCGATGATTGGAGATTTATACACTTTTTTCTTTTATTGGATTTTTTTCTAGTCTGTGTATAGTTAATAAACATAATACACCCTATTCTTATCGCAAGAATATACCCAATCGTTACTTTTGGTTTAAAGATGACTAAATGACTTTTAATTTTATAAAGAATCCCACTATCTCCTATAAGTGTCGATCATGGGTGCCACTACGTTACATACCTACCCTACCTATGTAGGTAAGGTACCAATTTTTTTTTCTTATTTTTTTTTCATAAGATCCTTTTCCTAACAATAACAAACACCACAAAAAAAAGAATAAGCGAAATCGGTCCAGTCGTTCACGCGTGATGCCGTGACCAAGGGAAATAGGGATTCATTTTTATATATGTATATGTATAAGATTCATAATTCACAATTATTTGTTATAAAATATTAAAATCACTTAAAATTATAACATTTGAAGTAGGCTGTATGTTCACTCACCTTGCATATTGCGCGTGATAAAAAAAAGATTGCGCGCCATTTCCCCTAATTTGATATTTAGTTTTTATCGTATTTGTCGCTGTGTGGTAAATTATTTAAACAATGTCAAGTTTTCGTGCCGAAGATGAACAATTGATAGAATTAACCCCGGCAGAATGCTAAACGAAGCACAAAATGGAAGCGATAGCCTAATTTCCGCATAATCGAGGGAAAAGTGCTTAGTTGCCTAACTACGATAATTTCCTACAATGGAAACAGCATGAATAATACCCAGTAATTTTCAAAATATGTGATTATGGCGTATTTCTCTGAACTCACCAATACATAAAAGCCCAGCTCCCTGTGGTGCATCTATTCCTGGTGGTGCTTAAACGTTGTGTTGATATCAAAACGTACTGTAACCTACGTAATATGGTTACATTAGCTTATTATTATACATAAAATAGCAGAACAACCGACGAGGTGACATCGCTGTGCAGAATGAGCGAAGAGAGTTCGGGATCTTAGGGCACCCCGAAAGGGATGAAGGTTACTTTAAACCCTGAGGACAGAAATAGGAGCCCCGCGCATCGTCCTCTTTGTCATTTGACATGTAACCCCATTACGTACTTTTAGGTTGCAGTGTAAATTGATGGGATAAAAACGTGGCATTACGTTACAGTGTTACTAATTGGTAATTTTTATCCCAATGGGTAACAGTGTAACACAAAATGGTGTAACTCAACGGGAACAAAGGGAAAAACGTCGTATGAAACTCGTGACCTCTGCTCATTAGACGCTCGGCTAAATTATGCCCTCACCTACGGCTCGGGCTGCAACCCACAGCCTCGTGTGTAATGAGCAACTTAGCTCACTTGTATCATAACATACTATTAGGATCAAGACATTGATGCATTCACTGATTTCTATCAAGATACGCACATACGAACTTCGCATTTTTGAATGTGATCCTTTTTTATCTGGATAGTAAAGGGTACATGAACGTTGTTCAGATAAGCAGCAATATGATACTGTACAGGTAGATTTTGAGAAATTCGCTTGCGAGAATATACCTACCTCGACCCTTAGATTACAATATTAGCAAGTCCCCTTTCAAAACTAAATTACATTACATACCAAAGCCGCAGAATAACCCGCCGAATTAGCACCAGCGGGTTAGTGGGGCTTCACGTAGCCCTTCATACCAAATCACATATACCTTCCAGGTTCTGAACGTGGCATATGACAGAACTGCCCAAGTACCTAACCACATACTTCATCATCATCATCATATCAGCGTCCACTGCTGGGCATAGGCCACCCCCAAGCGTCGCCACATTGACCGGTCCAGTGCGTCTCGCAACCAGCGGATCCCCGCAACCTTCACCGGGTCATCGGTCTACTTGGTGGGAGGCCTTCCAACGCAACGACATCCGGTTCGCGGTCGCCTCGCACTCACCACATGCTTGTCGGACAAAAATTTAAAGATTGAGTAGTCAATCGTCACAAAAAGAAAATAAGCGAACACGCACTTGCTGACCAGCGATAGCGAGTGCTACGAACCAGCGTTCGTACCGGCTCGTACAAACTTAATAATGAGAACTAGCTGCTCTGTCGTGTTACCCTAACAGGAAGTGGTTCCTAGAGTGTTATGAGTGGAACTTATAATTAGTGCTGATGTGAATGTGCGTCACATAAAAAAATGTGCGTGTTGACGTTTTGGAAAAAAACATTTCTGCTAAAGTAACAATGTTCCAGCAGAAAAATTCTAAACGAATGATCGGAGAGAGAAATATTGTGCATTGGCAGAGAGCTTATATTTGTGCAATAAGTGAGCCGAAAATCCAGTTAGTGCGGCTTCGGGTTTTCGAGATATTGCATTTCCTGCATATTCTAACGACGTTTAGCAGAATCGTGTATCTCTAAAACCATTGTACCTACGTGCGCCTGTAAAATAAATATACACGAATTGATATTTATTTGTGGGTATTTGTGCCAGAATTTGATTTAAGAAAAAACATAGCGCTTTTTTGAAAACCTGAAAAATATTGCAGCGCCTAAATGAGAAAAACGTATAAACTCGCTGTAAACTGTATTCCTTTCTTCTTGACGCCTATAATAATCATAAAAAGTTGTCAAAGTGTACATGCATGCATAATTTTGCGTGGTTAGCCGACATCTTTTGGACGAGGTGGTTGCGGGAGTATCTACCTGAACTCTAACACAGACGGTAGCCCAATGGAAGAGGAGCTGGAGTAGCAACAGGAGACTTGGTCCCGCTCATAGACAGCAATCTGCCCCGAAATTGTGTATTCGTGGTTTTGTCACTGCAATGTAACCTGCACCCTTATTGCGTAATAAATTCGGCAAGGCAAAGGGCAAAGAGTATGAAAATTCGTCCAATCACATAGACGGAAATACACATCGCGTCTTTCATCTCGCATGTGATTGGTCGATTATTCATATTGTTTGCCCGTTGCTTTGCCGAATTCATTACGCATTAAGGCTGCTGGTCCCGATAAAATAAGAAAGGACCTAACATAATTGATTGATGATCACGTGATTTTTCGATATCGCTTGTCAATCCCATACAATTTTGCCATACCTTCATAATAATATTTGCGTATTTAATATATGTAGTTATAAATTATCTATACAAATACAGCACCTAGATACGTTAAAAAATACACACCAACGACTCATTTACACATTAATACTAGAAAAGAATATATATTCCGAAGAGACCCTGTGTAAGCGAGCCACTTACAGGCATACACATCATTGACATAGTAAAGTCGCGTATAGTTCTCGCCAAACTTCTTGGCCGCCCTGAAGTTGGCTACAATGGTTGCGCAGTAGTAAATATCATACAAAAACAGCACTGATCCGTGCCTTGCGCATCGGAAAGCCAACTTCAGGACGGCCAAGATGTTTGGCGAGAACTATAAATGTTAAATAGGAGTTTAAAGGTGAACGCGCACCTAGCCGCACCGCAGGAGCCGCACGCGCCGCAGTCATCGCATTTTATAAATCTTTATATGAAATCGTATGCAGCCTCGCGCACCTATCCGCGCCGCACGAGCCGCATTTCAGCAAAATGCTGTAGGTATACGGATTCCACCAGCGCGTGCTGATGACGTCATCAGATTCGGCGCGTTCGATGCTTGCGGCGAGTGCGGTGCGGGCGGCGCGGAGACATCATGCGTACAGTGATGCCAACTTAGCTACTTTATAGCTAAATCAAGCTATTTTTCAGCTACTATTTGATGAAACTGGTAGCTAATTTTTTAACTATAATTTCTAGCATTTTTTATAAGACATGAATGCTTTCGAGAGTGTAATGGGACACCGGATCTTAATTTAAATTATCTCAAATCAGGCAATAATGTGCGATACTCTCCAACTGTACCCATTTTAAGTTAATTTCATGAACCCATATTTTTTTCTTTCATTCCACCTCTTCTACCGCAAAATCGACAATAACAGGATCAAGTGCCATAGTACACTAAGTACGTTCGTTCTATACAGAAAATATAACTTCGCCCCTAAGACGGCCCACTGACCGAAAATATTCATATAATAAGATATACAGAAGTGAATATGATTCTGACAACACTGAGTGCGGCACTTTCGGCCATTCGGCGCGTTCGGCGCGTACGGCGCGTTCGGCGCGGATAGCGCGGGGCCTTGAGAAAATGCGATGACTGCGGCGCGTGCGGCTCCTGCGGCGCGGATAGGTGCGCGTTCACCTTAAACCAACATAAAGCAAAATCAAAGGTCAAGATATTAATAAATTATAAAATATATATAGACATGTCATAGATTAAATTAAAATAGAACTAAATTATCAACGAAATTAAATACTTAAAATATCAAGTTACATTATTAAAACCTTACCGTTTTTCACAATACTATTTCAAATACAATATTATTCATTACATTATTTAAATTATTAATAAGACAC
Organism: Anorthoa munda; assembly: GCA_945859665.1. Taxonomy (NCBI): domain Eukaryota; kingdom Metazoa; phylum Arthropoda; class Insecta; order Lepidoptera; family Noctuidae; genus Anorthoa; species Anorthoa munda. The sequence continues at coordinate 53,518,963 of OX243893.1, read as the reverse complement.
AGATACATTAATTAAAATTATATTTAAAAAAAAATTGTAGTATTATAAAAAAAAATATGTATACCTATATGTTGGTTACGAATTAATCCCACAATCCCCTACGTCAGAGCTTACTTAAAATAAAAACTACGTCAGTAGCTAAAGGCTAAAAAAATAAAAATAAAAAAAGGCTAGTGAAAATACCGTTGAGTGAGCGTTGCAAGTAAATTAAATTGGGTTTCAGACCGCACCAATGCATTTTACGTATTTAAATCTTTACAAAGGGTTATTGGCACGGGCGCTGAACGAATTTAGTAGTAGCAGTGGTGTCTCAACCCATACAAAGAAACTGTCCCGACGTACTGTACTGATTATACTGATTATTTTTTGTACATCGATCGCGTTCGGTTCCGTTCCATGGAAACAGATGGTGATCTATCTATCGTCGTGAAACGGCACCGAACGCGATCGATTTACAAAAAAATATCGGTATAATCAGATGAAAAACGCTAGTTACGTCGGCACGGTTTCTTTGTATGGGATGAGGCATCTGTATGCTAGTATTATATTATCTCATGCGTTGACAATGACTGAACTGTCGTCTAAATTTTTGATAGACAACACAATACTAGCACACCCACATTTCGCCATTTAGGTATGATTGTTTATGGTCGCGTGAGTCTACTGCCATCACCGGGCAAAAGTCCAGTTGACGAGCTAGCTCACGAAGAGCTCAATCGCAAGGCATCTGGCTATTGGGCAGAGCCAGCTCACGAAACTGAAGACCGACGATGGCAGGATCGTATCCGCCAAACCGGAGCTTCTGAGGGAGATCGAGATATTCTATGGGCAGTTGGCACATCAATCAGCAAACCCGTTGTAAATCTAAAAAACGACCCAAGAGCTAGATTGACCCGACACTATACCGAAGGCATCCCAGACGTCAGCCTATACGAGATTAGAATGGCTCTGAAACAGATTAAAAACAATAAGGCACCGGGTGATGACGGAATCACGGCCGTAGTCCTGAAGGCGGGTGGGAAACCGGTCCTTAAGGCCCTTCAGAAGCTGTTACGCCACAGGCATGGTGCAGGGGTGTGGCGTACTCTTCTTCAAGAAGGGCGACAATTCCCGACTGAAGAACTGTAGGGCCATCTCACTTCTCAGTCATGTCTACAAGTTTTCAAGAGTAATCACGAATTGTCTCGCGCGCAGGTTTGACGATTTGTAGCCCCAACAAGCCAGATTCTGAAAAAGCTTTAGCACTCTAGACCACACACATATGCTGCGGCAGTTTATATAGAAGACCGAAGAATATAACATGCCTCTCTGCTTAGCGTTTGTGGATTACGAGAAAGCCTTCGATTCGGTCGAGACTTGGGCTGTACTGCATTCTCCAACGGTGCCAGAACGGTGCGGTGGTGTTGAAGAGTTTGTACAAAAACGCCACCATATCAGTCTGTCTTCATGATCAACCTCTGATCCTTCTCCAGCTTGGTGTGAGACGGAGTGATTTCTCCGAAACTGTTCACTGCTGCGCTGGAGGATGTCTTCAAGGTTCTGGACTGGAGGGGGCTAGGCATCAACGTTAATGACGAGTACATCACCCATGTTCGGTTTGCCGACGACATAGTGATCATGGCTGAGTCTATGGAGGACCTCAGTACAATCCTCGATGACCTCAGTAGATCTTCCGAAAGAGTGGGCCTGAAAATGAACATGGACAAAACAAAGGTCATGATGAATGCCCATGTAACACCAAGATCTGATAATCCACATTCGAAGTTGTAGACGATTGAGTCTACCTGGGACCAACGGTCTAGTTGGGTAGGCCCAACTTTGAGAAAGAGATCAACCGTCGAATCCGACTCGGCTGGGCATTGTTCGGGAAGTTGTCCAATTTAACGCAGTGTCTCAAGACAAACGTCTATGGCCAGTGTGTGTTTCCCACCTATGGGACCGAGAGTTGGTCGCTCACAATGGGCCTTATCAGAAAGCTTAAAGTCACCAAAAGGGCAATGGAGAGGACTCTGCTTGGAGTTTCCTTGCGTGATCGCATCAAAAATGAGGATATCCGCAGGAGAACCAAAGTTACCGACACAGCCCGAAGAATTGCGAAACTTAAGTGGCAGTGGGCACATTGCTCGCAGAACAGATGGCCTTAACACCGAAAAATTCTGGAATGGCAACCGCAAAACAAAAGACGAAGCATTGGAAGGCCTCCCAATAGGTGGACCGATGACCTGCAGCCATCGACCACATAGCCACATGGGAAAATGCAAAGAGTATGAAAAAACGACCCATCACATAGACGGAAATCCACTTCGCGTCTTTCATCTCGCATGAACTCATTAATAATAAGGCTGCTGGTTAAGGTTGCGGAAATCCGCTGGATGTGCAGTGGATCGGTCCATGTAGCGACGCCTGGGTTCAGCAGTGGACCTCTTTCGGCTAAAATGATGATGATAAATAGGAAATCGCCTAAAATATGAAAAAGCCGTCATACGTATTTCGCCTAGCTTACCAAAATGCCGGTTGAAAATTATGTTACGCAAGCACTGCACCTCCACCTCGCACCCCGCTTACGCACCTGCCTCCGTGAAATGGCCTCGCTTTTAAACCTAGCAAGCAAGTACCAACCATCACAGAAAAGCAATTTGTTGTATTAACCGCTAGGCTACGCCGACAAAGTATTCTTCACCTCCGCTTACCAAAATCTTCATTACCTAATAAACATGCACGTCGAAGCTTTACTTATAAGGTCCTTATGACACGTTCAAGGTCTCAACTTACTCCACAATCATTGAAGCGCTAGCCTTGGCCGCAGATATTTTTATAAATTGGTAGACCCGGTTCAAATCAATGTTATTGTTGTATTTTGTTTGTTTTTGGTCTTTCATTTTTAACCGACTGACCAAAAAAGGAGGAGGTTCTATGTTCGACATTACGTACGTTTTTTTTTTTTTTTTTTTTATTTATTTTCACCGATATCTCCGTCAATTGTGGACCGATTTTGAAAATTATTTTTTTGTTTCAAAGGCTATATTCCGAAATTGGTCCCATTTTCGGCGATATACAACAGAACTCTTCAATAAATAACGGCAAATCTCTCGGGATTGCTGCAATCGCATGTCTGTTTATTGTTTATACCATTTCATAACATAACATCACGCCAGTACGCTCGAAAGGGGTATGCAGATCTCTCATTTCACCGGTTATATTCAAGTTTCATGTTATTCGGGTAATCTATACTGTCGTTATAGGTACTTACTTAACTACTTCCCTATTAGGTAGGTACAACTAAAAAGTGAAAAATAAATAAAAAACTTTTTTACAAAAAAATACTACCAACTTCCAAATAAGAATAACTTTATTTTTGGAAGTCGGTGTCCATAACATAAAAATTTGGTACTTACCAAAGAAACCGACTTCCAAAAATAAAGTTATTTTTCACTTTCTAGTTTTCTTATTTGGAAGTCGGTAGTATTTTTTTGTAAAAAAGTTTTTTATTTATTTTGAAATCTCATGCCTCTAATCATGGGGTAGATGGGTTTAGTAGCTACACCCTCATTTCACTGGTTCTCTGTATAAGGGCGCGAGTATTTGCCGACGATCAACTTGGCACAAAGCACAAATTCATCAGATAATCATTCAGCGGCATCACAAATTCATCATTAAGCAGAAAATCTTGAACATACTTGTTTGACTTGTAAATGGCTTTTGGTGATTGTTGCACTGAACCATTCATATCATCTTTGCAGAAATTGAATGTTTAAATGCGAAATGCAGTGCGAGCGTATACTGATACGTCTACAGGCTCCTTACAGGACAGGGCATCTTTACAAATAAAAACATCCTGTTGTGTTGAAGTTTGCTATTATTTGATGGGTTTGCTTTGATTACCTCTCCTAATGGGAAGTGGTGATGCATTTGACAAAAGCATGCTGGTCTAGAAGTAACCAAGGTACTTGGTAATTTTTAATAAATAATTGCGTTTATTTTTATTAATTTACAGGAATAATAGAATAAATTGTTTGTTGGTGCAAAAAAAAATCGCTTAAGATGCACTTGTTCGAGGCTTTAGACATATTTAATGGTGGATTGTTAATTGCGCCCATGAGTGTAGTTCTGTTTTGTTACCTTCTTGTCCTCTAGAATTAGTGGTGCTTACTTATAAAATATACAGGGGATTTTATCTATGGAGATAAATAAGAAACACATGGTTGGAGACAATAAGAACATTTATTTAATCCAGCAAAAATATTGAACATAGATTCAAAACTCTAATAATGTGCTACTATCTAGCATTAACATGTCCATCTTTCTGAGAAATGGCTGAAAAGCCTGGCCGTTTGTTGCTTTTGCTTATACATCCATTTTTTTTTGCTTTTTTATCTGCTCGAAATAAGTTAATATTGTGAATTGAATATATAGTTTATATATGGTTATACATTGAGTAACTTGCAGCATACAGACATTGAGTAAATGTTACTGATAATCAAGAGTGGTAGGAGTATTCGTCAATAGATATCGACCTATTTGCTTTATGGTTGATCGGCTCGTAAAACAATTCAAGTTATGTATTTAAAACCGAAACGTTTAGATATAAAAAATATCTTATACCTTCATAATTTTAAATCAAATTTTAAGCTATACAATTTTACAGTGGGCTGTCCCCAAATTTTGTAAAAAAGATCGCAGTCGAGGCTAAGTCGAAGCCAAGTTTACGAAAATTTATAAATTCAATATATATGAGTCAAGTCTCGAATATTTGTCTTACGAACACTCCTAAATATAATACATTTAAATCTAATCAGTTTATTTCATAGTTCACTAATTTAATAATTACTTTCTTACATCAAAATGTATAATATTAGATACTATCCTACTTAGTTCATAGACTAGATTTGCAGTAACATAAGATACATAATTTAAAACACAACAATTACCTAAGGATGAATATAAACAAAAAACTTAAATATATATATTCAAATTTAAGCTCTAAAACTGACTCAAGGTTTGACCTAGTACAAGGTAGGTATGCCTTGCTCTATTCGAGACAGTTTCTAAAATAACAACGACTTCGCATGTAAGAAATCAACAACCTTTATATTTAATATATTAATATACGATGTAAAATATGATACTATATTTAAATTAATTGAAGCACTTATAAATAAGTACCAAAACATTAAACTATCAACAAATTAAAACGACGCTCTAAGTAAGTTCAAACATGATATTAAATTGATTCGATTACTGAGTAATGTAATATGTATTAAAGATACAATGTGTCTATACTGTAAACCAGCTAAACACATAGTGAAACGATATACTTGAATATGAATGTTCTCTAATTAGTTTTAAGATAAAACGGTTAATTGGGAAACAGTATCCCTCACCCTAGTCGCACTCAAAATTGCTTTTATATTGAGAATTCGACAAGTCATGATAGAAACCATTTTTTTAATACAATTGTTTGAAGCCATAAATGTTGTAGCTTAATCGCTACAAGACGCTTTGCTTTAGTATTTTTATAAATTTTTCAAAGCAGGCCGGTTACAATTATACAAATTTTCATATTTCGTTTGTCAAGAAAACAGAAGAAATTTTTTATATCGGACTGACAGAATGAAATATGAAAATTTGAATTATTGTAACCGACTTGTTTTGATAAATTAAAAAAGACTAAAGCAAAGAGTCTTGTAGCGATTACGCTACAATATATATAACTACCAACCCGCACTGGGCCTGCGTGGTGGATTACGGCCCATTCCCTCTCACAAAGAGGAGCCTGTGTTCCAGCAGTGGGAAAATTAACAGGCTGGTGATGTTGATGATGATATATAACTATGAGGGTAGATACAGGAAGGGTTTGGCACAATGTAAGCATAGGTAGGTATGCTACTATCGCATCTGTTTTGTAATAGGTTATGTTTTATATTCCAATAAAAGCGATTGTAATTGCGAGAATCAGACGTAAGGTACAAACGAAATGGTAGGTACGCAAAAATGTTTGAAATAGGTGATGAAAAGAAATGATGAAGGATGTTTTTTTTATTACAATAGCGGCTTTCTAAAGATGTAGATAATATTATCAGTTCGGCTCTCAGAAACCATCGATATCGTGTTGGCAACAATCATCTACAGATTATATATTTTTGTTTTTTAAACAACTCTGTTTAGCGTCGCAAATACCCTGTGCGCGAGGAGCTAAATCTGATTAATCGTGTAGTCGTAAATCTGTAACAAAGGGAGAAATGTAATTAAACATACTTATTATTTATATTCGTTATCTTATTACTGTATTGTTGCAGTCTTGTTGAAATTGTGTATATGGAAGAGTTATTTATATGTTTCGGCGGTAAATCCCAGCTACAAGATCTTTGCTATTTCAGATACAAAGAAATGGCGAAAAAGTAACTGAAAAATCATTACGCAGCCCTAAGAACATGAAAAGCTGTGATACAGTAGAATAATAGTTGAGTTTTTCCCTCACTTGAGCAAAATCTTTTACTATTTGATGCCCTTAAGATAGCCTGTGTGATATTTGGCTAGATCCTATAAAATATGAAAAATCGAATATCAAATATACGTTTAACCGTATACAATTAATATGTTAATTTGGGTAAAGAATGTACAAATTCTACTCGAATTTAAATATTTCTATCATGCATTAGCGTAGCGAAGGTGCTACGTGACGCTTCTTGATACGTACGGTCAAAACTAATGTTACCACTACTACTAGAACTGATATTTAAAACCTATCAATTTATGAATGTATTCGTAGATACCTCTCTAAATATTGCAGCACCATATTTTATGTCCACTTTATTTGAGTAAATTCGACTTAGTATAAGCGCAGCGTCTGTAGTATTCTAGTATTATCATGAATAGAAATAAAACAAACTTTATATGCAAAGAGAACGCGGTAAATAAGAATGAACAACAAGGTATTTCGCCGAGTATCGCCTTATTTATGATTACTTGAGAGGGTTCATATGCAGTCCTTTACATTTCTCATGAATAAAGTGGTAATTCATTTTGAATGAAAACGAATAAAAATGTTATGCTAAATGAATACTTGTCTGCAATAGATAGTGTTTAAGATATATAAAGGGTTCCCTTGAAAAAAGCTGTTTTCTATTAAAATAGTATGCAGAACAGCAGACATCATAAAGCTCGAAGAGTTTGTAATACAAAACGTTTCTGCATTCAATAGTCAAGTGGCGTTTTACTAGAAAACTGACGACACTATTAACACTAGGCAGTAGGCACTTAAAGCGAAATGATTTTACACTGAATTTGAGTTGGCCCTAAAAGTGGTATTAAATAATTTTGCGGCGGTACAATAAATTAATGTGATTGCGGTCAGAAACTTTCCATTTCAGCACAATCTGAGGGACCAAATTTGGAGTCGTTTGTAGGTGTAAAATAAAATTGGAATTCTTTTTTTGTATCTACTAAATCGCAGCAGTCCAGACGGTCGATGGCCTCAAAAAAGCAGTTCAAGGACACAGAACGACCTGCGGGCAGCCCTGGCTCTGCCTAGGTACCCGGGAATTAGGGACTGCCCGTGGCGAAATGAGACCTTAAACTTTTGCTTATCTACAATACAAAAATTTCTATATTGTTTTAGCCTTGACTTTGAAGACACGTGTTAGCGTGATCGAAGCTCGCGGCGGCGACGACATCCGTCTGCCTATTAATGTTCTTTATTACGCTCTATAATGATCAAACTTCATGAGACTTTGATCATTACAGCTACGGCCCGAAAGTGTCAGCCGGTCAACCGACGCTGTCCTCTCGTACCTATATATCTATACCCATCGAAGCTGCCTAACTTCTAATTACAGTTAAGTATTTGGAACTGTCATTTGTTAGAAGGACACCTACTCAATTGCGCATAAATGAATGAACGGTTTTTATCCCATTTGACTTGTCTTACTCTTGGATTGGATTAACAATGACACCTAGTCATGTGTTGGATCATTCGTTTCCGTTCATGATGGTTGAGCGGAGTGGTGCCGATTCATGTGACATGTTCGTGAATGGGCGCCCCACACTAGGAATTTCTTCCTGTATCGTGAGTGCGTTTACAAACATTTAAACTCACATACACAAACAACCAGAGCCGGAAAAACTATCTGTAAATCATACAAATATTTGTTCCGTACGGGAATCGAACCCGCGACACGCAGCACAGTAGTCATTCGCTCATCCAATGCGCCAACCGTGCGCATGTTGTAACCTAATACTTGTTAAACACCTTTTTTAAAAGAGTAAGTGTGGAGTTTCTTGTCCGTTCTTCTCCATAAAAACCTACTTTTCCGAATGGACGGTAGAATCAATTATTATTACTTTGATATTTAAATTTTTGCAATTCAAAAGTGTCTCTTAATGGCCTAATTGAATGAAGAAATTTTGATTTTGATTTTGGGACTTTTAGACTTTTATATGTATTCCCCTGATAAATTGCGTAAAAATGAGTTGTTTATGAATTTATCTTGTCAAAAACTACATTATATAAAGGGGCTATATGGACTGTCATTCCATCAGATAGGACGGTGAAACAAACAAAAAAATAATTACATTTGCGACCTAAAAGTTACGCGGTTAATCGCTGTCGCTGATAGAATGGTCCTTTGTCTCACCTTGCAGTCGCAGCGGTCGGTCAATTTAGAGGGAATCCTTCTGAGTGTCGTCGGCGGGCGGTACTCCGGCGGCGGACATTTTCCTGCGTTCGTTCCGTGCGCGGGAAACGGGCCGGTAGTACTGCTCGCTCCGCCGCCGTCAGCGCTCTGGCGCCGGGGCCTCGGACTCCAATTCCACCCACAATGATGAGATGACGCGTGCATCTGTAGTAAACACTCATTATAGTAAAGGTATGCTTACAATCTGCACATGGAATCCTTAACATCATGTTAGGATGTTTTATACATATATATGGATACATCTAGGCGTGAGTGCTATATGTGTCGACCACATCATTATTTATAACGCCTTAGATCTAACCTGTAATGTTATAGTTGTAAACTTAAATAAATAAATCATCGTTCCATCAGATATTGTGGTCAAACACGAAAATCAAGGCCTGGCTGTTTCTCCTACTTTCCTAATCTTATCTAAAAATAAAACATAGTAACACTGTCTGCCTAACACCTACCTACGTTACAAAAAGATACATAAGAAACAAACATACTGTCTTTGCTTCTATATACTTAGAAATTCAGTAGACTCAATAACACCGTATTCCTGAATAAAATAACTTAAGAACAGACAATTCTTTATAGGAAATAAGATAGGGAATTTGTCAGCTTACAGTTGCTCATTCTGCTGACGTGAAATAGGTATTATAAAGCAGACCAGGCTCGCTTGCACCATGTGCTTTTTGCCCACGTAAACCTCTTCACATTTGATCAGTAAAGCCTTCATTATTTTATTTTATCTTACCTATCCTATACTATTAAACGAGCAATATTTGTTTACATATTTCCAAACACGTTCTCTTAAACGGCTGTAACGATTTCGATAAAATTTGAAATATAGGGCGGCGAAACGGTGTCCTCCATAACGCAAAAAGTTTATACCTACCAAAGACACCGACTTCCAAAAATAAAGTTATTTTTCACTTATTAGTTTTCTTGTTTGGAAGTCGGTACAATTTTTTTGTTAAAAAGGTACACATCTACGTACCCCTTTAGAGCGTACTGGCGTGATTTTATGTTATGAAATGGTATAAACAAATAACAGACATGCGATTGCAGCAATCCCGGGCGATTTGCCGTAATTTATTGAAGAGTTCTTTTGTATATATCCGAAGTTATTCATCAGATCTTCACTAAATTAAAATGGGACCAATTTCGAAACAGACTCAATAAAAAAAAAAAACGATCCATAATTGACGGAGATATCGGTGAACAAACACAAAAACAAAAAACTAACATAAAGTCGAACATAGAAAGTCGTCGTTTGGTAAGTCGGTTAAAAATATAAATGGCGCGCCGTCGCCACCCCGCTTACGTACTTTGTGCTACTATTATTTAAATTGCTTAACACTAGACCACTCAGTGTCTTAGGGATTAAAATGAGGTATATTGCCATGAATGGCAAGCACCATCATTATATCGTGGTGGTACTGTATCACCGGTTAGAATGGCATGGAAGTTCATAATGCCCCAAAATTATATCACCATCAAGTGTAGTGTATAGTTATCAAGCATACTGTGAAGTGAGAATGTAGCATGTGGCACATATATCTCAGCCGTGCAGATGATTTCACTAGTCGCAGAAAAAGCATTAGAAAAGTTTTTGCAATATTCGAACATCTAGAATGTTCGAATGTCGATATTGATCTGGAAAACCGAGTAACCATTATACGTAGGGTATAATGGTTACTCGGTTAAAGGCAGGGCTAGCTTTTATATCTACAGCGGCATTTTCAGTCGCAATTGCTGCAAAATTCTCCACATTGATTAAATGCGTTTACAGTCAACACAGAAATACCTAGTCTATGCAGTTTTATCTAGGATCAAGGTACATGTTGAAACATCGAATAAATAAACAGTTCGATATTCAAAGTAAAATATCCTCGCCGTATTGTTGACAAATCACCTGTTATCCTCACATAGTTACAAAGAATTTGGACCATAATTGTCTCGAAATATTCTTTCAACCTAAACGTAGGTATGATTGTGTGGCAAAGTTATCCTAACTCCATACAAACAAATACGTTATTTACTGGAGCGTTACTTCAGTCAACATGTAGCCGGCCGGCTCATATTATCCAGCGCCGCGACGCAAGTGTTTGCCAGAATGAATACGTATTGATGGCAAATATTGTGTTACACATGACTCGTAAGAACGACGTGGAGAAAAGACACGCATAAGCAATGGGAACTAAGACCGTATCGATACTATACTTAGGGTTGTGCGGGAAGTTTATTACCTACCTAAGTTTAGTAACTAAATTGATTACCACCTACCTATGGCAGTTTTTCGGTATATTGACACACTTCTCACTTAAAACCCCATTTAAGTAACATAATGCTTATATTATTAGCAGATAATGAAAACCTTGTCTTTCTCTGGAGCATTCTTGCCTTGTGCAGAAATGGAATGAGCATTAATTTTGATGCGATTTTGGACTATTAAAAATCCAAATTAGCCCATCATGATATCCCCGAATGACAAGTCAAGATTATCTTAGAAAGAAGAATATTATTTATTTATTTATTAAAACTACATCCAACATACAGGTACATAGGCGGACTTAATGCATGAGGCAATCTCTACCAGTCAACCAAGTGTGATGAAGCGATAACATGGCAAGTGCATTAAAAAAAATAGAGATGAATTTCATATACTTATACAGTGTCATTTGTAGATACTTGCTAGGCTCGAACTCGAACGCCGCTACGGCCATATTATTGGCTATAAACTATTGTAACGGAAGCCACGTACAAATCGCAAATCACGCCATTTGGACGCTTTGGATGGTGATTAATGTTCAAGCAATTTCGATTCTCTTAGTTCGGTCCCTCAACACACTTCTTCCCTTGCTCGCAAAATAATGTTGGGACCAGCGGTCGCTAAAACTTTCATGACATTAAACCGCTAATAGTCCTAGTTTCTCGCACATTGTTTTATAGTCCATTACAAGGATATATTGATTTAACTAGTTCGGTTACTACTTGTTCTTTTGTGTGGGCAGAATCAATATATCACTTTCGAAACATTTTGCCAACACGTCTTAGTTTGCCGCTAGTTTGGAAATAGAAAACTATCCTCGGGAAAGCATAATAAAAGCATATTTGGAAGGGTATTGGAATGCAAATATGGATTTAAATATTAAACGCCTTTGTGTTTTGGCTTTTGTATTCATGCGCTCGCTTTCGTTATTAGATGAGCGGAGAATTGAATACGAAGGCTATGTATACTTTTTATTTTTATTATTGATTCCGATTATTCACTCGATAATTCTGTTTTAATACAACCATATTTCTTGTGTCACTAGTCGACTGGAGTGACAAGATAAACACACAATCCATACAATGGCTGAAAAGATATGAAGGTCAAACATGAACTACAAAAGTTTCTGGTCGACATTGTCAGAAATCTCTAGGAGGATCTAATATTGTATGGCAAAAGTTTTCACAAGAACGTGGATATCTACTAAAATGTCATAAATAAAGTATTTCATACAGCTAAGTGGCTCCCAAAGGGAACATTGGGCGCCTCAAGTAGATATGTGATCATTCGATAGAAAACATTTATTGAATGGATGTTATTATACCGTATTTGGTCGATCATATTTATTCGTACTGAAGTTTAAAGTGCGCAGTTTTATATTGCACATTAGTGTCACGTTCTGACGCTAACTAATCTTTAATAAAAAGGAAACGCAGAGCATAGCTCTCTCCATTGCCCTTTGAGTGACTGTAAGCTTTCTGATGTGGCCCATTGTAAGGGACCACGTCTCAGAGCCATATGTCATCACTGTTCTGACAAACAACATGATGACAACATGTTCTGTTCTGTTACACTGTGGTAAGTTGGACGAGAAGATACCGCGCAACTTCCCGAATGCTGCCCAGCACAGTCGAATTCGACGGTTGACCTCTTTCTCGAAGTTGGCCCTACCCAACTGGATCGTTTGTCCCAGGTAGACATAGTCGCCCACAACTTCGAGTGTAGAGTCTCCGACCCTGATAGGAGTGGGTGTAACATGGGCATTCAACATCACCTTGGTTTTGTCCATGTTCATCCTAAGACCCACTCTTTCGTAAGCTCTACTGAGGTCATCGAGCATTGTACTGAGGTCCTCCATATGGTCTCTGCCATAACCACTATATCGTCGGCAAACCGAAGGTGAGTGATGTAATCGCCATTGACGTTAATGCCTAGCCCTCTCCAGTCCAGAACCTTAAAGACATCCTCCAGTGCAGCGGTGTACAGTTTCGGAGATATGACGTCTCCCTGTCTCACACCTCGCTGCAGAAGGACGGGTTCCGAGGTCTGGTCCTGAAGTTGAACTGGTGGAACATGGAGGCGTTTTTGTACAAACACTTCAATACCTCGATGTACCGGTAGTCGATTTGGCACCGTTGGAGAGACTACAGTACAGCCCAAGTCTCGATCGAATCGAAGGCTTTCTCGTAGTCCACAAACGCGAACGCGATAAGGCCGCCTGTTGTATGTTTGTTTTAATTTTAAGGTTTCCATATGTATTATTGTTTTTTATCTTGGTGTACAATAAAGTATATATAAATAAATAAATAAACGCGAAACAGAGAGGCAGGTTGTACTCTTTGGTCTTCTGTATAACCTGCCGCAGCGTATGTATGTGGTCTACGGTGCTGAAGCCTTTACGGAATACGGCTTGTTCGGGAGGCTGGAAATCGTCAAACCTGCGCGCGAGACGATTCGTGATGACTCTTGAAAACAGCTTGTTGACATGGCTAAGAAGTGAGATGGGCCTATAGTTCTTCAGTAGGACATTGTCACCCTTCTTGAAGAAGAGGACCATCACACCACTGCACCATGCCTGTGGCGTTTTCCCCTCAAGTATGACGAAATCAAACAGCTTTTGAAGGGTCTAGTACTGGTTTTCCACCCGCCTTCAGGAGTTCGGCCGTAATGCCGTCATCACCCGGTGCCTTGTTGTTCTTAAGCTGTTTCTGAGCCATCCTAATCTCGTACAGGCTGACGTCCGGAATGTCTTCGGTATAGTGTCGGGTCAATGTAGCTCTAGGGTCATTTGCTAGATTCGCGAGGGGTTTACTGATAGACGTGTACAACTTCACATAGAATCTCTCGATTTCCCTCAGAAGCTCCGGTTTGGCGGATACGATCCTGTCATCATCGGTCTTCAGTTTCGTGAGCTGGCTCTGCCCAATAGACAGATCTCTTGCTAAGACCTTGGAGCCCTTATTCCACTCAATCGCATCATTAATACTTTCGGTATTAAAGCGGCGGAGGTCGCTTTTCAAGGACTTTGAGATTCGTCTATTTAGCTGCCGGTATTTCACCGCATCGTCTGAAGACTGCAGGATCATCTCACGCCTCTCATTATCGTGATGCTCATTAGTTTGAGAGTAGGCTCAGAGAGCTTTTTGTTTCTATCTGTACGGCGGGTCTTGAAAAACTTCGACCCGACCGTATGGACAGCTTTCACGAACCCATCGCTGTATTTGTCCACGGAGCTCCCTAGGCACACGAAATGATTCTGGAGTTCGAGCTGAAAGGTCTCGGGGTTTTGGATCTGGATCTGTGCTGGAAGGAGCGTGGACTTCATCAGTCGAGACCTTTCAAGCTTGACATTAATGTTCAATGTGCCTGTTACCATGCGGTGATCGCTCCCGGTTTTCAACGAATTGTTCATAGGGACATCATTGAACATTTGCCCATTCTCTGGTGTTTCCCTTAGTCACCTCTTACGACACCCACGGGAAGATATGGGATGGTGAAATTCTTTACGTCCGTCACCATACGGTACAATATTCATTCTGAGAGCTAAAATTAATCAACATAAATTGATACTAATTCAATCAAGTATGCTTCTCAGAATAGATGTGGGAATTTTTCCGGCGGTACTAAGGAGCGACTTCTCATGGATATTGACATTAGCCAACAGGTTCGCCGTTCCCGAAGCGATCTGGCGACAACGACAACCCTGCGCGCCTTCCTGATGTCGTATAACTCGTATATGGTGCGGAGGACGGTCCTTCGATATACAGGATGTCGACAGATTTTGGAAAACAGCGGACCTATAAGGTTCGGACGCGGAATATTTCAGGACGATAGTCTAAGTCCACTATGGTTTTGCTTTGCCTTGAACCCTCTCAGTATACTACTGAAGAGTACGGGTCTGGGCTCTCAGTTAAGAAGAGATGGTCAGATCACATCGCACCTCCTTTACATGGATGATCTGAATCTCTTTGTCCTCAACAACTTGAAATTAGGGCATGCAATATCGCAAGGTTCTCAATTCCGGAACCGAGTTCTGATACTGGAGATCTGATTCCGGAACTAGTTCCAGAACTGATAACTTTTAAGGTTTGTTTCAAATCAAACAAGATTTATAATTATATCAGTCTTTTAATAATTTTTAGTAACAAATTAAACATATTTGGTCATCTTTCTCCCTTATTACTCTAAATAAACATTTCAAACCGTAAAACCAACAAGGCTTATCTTCTTCTTCTTCTTCGTGTTGCTGGCACGACAGTCTTTCAAATGTGTTTGGCCCAAAACTTAGCTACCTTCACGGCGTTATCTGTGGCAGCACATAGATCACCCTGGTTTCATATTTTGACACCCTGCACACCCTGCCGCTCTTCCGTCGAGGTAACCCCATTTTGCGAGGATGGAGTTACATCTTCCTACGTGGGTTCTACAGCTGTTCAGGAAAACCATCTGAACTAAACGCCAACGGTTAGCTTTGCCGGTTAGCCAACTGAGAACAGACTCTATTTAGAGTTTTCCAGGTCGGCCACGGCAACGCGTGCCCAGGCGGGACTCGGGAAGCTCGCTGATGGCGCGGTGAAATAAGCGCGAGGCTTGAGCTTCTCTAGCTATGGATCGCACCAAGTTACTAATAGAAACCGGTTCAGTAACACCATCAGGTTGGCATTTGGCGAGGACAAATGTACCTATACTGTCATGCATGTAAAGCAAGGGCAGATTATGGAATTCGTGTGAATAAAAATCTCGGATTCCTTACACCATAGATCCCTCTCCTTAATCTCTCTTTTCTTTCCTCTCTCTGTATTTGGGTATGTCGGAAGTACTAGGATGCTACTGACGTGAAACTGTCGTTGAAGGAGCGCTTCTTTGGCCTGAATAAAGCACTAAATAGTATTTTATCAGGCGGGAGCAAAGTTCTCTTTCGGTATACTCAGATGTATTCGGACGGAACATGACGCCCTGGATAGAAGGGACCGCATACTGTTTACCGCAAATCGTATCCGTGATGCATACGATTTGCGCCGTCATCGGTGATGAGACCGTATCGTCGTGGAAGTGCGGGGGTCGTGGCTTTTGAAATGCTAAGACCTTACACAACCTGATGGTATGCGAGGTCCTTAGAGAATATTTCCGGGAAGCCGAAAGGGTATGCATCGAGATGTGGTAGCGGTGGACAAGGGTCTTACCGCTCTCCTTGGCTAACGAGAACTGGCGCAAACCAATTGTAATAAATCAATCTACCTAGCCTTTTCCCAACTATGATGGGTCGGCTTTCAGATTAACCGGATTCAGCTGGGTACCAGTATTTTACATGGAGCTACTGCCCATTTAACCTCCACAACTCAGTAACTGGGTAACACGATACCCCTTGGCCAGGCTGGTGACAGATTTCAGGCTTCTGACTACCCGTAATGACTGTCAGAGATCTTCAAACTGAACTTGCTTGTTGAGGCACGGAGGAATCTCGCTATGTTAAGATGGTCACCCTTCCACGGACCGACCTCGGCTAGCGTTGCTTAAGCCTAAAAATCGACCCGTGCGGCTGTTATTATTTTAGCCATGAGCTTCTCAGCATGAGCAATAATAATAATAATTTAATAATAATCGTACATATTTTGCCATAGTCCTGCATCAACCCGGTACATTTAATTTTCTGTCGGTTTGAAATCACTTTTTAAATTTACGTTACCTCCACATATTATTATACGACATACTATTACCCTTTGGTTTCTATACAGCTGCCTTTTTTTAGATCATTGTGAGCTGAAGAGCCGTCTTACGATGTTTGAAATCGTTCGAATCACTTTTTTTTGTTTCTTTGACTTATTGTAACTTTATACTCCACCGTTACTGGAGCGGATGGCGTTTAGAGTTCTTACGTATTCTAGTATTATAATCGGTCGGTATTAAATTACTTTTTATTTTAGTTGCCTCCCAGCGTATAGCGAAATCGTTCCACGTCGTTCCTCAAAGCTTGATAATATAATATTTTTTATCTACACTCACAACGTAATGTTCCAAATACGAATTCGAAAAATATTGTATAAACACGTACTTTATATTCGTGGATAGGTAAAATTAAAAAAAAATAGTAGTTTATGCAATGGTCATAATAGGGGTTATTAAAACACGAGCGTAGGTTTATCAAATGAGGCGAAGCCGAATTTGATAATAATATTAAGCGAGTGTTACCAAATTATATGCTATTGAATACACTACTTTATCTTCACTCATACAGTTGAAATAAAACAAAAGTGGAAAAGGAAAAAATATGTGGTATGGTATGGCGGGCAATTTAGAATCTCATTGCGCAGCCCGCGCATCCACAGACAACTGACAATGGCATGAGCCCATATGCGCCAGAAAATTAAAAAGTAAAAGTGTGCTATAAAAATTAAAAAGTTATTTTATGATGCAGTTGTTTGAAAATCGAAGGAAAATGTTGAACTATAATGGTTTTTTTTTTAATTTTACCTATCCACGAATATAAAGTACGTGTTTATAGTTAACTATTATTTAACTATTATTACACTCGCGTAATATTATTATCAAATTCGGCTTCGCCTCATTTGATAAACCTACGCTCGTGTTTTAATAACCCCTATTATATGACCATTGCATAAACTACTATTATATGATCGCTTTTGAGACAAGATGTGCAATCAAGTAGACAATAGGCGCGGTTACAGGAGGTGCAATTAGCCATACAACTGGGCCTCGACCAACTGTGTCTAAAATTCCAAATTAGACACAAATATAGCTTTATCTATACTAATATTATAAAGAGGTAAAGTTTGTGAGTTTGAGACGTTGTGGGGGGTAATCTCTGGATCTACTGAACCGATTTTGAAAATATTTTCATCAGTAGAAAGCCACATTTTTCCTGAGTGTCATAGGTTATAATTTATTTTCAATCAAAATTGTGATCTTTATGAACATTGCAATAATGTAACCCAAAGTAGCCTTCAGCCAAATCTTGCCTATAAAATTCATTCTTTGACGTGCGCTGAGAAAACTATTGATGAGACATTATGTACTACATGATTCAAGTACTCATTATTACCTACAAAAAAGTCAAAACAAAAGTTGGTTACATTTTTATTGTAATATAATTCTTATTCAAATAAATAGTTTAACAAATTAGTAGGTAGGGTGGGGTAGGTAAGGTTGGGTAGGTAGGGTTGGGTAGGTAGGGTTGGGTAGGTAGGGCAGGTAGGTAGATAGGTAGGTAATCTGATGACGGGAGCGAAGCCACGGGCGTCAGCTAGTCCTTTATAACTTAGATATATAGATATATTTTAGTTATCCTTGGAGGGTGGGCACATTCATGAGTTTTTGAAAAATAGGTGCCGAAGGTTGAGTTATTGTGTGATTTTTTTTACTTAGTCTTACTAGACAATTGTTTAAAACTTGTTAACTTGTTTATTTAACTTGTGGTCATAAATAATGGTCACGGCTTGTTACAAGTGCTACTATTCTTCGAGCCTGCCTCCCATAACTTCTGGATAAATGTGAATGATCAAAATAAAATCTGATTTACCTATTTTTTTAATACGACTATTAAAAAATTTCGATCTCGCCTTTTAACTTATTTTGAAGTATATATTTGTATATTCGTATAAATGGTCAACAGAAAATCATATAATCTATATCTATTAAATGGCCACGACACACATAATGGTAACTTAAGAAAAACATCTTTGATTCGTTGCCGTCGAAGATGTTAGTTGAACGTAGATTAGCGAAGGTGTGAGATGAGTAGATGGCGAGTCGGTATCTACCATGAACACAGTGCATTGGTTAAGTAAGTAATACCCGCACACCTTGGACAATGGTATACGCAATCGCAATCCCGTTTTTTAATTCTCTCACCGGGTTTTTCAGCAGGGCCTTGTTGAGATGGAGCTTCGATAGCCTCTTCAATGCAGCTTTGTTCGTCGGGGAATTGCACGTGTTTCTTGATAGCGGATCGGCTTGGTCGTGATAACACCGAGGCTGTTAACAGACATTAAGTAGATTAATGAATACAAATAGATATAGATACTACTCGACCGTAAACATAGCACATACAGTTTTAGAAAAATTATAGCTTTACCGAGAAACTTGATTTTGATTAGCGTATTTTTACGTTAACTCTTTTATTTGTGTAACAGTCTGTTTCTAAATCTCCATGTGTCTTGTTTAGGTACGTCTGGGTAATGGTTACTATAGTGAATTATGTATAGTAAGTAAAATAACGTTGTATTTATTGTAGGGTACACTGTAAATAATACAAAATATAGGTAAGAGTCGAGTGTCAGATGCTACATGCTGAATTACGGGCAAGTAGGTGAGCCTAGCAGACATTATTATAATACATTCTATCTTTATTGACGTGTTGTGTAATTTTATTATTTTCAGGGGTTACTTATCTATTAGGTTTTCAGTTGACTAATAAGGTAAATAAATTGTAGAAAATTTTGATTTGGTTTCATTATTACATTTTAAAGATTTTTCGAGTTGCTGAGATTAGTTAAATAAGAGTTGTTAAGAATGTATAACTGGGTTAAATAAACTTCACATTGCTACTTGCCAGGTTCATTCACTTGAATCTTGTTATCTCCTGCTTGAGAAGACGATACTGTTATCGCCGGGATACCTCGACCTTAAATAACATAACATGAAAATAAAAGGAATGTGAAAAATTATAATACATAAAATAATAGAAAAAATATGGTATGTGAATGATTAAACAAAGTTTTAAATTTATCAAAAAATACTAGTGGAATCAAATCAATTTTAAAAATGGAAAACGTCCCAATCGCATCTCATTTCCTAAACGGGCTATACGAAAATGTACCTCCCCGAATACCTGAATCAATTTATTAATAATTTTTTAAATTGAGCATTTTAAGTTTTACGACGAACCGAAAGCTGAGGAGGGTTTTCAAATATCTGTTTTTTTTATATAATATTTTGTAAGTGTAACATACGTAAGTCCATCAATGCCTAGTTGTGGCCAAGGCTTGTATAGTACTTTTCTCAAATATTGCGCGGAAATTAAAACTAAGTAGTACCTAGGACTCATTTTTTAGGGTTCCGAAGTCAACAAGGAACCCTTATAGTTTCGCTCTGTCCGTCTGTCCGTCCGCAGCTTAGCTCAGAGAATCTAAGTACTAGAAATCTATAATTTGGCATGTATATACATATTAATAATTCCGACAAAGTGGTATAATAAAATCATGAAAAATATTTTTTTTTCGGGTACCTCCCATAGAC
Source organism: Anorthoa munda (assembly GCA_945859665.1). Lineage (NCBI taxonomy): Eukaryota > Metazoa > Arthropoda > Insecta > Lepidoptera > Noctuidae > Anorthoa > Anorthoa munda. The sequence goes on along the minus strand of OX243893.1, from coordinate 53,498,758 downwards.
ATAAAGTGGGGATGTATTTTTTTTTCTCGTCTATCCCATGGTGTGGGGTATCGTTGGATAGGCTATTCAAAAATATTATGGGTTTGTTAAAAACATTTTTCGATTCAGAGATTCGTTTGCGTAAAATTAAGCTTTAAGTTGCAAATTTATGTTAGAGTCAAGTGTCCCCCCCCCCCCTGCCAGCGAAACGGTTGCTCTAGCAGTGAAAAAATTTACGGCAGTAGTAAATATAACGAAATTAAAAGGAAAATTATCACGGATAACAAGGCTTTACAAGTTTACGAGTAATAGTCGACCAACTTATAAAATGTACTTGGGACAGCAAAAATTTTGTACAAATGCCATTGAAAAATTACTAAAATAAAGTTGATAGCTGTGTAAAACAGAGTAAATATAATGCTTACGAACTATGTAAAAATATACAAAATATAAATCATAACAGGCTTTACAAGTTTACGAGTAATAGTCGACCAACTTATAAAATGTACTTGGCACTGTAAAATTTTTGTACAAATGCCATTGAAAAATTACTTAAATATCGTTGTTAGCTGTGTAAAACAGATAGTAAATTAATGCTTATGAACCATGTCAAAATATACAAAAATAAAATCTTAACATCCTTAATAATAATGATTTCTAAATTAATAATGTTTAAGCTCGAATAACGCATTGGAGTGGCCGGAGTCGTTGGCAGTACCAGAACGTAGTCCATACGGCGCATGCGCGCGGTGGACTCTATTTTTTGTTAGTGCAGAAGTATTTTCGACGTTTTGTAATTAAAACGTAAAAATAAAGTCAAATTAGATTCGATTTCCAAGCAAATTACTTATTTTCTTTTGTCGATATCCTTCAATAAAGTTAATATTCGACCCGACTTTATCACTAATTGAGTAGCGTAAAACTTTCCAGAATGAAATAGTGAACTGCGATATTAGAGGAGATTTGAGGTGAATACATTCGACTTTTTTCTAATTCCGAAAGAGAAATGAACAAGGAGCGTGCACGCAAGGATCCAGGAACGAACTATACCATTCCCCGTGGCTCTAACGCGCGCTCGTATCGGCTCCTTTCGCAATTCGCACCCGCGGTGGTACTTAAGTATATAATGTTTTTCTAACTTCAGTTGCGAAGTTGGATTTTATAACTCCTTCTTCAGTTACCAGTTAGTCCTTATTTAGTTTAAGTCAAGAGTGAATAGATTACATCTAGGCAAGCGTGCTTCACCGTAGACCACATCATCGCTTACCATCAGGCGAGATAGTGGTCAAACGCGAGTATATAGATTAAAAAATCCTATGTGGGCCTGTTTTTAGACTTTGTGAGCCGCTGAAACCGTTCTAATGTTTATGTAACAACAACAAAACCCTCTTTATAGTCCGCATTATTATGCAACTTCGGAACCCTATTACTGCGCGTGGCCCGACACGCACTTGGCCGGTTTTTTTTCTAAATACAACTACAATAATTTTTCCTTCGTTAAAGTGTTCATTTGTTTTTTTTTTCAATAAACAGCTTTAGTTCGAAATTTAAATAAAACCTTTGATAAGTTATTTTCTTGGTTGCCATGTTTCGGAGTAAAACATCGTTCCGATTTTTAAATTACACGGTAGATATGAGTTACTATGTAATTTATTTGGCCGCTAAACCACGACAGATATGGATTTTCATACAAATTTTGCCGGCCGCTGCTCGCATGTATTTGACCAGCACAGCAATTTCGATTTATCTCGAAGAAGGTGGGCAAAATCATGCTAAAATTTCCAAGCATGTTTGAGAAATAGTACATTACTGCAGCGGTCAGCAAAAGAGGCATTAATGGATGAACATGTAAATGTGGGCCGAGGCGAAGACGAGGCACACATACTTAAGTCCATCAATGCCTAGTTGTTGCCAAGGCTTGTATTTAAAACTAAGTAGAACCTAGAACCACAAAATAGAAAATATACAGAAGAGCCACTCCGCCGTATAGAAAATTGACAGCTAAATTTGACAGATTCACTAGGGTTGCTACTATATTGATATCGAAAAAAAGGGAGTAGGTTGAATAAGTTACAAACTTTTATACATCGATTCATCTTAACATACATATACATACATATCGTATCATGCTTACATGCCGAGGGTACTGTGCATCAAATATCCATTAACTATCACGAAGCCACAAACGACGAAGATTGGAGGGTAAGAAGACGTAACAATTGTGTAATAATGATCCCACTAAAAACATTAAATTGTGAAAAACACCAATATCGAAAAAAAAATTAATGTGAAAAAAAAAGGTAATAAATAAAATCAAAAAACCCGACTGCTTAAAAAGCGAACTAAAAAGATGTACTTAAACAAGAAGAAAATTATGCTGTTCAGTCGGAGGAAACATATTTGTGAGCTGGATGACTTAAACCATGTTATTATGTTAAGTTTCATATTCTTTCCAATTTCGTCTATGTACTTAAATAATCCATACTAATATTATAAATGCGAAAGTAACTCTGTCTGTCTGTCTGTCTGTTACCTTTTCACGTTCAAACCGCTGAACCGATTTAAATGAAAGTAGGTATGGAGATAGTTTGAGACCCGGGAAAGGACATAGACTACTTTTTTTTTCCAAAAAACTCAAAGGAGGAGAAATGGGGGCATGGGGTAGTTTTGTATGAAACTTCTTATTATGGCTTAAATCGCAGAACCGATTTAGATGAATTTTGGTATGAAGATAGTTTCAGACCTTGGGAAGGACATAGATTACTTTGTTTGCATAAAACATGAAGGGGGTGTGTTAATTTTTTATGTAACTTCTTATCATGCAATTTCTTCTTAGTATGAACCGATTTAGATGAAATTTGGTATGGAGATAGTTTGAGAACCTGAGAAGGACATATGATAGTCTACTTGCATAAAACACGAAGGGGGAGGAATGGTGGGAGGGGTAAATTATGTATGAAACTTCTAATCATGCAACTTCTTCTTATTATGAACCAATTTAGATGAAATTTGGAATGGAGATAGGTTAAGACCTTGGGAAGGACATAGTCTACATCTTTTGCATAAAACACGAAGGGGGAGAAATAATAGAGAGGGTTAATATTGTATTTAACTTCTTATCATGCAACTTCTTCTTAGTATGAACCAATTCAAATGAAATTTGGTTATTTTGGTTAATTAGTTTGAGAACCTGAAAAGGACATAGGCTACTTCTTTGTGCATAAAAATCGAAAGGGGAGAAATGGGACGGGTTAGTTTTGTATGAAAATTCTTATTATGGGGATCGATTCCCTTCAAATTTTCCGGAAATACTTCCGTAACAAATAATTAAAATGTATTGTTTTTTTTAATTACCCCTAAAAGAGGTTGGGTTTGTAAAGATAAGATGTACAAATTTTTTTCATGGAGCAGAATTTTGGCAGGTGGTAGGATTTTTGTAAATTCTAATTTAAAAGGGGTAAATGGGAAAGTATGAACTTTGTATGAAAGTTTTTATTGCGGCTTCCGATTTTGTTGAAACTTTGCAGGCATGATTTTGATAAAAAATTATTGAAATCTACATATTTATTTAGATTGTATTACACAATATGGGCAAAATATAATAGGTGCCAATATATTAACAGGTATGAGAAAAGGGGAAAGCGTGTTCATACGTGGAATCCCAATAATACCCACTGACCTATCATTTCAATTCAAAAGACGCCAGTTTCTAATCAAACTTAGTTTTGCTAATACTATTAACAAAGCTCAAGGGTAGCAAGGGTTCATTTGGAAAAGCCATGCTTTACCCACGGCCAGCTACATGTAGCTGCTGATGTTCACGTATTTCCAGGGCCCAGAATGAGTATGTATTAGCATCAAATGATAACATAGTATATAGCAGTGTCCTAAAATGTTGTACCCATGATTAACGGCATAATTAAGGAATGTCAATTAACTATAGATACAATTTATGATAAAGTGTTATCGTCAATTTGTAGCAAAGCAGAACCTAATAAGTGAATCGTTCTTACGTTAACGCTTCCTGTACAGGCGTGTACAGGCTAAATTTTCCAAGTGGGCGTGGATGGCCAAATTATCACTATAAACAATAGCACAAAACAATCAAAGGAGTCAATGGGCCGATATTGATTAAAACTAAAACTGCAACATTGGATTTTTCTCACCCTATATGTCGACAACCAGAGTTGATAGACAAAATCTATATTAACGCGGGCGAAGCTGCGGGTAGCAGCTCATGTCCGTTCTTCTCCACGTAGGCTTATTCCGAACGGATGGTAGAATCTCTTTATTAAGATCCAGCCTTAGCTGTCCCCCCAGCGACGCCCTGAGCCGAGGTTCGACCCCACAGGGGGTAGCCCTCAGCGTTGTCGCTTAGGTTTAGAATTTTGTGCCTGGCTGGAGGCTATATAGCTTAGTCTCCACAGGGAAGCCCGGTTAAGCAGACGACAGCCACTTTGGATGGAGACGAAACTCAGAAAAAAATAACCGGGTAGCAGCAAGTTTATTATATTCCTAGATATTGAATTTCTAACTTGTCATCTTAAAATATGTACCTTACCTTTATAACTTAAAAACCGGCCTAGTAAGAGTCGGACTCGCGCACGAAGGGTTCTACTATCGTAAAAACCGGCCAAGTGGGAGTCGGACTCGCGCACGAAGGGTTCCGTACTATTATCGCAAAAAAACCGCAAAAATACACGTTATATGTTATATGGGAGCCCTACTTAAATATTTATTATATTCTGTTTTAAGTATTTGTTATTATAGTGGCAACAGAAATACATCATCTGTGAAAATTTCAACTGTGTAGCTATCACGGTTCATGAGATACAGCCTGGTGACAGACAGACAGACAGAAAGACAGACGAACCGCGAAGTCTCAGTAATAGGGTCCCGTTTTTACCCTTTTGGGTACGGCACCCTAAAAAGTAGGCCTGTGATGCTTACTTTCCAACTGCAGAGAAAGGATGATCTCTGAAAGTTCATAACCCTTTACAAAGTTTAAGTCAGTGATGGCCAATCTAGCTAGCTCTAGCTAGCTAGACTAAGCTCTAGTTATACTTACGAGCGATTTTAAGAATGTCACATTGGTAGTTGCCACGCAAAACCCCGCGCCCGCGTCCTCTATAACTTTCTCTGACCGCGGACAATATGCGAGCTTTAATAACAAAACCGTTATAAAAGTTAAAGAAAATGATAATAAAATGATATTGGTACATTCAAAGACTAAGCCAATGTCTTGAAGATGCCTGACCTAACTGCAGAGCAGGTAGCACAATTCAGATTCGTTTGAGCATTTAATATTAGCATCTGATGGACATTTACAATACTTCAAATATCTGACATAATAATATATCAGAATTTCTAAATGCCAACTCAGTAACAAATCTGAAATGTTTCATCTCATATGTTTCTAATAAACCAGTTTGAAGGCTGAAAACCATTCAAACGGGAATGCAGCGATGCAGCTTGATGCTAGGCGGCATTAGATAATACGAATGTGATAATACTTTCTGGAATGACCTCCCAGTATACATTGAGCTCTATTTCTAAACATTATTTCTTGCCCGGTGTATTTCACAATCTTATGCTCCAGTAACCATTGGTGAGCCATCGCGACGACCTTATAGGACAGAAGGTAATTAAATAGTGTTAATTTTGAACGCTAAATCTTACTGGTGTGGGATGTACCTAACTGTAGAGCAGCTAGCTCAATTCAGATTAATATAAAAGTATTCAAAATTTGCATCTGATGTAACATGATCATCTGGATTCTATATTTTGGAATATCAGAGATATCGCAGAATTTGCAGATGCATTGCCATTTTAGTGAAAGTGGAAATGTGACAAATATTTCTAATAATTATATTCCTCAAACTGCAAAGACAGCCAAGCTGCTTGACGGTAGTTTGTAATAGGACTTTGGTTATGTTGGTGTGGCATGAAATAGTATAGCCCTTGCCAAACTTCTTGGCCGCCCTGAAGTTGGATTACCGGATGTGCGAAGCACGAAATAGTGCTGTTTTTGTATGAGATTTCCTACTGCGCAGCCATTGTAGCCAACTTCAGAGCGGCCAAGAAGTTTGGCGAGAACTATACCTTTATTCACAGATCCGTACTTATAATGTATGGGTACTTGTCTGGTGGTATCTCAGTAACTTGTGCTCGAGTAACCACTGTCTTAGCCGCTGATTTGTCATCGCGACGACCTTTTAGGACAAAAGGTAATTCAAATGTATTTGCCTCATAGCTAAATAAGGTATTAATTTAGTCATTTTTGTGAAGTATTTATCCCAGAAATATAAAACACTATACGAAGGTGCCTGACCTAACTGCAGAGCCGGTAGCACAATTCAGATTCGTTTGAAAGGTTTTTAAATTAGCAGCTGATAGACTTCATCATAAAAAGAAGCCCTGTACAGTAAATTTCTTCAAAACTCTTTAACACCCCCTAAATCGTCTTTTACGAGTAGTTTTGAAAAACTAATAAAGAAAAACTTTACAATTTACTTAGGTTAGTATTTATGCATAGTTAGTATTCATTTAACAAAATGCCACTTTTTCACCTCCTTAGGGGTAGAAATTCCAAAAACCAATAAAAGCATATTTTTTTTTATCAACCAACATCGTAAATCTAAAATTTAATGTGTCCAATTTACAAACTGTAGAAATTTCATACAAACTTTGAACCCCCTTTGAAAGGGGGCAACCCTTAGGGGTGGAATTTCAAAAAACCGCACTTAAGTCACTTGAGGAACCTTCCTGCCAAATTTCACCTTTATACGTCAAGCGGTTTTCGATATTTCGTGTTAAGTGAGTGAGTGACCTTTCGCTTTTATATATACAGATAAAAGATAGATAAACATATCGCAGAATTTGCAGACGTATTGCCAACAAAGTGAAAATAATACCCCTCAAACTGGAAAGACAGCAAAGCCACTTGACGGCAGTAGGTAATAGGAATGTGTTAGTACTTTTTGGGATGACCTACACAAAAGCTCTAGTAGTATTGCATTGGCATTTGCCCGGTGGTATCTCAGTAACTTGTGCTCGAGTAATCAATGTCTTAGTCGCTTGTGAGTCATCGCGACGAACTTTTAGGACAAAAGTAATTAAATAGTACTTCATTCATTGCTAAGTTCAGGTTCAGATTTATGAGAAACTATTGACTGAAAAAATACGGCTCATTTTTAGGGTTCCGTACCCAAAGGGTAAAAACGGGACCCTATTACTGAGACTTCGCTGTCCGTCTGTATGTATGTCTGTCTGTCTGTCTGTTTGTCTGTCACCAGGCTGTATCTCATGAACCGTGATAATTAGATAGTTGAAATTCACAGATGATGTATTCCTGTTGCCGCTATAACAACAAATACTAAAAACAGTATAAAATTAATATTTAAGGGGGGCTCCCATACAACAAACGTGATATTTTTGCCGTTTTTTGCTCGATATTAATAACGGCAACAGGTAGACGCTTGAAATATTCACAGAATATTTAGTTGTATATTCTCTTCTTAAAATAATAATTATTAAATTATAATAAAATAAATTAAGGGGGGCTTCCATACAACAAACGTGATTTTTTTGCAGTGTTTTGCGATAATGGTACGGAACCCTTCGTGTGCGAGTCCGACTCGCACTTGGCCGGTTTTTTTTAACTCTTAGCATCAAAGATTTTAAGCATCGATTGTATTGTAATATGGAAACCTGGAATAATACCAGCCGGCCGAGCACGGCTTCTTTGTGCTTGGCTTGAGTCACGCATTTTATCACGGTTTTACTCCCAAATTGTGATAAAAATTTGTGACTCAAGCCTGTCACACTGGCCGTGCTCAACTGGTAGATGCATGTCAGTTGCACGCCATATTACTGATATTCTGAGATACAAAGCTTTAGTATCAGATAACAACATAAACGTTGCTTAGGGTATGAGCTACTTCTACGGTCAAAATCCTACACAAAGAGCTCTACTAATAAATTTTGCTGGGTGATCGCCCTGATGTATTCCGGTAACTATTGCTTTGGCAACCGAATCATTACGGACAAAACGTTATGTTAAAATTATTCTTGTTTTATTAAATTACTATGTTTTCTTTAACTATTTAAGCTTCATAAGTGAAAGATTCCCGTCCCGAATCTAGCAAATGACCCTAGAGCTAGATTGACTCGGCATTGTACCGAAGACATTCCGGACGTCAGCCTGTACGAGATTGGATGGCTCTGAAACAGCTTAAGAAGAACAAGGCACCGGTGATGACGAAAATACGTCCGAATTCCTAAAGGTGGGTGGAATTGATTCTGAAGGACGGGAGCTGTTTGATTCCATCTCAGTCGAGCGGAAAATGCCACAGGCATGGTGCAAGGTGGTACTCTTCTTCATGAATTGTGACAATGCCCTACTGAAGAACTTTATTATAGGCCCATCTCACTTCTTAGGCATGTCTACAAGCTGTTTTCAAGAGTCATCACGAATCGTCTCGCCCGCAGGTTTGACGATTTCCATCTGAGCAATGTTTTCATCTGAGCGTTTGCCTAACCTGACAGTACATGCATTTAAACTGTTCACATTGCCGGGTGGTGCCCCACTTCCTTGCCCTCGAGAAGTCATTCCTGTAACCGGTGAGACATGGGTTTAAGAAGACAAGTGGGAATAGAGGTAGGTATCAATTTCCCGAACGAGCTCTTTCACAAAGATCACTCCTAATAAAACATACATAGATACATTTACTCACGTCTTTTTCCCGTGGGAGAAGGCAGAAACTACAGAAAGCCATGACCATTCTTATATACTCGTTTTGCTTCGTATCTCACATAGTATACGTATAAATTTGTACTTGCCAGGTGGTATGCCGTATTCTTGTGATCGAGAATGTGGTATCTTAACCTCGTCGTCCTCAATACCTTTAAGGACAAAACTCTTTAAGTAAACTTTGCCTCATTCATACATTAGTATTTAATGCAATGATTGCTAAAAGAACAATGACTAGTGCAAAATGGGTAACATTCGTGTATTCTATACCTCCATTAGCCATCCATTATTTATTATTTAGCCATCTTCTAGAGACAAAGCTGTAATTTTTTTTTTAGCATCCACACCCTTCTTATAGTAACGCTGATGGGCAACACGAGAACCCTTGCTTATTCGGAGGAGTTCCTTCATAAGAAGCTCGGCTCCTTCGACTACCTTCAAAGGGTTGCTAGTTTGAATACTGCTATGAGAACACGTCTTAACATCTTCGGTAGCCCTTGCACTTGCAGCTTGAAGGACAAAAGTTTATAAAATAATGTTTGCTTCGTTGACAAATAAAACGTAAGTTATCACACATACTTGACAAATATCTATAAGCTATAGCGAAGAGTATTAAAAGTAATTACACCTAAACATATAAGCAAGAAGTTCGAAAATAGTGACGAAGATCTTTTTAAATACTGTAACGTTATGAATGTGTTCAATAAACTGGAATTTTTCACTCTCACTGAAGTGAATAGACCCGAGCTGCTAACCGAAACAACAAGATCTGACTTTCTTATAAATATAAAACTTAAACATAAATACAGCTTACCAAAATACAATAATGTGTACGGGATGAGGGTTGCAGAATACTTTGTACCTCTTTTTCTTAATAAGCTTCCAGAAGTCTTGCAAACTTTATACAAGAGGGGTTCGAAAGGTTGTAAGTACAAAATAAAACGTTTCCTAACACAGTAAAATTCCCCAATTAATTTATCTTTCAACAAAATGTGTCAATATTTATTATGAATGTATTTTTATATGTAATTTGATAATTAATATGTAATATTGTATTTACTCAGCATTGCAAATTGTAATTAAATTTAAAATAAACGGCTCGCCATCACACAGTTACTCGTAAGCCCTGTGAGGTTATTGTTGTGTGGCTAAAACCAAATGTAAAATAGGTTAAGTATTTTGGAAATAAAAATAAATAAAAATAATAAGATAATTTGAAACTAGGTTTTCCCACTATATTTTTCTTCATTATAAGTTATGTCAAAGGCATAGCAAGTAAAAGTGAATAAACTTGCCAGATTGTAACCCGGTAAAGCTGGATTGAGGAGGGGTATCTGGATCCTCCGAGTTAAATTAAATCTGCTTCATTGCCAATTCAAGTTTATGAACAAGCTTTCAAAACATTTAAAAAAGAAACGCAAAAGTGATATAGGCGAAATAGTGCATAACAATCATGGTAGTTGCGTAATGCAAAAGCATAGCAGAATTTTCTGGTGACGTAATCCTTAATGGGGTTGGATTAATTCAAAACTTGATTTTCTTAAGCCTGATTGAGTTTCCGGTCCATAAGAACCTTTGTAGTACTTTCTATTGTCAAGGTTCATAAGGAGATTTACAAGCGAGCTAAGGGTTAAAATATACACCCTTGAGGGTATAAATCCGATCAATATAAATATGTGATGAGGCAGTTGGATTAAGGCCGTGGTGTCTGCCACCATTTGTTATTAGGAATTATCAGATTGCGTAAATAGATTGAAGATTAAAATATCAACGTATAATGTGATTTTTAATTTCGTGGACTAAACTGACATTTGGGGGGTTGTCACTTTATCGTCCCATAAAAATAGTGTCGTACCCTAACTATCCTGAGTGATCGAAAGTTAATCGAAAATCGAGGTAGATCGAAAATGAAACTACTACACGGCAAAAAAAAAATTGTTTTGAAACTAGCGGCCCTTATTTAGTTTCTAGTCATTTATGTCAGACTTAATTTTATCGATCGCATTTATTTTATTGTCGATTTCATATTTAACACAATAAAAGTTCATGTACTATGTGTATGAATACTGTTATATTTAAATATATTACGTTTATATTCATAAAATATTTATTTACACCAATTGGTAAAAATAAATCGAAGAGTCATGTCACATCGATTCGATGTATCACTTATGATTGAGCCTTACCTACAACACTATGTTCCGCGCTTGCAACATTTAAAAAAAATAAGGTCATTGGCAGCTGTCAGTTTGTTCCACGAAATTAAAAATCACAGTATAGGTGATTAGAAGCAGGTGGGACTAAAGAAAATCTTGTAAAAGAATATTGTACATATTGCACTGTTCTTCACAACCTTCATTAGGATGCGAGGAACAGTGCAATATGTACACTATTAGATTTATCGATTAAGAAACACAATTAGAGTTAGTATATTGCATAAGTAAGATATTTACTAGTGATAAGGAAAGAAGCACAATTAATGGGATCTAATAAGTGCTCACATCTTATGATCAGAATTGCTAAGTAAATGGTAACAAGTAGTGTAGAATAGAATAATGGACATATTTGTACAGTATTTATGTTAATTGCACTTTAAATAAAAATTGGTTTCGTTTCGAAATTCTTGGTGATGTGAACGAATTCATGTGAATCGTTCTAGATAGAATCCTTCTTAATTCTTTATTGTACATCAAAAACAACATTACATACAGTGTGGTAATAAAGTACATGTACAAAAGCGAGCTTAACTCAATGTTGAGTTCTCTTACAGCAAACCCTAGGGTGACAGAGAAAGATGACATTATAGAGGGCAGGATCCAGTGTACAATTTTAAAATAACATACGACGAATTAAATAAAATATACTTACATAAATATATATTTTTATATAGATCCTAATATATTGACATTGCGCAAGGAAATGATCTTCATCATTCATCTTGAAGACCTCCAGAGAAAGGCTGTCGCGTAGGGAGTGTGGGAGAGAGTTCCTCCCAAGAGAGGTTAGTGTCCTTGTGAACGCCTAGATTATTTGCGCTTTTTGAGTAATTTATGAGCACTAAATCCGCCACTCCTGGCGAGAGAGACTGGTGATCCAATAGGTTGAGCATGTATCTACCACCAACAATGAGCGCTTGCGATTTGATTGGGTTCAGTAAGAGCCCATAGGATTTGGCCACTTTGCTAATATTCTTTCATTGTACCTAATCTAATAAATACTAGGAGGGATCAAAAAGTAGTGAGAACGACATATTATTTTTTTTCTTACCAAGGAGAGGTAAGAAAAAAAAAAAATCTGGCAGGCATAGCTCAGATACATATTTGTAATATTAATAACGAAAAAAATCTTCGATTCTCTTTTGTTTTTTTTCTGAATGTAGTCATTTGTTTGCTTCGTGTCGGAACGTGTTCTCGAAAATGGAGAAAAACGAAGTGCTAGCCATTATTAAATACCTCTGTTTAAAAAAGTTAACGACGCAAGAGATTCATTGCGATTTGGAGGCAACATTAGGAGAGTCTGCTCCGCCGTATTCCACTGTCGCAAGGTGGGCTTCTCAATTTCGAGTAGGGAGAACGAGCACGGAAGACGAACATCGTTGCGGCCGTCCATCGACGTCAGTCACCCAAGAAAATGTTGCGAAAGTCGAGAAAATTGTAATGAGCGATCGAAGAGTTACTATCCGATACTTAATTCAAGAAACGGGCATTTCATATGGAAGTATCCAATCCATATTGAAACAATCTTTGAATATGAGAAAAGTCTCCGCAAGATGGGTGCCGAGAATGTTAACCGACAGTCAGAAACAAAATCGACTTGACATTTCGAAGATATTGTTGGACAAGTTTCAAGAAGATTCTAAAAACTTTTTGTCTCGTTTCGTAACAATGGACGAAACATGGGTCCATCATTTTGATCCCGAGGCAAAACAGCAATCTTCGCAATGGAAACGGCCATCATCACCGACCCCGAAGAAGCTTCGTGTCGTGGCATCGGCTGGCAAGGTTATGTCGTCAATATTTTGGGACTCAGAAGGGATATTGTTGATTGATTACTGTAGCGTGGAACCACTATTACAGGCCAATATTATGTAGCTTTTATTCCCAAGGTGAGGAATGCCATCAAATAGAAAAGGAGAGGGAAACTTCGAAGGGGCGTGCTGTTTCATCACGACAACGCACCCGCGCATAGGTCGGCAGTTGCGATGGCTGCCATTAAGCAAGCTGGCTTCGAATTGGTTGACCACTCCCCTTATTCACCAGATCTGGCGTCTAGCGATTTTTATCTGTTCCCCAAATTGAAAAAATACTTAAGGGGAAACAGGTACGAAGACGATAACGAGGTGATGGATGCCGTGGAGAGCTTTTTGCAGGACCAAGACAAAACTTTTTTTCTGAAAGGGATCGAAGCCTTGGAAAAGCGCTGGACTCGGTGTGTAGAGAGACTCGGAAACTATGTAGAAAAATAAATTATTAAGTTATCAATAGTCATTATATTCTATCTCATTCTCACTACTTTTTGATCCCTCCTCGTACTAAGCTTTAGTCGTTGACCCAATGTAACGGGATAAACATACTTAGCTTCCCATAAGAAGGTAGGTACCTGAAATACAAGACTTATCTGTAATTCTTTAGATAAACTCGAGTATACAACAGCCTATATTTTCTATGATAAGTATTATGAACGAAAACTGTTGTACCTTAGTGCCTATATTTAGGTACATAAAGTTTCGTAATTATTATAAAGGCGAGTGCTAACCGCGTTTATTCGTTTGCGAGCAATCGTTTGCGAAACAAACATTCGTTCTAACGTAAACCGAGACTTTGGTAGACTCAAGCAAACACCCTGAGCTTTATTATGCTGTAGTTTGCAACAAATTTAACATAGACCAGTGGCCCACCAGACAGAAGTGACGTAAGTGGAAGTCAAAGAGAACTCTCGCTGCAATTTTTGTTTTACGCTGTCCATTTCACAATTCGCGGCAAGACTTCGAGTACCCATTCCACATTCTGCTAGTCTATTGATATTCCATATTTTTGTTTTCAAATAGAAATATGGTCAACTTAGCGAGAGTTTTCCTCACAAAAAGCTGAGGTTATTTATTTTAATATAATTAAATAACGACTAGAACAATGAATGTTATTAAGACACTTCAATGGCTGCTACAAGTCCGTTAATAATATGAAAACAATATGCTCTAAACACATTATGTCGTGTAAACAAGCCTTAACGGTCCCTGTTACATAACTCATTACAATTAACGACTTGTAAGGCGCGTCTTTATGCCAGTCACTCCTTAATCACCCAAGTTATACCCACTTTACAGATAATATCAGCTGAATAGTTTTCCAGTATGAATCCAGGTGGCGTAACATGATTTTAACTCAATTGATCATTGTCTTCTTTGTATTGAACTAGCTTATACATGCGGCTTCGTTTTTGAGGCCCATCCCGTGGCAACCGTACCTACATTTTTCTGGAATAAATGTAGCACAGATAATATAATAATAGCATACAGATGCCTCATCCCATCTCTGATTAAACCGATTATTTTTTGTACCGTTCCATGGCGATAGATAGATGGTGTTAGCAGCGAACTGCAACAAATTTTTTTTTACTCAGTGCATGTTTTTTTTTACATACAGTGAAGATTTGTTTTATAGTATTTTGTTGCATGTTTATACAGTTTCATAGCACCAAAATGTGTTACAATACAAATTTAAAAAATCGAATGGTAAGCCTCAGACATTTAATACCGCGCGATCTATTGGCGTCAAATTTAAATGATCCGTTCAAATAATCTTTAAAATGTGAATTAAGAGGCCAATATTCCATTATTTTGTGCTTAGGAGAGTTGATTAAACAAGAACATACAAGTTTTATGTTTAATACCAGAAAATGTTAATTTTACACACAATTCAATAACTGTTATTTATAACAATATCTCAACTAAGTTGTTAATAACAAATCGGTACATGTCACGCCATCTAGTGAGATTTATTTGAACCTAATGTTGTTTCTTAGCGCTGGGACCCCGTGCTTATAGATACCCAGCGAAAGCTTTCTGTCATTGATTTAGCACTTTTCATAATAGAATCATTACTCTCTTTGTATATATAACTTTATAATATTAGGTTAGATTAAATATCACTCTGGCATTAAGGACCTACTGAGGAAACACTCAGTAGGTCCTTCCATAGTTTTCAAAATTATCTCTGGACTTTGAGTAGAGTTCGCCATTTTCACAGCTCATATATCAGATATGGCTTGCAAAAAGGAAAAGAACAAAGGGTGTTCTCACCCAAACTTTTCCTACCTTATTAATTAATAAACTCGAAGAAAAGAGAAAAGTATATCAAGCTAACTTGTAAAATAGATGACTAAACTGAACATCAGTTTTATCATGGCTGAATTCATTTAAAAATACTAATAGTCTTCATCTTTAATATATATCTTGAATATTATATATGATATGGACCAAGTGATTAATACTGCATTATATAAGCTCATCACTTCAGAACGGCTGCACCTATTTGTTAAAATATTTTTGTAATTTTCAGGACAAGGTGTGTTTGTACGGAAGAAAAAAATTGTTTCAATTTAATTTTCTTTTCATATTGCTAGCATGTAATAAAGAACAGATTTCCCTCTGCCTTATCTTCGCCTTTCATCTTGAATTAAAAGTTTTACGAAAGAGCTGGCTTTTCGCTGAATACTTCAAATATTTGTCTGAAAATATTTATTGGTATTTAATGCGTACATCAAATCTACTAATTTTAATAATAAATACTTTATCGATTTTTTGGCTTTTGGCTCGCATTTGACCACTATGTCACCTGATGGTAAGCGATGATGTGGTCTACGGTAAAGCACGTTTTTTTGGATGGGGGGGTTACAGCTGAAAAAATCAACTGCCTGTACTTAACGGCTGCATTTTCGCGATGTCAGGGTTGATCCTATAGTAAAAGGTGTGATTATTATGATGATGACACTCCATATAGATAGATCTACGTTTTGGAATGTACAAGTATGGGTATATTGATCTTCTGACTGACAATCCAAAAGTGCCTGTTAATGACTGCATTTAAATAAATGCTCTGAGTTTGACTGATATGTAGTTGAGCGCTGACTGAAGAACTGAGAACCCTGCTGTTCTAACAAAAATATGGTTCTGATAAATTGTTGTCGCTTTTTAGGTACAGTCGACCGCATATCGCGGTCACTGCATGTTGTTGAGTAGGCTAGCTTACTAGGATTTGTTACCTCTGACTTACGGCCTACTGCAGAGCTATTCTGTCAACATATCACTGAGTATTTCGGTGAAGCGAGATGTTAATCCATGTCGGTACTGGCAGTTCAATTCCTGGTCGCTTTCACGTATTTTAACATAATATACTTGCTTCACAATGGGCCTCATCAGAAAGCTTACAGTCACCCAAAGGGCAATGGAGGGGGCTATGCTCGGAGTTTCCTTGCGTCGTCCTTGTTTCGTGTAATCGACTCAGAAATGTTGAGATCCGCAAGAGAACCAGGGTTACCGATATAGCTCGAAGAATTGTCAAACTTAAGTAGCAGTCGGCAGGGCACATTGCTCGCAGAACGGATGGCCGATGGGGCAAAGTTCAGGAGTGGCGACCGAGAATCGGAAGACGTTGCGTTGGAAGGCTTCCTACCAGGTGGACTGATGACCTGGTGAAGGTTGCGGGGATCCACTGGATGCGGGACGTACCGGATCAGTCAATGTGGCGTCGGTTGGGAGAGGCCTATGTCCAGCAGTGGACGACTTTCGACTGATAAGATGATGATGATTCTGGCTGTACTTGTACCTATATGAAAAGCAAAGGTGGCAAAATGCCAAAACAAATGGAAATTGTTAATAAACAATATTAACTGAGGTATTATTAGAAAGCCAAGAAGCCCAAAATTAATACACCCATAAGTATATTGATAAGCTAGGGCTGTAGATCATCGTGCAATTATTTTTATACTAGCTGCGTCGTCGCAAATTATCCCAAGGAAACTTATTCCCTGAATAAAATCCTATGTGCTATTCCAGACTGTAATCAATCTCTGTGCCAAATTTCATCCAGATCCGTCCAGCTGTTTGAGCGTGAAGAATTAACAATCATACAAACACACACACACACTCATAAAGGGGCGCACGGTTGGCACAGTGGTTGAGCGATTGACTGCTGCGCTGCGTGTCGCGGGTTCGATTCCCGCACGGAACAAACATTTGTATGACCTACAGATAGTTGTTCCGGCTCTGGGTGTTGTGTATGTGAGTTTATGTTTGTAAACGCGCCCACGATACAGGAAGAAATTCCTAGCGTGGGGCAAAGATTAAAAAAATAAATAAAAAAAATTACTCTCGCCTTTATAATATTGTGTGATGGATTAAAACTTCCACTGCCGCCAACGCGTCAAAGGGTAGTGCATTTTTATTCAACGTAATAAAAATAATAATACACAGAAAATATGGTACTACTCAATTTATCAACAAAGGTTTCTTGGGAAATAACCCATCCAATAAGCTAAGTAACAGCTAAACGCAGCTATATTATATAAAAATCTCGACGTTGTTTAGCGATTGATGCTTAATTCAAATTTTCTATTGATAAGAATTAAGAATCTACTAATTAATTAAACAGCTCAACGATTCTGATAAATAAGGCATAGTTAGTCCACGCCGAAACATATTGCCTAGTTAGGTAAACATACTGAAGTAGGTTTACCCTGTAAAGGCGTTTGAGTATTCACATTTTACGTATTTGTGATTTTTTACGACTAATATACTAAGGTATCCAAATGTATCCATACAAATTATCATGAATACCATATACATAACATAAACAATTCTCCAAGGTAAAAAAAATTAAAACTTATGATTAATGACTTCCACAACGTTGCTTTTACAATGTAACTCGGTTCAAGGAGTTTCGTAACTTTTACAATGTATGAAACAAAAATAGGTGTATTACATCTATTTTTGTTTCGAAGATAATAAGGCTTGGTAGATATCTAATAATAGGGATGTATCCTGGGTAAATATAATTATATTTAGTCCGTCAGTGAGATCATCAAATAATATTGGACACGTATTTTTTGTTTTATCAAATAAATAAAAAAATACAAAGATAAAGCGCATCAAAGTTCACGAGTGGGGGCTTGTGACGTCACTTTACCAGTATAAATATAGCACGGCGTGACGTCACACGATATTTCAACGCACTGTATCGTCGTCATTATAAGTTTACGTGACAAACGAAAAAATAAGTGTCCAATACTTTTGGTAATCTAACTGACGAACTAAATAGGTATTTTTTTGTCATCATCCCTATTATTAGATTTCGTTGGTTCCCACTAGTTCTACTGAACAGTTCTACGGTAGAACAAATGGGATCTGTTTTTCTCACTAGTACTACGATTTAAGGTATAACAAAATAGTAGAACTATTCGGGCTTTTGACCTACTAAATCCTTCCACTCTCAGTTATAAACGCATAGTGTTCCCTTCCCTCCTCAGCTTCTGGTGTATCTAGAATAATTCTGAATAATTAAAAAAATCTACTAGGTAAATTTTTGCTCATATTTCATTGTTATTTTCTGCTACTTGTAGTTTTATTTCAATAACCACGTGTCACGCTTTACTACATAATCGTTATTTTGTGACTATTATTTATTTTGTGATTCAATTGAAATCAAATATCTTTTTGTAACCGTTACAAAAAGACTTAAAATAATCTGATAAATTGATTATTTACACGAATTTTGTTGGTCTGTCTATGGCTCCTGAACTATTTGTACCTCATCGTGAACGGCAAAACTGATTTCAATACTATTTTCTAAGTATAGGAACACACGAGTACCTACATCATTTATATTCGATTGCTCAAGTGGAACTTGTGATGTTGTTTGACCTTTCTGTTGTGTGTACCTACAGTCTCTTACAAAGCACCTCGGGTAGTGCCAAATCACGTTGGGTTATTCCGAAATATCTTTGTAGTTGATTATTGACTGTTAGTGTTATGGTGATTGGTGAGTCTTACCCCTACTACTCGTATTCTGAGTCATTTTCTCCACTTGACTCAATAATTGACAGCTTTATGAGAAGCTTCTTATTTATTGAAGTTAATCGAGGGCTTATAACGCAGTCATGGCGACTTGAGTGGAGGTAGTTGCCTTCAAAAGAACTTAGAATATAAGGTGGTAATTCGTGAGGATTATTCTGAATGCGGTAATTACTAATGATCAGTGACGCATGGTGATTTCATTTGTGTTTCAACTTTCACAAGGACGAAATATCTCATTTTCTATATCTATTAGTTTTCTATTTAAGATTGACAGTCTTATTACAAAAACAGCTTAATGCTGTACTCATTTGGATTTGGACTATAGCTGTCATTTGGTCGCGGCCCTGACCTTACCTCGTTATCCCGTCTATTTGGAGCTATAAGGTCTGAATGAATAAAAGGCCGTTTCGTTATTTAAACTGTAGTAGAGTAACTTATTGATTCTATTTTAATTTATATCAGTTGGAGTTCTTAAAATCTGAATGCGGTTAATTTCGATTAAAAAGTTATGTAGGTATTGTTATTTATGGCAAATAACTAAGCTGCGACAAGGCAGCTTCTGGCATCCTACTTTTTACTTATGCAAGAATTTAAATTTGATTGAACTCTTTCAGAAATCAGAATTACAAAGATATTTCTTATTTTTGTTTCATGAAAATGTTTTAATAGAGTTTGTTTGTTCTCACCTACGAAAATGTCTGAAAATGATTACAAACACTAATTACCTTTAGATGACGCCTTCCAGAATAAAATGTACTTACCGTTACTAGAATTTTCTACTTACTGATGATCTTGGTGGGTGCTTCGGAGAATTCCTCAGGGTCGCAGCGGCTGGGCATAGGTCTGCCAGCGGAACGGCGGCGGCCACTGGGAGCCGAGCTGGTGGTGGTCGTTTGCTGAGCCGTGGCCGTATACTGCACCGTGTTCTTTAGGGAAGAGATAAGATATCAGAAATAAAAACATTTATTAGACACACAAAAAATAACTTTAAAAATAACGCGCGTACGGTGTGAAAAACAATAAAAATGATCATGAAAACTGCGGAAAAATAAGAGTTGTTTTTTTTATTTTTATATTGAGTCGTATAAGGGTAATATATATTTGAATAATAGGAGATTTTTGGGCCTCTTTTACCCGGTATTTACTAGACGGTTGTAACTAACGAGGTACTTAGTTGCTATATAATTAGCCTCTCCTTGATGAAGCACTTTAGAGAAGGAAAATATTAGTTCGATGGAAGTCTATTAAATCTTGATAAAATTTTAATGTTTATCTCAAGTTTGTTCAAAGTTTAAAATGGCTGGAAAACTTTTAGTTAATCTTGAGAGGAAAGTTTTCGTGTTATTAAGAATACGGGCGTGAGAGTAGCCTTGGCCAAGGGCAAGCTAACTTGGCTGGAGAAAGACTAAATTTGTCTTAGTTTTGCTGAAGAATAAATAAATCGAGATTAATGTCTAGTTCAACAAGCAGCATCTGCCCTTTGATTGATTTTACTAGAACTTTTCAGAATTTGTTATTAAAGTTCCAAGGTGTAAAATTGTATGTTTTTTTAGGTAGGTGGTTCCAGTACGTGTTAATATTTGCTAAGTTTAGAAGACAATAGTCGCCAACGACCTTGAGGGAATAAACGCGCACTCGTTTCACACCCGCGCAACATTCAATAGATTTTTGTACTTTCCTTATTATTCTATGACAAAAAAAAAGCCTCAGATCAAAATGTAAATAATTACATGGTCTTTGAGATGGTGGAAATTTCATTATAACACGCCCGGCAGTTTTGATGCGATTGTCGTTTTTCTGTCCGTGTTAGACATAACTTTACAAATTAATTACACTATGTTATACGAATAAAACTCAACAGTTTCTTAGATCAAATTATTATGAAAATGGTCTAATGTCACACATATTTTTTAAAAAAAAAGAAGATCAGCCGTTTAGACGTGATTCTCATTTTAGAATCAGCTACTGAAGATTATCTGCGCATAAAGAAATTATAATTATAAAACCGGTTGCAGACAAAGAGCTAATTAAAGCGTCGCTGAATACGTAACGTATTTTACTCCTGACGGAATAGGATGACAAGTTCTGAAAATATCGTTGCATTACAAAATATCGTTGCAGCGATCTTTAGTTTGTTTAGCTCAGCTCGTGTGGTTGACGTATAGTTTTTCATTCTTGTGACGATGTGTGAAGTGGAATTGTGTTTTGTTGCAGTTTGCGGTCTGCAGACAAGTATCTGATATACATACATACATAAACGCACGAGTTTTTTTCATGGGGGTAGACAGAAACTACAGAACGCCACCTGCTACGATCCTTACATACTTCTTTTTCTTCACTCACGTTAATACATCTAGTCATACACACACGCCGGTTATGACTACTGTGCACCTGGCCTTTCTTAAGAATATCACCTATATGGTCTATGTATGTCTTTGTAGGGCGTCCCCTCCCGGCGTTTCCATTCACGACTGCCTTGTAAATATAAAAAAAAAATACCTTTCGTTAGTCGCCTTTCATTCCCATCCATCTTAGCAGACTCTTTTAAATTTTAGCCACTACAGCTTCTTTTAAACCACAATGTTGTCTCATTACATCATTCCTCAATCTGTCATTTAAAGTTACACCAAACATACTTCGCAAGGAGCTAAACTATTTTCATGTCTGTTTTGCCATACCCAATCTTCATTTCCATACATAAGTGTAGGCACCAAGCGTTTGTTATATTGTAGGTAACAAGTAGTTACCTACAATAACTAGCCATGCGAGCTAAGCTAAAGCTAATTTAGCTAAGCTCTTGGTCTGTTACCAGCTTAAATATAAACAACTACAAGGCCGACACAAAATCACGAATAAAAATTTGCTATTCGCTACATTTTCTCGAGTTACTGTTTTATTTTCGCATTTGTTGTTTTGTAACTAGTTTTGAATCATGAATGCATGAATATGAATGAATCATGTCTGTTATTTACAAATTTAAATGCCTCGAAAAATATTTCGTGGTGATAAAAAAATCAGGAATAAAACCTAAAAAGTGGATGGTTTTTTCCTTTTTTCCTATTGTATGCTTCTGTTACTCACGGTATCTTTTAATTTAACTAAGTGGGTATTATACGAAAGTATTGCGGAACCGAAGCAACAAAACGTCTTATATGAAAGAAATTGTAGAGATATTTGTACTTGCTAATAAAAAAACCTGTGCTCATTCAGAATGGCGCCAGCAAAAATGAAAGATATTGTTTATCTTCGTAAGCTATCTGAGATATAATTCATCTGGAAGCTTTCGGCGCATTTTTATTGATGGGAATCTTTGTAGGGATATACGATACCCAACGAAATTCACTTAAAATTTTCCATTAGTCTCCTTCAAAACAGATTTCAAGTGATTTGCATATCAAAGTAAATATTTTCAAAATTCATGTACATTGTGAATTATTTTAAATCATTAAATATAAATAGAAAATTTCGACTGCTTTTATGTTGCATAAATATCGAAACGGGTGATTTTAAATTGAGGAAATGAAGCAGAAATTGTAAAAAACACGTAATAGGAGGTACTTATAATTTGCGTCCACGATAATTTATAATGTGCCTGAAAACTCATAAAAAGGAGATAATGGATTTACTAGGCACTAAAAGTTTCACGTTTATAAATTTGGTGTCGTTAAGGCCAGCTTACATTTTTAGGGTTCTGTACCCAAAGGGTAAAAACGGGACCCTATTACTAAGACTTCACGATCCGTCTGTCTGTCTGCCTGTCTGTCCGTCTGTCACCAGGCTGTATCTCATGAACCGTGATAGCTAGACAGTTGAAATTTTCACAGATGATGTATTTCTGTTGCCGCTATAACAACAAATACTAAAAACAGAATAAAATAAATATTTAAGGAGGCTCCATACAACAAACGTGATTATTTGCCGTTTTTTTGCGATAATGGTACGGAACCCTTCGTGCGCGAGCCCGACTCGCACTTGGCCGGTTTTTTATACAATTTAGGTGTAGGATTTCTTAATACTTCCTTTAGTTTTCCCTATCAGAATGTTATAGTATGTGTAAAATACCCATAACATTCAGATTTTTCATTTATTAGATACATATTTTAAAATGTTTAGGACTCACTGTTCCTGCACGGATATAAAAATATTACGTACATATTGACTGATTACTGACTTTCAACAGAAAACCATACACGTATCTTCATTTTTCACACGTAAGTATTTGTCTCTAAAAGTATATTATATTGTCAAATTTGTGGTATATTGTGTTAAACTTATATCATCGCGTCATATAAATTATTCCTAGCAATGAAGCGCGAGGAGCGAGGAGCTCGTAGCTTAATAATAACAGCTGCACGGGTCGATCATCAAGGTTAAGTAACGCTTGACGAGGTCGGTCCGTGGGTGGGTGACCATTTCAAAATACCGAGTTTCTTCCGTGCCTCAGAAAGCACGTTAAGCCGTTGGTCCCGGCTGTCATTTAAAGATCTTTGACAGTCGTTATGGGTAGTCAGAAGCTTGAGATCTGACACTAGTCTTGCCAAGGGGTACCGTGTTACCCAGTTACTGGGTTGTGGAGGTCAGATAGGCAGTCGCTCCATGTAAAACTCTGGTACTAAGCTGAATCCGGTAAGACTGGAAGCCGACCCCAATATAGTTGGGAAAAGGCTGGGCAGATGATGACAGGAAGTTTGAAAGTGGCGCCAGTGACAGAAAAGTTGAAAGGAAACCGTTTGTCCTGGTATGGTCATCTGAGGAGGAGGGATGAAACGCATGTTACTAAAAGAGTTATGCATATAAATGTGGATGGATGGAGTGGGAGGGGACGGCAAAAGAAAAGATGGATGGAATGTGTGAGGAGTGACATGAAAGAAAAGGGAGACAGTGATAGCGTGACGGGGGACAGGCCGGCATGGAAGAAGAATACGTGTTGTGCCGACCCCAAGTAACATGGGACAAGGGCAGGAGAGATGATGAATGAAGCTGGTTATTATAAATTAACTCAACCACACATTACATTTTTGTAGACCACTGACTTTCTCTCTAAAACAAAAAAAAACAGTATGACCTACCAGGAAAGTAGGTAAAACGAGTCGAAGAGAGGGCTTACTATCTTTTTGAGGTTCTATAGTAAAAAACTGAGCTTGCATCTATCTAGCATTTGGTGCTCCAATTCGCAACGCCCCAGTCGTACGTGGTCGAGTCAGTGGTTAAATATGGAACAGTGTCAGTGCTTCATCATTATTTTAATTATTTAATCGTTGATATAGTTTCACAAAATAAATGATAAGTTAATTAAATATCTTAATTTTCATTTAACCGCAGCTGGTTTGGTGGTTTGGATAAATGAAATAGGCACACTATACATTTCGTAACCAAGTTTTACTTACATACCTAGAATACAAAAACATGTTTCTCAAGACAGCGACACTGTTACCCATTTACTTTACGTGATATCCTCAATGTAATAAAGTGAGTGCTTGTCTCCCAGACTTTTCATATGAACGATTTTGTTATCGATCTCAGACACAACACACGCCGTAACGTTGGTACGTACAGGTTGATTGATTAACATGCCAACTGCTATCAAAAGGACTAATGGCCTACAGTGAAGTGAACCAAACAGTGTCTGCGTTATTGTTGGAGGATTACGAGTCGCGCGCCTCGACGTACGCATTGTGGGCGACGTGACTCCGCCAAACGTGTCCGCGCCACCGGCGGACAACAATCACGAGCAATCATATCTGAATGTGACTAGCTCGAATATTCTCACTAAAAACCTTTTCATGCCCTTTGTACTCGTTGTTTCTATTTAACTGTGAAAAGGGACAGCTTTGCTGGTTAAGCGAGTTAGCAACCGCAGTATGTTCTTATTAAACCAAAGAGGAGCCGTCGTCGTCTATCCTTCTCAAGGCAATCGTTTAGTCTATTTTACGACCCCCACGGGCAGACTAGCGCTGTCTATCTATATCTTTCTCGAAACAAGTCGACCATTTCAAGGAGTCTCAAGTTTCGGCCGCTGAAAGTGCGGTCGATATCAATTAGCTAACTATTTTAGAACCAAAAGTGCGTTAAGGGATATCGCTCCCCAATCGTTTCGATAAAAGTTTTTCGGTTGAACAGGCAATAAACAGCTTTATAGATAGAAAACCTCGATAAATCCCCTGGCATCATGGAACTCGTAAACACGTTCGTTTCAGATCTTTTGTAGTGTGGCTATCTTCTATTGTATTTATAAATCAAAAAGTATTTTTTTTGTCGACAAGTCTATCGAAAATTAAGGTTGCTGATAAGACTTGCCAATCCAGAAAGGATATCGCACGTCAATATTTCAAGAAAGATTTCAGAATAATTTTGAAACTGTGTGAAATTAGCGATAGTCAAAGGTCAGCTTTGGGACACACCCTTGACCGACTTCCCAGTAACTTCATGAGCTACTTACCTACCTAAACTTTAAAGTAAATACCATATAAAGTTCATAGATTAACAACTTCCGAAGGGTGAGAGTTTCATGTTGGCTAGTCGAGTATAAAGTCAGGCAGAATGTCTGGCCGGCCGCATGACTTACGTTAATTGAAACACTTACCCGATCAACATTTTCAAAGGCTGCGGTGCCGCGGCCGTCGAGGTATTCTTGAAACTGCGAGATCACGCAGACCATAGCGTAAATCTGGGAACAAACAAGAAACAATGATGTATGTATTAGTTATAAACTTTTCAGTTTAATAAAAAAATGTGCTGTCCGTTATTTAGGTCCGTATAAAAGGAAACGCCCTAGAAATGGTCATTATATCCTTATACTTACGAAATACTGTCGTTATTTCCAAATGTGATTAATTTTGAATCGATTTATAAAATCACGACATTTGTATACCTTGCTACCAACAATAACGAACAAAAGCTACAAAAATGTTTTCTACGATACAAATAAAAGCTACATTAACCAACGACATGTGATTGGATCGTAACATTCGTAACCCACACGAAAATTAATTCCATGTTTCCAACTTTCGTTAATAGCCTAAGATCCCACCGCTAAAATCTGCAAGTACATAATTTTTTGATTAAACTTAATTTTCATGAATGGTACTTAATAGTTGAATAGATTACTGCGTGGTTGCCTGGCAATATAAAAGCCGCGATGGCTTTTAGGGTCATTTTCAAAAATAAGATGTTTTTCTTCTTTTATAAAACAGTAATAAGTCGAGTTTTTATTCTACTTATAAATAAATACATTTTCGTTTTTGTAGGGGTTTTGGTAATAGACAAAAAAAATATCCTTTTTCCCCAGTGGAAAATATACTATTTTATGCCCGCTCTGGTACGCTACAATGACGCACTTTTAGAGCAAGCGGAGTGAGACATAATGTTTTATCATAAACTAAATTAACTACAGTTTTTTGCGGTGGGATCTTGTACTATAAGATGAATCGATAAGGGAGAGAAAACTAAAAGATAAATGACTGTTCCTCCGTCATCGTCCAGGGAGCCGAAAAGATTCCGAATAACAGATACCTAGTTATAATTAAAAGGAACCTCGATCCAGATTGATTAATAACCAGTTTTATGTAACAAGGGAATAACGAAGAAAGAAAATGGTATAGTTCCTCATAGATTAATTGAGTACCTACAGTTTTGTTTCTGAAAATATTACGATGTGTTTTTTTCTAGGTGTCTTAAATTCGTGTTGGCATTAAACTAGACAGAAAAACGTTGGTCATTAGCTCTTTCATTGGTGGCTTAGGCAGATTTAACAAGAACAGCCCGATCTCCATTGTCCAGTGCTACATCACAACCAATGCATTGCCTGAGGATACCAAGGACGACTTCTACAATGCTCTCAACGCCACCTTTAATTAAGAGGATAAAGAAGCAATACATCATCATCGTTATGGGAGACCCGAATGCAAAGGTTGGGAGTGTTAACACTAACCGCGAGCGGCATATAGTACACAGGGACTTGAGAGTGAGCAACGGAAATGGGGACATATATACATATTATCGAGTTTTGTCAGAATAACTACCTTACCATCGCAGAAACATTATTCATGATGACCACCATAAGCACACGTGGTACTCACCCGATGCGGTCACCAAGAACCAAATTGACCACCTCGCCATTAGTTCAAAATGGCGGTCTTCAATGCTCGATGTCCGCAATTGATGGTCGCCGATATTAATGTCGACCACCATCTGGTAGATAAGATTGCAGTAGCCTGTGCGGCTGGAGGACCTGGCAAGATTGGAAGAAGGTACGAGGGGAGCAAACTGTATGACTCAGACACGCGTAAATCTTTTAAGCTGGAATTACGCAGTCGCTTTTCTGTACTCGATGCTGCTACGGACTCATTAGATGAGGAGTGGAACCGCATCAATGTGGTTTATACAGAGACCAGCTCCGTCGTGCACTCATTCTCAGGAGGACTGGATGTCACAACGCATTTGGTGCTTGATCGAAGACAGAATAAATCTTCACCCGAGACTATTTGAGACCCATAACGACACCATATAGGCCGACCTTAACTTGCAATACCGACAGAAACGCGAGGAAATGTATCGCAGTACCCGTAAAGATAGGAGACGGTGGGCTGATGGTATAGCTGCTCGTGCTCAATAAGCTGCTAACTCCGGTAACTTGAAGGAGTTGTACAAAGATACCAAAACAGTAAGTCGAAGAAAGCAGGTAACAGCAAGTCGAAGAAGAAGCCGCTTAAGTCCAAAAAAGTCAGCTCATTAAAAGAAAAGTGAGAAAACTAGTTTATTTGACACACACGAGAAGAAGGAAAAAGAAGCAGGGCAGCTACTTCGCTGGCGTCAGCACTTTGAAGAGCTCTTTCGTTTGTTAGCTACATCGACGCCAGACGCGCAACAAGTCAGTTCCCCACCATCCCCGCTTCTCAAAATTAACACGAAACTTATTGAAAAGATCTGTGTGTATTTAAACACACAGAATTTTTTTTCCTAAGAAAGATGATCTTAGCCAGTGCTATAAATGGAGCGGTAAGTTAGGATAGGATGGAGGAGATGATGGACCCCTTTTCCGCACTTAGACTCGCATTTGGTCAGTTGTACGTGCAGGCCCCCTCTCTGTGAGAGGGAATGGGCCGTAATCCACCACGCGGGCCCAAGGCATGTTGGTGGATGTCACATGTCTTCACATTTTTGTTTCTAAGATATGCCGGTTTCCTCACGATGTTTCTTTCACCGTTTTTGAGAGCAGTGGTGATGTAATAATTTACACAAAGTAAAGCGCCTGCCTGGGTTCGAACCCACGACCTTCAACTAGTAAGTAGCGGCCGTTACCACTGGGCCACCACTGTTCTCAAATGGAGAGGTATAACGTTGCACTCGATTCCCGCTAAGGTTTTTTGCAAGATCATCCTGGAAAGACTGTCGAAAGCCGTGGATCCTTTCTGACGCAAGGAGCAGGCTGGTTTCCGCTTGATCCACTCCTATACGGAACAGATCAACAATGTAATTGTTCGATTGATGGGGTCGAAACCTTTTGCGTTGCCGAATTCACTTACGCAATTACGCTGCTGGTCCCGCCTACTAGACATTGGAGTGCCTCCGAAAATATACCGTCAGTTACAAGAAAGAAGAAGAGAAGAAGTTACAGTTTATTTACAAGAAATATTCCTGTACGGTTTACTCATGGCAACCTCATGTCGGATGACGTAATAGTACACGCGTGTATCTGCCAAGGCTGCCTCCTGTCATCCTCCCCCCCTGCCTCCTCTTCCTAGTCGTTCTTGATCGCGTTATGCTTCGCACCTCTGATAACAGGCGCCGCGGTATAGAGTGGCAATTATCCAACGTCTTGGAAGACTTCGCTTACACCGATGATCTATGCCTGCTGAGTCATATCCACGCTGATATGCAAGCAAAGTTGGCCGATATATGGCAGGAAGCGGCAAATCTTAATGACCTATGGCTAATGGCTTAAAATAAGCATCAGGCAATGAGAACTGGTGTGAAGAAACAATCACCATTGCCGATTGGCACAGAGTCAGTGGAACACCTCCACAAATTATTCTACCTCGGGAGCGTCTTGTCAGACTGGGGGTAGTGAAGAGGACATCGCTTCACGGATCGCCAAAGCCCGAGATACTTCCGCGCAACTGAGACTTTGACAATAGCGGCGACTGACACGAAGGATTCAACTGAAAATCTTCGGGTCCAATGTCAAATCAGTGCTAAACGTGGAAGGTCACAAATAACATCTCACGCCAAATACAAGTCTTGGTCAACCGCTGTCTACCTCGCATTTTCGGCATTTACTGGCCTGAGACCATTTCCAACGTAGAACTGTTAGAGAAATGCCATGAGAGCCCTATCGCCTACAGCCAGATCAAGCGTCGTAAGTGGAGATAGATAGGCCACACTATCGCAAGGGTTCCCGATCATATATCCAAGCAAGCTTTGGACTGGAATTCCCAAGGGAAAGGAAAGCGTGGTCGTCCTCGTCAAACCTGGAGTCGCACCGTGTTGGCAGAAGCGGCGGGCTTCGGAATGACATGGAGCGAGGTGCAGCCTGAAGCTCAAGACCGATCGTGATGGAGGACATCTGTGAACGCCCTCTGCTCCATCTAGGGGACATAGGTCATTAAGTCAAGAAAATTTTAACTAAAGAAGCTACTTGGCTTAGCACCTATTTTATTGAAGGGGCGGACTGTACATCAGCGTTGACCAGTGTGGTGGCCTTGCAGCACATTGCTCAAAATTTTCTGAGCCCACTCCTATTGCCACACCGAAATCCAGTAGGTATGTTATTAAGAATCTTTGTTTTGTTTTGTCATTATTAGTATGATTGCAAAGTTTTGGCAATAAATGTTTTGTACTTTCTCCCATAGAATAGAATAAGTTAGTTCAAAAAGTTGCCTTAAAAACACATTTACACGCCCGGTGAGTGTACCTATAACAGAATGGGAGATATCTATCAAGGGGACTGGGAGGACTACTAACATTAAAGATAATGGATCCACTCCAACCTGATTGAATTAAATTATCAATCCGAGAAATGAAGGTCGTGTGAGCTTTTGGACTGAAAATAAAAAATCGTAGTATACCTTTGAGGTCGACGAACACGAAGAAACGGTGGGTACGGTATCTAATGTACGGTATGTAATGTACCAGGACACTTCGTTTGAAATTTTAAATCGTGTTTTTCCATTCTCTTACGCGAATTATTTGAAATCACATTCTGAGGATTTTGTAGCTGGTGAATTCATTGTTACGGTCGAAACTATAATTAGGCTGGGGAATCCGCTGGATGCGAGCCGTACAAAACCGATCAGCATGGTCACCTTTGGTGGAGCCAGTTGGTGGAGCCAGGAGTTATGTCCAGCAGCGCACGCCTTTCGGCTGATATTATGATGATGAAGATTATGATCAAAACTATTTAATTTTACATGTAGATAGATCGCAGGAAATCATTTTTTTAATAATGTCATTTATCTTCGTTATTTCAACACAAACACTTTCACGCTGTTAGAATAATTTACTTGCCATGAATATACCATTCTTCGAAATTCTAAATAACGTAAAATACAGAGTGTATTTTGATATTTGGAAACAGTATAATTAAAAATAACAAATTTCGTCAAAACTAAGCGCAAGATGAAAGCGAAGTTTACAACAATATTAAAACTTAGATCCAATTAAATCTTAGAGTTCACGTTTAATAACGTTCCGTTCAAATAATACAGAGTCATTTTGTTGATAAATAATAATACAACCTTAGGTTATGTTGTCTCTGGTTTAAGGATAGCAGAATAAAACCAAAAATGTTTAATTTTTTTAGTTTTTTGCATCTCCTGAAAATCCATGTTTTGTGCTATACGCCCTTTGAGCCCAGAGGTATCGAGATGTGCAAGATTTCAAAACAGAAATGTAGTCAAGGTATTATTTTTTTCTTGTAGACAAAGAAAAATGGCCGTAAATTAATAGCTGGCAACTAAGAGCGTGGTGTAGTGGAACAAGGACGTACCTAAAGCTTTTAGAGAAGCGATACATTACGGTGAGGAATCCTATCTCTATAAATGTATAATTCGGACCGCCTCGCGCCTGTGTGCTCAATGGTCACAAGGTAACCCCTACATTCACGCAGTTTTCACTTGGGGCACAGATAATATAATACTAACATACAGTTGCCTCATCCCATACAAAGAAACCGTGCCGACGTAACTAGCTTTTTTCTGATTACTTGACTGATTAAATTAATTATTTTTCTAAGAACATCGATCGCGTTCGGTTCCGTTCCAGGATATAGATGGTGTTAGCAGCGTCTTGTAAGTAAAAGGGTTTCTCGGCGCGTGATTCTTTTTTAAATACTGCGACTATTTGTTTTATTGTATTTTTTGCACGTTTTTACAGTTTCATTGTACCAAAATGTGTTACAAAACAAATTTAAAATATTCATTGGATGCCTCAGAAATTTAAAACCGCGCCATCTATTGGAATCAATTTTAAATAATCCATTCAAATATTCTTCGAAATAATTCATCGAAAGAGAAGTTAATTTTGTAATAAGGAGAGTTAATTAATCGAAGTTAATCACTCCATCTAGTGTAATTTATTTGAACCTAAGTTTCTTTCATCGCGTTGGGTGCCCGTGTTTGGAGTAAACAGAAACTACGATCATTTATCCCTTGACATTTTTGGAAACCATCACCAGCAAGGTCAGTGTTTATTCTTAAGGATTCTGCCAGCATTTCTAACCTAACCATCTAACAAGGTAAGAATCCAGTTAATGAGATAACACATCTCTCATAATTCCTCGTATTATCCGCACTACCTCTCTGTCGTCCCCGAAACTCCCTAGAGCGTAATAAACCATGATTACGTGGGCACTTAAGTACCGCCGCTCCTACACATCGGCAATCTACTTTTATTTCATAATATTATCACATTTCGTACGAAGAGGCACACTTACAGATCTTAAAGTTCTGTTCAAAAGAAAAACTAGGGAGTTAGGTATTAGGTCGAGCATCATTCAGGTACTGTTGTGTAACTCGAGGTATAAAGGTTTCGGATCCTTGAATTTCGTAGTTTCGATACGGCACTGCCTCGGACTGGTACCAGCCCGATTTGGTATTTCGACTTTCGTGACTAACGTACGACAAACTTAGTCACAATGCAAATGTGGAATTAAATTGGGTAGAGGATTAGAAAAGTTACGGACATGATTACATATACAATTTTCTTTTGGAATCTCGTTTAGCCATGTTTCGTTAAGCGATAATAATTGGATAGTACGTACGTAAATTGTTTGTTGAAGCAAAGGTAAAAACGTTTAGGTACTTATTGGAGATATAACATTGTATTTGCTACACAGGTGTACTGCTTAATCCTTTCAGCACAAACTCAACTAAAAATAAACCCATTTAAAAAAAATCATTTCCACATTTCACGATCACAAACGCTTAAATAAATAATCAATGAACATTCCGGCCTTGAAAAAATTCAGGATCCAATCCCTGTTTCAATTCCCTTCGCAGGAGAAATAAAACATTTTATTAGAGTTGTTAGTTGGGCCATAATAAAGTCCGTATTATAAAGGACCTACGTGTTTTCCATCCAGCCGCGCAACTAAATTATAGATAAGTGTCGTTTATTTGACAACCGATGTTATTGGTGAACTAGTGGCCAAACTCTGTCACCACGTAGGAGTATCTCACGACTTATTGGAGGAATTAATTTAGTTCATAAATTGTTTAGAAGTTGCTTGAATTGTATTGAAATTATGCGAAATGTGTGCCGCTGTCCTTGTTCGCGTAACGAATTAAAAATATCATACATACAATATTAAACACGCGGCCTTTTGCACGTCGGCGTTGACGGGTACCTGTTTGGGTCCCTGGATTATGTAGTATATACCTACTTACACGTCTATCCACGTTAACATGTTTTTAGACTGTGAAATGTATCAACATGTCTGAATTTAATCCTTGTTTTTGTTGTTTTACTCTTGATGAGCATTTGTTATCATGTAACAATGTATAATGTCTCCGTATATTGACAACGTATCTTCATCATATAGACATGGATGAATCAACTTGAGGTAAAAAAATACATCGTATGGAATCCGTGGTACAAAGATGCATGCAACGTAGTTGAGGAACAAAAAAAAAATAATACGGATACCCTTCAAATGGAAAATACCAACAGAGTTATATATATATCTAATATATATAAATCTCCTGTCACGGTGTTTGTCCGCAATGGATTCCTAAACTCCATAACCGATTTTAAATTAAATTGGCACACCGTGAGCAGTCTGGTCCAACTTGAGATATAGGGTAGGGTAGGGTAAGGTAGGGTAGGTAGGGTAGGTAGGGTAGGTAGGGTAGGGAAGGTAGGGTAGGGTAGGTAGGGTAGGGTAGGTAGGGTAGGTAGGGTAGGTAGGGTAGGTAGGGTAGGTAGGGTAGGTAGGGTAGGGTAGGGTAGGGTTGGGTAGGGAAGGTAGGGTAGGTAGGGTAGGGTAGGGTAGGTAGTTAGGGTAGGGTAGGTAGTTAGGGTAGGGTAGGTAGGGTAGGTAGGGTAGTTAGGGTAGGTAGGGTAGGTAGGGTAGGTAGGGTAGGTAGGGTAGGGTAGGTAGTTAGGGTAGGGTAGGTAGGGTAGATGAATGTTTGGTGTTTTTATGGCAAAACAAAGTTTGCCGGGTCAGCTAGTATATATATAAAACTCTTTTGGTATTTTTTTTTGACTGAAATTAGTTAATTCAAAAGAGTTATACTTTTAAAAATGAGATTATTTTATTCTATAGGTATTTGACTCGCTTACCTACAGAATATAAAATCTCAGATTTTTCACAAATTTAACTTTTCAAAGTTTCAAAAGTATTTTTTTTGCGGCACAATGTCACACTTCTTTGTAACTTGAATAGCGAAAAATTCAAAGCGAAAGTTCGGAGCTACTAAAAACCGTTCAAATGCATAGGATTCAAGCGGCTAAAAGGATTATAGACTATTTCAATCAAAGCAAATTGCCCATTATCGCCTTTTATTTAAGTCCGTTTTCCATTAACGCCATCCAGAAGAAAAACATTGTCACATTATGAACACAAATTGCAAGAAAACAAGGAAAAGATGAATAAAACCACGCGATACAGTTATGAGGGAATCGATTCCGTAATATTCCCCGCTGGGATAGGGATGTGTATCAATATAATTTATTTTCACGCAAGTGGATGTCAACCAAAAGGGAAGATTGTCCATGAGAGCAGCCAAGCGAGCGATATCAATGTATGTCATGTAAATGTACCTTCTACCTATATGAACACTTTGCGAAGAATGTAAAATATTCTATATATAATACTGTTTTTAGTTTTGTAGCTATAACTATTATTATCATATTGTTTACCACGCTACAGGTAGATAGGTACTTAAATTAAAAAAAGGACCTGGCATAAGTCTAAACTTTGTAACATAATTGAATCTAGGTCTATTTATCCCTACCAAGATACTCTGTTATACTTGCCTATATATTCTATTTGTGTAATTAGTAAACATTACAATAAATAATAACGATGCAGGTTATATAAGGGTTATTATAAGTAGAAGAAACTTCAAAGATAATGGAGTTAATAGCATGCG
Source organism: Anorthoa munda (assembly GCA_945859665.1). Lineage (NCBI taxonomy): Eukaryota > Metazoa > Arthropoda > Insecta > Lepidoptera > Noctuidae > Anorthoa > Anorthoa munda. Next base: position 53,464,365 of record OX243893.1, on the reverse strand, counting down.
ATCAATTTTAAATTGCAATTCCATTTCGATCGCCGCAGCGTCGCGCGCCGCCCTCGTTGCAGAGAAAAGTTTTGTATACGAGGTGCCCTTGTCCTATACATATTCAACGGTAGACGAAATGATAACCCTTCTGACAATATTTATATCTCCCTACTTATGAAGTCCATTCTAGAAAGGGTCATGGAAATGTCTGTTATATAATATAATAATATACCACTGGTATTTGTTTCAACTGATATTTATTTTCTATTCCGAACGGAAACCACTCTTTAATAATTATAATTAAATTTTAAGTGGCCACGAATACTAACATCTTGAATTTGGTATAGTCAGCTCAGGAAACCTAATCAAATTAAAGGACATGGCCAGTTTCTGTTTGGACGTTGGCATTCACTTACAATACCTAAGCAGATAGATAGCAAATAGTGGATGTATATAGGCATGTATAGTATATATATATTGAAGTCACAGATGATGTCTCATTTAAAACATTTACATTTACAAAGTTTTGTGCGGTGTTCAACAGCAGTTTTTAACACCCGACGGAAAAATGGGGGATGTTATAAGTTTGACGTGTGTACCTGTGTGTTTGTGTATCTGTCTGTAGCACATAGCTCCTAAATGGATGAACCAACTTTTGTTTAGTTTTTTTGTTTGAATGGTGACTTTATTGAGAGTTCTTACCTACGAGTATGTTTGATAAAAAACGGTTCAGCGATACAAAAGTTATGGGTGTTTTACTGTTTGAATCGGGGTTTTTTTAACCCCGACGGAAAAAGAGTGGTGTTATAAGTTTGATTCCTAGATAAGCTTATTGATTCTTAATAGACTGTTTATGTGACAATTAAGGTATTTGTGATATTTTGTTTTATATTCTGTTGCTTATATTTTATGTATATTATCTTCAAAAAATAATGTTTTTGCATGCCGTAAGGCAGAATGTAGCGGAAACACCCAACTCTGTACCATCTCAAACCTACATTGCTGGCAAATAAATAATTCTGATTCTGATTCTGATTCTGACATGTTTACCAGTGTGTTTGTGTATCTGTCTGTGGTATCATAGCTTCTAAACGGATGAACAAACTTTATCCAGAGTGTTCTTTGCTATGTTTCATGAAAATCGGTTCAGCTGTTCAAAAGTTATGGCCGTTTGGAGTTTTTATTAGATTGTCGATCGAAGCGTGTCTACTACTAGATTAATTCTTTAGCATGAGATAAAAATGCGTCGGGGGATATTGAATTTTTTATATTTTTCTTGTCGTAAGATATCGGATCATTGTTACGTGTTCGATAGAAGCGTACTACTACTATATAAATTATATAGTTTAAAAAGCATAAAATAAAATATGGGGCTTCTTAAATGTTTACTCTTTAGTATAGGTTAATTTTATACTGTGCTGTGAAAATTGCATCTAGATAATGAGTTTTTAATGTGATTTATTTTGTGATGAGTGTGCATTTGGTGAAAAGACAATTTGGTTCGTGTAAGTACAGTACAATCTAGAGTAGTGTAAAACCCGTGAAATGTGCAGGTAGGTAGGTAGAGTAAAATAAGGTGGCAAATCAAACCGTCTTATACTTACTTATATAGGACACAGATAGTTTGCTTGATTAACTGTTTTACATAACAGCTAGCCGTTAAAAAACAGCTCCGTTTAGTGAAACAACTGAAGGCCAGACGTTTAGCTTTTTATTATTCTATTTTTTTATTATTCATCAGTACGCTCTTGGCAGAGTGGTCGTGGTAACCATATTGCAGTTAGACTTTTCACGATTTGCTTCACAATGCGACGCCATCCCTCTGTGTCGGCTGAGACTCGTGTGCATTCATGCAATGGACCACCTACTGCAGACTTGATCTGGTCAGCCCATCGCATAGGTGACCCGCCGTGCGCTGTCGTTCCTTCCATTCTGCCCTGGACCATAAGCTATTAAGAAGTTTCGTTGCCTCGTCGGGACACGTGATCAAAGAATTGAAGTATTAGACCCTGGGCTGTAGCCGAGTTCTTGGAGAATGGACGGGTATGTTGAACTTAGTCAACGATACTTCAAGGATTTTTCTCCAGCACCACTATTTTAATAATTATTGGATTTTTAATACTCAGAATTATATTGCATTCATGCATCAATGCAGCGGGTCAATGATTAGAGGTTATGTTACATGTCAGATTGTAGATTTTAGTTCTAAATTTTGTCAATTATGGGTCTGTGTGTTCAACAATATTGGCGTCCCAAACAGAAATTCTTATCCGTAATTATTAACGTAGCTCAATGGCAATCCACATGAACGCTGTTCAGCTGTTTCACATAACAGAGCTGTTTTGTAAAATAACTGAAGTATTCCCATTTGAGCACCTATTTTTAGAGCACCTATGCTAAGAGCACCAAAGGTATTCCCATTTGAGCACCAATCAATATAATAGCTTGGTGCTCAAAGGCGACCCAAAAATTATTATGATTTTATTCCCAATTGAGCACCTACGGTAGCTTCTAGTGATAGAATGTAAAATAAAACATATCGATAAAAAATTACATTACTTCATTACATTAATTTTAGAAAATAAACTAATTATTATTAATATAACAATCAGCCATAGTTTTTTTTTTTTTGGTCCACACCTACTTACCAATATAACAAATTACATTCCTTGTAACAAGAGTAGTCTTTACGCTTATTTTTTTAGTTAAATAATATTTCATAATAATACTTACATATATAATACAAGTAAAGATTTTGTATGTTTTAGAAACAAATATGATCTCTATATCAGTTATAGAAACTTTTGGTTGTAGTAATATGGTAAAAAATAAATAAATATTTTTCTAAAATTTAAATTATCACAATTTAACACTAAAATAGGTTAACGCTACGCTTAGGCCCAGTTTCTCAGCCGCCTGTTACATTTCAAATTAGCTGACAATTTGTCACAAATTATCCAACCGTCAGTTGTCAACTTCGGAACCCTTCGTGCGCGAGTCCGACTCGCACTTAGCCGGTTTTTTGTATTTTATTAACATACAAAAAAACTATTTTTGATAATTGTGTCAAGTTTTTCAGTCTTCCTTTAAAAATACCGCGGGAAAGTGTAAAAAAATACACACCTAATGCAACATTGGTCATTGTCCATTAAAAATAGCCTGAATTTTTTTTATAAGTGTTGTTCTGACCTCAGGATTATTTATGTAAAATTTTAACAGGATCTGTCCAGTAGTTTTGGCGACAAATAGATAAACATTATAAAAAAAATTGATTCAGTGACCTTCAAAAAACGCTGCTTCAAACGGCAGAATATTATGATCGTAATATATAATTCTCATAACAGCTTTGTACAATATTCTGACAAATAAATGCATTCTATTCTATTCTCTATTCTATTCAATTCATATACCCCGTATATCTTACTCTGCTTTTACTTTTTTTCAAAAATATTTAATGTACGGTTTTGACGTCTCTACGATTTTATTATATACTAGCTGACCCGGCAAATTTTTTTTTGTCATAAAAACACCAAACATTCATCGGTTCAGCTGTTCTCGAGATTTGCGCTTAGCAACACATTTAGCGATAAATTTTTATATTATAGATATAGATTTGTAAAGAATACGAGAGACGTAAAAAAGTGCCGAAACAGTTTGGTTTCATTCGTCATATTTCGGGCTATTCGAGATATTCCGACGAACGGTAAAGGTGGCGCGCACACCGCCTATATACGGCCCTCTCAACTTAACTACTCTTCATAATAATATGAAAATACCGATTTCTATTGTTAGTGTTTCATCCAGCCTACAATTGGTTCGGGGATAGATAAAATTAAAGTTGAGAAAACTTATTGTGCTATCACTACATATTATAAGTCCCTCACCGCGTCTGTTCGCGATAAACTCAAAAAGTACTGAACGGATATTCATTCGGTTTTCATCAAAAGACATTGTGAATCATGGGGAAGGTTTAGGTGTTTAATTTGTTAAGATTTTGTGTCTTACCGACACCCAAGTGGGCGAAGCCACTGGCAAAAGTTAGTTAACAATAAATGAGTAAGTAAACTTTTATGGTTATGCTGATAATTATGTAGGTAATTATCAAATGATAACATTCTGCAATAAAACTGCTGATTTTTATCGATATGATATAGGTATTATACACTAGGAGCTACCCATCACTAGAAGCTACCGCACCGTAGGTGCTCAATTGGGAATAAAGTCATAATTTATTTTTTGGTCGCCTTTGAGCACCAAGCTATTATATTGATTGGTGCTCAAATGGGAATACCTTTGGTGCTCTTAGCATAGGTGCTCTAAAAATAGGTGCTCAAATGGGAATACTTCAAATAACTAACGGTTTTGTAAAATTGCTGATTTCATCATCCATCTGCGACATAAACACGAGGACACTCCTAACTAGGCCAAATCCAATCAAGAACCAAAAAATCAAAGGTTCAACTTAACAATCAAACCTTTAGGAAATTCTATATAAAGTAGTTTTCTTTTCAGAAACATTATTCGTTACATTTATATTGAAAGCTATGATGATAAACGTATTGATTATCTTGAACACACGAAATTAGGACTGCCTAAATGTTCCGGAAGACGCGACAAAGCGATACCCGACAAAGTAACACCGCGTTTTTAAATTGTTCTAAAATTGTTCAGCAGTTATAACAATTTTTATAAAAAAACATAACCCTTTCCTTGCAGCAGGGTAAAAAAGGTCGCATCGTTTTCTCATTACCGCATCCCGGCTGTTTACGTGCAACTGGTAAAATGTGTGTAAGTATACGATAAGTATGCCCAACCCATCGGTATTCCCCGATGATTTGATTCAAGCATGATTTTATGTTATGAGATTATAATACAGATCATTTTATTGATCACTAGCTGTTCCCCGCGGCTTCGCTCCCGTGGGCCACTCCACAGGACCCGTTTCGGGATAAAAAAAATTGCCTATATCACTCAGGAATAATGTAGCTTTCTATTGGTGATAGATTTTTTTTAATCGGTCCAGTAGTTTCGGAGCAATTCGGTACAAACAAACAAACAAAAAAATCTTTCCTCTTTGTAATATTAGTATAGATTAACGAAAGATCAACAACAATATAGGTGTCAGTTATCGTGACAAATGCTTTGAAGTCTGTGAATCAGTCCGTGTCTAATGTGGCGGAATCTACTGAATACCGCCCATTCAGAAAGCTCTACCTACAAACATGCCAATCAAATGTCGGTACCTATATAAGTTCTAATAGCCACCCTTAGTTTGTATATAGGGACGGATAACCTTATTACTATCGACGCATCACTTTTTCTTAACAACACACACATGGCAATCTTTCAAGCTAAGCTAAGTCAGTTTAGCTTAGTTTGCATAGGCGAGGTAATTTTATTATACTTTCAAAAACTTGTTTATCAATCATTTCAGTTATGCGAGCCAAGGTTAAATTACTTAGCAGCTTAGGGCCGGTTTCTGAAGTCGATGTCACATCTCAAATCCGCTGGCAATTTGTCAAAAATGAGCCAGCCCGCAGTTGTCAGTGGGTTTCTCAAAACTGCATCATCGAAAAATTTGGTAATCGCTTGTTACATTAAATAATCGGCATTAATTTATTTCGGTTGGCTACCCTAGCTGGTATTCATTCACTACTATAACGTAATCAGTAACTTTAAATAGTATTTTATCTTTAGCGGCTGGGTTGGTGTAGCCGCCAAGTTAAGCAAACCTTACCAAGGACGATTATGGATGGGTAACCACGTTGTTTTTGGTTTGCTTGTTTTTGGATAAGTGACCCCATACAGGTAACACTTACAAAGGTTAGTCTTTGGATGGGTGACCGCTTTTTTGGGTCGTTTGTTTTGGATGGCTGACCCCGCCAGGGTAAGCAACACTTACCAAGGTCAGTCTTGGGATGGGTGACCACTTTTATTGGTGTGCTTGTTTTTGGATGGGTGACCCTGCCAGGGTAAGCAACACTTACCAAGGTAAGTGTTGCTTACCCTGGCGGGATCACCACCCCAGCCGCTTTAAGTTAAAGACAAACCTATTCAGAAACTGACCTTGGTAAGTACTAAGTACAGGGTACCTATAGTCAACATTAATGCGCGTGAGGAAGGTTCTATTCCCAGGTCAGTAACAGTTTGTTTTTTTATTTTTGTTTACATAAATACAAAATAACTATTTTTGATAATTGTGTCAAGTTTTTATAATGTAATTAATTTAAAAAGTTTGTAATATCCTATTTTTTTAATCTTGGTATTTAAATAAATGATCTATATTAACATATTTTTTATAACTCAACCCATACCATAGTTTTCGCCGGCCCATTTATATTTTTATCGTAATATAAGCCTTTAAAATCATAATAATAATTTTAATCTGCGAATAATCGACCAATTTCCAACCATTATAAATTAGGCTCGTTGACAAGAGATTTACATTGAAAAAATTCTCAGAAACCCAAAACTGCTGTAACATGATTAATTCGAGATTTTTCTCAAATGTGACAAATTGTCAACCTCTTGTCTCACTTGGTGTTGAGAAATTGAAAGTATAATTAACCGGCGATTATTCGTCGATTACGTTAACAGCTCGATAATTGAGAGTTTGGCAACCGGGTGTTAGCTGGTTTTGATCTGCAACCAGCTCGTGCGTCGTTGCTGTGGGAATCCTTAAAAATGTGTGTGTGTGTGTGATTGGCCGGAGAAGATAGACATTTGCCCAGCACAGTAGCCACTCATTGAAAACAAAACAGAGACCTCTTAATACCCTACTCAGTTATTCATCTGTTAAAACGAAAAACATATAAAAATTACAAAATACAAAAACAAAAAAAAAAGATGACTCTGGTTGCAAATTCGCAAGCGTCTGTAGGTCTCAATGGAGAAGAATTTGCAGGAAACTCCACAGACACTCTTTTCCATCAGTTTAAATTATTTTTTTTTGTTTTCATCATTCTTATTAAAAAAATACATACATGTGAGAACAATGTAAAAAGACGTGCACGTAAAAGCCTTCTAGAATAACACAAACAATTAAAAAAATACAATAACAGGCCGAGGCAGCTAAGTTATGAGCAATTCCAACTGATGGCGCCTATCCACGAACATGACGCACGGATCGGCACCACTCAGCTCAACCATCATGAAGGGAACCGAAGGATCCAACACATGTGCCACCATCAGAGATAAATTAGAGAGCATGACACACTCAACTGCCACGGCACACAGAAGACAATGAAACGACACACAGGTACAGTGAATGGTAGATTTACAATCTGAACATAGTACTCTCACATTTGCTGTGCAATTATATAATACTAAAAGTGATTTTATACAATACAAATATATTCTTTTTTTTAAAATTTTTTTTTAATTTTATAACACTAATCCCCGCCAACGATATTGGCGCCTTATGTGCTCAACCTCAGTCATTCCGGTCAATCTTTTATGCCTCTCGTACATTCATTCTTCATCCTAATTCTTTCTTGCATTCATCATCTTGCATTCTGTGGGTAGGAGTCCCACTTTTATTTAGTCTAGTCTACGGGCATAATTTATTTATTATAAAAATAGGTAAAATACAAAGTGCTATAATATGTACAAACTGAGCAAAATGTGCTATTTATCACTTGTTGAGATACAGAGCTGTACATCACAGATATACAAAAATGCAAAAGGTGCTTTTATTACAGAGGAATACATTTAGATCACAGAGAATACAGTATAGCTAGGGATAAAACACAAAAGTGCTGTTTATCACACAAAAATATTAATTTACACAGTCTAAGAACTTAGGTACTAACATAAAATACTGCCGGCTATACGTGTCCTTGCTGCATTCCGTGCTTACATTTGAATATTGTGCAAAATACTAATGAAGCACGGTGCGCTTCAGGTTTTGTTCCTGTGTATAACCGCAGTGGCTACTCTAATACAGTATTCTATGAACTTTTCCCTCGTCTTTTTGTCCATGAGCCCATGCAGGCTCTCCCTCGTTATTTTCCTGTCCAGCTCACATTCAAGTTGGTAGCGCTCCCTGATAAATAACGGGCATTCTACAAGTATGTGCTGGACAGTCTCTGCCACGCCTGGATCGCAGACGCACGATGGGCTATCCTTACACTTGAAGCGATTCAAGTATTCAGAGAACCCACCGTGCCCCGTCAAAACTTGCGTGAGGACGCCTTCGGGCCGCACCTGTTGTACGATACGGAAAGCCGCTATTGCATCCGGAAGAAACATTTTCGTCACCGAAGCAGTCTCGCCCGACACATATCTTCGATTCCATTCATCAAGCGATTCCAAACGGATCTGTCGCTTGATAAATGAAATCGGACACTGATCGTAGTCCGGCTTCCTCCGTAACGACAATGCTGCTTCCTTAGCCAACTCGTCCGCTCGCTCATTCCCCGGCAGGCCCGCGTGGGCCTTGATCCAGAACAAAGTCACAGCTTTGTTCTGGCACAGGGCGTGAGCCAGGTTTGCGCGCGCGCGAACTGCCAGGGGATGGAGCGAGCCATGGCTTGCAAGCGTCTGCAATGCGGACATTGAGTCGCTGTACAAACCATAGCTCGCCTCTTGCCGCGCGAGGATCACTTCTGTCGCCTTGCAAATGGCCAGGAGTTCCGCCTGGTAGACTGTGCAGTACGCGGCAAGGCTAAGCTTGAGGTTCCGGATTTCGCCCTCACTATCCCAAATGGATAATGCGGCACCGACCTTCCCCTCAATCTTGCTGCCGTCGGTGAATATTCGCACCGCCTGCACATTGTTACTGTCTAGTAACTCTTGGTCTGCCAGGCACATGAACTCCAGGGGCGTTTGTGTAGCTGGATGAGGGGCTTCTGCAAACCTTACCGCACCCTCGATCTCCCTATCTCCTGGCACAAACCGGGATGACCCTCTCCTCGCTTTATACAGGTCGGCTGCCTCTTGTATGCGCAGGTCTAGAGACAGACAGACCAGACAGACAGACAGTGCCAGTGCCGAGTTCAGAGAGACAGTACGGTAAGATTAGCAGAGCTTCTGAGCGAATCCTCGTTGAACAGAGCCTAACTTCTTCCGTATACCCAACTTCTTTGCAGCGGGTGCCCAGGCGGCGGCTGCGTATGTCACTATGGGCTCAATCGTTGCCGTGTAAATTGTGTGTATTACTTGTGTGTTTAATCCCCAGCTCACCTTTGCCGCTCGGGACAGCCGCGTGTATACGTCAGCTGCCCTCTTGCAGACGTTCGCGGTATGCTCATTAAAAGTGAGCTTATCGTCTATGGTTAGACCCAGCAACTTCATTTTCTTGACCATACCGATGCCGACCCCGGCCATGCTCAGTATTGGAGTGTCGTACTTAAGCTTATTGGTTATGGTCATCGCACAGGTTTTGTGCGGTGCAAACCTCAGCTTATTTCGGACGCCCCAATCATGAATCATGGGCGAGGGCTGCATTGGCAGATCTTGAGACTTCAGTCGCCGTGTCCCTATCCACGACCAGGACGATGTCATCCGCGAACGCCTGCACGAAAACTCCACGCTGCTCTAGGTCCTGCAGTAGTGGGTCGAGAACGAGGTTCCACAGGATTGGACCTCCGATCGACCCCTGAACGCAGCCCTTGCTTGTCTCTCGAGAGCATTCCTCCCCGGCATACCGAACCCTGACCTTCCTACCATCGAGATAGCTGTCTACCAGCCTTCTGATGTTGACCGGGCACTTTTCCTCAGCCAGTCTGACCTTTATGGCTGGCCACCAGGCGCTATCGAAGGCGCCCTCTATATCCAATGACACCAGGACAATTAGCTTCTTCAGCCTCAACTTGTCCTGTACTTGTTCCATTAGCGTATAGAGGGCGTCCTCGGTGCTCCTCTGGGGCATGAAGCCAAACTGACGAGTACTAAAACGCGGTACAAGCTGATATTTTAGACGCGCTACGACCATCCTCTCCAGGACCTTCCCCAGAACAGGCAACAGACCGATTGGTCTATATGCCTTGGGGGTGGTATAGCTGTCCTTGCCCGGCTTTCTGAGGACTACGACTGTAGCCTCCTTCCAGGTGGTATGGAAGTGTGCCAATTCAAGGCACTTGTTGTATAGGGCAAGGAAAGCGTCCGGGTCCTGGTAGATCGCTCGACTGCAGATATCAGAAGTCAGTCCATCCCCTCCTGGTGCCTTTTTGGGATTGAAACCCGCCACAGCGGACTTCAGCTCCAGCGTCGTAAATGGGGGCTCATGATGTTCATCATGAGCCCATTCATTTACTCGGCTGGCTGCTTCTCTTACTCGCCTGTGGTCAGCGTTGTCCTGGTCTACTCTGTCTTCGGGGTAGAACGTATCCGCCAGTAGGGCGGCCGATTCACTCGGATTGAGGAATGCGCCATCGCTGCATAGGGTCAGTTCTTCTTGCCTTTTAGTGGTCCTACGAATGATCCGGTAGAAACTCTCCCAAACTCCCTCACGATCCTGCCTCCGGCAAAACTCCTTCCAACTGGCGATTTGGGCATTCTTTGCCTGCATCTCATACTCTTCTTTTGCTTTCAGGTACTCGCCAACGACCCTTGCTCGCCGGACCGGCGCGGCATTGCGGATGCGGTTCTTCTTTGTCATCACTTCTCTCTTTTTCACAGTGAGCTCCTCGGACCACCACGGACAGGTAATTTTGGTTTTAATATTAATTTTTGGAATGGTGCTTTGACAAGTTTCTAATATTATATTAATATATTTATTTACTATTTCTTCTAAGTGTTGTTTGTTTTCTATTTCTATTATTCTTTCTAGATTTATATTTTCTCTAATTTTATTCTCTTCAATTTTTCTTTCAAAAGCCTCCCAGTCCGCTTTTTTAGTGTTAAACTTTCTTGTCGTTCTAGTTACACTCATTCCTTTTTCCTTTTTTATATTAACATTGAAGAATATCGTGTTGTGGTCCGAGGATGTTGCTCCCGTGTCGACCCGCCAGCCGTCCACCAGGTCAAAAAGGTCGAGCGAACATGCCGTGACGTCCACGTGGCTTCTATACGCTCTACCACCTCTGATAGTGTCAAAGGTGGGAGCGTCACCAGTGTTTAGTACCTGAAGCTCTAATTCATCCAGGGTAGCGGACATATCCTCTCCCCTGGGATCTTGCACGATGCTGCCCCACCAGGCACTTTTCGCATTTGCGTCGCCACCTATCAGCAATCTACCGGTGGCCACTTCCGCTTGGATCCGGGTCACCTGGTCCAAGTATGGTCCTATGGGTTGGTCTGGCTCGAAGTAATAGGAGACTACTGCGATTTCCCAGGCTTTGGTCCGGATCCCCACCACAACGATGTTATTTGTGGTGAGTTTCGGGTAGGGTATGACGTCCAAGTCATAATCAAAGACGGCTATCGCCGCCTTAACCCTCCCACTTCCATCGACCTCGCACTGGTAGATTCTCGCTCCACGGTAGCTCTTCATACTTTGTGCTCCTCCCACATACGGCTCCTGAATCAGTGCCCACGAGATCTTTCTTTCACTGGCCTCTAGAAAGAGTTCCCTGTAGGCCGCTGGAGAAGGGATAGGAGCTTCCCTAGTCTTTTGCGCCTCCTGAATTTGGGTCCCAGTCGTGGCCTTTTGCTTTTTGGTTGGGGGTTGTTGGGGGTTTTCCAGCTCTTTAACAAGCTGGTAGAGTCGGTCTGCTTGCGCTTTTACCTCGGCCTTTATTTCGTTTTTTGTGTTTCTCGAGGTGGTCATCAAAGCTTTAATTTTGTTTGAACACATCCTGGCCTCTTGAATTCTAGTTTTTTGGGACAAATATATTCATACAGTCTTCAGCAGGTCCAGGTTATTAAACCATGTACCCAACCATGAATACATTTCGCGTGCACAAGTCGTGGTCCCACGGTGAAACGAGCTCATCTTTTATTCGTATCAACGATGTCGTTGGCTTTTCTTAGTAGTTTTCTATTATTGTTCAGGGGGTGGAGCCTGAACTTGGTAGGGCCAGGGCATCGACTGCAGTGGCGTTAGAGGTAGGACCATGCCGACTGTGACAGCAGAATCGTTACATTATGCTATCCCAGTCGGCAAGACCTTGCCTGTCAGGGTCAGTTGACGAAGATGCGACCCTAGGTGCAACTTTTATAATAACGATACAATTTATACGAACTTAAAAGATCTTAATTTCAGCGAGAGAATTTAATTAAATACGAATTTAAATTGCGCGGAGTGTATTCGAATTCTTTCATTGAAATGTGTACCTTTTTGTGTATTTTATGATGTCTTTAGGTGTGCTGACCCTTAGTTTTTACAATAGGCCGCACGTCAGTGGGCACAAAACTGTAAGCTGGCCTCTTATACCCTCAAAACATTGTACTAAAATAACCCAGCTCAACGTTAACGTGTTACTATACGGTTGAGTGTACACTGTTCTTATTGGGCTACAGCTTACAGTTACAGGAGCTCAAATTACTTCAGAATCTGCTGCTTTACAACATAGGAGTTATATACCTAGGTACGTACTAACATCAGACTTTAATGAAGTCATTATATTAAGTAAAGTAAGAAATACTTAATGATTATCAGCATAATCATAGATTAATCACATTAATTAAAAACAGTTATTAAAACAGCTTCAGGGATAATGTTTATAAATTAGTGAACACAGCGCAGAGCTTTTGTCAGATTAAACGTTGCTGAGTTTGTATAAAATAAAAGTTTTAATCTAGAAAAGTGTCCGAGTAAACTAGCGTAGAAATGAGAGCAGACTCTCTCTTAGAAAACTGCATTTTAAAATGTTTTAGCCAAGATGTTTTTCAAGACAAATGTTTTCTTGTCTTAAGGGATAGACAATACATTCTACCGCGATATCTTGGCTATTCAAAAATTCCAACTCAAACTTGTTGACTAACCTCAAAAACAGAACAGAATTTGCATGTAATTTTTGCCATGATCCAAGGGGAACTTAATCCTAGTTGGAGAATATGCTTATAGCAAAAGACGGCAATTAAACGTCATTAAAATGGGGGTGCACTTAACACACTGGCAGCACTGTAACTGGCCGTATGCGTCGTTCCTCAAATGGGTTTTTTATCTAATACTAGCTGACCCGGCAAACATTGTTTTGCCATAAAAACACCAAACATACCCTACCCTACCTACCCAACTCTACCTACCCTACCCTACCTACCCTACCCTACCTATGTAGGTAAGGTAATTATTTTTTTTCATTTTTTTTTTTCATAAGAACCTTCTCCTAACAATAACAAACAACAAAAAAAATAAACGGAATCGGTCAAGCCGTTCACGCGTGATGCCGTGACCAAGGGAAATAGGGATTCATTTATATATATATAGATATATATAGATGTTGACGATAGTCTACAATTCTGCAGTGTATTAATTAAGTTACCTAGTAACTGCCACCACAATTCTGAAATTCGTGGCGTTGAGGTCTCGGTAGAGTTCGGTATATAAGCATATGGACAAGTTGAACACAATCGATAGTTCTAATAACGGTTTTCCTTAAATCATAACCTACAATAATAATATGAATTTTATGAATTAAGTAGCTTCTGCCCGCGGCTTCGCCCACGTTCAAAGTTCAAAAAAAAAACTGCTCCGATCGCCACCAAACTTTACAGGATTATCCGCTGGGTCAATCTAAAGTATGTCTTAAAAATTCATTAAAATCGGTCCAGCCGCTTCGGAGTCTATGAGGATCATACATATACACTTTCTCTTTTATATAAATAGAAGATAGATTGGTTATTGATAAAATAATCGAAAACTATTAATCCCTTTGTTGGTTTTGATTCAAAACCTCGATTTTTTTAACCTTTTACAGATAAAATTGTGATCAATCAACCCCAATATTTTTGACGCTTTGTTTAGCAACTATGGAATGTATGGGCAAAATGGCTAGTGGTCCGTGGTCCGCTGACTTGTTATTGTCAGATTTGTTTACTGATTGGCAAAAGTTTGCTTTTCGTTGGTGATCGATTAATCACAGGGACAGGTCTCTGTTAAATTGGTAAGTTACATATTTGACGAATATCGGTTTTAGTTTTAACTAAACAAAACCACGAGCGCGCACGCACTCATTGTGTTGGAGTTTTATTAATCTGTTCTAAATTCTGTTAATAATTATGTAATAGTCTAAGCAATACTATTTTCCTATATTCCTATAGTCCTATGTTCGGGCACTGAGGGCTGATTGTTCTTAATACAGTCTACTACTAAGTAACCTAGCTAGGACATCAGATCGTGAAATATGTATTGTATTGTTACCTACTCATCACAGATGTAAATAATATATTATTAGACACTGGGAAGTGTGTCAAATTTGATTACAGACACCATTGGACCGTGAAAAATTACAGCTGGGATCAACGTCTCAGCGTATTTGTAATGAAAACTGATGGAAAAGAGTGTCCGTGGAGTTTCTTGCAAATTCTTCTCCATTGAGACCTACTGACGCTTGCGCATTTGCACCTAGAGTCATCTTTTAGATGGGATTTCTAAAGATTTATTTCTGAACAGAGCTATGGTTTCGTATAACTCTGACACCAGAGGTGGCCACACCTCACACGAAAAGAAGAAGATAACTTAGACATGTGTCAACTTGACGTAACACTAAGCACTAGTTTTTGGCGCGAACAAGAAGAGATCGAGTAAGAATATGGCGGGTTGGATGGAGTTGTGAATTCGTGATAAAAACCTAAGGAGAAATACAGTGAGAGTTACAGATTGTTCATGTAGATCAAACTACGTGCCTAGTGGAATGTCGTTTAAGTTATTCGCCAATACATAACGTGATTAATTACATTGTGAAGAAAGAAAGAAAGAAGAAATATTTATTTGTGACCCGCACAGGAGACACGAGAAAAAGCATAAAATTAAACAATAATTAAAATAAAAACCCCTTGCGAGACCAAAAAGGCTCCTATCTCAGCATAAGCAGCGATATCCGAAAAAGAAATAACGCTGCGCTGATATTCTGATAGGGAGCCTACATACAAGCAAATAAGTTGGTTTGTTTAACATCTAGCCCGAAAGAACCCATGCAAATGGGTTGGCCCATTTGCAAAACCCATGGCCTTGCCTGACAATTACACAGTCTTCCCTACATATTTTATTTTTGGTTTTCAATTCTAAAGTACCTCTAAGGTTTATTTGAAATAAACTATTTGATTTTGATTTTGAATTAACGAGATTAAAAAAAAAGAAAGGTCGGCACAATACTATCGGAAACGGCTGACGGACGCGACTTATGGAATATCTGGGCAATGAATGTACAATAAATTATGCAAACTATCAGATGGAAGGCGCGGACGTAACCTTGGCTTTCGGGCATCCAATAGACATCCGGCCCGCTGGATGTTTTTGTCTGTGCACACATAATCAGTCGCGGCTGACAGCCGCCCCGATAATCACCCGCGTCCGATAATTTGTTCCCAGCTAGCGTTGCTTAACCTTGAACATCGACCCGTGCGGTTGTTATAACTTAGCCACGAACTGGTCCAATGTAAGATCTCACTTAGCTGTATAATAAATAGGCGTACTTACTTTCACCGGAACTAAACGAGTTCAGCACAAACTGAAAGCTTCTGAAACTCCACAATGTGGAACAAGTAGGTAGGCGCCGTAAATAGTAGGATTAAAGAGCGAATGTAGCCTTTATTTAATGTTGCTTACATTTTTCTGAGTGACTTTTCGATGCGGTGTAGCGTGTTTCGTACTTTTAGGAATGGGTATATAGAAAATTCAGTTAACAGACGATTTTTATTATCTACAAAATAAATAAATATATATAAAAATTAACCCCTATTTCTCCTGCAGTCTGATTGCGTAATGAATTCGCAAAAGGCAAAGAGTATGAAAAATCGACCAATCACAAGCGAGCTGAATGACGCGATGTGGATTTCCGTTTATGTGATTGGTTGATTAAGGTAGGTAGGGTAGGGTAGGTAAGTTATGGTAGGTAAGATAGAGTAGGTAAGGTAGTGTAGGTAGGGTAGGGTAGGCAGTTGACACACACATGTCACAAGACTTAATGAAAACTATTGAAGTGCCTATTGTGAAGAACAGGACTGGGGATATCACGGACAGGGGGAACTACCGGCCCATATCGCTAGCAACGATAATTGCTAAAGTGCTGGACGGTATGCTTGATTCCTGCCTAGATAATGCATTACATTACATGATGCGCAGTTTGGGTTTAGACCTAGCCTATCCACGGAAGCTGACATCGTTGGTCTAAAGCATACTGTCCAATATTAAATGGACCGCAGGACACCGGTGTATGCGTGATTCATTGACCTCTCTAAAGCTTTCGATATTGTATCATATGATGTGCTCTGGAGAAATTTGGGAATGCGGGTGTACCAGTGATATTCTCTTTTATTCTCTTCTATTCTCTTATATTGGTATTCTCACCAAATAAATTTTGTAAGATGGAATAATACACTCTCTGAGGCATGTATGTTGGAAAGCGGGGTAAGACAGGGAGGTTTGACGTCGTCCAAGTTTTTGAACCTATACATGATCTCATCGTCGAGCTCAGTAGCAAGCGTGCCGCTGGGCCCGACGGTGGGTAGTCTCAGGGAGTTGTTAAGACTGTGTCAGGTCTATGCTGCTGCACATGGCCTTGTATACAATGTCCAAAAAACTGAATATATGGTCTTTGGGGCCTCTGGTGGATGCCCCGAGTATTCACATAATATTACCCTAAATGGCTTGTGTATAAATCGTGTCACGAAATTTTAATACTTGGGGCATTTAATTACCGAGGGTCTTAAGGACGATCTGGATATTGAGAGGGAGCGCAGGGCTTTGGCGGTCAGAGGTAACATGCTGGCCCGCAGATTCTCCCGATGCTCTGAACAAGTAAAGATAACTTTGTTTAAGGCTTATTACCAAAAGATCGCTGGATGTCTTGCGCGTCCAGTCAACATCTTCAGAATGACGTTGGGTACCTCGCTTCTGTAGTGCATCGGGGATGTTTGCGCTGTATCGCACTAACGGCTTTCATACATTCATCCGCAAAAAAACTGTCTCTCTGATCTGCAGAATGCGTGGCAGCTGCAACGGAATTCTGAAGACTGTACCTGATAGGATCTCCTCTCAGCTATGGAGATCCTTTATTGGGCGGGTAACTTGAATGTGTTTTGATTTTTATTTTATGTTATTGTATTTTAATTTGTATTTAAATTTTTTATTCAATAGAACTGTATGGATTAAGTTATCCGAATTAAATGAATTTGAATTTGACGGGAGCGAAGCCGCGGGCACAGATAGTAAATAGTAAAATCGGCCTACTAAAAGAAAGCCATCCTACAAGATTTGTATTATTGTATTGGGAGGCACTAATACTTCTAAATTCATTCCAATAAACATAACTTAGCATAATCAACTGATATTGTTCCCACTATTGGAACGCAGGCCTCCGCTCTGTGAGAGAGAGCAGAGTATACAAAGCGGGCCCAGTGCGTATTGTGTGACATAATTATATTGAAATGGGGAAGGCATTTCAATAGCCCGTATTAGTTTCAAAGCCAGAAGTGGAAGCCCACTATACAACGTTGAAGCAAGCCGTGAGCCAGATCGTGTAATTACAATATGATAAGACGTGACTGGCACAATTTCAATGTTTGGCTACAAAGCTTTCATAGTGACCCCGCATGAAAATTTAATTACGTAAATGAATCGGATTTTAGATGCCAATTCAATTTCGAGATACCAAAAACTAATTTAAAACAAACTCCAATATTTGATCCCGTCTAAATTAACCACTAAATCATACTGATATCTTTGGGAAAATATTATTTCACTACCTACCGTGACATTTTTTTCTAGTAATTTTATACCGAATATAAAAATTCATTCTAAGCAGTTATCTAACGTTCAATTTTTCAGCAAAACGAGCGTCTGTCACTTGCTGATTTCAAAGTTACAACATGTGATTTCATACCGCAATAAAATTCATGAGATGTTTCTTCAAATAATTTTAAGCAGGCAAAAATAGGCAGTTGCATTGGCCACCACTACTACTCGTAATTGTATCTGACCAAAAAAGGACCATTCGGTGAAAACTGCTTACAGTTTTCTTTCTTATGTTATGAATATAATCTTCAGTGAAATTATCACTTTTTTTTAATTCACGTAACGTACTGGCACTCATACTCCAGAAGTTCACAATGGTCCTTTTTAATATTGCCTACTGAATCTATATTCCGGTACGTTATTAACGGTACCCACCATTGTTGACTTTATTGACTCGTAAAATATTTAACTGCAGGGCATTTTATACTATTTTTATTTCACATTAAATATTGAGTTATTGCGTATTATTTAACGTGTAAGAGTCGTTGCGTACCTACTCAGCGATGGTGTTTAGCAGCCATTTTATCGAATTTTGTACTAAAAGATTTTTCGCTTTGCTTATTTCAAACGCGCTCTTCGGTTTATTTATTTCGGCTGCTGATTGAATACGCCGCGCCGCGCCGCGCGAGTTTTTGACCTAAATACCTCTCTAGTGTAGTACCACTTCGAAGGACTACAAGTTTTAGTGCAATACTGTGCCCCATTGTAAGCAGATTTTAAAGTTTCAGAATCCGTTCAAAGTTCCTTTTGCATTTCTTTGTTAACCTAAAAACTTCGCAGGAATTTCCTAGTGCGCTTTCTCAACTATGCATGACATGACGAGTCCTCGTTTTACGTTCGTTTTTATGACCTGCATTCCTGAAGCATAAACTATTTTATTGCAGTTTCTCAAATAATTCGTTGAACAGACGACCTGTTAAACGAATTATTTCAGAAACTGCTGCATGTTAAATTTCATAAATAAAGTAGCTATTCAAATAAAACGCGCTCTTTTAAGTACACGCCTGGGTCTGGCAGGCAGCAATCAGTCACTTGCACGATGGGACATTAATCTATCGCAAGTCAAACAAGTTCGTTAGGCAACTGTTTTCCCATTTAATACGTAGGTAATGGTGCATTTTGATATTTTTAGGGAAAGTTAGCATTTATTATATGTTTTACTAATTTTTTATAATTGAAATTTAGTTAATGAGTTGCTTTAGCTGAAATGTCTGTGATTAGTCCAGACGCTGTTTGATGTCAGGCATAAATTGTGGTGGAAGTAATTAATTACCTTTTCGCCGAGTTCCCCCTTTATTACAAGAAAAATCAGGTTTTCTAGTAGAAACCTTTTTATTTTTAATTTAAAAGAACATGCTTCCAGGAGAGTCCCCGTTTGTGCTAATTTAAATATAAAAACATTTTCGCTGCTTTTCTAAATGACCTTTAAAGACAGACTTTTTAATCGTCGATACATAAGGAGGAGGTTTTCAATTTGACTTGTATTTTTTTAAGTATGACAACTTATAACTTTTATAGAGTGGTCCGATTACAAAACATCGTTTTTTATTGGAAAGAGTATATCGCAAATTTGATACCATTTCAATTTGAATAATAATAGCCTCCCCAAAAGGTAGAACAAAAGGATTTATTGTGTTTTTTCCACCTGAATTTTCAATTGTGAACCGATTCACAATTGAAAATTCAAACGACTTCGATTGTGACAACCTGAAAAGCAAATTTAAACCAACTTTCAAAAAGTTTACCGTTTTTTGACACTGACTTCGGATAAGAAATTTATTTTTCTGTTTGTAGTTTGTTTTTGTTAAATCCGTTTAATGATTTAGATAAAAATGTATTATTTTGCTCTTTTTAGTTTTGGTTGAAAATCATTTATATCCATAGTACATTTCATGACAATTCCAATAAGCATAAACAAGCATACCTTCTGGCATCATCATCAGATCAGTTCGATGGTATCATTTTGATCAGTAGGTACTATTTATTTATAAGTATATGCTTCATCATAGTCGGTTAAATATTCGAGATATCTTATACCCGTAACCGTGACATATTTATTATTAAGGAGTTCCAGTGGCGATCGATTTCCATGGGAAGCCATCATCAGATTCAGATTGTGACTTGATGACAATGGGACCTTGGGAGTATACCCTTTCAAACACAAAAATTATTTTTCGAAATCGGTCCACAATTGGCGGATTAATCGCGTAATAAATATACAAAACGGTGAAGGAAAACATCGTGAGGAAACCGGCATGTCCTAGAACCAAAAATTCGAAGACATGTGACATCCACCAATCCGCACTGGGCCCGCGTGGTGGATTACGGCCCATCCCCTCTCACAGAGAGGAGGCCTGTGTCCCAGCAGTGGGAACATTAATAGGCTGATGATGTGTGTGTGTGTGATGTGAAATATACAAAAAACATACAGTCGAATTGAGAACTCCTTTTTTGGACTCGGTTGATAAATAAAACCGGCCAAGTGCGAGTCGGACTCGCGCACGAGTACTTTACTGTTTTTTGCGATAATGGTAAGGAACCCTCCTTACCATTATCGCAAAACACAGTAAAAAAATCACGATTGTTGTATGGGAGCCCCACTTAAATATTAATTTTATTCTGTTTTTAGTATTTGTTGTTATAGCGGCAATGGAAATACGTCATCTGTGAAAATTTCAACTGTCTAGCTATCACGGTTCATGAGATACAGCCTGGTGACAGACAGACAGACAGACGGACCGCGAAGTCTTAGTAATAGGGTCCCTTTCTTACCCTTTGGGTACGGAACCCTAAAAATAAACTTTTAGCCTAGCATTTTGAGGTAGCGCCAAAAACACAATCAACGAAGATCAACCTAGATACAATCATTCTACGCTTTCAGTAATTAATTTGCATGTTTGGCTAAAATGCTGTACTAAAAGTTTATTTTTTATTTTTTGCTTCTCAGTTCGTTATTTCGTCGGTTAATTTTATTGTCAAATAGTTTTAATAATTAGCCTGAATGAATGTTCCCTACATAGAGAATTAATGAATTATTAGGGAATGCGCAGTACAACTACAAAGGTGGCCCTTTTGTGAACTAGACGTCATAAGCATTTGTGTTTGCTTTTACATTAAGTAATTGGCTTGTGTTTAGTCTGACTCGAAAATTAATGAATAACACACTGGAGTAGACTATCAGTTAGTACTTATTTTTAATACTAGCTGTTTCCATCGACTTCGTTCGCGTCAAAAAGGTAAAAAAAAATGAGTTTTAATCTTTTTACGTGGAACACTAATTCTTTTTCTAAAATCTATGTGGCCTAAGTTACCTCTTATAACATCAGTTTATTTTTTATTACTACTCATCACCCTTATCTCATCACATCTCCATATGCCAGTAAAAGTCCCGTCAAAATCGGTCCAGCCCGGATCAAACAGACGGACAGACAACAATATCAAATATTGTCTTTTTGTTACGGTATCATATACTTTCATGCAAGTTTATTTTAACATTTATTACAAATAGACTCTTCAATTTTATTTGTTTGTATAGATAAAAGATGTTGCTGAAATAGCTCTGTTATTATATAATATTTAAAAAATAAATTTATTATGTTTTTATTACGGTTTAGTTTAATTTGTCGATGTTTTATTTGTATAAATTGATGTTTTGGTAGACAGTAAATCTAACAAACTTCGATTCTTATTATTTATTTTAGTATAATTTATAATTATAATTATGTGCATGCAGCCATTTTACTGATTAAACATTACTACAGTACCTCTCTGTGTTTTACACCTACTTGCTCTTGACCAGTTTTTTTACTGATGAAAGGAATTAATGCCTGTTTCAGGAAGGGAACATTTTGCGAAAGGGCCTTTCTGAGAAAGGGACATTCTGCAAAAGGGACAATCTGCGAAAGGGACATTTTGCGATAGGGACATTATGAGAAAGGGACATTTTGCTACTTGTAGTCATTTTGAAAAGTGGTCATTTTGCGACAGTACCGAAACCGCTAAAGATTACAACTCCTGCAATGTGTTGTCATAAGTAAACGTGTAAAACGTTCTTCAAAAAAAGCCATCTTAATATACCAACGAATAAAACTAAATAAAAGCCTGTAAACAAGGGAAAATGTCTAAAAGCGGTTCACAAATTAGGTAATTTATATACAGCTTTTCCCTATTTATACACTTTCATTATAGACTATAATTTTAGATTCGTATTAAAATAGACGTTGATGAAGACGGTCCAAAGAAGCGTTAATCTGATATTTAATAATGATTTTATTTATAAATATAGTATCAAAACCTTTCTGGTACAATGCATTTCAAAAGATCGATGTTCGTACCTAATAGAATAGATATCTACCCTTTGGCTTTCCGGTGCTGTGGATGTAGGCGGTGCGAGAGGAAAAAATCCACTAAAGGGAATACCTACATAATTATTTTTTTCACCTATGTCAACTTATGAGTTTTCCTTAATTCTGTAGCTATACTATTTAATTAGTAGGTTGTACATCTGCTAACAAGTTCGAACGGGCCCGTATCTGCGCGCGGCATCTCAAAGGCCTAAATCGGATCGGCTATTACGTTATATTTCACGGAAGGCTTGCTATAAAAGCAACGGAACGATTAAGACACCCGAACTTCCCCCACCCCACATCCTTCACCCCCCTTCGTTATCACCCTAGCCCGTTTCACGCAAGCAATTTGAAAGATTGGTTTCGCAAACAGTTTTTGTGCCCTTTGTTTTGATTACGGAATACCGTGACGAATATGTATTTTATTCATGCAAATATTAGATTTTATCTCAAACGGGTGGAGATAGATAAAAGAGATAGCAATGTTAATGGCCGTGGCATTGACATTGAAACCGAGAGACAGTCTACCTAGTAGACGCAGTTCCGCAGGAGACGCAAGCGAGAGCGCGGAAATGAAAAGCGAGCTTGGAATCCCGCAGAAAGTGAAAAGCGATCGATTTTTGTAGTAATGCACTGTAGTTCAAGATCACTAGCGGTCCCAACGTCCCGACCCACGTGCTTGTAAACCATGACCCCCGGTCATTAACACAGTTATTACAAGAAAGATGTAGGTGTTTTTTCAATATAAAATATATGAAGCGTGCTCTTCTTTAATTTGATAAGGACATGACATTCATATTGTCTACTAGCTTCTGCCAGCGGCTTCACCCGCGTGATAAGTGTTTTATCATGCCAAGGGCACATTATAACGGGATAAAAATTAGCATAAGTGATATTCTAGGCTACTTACTATTATATTATAAATGTGAAAGTTCGGATGGATAAATGTGTTTGTGGATGTATGTTTGTTACTCAATCACGCGTATACGGCTTAACGGATCAGATTTTATTTTTTGTGTTTGTGTTGGTTAGCTTCTTGTGTTTGTTTTGGTAGGTTGGTAGTTATGTAGGTATTAGGTCCTTACCTATGAAATTGGTGTTTTATCCTACTGGCCACATTGATCTCAAATATCTCCTCTTTGGTTTGGAATTCCAATTTTAAATTTATACAGCTATTTACTCATGCTTTTGTGTTTGCAAAACCGTAATTTTCTCTTTTGGTTTATTCTTTGCGCCAGTCAGTTTACAAGACAAGGTAGTGGAAAAAGCTTATTTAAAAATATTTATACTTTTAAAAATCAAATCAAATCAAATTAAATTTATTGCATCCATAATGTACATACAGGTGGTAAATATAGTTACAGAAACAATTATGGACCCTGTCGGGCACAGCAACATTCTAGATACAGTCAGTGTCTAGGAGAGAGGAATGACGCTTAATAATTTTCCTATATAATTAATATTTAAGTTATCTATTTGCCATCTTTCTGATTTTATGTGGTTAAATGTACTAATATGTGTGTGTCTTTCTGTGTGTATGTTAAATAATGTATTATTCTTACTTATTTATTTATTCAATTACATTTTAGTATTTATTACAATTAGTTTAAGTGATTTTCATAGATTATATTTATTAAAATGAATACGTAAAAGGTCTATATTATATTGTGCGTCAATTAATTATTAGTCATTTTACTTATCAAGTTAACAGTAATCATTATTTTTAATAAGATTAATATTTAAATGTCCATATAATATTATAATTCTGAGTCAAAAAAATATTTATTTATGTAATTAATATTTTGTTTATTATTTTAATTAATTTAGTTTCAGTGTTGCCAATAACAACCTTTTATATTTCATTAAAACGTGCTTGTTTGTGACTGTTAGGGCAATTCTGTTCACATTATATACTAAAAGAAAACCGGCCAAGTGTGTGTCAGGCCATGCACAGTAATTGGGTTCCGTAGTTGTATATTAATGCGGACTACGAAGAGGGCATTTTGTTGTTTTATGAACATTTAAACGGTTTCAGCGGCTCACACCTAGTTTTTATAAGTTGGTTGACTACTACTCGTAAACTTGTAAAGCCTACTTAGCTGTGATACTTTTTTTTTAATTTCATTAAATATACTATAGCCGTAAATTTTTTCACAGTCCAAAAGCAACTATTTAGCTGGACACTTGACTCTAATATTGAATTTTACGCAAACCGATCCCAGAACCAAAAAATTGGTATTAGTTTCCACAGACCCATAAATTTTTTTAATGGCCAATCCAACAATACGCCACACCATGGGACAGATGAAAAAAAAACATTTCCTCTTTACGTGTACAGGAGGTATGCTAAAAATATTTTTCTTGATTTTATTTTACTTCTTTGTCGGCGTGATTAATATGTATGTCAAATTATAGCTTCAGACGGACGGACAGACGGAAATGACGAAAGTATAAGGGTTCCTTGTTGTCTACGGAACCCTAAAATATCACCAAGTATCGTAAACTACGGATTATCTACGAGTATGGTAAAGGAGATGAATTTTATTTCCATAATGTGTTACAAATTGAAATTCCGTAACGTATGCGAGGCAAAAAATAGGGTGAAAATACATGTTTATATGATAGTTGCTGGAGAATGATGACCGCCCGAAACCCTTTCTAAATAGGTGAGACCCAACGTAGGCAAGCAATTCTCATCTCCGTTAGGAAATGTTGCTATTATGTGCAAATATGCTAGTTTAGTGCGGGCTTACCTACAGCATATTACTTTTCATAAACACGAGTAAAATACCTTCATTTTACGTAGTTACGTACGTACGTTTAATTAGTGTAGCTTGATGTAATTATTTTTACTTTAATTAATGATCACCCCAAATTTTGGACACCATCGGTTGGTGCCGTAAATCACCACGTTTTCAATTTATTTTATCTGTATTAAAGAAATTGTAATAACCAAAGAAGGTCCGTAGAAAAAATCGTCGTTAAATCTGATTAACCATTTTCTTTTCAGAAAGTAACTCACTGTAGGGAACATTTTTTCTTTCGTCAATTCTAAAGAACAGATGTGCCGAGAGATCTATTTTGTTTGTTTAGTCTCGAACACAGAGAACCAAAAACCAAAGTATAGGTATGGTAGAATGGACCATTCTAAACGAATTTTTTTAACCGACTTCAAACAAGGAGGAGGTTCTCAATTCGTCGGAATCGTATTTTTATTTCTTGTTCCCCGATTACTCAAAGTTGCCTGAACCACTTTGGAAAATTCTTCTTTCTCAGGTGGTCCCATGGTCATCAAGTCAGGATCTGATGATGGGATCCTGGGGAAAACGAGGCAACTCCTCAAATTTGATAAGTATACTCATAGCGACTTCGGTAATTTCAGCAACATGGCAAGCATTTGCATTCAGAAAGTATCATTTGGTGAAGTGGAACTGTTGAAGAAGACCACAGATAGAGAAGCAAATTTATATAAATAGTTCTTATGAAAAGGGTACCATTGAACTGATCTGGTGATGAAACCGGAAGGTAGGCACCGGAACTCCGAAACAAAACAAAGTATCCCAGTCGTGTTTAGGCTTGTTGGAATTCTTATGGCAAGCCCTCTGGCTATAAATGATTTTCATGGTAATAAAACGTACCAAAACCAAAAAGAGAAATATAAAAACTTGTAAAAAAAAATTTAACCTCTAAAAAATTAAGTCTTTGGTAACTATTTTTTAGTTTTAGACACCGACCTTTGAAAAGAAAGTAATTTTTCACTTTGTAGTGTTTTGTTGTGGAAGTCGATTAAATATTTTTGTTAAAAAGTTTTTTAATCTACAAATATACCCTTCACCTATTGAAGCTAGGTTAAATTCGGTCAAAGGATACTAAATCTAGATTATCATTAGCCACATAATTATTACAATTCGTAAGTCAGTCCTTCTGTAAGAGAGTTTATAACTCGAGGACCTCTCCAAAGTGGCACTTTCCAATTGATGGACCGTATCTCTTTTAGCTAGCTAGCATCTCCGACTAATTTTATCACCTCCCACTAAGTAATTAATAAATCCTTGTAATCGTAGCCGTAGAGGATATATTGCTATTGGAGGACTAGTGTGTGCCAGTGCATGACTCCCGACACCACAAATCAATCATAACGGGCATACTCAGCATTATGCTCGCTTGCTCGGGCAATATTATGCATCGAACATATGTACACCTATTCACACGTTTTGGTTTTGGACAGATATGACGGATCGCAGACTTACCGGGTAGATGTTAATAGTGACCCCCATTTTGTTGTGCGTTTCCATGATAATTTGTGCTTGTAGAAAAGACGACGGCACTTACGTCGGTCTAGCTTCTATATTCACATACAAAATGTGAATATAGATGCTAGTGCGTTTTATAGTGTTTTTTTTATGAATGTTTTACCTTGGACATATAATATGACAGTAGGTACGCGCTCTTTTTTTATCGTGTTTATTTGTTTGCTCCTTTTTCATTTATAAAAATTACAATTTTTGGACTTCTACGTCGGACACTATTTTAAGGCTTACTTAACTAACTTAAGACTATGTGAGTTCATCCCTCACCATATACTGTATATATATATTTATGAAACTATTTTTTTATATTTGTGTTACACAATGGCATATTATTATATATCTATTCACTGCTTATCTTTATGTTACTTACTATTTTGTTTACTTATTTCTAATGATACACTGTATCTGTTTAAGATGTTCCTTTTATTTATTTTATATAACATAAACCACAAATGCTTATGATATTGTGAACGATCGTTCATTTTTTGCTACCTATGACTGAAATCTCGACCCTTCCTCTAGTTAGCAGATAAATTAAGGGTCGGGCATTTGGGTGACCTTTTCGTTCTAATATCCCGTTGTATGACATTCATGGAGATCGGAAGGGTCAGCCTATTCAAGATCCGGAACCTCAAAGTGATATTCGATTTTTAATAAATACGCATCACTGATTCCATAAAATCACTTGCGACACGACGTTTATCATAAAAGCTTGTTTAGAATTTCTTTTATTTCGCAACAATAGGCAATATGAGCAAGTTCGTATTTGTTATTAAAAAAAGATCACTAAATAATTCGGTAGATCCAACCGTATGTGTGGCTAAAACCTTGAACATTTGAATCGCCTTGTTATTCAAATGTCAATATGTTACAAAATACACCTTTTTCAGGGAACAGCATTAATCCAACTTGGATTGACAAGGTTGAAGCTTCAGGCAATTTTTAACAAAATTCCGAAGCCCGACTACGATGTTACTGACAGGCGTCGTTTGCGAAAAATATGTACAAGAACAAAAAGGAAATCTTTTACGTACTCTTTTGATGTAGGTAGATAATAATATGTAATGTACCTATTTGGAATTAATGCTTGTATCCGTTGTGAGATAAGGGAATTGAATAATGCATTTGCGAGAAAAAACCTGGCTTATAAAAACTCGAATTCAATGGCTCCTAGTAAACAAAAAAAAAATGTTTTTTGCAGTAATGGCATGATTATATTAAACATAAATCTACTGCCTATTTTTTTTCTAATCCCTTTCAGTAAATACAATTATCCATATATACGTTGTAAGGATTAGATACTGCAAAAAGTAAAATTTCCAAAAGCTGCGACATTTTTATGTTATTTCGTAATTTACTAGAATACTACATCATTTATCTAGAAGTAGACACGCTTCGATCAACAATCCATCGAACACGTAATTGACACGATATCTTGCGAAAATACCCCGATTCAAATAGTAAAACGCCCATAACTTTTGAACGGCTGAGCCGATTTTCATCAAACTTAGCTAAAAACACTCCCGATAATGTCAACTTTCAAACAAAATCGGTTCATCCGTTAAGGAGCTATGATGCCACAGACAGATTCACAAATACAAAAACACACAGGTACACACTTCAAACTTATAACACTGCTCTTTTTTCATCGAGCATTAAAAAACTTAATAGCGTAACGAGTTAACGTGCTAAGTACAACATTGTTTCTGGCCTCGAGTGGTTTACAGAAGTCCCGACATGCTGTTCTTGTGCATAACAACCTGTTGCTTCAACGTCTTACAATACAAGTGCACGCATCTATTTCTGGGTCGCGGATAAGTTTGAAAGAGATATATCGCGGCCCTGGCAACTGAAGAAACACGGGTGGCTTTTAGTCAGTAATAGTCTGACACGCCCTCAGCTCTTCACCCAGAGCGGACGAAGTCATTGGATGGCTTCCAATCCGAAAAAAAAGCATCTATTTCTGCCTAGTCTTTTCCTAACAATGGTTGCAATCTAACCGGTTGCCGTTGTGTAATTTACTTGGAGTGAACATCCTCCACCTCCTCCATAACATGATACTCCTGAGCAATAGTCTGGTGTTAGCTGTCTAGCTTTTGACTACCCGAAATGACTGTCAAAGATGTACAAAATGACAGTTCGGACCAAAGGCTCATCCAGAGCTGGAAAAACTACATGCTTTGCTATAATTAAAATACAAATTACAAAATACTATCTCGCATGTATTTAAAATACGAAATATAAAATATATGTAGGTCGTATATTTGAAATATAAAATACAACACAAAATTTTTACTATTTTTATTTAAAATACAAATTTTAAAATACAGTCGATCATCCATCGTGACATTCGTAATAATAAACTTAAATAAAACACAAAAGTTTCGTAAAAATAACCGTTTAAAATGAAAATGACAATTGACCAGATACTTGACAATTTGACTTCGCGGTCGCCATTTTACTTACGAAAGCTATCGAGCGCTATTTTATGCAGAATGTACCCATTAGTAAGATGGCTGAATGTATTTATGTTCAAATGTATATTAAATATATATTTTTATGTATTTTTTTATATTAGATATGTATTTAATTTTTTATGTATTTGAAATATTAACTACGAAATACCTCAGCGCCAGGTATTTGAAATAACAATTACAAATTACATTTTCAAGAAGTAATTGAATTACAAATACCGAATATGTAAAGGGTCTTTCAACAAGGACGAGTCGATGTTAAAATTGAATAAAACAAGATGTGTGTGAGATATTAAAGAAATTTATTTTTTATTTAAAAGGCCCATTTATGCCATTATGGATGGAATATGACATCGGTCAAATGTCCGCCGCGGCTTCGTATGGTGGCACAAATCCGAGAGGTCCAATTTTTAATGACTCTGCTGCATAGATCCGGCTGAATCCGAGCGATGGCCTGCGTTATGTTGGCTTTCAGGGCAACGGTTGAATGTGGTTTATTGGCATAGACCTGCGACTTCAGAAAACCCCACAAGAAAAAGTCTAGCGGAACTCTAACCCTACCCTCGAACCGTTCATGCAGAATGTCGATTGTGTCATTCGCTGTGTGGCAAGTAGCGCCATCTTGCTGGAACCACATGTCGTTCACGTCCATATTGTTCAATTCAAGCCAAAAGAAATTGTTTACTCTTGATCTGTAGCGCTCGCCGTTGACGGTGATCTGAACGATGAAGTTTTTAAAAGATGAAGTTTTATCATTTGCACATGCTGCTCAACCGTGTAACTTGCCATGGTGATTTGGCATCAGTGACTGAATAAGAAAAAACAGATTTGACAGATGCCGCCAAAACAAAATGGCCGCCACAGATTATTAACATCGACCCGCTGTATTTTAAAGACCCTTTATTTGTATTTCAATTAAATATTTTCATTAAAAGTAATTCAAATACTGCCCAATCCTGGGCTTATCGTGATTTTCGAGGCTCGGAGTAGTATCAGTATGTAATGGATGGTCTAGCTTAAAATCGAAAATCGGCGTTATTATTATTTTAGCCTCGAGCACCACAGTAGTCCTCACACAATCAACTATAATTTATGAAACTCATCTTTAAACCGAAATTGAAATGATTTTTAATTTGTTAAGTGATTTGTGGCCCAGTGTGGGGAGCAGTGGTGGCCCAGTAGTATCGGCCGCGACTTACAAGTTGTAGGTCGTGGGTTCGAGCCCAGGTAGGCGCTTAACTTTGTGTAAATTATTTCATCACCACTGCTCTCAAAACGGTGAAGGAAAACATCGTGAGGAAACCGGCATATCCTAGAACCAAAAATTCGAAGACATGTGACATCCACCAACGCGTGGATTACGTCCCATTCCCTCTCACAGAGAGGAGGCCTGTGTCCCAACAAAGGGAACATTAATAAGCTGATGATGTGATGTGTGATGTGAAGTGATTTGTCGTACTATCACACTTCACACGTATATTATAAAGGCGAAAGTTTGCTCAAACGGCTGGACGGATTTGGATGAAATTTGGCACATAGATAGATTGTAGTCAGGAATAGCACACAGGATACTTTTTATCTGAATTAGTATTATTGAATCGTTATTATATAATTGTTATTGTTGAAATATTATCATTGACTTATGATTTTTATTTATGTTAATTTAGCCGAAATGTAATTTAATAAATTTGATTGATTGAGAATTATTGTTGTGTTGTTTTTAATGTTGATATGTGTGGGTTGATATTTTTAACTCATGATTGTTTGTTTAAGTATTTTAATTTAGCCAGAATGTAATTTAATTACTTTGGTTGATTGATTTGGTTTTGTGTGTTGTTATAATGTTGTTATGTGCGAGTCGTAAATTATTTGTGTGTTTTTTGTTTGTTGTAATCATATAGCATTGACTGTTTGCACGTGTTGCGTCACACTATTAGTGCAAATAAATAAATATCCCGGGAATACGTTCCCTCGGGATAATTTTCGACTATAACGCGGGCGAAGCTGCAGGCAAAAGCTAGTTTTAATATAAATTGTCTTATTAAATTTTGGCATTAAACTAGGGTCTGAGAGGTTCTTAACTCAAAAGACTTAATTTCTTCAGAGGGCTGGCCTTTTCTTCGGCCAGAGAATCAGCATTGCCATTCAACGTGGCAATGCTGCCAGCGTTCTGGGCACGTTTCCCGTTGACATCGACGTAAACGATTTTTTTATGCGCAATTAGCCCTTTTCCCTCTCCTCTTTGTACATAAGTTTATTTTTTAGAATATATTTTTTTTATATATGTTAGTTCGGAAATCGGAGATGTGTCTACCAGGGCCAAGTACCAAGTGTTAAAATGAGGAAGTCTGACAATACCTGTTAAATTATATGATTTTTTAATAGGAACTCAGTCTGTTCTTCATTTCTGATCCTAGGCTCCACCAGCTCCGTTTTAATAATGTCGCTTGATACTAAACAAAAACACTTAGAATGAACCGTGCTTTTCCTCTTTTATTTTATTTTTTAAGTATTTTCCATTTCCGTAAGTGTCCGTGACACAGTGGGCCTTTTCAGAATATCAGCACATGCTGAGATAGGAGCCTTTTTGGTCACGCACGGGGTTTTTATTTTTATTATTGTTTAATTTTTTTCTTATTTCTCGTGCATTCTGTGCGGGTAATAAGCAATAAACTTTTTTTATCTCTTTAAGTTCCCGTACAATGAAATGAAAAAACGCAAAATAATTACGTAGCATCTTTTTCTGTCTCGTTTTTTTTCAAACCATGAGTAATAAGATTCATCGTAGGTAGGTTAGCAACATATTGTTAGAATAATTAAACACCTTCTTCTCTTTGACCGGTTTTGAAACAAACACACTTATTGACATATTGATTTACTAACAAGTTATTATTATTGTGGTGTTAACAGGTAAACAGTTCCATGATCCACTTATGGTCTGTTGTATCGGTTTACTAATTGGTCAGTGAACCTGATAAAGCTAGATTAACATGCAACCGCAATTATAATAATTATGTAGAAATTAATTAGTGATTTAGCTCTACTGTATGGTTCTCAATTAGCTTCAAATGCGGTATCCTGATTATTATTATTGTCAACCCACCGACCGCAAGTCATTACTAATTAACTGTACAACGGTTTATATAAACAGTAAGTAATACTCTACACAAAATTTCGAACACGGCGGTCAATCTCATTGAAGACTAACCATCGACGCGGGCTATATTATGATGAACCAGTGTGAGCCCAAACACAGGTGTACCCTCTGTTCTGTCACTTTTAGTTCCACTTGCACGTTAATTTGTATGGACCAACTGCCAAATTTGACCTCGTGTTAGCGACTAACACTGAGTTGTCCAAGTGTGCCTTGTAATCTGATGCCCTATCAATATATAGACAATCCGACACGACTGGAGAGAGATCTGCAGCCGAATTGCGCAAGTGAATTCGGTAAGGCGAAGGGTTTCACCGCTATCAAATCGCAACAACACATGCGAGATGAATGACGCGATGTGGATTTCCGTCTGTGTGATTGGCCGATTGATAGCGGTCAATACCCTTTGCGTTGCCGTATTCAATTAAGCAATAAGGCTGCAGGCGTAGGAATAATGCCTTAACGTACTCTCTTAGGCAAGGGGGTGTCACAATGCCAACAGCTTTCAAACTCCTGGCTGCTAATGTAAAAACTCAAAATCACTTTAGGCCCGACCCGAGAGCCCGGGATTTCTAGCTCAGCAGCTGCTTTCGACCGCGAGACCAACGAGGCAGTTACTGAACAGTAGCTAAGGATTGACAACTCACTTCTGGAAATGCACACATCATAGCACTGCGGATTATTGTGGATTGCTTTCATTTTTTTTTCTATCTAGGTGTCTTTAAGTCAAGAGTGAATAGGTTACCTCTAGGCAAGCGTGCTCCATCGTAGACCACATCGTCGCTTACCATCAGGTGAGTGATAGTGGTCAAGCGCGAGCCTATAAAAGATGAAAAAAAAAAAAAAAACTTGGTTCCCAAAACAATCCACTTTCAAAACTATACGTCCACTGTTTCGTTAACCTTCATTGCTAATTGCTACAAGAACGCTCATGTCACATTAAAAGGCCGCGGGCCACGTCTGTCGCATTATCCCGTTCAATAGATCTGACCACTGAGCTCTGCCAGAAGCCCATGAACTCACCAAAGAGACCAGCGAAGCGTATCGCGGTGCCCAAAAATCGTAGCCCGACGGGCTTCAAAAGAGGGAGCAATTTTATACATCTGAATATGTCTAAAACAATTGAACTTATTTTTGGCTGATATTTTTTGTGTTAATATAAAATGTTTAATTTTTACTTTAACATTAAATTACAGAACATACTCGTATGTATGGTCAGATTATAATATTCCTATAGCTGGATCCTGTGATCTGTCGTGTGAGCTATAGGGATATTATAATCTGACCGGCTGGGCCACCACTACTCCCTCACATAACAATCAATCTGCCTAGCCTTTTCCCAACTATATTGGGGTCGGCTTCCAATCTTACCAGATTCAGCTGAGTGCCAGTGTTTTACATGGAGCGACTGGCTATCTGACCTCCACAACCCAGTAACTGGGTAACACGGCACCCCTTGGCAAGACTGGTGTCAGAAGATCTCAAGCTTCTGACTACCCATAACGACTGTCAAAGATCTTCAAATGACAGCCGGGACCAACGGCTTAACGTGCTTGCCGAGGCACGGAGGAAACCCGTTATGTTGAAATGGTCACCCATCCACGGACCGACCTCGTCAAGCGATGCTTAACCTTGATGATCGACCAGTGCGGCTGTTATTAGTAAGCCACGAGCTCCTCCTAAAAAAATGTAAATACTCTCTCACATAACAATACCTAAAAAAATGCTTTGAAATGATAAGCGAATCTTTAAATGATTTCATAAACGATAATAGATAATCAACTAATAACTTTGTATCACATTTCTCTCGTAGTTTATCTACGGGCGAAATGTGGTCAGATTGTGGGCGCCAGTTAGGCTCCACTTTAATAATAATTAGCGGGGCTTGATAGAGAGCTCGGCACACCACAAAATGGAAAATTCATTTATAAATTATTTCCCCGAAGCTCTCAAACAATTAAACGTGTGCAAACATGAGTGAAATGAGCTTCGGTGAAATCTTTAGTGAAAATACTTGCTTTTGTTCTCATTGTCAGTATTTGAGTACGGTAAATACTTATTATTGTTCTGTCGGACTACATAAATTAAATTACTAATTATATCTAACTATGTCGTAGTACAACAGTATTTTGCAAAATTTTAATTGAAGCTACCTCCGTGTCGCTATCGAAAAAGGCGATACAAATAACGTAAATACCGCATCAAAATAAAACTCTGTTACTACTTTTGTAGGCATCATGTCAATATGTGGGTCGGGCATATCCTTACGAGCCCGTTGAAATTAAGTTACGAAAATATTTTTCGTAAAAATGTAAAACATGCGCCACAATTGTTAAAACAAGCTCTAACTATTAACTTATTATTAACTTTAAGTACAGAATTAAGCTAGTTTAGAACGATGTCGTACATAGGCCTCGTTGTTTTAAAAGGGTTTAAAGTTTCCTCTTAACGCGGCAACGGTGGGGCTTACACACTTTCGAGTTCTCCCTCTTGCTATCGGCCGAGCCGTGCGGCGCGGGCGTGCGTACCTAGTACGAAGGGCCCTTGAACTAGTTTCACCCCTTATGCTCTGGTGAGCACGTTAACGCTACACGCTCGTCTTGATGTTAAGTAAAACCTGACGAATTTATGTTAGAGACTAGACAACATAATAAATAATAAACAAAGGTTTTTTTTGAAGATTTTGCGAAGTAGGGACGATTTTCGTTTCAAGTCAAATAAAAGGCACAGTTTGTTTTATTTTCAAGAAGAATCTATTAGCCTAAGAACCCACTGCTAAGCCTAAGATCTAACTTAATTTTCATGAATGCTACTTGACAGTAGAATTAGATTGCTTGTTACCTGGCAGTATCTACGCCAAAAACATATATGTTAAACGTATATGTTTGTTTGTGTACAATACAGAATATAAATTACTTCTCTCTAAAAAACTTTCTTTTCCATATTCCTTCTCACAGCACTGGGTTTCTATCTAAATCTTACACTGTCTCTACTATAAAACTCTGGAACGTCCTTCCCCTTGACATATTAAAAGCTGAGAGAAAATTTTCATTTAAGCGTAAAATACGGAACTATTACCTGTCCTCTCTTACATAGCGATCTTCGTCATAGTTATTATATTTAAATTTCTGTTTTATTTAGAATATGATATTTATTAGTCTATTGTTTTAGAAATTATTTATGTATTTTATTAGTTAGATGGTTTGTTAATATCCGAAATTTAATTATTGTCCATTTTTTATTTATTTTGTGTATTCCTACCACTGTTGTGTCCTTTTTAACCGACTTACCAAAAAGGAGGAGGTTCTATGTTCGACATTATGTTTTTTTTTTTTTTTCTTTTTTTTTTGTATGTTCTCACGCATATTTCCGTCAATTTTGGACCGATTTTGAAAATTCTTTTTTTTGTTTGAAGAGGTATGTTTCGAAATTGGTCCCATTATAATTTGATGAAGATCTGATGATGAACTTCGGAGATATACAACAGAACTCTTCAATAAATAACGGCAAATCTTTCGGGATTGCTGCAATCGCATGTCTGTTTATTTTTTATACCATTTCATGACATAACATCACGCCAGTATGCTCTAAAGGGGTACGCAGATGTGTACATTTCCCCTTGGTTCACTCTCATTTCACCGGTTATGATCAGTTGCTTGATATTCGGGTAATCTATTCTGGCATTATTGCCTATTAGGTAGGTACAACTAAAAAGTGAAAAATAAAAAAATACTACCGACTTCCAAACTACAAAGTGAAAAATAACTTTATTTTTGGAAGTCGGTGTCCATAACGCTATTAATTGTACCTACGAAAGACAAGGTTGACTGGTAGAGAATGCCTTGCTGCATTAAGTCCGCCTATGTATGACCATTGTACATGAAGTTTAAATAAATAAATATATATACCTACTAAACGAATTCGTATATTTCAGAAACCTTTGGACTTGAAACTTCCGCAAGTTGGTTAGTTATACACAGTTTACTAGAAATGTTAAAAGCAAACAAAGTAGGCCCTACTCAAGGGTCGCTAAGTTAGTGGCACCTGATTAAGGTCCGGACTCTTTACATAGGTACCGCAAACTTTCATTAAGTTTTTCTGTTTGAAAACTCCATTATAGCCCGGAAATAATTGAACGCATATAGCCCGCAAATTGTGAACAAAGATTGCAGTTGAAGATCAGGTTTCCGTAATAAAAATTGCAGCTTTTTATCACGTTAATTTTTAGGGTTCCGTACCCAAAGGGTAAAAACGGGACCCTATTGCTAAGACTTCGCGACTTCGCGTCTGTCTGTCCGTCTGTCACCAGGCTGTATCTCATGAACCGTGATAGTAGACAGTTTTCACAGATGATGTATTTCTGTTGCCGCTATAACAACAAATACTAAAAACAGTATAAAATAAATATTTAAGGGGGGCTCCCATACAACAAACGTGATATTTTTGCCGTTTTTTACTCGATATTAATAACGGCAATAGGTAGACGCTTGAAATATTCAGAGAATGTTTAGTTGTATATTTACTTCATAAAATAATAATTATTAAATTAAAATAAAATAAATTAAGGCAGGCTCCCATACAACAAACGTGATTTTTTTTGCAGTGTTTTGCGATAATGGTACGGAACCCTTCGTGTGCGAGTCCGACTCGCACTTGGCCGGTTTTTTATCTTGTTAAGTAAGCCATGGTTCACACGGTATTGTCCTGCACGTCTTTTGCAGTGATGCTGGGATCACACGGCAACATCTTGCTGTTGATGCTGTAAAACGTACGGTTCAATGACCTACAACACTGCTCGAAAAATTAACAATGCCGCGTGAACCCAGCCTTGGCTGATTAATCTTTTTTGAGTCAATAGCTTTAATAGTTGTAATACGTGGACAGAACATGGTACCTACTTCATGCATTTCATGACGAAAATAAACTCTGCTTTTTCGCACGAATGCCGAATGATTGTAAAGTGAAAGTTATTTTTTTACTTATTCCCCCACAGCACAACATCTGCGCGCTATCGTTTTACTTTTACCATTATCTTGAATTTAAACTTCGCTCTTGGCAATGTTTTAGACTTTTAGAGTAGGTAGTCGATACTATTCGTATTCGTTGACCGAATGATATTATTATTTATCGAACGTTATAGCAACTTGGTGTCATAAGTCATCGAAAACAGCTTTCATTCATGCTTGAAAAAGAATAGTCTGCTAAAGTAAGACTCTCTGATATCTCAGAGGGTTTCGAGTGCCTACTATAGTGGCAATTATAACGTATGATATTTGATAAAAAATAATCCATTTTTGCGTTACATACAATACGGCCTGGGAAAACCGCGAAAATAGAAAAACATTTTTTACGCAGTTTTTTTATTCCTGGTCCAAATCGTGTATTTGTTGTACCAGGAAGTATTTTTTTTATTTTTGATGGCTTTGACAACTGAAATTCCTAAATCCGAATATGCTCAAAGCAGAAAAAACTTTTGTTAATGGAATATACATATGTATCGGAGAAGCCTACTGACAGGCACATATATGTACCAAATGGTGGCTTTTCGAAATACCTAGAAAGCTATTGCTATTCGCTTCGTCTATTCGCAACTAGTTTTAGCTTACGGAAACTGAGGCACATCACATCACAATAGACCTTTGTTTGCTGGACGGTTCTCGATAGCAGTCGTTTTGAGCATCCACTCGAACGATTCCATAGAAATCTTTCGACCTATCACCCGGACGGTTGGCATAAAGTAGCGTATATTTCACCGCATTATTGCAAGCACCGTAAGTTTGTTGAACATGTAACTCATGATCTGTAAACTCTCGAGTTATTGTCAAAAGACGATATCAAATAAGTGCAATAAAACCCCGACCAAAGTCGATAGTTTACAATATTCCCGTGTATTAAATAAATAAATGAGTTAATAAATGTATTATGAAAGAGTTTACAATCTTACGCGATGTATTATAAATTTACGGTTTTTGAAATAGCCTGGTGACATATGTACATATCAAATAGTGACACACATTCGTCTCGTGTCAGTGAAGCGTTCAGTTAATGGACAAGAGGATGCTGTTTCGATTTCCGTATTGGCAAAAACATTTGGTTTGAACTGAATTGACAAGAATATTTACTTTTTAAAGTATTATATTATTTTATTTTATTTATTGGGAAGACATGTGGATCATTTTTTATTTTATCTTAGTTAGTTTTTAATCATGGTCTGGCAGTTTGAGTATTTATGCGACCTACCCGAATGTCCTTTCTTTGGTATTGTTCGTCAATTCGTTGAGCTCCTTAAATTTGAGCTGCACGGTTATTGACAAATGAGTGCACTGACTGGACAGATCCACTCAACCTGGCTGGTTCTTTCCTCAAAAGGCCATTTCAGACATCAGTCTACATGGTCTTCACATGATCTAACCAAGATTTTGTCTGGACTTTAAAAGAGACTGTGACCTCTGAGTTTGTTTCGGCCTTTCTTCTCAGAGTAGTCAGACAGGAAACGCCGACCTCATATAGTTTTAAAAAATATGATCGACATGTAAAAGTGTTTGTACAAACCAACTTACAGAAATAAAATCATTTATCATTTATCCAACATTTAAAATTATTATAATTTACTAACTTTTGTCCGCGTAAACATTATCCCAAAGGAAGAAACTACCGTGATAAAAAGTATCAATTATGCTCAATGCTCGATTAAGAAATCCAGTACATTAACCCGTTTGCCAAGTATCATCCAAATTCATTCAGCCGTTAACGACGTAATAAGGTAACAAACAGAAATACAGAGTTGCTATCGCATCTACTTAAATAAAAATCAATTTCTGAATGTATGTATTAATTCAGAATGCAACTTTTTGGCAATTATTGTTTTTATTTTGTGATTGTTTTTTTTTTCTTTTATTTATCAGGATATTTATTTATCCTTATAAAAAGGCAAACATTAGGGTTTTCAATTATCAAAGTTAAAAGTTTGTATGAAATAACAAGTTAGTGCAAGTTTAATAAAATTACCACGCCTATGCAAACTAAGCTAAACTGACTTAGCTTAGCATGAAAGATTGCCCTGTATGTGTTGTTAAGAAAAAGTGATGCATCGATAACAATAAGATTTTCCATTCCTATATACAAAGTAATGGTGGCTATTGGAACTTATATAGGTACCGACATTTCGTTGGCATGTATGTAGGTAGAGCTTTCTAAACGGGCGGTATTCAGTATATTCCGTCACATTAGACACGGACTGATTCACAGACTACAGCGCATTTATCACGACAACTGACGCCTATATCTGTTGTTGATCTTTCGTTAATGATCAATAAAATGATCTTTATTAAAATCTTTTAACAAAAAATCATGCTTATATTCCCCGATGAGTTGGGCAAACTTATCGTATACTTACACACATTTTACCAATTGTGTTTAAAGGCGGCGGACAGCCGGGATGCTGTAATGAGAAAACGATGCGAATGCGAAAAAAAATAAAACTGCTGAACAATTTTAGGACAATTTCTATATGTATATATGTCGCTTTTTCACGTCTTCGGGAAAATTTAGGCAATTTTAATTTCGTGTGTTCAAGATAATCAATACGTTTATCATCATAGCTCTCAATATAAATGTAACGAATAATGTTTCTGAAAAGAAAACCTGCTTTATATAGAATTTCCTAAAGGTCTGATTGTTAAGCTGAACCTTTGATTTTTTCTTTCCTTCTTGATTGGCTTTGGCCTAGTTAGGAGTGTCCTCGTGTTTATGTCGCAGATGGATGTTAAAATCAGCAATTTTTCAAGCCCGTTAGTTATTTTACAAAACAGCTCTGTTATATAAAACAGCTGAACAGCGATCAGGTAGATTGCCATTTAGCTAAATTAATAATTATGGAAACGAATTTCTATTTGGTACGACAATATTGTTGTTTTATCACACTGAGTCATAAAAATTAGAACTAAAATCTACAATCTGACGCTTTATTTCAAGCTGTCACATAACCTCTAATCGTTGTCCGTCTGCATTGATGAATGCAAAACGTTTATAAAATACTGAGTATAAAAAATCCAGTAATAATAAAAAAAAAGTAGTGCTGGAGAAAAATGCTCGGAGTATCGTGGATTGAATTCCGTACCAACACACCACACAGGTACACACGTCAAACTTACACCCCTATTTTTCCGTTGGGAGTTAAAAAAAAACGTTGCTGATCTATAATTTATACATCAGTACATCATAGCAGTATATAGACGAAAAAAATGTAACTAGCCCTATAATAATATGTCTTGTACGTCCGAGCAATCATAAAGGTAGCCAATCCATCAATTTATTATACGACAGTCCATTTCCTTCAGGCAACCGTCAATAAGTTAAAGATTTTCCAGATAAGAAAATATGTTTGTAGTAAAAACGTGCTCTCTATGTTTTAAACATGGAGAGAAGGTTTTTTTTACAACTTATCTACACCTATCATTAAAATGAATATTAAAAATAAATTGCCTAAGGCCGGAAACGCGTAAAACCGTGTGTCATTGCAGCAAGTTAAATATACATTTCGCCCAATTTTTTACCCAATTACGGCGAATCCAAAAGGAAGGGTTATGATTTTAGCAGTCTACAGTATGTATGTTTTTATTTACGTATGTTCCTCCGTAGCGCCTAAACTATTAACTCATCCCATTTTGTCTATATATTTTTTTAATCGATTCGTTACTATAGCCCGGGTAACAAAGGCAAAAAAAAGTCTGGATACAGTTTTCAAACTTTTTGCTTATTCGCCAGTAGACTCACTAGATTCAGGCGATGGACAAGCCTGCCAGTGCATATTCGCCCTAAGTAAGCTTTAGTTACTTTAAATCACAGAAAACCATGTCATTTATACTTGTCAGAACCAGGTATATAGGACCATGATTTGACCTACTTAGTGACATACCGCTGTTAGATTATAGTCGTGGGCGTAGAATTTGGGATACGGGTAAACTAGAGAAATATCTCCTGTAACTTGTACTACTCTGGGCTTAAAAGGAAACACGGGCAATTCCTAGACAGCATGTTGTCACGGCCATGTCCGAACGATCACTGTCGCTCTACAATGAACAAAATTGACACCATACCATCTAGACTCCACCCAGTACCAAACAAGGTACTTGTGTATCATTTTAAGTAAACAAATCATGACATGATCCGACATACTTATTTAAGATGCACATGCGATGCATGTGAAAAGCCTAGCGCAAATTGGACGTACCTAGGTGCCGACTTAGCAAAGAAATAAATGATTTAATTTGACGATTTAGTGAGATAGGGTACCTACTCTAATGACCATCAATGCGATTTGGGAACTACGTCCCAAACAAAGCCATACCTCTTGTCTCTTGTCTCCTCACCTGCACCCTGAAAGAGCTTAACGTGGCAAATGCTAACGCTGTCGATTTGGCTGAAAAAATGTACTGCTGTATTTGGCTGAATTCTGGTTATTTGACCAGAATTCAGCCAAATCGACAGCTTTGAACGTCGAACAAGTTGTTATTTTAAGCTATTGCATAGCTTCTATCGCGGGCCTTGAGCGCGGTGACCGAATCCAGAAATTCCGTAACGAAAAAAACCTCACGCTCCCCACTCCGACGGGCAAGGAGCTTGAAGGCCGTGCATCGTCTAACGTCGTTTCAGTTCGGCAGTCTTCGACACGGCGTTGTGTGCGATTAGACGTATTGTACGACTCTACGAAACTTGTTTTTGGTGTATAGATAATGCACATGAATGCCGCGCAGAGAAAGTATATATGATATTATATCTATATAAATGTACATCGCGCGAAATTCGATAATCACTTCTTAATATTGTTATTTTTTTATAAATGAATATTGTTTTGGTGTGTCATTACACTATTTATACCTAGATATTTTTATAAATGAATATTGTTTTGGTGTGTCATTACACTATTTATACCTAATTATTTATACCTATTATTTATACCTAGATATTTTCGTTTAATAAACAATATTAACTATTTTTATTTATTTAATAATAGAAAAAATTGTTTTCTTATCGGTCACCACGCTCAAAAAGTGTAACTTGAATTAATATCAAAGAAAAAGCAATACTGCATGAATAAAATAAATAAATAAAAATTATAATTGCATAAGTTGATACAAAATGCTATGCAATAGCTTTACCGCGGCAGTCCCCGAGTGCCACACGTCTTTTTTTTTGTTATTTTTAGATATGTTTTTGTACCCCATCACAAGGTTGTCCTATTTAACCCAAAGGTTGACTGGTAGAAATGCCTTGTGGCATTAAGTCCGCCTATGTAACATTCTTGTACATGAAGTTTAAATAAATAATAAAACACATTTCATTTGGAATCATCGTTACGAAGAAGTTGATCTCTCAAACAGAACATAATAATATTCAACCAAATAAAGATTTGCTATCGCATTCAATAGAGCGTGTAGTAGAATAGTGCGTCATCAATAAACTAGGTATAATTAGGATACCGGTGAGGAAGTACCTTCGAACCCGCTGACCTCATTCGAGACACCGTTTCGAACCCACATGGGGTTCGGGTGTTATAAAGAATATATAGTTAATTATATACTGTCCCTCGGCGCCGCTCCAGTTATATCTTACAACGGCAAAGGCAGATTTGTACTACTTTTTATTCATAAAGGTAAATAAAAAATATATTTGAATATAATATGTACATTAGTAAGCTTTAAAAGTATGGATTCAAAAATACTTGTGAGGAGTACTTGTGGGGTGCTTGGGAGATTGAAGAGAAATTTTCATACATTCGGCTCGTGCTGATTGAAAACCAAAACGATATTTATCAAGAAATGATTATACTTCATCAGAGGTAGGTAAGGACAGCGATATAAAACTGAACATACAGAATCAATAGAATTATATATTTTGTATATTTTTAGAGTGGCTGTTGCTTTTTGCTGTGCATTTTTTTTAGTAAACTGAAACAAATACCCATTTTCCATGTCTGTTTGAAGGACCTCCTCGACTTACTGCCATAACAACGGAATAGCCCTTCGATGTATGTAAAAAAATAACTAGCCGTAGAAAAAAGTTAAGACGCTACAACTCATTGAAAAACCGACCAAGTGCGAGTCGGACTCGCGCACGGCGGGTTCCGTACCATTATCGCAA
This sequence comes from Anorthoa munda, assembly GCA_945859665.1. Lineage (NCBI taxonomy): Eukaryota > Metazoa > Arthropoda > Insecta > Lepidoptera > Noctuidae > Anorthoa > Anorthoa munda. Next base: position 53,421,118 of record OX243893.1, on the reverse strand, counting down.
AAAACTGCATAAAAATCATGTTTGTTGTATGGGAGCCCCACATAAATATTTGTTTTATTCTGTTTTTTTTTGTATTTGTTGTTATAGCGGCAACAGAGATACATCATCTGTGAAAATTTCAACTGTCTAGCTATCACGGTTCATGAGATACAGCCTGGTGACAGACAGACATACAGACAGATCACGGAGTCGTTAGTAATAGGGTCCCGTTTTTACCCTTTGGGTACGGAACCCTAAAAATAACATAAATAAGTCGAATATAATTCAAAGAAGGTAATTTAAAAACCTTCTCGTCTCATTAAAGGTTAGCTCGTTTGTTACAACACACAATTTCGTATAATATATTCCTTTCTGGAATAAACTTGACCAATTACTGCATAAGAGCAGCACTTACTTTTAATGGACTGTACGGAGCCACCCTCACTGTGTCCACAATTCCCGTCTTCTCTAAAAATTATCGATTACTTTCTTCCCTTCCGTACAACATTTAAAATTCGAAAAATTAAATTGTTTCAGGAACAAGTTTAGTCATTTGGCTTAATTAGTCATTTGACTTTAGTAATTGATTTCATTTAGGTGTTTGTAAACGTGCCTCGGTTGACATAAATTAATTTAAAGTTAAATTATTTCAAGGCATTAAAGCAGGGGTTGGGAGTTCCCTGACGAGTCGTATGTAAATAGCCCTTTCACCGGGATCTACTCTACTCTAGGGTCAAAGACAAAAGGGTTCTTGATTTCAGAAATAAAAAATATGCGGCTGCCGTCTTCACTTTAATGATTGTAATTTAAACAAAATATAAGTGAGTATAAACAAAATGTAAGTGGGATTTTTCCTTCATATCGATCGCAATTTATAGCACAACTTTGTATGTAACTTGTTGCGGAAAACCATTCATTCAAGAACCTAGACAAACAGTTTGAGTTTGTACACAAAAGATATTGATTTTCGTACAATTTATTTCTATTTCGGCTGTTAGCAATAATTTATATTCTCAATTGCCGTTGCTACGTAATCTTTATGGCAATCTATCAGTTTTATAATACTTTAATCAAAGCGACGTTGTTCGTAGCTTATTGAAGTGTCTTGGGAGGTATTCCGTAATAAATCATAATCATGCTTCATTTCAACGTTTACGCAGGTGAAAAAGGACTTTGTTAGAAATGACCTCACCTGGCAAGGATATTAATATTCTCCAAGCTTAAAATGTAGAAAAAACGGCTCTGCCAACGTTTTTAGTGATAAATTTCCCGTTGGTTTTTATTTGTATTTCAGTAGAAATTTTTGGTTATTATGTATGGTACATTATTTTGTTTCTGTGTGGTTATGCGCGTAAGCTGTTCTTCAAATATGGGACACATAAAAATATCTAAAGATTTTCCATCTAAATAACGAAGCCAGTAAGTAAATAAATATTTCTGGCATCAGCGAAGTTGCAAAAGTGGGGAAGCATGTGTACATGTTATTGATTCAACACCTCTGACCGAATCAACGAACATGTTGCACGCATTCCACAAGGGACTGACTCGGGAAAATAATGCTATAGAATACAAATTCGTTTTTATCAGGTAAAGCCGAACAAAGCAAAGCGCTACTGTAGGAATATGTACAGAAAATTTTCATTTTAAAATTTAATGCTTTGCGATTTTTTTTATTATCTCAATCACGTAAACGTTCGCTTATGTCAAATTGAACCTAACGTGTTTCCCATTATTGTCACCAGACGGCGGAGCATAGTTTTTGTACGAATTGAAATTCGATCCAGTTCGCTTAAAAACTCGCACTAAGGCCAGAAACTGTTCAGTCTAAAAAACAGGTTTCAGAATATTTCACTTCCCTGTCCTGAAACATGCGAACAAAGAGGTACGAACACGAGAAAAACGTGCGCAGATATTTTATCAAATTGGGGATAAAACCCGTTGGGCACATCAATAAAATGCGTCAATTTAGTTCCCATTGTCCCGTTGGTTACGACCTCGGCTCCGTCGACTTCGTCCGAACGCGATGTTCACTCGCAAATTGTAGGCGAGGCAGTTGCAGCCCTCACGTTGCCGACCAACTTTAGGACTTTTCATGCGGCGCCGCTGTTACGACTCTTATTCAATTACAACCTACCAATAGTTCTATATAATTTGACAGCTGAAGAAGATGTTGCTTTGAATTGAACATTTCTCAATTACACTCACAATACAATATTCAAGAGTTAATTTGGAGCAGACTTGAGCGTACTATGTTTATCTTATTTGTTACTTTGGCTGAACTTTAGCGACAAATTGACTTAAAATTTAGTTACAAGTTAGTGTACAAATAGAGGCACTGGTAGAGAATTCATTTTCGCTAATTAGCTGACCGAGCTCGCAGAGTGTGGAACATGGGAATTATGGGTGAAACCTAATTAGGTAACGTGTCTTAAAAACTTCCAACAACGTTAAGTCTATTAATTCTTTGTTATAGGTGTGCTTATGAAAGGTTCTGGAGACCATAAACGTCTCCTCATATTTTCTAATAAAATTTACGAAGATACGTTTAATGATTGCGCAATATACTTCCGTACGTCATGCTGTTTATTGGTTATATCAAAGCAGCAATTAAATCTCCTATAAACAAGCTACAAACCTCAAACCTCGGGTTGTGTTGAGTGGGATGAGGACTATTGGAATGGAGTCCGAGAAAGTTAACTATCAGTGATAAGTTCTGCTGATTCTAACAATTTCAATATTTATGTCAGAACAGGGGGACACCTTCAACTTTACAAAATCGATCGAAAATTGGTGTGTTCAGCTACTGCGCGCTGTCCCATTTCTTTGAAGAAATATGCTGTGGCATCTACGCCTCGACTTGAGATTGGCTGTTTATTAAACGTTTATAATAAACAATCGAACAATAATTACAACCAATTAAAAAAAATAACAAGTTTTAAAGCTTACCGTGCATTGTCAGTCAATCCAAAAAAGTATGCAAAATTTTATCTTAATCGGTTGAGGATAACTACTTTAAAATTCAGTTGGAAGATTTGACCCGAACATACATACAAACATACATTGCAAGTTAATAACAAGGAAGAAAATTAAAAAAATCGTATTCTTCTCGGCAAACCCTTTCATTTGATACCTATATAATGGCATTGCACTAAAAATAACTTGTCCGCCATCATGGGCTGTCCGCCATATTGGATTTGGAATGACGTCACTTAGCTAAACATGCATTGTCATCCAAACTAAACGTGTATGCAAAATTTCATCTTATTCGGTGGAGAATAACTGCTTTATAATTCAGTTGCAAGATTTGACCCGAACACACATACATACATACATTGCAAGTTAAATAGAAGCTTGTAAAATCCTAATTTCTACCAATATTATTAAAATCAAATGTGAAAGTCTATGCTTGGATGAATCACGCCTCAAAGGATTTGGATGTGGAACACGGCTAGGCAATCATTCTGAATTAGGACATAGGATTTTATCCCGGTACGTACCACCGGGGATCCCGTGGGATGAATACCGTTACGAACACGGGAAAAGCTGGCAGAAGCTTGTAACTAAAGAAACATAAAAATCTATCAAGGATGGACACTTAGTTATGTCCCTTTGTGTTCGATAGGCCCTGAAAGAAGAGTGGAAGTTAAATATTTGTAATAGACACAATGGCCGGGCAAGCGTCGGCGTCGGTATGGGAAGGCCCAAGTGTTGACTGGTGGAACTTCCAACCCGATTGTTTGTTGTTTATTGCGCAATTTCCAACCAAATATTACTTTAGGAGCAGTTTAGAGGATTTAAGGTAGCCTTTTGTTGTGAAACTTAAGATTATGTTATGACAGTATAATATACTAAGTTTCTTGATGAATTTGAGAAACTAAATAATCTGGTTCAAATTAGTATCAAAAGCCTACTGTTTGTAAACATGCAATATCTAAGTACTGCTCTAAAGTAACATATATATGCAAATTAAACTTGCTAAAAAATAAAAAACTCATTTATTTACGTTTTATTGATGTATCATGTTATAAAATAAGCAAGTAAGGCTGCCTGTTCACTTCGCACGGAGCTGAGAAAAGAGGTGCGGAGCTTACCAAACAAATTGCATAAAAACTCCGCTCCGCTTTAGTGGACTGGGATATAAAAACTAGTTTACGCGGAGCGGGGTCGCGGAGATGAGAAACAGAGCAGTGAAACAGCGGACTGGGATTTGAAAACTAGTTTACGCGGAGGGGGTCGCGGAGATGAGAAACAGAGCAGTGAAGCAGAGTGGGGGCGCGGAGTGGGGAAGCGGAGCGGGGAAACGGAGAGGAGAAACGAGTGCAACCGAGCTCCGCGTATGAAAAAACACAGTCCGCTACTCCGCTCCGCTACTCCATTCCGCATTTCTTTCTCTCTCCGCACCGCTACCTAGCTCCGCGTCTATGGACAGATACAGTCCGCAACTCCGCTCCGCATCTCCGCTCCGCTGCCTCACTCCACTCAAGTGGACCTGGACAGGCAACCTAAATTAGATGGCAACAGAAGCGACTAATCATTAATATGTGAAAGCAGTGAAGTGCCCTAAAAATGTAAAAAAACATCATTTGCTGCTTATTACATATTTAGTTAGAGCCTTCGCAAACCCTAATTTAGAAGAACAAAATAAATTTAAATCAGAATACTACTATCTTTTGTGCCAGTCTTGAGTATCGTCACATTTTTTGTCATTACTCCGACAAGCGGGTAAAAAGGTTGGGGGTTAGTCAGGATAAACTAATTAGAGTACATCGTGGTACCAACATTACGAGCTGGGCTTAGGGGTCTAATGTTCCCCTTTTGTTGCCGTTTTTATTGCCTTTTAAACCCAAAAAAAGAATCGGGCGTTTCTGACTAGCATATTTTGGTTAAGATAAACATTTTTAAGTCTTATATGTCAGTCTTAAATGAGTTAATTAACATACATTATATTAGCACAATAAACTGTAAAGAATTTTCTCTCAAATAAACTGTAAAAAGGCAGGAGTAGCCTTTAAAAATAATAAAGAAGAAGAATTTCAATTAAATTTAACAACTAAATATCTCAAGCTCAGTCGTTCAGATTAATATGAGCCGGCCCTGCGACTTCGCCCTCGTCACACAAAAAGTCATTACTTTAGGGACTTGACTTAAACCTGGAATAGCATGTAGGATTCTATGTGAACAGCTATTCCCAGTAATTTCATTGCCAGGAAAGCTGCTGCGTCCAAACGTTGACATTAGTCTGTCATAATTTCGAGATAATTCTTCAAGGTAGGTACTGTATAGGCTTCAAGTGAAGTCTATACAGTCTATCACTGCAGTAAACACGCCCCTTTTTAGGGTTCCGAAGTCAACAAGAAACCCTTATAGTTTCGCTCTGTCCGTCTGTCCGTCCGCAGCTTAGCTCAGAGAATATAAGTACTAGAAAGCTATAATTTGGTATGTATATACATATTAATAATTCCGACAAAGTGGTAACATAAAATCATGAAACATATTTTTTTTTTGGGTACCTCCCATAGACGTAAAGTGGGGATGTATTTTTTTTTCTCATCTATCCCATGGTGTGGGGTATCGCTGGATAGGCCATTCAAAAATATTAGGGGGTTCGAAAAATGGGTTTGTTAAAACCATTTTTCGATTCAGAGATTCGTTTGCGTAAAATTAAGCTTTAAGTTGCAAATTTATGTTAGAGTCAAGTGTCCCCCCCCCTGCCAGCGAAATGGTTGCTCTTAGCTATGTGAAAAAATTCACGGCCGTAGTAAATATAACGAAATTAAAAGGAAAATTATCAGAGATAACAAGGCTTTACAAGTTTACGAGTATTAGTCGACCAACTTATAAAATGTACTTGGAACAGTAAAAATTTTGTACAAATGCCATTGAAAAATTTCTAAAATAAAGTTGATAGCTGTGTAAAACAGAGTAAATATAATGCTTACGAACCATGTAAAAATATACAAAAATGAAATCATAACAGGCTTTACAAGTTTACGAGTAATAGTCGACCAACTTATAAAATGTACTTGGCACAGTAAAATTTTTGTACAAATGCCATTGAAAAATTACTTAAATAACGTTGTTAGCTGTATAAAACAGATAGTAAATATATGCTTATGAACCATGTAAAAATATACAAAAATAAAATCATACCATCCTTAATAATAATGATTTCTAAATTAATAATGTTTAAGCTCGAATAACGCATTGGAGTGGCCGGAGTTGTTCGCAGTACCAGAACGTAGTCCATACGGTGCATGCGCGCGGTGGAGTCTATTTTGTGTTAGTGCAGAAGTATTTTCGACGTTTTATAATTAAAACGTAAAAGTAAAGTCAAATTAGATTCGATTTCCAAGCAAATTACTTATTTTCTTTTGTCGATATCCTTCTATAAAGTCGATATTCGACCTGACTTCATCACTAATTGAGTAGCGTAAAACATTTCAGAATGAAATAGTGAATAACGCAGATTAGAGGATTCACCTCTAATCTGCGGTAATAGAGGATATTAGAGGTGAACACATACGATTTTTTTCTAATTCTGAAAGAGAAATAAACAAGGAGCGTGCACGCAAGGATCCAGGAACGAACTATACCATTCCCCGTGGCCACACCGTGGCTCTAACGCGCGCTCGTATCGGCTCCTTTCGCAATTCGCATCCGAGGTGATACTCAAATAGATAATATTTTTCTAACTTCAGTTGCGAAGTTGGATTTTATAACTCCTTCTTCAGTTTCTAGTTAGTCCTTATTTAGTTTAAGTCAAGAGTAAATAGATTACATCTAGGCAAGCGTGCTTCACCGTAGACCACATCGTCGCTTACCATCAGGCGAGATAGTGGTCAAGCGCGAGAATATAGTTAAAAAAATTCTATTCGGGCCCGTTTTTAGACTTTGTGAGCCGCTGAAACCGTTCTAATGTTCATGTAACAACAACAAAACCCTCTTTTTAGTCCGCATTATTATGCAACTTCGGAACCCTATTACTGCGCGTGGCCCGACACGCACTTGGCCGGTTTTTATTTAACATGATTACAGGCGTAGGCCACGCCTATATATAGTAGGCCATTTTATAATGTCAATAAAGCCTATATTTCTTTCTATTTTTCAATTTTATTTTATTCTTCTTTTCATTTTTTTATTTGATTAAAATACGAGTAATGGAAAATATATTTATTTTACTTATCTTTACAACCTTTGTTTTTCGATAAAATGTGTGCATTTTTTTGTTATCTCGGCTTTAATAAAAATTGTACTTGTAAGGTCAAAGTAAATTATTTTTAATTAAAACACATTTTACGACTATAATGTTTATTTTCAAAGCATACCTGGTGATAGAAAAAGAATCATTTATTGCAAGCGGGTCACCATTTTTTGTAGACCGATCTCGGGCCCTCGAACAGGGTGCGCATCGACCAACTCGTCCCGTATCAAGTGGTTTTATTCAAAACACGCAACCGGATCCTTTGCATCCCTAACTGATTCTCCTTTAGAAGCCGGGTGGTTTTATTCTAATATTTTGGGCTCAAATTCGTGTTTTATTTAAACTCGCCTTTTGGCTAGTTCAGGGCTTTCTGAATCTGAAATTTCGTCTTATTCACTCAATCATTCAGCTGAAACTTCACGAGGTTGTGACTTACGAATTAGGTCTGGTCCTGACTGAATTTCATCATTTTTACTATCAACAACTTCTTCACCAACCTTTTCTGGTACTCGTAGCCATCTAACCACTTGGAAATAGCCCTTGACAAAATCGGGTATACATCTGTAAATAACGGACTTAAATAAAAAAATATGCTTTTTTTTATAACGTATAACCGGTACATAAATAATCTTAATTTAAAATACATACATAAATATACCTATAATAATAAGAATACACAAAAATTTACCTGCCTGATTTTGGTACACCAATGCACGCGCGGACCACTATATAGTTAGCCCGCGGTTTTGGCTTTAAATTACTCTCAATGCATACACTTAGGGGTGGCTTGGAGTACTGAGATTTTTACAAATATACCAGAAAAGGCTTTCCTTGAGTCTCAAGTTCTAGCGCGCTAAACTAAAGTGTTACCCTGGTCTATTATAATAGACCGCGCATGTACTCCAGTGCTATACATAATATAAAGTACACACAAATTTACAACACAAATACCGCAAACTGAAGAAAATACAGTTGTCAGAATACTTGGAGGTAGTATTTGCAGAATTTACATATTTAACGTTTGTTTCACGGCTGAGCAGATATAAGAAACAAGAAGCTGAGATATACGTCGTCACTTTTCCGACATGGTTTGTGCTCGGTGGGGGAAAAAGTCGACTTTCCGAAAGAATAGGCAGGGGAACGAACAAATGATTCATTTTTAACTGTATAACGGTATGCATCATGGTTTAAATGTATTATCTGGCTTCAATAGGTAGATTCTACTGCATACACAATCAAAATCGGACTTTTCATTTGCATACAAATGAAGGTTTTGGGATCGGCGACTGCCACGTCGTTATCAGGCCCCTTACTAAAGCTTGTTACGTACCGACGTAGCCCACACTTTGCAGGCATTCCGAATAGCAATTTACTTACGTCGACAAAACGTTTGTTTTAAGCTCTGCAGCTGATCTGCTACTGAATTTATTTTTTATCAGCCTATCAGCCTTGAATACAAAGAATTTTATCTATTTTGCAGATATATTTCTGCTAGCAGCTTCGGCTGCGTGAAAAATGTTTTCTTATCCCAAGAGAATGATTAAAAAAATATTTATTATTATTTATTTTTTTACTTTCATTGTGGAAATAAGGAATGGAACTCCCTTCCGGAGTCTTTGTTCCCTGATATCTATAACCTTCGGGTCTATAAGTCAAGAGTAAATAGGTTTCTTCTAGGCAAGCGTGCTTCACCGTAGACCACATCATCGCTTAACATCAGGCGATATAGTGGTCAAAGGCGAGCCTTTATAAAAATAAAATGAAAAATTAGCCTATGTGCTAATCCAGAATAATCTATCTCTGTAGTAAATTTCATCCAGATTCGATCAGCCGTCCTGGCGAACTTTCAACTTTATAATACTAATAAGATAAATAATATTAATTGAATGAAACAGTAAATGTTTGTATCAATATTTTGTTGTCTACGTGACTTGAGACCTAAAGAGTATCGTTTTATATTTGTTTCATTTTATAAAAATATCATATTTGCGAAGGTTAGAGGCAAGCCTTGGATATAAAATTTTACGTTATGTATCTCTTCATGGTGTCGAATAACAAAGATATAAATGTGGCTTGAAAGAGAAACGTTATGAGAAAATATTATAATAAAAAGTCTTATGAGATAAGATACTGGAATACCTATATTATCCCTTAAGATACCTATCCGTTTGTAACTATGGAAGGCAGAAAACAAAAGGTTAACGAAGAATTTTTCGAAGCGTTACCAATCTCATTTTATCTATCTTTTTAAAAGTAAGCTTTTTAGGGTTCCGTACCCAAAGGTTAAAAACGGGACCCTATTAATAAGACTTCGCGATCCGTCTGTCTGTCTGTCTGTCTGTCCGTCTGTCACCAGGCTGTATCTCATGATCCGTGTTAGCTAGACAGTTGTAATTTTCACAGATGATGTATTTTTGTTGCCGCTATAACAACAAATACTAAAAACAGTATAAAATAAATATGTAAGGGGGGCTCCCATGCAACAAACATGATATTTTTGCCGTTTTTGCTCGATATTAATAACGGCAACAGGTAGACGCTTAAAATATTCACAGAATGTTTAGTTGTATATTTACTTTAAAAAATAATAATTATTAAATTAAAATTAAATAAATTAAGGGGGGCTCCCATACAACAAACGTGATTTTTTTGCAGTGTTTTGCGGTAATGGTACGGAACCCTTCGTGTGCGAGTCCGACTCGTACTTGGCCGGTTTTTTATTCATTACAAGCAACGCGTCAGTTTATACTTAGAACAATGAAATTCAAGATCCAAAATGTCAGAAATAGGTTATGAACAACTCGCTATAGGTTTCAAACGACAGAATTAAATTAAATTCCACCGAAGTAAATGTTTGTCCCAAGTTCGTGTTGTCAACAAAAGGCGGCAATAAGTTCTAGAAACTGGATCTAGGTACAACAGTTACAAACAAAACAGAACCAACTTGGATTGTCGCAGCCTCGCCAGTGTTGCTTACTACATAGGCGTATTTTGCCATACGGCCGTATTGTGCCACACGGCGTATTGGGCACGAAGGCGCGCCAACCGAGTATACCGCTGATTGACACTGAATTGAGTATTATCATGGCCAGGCAGCCGTAAAAGCGCTCAATTGTTTTTTTCTTGTGTCTATAATAAATTAGTATTTTTATATCATCATCGAGTGGTATTCTCAATACGCATTTTATATTCAGCTTGGAAACAACCTAAGTCTAACCCTAAGTACGCCGAGAGGTTATGCAGCCTAAATTTTGTGTAGTCATGTTTTTTTATTTTTTTTATCGATGCATACTTCATGTAGGAGGGTAAAATATATCGAGATATATCTAATTCTGAGCCATGAGATATATATACATAAACCACTTACCAAAATCTTGAAACATAATATTTCCGCATCTTCATTTGAATATTATTATATTTTCTCTTAGTACTTGTGTTGCTCTCAGTCATGCCCTGTTCCTCTCTCTGAGCCTGTCTGTTCGTTATGTTATGTCAGAAACATGTTTAGACGTGTTTAAATTAATAACTTACAAGTGCCTGTGCCGAGTAGGTACTATGTATGTAAAGGGGAATGGAGGTATAGTTTCGTCTCGTGAGATAATATCTCTAGTTGTTTTAAAGCCTAAGATAGAAGAGCGAAAAATTTCAGGTAATATCTAAAACTTAATTTTCTTGGATGATACGAGTACTTAATAGTAGAATAGATTGCTGCAGGGTTGCCTGGTAATATCTACTATGTTCCATACAGGTCTGGTTAGATGTAACCGGTGTGTTGAGGATTGGAGGCCGAGGCGGGAGAGGAGTGCCGATGTTGCCGTGCGCCGCTCTCCCTACCTTCCGCGGCCTGGATGGGTTCGCCACCGTCTGATGGCGGACGCGGTGGGCCGCAGGGGAGGAGGAGCGCCGGCATAGCGTTGGCAGCTGCCCTTATCCCCTGCGGCCGAAAAGTGGTAGATGGTGGGGCCACTAACCTGACCCGTCACAGGGAGACCACGGGTGCCATACACGGGGTGGTCCGGCGCCCAAGTGTTGGTTTGATCTCTGGTGTGGTCACGGCGTGCAATGTGTTCTGGTGCGCCGGTGATGGGCGTTTTCCCCATCACCGGAGGGTTCGGTGACGGACAGCCGCGGCGGGTTCAAGGATGAGTTCTAACGCGTGCCCGTGTTCCCACCATAAGCGACACAGAAAGACACCGTGGAGTTTAAGTGGGTTGGAGTCCCACATAACTGCGCTATCTTCCCGTGGCAACGAAGTATGTATGATCATTTATTCACAAAAAATAGTACCTCATGTTCAGTTGTGACTCTTTAATTTACTCCATACTAATTTCCAATGTTCCCCTTTTCGGCGCTGCCTCTCATTTTGTCTAAAAAGCAATTTCGTTTGATCGATCTCTCGGTTCCGACAGTAACCCTTTATCATTTCAATACTTGCTTTAATTAACATTTTGTTTGTATGTTTCATTTCAATTTAAATAAACATTTATTTAACTTTGCGTATACAGAGTTTATTTAAGGTGATATCTTAAACATAGCTGTTAAAAAATTAATTAACTCATTGACTTGAACGTGCGACGAGATGTCTAATAATAAAATGTAAATACGTACCTAAATATTCACATAATACACCTATCCTTCTTACGTAGGTACATATAGAATTACTTTCAATAGGTAAATGTTTGCTATAATTATGGTGTCCTGATTACCTAGGCTCTCATTTTGCGATAGTGAATAATAGAGTGGAGTGGAATGGAAGCTACTTAGCTTCCATCAATACTCTATTTTTCAAAAAACATTAACATTTATTCTACTTGTACTTACAACAAAAATAATTAATACCGCATTATCTCTATCCAGATAAACCAAGTTAAAAAGTTGGTCAAAAACTGCCTCTGTTAATTCCTTGTGTGGATAATGTTACGATTCATTAAGCATTCACGTCTTTATTCAAATTTATTTTGAAATTTCTGCTTATTAGAAAAATTGCACCATGTTAACGCTCAGCTTATTGTTATACTCGCAAAAATGCAAACACTACTTACCTGGGTACATCTTATATAGGTACATACTTAAAAAAAAACTAAATATTACATTGTTCAATACACAGTCATTTTACCTATTTCAGCAAATATTTTGTTACTTTATTTCATAAAAGATAGTTTGATCTCGGCGATAGCTGTCAGTATCAATACAGTAATAATAGCGCTTGACAGGCTAACAATAACGTATACGTCAGTTTAACATATGTCGCAGAGTTCAAGCTATCTTTTATGAACACAACTAAAACATATCTGCATGCAAAAATCGTTCTCATATTAATGAAGCATTGCGTTTGAAATATTTTATATTACACACAACTTGCTGCTTGCCACATAGTTTTACTTGTAAATTATACCGGAGATCATAATTGCAAAGTTGTCGGACATTATTATTAGAGGAGTGTGCATGGAGTTTAGAGCACGTTCTTCTCCATGGCTTCTACTGACGCTTGCGCATATGCAACTAGATTCATCCTTTTTTGTTTGTCAATTCAAAAGCACCTTTAAGGTTTAGTTGAAATTTTAGTTTTTTGTTTGCTAAATATTGAAGTGGTAAATTGTGGTGGAAAATAACTGTAGCGCACTTGAAAAAAAAGTAGTTTTGTTAATCAATAGTCGTTTTAAATATTTTATTTGGATATGTTTTGTTACGAGTGTGCGTGCCAACATAGAGAGCGATATTTTGTCTTGTCCAGAGGATCGAGACGCTTCGGCGGGCATTTCTAAAGACGACATCGTCAAAACTTTCCAATCGTGCACACAGAAATTAACGACACGCGACAATATGATAAAATGTGACTATTGCTGTGATAGACGAAACTTATGCTCAGCGGAAACGAATTTTATTAGCCAATGGTATTTCTAGTCTATCCATCGTGGCGATCCGTGCTCTGTGATTTCAACAGAATGTCTTGACTCAGTCTGCGCCCAGCCTTATATTGTAACTTATAAACGGATTATCCTCGATATGTTAACATTCGCATAATATGCTGATATAGTATAAAAGCAAGAGGACTCACATTCAGCACGATGATAAAAAAGTCGAGGGTGAACAGGAACGATGTGATCGGGTTGAAGTTCAGCTGAAACAAACGAATGGATTAAAAGTACCTTTATAGTACCAAGATTAATAAATAGGTAGTAATAAGTACCTACGAAATCGTATTTCTACAATAATAATTATATTACTATAAAATTATTAAGTCTGGTTCATATAATATCTTTGTAAATTCCTAAGAGCTGTTTTAATGCTACGGGCTAACACAGCTACGATAATGCTACCACAGAATTAGTCTTTTTCACTCAAAATATCATCATCATCATATCAGCCGAAAGACGTCCACTGCTGGACATAGGCCTCCCCCAAGCGTCGCCACATTGACCGGTCCCGTGCGTCACGTAACCAGCAGATCCCCGCAATCTTCACCAGGTCATCGGTCCACCTGGTGGGAGGCCTTCCGACGCAACGTCTTCCGGTTCGCGGTCGCCACTCCAGAACCTTTCTGCCCCATCGGCCATCCGTTCTGCGAGCAATGTGCCCTGTCCACTGCCACTCAAAATATATTAAAATGTTATTATTATGAATACATTTTTCGATGATAGATTCAATAATCGCGATATAGCCAATCAAATTATGTCGAACAAAACAAAATTAATAACGCGCAAAGGGATTAAAGAGCTAAGAATAATCGATAATTAATTAAACAATACTTTCTATTTTAGTGCTACAAATTAATCAATGATTAAGCACGAATAATCAAACATCTACTGTATTTATTAGTCCAATAGTGTTCATTTTCGTGGTAGTAATTTAGTTTGACCAAGATTTAGTTACTCATTGGGTATCTTACAAATCAATAAACAATGACAAAGGTGAATTCTTGAACACAAATTTAAGTTTAGTCGATATCCCATCTCATCTTAGTCACAATCAATGTAAAAAAACTAGTAAAGTTTAAAGATGTTTAAAAATACGGCCTCTTTGGTCTTTAAAACGAAACGCTCTATAAAACTCTGATTTTTAATTTCGTAGACTAAACTGACATTTGGGAGATTGCCACTTTATCCTTTACATAAAAGTATTGTCGTCGAAAGTTCGAAAATTGAAGTAGATTTCTACTAATTTATGTCAGACTTCATTTATTAATTACAAAAAAAAATGTTTATGTACTTATGTGTAGGTATTAATAATGTTATATTTAAATATAAATGTTACGATCATATTAATAGAACACAAATTTACACCAATTAGTAAAATTTAATTGAGGAGTCATGTCACATCGATTCGATGAATCACTTAAGATTGAGCCTTACCTACAATACGATGCTCCTCAACATTAAAAAAATAAGGTCATTGGCAGCTGTCTGCGGCTGCAGTTTAGCCTACGAAATTAAAAATCACAATATACAACAACTACCAGGAGTTTTGGTGGGAACGTGATGGCGTCTATGCTGCTTCTCCGTTTTATTTGCCTAAAATTGTGTTAAATTGAATATTAATACTGTAAAAATGATGGTTTTTTATTCTAATAATATTAGTGAACGTGCACAAGTGTGGGCAATTAAAACACAGCAGTAGAACATGAGTTTGTTCTTGTTGTCGACAAAACTTTATTGAAAGCTTCTATTCCAATAAAGTTACCGCCATTTTATTGGGGTCTAACTAGAACATTAGACTAAAATCTAAAGAAACTAGAACTTCTAAACGTGACACTGGCTAAATCATAAAATTCTAAATCTATGGGCTAAATGCACAAACCGTGCGAAGCCAAAACAAAAACAAAAGAACCGTTACATTTCACATTAAAGGTATGTATAGTCTGGTACAACAAAAACGTAGGTACTACATAATACATTATCCACTATGAACCCGCCGATCACGGAACGTGATTTATTCGCTTGCCTTCAATAAGGTCGCCGTATCATGCAAATTTTATTTACATTGCAGTTGTAAAAGAAAAAACTACTATTGCTGAGACAACGATACACTGAACTATTGTTTTGCTGTATAGGGTAGTTTATTTTATACTTCTTTAGGTTTTGTTGCTTGTATTAACCGCGTAATAAAATAAATAACAACAAACACAGGCACACATGTAATAAACTGCCGAGCAATGAAAAAGTTCCACCCACAAAATGCCGATAAACACCTTAATTTAATTTTTGACATATAATTTAAAATTTGAACACAATATTTACGTTTTTATTTGGTAATATTCTGATGCGCTGTTAAATGTACTCCAATATTGCAGACGGCGTCATTAAGCTAGCCTTTCCTGTTTAGGAGTAATTTGGTGCTATGTCACTGGAACTTTTTCATTGCTCGTTAGTATAATAAGAATAAAATTATCTATAAGAAACATGTTCTTAAATACAATATTGTGGAATTGGAAGAACATTACTATAGGTATGTGCCTGACCTAGTTACGAAAATGGCAATATCACGTTTGTTGGAATCGGTGTATAATCACTGTCAGGACTATTGGTGCAAATAAGCCTGACATAGTGGTGATAGACCGACTGGAGCGTTGCGCAATGATTGTTGATAAAATGGTTCCTCCTGACGAAAATCTTGTGAAGGCTGAGAAAGATAAGAAAACTAAGTACATAATATATCGATCTGGCGACGAGATTGTCGACATGTGGGATGTGAATACAGCAATCATTGGGCTGATAGTCGTAACGAACACCTGAGGAGGCTCTCGTTACGCAACTCGGTCAAGGGTTTGATTCAGAAAAAAGTAGGCACTTCTGGTAACGGATCGTATACTTAGGAGGTTCCTATCTCTGGAATCTCGACCGCCCGTAGCTTGGATCCTGTTCCTGGTACCTGTGGGCCACTACTTTTTTATATTTTTAATGTTTTATGTAGATGTGAGTTTTTTAATGTATGAAATAAAAAGAGAATTAAATATACGAAATCATCTAATCGAACTATAATATTATAAATGTGAAAGTCTGGATGAATTTGTGTGTGGATATACGTTTGTTACCTCAATCACGCCAGAACGGCTTAATGGATCTGGATGAAATTTTTCACAGAGATAGATTATAGTCTGGAATAGCATATAGGCTACTTTTTATCCGGGTAGAATGTTCCCTTGGGATGTTAAAAGACCTTTCACGCGGGCAAAGCCGCTGGTAGAAGCCAGTACCTAATAGAAAAACAGAGTCCATATTAAAAATGTACTGGGATACTTAGAGCATCAACCAACAATCACTAGGAGCTTTAGAAAAGATTTTAATAGTAATAGTAATAATTTATTGACAAAAAGTACAGAATTTCAAATGACACTATGTACAAAATACACGATCTATGACCCCCATGCTAGAAATTCCTGTGTTACAGGGGCCATCTATCCGTCCATTACATTAGAGATAGAATATAAAAATTTACAATGCAGAGTATATTATATAAAAATAAATCAATAAAATAATTAATTTAGCATAGTACAATTCGGGGCTTTGGAAAGGCGGGTAAAGGGAAAGGGAATGTCTTATTTGTGACGGGTGTGTTGTCTATGTGAGTTGTATGTGTTACGAATGTATGTGTAGTGTATGTCTGTGTTGTGAGTGTATGTGAGTGTCTGCTTGCCTTATGGTGTAAGTAATTCTTCCGTGTCATCATAGCTTAGGGTGAGGAGATACTCTTTTAACTTGGACTTGCATTTAAACTTATTCAAAGTATGTTCAGTTTATTGTTTAGTCTGTTGTAAAGTAATGCACTTAAGTAGCGGTTATGACGACGTGCGAATGCAGTATTAGTACAGACTCTTGGACAAACCGGTTTGGGTCTTCTCCTGATCGTAGGGCTGTTTTCTCCATTGGGAACAGTAAATTTATGAGTTCGTGTTGCTGCACGTAACACATACATTTGCCGAACCGTAAGCACCTTAAATTCGGCATAAACTTTTTGAGTGGGATATCTAAACGGTTTGCTTAGGATTATCTTTATTACCGCTCGTTGGGCTCTTTCCGCTTTTAAGATAATTGTTTTTGCTGCACCACCCCAAGCAACGATACAGTAACTTAGTACTGATTCACACAGGGCGGTGTATCCCATTTTCAGGATAACTTTGTGAGCAGAAGTTCTTAGTTTCTTAAAAAGGTAAAGGAGCTTTCTGGTGCGTTCAGACAGGAATTCAATATGGGTTTTCCAGCTGAGACAGGAATCTAAGTAAAGGTCGAGGTACTTTACGGACGAAGCTCTTGTCACAGTCAGACATGGGCAGAGATTGTTTAGGACACGGTCGTCACAAACATGGGCTTTAATTTGTAGTTCTGATGGAAGGATGGATAGCCTGGAACCAAAGGTGATAAAGTTGGTTTTTCCGACATTCAGAGTTAAGCTATTATTACCCAGCCAGAGCATAACCCGTCTCAAGGACTTTTCGGCGGCCTCCCTAGCTGTTTCCCAGTCGGGTCCACTGGACACTAAAATAGTACCATCAGCGTAAGCTATAATGTGAGTAGAGGGCAGGTTGAGCAGACAAAGATCATTAACATAGATTTGAAAGAACAGGGGGCTGAGCAGACTTCCCTGGGGCACGCCAAAATCAAGTAATTGTTCATCACTGACGCAATCACCAATCTTAACAAACTGGGTTCGCTCTGAAAGAAAGTTCTGCAGTAACATGAAAGCTATGCCACGTATTCCAATCCGTTCCAGCTTGCCCAGTAAAATAGGGACAGAGACAGTATCGAAGGCCTTGGAAGTCCAAGAAGATGCCTATACATTTGTAT
Source organism: Anorthoa munda (assembly GCA_945859665.1). Taxonomy (NCBI): domain Eukaryota; kingdom Metazoa; phylum Arthropoda; class Insecta; order Lepidoptera; family Noctuidae; genus Anorthoa; species Anorthoa munda. Next base: position 53,403,157 of record OX243893.1, on the reverse strand, counting down.
TTGTTGTCGATTTTGTTGACAACGGAGGCCAGTAGTGATGATATGGCATCTTCCAGATTGTCACACGAACTGCGTGATTGTCACATCCGGCAGCCTAATTGATTAAGTGAATTCAACAAGGCAAAGGGTTTGACCCCATGGCAGAGTATGACAAATTCTCTTTAAATAAATAGGTATTGCCAAAAATTATTAGACCCTTTCGAAAAGATTATCATCAACAATGAAAGCGTCCCAAGCGTTCCACTCTCTACCTACTCACCACATTTTACTATACGCTGAAGTCACAATAATATTTGGCGATAAAAACGTTCAATAAGATACTGGCGGAAGTGCCGCAAATAAAAAAGCCGTACATATTCAGAAAAGAAATAGAAGCAATAAAACATACTTGTAGGCATTCAACCATTTATTTCTACCGAACGCTTTGCGGTGCCAGTGAGAAAGAAAATTTTTGTAGGCACGGCGTATCTTATCGCCCATCGGGGTCATCCGGACCTGAAGCCCGATAGTACGCGGCATACTGCGATACTGAACACTACGCCAATTGGACTTAGATCTTGATAATTTAAATGAAATAATAATACCAGCCTATAACTGTCCCACTGCAGGGCAAAGGCCCCTTCTCATACAGAGAAGGCACAATCAATGATCACCACGCTAGCTCAAGACGTGTTGGCGTTGTTAAAACTTATATTAAGGTGGTATAAGTGAAGATTTTCTAACGATCTTTTCCTTCATCGTTTTTTACATATGAATTCAAAAAGTCACACTATTACTTGCCCGGATTTGACCCCACGTCCTCAAGCACGAGAGTTGAGATCTAAGCCATTGGACCTAATACGACAAATGTAATTAAAATAACTTTATTAGCTTCCTCGCAGACTTGTCAATGTGGTTTTATAATGGTTTGCGTGGCCCCAAGTCTATTTCCAATTTGTGCTTGACTTATATGTGTGGATATACAGACGATTTTTGGAAGGCATTTAGGGCCAAGAAATTAATTTTATCTTCATACTAACAACCCAAACCTTTGTCTGCAAGTTATGGTGACTTGAATAGGAAACGCCGAACATTAAAACAAATTACATACGAAAGTTGTAAATTAGGTAGGAATTGAGTTTATCAAACCACATGGCGTATTGAAGTATCTGACTGCCTCGATTTGGCCACATAATACGGTATTAACTCAAACAGCTTTGGTCGTAAACCTACATTTGAGTTTCAGACTTAGTTTAACCAAGTTAAAGCCTAGCCACTCGGGCTTAGGTAGGCACCTTCCAATTTGACTTCGTACGTTTACACTTAATATTCGAATTCGGGCTAACGAGCAAGTATAATTGCGTCATAAATAACATGGTAACGAATGTCTCTAAAGCCAAAGATATAATGAATATATTTACCTGATAGCTTCACTATTCTAGAATCTTCGCTTAATATTCAACTAAGAATATCTTTCAGTTCCATTATTGAATAACAGAAATAAATACTTAATGCCTGCTCGATTAAATGGATTTGAAACGAAAAGGAGGCCTACTCTCACAGAGAGGAGGCCTGTGTCCCAGCAGTGGGAACATTAATAGGCTGATATTTTGATGTGTGTGTGTGTGTGAAACGAAAAGGACTTTGATATTGTATTGACTGGCATTTCTATTTGTTCGCAGCCGCATCCATAACTACGTTCGTGTTAAAATTGAGAAATAACTAATCTTATCAATGACCAATCTATCAATTACCAATACGTTTTATTTTAGAGAGGGAGCTGGCAGAGTTTTTGAGCTGGCATATTCTGGGTGAAAAGTAGATAGCTAAGCTGAGTAAACGCGGCATCCTGAGAGAACACAGAGAATGAGAATCTGAAAGCTTTCAGATACGAGCTCTCTATTTTCCATTGAAATTTCTTGAGGAAAGTTACGGCTAGTGACACGAGACTATTACAAAACATTGGTTAATTCGACTACGGCAAAGCAAAAGCGAAATGTCAACATAGATAAAAAAACGACGAAATTGTGCGATATACATGTAATCTTCACGTACGCAGCGAAAATATTAATCTTTTAAAAAACGTTTTTGTTTTCATTACATTTTGCATTAAATCACTCCTTGTTTTCACTGTCGTAAGTTAGAGCCGAGCTACAGGCGACAGGCATGGAGAAATAGATGGCTATTGCGACGGGTGACATTAACTTAGACAGTATTTTACAAGCTTTTTTTTACCGTGCTATGTATGTATGTAAGTGTGAACGGTTCAAATCTTGCAAGCAGTTATCCGCCACCGATTAAGATGAAATTTTGCATACACGTTAAGGTTGGACAATGCATGGTTTGCCATGTGACGTCATTCTAAATCCAATATGGCGGACGGCCCAACATGGCGACTAGTTATTTTTTGTGCACTGCCATGATATGGGTATCAAATGAAAGGGTTTGAAAAGAATACGAAAAAAAATTGTTCAAATATAAAATGTTAATGAATTATTTATTTGTTGTTAAGAAAACTTCACTGCGTCTGTGCAATTGTGTTAGAAAACATAACCAATCTATCAATCTGCCTAGCCTTTTCTCAACTATGTTGGGATCGGCCTCAAGTCTAACTGGATTCAGCTGGATACCAGTATTTTATATGGAGCAACTGCCTATCTGACCTCCACAACCCAGTACATCCCTTGGCAAGCCTATCAGGTTTCAGGACGCTGCCTCGAATCTTGCAGGCAGCGGGGCGGCGGTGGCGTCGGCGCGGGCGCGGCGGGACCATATGGACCGTCCCTCGAAAACAGAGGCGCGGGCGCGGGCAACGAGCGGTGCACTCCAGCCGAGCGGTGACCGCCCGCGCGTCTGAATTGAAGTGTTGTGCAATTTATTTTTGTGACGTGTCGAAATGTCCTCGGACGTGCTAGAGCAAATTATTTCAGCAATTATTGAGAGGACACGCAGAGATAAGTTTAACCTTATGCTGGACTCTCATTCATCACTCGAAAATCAATAAAAAAGACGCGTGGCACTCGGGGACTGTCGCGGTAAAGCTATTGCATAGCATTTTTTATCAACTTATGCAATTATAATTATTAAGCAATTGCATAGCTTTTATCGCATATTTTATTGGAGCACTTCAGAAAGTAATATCACTTAAACCAGCTATAAAATTCACAGTTTTTGAGAGTTTTCTGAATAGAAAATACACTTGGTATTCAAATCAAATGTTTTTTATTTCACATGGGCACTTATAAAACGTCGACAAAAGGTGCACGGTTCGGGTTGGTCGTTTCCTGTGGAGAAGAACCGGCAAGAAACTCCACTTTATTATAGTACTCAGTAGTCAACCGACTTATCGCGTTCAGTCCAGATTCAAAACTAGAAACTATTCTTTTACTAGTGTATGTGCCGAGGCCCCAGGACACCTCCTCCAGATCCCCCCCATTAAATTTTAATTCGAGCATAATTATACATTATCATACAGTCAGCAAGAATAAAAACTTCTTTGTCAAACGGAACCGAACCTCCGAACTGAAAACGCGGCACCAAATTCTGACTGACCCTTATTACCACTGGCATAAGGCCACTTTTAATTGTCACGCAAAAGTGACCCGTATTCTTAGGGGAATAAGGTCGTTTTTTTAATATCAATATTATTAAACGCCAGACGTACAAAATCCTCCATCACAGGACGACCCGAGCCGACCAACATGAAACTTCTATAAAATCGCGCAACAAACCCCTCCTGCCCCTCCCCCTTCCCCTCCCCCCTCACACCTCAACCGCTTACACTCTTGGAATCCATCGTCCGATTCCGGAGCAGCTCGGGATGTCAGGTTTATTTTCGTTACGGCATTTCTTGATTCGGTCGCCGCGCTCAAAGCCCGCGATAAAAGCTATGCATTAGCTTAAAAGCTATTAAAATATTATAATTTTAGGAAAGACGGAACTGTTTGTATAACACTTTTGTATTTTTATTTGTTATTATGACTTCAAAACTAATAACCAAAAGGTTAAAACTGCTAATGAATAATACATTTTAAAATAATACATCATAACAACAATTGTAATGAGCAGCTATGTGCTTTTTCTAATCCAATATTGTAAATGGCGTGGGATTGTAAACAATTGCCGTTGCTAACAATGTATTTTGCAAACAAACTTGGGCAACGTCGGAAGGTATTCGATTATTTATCGTCGGTAAATCTTATTATCGATTTTATAATTAAGTCGGGGACTCCGAAAGTTTGCCGTAATGTAGCAAATACACTAATATAATATTATTAAAATTGTTTCTTGCTAATAATAGGGATGATTCCGGGGTAGAAAATTTATAATACTAGTTATTCCGTCAATGAGATCAAATCAATAAAAATACAAAGATAAAGCGCATTAAAGTTTAGAGGTGGGGAATTGTGACGTCACTTATGAATAAAAACTATACTAAATGTGACATTATCAACTTATCACCCAATTGCTCGAAGTTCTGCCCCGATCACGAACACTAGGCTGTTTCACTTTTACATTGCTACACTGTAGCCGAGTGTCAAAGGTTGATATTTATTTCGGAATAAATACACGATTCCTGTGAGTGAAACCACGGGATAAAGCTAGTAATAAGAATTAACTATGTCTCTATGACGAGAGCAAGTACTAATTAGCGTATTTTCCTAAGACATAAATAGTCATTAGATTGTTACGTATTGTTTCCCAGAAATTTACAATGTTTATAGATAAACAAAGAAGATATAACAGTAGAAAATCTTATTTATACATTCTATTCGTTATTTTTCATTTGTTGTTTATTCTTTTCCTTAGATATTTTTAACAGTATCCAAGATGTTTTATTTATTAGCTATTTCTGTGATGTACAGTTAAGAAAAACAGTACCTAAGATATTTTATTTATTGGGTAATGTACATACAATCTGCATATAGTACATTACTGCAGCGGCCAGCAAAATAGGCATTGATGGACGAACGTGTAAATGTGGGCCGAGGCGAAGCCGAGGCACACATACGTAAGTCCATCAATGCCTAGTTGTGGCCAAGGCTTGTATAGTACTTTTCTCAAATAATGCGCGGAAATTAAAACTAAGTAGTACCTAGAACTCATTTTGTCAAAATCAATGACGAACAACAACAATTCTGCCCGCGTTAAAGTGTTCCTTTGTTTTTTTTTCAATAAACAGCGTTCTATTTGCAAGCCAGTTCGAAATTTAAATAAAATCTTTGATAAGTTACCTTCTTGGTTGCCATGTTTCGGAGTAACACATTGTTCCATTTTTAAACTACACGACAGATATGAGTTTACTATGGAATTTATTTGGCCGCTAGACACGACAGATATGGATTTTCATACAACTTTTGCCGGCCGCTGCGCGCATGTATTTGACCAGTACAGCAATTTCGATTTATCTCGAAGAAGGTTGTCAAAATAATGATCACATTTCCAAGCATGTTTGAGAAAAAGTATATTCTGCTTATATTATAAACGGGAACATCTGTTTGTTGGATATTTTGGGGTATATATTTTGGGGGCTGAGTCACCCGCGTCCGTAGGTGAGTACCCCTTTTGTTACCCTACACGTGGTCCCCGGGTGGTGCTAAACAGGTGACACAAACTGGTGGTAGGTTTCGGCCGAAGGCTTGCGACCACCCACCGAGCAAAGACGTACCGCCAAGCGGCCTAGCCGTGTTCCGGTACGATGCTCGGTGTAGCCACAAGAGGAGTTGGGTCGAGATAGTTGTTCCATTGCAGGCAGACCAGCCTGACTCGCGTTGTTATGGGCCAATCGTGGGACTAGTCGCGGAGGGTAGCGGGATCCGAGGCACGGTGCGCCGCTGGCCGACCGCAGGTAGTTGGGGGCCCAAGTAGTGTGCCAGCCACACACGAAAGGCTGCCCCGCCAACTGTCGAAAAATCCCGGGATGCGCCATCGTGCTGGTTGGCGACCAGATGAGAGTGCCCGATGGACATTCCCGGGGGGGCTCGGGCGTCCCCGCAGTCTCCAGACTAGTCCCCCAATGATGACGTCCTGTCTGCGCGTGTCATCTCACTTCCTTCTCCTCACCTTCCTTCACTCACTGCAATAATGCCAAGGAACAAAAAGAGAAAAGCTGAACAGCGGCAGCACTCACTCTCACATAAGGTTCACCTCAGTAACATCCGAGGTCTTCACTCTAACCTTGATGCAGTCCACCATCATCTGGAGACTGATAAACCAGCGCTTTTGTTCCTTTCGGAGACGCAGATCGGATGTCCGTCAGATGTGGCGTATCTTTCTTACCCAGGGTTTACCCTGGAGCACAGGTTCAAGCCACGTGCGGGTGTATGCATGTACGCCCGTGACGACATCTGTTATCGGCGTCTCCGAAACCTTGAAGACTCTCGATTCTCAGTGCTCTGGGCCCTGGTTGACACAGGCCTAGATAAGATTGTCTATGCCTGTGTCTATAGGTCGCACAGCGGAGACATGGAGACAACCGGGCTTATACATTACCTTAGTGAGGCGGCTGATGAGGCTCAGCAACGGTACCCAACCGCCCAATTGGTGATACTGGGGGACTTTAATGCCCACCATCAGGAGTGGCTCTTCCCGTACCAGTACACTGACCATGCTGGGCGAGAGACGCGAAAGCTTGCGCTAGCGTTAAATCTTACTCAGCTGGTCCAGGGGGCAACGAGGGTGCCGGATGTTGAAACGCATACGGCTAATTGCTTGGACCTTCTGCTGACCACAGATCCAGACCGTTACTCGGTGTCGGTATCTCCACCTTTGGGTAGTTCCGACCACTGTCTGGTGAAGTCTGTATCCGTCTACTCCCCGCCCGATCCCAGCCCAAGAGGCACCCGGCGGGTATGGCGGTACAAGTCAGCAGATTGGGATGGCATGCGATCTTTCTTCGCATGCTATCCTTGGCAGCTTTGCTTTTCTTCGTCTGATCCTACGTCGTGCGCGGACGCTGTGATGGATTTGTTGCGTCAGGGAATGGAGTACTACATCCCGTTCTCTGACGTAACAATGTCTAGCAAAGACCGACCTTGGTTTGGCGCCGAGTGTATTCGCGCCGATGCGCGTAAACATGAGGCGTACCATGCCTGGGTCGACGCTAGAACGCGCAAGGCGAGTGACGTTGGTCAGAGGAAGAAAGCTTACAACAGGGCTGCCAAGTCCTGCAAGAAGGTGTTGCGAAGGGCTCGGTTCGACCACATTAGCCGGATAGGGATCAAACTTGCTTCCTACCCAGCAGGTAGTAAAGCGTTCTGGTCCCTGGCTAAATCGGTTGAATCGAATTTCTGCCGTCCCTCACTACCACCACTGCTGAAACCCGACGGGTCGCTGGCCCACTCCGCTGAGGAGAAAGCAAACTTGTTTGCCTCTCTTTTTGCGGAGTCTTCGCGTCTGAATCCTGGTGGCGCGCGCCCCCCTCCTTCTCCTGATGGTTGCGAGACAAGTATGTTGGACATTCGCATCCACCAAAAGGACGTACGTAGGGTGCTGCGTAACCTCGATGTGAATAAGGCTAGCGGACCCGATGGTATACCAGCAATTGTTCTCAGAACCTGTGCGCCTGAATTGTCTCCTATCTTGACGCGCCTGTTTCGCCTTTCTTATCAGACTGGAAAAGTGCCGAATGCTTGGAAGCAAGCCAACGTACAGCCCGTGCCCAAGAAGGGCAGTCGTGCTGACCCGGCCAACTACAGACCCATCTCTGTAACGTCCATACTCTGTAAGAGTATGGAACGTGTACTTAATAATAAACTCCTGGCATACCTAGAAGCTAACGACATCCTTAGCGACCGCCAATACGGCTTCCGCCGAAATCGGTCCACTGGGGATCTTCTAGCGTATGCCATTCACATCTGGAGTGAGGCCATCGAGAGACATGGGGAAGCGCTTGCCGTCTCCCTCGACATCTCGAAGGCTTTTGATAGGGTCTGGCACGAAAGCCTTATTGGTAAGCTTCCTTCATTCGGTCTGCCCGGTGGTCTGTGTGACTGGATTGCAGACTTCCTGAGGGGTCGGTCCATTCGAGTAGTAATTGATGGCTGCTCTTCGGACCTATTGGATATTAATGCCGGGGTCCCTCAGGGGTCGGTACTCTCAGCGACATTGTTCTTGCTGCACATAAATGAACTGCTGAAACCCGGCACCTTTGGGTATGCAGATGACAGCACTGTTGCTGAGAGATACTTGTCCAATGCTCGTGCTACCGGGCCTCAGATCCAGTCTCTCCGGGAGGCCATGGTGGAGCGCTTGAACCTGTCCTTGCAGGCAGTCTCCGAATGGGGCGATGCCAATCTGGTCAAGTTCAATGCCGCAAAAACACAGGCGTGTCTCTTCTCCGCGAAAAAGAGCCAATTTCACCCGGCTCCATCTTTCCGAGGTGTAACCGTACCGATAACAGACCATCTTGAGCTTCTTGGCGTAACGTTGACATCGACACTTAATTTTGGCCCATACATTGAGGCAAAGGCTCAACTGGCTGCCAAAAAGTTGGGGATCCTTGCGAAGGTGAGACGGTACTTCACGCCAGAACAGCTGCTTAAGTTGTATCAAGCGCAAGTTCGATCTTGCATGGAGTACTGTTCTCATCTCTGGGATGGATCTGCCAAGTACCAGCTTGATGCTCTAGAGTCGATCGAAAAACGGGCCAAGAGGCTCATCGGCAATGAGGCACTGGTCGAGTCAAAGCTCCAGAGCCTTGAACATCGTCGTCGAGTTGCCAGCTTGTCGGTTTTTTATCGGTTGCATTTCGGAGAGTGTGCGATGGAATTGCATGATCTAATTCCGCCTAGCCCGTTTCATCATCGGACTACAAGACGTACGGCGATGCGCCATCGGTACATGGTGGATATCCCACCCATACGCACTAAACGTTTTGGAAATACTTTCATTATGCGTACAGCTAAGGAGTGGAATTCCCTGCCGGAGTCTGTGTTTCCAGATAGCTACAACCTCGGAGTCTTTAAGTCAAGAGTGAATAGGTTACTTCTAGGCAAGCGTGTTACACCGTCGACCACATCATCGCTTACCATCAGGTGAGATAGTGGTCAAGCGCGAGCCTATCTATAATAAAAAAAAAAAAAAAAAAAAAAAAAAAATATTACTTAATCAATCACACATATGTGTTGTGCTCATCGGTACAGAAGTAGACAGTGATCTGCTTTAGGACAAAGAATTTTTTATCCAGGTAGTACCTATGTTGACATGGAATATTTTTCCCTTTACGTGGGCTTAGTTTATAACATCTGAAGGACGGCTGGATGATCGGAAGGGATTTTTTCAGACAGGTGCCTTACGCTACGTTTGTTGAACGCGTTTTTCAGGATCGCCATCCCTTATTATTCAGGTCACAACTAGATTTAAAAAAAGAACATTTGATTGGAATAATGAAATCGGAAATGATTTTGAAATCTACCCTGTTTTGGTTTTTTTTTGGATCGAGTAAATTACAATTGATCGGTTTTTGAGCCGTATTGTTTTTCTCAAAACAAGGATAAATCTATGATAGATATTTTTCTGAGCTTCGGTATACTGATTAGTCTAGATATTTATAATTGATATTAAAATCGTCAACATTCGGATTATATCCCGTCAAATTCCAAACTCGAATTAAACCCTAATGTGTATTAACAATGTTTTTGGCATGCCCGGAATCCCTCACACTCACATTGAATTTTTTTACCATTAGGAAACAGTGACAGCACCAGCTTGACATCTCATTTCCAAATTGCAGAGAAAAAATTGTCCCGATATTTCGCAAATTGAGATAAGACAGCTTCCATGTCTGCTTAGCCTCCTTTGCTTACCACAAGGCCTCGTTCGGTTCCATTAGCAATGTGTACACACCTCAAAGCTTTTACCTCAGCAATTAAATTTCGACGATAATAAAATTGGCGTGGAAGACTTTATGTAGCTGTACCTATTGCGTTATCAGATTGCTGGTTTGTGGATAATTAAATGTTTGTCTATTTACAGTAATTGGATGCCAATTTTCAATAAGCAGGAGGGTCCATCACTTGTTGATAACCACATTACCATGTTGTAGTTTACTTGTTTCTAGAAATAATACGTAAATAATACAAAAATCCTATACCTACATCCCATAGAACACTCAAAAATATATGAGAGACATGTCTCGTGAAAATAAACATATTTTTATGTTTACCTACGTTAAGAAGTCATTATGAAAACCGATTCTATAAATTATAAATTAATTGCAATACGAGGTCTGGACCTTTGATATTTTTTTATTATACCAAACTTTCTTTATAGAAAAGTTACGAAATATTGAAAGTAAGATATTTTGTTAGTAAGGTGGGGTAAAGCAAGCATTAAAATTCTAGTGAAATAATAATCAGAAAACTGCCTTAAGTTTTAAGAAGCTTGTTTGAACAAAACCTATTTTGACGAACAATGAAAGCTTACAGAATAAAATTCTATTCAAGTCTTGCTGCTGTAAGCCCTCTCACACCTGTTTCAGGTTTATTTGCATCTACAAAGTAAATATTCCACAAAGTTTAGTAGAGAAAACGCCTTAAATAAACGCGTACCTAGGTTCATGTAAACTGATTACTTACTATAATTATAAACTTCCCATACGATGTAACTCAAATAATAGATTACTCGCTTCACTATTCTATAATGACAAGGAAAAACAATACTAGATTAAAACAGCGGCTGCACCTCCCCCCACACAAAGTGCACCTCATCAACATTAGAGGTCTGCACTCAAATCTCTCTGCAGTCCACTACCATCTGAAGGCTGAAAAACAAGCGCCGTTTTTTCTTAGTCCGTCAGACGTGTCCGTTCCGTTATCTGAAGTGATTTTTTCGTGATTTCAATGTCAGGTCCCACTGTTAAAGTTCTTAATATTCATGAAATTGCAAAACAATCATTTCAGTCATCATTCTCTTGTCCATATTATATCAGTTTAGCTACTATTGCGAGGCCAGAACCAAGGCTATCGAAGTACACGGAGAAGAAGAATCGATTTAGTTGGGGCGCAGTTTGTCTTCTTCTACCACACCTACCTACTTCTCTATTAGTCCTCATCTTATCAATCACCCCTTTTTAGCCATTATCATCTTTCACACAGTGCATCTATCCTTCCTTTGGTCATCAGCAGCTCTTCTTGCTTTGTCTTGTTGCAAAGGGCTTTACTTAGAAATAATTCATAAAAATATCTGTTTTTCAAACAAGCTTTGTTATTATTCTTCTCAGAAAACTATTTGATACCCATATAATGGCAGTGCACAAGAAATAACTAGTCCGCCATTTTGGACGTCCACCATATTGGATTTAGAACGACGTCACTTAGCTAACCATGCATTGTCATCTAAACTAAATGTGTATGCAAAATTACATCTTAATCGGTGGAGGATAAATGCTTTAAAATTCAATTTCAAGATTTGACCCGAACACACATACATACATTGCAAGTTAAATAAAAACTTAGCACCAAGCAGATTCTTAACTGAAAATAATTTGAATTAGGAATCTACTAATCAGGGATTAAACTGATCCATTGTTTTTATTATAATTAAGACTGAATATAATTATTAAAATGTTCAATTCAGCTGCCGAGGACCTTTGTTAATTACGTTAATACTAGTTCACAGTTTCTTTTCTTATACGAGTACCTACAAATTAATCTAAGTCAATAAAATGCATAATAACTTATCCGCCTGGCGTGTCCGAGAGGCTATTACAGCCCGCAATGAGAAATAATCCCACGGGATAATGCAACAGATTCCTTGGCAGACTGGCGTGATTGTGGCGTTAAACAATATTAACCTGATTGATTTATAAATAGAATTTTGTTTATTTATAATATAGATGTATTAATAAATCGTTTATTCAGTTAACATATAAATCACACAAAAGAAAAGAAACATATAAATATTTGGCAGATTTGAGAACAGATACAAAAAAAATACAGACGCACAGTATTGAGGCGTGTGCCTCACGGCTGTGAGTGGGCAACAACTTCTACGGCTTAATTACTACGGCAACATTTGTACGGCAACACCTTCAACGCCTTTAGTTCCACGGCAACACTTTTTACGGCTACATTTTATGAGCCCACTTGCCGCTACGCCACTGGTGTGCTGAGCGAGCCTGTCATCCTCGCTGCGAGAGACATCACCGTACATCACCATCTCCGGCCAGCTTCCATCTCCGGCCTCGCGCAACTACAGGGGAGTACCTATCCCTGCAGGAGTGACTACAGACGTCCGTAACCCACGACTTACAAATTTTTGTGTGTGTCTCCGGCTGAACTAGTTTAGTTTTAAAAATTAAATTCTATTTAGAAAGTACACGCCCGTATTTTATTCAGATGCCAATTACTAGGTGGGATTAGTACGGGTGGAGGCTACACTGGCCAAAAAGCGGGCAACATATAATCTGTATTGCCGTTTACCAACTATGTCTATTGAGGATGGCTTCCAATCTAGTCGGATGCGGATGAGTACCAGTGTTGTACATGGAGCGACTTTTCAATTGGTCTACGTAGCACCGACGTTCCTATCTGATCTCCGCACTACTAGACTCCCCTTGGCAAGACTGTGGTTAGTTGTTTTGACTATCAAAGATCTATTAATGACAGCCGGGATTAAGCCGAAGGCACGGAGTATAGTTCTCGCCAAACTTCTTGGCCGTCCTGAAGTTGTCTACAATGCCTGCGCAGTAGTAAATCTCATACAAAAACAGCACCGTTTCGTGCCTTGCGCATCGGCAAGCCAACTTCAGGGCGGCCCAGAAGTTTGTGGAAAACATAATAATACATATTGGTACTTAGCTGCCTTGTTTTTTAAGCAAGAAAAGTGTCGTCAAATATAAAAATGACATTATTTTATCTAAAAAAAGTAAAAGTAGACCTTGGTTTGGATATTAGTTTGTAACAAAAAATATGTTTATTGCAATCAATATATTATAGTGTTCATAATCTAATCAGTCTTGTTTACTTGTTATAATTTTATCTAATCGCTCTAATTCTGTGAGTGCTTTTTAGGGGCTTGCCGTGTAATGTTGTTATAATAATGGTTCGTTAGGCCGATGGTTTACAAGCAATTTTGGCTACTATCTCACCTGATGGTAAGCAAAGTTACCTAATCACTCTTGACTTATAGACCTCAGGTTGTAGGTATCAGGAAATACAGACTTCGGTAAGGCAATCCATTCCTTAACTGTATGCACAAACTGTGTTTAGTGTGTATGGGTGTACCGATGGCGCATTGCCGTACATCTTGTAGTCCGATGGTGGAACGGGCTAGGCGGAATTAAGTCATGCAATATCATCGCACTGTTGAAATTTGTATTTTACCTACTCCTCCGTTATTCTTTTCTGATTAATTTCGTTGCGGGATCCAAGAAAGTTAAATTCATTCTCCGGGACTTCACCGAGCTGCATTGCCTCGGCGCTTTTCTGGTGGTCCCCACTGTTAATTCTGGCTTTCAGGAGTTGCAATGGTTTAGGAATAGTGAGGTGGGATTGTCCCATAAAAAAGAATTCCATCCATCGCACACTACTCCGAAATGTTACCGATAAGCTGGCAACCTGGCATCGATGTTCAAGGCTCTCGTCCAGAGCTTCACTGCCCGAGGCTCTTGGCCCGTTACAGTTATATGTCACTATCTCACCTGACGGTAAGCGATGATGTGGTCGACGGTGAAGCACGCTTGCCTAGAAGTAACCTATTCACTCTTGATTTAAAGACACAAAACAGTGTTAGTGTTTCCAAAACTAGAGTGTTTTAGTCTATTGACACAATTAGAATATTTATAAAATATAGGTTGTAGGTGGGTAGTAATAATAAGCATCTATTTGTGACGCATTCTAGTTCTATAATAGCTTACTTTTATTTTTTTTGGTTTTAACGCATCTTCCATATTCAAATCTACAAGCTTATCTAAAAGATGAACATACGAATGTATGGCACGATACAAAATATAGTTAACGCAGCCTACAAAATATTATTCATACGTAGAAGTTTTAAGTTTTGCGAAGAAACAGGCGAGTACAAAGTTATATCACCGCAGTGACGGATAAAAAACTTGTCCCTGACTACTTATGTAGAACTTGCTTTTGTTATATTTTAGTTTTGTTCATAAACTTCCATGGTCTTAGCGAATGTCTGCAATGAAACAAGGGCAGATGTTTTTTTCTAATTTTGTCAATGATTTCGAAAGGAAGGATACGCCCATCTGAATATTTTATAGAAACCTTCTTATGACAAGCAAATACTCGCTCACTCCCGCCACAGATAACTATATACTAGTCAGAGACACGCACACGGACCACTGTCAACTGAGTCGCGTTGGTCCTAAACTGCAATTTTATGACCAGCGCGCTGGTGCCATTTAGTCGCGCGGTTGGCCTGGTCCTTACGCAAGTAATATATATGTCAATGGTTTTTGTGCACTTAAATAGCTAGAAAATAAATATTAATACCTGGGAAGGAACAAAATGTAGAAAGAAAACAGGCAGCCCAGTGATAAATATCCCGGCAAAAGCCATTTGATAAAATAATTAATTTTCCTGACTACACTCCGCCTTTGTCTACATACGAATACCGCAGCGTTGCGCGTTCCGATAAAGAGTTCATAGCTATACGCATTACACCCAGACATTGATATTATAAGTTTCAATTTAATTAAAGTTTCGAAGCTTCATTCGTAATTAACATTTTGGTCAACAGTTTCAACAGAAAAGTTCTGTACGAACAGGGAGAATCGGAATATGCTCTAATGTGAACTATATAGGTATTTATAAAATGATCCAATCACGGCGAGCATATAAAGCAAAAAATCAAGATTTAAACAGCGCTTTATACACGGAAAGCCCCCACAAAATTATTCTAAAGCGTATTAGCGCAAGCTCGAAACGACGGCAAATTAGCATTTAAAATAAAACATTTATCACTGGCCACATTTTAATTGCCGAATAAAATTAAGTCCAGAATGTAGGTGTTTTTCATTTATCTGCTTTAAACATTTAGCTACCCGTGTCGTTTGGCGTGGCTATAATTCAGCGTTGACCAGCTAAACTTTTTCTAAGCCTGTTCTTTTGTCCTTATCATACTGAAATCAAGTCCTCGAAGTGAATTCAGGCCTAAAGAAACGAGGTACACTTTTTCCACTTGGATGTCTATATTCAATAATGACCTGAAGCAAGCCCAAGTGAATATTCGACGAACTAGAACCGAAACGTCTGGCGAAGAACGACGAGGAGAGCCGACAACAAATTAAATGGGATAAGGACAGGCAAAGGTAGGGAGTGACACTGATATCCAGTATTTTATTAAAAGCAACTTTTGGTAGAATCATGTTTAGTGTTGATCAAAAAACTATTTTTATTTTTTTTCGTCGGTGTTTCGTATAGTAGGCGAGACATCTTATTCCTGGCAGGTAACCTGAGGCACAACCATGCAACCTCATTACACTCAATACATAAGAAGAGACATAAGATCTCTGTATGAATATTTTATATTCATTACCTAATCAAATTAGAGTGAGAGCTCATTGTCATATAATACTCAATTATTTATCATATTGTTATCTTGATTAATTCATAAATATGTTTAGGTACCATAATGTCTAATAAGGTCATGTTTTATATTAACATAAATCCATAATAACTCTTCTATTTCTACTTTTGTATATAAGTTCGATTTCTTTTAATATGGAATGATATTTAGTGTAACTAAACCTTAATATCTAAATTGTAGTTTGTTTCTAGTTAGACTTGTATGAATATTTTATATTTATTACCTAATCAAATTAGAGTGAGAGCTCATTGTTATATAATACTCAATAATTTATCATATTGTTATCTTGATTAATTCATAAATATGTTAAGGTACCATAATGTCTAATAAGGTCATGTTTTATATTAACATAAGTCCATAATAACTCTTCTATTTCTACTTTTGGATATATGTTTGATTTCTTTTAACATGGAATGATATTTAGTGTAACTAAACCTTAATATGTAAATTGTAGTTTGTTTCTAGTTCAGAAATAACTGTAACTTCTACTTTAAACAAAGTTTGTTATTTTAGTTCAGGATCAGTATCAATAGTTTTAAAGATAACTTTAGCTTGCAGTTAACCTGTGAATAGCTTGAACTTTAGTAGAGTTTTATGTTTAGTCTGAACAAGAACACGCTTGTATCCAATTGTGCCAGTAAAATAAAAGCAAGTAACAAAAAGAAAGATAATATTATAGCAAAAAAAAATGTTATGCCAGCGAGCGGTTTTTAATCACTTTTAATTTATATCAATCACGTACGCCTCTCGGTCTCTTTGACCAAGTTGAAAGTAAACCAAGTATGAAAAGAAAAGGTCGAAGCTGCAGTTTTTTGAACACGTTATTACAGCAAGAGTTACGCGATGCCGTTTTAAGGAGGGTTTATACTATCATATATCTAGAATCATAAATAATCCTATCTCTTATCCTACATATACTTCTAGAATCATGACTGTGTATTACGTTATCATTGTGCTTAGTCGGTAGTGTGTACAGCAGTGTTCCCAACAATAATTTTAGAACTCCAGATGCACTAAACATATTATGAACTTACGCCAAAATTTAGTTGTACTTACTTTATTCCGTCAATAAAACCGTCACAATAATTCACATCACACACACATAAACACACACGTTCGAACACACATTCACATTTGAATTTAGAATATGGCAAAGCAAAATCACATCTTTTTATGGACGGATTTTTTAACAGACAATTATGATTATGATAATTTTTATAGCTATATTAAATACTAGCTGTTCCCCGCGGCTTCGCTCCCGTTGGCTACCCCACAAAACCCGTTTTCGGGATTAAAAAATAGCCTATGTTACTCAGGAATAACGTAGCTTTCTATTGGTGAAAGAACTTTTTAAATCGGTCCAGTAGTTTCGGCGCCTATTCGGTACAAACAAACAAATAAACAAACAAAATATCATTCCTCTTTACTATATTATAATAGTATAGATGGCAAGACCAGGGGCCTTATACCGTGACGTGTTAAAACTATCATAGTGCGACAGTGAAAAAGGGACAGACCTATTTGTCTTGTATTGCTCTGTTCTCTCCCGTTCATTGATCCTATATAACAACTGTCAAAAATCTTTGGTCAAAGACTATACGATTCATATGTCTATATTCCATTATACAAATATGACTAATATATCTATGATCCCAGATATATGATAGTGTAATAATCCCCTAACTTTGGCCAGCGTCCCGTCATCCGGACTTCAATCTTAGTTCTGAAGTCTTCTTTGTCCAAGTGAAATAAAGTTTTACGTCTATAAATACACTTTATTAGAATGTTTATTTAAGTATTCACTGGTTCAGGAAGACGGAGGAAACCTAATCATTGCTGTTCTTTACGACTTTGTCGGAAGAAACAAATAAAAGTGGGCGTAAGTCGGCATAATGGCGAACAAGGCGAAGCTTTGAGGACGAATAAAATCGTTTATTTAATTTATTTTTCTTGGGTAAGGATGAAATTTTCTCTTTTGATTTGGTGATGACACTAAATCAGGCATACATTATTTGAGGACTGTTTCATTAAACCGTATCGATATCGTTACTCCCATATTCACTCGTGAGATAAAGTACTTAGGGACTGTACATACTATATACTGAATGTTTAAGACCAACAACAATATTAGACAATACAAATATTAGACAATAGACAGACTGGCACACAACATGCCTTAAGAGGACGACTAACGCCAACGACATTGAAGGAACAAAAAGCGCACCCGTTTCGCACCCGTACGGCCCGAATTTTTTTAGTTTTTTGTACTTTCCTTATTATTCTACGACTTAAAAATAAAGCTTCAGATCAAAATGTAGATAATTAAATTGTCTTTGAGATGGTGTCGATTTCATTAAAATACGCCCAGCGGTTTTGGTGCGATTGTCGTGTTTTTGTCCGTTTTAGACATAACTTTACTAATTAATTACACTGTGTTATACGAATAAAACTCAAAATGTGCTTAGATCAAATTATTAAGAAAATAGTCTAATGTAACATATATTTTTCCAAAAAATTACGACTAGCCGTTTAGACGTGATTCTCATTTTAAAATCAGCTACTCAAGGGAATTTGCGCCTTAAACAACTAAAATCAAGTTGATAATAAAGGTTGCTTTTGTTGTTGTAGACAGCTACGAGATCGTAGCACTACGTAGTGCTACGCCGTAGCTCACTACCTTCGTAGCGTATTTCTGTAGAAAGTACTATTGATAAACCGAGGCTTAGCGCGTTAAATAAAACTTAAACTAAAAAGTAATTTTATTTTATTAGCTTGAGACTTCAATCACGACTGACATAAACAGAGTGAAATGATGTAACTCAAATACAAGTTAATTTTAAAAATCAAAAAAACCCCCGACATTTTTACTTCACACTACATAATTTATCTAGAAGGTAGTAGATCCGCTTCAATCGTCAATCTATCGAAACACGTAATTATTTATTTATTTAATACTTTATGCACAAAATCGTACAGAGGCGGACTTAATGCCTTAGGCATTTTCTACCAGTCGACCTTTGGGTGATGCAGAGACATATAGTGGTAGGTGCAATATTTAGAGTCAAGCAAATCGCGTTTATTTAAAACGTATAACTATACTATAAATACAATATATACTCAAATAATAAACTAAATATACCCAAACAATAATAATAATAATAATTATGACACGATATCTTGCGAAAAGTTAAAAAGTTATACGCATTTTACTCTTTGAATCTTTGGGTTTTGGTTTGGGTTGATTCAAAGAGTAAAATGCGGATAACTTTTGAACGGCTGAACCGATTTTAATCAAACATAGCTAAGAACACTCTCGACAAAGTCACCATTCAAAAAACAAAAATCTAAATCGGTTCATCCGTTAAGGAGCTAAGATACCACAGATAGACACACAGATACACAACAACACACGTCAAACTTATAACACTCCTCTTTTTCCGTCGGAGGTTTAAAACGACATTTAATAGGTAAGATATCTCTTTGTGTCCGACACGATAACAAACCAAAAATTTGGCATCACGATAACAGGAAGTCGGAACACCGTCCCTTAATCCTAACGAACAGTGAATCAAAAGCCTCCGGGCGAATTTACAGCCTTTGCGAATGAAACCGGTTTCAGTGAGACCGACTCGTTACAACCCCTAGCGAAATCTAGCACGGTAACTGATTTGAACCGAGATTTGAGCTTTTTTGTAAAATCTTAACATTTCTTTATGCTAGGTTTTATTAAGTGCAATGTTTACATGGTAGTTTTACATACTAACTACTAACATGGACAATGTTATTGCAAGAATGTTGTTCTATTATCTAAATCCGCAACATCCGCAACTCATCCACTAAAATTTAGTTCTGCAAAGTATATATAAAACATTCTAATTAACAAACTATTCAATATTTATAGTCTTATAAACATATAGACATAATGTTTGTCTTATAGATTGCTTACTAATATTAAAATGTTTTGTTGTGTGAACAACTCCCTCTTTTTGGAATTACCGTGGTGGGGTAAAAACTATGTAATTTTATATGTTTGTGATTCTAAAATGTGTCTTAATAAATTATCTTATTTCGTAATATCTTCGTAAAAACCAGAATAATAAACTATATACGTATCGTTTTTCATTTGTGAAAAAAAATATCGAGAAACACTATAAATGAGGTTAAAACAGAATGCCTTTGAAGGTGGGTCAATGACTGCTATTATAATAGTATTAACTGCAGCACTTTTTTTTAGCCTGGATAATTGCTCATGCATACTGCGCCACCACGGGGAGATAGCGCGGTTATGTGGGATTCCAATCCACTAAAACTCCACGGTGTCCTCCTGTGCCGCTTATAGCGAGAACACGGGCACACGTTAGCACTCATCGCGAATCCGCCGCGGCTGTCCGTCACCGGACCCTCCTCTGGAGGTACCCCCATCACCGACGCACCAGAACACACTGTACACCGTGACGTGACTACCCCAGGGGCCAAACCAGCACATGGGCACCAGACGACCCCGTGTATGGCATATTTGGTCCCCTTGTGACGGGTCAAGGTCGATGGCCCTGCCCCCTACCATTTTTCGGCCGCAGGGTATAGAGAGAGCGGCCAGCGCTATACCAGCACTCCTCCTCCCCTGTCGCCCCACAGCGTCCGCCATCGACAGGTCGACAATTTCAAACTTATATTAACTACTAGCTGTTCCCCGCGGCTTCGCTCCCGTGGGCCACCCACAGGATCCGTTTTCAGGATAAAAAAATTGCCTATGTCACTCAGGAATAATGTAGCTTTCTATTGGTGAAAGATTTTTTTAAATCGGTCCAGTAGTTTCGGAGCCTCTTCGGTACAAACAAACAAATCTTTCCTCTTTATAATATTAGTATAGATAGATATAGATAAGTCCAGAGACTCTAGACTCTGATTTTTCGATATCGCTTGTCAATCCCATACAATTTTGCCTTTTTGACAATAGCTATCGTCACGGTTTCGATGTTAGAATGTCACTTGTCTAGGGCCTTAAGTTTCCCCAAGATGTTTTTACCGTCGTCTGCGTTGTCCAAGATGAACTTAGAAAGCTAAACCATGACAAAAAGGCTTGAATATACTACTAGAACCTTTAATACCGTAAAGTTTTATCACTAACTTTATCAGCTTTTAATCGGATATGCTGTAAACAAGGAGACTCGCGTTACAAAAGCTGGGCGTAAGTGGCAACTAGATGTTTCGGTACCGGGTAGTCGGTTATACCAGGGTACATAAGCGTTTAAAAACTGGATATTATTTGACGAAAAACCTCGGTATCACCATTTTGCAAATAAAATACCGCATATTTGCCGTGTTGTGCTTATTTTTAGGGTTCCGTACCCAAAGGGTAAAAACGGGACCCTATTACTGAGACTCCGCGGTCCGTCTGTCTGTCTGTCTGTCACCAGGGTGTATCTCATGAACCGTGATAGCTAGACATTTGAAATTTTCACAGGTGATGTATTTCCGTTGCCGCTACGAGTATAACAACAAATACTAAAAACAGAATAAAATAAATATTTAAGTGGGGCTCCGATACAAAAATCGTGTTTTTTTGTCGTGTTTTGTAATAATGGTACGGAACCCTTCCTGCGCGAGTCCGACTCGCACTTGGCCGGTTTTTTATGACTCTAGGACGTAGGTTGTAATACAAAAAAAAAAATGTAGGTAGTTCAATTATCGCATAAAAATCAACCTAATTTTAACACGTAAGATTTTATTTTATTGATTGGAAATGGTACTTTATCTAATAATGTTCTCAGATTGTTATTTTATTATTTTTAATAGAAGTTTATGATTGTTGTTAGGGTTCCGTACCCAAAGCGTAAAAACGGGACCCGACTGTCCGTCTGTCTGTCTGTCGGTTACCAGGCTGTATCTCATGAACCATGATAGCTAGACAGTTGAAATTTTCAAAGATAATGTATTTTTGTTGCCGCTATAACAACAAATACTAAAAACATAATTCAATTAATATTTTAGTGGGGCTCCCATACAACAAACATGATTTATTTGCAGTTTTTTCGATAATGGTACGGAACCCTTCGTGCGTGAGTCTGACTCGCACTTGGCCGGTTTATATTGATTAGGATTATCGTCACTATACTTGAGCCATTAAAAACGTGCGAACTGAGTCATAAAACATTTCTAACAGACCTCTCGCTCGCTCTTATTGGCCATATGGAACTGCCCTATTGTTGTGTGTAGGATAATAATTTATGCCTTAGTTCGCACATTTCTAATAGCTCAAGTATAATTTCAGTCATCATTCATGAGACGAAAATTGCGAAAGCAAAAATATACATTTAATGTTAATTATTAGGTAGATTATTTTACTTTAAAGAAGTATTTTTTTTATTATCTGCTAGTTTTATTTGACATTTCTAAGTTATATTAAATAAACTAAGGTGCTTTCCTTTATTGAACAGTTTTTTTTTTAATTTTAATTTCCAGTGTCAGTATTATTGATTTGTAAACTTAAGTATGTGCGAATGGCAAGTTACATCATTAAGTAGGATCACTATGTTTTGCCATGAGGCGTAACAATATGATTTACAATAAATTTCAAATATTTTCATTTGTTATTTAAATAATAAACAAATATAATTAATTACTCACTACTATTAACTGCATATTATATTAAATCAACAAAAGATCTTAATAGTGTCAACAATTAAATCTCACACTAAAATTTCAATAAAATAAATTTATATTAAATTTGGCAAATTATAATTAGTAGTATATAAGTTAAGTAAATGAATGAGAAATGTAAAAAAATATGTTATGCCAAAAAGCGAAGAACTAGCGAACTATTTCATAAGGCTGACATTTTTCATTTAATTTTATTTTCATTATTTGCATACCCATGTGATGGTTAAACATGGAGAACTTTATTACTTATATAAACAGAAAACATCAATGTAAATTTGTACCCATGTTTGCAAATAAATAAATGATTTAATTATGATAAAATTAGTAAAATATTTATTAGGTAAGTAAATAAAAACTTCAGCCATGTTTTACACCAATGCATGCAAAAATTACATACAAACTTTTTAAGAAAATTTTACATTCCATAGATTTAAATTACATCATTCATCAAGATCATTACGAAATACTGATTAAAAATGGCTATTATTTATTTATTAATTATTTTATTTCCAAAATTATAACCTATTTTACATTTGGTTTTAGCCACACAACAAAAACCTCACAGGGCTTACTTAACTGTGTGATGGCGAGCCGTTTATTTTAAATTTAATTACAAATTGCAATGCTGAGTAAATACAATATTACATACGATAATTAATAAAATTACATATAAAAATACATTCATAATAAACATTGATACATTTTGTTGAAAGATAAATTAATTGGGGAATTTTACTGTGTTAGGAAACGTTTTAATTTGTACTTACAACCTTTCGAACCACTCCTGTATAAAGTTTGCAAGTCTTCTGGGAGCTTATTAAGAAAAAGAGGTACCAAGTATTCTGCAACCCTCATTCCGTACACATTATTGTATTTTGGTAAGCTGTTATGTTTAAGTTTTATATTTCTAAGAAAGTCAGATCTTGTTTTTTCGGTTAGCAGTTCGGGTCTATTCACTTCAGTGAGAGTGAAAAATTCCACTTTATTGAACACATTCATAACATTACAGCATTGTATATTATAGTATTAAGTTTATTTTTTTCTTGTTTATTAAGGTGTACAATAAAGTGTATATAAATATAAATAAATAAATACAGCATTTAAAAAGATCTTCGTCACTATTTTCGAACTTTTTGCTTAAATGTTTAGGTGTAATTACTTTTAATATTCTTCGCTGTAGCTTATAGATATCTGTCAAGTATGTGTAATAAGTTCTCCCATAGCTGCTGAGTCCGTAGTTGATAACCGAGTCTGCTAGGGCCATGTATAACATTCTTAGCGTTTTATAAGGCAGTTTATGTTTTAGTATGCTAAGTTTACCTAGGATAGCCCTCAGTTTGTTGCATACGTAATCTTTGTGAGGTCCCCAAGAGAAACGGCTATCAACCACTAGACCTATATACATGTGTTTATCAACTACTTCTAATAACGGGCATTTGCAAGTCTTAGGCGAGCTATGTAAACAAGTGTGTTCGAATCTTCTATATTTCAGTACTTTAAAGAAGTATTTACCTTATTTTTATTATTCTGTCAAAATAATTAAGCACAACATGATAAATGATCCGATATTTTATTTATAAAAAGTTGACCTGGGTATCTCATAAAAAATTATCCGACACCCGGGTAACGACTCTGCGATCAATCTAAAACCGGGCTCTAATTAAGTAGATGCGTATACTGCC
The DNA here is from genome assembly GCA_945859665.1 of Anorthoa munda. Lineage (NCBI taxonomy): Eukaryota > Metazoa > Arthropoda > Insecta > Lepidoptera > Noctuidae > Anorthoa > Anorthoa munda. The sequence continues at coordinate 53,379,287 of OX243893.1, read as the reverse complement.
AGCTTTGCTGCCATTTTTAAATCAGGATAAAATTGCGTTGAAAATTACCAAGAGCCTTAACTACAAGTGGCCGAATTAGGACAGAGCTATTCCACATGAATAGCTTTGTCCTAACTCGGCCACTTGTTTTATTCTAAGTTGAAGACATGAGATTCTTTTTTTAAATAAACTCTTGTATTGTAAAAGAATATAGGCAATTATAAGTATTAATTTTTAGGTTGCGGCAAAAGTATTTGTTAATATTGACTATAATCATATAGTACTTTTACTATAATGTTGACTTGATTGTTTCTGAAACAAGTTTAAGAAAAAAAACTCGATACGTGTAAAACGTAACGAGTTATTCGGGTTACGGGTTTTTTTTTTAGAGGTGAACTTTAAATTCAAATAAAGCAATATTATTAATATCTTATGGATATTAATAATATTGCTTTATTTGAATTTAAAGTCTATCTTTTTTTGAGGTTTATGTTTAAATATGATTACGGGCATGTGGACACCGAAACTTACTTTATTTGAGAAAACAGTCAGTCAATAAAAATCTTTTAGTTGAATATGCTGAAAATAATTTCAGTAAGGCACTCGTAGTATCACGAGGCTGCCTCGTCCCCCGCCTGCCTGGCTTGACTTGATTGCACTTCTGACGTTATTAGTTTTTAAGAAAATTACAAAATACGGTTAAAGTATACCGATAGCAAAATATGCACGGTACGGCAAATTAAGTGGGTTATTACTTACCACATAGCATGCTTAAAACATCATAAGGTTGAAATTTCACATTTAGCAAAGGATATTTATATTTGTAACGGTTTAATTATGATAGTTTTCAACTAAAAACGTCGGTATGTTATTATGAGAAACTTCATGGAAAAGGTTAACACCGATTAAATTTTGAGATGAAATGCAATTGCACCCACTATCGAGTTTTACCGAAGCTTAATCTATTTGACTAAATGTAAAAAACAGGTAAATATCGGTGTGTTATTGCAAGTTGCAAGTTGATATTTTAGATATTTTATTTTATAGATAACACACTGATATTTTGTTTCCACGACGATGCAATCCCTTTTTATATTTTTAAATTGTGATCATGTGATTTCGACTTTTATTATATACTTAAAAAAATAAAACCATTATTGCCACTTGCCACCATTAGTTTTCACACGTGCATTTGAAAATAATATAATAAATGAAAAGCAACACGCGTATTGGTCTTTGAATCACAAATATTCACTTTATTTAAAAATAGAAAAAGGCAAAGTTTTTCTAGCAAAAATTTATAGTGTAGCAAAACTAATCTCCGGGGCAATATATAGAGCGTCTGAAATATTCAGCAATCTAATGATTTAAAAAAGGTAGAAGCCAACAATAACCATTTTTTACTTACTGGCAAAAACTCACACACCATTTATAAGTATGTGTGTGTAAGTGTGTGTGTGTGTGTATGTGTTGTTGTGTGTGTGTGTGTGTGTATGCATTTTAATAACTGGCCTCCTCGGACTCCGATTATAGCTTCGAGCCGGTTTGACATACTGAACTGAAGACGAGGTTCCGGAGGCGAGTTGGGCGAATATATTTTTATATCTTTTTTAAGTTAAAAACTTTACTAATGTATAATAAACTATAATTGCAAAGCAGGTTAATGAAAATTTCTAAATAACGTTTTTAATTTAAAACATTGACTTCTATAGTTTAGGAGAAATTGCAATTTCAAAAGTGTGGTACTAAGTTTTGAAGGCCAGTGTATAATGATTTTCTTGCTTCTACAATTATGAATTTACTTTCTGCTTCAGTTAATGTAAAACACCACTTTTTTCACCACATTTTATGCTAAATTTTCTGGCCTGTTTTTAACATGCAGTATTTTTTTAAATAAAGTTTCAGACTAATATTAGTTGTAAAAAGACATACCGTTTTTAAATAAGAGCAGGAAGATTTAAATCTCTCCAACTGAGACCCTGTAACACAGCCTCCTAACAAAGAGAGGGCTTCCTTAACTACATTATCTAACTTCAAAACGTAATTGACTCGCAGAGCCCAATTTATTCGGGCGCTAAATATACAAAGATCTAGTTACATACATACTTGTACCTACGTACCCTCCTTGCAACTGACAAATGATATAATGTCTATTTGTAGGAATACGGATTCCCCCCGAGCTACAGACGTACGCATCAAATAATCTTACTTCTTACTTAATATTAAGAATATGAAAGTTTGGATGGATGTATGTTTGTTACTCAATCACGCGAGAACAGCTGAACGGATCTGGATGCAATTTGGCACAGAGATAGATTAGATTCTGGCAAAGAACAAAGGTTACTTTTTATCCCGGTATAATGTTCCCTTGGGATGATAAAACATTTTCACGCGATCGAAGTTGCTGGCAGAAGCTAGTGGTACATACGAAATCCGTATAAAAGTTCTTAAAGTTTCATGTTATTTGTCAGCTCAGTTTTAACATTTAGTAAAAGCTAGATGTTTACCATGGTTTTTAATTACACGTGTAAGTTACTACGGGGATTAAAGAGCCTTGGGGCACATAAAACCAAAATGGAACAGGGGGTGTCTATTCGACAACTCGAATTAAAAACGGTAATCGATATGCGACGCCGCGTACGTGACGGAGGGCGTAGTATGTCACATTGTACATGTATTCACTTCTGAAATTATGGAGGAATATAAATCATAATAACATTATTGTATCTTGCGTTATCCTAAGACAGTGACATAATATGTTGCGTAGTCTATAGGCTACGAGAATGATGTTTCGTAGCCGTCGTGCTACGCCACTAAGCTACGGTGCGGTATAGCGAAACAAAAAAAAAAATTAGCTGTGGTAACTCCAACATTTTAGTGCCATTTTAGTTATAAAACAAGATATAAAGAGATACTATATCTGGAATATAGTCGTAAATAATGAACATTGATGTCTGCCAAAACAACATTGCTGCCTACTCTGTCCTACCACATATTTTGATACGCTCACGAATAGGGTGTATTTTTAATGTTAACTGTGGTAAGGAGTAAAACACATGTGAACTTTTAGAACCGATCGATATCGAAGCGATATTGTAATTTAAGAGTAGGCAAGTGTTAAATTAGGATACTTAGTCAAATACTTACAGTTTGCAGGTAGAACAAATAGAAAAGATTGATGATCTCGACCAGTGTTTCCATAGCCATCGCCACCACCCACGGTAGCAGCATGTACTTCAAGTCCTAAAACAAACCAAACATATCGTTAATAATGCCATAACATTATGTAAACTAGAGGGAACTTATGGCTAAATTATAAAAGCCGTACGGATCGAACTACAAGGCTTAAGCCACGTTTGCCGAGGAAAGTCCATCCATTATACACCGAAACCGCTCAGAGACTTGGAAAGCACGTAAAGCCTTTGCTCCTGGATGTCTTTTGTAGATCTTGGGCAGTTCTGGGTAGCTTGAAAACCTGACACCAGTCTTGCCACGGGATATCGTGTGACCCGTTTACTGGGTTGTGAAGGTCAGATAAGGATACGTTTAGACCGGAAAAGGCTAAGTAGATTGATTATTTATCCAGGGGTACAGATAATATAATACTAACATACAGATGCCTCATCTCATACAAAGAAACCGTACCGACGTAACTAGCGTTTTTCTTCTGAATAAGATGATTGTTTTTGTAAGCAATTCGATCGCGTTCGGACAAAATCAAGATGATTTTAAATGTCATGTTCACGCCCACTCCTATCAAGGTCGGAGACTCTACAGTCGAAGTTGTGGACGATTATTATTGCGTGGGTTAAACGATACAGTTGGGTAGGGCCAAGTTCGAAATAGAGGTCTACCGTCGAATCCGACTTGGTTGGGTTACATTCGGGAAGTTGCGCGGTATATTCTCGTCCAACTTACCACTGTGTCTCAAGACGAAAGTCTATGACCAGTGTGCGTTGCCAGTTATGACCTATGGCTCTGAGACATGGTCGGTGGAGAGCGCTATGCTCGGATTATCCTTGCGTGATCGAATCAGAAATGTAGAGATCCGCAAGAGAAGCAGGGTTGCCAATGAATGGGCGCACGGTTGGCGCAGTGGTTGAGCGATTGTCTGCTGCGCTGCGTGTCGCGGGTTCGATTCCCGCACGGAACAAATATTTGTATGATCTACAGATAGTTGTTTCGGCTCTGGGTGTTTGTGTATGTGAGTTTATATGTTTGTAAACGCACCCACGATACAGGAAGAAATTCTTAGTGTGGGGCAAAGATTTTTATAAAAAAAAAAAATGGATATTGCCATCCTTTAGGAAACGTAAATGAAAAATTAACATTTCCAAAAGGAAATGGGAGTGAAGCCGTGGGAAAAGTTAGTAATTAAATAATAACGTAAGCGTAGGTAACTGTTACACATGTACAGCCATGTTTACAGTTCATCTTATTCTGATGAACTGAATAAAACATGAGAGTGCATATTTCGTAATGTATGAAAGGTAAACGATTTTTGTTATATGTTGGCCATTTCTCCCTTTCTCTTTTCTAGACTTCTGTGGAATTGGTTAATGGAAACAATGGTTATATACCGTTATTTAATTAGTACCTATTTAATAAATACAGCTACTTCCAGGCTGCTGTTCCAACTATTCCAATTAAAGTCTGCCCGACAGTTTGTAGGTACGTTGGTTTCTTGTCATTGCCATTCGTAAAGCTAGTAAATGTTTACGTGATTTTAGGTTCGCCGAAGATATTTGCGCAAATTGTCATAGACGTTTGCTGCAATATGTTTCCAGGTATTTCATGTGTAAACAGGTATTGTTCTGCAAGCAGCTTAGTCATTAGGTACGACATTCTATAATAATTCGGGATTGCTGCAATCGCATGTCTGCTTATTGTTTACGTCTTTCCATAAAATAACATCACGCCGGTACTCTCTAAAGGGCTACGCAGATTTGTACAGTAAACCCTGGTACATTTTATTTGCACCGGTTATGTTAGTTTTATGTTATTCGGGTAATCTATTCAGGCATAACTTTGGGCATTATAGGGCCTATACCTTACAAAAACTTGCTCATTATGTACCATAACTAAAAAGTGAAAATAAAACCTTTTACAAAAAAATACAACCGACTTCCAAATAAAACACTAAAAAGTGAAAAATAACTTCAACTTCAGAAGTCGGTGTAAAAAAAAAGATAAACAAAAACAGGAATACCGACTTGGTTGACGGACGAAGACGGTTGTATTTTTTTTTGTATCCATCTTCACCTGCACTGTCAGAAGACAACACATTATTACATGGTACGGACCCCCCACTTCGTATAATATCTTTGTTTACGCTTGATTCAGTGGGTCTACTTCTAAAATCTGGTGTACCGAGCTTTTTACTTTTGCGAGTTTATTAATAAGCCTTCTCCTGTATCCACCGCTCGCTTCCATTGCTATAAATCCATTTTATCGTATTCTAATAAAGTGCACAGTGTTTAAAATACTTACGTACAGATAACCCTCTTAACATTGATCATTTTATACTAATAATATGCTTGGTTAACTAGTATTTAAGCTTATTGCTCTCATAGCGTTCTAATTTAGTGCCTTTACTTTTATAATAATCCCGATTAAGACTATATTTTTACCAGTTGGTAAAAAAAAGGTTATTAAGTTCTTCCCCAAGTATGTCATTAAAACTTTTACTCTCATTAAATGCTACAAAGGAGCAAAATTTTACAAAGACTAATTAGTCTTGCTACTTGCCCTTATGTCCTACAACTGTCTTACAATTTAATCTTGTAGTGTACTATAATATAAGACTTAGTAATAAGATCAAGTGACCTTGATTATTACAAGACTTATATCTTAATCCTGTAGTGTACTATAAGACTTAGTTATAAGAACAACTGATCTTGAGTATGTCAAAGCTTGTGGAATGCTATTATAAGAATATTTTTTATTAAGTACAGGACTTTTTTGCTAGTTGGGTAGGTATCAACAGAATCCTTTTACTAATTAAAATGCTTGTATTATCTTAGATTCTACTTTTGCTAAATACTTCAAACACTGAATTAGAGAGAGAACTAGAGATTAAAAAAGACGAAGTTGTGAAAAAAATCTTGGCAGCAAAAATGCACGGTAAGTGGAGACGCGACGAGCTTAAGAACTCACAAGCGCTTATTTTATTGAAACTGGTTAGTAAGACTTGATTCCACTAACTATTGTAAACGCCATCTAAGTTTTTTAATTAATTTTGGTTTTTCATCTGAATTCTTTTTTTCATAAAAGAAAGCCTCCGTGCCTCGGAAAGCACGTGAAGCCGTTGGTCCCGGCTGTGATCTTTGACTGTAGTTTCGGGTAGTCAGAAGTCTGAGATCTGACACCAGTATAGCCAAGAGGTAACGTGTTACCCAGTTACTGGGTTGAGGAGGTAAGATAAGCAGTCGCTCCATGTAAAACACTGATACTCAGCTAAATCCGGTTAGACTGGAAGCCGACCCCAACATTGTTGGGAAAAAGGCTAGGCAGATGATGATCTGAATTCATTTATGAGTAGGTTTCTTATAATAAATTTATTTAGAATCCTTTTATGTTTACTTATATGGTACTTTATATTGTAAATAAGTCTACATATTTTACCTAGCGGGTCTAGTCAAGATATTGAAACAAAAGTTTCTAATATAAACTTTAAAGAGATATTCTTAATTTAACAACTTTTTGTTCACTCGCTAAGCAATATTTGAAGAAGAAAGGCATGGACAGTAACCTTAATTTGATTGAAAAAGTTACTAAATCTGATGTTACCTAAAAAGTAAAACAATATAATCGTTCGCGAGAAAAAAATTAGGAGCCGCTTCTACCTACAGAGGATCTTGAAATATTGATTATTAGGTATAAACTTGAGAGCAGTGGTGGCCCAGTGGTTATGGCCGCGACTTACAAGTTGTAGGTCGTGGGTTCGAGCCCAGGCAGGCGGTTTACTTTGTGTAAATTATTTCATCACCACTGCTCTCAAAACGGTGAAGGAAAACATCGTGAGGAAACCGGCATGTCGTAGAACCAAAAATTCGAAGACATGTGACATCCACCAATCCGCACTGGGCCCACGTGGTGGATTACGGCCCATTCCCTCACAGAGAGGAGGCCTGTGTCCCAGCAGTGGGAACATTAATAGGCTGATGATGTGATGTGTTGATGTGAGGTATAAACTTAGGTTAGTATTTGTTTTTTCTTAACTGTTCGTACAAACATGACGTATTGAAAAAATGACGTTCAGTTTTGCCCGACTTTGCCTACAAACTTTTCCAATTTTTCTTTCCACAAAAACCTAATTTAAACTATAACGATCATTTTTTTCATTTGTGTTCAAGTGATGCTCTTGCCGACGATAGCATTTCATATTTATTTTTACAGATTAAAATAATGTTCCTACCAGGTCACGTACACTGATCAAATTCATAGGCTACATACAAAATGAGCTTTGAAAACTTTGAAAGCGCACTATTATTTATATCACTGATACCGCCATACTTAATCTAGACCGAAATCTAGTGCACTAAAGAGCTTTATGTACTTACACACTGGAAGTATCTACATAATTTTATAATTCGACATAATTTCAATCCAGCGCCATCAACTCAAGAAATGACTTTAGCGTTGTGTTGTGTTGGTGGATGTCACATGTCTTCGAATTTTTGGTTCTACGACATGCCGGTTTCCTCACGATGTTTTTAAGTGACCATTTGTGTTTGTTTAAACCAGTTTTTTTCGTATTCTTCTCATCAATACCCATATACCCTTTCATTTGATACCCATACAATGGCAGGCAAAAAAAAACCGGCCATGTGCGAGTCGGACTCGCGCACGATGGGTTCCGTACCATTATCGCAAAAAACGGCGAAAAAATCACGTTTGTTGTATGGGAGCCTTACTTAAATATTTATTTTATTCTGTTTTTAGTATTTGTTGTTATAGCGGCAACAGAAATACATCATCTGTAAAAATTTCAACTGTGTAGCTATCATGGTTCATGAGATACAGGCTGGTGACAGACAGACAGACAGACAGACAGACAGACGGACAGCGAAGTCTCAGTAATAGGGTCCCGTTTTTACCCTTTGGGTACGGAACCCTAAAAAAACTAGTTCGCCATCTTGGGCCGTCCGCCATAATGCATTTAGAATGACGTCACTTAGCTAACCATGCTTTGTCATCCAAATTAAACGTATAGGCAAAATTTTATCTTAATCGGTGGAGGATACCTGCTTTAAAATTCAGTTGCAAGATTTGACCTCTACATACATACATTGCAAGTTAAATAAAAGCTTGTGAAAAGCCCTTAAAAGTATGAGTTGCAATGGAATTTGAACTTTGTCAAGTAGGACATAGAGACATTTGATAATTATTTCGAATCCTCAGTTCAAACATAGGTATTATTACTATCTTGTTCATGTTCCTTTTGGTTTTCGATCGATGCGGATTCGAAGTGCGATTTGCCGGACCTTTAGTTTGAAATTGAAGACCGGAATTCCGGACCCTACGCGTCCGCTATTTCAATATTCATTCCACAATATTACAGGCAATGCTACCTCGTTTATTTTCGATATAATTTTAGATCAGGTTCAGCAATACTATTGTGAATAGCGAATATTACATTCCAAACTCTCTGATAATGCTTAGATCATATTTAACCTTTTGGTCTAGGCTCTAGGGTTCAGAGTCCAATTCGGGTTGAAAAGTATTTAAAAAATGTGAAAGTCTGGATGTTTGTTAATGTATCAGGCTGACAGTTTATTTTAAAAAACGCTAATTCTCATTAATAACCCTCAGCCTAATTGTGTAAGTGAATTCGGCAAGGCATGAGACTCTTTCGAAAAGAGGATCTTCACCAGTGAAAGTGTGAAATAATTTTTGGCAATACCTTATTATTTAAAGAGAATTTGTCATACTCTTTCATGGGGTCAAATCATTTGCCTTGCCGAATTACGCAATTAGGCAATTAGGAGTCTAGTTTTCTAGGATTGGTTATTAAACTAGTAAAAATGTAGGCCTAATTGCTTAAGTGAATTCGGCAAGGCAAAGGGTTTGGCCGCCATCAATTGACCATTTACATAGACGGAAATCCACATCGCGTCTTTCATCTCGCATGTGATTGGTCGATCGATGGTGTTCAAACCCTTTGCATTGTCGAATTCACTTAAGCAATTAGGCCTACATTAACGCAATTAGGCTGCTGATTTCCTACGCCTGAAATGAAGAATACAGGCTTTATATTGTAATCCTTTGATAACTAATCTTAAAATCATCATTTAACATAGGATTTTCGTGAAATAACTTGTGTTTAAATAAGTCAGAGTGAAAACACGACATGACATATTGAGGCGAAGTTTAGAAGTCATAAGTCAATTAATTGATGAATATTCCTTACACATAAACATGCATAAATATGTGGATTTAAGAGGTATGCGAAACAGGATGTAAAGGATCCTACGACTAAACGGGGGATTTTGTCTGGACCGGGCAACTGCTCAACGGTTGTTGTAAATGTTCAAATCGCGCTGAAAACTCTGCTTGTAACGATTTTGTTGTGTGACGTCAGGTCATTATTTCGTATGAGTTCAGTATAAACATCAAGTATTCTTTCAGCTTTGTCATCGTCCCCTGTTAGTTAGTTCTATACATATTTGTAAAAGTTTGCAACAGTTTTGCGACAGTTTAGTGATTTGACGGGGTACCAAATAGCTGTTTGAAACTGTATCTTTTATATACTTTCAACCATCTATTCGGTAAATAGGTATAGATTATCAGTGCGTTTTGTTTAACTTGTTCATTATTCATAACAGACACCTTTGTACATCGCTTTTGTACACCGCTGTACAAGCTGTGTTTGAGAGACAGCGATGTACTGAAAAATTTACCCAGGCAAATGAAATGTCTATCTGATTGACATGATAGTAATTCCGTACCATGATCAAACCTGCAATCATAAAGCCAGCATAAATTGGTTTTCAGTTAATCAAACTCACGTCATTCAGTGCAAGTGACGTCACGTTAAGTTCCCGCGCTCGCGTCACCCTACCCACCTGTCCGTTTGTTATACACCGCCGTAAAGCAAATAAGTTCGAGCCCATTAATCAAACACTGCTCATGGTACATTGTATAAAATCAATAACCCTCAAAATTCGATTTCATTGGAGTCCCAAGTCACGTACAAATTCTGCATTGTTGTTTAGATCTCAACACGTAGCGTCATATTTTCACAATACTTCAGAAGCCTCAAGGCGGAGTTTAATCAATGTTACTAAGCACGTGCTTTGGCTTAAATAATTATGTTTCAGTTTGCGATAGTGATAGTAGCTACTAATCCATGGGCCCATATTTCAAGTTAGTTTGAAGAACCACCACTCGAATTAGTCGCCATGACAATGGAAAAATCTCGGGAGTAGAAGTCTTTGTAGTGCTGAACTGCACGTCTACATAAAGAAGGAGGTGGTAATACCGGGTAAAACGGAATGAATAGGACCGCAGGGGTAAATAAGACATAACTTTGATTAGGATTTAAACTGTGATACCATTTTATTGGTTTCTAACAAAGCATCTTTGTTTAAAATAATTATTTAATATATTGGAATACGTACTAAGATGTTGTAAACAATTTTTTAATAATGTGAAAATTCCCTTCAAAGTTTTGTTCCTATTCACCCCTGCGGTCCTATTCACCCCGTTTTACGGTACCTTTAATTTGTGTTGAAATGTGTAAAAATGTCATCGTCACAACTTTGCACCTAAGTTATATAATTTCACCTAAGTTACCACGGTGAGGTTTTGTGAATAGCACTGCTGTAAGTAAATGTAAAGCCATGCATTTTACTACTTATTCATATTATGAACAGGTTTTGCGTTTTTCTAAACAAATCTGCATTTCTATTGATATCCGCACTAATAGCTCCACAATTATAGTATTGTATACAATACAGTTTAGGACCGCTTAAGAAATGGTATATTATTTAATAGTTGTCCCACGCGGCTTCGCTCCCTTCAATTGACTACCTACTTACCCTACGTACATGAATTTTGCGTAATTTAAACGCACGCAACGGAAGCTCTCAAAAAGGAATATTTTTCCCGTTTTTGCAAAAAAATTCATCTATGCTCCGCTTCTATTGGTCTTAGCGTGATATTATATAGCCTATAACCTTCCTCGATAAATGGACTATCCAACACAAAAATATTTTTTCAATTCCAAGTAGTTCCTGAGATTACCGCGTTCAAAATAACGAACAAACTCTTCAGCTTTATAATATTAGTATAGATTTACCAAGACCGAATTAAATGAAACTATTATATGTAGTTTTATTTAGTTTTACCTTCATACGGACTATGAAAATGGGTGCCGATGACAGCTTTAGGTCAGAATTTTTATTTATCTATGTTTGTTATTAGCATCGCTTTCAATTCAGTAAAATTACGAAAGTTATTGTTACCCGTGGCAAAATCAAGGATAAGTCTTGAATTTTTGTTCTTTCTTCCTTCTGTGACTTTACCGTTTTACTAGAACTTATAAGTATTATTACTACCTCCCAGGGATAAAAGTTTGGTTGAAATCGCGTTAAGTGCAAGTTCCGAGTACTGGAGATTTGGCCTTTTAAACGAGCAGGAATGTATATCGTTTTTATCGGTTTACCAATAATATTATTTATCAATGCAAGTATTATCAATGTGAGTGCAATGTATCTATAGAATGTTTTTTAAATCTACTTCTTAATTTATAATTCTTTATTGTACACCAAAAACAATATACAATACAATGTGATAATAAAGTTCATGTACAAAGGCGAGCTTAACTCAATGTTGAGTTCTCTTACAGCAAACCCTAGGGTGACAGAGAAAGATTACAAAAGAGGGTAGAATCCAGTGTACAATTTTAAAATAACATAATTATAATCATAAAAGTAAATCATAAATAAATACATACATACATAGTAGATAGAGTTGTCTTTGTCTTTAAAAGGAAATACTCTTTAATTCTAAATATACACTATATAATAAAATTATCTTCACTAATCCATACTAATATTATAAATCCGAAAGTAACTCTGTCGGTCTGTCTGTTACCTTTTCACGTTTAAACCGCTGAACCGATTTAAATGAAAGTTGGTATGGAGGTAGCTTGAGACCCGGGAAAGGACATAGGCTACTTTTTTTTCATAAGACACCAAGGGGGAGAAATGGGGGGGAGATGATGGGGATGTAGATAGTTTGAGACCTTGGGAATGACATATATGATAATACTTGCATAAATCACGAAGGGGGAGCAATGGGGGGAGGGTTAATTTTGTATTTAATTTATTATCAAGCAACTTCTTCTTATTATGAATCGATTTAGATGAAATTTGGTATGGAGATAGTTTGAGACCCTGAGAAAGACAGATTTACTATCCCGGTACTGTGTTCCTTTGAGATGAAAAAACACTTTAAACGCGGTTGAAGCCGCGGGCAAGAGCTAGTATAATAATATTATAAAAGAGGTAAAGTTTGTGAGTTTGTTTGTTGGAAGTAATCTCTGGAACCACTAAAGCGATTTTGAAATATTTTTCACTGATATAGCGCCACACTATTGCTGAGGGTCAAAGGCTACAATAAAAAAAAAATACGGGCCACGGGGGCGAAACTACGGGCAAAAAGTTAATGTAAATATATTGCGATAAGATTTTGAATATTGGAAATACCTAATTAGGTACATTTTTTTAAAAGTAATATAGTCTGCATACACTCAATCTCTTCAAAACTGAACCTTATTTAAACAAATACACAAACAATCCGAAAACTTAACTACCTAAATGAATAATGCTGTAGTGTGCTAACAACGTAAATATATTTTCTCACCACTTGCCGACAATGTCCAAACTAAAGGAGGTAAAGTTGTATCAGTTGTATGAAACTGATACAGAGAGTAATGTGATTTGAATTTGGAACGTCAAATTCATGTGGCAATTTGTAGTAAACACAGTAAAAAACGCCATGCCTTGTAAAAAGGTTTGTTCGAAAATCGAACTGGCCATAAGGAAATATAAAAAAATGGCGCGATTTCATAGAATATGAAACAAAAGACGGTGTTTAGTGCTGTGACTTTCAGTGAATTTTATTGCAATATTCGTGTTGACAAAAAATTTCGTGTGATAATGATTTTACTCCAGAGTTTATCAAAAACAGAAGCCTTCAAATTTCTACATCTTTTGCGTAGAAAACTTGTCATCAACGTTCACGATCCAAAATGGCACACAAACAAGCTTCTACAACTTTGAGTACTAAAATAGAGTCCAAAAACGAACAAAAATGTTACTCTATCCTTCCATAATTGGACTAATGTGTCCAACATCAATATTAACTTTTGATTTATATTAATTACAAAATAAATACTTAATTTGAACACTTCGCTTCACTCAGAACTCTACATAAGTCCCTCGCCGGTTCCTCGTTACGCTCAGGGTTCAATATGCCGCCCGTGACGTAAAACACTGCTTTACCCCCTTGGTGCATAATCTACAATTGTCTGACAACCGAGATCGTCAGTTTAACATGCACTGCGATGCACGCGACGGAACCAACGTGAAAAGAACACCAAAGACGTGAATTTGTATCTTTATTTTTAGATTGATTGTAGGGGCGAGCCCTACCCACGCAAAGGTTACCGTGGCCCTTAGATATTTGGAGCGAATAAGATAATATAATATTAACGAGTTGCCCAGTGCTAACTTACTGACAACGTTGAAGGAGTTCCATTCAGTTAATAAATAATGATGAAATTACCTGAATTTGGCGAGGCCAGATAAGTCGTTCTGTGCGTAGGTACGGATACGCGCGTAATGAGAATTTTAGATACTATAATTCATTATATGCGCAAGTTTTGCTTGTGTTATAACGCGAGAGTTCATAAACTCGGGATGCTAGCCAAGTATCATAGCATCCATATCAGGTATTTAAATGTGAAAATAACTGTCTTTCTGTTTTTTTTTACTTCGTTCTAGGCTAGAACCTGGAGAATGATGACGAAGATGATGGATATAGGGTACTTTTTATCAACATACCGAGCGGACAGAGCCTCAGGCAGAAGCTAATTTACTTTGTGGTTTTGTTCAGACAATTTAGTACCAACAACGTAAAGGTACGTTTATGTGCTAATTTAATGACTCATTATTTTTTATGAGTGCATGAGCGTACGCGAAGCGAACAATACATAGTTGAAAGCAAATTAAAGTCCTTAATCTTAGTGAATTTTCATATAGATTAGGAAATGACAAAAAGAAAACAGCATTTATTAGCATGTTCAAGCCTAGATAATCTTCAAACTATTAATGAAACAAAACTTAATGTCCATTCTAACACATAGAATGTTTCCTAAGAGGGGTGCCGTGATACCTGCTCCCCTCTAATGGGGTGTGTAACCAGCACGTTACTCAGTACTGTATCCTTTTTAATAGTTATTACTGTTTGTCAGGCGATGAACGTATATTTATACTTTTGTTCACACCGTGCGCTTATAGCGTGAAGGGTTTTTTATGAAGGGTCATCGTGCCTTGTTTTAGTACTGGATTTGTGTACGTACTGACATTTTTAGATCAGTGTTCAATTCTTGCATTGATGCAAACCGATATAGATCGTGTATTTATATATAAATATTGCGTAGGTGTTCCATGAGGTGTGGTTAAAAAGATTTGACCTTTCATTGAATGTCTTTAATAAATCTTTAAGATAATCCATTGATATCTATATATATTATATATATATATATATAAATAAAAAGAAAAGTCCTGACTGACTGACTGACTCATCAACGCCCAGCCCAAACCCTTAGACCTAGAAAGCTGAAATTTTGCAAAAAGGTTTCCTGTATAATGTAGACTAGGAATAAGGAAGAATTTTTCGAAATTCAACCCCTAAGGGAGTTAAATTGGGGATGAAAGTTTGTATGAAACTCTGTCATTTTTAAGGCTTTTTGTATTTCATCTCTTAAAGGGGTAAAAAGGGGTCTTAAACTTTGTAAGAAAAGTAAATTGTTTATCATCAAAATTACTTTAAACTTAGTATTTCTGCTCTTCAATACAATTGAAAAAAAACGTGCATCAACATTTTTTAATTTCATCCCTTAAACGGCTAATGTAAATTTATTTTGAGCAAATTTTGTAGTCTACGCGAACAATGACGCGAGCGGAAAGCTATGTTTGTAACAATTTAAAATATTCCGCCAGAACTACAAAAAACGGAAAAAGCCAATATCGTGTAGTCCACGCAGGCGAAGCTGCGGGCAGAAAGCTAGTTCTATATATATCTTTATGTAGACTTTACACAACTGACTGTTAACCACATTTTAAATTTGTAATACGCTCTGAAAACTGTTCTTTAGTCGTCTCAAAGTACAAGACTATTCGTGATTCACCACTATTATTATTTTTCGAGAAACAAACTGGCTTACCGGCTTATCCCCGATATTTTGCGGCTAAGTTACATTTTATCTCTTTAAGAGAGTATCTGACGAGGCGATTAAGAGATTATGCCTCATAAGACGAGATAATAGACAGAGGGCCAGAGGGCCTAGACAAGTGCCATTCTATCATCGAAAGCGTGGTGATAGGGATTGTCAAAAAGGCAAAATTGTATGGGATTGACAAGCGATATCGAAAAATCACGTGATCAATCCCTTACATTTTGATATTTCAACTATCGCCTTCACTGAATGCCACTTTTATAAAGCCTCAGGTTCTTTACGGCTCGGTGACTCGAGTAAAACAACGATCTTTTTACCCGACTGCCGAAGGAGGGTAATGTGTTTATCAGTCTATGTATGTATGTATGTTTGTTCCTATGTAGCGTTCTAGAGACCAAACGCGTTGGCCGATTTTGATGATTCTTACGTCAATCGATTCGTCTTAATCCTGCGAGTGTCACTGGCTACATTAAAATTGGAAAAAACAAAAATGGCGGATTTTGGGCGCCATTTTGAGGGGTAAAAATTTTTTTTTTTCTTCCGAACCCATCGTGTGGGGTATCAAAATAAAGGATTTTAAGAGGCGATTTCAAAAATATATAACATTTATATGTTTAAATGTACCTAATTCTAAAAAAAAATAACTAAAAAGTTGTATATAAAAAAAGTTAATTAAAAAAATCAAAAAACCCGACTGCTTAAAAAGCAAACTAAAAAGACGTAAACAAGAAGAAAATCATGCTGTGCAGTCGGAGGATACATCTGGTTTTGGTCCGCCTGCTCGCGAATTTGTATCCTCCGACTGCACAGCATGATTTTCTTCTTGTTTACGTCTTTTTAGTTTGCTTTTTAAGCAGTCGGGTTTTTTGATTTTTTTAATTAACTTTTTTTTTATTATTCTTGAATCTTCTAGATTTTGCCAAATTATCCATAATTGTATACTGAAAAAACTATGTATTCTGTTTTCGCTGTTGCAAATGAACTCAAAGTAACCGAAGCAGACCGTGAATAAAAGACTCAAAATGCTTGGATTAAGAGTAATGACAGTCTAGCACGAAAAATGTGAAGTTACATTTTACTAACGATGTTCTATTGTGCTTATTTCGTTTTCGGTGCAACCAAAGGATTCCTTCAGGTTCACAAACAGTATCTAACATTAATATTAGAGGTAATTAGACCCATTTTTTGTAATTTTAACTAACTACTTATAACCAGCTAAGAGCAGATTTAGTTTAGCCAAACTGCTGAAAACTTTACCTGCTTCTAGTCGGAACAGCGGTTTATTACGTAACGTGTTTAATTTTAGGAAGCTATTTAACTTTAGAACTTCAAACAGCTAAATCATCCTAAGAATAATATCTTGCGCTATAGGTTTGTGTACGTTCAGCGGACTCATATAGTATCTTTATTATAAATCAGTATGTAAATTCTCGAGTCATAAAAGACTGCAAAAGACGTTAATAAGACTTTTCCTTGAAGTAAAGTGAACAGGAAATGAGACGGGAAACTGTTCGCTTATAGAAAAAGATTAAGGATATGTTATAGTTTCATGCATGCCTTTTATAAAACAAACTTTAATATTATAATTATTTTTTTATACAGGTTTTTTTTATCAATAATTTCATATTAAGTAACATTAAAATTTTTGCGAGAAATAAATATGTATGCAAAATTTCAGTTTAATCGAACACTTGGAAATGGGTGCAAGTTTAGGTTGTTTACACACAGATCTCAGAACAGGTCAAACTAAATAAAGGTTTTAATCAGTTTATTATTTATTTATTATTATTTTCAGCCCGAATTGTCCCACTGCAGATCAAAGGCCTCGCTTTCTTCCAGTTTTGGGCAAGTCTAGACCAGTTCTTTCTGTAGCTGTCAAGCTCGTCCCACTATCTATCGTGTCGTGTAAATGTCGATGTCACCGTACATTTTCCGGGCCCCACATTGTCGTAGCTCAAAAGCTACCTCAATGTGGGTCCCGGAAAATGAACAGATTATAATTAGCATGTTATAGAGATATAAAAAAAAAATGTGAGACATAATTGTCTCATGGGCAAACCCATGAGACATAATTATTCTGGCGATAATATTTTCTTTTGTTACGGTGAATTTTCTAGCGACTTTTATTTAAGTAACTTGTACCAACAATTACAGTCCATGATATATGTTATTCCTTACGTTATTGGCTTAAAGACCTGCAGGCGATATTATATGTCAAGTAAGTATACGCCACGAAAGCTAGTCATAAATCACAAGCTATACACAATACAGCGACGCTTGAAACTTACACGAGTCTTGAGCTCAAAACGTGTAGCTCGTTGTATCCCCAGATCATCGTTCAGCCACAAATCATAGAGTTTATAAGTTGAACTCGATATATTTTATAAAATGTCGCGTGTTCGATGAAGTAATGCTGGGAGTTAAGAATGATATCATTGATTACTGATAGCCAGCGATAAAGGCCTCTCTCTATCACTTATAAATGTTGCTTTTTCGATTCAGAGTTAATATGCACTGTCGTTGGTTTTGTCCAGCACATCCCACTGAAATCTACGGAGTCTACGACTCAGGGACCAACGTAAAGGTGATATTACATTTATTTCAGATCAAACATTCATATAATATTTTCTACGGATAATAATATATAGAAAGAAGAAAACCTATTTTTTTATCGGATCTATGTATTTTTATTGATAGAATTAGTGCTAGTGAGTCCACCTAGAAAAAGGGATGATTAATGAGTAAAATAATAATAATTCAATTTAGTCCGTCAAATAGATTATCAAAAAAATATTGCACACATATTTTTTCAAAGACAAAGTCAAAGTCAAGGATTTATTTGCAGATAAATATGGTTACAAAAGTAGTATAATAGTAGCTAAACATATTTAATCATAGTAACATGCAATTTTTTTGTAAGTTTACAATTAGGCCATTTAAATTTAAACTGAAGTAATTATGTTAAAGTATAGAAGGAATTCTCTATTAACCACCTGCGCAAAGCCCTTCTGAAGCGCACCATTGGAAGTTTTTTAATTTTGTTAGTAATCTTGTTATAAATCTAAATACACATAGGATAGCAACTTCACCTATATAGCTCCGTTTTCATTCTAGGAATAATTAATCTATTAGGATATCTAGTCCTGAATATACATTTATCTTCCAGTTTTTCAAACATCTCAGGAGGAGATTTTGTAAATTTACTTATTTCCTCAATATAAACCAGTCAATGTAAGTATTTTTTCCTAAACAGTGGTTTACAGGATGTAAGTGCGTCTACATTACAACTACATTACTACATATGCATGATAAGCCTGTAATGTGGCTTGTCTACTTATTAGGTTAGATATACGCCATTGATAATCTATGTTAGGTTTAAGGTTATTCTTTTCCATCCAAATTATTACTTTGCTTACGGTACTATTTATTTCCTCATTATAGTTTTCTTTATTTTTAGAGATAATTACGGCTACATCGTCTGCAAAGAGTATGCGGGGATGATCAGTCACTTCTGTCAGGTCATTGATATAAATCAGGAAAAGTGGGGGCACTAAAATACTGCCCTGTGGAAAGCCTGTGCAATTGTAGCTTAATTTGGACTTAAATGTCAGTTCACCGTTTTGATTTGGTTTATCCACAGTAATTTCTACAAATAGCGATCTGTTTGCAAGGTAATGTTTTAACCAAGTAAATACATATTTACTGCATATTCCATATTTATCACATTTTTTAGTAGTAGCTCGTGCGATACAAAGTCAAAGGCTTTTGATGATTGATGTCAAAAAATAAAACAGTTGTCGGGATTTTCTGGTTAATATTCTAGTAACTAGGTTAATTAAATTAAATGCAACTGCGGTTGTCGATCAAATCAATAACGTCTCGCGAAATATCAACGCACTGCATCATTGTTATTTTTATTTATGAGATAAAAAAAACGTGCCCAATATTTTTTATTAATCTAACTGACTGACTAATATTTTTTGTCATCATCCGTATTATACAGTAGGTATATTTATTTAGGTACATCAACTTAACCCGGAATCTAAAATGACACATTCGATTATCTCGGTACAGACACCGCACGTCATTTATATCAATTCAACTACTAGTATAAAATAGAGGCAGTATTAAAGTCTAATTGTTGGCACAGAGGTGCGGTTGAGTGTACACTCAACCCTCGTAAGTAAGTACCCACGTAAGAGAATTGTCACGGTCATGCGAGTAACACGCCGCGCGCCGAAGGGTCTGTAGTGATAAGCTACAAAATGATATTATTAGTTTACACATAGATCCGCCTCCCCTAGTTATATATCGTCATTTTTACTGTAATCGACTAATGTTTTGATTTGTCTTTATTGAACATTTTGTGGTTAAGGGTCAGTTTCGCGAAAATACGTAGATAAATAGGTGACGTATAACAGTGCATTCAAAAATTAATCATATAACTTGTGGTTATTGAGATATTTGCGCTAAAATTTAGCTATTTATCTAAGTTCACCAAACTGATAGCCCTTAATCAGGTTCATTTAAGGTTATTTTTCTTTGTTCGTTATGAGAGGACTATTTTGTAAATTTTTTAAACAAAATCACATACCAGACGTGTTGTTTAATATTTTTTTAAGGCAAAACTATAAGTCACACGAAAAATACGAGTCAATAATAAATATTTTTTAATCTAGCCGTTATGAAGATTGAGATGCTTGAGAAATTAACTGAAATTATTTTTGGAACTAAATCGCAGTAAGGGCCTTAAAATGAAAGGCCAAAATTATCGTCGTTTTTCAATGACAATGATTTCGTTCGGGATCTTACTTATATCCCGAACGAAATTATCAAATCGGCAAACGTAGCGTGAGACGTTTCTACGACTGAGTGAGGAACTGGCATATCATTTTACAAGTGTCATTTTATTGCTATAAAAAAGGTACGTTCTTATGTCAGTTTTGTCTTGTACAGAACAGCAGCTCGTGCTAACCAATGCCCGAAGGGAATGAAATATCTTTTATTCATGCTCCCTCCAAGGGCAGTACTAAACTGTCGGCCAGAAACATCCTTTAACACTAGCTCCTTGAGCGAAAGTATACTCCGGCTGCGGTGCCGGGCAGAAGGGTACAAGAGGGGAGGCGGGAGCCACCCTCGTAAAATTTCCCCCTGCTCCCCTTGCCGCGCCCAAAATGTTCTCACAATTAAGAAGGGGCGCCCCTACGAATACGTCAAAAATTATTCAACAATTGCATTGATTAAGAATGTGGGTATGACTACCATTCAGTACCAGCTATTTGTTTTTCCTTATTAACTGTTTGAAATATCCAGATTTCTACAAGTCAGTTTCATTTTGAATTGTGGGTAGGCGAGTCAGTTATTTCATTACGATTAAGTACCGGTAAGTCGGTGATATTAATGTTTTTCTGGGATCTGTGCTGAAAGGAGCGCAGGTACCTGAGCTTGTTGGCGCAGATTAATCGATGACTAGCGTTTTCTTAGATTTTACTTAATTGGTTCGTAAGAAATATGAAAGGAGATTATTGAAATGGGGATGTGAAATTAACTGTTTTACTTAACTAATTCATTATTAGGTTTAGTAGTTTTTATGATAAATGATTTATTTCTAAGTTGGTTTGTACACACACTTTTACACGTTAATCGTATTTTTTTAACTAGATGAGATCGGCGTTTCCTATCTGAACTACTCTGAGAAGAAAGGCCGAAACAGACTCAGAGGTCACAGTTTCTTTTAGAGTCCAAACATAATCTTGCTCAGAGTGTGTGAAGACCATGTCGGTTGGTGTCTGAAATGGTCTTTTGAAGAAAGAAACAGACAAATTGAGTGGACCAATCCAGTCAGTGCACGCATTTATCAGTAACCTTGCAGCTCAACTCAGACTTTTAGGAGCTTAATATTTTTATTTAAAATAATATAATACAATTAACTATAGTTAATTAAGTACTTTATACTGTGTACTTTTTATCGATGTTAATAAATATTGAAACCTTAAATTCAATATCAGAGTGTCAAACTTTAGTATCATTGCATAGATACTTGTACCTAAAGGCTACTTGGTTCCATCGCCGTCACTTCAACTAATACCACTATAGTGTCTACCGCTTCTATAAAATTTCACCTCTCTTTTTAATAATAACGTGAGCACTTTGTCTTCACAAAGACTGATGTTTGATTTGATTACTTTTCTCTAAAGAAAACTGTAGTTGTGGCCCTAGAGTAGACTATTAGTATCGTAATAGAACATTAAGAATGCATTTTTCTTATCTTACTTAATCTTATAAATGCGAAGGTTTGGAAGGAAGGATTTTTATTTATTTTGTACTTTATTGTACGCCAAGATAAAACAATACAAAAATAAACATAAAAACTAAAACAAACATACAACAGGCGGCCTTATCGCGATCTGCGATCTCTTCCAGGCAACCTTGAATGGATAGAGACAGCCTGGACACGACATGGGGTTGCACTTGGTGCAAATTTCAAATCATACTATTATTATTACTAAGTACAATTAGGTACTAAAAACAAACTACGAAAATAGATACATAAAAACATCCAAATATACAATCAAGAAAACAATACAGCTCAAATAAGGACAGGATCACAGAGACAGGTAATGTTTTAGGATGTTTGTTTCTCAATCACGCCAGAACTGACTGAACGGGACTGGATGAAATTTGGCACAGAGATAGATTATATTCTGAAATAGTACATATTATTATGCTACTTTTTGATCCCGGTACAATGTTCCCTTGGGATAAGAAAACACTTTGCACGCGGGCGAAGCCGCAGGCAGTATAAAATAAAGGTAAAACTTGTCTAATGCGTTTTTTTGCCATAGTTTATCAATCATGTCTCACATACTTAAACCTTATTTTTAAAATGTACAAGTTCGAACAAAATACTGATAAAGGGGGAACAGGGATAACGACCGTCAAAAAATGCATAAGTGATTGACACGTGCTTCCGAAACGTCATGCTTGTGAACACACAAATTTTAATCTTAACCAATAGTTATTGCTGATAGAGTTACTTATGGGCCTATGGTCTTAGGTCTATTTAAAGGTCTATCCACACATATCAGGGCCGTGCCCGGGACGTGGACAGGCCGTGCCCCGTCAGGGGCTCAAAAAAATATCGGTGCGTACATTTTATATGAACTCGTTCACACACGTCCGAGCATGGGCCCGTGCACCGATGTGTGGGAACGAGTTAATATGAAATGTACCCAAGGATATTTTTTTGAGCCTCTGACGGGGCACGGCCTGTCCACGTCCTTGGCACGGCCCTGATATGTGTGGATAGACCTTTACTCTAACTCCAAGTCATGTCCTCCAACTCGGCTTCACCTCGAATCATCAAATTTACTGCATTTATCTTGTTATTTTATGGACAGTAATTACTAATAATAATTAAAAAATTTCATTGTCATAGTGACTAAGTCGTGGAGAGAAACTGATTTGGAATGTGGGCTTTAGTCCTATATAAGGTAACTAGCATAGAAATATAAAATACAGGTAACTAGCTCCACTCGACTCATTCAAATTGCAGTTTTGATTGATTTAGAATATAAGCCTGAGAATCCAGAGGTTAGTCTAAAGTCCTGTTGCGGCAAAGTATATTCTGTATGGCGCCAAATATTTATAGATTGTAATCATAATCATAATCATTTATTTATTTGCGAATATGGGTACATAAAAAAAAGATCTTATACAAACAATAGTGTCCATTAGCCATTGTAAAAACGTGTGTTAGGAATTTATTTTTCTAATTTAATTTGCGCAGTTATTATAGTACAATTACTAGATAATTAGGTGACGTATAAATTTGCATTAAAAGATTTATCATATATCTATCAGTTATTAAGAAATTTGCGCTAAAAATGTAGCTATTTTCTTTTTTTAACTCGTGACATTTGTAGGGGCTCTTAACCATTTAATGGTTAACAAGTATCCAATATAATCTTTAAAACCATATTATTGCGTATCATTTAACCAGTGGTCGTAACCAATAAGCGTCAAAAACGGGCGCACGGTTGGCGCAGTGGTTGAGCAATTGACTGCTGCCCTGCGTGTCGCGGGTTCGATTCCTGCACGGAACAAAAATTTGTATGACCTACAGATAATTGTTCCGGCTCTGGGTGTTTGTGTATGTGAGTTTATATGTTTGTAAACGCACCCACGATACAGGAAGTAATTCCTAGTGTGGGGCAAAGTTTTGTTAAAAAAAAAAAGAACGTTGGCAGCATTACCACGTTGGATGGATTCTCTGGCCGAGGAAAAGCTCAGCTTGTCACGTGTAGAGTCGACTAACCGTTTACTTACATCTCGAAATACTCGAAGAGCACTCGGACCCCATGGATCTAAAGTTTCAACCCCAAAACAAAACCAAAATATTGGAGGGAATATACAACAGAAAAATTAAGAAGTAGTTTAAAAAGTCTTTTGTTAGAGAAAGTCTATTACAACACTGACAAATTTTTGGCTGATAAATTAATCTGACTTGAGTGAAATATCCAGATCTTATTCCTAATTACTTTGACATTAGACTAATTTTATAAACATTTCTTTGATGAGTTGATGACACGTATATATAAGTTCTAATTTGGATTATTGATTGTTTTGTATAATGGATAAGTTTGTAATTATTTGATGTTTTCTTGTTATATTTGCCGTTGAGGCAAAACATGACAGTGATAAATTTAATGTAACATCTTGCATGCCATGTGTGTGTATACTCATGTTTTGGACAAATAAATGATCTTATCTTATCTTATCCAAAATTCTTAATAAGTGTAGGTACATAGCTCTGGTCGACCTTTACGAATGGTCGCGGCGTATAAAAACTCACTTAAACTACAACTGGGGCATGGCAGTTTAGGGAAAATCACTCAGAATTCCTTTTACATCTGCGATATTACTAGCAAATCTATTTTCCTGTGTGGCTTACGGATCGGAATGCTCACCGGTAAAAACTTCTAAGTACATTGAAGAAATACGGTCGGTATTTATCGGTCTTAGAATACGAAAAATCCCAAACATTCATAGTAAGTCTACTTTGTAACCTTGTGTTCTGTCACTATTTATTTGTGAGTCAATATACACACATCAAAACTGTCTGGGGATCACGTACATTTTTAACTATAAAAAATTATCCAATTAATATTTAATAAATCTAGTCTTCCTGGCTGACTTCGAAACATAGGAATTAAAGTAATTCCTATGTTTAAGTTAACAACTTATCCCTATATTGTGTAAAAAATAAGAAAGTTGAGTTTTTATCAAATGGGAAATTAACCTAAGTTAATTAAATGGCAAAGAAGGCAAAAATGAGGATATTTTAAGGTAGGTTTCCACCATTGACACGAATCACAAAATCACAGCTATTTGGCATGCTTAAAATCAGTTAATCAAAATCACTTTTAGGAATGGCCGCCCACGTTCTTTCTAACAAGTCAAAAAGTTGTTGTGGGGTATGCACGGCATCCATACTCGGCAGAGCTCTTCTTTCGAGCATATCCCATGCGTGCTCATTTGGGTTGAGGTCTGCGGTTGTGCAGGTCACGGCAGAACGGTAATGCGTCCATCGGCAAGAGTGCGTGTTACGACTCCAGCCATTAGGGGCGTGCATTTTCGTGCATTATTCGAAACTAATCACCCAACCGGCATCGCAAAGGGATGATCACGTCTGAAACAATGCTCTCCGCATAACTCTGAGCATTGAGGTTGCCCCTGATCAAGTGAGATCGGTTCTTACACCGATCCAAATACCGGCCCAAACCATTATTGTTCCCCTTCCATATCAATGAACTTCATGACAAAATTTTAAACTTTCTTGGTATCCAGAGGTCCTCCAAACTCGAGTACGTCTTGTACCCGGCCTCATACCGAAACGAGATTCATCGGTAGAGCAAACACAACGCCAGTCTTCTTCCTCCCAATTTCTGTGTTCGCGAGCCCATTGTAAACGGGCCCTACGGTGCCATAGGTGGAACTCCCAGTAGCCTTCGGGAACGCACACCCACTTCACGTAAACGATTTCTGATGGTTTGGTCGCTTATCAGCAAGCCTGAAGAGCTGTGGAGTCTCGTAGCCAACATCATGGCGGTCATGGTACAATTCCGTCGAGCAGTTTATTGGATGTACAGGTCCTGTCTGCAAGTGGTGATGCGAGATCGTCCTCCATGCACGTCTCCATTCTCTTCCGCTCGGCCACGGTGCCCATGATACGATAGCGTGTCCAGAGACGGCTTATGACCCTCTTTGTAGTGTCAAGAGCGACAGTCACATTACGTTGCCTAGAACCAGATTACAACGGCTCTCGTCATCTCTTCTCGTGTCAAAAGATGTCGTCACTCCATATCGATTCATTTTTTTTCAGTTCTGATGCAGAAATTGTAATGGTTTTGTAAAACCGCTGCTACACACTTTTATAGATATCCTGATTGACAGTTGATTTTCTATATTTAATCAATATTTTAAGAAAATTCTGTATTCAGATAGTGAAATACACAAAAAATTATCAATAACGATCTAAAAAAGTTAAAATAATAATCCTCAATTGCGGCGATATTCTAAAACGTACTTGACACTTTTGATGTGTGGTGTGTATATCGCAAAAGTAATGCTTTGAAACAAAACTTTACATAACACGATCCACAAATAAATAGGTAGGAAAATGAGAGCCCAAAATATACTTTTCATTAAAAAAAAATCAAGATGACGTCATTTCATAATTTTGAATAATAAGGATAAGGCAAACTTTCCGGCCGGCTTATTACTTCCGAATCCTCTGAAAATAGACAGGAAATATTCAAAAGGAAAAGTAAACTTATAGTCAATCCCAGAACGACCAAAACCTACAAATAAAAAGATGATTTTCCTACAGGATTTGTTTGTAACAGTAGATTACCTATCTACTATTAAAAAAAAAATTACATGAATATTTCAATGTCAATTTCAGATAACTTGGTCGTAATTAGTGGCATCTTAAGGCAAACATTACTAATTAGTAAAGGAACTTGATACAAAGCGAACACGGTGTTCGCGATTTTGGCAACCGACAACTGATAGGTACGTTTAAAATTACTTCAGCTAATTAATGACAACGATAACTTTTAAGGTAAAATTTAAACTAGACAAAGGTTTACCACAACATAAAACATCAAATAAATTGGTGACTGAAGCTTTCAAACAAATCATAACAATGTCATATTTTATCTTATGACTAACTTTTCCCCGCGGCTTCGTTCTCATGGCTCACACCACAGGACCCGTTATCGGAATAAAAAAAAACCTATGTCACTCAGGAATATGTAGCTTTAGACTGGTAAAAGAATTGTGAATCAGTTTAGTTGTTTTTGAGTTTATCCATTACATACAAACAAACTTACAAGCAATCAAATCTTTCCTCTTTATAATATGCCTCTCCAAGACAGGATGCGATGCGACGTTGCGACAAAGATGCGCCTGCCCCAGTTTATGAAATGGTTCCACGAATAGTTAATAGTTTTCCAGTTTCTTTAGAACCATTTAAAATGATTATGCCAGATAATTAGATCATAGACTTTGTAAAAATAAAAAACCGGCCAAGAACGAATCGGCGTCGTACGCCGAGGGTTTCGTACAAACAGCTACATCCACCAAAATAGGTGCTAACATTACCTACTGTAGGTAGTATGATGTGTGTCATTCAGGAAGTATGTGGTGGCGAGTTAGTGATGGTCAACCCGCACTGGACTCGCGTGTTGGATTAAGGCCCATTCCTTCTCTCAGAGAGAGAAGGCCTGTGTCCCAACAGTGGGAACATTAATAGGCTGATGATGATGATTACTGAAGTTCATAAACAATAAAAGCACCGAACACTGCTCGAATGAATTGATTAAACTGGATTGAGGGACAAAATTAGCTTTGCCGTTGGAAAACTATTGTCCCCGTACATCGATATACCTACGTATATAGATCGTAGTCAGTTTACCAACTGCAAATAAGCTAATAATAATCTTTATTTTATCTAACAACATATTAACAATTTTTTGTTTTTTTTCTATACTTGTGCTGTAATACATTGTTTCTTGCCTTTCATGATTCTAGGTCAATGGGAAGTATCCTACGGGTTTTGATTCCCTTGTAAGTGTCGAATATGCGGCATAATTGGCCGTATCTTTTGATTGGGTTGATTTCAAAGTTTGATTTTTCCAAAGGATTGCAGACCTGAGTATATGATATTATTTTCAACTTGATACCTCCACGCATTCATCATCGAAGGCAAATCATCAGCATCATACCGACAAACAGACGACGAAGTGTTCGAAGTGTTCCTATAAGGGTTCCTTTTTCCTTTTGAGTTACGGAACTCTAAAAAGTTAATCTCTCCCAAGTATTTTGTCTAATCGCTTTACATTGTTACGAGACTAAAAACAAGAAAATCTTCATACTCGTAATTAACTTGTCTAATTGAAACATCAATTTCAATACTATCCAAACTTTGAACATAAAAGCTGTTTACACAAATACATACCTATCCAAAGACCTACATTGTGGCGATATAAGACAAAGCTTACAAATGGCGCAATGATCAAAGCGTAAATATACGTAAGTATTTCCTACCCTTGGGTTACGGACCCCCAACGTTTGAGAAAATACCGACTGATGAAGTAGTAAGGTAGAACCAATAGATCTGTCAAGGTTTCACCACCAAAAAGTTCAGTGTGTGAAAGTGGAAATAAGTATAAAACAAGTGACAGGGCAATAATACGTCTCAAGTGGAAAGATACCCGGCTAAGCGTAGAGCCAACCGTTGGAATAAGGTATTGACCACATGGTGGCCAAAGTGGGCCATAGACTTTAAAACGCGTTGGGTCGAAAATAACACCAACGTTCTGGAAGGTACCTGAATGATGGACGAACCGGCAAGCATAGAAGGAATGGAGGCCCAGCAATGTGTTACCGAAAACATAGTCAAGGTTACAGGAATCCACTAAACGCACGGGATCAGTCAATGTGGTGCAGCTAGGGGGAGGCCTATGCTCAGCATTGGACGTCTTTTGGCTGAAATTATTTGTCAATCCCCAGTGTTTGACACTTGTTTGACTCTTTCTCAACTACATAATGCGGAAACAGGTCCTATTTTCGAATTAAATAAGGTTTTGACAACATAACACCAGTATTTCCAAAGCTTTGCAGAGATAAAACAAAAACATATTGGAGATTCTCACACGAAGAAAATTGGAATACAATACTGTGTGTCACTCGTGACAGGGACAATTTTCTGCCTACAGAAACTCTTTTGTGCGATGTTGGCAATGTATGCGCCCGATTTGCATGGATGCAGTTTATTGTATTCATCGCAAACACGGAGCGAAATTTTGACCTAACAGATTTTCAGCTGCAGTATACTGAACTATAGTTGTAGGTAAGTACAAGGCTGGAAACATCGAATTTAAGGGTGATGTAGGTCGAAATACAAACTTTTTTATGTTTTGTCATGTATTTATATTACACTTTGTATACATAGAATTTTTCGTGCGCCTCGTTCTGTTTTGTGGGGTTACCGGTGACCAGGGTGCGCTCAAAGTCAAAGTCAAAAATATTTATTTCAACTAGGCCATTAAGCGGCACTTTTGAACGTCAAGAATTAAAATTTACAAATAATAATAAATGAGTCTACCGTACATTCGGAAATATAGCTTGATATGGAGAAGAACGGACAAGAAAAAAATTACAGATCCTTATGAAAATTTCAATAACGTAACCCAAAGCAAAATGTTGCCTGTAAAATTCACTCTTTGGCGTGCGCTGAGAAAACTATTAATGATAGATATTAGGTAGATAGGTAGGGTAGGGTAGTTAGGGTAGTTAGGGTAGATAGGGTAGTTAGGGTAGATAGGGTAGTTAGGGTAGTTAGGGTAGGCAGGGTAGGCAGGGTAGGCAGGGTAGGCAGGGTAGGCAGGGTAGGTAGGGTAGGCAGGGTAGGCAGGGTAGGCAGGGCAGGCAGGGTATGCAGGGTAGGCTGGGTAGGCAGGGTAGGCAGGGTAGACTGGATAGGCAGGGTGGGCTGGGTAGGCAGGGTAGGCAGGGTAGGCAAGGTAGGCTGGGTAGGCTAGATAGGCAGGGTGGGCAGGGTAGGCAGGGTAGGCAGGGTAGGCAGGGTAGGCTGGGTAGTCAGGGTAGGCCGAGTAGCCAGTTGACGGGAGTGAAGCCCCGGGGGGTCAGTTAGTTAAATATATTTTTCGAAACAATAATTACAACGTGTAAACTACAAATCCGTGCTAATCGATGTTGGTTGTAATGAATTTATGATACGAATATGCTTCAGTATTTGTTTTGCCGTTCTGTCGAGGCGGATAACCAATGACCTGGATTATATCGCGAGCCATCCGACGTGAAAAGCAGAGCGATAAAAACACGTTTAAGAAAAAATAGGTTAATGATTTTCAAGAAGAATTATTCTAAACTTTAGCAAGAATATTTACTTTAAATGCCATCCAATTTTAGGGAATATTTGGATAAATATACTTTGTTTTACAGTATACCTATTAAAATCCATATTCTACTCATACTTTTTTATTTTTTATTTAACGGTAGGCTCGCGTTTGACCCTTATCTCGCCTGATGTTAAGCGATGATGTGGTCGACGGTGAAGCACACTCCTTAGCTGTGCTCACAATGAAAGTATTAGCAAAACTTTGTGTGTATGGGTGGGATGTCTACCACCGGTGGCGCATTGCCGTACGTCTTGTGGTCCCATGATGGAAAGCACTAGGCGGAATCAAATTGTGCAGTTCCGCCGCACATTGCCCGAAATGTAACCGATAAAAAACAGACAGGCTGGCTTTGACTCGACCAGTGCACCGTTGCCAATAAGCCTCTTGGCCCGTCTGTGAATCGACCCAACTGCATCAAGCTGGTATTTGGCAGATCCGTCCCAGAGGTGAGAGCAGTAGGTACTTCATGCATGACTGAACTTGCGCTTTATACAGTTGAGCAGCTGTTCAGGCGTAAAGTACCGTCCAGACCGTCGCGTCCGCCGTAAAAGTTTGGGACCCTTTGCAAGGATCAACTTTTTTGCAGCCAAATGAGCCTTTTTCTCAATAAATGGAACGAAATTATTTCTTAATCAGGCATTATTGTTATAAATTGGCATTAGCTCCTCAACTTGTGAGTTTACCATTTTGCGGTTTAGACGTGAAAACGTATGATGAGATAGAAACTCAATATCGCATTGGTATGGATTATTATCTTATAGCGTGGCTAAATAATGACATCCACACGGGTCAATCTTTAAGGCTAAGCAACGCTTGCTGAGGTCGGCCCGTGGATGGGTGACCATCTTTACATAGCGAGTTTACTCCGTCACGGCTGTCATTTGAAGATCGTTACGGGTAATCAGAAGCTTGAAATCAGACACCAGTCGGGCCAAAGAGAATTAGTTACCCATTTACTGGGTTGTGGAGGTTTGATAGGCAGTCGCTCCATTTAAAATACTCGTACTACTGGTACTCAGCTGAATCTGGTTAGACTGGAAGCCGACCTCAACATGTTGGAAAAGGGTAGGCAGATTAGGAATGGTATGGATTATTCATCATCATCATCATATCAGTCGAAAGACGTCCACTCCTGTACATAGGCCTCCCCCATGCGTCGCCACATTGATTGGTCCCATGCGTCTCGCATCCAGCGGATCCCCGCAAACTTTACCAGGTCATCGGTCCACCTGATGGGAGGCCTTCCAACGCAACGTCTTCCGGTTCGCGGTTGCCACTCCAGAACCTTTCAGCTCCATCGGCCATCCATTCTTCGAGCAATGTGCCCTGCCCACTGACTCTTAAGTATAGCAATTCTTCGGACTATGTCGGTAACCCTGGTTCCCTTGCGGATCTCTGCATTACTGTTTCATTAGATCACGCAAGGAAACTCCGAGCATAGCCATCTCCATTGCCATTTGGGTGACTGTAAGTTTTCTGATGAGGCCCATTGGTAGCGACCACGTCCGAGCCATATGTCATCATTGGCAACACACACTGGTCATAGACTTTCGTCTTGAGACACTGTGGTAAGTTGGACGAGACGATTCCGCGCAACTTCCCGAACGCTGCCCAACCGGATTCGACGGTTGACCTCTTTCTCGAAGTTGGCCCGCCCCAACTGGATCGTATGTCCCAGGTAGACATAGTCGACATAGTCGTATGGATTATTATCTTGTGTTTATAGAGCATCAGTAGTTAGAACCTATAGTGTCTTGTAAACCTATAGTGTCTTGTAATCGCCGTAACGTCTGACACGGATATGCACATTCACATGACAGATGAAACCGGCAGGTTGACCCGCACTTCGAGGCACGGACGTGTCTAACTAGATGCGTGCACACTAAACAGTGACTGCCCATACGTCTATTCCACGTACTATCAAATTAGATTTAATCAAAAACAGATACCTGCACATTTTTGCAGTGGGTTTTAAGCTGATAAATGATAAAATATATGATAAATGATAAAATATATGATAAATGATTTTATTTCTGTAAGTTGGTTTGTACAAACACTTTTACATGTCGATCATAGTTTTTTAAAACTAGATGAGGTCGGCGTTTCCTGTCTGACTACTCTGAGAAGAAAGGCCGAAACAAACTCAGAGGTCACAGTCTCTTTTAAAGTCCAGACAAAATCTTGGTTAGATCATGTGAAGACCATTTCAGACATCAGTCTGAAATGGTCTTTTGAGGAAAGAACCAGCCAGATTGAGTGGACCTGTCCAGTCAGTGCACGCATTTGTCAATAACCGTGCAGCTCAACTCAAAATTTAAGGAGCTCAACGAATTGACGAACAATACCAAAGAAAGGACATTCGGGTAGGCCGCATAAATACTCAAACTGCCAGACCATGATTAAAAACTAACTAAGATAAGTTAAAATAAAAAAAATAATGATCCACATAGTCTTCACATTCACAATAATTAAAATAAAATTATATAATATTCTTGTCATAGCAAGAAAATAAAAAATAAAAAAAAATTTAAAGATCTAAATTCACGGTGCAAAATAAAAATAAAAAACTAAATTAATTGGAGCAGCTTAATCCCAAGCCTTTTTTTCCTCAACGTAATCTTTCATTTTATAAAACGCTTTCTGGCTGTTAGTTTTAGTTACCACACCGCTAAAAAGTGAAATATAGAAAAACACTTTTGCAAAAGTTAATACCTAATTTGTGTAACGTAAGTTTATTGAACTCATAATTCGAGATAATTTCAATCCATCGCTATCAACTCAAGTTTTGACTTCTGCTTTGTGTACTCTTATTTTAATTATTTTTTAAGTGACCAATTTTATTAAAAATGTCCTAAAAAAAGTATAGGTTGAAATGTAATTTGAACTTCTTCTCTTCGTCTTGTATGATATAAATTTGTTGATCCAGATAATTATTCTGAATTCAAATAGGTATAAGAAATTAATTTATAGAGTACTAACCTTATACACGCCGAAAATCAGAAGCATGCATGCCACCAGCCCGATAGTGCTGCAAGCCAGTAGTGTTATGTTCAGCGACACCGTAACTAAAAGAAAAAACCATAGTTACATTTCATTGTGACTGAGCAATATCGTCACAAAATTTAACTCTCTGTAGAAAGAGAGAATATGACGGCCAATACCTATATCTATCTGTAGATCGTGGTGGTGAAATTGACACTAATGGCTTATGACGTATCTTGTTAAAATATATAACAAAATACCCAACGACATTAAAAACAAGAAAAATGAAGAAATATTCCTTAAACGTCTCAAGAAATTGTTGGTTGATAGATGCTTTTACACATTGAATGAATTTTTTAATGATGACTTTCGAACGTGACTATCCGGAGACGTTCGCTATGGGAAGGTATCTTCTTGAGGGTACACTTCATAATTAATTGTATTTTGACAAATTGTATTTTATTGATTTCGTTGACATTGCCATTTTTATATTGATGTTTTTTAACTTTAATTTGACATTTACATTATTTTATCATTGTTATTCTGTGGCATCATTTATTTTACAATTAAAACTTACATTATGAATTCTCCAAATTATATGTGTATATTAAGCTAGGTATTCATGACTACACTAAATTACTGTGCTCGACATATTGACTTATTATTATGTATTTTATCTTGTTTACATTACTATTATTATTATTTACCATTCTATTTGACTTTTGTACTTAATCTTTAACTGTCAATCTTTATTTTACAATTGAAATTCTGTAGCATACTTTTTTTTTTTTTCTAGTTACCTAATATTAATTAAATGTACTTATTGTTTTACTCAATTGCTGTGCCCGACAGGGTCCATGTGAACTGTATTACTATTTATAAGACCTTGTTAAACACATGTGTTATGCAATAAAGTTTCGAATTTGACGTGGCCCATCAGAATTCTAAACAAAGTTCTAGACAAAAACAACAACTGGCTACCTGATCGGTTTAGCTCACATTTTACTGTCCGTAATTACTTTACATCTGTGTGGGTATAGCTCTGTCCAGTTTTCTTTACCAATGGGTATAACAGACACAAAATTAAACATTTTTTTTCGAAATCTGTCCTTTTGGTACCTATTGCTTTTCGTTTTTCGACACCGACTTCGAAAAAGAAATTTAATTTTCGCTTTAATTGTAGTGTTTTTCTTGGAAGTCCCTTTGGTACCTATTGTTTTTCGTTTTTCGACACCGACTTCGAAAAAGAAATTTAATTTTCGCTTTAATTGTAGTGTTTTTCTTGGAAGTCCCTTTGGTACCTATTGTTTTTCGTTTTTCGACACCGACTTCGAAAAAGAAATTTAATTTTCGCTTTTATTGTAGTGTTTTTCTTGGAACTCGGTTTAATGTTTTTGTAAAAAAAATTAGCGTTTAACGTTTTGTTAGAAATTTATTTTTCTCTTTTTCGTTTTGGTAGGTAGCTTAAATTACCAGGAAAATCATTTATAGCCAAAGTAGGTAAATCTCAGGACAACTCTAATAAGCCCAAACACGACATTGTTTTATTTCGGTGGTCCCTATCTTCAGGCATCTCCATCAGATCAGTTCGATGGTACCATTTTCATCAGTACCATTTATTTATATGTATTTGCTTCATCATAGTCGGTTAACTATTCAAAACACACACACTCTGAGTGCAAATGATTGCATTGTTGATGAAAATACCAAAATCACTATATGGTATTTGAGGCATTCCCTCGATTTCCGTGGGATCCCATCATCATAATTCTGACTTGGTGACAATGGAACCACCTCGTGAGTATACCCTTTCAAACACCAAAATAATTTTCAAAATTAGTCCACAATTGGTGGAGTAATCCACAAAAAATAAAATACACAAAAAAAAACATACAGTCGAATTGAGAACCTCCTTTTTGAAGTGGGTTGAAAATAGGTTTAATTTCAGATCTGATTCTAGAATGCCTCGCATCTGTGCCGAGTCTCTGTCTTCAGACAGACTATAATTTATCTGTTGCAATGGTTTCCAACCTGGGTATAGTGACCCTCGCGGGGGCGTAAGAGATATTCTGCAGGGGTAATAAAGCTGATAGATAACACAGGTCGGTCCAAGAATATCTAAAGAAATCTAACCACTCCGAGGCGGGGTGTTAAAAATGGATACTCAATTATTGGGTTTAATCTAATTTGTACGTACATATATGTACTGTATTCACTGAAACTACATTAAAGACAATTCATTCAAAATCTGATTTTTTGATTGTTCATAGTGATAAAAACATTAAATAAAAAGGTTAATAACCGCTATAACAACGCTGTATGGAACATAAGAACAATGAGTTTCATTGTGAAAAATCTACTGATAATATTTCAACTAAAGATTTTCTTGTGTAAACAAGAAAATCTTTTTCTTGTGTAAACAAGAAAATCTTTTTTCGCAAGAAAATTCTTCAATTTCATAGTACCGACGTATACCAATTTATGCATGACATCATGCCATCATCAACAATCTATTTTTATTATTATCTCTTATTATTCATCAATTTTGTTTTCATCTAGTTATTCTATTTTATTCATGATTCTTTGTTCAATTAATGTTCTTTGTATTTTTACGGCCGGTTTCCTTTGATCTAAACAATTTTTACTCACGAATCATCTTCACAATGTGTATAATAATATTGTACCCTTTATAATAGTTAGAAGAAAAAAAACAAACAATATATAACCTGTTAAGTACTCGTACCTACTCTTTGCGTTTTAACTTTTGGCTCATTAAATTACACTCAAAGTATTTTACTGGGAACTCTTTAGACTTCAAAGAGATGATTCTTTTCTTCTCTGAAACGTAGCATTGTACACTTTTAACACAAATTGTTGACGAGTAGTTTGCTAGACAAAAATAATTCTATCGCAATTTTGTTCCGTAAAATTTTGAAGACGTAAGGATTTTCTGTCAAAAAGCCCTCGGTTAACTTTATTGTTATTTACACAGGTTATTAGAAATAGCTAATTGTGTTTATTACGTTCACTATACCTAATTAAATCCCGTACTCCTAATATTCAACGTAGAAACCAAATATACAAATAATATGGATCTTGGAAGTTACATACTGAGCAGCTAAAAATTATTTAGCACTAGCTTCTGACAGCGGCTTCGCCTGCGTAAGTGTTTTCTTATCCCATGGGAACATTATACCGTGATTGAAAGCGTATGTGCTTCTTTGTATTCCAGACTATAATCTATTTCTGTGTCAAATTTCATCCAGATCCGTTCAGCCATTCTGGCGTGATTGAGTAACAAACATACTTACATCCATCCAAACTTTCGCATTTATAATATTAGCAAGATATTATTAAATTTATTCATACGACTTACTTAAACAGAAACATAATGTAGCAAAAAAAATGTATAGGTATATCGGTACGTAGGAAGAACGCGTACCTGCTTTATTCAAAAGGTTCTATTCAAAGTGATTGAGTTACAAATTGGGAAATATTCTCGCCGTAATCGAATGCGGCAGCGTGTGTAAAATGTATAAGTACAGCTACCTCATATTGGGATAAAAATGTACCTCAAAATTGGAACCATTCCACTTGAAACGATTTAATATCGTATTCGTCTGCCATTGTTCTTGTAATTTTTTATTAACCGTAATAACATAAACCAGTAACAGAATCAGTTTTTTAACACAAGTTTATAAAAATAAATTAAATGTCGTTACTCAGCAAAATACATGTCTATAATTGAGTGTAGCAACAGAAGTAAATTCATTTATAAATTTGAAGGTTTGTTAAGGGTCTACTGAAAGAAAATTCAAATGGTTTCCAGTAACTTGAAACGTTTTTACGTAGGAAAAGATTTTCATCACGTTACTGGATTTGTTCGTTTGTGTTTTTCATTTATTTAATTAATAATGATACCGTATATAAATCTGTGTTTTTAGATATGATGTGCTAAACATAAAAAAAGACAATAAAAAAAACTTTTTTTTAATCAAGCTTTTTAGCTTACCGTGCATTATCATCGAAATCAAACGTGTTTGCAAAATTTAATTTTTATCGGTTGAGGATAACTGCTTTAAAATTCAGTTCCAAGATTTGACCCGAACATACTTACCTACATACACATACATCGCAAGTTAAATAAAAGCTTGTAAAAATGCCTCAATTGTGTAGTTTCTCAGAGTTATTATGTAGGTGCCTACGGCACTTATCCTACGGCCGACGATCAGTGAGCAGCGAGTAGAGCTAGAACCTAGATACGAGTTGGCGAGCAGCGAGAAGAGAGTGTGTAGTTACGATAGTTTTACCGCTCGGCTATGAGCGAGTGTTTTTGTGCGACGGGCGATTACTCGCACCAGCTCGGGCGGTCAGTCCTGAACGCTTTGATTGGTTGGTCTCTCGGCACGAGTTTTGACCGCCAAGCGAGTATTATCTTTGATAGGTTTTGTGAACAGCCAGCGATAAACTATGTGTCTAATATATGTGTGTGTATTAATATATGTGTCTCTTTTATTGACACGAGATTTGCATCTATCTTTCGTTTCTTTAGCGAGAAAATTGTCGATAGCTAATCGTTTCGTCGCCAGCGGTGGGACAAGTGCCTTAAGGTGTAACTAATGATGTCCAGAGGCTCTTGAAAAGACGTGATATTTTATCAACAAAAGCGTCACGATAGTGATTGGAAAAATCGCCAAAATGTAAACCTAAAATTTCGACTATCGCCATCCCACTTTGTCTAGAACTTTTGGGGGGTGACCATCAGCTCTTAGAGCAAGGTTATTTTGAGTGTGCGTAAGGTACAGATGTATCCGACTTGTATACATCAGTCGAACTATGATACTTTTGGCACGTTAGGGTACGGGGGCTGGTAATTAAGTAGCAATTTAATGTAATATTGTTTAATTTAAAAATAAGCCATTCTATGTTGAAAACGATCTCCATTTAGTTCACCTACAAAATGTGGTACGTAAGACGGCTCGAGAAGATAAGCTTCAGGCGCCGTTCGACGCCCGAGGATCGAATAGAAATGTATAAGCCAAAGTTCAAACCCAATCACCGCACCCCTATTGTCATTTAAGCCGGTCAAATATAGATTTTGTACATCAAGACGGGTGTGGACAAAATGGTTCCTCGAAATTAAAAGATTTTTTTAACACATAAAAAAAAGCTTCAAATTGTTTTGTACTTTACAGTTGTATATAAAAAAGGCTGGGAGGGGCAGTCTAATTTGGTATCTTAGCAACCACGCAATAACTCGCCACATCATCACTACGTAAAAAAAATATAAAAATTATTTATTTAATAAGGTATGCCAACAATCTATTCGCAATTACATTTATAGACTGCAGTTTAATAGATTTTCCTGTGCAAACAGGTCAGTTATAGGAATGCACTACGAAAATGATTAGGACCACGAAATAGCTATAATTTGTACGTAACTAAAGGCGCTTTCAGAAGACTTCAGCTTTAGCTTGTATCCAACTGCGGCTTGTGGTGAAAGCATATTTTTCAAAACGTACTTTTGCAAATTTATTTCAAAATAAGGTCATGATTTCTTTTTTTTTTTATGTTGTTTCATCTTGGTGTACAATAAAGTGTAAATAAATATAAATATTATTAAAAAAAAAAGAAAACCCAATTGCCAATATCGTACTAATTATTTTAAATAACTACTATACAAAAACTTAGTAGAAATTTTCACTCGTCAATTGAAACCTTGAAACGTGCTTTAAACAAAGGTTAGCAAAACAATATAAGTACTTCTTCAGCATTAAGTAATTGATACTCAATGCGGTTACTCGTACCCGCACGGGATTTATATTTTTTTTAATTAAATCCGTGCGGCACAAACTGCACGAAACAATTGGCCATGATTGGCCAAAGGCCAACTCTTCATTGTACACTGACCTCTTGCTTATAGATACCCAATTCACCGTTAATCATACTCGTATGTTTCACTTTTCATACCCGCACTCGTATAAGAAAGTTGGCATTAGGTAACTATACAGGGTACTGGTAACTCGACATATTGAAGGACATCATAGTGAAACAAATAAGATCAAATTAAAAAAAAAACAGTCGAAACATTATGGGTTTTGAGAATAACCCCGAGTTTCTTAGCTCAAAATTATCGCAGAATTAATGTGACAAATTGTCAAGCACGCGTTATCTGCTCTGATTGGTTGAATTAATTTTCAATAGCCAATGACAGCAGATAACGCGTGCTTGACAATTTGTCACATTCTGCGATAATTTTGAGCTGAGAAACTCGAGGTAAGTCCTATATCTAGAAAATTTCTTAGGATACGTTATTGACTATAATTTTGACTTTGACTTTAACTATAATTTTGAATAAAATTGACTATAATTCTTCAACATGCACACTTAGGTTCTATTCAAAATTCCCCTGAACACTCTTAGGAAACGTACTGACAATTTAGGTTAAATTCTAAATATTATTAATAACTCAAATGGACTAGAATTCCTACGTAGGTGTGTTAGGATGCTAAATTCACCAAAATAAATAGGTAACATTACTAACGTTCTTAAACAATGTAAGCACCGAACATTGCTCTAATGAAGGGATAAAATTAACTTTGCCGAAAACTGTTGATCCCATACACCAATCTACAATTTTTTTACTTTCCCAACTACATTTTATAAGTTATTAGCTGTTCCACGCGGCTTCGCTCCCGTGGGCCACCCCACACGACCCGTTTTCGGGATAAAAAAATAGCCTATGTCACTCAGGAATAATGTAGCTTTCTAATGGTGAAAGAATTTTTTAAATCGGACCAGTAGTTTTGGAGCCTATTCGGTACAAACAAACAAAAAAATCTTTCCTCTTTATAATATTAGTTAAGTTATTACTCGTAAACTTGTAAAATCTTCTTAGCTGTGATATTTTTCCTTTTAATTTCGTTGTTGCTTTTGGATATGTAAAAAAATACGGCAATGGTAGGAACTGCCGTAAATTTTTAACATATCCAAAAGCAACAATTTTGCTGACACTTGACTCTAACAAAAATTAGCCATTTAAAGCTTAATTTTACGCAAACGGATCCCTTAATCGAAAAATGGTTTTCACAGACCCGTAATATTTTTGAACCTATTCATCGGTACCTTACACCATGGGTTACTTTTTGCATGTTTTTCTACTTAACTACTTATCTGCAGGCGATACTTTTTCCGTGCTGGAATCAGACCTATCACGCAGCACAACAGACATTCGCTCAGCCACTGCTATACCTTAAATAATATTTAAATAAATTATATTATTTGAGCACTTTCTGCCTTTTGCTTGTATAGTTATGGACCAATTGATTAATACGGCATTATTCATAATGCCCTGGCAATTTGAAAATGCCCAATATGAGTAGGCAATATAATAAAAACTATTGATATAATTAAATTGATCGGGCTCTCTGAATAATGCCCATCACTTATTGGGCCGGAGGACGGAAATAAACATGTGTATTTTAAAATAATTTTAATGTTGATATTGGTTTTAATATAGAATAGGTAAATACGGTCGATGAGGAGCTGAATTCGCTCTCTTAGCTCGCTTACTTCAGTTCCGGTCATCTCCTTCGAAACTAACCTATCCAAATCGGGGTGCCCTAAGCTCCCGAGCTCGTTTCGCTCGCTCTTGGACTAAATCATTGACCATAGTTATCGAATTGCCCAACCGCTATGTAGCAATATTCATAATGACCAAACAATTTGATAATATAGAAGATTAAATCTACTGATTTGAATTTGACTTGACTAGATTCATATTGTCCGGGCATTATACGTAGTGCCCTGATTAATCACTTGGTCCATGACATATATACTGCATTTAATATTTAAGCATAATTTTGAATATGATTGACTTGTAGGTACATAAATAAATTAAAATAAATTATTTAATAAATTGTTGTTTCATGTACCCCACAATTGCGTCTCTAATCACAGCTTGTAACGGCATACAAAACATTAGAGATTTCAAATGAAATAAATATAAAAACCAAAGCTGAATTTACTCCACGTCGCTTTCATATTTTTAGATTGATACTCATTGAAAGGTCGGGATCTTTTGTTACGAACGTCGGATATTACACAGCCACGTTTGTTTTCACAAAATTGAATGAAATCTTATTTTTTCATTCAATCAAAAATTCACAAGCGCCGGCGGCGGCGGCAACGGTGAAAAGATAAAATAAAATTTAGAAACAAAAACAATAAGAAATTTGGTAATGTATTGGTAAGGTTTTGCAGCGGTATTGCATTTCCGTGCATTTTTCAGATTTTTTAGGGTACCCAAA
Organism: Anorthoa munda; assembly: GCA_945859665.1. Taxonomy (NCBI): domain Eukaryota; kingdom Metazoa; phylum Arthropoda; class Insecta; order Lepidoptera; family Noctuidae; genus Anorthoa; species Anorthoa munda. The sequence continues at coordinate 53,338,059 of OX243893.1, read as the reverse complement.
GGGTAAAAATGGGTCCCTATAACTAAGACTCCGCGATCCGTCTGTCTGTCTGTCACCAGGCTGTATCTCATGAACCTTGATAGCTAGACAGTTGAAATTTTCACAGATGATATATTTCTATTGCCGCTATAACAACAAATACTAAAAACAGAATAAAATAAATATTTAAGTAGGGCTCCCATACAACAAACGTGACTTCTTTGCTGTTTTTTGCGATAGTGGTACGGAACCCTTCGTGCGCGAGTCCGACTCGCACTTGGCCAGTTTTTTATAATATTCTCTCTGTCTTTTTTTATCAAATCTGAGCAAAAGTTGCGGAAGCGTTTATAGGTTACTATTAAAATAAATTGTCTCGCACTTGACCGGTATTTTAAGAAGGTATAGTATTATATTATCTGTGCTATAGCGAACCTGCCCCCGTACTATGACGTGTCAAAACTATCATGGTGCGACTGGGAAAAAGGTACAGATGTATACAAGTCATATATATCCGTCCCTTACGCACACTCGAAATGACCTTGCTGTAAAAGCTTATGGTTACCCCCCTGAACTTATAACAGCGTTGTAAATTAACGTTATTATTTTTTTTATTAAAGTTTGTAGATGTTCTCCTTCGTATTATTTATAAGTATTCACATTATTGTTTGCCATTTGCTTCAAGGTTCCATCATGGTACCAAACCCGACAAATGATTTCTTCCAACGCAAGCGTCGTGATAGATTTCGGATTTTTTTCTAAAATTCTTTTTACATTTTGGAATTTCGGCCAACGCCGATGGCTAATATGATGACTACAACTAATACCTACTAGGTACACTCAACACATATCAGTGGTAAACTTGCCTTTCTAAACTCATCACTAATGTCACATTTTTACCATTTCTTTGCGGTTCTCTGTACTGACTTTACAGTTAAGCTACATTTTTATGTGGTAGTAAGGTTTCGGTTGCTGCACCTTTTTTATTCAGTACTAGCACTTCGCCCGCGAATTCGTTCGCGTGATTTCGTTTATCCTGTAAATGACTCTTCTGTGCAGTTAGTGAATGCGACTTAAAATAAACTATTATTAAATCAATAAAAAAATGGGTATCGTAGATAAACAGGGTTTATTGGTTTGGGACGATTCGTTATTTGACTTAATAATAAATTTTATGTTACCGCCACAAAGTAAAATCCTGCCCTGAAAACTTAATAACTCCCATTTTTCCCCGATGAAGGTCCAGTTTTGAACAACCCAAATATGTTATTCACTCTTTTCTTCTCTTTTTATTTTTCGTAGTTTATTCTTAGTAAGATACCTCAAAAAAAATTAACACCCCTTAACTCTATCTGGGGGGTAGTTTAAAAAACGTTTATGTAAATTTCGATTATTTACTTTACGATTGATGATACAAACAAATTCTGCCCCTTTTCACCCACTTACCACCCGCTTGGGGTTAGTTTTGAAAAACTTATAATGACAACCTAAGCTACCCTTTATTGTTTACATAAGTTGGTACTTATGCAAAGTTTCAAGTTTATTCAACACCCCCTAAATCATCATTTTAGGGTAGTTTAAAAAAAGTAATAATGTCAACCTTTAACATTTACTTAGATTACTATTTGTACCAAGTACCAAAAATTTTGGCCGAAGGAATTAAATTTTTCATACATTTTTCAACCCCCGTTTTACCCCCTTAGGGGTGGAATTTCCAAAAATCCTTTCTTATCGGATGCCTTCGTCATAGAAAGAATACACCCTCTATGTTTCAGGTCTCAAGATCTGCGGTTTTGGCTGTGCGTTGATCCGTCAGTCAGTCATTCAGGACAAAGCATTTTATATGTATAGATTGTTTCAGACAAAAAATCCCTGGCAATAAATAATTTCTCTTGATAGAAGAGTTTCAAAATTTATAAAATTGTGTCCAGTGAGGCTGGCTATGACCCGGCTATTATCAAGCGGGATATTTTAGGTCATATTCCTAAAATAGCCCGATTGAGTTGCTGACATGACCGTTCAAAAGCGTGCTTTATATATATTAATAACGATACGACATTTATGCGTGCAGGTCCTACGGGTCCAATGGCTGGTAATAGACGGAATGGCTCCCACTGAAAGGCGTAATAAAACAATACGATAACGTGTTTGTATTAAAACTGGTCTAAAGTTGTTCTACAGAGAATAATATTTCTAAAGGGTCTTTCAAGCAGCAGAGTCATTAAAAATTGGACCTCTCGGATTCGTGCCACCATACGAAGCCGCGGCGGACATTTGAACGATGTCATATTCCATCCATAATTGGCATAAATGGGCCTTTTAAATAAAAAATAAATTTCTTTAATATCTCACACACATCTTGTTTTATTCAATTTTAAAATCGACCCATCCTTGTTGAAAGACCCTTTATGAAAACTTGCTCTTACGTCGTTTCCATATTGTCGCGCTGCCTTTCTGCGAGTGCCTTAAAGCAAATACAAGCTTCTGCAAGTGTCACATAGACTTATGTCATCACAATTAGATCAGCCTTTGTAGTGGTCAGTATCGGCACTAAGACCGCCTAATACCAGCTATTGGTTGCTCGGATAGAACTACGTAAATGTTTACTCACTCGGGGTAATCTTCTCTGGTTCTAAGAAACTCTCCGACTCCGGCTCGGTCATGTCTCCGCTGAGATATCGCTGCTCCATCTCTATGAAGTGTCCCATGGTGATTATGGTGACGGAAAAGTATACCTGCCGTACAAAAAATCTATTAGAGCAATAGAATCAAGGCTATTTTAATCTGAGACTTGAAGATTAGGTGAACAATTTTGAATAAATTATGTGTAGTGGTTTGCAGAATGTTTGTTGTCGTAAAGAATAATTATATGTATTTTACAGAATAAATCTGATTCTAAATGACGAGCGTTGATTTAATATTGGGTATAGGCACAGAGCAAAGAGACGCCACGGCGGCCACAACTAGATGCGCCAATGTCAACATTTTTCATACAAACTAATATCCTAAAGCCAGTTTTTAGTCTCCAAGTCAGTTTTAAGGACTCAATCTCAGTTGCCATGGCTACAACAAATTAATGTAAATATAAAAAGTCAAAGTCAAAATGTCATGTTAGTCAAAAAGAGCTATAACTAAATTTAATGATTCGAGGCGGAGTAGAATTTGAGGACATGAATATAGGGTTTACCCTTATTGCAGGCAACCAACCGTCCTCAAAATATTTAAAGGTATCAAGCGACCGACCGTAAACTTTCTACTACGAAAGAAAAACGATTAAGTCAAAAACCTAGACCTCGAAATGTTTTCACTTCAGGCATGGTGAAAAAAGATCAATGCTTAATTGTTTTGGATTATATATTTACTTTTTATGAATTTCCATGATTGATTCGGCAGGTACTCGCTATCGGCGGTCTGAGCAGCCCTGCAGCCTTATTGCGTAATGAATTCGGCAAGGCAAAGGGTAAAGAGTATGAAAAATCGACCAATCACATAGACGGAAATCCACATCGCGTCTTTCATCGCATGTGATTGGTCGATTTTTCATACTATTTACCCTTTGCCTTGCCGAATTCATTACTTTGTGAATAAAGCTATTCTACCATCAAAAAAAAGGAGCAATAACGCTTAGTTATTTACATAATATGAATCAGGAAAACAAGGCGCATCTAGTTATATTTTTCTACAACTTTCATGCAAGTACAGTTTTGTGAACATAATTATCATATTCTTTTTGTATTTGTTCCGATGCGCGTGTTGTCGAAGCATTGGTGACAACGAATGCGTGCATTCATTAAATAAACACTAATATGGTACTTCAATGATTAAGAATACTAGAAAGAACATTACCATAGTGTAGACGGCCGAGGCGTAGCATCCTCGACGAAGGCTGCGCCAGCAGCAGCAGGACTGAATAATCGGCATGGTGCTGGCGGGAAATCTACCACAGAAACAGAAGAATCATGTTATCATAGGTAGGTTCGTCTGCATAAACATTTTAGTATAGCATAGCATAGTCAGCCTATTAATATTCTTACTGCTGAGACACAGACTTCCTCTCTGTGAGAGGGAGTGGGCCATAGTCTACCACGCGGGCCCAGTGCGGGTTGCTAGTTGTCACATATCTTCGATTTTCTGGTTCTAGGACATGCCGGTTTCCTCCAGATGTTTTCCTTCACCGTTTTGAGGACAGTGGTGATGAAATAAATTAAACAAAGTAATGCGCCTGCTTGGGGTCGAACACGCGACCGTAAGTTGAGCGATTATTGTGCGAATACACGATTTCCGCGTTCATTTGTATGGCATCCCCGGAAGGCACCCTGTGTCTATGTGACGAGGCGATTGGATTTACCAAACTAAGTTTTTAAGAACCAACCACATTCATTAAGAGACAACAAACAGCTTAAGCCTCAAGAGAGTAGAGGAAATTATCATAGTTACTGATTAAAATCAGTAATAATGATGACTTGCATAATAGTTACTTACATAGGTACCTAAGAAAGAATTTTAAAATACTTCACCTCCTATGGGCATAATATTTTTTATGGAAGTTCGCCATTTTGCCGAAGGTATCTTTAGAAACATCTTATTCTAATAAAAATATAAATTAATTCGCTGTCAGACAACGCATAGCCTAAACCGCAAGGTCAAGATCGATAAAATTTTGCTTTATAAAACAAAGGCTGTTAAAGCAATAAGCAAGATTATTAAAAATTAATTCCCTATAAGCGTTAAATAAGGGACGAAAGATTGGATGGAAGTTCGTCATTTTTGCCGCAGGGGAATCACATCGAAAACGTGGTTTGTTTGCTAAGTAAAAATGTTGCAAAATGCAATGTCGTTTGTCAGTGCAACGATATTGCCGCTCAAAACTCTCGTATTATTTATTACACTGCTATGATATGGGTATCAAGTGAAGGGGTCTTGCTGAGAAGACTATAAAAGAGCTTGTATTAAAAAAATAACGATTTACATCATAATTATTTGAATTATGTTTGATTGAACACGTCTTTAAGGAAAAATAAATATTATTTGACCAGCCAGTTTGTCGATAAAAATACTAAAAGTAAAATTAAAAAAAGATAAAAAATCTCAGTTCATTTTTATTTCATGTTTTATAATGTATCTAGTGTAGACACGCTTTTAATTGAACAGGTAATTTTGACACGATATCTCTGCTCTGTTAGGTGGTTTAGAAGAACAATAAGATCACACAGGCAGACACAAAAAGCGACTTTAATGTATGCTACTTTGATACGCCAGCCAATCAATTAAAAATAGTTGTTATAAAAAAGACACAATTTTTTGCATAGACTTTGCATTGATGCCAAAAATAAGTTCTACACAAAATCAGTTTAAAAAAGAACCGAAGCCTAATTAAAACTACTTATGACTTATCATGCCAAAAAAGAATCTAGGTATTCATACTGAAAATACCTAGAATTTTGAAATGATAAAACAACATGTATGTAAATACTGGATTCAATTACACCCTATATAGTACGAGATCCAAGTGCAAAAATCATCAGTCTATTTATTTTTGATTAAACTTAATTTTTAATTAAAGATAAGTACTTGAAAAAATGCAAGATAGTAGCAGGTTTACTTGTTTTATTTTTGCCCTTCACTAGGAGTCCTTCCTGTATCACTGGTAAGTATGCAACTTCAGGCAGCTCTCATCATAGAAAGAAAGAAATAAAAAAAAAGTTAATTAAAAAATCAAAAAACCCGACTGCTTGAAAAGCGAACTAAAAAGACGTAAACAAGGAGAAAATCATGCTGTGCTGTCGGAGGATACATATTCGCGAGCTGGCTGAACAAAACCAGACGTATCCTCCGACTGCACAGCATGATTTTCTCCTTGTTTACGTCTTTTTAGTTCGCTTTTCAAGCAGTCGGGTTTTTTGATTTTTTTTATTAACTTTTTTTATTTATAACTTTTTAGTTATTTTTTTTTATTATGTACATTTAAACATATAAGTGTTATATTTTTGAAATCACCTCTTAAAATCCTTTATTTTGATACCCCACACGATAGGTTAGGAAGAAAAAAAAAATTTGGGCCTCCACAATATGGCGCCCAAAAATCGCCATTTTCTTGTTTTCCAATTTTCATGTAGCCAGTGACACTCGCGGGGTTAAGACGAATCGATTGACGTAAGAACCATCAAAATCGGCCCACGCGTTTGGTCTCTAGAACGCCACATAGGAACAAACATACATACATTCATACATACATACATAGACTTATAAACACATTACCCTCCTTCGGCAGTCGGGTAAAAAGAGTTTTGTCACAAAACAACATACATACATATCATCATCTTCATCATCAGCCTTTTAATGTTCCCACTGCTGGGATACAGGCCTTCTCTCTGTGAGAGAGGAAATGAGCTTTAATCCACCACGCGGGCCCAATGCAGATTGGTGGGTTAGTCAGCTCTCAGTAAACTGCATTTTATGTTTTGCCAGGTATAAACAGGCACACTGGTAAACCATAGGTTGCGGCTAACTGAAAGCAGGCAACCATTTTTTTCGTGTTTCACATCATTTTCTTTTAAATGCCGTTTCATTCATTTGTAAAACTTATATAGGTATCTGGCGTTAACTATGAAACATAAATTACATTTTATTTAATTAAGGTGATTACGGCTGGGTATTGCCAGACATGACCTGGTGAAGGTTGCGTGGATCCACTGGTTACGAGACGCACGGGACCGGTCAATGTGGTGACGCTTGGGGGAGGCCTATATGTCCTGCAGTGGACGGCTTTCGGCTGATATGATGATGATGATTTCCAGACAACCCTGCAGCAATCTATTCTTTATCAAGTATAATTAATGACTATTAAGTTTTACCAAAAACAATATACCTGCAGATTTTAGGAGTGGGATCTTAGGCTATTACAGATTATATTGGAGGTCGATAAGTTTATTTTTTTATTTTCCGTTTAGAATCATGATTTTCATATCACCGCAATCACTAATGTAAATATGGGAATCTCACTATTGTAGACTCGGAAAAACCTCGGTATGTAAGTGATGGTTACCCATCCACGGACTGACCTCATCAAGCGTTGCTTAACCTTGAACATCGACCCGTGCGGTTTTTATTACTTAGCCATGAGTTATATGATATTTATCCTGCCCTCTTTTCTGACCCACTGAAGCCAAAGCGAGCGTCGGATAAATAAGGTTGCGGGTTACTTACTCGAAACTTCCGTGTTCCTTAAACCTTTAAATAAGAGCAGTCACCTGGGACCGAAGGCTTCTGAGCTCTTTGAACGCAAACACAATTGTTATTCAAGACCGCATCCGTTTCTTGAAAAAAATATAAAAATAAACCACACTATTTTAGTAAAACTTTCCAACTTTTAGATATAAATCTTTGATCTGTTTATTGAATTTTGATACTAGAGCCCTACCCTAGTACTTATTAAAGAATATTTTAATCTTCTTAAAAAGATTACAGATGACTTGTGTTTAATTTACATAATTTTTCAGTAGTTTGGTATTTAGTCGGTTCTTATAAAAATATTTATCTGATATTAAATAATTTATTAAATCTATTAATAGAAAGACTCATTAGTCTTATAATTGTTTGATTTAACATTCTCGGTGTAAATACCTATTATATATTATAAGAAAGCTGATATTTTGACAAATTCAAATATTTGTTCAAAAATCCTCCGTTTAAATAGACTCATATTTGAACAATCTTAAATCTGAATTATTGAATGTCAAAAATCCCAAAAGAAAAACATTTTGGCGCGTACTTACATACTAATCGACGGATCGAGGAGCTCGTGGCTACATAATAACAGCCGCACGGGTCGATCTTCAAGGTTAAGCAACGCTTGACGGTCGGTCCGTGGATGGGTGACCATTTCAACATACCGAGTTTCCTCCGTGCCTCGGAAAGCACGTTAAGCCGTTGGTCCCGGCTGTCATTTGAAGATCTTTGACTGTCGTTACGGGTAGTCAGAAGCCTAAGATCTGACACCAGTCTTGCCAAGGTGTATCGTGTTACCCAGTTACTGGGTTGTGGAGGTCTGATAGGCAGTCGCTCCATGTAAAACACTGGTACTCAGCTAAATCCGGTAAGACTGGAAGCCGACCCCAACAATAATTGGGAAAAAGGCTAGGCAGATGATGACTTACATACTAATCGATATGTTATCGGACATCCAGACGGACACATTTTACGACAGGTGTATATTCGATTTAGCAATATTAAACGAACAACCCTCACATTTAATGTCTTTTCGTTATATTTTTATATAGCGTCCTAAATGTCGACACCTGCCCTCTGCTCCATCTCACTCTGGCATAATACGAGTACATTAACGATCAATTTAGATTAATGTCAGATCGCATTCTGCGGCAGTTTGGATCGCAGTTCAAATAGCTGCCTCAGAAACATTTTGATTCATTAAAATGAGTAGGTAAAACATAACAATAGATATTTAAATACATGTTTATAAAAATAATGTGTTTATTCCATCAATGTTCATAATAATATTATAGCGTCATAGTGTAGCATAAGCAAAATCGATGTAAAGACAGCTGTGGAATGAAGTAACAAAAAAAAGGTCACACATAAAACTCCGCACGAATTTGCAAAGTTACGGAATATCGCTGTAGTAAATGAGTCACGCTACGAAAATGCTACAAGTTGACGTACGGTCACCGACACCGACACCGTAGCACGTAGCACATTAGCAGAAGTTGCTACGATGCCAATGACCGCTTACAACCCACCAGATAAAGCGACATCATACGCACGAACAAAAATAATATTATGTCAACAAAAAAGGAATTTAAGTAGAAAAAGAGATGCTGAAAATACGCTTCACTTCGATCCCAGTAGTAGTCAATACTTGACTCAAAAACTCGAAAGAATAATCATGCACGCGCAAATCAACAAACTGCCGGAATGAGCTCGATTGATATGTAAATACAAAGCTCGCATGTTACCCAAAAGTGAATAATTTATTGACGTCTGTTACTTCAATACACGCAAATTGTGTCGCGCGCTAAACCTTTCACATGGAGAGTATCTTATTTAGTTTATGATGAGTTACGACGAGGATAAAGAAAATTAAAATATTGTAATTACGATGTGTTCTTAGTAATAACTTGTTATTCGAAATTCAATCGTTATAACTTAAATACTTTTTAGAAAAAACCTGTTATATTGTTAAAGGTACTTAACTGGAAGAAATGAATATACTCGTATAACTTTACACCCAACAGTATGCTGAAAATAAAACCCTGATTTTTGCAGCAGACATGGCTAAAGATAAAGTTTTTCTAATAACATTTTTGGTAAGCTGGTGGAAAAACCTGAAGTAAATCAGAAGCCACTCTGAACTTAAACTGGTGCAATGGAGCGACCTATTTCACCAATAAGCCGCACGTTGTGTAACATTGTACTAACAGAGGAAGCAGAAAGTTAGACGTAGGAACTGCCGGTGCACTTGATAGATAATGCACGAACTTCTGTTAAACAAAGGACACTGGTACAATGGTCTAGCGAATGTTAATATCAGAAAAAACGGAGCACTTTTAAATTCATCCCTACTTATGGACCGTTGCGATATATTTTATCCTCGATTGAACTAGATTTAAACTAAATTCTTTTCGATTCTGAAGGAAGAGAGACAATTAATTTAAATAAATATAGCTTAAAAGTTTCTGGTACTGACACATTAATTGAGTTATCGTGGGACGGTATCTGCATCAAGCAGATTCGTTATTGTCAGTCTTCGGCAATCGAGTTGTAAAGCACTTTGTATCGAAATATCCTGTAATTCGTTCACGTAGAACACATTTTTACCTGACTACCCTCTGGTCTAGAAGGGTGTTCTTTTTTGAGTGTATTGAGTGTATGGTGATATGTGAGAGATAAATTATTTAATATTTTTTAAGAAAGGTCACTTGCTATTTTGAAGTATCTCCGGTCTATAATAGAATTGTAACCAAGTAGCATTGCCCCCACTTTGCTAGCGAATTTTGCTATAAAAAGGAACGCACTGTCTTTCGACAGATCAGTTTGTCCGTTCTTCTCCACGTAGACATTTAATCCAGCCCCTTGCTTTCCCCCCAGCGAAGCCCTGAACCGAGGTTCGTTCCCTCATAATATGTTTATGCTGACTTGATTTTCTATCATGTTTTATTTTAACCGTTACGAGTATTATATTTAAACTAAAGGGTATTTCAACAAGGACGGGTCGATGTTAAAATTGAATAAAACAAGATGTGTGTGAGATATTAACGAAATTTATTTTTTATTTAAAAGGCCCATTTATGCCAATTATAGATGGAATATGACATCGTTCTTATGTCCGCCGCGGCTTCGTATGGTGGCACGAATCCGAGAGGCCCAATTTTTAATGACTCTGCTGCATAGATCCGGCTGAATCCGAGCGATGGCCTGCGTTATGTTGGCTTTCAGGGCAACGGTCGAATGTGGTTTATTGGCATAGACCTGCGACTTCAGAAAACCCCACAAGAAAAAGTCTAGCGGAACTCTAACTCTACCCTCAAACCGTTCATGCAGAATGTCGATTCATCGATTGTGTCGTTCGCTGTGTGGCAAGTAGCGCCATCTTGCTGGCACCACATGTCGTTCACGTCCATATTGTTCAATTCAAGCCAACATAAATTGTTTATCATTGATCTGTAGCGTTCGCTCGATCTATGCAGCAGAGTCATTAAAAATTGGACTTCTCGGATTCGTGACACCATACGAAGCCGCGGCAGACATTTGAACGATGTCTTATTTCATCCATAATTGGCATAAATGGGCCTTTTAAATAAAAAATAAATTTCGTTAATATCTCACACACATCTTGTTTTATTCAATTTTAACATCGACCCGTCCTTGTTGAAAGACCCTTTATAATTAATTTGTTATCGATTTATTGTTAGATTGTATAACTGTGTTCTTTTGTTATTGAATATAATAATGTGTTATGTAATTGTGGTTCTAATTATAATGAACGAACCTATTTAATATGTCTATTATTGCAACGTCTCCCACATATTATATGTACATACCTACTGATCTATTTGTTTAGTCTGATGCAGTTGGTGGCATCAAAGCCGGAAACTCAGATAGTACTTAAATCTAACTGCAATAACTACCACCCACTGCATCAGATTGCTTGAAAAGTGATGTTGTTTGATCTCTTAGTTGGTTTTTGCAGCCGGGTTTTTTATCAATTGTATTTTACTTATTTATTTAATGGCAATTGCTTTCTGTACAAACAGTTTGCACCTAACCAAAACAATTTACTCAAATGAAATTAAATAATTTATTTGTAATATATTTGTAAATAGATGACAAGTTCACGAATGTTTAAGTAACAACAGATAGTTTCCTCATAATGACCATTGCTGGAATTTGCGCCAATCTTTCGTAGACATTGTTTTTGATGAACAGTAACCTAGTAAACTGGAGTGGGTTTCATTCCCTCATCATAATCTCATTATTTCATTGCCAATCCGTATTATCTTGCTGGTACAACCGGCGAGCGGAAGTATCTGAGCAGAGTAATCGAGCGGTGATTGCGGAAACAAACGAAGATTTGGTCAAAAGCGCAGCGGGTACATGAACTCCATCACGACAGCCCCTGATTCAAATGGGACTGTTGAGCATTTTGCCACGATGTTATCATTGCTTCTACATTCATTAAGGACCTACGTCCGCTTTAGTGCCGTAAAACTGTTACTTTCTAAAGCATACTCCTTAGTAACGGCTAGGTTAAAAGGTGTGAAACAAAAATATTATTGTTTCATGTACTTTATTTTTAACACAAGGTTTTTCCGCAACTAATAGTTTTGCTTTAGAAAAATAATTAACAACACGATATTTTTTCGCAACTTTTGGAAACTCTTCCAAAACGACTTGGATGTTTAAAAATATTTTTACATAGAAAAATTTATGGCTGGAATATCTTCATAACTCAAACTTCATCACATCACATCACATCATCAGCCCATTAATGTTCCCTCTCACAGAGAGGAGGCCTGTGTGGCCTCCTCTCTGTGAGAGGGAACATAACATAGCAACATAGAATATGTAAATCAAATAACTTTTGCAAACAAAACTGTTCAAAAGGAGGTTCAATATTGATATTTTGGCATCGAGCGGGCGCACGGCCAGTACTGCGTTAAAATTGGGCCGTATATATCGCCTTAAAGCAATGGTTGCACACAGATACGAGTACTTTAAATGAATGTGACTTTAACTTCTTTGTTTTCGACATATCTTTTAAGAGCTTTGGATGTTAAGCTTATGAGACCGTACAACCTTGTTTTATGAAAGTACAGTCAACACGATGGCACAATCTATCGGTAATATTTGGTGGGCCAAAACCTTCAAAATCTTCAAACGGGGTGAATAGGAAAGCAGGGTTTGAAAATAAACAAAACTTTGAGTGGAATTTATACGTTATTTAATTATTTTTTGCAGCATTTTATTAGGTAAGTACTCCAACATATTAAATAATTATAAAAAACGATGCTTTGTTTGAAACCAATAAAGTGGTATCAAAGTTAAAATCCTAATTAAAGGCTTTTTCCTATTCACCTCTGCATTCAAATTCACTCCCACACTATTCAATTTAACCGGTATTCAGTAAAAACCAAATTAGTTAATCTTGTAGTTTTTGAGGTTTTTATTGAATATCTTAGGATTGTTCGAGAGGATTTCAGTCTAGTTGTTGCACTATTGAATCTAAATTAAAAAAATATTGCAAATTGGTGCAGCCTTTTAACAAGCTTCCACTCTGTACCTGCTTGTCGTGTTCAAATCCGATTTCCAAAAGAAGCTTCTACCCATTCGAGCTGGCTATCAGTTAGCAAAAGTTCAGCAATCGAAGATGTCTCCCATGGCACTTTGCTCGATAGCGCTGTGCCGGATTCAATAGCACGATACTGTTTCTGAACGCCATTCGTGAAATGTTTAAGAATTATGGTAGATATTTTACCTGAAATCCGAAAGCCCGAATTCTGATAAAACTAACAACGAAATTGTACAATACTGTCTCTCTAATTTCATACATTCTTACCTAAATCGACATGACAACTGACATCAAGAATATCGAGCACAAAGCATAAGGACAATATCAAAAATAATACGTTTATTTATTTCAGAGATATCCAAAACAACAAACAAAATATTAGATATCTTTGTCTTACCAACGCAATATTCAGTAAACTCGCTATCCCACGAACCCAGCTCAAGTGACGTCATCATGTCATCCGCAACAGATAAAAGAGACTTTTTAATTTCAGACTTTTCATCTTTTGTTCAGAAGATCGCTAAATTGCGTGCCTAATGACAGCTATTAAAACAACTATCCGTTCATAAACCTGACTTATAAAAGCAGAAACACGTTTTTAAAGTTATATAATATCTATATTCATTATATATATATATATCTTTAGAAGTGAAAGTACTTAAAAAACCTTTTCCTTTCTATTTTTTACAAAATGCGCATGATTTCATAAAAGCCAGGAAACTGTAAAAACGAAAATTCATTCATTATTTCCCTTTAATTATACAGAAGGCGAACGGGCTAGGCTAGGCTAGGCTAACGAGGGAGTGATGTTACGAGCCACGAGTCACGAGCCACGGAGCGATACTTCTGGCCACAATGGCTCCGATGGGGATCGCTCGCCAAAAAACGAGGAATTTGCCGAGCAAATGTGAAAATATCCGTATCTTCGGTTCGGAGCCCTTGTCCGTTTGTAGCGGACCCCGCCCGCCAAGTTTAGCATTCCTCACTGAGGAAAAAGCCGAGCAACACAATTTTTTGTCCATGTATGGAACGCCGAATGACCGAAATATGGCTCAGGAATTTGTAATATTTAAAGGGTATAAAAAGGCTTATTTATTTACTATTCGGAGAAAATAGGTAACTGTAGTTAGATAAAATATTAGTATATCACTTTAAGGTTGAATTCCATTCTTAGCACGTCATAAAACGACTACGTTATTTGTCAAGCTATTTACGATAAGTTAGTATAGCTTTAGCAAAGTTTCAATTTACTGGGCATTGTTGCCAATTGGGTTGTTGAATTTAAAAAAAAATACGATTTTTAAAATTTATTTTGAAACTTTACATATCATAAATTTTATTGTCGTTGCAAAAATCTCTTAAATATTTTTTTTCAATTTATTATAAGCAATTGAAAATCGATAAAATTTTAAAAAGAACCACCTGTCTACGAACGGGCCATGATTGGTCGCCATGTTGGTGACGTCATAACGTTCAAGGAATTTCACCATAGTACAGTGTCACGTAAATTGACTAAAAATATCCGAAAATTAGTGCAAAAATATTATTTATAACAGCAAATTTTATTTAGACATGTGTGATAAAGGATTCATAAAGGCAAATTTCGAAAAGATATTTATCTGATGGACGATTTGGAAAAATTGAGCATAAGTAAAGTAGTCGTAATGAATATTACGTGATAGAGGACCGCGACCGGTGTTTGTCATTGTTGTTCATTGTACACATTACATTTAGAAACATAATTGTCATAATGTAATTGTTGTTACATATGGGTAGGTGATATTCGTGTAAAATAAAAAGCTAACAAACACGATTGGCGCTCAACTTCGACTTTAGATATCAAAAAACTTAATAGGTACCACAAAATATTATACAACCCGAAATCTGTAGAGCCTTTATTTTTATTTATTTTTTGCATAACATCCTTAAAATTTTCGGTATTTTTAATTATTTGCTTATCCCTTTATAATATTAAACACAAATATCTATATAATATAATTACAAACACTAAAAAACTTTGTAGAACAAAAACGTGAAAATATTAATTCGGTACATTTTCAAATATCTCTTAAATGCGTCGACCGATTTTCACAATTCAAACAGAAATATTAGTTTTACGCCTATATCCGTCATTTAAAATTAAAATAATGAATATATCTCCATAAACAAAAAATCATGTTTTGAAGTTACGTAATTATACAAAAATGTCAACTTTGCTCGAAAGTTCCCTTAAAAATTTACTTTTCTCAATCTTTAATGATCAAATTAAGAAATTAATCAGAATCTAATACTAAATTAGAACAAGATAACAACATAATTAACATATTCTAATTGGAATCTAGTTAGACATAGAACATTTCTCAAAACTTTAGTACAGTTTGCTAGGTTGGGTATTGCGCGAATCACATAATAATGGGGAGTTATTTGTAATATTCGTACATAATGATGCGAAGCAAGCACGATAACTTTTAAGGTTCGATATTTATGGCATTGACCATCAATGTATTCGATATTCATCAATATATTGACGATAATAACAAGATAAGAACATAGCTTATACAGTGTTTTGACTTATAACCAATTCCGGTTATAAGTCAAAACACTGTATAAGCTATGTGCCACAATGAGTAGAAATGAACGTTGTGACGTCACACGGGCTCGGTTTTGTTCGGAAAACTGTCGGGGTGTTTTCGGTACCGGATTCAAAAAAATATTTTCGATTGGATTTTACTTTGTAATTACAATGAAAAAAAAAAAACTAAAAATAGTTTTGTATGAAAACTTATATAATATGATCTTTCCATTTATTACAAAAAAAAAATTGGTTCAACAAACCAATTGTGATCAATTTCATTAGACTTCTGTAATATTTTTCACGATCATTATAAAATGTAGTATAACCACTTTTTCATTTAATGCTAAGTGCAGGTTTTATTGCAATGTGGTTGTCAAACGAAATATCTAAAAGCAATGAGCTGTTTATAAAGAAGCAAGAAGAAATAAAATCCTTGTATTTGTCTTAGTACAAATATTTTTTTGAGAGACATCTTTCAGCTGCTCTAACGATGTTAAGTTAAACTTGTCTCTGATCAGCTCAAAGACGCTAAACAAGGTGTTTAAAGACAAACGGCTTTCCAAAATGTTATGCAGTGTAAAACTAAATCTGAATTAAAATTTTATAAATTCCAACCTAACTACAGGGCAATCTTGTGCGTTCTTTAATGCTTTCATGCAATTGTGACAGTCTTAGCATGTTAGATTAATATTTTTGGAATGTGCGTATTTAAACTTTCGGCTTCAATTTGATACTAATTTCGACACACTTGTAAATATTCTTTTATTTTTGCGTTAGGTATTTTGTCTTTCTTAAATATCGTCTTGTTCTTCTCCTATTTCTTTAACAAGACACCATATGTAGCATATTTTACGCGGAGCACTCATACAAATCTAATGACTCCTCATTTGCCCTATTTTTACGAGTACTTTAGGCACTACTGCTAAACTTATATCCCTCCCAAAAGTAGGATCAAAAACAATTGGTAATCTTTTTGAAGGTAACATAGGTAACTTTGTCACAAATACTTTCCAATAGCAACCCACTGTAAATGTTATACAAACGAAAAAAAACCCTCTAGTAAGATACTTTTAACTATTACGTCAGCGACGTACTTAGTCAGTTACATGCAGTCAAATGTTAAGTAGATTCAATAACAATGTAGGTACTACGATTCACTTAGTTACGTGAACCACTATCATTACTAGCCCTCAACCTCACCACGTACCTAAATGTCACACCTGAAAGTGACAATTTAAACACTGCCTGGGCTTTATGCAATACGCAGTTACTGTATGTAATTGACATCAAGCGAAATGAAATTGTCGGCGAAACGAAACTTGAACCGAGTTCAGTTGAAACATTGTTATTAGGCTTATTGAATTAAAGACTACGTTAGCCGTGTTGAACGATTTTTCGATCGATATTCGCGTCACTATTCGCGCTAATGTGACAGCATCAAAGAAAAAAAAATAGGGTTTGTGTGTAGTCCCTATGACTTCTTATTTCTTTATTCAAAATTAAATTGCCAGCCTGTAAAGCAAAAACGTATTTTTTTATAAAAGCGAATGAACCCTAGTGACGTTTTTCGTTGTACGAAATGTAAGGCAGAACCAGGCACCACAGCGCAGCTGCTGTTAAACCGACGCTCTCATTGACTGTATAATATATTGACGACACGCCAACATTAAAAATCATTTGAGCTGTTAAAATAACACATGTTTTCATTAAAATTTTGCCGCGCTCATAGACCTTGGTATTTAGATTCAGTAAATTATTCGAAAAAAAAATCGTTTCAGCTGTCAGTGTCAGAGACAAAAGTTTGTTTTGAGTTTTCAATTTACAAACCGATAGTCCGATCTAACTGAGTGTTTAAAAACTGACAGGATCTGTCTAAATTTAAATAAATTCCCACATTTTATCACGTTATAGAAGGGTAGCTTAACAATCATTTTAATCATTTGTTTACGTTTTACGCACACACACAAGCATTTGCTGTGCAATCTGTATTACAATTTGCAACTTTGTTAGCGTATGCATAGACTACTTTTCAAACCTAATGTAAATTTCCAAAACTTCTCGAACTTCTCGAACAATGTTACTAGCTGTGTGAACATTGTTATTATTTATTAATACTTATTCCTTTCACTTTTTTATTATTATTATAAAAATAACATTTAAAAATACAAAAATAGTAGCCCACCGGTATCGGGAACAGGGTCCAAGCTACCGGTGGTCAGGGTTCCTGAAAGAGGAACCTCCTGACTATACGCGCCGTGTCCAGGAGTAGGTACCGCTTTCTGGATCAAGCCCTTGATCCAGCTGCCCAACGAGAGCCTCCTCAGATGTTATTATTATTTATTACCGGACTAACTCCGCCCACAAATCCGTGGTCCGGATAAAAACCGAACGTGTGTAAGCACTATAATCTGTTTCTACCGCAATGATTCGCAGAGCCAACTTCAGAGACACAAAGATCCGCTATGACTACTGTATCACATATGAAACGATCGATTTTCCTAATGATACTAAACCAAAACAATATATTTCCTTCGTATACCTTCTAAAAATAATCTCGTATAGCGTTTCAAATAAATCGGCCGTTTCATTTGATAGAACCAGTGTCCCAGGTGCATTTCATAGGTGAATTCAATACAACCCTGCGTAGAATAAGTAGGTACTTACCTAACATTTGGTTTCGAGAAAAATATTCGGATAACGATACGTAATCTACATCTACCTATGTCAGATCAAGCATTCAAGCTTATTTATTAAGTATAGGAGTATAGTCTGGTATAAGCAAACCTTTTAATTAAGGGTCAGTCAACCACACATTCACACAACTCCGCTAATCCTTTGTTTACGACTCATAATGAAGATTCTGATCTTCAGAAAACGACCTTGGGCCCGTCCATCCTTAGAGAGGCTTGAGACCCGCAACAAAAACAAATCAAAAGGAAATAATATATATGTATAGGTTCGTACTATAAGCTTAACCTTTTCACATGGAAGGTAGACAGATTATAAAAGGTACATTAACGGTTGTTAACCAACCTGCTAATCCAATAAGCTCGTTATATCGCAACGGAAGCTGGCACTGATAGTGCCAGGATATCCGCGTTGAGGAAAAGGGCACCTGCATAAGAAAACTATGCACGATAACAAATAAATTGATCAGTAAACCGCGCAAACTGTGAACAACTATTGAATGAAACTTGCAGATCCTATCCCACTATAGCACACTAATATTATAAAGGCGAAAGTTTATGAGTGTGTTTGTTACTTCTTCACGCCAGAATAGCTGAACGGCTCTAGATGAAATTTGGCACAAAGATAGATTATAGTCAGGAATAGCACATCGGATAATTTTCGATATTCACGCGGGCGAAGCCGCTGACAGAATCTAGAAATACATAATAAAATAATAATAATACCAGCCTTTTACTGTTTCACTGAAGGGCAAAGGCCTCTGCTCATACAAATAAGGTATTAGCATTCATCACCACGCTTGCCCATCATATTAATTATATAAAGTTCAGGTTTCCTCACGATGATTTCCTTCACCGATGCTAGCGATGTCTAAAATGAACTTATAAAGTACATTACTATTGAAAAAGTCACATTGGTACTTGCCCAGATTTTAACCCACCTTCTCAAGCACGAGAGGCAAAGTCTTAGTCACTAGGCCACCATGACATTTAGGTTAGAAATATAAGCTTCAAAAGAATAAAACTGCATTTTAATACAGAATACAGTGTGATGTAAAACAATTTTAGATTTTGCTTAGATATTAATTTTTTGCACTGATTTCGATACTGTTTCTACAATGACATCGTTGTATTTTTTCCAATAGCGGTTTTTATAACAGGTCCCACCAATCAATTTTATCTTTCTTTTTTAGAATGGTGCTAAAAACATCCACAGTGTACCCGGTTGTTTTGTAGTGAGTTCTCTTAAGATTTTTTATCATATTACATCTAAATCGACTATTATGTGAGCATCTACTGTCATTCAAAAAATCACGTGAAACAATCGCAGGATTAGCCAGTAATCGATATAAAAAAAATTCGAAGTACCTTAGAAAATACGTTGCATAACAAAATTTATCTTTCCACACGGCGGATGTATCATGGACATCGATTTCTGTCAAATTGGCCGGTGTTCCTCCTTTAGGGAAAGCGAGATCTGGTGTAATTACAGTAACTTCATGACCACGCTTCGCTAGTTTTTGAAGCAAAGGTCGAAATATTACTTGATGACTTATAGAAGCAACTGGTCATATTGCTAAGATTCTAGCCCCTTCACTGTAGTTTACAAGTAAAGTTAAAAAATTTGAGAAGAAATTTATCTAGTAGTAGACACGCTTCGATCGACAATCTATCGAACTCGTATTATGACACGATAACTTGAGAAAATACCCCGATTCAAATAGTTAAATGCCCATAACTTTTGGACGGCTGAACTGAACCGATTTTCATCAAAGATACCTAAAAAATCTTTCAATAAAGTCAACTTTCAAACAAAAAAAACTAAATCAAAATCGGTTCATCCGTTTAGGAGCTGTGATGCTACAGACAGATACACAAATACTCAAACACTCGGCTACACGCAAAGATCGCTTTTAGCGATAAGGCCGCCCATTGTGTCACCCAGTGTAATATTTTCTTCGTCTATAATTTCTGTAACTTATATGGTGTACATAATAAAGAGTATTCTATTCTATTCTATTCTATTCTACACACGTCAAACTTATAACACCCCTCTTTTTCTGTCGAGGGTTAAAACGTCATGTTAACAATTTATTTACAAATCCGCATAGATAGGTGCAGTTGTCTGCAAATGATCCAAATCATCCTACGTTCTACTAATATTACAAATGCGAAATGGATGGGTGTATGTTTGTTACTCAATCACGCTAAAAAAGCTAAATGAATATAGATAAAATTTTGGCACAGAGAAAGATTATAGTTTAGAATAGCACGTAGGCTATGTTTTATTCCGGTGTAATGTTCCCTCGGGATAACAAAACACTTTAAACGCAGGCGAAGCTGCGTGCAGAGAAGCGTATCTATACCAGGGCTTCCCAATCTTTTTTTTGTACTGTGACCCTTTTCATAGTGTATATTTTTTGCGACGCACTTGTACCTTAGTATTGATAATTTTTTGTTTTTCTAATTGCTGGAAAATATTGATTATAAGGAAAAACAGAAGTCAATGAGCTTGCTTTTCTGAGCATAACTTTACAAATCAGAGCTAAAGTTTTAAAATAGTTACTCTCCTATCATTTCCTCAGTTGATATGTCATCTGTCATCATCATCATCGGCTTATGTTCTACGACTTAATTACTGCAACTGCAAAATAACCAGTTTCGCATAAGAAGGTGCGACGCGACGTATCAAGCGGTACTAGAAATCTTGAGTACTCAGAGTTGGATAATCTTGGAATACATTACTCTAAAACTGAATTTCGTTGTATTTATCAAGTAGTATTTTGCGGTTTCAGGCTCGTATTACATATTTCTCATTGTTCCAACAGCTGTTCTTTTTCGTTTACGACGCCCGTGAGAGAGCACTACGACGCTCCGCGGCGTCGGTGTCGAGACGCACAGTTTGGGAATCCCTGATCTATACAATATTTTATAATAGGTATGTGTCCGTAAATTCATAGCTATTATGACAGCTAACATGAGAAATTATTACCTTGATATTTATCAAACGCGATCTCAATGCATACAACTTAAAGATAACATGGGACAGTTACATTCATGTTTTTTTTTAATTCCATCTTCAATATCGTTCAACATCAAAAAGTCGTTTTTGTATATCGAACATATTACCAAAAAAATAAAAGTTACAAAAAACACGCTTTCATAAAAAAACAAACTAAAAAGTAGAAAATTATTATCAATAAATTTAAATTAAGAACAGCGTGATAAACAAAAAAAAAGCGTGGGGTAATTTATAAGATTTTTTCAAAATTTCACTCTACTTTTACCAATATCTGTCAATAAAATAATACAAAAATTGACATCACGCTTTTTTACAATTTATTTATTTATTTAGACATCATGCACAAAGGTATAAAGGCGGACTTAATGCCGTAGGCATTCTCTACCAGTCAACCAAGGGTGGTGAAGAGACAAAATGGCAGGTGCATAGTTTATACAATTAATATTTTTATTTTGTTAATCACACTATTCTTAATTGAAATTTATTGATAATTATTTTCTACTATTTAGTTTGGTTTTCTATTAAAACGTGTTTTTTTGTTTTAAAACTATTATTTGTTTTTTACTTTTTAGTTCATTCGCTAATCCTGAGATCCTGATAGGGGTATTGGGACAAACTATTTAAATTATTACATTGTCATCGGTCCTTGATAAGTGTGAAAAGTTTCAAATTAATCCGACGTTTTGAAGGGGGTGAAAATTAAGTTAAAACGATTCCGTTACATAGATCCATACTTACCAAGCTAATAAAAGCGTGTACAAACTAGTCAGGGTGTTAAAAGATAACCAACAGAACCCATTTCCAGCATTGTTTTGAATTTTAGTCTTTTTGTCGGTTTGTCTGTTTAGTTGCGCACGCATCACGTAAAATATACGAAACCAATGTAGATAACTTTTATACATAAAAATTGTGCGTAACTTGAACTATTAACTACTTAGTTTTTATTGCATCGCAATCGGTCAGTCTATCAAAAGATATACATATAAAGTGTTCAAGAAATAAAATATCACAGCACACGCAATTCAGATACTCTGATAGTTGAACTCCGTATTCCATAGATGGCGTTGTGCATTTGACGTCATTTTCTGTAGGAAGATGTAAAATTCTCTGCGCCAGAATTACCCTAGGAAAAAATATTTATGAAGACCCCTACCCTACATACATTTTCTCTCCACTGCCCGTTGAGTGACTGTAAGCTTTCTGATAAGGCCCATTGTAAGCGACCACGTCTCAGAGCCATATCATCACTGGCAACACACAGTGGTCATAGAATTTCGTCTTAAGACACAGTGGTAAGTTGGACGAGAAGATACCGCGCAACTGCCCGAACGCTGCCCAGCCGAGTCGGATTTGACTGTTGACCTTTCTCTCGAAGTTGGCCCTACCTAATTGGATCGTTTGTCCCAGGTAGACATAGTCGCCCACAACTTCGAGTGTAGAGTCTCCGACCTTGATAGGAGCCCAGTCCTACAAGGTCATACGTAACATGGGCATTCAACATCACCTTGGTTTCGTCCATGTTCATTCTAAGACCCATTCTTTCGGAAGCTCTACTGAGATCAGAATCAGAATCAGAATGCTTTATTTGTAAACATAGGTCAAATTACAACAGAGTGCATTCAGATCATCGAGCATTGTACTGAGGTCCTCCATGGTCTCAGCCATACCCAGTATATCGTCGGCAAACCGAAGGTGAGTGATGTACTCGCCATTGACGTTGATGCCTAGTCCTCTCCAGTCCAGAACCTTGAAGACATTTATGACATCCATGGTTCTGGACCAGTGCAGTGGTAAGCAGTTTCGGCGATATGACGTCTCTCTGTCTCACACCTCGCTGCAGAAGGACGGATACCGAGATCTGATCTTAAAGTCGAACTGACATGGTGGCGTTTTTGTATAAACACTTAACACTTCGATGTACCGGTAGTCAATTTGGCAGCTTTGGAGAGACTGCAGTACAGCTTAAGTCTCGATCATTCGGATCGAAGGCTTTCTCGTAGTCTAGAAACGCT
Organism: Anorthoa munda; assembly: GCA_945859665.1. NCBI lineage: Eukaryota > Metazoa > Arthropoda > Insecta > Lepidoptera > Noctuidae > Anorthoa > Anorthoa munda. Next base: position 53,314,982 of record OX243893.1, on the reverse strand, counting down.
AAACAGAGAGGCAGGTTGTACTCTTCGGTCTTCTGTATAACCTGCCGCAGCGTATGTATGTGGTCTACGGTGCTGAAGCATTTACTGAAACCGGCTTCTTTGGGAGGCTGGAAATCGTCAAACCTGCGTGCGAGACGATTCGTGATGACTTTTGAAAACAGCTTGTAGACATGGCTAAGAAGTGAGACAGGCCTATAGTTCTTCAGTAGGGCATTTTCACCCTTCTTGAAGAAGAGGACCACCACACCCCTGCACCATGCCTGTGGCGTTTTCCCCTTGAGTATGACGGAATGAAACAGCTTCCGAAGGGACCTTAAGTACTGGGTTTCCACCCACCTTCAGGAGTTCGGCCATAATTCCATCATCAAACGGTGCATTGTTGTTCTTAAGCTGTTTCAGAGCCATCCTAATCTCATACAGGCTGACGTCCGGAATGTCTTCGGTATAGTGTCGCGTCAATCTAGCACTAGGGTCATTTGCTAGATTCGCGACGGGTTTACTGGTTGACGTGTACAAATGCCCATAGAATCTCTCGATCTCCCTCAGAAGCTCTGGTTTGGCGGATACGATCCTGCCATCATCGGTCTTCAATTTCGTGAGATGGCTCTGCCCAATAGATATACATACATAGACTGATAAACTCATTACCATCTGTTCGGGGTTGGGTTAAGATAGAGATAAAGGATGAGATAAGAGATGAAAGTCAGTTTAAGGTTAATAAATTCACTGTATTGTCTGTTTCCACAAAATATGAAATTAAGACTAATTTATACTATGGTGAACGATATGGGATTGTGAGTCACGCGCACGGTATGTCGCCGAATTACTTACTGAACTATTGCTGTGTAAGTGCAATACTATAAATTATGGAAACATACTGAGCGGGTGGCGCAGTAATGATGAGCCAGGTAAACGTACTGTACGGTGGTAGACCCGTACACCATCCTTTGGCAGTCGGGTAAAAGGCATTTCAGCGCAGCTCTCAGGCAAGTACACGCCCCCTGCATCGCTTATTACATCTTCATTCTATGATTTTAAGGTATGGCGGGTTGGGTCGTGGTTAGTTGCTGGAAGCTTATGCCCCAAACCCACTCGGTGGGGTCCTTCTCTAATCCCAGTCACTTTCGCACTTGGTATTAGGTGCAGAATGCATGGGAATCTTTGAAAACTTTGAAGGACCGTAGTTTGGTCCCTATAAGGTTTATAGGGTTCAGCTAAAATTGTTGCAAATTTAATGAACTTTCAAATAGTACCTAATTTTGTTAGTCGAATACACAGCATAGATACAACATAAAGTGAAAATGGCCTAAAACGCAGATTTCGCGTGTTGCGCAGCGAGCACACGTTTTTCGAAGTTGCAAATTTGGATAACACTAACCTAACCTGGTTCAGAAAGGGTGGTACAACATACTAAAAAGCCAGAATTACGTCAAGTTTTGCGATTTTAATATCGATTTCTACTGGGCTATAAAAAACTACGTTCTTACAATTATATGATTAGGACGGTTCACCGTGACTTGTGCCTGTCTACAAGACTGAGAATCTCTTCAAGCAAAACAAATTTTTCAATAATATTTCTTCCAAGTACACTGAAGATTTATTCGTTTGACTACGCTTTGTAAACAAATATCCCTCCCCGGGCATAGAATATATTCTGTTTATTAAATCGAACGAAACACAGCGCATATTGTTCGTTATAAATAGGGCTGTATCTTAATACTATCGCGTTATTTCAAACTTTGGCAATAATAACTGAATGTAAATAGCATTATTATGACGGCTTACAGATTTTTAAGCACCATTAAAGAGCAACGTTTTATTGCGCTTCGTTTCCACTGGTTAGTTTTTATTACTTTCGTTTTATTATACTCCGTGTTGAAATAACAGCTTGGTAATTTAAGGGACAGCGGGAAGTTTTAATAAAAAAACTTGTACAACTTATTTATGAAGTCAAAAAGAAAAATACGTAAAAAATACGCCCTGAATTTGTGATTAGAATAGATAATAGCGGCCTGACAGTTTTCACAAAGCTTTTATTATGGCGGAATAAATAGAATCGCTAAACCTGAAACCACGGAACCAACTCAATGGTTAACAAATTACTGTGAAATTATTATCTGTGAAACTATTGGGCGGTAAAAATCATACTTTATTGCCCTACAGTTTAAACAAATAAACTTCAATTTGCGTAACGTTTACAGCGTCAGCCGGACCTATTTTGAACAATCATAATATTTTTTGTAAGAATAGATCCACATTTTTTCGAGGTAGATGATAACAATGACTGTAATAAGAATTTCGACTGAAGTTGGTCCAGCAGACACGCATAAATTATAAGATTAGTTGAATTTGATAACTATGTCTGTAGCGACTGTGATGCTTGATTTTATAGCTTCAAAGAAAACGTTGGTATGAACTAAATAGACAACTTAAACTGAGAACGTAAGCAAAACGAGTAAACGAATTTTACACACAAATTGAATAAAAAAATTAAATCGGAAGAGTCATGAATATAAGCTTATCCGTGCAGTACCAAAGCTATATGAACATGGAATACTGCGGAAAATAACAAAACAATACTGTACATTTAATCTTATTACAGTATTAAATAAACATGGGATAGAAACAGGGAATATGGGCCCGATAAATTCTCACTAAGCCTCGATAAAGGCCACAGGAATCCTTTTGTATTTCCCTTTATATGTGACGTAATTTTTACCTTTATAAAAGATTCATGTATTTTAATTGATCCGGTTTGGATTAACTTAGGGCAGCCCTTTTGTTGATCAGGCGCGTTCCTAAAGCAGTGTAGTTAGAAAACATATATATAATCTGAACCTTGGAAACGGCTCCAACGATTTTCATGAATTTCTGTATGCAAGGGGGTATAAGGGGCGATAAATTGATCTAGTTAGGTTTAATTTTTAGAAATCGTCGTTTTCTCTATTTCCACCCGAGCAGAGCAAGGTCGCCCAGGTGCTTTATATATTATTAGGGACCTACTATCTAAGCGCTAATACCATGAAGTTTGATTATACCGTTTGCCCATGGACGGAATGCAGGAACTATAGAACGCCACCTGCTCTGCTACGATCCTTACAATACTAGGAGGAATCAAAAAGTAGTGAGAATGACATACTCCTTGGTAAGAAAAAAAAAATACTGGCAGGCATAGCTCAGATACATATTTGTAATATTAATAAAGAAAAAAATATTCGATTCTCTTTTGTTTTTTTCTGAATGTAGTCATTTGTTTGCTTCGTGTCGGAACGTGTTCTCGAAAATGGAGAAAAGTGCGAGCCGTTATTAAATACCTATGTTTAAAAAAGTTAACGACGCATGAGATCCATTGCGATTTGGAGGCAACATTAGGAGAGTCTGCTCCGCCGTATTCCACTGTCGCAAGGTGGGCTTCTCAATTTCGATTAGGGAGAACGAGCACGGAAGACGAATATCGTTGCGGCCGTCCATCGACGTCAGTCACCCAAGAAAATGTTGCGAAAGTCGAGAAAATTGTATTGTGCGATCGAAGAGTTACCATCCGACACTTAATTCAAGAAACGGGCATTTCATATCGAAGTATTCAATCCATATTGAAACAATTTTTGAATATGAGAAAAGACACCGCAAGATGGGTGCCGAGAATGTTAACCGACAGTCAGAAACAAAATCGACTTGACATTTCGAAAATATTGTTGGACAAGTTTCAAGAAGATTCTGAAAACTTTTTGTGTCGTTTCGTAAAAATGGACGAAATATGGATGGGTCCATCATTTTGATCCCGAGACAAAACAGCAATCTTCGCAATGGAAACGGCCATCATTACCGACTCCGAAGAAGTTTCGTGTCGTGGCATCGGCTGGCAAGGTGATGGCCTTAATATTTTGGGACTCAGAAGAGATATCGTTGATTGATTACCTGGAGCGTGGAACCACTATTACAGGCCAATATTATGCAGCTTTAATTCCCAAGTTGAGGAATGCCATCAAAGAGAAAAGGAGAGGGAAACTTCGAAGGGGCGTGCTGTTTCATTACAACAACGCACACGCGCATTGGTCGGCAGTTGCGTTAACTGCCATTCAGCAAGCTGGCTTCGAATTGGTTGACCACCCCTCTTATTCACCAGATCTGGCGGCTAGCGATTTTTATCTGTTCCCCAAATTGAAAAAATGATTAAGGGGAAAGAGGTACGAAGACGATAACGAGGTGATGGATGCCGTGGAGAGCTTTTTGCAGGACCAAGACAAAACTTTTTTTCTGAAAGGGATTGAAGCCTTGGAAAAGCGCTGGACTCGGTGTGTAGAGAGACTCGGAAACTATGTAGAAAAATAATTTTAATAAGTTATCAATAGCAATGACTAAGAATATAATGATATTCTATTTCATTCTCATTACTTTTTGATCCCTCCTCGTATATACATTTTCTTATATGTATCTCATATCTGAACATACACGAAGCACGCAGATTATTAGTGCTCAAAATTATTAAACTATCTATACTTATACTTGTATTTTTTTGTCACTAGGTACAAATATCTACTTTTTAACCTCAAGTTTGTATTTTACATCATTCCTTTTTATATCATTCAAAGTTACACCACGCATACTTCACTAAGAACGTATTTCCACAGCATTTGTGAACAAATATTTTGTATATTTGTTGTACAAAGCCAATAAGTAGGTACCTACCTGTCGTTAAAAGAGCGGGGAGCCTGGATTCCCGTTTGTCCTTGACCCCGCCGGCTGCTTAAATCTCAGAGCCGGGATATAAAATAAAACTTTAATTCTTCTAAGACAGTGGGTGGGCCCGCTCATGGCAGTAAATCTGTTATTATTAGATATGAAAAGTCCTAATAGGTACCTTTAAAAGTTATTATCCAAACTACTTGCCTAGACTCTTCCAAACTATGTTGGAGTAGGATTCCAATTCAACTGGATACAGTTGAATATCAGCTTTTTATCTGGGGCAAACTGGCTAGCTGAACTCCACAAACCACAAACTGGGTACCTATCTATCTTCCAAACTATACCTATCATTAATATAAGCTAGCTTTAGAATAATAACGGTAAAAAACGACAGATATTGTGCAATAGGTATTGTATAACTACATTTTCTAGTTATTTTTGTGTAGGATATTAAATAGGTAACATGTTTTAAATAACGGAGCTTGTATTAAAATACCGACTGAGTTATACCTAACTGTATAGTCTCATTTCTCATCCATCTTTAAACCTATGTGTAACAAAAACTCAACAAAATTAAAAATATAAGCATGCGAGGTAGCTATAGCTAGGCGGTGCAAGGTTGTGTATTGGCGCACACTTTCACAAATCTCTTCGTGGAGCTTGCGTGGTGCGAGATGCGAAGCGAGAGTGACGGTGTGTAGCTGGGGTGCGAGGTAGCGGACTCTTTAGATGTGCGCACATTCCTCACTCACATCTCACGCACAAATTCCTCGGTCGCAACTCTCACACACTCTATTTATTTTGTATGTGCATATAATTAGCTGCGAGCCCTTTCCCACCAGATATGGCTACCACCGTAGAAAATGGAGTGATCCCATTGCTACCTCACATAACTCTGGTAGCAAATCACCCTAAAGACTCGACTGCGTTCAATGTCTGATCATTACCTAATCCCGTGCGTCTATCAATCTTCACGGTAACCAATTTATCCTCTCAAACTTCCTCCATACAACATACGATCCAAATGAGTAATTGAAAAAGGCAACTAATCTCAGTACGAATATTTCAACAGCTTTCGAAAATTAATTATATGTACACCTGAGGGATGTATATCGGATGGCTCGCAGACATCCATCAATCGAATCTACGCATTCGGAATAGGAGGTTAGAAGCTAGATGATAGAAATAAATATTCCTTGCATTTACACAAGTATGTTGGAGTGAGCTTCCAGTCTTATCGGATGCAACAGGCAGTCCCTCTATGTACAATAAAAACAGTATGTTTCTTGACCGGTATCGGATGTCGAACAACCATCTCACGAAAGCGGATGAATCTTATAACAAGTAAAATTTATAAACCCACGACACTTTTTTATTTCATGCTACATACCTTATTTATCTAGTAGTAGACACGCTTTGATCGACAATCTATTGAACACGTAATTATGACACGATATCTTGCGAAAACACCCCGATTCAAATATTAAAATGATAACACCCCTCTTTTTCACATATAACATAAACCCACTCTGTACACCGGTGCCTCAAAAACAACATTTTAAGTTCCAAAATAAACATACACTCATCAAAATAATTGTAAGTTTTGTATTAAATTCTTTTTGCTTATCAAAATGGATAAATGCTCACCAAATATTGTTTTACTGAAACAATAACATTCAAACCGAAAATTTCAGTTCTACATAGCTTTAGTGTAATCAACTTATCCAACCTGAATCCAAAATATATTATTGTCAAACTAAGATTACAGTCGTTTCCCTTTATTTATTTACCCCGCAACCCGCACAGCCGCCATCGGCACGTGATGCACAGACCGCGGGACACAACTTTCGATGTGCACTTGGAAATTTTTGATGATTTTAAGCAACAGTTTTTTAGTGAATGTGAAGTAAACTCACCAATTAGCCAATCAACAGTGATGATTGGTTAATTGGTGAGAATAGAAAGAGAGGGCGGCCAGCTAAATCTAAAAAGCTCTAGTGATTCAATAATTTCCTTCTTTTGTCAGTTTTTAGAAAGTTTCTGTGATTGACTGATTTTAACTATTGTGTTCCTTGAAGTGCCATTGATAAATCTTAAGTACAAATTAATCTTATATGTACCTATAAATATAATTAAACATTACTTCGTTTTATTTTTGTTTTGTTTTTATTTTCCTACCAGCGATTCATTTTATTGCCTATCATTTGTATTGCAGTAATAATTATTGAGAGTGAAGTATGTATTTGGCTAATGTTATCATATTTTAATCAAATTTATAAAACAAGTAACATGTGTTTGGGATACGCAATATTATATTTGGTATTAAAAATAATTGTACAATCGACCGTTTGCTTTTTTGCATAGAAATATAAAATACAGCTTTTTTGCCTCAACTAAAATGACTAAATTGAAATTCATGAAACAAAATATTGGTAATATCTATTTAGCGATAATATAAAATATTAGGTCTAATATAAATTAGCTTTAAAGGCATTTATATATTTTTATGGCATAGCATAAAAAGAAAAATAGCTTAATTTCTACAATACTTCATGAAACACAATTTGGTGAGCATTTATTAATTCTGGCAGGTATTTAGAATTTATTGGTAGTATAATAGGTGCATTTCTGGTAGGCGTTTAAATACGAGCCCTAAATTAACACGAGTGCATTAATTACTCACTTTAGCGAGGTACGTAATCTACTTTTCTTTCAACTACCAATCTACCTACCGTGATAAAATATACCTCTCAAAATAAGAATACTCAAGGTAATGAAAAATATTTATCTAATTTGCAGCTGTATTTACACTTTCTGGAGTAGAATTCATATCGCTATCGATGTCTATTTCCATATGAAGTATCAAAGTTTTACAATGATACAAAATGCGCGCCATTAGTTCGTTTTTTTAATCAAATCGATTTTATTCATCCGATTTTTGTTTTCAGCTAGTATCTTTTTGATCTAATGCATACATTTTATATTCAAGTTAATGGGAGACATTAAACCTCTGTGGTAAATTTATAAAAACAGTGCATTTACATGCAGTGCATTTCTGCACTGTTTTGGTTCTAAGCAAAAAATGCGTTCTTTGTGATCGGTTTTGTAGTGATTAATTATAACGTTAATACGTAGTTGAAAGAAAAGTAATATTGTATATATAAATATATAAAAACAGGGGTGCTCGTAGCTAAATAATAACAGCCGCACTGGCCGATCATCAAGGTTAAGCAACGCTTGACGAGGTCGGTCCGTGGATGGCTGACCATTTCAACATACCGAATTTCCTCCGCGCCTCGGTGCCGTGTTCTGGCTGTCATTTGAAGATCTTTGACAGTCGTTACGGGTAGTCAGAAGCCTGAGACCTGACACCAGTCTTGCCAAGGGGTACCGTGTTACCCAGTTACTGGGTTGTGGAGGTCAGATAGGCAGTCGCTCCATGTTAAACTCTGGTACTCAGCTGAATCCCGTAAGACTGGAAGCCGACCCCAATGTAGTTGGGAAAAGGCTCGGCAGATTGATTGATGAAAATATAAAAAAAACAGCAAATAAAATACTTGCAATTTTATTATGATGAATCGTTAGATTCTTTTCTATATAAACTAGAATCTTCACTTGAATAAAAACATGTGTTATCATAATTATGTTTAATCGATAAAATCATCATTAATAAAGTCGAATGATAAAAGAAATCGATTCGGTACCGCTTTAGTTCGTCACTAAATCATACATTTTTGAGCTGTCAAATGTAAAATAATATGCTGGACGGAGAGTAGGGTAAAGGTTCAGCTTCACATCTCTATTCGTGTTCGCGTATTTGTCTTATTCGCCCAAATAGGACGATGTGAAGTAGCTCTATTCGTCTCTATTTGTTTATTCTCACGAACAAGACGAATACGCCAAATAGTCGAACACCCGTATCCACCCGGCTGTCGGTTTATTGCAACATATCAAAGGATTGCGAATACGGCGAATTTGTTCGTTTACCGGCCACACATCGCTCGCCAAATAATAAGCCGCTGCTGCAGTTAACAAGTCCATCGTAAACTATAGCAAAAATATTCGTAAATATTCGGCATATTTGCTGTTCGTGAACGATGTGTAGTCGGTGTATTTAGTGTTATTCGGAATTCAACCCGAATATAGCGAACAAAGGCGAAAAAAAACGTGAACTTCGAATAGCGATGTGAAGTGCCACCATAAGATTTTCAGGCTTCTGACAACACGTAAGGACTGTCAAAGATCTTCAAATGACAGCTGGGTTCAACAAACTGGGTCTTAACGTGTCTTCCGACTTTCCGAAGCACGGAGGAATCTCTGTATGTTATGTATGAATGGCCACCCAGTCACGGACCGATCTCGAAAAGCGTTGTTTTACTAATTGTCTATCGAATTCATTAATTTGGTATAGACAATATAGCATACACATGATTTCCGTTTTTAGTTATATCGATACTTTAAAGTAGGTATTATATCAATAGTAACCTTGAAAATATTAACAAGTGGGGCTAAATCCTTTGGACTCTTACTTGACCCAACCAAATCTGAAGCGCTCATTGTTGGTGGTAAATATTTGCTCAATATTTTAAACCCCCAAGCCCTCCCGCCAGTAGTGTATGATTCAGTGCCCATATGTTATTCGAAAAGTGCGGAAAACGTAGGCATCCATGTGGAGACTAACCGCTCTTGAGAGGTTCTTGTTGTTGATGTATGTTCTCACCAAACTTCTGGGCCGCCCTTTTTGGGCCCGGTATGGCGAGAACTATAAGTAAGAGAGTCTTCTACTACTTTCAGTCTCTTAAACGCCTCCAAAAATTCTTACCATATCACACTAAGGTCACTCTCGCTCAATCACTTCTTCTACCACTCATAGACTATGCGGATTTATGTTTTCTAGATGCAACGGAGGTACTCCTGAATAAACTCGAGCGATTGCATAACTTTATTTTTGGCCGCCGCAAATACGATTATTTGTCGGAGTTACGGACTAAATTGAATTGGCTGCCGATTCGGCGTCATCGAAATACTCTTATCCTATCCCTTCTCTATACTATCCTTCTCAATCCTAATTTTCCTCAATATATTCGTGAATGCTTTGAGTACTTTGTCACTCGGGTAAATCTTGTCGCACTTTAACTTCTCTTCTCCTTCGTACTCCACGTCAAACTGCCAGCCGCTATGATGGATCCTTCTCTGTTACTGCAGTGCGTCTCTGGAACTCTCTTTCACATTCCTTAAGCGACAGCGCTTCTCTGAACGTCTTCAAGTTCAAGAGGAAAATCAAAGATCATTTTCTTTCAACCCAAAGGGCAATGAAGAGAGAACAGAAATGAAGACATCCGAAAGAGAACCAATGTTACCGACATAGCCCGAACAATTGCCGAAGTTAAGTGGCAGTGGGCAGGGCTCATATTGCACGCCGAACGAATTGCCGTTGGAGCCGAAAAGCTCTGGAGTGATGACTGCGTACCGGAAGATGCAGCGTTGGAAGGCCTCCTTCCAGGTGGAGCGACGACCTGGTCAAGACCACGAGACTCCAGTGGATGCGAATAGCACAGGACCGATCGGTGTGGCAAAGCTTGGGGACCTATGCCCAGTGGACATCTTTCGGCTGAAATGATGGTGATGATGAGATACTGTTTCTAAAATGTAGCTGTGCACAATAGGCCATAATTGTTTCTGTTACTTATATTTACCATACCTAATGTACCTACTACAGGTAAAAAAGAAAATTCTTAGTGTTTATGTACAGGTACCTATTAAGTTGTTGTATGTAGAAAAATATCTCAGGATTGAATTTATCATTCCTTGGAGGGCATTGCAAAAGATGCAATAAATTGGAAATATATTGAAACAGATTTAAATCTATATATATAAGAGAAAGTTTGTATGTATGTTCATTAAAGACTCCGAAACGGCTGGACCGGTTTCGAAAACAAATTCTTTCACCGTGGGAAGCTACACTATTCCCGGGTGTCATAGGCTACTTTTTTTACGGGAACGGGAGATACGCGGGTGAAACCGCGAGGCATCCGCTAGTTTACGATAAAATAAAAATAGGATATTAGGAGATTTTATTTCGAATAAAAAGTTTATGTTCTGAATAGAATTTTTGCTACATCGTGTACCAACGGCAAATCAATATTGAAAGGCTGAAATAAATTTTATAGATTGAATCAAACTATTTTTTTCTCTACCATTTTCTAAACGGATAAATTGGATTTCGCAACGGTCTATGAAGTTAGCCGACTAATAAAATATTGAAGTTAAAAAAGATACTTTTTACAAGTTATATCTTTCCTATACCGTACTGAAATGTGAGATCAAAATATAAATAAAGGGTTTCTTTACTTTGCGTCGTTAATTGTGGCACATGACTACTGGCTGGATTGGCTTTAGCAATAGGTACTCTACCTAAACACCGCTAGATTTAATAATTTAAAAACAAAATGAAAAGGTAACGTTATTAAAGAAAGGCGAATTATCGTAATTGTATAAGTAGACGATCTTCCCATTTATTACCATAAGCGAACTGTTATGTACACAATCAAGAGAATAAGCGCAAAAACAATTTAAATAATGTCAAAAATTAGTACTTACAAGAAAATAATAAAATGCAGATAAATATGACATTATTATGCCAGACAAAAATAGGTACTGAAAATTGCAATTTCAGCCTCCAACCATGAGATTGTCCAATTTTATCGTCCAACTTAAGGCGGAACGAACGTATTTCTTTAGACCCTTTCTTTGAAGTCAAAGGTATTTTTTAAGAATATTTTGAGTAACCTTTTAATAGCAATTAATCCTAACTAATAACTATTTTATTTCCTTTTTTTCCGGGACTTAACTTGAGATATATTATACGAACTAGTCAAATCTTTGAGGGTTAGATTGTGTATAAATTATAAGTGTGTGTATAGATTGTTGCTTTAGAGTAACGATATGATTCCAGCAATCTACTGATATCAGTTAAGAATTTAGATGTTTATTATAGAACTAGCTGTGCCCGCGGCTTCGCTCATGTAAACAGGAACGTGATCCACTAGCTGTTGATTTTGTTAATGTGAACTAAAATCCGACAATGATGAGTAAAAAATGAGACAATCGATGTAAATCAAATGACAATCGATGTATCTCAAATTTGTTGTACAAATATGGTTATCAAATAAACTATTTATTAAATTATTATTTATTTATTTTAAATACGCTCTTTCTTAAAAAAATACATATTATGTGGGTACGAAGCAAAGGTAAAGGTTGCAAATCCAACGGCTAAAAATTGTCAAATTGGATGGTTTTTGGAACTTCCTATTAATAATTTTGTCAGTTGCCAGGCCAGGATTTTAGATCTCCGGGTATCCCATTGGCTTACCGTGGTACCTAGAACTAAAACACGTTTGCCTCTCCCTCATTGGGGCCAAATATCTCATCTCATTGTCTATTCCTTATTTTCTCAATCGTCGTTCCTTCGTCAAAACGGAATATATAATAGTGATATTGAAATTAAAATATGATATTTAAATATATACTCTCAAAAACCACATAAGTGTTCCTGTATTCGTTTATTGACACCGACTTTCGAAATTGAAGTTATTTTTCACTTTGTTGTGTTTATATTTGGAAGTCAGTTGTAATTTTTTATGAAAAAGTTTGTTCTTTTTTCAGTTTTGGTATGGTGTAAACGATAAACAGACATGTGATTGCAGCAAGCCCGAGAAATTTGCCGTCATTTTTTGAAGCGTTCTGTTGTATATCTCTGAAGTTCATTGTCAGATCTTTACCATTGATATAGGACCACTTTGGGTAAGTACTATTTCGAATTCAAAACTGATGGACAAATTGGTAAACATACACAAAAAAATACAGTCGAACATAGAACCTCCTCCTTTTTGGAAAGTTGATTAAAAAGAGACCTAGCACTGCAAGACTGTATGTAGGACCTACTTATCAGACTAATACTCGCTGCATTGTAATGCATCCATAGGAATGTTTTAAAACATTCAGCAAAAAATAAATACGTCATTAAATTTCGAACAGTAGGTAGTTTTTGCGCCAACCGCGTACAAGCATCATCCGTGACAAACAAAAATTATTTTAATTATTTTTTTTGGCATCTATTGCTGATATAAAGACCTCCCGTCACAGACATCGCTGAATTACAATTTTATAACATAAATGTAATAATATAGAAGACACACAAAACACATCAAAAATATTTTTTTTGGCGTCTTTTTCTGATATAAAGACCCCGTATAAAATTTATCAAATATCTTCAAAACACAGACCTCGCTGAGTTACAATTTCATTACGTCTATAGATAAGTTTATATACACAAACTCCTTTGGGCTTAGACGAGTCGTTCGGTAGTAACATATTTGGTAGGTAATATGTGCGCGGTTGCATAGCAGACTCTGTACATACATGATACACATACTATACACACGTAAGCGGTCTGGTACAGTCAAAACCCATCTCCTCGTGGTTGACCGCACATATCCCTCGCACGCCGTACTCCCGCACATACCTCACACACATTTTCTCCATTCAATTGTTTTGTAGGTTCAAAACCTTATCTCCGCCACAGATAATATAATACTAGCATACGGTTACCATACAAAGAAACCGTGCCTACGTAACTAGCGGTTTTCACCTGATTAAACCGATTATTTTTTGTCGATCAATGGCGTTCGGTTCCGTTCCACGGCGATAGATGGACGGTGTTAGCAGCAACTTGCAAGTAAAAGGGTTTACTAGGTTCGTGAATATTTTTTTCTTTAAATACAGAGCAAGTTTGTTTTATAGTATTTTTTTGCATGTTTTTAAAGTTTCTTTGCACCAAAATTGCACAATGCAAATTTAAACAATCGAATGGAAAGCCTCAGAAATTTAAAACCACGCTATCTGTTAGCATAAATTTTAAATGATCCGTTTAAATAATCTTTGAAATGTAAATTAAGAGCCCAATATTCCACAATTTTGTACTTAGGAGAGTTGATTAAACAAGAACATAGAATTTTTATGTTCAATTCCAGAAAATTATAATTTTACACACATTCAATAACAGATAGGTGCATATCGCGCCGTTTAGTGAGATTTATTTGAAACAAGTTTTTTTTCTTAGCAATGTCCCCGTGCCTCCGCTCCGCCCTTTTTCACCGAAGCTGTGTGAGGAAATTGAAGTTATCCTATTAGTTGGTATCGCAAACATCCGTCGTTACCCATCTACGCAATTACTGGTTTAGAGACACCCACCCTTACGTATAATGCCTGTATCGATTTTAAACCACATTTCTCTATGTTTGTTGAGAGTACTAATCTTGGAACTACTAGAGGTCAAATACAACATGAAAACACCAGGTTCTAGATAAAGCTATTGTTTGTACAAAATTAACTTGTCTCGCAAGTGTTGTTCTGATTACATTAAAGCTTAAAGCCGGAATCCCTTTCACGGAGTTAAGTTAAAATATTCCTCAAGTTACACTCTAAATGCTCACATTGTATCTACTTGATTACTCTGGAACGGTCGAACTAATTAGTGAGCGTGTCTGAAATTTTCACCAAAACTTTGGGAAATTATGATGTGTCACTAAAACCTTCTTTCTTTTTTCTTTTCCTTTTTTTATTATAGTTTTTAATCGTGTTGTCTAACTAGGCAGTTGTAATTATAAGAGATTTTCGAATTGGTCGAACGTGCATGCATCGTTTTACGAAAAGGTTGTCCTCGCTCTCAATTTACTAAAATTATAATAATACCTATCGTCCCTTCTACCTACAAATCATACTTTAGATAATACCGTTTGTGTACGTACTTGACCGTTTTGGACCCCACAAAGGTTCCACAAACTTCAAAGGGTCGAAGTTTTAGTCCCTTTTTAATTTATTGGTTTGAATTGTACCTCATACAAATTCTCACCGAATAATATGGTAATCGATAATTCTACATTTTACAGGAAAAATAAAATAACTGATTTATGCATATATTGAGATATATGCATAAATATTTTATTTTTAAGTTTGCACGAGTGAATCCTATGATAGTAATTTATACATCAAAACAAAGCTAATTTTATACAGTCTGTTTTTATTTATTTATTTATTAAAACTTCATGCAACATACAGGTACCTACATAGGCGGACTTAATGTCTGAGGCATTCTCTACCAGTCAACCAAGGGTGGTGGAGAGATAACATGGCAGGTGCATAAAAAATAGAAATAATTATAAAATAAAAAAATGAAGAGTATATATATCTTTAAACTAAACATAAATATATATTTCCTATAATAAATACATATATATATAAAAGTAATAGAAAGGTGATTGAGACGACTCTGCTATTGGTGTAGAAAGTAATGCCGTAACTTCCGCTTAAATGCATATTGACTGGTGGCCGTCCTGATATCGAGAGGTAGCGCATTCCAGAGAAGAATGGACTGAATATGAAAGGAAGAATGAATAAAATCAGAAGTATGAGAAGGGCAAAGCAAGAGAAGATTGTTAGATGAACGCAGATTCCTAGCGTGTGAAGTACATAAATATTGAAAGTAAGGTGTGAGATAAGAAGGAGGAGTGGGAGAGTTGAGTATGGAGAAAAGCGTGGTCAAAGCGCGCAAATTTCGCCTTTTCCTAATGGGCATCCATTTGAGTTCAGATCTGCAGCTCGACACATGGTCATATTTCCTCAGGTTGAATATGAAACGGATGCAGTTGTTTAGAAGCCTATTATAGTTACCGTTAGTTATAGTTTTGCCTACTATAGTTTTTATGTTATTTTTTTTTGTATTTGTATTACAAGGTAAAGTTTTTGACGAAAATAATGTTATTAAAATTGTAGGGCAAAACTATAGTATCATCATCAGCCTTTTTAATGTTGCCATTGCTGGGACACAGGGCTCCTCTCTGTGAGGGGGAATGGGCCGTATGCGGGTTGGTGGATGTCATATGTCTTCGATGTCACGATGTTTTCCTTCACCGTTTTAAGAGCAGGGGTGATGAAATAATTTACACAAAGTTAAACGCCTGCCTGGGTTCGAACCCAAGGCCTACGACACGTAAGTCGCGGCCGCTACCACTGGTCCACCACTGCTCTCTCTATAACTAAACAGCTATATTATGCAACACATCATTACAATATTATTCACGTGTAAACCCAACGATGTCGTAGTCAGTATTAATGCATTAGGGTATTATTCGTTGAAATACGGTGCCAAAAACCTACCGACAAAATAATATTACGATATTATTCGGGTGATATCCAAACGAAAGTGCACTATCGCCGGGATTTGTAATATAACATGACTATAATATGCATAGATGTGTAGTGCCAAAAGATTAACTGTAACGTAATGTTGCAAATATATGTTTTGTTAAATAATGCAGTAAGTTCCTATTATCTGATTTGGCAGCGCAAATTACAATATTAGGGGAGGTTGATGTTATTGCTGGATAATTTGATTACTAGATAAATAAAAGTTATGAAATAAAACGGAAGTTATCATAATCAGTCCTTTTATTTATTAACTAGCTGTGGCTGCGGCTTCGCTCACGTGATCCACCGGCTGTTAATTTTAATAAAGTAAAAATCAGCCGACAATTAAAATTTTTACAAAAATATTCTACCGACTTCCAAATAAAAACAATACAAAGTCACTGTCTTTGGTATCTAGGTACCAATTTTTTTCGTTATGGACACCGACTTCCAAAAAGAAAGTAATTTTACACTTTGCAGTGTTTTTGTTTGGAAGTCGGTAGTATTTTATTGTAATTTTTTTTTGTCTGCTGATGTTTACTTTATTAAAATTAACAGCCGGTGGATCACGTGAGCGAAGCCGCGCGGGTGCCCCGTTGACAAAAAGATTGCCGGGACTTGCTAGGATCTAGGATCTAAAACATACTTATCTGGTAAAGAAGTAGAAGATTTAAAATCATAGAAATATATTCATTATATCTATGGTTAAAATGTAGCTACCATAATATGCTTTTGCCTCCTCCTTTTTGGGGCTTAATCTCATTTGTCTTACTCGTTCCCTTTTCTTTTTTTCCTCCTTCCTTTTTCTTTTCTTTCCTTTTCTTATTTTTTTTAAACCACAGAAGTAACTACCAACGCACGGATCATGATTTGCAGCAGATCGATCCATGGTTTGGTAACCATGGATCCATCCTTGAAATAAGGATTTGGTTCCATGGAGGAACCATGGAACCAAGTCCTTATTTCTTGAAAACACTTTAAGCTGTTGGTATTGGGCTGCCAATCCTAGATCTTTAAGATTTGTTCTCGTTACTTTCCACAGTATTTAATCAATGACCGTCGTACCTTCAGTAGCACAAAAAATATATTTCTACTCTGCTTGGTAAATTTTCAAACTGACAGAGATACTAGATACTCTCGAAAAAGAGTCCTAGCAGGGCAGGAATGTTTAAAAAAAAAGTTTAAAAATTTATTAACAATAAGATTTATTAAGTAAATGTTAACTAAAGGATATAAACATTTGTATGTTAATACAAATTAACAGAAAATAACCTATGATTACTTGTCCTGTGAAGGTTGCGTTTGTTTCTCATTAATAAATTCCTCCCAAAACGGATCCGTTTTTACTAGATTGAGAATTAAATGGTCTTCCAAATTTTAGATACAATATACAATACTATTTATTTGCCAACTTTTTATTTGGGCCATTGATTAAAATGTCAACTTGCACAGGTACCAGGTAGCAAATAGAATCAAACACTTCAAACCCTGTGTTATTAATTCTGGGTATTATGTTTTTCTTTTTAACCAAAAGGAATCCAAATTGGCAGACTTGAATTCCAAGTGCAACATCCCATCGGCAGATAAAGCCAGCAGAGACCAGAATTTGAGCTTGTTGCTAAATTTGCCTCATTTATAGCTGCATTTGCCTCATTTAAATGCAGATTTTCGATCCAACTTTGCCCAGTGGTCTCCGATATCTCTTGCACTGAGAATGAATACACAATTCTTCTTCCAAAGAACATCTTATGAAAATTCCAATAAGCCCAAACACGACTAGGATATATTGTTTAATTTCGGAGTTCCAGTGCCTACCGGCTTCATCATCTGATCATCATCTATTTAATAGTACAATTTTTATCAGTACCATTTATTTATGAGTAGGAATATGATTCATCATTCGAGATATCTTATACTTGTGACATCCTTATCATTAAGGAGTTCCAGTGGCTATTTGTGGTCTTCTTCATCAGTTCCACTTCACAAAATGATACATTCTGAGTGCAAATGATTACATTGTTGATGAAAAATATATAATACCAAAATTGCTATATGTATGCATATAATATTTGAGAAGTTCCCTTGGTTTCCTTGGGAACTCATCAGATTCTGACTTAGTGTCAATGAGACCACCTCGGGTCCACAATCGGCAGAGTAAATGTGGAACAAACATACAAAAAATAAAGATAACATACAGTCGAATTGAGAACCTCGTCATTTTTGAAGTCGGTTGAAAAAAAGCGAAGTGCGGGGGTCGCGAAATATTTTTTTCATACTAGGGGGTTGTGTCATGAAAAAGGTTGAAAATCACTGTTCTAAACTATGGAATTGGTCAACTGTAACTAAGTATAATAAAAATGATCGATTTTCAGAATCAGAACCACACAGAGAGAGATCCATCTTTTCTATGCACATAAACAATACAATTAAGTGATCAAAATTCATAACAATAACTAAGTAGACGGATAATTATGGCCAATTTCACTGACACTAGACTTTACCTATTCAACTTTCAGCAAGCTTAGTTGAGCGTTTAAAATACAACAGACAAAAATAATAGCTTTGCTACATATTTCTGAGAATGACAAAAATTTTGGATCAAATAGAATACACAAAAGAAACATTATTATAACGGGTGTATTTTTTGTAGGTTTGGTTTTTAAAATGAAATAAATCACGTGTAAATAAATTTTATCTTTGTTTAAAAGATATTCTTATGGAGCAGTTAGTGCTTAATTTCGTTGCAGGATCCAAGACAGTTAAATTCATTCTCCGGGACTTCATCGAGCTTGATTGCCTCGGCGTTTTTCTGGTTGTCGCCACTGTTGATTCTGGCTTTCAGCTGTTGCAGTGGTATGGGAATAGTCGGGCGGATTGACAAGAAAAAAAAAATTGGGAAGGGGTGTGCTTCGTGGTGTCAAAACAGATAGGTACGCAATTAGAGTGCTGGTATCTCAAATACCAATACTAAACCCTCAGACCAAATAAAAAAGATACAAAACCAGGTATGGTATGAGATCCCACTGCAAAAATCTGCTGTAAATTTGTTTTGTTAAAACTAGATTTTTAAGAATTATTCTTGATACTTAGAAGATTTTATTAATCATTCTTGAAAGTAGATATCTGCAGGGTTACGTGGCCGCATCTGGCCGCAAATAGATCTTGCTGTTTTTTTTTACTTTGCCCTATAGGTAGAACTTCTCCTGTATCGTGAGTGCATATGCAACATCATTTAGCTCTCAGCCGCCTGTCATTGGTAAACTGGTTTAGCAGATAAACTGGCAACCCACAGATTTCAGCTAACTGAGAGCTCTCAACCTTATTTTTTCTATTTTCTACACCACTTTCTTTCAAATGACGCTGGATTCTCTTGAAAATCTTACATATTTATAAACTTAAATTTCATTTTATATAATTAAGGCAACTCTAGGCAACCCCTGCAGCAATCTATTCTACTATCAAATATCCATTCATGAAAAACAAAAATACCTGCAGTGTTTTTACCACATTATAAAAGTAAACTTCGTACTTATCTAGTTTGCATACAATAAAACCCTGAAAGATTTGCAAACACTTCACTGAATAATAATTAGTCTACCTTTTTTTTGCAATTCGGCTGGCAGAAAATTATTTTATTTCAGCTTCACACTGTCCAGCGTTAATTTTTTTCTTGACCTGAATAAACGACCAAACCACAGATTTTATTAAATACTGGACCCGAGGAAGTCTTTAAAAAAGATAGAGATAAGATATTGTAGTTGTTACTGAATGCAAAGACTTAAAACACATATTAAAATTATAATGAAAAAATGGTCCACTGCTGGAGATAAGCTGCCCCCAAAAGCCGCCGCATCGACCGGTCTTGAGCTTTATGCATCCAACGGCGATATACGACCCTCACCTCACCAAGTCATCGGTCTACCTTGTGGGAGGCCTTCCAGCACTGTCTTCGGCTCGCGGTCATGACTCCAGAACTTTACCGCCCCACCATTAATTTAAACTAAGCATGTTTATTAAATTATAACTAAGGCTATGCGAACATTGTGTACAGAGAAACATAGAACAGAAAAATTATGACGTGTTTTCGGGTTGACTGACGGGCAGCAGTCTTAACTCAGTATGTACACATCCTAATTATTTCGATCCGACTCAGCGCGTTTGCAAATTGAAATATAAGCTGATAAATATCTAGCGATTAATATCATGGGCTGATCCTAGCTTTCCAATTATGTTAGTTATGCCTTCATCGGATTCCTTCAATTATTCAACAAGGGCGCTTTTATTCTCTCAAAGTTTCTCGCTTCTAGATTTATTTTAATTAAACGGAAAATCGTAATCCGGTAATGAAATAAAGAAAATTTTAAGAAGATAAAGATAGGGGAACCGTTGCTGTTGGGCCTAAACGTGCCAATTTTCGTAAAATATTGATATTTCATATTTATTTATAGATCTATGAACATATTGTAAGTATAATATTGTGTAGCTCACGCACATATTTAAAGAATGATTATTGGCGTTTCTGTCTAGTGATATTGTTTCGTGCATCGTAACAGTTTTCTTACCAAAACCATTTTTTATGAGATCGATCGGAACGGAACAACTAACCTAGTGGGGCTGGTTGTTCCGTCGTTTCATATACAAACTTATCCTGCAAAAATTAAATCTCAGTTCACACACGCTAAAAGAGTGTTTTGTAGTTTGTCAAAATATGTGATTATTGTTTGTGTACTATCTATAGTTAACAAAGGCAAAAATATATCATTCCGTGGGGTTACTTGTTCCGTCGAATTTGTTTATTTTTTCTATTCTACCATAATGGAAGCAACTAAAACGGCTCTTGCAATGACTTATTGTCATAACGTTTCGCGACAATAATCTTACGAATCGCTCCGTTTTTTACTTGCGTTCCTATTCTCATCTGAACTGACCCCCGGCAGTTTTAGCCCCGCTCTCGCCTGCTTTGACGGTTCATTTACTGATTTATCGGTTTATCCTCGCACTGGAACGCGTTGCATCAATTACTGTTTGGTTTATTGGTTTTCCTTCGCCGTCAGCGGTGTCCAAGATTAGCTTAGAAAGTACAAATGAATTGGAAAAGTCACATTGGTACTTGCCCGGATTCAAAACCACAAAAACAAGCATGGGAAACGAGGTCTTAGCCACTTTGCCAACACAATAAATATTTCAATTTCATGATCGACCAATTGGTAAAACTGTATTAATAGTACTATTTATTCACTGGTGTTATCTAGCATCACCTAACATCTGAAGTAGGTATTGTCGAACTGAAAATAACTATTCTAAATTCCGTCCAAAACCAGATTTATGATCCACAAGACAACCGGCTATCGACTGAAATAATACCTCCACCAAACCGTATATTTATTTATTAACCAACTTCAAAAAAAGGAGGAGGTTCTGAATAATTCGTAGAAATCAAATATTTTATTTTCCCCGGTTACTTTTACGCCTGGACCAATTTGTAAAATTCGTCATCAGGTCATGATCTGATGATGGGATCCTAGAGAAATCGAGGGAAATCCTCAAATATTATAGGCATATACATAGCGATTTTGGTGTTATCATCAACAATACAATCATTTGCACTCAGAAAGTATCATTTGGTAAAGTGGAACTGATGAAGAAGACCACAGGTGGCCACTGAAACTCCTTATTGCTTAGTATGTCACGGGTATAAGATATCTCGTAGAGTAAACCGACTTTGATGAAGCAAATACTTATACATAAATGGTACTGATGAAAATGGTACCATGGAACTGATCTGATGATGAAGTCGGAAGGTACGCACTAGAACTCCGAAAAAAACAATGTATCGTAGTTGTGTTTGGGCTTATTGGAATCTACATGAGATGTACTTTGGATATAAATGATTTTCGTGTTAATTTTAGGTACCTACTAAAACAAAAAAGAGAAAAATAAAAATCTTTTTAACAAAACTTTTTTTGGTGATTGGTTTGATTTTTTGCTATAAAGTTTTTTTTTAATACGGAACACCTTGAAGCAATCACACCAATGGAACACATACTTATAATACACTAACTATAAGGACTTATAATTGGTTTAATATTAGGTTTCCTTACGATGTTTGCTTTATTATTAAAAAGATTAAACTATTTTATAAATTCTAATCCGAGAATAAAGTTCTATAGGCTGTTAACTTTTTTAGTTATGTGTAATCTTTCATAATCTTCTAAATAGAACAATAACAAAATGACCAAAAAACTTCGTTCTAGACTCCTTTTAAGATTTTTTTTAAATCTCAGAAATGAAAAGTACATATTAATTAACTACAAAATATTTTTTTTTGCATTTAAACAATCACTATTTGTTTGTTTATTATTGAATCAAAGTGATGTAAAAGTCAGCTTACCTGCCCTTAACCCCCGACGGAAAAAGAAGGGTGTTACATGTTTGACGAGTGTACCTGTGTGTTTGTGTATGTGTGTGTTTTACTATTTGAATCGGGGTGTTTTCGCAAGATATCGTGTCATTATTACGTGTTCAATAGATTATCGACCGAAGCGTGTCTACTACTAAAGGGTCTTTCAACAAGGACGGGTCGATGCTAAAATTTAATAAAACAAGATGTGTGTGAGATATTAACGAAATTTATTTTTTATTTAAAAGGCCCATTTATGCCAATTATGGATGGAATATGACATCGTTCAAATGTCCGCCGTGGCTTCGTATGGTGGCACGAATCCGAGAGGTCCAATTTTTAATGACTCTGCTGCATAGATCGAGCGAGCGCTACAGATCAATGATAAACAATTTCTTTTGGCTTGAATTGAACAATATGGACGTGAACGACATGTGGTTCCAGCAAGATGGCGCTACTTGCCACACAGCGAACGACACAATCAACATTCTGCATGAACGGTTTTAGGGTAGAGTTAGAGTTCCGCTAGACTTTTTCTTGTGAGGTTTTCTGAAGTCGCAGGTCTATGCCAATAAACCACATTCGACCGTTGCCCTGAAAGCCAACATAACGCAGGCCATCGCTCGGATTCAGCCGGATCTATGCAGCAGAGTCATTAAAAATTGGACCTCTCGGATTCGTGAGTCGGTGGTTTTTTTTAAATTTACCTGGACATTCTGTGTCATTAACTCCAAAATTATAACTTCTTAACAATAGCTACATTCGGTACTTGTAATTTTCTTCCTATTCTATTACTAAATGTGCGGCTTTTGAAATACTGATCTATGAAACAACGCGAAGCTTCGAAGACCCGCAAGAGGGCCAAGAGAACGGAAATGGCGAAAAGAGTTCATTTTCAGCACCAATGTCTTCGGTTCAGAGCACTAAACCCATTATTATTGAAGAATACTTTAGAAAAAATGTTGAACTTACTAATCTTCACAGGTCGGAAATTAGCACGCTTGGCCTTTTTGCGAAATCGGTAAGGGATGAGGGGGTAATACACTGGGCATTTGTGCGGACAAAGCGAAAATGTTACGGCCCTACCCGAGGACGGCCATATCAGTATATGTATATTATGTTTATTTTCTGGGAGTGATTTTAAAAGCTGCAGGTAGCAGTAGCGAACTTAACCGCTCAGTGCAGGACGGTCAAATTCTTTGTCTTTCATACAATATCTGGCCCGGCATGCTTTGGCTTAAGCAAAAAGGTAGTACAATTAGCGGCAGTAAATCTGCCCCAACAAACCTTCGAAATTATTCACTTGAAGTTAAACCAAGTAGAGAAACTAGCTACTTAGCATCTATTCTCATCTAAACTGGCATAGAATAGGTTTAGGCCTATTTACCAAGTCGTTTTAAACTCCCTCCATTCCAATTGATTCGGTTGCCATGACGACGGAGTAAAAACTTGACTGAGTCGAGTGGTGATCATGACGAGTCTTAGAATCGCAAGTTTGCAGAATCATCACAAAATTGATGTTTGGTTTTTGGTTTCACAATAACATTGTTTATATGTATGTATGCATCTAGTATAAATTTGTATATACCTATAAATTATTTTTTATATATATTTTTGTCTCTATTATTTAGTTGCACCTGCCTTGTTTTATCTCTGCATCACCCTAAGGTCGACTGGTAGAAAATGCTTAAGGCATTAAATCCGCCTTTGTACTTGTGCATATAATTTTAATAAATATAGTTATTAGTGTATTTACAAACTTAAGATTAGTACTTGGGTCACATTTAGAGCTTGGGATGCCGATTGTACTTTTGCTTATACGAAGGACTAAACGCAGAACGGTTGCGTGGGTGCAATTAATTATTGAGCAAATTGTCTATGAAATTATAAAATTGATAAAATTATGTCTACCCATAGACTAAAAAAAATAATTTCGATTAACTCAAAATTAACTAATGATGTCTTTTTTAATCTCAAGATCATTCATCGTTCAACGACAGAGTTAATGCCTATTTAATTTTTTACTCATTTATCTACATTCCTATTAAAATGGTATGGTAATAAAATAGGTAGGTATAAATAAAGAAACAGAAAAATATAGTCAAACACCAGTACAATAAAGATGTAAGTAGTTTTAAGTTTAAATGGTGATATAGTTTTATCAGTACCTACTTTTGTTTTACCCTTAGACTTTTTCGTCTACCCAATTTACCTAGGGTAAATTGTCAGAAGAAAAAGTCTGCAAATATACTTTCAACGCTTTCAACATTTAATTAAAAGGCTTTTTCCGTCACTAAACGAATCTGTTTGTTACCCACTGATTATTTTTTTGGCCATTCAATTATGGCTTTGTTTGATTTGAAATTAAAAAGTTTTAATGACACACAAAGAAATTTAATTTTGCGTTAGCATTCGTTACAAAGTCGCTGGGCGATGGTATGTAATTTTCATTCTGAAACGACCGCCTTTCTTCTCAAACAAATTGAAAATTGTATTAACCATTTGTTAGAACAAATGGTTAATACGTTTACGTTTGAAACTTGTTGCTACGGCGTAGCACGTAAACAAGCAGTCACTGTGAAGAGACTACGAACGTGCTATATTTATTTTAAACTAGCTTCTGCCAGCGGCTTCGCTTGCGTGTATATCGAAAATTATCTCAACGGAACATAATCCCGAGATAAAAAGTTTCTATCGTACTATTCCAGACTAAAATCTATCTCTGTGCCAATCTCATCCAGATCCGTTCAGTAGTTTTTAACGAACATACAATTACACTCACAAACTTTCGCCTTTATAATTTTTGTGATATAGCAGTGTAACAAAACCCATAGTCATTAATTAAAAACTATCGCAAAATCGCAAGGCAAGTAGGTAGCTAAGCGAAACCCCCATTAATTATATTACGAATACATTTTCGTGGATGAATAACTAACACAAAAGAATGTTTGGCTCATTATTATAACCACAAATCATTATACAGTGTTCTTATAGTAGGTATAGTAATTATTTTGACTAAAAATACCGGAGAAAAGTTACGCCAAAAGTATGTCAAACAACGGCCAAACAAATTGTGGACTCCACAGTTTTAATAAAGTTGAAATCTTACCTCCTTTAATAGAGACAGTGATGGACAGACTGCAGCTCGGGATCAAATTTGAATATCATAACAGTTACCAAAATTATGTGGTAGTAACGACTAACTTTCTTGGTCTAACTTTCATATTAAGCAAGAATTATTAGCGAAAATTGGGAATGGAGCTTTAAACGAAGAATTAAATTTAATTTTATTAAGAGTTCCGGCAGTTTTTTTTGTAAATAAGGAGATTTTATTTAGACGTTAAGCGGCATAGTGCCGCGTGTACGGAGCGCGAGCTTGGCTATAAGTGAGCTCGGAGCGCGGGACGAGAGCGTTCCACCCTCGATGCGACGGTCGACTGACTGAAATGTTCGTTTCTTTCGGGTTGTGGGTTTCGGTAGCTCGCGACTCGCTAGTCTCTCCGCTAGTGACGTGCGCACTTCCTCCGCTTAACATTTCTTGCCATTTAAACCGACATCTAGCCGACCAAACCTTCTGTAACTCCATCTCTAGCTATGCTGCTTAAGCTTGAATGTTCATTCAACTTTATGATCTGCAGAGTTTCATGAATTTATGGTACGTAGCCTAAGTATTTTGCAGTGAGTTGTTTTTAATTAACTCGGGTTTCTTCTCATACCTGCTTTGCAATGTGGGAATTATTCTGTTAATAAACGTTTTCAACTTTAATTGCCCATAATTTGTACTTATTGTTTGTGTTCAGAGCAATGTATGGAAACGTTAAAATTTTGCGATGAAACCGACTGTTTCCGTATTATGCCGGCTACAGATTGAAACTTGCCGTACAAAATGCAACGCAAAGCAAGATGAAACCAAAAGCAATGGTAGCACATCAACTAGGCGAATTAATCACGATCTGGAGCCGGCATAACATGCAAGCATTTGACAGGTACATATTGTGATAGAGAAAGTTCAGTGAATTGCGATTGTATAACAATTTACAAGTTGATTTCAGACCCTCTACTCAAAAGTTCTCTAAAGTACATACTTGATATAAGTAGTATTTAAATATTATCAAGGTAAATAATGTAATACAAAACTGAAAACTTACTCCTATTAAAGATCTTATGAAAAAAATCTTATTTCATCTCCTACAACAATAAATGAGGCATTCTTGACGGAATCGAATCGGCTCAGTGAACATCTCGTGTCCCATCTCTAGGTGTAAGTTGCCGCCCGCCCCTTGTCCTAAATGTTGGGTTCTGTATAACTCCCCGACACGTCTGAGATGTCTCCGCTCCCTAAGAAATCGCACAAATACTCGAGAGTAACATTCCTTTCAATCAAACACTTCAAACTCAGAAACATATGAACTGAACGTGAACAGACAATATTTTAATGCATGCGGTGCTTTGAAATACCTGTAGTTCCTGTCTGTATCTGTGAACCAAGTCGACTAGCTTCAACAAGTATCCTGAATAGCAACAGTTACGGTATACACGGAGATAGATTTACATTTTATATACGATCCGTCGTACATATAGTGTTATGTACACTATATGTACGACGGGTCGTATAAAGTTTTGTAACTTTACAATTAGATACGCACATGTTTGTGGTTTTAACTGAATTAATAATGTCAGAATGATTGCGTGCGCAAAACTGACAACTGGCGACTGAAACTGTACTATGAAGTTTCGCAAAGTTATGAACACATAAAAATTAGCAGTTACATCAATCGCGTGCCGTATTATTTGGGGCTGTTCTAAGCGGCTGAAGTTGGGGGTCGACTGATAATATAATAGGTAGATTCTCCCTTTTTATGACGTCACACACGACAGGCACATTTTACAAACGTTGAGCGAATGAATACATGGCTTGTGTGTTTGACAGGACGCAAGAATATTTATGTGTATTTTTACCCGACTACTGCGAAGCCAAAAGGAAAATTATGATTGTAACCGGTATGTATGTATGTTCATTTGTTCCCTCATAAAGTCATAACTATTTTTCATAATTTAACAGATAAGGTATCGTTGGAAGCGCCTTGATCGTCCGCTGGTTTTAGGGTCGCATTTAATATGGCACCCTGTAGAGAATAGTCTTTATTTACGCAAAAATACACATTTGTCATTAAAACAGTTGTAAGACATCTCCATGGCAAGGTGGTACGTATATAAAAGACCACCGCTATCCTCTAATACTAATGCTTTACGGTTGTCCGATGTGCTTTGTAAGTACAACTGACCCTCAATTTCTGCAGGTTAGCCGTTGTGCTGACTTTACCGCTGCAGCTACTGGCAGCTTGCTTGCATATTGGCTGCTAGCTGGTTTGGGCATGGGCGCAGTTGTGCCTTGGTCTTTGGTGCAGGATATTGCACTCAGGGACTCGCGTCCAAACAGGGTGGCTTTTTTGACTCTTTGAAGTGCTAGAAGCGTGGCCCATATATGAACGTCCGTAGCCTGTTATGTCTCCGTTGTGAGCTAAGGTAAGCTAAGGTAGAGAGGCCCAGGTTGCCGCAAACATATTATGTTATTGCGCGGTGGTACTAGAGAAGTACTTGTTAGCGTGGGAACATTTTGTATTCCATGCTAACATGCTTTATGCCGCGGTCATATTATTATGGCAGATAAGAAACTGTGAGGCCACTGTCTTAATGACACGGTAGAACAGTCTGCTATATGCCGCGTTTATAAGGGTGACAAGCAACTCTGAGCAGAAGACTCACAGTTGCTGACGACGTACATTTTTCGGGTCTGGAGCTGTTTCAATGATTAAACATTCTGCGAGGTTTCTTTCCGGGCGACGACTTCCCGCTTGCGCCTAGAGCATAGATCAGTTTTCTCAACTATCAAATAAGTACTGGAAAAGATTCAAACCGACGGTGACGTTATTAATAATTTGGTACATTTCATTTCCAGAAACTGATGATGAAACTCACTGGTTCTCTCTGGTTCTGCTCCAAGAGAGCCGTAGGGAGACCAGCACAATTCGATAACACAAACGACCGCCTTGGTTACGTTCTCGCCACCGCGGCCCTTCGCGAAATCTCCGTGAAGCCCGATTTAGTTCGATCCAGCCCGCGGGCTGGCTCAAACTAAACTAAATGCTGAACCAAGTCAAAATAGCCAAAGTGGAGTCTCATATCCGTTCTTCTCAACAGTAGATACTTTGTGAACTGATGGTAGAATCAATAGTAGTCATGATCCAGCCATTCGCCTTGCCGTCCCCTCTAGTGACGCCCTGAGCCGAGGTCCGTATCCCATAGAGGAGTAGCCCTCAGCGCAGTCGCAGGTTTCAGCTTTTGATGCCCTGGCTGAAGGCTCTAGTTTACTAGATTACAGTATAGCCCGGTTAAGCAGTAGCCAATCACTCTGATTGAACTTCGAGACGCCCTTCAAATAAAATAAAACGGGGCGAGCTCACTCTGTGCTTGGCGGTCGGACGGAACGTACATATCTTAGTGACGTCATAGTGTTATTTGAGTGTTTTCGTTACTTATACGTATGTAGGTAGTCAGGATGATTATAAGTGTACATGTGTTGTGAACCATTTGTAAGGAATAAAATGAACCTTTTCTGATTATTCATTTGTTTGCTTTTAAATAACGGTTTCTGGTCCTTAAGAATCTATACTAATATTATAAATGCTAAAGTAACTCTGTTACCTTTTCACGCTTAAACCGCTGAACCGATTTAGATGAAAGTTGGTATGGAGATAGTTTGAGACCCGGGAAAGGACATACGCTACTTTTTTTTCATAAAACACGAAGGAGTAGAAATGGGGTATGGGACGTTAGTTTTGTATGAAACTTCTTAATAGGGCTTAAACCAATGAATCGATTTAGATGAAATTTTGGTATGAAGATAGTTTGAGACTTTGGAAAGGACATAGATTACTTTGTTTGTATAATACATGAAGGAGGAGAAATGGGGGAAGTGTTAATTTTGTATGTAACTTCTTATCATGCAACATCTTCTTATTATGAACCGATTTAAATGATATTTGGTATGGAGATAGTTTGAGACCCTGAAAAGGACATAGGCTACTTGCAAAAAAACACGAAGGGCGAGAAATGGGGGCAGGGTTAATTTTGTATGTAACTTTTTACCATGCAACTAATTCTTATTATGGACCGATTTAGAAGAAAGTTGGTATGGAGATAGTTTGAGACCCGGGAAAGGACATAGGCTACTTTTTTATATAAAACACGAAGGAGGAGAAATGGAGTATGGGGCATTAGTTTTATATGAAACTTCTTATATGGGGATCGATTCGCTTCAAACTTTGCGGAAATATTTCCGTAACAAATAATTCAAGTGTATTGTTTATTTTAAATTAACCCCAACCCCCTAAAAGGGGGTTGGGGTTAATTGGGTGTTAGATGGGGCTACTTGCATAAAACACGAAGGGGGAGAAAAGGGGGATGGGGCATTAGTTTTGTATGAAACTTCTTAATAGGGCTTAAACCAATGAATCGATTTAGATTAAATTTTGGTATGAAGATAGTTTGAGACTTTGGAAAGGACATAGACTACTTTGTTTGTATAATACATGAAGGAGGAGAAATGGGGGAAGTGTTAATTTTGTATGTAACTTCTTATCATGCAACATCTTCTTATTATGAACCGATTTAGAAGAAAGTTGGTATGGAGATAGTTTGAGACCCGGGAAAGGACATAGGCTACTTTTTTATATAAAAAACGAAGGTTGGGGTAAATTGGGTGTTAGATGGGGCTACTTGCATAAAACACGAAGGGGGAGAAAGGAGGGATGGGGCATTAGTTTTGTATGAAACTTCTTAATAGGGCTTAAACCGATGAATCGATTTAGATGGAATTTGGTATGGAGATAGTTTGAGACTTTGAAAAGGACATAGGGTACATCTTTTTGTATGAAACATGAAGGGGGAGAAATGGGGGAAGTGTTAATTTTGTATGTAACTTCTTATCATGCAACATCTTCTTATTATGAACCGATTTAGAAGAAAGTTGGTATGGAGATAGTTTGAGACCCGGGAAAGGACATAGGCTACTTTTTTATATAAAACACGAAGGTTGGGGTAAATTGGGTGTTAGATGGGGCTACTTGCATAAAACACGAAGGGGGAGAAAGGAGGGATGGGGCATTAGTTTTGTATGAAACTTCTTAATAGGGCTTAAACCGATGAATCGATTTAGATGGAATTTGGTATGGAGATAGTTTGAGACTTTGAAAAGGACATAGGGTACATCTTTTTGTATGAAACATGAAGGGGGCGAAATAGGCGGGAGGGTTAGTTTTGTATTCTTATTATGGGGATCGATTCACTTCAAATTTTGTGGAAATACTTCAGTCACAAATAATTAAAGTGTATTGTTTTTTTTTTTAATACCCCTTAAAGGGGGTTAGGGTTGTAAAGACAAGATGTACAAATTTTCTTCATGTAGCTAAATTTTGGCAGGTGGTAGTGTAACGATATTGAAGTTGGTAAAGAAAGGATTTTAAAAAATTAGAATTTTAGGGGGTAAATGGGGAAAGCTTAACTTTGTATTTGACTTTTTATTGCGGTTTCTAATTTGGTTTTAACTTTGCAGGCATGTTTTTGATAACAAATGATTGAGATCTGATTATTTATTTAGATTATGTAATAGGATGCGGCTTCGTTTTACACAATAAAGTCTAAATATGCCAATATATTAACAGGTATGAGAAAAGGGGAAAGCGTGTCCATACATCGAAGCCCAATTATCCGCACTGACCTATCGTTTCAATTCAGAAGACTCCAGAGTTTATGTGACAAAAGAAAAAAATAGGTATTAATTTAGGGCGCACGAATGGCGTAGTGGTTGAGCGATTGACTGCTGCGCTGCGTGTCACGCGTTCGATTCCCGTACGGAACAAATATTTGTATGACCTAAAGTTAGTTGTTCCGGCTCTAGATGTTTGTGTATGTGAGTTTATATGTTTGTAAATGCACCCACGATACAGGAGAAATTCCTAGTGTAAGGCAAAGTTTAAAAAAAAAATACATATTCACACAGTGAATCGCTATGCCTTTCATTTGACAATTATATTCAAAAGTATTCTTTACGTATATTTGAACATACAATAGGGATGATTACCAAACATTTTTTTATATGTCCGTCAAGTAGATTTATAAAAAAAAATTGAACACCTATTTTTTGCTTTTGTCACATAAACTCAAAATGACGACGTTTATATCGTTGAATGTAGTATGACGTCATGCGTTGGTAAACTTTTTACTTCAAAGTGACGTCACAAACCCCATCTCATGAACTTTGGTGCGCTTTGTCTTTGTCAATATTGATTGATTTAATACAGCAATTAAATACGTGTTCAATTTTATTTGATAATCTCACTATATGACTAAAAATTAATATTATTTTTCTACCCAAAAATCATTTATATTGTGAATTCCTTCGGTAATGATAGAGTGCAGCACCCTAATTGTATAATATTTTTGATAGCTCAAAACACACGCACACGCTTACTTTACTTGCGTGCATTGCTTTATTATGTTTTAAATTCCGTCTTAAGGGCCTTCCACCGCTTTAGTGCCGTAAAACGGTTACTTTCTTAAGCATACGGTACTCCTTAGTAACGGCTAGATTAAAATATTTGAAAAAAATATATATTAATTTTTTATTCATGTACATTATTCTTGAAACCAGTTTTTTTCGTGTAACTAATAGATTTGTTAAAAAAAAAATTACGACACGACATTTTTTCGCAACTTTTGGATACTCCTCCAAAACGACTTGGATGTTTAAAAATATTTTTACTCAGAAAAATTGATGGCTAGAATTTCTTCATAACTGAAATTGCATACAGGGTGTCCCAGAAATCGACGTCAAGCCGTAAATGGGTGATAGACCAAGTTATAACAGTTCTCAGCAAATACGAAAAAAAATTTATCTCATGTTTTTAAAAATTTATGGTCACTTTAAAAATTTACTAAAAAAATCAATCCCTGTAATGGTTCTTTAACTCCAATTGCTACAAATCCCATAATTTATCTAATTTTTTTATTATTATGTAGGTAATCTTGAATAATGCTTGTGTAGATTTTTGCCTAAAATTCAAAGCCAACTCCTCCTACTTGGAAGAAAATTAAACTTTTTCAAAACCAAATTATTCAAATTTACTATTTCGCCCAACTTTAACTGACTGTACTGAAAAAAAAATGTACTACGCTAGTTTGGCAAGTAACATGAAAAATTGGCGCATTTAATAAGGATTCAAAAATGGTGTAACACTTGCTAGATTACGTTTTCAATAATTGGTCAAAAAAACAATAGAGAATTTAGCCGAGCTGCGGGAAAGAATAACGGAAGCCGTTGTCTTTGTAAATAGGGGAAGATTTGCCCGGAAAATAACCAGATCTTTTTTAAGAAGATGTCGTGCTTGCATTGCCGTCGAAGGAAGGCAGTTTGAACATTTATTGTAATAAAAAAAAATTAAATCTGATAATTTGTTTTTTTTTTCTAAGATGAGAAAACTGGTCCTGACTTAAAGTAAAAAGGTTGAGTCACTAGACGGAGAGAGTCATTTTACGGAGAGAGTCATTTTACGAAGTGTGAGCGAGATAAGAAATCGAAATTTTACGTAATTTAAGAGCAAAGTTATGATAGTGACTCAACCTTTTTACTTTAAGTCAGGACCAGTTTTCTCATCTTAGAAAAAAAAAACAAATTATCAGATTTTTTTTTTTATTACTATAAATGTTCAAACTGCCTTCCTTCGACGGCAATGCAAGCACGACATCTTCTTAAAAAAGATCTGGTTATTTTCCGGGCAAATCTTCGCCTATTTACAAAGACAACGGCTTCCGTTATTCTTTCCCGCAGCTCGGCTAAATTCTCTATTGTTTTTTTGACCAATTATTGAAAACGTAATCTAGCAAGTGTTACACCATTTTTGAATCCTTATTAAATGCGCCAATTTTTCATGTTACTTGCCAAACTAGCGTAGTACATTTTTTTTTCAGTACAGTCAGTTAAAGTTGGGCGAAATAGTAAATTTGAATAATTTGGTTTTGAAAAAGTTTAATTTTCTTCCAAGTAGGAGGAGTTGGCTTTGAATTTTAGGCAAAAATCTACACAAGCATTATTCAAGATTACATAATAATAAAAAAATTAGATAAATTATGGGATTTGTAGCAATTGGAGTTAAAGAACCATTACAGGGATTGATTTTTTTAGTAAATTTTTAAAGTGACCATAAATTATTTAAAACATGAGATAGATTTTTTTTCGTATTTTTCTGAGAACTGTTATAACTTGGTCTATCACCCATTTACGGCTTGACGTCGATTTCTGGGACACCCTGTATATGTAAATCATATAATATTTTGCAAACAAAACTGTTCAAAAGGAGGTTCAATATTGATATTTTGGCTCCGAGCGGGCGCACGGCCAATACTGCGTTAACATTGGGACGTATATATCGCCTTAAGTAAACAAGCAATAAATACTGTTGAATTATCAAAATTGCTGCGATTCATTATGGCAATTCTGCCAGTCTTCTCCGCACGTTTTCAGATGACAGCGATGTGGAGGACTACTTCAAGACCTAAGGGACTTATTTAAAAAAAAATACAATTATGCAGTTTTAGTTTTCATCAAAATCGGGCCCGAGACTATTCTGAGTGTTTTTATTTGTTTTGTTTAGATTTGGCTATCCCTATCCGTACCTACTTGAAAAACTCAACCTGTATATGAACTAAAAAATCACGGTCGGCAAAAAAAATAAAAACAAAAATAACAACAATTGTTTATAGTAGAAGTCTATTATACAAACATTTTTTTTGGATAATTGCATGATCTACAATTTTTGTAGGTATGACTTATTATTACGATAACACTTACTGCGTTCGAGAACTTAAATATTTTTATAGCAAACGTGGGACAGATGACGACTTTTGATAAATCATGCATAATGGCGTACCTAAGCCACTAATTTTCAGCTGTGCTGTTCTGTTAGTCCTGTCAAAATAAACATTTTCGTTTATAAAAATGTACTCACATTAAATAATCATGAATTTGTGACTACTAGTTATTGATAAATACGTTAGGTAGTTAATATTTATGAAATTTTTGATAAAAGTAAATAACTAGATGAATATTTCATTGTTTTAATGTTTATTTATGGTTCAGTTAATTTATCCAATTTAAATATTCACAATATTATAAGGCCTAAAAAGCTTGCCCCTAGCAAAGTGCTAATTATTTAAAAAACCCTCAACCCTAGCTATATAGTAATTAGACCACGTTGTACTTAATTCATAGTTATCTGTGGCCAAAATAAAACACCGTTGTGTAAAAATAGAGATAAATGATAAATCACGTGTTTTAAATACAAAGAAAGAAAAAGATTTAAAGATTTTTACACCGAAAAATTGATGGCTGCAATTTCTTCATAACTGAAATTGCATAATTATATGTAAATCAAATAATATTTTGCAAACAAAACTGTTCAAAAGGAGGTTCAATATTGATATTATATATTCAATTTAAATATTATTATATTATATATTCAATATTATTATATATTATAGTAGTGCAATAAAAGGCAGTTTTCAAGGAGGTGTGTTGAAAAACGCTTTTTTGTTTTATTATTGGCGTTTGCCGTTTGTAGTGGAAGTGTATTGGCACTTTCACTACAAACGGCAAAGGCCTTCCGAAGTCTTTTAAGAAACTCTTCTGCTGCGCCGCCTTGAACCAACCTTCGCGATATGCGTTTAGGTAGTTTTATGGCCTTTTTTCATCTTTAGGCTGGTGAGAGAGACTAATAATATTGTTTAAATAAATATACGATAGAACGCACTTGATTCAAGTAAATTATTGTAAGTAGTTATACCTTTTTTTGGTGCGCTTAAATTTTTAGTTCTGATGAAATAGAAAAAATATTAAATCCTAAACATAACTGTATCAAGATAATTTACAAATTACTTGTAGTTTTTAAGAAAATTGGCGAACATACAAAAATCTGGTTGTGTTTTGCCAAATCATCAATCGATCAACCATGGAAACATTCAAGGTGGCCAGTATTTGTAACGATGGTTAGAAATACGTAAGCCTAACCTATCCTAACACATCCTAGTAATTACTTACTAACTACTGTGGACGCCCTCAATCCCAGCTAAGGGACATAGGATCTTACTCAAGTAAGTCAACACGTCTTAGTAATTATGATAACCTTAATTACATCTCCAAGACGCAACATGAATTGGCTGTATTAAGGGCAAACACAAGACTTTAGTACTTTGTACCGATTCAGGCGGATAATAATCGAATTATCCTATCGCCATCTCTGCAGATAATTTACAATGCTGTACTCTGGCAGGCTCGCAAGGGAAGGCCGTTCGGGAATAAATTGTGATTCGATTTTCTTTTCTTTTACGATGCAGTCATTATTATAAGACGACGCATAAGATTTGGTGAGAAACTAGGTATTATACTCGTAAAAAAACATATCTTCTATACTGCGTTATTGGTAACTCTACATATTCCCGGTAGGATGTGATAGTGTGACCTATTGGTAACAATTGAGAACCCGAGATTTTCCACCTATAGGCTATCTCGGGTGCTCAGGTGGAAACCCATGGGTTTTGTGAAAACCAAGATTTATGTTTTTTGAAAATTCCCAGTAATAGCAACAAACAATATTTTATAGTAAAGTACTAATTTAATTCTGTTCACTGCACTTTGATATGCCAATGCTTTAAAACAACTTATCATGCTAGAGAATGGTATAACACATGACAGTATTGAATCTGATAAGAAACAAAAGTTTTTTTTTATATTATTTATCTCAAAGTTGCTGCTGCGCTTTGACCAGGGTATCCGGCGTTAAGTATTTGGGTGTGAATATTGATATGAATCTCAACTGTAAAGAACATAATCAGCATGTATACGAAAACAAACTGACAAATAACGTCAATTTCGACAGTCACTTAAAATACACACTGATTTATTTATATAAAGCTAAACGGGATTTGAACCAGGGTCATACTGGTTTACTATGGTTTATCTAGCAGTGTTAACCGCTAGGCCAGATGTAGCAAGTGACAAATTACGTCAATTTCGATAGTCGCTTAAAAAACACACTTTTTTATTTATATAAAGCTAAGGCTAGAATGAATTGAAAAAGGGCTCATTTATTAAATAATATAACAAAAGTAAATTAATTAAAAACTAATTAAGAAAATACAGAAAGAAAATTACAATATCATTACAAGGGTACCTACATAGCAAAATCTGGAGGACTAAACTTTAGTTATTAATCACTAAAGAAAGCATGGAAAGAGCTTCAAGAAGAATCATGTTGGATTGGAATCATAGTAATAAGTACCTACAAAATAAAATGAAATATAACTGTAAGATTATTAATAAAGTTTGTTATTATTATGTCGTGTATGTACTACCGGGGGTCAGGGCTCCAGAGAGAGGGAGCTCCTTATTTTCCTCGGCTTTCACAAGGTTTCCGTCATGGGGGACAGTAATGTCAATAATCTTTGCACGCCTCTTGATTTGATCCACCACAACGATATCGGGCTTGTTTGTGATGATGGACCGCAGAAATGACGGCAAATTCAAATCTTGCGTAAATAGGACACCCTATACATACGAACTGGTGAGATCTAGAATCATACTCCATTTTAAATATCACATACTACCGTAATAAGCATGAATAATACCCTAAAAGCTTTCAAATGGCATAGATTTCATCACTGTTGAGTAATTGGTCCAAAATTACCCATGTTACTTTAAGAAATTATTCCTTTTTACGACCCGTTCAACCAATTTTGACTTCTATTGCATTGGTGACATGACAAAGTTTGGTACTAAAGAGTTGGTATTGGTATCTAACAGGTTTTTTTCGTTTACGGTATAGAACTCATAATCGGTTGAACGGACTGTAAATATGGATTGTTTAAATAATGTTATTTAAACAAATGGAGTATAGCGCATTATTACCGCCAACAATGTAGGATCAAAAAATACGTTTAAATTCACAAGTCGCAATCTCATCTTGGTGACAATGGTGTGACAATCAATATTAAAAACTTATCAAAATGTAAGGAGATAAGAGGTGTTTTGACAAATTGTGACTGAGATGCGAATGCGTAAGCTCCTTAAGCACAGGCTTTGCTCCTCTGATTTGTTTGGCTTCGCCAATTCGTGCTGTTTTGACAGTCAAACTGGAACCCGCTCCCGGCTGTCAACGCGAATGCTCTGTATGAGTAGCGAGACAAGCAATGAACTGTGATAAAAAAATAAAATAAATATAAATGTTGTTGTAAATTCATTTGATAGTGTTCACAGTTTCCACCAATTTAATTAAACATCGTTTCTCAGATCATGGACACTACGTATAAGACCGTTAATAGAAAATTTGTTGATTAGTTCAACACTAAATTAATCAATCCTTATAATTGCTTCATGCTATATCATTTCGTTTACAATATTATTAATACTTACTATCATTACTGTTAATACCTATCTTAGCCTCCATCTATGTTTGTAGGTATGTATACCCATTTGTATAGTTTATTATCTTTCTAACTGACCCATAGGCACGAACACTGTATTAGCTTGCTTGGTTCTTTGTTTGTCATAAATACTTATCACACACTGCTCAAGAGAGTGTATGGTTGTTCTAGAATGTACAACATACTTCTGCATAATAACATTTCAAAACAAACTTTATAATTTACTTATATACTTATACTAATATTTTCTATCCCGGAAAATGTACAGATCCTGAGAGACGTGTCAAGAGAGCGAAGACATTAAGCGGAAAAGGTTCTTCTTCATATTGGTTGTCTACATTTATTAGGGTCGTGCCCTTCTTGAAGGAACCTTGATGGAGTCACTGACAGCTACTTCCATTCCATTCTGTCTTCAGCTTTTCTCAGGGCAGTGTAGCAGATACACACGTCAAACTTATAACATCCCTTTTTTTGCATCGGAGCTTAATAAATAACAGCTGTTTTTTGGAGTTATTTCTGTAATATGTATGAGGACAAAACATTTTTTATGTAGGCAAGTTAAAAGAGTAACCTGTAATATCAGAAACGTATGTAACTGTGTTCGTAAATATGGTGTACATCTACCTACTACATAGAAGGTGGAACAATACTGAGTAAGCACATACTCAGACTTTCAGATTTTCTACTTCGGTTGCCTCGTTGGTCTAGTGCTCGCAATCCCTAATGAGCATAAATACCTTGAATAATTGATTTCCGGCAGGCTTATTACGTATGAAACAGCAATCAGCAATACTTGCGCAGAGATTGCGCAGTCATCGCGCAATCAATCACTTTTTCATATAAATATTATTATTAGGCTTATTTTTGCGAAATAATGGCTTTTTAATCACGAAACCAAATTATGTATGAGCGATAGCCATACCATAGCAGTTTTGCGACAGCGCTGCTAACAATATCAGTCTGCTAACTAAAATGTGCTTTTATCGCAAGGTAATCACGATCATTTCGTATTACGTAAATTTAGCTGTCAAATGCCGATTACTTTTACCCTTGTTGTTGATCGATTGCCAATCGCTCGATGATGGTAGAATTATTGTACAGGGGGGTGACCATATGCTCTTAGATTAAGGTTATTTTCAGATCGCATAAATGACAGATGTATACAAGTCAAACATACATACATCTGTCCCTTACACACACTCAAACTAACCTTACTCTAAGAGCTTATGGTCACTCCCCAGATGTTTTCGAGGTATTGGCGGATTTTTTTCGTGTGGTATTCAGCGGCTACTTTAATTATCCTCAAATTTATTCCTAGTGAATAATGACAAATTGGTCTAGTTTTTTGTATCAAGTGTCTACGCAACTGGTCAAAATGTGGACTCATTGAAACAATGATCTCGGTAAAGAGAAACAATTTTACTGTAGTCTTGGCTGCCTCAGCAAAACTTGCTGAAAAGATTGACACGCTATGTTTCCTGCCAACACATACCTACTTCAAAACGCATTATAATGTGTTACGTCCAAATGATGTCTATATTTTTATATGGCAAGCAAAGCTGACTATTCTGCCAATAGCAAAACCAGAGTGTATTGTCCAACGATCTGCTTAACGTTTTTTAGTTCAAATACATTAAAATAGTCATTTAGTCGCAATGCGTTATAGATTCGATTTCTTATAACAATCAACTTTAGTAACTAAGGATTTTTAATCGATTTTACACATTGGCAAATTGGCATTTTAGTTATATTTCAATTTTTCTTATAGTTTCAATAATTTTTTCAAATTAATTATTATATATTATGTAAAATTTACTTCTTTATTTGCATAGTTAAAAGTATATACAGTGTATAAAATACTTAAATAATTAAGACTACAAACATATATACTTTATCCAAAAACTAGTCACTAACTAAACCTAAAAATATACTAAACTAAAATACGGCGTCGAAAAACTCTTCCACATCATTGTCCACTGGTAGTGTACCCAAAAGACTGGCAGCATTGCCATGTTAGCATTTGGACCCCACGGACTAAGAGTTTCGACCCCAAACGGCTCGAAAATAAAAATAACATATATTATATTTGAGGTTTTTATATTTCCGCCGCTTGAGGTTCTCTGCAGCCGCAGCGGCAGCGGCAGCACAAACGAAGATCGATATCTATATCTTTTATTTTCATTTTATGCAAATAAAATGAAAATATTCATTTTGCACTGCCATATTTTACTGTTACATAAATTCGATACATATCTAAATATTAATTCATCGGAATATCGGACCCAAATAGTATCACTTGACTATTGTAAAAAATAGCTTGTTTGCCTGTTAATACTCATGGAACTTCATAGGCGGCAAACGAAGACAAACGTTAAATTTTATAAATAGTTTATAGTCACTGTCAAAAAATTAAAGACTTTACTTAAATGCCTCAGTAACCAGGTCATTAAATTCCATAAGACATAAAGCGATTGACCGCGCGTTCTCTGTGCAATTATTGCTGATTGCTGTTACGTAAAAAGCCTGCGGATCGGGTAAACTGTTATTAGGTGTTCTCAAATATTTCTTAGTAGCTGTCTTGAATCTGGACTTGTGGCCGGTTAAACATAACTGAAAAATGTGGGTGTCCACCCACATTTTTCAGTTATGCTCTAAATAACCTTTCAGGGGGGTGACCATAAGCTCTTAGAGTAAGGTTATTTTGAGTGTGTGTAAGGGACAGATGTATATGACTTGTATACATCTGTCACTTACGCGATCTAAAAATAACCTTACTCTAAGAGCTTATGGTCACCTCCCTGGAAACAGGCGTAATGTTATGTACGTGTACACTCCTATTTTCCGTTCGGAAACAAGTAGTTAACTTATCTCTGGCACTAACTAAACTTGAAGTTACCAAACTACTTCCTGGACCGCGGTCAGAAGGTACAAACTTAAATTTAGTTGGGCAATATCTGGGTAGGTTATATCAGGCTCCAGCTTCGTGGGATAGAAGTGGTCAAGTTTATATACAACTTAGTATTCTATAGTAAATAGCTTATAGTAAATTAAACATTTTCTACGTTGTATATTAATTTTAGGTGTGTACTGTATATATAACCGGCGTGCGTGTATAGCCAAATTTATGCTCGTTGTGGTTTAAAAGAAAATGTAAGTAGTAACAAAATTATGAAATAAGAATGTTTAGATGGCTTGGCCATGTTTAGAGGATGAATGAAAAGCGACTAACAAAAGATACATATATAAATGGGGATATCCTAAGGCAGTAGTAAGGGGAGTGTCTTAGCAGTACACGGATCTTATTGGTGATGTTCTTCAGTATGGCCAGCTTCGCAGTACTCATAACCAGCGTATGTGCATGACTAGATGTATGAACGTTAATGAAGCAAAAAGAGTATGGATTGTCACAGGTAGCGTTCTGTAGCTACTGCCTACCCCCATGGGTAAACCAAAAACCTACAAATGACAGCTCAAGGCAATGGTTTAACGTGTTTTTCGAGATAGACGGGCCTCTGATCACGTATCCACGGACCGTTGATCACGTATCCATGGACTTTTTGCAATTAAGTAA
Organism: Anorthoa munda; assembly: GCA_945859665.1. Classification (NCBI taxonomy): domain Eukaryota; kingdom Metazoa; phylum Arthropoda; class Insecta; order Lepidoptera; family Noctuidae; genus Anorthoa; species Anorthoa munda. Next base: position 53,273,541 of record OX243893.1, on the reverse strand, counting down.
CTTTTCTTTCAATATATAAATAGTTAACATTTTCCGAATAATTTGTTTCATCTGTTGTAAGGCCAAAAGTTCAGGTTTCATAAGAAGTTTTGCAACCACCGTTTATCGGCCAACCAGTATATGATAGTGCGTCCATTTTAAGGCAATGAAACTCCAGAAGTTCACATAGGCATATCAATAATATATGAACTAAGAACTAGGTATATTGTGCATTTGATAGGTATTGATTTAAACTACAAAAGGCATCGTTTCCTATTGGTTCTTGGCTGTACTTAATGCAAGGCATAGAATTACGAAGCTGGGATGGCAGATCGATAGCCAATGGATAAATAAAAGTAGTAAAAACATTTAACGCTTCTGCTGTTGGTAGATGGACGGCCTTGCAAGGTCGCTGGAACCATGGATGCAGGTGGCACAATACAGCGGGATAGACTCTAATGACGTAGATAGGTAAATAAAGTATTTTTGCCATTGATTCAATGAAATACTGTTCGAGATATACGCGATCGCTTTTGTTTATTGATTTAAAGGCAGCAGTCATAGCTTCGGACGTGCTGTTTTCTTCGTAATTTGATTATTTCTTTCATTTTTTTAATGTTGACTTAAGATGCTCTTTAGGTACCTACTCGTATTATGACTTCAAGACAGATACTTTGATTTTAATTAAGGATTGGCGACAACTTGGCTAAATAATAAAAACCGCACGGGGCGATCTAATAACAAAAAAGTCGAATTAAATTTAGTGTTAAAGTTTTACTTCATAAGGTGCGTCACGTTTGTTTGACAATGTTGGCAGCTTTTGATTAGTTCTGGTGAATGGGTGTTTGTAGGGTTGCAGTTACTCTGTCTGTCTTCAAACGACACACTTAGGTAGTTTTAAAACGAAACGTACTTCTGTCTGGTGAACTCTTGTGCCCATACTTTAAACATCTTGCTAGTTGGTTTACGTAGTCGGAGAATCAAAGATTTATAAAAAACGAGCGCACTGCATTGGTATCTTTTTAATAACATCATAGAATTTTCATTATACCCATGAACATACTTAGTGTTTTCAAACACTCTGAGGAAGGTATTATGTTTATGTATTATTAGGTTGTTCATGTTCAATCTTATTTAATAAAGACGGAATATTATTAGTTTTTTTTAATTTATTTTATATTTTTTACTTATCTGACCTCCACAACCCAGTAATTGGGTAAAACGACTTAGCAAGACTGGTGTCTGATATTCTGGTCCCGGACTACTCGTAACGACTCTCAAAGATCTACAAACGACAACCGGAACCCAACGGCTTGACATGTTTTCCGAGGCATGACTCAGGAGGAGTCTCGGTATGGATTGGACGGTCACCCTACCAACCTCGACAAGCATTGCTTTTCTTCAAATATGTATCTGTGCGGCTGTTATTATTGGGTGTCATTTAAGCTATCGCCAATTTAATTCGTTTTGTGTTTCTTAAATACAAGCCCGCAAAATAGTAGATTTGTCACCAAAATGTAGTCACCAAACAATATAAAATCAATTCCACAATAAATCACCTAAAATCATGGCGATATAGGGTCTAGTACCACATAAATGTTTTTGTATGTATTATAATAGGTTTGTCCTCGTCGACGGAGCCCCGCTGCGCGGGGCTCCTATTTCTGTATGCAGGGTTGCTCGCTCACTTCAGCTCCCGTCATCTCCTTCGAACCTAACCTGTCCGTGTTGGCGTGTTGGTGTTGTGCCGCTTATTGGCCTAGTTGAAATAAATATATTTAACTTTGACTTTGGGGTGCCCCAAGCTCCCGAGCTCGCTTCGCTTGCTCTTGGACATTTGGTGACAGATCTACCATTCTGAGCACAAACCTATTATTTAAGTAATAAAACTATTACTAACTATTTAACTTATATAAGAACGAAGTTTATATTCATCTAATGCACTAACATTTTATTGGTCTGGATCTTATTTTACATATATATATTAACATTAATTTGATAATTCATACCTGGGAACACTTTTTGTTTATCTGAGAACGAAAATATTTCGTGGCGATAGATCTATTTATTAGGTGATACAACTTGATGACAAATATAAATTTTGGTGACAAGAAATATAGTCCCCGTTATTATTTAGCCTCGAGCTCCGTAACAATGATATATAATCATAACTAGCACCTGCCAGTGGCTTCGCCAGCGTGAAATTCGAAAATTATCCCGAGGTACATATTCCTGGGATAAAAAGTATCATATGTGCCATACCTGACTATAATCTATCTATATGCCAAAATTCATCCAGATCGGTCCAGCCGTTTGAGCATGAAGAAGTAACAAATATACACACAAACACACACACTCACAAACTTACGCCTTTAAAATGTTAGTATGATTTTAATTAATTTCTTCCTTTCTTTGTAACGTCTAGGTAATGGTGGTTAATTTCATACTTTACCAGGAGGTCTAATATACCTAAACTTAGATTCATCATCATAATATCAGCCGAAAGTCTACTGTTGGACATAGGGATCCCCCAAGCGTCGCCACTTTGACCGGTCCCTTGCGTCCCGCATCCAGCGGATCTCTGCAACCTTCGACAGGTTTTTGGTCCACCTGGTGGGAGGCGACCGCAACGCAAGTCCAACGCAACGTCTTCCGAATCGCGGTCGCCACTCCAGAAACTTTCTACCCCATCGGCCATCCGTTCTGCGAACAATGTTCACTGCCCACTGCCAATTAAGTTTGTCAATTCTTCAAGCTATTATATATTATATACTAATTCTATTTTAGAATTAAAATACATTTTGAAAAGTTCTTAATGCAGAAACCGGGTGTTATACAATCAAAGCGCAAAGTTAAATATGTAGTTGTTCCGTTACCTATTGTGTTTCTCAGTTAAAATAATTATTACAAGGTGTTACAACACACCCTCATTGTGTTTCACTGGTTCGTTTACAAAACTCTTGAATCGTTTGGTAAACATATAGCAATCATAACAAGTGGCCACAAATCTGCAAAGTAGCTTTCATTGCAATCAGTCCTACAACTGCTATTCACGATGACGCCGATATTAAGATTTTTGCTGTTCGCGGTTTCGGTTTTATATTTGTCAAATGTCTGTGTAAGTATTTTGTTTATTCCGCAATTTTGTTTAGTGATTTACAACAGAATAATTCTTTGTTGTATCATAAATTAAGAACCCACACTTAATTGAGAGTGTAGGTGATCAGTACCTATTGCGAAATGAATTTAAACGTTTTTAAGAACAAGAATTGGCCTCCCGGCTAGATTAGAGTATGACATAATACTCAAATACAAATTCTTAATTCAGAAATCGGGGGCCATGCGTACCAATCATATCTTGTGGTTTGTTACTATAGATAAAATTTGCATCATTCCCGACACAGCTCAAAACAAAAAAACCCTCAACTTTTCGTAATAACATATTTATATGAGATGTTAGGGCCGGCTTCCAGTCTAACTGGATGAAAATAAATACTAGTAATTTATATGGAGCGACTGCCTGTCTGACTTCCATAATCCAGTAACTGGCTAACACGATATCCTTTGCCAAGACTGGTGTCGGATTTCCTGGCTTCAATAAACCCGTAACGACTGGCAAAAATGTTCGAATGACAGCCAACGGCTTAATGGGTCACCCATAGAATAGAATAATGATTTATTTGCACAGAAAATACATCCACGGACCGACATTGGCAAGCATTGCTTAACCTCGGAGATCGACTCGTGTGGCTGTTATTATTTAAGCACGAGCTCAAAACAAACAAACAAGCATATTTATTTAATTGATGAAACACAAAAACTATTTGTGTTTCATCAATTAAATAAATATGCACATTCAGGCCAGTAGTAGCAGTACCTTACAACAAAAACTATTTGTGTTTCATTAATTAAATAAATATACACATTCAGATCAGTAATATCAGTACCTCCGCATTTGGCGGAGCGGTTCATTGCTGTTCTCGAAGATCTCTATTATGGCGCATCTTCTCGCCAATAAGAGAATTGATTGTGCCCTAAGAATTGGTGTTCACATTACTTGCCAATTATTTTGTTAGAAACGACTTTATTTAATAAGTCCTAAAACGTAACATTGCACATAATCATGTAGGTAATGTCAAACAGCACAAAATGAATTTCGTAGCACTTCGCTACGAAACATTGTACAATGACCTTAACTGCCGTAACCATACCATATCTTATGAGAATCAATGCGGTGATGGATTACGTCTAAAGTATTGGCTACAGCATTCTTCTATTTCGTTATTAAACAATTATTCTGCGATCACCTAGACGAGTGTGGACATTAAGCTCGTTTCGCTCCACGGCTCGCTTATTGCAGCAATATGTAGGCATGGTCTTGGTCACAGATGTGTTTCTAAAAAGATAAATTTTCATTCAACCATCTAAGATGGATCGTTTTTTCATGTCAGCCATGGAATTTATAAGTAGTTAAGGTCCTTGATTTTACCGTGCTATAAATATTGTGGTAGAACTCGCAAAAAAAAATGTCATGCTCTTCTAGCTCGTTTTAACATCTCCATGGTGTTATAAATTGCAATCTCCTAATCTATATAAATAAAATTCAACTGTCGCATGTATAGATAGAGAATGGTTCGACCGGTTTGTCTTGTTATATTTTTGTTATATTTATAGTAATTCTCAGGAGGAGCTCGAAGCCAAATAAGAAGAGCTCGTCTCTAAACAATAACAGATGCACGTGTCAATCTTCGAGATTAAGGAACGCTTGTCAAGGTCGGTTCCTGGATGGGTGACCATCTTTACTTAGCACGTTAAGCGGCTGTCATTTGTACAAATTTCCTTTTTTTCCGTTGTTATTGAATTAGGGTTTTAATTAGGTATTTACCTATGTTTGCAATATTTTTAAGTATGTGAGAACCATGTTCCTATTTATCAAATTAATGAATTTACCTGTTAGTACCTATTGATCGTAATAATCAGGAAAATTTTCCGGAGTTTTACCGGAGTCGCAGCTGCACCCTTGCGAAGCCGAGGCGGGCCGCATGTCTTTTATAAAATCAGTAGAAAGATATTTAGTTTGTCTCGTTTTAGCCCAATAAAGTAAAGCTTTTATAAACAGTAACTAGTATCTGAGTGCGTGTTATTGTGTCCGAGTACAGCGAAGTGCAGTGATTGAGAAGGGTTCAATATTGCTGTTAACGGCATCCGACATCCGCACGGGCTCTCCACCCGTGGGTATGTCAAAAGTTAGTTGCTTTCATACTCTTGGTGTTGATTCAAATAAAGATATAGTTAAGCAACTGCATAAAACTTAGATTTCTTCTGACTGAACTACTCTTATATGAATCACTCATTTACTTTTATATCAATATTCTATTTATCTGGTGACAACTGATAGATATGAAATCTGCGCTACTTTGTACACTGGCTAGCCGTAATGACATAATGGAATATATACGACATATCCTATAATTCGGCTGTGACAGGTACCTACACGGGGATATTTTGAATATGATTGTCAACTACCAAACCCTTATCTTTCGGATGAACTAGTGAGGGTTCGTACAAATTTGGTGTTTTAAAAAAGGATTTAGTTTGGTAATTTTTCGATAAATAAAATATGATTTTTGTGTGTTTAAGCATGCGCTTAATAAAAAAGAATTATATTTTTGAATATAATTATTTACTCTCTATACTTAAACTCTTTTGAACCTCTTATTAATTTCTCGTTAAAAGTTTACGAGAAACTCGAACTTTTGGATGGCTTTTAAAAATACGAATATATAAAGAATGGGATTAATTAAACGGTTTTCAAGATAAGCTCTGACCTAAAAATTAATCCGTATTTTTGGTTCACTCAAATTTAATTTGAAGATGGAATTGGAGAATTGATGGTTGTTTTTTTAATTCAACCATCAAAAACATTCTCCAGCTAAACTATACTAAAAACCTAACTAACATAGGTAGGTACCTTAACTTTACTTTGTCAATCCATACGTGCCTACCAATTTAAATGCGAAAGCTTAAGCTTAAGCTTAGAAAAGACATACTTTTGTTTGATACATTTTTACGCCTAAACCGCTGAACTAATTTTCATGATAATCGTGGAAGGTAGTAACAGAATAAAGGATGAATTATGCTAGACCGTGGCGGGTGCGAGCCGAGTCCCGTGCGAGGCACGGACTATAGGCACGGATACAAAACTTCACGAACATTTTATATGATGCAGTTTATATACTAGGTATACCGTGCGGCGTCCGTGTCCCGCATTTTGTAGGTTTTGTGAAGTCCTAAACATATCTTTGTTTAAATTTATAATAAAATACAGCGCATGCGATGTAAGCAGTTTTATGTCGTTTTTTTTTTACTTTTTAGGTTATTACATAATTGAAGTTTTAGTAGGGATCCCTAATTTAACTCGATTAAAAATATAGCCTATGTTACTCAGTAATATTGTAGCATCCCATTGGTGAAAGAATTTATATTCTTATTCTTAAGAACTTACAAACAATCAAATCTTTCCTCTTTATAATATTAAAGTGTAAATTATCTCTTACAATTCTCTCTTATTATCTTTCTACTTAAACAAAAGTTGTTTTAAACAAGCTTCTATATTTAAAAATTTTATTGTCACAAGAATCAAACCAGCGTGTACAATTTCAGTTCAATGGGACAATGGAAAGTGGGTTAGATTTAACTTTCAAGATTTGGTTACAGACACCCGGCAGGTGCAAAAAAAAAAGCTTGTAAAAAGGGTCAAAGTTAAATAAGATAGGTACCGACTACCGACCTACCTACAAGCATAAAGGGCATACTAACCTAATTATTTATTTTTAAACTTTCAGTATTGTAAGATTGTTTTACCACACAAACTGCGGTATTTGGAAAACATGCTGAATGCTGAGGTTGTGGCCAAGGCTGCGAAGATACGACAGCTTAAGGAAGCGAATCCCAATATCCAGGACAGAGAAAATGGTTGGCCCATGCTGCTAGCACAATATCAAGCAGAAAACAATAAAAACATTAACAGCATACCTAACAGTAATTTCGGAAACTTATACAGCAGACGCTTACCGAAAATTTAAAACTTAAGTTTATATATTTTTGTTATTTTATCTTAGTTTTAGTGAAATAAATAGTTAACTAAACACAAAAGATTTTAATTTGTATCTTTTATATAACACAATTGCAGCAATAACACCAATGGAGCACAATCTTATTAAAAACTCACTATAAGTCCAGCAACCTAATTGCGCAAGTGAATTCGGCAAGACAAAACGTTAAACCGCCATCAATCGGCCATCACATAAACAGAAATCCACGTCACGTCTTTCATCTCGCATGTGATTGTACGATTGATGGCGGTCAAACCCTTTGCCTTGCTGAATTCACTTGCGCAATTAGGCAGCAGGTTTCCTCACGATGTTTTCCTTCAGCGATGTCCAAGATAAACTTAGAAATTACATATGAATTGAAAAACTCACATTGGTACCCGACGCACGTGGCACGTGGTCCCGGATTCGCACCGACAAGACCTCAAGCACGAGAGAAATTTTGAATTTATTGATTTTGATGATACCTAAAGATAAAGATATATTTATTGCATAACTGTGTACATTAAGTTCTTATTAATAAACATTACATTTTTAGATACAACAGTCTATCCAAGTCGGATATGCAATAGTATTTAGAAATTAAGTAGGTACTTACAAATATAATTTTTTATCAAAAAACACATGCAGATTATAAAATACATTATCAATTAACATTTTTTTCAATTTAGTTTTAAACATATTTCCATTTAATTGCTTGATTGCTGGCGGTAACTTATTGTACACACGAATAGCAGTAACATAGGTACTTTTATAATACATCATATTGTTAATAGACGGTAAATTAATGTCGTATATTGTTTTCTAATGTTTCTTTTTGAATTTGATTTGATTTTGATTAAAATATTGCATATTATTTTTAACAAATAAACATAATTCCAGTATGTAAATACCAGTCAGTGTCAGAAAACCCTCCGTTCTGAAGACATCTCTTAATGATTCCGTACTATACATGTAATATATTGTTTTAAGACATTTCTTCTGAAGAATAAATGTGGATTGTACGTTTGTCGAGTTTTCCCAATAAATGACACCATAAGTTAACAGTGGGTAAACATTTCCAAAATAAGCATTTCTAGTAACAATTCGATTTGTAGTTTCTACCAGAACTGACAATGCGTAGCAGGCACTAGATACTTTTTATTAATCTTATCAATATGTGCCTTCCAGTTTAAATGTTGATCTATTGTAACTCCTAAGAAATTTGTGTCTTTTACTTCTTCAATCGCTGTATCAGACATGGTTACATTCAATTTAGTATGTTTACTTTTATAATTTCTAAATTGAATCAATTTGGTTTTTAAGATATTGACTTTTAAATTTATTGACTGTAACCAGTCAGTTACAGCTATTAATGTTCTATTTATTTCACTTTCGTAAATAATATTATTAGCATAATCATTTGAAATAAATATAGTTGCGTCATCAGCATACATTACGCAAAGATGTTTAATTATATTTGGAAGCTAGTTAATATACAATAAGAACAAGGGGGGTCCCAATATACTGCCTTGCGGTACGCCAAGTATTTCAGATTCGAATTCAGATTTCACCACCTCCACCATTTTTTTTACATTCATTATAGACTTCAATGACAGTGCCCTGCATTCTATTATTTAAATAATTCTCAATTCATTTAAGTGCTATACCTCTGTTATGTACCGATGTTTGTTAGAGATCGTAGATTTGAATAAAGATTTAAAACTAAATACCATATTATCAGGTGTGTGTGAAATAAGTATTTCAATTAAAAATTCGTTTTTAGGTTCCGTACCCAAAGGATAAAAACGGGATCCTATTACTAAGACTCCGCAGTCTGTCTGTCTGTTTGTCACCAGGCTGTAGGTATGTCATGAACCGTGATAGCTAGACAGTTGACATTTTCACAGATGATGTATTTCTGTTGCCAACAGAATAAAACAAATATTTATGTGCGGCTCCATACAACAAACTTGATTATTTGCCGTATTTTGCGATAATGGTGCGGAACCTTTCGTGCGCGAGTCCGACTCGCTCTTGGCCGGTTTTTATTACGTTTAGGTACACCGCGCCATACTGCTAGGGTCTTTATTATCACGCTTATTAAAACTATGGTCATTAATTACTCCGTTAGCCACAGTTAAAGGCAGAAGACCATAATATAAGACTGTTTAATAACTAAAGCAGAGCAGTGGTGGCCCAGTGGTAACGGCCGTGACTTACAAGTTGTACGTCGTGGGTTTGAACCCAAGCAGGCGCTTCACTTTTTGTAAATTATTTCATCACCGCTCTTAAAACGGTGAAGAAAACACCGTGAGGAAACCGGCATGTCCTAGAACCAAAAATTTGAAGACATGTGACATTCTCCAACCCGACTGGGCCCGTGTGGTGGATTAAGGCCCATTACCTCTCTCACAGGGAGGATGCCTGTATCCCAGCAGTGGGAATATTATCTATAAGGCTTATGATGACCTACTAGGTTACGTGATCAACGCTTTCATATTTGCGGACAAACATTTTTGTAACTGGGGGTTTCTTTTTGTAAGTTTTTTTTTAAATTATCTGTGGCGCATACATTTTAGTAAACCCGGGGTGATCCATGGCATAAAAGGCCTACATCGTCTTGAAAGTGGAATAGTGGGGGAGTTAACAGATAGCACCTATCGAGACTAGGCTCTATTAGTGATTTTGCAGCAAGATTGGGATCTTGCGTTATACATACTAAATAAGCAACGTAACGCCATCACCTCGCCCCGGTACAAGCTCACGAACTCGCTGTCCCCGCTCTTATGGCCAATCGTCACCGCGCTTAAGTACCTGTTTGTTTCCATGGGTACATCGATCCGTGACCGCACTTAACATTTTAAGATTTTTTTCTCTTCATTAACTATGATAGCTATTGTGAAATAGGACAAAATAACACGCTTGTTAGAATCATGAATGAAACTCTTATGTAAAAGTATTGATATCTACCAAGATAGCAAGTTTTGAATGTCAAGATGGTTGTTGGTTCTTTACTGTGTATCAGAGTTCCAATGTATGTGATGTGTACGGGAAGGGTTTTATGAATAAAAACACAGAAAGACAAGACTAGGTATTTATTTAAATAAGGCTTGTCAATTAATTCATATTGAGAAGGCTCAGTGAGCTTACCACCTATTCGCTAAACTAGTTCTCGTGGAGAAGAAGGGCAACAAACTCCACTGGAGCACTTTCATAGTATTTATCGATATCTTTTACAACCACATAAAGTATACACAATATTATAGAATCAAAATGACAAGGATAAAGCAAAGAACATAGTCTAGCCCTTAAATCAATTTAACATATTAGGAATAAAGGCATAATTTTATATTGTTATACAGTTTCAACACAACCATTAGCAATAATAAAGTTAGAATATCAAATAACTTACGTTAGCCTTGTGTAGCCGATCTTTCACAAAGTACTTATTGATAGTAATAATATACCTGGCCTGTACTGGCTGTAGTTCACAAAAAAGTAAGTAAGCTTATCTATTACACAATATTTGTAATAACGAGTCTATCTGTGTCTCAATACGACCAGGGCGTGGCGGGATACCGCGCCATTTTCTATATTGCTCATCACATCTCACAATTAGGTCAATAATCAATTCTTATGTAGGTAGTGAAAGTGTTCTAAAACGTAACAAGACAAATAAGGAATTTAATATCGCCTCTTTAGTCATTCTTAATCAATATTCAAAAGAATATTGATACTAACCGATATGATTGTACTAATTGTTTCAAAGGACTTGTAATACTAAAATCCATACTAATATTATAAATGCGAAAGTAACACTGTCTGTCTGTCTGTTACCTTTTCACGTTCAAACCGCTGAACCGATTTAGATGAAAGTAGGTATGGAGATAGTTTGAGACCCGGGAAAGGGCATAGGGTACTTTTTTTTCATAAAACACAAAGGGGGATGGGGTAGTTTTTTATGAAATTTCTTATTATGGCTTAAATCGCAAAACCGATTTACATGAATTTTGGTATGGAGATAGTTTGAGACCTTGGGAAGAACATAGACTAGGGCATGTAATATCGGCAGTTTTTCAATTCCGATATTGCTTTCCGATATTAGATCTCAATATCGGAATTCCGATATTAATATCGGAATTGCACACTTTCGTTAAATATCGCATTGTTTTATGTTAATTTCCCAAATTCGGTATGAGGCTGGATAGAGTACAATAAAAAAACACGTTATGACGCGACATAATCGATCTTCTATTGTGCCTCTCTCTAATCTCTAGTCACTGTGTAATCGGGCGTTTATTTAACTAAACTGCACATTTGTTTCCAAGAAGGAATATAAGTAAGGTCTCTCTGAAAAAGGATAATGCAAAAAAAACAGAAAATAAATGTTTGTCGATCAATCTGAAAGTAGGCCCGATAAGTGTAGTGAGTAATACTGATTTATAATTCCAGTATAAGTATCAGTCACTGTGCCAAGGCCTCCTGGGGCCTATGTTCAGCAGTAGAAGTATTTTGGCTGAAATGATAATGATGATGACAGACAATGAAGTCAAGTAGTGGAAGTTGATTTATCCAACAGATATTAAAAAATAATAATTTGATTTGTTGTATTCAATACAAGCAGAAGCCAGAAAACTATTAAGCTTTAATTTATTTAGGTTGCCAAGCAAGTAACACATTATACATTTGAAATAAAGTTTAACACGGATAGGTACTCGTTCTGAAACAGCTCTCAAAAGTATGCAAAATTATCTTAGTATTAATCATCATCATCATCGTCATTTCAGCCGAAACATGTCCACTGCTGAACATAAGCCTACCCCTAATGTCGTCACATTGGCCGATGCCGTGCGTCTCATATTCTGCGAATACCCGTAACCTAAGGATTAATCAATGAAAATATCATTGTTACGACGGGTTTCTATGAGTCTGTGTATTTACTTGTACTCTTAAAGCTAACATTTTAGCAATCTCGGCACTATAAATCTGGAATTCATCAAGGTATATATTATTTTTTCATGAAGTGAAGTTTAAGTAAATAAGCGCCCGATTAGTAAACAGACTATCTGACCACTGCTAATCACCGTAGTCAAAGGGCTTCACCGCGCTTTCTCGCTCGATGCTTCACAAGAAGCTAAAATAAGGCTTTTTTCTGATTCCGGGATTCCGTTACTGCATCACTCAGTATCGGAATTGAAAAATCGGTAATTTCGTTCCGAGATTCCGATATTACGAGATGCTGAGATTCCGTTATTCATGCCCTAACATAGACTACTTTGTTGCATAAAACATGAAGGGGGAGAATGTTAATTTTGTATGTAACTTCTTATCATGCAATTTCTTCTTAGTATGAACCGATTTAGATGAAATTTGGTATGGAGATAGTTTGAGAATCTGAGAAGGACATATGACAGGGTACTAGCATAAAACACGAAGGGGGAGGAATGGGGGGAGAGTTAATTTTGTATGTAACTTCTTATCATGCTACTTCTTCTTATTATGTCTACTTAGATGGCTTTTGGTATGGAGATAGTTTGAGACTTTGGGAAGGACATAGACTACTTTGTTTGCATAAAACATGAAGGAGAGAAATTAGGGGAGTGTCAATTTTGTATGTAACTTCTTATCATGCAACTTCCTCTTAGTATGAACCGATTTACATACAATTTGGTATGGAGTTAGTTTGAGAACCTGAGAAGGACATATGATAGGCTACTTGCATAAAACACGAAGGGGGAGGAATGGTGGGAGGGGTAAATTATGTATGAAACTTCTAATCATACAACTTCTTCTTATTATGAACCGATTTAGATGGAATTTGGTATGGAGATAGCTTAAGACCTTGGGAAGGACATAGTCTACATCTTTTGCATAGAACACGAAGGGGGAGAAATAAGAGAGAGGGTTAATTTTGTATTTAATTTCTTATCATGCAACTTCTTCTTATTATAGACCGATTTAGATGAAATTTGGTATGGAAATAGTTTGAGAACCTGAAAAGGACATATGATAGGCTACTTGCATAAAACACGAAGGGGGAGGTATGGGAGGGGGGGTTAACTTTGTATGTAACTTCTTATCATGCAACTTTTTCTTATTAAGACGCGATTTAGATGAAATTTGGTATGGAGATACTTTACCTTAGACCCTGAAAAGGACATAGGCTATTTCTGTGTGCTTAAAAATCGAAAGGGGAGAAATGGGACGGGTTATTTTTGTATGAAACTTCTTATTATGGGGATCGATTCACTTAAAATTTTGCGGAAATACTTCCGTAACAAATAATTTTTTTTTAATTACCCCTAAAAGGGGTTGGGTTTGTAAAGATAAGATGTACCTACAAATTTTCTTCATGGGGCAGAATTTTGGCAGGTGGTAGGATTTTTGTAAATTCTAATTTAAAAGGGGTAAATGGGAAAGCGCGAACTTTGTATGAAAGTTTTTATTGCGGCTTTCGATTTGGTTGAAACTTTGCAGGCATGATTTTGATAACAAATGATTGAAATCTACATATTTATTTAGATTATCTAATGGGATGGCTTCGTATTGCACAATATGGGCAAAATATAATAGGTGCCAATATATTAACAGGTATGGGAAAAGGGGAAAGCGTGTTCATACGTCGAATCCCAATAATACCCACTGACCTATCATTTCAATTCAAAAGACTCCAGTTTCTAATCAAACTTAGTTTTGCTATTACTATTAACAAAGCTTAAGGGTAGCAAGGGTTCATTTGGAAAAGCCATGCTTTACCTACGGCCAGCTACATGTAGCTGCTGATGTTCACGTATGTCCAGGGCCCAGAATGTGTATGTATTAGCATCAAATGATAACATAGTATATAGCAACGTCCTAAAATGTAGTACCCATGATTAACGGCATAATTAAGGAATGTCAATTAACTATAGATACAATTTTTGATAAAGTGGTATCTTCAATTTATAGCAAAGCAGAACCTGTCTGTAGTTTATTTGTTTCCTTTTGTAACTATTTTACCTATACCTGTATTGACTAACGTCTTCAATTAAATAAGTGAATCGTTCTTACGTTAACGCTTCCTGTACAGGCGTGTACAGGCTTAATTTTCCAAGTGGGCGTGGATGGCCAAATCATCACTATAAACAATAGCACAAAACAATTAAAGGAGTCAATGGGCCCATTTTGATTTAAACTAAAACTGCAACATTGGATTTTTCTCACCCTGTATGTCGACAACCAGAGTTGATAGACAAAATCTATATTAACGCGGGCGAAGCTACGGGTAGTAGCTAGTAACAATATAAAATCCAGGATACATCACAATGATCATGACAAATTAAGTATAGTTGATGATATTGATGATATTCCTATAAAAATATAGGAATATCATCAATGTGGTTTAAATATAAGTTAAGAGTTATTTGCTGTACACACAACAATGTTAACTTAGGTGGGTACTCTTTTTTGTCGGTAGGGGCTTAATAAACATTGTGACTTGAAATATAAAGATTCATGATTTAATGACGTTACACATACTACAAATTCTAACACGCGCTACCCTACGCAAATACGACTTATAACTGATTGAAAATTACTACTCGTTGAGATCAATTTGTCCCGGTGCTTTTAAAGACATTTTCAAAATACTACTTTTACCAATATCCGTCAATAAAAATATTATAACAATTGACATCAAGCACCCCACGCTTTTTTAATTTAGTTTTTTTTTTTTATAAATTTAATCACACTATTCTTTATTTATTGAAAAATTAATAACAAATTTTTTGTTTGGTTTTCTATTATGTTTGTTTTTTTTTTGTTATTATGTTTTTACTTTTTAGTTCAATCGCTAATCCTAAAGATCCTGGTAAGGATAATGGGACAAGATATTTAAATTATTTTATTGTCATCGGTCTTATCAAACTTTGCACACGTATCAAACGTGTGCGAAGTTTCAAATTAATGTGACGTTTTGAATGAGTTGAAAATCACGTTCAAAGATTCCGCTACATACGTACATACCAAGCTAATAAAACCGTGTTAAAATGGTTATTATTCCTACTTGTATCCGTCTCTGTTTGTCTCAGGAATGGTGGGTATAGTAGTCACAGCGAATCTTTGTTTCTTTGAAGTTGGCCGCAAGAACATGTGCAGTTGCTATTTTTGTGCCAATGTTGAACTAGAAGATAGAATTGTATAACTGTCTCTTTCAGTCGCATACGTTTGTTGCATCGTCCTATCTCGCTTACTCTATGCAGTATACCTACTCGATGACAAACTGTTTCTTGCGCAATGGTTCTCAGAGCCAACTTCAGAGACACAAAGATCCGCTGTGACTACTATTGCTATTGGTACCGCCCAGCTGAGCGCAAGTCCGCACTCCTTTTAGGTACATTACACCCTGCTTCTGAACGTAAATATTGAAAATGCGGCTTGGTCGCATTGTAGGCTAACCGCGGCGGCTCAGTAGGTACACGCGATTGCGCTCGCGTCCTCTACTCGCGAGTCGCAACTCCCTGAGTCCGACAGGCTTATTACGTAAGAAACAGCAATCATCGCGCGATCAAAGGATTTGTGTCATAAAACGGAATTACCTACAGTGTAGGTATGGTAGGTCCTACACAATCGTTTGCTAATCGCTCGCTGTGTGTCAGATGCACTTATTTCTAAAAAAAAACGCCAATATCTCTAAAACTTCTGTATTGAAGAGCAATTATTGCACAAAAATCGCTATTGTTTTGCTCTTGCAAGATACGTAATAAGCCTGCTGATTCGCATCGCTCAATATTCGGCAGCAAACCAGGCGGCATCATTGCCCAACACACTGACTGCTCAGCATCCAGCTGTGGACATGTAACATTCACCAACCCGCACTGGGCCCGCGTGGTGGATTACGGCCCATTCCCTCCCTCAGAGAGGGGGTTTGTGTCCCAGCAGTGGGAACATTAAAATGCTGATGATGATGACAGTTCGGGGCAATTGCTAGTTATGCTTAAATAACTTGGCAAATTCCTACGCGACACTCCCAAGGTCCGCGCGGGTGGCGAGGGATGTTACTACCCAATGTGACCTCCGTCCCGCGCGCACGTTTTACCACGTACAACGTGTTCTCGTACGCCGGTGACAGGGGCTACTCCCCAAAGGAGGGTCCGGTGACGGACAGCCGCGGCGGGTTCGCGTATGTATGCTTCCACGTTCCTGTGTTCCCGCCAAAAGCGGCAAAGTAGGACACCGTGGAGTTTTAGTGGGTTAGAGTCCCACATAACTGCGCTATCTCCCCGTGGTAGCGTAGTATGCATGAGCATTTATCCAGGAAAAAAAAAAAATAATTGGCTTGTACAAAACTTGCAATGTGGCTTGCGATCTTTGAGGATTAACTTACTGCCCAATACGCTATAGACAAGTGATCAACAAGTAATACCTAGTAACTTAACCTAATAACGTCAAGTACCTATGGGGTGCCCACAGAACAGAAAAAAACGCCTTGGGGTGCCTATGGGATTGACACGATTGACATGACTTGCTAACATAAATAAAAACTTTTTCGACACACTTGTTCATAAAGTGGCTCTAATTTCACCGCAATTAGGCACATAACGACACCTGTAATCAAACTGTGGCTTTTTCATTGCTATTATTCACGAGTGAGTTATAGAGTTTTATTTTATTGGTTGAGTTGCTTTGTTTTAAAAAAAGTTTCGATACAAAACAGATCGTGCTCAATAGTACAAGTAAATTAATGTACCTATTGCTTGCTCATTTCATGCAACTTCGTATTTATATAGATAATTTCAACTTGTACGTGTTTAATAAATAAAACTTTCACTCAAATGTAACTTATGTTTTCTCTGTAATAAAGAAAACTTGAAATTCCCCATTTTGTACGTGGCTAAAACGGTATCCGCGAAAAGCCAAAAACCTCATTCTTTTAGTCTATGGCCGATCGCCATCGTTAGATGCGCGCGCATAGGAAAACTGATTAATTTTACCAGCCGATGCGATTTTTTTTTCACAATTCGTTTTCACTGTTGAAAATGATTTTTTAGTACCTATTATTTTTTTCGCAAGTGTGTTGAAAAACGTCGTATAATACACGTGTGTATTGATGATTAGCGTCCTCGGCTCTCTTAAGACAATCACCTAAAGGCTCGGGTCTCAATGGCACCTCAGCAGTAATCACCAACATTACACACTTGTACCATAATGTACTATTAAACTAAAGATTTTACTGACTTTCAAAAATACAAAAAAGTTATTTTTCGATTTAAGTGTTTTTATATGGAAGTCAGTTTAATATTTTTGTTAAAAACTTATAATTTTTCTCTTTTTAGTTTTGGTAAGGTAGGTACCTCAAGTTTGGTTATTACCAAGAAAATCCTATAGAGTCAAAGCAGTTACATCACAAGACAATTCCAATAAGCCCAAACACGACTAGGATACATTGTTTTATTTCGGAGTTCCAGTGTCTACGTACCGGATCAACATCAGATTAGCCTCTCGACTAGGGCATGCAGTTTCGTACATTTTCAATTTCGAAATTAGCTTACGAAACTGGACTCCTCAGTTTCGAAATTTCGAAACTGAGCAACCAAATATAATGGAAAATCAGAATAATACTTAAAGTAAACTCAAAATGCAAAATTATGTAGTCTGCAATTTATATTTAAACAAAGTGAATTTTCTTTTTCTCAAGACTGCTACTACAAATACTCTACTGCTGGGGACACCTTCGACGATACCATCCAGCTTTTCGACCTGGGGTTAAAAATAGTTACAGATAGCGCCTCATAAAATTGAGGCGCTGCCGATGAGCAGAGAGCCACCCAGCTCGTTAGTGACAATAGGAGATGCGCAAGTCCACTATCTTGGTTTAACCATGTACGGTGAGGCTTCGAAAAGCATTTCGAGCGCCTTTTCTCCCGTATTGGTACGCCAGTGAGTGCCTTGCATAGACTGCTGCCCAGTCTCAGAGGCAAAAAATAGACTGTCAGATGTCTGACGCTGCAGGACTAAAATCAACAGCCTGCAGCGGAAAATGGTTATTTGAATAGCAAGCTGGATGAAAGGAGCGGAGCGCATCTCCTACAGGCACATTCAGGTATTGATCGGGCACGGTTGCTTCGGTGAGTAGGTACCTGAATAGGATTGGGTGAGAGGCCACGGTAAATTGCCATCATTGTAGAGGCAACTTGGATTTTGCACAGCACACGCTCGAGGAGTGCTTTCTTGGGCCTTTGAGCGGTGGGTCTTATTAATCACCGGATCGGGCGAGACCTTTCTCTGCCAGTATAAGTGAAGAATATGCTGGCGGAGACAGAAAACTAGAGTTAAATAACCACCGAGTGGAATTGTGAGAAGGCCAATCCCACTCGGAGAAGAAGGCATCGTGGAGGCAACCACCTCGATCTAGACACGCCGAAACAAGGCAGGTGGAACTTTAGGGATTCGGGCGCTCAGAGAATCCCCAAGACTCTGTCCGTCCACCGAGTGACCTCAGGAAAGACAGTGGCACAGAAATCACGTGCTGCCGTGCACAGCGAGGCTCAAGAGAAACTCCTTTATAGTCTCCCCAAGAATTTGCTATTTTAAAAAGTGCTGATGGTGATCACTGGTTTGGTTTTAATGAGGTAAAAGAAGGTTTCCCCCCGATACCAAAAAAAATATGGGCCTTCCCAGCAAATGATTGTAGACCTTGTAAAAGTATTGCCCTCACTGGCTACTATTATTATAAAGTTCGGTTTTTAATGGCCGTGCTTCTTTCAATCTTCTTTATTTATTTAACACCATGGTTAGCCTCTGTTTTATTGTAATATGGTAACAAGGTGCACCCAACGCAACTGTCTAATTAGCTTTAGATTCGTATTCAGACTCATTTTCTGATGAACCTCTTTTGGTTTCAATAAAAAATTCATAATTGTATAAAAAATATCATAATATTTAAATTAAATCCAGTTTCGAAATTTCGAAATTAGGGGTGTCAATTTCGAAATTAATAAACATGCAATGCAAATATGGTCCATAATTTCGAAACTAAGAAAATTCGAAATGCATGCCATACTCTCGACCTTTCTTCACCTAAGTCATCATGGTGAGATGTCTACAGAATAGCACTAACTCGCGTTATCGTCTAATCGAATTATAATATTCTGCCCTTTCATAATTCAGGGGTGAGCTCGCCGTGGGGTTGACAAAGGGTGTTCACTCTCTTCCTATAGGGACTGCTGTAGCTGTTCGTCATGGTATTTGTAGTCATGTCAATGAACAGCAGAATGATCGATCGATCTGCTGTCTCTTTTTGCTGGCGCTAAGACGCTGGACATTGTTTTAATATTTGCCGTTTGACATAAGACAAACATAACAGTGATGTTATGTTGTGGGAATGTAATCGGCAGCCCTCCGGAGCGTGTGATCAATCCATTTCCATTTACGACGTTTGATGTGGCGGTTGATCGGGCTCTTGTGGCATCTCTCCAACAGCTCTACATATGAGATGGTCCTAGGGCAGTATACTCCGATGCTGCGACTAAGACGTCGGTTGATGAAGACCTGTATTTGGCGTGAGATGTCCTTTGTTATCTTCTACTTTTCGCACCCGTAGAGTAGGATTCAGCAACCGTTCCGGGGAATGGTTGCTGAATCGTAGAGCAGCATGGATTTGATCATCTGACATTGGACTCGAAAATTGATTGCCGAACAGGACTTAGCTGTGCGAAGATAGCTCGTGTTACGGCGAACCGTAAATATATGTCTTCTTGACGTCTCTGTCTTATCGCTCCCGAGGTAAGTGAATTTGTGGAAGCGTCCCACTGCCACTTTGTAGATTAGAATCGGAGTAGCATTATTCACGCCTGTACGCATCTCTTGAGTCTTCGCAATGTTTATTTTTAGCCCAGCTGTCGCCGTTTCCTGCCGCAGGACGTTTAGTTTCTCTCGCATGTCGGCGTGAGTATGACTCAGCAGGCATAGATCATCGGCATAGTCCAGGTCTGCCAAGACGTTGGACAATCCCCACTCTATGCCGCAGCGGCTGTTATCATATATTATACTTATGCGAAGCATGATTACGTTGAAAACGACTATAAAGAGGGCCGAAGGAAGACAGACCTGGCAGACACCTGCGTGCACTGCGATGTCTTCAGTGATGAGGCCGTCGTCTACTTGCAAGAATATTTCTTGTAGATGCTCTCCATTAGGCGAACTATTTTCGGCTCCAATGTCCAACAGCAACAGTGACCAGATGCTGGACTACTTCAAAGTAACAAAGGCATTTTCGGAGTCGATAAATGTAAGATAAATACTTATACCTTTGCGATTCTGCTGCCCGCTCGAGTATGACACGAAGATTGTTGATCTGGACCGTGCATGAGCGGACCGTGCTCGAACGGCAACCCCAGGCGGGTTGCCGTTCAAGCCGCTCCCTGCGCAGAAGAGGTTTCACGGCCTTTGACAGCCTTTCCAGGATTATCCTACAGAAGACTTTATAGAGGGAATCGACAGCAATGTAATGCCTCTGCAGTTGTCGCAACTACTGAGATTAACTTTCTTAGGCACGGTACCTAATTAAAAGTCGCTTGTTCTAGTCGTTCGGATGTTCTTCAGCGGTCCAGATCTTTTCAATAAGAGGCGTCAGGACGTCGACAGCGGAGGATAAATCGTTTTGTAGCATTTCTGCAGTTATCAGGTCGTGTCCTGGTACTTTGCCTGACTTGAAAGATAGGATTGAGCTACCTACTTCGGAGGGTGACGATGGTTCCTTGTTGATGTCGAGAGGGCGAGGTAGTGAGGAACCGACGTGCAGCGCGATAGACGTCGATGATGCTGGCAATCGAAAGACCTCCCAAAGTGTTTGCGCCAGTATAGCATCTGTACTGACTACTGACATCACAATTAGTTGCCCTTCTTTGGATTTAAGGAGTTTCTTTATGAGATTTCTGTAACTTCTGTTTCCTGCCAAGGTCTTAATGACTTTATGCAGCTCTTTCAAGTTGCCGGTATTCACAGCGTGTTGATCACGGTCAGTATTGCTGACCGTGATCAACACGCCCACGCCTTCTAACTGCACACGTACTACGATACATCACCTTGCGCTTCTGACGGTATTGAGCATTGAGGTCGGCTCTTTCGACATCATCACGGGTCTCAAGAATTATTAAATGTAGGTACCTATCTTCCTTCTGATATTAGTCAGGCTCCATTCCATGTGTGAATCGACATCCTGTTCTCGCGCGAACAAGTTGATATATGCCCAAGCACCATGGAGCTGGTATCTGCATAGGCCTTTTTAATGCGGTTCCACTCCTTGTCCACTGAGTCTGTAGCATGGTCCAGAGAACCGATAGCATAGCTCAAGCTAAAACGGATTACGAATGGCCAAGCTAAGGATTTTGCCCAAATCGTACCTCCTCCTCTCTTTGCCGGGTCCTCCAGTTGCTCCGGCTACCACTACCTTGAGCCGAACTTCAGCATTACCAAATTATGGTTTCTATCTATAACGGCGCCCCTACACTTGCGGGCATCGAGCAATGAAGAACGTCATTTGGAGCTAATGACAAGATGGTCGATGCTCCTCACTTTCTTTACCAGAATACAGCAAATTCAAGTCCCTCGACGGTCTCAGCACACCAAATTCATTTCTTATCTTCCTGCTTAGACCCAGAATCTGCAGCTTGTAG
Source organism: Anorthoa munda (assembly GCA_945859665.1). NCBI lineage: Eukaryota > Metazoa > Arthropoda > Insecta > Lepidoptera > Noctuidae > Anorthoa > Anorthoa munda. The sequence goes on along the minus strand of OX243893.1, from coordinate 53,251,814 downwards.
CTGAACATTACTGCTCCCGCTTGAGCCATGCGGCTGTCCTCGCTAAGCTTAAGAACGTATCTACATTCGAACATTTAATTCGTGTCCGTGATATAAAACCAAAAGTCGTCGGTAAATGATCGGTCCGATTTCTTACTGTTTCAGTTTCTCGGAAAAAAAAATCTAATTGGCAATATTACACAACTACTTCAAAATCAGCTCAGTAGGCTCATTATTAATAATAAACTATTGAAAATCAAAAACTTTACCAGTCATTATTGGTTAGTGCAGGATCACATCACCGCTGAAAAGTTTCACAAAGCATACACAGATGTCTTGTTAGGGCAGTTTTAAACGGATATTTCAACAGCCAGGGCAGGGAAACCCGGGCCGTCAACAAGAGTCTCCGAGTCACGGGTCAGATACACTTACCTGCATGCGATGAGTGGCTCGTGACGGATCGTCTGATAGTGAATACTCCGCTTTAGTGCAGTTTCTCAAGCCTGACGTAAGGACGTGAGTGTTGTATTATTCTAAAAGGGATTAAAAACTTGTCATTTTAGAATTAGGTATTTTTTTGACAATGTCAAAATTTTCTGTAGATAGATATCATTTGTGTGAAAGGTATTCTTGCGCCGCAAAATTAAAATATGTGATTATTTTAATAACGTATTTTAAACATGTCGTGCGTAAACCACGAGACGGATAGCGGTGATTACAATTGGTTACTGTTACATCGGTTTCAGCGTTTGCAGCATGATACAGTGGAAGATAGATACAGAAGATGTGGGCTCATGAACACAATACAACATATAGACATATTTGGCATAAACAATTCAAGCTACAGCGAGCACGTACGAAGAAGAAAATTTAGTAATGTTCCAGGTGAAGTAGTCACGTCGATTTCTTTTGCAGCAAATACACGGGCTGATGATACAGTGAACACTGTCAGTGAGTCTTCAGCCAAAAATATAGTACAATCTAAGTTAAAAAGGTGCTCGGTAACAACAAAAGTGAATGACTTTTACCCAGGCAAATATTTTGCATCGAAACGTCGGAATAAGAACAGACTTGTTTGTAAAAAAATATTTTTTGGCGCCTTGGTACCAAACATGTAATATACCTATAGTCCAAGAAAATTAGGCAAGAATCTCGGAATGAGAGATAGTCGGCTATTAAGTTGTATAAACATTTATTTTGACACCCTAAAACTTGTCTCAAAACCTACGTATCGTAGGGTGTCCGCGTCTACAGATGTTTCAAGGTCAAAGGTAAAAAAATCGATGTTTTACACATTTATTGCAAATAACTCGTTTCCTATGGGTTTTATGCTATTTATATGTATTGTAAATATTGTAGAGGATTAAATCGTCTACAACTTTTGCACACACATTTTTTCATTTTTATCTTGAACCATTTTCGAGATTTGGTGTTGCAGTGTTTAAAGAAGAAAAACTATTTAGAGTATCATTCGAGGTCAACCTGTAGTCCTGATTAAAAACACGCCGTATAAAGTTTATAAATTATTAATAAATATATAATTCTAAATAATTTGCATTTATATTAACTATTACGTAATTATTATTTTTCAATAATTCAGTATGTACCTATTCTTTAATAACTCGTGTAATTATAAAGTTATTAAGAGAAATACTTTAATTACATTTTAATTCTAATCTTATTTATACTAATTACTTCCTAACTAAATAAAAAGAAAATAATTAATTTTTTTATAAATGTTTTTATTGAAAAATACCATTGAAGAAGAAGAAGAACATTTAAATTAGAACTTGTAGTTCTTATTATTATAAAAAAAATTAAATTTCAACTTTCATAAATGTAAATATATCTTCAAATGACAGCCGGGACCAACCAACGGCTTAACTTGCTTTCCGAGGCACGGAGGAAACGCGTTATGTTGAAATGGTCACCCATCCACGGACCGACCTCGTCAAGCGTTGCTTAACCTTGATGATCGGCCAGTGCGGCTGTTATTATCAGCGGCGACTTTACCGCACTATAGGTAGTGCGGGGTGTGCGTGGCACACGGGCGCAGAGCCCCAGGGGGCGCCAAGCGCCACTCGCCGCGAGCGCCCTCCGGCCACGGCACTTACAATGACCCACGTAAAAAAAGCTCCGGTTTGCATAAATTTTGTATAGCATCTGGAGCACCTTATATATGTCGAATTACAGCAAAGCAAGGCGCGCCACAAACGGCTTTTATAATAGTAACTTTTATTTCAACATGAAATAAACCTAAAAACATATAATTACAGATTATATTGATGTAGTACTGAGTGTCGCATCGCTACCAAAGGCACCTGTTTTGATTCGTTTGTAAACACGCCGACAAATAAATTGCGAAACCCTAATTCAGCTGCTAAGAATTTAAAAAAAATCTAATTGCCATGGACGAACGTCACGCGTGCGGCAATTCTCAAAAGCGTGTATACGCGTGGCACGTGCCGCACTTTGTGTTCTACAGCTACACGTAGTTTTGCGAAGTAAGCCTTGACGCAATGAATTAAATATTATATTTGAGTAAACATGTAAATATGAAGTAAATCGGCTTTTCTTTTGATTAAAATATTTTAAATTAAGTAAGATTTGTTATTAACTGCCACAACTGTTGCGACTTTCACCGGGGTCAGAGCTTTGAAATAACTACAAAGTTGTATTTTGTTATTCTTGTCACTCCTTTCTACATTGAAATACTTTTCACTCGTGTACAGTGGGCCTAGCAAATCTTTCCAAATCTATCAAATGTTTCCAATAGATATTGAACTCTGTTCGTTTGACATGAGGTAGTAATTAGGGTTCTATCAGACAGAGAGCGATCAACGCGGTCTAGCGTTCAAGAGGTCAGTTTACGTTCGAGCATGCAGTTGCTCACGAATCCCGCGCTGTTGGACGGTCTTCACGGTACCACTATTGTCACCATGTTTTTCGACGATAGTTCTTCATCGGAAGACGAATTAATGATTTTGTGGTCGATCAAGAAGGAAAAGGAAATACTGGGTGCGCCCAGCAAATAAGGATAGTAAACAAGATGGAGAATTTCATAGACTTTTTCTAAATGGGCTAAAGATGAAGAAATTTTTTATAATTCTTTTCGGGTCACAATAACTGGAGGAAAGCCATTTCAGCAAAATAAAGATTGGTGCTACTTTTCCTCGGTTTTTTTATTCGTTATTATTCTTCCAATTTGGTCACCGAAACAGAAGTGAACGCGCCAACGGTTACGTTCTGGTTGGCCGACGCGGCCAGAATGCTTCCTGAATGGGTATATCTATTTAACTTAATGCAACACAACGAACGCAAAACTGACCTCTTGAACGCTTGACCGCTCTCTGTCTGATAGAACCCTTAGAATGAAGAAATTTGACAGATGTGGGAAGCTTGATACGAGGCCCAGTTTTTATGTTAGTGTTTGTGTGTATTTGCCCCCCTACCCTGATGTGTCAAAACTATCATAGCTCGACTGTAAAAAGGGACAGATGTATACAAGTCATATACATCTGTCCCCATCGCACACTCAAAATAACCTTACTCTAAGAGCTTATGGTCACCCCCCTGTTGTTTCCCGGCATCATTTAAAATTACGACATTTGTTCACCACTGTTGAAAATACAAGGTGTTTGATAAACACCCTAACAAGCCAAAACCCATGTTAAAATGTTGTCAATGTCAATAAATGGAAATTATAAAATAAAATTATACTCTCCATACAAAATTACCTATCACCTGATTGATTTAGTATGAAAAGTGTTTTTTTTTATAATTTCCATTTTTTGACATTGATATAACATCTATATAGACATGTTAACATGGGTACGTTTTGGCTTGTTAGGGTTAACACCCTGTATAATTTTAAATATAGTCAACTGCACGTCATGGCATCCAAAACTGTCAAATTTCTTCAATCGATTTTCAATTTAATATCCAAACAGTAGGGTCAAGTGGGGGACAGTGTAACAGGGGGCACAGTATAACATCAAGATTAACTCTGTTCTTTTCTAATTTATCAATGGTGTCTCTTTACGTGTTTTGTCAGTCTCAAGTGCCGCCATCTTAAACAGCTATCATCGGACGACAAATCGCTGGATGAACGGAAGAATCCCGGAATTTATGTTTTTCGTAAAAAAAATGTGCAAAATTTAGAGAGTAAAGTTTCGTTCTTATTGGAAATGTAATAAGTTCTGGTGAGTAAATATATGTTTCTCTTAATCTTCAATTAGTTGGTGTTTTAATAGTAAACAATGTTTATTGCAATTTCTAACATATACAATTTTAACGAATTTTTGTTTGAAACAATATGGTGTGGGGTACAGTGTAACGGGGTACAGTATAACATGTGCCCCCTTTGATTTTTACTTTAATTTTTAGGTGTGCTACATCGAAAACGGTTCGGAATCGTAAAAGGAAGACGCAAATCGGTCTACACGATGCTAATGCTATGAAAGAAGCCATTACCAAATTGAAAAAAAAAACTTGACATCAGGCTGATTGCAACTCATTTCCAAAGAAAATACTAAGGCATTTTAATCTAGTATCATCTTTATGCCGATGATCTCCAACTGTACACAGCGGCGCGGATGGAAGATTTATTGGACGCCATAGAGGATGTAAACCGGGACTTGAATGCTATCAAAGACTGGTCTGACAGATTTGGGGTGTCCGTAAACCCCTCAAAATGTCAGGCCATTGTGATTGGAAGCTCGCACATGTTGGGTAGAGTGGCGGTTAGCTCTCTTCCTCCGATCATTTTTAATGGTTCCGTCATTCCCATCAGCCCTAGTGTGAAAGATCTCGGTTTGCATCTTGACTCGACACTTAGTTGGCAAAGTCAGGTAGCCAGTGTTAGTCAGAGAGCCAACGGCAGTTTGCGATCCTTATATCGATTGAGAAGGTTTTTACCCGTAAAGACAAAGACAATGCTTGTGCAGACTTTAATTTTCCCAGTGGTCGATTATGGTGACGTATGCTACTTTGACTTGAACGCGGTCTTGCTTGATAAACTAGATAGGGTCTTGAACAACTGTATCAGATTTATATTTAACCTCAGAAAATATGACCATGTGTCAAACTACAGGTCTGAGTTAAAATGGCTGCCCATTCGCCAAAGGAGATGTCTACGTGCTTTGACCATACTTTTCTCCCTACTCAATTCTCCCACCCCTCCTTCCTATCTTATGTCTAACTTTCAATATCTATGTTCTTCACATGCTCGGAATCTGCGTTCATCTAATAATCTCCTCTTACTCTGTCCTTCTCATTCGACTGATTTTGTTCACTCTTCCTTTCATATACAGTCCGTTCTTCTTTGGAATGCGCTTCCTCTCGAGATCAGGGCGGCCACCAGTCGGTGTGCATTCAAGCGGAAATTGCGGATTTATTTTCAAAACAAGTAAGCAGAGTCATCTCACCTTCTTCTTTTCTGTTAATTTATAAATATATATATATATTTATATAAGTATATATTATTTTCAATATATATATGTACGTGTATTTTACCTATTTTAGTATGTTATATAATAACTGGTTTATTTTTTTTATAAAAATGCACCTGCCATGTTGTCTCTGCACCACCCTTGGTTGACTGGTAGAGAATGCCTAAGGCATTAAGTCCGCCTTTGTACCTTTTGTGCATGAAGTCTAAATAAATAAATAAATAAATAAATCTAGGCTAAGGAAAGATAATATTTTTATATTATAAATTTGTTTATGTTTGATTTTGATTACCAAAAATATGTAAATGTAATCTTGTTATACTGTACCCCTATGGCTGTTAAACTGTACCCCACCCCTGGGGTACACTATAACAAATTTGTTATCTCAGAAAACTAAAAATAAAATTAGTTTCCATGTATAAATTCGATACTTTATCAAGCCTAATATGAAGCTTAAAGACTGCTGATTTTATGGTAAATTATAAGAAGATGATATAATAAAGGTTTTTTTTTCTAAAAATTAAAATGACTTTTTTGTTACACTGTCCCCCACTTGACCCTAGAGTTTATTATCTATTGGAGTAATTTGACAGTTTGTGGTAATGTGATGTTATTTGTACCCATTCCATTTTGTAGTAGGAGCATATTTATCTATGATTTTGACCGCGCGCTTACTAGGGGGCACTAGGGTAATGATTGCACACGGGCGCTACATGGGTCTAAAGACGCCTCTGGTTATTATTTAGCCACGAGCACTAATTTCAATTTTCTTCTTCCTCTTCAATGGTATTTTTCAATAAAAACATTTAATAAAAATTTAACTATTTTCTTATATTTGTTTAGGAAGTAATTAGTATACATAAGATTATTTAGAATTATATATTTATTAATAATTTATAAACTTTGGGCGTGTTTTTGATCAGGAATACAGGTTGACCTCGAATAATACTCAAAATAGTTAAACACTGCGCGCGCTCTGCCATCTATCTCGAAAACGGTTCAAGCTATAAAAAAAAATGTATACACTAAAGTTGTAGACAATTTAATCTTCTACAATATTTACAATACATACATATAACATAAAACCCATAGGAAACAAGATATTTGCAATAAATGTGTGAAACATCGATTTTTACCTTTGACCTTGGAATATTTGTAGACGCGGACACCTCACGATACGTAGGTTTTGAGACAAGTTTTAGGGTGTCAAAATAAAGGTTTACACAAGTTTATAGCCGACTATCTCTCATTCCGAGGTGAGACCCCTAATTTTCCTGGACTATAGATGTATCTCAGTAGGTAAACCCGTCGTCATTATTAAGATAATAAAGTGTAAATACCTAAACAAAAATAATTGTTTGATTGTAAAATCGAGTCAGGTAAGTTTAAGTTGGGCAAGCTTATTTAGTGTTGTTTTTGTGGTGGCACCTTGTTATATAATTGAACCGTTGTATTTAATAGCTTGATGGTGAATTAGGCATAAATACCGGCAGAAATACATATTTCAACGAACATCGTCCTCCATAGTTCGCGTCATCCCGACACGGTGAGTGATTTTTTTTCACCTGTTAAAAATATTAATTATGCCTAATAATTAATCAAACTGTCGTTATTAACAATATTATGTTAATTAACAACGTCTTTAATTTCATTTTTTAGATACCGTCCGAAATTTTAATATAATTGAAAACAATGACATGCGACCTGATACGAACTTATTCAGTCTGGTGAACAGGTATGAAATTCGTTTAGGCGCATTATGTCCTATTCGCAAAATGTCCAGCTGCCTAATTCGCAATTGGTCCAGTTCGCATTTGGTCCAATTCGCAACTGGTCCAGTTTGCAATAAGCCCAATTCGCAATTGGTCCAGGCGTCCTTGATAAAGAGAGACGTAATTAGACGACCCCACGTGAGGTTGGGTGAGATTCGGCTCGTAGTAAAAATGCATATGATTATTGATCAACACATATATTAGAAAAACAACACATATCGGTATAAATAATTAAGCCTGATATATCATAATCACTCAAATGCATAGCTCAAATGTCACTCAAATCACTCAAAAAAGACATAATAATCACCACGTTTATTTACTAATAACAAAACCGGCCAAGTGTGTGTCGGGCCACGCGCAGTAATAGGGTTCCGAAGTTGCATATTAATGCGGACTAAAAAGAGGGTTTTGTTGTTGTTACATGAACATTAGAACGGTTGCAGCGGCTCACAAAGTCTTAAAACGGGCCCACATAGGATGATGTTTTTTTTTTAATCTATATTCTCGCGTTTGACCACTATCTCGCCTGATGGTAAGCGATGATGTGGTCTACGGTGAAGCACGCTTGCCTAGATGTAATCTATTCACTCTTGACTTAAACTAAATAAGGACTAACTGGTAACTGAAGAAGGAGTTATAAAATCCATCTTCGCAACTAAAGTTAGAAAAATATTATCTATTTGAGTACCACCACGGGTGCGAATTGCGAAAGGAGCCGATACGAGCGCGCGTTAGAGCCACGGGGAATGGTATAGTTCGTTCTTGGATCTGTGCGTGCACGCTCCTTGTTTATTTCTCTTTCGGAATTAGAAAAAATCGTATGAATTCACCTCTAATCTCCTCTAATACTGCAGATTAGAGGTGAATCCTCTAATCTGCGGTATTCACTATTTCGTTATGCAAAGTTTTACGCTACTCAATTAGTGATGAAGTCGGGTCGAATATTGATTTTATAGAAGGATATCGACAAAAGAAAATTAGTTATTTGCTTGGAAATCGAATCTAATTTGAATTTACTTTTACGTTTTAATTACAAAACGTCGAAAATACTTCTGCACTAACACAAAATAGAGTCCACCGCGCGCATGCGCCGTATGGACTACGGACTGCTTCTGCCAACGACTCCGGCCACTCCAATGCGTTATTCGAGCTTAAACATTATTAATTTAGAAATGATTATTATTAAGGATGTTATGATTTTATTTTTGTATATTTTTACATGGTTCTTAACCATAAATTTACTATCTGTTTTACACAGCGAACAACGTTATTTAAGTAATTTTTCAATGGCATTTGTACAAAAAAATTATTGTGCCAAGTTCATTTTATAAGTTGGTCGACTATTACTCCTAAACTTGAAAAGCCTGTTATGATTTCAAATTTGTATATTTTTACATGGTTTTTAAGCATTATATTTACTCTGTTTTACACTGCTATCAACTTTATTTAAGTAATTTTTCAATGGCATTTGTACAAAATTTTTACTGTTCCAAGTACATTTTATAAGTTGGTCGACTATTACTCGTAAACTTGTAAAGCCTTGCTATCCGTGATAATTTTCCTTTTAATTTCGTTATATTTAGGTACTACTGCCGTGAATTTTTTCACGTAGCCAAGAGCAACCATTTCGCTGGCAGGGGGGGGGACACTTGACTCTAACATAAATTTGCAACTTAAAGCTTAATTTTACGCAAACGAATCTCTGAATCGAAAAATGGTTTTAACAAACCCATAATATTTTTGAATGGCCTATCCAACGATACCCCACACCATGGGATAGATGAGAAAAAAAAATACATCCCCACTTTACGTCTATGGGAGGTACCCGAAAAAAAATATTTTTCATGATTTTATGTTACCACTTTGTCGGAATTATTAATATGTATATACATGCCAAATTATAGCTTTCTAGTACTTAGATTCTCTGAGCTAAGCTGCGGACGGACAGACGGACAGAGCGAAACTATAAGGGTTCCTTGTTGACTTCGGAACCCTAAAAATGAGGTTACTAGCCGTGTGGTGAGGGGCGCGGGCGGGCAGAACATATTACAATTGAATTAATAATAGTAGTATGTACTTATTAATAAATAGTATCATATTACTATATACGTTTTTTTTATAAAAATATCAGAAAACGAAAGTAAAGGAAACAGAAACGTATTATCTATCTACTAAACTTCGTGAACAATGTTTTTTAATGCCTTAAAACTATTCTACTACGATGCGGTTCTAAGGCTCAATAATCTCTGCGTATCAAAAAGATTTAAGAGGATTAAAATACCTAACAAGGATATCTATACCTAATTAACGACTATAATTTGAATTGGTCAATTTGCTTACTGGACCATTTGCTAATTGGACAATTTGCGATTTGGACAAATTGCAAATTGGACAATTTGCGAATTGGACAGTTTGCGATTTGGACATTTTGAGCCCATTGGACATTTTGCGAATTGGACATAATGCGCCTAAACGAAGAAATTCAGTAAGTAAGACTTGTCATGGGGTGCAGTAAACTGGTATTTAACTTTTCTTTCTTTTTTCTTCGGGGATGATGTGGTAGATGCACATCTTCAAAAAGCGCCTGAAATTTTGGGAATGTGCGATTTCTACCTCACTAATACCTCCCTGGTCATCAGCACATGGAAGGGGCTCCGTGACCTCTTAAAAGAACACACAGGAATCCTCTCTGTGCAACGCCTGTTAGGGCACATCTCTGAGGAGACTGAACAGGCGTCACCCCCGAGTCACTCTGTGCACGGCAGCACGTGACCACTGTCTTTACTGGAGTCGGGCGGATAGTCCCCAATCTGATAGCCCGCGACCCCTATGTCCCATCGGCCTATAATGCGGGTGTGGTTTCGGTGTTTTAAGTCTCGAGGCGGTTGCCTCCCTCCCCCAACGCCTTATTCTTCGAGTGTGATCGGCTCTGTCGCGATCCCTCTCCGCAGCTCCCTTCTGGAGCATCACGGTCTCACAGAAGGAGGCAATTTTCCTTAAATTTTCTCTCTGTCAGCGTGGCTCTCACTACTGCTGGCAGAAAAGGTCTCGTCCAATCTTGGCGACCAAGATCTGCAGCTCAGAGGCCCACGCAGGGCACTCCTCGAGCGTGTGCTGTGCAGAATCAAGGTCGCCTGCGCAATGGTGGCAATTTGCCGTGGTCTCGCCCAATCCTATTCAGATACTCACCGAAGCTACGGTGCCTGTTGAGCCTGTAGGAGATGCGCTTCTCTCAACCTCTTTTCAGTCAGGGTTCGAAGAGCGGGAGGACGGTTTCAAAGAGCGGCAGGACGGCTTCGATAACGCGCTTGCACGAGTAATATCCTTGATTTCAATACAATTAAAAAATAAAAACAGTATACGAGCTGAAAGTACTTCTTTGTGAGCATTTCCGAAACGCAGGCACTGCGGGTTAGTGGATCTCTCAGCGTCAGTGGATTTGCAGTGGTAGGTAGTGAAATACTTAGGTATATAGGTACTGTGAAAGGTGTAGCTCAGATAATCAATAAAATACTTGGAGATTATTTTATATCATGTATTCTAGTAATTACGTGCCTGCCTTCTAGGCTGCTTCAGCAGAATTGACAATCAAAGTTAAAGAAAAACATATTCTATATATGACAAGTGTTCCTAACTCAATTACCTTGCAAAACTATGTATATCATGCCAGCCTTATTATATGTAAGGAGTTTGCCTTTTAAAGCAGAGTCCTCACAGTACACAATGTCTGCCTGGGTTCGGTTCCTCGCCATACGTCCCCTAAGTCTGTGAAATTTTTCTTGCTATCGGTCTATAGGTACCTACAGATAGGTAGGTACTGTAGGTAGGCACCTAAATATCTTGCCCACTTGATATCTAAGCACCTCTTCAGGAGCTAGCCAATATAATTAGGTAGTTCATTCAATCGATCGCTTTAACTAGTCGACTGATCGAGATGATGGTTTGTATGAACAGGTGTTTATAGGGCCTTACCGCCTTAGAATAACATAATAAAATCAAACATAAAATCGTAGGTAGTTATAACGAGCTTGGACTCGTTAGACTTGTCTAGGTGAGCAATTGGTATACAATTAAGATGGATACCTAGATCTGACGCTGCAGACAGGAAATTCTTTCTACTCTTAGTTACTCCAAATTCTAAAAAGTGACAACTAATTTGGTATAAACGGTCAAAATACCGGTACCTACCCATGCTTGGTTACCTACTGATGATATTATCAAATAGCTTATCAGCATCTCACATCAGACTTGATCCGTTAGGGCTAAATGGGTCCAGGAGCAACGGACTCCCGTCGTCCTCCACATATCAAGGTGGCGCGAAATGTTCCACGCGCGCCCCTCTTAGGCGTACAGGGGCGACCCAAACACCTCACTCCCTTTCCGACCCAAGGTTGATCCCGCGGAGGCGGGCCGTCACCAGCTGGGATGGCGGAAGGATCATACGTTCCCGCGACCCTCGGCATAGGTGCGAGATGGAACACCGGGGCACGGGGTCACATTGCTAAGAAAGAAAATTTGGTTCAAATCAATCTCACTAGATGGCGCGACAGAACACACAATTCAATAGAATTGTGTGTAAAATTAACATTTTCTGGAATTGAACATAAAAATTGTATGTTCTTGTTTAATCAACACTTCTAAGAACAAAATTATGGAATATTGGGCTCTTAATTCACATTTCAAAGATTATTTGTACGGATTATTTAAATTTGATGCCAATAGATGGCCCATTTTTAAATTTCTGAGGCATTCCACTCGATTGTTAAAATTTGCATTGTAACACATTATGGTGCAAAAAAACTGTAAAAATGTGCAAAAAAATACTATAAAACGAATCGTCACTGTATTTAAAGAAAAATATATTCACGAACCTAGTAAACCCTTTTACTTGCAAGTCGCTGCTAACACCATCTATTGCCGTGAAACGGGATCGAACGTGATTGATGTACTTACAGAAATAACAAGATTAATCAGATGAAAAACGCTAGTTACGTCGGCACGGTTTCTTTGTATGGGTTGAGGCATCTGTATGCTAGTATTATATTATCTGTGATCGGGCTGGGTTTTTAGTCAGTAACTGACACCTCTGCCCACGGATGGCCCCAGGGCAGAGGACGTCCAATGAGGATTTTCCACACGGGAATCACAAAAAAAGAAGGCGGTGACAGGTACTCGGCCAACTTAGCATACACCCACTGATTCTGCTTATAGACTTGTAGCTCACCATATGATAATATGATCAATTCTACATTTTGGCTACCTACGACATTTGGAACAAAAAGAAATGGTTAATTTCGGATTAGTTTTAGATTATATATAATTTACTATAAAATGACACTCGTAAATATTCTTTTAAATCATTTTATTGATTAGTGGAAATACATTTCCGAATCACAATAATAATGTTACTACATTAATAAGTGTCATTAGCGCTGCTATCATCTGGATAACGGCTAAACACATATACGTAGCTTATCTTTAGCCAGGCCCATTACTCCAATTTGTAATTCAAATAACTTCTGGCACATGATTTAATTGATCAGGTAAGGGATTGCAAACCACTTGCGAATTTTCATGAGAAAGTACGACTGATAACTAGGTATTTATAATTTTTTATCTAATTTTCTCTTCGCCGTCTAGAGGCTCAATCTGATCAATGTGGACATTTAAGGACGAGAACGTTCATCAGATCTATCAATTTATAACTAAGCGATGACCCGAAGCACGCTTGCCTCTTGTCATCTAGTCCGTGGGTCATGACTGCCTCGACCGAAGCATCTGATAGGGTAACATCAAGTGCATGCATCATTTGGGCCTGGCCTTCTCCCGTTACCAACAAGTTCCAATAATACGGTAGTGTTCCTAACTACATACGTTGACACCATCAAAGCTCAGTCTCACAATTTCATGTTTGCATCTACTGTTTGAATGAACTTTCAATTTACTAATTATGGTTACAAGAAAATAAGATTAACAATAGACACTGATGTTACGAATTTAAGCACTGACTATTTCTATTTTAAGATTTCGTACTAATATCAATGGAATTATATTTAGGTTGGTACTTTCACCATTGGTGGCTCGCGAACACGCTACGTTGCTAGCAGGGTGTTGATCAACAATGGTGACAAATAGGAAGAACGGGGGGTATTACACTATCATAATATATCTCATCATCATACATCATATACAGGATCCTATCCAAAATATAAAACGAAAAAATACTTTTTCAAAGACGAATGATTCAAATGTTTATATTACTCTATCATATAAATATGACTCATATGATAGTGTAATCACACTAATATTATAAAGGCGAGTCTGTGAGTGTGTATGTTTGTTACTTCTTCACGCTCAAACGGCTGAACGGATCTGGATGAAATTGGCCCAGAGATAGATTATAGTCAGGAATAGCACATAGGATACTTTTCATTCCGGGAATATGTTCCCTTGGGATAATTTTCGACTTTAACGCGGGCGAAGCCGCTGGAAGAAGCTAGTAGTTCATAGATCTATGATAGTGTAATAACCCCCAAACGGATGCAAAACGTCACTCTGCCTGCCCACGCAGCGCCTTCGCGAGATGCGGCCCAAGATATAAAGATAATGTTCATGTTGTCTAAAGTAGGTTTCTTATTACTTCAAAGCACCTTAAGAAATAATTGTATAAATAGGTTATATATTGTAAACAAAATATATAGATTTAGAGTAGACAAAATAAATTCAATATCTTATAAACAGCTAGTTGTACTTTTAATTACATAATTATACTGAATTAAATACATTAGTTTAAATATACAGGATGGACAAATAACTAACAACACAGATAAGATCTTGAAACCTACCATATAAAACATGAATTGTGTTACTTATCATATTCGCAACCCTAAGCTATAAAGAAGCAAGTTTATTTATAAATAATTCTAATACTTATTTCATTAAAGAGATTTGAAGAAATTTAATATCCTTAAAATAATAATGCTTTTTAATAAAAGCCTCAAGATCACTAATCACACTAGTGTAGAACAATTATAATGTAAAGTCTTTAATTATTGAAGTTGTTATGCGGTAATACCTAGCACTGAATTGTGTTAAAGTCGGTAGACGCATGTTTTGAACACATGGCTACCGCTGTGAGCTTGGGATGATAAATCGGTGATAAATGATCACCGATTTATCATCTGCATATGTAAATCTATGTCGATATTTGTACCTAGGCACTCAGATTAGAGAACAGAAACAGATAGCGCCCGCGGAACACCAGAGCGGTGCCGCTATTTATTCATGTGTGCGTGACAGCGAGGAGCGGCACTGTAGGGACACGTACATCTGTGTGCGTGTAAGTATGACAGATGTTGGGAAAAAACTCCCACATTTTTTTTATTGTTCTCAAGAATATTATTACAAATTGTAAATGTTTTTTGTTTTGCAATATTGGTACCTAGATAGTTAAGTAATATTCGGACAAAATAATGGTTATCAAACAAATTATAATAGAATAAAAGCTAAAGAGAATTCACTTAATGGTTATTATTAATTTAGGTATATCCAACACAGGAAAAATACTCAATATTGCTTTTTGTATCTATGTATGCACATTTAGGTATATTAAAATTGAAAAACATACATAATTCAAAATATTCTAAAAATTGTGATGAGATGAAGTATTCGCTTACGTATGTTTACTTTGAAATTTATTTTATAGTAACCGTGGGCGCTCGAAGGTTCAGTACGATTATCCCGGGTACCCTGCGCCCCTGTCGCATCCCGGCCACGTGCCGGCTAATTGGATTATCATCATCATTATCATCAGCCTATTAATGTTCCCACTGCTGGGACACAGGCCTCCTCTCTGTGAGAGGGGATGGGTCGTAATCCACCACGCGGGCCCAGTGCGGGTTGGTGGATGTCAAATGTCTTCGAATTTTTGGTTCTAGGACATGCCGGATTCCTCACGATGTTTTCCTTCACTGTTTTGAGAGCAGTGGTGATGAAACAATTTACACAAAGTAAAGCGCCTGCCTGGGCTCGAACCCACGACCTACAACTTGTAAGTCGCGGCCGATACCATTGGGCCACCACTGCTAATTTTTTGATTATATACGGATAGATTGAGTCCATAATTTGCTAATTTCGGATAAATATGTTTTATTACTGATACTGAATTAATTATAAAAAACATTAGTGGGTACATCAATAACAAAACTATAAAATAAACAATAGTTACCTGTGATATTCCATATTGATTTTTTTGTTTTTGGGAACAACTTTTGCAATGTTTGAAGATACAAGACCGCACTTTTAAACATAAAATAAGAAATTACTTGTGATGTGTAAGCAGTCGACACGTAGTTTAGTACTAAAGCGGGTTTATATTCGTTTTTTTTATTTGTATTTGCATTGGTGCCTGGTGGTTCCTCTCTCGCATCTGTTTTTGTTCTCTAATCTGAGGGTAGTCAAAAGCTACAAATTCGTGCAAGTGACAAGTAATCTTCTTCTTCTATATATATATATATAAAAGAGAAAGTATGTACGTATGTTCCTTATGGACTTCGAAACTGCAGAACCGATTTTAATTAATATTTCAGACAATCTTTAGATCGACCCAGCGGATAATCCTGTAAAGTTTGGTGGCGATCGGACATTTTTTTTTACTTTGAACGCGGGCGAAGCTGCGGGCAGAAGTTATTTTGGTATAAACAGTCAATTTGGTTACATGCTCGGTTACTTATATAGCTTGGTGATATTATTAAGCTTCAAAAGTTGGTCCGATTGCCGATCTATACAAGCGAATTTACCTACTTCTATTGTATTGCATTATTCCGTGCTGCATTGTTTTTTTTCCATCCTGCATATCTGAAGCTATGTTTCAAGTTATAAAACTTACGATAGGTATAAAATATTTCTTGTAAGAATTTGTTTTAGTATGTATAGAATGACTACAAATTTCATAAAATCGATCAAGGATGATTTATTAATTGAAACAAGAGCTCAAACTGAATCCATTAAACATAAATAAACATAAGTAAATAATTCCAGAGAACAGAAAATTTAACAACAACACAAATTATGACATTGGAAAAAGATAGGTCTTGGGTAACTCCAAAAGAACGATCAATTTGTTATCGTTATAAATATTAAAATTACATTTATTATACACGTGGAACTTAAAGTCACTACAAATCATAATATACAAATATCATTATTTGATTAAAAATCATAAAATAATTTACAGAGTATTGATATGTACAATATTTCATAACTAATATTATTCACTTTCTCCATAATAAATAAATTAATAGAAGTATATAAAAAATTAATACATACATGAACATGATATAGAACATTCAGTTACGCGTTTCATAGAAATATACACCAAATAGACACTATTATGGATTAATTAAAAGTAGTCCAACCTTTGGGAACACTAGGTGTGGGCTCCTGTCGCGCGCTCGAACCTGCGGAATAGTCTAATAATCCAAATTGGCTAAAATCTAGTCCATATTCGTGTAAGAGAGCACTGTCTGTAGATTTGATTTGTTCAACTTTCTGATTTTTATCACGACACTTGAGTGGATCGAAATCTTCTAGGTTTGTCGGCGAATCGTCCAGTTTAATGAGATCAGAATCAGAGCCACACGACTGAAAAAGAAATATGTGAGTTAAACAAGCACAAAGCGAGACACGTCCCTTGGTAGGCCTTTTTGTGCCTGTGTCATCAGTTACAAGAAGATCAGATGTAGTAGTACAGCTCAATGTCGGCACATTTCTCATTTTAATGGCTCATTTACATTAGTAGCACCCCGTCATAAACAAACTGTCCTAAATGTGGACAACTTTGAGGATAACTATTATGGTACATGCGTGCATGCATACTGTTTTATCGTTTCTAACACATGTGTATACAACAAACAATTTTAGAAATCAAAAGTTCATTTCATGCAGTAAAGATGCAAAATTGTCATTCAAGTTTACGTTGGAATGTAAAGCGACACGAAATCTCGTAGAAATGTATATATTTGCTAATGTAAATCAGCCATAAATGGTCGGTGTTAAAAATACAATTTAGTATTATAACTAAATCCAAACCGACTATGAATTTATTTGTGCCCGGTTTCAACGTAGCATGTTTTGTTTATCAATAGGCTGCCACATTACCTGATAAATAAGTAATTGACATACTTATTCTTTTATACTGTATTTTGTTGATATTTAAACAAAACAATATGTCAGTCTGTGTTTTCATAAAGTTCAACGATTTCATGAAATGGAAATTTATAATTTACACCGGTTTTAGAGCTACTTGTAAAGGCACTTTCTTTTGCTAGGCACCAGCTCCTTTTAAATAAACAAATCAAACTGGCCGGCTTTTGCCATTTTTATGAATAAGTAACCAATCAATTTGACAACAGATACAAATTGAATAGGCTTAAAATACCGAGACTCCCATTAGGTATTCCTATTCGATTTACCGTGCGACAGAAATGGTCAGTTAGTACTTTTGCATCGAGATGATCTTCGATTTATGAAGATATTTCTATATTGTATGAAACATGCAGACAAAAGTATAATCTAATTAACCATGGTAAAATTAGTACAAGATATTGAAACCGGGCTTTAGAGTCGTTGAGCGAACGCTACTTTAATAATATTATAAGATTTTCCTACCTATTTAAATACAGTATTTTCATGAAAATACTTGCAAACATTCCGCATTTAATAAATAATGATATGCTAAAGGCGACAGTGCGTAACCGCTCCACGACTCTTTGTTCACTTGCACAAGGCTGCATTAACAAATTATCTTAATAAAGTTTATGACTACTTCTATTAAATAAAAATCCAATATTTATGCATACTTAGATATATTTAGTAACATGCATTTGCAAGTTCTATGTAAGCATGATCTTGCTAAGGACGACAAACAGTGTATTATATACAAGTGCTCGTGTCATTCCATTATTATACTGATATAAATATGATAAGTACAAAATACAGAGTCGCACAGTCACGGTACTTCCCACTAATTTTATTGTGCTCTTGTTAAAATGACACATTAAGATATCTGGACCAAAAAGGTCCGATAACGCTCTATTCATGTTAGGATGATTTGCATGATACATAACAAATTCCTAGGACGAAATCATACAGATAACAATTAAACGCGGCACCTAAGTTATTAAGCGTAAAAGGTTTATTTAGATTTAAGCAAGTAATAGAGATTGCACAAATATAATAGCCTAAACGTTACACGGCCAGTTTAACCTTGAAATGCATCTGATCTGAATCAACATTAATACCGTTTTGGTGTGGCTCCAGTCAGATAGATTCGGATTGGCCGGAACGATAACTATTAGCAGCGAATCGTTAAAACTAATTAGTCTGATGTTTTGCTTATAGTTGCTGCATCTAAGCATGGCAATTGTGGACATAGACTCACCTACATTTCTTGACAACAATCTTGTTTTCGGCAATGAAGACTAGCCACATGACAGCTGTACAAGTACAATCGACATTTTATCGTTCAACATACGAGTAGGTACTAACCATAAAATATACATCGACATTTGGGACAGAGATATGTCCACTATTGCCATGCTAGAACGTCACTACTACAGATGGCGCAAGATTAGTTTGTTTTTTTAGTTTTTAACTCTCTGCAACCTTGACACTTAACCACCAATGTCTCTGTTGTTGCCTTCATTCATTCAGGCACTCGGAAAACAAATTGACATATCATAATTTATAATTATTATCAGTTAAAATCAGAACGTGCCGTACAAAGTTTCCATGACATTTACGTTCAATAAATGTAATATAATGCAAATCATCCTATCGTAAATAGTAATCAGAAAATTTTTCAGTATGTGTTTATCTACACTTAAATAAAACGAGCTAGCATCACAATATGAGATCATTAATGTTTATGCTTATTAATCGTATTATTCTGATCAGAATACCAATAAGCAAATTATGCAAATCAATGGAGTACATGCGTAGGCCACGTATCAAAATAAAATAATATAAGGCACTTAATTTGAACTGTTAATAAAAGTTATTTAGCAAAATAAAATCTATTTTAATGTAGCCTGAAACGCACATTCTTCTAATATATAATTTTATAGTAGTCCCACAACAAAATATAATAGAAAAGGCATTTACAATAAAACACTGCAATATCAAAAAAAAAGTAAACATTTCAATAGAACTAGTAGGGCGATTCTATATCAATACCAATGATAGCATAACAAAAAACCTCTAGGAAATAGCGCCTTAGTCCAAAAGAGTTCTTAAGCATTAAATAAATTACAAAGCAAGGTAAAAATATATAGGATAATTTATCATTCTCTGATAAGTAAATAGTCAAGGATTATAAGTCACGTAATTTTATCATATTTTTGAGACGATTTGTTTCCTTATGTTGTTACATAGAGAATCACTTTAAAAAAATACTTTAAGTTTAGAGTCATCTTCTAAAGAAAATGAATGACTACATTTGCATCGTTCAAACAATTTTCGCAAGAAGCTAACTGTATTTGACTTAATTTGTTAACTGTTGCATATAACCTACATCATAAAACGTAATCATAGTTCTTCCTTCTTTAAAAATATATCTGTATATAAAAATCTACGAGAACAAGAAGTTTATAAAAGTGATTGCTAAGATAACACTTAATGTATTGTCATGTATTCCACAATATTTCATTTCAATTTATTAAGGAATTAGGGAACCTCATGAGTTAGATAAATATTATTAATTCATAAACAAGTATCTTATAATATCCAGTATTAGGTTAAGTAAATATATTATGTCCCTATAGTCAACCTTCGTGTGTTAGTGCAAACATATTTCACTCTTGCAGTTCAAGGCATGAATTCTAATATTTTCTGCTTTACAGTTAGGTATAAAATTGATATGATTACAAATATGCATATCAGAATTACCTCTATAATTTTCCCCTTGTACGGAGGTAGGTCAGTGTTGTGTCCCACGGCTAGCCTGGGCCTTACGATCTCTTGGCTCGGTCTACCTATCGAGGGTGTCGTGAGTTTTGGCGCTGTACCGTTACACGGCGACGGCGCAGTTGGTTGTGACACCTTCCTCTGATTTGTTGACAGAGTCAACTTTAATTTTGCCTTATCATTGCCTTCTGTGAAGCGTATCGTGCTGGTGTGGAAGTCTGACGTGGTATTCACATCGTTTTTTGTGATGTTACTGACAAAGTGTAGATTTTGGAGCGTCGAAGTAGTCGTCGCACGCGGTGGCGGCGTTGGCGCGTCAGACAAATCAATTAGTTTCCTCGTGGAAATGATTGGGTAACGGACTGGGAGTTGGGGACGTTCCGGTAACCGGGGTGGGAGACATGGTGACAGTGTTTTCTGCAAAATAAAATTGAATGATGTGCCACGGTGCTCCTAGGAGCGTTCATGCTGCTATCGCATTCACATGGTACTAAACACAATAATGTGGGCAGTACAAAATATAAGAAAGCACAGTATAGGTGTACGCAAGCCTATGAATGTCATTAAATAAGCATATCATTTCTTATGACGAAAAATTATAGACGAGATACTTTTCAAAACAAAAATGTGGATATACAAAGACACTTTACATGCCAATATGTAGTAATGTACATAGTTTGTTTCAAACTACATTACTAATCCGTTTGTGGGCATACAATAATGCAAATGTTACCACATACTATGACAGCTACATTATGAATAAATGTAATCATACTTCCGATACAACCACACAAATAATTTAATTCACCGGGGCAACGCTACTCTCTTGACGGAGATACCAAATCAAAATATTATGTTCTAACGACATAAATCAATTTTGAAACATTCAGATGAGATGCTTGTACCGGCAGCAATAATAACAATCCAATAATCTAATAAATTATGTGAAAGTTCAAAACGGGAGAAGAACGACATACGAAATTAAATATGCAAAGTGCCGTATCGAAAGTAGTGATTCTACTCTAACAGGCATGATGTACTGACAGAAGAACACAAGCGTCTAACAAGGAGCTACGAGGATGAAATCTACACTCTTTTATTAGGATGCAAATTCGTCTATCACTTACTGCTTTGTCTTGAAGACTAATGTCTGAGTTGTGCGAACTATTCGGGAAGCTGTCCCGGCGTTGTGCTTTCTTGCTGTCGAACAGGTATTCCATCTCCGTGAGAAGGTCGAGGGGCAGCACCGGGGGTGCATCCCGCGGCGGCGGCGGCCTCGTCGCCGGCCTCATCGTCGTCGCAGGCTTGTTCGTCGGGGAAGAATCCGACGAATCCGACGACACTGGGGTCGCTGACCCGCATGAGAACCTACAGACACATAAATAAGATCATAGTCAACCACTGCCAAAGTCCCATTACTTATTTCTAAAGAAATGATACGTGTCATGTCATCAGGTTGCGCCTGAGGCGTTATAGCATGCACAGAAGTTTCTCTAGCGGCCGCCGAACCTGTGATAATACCACGTTCTATAACAACCAGCTGATCTTGAAAGAAAATTTCTGAGTCTTAAGCAGTAGTTTTAACTGCAGCTATGATCGTTTGGGGTTGGTGTTTGATTCACACACATATGTCGAGTTCGAATTTTGTTTTTAAATTTCAGTAACGCAGCTTTTCCCGAACGCAGTTTGTCACCAGCGCAGTCCGCAGCATATCATAACTAAAAGTCCTAAAAAACAGTTTCAAACATACAGGATCAAAGAGGGCATTTTTTTAATTAAAACATCGTGGTTTTTTTTAAGATTATTATTATAAAAAACATTCTATAAAGATATAGGTAAACATTTATGTTTAGGTAGCCAACTTGATAGAAGCATGAAGGTCATGTTCGCAGATGGTTCGCTGTGAGCGACGACATTCTGCTACCATAGCTCCATATCTACATATAGGGCCGCTGCATGCTCCTCCTTCACGACACCTCGGATGACGGGGGTGGACGGACATTTCATGCATACTACAACATTGTTGTCTCTATTCTTCTACACTACACATACTTTCAACACTAAAGCTCTAACATATGTAATACACACAAAAATATGATTAAGTTTATACACTCAAAGTGAACTAAACTACATACATAGGTACACCATTATAAAACCACATAACGTAAACAATAACACTTACCTAAGGTCGGCGACGTGTTGTTGTTGTTGTAGGCCTACATTTCAATTATATTGTACACCGCTTTCAAAATTACATATTTACCTTTAAGTAACGCCAGTATCTCCCGTCGTATTTACATTAAATGCCGCTTCGGTTTGTTCTTCGGTACGCTTACCTAACTTTTTACACGTTTGAAAGTAAATTTACACATGAGCCCCATCAAACTAGATCGAAGCGTAGGAACAACGGTATTACAGTTGCGCTTACCATTTCCTTAATTTCAAATAGAACAGCAATCATAAATTCACTGAGCAAGCCCGATTTCGGCTTCAACTGATAACCTAAAAAAAATAAATTGCAGCGGACGCGCAAGCCTGTCAGCTACTCTCGGCTACATCGGCTATTTAGCTCAGTGCATTGCTTTTCAGCCGGTTGACATACAGAACTATCTTACCTGGTTGATATAACATTGCAGCAGCACGCCGCTACATATCATTGCACCAGTGAAGATAGCACAGCATCGCCTCAATTTATTGGAGACTCACCATATTTCCAACTAGCTTTAGAAGCTGCGTCATCAGATGTGAACACTACCAACCAGCCATAACGACCGCCTGGTTGAACGGTTTTATTCCGAGTCGAAAGAACATTTCGAATTCAGTGGCTATACCTTCCCATACCAAAGGGCCAACAAACAATGTTTTAATATTTGAATATGTGATTCGATGGATTATAAAAATAAAATTAAATACAAACTTATTTTTGTTTGAATTCTGAAGAATGGAATAAAAACATATATCAAAGAGCACATGAAACTGGTCAGTCTTGATAGTCATATTTATGAATTTATGTAACATACCTCTTAGTAAGACCTTCAAAAATCGAATTTTTGGTCTAACGAGCAAAATATGCTACGGATGAGCCGACTACATTGTGCCTCATGAAGGTATGACCGAAACACTCGGTCTCTATCTTCTGTAGATGATGTGTCCCAGCCGCATTTTTAAACTTGCGGGCTCGAGGACTGTTGCACGTTGCAACGACACATCGGTCCTTTGATAGACTAGATAGCTTAGTGAATTCGGCAAGGAACACGTATAGGTAACGACACCTTCAAAATAACGACTTTCATACTGTGTAATACACTTTAAAGGGGATAGATAGGTCATGGAAAGGACATGGGAATTCAACTCATAGGGTGGAGGACGTACCGTTTCTAAATTATTTACGCAATACCGAAAACATTTAAAGGAAATGTGTCATACTCTTTTGAAGTTGTTCTCTTTGCTCTGCCGAACTCACTTACGCAATTAGGCTGCAGGCCAGCAAACTTATAGCGTAATAAATGCGGCAAGGCAAAGGGCAAAGTGTATGAAATCACATAGAGGGCAATCCACATCGCATCTTTCATCTCGCATGTGATTGGTCGACTTTTCATACTCTTTGCGCTATGCCTTGCCGAATTCATTACGCAATAAGGCTGCTGGACTCGATACCCAGGTATCGGGCAGTTTTATTTTATTTGGTTTATTCATCTGTAATTTCTCAATAGTAGCCCTGAGTCTGGGTTATGGCCCGGTTGATGGTAATAAACATAACTGGCGAAATCTGGGTGTACTATGGTAACGGATCAATTTGAAAGAGACTTACCGCGGCCTGGCACAAGCAACTGAAGGAGCACGGGTGGGTTTTAGTCAATAAAAGTCTGACACGCTCTCCCGCTTCACCCAGAGCGGGAGAAGTCATTGGATGATTTTCCAACAACAAAAAAAACTTGCACCTCTGCATTACCTTTCGGGAAATACAGACGTGATGTCATGTTCAGTTATTTTCAAATGAATCTCGAACCTTATCCTGGCAAATACATTCGCTAAGTGACCTTTAATTCGTGGAAATCCCTCATTATCAGTGGCAAACTCTTGACACATTTTGCCTTACGGGCAGAGCGCACTGGTCGCAGACCATAGCGGTAATGGCGACAAGAGTACTTGACGTATTTTGCCAAATGTTGTCCACTATCCTGCAGGTTTTTCCTCGTATTTCTTCACAACTTTAAATAAGGAGAAATCCTTCGATTTGGGTTGCATGCTTGATCAAAGGACATATTCATTGCTTATAGACTATCAAAAGCTGGGCAAAAGGAGTGACTACTTTTGCTCACTTAATATCACGCTCCATAGATGATTTCTTGGATGGTTTCTTTACTTGATACTTGCTCTACAGTGGTAAAAAGTTAAAGAAGATACTGCAGTCACAAGCATCTTTGAGTAGAACATGCGGTGCCAATCGGTAAGGAGCTGCTGCCGTGTACGGCATGTATAAAAAGAGAAGCGAATTATCGTAACATACTAACTCGTATCACAGGAAATGGATCGGTGCATTCCTTATCACGGTACTGGTCCTGTGCCGAGTACGGTCATCGTTTGTCATTTATGGGTGGATTAAAAATTTCCCATCCATCGCAGAAGTAAATTTTAGTTTTGTTGTATGGATATTAATCGTGTCATTACGTAGATAACACGGAATGACTCTAAGTAGCTAAAGCTGATATTTTCAATTAAATAAAACAGATTTCATTAATATTTCATAAAATGCACATTCTATTAACGAGTTTTTGGTTAAGGTCTAGCAACAAGAAAACAATTGTGAACAACAAAGTTTACAATAGATGAAATATATTATCTATGCAACAGGCTTCAGCTTCAGTGCCTTAGCTTCAAAAGATAGTATGTGTCGTGTCCTAACATGATAAAGGAAAAATGAGGAAGGTATAAATATCCCAACTGTACCTGACGGGGAACGTTGAGACACGCCACTGCTTTCGACACAACGAAAAGAAAACATCGAAAATACATACATATGTATTTGTACTCAGTCATGCAATAAACATATAAGTGCAACTTTGACCTCAATGCAAACAACTGGCCACATTATCGCGGTTCACAGCTGCCGCGGTGAATTTACATCTTTTCAAAGAAAAGATAAAATGTAATCCTTTATTTCAAATTTGAGTCCAATAGGATGGTCTGCGAATTTGATAAAGGGAGACGCATCAAAGTAACTAGATTCGTGCGTGTATAGGGTGTTTGATAATATTTTAATTCGACCTCAATGAAATGTTGAAATCAAACACCCTATCGATCATTAATTATGTGACCAATTGCGCACGTGACAGTGAAACTGCCAGTGTGGCCAAATTCGTGTTAAGCATGCTAATTAATTAAATGACTGTCATAATTTACATAATTATGTTTAATGAAAGTGACGAACTGCGTTTGAGGTATACAGCATGTGTTCGTTGTACAGTAGCGTACTGCTAAATCCTCCGCGCCGTCCACCCGACAGTATGTCTGTGTAGCTATGTGTTGTTAGAGCAGCTTGTTTAAAACCTTGCCAAAAACCATCCAGGGACTCCGAAATTCCTCGGTTCTGCCTGGATTTGTATATAATGTATGTTGTTACATATTAATTTATAAATGAAGTAAGTAGGTAGATACGTTAGACACCCCCATTTTCAAACCCCGGCGGAAAAATAGAGGTGTTATAAGTTTGACGTGTGTACCTGTGTTTGTTTCGTATCTTTCTGTGGCAGCATAGCTCCTAAACGGATTAATCGATTCTGATTTCGTTTTTTTTTTTGAATGATGATTTTACGGAGAGTGGTCTAAGCTATGTTTAATGAATATCGGTTCAGTCATTCAAAAGTAATTGGCGTTTTACCGTATGAACGGGCGATTTTCGCAACATATCGTATAATTACGTGTTCAATAGATTGTCGACCGAAGTGTGTCTAATATGTAGCATGAAATAAAAATGTATCGGGGGTTTTCTAAATTTTACCTGTTTCTTTACGTGTAACTCTTTCTATGTACTTAATCCCGCATAGATATATGTTTAATTGTTTATCAATATGCATTATGCTTTCCAAAATAGGATTTGTGCTCACTCAGCGAAAGAGTACGGTAACGTATCTACCTATTATAATTTCATCGATTAAATGTATAGTTTTATAGTCACCTGCTGTCATCAGTGGTGTTTATTGACGATGGTCGTGACCCAGTCCTGGGCATTTTATTCTTCAGCCCTTTCACTGCTGATTTCACATTCTTCCCTCCTTGACGGACCTTCATTAAATAAAACATAGAGCATTAAAAAGATTATTACAAACAAAGAATACGATTGCTGTCAAAGATTTTGTTGGGTCATACGTCAGTGTCTCTCATTGATAGGTATTTATTAACGTGCTGTTGCAGATTGGTCTTTGTGTAGGCGAATTGGGAAACGTTATATTGGTGAGGAAATTTTCAAAGTTGTCCTTCACCCTCTTTACCTTCGATGTCTGTTATTACATATTGACAAAGGGTTGCTTAGTATTTACACAATATAGGTAGTATGAGTATTGTATTTCCCTCTCACAGAGAAGAGGCCTGTGTTCCAGCAGTGGGAACATTAAAAGGCTTCAATTTCCCAATGCATTCAACTGATGAAGATAAACATACATCTAAGCCAATTATATAGACACATTTTAAACCAGTAAGATCATAAAAAAAATCATCATCGTAAATTGTATTTATGAGATTACCTACAATTATCTGTACTTACTTTATCTGTTAATGAAAACGTAAGTCCTCAAACAATTATGTCCCGAGGAGTAAGATATCATAACAAATCCTAATCACGGAAAAAAACTTCGATAAAAATGAAATTAATGCCGGTTACAAAATCAAGTTAAGTTTGCAAAGCATGCAAAAGTTTATCTAGTTATTATAATTGTTAAATATTTATAGTAACTTTTATATTCATGTAATATAATCGAATAAGTTTTACAAATACAAGAAGTTCTTGATGGGAATGATATTCGCCACTTTTAGATTATTTATACAGTTTCTAAAGAAGTACGATCGGTAATATTAATTCATGACCCACCATAAGCAAATTTTTCGACAGATATTCTAATACAATGAGGTGTTTAGCCATCTTTCTGTCATTATAATGACATCCCACCATTTTAATATCTTCATCTTGACGTTGATCATACTTGACGTTTTAATATTTGCATTTTTTGTAATTTAAACATGAGCTTCTGAAACCGACATAGTGCGTAGACGTTTTTGAAATTAAATATTTGTCTGTACTTCTTTCTATAAGCAAACAATGCTGGACGATAGTTAATTCCAAATTCAAAACATAATCTACTGCAATGAACACAATGGTCAACATTGCACGACCCGTATTGACACAGATTTTTATATAATTTAAAACGTCCTATGTGCACCATGAGTGGAATAACAAGAAAACTTTTGTCAAGTTTTCAAACGAATTTGCGGCAGAAAGGGTTATGAATCAACTTGCTTGACTGTACTTGTAATAAAATATTAACTACAACTAAACATCACGAGGTATGCGGCGTGCCTTCTTGTAATCACCTTGCTCATGGCAGCCACCAACGTGACCAGTCTGGTCTGCGGCCAAGCGGCCACGAACATATGCGAAATTATTCGTTGAGTGTCATTGTATTCTCTTCGTTTTAAGGTACGACATACACATAGCTCGAGATGTTTAGATGTGGCTTTAAATGCATGAACATATTTTAGGCTGAATAAATCAAAACTACAGCCTGACACAATCTTTGAGTTTTTCTTATGACGTGCAGTGGAGCGTCAAATATGCAGTTGCGTGCAATAAATACGGTTTTGTCCTATAGTCAGTAGATATCGGGACCCAGTGCACAATAAATAACACTACAATTTTGAATAGCATCTGATATGCGTAACTTCGTGGAGTATATACTTTTTTATTAAAACAGCAGCGGCATCTACGTTGTGCACTACACTATACAATATACTAAATGCGATAATATCAATTAAATAATAAGATATACTTACACACTATAATCTATATAAATTATTATATATATAAATAAAAATCAATTGCCTAATGTATGTAAGCGCATCACTTCAGAACTGCTGCAACTTTTTGGCTATGTTTTTTTGTTGTGTTTGTGATTATCAAGGATATGGTTTGTATGAAACAAAAAAATAAAAAGAAATCTCTACTTGTGTGAAGCCGGGGCGGGCAGCTTCTAATAAATAAATACAATAATCGAAGGAAATTTCAATTTCTTAAACTTTCGCTCAAATTATATTAGCTTATGTTTAATTATCGTTTTCAAATTCATATTACAAAAATATATCAAATAATTGTGTTCGTCAACAACCGAAAACATGAGCATAAAGTATGTATTCAACAGATTTTGATCTCGCAAACCGCAAAAGAACTACCGACATACTATTTGAATTTCTTAGCAAAAATAAAACAACAAAAAAGTATGGTTATCTATCAATCAATTATTTAAGTACCTAGCTAAATTCTCATTTAAACTTAAAAGCTACATATTATAATGTACAACTTAGAATAATAACTATAGAGGCAGATAGGCATAGACTACAAGACAGATATACTAAAACACACACGTAACACCATCACCACAATACGACAACCTATTAGTTACGTAAAAGTATTCTCCACCAAGTTATGTATAAAAATGCCACAACAGAAGGTTGTTGTCACAAAGACAACAGAGTTCACTAGGACTCACCGTTTTGACCGCCGATTGCACTGCTGGGTTAGCCTGCAAATATTCATAATTTAAAGCAAAAAAGAAAATATCCAGTACTTAAAGCATGCATGCATTTTAATTATAAGATGTGAGAAAAACTGAAAGACTTATTTTATAATTTCTTATTAATAGTATTTAAATTAATTTTTATTGGAACGGAAAGGTTTACGTGATTGAGAAAACGGTCGCTGCGTTGATTCTTATACTTTAAATTCATACAACTGAGATGCATTATTCTACCGAATTTTTAAATAACATTTGTAATATGGAACATAATAGGATTAAGGGACGTTATGTGGTGATCGTATGGTCCATGTCACTCTATGGAGATCATGTGTGGGTGGACAACCTGACGGCCCCAACCAGTGTTGGGGAAAATTTATTTGTAAGGACAACTAAAGATTAACAATTGATTAATAATTATAAATCCTAATTTGCTATAGTGAACAATTAATACATTTTCAATTGTTCTATGAATTTAACTAACAACTAATAATTAAAAATTACTATTGTGCGGGCCTGGAGCTTGGACTGGACAATGTTCCCAACGTTATTGGGGCCGGCCCACCAAGACACAGGTACTGTCGGGAGATGAGTTCTTTGGCAAGTAGGTCGGAAGCCGACGCTCGGTTGCTCTCATTGTGACAACTGCCTCGACGAAACTTTATGCACACCGATTAGTGTATTGACACTAATTCTACCAATAGAAGAGTACGAAAGATTCAAAATTAAATAAATTAGGGAGCCGGCTAACATAAATGACGTCATTAAAGGAGCTCAAATAGAAATGGACGTGGTACCCGAGAGATAAAAAAAACACTGCAAAACGAAAAATAACTTTCTTTTCCGAAGTCGGTGTCTTTGGTACCTATTGTTTTCCGTGTTTCGACACCGACTTCGGAAAAGAAAGTTATTTTTCGTTATGCAGTGTTTTTTTGGCAATCGTTTTTTTTTGTTCAAAAGATTTTTATTTATCTCTTTTTAGTTTTGATAGGTACTTCCAATAGCTATAAAATTCATATATAGCCAAAGTACATCTCATGACTATTCCAATAAGCCCATACACGACTAGGATACATTGTTTTATTTCGGAGTACCAGTGCCTACCTGCCGGCTTCATCGTCAGATCAGTTCGATGGTACCATTTTCATCAGCACTATGTATTTATAAGTATTTGTTTCGTCATAGTCGTTAAACTATGCGAGATATCTTATAACCCATGACATACTTTGCATTAAGGAATTATATTGGCCATCTGTGGTCTTCTTCACCAGTTCCACTTCACCAAATGTTACTTTCTGAGTGCAGATGATTGCATTGTTGATAAAAATACCAAAATCGCTATATGTATGCCTATAATATTTGAAGAGTTCCCTCGATTTCTCCAAGATCCCATTATCAGATCCTGACCTGATGACTATGGGACCAACTGGGAAGTATACCCCTTCAAACAAAAGAAGAATTTTCCAAATCGGTCCAGGCGTCGTGAACATACATAAAAAAAACATAAGTTTCCGACGAATTGAGAACCTCCTCCTTTTTTTGAAGTCGGTAAATAAAAAAGGAAACGAGAATGCTAATTCGAAAGATGGGCAGATAAATTCGTAGCAGTGGCGTGTACTCAACAAATGCCCCTAGTAAAACGGTCACTAGCACTTTAGTGACGTGGCAACTAGGGGCAATTATTCTGTGGAGACAACATAACAAAAATCTATAACTGGGATACAGCATTTCGCGTGTTCGTAATTGTTATATATTTTTTTAATCTTACAAGAAAAGGTTTCTTTACAATAATGAGTCTAACTACACGGCGGACAGTTTCATCGCGGACAGTTTGCTTATTTATAAAAGATCCTAAAAAGGAAGGAGGTTCTCAAGTCATATTTTAAGTGCTTTTTTTTTTATAATTCAAGGATATTGCCTTGCCAATGCATATTCAATTTTAAGTTTCCTAGTCATTACAATTCACTGGATTGTCTGTAATACTTTACGTTGAGTTTTATGAATAAATTTTAATAAGTAAAGATCTATCGTATCAAACATTTATCTCATATTTAAGCCAATACTATTTTCAACTGCTGTTAGTTCAAGACCAATAGGAAGCCTGCATCTTTATCCCATCGTTGAAAACTATTCTACATTATTTTTAACTAGCGGACGCCTCGCGGTTTCACCCGCGTAGTTCCCGTTCCCGTGGGAATACAGGGATAAAAAGTAGCATATGTCAACCGGGGATAGTGTAGCTTCCCAACGGTGAAAGATTTTTTTTAATCGGCCCAGTTGTTTTTAAGTTTATTCGTTACATAAAAAAATTCAAATCTTGCCTTTTTATAATATTAGTATAGAAGAATAATGCTCAAGTTGTATGGACGAAAAATACACCAAAAGTCAATCATCGTCGATCACAACGATACCAATAGATGTTTATTAAATCAGTGTAGGTGGCATTAGCTAAATCCATGATAGGAGAGATATTTAACAAAATGTTGATTATGTTGTTTACGCATCTTAAAAACTTTATTACAAAACAAGTTTGCTGACAATGCTCCTGATTCATAATAATAATAATAGGTGTCACATAATCACATTCCATCATACATGTATAACAAAGCCTCTTCATGTTGGCTCCTGAGTGATATGTATAAACATAAAAAAAAAAAATTAAAAAAAAATACGCCAATAAATTTTTTCTCTATATTTTGCAATAGTCCTGCACCAGCCGAGGATTGTCCTTACATGACAAAGACAAAGATATTTTTATTTCAACTAGGCCACCAAGCGGCACTTTTGAACGTACATAAAAATGATTCTACCGTGCATGCAGGCAATACCATGCACTTACTTAGTGCATACAGGAATAATCGTCGGTTGGTGTCACATTTGCAGATAAATTACCTAACACGGCCTTTGCGAGTTGGCTTCGGCCCCTCGGACGCCTTTCAAAGAACCAGGGTATCGAGATTGTCTATCTCCGATCCGATATCTGATCGGTCAAAGACACAAATATCCGTTGTGAATATTATATATTCACAACGGATATTCACAACGGATCTTTGTGTCTCTGAATTGCCTGCAAGAGCCTCCGCATTAGCTATTTTTGTGTCAATATTGAAAGTGCAGTTAGCATTGTATAACTGTCTCTTTCACTCGCTTACGTTTGTCTCATCATCCTATCTCGCTTACTCTATTCAGTTAAACTGTTTCTTGCGCAATAAATGACAGCCAACTTCAGAGACACAAAGATCCGCTCTCAATATTATACTTTATTGTACACCAAATAGTAACTAAAATAATAATATCCTTTATTAACAATGTTAGTTACTTTTTTATCTTGTTTCTACTTATTGCCACAGGAATGTTTATATTATCTTTTCTTATACAAGACGGGTTCCCTGATTGTCATATTCAGCATAGGCATCCCCAAGTGCTCTTCTGCAAAAACATTGATCTCGTGCTTTTCTCATCCAATGAGGGTGTTTGGAAAATTCAGGCTACCAGTTGTCGCTACATTGGCAAGAGGTATTCCCCTTGGAAAGCGTACCTTATGACATCAACATGACCTTAACGTCAATTTAACAAATGTCAAAAATATAAGCGCTGTGTCAGATGCCTGGACCTGACGTCTCAGTGCTGACAACTAGTGAAGATCATTTCTGAAAACCCTAATTTGACCCTGCTGCCTTTTAGATGTCATCTTCTCATCTACGATATTGTCTGCCTTTACTTCTTGTTTTATGCTCCTGATAAGAAGGCATCAAAAGCAGAAGACTACACTCAAGATTTTGGTCAACTTAGCGAGATCAACTTTTGAACATTTTGTTAGTTATCTCTTATACCCCACCACCCATGGAATTGGCCAGTGGTACTTACACTGATGTTTATCTCTTTATTACTCACTAATCGGGACTTCTTTTAGATTGATCGACTAACATTTATTCTCTGGTCTTTTTAAGTATTGATTGTCCTTTACTATTTTGCAGTAAAAAAAGTATCTGAGTCTAAAGTCAATTTGGTGAGACGTAAACTGATATAGCCCTCGCCAAACTTCTTGGCTGCCCTGAAGTTGGTTTACCGGATGCGCGAGACACGAAACGGTGTTGTTTTTGTATGAGATTTTCTACTGCGCAGACATTGTAGCCAACTTCAGGGCGGCCAAGAAGTTTGGCGAGAACTATAACTATGGTTTTCTACCTCAGCCACGTTGAGCTACTGAAACACCGCAATATACGTCTATTAAAGCTTTCTATTTTAAGTTTTAGCGAAAGTACATACAACTAAATAATCCAAGAAAAGTATGCGCTTCGGGAGTCATTATATACTGAAATAAGAACGCGCTATGATGATCTAATTAATATAGTTCTTATAACCATGGAAGTACTTGACATTTATATAGATTAACAAATCTATGCAATTCCAGAAATCTTTCAAAACTTTGGTGTGACAAATCTGTAACCGGGGTTAGTAACTCAACAGAGAGAGAACTTCGTACAAACGCACAAAGATAAGAGCAGAACTACAAAACGCAGCAGTACAATAGTCAGAAGCTTTGCCTCTGTGAGGGGTAATCCATGGTGCAACATTCGGAGAAGCGCATAACTTTTCTGATTGGTCTTGTACTTGTAATTTTGGTAACATTTCAAATGTTCTTATACTTTCTATTGTATTAATTAACACATAGGAATCACGCATGGCTTTGTACATGCTGTCGCGTCTAAAGATATCTAAAACTCTACTGCAATGCTGCAAAAAAACTCATCCCAAACACAAGAAGCGCTTAAAAACACAAGTAGCGCTTAGAAACACAAATATATACCTTATCTTTCACAGTTTTAAAGAAGGCTCCGCCTTCTTTTTTCACGTTCTTGGCCCAGTCCCTGTACTGTTGTTTCAACTTCTGCCCACTTCCAGTATTTAGTTTGTCAGCATAAGTATTGCATTCGACTTCAAACTCATCGTTGAAACCACGCCCCGAGTTGAGTAAGTCCAGTCTTTCGTCAATAAACTGTAACAAAATATTAGTTTAAATTACTTATTTTGCATTGTAACTCATATTCATTACTTACTATTTTTTCCCGCTACTTCGTCTGCGTATTAGTACCTCGAATAGCCTATTGTATACATTACCCCTAGACTTCAAGTATATAGCGCAATAATACTGTAGGTATGTGGGCCACCTTACTTGATAAATTATTAGTTCACCATACAAACTTCGACCCACCTTTTAAAAATGATTTCCGGGATAAAAAACTAACCTATGTCCATCCCAGGGTCACAAATTTTATCTAAATCGTTTCAGGGGTTTAAGCGTAAAAAGGATATACTCTCAGAGTTACCACAGTATAAATATGGACGATCAGTACGGAAACTACCTACAAACGCTCGAAACAGCACACTCACACAAACATGCGCATCGACGAGATCCCTAAGCGGTTGTCGCGATGCTGTCAGTAGTGTGTGCCGCTTAGGGGTTGCTGTTCGTCCATATTTATACTGTGGAGTTACTTTCTCATGTATAAGATTAATTAGAATGGATTTCAAAATGCCTTCATTGTCATGAGCATTATAAAATATGCTATATTAACTTTAAAACTTTCTGGTTTCATAATGGAAAACAAAATATTACAGGAATTTAACGCGATGATTTAGATTATTTATTTACCTAATTCCCGTGATATATTGTTTTCCATGGTAAAATATGCGACCGAATAACTAGAATTCGTTCTATTTTGTTATGTTTTCAGATCATTAATGATTTAGCCTTAAAATGGTTCTAGAAGTGTTGCCGCCACAAAAAAAGACATGGCCGCTGTGAGCGAATGAATATTCACGCCGTGACAAAGATACACATTTCTGCCAGGGCAGTTGCCAAGCAGGCAGACATGAAATGGCTGCCGCATAATGGCACATATTTTTACAAGTTTATTTACTTTTACAACCAATAATATGGCATGTATACAAATAAACAAAAGTATAATAAATTATAATGTAGGTAAGCGTTATCTCACCTGACGGAATATTTGTGACTGTAGTATTTTTGTAAGGAATGGTTGCATGTTTTTTCTAGTTCTAACGAAAGCCTCTGGATTAAAAGTTATCAACTGACCATTTTCAATTCTGAAACAAATATTTAATTATTAGCTGTGACACACAGCCTTTTCCGAAATAAAAAGAAACAATAAATAATTTAAAAATTTGAGAAATAATTATATTTGAAACACTCTGTTTTTATGGAAAAACTTTCTCTTGACCAGCTAGCTTAATTTTGGTAAATCTACAAAAATAACTTACTTTATCGCATCACGATATCCACCTATTAATGAGACTAGAGCACGCAAAAATGCTCGAGACACGGCATCGCCTAAAGCATTCTTATCACTTAGCGCTTTCTTTAAGCTCGCCACCTGAAAATTAATTTAAATTCTTTTAAAATAGTATTAAATATACTATTTGCATAATTGTCGGTCATTCAAAACCTTTTTACATTTGTAAATCCATTTTCAGCTTTTTAAGTACTGGCACCAAACCGACCAAATGGCGTATTTACAATTTCACTGTCACACCAAACGGATATATTGTGGACTGGTGCACTAATTGGTCGTACTAATCGCAATGTTCACTTCACAATTTATCGAGAGTTTATAATCTCGCTCTCTCGTTTATGAACTATCTGAGAAAATTGCGACCAATCAGTGCACCAGTCTGAGTCAGTTTATAAACTAACGAGGTCTACTATGCGTTTCAAATGAGTAAGTCCGCTTCAATGACCTCTAACTGTCAACTATCACTGGAAAAGTACGGTTTACATAAAAACTTTTTCGCGTTGTAATCATGTTTTTTCACTTTTATTATTATGTTTTAAATTATTCACTTTTTATCGTAATAAACGCTAGTCAGCAAAAAAAACACTTTTTGTGTGTCACATTATATTTTTAACCGATTATGTTAAAACAAGGTTAGAAGATGATGGCGGTGATGACTACCCAGAAAATGATGCTCAGTAGACTACAATTTTTTTTTTCGTTCTTCTTTATTTTGTAATAATCCTTTATTATTTTACGGTATATTAATGCAGTGGTCAGCAAGAGGCGTTGATGGACGAACGCACACATACGTGAGTCCATCAATGCCTAGTTGTGGCCAAGGTTTGTATAGCACTTTTCTGAAACATGCTCGGCAATTTGAGCATTATTTTGACCTTCGACCTTCTTCGAGATAAATCGAAATTGCTGTACTGGCCAAATAAATGCGAGTGATGCAAGCTGCGGCCGGTAAAAGTTGTATGAAAATCCATATCCGTCGTGTTAAGCGGACAAATAAATTACATAGTAAATTCATATCTGTCGTGTAATTTAAAAATGGAACGATCTTTTACTCCGAATCGTGGCAACGAAGGGGGTAACTTATCAAAGGTTTTATTTAAATTTCGAACTGGCTTGCATATAGAAAGCTGTTTATTGAAAAGTGAAGACAAAGAGTGTGATGAACTTACTTTAACGCCACCTGAAATTCAAGAGGTGGCAAGAGCCGTAATAGACACAAATTACACGACAGATATGAATTTACTATGTAATTTATTTGGCCGCTTAACACGAGGGATATGGATTTTCATACAACTTTTGCCGGCCGCTGCTCGCATGTATTTGGCCAGTACAGCAATTTCGATTTATCTCGAAGAAGGTTGTCAAAACAATGCTCAAATTTCCAAGCATGTTTGAGAAAAGTAAATTTAAATGAAAAATATGTTTAAATTATAGGTTCATTTTATTAATTAAACTTATCAACAAATTATTTATTAGTTTAATTATGTATACCTATTTATAGTGCAGGACATATTCTGCCATACTATATTAGCATACAAATGATTAAAACATAGTATTACAATAAAATTTGTTAACCGTTCATAATATAAACGTAAATAAAAAATACAAAAAAAAAAAACCCTTGCTTACTTATTTGAATCGTGTAGTATAATAATCTGGTGACATATACGATTTAATGACAATGCGATATGAAACCATTTATTTAACATTATTTTCATTGAACGTAAAAACCTGTAAGAAATACTTTAGATCTGTGTGAACATCTCAGCTTCGTATCATTACTTCACATGATATATACATTTATCTACACTCACAACGTAATGTTCCAAATATGAATTAAAAAAATATTGTATAAGCTTGTACTTTATATTCGTGGATAGGTAAAATTAAAAAAAAAACCATTACAGTTCAATATTTAGTAGTATCGTCACAGCGTTAATGTTCTCCAATTATCTGTTTATGTATATTCGTGTATTTAGTTTATTTACTTTTTTGTGTATATAGTGTGTATGTATTTATGGTTTGTATGTATATCTTTGTATTTCAATAAATATTACCTATCGTGATTCATTCTCAATAATGCACCTACCACTATTTGTCTCTGCATCACCCTAAGGTCGACTGGTAGAAAATGCCTAAGGCATTAAGTCCGCCTCTGTACGTTTTTGTGCATGAAGTATTAAATAAATAAATAAATAAATAAATATTTTCCTTCGATTTTCAAACAACTGCATCATAAAATAACTTTTTAATTTTTATAGCACCCTTTTACTTTTTAATTTTCTGGCGCGTTTGGGCTGTAGTAAAGAAGTTTCATTGTCTGTGGATGCGCGCGCTGCGCAATGAGAATCTAAATTGCCCGCCATACCAAATATTTTTCCCTTTCCACTTTTGTTTTATTTCAACTATATGAGTGAAGATAAAGTAGTGTATGCAATGGCATATAATTAGGTATTAAAACACTCGCGTAATATTATTATCAAATTCGGCTTCGCCTCATTTGATAAACCTACGCTCGTGTTTTAATAACCCCTATTATATGGCCATTACATAAACTACTATTATATATATTTAAATTACATTATGATATTGATTACTTTGTAATAATTAATTTAATCGTGTTAAAGCACCTTATGGAATGGTATTGTCATGACAATGTGATAGTGTGCTCGAGCATGTTTTCAATACAAAAACCTTTGATGAGCCTTAGGTTTGGTCGAAGGTAATAAATTAACTTTTAAACATCGTACCAACAGTGATGAAGATATCACATCTGTTTAATTTTATTTAAAGTAATCAACCTAATATTTGATTGCATTAACCTGGATCGTACATGGAAGGGTCGGACTCTAAGCACCTTATCATTAAAGGCAAAAGTGCATAGTCTTACCAGATCTGAGGGAAGACTTTCCAAATCGTTGAAAGGCGTTTTAAGCTCATTTGCATCGACGTCCAATATGACCACATCACCTATTTCAGACATCCTTACACTCTGAAATTGTCAAGTTAAAGTTAATGATAACATTTCATGAAAACAGTGTGCAAATATTCTTCCTGTTTAAATAAATTTATAGAAATCTCACCTCCATCACACTCCTAGGTACGCCAATAAGAAATGGCATTGGCGCCAACAAGTAATCAACGAGATGTTTTGGTAGAATTGGAATGAATATGTGTTGCCAGGACATCGGAAAGAGCGTTGCATTGGCGGCCTGCACGCACGCCGATAGTCTCGAGGGCTTCGATGCCACGATGGCAACCCTACGTTCATGAAGCAACGCCGCCCATAGCCCTGCCATACATTTTGTGTCCATGGCGCTGAAGTATTCCGTTAAGTTACACTGAAAATAATAGTTCGTTTATTAGTCAAAATTTTTTTATTTATAAACAAACTGGCCCGGCGAACTTTGTATTATTGCATCGCTTCGCTCGCTCTTGCATCCTACAGACTATTTTTTACTGCATCTTTTATATACGTCGACAAAGTAACTGTCATTCTACATGAATCGTCTAATTATCTCTCTCTGCGTCTCTACATAATCTTTCGACTTCGTTTTAAGAACTGCGCTGCACGGGCATCTCCTGTATCGTCGTTTAGCTCAGCTCAGATGTTCAAGGTCATTTCATTAGGGAATGTATATTGTATAAGCTATAAATGCATAATAAACCTCATAATAGTGAGCGGTAGCCGTCCTGCAGCCTAATTAAGTAAGTGAATCCGGTAAGGCAAAAGGTGGACCCCATGAAAGAGTATGAACAATTGACATGCGAGACGAAAGACGCGATGTGGATTTATGTTTATGTTTATGTGATTGGTTGATTGTTCATACTCTATAACATCAGGTTGAGAGGAAGCACATTTCAAAGAATGGACTGAATATGAAAGGAGGAATGAATAAAATCAGAAATATGAGAAGGAGGAGAGGCAAGAGGAGACTGTTAGACTCACTCAGATTCATAGCGTCTGAAGAACATAGATATTGAAAGTGAGGTATCAGATAAGAATGAGTGGTGGGAAAGTTGAGTAGGGAGAAAAGCGTGGACAAAGTGCGGCAATTTCTCCTCTAGCAAATAGGTACCCATTCGAGCACAGTTCTGTAGCTCTACACATGGTCATATTTTCTCAGATTGGAAATGTACCGAACGCAGGTATTTTTGTTGAGGAGCCTACCAAGCTTATCTAGAAGACAGTGTTCAAAGTAGCAGACGTCAACATTGATTATAGACAAGATTCAAGACCGCACAAAGTCTTTCTTTAGACAGAGAGTTCAGTTCCTCAGACGATACAGGCATCGCCCCCGCTGACTCTTTGACTGACACTCGAACCTGACTTTGCCAGCCAAGCGTGGAATCAAGATGCAAACATGCATATTTTACTCTAGGGGGAGGGGGGGGGGCAACGTACCATTGAAAATATTAGAAGAAAGAGACCTAAGCCTTCCAATCACAATTATTGATCCTAAACGTTTTCCGCATAAGTCAACATAGTGAAGGTTCAATATATAAATAAATAACGGCGGTGCAAAGATCTATCACATTCTGCGGTCTCTCAAAGATATTGCGTGACGGAGCGGGGGCCCCTATTGTTTTACCGCCGCGGGCCCCCACTTGACAGGCTTAGTCCACCACTGGTGTCCATTATATTCTATCAATGACATATACTTACATTTTCTGGAATACTTGGTAGCATACTATCGGGACACTGGCATGTAAAAACGCTATGACCTGCATTGTAGGTCACTTTAAGCGTGTGCCCGGGCATAGGCGGACGTATCCGGCATGCTTCTAGGAATGATGCTAATTCCCCCCGCTCTGGGCTATTTATTAGATTCGCTATACAATTCAGTAGCCTGAAAATAGTAATTTACAATAACATTAACTTGTGTAAATATAAAAAAAAAACTCAGTGCAATTTACCTTCAATAATATAAATATCGCTCAAATCATATTCATAAATATCAATAAAACTTAATATTAACGTATCAATTTTCGCAAATATGCATCAGTTTAATTTCAACAACCGTCGCGTCATAATGAGCTTTAAAAATGATGAAGTGAAAAATCTTCATATTCAAAAAATTACTGTCTATGAACAAACTTAAGAGGGCTTTCGTTCTACGCACATTAAGCATTAAGCAAAAGTCGCAGTAGAGCATAGATCTAAACAACAACATAAAATTATCAAACAATCTTGGCACAGCATGTTTTATTACAAGTGGGACAATGCTAATAGAGTGATTCTCACTTGACCATTATTGCCATTTATCATGTTTGGGATAGTATCCAAGTGCTATACTTGGATACTCATTGTCAAATTCACATTGGAGGCAAACGATAAATTGTCTCGATTGGTAGGTACCTACTAGGTAATAAGAATGTCTCATTTGTATGTGAGAGACATGACGTCATACGTTCGACGGAGGCTTATCATATTTACCGTAAGCGTACGACTGCCTACAGAAAAAAAACAATGTTGTCGACAAAATTAGGTATTTAATTTGTTAAGCACCCAATAAACAAATGTAATAAAGTAATAAATGGCTAACCATTTGCTATGGGCAAAATTCATAAAATATCAAGTGCGGCAGTAGCTTTTTTGCGAGTACGCTTTAAAGCTCAGCTATAAAAAAAGATTTAAAAAATCATTAACTAAAAGTACTTGTAAACCTTGTAAAATAATTTGTACTTACTTGTAAAATATATCATGCCATGGTAAATGTGACAACAACACTAGTGCAGTGTTAGCTTTGGGGTCATATCGGCAGAAACAGAAAGTATATTTAGAGTCCTCCGATGTCAGCACAAATGAATAGTGTTGTGCAAATGAGCTGAAAATAACAGATTATATGCTTAAATAACCTCAAAGCTTGTTCAGTTTCAGGAAGAGAAATTATCTAATCACTAAATGATTAGATAATTTCTTCAAAAACCTTATAACATACTATATAATTAGCTCATTTCTCCATTTCATCAACAACACACTTACTTTTCCAGCTGACATGGAAATGTGAATTTGGGTATATTCTTTAACTCTTCTTCATTTTTATATGTTTCTGGATACTTTCTCAATATATATGGTTCCCGCAAGTGATCACCAGGTGATACTTCACAAAATAATTCAAACAAGAAGCGTACAGTGTCTCTGAAAAACATACCACCATGAATTAATTTTTACAGCATGATTTAAAAAAATATGAGGTATCTTCTATAAAGCTTAGGATTGAAGATTATAGAGAAGTATCTTTGTTTTTTTTTAACTTAATTGTGCAGGGAGAAATTGCATTAAAAAAAATTAAATAAATTTGAACCAAAACAAATTCGAAAAATAGATCACCAACCTTCACAATAAAATCTTTCACACAAACAGTAGTAAAGACAAGGAACATCATCCATCATCTAATGTTACTCAGCGCAAAACTAGTATGAAAAGCAAGTTTTGTTCACCTATCATTTCATTCAAGGTTGTCTAAGTAAAAATGACTCATATAATAATTGTATTGTAATTTGAACAGGTTATTAAATGACATAGGTCTTGTTAGTAATCGACATCTGGAGCAAAGCCCATTCAATTTACAAAAAGCTAAAATGTGTGCTTTTTCGAAAATTAAATATCTTTATGATATGTTCAGTTTTGATTTTCATTGCAGATTTTCACTCCACTGTGATTCATACATACAGTTAGTCTTGTTTGGATTATGTGTCAAGGATTTCATCAGTTACAGGCAACACTTTATGATTAGGTACTCAGAGAGATCTCAATTACTGACATTCAATCATCGAAAGCGTGGCGATAGCGATTGTCAAAAAGGCAAAATCTTTGATTTATTTTTATTTTTAAACATTCATACTTTAGTAATGGTAATATATAATATTTAATATAATATAGTATAAAATATTTAATTAACAATAACTACCTATATATACACTTAAATAAAAATTAAACTACGAACGCGTTTAAAAGGGCAAGGGTCACAAAAAACACAAACACAAAAAATAAAAAAAAATAAAAAAATTCGTCCATATCGCTGTCAATGTGAAAAGTGCCCACAACGCTGGCAGCATTGCCACGTTGGAAGGCAATGCTGATTCTCTGGCCGAGGAAAAGCCCAGCCCTCTGGTAACATGAAGAGTCGAATAACCTTTTGCTTATATCTCGAATTACTCGATGTTTTCTCGGACCCATGGACCTAATGTTTCAACCCCAAACGGCTCAAATATAAAGCTTCCAATAAGGTTGTTGTATTTACTCCGTTTCAGGTTTTCTGCACCAGCAGCAGCTGCCCAAGCACAGCCCGACGTGCTAAGAAGATGGGATGTGTCGACACATGTTGCATCCCACACCAAAGGCATACCCACCTTTCAAGGCATTAAGGTCATCCCGTCTGGCCACTTCCCATCGTTGCGCGCCAAGCCATTGGGTTCTAAAACAGCTGTCACCCGCCGGTGACAAGAGCCCGACGTATGATGTCATTAATGCTGGCGTGCCGTGCTATCCGCCCAGCGATCCGGAAGGTGTTGTCACCCAACATAGTACCATAGTAACATAGTACCTATGTTGGGTGACGGTAGTGCCTGTAGCCAGAGGCCCAACTCCCATTCTCCTACAGGCAGCAGGCAGGCACGCTCAGCAGTATTGGTAGACGTATCTATAAGTTTAATCCGTACCAACCCGCAGAGCGGCTCATCCCACTGTCTCTGGGAAAAAGGGGTCTCGGGCAACGCTGTGTTCGGGCAAGCCACTTTCCAGACATTCACTGCATCGGTCGAGTACGGAACTTCACAATTGCTACTAACTAGTGATGGCAACAAGATTTTTCTGCCAGGCTTGGTCAACCAGGGCCACATTTAGGATAGATGATAGTGCTCAACAAATAATCTGGTCTTTTTTATCCAGAAGATTTTGTAAATGCGTCCATAATAGCGAAGCGCGAAGAAAAATATGAAACTTGGATCAAAACAACAATAACAAATGAGGGTGATAGCCGAATGTATATTAATTTTAGAGTCAGTCCGAAATATTGTTGAAATGTATTATTTTGGCATCAATGAATGGAGGAAAACGATCTTCCAAAATTGGGGTACCTAGGAGGTGCAGTGAACTTCTTTCTTTATTCTTTATTGTACAACAAAACATTACATTTAAACAAGTTGATAACAAAATTCATGTACAAAGGCGAGCTTAGCTCCAAATGGATTTTTCTTCCAGCAAATCTTTGAGTGATAGAGATCATAAATTCATAATAGAGGGTAATCCAGTGTACAATATATAAGCAATATATAAGTAAGATGAAACTAGTTACATAATAATACATAAAAGACCTACCTATGTTTATAATGACAAATACATATATATATATATATCAGTTATGTCTTGGTCAAAGACATATATATAATTCATTGCGTTGAAAAGAAATGCTCTTTTTGCTATTTTGATGTCTGGTGCTATTGTAATTAATGGTCGATTGTCTATGCGTATTGCCACAGGTGAAAATTTCGCATTTGAAGTGGTTGAGTTCTAGGCCAATGGACTAGAATTGCTGCTTCAGGAATTGAAAATCTTTCAAAACTATATCTATGTCACCTCCTAGTGTGCCATCATCTAGATACCAGATGTTGAATTTTGAATTTAGTTGTTTGATGATAGGATGAATAGCCAAACTGAAATAGACTGATATTACTATTAAAAACTGGCCAAGTGCGAATCGGACTCGCGCACGAAGGGTTCCGTACCATTATCGCAAAAAACGGCAAAAAATCACGTTGTTGTATGGGAGAAATATTTATTTTAAATAATTATTATTTAAAATAATTCTATCTTAAATATTTATTTTATTCTATTTTTAGTATTTGTTGTTACAATGGCAACAGAAATACATCAGAATAAACGCATTAAACTGAAAATTTAAACCATTGGTTTATCATATTTAACCATTGGTTGTGTTAACTACAGTATCAAAAACCTGGGTCAGTGTAAAAATTAATTAAGAGCAGATAACTGCAGATTATATTTTTAACCGACTTGAAAAGAGAAGGAGGATCTCAATTTGCAGATTTTTTTTTTTAAAACAGGGTTTGTCTTTATTTTACAATTAATATGAAGGTTCAGTTTGAGCATTGATTAACTTTTTCTTTGTGATCTATTGAACATAATGAATATTTTGGATACAATTAATGTTCTTGTCTCTGCTGTGATAAGCTTTAATCGCTTGGCATTCTCGAATTTTGCCTGCGTGGTGGATAACAGCCCATTTCCTCTCACAGAGAGGAGGCCTGCGTGCATAACGGACCAAATGGCCAATCTAAGTGCGGTAAAGGGCTACATCTATCCTTACTTGGCGTTAAATCTGTAAATTAATGTTAATGCTATCTAGGCGGGGCTTAATGCTTCCAGAGAATATTGAAATTTTAAAGGTCTGGCTCCGAGGTTTACTTACAGTAACTGTAATCGTCATTACATATTCATAAAAAATATGTTTTTAAATGACATCAATACATACATGATCCTGATAAGACCATTTAATATTTCATATAATTTTATCTATATGTATACACATGAACTATACATGATACTGTTATCTTAGGCTATGTACCAAAAGTGTACAGCCATAACAATGTGTTGTAACTACATGTTACACCAATCAATATAACAGAAAA
Source organism: Anorthoa munda (assembly GCA_945859665.1). Lineage (NCBI taxonomy): Eukaryota > Metazoa > Arthropoda > Insecta > Lepidoptera > Noctuidae > Anorthoa > Anorthoa munda. The sequence continues at coordinate 53,206,893 of OX243893.1, read as the reverse complement.
GCTATCTTCATAACTTCCATTTATCCTAAGGGTTTGCACAGAAGTTACAAAACGACAGCTATTTTAACAGGCGACGTTAGATATTAGTTAGTATTAAAGTAATCCACACAAAATTTAAAGGTAAATAAAAGTAAGATGGAGTTAGGATAGGATTAGGATACCCAAAATACATATTTGAAAGCTTTAGGCCTAGATTAATAACTAGAACCTCCCATTGACCAACATAAAGGGGGCAGTAAATTTACCTAACATAGTGAAACGAAAATAATTACCTTATTCTGGAACCCATGTCTCGACGTGGATCATGTGAAATTTTGATTACATCTTCCACACCACACCAGCTGTAGTAACTTATTGGAAAACCAAATCTTTATGAAATATCACCAGCCATAGAAAACTACCTTCGAATCTCATGAAACATTTTCTAAGGATTTTTACCTCTATTTCCAAACTATTACGAAAGACACGGACGATGTCGATGTCAGTTTGCCAGACACTTTCACAGAACATAAATACCGATACTTTAACGGGTCACTTTTCAGACACTGTAATTTTTACTTTTTCAACACCAGCGTCATGCTATCTCTTTCACTTGTAAGTATAATATTTTTCATACTAGCTAGAGTAAATGTGTAAGCTATGCTAAAAAAACTATTCTTGTGATGTAAGTACATAAGCATGGAACGTTTCGACATCGAGACGCTCGTCAAGTATGTAGTTATCTGTGCTCGTCAAATATCTAATACCGCATTTACACAATCGTGTTCGCCATTCGCCTCGTCACTCGACGAACATTCGACGAAACATTCGTATATGAGTGCCGTCGCGAACTACTGTTCACACATTCGCGGAGTGAATTATTTTGACATTCGCACACGAACATGGAGGACGTGAAAATCATATCGGCATGCATGCTACATTTTATGAGTTTATAAAATTATATTGATATCCTGCGTAAAAAAGAACCGTCGACGCAGACGATGGAGAAAAAATAAAATAAAACAGGCCATTAATGAATTAATGGGTCGGGCGCTATCTGTCAACTGAATGCAGGCGAATGTGTGAACAGTAACTTCGTGTTCGCCATTCGTGCCCTTTGATACGCGTTCGAAAAACCGCTCCCAACGCGAGCGCTTGAATCGCGAGGCGAGGCACGAAGCGAATAGCAAGCGTACTGTTTACATATGCGTGTTCGTTGTTCGCCTCACCATTCGCCTCGCGATTCGCACGAATGTGTAAATGCGGCATAATGCCGCATGCTGCATGCATGCCGGTTATTCGGATGCGAATCAAATACCGCATTTACACAATCGTGTTCGCCATTCGCCTCGTCACTCGACGAAAATTCGACGAAACATTTGTATACGAGTAGGTACCGTCGCGAACTACTGTTCACACATTCGCGGGGTGAATTATTTTGTGATTCGCACACGAACGTGGAGGACGTGGAAATAATTGCGGCATGCACGCCACATCTAATGAGTTTATACAATTATTTAGATATCCTGCGTAAAAAGTAAAAAAGAACCGTCGACGCAGGCGATGGTAATTTTTTTTTTATAAATAATGATACCAGGCCATTAATGAATTCTTCTTTAATTTAATTTGCTGACTGGCAATCCCTTAAACTAGTTGTTATACGGTTCCATGCATCGTTTGTCTATTTTTTATGATTGAATTGTTTTGGGTTCCAAATGAGCTCTTCCTTCTGATAAAGTTCCAGGAATTCTATAATTAGCCCTTCACTCCACTCCATTTTTTTCACGTCCTTTTGGGTCGGGCGCTAGCTGTCAACTGAATGCAAGCGAATGTGTAAACAGTAAGTTCGTGTTCGCCATTCGTTCCCTTTGATTCGCGTCCGAAATACCGCTCCCAACGCGAGCGCTCGAATCGCGAGGCGAGGCACGAGACGAATAGGAAGCGTACTGTTTACATTTGTGTGTTCGTTATTCGCCTCACCATTCGCCTCGCGATTCGCACGAATGTGTAAATGCGGCACTGAAGGGCACGAATTGAGAACACGAAGTTACTGTTCACACATTTGCCTGCATTCAGTTTGTAACATATTATTTATTCTGTGATTGTGACAGCTAGCGCCCGACCTAACACGACGTATCAACCCGCAAGATTCGAGGCAGAGGCCTAAGAGGTGTCGCGCCAAAGCCGCCACCACCGCCGCTCTGGCGCAATCGGTCGCGGGCAGTCCTCGCCAACGCCACGCCAGAACGCGCCACGCTGCGGCACGACATTCAACAGGTAGAAACACATTTGCGTGGCGTGGCGTGGCGTGGCGATGAGTGTGCACACTAAGCTGGCGTGTCGTGGCGCGCTCTGGCGCTATTTCTGAATTAGTACACATCGAATCTTTGCAACGTGTAGACGTACATAATATTAACTTTGGATTCGGATGATAATTTCGGTTTATTTCTTTGCATCTGCCATGTTAAATCTCCATCACCCTTCCACCACCTTGGTTGACTGGTAGAGAATTAGGCTTAGGCTTTAATAAAAACAAACAAAAAAAAATAAACCGGCTTCCAAAGCAAAACACTACAAAGCAAAAAATATCTTTAATTTCCAAAGTCGGTGTCTTTGTTACCTATTATTTTTCATTTGTCGACACCGCCTTCGGAAAAGAAAGTTATTTTTCGCTTTCTAGTGTTTTGATTTGGAAGTCGGTTTAAGTTTTTTTTTTTTTTTTTTTTACTGTTTATAGGCCTGTGTTTGACCACAATCTCACCGTTGTCAGTGATGATGTGGCCGATGGTGGTAAGCACACAAAGCCTAGAAGGGAACTGGCTCTCAAGTGCTGCTGTCGGAACACACCGGAAGGTGCTTGGCGACAGATTTTCAACTTGAGGGTGGTTGCCAGCCAGGCGGGTACTACAAAGTACCCTACCACCGTGCTATGGTTTCCTCACGATGTTTTCCTTCACCGAAAGCTCAAGCTCATTGTAGGATTCGAACCCGCGACCTTCGTCTCGGTATCCGACGTCACTACCACTGAGCTATCATCGCATTTAAACAGCGGCTGCACCCCCTCCCCCACAAAGTGCACCTCACCAACATTCGAGGTCTGCACTCAAATCTCTCTGCAGTCCACTACAACCTGGAGACTGAGAAACCAGCGCTGTTTTTCCTTACGGAGACGCAGATAGCGAGTCCGTCATACGTGTCGTACTTATCTTACCCAGGGTTTACCCTGGATGACATTTTTTAAACCGCGCGAGTGTGTGTATGGACGCCCGTGACGACACTTGCTATCGGCGTCTCCGTAACCTTGAGGCACAAAGTACATAAGCGGCGGCGCTCCGCAGACAGAGAGTCCACTACGAACAAAGCGTCATTTTGAACGCACACATTGACAGTATGATTTTACAGGGAATAATGGGCAATATTGGACCGAGCTCAGACGCGGCTGTCACGAGTGCTATATGCGGGCGTTTGTCACGTCATTCATAAAATACTGTAACGAGGTTGTATTGGCTAGGTTACCTTTATTAACTGTTACAGGCTGAATATACTTTAAATTCATTAGTATTTATAAAGGATTTGGTTGTCAACAATTTTCAGGCCACCTTCACCTTCAGGACATAGCACGTGTTATTTGATACATAATTTTAGCTATTTACGTAAGCTGCGATGAAACCTTTAATTCTGTGCTTTGTGATCAAGTGTTGACAAAATGAATGAACGCTATTATTACACCTGCAATGTATTTGGTTGCTTAAATACAACAAAAAATAGTGCTTATTCGTTCTTCAAATATCCAAACGATACAGAAAGGTAAGTAGTAAAACTACAGTCTTTTGGTACTGTAGAATATCTATTTCACTTAGTAGGTGTACGGCCGCCACGCGTTGCCCCTTTCTACCGGTTACTTAATTAAAAGCTACTTAAATTATAGAGACGCCAGTCATTATTCTCATTAAGTGCCAAAAAACATTTAACTTGCAGTTTTTTTTAACTGGAAGCACGGCAGTGTGCCAGCCAAGTTCGGGAAAGAACGCCATTCATTAAATTCCAAATAACTATATACTTGCAGTAAATTTATTTATGCTGATGCACGGTAGTGTGTCAGCTAAGTCGGGGAGAGAACAGACGACACACGGTCTTGTGAATACGTTTTTTATTTTAACGTTTTCATCGTAGGAATGACTCGGGCTATTTGTTTAGCAAAAACTAACTAGTCAGTTAATTTAAAAAAAATAATGTTTTCTTTTCAGACGAACCTTATGGCTAAGGCTAATTGATCGAGAAGATGTAAATAACAAATGGTCAACACATCTTCGAGTTTGTGAGGCTCACTTCGAAATTGATTCTCTAAAAAAGACATTAAAACGAATTTTCTTGAAAAAGGGTTCTATTCCTAAACTTTTACTACCTGTTAAAAACCGTGAAAATAAAGAATCACAAGCAACTGAGGAGACTGCCGAATCATGGACACAATATGAAAATGTTCAATGTGAATTCAATTCACAAACTGCAGCTCACCTTTCTGCTAATAGTCCTCGAAAAAGAAAGCTTAAAAATGATGTTCTTGAGTGCAGGAAAAGACTAAAAACAACGGATGCACCAAAATCTGATAGTGTGCTGTTTAATAAATTGTGTGACAAGCTACCTAATGAAAACTTATCTAAAGTTGTAAAATAACAAGCAAAATTCAAATTTCATTCTCGTGGAAATAGATACAGTACAGACTATAAGATATTTTGTCTCAATTTGTTTTACACAAGTCCACAGGCGTACAGTCTGTTAAGTGAATCTTTACTAAACATGCCGAGTAAAACTACACTCAAGCGGATGTACATGCCAATTAATACAAAAGTTAATAGTCATAAAATGGAAGTTCTCAAAACGAAAGTTAGCAGTATGACTGATATGGAGAGAAACTATACTCTTGTCATAGATTCGATGAGCCTTAAAGCTAATTTATTTTATAATAAAAACAGGACAAAATTTATGGCTTTCATGAAATAGACGGAATACAATCTCCAGAGCCAGCAAAATATGCTTTAGTGGCAATGATACATGGCATTTTCTCAAATTACAAGCAGCCTGTGGGATTTGCACTATTATCTGAGTGTAAAAATGACGAACATGTTTCGAAATGGATAGATAAACTCATCAAAAAGCTTTTTGAAATAAGTCTCAAAATACGAGTTTTAGTGTGTTCTGATTTCAGAAGTATGGCCAAAGAAAGAAAAGTTACCATTGATACGCCGTACTTTTTTGTGGGTTCTAATAAGATATTTTATATTTTTGATGCTCCTCATTTAATCAAATCTGTGCGCAATAATCTGATGAACTACAATTTCCACTTCGATAACTGTGCAGCTAAATGGGATCACATCATTCAGTTTTACGATAAAGATAAAACTCAACAACTGAGGACTGCCCCAAAATTAACGGAAAGTCACCTAAAGCCTAACAATTTTGAAAAAATGAAGGTAAAATTGGCTGTGCAGGTTCTAAGTGCTACAGTAGCAGCAGGTTTATCAACATACAGAGATTTTGGTGCGATCGATTCAACTGCGGAAAGCACAATAAAGCTAGTAAGAATTATGAATAATTTGTTAGATTTTTTTAATTCTTCTATTCGTTTTGGCTCTACTGAATACCAACACGCGTTCAGCGGTACAGTACATCAGATTTCGTTTCTTAATGAAATGATAACGTTTTTTGCAACATTTAAACTAATTAGTATAAAAACTGGTAAAAACGCTACTTCTCAAGTTAAGTTTTTGGAAGGTTTCCAAATCACCTTAAAATCTATTTTGCTTTTGTTCGAGGATTTAAAATCAGAAGGATACTCTTACATTATGACAAGGCGATTGAACCAAGACTGTTTGGAGATTTTTTTTGGTAGAGTGCGCACCCGTAACGGAAACTCAACAGAACCAACAAGTTGGCAACTTGTATCAGCATTTCGGAAAAATTTCTTTATCACTATAATCAAACACCCTAAACAGGCCAACTGCAGCGATGATCTCTCAGATATTTTGTTTGAAGGTAACAATTTGTACGCAAGTTTAGCTAGCGTCGAACAACCATCAACTTTTACTGAACAAATTGCAAATGTTGCTGAAATGTCACAAGGAAACATTAACGATAATCCACCCATAATATCTGCGGATTACAATGCATTTGATATGCCGGAGAAAAACGCATTAGTGTACATATGTGGGTACTTATTAAAAAAATGTTTTGATCAGCACAAAGATTGTAGTCTTTTGAAATCGTATATAAGATCTTCAAACAATGCATTAAATTTTTCGCAAGATACGTCATTTCTTCGATACAAAGATTATTGTAAAGATGGAGGAAGCACTTTGTTGATTATACCACAAGACAATTTTGTTCAATTTGTGAAAGCAATGGAAGAAAAATTTAGATCATTCTTTAATCAAAAATATATAAACTGTAAAGTACTGAAATGTATTTTGAAAGAAGTTCAAAATATATCGTTTTTAATGCCTTGCACATGTTTCCCCATCATATATTTAAAGAAACTTTACTTGAGAATGCGAATTTTCTACACATTAAAATACAATAATCGAGCATTTAAACAAGGTCGCCATCGACCAAAATATTTTTCCGTTAATAATTTGTAAAACCTGTACCATATTTTTAACCCCCGACGGAAAAAGAGGGGTATTATAAATTTGATGTGTTTCTGTGTATCTGTGTCTGTCTGTGGCACCATAGCTTCTAAACGGATGAATCGATTTAGATTTAGTTATTTTTTTGTTTGAAAAGTGACTTTGTAGAGACTGTTCTTAGCATAGAAATATAAAAAGCTTGGACCGATTTTGAAAATTATTTTTTTGTTTGAAAGGGTATACTCTCGACGTGGTACAATTGCCACCTTGTCAGGATCTGATGAGGGAATCTCATAGAAATCGAGGGAACTGTTCAAATTTTATAGGCATACATATAGCTATTTTGGTATTTTCATCAATATGGCAAGCATTTGTATTCAAAAAGTATCATTAGATGAAGTGGAACTGATGAAGAAGACCACAGATGGCCACTGTAACTTCTCAATGGTTGAGTTTTGAGTATAAGTTATCCCGAATAGTTAAATGGTTATGATGAAGCAAATTTAAATAAATGGTTCTAATGAAAATGGTACCATCGAACTGCTCTGGTGATGAAGCCGGAAGGTAGGCACGGGAACTGCGTAATTATACAATGTATCCTAGTTGTGCTTAAGCTTGTTGGAATTGTTATGGGAAGACCTCTAGCTTTAAATGATTTTCATGGTAATATAACGTTCTAAAACTAAAAAGATAAAAATTACAACTTTCTAACATAAAAACTAAACCGACTTCTAAAACAAAACACTACAAAGTGAAAAATAACATTCTTTCGGAATTCGGTGTCAAAACCGAAAAAAAATGGTACAAAACACCCGACTTTGTTTTTGGTTTGTTTTGGAAGGCGGTTTAGTTTTTTATTCGTGTCATATACATCGTGTGATATGATTATATGAAGGTTAAAAAGCATGAAATTAAAAAAAAAACTAAACATTTTAACAACTCCCGACACGTATACCTCTAAAACGCAAAATATAAGCCTCGTACTCGCGTCGGGGAACCGCTAAGTAAATAAAAGAAATTGCTGTAACCGTTGCCGCTCGAGGTTTACGTGTCGGGAGGTATTTTTTTATTATTTTGCTTTTTACTGGATTTTGTGTCGTAAGTTTTCAAAGATTTTTATTATTTTTTTATTAAATAATAATTCTAATCTAACACTCTCTTATTTTTAAAATACACCAGAGGTATTTTTTTACTAAAATAATAAAATATACTTTCTTGTTTTGAAAATAGTAACGACTATTTTAAAACATTTATATTCTGAGATACAAAGGGCCTCACTCATAATTTACAGGAAAAACTTATTAATAATCCTAAGTCCTACGAAACTTGACACGCGGGTCCGACTCGTACTTGGCTGGTTATTATTTTTCCATTTAACTTATTGGTGGACAACTTAATCTAGACACATCAATGAGCGATGTACAGCCAACGTAAGGCAGTCTGAAATTACATAAAGATGCATACAATTATTTTTAAATTATAAAGGTCATTAAATTTTCAAGAAGACAAGTAAAAAATTAAATACCTAAGAAAACAAATTATTTTAAGTCAGACGAACAAGCTGTACATTGTTTTGTTTAAAGAAAGGCTATGAAACTTGTCACCCTTCTAGATCTCAACCCTTATTCGTCGAACTTGGCGCCTTTTTTACATTTATGTTTTTGTCGAGTTTTACACACCTTTTCACATTTTTATGTTTTGTTGGGTGGATTTCACCATTGTTACGTATTGTTACCATCCAATCTTCGTCGTATGTGGAGTCGTGATCTTTAATATATATTTGATGCTCTGCCTACCCTTTAAGGCATGTAAGCATGATATGATATATGTTTAGACGAATCGGTGTATTTATGTTTGTAACTTATACAACCTACTCTTTTTTTTATTCGGTATCAATATAGTAGCAACCCTAGTGAATATGTCAAGTTTATCTGTCAATTTTCGAAACGGCAGGAGTGGCCCTTCTGTATACTATCTATTTTGTGCTTGAGGCCTCCAGATTCACAACGCTGTGGGCTTTGGTGGACTGCTCCGATACTCTGTGTCGATAAATTCACCTTTGGGTAGTTCCGACCATTGTCTGGTGAAGTCTATGTCCGTCTACTCCCCGCCCGATCCCAGCCCAAGAGGCACCCGGTGGGTATGGCGGTACAGGTCAGCAGATTGGGATGATGGCATGCAATCTTTCTTCGCATGCTATCCTTGGCAGCCTACTTGCTTTTTCTTCGGCTGATTCTTCGTCGTGCGCAGACGCCGTGACAGATGTGCTGCGTCAGGGTATGGAGTACTACATTCCGTTCTCTGACATAGCAATGTCCAGCGTTGACCGGCCATGGTTTGGTGCCGAATATTATCGCGCCGACGCGCTTAAACATGAGGCGTACCTGGCTTGGGTCGACGCTCGATCGCACAAACCGAGTGACGAGGGTCAGAAGAAGAAGGCCTTCGACAGGGCTGCCAAGTCCTGCAAGATGGTGTTGAGAGGGGCTCTGTTCGACCACATTGGCCGAATAGGGACCAAACTTGCTTCTTACCCAGCAGGTAGTAAAACGTTTTAGTCCCTGGCTAAGTCGGTCGAGTCGAATTTGTGCCGTCCCTCCCTACCACCGCTTCTGAAACCCGCGGAGGGTATTCGACGGGTCGCTGGGCCGCTCCACTGAGGAGAAGGCAAATTTATCTGCCTCTCTTTTTGCGGAATCTTTACTTCTGAATCCTGGTGACGCACGACCCCCTCCTTTTCCTGATGGATGCGAGACGTGTATGTCGTACATTCGCATCCATCAAAAGGACGTTCGTAGGGTGCTGCGGAACCTCGACGTGAACAAGGCTAGCGGCCCTGACGGAATACCAGCATGGTTCTTAGGACCTGTGCGCCTGAACTGTCTCCGATCTTGACACGCCTATTCTACCTTTCGTGTGAGACTGAAAAATGCCGAATGCATGGAAGCAAGCTAACGTACAGCCCGTGCCCAAGAAGGGCTGTCGAGCTGACCCGGCCAACTACAGACCCATCTCTGTAACGTTTATACTATGTAAGAGTATGGAGCGTGTGCTTAACACGAAGCTCCTGGCATACCTAGAAACTAACGAGATCCTTAGTGATCGCCGATACGGCTTCCGCCGAAATCGGTCTACTGGGGATCTTCTAGCGTATGCCATTCACATATGGAGTGAGGCCATCGAGAACTACGGGGAAGCGCTTGCCGTCTCCCTCGATATCGCGAAGGCTTTTGATAGGGTTTGGCATGGAAGCCTTATTAGTATACTTCTATTGACTTATTAGTATAATCTAGGTCTATGTGATTGGATTGCAGACTTCTTGAGAGATCGGTCCATTCGAGTGGTTATAGATGGCTGCTCATCGGACCAATTGGTTATTGTAATGCCGGGGTCCCTCAGGGGTCGGTACTCTCAGCAATATTATTCTTGCTGCACATTAACGATCTGCTAAAACCTGGCTGCTTTGGGTACGCAGATGACAGCACTGTTGCTGAGAGTAATTGTCCAACGTACGGGCTGTCGGGCCTTAGATCCAGTCTCTCCGTGATCCGTGAACCTGTCCTTGCAGGCAGTCTCCGAATGGGGCGACGCCAATCTGGTCAGGTTTATTGCTGCTAAAACCCAGACGTGTCTTTTTAGCGCTAAAAGAAGGCAATTTGAACGGGCTCCAACTCTCCGAGATGTGACCGTGCCAATAACGGACCATCTTGAGCGTCTTGGCGTTACGTTGACATCGACTCTCAATTTTGGCCCTTACATGGAGGCAAAGGCACAGTTGGCTGCCAAAAAGTTGGGGATCCTTGCAAAGGTGAGTAGGTACTTCACGCTGGAACAGCTCCTCAATTTGTATCAAGCGCAAGTTCGATCATGCATGGAGTACTGTTCTCATCTCTTGGTCTGATCTGCCAAATACCAGCTCGACGCACTGGAGTCGATCGAAAAGCGGGCCGGATCGACGGCGGGAATAAAAATAATCAACCACAAATCATCAAATTACTGAAAATGCAAGTAACATATTTGACACAAAACGCAATAATACGCTTCATAGGTACGAACGTATCCAAAGGCAAGAAATAAGCAACTATAGAATTTTTTAAACTTATGAAATCACAAGTAAAAATTAAAAATTTCCAATACTCCCGGGTTTTTTTTTTAATTAATACTTTGTAAACTACATAATTTATTTAGTAGTAGACACACTTCGATCAACAATCTATCGAACACGTAATTATGACACGATATCTTGCGTTAAAATACTCTGTTTCAAACAGAAAACAGCCCATAACTTTTTAACGGCAAAACCGATTTTCACCAAACATAGCAAAAAAACACTCTCGACAAAGTCACCTTACAAACAAAAAAAAAATTCAAAATCGGTTCACCCGTTTGGACGCTATGATGCCACAGACAGACACACATATACACAGCAACACACGTGACCCCCTCTTTCGGGTTATGATTCGTCAGTTAACTAATGTAGATACCGCGAGACTAGTTTATTTTAGTTACTTACGGAATCTTACTATGGGGAATGGCTGCACTGCAGACATTGAGTAATTTTTTACTCTAGAAAAACGAGCCATCTTCGCCGACGCGATTCTCTAAGGGAACTGTTTAAGGACATTAACATTATGACGGCTCCTTGTCAATATATTTATGAAACCATCATGTACGTTAGAAATAATTATATATTTTTATTAAAAACGGCGACAGACATAATTACGTACTAGAAATAGGGACCAATTAGTTCAACCAGGTTTCAGAATGGCTAAAGTAGCCTCATCTTTCATGGGGTACTGTACAAAATGTTACAATAAAATTCCTCCCCACATTCTAGAACTGAATGAGACGAAATTTAAAACTTGTATAAAACGCACATTATGCGGGCTGGCATATTTTAAGTTGGGGGATTACATCACTGATAAAAATGCTTGGCTCAATGCTAGTCCTACTCCACAACCTGGCGCAAAAACAAGTGATATGCAGAACATTATTGTTTTGAAGTATTGTTGGACCTGCTGAAGACTGTATGAATATATTTGTATTGTATAAACTCAATTTCCTTAGTATTATATAACAGCACAGCACTTGTGTGACTGTGAGTACTTGTATCATGTATCCAACTGTAAATCTACCATTGACTGTACCTAAGTGTCGTTCGTTGACTTGTGTGTGCCCTGGCAGTTGAGTCTGTCATGTTATCTCAAATGTCTCTCTGGTGGTGGCACGTTTGTTGGATCATCCGGTTCCCTTCATGATGGTTGAGCTGGGTGGTGCCAATTCATGCTTCATGTTCGTGAACGGACGCCGTCAGTTGGGATTGGTCATAACTTAACTGCTTCGGATGTTAATGTTTTTCTAGTACCTATTATATAACTGCACGTTACATGTGTGAGTATTTTTAATACTTTATGCCTATACGTAATATAGTGTGTAGTGCTATTCTGGGTGCATCATCCTTACATAATATATGAATTTATTAATAGGTATATTACTTATGTAATAATTGTAAAAAACTTTTTATTTTTTAAAAGAGTAATTATGGAGTATCTTGTTCATTTTTCTCCATAACAAGCTACTTTTCCGAATGCTCGGTAGAATAAATTTTTATGACTTGTAAATTTTAATAGTAAGTTTTAATTGTGTAACGTTCAAAAGTGCCGCTTGGTGGCCTAGTTGAAATAAATATATTTGACTTTGAGTTTGATCAACTGATAATGTCAAAAAACAGCTCTAAAAAGCTCGGTTCTACCATTAAAACAATAACTAAAAACTTTAATAAAAGTAGTTACCACTTCAAATACTAACTACGGAAAAAATCCTTAAAGAATCAATAAATAAAACAAATGAAGCTAAACCGGGGGTGGTTTCTCAAGATTTATTTTCGATGGATCCCACTAAAACACGATTATCGGGCTTTTAACGTAATCAACGAATAATCGCCGGTTATCTGCTGTGATTGGCTGTTAAAAATTCATTCAACCAATCGAAGTAGATAACGCGTGCTTGACAATTTGTCACATTAATTTTGCGATTATTAAGCACTGAGAAACCGGACCTAAGCTAAATAAATTTAAGCCATTCGTTCATTGTATCAAGCGATTATGTAATTTATTGATGATCGTTTTTCTGGAAACTGGCATCGAACGGATGACAAACTGACGGCTAGATAATAATTTCTGATCGAGTGTCAGCAGATTCGAAATGTGACAAGCTTGCCAGAAACCGGCCTTATGCCATTTTCCACGAATATTTGCTATGTATCCCTGTACTATTCTCTGTCTACGATCCCTGTCCGTCAAAATGGAGCAGGCATCACAAGTCAATGTTTCCACCTAGCGATTTAATCAAAAAAACATCTCGACGGAAGATGTGAAAAGGAAAACCTCATTGTTTTGAAGTAAGTTAATAATAGCTGAATTTGTTATCAAGGCATTTTCAATTATTTTTCCATTAAGATTTTATGGACCGAAGCACAGGTTTACCATTGGCATTAACTACATACGGACTATCCATAGATACAAATTGTATGCGTTTTTACCATTTTGAATCATTAGAATCTACCAACAAGATTCAAATCATGTTTATTTTATTTATTATATTCTTCAATTGGTTGTTTACAACAGAGGTAAGTTTTAATTAAGGGAAATTGCAAACGACCACATGATCGCTTACCATCAGGTAAGATAGTGGTCAAGCGAGCAAGACTACCTATCTAAAGTTAATGTGCAGGATTAATAAGTTACATTTAGGTATCTTTGATATGTTACACGTTTAGAGTTTTAGATAGATAATTTAGTCCTTTAGTTTGAGTCAGTGCCAGATGGGATTACGATACATTTCGTTGTTAGTTATAATTATGTGCATAATACTTCTTGACTTTCATGGTAATTTCGCATGGTCGCTGGGCCACTCCGCTGAGGAGAAGGCAAATTTATTTGCCTCTGTTTTTGCGGAATCTTCACGTCTAAATCCTGGTGGCGCGCGGCCCCCTCCTTCTTCTGATGGATGCGAGACGAGTATGACGGACATTCGTATCCATCAAAAAGACGTCCGTAGGGTGTTGCCCAACCTCGACGTGAACAAGGCTAGCGGCCCTGACGGAATACCAGCAATTGTTCTTAGAACCTGTGCGCCTGAATTGTCTCCGATCTTGACACGCCTATTCCACCTTTCTTATGAGGCTGGAAAAGTGCCGAATGCTTGGAAGCAGGCTAACGTACAGCCCGTGCCCAAGAAGGGAAATCGAGCTGACCCGGCCAACTACAGACCCATATCTGTAACCTCCATACTATGTAAGAGTATGGAACGTGTACTCAATATTAAGCTCCTGGCATACCTAGAAGCAAACTATATCCTAAGTGACCGCCAATACGGCTTCCGCCGAAATCGGTCTACTGGGGATCTTCTAGCGTATGCCATTCACATCTGGAGTGAGGCCATCGAGAGGCCCGGGGAAGCGCTTGCCGTCTCCCTAGACATCTCGAAGGCTTTCGATAGGGTCTGGTACGAAAGCCTTATTTGTAAGCTTCCTTCATTCGGTGATTGCTGACTTCCTGAGAGATCGGTCCATTCGAGTGATTATCGATGGCTGCACGTCGGTACTCACAGCAACTATATTCTTGCTGCACATTGAACGATCTGCTAAAACGCGGCACCTTTGGGTATGCAGACGACAGCACTGTTGCTGAGAGATACTTGTCCAACGCTCGTGCTACCGGGCCTCAGACCCAGTCTCTCCGGAAGGCCACGGTGGAGCGCTTGAACTTGTCCTTGCAGGCAGTCTCCGAATGGGGCGATGCCAATCTGGTCAAGTTTAATGCTGCTAAAACCCAGGCGTGTCTTTTTTCCGCTAAAAAGAGCCAATTTCGCCCGGCTCCAACTTTCCGAGATGTAACCGTGCCAATAACTGACCATCTTGAGCTTCTTGGCGTTACGTTGACATCGACTCTCAATTTTGGCCCGTACATTGAGGCAAAGGCTCAGCAGGCTGCCAAAAAGCTGGGGATCCTTGCAAAGGTGAGAAGGTACTTCACGCCAGAACAGCTGCTCAGCTAGTATCAAGCGCAAGTTGGATCATGCATGGAGTTCTGTTCTCATCTCTGGGACGGATCTGCCAAATACCAGCTTGATGCACTAGAGTCGATCGAAAAGCGGGCCAAGAGGCTCATCGGCGATGAGGCACTGGTTAAGACAAGGCTCCGGAGTCTTGAACATCGTCGCCGAGTTGCCAGCTTGTCGGTTTTTTATCGATTGCATTTCGGGGAGTGTGCGATGGAATTGCATGATCTAATTCCGCCCAGCCCGTTTCATTATCGGACTACCAGACGTACGGCGATGCGCCATCGGTACATGGTGGACATCCCACCCATACGCACTAAGCGTTTTGAGAATACTTTTATTATGCGTACAGCTAAGGAGTGGCGTTCCCTGCCGGAGTCTGTGTTTCCAGATTGCTACAACCTCGGGGTCTTTAAGACAAGAGTGAATAGGTTACTACTAGACAAGCGTGCTCCATCGTAGACCACATCATCGCTTACCATCAGGCGTGATGTTATGTTATGAAATGGTATAAACAGTAACACCACACCACACCATCAGCCTATAAGGCCGGGACTCCACCAAAGCGGAGACGAGACGAGCGGAGAGGAGATGTTTTTTAAACAAACAATCTCTCGCCCGCCACCAACCCGCAGGGCCCCGTGCTTTTTACATAATATGCATCACTCCAGTCTCCCGGAGGAGTAGAAAGAGACAACGGATCTCGATTTCTCGTAATCCAGTACATACCTCAGTTCACATATTTTTCATGTATTCTCGTACTTCTCGATTCTCCTTTCGAGTACTTCTCACTTAGCCCTTTTACCCAAAAAAATAACAAACATTTTAAAAAATACTGATCACATTCAAACACACATAAACACAGACACACATTAACAAAAAATTAGGTAGGTAGGTACTTACCTCAAACATACTGCTAGCCGCTCTTGGGTACAGATAGATCTCCTGTAGTTAGTATCTTGCTTAAATATATGCGGTTTAATTATGAAATTTTAAATTAAAAAAATATGTAATTCGTAGAATATATTCCTCGGTAGTCTGTCGGACTTGGTAAAGCTTTCATCATCTAACTCATTAAACAGAGTGGCTTCTTCTCCAAAACCGATGTTTTCTTTTGTTTAGGTAGTATAAAGCTATCAATTCTGCTTCGTCAGACTGTAGTTCTTCTTCTTCAAGTAAAAGAAGATACTTTTTTTGTAATAATAGCGACATCGTCTACTTTTCGTGTCAGAATGCGTACTAAGCACTCAACGCCTCGCACCCGAGCCTAAAAACATCTCTTCGCGCGCAGCACACAGCACACCGCACACATCTCCGCTTTGGTGGAGTCCTCCGTGCTGAAAAACATCTCTTCTCGCACAGCACACAGCACACCGCACACATCTCTGCTTTAGTGGAGCCCCGGCCTTAATGTTCCCACTGCTGGGACACAGGCCTCCTCTCTGTGAGAGGGAATGGGCAGTAATCCACCACGCGTGCCCGCCGGGTGGATGTCACATGTCTTCGAATTTTTGGTTCTAGGACATGCCGGTTTCCTCACGATGTTTTCCTTCACCGTTTTGAGAGCAGTGGTGAAACAGTAAACATACATGCTATTACAGCAATCCCGACAGATTTGCTTTCATTTATTGAAGAGTTATGTTGTATATCTCCGAATTTCTTCATCAGATCTGCACCAAATTTTAATGGGAGTAATTTGGAACCATATTCTTTCACAGAAAATATAATTTCGGTTAATAATTGACGGAGAAATGGGTGAACATACACAAAGAGAAACAATGTCGAACATAGAACCACTTTTTGGAAAGTCGGTTAAAAAGGACTGTGCGGCTCTGACAGACAGACACCCAATCCCCCAGTCGTCTCTTGCCCCAATGCCCGCACAAAGCCGCAAGGTGGCTCCCACCACTGCCGCCGCCAAGTGCCCGCCCCCCGTCATCGTCCCCATCGGTCAACAGCCATATCTGTGCGTCGCAGAAAACATAATTAGCGCGTACTAAATTTGGATGACTCCTGAGGCCCGAGCTCTGGATGCAGAGATCCGGAATGCAGGCATTCTCACCCCAATTTAAGTGCCGCCCTCTTCTCGAGTTAGAAAAGTATCACCAAAGAACTCGATAGGCTTGTTTACAAGGACGGTCAATGGGTACGTAAGTAAAAACGAACCCTCCCAATACAACTAATACATAATATTAGGTCATTACATATGAAATTGGCGTTTTGTAAGGGAGGAACATAAAGTCGATAATTTTTTTAATATAATATATTTATTTAATCCGAGTATGTACCCACAGAACAGATAAAACCTCTTTTATCTGTTCTGTGTATGTACCATTGCTATCTATGCACTTTTGCCATCTCATAGGTAGTTCATTGATCCCTTTACTAAAAAAACCATTCGGAAGGGAATTAATAAAATCTTTGAAGGCGCAGAGGACTGCCCCATCGGAGTTGAATTTTTTCCCTTGCAAGAAGTTATCCAAATTTCGAAAAAAATGGTAATCTGTTGGAGCAAGGTCCGGGGAGTACGGTGGATGTCTTAGACATTCCAATTGAAGCTCCTCTAATTTGGTAGCCGTCTGTTGTGTAGTGTGTGGTCTAGCGTTGTCCTGAAGCAGCAGTGGCCTAGAACGATTGACCAGCCTCAGCTGTTTAGCAGCTAGGTTTTCCATCATGGTTTGCAGTTACTGACAATAGACATCCACCGTAATCGTTTGGCCAGATTTATGAAAGCTGTAGTGAAAGATACCGGCACTAGTCCACCAAACGCTCACAAGTAATTTTTTTTGAGTCAAGTTTCGCTTCGGGCAGGATTTGGCTGGTTTGCCAGGGTTCAGCCATTGCGATGAGCGTTTACGATTATTGTACAGGATCCACTTTTCATCACTGGTTTAAAATCCCTTCATTATAGTCGATTTGCTGCACCACAGATCATATAATACTACAGTGCTGCACTCAATACATGAGGTACCCGCCTTTCAAGCTTTTACCCCTTCCCAATTTGCTTCAAGTGGATTAAAAGAGTTTTATCACTAACATCGCAGCCTGCAGCTAACTCGGACGTGGTTTGCGATGGATCCGCTTCCACAATAGCCTTCAATTCTTCATTATCAACTTTGGTCTCCGGCCGTCAACGGGGCTTGTTCTGCAGGTTGAAATTTCCAGAACGAAAACGTTGGAACCAAAAACCCACTGTGTTTTCTTTTGCGACACCGTCGCCATACACATTATTAATCCTTCGAGCCGTTTCTGCAGCACTGGTGCCACGAACTCGTACTCGTAAATAACGCGATATTTCAAGTTTTCCATTTTGTAAACTGACTGGCGCAAAGAAAATACCAAAAGAGGCAAAATCAAATGAATTACGATTTTCCAAACACAAAAGCATGAGTAAATAGCTGTATAAATTTAAAATTGGAATTCCAAACCTAAGAGGAGATATTTGAGATCAAAGTGGCCAGTACGACCAAACGCCAATTTCGTAGGTAAGGACCTAATATTTAAACGACCGCATTCGTTTCGTCCTCGCCGCCGAGGCCCGTCGCGTTGTCCCTGACTCCCTGTCAATAAATACAAGCTTAATACAAGCCAGTCCGCGAAATGCTGAGCGAAAGTTAAATTACTAGTTACAAGTAAAAATTAAAAATTTCCAATAATGTTTTTTTTTATTTCAGTCTTTTTAAACTACATAAATTATCTAGTATACTTCAATCAACAATCTATCGAACACGTAATTATGACACGATATCTTGCGAAAATACCCCGATTCAAACAGTAAAACGCCCATAACTTTTGAACAGCTGAACCAATTTTCATCGACTCTCCAGAAGTAACCTTCATTCGGCTTTTACTTTTATTAGGTATTGCTGTTTTGGACCAAATTTTATGTATTTTCTCCGCTCTTCCCCTTTATGGAAGCAGCCACATCTCTTGGAAAAATTTACGAAATTATTCGATGCACTCTGACATCCATCTTAAATGTGGCCTTGGATGATCGAGCCGCCGAAGCGATTGGGTAGTGTAGCTTGCATCCAGCAAGTTACACTACCCAATCGCTTCGGCAGGCTCGGCATCCGCAAAATTTCTAGTATAAGCTTACCGGCGTTATTATCGACATCGATAGTAAACCGATTTCTTAATTCGAAAACAAAAGACTTGTTTTTTTTTTAATTTCATTCAAATTCCTATATATTTTTTATAAATAAAATCAATTTGAAATTATGTACTAACTGAATTATGCTCATTGAGGCGGGCGGACTTGAGGGGGAGGAGTCGATAATCCTCAAATCCGGTAACCTGCTCTATTTCCGAGAGGGTGACCGTCAGTCCCAGGGCTGTGTCGGGTTTATCGTCCACAAGTCCCTTGTAAACAACGTGGTGAAGATCGAGAGTGTGTCGACCAGGGTGGCGTTCCTTATACTCAGAATATCCTCAAGATATTCGCTGAAGGTCATACAGGTCTACGCCCCAACCTCGGCACACCCCGACGACGAGGTAGAGACCATGTATGAGGATATCTCCAGAGCCATGCATGGTTTCAAAGCTCACTTTACCGTTGTCATGGGGGACTTTAACGCGAAACTGGGCAAACGAGACGAGGTTGAGCTGCAAGTGGGGCAATTTGGAGTTGGACGACGAAACCACCGGGGTCACCTACTGGCCAGTTTTATGGAGAAGAAAGGCCTCTATATGATGAACTCCTTCTTAAAAAAGCATCAACACATAAAATGGACCTGGCAGAGCTCCGATGGTGCAACAAAAAATGCGATCGACTTCATCATGTCAACCAAGAAGCAAATTGTTCAATGATATCTCTTTGATCAATTCGGTAAAAACCGGGAGCGATCACCGCATGGTAAGAGGCACAATGAACATTGATATTAAGCTTGAAAGGTCTCGACTGATGAAGTCCACGCTCCGTCCAGCACTGATCCAGGTCCAAAACCCCGAGGGCTTTCAGCTCGAACTCCAGAATCGTTTCGAGTGCCTAGGGAGCTCCGTGGACGAATACAGTGACGGTTTCGTGGAAGCTGCCCATACGCTCGTGTCTAAGTTTTTCAAGACCCGTCGTACAGATAGAAATAAAAAGCTCTCTGATCCTACTCTCAAGCTTATGAAGGAGAGGTGTGAGATGATCCTGCAGTCTTCAGATGATGCGTGCAAATACTGGCTGCTCAATAGACAGATCTCTAAATCCTTGAAAAGAGTCCTGCGCCGCTTTAATACCGAGCGTATTAAAGACGCGATTGAGCGAAATAAAGGCTTCAAGGTTTTTCCAAGGGATCTGGCTATTGGGCAGAGCCAGCTCACGAAACTGAAGACCGACAATGGCAGTATCCGCCAAACCGGAGCTTCTGAGGGAGATCGATTCATTCTATGGGCAGTTGTACACATCAATCAGCAAGCCCGTTGCGAGCCAAGCAAACGACCCAAAAGCTAGATTGACCCGACACTACGAGTATACCGAAGATATCCCGGACATCAGCCTGTACGAGATTAGGATGGTTCTGAAACAGCTTAAAAACAACAAGGCGCTGGGAGACGACGGAATCACGGCTGAACTCCGGAAGGCGGGTGGAAAATCGGTCCTTAAAGCCCTTCAGAAGCTGTTTGATTCCGTCATACTCGAGGGCAAAACTCTACAGGCATGGTGCAGGGGTGTGGTTGTACTCTTCTTCAAGAAGGGCGACAATGCTCGGCTGAAGAACTATAGGCCCATCTCACTTCTTAGCCATGTCTACAAGTTGTTTTCAAGAGTCATCACGAATCGTCTCGCGTGCAGGTTTCACGATTTCCGGCCTCCCGAACATAAAGACATAACCCGAAGAACATATAGACATAGCCCGAAGAATTGCTAAACTTAAGTGGCAGTGGGCAGGGTACATTGCTCGCAGAACGGATGGCCGATGGGGCTTAAAAGTTCTGGAATGGCGACCGCGAACCGGAAGTCGATACGTTGGAAGGCCTCCCACTAGGTGGACCGATGATCTAGTTAAGGTTGCGGGCAGGTGCTGGATGCGAGACGCACGGGATCGGTTAATGTGGCGACGCCTGGGGGAGGCCTATGTCCAGCAGTGGACGTCTTTCGGCTGAAATGATGATGATGAGGAGGGCGGGCTCTTTATAACATTATCTTATCTTATAGAAATATTAAATTATTTATTGTCTTTTGTCGATAACCATCTGTAAAGCCAATATCCCTCTCGACTCTTCACTAATTGAGTAGTGAAGAACTTTCGAGAACGAAATAATGAATATATTCAAAATTTTCAGGATCCAGGAACGACCCGTGACTCTAACGCGCGCTCGTATCGGCTCCATTAGCAACTGACGTCCTTCATATAGATTATTTATTGCAGCTTATTTACGTTGGTTGTTTGTTCCTATCATTGAATAATTTGATTTTACATTTTGGTAATCGACTAGGTTCTTTGAAAATACTTATACTAAAATATTTGTTTTCGGTTTGCAAATATTTGGATATTTTAACGAAGACTATCTCCGTAACGGCAGTACCGTATTCAAATTATTAGCTGGTTGTAAATCTTTATTACGAACACTTGCCTCTATCCACTTCACTTGTGAAGTTGGAATTTATAACTCCTCCTTCAGTTACGATAGTCCTATGTGGACCTGTTCTTAGACGTTGTGAGCCGCTAAAACCGTTTTAATGTTCATTTAACAACAAAAACCCTCTTTTTAGTCTGCAATATTATGCAACTACGGAACCCTATTACTGCGCGAGGCTTGACACGCATTTGGCCGGTTTTTATTCTTATGACTTTTTTCGATTGTCAGTTTGTGAGGAGCTTCAGAGCTTTACCTAATTGTGAGTAATTATGTAGGTATCATTTAAATGCCGTTATTTTGTCAACTGGTTAACTTAGACTTATCTTTTTTGAATAAGTACCTATAGACAATACCTACTCGCTACCATTTTTTTTTTGTAAATGTAATTTCCTCTAAAAAACTTAACTTCTGTGTTCAACTAATTTCCTATTGAGGTCATTAACTCCAAACGAACTTGAAATTAAAAATAACGAACAAACTAACAATTGACAAAAGTCGAGTAAGAATCTTATTGGCGCGTTTAGGATATTAAGCTTTACAACTTTCCATAGTTGGATGCGTATTCTCTTTTATAATGAGAAACTACATCCGTGTCTGGGCAGCATTTGGTCCAAACCCGGTCAATGTCCTTTGACACTCACAAGGGAATCAAAACCTATAGAGTACTTTCCCGTGACCTAGAATCATGAAATTTGGCAAGAAGCGATGTCTTACCGCACAAGTAAAGGATCAAATTATGAAAATAATGAAAATTATTGTAAAAGGACAACATTTTGGCATCTGCAGTTGGTTGCCAACAAGGTGACCGTCTTGGGTCTGTCATTTTCAGTTTTGGCTATTCATCCCGTAATCCAACAACTTTATTCTAAATGTGGTGGCCTCGGCGTCCGCAAAAGAACAATGGCAGGTGCCCATACATTGTTTTAGCTGAGATTAAAATCCTACGTTATTAAATAAAAATATCTGGTTTAACTCAGGGTGATGTTCTGAATTAATTTGTGCAAGAATTTTTGTTCGAGATTGTCGAGAATAATAGATATTCAGTCATAAACTTTTGTAGGTTATGTCTGGGTAACATTTAATATTGTGTTTAACAGGTAACATTATTCAATTTCGTGGAAGTAAAAGGGGAATATCGCATTAGTGTTTCCCTAATCTAGTTATTTCGGCATGAAGTATATATATACTCTTTGAAAAGAGTATATTTATTTAAACTAAGTGACTTTGACGTGTATCAAATGGTCGTCGTCAACAACCAAGCTATATTTTTTTTAGACTTGGATACTAGTCTTTTTGGCAATCATTAATTGAAAGTAATTCATTTATTTCTACTACACTACAATATTCTTACCTACCTGCAAGGAACATCTACACTTAGACATAAACTGTATTGTTAACTCATTTACTGCAATAAATACAATAATGATATTATTACATAATATAGTTACTATTTGTCACTTAGCAGATAAAATATACAATGGAAACACAAAGCTAAAGAAATTACCTAAAAAATCAAATCACTTTTAATTTAATGATAATGATAATAATGATTGACATAATGATTTTTTTATCCGTTTTGAACTAGCCCAATTATACTATAAAAAACGTAGACAATTAATAGATTTCTTTCGTATCTTTCACTTTCAGACGCTCAAATTTAAGTCAGCTAAGATTTCGCCATTGTTCTTTCTAGTGTAAACTTACCAGTGTTTCTGTTATTGAGGGCTTTCGAGGGCTAATCGAGGGCTTTTCAAAACTAGAAGCGACTTCCATAATTTAAATACGTAGTAAGCATGAAATTGTAATACCCAAATTCAGATTAACGAAAACTAGCAAGTCTTTTCTTATAAACAGTATACGCTTTTATAACAAGTTGCCAAAGTCAGTTATAGAATTGACCGATGGAAAGTTCAAAAACTACATCAAACGTGTCCTTATTAAAAAAGCATATTATAAAATCAAGGACTACGTTGAAGATAAAAATTGTAGCTCCTTCTGCGCATGCGGCTTCCCTGGTAACTCATAAACGGCACAAATATGTCGATGTCTCTAACTATTCTCAATCTCATTTTTCTTTTTTTCCTTCTTTTAATTAGACTTTTTACAATGATATTAATAATCTTTATAGCCCTTTACTAAGAATAGTTACAGCACTGATAACAACATTTGTGCCATATCTTATTTTTTTTTTCCTCTGTATAGATTCTTTTACCGATTGTTTTGTGAATGTGTGAACACTTTAGGCCTTCTAGATTTCTAGATATTTGTTAACATTTGTTAACTCTTTATCTCGTTTACAATTTTTATTTTTATAATTTCTTACGACTTATTGTCGGGCCTACGTTTTCCCCCCATCATAAATGATAAATTATTTTATTTCTGTAAGTTGGTTTGTACAAACACTTTTTTGGCGTTTCCTGTCTGACTACTCTTGAGAAGAAAGGCCGAAACAAACCCAGAGGTCACAGTCTCTTTTAAAGTCCAGACAAAATCTTGGTTAGATCATGTGAAGACCATGTAGACTAATGTCTGAAATTATCTTTTGAGGAAAGAACTACCGACTTCCAAATGAAAAAAACTACAAAGTGAAAAATAACTTTATTTTTGGAAGTCGGTGTCTTTGGTAGGTACCATTTTATGTGTTATGGACACCGACTTCCAAATAAAAGTTATTTTTCACTTTGTAGTTTTTTTTCATTTGGAAGTCGGTAGTATTTTTTTGTAAAAACTTTTTATTTTTCTCTTTTTAGTTTTACCTACCTAATAGGCAAGTTGGTTAAGGTACCTATAACGCCATAATAGATTACCCGAATATCATGAAACTTGAACAAAACCGGTAAATTGAGAGATTTGCGTACCCCTCACGCCAGTACGCTCACTGGCGTGATGTTATGTTATGAAATGGCTAGTTGGCAATAAACAGACATGCGATTGCAGCAATCCCGAGAGATTTGCCGTAATTTATTGAAGAGTTCTGTTATATATCTTCGAAGTTCTTCAGCAGATCTTCACCAAATTAAAATGGGACCAATTTCGAAACAAACGTTTTCAAACAAAAAATTTTTTTTCAAAATCAGTCCGAAATTGACGTAGATATAAGAACATACACAAAAAAAACAAACATAATGTCGAACATAGAACCTCCTTCTTTTTGGTAAGTCGGTTAAAAAACTAAATCCAATTGAGCAGCTCAATCCCAAGCCTTTTTGTCCTCAAAGTTATCTTTAATTTTATAAAACGCTTCCTGGCACAACTTACGTTTAATGAATGATTTGAATTTATTAACACTTAGACCTTGAACGTGGCTTGGAAGCATATTATAAAAGCGTATACATTGACATCTAAACGAGCCACCTATTTTCTTGAGCCTTGTTGTAGGTACTACAAATTTGTGTTTGTTCCTAGTATTTATGTTATGGATATCACAGTATTTTTTAAAGAATTTTATATTTTTATGGGCAATTAAAAGATTTTCATAAATATACTGAGAAGGCACAGTCATTACATTAATCTCCTTAAATTTCTCTCTGAGAGAGTGTCTCGGGCTTAATTTATAAATTGATCGAACAGCTCTTTTCTGCAAAACAAAGATAGTCTGGATGACGGCGGCATTTCCCCACAACAGAATACCACACGACATTACACTATGAAAATACTAAAGTATACTAAACGGGCTGTCTCTATGTCAGTTAAATTACGAATTTTTCTAACAGCATATGCTGCGGAGCTTAGCTTCTTTGACAACTTATCTATATGTGGGCCCCACTGAAGCTTAGCATCCAAAGTTAGGCCTAAGAATACTGTGCTATTTACAGGATTCAATTCTTCGCCCTTTATCATCACATCAGTTTTCACCTGCCTAACGTGAGGCAGGGTAAACTTAATGCATTTGGTTTTTTTTTCATTTAGAAGTAAATTGTTAACATTGAACCAGTGAACTACTTTTGAGATCGCGCTATTTACATCGTCAGTAACCAGCTGCTGACGTTTAAGTTTAAACAAAAGTGAATCCGCAAACAACACTATATTATGGTTATCCTGTATGAGGTAAGGCAAGTCATTAATATAAATAAGAAACAAAAAAGGGCCAAGAATTGAGCCCTGCGGGAGTCCCATTGTTACTATAGATCCGGGAGATCTTTTTCCATTAACGTCAACGCTCTGAATCCTATTACTCAAGTATGAAGTAAGAAGAGCCAGAGCGCTGTTCCGAATCCCGTAGTGGCGGAGTTTCCTGATTAGCGTTTCATGAAGAACACAATCAAATGCCTTGGACAAATCACAAAATATTCCCAAGGCATCGCACTTATCTTCCCATGCATTTTAAATTTGACCTAAAAGCTCAACACCAATCAGTAGTTGAACGACCCCTTGTAAAACCGAACTGTTTGCTATGTAATAATTTATGTTTATTAAAAAATCTTTGCAATTGCTCTAAAATTAATTTCTCAAATATTTTACTAAACGTAGGTAGTACTGAAATAGGTCTATAATTTGTAGGGTCTGAAGTACTACCTGATTTAAACAAAGGTATTATTTTACTATTTTTCATTAGGCCAGGAAACTCCCCACTGTCGATACAATTATTAAAGATAATAGCTAAACTAGGTGCGACAATGTCAATAATAGACTTAGTAACTTCTACAGAATGTCCCCACAGATCTGCAGTCTTTTTAACATTTAAAGTGTGAAAGGTTTTAATTATGTCTCTACAAGTAATATGTTCAAAAAGAAATTCCGAATCGCAAACATTAACATTTTCTTTTAGTATAGACTCAGCAAAAGAAGGTGAAGGATTTAGTACTTGAAATGGGAATATTTGAAAAGAAATTAATTATGTCTCTACAAGTAATATGTTCAAAAAGAAATTCCGAATCGCAAACATTAACATTTTCTTTTAGTATAGACTCAGCAAAAGAAGGTGAGGGATTTAGTACTTGAAATGGGAATATTTGAAAAGAAATTTTCAAAAGCCACTGCGACTTGTGAGTCTGATTTTATGATGTTGTCATTAATAGACAGGCTGTAGTCAATATTTCGGTTACCAGATCTTTCCGTTTCACTATTAATAATATTCCAAGTCGTTTTAATAACATTACTACTGCTAACTAACGCGACTTGGCCAAACATCAAACTTTTTTAAATAATTTTGAATAATTTCTAACATATAAATTAAATTCAGCAGTGTTTACATAAGTCCTTTTACTGTACAGCTCATGAAGCCGTGTTCTACTTTTATGAATACCAATGGTAGCCCAATCACCGAATGAAACATTACTATTAACCGAGATAGTCTTGGGATTAAAAGTGGAATTAAATTCTTTACAGTATATATTAAAAAAATCATCATATAGATGATTAGGATTAGCATGAGTTGACAAACTTGGTAATTTGTTAATAAGTTTAACTTTAAAAGCTGCCAAGCGACTTGCAGTTTTGGGGCTAACAGTGATATCCTTTTTAGCCACTTTGTTATTTTGGTTTGGTATACTAATCCTCTGCCCGCAATGATCAGAATCTAATAAATTTTTAATTTCTTTGTGGACTGGTATAACATTTGTATAAATATTATCTAAGCATGTGGCACTAGTAGAGGTTATTCTTGTGGGCCCCAAAAATAGGTTTACAAGATTGTAGGACTGAAACAGACTTATTATTTTACTACAAGAATCAGAGTTTTCTAATAAATTAACATTAAAATCACCACAAGTGATAATGGATTTATTTGAGTTACAAATCTTGTGTCCATTACTTTTTCAAAGCAGTCATACAATCCTGAAGGGGGTCTGTATACGCTTAATACAATAAACAGCTCCAATTCTATACAAGTTATTTCAACTGTCCGCTCAACAGATAGACTCACAATATCTTTACGGTCTTTAAATTTAAGCTGGTTACTTACTAAAATCAATGAGCCACCATGTATAGCATTTTATAACTTTTTTCATTATGTCAAATAAAGAACAACCAGGCATACAGTAGTTCATTATTGAGTGTCCTGGATATTTATTACACAACAAGTGGCCTAGATCCTTTCCAATATCATCACAAATTAATACTATTTCTGTATTTTCACTCTTTTTAGGCAAACAGTTAGTCATTTCTAATGGCAAACTGGCACTAGACTGCGGCATGGTTGCATCGCATATTGTCAATGAATGGTCCGGTGCGGGATCAACAGATGGTGGTTGACAATGATCACATTTGTTAGTTTGTGACCTTACCAGCTCACTCATTGCCAATACATATTCCTTCATTTGGTTTTCAGAAGTAAGTTTCTCCTGTAGTTGATCAAGTTCATACCGCAAGTCTTCTGTGTCAGTTTGGTATTTCCTAGTGCTTTTTTCCAAGTTAAATGAATACATATCTAATTGTTTAAGTAAATGCAACCTTTCTCTATTAAGCTTTACATTTTTGATGAAGAACCTTTGTTTTTTCACCATTTTTTTAGTTTTAACTGTGTACTTGTTAATTTTTATGTATGTTTTTATTTTATTTTTACTAGTAACTATCCTCAATGATTTAATTGATTTTGAATCATCATGACCTGTTAAATATATTGTATAAGAGGGGTTTATTGCTGTAACCATTGAAGGGGCAACAGGCACCAATTCATTGAGAGAAAAGAGACTTTGGTTCTACGAGGCAGTGATGTTTAGATTTGTTGTTTCAAGTTGTTCAATCTGACTTTGAGCCTCATGTAGCTGCTGTTGTAGTAAATATTTTTGACTAAGAGCTTGTTCATACTCATTGCTACACGGGCTGAACCCGTCCACAACAACTTGGAGCCTGTCCCGGGCTGCTATGGCATCGGTGTGTTGAATATATAACTGAGCCATTTCTGTTTTTAATGTACTATTCCTGTCAAGGACACCAAGGAACTCTTTTTCATTTTCATCCTTTTCCCTAATCAGTTGGTCACAGAGCTCCTGAGACGCTTTTAATTCGCTCAAAGCCTGACTGAGTTTGGTCTCTTCTAGGCGAGCCCGCGCGCTACGAGTCATAATCATGATTAAAGAGAAGAGAGAAGAGATTGCATTCCATATCTAAGCACTAATGCTGTAACATGGAAATATTGTAAAAACAAACCAAATTTTTTATAAGAGTAACCGTGTAGTTTCTTGCCGGTTCTTCTCCACAGGAAACGACCAACCCGAACCGTGCACCTTTTGTCGACGTTTTATAAGTGCCCATGTAGGCCTATGTGAAATAAAAAACATTTGAATTTGATTTTGATTGGGTAGGTCTTTGGTGTGGGATGCA
Source organism: Anorthoa munda (assembly GCA_945859665.1). Taxonomy (NCBI): domain Eukaryota; kingdom Metazoa; phylum Arthropoda; class Insecta; order Lepidoptera; family Noctuidae; genus Anorthoa; species Anorthoa munda. The sequence continues at coordinate 53,178,397 of OX243893.1, read as the reverse complement.
ATTTGCGTCGACACTCATGCACTATCCCATCTTCCTAGCACGATGGGCTGCGCTGGGGCGGCCGCTGCAGGTATTGAAAACCTCAAACGGCGCAAATACAACAACCTAATTGGTAATTATGTGTTTGAGCCGTTTGGGGTTGAAATATAGGGACATGGGGTCCGAGTGCACATCTATTAATTCGGGTTATCGCCATGCGGTTGTTCGACTCATCACGAGACCAGAGGGCTGGCCTTTTTTTTTGGCCAAAGAATCAGCATTACCTTCCAACGTGGCAATGCTTCCAGCCTTCTGGGCACTTTTCCTGTTGACAGCGATGTGGACCAATTTTTTGACACGCCGTAATTGTACATATTTTTTTTCTTATTTTAGTTCTAATATTAGTTTGTTAATAATGTACTTATATAAATAAATAAGATATTTACTGTCTGAAAAATAATATATGATAAACAATTGTAAAATTTGTAGCTACATAAAAAAACAATAATTAGCTTATTTGTAGTTGGTATGGGGAGAACCATTTACCAACAGTAAAGCATTGAGATAATATGTATTATATAGTACATTATTACCTCAATGCGGTAAAGTACCTATTTTTTCCCCTCAGTCCAGTTTGCTTCGTTAGAGCAACGTTTGGAGCTTTTAGTGTTTATGAACGTAGCTGTTTGTACGAAACCGGCCAAGTGCGAGTCCGACTCGTATTTTTATGAGATTAAATAGTTTTATTTTTTTCCAGGTTTATACCAAGAATGTTACATGTATAAATTTGACCGCCCATGCTCAGGAAACAATGCAGGTATACAATTATTAATATTTAACTAGCTTATACCTTCGGCAACGCCCATAGATATAGTATGTACAAGATGAAAAGCGTCAGAAGAGAAAGAGTCAGATGAAAAGCGAAAACAAAAATATAAAATCTATGTGTTAGGGAATTAGCCATGTGTTAGTTAAAAAAGTGTTGTAAAAAAGTTCATGTTCAGTATCGATATCGATACTTGGTGAACACAATATGAAACACGATTAAAGGGTTATTGGTTATATTGAACTAAAGATAACTAAAAAACTTTGCTAAAGATAACAAATGACAAAATACGAGTACTATATCGCGTGTATTTGAAATAAGAAATTCAAAATATTTGAATGTCTTGTATTTGAAATATAAAATACATTTTACAGTATTTTTATTCGAAATACAAATTACTAAATACAGTCGATCATACATCTTGACATTCGTACTAGTAAACTTAATCAATACACAGAAGTTTCGTGAAAATGAACCGTTTGAAATGAAAATGACAATTGACAAGGTACTTGACAATTTGATGTACGCGGTCACCGTTTTGCTTATGAAAGCTATTGAGCGCTATTTCCTGCAGAACGCAATTAACCTATTAATAAAATCGTTAAATATATTTTGAAGCCAGCGTCAGATATTTGAAATTGACGACACGGTTGGCGTAGTGGTTGAGCAAACGGCGTAGTGCTGCGCTGCGTGTCGCAGGTTTGACACCCGCACGGAACAAATATTGGCATGCTACAGATAGTAAATACGATTATTTTGGAGAATCTCCAACACATTTTTTTAAAAATACGGTCGTCTATTCTTTTCCTTTTCATGTTTTGTCTAAAAAGTTTCTCAGCACTTCAACATAATGCGACAACATCTTTAGCTGGATATATAAGCCTTCGTCTGTTTTAGAATAGTCCCTCTTAACAATTAAGAAATTATGACAGAGAGCTGTTGGGTTTGATAATAAACTATGTACACAGTCCTCACATTAACTCTTTTTATAATCTTTTTTACTACATACCCAGACACATACGTAACGATCATCATATATAGTTGCGAAAAAATAGCAGAACATGCCAACATTTATTCAAAGTATCAAAACTCGCCGAAACATTTTGAAAAATAAAGGCTAATTAATAAAGATGCAACTTAAAGTACAGTTTAGATAAACACATTTTCTCAATCCTAACTTAAATCAATTTTAACAAAACTTGACTAAATAAGTTTGTATTCATGTCATGATGTCATTAAAAACGATTCAGTTTTTATCGATACTCATGACGTCACCGCTTTGTCAAGCCCTAGCGTAAAGAAACAATTTACTCTTTTACATAATATTTTTGCAAATTCTGCTAAAATATACGAAATATACTTGTATAAAACAATGTAAATCAATATGCTATTGTTAAAACTCTTTTTCTGAGCCGATTACTAGCAGAAATTAGTCAAAATTTGGTTCGAAACAAACCAAGGACAAAATTGTATTTACCTATGAAACGTATATTTATTGGGATTATTTTGTCTTGTAACGTCACATTTACTCTCAGAACAAGCTACCATAGCTGCGTATTTAATATTATCAATTTAAATCTTAAGATTATTATTTAAATGCAAGAAATTCACCGCGGCGTAAAATAGATGGGACGCTATGGACTCTCCCTCGCGTAAAAATTACATGACCGGACTTTATTCACTTTCTCTTTTTCTCTTGGGCGGTTTGTACTTGATTAGGATTTCTCGCTCGCACGCTTCGTGTATCTTTTGGCGTAGCAAAAAAATTCTAAATCTATGGCTACGCCAGTTTTAGAAAAATGGCTACCTATATAACTATAGGTATAATAATAAAACAGTAGTGAAGTTGGCGAGTTCGACATTGTCATGGACAGTGTCAAAATGACATTATTAAGTTCAGGTGGGGTAGGTGAAACGAAATGGTAGGTGAAACACCCAACCCTATATATTAAACTATAATAACTAAACAGACAAACAGACAAACAGACAAACAGACAAACAGACAAACAGACAAACAGACAAACAGACAAACAGACAAACAGTCAAACAGACAAACAGTGTCATCTGCGTAATAGAGATTTGATATTATAATCCCACCGACCTTGACGTCTCCTTCCCAGACTTCGAGCGTTTAACACATAATGTACTCGCCATATATGTTGAAAAGGATGTGATCACACATCCCTGTCTGAAAACTTTGTGGAAGCTGAAATGGGTCGATGTAACATCACCTACAGTCACCGTGTATCCCGACTCATAGAGATTGCGTATCAGCACTATAAGATGAACGGGATCTCCCGTTTCGATAAGCACCTCCCAGTCGAATGTCTTTTGGTAATCCACTTGGCACACAATCGTTTGAGTGTTATATTCATATTTTTCAACGATAAGATGGAGTCTTAAGATCTGCTCTCTGGTGCCTCGTCCTTTGTCGAAACTGACTTGCTCCTGAGGTAGCTCTGCCAGTCCAAAAATTATCTGAGTCAGTTGTTAATTATGTGGAGTAGTTTTGCTGGCATGTGACATCAGCGCTATCGTTCGGTAGGTAGTTATTTTAGGTACGCATTGAACCTTTTTATGCAGAAGAAGTATGAAAGAGTGTACGCAGTTGGATGGCCAATGACTGGTTTTCCATATGGAATTACAGATTGTATGTAAGCCGATTACATTGTTCAAACGTCCTTTGAGTGCTTCAGATATGATTAGATCTGGTCCTGGAGCGTTGTTAATTTTCAGCCTGATAAAGTCTTCTACTACTGAGCGGATTATGTTTGGGTCGGTATCACTCGTAGTTTCAGCTGGTTGGATTGACTGAGACAAATGATCTTGATAGAGCTCCTCACAGCATTATCTCCATCTTTTGTCGACTTTTTCGACATCGTGAATAGTGTAACCATCTTTATCGTCTATTACCCAAGAGGATGGTTTAAACTTTTGCGTTATTAGCCAGACCTTTTTGAAAAGATCAGCCGTTTGGTACTTGTCGCCATGACTTTCAATTACACTATAAATGTTTTCGAGCTATCTATTCCTATCCCTTCTGCATTGTTTCTGAATTGTCTTGGTAAGTTTAGAATAGTCCTCCTCAAAATAATCAACTCTCCTGCCTTGATTTAACTCCTTCCACATCTTTGAATTTGACCATGCTTCGTCCGATATCCAGTCTTTTTTGGCTTCTGGCTTTTTAGTCATAGAGTCAATTAAGTGATCACGTGAGATTTGAGAGGTTTAATTATTCCTCTGGATTCGTGCATGTTCCATTTGAGGCTAATATGGGTTCGGTTTCCTCTGCAAGTACTCATATTCTGGCTGGGAGAATCTTGTTGTGCGTTTTGCTCTTTTGCGGCATGTTTTTAGACGCACTCGTAGGTCTACCACTAAGAGCTGGTGATCAGAGCCATAATCGGCGCCTGGAAAGGTTTTTACATTCGTTATCGACGATTTCCATCTGTTCCAACAGTAATATACTTATAACAAAGCACTTAACTATGAGAAATTATTGCAAAATAATACAAAGCTAATATCAGCTTATTGAAAAGGCTCAGATTAGCTTAAAAAAACCGGCCAAGTGCGTGTCGAACTCGCGCACGAAGGGTTCCGTACCATTATCGCAAAAAACGGCAAAGTATCACGTTTGTTGTATGGGAGCCCTACTTAAATATTTATTTTGTTCTGTTTATAGTATTTGTTGTAATAGCGGCAACAGAAATACTTCATCTGTGAAAATTTCAACTGTGTAGCTATCACGGTTCATGAGATACAGCCTGGTGACAGACAGACAGACAGACGGACCGCGAAGTCTCAGTAATAGGGTCCCGTTTTTACTCTTTGGGTACGTAACCCTAAAAAGCACCTAAAGATAGAGTAACTAAAACGTACGTTGAGACTAGATTAGAACCACTTGAAGTTTTGTGGAAAGAATTCTCGTCAACTCATAGAGGTATAATACAGAATGTCACAGATGTGTATTTTGTTAATGATGTTTACGATACTACTGAAGAAACTTTAATTTTTCACAAAACGCAGTTTGGGGATGCTTTAAATATGTTTACAATGCATGTCCTCGAAAAGAGCGTTTTCCAAACAGCCAAACTGTGCGGAAAGTGTCACTTTTTTTCACTAGTGCTTTTTACTTTTATGTTTTTTTTAATTTTTAACTCCAACGTCAGCCCGACGCATAGAGTTTTTATTATTTGAGAAAAGTTTTAAAAATTAGTTAAGTACAGATTATCATTCATATAAAAGGTAAAATAAAACTAATACTTCATTAAACGCGTTTTTAATTACTCTAGATTTAGATTTTGATCAATAAATTATTAATTGTAAATATTTATTAAATATGTTTGGCAAAACGTATATTTTACTCGTGCCTTTTTGCGTTACGACGTGACAGCTATTTGCACATGTGCAGTAGATATGCGCGAGGAACTTTTAGTTAATATGTGGTTATGCTGAGCGCGCTTGAATAAGCCCGCCATTTTATTAATTTTGGCTTGGTTCAGATATATTTTTTTATTTCCTCGCACAATGCATAGTAAAATGTTGTATGATACACGTACGTAAGATGATTTCCGACTCCTGTCGATTTATCCACCAACCTTCCGCACTTGTAGCATAAATAACTAGTAGCGATCATTATTCAGATCGAAACGCAAGGACAAATGTCGACCACACAATATCAAATAGTGTCAGATTACCAAAGATAAACAAATAAGTAACAACATGTAACAAATATTCATTAATGACCTTTGCAATCTTAGCGTCAGAAACGGCCAAATTATATCTTTTGCCGATGACACAGCACTCACTTTTGTAGCGGACTCATGGTCAACCCTCCAAAGTACAGCTCAACTTGGATTTAATTCAGCTTTTGACTGGCTCCAGTCTCACTCCTTGACACTCAATACATCAAAAACTAAATTCATGACATTCTCGATTTCTTCAGCCTCTCAACCAAAAATTCCCCTTATTCTAAAAGCTCATACTTGTCAATCTCAACTTCAAACAGTTTGCCAGTGTCCTTTGATCTCTTCTTCAGACTCCATTAAATATTTAGGCATAACAATGGACAAATATCTCTCATATAAAGAACATATTAATCAAATCACGGGCAGAATTAGAAAACATTTTTAAAAACCTACGCTACATTGCGAATAGTAAAGTCATACGAACTGTTTATTATGCTTTGTGTAATTCTATTATCACCTATTGCATTTCCTGTTGGGGCGGAGTTGCTAAAACTACCCTGAAACCATTGGAAGTGGCTCACAGAGCAATCTTGAAAATAGCAACTTTTCGGCCTATACTTTTCCCAACAACTCAATTATATCAAGTTTGTAATGAGCTCAATGTAAGGCAATTATTTATAATGATAACTTTGCTCAAGCAACATTAACGAACACCTTTTATCCCCATCACAAAGCGTCGTAAAGACAACATTTGCACTATTCCTCCGATTAACTTCACCTACACAAAGAGATTCTTTTATTACCTTGGTCCTTCTCTCTACAACAAAATTAACTCATCTTCACCGGTTTATGAACTGCCTTCTCCTAAATTTAAATCAGCTATTCGTTCATGCCTCCTAGGGAAATCCTATGATGAGACAGAAGAATTTCTCTCAAATTCGTTTAAAAAGTTAAGCCCTATTTAGTACCTTAATTCTTACTATTGTTGCTAATCGGTTTACAACTTTACACAATACATGCATTACATAACACATACATTAACATGCACTACACAAATATACAGACACAAATACATTACACACATACACAAATTTAGATTAAGTCTTAATTACCCTTAATTAACCAAACTTGTATAAAAACTTGAAATTGTTTAACATCTTTAACTTTACTTTGTAACATGTTATTCATTGATCGATATCAATTATGGGGCAGGCACTGTTTCTCCTAAACACAGGTTGCATTGCAACTTACCTAGGAGAACAGAACCACACCCACAGATTTGTTATAATCTACTACATGTTCATATTTTAGATTAAGTACCCATTAATAATGTACAAATACCTGTTTTTTGAAATAAAGTTATTATTATTATCCTTTATTCATGAAATATCTTATAATCTACATTTTTAAATATTTTTATAAAATAAATTAAAAAACAAAAACATTTAAAAATATAAAAAATAGAGGCCCACCGGTATCGGGAACAGGGTCCAAGCTACCGGCGCGGCGGTCAGGGCTCCAGAGAGAGGAACCTCCTCCTCCTCCTTATTATTATTAATTATAATAAAGACGATTATATCATCGCCAAAATACCTAATATAACGAGTTATTCACCAAAAAGTTTCGTATATACGCAAGGCTCAGAAAGAGTTTCTGTAAAACCTATTATTATAAACGTTTTGTTTAACTTTTTGTTCCAAGCTCTTGGCGCCTGTTTAAGGCCGTTCAAGGATTTACGCAACAAACACTGCTGCATAAAAACTTCTTCTAAGTTTTCGTTAAGGAACGCGGTATCAACGTCTATAAGTTTCATTATTATGCCCGTCTCTGCAGCTAATGCAAACAAGGTGTGCAGAGAAGAATGACGAATCACTGGCGCAAAAGTCTTGGCGTAGTCTACGCCTTTAACTTGATTAAAACCTTTGACGACGAGTCTGGCTTTATATTTAGTGACATTACCATAAGCGTTTAAGTTTACAAGTTTTTAAGTTTACAAACATTTACATGGTATGATCTTTTTGTTTGGTCTATCTACTAGTTCCCATGTGTGGAGTTTTATTAGAGAGTTGTACTCATCAGCCATCACATGATGCCACTTATCAGCATCATCAGCATGAGTAGCTTCGTAATATGTCGTAGGTTAATTTACATCATCCGTCGACACATTATAAGAAAGAAAGTTTTTTGTGGGGTGCCTCCTCTCCTCTTCCAAACTAGGTAGCTCTACATCGACACTAGGAAGTCTCAGCTCAAAGAATGGTTCTGGTACTCTCATATTTGCTGATTCTTTTGCACTTTCTACATTTGCCTGTGAAGTTGGCTCATCTATAGGATCGGTAGTCTCGACACAATCGAAAATCGTCATGTTCAGGTTCCTTATTTTCAAATAAAAATATGGAATCTGACTGTACCACAGGCTCAGATTGCCTCTGCTCTTTCAACCAAGTAAAGCAATTTTCAAAAAAGGTTGCATCTCTGGACGTAATCACTTTTCGTGGGTTAGTAAGATCCCTAAATATATAAATATTTGGATTTTCTGAATAACCGACAAAAATCGCTTCCTTTGCCTTTATGGCTACTTCTTCATGTGACATGAAGGTATATGTACAAGTGCTCTGCATCCAAACACTTTCAAATGACTGAGGTCATTTCCACAACCACACCACCTGTCCTCGCGAATTTGACCACCTAAGGCTCTGTGAGGAGACGTATTTTTTAGATATACGGCAACTTGGAAAGTATCTTCCCAGAATGCTTTAGGCAGTGAGCTTTCTGCTAACAACGTCCTCGCCTTCTCAGTAATTGAGCGGTACCTAATCACCTGTAAAATGAAAATTATTAGATTTATAAAGGTTGAGTTAGATTTTAAGTGGGGGACAAAAGCAACATCGCTAATCTTGTTGATTATGTTCTCAGGTGTATTTATTGAAATGTCTCCTATGTCGCAGCATTTAATCTGCTCGCCGTTTGCGATAGTAAACCTATCTTTGTTCTGAAACCAATCTCGTCTAAAACTCATGTGTTTAGTGCAACCAGACTTTTCAACGTAAAATACCTCCTTGCTTGAGCGGCCAAAAGTATTGAGAGCTGTAAACGTGTATTGCCTTTCTCCTTGTTTCTTAGCAGACTGTTAGGTCTCTTATGACCAGATACTTTACACTCACAGCACACTATTTCCTTCTTCTTGGATTTAGGCTACTTCTTCGCATGAAAAGTAGAATCTATAGATATAGCTGCATCTTTAGACATCTCATTCAGCAGTTTTGTCTTTACTAAGTCACTAGTCACGTCTATATTATAATATTCTAGAGCCATAATGAGAGGTTCATATTTTAGAGTGAGACCTCCCAAAAGTATAGCAGCAATATACCTGTCCTCTATGACTGCTTCAATAACCGCAATATCCTGTGCGGTTGATAAAACTGCATTAATGTACAGTTCAATATTTCCGAAATCTGACAGACTCAACCTGTACAGTTTTCGCTTTAAAACCCAGTCTTCTTCCCATTCTATTATCTTCAAAAGCCTGTTGCAAACATTACCATGCTTCGGCTGCTGTTTTCGCACATCTAACGTGAGTAATAGCTGCACCGTCAACTGTTAAACATAACCAGATAACCACTAATTGTCACCCACAAGTCATCGTGTAAAACCTAGTTTCTCATCTTAAACTTCCAAGTAGGATATCCAACTTTATTCCGAAGGTAAAAAGATGGATTTAATATACAATAAAGATTCAACAATATGTTTTAATAATATAGCACATCGAAAACAATTAAGGGTACACTAGTCGAAAATTCTTCCATACAAACGTTTTTACTCCACTGTTTGACGATGTACGTTCATAATAAAAAATGATATCAATTTGTCTCATCATTATCTAGTCCTGTATGGAAGTCAAAAAGTAAAAAAAAATATTTACTTGAATGTAGTAGCTTCGAAAGTTTCATATTTTAACACTAATTTTAACGCATCTTCGGGCGCAAATAAGTACCATAGGGAGAAGGAAAATTGAAAAACGGCCTCCATACAGGGATAGATTAATAGTTCAACAATGCAAATAATTGTATTTTGAACAGATACATTCAGTCGTTTTTTCATGATATCCAGACTCCCAAGGGTTTGTTTAAAAACAGCATCTATCGATTCCGCACGTGTTGTCGGTTGATATAGCACGTATTTTAACCCCGCGCACAAAATAGTTCGTGCCGTCGACTAGTGTAACCTTAAGGACGCTATTACATTTTTCTACAAATAACAGTGCTTTTGAGGTACCATTTTAATGTGTATGCAATCACAGATGTGAAGATATCATGGTCTTAATTTAAAAATTATATATTCATCTCCAGATTGGCATCAGAAAAATTGTATCACATTATACAAAATTTTCGCACAAATACGTTTTGCCCATCACAATAATCGCAAAAAAATAAAAAAGTAAGGTCCGAATACCTATTAATAAATTTACAGCATATTTTATCTTCAAAATTATAAGAAATTCCGGTATATATAGTCCTTTGCAGGTTCAGCTAATTATTTTTTACCTAAATCATTATATTTTTAATTATTAGCTAAAATAAAAACACTTGCCGACTTCTTCATACATTTTGCACTCGCAGCTCATCATTCCGCGATCAGAAGCGCTCGTGGAAGGATGGGCCTATCGCACTCTCGCAAAAAATAAATACAATAAAAGTAATAGAAAAGATTGTAGTGTGCATGCGTGTGAGTCGTACCGTCGTCATCATTTGTCGTGATCGAAAGGAGTTGATATTTTATCGGACCGAAATAAAAGTATGTTTGAGTTTCCTATTATTATTAGAATGTGATTGAGAAATTATGTTGGGTAAAATTGGGATTTGGATAGGTGGTGTTAAGCAGTTGACAAGGTTGAGAAATGGATGGGTGGGTTTAAGCAGCTCTTAGTAAGGTTAGGATTTGGATGGGTAAGGTTAAGCTGTCGGCGGTGAAGTTTAGAAGTGGATGAGTGGGAGGAGGGTTATGAGATACATTCAGTCGTTTTTTCATGATATCCAGACTCCCAAGGGTTTGTTTAAAAACAGCATCTATCGATTCCGCACGTGTTGTCGGTTGATATAGCACGTATTTTAACCCCGCGCACAAAATAGTTCGTGCCGTCGACTAGTGTAACCTTAAGGACGCTATTACATTTTTCTACAAATAACAGTGCTTTTGAGGTACCATTTTAATGTGTATGCAATCACAGATGTGAAGATATCATGGTCTTAATTTAAAAATTATATATTCATCTCCAGATTGGCATCAGAAAAATTGTATCACATTATACAAAATTTTCGCACAAATACGTTTTGCCCATCACAATAATCGCAAAAAAATAAAAAAGTAAGGTCCGAATACCTATAAATAAATTTACAGCATATTTTATCTTCAAAATTATAAGAAATTCCGGTATATATAGTCCTTTGCAGGTTCAGCTAATTATTTTTTACCTAAATCATTATATTTTTAATTATTAGCTAAAATAAAAACACTTGCCGACTTCTTCATACATTTTGCACTCGCAGCTCATCATTCCGCGATCAGAAGCGCTCGTGGAAGGATGGGCCTATCGCACTCTCGCAAAAAATAAATACAATAAAAGTAATAGAAAAGATTGTAGTGTGCATGCGTGTGAGTCGTACCGTCGTCATCATTTGTCGTGATCGAAAGGAGTTGATATTTTATCGGACCGAAATAAAAGTATGTTTGAGTTTCCTATTATTATTAGAATGTGATTGAGAAATTATGTTGGGTAAAATTGGGATTTGGATAGGTGGTGTTAAGCAGTTGACAAGGTTGAGAAATGGATGGGTGGGTTTAAGCAGCTCTTAGTAAGGTTAGGATTTGGATGGGTAAGGTTAAGCTGTCGGCGGTGAAGTTTAGAAGTGGATGAGTGGGAGGAGGGTTATGATTTTAACCGGTATGTATGACGAATACAGGGTCAAAAACAAAATTAAAGATGGCGCCGACGAAAATTTGACATCTTTTCGTCATGGGTGTAATTTTTATGGTTTTTGGGTATCATCATTAGCTGCTGCTCATTATGTAATTGTCCAAAAAAAATTAGATAATAATATTTTATATGTTCCATGTACTGCAAAATGTTCAAGTAATTTTTTAATCATTGTGATCGGAAATGATTTCGTTTTCTCTCTTCTTCGTCGGTACACTCTTGGCAGAGCGGTCATGGTCATCATGTTGCAGTGAGACTTCGGGTTGCCATTTTTTTTTTTAACGATTCGGCGCCATCCGTCTCTATCGGCCGTTATTCGTGTGCACTCATTCAATGGGCCACCCACTGCAGACCTAATCTGGTCGGTCCATCGCATGAGCGACCCGCCGCGCGCTCTCGTTCGTTCCACTCTACCCTGAACTACAAGCCGCTCGATAGAGGCGTTGCCTCGTCGGGACACGTGTCCAAAGAACTGGAGTACTCGATCTTGGACTATAGCCGACAGACGCTGCCTGATACCAAGCTCTTGAAGGATGGATATGTTAGTGCGAAACTCTGTCCACGACACTCCAAGCATTTTTCTCCAGCACCACATTTCCAGAGCGTATATTCTCTTCCTCTCAGTGTCTCTCAGCGTCCAGGTCTCGGCTGCGTATAGAAATATGGGGAACACAAGTGCCCGTATGAGCCGGATTTTCGTAGCTTTGGTGATATTGTGATTCCTCCATAATATTTTCTTCAGCCTATCCATGGCAGAACTGGCCATAGCCATGCGTCGCTTGATCTCGTCCCCGCAACCACCATGGTTTGATATTAAAGCGCCTAGGTAGACGTATGATTGTAAAGGTTGTTTGTTGGGATGTTGAATGAAAGATTGAACTGTTCACTGAAAACTGTGTATTATTAAAAAAAGTTACAATGTTTGTTAATAGAGCGAGGGAGCACGCGCGACGACACTTAATGCTAACCGATCACGTACTGACTTTAATTATTATTTGGGTCGCTTGACGTAAACGCGAATAGTGATGATTTGGCTATAAATATTATAGTTATGATGTGCGGTTCGCCGTACATGCTCCCGGGCGAAAAAGTTACAAAAACTTATGCTAATAAAAATATTAAAAATTATACAATATCATCCCTAGTGTAAAAGCTACGTCTTTGTGGCCTAGGGGATGTTACTTGGTCATGTACAGTATTTAAGCAAGCGTTGCTAGCTATCACATTCACTTCACTGGGCTGACGGTCAGCCACTACGAGTATACTCTGCTTACGCGGAAGTTTAACTTGATTCACTTCACTAGATTTTAAATTGATGTTTCGCGAAAATTTTACTGTAGGTTCCGTCTGCATGAGGTTTCTGGTTGACGCCTTCCTCCTGCGCCTCAGGAACACCGCTGCTGCTACAATTGACGCGCACAACAAGCCATAACAAATGGCGTATTGATGGACGTCATGTGTTGATAGGCTAAGGTGATTTCGATCGATCTCGATTGAAGTGTAATTGCTGTAGCCGTTTTCAATTGTTTTATCTGTTGGCCGATGCTTTTTAATGTTTGGTTTAGCGGATCTACGGATTCCGTGTAGTCTGATAGGGATATGTTTACTAAATTATGGAACTCGGTTATCTGTGGAGTTTCTATTTCAGGGTCAGTTTAGATGATGTTTCCCGAATGGGAACGAGAGTATAGAGCAAAGTCTTTGTCTTTAATTATGCACTTAGGCTTCAAACTAATTATACCAGCTCCACTGATTTGCTTGTAGGTAACTTGATCTTGACAGATGATTCTGATCGGATATGTGTTGCAGCAAAAATATAGATACTTAGACGGGTCGTTCAACTCAATCCACATATCACTGCACTGAGATTTGCTTACTACACTGATCTTACAGAACTTCTCGTCAATGGGAAGATAGTTGACGGTCTTGTCGATTGTACACAGATATGAATTTTCATTATGTTGACATAGCTGAAGTTCCGTGAATGATATTGTTAGGTAAGCATCCTTATTAAAATTGTTTGCTACGTAGTCTGTTATCGGCAATACGTTAAGCATCTTAGTACCGATTTGATGAGGAACTGAGGGGATCTTATAAATCTTATAACTGTCTCTACTAGACAATGGCCATATTCGAAATAACATTTATTTCGAATATGACGTAATCTGTCATTACTCTAGCCTTTAAACTCAGCATTCTATAGACTGATTGTATATTGTCCACTGGTATGGTCACGTCTTTGTTCAGCTGCCCAGATATGAACTGTAATTCATTTCTAAATTGATCACGGGTTAATAAATGGGTATTGTATTTGCCATGATGAACGTCTGTATTTCTTTGTATGTATTGTGTGAGTATTCTGTGAATGTGTGTGAATTTCTTTCAGACTGTGTTGACTGCTGTTAGTGCTGACAAAGTGAAATCCTGACTGTCACTTAACTTGTCCATGTTTACTTTAATTATGTTAGTTGCTCGATCTAGCTCGTTTAAATGCTTGTTAATTGTTTTATGTTGCCGTTGTATATGTTGTTCAGTTCGTTTTAGTACATTGTATTCAGCCTCAACGATAGATGTTTGGTTTTTAAGTAAGTTTGTAAGATGATGCTCGTTTTGTGTTATAAGTTGGATATCTTTTTAATATTGTTCGGCGAAATTCTCGTCCAATACTCCGAACAGTGCGTTTGCAATGTTACCTATTCCCTTGATAAAGCCGCGACGATCACTGTCGTGCGCGTCAAAATGCTGATTCAATAGGAGTCGGTTGTAATGTTGTAATTCAGAGTAATCGTGATGTAATTGGAGTAGTAGCATACCGCAACGACTTGTTTCTGATAATGTGCTGCATGTTTTGTCTAAATAGGTCAGGAACTTTGTTGCTGTTGTCATGCCGTCCCAGTACGGAGTCATATTGTAGATACAATGAGGGTCCATTTGTCTCTTATAAGTTGCATGTTGTTGATAAAGTCAAAATATAATGAGATATTGTTAGATAATGGTGATATAATTTCTTTTGTTTGTGATGTTGTTATCGATGACATGAAAATTATCAAAGAAATCGCCATTGATGTAAATAATGATTTAGGTTTATTTGTTTTAATCTTTGTTTCTCCTACTACTCCATTTTTATTACTGTCCTGGTCGTTTTTCATGTCTCCCTGTTTGTGAGATGAAATCGGTAGAATCGATAATTTGACAATAGGTCGTTTTATGGCACCATTTTTTGTTTTTGTAGTTACTAATCGAACGAGACCGTCCTGTGGAGCTCTATTACTCTGCTCATAATCCATTTCCCTGGCGGGAGATTGTCGTCCTGTATAGTTACCAACTGCCCTATTTCAATATTGTTTTTAATTTTCATCCATTTAGGACGCATTGACTGTTGTGATAAATATTCTGTTTTCCACCTTTTCCAGATATCATGCGCAATTTTGGCAGATAGAGTCCACCTGGTGCGTGCATCTTGTTCTGTTTCAATGATTGATGATCCTGTCCTGCCAGTTAGGAAATGAGCTGGAGTCAGTACTTCCAAATCATCTATGTTTTCTGATAACGCACACAGCGGTCTAGAGTTCAAACATGACTCCAGTTTTGCTAAGACAGTTGTATATTCCTCAAAAGTTAGCTTCTGCTCACCAACTACTCTTTTGAGGTGATGTTTTAGACTTCTAACAGCTCTCTCCCATAATCCACCTGCACTTGGCCATGATGGTGCATTAAAATGCCACTGTATTTGCAAGTCTGTTAATTCTGCTGATAAGTTGTTGAAGAACATGCTTTGTAGGTCATGAAATTGCTCTTGTAAAACTCTGTTCGCCCCAGCAAAGTTGGTTCCGTTGTCACTGTATATGTGACAGGGAGATCCTTTTCTGGCAGCCATTCGCTGTAGTGCGGCTAAAAACGCAGAGCTACTTAAGTCGGACACTAGTTCCAGATGAACAACTCTGGTCATCACACACACAAAAAATGCTATGTAGCCTTTTGTTGTCTTTATCCCCCGTCCTTTGTTGCTTTTTACTTCAACATAGCCGGTATAATCTACACCGGTGTGTTAGAAAGGGGGAGCGGGTTTGCTTCGGGATTCTGGTAGATCTCCCATTAACTGATGCTGCATTCTTGGTGAATTTTTTCTGCAAATTACGCATTTTCTAACTTCCTTCTTGACCGCTCTGTTACCTCCGATTATCCAATACTTCTGTCTGATGTTTGCTAGTAGATGAGCTTGATTGATAACAAGTGTTGTTAAACGTCTATTGTTTGGCAGTATTGCTGGATGTTTCATCTCCATCCCAATGCCTGCTTTTCTTAGGCGACCACCTACCCGAAGGATACCTTCTCGATCGATAAAAGAATCTAATTTTAATAGATTGCTTTTGTTGTTTAATTTACCATGCCTTTTCAAGTGTTCTATCTCTTCTAAAAATACTGTTCTTTGTACATGTTTAACTATCAATGATTTGGAATTTCTAATAATGTGAGATACGACGGCAATGAGCTGTGTTTAATTGAGTGGCGTTGTTATGTAATTGCATTGTTTTTCTAACTCGTAATAACCATGCATGTACTTTTACAATTTTAGTAAAGGAGCTGTATTTATCTAAAAGTTTCATAATGATGCTCTCTGAATTTGTGTATTGATGCTGAGTTATCAAAGCACAGACTGTATTTCGTTTTGAGGTCTTGGTCTGTTGTGAAAAGGATTGGTTTTGATAATTCCAAATCTGCATCGAATGTTTTCAGAGTACTAGGTCCTTGCCACCACAGATTATGATGTTTTAACTGGGATGGCAAAATTCCCCTGCTTGCTGCGTCCATTGGATTCTCTTCCGACTTGACATATCGCCAACAGTCTGGTTTCATTACTTCAGTAATGCTTTTCGTTCTGTTTGCTACGAACGGTTTCCAGCGTCCGGGATCGCCTTGCAACCAGCCTAATACAACCATCGAGTCTGTCCATCCAAATATTCTCATTTTTTGGTCTCCTAAACAGCTGATGACTTTGTTCATTAATTTCTCTAGTAAATGTGCTCCTGACAACTCCAATTTCGGTAAAGTCACACTTTTGGAAACCGGAACTAGTCGAGATTTAGCCACGACTAATAGGAGACTACTACTGAAGATTTGTTATGTTTTTGATACGCGCATAAATAACTGCAGCGTACGCTTTTGTCGACGCATCGCAGTAGCCGTGCAGTTCGATTGTGTCATGAGGTTGATACCCGATCCATCGTTGTATTTTATATTCATTGATGTTTACTATATCTGTTTGTAACGTATTCCATTCGTTTTTAATGTTTTCTGGGACTTCTTCATCCCAGTCCAGGTTATTTATCCATAGTTTCTAGAAAAGAATTTTTAATTTTGTTGTCACCGGTGATATCCACCCTAAGGGGTCAAATAATTTAGATATCTCGGCCAAAAGCATTCGCTTTGTCAATGTTATGATATGTTTCGCTGAATTGTGTTTGAAAGTAAACTGATCATCTGTAGCATTCCACCGTAATCCTAATGTTTTTGATGGGTTTTCTGTTATAATATTAAATATAATTTCTCCTTCGCTATAATTGTTATCAATGTTTGTCAAGAGTGTCGAACTGTTTGCTGACCATTTTCGTAATTGGAAACCTCCTGACCTTAATACATTGTTAAGATCTGTTATAAGTTGTTTAGCATCCTGTATTGAATGACTTCCATGAATCAGGTCATCTACGTAGAATGAATCTGTTAAGACCTTGGAAGCTTCTGGATATTTCTGCTCCTCATCCTTTGCTAACTGTCGCAAGGTCATCATTGCTAAGAAGGGAGCTGATTTTGTTCCGTAAGTTACTGTTGCTAGTTGATATGTTTCAATTGTTTTGTGTGGTGAATCTCTCCACACTATCTGTTGATTTCGATGATCTGCTTCATTCACCATTATTTGTCGGTACATTTTTTCGATATCAGCTGTAAATGCGTAACGATATTGACGCCATTTGATGATTATTTTAAGGTCTTGGTGTAAATTGGGACCTCTTAACATTAAGTCGTTGACACAATTCCCGCTAGACGTCCTGGTCAACGCGTTGAATACGACCCGGAGTTTTGTTGTTGTTGACTCAGCTCGTTGTACAGCATGATGTGGCAGATAGCACGATATTGTTTGGTTGTTGTTGTTATTTTTCCTTGGAACCATGTGACCTAGAGCTTGGTATTCATGTATAAACAGTTTATATTATTCTGCTAAGTTTGGCTGTTTTTGAAATTTCCGCTCCAAATTTTGGAACTGAGCTATGGCCATTTCTTTGGAAGACCCTAACTTTCCTTCGGTGTTTGATTTAAAAGGTAGTCTGACTTCGTAACGCCCATGTGCAAGTCGTTTTGTTGTTGCTAGATAATAGTCAATACATTCCTGATCTTCTGACGACACTTGCGATTCTTCGCTGACGTCTTCAATCTCCCAGAATCGTTGAATGTCTTGTGTGTTGCTCAGTACAACATTGCATCGATATGACGTCGTTTCTTCACCATCTCCATATATGATCCATCCCAGTTGTGTTTGTTGGATTACCGGATGGGAAGGATTTTCTCCTCTGATCAATCCTGATAGTAATATTATGTCATGGACGTTGGCATTAAGTAATAAGTCCACCGGCCTGCTTGAGTTGAATTCGGGATCTGCTAGCTTTACATTTTCTATGTGACACCAATTAGGTTGATCAAATATTTTGATAGGTAAGTTCCCAAGTAAATTGTCCATTATTAGCACGTCTGTACTAAATGAAAAGTTGTTATGGATTGATGAGCAGTGAATAGTTAGTTTACCTTTACATTTGTTATGCTGTTCTCCTATGCCCATTACGATTCCTTTGCATCGCAATTTTTTTAATCCTAACCTTTTCACTGCCTCTTCTCTGATTAGGGACACTTGTGAACCCGGATCTATCAAGGCTCTTAAGACTTGATGGGACCCATCAATGACTTCAACCTTGATTAAGGTCGTAGCTAACATCACTTCATCAGTTGTTAATTTATTTCCAGTGACATGTGATGAAACAGACAATATTGGGTTTTCATTAATTTGCTGTTGGTTGATAACGGCCACACTGTTAGTAGTCGGCGATCTAAATTCTGTGCAAGCGTCATGCATAATCGAATTGTGCGTTCCATTGCAATTGCGACACCGTTTGGTCGAAGTGCATTGTTTACCATTATGATCGAATAAGCAATTAATGAATACTTTCAATTGCGAAACTATTTTTAGCTTGTTTTCGCTGCTCGATTCTAGAAGCCTTTTACAATTACATAGGCCGTGCTGATGACCGCAAAGTGGACATTTATACGGCATTGACACGTGTAACGCATTGGAGAATGATTTACTGTTGTTGCTATGCTGATTGTTATAGCCTGTTTGATGATTTTTGTTTCCCGAAGTTCTTGTATCTTGATTGGCCTTTTGTGTAAAACTTTCATGTTTTCTACGCGAAGCTTCTAGACTTGTAAACTTGCTCTCTAGGAAGTCGAGAAAGTCTTGTAGTACTGGTAGCTCACGTGCATTTTTAAAGGAATCTATGTAATCCCCAAATGTTTCTTGATCCAATTTTTGTGACAATAAGTTCACAAGTAGTGGATCCCATGTGTTGATGTCGACACTCAGGTTTTTTATACCGTGTGTGCTTTCTAGGGTGACGTCATGCAATTTTTTGATTTGAGTCCACGATTGCTGTTGCATGTTAGGTAAACCGAGTAAAGTGTTGACAATAGAGTTAAAAATAAGCTTTTTGTTGTTGTAGCGATGGTTTAAAAGCTCCCAGCTAATGTTGTAGTTTTCACTGCTTATTGGAAGATGTTGTATAACTTTTTCTGCCTCACCTCGCAACTTTCCTTTCAAAAATTGCATATCTCATACCTTTCAAAAAATGCGCTCGGTAGAGTCGTTGCCTCGTCGGGACACGTGTCCAAAGAACTGGAGTACTCGAGCTTGGACTATAGCCGACAGACGCTGCCTGATACCAAGCTCTTGAAGGATGGATTTGTTAGTGCGAAACTCTGTCGTACTCCAAGCATTTTTCTCGAGCACCACATTTCCAGAGCGTCTATTCTCTTCTTCTCAGTGTCTTTCAGCGTCCAGGTCTCGGCTGCGTATAGAAATATGGGGAACACAAGTGCCCGTATGAGCCGGATTTTCGTAGCTTTGGTGAT
Organism: Anorthoa munda; assembly: GCA_945859665.1. Classification (NCBI taxonomy): domain Eukaryota; kingdom Metazoa; phylum Arthropoda; class Insecta; order Lepidoptera; family Noctuidae; genus Anorthoa; species Anorthoa munda. The sequence continues at coordinate 53,158,755 of OX243893.1, read as the reverse complement.
ATTGTCCTCCATAATATTTTCTTTAGCCTATCCATGGCAGACCTGGCCATAGCCATGCGTCGCTTGATCTCGTCATCGCAACCACCATGTTTTGATATTATAGCGCCCAGGTAGACGTTTGATTGTACGACGTCACAATTCGCGATTTGAGTGACTTCTGGCGAATTTTCGTTAATGCGATCGACAATCCTGCGATTGCAATGCGATTTCGTTTTAGGTATCTACTTATCTCACGTGGCGTTTATTTTTAAATACCTACTTATTACAACAAAGTGAAAACTAGTTTTTTTAACTAAAAAGATAAAAATATTAACTTTCCTGTGTCGAAAAACGAAAAACAATAGGTACCTCTGACACCGACTTCCGAAAAGAAAATTAGTTTAGTATACTAAATACAGCTGTTTACCCCCTAAAATCGTACAAGCGTGATGTTATATTATGGTAAGGTGAAACCAATACATAAACATACGATCACACTAATCGCAGGTCATTTGCTGTTTGTTAGTGAAGAGTTCCATTGTCTATCTCCGAAGATCTTTAGTAGATCCTAATATATTGTACAACTAGCTGTACCCCGCGGCTTCGCTCCCGTGGACCACCCCATAGGACCCGTTTTCGGGATAAAAAATAGCCTATGTCACTCAGGAATAATGTAGCTTTCTATTGGTGAAAGAATTTTCAAATCGGTCCAGTAGTTTCGGAGCCTATTCGGTACAAACAAACAAAAAATCTGTCTTCTTTATAATATTATTAGTGTAGATTAGTATAGATAAAACCTTCCCTGAAAACACACACATTTATCGAAGAAAACCCGATCTATATCAGATCAGTATTTTTATACTGGTCAAATAGATAGAGCACCTCCTTTTTTTTGAAATCGGTTGAAAATAATAACCTACTTTTTACGTCTACGGTTTGTAACAATTACCAAATGCATTTCCAAAGTGCCAACTAACCTTCCTGAAACAACTTCAATAAAATTAAAAAATTATATCAAGGACCAATATTATTTGAGTTATGTATAAAATCGAGCGCTCAGTAGCTTCAATGAGTGCGTACGCGTAATGTTGCTGTGTGCGACTTGATAGCTAAATTTGAGTTCGTCGAAAATGTAACAGCGTCCTTAAACAAAAATGTTAAAAAGAGTAACAGTGAGAAGGTAACCATAGCAACGGTAGATATAGACAATGAAGATTGACATACAGTCACTTCACAATCTGCTAATAGAGACAGGGTTATTTCAGGTATAAAAAATTTCTATTAAAAACTATCTACCGAAGATTGTGTTTAACATCATCATATGCCCTTATTTCTCTGCCAATGGTAAAATATGTGTATACCCAGTACTAAGACAGTTTGATGTGTTCATGGCAATTGGGCCTTCTATTTAGCCTCTAAACTTTGATACAGCCCATGTGACTGCCAATGCTTCGCGCTCGGTGGTGGAATCATCCCGTTCCGCCTTAGTCAACAAGCGACTTGCATATTCCACGGGGCGCTCAGTTGTGCCCTGCCCCTGCACTAAATAGCTGCTGGCTGTGTGGGGAGAGTGTTAATTCAGCACTATTAATATTGGATTGCGCGACCCGGAACATTGCTCCGACAAATCTCGGCGAGTAGCAGCTTGGGTTCTGGTCGCGAGGGCGATTGCGGCGTACAGAACTCAATGAATGAAGGTGGTCTATACGAATCTGCCATGTTACATTCCTCAGGAACAATGAAGATTAAATATTAACAATATTAGCGGTAGGTTAAGCACGATGCCTGCATCGCGAGCTTCCTTGCCGGATTGCCGCCATGGGATCTGGAAGCAAAAGTTGCCGCGACAAAACGCGGCTCGGTGGACAGAGCTCCGGCAGGATCTCATGGCGACATGGAGAGGGTGATTGTCGCGCGTAGGCGTTTTTCTGGTGGTTGCCACTATTGATCCTGGCTTTCAGGAGTTGCAGTGGTTTGGAAATAGTGCGTTGGGATTATCGCAACCCAGCGCTGGGCACGCCACAATTGCGGCGGTAACGCCCCTCTTTGAGGAGAGGCTTGAGAGGCGTCATGGCGTCCTCACTTTCCGCCTGACGCAGGTCCTCACCGGACACGGCTGTTTCGGGAGGTTCCTGTTCAGAATAAGGCAGGAGGAAACGCTCGGATGTCACCATTGTGTGTACCGCCCGGAGGACACGGTGACGGTCTGACCAGCTTGGGCGGAGCACCGCCGTGTCGTCGTGGAGGCGATCGGCGGTGGCGACCTCTCACGTCTGCGAAGCAGTAATGCTCGCAAAGGAGGAGGCGGCACGCGTGAGCGAGGCGCTAAGTAGAGCCAACGCAGGAGGCGGAGAGGAACACGGGTGGGTTTTAGTCAGTAAAGTCTGACACGTCCTCCCGCTTCACCCAGAGCGGGTGAAGTCATTGTATGAAGGTAAACCAAAAAAAAAATGGTGCGTCCGGTTTTCGTGTGACTCAGGCGAATCGATAAAATTTGTGGGGATCTTCCGGCCACATAATGTGACTGTCACTGCAGCTTGACAGGCTCTGACTCCGCCGTAAGTCATCAGCAAGGGTAATCGTCGCATTTTCAGTTATGAATTCAATTTCCTTTCGCTTTAACATACCGTACAATGACGTAGATGCGACATTTAGCTTGGCCTCAAATTCGATGTGAGCTTGTCCGTTGACATAAGCGATACAAATCTTGACAGTTGGCCTGAGTCGTGCTGTAGATTGGTATCACCCTGGTGGGTGGAGTTGAGGGAATAAATCCCGACGTCCACTGCGCCAACTTTGTTTTTGTTGTACTTTGGACATTTGTTCCTGACTACGCTGGGCATACCGCAACCGTAACAGGTGATTTTGTGACTAGGCGTTGGTCTGGCTGCGACTGGAACTGCCGTGACATCTACCGTTAGAGTCTTGCCTTTGATGTCTTTCTTGCGACATTCCTGTTCGTTGTGGCCAAAAGCACGGCAAAAGGTACACCTGGGTCGTTTCCTTGATGGAGTGGCAAAGGTGTTGCTTGAGTTGGGGCCTGATCGTGCAGCGACTGACTCTTAAATTTGACGTACCTTTGTCAAGAATTCATCAAAGGTCGCTTCGTTTTTTTTTGGTCGTGCTGATGGTTGATACAAATGCCTCTACCACTGCCGTATTTCGAGATCCGTCAAAGCGAGCAGTGTATGAGGAAAAGCTACCAGATTTTTGTGGGACGTGATCATTCAATTTGGAATGATCAGAACCGACATATTATTGCCTAAATTTCTTCGGCTACGCCTAGGTAGTATTTTATGAAACTCAATATTTTTGACTATTTTATCCTGCCAAGTAAAATTCTACCTACCGATAGGTCCCTAACGTGAAGATAAATAATAATAAAATAACAAAATAGCGGCTACGAAAGTACCGAAAGAGAGGGAAGTCTCATAAGACAATAATAAAATATATATAGGCGTGTGGTCGCCATCGTCGTTAAGTTCACATGTAATATTGTTTTGCATCAACATTTATACACAGTAACAGTTCACAGTTAGAGTAAATGGCGTATAAAGAAATACTTTAGTTCAGTATAGGGTGTTTAAATCCTTGGTAGCGAAAGAGTATCCTTCCTCCAAAATTACATCGGTTTTTATACACAGAAAATAACAAACATAAAGTTGACAGCGGATGTAAAGATTATTAAAATTAAGCGTGTTATAGTATGAGCCAACACTTAAACGGCAAGATTGCAGCGACCTAGAAACAGTGCATAGAAACAACCTTACACGTGTAGCCTAAAGCGCTGACGCCGCACAGTGACGTTGGTCATACGATGCCCCTGTTTACCGGATGCAGGTGTTTTTCCAGAAATATGTAATTATGTGAACTAGCACTCATTCTGTATCTAGTATCGATCGGAAAAGGAATTCTATTTTTGTTATAATTAATATTGTAATTTTACTTTAATTAAAGATAGTTAAAATCATTTTAGTTTTTTTTTGGGTCCTCCGACAGTGACGTACATATTTAGCGGGTAAACATAAAGTTTAGGCGCGAAAAATCACAATTAAGCGGGAAACATCAAAAAGGAAGTTATCATAATAAATCCTTACAATATTTACTCCGACGGTAGATAGATATTTAAAATAAATAAATAGAACGGAAGTTGTCAAAGTAAATTCTTATTTACACAAAACCGGATGTTATAATATTTTAAAGAAATAAAAAGAAAACAGTCAAATTAAATCCTTATGAAATGTCAACTTTAAATCCCTTAATTTTCAAATAATTATAAATAACAGCGCCAACGCATGATGATGTGCCTCAGTTCAGGTTGTAGCCTTGGACCAATCATCATGTCTCTATTTAACGATGAACCATTGTTTAGAACACATGACGCGCCGAATACAACCCTCACCTTTTGTGGTTCTGTCATTTTTGATGACTGCGTGGTGTGGCAAATAGATGGCATATGATTCTCTTTCTCTAATTCTGGAACCACCTCCATATGACCCAACGTCAAGTACTCCTCAATAACATCAGAATATTTTATTGCAAATTCAGGATTCGATAAAATCGTTTCCGAGCAATATCGAAAGAGTTGCCAAAGAACAATGGCGTTATCTTAGCTGAATTAAATTTGAACGTCTAAAAGTAAGTTATATACGAAATAAATTCCATTAATTGACTACGTTTTTTCAATGTATAACATTAACTAAAGCATCACGGATAAAAAAAATCATTTTAAATGAAAGTTATTTGAGTTTTTCGTTAACTCTCATTAGCTTAGTGTTGCCATTTTACACTTATTCTGCCAAGTGACAAGTAGTGACCGTAGTAAGTATATCATTATTGTCTTAGTTATTATTTTATTTTATTTATTTGGGAAAACAAACGACTGCACACTGCAGCAATACATACAATTTGGGTACAAAAAAAAACAAATGTGCAATCAGCGACATTTTCCACAAAATATAAAAACATTTTACAAAATTAATGCGACGTGCGCTTACAATATTTAAATTAAAAATAAATAAAATCAGTGACAAAGATAGAACCAAACAGGCATGCAAGAAAGAATAAAACGAAATTATATAAAAATTAATCAAATTATCATTATAGAATAAAATAAAATTAACTAATTATTATTAAATTATTACAAAAAAACAAACGGAAAAAATACGGATTAAAATTTCAGCAGAATGAAAATCTACGAATTACAAATTTAAATGTCGGCAGAATTAATTGTCTCACAAACGAGGCTTCTAAATTGTCCTGCTGAGACAGCGAAGATGTCAATATTTATGAAGTTCTTATTATATTGATCAGCAAGGCGGCGTAAGGGTGCCCGCAAACCTGCGTTCGTACGACTCGAAGATACGGAGAACAGGGGTCGCACACGCACCCCACGGCTTATGATATTTCTTGGTACTATGTAACTAATCTTGCTTATAATATCAGTACAGTCGAATGCGTTATTGCAGAGGTGAAATAAAAACATTGTCTCCAAAACAAGACGTCTGGTTTTCAGATCTTGTAGCCTGTATTTACTCAAAAGATCACTATATGATGCGTAAGTACGAAAACAACGGTACTGCATGGTCTTCAAAAACTTTCTTTGAACTTTTTCAACTTCGTCTGAATATTTACTGTAGAAGGGACTCCACACCGCGACAGCATACTCTAACTGAGACCTGATTAACGATTTGTAGAGATATAAATATGCATAAGGACGGGTAAATTCTTTGCCTGATCTCATTACAAAACCGTACTTACGAAATGCATTATTGACAATTTTACTAATGTGAGCATCCAAGTGCAGTTTGTCATCCAACAAAACTCCAAGATCGCGCACCAATGTTTGTCTTGTAAGGATTATATCGTTTAAAGCGTAAGGATGTTTTACAATATTTTTGTTTTTTGTAAAACTGATGCAACAACATTTGGATATGCTAAGTTGGAGCTTATTGTCAGAACAGTATGTAGTGAACCTGTCCAGGTCCTCTTGTAAGAGAAGACAATCATGCAAATCTCGGACAGGCCTAAAGATTTTAAGATCATCTGCATACAGTAGCAATTTAGAATTTCGGAAACATGTGTTTATATCATTAATATACCCCAAAATGGAGCCCTGAGGCACACCCGAGGTAACACCTAAAGTGCTGGAAGTGAAACCGTTTATCACCACCCTCTGAGTTCTGTTTGATACGTAGGAAGAAAACCATCTCAAAAGATCGCCACGTATGCCATTGAATGCAATCTTTTTTAACAGCAGCTGATGGTCAACCTTGTCAAAGGCCTTCCGAAAATCGGTGTATATAGTGTCCACTTGAACACGAGAGTCCATACTGTTGTACAAGTAGTCCACAAAAGTTACCAAGTTGGTTGTGTTATTGTAGTTGCTTTTTGACGAATCCATGTTGTTGCTGCATGATGTTATTGTGCAATAGAGGGTATAATTTACTATGGACTAGTTTCTCGAAGACCTTTGACAAAGCTGACAGTATAGATATAGGGCGGTAATTCTCGACATCATTCTTAGGTCCAGACTTGTAAACCGGGGTTACATTTGCAACTTTCCATGCCTGAGGAAAGCATCCTTGGGAAATGGACTTATTGAATATTGTTTCCAGCGGTTTACAGATATTAACAGCTGTCTGTTTAATGAAAAACACCGGTAAACCATCTGACCCCGGCCCCTTAGAGGGATCCAATGCCTTGAGCGCATTTAGTACTTCATCTATAGTAAACTCTATGTTATTAACCAGAGTGCAGCTTTCAGAGCAGTTGTCATAAGTGGATGGGATATTAGCAGAAGTTGATGGTTCATAAACCGAATTAAAATAGTCAGAAAAAAGATTGCAAATATTTTTTGGGTTGTTAGTAGTCTTATTGTTAAATGTCATATTGGATGGGATGCCAGCAGACTTCTTTTTATTAGAAATAAACGTCCAAAAATGCTTGACGTTATGCCGAATACCGTCCTCAACTGAATCTATATATTTTTTGTAGCAAATTTTGCTTTCATCTCGGAACCTAGAACGGTACAGTGAGAACTGCTCGTAATCGGAGACATTGTGATATAACTTCCATCTAACCCAAGCCTTAGCCTTATTTTTGTAAATATGTATAAGAGGCTTTGAGAACCACACAGGAAACTTTAAAGATCTGCCGTTAGTCAGTGGTACGTGTTTCTTAATTATGTCAAAAATAATGTTTTAAAACGTATCGAGAGATGTGTCAACGGATTGGTAACTTAAGACGTCACTCCAATTTATTTCCTTTAAATCGTCATTAATTTTGTCATAATTTGCCTTGTAATAATTATACTTTTTACCTGCCCTGTGTCCCATTGATCTCTGAGTCAAACGCAGCGAGATGAGTACACAGAACGGAGGATGGTGGTCATCAAGCTGCAACAAATAATCCGCGGGTATGGAAATAGTGCAATTATCATTACTTATGACTAAGTCCAATATCTTTCCGTTCAGATTCCTTGCTGTGTTATATTGATAAGCATCCAGAAAAGACATAAAAGCATTCAAGTGACCACATACGGGAGAATTACCTCTGCAGATTCGAGCAGATTGGGAGACACTATCTGTGCAAGCAACCCAATCGATCTCTGGCAAATTGAAGTCTCCTAACAAATAAAAATTTTCAATGGTGCTGTCATCGATTAGTGCCTCCAATAAGTGAAAATATTCGGTATATACACATTCAGGCGTTCTGGGTGGTATATACGCTGCCGCAATCACTTGGAATTTACCTCCAGTCGTGCTTGGTAACTGCACAAGGATATGTTCTATGCTGCTGTTCATAGATGAACGTGGAGTTACCCAGACCGAACGCAAATCCTTTAAAACAGCTACGAGAACACTACCTCCATCCTTCTTATTAGTGGCCACGCGATCACGGTCGCATCGATATACCTCAGAACGCTCATCTATAAACTCTTCGTTATATATCTCGGGCGTCAACCAGGTCTCAGTCAGAACTATCACATCATAACAGTTGGCTAAGATATTCATATGAAGAATATGCAATTTAGTGCGGACTCCCCTGCAGTTTTGATAATATATTACTAATTTATCAGTCATTATTGCGTAGGAATCTACAGGAAATAGGAGACACACAATCATTATCCGCTACCAACACAATCGCAATACATGCGACCGTGCTAATAGCAAACGCAAGATTGATGTCCAATATAACAAAAGGGAATGAACGAAATACAGGAAACAAGCAAGGCCCGAATAAATAGATCAGCCTTATCAATAATAACAAGCAATACACACAATATTCGACTAAATTGACAAAAATCTGTACCATTAATACGAAATATATACCAAAGTTACCGCCTAGCAAAAAACTCATAGCAAATGTTTGTATAAAAACTCTTACAAAGTCAGATATCACGCAGGTGAAACAGTTAATCCCAGAAATACTCTCTGTCTTACAATAAGAGTAGCCGAGACAAAAATCAATACATGCACACAGGAAAACAAAGAAAAAGATACTCATAATTTCCAAAAGCCGTGCAGATTCAAAACCATCAAGCAAGCCCATCAAGCGACACGTGCAGCGCCCTGGTTGTCAGTCGGTGCCGAGATCCCAGGCTTAATTTTCGCGACGTCTTGCGGGGTTCGGACAGCAAAAGCCCTTGCCCCCTCCTTTTCACGAACAAGAATGGTTCCGTGTTTAACCCACAGGAACTTATAATAAAATTGTGCTTTTTGGCAGCATCTCGACACTCACGAAACAACTGCTTGCTCTTCAAAGTAAGGTGCTCATGCATATATACAGGCAGCTTCGTTCCTGATATACCAATTTGGTCAGTGGCAAGTCCCTCACCTAATCGATGGGCACTCAGGAGATTGTCACGCAATATACGTGTTGCCAATTTCACGATTATATTTTTGGGCTTGCTGTTTTGCTGGTGAGCGTGTGGGACGTGGTGAATCGAAACTATTTCACTCTGCTGTACATTACACTTTAAAGCGGCTCCAATATTATGCATCAGGGACGGAAGATTTTCATTACGCCTTTCTGGGACGTTGCATATCTCTAAGTTGCAATTTCGAGCATTCTGCTCCAAATAGTCGATCTTCGCCACAAGTTCAAGTCTCCTGAATACGTTTGCCTAGGTTATTGACTTTCATGCTGAGATCGGTGTGGGTTAAAATTTACATTATGGGCCGCTGATTTATGGCACGGCAAGAAGGAGGGAGGGGAGGGGGGAGTGGGGGATGGCCCCCTGTACCATCCCCACTACTCGGAGCCCCATGGTTATGGAGATATCCATGGTTAAAGTTTTTAGGTTAGAATAAAAATTTCCATCAATATCCATCGATTTTTGGGGCGGTAAAGGGGGTTGGGAAGTGGGGGGATAGGGGGGCTACCCCACTGTACCATCCCCACCCCGCGAAACCCCATGGTTATGGAGATATCCATGGTTAAAATGTTTACAATTACTTTTTAACAACAATGTCGACGGAGCCGGAGACGGGGCTCCTATTCCTGTCTGGAGGGTCTAAAGTAACCTAACACGAAGAAGATGACGGGAGCTGAGTTCGCTCGCTTTGCTCGCTCACTTCAGCTCCCGTCATCTCTTCGAACCTAACCTGTCCGTGTCGGGGTGCCCTAAGCTCCCGAGCTCGCTTCGCTCGCTCTTGGACTAATTCTTATTTTTTTTCTCCACGAAAAACATAAAAAAAAAAAAAAACCGAGTCTTGAAAATTTGTAAAAAGCTTTCTTTTTATGAGTAAACCTATACAAAAAATATGAACTTCCAAATCAGCGGCCCATAATGGAAATTTTATCCTATTATTCAACTCTGAGACTCTCTGTTGTATAATTACTTGCTCAGAGCGAAGAGAACTAATATCTGTTCTAATGTCTGACGTTATTTGAGTGAGTGAGGCAAGTTCATCCTTCATTGTGACCACACTTTTAGACATTCATTCTATTTATGCTTATTTCCATGTCGCGCCTCCAATCGTTTAAAGAATTCTTAAAATCCCTAAATTCCGAGGACAGCGCCGGCTTTTTGCGCTTCGTTCGACGCTCGTTCTGTTCGACGCTCATTTCCGAAACAGATGCTATTTGTCAGTATTGAATGGAACTTTTTCTTTTCTGGAGACGAACGGTTAGCAATCTTTGTTAAAATTTATGACAATTTTAAAAACGGAAAAAGAATTGCGTTTGGTCAGATCCGAACCTGCGACTCGACGAGCAGCCGCAGTGTTCAAAAAGCGGCCGTGGTACCACTCGACCACGGTGACTTAACAGACGTAGCTGAATTTTGGAACCGTTACCAAAATTTCATTTGAGAATGACTTGCAATATGCTAATCACTAATGAGTTTCTTTGTTCTCACAATCACATGAGTCACTTTGAACACTTAATAACTTTGAATTACAAATGGTTTTATACTGTTTTTAGATGCAAATAAATATAAAACTGCAGTTATTTTGCAAAAAATGTGCAAGTTAGGGTCCCACTAGAGTAACTGTATATAACACAACAAAAATTTGCCACATTCAGCAGATAATTGCCACTTATTTCGAATTATTTTACGGACAGACTAAAACACACTGTACTGAGAGCGACAGTCGCACGCCGAATGAATTATAATAAAACATAGTAAATATATCAACAATATATAGTAGGAACGGCGACCGCAAGATACCCTACGCTATATGATACTAAGATAAGCCCCATGGCACGTGTTCATAAAAGTGATGCTGAGTTTCGAAAAATTGGTGGAAATTTTTAGAATTGGCCGAAAGTACAAAAAAGTCTAATATAGTGAAAAAAATTAATGCCACTTACGTCATTTGATACCGAGAGGATACTTGTGGCATCAAATAGCACTATATTGGTAGTTACAGAAAAATCTTGTCTGCCAGTTCCTGTATGGCCGGAAGTGCTCGGCAGACTGTTTCAAAGGTAACGATTCGGACCCCCAAACTACGTCATTTGATACAAAGATGAAATTAGTCGCAAATGTTAGGTATTAATTCAATATTGAATTATGTACTAGTCTGCCTAAGAAATTCTGGCCGGAACCCCTTCCCATGTACTTAAATTAAATAAGGTACAGTTGTGAGGAAATCAGTTTAATTTGAAGAGTTTGTGATATGTACGCACCACAGTAGGTATATAATGTGGGGAAACCTCACACACAGAGTTAAGGCATCAGTTTGTAGTTATGTTATTATACATATATCTATATTCTTATATCTATCTATATATATATATATCTATAAAAGCGAAAGGTGACTGACTGAATGACTCACTGACTGATCAATCAACACACAGCCAAAACCACTAACCTAGAAGATTGAAATTTGGCAGCAAAGTTCCTAAAGTGACATAAGTAAGCACTAAGTAAGGATTTTTGGAAATTCTACCTCTAAGGGGGTAAAAATGGGGGTTGAAAGTATGTATGAAAAATCTAATTCCTTCGGCTAAAGTTCTTGATTAGTTTCAAGAATTTTTGCCGAAGGGATTAGATTTTTACACAAATACTATTCTTGACATTATTCGTTTTTCGAAACTACCCCCAAATGATGATTTAGAAGTTGTATTTTTATTTTGAAGTTTGTATGGAAAATCAAATAAATAATAAAGAATGACATGAATAATAAAGGTTGTGACTAATATTTTTGAAACAACCCCCAAAAAACGATAGACCGTAGAGGGGTCTAGATCAAAAACGAAACCCCCCTGCAGTATGATTCTTAGCAAACTTTGCCACCAGCTAAATCGTCTTCTGGGGCGACCCCTTTCGTATGATAAATGATAGATAATTTTATTTTTGTAAGTTGGTTTGTACAAACACTTTTACATGTCGATTATATTTTACCCGGCTGCAAGGAAAGGTTTATATTTTCGCGCCTATCTTGTATGTATGTAATATTCTTTATTACCTCGTATCTTTCAAACCACTTTATATTAACCACTATAATTAAGACATCGTTAGATAGGTCTTGGCCGCCCAAGTGTTCTTAGATAAGTGCCGTTAAATAAAAAGAAACATGGCGGATTTTGGGCGCCATATTATAGGGGTTGCAATTTTAATTTTTTTCGGACCCCGTCAAGTGGAAGGAGAGAGTATCGAATTTATCGACCGATTTTCTTCTTGTTTACGTCTTTTTAGTTCGCTTTTTAAGCAGTCGGGTTTTTTGTTTGAATTAACTTTTTTTATTAAAACTAGATGAGGTTGGCGTTTCCTCCGCGAAAAACGAATAGATACAACCTTTATTTAGATGATTTTTCGTGCCAAGTTTCAAGAATTTTGGCCGTGGGAATTAGATTTTACATACAATCTTTCAACCCTCTTTTTACCCCCTTAGGGGTGGAATTTCCAAAAATCCTTACTTAGTGCTTACATATGTCACTTTAAAAAATTTGCTGCCAAATTTCAACCTTCTAGGTTTAGTGGTTTTGGCTGTGCGTAGATCGATCAGTCATGTCAGTCAGTTTATACTTATGTATAAACATATAGATATATGTGTAATAATATAACTACAAACTGATGCCTTAACTCTATGTATGAGGTTTCCCCACATTATATACTTACTGTGGTGCGTACATATCACAAACTCTTCTAATGAAACTGGTTTCCTCACAACTGCACCTAATTTAATTTAAGTACATGGAGAGGGATTCCGGCCAGAATTTCTTCGGCAGACTAGTACATAATTCAATATTGAATTAATACCTAACATTTGCGACTAATTTCATCTTTGTATCAAATGATGTAGTTGGGGATCCAAATCTTTACCTTTGAAACAGTCTGCCGAGCACTTGCGGCCTTAGTATCACGCCTTAACTTAGTATCACGTGACGTAGGGGATCTTGCGGTCGCCGCTCCTACATATATGTCTAAGTGTAGGTGTCCTTGCAGGTAGGTAAGAATACTGTAGTGAATACACATAAATGAATTACTTAATTTCAATTAATAATAGGCAAAAAGATTAGAATCCCAGTAAAAAAAAATGTGGCTTGGTTGTTGACGACGACCACAGACTACTTAGAGATACTACGTATACGACGACCTTTTGATACAAGTCAAAGTCGCTTAATAAATAAATATACGGTACTCTTTCCAGAGATTTCATATTTTATGCTGAAATAATTAGGAAAGGGAAATACTAATGCGATATTGTACTTTTACTGCCACGAAATTCTAATAATATTACATAAGAAACACATTATTAAAAGTTACCTAGACATAACCTACAAAAGTTCATGACTGAATATCTATTATTTTCGGCATTCTTTAACAAAAATTCTTGCACAAACTAATTCAGAAGATGACCCTGAGTTAAACCAGATATTTTTCATTTAGAGTCGTAGGAATTTTATCTCAGCTAAAACAATGTATGGGTTTCTGCCATTGTCCTTTACACTCGGGATCCTTTGTCTTGAAAGGCAATCTTACTACATAGCGACCTGCTGAATCTCTTTTAACAGTTTCTGCAAAGAAGTCCTCGCAGGCCTGTTCTTCCTCTGATAAAAACATTTTGTCAGAAGAAAGTTCCTCTAACTCCCAGAACTTCCAGGTCATCAGTCAAATGAGTGTGCATGTTCACGATTTTATTTTTTTGCAGAGAACCTTGCTTGATTTGTGAATGTATACAGCCTGAGAGAATCCATCCAAGTCTGGTATTCTAAGCCACAGGCAACCCAGGTGTACCCTTGATAACACCATCCATTAAAATCTGGCAATATACTTCTGCTCCTAGTAAAATATCAATTTTATTCGGAGCATCAAATGAAGGATCAGCTAGCTTTAGATCCGACGTTTGAGGTGACAACGCTGTCAAAACAATCTTCCTCTCAGGAAGAAGTGATGTGATGTTCTTTATAACATGAGCCTTCACAACAACTATAAAGTTGGGATCGTGGCGTGACTGAATCCTTATGTTTACAAAACATTTAGAGTGCAATGTTGTACTCTGGTCACAGCCAAGTCCTGAAATAAAGCTCTTTTTTTTTAAATCTTTTATAGGCTTGCGCTTGACCACTATCTCACCTGATGGTAAGCGATGATGTGGTCCACGATGGAGCACGCTTGCCTAGAAGTAACCTATTCACTCTTGATTTAAAGACCCCTAGATTGTAGCTATCGGGAAACACAGACTCCGGCAGGGAATTCCACTCCTTAGCTGTACGCACAATAAAAGTATTCTCAAAACGCTTAGTGCGTATGGGTGGGATGTCCATGTACCGGCGATGGCGCATCGCCGTACGTCTGGTAGTCCGATGATGAAACGGGCTGGGTGGGATTAGATCATGCAATTCCTTCGCACACTCCCCGAAATGTAACCGATAAAAAACCGACAAGCTGGCAACTCGGCGACGATGTTCAAGGCTCTGGAGCTTTGACTTAACCAGTGCCTCATCGCCGATGAGCCTCTTGGCCCGCTTTTCGATCGATTCTAGTGCATCAAGCTGGTATTTGGCAGATCCGTCCCAGAGATGAGAACAATACTCCATGCATGATCGAACTTGCGCTTGATACAAGCTGAGCAGCTGTTCTGGCGTGAAGTACCTTCTCACCTTCGCAAGGATCCCTAACTTTTTGGCAGCCAGCTGAGCCTTTGCCTCAATGTATGGGCCAAAATTGAGAGTCGATGTCAACGTAACGCCAAGAAGCTCAAGATGGTCAGTTATTGGCACGGTAACATCGCGGAAAGTTGGAGCCGGGTGAAATTGGCTCTTTTTAGCAGAAAAAAGACACGCCTGGGTTTTAGCAGCATTAAACTTGACCAGATTGGCATCGCCCCATTCGGAGACTGCCTGCAAGGACAGGTTCAAGCGCTCCACCATGGCCTCCCGGAGAGACTGGATCTGAGGCCCGGTAGCACGAGCGTTGGACAAGTATCTCCCAGCAACAGTGCTGTCGTCTGCATACCCAAAGGTGCCGGGTTTTAGCAGATCGTTAATGTGCAACAAGAATAAAGTTGCTGAGAGAACCGACCCCTGAGGGACCCCGGCATTAATATCCAAGTGGTCCGAAGAGCAGCCATCGATAACCACTCGAATGGACCGATCTCTCAGGAAGTCTGCAATCCAATCACACAGACCACCGGGCAAACCGAATGAAGGAAGCTTACCTAGCTTACCAATAAGGCTTTCGTGCCAGACCCTATCAAATGCCTTCGAGATGTCTAAGGAGACGGCAAGCGCTTCCCCGTGCCTCTCAATGGCCTCACTCCAGATGTGAATGGCATACGCTAGAAGATCCCTAGTAGACCGATTTCGGCGGAAGCCGTATTGGCGGTCACTTAGGATATCGTTTGCTTCTAGGTATGCCAGGAGCTTAGTGTTGAGTACACGCTCCATACTCTTACAGAGTATGGACGTTACAGAGATGGGTCTGTAGTTAGCCGGGTCAGCTCGACTGCCTTTCTTGGGCACGGGCTGTACGTTGGCTTGCTTCCAAGCATTCGGCACTTTTCCAGTCTCATATGAAAGGCGGAATAGGCGTGTCAAGATCGGAGACAGTTCAGGCGCACAGGTTCTAAGAACTATAGCTGGTATGCCGTCCGGGCCGCTAGCCTTGTACACGTCGAGGTTGCGCAGCACCCTACGGACGTCCTATTGATGGATACGAATGTCAGACATACTCGTCTCGCATCCATCAGGAGAAGGAGGGGGCCGCGCGTCACCAGGATTCAGACGTGAAGATTCCGCAAAAAGAGAGGCAAATAAATTTGCCTTCTCCTCAGCGAAGTGGGCCAGCGACCCGTCGGGTTTCAGCAGTGGTGGTAGTGAGGGACGTCAGAAGTTCGACTCGACCGACTTAGCCAGAGACCAAAACGCTTTACTACCTGCTGGGTAAGAAGCAAGTTTGGTCCCTATTCGGCCGATGTGGTCGGACCGAGCCCTTCGCAACACCATCTTGCAGGACTTGGCAGCCCTGTTGAAGGCTCTCTTCTTCTGACCCACGTAACTCGCCTTACGCGATCGAGCGTCGACCCAAGCCAGGTACGCCCCTTGTTTAAGCGCATCGGCGCGCTTACATTCGGCGCCAAACCATGGCCGGTCTTCGCTAGACATTGATACGTCAGAGAACGGAATGTAGTACTCCATTCCCTGAAGCAACACATCCGTCATGGCGTCCGCGCACTACGATGGATCAGTCGAAGAAAAGCAACTAGGCTGCCAAGGATAGCATCCGAAGAAAGATCGCATACCATCCCAATCTGCTTACTTGTACCGCCAAACCCGCCGGGTGCCTCTTGGGCTGGGATCGGGCGGGGAATAGACGGACACAGACTTCACCAGACAGTGATCGGAACTTTCCAAAGGAGAAGCTATTGACACGGAGTATCTGTCTGGATCTGTTGTCAGCAGAAGATCCAAGCAATTGGCTGTGTGTGAATCAACATCCGGTACCTTCGTTGCCCCCTGGACCAGCTGGGTCAGGTTTAGCGCTAGCGAAAGCTTACGCATCTCCCGTCCAGCATGATCAGTTTACTGGTAAGGGAAGAGCCACTCCTGGTGGTGGGCATTTAAGTCTTCCAGTAACACTTATTGGGCGGAAGGGTACCGCTGCTGTGCCGTATCAGCCGCCTCACTGATGTGCTCTGTGTGCCTGGTTGTCTCCTGATCTCCGCTGTGCGAACGGTAGACACAGGCGTAGATAATTTTATCCAGACCTGTGTCCACTAAAGCCCACAGCGTTGAGAATCTGGAGTCCTCAAGGTTACGGAGACGCCGATTGCAAGTATCGTCACGGGCGTACATACACACACCCGCGCGCGGTTTAAAATTGTGCTCCAGAGTAAACCCTGGGTAAGATAAGTACGACGCGTCTGACGGACTCGCTATCTGCGTCTCCGTAAGGAAAAACAGCGCTGGTTTCTCAGCCTCCACGTGGTAGTGGACTGCAGAGAGATTTGAGTGCAGACCTCGAATGTTGGTAAGGTGCACTTTGTGGGTGCAGCCGCTGTCTGCTGTCAGCTCTTGTCTGTAATCTTCTTTAGACCAAGCATTTGTATAGCCTGCGCCAAACTTCTTGGCCGCCCTGAAGTTGGTTTACCGGATGCGCGAGGCACGAAACGGTGCTGTTTTTGTATGAGATTTACTACTGCGCAGCCATTGTAGCCAACTTCAGGGCGGCCAAGAAGTTTGGCGAGAACTATACCGAGGATTCGGTAATAAACGATGCTTGAGATCCTTGGTCTAAGAGAGATCTTAAAACGAAAGTGCCTGTTCTCGCTTCTACCTGTACTAAGGCAGTGGCCAATAGCACTTGGCTGTTCACACTGGAGAAACAAGACACAACGTTAACTGGATTCTCGGTCTGTGGAGATTGATCCGTACCATCATCCTATTGATCACGTGAGTTGTGACCTTTAGGGATTGATTTCTGATGAAGGAGAGAGTGATGCTTCTTCCTACAAATACGACAATTGGTTGACTGACGACATGAAAATACCGAATGATTTGAACCGAAACAGTTAAAACATAACTTATTGGTTTGGATAAACTTACGACGTGTTTCAACGTCTTCCCTTGCAAACTTTTTGCAATTCATCAATTTATGGTCTTCATCACAAAACTCACATTTTGAATTTGATGTGGCATGCATGACCTTAGTTGCGCGAGTACTATTATTTGAGTTGTTAACCGTATTATCCAAAAACTCAAGAGATCTGAATCGTTGGTCTAAGAATTCTTGCAAGTAACTTATTTTAGATAGTTCGTCATTGAACTTACAGATTTGAACTTTCCATAACTTTCTAGATTCAGTATCAAGTTTCAAACTCACAATTTAAATTACAATAATATCCCATGAAGAAATATCAATATCTAAATTTTTGAGGGCGTTTAAACATTCATTTGTGGTATCAAGTAATTATTTAGTGGCACTGGATGATTCTGATTGTATGTTCTTTTGATTCATGAAACGTTTTATAATACAAATAGCAAGGTGTAATTTATTATTATAGCGATGTTCTAATTGATCCCAACAGACTTTTTAATTATATGCCGTGATAGGAATATGCCGTAAAAGTTGCTCGGCCTCACCTGTTAAATAGCCTTTGATATACTGAAGCCGTTGAACGTCGTCCAATGCTTTGTTGCTATGTATTAACGATATGAAAAAATCACGAAAACTTGTCCATTCGGTGTATTTGCCGCTAGAAGTAGTATTGGAAATCTTGGGTAATCTAATACTAAAGTATTGACTGACGTTTGACTCATTAACCTTAGAACTAGACAATGCAACAGTATTAGAATCGATCTTAAACCTAAGCAAACAATCCTTTGTTTCCGTTTTATATTCCGTGTATAGTTCTTCAGTTACGTCATATGCATCAGTTGTGTAATAAGAAGACTTAACCAATTCCTTGTGATTTAATTCCGAAACGATGTCCCTATGTGTTTCGCGATATGAAGTCCAATAATTTTCCAGAGTTTCAAGAATGGTTGCAAAAATGGAATGCTAAAAGTGTAAAAATGTGTTATCTAAAAAAGGGTCGCTACAGCGCTACTACCAAGTGTTTACACAAATGGAATGCCAAAAGTGTAAAAAAGTGTTATCTAAAAAAGGATCACATTTTAATTGTCAAGGTCAGTGTCAAGGAACTTTTCACAGAAGTTGTGTGAAGGTATTAGCTGCGGATATGAAGGCAGGTAAAATCCGTATTTACTGCAACAACTGTGAGGATGAAGAAACTGACGATGAAGAGCCCGAAGACGATAGTCAAGGACAAGATCCTGAAGGACATTCAAAAAAAGGTCAGTGCGATCCCTGGTCTAAAAAAACAACTTGATTCCATAAAGGAAAGTATGGTCTTGCTCTCTGATAAGTACGATACGTTATTACACAAGCACGAAAAATCTAAAGATAAAATTCATAAGCTAGAAAAGGCGGTAGAAAACGTAAATAATAAATGCATCTACCTCGAAAAGTGTAATCTCGCCCTTGAACAATCTCTGCACGGGTACGAGCAGCATACTCGCAAACACAATATCGAGATAGTCGGTAATTCGGTATAGAGCAGCTGCCTGATGAGAATGTGAAAGAGGTTGTTGATAACATTGGGAAGATCATCGAAGTAAGTAGTGGCGACATCGAGTGGGTAAGACGAAATCAACCACGAAAACAAGGGAGTAAACCACCTACTATTACTGTTGGATTTAAGACGTCAGGAACAGAGAGTCGTGATGCATGGCTAGCAAAACGGCGTAAGTTGACTGAGGTAACGAGCAACATGGTAACGGGAGGAACAAGTGAAAATAAGATTTTTATTAATGAGGACCTAACTAAAACTACTCGCGCCTTACTCTGGACTACCAAGAAACAATTGAAAGACCTATACAAATATGTATGGGTGATGCATGGTAAAATACTTGTAAAGAAACTTGATGGAGACAAATCAGTATGGGTGAGAACGGAAGCTAACCTTAACGCCTTACTTAAAGTGAAGTGATCGCGTTAAATATAAATATACCTACATACATTTTGAATAGTGTTTATGTGTTTAATTTCCAGCTCATCATTCGCAGCTCTAGACTGTATAGATTTAATCTCGGACGATTCAATCGACACGGCCGAAGTTGGTAGTTTCAGTGTTTGGCTATCGTCATTCAAGACGAAACATGACTTTTGTATCGTTCACGTAAACATAAGATCTATCAAGAAAAACTTTAATGAATTACTTGTAACCTTAGGCAGTAATTTAAAAGATTGATGTCTTAGTTCTAACTGAACCTAATATAAACTTTTCTTTGTTAAGTTTCTATAAAATCAAAGGGTTTAATGTAAACATTTATACCCGCACTGGCCGTAGAGGTGGCAGTGTGCTGGTATATACGCGTGACTCACTCAATGCTCGAGTTAAAGAGACGGTTCATACAAATAGTATGCGAGCTGCTGAGTGCGTTCCCATTGTACTCGGGGGGAGTGGAAGTGATCCGATATATTTGTTATCTATATACAGACCACCACGTATAAATAATGAGAAAAAATTATTACAATTTTTAAATGAATTACGTAATATATTAGAGAGCTTGCCTAAAAATATAAAAATTTTACTTTGTGGAGATATTAATATAAACCTTATAAATGAGGAAGATACTTATGTAATGCAATATGAAGACTTACTAGCTGAATTTGGACTGGTAAAATGTATTAACAAAATAACACGAAAGGAAATTGTGCAAGGAAAAATTGTGGAGTCCTGCCTAGATCATATTTATATTCGAGCCCCATTATCAGTTATAAGTTCTGCAGTCATACAGCATAAAATATCGGATCATTTCTACGAATCAGCTACGGTGCAGTGGAACCGCGCTCCGTCAGGTGATAACGCGGGTACCTGAGAAATCGGAATAGGCATGCGTCCCGTGCGATTAGCAACCAAACTGTTGCGCATCGAGGCGTACAATCGCATGGTTAGAGAAAAATTACTTGCCACTGATTTTAACGCTTTGATGGCTATTGAATGTCCTATAGAATTGTATAATGCGCTTAGACAATTGTTCCTTAATATTTATAATGAATGTTATAGGACTCAAATAATAAGTAACAGTAAAAGAGGTAACAAAAGTTGGGTGACATATAACATAAGAAATATGATAACAGAAAGAGATAGATTGTTTGATATATGGAGCAATGATCCAAAAATATGATAAAACTATTAAATTATACTAAGGGCCAGTTTCTGAAGTCGACGTTACATCTCAAATCAGCTGACAATTTGTCACAAATTAACCAGCCGTCAGTTGTCAGTGAGTTTCTCAACGCTTCATCATCGAGAAATTACGTAATCGCTTGTTACATTAAATAATCGACATTAATTTATTTCGGTTGGCTACCCTAGCTGGTATTCATTCACTACTATAACGTAATCAGTAACTTTAAATAGTATTTTATCTTGAGAGGCTGGGTTGGTGTAGCCGCCAAGTTAAGCAAACCTTACCAAGGTCGATTTTTGGATGGGTAACCACTTATTTTTTTGGTTTGCTTGTTTTTGGATAGGTGACCCCACACAGGTTAAGCAACACTTACCAAGGTTATTCTTTGGATGGGTGACCGCTTTTTTTTGGTTCGTTTTGGATGGCTGACTCCGCCAGGGTAAGCAACACTTACCAAGGTCAGTCTTGGGATGGGTGACCACTTTATTTTGGTTCGCTTGTTTTTGGATGGGTGACCCTGCCAGGGTGCGCAACACTTACCAAGGTCACTATTTGGATGGGTGTCCACTTTTTATGGGTTCGCTTGTTTTTGGATAGGTGACCTTGTTAGATGTTGTTTAACCTAGTGGGGTGATAAAGTCAAAGGATGGGTGATCAACATTTTTGTGGTTATGGTCACCCATCCAAAGACTGACCTTGGTTAGTGTTGCTTACCCTGGCGGAGTCACCTATCCATAAACAAGCGATCCAAAAAAAAGTGGTTACCCATCCAAAGACTGACCTTGGTTAATGTTGCTTACCCTGACGGAGTCACCTATACATAAATAAGCGATCCAAAAAAAGATGGTCACCCATCCAAAGACTGACCTTGGTTAGTGTTGCTTACCCTGGCGGAGTCACCTATCCAAAAACAAGCGATCCAAAAAAAAGTGGTCACCCATCCCAAGACTGACCTTGGTAAGTGTTGCTTACCCTGGCGCGGTCACCACCCCAGCCGCTTCAAGTTAAACACAAACCTATCCAGAAGCTGACCATAGTAAGTACTAAGTACAGGGTACAGTCAACACTGACCTGGGGATCGAACCTTTCTCACGCAACAGTAACAGTTTTTTTTTTTTTAATTTATTTACATCAATACACATCACATCACATCATCAGCCTATTAATGTTCCCACTGCTGGGACACAGGCCTCCTCTCTGTGAGAGGGGATGGGCCGTAATCCACCACGCGGGCCCAGTGCGGGTTGGTGGATGTCACATGTCTTCGAATTTTTGGTTCTAGGATATGCCGGTTTCCTCACGATGTTTTCCTTCACGGTTTTTGAGAGCAGTGGTGATTAAATAATTTACACAAAGTAAAGCGCCTGCCTGGGTTCGAACCCACGACCTACAACTTGTAAGTCGCGGCCGATACCACTGGGCCACCACTGCTACAAAACACAATCAATACAAAATAACAATTTTTGATAATTGTGTCAAGTTTTTATAATGTAATTAATTTAAAAGTTTGTAATATCCAATTTTTTTTTTAAATCTTCGTAATTAATTAATTGATATAAATTAACGTTTGTTTTATAATTCAACCCATACCATAGTTTTCGCCGACCCCTATTATCTTTTTATCGTAATATAAATTTAAAACAAATGTAGGCTTATGCCTTTAAAAGCATAAAATTAATTTTAATCCGCGAATAATCGACCAATTTCCAACAATTATAAATTAGGCTCGTTGACAAGATATTAACTTTGAAAAAGGTGCTCAGAAACCCAAAACTGCTGTAACATGCGGTTAATTCGAGATTTTACTCAAATGTGACAAATTGTCAACCACTTGTCACACTTGGATGTTGAGAAACTGAAAGTAGAATTAACAGGCGATTAATCCTCGATTACGTTAACAGCCCGATAATTGAGAGCTGGGAAACTGGCAGTAAAGGGGCCAGTTTCTGAAGTCGACGTGACATCTCAAATCAGCTGACAATTTGTCACAAATTAACCAGCCGTCAGTTGTCAGTGAGTTTCTCAACACTTCATCATCGAGAAATTACGTAATCGCTAGTTACATTAAATAATCGTCATTAATTTATTTCGGCTGGCTACCCTAGCTGGTATTCATTCCTACTATAACGTAATCATTAACTTTAAATAGTATTTTATCTTGAGTGGCTGGGTTGGTGTAGTCACCAAGTTAAGCAAACCTTATAAAGGTCGATTTTTGGATGGGTAACCACTTTCTTTTTTGGTTCGTTTGTTTTGGATGGCTGACCCCGCCAGGGTAAGCAACACCAAGGTCAGTCTTGGGATGGGTGACCACTTTTTGTTGGTTAGCTTGATTTTGGATGGGTGACCCTGCCAGAGTAAGCAACACTTACCAAGGTCAGTCTTGGAATGGGTGACCACTTTTTGTTGGTTCTATTGTTTTTGGATGGGTGAACTTGTTAGATGTTGTTTAATCTAACGGGGTGACTTTAGGATGGCTGATCAAAATTTTTGTGGCGATGGTCACCCATCCAAAGACTGACCTTGGTTAGTGTTGCTTACCCTGGCGGAGTCACCTATCCATAAACAAGCGATCCAAAAAAAAGTGGTCACCCATCCAAAGACTGACCTTGTTTAGTGTTGCTTACCCTGGCGGAGTCACCTATCCACAAACAAGAGATCCAAAAAAAAGTGGTCACCCATCCAAAGAGTGACCTTGGTTAGTGTTGCTTACCCTGGCGGAGTCACCTATCCATAAACAAGCGATCCAAAAAAAAAGTGGTCACCCATCCCAAGACTGACCTTTGTAAGTGTTGCTTACCCTGGCGCGGTCACCACCCTAGCCGCTTCAAGTTAAACACAAACCTATCCAGAAGCTGACCTTGGTAAGTACTAAGTACAGGGTAAAGTCAACACTGACCTGGGGATCGAACCTTCCTCACACGCACTAGCGTGAGGAAGGTTCGATTCCCAGGTCAATAACAGTTTGTTATTTTTAACAATTTTTGATAATTGTGTCAAGTTTTTATAATGTAATTAATTTAAAAGTTTGTAATATCCAATTTTTTTAAATCTTGGTTTTCAACTATTAGTACATTGTTCACCGAGAGGAGAAAGTGACCGATTACCGTCGAGGGTGTCGTTTGAAGCCCGAGCCGTAGGCGAGGGCTTTAAAACACCCGAGATCGGGAATCGCACTTTCTCTCGAGTGATACATAGTGCTTTATACTACACCTACGAGGAAAATAAAAAACTAAATCTTTACTAATTGAAATTTATATTGAAATTGTTGCAGTTAGTGAAGCTTAATGTAACACTTTTTCCATTAATGTTTGTTTGAGATGTTTGCGACAATGTAGGAGGAATAACTGGCTGTGCTGTTGGCACTGCGCTCGTAGAAGGCTGTGGTGCCAAAGGGGCAACTGGCTGCTGAGGGGCATCTGGCATCGCCGCGCTCGTTGATGGTTGAGGAGATGAGTCTTGATGCACATTAATCGATCCCGATATTTGGTTATTTATTCGTGTTTTGTTTTCTACGGAATTCTCTATGTAGCTTTCTGCAACAGCGGACGATTTCCAACCACCGTGACGTTTTATTGTGGTTAAATCAGCACCAGTATCGGCAAGAATAGTCGCTGAAGTTCTGCGAAAGCAGTGGCCAGTGTATTCTAGTGGATTGAGTAAATTAAGGTAGGAAGCTATTTCTCTTGGCACAGTACTTATTTTGTTTTTCCCAATTACTTGTTTCGTACATTTTTTGTTTTTATATTGTAGTAAAAACCGATTGGTTTTGGGGTCACTGGGGCGAATTTCGTTATATTTCTTCACTATCTCATAAAATAAGCCCGATATAACAAATGATCGCTGAATTTTGGTTTTTGTGTTAGGAATATTGACGATTATTCCATTTTCGAGGATTTCGATATCGTCTGTTGTCATATCCACAAGTTCTTGCGAACGACAGGCCCCATTTACTCCTAAAATCAAAATAACCTGTAAACAAAAATATCAAACATGAAAACCTAGTAGATTTCTACTCATAAATAGGTACGTAATAAATCATAAACCAGTGCATTTTGTTCATAAACTTACCTTCATCAACAAATATTTGTCATCTGGAGCATTCTGCAAAAAGGAATAAACATCCTTTGTAGTAAGCACTTTTGATTTCTTACTACGGAATCCCTCCGACTTTCTTTTCAGAAAGTTTTTTGTATTCTTGAATATTAATGTCATTTCTTGTCAATATAGTACTTTTCAACATTGAGTACATAGACCATAACGTACTTGGTTTGTATTTTTGGGCTTTTTCACTGAAATAAGCTAGCAAAACAGTTTCAGAAAAAGAGATTTTTGCACTTTTCCATTGCAAAAAATCGTCATAAGTTTTATTATATTTTTTAATTGATTTCTGTGGTAAAAGGTTATCAATCAGTATTTTTGCTGTTTCCTTCAACTGCGGCGGAGTTAAAAATTCTTCATCATCACTATCACTACTTTTCATTTTGATAGTTTTATTTTACTTTTCTACGAAAACTGAATCCTCAAACAACACACAAATTGAAAATGGCGCCAATGGCGTCTGCAATTTTCACATGTTCTTTTTTCAAATTGTTTGACACCATCCAACACACAGCTAGTGGCCAGTGTCATTTTGCGAACTTGGAGATAAAAACTCACTGTAAAAACTTTTTGGCTTTTGATATTTAGGTTACCAGCGCATAGTCTTACCCAAAATTAAAAAAGAAAAACCACGTAAGAAATGGATGTTCATACACTTTTCTCTCCCGCTCAGATGCGTTTTCTCGCCGCATATTTGTTCGATCTGCAATGCCGTACTTTCTACCGTAAATTTGATAAAGTATCAAGGTACTTTCCGAGCAGGTGTAGTATAAAATTGATTTATTTAACATATTTTTTATAACTCAACCCATACCATAGTTTTCGCCGACCCCTATTATCTTTTTATCGTAATATAAGCCTTTAAAGTCATAATATTAATTTTAATCCGCGAATAATCGACCAATTTCCAACAATTATAAATTAGGCTCATTGTCAAGAGATTAACATTGAAAAAGGTGCTTAGAAACCCAAAACTGCTGTAACATGTGGTTAATTCGAGATTTTACTCAAATGTGACAAATTGTCAACCACTTGTCACACTTGGATGTTGAGAAACTGAAAGTAGAATTAACAGGCGATTAATCCTCTTTTACGTTAACAGCCCGATAATTGAGAGCTGGGAAACTGGCAGTAAAATGCAGCTCAGTTAATTATTTTAACATTAAACAACCTCAATACTCACGAATACAAAGTTGTTCGTAGATTATTATTAAAATAGTCATCTCATCACAAAACTATCCAAGTTTCCGGTGATCTGGATATCTTACTAATCCGAAGGTTTCGCATTATTACATCTGTGTAATATAGTCTTATGATTTTATAGTAATTAATCAATTACTAAAATTTGTTTAGTTCTCATATTTAATTATTAAATCTAGTTATTGGTTATTGAAATTATAACATCCACCATTGTTGACAACTTTGCGTAATAAGAATAACATTAGGTCATAATCAAACACATTTACTTCATCAAATGTGCAATAGTTAAAATGAGAACAAATCTAAAAGTCCTACATAGTGTTCCCGTTTTGTTAAATATCTCGTATTAATTAAACATTGAAATTAGCTTACCAAATGATGTTCATTCAAACAGATCAATACCTGAATCCACAATAAGCCAATAGATAGCGCTGAACCCAAAACCCAACTTTAATAGACATTGAAATAGTTCTATGGTTTATCTCAGTGATGACAGGATTAACGACTTTGTGTTAATTGACAATTAAAACTGATTAATTAGGATAATGAATTAGCCAATTCACGCCTACGCGGCGACATATAATACCTTCAAGTACAAATATTTATTGGAACAAAATACTTAATAAAATTTTTGTTTACGTTAATACGTATTGCGTAAAGTTTAAGTTAAATATTATTTTAACATGTAGATACCATAAAATTGAAAATTTTATAACAATTTAAATAATTAGGCGTCGGACGAGTTGGTAATGAGACTAGTAAGGATTATAGTACAAAATGATGTACATGCGAATACGACTAATTAGGAATAGCGACGGAATAGTTAATGTGACGAATTTTTATCATATCCAAAATTTCGTTATTTATTTATTTATTTATTTATTCAATAAGGCATGCCAACAACATATTTACAAATTCATTGCGGAGTCAGTTACATACAAGATGGTGCTGTGCAAACATGTCAGTTACAGGCGTGCACATCATTCACAGTCTTTAATTTAAAAAAAAAAAAAAAAAAAAAACGTCGTTATCACGGAGGCTGGTACTTTCATGATTGTAACAGCTTTTTTATACTACAGCGAATATGATGACGAAATACCTTTCATGGTTTATTTCTAATAATAATCATTAATCAGTAATTCATATATATTTCAGGGTCAAGAGTCGGTGTTCATAGTGACGGAAGTAATCAAAAAAATTACCAGTGATGTCAAAAAGATATCGCACGATACTTATATGCCCGAAAATAAAACCCTACTCTATAAGTGTAACAATACTTACGATTGTTTACCGGTTAAATTTATCTCTATGAAAGAACTATCCAGACCAAATCTCATCTTGAAATCTTGCTGTACAAAAAACCACACACTTTGCGAAACCATAAGATTTAATAATTTAAGCAAAACTGATAAATTATTGTTCCTAACAAAGACAATAAAAGAAAAGTCTTTTTATTTCGTACATTGCACAATAGATTCAAACAGTAGTCAAATATGCCACGAGATAGACGATGATGCGTACGCAAATCTGGATCATAAGGCTAATAAAGCGCTTGTGAGTGTGTTTGATGAATTTATTTGTGAGGAAGACAAAACAATGAGCGATCGTGAAACTCGTCGATGGAAAATCGGATACGACAGTCCTCCAAATCCATGCTATAGAAAAAAAAAGGATGTCGATTGTAACAGAACAGATAACAGCTATGGTCCAAAGAATGTTTTTGTCCCATTACCGACGACTCTCAGCATTATACGGGATCCTTTCAGCATAATTCAACTCAAATCCTTCCGTAAACAGAACAGCGAAGAACTTGATCCTACAACTGAACCTGCACCTGCACCTGAATCTACACCTGAACCTGCTGAATTAAATACGCCTGCTGAATTAAATACGCCTGCTGAATTAAATACGCCTGCTGAATTAAATACGCCTGCTGAATTAAATACGCCTGCTGAATTAAATACGCCTCCTGAATCTCTGAATGCTGGAAAAAATCAAGATAAACCAAACGAAAGGATAGTACTGAAATTAAAAGGACTTCTTATTTTGAAAAAATCCAATGGGGAGATAGAAATAAAAGATTTTACACACAAAAGCTCACACGAACTAGTACGTGGTAGATGTGGAGTGAATGATAATTGCGACACTGTTGTGCAACAAAAAATAGAAAGTCCAGGACAAGCCGAGGCTGAATCTGTTAAAGAAACTGATAAAGAAAAAGAAACTGATAAAGAAAAAGAAACTGATAAAGAAAAAGAAACTAATAAAGAAAAAGAAAATGATAAAGAAAAAGAAACTGATAAAGAAAAAGAAACTGATAAAGAAAAAGTAGTATGATAAAAAATTGATGATTCAAAAGAAAAAGATCCACCAGAAGATGAAGAAGAATCGGGCAGGAAACATCGGCTGTGACTTAATATACCTGACTATTCACTATTTAGCTACCTATTTTTCTATTTAGGCACCCCTTGTAACGAAAAATTGTATGAACAGTGAAAGTAATTTTGTAGTCGCATATTAAATCGCATGTCTATTTATATACGATTACAAAGTTTTCACTAGAGCTTTTTACTTTTCTGTAATTTTTTTATTTTTAACTCCAACGTCAGCCCGACGATAGAGTTTATATTATTTAAGAAAAGCTTTACAAATTAGTTAAGTACAGGTTATCATACATATAAAAGGTATAATAAAACTAATACTTCATTAAAGGCGTTTTTAATTACTATAGATTTAGATTTTGATCAATAAATTAAAACAATTTATTATTTGAAATTAATTAATAATTATATCTAATGTATATTATTTACAAACTAATATTAGAACTAAAATAAGAAAAACTAATATGTACAATTACGGTGCGTCAAAAAATTCGTCCACATCGCTGTCAACAGGAAAAGTGCCCAGAAGGCTGGCAGCATTGCCACGTTGGATGGCAATGCTGATTCTTTGGCCAAAAAAAACGCCAGCCCTCTGTTCACGTGAAGAGTCGACCAATAAATTAATTTTAAATAATCATTAAATATGTTTGGCAGAACGTATATTTTGCTCGTGCCTTTTTGCGTTACGACGTGACAGCTATTTGCACATGCGCAGTAGATATGCCCGAGGAACTATTTTTTAATCTGTGGATATGCTGAGCGCGCTTGAATAAGCCCGCCATTTTATTAACTTCTTGCTTAGTTCAGATATATGTTTTTATTTCCTCGCACAATGCATAGTAAAATGTTGTATGATACACGTACGTAAGATGATTTCCGACTCGTGTCGATTTATCCACTCATTGGAAATATCCTACCTTCCGCACTTGTAGCATAAATAACTATTTCAACATACTTGCTCGTAAAGTGAGTGAGTGAGTGTGTTTTATTACATCGCTTTTAGGGCCATAAACCGAGCTATAACACACGCGTGCGTTATAACATTACACACTAGTGCGTAATAGAATTAAAAAGTAGAATTACAAAGTTAAATTAGTACTTTTCTGCAAGTTATATGCGACTATATAGAGTATTTTCAATTTAACCTACAGGGTATATATGGGTACTACAGTAATATTTTTAAGCAAGAACAAAGAGGTTTTATGCCGCTGAAAATAAGTTCATTATAAAATATTAAAGCATTTGCATTTTATCACTTATGAAGTAGGCTGTATGTTCACTCACCCTGCATTTGGCGCGTGAAAAAAAAATGTTTTGTCACCAGCCGACGTTGACAAGTTTTTGAAAGAGGCTCCGGATAGACAGTACCTAAAATAGCAACAAATGTACGTTGAATATTATTAATCTAATCGTATCTAAATAATTGCGTAACCTTAGCATAACTTCTTAGAATTGCAGGTTGCCTTAATATTCAGTGTTATTGGTGCGTGTAGACGACAAGAGCTAATTACGTGACGGGCAGCGAAGGAGTCCAAAAAAAAAACCAAAATTTCCAGTAAATGAATTTAATAAAGTAATTACAATTAATTCTTAATATTAGGTGAGTAGGTACTAAGAGGTTGTCCTAACGGCCGATGTATGTGACGAAAGGACCCACGCCGAAGCTGCTGCTTAGTTTTTTGGATGAATCAAGTTGGGTTGCGCAATCCATTCACAGTAACCGAATGTATGGTGATGACGTATCTGGGAGGCACTCACAGATATAACACCTCCCCCCTTAGATAAGCAACTACTTGCCAATTTCTACGGGAAAAGTTGCGGCTTTATTGTTCCGCTACGACAACTCGATGGCTTCTTTATTCGATTCAATTTTAATGAGTTTTGCTCGATGACGACGAATAAAGTAGATGGTAAGAAGTGCACCTGCACTTAACAATGCAAGTACAATCGCGTACAATGGTATTGTTGTGTGGTAGAGACTCGAGGAATCCGCAGTATAGATTTCGACAGACGTTTCCATCGTAATTTGTCTTGTGCAATGTACTGAGATCAATTGAAGTCAGGTGGTAATTTGGTTGAATCTATCGAGAATCATTAGTCATCCGTGGGAGCGCAGCGCTGAGATTTCAATTGAAATTCCGTTGACTTTGTCATCGATGTTGGTCAATGTGAATTTCGGGGTTTTCATTTTGCAAGACTTCGGAATTGTAGCCAGAAAACTTCCTTCCAGAATTTGATGTTTTTCAGAGCTGCAGTAAAGTTGAACCTTGGTGGGCTTCGGGAACGAAACTATGTAGTGCTTGTGTGCACGACACCTTAAAATCAATGGGTGCAAGTAGTGGGTTAGGCGACCTGAACCAATCAGCATCAAGTAGGATTTTTGAGTAAATGTATGGAGACTAACTTCTTTTGTTTGTATTACCTTTGTTTACATACTTAGAGCCATTCTTTAACTGTATTAAGATGTATTCGAGTCTATATTTTCATATTATAATATTTTTATTGTGAGATCTTACCTCTACGACGTATAAAATAAGAATAAGGTTTTCTGCCGTCTGGAAGTCGCGTCGCCCCCGTAAGGGGGCGAGGCGAGCGGTCACGGAATCCTGTTCCCTGCCCGCGAGTGCTATACCGAGGCTCGTAAACACGAGCCCATCGTTCGGTTGTCCACTGGACCTATCATAGTGCTAGCGCGGTCGATAACCTATGCGGGTCAACTACCCGCGCTAGCTATGTTTGTTGTTGTTTGTGTGACTGTAGGCGCGCCGCGGCGCCCGTTATGAACGGAACGCCGCTTCTTCACAGCATCCTGGCGGTCCACCCCCGCCAGGTGAGACCCAGAGCGTACTCTGGGAGGCCTAGCGAAGGTAACCAGCGGCAGAGATGCTGACTTTAGACGAACCTACAGTTTGAAAAATGTAAGCGACTACTAGCGCCGCCGTCAATGTATGTAGGAGCGGCAATGTCCTGAGTTACACCGCCCATGAACCAATAGCGTGCGATGAACTCGCGACGCTATTCGGTGCAAGTGTACTGGCGAGTGTGTAGTAATGCATGTCTGTTTACGACGTAAAGTAAGTCTATATTAACTTAGAACAAACTTCACGCCGTGGGTGTCGTGTGGGGTGGGTAGTGTTACTGTTTGAGTAAGCAGCGTGTAGACTGTTGCTGCTTACTCAGGCGTCAAGTCCGGGATGAGGATGAGGTTGCGGCGTCATTAATTAGGTCTCTAGGGAGGCGCTTTCTGTCGGGCGGACGCGCGTGCCATGGCGCTATATCTGCGATGTGGGGCCAGGCAGAAGCGTCGGCCCGCGCGAACAGATTTGTGGCGAGTCGCTCAATGAACTCGTCCAGGCTCTCTATTCCCGTGTCCCGCATTAACACGTCGTTCCTCACATGGCGAGGGGCGTCTAGTATGCGTCTGATAATTAAGTTTTGTTGTGCGCGAAGTTGTTTCTTGGTCGCCTCGCCAGTGAGGGCGTACCAAGCTGGGGTAGCATAAGTTAGTATGGAACGCAGATAAGTTTTATATATGCCCAGCTTGGTGCGGGCGGGGAGGCGGGACGAGAGGACTGGGTGGAGCAGGTTCCGAGCGACCCTGCACTGGCGCCACCACCTTGGAGACGTGCAACCTCATCGAGAGCCGACGATCGATGGTCACACCCAGGTACTTGGCGTGGGGAGACCACTCGATGTCAACTCCCTGTAGATTCAGTAGTGGTGGTTATTTGCCTGCTCCTGTAACAATGGCCTGCGTCTTACACACGTTAACCGATAGTCGCCATTTCGCTAGCCACTCGGGGATGAGATCGAGGGCGCGCTGCATCTTGGTAGCTGCGTGCTTGGCGTTCATGGAAGTGGTGACGTATGCTGCATCGTCAGCGTACAGTGCCAGCGTCGCCTCCGGGGTCGTAGGGATATCATCGGTGTAACGTGTGTAACACGCAGGCGATAAGACGGCGCCCTGCGGCACGCCCGCCCTGATAAGGCGGGGGGCGGACAGCTCGCCTTCTACCACCACTCTGAAAGTCCTGTTGGTTAAGAAAGACTCTATTACTCTTACCACGCGACGGGGCGCGCTAGAGGTTGACAGTTTATGTATCAATCCTTCGTGCCACACGCGGTCGAAGGCCTTTTCCATGTCGAGGAATACTGCGACCGCGTACTCCTTTTTGTTCATCGTTGATGACAGCAGGTGCAGCATCCTCGACAGCTGGAGCGTCGTACTGTGTTCCGCCCTAAAACCAAATTGTTCTGGGCGCGGAGCGATGTGTGGTTCGAGATGTCGCAGCAGGAGTGACTCGAACACTTTAGAGATGGTAGGCAGAAGAGTGATCGGCCGATAGCTCTCCGGCTTCAGGATATTCTTGTTCGGCTTGGGCAGCATGATGACGCGCCCTTCTTTCCACGAGGCTGGGAAGGAGCCCGTGCGGAGTATCCCAGTGAACAGGCGCGCCACGGCCGCGACCATGCGGTGGGGCAGGTGGCGCAGCGCTGTGTTTGGGATGTTGTCGGCACCTGGGGCCTTCCGGGGCTTCGTTCTCAAGAAGGCGCGTCTGACTGCTCCAGGCGAGAAGCAGATATCGTCTTCATCGGGAGCTATCGGCGTGGCGAAGTATTCTCTATTGTGTTTCTCGACTGCTGCGACATGTTCGTGTTGCGTTGTCGGATTAGGTTGGAACTGACGCTCCAGGTGTTCGGCAAAGACCTCCGCTCGGTCTCCCGCTACATATTTGAGCGCCCCGTCAGTGCTCTGGAGTGGACGTACCGGAGCTGGGGTATCCTTGAGCTGACGACACAGCCTGTGGATAGAGTTCCAGTCGCCCTCCACGGTATCTATATGTTCCTCCCAGCTCGCGGCTCTGTGAGCACACAACTCGGCCTTCACCTTTTCGGTAAGTTTGTTTAGTGCGGTCTTCATGGTTGGGCAGCGAGTTTGTTGCCACTGCTTGCGTAAGCGTCTCTTTTCAGTGATAAGTCTCTTGATTCGCGCTGGCAGGGGCGGCTGTAGCACTCTCCCCTGTTGCTGCGTCATCGTTGCTGCTGTCAGTGCTTGCTGTACGCAAGCAGTGATCTCGTCGGCCAATAGGTCGACGTCATCCGCAGAGGTGATAGGCCGAGTTGGCGTGGTAGAGTGAATCCTTTCTTCGAACAGGTCCCAGTCGATTTTTCGACGTGGCGCTCGAGACATAAGTCGTGTCGGCATGTCTGAGAGGACGACGAGCACCGGATGGTGGTCTGACTGCATCTCGTCCTCCAGAACCTGCTGAGTGACCTGGCAATGCAACCCACGGTGTACGACGATGTCAATCACGTCTGGCATGTGTGTGCTTATTGTCGGCCATCGGGTTGGTGTCTCAGGTCCTGACACCGTGTACCCGTGAGCCTCTGCGTCTGCGAAGAGTCGTCTCCCCTCGTCGTTCTGGTTGAAACTATTCCACGCTGGGTGCTTCGCGTTGAAGTCACCGGCGAGGATTGTCGGGTTTTCTGTGTTGGTCAGAATTTTTCTGAACTCCGACATGTCCAGCTTGTAGTGTGGTGGCTTATAAAATGCGTATAGTTCTAGATCCTCGCCGGCTACGTGCAGCTGTACGCCCAGCGCGTATGCTGACTGTAAGTCGAGCGGGGGGAGTTCCTGGTGGACGACTCTTCTATTGACTAGCACGGCCAGGCCACGATAACTTTGCCCGTGTTCCGACCGTTCGTCCTTCCTATAAGCGAGATAACCATACCCGCACGTTATTGGTAAAGACACAACGTTGTTATTTTGGCTCCTCAGATTTTAAATAAATTAAGTAGTAAAAAGTGAAATTGTGTTAATAATATACTGTTTACTTAAAGCCAGTGAAGTGACCTATCGAACTGTGCAATTTTTATGGTGATCCGCTTGGGTGGAGCTAAGTTATATTAATATTAAACTGTGGTGAAAAATCTTATATTTGAAAAGTGTTTAACGAACTTTATCCCTGACCTACGACAACCCGCAGAGCGCTCGATACCTCCCGCGCAAACCACCGCTGTCCCCGCTGTCGCCTGCGTATAATTCAACTCCCAGCGCATAGCTATCACAACTTTCGCCGCTACACGTAAAGTAACTTTAGCGGAGTGGTTTAAGTAGCTACACTTCATCGCACGCCGTGGTCACCGGATCGATTCCCACCAAATACAAAAACTTTTTTAACTTCTTTATATTTGTTTAGTATTGGTGCCAGACAAAGCCCACTAAAAATGAATCCAACCGACAACAAATTCTCTCACTCTGATTCCGACTTATGTAAGGCGCTTGAATTTGATGGTGAACAAAAGAAGTCTGTACGCAACAAGCGTAAACAACCGGAAAGCGAATTTACGCAGGCGCTTAATATGTTATCACTAGAGTTTAAAAACACTCTGACAGAATGGCGCAAGGAGCTTGATGCACGAATCAGTACTATTTCTGATAACGTTCTAAATATTAAAGGCGAGATTGCTGCTATTACCGTGGTGACATCGGAAATTAGAAACGAAATTTCGTCTATTCGCTCGGAGCAATCTCGGCTTACGAATCAACTAACGGAACTTGGTGGAAAATACGACTGCTTATCTAATGATTTAGCTGCTGTGCAGAGCAACGTTCAATTTTTGTCTGATGAACAGACTGATTTAAAAACGCGCATCGTAAGGAAGGAGGATGACACAAAGAACTTAATCAATGATCTCATGTTGAAGATAGATTACTTGGACCAAAATGCTATGCAACTTGGAGCTGTGTAATGTGCCTGAAAGACGGCATGAAAATCTGCTGTCGATAATGGAAAAAATAAGTTCTAAGGCCAATTTTAATATAAACATTAAGGATATAATTTCAATACATCGGGTTCCTCATGCACACCAGAATAACAGCAAACCAAAGAACATTGTCGTGAAATTGGCCTCACGTATATTGCGTGACAATTTTCTCAGTGCCTTTCGTTTATGTAGGGGCATGACATCCGACCAACTGGGTATCTCAGGAACATCATTTCGCATATACATGCATGAACATATCACGTTAAAAAGAAAACAATTATTTCGTGAATGTAAGAATGTCGCTACATTGCATAACTTTAAATTTGTGTGGGTTAAGCATGGCACTATACTCGTCCGTGAAAAGGAACAATCGAAGTCGTTCGCCATACGGTCACACCAAGAACTCAGTAAAATCAAACCAGGGGCTGGTGCCACTAGGGATGAATCTACCACTAAGAACGATTCTATCACTAGGGATGAATAAAGAACCCTATAATATAGTGTTTATTTACTTTTTAATTGTATCCATATTGAATGTTGATAACCTGGAAATATCTTGTTTGCCTAGTGTAAGCTTTTCCATGAATGTTGTCTTACGATATATTGTTCTAATGCTTTCCATAACTTATCTTTTCTCTTGCAATATTATGCTATACGTGCAACTTCTACACTTGCTATTCTATGTAAAAGAGAGTCTTAACAATTTTACTTTATTTTTATTGCAAATGTTAATGATACTTGACTTCAAGTTTTATATCTTAAAATTATTTAATTGTCACTATCTGACAAGAGATTCTTATATACTTGCTCAGACTTATTTAATATTACTGTTTCGATTGTACAACTACGATTATGACTGATAAATTAATGATATACTATCAAAATTGTAGGGGGCTTCGCACTAAACTGCATGTTCTATTTATGAATATTTTATCCAACTGCTACGATGTCATAATACTTACGGAGACTTGGTTAACCCCTGAAATATACTCTGAGTTCATTGATCAACGGTATTTCGTATATAGATGTGATCGGGATCGCAAGGCTACTCAAAAGAAGGATGGTGGCGGCACCCTTATAGCGACGCTGAAGGGGCTGGGATCTGTCACAATTGAGTCCACTATCGGATTAAACCAATACATTGAGCATGTCATTCTGCGTTTCCCGAGCGCAACGAGAGAAAAGTACGATATCATATGTTCAGCATACATTCCACCAAAAACACCCGAAAGTGTTTATGTTGCATATTTGGAGCTTTTGCAAGCGGTTGTTGAGAATGGATGTGTTCAAAATTTCTATTTGTTTGGTGATTACAATCGCCCCGACATTGATTGGTTGGCTGCTGGAGGTTCATGTTCTACCATACAGGATGTAAATAGCAGCAACTCTCCAGTTTGTAGACACATAGGAATCTTCATGTCCATTTTTAATGCCTTCCAGTATAATAATATAAAAAATTCATCCGGAAAGATTTTGGATTTGGTGATCAGTAATAATGAGTGTTCTGTTATAGCACCCACTGACACACTATTAAGCTCAGACCCTTATCACCCACCCTTATGTATATTGGTTTCTTTCAATTTAGGCAACCGAGCCATGACACGTAAATCTACACAGAGGTACAATTACTATAAAGCGAATTACGAAGAAATTAATGCTGATTTGGACAAAGTTAACAGTAAATACATTTTATGAAGTTATTTTCAGAGTTATTAAAACTCATGTTCCCTTAACATTGGTCAAGTCCTCTAAGTACCCGGTCTGGTTTGTTTTCACCATCATTAATAAAAATATTTAAAAGTAAAACTAAGGCGTGGTGTAAATTGGGCGCACGGTTGGCGCAGTGGTTGAGCAATTGACTGCTGCGCTGCGTGTCGCGGGTTCGATTCCCGCACGGAACAAAAATTTGTATGACCTACAGATAATTGTTCCGGCTCTGGGTGTTTGTGTATGTGAGTTTATATGTTTGTAAACGCACCCACGATACAGGAAGAAATTCCTAGTGTGGGGCAACGTTTTAAAAAAAAAAAAAAAAAAAAAAAAAAAAAAAAAAAAAAAAAATGGAAGTCGTATCAAAATCTATCAGATTACGAACAATTTTCACTATATAGGTCGAGATTTCATGCTGAATCTAAAACTTGTTATCACCAATATATAAAGTCCGTTGAGGATAGCATAAAAATTAATACCAAATATTTCTGGAGTTTTATATCTAACCGGAAATCTATAGCTTCCATTCCTTCAACTATGCATTACCAGGGACAATCATCCAACAATCCAGACGAAATCTGTAATCTCTTTTTAAACATCTTCCATTCTGTCTATGAGCCTTCCACTCTCAACAATCTGCAGCAGCGGACCTTCGACGATGCTGAGAATAGCCGTCTCGTTAGCAATCTTGTGATCAGTATTGAACAGGTTCACAGTGCTTTGAAGGCCGTGGATTGTTCTAAGGGTCCGGGACCCGATGGCATACCGCCACTATTCCTTAAAAATACCGCTAACACTTTAAGTCTTAGCGGTATTTATTATTTATAATAAGTGCTTGAGCCAAGGTACTTTCCCAGAAGTGTGGAAACGAGCCAATATCACCCCTATCCATAAATCTGGTCCAAAACACGAAATTGAGAACTACCGTCCTATTTCTATTCTGCCGATCTTGTCAAAGCTTTTCGAGAGGCTTGTCCACGATCAGCTTTATCCGATTATTCATGATCAGATTATTAAGCAACAGCATGGGTTCGTCAAGAAAAGATCTACAACTACTAATTATTATAATTAATAATAATAAATAAATAATAATAATATATATAATAATAATATATTATATAATAATTTAATATATTATATTTAATTTTTTTATATATTAATATATATAATAATTATTATTATTATTGATTATTTATTCAATAATTTAGACACCCGTGTACAGGTGGACTCTATTTATACTGATTTCCGTAAAGCCTTTGACAAGGTCGATCATAAATTACTTTTAGGCAAAATAGCATTTAACGGTATTCGTGGCGATTTGTTCCGTTGGTTTACTTCCTATGTTACAAATAGAACGCAAAAAGTGGTGGTTAATGGTTTCCATTCCAAATCCATAACTGTTTCATCAGGGGTGCCTCAAGGCTCGATACTGGGTCCTTTGTTATTTATTATATTTATTAATGATATTGACATGTGCTTTCTTAATTCTAAATTCTTACTTTACGCAGATGACCTTAAAGTCTTTAGACCCATCAAAACTATTCTTGACTGTCAACTGCTTCAACAAGATCTCAATCGTCTTGCAGATTATTGCACTAGAAACAAACTCCAACTCAGTGTTTCTAAATGTTATTGTATTAGCTTCACTAAAAATAAAAATATATTTAAATATCCCTATGCAATACATAGTGAAGCTCTGGCAAGGGAGAGTTTAATCCGCGACCTGGGAATATTACTTGATGATAAACTGCACTTAGACGCACATGTTAATAAAATTGTAAATAATGCTTATCGCATGTACGGCCTTGTGATGAGATCATCCACGGAGTTTAAGCACCCTAGTACATATTTATATCTCTATCGATCACTAGTTAGGTCTCAGTTGGAATATGCGGTACCTGTGTGGAACCCCTTCTACAATAAATATATTGAGTGTATAGAAAGCATACAGCGTAAATTTTTAAAGTCTATGCATTATCGATGCTTAAGAAGTTGTTATCTCTCTTATAGTGAGTTACTTAAGAAATATAATCTGCTTTCCTTGAGTTCAAGGCGTACTTTTCTTGAAACTACATTTTTGTATGATTTATGCAATATCTCGTATGATTGTTTAGAAATTTGTAACAAGTTGTGTTATATAGTGCCCAGAACATGCCAGGGACGCGAGGTGCGCGCACGACCTGTATTCGCTACTACTTCCTGTCGCACTAATGCCGGCTTGCGTGCGCCTCTTCGTCGCCTTACGAGCAATTTTAATAAGAATTTCTGCAGTTTGGATCTGTTTGCTTTACCACATGGAAAGTTTAGACTCATGTTACTTGACATATTGAGGAACTAATGTGACAGTGTTGTTCCACTTATGCGGCACTATTGTTGGCTTTATGTTTTGTTTAGTTTATACTTTACAATTGATAATCCTCTTTTTTATTTATTGTTTACAACGCTAATCTTAAAATTTGCCAAATTGTCTTATTGTTATCTGTGGAGAACGTGGTCGATTTCACATTTGTATAATTTCTGTATCCTATATTTTTGTAATTCTTAATGTGTAATTGTTTGTTTTCCCGAATAAATAAAATAAAATAAAAATAACCTGGGAACTTGCACCTATCTCCAGGTCCCAGGAAAGTCTCGCTTATTAGTGCCACGTCGATATCCTGTTCCTTGAGGAGGTGGCGGAGGAGAGTGACCTTATGTTTAAGGCTGCGAGCGTTCCAATGTAGGATCCTTAACGGTTTATTGGTCATGGTATAGTGTTAAGAGGGCGGCTAAACCG
Organism: Anorthoa munda; assembly: GCA_945859665.1. Lineage (NCBI taxonomy): Eukaryota > Metazoa > Arthropoda > Insecta > Lepidoptera > Noctuidae > Anorthoa > Anorthoa munda. Next base: position 53,119,188 of record OX243893.1, on the reverse strand, counting down.
TCAAGGATCACCTGCTCCACATCTTGGCCCTGCCTGATGGCCTTAATCAGGTCCATCAGCAGTTGTATGGCGCAGGCAGTAAAGCTTTTCTTATTTTTTCTAGTGGCGCCTGATTGGCCGACACTATTTTTTGTTCCACTTTCGCCCGACTGGTGGCGCTCTGTGTGGGATACTACACTTTTAACATTCGTAATTGTTTTGGCGTTTGTTGAATTTACTGCCTGCGCTCTGTTGTTGTCGACTTGGACTTGTGCAGGGGCAGCCTCATGGGTCATTTCATGGGTCCTAGGGGGGTGATGGGGTTTTCTGCCCTTACCCCCCCTCTTCTTCTTCCTCCGCCCTGAGGAGGAGGCGGCATCTCCGCGTTCAGTGGGCCCGTTTGCTGCCGCCATCAGCGTCGCGCTTTGGGCCTCTTCATTTGGCGTTTTGTTGTCGGGTTCCATCGATCTCTCTGCCTGCCCTACGTTCTGTGGGCGGCGTGATGTTCTTGACGAGATGGCGACAGTGCCCAGTCACCTGTGGGATATTTCCTTTTGGAAAATAGGGCACTTGATGTTGCTGGCCGGGTGCGGGCCCCCACAATTCGCGCAGGTGGCCGGCTCTTCCCTTGGGCGTGGGCAGTCTCTTGCTGTGTGCCCTTCTCCACATCTCACACAGGCGAGTGGGCGGTGGCACTGGTGCGAGCTATGCCTGAATTGCTGGCACCTATGGCATTGTGCGGGCCCACGCTTGCCACGCCATGCTTCGATTTTGACCCCCTGCATGTATAAAAATACAGAGGTATCGTATATCGACCTAACATTTGGTGTCTTGTTGAGCACGGCGTGGAACACGCAGCCAGGTCGTCCCTGGCGCGCGTTATTGTGCCTAACGTACTCAGGCTCGAAGCCCAGGCTGCGGAGCTCCTCCTCAATCTCCTTGGGTGGTCAGTGTCCGGGGGCAGCCCCCTGATGGCCACCTTAAGCTTTTTCTCAGCCTGGAGCGAGTACGCAAACCAGCTGATTTTTTCTACCTTTTCCAGGGCGGTAAGGTACCTTTGTACCACCCTGTATTCTTCCTCGCTCTCCGGGGAGAATCTAACTCCCTGCCCATATGGGCGAGCATTTGGTGGCCTACCTAGTTTGGCAGCTAGGGCCCTAAAATGAGTCGCCCAGTTGGGCAATTTTTCAACTACCAGTGGAGGGTAGCGTGGGCGCTTTTTTTTGCGGTTTTATTGTCCGCGCTGTTACCGGTGGTGGCCGGGTTGGGGGCTGCATTGGGGTTGGGGGTAAGTGTGGGAGTATCTTCATCACCTACCCTTGTGGAAACTTGCCTGCGTGCAGCAGAGGTAGCAGGAGATCTGGGCGGCGTAGGGCGTCGCACTGCCTCGGCAAATGTAGACGATCTTTCGCCTTGCTCGCCGGCCGACGGCGGGTGTTGTGTGCTGAGGCGATAGCGTTTCGCCTCCTCGGTTAGCTCATCCGGGCTGCGGCGCCTCCTCAAAGCCCTACCCCCCATCTGAAAATCAACGTCCATGTCCGTGGGGTAGGGTGAAATCGGTGTTGTTATGTTGTCGGAGTCCTCTAGTTCTGCCCTGCGCCCGTAAGACGCAAGCGAGGTGCTTGACCCACTTAGCGACGATTGGCCAGATCGCATCGCGGGGGAATCGTAAGCTGAGGTGCGAGGGGGTGCAGGTGAGTCCGGATTGGTCGACGCCACTGATGTTATAAGTGGCGCCATCTGATGGCGTTGGTCTCGGTTTGAGCGAGGATCCCTATTGGCTGGGCGGGTCGCCTGTAATAATGTGCGCGCTTGTAATGTGCGCGCCGCTGGAGGCGCGCTCGCCTGTAATGTGCGACACGCTTGTAAAGTGTGCACATTTTTTTGGGTGGTTTTGGTAACAGTATTAGCCTTATTTGTAGGTACTGTGTGGGCATTCTGTGAGCTATTGTTATCATTACGTGACGGTGCCGGTGCGCGAGACGCATCCGGGCGTACGTGAGTAGTAGCATGCATAGGGCTGTGGGTGTCACTAGTAGTGATGCTACGCGGTTGCTGGGTTGTAGGTCGAGGTGACTGGGCGCTAGCGCGGGTCATCGACGATTTTTGGGTTGTGAGGGTAGATGGTGGTGCCATCGAAAAACTTGACTCCGGCGTTTTCTCGAGCGATTTACGAGTCGCGGGTATCGGGGTTTTTGTCACGGGACGGCACTTCGCGGGGTCACTGAACCTACTTGCATGAGTTGGTGTTGGTGATGTTGGTACCCCCCCGGTGGGTTCCCGCATTGTCGAGGCGGGGGGGCTCAGTAGCCGTGGCTTGGACAACCACGGTGAAGCGAAGAGGAACCCGAGGAGGGGCCGCTCGTCAGGGCTTTTGCCGACAAGCCGACGACGTAGCGGCCAATATGTAGGTTGCGGTGCCGTATGGGCGGCATCGCAACTGAGGTGGGCCGCGATGTGGTATGGTAGGCATCGCGGCTGAGGGTCGGAGGCCGCGGCGGGAGAGGAGTGCCGGTATTACGGTGCGCCGCTCGCCCTACCCTCCGCGGCCTGCACGGGGTCGCCACCGTCTGATGGCGGACGCGGTGGGGCCGCAGGGGAGGAGGAGTGTCGGTATAGCGTTGGCCGCTCTCCCTATCTCCTGCGGCCGAAAAATGGTAGGTGGCGGGGCCACTGTCCTGACCCGTCACAGGGGAACCAAGGGTGCCACACACGGGGTCGTCTGGCGCCCATGTGCGGGTTTGGTTCCTGGGGTGGTCACGGCGTACAACGTGTTCTCGTACGCTGGTAACGGGGGTTACTCCCCAAAGTAGGGTCCGGTGACGGACAGCCGCGGCGGGTTCGCGGATGTATGCTTCCGCGTTCCCGTGTTCCCGCCATAAGCGGCAAAGTAGGACACCGTGGAGTTTTAGTGGGTTAGAGTCCCACATAACTGCGCTATCTCCCCGTGGTAGCGTAGTATGCATGAGCATTTCTACACGCAAAAAAAAAAAAAAAAAAAAAAATATGGTGATGTTGGTAAGGCTGGGGAGTCGGTGGCAGTCTGCCTTCCTGGGCCCCTTCCCTCGTTTGTTGCTGCTGCTGCCGTGTTGCTGGACGTCGTGATCCCCAGGTTGGGGAGCGAGGATGTACGATCCATGGACGGGCGTTGTCCTTGGTGGCTGGGGGCGCCGCGGTCCGGTGGACCGCGAGCGCCTGGCGGCGACATCTTCTTCTTCTTCTGGCGTGGTGGTGACGAAGGTGCTAAAAAGCATGAAAAACTAACTAATGGGGGCTAGTTTTTCGCGACCGCAACAACGGCTCAGCGCAAGCAAAAGCCCCAAGCAAAAGCAAAAGGGGTGGGTATGGGATCTACCTCCTAGCGGTCCATCCCGGGCAACGGCACCACAGGCTTGCCTGTGGTACGGCTGAACGATCCCACTTAAGCGGTGGTAGGCTCCGCAAGGGGCCGCCTGGCTCGCGACCACCATCCCACCGGAGTCCGGCGCCAATCTGCTTGCTGTGTTCCGTCGGTGTGTGGGAGTGCCAGTGCCTTTGCGGGAGAAGGAGGATGTCAGTTGCGCTGTTCAGAACCGGTCTTGGTCTCTGGGCAAAACTTGCCAGGTAGCTCATTTTGGAGGGTAGCGGGATCCGAAGCACGGTGCCAGCCGTTGGCCGACCGCAGTCAGTAGGGGGCCCAAGTAGCACGCCAGCCACGTGCCAAAGGCTGCCCCGCCAACTCGCGAAAAATCCCGGTATGCTCCACCGTGCCAGCTGGCGACTGGATGGGAGGACCCGGTGGCCATATCCGGGGGGGTTCGGGCGTCCCCGCAGTCTCCAAATGAGTTCCCCATAGGTTGGGTTAGCACCAGTGTTCCACTTGGTTCACTGAGCAGCACCTCGACAGTTCGACTTCTTCCCCAGCAAACTCTATAACTCAAAATATGACCAAAGCTAAGAAGAATATGGTGAAACAACGGCTGCACTTCCTCCCACTAAAAGTGCACCTCACTAACATCAGGGGGCTGCACTCTAATCTCGATCCGGTCCACCACCACCTTGAGACCGAGAAGCCGCACCTGTTTTTCCTAACGGAGACGAAGATAACAACCCCGTCGGACGTGGCGTACCTCAACTACCCGGGTTACTCTCTTGAACACAAGTTCAAGAAGCAAGCTGGGGTCTGTGTGTACGTCCGCGATGACATTTGTTATCGTCGTCTCCGTTGCTTTGAGAAATCGGGGTTTTCTGCCATATGGCTACTTGTGGACACTGGCGTGGAGAAGTCCCTCTACATCGGCGTCTATCGATCGCACACCGGTGACCAGGAGACGACAGCGCTTTTTAATTTCCTCGTGGAGTCGGCTGACATGGCCCAGCAACGGTACCCAACAGCGAAGCTTAATTTTCTGGGGGACTTTAACGCCCATCATAAAGAGTGGTTGTACCCGTACCGGAAAACTGACCATGCCGGGTTGGAGGCGCGCAAGTTTTCTCTATCGCTAGATCTAACCCAGCTGGTGAATGTGGCAACGCGGGTACCGGATGTTGACGGCCATACACCCAATTGCTTAGACCTTCTGCTGACAACTGATCCGGACAGTCATTCGGTGTCGGTCTCAGCCCCGCTGGAAACGTCTGACCACTGTCTGGTGAAATCCGTGTCGACTTGCTCTCCTCCAGATGACAGTCCTAGAGGCACGAGACGAGTATGGCGATACGAGTCAGCAGATTGGGACGAGATGCGGCACTTTTTTGCGTCTTATCCTTGGCGGCATGTGTGCTTCTCCTCGGGTGACCCCTCGAGCTGTGCAGACGCGGTTGGGGATGTGATTCGACAGGGAATGGAGTATTTCATTCCATTCTCCGACATTCCGCTCGGTCACAAATCCCGACCTTGGTATAATGCAGAATGCGCCCACGCAGTGGCCCGAAAAGAGTCTGCCTACAAAGCCTGGGTCGGGGCCCGCGCCCGCAAACTTAGAGCACGTAGGGTTCGCGCGAGGAAAAGAGCCTTTAATTCTGCCGCCAAGTTCTGCAAGCGGGTTCTGCGTCGGGCACGTTTTGACCATATTGGACGTATTGGGGCCAAGCTGGCATCACACCCTCCGGGTAGTAAACAGTTTTGGTCCCTGTCTAAAGCGGTTGAAACGAATTTCTGTCGTCCCACATTACCTCCAATGCTGAAACCTGATGGGTCGCTGGCTCACTCTGCGAGTGAGAAAGCAAATTTATTTGCATCTCTCTTTGCTAGCAATTCACGTCTGGACGCTGGCTCCAAGCAACCACCTACTCTACCTCATTGTGACTCTTCGATGCCGGAGATCGCTGTGCACACTAAAGAGGTCCGGAGAGTATTGTGCAGTCTAGACGTGAACAAGGCCAGCGGGCCTGACGGCATTCCAGCGAGAGTGCTGAGGCAGTGTGCGCCAGAACTGTCTCCTGTATTGACACGCTTGTTCCGCCTCTCTCTTGTAAAAAGAATGGTGCCGAAATCCTGGAAGCTTGCAAATGTGCAACCAGTGCCCAAAAAAGGCAACCGTGCAGACCCTGCCCATTACCGTCCGATCGCCATTACCTCCATTTTGTCCAAAGTTATGGAAAGGGTACTCAACAGTAAGTTGCTGACGTACCTTGAAGACAATAATCTCCTCAGTGACCGTCAGTATGGCTTTCGCCGGGGACGGTCAACTGGCGATCTTCTTGTGTATGTCACGCACTGCTGGGGCGAAGCCATCGAGAGACACGGCGAAGCACTTGCTGTGTCGCTTGATATTTCGAAGGCCTTTGACAGGGTCTGGCACGCGAGTCTACTCAGTAAGCTTCCTGCGTATGGCATCCCCGCTGGTTTTTGTAGCTGGATATCAGACTTCCTCAGTGAACGGTCGATCCGAGTAGTCATTGACGGCTGTTCCTCTGACCTTATGGCTATTGATGCCGGAGTTCCTCAGGGGTCTGTTCTCTCTGCAACTCTTTTCCTGCTGCACATCAATGACCTACTTCTGCCTGGTATTGTTGGGTACGCAGATGACAGTACTGTTTCAGAGAGATACCTGTCCAGCGCAAAAACCAGCGTGGATGAAGTTCGTTCCTTGAGAGAGGCTATGGTGGAGCGGACAGATTTGACCTTAAGCCTTGTCTCCCAGTGGGGTGATGACAATCTGGTCTCCTTTAACGCCACCAAAACACAGGCGTGTCTTTTTACCGCTAAAAGGAGTCTTTTCGATCATACTCCTACTTTTCGGGGTACATCTGTTCCTGTGACTGATCGGCTCGAGCTCCTAGGCATGGAGTTGACATCCAATCTCAACTTCGGCGCTTCCATTGAGTACAAAGCCCAAATTGCGGCCAAAAAACTGGGCATCCTGAATAGAGTGAAGCGATACTTTACGCCTGGACAGCTTTTAACCCTTTACAAAGCGCAAGTCCGATCCTGCAAGGAGTATTGCATCCACCTTTGGGATGGCTCAGCTAAGTATCAGCTTGCCGCGCTTGACTCGGTGGAACGCAGAGCCAAGAGGCTCATTGGCGACGTAGAATTGGCGGATGCCAAGCTACATAGCTTGGCTCATCGCCGCAAGGTTGCCTGCTTGTCGGTCTTCTACAGACTGTACTTCGGTGAGTGTGCTCAAGAACTCCACGACCTCATCCCACCAGCCCCCTTCTACCATCGGACATCTAGACGCACTGCAAGTTACCATCCTTATCTTGTTGCCATTCCACCAATTCGCACTAAGCGCTTCCAGACATCCTTCATAATGCGCACAGCGAATGAATGGAACTCACTACCTGCGTCTGTGTTTCCGAACGCCTACAACCCGAATCTCTTCAAAGTTAGAGTGAACAGGCTTCTTCTGGGTAAACTCACTCCATCGTCGACTCTGTCTCTGTCACCTCTGACCTAGACTAGAGTCAAGAGCAAACCCATCACAAATAAAAATAAAAAAAAAAAAAAAAAAAAAAAAAAGCCGTTGGGCAGCGACGAAGTCCGCCCTGGTTGCCTCCGACAGTATAAATTGAAAAATCTATACTATCGGCGACAAAGAGGGTAGACGAGTGGCGATCCGTGCGATAGTCTGGTGCGTGGTACTTGGATGGTACGTGCGCGTGGACTGCTTACTAGTAGCGAATCCTGTCCAATAATAAGGTTTTTCGATGGTAGCATTTGTTTTTATAGTAGTGAGGCGGGGGGCGGTGTCATATAAATATGCCCGTCACCTTTGACCGCGCACCGAATCTGCACACATTTCTCTGCACGGACCGTCCCTAGTCTACCCTCTTTGTCCCCGAAAGTATAAGTTTTTCAACCTATACTGTCGGAGGCAACTTGGGCGGACAAACGTTGCTGCCAACAGCCCTTGCTTGCGCATAGCTGTGGAACACTAGCCCCAAACTAGTTTTCCATGCTTTATAGCAAAAAAGTGAAGAAAAAGAAGTACCCGCAAACAAATGTCACCACCAGGTGACCGCGGCCCCCCGGGCCGCGGCGCCCCTAGCCACCAAGCTCACCACCAGCACACCATGGACAGGACAGCGTCGCTGCCTAACCTGAGGTCCGGAATCCAGCCAGCAGTGGCAGCCAACGAGGGAAGGAGCCAGGGTGGACAAACTGTCACCGAGTCTCCAGCCTCACCAACCCCTCCTGAACCACCACCAGGTAGGTACAATGACCCATCGAGGGCCCACCCCGCGAACACACCGGTACCAGCTACCCGCAAGTCTCTGGAAAAAACTCCAGAGTCTATGTACTCAATGGTACCACCACCTACCCTCATGACAAAAAAGTCATCATCATCGGTGACCCGCACCAGCGCTCAACCCCACCGATCGACCACTCAGAAGCCCAGTAGCACGAACACCAGTGCTACAAGGAAAACAAAGCCGGCACAAATGCATACCCAACCGGATGCATCACAGGCACACACCCCGTCGCACACGACGACGCGAGCTGCACTTAGCGATGCGCAAACACGCTCACAGCAAGCTCAATTGATGTCTACTACTAGGGCCCAAAAACCCAGTACACAAAATGCCGAGTCGCACCCATTACAGGTGCGACACATATTACAATCTAGCACATCGTCCGAGGCGCGCAAATTACACGCGTGCCAAACTTTACAAGCGACCCGCGTAGCCAATCACGACCCGCGCAGTAAAGCTGAAAATCGACGACAGGTGGCGCCACTTACGATGCCTGCGGCGCTATCCAATACGGACTCGCCTGCACCCCCCCGCACCTCAGCATAAGACTCCCCCAATATCCCCAGCAATAAGATCGGGCCAATCCTCGATAAGTGGGTCAACCATGTCCCTAGCGTCAGACGGGCGCAGGGCAGAAACCGAGGACCTATCGACCCCAGCATCACCCACACCATCGATGGAGCTCGACTACGAGTTCCAAGCAGCAGCCAGGGCTCAAAGGAGACGCAGAAGCTCGGACGAGATGGCAATAGAGGAGGCCAAGCGCTATTGTACTAACTCACAGCGCCCACAGGCGCGCGAACTCTACAGTACAAACCCGCCCTCCTTCGCTGACGCCGTTCGTCACTCCCCCTCTCCAAGCTCGCAAGCAGCGCGCGCTAACACAAAGAGGACAACACCAGGGGCGATCCATTCACCCCCACTCACCCCTAACACGGCTACGGCCCCTACACAGACCACCACAACAACCAACACGCAAACAGAAACAGCGAAGAAAAATAAGAGGCCCCGCTACCCACCGTTAATAGTGGAAAAATTGCCCAACTGGGCAACCCACTTCAGGGCACTAGCGGTCACACTGGGGAGGCCACCAAACGCCCGCCCCTATCGCCAGGGGGTGAGATTCGCCCCCGAAAGCGAAGAGGAGTGTGGTGCATCGACACATTACATGTCTGTGATCTGGTGACCCCGATTTGAATTAACACGCGCCGCGATTTAAAGTGATTTCCTTGTGTCGTGGTAACTGCACTGCACAACCTTACCAGCCTTCCACAAGCGGATCTCACTGGTTTTGGTTTTCAAGAGGCATATGGTTACCGAAGACATGAGCACAAGTGGAAATTGTGGTGTGATACCAGCATGCGGAGCGACGGACAACAGTCAGGCCGAAGTCGCAGCATTAGGAATATCCTCGAAGATCCCGGATTTTTGGATAGAGATGCCCAGGGTGTGGTTCGCGCAGTTTGAGACAATGATGGCTCCCCAAAAACAGGGTGACGAAGTAAAATACGGAGTCGTACTGTCCAAGCTCCACAAAGACGCAGTAAGTCAAGTGGCCGACATAATAATGTCACCCCCCGCCACTAATAAATATGGTGCTATTAAAGAAAGACTCCTAGCCGTGTACGAAGAATCAGAGGAGCGGCAATTTCAAAAGCTGGTCAGTGAAGTGGAATTAGGCGACCAAAAACCGTCGCAACTGTTGAGACGAATGAGGGAATTGGCACGTAAGAGTCAGGTGGCCGAAAAAACCCTCCATGGTTTGTGGATATCAAGACTCCCTGATCACGTTCGAGCAGTGTTAACGGTCAGTCAAGATCAGAAACTCGACAACCTCGCCGCCATAGCAGACAAGATATTGGAAGGACGATCAGGCGAAGTGTCGGAAATATCAAGCGGACAAACACAGCTTATGGTTGAGTTAGTCAACCAAATGAGTAAGCTAACCATAGAAATAGCAGCCTTAAAATCCAATGCAAATAATGGTAGACACCGTAGTTACAGGCGCAACCGAAGCCAGCCGCGCACAAGATCCCACTCCAGGACGAGGATTACACCCGACAGTCCCAACTGGTTATGTAGGTATCATCATCGGTACAGGAATCGAGCCCGGAACTGTGAAAATCCATGCAATTGGAAGAAACCGTCGGAAAACTAAATTCAGCGTTGACAGAGGCGGTCGTCAGCGCTATCATACCGTCAAACCGCCTTTGCGTTACCGACCGAAAAAGTGGGTATCGTTTTTTGGTAGATACAGGCGCTAACATTTCAGCCATACCTAGAAGAGGGAATCGTTTAAAAGCTGACGACACATATAAAATATACGCTGCAAACGGTACACAAATAAAAACATATGGCGTCAAAACGCTGACGTTGAATCTGAATATGAGACGCCCGTACCGTTGGACTTTCATCGTAGCTGACATTACGCAACCAATACTTGGAGCCGATTTTCTAGAAAGAAACAACATTTTGGTGGATGTTCGGAATAAACGTTTGATTGATGGTACAACTGGACTTCAGAGTAACGCAAAGTTAATGAAGTCAAGCACGCCTACACTTCGGACCGTAAATTTAACCGAAGACTACGCAGACATTTTAGCAGATTTCCCGAACATTTTGAAACCTCTCGATACAGAGTCACGACCGAAGCACGACGTTGTTCACCAAATCATCACCAATGGACATCCTGTTTACTCCAAGTCAAGACCTTTGCCAGCGGACAAATACCTAAGAGTGAAGAAGGAGATAGAACTCATGCTAGAGACAGGGTTATGCAGGCCTTCCAAGATTCCGTGGGCAAGTCCTTTGCACGTGACATCGAAGAAAAACGGCGAGTTGCGACTATGTGGTGACTACAGGAGATTGAACGCGATCACGGTACCGGACAGATACCCAATTCCGAGACTACTAGACTTCACATACCTACTACCAGGAACCAGTATTTATTCAACGATCGATTTAAAAAGAGCTTACAATCAGATTCCAGTACAAGACGTAGAAAAGACTGCAGTAATAACCCCGTTCGGTTTATTCGAATTTCCAAGAATGCCGTTTGGACTACGAAACGCAGGGCAAACCTTTGTCAGATTCCTAAACACAGTCTTAGCAGGACTTGACTTCGTATTCGTATATATAGACGATATACTAGTGGCGTCATCTTCAACCAGCGAACACCGTCGACATTTACAAGAAACGTTCAAACGGTTAGACGAACATGGCATTGCAATAAATCAAGCCAAATGCATACTGGGCAAACAGCAAGTAACATCACCAGAGACTTTTGCACAGACACTCCAGAGGACAATGGCAAAGCTAAGCCCGTTTAGCAACAACCAACACGCCAGCAGTCACAAATCGTTCATACATCCAGACATGAAAAGCTGCGAATACGTATACGTCAGAACGGATGCTGTGAAGAAACCACTGACCCCAGCCTACGAAGGCCCATATAAAGTGTTAGAGAAGCAAGAGAAACATTTCAAGATTCAATTGCCGAAGAAAACATCAATAGTAACGGTGGACAGATTAAAACCAGCATACATTTTAATGGACGGAAAGGTAAATGAACCTTTAGAACGCCAGAAAAGTAGCAGTAGCGAAGTGAACGACGACAAAAATGTTGAGCCAGCAGAAATTAATAAGACCGCACCAAACACAACACGCTCAGGCCGCGTCATACACCCGGTGGTACGATTTACAATACCGCCAGATCAACAAAGAAAAACACGGAATAAAGCAAAGCATAATTTCGTCAACACAAACCACCAAACTACCGCAGCAGCAACACGCTGGTAAAGCAAGATCAAGACAATTGCAATATTCAGAAACATGGGCAGCTGGGGCTCCAAGGAAGAGATCGTGGTGGCACAAACTGCCGCTGGGTCAGGGGGATCCAGCATCTCAATGACGGAAATCACTATGGGGGGCATTTTCATCATCGCCGTTGCAGTGCTACTGTACTGCATGTACAGAAAGTGTAGGAAGAGGTTCTACAAGAACGTGACACGGCACGTCGACGCCAGGCAAACGCAACCAGCTCAGATTCCAACGGTCTCCATGCGTTGCTGTCAGCACCCAAACGGAGGACAGGGACCACAAAACGTTTAATACAGCAGCAATCGGAAAAAAGGAAAACAGAAGAAAAGTGTAACCGCGTAGTATTAAGTTCGATATTTTTTTTTTTTGTTCGTGTATGGCTATATTTCGTGTAGAAAGAATACTTCTTTTGCCTTATTTTTTATTTAAACTTTTTAATTATTTTTATGTAAGTGTACTCGATTTTTTTATTTGTTTTTAAAGGGGGAAATAATGTGGTGCATCGACACATTACATGTCGCATGCACAGCAAATATGATAATGGTCAAATAAATAATTATATATGCAGTGGTGTACAAGTGCTCACCGAAACCAGTTGTTTTATTTACATGACTCATAACACCCAACAACACGTACATAGAAGGTACACTTACAGGAGTATAGGGTTGTCCAGCGATACCTGACCGCCCTGGAGAAGGAAAGCGGAATCAGTTGGTTCGCGTATTCTCTGGCAGCAGACAGAAAACTTAAGGTGGCCATCAGGGGGCTGCCTGCGGACACAGACCCTCAGGATATAGAGGAGGAACTACGCTCGCTGGGATACGAGCCGGACGTACGTGACACATAAACGCGCGTCAGGGACGACCCGGCTGCGTTTTTAACGCCGTTTTAAATAAAACGGAGAATGTGCGGGTCATCTATGACACCTCAACCTTTATGCTCATGAGAGGCGTAAAGATTGAGGCATGGCGTGGAAAACGCGGGCCCGCCCAGTGCCACCGGTGCCAGCAATTCAGGCACAGCTCGCACCAGTGCCACCGACCACTCGCCTGCGTAAAATGCGGGGAGGGGCACGCGGCACGTGACTGCCCTAGACCAAGAGAGGAGCCGGCCACTTGCGCAAACTGCAAGGGCCCGCACTCCGCTAATAACATTAAATGCCCAATATATCAAAACGAGATCAAAAACAGGCGAGCGGGGACCGTCGCCATCACGACCGCCTCTTCACGCAAACCTCAAAATGAGGTGCGGACAGAGGCGCCAAAATCTAACCCGAACGTAACACAACTCGAGGCTCAAGAAGGTTCGTTGATGGCGGCAGCCAACGGGCCCACCCAGCGAGGTGAAACTACCTCTACAAGGCGGAGGAAAAACAAAAGAGGGGGTAAGGGTAAGAAAACCACCCCCCTCACCTTCCAAACTACCCCTGAGGAAGCCCCTGCCGCAAACAGGGCGCAGGTGCAAAAACACAATATACAAGTGACCACTAGCGCCGCCACAGAACAACAACCTAAGCGCCACACCGCGGATGAAATCGGTACTAGAAGGAACGCCGACCAATCAGGCGGCGCTAGGAAAATGCGAACAACCAATGAAGGATGACCAAAAGTAAACACTGAAATGGTAAATTCTAATATCCAAAAAAATCAAAATTTCACCACCTGCGCCATACAGCTCCTAATGGACCTTATAAAGGCCATAAGGCAGGGGCAAGATGTGGAACAGGTCATCCTTGACGGCTTGGCCGCACTGTTAACATTATACCATAATGTCTAAGCCGCTAAGGGTGATCCATTGGAACGCCAGAGGCCTCAGGGGAAGTATTACTTCCCTCCGCCACCTCCTGAGGGAACAAGACATAGACGTGGCGCTCATAAACGAGACTCACCTGGGACCTGAGGATAGGTGCAAGTTCCCAGGCTATCTCGTTTATAGGAAGGATGAACGGTCGGCAAATAACACTCGATACCGTGGCCTGGCAGTCATGGTAAAGAGAAGAGTCGTCCATCAAGAGCTCCCCACTCCCCAGCTGAACTTCTTCTACGCCCTGGGCGTGCAGCTGCACGTAGCCGGCGAGGAACTGAAAATTTACGCCGTGTACAAACCGCCCGGAAATACAATAGAGTTATCAGAAATCCGGGCGCTACTTTTAAACTCCAATCACCCGACTATCCTCGCCGGCGATCTTAACAGTAAACACCCGGCGTGGAACTCATACAACGAGAACCAGGAGGGGAGACGACTCTTCGCGGACGCGGAAGCCTTCGGGTACATGGTAGAGGGCCCTGAGACGCCCACTCACTACCCAGATATACAAACTCACATGCCAGACGTGCTCGACATCATCGTCCACCGAGGGCTACACTGCCAGGTCAGCCAGCAAGTCCTAGACGACGAACTGGCCTCGGACCATCACCCAGTACTCGTCGAACTATCGAGTTTGCCGATCAGACTGAAGCCACCAGCGCCACGTCGTGTCATCGACTGGGACAAATTCACAGAAAGGGTCGAATCCAAAACACCAACTCGGCCCATCACCTCCGCAGAAAACGAGGATGAGAGGGCAGAAGAGGTCACTGCTTGCATCCAGAAGGTTCTAGAGGAAGCTACGATGACGCAGCAACAGGGGAGAGGGCCACAGCCGCCCCTACCCGCGCGCATCCGACGCCTAATTACGGAGAAGAGGCGATTGCGCAAGCAGTGGCAACAACTCCGATGCCCTACCATGAAGACACAACTTAACAAGCTAGCGGAAAAGGTGAAAGCCGAGCTCAGAGCTCTGAGCACCGCGAGCTGGGAGGATAGAATCGACGCCGCGGAGGGCGATTGGCCCTCCCTACACCGGCTGTGCCGCCAACTAAAAAACACCCCAGCTCCGGTTCGCCCTTTACTAAACAGCGACGGGGCGCTAAGATACATAGCTGAAGGCCGGGCGGAGGTCTTCGCCGAACACCTGGAGCGTCAGTTCCAACCGAACCCGACTACCGAACACGCACACGTCGCGGCAGTCGAGAAACACCTTGGGGAGTACTTCGCTGCGCCGATAGCTCCTGAAGAAGATGATGTTTATTTTTCGCCTGGCGCAGTCAGACGCGCCATCTTGCGAACGAGCCCTAGGAATGCCCCAGGTGCCGACGGGATCACCAACACAGCGCTGCGCCACCTGCCCTACCGTATGGTAGCGGCCTTGGCGCGCCTGTTCACGGGGATCCTACGCACGGGCTCCTTCCCGGCCTCGTGGAAAGAAGGGCGCGTCATAATGCTGGCCAAGGCGAACAAAAACATCCTGAAGCCTGAGAGCTATCTACTCTCCTGCCCACCATCTCCAAGGTGTTCGAACAACTCCTGTTGCGACACCTCACACCCCACCTCACACCTCGTGAAGAACAATTCGGGTTTCGGGCGGAACACTCAACGACGCTTCAGTTGTCGAGGGTACTGCACCAACTATCAGCCACGCTTAACAAAAAGGAACACGCGGTAGCAGTATTCCTCGACATGGAGAAGGCCTTCGACCGTGTATGGCACGAAGGCCTGCTATTTAAAATGTCCCACACGAGCGCGCCCCGGCGCTTAGTACAAGTGATTCGATCCTTTCTGACCAACAGGACTTTTAGAGTGGTGGTGGAGGGCGAGCTGTCCGCCCCCCGCCCCATCAGGGCGGGTGTGCCGCAGGGCAGCTGTCTCTCGCCTGCGTCCTACGGCTGCTTCACCGATGACATCCCCACGTCGCCAGAAGCAACGCTCGCGCTGTACGCTGACGACGCCGCGTACATAACAACATCATTGAACACCAAACACGCGGCGCGTAGGATGCAGCGCGCCCTTGACCTAATTCCAGAGTGGCTATCCAAATGGCGAATGACTGTCAACGTAAGTAAGACGCAGGCACTCGCCACAGGACATGGACCCCTACCACCACCACTGAAACTACAAGGGGCCGAGGTCGAGTGGTCAAAACACGCCAAGTACTTGGGTGTGACCATCGACCGTCGGCTCACGATGGGGCTGCACGTCACCACTGTGGTGAACCAAAGCAGGGTGGCCCGCAACCTATTGAATCCAGTGCTCTCATCCCGCCTCCCCGCCCGCACCAAGCTGGGAGTTTACAAAACATACATTCGCCCTATTATCACATACGCTGCCCCAGCTTGGTACGCCCTCACGAGCGAGTCGAACAAAAAGAAGTTACGCGCGCAGCAAAACATCTCGCTGCGCCGCGTTGTAAATGCTCCTTGCTACGTGAGGAATGACGTCATCCAGCGCAACTCCGGGATTGAGAGCCTGGACGAATTCATAGGACGCTTATCAACCTCAATGTTCGCGCGGGCCGACGCTTCAGCCTAGCCGCATATTAAAAATATCGCGCCATGGCACGCGCGCCCGCCGGACAAAAGACGCCTTCCACGAGACCTCCTCACTGCAGACTGTGCAGCCCCATCCACCTCCCGGATATGACGCCTGAGTAAGCAGTAACAGTCTACACGCTGCTTACTCAAACAATAATACTGCTCACCCTACATACATTACAGCGTGAAGTTTGTTCTAAGTTAATATAGACTGAAAACAGCCACTCACAACTATTCATTCACGAGTACACTTGCACCGAATAGCGTCGCGAGTACCTCGCACGCTATTGGTTCATGAGCGGTGTAACTCAGAACATTGCCGCTTCTACATACATTTACGGTGGCGCTAGTAGTCACTTACACTTTCAAACTGTAGGTTCGTCCAAGTCGGCACTCCTGCCGCTGGTTACCCTCACTGGACCTCCCAGGGTACGCCCTGGGTCTCATCCGGTGGAGGTAGACCGCCAGGGTGCCGTGAAAAAGCGGCGAGTCATTCAGAAACGCTCGCCGCCGAGGCGCGCCTACAGTCACATACAACAAGTAAACAAAGCGAGCGTGGATTTTTAGAAATTCACGCTCGCACGAAGCTGGGTCCAACGGACCACCCAGCGACGGGTTCGCTGTAGCGAACCACGGTGCAGCACCCGCGGCCAGGGAGCTGAGCTCCGTGACCGCTCTGAGACTGCGACTTCCACTGAGAGAGACCGCGCACCATTCCGTGATGGAGCGTCGTAGAGGGATGATCGATATGACATTGTAAATATAATTTAATAAGCTACAATATTATTAGAGACTCGCCAGCTCAAGGCATTTGTAAAAGATTTTATAGCAAATAAACATGATCGGGGGTGAGGAAATGGTCCACTGGCCAGCATTTACGATTTAGTATAAAAGAGGTGGCACCGTTTGCACAACGTGTCAGTCAGTTTACAGTATTTAAGAAGTAAAGAAGTCTATGTATATAAAGAAAGCCAGCTCCCAATTAGTTTCCTCGCCGCCGTTTACCTCCATAACAAATTACTTCGTGTTTTATTGTCGGAGTTAAGGCGATCCTTAACAGCTTGCTGTCTAGCTCCAGCAGGGCTTCCTTGGCCAGAAAGATAGGCGTGTTTTGACATGTTTCATCTATCGCCTGGGAATGTATCAGTTTTTCTAAGCAATCCTGACCGTAGCGAATTTGGTGACTTGTTTTTTGGCCGCAGATATGCCAGTTATTTACCTTCGGGCATTCAGCCTCCATGTACGCATATTCCTTTGAATTGATCGCTACATATGGATAGGAAGGCAGGAAGACGTTTTTATAAGGGACTGGACAAAGTTTAAATAGTTCAAAAGTACTGGGAAGATTGATAGGGAATTGAAGGTCAACCACGATTTTCTTATCGACATAATATGAACCTAAATTAATTATGTCATAGTAATATTTAATGTCTAACTAAGTCTATGACCTGATCGGTGCTATATAAATGATGTAATTTGCTTATCATAGTTCTTAATTCCCTAACAGATAGAATAGAATGGTGCAAGGATACCGTGTGACTAATAGCTAATATATTTTCTAGCCTACTTATTTCACCGGATAACTCTTGTACGTTATCGTTAAGTATAACGAAGAGTTGCGCAAGGTGAGCATATCTTAAAGTACGATCGCTCTCTGACGTAGTCATATTAATGACGTACGAAAGGGCTTTATCTAATTTGAGCTGATTTATTGTCAAATTATTCAGTACGTGAGTTTGTTGCAAGCAAATTTCTTTAAATAATGTAATTTATGCTGATTAATTTTGTTGGAAATGAGTTTATCATTTTGTTTTAGAATTTTCATAGCATTTTCGAATCTTATAGCATCATCATGATCCAAATTTCCCGAAATTGATTTTATCAAAGTGCCCAAAAGGTTTATCAAGCCACGTTTGACTCTACTAGGTTGCAGCGTTTTTAATTGTAAAAGGATTTTATTAATTTAGTATTACTTTATTACTTAATTTGTCCGTAGTGTCACATAATTGTCGTTGTAAGTTATATATCTGTCGTTCTATCTAAATTAAGTTATTGTCCTGTAAGAACGTATGATGATGGGATACAATTTTCGTGTCTCCTAGATTTATAAAGTAAAAGTGCCGGTCCGTCATCTAAGCTGTCAAGTTGGATCTCTTGAGCTCGACCCAGGCTCATTATCGTCAGTACTAGGTACCTGTAACAATCGAGGGTCTTTATTATTTTTAGGTCGTTTCAGTCTACTTTTAGCTACCGGTCCTCGTTTCCTTGAAGTGTAAATATGAATAGGTAAGTTAGCAATAACCTTGTCATGAGTAAATCGAGGGGCAAGTTTTTGCCGGGATGCAGTAGGGGTAATCAATTTGAGGTTCCCTATCGCTGTTACGTTGCGTCACCGATGCCTCGCGTTAAGCAAGCGATGATTCATGGAAAAGGCTATAAACGTTTCCATTCGACTATGGTGATCTTGAATGTACTGTTGTAGTAATCTTTCCGACAGATTTAAATCCGTGGGGTCCCGTAGGTCGAAATGTCCAGTGATAAGGTCAAACGGCCTACATTTAGTCAGATTATGAATGGAACTATTATATGCTAAAAGGGCGTAAGGAACTAAAGTCAAAGCACATTCATTTTTGTGTTTTAGCTTTAATATGCGTAAATTTTCAAGAAGTGTGCTATGGGAGCGCCCATTTTCGTTCAGGGTATAAGCAGCAGTAGTATGATGTTGTACTTTGTGTAATCGTAATAATTCACTAACTACTTGATTTGTGAATTCGGTTCCCTGGTCAGTTATTAATCTCATTGGGTAACCATGATGCGTACCTACCTACTAAAAATTTAAAGTCACATTACACATCACATCATGAGCCTATTAATGTTCCCACTGCTGGGACTCAGGCCTCCTCTCTGTGAGAGAGAATGGGCCGTAATCCACCACGCGGACCCAGTGCACGTTGGTGGATGTCACATGTCTTCGAATTTTTGGTTCTAGGACATGCCGGTTTCCTCACGAAGTTTTCCTTCACCGTTTTGAAAACAGTGGTGATGAAATAATTTACACAAAGTAAAGTGCCTGCCTGGGCTCGATCTCACGACCTACAACTTGTAAGTCGCGGCCGATACTACTGGGCCAACTTGTAGAAGGCGTTTTTTCTGTTCTGTGGGGCCAACACTGCTCTTTAAGTGATTTTATTATTTTAGGGGCTGTACAGTCTGCCATACGGTAAGCCTGAGCATATTTGCTAAAATTAAAGCTAAAATATTTTTCTTGTTCGATAGTTAAAACATCGAAATGTGCAGCTTCAAAGGGCTTACTAGGCGGTGGAACGATTCTAAACTCTTGGCAAATTGGTTTACGGTCGTATTTTGCACAGTTACATATCTTGCATTCATTAATGTACTTAGTTATGTCATTTTTCAGTTTCAATTTCCAAAAATGTACGTGATAAGGCTAGGTAGGTTGTAATGACCGGGGTTCAAGCAAACTGATCTTGAAAGAAACACATGGGCACTTTAAATAAATTTACCTAGCAACAGGTTTAAATTTCCTTGCTATCTAAATACTAACACTGTTCGGGGATGATCTAGCTAATAGGTAAAAGGGTTGAAAAAATACTCGGATGTACGCCAACTAAAGCTAATTTTACTAAACAAAAAATAACTAATGTCATTAGACGGCGGAGAATCTTAACATCGCGATTTAACTTTGACGGAATCCGGTAAAGCGCCATCTATCGGTCAGAATCTTAACTAAGTTTACGTAACTTTTTGGACTACTTCAAACATACCGCCCACCAAGGACCTTTGTCCTTAAAATAACCGCCCACCGTGGCAGACATAATGAGATACAAATAACAAGATTACAAAATTAGCCTTGATGGGAAATCTCTAGGCGCATAATAAGTAAGCAATTATCTTTTACAATTACAGGCACTGGCGTTGTACTTAGTAGGTACCTTAACATAACCAATTTGTTCTAAATCTAACAAAATTTCTTAATAACTAAATTACATGATTACAATGTTTTTTAATCTGTGACAGGCAGAACGCACAATTTTGAAGTGGGTCTTTTTAAATAAGAATTTTTACATTTTAATGTAACCACTCGGGTAAGATTATCACTGCCTGGGTGTTTTCCTACCAAGAAGCCACTTCGCGGGAGGTAAGTCACCTTCCTTTACCAAAACAACATCTCCTACTTGTGGTTCAGGTATTTTATTGGTCCACTTATATCTATGGAGGAAATGTGTCAAGTACTCATTAGCCCACCTACGCCAAAAATTTTGCAACATGCCTTGCACTAAATGCCATCTTTTCAGGTTACTAATCGAACTTTCATCATAATTTGTATCAGGCACGGTAAGTATTGGTTCTCCTATTAAGAAGTGACCAGGAGTCAACGGTGTGCAATCATCTGGATCTGTGCCATATGCGACTGACAGTGGCCTGGAGTTTAGACACGCCTCAATCTGTGTCAGGAGAGTGGTAATCTCTTCAAAGGTGAGTGTAGAGTTACCGATGACCCGTTTTAAATGAAACTTGGTGGATTTTATTCCTGCCTCCCACAATCCACCGAAATTGGGCGCGTGTGCAGGGATAAAATGCCACGTTGTGCCGATGAGAGCTAAGCTCTTCGCGATTTCCTCAGTCAGGTTGGTCTCTTGCGCTATCAATAACTCTCTTAACTCTTTGGACGCTCCAATGAAGTTGGTGCCATTGTCACTCCATAAATCCGTGCAATGACCTCTACGAGAGACGAATCGTCTGAAAGCTGCTAAAAAGCCTTGGGAAGTTAAATCACTAACCATCTCCAAATGTATAGCTCGTGTTGCCATACATATAAATAAACATATGTAGCCTTTATAAGACCGATATCCTCGTCCCTTTGATGTTCTAACATTTAAAGGGCCTGCGTAATCCACGCCGCTGTGTAAGAACGCTCTGGACGGAGTTCCGCGAACTGATGGTAGAGAACCCATCATTTGAGTCTTCACAGTCGCACTATTTTTTACGCAAGGAACGCATCGACGTACATGATGTTTCACTAAACCTTTAACGCCAATGATCCAGTATGCTGACCGTATGTAGGTTAGCATGAGTTGTGGTCCCCCATGTAAAGTTTTAATATGAGCATCTCTGATGATTAATTGTGTGACATGGGATCGATGGGGTAATACAATTGGATGTTTCGTTTTCTCATCTATTTGAGCTTTTTGAAGCCTTCCGCCAACTCTAATTATGTCTTTCTCGTCTATATACGGGTTAAGTGTTCTTATTTTACTTCCTTTTGTCTTAATTTCACCTTTCTGTTTTATTTCTGTTAGCTCTACTTGAAACTCTTGCCTTTGACATTGCCGAATACAACAATTCAAAGCCTCATCGATCTCCCATTTACGTAAATGTTTAGTCCGATCGTTATCTGTTTTATAATTTAAAAACCGTCTACAATATGCCACAATACATAACAACTTAGAGAGTGAAGAATATCTGTCCCATATAAAATTGTTGACAGATGAACAATGTGTTACTATTGACCTTTCTAAATCGACTTCTAATTCCTTTGGCCTCCGGTAATTTATATCTGTGTCTTGTAAAATCTCTGGACCACGTAGCCACAGAATATTATCTAAAAGTTCTACAGGTCGTATTCCTCTAGACGCGCAATCGGCAGGGTTCTGATTTAAAGATATGTGTGCCCATTGAGATGCATCTAACGTTGTAAGAATTTCAGAAACCCTATTCGCTACGAAGGTTTTCCAATGACTTGGATGTTTATTCAACCACGCGAGTACGACCGTCGAATCCGTCCATGCCCGCAAGTTAGTTTTGGGAATATTTAAAACTTCTGCCATCTCAACTAGCAAACGTGTCACTAATACTGCACCACACAACTCTAGACGCGGTATGCTTATTTGTTTTATAGGTGCGACTCGTGTTTTAGCCGCAACTAGTGAAACGTGAACGTTACCAGTGACATCAACTCTACGTATATAGACTGCTGCCGAGTATGCCACCTTGGAGGCATTGGAAAAGCCGTGTAAGTCTACTGTGACATCACTCGCCCTTGTTCCTAGCCATCTAGGAATTTTGAACTCCGTAAGTTGTGACAGCTCACTACAGTATGTATTCCATTCATCTAGCAATTGGTTTGGAAGTTCTTCATCCCAGCTTATTCCCGCTAACCACAGCTTTTGGATAAATACCTTTGCTGTAATCAATGCCAGTGCCAACCAACCTAATGGATCAAACAACCGTGATATACTAGAAATAACTGTTCTTTTTGTTTCAGGTCCTGCGGTCTTCGTAAGCTTCACCGAGTATTGGAAGATATCATCTCTATGGTTCCAGGTGAGTCCTAAAACTTTCATTATTGAATCAAGTTTAATTTCCAAATTTTGATCTAAATCTTGTTCCTTTAATATGTCTTGTTCTTTATTTTCTAAATTAATTTCCTTTATTATCCTTTCATCATTACTGGTCCATTTTTGCAATTTAAATCCACCTTTGCTTAGTAACATGTTAATTTCTTTAAATAATTTAATGCCTTCTTCTACTGTTTCGCAGCCGCTCATAAGGTCATCCATGTAATAATCTTCAAGAACCTTTTTTGCAGCTACTGGAAATTGACCTCCTTCATCAAGTGCTACCTGCTGAAGTGCTTTTACCGCTAAGTATGGGGCTGAAGCCGTTCCAAATGTTACAGTCACCAGCTGGTATGCCTGCACCGTATCTTCAGGATTATCTCTCCACAATATTTGCTGAAACACCGCATCATCATCATGGACTCGTACTTGGCGATACATTTTTATAATGTCAGCTACTAAGCAAATAGGATGGACTCTGCATCGTATAATTAAATGTCGTAACTCAGGTTGTAATTGTGGACCAATTAGTAATGTGTCGTTTAAGGACACGCCATTTACACCCTTACATGACGCATCAAAGACGACTCTCACCTTTGTGGTGGACTTGTCTTCTCGTATGACCGCATGATGGGGAAGATAAACGGATTCAGACTGCTTATCATCGTTCTCTGGAACAGGAATCATGTGACCTAACTGTAAGTACTCTTTTATAACATCTGTATATCTATTTTTCATTTCCTTATTTTTATTTAACTTTCTTTCTAACGACTTTAATCTATTTTCAGCTATCTCCCGAAATCAACCATATTTACATGCAGGATCAACGTCGCGAAAAGGTAATCGGACCACGTAACGACCATCAGGTGCTCTACGCGTTGTACTTTTAAAATATTCTTCACATTTCTGTTGTTCTTCAGTTAACATTTTTTGTGAAATTGAAGAATGATCTGACTCCAATTCCCAAAACCTTTTCAGAACGTCGTCCTCATTAACGGTAGCATTCATAACTACAAGTTCAGTTACAGTATTATCAGTTTGTTTATTAGCTACTAACCCAGACAGTATCCAGCCGAGAGAGGTGCATTGAGCTACTGGAGTACCGGTAGGTCCTTTCAAAAGTCCTTGTTGTATGATCTGACAGTAAATTTCAGCACCTAATAAAATATGTATTTTATTAGGCCTAATATAATATATATATATCGGAGGAAGGTAAATGATTAGTAGTAAATATCCCTTGTAAACTTATTACTTCAGGTTTGTTTAATTGGCAACATTTAGCTTCTGATCAGTTCTCAGTTCGATTTTATTCGATTGACAACACTTTATTTTTCTTATGTCAAAATACTCGATTTGGATTGGATAATACAAGCAGTAATTTGCCGGAAGAGATTCTCTTAGCCAATAAAAAGCAGGAGTGTCATAGAGGCACTCTGAGTGGGTTCTCCCGCCATATTGGGTCGTGAAGTTAGAAAAGATACGCGCGGACGCGCGTTTTGGGAGTTAAAAAAGGAGTTGAGAGAAAAAGAGTTGAGAAGTAGCCTAAAGTGGCGTGTGTAAACTTGAACAAGTGTGTTTTAGTTGGGAAAAAGCGAAACGATTGGTGGCCGAATCCGCTGCTTTGATAAAATTGGAACAAGAACTATCTCTAAAACGGCATAAGTTACCTGCTTTGTGCATTGCATACCCACGATATGCCCACAGACCGAGGGTATTATTGAAGATAGCCCTCCTATCTCCGATATCAGAAGTGAAAACAATGCAAGCACAAGGCGATGATGGACCAAATGAGACGAGTACCTAATGGCTGGCGCGCTCTCTTTGGTGCGCGAAATTTAGCATGGAAGTACCTACCTAATGGAGATGCTTTGCAACTTGCCGGCTACTAGATACAGGAATATCATGTTGCCCGAGTTCAACCGTATAGTATGGCCTATCCTAGACAATATGCGAAGTCGGGTTGCAGATAATGATGAAGTTAATGATGACATCGACGCCCGATCCTGACTAGATACTTGGGAAACGCAACTGTGGTGGTGATGTTCAGGGAAGTATAAACTTAAGTATTCCGACAATAATAAGTACCAATCTAATGCCTTATGAAGTTTAGCCACAATATTGTTTTTCTTGGTTTATAGTGGCTAAAATTTAAAATAAATTGTTATTTTCGTTATGATGCTAAATGTAACTCAGCCAGATTCATACTGTCAGCGGAATTCGCAAGAGATTAAGACCATTTGTGCAAATACAGTGCAAGAGAGCAAACATCCTAAGCTACAACTTGATTCAATAAAACTATAAGCTTGTGGAAATCTTGCTCATAGACATGAATTTTTCAGCCATTCACACAATATACAGACAACAAATAGCACAGACGTCTGAGCCCTTCAACATGGCTGTGGATACCACAAGACCTGTTGTGACCGGCTGCGTGTAGTGCTACAAGATAAGTGTGGAGCTCAGGTTCCATTTCAAGAGGCAACATACAACCTGCAGTCTACAGCGCTATGAAAGAGGAAATTTAGTGGTTTTATACATGCCGCTGCGGTGATCAATCAATTTAATATTTTCTGATAGCACCTAGGAGTCTGGACATGTGCATGGTTGGCACTGCTGCCCGACCTTTCCGGGAGTACAGGCTTAAAGGTATGTTACTTTGATCTGCATTCAACTATCTATGCATTGGCATACATTTGTGGCAGCCGAAGTATGTATTGGATTTGGAAGTACCTAAGTTTTATAATTAATTGTTGCATTAATTGCAATTTATAACTATTGCATTATGTTGTTTAATGGAAATGTTTAATGTAGGTTACATGAAAAGAGTAGAAAAATCAAACAGCGCCATCTATGTAATGGTATTGATACTGTATGTTTCTTTCAATAATCATCGAAATTGGATTTGGGACCCCATTATGCCGTGATTTACTGCTTGGGGGAGCTTATTGAATACGAGCATGTTGTTTTTTCGTGATCAATTTAAAAACAAACAAATAATTTTTGCATAGACAGAATGAGAAGTCCGTGCATGTCACGCCATCTTTTAAATCTTTGACGGGCTCAAGCTTTGAAATATTTTGTTTCAAGTATTTAATCGTTTTTATTTACCAACAAAATAAACAATGAAACGATTTTCGCAATTTCATCTTTCTAATGTACTTGGAGCATTGGAATGTGAGAACAAAACGGAAAGAAATTAGATTTCATTACATTATTTTATGTTGCATGACGTTAGAACAATATACGGTTTTGTGACCACTAGTGCTGTCACAAGAGTACACACATTTATGAATAGGTTATTAGTTTACTCACTACTGATAATCGAGAAGTAAAGATACTAGGCATTTTAGCCATGCATTCTTTATTAATAGGTGTCACTTCAGATTGCCCGTAAATATTATTACCACTGAGTTTGTTGTTGATTTGATCTTCAAGGAAATTTGTGAATATGCTTTTCTTTGAAAATAACGTACATTCTAACTATTCGCGTTGGTATTTTTAATGCAAGTGTGAATCCAGTTATGGAAAGTAAAAAGAAAAATCGTAATAATAGTGTATCTTTTCACATCTTTGGCTGATTGGGATTGTTTTTACAACTAAATTAAAGTATCAGGTAAAAGGGAAAGAAATTTATTTTGTTAACGTTGAATTCAAATATCTTTGTGTAATACATTCGACTATTTTTAAATAATATTTTGGTTCATATAAAAACAGAAAAATCGAATCTCGATATTCTAGGGCGAAATATCGATACGCTGGATCGATTCAGTACTGGATATCGATTGAAAAATTGTTTGTTTATTTTTTGCCTTTAAATCGATTCGTCGATTAATTGATAACAGATCGCCATCCCTTACTCATCTCTATTAGACAGTGACATGTAAGTGTCAACATTCAAAAAAGTTCGAAAAAAGTCGGACAAGACAAAACATAAACAAATAACTTTTAACTGTGATATGATTTTTAACTTATAAATTACTGGATAAAGACTAGATTATTAATAAGTCGTTACAAGTCACTGTGAGGATTAAACTTTTAACTTTTGCTTCATTCCAAAGAGTTGCGATAACTTTCAGTTATGAGTTATGTGATCAAGATTATTTTCAAACCCGTGTTAAAGTTTAGTGAAATAGTTTGCTGGTTGACTCGTTTTGCGATCTTACAACCTGGAAATATCACGAGGATTAACGTTACTATAGCCTAGACAGTTGGCGTTTAGTTTTGTTGCTACCAACGGTTGAATAAAGGTAAAGTTAATATCTGTAGTTGTTATAAATCACTATGTAGGGAACTAACCAACTGATAACATGTCATTCTAACGATACCTACACATAAAAATTATTTAAGTGGACTATGGCAAATGAAAAGTGCAACTAGACATGTAGATGGTGTCTAGAAGACGTATTCAGGTATTATGAGATGCCCGAGGGCCAATAACTGCTGAAGTTGTGGCTGAAGATGAGATAGATGTTCAATTGGCAACATTTTAATTTACATAGAACAGTTTCGTGGGTCAGAGAAATGACAGAGTCAAGAGTTAATTCGGCATTTAAGTTGAAAGTGCATTCTGTGCAGGTAAATGTATTTGCTAAGTTATTGTTGATTGTGGACCATGAATGGGACACTTAGGTTCTATTTGATTTACTTGGTACAGGAGCTTTTGTTTTTTGGAGGAAACTAGGAATGGTTTCCTTGTTCTGTGTTGTTCAACGATGCATGGCCTCAGTAATCTGGAACATTGTTCAAAAGTTTTAATAATTGTAACATCTCTTTAACGAAAGGTGTGAATTTGTGAATTGTGTGATTGTGTGGTGTCATGTAGGCTAGTACCTACCTTGAATAATAAATGTGGAATTTAAAGTATACTGTCAGTAATGGTTGTGGTGTTCTAACTTGTTGAATGTTCTGTGCTGGTCATTGTGAACATACCTAACGTAATTTTGTTTTATTTGCTATCTGAGCAAGTTGGATAAGATAATGTTAACGCAGATGTAAACTCGGTGACATGCGGTGCATGCTCTCATTTTCAATTTTAGTTTGCAAAATTGGTAGTGTTTGATGTTGGTAGTTATTATACCTATCGCACTGAGGGTTTGGTATGAAATCATGAACATAAAATGGAGTTCTTGAATATGCTTTTGGCTGGGTAAGAAATCCTGAATTTGAGATTGCCGTTGTATTCAGTACTGAGAATGAAGATTGAAATAACAAATTTGATTTTGGTTTAGAGGTGCTGTTTATGGTTATTGGAGTTCTGAATGGTGGCAGCTATGTGTTGCATTAAAGGCTTTGGTTCATAATGAGTTAGAGGAAAGCTGAAAGATCAAGTACCCATTGAAGTAACTGAATGTACTGTGTTGAAGAATGATTCAAATCAATCTAGCAATGGTGAGGTCGTGTGTATGGTCAAAGGACTGACTGTACGGTGATGAGTAGTCGCTGCGGTGACTGCTGTAACCGAGGTGGGTTACGAGGTGAGTGGTCAGAGATGACTGCTGTAACCGAGGTGGGTTACGAGGTGAGTGGTCAGTAAGATGACTGCTGTAACCGAGGTGGGTTACGAGGTGTGTGGTCAAAGATGACTGCTGTAACCGAGGTGGGTTACGAGGTGAGTGGTCAGTAAGATGACTGCTGTAACCGTGGTGGGTTACGAGGCCTGGTCAGGATGACTATGGTTGCAGGATGGTCACTGGGTTGACCATCAGGAGCTACAGCGATTGCTGTGGGACCAAGAAACATTGCTGGATTTGTCAGGGGGGAACCTGGTCCCTCTGGGGCTTTGGAGTCCTGTTATCTGTCTGGGGAAGCCTGGTCCCTCTGGGGCTTCGGTGACCTGTTGTTTAGTGTATGTGGCATGGGTATCTGGCAGTCTTGTTGCCTCGAGAGGACCGGTTGTCTGGGGAAGCCTGGTCCCTCTGGGGCTTCGGTGACCTGTTGTTTTGTGTATGTGGCATGGGTATCTGGCAGTCTTGTTGCCTCGAGAGGACCGGTTGTCTGGGGGAGCCTGGTCCCTCTGGGGCTTCGGTGACCTGTTGTCTGGGGGGAGCCTAGTCCCTCTGGGGCTTCGGTGACCTGTTGTATGTCTGGGGGAGCCTGGTCCCTCTGGGGCCTCGGTGACCTGTTGTTTGGTGTATGTGACATGGTATGTTGTGTTGGGCGTTTGGGTGGTTTCTGGCACACTTAGTGCTTCGAGACCGACTTGGCGTTTGTTGGGAACCTGGTACCTCTGGTGCTTCGGTAACCATTTAGAATGTGTTAATATGGTTGTCTAAATGGTGAGGTGGCTGGTTCGATAGTACGATGATGGTTGTGTACGGTGTATGGTGTGGAGACCTAGATTTACATGGAGAAAACAAATGAACAGTGTGAAAGCTAAGAGAATTCAGTTTTCATGAGTAAAGAGGTACTTGAGTTTTGTTGTAGGCTGGTAATATAAGGTGTTGATTGAAGGTTTCACGTGGAAGATGTCACGACCACGTTATTTTTTTTTATTTGGTCAAGAGCGGCCGAACTTAACCTATTACTTATTTTTTATCTCCTCTTGGTTTTTGTTTTTTGGTTGAGTAACGATGTTGCTCGTCGCTTTACATCAAACGTGGGACCGTTTGAATGTCAAGATGGCCGTATCGGAGGAAGGTAAATGATTAGTAGTAAATATCCCTTGTAAACTTATTACTTCAGGTTTGTTTAATTGGCAACATTTAGCTTCTGATCAGTTCTCAGTTCGATTTTATTCGATTGACAACACTTTATTTTTCTTATGTCAAAATACTCGATTTGGATTGGATAATACAAGCAGTAATTTGCCGGAAGAGATTCTCTTAGCCAATAAAAAGCAGGAGTGTCATAGAGGCACTCTGAGTGGGTTCTCCCGCCATATTGGGTCGTGAAGTTAGAAAAGATACGCGCGGACGCGCGTTTTGGGAGTTAAAAAAGGAGTTGAGAGAAAAAGAGTTGAGAAGTAGCCTAAAGTGGCGTGTGTAAACTTGAACAAGTGTGTTTTAGTTGGGAAAAAGCGAAACGATTGGTGGCCGAATCCGCTGCTTTGATAAAATTGGAACAAGAACTATCTCTAAAACGGCATAAGTTACCTGCTTTGTGCATTGCATACCCACGATATGCCCACAGACCGAGGGTATTATTGAAGATAGCCCTCCTATCTCCGATATATATAATAGGCTGGGGATCAGTTAATGTAATCGTATGTAAATCCAACTCTTGCAACTCACTTATTTTCATAAGTGGGAGAAGAGTGGTTATCGATTTAAGTACAAAAGCTCTGACTACAATTTCAAAAGACGGATCAACTCTCAATTGAATCTTTAAAGATACTACTTATTTTGAAGTGATGGTGCTGTCTCCACCAACACCGGAAATAATACCATTTGCGTGCATCTTTTTTAGGCCTAACGTTTGTACTGTGGCCTCTGTTATTAAAGAAGCCTGTGAGCCTTGATCAATCAAGGCTCTGATGATCTGTTTGCCTCCGAATTTCGATTCAGCATTGATTAGCGCAGTGGCTAACAATACTTGACTACTATTTCCTGGCGAAAAACATGAGACAATTGGTGAACTATCATTTGATGACGATTCCGGCCCTGGTGGGGACGGGTTGACCTTTGTGACCTGATCATTGCGATTATATTGTGCAACCGTAGTTGCTGAGCTGTTGTTTTGGGTGAAGAAGTGAGTGATGACGACGATTACAAACACGGCAATTAGTGGCTTTTTGGCATTGCTTTACTGAATGATTACTAGCCAAGCAATTAAAACAAATGCGATTTTTCATAACAAAGTCATGCTTTTTATCATAATCAATTTTTGCAAACTTTTTACAAAAGCATAATTTGTGATTTTCTGAACAATATTCACAAGCAATAGCCTGATTTGAAATATGGAAAACCTTTGGATTATTGACGTGACCTTTGTTTTGTGAAGTATTTTGCTGAACCAAAGATTTTGATTTAGGCTCAATAAACTCTAATGCTCGGAAACGACTCTCTAAGAATTTTGAAAACTGACTAAAAGTTGGCAACTCATTCGAGTTGTCACTTGTGACATGTAGTTCCCATTGCTTCCTCGTATCTGGATCTAATTTATAAGCAATAATGTGAATAATAATAATGTCCCATGAGCTCACATCAATTTCCAAATTTCTTAAGGCATGTAAACACTCCGTTGTAGTGTCTAACAACTCTTTTAATGCTGTAGCCGACTCGACATTCGAATTACGTTGACTAAATAGTCTTTTCAAAATACAATTTGATAAATATCGTTTGTTATTGTTTCTAGATTCTAACTGTGACCAACACTGATTATAATTAGCTGCTGTTATAGGTACAAACTTTATCAAATGTTCTGCTTCTCCCGTAAGATGAGCCTTTAAATAATGTAATTTTTGTACTGAATCTAAAGATTGGTTATTATGCACCAAAGAAATAAATAAGTCGCGAAAATATGTCCATTCTGAATATTTCCCGGAGAAAGTAGGAATAGTTATTTTAGGTAATCTTACGGAAGAACCAGACGACATAGGTACAGAAACGTCTTGGGTGTTCTTACAAACTGATATTTCATTGACTGGAGCGGGATAGTTACATGATGCGATCTTTAGTTCCGACTTATAACAAATATAAATTTCCTCTGTCGCGTCATAAACATCACTCGTAACACATTCTAATGATTTTACAATTTTACTATCTAATTCTAATATCTCATAGTGATTTTTACAAAATGCTTGCCAATCTCGTTCCAACTTCTCTAATCTTGCATCGATGTACTGATAAGAGAAACGCTCCTTAGGTGTCTTCTTAAAATTAGATCTCGAGTTTTCAATAATTGTCTTTAAATTCATTTGCACATTGCCGTATTTTTCCATTTTTGAAGTAAAAATTAACTTAGTATAATCCGCAACACTTATCCTCTAATCAGTAAATCTTGATATTTTTACAAGTGTTTGGCAAAACTTTAACTCTGAGCGAAATCGGGCATATATTCCACGTTCCCTCATTTTTTCGCTTACAATTCTAAGTCCTTAAATTTTATGCACAGATTTTTCTAAGTCCAAGATTCACGCAAAAAACGACTAAGTTAATGGAATGTGCGGAATTTTTGCAAAGTATTTGAACTATTTCTTCACTGATGATATAACACAAAATGTACTCACAGTTTATCTTCGTCACTCACACACACAATATTCCACCTGTTCTCCGTATACGTCACGTTGCACGCCACCACTGACGTCACGATGCGCTGCTGACGACGGTGCTCTGCTTGACAGTACCTCCTCTCCACAGGGCTGGCTGATGCGGCGCCACCTGATGTTGTCTCCCTCCTCGGGGAAACCCTTCCAACACCTGAGTTGCGATCCACAACCCCTTCAGTGTTCCCTAACAACTGCCGCGGTGTACTAAGGCAAAAACTTCACCGCAACAGTACTCCCTAGCTAGTTCGAATATAATTATATAATTCGACTCGACGGACCAAAATGTTCGGGGATGATCTAGTTAATAGGTAAAAGGGTTGAAAAAATACTCGGATCATCGGATGTACGCCAACTAAAGCTCTTTTTATTAAACAAAAAATAACTAATGTCATTAGACGGCGGAGAATCTTAACATCGCGAATTAACTTTGACGGAATCCGGTAAAGCGCCATCTATCGGTCAGAATCTCAACTAAGTTTACGTAACTTTTTGGACTACTTCAAACCTTAATTAAACCAAATAATGGAAAACAAAAAAATAAATAATATATATATAAAACAAAAGTCAACAAAAGCAAAATAAAATATAAAAACAAATGTATCTTAGAGAAAGCAAAAAGACAATCATTAGGTCGGGCTCGAACCCGATGCCACGAAACGTAAGTCCGACACTGTGCCCCGAGACCTGCCAGCTTCTTATAAACAGTGGCGAATATGTCGATCGGTACTAGCGTTCAATCAATATGCTGCTTTATGGTTACACTAGTCAACGGCACGAACTATTTGGCGGCGGAGTTAAAATATTTGCTATCTCATCCGACATCGCGCAGGAAAGAGATAGACGCTGTGATGAGCAGTAAGAAGCTAGATCGTGTTCGTATACACACTCATAACGCTGTGTGACGCACACATGCGCAATTTCATTGCAGAGCGCCGACAGCGCGGCGGTGTGTGTGCAAAGATTACTATAATATACTTGTGTGTGGTTGCGGTGGCGCGTATGCAATTCATTGACAACATAAACATAAAAAAATAGATGTTAGAACTTTGGATTATTACTGTGTGTAACGTAATTAGAAGGCACTCAATTTACTTGTTGTTATGCACCTATACTTACCCGCGACTTTGCCAACTTGACAATAAGATCTTTTGCGAAAATGTGAATTTACATAGATATTGTTATTATCGACAAGTAATGTTAGATTTGACTTATTTTTGGCGGCGGCGACGGCAGAGCAGCGCGAGCCGCTTGCGCGCTTATTGAACCTTATGCCCTTAGTTATAAGAATGAAAAGTGTTCGAGCGTCAAGTCGGTAGATTTTACGTTGGCAGAGCGGGCGCCAGGGCTTCGCTGACTGTAGGTATCGTACCAGCGCGTGCGGAAAGCTAGGCTCTATGCGCACGGGTGTAGGTCATGTCTTTATGTTTTTGTATTTTATTGCAGGTTGTGCAAATATTACAATGTGTGTTAAATAGGTATTTACTTAACTTAGCTAGTAAGCTATAACCTACAGGCGCCTCCCCGTAAGTAGGTATTTCATACCAGCCAGAGTCAGGATAACTGCTTTTTCGACAGCGCCACTTTGATGTGAGACTTGTTTTCTAGGTAATTAGGTTCATCAAATAAAAATAATGTTATTTTGTATATTGTTTATTGATTGTTTCTTTACAATAGCAGTTTGAAATAATATTCTCTTTGTTATCACAATACAATATAATAGCTTCGGGTGGCTGAGCCGAGCTTGTGAGTGTCGGCGCGCATAGTAGGTATACAAATAAAAAACTGGCCAAGTGCGAGTCGGACTCGCGCATGAAGGGTTCCGTACCATTATCGCAAAAAACATCACGTTTGTTGTATGGGAGCCCCACTTATATATTAATTTTATTCTGTTTTTAATATTTGTTGTTATAAAGAAATACATCATTTGTGAAAATTTCACCGGTTTAGCTATCACGGTTCATGAGATGCAGCCTGGTGACAGACAGACAGACAGACAGACGGGCCGCGAAATCTCAGTAATAGGGTCCCGTTTTTACCCTTCGGGTACGGAACCCTAAAAAGAATCATCAAAATCGGTTCACATTAAAAAAGTATTGAGGTAAGTAACAAAAAAAATACAGTCAAATTGAGAACCTCCTCCTTTTTGAAGTCGGTTAAAAAATAGCTTCCTTTTGTGTTTGTCCGCCGCTGAAGCCGAGCCGATATCGATATAACAGATAGGTACCTACATAATAATGAACTTTCGATATAAGTAGGCACGACTATCGAAAATCTTAAAATACCTAATCTAATTGGAATCTAATATCCTAATATATACAACAGAACTCTTCAATAAACAACGGCATTGCTGATCGGGATCTCGGGATTGCTGCGATCGCAAAACTGTTTATTAGTTAGGCCTTTTGATAACATCACGTCAAGCCGGTACGCTCTAAAGGGGTACGCAGATTTGTACAGTTCACCCTGAAAGATACACTCTCATTGCACCGGTTATGTTAGTTTTATGTTAGGTATTCAGGTAATCTATTCAGGCATAAATTTGGGCATTTTAGGCTCAGATTTTCTCTAATCTGAGATTATAGGTATTATTGAACTTGATCTTTATGTACCACAACTAAAAAAAAAAAATAACGAAGA
The DNA here is from genome assembly GCA_945859665.1 of Anorthoa munda. Lineage (NCBI taxonomy): Eukaryota > Metazoa > Arthropoda > Insecta > Lepidoptera > Noctuidae > Anorthoa > Anorthoa munda. Next base: position 53,085,160 of record OX243893.1, on the reverse strand, counting down.
AACAAAAACAAGAACACCGACTTCCGAAATTAGTTATTTTTCACTTTGTAGTGTTTTTATTTGGAAGTCGGTAGTATTTTTAAAAAAGATTTTCTAATTATAGATAAAGATAGGCAGTTTGTAATTTTAAAATTTTATAAATGCGCGTGAAACATTAGAATTACAAGTCTGTGTTTATTTAGGTATAAAAGTCATGTCAAGCGCCCTCATGAATTGTACAAACTAAATTCGATAAAAGATTCAACTTACCCAAACGCCATGTAAATCAGTATGAAATCCCACGAACGCCAGGGTCAGTAAAATTTCGGACCAATTCAAAATAATCAACACAACACATAAAGGAATATCGGAATCCAAAATTCAAGCCAGGGGTCAATGTTATAAAATATTATACGAATACGTTATCGTCGATATCACAATATCAATAACATACACCGCACGCGCGTAATTACGGTGACGTATATATTATGCAGCAGACGATTGAGGCCCCTCTGGGGCAGCGGGGCGCGGGCGCCGGGCGGTAGTTAAACTAGTGAGCATGTGTGTGTGTAGGTGTACATGAGCCGCACGCGCACCCCTCCGCCCCACTGACCGGGGAGGAAATTTGTAGCGAGATGGATGATGATTTAGAACGAAAACGAGCGCGCGAAATTTTAAAAACAGACCTTTGGGAGTCTGGATATCATGAAAAAACCACTGAATGTATCTGTTCAAAATAAAATTATTTGCATTGTTGAACAACTAATCTATCCCTGTATGGAGGCCGTTTTTCAATTTTCTTTCTTCTTATGGTACTTATTTGCGCCCAAAGATGCGTTAAAATTGGTGTTGAAATATGGAACTTTCGAAGCTCATAACTTTCAAGCTAATTTTTTTTTGTACTTTTTGCTTCCATACAGGACTAGATAATGATGAGACAAATTGATATAATTTTTTATTTTGAACGTACATCGTCAAACAGAGGAGTAAAACCCAAACTACGTTTGTATGGAAGAATTTTGGACTAGTGCAACCTTATGGATCGAAGTTGGACTTTCATCCACAACAAATTATGTCTGCACGCCCTTATGCGTTTCCACAGGCTGAGGACAAAATGAGAAAAATCAGTCTTGCAAAACGTCTCCAATTATCACGCTTACAAGCCGCCTTATAGACGAAAACACCCCGTTACTTCACTACTACACACAAATTCACAATCTTGCACCAATGACAAAACGTACACCAAAATCACCAACACCACCAAAATCTGTAGTATTGTTTAAACGATGAAGGCTCTAATTTACAGATATTAATGCAAATTAACCACAGAGCAACCGTTAATTTGCTGTTTTTTCACCCATTGACATCTACGGTATAATTATTTTACTGCTACCGTCACTTGTCCTTCGTTTAATATCCTAGTTATTATAACTCTTGCGGTGAGCCTAGTAACGCCATCTAGTATCGGACGGGAAAATTAAAATATTGATCATTACAAGGTCTCATGTATGCCACGATGATTTGTCTTTCCCTCATGATACTTGCGAATAGCATCCTGTTGATTTAAATATTCGTATAAATGTAACTAGCTGACCCGGCAAACTTTGTTTTGCCATAAAACACTACCTACCCTACCTACCCTACCTACCCTACCTACCCTACCTACCCTACCTACCCTACCTACCCTACCTACCCTACCTACCCTACCTACCCTACCTACCCTACCTACCCTACCTACCCTACCTACCCTACCTACCCTACCTACCCTACCTACCCTACCTACCCTACCTACCCTACCTACCCTACCTACCCTACCTACCCTACCTACCCTACCTACCCTACCTACCCTACCTACCCTACCTACCCTACCTACCCTACCTACCCTACCTACCCTACCTACCCTACCTACCCTACCTACCCTACCTACCCTACCTACCCTACCTACCCTACCTACCCTACCTACCCTACCTACCCTACCTACCCTACCTACCCTACCTACCCTACCTACCCTACCTACCCTACCTACCCTACCTACCCTACCTACCCTACCTACCCTACCTACCCTACCTACCCTACCTACCCTACCTACCCTACCTACCCTACCTACCCTACCTACCCTACCTACCCTACCTACCCTACCTACCCTACCTACCCTACCTACCCTACCTACCCTACCTACCCTACCTACCCTACCTACCCTACCTATGCAGGTAAGGTACAATTATATTATCTTAATTTTTTTTTCATAAGAACCTTCTCCTAACAATAACAAACAGAACAAAAAAAGAATAAGCAAAATCGGTCCAGCCGTTCACGCGTGATGCCGTGACCACGGGAAATAGGATGAATTTTTGAAACTTAGGTCTTTTTATTAGGTTTTTTTTTTATTAGGTCTGCAATGTCTTTATAAAAATGGGATTCTCGTACATTCGTCACAACTTGCAGGTAAGTATCAAAAAGTTTTTTAATTTTAGACTTAAGAATCAAACGAACTTACCTTGTGAAGTTTGATTCCAATTATGCGAGGGTCTCAACCGAAGACGATTACAAATTTACTTGCAGCAGTACATGATAAGGTGCTGTCTTTGCCACACTTTTAGATACTCATAGCTAATAATAAAAAAATAAGAACCAAAACCATGACGCAGTGTCTTGTCTCGCTCCCACCGCACGCACGCGGCGTTTTCGGTCCCGCTCTTTATTCATTAATTTTAGAGAAATATCTGCTTCTAGCTGATAACCTAATTTATTTGAATTTTCCTTTTTGTCTGTAAGGGTTCTTGTAGGGATGGGTGGGATTGTAATCGTCTTCGGTTGAGACCCTCGCATAATTGGAATCAAACTTCACAAGGTAAGTTCGTTTGATTCTTAATTATACTTCGGGTCTCAACCGAAGACGATTACAAATTTACTTGCAGATGTTTAGAGTAAGTATCATGACAAAAAAGGGAAAGCAAACATTGTAGTAATATGATTATTTTTAACAATAATTAAATATCTAAATATTCTGCTTATTAATCAGACTTTTATTGTTAGCTACATCCAGTTACATCTATCCTGATCTTAATTAAATTAGTCAATTCGATAGGTGTACATTATTATTAATATTCTGATTCTGAAGTCTGAATTTATCTTCAGTTGAGTGGTAATAGGCTTGTGCCCTCTAACATAAGACTTAAACATAAAATTTAAACTATCAATGTACGTTAATGTGAGAACACCTCTGCCAAGCCCTTCAGGGAAACCGAGGTGTGATGTTAAGATAATTTCTTGTCTAAATATAATTAAAGATTATTAAATATAGCAGTAGCGAAATCGTTGTTAACCGGTTAATGATATCTCTGTTATAGTACTTTAATGTGCACGACACCTTAAATTCAATGGGTGCAAGTAGTGGGTTAGGCGACCTGACACCGAACCAATCAGCATCAAGTAGGATTTTTGAGTAAATGTATGGAGACTAACTTCTTTTATTTATATTCCCTTTGTTTACATACTTAGAGCCATTCCTTAAGTGTATTAAGATGTATTCAAGTTTATATTTTCATATTATAATATTTTTATTGTGAGATCTTACCTCTACGACGCATAAAATAAGAATAAGGTTTTCCGATGGTGTCATTTGTTTTTATAGTAGTGAGGCGGGGGGCGGTGTCATATAAATATGCCCGTCACCTTTGACCGCGCACCACCGGGATCCTGCGCACGGGCTCCTTCCCGGCCTCGTGGAAAGAAGGGCGCGTCATAATGCTGCCCAAGGCGAGGAAAAACATCCTGAAGCCGGAAAGCTATCGGCCGATCACTCTGCTGCCCACCATCTCCAAGGTGTTCGAGTCGCTCCTGCTGCGACACCTAACACCGCACATCACACCGCGAGAAGAGCAATTCGGTTTTCGCGCTGACCACAGCACGACGCTCCAGTTGTCGAGGGTACTGCACCTGCTGTCGTCATCAATGAACAAGAAGGAATACGCGGTAGCAGTATTCCTCGACATGGAGAAGGCCTTTGACCGCGTCTGGCACGACGGCCTAATATATAAGCTAGCCAAATCTAGCGCGCCCCGTCGCGTGGTAAAGGTAATTCAATCCTTTCTGTCCCACAGGAGCTTCAGAGTGGTGGTAGAGGGAGAACTTTCCGCCCCCCGCCCAATACTGGCGGGAGTGCCGCAGGGAAGTTGTTTATCCCCTGCGTCTTACTCATGTTACACAGACGACATCCCCACAACCCCAGAGGCGACGCTAGCCTTGTACGCGGACGACGCTGCATACATCACAACGACCATAAACACAAAACACGCAGCAAAGAAAATGCAGCGCGCCCTAGACCTACTCCCCGAATGGCTAGCCAAGTGGCGGCTATTGGTGAACGTGAGTAAGACGCAGGCTATGATTACAGGTCACACCCCCCTCCCACCACCCCTGAGCCTACAAGGAGCCGATGTCGAGTGGACCCCCCAGGCCAAGTACCTGGGCGTCACCATCGACCGTCGGCTCACGATGGGGCCGCATGTCGCAGACACAGTAAATAAAACAAGGGTAGCACGTAACCTCTTGAAACCAGTGCTCTCATCTCGCCTTCCCGCCCGGACCAAGCTGGGCATATACAAAACCTACGTGCGACCTATAATCACCTACGCCGCCCCAGCTTGGTTCGCCCTCACCAGCGAGACCAACAAAAATAGACTCCGTGCACAGCAACATCTAACCCAACTAACATTTAGGTGATAAGAATAAGTGCTACATGAGCTATATAAGAGAATTTAAAGAACCTAAAGACCTATAAAGGCTCTAACATTTGGTGATATAGCGCGTTTTAACTTTCTTATAACCCTGATTTGGGCCCACGATTTTAGAGCTTAAAGTGACTTAATAGTTATAGAGTAGTGATAAATGAGTGACAATAAAGAGCTACAATAGTGCTATTGAAGCAGTGCTTACCACATTAAGTGTATTATAAGCTATACAAAGGTTACAACTGCAAGCTAAAGTATTAATATAGTTATGAAATCCACCCTAATAACTTTTTTAGTAACATATTAGTGCTTCCTCGACACAATATATACCTTAAGAATATATTGTAGGTTTTTAATAGCAATAAGCATCACTCAAAGCGCCAACATATGTATCTTTTTTCATCATTTTTGTGATTTGTTACCGTCAATAGTGTTAAAATATTTCGCATTATTCATCCTCGATACAGTGATACTTTAGTGTTTGAAAGCGACTTTATGTTTATGAGGTAAGTCAATTAATGTATTTTAAATTATTGCAATGGTGTTATAATTATTAAAACTCACTGCCATGGTAAGTTTTCTGTAACAGTATGTGTATGTTTTCATCTCAATTTTGAAGCGCCTTAGAAATAAACTGCATTTGATGATAATATGTAGAAAAAATATACTGCCTCAGTTATTTTTTCATTTCAATTATTATGAATAATAGTTCCTGGTACTGTCAATAGATATTTTAATGGAAAACTAACAATAATATAATAAATAAGTGGGAAAATAATGACTAGAAAAAGTTTTTTCTTTTATAATTTTTATAGGTTAACTATTTATTTAATGGCGACAATTCTAAATTACTTACGGATGCTGATAACTCTTTTATCCCTAACATAGTGCTTAAAGAACGATTGTTAGGACTTATATGCCACTTGCAGTTCTATAATATGGTTCTGAAAGTGAAAAGACAAAAATGTTATAGGTTCAGTTTGCATAATGGTTCTATGTGAACCTGTAAGCTGAACATTTTCAGGGTTATCTTATTGTTTGAAAAAAACCTTTACATACCACGTACTTGACTGAATAAATCAATGAATTCAATATTCTATTATTTATAATAATTATGAAAACAAAAGCCAGTACGAACGTAACCTAAGCTAATATATTTTGAATTAAAAGTTGTCTTTTACTGTAATACAAAACTGTTTTTTTTGTTTTTTGTAAACTAACTTTTAGAAGCTTAACTTGTATGTATTTTTACATTATTAATAAACAAATCTGTTGTTTCAGTAACTATTCCCATATCTTAGTGGAGGTGCCTACCTACTCGACACCGCGCCCAGTTCCAGTCACACACAAGACTCGCCAACATATTTCGGCCTTGCTGTAAATAATCTCATTTCGCTTGTTCACCGTAACAAGTTCGATTTAAGGGCTTTTAACCGAATATGGTACAAATGATCATGCAAAAAGGGCTCAGTACAATTAGAAATGTTGAAGAATTATGCTCAAACTTTGACTGATTATGTTATTTCCTTTGTAATACTAAATATATTTTCAATAAAACCACATTTTTTTAAAGAATAATATGTTTTATTTTTACACTGTATGTAAAAGAGATAAGAAGTGCAGAAAATCACTGTTGTTAATACAAACTAATTTGCATTTTACATCTTCAGGATATAATATAATTTCTTTCGACGATAATATGCCTGTTGTACGGAACCCTGTTGTATATTTGTTGCTAGCGTTTGTAGCGCTTGATACATATCGGTACCAAGGTCACTGAGATTGTAATTGTATCTTATATTGATATGAGGACGGTTCCGTGGAATTACATCATAATCTATTGTAGGACTTTGATTTACGAAACACTGTTTCTCCACTACTAGTAATTCTTCTCTTATCACAATGACATCGTTTTTTTCTTCAATTAATGAAATTTCATTGTGGTAGTTTTGCGATGATCCGATTTTATTCTTTAATTCTTTGGAAGCTTTTCTCCTAACTCCACCGGTTCTTTTTTAACTTTCCATGGTTGCATGGTAGAAACAAAAATATTACCGAATAAACCCGTTGCACAGCGTAAACTTATATTGTAACAAAACATAATTTTTGAGGTTAGGTTATATTAAGATGCATTTAGGTGATATAAAATTCTATAACTCAACTTAAAGTGATAATTAAGAGTAACAATGTTTGCACATATTGTTTATGGCCGTATAGAAGTATTTTTAAAACCACTGTATTACCTAAGGTTGACCGAGTAACCCCATTATACAAACATTAATGGTTTAAAGGTGGTTTCCGATTCTTGCAGCATCCAGCTCTATAAGATTTATAATTAACACTATTATGATACTAATAGCTTTCTTGCTAACTCTTCGGGTTCGATTGAACTCGTTAAGTGGTACAAAGTATTTTCTAACTCTCTTTAAGGACCTCAACTGTTAGTAAGTGTTAGCAGACACCTTACAATTACTTATAGTGTTTTACGCTTCTTAAAGCTATTACAGTAAGCCTTAAGGTGTTACGAAGCATCTAACTAACTCTGTTTAAAGACATGAGCCGTTAGTAAGTGTTAGTAGACACCTTATAATTGCTTACAGTTTTTTACGCTTCTAATAGTTATAAGAGTGAGCTGTATAATGGTTCCTACCAACTCTATGCTACCGCCTTAAGTAATACAATTTTTCTTTGTAACTGTTATTCCTCTTGAAGGTTTAATTATTTATCCTTAACACCATAGTAGAATCGAATGTTATTATCGGAGCTCTTATATATCATTTATAAAACTATAAGAGCTAAAAAAGGTTGCCCTTAGCGCCAAAATGTTTGTTGGGAACCCTGCGCAGCGTTGTAAACGCCCCTCGCTGTGTGAGGAATGACGTCATACAACGCGACACCGGGATTGAGAGCCTGGACGAATTCGTGGGGCGCTTAGCGAAGGATATGTTCGCGCGGGCCGACGCCTCTGCCTGGCCCCACGTGAAACACTTGGCGCCATGGCACACGCGCCCGCCCGACCGTAAGCGCCTCCCCAGAGACCTGCTACTAGAAAATGCGACCCCATCCACATCCCGGATTTGACGCATGAGTAAGCAGTACCAGTCTACACGCTGCTTACTCATACAATAACACTACCCACCCCACACGACATCCACGGCGTGAAGTTTGTTCTAAGTTAATATAGACTCACTTTACGTCGTAAACAGACATTCATTATTACACACTCGCCAGTACACTTGCACCGAATAGCGTAGCGAGTTCATCGCACGCTATTGGTTCATGGGCGGTGTAACTCAGGACATTGCCGCTCCTACATTCATATACGGTGGCGCTAGTAGTCACTTACATGTTTTCAAACTGTAGGTTCGTCTAAAGTCAGCATCTCTGCCGCTGGTTACCTTCGCTGGGCCTCCCAGAGTACGCTCTGGGTCTCACCTGGCGGGGGTGGACCGCCAGGATGCTGTGAAGAAGCGGCGCTCCATTCATAACGGGCGCCGCGGCGCGCCTACAGTCACACATACAACAATAAACATAGCTAGCGCAGGTCGTTGACCCGCATAGGTTACCGACCGCGCTAGCAAAATGCTAGGTCCAACGGACAACACAGCGATGGGCTCGTTGTAGCGAGCCTCGGTGCTGCACCCGCGGCCAGGGAACCACGTTCCGTGACCGCTCGCCTCGCCCCCTTACGGGGGCGACGCGACTTCCACCGATGACCGCGCACCATTCCGTGATGGAGCGTCGTAGAGGGATGATCGATATGAAATTGTAAATATAATTTTATAAGCTATAATATCATTAGAGACTCGCCAGCTCAAGGTAAAATATTATATAGCAAATAAACATGATCGGGGGTGAGGAAATGGTTCACTGGCCAGCATTTACGATTTAGTATAAAAGAGGTGGCATCGTTTGCACAACGGGTCAGTCAGTTTACAGTATTTAAGAAGTAAAGAAGTCTATGTATATAAAGAAAGCCAGCTCCCAATTAGTTTCCTCGCCGCCGTTTACCTCCATAACAAATTACTTCGTGTTTTATTGTCGGAGTTAAGGCGATCCTTAACATTATTGGTCCTTCGAGCCGGATGAAAAAGTAACTAGAAAATGGTGCTGACGCGAAGTAAAGACGGAGAACAAGCGAAACGTCGACAGGAAGAGCTTAATGCACATAAGGCCGCTGAAGAGGCCGCGACTTCAAAAACGCCTAAAAGTGGCACGTCGAACACCGCTACCGAGACGTCGGGTATTAGCAGCGGTACTAGTGATTCAACGACCACCAAAGCGACCACTTCGACTGAAACTGAAGATACCAATGCTGCGTCCCAGAAGGATCAGACCTCGCAGCGCACTTTGAAACCTGCAGACGCGCGGTCACGTCGCTCCGTAGCCTCACGCAAGAAACTCTTCGCGGAGTTAGAGGCGAAAGAGCGACTAGCCGAGTTCAAACACAAGCAAGCGCAGATGCAAGCTCTAATTGAGCTACAAGAAATACGGGTTCAGCGACTTCAAGCCGAAGCCGACGCCTCAGATGATGAAGAAGAAGAATTAGAAGATGACCTGGCTTCAGTTCGCATCAGCACTTGGTTGAAAGACACCGAGTCGAACTGCCCGCAGCCAGCAAACATAGAAACACATCAGGTCGAGGCCAAGAAAAAGAAAGAAGTACCCGTTGAAATTAAGAAGATGCAAGAAGATACATCGAAATCGAACCAGTCAATGATAGATGTTTCAACCCTAGCCGCCGCGTTATCCCAAGCCATGAGAAGCACGAGGGAACCACCGAAGTATATTCAAGAGCTGCCACTATTCAATGGAAGCAGCGCAGACTGGCTCAGTTTCAAGGCAGCATATGAAGAAACATACAAGTATTTCACGTCAAATGAAAACACAGCACGCATACGTCGAAGCCTGCGTGGTACTGCAAAGGAAGCTGTAGGTTGCCTACTATTAAGCCAACCAGATCCTGGAGTCGTCATAGAAGCACTTGAAAGAAGATTTGGAAGACCTTAAGCACTAATTCACGTCGAAATGGAGAAGCTGAAGTCATTGAGTCGAGTCACTGACAATCCACGTGACTTGTGCATCTTCGCTGGGAGAATAGCAAACATAGTGGGCACAATTGAAGCACTTAAGAGAACACAATACTTACACAATCCTGAGATGGCTAGAATAATTACTGAGAAGCTCACTCCTATTTTAAAAAGCAAGTGGTACGACTACGCAGCCATTAAGAAAGAAGACGTCCCAGAATTAAAGAAGATATCTACATTTCTGAATGAAGAAGCCGACAAGTGTGGCGCCTATGCCTTACCTGAACTGGCTAGCGATGAACCTTGGGGAAAAGGAAGAAGAAACAGGAATGTGGAACGCACATTCACGACTGGGAAGAGAACAATGCCAGAAGATCAATGTCCTCAATGCAAGCAAAAACATAAGCTAACAGACTGCAAGCATTTCTCCGCTCTCGACACTAATGCAAGATGGGAAATAGCTAAGAAGAATAACATCTGCTATCGCTGTCTTCAAAGCAAACACCGACGAGTACAATGCAAGGCCCCACCGTGTGGACGACATGGGTGTACCATGAGACATCATAAGCTGCTGCATCACGACAAGGAACAGATCAGCATGGATGACTCAGAAAAGAAACAGATGACAACACCTGCAATAGAAGTCACATCAGCAACGAAACCTGGTGACTGTCGACGTGCGTACCTGAAGATAGCGCCCGTCATATTAAGGGGGCCGCTTACCAGCATTGAAACATATGCACTACTAGATGAAGGAAGTACAGTCACCCTGCTGGACGCTTCAATAGCTGACGTCATCGGAGCAGACGGACCTGTAAACACAATGTGTATTCAAGGTATCAGCAACGAGATGAAGCATGAAAACAGCAAGATCGTCAACCTCAGTATAAAGGGAAAATACGCGGAGGAAGAATATAACATAGAAGCCGCACGGACTGTCGATCGACTGAGCTTCACACCTGAAGCAATATACGATCGGCACTTAGAAGATTGCGAACATCTGATCAACATCAAGGATCAGATTACATATCAGCACGCTTCACCGAAGTTGTTAATCGGACAAGACAACTGGCATCTCATCGTGACACGAAAGCTCCGCACCGGTCGTCGCAACCAACCAGTCGCTTCTTACACTCAACTAGGCTGGGTTCTTCATGGTTGTCATAGTTCAGTCACAGCCAAGATAAACTTATGCGGAAAACTCCAGCGCAAAGATGAAGAACTTTCTATTGAAGAGCTGGTCAACAATAATTTCAAACAAGAGTCATTATGCATCGAGTCGCAAAGACCAATAGAAGATCCCGACCAAAGAGCCCTTCAAATCCTAGAAGATACAAGCAAGCTTCTGCCACAGAGAAGATTTAAAACCGGTCTACCATGGAAGGAGAAGAACTATCAGATTCCGAACAACTACAAAGAAGCCGAACGACATCTGCTTTCCTTAGAAAAGAGACTGGAAAGAGACGAAAACCTCAAATCAAAGTATGAAGGAGGAATGGAGAACCTGTTCCATTCGGGGTACTCAGAAACAGCCGCCATACCAGCTCCAGAGGGAAGAACGTGGTACCTGCCACACTTTCCAGTTACCAATCCAGCGAAGCCTCATAAGCCACCTTGGCAGACTATGAAGAAGACAGCAGCCGCGCTAATCAGGAAAGATATGCCTCATGATGCTCGTCGCTACCTCAAACTGCCCACTTCACATATATTCAAAGCAGAACAACTGTGGGTTCGAGCCAGCCAGATGAAGACCTTCAGAGCTCAAATACAACGAATCAAGAAGGGAGGCACACCCAGCAGTAACGATCGTCTCAGTCATTTCAGCGTATACCTCGACGCTGAAGGCACAGTACGATTAAAAGGAAGAGTGACCGCAGCGCAAGAAAAAGAAGAAAACACGTCCAATCCTCCAATATTGGACGGAAAAGAAGAGCACACCGTGGTCATGGCGGGGTGGAAATGGTCGTAAACGAGCTGAGACAACGGCTGTGGATCTCCAAGATACGTCCAGCAGTAAGATGTATTGTGAAGAGCTGTCTACCGTGCCAAATCAGAAAAGCGAAGCCTGCAAGTCCACTTACAGGAGACTTGCCACCAGCGCGCCTCGCACATCACGCACGTCCCTTTACCTTCACGGGGCTTGACTACTTCGGCCCAATAGAAGTGACAGTTGCGCGCCATTACGATAAGAGATATGGGGCGCTCTTCACCTGCATGACATCAAGAAGTAACAGTGCCAGGTCACTTTGAAGAGAAAGACCTGACAGCCCACCGGCAATGGAAGAGAGCACAGATCCTGACTGATATCTTTTGGAGGAAATGGGTGAAAGAGTATTTACCCTTACTCCAATACCGGCGGGAGCCTTCAAACACTGGAACCCAGCCAAAGGTCGGTGACCTCGTCATCATCTGCGACAGCAACCTCCCCCGCAATACCTGGCCACGAGGAAGAGTAAGCCAGCTGTATCCAGGCGCCGACGGGGAAATACGAGTTGTGGACGTCACGACCAGCAGCGGCCATGTCCTGCGTCATCCGACCCGGAAGATCGTCGTGCTACCAACGGAGTCGCAGCGTGGCGACGGCGGGAGAATGTGCACGACACCTTAAATTCAATGGGTGCAAGTAGTGGGTTAGGCGACCTGACACCGAACCAATCAGCATCAAGTAGGATTTTTGAGTAAATGTATGGAGACTAACTTCTTTTATTTATATTCCCTTTGTTTACATACTTAGAGCCATTCCTTAAGTGTATTAAGATGTATTCAAGTTTATATTTTCATATTATAATATTTTTATTGTGAGATCTTACCTCTACGACGCATAAAATAAGAATAAGGTTTTCCGATGGTGTCATTTGTTTTTATAGTAGTGAGGCGGGGGGCGGTGTCATATAAATATGCCCGTCACCTTTGACCGCGCACCGGTGGGCACAGTCGCCACCACTACAAACCCATCACGCCGACCACAGAAAGTGGTACAAACAGAGATAAGGCCAGCAGAAGAGGCCCCAAGTGTAACGCTGATGGCGGCAGCAAATGGGCCCACGCAACGTGGAGAGGCTCCCTCCTCCTCAGGGCGGAGGAAGAAAAAGAGGGGAGGAAAGGGTAGAAGGCCCCAGCACCCCTCCACGACCCAGGAAACGACCCAGAATCCCACCCATGCCAGCGACGGCGGTGATGCGCAGGCAGTGAAAAATGTAAACAAAGTAGAAACGACAAACGTCGACCAAACATACCGCAGGCGCCACCTATCGGATAAAATCCGAACTAAAATAGTGACAGCCAATCGGGCGACGCCAGCCAATGTAGGTCAACCAATCAGAAACTAAACATAAACAAAGAAAATAGGAAAAGAGATTTCACTGCCTGCGCAATACAGCTGCTAATGGACCTAATAAAGGCCATTAGACAAGGTCAAGACGTAGAGCAAGTTATCCTCGACGGCTTAGCCGCGCTATTAACTCTTTACCATGAATCATAAGCCGTTGAGGATAATACATTGGAATGCTCGCGGCCTTAAGCGTAAGGTCGTTTTCCTCCGCCACCTCCTACACGAGCAGGACATCGACGGTGACTTTAACAAAACACCCAGCGTGGAATAGCTACAGTCACAACAACGAAGGATTACGACTCTTCGCAGATGCGGAGGCCCACGGGTACACGGTGTCTGGACCTGAGACACCTACCCGATGGCCAACAGTTAGCAACCACATGCCAGACGTGATAGACATCGTCGTACACCGTGGGTTGCGCTGCCAGGTCACGCAGCAAGTACTAGAGGACGAGATGCAGTCCGACCATCACCCGGTACTCGTCGTCCTGTCGGACATGCCGACCCGACTCAAGCCTCGAGCGCCACGCCGACTAATAGACTGGGACGCCTACGCAGAAAAGATCAATTCTACCACGCCAACTCGGCCTATCACCACTGCCGCCGACGTCGACCTATTGGCCGATGAGATCACTGCTTGCGTACAACAAGCGCTGGAAACAGCCACGATAACGCAGCAGCAGGGGAGAGTGCTTCAGCCGCCCCTGCCCGTGCACATACGTCGACTTATTACCGAAAAACGGCGCCTACGCAAGCAGTGGCAACAAACAAGATGCCCGACGATGAAGACAGCGCTGAACAAGCTTGCAGAAAAAGTGAAGGCCGAGTTGAGTGCACTAAGAGCTGCGAGCTGGGAGGACCACATTGATGCCGTGGAGGGGGACTGGAACTCCATACATAAGCTATGCAGACAGCTTAAGAACACCCCAGCTCCAGTACGACCGCTGCTAAGCACTGACGGGGCGTACAAGTACGTAGCGGGAGACCGAGCGGAGGTCTTTGCCGAACATCTGGAGCGTCAGTTCCAACCGAATCCGACCACGCTGCACGAACATGTCGCAGCAGTAGAGCAACACAACAGAGACTACTTCGCCACGCCGATAGCTCCCGACGAAGATCCCATCCACTTCTCGCCTAACGCAGTCACACGCGCCATCTTGCGAACGAGGCCCCGGAAGGCCCCAGGTGCCGACAACATCACCAACACAGCGCTGCGCCACCTGCCCCACCGCATGGTCGCGGCTGTGGCGCGCCTGTTTACCGGGATACTCCGCACGGGCTCCTTCCCGGCCTCGTGGAAAGAGGGGCGCGTCATAATGCTGCCTAAGGCACACAAGAACGTCCTGAAGCCGGAGAGCTATCGGCCAATCACACTCCTACCCACCATCTCTAAGGTGTTTGAGTCAATCCTGCTGCGACATCTCTCACCACACATCGCTCCGCGCCCAGAACAATTCGGATTTCACGCGGAACACAGCACGACGCTCCAGCTGTCGAGGGTACTGCACCTGCTGTCAACAACCATGAACAGGAAGGAGCACGCGGTTGCAGTATGCCTCGACATGGAGAAGGCCTTCGACCGCGTGTGGCATGAGGGACTTGTCCACAAGCTGGCCACGTCCAGCGCGCCCCGTCGCGTGGTAAAAGTAATTGAATCTTTTCTGTCTAACAGGACCTTCAGAGTGGTGGTGCAGGGCGAGCTGTCCGCCCCCCGCCCTATAATGGCGGGTGTGCCGCAGGGCGCCGTCTTATCGCCTGCGTGTTACTCACGTTACACCGACGATATCCCCACTACCCCGGATACAACACTAGCATTGTACGCTGACGACGCAGCGTACATCACCAAATCGTTAAATGCCAAGCACGCAGCAGTCAAAATGCAACGTGCCCTAGAACTCATTCCCGACTGGCTAGCGAAGTGGCGGCTATCGGTTAACGTGGGTAAGACGCAGGCCATTGTTACAGGACTAGGAACCCTCCCACCACCACTGACACTGCAGGGAGTCGACATCGAGTGGTCACCCCACGCCAAGTACCTGGGTGTGAACATCGATCGTCGGCTCTCGATGAGGTTGCACGTCTCCAGGGTGGTGGCGCAATGCAAGGTCGCTCGTAACCTCCTCTATCCCGCACTCTCATCCCGCCTCCCCGCCCGCACCAAGCTGGGCATTTATAAGACCTACTTAAGATCCATCCTCACATACGCAGCCCCGGCTTGGTACGCCCTCACTGGCGAGGCAACCAAAAACAAACTCCGTGCACAACAAAATCTCATATTAAGAAAAATAATGGACGCCCCCCGCCACGTGAGGAACGACGTGATCCGGCGGGACACTGGGATAGAGAGTTTAGACGAGTTTATTGAGCGACTTGCAACAAATCTGTTCGCGCGGGCCGACGCTTCTGCCTGGCCCCATATCGCAGATATCGCGCCGTGGCACGCGCGCCCGCCCGACAGAAAGCGCCTCCCCAGAGACCTTATCTCTGACGTCGCAACCCCATCCACATCCTGGACTTGACGCCTGAGTAAGCAGCAACAGTTTACACGCTGCCTACTCAAACAATAATACTGCCCACCCCACACGACACCCACGGCGTGAAGTTTGTTCTAAGTTAATATAGACTCACTTTACGTCGTAAACAGACATTCATTACTACACACGCGCCAGTACACTTGCACCGAATAGCGTCGCGAGTTCAACGCACGCTATTGGTTCATGGGCGGTGTAACTCAGGACATTGCCGCTCCTACATTCATATACGGTGGCGCTAGTAGTCACTTACATTTTCAAACTGTAGGTTCGTCAAAAGTCAGCATCTCTGTCGCTGGTTACCTTCGCTAGGCCTCCCAGAGTACGCTCTGGGTCTCACCTAGCGGGGGTGGACCGCCAGGATGCTGTGAAGAAGCGGCGTTCCGTTCATAACGGGCGCCGCGGCGCGCCTACAGTCACACAAACAACAATAACATAGCTAGCGCAGGTCGTTGACCCGCAAAGGTTACCGACCGCGCCCAAGTAACACATAAGCAAGATAAAAGTACACATTTTGCATATTATACAGTTCAAAGATGAATATAGTTTGTATAAGAGCTTTGGGTATAGCCAAATGCTGCATTAGGTTGAGTTCGGACCCATAAAATTCTTAACGCTTAATAAATTCTGTATGTCTGTCCTTACCTTCTTAACGCTTAATAACCAATCACCGTAGGATTATTATACAGACGTTATTTAGCATTACGCGTTTCAGGTTGCTTAAAGCTGAAAAACAACCCCGTCGGTAGCATTTGTCTGAATATCCTTAATCTGTATTGCTATTATAAAAGCATTACTAAGCTATTAGCGCTTGAAACAGCTCAATGCTGAATAAAGTATCACCTTCTGAATAATATTGTTACATAATTCTATTAAACAGCTTGATACTGAATAATTGCTTTTATTTTATCTTCAAACTGGATAAGATTCTATGTTTTACTAATTATTCAGCTGCTGAATAAATAATATTATTTATGTTTTTATTAAGCTTTTTCCTGTTTAATAGAGAGTTTGAAACTAACTTATTCAAATTAAAGACCATATGTATGTTGTTATAGCGCCCATAGCTTAATACCAGCTTAATTAAAATATTATTGACCTAAAAACCTAAGAGAACTGGTTACATCAAAAGAAAATTGTTAAAAGAATATTTAAATATCAGCAATAGTAATTGTCCAAGTGTTTCTGGTCATCAAAAGATTTATGAAAATAGTTTGAACAAAACTGAACCCGGTCCCAGCCAGCATGCGTGGTTGCCGTGCAATGAAGAGGGTTCCGTCCCCCAAAAAGTCAAACAGCATTGCGATTCACACAAGATGAGAATGCATCTGATGGCAGTGTACAGATATCGAAGAAGAACAATGTAGATACATGAAAAATTTGATATTTCGAGAAAAATTTGAAAATGTGCTTTCGAAAAAAGATCACACAAGTAGCACTAAAGGATTTGGCAGAAATATTAAATCAAAGATTCCCAGACATTTTACCTAATGATCCAAGGACAATTTTAAATACACCGAGACAAGTCCACATAAAGTCTATTGAGCAAGGTGAATACTGGCACAATGGCGTCATTGAGACACTTAAAAAATATTGATTAACACAAACATTTTGCCAGAAAACATATCACTGAATATAAACATGGAAGGTCATCCAATTTTAAATAGTCCCTTAGAAATAATTTCGGCCAATTTTAATAGAAAAAGAAATGATTATTTTATTAGCAGAAGGTATTACAGTACAAGAAAATAAAGTTTACGTTGTGATAAGATATTTTATTTGTGACTCTTAATTCTCCAACATGCACATAAATTTCTTCAAGTTTTTTCATGATTTTGTCTTGACTCTCCATAATATGTTGTGGTTTCGCGTATATATTCTTGATTCCTTCTAGAGTCTGTACGTCTGGTGTCCATCAGTGCCAAGTGACAGCTGCACGGCTACGTTTTCAATTTGCCTTGAGGTTCAGTTCAGTTTTCAATTTGACAGTTTCGGGTGGCTTGATGTACTGGCGTTTGTACATAAAACAAATAACAAAACACGGATTAAACAAGGGCCCAGTCCACACCACACACGCGAAATCTATAGCAGATTTCGTGTGTGTGCACTACATTTTTAATCATAAATGAGATTTTCTCTAAAAAAAATGTAAGCAAAGACGCTATAATTTTAAATGTAATGAATTCAGTGAAAGCCGGGCGTGAAATTCCACAATAGAAAAGGTTTTTGTTAGATCGATTAGAGAACCCTAAAAATCTGAATAATTTAGAAATGTGATCAACTATATAATTGATATTCAGAAGTTAGTGTACTGAGACTACTTTTTTCAAGTTATAGCTTAGTAACAAGGCATGTGTGCACTTTTATTCAGCATTATACACCAAAACAATCGATCGCCATTAAAAATCTTTGTAATTTATACTTTCACGGAATTTACGAGATACCAAAATGCTTAATCTTACAACAACAACATTTTCAACTCGATTCAAGTTATTTTGTTGGATTAAAATTGCTAGTATTAGCTATTTCGTCACAAGTACTTTTGTCAGACCTATTATGTATGTATGAAAATACTATTTACTATTTATTATCTTGATTATTAACGCGGCGCGTAATAAATAATGAAAAAAAAGCATACTATTCACGACAAAATTACTTGCGCACTAACAATTAACATATAGCAGACCTCTAACTTGTAAATTAAAATTTACTTACCGATTTTATAAGTTCACCATGTCAAATCACATTTAAATTCGACATCGACATTAAAATATTTAATCCAATTGAATTATTTTCACAATTTGTATGAATATTGTTTGTAAAAGTGTGAACAATAATTTAAATGCTTAATAAATTCTGAATACAATAATCAATTCGATTAAGCTGAGTAACTCAGTTGTAAGAGCTTAATAAAAGCAATGTGAGCTGTTATTCAAAGGTTATTAAGCTAATTGAAACGTTATTAAGCTCCTACTCAGATCTTGCTCAGATGTTATTCAGCGTTAAGCATTCAAAATTGGGGCCCTTTTTGCTTGAATAACAGCTGAATAGACGGATACTCAGACGTTATTCAGCTTACTATACAGCTTATGCTCTTGATGATTGCTCTTACTCAATCTTTATTCAGCACGTTTGTGTTACTTGGGCGCTAGCACTATGCTAGGTCTAGAGGACAACAGTACGATGGGTTCGTCTCTACGAGCCTCGGTGCTGCACCCGCGGGCAGGGAACAGAGTTCCGTGACCGCTCGCCTCGCCCCCTTACGGGGGCGACGCGACTTCCAATGGGACCGCGCACCATTCCGTGATGGAGCGTCGTAGAGGTATGATCGATATGAAATTGTAAATATAATTTTATAAGCTATAATATCATTAGAGACTCGCCAGCTCAAGGCATTTGTAAAATATTATATAGCAAATAAACATGATCGGGGGTGAGGAAATGGTTCACTGGCCAGCATTTACGATTTAGTATAAAAGAGGTGGCATCGTTTGCACAACGGGTCAGTCAGTTTACAGTATTTAAGAAGTAAAGAAGTCTATGTATATAAAGAAAGCCAGCTCCCAATTAGTTTCCTCGCCGCCGTTTACCTCCATAACAAATTACTTCGTGTTTTATTGTCGGAGTTAAGGCGATCCTTAACAGTTAAGATAGTTAAGTTAAGATATGTACGCACCACAGTAGGTATATAATGTGGGGAAACCTCACACACAGAGTTAAGGCATCAGTTTGTAGTTACGTTATTACACATATATCTATATTCTTATATCTATCTATATATATATATCTATAAAAGCGAAAGGTGACTGACTGACTGACTCACTGACTGATCAATCAACACACAACCAAAACTGCTAAGCCTAGAAGCATGAAATTTGGCAGAAAGGTTCCTCAAGTGACGTAAGTGTGCTCTAAGATAAGACATAAGTCACTTTAGAAACTTTACTGCCAAATTTCAACCTTCTAGGCTTAGTGGTTTTGGCTGTGCGTTGATCGATCAGTGAGTCAGTCAGTTTATACTTATGTATAAGATTATAGATATATGAGTAATAACATAACTACAAACTGATGCCTTAACTCTATGTGTGAGGTTTCTCCACATTATATACCTACTGAGGTACATATCACATACTCTTCTAATTTATTTTATTTATCAATTTATTTATCAATTATGGACGACTTACAGCTAAAACAAACAGTGTAACAAATAGTACGTGAGACTGACAGCCAATTAAAATTCATCACTTCTAAAAATAGATTGGAAAGAAAGAGTGTGAACAACACAACACAGCTACCAAAAAAGAAAAACAAAACAGTATAACATTCAAGCTCAAACTAAATTAACATTTTATATTCCTTTCAATGATAAAAACCATATATAATATATTCAATAAAATCTAATTAAAAAAGCTAAGGCTCAGGCACTTTCTGGCCGAGGACACACCTGTTAAGAAAGGATCAAAATCATGCCGCTTACATAAGTCATTGAAGCCTCTACTCGCACACACTATAAATTAATTTTGCCTGTAATTCGTAGAGGTAGATGGAACACACAACGGTGCATACCATCGCTTCGACCTTCCGGGAACGTTAAAATAAAATTTGGATAGAATATCGGAGTTATTGATAGAATTGTTGAAAATTTTTAATAAGAGACTGCTCGCCGATTAATTAGGGGTAATATATGATACTTCTTGCAGAGATTGAGGTAATATTCAGACCGGTAGGGCACTTTCTGATGATAACACAAATACTTGATGAACCTTTTCTGAATGCTCTCTATACGATCAATGTACTTGTTCGCGACGAAGCGACACTTAGCTTATAGTTTATATACTCGCCTATATACCATTGAAATATTTAAGTTATTATAAGTAAGCAATGTATGTAATAGCATAGGTAAATAAAGAATTTATTTCTTTTCGATTAGGGGTCCCCAAAAAAGCGGGAGCGCAAGTAGCGCCGGGTGCGATACACTCACGCACCAATGCGTATTATTTACCTTACATACACTAAACTGTTAGGAAACACAATCTAGGTGTTCTAACTTGGATACCCTAAGGCTATGACTGAAAAACGATACATAACAACAGTACATAGCCAGGGATTATAGAGTTTCACCCTGGAACACTAGATACATACACATTTCTCTCAAGTAAGTGGTAAGATAAACTTGTTATAAGCGATTCAGCGCTTCTAGGTAACCTAGATATCTGCCTAGGACATGTAAACAGATAGTACTCACATAGTTCTAGTACATAAAGGCCACTTGCTTGGGATAATGTGTCTGTATACATAAAACATAAGGGTTTTCGAGCGCTTGTCGGCGGGCCCGCCCGCCTTCAGGTACCTTCTGAACCTGAAGGGTTTGCTTTCTGGAGCAATACCCTCGGGGGCTGGCAGGCAGGCGCCCGGATTCTTTAATAGGCCCCAGGTCCTCTGACCTTCGGGCATATCATGAAGTCTGTTGGTTTTTCTGGGCCTGGCAAATATTTTCCTTTTCGGCCGCTTCCCGGCACCCAAACCACCAGAAGGGTTTGTGGTATACCCTAGTTACACACACCATTCGATTCCTTGTTTCTTTGCCTCCCTGATCACACTTTTGTAAGGAGCCCAGCTCTGTGACCAGGGAGATAACCCCCGAAATATGTTGCCCGGCCCCGGGACATTCTCATTTTCAGACACTCCAGGGTGAATACTGCCTTGACACTTCCAGGCGGCTACACGCCTGAAGACTATAGATACAGCTATAGAAACACTAGATTCCTATAGCTTAGGGAAAGGGCTTCCAAACAATATTTTAGCATGTAATAGCCCTAAGTTCGAAAAACCAGCAGAATTTCCCTTCATCACTCGTTCTTCCTGGCAGAACTCCTCGGAGGAGGTAGTCAGGGACCTGGTCCAGGGTCCATCGGATGGGCCATTTCAGGGCGCTTCCAACCATATGGGTCATGCCATGATCATTACACAGGGAAGGGAGGTTCTGTTGATTTATAGCATAAGTTTATAATAAAAAATTGTGTAAATAAAAAACTTGTGCGAGCGTGAAATCAGGGTCCTCGTTACGGTAGTTTAGTAGTACGATAGTGCGCATGCGCGCTGAGCAATTCGGTAGCCAAATTTGTATTAGAAGAATCCACGCAACTTTATGTCACGAAGACCTTATAAAAACATCGCAAAACGTTAAGAAGAATAAAGTCTTTTATTTTCTGGACATCATATCTTCACCCATGAACATCTGGCAGACCTCAAGCAGCTCACAGAGGCGAGAATTCTTGAAGACAACTGAACTATAGGTGCAAGGGTGTCAACGCGCTGGTGCAGGAGCCTTTCAACCTCCAGAATCCCTATCTACCGCCAGCGATCACGTCCACCCCGTACATTTGCTGGTCCGTTCGAGTCGAATTTTCAAGAACCAAGCCGTTCCTGTGAACATATAGGCCAATGAAAAGCCTGGTTCCGGTGAAGAAAGAAGTCTGATGTCCGGTTCCTGTGAACATATAGGCCAATGAAAAGCCTGGTTCCGGTGAAGTAAGAAGCCTGATGCCCTGTTCCTGTGAACAGTTCCTGAGCACAGAGAAGTCTGACGTCCCGTATACCTTGTCAATTGAGGTTACATTCCTGTTTCTTTAACACGTCAGATAATAGTCAAACGTAACGTACCGTTCCTGAGAACCGTACCTGGGCAGAAAGAAATCTGATGCCCACGCCTGGGAACATTTCCTGAGAACCGTACCTGGGAAGAAAGAAATCTGATGCCCACGCCTGGGAACATTTCCTGAGAACATAGTGCCTGGGAAGAAAGAAACCTGACGTCCATTTCCTGGGAACCATACCCCATAAACAAACTGGGTAAGAAATACATTCCCATATTTAATGTACCGACTGGGGTACGAAAACGTCACGTTCCTGTGAAGAGTTCCTGAGAATAAAGAAGCCTGACGTCCAACTCGTAAACCTTACAAGTATCAAGGTTAAGATCATATTTCTTTAAAGATTAGTCAAAAACGTTGCGTATCGTTCCTGTGAACACGTTCCAGGGAAAAAAGGAAGGAAGGTAGAATTCCCAGTATCGCATGATATCACGGCAGTCGACAACAGGATTCCGTCCTGCCATTCGCGTCCCGTTTGAATAGCAGTCGACTGCCGTCGTGAAGAGACACACCTGGATTGAGCCCCACGTGTGCCAGTGACGTGTCACAGACGCGAAGAAACACACACGTGGATTGGGCCCCACGTGTGAAACCCTTTTCCTGGGTGAAAAAACCTAGATACTGGGTGGAAACCACGTTCCTGGGACTTCTAGCATCCTGAGGAAGCACTGGCAGAGGAGACACACGTGGATTGGACCCCACGTGTGCCTGTGACGTCAAGTGTCACGAACAAACACGCACGTGGATTGAGCCCCACGTGTGTGCCCGCATTCCTGGGAGACAATCGCATTCCTGGGAAATTTCCGCTACGCCCCTGAAGCGATCCAGTGGCGTGAACCTGCGTTTTGGAGGATTACCGTCGTCAAGAGACGTGAAACCACCCTTCCTTCGTGACTACCCGTTCCTGGGAGACAGCTGCCGCCCCTGGGCTGTGAACCTGAGAAGAAACTAGGAGATTACTGCAGTTCTGGTAACCTAGTTGTTGAGGAAATAGCGCTAAGAGTTATCGCTAGAAAAACCTTATAACAGAAGTTTTCATAGCGTGTTGAGAGCTTGTTTCGGAGATAGAACGAACATTCGACGTTCATCGAGTCCTGAAGAATTATAGCTGAAGGATTATCACTGAAGCGCTATTCCTGAAAAAACTTAGAAGTTTCGAACGTGTGAAGGCGAAGATTTGTTCTATGAACATAGAACGAAAATAAAAGTTAGTCTGAAAGGGAACCTGACCCTAAACAGTGACACTAACTCCCTGAATCTCAAATCAGACCACGGGATTCGCAATTCGGATACTGGACTTAACTCGTATCATGATTGGATTTTTCGATTGGCACGAACGGACTGATTTCTGCAGTGTTATAGTCGGTGACTAAACTATAGTCTAGAAGCTAACCTGGAGTTAAGAGGATCGGACTAACCCGGAGTTAAGAATTAACCCGGAGTTAATTTTCGAGCATTGAAGAAGGAAGCGTATCCTCTTCGAGCTGACGTCTGGGATCGAACTTAACCCAGAGTTAGGACTTAGCAGTTTTCAAGAAATTCTTTGAAGCTTGGACATAGCCGTTTGAAGACTTGAAAATAGACTTAACCGTTCGTGCTGAAGTCTAGAGTTGGACTTAACCCGTTCGAGCTGCAGTCTAGAGTTGGACTTAACCCTTTCGTGCTGAAGTCTAGGACTTAACCCGTTCGAGCTGAGGTCTAGAATTGGACTTAACCCTTTCGAGCTGACGTCTTGAAAATAGTCAACTCGTTCCTGCTGAAGTTTGGATTTTGGACTTAACCGTTTCAAGTCGACGTTTTGGACTAAAGTCTAGAGTTGGACTTAACCCGTTCGAGTTGAAGTATTGGAACAGAAATCAACATGCCGATAACTAGATCACAGGACAAGAAAGCTGAGGCATGGATCAACCAACGACAGGCTTACGTCATTAGCTGCCTCCACGCTCGCCTACGACGACCGAAGGGACGGGACAGTCTGCACCTACGTCACATATAGGTGACAACCCGCTCACACAGAGACTTACAGAAGATATAGATGATAAGGAACAAACAGATCAGCCCAGCACGTGCAGGAAGGCACCCAGAAGGGTAGGCTCTTCAGATAGAACACTGAAGCCTTCTGATAGGATACAAGGGATTCAAGATAAGACCTTTGATAGAGGCACTACCATGGCTACCCGGGGGGACGCCCGTAACGTTCATACTAGACCGCCGTCGACTAACAGGACGACCCGGTCACATAAGAAAATTTCGAGAGCACGTGAAGACTTATTGAAGATTAAGTTGGAACTTGCTAAGTTAGCACTTCAAAAGGCAGAAGAAGAAGTTTCTGAAGCCGAATACATGGATGACAGAGACTCGAATGATGAGTACGTGCGTTCGTGGCTGGAAGAGGCACCAGAACCTGAGCCACTGAGGGAGGATGACGCCGCCGAAGGGGACAAAAGCAAGCGAGATAGGCCCCCGCCTGCGACTGTCGACGTTATAGCGGACTCCCGGACGCACGATCCTATAGCGAAAGAAGTGAAGGCTAACACAGAGCCGTCAAGGCAAATAGAAGCGAAAGACTCACTCCGCCACTTCTTAACGGAGCTGACATCCGCTATAGCGTCGCTAGCCGACAGAAAAACCGAGCCATGGACGCCTAACCCTTCGGCGTCGAAGGCTGTCATGACTCTACCGAACTTTGGTGGAGCTCATACCGAATGGCTATCTTTTCGAGCTATATATGAGGCAACTCGTGCCTATTTCAGCGACATAGAAAACACGGCAAGACTCAGAAGGAGCTTGCGTGGTCGCGCACTGGAGACAGTGAGCTCAGAACTCATCGGGAATGCAAAACCGGATAAAATCATGAGAGAATTGGAGCTACAATATGGACGTCCTGATTCAATCGCCCAGGCCGAGACAGATCGACTTAGAGGGCTGCCACGGTGCAGCGAGTCGCCCAAGGACATCTGTACCTTTGCAAGTCGGGTCAGAAGCGGAGTGGTCACTCTGCGTGCACTCAAGAAGGATCATTACTTGATCAATGCTGAGTTAATGCGATTGTTAACCGAGAAGCTGCCCAACTCTCTGCGTGTACAGTGGTACAGAACGTACACTGAAAAATATCAGTCGCAGACTTGTCACTCTTCAGCGACTTTATAACAGAACAAGCTCACTTCTGCAGTGCATTTGCCCCGCCTGAGGCCATCAAGGAGACAGACACTCTGGTGGGAAAACGTGTCATGCAACGGACACACACAGCTACCGACAAGCCGGTAAACAAATGTCGAGTCTGCGACAAGGAAGGTCACTACGCGTCTGACTGCCCTAGGTTCAGAGACGCATCAAGTGACAAGAAATGGGAGCTAGCCAAGAAACATAGCTTGTGCTACCGCTGCCTGAGATTTCGTCGTGAAGGTCACACATGTAACAAGAAGAAGTGTGGCCTCAAGGGATGTACAGCCACGCACCATCGACTTCTTCATCATAATAAGAAGCCTCAGACAGATAGGTCTAAGAAACCCACTGCTCCAGAGGACCAAGAGAAGAAGGAACCTAAAGAAACGGTGGCTAGTTCGCGAACTACTTCGAGTCATGCTTTCCTGAAAATGATACCGGTTCGAGTCATTGGACCGGCGGGAGAGGCAGACACTTATGCACTCCTTGACGACGGATCTACCGTTTCGCTGATAGATGAAGCCATCGCCCAGCGAGTGGGAGCAGTGGGACCTATAGACCCACTGAAGATCGGTGCCATTGGTGACACCATGATCGACACTCCCTCATCGAGACGAATAACAGTCGTTCTCACTAGTAAACAGAAAAACAAGGTGCCCTTCAAGGCGCGCACCATTCCGAAGCTCAACCTGTCACCACAGGCAGTCAGTCAAGAGGATGTAGCACGATGCAAACACCTTCAAGATTTGACGTCGCAGCTTACTTACCCCACTGGGGTGCCAAATAGGGCTTCCAAAATTACGGAAATGTCAGTTACGGAACTAGTTACGCAATTTCTGTCTCCAATTCCGTAATTACGTATTTTTGCCTTAATTTTTTAAACCGATTATATTTTGTTGTTAATATTGTACCTATTATGGAATTAATAACATAAAAATATAAGTCATGTTTAAAAAAAAAAAAAATTATGTATTCAAGACTTGTTCGAGTATAAATTTATACTTGTACATTTTTAATTTAGATTTATTATTGTTTGACGTTAAAAAGTGCCGCTTATTGGCCTAGTTGAAATAAATATATTTGACTTTGACTTTGAATAAATCAAACCATTTCTTTTCGTACCGAATAAAACCTTTTTTCATGAAAATTTGGTCTCAGAAATGACAATGCATTTAAGGTTTTGTCACCCAGAGAACTTCTTAGTTTATCACAAAAATATCCGGATGATGAAATGGCTCGTTCGGTTTCAACACTTGCAGACGTTATTTAAAGCAAATAACTATAAGCTGCCGTTAGAAAAACTTCGCGACCGCCGCCAGCGTTGTCGTACTCGTAAATGCACATTTCAACTCTAATAATGGAATCGAGATCTATGTTTACTCATGAAATTGGTTTATTTACTGTCACTTTGTTTATTTGTGTGTCTAACTGTTGTGCGATTGTCAACTCCTCGTCGTCATCGTTACTGGTGGTAACTGCGTCTGATGTACTCTGTTCTGTTGTTGATGTTGTGAATTTGGTCATTTTTGTGTGGATTTATATTTCAACCGTTCCAACAGTTGCATTATGTATTTTAGTATATAATCTGACGATGGTTTCGTGAAATATTCTGTGGCTGCAGTATATAAAAACTCTCATTTTTATGTAAATATTGCAGTCATCTAATCAGATGACTGCAATATTTACATAAAAATGAATGAATTTAATCAAATTAGCCAGCTAATTGCAAATGCAGCATTCATTAAATGCTAGCATCCAATTAAATGGCTGAAGGACAACTAGCCAAGTCATTGAGCGCAAAGTTTAATCAGATGGCTGAATGTCGTGTAGTTATTTAGTTAAATTGGATATTGATGAGTTTGTAATGTTTGGTTAGGGTGATTAGATAGTTTAGACTCAAATATTTCGCGGAGACTTGAAGAGGGCGTAGTATTATTTGGCACCTCCATATTTTCATACTATTTTGACAATATCATACTTTAATTTCACTTAAAATTGCACATAAGAACGTAAATTAACATTGAAGGTTCGTGCTGTTGACGCCGTATATATTGTAGAGCCGCGGTGAAAAAAAACTAAACTAAATTTGAATCATTTGGCTGAGTCTTGGTCAGTCAAGGGCTGCTTTTCAATAAGCCAAGTTGTTAAACGTTGAATGATTCTAGTTCAATCTATGCATCCAATTGGATGCCGGCGTGTAATGAACGGCTTAGAGGTCCAATTAGCTGGCTAATTTAATCAGATGGCTGCGACAAAAAAATTGCAAAACACCGAATACATTTGTTCGTCTTTCCTTTATTCTCATTCTAAGAGATGTGGCTAGTTTTCCACTGAGATCGTTTGATTGAAGATCAAGTTTCTGTATGTTACATTGAAGCGCAGCATCGGCTGTCAATAATTTGAATTGAATGTACGTCTTAGAACTACTTTTTGCAAGATATATCAAAGGATAACAAATACCGCGGGGCATCCCTGTTTGTATAGTTTTGATATAGTTATTATGTTTAGTGTTGAACATTATAAAATGTGTAAAATATAATATTATTGATTGACTATTTTGATTGTTTGATGATGACAATAATTAAGTAAGTCCGGAATTGACATCTTTAGTTACGGATTTGGGAATACTTTAAAATTGGTCCGTAATTACGTAATGGAAGCCCTAGTGCCAAAGATCCTCGTCGGCCAAGATAACTGGCACCTGTTACTGGCCAGCGAGATCCGTAGAGGTCCGAGAAACCAACCCATTGCGTCGTTAACAACGATGGGTTGGACATTACACGGCGCGCACACCAGAATACTGGGACAGCGGGTGCACTATGTCAACAGATATCAGACTGTTGACAACAAGCAAGATGCGGATCTGAACGAGCAGCTCCGTGAATTCTTCGCTATCGAATCATTGGTCATCAATCCAGGACGACCGGCTTCTGACCCGTAGAAGAAGGCAGAAGAGATCCTGAACCGTCACACAAGACAGTTAGGAAACGGGCACATAGAAACCGCCATGCTATGGCGAGATGAAAACATAGAAATGCCCGATAGTTATGAGACAGCCCTCAAAAGGCTAGTCTCTATCGAGAAGAAGCTGGACAAAAACCCCGCTCTTCGTGTTAAATACATACAACAGATGGACTCCCTTATTGAAAAGGGATATGCTGAGAAAGCTCCTAAGTCAAGTACTCCAGGAAGAACCTGGTACCTGCCTCATTTCGATGTCTTCAACCCAATGAAGCCAGAGAAACTTCGTATAGTTCATGATGCCGCTGCGAAATCGAGAGCAAAGTACCTCAACGACTTCCTGCTCACTGGACCGGACCTGCTGCAGTCGCTGCCCGGCGTCATGATGAGATTTCGTAGACATAACATAGCCATCTCGGGAGATATAGTTGAGATGTTTATGCAAGTCAAGGTACGGAGTCAAGATAGAGACTCACACCGCTATCTATGGAGAGGCGATAGAAGGGAAGGAGCCCCAGAAGAGTACCGCATGACGTCCATCATATTCGGCGCGGCCAGCTCACCGTGCACCGCCATTTTTGCGAAAAATTGGAACGCAAAAAGGCACATAGAGAAGCATCCAGTAGCAGTGAATGCTATAGTACAGAACCATTAAATGGACGATTATCTGGACAGCTATAGAACAGTCGAAGAGGCGACAGAAGTCGCGACTATGGTGAAGAAAATACACCAACAGGCGAAGTTTGACCTAAGAAAATGGGTATCAAACAGTTCGCAACTAATAGAAAATATAGATCCGTCGCAAACCTACACAGAGGTTGTGAACATCGGAGACACAGCAGGCACAGAGAAGATACTCGGCCTGATTTGGAGACCTAGTGAGGACACGCTAGGTTTCAACCTAACGCTTGCAAGACTGCCGCAGGGAATTCTAGAGAAAGAGGCCCCGACAAAAAGAGAGGCGCTCAAGATCGTCATGTCATTATATGACCCGCTCGGACTCGCCTCACCTATAACGATTCGAGCTAAACAAATACTTCAAGAAGCTTGGAGGCGAAGAGTCGACTGGGACCAGATACTAGATGAAGATCTGGCGACCCAGTGGAAGAACTGGATACAGCACCTGCGACAGCTCAAGGCGATCAGCATACCAAGATGCTACCCTGGTTATAGCGATGCCACAGAAATACAAATACATGTATTTACCGATGCAAGCGAGATGGCGTACGCAGCAGCTGTGTATTGGCGAGCCACCACAGCAGAAGGCACACAGCGTGTCATCCTAGTCATGGCTAAGGCGAGAGTAGCCCCATTGAAGCTACAATCGATACCTCGCCTCGAGCTGCAAGCAGCGGTGATGGGAACCCGCGTAGCTACAGCTGTTATACGTGAGCTCGACTGCAAACCGTCGTCGGTCACATATTGGTCAGACAGCAAAGCCGTACTGACATGGATAAGAAAAGGAGCACGAACATATAAAGCTTTCGTAGCTCATCGAATAGCTGTCATAGAGGAGAGCAGCAAGGTAGAGGATTGGCGATGGATTCCTACAAAAATGAACATCGCTGACGTAGCTACTCGTGACGTCCCACAGAAGTTCGACTCACAGCATGAGTGGTACTGTGGCCCCAGATTCCTGTATGAAGACCCTTCTTCATGGCCATCAGGGAAGCCTCTAATCGCTGAAGAGACAGGAGAAGAAAGAACTCTCACTGTCATAGAGAAAGCTTTCATAGAAAAAGCTAAAACAAATGTAAAGCTCATAGAAGCTATACCTAATCCCGAAAATTTTTCGAGATGGGAGCGGCTATTACGTGCGACTGCAAGCGTTCTACGTTTCACATACCTCTGTAAACAAAAAACAGAGAGAACGTTCTATAAGAGAACAAAGAAACTAGAAGAGGACCCGGACTGGCGAAAGAAAAAGAAGATAGCGACTGCAGCAGCTAAACCAACTCTACATAGAGAGCCAGAAGCCCGGAAACAGATTATAGAAGCGAATTTTCTTCAAAAGGCTGAGAAAATACTCGTACAAGTCGCACAGCAGCAATCATTCGCTCAAGAGATAGCTAGATTGCACGAACAAAAAGTAGTGGAGAAAAATAGCCCGCTACATTCGCTACAAACAGAAGTAGTAGATGGCCTACTACGTATTAGAAGTCGAATAGCCACCACTGACGAGATTACAGAAGATGTGAGGCGCCCACCTATATTACATGGCGACCATCACATAACACAGCTCTACATAGACTGGACACATCGCAGCCTATTACACAGCGAGACGGAGCTCACTACCAATGAGGTGCGGCAGCACTATTGGGTCGTACGGATGCGATAAACTACCAAGAAAGTACTGTCAAGATGTCTTCGATGTCGTATTCGTAAGGCACAAGCACCCGTGCCTGCGACCGGCGACCACCCAAGGACGCGCCTCGCTCATCATCAGAGGCCGTTCACATACACCGGGTTGGACTATTTCGGCCCGCTATCCGTCACCGTCGGTCGTCAGCATCAGAAGAGATACATAGCTCTATTCACGTGCCTCACAACTAGAGCTGTCCACCTCGAGATCGCCGCCAGCCTCAGCGCAGACTCCGCTATGCTAGCGCTGCGCCGATTCGCCGCCCGCAGAGGATGTCCTACAGAAATCCACTCTGACAACGGTACCAACATGCATGGTGCCGACCGAGAGCTCCGAGAGGCCTTCCGAGAGGAGGCCAGTCGCCGAGGCATCACATGGCGCTTCATCACCCCATCAGCGCCCTTCATGGGAGGCGCGTGGGAGCGCCTCGTTCGCTGCGTGAAAACCGCACTTTATACTGTACTTACAGAAAAACACCCACACGAAGAGGTGTTGTCCACACTGATTTGTGAGGCAGAGTACACAGTAAATAGCCGACCGTTGACTCATGTATCAGTTGACGGTGAAGACGACGAGTCCATCACGCCGAACCACTTCCTACTTGGTGGCTCGGCCAGACTCCCAACCCCCGGCGTGTTCACCGAGCAAGACGTCGACAGCAAGAAGATGTGGCGCCGGTCACAAATCCTGGCCGACATGTTCTGGCGTCGCTGGGTACGAGAGTACCTGCCGGAGCTCCAAAACCAGCGGGAGCCCCACAGCAGCGGCCCTGGCCTGCAGGTGGGCGACCCCGTCCTCATAGCTGACGGCCAACTGCCTCGCAACACGTGGCCGCGAGGCCGCATCGAGGCCATCTATCCTGGCCCTGATGGCGAAGTCCGGACCGCTGAGGTGCGCACCACTGGCGGCACTCTAAAGCGTCCGGTGAAGAAGCTCATACCACTACCAAAATGAGCGCAGCAGAGTTCCAGCGGCGAGAGCTGAGCGACGTGTCGCAGAGCGTCGTGGCTACGAGCGCTGCCGACGGTCGTCGCTCACCGGCGTGATGCAGCGCCGCGCCGACGGTCGTCGCTCACCGGCGTGATGCAGCGCCGCGCCGACGTCGCTACGTGTCGTCACTGCACTGCACGGCGGGAGAGATGTTCGCGACGAAGCGACACTTAGCTTATAGTTTATATACTCGCCTATATACCATTGAAATACTTAAGTTATTATAAGTAAGCAATGTATGTAATAGCATAGGTAAATAAAGAATTTATTTCTTTTCGATTAGGGGTCCCCAAAAAAGCGGGAGCGCAAGTAGCGCCGGGTGCGATACACTCACGCACCAATGCGTATTATTTACCTTACATACACTAAACTGTTAGGAAACACAATCTAGGTGTTCTAACTTGGATACCTGGCAAATATTTTCCTTTTCGGCCGCTTCCCGGCACCCAAACCACCAGAAGGGTTTGTGGTATACCCTAGTTACACACACCATTCGATTCCTTGTTTCTTTGCCTCCCTGATCACACTTCGGTAAGGAGCCCAGCTCTGGTGACCAGGGAGATAACCCCCGAAATATGTTGCCCGGCCCCGGGACATTCTCATTTTCAGACACTCCAGGGTGAATACTGCCTCGAGGGTTGAAGCCACGCCCACCAGAGTACTACCATAGGGTAGCCTGTCGTGATGGCTACCGATTGATACTTGGTGGGTGTGGATTCCACAGGTACCCAGAGTACAAACTAACTTTATGTTAGAAAATAACACCTTTCGCTACTCACACACACTTCCAGGCGGCTACACGCCTGAAGACTATAGATACAGCTATAGAAACACTAGATTCCTATAGCTTAGGGAAAGGGCTTCCAAACCCTCGCGATGAAAGTAGTGGAAAAATGTATATTTTAGCATGTAATAGCCCTAAGTTCGAAAAACCAGCAGAATTTCCCTTCATCACTCGTTCTTCCTGGCAGAACTCCTCGGAGGAGGTAGTCAGGGACCTGGTCCAGGGTCCATCGGATGGGCCATTTCAGGGCGCTTCCAACCATATGGGTCATGCCATGATCATTACACAGGGAAGGAAGGTTCTGTTGATTTATAGCATAAGTTTATAATAAAAAATTGTGTAAATAAAAAACTTGTGCGAGCGTGAAATCAGGGTCCTCGTTACGGTAAAGTTTAGTAGTACGATAGTGCGCATGCGCGCTGAGCAATTCGGTAGCCAAATTTGTATTAGAAGAATCCACGCAACTTTATGTCACGAAGACCTTGTAAAAACATCGCAAAACGTTAAGAAGAATAAAGTCTTTTATTTTCTGGACATCATATCTTCACCCATGAACATCTGGCAGACCTCAAGCAGCTCACAGAGGCGAGAATTCTTGAAGACAACTGAACTATAGGTGCAAGGGTGTCAACGCGCTGGTGCAGGCGCCTTACAACCTCCAGAATCCCTATCTACCGCCAGCGATCACGTCCACCCCGTACAGTACTTGTGATAACACGGATTCCAGATTTCAGACGCATATTCCAAGTTGCTTCTAACAAAATAACAGTAAAGTATTTTTAAAGTTTTGGCTTGAGTAAAGCACTTGGATAGCCGCATTATGAAACCTAGTGCTTTAGATGCTTTAGCGACCATGGCATTGACATGAAATTCTAACGTAAGCTTAGAATCATGATATACGTCCAGATCTCGGATGCAATTCGTTCCAGGTAGTACTTGATCACCTAAGATATACGATGAAGGTATAATTGAGCGCTTTCGAGAATATGTTATTACCGAACATTTAGCAGGGTTAAGATCAAGCTTACTCCCACGTAGGGCTTGCAATATCCGTTCGATTTTCCTATCCGGATAATACGGATATTATTATTTTACTACCCGGAGAATCCGGATAATGCGGCTAGTACGGATATTTTTTAGATTTTGTTATAAATAAAACTAGTAAGCTTTTGTAATACGTTTTAATCAGTCTCTTAAGCAAAATGACAAAGAAATAATAAACTATACCAATATTTCAAGTAACAAAACATAAAAAAAAATCACTTTCTAAAATTATACCATAAAACACCAATCCCGCACAAATAATTTGAATCTATTCTTGACATACTAAAAACAACTCTAATTTAAAATGAGATCTTACATTTATCACAAATCACTATATCCCAATCAAATCAACCTATTTAAAAGATAATAATTAAATAAAAATTTCACTTTCCCTGGCAAATCAGATCAATTATTAAATAACAATAGTATAAATCAAATATAATAAAACAATAATGAACAAAATATCTTAAAATAATCGAATAACATTTTATAATATAATATTACGTATTTTTTAAATTATTTTTTATCCAAATTCTGGTAATATGATCTTAAAAAAATTAAACTATCTAATGAATCTTCTTTCATGGAAGTAAATGGTTCAGCTTCAACGCTGGTCGGTGGTATTGATAAAAATAGATTGTAAACCCTTTCTAAATTCCTACATCTCTGACCATTCTCATCAAATAGTGCCATCTCTACTTGAGTGGTGGTGTCTAAATCATTTGTTGAAGAAGTCGGTCGCTGCGCAGAAGATGGCTGACACATAAACCGGATGATTTCTTCTCATATTTGTGTATTAATTGATACGCTTACAGTTGAAGAAGAGCAACCTTCTGTATCTTGTGTATTGTTCGCTGAAGTTATGACTGTTTGATCTGGTTGTTGTGTGTCAAAAAATGTAGAAATAATTTTAACAATCGTCAGTCTCAGATTCATTTGAAGGATTTTCAAAAGGACATTCGTATATACTACGCTCTTCATAAAATTGTGAGGGTTGTGTAAATATGTCATTGTACCGATTATTTCTGGAACTCATCGTTGTGATATTCTTCTTTTGAGTGTTACTAGAAGTTCATTACTGATTATGCTATCTTTTTGCGATAATTTCTGAAATATTAACGCTGTGTCAACAGTCAGTAAGTTTGCATCTTCTTCACAGATCGCTTCTACCGTAGCTTTAATTATATTAAAGGACTAGCTTCTGCCAGCTGCTTCGCCCGCGTTAATGTCGAAAATTATCCCTAGGGAACATATTCCCAGGATATAAATGTATTTTTTGTGCTATTATTTCATATCTATCTCTGTGCCAAATTTCATTCAGATCCATCCAGACGTTTGAGCGTGAAGAAGTAACAAGCATACAAACACACACACACTCACTCACAAAATTTCACCTATAATATTAGTGTGATTTAAAAGACAAATACAACTATCCGTAAAATCCGAAAAATCCGGATGGTGATGCAAGTAAAATCCGGATTTGAAAACCGGCGGATATCCGGAAAATACGGTTATCCGGATATCCGGATTGCAAGCCCTACTCCCACGACAATAAGCCTCCAGACGATGTAAATCATCCTGAAGTGCAATCACGTCCGCATGTGATGATATTGTGGCATAGATCTTCATATCGTCAGCAAAACAACAGTTTGGATGAAAGCAAGAGTTGATGTCGTTTATGTAGATAATGAATAAAATATTTAGGGTTCTCTTTAATAGGTTTTTCGGTTAAGCTAAGTAGTTTTCATAACATTGGGATTCTAATACCTTTACCCTTTCACGAAGTAACTTAAATATTGACTTATCTGCTATATTGCCGTAAGTCTTATTTTTTTTTAAATATTTGTATTTTTCTTTAATTGTTTTAATTAATGCCGAATTGTACCAAGTTGGATATGTTTTGCTACGATGTAATTTTTGTGGAATATATTTTGTGTGTAAATTGAGGATAACTTGATTGAAAAAGTTTAATGATTCATCAACTGATCGTGTCTTGCGATTCGGATTCCCAGTCAGTCATGGTAATGTCTTTGTTGATAGATTCATAGTCACCCTTGTCGAACAGATATTGCGTCCGTGGCGCGCACTCTGATAGAGGAGCTTCAACGAAATCCATATTAACTAATAGTGCTGGGTGGTAGGCGTCGATGGGAACCAGTGGACTTGAACATTCTATCACATTAACTAATTGGTTTGCAAGTACCAAATCTAAAATTTTACCATGCCTATTAAGAACACCATTGTATTGACCAAAATCTAGGGTACATAATTCGTCACTTAATAAAACTTCGTCAGGACCATTTGGGTTCATTGGGACGAGTGATAGATTGTCGGATAGGACCCAGTTAATACCGCTCATGTTAAAATCACCAATGATGAGACAGGTATCGGAAGAGTTACTCATAACTATTTGGTTTAATTTTGTGAGGTAATTGCGAAGTTGTAAAGAAAAAGAAAGCCCTAAGTTTTGCTGACATAAATAAATAACACAAATATGTAAGGTAATATATTTACGTGTATTAGAATTTTTCAGTCGTATGCTGAGCCATAAATCCTCTGCTGTAGAATGGAAGGTAGGTTGGCATATAACTGAAAGTTCCCTACGTGTAGCAATAAGCACACCCCCACCACGCGATTGCCCGGTCAAAACATAATCCCGATCACGACGCCACACAATGTACCGTTCATCAAAGAATTCAGAATTTAAAACCCCATCCAATAACCACGTCTCCGCAAGAATAATAATATCATACGAATTTAGTAACATTTGACGATAGAAAGTATCACTTTTAGTTCTAAGCCCGCGAACGTTTTGATAAAATATATTTAACTTAGGAGACATTAAAGCCAAGACTAATAATTGAGTATAAATCTATGTAATCCATTAAAATATAGCATTTCATTAAATAATATTGTAGAATAAGGTATAATATAATTAAATAAGTATAATGAGGGTAAAAGTCAATAAGACCTATGCGAGCGCAAGAATCATCCGATGTTAAATAGTAAACACCGGTGCGAAAAAGCAAACGATAGTGCGTGGTGCGTGCAAGTGCGAGAGAGTGAGACATATTGTAGTGCGGTAAAGCTTTAAAGTAAACGGCGCGATAACGATCACAAAGCATACATGTAGCTAAACAAAAAACAGGTGTCGAACTCATTAGTAAGGCAGAGGTGTTAAACATTTTGTGTAAAGTTATTGTGACAAAAACGGTATTAAACAATTGGAGCCATTGAAGCAAAATATAATAGCAAAATAGGAAAGTATGTGTAAAAATTAAGAGACAAATTAGATAATCTTGTTTAAATCTGACTCCTTCCTTATGATAAAAACTTTCGAATGGTTATTTTCAAGTATATGAATTTTACCATGTTTAACCCATACGTACTCATAATGTTTATCTTTGGCAATGATTTTAACTCTGGTTAAAAGTTTTTTGTACTCCACGCTAAGGTGATCGTTGACATAAACCCGCTGTGATGAACCTTGAAACCCGATGTCACAAGCGGATAGGTCCTTCCTGGCACGTGCCTCCGCAATGAAATCCTCCTTTACATACCGGTTTAAAAAACTCACTATTATGAGCTTTTCATTGGAACCAAAAATAGGGACCCTAGAAATATAGTTCACCTGGGCTTTGGGACAGCTGTAGTTCACCTTACGGCCGATAGCGTCGATGATGGAGTACAGATTCTCATCCTTCCTCACAGGAGCTCCCTTAATTTCAACATTATTTAGCCTGGATCTTTGTTCATAGGTCGAGAGTTGATACTTCGTGGTCGCCAAGTCAGTCTGTAAACAATTTACTGATTCCTGAAGCTTTTCAAGTTCAGACACTTTTGCTTCAACTTCCAAGAGTCTTGTGTCAAAATCATCAAGTCTTCCAGCAGTGCCCTCACATGTCAACTTAAGCTCAACCAATTCATCCTTGATCACGCGAATGTCATCTACCAAGGTCGGCAAGCTAAGTAACTGCCGCTTCATGTCCCGTATCTCGCTTAATATAGTATCCAGCGATGCAGGTTCAGGGGAAGGCATAACTGGTGATGAGATTCTGCAAGTGGGGCATTTCCATTGTGCCATCCTATTGGCACCCAGCTTTCTCCATCCGGTTTCTGAGATGTTTGCACATCCAAAATCCAGGTGTTTCTTGCAACTGCCACACTGGACGCCGTCATTGAACTGCACTTTACAAACTGCGCAAGATTTCATTTTCAAAATTATATAGTTTGAACTGAACTAAAACGTAAAAAGGTTGACGATCTATTTCTTTTGAGTGGCGCGTACTGTGCGTATGAGTGTCCAAACAGAAGTGATCAGAAGTGTCTAATAAAACTGATTTCCTCACAACTGCACCTAATTTAATTTAAGTACATGGAGGGGTTCCGGCCAGAATTTCTTCGGCAAACTAGTACATAATTCAATATTGAATTAATACCTAACATTTGCGACTAATTTCATATTTGTATCAAATGACGTAGTTTGGGGGTCCGAATCGTTACCTTTGAAATTGTCTGCCGAGCACTTCCGGCCATACAGGAACTGGCAGACAAGATTTTTCTGTAACTACCAATATAGTGCTATTTGATGCCACAAGTATGGATTTAGACCTGGAGAGTATTGCTCCGGTTAGATCCTGATCCTCACGCAACACGTCGAAGATGGGTTCTAGACTAAGAAAGCGACGAGTGCAGTATTCGTGGACTTGTCGGCAGCCTACGACACCATTAACATTATTGTTTTGGAAGGTTAGCAACTTAACAGAGAACCTAAAGTTTTCTCGAATTCTTACATCCCTCAAAACTAAATCGTGTGCCTTAATTCCACCTTCGTAATAGTCAAGCGGGCCGAACACTCAACATCTCGCGGCAGGGAGTGCCAATCTTCCATAGTCCCCACCCAAAATATCTCGGCATCATTTTGGATAGGTCCCTCAACTTTAAGAAAAGTTGCGGGCAGAAAGTCCACGCTAAGAACAACCTGCTCTGTCGTCTTACATCTTCCAGATGGGGTGCGTCTCCCCAGGTCCTGCGAACAACTGGAATGGCGCTCTGCTTTTCCGCTGGCGAAAATGCCTGCCCAGTGTGGAGCCGCTCCGACCACTCCAATTTAGTGGATACAGCACTGAATGAGACATTCAGTGAGAGAAGGCTGTACTGGTTGCCTTAAACCGACCCCGGTACAAATCTTGTACCCACACATGGCCTTTGCACCCCCGGCATTCGTAGGACTGTGGAAAGCCGCATGTAAAATACGAAGTAAGAGGGTGACTCAAAAGTCGAAAGGGTTTCCTTGGCTGCGTGAGCTCCTTGCCGTTGGATCGCAATGTTAGCTCGGAGAGGTGCAAACTCTGGCGGGAGAAGTGCCACTCCGACCAGTTCATCGAGCCTGCGGAGAGTTTTCACGTTGCTGTGGCATATCTTGAAGGGTTTAAACAGACTTCGCACTCAGATCAGCAGCAGTAAAGATAATCTGCACAGGTGGAGGTTATCGGATGGTTTCGATCTTGAGTGTTTGTGCGGCGTCTCTCTGCAGACCATGGAGCACTTTTTATCTTGCTCCGTATGCCCTGTTGCCTGTTCTAGTGAGGACCTAATGGCTACATCAGCGGACAGCGTTGCCGTGGCCGGATACTTGGCCAGGGAAGAGATCTAGCAGGAAGGGTTGTCATCGGCACGCTAAGAAGAAGAGACTATACTACACTAGTACTACTACAACAATTTCAAAAAATAAAAACTTTTATTCGGGACGGAGACCAATCCAAAAAATGAAAGATCAGAATCAGTCCAGAGTTATAAATAGTGTAACTAGACTTTGTTTTCATTTTTTGAGATGTTTACAGTTGGTACAGTAGGGGTATTTTTTGCAAATATACGACTACAAGGCAATAAGTCAAATTATTTTAGATATTTACACTTAATTATTACGTATAAGTAATAATGACTAAGACTTATTAGTTTGTAACGCATATTAGTTGTTTTGGCGTTTCTAAAGTTGAATGATATAAGTGAATTGTGTTAATGCTTTACTTAACCTGAATATTTTTATGAAGATTAGTATTTTTGTCTTACGGAATGGTCAGAGCATTTATACTAAAGCGACACTATCTTCGGAAATACTAATAATAATAATATAATAATAGGCAATATGTCAACTTTAAAACATAGATAATAATATAACAATGATATTTTGCCTTCAGCATATTATTTAAGTTGGAATACTAGAAAAAAAGATATGCCAGAATTAGTATAAAAAAAAGTTTAAATCGCTCTCCTGTAAAATGCACTTTTTGAGCTTAGTATTTTTGCCTTTCTAGTGACGATATATATTTTTTTTTCTTTGTATAGATTCTTTTACCGATTGTTTTGTGAATGTGTGAACATTGTAGGCCTTCTAGATTTCTAGATACTAGTTAACATTTGTTAACTCTTTATCACGTTTATACAAACTTTTTTTTTGTTTCTTACGACTTATTGCCGGGCCTACGTTGTCCCCCCATATCTAAGCACCAATGCTGTAAATGCATAAGCACTAATGCATGGAATTATTGTAAAAACAAACCAATTGTTTTAAAAGAGTATCCGTGGAGTTTTTTGCTGGTTCTTCTCCACAGGAAACGACCAACCCGAACCGTGCACCTTTTGTCGACGTTTTATAAGTGCCTATGTGAAATAAAATTATATAAACATTTGATTTGATTTGATTTATGGCATGATGGGCTTGTGTACAAGTTGGCCAAGTCCACCGTGCCCCGTCGCATCGTCAGTGTTATTCGATCTTTTCTGACCCACTTTTAGAGTGGTGGTAGAAGGAGCGCTGTCCGCCCCCCGCCCGATACTGGCGGGCGTGCCGCAGGGCAGCTGTTTATTTATCGCCTGCGTGTTACACATGTTACACCGACGACATCCCTACTACGCCAGATACGAACGCTCGCGCTGTATGCCGACGACGCAGCATACATCAGCAGCCTAATTGCGTAACTGAATTCAGCAAAGCAAACAAGTTGGAACCTTCCCAAAAACGACTTTCGTATTGCATATTACACTCTGAAACGGAAAGGTTATGCTCCTTTCATTACCAATATTTTGACGTAGAATTGATTGTAAAAGAATGAATGAAAGCGGAAGAAAAGAGATAAAACTTCACTATTGGTATTGTGTAATGCAATTGTCATATATCTTCAACTCCGTAGTATCTCTTGTAGTCTGTGTTCAACTCAAAGGAGGATTTGGAAAGCTAACGCTAGCTTTCCAAATTAGTTTCGCAATACCGAAAAAGTTGAAAGAAATGATTCTGATTCTTTGAAAGAATCGACTTGTTTCCTTTGCAGAATTCACTTACGCAATTAGGCTGCAGAACATCTATGAACGCCAGGCATGTAGCGCGCAAGATGCAACGCGCCCTCGATACCATCCCCGAGTGGCTATCAAAATGGGGACTGTCGGTTAACGTGGGTAAGACGCAGGCCCTTGTTACAGGAGCTGTGACTCTGCCACCACCTCTGAAACTACAAGGAGTCGACGTCGAATGGGCGCCCCAGGCCAAGTACCTGGGCGTAACCATCGACCGTCGGCTCACGATGGGGCCACACGTCACCAATACGGTGAACAAATGCAGGGTAGCCCGCAACCTCTTATATTCAGTGCTCTCGTGCCACCTCCCCGCCCGCACCAAGCTGGGAGTGTACAAAATATACATCAGATCAATATTAACATACGCCACCCCAGCTTGGTACGCCCTCACCAGCGAGTCGAATAAGCAGAAGCTCCGCGCGCAGCAGAACATCACGCTGCGCTGCATAATGAGCGCTCCTCGCTGTGTGAGAAATGACGTCATCCAACGGGACCTCGGGATTGAGAGCCTGGATGAATTCGTGAGGCGCCTATCAACATCAATGTTTGCGCGGGCCGGCGGGACACTGGGATAGAGAGTTTAGACGAGTTTATTGAGCGACTTGCAACAAATCTGTTCGCGCGGGCCGACGCTTCTGCCTGGCCCCATATAGCAGATATAGCGCCATGGCACACGCGCCCGCCGGACAAAAAGCGCCTCCCTCCTGACCTCCTAAACACCGACTGTGTGGCC
This sequence comes from Anorthoa munda, assembly GCA_945859665.1. Classification (NCBI taxonomy): domain Eukaryota; kingdom Metazoa; phylum Arthropoda; class Insecta; order Lepidoptera; family Noctuidae; genus Anorthoa; species Anorthoa munda. The sequence goes on along the minus strand of OX243893.1, from coordinate 53,043,511 downwards.
CCATCCACCTCCCGGACTTGACGCCTGAGTAAGCAGTAACAGTCTACACGCTGCTTACTCAAACAGAAACACTGCCCACCCCACACTACACCCACGGCGTGAAGATTGTTCTAAGTTAATATAGACACACTTCAAGTCGTAAACAGCCACTCACAACTTTACATTCGCGAGTACACTTGCACCGAATAGCGTCGCGAGCACCTCGCACGCTATTGGTTCATGAGCGGTGTAACTCAGAACATTGCCGCTCCTACATACATTAACAGTGGCGCTAGTAGTCACTTACATTTTTAAACTGTAGGTTCGTCCAAGTCGGCACTCCTGCCGCTGGTTACCTTCGCTGGGCTTCCCAGGGTACGCTCTGGGTCTCACCTGGTGGAGGTGGACCGCCAGGGGGCCGTGAAAAAGTGGCGAATCGTTCACTAACGCTCGCCACCGAGGCGCGCCTACAGTCGTCAGTCACACACAGCAAGCCAAACATAGCGAGCGCGAGTTTAGTAGCTCGCGTTCGCACTGTTATACGAGAGTTCCGAAACGTCTTTTTAAAAAGAAACTAAATTTTAGCTGGAAACAGAGTTTAATTAATTTAATGAACTTGGTACAGGAATTAGTATACAAAGGAAATAGAAAGATCTCGCGACTTCCGACGATTGTTTTAGTTTCTCATTGCGTGGGGATAGCACTAACCGTTTTAGTTAATAGTTCGCTTTTACACGTAGGATTTCCGCTAGTCAACAATACCGTAGGTATATCACACAGAAAGAACTCAGAGCTTATTGTCTTACATTTATCTAAATTATCTAGATTACAGAAGTTTAACTTATCTTTTGAAATAGCAATATACGAACTAGAGGGTAAAATTAGACCAAACGTATTTGGATTATCTGACCCGTAAGGGGTAGGTAATGCTAAGTTGTGATATAAGTTGAATTCGTCATTAGTAAGTAAAGGAATTTGTAAAACAAATACAAGTTTGTTTTTATAATAATAACACGCAACATCAGATATGCTTAATATTAAGTGGATATTATCTAGACTTAACTCTATAGGAATTCCAGTATCTCTAGATAAGTACCGGTCATTATCAACGAGTTCCTTGAATAATTGTGCCGGACTTATTATGTTTGGATGTAGAATGTTTTGACTACTCAACATGATAGCATTTGTTAAGTCTTCAAGCTGAAACGACAATTCTAGTAGAGAGCTTTCAAGGCTAGCAAGTATCGAATAAACTTTTGTTTCAGATATTAGAATTCTAGAAGTTTCCGTGATATTATTCAATTGTAATATAAGCTGACTTAAAGTATTTTAAGTAGTTATCTTTTAATTTATTAATCGTTAGTTTGTAAGATTCCTGAGAAGAAGTAGTAATTAGGATGTTTTCTTTCATAAGTTCCGCGAGCTTTTTCTCGTGGTTTTGAATAGATTCAATCGCGGAATCGTATTTTGATGCATCATCTTCGTCTAAAGTGCCGAAAACATGTTTGAAAACGGTGCCTACTCCGCCGAACCATGCTGAACGTTTACTACGTTTTGATATTAAATGTGAAATAGATTCAAACTCGCGTTTGATATCGTTGTATCGAACTGTGAGTGGGGATAGTATGTTTTCGCATTGAAGGTTGCTTGATTTTTGACATGTTTTCCTAACTATGCCCAGGATATCATTGAGGATTGTAAGATGAGGATTTATAAGGGAAATATTTACATGGTTAATAATATTTAACTTTCCTTTAACTGCTTTAAGTTTTCCTAGGCTATCGAACTAGAAGGAAGTGGCTTGATAAGGTCTTGATGCGCATTTACCGAGGCGCTGAAAATAGAATGAATAGAATCAGTTAGACTACGCTAATTTATTATAATTACTAGGTAGTACTTATGTGCTAATGATTAATTATCTCTAATCTATTGCTAACAATAAAACGGAGTCTCCTGCTACCGCGGGTTTCATTTGGTCGAAATGATGTGCCACATGACGCCTGTTATAAGAAGCGTAGCTGTGTTATTATCGTGGACTTTAATGATTTTGTATGGTCCTTTCCAGATAGGCGATAATGCCTTTTTAAGCCTCAGGTGGGCTTTGAGGTAGACGTAATCACCAACCTTGTAATGTGGTTTAGTATGAGAATCGTAATGGGATTTAGAAGATTCCTTGGATTTTATTATGTTTTCCAGAGCTTTTTCCCTGGTACCTATATTAAAATTTATGTTGTAACATTTTAATATAATCTGAATATGTTGTACTAGGTCCTTTATCATAGATAGAGTTAGGAATAAAGGGTTTGTGACCGAATATTAACTCGTAAGGAGTAAACTTTGTAGTTGAATGTTCTGTTGTGGTACACATAAGTGGGCCAATTATCTTGGTTTTCGTTTACGAAGGACTATAAGTATTCGTTGAGAGTTGAATGACTGCGTTCTAATGCTCCCTGCGTCTGAGGATGATAAGGTGATGACCATAACTGTTTGATTTTGAGAAATTGGCAAGTAGTTTTAAAAAGGTCGGACGTAAAGTTAGTACCTTGATCAGATAAAATAGACTTAGGAATTCCAAATAGGGATATAAAGTGGATAAGACAATCGCTAGATTCTTCAGCGGTTGTACTACGTATAGGGTAAGCAATAGAATATTTAGTTAGATCATCTTGTAAGGTAAGAATATATTTTAGTCTGGCGGAACCAGATTCGGGTAAGGGACCAACTATATCTAGTGCTACTCTCTGAAACGGAGCTGTGGATGCAGTAGTGATCTCCATTGGAGCTTTATTTAGTTTTCTCAGTGCTTTATTTTCCTGACATAATTTACATTTCTTGACATAGTCTTCTATTTCACTTCGCATGCCCTTCCAATAGAATTGTTCCCGGATTAGGTAAGTATCTTTTTTCTGTGTTTTTATTTATTTTATAAATTTTTGTATTTGTTTTTAGTTTCAGGTTTGGCAAGTTGTCCGAAGGTGAAATAGAAGGATGTGTAATGAGAATAGAATCGGTGAATTTTGCTTTTGGTTTTGTTAATTTAGAAGGGTTAGTAAATGGTTTGGCAGAAACAGTGGAAACAGAGGGTTTAGCACGTGATTCAGAGGATGCAGAGGATTTAGTACTTGATTCAGGGGATACAGAGGATTTAGTACATGATTCAGGGGATACAGAAGATTTAGTACATGATTCAGAGAGAATAGAGGCATCGGCTTTAAATTAGTAGGGCGAATTTCCCGCGCGACACCGGACGGGAAATTTTACTCGTTTAAATCATTTTGGTTGATTTCGTCGGCATATGCCTCCTTATCATCATTTATGTTAAAAATCCTGCGGGTTGGCTTAGAATTTGGAGCTTGTGTAGTGTTAGGTTGGCGTCCGTCCGAATTAGAAGCATTAGATTGATTCCTACTATTGTTGTACTGTCTTTTGCGACAGTTTTCAATAGTGTGACCTAAGTTTTTGCAATAGCGGCATACCATATCGCTGGTATTTACTGATTTTGAATGATCTGGCTGATTTCGCGAAGTTGTAGCACGTGACGATTGGAAGTCACGGCGAAGGTTTGTATTTTTGAATTTATCGTTATTGAATGTTGATCTTTTATAGATACTAGAAATTATTTTTTCTTCTTCGACTGCCCAGCTTATAGCGGAATTTAATGAATCTGGGTTGCGACATCTAACGACTTGTGATACCCGTGGCAGGAGTCCTATCAGGGGGGTCTCACTCTGCAGTTTAGGTACGATCGGCCGGCGCTCCGTGTGAATAGGATCATCGCAGTTGGTTGCCGCTTACCGCTCAGCTCGCACGCTAGCCGAGTTATTATTTGTAGGTACTGTGATTTTTTCAAAGAATTATGACTTCTAAACGATCTTATAATGAGTCCTCTAAAGGTACAGATACAGTTGTGTTTAAGGGTCTCTAAATAAAGGAGAGAACAAAGAATCGATATTATCTTTTTTTACAGTGCCGAAAGATAAGCTATTTTGTTGTATTTAAATCATCACATAAATACTCTGCAACTGTCGGTAGTAAAAGAAATTTGTCGTTTTGGGGCCTCTAAAAGAAAGAATATGTGTGCGAAATATTAATAATTAGGTACCTACCTAAGTAGGTACAACAACAAGGTAGATAGACGATGAATATTTTAACGCCACAAATAAGTTAAATAAAATTTAACGCCACAAATAAGTTAAATAAAATTGATTTTAATGCCCTTGACAATGCCCTAGAAAGCTTAGACCTATCTCATATCTACCACATATCAGATCCAAATAAAGCCACCGACACTTTCATTAAACTATTACAAAAAGAAATTTCTAATAGCACTACTATTATAAAAGTACCAGCAAAGAAAAGAATCCTCAAGCCCTGGATAACCCCTGGCTTGCTGAGATGCCTAAGACATAGGGACTCACTGCACAGGCAACTAAAGTTATCACCAACTAATGCTACTCTACAAATTTCCTACAAGCGATACAGGAATTATTGCAATAAAATAATTAAAAAAGCTAAGCGCCTTTATGATTCTCAAGAGTTACACAAAGCTGGAACTAACTCCAAAATTCTATGGGAAACTATTAAGCGGATAGTCAATATACCAAAAGCTAAACAACAATCAGCTCAACTGCTATCTCAAAACGACAAACCAACTAAAACATGCAATGAGATTAATGATTACTTTGTTAATATTGGAAGGACACTGGCTGATGGTATCGCTTGCAAACCAATTTTACCTAAGGTAAGTAGGCCTACACAAACATCTACCTCATTTGTGCTCGATCAAACGGATACCGATGAGATTACAGCTATCATAGGATCCTTAAAGTCAACTGCAGCAACTGGTTGGGATGGCATTTCTTCTGCTTTTCTCAAAAGATATTCAATCTTATTAGCACCAGTCTTAACACATATTTTAAATATTTGTTTACAGAACGCTGTGTTTCCTTCCTCTTTCAAGAGAGCGGTAATACATCCTATATTTAAGGGTGGTGATGGGAACTCGTTTACAAACTACCGTCCAATCGCGGTGTTGTCTGCCCTGTCAAAGGTCTTCGAGCGACTTATCAATAACAGACTCGTCAAGTTTATTGAGCACTACAAATTAATTTCAACGCAGCAGTTTGGTTTCCGTAAGAAGAAATCAACTGCAGATGCCGTCCATCTTCTAACTAATTATATAGTAGCTAATATAAATAACAAAAAAAAGGTACTTACCATCTTCCTTGATCTCGCAAAGGCCTTTGATACGGTTCCCATCAATACCCTCCTACTAAAATTAGAACGGATGGGTGTCAGGGGTTTACAGCTTGAGCTTTTTAGGAGCTATCTTGTAGACCGCACTCAGATGGTCAAAATAGGTGACTGCATGAGTGGTGAGCTTCCGATTTGTTATGGTGTGCCTCAAGGCAGTATTTTGGGGCCAACCATGTTTCTAATATTCATTAATGACCTTTGCAATCTTAGCGTCACAAACGGCCAAATTATATCTTTTGCCGATGACACAGCACTCACTTTTGTAGCGGACTCATGGTCAACCCTCCAAAGTACAGCTCAACTTGGATTTAATTCAGCTTTTGACTGGCTCCAGTCTCACTCCTTGACACTCAATACATCAAAAACTAAATTCATGACATTCTCGATATCTTCAGCCTCTCAACCTAAAATTCCCCTTATTCTAAAGGCTCACACTTGTCAATCTCAACTTCAAACAGTTTGCCAGTGTCCTTTGATCTCTTCTTCAGACTCCATTAAATATTTAGGAATAACAATGGACAAATATCTCTCATATAAAGAACATATTAATCAAATCACGGGCAGAATTAGAAAACTTATGTACATTTTTAAAAACCTACGCTACATTGCAAATAGTAAAGTCATACGAACTGTTTATTATGCTTTGTGTAATTCTATTATCACCTATTGCATTTCCTGTTGGGGCGGAGTTGCTAAAACTACCCTGAAGCCATTGGAAGTGGCTCACAGAGCAATCTTGAAAATAGCAACTTTTCGGCCTATACTTTTCCCAACAACTCAATTATATCAAGATTGTAATGAGCTCAATGTAAGGCAATTATTTATAATGAGAACTTTGCTCAAGCAACATCAACTAACACCTTTTATCCCCATCACAAAGCGTCGTAAAGACAACATTTGCACTGTTCCTCCGATTAACTTCACCTACACAAAGAGATTCTTTTATTACCTTGGTCCTTCTCTCTACAACAAAATTAACTCATCTTCACCGGTTTATGAACTGCCTTCTCCTAAATTTAAATCAGCTATTCGTTCATGCCTCCTAGGGAAATCCTATGATGAGACAGAAGAATTTCTCTCAAATCCGTTTAAAAAGTTAAGCCCTATTTAGTACCTTAATTCTTACTATTGTTGCTAATCGATTTACAACTTTACACAATACATGCATTACATAACACATACATTAACATGCACTACACAATTATACAGACACAAATACATTACACACTTACTGTTAAACTCACATACACAAATTTAGATTAAGTCATAATTACCCTTAATTAACCAAAATTGTAAAAAAACTTGAAATTGTTTAACATCTTTAACTTTACTTTGTAACATGTTATTCATTGATCGATATTCAATTATGGGGCAGGCACTGTTTCTCCTAAACACAGGTTGCATTGCAACTTACCTAGGAGAACAGAACCACACCCACAGATTTGTTATAATCTACTACATGTTCATATTTTAGATTAAGTACCCATTAATAATGTACAAATACCTGTTTTTTGAAATAAAGTTATTATTATTTATTATAATATTATAGTAGCAGCAGCAAGCCGACAACCCTAGCGCGTCTCTCCGCGCCAGACAGCAATAGAGTTACGCGTTAGAAGAGAGCGGCAACGTTTAGGTGAATATCACGTTAGGCACTGAGCGCTTATGCGAGCTGAATTGCAGTTTATTGCTTACTAGCAGGAGTCTCTATTACTATGAATTGTTGCGCGAAGTGACTCTTCTGTACTTGTACTATTATTTATTCTGTGGTCCTATTATGAAAGTGTGAAGTGCAAGATCTTGTATAGCGGCTACACGTCCTGCTAGTTCCGTTTTCTTTTTCGTCGGAACGGAAATGTTTATTTCCGTAAGTAGTTTCACTAAGCATGTTTCTATATTCATGGCAAATTGCATAACTGTTTCACCAGGATTCTGCTTACAATCCTGAAGTTCAGTGAGCGTAATGTTTCCTATCCCCAAACTGTTGTTTAAGGAACTCGATGAATTGTTCAAAGGATTCGAACTCTTTGACACTGCATGTTGTTTCAGCTTTATCTATTAGTTGACTTAGGATGAATTTGAATAAAATAGGTTTCTGGGATTTAATAGCTGTACTAAAAGCGCTCTGGCAATTAGCAATAAAGGAATTTAGTTTTTCCCTGGAGCCATCGAATGGCTTAATGAATTTAAATAGAATACCGAGTTCTATTTTTTCTTCGATTTATACCTTTGTACTCTTAGAGGTACTGGAACTTTCCTCCTTTGCTTCAGATTTGGAAGTCATGATTTTAATTTGACAAAACAAAATATAAATTTATTAATTACAAGAAATCGTCTTCCCCTTAAGCTACTTAGTACAATTGGCTCGGTGTTATGCACGCGAAATCGAAACGTGTAGTCTAAACAAAATATGCAGTAGTCGGACAGTATGGCCGTTATCAGTTACAATGTATTATGAACAATGTACAATAGGATTAAGTGTCTAAAAATAAACTATATAGATAGAAATAGTAGCTCTGAGTTAATTCTGGTATTCGTCCTAGGATATAGTAATAACTGAAGTAGTAAGATCACTCACAGGAACGCCGTCATTATGAGGATACTCAGGATCATTGTGACCGCTTCTCCGGCGGTGAACAGCAGATCAGCAGGTGTTGTAGACCACCAGAACAGCAGATGTAGTAGACCAGCAGAACAGCAGATGTAGTAGACCAGCAGAACAGCAGATGTAGTAGACCAGCAGAACAGCAGATATAGAAGACCAGCAGGACAGCAGATGTAGTAGACCAGCAGATGTAGTAGACCTCTGTGCCAACAGAGGGTGGGGTCCAGTCTCGGTTGCAGGGTGCAACACACAAGACAGGGTGACGGTCAGACACTTACACGACACAGTATAGGGTTAGTAAGTTTTGTACAGCGCAATTTTAAACACTTAAAACGTTTAGGTCTATCACTTGGATTCACTGACACTTTCAGGTAAAGTATTGTTTCCAGAGACGTATTTGGGTAGGGGATTTTCGTATCCGACCGCTGCCACCAAATGTTATACGAGAGTTCGGAAACGTCTTTTTAAAAAGAAACTAAATTTTAGCTGGAAACAGAGTTTAATTAATTTAATGAACTTGGTACAGGAATTAGTATACAAAGGAAATAGAAAGATTTCGCGACTTCCGACCCGTACCGAATCTCAGACCGAACTGAAGTGCCACCCAATGATGGATGACGTTTCACTAAATGCTGACGAGGCAAGTCTGGTTGCCGGTCAGCCATACTATATACAATAGCAAGGTATAACAGCACGAAGCCGGGTCCAGTGAACATCCAGCGGCGGGTTCGCCGTAGCGAGCCCCGGTGCAGCGCCCGCGGGCAGGGAGGCATGCCTTGTGACCGCTCGAAGTCGTGAAGCGACTACCAAGGAAGTGGAATTTTATTTAGTATGAGATAGCGCGCTGGGGTAAGCAGACGTGAGTCTGCTGAAACAAGTCTTTATTTACAGAAACCATTTAGTATGGTTGATGACGCTTCGTCGCGAACAATTGTGGGGATTTTCATGTTGAGATTGATCCAATAAATGGCATTTTTTTGCCCGAGGCGTAGCAATACTAGCCCATGACATACATAAAACTGGCAGCTGCTGTCATTTGGCTATGACAGGAACGGAATTTTTTGAGTTGACTTTAATAAATAGGTAGGTAGAAGGTTTTCACTGTGTTATGTTGAAAGTTTATATTGTTATTTTTAGGATTTTTAGTCAAATTTAACGCTAGATAACAATATCACAATAGCATAAACACTTTATCAACACTTTGACTGTATTTTAAGCACAAAACTCGCGGTTTTTATAATTATTTTCGTAAAAATTTGGAGAGCACTAAGTACTTCTGACAACAGTTTGACAGGCTAGAATGTATATATTTATGACACAAATTATCATGAGTTTGTTTTGCGGTTCGTAATAACTGCAATATCTACTAATAAACTCGTAATATTTTTTTTAATTGAGCAATACTGATAGTACATACCTGTTAGAATAGTATCCAACAAGAAAAAGTTTTATTAAAACCACCCTTTTCGGCCCCATCGGCCATACGTTCTACCCAACTGGACCGTTTGTCCCAGTTAGACATAATCATCTACAACTTCGAGTACAGAGTCTCCGATCTTGATAGGAGTGGGTGTTAGATGGGCATTCATCATGACCTTGGTAAAGTATGGAATAAGAGGCAAAGCGAATGACTGGTTGAGAAACTACCTAAATGACAGAAAACAATGTGTGGAAATCTTTAAAATTAATAATAGCAACAAAAAGATGTTACATAGAAGTGACTATCGACAAAATAATTTTGGAGTGCCACAGTGCACAGTATTGGCAGCTTTTTATTCCTAATATATATTAATGATCTCCCAAATATCACCTGCCATAACACAATATTGTTTGCTGATGACACGACCCTCATTGTGAAGGACTAGTTATGCAAAACAGAACCAACCCACACAATGACAGTTTTGAGAAAAAGCGATTTTTGTCAAAATGTTGGCCAAAGTGGCTCCATTATCGGTTTTATTATAAAATATTGTCTACCGCGAACATTTTTTTATGTCCACTGCCTTAAAATCTTTAATCAAATTTTAGTAGTTTTCATGTAAATTTTGAACATTTCATCGATGTGGGTTGATTCTGTTTTGCATAACTAGGTCCAAATGTGAGAACCCAGATTCATACGAACTAGAAATAAACAACGCAATAAAAAACATAATACACTGGTTACATTCTAACAACTTACAAATTAATATGGAGAAAACTAAAATGATCCAATTTCAAACACATAAAACAAAGCCATTGACTTTGAATGTTAAATATAATGATACTATCATCGAAGAAGTTCAAAGTACCAAATTTCTGGGTATAATGTTGGATCAAAATTGTGATTGGAAAGCACATGTCGAATACGTTTGTGATAAATTCGACAGATTTGTCTACGCAATAAAAAGATTGAGAGTCACAGTATCAACAGAAGCGGCTCTTTGTGCATATCATGGTTACGTGTCGTCCGTACTTGCCTATGGTCTCTTATTGTGGGGTAATTCGGTGGATGTTATAAGAGTGTTTCGAGTACAAAAAAAATGTGTGCGAGCAATATGTGGGGCCTGGTATATGGATAGCTGTAAGCCCTTGTTTAAAAGTACAATATTCTACCATTACCGTGTATGTATATTAGAGAATTATGCCTATTTGTACAACAACATCCGAAATACTTTATAAAACACAAAGATGTAACCAAGCGCAATGTAGTGCCTAGAAATAAAAATAAATTTAAATATGAGCTCTGCTTACCGCAATGCAGGCTCGAATTGTATAAAAGAAACTCTTACATAAATGCTGTAAAGGTATATAACAAATTACCAGACGCCTTTAAAGATTTACCTCTAACAATGTTTAAAAAAAAGTTAACGCAATGGTTAAAAAAAAAATGCTTTTACGATCTCAATGAATACATGTCAGATCGCGGTGAAGAAAACTGAAATATATAATATTGGTATATACCTTATAATAACTAATTGATGTTTAAAAGGTAAGGAATAAACATTGAGATTAAAATAGTTATGATGTTATCAATTACAATTTACAATATTTTTTATAATAATTTATGACACTATCAATTAAATTTACAATATTTTTTATAATAGTTATGACATTGACAATTTTTACAATAATTTTTAATTGTATTCTTCAGCTGACATTGTTTGAACTGACATCGGTATAATAATGTAACTCTGACATCAATTAATTAATTTGTTTGTTAAATCCTAATGCATGAGGAGGGTCTATTTTCTTAATTTAATAAAAATAAATTTAGATGATAGGACAAGATGAAATTAAATATTTGCACACCATATCTAATGGTAGAATGTAAAGGGACCGTCATAGATTTAAGATCATACTTTGTAAACCTACATTCTAGCAAATAAATACATTTGAATTTGAATTTGGTTTTGTCCATGTTCATTTTAAGACCCACTCTTTCGGAAGCTCTACTGAGGTCATCGAGCATTTTACTGAGGCTGTCCATGGTCTCAGCCATGACCACTATGTCGTCTGCAAACCGATGGTGAGTGATGTACTCGCCATTAACGTTGATGCCAAGCGCTTTCCAATCCAGAACCTTGAAGACATCCTCCAGCGCAGCAGTGAATGACGTCTGCCCTGTCTCACGCCGCGCCGGAGAAGGATTGGTTTCGAGGTCTGATCCTGAAGACGGACAGACATGGTGGCGTTTTTGTACAAACACTTCAACACCTCAATGTACCGGTAGTCGATTTGGCACCGTTGGAGAGACTGCAGTACCTACAGCCCAAGTCTCGATCGAATCGAAGGCTTTCTCGTAGTCCACTTCTCGTAGTCCTCTTCGGTCTTCTGTATGACCTGCCGCAACGTATGTATGTGGTCTACGGTGCTAAAGCGTTTTCGGAATCCGGCTTGTTCGGGAGGCTGGAAATCGTCAAACCTGCTTGCGAGACGATTCGTGATCACTCTTGAAAACAACTTGTAGACATGGCTAAGAAGTGAGATGGGCCTATAGTTCTTCAGCCGGGCATTGTCGCCCTTCTTGAAGAAGAGTACCACAACACCCCTGCACCATGCCTGTGGCGTTTTGCCCTCGAATATCCACAAAAGACTTGTGGACGATAAACCCGACACCACCCTGGGACTGCCGGTCACCCTCTCGGATATAGATCAGGTTACCGGATTTGAGGATTATCGAGTCCTCCCCCTCTCTTCGGACTTCAGAAAACCCTATAATACTCCATCGCAACCTCCTCGAAATTCCTCTTCGAGGTCGGTGATCTTTTCGTCGTTCCGAAGTGTGCGCGTGTTGTATGTTGCCAGGTCCAGTCGTCGGTGTTTGTTGGGGTAGCCGGATCCCGTCCGGAGGGCGCGATGTATTCGTGCATAGTATCTCACTAACGCGCGAATGATTTCGCGACGAATTCGCCCTTTCTGGATCAGCTCTAAGTTAACGACATCCCACAACTTAATGCAGGCCTACTAAAATAAAGTGACGGCAGATCGTTGTTCTCTATGCATTGTGGTACCAATATGTATCAATCGTTTCCGGGCATTGTTTACTTTGTATACACTGACAAAAAATAGCACAAGCCCATGCTACTGCTATTTTTCCTTGGCAATTGTTGTTGGAATTTCTTCATCTTTAACCTATTTAGAAATTAAATGAAATTCTCCATTATCAAATCTTGAACTACAATTTATCCTAAGTTTAAGCTTTATGTAAATAATTCGACTTAACAAATTTAAGAAGTTATATTTTTAAACAGCAAATATGGTTTTAGCAGAAAAAGCAAGATATTGTGTTTAAAATTTATTTTGGAATGTTTTATGTTCTTGTAAATAAGTTTAAGGATACAGAACTTGGTGCCCATTTAGATCTCAATTCTTTTGTCGGCGTAGTCAACAGCCGCGCATATTCTTGGTATTGAACTTGGCTCCCTTTTTCACATTTATGTTTTTGATGTCCTTATTTACTGAGCGCACGCAGTATTTATTTTTCTGCCTTGATGCTGATAATGACCAGAAAATCAATAATTCGTCTTCCGATGAAGAACTATCGAAAAACATGGTGAAAATAGTGATACCGCGTAGACCGTACAACAGCGGGGTTCGTGAGCAACTGCACGCTCGAACGCAAAACTGATATCTCACCTGTGCCCCGCGGTGCCTGTTAGCAGCTCCGCCCTCGCGTACCCTGATAGCTCGATATGCCCCTACAACCCAGGCGCTCAATCTGCTGAACGCCCTAATTGCTCAGGAACCTGGTGTCGACATATTTATGTACAAGGATAAATCTATGTTAAATGTTTGTTTAAACATTTTTATTTAATAAGTGTTAATGTTGTTGGCTTGCTGTACGCTTTGGTGCAAACTGTTAGAACAGCAAGCAATTGTTATTAAATCAATATAAATAAACAAATCATTTATGAAGCCTAAACATAGATGTTTTATGAAGCTTAAATTAATCAATTGATAAATGATTATGGTTATTCTTAATTGATGAACAACAAACACTGATGTTATAAACGCCCTGTAGCAGGACAACAGGCGCCAAATATTTATTTATTTATATTCATACATCACATAAAGCTATCATTACAATTCGATAGTAGAGAAAAAAAACAATTACAAATAATGATCAGTTCAATTAATAGAATTCAATAAATACAACACAATTCAATCAATAAATACAATACAATTCAAATAATACAATACAATTAATTTAATACAATCAAGCCATTTAATTTCAAATTCAATTCAATATAAATAATAAAGAATGATTTAAAGCCAAGACCCGCAGATTAGGTACATGCTTATATGTTTAGCTCGATTAAAATAACGTCTACGAATTTATAAGTACCTACACCCATTGTATTTTAGAACTTTACTTTAATTCTAGACGAGATAATAGTATTGTTTCGGAACAAGTATAACCCGTTCTTTGAATATGTTATAATTATGTAAAAAAAATAGCTATAACATAATTACTAACACTTAAAAATAAAAGCTTTTCAATAAATGTTCGTACACACACATCAGTCACGTCGCCGATTAGTCACCTCAAAAAAGCCTTCTTAGAATTCGGCTCATCATCCGCGTTTGTGCGCTCCGTCTCCTGTCGTATGGCCACGCAAAAACTAAACATCATACTTATAACACAAGGATTTTAATAGGGAATATGCATGTATTTTCTTCTGCGTATGTTACGAAACGACCAACGCGTATAGTTAGACAGAGACTGCTGTACCGTGCCTTAAAAGTGTAAGGGAAAGCAGACCACTCCGCGCCCGCGGTCAGTCCACCATCAACGCTCACTGCGAAAGCTAGTGTCATTTGTGTTGTACCAGACTGTCTATGTCAGACATACATGAGATAGATATCCAGAGATGGGTCGTGCGTTATCTCGTGATGTCAAGACTGTTAATTTTAAAGTAGCCTTATATTTCAAGAAAAGAAAAGAATTATTTCATAATTCTAATAGTATCTAATATATTATGAAACAAACAATATTGTAATTAAAATAAAACGTAACCTAGTTACTTATTCCACTTACCATTACAGAAGTATAATATTTCCTAATATTTATACGAAGCTATATCTGTATAGCTTTTTAATATCGTAAGATCTGTCCGACAATATCGATCTCATGTGAACTTATGCTCTTTCCTTCCCGTCCCCCGCCTCGCCGTGCCTCCCTAAGGCGCAGTACAGCGGTTACGGTCAAACTATAGCTCAGTCATTCACATACAGTCAGTCGGTGACGTGACTGTAACGTAACTGGTGGTCGATTCTGTAAACATTTCACCCACACTTCACCTAAGTCATCACAGTGAGATGTCAACTAAATAGTACTACTGATGTGTGTGTATGAACATTAAAACATAGTTTTTGGCGTAAACTAACTTTAGGACGAGTCAGGCATTTAATTTAAGTAAACAGTACATAGGTAACGTTTTTGAGCGTAAATAAAAGTAGGAAACCCTAAAATACCATGTCAACTTATCCATAAAAACCCCTACTACTAAAACTATTACTAAAATATGACATAAACAAAATGTAAATAAAATAGCTGCTAGGTATGCGTACTCATATTAAACTTTTCTAAATTAAAGTAGAGTCAAGTGTGTTAAATATAGAATACAAATTTATAAAAAAATTACTATATTTTAGGCGAACTGTTTTACAGTACCAATTTGTGCTATATTCGTGTAAATCGTTTATAAAATAGGTATATCAAATCTATCTAATCACAGAACTCACTTAGTAGCTAATGAATTGTCAGGAATTATTAATACAGCTCCTTGAGCCAGACTTGATATTTACTTCGTAAGTGCCCCATTGTCCCAAACTTACGGCTATCACAATCTTCCTTCGGACATATCCTCCAACATATAGACCATATCGTTTGGTTGTTCATAGCGTATAACCGAAGAGTAACCTGCAAGTCAAAATAACAAGTCATTGTCAAAATTCAGTTGTATCAAATAAAGAATTAAGAGGACATTAAGTGTGTCATATCAACACGAACAAAACATTTATGAAGGGTTAGAACTGCAGTCCAAGCTATGTAATTGGCTGTACAAGATTAGTAAAATTACTCTTTTTGTAATGTTAAACTGAAATACGTAGCACACCACAAACATGACTAATCGTAAGACTATGCAATACAAATAGCCATTGATTAATTATTGAATAAAAATTTGGAAAGTACTTCCTTCTATCTTTATCGAGAAAATGCTGAATACAGCCCTGAAGAAGCTCCAAAATTGATGACCACCACTCGCGTCTATATTTTTCAAAAGCATATTTTTATCTCTAAGCACAGACTAACGAACGACTTTTAAGCATAGACACCAAAAAAAGAAAGGTAGGTAATATTCAAAATAAACAATCAATGTCAAGTATCAATAATATATTTATCGTTATACCATCACAGAAACATAGTGCAAAAAGATACAAAACAGGTACCTACGTTAAGATAGGTTAAACCTTAAAACTTTCTACTAAAAATACGAAACTAATAAAATTACCTACTACAGGTGTTGTAGACGACATCATGGGTAGTTTCCTATTCTAATCATTTACATAGAAAAGATGTAAGCAGAATTTAGGAATGTATACATAATACGCTCAAAAAAGAAGTGATATAATTGCAAGAAATATATTTATTTGATGGTTATGTCTATTTTGACAAATTGAAGAAGTGTAGTAGTAACACACACAACCCAAACGACAAGACACAACATGAAAATAATTTCAATCAAAAGAATAAAACCAATCACCATTTAGGGCTTTTAAAACTACATCTACACATATTCAAGATATAGATCATAAAAAGAAAAGAAACAAAGATACAAAGAAAAAAAAACGAAAAAGATAACCTTTTTAAGGTAAAGGGAAACAATTTGGTTTCACAGCACAAATATGACAAACAAGCTTTAACAAATTCATCTTAAAATATTCAATACGTATTTAAATTATAATCTCATTTTTAAAATAAGAATTTTAAAATTTTATCAACTACTATGTTTAACAAATTCAACAAAAGAGTATTACAGTTTGACTTAGGAACATATAAGACAGATGCCGAATTCAGAAATGCCTTATACATAAAATACTGCAGATTTGCCAGGACCCTAACTTTGGTATTTTAAACGAAGAATCAGCTACAAAGAGCCTCAGAGTATTACTCGTAACTAACATAGTTACCACCTAGTGCTCACTTATACTAATCGTAGATACTTTGGTTACCAGCTAAAAGATGCTACATAAGCTGCGGTTTCTCGATGTCAACCAATCTATATTGATCGATACAAAACAATCTATTTTGATCTATGACAAGTCGACACCACACAGGATCGATATAAACGGTCGAAGGCAACGATTAACTTCGATGTCAACAATATTTCACAATTTACACAGTATTAGTGAAGCATTTTTTTATACGAATATACAGAGTGAGTTTTTTAAGTGGACGTGGGTGGCCAAATCCGAAACTATGAGGAATAGCGAAAAACATTCAAAGGAGTCAAGACGGATTTTCATGAAAACTAATGTTGCTTCATTGGATTTTTGAAAAAACAATATTCGTAGCCAGGACTCGAACCTATTGATTTTGAAAAAATATTCGTGCTGTATTATTACACCATTCGATAGTGTCTCATTTTTAACAAACTACTTATTTCTACGTTAAGTACCTCTCTATTAAACCTTATGTGATAAAATTACAACAATTTGTTTTCACAACGAGGTGTTTCCTAAAGTTTACCGTATGATATTAGTTCCCAGAATTGTATCCTTATTAGCGACACTATCGAATAGTGAAATAATACAGCATGTGTATTTTTTTCAAAATCAACGGGTTCGATTTCTTGCTAGAAGTAGGAATATTGACTTGTCAAAAATCCAATGAAGCAGTTTGTTTTTCAACGAAATCGGCCTCTCGGTTCGTGAGTGTTATCGCTATTCCTCATAGTTTCGGCTTTGGCCATCCACACCCAGTTGAAAAACTCATCCTGTATAGACATCATTATTGTATGGATCTGCGTTGAATCTTTTTGTTAGACGGGCGTTAAAACGTCGCGGTGCTCAGGAACATCATACTCTTTTCAGATAGATAGATTATAGATTTTCATTTGGTCTAAACACGCGTGAATAGGCTTGAGGTTGTTAAAAAATTACAATCTCATCTGTGCGGTAACTCTTGAATAAAGGAAATGATGGAATATTATTATGTTAAAATACCTCTGAGACCACAACCATAAGAAAATAAAAAAGCTATAGTTGAGCCGCATTAGACTGAACTCTTAACATATGTGATTATTGAGATAATCTAAACTGATCAAGAAATACAAAACCTAAATGCATAAGGTAGGATATAAAAAGCCCAATTTAAAATTCGGTACGTTATAGCATTGCAGTAGCGGCCTTTAATTACCCTTTACTTATATTTGAAACCAGAAACAAAATTGATTATATTTTTTTTAAAGTTCATTCACTACATTGCAAATAAAATATGTTTAGAATTATTAAAGCTTACTCAAAAATCAACAAACACTAACACAAACAGAAGATAGTTGAGTAACTGACAAAGGAAAGTAAATATCTGAGATTATGAATTCAAGTATAATATCTGTTTCAGTGAATCCGAATTACAAAATATGTATCGTTGTTTATAACTGAATGTTGGAGACAACATAGGTATATTGCGTTGGCGTTAGACATAACAAGATCACCGATAATAATCGTGCGGAATGTATACCTACAAACTATGGTATTTTCTAATCGAATATAAAAATATTTGTTACTTGTACCTAATCTAAATCCACCCTTAACCAAAACATCATAATTAACATGTTTATTCTAAATATTACGTTATGCGTATTTACACAACAATGCTTTTATTATTGCTTTAAGTTCTCTACGAGTTGAATACACTGTGAAATTTTAGTCGTCTTACAAAGGTGGTCCACTCAATGTGTCCGACACAAAATTCCTCAAGGAGCGATTTTTTTTACAATATATGCAAATACTCAATTCATTAGAATTATGAAACATCCTGTTAATAGTGTTTATGTATCAAACGGGACGAGTCGAGTAGCTCAACTCATCTCCATTTCCTATGAGAAAAATAGCCGATCAAGCATAGTCCACGTGGACTGTCTTCCAATGAGACGCTCTAACGCTACCCTTCGAGTAGTGCCGCGCAAACCACCCCACACTCCTTTCACTTAAAAAATATGTGAAGATCACTCTCTCAGTGGAAGAAGAAGAGCGCGCGCTGCCGGTGAGCAAACGTTGTTTGCGATCGCTACTAAGTGCAAAGGGTGTATAGGTACCTACTTAATTCACAATGAGTGATAGGAACTATCAATACTCGAATATCGAGGACCCTACTTACAAATGGTGTGCCTGTACGCAGTGAGTACTGACAATTTACGGGGAGAAAGGAGCATATATGCTGCGCCTTAAATCTCTCTCTTAAATGTTAAGCAACCGAGATATGATGAACCCGTAAGTGCCAGGACTGCATGTCATTATAGCAGCATCACAACGACTTTTAATAAATGATCACGGCCAGTTTCGCAGCCCACAATATACACCTGTTCTAGAAGAATGTTATGTTGGTGGATATAGCACAGGAAAATAACTGCGATTAGAGGCCAATCTGCGAAAAAGATCCTATTTCACCGGAATTATGTTCATTGTCGTAGTATTAATGTAGTGTAAAAGTTCCATAAAAATCCCATCACAGCAAAAAAAAAAATGGGCTGTCAAGTTCTGTCAGTGGAAAACACTGCTATGGGGTGTATTTCAGTACCGTTATCATTTTCTTTTACCGTATAAGGGGACTTTTTGTGCACAATGGTACAAGGAATAAACTTGCCCTAGCACAAGTTGTAGTAAATGAAAACTTGGACATGACTCAAATATATATAATAGGGTCGAAGAAGCCAAATTGATCAGTTATTGAAATCGACCGTATTTTTCTTACTTAAATCGTACCGCTTTTTTATCTACTAGGTACAGTTCAATTATTTTCTTAATGTCCCTCGGCAATCATCGCATTTCCGAATACAAACGAATGCTAATTCCATAAGATTCCATGTCCATCAATTATTAGATTTATCGTGTATAATAATTTGAATTCAGAACTAAGTACTTTATTGTTGTTTTGTTTTGATGCCGTGTGAAATATATAGAGGTGTAAAAATAGCAGCTTTAGTAGCTGTCCTGCGGTTCAGAACCTCAAAAGGAAAAAACGAAACCCTTATAGGATCAGTTTGTTGTCCGTCTGTCTGTCAAGACATCTATCATTATCTCGGGAACGCGTGGAAGTATCGAGTTGAAATTTATATCGTATACTCAAATTTGCAACCCATTGCAGCTGTGAAAAAATCAAACTTCTACATCAACGCAACCAAGAGGTACAGCCATTAATGACGCGTATTTTACACTTGAAAGGGAATAACTATCTACAGGGTACTTTCCATTGACGTAGAATCATGAAATTTGGCAAGAAGCAATATGTCAGCATAAGTAATGGAAAACACCCGAAAACCGTAAAAGAGAATTTCCATGGACAGTACTTAAAAAAAAAAGAATTGTGTCACAATCATTTTTGGACAATTAATAACACAAAAATATTTCAAGTATTTTAACTTCTTTTCTAAAAGATTCCTAGTAGGGTTTCATTTTCTTGAATATATAAGTATTTTCACTTCCGTTTCGCAGCTCTAACATATTACTACATTTATGTTAGGGTTGAGGTGGCATGTTGACATGATCTGACATCGATTAATCGTAGATTCGTTTTTTTTTAAATAATCTACCTGAAACACTGAATCGATCACTAAGGATCTCATGTATCGAATCGATTCACCTTTTAAATTTTTAGAACTAATTGATTTTGAAATTGGTGTGGTTTACTAGTTTAATACAAACCAAAATAACAAATGAATCATATTTTTTAAAATCGATTATTTTACCGATTTCATAACTGTCAGTCATTTCATTTGACAGTGACGGTAGTAGTCTTTTCATTTGATTTGTTTGTATGTTTTGTTGCGTCGAGTTGAGTTTTTCGTTCCTCCGTTACTAAATACTTGGTAAACTGACCACAACTTATGTCCATGTATATGCACTACAGTTTGCCAACGGCAAAGTTAATTTTGTCCCTCAATAGGGATGTTTCCTGGGTAGAAAAATTATAATTTTATTTAGTCCGTCAGTGACATTATCAAATAATATTGGACACGTATTTTTTGCTTTACCAAATCAACAAAAACATTACTAAGTTAAAGCTCATCAAAGTTCAGGAGTGGGGGCTTGTGACGTCACTAAGGCAGTATAAAGTGTACTAGCGGCGTGACGTTTCACAATATTTCAACGCATTACATCGTCTTCACTTTATGTTTACGTGTTTGTGTCAAAAGAAAAATACGTTCCCAATATTTTTTATTAATCTACCTGACGGGCAATAAACAAATTTTCAGTAAACAACCCTATTCTGTTTATCTTATCGTTAGAGCAATGTTCGGTGCCTTCATAGTTTTTGAAACTTTCGTTTATGAACCATCAGTGCGCTAGTCCAACTCGCACTTAGCCAGTGTTTAAAATTAATTAAATTATGTTAATAGAGTATTAACAACTCTATATACTTCCAAGTTGATTGAGAACGTCCGGTCTAAATCAAGTGCAAAGGGCAACTGATAGAAAGCCGAAGACTGAAGAAACACAGAATTTGCCGAGGGACATTAAGACAATATTTGAAATGTACCTACCTATCTTCCACAACTTGGTATGGGTTTTCATTTAGAAAAATGTTTCTGGCGGTCCTAAGCCCGTAAAAGTATAAAAGAAGAATTAGAATTAAGTGGCTTTTTTACAAACTGTTACATACTGAGAACATTAGGATTGCAATAAGAAACACATTTTTGCGCTAGGGTGAATGAACTCTGATAAAGATGTTGCCGCCCATTGGAAAGCAGTAACCGCGCTCGCTACAGAATGTTTCAAACTATGTCTTGCGTCATAATAATGAATAATATTTTTATTTTTGAAACTATTGTTCATAAATATCTAATATCACTGACCTTTAACATACAAGTTCGCCTTGTATATAAGAGGACAGTGTCTAATAGTCATTGAATACATAAAGAGCGCTGCTTTTGTAAGGCGATTAAAATGCCATGGTGTATAAAAGAGAATACTTCTCTAATATCAGCAAGAGAGAAACTAAGCAATCAGAGCCAATAAAAATGAGTGATGTTCATTCATTGCCTGCTTACTAATTCTAAGCCAAACATATTAACAAATAAAAACAATTGAGCCTCTGTAATAATATTAAGTCTTAAATATTATTGTTCATTAGTTTTAGCATTACCTGAAGGCACTCGAGCATCACCAATTTTATCCTTTAGAATATAGAAAGCCAGCCAGTTCAATCCACAGCATACAAGAGCACCGATGCCAAACGCACGGAATGTAATCCAGCCTCCATAAATCCCATATAGCTGACCTCCTATGAAGCTGCCCAGCGAGGTGCCGACGCCTTCAAAAACAGCTCCTACCAATCCCTGAAATAAATTAATCAAATGTTATAGACATGAAATCAAAATATAATCTGCGCGCGAATGCGTTAGAGCAGTTTTAAGATATAAAACCAAAAATAAAAGTTAAAACACTAAAAAACACGCTTTAAATAAAATACTATTACAATAAATAGTATATTTATTATGCAACTAGTGAATTAAGGACGGATTTAAAGCGAGGGCCATAGATGAATCACTCGCGTCGCTTAGGATTCTAACACTTGAATCACTCGCTATGCTCGTGATCAATCCTAGAATAAAATAAAAATCATTATTCAAATCGTAAATAAAAACAAACTTAAAATTAAATCGATGAAGGAGTTTTAAAATCGAGTATTCTTTGTATCTAGCATTTTATGCGCATAGAGGTTGTATAGCATTGAGATGGTGGTCGAATATTATTTTGGTGTGTTCTAAATTCAAACACCAAAACAGTGATAAAAAGCTTTTTATTAATTGTTTTCAGTGAATAAAATATCCTTTTTAGAGGGGGAATGGTATAAATATTTTTTATACCATTCCCCCTCTAAAAAGCACTTTGAATTTGGAACTCACCAATGTATTCGATCTCCATCTCAATGCGCAAAAAACACAGTCGATACAAACTTCTTGTGCAGAGAATATTCGACTTTCAAACTCTTTCTTCGATTTTAATTTTGAGTTTGTTTATATTTAGGATTTTAATAATAATCTTGATTTTAGTCTAGGAAATTTATTGAATACTTATTTGGATTGTAATTCTAATATTAATAGCAATGATGTTTAATTAATTATAATAATGAAACACAGATGCTGTTACCTAGCTCAGGGGTCAGGGTTTCACATTTTTTGTAAATTTTGAAGGTAATAAAACATTTATTTATTTATTACTCGTAATATTCCTTGTGCTTTTAGCTTGAATCCTTCTTTTTCTCGTAGTCATGCTATAAAATATAGTATGCAACTCTTGAATAAAACGGATTTATATCGAGGGCAATAAATCATTTGCGTCGCTCAGGATTCTAAAACATGATTCATCATGAATCACTCCCTACGGTCGTGATTCAGTTTTTAGAATCCTTCAGTTGCTCGTGTTTCATCTATGGCCCTCGCTCTATATCCGTCCTTAATTCACTACTTGCATAATATAGTATTATACCATTCCCCCTCTAAAAAGTTTATTTTATTAACTGTTTTCAGAGAATAAAATAAGCTTTAAATTATAAGTATTTTTTTTAAAGACACATTAATTAAAGAATCGATTTGTTTAAAAAAAATGTACCTGGACGGTGGTTTCTGTACCCGGTGGCGAAACAATATTGGCATACGATGTCATTGTCGGGTAGAACATGCCAAAAGTGACTCCTTGTAGCATCTCTATAGGTAGTACCCACCAGGGGTTACTCAGGTATGAGTACAATATGAAACGAACACCAAACGCCAGCAGAACCAAACTCATCATATTGATATGGCCAACTTTTTTCAGTATATAACCTAAAATATCAAACCGAAAGGTACATTATTACTATTGTATTTCTATATAAAAAGTAATTAAAATACATGAAAATATGGAAATAAATCAATCATAAAAACCTACCGGAAACAAACAGAAAAGGAATTTCCCCACCAAAAGTCTGTATTGCACTGACCAATCCTTGCAGGGTTTTTATGTAATCTGATCCATCACAGTTCAGTCCTGATATGTCTTCGAGTAACCAGAATAGGAACTGCCATAGAAGACCAGTACACAAACCGACTGATATCGTCCATAGTAAGAATACCACAGTCGGTAATGAAGACAATAAAGAGCCAACATCCGCCAAAATGTTCATCGACATCTTAGTTGAATCAGTCTGAAACATGATTGATTGTTATATAAAAAAACTGGGTCTATCTTCTGTAATATGTACTATTTATAATAACGGGCTTATTTTTTTTAACATCATACATGTGTCTTTGGATAATAACAACTCTAACTTACATTTCTGGGGAACTATTAAACCAGTTCTGGCAAAATTTTCTAGGCAAGTCAATTTAAAAATTAACCTAATGAAATTATTCACTGAAACTAGCTAAGGAAGCTACTTGGCACCTATTATCATTTAAAAAATACAAAGAATAGCTTTAGTTTATTCACAAGGTCACGTTTAGGGCCTGGGACACATTTATTGCCAGTCAGTATTTAAAGAAGTTGGCTATAATGGCTGCGCAGTAGTAAATCTCATACAAAAACAGCACCGTTTCGTGCCTCGCGCATCCGGTAAACCAACTTCAGGGCGGCCAAGAAGTTTGGCGAGGACTATAGGCATGGTAAAGATATCTAACAGTATTCTATCTTCATACAAACGGTCGGAACGCGAGGCATGCCTACGTGACTCGAGCTCAGTACACACTCAGTACGCGAACGCACCGCAGTGACGAACGAACGGTGTGATGGTTTTATAAGCAGTATAATTTTTACCGTGCAGTAAGCGTGCGATTTGTGAATATTTGTTTAAAATAAGTACAAGTACTTAATTATTATGGCAAAGAGCAGTAAAGTAGCAGCAAAAATTGTGCTGTTTTTGGTTGCTTGATTTCTTCAATAACGCACCCAGAGATGACATTTTTCAGATTACCTGGAAACTCCGAAAGGGAAGACTATAAAATTGTTTTATATACCTACTAGTATGTAATTTGCTTTTTTTATATTTTGTTCTTTCATTTTTCCACCGAGTAAAATACCTGGATTAATAAATAATTAAGTGGATATGGTGAAACAAGTATGTTAGATCGCGTTAAACAAACTAGTAGGTAAATTCCTAGGTTAGGTTATCTACTTACTTATGTACTTAAATTTATTATAAAAATGTACTAAATGATTAAAGTACTCATTATTATTAACTACAAAAAAGACTGCGAGAGAATACGTCTCACTATCATAGTTAGAGTCTCAATAGCAGCTTTTGTGTTCTAAAATTTAACTATATCGCTGGTAGAAACAAAAGTTGGTTACATTCGTTAAATTTAACAATAAAGCTTTTCGTACTCTCAGTCGAGGCGCAAATATTTTTCAGTCGCAAATTTATAAGGATGTTTTTTAATTAAATCAACTAATCAAAAAACACAACATGTATTTTTATTGAACACTTCCTATTATTTTTAAATTAAAGTTTTAATATTGACAATCACAAAACTAGAAAGAAACTCAAGTAGGTAGATGAAATAAAATACTGTAGGCGAGCAGCCCTATCGGGTGTTTACGTACCCTGCAGCGTGGCGCAGCTGTAGGTAAGTAATTCAAGGTCAGGGCCGAGTCACAATACTGTTAGATATCTTTACCGTGCTATAGGGTAGGTAGAGCAGGTAGAGTAGGTAGGGCCAGATATGTAAGGTAGGGTAGGTAGGCTAGGGTAGGTATGGTAGGGTGGGTAGGGTAGGTAGGGTAGGGTAGGTAGGGTAGTGTAGGTAGGGTAGGGTAGGGTAGGTAGGGTAGGGTAGGTAGGGTAGGGTAGGTAGGGTAGGGTAGGTAGGGTAGGGTAGGTAGGGTAGGGTAGGTAGGGTAGGGTAGGTAGGGTAGGGTAGGTAGGGTAGGGTAGGTAGGGTAGGGTAGGTAGGATATATAAGTATGGTAGGGAAGATAGGGTAGATAAGTAGGGTAGGGTATGGTAGTGTAGGGAACGTAGGGTAGGCAGTTGAGGAGAGCGAAGCCGCGGGCACAGCTAGTTAAAGATATACTACATCCACCAACCCGCTCTGGCATGCGTGGTATATTACGGCCCAGCAGTGGGAATATTCTATGCTAATAATGCTGCTTAGCCACACAACCCGAAGTTTTGAGAGTGTTGTGACAATAATAATATGCTGTGACTGACCTCCACGAAACATGAAACGCCGACGTCACCGACCATAAATACAAACATAAGTATGAATGCGATTGTGTAGTCTTTGTAAGCTCCATCACTGAACGTGTCGATAAGGACGCCGGTCAGCAGAGAGAAGATTCCCCAACCGACGGAGCCCCACAGTCTTTGTTTCCCATAATTGGATACTTTCGTACCTGTAACATTAATTTATAGACTCAACAAAAGTAGTAGTATTTAAAGTTAATTAAGTATTTTATACTATGAAGTATAATAAATAATTAAAGTAGAAAAAAAACTTTACAATATTAGTATATTGCCAATGTTTTGCATTCAAATCTCTTTTCTCATATTTACCTATCGCCATGGACTAATGGACCTTGACATTTCCACTGTAATGTAGGGTATGATTGTAGCTGATAATTACATGTTTTAACCGACGAACAAAAAGGTTCTTATTTCTCTATTAAATTGCTCTATTTTATTGCGATTTCGCTTCCAGGAAAAAACAGTCACGTTTTGAAAAAAATGATACGTTCGAAGTATTTTTAATTAATATATTCAGGCTTACGTTTGAACACTATCTCACTTACTGATCTCATTAACTGAGTAAATTATTATTAATTGTCCCGAGATGTCGAAACCCGCACGCAATTATTTTAATAAATTGACGGAGATTACTGGGGTACTAGTTATAATTAGGTGATTATGATATTACAGTGGAGACTCGATTATCAGGATCAATTGTTGTCGATAATCATTCGAATAATCGATAATCTGGATAAAAGAATGTACGAAGAAATGCGATTTTTGAATTGCATGTTAACTTTAGAATGAAACGAAAGCCCACGTAGGTTATATTTTAAACTACAAAAATTTTTGGTTGCAGTTGCCAATCCGGAGAATAACGACCGTATACAGAGGTTCGAATAATCGAGTCCTCACTGTAAATACTTTAGACAAAAAACATCCTTACCAAGTAAACTGAAGCAGATGGCATCCGCGAAAGTGACTACAACAGCCTGTCCGATCCAGCTGAGGATCATCAAGCAGAAAAACAACCAAAACTGCGATGTGTATTCTTTACTGCTGTCATTGGTGCTTTCTGATGCACCTGCTATCAACTCGTTAACCTGAAAAGTTCTTATTTTTAACCGGCTTCCCAAAAAGGAGGAGGTTCTCAATTCGGATGTTTTGATTTGCAAAATTATTTTTTTGTTAAAAGAAGTTTGTTCCGAAATTTAAATTTCATAAAGATTTGATATAGAACTTCGGCGATATACAACAGAGCTTTTCAATGAATGACGGCAATTCTCTCGGGATTGCAGCAAACGCATGTCTGTTTATTGTTTACACCATTTCATAACATACGCCAGTATGCTCTAAACAGGTACGCAGATGTGTACAGTTCACCCTGGTACACTCTCATTCCACCGGTTACGTTCAAGTTACATGTTATACAGGTAATCTATTCTGGCATCACTGTGGGCATTATAGGTAACTTACTATAGAACTTGTCCATTATGTACCACACAAAATTCAATAAAATACAACCGGCGGTGTCAGAAAACGAAGAAACGAAAACAGGAACACCGACTGCCGAAACTGATGTCATTTTTCGCCTTGTAATGTTTTTATTTGGAAGTTGGTTGTATTTGTTTGTAAAAAAGTTATTAATTAATAAAAAAACGAACTAGAACCACTGGAGAGTACTGACTGAGGATATGAGGGGAATGTATGTCAACAACATTAAAATGCTAATAAAACTGAAATACTTACCATAGCATTATTACAACGTATTTCGCAAGAAGCACGAAACAATTCGGCTTTTTGTTGATATGGAGCTTTTGATTCACAGTTTGTATAGTGTGTAGTTACTGAAACGAATGAAACAAGAATTGATGTCGATATCCGGTCAAGTTAGCTCAAAATATAGGGATAAGGTTGTAACATTTTTAACGGTAATTCTGATAGGGCTGGAAATTGGAATGTTGGGAACACCATCAGAAATGAAATGTGAAAAGTCCTCATCGATAGGACATCTGCAAGGAAAATATTTAAGATCAAAGTTCGCAAAAATGGATTCGTAGCATTTTTCAGCCAAACTTTTTGAAAGGCTATATGGTAGCCATTCAAAAAGTTTAAAGTCGTGTTCTCCATAATATGCACACGTTTCCACGCCACCTTTGAGGTACATTACGCCTACTACAGTTTACACATATTATCTCAGAAATAATGATGCTGATAAAGTGTAAGAATATTTTTTATACATACATTGCACAATCAAATTATTTTGTTTAATCTATTTTCATGATAAGTAATTGTCTGAAAAATGCAATAAACCCATTTCCACTTTGACCTTGAATATGTTTTGTTACCAAAATTTCTACCAAATTTCAGTTCTATGCGAATTAACGTAACCTTGAATATCTATTTTGACCAGATTAGGACGTGTGAAAACTGCAAACAAGTATTTAGATTGTAAGATAATTTTAATTACAAAACCTAGTCTCTGATTCAAAATAATTAAAATAGATTTGTAAATCCGAATCTGCTAATAATTTTATAGTTTCTTACCATGGCCATTTTCATCAGGTAATTCGATATGATTAAGTCTCATATATACACATTCATGTTCAGATTCCGTTTTCGACAGAAGTACTATTCCTGTGAAGGAAAGGTTCTTAGGGAACTCTTCACCCTGTCTGGTCTTCGGTTGACAAGAGCTGGCCGAGTCCGCCTTCCACCACTCACAGATTTCCATAAGCCGCCAAGGCGTTTTCACGTCAAGATCGCATGATGCCTATAAAATGAAAAGTTTTATAAGTTAGTAAGAAGTATACGCTAAAAAGGTTATCGTTCTTTCTTACAACGCATCGTCATTAATGAAATAGGTTTATAACATATGACATACCGAAAGAACTAATAAAATAGTTTGATTTCGTTTCGAATTTTGACCTTCATGTTTTTGCGCAATTTAAACAGCAACTTTGGCAATATGCAAAACTGTTAATTTATCATAAAAACCGGCCAAGTGCGAGTTTGAGTCTTGCACAGAGGGTTCCGTATAAACAAAGCACACACAAACAGCTACATTCACCAAAATAAATAGGTAACATTACTAACGTTCATAAACAATAAAAGTACCGAACATTGCTCTAATAAAGGGACAAAATTAGCTCTGACATTCGAAAACTGTTGTCCCCATACATCAATTTACAATTTTTAGGATTCCGTACCCAAAGGTAAAAACGGGACCCTATTACTAAGACTCCACGATCCGTCTGTCTGTCTGTACATCTGTTACCAGGCTGTATCTCATGAACCGTGTTAACTAGGCAGTTGAAATTTTCACAGATGATGTATTTTTGTTGCCACTATAACAACAAATACTAAAAAACCATTTAGCTAGCAGGAAGAGGGACACAGGACTCTAAAAAATTTGCCTTTTATATATTAATTTTACGCAATCGATAAATGGTTTTACCAGACCCGTGATATTTATGAATGGCCTATCCAACGATACCCCACACCATGGGATAGACGAGAAGAATAGAAAAACATCCCCACATTACGTGTACAGGAGGCATCGTATTTTTTTTTCATGATTTTATTTTACCACTTTGTCGGCGTGATTAATATGTATATCCATGCCAAATTATGGCTTTCTAGTACTAAGAGTCTCTGCGCTAAGTTGCAGACAGACGGACATGGCGAAATTATAAGGGTTCCTTGTTGGCTACAGAACCCTAAAAAAGGCCTCAAACCTGTTTAAAAAATACAAGGAAAGGTTAACGTCGACCAGCAGCCTTATTGTGTAATGAATTTGGCAAGGCAAAGGGCAAAGAATATGGAAAACCGACCGAGACGCGATCTTGATTTCCATCTATGTGATTGGTCGATTTTTCATAATCTTTGCCCTTTGCCTTGCCGAATTCTTTACGCAATAAGGCGTTGCGTAAAGAATCGTCATACCGTTGTACATTTTTGCATATTGGTTAGTATAAAAGACGACTAGAAAAATAAATTGTGGCTACAGTAATTGTCCTTTGACCGAATTTTGGGCATAGCGGCCAACCTCAGCGGAGACTATCCATCGGCGCAGGAGATATTATAGTGCACGAGTGTGCGTACAGTTGTGCACTCTATCTTCGACAGGACGGCAATCTGGCACGCCGGATAGAGATTAGGCGCAGGATAAACGGCTTAACGTTAATGTTTTCGAGGCACGGAGGAATCACACCACCAACATCCAATCTCTAAAATAACAAAATAGCAGCCAGGCTATTGAGAAATTCTTAACGATCCCCAACATAACATCATAAGTGAGATTATTCTAAGGATGTTCTACACATCCAGTGCAAGTGTGACGCTACAAGATTATGAAACACTATTATATTTACCTCACATTCACTATTTAATGGTTCTTTAGTCAGTTCTGTAAGCTGGGCCATGTCTTTAGTACAAAGTTTGTAGTTTATATTCTTATCTATGCACGTCATGTTAACTTTTTCAGTTCCTATAGCAGTCGAAAGCTTTGTATTGTTACATTTGAAAGAGCAGGGTTCATTAACATCCACATAATCGGCACCGAGGCGGCAGTGAGGACTGAATATATGACCTGAAACAATAAAAGTCCAATAGTCTATAAATTGGCAGTTACGGCTTGTTATGTGTAGAATAGAATAGAATATACTTTATTGTACACCAAAAAATGAAGTTACACATCTATTTTACAATAATACTTATTTCTACGGGTACAAAGGCGGCCTTATCGCTGACAGCGATAACTACCAGACAACCTTTTATTCGTATAGGTTTGAAGTGAAGGGATTTTCCTTCCAAAAGAACTTAGAAAATAGGCCTTAAGTAACACGTTATGTCTGAAAACATCATAGGTAAATTGCAGTTGGAACACGGCTGGCACCGTTTTAATAGATTAGAAAAAATCGCAAATCGCCACATTACTATCATATCTTAAAATAAAAATTCGCTTAGCAAATTATTGCATAATAATTTTGCCTAAAGCCAATAAAACCGTCGTTACCTTCCGCGGTAAAGTCGTCATAGAACAAAGCGACAAATAATTCAATGTTAGAATTACACGATTAAAAGTAACAAGTAAAATTTTCCAGAATACCCAACAATTTCTTTATATTTCATACTTTTTAAACTGTATAATATATCTAGTAGTAGAGACACGCTTCGATCAACAATCTATCGAACACGTAATTATGACACGATATCTTGCGAAAATACCTCGATTCAAACGGTAAAACGCCCATAACTTTTGTACGGGAGAACTGATTTTCATCAAACATAGCTAAGAACACTCTCGATAATGTCACCTTTCCAACAAAAGAAAACTAAATCAAAATCGGTTCATCCGTTTAGGAGTTATGATGCCACTGACAGATACACATATACATAAACACACAGGTACACACGTCAAACTTAAAACACCCCTCTCTTTACGTCGGAGGTTAAAAAATGGAGTTGTATCTCACCATCCAGGGTCACATTGTTAGCAGGAATGTAGGCACAATTATCTTTGTTCAGGGTAACATTACTGACTGATGAGGAATATCGTATGTTGTCCGTGTTGCTGTAACAGTACTGAGGTATATGCCAGTGCTCGCAAACCGTCTGCCACATTTTAGGCGACGTCATGTCACAGTTCATCTGTAAACCATTGAACATTATTCATCGCTATTAAAAACAACAGTACTGGAACAAAGGAGCGTTTGATTCAACAACTAACGAAAAACCTTGAAAAATGAACATAATATTATAAAGAAGTATTGTTTTTAAGAGAGCCTGGGACTGGGAGATACGCGTACATTCGCGAGCTCTTTAAACGCCACATTTCCTTTTATAGTCGGTTTTTTTAAATCTTCGATAAAATTAAACAACCACTGACACGTTACGAGTCAGTGGTGATAATAGCACCTTAAAAAAATATTGTGTCCTTGAAACGATACAACTGACTTCGGACTACCGCAACAGAAATGTACTTACTTGACATATTGCAGTTGCATTAGGGCTTAGGTGACTCAGCGAATTCACTTTACACGTGTCCACTGATTCTTTATTGTTGTAACAACTCTGCAGCACAGTAAAACCATCATTGCAGTCTAATTCAACCGTCCAATTTCTATTTTCTGGTATCAAATAGATTGCTCCAAAACTGATAATTGTAATTATTTGAAATAGTATAAATATTAGTTTTTGCTTCTTAAATCTGAAATGAACAAATAAGAACTTTATTGTTGGATTTTGATAGCTACAACGTTTTGTAACATTAACACACACACAGAACAGAAAAAACGCCTTCTACATAACTTATGTTACTTATGTATGGCGGGCAGAGCAGGAAGATCTTCCTATTTTTAAAGTTCAAAAAAAAAATTGCATCGTAAATATGATACAAGCATCGATTTAATTAAAACGAGTGGACATGTAGAATATAGGATTTAATTAGGTTCAACGCTCTTGACAACAATGATATTTTTATAAAAAAATACTACGAGCAAAACAACTATATTATGGTAACTCTGTTTGATTGACGGTTATGAGCGGCGGTTAATGAAAAATTATGCTCTAAATGAAAACAGACACAGTTTTGTTACTTCGTAACATTATAAGCGCATCTCGCTCAACTCGCTCAAGCTTACCATTTTGATCAACCGTTGTGCATCAATTGATTGATTAAACTCGGTGCTACAAATTTGTCTGGTTTGAAACTCTTATTATAGGTAATGTGAATAAGCATGTTACAATAAAACTATAATTATTACAGCTGTGGCAATATCTCTGCGAATTAATGTGTTTATTTGGATACAGCAGAGTGACGTAGCTACGCTGTTAAAAAAAAAGCATTGAGATTAGAAATTGCGTAGACACCGTCCGTATTCCTACGTATGTAAGCTGATATAGTCCCACTCCAGATATTGTTGTCTCGGCTACAAACTACCACTACCTACGTATTTTGTAATCTATAAAATGTACCGATATGTATCGGAGTGGTATCTATAGCAAGTTAACCCTTTAAGATACCAAACTAGAACGAATTTATGTATGTTATATTATATCTCACTGGTAAGATAATGTGATGAGGAGGGATAAAACGCATGTTACTAAAAGAGCTATGAATATAAATGTGAGATGGATGAAAAAGTAGAGGAAGGCCAAAGAAAATAAGGATGGACTGTGTGAGGTGTGATATGAAATAAAAGGGAGTCAGTGATAGCGTGACAGGAAACGGGACGGTATGGAAGAAGAAAACGTGTTGCGCCGAGCCCAAGTAACATGGGATAAGGGCAGGAAGATGATGATATTATAGCTCACCATATCTCTGGAAGAGCATTGTAAAGCATACCTACTATTTACTCCACATTTGCCAGCCTAGAAACAATGTTCGACTACGATGATATAAGATGCCATAGTAAATAGATTAAGATAAGTAGATTGTGTGATTATACTCAATATAAAGAATTAAATGGTTAATAAAACTATATTAGGTAATATCATACCTGTCGGCAATTACACCAAATAGAGGTTTAGCGATAAGACCGCATATTGGTAGTATTGTGTAAATTAATCCCACTGTTGCAGATGAAAATCCTAATTGACGAGCATAAGTCGATAAGTATGGTACTAGTGGTGCTGTACCTGTAACAAAAAAATACACAAATTTAAGTTCTACAAAAAGGTCTGGTCAAAATATTGTTCTTTTTAACTTTAGTACAATCTCAGTAGCAACAGTATTTATTAGCAACGAATTTCCTACCCTTGAGAGATACAGGTGAATTTGTTGCTTGGCGAGTATGTAGAGCAAGAATGCGACGAGTTTGTAATAGCAGTGACGTATGCGTGTCTGATTATGATTATATGCATAATTTGTAATTATAATTGTCATAATTTCATGGAATACCTTCATACCCGATCAAATTCATAATTTATTTTTACATAAGTAATAGTTGCATAATAGTTTGGACCTATATACATACTTGGTTTACAAGTTAATTTTAAGGTCAGTAGGAACCTATTTCAATGTTATTTCCATTGTAATAGGGGAGCCCAAGCGTGGATATTGGGATTTACTCAAGCTGTTGCATAATGGGAACACAAACCTTGCACCCTGGTGAGTACTACCACCATACATGAGCCCTTTATATAGAGTCGTGTGTCTAGGGCAGCCAATCAGATAAGTAAAAAAAATCGGTGAGTTAATAAAAAGCAGAAAAGTGTGCATTTCAATTATCTGACAATTTGAGCGTGACTTAAGGAAATGGGTGAGTCACAAAGTTGCAAAAATATTGTCATCAGGACATTCTCGAGCGCGTTAGTTTTTATTTTTATTTTGCTGAAAATCATTCTAGGTTCGCTCATCATAATCATATCAGCCGAAAGACGTCCACTGCTGGACATAGGACTCCCTTAAGCGTCACCACATTGACCAGTCCCGTGCGTCCCGCTTCCAGCGGATCCCCGTAGTTTTCACCAGGTCATCTTCCAACGCAACGTCTTCCGCTTCGCGGTCGCCACTCCAGAACGTTTCTGCCCCATAGGCACTTAAGATTGGCAATTCTTCGGGTTATGTCGGTAACCCTGATTCTCTTGCGGATCTCTAATTTCTGATTCGATTACGCAAGAAAAGTCCCGAGCATAGCCCTCTTCATTGCCATTAGGGTGACTGTAAGCTTCTGATGAGGCCCATTGTGAGCGACCACGTCTCAGAGCCATAGGTTATCACTGGCAACACACACTGGGCATAGACTTTCGTCTTGAGATATTGTGGTAAGTTGGACGAGAAGATACCACGCAACTTCCCGAACGCTGCCGAGTCAGATTCGACGGTTGAACATTTTTTTTTCTTTTTTTTTTATTAATTTTTTTAATACGCTTAACGATAAATAATTATTAATTCGCTTGATTTTTCTCTTTCTCGAAGTTGGCCCTACCCAACTGGATTGTTTGTCCCAGGTAGACTTTTTGTCCATAACTTCGAGTGTAGTCTCCGACCTTGATATAAGTGGGTGCAAGGTCCTCCATGACCACTATATCGTCGGCAAACCGAAGGTGAGTGATGTACTCGCCATTGACGTTGATGCCTAGCCCTCTCCAGTCCAGAACCTTGAAGATATCCTCCAGTGCAGCGGTGAACAGTTTCCGAGATATAACGTCTCCTTATCTCACACCTCGCTGCAGAACGATAGGTTCCGAGGTCTGATCCTGAAGTCGAACTGACATGGTGGCATTTTTGTACAAACACTTCAACACCTCGATGTACGGTGTACTCGATGTACCGGTAGTCGATATGGTACCTTTGGAGAGACTGCAGTACAGCCCAAGTCTCGATCGCAAACGCAAAGTTTCACAAACCCTAAGCAGAGAGGCAGGCTGTATAACCTGCCGCAGAGTATGTATGTTGTCTACGGCGCTGAAGCATTTACGGAATCCAGCTTGTTCGGGAGGCTGGAAATGGTCAAACCTGCGCGCGAGACGATTCCTGATGACTCTTGAAAACAGCTTGTAGACATGGCTAAGAAGTGAGGATGGCCTATAGTTCTTCAGTAGGGCATTGTGGCACCCTTTTTGAAGAAGAGTACCTCCACATCCTCGCACCATGCCAGTGGCGTTTTTCCCTCGAACATGACGGAATCAAAAAGCTTCTGAAGGGCCTTAAGAACTGCTTTTCCACCCGCCTTCAGGGGTTCGGCCGTAATGCCGTCATCACCCGGTGCCTTATTTTTCATAAGCTGTTTAAGAGCGATCCTAATCTCGTACAGGCTGACATCCGGAATGTCTTCGGTATAGTGTCGGGTCAATCTAGCACTAGGGTCATTTGCTAGATTCGCGACGGGTTTACTGGTTGCCCAACTGCCCATAGAATCTCTCGATCTCTCTCAGAAGCTCCGGTTTGGCGGAAACGATCCTGCCATCATCGGTCTTCAGTTTCGTGAGCAGCTGGCTCTGCCCAACAGTCAGATTTCTTGCAAAGACCTTGCAGCCCTTATTCCGCTCAATCGCGTCTTTAATACTTTCGGTATTAAAGCGGCGGAGGTCGCTTTTCAAGGACTTTGAGATCCGTCTATTTAGCTGCCGGTATTTCAACGCATCATCTCAAGATTGCAGAATCATCTCACGCCTCTCCTTCATGAGCTTGAGAGTTGGATCGGATAGTTTCTGCAGTTATGTCTCTTACTACGTACGTACTACGTACGTCAGAAGTTACTACAGGAGGATTCACGTCAAGGATGCTTTACATCGTCTTCAGCGGACTCGGCATTGGCTGTGAATAAGAGTCGAAATGGATATAAAGACACCATCAAAGTTAAATGCTTTAAATGTGGAAAGAGAGGACATAAGAAGCCGGACTGTCCTGAAGGAAAGAAAACGGGTTCGATTACCAAACTGAGTGACATCGCGATCGTGAGCCTGTCTTCATTCAGTGCCGGGGACTCCTTTAATCCGACGGAGTAGTACATCGACAGCGGGGCATCTTCACATATGTCTTTCCAGAAACACTGGTTTAAAGATTTGGTTATGAATGTTGGTATGAGTAATGTGAAATGTGCGAACAATGATAAGATTGAATGCAAGGGTAAGGGTGATATCATGGTGAGTTTGAAAGGACGAATGCTTGCTGTGAGGGATGTCATGTATGTACCTGGTTTGCATGTTAATCTTTTATCAGTGTCTAAATTAGTAGAGAAAGGATGGAAGGTGAGTTTTGATAGAGATGGGTGCAAACTAATTCACCATTTGGTTCCAGGCCATTTCAAGCGAAAGCTTCTGGCTACCGCAAGTGAAGTCTCAGGAATCTACAAGCTTGAAGGTTGTCAGGCGGTTGTAGATGGGGCTGCGTTGACGTCAGTGAAAGCAGGTAATCCTTTGATGTTGTGGCACCGTCGGCTTGGACACGTAAATGAGCGAGATTTACGTAAGCTTTCGGGTATGGATTTTGGAAAGAGAGTAATGGAGCCTTGTGTCGCCTGTATTAAGGGGAAGGCACATCGTTTACCTTTTCCAGTTGGTGAGGCTGAGAGGGCAGTCGAGAGATTGCAACTGGTTCACGCAGATATCTGCCAATGTCTGAGCCCACGTACGGTGAATCTCGGTATATGCTAGTTATTTTAGATGATTTTACACGAAAATCTTTTGTATTTTTCCTTAAATCAAAAGATCAGGTTCTCGATCATTTTAAAGATTTTCTAGCTAGTGTAGAGGTTGAAACCGGGTTAAAGGTGAAGTGCATACGCACGGACAATGGAACAGAATTTGTGAACAGGAAGTTTGATGGATTTCTACGTCAAAAAGGTATAAAACATCAGTTGACTGTTCCCTACACTCCAGAACAGAATGGCGTAGTGGAGCGAGCAAACCGCACTATTGTGGAGATGGCTCGTGCTATGTTGTCGGAAAAGGATCTGAGTGTGAAACTGTGGGGAGAGGCATGTAATACGGCTGTTTATATAAAGAACAGGCTGCCTCACAGTGGCAATAATGGTAAGATTCCTGAGGAATTGTGGACAGGGAAGGCTCAGTCATTCGATCATTTCAGAGTTTTTGGAACGAAGGCGTTTGTGCACGTGCCCAAGGAAACTCGGAAGAAATGGAGCCCTAAAGCGGTAGAACATATCTTCGTTGGTTACTGGGAAGAAACCAAGGGATATCGTTTCATAAATCCCAATAATCCTCGCGTCATTGTTAGAGCAAGGGATGTAGTATTCTTAGAGGACTATATAGCAGCAGTTTCTGAGGATCCTAGTCGGCTCGTGAGTAGCGGTGACAAAGGTGCTGAAGTAATCTGGGAACTTGCAAAATTAGAAGGCCAGGCGGGTTCGTCGCCTGGTAGTACAGAAGCTGCTCAAGGGCCGAGTTCCACAGATGAGGCTGAACAATATGAAGACGCGGAAGTGGGGGTGGGAGAAACGGGGGACAGCGGAGCGAAAAATGTCGTGGTGGAAATCGAAGGAGAATGTCGTTATCCTCTACGTAGTAGAATCCGAGAAGGAAATCTTCATGGACTTGCATGCTGTACAGAAGAGCAAGAGCCTTTGACAGTTAAGGAAGCCTTAAGTCGAGAAGATAAGGATAACTGGAAGGAAGCCATAAAGAAAGA
This sequence comes from Anorthoa munda, assembly GCA_945859665.1. Classification (NCBI taxonomy): domain Eukaryota; kingdom Metazoa; phylum Arthropoda; class Insecta; order Lepidoptera; family Noctuidae; genus Anorthoa; species Anorthoa munda. The sequence goes on along the minus strand of OX243893.1, from coordinate 53,005,666 downwards.
GATGGATTCAATGTACGAGAACAAGGTCTGGAAGCTCGTCGACAAGCCACCTGGAGCTAGTCGTAGGAAACAAGTGGATATTCAAGTATAAGTTTGATGTGGATGGTAACAAGACTTATAAAGCTCGACTTGTGGCGAAGGGTTTCACTCAGTCCTACGGGGTCAACTACTGCGAAACTTATTCACCGGTGGTGAGAAGATCTACAGTTAGATTGCTGCTATCGTTGGCTGTTGAAAAGGATTTGTTCATCAGTCACTTCGATGTGAACACCGTCTTTCTGAACGGTGATTTACATGAAAAAGTTTATATGCGACAGCCGGAGGGTTGCATAAACGAAAACTCGAAGAAAAAAGTTTGCTTACTAGAAAAAGCGATATACGGCCTCAAACAAGCTTCACGGTCTTGGAATGAAAAAGTAAATGAAGTCTTATTGTCTTTGAACTTCAAGCGCTGTGACTTTGATAGCTGTCTTTACAAAAATAATAATTTTTATATCGCTCTATACGTTGGCGATTTTTTATTATTTTACAAAGACAAACAGCAGAAGGAAGTTTTATTAGACAATCTTTGTAAACATTTCAAGATAAAGGGAAGGGGAAGGAGGTAAGCTATTATCCTGCCAAGGTTCTCGTAGTTATCAGGCGCTCATAGGCTCGCTGAACTATTTGGCCTGTAACACACGCCCGGATATTGCAGCTGCGATATATTTTTGTGGCGCAGTATAACTCATGTTGTGAGGAACGTCATTGGAAGGCTGCTAAACATATCTTGAGATACCTTAAGGGTACCAAGGATCTATGTTTGATATTTCCCAAGTCACCGGTGCAAGATATCACGGGTTTCGTAGATGCTGACTGGGGAGGGAACGTCAAAGATAGGAAATCTTATTCTGGGTTTATTTTTAGATGTTGCAACTCGTTGATTAACTGGGAATGCCGGAAACAAGCTTGTGTGGCACTGTCGTCAACGGAAGCTGAGTATATTGCACTTTCGGAGGCAACCAAGGAGGCAGTTCACTTGGGGCAGCTGAATGCAGTTATAAGAGGTGAATATTTTGGGTCTATTCGCATTTTCGTAGATAATCAGAGTGCTATTAAACTTGCGTACAATCCTGTAGCGCATAGAAGGACGAAACATATAGACATAAGGGCGCACTATGTCAGAGGTTGCATTGCTAAGAATGTTGTGCGTCTGGACTATGTGTGTACTGAAGATAACCCAGCAGATGTACTGACAAAACCATTAGGTCGTGTGGCATTTAATAAATGTGTGCGCGATCTGAATTTGAGTATGTCTGGTGTGGTGTGATGTGAGGATATCTGATGATGGATGTTGTTTGAGGGGAAGTGTGAAACTTTTTAGTTGGAACAACATTTCAATTTGATATTCGAACATGTGGTTTTGATAATGACTTGTGTCATTTACTTGAAATAAAATTTTCTCTGTGCAAACAACGTTTTTACTTCCATATCTTAGTTATCTAGTTTATTTCATCAAAAGACACACTCTCGACCTTCACTACGTTGTTCACGAGGGATTCGTGAAAAATAAACCCGACACCACCCTGGGACTGCCGGTCACCCTCTCGGCAATAGAGCAGGTTACCGAATTTGAGGATTATCGAGTCCTCCCCCTCTCTTCGGACTTCAGATAACCCTATAATACTCCATTGTAACCTGCTCAATTCTTCCTCGAGTTCAGCTATCTTCTCTTCGCTCCGGAGTGTTCACGTGTTTTATGTTGCCAGGTACAGTCGTCGGTTTTTATTGGGGCAGCCGGGTCCACTTCGGGGATTCTTCGCACCCCTTGCCATGCCACGCCATCGCCCCGACCGATACCGCAGTCGAGGGTAGACGGATTGCCGGGCACTCGGGGCCGTTTTTTTGTTGTGCCTTAATCGCCACGCTTGGAAGGCGGGTTAGCGATCGTAGTTTTTTGTTAAAGTGCACAGAGAACGCTGCTGCCAATTCTCCGGTTAGTCAACTCTTATGACACCCACGGGAAGATATTGGATGGTGGAATTCTTTACTTCCGACACCATATGGTACCAGTAACAAGGATCACTGGAATAACATAATCTGCCGATTTGCTAAAGCCGAATTACCTATTAAAATCGGGAATAAATATAATGACCACCAAAAAAAACTTTGTGACGATAACCCCTAACCACCAAATCTAGTAATATACTGACAAAAATAGTAAATGATCACCAAATTTAGTAAATTGATCACCAAATTTCATAAGTGCTAAAACCGTAAGATATCAAATCTAGTGATTTGGTCAATGAATCAGTCCAAGAGCGAGCGAAGCGAGCTCGGGAGCTAAGGGCACCCCGACACGGACAGGTTAGGTTCGAAGGAGATGACGGGAGCTGAAGTGAGCGAGCAAAGCGAGCGAACTCAGCTCCCGTCATCACCTTCGTGTTAGTTTACTTTAGACCATGTATTCAGAAATAGGAGCCCCGCCCAGCGGGGCTCCGTCGACTCTGTTGCGATTCTAAATTTAATTTTGGTGATCATTTACTATTTTTGGTGATCATTTACTATTTTTGTCAGTATATTACTAGATTTGGTGGTTTGTTAAACATAAGCCATTAAAATCATCAATATGTTGCTTGCAGCCGCTGAGAATTAGGTATGTATTTCCCAAATCGCGACTCTCTACCTTTCTCACTCTTTCGCACCGTCCCCATAGTACGTTCCGTCGCCATGATACCATCACAGCTGACCACAACAACGCTTTGCTAACCGGAGTTACGGCAGCATTTATTACGAACGAGATATATTGCATACCTGTGGAGGAATGCACACAATCGAATCATCACTGACATTTTGGTACAAATAAAAAAGGGCGCTTAATGCCTCTACTACTACTCACTAAAGCCCTCTTTATTGCCCTTTGGGTGACTGTATGCTTTCTTTATTTCAGGGTTCCGTACCCAAAGGGTAATAAATAAAAAAAGTTAATATCAAAAATCTATAAGTGAAAACTTTTAATTGGCCTTGGTCTTATTATAATAACCAACTATTGTTAAAATTAGCTGTAAGTTTTCCGAATAAAATAAAATAAATCTTAACCTAACTTTTTTTATTTGTAACGTTTTAGTTATTTTTTTTTTCGAATTAGGTACATTTAAACATATAACTGTTATATATTTTTGAAATAACCTCTTAAAATCCTTTATTTTGTTACCCCACACGATAGGTATGGAAGAAAAATAAATTTGGGCCCCCACAATATGGCGCCCAAGAACCGCTATTTTCCTATTTTCCAATTTTCATGTAGCCAGTGACACTCGCGGGGTTAAGACGAATCGATTGACGTAAGAACCATCAAAATCGGCTCACGCGTTTGGTCTCTAGAACGCCACATAGGAACAAACATACATACATACTTACATACATACATACAAAGACTGATAAACACTTTACCCTCCTTCGGCAGTCGGGTAAAAACGGGACCCTATTACTGAGACGCCGCGGTCCGTCTGTCTCTCTGTTATCAGGCTTTATCTCATGAACCGTGATAGCTAGACAGTTGAAATTTTTACAGATGATGTATTTCTATTGCCGCTATAACAACAAATACTAAAAACAGAATAAAATAAATATTTAAGTGGGGCTCCCATACAACAAACGTGATTTTTTTGCCGTTTTTTGCGATAATGGTACGGAACCCTTCGTGTGCGAGTCTGACTCGCACTTGGCCGGATTTTGTTTATAGTAGTGTAATAATATCTTGGAATAAATTAAAGATTGTTAAGTTTCATAACCATTCTTTGTTGCAGATTCTATAGATGAAAACGATCAAATCGAACCAAATTTCTAATATGAAGATGATTCCACAGTAAGAAGAAAGAAATAAAAAGAAGGTAAAAAAAAAAAAGTATACAATTTTCTTTCTTGTTTTTCCGTTTTCTTCTAAATACAGGATAGAATTATTACATTCAGTATTTATAAGAAAAGGTCAGATTAATGTAATTCCCTCACACAATTGTTAGATTTGGGTCAGTACGACAAGCACATCATGCTAAAACGCGCCTATATACTAATCTGACGGGCTCGAGTATTTCTGACTAAACCATTTTTTTTTCGCATTTTCTAAAATCGACCATGTCTTTTGGACGCATCCAAATCGTCAGTCTTTTGAATCTTTAAGGGTTCACTTAACATCCCTTCTCAATATCTTACGCGCTCGTATTTTTTTTCCGTTTTCTACCCTTTCATACGGCCACCCCCACCATGCAAACCGGTAACATTCCTCCGTCATCAGAAACTGTACTGTTGGATGTGGTATGTACAACCGCGAAAGTTAGGGTTTGACCGCTTTTGCCCTTAGACCTAACCAATAAGGTTGAAAGTGGTTGACCTGGAAATTTTGCAGGTATACCTACATACACATTAGGATGAATCAACGAACATGCTACATTATTTGCTGTTACATATAATATGAGTACTCTGATAACATAGTAACCCAACTCTCAATAAGGGGACAGATGGTAAATATAATGTCATTGAATTATGTTGTGGATTTGTTTGTTGCTGTTTTAAATACAATCATATCATTGATGCACTTATTTTATCTTTTACAGTTTAAAACACTGATTTCGTTATTTAAAAAACACAAGGATGTAACATATAAGTTAACGTTCAAAAGTGCCGCATAATGGCCTAGTTGAAATAAATACATTTGACTTTGACTTTTAAGCAAATAAAAATGGTCCTCATAAAGTTTTGGAAAAAATCTTGCAACACATATCAGTGGTCACAAATCCCAACTAGCGATACAATTTTTTTTAAAGTAATTCCCAAAGAACATTTGTATTTAATACTTGGTTCTTCTATAAGTAAGGAATACAATATGGCGCACAGTTGGCGCGGTGGTTGAGATTTGGTTGACTGCTGCGCTGCGTGTCGCGGGTTCGATTCCCGCACGGGTCAAATATTTGTATGACCTACAGATAGTTGTTCCGGCTCTGGGTGTTTGTGTATGTGAGTTTATATGTTTGTAAACGCACCCACGATACAGGAAGAAATTCCTAGTGTGGGGCAAAGTACAAAAAAAAAAAAAAAAAAAAATATTTTGTTTTAAGCTTATTGGCGGAATAACTTAGGTATAAAATATAAAACTATGTTGGAAAATCTCCCACACACACACAAATCTCCGTCAGTTGATTTTGAATGGAAAAAAGAACCTTAAGTGTTATGTACACAGAAAACTTAAAGTGAAGTGTTCTTAAACTTCATACATCATCTGCCTAGCCTCTTTCCCAAGTATTGTTCGGGTCGGCTTCCAGTCTTACCGTATTCAGCTAAGTACTAATGTTTAACACGGAGCGACTGCCTATCAGACCTCCACAACCCAGTAACTGGGTAACACAATACCCCTTGGCAAGACTGGTGTCAGATCTCAGGCTTCTGACTACCCCTGTACACAGAAAACTTAAAGTGAAGTGTTCTTCAACTTCATACATCATCTGCCTAGCCTTTTTCCCAAGTATTGTTCGGGTCGGCTTCCAGTCTTACCGTATTCAGCTGAGTACTAATGTTTAACACGGAGCGACTGCCTATCAGACCTCCACAACCCAGTAACTGGGTAACACAATACCCCTTGGCAAGACTGGTGTCAGATCTCAGGCTTCTGACTACCCCTAACAACTGTCAAAGATCTTCAAATGACAGCCGGGACCAATGGCTTAACGTGCTTTCCGAGGCACGGAGGAAACTCGGTATGTTGAAAGGGTCACCCATTCACAGACCAACCTCGTCAAGTGTTACTTAACCTTGAAGATCGACCCGTGCGGCTGTTATTATTTAGCCACGAGCTCCTCATCAATTTCTTAAACTTCATACACAAGATTTTAATAAGTATGGCAATATTAAAGAAAAAGAGAAAACCCTGAGAAACAAATGAATAAAAAATAAGTAAAATGCCTATAACATAACATTAATCTGTTATTGTATTTATTTATTTATTATATACTTTATTGTACACCATAAGTTACATTTATAAAGGAAACTAAAAACACATACAATGGGCGGCCTTATCGCATTACGCGATCTCTTCCAGGCAACCTGGTATTAGCCTGTTATTGTATTGTATACTTATAATTCAAAGTGGCCGATTTTATATGTAAGGACCCAATAGTAAGAATAAAAACTGTTGAGGTAATTTCTGTAAAATCTAAATTTTGTAACAAAGCACCTTCATCAACTCATGTCTTCAAATGAATAATAGCATGTTAGTTTTGAAATAATGTACCCAAATTACTTAATTGGCAAGATTTAATAATAGTATGTTGTACCTCTAGCTACCTCTTCTCTCTACCTAGAAACCGGTAAGACTGGAAGCCGACCCCAATATAGTTGGGAAAAGGCTAGGCAGATTGATTGATGTTGTACCAATAGCTAATAATACCAGCCTGCTACTGTCCCACTGCAGGGCAAACGCCTCTTCTTATACAGGGAACCCAAGTATTAATCACCACGCTTGCTCAATGCAGGATTTCAAACTTATATTAACTATAATTTCAGATTTCCTCATGATGTCTTCCTTCATCGTTGTTCAAGATAAACATAGAAAACCACTAGCTAAGGAAATGACACATAGGTATTTCCATATTGTAAGTAATGTCACTGGTTAAAAAGCTAATGAACCAAAGTTGATATTATTTGTACATGCATCCTGTTTAATTTATCCTTTTTCCTCAACCAAATCTAAAAAGATTATGTACCTAAATCGAAGCAAAATTATAAGGACAAATCACCAAATTTTTATTTCCTTGCACTGTTTAAAAGTAGTCCAAAGTATTGATATCAGATGAAGTCTTAATAACACCTGGCTGCCCACACCATTGTCATTTCAATACATCAGATAAAGATAGTTTGTTGGGAGTTAGTGTGAGGTTAAACCTGCTTTGTTCTTAATATTTGTGAGAGCAAACATTAAATTCCTACTATCATTACTTGAATCATATATATAATATAAGTATATTATATATATCAAATTAACTTACCAGCATTGAAGAAAAAGAAATGCCCCTTAATTGGTAGCAACTTCTTGTTGATTTGCATCTTTGAAGGCAACATTTAGGAACTGAAACAATAAATAAAGTTATCAACATTTTATTTAGCAACTGTTCCATAGAAAAAACAAACTTAAATAAGTAGTTACTTGACTATGGCATTTTTTCTTTTCTTTTTTGTTAGTCACACCTAGTGCCGTAACAGTCAAGGACGTATATAAGGTTCAAATTCTAAACTATTGTAAAACTTGTGAAGTTCTAATAAAAATCTAAACAATTTTGATACCAACCAACTTGACTGTGATGTATGCAACTTGATCTGTATCCTTTCAAAAAACCAGTTTAAAGTTATTTGTTTGTATTCTGATGTCCGAAAAAGGAATAGAACATACGTTTCTGAGAAATGCTCATTAGAACACAACTTCGAGTTAGTACTGACATATGAATTCGTTTAATAAAATGTAGGACAAAAGTAAACAAACCCTTAAAACTTCAAAGAACAAATAAGTTAACTGGGTGAGTAAACTTACGTAAATATTTAGATAACTAGATTATCTCTAATTCTAGCAGAGCCGATTGGATAACTTGTAAACACTGACTGATACATTAAACTGTAGCATGGACGCGGCTTATAAAATTGATAAAGTTATCTGTGATAATGATAACCACGGAGTGACTACCGACCTCATTAATAATACCTATTGGGGATCACAACACGCGACTGCACAGCACGACTTCGAAATTCGTTTGTTAGGCAGATTACATGATTTTCTAATAAAAACACGTGCAACCAATGAAATGAAATGAAACGAAACGATTCCTGCCTGACAGAATGGAATGACAGCTTGGGAATTGACATTTGACAATGACATTGGCGCACAGGCGCAGGGTTGCCAGATGGCGAATGTTTTTCTCGTTCCAGGTCTGCCAAATATCTCGTCCTTTCTTAACATAATCTCGCAAAGACTTTGTATACTCTAGACAGAACATACATAAGACGAAAAAGAAACTGTCAGGTGTTTCGTTCGTGTTTATAGTAAACTAAAAAAAAGGAAAAAAAAGGAAAAATAGACAAACGCTGCCACCTTAAATGTCAGAATGACAACTTTTGTGTCACTGTGGTAATCTTTCGGATACTAGAAGTAATAGGGTATTCTACTATGTTTGAAAAAGTACTTGAAAATGTATATTTCCTAATAATAATGCACAAAAATAAAATATTTAAATGTCAGAGTGACAACTTTTGTGTCACTGTGGTAATATTTCGTATACCAGCTGTAATGGTATTCTACTATGTTTGAAAAAGTACTTAAAATGTTTATTTTATAATAATAATGAACAAAAATAAATATTTCGGCAAAATAAACACGCTTTCTTACTAAAAAAATACATTAAAGTTTAAACCTTTTTCAGTCCCGCAAAAAAGGTGTCTGCCATTTTGGTGACGTAATACTGGTATGTACACAAAACAGTCGTGACGACCGGCACTCATTTCAACATTTTTGATATACGTGACTACCGGTGGACCACCAACGCCAATCGCTTCCATATTATTTTGTGAGATAACCGCTTTATTTTGCCACTGCTGGGATACAGGCCTTCTTTCTGTGAGAGGGAATGGGCCGTAACCCACCATGTGGACCCAGTGCAGGTTGGTATTAGGACATGCCGGTTTCCTCACGATGTTTGCCTTCACCGTTTTGAGAGTAGTGGTGATATTTATGTAAAGATCCTGCATGGGTTCGAACTCACGACGTACATCTTGTAAGTCATGGCCACGAGGAGCTACATAGAAAATAAATACCTTGCAATATAATTTTAGTAACCTAAATTTAAAATTACTACTGCAGTTGTTTACGAGATAGTCCCTTAGTCGGATAGTCATGGTGTAAATAAAATATTTCAAGATTTCCTTAACTCTTTGATATTAATTCTATTTTTTTTTTTCTTCCCATATTTATACAAAAACTAGTACATCTAAAGAAGTTGTAGTGACCCAAAATGCAGATTCCTAAGTATTGTATTCTATGAGAAATTAGCTTTTATTACTTTTCCATACTAAATCGCCGCGTATAATCCGACTAAAATTGTCAATGTCAAACTAAAAATGTCAGTTTCGGGATATCGCCAAGCGGTTGGTCGACTCTTCACGTGACCAGAGGGCTGGCCTTTTTTGGCCAAAGAATCAGCATTGCCATCCAACGTGGCAATGCTGCCAGCCTTCTGGGCACTTTTCCTGTTGACAGTGATGTGGACAAATTTTTTGACGCCCAGTAGTATATAGTTCAAATATTAGTTTGTAAATAATGTTCATATGTAAATAAATAAATAAATAATTTTATGGTGTTGAAGTGTTTATACAAAAACGCCACCATGTCAGTTCGACTGCAGGTTCAGACCTCGGAACCCGTACTTCTGCAGTGAGGTGTGAGATAAGGAGACGTCATATCTCGGAAACTGTTTACCGCTGCACTGGAGAATGTCTTCAAGGTGACTGGAGAGAGCTAGGCATCAACGTCAATGGCGAGTACATCACTCACCTTCTGTTTGCCGACGATATGGTGGTTCAAAATACTGGCTTGGGCATTCAAAATCAAGGTGATGTTGAATGCCCAAGTTACACCCACTCCTATCAAGGTCGGAGACTCTACACTCGAAGTTGTGGGCAACTATGTCTACCTGGGACAAACGATCCAATTGGGTAGAGCCAACTTCGTGAAAGAGGACAGCTGTCGCATTCGACTCGGCTGGGCAGCGTTCGGGAAGCTGCGTGGTATCTTCTCCTGCAACTTAACACAGTGTCTCAAGACGAAAGTCTATGCCTAGTGTGTTGCCAGTGTTAACCTATGGCTCTGAGACCTAGGGCCAGTTTCTGAAGTCAACGTCACATCTCAAATCAGCTGACAATTTGTCACAAATTAACCAGCCGTCAGTTGTCAGTGAGTTTCTCAACACTTCATCATCGAGAAATTACGTAATCGCTTGTTACATTAAATAATCGACATTAATTTATTTCGGTTGGCTACCCTAGCTGGTATTCATTCACTACTATAACGTAATCAGTAACTTTAAATAGTATTTTATCTTGAGAGGCTGGGTTGGTGTAGCCGCCAAGTTAAGCAAACCTTACCAAGGTCGATTTTTGGATGGGTAACCACTTTTTTTTTTGGTTTGCTTGTTTTTGGATAGGTGACCCCACCCACACAGGTTAAGCAACACTTACCAAGGTTATTCTTTGGATGGGTGACCGCTTTTTTTTGGTTCGTTTGTTTTGGATGGGTGACCCCGCCAGGGTAAGCAACACTTGCCAAGGTCAGTCTTGGGATGGGTGACCACTTTTTTTTGGTTCGCTTGTTTTTGGATGGGTGACCCTGCCAGAGTAAGCAACACTTACCAAGGTCAGTCTTGGGATGGGTGACCACTTTTTTTTGGTTCGCTTGTTTTTGGATGGGTGACCCTGCCAGGGTAAGCAACACTTACCAAGGTCACTGTTTGGATGGGTGACCACTTTTTTTGGGTTCGCTTGTTTTTGGATGGGTGATCTTGTTAGATGTTGTTTAACCTAACGGGGTGACTTTAGGATGGGTGATCAAAAATTTTGTGGCGATGGTCACCCATCCAAAGACTGACCTTGGTTAGTGTTGCTTACCCTGGCGGAGTCACCTATCCATAAACATGCGATCCAAAAAAAAGTGGTCACCCATCCAAAGACTGACCTTGGTTAGTGTTGCTTACCCTGGCGGAGTCACCTATCCATAAACAAGCGATCCAAAAAAAAGTGGTCACCCATCCCGAGACTGACCTTGGTAAGTGTTGCTTACCCTGGCGCGGTCACCACCCCAGCCGCTTCAAGTTAAACACAAACAGTAAACAAAAAAGTACAGGGTATAGTCAACACTGACCTGGGGATCGAACCTTCCTCACGCGCATTAGCGTGAGGAAGCGTTTTTATAATGTAATTAATTTAAAAGTTTGTAATATGCAAATTTTTTTTTAGATCTTGGTAATCAACCATAATTGATTTATTAAACATATTTTTTATAACTCAACCCATACCATAGTTTTCGCCGACCCCTATTATCTTTTTATCGTAATATAAGCCTTTAAAGTCATAATATTAATTTTAATCCGCGAATAATCGACCAATTTCCAACAATTATAAATTAGGCTCGTTGACAAGAGATTAACATTGAAAAAGGTGTTCAGAAACCCAAAACTGCTGTAACATGTGGTTAATTCGAGATTTTACTCAAATGTGACAAATTGTCAACCACTTGTCACACTTGGATGTTGAGAAACTGAAAGTAGAATTAACAGGCGATTAATCCTCGATTACGTTAACAGCCCGATAATTCTGAGCTGGGAAACTGGCAGGTAGTCGCTTACAATGGGCCTTATCAGAAAGCTTACAGTCACTCAAAGGGCAATTGAGAGGGCTATGCTCGGAGTTTCCTTGCGTGATCGAATCGGAAATGTAGAGATCCGCAAGAGAACCAGGGTTACCGACATAGCCCGAAGAATTGCCGAACTTAAGTGGGCAGGGCACTTTGCTCGCAGAACGGATGGCCGAAGGGGCAGAATTGGAGTGGCGACCGCGAATCGGAAGACGTTGCGTTGGAAGGCCTCCCACCAGGTGGACCGATCACCTGGTGAAGGTTGCGGGGATCCGGGGACCGGTCAATGTGGCGACGCTTGGGGGAGGCCTATGTCTAGCGGTGGACGTCTTTCGGTTGATATGATGATGATGATGAAATTTTTACAGTTTGTGAATTGGACCCATGAAATTTTAGGTTGAAAAAAAGGATTCATGTGTTTATTGGTTTTTGGTCTCTCACATATTCCATTTCCACATAAGAAATCCACAAAATTACTTATTAGTACAATCTTAAGATTGGTGACATTTTGAATTACACAAAAAGATATTTATGTGACAAGACACATCTGTTAGTTGTACATTCAGATTTGAAGTCACATTTCCTGAAGCCTTGCTCATTACCTAATGAATGCTTTGTTGCAGTTTCACGTCAAGAAATTTCGAAATCAGGAACATCATCTTTTCCTATCAATCTTTCTTGACTAGATGTCCCAAAATTTTTTAGTGCCCAGTTTGTAGAACCCATCATCAGTGTTTTCAAGAACTACGGCCAACTACGGCCAGATATATCTCATCTAGCCCTGTCCATCCCCTTTCAGAGAGAGGAGGCCTAGTGTCCCAGCAGAGTGAACATTAAAAGGCTAATGATAAAATGACACACTTTTACCAGCACAAAGTGCGTAAGGCCCACCCAAATCGGAAACAAATTGTATAAATTTCGTACCATCTAAAGAAATGTATGCCCGAATGACAGCTGAATAATTACTGTATCATAAAAATGTAGGAGATTTTACAAATATCCCTGACATTACATAATCATTACCAAAATGTACTAGTAGGAAGTACAAAATGTATTCATTAAGTGAATAAATTGTATAATTTTGTAAAGATTTAAGTAAAATGATTATACAAATACGAATCGCTTAAGATTTTTTTTCATTGGGTGGCCTCAAACTTAAGGATTTTAGAAGATTTAAAAAAAACTCATACGATTTTACAGAGGCATTGTATACCTAGATGGAAAATATTTAATACGCAATTTCAATATCGGTATTACCTTGCGCACTAACAGATAACGTCATAAGCAAAAAGAGATAGATAACTTTTGTCTATGCTATAGATACCGGTACTTCTATATAGGTATACATATATCAGTATTAGATCTATGCCACTCTCATATCGATATTGTATCGAGTGTAGGTTTTGCCCCAATCCACAAAATAAATTTGCTCAATTTAATCAATTCAAATTAAATTTATTGTACATACAGGTGGTAAATATAAGTTACAGAAACAATTATGGACCCTGTTGGGCACAGCAACATTCTAGTTACAGTCGGTGTCTTGGCGAAAGGAATAGCAGATAATACTGTACATTTTCCTTATTAACATTTCAGTTATAAATAATAGTCTGTAAGAGTCGTCCCTGACTGGGTATATTTCTTTACGTTTTCTTTAGAGATTCGTTATAAATAATTATCACTCATTGTATAAGTACACTTCTACTCCTTTGTAACTTTTCTGTGCATTATGCTTGTTGTATATAATGTTGTTAGTTTGTTTTCTAAAGCTTCGAGCACAGCCAGACTATCCGATAGGGATCTAATACCATAATTCGGGATGACTAAACGCTTTACGGTTGGTGCGGCTTGTGATAAAGCGACACATTCACATTCTCATTCAGCACTTGCACCGATTTGTATTTTTGAGCCATCTGTGTAAATTCGTACTTCATTGGCTTCTGACTGATCCCTTTCTGCCTCTATCGTTTGTATTTTATAGTTTTTGTTGAACATAGGTTGCTTTTGTGTTCAGTCACACGGGGCAGTGTTGAAAGGTTGATACTCAATCGCCCGGTCCAGGATTTTAGCGTGTGGACTGATGAGGTTTTTGCCCCATATGCCTAATTACATCAGCCTGATGGCAGCTAGCGCTACCTCTTGCTGTATGTGCAGGTTAAGGGGAGTTATTTGTAGGGCTGCCGCTGAAACCGTAGGAGTCTGGTTTTATGGTGTTCGAGAGTTCTGTCCTCGTCCACCATAAAAGTGCACCATAAGCCAACATTGGCCTGATCACCGTTGTGTATAGCCACAGAGTAATCTTTGGAGAAAGCCCTGCCAAAAAACATGGGTTTTTCTAACCATTTTTTTAACATTGGTAGAGTGCGATTGTGAATTTGTTGAGTTTGTAGTTAAAATGCTTGTTCCAGAGCAATTTGCTATCAAAAATTACCCCCAAGTGTTTGACCTCTTGAAGTGTTATTTCTATGTTGAAAAGTTTTGGAAGCCATTGCGGTCCAAGACTTCGTTTGTTAGGGAACACTATTAGTTCCGTTTTTAAGGGATTAACCGAGAGTTCGCGCTTTGAACCTGGTGCTCAAAGCGCGATTATTTTGAAGGCCTTTCTCATGAGATCACATAAGATGCCGTCACGATTCCTCGTGTGGTAGTATTCACAGTAAATAGAATAGCACGGTTTTTTAGCATGTAGTTAATCCATTCTATGAGCGTCGGCGCAACACCGTGCGTGGCGAGTGCCTGACCGATGCTGTTGAAGTTAGTTTTGTCGAAAGCACCTTCGATATCAATGATTTTTATTTTAAGAGCATTTCCTACGCGTGATACTATGCTTTAGAGTGCTAATTCAGTTCATTTGCTTGCACAGTAGGCGTGTTGGTTGGGATACAGAAGTTTTTGCGCCCAAATCTGGTTTCTTATCTTTCTACCCCCCAGCCTCTCCAGTGTCTTCAAAAATAACGAGGAGAGGCTTATGGGTCTAATAGATTTGGGCTGGGCTTAATCTGACTCTAGACTACCTGATTTCACAATAAAGATTATTTTTACTTCGCGCCATTTCAAGGGGCTATAGCGGTGGGCCAGACAGGCTTGAAAGAACTTGACGAGGTATTCACCCAGTACACCACCTGAGTAGAGCTGGAATGATACCATCTATCACTGCTGCCTTGAACGGTAGGTTGATTGCACACGTTATTTTATCTTTGTCGATAACCTCTAACGCCACCTCCCAATCCAAACTACTCGTGGCCCTTTCCCTGTACGGTCCCTGCTGGGTGGCAATCTGGCAGCCTGGCAAGTGGGTAGTTAGAAATAGTTCGCTAATTTCTGCGTCGTTTGTTGTCTAAGTGTTATCTGGTTTTTTCAGGCATCAAATAGAAACTCTTGAACAAGACATGTTTAGACCCTTATTGCCTGATTGTTATTTTCAATGCTAGTACAAAAACGCCCCCAACTGGTCTGGTCTCGAAGACGTATTAGTTTTTTATTGGTTCTGCTGTTTGTTGTGTAACAGTCCTAGTCTTCTGATTACCGTGTATTCCTAGCTCTGCTGAAAATCCTTCTCAGCTTGTGTCGGTGTCTTTCCAGTTTAGGACTTCACCAGGGCTGTCTGACTTACCCAGTTCAGTTGCGATAAGTCTATCAAACTTGGATTGGTCTGTGTTACTAGAAGCCCTTATTGGCTGTGGTTTAGTTAAGTTGAAGTTAATGGTATAACGGATCCAGCTATGGTCTGAGCTTGATATCTTGTTGCACACCTGCCATTCCTGGATGGAGTTCGATATACCTACCTAAAGTTGCTAAAGTTAGGTCTATTATTGTTTGCGATCTTGCGTTTATGAAGGTGGATTCAGAACCCTTGTTCAGTAGTACAATGCTGTTTGTTGTTGGTTTTGATATTACCCCAGAACGTTTGATGCGCGTTGGAGTCTGTGCCGTTGATTAGTTCGAGTTGCTGCCTTTCGCAGTTCTCCACCAGCGAGGCAGCTCTGGCAGGTAAGCCGAGTCTAGTACAATGTCCGGAAGTTTCTGATCAGTTCTGAAAAGCCTGGTTGCTGTCAGGTCCCTAGAACAGAATTCGTTCATTAAAATGTTAGGTACATGTTTTGGGACCAATATGCAGATACGCGGATTACTTACGGAGGTATCTAGCAGCAACTTACCCTCGATGTTAGCAAGACCGCATATGTATATAAATGTGGATGGATGGAGAGGCAGGTGACGGCCAAAGAAAAGATGGATGGACTGTGAGAGAAGTGATATGAAAGAAAAGGGAGTCACGCAGTGATGGCGTGACGGGGGACAGGTTGGCATGGAAGAAAAAAACGTGTTGCGCCGACCCCAAGTAACATGGGGGGTTACCCCATAATGAGATTTTCTTTCTTTCTGGGTTGCCCAATTTTCGCATTGAAGTCTCTTAGTACTAGTATTTTATCATCGGCTAATGCATGTGCTTGCAAGTTTGCTTCACTGGATTTTTCTAAACATTCTTCTAAACTCCGAAAGCTCCAATATGTCACAATTTATACTTTCAAGTGCATATGGTAGTTCTAAATATCTTTCCCTTGACGATAGGGACCTCAAGTTGTAAGTGCAAACTTTTAAACATCGTTCATGTGTGTGTGTACTTTAATTTGTAACTTGATTTGTTGTTTATAGATGGAGGGTGGTGGTTTAATTCTCCACGATGACCAGTCGGCATGGGAAACTGCTGGACATACAGCTCTCCAAGTGCACGCCATTTGGTTCGATTTTCGGCAACTGTCATTCAGCTGCTACCAGTCACCCTGCGAAGATCGTCGTTCTACCTAGACTGAGGGCATCCTACCTTAAGTTTACCAGTTCTTGGTCTCCATTCAAGAACACGTTTTCTCCAACGGTCATCGGTTCTACGACTTATATAGCCGGCCTATTGCCACTTCAGCTTGCTTATTCTGTTAGCTATGTCGACAACTTTGGTTCCCTGCCGGCTCTCCTAGTTTCGGATTCGACCACTTAGAGAGACTCCCAGCATAGCCCTTTCCATAGCTCGCTGAGAAACTCTGAACCAGCTGTATTTTGAGTGTCCACGTTTCGACACCGTAGGTCATAACAGGTAGGACGCTCTGGTTGAAGATCAGAACTATCTGCCATACAATTTTTTTTCCGTGTGGGAATAAAACCTGCGACACGCTGAATAACCGCCGATTACTGAACCACTGCGCCAACTGTGTCGTATAATTTGACGTGGAATTAACGTGGCCATACCTACCTAGGCCCAAACTATCTGAAAGGCCTAACTCTTGACTCCAAAAGAAGAAGGATCATGATCACAGGACGTTTTAATTAATTCAAAACTAATAGCATCAGTTGCAACTATCATACATTTCAGGAATGAAGTATCGAAGATTTGTCGAAGTGTAGAATTTCTTTACATAGTTTTCTATGGCGGTTTTCATGTTTTTCCAATAGTATCGTTATCTGATACGATTGTACATGTGCGAATTGCCTATTGGATCTCGGTGCCGATCGGATGATCATTATTTCATCGGCCACAGGGGACACACCAACTAACATTTAGGTAATAAGAATAAGTGCTACATGAGCTATTTAAGAGATTTTTAAGAACCTAAGGTCCTATAAAGGCACTAACATTTGGTGATATAGCGCGTTTTAACTTTCTTATAACCCTGATTTGGGCCCATGATTTTAGAGCTTAAAGTGACTTAATAGTTGTAGAGTAGAGATGCGGCGCGCCGCCGCTTACGTACTTTGTGGTAGTGATAAATGAGTGACAATAAAGAGCTGCAATAGTGCTATTGAAGCAGTATAGCCGAAATCTAATAATATCTTGGCAAGTCCGAATTTCGCGCCGAAGGCTGCGCGCAGTATTGTGATGGTTAATGTATGTTGAGTAGTTATCGTTTCATCATCATCATCATCATCATATCAGCCGAAAGACGTCCACTGCTGGACATAGGCCTCCCCCAAGCGTCGCCACATTGACCGGTCCCGTGCGTCTCGCAACCAGCGGATTCCCGCAACCTTCACCAGATCATCGGTCCACCTGGTGGGAGGCCTTCCAACGCAACGTCTTCCGGTTCGCGGTCGCCACTCCAGAACCTTTCTGCCCCATCAGCCATCCGTTCTGCGAGCAATGTGCCCTGCCCACTGCCACTTAAGTTTGGCAATTCTTCGGGCTATGTCGGTAAACTTGGTTCTCTTGCGGATCTCTACATTTCTGATTCGATCACGCAAGGAAATTCCGAGCATAGCCCTCTCCATTGCCCTTTGAGTGACTGTAAGTTTTCTGATGAGGCCCATTGTAAGCGACCACGTCTCAGAGCCATATGTCATCACTGGCAACACACACTGGTCATAGACTTTCGTCTTGAGACACTGTGGTAAGTTGGACGAGAAGATACCGCGCAACTTCCCGAACGCTACCCAGTCGAGTCGGATTCGACGGTTGACCTCTTTCTCGAAGTTGGCCCTACCCAACTGGATCGTTTGTCCCAGGTAGACATAGTCGCCCACAACTTCGAGTGTAGAGTCTCCTACCTTGATAGGAGTGGGTGTAACATGAGCATTCAAATGCCTTGTTGTTCTTAAGCTGTTTCAGAGCCATCCTAATCTCATACAGGCTGACGTCCGGAATGTCTTCAGTATAGTGTCGGGTCAATCTAGCTCTAGGGTCATTCGCTAGATTCGCGACGGGTTTACTGGTTGACGTGTACAGCTGCCCATAGAATCTCTCGATCTCCCTCAGAAGCTCTGGTTTGGCGGAAACGATCCTGCCATCATCGGTCTTCAGTTTCGTGAGCTGGCTCTGCCCTATAGACAGATCTCTTGCAAAGACCTTGGTGCCCTTATTCCTTGTTATCGTTTATCAGTAGATATATCATGTTAGTTGTAGATGTATTATTATTATTATATCTGCCCGTGCGTGTTGTAAGAGGCAGCAGTGAGGCAGAGAATGGGCAGCAGCGTTCTCTGTGCACTTTAACAAAAAACTGCGATCGCTAACCCGCCTACCAAGCATGGCGATTACGACAAACCAAAATGAATAGCACAACAAAAAAACGGCCCCGAGTACCCGGCTTCCCGTCTACCCTCGGCTACGGTAGCGGTAGAGGCGATGGCGTGGCAAGGGGTGCTAAGAATCCCCGCAGTGGACCCGGCTACCCCAATAAACACCGACGACTAGACCTGGGAACATTTAACACGCGAACACTCCGGACCGATGAGAAGATAGCCGAACTCGAGGAAGAATTGAGCAGGCTACGATGGAGTATTATAGGGTTATCTGAAGTCTGAAGAGAGGGGGAGGACTCGATAATCCTCAAATCCGGTAAACTGCTCTATTGCCGAGAGGGTGACCGGCAGTCCCAGGGTGGTGTCGGGTTTATAGTCCACAAGTCCCTTGTGAACAACATGCTGAAGATCGAGAGTGTGTCGACCAGGGTGGCGTACCTTATACTCAGAATATCCGCAATATATTCGCTGAAGGTCATACAGGTCTACGCCCCAACCTCGGCACACCCCGACGACGAGGTAGAGGCCATTTATGAGGATATCTCTAGAGCAATGCATGGTTTCAAAACTCAATTCACCGTTGTCATGGGGGACTTCAACGCGAAACTGGGCAAACGAGACGAGGATGAGCTGCAAGTGGGACAATTTGAAGATGGACTTCGGAACCACCGGGGTCACCTACTGGCCAATGTTATGGGCCTCTACATGATGAACTCCTTCTTCAGAAAGCGTGAACACAGGAAGTGGACCCGCAAAGCCCCGATGATGCAACTAAAAACGAGATCGACTTCATCATGTCAACCAAGAAGCAAATGTTCAATGATGAAAACCGGGAGCGATCACCGCATGATAAGAGGCACATTGAACGTTAATGTTAAGCTTGAAAGGTCTCGACTGATGAAGTCCACACTCCGTCCAGCACAGATCCAGGTCCAAAACCCCAAGAGCTTTCAGCTCGAACTCCAGAATCGTTTCGAGTACCTAGGGAGCTCTGTGGACCAATACAGCGATGGGTTCGTGGAAGCTGTCCATACACGGTCGGTCGGGTCTAAGTTTTTCAAGACCTGCCGTACAGATAGGAAAAAATAGCTCTCTGAACCTACTCTTAAGCTCATGAAGGAGAGGCGTCAGATGATCTTGCAGTCTTCAGACGTCTACATGCGTTGAAATACCGGCAGCTAAATAGACGGATCTCAAAGTCCTTGAAAAGCTATCTCCACCGCTTTAATACCAAGTGTACTAAAGACGCGATTGAGCGGAATAAAGTCTTTGCAAGAGATCTGTCTATTGGGCAGAGCCAGCTTACGTAACTGAAGACCGATGATGGCAGGATCGTGTCCGCCAAACTGGAGCTTCTGAGGGAGATCGAGAGATTCTATGGGCAGTTGTACACATCAACCAGTAAACCCGTCGTGAATCTAGCGATCTGACACTATACCGAAGACATTCCGGACGTCAGCCTGTATGAGATTAGCATGGCTCTAAAACAGCGTAAGAACAACAAGGAACCGGGTGATGATGGAATTATGGCCAAACTCCTGAAGGCGGGTGGAAAACCCGTAAATAATTTTTGAAGATTATTTATTTTGTTTTTTATTTATTTATTTTTTTATTTTAGGTAGACTCGCGCTTGACCACTATCTCACCTGATGGTAAGCGATGATGTGGTCGACGGTGTAACACGCTTGCCTGAAGTAACCTATTCACTCTTGACTTAAAGACCCCGAGGTTGTAGCTATCAGGAAACATAGACTCCGGCAGGGAATTCCACATACACACACACACACACACATTGTTCTGATCTTGGAAGACATTTTAATTTTTCTATTGAGATTGTTATTTATTTTGATTTTACTATAGCATTGAACTAATCAAAATTTAAAGATAAATGTTAAAAATAAGCTAGTTAAATGTGAAAGTTATATAAAAGAGAATTCTAGAACTACTAGTGTTTTTATAACCTGAATTAGTTCAGTAGACAAAATTCAACGAACACGGTAGTCGATGAGTCTTGCTCATTGAAAAATATTTAAATGAATTATTTTGGGTAATATAAATAATAGGTTTTCCTTTTCCGTAATAAATACCTATAATAAATGGATCACTGTCACCTTCGTACGCGTTAGCCAAAATAGGCCAGAATACATATTTGGACCTTTTTAAAAATACGTACGCTTTTTAGGGTTCCGAAGTCAACAAGGAACCCTTATAGTTTCGCTCTGTCCGTCTGTCCGCCCGCAGCTTAGCTTAGAGAATCTGAGTACTAGAAAGCTATAATTTGGCATGGATATACATATTAATAATTCCGACAAAGTGGTAAAATAAAACGACGAAAATTTTTTTTTTGGTTTATTCCTATAGACGTAAAGTGGAGATGTTTTTTTTCTCGTCTATCCTATAGTGGGGTATCGTTGGATAGGCCATTCAAAAATATTATGGGTTAGTCAATACTATTTTTTGATTTCGAGATCCGTTTGCGTAAAATTAAGCTTTAAATTGCAAATTTATATTAGAGTCAAGTGTCCCCTCCACTGCCAGCGAAATGATTGCTCTTGGCTATGTAAAAAAAATCACAGCAGTAGCAAATATAACGAAATTAAAAGGAAACTATCAGAGATAAGTAGGCTTTACAAGTTTACGAATAATAGTTGACCAACTTATAAAATATACTTGGCACAGTAAAATTTTTGTACAAACGCCATTGATAAATTACTTAAATAACGTTGTTAGCTGTGTAAAACAGATAGTAAATATATGCTTGTAAATCATGTAAAAATATACAAAAATAAAATTATAACGTCCTTAATAATAATTATTTCTAAATTATGTATAATGTTTAAGCTCGAATAACGCATAGGAGTGGCCGGAGTCGTTGGCAGTACCGGTCCGTAGTCCATACGGCGCATGCGCGCGTGGGAGTCTATTTTGTGTTACTGCAGAAGTATTTTTGACGTTTTGTAATCTAAAGTCAAATTAGATTCGATTGCCAAGCAAATTACTTATTTTCTTTTGTCGATATCCATCTAAAAATCAATATTCGACCCGTCTACGTCACGAATTGGGTAGCGTGAAACTTTCCAGAATGAAATAGTGATTACCGCAGATTAGAGGTGAATACATACGATATTTTTCAAATTCCGAAAGAGAAATAAACAAGGAGCGCGCGCGCAAGGATCCAGGAACGAACCATACCATTCCCCGTGGCTCTAACGCACGCTCGTATCGGCCCCTTTCGCAATTCGCACCCGCTACCACCGCTCAAATAGATAATATTTTTCAGTTACGAAGTTGGATTTTATAACTCCTTCTTCAGTTACCAGTAAGTCCTTCTTTAGTTTAAGTCAAGAGTGAGTTGGTTACTTCTAGGCAAGCGTGCTTCTCCGTAGACCACATCATCGCTTACCATCAGGCGAGATAGTGGTCAAACGCGAGTATATAGATTTAAAAAAACATCATCCTATTTGGGCCCGTTTTTAGACGTGATGTGCCACTGAAACCGTTTTAATGTTCATGTAACAACAACAAAACCCTCTTCTTAGTCTGCATTATTATGCAATTTCGGAACCCTATTACTGCGCGTGGCTCGACACGCACTTGGCCGGTTTTATAGTTCACTCTTATAACTTTAAGAAGCGTAAAAAACTGTAAGCAATTGTAAGGTGTCTACTAACACTTATTAACGGCTGATGTCCTTAAATAGTGTCAGAAAATACCTTGTACTACTTAACTAGTTATATCGAATCCGAAGAGTTAGCAAGAAAGCTATTAGTAGCATAAAAGTGTTAATCATAAATCTTATATAGCTGGATACTGCAAGAATCAGAAACCACGTTTAAACCAATAATGTAATGTAATGGTTTACTCGGTCAACCTTAGGTAATAAAGTGGTTATTAAAATACTTCTATACGATAAACAATATATGCAAACATTATTACTCTTAATTATCACTTTGCGTTGAGTTATATAATTTTATATCACCTAAATGTATTTTAATATAACCTAACCTCAAAAATTATATTTTGTTACAATATAAGTTACGCTGTGCAACGGGTTTATTCGGTAATATTGTTGTTTCTACCATGGACCAATCCTTCAGGAAGTCTGCAATCCAGTCAAACACATACCACTAGGCAGACCGAAGGAAGGAAGCTTATCAATAAGGCTCTCGTGCCAGACCCTGTCAAAGGCCTTCGATATGTCAAGGGAGACAGCAAGCGCCTCCTCGTGCTTCACGATGGCCTCACTGCAGATGTGAATGGCATACGCTAGAATATCCCCAGTTGACCGGTTTCGGCGAAAGCCATATTGGCGGTCACTAAGGAGGTCGTTGTCTTCTAGGTATGCTAGGAGCTTATTATTCAATACACGTTCCATACTCTTACAGAGGATGGACGTTACTGATATGGGTCGGTAGTTGGCCTTCTTGGGCACGGGCTGAACACTAGCTTGCTTCCAAGCCTTTGGCACTTTTCGGCGATACAGGCGTGTCAAGATTGGAGACAATTTAGGCGCACAAGTTTTAAGTACAATTGCTGGTATCCCGTCTGGGCCACTAGCCTTGTTCACGTCAAGGTTACGCAGCACCCTACAGACCTCCCTCTGATGGATGCGAATGTCCGACATACTCGTCTCTCATCGAACAGCAGAAGGAGGAGGCCGCGTGCCATCAGTATTGAGACGCGAAGATTCCATAAAGAGGGAGGCAAACAAGTTTGCCTTGTCCTCAGCGGAGTGGGCCAGGTACCCGTCGGGTCTCAGCAGTGGTGGTTGTGAGGGGCGACAGAAGTTTGATTCAACTGATT
The DNA here is from genome assembly GCA_945859665.1 of Anorthoa munda. NCBI lineage: Eukaryota > Metazoa > Arthropoda > Insecta > Lepidoptera > Noctuidae > Anorthoa > Anorthoa munda. Next base: position 52,982,436 of record OX243893.1, on the reverse strand, counting down.
TAGCGATTCAGGGACCAAAACGCCTTGCTACCTGCGGGGTGTGAAGCAAGTTTGTCCCCAATTCTGCTAATATGGTCAAACCGTGCTCTTCGCTTCGCCTTTTTGCGGGACTTGGCAGCCCTGTTGAAGGCTCTCTTCTTCTGACTCAACTCACGTCGTTTGAATTGCGCACACGAGCGTTGACCTATGCCAGGTAAGCCTTGTGTTTAACCGCGTTTGCGCGGTCACACTCGGCACCAAACCATGGACGGTCAACGCTGGACACCGTTACGTCAGAGAACCGAATGTAGTACTCCATCCCCTGACCCGACACTTCCGTCACTGCGTCAGCGCATGACGATGGGTCGTCCGAAGAGAAGCAAGTGGACCGCCAACGATAGCATGCGAAGAAAGATCGCATACCATCCCAATCTGATGACTTGTACCGCCAAACCCTTCGGGTGCCTCTTGGGCTGGGATCGAGCGGGGAGTAAACGGATACAGACTTCACCAGACAGTGGTCGGAACTACCCAAAGGTGATGATATCGATACTGAGTATCGGTCTGGATCAGTTGTCAGCAGAATGTCCAAGCAATTGGCTGTATGTGAATCAACATCCGGCACCCTCGTAGCCCCTTAGACCAGCTGGGTGAGATTTAGCGCAATCGAAAGATTTCGCATCACTCGTCCAGCATGGTCAGTGCACTGGTATGAGGAGAGCCATTCCTGGTGGTGGGCATTAAAGTCCCCCAGTAACTCTAGTTGGGTGGCGGGGTACCGTAGCTGAGCCACATCTGCCGCCTCACTCAGGTACTGTGTGAGCCTAGTTGTCTCCAGATCACCACTATGCGATCGTAGACACAGGCATAGATCATCTTATCCAGACCTGTGTCTACCTAATTAATTTAAAAGTTTGTAATATGCAAATTTTTTTTTAGATCTTGGTAATCAACCATAATTGATTTATTAAACATATTTTTTATAACTCAACCCATACCATAGTTTTCGCCGACCCCTATTATCTTTTTATCGTAATATAAGCCTTTAAAGTCATAATATTAATTTTAATCCGCGAATAATCGACCAATTTCCAACAATTATAAATTAGGCTCGTTGACAAGAGATTAACATTGAAAAAGGTGTTCAGAAACCCAAAACTGCTGTAACATGTGGTTAATTCGAGATTTTACTCAAATGTGACAAATTGTCAACCACTTGTCACACTTGGATGTTGAGAAACTGAAAGTAGAATTAACAGGCGATTAATCCTCGATTACGTTAACAGCCCGATAATTCTGAGCTGGGAAACTGGCAGGTAGTCGCTTACAATGGGCCTTATCAGAAAGCTTACAGTCACTCAAAGGGCAATTGAGAGGGCTATGCTCGGAGTTTCCTTGCGTGATCGAATCGGAAATGTAGAGATCCGCAAGAGAACCAGGGTTACCGACATAGCCCGAAGAATTGCCGAACTTAAGTGGGCAGGGCACTTTGCTCGCAGAACGGATGGCCGAAGGGGCAGAATTGGAGTGGCGACCGCGAATCGGAAGACGTTGCGTTGGAAGGCCTCCCACCAGGTGGACCGATCACCTGGTGAAGGTTGCGGGGATCCGGGGACCGGTCAATGTGGCGACGCTTGGGGGAGGCCTATGTCTAGCGGTGGACGTCTTTCGGTTGATATGATGATGATGATGAAATTTTTACAGTTTGTGAATTGGACCCATGAAATTTTAGGTTGAAAAAAAGGATTCATGTGTTTATTGGTTTTTGGTCTCTCACATATTCCATTTCCACATAAGAAATCCACAAAATTACTTATTAGTACAATCTTAAGATTGGTGACATTTTGAATTACACAAAAAGATATTTATGTGACAAGACACATCTGTTAGTTGTACATTCAGATTTGAAGTCACATTTCCTGAAGCCTTGCTCATTACCTAATGAATGCTTTGTTGCAGTTTCACGTCAAGAAATTTCGAAATCAGGAACATCATCTTTTCCTATCAATCTTTCTTGACTAGATGTCCCAAAATTTTTTAGTGCCCAGTTTGTAGAACCCATCATCAGTGTTTTCAAGAACTACGGCCAACTACGGCCAGATATATCTCATCTAGCCCTGTCCATCCCCTTTCAGAGAGAGGAGGCCTAGTGTCCCAGCAGAGTGAACATTAAAAGGCTAATGATAAAATGACACACTTTTACCAGCACAAAGTGCGTAAGGCCCAGCCAAATCGGAAACAAATTGTATAAATTTCGTACCATCTAAAGAAATGTATGCCCGAATGACAGCTGAATAATTACTGTATCATAAAAATGTAGGAGATTTTACAAATATCCCTGACATTACATAATCATTACCAAAATGTACTAGTAGGAAGTACAAAATGTATTCATTAAGTGAATAAATTGTATAATTTTGTAAAGATTTAAGTAAAATGATTATACAAATACGAATCGCTTAAGATTTTTTTTCATTGGGTGGCCTCAAACTTAAGGATTTTAGAAGATTTAAAAAAAACTCATACGATTTTACAGAGGCATTGTATACCTAGATGGAAAATATTTAATACGCAATTTCAATATCGGTATTACCTTGCGCACTAACAGATAACGTCATAAGCAAAAAGAGATAGATAACTTTTGTCTATGCTATAGATACCGGTACTTCTATATAGGTATACATATATCAGTATTAGATCTATGCCACTCTCATATCGATATTGTATCGAGTGTAGGTTTTGCCCCAATCCACAAAATAAATTTGCTCAATTTAATCAATTCAAATTAAATTTATTGTACATACAGGTGGTAAATATAAGTTACAGAAACAATTATGGACCCTGTTGGGCACAGCAACATTCTAGTTACAGTCGGTGTCTTGGCGAAAGGAATAGCAGATAATACTGTACATTTTCCTTATTAACATTTCAGTTATAAATAATAGTCTGTAAGAGTCGTCCCTGACTGGGTATATTTCTTTACGTTTTCTTTAGAGATTCGTTATAAATAATTATCACTCATTGTATAAGTACACTTCTACTCCTTTGTAACTTTTCTGTGCATTATGCTTGTTGTATATAATGTTGTTAGTTTGTTTTCTAAAGCTTCGAGCACAGCCAGACTATCCGATAGGGATCTAATACCATAATTCGGGATGACTAAACGCTTTACGGTTGGTGCGGCTTGTGATAAAGCGACACATTCACATTCTCATTCAGCACTTGCACCGATTTGTATTTTTGAGCCATCTGTGTAAATTCGTACTTCATTGGCTTCTGACTGATCCCTTTCTGCCTCTATCGTTTGTATTTTATAGTTTTTGTTGAACATAGGTTGCTTTTGTGTTCAGTCACACGGGGCAGTGTTGAAAGGTTGATACTCAATCGCCCGGTCCAGGATTTTAGCGTGTGGACTGATGAGGTTTTTGCCCCATATGCCTAATTACATCAGCCTGATGGCAGCTAGCGCTACCTCTTGCTGTATGTGCAGGTTAAGGGGAGTTATTTGTAGGGCTGCCGCTGAAACCGTAGGAGTCTGGTTTTATGGTGTTCGAGAGTTCTGTCCTCGTCCACCATAAAAGTGCACCATAAGCCAACATTGGCCTGATCACCGTTGTGTATAGCCACAGAGTAATCTTTGGAGAAAGCCCTGCCAAAAAACATGGGTTTTTCTAACCATTTTTTTAACATTGGTAGAGTGCGATTGTGAATTTGTTGAGTTTGTAGTTAAAATGCTTGTTCCAGAGCAATTTGCTATCAAAAATTACCCCCAAGTGTTTGACCTCTTGAAGTGTTATTTCTATGTTGAAAAGTTTTGGAAGCCATTGCGGTCCAAGACTTCGTTTGTTAGGGAACACTATTAGTTCCGTTTTTAAGGGATTAACCGAGAGTTCGCGCTTTGAACCTGGTGCTCAAAGCGCGATTATTTTGAAGGCCTTTCTCATGAGATCACATAAGATGCCGTCACGATTCCTCGTGTGGTAGTATTCACAGTAAATAGAATAGCACGGTTTTTTAGCATGTAGTTAATCCATTCTATGAGCGTCGGCGCAACACCGTGCGTGGCGAGTGCCTGACCGATGCTGTTGAAGTTAGTTTTGTCGAAAGCACCTTCGATATCAATGATTTTTATTTTAAGAGCATTTCCTACGCGTGATACTATGCTTTAGAGTGCTAATTCAGTTCATTTGCTTGCACAGTAGGCGTGTTGGTTGGGATACAGAAGTTTTTGCGCCCAAATCTGGTTTCTTATCTTTCTACCCCCCAGCCTCTCCAGTGTCTTCAAAAATAACGAGGAGAGGCTTATGGGTCTAATAGATTTGGGCTGGGCTTAATCTGACTCTAGACTACCTGATTTCACAATAAAGATTATTTTTACTTCGCGCCATTTCAAGGGGCTATAGCGGTGGGCCAGACAGGCTTGAAAGAACTTGACGAGGTATTCACCCAGTACACCACCTGAGTAGAGCTGGAATGATACCATCTATCACTGCTGCCTTGAACGGTAGGTTGATTGCACACGTTATTTTATCTTTGTCGATAACCTCTAACGCCACCTCCCAATCCAAACTACTCGTGGCCCTTTCCCTGTACGGTCCCTGCTGGGTGGCAATCTGGCAGCCTGGCAAGTGGGTAGTTAGAAATAGTTCGCTAATTTCTGCGTCGTTTGTTGTCTAAGTGTTATCTGGTTTTTTCAGGCATCAAATAGAAACTCTTGAACAAGACATGTTTAGACCCTTATTGCCTGATTGTTATTTTCAATGCTAGTACAAAAACGCCCCCAACTGGTCTGGTCTCGAAGACGTATTAGTTTTTTATTGGTTCTGCTGTTTGTTGTGTAACAGTCCTAGTCTTCTGATTACCGTGTATTCCTAGCTCTGCTGAAAATCCTTCTCAGCTTGTGTCGGTGTCTTTCCAGTTTAGGACTTCACCAGGGCTGTCTGACTTACCCAGTTCAGTTGCGATAAGTCTATCAAACTTGGATTGGTCTGTGTTACTAGAAGCCCTTATTGGCTGTGGTTTAGTTAAGTTGAAGTTAATGGTATAACGGATCCAGCTATGGTCTGAGCTTGATATCTTGTTGCACACCTGCCATTCCTGGATGGAGTTCGATATACCTACCTAAAGTTGCTAAAGTTAGGTCTATTATTGTTTGCGATCTTGCGTTTATGAAGGTGGATTCAGAACCCTTGTTCAGTAGTACAATGCTGTTTGTTGTTGGTTTTGATATTACCCCAGAACGTTTGATGCGCGTTGGAGTCTGTGCCGTTGATTAGTTCGAGTTGCTGCCTTTCGCAGTTCTCCACCAGCGAGGCAGCTCTGGCAGGTAAGCCGAGTCTAGTACAATGTCCGGAAGTTTCTGATCAGTTCTGAAAAGCCTGGTTGCTGTCAGGTCCCTAGAACAGAATTCGTTCATTAAAATGTTAGGTACATGTTTTGGGACCAATATGCAGATACGCGGATTACTTACGGAGGTATCTAGCAGCAACTTACCCTCGATGTTAGCAAGACCGCATATGTATATAAATGTGGATGGATGGAGAGGCAGGTGACGGCCAAAGAAAAGATGGATGGACTGTGAGAGAAGTGATATGAAAGAAAAGGGAGTCACGCAGTGATGGCGTGACGGGGGACAGGTTGGCATGGAAGAAAAAAACGTGTTGCGCCGACCCCAAGTAACATGGGGGGTTACCCCATAATGAGATTTTCTTTCTTTCTGGGTTGCCCAATTTTCGCATTGAAGTCTCTTAGTACTAGTATTTTATCATCGGCTAATGCATGTGCTTGCAAGTTTGCTTCACTGGATTTTTCTAAACATTCTTCTAAACTCCGAAAGCTCCAATATGTCACAATTTATACTTTCAAGTGCATATGGTAGTTCTAAATATCTTTCCCTTGACGATAGGGACCTCAAGTTGTAAGTGCAAACTTTTAAACATCGTTCATGTGTGTGTGTACTTTAATTTGTAACTTGATTTGTTGTTTATAGATGGAGGGTGGTGGTTTAATTCTCCACGATGACCAGTCGGCATGGGAAACTGCTGGACATACAGCTCTCCAAGTGCACGCCATTTGGTTCGATTTTCGGCAACTGTCATTCAGCTGCTACCAGTCACCCTGCGAAGATCGTCGTTCTACCTAGACTGAGGGCATCCTACCTTAAGTTTACCAGTTCTTGGTCTCCATTCAAGAACACGTTTTCTCCAACGGTCATCGGTTCTACGACTTATATAGCCGGCCTATTGCCACTTCAGCTTGCTTATTCTGTTAGCTATGTCGACAACTTTGGTTCCCTGCCGGCTCTCCTAGTTTCGGATTCGACCACTTAGAGAGACTCCCAGCATAGCCCTTTCCATAGCTCGCTGAGAAACTCTGAACCAGCTGTATTTTGAGTGTCCACGTTTCGACACCGTAGGTCATAACAGGTAGGACGCTCTGGTTGAAGATCAGAACTATCTGCCATACAATTTTTTTTCCGTGTGGGAATAAAACCTGCGACACGCTGAATAACCGCCGATTACTGAACCACTGCGCCAACTGTGTCGTATAATTTGACGTGGAATTAACGTGGCCATACCTACCTAGGCCCAAACTATCTGAAAGGCCTAACTCTTGACTCCAAAAGAAGAAGGATCATGATCACAGGACGTTTTAATTAATTCAAAACTAATAGCATCAGTTGCAACTATCATACATTTCAGGAATGAAGTATCGAAGATTTGTCGAAGTGTAGAATTTCTTTACATAGTTTTCTATGGCGGTTTTCATGTTTTTCCAATAGTATCGTTATCTGATACGATTGTACATGTGCGAATTGCCTATTGGATCTCGGTGCCGATCGGATGATCATTATTTCATCGGCCACAGGGGACACACCAACTAACATTTAGGTAATAAGAATAAGTGCTACATGAGCTATTTAAGAGATTTTTAAGAACCTAAGGTCCTATAAAGGCACTAACATTTGGTGATATAGCGCGTTTTAACTTTCTTATAACCCTGATTTGGGCCCATGATTTTAGAGCTTAAAGTGACTTAATAGTTGTAGAGTAGAGATGCGGCGCGCCGCCGCTTACGTACTTTGTGGTAGTGATAAATGAGTGACAATAAAGAGCTGCAATAGTGCTATTGAAGCAGTATAGCCGAAATCTAATAATATCTTGGCAAGTCCGAATTTCGCGCCGAAGGCTGCGCGCAGTATTGTGATGGTTAATGTATGTTGAGTAGTTATCGTTTCATCATCATCATCATCATCATATCAGCCGAAAGACGTCCACTGCTGGACATAGGCCTCCCCCAAGCGTCGCCACATTGACCGGTCCCGTGCGTCTCGCAACCAGCGGATTCCCGCAACCTTCACCAGATCATCGGTCCACCTGGTGGGAGGCCTTCCAACGCAACGTCTTCCGGTTCGCGGTCGCCACTCCAGAACCTTTCTGCCCCATCAGCCATCCGTTCTGCGAGCAATGTGCCCTGCCCACTGCCACTTAAGTTTGGCAATTCTTCGGGCTATGTCGGTAAACTTGGTTCTCTTGCGGATCTCTACATTTCTGATTCGATCACGCAAGGAAATTCCGAGCATAGCCCTCTCCATTGCCCTTTGAGTGACTGTAAGTTTTCTGATGAGGCCCATTGTAAGCGACCACGTCTCAGAGCCATATGTCATCACTGGCAACACACACTGGTCATAGACTTTCGTCTTGAGACACTGTGGTAAGTTGGACGAGAAGATACCGCGCAACTTCCCGAACGCTACCCAGTCGAGTCGGATTCGACGGTTGACCTCTTTCTCGAAGTTGGCCCTACCCAACTGGATCGTTTGTCCCAGGTAGACATAGTCGCCCACAACTTCGAGTGTAGAGTCTCCTACCTTGATAGGAGTGGGTGTAACATGAGCATTCAAATGCCTTGTTGTTCTTAAGCTGTTTCAGAGCCATCCTAATCTCATACAGGCTGACGTCCGGAATGTCTTCAGTATAGTGTCGGGTCAATCTAGCTCTAGGGTCATTCGCTAGATTCGCGACGGGTTTACTGGTTGACGTGTACAGCTGCCCATAGAATCTCTCGATCTCCCTCAGAAGCTCTGGTTTGGCGGAAACGATCCTGCCATCATCGGTCTTCAGTTTCGTGAGCTGGCTCTGCCCTATAGACAGATCTCTTGCAAAGACCTTGGTGCCCTTATTCCTTGTTATCGTTTATCAGTAGATATATCATGTTAGTTGTAGATGTATTATTATTATTATATCTGCCCGTGCGTGTTGTAAGAGGCAGCAGTGAGGCAGAGAATGGGCAGCAGCGTTCTCTGTGCACTTTAACAAAAAACTGCGATCGCTAACCCGCCTACCAAGCATGGCGATTACGACAAACCAAAATGAATAGCACAACAAAAAAACGGCCCCGAGTACCCGGCTTCCCGTCTACCCTCGGCTACGGTAGCGGTAGAGGCGATGGCGTGGCAAGGGGTGCTAAGAATCCCCGCAGTGGACCCGGCTACCCCAATAAACACCGACGACTAGACCTGGGAACATTTAACACGCGAACACTCCGGACCGATGAGAAGATAGCCGAACTCGAGGAAGAATTGAGCAGGCTACGATGGAGTATTATAGGGTTATCTGAAGTCTGAAGAGAGGGGGAGGACTCGATAATCCTCAAATCCGGTAAACTGCTCTATTGCCGAGAGGGTGACCGGCAGTCCCAGGGTGGTGTCGGGTTTATAGTCCACAAGTCCCTTGTGAACAACATGCTGAAGATCGAGAGTGTGTCGACCAGGGTGGCGTACCTTATACTCAGAATATCCGCAATATATTCGCTGAAGGTCATACAGGTCTACGCCCCAACCTCGGCACACCCCGACGACGAGGTAGAGGCCATTTATGAGGATATCTCTAGAGCAATGCATGGTTTCAAAACTCAATTCACCGTTGTCATGGGGGACTTCAACGCGAAACTGGGCAAACGAGACGAGGATGAGCTGCAAGTGGGACAATTTGAAGATGGACTTCGGAACCACCGGGGTCACCTACTGGCCAATGTTATGGGCCTCTACATGATGAACTCCTTCTTCAGAAAGCGTGAACACAGGAAGTGGACCCGCAAAGCCCCGATGATGCAACTAAAAACGAGATCGACTTCATCATGTCAACCAAGAAGCAAATGTTCAATGATGAAAACCGGGAGCGATCACCGCATGATAAGAGGCACATTGAACGTTAATGTTAAGCTTGAAAGGTCTCGACTGATGAAGTCCACACTCCGTCCAGCACAGATCCAGGTCCAAAACCCCAAGAGCTTTCAGCTCGAACTCCAGAATCGTTTCGAGTACCTAGGGAGCTCTGTGGACCAATACAGCGATGGGTTCGTGGAAGCTGTCCATACACGGTCGGTCGGGTCTAAGTTTTTCAAGACCTGCCGTACAGATAGGAAAAAATAGCTCTCTGAACCTACTCTTAAGCTCATGAAGGAGAGGCGTCAGATGATCTTGCAGTCTTCAGACGTCTACATGCGTTGAAATACCGGCAGCTAAATAGACGGATCTCAAAGTCCTTGAAAAGCTATCTCCACCGCTTTAATACCAAGTGTACTAAAGACGCGATTGAGCGGAATAAAGTCTTTGCAAGAGATCTGTCTATTGGGCAGAGCCAGCTTACGTAACTGAAGACCGATGATGGCAGGATCGTGTCCGCCAAACTGGAGCTTCTGAGGGAGATCGAGAGATTCTATGGGCAGTTGTACACATCAACCAGTAAACCCGTCGTGAATCTAGCGATCTGACACTATACCGAAGACATTCCGGACGTCAGCCTGTATGAGATTAGCATGGCTCTAAAACAGCGTAAGAACAACAAGGAACCGGGTGATGATGGAATTATGGCCAAACTCCTGAAGGCGGGTGGAAAACCCGTAAATAATTTTTGAAGATTATTTATTTTGTTTTTTATTTATTTATTTTTTTATTTTAGGTAGACTCGCGCTTGACCACTATCTCACCTGATGGTAAGCGATGATGTGGTCGACGGTGTAACACGCTTGCCTGAAGTAACCTATTCACTCTTGACTTAAAGACCCCGAGGTTGTAGCTATCAGGAAACATAGACTCCGGCAGGGAATTCCACATACACACACACACACACACATTGTTCCACATTGTAGATCTTGGAAGACATTTTAATTTTTCTATTGAGATTGTTATTTATTTTGATTTTACTATAGCATTGAACTAATCAAAATTTAAAGATAAATGTTAAAAATAAGCTAGTTAAATGTGAAAGTTATATAAAAGAGAATTCTAGAACTACTAGTGTTTTTATAACCTGAATTAGTTCAGTAGACAAAATTCAACGAACACGGTAGTCGATGAGTCTTGCTCATTGAAAAATATTTAAATGAATTATTTTGGGTAATATAAATAATAGGTTTTCCTTTTCCGTAATAAATACCTATAATAAATGGATCACTGTCACCTTCGTACGCGTTAGCCAAAATAGGCCAGAATACATATTTGGACCTTTTTAAAAATACGTACGCTTTTTAGGGTTCCGAAGTCAACAAGGAACCCTTATAGTTTCGCTCTGTCCGTCTGTCCGCCCGCAGCTTAGCTTAGAGAATCTGAGTACTAGAAAGCTATAATTTGGCATGGATATACATATTAATAATTCCGACAAAGTGGTAAAATAAAACGACGAAAATTTTTTTTTTGGTTTATTCCTATAGACGTAAAGTGGAGATGTTTTTTTTCTCGTCTATCCTATAGTGGGGTATCGTTGGATAGGCCATTCAAAAATATTATGGGTTAGTCAATACTATTTTTTGATTTCGAGATCCGTTTGCGTAAAATTAAGCTTTAAATTGCAAATTTATATTAGAGTCAAGTGTCCCCTCCACTGCCAGCGAAATGATTGCTCTTGGCTATGTAAAAAAAATCACAGCAGTAGCAAATATAACGAAATTAAAAGGAAACTATCAGAGATAAGTAGGCTTTACAAGTTTACGAATAATAGTTGACCAACTTATAAAATATACTTGGCACAGTAAAATTTTTGTACAAACGCCATTGATAAATTACTTAAATAACGTTGTTAGCTGTGTAAAACAGATAGTAAATATATGCTTGTAAATCATGTAAAAATATACAAAAATAAAATTATAACGTCCTTAATAATAATTATTTCTAAATTATGTATAATGTTTAAGCTCGAATAACGCATAGGAGTGGCCGGAGTCGTTGGCAGTACCGGTCCGTAGTCCATACGGCGCATGCGCGCGTGGGAGTCTATTTTGTGTTACTGCAGAAGTATTTTTGACGTTTTGTAATCTAAAGTCAAATTAGATTCGATTGCCAAGCAAATTACTTATTTTCTTTTGTCGATATCCATCTAAAAATCAATATTCGACCCGTCTACGTCACGAATTGGGTAGCGTGAAACTTTCCAGAATGAAATAGTGATTACCGCAGATTAGAGGTGAATACATACGATATTTTTCAAATTCCGAAAGAGAAATAAACAAGGAGCGCGCGCGCAAGGATCCAGGAACGAACCATACCATTCCCCGTGGCTCTAACGCACGCTCGTATCGGCCCCTTTCGCAATTCGCACCCGCTACCACCGCTCAAATAGATAATATTTTTCAGTTACGAAGTTGGATTTTATAACTCCTTCTTCAGTTACCAGTAAGTCCTTCTTTAGTTTAAGTCAAGAGTGAGTTGGTTACTTCTAGGCAAGCGTGCTTCTCCGTAGACCACATCATCGCTTACCATCAGGCGAGATAGTGGTCAAACGCGAGTATATAGATTTAAAAAAACATCATCCTATTTGGGCCCGTTTTTAGACGTGATGTGCCACTGAAACCGTTTTAATGTTCATGTAACAACAACAAAACCCTCTTCTTAGTCTGCATTATTATGCAATTTCGGAACCCTATTACTGCGCGTGGCTCGACACGCACTTGGCCGGTTTTATAGTTCACTCTTATAACTTTAAGAAGCGTAAAAAACTGTAAGCAATTGTAAGGTGTCTACTAACACTTATTAACGGCTGATGTCCTTAAATAGTGTCAGAAAATACCTTGTACTACTTAACTAGTTATATCGAATCCGAAGAGTTAGCAAGAAAGCTATTAGTAGCATAAAAGTGTTAATCATAAATCTTATATAGCTGGATACTGCAAGAATCAGAAACCACGTTTAAACCAATAATGTAATGTAATGGTTTACTCGGTCAACCTTAGGTAATAAAGTGGTTATTAAAATACTTCTATACGATAAACAATATATGCAAACATTATTACTCTTAATTATCACTTTGCGTTGAGTTATATAATTTTATATCACCTAAATGTATTTTAATATAACCTAACCTCAAAAATTATATTTTGTTACAATATAAGTTACGCTGTGCAACGGGTTTATTCGGTAATATTGTTGTTTCTACCATGGACCAATCCTTCAGGAAGTCTGCAATCCAGTCAAACACATACCACTAGGCAGACCGAAGGAAGGAAGCTTATCAATAAGGCTCTCGTGCCAGACCCTGTCAAAGGCCTTCGATATGTCAAGGGAGACAGCAAGCGCCTCCTCGTGCTTCACGATGGCCTCACTGCAGATGTGAATGGCATACGCTAGAATATCCCCAGTTGACCGGTTTCGGCGAAAGCCATATTGGCGGTCACTAAGGAGGTCGTTGTCTTCTAGGTATGCTAGGAGCTTATTATTCAATACACGTTCCATACTCTTACAGAGGATGGACGTTACTGATATGGGTCGGTAGTTGGCCTTCTTGGGCACGGGCTGAACACTAGCTTGCTTCCAAGCCTTTGGCACTTTTCGGCGATACAGGCGTGTCAAGATTGGAGACAATTTAGGCGCACAAGTTTTAAGTACAATTGCTGGTATCCCGTCTGGGCCACTAGCCTTGTTCACGTCAAGGTTACGCAGCACCCTACAGACCTCCCTCTGATGGATGCGAATGTCCGACATACTCGTCTCTCATCGAACAGCAGAAGGAGGAGGCCGCGTGCCATCAGTATTGAGACGCGAAGATTCCATAAAGAGGGAGGCAAACAAGTTTGCCTTGTCCTCAGCGGAGTGGGCCAGGTACCCGTCGGGTCTCAGCAGTGGTGGTTGTGAGGGGCGACAGAAGTTTGATTCAACTGATTTAGCGATTCAGGGACCAAAACGCCTTGCTACCTGCGGGGTGTGAAGCAAGTTTGTCCCCAATTCTGCTAATATGGTCAAACCGTGCTCTTCGCTTCGCCTTTTTGCGGGACTTGGCAGCCCTGTTGAAGGCTCTCTTCTTCTGACTCAACTCACGTCGTTTGAATTGCGCACACGAGCGTTGACCTATGCCAGGTAAGCCTTGTGTTTAACCGCGTTTGCGCGGTCACACTCGGCACCAAACCATGGACGGTCAACGCTGGACACCGTTACGTCAGAGAACCGAATGTAGTACTCCATCCCCTGACCCGACACTTCCGTCACTGCGTCAGCGCATGACGATGGGTCGTCCGAAGAGAAGCAAGTGGACCGCCAACGATAGCATGCGAAGAAAGATCGCATACCATCCCAATCTGATGACTTGTACCGCCAAACCCTTCGGGTGCCTCTTGGGCTGGGATCGAGCGGGGAGTAAACGGATACAGACTTCACCAGACAGTGGTCGGAACTACCCAAAGGTGATGATATCGATACTGAGTATCGGTCTGGATCAGTTGTCAGCAGAATGTCCAAGCAATTGGCTGTATGTGAATCAACATCCGGCACCCTCGTAGCCCCTTAGACCAGCTGGGTGAGATTTAGCGCAATCGAAAGATTTCGCATCACTCGTCCAGCATGGTCAGTGCACTGGTATGAGGAGAGCCATTCCTGGTGGTGGGCATTAAAGTCCCCCAGTAACTCTAGTTGGGTGGCGGGGTACCGTAGCTGAGCCACATCTGCCGCCTCACTCAGGTACTGTGTGAGCCTAGTTGTCTCCAGATCACCACTATGCGATCGTAGACACAGGCATAGATCATCTTATCCAGACCTGTGTCTACCTAATTAATTTAAAAGTTTGTAATATGCAAATTTTTTTTTAGATCTTGGTAATCAACCATAATTGATTTATTAAACATATTTTTTATAACTCAACCCATACCATAGTTTTCGCCGACCCCTATTATCTTTTTATCGTAATATAAGCCTTTAAAGTCATAATATTAATTTTAATCCGCGAATAATCGACCAATTTCCAACAATTATAAATTAGGCTCGTTGACAAGAGATTAACATTGAAAAAGGTGTTCAGAAACCCAAAACTGCTGTAACATGTGGTTAATTCGAGATTTTACTCAAATGTGACAAATTGTCAACCACTTGTCACACTTGGATGTTGAGAAACTGAAAGTAGAATTAACAGGCGATTAATCCTCGATTACGTTAACAGCCCGATAATTCTGAGCTGGGAAACTGGCAGGTAGTCGCTTACAATGGGCCTTATCAGAAAGCTTACAGTCACTCAAAGGGCAATTGAGAGGGCTATGCTCGGAGTTTCCTTGCGTGATCGAATCGGAAATGTAGAGATCCGCAAGAGAACCAGGGTTACCGACATAGCCCGAAGAATTGCCGAACTTAAGTGGGCAGGGCACTTTGCTCGCAGAACGGATGGCCGAAGGGGCAGAATTGGAGTGGCGACCGCGAATCGGAAGACGTTGCGTTGGAAGGCCTCCCACCAGGTGGACCGATCACCTGGTGAAGGTTGCGGGGATCCGGGGACCGGTCAATGTGGCGACGCTTGGGGGAGGCCTATGTCTAGCGGTGGACGTCTTTCGGTTGATATGATGATGATGATGAAATTTTTACAGTTTGTGAATTGAACCCATGAAATTTTAGGTTGAAAAAAAGGATTCATGTGTTTATTGGTTTTTGGTCTCTCACATATTCCATTTCCACATAAGAAATCCACAAAATTACTTATTAGTACAATCTTAAGATTGGTGACATTTTGAATTACACAAAAAGATATTTATGTGACAAGACACATCTGTTAGTTGTACATTCAGATTTGAAGTCACATTTCCTGAAGCCTTGCTCATTACCTAATGAATGCTTTGTTGCAGTTTCACGTCAAGAAATTTCGAAATCAGGAACATCATCTTTTCCTATCAATCTTTCTTGACTAGATGTCCCAAAATTTTTTAGTGCCCAGTTTGTAGAACCCATCATCAGTGTTTTCAAGAACTACGGCCAGATATATCTCATCTAGCCCTGTCCATCCCCTTTCAGAGAGAGGAGGCCTAGTGTCCCAGCAGAGTGAACATTAAAAGGCTAATGATAAAATGACACACTTTTACCAGCACAAAGTGCGTAAGGCCCAGCCAAATCGGAAACAAATTGTATAAATTTCGTACCATCTAAAGAAATGTATGCCCGAATGACAGCTGAATAATTACTGTATCATAAAAATGTAGGAGATTTTACAAATATCCCTGACATTACATAATCATTACCAAAATGTACTAGTAGGAAGTACAAAATGTATTCATTAAGTGAATAAATTGTATAATTTTGTAAAGATTTAAGTAAAATGATTATACAAATACGAATCGCTTAAGATTTTTTTTCATTGGGTGGCCTCAAACTTAAGGATTTTAGAAGATTTAAAAAAAACTCATACGATTTTACAGAGGCATTGTATACCTAGATGGAAAATATTTAATACGCAATTTCAATATCGGTATTACCTTGCGCACTAACAGATAACGTCATAAGCAAAAAGAGATAGATAACTTTTGTCTATGCTATAGATACCGGTACTTCTATATAGGTATACATATATCAGTATTAGATCTATGCCACTCTCATATCGATATTGTATCGAGTGTAGGTTTTGCCCCAATCCACAAAATAAATTTGCTCAATTTAATCAATTCAAATTAAATTTATTGTACATACAGGTGGTAAATATAAGTTACAGAAACAATTATGGACCCTGTTGGGCACAGCAACATTCTAGTTACAGTCGGTGTCTTGGCGAAAGGAATAGCAGATAATACTGTACATTTTCCTTATTAACATTTCAGTTATAAATAATAGTCTGTAAGAGTCGTCCCTGACTGGGTATATTTCTTTACGTTTTCTTTAGAGATTCGTTATAAATAATTATCACTCATTGTATAAGTACACTTCTACTCCTTTGTAACTTTTCTGTGCATTATGCTTGTTGTATATAATGTTGTTAGTTTGTTTTCTAAAGCTTCGAGCACAGCCAGACTATCCGATAGGGATCTAATACCATAATTCGGGATGACTAAACGCTTTACGGTTGGTGCGGCTTGTGATAAAGCGACACATTCACATTCTCATTCAGCACTTGCACCGATTTGTATTTTTGAGCCATCTGTGTAAATTCGTACTTCATTGGCTTCTGACTGATCCCTTTCTGCCTCTATCGTTTGTATTTTATAGTTTTTGTTGAACATAGGTTGCTTTTGTGTTCAGTCACACGGGGCAGTGTTGAAAGGTTGATACTCAATCGCCCGGTCCAGGATTTTAGCGTGTGGACTGATGAGGTTTTTGCCCCATATGCCTAATTACATCAGCCTGATGGCAGCTAGCGCTACCTCTTGCTGTATGTGCAGGTTAAGGGGAGTTATTTGTAGGGCTGCCGCTGAAACCGTAGGAGTCTGGTTTTATGGTGTTCGAGAGTTCTGTCCTCGTCCACCATAAAAGTGCACCATAAGCCAACATTGGCCTGATCACCGTTGTGTATAGCCACAGAGTAATCTTTGGAGAAAGCCCTGCCAAAAAACATGGGTTTTTCTAACCATTTTTTTAACATTGGTAGAGTGCGATTGTGAATTTGTTGAGTTTGTAGTTAAAATGCTTGTTCCAGAGCAATTTGCTATCAAAAATTACCCCCAAGTGTTTGACCTCTTGAAGTGTTATTTCTATGTTGAAAAGTTTTGGAAGCCATTGCGGTCCAAGACTTCGTTTGTTAGGGAACACTATTAGTTCCGTTTTTAAGGGATTAACCGAGAGTTCGCGCTTTGAACCTGGTGCTCAAAGCGCGATTATTTTGAAGGCCTTTCTCATGAGATCACATAAGATGCCGTCACGATTCCTCGTGTGGTAGTATTCACAGTAAATAGAATAGCACGGTTTTTTAGCATGTAGTTAATCCATTCTATGAGCGTCGGCGCAACACCGTGCGTGGCGAGTGCCTGACCGATGCTGTTGAAGTTAGTTTTGTCGAAAGCACCTTCGATATCAATGATTTTTATTTTAAGAGCATTTCCTACGCGTGATACTATGCTTTAGAGTGCTAATTCAGTTCATTTGCTTGCACAGTAGGCGTGTTGGTTGGGATACAGAAGTTTTTGCGCCCAAATCTGGTTTCTTATCTTTCTACCCCCCAGCCTCTCCAGTGTCTTCAAAAATAACGAGGAGAGGCTTATGGGTCTAATAGATTTGGGCTGGGCTTAATCTGACTCTAGACTACCTGATTTCACAATAAAGATTATTTTTACTTCGCGCCATTTCAAGGGGCTATAGCGGTGGGCCAGACAGGCTTGAAAGAACTTGACGAGGTATTCACCCAGTACACCACCTGAGTAGAGCTGGAATGATACCATCTATCACTGCTGCCTTGAACGGTAGGTTGATTGCACACGTTATTTTATCTTTGTCGATAACCTCTAACGCCACCTCCCAATCCAAACTACTCGTGGCCCTTTCCCTGTACGGTCCCTGCTGGGTGGCAATCTGGCAGCCTGGCAAGTGGGTAGTTAGAAATAGTTCGCTAATTTCTGCGTCGTTTGTTGTCTAAGTGTTATCTGGTTTTTTCAGGCATCAAATAGAAACTCTTGAACAAGACATGTTTAGACCCTTATTGCCTGATTGTTATTTTCAATGCTAGTACAAAAACGCCCCCAACTGGTCTGGTCTCGAAGACGTATTAGTTTTTTATTGGTTCTGCTGTTTGTTGTGTAACAGTCCTAGTCTTCTGATTACCGTGTATTCCTAGCTCTGCTGAAAATCCTTCTCAGCTTGTGTCGGTGTCTTTCCAGTTTAGGACTTCACCAGGGCTGTCTGACTTACCCAGTTCAGTTGCGATAAGTCTATCAAACTTGGATTGGTCTGTGTTACTAGAAGCCCTTATTGGCTGTGGTTTAGTTAAGTTGAAGTTAATGGTATAACGGATCCAGCTATGGTCTGAGCTTGATATCTTGTTGCACACCTGCCATTCCTGGATGGAGTTCGATATACCTACCTAAAGTTGCTAAAGTTAGGTCTATTATTGTTTGCGATCTTGCGTTTATGAAGGTGGATTCAGAACCCTTGTTCAGTAGTACAATGCTGTTTGTTGTTGGTTTTGATATTACCCCAGAACGTTTGATGCGCGTTGGAGTCTGTGCCGTTGATTAGTTCGAGTTGCTGCCTTTCGCAGTTCTCCACCAGCGAGGCAGCTCTGGCAGGTAAGCCGAGTCTAGTACAATGTCCGGAAGTTTCTGATCAGTTCTGAAAAGCCTGGTTGCTGTCAGGTCCCTAGAACAGAATTCGTTCATTAAAATGTTAGGTACATGTTTTGGGACCAATATGCAGATACGCGGATTACTTACGGAGGTATCTAGCAGCAACTTACCCTCGATGTTAGCAAGACCGCATATGTATATAAATGTGGATGGATGGAGAGGCAGGTGACGGCCAAAGAAAAGATGGATGGACTGTGAGAGAAGTGATATGAAAGAAAAGGGAGTCACGCAGTGATGGCGTGACGGGGGACAGGTTGGCATGGAAGAAAAAAACGTGTTGCGCCGACCCCAAGTAACATGGGGGGTTACCCCATAATGAGATTTTCTTTCTTTCTGGGTTGCCCAATTTTCGCATTGAAGTCTCTTAGTACTAGTATTTTATCATCGGCTAATGCATGTGCTTGCAAGTTTGCTTCACTGGATTTTTCTAAACATTCTTCTAAACTCCGAAAGCTCCAATATGTCACAATTTATACTTTCAAGTGCATATGGTAGTTCTAAATATCTTTCCCTTGACGATAGGGACCTCAAGTTGTAAGTGCAAACTTTTAAACATCGTTCATGTGTGTGTGTACTTTAATTTGTAACTTGATTTGTTGTTTATAGATGGAGGGTGGTGGTTTAATTCTCCACGATGACCAGTCGGCATGGGAAACTGCTGGACATACAGCTCTCCAAGTGCACGCCATTTGGTTCGATTTTCGGCAACTGTCATTCAGCTGCTACCAGTCACCCTGCGAAGATCGTCGTTCTACCTAGACTGAGGGCATCCTACCTTAAGTTTACCAGTTCTTGGTCTCCATTCAAGAACACGTTTTCTCCAACGGTCATCGGTTCTACGACTTATATAGCCGGCCTATTGCCACTTCAGCTTGCTTATTCTGTTAGCTATGTCGACAACTTTGGTTCCCTGCCGGCTCTCCTAGTTTCGGATTCGACCACTTAGAGAGACTCCCAGCATAGCCCTTTCCATAGCTCGCTGAGAAACTCTGAACCAGCTGTATTTTGAGTGTCCACGTTTCGACACCGTAGGTCATAACAGGTAGGACGCTCTGGTTGAAGATCAGAACTATCTGCCATACAATTTTTTTTCCGTGTGGGAATAAAACCTGCGACACGCTGAATAACCGCCGATTACTGAACCACTGCGCCAACTGTGTCGTATAATTTGACGTGGAATTAACGTGGCCATACCTACCTAGGCCCAAACTATCTGAAAGGCCTAACTCTTGACTCCAAAAGAAGAAGGATCATGATCACAGGACGTTTTAATTAATTCAAAACTAATAGCATCAGTTGCAACTATCATACATTTCAGGAATGAAGTATCGAAGATTTGTCGAAGTGTAGAATTTCTTTACATAGTTTTCTATGGCGGTTTTCATGTTTTTCCAATAGTATCGTTATCTGATACGATTGTACATGTGCGAATTGCCTATTGGATCTCGGTGCCGATCGGATGATCATTATTTCATCGGCCACAGGGGACACACCAACTAACATTTAGGTAATAAGAATAAGTGCTACATGAGCTATTTAAGAGATTTTTAAGAACCTAAGGTCCTATAAAGGCACTAACATTTGGTGATATAGCGCGTTTTAACTTTCTTATAACCCTGATTTGGGCCCATGATTTTAGAGCTTAAAGTGACTTAATAGTTGTAGAGTAGAGATGCGGCGCGCCGCCGCTTACGTACTTTGTGGTAGTGATAAATGAGTGACAATAAAGAGCTGCAATAGTGCTATTGAAGCAGTATAGCCGAAATCTAATAATATCTTGGCAAGTCCGAATTTCGCGCCGAAGGCTGCGCGCAGTATTGTGATGGTTAATGTATGTTGAGTAGTTATCGTTTCATCATCATCATCATCATCATATCAGCCGAAAGACGTCCACTGCTGGACATAGGCCTCCCCCAAGCGTCGCCACATTGACCGGTCCCGTGCGTCTCGCAACCAGCGGATTCCCGCAACCTTCACCAGATCATCGGTCCACCTGGTGGGAGGCCTTCCAACGCAACGTCTTCCGGTTCGCGGTCGCCACTCCAGAACCTTTCTGCCCCATCAGCCATCCGTTCTGCGAGCAATGTGCCCTGCCCACTGCCACTTAAGTTTGGCAATTCTTCGGGCTATGTCGGTAAACTTGGTTCTCTTGCGGATCTCTACATTTCTGATTCGATCACGCAAGGAAATTCCGAGCATAGCCCTCTCCATTGCCCTTTGAGTGACTGTAAGTTTTCTGATGAGGCCCATTGTAAGCGACCACGTCTCAGAGCCATATGTCATCACTGGCAACACACACTGGTCATAGACTTTCGTCTTGAGACACTGTGGTAAGTTGGACGAGAAGATACCGCGCAACTTCCCGAACGCTACCCAGTCGAGTCGGATTCGACGGTTGACCTCTTTCTCGAAGTTGGCCCTACCCAACTGGATCGTTTGTCCCAGGTAGACATAGTCGCCCACAACTTCGAGTGTAGAGTCTCCTACCTTGATAGGAGTGGGTGTAACATGAGCATTCAAATGCCTTGTTGTTCTTAAGCTGTTTCAGAGCCATCCTAATCTCATACAGGCTGACGTCCGGAATGTCTTCAGTATAGTGTCGGGTCAATCTAGCTCTAGGGTCATTCGCTAGATTCGCGACGGGTTTACTGGTTGACGTGTACAGCTGCCCATAGAATCTCTCGATCTCCCTCAGAAGCTCTGGTTTGGCGGAAACGATCCTGCCATCATCGGTCTTCAGTTTCGTGAGCTGGCTCTGCCCTATAGACAGATCTCTTGCAAAGACCTTGGTGCCCTTATTCCTTGTTATCGTTTATCAGTAGATATATCATGTTAGTTGTAGATGTATTATTATTATTATATCTGCCCGTGCGTGTTGTAAGAGGCAGCAGTGAGGCAGAGAATGGGCAGCAGCGTTCTCTGTGCACTTTAACAAAAAACTGCGATCGCTAACCCGCCTACCAAGCATGGCGATTACGACAAACCAAAATGAATAGCACAACAAAAAAACGGCCCCGAGTACCCGGCTTCCCGTCTACCCTCGGCTACGGTAGCGGTAGAGGCGATGGCGTGGCAAGGGGTGCTAAGAATCCCCGCAGTGGACCCGGCTACCCCAATAAACACCGACGACTAGACCTGGGAACATTTAACACGCGAACACTCCGGACCGATGAGAAGATAGCCGAACTCGAGGAAGAATTGAGCAGGCTACGATGGAGTATTATAGGGTTATCTGAAGTCTGAAGAGAGGGGGAGGACTCGATAATCCTCAAATCCGGTAAACTGCTCTATTGCCGAGAGGGTGACCGGCAGTCCCAGGGTGGTGTCGGGTTTATAGTCCACAAGTCCCTTGTGAACAACATGCTGAAGATCGAGAGTGTGTCGACCAGGGTGGCGTACCTTATACTCAGAATATCCGCAATATATTCGCTGAAGGTCATACAGGTCTACGCCCCAACCTCGGCACACCCCGACGACGAGGTAGAGGCCATTTATGAGGATATCTCTAGAGCAATGCATGGTTTCAAAACTCAATTCACCGTTGTCATGGGGGACTTCAACGCGAAACTGGGCAAACGAGACGAGGATGAGCTGCAAGTGGGACAATTTGAAGATGGACTTCGGAACCACCGGGGTCACCTACTGGCCAATGTTATGGGCCTCTACATGATGAACTCCTTCTTCAGAAAGCGTGAACACAGGAAGTGGACCCGCAAAGCCCCGATGATGCAACTAAAAACGAGATCGACTTCATCATGTCAACCAAGAAGCAAATGTTCAATGATGAAAACCGGGAGCGATCACCGCATGATAAGAGGCACATTGAACGTTAATGTTAAGCTTGAAAGGTCTCGACTGATGAAGTCCACACTCCGTCCAGCACAGATCCAGGTCCAAAACCCCAAGAGCTTTCAGCTCGAACTCCAGAATCGTTTCGAGTACCTAGGGAGCTCTGTGGACCAATACAGCGATGGGTTCGTGGAAGCTGTCCATACACGGTCGGTCGGGTCTAAGTTTTTCAAGACCTGCCGTACAGATAGGAAAAAATAGCTCTCTGAACCTACTCTTAAGCTCATGAAGGAGAGGCGTCAGATGATCTTGCAGTCTTCAGACGTCTACATGCGTTGAAATACCGGCAGCTAAATAGACGGATCTCAAAGTCCTTGAAAAGCTATCTCCACCGCTTTAATACCAAGTGTACTAAAGACGCGATTGAGCGGAATAAAGTCTTTGCAAGAGATCTGTCTATTGGGCAGAGCCAGCTTACGTAACTGAAGACCGATGATGGCAGGATCGTGTCCGCCAAACTGGAGCTTCTGAGGGAGATCGAGAGATTCTATGGGCAGTTGTACACATCAACCAGTAAACCCGTCGTGAATCTAGCGATCTGACACTATACCGAAGACATTCCGGACGTCAGCCTGTATGAGATTAGCATGGCTCTAAAACAGCGTAAGAACAACAAGGAACCGGGTGATGATGGAATTATGGCCAAACTCCTGAAGGCGGGTGGAAAACCCGTAAATAATTTTTGAAGATTATTTATTTTGTTTTTTATTTATTTATTTTTTTATTTTAGGTAGACTCGCGCTTGACCACTATCTCACCTGATGGTAAGCGATGATGTGGTCGACGGTGTAACACGCTTGCCTGAAGTAACCTATTCACTCTTGACTTAAAGACCCCGAGGTTGTAGCTATCAGGAAACATAGGCCCGATTTCTGATTTAAGTAAAGCAGGAATAATCAGTTGAGTATTGTCATGTCAGTGTCAAATAATTTAGGAAGCCTTTGAGTATTTTACGTTTCACAATTGAGTATCTACCTAGATCAGTTAAGTAAGTACCTACTTATGTATGGACCTGTCAAAGTTCCATTCACTTTCTCTTTCATCCTTACGTTCCATTTTACAAACGAAAAAGAGACATCACAAGATTGCATAAAATTTACTGATATAAATTTTATATAGCTATAAAAAGTACGTTAGTATTATATTACATCATTCAAGATTAAAAAACTCAAGTTATTCAAGATATTATAATCTTTAATAACTTGATTTTTCAAATTTAAGCAATTTAATAGATACCTATTTGAAATGTATACAACCTTATTATGAAACTATGAAATGAATCGTAGGTACTAGTGAATTACTTCAAGATTGTCATGGCAACCGTATTTATTTTGTCAATGATGTCTTATCGTAAGAAAATAATATACATTATAATTTGTTATTTCCAAAATCAAGAATTGAAGCTTATAATTACTAGAAGTGAATGTGTTTAGAGCGAGCAGTTGCTGGTTCTTGTGATATCTCATAGAACTACAGAATATTTTACGTACATTTTTACCTCAATGTATTTTACTCATAATTTCACAAGATCTCTCAAGAGGGCACTTGTGCATCTGCATTGGAATCTGATTGCAATTGTGATTTACCAACAAATGTGGACTATTGTGATGCAATTTTTAATGGCTGACCTGGGTTTTCAAGACCGAAGGCTTTGCTAGCCATCGAAGAACCTCCGAAGAAAAACAATAATAGCCAGGGTCGGTGCCATTGGATATGTGTCTGATATAATGAAAGAGGACTGTGTTTAAATATGTGTTAACAAGCAATATAATATCTGCCTACTTATTTTGTAAAATAATAAATAAATGAGACTTGTCATGTTGTTTTATATCATCTTTTACTGTTCTGATACCAAAATCGTATCATACAAAAGCCAAATTCTGTACACAATTTCATCGCTGTCCTAAACCAAATAATCCGTTGTAAGCACTTCTTGTCTTGTGGATTCTACTAATACCTATTTTATATAGGTATGAAAGTCTGTATGTTTGGATATTTGTTAATCACACTTCAATGGTTGAACGTATTTGGAAGTATATACTTTGGAAAACAATTATACAATGACCAGAATTAGAACCTAGGACATAATAACAAAAAATAAATATAATAATAAAATAAACGGAATAACAAAGCCTTTTATTCTGAAATCTTAGATACAAAACTGAAGTCTATACAATACATGTTTATAAAATGTTCCAAATCTGAGTGTGCCTCTTCGCATAGGCCTACACTAACAGTTTCCACTGGGGTCTGTCCTGACCTACTCGCCAACACCACAGCGCGCCGTTGCTTACACTTTTTGCCTACGTCTTGGACCAGCAGTCTTTCCCATATCCCATTCCCATCTCTGACACTGTCTTCAACGGCTTCTTTTCCCATCTCTTGGTTACCACTTTTTCACTTTTCTCCATGTCCCTTGGTTATCGCGCATCGTATGACCGGTCCATCTCCATTTTTCACATAGTTTCTGTTGGATAACTCTCGGTTTTCGCGCAGGAAAAGCTACTGGCGACCACACACACAAAAACTGGCACATTTTGAATATTTCTCTTGAAGTTATTATTCATCATCGTCATCATTTCTGCCGAAGGACTTCCCCAGCGTCACCACATCAACCGGCCCTGTGCGTCTTTCATACATCGGATTTCCGTGACCTTAACCAGGTCATCGGTATACAGGCCTTAAAGCGCTGCGTAATCCGCCACGCGGTCACCACTGCAGAACTTGCCCCATTGACCATCCGTTCTTCGAGCATCTGAGATCTATCAAGCGTGAAATATTTGCATCCAATCTAATGTTATCGATAATTCAGGGCGAACACTCTTCTTCCACGCATCGGTCTTCGTGGAGGCATCTCCAAGGAAGACAAGGTCTTCTTTATCACTCGTTTTATCAGTTTATATATTATTTTGTATTTATTTCGCTTGATCACCGTTTAAGCACGGGCTTGTCAACTATCAACTGCCAAATGTAACCAGTGTAGCCAGATTCGACGAGCTCAAAGTCAGCGAAAATTTCGTATGTCCAGTTATAAAAAAACTCAAGACGACCATTATTCACTAAAACCACGAAACATTCTTCGAAACTTAAATGCGTTAGCCACAATAATCAATTATTATTTCTTTATTTCCCTGTGTTGTTGCGCACTGAAATATAATGAAAAATAGTGATGAACTGTTATAAGCATTTTGGTTTCCAGTTAATTTCATCATTCCTCAGATAATGTTGTATTAGATAGTCTCATACCAAAATCGCATAAAATCGCCCCATTTGTTTTTTCTGAGGTAGCCTAATTGGCGCCGCTCGTAAAAATTGGTCGCCCCGGCACCATACCAAGTAGCCTAAATGGCAAAAAGGCGCCCAATCTGGCTACACCGATGATGTAACGTTGACAACGGTTTGAGAATTTGAGAATGATCAAATGTGTTTTTCTCAGTTGTGAAACCCAATTGAACGTCAATGAAGGTTTTTTGTATGACATAGGGTATACTTTGGCATGACTAGACAACGTATACTCAAACCTTGCTCAGCATCGCAGAAAACTTAAAGTGACAGATGATCAAGAATGACAGATGCTTAAATCGAGATAAGCACATACTTAGCGTCAAATACTCAAATCAGAAATCGGCCAATAGACTCCGGCAGGGAATTCCACATACACACACACACACACACATTGTTTCCACATTGTTTAGATCTTGGAAGACATTTTAATTTTTCTATTGAGATTGTTATTTATTTTGATTTTACTATAGCATTGAACTAATCAAAATTTAAAGATAAATGTTAAAAATAAGCTAGTTAAATGTGAAAGTTATATAAAAGAGAATTCTAGAACTACTAGTGTTTTTATAACCTGAATTAGTTCAGTAGACAAAATTCAACGAACACGGTAGTCGATGAGTCTTGCTCATTGAAAAATATTTAAATGAATTATTTTGGGTAATATAAATAATAGGTTTTCCTTTTCCGTAATAAATACCTATAATAAATGGATCACTGTCACCTTCGTACGCGTTAGCCAAAATAGGCCAGAATACATATTTGGACCTTTTTAAAAATACGTACGCTTTTTAGGGTTCCGAAGTCAACAAGGAACCCTTATAGTTTCGCTCTGTCCGTCTGTCCGCCCGCAGCTTAGCTTAGAGAATCTGAGTACTAGAAAGCTATAATTTGGCATGGATATACATATTAATAATTCCGACAAAGTGGTAAAATAAAACGACGAAAATTTTTTTTTTGGTTTATTCCTATAGACGTAAAGTGGAGATGTTTTTTTTCTCGTCT
This sequence comes from Anorthoa munda, assembly GCA_945859665.1. Taxonomy (NCBI): domain Eukaryota; kingdom Metazoa; phylum Arthropoda; class Insecta; order Lepidoptera; family Noctuidae; genus Anorthoa; species Anorthoa munda. The sequence goes on along the minus strand of OX243893.1, from coordinate 52,955,814 downwards.
ATCCTATAGTGGGGTATCGTTGGATAGGCCATTCAAAAATATTATGGGTTAGTCAATACTATTTTTTGATTTCGAGATCCGTTTGCGTAAAATTAAGCTTTAAATTGCAAATTTATATTAGAGTCAAGTGTCCCCTCCACTGCCAGCGAAATGATTGCTCTTGGCTATGTAAAAAAAATCACAGCAGTAGCAAATATAACGAAATTAAAAGGAAACTATCAGAGATAAGTAGGCTTTACAAGTTTACGAATAATAGTTGACCAACTTATAAAATATACTTGGCACAGTAAAATTTTTGTACAAACGCCATTGATAAATTACTTAAATAACGTTGTTAGCTGTGTAAAACAGATAGTAAATATATGCTTGTAAATCATGTAAAAATATACAAAAATAAAATTATAACGTCCTTAATAATAATTATTTCTAAATTATGTATAATGTTTAAGCTCGAATAACGCATAGGAGTGGCCGGAGTCGTTGGCAGTACCGGTCCGTAGTCCATACGGCGCATGCGCGCGTGGGAGTCTATTTTGTGTTACTGCAGAAGTATTTTTGACGTTTTGTAATCTAAAGTCAAATTAGATTCGATTGCCAAGCAAATTACTTATTTTCTTTTGTCGATATCCATCTAAAAATCAATATTCGACCCGTCTACGTCACGAATTGGGTAGCGTGAAACTTTCCAGAATGAAATAGTGATTACCGCAGATTAGAGGTGAATACATACGATATTTTTCAAATTCCGAAAGAGAAATAAACAAGGAGCGCGCGCGCAAGGATCCAGGAACGAACCATACCATTCCCCGTGGCTCTAACGCACGCTCGTATCGGCCCCTTTCGCAATTCGCACCCGCTACCACCGCTCAAATAGATAATATTTTTCAGTTACGAAGTTGGATTTTATAACTCCTTCTTCAGTTACCAGTAAGTCCTTCTTTAGTTTAAGTCAAGAGTGAGTTGGTTACTTCTAGGCAAGCGTGCTTCTCCGTAGACCACATCATCGCTTACCATCAGGCGAGATAGTGGTCAAACGCGAGTATATAGATTTAAAAAAACATCATCCTATTTGGGCCCGTTTTTAGACGTGATGTGCCACTGAAACCGTTTTAATGTTCATGTAACAACAACAAAACCCTCTTCTTAGTCTGCATTATTATGCAATTTCGGAACCCTATTACTGCGCGTGGCTCGACACGCACTTGGCCGGTTTTATAGTTCACTCTTATAACTTTAAGAAGCGTAAAAAACTGTAAGCAATTGTAAGGTGTCTACTAACACTTATTAACGGCTGATGTCCTTAAATAGTGTCAGAAAATACCTTGTACTACTTAACTAGTTATATCGAATCCGAAGAGTTAGCAAGAAAGCTATTAGTAGCATAAAAGTGTTAATCATAAATCTTATATAGCTGGATACTGCAAGAATCAGAAACCACGTTTAAACCAATAATGTAATGTAATGGTTTACTCGGTCAACCTTAGGTAATAAAGTGGTTATTAAAATACTTCTATACGATAAACAATATATGCAAACATTATTACTCTTAATTATCACTTTGCGTTGAGTTATATAATTTTATATCACCTAAATGTATTTTAATATAACCTAACCTCAAAAATTATATTTTGTTACAATATAAGTTACGCTGTGCAACGGGTTTATTCGGTAATATTGTTGTTTCTACCATGGACCAATCCTTCAGGAAGTCTGCAATCCAGTCAAACACATACCACTAGGCAGACCGAAGGAAGGAAGCTTATCAATAAGGCTCTCGTGCCAGACCCTGTCAAAGGCCTTCGATATGTCAAGGGAGACAGCAAGCGCCTCCTCGTGCTTCACGATGGCCTCACTGCAGATGTGAATGGCATACGCTAGAATATCCCCAGTTGACCGGTTTCGGCGAAAGCCATATTGGCGGTCACTAAGGAGGTCGTTGTCTTCTAGGTATGCTAGGAGCTTATTATTCAATACACGTTCCATACTCTTACAGAGGATGGACGTTACTGATATGGGTCGGTAGTTGGCCTTCTTGGGCACGGGCTGAACACTAGCTTGCTTCCAAGCCTTTGGCACTTTTCGGCGATACAGGCGTGTCAAGATTGGAGACAATTTAGGCGCACAAGTTTTAAGTACAATTGCTGGTATCCCGTCTGGGCCACTAGCCTTGTTCACGTCAAGGTTACGCAGCACCCTACAGACCTCCCTCTGATGGATGCGAATGTCCGACATACTCGTCTCTCATCGAACAGCAGAAGGAGGAGGCCGCGTGCCATCAGTATTGAGACGCGAAGATTCCATAAAGAGGGAGGCAAACAAGTTTGCCTTGTCCTCAGCGGAGTGGGCCAGGTACCCGTCGGGTCTCAGCAGTGGTGGTTGTGAGGGGCGACAGAAGTTTGATTCAACTGATTTAGCGATTCAGGGACCAAAACGCCTTGCTACCTGCGGGGTGTGAAGCAAGTTTGTCCCCAATTCTGCTAATATGGTCAAACCGTGCTCTTCGCTTCGCCTTTTTGCGGGACTTGGCAGCCCTGTTGAAGGCTCTCTTCTTCTGACTCAACTCACGTCGTTTGAATTGCGCACACGAGCGTTGACCTATGCCAGGTAAGCCTTGTGTTTAACCGCGTTTGCGCGGTCACACTCGGCACCAAACCATGGACGGTCAACGCTGGACACCGTTACGTCAGAGAACCGAATGTAGTACTCCATCCCCTGACCCGACACTTCCGTCACTGCGTCAGCGCATGACGATGGGTCGTCCGAAGAGAAGCAAGTGGACCGCCAACGATAGCATGCGAAGAAAGATCGCATACCATCCCAATCTGATGACTTGTACCGCCAAACCCTTCGGGTGCCTCTTGGGCTGGGATCGAGCGGGGAGTAAACGGATACAGACTTCACCAGACAGTGGTCGGAACTACCCAAAGGTGATGATATCGATACTGAGTATCGGTCTGGATCAGTTGTCAGCAGAATGTCCAAGCAATTGGCTGTATGTGAATCAACATCCGGCACCCTCGTAGCCCCTTAGACCAGCTGGGTGAGATTTAGCGCAATCGAAAGATTTCGCATCACTCGTCCAGCATGGTCAGTGCACTGGTATGAGGAGAGCCATTCCTGGTGGTGGGCATTAAAGTCCCCCAGTAACTCTAGTTGGGTGGCGGGGTACCGTAGCTGAGCCACATCTGCCGCCTCACTCAGGTACTGTGTGAGCCTAGTTGTCTCCAGATCACCACTATGCGATCGTAGACACAGGCATAGATCATCTTATCCAGACCTGTGTCTACCTAATTAATTTAAAAGTTTGTAATATGCAAATTTTTTTTTAGATCTTGGTAATCAACCATAATTGATTTATTAAACATATTTTTTATAACTCAACCCATACCATAGTTTTCGCCGACCCCTATTATCTTTTTATCGTAATATAAGCCTTTAAAGTCATAATATTAATTTTAATCCGCGAATAATCGACCAATTTCCAACAATTATAAATTAGGCTCGTTGACAAGAGATTAACATTGAAAAAGGTGTTCAGAAACCCAAAACTGCTGTAACATGTGGTTAATTCGAGATTTTACTCAAATGTGACAAATTGTCAACCACTTGTCACACTTGGATGTTGAGAAACTGAAAGTAGAATTAACAGGCGATTAATCCTCGATTACGTTAACAGCCCGATAATTCTGAGCTGGGAAACTGGCAGGTAGTCGCTTACAATGGGCCTTATCAGAAAGCTTACAGTCACTCAAAGGGCAATTGAGAGGGCTATGCTCGGAGTTTCCTTGCGTGATCGAATCGGAAATGTAGAGATCCGCAAGAGAACCAGGGTTACCGACATAGCCCGAAGAATTGCCGAACTTAAGTGGGCAGGGCACTTTGCTCGCAGAACGGATGGCCGAAGGGGCAGAATTGGAGTGGCGACCGCGAATCGGAAGACGTTGCGTTGGAAGGCCTCCCACCAGGTGGACCGATCACCTGGTGAAGGTTGCGGGGATCCGGGGACCGGTCAATGTGGCGACGCTTGGGGGAGGCCTATGTCTAGCGGTGGACGTCTTTCGGTTGATATGATGATGATGATGAAATTTTTACAGTTTGTGAATTGGACCCATGAAATTTTAGGTTGAAAAAAAGGATTCATGTGTTTATTGGTTTTTGGTCTCTCACATATTCCATTTCCACATAAGAAATCCACAAAATTACTTATTAGTACAATCTTAAGATTGGTGACATTTTGAATTACACAAAAAGATATTTATGTGACAAGACACATCTGTTAGTTGTACATTCAGATTTGAAGTCACATTTCCTGAAGCCTTGCTCATTACCTAATGAATGCTTTGTTGCAGTTTCACGTCAAGAAATTTCGAAATCAGGAACATCATCTTTTCCTATCAATCTTTCTTGACTAGATGTCCCAAAATTTTTTAGTGCCCAGTTTGTAGAACCCATCATCAGTGTTTTCAAGAACTACGGCCAACTACGGCCAGATATATCTCATCTAGCCCTGTCCATCCCCTTTCAGAGAGAGGAGGCCTAGTGTCCCAGCAGAGTGAACATTAAAAGGCTAATGATAAAATGACACACTTTTACCAGCACAAAGTGCGTAAGGCCCAGCCAAATCGGAAACAAATTGTATAAATTTCGTACCATCTAAAGAAATGTATGCCCGAATGACAGCTGAATAATTACTGTATCATAAAAATGTAGGAGATTTTACAAATATCCCTGACATTACATAATCATTACCAAAATGTACTAGTAGGAAGTACAAAATGTATTCATTAAGTGAATAAATTGTATAATTTTGTAAAGATTTAAGTAAAATGATTATACAAATACGAATCGCTTAAGATTTTTTTTCATTGGGTGGCCTCAAACTTAAGGATTTTAGAAGATTTAAAAAAAACTCATACGATTTTACAGAGGCATTGTATACCTAGATGGAAAATATTTAATACGCAATTTCAATATCGGTATTACCTTGCGCACTAACAGATAACGTCATAAGCAAAAAGAGATAGATAACTTTTGTCTATGCTATAGATACCGGTACTTCTATATAGGTATACATATATCAGTATTAGATCTATGCCACTCTCATATCGATATTGTATCGAGTGTAGGTTTTGCCCCAATCCACAAAATAAATTTGCTCAATTTAATCAATTCAAATTAAATTTATTGTACATACAGGTGGTAAATATAAGTTACAGAAACAATTATGGACCCTGTTGGGCACAGCAACATTCTAGTTACAGTCGGTGTCTTGGCGAAAGGAATAGCAGATAATACTGTACATTTTCCTTATTAACATTTCAGTTATAAATAATAGTCTGTAAGAGTCGTCCCTGACTGGGTATATTTCTTTACGTTTTCTTTAGAGATTCGTTATAAATAATTATCACTCATTGTATAAGTACACTTCTACTCCTTTGTAACTTTTCTGTGCATTATGCTTGTTGTATATAATGTTGTTAGTTTGTTTTCTAAAGCTTCGAGCACAGCCAGACTATCCGATAGGGATCTAATACCATAATTCGGGATGACTAAACGCTTTACGGTTGGTGCGGCTTGTGATAAAGCGACACATTCACATTCTCATTCAGCACTTGCACCGATTTGTATTTTTGAGCCATCTGTGTAAATTCGTACTTCATTGGCTTCTGACTGATCCCTTTCTGCCTCTATCGTTTGTATTTTATAGTTTTTGTTGAACATAGGTTGCTTTTGTGTTCAGTCACACGGGGCAGTGTTGAAAGGTTGATACTCAATCGCCCGGTCCAGGATTTTAGCGTGTGGACTGATGAGGTTTTTGCCCCATATGCCTAATTACATCAGCCTGATGGCAGCTAGCGCTACCTCTTGCTGTATGTGCAGGTTAAGGGGAGTTATTTGTAGGGCTGCCGCTGAAACCGTAGGAGTCTGGTTTTATGGTGTTCGAGAGTTCTGTCCTCGTCCACCATAAAAGTGCACCATAAGCCAACATTGGCCTGATCACCGTTGTGTATAGCCACAGAGTAATCTTTGGAGAAAGCCCTGCCAAAAAACATGGGTTTTTCTAACCATTTTTTTAACATTGGTAGAGTGCGATTGTGAATTTGTTGAGTTTGTAGTTAAAATGCTTGTTCCAGAGCAATTTGCTATCAAAAATTACCCCCAAGTGTTTGACCTCTTGAAGTGTTATTTCTATGTTGAAAAGTTTTGGAAGCCATTGCGGTCCAAGACTTCGTTTGTTAGGGAACACTATTAGTTCCGTTTTTAAGGGATTAACCGAGAGTTCGCGCTTTGAACCTGGTGCTCAAAGCGCGATTATTTTGAAGGCCTTTCTCATGAGATCACATAAGATGCCGTCACGATTCCTCGTGTGGTAGTATTCACAGTAAATAGAATAGCACGGTTTTTTAGCATGTAGTTAATCCATTCTATGAGCGTCGGCGCAACACCGTGCGTGGCGAGTGCCTGACCGATGCTGTTGAAGTTAGTTTTGTCGAAAGCACCTTCGATATCAATGATTTTTATTTTAAGAGCATTTCCTACGCGTGATACTATGCTTTAGAGTGCTAATTCAGTTCATTTGCTTGCACAGTAGGCGTGTTGGTTGGGATACAGAAGTTTTTGCGCCCAAATCTGGTTTCTTATCTTTCTACCCCCCAGCCTCTCCAGTGTCTTCAAAAATAACGAGGAGAGGCTTATGGGTCTAATAGATTTGGGCTGGGCTTAATCTGACTCTAGACTACCTGATTTCACAATAAAGATTATTTTTACTTCGCGCCATTTCAAGGGGCTATAGCGGTGGGCCAGACAGGCTTGAAAGAACTTGACGAGGTATTCACCCAGTACACCACCTGAGTAGAGCTGGAATGATACCATCTATCACTGCTGCCTTGAACGGTAGGTTGATTGCACACGTTATTTTATCTTTGTCGATAACCTCTAACGCCACCTCCCAATCCAAACTACTCGTGGCCCTTTCCCTGTACGGTCCCTGCTGGGTGGCAATCTGGCAGCCTGGCAAGTGGGTAGTTAGAAATAGTTCGCTAATTTCTGCGTCGTTTGTTGTCTAAGTGTTATCTGGTTTTTTCAGGCATCAAATAGAAACTCTTGAACAAGACATGTTTAGACCCTTATTGCCTGATTGTTATTTTCAATGCTAGTACAAAAACGCCCCCAACTGGTCTGGTCTCGAAGACGTATTAGTTTTTTATTGGTTCTGCTGTTTGTTGTGTAACAGTCCTAGTCTTCTGATTACCGTGTATTCCTAGCTCTGCTGAAAATCCTTCTCAGCTTGTGTCGGTGTCTTTCCAGTTTAGGACTTCACCAGGGCTGTCTGACTTACCCAGTTCAGTTGCGATAAGTCTATCAAACTTGGATTGGTCTGTGTTACTAGAAGCCCTTATTGGCTGTGGTTTAGTTAAGTTGAAGTTAATGGTATAACGGATCCAGCTATGGTCTGAGCTTGATATCTTGTTGCACACCTGCCATTCCTGGATGGAGTTCGATATACCTACCTAAAGTTGCTAAAGTTAGGTCTATTATTGTTTGCGATCTTGCGTTTATGAAGGTGGATTCAGAACCCTTGTTCAGTAGTACAATGCTGTTTGTTGTTGGTTTTGATATTACCCCAGAACGTTTGATGCGCGTTGGAGTCTGTGCCGTTGATTAGTTCGAGTTGCTGCCTTTCGCAGTTCTCCACCAGCGAGGCAGCTCTGGCAGGTAAGCCGAGTCTAGTACAATGTCCGGAAGTTTCTGATCAGTTCTGAAAAGCCTGGTTGCTGTCAGGTCCCTAGAACAGAATTCGTTCATTAAAATGTTAGGTACATGTTTTGGGACCAATATGCAGATACGCGGATTACTTACGGAGGTATCTAGCAGCAACTTACCCTCGATGTTAGCAAGACCGCATATGTATATAAATGTGGATGGATGGAGAGGCAGGTGACGGCCAAAGAAAAGATGGATGGACTGTGAGAGAAGTGATATGAAAGTAAAGGGAGTCACGCAGTGATGGCGTGACGGGGGACAGGTTGGCATGGAAGAAAAAAACGTGTTGCGCCGACCCCAAGTAACATGGGGGGTTACCCCATAATGAGATTTTCTTTCTTTCTGGGTTGCCCAATTTTCGCATTGAAGTCTCTTAGTACTAGTATTTTATCATCGGCTAATGCATGTGCTTGCAAGTTTGCTTCACTGGATTTTTCTAAACATTCTTCTAAACTCCGAAAGCTCCAATATGTCACAATTTATACTTTCAAGTGCATATGGTAGTTCTAAATATCTTTCCCTTGACGATAGGGACCTCAAGTTGTAAGTGCAAACTTTTAAACATCGTTCATGTGTGTGTGTACTTTAATTTGTAACTTGATTTGTTGTTTATAGATGGAGGGTGGTGGTTTAATTCTCCACGATGACCAGTCGGCATGGGAAACTGCTGGACATACAGCTCTCCAAGTGCACGCCATTTGGTTCGATTTTCGGCAACTGTCATTCAGCTGCTACCAGTCACCCTGCGAAGATCGTCGTTCTACCTAGACTGAGGGCATCCTACCTTAAGTTTACCAGTTCTTGGTCTCCATTCAAGAACACGTTTTCTCCAACGGTCATCGGTTCTACGACTTATATAGCCGGCCTATTGCCACTTCAGCTTGCTTATTCTGTTAGCTATGTCGACAACTTTGGTTCCCTGCCGGCTCTCCTAGTTTCGGATTCGACCACTTAGAGAGACTCCCAGCATAGCCCTTTCCATAGCTCGCTGAGAAACTCTGAACCAGCTGTATTTTGAGTGTCCACGTTTCGACACCGTAGGTCATAACAGGTAGGACGCTCTGGTTGAAGATCAGAACTATCTGCCATACAATTTTTTTTCCGTGTGGGAATAAAACCTGCGACACGCTGAATAACCGCCGATTACTGAACCACTGCGCCAACTGTGTCGTATAATTTGACGTGGAATTAACGTGGCCATACCTACCTAGGCCCAAACTATCTGAAAGGCCTAACTCTTGACTCCAAAAGAAGAAGGATCATGATCACAGGACGTTTTAATTAATTCAAAACTAATAGCATCAGTTGCAACTATCATACATTTCAGGAATGAAGTATCGAAGATTTGTCGAAGTGTAGAATTTCTTTACATAGTTTTCTATGGCGGTTTTCATGTTTTTCCAATAGTATCGTTATCTGATACGATTGTACATGTGCGAATTGCCTATTGGATCTCGGTGCCGATCGGATGATCATTATTTCATCGGCCACAGGGGACACACCAACTAACATTTAGGTAATAAGAATAAGTGCTACATGAGCTATTTAAGAGATTTTTAAGAACCTAAGGTCCTATAAAGGCACTAACATTTGGTGATATAGCGCGTTTTAACTTTCTTATAACCCTGATTTGGGCCCATGATTTTAGAGCTTAAAGTGACTTAATAGTTGTAGAGTAGAGATGCGGCGCGCCGCCGCTTACGTACTTTGTGGTAGTGATAAATGAGTGACAATAAAGAGCTTCTTCTTAGCGTGTCGATGGCAAATATAAAAAGTTAAATATTGTGTTTGGCCCAGAATTCAGCCACAGCAACACCATTCGGTGACGCAGTCATAAGGTCTTCGTACGTACAGGTGACAGGGCATGCTGCGCAATAAAGAGCTGCAATAGTGCTATTGAAGCAGTATAGCCGAAATCTAATAATATCTTGGCAAGTCCGAATTTCGCGCCGAAGGCTGCGCGCAGTATTGTGATGGTTAATGTATGTTGAGTAGTTATCGTTTCATCATCATCATCATCATCATATCAGCCGAAAGACGTCCACTGCTGGACATAGGCCTCCCCCAAGCGTCGCCACATTGACCGGTCCCGTGCGTCTCGCAACCAGCGGATTCCCGCAACCTTCACCAGATCATCGGTCCACCTGGTGGGAGGCCTTCCAACGCAACGTCTTCCGGTTCGCGGTCGCCACTCCAGAACCTTTCTGCCCCATCAGCCATCCGTTCTGCGAGCAATGTGCCCTGCCCACTGCCACTTAAGTTTGGCAATTCTTCGGGCTATGTCGGTAAACTTGGTTCTCTTGCGGATCTCTACATTTCTGATTCGATCACGCAAGGAAATTCCGAGCATAGCCCTCTCCATTGCCCTTTGAGTGACTGTAAGTTTTCTGATGAGGCCCATTGTAAGCGACCACGTCTCAGAGCCATATGTCATCACTGGCAACACACACTGGTCATAGACTTTCGTCTTGAGACACTGTGGTAAGTTGGACGAGAAGATACCGCGCAACTTCCCGAACGCTACCCAGTCGAGTCGGATTCGACGGTTGACCTCTTTCTCGAAGTTGGCCCTACCCAACTGGATCGTTTGTCCCAGGTAGACATAGTCGCCCACAACTTCGAGTGTAGAGTCTCCTACCTTGATAGGAGTGGGTGTAACATGAGCATTCAAATGCCTTGTTGTTCTTAAGCTGTTTCAGAGCCATCCTAATCTCATACAGGCTGACGTCCGGAATGTCTTCAGTATAGTGTCGGGTCAATCTAGCTCTAGGGTCATTCGCTAGATTCGCGACGGGTTTACTGGTTGACGTGTACAGCTGCCCATAGAATCTCTCGATCTCCCTCAGAAGCTCTGGTTTGGCGGAAACGATCCTGCCATCATCGGTCTTCAGTTTCGTGAGCTGGCTCTGCCCTATAGACAGATCTCTTGCAAAGACCTTGGTGCCCTTATTCCTTGTTATCGTTTATCAGTAGATATATCATGTTAGTTGTAGATGTATTATTATTATTATATCTGCCCGTGCGTGTTGTAAGAGGCAGCAGTGAGGCAGAGAATGGGCAGCAGCGTTCTCTGTGCACTTTAACAAAAAACTGCGATCGCTAACCCGCCTACCAAGCATGGCGATTACGACAAACCAAAATGAATAGCACAACAAAAAAACGGCCCCGAGTACCCGGCTTCCCGTCTACCCTCGGCTACGGTAGCGGTAGAGGCGATGGCGTGGCAAGGGGTGCTAAGAATCCCCGCAGTGGACCCGGCTACCCCAATAAACACCGACGACTAGACCTGGGAACATTTAACACGCGAACACTCCGGACCGATGAGAAGATAGCCGAACTCGAGGAAGAATTGAGCAGGCTACGATGGAGTATTATAGGGTTATCTGAAGTCTGAAGAGAGGGGGAGGACTCGATAATCCTCAAATCCGGTAAACTGCTCTATTGCCGAGAGGGTGACCGGCAGTCCCAGGGTGGTGTCGGGTTTATAGTCCACAAGTCCCTTGTGAACAACATGCTGAAGATCGAGAGTGTGTCGACCAGGGTGGCGTACCTTATACTCAGAATATCCGCAATATATTCGCTGAAGGTCATACAGGTCTACGCCCCAACCTCGGCACACCCCGACGACGAGGTAGAGGCCATTTATGAGGATATCTCTAGAGCAATGCATGGTTTCAAAACTCAATTCACCGTTGTCATGGGGGACTTCAACGCGAAACTGGGCAAACGAGACGAGGATGAGCTGCAAGTGGGACAATTTGAAGATGGACTTCGGAACCACCGGGGTCACCTACTGGCCAATGTTATGGGCCTCTACATGATGAACTCCTTCTTCAGAAAGCGTGAACACAGGAAGTGGACCCGCAAAGCCCCGATGATGCAACTAAAAACGAGATCGACTTCATCATGTCAACCAAGAAGCAAATGTTCAATGATGAAAACCGGGAGCGATCACCGCATGATAAGAGGCACATTGAACGTTAATGTTAAGCTTGAAAGGTCTCGACTGATGAAGTCCACACTCCGTCCAGCACAGATCCAGGTCCAAAACCCCAAGAGCTTTCAGCTCGAACTCCAGAATCGTTTCGAGTACCTAGGGAGCTCTGTGGACCAATACAGCGATGGGTTCGTGGAAGCTGTCCATACACGGTCGGTCGGGTCTAAGTTTTTCAAGACCTGCCGTACAGATAGGAAAAAATAGCTCTCTGAACCTACTCTTAAGCTCATGAAGGAGAGGCGTCAGATGATCTTGCAGTCTTCAGACGTCTACATGCGTTGAAATACCGGCAGCTAAATAGACGGATCTCAAAGTCCTTGAAAAGCTATCTCCACCGCTTTAATACCAAGTGTACTAAAGACGCGATTGAGCGGAATAAAGTCTTTGCAAGAGATCTGTCTATTGGGCAGAGCCAGCTTACGTAACTGAAGACCGATGATGGCAGGATCGTGTCCGCCAAACTGGAGCTTCTGAGGGAGATCGAGAGATTCTATGGGCAGTTGTACACATCAACCAGTAAACCCGTCGTGAATCTAGCGATCTGACACTATACCGAAGACATTCCGGACGTCAGCCTGTATGAGATTAGCATGGCTCTAAAACAGCGTAAGAACAACAAGGAACCGGGTGATGATGGAATTATGGCCAAACTCCTGAAGGCGGGTGGAAAACCCGTAAATAATTTTTGAAGATTATTTATTTTGTTTTTTATTTATTTATTTTTTTATTTTAGGTAGACTCGCGCTTGACCACTATCTCACCTGATGGTAAGCGATGATGTGGTCGACGGTGTAACACGCTTGCCTGAAGTAACCTATTCACTCTTGACTTAAAGACCCCGAGGTTGTAGCTATCAGGAAACATAGACTCCGGCAGGGAATTCCACATACACACACACACACACACATTGTTTCCACATTGTTTAGATCTTGGAAGACATTTTAATTTTTCTATTGAGATTGTTATTTATTTTGATTTTACTATAGCATTGAACTAATCAAAATTTAAAGATAAATGTTAAAAATAAGCTAGTTAAATGTGAAAGTTATATAAAAGAGAATTCTAGAACTACTAGTGTTTTTATAACCTGAATTAGTTCAGTAGACAAAATTCAACGAACACGGTAGTCGATGAGTCTTGCTCATTGAAAAATATTTAAATGAATTATTTTGGGTAATATAAATAATAGGTTTTCCTTTTCCGTAATAAATACCTATAATAAATGGATCACTGTCACCTTCGTACGCGTTAGCCAAAATAGGCCAGAATACATATTTGGACCTTTTTAAAAATACGTACGCTTTTTAGGGTTCCGAAGTCAACAAGGAACCCTTATAGTTTCGCTCTGTCCGTCTGTCCGCCCGCAGCTTAGCTTAGAGAATCTGAGTACTAGAAAGCTATAATTTGGCATGGATATACATATTAATAATTCCGACAAAGTGGTAAAATAAAACGACGAAAATTTTTTTTTTGGTTTATTCCTATAGACGTAAAGTGGAGATGTTTTTTTTCTCGTCTATCCTATAGTGGGGTATCGTTGGATAGGCCATTCAAAAATATTATGGGTTAGTCAATACTATTTTTTGATTTCGAGATCCGTTTGCGTAAAATTAAGCTTTAAATTGCAAATTTATATTAGAGTCAAGTGTCCCCTCCACTGCCAGCGAAATGATTGCTCTTGGCTATGTAAAAAAAATCACAGCAGTAGCAAATATAACGAAATTAAAAGGAAACTATCAGAGATAAGTAGGCTTTACAAGTTTACGAATAATAGTTGACCAACTTATAAAATATACTTGGCACAGTAAAATTTTTGTACAAACGCCATTGATAAATTACTTAAATAACGTTGTTAGCTGTGTAAAACAGATAGTAAATATATGCTTGTAAATCATGTAAAAATATACAAAAATAAAATTATAACGTCCTTAATAATAATTATTTCTAAATTATGTATAATGTTTAAGCTCGAATAACGCATAGGAGTGGCCGGAGTCGTTGGCAGTACCGGTCCGTAGTCCATACGGCGCATGCGCGCGTGGGAGTCTATTTTGTGTTACTGCAGAAGTATTTTTGACGTTTTGTAATCTAAAGTCAAATTAGATTCGATTGCCAAGCAAATTACTTATTTTCTTTTGTCGATATCCATCTAAAAATCAATATTCGACCCGTCTACGTCACGAATTGGGTAGCGTGAAACTTTCCAGAATGAAATAGTGATTACCGCAGATTAGAGGTGAATACATACGATATTTTTCAAATTCCGAAAGAGAAATAAACAAGGAGCGCGCGCGCAAGGATCCAGGAACGAACCATACCATTCCCCGTGGCTCTAACGCACGCTCGTATCGGCCCCTTTCGCAATTCGCACCCGCTACCACCGCTCAAATAGATAATATTTTTCAGTTACGAAGTTGGATTTTATAACTCCTTCTTCAGTTACCAGTAAGTCCTTCTTTAGTTTAAGTCAAGAGTGAGTTGGTTACTTCTAGGCAAGCGTGCTTCTCCGTAGACCACATCATCGCTTACCATCAGGCGAGATAGTGGTCAAACGCGAGTATATAGATTTAAAAAAACATCATCCTATTTGGGCCCGTTTTTAGACGTGATGTGCCACTGAAACCGTTTTAATGTTCATGTAACAACAACAAAACCCTCTTCTTAGTCTGCATTATTATGCAATTTCGGAACCCTATTACTGCGCGTGGCTCGACACGCACTTGGCCGGTTTTATAGTTCACTCTTATAACTTTAAGAAGCGTAAAAAACTGTAAGCAATTGTAAGGTGTCTACTAACACTTATTAACGGCTGATGTCCTTAAATAGTGTCAGAAAATACCTTGTACTACTTAACTAGTTATATCGAATCCGAAGAGTTAGCAAGAAAGCTATTAGTAGCATAAAAGTGTTAATCATAAATCTTATATAGCTGGATACTGCAAGAATCAGAAACCACGTTTAAACCAATAATGTAATGTAATGGTTTACTCGGTCAACCTTAGGTAATAAAGTGGTTATTAAAATACTTCTATACGATAAACAATATATGCAAACATTATTACTCTTAATTATCACTTTGCGTTGAGTTATATAATTTTATATCACCTAAATGTATTTTAATATAACCTAACCTCAAAAATTATATTTTGTTACAATATAAGTTACGCTGTGCAACGGGTTTATTCGGTAATATTGTTGTTTCTACCATGGACCAATCCTTCAGGAAGTCTGCAATCCAGTCAAACACATACCACTAGGCAGACCGAAGGAAGGAAGCTTATCAATAAGGCTCTCGTGCCAGACCCTGTCAAAGGCCTTCGATATGTCAAGGGAGACAGCAAGCGCCTCCTCGTGCTTCACGATGGCCTCACTGCAGATGTGAATGGCATACGCTAGAATATCCCCAGTTGACCGGTTTCGGCGAAAGCCATATTGGCGGTCACTAAGGAGGTCGTTGTCTTCTAGGTATGCTAGGAGCTTATTATTCAATACACGTTCCATACTCTTACAGAGGATGGACGTTACTGATATGGGTCGGTAGTTGGCCTTCTTGGGCACGGGCTGAACACTAGCTTGCTTCCAAGCCTTTGGCACTTTTCGGCGATACAGGCGTGTCAAGATTGGAGACAATTTAGGCGCACAAGTTTTAAGTACAATTGCTGGTATCCCGTCTGGGCCACTAGCCTTGTTCACGTCAAGGTTACGCAGCACCCTACAGACCTCCCTCTGATGGATGCGAATGTCCGACATACTCGTCTCTCATCGAACAGCAGAAGGAGGAGGCCGCGTGCCATCAGTATTGAGACGCGAAGATTCCATAAAGAGGGAGGCAAACAAGTTTGCCTTGTCCTCAGCGGAGTGGGCCAGGTACCCGTCGGGTCTCAGCAGTGGTGGTTGTGAGGGGCGACAGAAGTTTGATTCAACTGATTTAGCGATTCAGGGACCAAAACGCCTTGCTACCTGCGGGGTGTGAAGCAAGTTTGTCCCCAATTCTGCTAATATGGTCAAACCGTGCTCTTCGCTTCGCCTTTTTGCGGGACTTGGCAGCCCTGTTGAAGGCTCTCTTCTTCTGACTCAACTCACGTCGTTTGAATTGCGCACACGAGCGTTGACCTATGCCAGGTAAGCCTTGTGTTTAACCGCGTTTGCGCGGTCACACTCGGCACTAAACCATGGACGGTCAACGCTGGACACCGTTACGTCAGAGAACCGAATGTAGTACTCCATCCCCTGACCCGACACTTCCGTCACTGCGTCAGCGCATGACGATGGGTCGTCCGAAGAGAAGCAAGTGGACCGCCAACGATAGCATGCGAAGAAAGATCGCATACCATCCCAATCTGATGACTTGTACCGCCAAACCCTTCGGGTGCCTCTTGGGCTGGGATCGAGCGGGGAGTAAACGGATACAGACTTCACCAGACAGTGGTCGGAACTACCCAAAGGTGATGATATCGATACTGAGTATCGGTCTGGATCAGTTGTCAGCAGAATGTCCAAGCAATTGGCTGTATGTGAATCAACATCCGGCACCCTCGTAGCCCCTTAGACCAGCTGGGTGAGATTTAGCGCAATCGAAAGATTTCGCATCACTCGTCCAGCATGGTCAGTGCACTGGTATGAGGAGAGCCATTCCTGGTGGTGGGCATTAAAGTCCCCCAGTAACTCTAGTTGGGTGGCGGGGTACCGTAGCTGAGCCACATCTGCCGCCTCACTCAGGTACTGTGTGAGCCTAGTTGTCTCCAGATCACCACTATGCGATCGTAGACACAGGCATAGATCATCTTATCCAGACCTGTGTCTACCAGGGCCAACAGCACTGAGTAATTTGAGTCTTCAAGGTCACGGAGACGCCGATAGCAGATGTCATCTCGAGCGTACATGCATACACCAGCGCGTGGTTTGAACATCTGCTCCAGGGTAAACCCTGGGTAAGATAGATACGCCACGTCTGACAGGCATCCAATCTGCGTCTCCGTAAGGAACAAAAGTGCTGATTTCTCAGTCTCAAGGTGGTGATGGACTGCGACAAGCTTAGAGTGTAAACCTTGGATGTTGCTGAGGTGCACCTTATGTTAAAGGGAGTGCTGAACAGCGGCGTTCAGTTTTTTCTCTTGTTCCTTGGTATTATAAAAATCAAGTACGTATTAAATCAAGGAGTTTGTATTAAGGGCACTAATGTGAACGTCAAAATAAGATGTTTTATTTGTGATTCCCCTGCACGCGCGTTTATTAAAGCTTCGCTTATTTCCTTGCTCATAGTGCTTTGATTTAAATAGTTAATACGTTTCGACTAGTAGCTATAGGTATAGACATTTGATTTATTAACTTAAGTGATATTTTATTACTTCTCCAGTTGTTTGTAATTTTAAGGGAAAGCACGGTTGTTTAAAATACAGAACCGTAGGGGATTACTGACACATATTGCATGCTGCTGTATTTTCGACAAGAAAGTCTTCTCCAAGAACTAACGAAAACTTTAGAAGAAAGATGTATGGAAGTCATCATAAAATTGATTCACCTTATTTAAAACTACCTATTGACATGATTGAACAAGTTCCTATTTCAGATTCGTTGCATTTGATTCATTTGGGAATTATGAAAAGGTTGCTAATAGGACGGAGGGACGGACATTTTGGTACCCTTAAGACAAAGTGGTGCGCACAAGATATCGAGTATAAAGAAAGAGAAGAGTATTTGAGAAACCAATCAGGTCATCGTTCACCACACGTTGAACCAAGCAAGAAATTAATAAAATGGCCGGCTTATTCAAGCGCGCTCAGCATATCCACAGATTAAATAAAGTTCCTCGGGCATATCTACTGTGCATGTGCAAAAAGGCACGAGCAAAATATATGTTCTTCGAAACATATTTAATGAACATTTATAATTAATCTATTGGTCAAATCTAAATCTAGAGTACTTAAAATCGCCTTTAATGAAGTATTAGTTATATTTTACCTTTATATGAATGATAATCTGTACTTAACTAATTTGTAAAACTTTCTCAAATAATAAAAACTATGCATCTGACTGACGACGGAGTTAAAAATTAAAAAAATACAGAAAAGTAAAAATCACTAGTGAAAAAAAATTACACTTTCCGCACAGTTTGGCTGCTTTGAAAAAACTAATCAATAAAAAAAATAATCAATAAAAATAAATACATTGTTATTGTTATTAATATTTACTACCTGTAAGTGCATTATGGATGCAATGAATTTGAAATGATTTGATTTCAAGCAATACAAAATGTTAAACAAAAATAAAATTACAATGTGTTAAATCGATTCATATTTCTTCATTGATAAAGGCGATTGTTATAAGAAATCGAATCGGTACCCCATAAGTTCATCACTAAATTATTACCTTTCGAGCTGTCAAATGTGTGAAAAATTACAGGCTGGACAGGGAGGTAGAGCTTCTAAGTTTTACAGGTAATGCCTGAGTACCCCTACAACATGGAACCTGTACCAAGAAACATAGAAGATGACCCTGTTATCGCTACGCCCAAGCTGCCGCATATTTTAATCTCTAAAAAGATAAATATAAAACTATTTATCTTTTTAGAGATTAAAATATGTTTATAATCAAAATAATTTTTATTAGTAAGTATAATAAAAAAATAGTAGCTTATTGGTAACGGAATTAGGCACAAAGCTGCTGGTGGTCAGGGCTCCTGAGAGAGGAACCTCCTTACGATATATTTTTGGGCTCAAGGATGTATTTCTATATGGTGGTTGTCTAGCAACCCCACGGGGACCAGCCAGATTAGGGTTGTTCTGCCACTGGTTGCTGATATTTAGTTGCTACTTAGTTTGATTCGGTTTCATATTAGTTAACTGATACTACTTACATACCAATTAGTGTCAAAGATCGAATCTATAATCAAAATGTTACGTTGCTGCAATCACTAGTTCCCTCTGTCAATGAATCAATAACCCGTTGGACGGAATATATTTAGGTGAGCATGCATTATTCGGCAAGGATATCCGCAGTAGTACTAAAGTTACCGACATAGCCCCAAGAATTGCGAAACTTAAGTGGCAGTGGACAGGACATTGATCGCAGAACGGATGGCCGATGGGGCTGAAAAGTTCTGGAATGGCGACCGCGAACCGGAAGACGGTGGACCGATGACCTGGTTAAGGTTGCGGGAATGCGCTGGATGCGAGACGCACGGGATCGTTCAGTGTGGCGACGCCTGGGGGAGGTTATGTCCAGCAGTGGGCGTCTTCGGCTGAAATGATGATGATGATGAAGCATGATTCTAATTAAAAACCTAGAGCCCCTGAGACTTGCATTGCTTAAGCCCGGTTTTTTTATCTCTAGTTAACTCAACCAATTGTTAAATATGCTAACCAATGGTTGAAAATTTCGGTAATTCACCATACTTCTTCAGTTATTGGCCTCAGAAATGGTCAAATAAGATTTATTTGACCATTTATTAAACTAAAAATTGACGAATCAACGCGTTTTACTGAAATTTTAAACCATTGGCTAGCATAGTTAACCATTAGTTGAGTTAACTACGGATCAAAAAACCATGTGCGTGTGAACTGAGGGACCACGCTGGTATTTCGCAAAATAAATATCGTAGGATTTAGTAGTATACTTAAACCAATTGTAGAACAAATCAGGGAATTTGTAAATAAATATATTAAAAACTACAGCCCTTAAAGTGTGGTCCCTCAGTCCTCACAGACTATTAGCCAGATCTCGGAAATTATCTGAAAAAATATGTGTTGTGACTACAGACATTTAGTAAAGAATTTGTAAAGATATTTATTAAATAACAGAACACAAAGCTTCAAAGATAAAATATATATAACGACTAAACTGTGGTCCCTCATTCCACACAAGAAAGATAAATATTTTAGTGAATATTATCGAATCAAATAAATAAACTCGTTCTTTTTCTACATAAAGTTTTAGTAAGAGACTTGAAACATTTTGTAAAAAAGAAATGGAATAAAAATATCGACGCAATTTGAAGATTATTAAAACTGGTCCCTCAATCCTCACATCCACTGACATATATGCATGTACTAGCTGCTAGACGAGAGTAATACCAGAAAGACTAGTGTACTTTACTTTTAGTAGAAAGTTTCTACTAAATAATAGTTATCTAAAACTGTGTATTTCTTACCGCTTAGCTGAGATAATATTATTTTTCAATCCTATGAAAATAGATAGAGTAGTGTGACCACACAATGAAACAAAATGTAGACAGTACTATTATACTTCATTTAAACTACATTACATTCATTATACTTCATTTATACTGACGCATTAAATGAAACGAAAACAATGTTGAACTGTTAATTTAATGTTATATTACATGGCATAAGTGTGTTTAATAAAAAAGTAGATAGTAAAAAAATAAAAAATAACACTAATACATTTATCTAAGTAAGTGAAATTTGCATGTAGCTTAATGAATGTAAGAATATTTGTTGGTCTGTACTTTCAATAATTTTGAAATGTTGGTCATCATAGCAAAAGAAAAGCTCATTCATATAAAAGTGGCATCGGTAATGACCAAGACCACCTGGAATTAATGATGGAATGAATTCAGATGCGCCCCTGGTTTTGTAGGTTTTGTTCTTTACTGTTATGGTAACTGGAACATTAGTAATATAACTTTTTTCAGTGCCATTCAAATCGAATGATATTATTTTTGAAAGCTCGTAATTGTAACTAACTTGGTCATTACAAGTGGTACAGTTCCTGTTTCCTTCATCGATGTTAATTGCCTCTTCCAAAATACCGATGCCAAATATTTCAATAATATTCATATTTAAAGGCAAAAACGCAACGTCTCTTTTGATTAAGTCTGATTGGCAGGACGTATTTAAACACATTTTTGTAAAAAATGCACTGAAAAAATATCTTACAAGTATATGTTCAAATATATATGTGATACTAGCTGACTCGGCAAACTTTGTTTTGCCATAAAAACACCAAACATTAATTTACCCTACACTACTCTACCTACCCTACCTACCCTACCCTACCCTACCCTACCTACCCTACCTACCCTACCTACCCTACCCTACCTACCCTACCTACCCTACCCTACCTACCCTACCCTACCTACCCTACCCTACCCTACCTACCCTACCCTACCCTACCCTACCTACACTACCTACCCTACCCTACCTACCCTACCTACCCTACCTACCCTACCTACCCTACCTACCCTACCTACCCTACCTACCCTACCTACCCTACCCTACCCTACCCTACCTACCCTACCCTACCTACTCTACCTACCCTAACCTACCCTACCCACCATATCTACCCTACATACCCTACCCTAGCCTACCTACCTTACCCTAGCCTACCTACCTTACCCTACCTTACATAAGAACCTTCTCCTAACAATAACAAACACAATAAAAAAAGAATAAGCGAAATCGGTTCGTGCGTTCTGGAGTTATAGCGTCAGGAAGGAAAACCCGACTTATTTTTATATAGTAGACTAGCTGTTGCCCGCGGCTTCGCTCCCGTGGGCCACCCCACAGGACCCGTTTTCGGGATAAAAAAATAGCCTATGTCACTCAGGAATAATGTAGCTTTCTATTGGTGAAAGAATTTTTCAAATCGGTCCAGTAGTTTCGGAGCCTATTCGGTACAAACAAACAAACAAACAAAAAAATCTTTCCTCTTTATAATATTAGTATAGATTACACTGACAATCATAAGTAATATGGTTTCCTTTCTCGTTTAATGGTCTAAAATGTTGTGAAGCATTATCATATCATTAGCATATTTATCATTTACTAGCTGACCCGGCAAACTTTGTTTTGCCATAAAAACACCAAACATTCATCTACCCAACACTACGCCACCTACCCTACCCTACCTACCCTACTCTACCTACCCTACCCTACCTACCCTACCCTACCCTACCTACCCTACCCTACCAACCCTACCAACCCTACCAACCCTACCAACCCTACCAACCCTACCCTATCTACCCTACCCTACCTACCCTACCCTACCTACCCTACCCTACCTACCCTACCCTACCTACCCTACCCTACCTTACCCAACCTACCCTACCCTACCCTATCCTACCTACCCTACCCTACCTACCTTACCCTACCTACCCTACCCTACCTGCCCTACCCTACATACCCTACCCTACCCTACCTACCCTACCCTTCCCTACATAAGAACCTTCTCCCAACAATAACGAACACAACAAAAAAAGAATAAGCGAAATCGGTCCAGCCGTTCACGCGTGATGCCGTGACAACGGAAAACGGGTTTCATTTTTATATATATAACAGTTAACATTTATTAACAATTTAATATTACCTGTGATAAGCCCTACGTATAAAAATAATCGTTTTTGACTGTTGTACCACCTGGAAGCAACTTTTTCGAAAAAGGAACCAGTTGCATCTATTATTATAGAAATTTTATGAAATTTTGCGTGATACTCATTAAAGTACTTAATTTGGCAGTCACTCCAAAAAAACAAACGAAAGTCTAGAAAAATACATATTTTACGAATAATATTCTTATTGTCTTGATTCACACTTTTAGCCAACATCAACAACTAAATAATTGGATTACTATGTGGCAAATGTTCTAATCTAGCATCTGACTTAATTTTTCTTAAGGCCGAC
This sequence comes from Anorthoa munda, assembly GCA_945859665.1. Classification (NCBI taxonomy): domain Eukaryota; kingdom Metazoa; phylum Arthropoda; class Insecta; order Lepidoptera; family Noctuidae; genus Anorthoa; species Anorthoa munda. Next base: position 52,933,413 of record OX243893.1, on the reverse strand, counting down.
ATGGATGGCAATATAGGAGAATTTTTGTAGTCTTCGCTACCAATCAGTTTTGAAGCCAACTCATTATGCACCATGACAGCAGGCTTATAACGAAGAACTTATTCTTTAACCAATTGTTGCCTCCTATAAGGCGTTAATTTTGACTTAATTTTCGAGGTATGTTTGAATTTAACATCAAAATTACGAACGTTACACATAAATTTAACAATTTTGTCAGTAATTTTTTGATTTGATATACTAATTGCCGCAAAACATTGGGTACAGTTCCCGTGCAAATTAATTTGATCATCTTCAATTTTCTTTTTCTTGAGCACCCATGTGCAGTGTAGTTTTGAACGTGTCCAAATTTTTTCCTTCAACATGCTGCTCCATTTGTACTTTGGCAACGTTTTGTATTGTCTGTACATTGAAATACCACTCCGTTTCTTATAACCACTTAAGGGTTTTATTTTTCTCCATTCATATGTATCAAGATTAAATGAATAGCACAAGCACACCATAGCTGTCAGGTAGCAAGTTTTTCTTGGTCAACGTGCCAGCAGCAAAAGAGAGCGGGTACACGCTGTGCACCTCCTTCCATAAACTTCCACCATCCGCAATTTGCATGGCATAATATCTATAGCACCACCTCGCCTATCGGGTAATAATATTATGTATTACACGTTATTATAATATAATATAATTTATTTATTTCTTACCACAAATTTACAGACAGTAAATTAAAGAGTCTACATACACAACACCCAGAGCCGGAACAACTATCTGTAGGTCATACGAATATTTGTTCTGTGCGGGAATCGAACCCGCGAAACGCAGCGCAGCAGTCGATCGCTCAACCACTGCCCAAACATTAAACATAAATTAACAGTTCAACATTGTTTTCGTTTCGTTTAATGCTATACTAAATGAAGTATAATAGTACTGTCTACATTTTGTTTCATTGTGTGGTCACACTACTCTATCTATTTTCATAGGATTGAAAAATAATATTATCTCAGCTAAGAGGATATAGAAATACACAGTTTTAGATAACTATTATTTAGTAGAAACTTTCTACTAAAAGTAAAGTACACTAGTCTTTCTGATATTACTCTCGTCTAGCAGCTAGTACATGCATATATGTCAGTGGATGTGAGGATTGAGGACCAGTTTTAATAATCGCTATCTTCAAATTGCGTCGATATTTTTATTCCATTTCTTTTTTACAAAATGTTTCAAGTCTCTTACTAAAACTTTATGTAGAAAAAGAACGAGTTTATTTATTTGATTCGATAATATTCACTAAAATATTTATCTTTCTTGTGTGGAATGAGGGACCACAGTTTAGTCGTTATATATATTTTATCTTTGAAGCTTTGTGTTCTGTTATTTAGTAAATATCTTTACAAATTCTTAACTAAATGTCTGTAGTCACAACACATTATTTTTTCACATAATTTCCGAGATCTGGCTAATGGTCTGTGAGGACTGAGGGACCACACTTTAAGGGCTGTAGTTTTTAATATATTTATTTACAAATTCCCTGATTTGTTCTACAATTGGTTTAAGTATACTACTAAATCCTACAATATTTATTTTGCGAAATACCAGCGTGGTCCCTCAGTTCACACGCACGTAAAAAACCGGGCTTTATGGTCCGCTAGCTAGATAACTGGCTCCGGGTCGGTACTTGCCCGTGGTCCCCCAGCCTAGTTCCCCTTGGGGTACCACGAGCAAATATTTTTGCCCGTGGAACCCCCTGAATAACAATCTTCTTATCAAATATATTTTTATTGCCCGTGGTACCCCATCTCAAACATTCAAATTTTTCATAAAAAAAACATTTCAAAAACGAACTGTTGCTTATGTGCATCTGGACCGAGGGCCCATTTTTTAAATCCTTGCGAAATGAAATAAGACTTAAAGGGAAATTAGTTAAAAATAGTAAAAACATAAAGCAATGGGCCAAGAATTTCTTAAACGTGAATTAAAACAGTTATGCTTAAATTACTTGGGCCCTCAATCCAGACGCGTGAATAAACTGGCATAGCCTACATCTCAGAAAATACTATCTCTGGGTAAATCATTTTTATTTAGGAATTTAGTTAAGAATTTCTTAAATATTTTAAGAAATTCCCAAATCTGTAGAATATGACATTACAGATTTTTGGCGGTTTAGCTTGGGCCCTCAATCCTTTAATGTCTCTACTGAGGAATCTGCAAAACATGAATTTATCTGAAGATATATATTAATAGGACTGTAATATATTTTGCTTAGATACCTCTGTAAATTAGTTAAAAAGAAATAATGACACAAAAGTGAATTGTTATAAAGTAAATGAGAATCGAATTTTACTATAACGTCTGGACTGAGAGCCCAATATTTTCGGCTTTATTGACTAGGTTCAACCACATAGATTAAGTCAAATTAACATATTTTTTTTTACTATTTTTTAATTAAAATGTTACATATCGTCCGTTCTTCTAAATGCAATACTTTAAGAGAAAATACATTTTTAATTTTTCATAGGAGAAAGTTTTGTAGGGTACATATGATTTTGTTACTTTTTGGGACGGAAAATCGTATGTCATTGTTTCTAAATACAGGATATGTAGCACCAGAGACGTCGCAATCAAAATCATTTCGATGAATAAAACACAATTGGTATAAATTTATGAAAACTATTTACTTCACTTATATTATATAATCTAAAAATACTTTGATATCGTAACATCAATTTAATTACAAACTATTTGTAACAACAATTCAAATAAACGGTTACGATCGGTATAAATATAAGAAAACTATTTACTTCACATAAATGTAACCTAAAAATAGTCTGATATCTAATATATAAAATTCTCGTGTCACAGTTTTCGTTCCCGTACTTCTCCGAAACGGCTTGACCGATTCTCATGAAACTTTGTGAGCATATTGAGTAGGTCTGAGAATAGGCTAACATCTATTTTTCATACCCCTAAGTGGGTAGGGTAGGGTAGGGTAGGTAGGGTAGGGTAGGGTAGGTAGGGTAGGTAGAGTAGGTAGGGTAGGTAGTGTAGGGTTGTTAGGGTAGGGTAGGTAGGGTAGATGAATGTTTGGTGTTTTTATGGCAAAACAAAGTTTGCCGGGTCAACTAGTTGTAAAATAAAATTTACCTACTTACAAACTTTTTGTAACAAATTTTCTAATAAACAGTTTAAATTATCAAAAAATTTGTTCAAAGAAGCGAGTGAGCGAAGTTTGTATGCTGATTTTTAGTTATGAACGCTAAATAATAATGTTATTTTTTAATGCTATAATTTTTATGCGAAAATAGCGGCTAACTATATGCCCCTATTTTCGAAGATGAAATCAGATTTTGTCGTCGATTATAACAACATGGATATGAAATTTAAAGTCCAGATGAGTACCTACCTATCTACATGTTGTTTTAAAATTAAACTTGTCACTAAAATGTATTAAAGAAAAATAAATAATAATAAAAATATAAAAAAACACGACTGCGCTACCAAAAACACGAATTGCAGTCGGATGACCTCTTAGACGTTAAATAGTGTTCCATAGAACAGTCTCCCAACTGTAGTTCGTGATTTTAGCAGCGCAGTCATGTATTTTTAATATTTTTTATCTTTACTCTTCAAAATTAGGATCAGCCAAACCATATGTCACAATGTGTAAATAAATAGGTTGTTCTTCTCTACTATTGTAAAATCTAAGCATTAAATCATCATAACAGACCATGCGGCCGTTTACGAAACCATGCCCCTTGTAGTGACCAAGATCAGCCGGTTTCAACGGGGGGACAAATTCAATAACACCTAATATTTTAAAATATTTTATTATATATATTATTATATATTATTATTATATTTTATTATTTTATATTATTATTATATTTTATTATTTATATTTTTTTATTTACATACCAGTTCCCAAGTATGTGTTAATGCAATAAAGTGTTCAAGATATAATAAAATATGCCTTAATTAAAACACAATAATCAGAAATTCTCGATGACGATGAATTAACACAGGAAAAATGCATATTATTCTTCAAATTAAATAAGCAATATTAAAGCGATCTGGGTACCTACCAACTTACTTCGATATCACAAAACAGAAACACTGATAATAATAATATTTACTGCACTATTAAATTTGTCAGCAATGTTAAAGATTTCCTTCTGAAGAGAGATTTGGTTTCGAATGACTGACAGATGTTAACTTGACATAACACTAGTTTATGGCGCGAACAAGAGAAGATCACAAGGAGATCGAGAAAGAAAGATTGCGAGTTTGATCAGTAGTAAACATGATAAAACTTGAAGAGAAATACAGTCGTTATATTTCCCGATTGTAAGTTTAGATAAAAATACGTGCCTAGTGAAATGTCGTTTACGTTATTCTCCATTACATTGTGCAATTAGTTACTTTGTAAAAGTACATTACCAAGAAAGATTTGTTTTATCCTCGCCCGAAAAGGACCCATGTAATAATGACTTTTCCTGACAATTGACCTGTCTTCCCTTTAAAATAATGCATCAAAAAAACAGTCGCTTCCGACAGTACAAGCAGTAAATATTTACTTTAGACGCTTAAAAATAGCTTGTATGAGGATACATACTGATCAGTCCAAAAAAGTAACAAAATCATATGTACCCTACAAAACTTTCTCCTATGAAAAATTAAAAATGTATTTTCTCTTAAAGTATTGCATTTAGAAGAACGGACGATATGTAACATTTTAATTAAAAAATAGTAAAAAAAAAATATGTTAATTTGACTTAATCTATGTGGTTGAACCTAGTCAATAAAGCCGAAAATATTGGGCTCTCAGTCCAGACGTTATAGTAAAATTCGATTCTCATTTACTTTATAACAATTCACTTTTGTGTCATTATTTCTTTTTAACTAATTTACAGAGGTATCTAAGCAAAATATATTACAGTCCTATTAATATATATCTTCAGATAAATTCTTGTTTTGCAGATTCCTCAGTAGAGACATTAAAGGATTGAGGGCCCAAGCTAAACCGCCAAAAATCTGTAATGTCATATTCTACAGATTTGGGAATTTCTTAAAATATTTAAGAAATTCTTAACTAAATTCCTAAATAAAAATGATTTACCCAGAGATAGTATTTTCTGAGATGTAGACTATGCCAGTTTATTCACGCGTCTGGATTGAGGGCCCAAGTAATTTAAGCATAACTGTTTTAATTCACGTTTAAGAAATTCTTGGCCCATTGCTTTATGTTTTTACTATTTTTAACTAATTTCCCTTTAAGTCTTATTTCGTTTCGCAAGGATTAAAAAAATGGGCCCTCGGTCCAGATGCACATCTGTTGCTTGACAAATAAAGAAATACAAATAAATAATTGTTTACCAGTGGGTAATTGTTTACCAGTGAGCAACTGAGCGAAATAGACGGATTGCAAGTAACGTTTAATTTAAAAAAGTTGTTATGAGAATTTTCAATAAAAAACAATGTTGACCCTGGAATAATATAAAAAACGTAAGACAGAATTTGAAGAAGAAAATGGAATGAGCATCTTGATCGCGGTTCCATTATTTTTTAATATTTGCGAAACGAAATAAGAATTAAAGAGAAAATAGTAAAAACTAAGCCATGAAATTCCAAAACCTGAAATAAAACTGTTATTATTACTATTGTGTTTATTTGGGCCCTCAATCCAGACGCTTGCATAAAGTGGCATAGCCAAAATCTCAGAAAGTACTAATCTCTGGATTAATCATTTTTATTTTATTTATGATAGTTTTGATAATGTGCGGTTACATTACAAAGTGACTAATCACATTATGTAATGGAGAATAACGTAAATGATAGTAATTCTTTTTCTCTGAACAAAACTATCGTGTTACCATAGCGGGGGTACCACGGGCCAAATAATTTGCCCATGGTACCCCTTTGTCCCCCTTGGGGGTACCACGGGCAAAAATATTTGTTCGTGGTACCCCGAGGGGGACTAGACTGGGGGACCACGGTCAAGTACTGCTCCGGGTCTGGTTTGTGCGACGTCTCCGCACCAGCAAGACAATCTTACTATAAATATTGATACAAAATGTCATTATTCGTTTACGTTTTGCAGATTATGTATCTGCAAATAATTAATATAGGTAAATACATTCTTCAAACGATGGCCAGGAATCGCAGATAGAAATAGCTATCAACCCTCAAAACCCTGCAGTCTAAGGCTTAACACACATTGCGATTTTATTCGGGCGAATAAAATTCGATGAAATTTACTATTTCCGCGCTAACTTTCACTATTATTGTAGGGTTCCTTAGCCAAATGGCAAAAACGGAATCTTCATAATTTAACTCTGTCCGGATGTTTAATGGTGACTTGGAAGTATTGGCACAGACATATTGAAGTAATGTGTAGATCTGTGCGCCGCTAAACAATGGTTAAATGAGATCACGAAATCATCTCGAAATCAAACCGATGGAAAAGCACTCATCACATAGGGATTCTAGTGATGCTACAGCGTAGCTGATCCGAATGGCTTGCTACGCAGCACCATCGTAGTAGATAACCGAAACACGCTACGCGAAAAGCTAATTTGTCGTAGACACTTTTCAGAAACATTTAGCTATCTGAAATCTGTAATTATTGTCTTATTTACAAACAGTTACAAAGTTATACAATATTGTCAATAAATAGTGATCTGGATGACTTAACACTGGGCGACTTAACAGTGCTGACTCCAGCACGTGATATTGATGATTGCTCCAAATTAATCTATATCGACAATTCTCCTTTTAATATGTTGGTACAAAACATAAGAAGCGATAATCGAAATTTTTCAGGCTTGCATGTTCTCCTAATTATCAGATCACAAATTGACTGGGATGTGGTTATTCCCACAGAGTGATCTCTCGGACTCCATTCATTCCGCTTATGAGTGGTTATCAGTCCGCATACAGATAAAGTAACAGAACACAAAACGAGAGCGTTATTGTGTATTATAAATAGGCCCTTACCTATAAGACACTAGAACCGTCGCTAGTAGATGCTAACTGTCTTAATATAACTATAAGCCCACAAACAGTGATTAACTGTATTTATCTGAAAGAAATGTCAGCAAGTTCCTTGAATCACTGAACAATATTCTCCTTACATTAGCGTCATACAAAAACGTCATCATTACTGTTTGAGCGTCAAAATGGAGGGTCCAAATCTCCTGTGTCTGTTATACATATTAATATAGACATATCGCCATCATCTTCAGATACGAGAGGCCATACTTACCTGAACCTATTAGCCTCACATTTTATGTTGCCTGCGTATGATATCCCCGCCCACAATCAAACATGACTTGATCACGTGATGGTAAAAACAAAACTCTCGGTAAAATGTGTAGTCACCCATACCACCCTAACTGATAACTACAGAGTTATTATAAGTCTGTGTCGTACCAGCACTTCACACCGTTCATTAAAAACATTAAAAACTATGAAACGTATGGAGTATCCATCATTCGACGAGTTAAAACAACTAATTACGAGTATTAAAACAATTAATTTTGACAATATTTGCGCATGCAATGCAATTACTGTCTCGAGATATAAGCGGTTAATTAAGTCGTGGATTACTCCTGGACTTCTAAGATGCATGCGTAACCGGATCAGACTCCATCTCAAGTGCAAAAAACATCCGATGACGAGATTGCAAAAATAACCTACGCGCTGTCCCAATTTTTGCAACAACATTAAAAAAAAAGTTAATCCAGAGTATGATAGGGTGGCACTCTCTAAATGTGAAGGCAACATTAAAAAAATGTGGAAACTATTAAATCAATCACACACACCACGAAACATAATACTCCATCCATGGATCTGATTAATCTAAAACAACCTTAAAACTCAGTCAATGAGATTAACAAATTCTATGGAGGATAGGGATGTCTTTAGCGAGACCCATGACCAGGTTTGACCTGGCCTCCTGATACCCTTCTGCTATGCCACCTTGCCCTTTTTCTGTTGTTCTTTTGCCCACGGATGTAGATGAGAGCAAAACCATCATAGCATATCACAAAACTAACCGTACAGTAAGGGGTGACGACGTCCCTAGTGAATTAATTAAAAGATATTCTAATATATTGTCCTATCCCATTGTGTTAATTTGTAACAAATGCCTCTCCACATGTGTATTTCCCGCTGAACTAAAAAACCCCTAGTTCACCCAGTTCATAAGAGTGGTAGCAGGGATTGTGTCAATAACTACCGCCTAATATCCATTTTGCTTAAGTTATCAATAATGCTAGAGAAAGTTATAAACAAGCAGCTAACAAACTACTTAGAAACTAAAAAAATATTATCCGCAAACCAATTTGGGTTCCGTAGAGGCAGATCAACTGGTGACGCCGTACATCAACTAACGGATACCATAATTACTAATCTAGATGACAAAAAACAAGTACTCATAATTTTTCTCGATTTAGCTAAGGCTTTTGACACAGTATCTGCGCCACTCTTGCTAAAGGATCTGGAATGTGTTGGAGTCCGTGACGAACAGTTAAAGTTATTTGAAAGCTGCCTAAAGGGCAGAGCTCAACGTGTTGTGATCGATGAGAGGTGTGACCATAGACAAAAACTTGAACTATAATACCCACATAGATAATGCTATCCAAGAGAGTTAAAAACCTCATCTTCATTTTTAAAATCAAAATCATTTTTTTTTTATTTTACATAGGCCTACATGGGCACTTATAAAACGTCGACAAAAGGCGCACGGTTCGGGTTGGTCGTTTCCTATGGAGAAGAACCGGCAAGAAACTCCATGGTTACTCTTTTAAAAATAAAGTTTGTTTTTACAATATTTCCATGTTACAGCATTACTTAAATATGGAGAGGACAACGTAGGCCCGACAATAAAACGTTAGAAACTAAAAATAAAAAGTAAAACGAGATATAAAGTTATCAAGCAATAAATGTTATCAAGCATCTAGGAATCTAGAAGGCCTACAATGTTCACACATTCACAAAACAATCGGTAAAAGCATCTAAGATACAATGGTAAAAAATAAATAAAAATAAATGTATAACAAGACTAAATTAAACATGTGGCACAAATGTAGTTATCAGTGCTGTAACTATTATTAGCAAAGGGTTATTAAGACGATTGAAAACCATTGTCAAAAGTCCAATTAAAAGAAGAGAAAAAAAAGAAAAATGAGATTGAGAATAGTTAGAGACATCCACATATTTGTTCCGTTTATGAGTTACCAGGGAAGCCGCATGCGCAGAAGGTGCTAAAATTTTTATCTTCAACGTAGTCCTTGATTTTATAATATGCTTTTTTAATAAGGACACGTTTGATGAAGTTTTTGAACTTTCCATCGGTCAGTTCTATATCTGACTTTGGCAACTTGTTATAGAAGCGTATACTGTTTATAAGAAAAGACTTGCTAGTTTTCGTTAATCTGATTTTGGGTATTACAAAGCCTACGAAATGTAGCTGATGCTAAAGTCCTCATTTTTTTTACTTTGCACTATGTCAGTTCATATTAAACTAGTGCATAACTGTTTGGGGTAGTGCCCCCTAATCATATATGTTGAAAGTCGAACGAGCACAAATAACAGTACTTAAGGTTGCCCTGGCTTTACCATTCTTTCACTCTACCACTGAACTCTATGATAAGTGCAAGGTTTTCACTGTTCGACCACTCTTCATCATACAGACACTATTACGCAAACATACTGAATTGAAGTACGACCCATCTTTGTACTCTCATAAATGAATCAAAACCAATGAGTGCTCAACAAATCGGTACAAAAGTAGTCTCTCACATCGTAACTACTGCTTCCTTGGCAATTATTTATATAATAAAATAAATTCTTCTCTAAAAATATACCCTCTTACAGCAGCTAGCGCGCAGGATCAGAGGCGAACGCGCTTAAATCGCTACAGCGCAGACTGCCTTCACGTGTGCCGCAGTGCATCGTGTCGGTGGCGGCGGCAGTGGTTAACACATATAAAAGGCCCTTCTCAGGGCCACACATGTATCTGATTATTAAATGTTTCTTTATATCAGAATGTCACAAAAACGTTACCTACCTATTCAAAACCAAACCAACCTCTCAACTGTCCTAATTTACACGAGGCAGTCAAAAATAAACATTAGTACACTTACAGACGAAACAACATCCAAACATGATGCATACAGGACCTACCTACCTATTAATTACTATACTATTAGTTAACGAACGAAATCATAAAATTATGTATCTACCCATGTACATACATACATACATACATACTTACCTAAGTAACTTAGGAATACAAACAAGCCAAGTGTAAGCAAATTACGATAAAGACAGGACAGAATATTTACTAATTATGCAAAGATGAAGTTGTCTTCAGTCAGCCACTCTAATATATTACAACCCCCACACAATCCCTATAACGACCCCCACACATACACTATAACGACCTCCACACCCACAATAAAGACCTCCACGCCATACACCTCAACTTCCTCCAAACCATTAAATAATAACATTCACCCCAAAGCACAATGACCTCTACATCACAGTATAACGACCTCCACGCCACACTATAACGACCTCCACACTACTCCATAATGACCTTCACGCCACAAAATAACGACCTCCACACCACACCATTACGCCCTCCACCCCTCATAAACAGGCCCCTTTTTTCCAGTGGGCACTTTGGGCAAGTACCCAGGGCCCCGCGATCGATAGTGGCCCCCCTCAGATCAAATACAAAGTCCCTAGTTCCTGTCAGATCACCAAACGATAACCAATATTTATTACCAAAAAACTTATATAATTCGAAGAAAGCGAACCTAAATTAGTGACTGCAATACAAACTTACTAGCTTTTACATGCGCGAAGCTATTCTACTCCTGCCCAAAACTTAGGCTTTCCGACTTCAGCATGCTTAGATAAATTTAAATATATAATGGTATACTAAGCACATACACATTTTAAAGAAAAATCTTCAGTAGTACACTCAGCAGTGTGACTAGCTCCATTTAAATTAAACGAACGAAGCGAAGCATGAAGCTCCAAGTTTGAATTAACCAATTAATTTAATTGAGAAATTACGCAGAAGATTGAAACAAAATGTGTTTGACTTTATATTTAAGGAGATGGTGGAATGGAATCCTATACAACTTTGGCCCTAGTTTGAATATCGATGTCCAAGAAGAATTTATGCCACATTAGTTGGGTATACAAATGCTAATAATAGGCACATATTTTATTTCTTTACAATGAGTTTTAATAAAACAATGGAATTTGTGATCTGATAGATTTTTTTTTGAGTACTTCGGTTCACATTGAGGTTTTTTTTTATTATAAATGAAGACTTTTTTATTATTACTTCCGTATATTTTACATAAAAACAATAATTTATCAAATATCCATTCGCAACATAGCCAGAGAAGGCATTCGCAAAATGACGATTCTTTTAGTACTTAACAAATTAGTGTGGTATGATGGAAAATACGTATTTTACGAAGTATTTTGGAGTAAAACTACTCTAACATATTAAAAACCACAAATACTAAGATCATATCCATAACGCTGCATTTCTCTTCAAATAACATAGAATTTTTAAGCAGTAACCTGTAAATGCTAAAAGAGTTACTTTTGTGGACTATATTGCATTTATCTATTCGTTTCATGTGATTGTTAATAAAAATATATATTTAACCTTGTTTATCTACTTTCTTTGTCTATTCTAACAAAATAGTGTTTTGTCAAAGTCATAGGGGCCCCATTATCCTAATATGCCCGGGGCCTCCAATAGGTTAAAGACGGCCCTGCTCATAAAAGATAATTTAATGAATATTTTATAACAATTCAATAATAATTTATTAATAATCCAATAATAATTTAATAATGTTTATTATGATAATTAAATAATATTTTTTATAAGAATTGTTTTTTCTTTTTTCGGGTTCCGTTGCCAAATGGCAAAAAACGGAACCCTTAGTCCCTTTTCACACGCTCCGGTTGCCGGGTACCCGGCGGCGAATGTCAATGCCATGGACGCCGGTAAGTGTGAAAGCAAACATACATGCCGATACACTTCGCCGCCGGTTACCCGGCACCGGCTACCCGGAAACCAGTGCGTGTGAAAAGTCACTTATGGATTCGTCATGTCTGTCTGTCTGTCCGTCCGTATGTCACAGACACTTTTTTCCGAAACTATAAGAAGTATGCTGTTGAAACTTTGTAAGTAGATGTATTCTATGAACCGCATTAAGATTTTTACACGAAAATAGAAAAATACAATAAATTTTGGGGGTTCCTCATACTTAGAAATGAAACAATTTTTATTTTTTCATCACATCCGTACGTGGGGGTATCTAGGTAGGTCTTCAAAAATGATATTGAGATTTCTAATAAAAAAAAATTCTAAACTGAATAGTTTGCGCGGGAGACACTTCCAAAGTGGTAAAATGTGTGCCCCCCCCCCTGTAACTTCTAAAATAAGAGAATTATAAAACTAAAAAAAATATGTGATGTACATTACTATGTAAACTTCCATCGAAAATACATCTAAAATTGTAAACCGCAATTTACCAAGTACGGAACCATTCGTGCGCGAGTCCGACTCGCACTTGGCCGATTTTTTTAGTTACTGTACTTATTCCTTCCTTTTTCTTTTCTTTTACCAAAGGTCAATATTTTTAAATAAATTATTAATAATCGATGTTTTGTGGGAGGAGGGGCTGGTAATCTGTGTGACAGGATTTCCTAGTGCAGATACCAGTCTCCCACAAAGGATTTATCTAATAATGTTGCACTTTTATGTAATAGTTTGTAGGACACCTTTGTGGAAGAGAAATAAATATTTATGTTATGTTATAAGAAACATCTTATGACCAATTCAGTGGCCAGGTAAGGTTATTGCGGATTTAAATATGTATCGAAAATATTTTTGAAACAACAGACAAATTATACCACGAAGGTTTCTCGTGGAGCCAGACCAAGACGTGTATGATTTTACAATATTTTTGTAGATATGTTTCAGAAAATTTTCATTATGTGTTATTACTTGTTTTACTGATATCCTGTTCTGACCGACTCATGGGCAAATTCCTTCTGTCAGTTCTGCTACCTTTCACAAGCCCGTGCTTCCTCTTTTCACTTCTGACGAAATCTGACTGTATCGCCATCTCCTTCGTTGTCTGCCGCGATCCCGTTTTTTTGTCTCAGTGCTACTTTGTGCTACTTTGAGGCATTGTCTTTACTACGACTGAATTAAACTATTTACTTTCCATAAATGGACTACAATGCTCACGCTCGTCATCCCTATATATAATAATATCACAATTATTATTATTAGGTACACCTACACCATTCGTTTCGCTATGGTAAAGATTAAATAATTATGACGTAAATATGTTTTGTGAATATAATATGTCATTAATTATACTGAAACTCGATCCCACAACATAAACATCCTATTATAGTGCGGGTTCTTGTTGTGTCGGCCGGTAGTACTAGGAAAACAACGCTAGCTTAGTAGCTATCAAAGAAAGTAGGTGTAAGTAGATAAGGAATTTATTATTATTTTGTAGTATAGATAACCATCGTATCTCCAAAATCTTAAGGATATGAAAATGCAAAATACTGTAGTGTCTAAGGTAGTGCTACCAATTAATGATCGATTTAGCCGCCGTGGTAAAGGAAAAAAATCCTTTTTAGACTTAGAATATAGGAGTTAGGCATGGGTTAGGTATGTATTTTTTCCACACGCCTGGTTAAGATGTATAATGTCGATTGACCTTGTAAGTGCGGATGACTTTGAATGGATCGTATTTACAAATAAAAAACTTTTTTTAAACAGTCTTTTTATCTTACCGTGCATTTTCATTCAAACCAAATGTGTATACAAATTTCATCTTAATCGGTTGAAGATAACTGCATTAAAATTCAGTTGCAAGATTTGACCCAAACACACATACATACATTGCAAGTTAATAAAAAGCTTGTAAAAAATGGTAAGGAAGACTCGTTTAATAAAAACAAAATATAACAAAATTTAACCAAGCCCGGCGCAAAAGATAGTATTATCAATTTTTTTTAAATATAAGGCAAATAAATTACTTACATTCGCGATTCCTAAAAATAATTTAGATATATTTAATATTTTAGATATAATTAAATGAGAGAAATATTTATAATTTAAACTTTTATGGGCCAGGATTTAAAAAATCATGGCTATTAAACAATATCTAACTTTTGTAATTCAATATCTTACTTTTACGGATGAATATCTTGTCAAAAACAACAAATACAACCCTTTTTAAAACTACGTAGGTATGTACTGAAAGATTACTTTATGTTACATGTTTATTTATTATTCCGTAAAACTTAACATAGACAACTAAAAAAAATAATTATACGTAGTGAGAACATTACTTGGGTTTTATTTAAAACCTTGCTAGACAAGTTAGCATTTACTATTGATGAAAACTCATTAACTATTAAGTGCTAAGAAGAAATGCCTGTTTTTGTTTCTTCGTTTATTGACACCGCCTTCCGAAATTGACGTTATTTTTCAGTTTGTAGTGTTTTTTTTTATTTGGAAGTCGGCTACCTGTTTATAAGTCATAAGCAATACTGCTTAAAAATATAATGCAATATGATTATAGTAGACTGGTTCATTCATTGCTTTCACTATTTAGCAACTTTTATACCGATTACAGATATAAAAGTCACTTAAAAAAAAACACATATTTTTCTTTTTTTTTAATTTCTATGATAGCCATTAAAATAAAAATCAAAACAATTTATATAATTATATTTTACACATTATAATGAAAAACATGGCATTCTTTTTTTTGCGCCGGTGTTTGTCGATTTTTGGGTCACATTTGACGAGTGTTTTTTGTATGGGGATTGTCACCAGCCCGTGGACCACGACCCTGTTGGCGTGAACGAAGCCACGAGTGCAGCTAGTATCTACCTAATATAAAAATCAATTTTGCCTATTGCCATGCGTTTAGTCTCGCTAAAACTCAAAAATGGCACGACCATTAAACAGATTTTTTTGTTGTGTTTGTAATAAATTGTCAGGACAAGGTTTGTATTAATAAAAGTTTTAGAAAAGCCACTAAAAACAATTTACTTCCCTAAGAGGGAGACCTATTTTCAGCAATGGACGTCTTTCGGCTGAAATGATGATGATGTAGCCGGGCCGGGTCACCTTATAAATTTAAATTTTGTTCGAACGTTCCTACAAAGTTATTGCGGTATGCAAAAGTAGATATGGCATTTCGGACGATTTAGATTGTCGTAGGTGTATGTAACATAAGAACTTGTCATTTCTTTGTGTTCTCCGCTTCCCGGAAGACATCTCTACGCAAGCTCACCGCCCGCGCCAGCCGATTTTGTAAACATAATAAGTAGTTGCAGCGATCCCCACGGTATTTATGCGGCATCGAGTTGGAAGTTACCAACTCATTCAATTTGAAAAAATTAATCAATCTGCCTAGCCCAACTACATAATAATATTGCGGTTAGCTCCCGGTCTAACCGAATGCAGTTTAATTCCATTCGTAGATAATATTTATTTGGAGCGACTATTTAATTGACCTCCGACTACTTGACCATATGAAATGGTGTAAACAATAAACAGACATACGATTGCAGCTATCCCAAGTGATTGCCGTCATTTATTGAAGAGTTCTCATGTGTATTTCCGAAATTCTTTATCAGATCTTGATGAAATTTAAATGGGACCACATGTCAAGCACCAGCTTTCAAAGAGAAAAGATAAGAATCATCAAAAGGTTATTTATATTTATTTGTAAAACAAAGGTGTAAATATTTACATACTTAAACACTAAACAAAAGTAAACTATACAAACTTATACCAAACCTAACTACTTACACTATATACACCAGAAATACATACACACATAGGCATCGAAGTACTTCTCCACATCGCTGTCATCCGGGAACGTGCCCAGATGACTGGCGGCATTGCCACGTTGAATGGCAATGCTGATTCTTTGCGCAAAGAAAGATCCAGTCGGCGACAGTTCTACTTAAAAAGGAGACGTGCACTCAGGCTCCATGACCCAAGAGTTTCAACCCCAAACGGCTCAAACAGTTTTGAACCGTTAATTACCAATTAGGTTACAGTATTTGCGCCGCTTGAGTGCCTCAGCCGCATCATCAAAATCGGTTCACCTAGTAAAAAGTTCTGAGGTAACACACATAAAAATAATACACGAATTGATAAACTCCTCCTTTTTGAGAAGTCGGTTAAAAATACAGTCGAATTGATAACCTCCTCCTATTTGGAAAGTCGGTTAAAAATATAAAAAATGCTTAGAAACGAGTAAAAGAGTAGGTATTCCAACATACTTGCAATAAACTGTGTTGTGACAAACAAGGAATATCGCAGCTTGCAACTTAAAACAAAACGAATACCCAATGCAAACGGACGCCTTGTTGTTAGCAACCCCAAGTGGCTTCAGTTACTTGTTAAGTAGAAGCTTATTTTTGTGTAAGACTCTATGCTAATAACCAGAAAGAAATTAGGGAGGTTTTAGAGACGTGTCTCGCCGAACTTCGAAGTGATCGCTATGCGGCTCCTCCTTCCCGTGCCATTGGCGTTGGGCGGCACAGCTCCGCCAATGAGGCCGCGTTTAGCCCCACTCGCTGCCATTTCGTATGACTAAGATTACGTTTTCCTCGATTAAGAAAAATTACCATTTTTCAACAATTATGCCACAAATATGCGCGGTAAAAATTGTTGCATAACGGAGAGTCACATGTCATTGTGCAAATTACTGGACTAAAGGGGAGTAGTATATCGAAGATTTTTAGCGTTTACAAGGAGAGTGTGGTTTCGTGTTTAGAGCTTGGGTAATTAACCACATATTCAGGTAACAAGTGTGAGGACGCCTACCACAACGGCGGGCGTCGAGCTTTACGTTGATGTGTTCGAAGCGTGTGACATTCGTATTCGCTCGTGGAGTAATTGAGTCAGTCCGCAGCTCGGCCACGGCGCGCGTCACTCGCATCGCGCTCCGCTTGCGTCAAACGTCCGACGACCGAAAGCGAACCTGCGCCCGCCCGCCCAGAGTGCGCCTATAACGTCTTTTTAAAAATAAATCCCAATACTATTCACAATTAATGTTTATAAATAGTTAGTAGTTAGTCAAGCTGAACAAATTCACGTGTTTAATAACAAGCGAAAAAGTTTACCAAAAGTGATTTTACAAACTATTAATTAAAAACTTTGTAGTGTTTAAACAAGGATGTTAATATTATAAGAAGACTTTTGGATTTCAAGACGCCTGTGGAGAATTATCTTCACACCAAAATAGAAAAAGTGGGTGAGTACATAATTGAATTAGATTTAAATTGTTCAAAATTCAATGTAAAATAAACAAATTGATTCATTTAGATTGAAATGTAAGCTTATTAATTAGCTTCCCTTTTTATTATTAAAGGTAATTCGGAGGTAGGTAGTTAAGTCATATGTAATTTATGTAGGTATAAGCAATGTTGTTTCTCTTAATTAAATCAATATTTAATTAGACGTTCTATAGCTTTTCTTATCTGAATGAGATGGCGTTTATATTGCAAGCCAGTGAAAAGTGCACCACATGCAAATATTTCAAACGCAGAATATTATCGCAGTAAAAATACCTACATAACTTACCGGTATGATTTATGCTCTGATTGAAGTGCGCCACATCATCACAAATTCATATTAAAATTTTAAGACTAATTAAAACAGATGTCTATCTACTTTAATTACCTACTTTCAGTTTATAACTAAAATAGTTTTGAAATAATAATTTAATGATTGAATATGGATATATTGAGAGTAATTAAATAACAAAGTAATCCAATTATTTAACTGAAAATTATACGTTTCTATTAAAATATTATCGAGTGATGAGAGGATTTATTTCATGGACTAAATGATTTTATTAAGCTTGATTACAAGTTTGTATCCTGCACCACAAATGCCAAATCAGTTTTTATGATGTAGGGATTTGTCTGGCATTTTAATATTAATTTGTCGCAAAAAATCTGTATTTGACCTGTTTATATTGATTTTTCAAAAATGCCAGACCAGAGAATAATAATTGTAAGGCATTGGAAAATAATTGTACGAAAAATGCTTTTAATCCGTGTTTTTTAACTTTTGGATGGTATGGAATGGAAAACATCAAGTGTAATAACTTTAACTATTAATTTCAGATAATACCGATTAATAAACATAAGCTTTCGCAGAAGGTTTAAAATGCTTTAGAATCAAATATTTTAACATAGAACTTGGACACAGGAAAACGAATGAGTTAGTAGATATTTCAAGATTCGTAATAAAAAAATTAGAACCTGTTATTTGTAAATATTATAACTTCTTTCTCCCTTAAGCTCATAATGACGCTCAAAGCGGGGCCAAGCAGAATCTTAGCAAAACGGCATCTCTTTACTGCCAATTAATATGTAGGCTATTTTGTAAAATATCGAGTTGGTGCTTAGTTGAATACCAACTGACCACAGTTGGTCGTCTTCTTAAAGAAATAAATAGTGTGGTAGATCCAAAGTGGCCCCTTATTGATAAGTATATAGTCAAATTTTCCAGTACCTACCTATTTATGCTTCTTCATGTTACTTCCAGTTTATCAAATAGCCCTAAACTTTGGCACTACCACGGCATCGCCGGTGGAAAGATTGATCAAGATTAGGTATTTTATTTTAATTTTAAATAGCCTTCCGCCTTTTTTAATAACAACGTAATAAATGCGCTGGACTAATGTAGATATCTACTATTTATTAGTTAAAATATTTCAATAGACTGCCAGAACAAGGACCAGTTTTTTATCCCTAGTTAAGTCCCTAGCATATTTAACCATCGGTTATGTTAACTAAAGAACAAAAAACTGATCCTTAGAGCAAATAAGTACAATTTCAGAAAAATATGAATATTTTGTGGAACAGGATTTTTTGTGGTGTACTATTACAGACCCTATGATAGATTATATGTAATAGATTTTATAATGATTGTAAACATATGAATATCGATACTGTTTTGCATACGTTACAGACCTTATTGTGCTGCTGTTGGTACATATTTAGTTTTTGTGTATCAAAGGCATGTGCTTCCAATCCATACCATATATTATTCTACGTTGACTCTTTATAGATTGGATTACCACCAACTGTTTAGGTCAATGAATCTACATGTTAAATAGAAGGTGCCTACCTACTTACCTATAAGATTATTTGAAAATTTACTTCTAAATCTAAATGTATATTGTCTACAGTGGCCCGGAGTACCGATGGGTCGGGCCTCGATGGAGGCTGCGAAGACGACGTCTCGCGGCTGACTCCAGGCCTGCATCCAGAAACAACATTCGACATGAACGATCTGCCCTCAAACGCCTACACGTTGGACACTCGCAGAATGCAATTATATTCGCACCCACACGTTCATCCCACGGTGAGTCAACGCCTTTGTTTCAGGTACCTACCTCCGGTTATCTGATACAAAAGGAACGCCTCTAGAATTTTCTCGAACTAACCTCTGATGGGATGACAAAAGTAGGCAGTGATAATGTAAAAAGACGTGGTTGCCCTTGCACAAGAAGATAGAAGTAGTCGTATGGAGTAAAACAAGTGACGTCTGTGGTGCGATGTCTTGACGTGTACCGATTGAACTGAAAACATCAAAAGTTCAAAGGTTCGTTGCTAATCTGTTTCTTTCATGGAAAACATATACGCATAGCGCCAGGAAACAAAACACGTTCAATGTGTCAAACAAAATGACGAAAAGAACGGTTAGAACTAATACGAATCGAATAAACTGAGGCAAAACAAATCCGACTTTTAACCATAAAAACGTCGACAGCAATAATAAAAATATAACGTTGAAAAGCTGAAATGCGTTGCAAGGCGCAAAAATAAGAATAATTTGAAGGTATAGTACGGGCCCGGGCGTAAGGTTTCCACTCTGAGAGTGGCCATTCGACTCGCCTTCGTTCCTCTAACAGTTCACATGAACAAATTCATTATTTTTTTCTGAGTCATGTTCACTGACCCTACCATTCCTACTATGTTCATCGTTATGCATAAGCAAAATTATAAACTAATGTAATCTACCTAATAAAATTCATAAACTGACAGACAACGCGTAGCTTAAACTACTGGATCCAGAAGCTTCACATTTTGCAATAAAGGTCTTTTATAACTATCGAGTGCGATTTTTTCAAAATTCTGTTACTAAAAGTTTTGTGCAACAGGGGATGAAAATTGTGTTGGTGTTGGTCGTTTTTTTCGAGGTAAAATCGGAAATTCATAGGCATAATTAAGTTATAAACAGCCTTCAATTTTGGATTCTGTAGGTACCTTGCAAGGAACTAACTCGTTATAATTTGATAAATAAACAATAAGACATTGTCAATTGTAAATAAATCATGTTTTCTCGCGTAATTAATTTATTTTAATAATATAATTACTTTCATAATAGGCAGTGGTGATCATGACGTTTAGCCGCCAGGCACCGCGCTATCGCAACACTGAACTCATGTTATCAAAGATGTCTTCGTCACCGCCCGTTACATCACCGACCTTGTTTGTTTGACTTTTTCTTGCCATTTTATCACTGTTTTAAAAGTTACTAATTTTTCTAGTACATAATTATGAACCAAATAAGACAAATGCTGCTCTAACTAGGCCTGGGTTAAAATATATAGATAAAAAATGTTGGGTTATAAGACAGTAATATGAGATTAAACCTATATTTCTTTCTGATGTCTGTTTTTTCTCAAATTCATTTTTTTATTTTTTTATTTGCTTAAGTGGTTTTACGAGAAATGATAACGATACGTGTACCTACAATTACAAATATTGATCGAACAAAGATAAACAGTTGAAACATTCGTAATAGAGACACAATTTTATGAAAATTAAAGCAATTACGACCGAAGCAGAGTTTTATCAAATGTCCCTGACATAAGTTCATCGCGAACCGAACAACAGATTGTCAATAAGATTCAGTAGGTACCTATCATAACTGTAGCCTATAATAAAATTCTAGCTTGATCATGTGAGAACTACATACGACATGTAGTTAGAAATGTTATTGTTATAATGACCTATTGTGGTTAGTATACCTAAGTTTTGTAAAATATTCATACTCTGATCGTAATCGAATCACACTTATTCTTTTTTTTCACTCATCGTTAAAATGCAATAATATTGATTTTCTACTTCTTGATTGTAAATTAATTTATGTCTTTTAGACAAATGAGTGATTTTCAATATCATATGATACTTATTCTTGGTATCTAAGCTTGCCTGTGGAGAGAACCTTACAGCTGGCTGGTTTAGAAGAGCCACTCGAATTAAAATCTGTAAAAATGTTATACAGACAGCCGTTGGCGGATTTAATACAGTAGATATCTAAGAGTAAAGGCGTGCCCGGGGGCCGAAGCCAACTAGCAGAGGCCCCGTTAGACGTCTTTAAATGAAATGCGGCACTAACCGATGGTTATCCCTGCATGAACTATGCAAGTGAACCCAAGGACAATCCTCGTTTCATGCAGGGCTATTGCAAAATATGGAAACAAATGATTTTAGGCTTTGGCTTTCAGTGGTTTAGTGGACTGATTACCCAGAACTATGGAAGGACTATTGGCCCTTGCCACTGAAAATAACTATTTTTTGGATTTTGTTCCGATTTTGATAACCCGGGTAAAATAGGCTAAAAAAAATAGTTCCGTAGTCGGTTTACAGATTTTATAAAACTTTTTGCTTGTTTGTTGGTTCGTATCCTATGAAAATCCCAGCTCAACGCAATATGAATTAGTATTATAACATTTAAATAATCCAGTCTTGCCGGGTTTTACAATTATCCTGCTAACATAATAGAAATTAAATGACAAAAGAAACACAAAACTTTCAATTTGAAGTTACCAACTACACTAACTGCGATCGTTGGCCAGTCTGTTGTAGCTCTAAGGTAATAAAAAATAACATTCTGCCTGTTTTTGAAATTGTATAGCATTAACTAAGTTAGGGCACCTCAGCCAAATGGGTTAATCTAGCACAGCAACATCCGGATAGCCCGTTGCAGTAATGTGCTAGAGCACATAAAACACTATACTGCATTAAATTACATAATAATAATATAATATAATATATATATACTTGCACAGACATAACCAAGTGGCCAGGATTATTCACCAGCAACTTGCTTTGAAATACAATCTAGTGGATTCTGAGGCACCGTATTACAAGTATGTGCCCGACCCAGTTCTCGAAACTGACCATGTCACGTTGTACTGAGATCGGTCTATCATCACTGATATGACTATTGCTGCCAATAAGCCGGATATAGTGGTGATAGACCGATTAGCGCGCCGCTCAATGATAATCGATGTCACCATCCCGCATGACGAGAACCTCGTGAAAGCTGAGAAAAAGAAACAAATCAAGTATCTCGACTTAGCACACGAGGTTGTCGCCATGTGGAATGTGGACTCGGCGATCATTGTGCCGATTGTCGTTACGGCCAACGGCCTGATGGCCAAGAGCCTCGACGACCATCTGTCGAGGCTGTCATTACGCGGTTGGATCAAGGGCCTGATACAGAAGGCAGTACTCCTTGATACGGCTCGCATTGTGAGGAGGTTCCTGTCTCTGGAGCCCTAACCACCGGTAGCTTGGACCCTATTCCCGATACCTCTATTCCGATTGGTCTCTATTTTTTATATTTTTAAATGTTTTTTTAAGTTTTCTTTTTATTAAATATTTAAAAATGTATTCAATAAGCATGTCAATAAATAAAGAAGATATAATATAATAACATAACATAATATCATCACTAACTTATAGGCACACTAATAATATACTCGATAGTGTAAAACAGTAGTTTTAAATGTTTCAATATTTACTATTTTTAGGGATAAAAAGTGGGATTAAAACATGTCAATTAAAACTAGAAATAGAATATTTATTTTAATTATACTTGGAATAAAAAAAAAACTTGACTGGAAAGGCTGACTGGTAGAGAATGCCTTGTGGCATTAAGTCGGCCTATGTACCACTATTGTACTTACATGAAGTTCAAATAAATAAACCAATAATTATAATAGCCTTTATTAACAATAATTTACTTGGTTTTAGTTTACAAAATAAATCTTTAAATCCTATGGCATCAGCACATTCGGCACATATTGTTTTGCTTGTACGTAGGCCTTCCAAAGCCTCTTTAAATGACCACGGTCATGACATAATCTACGCCACAGTATAATTCTTCTGCTTTCTGCTTCGGCTTTTTCGTCAGCTCACCGTCGCTCCACTTTCGATAGGGTCTCCCTCTATTTTTCCTTCTCTAGGATACTCTTTTACTAGTTTGGCCCATTTTTCTTGTTCGTATCATGAATGAATAATATTTAAAAAAGAACTTGACGCACTTGACAGAATGTTCACCATACGTAGTAAGGTTTATGTATGTTTGAAACATATTTCATGAGTTGTGAAGTGAACATAAAGGCTGCGCTAGCAGTACTGGCGTGCGATGACGTCGACGCAGCTGCTTCGGCACGCGGCGACTCGAATGACTCCGCTGTAATTCGACCGGACCCTGTGACAAATGTGAAAAGTATTACGATTTTAAAGTGCGCCCGTGCGCTCTTGCTACCGTCCAAAGTTCTCTCAATACGTTTCATTCGATAAGTAGGTACATGCACAAATATTTTTATTTCTCAATTGAATTTCTTGTTTGTAGGTCTGGCTTGGTACCTACCGATTATTGTTATTGTAGCTAACTAAAATGTTTTCTTTATATAACGCGAATTAAGATTGGTCTGAAATCCTTTCTTTCACAAGTTATTTTCGTTGTCAGATTAGTTAGTAATTATAAAATTGTCTAAATATACTACCTATGCATAGGTAAATCGGTTATTACACCCACAGTTATTATCTTATAATATTATAAAAGTGAAAGTTTGGATGGATTGATGAATGTACGTTTGTTACTCAATCACGCCAGAACGGCTGAACGGGTCTGGATGAAATTTGTTTTTAAATTTCTTTTTCCCTATACGGGATAGATTATATATAGTCTGGAATAGCACAGGCTACTTTTTTTCCCAGTATTATGTTCCCTTGGCAT
Source organism: Anorthoa munda (assembly GCA_945859665.1). Taxonomy (NCBI): domain Eukaryota; kingdom Metazoa; phylum Arthropoda; class Insecta; order Lepidoptera; family Noctuidae; genus Anorthoa; species Anorthoa munda. The sequence continues at coordinate 52,909,277 of OX243893.1, read as the reverse complement.
AATAAAACACTAATCACGCGGGCGAAGCCGCTGGCAGAAGCTAGTATCCTTATAATATTATAAATGCGAATGTGAGATTGTTGTTGAATGTGTAATTGATTTGTTTGTTACTTTTGCATGTTTAAACCAATGAACCGATTTAAAATTACATAAAAATCAAAACAAAAACAATTTTGATACACAACTATGATGATCTATGAACGTTTCCAAAGAATCATGGTCGGAATTTTGTAAATAGAGTAGTTTAGATTTGAAGAATATTTGAAAAGATGTCAAATATTAATGTCGCAACTGACCCCAATGAAAATAAAGCATAATAGTAAATAAATGATGCCAATGTTACAATGGTGACGAAATTGAAGATCGACCGTCAAAGCGTCGACCGCTTAGCCGGCATTATTATGAATAGTGCTAACACAACGGAAACAACTGTTCCTTGGGAACGTGTTCAACGTCTACACTCTGTAATCAATCATAGTCCGGTTAAAATAGGCATTTCGGTTTGTATTAATTCGCATATATTCCGATTTTGATAGGTATCTAATGTGTTTTTTTTTAATAGGTACCTACACATGAATGCTGCGTTGTGGCCTGTGGGTGGATAGGTTTTTGCAGAGTTATGCAGGCGCATGCAATGAATTTAAATATGTATAAACTAAGAACTTACATAATTACGGGTAACCTATCCCGTAAATCTATGGATAAAACAAATGTATTGGGTAAGGTCAGATTTTTAAATCGTATATGTGTATGTACTTACTTACTGCTGATTTAAAGCGCAACAATGTAGTTCATTCCATTGTAAATTTATGATTATAACCTTTAAGCATTAGGTACCTACATACTTCCATATATTTTTGCTAGCTAATCATGTTACACTCGTTCCTGTCCAATAAGAATACATTAATTGTTGTAGGGAATGACCTGATCTGAGCCTCGACTAAAATAGTTAATGGTACTATTTAACGGTCTGGATAGTTTAGTAGTTACTGTTATCGTCGGATAAATAATAAGAAACACACGTTTGAAATACGGCAACCAGCACAAATATGGGAGTAATAAGAAAAACGTAGAAAGTGCTGATTTTGATCTTCATTAAAATGCGGTCACACAAAAGCGATTAAGAAAACGGTCGGTACTTTAATTCAATTTGTTCTTCAGTGCCTACTAAGAATGGGGCAGAAATAATTTTATCGTAGATACAGTATAATATATGGCCTTCAGGAAATAACTCTACATTATGGAGAAAACCGCAATCAAATCAGGTACTATCAAAGACGAAAAGAGACTTTTTTTATTGATACTGAATGAGAGTAGGTAGTTACCTAATTACTAACATTATTACACTGAATGAGTGTTAGTTCTAAAAACAAATAAAAGAGTTAGTTAAAACGTAAAATAAATCCAAAGACGGCGAGTGCAGGTCACATTGTGTTAAGAAAACGCAGAGCTAGTCGAAGTACCCTGCACCTGCACGTGCAAGAGAATGTTCAGTGTTTGTACATTTGTTCAGTGATCGTGGGTGGCCCTGTACTACATTTTTACATATGTATATTTTACTCGAGCGTCAACTTTCATTCGAGACTTACCTCCAACCGAGATTCAATCTTAAATAAGGGTTGTAAAGAACTAAATGAGCGGATGAAGCTAAAAAGTAGCTTATCGGAAATATTGCTAAGCCATATAGCTAATTCGGTCGTGTACAACATACAATGGGCCTATTTCACGAGCCAATTAACTTTGTGACATTTTTATTGTTTTTATTTGCTGGTATCGAATGTCTTTTACAGATAGATTGGGAAACTAACTTGAAACGGCCAGATAATTAATTTTTAAAATAGTAACACAATGTATTTTAATGACCAACTGTTCCTACCATCGATTTTAAACATTTTATTTCAAAGAACATTCAATGAGAATTTTAGATTACCTAAGTATTTAATAATACCAACTTGTAGCTTCCCCATTGCAAGCCAAAGGCCTTCTCTCTCTTACAGAGAAGGCAAGAGCACTAATTATAACCACGCTTGCTCGAGGCGGGTTGGCGATTACAAAAGGCCAGGTTTCCTCACGAAATCATCGTGCCCTTTACCGTCAGTATCAGCGATTGTCAAGATAAACTTAGAAGTTACAAAAGAATGGGATTTGGCCGAAGGTTTTATTACGAGCCATTGCAGGCCACTTTCGACCGCATCATAACTTCAAATCTATTAAACCTACAACGCTACTATGATGCGAAGATTTGAACTCGCATCTTGTTCGTCTCAGCCTTATTATACACGGACCACGAGACTAGCAGCCTTAATGCTTATTGAATTCGGCAAGGCAAAGGGCAAAGAGTATAAACAATCGACCAATCACATGGCGAGGTGAATATTGATTTTCGATGTGGATTTTCGTCGTGAGCGTGAGCACAGAAAGTGGACCTGGCAGAGCCCCTATGATGCAACGAAAAATGAGACAGACTTTAACATGTCGACGAAGAAGCACATATTCAATGATTTCTCTATGATCAACGCGGTAAAACCGGAAGTGATCACCGTATGGTAAGAGGCATATTGAACTTAAATGTTAAGATGGAAAGATCTCGACTGATGAAGTATACGATCCGTCCAGCACAGATCCAGATCCAAAACCCCGAAAGCTTTCAGCTCGAACTCCAGAATCGTTTCGAGTGCCCAGGTAGCTCCGTGGACGATTACAATGAAGGTTCGTGGAAACTGTCCATACAGTCGGGTTTAAGTTTTTCAAGACCCGTCGTGCAAATAAAGAAACTATCCGATCCTACTCTCATGCTTATGAAGGAGAGGCGTGAAATGTTCCTGCAGTCTTCAGACGATGCGTGGAACTACCGGCAGCTCAATAGGCAGATCTCGAAGTCCTTGAAAAGGGACCTCCGCCGTTTTAATATTGAGCGTATTAAAGACGCGATTGAACGGAATAAGGGCTCCAAGTTGTTTGTAAGAGGTGTTTGTGGCTATTGGGCAGAGCCAGCTTACGAAACTGAAGACCGACGATGGCAGGATCATATCCGCGAAACCGGAGCTTCTGAGGGAGATCGAGGGGTTCTATGGGCAGTTGTACACGTCAATCAGCAAACCCGTTGCGAATCTAGCAAAAGACCCAAGAGCTAGATTGACCCGACACTATACCGAAGACATTCTGGATGTCTGCCTCTACGAGATTAGGATGGCTCTGAAACAACTTACGTACAACAAGGCGCCTGGTGATGACGGAATTGGCCGAAAACGGCCGAACTCTTGAAGGCGGGTGGAAAACTGGTACTTAAGGACCTTCAGAAGCTATTTGATTCCGTCATACTCGAGGGCAAAACGCCACAGGCATGGTGCAGGAGTGTGGTGGTACTCTTCTTCAAGAAGGGCGACAATGCCCGGCTGAAGAACCATAGGTCCATCTCACTTCGTAGCTATGTCTACAAGTTGTTTTCAAGAGTCATCACGAATCGTCTCGCGCGCAGGTTTGACAATTTCCAGCCTCCCAAACAAGCCGGATTCCGAAAAGGCTTTAGCACCGTAGACCACATACATACGCTACGGCAGGTTATACAGAAGACCGAAGAGTATAACCTGCCTCTCTGAGAGAGAGGCAGGTTAGTCTTTAGAGTTTCTGGACTACGGGAAAGCCTTCGATTCGATCGAGACTTGGGCTGTACAGCAGTCTCTCCAACGGTGCCAGATCGACTACCGGTACATTGAGGTGTTGATGTGTTTTGTACATAAACACCACCATGTCAGTCCGTCTTCAGGATCAGACCTCGGAGCCAATTCTTCTCTAGCGCGGCGTGAGACAGGGATACAACATTTCTCCGAAACTATTCACTGCTGCGCTGGAGGATGTCTTCAAGGTTCTGGACTGGAAGGGGCTCGGCATTAACGTTTATGGCGAGTACATCACTCACCTTCGGTTTGCCGACGACATAGTGGTCATGGCTGAGACCATGGAGAGACCGAGAAAGACGTCAACCGTTGAATCGGACTCGGCTGGATGGCGTTCGGGAAGTTGCGTGGTATCTTCTCGTCCAATTTACCGCAGTGTCTCAAAATAAAAGTCTATGACCAGTGTGTGTTGCCAGTGATCAACTATGGGACCGAGACGTGGTCGCTCACAATGGGCCTTATCAGAAAGCTTAAAGCCACCCAAAGGGCAATGGAGATGGCTTTGGTCGGCATTTCCTTCCGTGATCGTGTCAGAAATGAGGATATCCGCAGGAGAACCAAAGTTACCGACATATTCCGAAGAATTGCCAAACTTAAGTGACAGTGGGCAGGGCACATTGCTCGCAGAACGGATGGCCGATGGGGTCGAAAAAAACTGGAATGACGACTGTGAACCGGAAGACGATACGTTGGAATGGGGCATTCCAACGTGGTGGACCGATGATCTGGTTTAGGTTGCGGGAAGGCGCTGGATTCGAGACGCACGGGATCGGTGAATGTGGTGACACCTGGGGTACGCTTATGTCCAGCAGTGGACGTCTTTCAGCTGAAATGATGATGTATTGATGATGATGATTTGTGAGCCTAACAAATGATGAAAAAAAATTAATTAAAAAAATCAAAAAACCCGACTGCTTAAAAAGCAAACTAAAAAGACGTGAACAATAAGAAAATCATGCTGTGCAGTCGGAGGATACATATTCGCGAGCTGGCGGAGCAAAACCAGATGTATCCTCCGACTGCAAAGCATGATTTTCTTATTGTTCACGTCTTTTTAGTTTGCTTTTTAAGCAGTTGGGTTTTTTGATTTTTTTAATTAACTTTTTTTATTTACAACTTTTTAGTAATTTTTTTTTAGTATTAGGTACATTTAAACATATAAGTGGCATATATTTTTGAAATCGCCTTTTAAAATCCTTTATTTTGATACCCCACACGATGGGTTTGGAAGAAAAAAAAAATTTTTTTCCCCGACAAAATGGCGCCCAAAATCCGCCATTTTTGTTTTTTCCAATTTTAATGTAGCCAGTGACACTCGCAGGATTAAGATGAATCGATTGACGTAAGAATCATTAAAATCGGCCAACCCGTTTGGTCTCTAGAACGCCACATAGGAACAAACATACATACATACATACATAGACTGATAAACACATTACCCTCCTTCGGCAGTCGGGTAAAACCGCATTGTATCGAAATTTTAAACAATTTATTGAGGAGCGGATCAAAAATACGGGCCTTAGGCTCACTTGTGTCGAAAGACAGTATTAAACTTAACTCAGAGTTAGTTCCTAACTCTTGGTTATATGACCATTATTATTTTCCTTTTATCATATGTTGGCCCAGGTTAGCTATTAACTCGGAGTTAGCAAGATAACCCAAGTGGTGCAAGCGGGCCGTCATAATTAGTGGAAAGGGTGTAAAACATAGACATAAATCTAATTAGATAACGCAAGTCCATCTGTATGAAAATCAAGCGTGCCACTTTTTCACAAACAATTTGAAAACAAATTTACTTACCAATGAAAGAAAACATTTCCAATGCCGCGGGCAACGTTTTCTATACATTTTTTACAGCTCATCATCTGCCTAGCCTTTTTCCCAATTATTGTTGGGGTTGGCTTCCAGTCTTACCGGTTTCAGCTGAGTACCAGTGTTTTACATGGAGCGACTGCCTATCAGACCTCCACAACCCAGTAACTGGGTAACACGATACCCCTTGGCAAGACTGGTGTCAGATCTCAGGCTTCTGACTACCCGTAACGAATGTCAAAGATCTTCAAATGACAGCCGGGACCAACGGCTTAACGTGATTTCCGAGGCACGGAGGAAACTCGGTATGTTGAAATGGTCACCCATCCCCGGACCGACCTCGTCAAGCGTTGCTTAACCTTGAAGATCGACCCGTGTGGCTGTTATTATTTAGCCACGAGCTCCTCATTCACCTCATCACCTCACATTTTTTACAGCTCAATATGGCATAAAAAGGCATTTTTCTAGATTTCGGTGTATTCCCGGAGCCAATAATGAAAAGCTCAGATTACGATTATTGATCACAACATTACGCCGTTTTTTGGCACGCAAAGTGCATACAATCACGTCATCTAGTTAGATTTATGTCTATGGTGTAAAAAGTTGGTACTCAAGACAAACAGGTCACAATCTAACAAGGTTTGACCATACGAACTCCAAAGAAAAATATCAACGAGTATAAAGGACTGGCTGAATAAAAAATAAAAATATTTTTTTTTAAATTAAGAACATAAATCGTGGAGCGATTGGCGCGAGGCATGGCGTGGGTCAATGTAAAATAATTTTTTTGAAACATTTTGTAAAAAAGAAGTAGTTAATGTGTTTTCAGTGATTATCTTGGTGTTAGTGGCGAATTATTTATGTTATGAGAATTTTCAATAAACGTCTCTGTTGTTATGGTCTCTCGTTACAGTTTTCGTGGTGGTAGCGATGATCGATGCGTTGGGTCGTTTTGTATTATTCTGTAAAAGTATTTTTCATTTGTGGTTTTAGTAAAAATAATAGAATATTTTGGGCTCAGTGAGTATTTTGTTTTTAGTTGATCTTTGTATACCATGAGTGTGGACTTAATAAAAAAAGAAATTGGTGTACTGCGTCGAATATCTGCTGGTAAATGTTTTTCCTATGCGTAGATATGTTACCTACAAACACACATAAACATACCTACGTACGTTCATTTTATTCCCACATGCAAATGACATTTAGTATGTTTGAAAAAGAACAATGCTGGTAGTCGTTGTTTCCTAATTATATTGTTATAGGGATTTTCATAGATTCGTGGGCCTGTAAAAATAAAAGGTAAAAATGGAACTGGTTCGATTGAATTTGTGTCGGTATAACATAGGTGTCTGATTGAAATTAAATCAATGCTAGTATCAAGTATGCAGTAATGAAGTGTGACAATCGTCAGTTTTGTGACGATTCTTGTACTTACCTGCCTTTTTAGTTGAGGGTTGTGAGTCTACTCTGGTTTATGACATGAAAGGTGGATGCGGCGCTACTTGAGATTCTCATAATTATGTATTACTAGCTTCTGCCAGCGGCTTCACCCGCGTGAATGTCAAAAATTATCCCGTGGGAACATATTCCCGGGATAAAACGTGTTAATCCAGGGTGTTAGCTACCTCCATACCAAATTTCATCAAAATTGGTCCAGCCGTTTGAGCGTGAAGAAGTAACAAACATACTAACACACACTCAAAAACTTTCGCCTTCATAATATTAGTGTGATATTAGTGTGATGTTTATTACGTCCATCGATCTAATGTTGTACCACTGCAGGGCCAGGGTCGTTTAGAAATACCAAAAATGTAACGTCTTTGAGAAATACATAGTATCATTAAGATCTCATAAAGCTGATCATCTGACTTTGTCTCTTGAATTGGGTGGTAGTTTATTCTAACCAAAATGGCTGCATAAACTATCTAGTTATCTACTTGATTGATGACGATGGTGTTAGCATTGCTATGTTTCGTTTCAAACTTAATGGCGGCTCTGAACACGAGGCAAGTTGTTGCGCAGTAGCAAATTCATATGACACCGGAGCTATTGGATTGATTATCTATTGTGCAACGGGTAGCTCATTTCACTGCTGCCATTAATTTTGAATCGTTATTAGGTACCTACCTTAAAAAAATATTAAAAAACTGGTTCTCAGAACGTATTTGACCAACTACTTCTGCTGTCGAACAAGTGTGGCTTATACCTACCTTAAAAAAATTAAAAAAACTGGTTCTCAGAACGAGTGTCATTCTGAACTTCGACAGTTAATTATTTCGACACAGTCTCAATTTCGAAAAACACTAGTTCGACTACTCATTGCTTCGACAGAACATATATTCGACAAGCATTAGTTCGACAGATTATACTTCGACAACACACATCTTCGAAAAACACTACTTCGACAGAACCCTTCTTCGATATGCACTTGTTCGACAGATCTCTATTTCGACGGAACATATCTTCGACATAATACTGTTTTGAAATATGACAATATCGGAGATATATGATAATATCGGATGAAAATAAGATCACGTGTCGGAGTTTCGGACTAAATTGAAGTGGCTGCCGATTCGGTGTCGTCGAGATACCCACATCCTATCTCTTCTCTATGCTATCCTACACAATCCTAATTCTCCTCAGTACATTCGTGAACGCTTTGAGTACTTTGTTCCGAGGGTTAAACCCTGTCGCACTTCCAGTTCTCTTATCCTTCGTACCCCACGTCACACTTCCAGCCACTATGATGGCTCCTTCTCTGTTACTGCAGTGCGTCTCTGGAACTCTCTACCACATTCCCTATGCGACAGCCCTTCTCTGAATACTTGAAGAGGAAAATCAAGGAACATTTTCTTTCGGAATGACATAATATTAATATATGTATATACATATATATATTGTTCTTATGTAAGTATGTGTATTTATGATTTATTTTATATTATTCTAAAATTGTACACTGGACTACTTCTCTTCTGCTTTTTGTAAACTCTCTCTATCACTCTAAGGTAGAAAACTCTTCTTTGAGTGAAACAGGGTACGGTTGAAGCAACGCTAATAACTCGTAAACTATTAGCGGTGTGGTGCGCGGTACAAGGAGAAAAAGGCGCGGCCGGCGAGTCTGGACATGAATTAAAGTGACGCGTTGCACTTTGCGCTGTGTACATTGCCAGGTGACCCTATTATATGTTTTCGACAAAAAGGAAGTATTATTCTATTGTTTTCTTTTTCAAATTACTTTCTTGATATTAGCATAGATTGATAGATTGTCTTGCTACGGGCATTCAAAGCAAAATTGTTTCAACCGTACCCAGTCGCCTACGCCACAAATAAAACCTCATCGGTTTTTTTTCTTTCTTTTTGATTGGTCACTACAACTTTATGATAGCTTCATATAAAGAGAAATTAAAATATTATTGTCACATTTCAAAACAGTATTATGTCGAAGATATGTTTCGTCGAAATAGAGATCCGCCGAACAAGTGTAGATCGAAGAAGGGTTCTGTCGAAGTAGTGTTTTTCGAAGATGTGTGTTGTCGAAGTATAATCTGTCGAACTAATGCTTGTCGAATATATGTTCTGTCGAAGCAATGAGTAGTCGAACTAGTGTTTTTCGAAATTGAGACTGTGTCGAAATAATTAACTGTCGAAGTTCAGAATGACACTCTCTCAGAACGTATTTGACCAACTACTTCTGCTGTCGAACAAGTGTGGCTAATGTGCTATTGAGCGATCTAGGTACTATTTATTTAATATTTATTAAAAACTTTATGCACAAGTGCAAAGGCGGACTTAATGCCTTAGGCATTATCTCTTATTTTTGTTATATTTATTTGGTTTTTCCTTTATTGGGTTATTGTTTCAAGTCATTTTGGAAAACTACGTTTACAGTGCGAAATCTTGATTAATTTTGTAAAAATATCTGAACTGTAATTTTATATATGAGGTAAAGGATTTTAAGGATATAATTTTTTTTTAGAATTTGTTATTTTTATTGCACTAACATAAACTAGATAATTTTGTATTGCGGTATAGCAAAAAAAAAAACTTTATTTATTCTAGACTAGCTTCTGCCAGCGGCTTGACCCACTTGAAAGTTGACTTTAGGCATATAATATATCATTATATCCTAATCCAGGACATGGCCTACTCATGGGCCAAGTTTCATCCAAATCCGTTCACTCACCCGTTAAAACGTGAAAGATAATGAACAGAAAGACCTTCGCATTTATAATATTGTATGTGTTCGTATATTGATTACGATTAATACCAAGCTGTGAGTTTTGCGTCGAAAACTTCCAAGTTCTTTTTATAAACATAATGTCGTACGAATCATCAGTAAACCTTTTATCAACTTTTGGGGTCGGGTTCTAGTCTATCCGGATCAAACTACTTACATATTAGATACGTTGAAAATGGTGGTATCTAGTGACTTCAGAACAATCTTTTTTTTACAGCATAACGATTAAGGTATATTGTTTCTAGAATTATAACAATTAAACTGTGACGTACTTCCAACATCCTTTTTTCATAAATTATTAGACGACTTTCACCAATCTTGACGGCAAAATCTATTTTATAAATATAACCGAGTGGTTATACAGAGTGGTCTGACAGAGTTGTCAGAACGCAATATTCATCAATCCATTCAATAAGGATTGAGGGGGGAGGACTCTGTTCGTTCATTGATCATTCTGAGCTTTTTTGGGATACCTGTATTTTTTTAAATATTATTATTAGGATGTATTTGGATTGATTTACCGAGATCCGACCCTTTTGTTAAAGATTAAGGGAGCTTCGAATTATAATTTGTTATGCAATTTTCGGTCTTATAATTTTATAAAACTTCTTCATAGGCTAGCATAAGTTTTTAGATTCATGGTTTCTCCTCGCTGCCTCAATTGTGACGAGGCGTCAGGCTGGGAAGAGTAAGATGCAGTGCTTCTGTCAAACTATGACCAGGGGATGGGATTAAATACGGCCGAGTAGTTCCCAGAGTAGATAAATCTTACAATTAGCCCGGCACCTATTTTCCGTATACTCAATCTCTATCTTTAATAAGTGCATTTTTAATTTTCTTCTATACATATTGCAACTGCGTTGGGATGCTGTTTTTTTTTTTCGTTTCCTTAGATAGGGAGAGAAACTCTTTGAGTAAATGTTTGTTTTCTAATTGGAATTGATGGCCTTTCTTCAATGCATATTGCAACTGCATGGGGTCGCTGCTATAATTTATTGCACTCTTTCCTGTCGTTAGATATTTGTAGTTCCATTATTATTTTCGAAGCCCACGTAAATTGTGAAAATATAAAAAATGGACATGGGTTCTAAAAAGTTCCATCTTCTAAAATTTGGGCTGCTGGTTATTTTATTTTATTTATTAGGCAATAATAAACAGACACAATACATTATTTAAAAGAATTACAAATAAAATACGACCAAATGTGTAACCATCAATATTTTTCACGGTATACACATAAAAAATCTTTGCATGCCTTTGAAACCTACATTATTTTAAATTAATTAATACATTTCATTACGTTTCATGAATTATTTGTGTCTAACAAATTTATATTATTAAAATCATTGTCCTAAGCTGGATTTTGGGTGTTAAGTAGGGAAACAAAAGTGAAGTTCCATTGGAGAAAAGACGTGAAAAATTTAAATTATTACTGACTTAGTGTTGTCAGTAGGTAGGTACATTATTTTTAGAATTTTCCAGCAGAAAGAGCGAACATATCAATGTGATAGCAATTCTTGTTATAGTTATTGGTAAGTCGACGCAGAGAGATACCCGCACACCTGCTTTAGTGCGACAAGAGATCCGCACGGAATGCGTAGAAAACGTTGAAATGTTATTGTTGCTGTTGGTATACCAAACCAATCTTCACATGGCCAATATTTAAATGCGAAGAGTTCTAAAAATTAAACGTCTGAAATTAAAGTTCTTTGAGAATTAATGATTTACAGTTATCTAGTGTATACTGTATGGTAGAATAGAATTGAGTCAGTCCCGAGCGTGTTGAGTCTTTAACTGGTCATTTCTGGCATTTATATTTTGTGGTGATTAGCAATTTCAATCGTTCGTACTATTGCTTCAAATCTAAATATTATATTTGATGATTTTATTATGTTATGATAAGATGGAATGCTCGTGATGCGACTCATTTTGAGATTGTGGGCTTGGAAACGCCCATTAATTACCATGCTATTTCCGTTTAATCCCACCCTGCTATCCACTGTGTCGTCTCGTCACTATCGTCGAAGTAAGCGGACATTTTTTTATCATCTAATGGATATTGAAATGTATTTGATTTCTATGTAGTTCAGATACTTTATTATTTCTCTTACTAAAAATAAGTTGGTATATTAGTACCTAATTTCATTCTCACAAAAGATTTATTTTTACATTGATGGGTATCAAAATTGGTGTGGTTTTTCGCAAACTGATCTGGTTGAATACCGTTTTAAGTATTATATATATTATTTATAGTTTTTTTTAAGTATAATCTAACAAATCCGTTAATACAACACATATTATGGTTTAGCATAATAATGTATAATCATTTGACGATATGACATTACTAGTTTCTAAATCTCCAATGGGTGTTCAATGTAATATCCGTCTGTTCTTGAAATGTTGATAAACTATCGTTGATTAACTAACGAAGCATTGACTAAATAGTTTTGGTTGATATTCAGCCAAGAACATATTTTTTCTTAAAACAGTGAACACGTAATTAATGTCTTTATCATATCGCTTGTGATGTTACCCGTGGGATCTATAAATTTTCTTATGTAATAAAACTTCTTTCTCGTTACATTTTAAAATGTTCTTGTTTACTCTTACCCCTCAAAACATACATTCTTAAGTAGTTTTATGTTTTACTAATTATTAAATAGGATAACAAGTCGTTGGCCTGAAAAAAACTTTCATTCCTTGACCAATATTTCTTTATATAGTAACAAGAAAAATGGCCTGCCAGTGGAAATCTCGCATTTATATTCCAATTCTAATTTTTCGGTACAGGAATTTTTCTCGAGTGTCACGATGCAGCAAATAAATATTGGTCGTGAATTGGAGAAATGAATCGATCTCGCTCTTATATAGATGATTCCGAAATTTTATCTCTTTCACCCTAATAGCCGGCTGACAAACATGTATCAGCGGTTAATAGGTGCGCTCACGCAGCTGTTGCGAACAAATCAGCTCGGATATAGCTGACACTGTCAAAAAGCTAACGCTTTGGGCGCACTTTATAGGAGATGAGCGGTGATAAATAAGTACACATTTGTTATAAATAAGTATATATTAGTTTTATGAATTGAATTATCATATCCACTTTTAATACCTTTAAAAAATGATAAAGAGCGATAGTTTTGTACAGGTTTTATAGTAAAAGCCACCGAGTTAATTTCATAATAATAATTATTCTTTCACAAGTGAGTTTCTTAAAATATTTAATTTATTTATTTGCGTTTTTTAAACCTACGTGTCCTAATTTATGTATGCCAAAAAAGGTACGATATCTCTATCTGAGTAAACCAGTTTTTTTAAATCAGTTTCTCATATCCATGTTCAGTAAAGCTAGTATTTCCATTAAATAAAAAAAAATACAACCTCACTTTCTTTAGGTAACAAGCGTGATGGATAATATAGTCACGCTATTCGCTTGTGCTTTGTACCACGACGTAACAAGCAAAGACATTACGAGGAGGGTCGACTCGTTCATTCAAGATCGGAGAAAGCATCCTACGTATTTAAAAATAGATATTGTAGAATATTTATTTGCCATCACTTCGGGATTCGATTTAATATTAAAATTTGAAAAATATAGTATGCACGTGTTTATGCGATGGATGCTAATTCGTTCGTGGATTTTGTATATTCAAAATCCAAATGACTTCGAAGGGTATTTCTGTATGGGCAGTATTTTTACACGACTGTCCAAAAAAGGAGTGTTATGTTTTGACAATATCTCGATATAGATTTTTTTAAAACCCGTACATCATATATTTAGCATCATTTTCAAGAATCTTGTCCAGGGTCTGAAATTGTAAATAAAATATATCATAGACAGCCATCAATCTATCTTTAATCTGTCTGTCTTTAATCTTCAATCTGTCTTCAATAATCAGCTGAACTAATAGTGTCAACGAGCTGGACACCCCTTGTGAAGGCCCGTTGGTAAAGTCGATATCGATACCAGCATAAATGAAGTAACACTGTGATACATACTAAGTAGTCCCTGGACACTACTTCTTACAATCTTTTTTACAAAATATTCTTACGAAATCTGAATCTAATCATCTACTGTGCCGCTAAGAGCAGTGGTGGCTCAGCGGTAACGGCCCCGACTTACGTATCGCACGTCGTAGATTCGAACCCAGGCAGGTGCTTTACTTTATGTAAATTATTTGATCGTCACTGCTCTAAAAACGGTGAATGAAAACATTGTGAGGCAAAGGCCAAAGGGCAAAAGTCCTAGGCATATATGTCTTAGGCATATATGTCCTAGGACCAAAAATACGAAGTCATGTGACATCAACGACCCGCGCTGGGTCCACGTGGTGGGTGGCCACCACAGAAAGGAGGCCTGTGTCTCAGCAGTGGAAACATTAAAAGTCTGATGATGGTGCCACCACCGTCACCAGCCGGATTCCGTAAAGGCTTCAGCACCGTAGACCACATACATACGCTGCGGCAGGTTATACAGAAGACCGAAGGGTACAACCTGCCTCTGTTTAGCGTTTGTGGACTACGAAAAGCCTTCGATTGGATCGAGTATTGGGCTAATCTATACTAATATTATAAAGAGCAAAGATTTTTTTGTTTGTTTGTATGTTTGTACCGAATAGGCTCCGAAACTACTAGACTGATTTAAAAAATTCTTTCACCAATAGAAAGCTACTTTATTCCTGAGTAACATAGGCTATTTTTTAATCCCGAAAACGGGTCCTGTGGGGTGGCCCACGGGAGCGAAGCCGCGGGGAACAGCTAGTATCTTATAATTTTTAAAGCAGTAGGCCCATTTAGGTAGCTATAACAAATTAGCCGTCTCGCAGTGTTGTATTACGGAAGATGATTTTAGCCGTCACGCGGTGTTTTATTACGAATGATTCCTGGGTAAAAAATAATTCTATTTAGTCAGTCAATTAGATTATCAGATGATTATTATTGCCGTGGCCGAATTCTGGGCCAAACACAATATTTAAATTTTTATATTCTCCATCGACACGCTAAGAAGAAGAAGAAGATTATTTGAAAATAATAACCACGTATTTTTTGCTCTATTAAAACAATACAAATTGACATAAATTAAGCGCATAAAAGTTAATGATGCTTGTGGCGTCACTTTCAAGTAAAAACACTTATAACGTCGGTATTTCTGGATTTGTTTCTTCGTTTTTTGAAATCGACTTTCGAAATAAAAGTTAGTGTTTTTATTTGGAAGTTATGGAAGAAGCAAACGTGTTGCGCCGACCCCAAGTAACATGGGATAAGGGCAGGAAGATGATGATGATTTGGAAGTTGGTTGTATTTTTTTGCAAAAAAGTTTAGTGGGCAAGTTCTAGAGTAAAGTACGTATAGGATTGATAAATACAAGGCGGCGCCTAAAGTTGTCACCCGATATCCTTTGCCTGTATTTTATTTATTTTAAGAAAAAAACTTTGTTTCTGCTGCTTTTGGATTAGGTTTGATGTCTGAATTGTTTATCTTCTACGTCGAGAAAATGATATCGGCAAGTGTCCGCCATCAGAAGGGGCCCTATTTATGGCATTTTCCGTCATTTCTGGCGATAGATATCCTTTTTAAGGGCTTCAAGAGTCTGAAGCTTGTTGGCAAAGAACAGACCCGTGCCTTTAACAACAACAAAGTAGTCTGGAACGGTTAAATTAGGGGATCCTACCGGTTAGTGCAAATCACCAACAGTAAACAAGCGTATACAGCCCACTATACAGTAATTTTAAGAGGGGGTGTAATGGCTCTTCGTAGCTTATACGCGGAATGCCGGTGTTCCAAGCAAGAATTTGGCTTATTCACGTCATATTGTTTCTCATGATGGTTTTCGATGAGAATTGGCTCCCTCGTTTTCGGAAACAATTATTCCGCGTTCTTTAACCGTTTTATTAATAAACCTAGACTAAGGTAAGATTACTTTATTACAAGCATTATTTTGGTAGATACTAATAAATTTCTTTGCTAAAATCCGTTCAATCATTTCTGTATACACTATATCGACATAATTTTTTTAGCTTATATTACGTGATAACAAAAAATAGGCGTTCAATATTATTTATTAATCAGCCAGAGGAACAAAAAAAAAATTTTTGATGTCATCCCTATTGCCGGAGAGCAGTGATGGCCCAGAAATAACGGCCGCGACTTTTATTACATCACCACTGCTCTCAAAACGATGCAGGAAAACATCGTGAGGAAACCGGCATGTCACATCCACCAACATGCACTGGGCCCGCGTGTTGGATTACGGCCCATTCCTTTTCACAAGGTCCATCTATCCTATCCTAAACTGCTTTGAGGACTTCCTTGGCAATAGGGAGGATAGCCCTATTGCCAAGGAAAGGTCCTCAAAGCAGTTTATTCCTGTACCCGTAAATAGCACTGGTGACGCCATTACCAGGTGGCAATTTTGTGTTTAATAAAAATGCCTTAGCTTTCTTTTTTTTAAGTGTCGTATCTAAGTAGAATTTTATACCTTTCTGCTTGGCGATTGATGTGGATTGACATGTGGGCGAATATATCTTCGTGGAATTTTCTCCTTGAAACCAACCCGCACATATAACAGTAATCGCAGTATTGAGTGGATCCTGGTTTCATCCACCAAATAACGCAATGCTTGAAAAATATTTAATTTAAACGGATGGATACCTTTAACGGCTATTACAAATCTGATAGCCTAAATAAGAATAATCCTTTCCTTAAATATTTAAAACCTAATATCGCATGAAAATTTAAAAGCAGCTAAAGTTATGTATTTTCTGCTGTAGAGGTTCGTACTCCATGCGACTTTAGGTGTCGCAATGTCCATCCATATTAGTTTCTTGTGTTTATTGAAAACTCAATGAACCCAGTAATCCCTTTAAGATATTATCTGTGTTCATTCTTCTTAAACTGCAAAAGAGCTGGCTTTAAATTACACTCGAAAACTTATTTTAATTAATAAAGCTCAATTAAAAAAATCCGGCCAAGTGCGAGTCGGACTCGCGCAGGAAGGGTTCCGTACCATTATCGAAAGAAACTGCAATAAAATCGTTTGTTGTATGGGAGCCCCACTTAAATATTTATTCTAGCTATCACGGTTCATGTAATACAGCCTGGAGAAAGTGCTTTTTATCCATAAAGCCAAGGCTTTAACAAACTCCTTGCTGTGTGCGATTTTAATCACCTACTCGATATACTCGTAGTCATCTATGGCGCAAGTTCCCACACGAGCGGGACTAAAAGTATGCCTATTAAAATACACTGCATTGTATTTTAATTACTAAAAATGGTGGAAATACAAACTCCTTGCTGTGTGCGATTTTAATCACCTACTCGATATACTCGTAGTCATCTATGGCGCAAGTTCCCACACGAGCGGGACTAAAAGTATGCCTATTAAAATACACTGCATTGTATTGTAATTACTAAAAATGGTGGCAATAAGAGCCACTTTTCGAGCAAGTATAGTAAAATAATATTTTCAATATATTTTTAAAATTTTGCTTTGTGATAATTATTTGTTATGATTGAGAGATAATTAAAAACTTATTTTTATATTAGGAGCTGTCAATACACGCGGTGTCTACGCACGAGTTGCTGAAGCCTAAAGATGAACCTTCATATTCATTGGCTGCTTCAACCAACCTTTGCTCGGTCAGCTTGCATCACTCAGGTTAGTAAAGTCTACATACACCATTACAATATAAGAACATCATAGAGGATGCTGGAATGCCAATTATTGATTTGGATAAAGGTAGGAGGCAGAAATCTCGGAATACAATTCCCAAACTTCTGGCAATCAGTTTTTGTTTAAATAAATTACGCCGTATAGTAAGTAGTTTTCTTGATTTTGTTTTGATGAAATCGTCGTGGTGCCTACCTTAATTGGAATGCCTGGGTTCTCACTAATTCAAAGAGCCACTCTTTAAGACCCAAGCATGACTTCCCTTAAGATTATCTTAGGTTTTTCTGTCGATTTGTACTTGTAAGAGCATGCTTCGAATTCAGATGGCAAAGTCTTTGCTGCTTGTGATATCTTGAGATGACTTCTTGTGGCAAAGTCTTTGCTGCTTGTGATATCTTGAGATGACTTCTTGTGGCAAAGTCTTTGCTGCTTGTGAGTTCTTGAGATGAATTCTTGTTAGATATAACCATACCACTGGCAGAAGAGAAAAGTGTAAAATCTTTTGTGTCCTTATCACTTGATTGTCCCACATGTGGACCCATTCTCTGTCCGTAAGCCATTGATATACGTGTATTCATTTTTGTACATCAAAAATATTTTTAAATAAAATAGCCAGGGTGTTAAAGGTTAACCAACAGAACCCATTACCAGCATTTTTGGAATTGTTGTCTGTTTGTCTGTTTATTTGTGCAAGCATCACGTAAAATGAACAAAACCAATATAGCTTTTATACTTAAAAATAGTGCGTAACTTGAAGTATTACTTAGTTTTTGTTTCATCGCAATCGGTTCACGCTATCAAAAGTTAGATGAATTAAAAGTGTTCAAGAAGTAAAATATCAGAACACGCAATTCAGATACCCGGACTGTTGAACTCCATATTCGATAGATGCCATTTCTGAATGTCGCTGTTAAGATTTTCCGCGGCAGAATGACCATAGAAAAAGAATTGGTAGGTAGTTAGGGTCCCTGAAACCCGCCCGCCGCGCCACCATGCGGGGGCGCAGCGAACCAGGTGGGTCAACACTATATACCTTCAAACAATCAAAATGCACCCATGTAGAAGTTGAGGATAACCTGTCTATTAAGCGGTCCGTAGAATGCAAAATTCCTTATTTCATTGATACGAGTATAGTGCCAATTATCTGCCGAGTAAAATGGGTGTGACTAGATCGAACAGACGGGGGTCGTGACGAAAATATGAGAGAAGGAACCCTAAAAGAGGCCAAGAGAACACTAGGCCTAGTTAGTGACAGCATAAACGGGCTTAATATTACTCATTGCTCATTTATTTTATAAATTTATTAATAAATAGAAAATAAATAAATATATTTTTCTACTCAGATTTCATTGTAATTGTAACTTGGCGGTGATTATTATTATTATCATATTGCTTTCAATAAAATTTACTGTATAAAAGGTTTTATGTTATTGTTAGTAAAATTTCAAATGTAAAATACGGACATATTAATTACAACAACAAAATAATAATTAAACAATTTAAATCCGTTACGCTGATGAATTTCTCAAGATGTTTCATAGAGCTAGAAGGCTAGCTTTTATATGTACATACATTGTGCCTGACAGTTTGTCCGGAGAAGAAAAAAGATAAAATAGTTAAAGAAATACGGAGGCGGCATTTTACCCAGATGTTGGACAACAATCCCATCTGATAGGTTTGAAAGAGCATGAGTGCGGATTGGGGATGAATGAGTTGCTTGTCAAATGCTTTCTCTATGCAGATGATCAAGTTCTACTTGCATCGTCAGCAGAACAGTTGCAAGACATAGTGGCTGTGATGAATGAAGCTTTTAAGTTAAAAGGGAACAGTATAAATGTGAACAAGACTGAGCTAATTGTTTGAAAGAGAAGACGATTTATCGGAATGTGAAGTGAAAATAAATGATAAGAGTGTGGAGTAACTGAACGAGTTTGTATATCTGGGCAGTATATAAGTTTTTAAACTGTCATGGTCACAGTCTTCATGGTACTGTCTTTTCAGTTTATCCGTGATCATGGTGCTTGCAACAGCACCGAAATATCGGAAACTCAAAACAAACAGTAAACATGGTAAATATCCCGTTTCTAATGTTAATGTTCTGGGCAGTATGTTGTCAAGGGATGGAAAGATTGAAAAGGATGTGGAAAGGAGAGTGAATGTAGGGAATAAAGTGAATGGTGCTATACATGCGGTTGTGACCAGCAAATTGATGTCATCGGAGGCTCGGCTCGCCGTTCACAACAGCGTGTTTGGTGCCTACACATGTACGGAAGTGAAGGTTGGGTATGGCAAAAAAGAAATGAAAGTAGGATTAATGCAGTAGAAATGCGTTCCTTGCGAAGTATGTGCGGTGTAATTTTAAATAATAGATGAATGATGTAATAAAACTACTTTGTGGTTTAAAAGAAGATGTAAAAGAAGATGTATTGACTAAAATTTAAAAGAGTATGTTAATATGGTTTGACCATGTTGAGAGGATGAATGAAAGGCGACTAACGAAAGGTATTTACAAGGCAGACGTGAATGGAAACGCCGGGCAGTAAACATAGAAAGACGTACATAGACCTTATTGGTAATGTTTCTTCATAAAGGCCAGGTGCGCAGCCTACGTGTGTGTATGACTAAAGTTGTAAAAAAATAAAAAGCCCGTTTTGACAGCTATAAAAATACTTAATATAATTAAACTTGATGCTTGCGAATTATACTAGTTGTTAAAGTGTATGTGGATATAAATTCGATTTTTAAAACGTCAACGGACTTCTTAGATTCTGCCTAACCCCCATGGGAAAAAGGCGTGGGTTTATGTATGTATGTAAATTCCATAAATCCCAATTGCCAGCTCAACATTCAATAAAATGATAACCATTATTGACATTTCTATTTCCTACATAATTTACTGTTCTCACATCGATGTACCTCATAATATTTCTTTAACATCTTTTGGAATTCAGCTTTCATCACAAGTCATCGATTAGATTAAACAAAGTATTGTTATTGGATACTCCTTCCCTTTAGGCTACGCATCCGATATCCCTGCGACGACGAACGAATCGCATATCATATTATAATTGGTTGGAAAAATAGGGTGAGTAAATGGTAAACTTAATGAACAGTTTATATTATCCATACCTACTAATACTATAAATGGGCAAGTAACTGTTTGTTTGCTTGTTACCTTGTCACGACTAAACTGTTGAACAGATTTAGATGATTATCATTTTTATCCCGGTATTGTGTTTCCTTGGAATGACAAAACAAATTTACGCGGGCGGTGCCGCGGGCAGAAGCTAATTCAATATAAATGCCAGTATATTGCCAGAGATAAAAAATAAAATAAAAACCACCCCGGTGTTCTCACACCTATGCAGGGGATCGCGGGAACGTATGATCCTTCCGCAACCCCCGGCTGGTGCGCCCGCAAGGGCTAGAATCTCCCAGCACCTGAAGCCGAAGTCGGCTTTTGATAACTGGTATCTACAGACACAGGACGGAGGCTAATACACTACGTTACAAAAAGAACCTGAGATACCACGAATAAGACTCCTACGAATTAATTAGGAAGAAACCAAAATACATACCAATTTCAAAGAAACCAAAAAAATAGAACGGCTTAACTAATATTGTGTCCGGAGCCAGCCTGTCTGATCAACCGGCTTGCCGTTTCTATTAAAAATCGACGCTTATATCAGCCGCAAATACTATCGGAATCACATGTCTGCCGCCCTTGTAATACTTGTACTCAACATAAAATTTGCTTAGTACAATTTTCAAAAGAAAGACACTGGTTCATTGTTCGGTGGTTTTGGTACAGTATAATTGACGTCCCATCAATTAATAATTTTCATCTCTGTTTTTACAGTCGATATTTGAAAATTATAAAAGTATAGCCTACTAGTTTGTAAAATCATTATACTTAATTAAAAAAAGTTTTTTTTTAAACAAGCTTTTTACCTTACCGTGCATATTGTCATCCAAACCAAATAACTTGAACACAGATACATAAATTCATACATTTGCAGTCTTATGGCGATTACGCCAGTTTACATGGATTTTGGTCCTGTTGGTAATTCTACCAACAGGACTAAACCTATAAACTGGCGTTCATTGGAATGAGAAAGAGTATTTGCAAGGCAGATATAAGTGAAAACGCTGCCGGGGGAGATGACGCTTTAGCTAGAACCGACCTCTTTAGATGATCTTCATCAGAAAGCTTAGTGCATGGTATACTCGCAACCATCGGGCGTAACAAAAGAAGCTTGTACGTAAGCATTGTCGTAGATTAGACGTGAGTTTATGCTGTACACTGTACCTAAATTAGTAAAAAAGAAACAGGGTAATAAAAAAAACCGGCCAAGTGCGAGTCGGACTCGCGCACGAAGGGTTCCGTACCATTATCGCAAAAAAACGGCAAAAAAACACGTTTGTTGTATGGGAGCCCCCCTTAAATATTTATTTTATTCTGTTTTTAGTATTTGTTGTTATAGCGGCAACAGAAATACATCATCTGTGAAAATTTCAACTGCCTAGCTATCACGGTTCATGAGATACAGCCTGGTGACAGACAGACAGCCTGGTGACAGACAGACAGACAGACAGACAGACGGACAGCGGAGTCTCAGTAATAGGGTCCCGTTTTTACCCTTTGGGTACGGAGCCCTAAAAATCATTATTGGCTCTCTCTCGTTGGCTAAAATGAAGTTAAATTCAACATACTTTGGTAATTTAATAATAATTTTATTGTAGGCTATCATCTCAAAGTCAAATAAATATAATGTTACTTACCTACAGTGTTACGTATTTTTCCATGATCTTATTATTACTACCATGACTTGTTACGTTTCAACTTACCGTCTGTGGTTTAACGTCGTCGTACCACTTCAAACGTTTGTTGTGTTGGTATGGACTTAGGAATATTTAATTTACGACCCAGCCAGTATTGTTCATTCAGAACGGTCTCGGGTTGATTGGCAATATTAAAAGTGTCAAGCGCCCGCTGCCGGAAATTCATTGATAGATTTAATCGCCTTGCCCTGAAATAACGTACCACGCAGTAGGATTTGATTTGAGGAGTAAATTGCTAAGTCATTAATGCCGTCCGGTCTCGACGCAGCTCTCCGCACTAAAAACTCGTGCTATTTTCAGGGAGCTAACAGGGATCCTTGAAGTACGAAATTAAAGTCGACTTGCGTCAGCAAGCACTCGCTTTTGTAATAGCAACTTTTGTTTAAAACCTTAGTTGGGCAATCAAACATTTTTGCTTAGTGTCAAAAATTTTTGCACAGAAATGCGGTTGGTTGCAAGATGTTCGAAATATAGTTCTACTATTATAATTCACTAGCTTCTGCCAGCGGCTTTGCCCGCGTGAAAAGTGTTTAATTATTTCAATTGGTTGCAAGATGTTCGAAATATAGTAATCTACTATTATAATTCACTAGCTTCTGCCAGCGGCTTTACCCGCGTGAAAAGTGTTTAATTATTTCAAGGGATAGCCTTATCAGACTATAATCTATGTGCCAAATTTTATCCAGATTCATTCACCCGTTCTGGCGTGATTTAGTAACAAAAATACACACTTCCACACACGCATCTATCCAAACTTTCCCATTTATAATATTAGTAAGATGTGAAAGATTGTATGTTTGTTTTAATCACACCTCAATAACTAGGATTGACTGTGGCCTATATTTTGGACTGGTGGTACATTAAGAATACCTTTTTGTCCTGGTAGAGTTGGCACTGTGGTAGGTCCTGTGTTAGCAGTAAGTGGTCCTGTTACATTTTTGATTTTTTTATTTTCTTTTAGCTTATTCTTTCCCCGGAACTCCTTTCCTCTTAAGACTCCCAGTAGCTTAGTCGGCTGCCAATATCTCTTCATAGGATTTCTCAGCTTCCTTGCTTGGCTTGCTTGGAGCTTGATAGGAATCCCACCTTTTTATAGAGTGTGGTATTTCATTCCACATCTTTTAGTCTACTTACGTTTTATAACACACTTTACAAACCTCATATTCATAACTTTTGAAATTATATCAACTCATGTTACTAATTTTTTTATGTATTCTTTGATAATGTAAATACCTGAAAAGCATACGATTTGTTTTAACATCCAAAACTTAATTTTACTGCTAATTTGTAAAAATCATAGAATATTGGAAACTCTGACATTTTTATCTGACATGACATACGAGGGCGGCACTGAAAATTTCGGGAATCAAGGAAGTGGCACAACATTACTATTTAAAAATGTATTTATTGCTTTTCGAAGTATTCTCCGCGATTTTTGACACATTTTTCCATACGATGGAACCAATCATTGAAGCAACCATTCCATTCGGAAGTTGGGGTCTCCAAAATGGCCGTTTTGTAGGCGTCCACAGCTTCTTCAGGTGATGAAAATCTCTGACCACGCAATTTATTCTTTATTTTAGGGAAAGTATAGAAACCATTAGGGCTTAGGTCGGGGCTGTACGGCGGATAGTCTAATAATTCTATGTTTTCTTGCTCTAAAAACTCTTTTGTTCTGTGCGCGGTGTGAGAACTCGCATTGTCGTGATGGAGGATGATGCGGCGGTTGCAGTTCTCTTTACGGAGTTCAGAAACGACCTGTGGCAAACAAATGCTAGCATACCATTCTGCATTAACCGTTCTTTGTCCCTCAAGAGGAATAGTCGCAACATGGCCGGTTTTGGAGACAAACGTGGCCACCATTTTTTTTGCAACACTCCGTGAACGAACAATTTTTGTTGGCTTTAACTCATTTTCGGACACCCAAACTCGTGACTGGTTTTTTGTTTCGGGTTCGTACGCGTATATCTAGGATTCGTCACCTGATACGATGTTGTATACAGCATTTGAGGATCCTGCGTGGAATCTTTCGAGAGTTCTGACGCACCAAGTAACGCGAGCCGCTTTTTGCTCTTCACAGAGCGAATGCGGTATCCAAGTCATCCCTGCCGCCTTTTTGATACTGCTTCTTGTTTAATTTGGTATTTTACATCTATAATTTTGGTTTGATTTTTTATTGTTATTCATCGCACTTTGTCTTTTAAATATATGTTGTAAAAAGAAAGTATATAGGTATAACGCAGACGTTTTGCTTAGCAGGTCTCGGGCCATACATGCATATTAGTTACATAATTACACGTCATACGTCAGTGTTCATGTTTATAATATGTGGGTAGGTACAAAATATGTTTACATTACAATCACAGCCTTCTGTTCCTTGCTATACTCTATGTATGAGATCATTGTGTTACAAGTGGTTGATATAAGCTCGTGTTGGTATATAGTTATAACTTGTACACCACTATCTATGTTGTAAGTACCCGTATGTGCAATAGATGGTGTCACTGTTAATAGGAAGCAACCAAACTATAATATATTATAATAATAGAATCGCATGATATTTGAACTGCTGTTTGACTTTATCTGATCTAGAAAGATTCATGACACTTATGATCCGATGGATCAACTGAGATAAAAATCCTCTTTTGATCATTTTAATAAAATCGTTCGAGTAACTCTTATTGACCTAACCGACCGAAATTATCACAAGATGGTCAAAGGAGTGCCAGAAGCTATTGTTAATTTAATGCTTAACTTCTTACTGCGATTGATTTGGACGATACCAGCGCGTCGGTATATGAAAAGCTTGACCGTCGAGACATGCTTTTCATAAACGCCATTTATTTTTATGTTATAAACAAATTAGCTTCGCGTGTATTATACTAGGAGGGATCAAAAAGTAGTGAGAACGACATACTCCTTGGTAAGAAAAAAAAATACTGGCATAGGCATAGCTTAGATACATATTTGTAATATTAATAAAGAAAAAATCTTCGATTCTCTTTTGTTTTTTTCTGAATGTAGTCATTTGTTTGCTTCGTGTCGGAACGTGTTCTCGAAAATGGAGAAAAACGAAGTGCGGGCCGTTATTAAATACCTCAGTTTAAAAAAGTTAACGACGCAAGAGATTCATTGCGATTTGGAGGCAATATTAGGAGTCTGCACCGCCGTATTCCACTGTCGCAAGGTGGGCTTCTCAATTTCGAGTAGGGACGAACGAGCACGGAAGACGAACATCATTGCGGCCGTCCATCGACGTCAGTCACCCAAGAAAATGTTGCGAAAGTCGATAAAATTGTATTGAGCGATCGAAGAGTTACCATCCGATACATAATTCAAGAAATGGGCATTTCATATGGAAGTATTCAATCCATATTGAATCAATCTTTGAATATGAGAAAAGTCTCCGCAAGATGGGTGCCGAGAATGTTAACCGACAGTCAGAAACAAACGTCAAGTTTCAAGAAGATTCTGAAAACTTTGTCTCGTTTCGTAACAATGGACGAAACATTGGTCCATCATTTTGATCCCGAGACAAAACAGCAATCTTCTCAATGGAAACGGCCATCATCACCGACCCCGAAGAAGTTTCGTGTCGTGGCATCGGCTGGCAAGGTTATGGCCTAAATATTTTGGTACTTGATTGATTACCTGGAGCGTGGAACCACTATTACAGGCCAATATTATGCAGCTTTAATTCCCAAGTTGAGGACTGCCATCAAAGAGTAAAGGAGAGGGAAACTTCGAAGGGGCGTGCTGTTTCATCACGACAACGCTGTCATTCATCAACCTGGCTTCAAATTGGTTGACCACCCCCCTTATTCACCAGATCTGGCGGCTAGCGATTATTATCTGTTCCTCAAATTGAAAAAATGAAGGTATAACGTGTTGAAGGTATAAACTAGAATTACTGGTATAGAATTTATTTAATTGAACCACAAGAGAACAGTACAGTTTTCTAAGTAAGAAAAATATAGATATATGAAAAGAGGAGACTAAAGAGTACAGGACCATAACTTTTTGTATAAAGTTAAACACCTAATAGTTTGAATAATACAACATGCACCCTCAAAAAGTTAATCGTATTGCACTCATAACACAAATGCATAAAGAACCAGTATAGAAAAAACATTACGAAAAAACAAAAACTAGGATATACCAATCATTTGTAAACAACTGCGATGCTTTGTTGGACCCAAAGGTTTTGCCAAAACATCTGCAGGTAACCTGTCGGAGGGCATATAACTAAGTTCAACAGTTTTATCGTTCACTTAACGTCTATATGCTTTGTCCGATTGTGATGAACAGGATTCATGGCTATTTTTTGTGCACTCTGACTATCCGTATACAAAACTATATTAAGCGACCTACCTGTTACATCGGATATCAGACTTTTTAAGAAGCACGCATCCTTTACTGCTTTAGCCAACGCCATATATTCATTAGAATTAATATTTGTTTCGGACTGTGGGCTGTTTTTTAGCTTCCCACGAAATAGTACCGCCTGCAAGTTCATAATTGAACCCTGTGTAGGATCGTCTATCAGTTGGATAATTTGCCCAGTCTGCATCTGAAAAAACCCGTCAAAGTTGTAGTATTACCTTTTTCTTTACTGTATGTAATACCCCTGTCTTTTGTCGCTTTCAGATAAAGTAGACATCGTTTAGCAATATTCCAATGTGACTGATCAAATTTAGAGTTAAATTGACTCAAGTAACTTACGGTGTAGGCTATATCTGGTCTAGTATTTACAGCCAAAAACATTAGACAGCCAATCAACTCTCTGTAAGGGTACTCAGACTCACCTATACCAGGCTCAAGATTTTTCTTGACCAGTGGGGTTGGAACACCCTTACAATCTTGCATGTTAAATCTTTTCAGTAACTTTTCAATGTATGTACTCTGAGATAGCTTCATTCCATAATTATCATGGTAAATATTTGTTCCCGTAAAGAAATTAGTTTGCCCAAGATCTTTAAATGAAAAGTATTTTTCAAGTTGACATTTGAAATTGGCAAGCGTACTTCATTTTTATACAAGATTACTAGATCGTCGACGTATACAGCCAGAACCAAAGAGTCTGAGATCGCATTATTTTTAAAAATACATGGCTCACATGTTTGTGTCAAACCAAGAACTGACAAAGTCTGTTTTAACTTTGTATTCTAGGCTCTTGGCGCCTGCTTCAACCCATAGAGTGACCGTTTCAAAAAACACACTTTCGATTCTTCTTCCCCTTCCCTTACGAAACCTTCTGGCTGTGTCATGTAGATTTCTTCTTCCAAACTGCCATTCAAAAAGGCTGTGTCCACATCCATATGCCGAACATTATAATTTTCCTGCACTCCAAGCGCTAACAGGGTTCGCAACAACGAGTTGTGTACAACCGGAGAAAATGTTTCGTGGTAGTCAACACCTTCTTCAAAGACAAAGACACGTTTTAAGATTTTGCTTATTTACGAAAATCCAAGTGCCCTTTATGACTAAAGCGTTGTACTCATCTCTCATTGCTAAAATCCAATTATCTTTCTCATCGCTGTTAATTGCAGCCAGATAATTATTTGGATCATCGCACCCATCATCTACCAGGGTATTATAAGAGAAATAATCTGATGGTTTGCAAACTCTTGAAGGATATCGACTAGTTTCATTTGAGGAATTCGTATATTCACTTGACTGCTGATCATCAACATTGTTGATCTCTACATTGTCTGCTTCATTTATTTCAACATCAGCATCCTCAGCATCCATGAAAGAAGTATCTAAGTTAGGAGCATCTACCTCACATCTCCCAGATGAAGAGGAGGGAAGAACTTCTTGTCTTGAAACAGCTGGTGATGGTGACTCTGAGAGCAAATTGACAATATCATAGTTCACAGTATCTATACGCTCAATATTTTCCTTCAGTCCAGTAAAGTTGTTTTCAAAAAATGTGACATCTCTTGACTTTGACTTTAGTAAACTTCTAGGACTTCCCGCATTCCGGAAATAATAAGTATGAGGATCATCTGAGTATCCTACAAAAACCTGTTCCTCAGCTTTCATGTCCAATTTACATCTCTGACTTGATGGAACATAAACAAGTGCTCTGCATCTGAAAACCTTCAGATGAGACAGATCGTGTTTTTTATTAAAACACATTTCAAATGGTGTTTTAACCGCTAAGCGCGCGGTGTGATGACCAATTTTTCAAGTAGACGCTTGTCTCCACTGCGTCCTGCCAAAAAGCTTTTGAGAGAGAACCGTGGGACAATAGTGACCGAGCCTTCTCTACTATGCTACGATTACACCGTTAACTTACCCCATTTTGCTGAGGGCTATATGGTGCTGTCGTTTGCCAGTCGATACCCAATGACTGAACATAATCCATCAATTCCTTATTGATGAACTCTTTTCCATTATCTGAACGCAAAGTCTTTATTTTTCCACCAAACTGTCTCTCGACATGAGAATGAAAGAAACATAACTTACATTTGACTTCAGTTTTAGAAGACAGAAAATACACAAAAATAAAACGTGTATAATCATCTATAAAAATAATAAAATATCTTTTACCTGTAAACGAATTCGTAGAAAAAGATCCACAAACATCGGTATGAATCAATTGAAATGGCGATGTAGCCTGCCTGTATTTTAAGTTTTTGAAGGGCTTTCTAGACTGCTTACCCTCTATGCAGGGTATGGATGGTTCCTTGTCGACCTCCGTGTACTCCACTCCGATAGCCTGACCTTTTCTAAGTAGATCCATGCTAATTCGGCACAAATGACCTAACCTTTTATGCTAAAGATGGAAGTTCGAACCATCAGAGTGCACAAGTTTAGCTGAAGCATTATTGAAAGTTTTAGTTAAACAATCTACAGTATACAGCCCATCACATACAGAACCATACGCTAAAACATTTTTACTGTTTACTACATCACACTTTGAGTCATAAATTGTGCAGCCTTCTTTATTGAAAACTACAGAGAAACCCTTCTCTACTACTTTTTTCACTGAAAGTAAACTACAGTTCAAATCAGGAACATGAACTACATTCTTTATTCTGTTCGCCAAAGTATCCATTTCAATGGATACATCACCAATACCCACAGCCGCTAATTTTTGTCCATTAGCCACAGTAATCGTTCCACCTTGTACTGGCCGATAACTGCTGAACCACCCGCGATGCGGAGTCATGTGAATGGTTGCACCTGAATCAATAATCCATTTCCCATTAGAATCAGCTGGTGCAGAGAGTGCCATTTCCTGCACAACAGCCTGTTCCACCTTTTCATTATGATAGCAATCTGTACCCTTAAAAACCTTTTCCGATGCGCTCATCATAGCTTTCTTAACCTTCTTATTGGGACATTCGGGACTTTTGTGTTCTGGTTGTCTACACTTAAAGCAGATTAAAGGCTTTTTCTTTTTGCTTGTAGAACCTGTTGAACGTAGTGCAGCCACCTCATTCTGGTGAGGATCCTTAGAAAACTCGTTTAATAGTTTTGCCTTAACCAACTCACTGGTTACGTCAACTTTCTAATTCTCTAAAGCCATGATCATCGGTTCGTACCGTGATGTCAATCCTCCGAGAATAATCGCAGCAAAAGATCCATCGTCGATCTTCTTATCAATATCTTCAAGATCTAGAGCAGTACTCATTATGGCGTTGATATATGATTTTATGTCTTGGAAATCGGTCAAAGAATATTTGTACAATCTACGCTCTAGAGAGCCTTCGACCCATATCTTTATCGTCATATGCTTTTTGTAAAGCACTCCAAGCCTCCTTAGCGTTTTTCGCAGTTCTCACGTGCGAAATTGCACCTCCGTCTACCGTAAGGCATATTTTTGACAACGCCTTCTGGTCATTACGAGAGGGCACATCCTCCGCTGTTTTATCAGAATCATCGTACCCAATTATGGACGTCCAAAGCTCCTCTTGAATGAGAAGCATTCTCATTTTAAATTTCCAGGTTGAGTACCCGTCTCGGTTTGACAACATCGTGATTCCTTGAAAATTCATTTTATTCACTAACATCTAGTTGTTTTCAATTAAGCAGCTTCATGCTGATAACGTGTTGAAGGTATAACATGTTGAATGTATAACATGTTGAATGTATAACATGTTGAATGTATAACATGTTGAAGGTATAAACTAGAATTACTGGTATAGAATTTATTTAATAGAACCACAAGGGAACAGTACAGTTTTCTAAGTAAGAAAAATATAGATATATGACAAGAGGAGACTAAAGAGTACAGGACCATAACTTTTTGTATAAAGGTAAACACCTAATAGTTTAAATATACAACAAAAAATACTTAAGGGGAAACAGGTACGAAGACGATAACGAGGTGATGGATGCCGTGGAGAGCTTTTTGCAGAACCAAGACAAAACTTTTTTTCTGAAAGGAACTCAGTGTGTAGAGAGACTCGGAAACTATGTAGAAAAATAAATGATTAAGTTATCAATAGTCATTATCGTCTATCTTATTCTCACTACTTTTTGATCCCTCCTCGTACATATAAACCTTCCTCTTAAATCAATCTATCTATAAAAAAAACCGCATCAAAATCCGTAGCGTAGTTTTAAAGATCTAAGCATACATAGGGACAGACAGACGGACAGCGACTTTGTTTTATACTATGTAAGGATAAAACTCAACGTCTGCGCGTCCTTTTCACGCAACTATGTTCGGGTTGGCATCTAGTCTAAAACTCTGAACTTTATTGATTGATTAACTTGAATGGTGACACTTATGTCACCAGACTTATATTTATTTCGAATTAGTTGAGCAGCAAATTTAAAAGCAATTTTTTTGAAAATGTGGCTCGACGTATAATATTAAAAACACGCATCTCGATCATTTCTTCATTGCATGGATAAAAAAACAATTAAAAATCTTTTTTAAAACAAGCTTTTTTCGTATTCTTCTCAGCAAAGCCTTTTATTCAATTCAATTCATTTGATGCATCAAATATGGTAGGTACGTGAAGTTCTTACATAAAATACTTGGTAACACACATTTGGCCAATATACAGCATGTAACAGTACAACTTAAGTTTTTACACTAAAGAAATATTAATTACTAGGAAACTACATTTTGTCAATTTGTGTCTAATTAACAGTTAAATATACAGAGACACTTTTTAAAAGGAGTCATCGCTCGTTTAAAAAAACTCTTGTAATAACCACTTCCGTAACGCAACACAAAACTTATTGAAGGGCAGTTGAGTAATTGACCCAGGCAAAGCATTATAAATTAGGAGAGCCATGAAAACGCAGCTCCGCCGAAAATGTTCTAGCTTTGAAACGGGCATTTCAAAATCTAAATGGGTAGGTTTCCTTTTATTATTGTTCTTTCTGTTCAAATAGTTCAAGATTGGACCTCACAAACCTGGCAACTTAGTAAATATGAAATGCTTGGGACCGTCAATAGATTGTGCGACTTGAACATAGGCCTGCATGCATGAGTCAGACCACTGCATTTTGTATATTGCACGAATACACTTTTTGGGCGATGAAGATCTTCGCCATTTCGGAAGAGTTTCTCCACACAAGTATACCGTAAATCTTATTTGATACCCATCATGTCAGTGCACAAAAAATAACTAGTCTATATCTTGGGCCGTCCACTATATTGGATTTAGAATGACGTCACTTAGCTAACCCATGCATTGTCATCCAAACTAACGTGTATGCAAAATTTCATCTTAATCGGTAGCGGATAACTGCTTTAAAATTCAGTTGCAAGATTTGACCCGAACTTCGTAGCTAAAAGCTGGAAGCTCGTCATCATGTTTCTTTCTTTTCCTAGTAGACAAGAGCTCTGGCCTATCGCCTCCCTAGTAGACAATCTCCTAACACTGGTTGGTAATTTGGGAAAGGATGCCGAAGTCCTTGCCTAGTCATTAAAGTTGCTGAATATTCCATTAAATGTAGGTTGACTTGGCCTTTCTTCTGTGCGTAAAATGAACGTGGGTCTCTGGTTCCTTTCATACAAGAAAATAAAATTGTTACTCGGCGATGTATGTGTTTTGAAGATATTTAAGAACATTTTATACGAAGGGGGGAGGGGGCGGGGAATTTTTGTTTGTCTGTCACGGTGGATATTTGTACGTGGTTGGCGCAAAAAGGAATGCATAAAATTGGATGCGGTTTTTTTAATTGTATTATTACTGGTCTAACTTAAAATATAGAACATGTTTTACACATTTTTTTATACATGAATATTTACCAGGACTGGTAGAGTACGGGACATTTGAACCAGGAAACTCTTAGTCTGAAGAATCTTAGGTGGTTTGTTGTGAGAACAATTTTCTATAGTCAAATTTTTAGTCAAGCGTGAGTTGTCCATGAAAATTGAAATTTTTCTACAGTTAACTACAATATTGTTCAAATTGCGCGAATTTGATAGAAAAAGCCAAAAATGATACAAAATTGCAAATAAATATACGCAATTAACACAAATTTTTATCATCATGCTATACCTTCGAAGAGCTAAGCATTCAATCATCATTACATTAAGACCGTCTATTTTACATACATAATCAACGGAACCCGTAGACTGACGGAGTATATTCCAAACCGTACTACGTTGTAGGTTTGATCCCCAGTTTATGCAATTCATTTTCAAGTATAATTAACTATTATGATTTTTTGATACCTATCTAAATATTTCCAAATAATAATAATTTCTGCATACTTTTTTGTTTATGTTTATGGCAATATGAATTTAAATATTCCTATTGGAAGTAATGCAGTGAGTATTATACTCGTATTATTTAGTCTGATGAGTAAAAAAAAAAAAAATTCTCTGCTAGGACTCCTTTTTAGAGAGTATCCAGTATTTATGACAGCTTGAAAATTTACCATGCAGCAGTAGAAGTAAAATTTCTGAGCTACTGAAGGAACGACGACGGTCATTGATTAAATACCGTGAAAGTAAAGAAATCGTGAGACGAATGCAAGCTTACCTACTGGTCGACAACTGCGCAAACTGGACTTATCTGCCGCTAACTCGTCTACCCAGGGTTCCGTTCCTTAAAAAGAAACCCTTAAAGGATCACTTCGTTGTCCGTCTGTCAAGATCTATTACGCAATAACGCGAGGAGGTATCAAGTTAAAATTTTACCTTGGTAACGTGGTAGTCGGTTTTATCATCAGTCTTTTGAGTTCTCACGACCCCCTAACGAGAACAACTCTGAAAGAACCACGAATGGCAGCCTGGTACCAATGGCTTATCGTGCTTTCCGAAATAAATAGGGTCCTCGCTATGTAAATATGGTTCCCCAACCATGGCTCGACTGCTGCAAATCTTGATCCGTGCGTGCGGGGTAGATACTTCTGTGGTTTAAAAAAAATATGAAAAATAGGAGGACAAATGAGATTAAGCCCCAAAGAATAGGAGAGGTAAAAGCATATTATGGTAGCTGCATCGAAATCCTTCCACTTTTTTATCAGATAAGTGATAGATGTTTTAGTTCTAGGTCCTAGCAAGCCTTATTGCCAATGGGAACATTTTTAACACCAATATTTATAATTTTCCGATAAAGGCATTTATTGATAGTCGTAGATAATGGTTTAAGGTTGATGGCGAAAGTAATTTTTGGTCAGTATCGATCCCCTGGGCAAATATGGGATAGGGTAAAAAATTTGCAATTCTTAAAGGGAAAGGAAATCCACAGACAATCCAATTTAAAAGGCTGCAAGGACGACTGCTGATAGTTGGGTTGCTAGCAGTTGCACCGCTGCAGTTGACCGAAACGTTAGTTTGGGCGAATTATTGGATTTGTTTTTTTATTGACTGATTTTTTAGTACATAAGACGCTTTATTGCGATATATTTATAGAATTTATGCGTATTCATTTTCCATATTTTACATTAATTTATCAAATCACTTGACAGCCTTGCGGGGGTCTCCCAGGCGCCCTGGCAATTGTTGACAATTCTAAGTACAAATCGTCTTTGCCACAAAGTTGCATACCTGTGACGCTGTGACATCCAGAAACCGCTTCTAAACTAACTCTAGTTAAAGAAATAATATCATCTATGCACGGGATATATGCCATGACACTCCTTACTGCCCCTTCGTACTTGATAGCAGTCATCGGCAGCAACCTCTGCAACCATGCCCGACTTCTTTTCCGTAGGAAATGAGCTGCCTTCCAAGAGTACGTGGTGTGCTCCATTACCTGTGAGATCTCTAGACTGCGCTTTGGGTTCGTTTTTCGAATGCAGCTTCAAGCAATTTACCTTAATGGGCTTGTTCAGTGCCAGACCGGGGGCTCTTTTGGGATCTGGAATCTCGAGGGTGATATCGTAATTATATCTAAAAGAGTTAGTGTCAGTTTTCTTAAATATAATAAATTGAAATCAATTTGAGTTGGTTTGAAAGTATCCTTGCGATATAATGTTTTTGTTTAGACCGAGAGGCATTAAGTTTCACGAGTGCTGGGTATTTATCTGAACCTGCAGAGGATGATTGAAAATAATGTTCGCAACAAACTGTAGAAATAGCTTATTGGTATTTCTCCATTCGATCTAAGCAGATTTGCATCGTTCATGGTCCATCAAAAAGAAGTAAATATAGGAGTAAGACGGAACCCGTGGATGAAGCTTTTGACATTTCCAGGAATGTGTTGTGATGAAGTCGTCTAATTTTTATTATTAATTTTGAGGTAACTACACGTGTTTGTCGTCAATTTATCATTACTAGTAAGTAGCTTGTGTTGTTATAGCCAGCCAGGGTTCAGGTTTAGCATGATTTTCAGAATTCCTATCAACAAGTTGGAAAACTTATTTTAATGACCAAAAACTATTAGGACAATAACACCGATTAAATTTCTCCGTGACCTATCCTAAAAGTGGTTTCGCTTCTTTTTTAATTTTATTATGTACTAACAGGTTATTAAGGTGTAAAGATTAAGGCGTAAAGATTAAGGCTTATAAAAGTGAACAGTAGGCAGCCCTATCCCGAAGCATTGATTGTGGTCGTAAAGTAGCCCGCGTCGAATCCAGTACAAATATGAGCGTGTACTTCTTGCTTTTATGTGTCGCGTTGAGCCACCTTTAACACAGTTTACACCTAAATCGATTAGACATCGAGAGAAATCGATTAGACTTGTGCTGATAATTCATTTACGATTGAGACTTTATCATTGCAATTCTTGCGTATGTATACCTAAAAAAAACTAGGCAGTGTGCTTAGGTAGATAAACACCACATTATAGTGGAATTGCATAGCATTATGGACATTTGATAAGTATTTGAGGATAAAAACATTAAGATAAGTGTGTCGTTCGACTGTTGTCGTTAACATGCTTTCGTTTTCCAATTTGACGGAATGTATTTGAATAGTCGACGCTTGCGCCCGTAAATAATACTAGTTAAATAACATGTGATTAACTCAAGCATTGGGCTTATCTTAAAGAACGACATCGCTCGTATCTAGCGGGCGCGGGCGCGCAACGATCTCTTCGAGCCCCTGACGTCAGCTCGGGTCGCGTCCCCTTAACCTCAGTGCTCTTGTTGCAAACTGTTCATAATTCAATTTGATTACAGTAAAAAAGTGCGATAGGCGCCATGATTTTACGATACTTTGTAGGTCTGTGTTGGATGAGTTTCAAGTGTACTCTAATAAAAAGATTTTTTAATAAGTTACAGCTGAAGGTTAGGGTGAATAATTACTGCATTGACATCCATTTGTGCGAGTTCCGCAAATATAAAACATGTATGCCTGTTTTCAGTTATATCTATCTGCTTAACCATTCCCCAATAATGTTGGGTTACGCAATTTAAACTTGTGGTGGATTGAATCAGAACACTTACTCAATACCTGCCACGAAGACAGAGCGCTTAGCAATCTTCAAAAGTAATCTTGAGGGCAGTTTAACAACTGGTAAAAGTCTAAGTTAACACAAGCAAATTTTTTGTTACACGTCAGCAGTAAAATTGTGACCATAATCAATCAACCTAAAGAAATGTTATTGGAGGTTGAGGGCCGTGTCGGTCTTCATTCACCGTAGTTGATTGAAGATCTGGTCCATTGGTCTTCATTGTCCGGAATGTTTCCAAATGCACTCTTCAGACTCTCTATTTTCTGGGTGCGTTCCGTTATGGAGTTAGAATTCTCGGTCAAAGGAAGAATGGGTGACTAGCCTGGACAGCAAAAAGTTTTGATCCTGATTCGAGATGTTAATCAGGGTTTTTGGAGACACCTTCAATCTTCCTATTTCTGCCAGAGGATGCCATGAGATAGGTCTAGAATCATATTGAAGTCCCGCTTTGAATCAAGACTTTGGACGATCTGTTTGTATAATCTGTATTCACGATCAGTCCAGTGTATATCATTACCATTATGCCAGAAATTGGCTGAGGCGTGCGTAAGCCTCACCATGTGTGGCGGGTCGTCTTCAGCTCTTCCTGGACCATCCAAATCCGGGAAAGCCTTCAAGCTGACGCGCTATAGCATGTACTGCACCATTGATTATGACGCCGTCTCTAAACAAAAGTAGAAGAGGTCGAAGTTGTCGCAGGAACCAGAGCAAAGCTCCAGAAAGTGCTGGGTCGTCTGTTGAAATCGCTTGGGGCAGGTGTTATATGTTGGTCTGCATCCTTACAATTGCTTATACATTCTAAATATACAGCCAAAGGTAGCGGAGTGGAGGACGCCATCTGTTTAAGATCACGTATTTCTTCTTCCGTATACAACTTTCGCGCTGACAATTCGTTATCCGGTGTTGCTGGTGTGGTACACTGAGCGTACGTCAACTTGACTTCTGCCAAGATGATGACTGTGCCCTCTTGAAAATCTTCTTACTAACTAGAGTATTCATTTGACTAAAAGGCCGAGTTCCGATAGCCTCCATAGTATCCCAAATTCTGTCAACATAAGTTGGCACTGGTCGGGCACCAATTGGTGCGACCACGGGGTCGACCTCCATAGCCAGAGGGGCCGTAAATTCAGGCGAGGATGGAGTCCTGAGTATTTTCATTCTTAGATATTCTGAATGCGTCAGTCCTCTTTTGGCGAGATCCCTTGCCAGTCTTGTTTGCCTGTTGATTTTGAATCACCCATGTCGGCGGAGTCTTTTCATTCTTAGATATTCTGAATGCGTCAGTCCTCTTTTGGCGAGATCCTTTGCCAGTCTTGTGTTTGCCTGTTGATTTTGAATCACCCATGTCGGCGGCAGGGTTTCTCATCATCTGAGTGGAAGTCATGGTGATGAGTAGCTGCTGCTTAGTATATGATGCGAAGAATTCCAGCTCAGTGCGCGACCGTATCGGTCGTCATTCGTTTATTATTATTATTCCATTTATTCAATTTAATTTACATATTTATAAAAAAATAAAAAATAAAATAGTAGCCCACCGGTATCGGGAACAGGGTCCAAGCTACCGGTGGTCAGGGTTCCTGAGAGAAGAACCTCCTGACTATACGCGCCGTGTCCAGGAGTACCGCTTTCTGGATCAAGCCCTTGATCTAGCTGCCTAACGAGAGCCTCCTCAGATGTTCATCGAGGCTCTTGGCTATTATGCCATTGGCCGTCACGACTATCGGCACAATGATTGCTGTATTCACATCCCACATGTCGACAACCTCGCGTGCCAGATTAAGATACTTGCTTTTCTTATCTCTCTCAGCCTACACGAGGTTCTCGTCATGGGGGACCGCTATATCAACAATCATTGCGCGACGCTCTAGTCGGTCTATCACCACTATGTCAGGCTTATTGGCAACAATAGTCCTGTCAGTGATGATAGACCGATCCCAATACAACGTGACATTACCATTTTCGAGAACTGGGTCGGGCACATACTTATAATAAGGCACTTCCGATTCCACAAGATTGTATTTAAGAGCAAGTTGCTGATGGATAATCCTGGCTACAAGGTTGTATCTATGCAAATAGTCTCCGTTCGCCAGACTAGAACAACCGGAGATAATGTGACGGATAGATTCACCCGGCCGGTGACATGCCCGACAGATGTCAACTGTGCCATTCTTCACAATGTATTTCCGGTAGTTGTTCGTCATCATAACTTCGTCCATAATCGCAAAGACAAAACCTTCGGTTTCCCCGAAAAGGTCACCAAATCGCAGTCAGGCCACGGACGCTAAAAGATCTACTTCGGGCCCATGTAGGACCCGACCCGGTAGAAGCGTCCGTGAAGCTCCTTGCTCTGCCATACCTCCCTGCGGTCATTAGTATCTAATACTATAGGTTTGCACCAGTTCTCGTTAGCCAAGGAGAGCGGGGTAAGGCACCACTACCACATCTCGATGCATATTATTATTATTCGTTTATTCATCTTTTTTCTTATAATTCAACTTCTTTTTTCTTTCTTATTTTTATTAGATTATACGCGACATCTAAATGAATTTCTGAATTATTAACTCTCTCTACGTTGAACCAAGAGTTAAAAATGCAACAGCGTGCTTTTATTGAAGCATTCTATTAGGCGTGTCAGTGGTCTCACGCGCAGGTTTTATTCTCATACCAAGAAGCATATCACCATGTCTTTGCTCAAGGTGGATTGCGATTGCAGATCTACCTTCTTCTTAGCTTGTTGATGGAGACTCTTCTCAGGTAAATACCTTGCCGGGGTACAAGAAAGGAGACTTCCCGAGCGAAGCACCATGACATACGATGTCCGGTGGACCCTAGGTATGGTAATTGATGTCTGTCGATTAGCCAATCTTTTCACCACGATGACAAACTTGCCTTTATCCACTTATTGTAATTATCTTAGTAATTCAAAGTCCACTTTATCTCAATATGTTTGCCTTCACCGATATCAGTGATGTCCAAGATAGGCATAGAAAGTTCAAAGGTACTAAGAGGGATCGGAGCAAATAAGAAAGGTATTTGCGCTTGAATAGGATTTTGGACTTATAACACTAATGTATTTGATGCAAGTGTGCAAACCTTGTCTTAGCAGCCGAAGCGATTGACAACCCAATGGACGTCGTGAACAAAATAATTCAGAATTAGGTAGGTGCATGGTCACGAAAGAAAACTTCATCACCCTGTGAAAGACCCGGTTTGTAAAACATGATTACAGAAAAATGTAGTGATACGTATCGATTATGGAGACTGGTGTATATGCATTTACATGGCATTTTCAGCCCCTTTTAGCTAATTATTGCATATTATTTAAAATTATTCCTAGTTATAATATTTTTTTTATATATTTTGATGCAAAAAAAGTCCTGTCAGGAGTATAAAAAAAAATTGTGCTACCGAAGGCATAATTTTATTACCGCATGGTTTCTAATAATTTCTAAATGTGCCAGGAAGACGTGAGGTTTCAACTTCTGGGCCATCCAGGTTATCTCTTGACAAAATGGGATGATATCAAGTGTCAATGAACAATTAAAATCTAGAATGGACGTTTATTAAGCTGTTGGTAAAGTTCGCTGAAGAAGTTCACAGCTAAACAAAAAACCACCAGATTTACGCGTAGTAATATATAACACCGATCGCCCGTCATCAGGGTGTTACCGCGGACCACAATGCGTATGCACAGCTTACCTAGAACCTTACGTTATTAAACTTTATTGTTTGAGAGAACAATTACCTTTTGTACGAGTTGGGTATCGACGCCATTATCAGTAGACGCGTTAAGTAACGCTGAAGGCTCGAGTTCTACTATTTAGCGTAAGTCGCAAAGGCTACCATTATCACCTTTTTAATATGTCTTTGTTTGCTTTTCATTGGAAACTTAAGCTGCGTTGGAGATTACATACTCATACAAAAACATTATTGTTAACAATTTTAGAGGAATGCCATTTAACAAAAACGAGCATGAGGTTTGAGGCGGACTTAAATGATGCAATGAGACTCTTTAGGTACTTAGTAGTAAAAAATCACATTATTATTGTTGAAATCGTCACAAAGATCGTCGGAAAACCTAAATGTGTTGGTTTACAAATGTAACTAGCGTTATTTACAAACAATGTCAAAACTCTTTTCAACAATTCCAAACATACTAGAGATTAATGACTGTTTACGTTTTATTTTCAAATCATTCTAACTTCTTTTTCCTTCGTAACCAGGTGTTTGATAATAACCGCCTCAAGGTTTTTCACCCCATTAATACGAAGCGACCTACGCTAATTGAGCGAAAAGATTTTGTTACTTGCCTCAAGGTATAGGAGTCAACGTAATTGCTACCTTAAAATAGGGGCTAATTTTTTTTACATTCCGGTGTTGGTGTTTCCGTCCTTATCATTGTTTTTGTTAGTTAAGACTGTTTGTATTTTCAACTAACGATAGGAAAGCCTTTGCAACAAAAGGATTTAATAATAAGTAAAATTTTCTTACTACCCCAACCTCGCTCGCTAGAGGGGAACCTCTTCCAGTTAAACAAAGGGTAGTGCAGAGATAGATGGTTTGAAAACATACTAACATATATTTTTTTTATAAATGTATACAAAATTACGAATTTATGTTGAAATACACGTATATCTTACTATGTGAATATAAATCAATTGCCGCTCTCCACTTTTTGCCTTTTCACCGCAGAACTTTGGTTGACTTAGGAAAAAAATAATTAAAAGCATAAAAAAAGTTAAATAACATACAACAAAAGAAAATTATAGCATAATTAATACCCATAATATAAGAGACGGACTGTAACATTTGCTCAGATGGCATGTATCAGAATAGCACATGCAATTTTGTAACTTAAAATCCTATTTGTGCCTGAGTACAAGTCTGAAATAATCACCATCATCATCTTTAGTATGTCAGTTCCTTACTTCTTCTGGCAGTAGGTACATGATGAAATTTTAGCGTCTGTGATTAAGTTTAACAAAGCTAATCAGAGCGATCAGCTTAACACTGCCTGCCTAAGAATAGGGTGAGGATAAAAAGTCTGTATTTGTAGCCTTAACACTTATCTCCAGCTTTACACCATGCTACGGAGATGGTAGGCAAGGAGAAGAACTACCTAGTATGTATGGGTGCGTAATGATCGCACATTTACACAAAAAAAGCGACAACTCCGAACGACTTCTTAAAACAGACACGGACTAAGTTAGTTCTTCACCTTTACACCATGCTACGAAGATGGTAGGCAAGGAGTAGAACTATCCAGTATGTATGGTTGCGTAATGGTCGCACATTTACAAAGAAAAGTAACAACTCCGAACGACATCTTAAAACAGACACGGACTAAGTTAGTTTAATTTTGTTTGCTGTTTTATTTTGAATGTTTAATGTACAAATACTATACTAATGGCAAGGAGAAGAACTATCCAGTATGTATGGTTGCGTAATGGTCGCACATTTACAAAGAAAAGCCACAACTCCGAACGACATCTTAAAACAGGCACGGACTAAGTTAGTTTAATTTTGTTTTCTGTTTTATTTTGAATGTTTAATGTACAAATACTATACTAATGATTACGATGTTATTCATTTTACTGAAACTTGGCTATAGTTGAGTTAGTAGGAAAGCTTCTTCATGGCGTTTATCTTATAGCTATGGAGCGCTAGAAATAACTTGAACTTGGTTTTCAAAATAATTAACTATTCAAATAACACGAACTTGCAGTTATCAACTTCGTGTAGGTCGCAGAGGTTCTTCTGGAAAAGCTCTTTTCATATTCGTTTTGACTATTGGGCACCAAATAAAAACAATAACTTCGTCGTCCTTAACTTATTTAGGTAATTAACTTCAAACGTATTTACAACTGACAATAGTTGTTTTGTTGCAAAGGTTTTTCTTGAAAAGTTCTTTACAACGGGGTAAAATCACATAGCTATTGGCGGTGCGAGTGGTGCTCTAAATTAGTTCCGTTTAAGTCATAACTCCGAAAGAACTAACAATATTGACAAAAGGCGCATAAGAGGCAAATCAAAAGCTGTTGCCAATATAAGTATAAGTATCACATGGCTATTGAGCTTTGAACCAGATTCAAGCCAGATTTTTTAAATTCTTTCACCTATGGAAAGCTACATTATTCCGGAGTTACATAGGCTACTTTTATCCCCAATAACGGACCCAGCGGTCCACGGGAGCGAAGCCGCAGAAAAAAATCTATTAAGAAATCAAATCAATTGCGGAACAAGTATTTATTTAATCACGTTTGTTACCTTGTTTGTAGGTAAACTAACGAAACGATGATCAGTCAACAAATTGTTAAATTAACTTATGGGCAAAAATTATGCAAGTGCACAATAGCTTCTGCTCGCGGCTGAGGTCGCGTTAAAAGTTTTAAGGCAATATATTCATTCTAGCTTCTGCCAGCAGCTGCACCCACGTGAAAGTCGAAATTTATCCTGAGGGAACATATTCCCGGGATAAAAAACCTGACTATAATCTTCCTCTGTGCCAAATTTCATTCAGATCCGTCCAGCCGTTTGACTGTGAAGAAGTAACAAGCATACAAACACAAACTTTTGCCTTTATAATATTATTGTGATTCATACATTTATTGCATTCCATAATGTTTTACGGTAATTAATTAGATATAAAATTAATTATATTAAATAATATTAGTGACAAAAATAATAACCGATAATACATTATTTAACATTGAATAAAAAATATATAAGAAATATACCGGTAATATGTGTTAATCCAGGTTATAAATTATCTGTTTGCAAAATGCCATCCAAATCCGTTCAGCTGTTAATACACAAACCCATCACATTTATAATATTAGTAGGATGGTAAAGGTACATGCAAGAAAATCAAAAAATAAACCCATCAATATTTTGCGATAGGTACCTACCTATGCAACTCGACAGGTGTGGCGATAAGCCATCTGTGTGCATTTTACG
This sequence comes from Anorthoa munda, assembly GCA_945859665.1. Classification (NCBI taxonomy): domain Eukaryota; kingdom Metazoa; phylum Arthropoda; class Insecta; order Lepidoptera; family Noctuidae; genus Anorthoa; species Anorthoa munda. The sequence continues at coordinate 52,866,260 of OX243893.1, read as the reverse complement.
TAATCCACCACATGAATGAAATTAGCAATGTTTTCGTCTTATTTGTGCAAATGTTGAATATGGCGAACTGTGTAGGTGCCTAAATTTTTCGACAGGTGTGGCGATAAGCCATCTGTGTGCGTTTTACGTAATCCATCACAAGAATGATATAAGCAATGTGTTCGTCTTATTCGTGCAAATTTTGAATATAGTGAACTATATAGGTTCCAAAATTTTGTGCCTAGGTGTTTGTGGTAGGTGCCTATACATTTCAAAGCTCCTCACAAATGGAACTATGGTCAAAGTGATTTGTTGGGATTCTTTATTGTTATCCATTTTTTTTTCAGACTGTATCAAATATAAAGATTTCTGCAAAAAAACAAAATGCAAAAATTTTCTTAATAAATTGTTTGGCCCGAGTATAATTCTGCTTGGTATAAATAAGTGAAATACATTTACTAAAAGATTGTGCAGAGAAGTAGCGGGACGGACTAGCAAGCTTAATATGTGATTTATCCACGAGTTTGTGTAGGCAACCTTGTTAGACCATATCTCAATAATTTAATACTTAGTGTTACTAAAACAATAAGTCATCATCACTTGCAGCAAATATCACGCTGTATTTACCTTGTGTATAAAAAGCCTGATCAAGATCTCATTAGTAGTAGATAGGTTACACCTGCTGTCAAATCACAATACATGTTGTTAGCTGTGTTGATTGTAGTTGGGAAAAATAATTGCAACCTATCAGATAGGATAGGATTTTATCTTGCGTGGAAAAGTGAGCTCTCGCGGGAACGTGTCAATAGTTGTCGCGTGCTGTATATGTTTCATGAATACCTAAGTAACTGATGGGTGTTATAAGGAAGTAGAATATGAATTCTGGTTGGAGCAAGCTCTTTTTCTCGCTTTGTAGACGAGATGAGTCTCATAACTCGTTGAACATTCAGAAGCCAGTTATTCAACGGCATGGGTAATTCGCACTGCTCCCGAACTAACGTTTCACAATTGTTATTTGTTATTAATTTCACGAACGATACGCCGGCTTTTAATGTTTTATAAATACGACGCATTGTTCTATAAGCGACACAATACCTTGCGGTGTTCGCGGCTCGGCTCGAATCCGATATGCAACTACATACATCGGCGTGCGGCGTCTGTCTGACGCATTCTTCTACACGCGCAAAATGTGGAAATTTTATTTTTTTATTTTACTTTAGAGATTTTATCCAAAATTCCAATTTTAGGTTTTTATACATTACACAAAACCACGATTGTCAAATTATTAGCCCTCTTAATCTATCAAAAATGTAATCGAGTTTATGTCCTGTTTCTTGTTCTAAACCCTATTCCTTATTTATCCTCTGAGGCTACGAACATTACCCAAGAAATAATCGGCTATGTAGCTTAGTTACCAATGCTACCATGGCCACGTGTACTTATAAAAGTATGTATAGTGTGCATGTTTAGCTACCTACAACGTTAAGCGACGAATTCCAAGAAACCCGTATCGGGAGGCACGTACGCGTAAGATTGGCTAAATCTCAAGTGTTAAATGTTACAACATAATAACAATAAATGTATATTGTATGTACTTTAAACAGAACTTTTGTTGCACACTAGAACTGAACATTTGTAAGCAATTAGGGATTTGCAACATTTGCTGGCTTCGACGAATAATTTTGGAAAAGTATCGAATGGATCTTAAAATTTAAAACCTAGGTTGATTGGGAAGAAGAATATGTAAAAAAAACTTAATTTAAATAAAGTCAGTTTATATTGCAAAATGTAATAATTGCACGATACGGCGAATATAAAAGAAATAAACTGATTTTAAAATTAAACATCAGGTCTAAACGGGTAGTCGTACATTAAAAAAAATGTTATGCTAGGAACATTTGCTTAATAATTTGATTTGCGAAAATTTTAATTTGAATATGTGTATAACATACAATGTAATTAATTTGTAAAAATATGTCTAGCGCGGATAATAAATGACAATCGCTCCAAAACCACTGAGCGTAATTATATGAAGTTTGCACTATATGAAAGACAATTTAATTAGCTACGTTTTTATCTACGGTTTTTTAAAGTTAATAATAAAGAAAAAACTAAAAAAAATTGTTCCGGTGGTCAAGATCATTGGGAGGTGTCGTTTGCAACTGCAAAAGAGATTTGAAGAAAAATTAATACAACCCAACTTCAGTTCGTGTAGAAAATCAAATAAGCTTGTACCTACTACGTAAAAAAGTTGCATTGAAGCTGCAGTATTTTTTATCCGCTTTTGAATGTAATTTTGTAAGATAAAATATTAAAAATCAACGTGAAATGATAAATAGTTTTTGGTTGCTTAGGCTGAGCTTGTCAGTTTGACTCGAGGGATGTTCTCAATCCTAGGACCAATTTCTCAATTACTTAGTCAGGTATCAATGACTCGCTTATGTAACTCGATTACTCAAATCAAGATAAATCTTCAGCAGCTTCATGAAACGTTGAAAACGTAGGTACATAATAATAAATACCTATAAAGCTCACACAAAAAATTACTTAAAAAAGCCATAGCAATATCAGTATGTTCAATTATTATGCAGTTTCATTACCTATTCCTGAGTAGTTAGTAATGCGCAAGTGTTAAATAATTATTCTAGCCATGACTAAGGCGAATGGCAACTCGGATTGTTAATGAATTCCAATATTTTATATTTACTTGATTACTGAGACAAGTAAAATAAACTCTCGTGATATAGAAGACGACTGTGAGTCCCACCCATAAATTGACGGACAACTGTCAAATTATCAAAATAATGACAACCGTTTGTTTTGAATTGCGTGAAATTTTAGATATTTCTGTGTTTAAAAAGAATTTAGTGCATGAATATGACATCCTCAAGTACAAAAAAGACTTAAAAGCTTTTGTACTAATTGATAAACCAGATTTTAACGAAATGTGCTGAGAAAACTACTGGAAACGGGGCGCTTTCGATCATTTGAACGCGTCAAGTTTCAGTTTAATATTAGATAAGGTAATATTGATTATTTCAATATAATCTAGAGATCATAAGGGACAAATTTCATTTTCAATGGGTAAAAACGGGACCCTATTAATAAGACTCCACTGTCTGTCTGTCTGCCTGCCTGTCTGTCTGTCTATCTGTCACCAGGCTGTATCTCATCAACCAGGAAAACTAGACAGTTGAAATTTTCACAGATGATGTATTTGTATTGCCGCTATAACAACAAATACTAAAAACAGAATAAAATAAATATTTAAGTGGGGCTCGCATACAACAAACGAGATTTTTTTGCCGTTTTTTGCGATAATGGTACGGAGCCCTTCGTGCGCGAGTCCGACTCGTTCTTAGCCCTTTTTTTTTTAGTTTCAATTTCTTACCGCGGCAACATAAAATTTAAAAAATATTATTAAATACATTTATTACCTTTTAAAACAGTAAATAACCGCTTCATCAATTATTTGAGTGGTCGTGTTGTTTTCCATTCTATACGACTGTTTAGGTACGTACCCAACTCTCTCAATGTACAACCTTCTTTCCTCTTCATTTGTAATGTTGGCAAAGCGTAGTTGGTAAGAAGTTCAAGTAAGAATAGTACTAATATTACTAAAGACTTGGTATATAAGTATAGGCCACGCCGATCTAAATTTTTGGGTTCACTACTAAAGTATATCAGTTAGATTCCATCTTGTATGAACAGTTGATGTTGCATTTCTGGGAAACCAAATTCATTTTGCAATACTATTATGATATTGGTTATCTATGATATTGGTGATATTGGTCTTCTTATTAGTTTTGATGTATCAAATCTAAACTGAAAATGAAAATTGTCATTATCGTGTTACTATCTAGTGATATATATGAAATATAATAATATATAAATATTTAAATAGGTATAATAACTAGCCGCAACTCAAAATATTATTACCAAATCGTTTTTTCTTATATCCCTAATTAATGAGATGTTTTAAGTATGTAACTATAATTATAATTTAATAAACATACGTTTTCTTTGTGTAGGTTCACCATACGACAATAGAATATGCCTTCAGGAGAGCAACGCGGATGCAACGAATACCCAAAGCGTGAAAGGGGAAGAAGAGCTATCGCGAGTGTACCAAACTCTTTCATTACCAACACTTCCAAGAGACGATAATAATTCTAACAACAGGTAGGTTTTTATATTGAACTTCTTGTTAAAAATTTTATAAATCGAATCAATGACTGAATAAAATTAAATCATTTAGACACTAAAATTATTTGTTTGTTAATCATCTAGCAACACTGAAACAAAGAGTAAATCTAAGTCAACGACCCCAGCAAGCCCAGGAAACTCTGAAATGAAGCCGCAGTCTACCACGCCGACATCGCAAGCGCTTACGAAACCTCCCTATTCTTATGTAGCCCTCATCACGATGGCAATACAAAATAGCCAAACAAAACGTGCAACGTTAAGTGAAATTTACGCTTACATCACCAAGGAATTCCCTTTTTTTGAGAAGAATAAGAAAGGATGGCAAAATTCAATTCGGCATAATTTAAGTCTAAACGAATGTTTTATAAAAGTACCAAGAGAAGGCGGCGGCGAGCGTAAGGGAAATTATTGGACCCTTGGTAAGTTACTGCTTCGTTTGAAATTGCCGATAATTTAGTTTTTTAACCATTTCTATTTTCATGTAATTGTATGAAAATTGAAATACCACCAAGAGTGTTCCTGAACAAAAACTGCCATTCATCTCTTTTGTGTATTCTGATTGCATTAACGCAATGCGAGTGACTGCTGACAGCTATGCGATCATTCACCTTCATCTCATGTTTCATTGCTAAGCGAATTGCTTGCGATGATTCTTGCTCCCATGTATAAAGACTCTTGGTTGGTGAGTGTAGTATTGTTGTAGATCCTCAATGCGGAGAGATGTTTGAAAACGGGAACTTCAGGCGACGGCGGCGGATGAAGAGGCCATTTCGGGCACAAATAACACCTTACTCTAAAACATTGTTTGGAGACGGGTATCACGTGGCACACGTCGGTCAACATGTACCACCTCACATGCAGCCCTTGCCCCTCGGGGCCAGGAATTACTTTGGATCCGGTTCACCGTACCATCCACCATCATACCCTCGATACGATACGTGAGTTGCTAAATTATTTGTATACCTGCCTATTATAGTAAATAATCTCATAAAACATACTCAAGTTTTCGTATTTCGTATGTTTTGTTACGAAATCATTCAATTCGATCATAACTCATCTAAGGTTTAATTTAAATAGCTTGATTATTTATTAAAACAGAACTAGTAAAAGTGTCGTGAAAAGTAACAAATGTTGTAAGACTTCATGTTTACGAGGGCATATCCAAATTATCTGAACAAATTAAAATTGTTGTTAAACCGATGTTTATTATATTTTTATGTAGGAGATACGCACATTTATCAACATTTATATTCAAAATTATTGGCATTGCTTATTTATAATTCAAACAGGCAAGTTAATACTATGACATTATTATTACAAATTAATTATAATAAATATTTACGTTTCTCATACTAGTGTTTACAAAACAAATGCTAATAATTTACTGATTATGTTGCTAAAGAATTTTATTTCCGTTTTCCTCGACTGTTTCAATTAGATAGTTATCAATGTCATAATAACATTGAATTACACATTCAGGTGTATCTAAATGTGACCTTAATAACTATAGTGATGATAAGACAGATAGAAGGTACATAAACCTGAATATAATAAACAAAATACGAGATGTAGCATTGCATTTGATAAGGTCGAGATACTTATTTAATTGGTTGAAAATTCGAAGTTTTGAAAGTTTATCAAACGTAACTCCTCTGTCCTTATGATAATAGTGTATCTTATATAAGACATTTCGCAACTATTGCCCGACTTGATATCAGCTACTTTGTACTGAGGCACGTACGTATGGGTATATATACACACATTATATTGAAGAGTTTTATCAATATTGTGCTAACTTAGTTTAAATCGGCTATCTTGAATACCTACACACATCTAAATGAGGGATCAAGTTGTATTTATATTACTACGAGTACATCCAATTTTGTTTTTAATATTTATATATTTTCTTGTTCTTCAGATTTTGTGAACAGTATAAGGGACAGATATATACACACATTATATTGAAGAGTTTTATCAATATTGTGCTAACTTAGTTTAAATCGGCTATCTTGAATACCTACACACATCTAAATGAGGGATCAAGTTGTATTTATATTACTACGAGTACATCCAATTTTGTTTTTAATATTTATATATTTTCTTGTTCTTCAGATTTTGTGAACAGTATAAGGGACAGCGCCACCTAATCCTAATCTACATTTTACAATTAATCTAAGCTAAATAACAAGAAGAGTTAAATTAAATATAACTTTTAAATCTATCATTTAATACTAAATCAAACCTTAACCTAACTTAACATAAAAGCTTATCAACTATATCTAAATATACTAACATATTTAAGATTCTAAAACCTTGCACTTAGGCAGGGACCACTCCAGTTTGAGCAATGATCATCATCACTGAGTAATGAGGGTCATCAGTAGTAGTAGTAGTAATAATATTCTTGCCAGTGAGTTAAAGCAACTTGTGATCACCTTTAAGACCTCTTCAGTGAATTTTTGGTTGTCCCCCTTGATTAATTCAATCTTCCTCATTACTTCCATCCTTGCAATTTGTGGGGTTGCTGATGAGTCATAGCCTGCCTTGTTCATCAAGGGGTGTGAAGTACTTGTTTTTCTTATGTATGGTATCATCTAGCTTCTCTGCCACATACAGCATTAATGCATGTATATTTGACCCAGCTTCAGTTTTCTTTGGATGTAAGGAGCTAATTCTTGTAGCAAGATCCTTGTCTGCAGAAGTGGGTTATTCTGAATCATCCCTTGCGACCTGTGTCACTCCGGGGATGCTATTGAATGGTATGGTCTCTTTGACCATTTTCTCATGGAAAAGTTGAACGGCCACAGCAGGCAAGGCTCCAGTGATCCTTGGAAGTGTTATATATTTGGATCCCAAGGCAGTTCCTGATTTTCTGAATTCACCATTAATGTCGTATTTTTTTTTCAACATTTCTAAGATGTCTGAAATGCCACTAAGTGATTCCTTGATAATTTTGTTGATGTGGTAGTTTCTTAAAAGGAACATGAGAATCAGAAACTCTAGTCTTTAGATAAATGTCCTTTTTTGGTAAATGCATTAGGGGGTCCACTAAAATCATCAGAACTATTGGTTAAGTCCCATTTTAGTTCAGGCTTGTTTAAAGAAAGATGGGTAGCTCTTTGCCTGATTAGTTGCATCATCATAACCTTCGGGTCAATGCCCTGATATTCCAATGCTGATCTTAAGGTAGCAAAAAGTAAGGTAGCATCTGGGTTGATGGTAAGATCTGAATTCTTCTGCAGTGAGAACCGCTTTGATTGATTCTATAAACGAAAGCGTGGCGACAGGGATTGGAAAAAATTTCAGCAATAAATGGGAATGTCAAAATGCTATCGAAACGACACGTGATTATCGCTTATATTATGGCATTTTGACCATCACCTTCGCTGAAATAGAATAACACTCTTGTCTTGAGCCCCAGGTGAATTTTTTGGCAAAAGCGATTGTAAAAAATATGTTGGATTGTTAAGTGCCATCGAATTGCTTTCGCTAAAAGAATTTCACTCGAATGGAGCCTACTGAAATTCATCAGTGATTACGATTGCCTAAAGTCCAATATGTAGGTAAATAGGTATCTAGCTACATCATTCTCATGACAATACTTGTATGAAATAAATAACAAACAAAAAAATAAGTATTTAATACGCATAATTAGAAATGCATTAATTACAATAGTTGAATTTGCATGGAGCTCGTGGCTAAAATAATAACAGCCGCACGGGAGCGTTGCTTCAAGGTTAAGCAGCACTTGCTGAGGTCGTTCCGTAGACGGGTGACCATCTTAACATACCAAGATTACTCCGTGCCTCGGAAAACACGTTAAGGCCTTGACCCATTTACCTTTGACAGTCGTTACGGATGTCAGAAGCCAGGCAATCTGATACCAGTCTTACCAAAGGGGTATCGTATTACCCAGTTACTGGGTTGTGGAGGTCAGCTAAGCAGCTCCATGTTAAATACTGGTCACAGCTGCATCCTATTAGACTGGAAGCCGAGCTTGAATAAATAAAGTTGAATTTGCACCAAAGGAAGTACAGTCAAGCAAGTTGATTCATGATCCATTTGGCCGATTTATATCGTTTAAAACCTTTAAATATGCTAACCTGTGTCTATGCGGACTTAGGGTCGTGCAATTTTGTAGCTTTGTGCTGATTGCGATACATTTTTAAATAAATTAAGTTCTTTTTCATAAATCAGAAGTTATGTTTGAATTTGAATTAACTGTCGTCCAGCATTGTAGAGAAAGTCATTATCATCAGTCGCGACCTTATCCCATTTACTTGGGGTCGGCCCTCCTTATCCTTTTTCTCCATTGTGCAAGGTCTTAGGCAGTGCTGTTGTCCAAATTTACTTCTTTCAGGTCTTTTTCAACCGTCGACAACCAAGTGGCAGGTCGACTACCGCGTCAACTAAGTGGCAGGTAGTCTACCGCGTCCGCGTTTCGTCGTTGGCAAGTTAAGGGCAAGCTTCACCATATGATCATCTGACCTTCGCTGGATGTGGCCAAACCATCCGAGTCGATTTTCCTTTACTGGGAAAGGAAAATTTAAATGAATTGTCTTTCCCTTGTCAATGATGGGGGCGATTTTAAAACTTCCTCTCACGTACTCATTCTTCATTTTGACTAGTCTGGTGACACCTGCCGACCAGCGCAACAATCGCATTTCGGGTATGTAGTTTGTTTAGGTGTTGTTTAGTGGTTGCCCAACATTCTGATCCGTACAAAATTGCGGGGCGTATGGCTGTCTTGTAAATATGGCCGTCTTGTAAATATGGCCTTTGGTTTTAATGGCCATTTTTCTGTCACATATGACACTTGTGAGTTGTCGCCATTTTAGCCAACCGGCTGCTGTTCTGTGAGTCAAGTCGCTATCAATTTTTGCATCATTAGTAATGATTGAACCTAAGTATTTGAACTGTTTGACTGTAGGGACTTGAGCTGTACCAATGGTGAATTTTACCGTGATGCCGTCAAATATGCTTGACATATTATGCTCGGTTTTTTTCCTGCGTAATTTTAGACCACTATTTTCGAGTGCATTATTTCCCAAGCATTGAAGTTTTGCTGGGCATCGTCTGTATCTTCCGACATCAAAACAACATCGTCTGTATCTTCTGACATCAAAACAACATCGTCTGTATTTTCCGACATCAAAACAACATCATCTGCATACAGTATGTGCCAGGGGATTGCTTTCTGGCAGTGTGAAATAGATGCACTCCGACCTCCAGCTCAAACTGTTCAATGATGCCGGGTGGGCTTAGAACCTGCGTGGTAACGGTTTCGTACATGTACTGTATGAGGTTCACATAATATTCAGGCACTAGTTGTTGTCTGAGAGCTTCCCAGATCAGATCTTGTGGTATGTGGTCGAATGCTTTCTCTAGATCAATAAATATCATATGCAATTATTTATTATTTGCATTTTCTAGCATTATACGGACTGTCTGGATTGCGTCTGATGTATCCTTCTGCGCCACAAAGCCGCACTGATTTTGAGTCAGAGTTATTATGTGATTCAATATGTTGTTAATAACACGTTCCCAGATCTACATGGTGTGCGCCATTAGTTTGATGGCTCTATAGTTGCTGCATGGCCCTCACATCGCCTTTGCCTCTATAAAATGGCACCAAGAAACTGTGTCCCTGGATCAATTTGTTGAACAGCTCGTAAAGCCAGTAAATGCGCTGCTCACCTAAGTATTTCCAGACCTCGGCTGGTATTTCATCTGGGCCTGGCGATTTGTTGTTCTTCTTTTGCTGTATTGCTCTCTTAATCTCTTGTGGCTCAACAGTAGGAATTGGGCCGTGAACCGCTTTTGGGGGACAGTAATTTTGGTTTCTGGGGCGCGTTATTTTAAGGAGCTCTTTGTAGTACTCGGTCCATCTTTTTTTATGTAATCATCTCGTGGCAAAAGTGTGCTTGTTTTGTCATATCTAGTGTATGTGCTTGTTTAGTCGTAATGTCTTTCGTCCCGTTATTTCGCGCTTTTGCTATCTTGTGAATGTTAATATCTGTGCTTGACGACTTTAATTTTTCATAAAACTTGCTGTTCGATTTTGCCATAGCTATTGCCACATATCGTTTTGCTTGCTTCTTTTTGTCTTTGTAGGCTAGGCCTCACGGTCTTTAGAAAGTATAGAACTATAATTTATTTAAAAAATATTTCGATAACAGAAGCTTATTTTTATATTAGAAGAAAAATGGTATATAATAAAACGTCAAGTAGATATTAAAACGTCAAGTAGATATTAAAATGGTGGCACCTCGTTGAAATTACAAAAAGATAGGTTAACTGGTCTTTAGAAAGTATAGAACTATAATTTATTTAAAAAATATTTCGATAACAGAAGCTTATTTTTATATTAGAAGAAAAATGGTATATAATAAAACGTCAAGTAGATATTAAAACGTCAAGTAGATATTAAAACGTCAAGTAGATATTAAAATGGTGGCACCTCGTTGAAATTACAAAAAGATAGGTTAACTAATTAAAAAAGAACAAGTTTGTTGCTAAGAAAAACATTGTAGTTAAGTAATTTCACCGGAATTATGTTCACTATGGTAATGTAGTGTTGCCCGAAAATTCCATAAAAATCCCATCACAGCAAAAAAAGCAATATGGGTTGTCAAAGGGCAGTTTCCTGCTCAATTCCTCGTAAAGTTTTGATTTTACTACAGTTTGAGCTCAAGAGTAAATTTATTCCTTGTTCAATTGTGCACAAAAAAGGTTTACTTGAAATTCACTAGTGCTCATTAGTTTTCGAGATATGAGCCAAAATATTTTTTTTGTGTTTATTTATTGTACCAATTAAATCTGTGCTAAAGCTCAAGAGAGCGGCTTAAACATTCAAATTGACGTTTTTGGTAAGTTTTCATGTTTTGACAGCAAATACTATACATTTTAGGTACTTAAAATATGTATAATAGAAAGTTAATTGCTAGATCGAGTGTATACTCTTTACCAGGTGTTCCCCAGGTGTTCCTTCCGCCATGCATTTGCGGAACAGTTCCGGGCATAGTGATGATTTCAAGAACAATCAACCGATTGCATTTTCTGTTCACTTTTTCTCGTAAATATAAGCTTTGTATTCGGACTCGTGATCCATTTTTTGCAATTCTTGATTGTACAGCTCAGTCCCGATTTCCATCTGGATATAATTTCCGCAATTCCAACTCTTTCCTTGGCCTGGCCTTGCAAAAGGTTTTGCAGGTTGTTACATTTGTTGCCAATAGAGAGGCGGTAGGCCTTGCATTTGGGTGGTAGAGGAGGCGATGGTTGAGTTAATGAAAACATTGTCGGAATGTTGAAGGGAGGCGGGGCTGAGAATATGGGTGGTGTCATCCTTAATGGGACAGTTGTGTTAGTTTGTGTCGGCGGCGGTGGCGGGGCCGGCGGCGCTAGCAGCAAAGGCGCTAGCAGCGAAGGCAGCGGCGGCGGATCTTTTGGTTAATTGCTGTTTAAATTATTTATAAGAATTTAATCGAGGCATAACTAATTACTGCCAGTTCAGTCTACCCGTTGCTATCGGATGGGCGCTTGATAGCGCTCCGTCGACCACCACGCAAAAAGTCCTGTTTGATAGAAAGTAGGCAGACCACTATGGGCGAAGGTTCACAAAAGTCCACTATTTCACACGAAAAAACCCGATAAATTGTAATATAAATAATAACAACTTTTTTTGAAGATGAAGCTGCACACATTACCCTCATGTGTCATTTGGGTGACGGTGCGTTCAGAAACGTATATCCTCGTAAGGCCCAACCTAAATTTAGGTCGATATAAATTATGGCCCAATGTACTAAAAATAGGTGCAAATAGTTGCGGCCCAGAACTTTTATTTAATAAAAAATTGTTTAAATGAAATACTTTTGACTTAATTCTTTTAAGGGGTATTTGCCTATACCTAAAGTTAACTATTTCAAGCAAAAATTATGTTGAAATAATTTGTCCTTTTTTTAGGTCACTGGGCCATAGTTATAGGTATAATATTACTTTGAATAAATTAAATCTATTAAATTATTTATCATGGCACTAAAAATTATACAAGAAATAAAAAAAAAACATTGTTAAAATATATTTTTATTACTTCTAAATCTTATTTCTTCATAATTTTACATAACAAAATGTATAAATCGGTCTCATTTTTATGAAACAATCTATCATTAGACTTATTATTTATTAATCATTAGACTTAGGGCCAGTTTCTGAAGTCAACGTCACATCTCAAATCAGCTGACATTTTGTCACAAATTAACCAGCCGTCAGTTGTCAGTGAGTTTCTCAACACTTCATCATCGAGAAATTACGTAATCGCTTGTTACATTAAATAATCGACATAAATTTATTTCGGTTGGCTACCCTAGCTGGTATTCATTCACGACTATAACGTAATCAGTAACTTTAAATAGTATTTTATCTTGAGAGGCTGGGTTGGTGTAGCCGCCAAGTTAAGCAAACCTTACCTAGGTCGATTTTTGGATGGGTAACCACTTTTTTTTTTGGTTTGCTTGTTTTTGGATAGGTGACCCCACCCACACAGGTTAAGCAACATTTACCAAGGTTATTCTTTGGATGGGTGACCGCTTTTTTTTTGGTTCGTTTGTTTTGGATGGCTGACCCCGCCAGGGTAAGCAACACTTGCCAAGGTCAGTCTTGGGATGGGTGACCACTTTTTTTTGGTTCGCTTGTTTTTGGATGGGTGTCCCTGCCAGAGTAAGCAACATTTACCAAGGTTATTCTTTGGATGGGTGACCACTTTTTTTTGGTTCGCTTGTTTTTGGATGGGTGTCCCTGCCAGGGTAAGCAACACTTACCAAGGTCAGTCTTGGGATGGGTGACCACTTTTTTTGGTTCGCTTGTTTTTTGATGGGTGACCCTGCCAGGGTAAGCAACACTTACGAAGGTCACTGTTTGGATGGGTGACCACATTTTTTGGGTTCGCTTGTTTTTGGATGGGTGATCTTGTTAGATGTTGTTTAACCTAACGGGGTGACTTTAGGATGGGTGATCAAAAATTTTGTGGCGATGGTCACCCATCCAAAGACTGACCTTGGTTAGTGTTGCTTACCCTGGCGCAGTCATCTATCCATAAACATGCGATCCAAAAAAAAGTGGTCACCCATCCAAAGACTGACCTTGTTTGATGTTGCTTACCCTGGCGGAGTCACCTATCCATAAACAAGCGATCCAAAAAATAGTGGTCACCCATCCAAAGACTGACCTTGGTTAGTGTTGCTTACCCTGGCGGAGTCACCTATCCATAAACAAGCGATCCAAAAAAAAGAGGTCACCCATCCCAAGACTGACCTTGGTAAGTGTTGCTTACCCTGGCGCGGTCTCCACCCCAGCCGCTTCAAGTTAAACACAAACAGTAAACAAAAAAGTACAGGGTATAGTCAACACTGACCTGGGGATCGAACCTTCCTCAAGCGCACTAGCGTGAGGAAGGTTCGATTCCCAGGTCAGTAACAGTTTGTTTTTTTTTTAATTTATTTATTTCAATACAAAATAACAATTTTTGATAATTGTCAAGTTTTTAAAATGTAATTAATTTAAAAGTTTGTAATACCCGATTTTTTTTTTAAATCTTGGTAATTAATTAATTGATATAAATTAACATTTGTTTTATAATTCAACCCATACCACAGTTTTCGCCGACCCCTATTATCTTTTTATCGTAACATAAATTTAAAACAAATGTGCCTTTAAAAGCATAATTTTAATTTTAATCCGCGAATAATCGACCAATTTCCAACAATTATAAATTAGGCTCGTTGACAAGAGATTAACTTTGAAAAAGGTGCTCAGAAACCCAAAACTGCTGTAACATGCGGTTAATTCGAGATTTTACTCAAATGTGACAAATTGTCAACCACTTGTCACACTTGGATGTTGAGAAACTGAAAGTAGAATTAACAGGCGATTAATCCTCGATTACGTTAACAGCCCGATAATTGAGAGCTGGGAAACTGGCAGTTATTATTTATTAATCATTATAACAAAATAATGTACTACTGCTAAACTGGTCTAAAATATTTAGGTGCATCAATCACAAATTAATTAAATTAAAAGCTCCTCCCTCGCGTAACAGAAGAATTAGAATATACAGGACTTGGAACTGCAAACTCGCCTTCAGAATCAGAAGACGATTCTACTGTGTTATCCAACTAATGATTTTGGCCCTAGGTCGACAATCCACATCATCGTTATCTTCACCATCTTCAAACTCGGATATGTCCAGATCAAGCAGATTTTCGATAGGTTCGTCGTTCATGGCATAAACAAGAAAAATTCAAGTAAACACCCAATGTCCTAAAATTATGACACACCAGTTTACAACAAAAACCCACCGACCTTATTTAGGGACATAGTTTTTATCGTTCATATATTCCTGCATTAAAATGACTTAGCAATAAAAAAATGGCGTGGGAACAAAATAAAACATGTCCACAACTATTTGGCAATAAAATTCGGACAATACCATACAATGATTATAAAGATATGAAAAGATTTACTTACCTATCTCCACGAGGCTAAAATTCAAACGAGATGAAATGTCAAAAAAACAGATTCTAGGTTCTAAAATGTCAAGTTGACATTGTTAAAATTAGAGATGCGTTCAAGGATAATAATTCTTTGATGACAGATTTAAATTGGCGGGTTTATTTAAACCAAAAAAATGGTTTAAATATCATGTCATAATTTTAGGTCGCTGGGCCCTAAATTCATCGTTTTTAAAACTATCTTGGGCCGGACTGCCTACATATTTTTGTCATTAAATTAGGTCTTTAGGCCTTACGAGGATATGACAAAATAATAATTACCTTCCATTTAAATTTCATATCTTTTTCTTCTTTAACATTTTTTGAAGAAGAAGCAGCTGCTACATTACCCTCTTGTGTTATTTGGGTGAAGATGCGTTCAGAAATGCCTAATACAAAATAATAATAATGCATTATATTACATGATTCCTGTCTCGCTGGTATATTTATGTACCACCCAAAAACCAATAATACTGTCAGGCTCCGGTAGTACGAAAATGTAGCGAAATTTTAGTAAAATGACATCCCTGTTTAATAAGCAATGCGGGCTCTAACTTCTTTGGAAAACAGTACCGTAGACCCGTTATTGTCTCGTTCTTCTTTACAAGCACGTTTGACCTTCAAGAAAACATCCCAGCAAGCACTTTAAATTAAATTTGGCATAAAGTACTTCTGTCACGACCTTGTTCGCACTACAATCACCACCTTGTTCACACTCCGATCACCTTGTTCGCACTCCGATCACCTTGTTCGCACTCCGATCACCACCTTGTTCGCACTCCGATCACCACCTTGTTCGCACTCCGATCACCACCTTGTTCACACTCTGATCACCACCTTGTTCGCACTTCAATCACCACCTTGTTCGCACTTCAATCACCACCTTGTTCGCACTTCAATCACCACCTTGTTCGCACTTCAATCACCACCATGTTTCTATCACCACCTTGTTCGCATTTCTATCTCCACCTTGTTCGCATTTCTATCTCCACCTTGTTCGCATTTCTATCTCCACCTTGTTCGCATTTCTATCTCCACCTTGTTCGCATTTCTATCTCCACCTTGTTCGCATTTCTATCTCCACCTTGTTCGCATTTCTATCTCCACCTTGTTCGCATTTCTATCTCCACCTTGTTCGCATTTCTATCTCCACCTTGTTCGCATTTCTATCTCCACCTTGTTCGCATTTCTATCTCCACCTTGTTCGCATTTCTATCTCCACCTTGTTCGCATTTCTATCTCCACCTTGTTCGCATTTCTATCTCCACCTTGTTCGCATTTCTATCTCCACCTTGTTCGCATTTCTATCTCCACCTTGTTCGCATTTCTACTATCGCCACGTTTTCGATGATAGAATGTCACTTTCAAATCGCTCGCTAGTTTCCTATTACACGTATGGTACTTTGAGTTGATTGAATTTGGTATTATTTGTTGTTGATTGAATTGTCGCTATGTAACTTGTCTAGGGCCTCTAGACAAGTGTCATTCAATGTCAGCGATGATGATGGCCGATTTGTTTTCGCTGGATCCCAGTTTTGGAACCAATTTTTTAGGTACGAGTATTAACGATGGGGCCCCCATTTGCTATTGCCATTGCCATTGAATCCAATGTTATAACAGCATATTGTGTACTTTTCAGAAGAAAAGTGATTTACCTTTATCAAGCCTTTTAAAAGCAGCTTGTGATCGGTCCACCGACTAATAAATGTTTGAATGAATGAAAGACGAAGAAATATGAATAAATTCATACTTTATTTACACATGAAGACCATAGGTCAGGTCAACTTAATACACTAAATTAGAGACTTTTCCAAACACAGTCCTACAGAGATTTTATTTTTTTTTATTCTTATCGTATATCCATAGGTTTTTTTTATTCTTATTCTTTAATCTCAACATTTTGTTTACTTGGAGTAAAACTATTTTTTTATTGTTTTTCAGTCTTACTGCCACACTCAGAGACGTTTAACGTTTACTTAAGTCGTTCCTTAGTGAAGATTTAAAAAAGTACACTCTCAGAGACAGTTAACGGTTCCTTAACGTCCCTTAATGATAATTAAAGTTAAGTATAGCAAAACCCTTACTTAACTGTTTAACGATTGATTTTGACATTTACGTTTGAGATTATATTCTTATTTTTAATAGAGAATTCGTTTTTAAGGTGCGTATCTTTAGATGAAAGGTTTTCCTTGATAAATAAAATAAAATAAAAATTATTATAAATAAAATAAAAAATATTATAAATAAAATAAAAAATATTATAAATAAAAAAAAATATTAAAAGAAATATCTTTGGTTGAAATCTTTTTTCTTTATATGAAATTCTTAACCGACCCCAAGCAACATGGGTCAAGGGCAGAAAGATGAATTCTATAGGTAATAAATGAAAATCCATAAATTAATCAAATTATAATACTATTATTTTAAACCACAAAAAGAAACAATAGATTTCTAATAATATATTATGATAAATATGTAATTAAAATTTACAACACGAAAATTTATTTTTGCCGTGTGAAACAATTTATAACCTTGACACTTTATAACATTGACAGTTAGCTATAAATGATACCAGAAAAACAAAACCTCGTAAAACCCGACTGCTTGAAAAGCAAACTAAAAAGACGTAAACAAGGAGAAAATCATGCTGTGCAGTCGGAGGATACATATTCGCGAGCTGGCAGACCAAAACCAGTCGGATTTTTGGATTTATTGAATTAACTTTTTTATTTACATCTTTTTAGTTATTGTTTTTTTCGATTTAGGTACATTTAAACATATAAGTGATATATCTTTTTTAAACCACCTGTGTTAACCCTTTATTTTGATATCCCACACGACGGGATTGGAAGAAAAAAAAATTTGGTCCGTTACAATATGGCGCCGAACATCGGCCATTTACCTATTTTCAAATTTTTATGTAGCCAGTGACAATCGCAGGGTTAAGACGAATCGATTGACGTAAGAACGATCAAAATCGACCAACGCGTTTGGTCTCTAGAACGCCACATAGGAACAAACATACATATATGCATAGACTGATAAACACATTACCCTCCTTCGGCAGTCGGGTAAAACGGGTCCGGTTGCTTTATTTATATGAAAACAGCTGTATCGCTTTGTCTTTTATTAAAAACGATCAGTAAAAGAACTTATTTTAATTTATATTACTTATTTACATGCTTTCAATATGTATACATAACCCTACGGATAAAATTGTCATTAACTAATGAACCATTAAATTATGTCTCTGGGATGTATCGTTAATTAACGGATTTAATGATACTTAGTTAAGTACACATTAGGACTAATTTAATGAACCTTTCTGAGTGTGGCAGTTAACACTGTATGCTAGCGTCTTCCATTAAGATAGTCCTGGGGAGTGACCATAAGCTCTTAGAGTAAGGTTATTTTGAGATCGCGTAAGTGACAGATGTATACAAGTCATATACATCTGTCCCTTACACACACTCAAAATAACCTTACTCTAAGAGCTTATGGTCACCACCCTGATATGCATAATTATCGGTTTTTTCTGCCTATTTGAAAATGAAAAGTGTAAGGCTTTCATATTCGTTATTAGCTGCAACATAAACATGTCGAAGGCCTCGAATTAACAATTGCTTATGCTTCTATTAGAAGTGTGTGTAGCAGATCTTCTCGTTGGGCTTTTTCACTTAGTCACCTGAAGGGCTGTCTTTACGTAGTGCATGAGTCTCTCCCAACGGCCACCTATAAACGGTGACGCAGGTGAAATGAAGTTCCATTCAATTTGAATTTTCTCAACAAAATTTTGCACTGTGTTACAAAAAAAAATCAGTTAACTGGTTTGCCCGAATAAAATAGGTGCCATCGTTATCTGTCAGGTTTTTTCCTTGGAACACCTCGACGGGCCATAAACCGACGTTTTTTTTTAATTATAGGCTCTTGCCACTAGTCTAGGTCAGAGGTGACAGAGATCAAGTCGATGAAGTTTGGCACAGAGATAGATTATAGTCTGGAAAAGCACATAGGATACTTTTTATCCCGGGTATATGTTCCCTTGGGATAATTTTCGTCATACACGCGGGTGAAGCCGCTGGCAGAAGCTAGTATAAAATATACGCTCATTTCAATATGAAAAGTTTGTGCAATTTTGTTATTCCCGCAATCAGATTTTTTGAAGCATTTGGGATCCTACGGAAATACATAATAAAGTTTAGTGGGATCCAACGCCAAAAATATTAAACTGGGATTCAAAAGTGGGATCCAATGAAAATAAATCCGATGGCATGCTAAATTATAAAGGATTGGTCCCGTGACATTTCAATAGCGTTTGACATTCTCAATTTCTCATACATTTCATGGCAATTACATAGAAATAAAAAAAAACATATTGTAGCTACATATTTTAATAGTGACATAACCCAGCATCTATTGTGTAGTTAATTGTTAGACGACTTATAAAATTGGAGGTTATTACGTTATGGGCAGGACGGACAAGAAATAATAATGGATTCTAATAATGGAAATCATTATTGTTAAAAGATACTGATGTGCTATTGGTCGAAGGCAGGTAATATGGGCGGAGTTTATTCGCTTTATCTTCGTTCTTGCTACGGCAACTTTAGAGACCGTTCAAGGTATTCATTGTATGACGATATCTTCGCAGGATTTTAAATCTGTTTATAAACGCAAAGTAAACTAAGCTGTCTACAAAACCCAATCTATATATTTACTAAGGGTTTTAATTTTACTAATAGATAATAAAATATTGTGATTTTTCTATGGTATTT
Organism: Anorthoa munda; assembly: GCA_945859665.1. NCBI lineage: Eukaryota > Metazoa > Arthropoda > Insecta > Lepidoptera > Noctuidae > Anorthoa > Anorthoa munda. Next base: position 52,846,753 of record OX243893.1, on the reverse strand, counting down.
CCATAGGAAAATCACAAATGAATTATTGTAAAATCAAATTAATTATAACTATTTAATTGATTTACGCCTGAAAAGTTGTCGAACCTGACGTGGAAAACACCCCGCGAGGGTCGAGTTGGCAGATTTGCTTACCGTGTTCCGTGGGCTATATGAGCTTGATATGTTGCTCTCGTAGATTATTGAAATGTTTATTTTTCCTTTAACCGAAAGCGAGGCGTGTATGTTTATTTACTGCTGGGTTAAATGTCTTCCCCCATAGTCTTTTAATCTACTTTTCGTTTTCTCCGTCCAAGTTCCGTTTTGTTGTAGAATAACACAACATTAGTAGAAGAAGGTATGCACAAATTTTCCAACCGGATAAAAACAGTGATTAAGAAAACTCACTCATTATCTAGTGCAACTACCAAACAAATGCAAGAGAGAAATAAAGCAAACCTCATCCTATTTAACGACAATGGGGTTAAAAGCGATGCTAATAATTACAGACTAATTAGCTTAGTGTCAAATCTATATGTATGTATCTATATGTATGTATGTATTTATTATACAAAAAAATATCAGAGAAAACGTTAAATTTAATTTTCCCGTTGAAACTTTTCAATTAGATGAAAGTTACGATCAGCTCTCACACAAACACTATATACTAGTACTCTTGAAGAGGAGTTTTGTTAATTTCAGTTTCAGTAAAGACATAACCTGTAGCATAACAGGCAAAATACTTACCAACCTTCGTTTCGCTGATGATATCTTCCTATTTGAACTGACTGCTGCCGAATTACAACATATGCTCCAACTCCAAGATCTAAGCACCGCAAGCCTTTATAGTCCAGGCAAATTAGCGGTTTCATCTCGAAATGAGAGATAGTCGGCTATAAACTTGTGTAAACCTTTATTTTGAAAAATTTCCTAAAGTAAAAATGTTCAATACGAAAAATTTCCTAAAGTAAAAATGTTCAATAAGAAAAATTACCAAAAATAAAAATGTCTAATACGTAAAATAGTGTACCTATGAATAAATTATTGAGCAAGTATAGTTTTTCGAAGCTGAGCATATCTTACCTTTAATATAATATCTTGGTCTAAAAGTGAAAATTAGTGTGATTAGTGTGAACTAATATTACGAGTATAAAGCCGAAAGTTTGTCAGTGTGTTTATTACTTTTTCACGCCATAACGTCTGAACGGTTCTAGGTGTAATTTAGCATAGAGATAGATTATAGCGAGAAATAACACTTCACGGGCGAAGCCGCTGGCAGAACCTAGCTACAATAAAAGACAACTTAAAAAATAAAACATATTTTTAGTTGGTTATTTATACATAAATATTATTGAACTACGTAAATATCATAAATGATAATTAACTTTAACACTAGTAACGGCTAGTATATTATAAAATCGTTATTATGTAACAAAAATGCGTCAAATTAAGAATAAATATTTTCGAAGCTTAGCATTTTGCGCAAAATTTTTATGGATATCAGATTTCTTTCCTCGAAGCTGTTCAAGATATACTTTATAATTTTTGTTGAACGCAATTTCACTATCACCGGTTTTCTGAGAAGATTTTTTTATGTTTTCATCAATATGGTCAAATCGTTTTGCTTCTTTAGAATATTTGCTTATAAAATTATAAATGTTGTTTTTGGTATTTTGACCGAAAGGCGGCGGTGCCACCCTTCAAAGGGAAAAAGAAATGTAAATCAAAATCGGTTTATCCATTTAGGCGCTATGATGCCACAGACAGACACATATATACTCAGATATACAGCAACACACGTCAAACTTAACGCCCCTCTTTTTCCGTCGGCGGTTAAAAACACTCTCGACAATCACCTTTCAAACAAAAACAAATTAACTCTAAATCGGTTCATCCGTTTAGGAGCTATGATAATACAGACAGACACGCAGATTCACAAATACACAAATACCCACTCCGATACACACATCAAACTTATATAATACCCCTCCTTTTTCGTCGATGCTTAGTGATCGCTGGATGGGACCATTGCTGACCATTGTTGATGATGCTTATGTTGCCCTTACTAAGGACTCAAACACAGCAGCGAATTGACGCGATGCGAATCGGGCCAATTCGCTACGCCGAAAATGGCTAAGCAGTAACAACTTAACAAGCAACAAGCCCGTAGATTTTTGCGATGCGACGTCGCACCGCAATTTTGTGTGTGGGCCCTAATTCTAGATTGGATGAGAAAGTGTTTATGAATGGTAACTTCAATATGAAATATACCGCTCCAATTTCCGTCAGTGTTCTACTGTATTAGTCGTATTATGTTTTCTTTGATGATACCCTCTCATGTTTTTCTATCCACTTCCTTGTACGTTCTGGAAAATCTTCTACAATTATCATGTACAGGTTGAATTTCTTTTCAAGTCACATATCATAAGTCCTTGTAACAGATAGCTGCGAAGGTTTAATTTAGTAGGAACTAAGTTCTGCCAGCGGCTTCGCCCGTGTGTGAAGGTCGAATAATATCCCGAGGCAACATATTCCCGGGATAAAAAGTATCCTATGTGCTGCCTGACTATTTCTGTGGCAAATTTCATCCAGATCCGTTATCGTTCTGGTGTGATTGAGTAACAGACAGCAGTATTAATAAGATTGTTGTCGAAGGTGGTATACAATTTAATATCCTCTACTGCCTAGATATTTACTAACATAGTTTATAGTGATTGCAAAATAATTTTGTTCTATTGCCAGCAAAGTAAATATCTACAATCAAGGGCTTTGCATTCTGAAAATCTTTGTTTAAACTTACATGTTGCTTCCAAGCATTCGTTGTTCGGAGAAACATTTGTTAAGCGGTGTTTAAACGTTTCCAGTACATGGCTAACGCAGTCGCCGAGCGGGCTGGGGTACGCGGGCGCGTGCGGAAGTATGGGCCGCAGTCCACCCGGGTGTTCGCCACACAGCGCGCTGCCCCACCAGTCGTCGCCTGTCGCCGTCAATCCGTTTGCCACTCATCAAATTCAAGGACAGGTAATTAAACAGTAACAAAATAATTGCAACCTTGTTTTCGATAAATAATTTTATTTTCGCACTTTCTTTTCGCACCAATTTAATTTTAGTTTTACATACAGTTTCGGTCTCGGCCTTTATATAGATTTGCAGAAAATTACTTTGTTACTTTTGAATTTTATGGAATTTAGAATTTGTTTATTTTCACCATAGAATACCACTATTATTTCATTTTAGAATAATTCGCGTAGCGCTGAAAATTGGTAGAGGTTTTAAATATACACACTTTAATTATTGAAATATCAAAAGACCCCAACGTTCCCAAATCAGCAAAACAAAACTGATTTTTAAAGTCAAAACGTTTAGTGTTATCGAAATATAGGTAACATATAGATTAGATCATGCAATATCTTCTATGTATATAAATAAAAAGGAATGTTTTTATACTTGTCCTCTTTGCGCTCCTAAATCATTGGTCCGATTTTATGGTAAAACTATGGTGTGGTGTTCTTCGTACGCCCGCGAAGATTTATCTCTTTATTACTTTACGTGGCTTTGCTATGCATGGCCGGGGTAAAATCGGGAGTACTAGAGCTAATTTGCAACGATTTTGTCCCGTTGTCTTAGAACAAATGGTTAATGGTTTTTAAAAACCCAATGATGCAGTTTTAGTTTTTATCAAAATCGACCCCGTGATACCTGAGTGCTTTTCGCTATTCTTTATAGCTCAAATGTTTCAAATTCAATTATGGGCATTTCCAGTGCATGCAAAATAGAATGATTGGATCATATATTTTCATATTCTGAAGAGCTTCATAACAAGCCCCTGAAGGTTTTATTGGATGAAAATAATCCCACGTTCCTCATCACCTCTACACGTGCTGTCTGAGGTTGTGCATTAGATTCAAACTCAGCTTTGAATTAGCTCAATAGCTTGTCAACTACTTCTGGTAGGTTGTTTACCATAAGGCCCATGGTTACTACCCTGACACTTTCTAGACCTCAGGGTCGTTCACCTTACCGTCCATGGTTACTACCCTGATTCACCCTAGACCTCGTGAAATATGGATATTACACGTGTGCTATTTATTACAAGCGTCATGTCATTATCAACTAAGTCAAGTCTTTTCTGAAATCAAATTAACACCAAATGCCTGCCGGCTCCAAATAAAAGAAGGTTGCTGGTGGTACTTCTTCCCGGTCGAAATATAGGCTTGGAGAATAAACTAAGAGTATTCAGGTCTGCGATGCACCCTACCTCAAGGTTTCTGCAGATGTTGGCATCTTGTGTCCATGGTACAAAAGTTAAAGGGAAGTCTTTAACTGGGTAGAGATGCGACGTGTCAAGTCAATCTGTAAAAATAATTCCTAGTTGAGAAACGGAATTTTGTTGTTTATGGTAAGTGTTAATGTTGTCTGAAAAATGCATGAAGTTGCCTTGTAAGCAAGAAAAATTGACTATCAAAGGCCCTAAAAATAATGGTACGAGCGCTCAAGACCAAGATTTGTCTCATCGTTTTACGGCGTAACCAGGTTAAAATCGATAGATTTTGTTATTTTTTTTTCAACATAAATACTTCTTTCAAAAAATTTCCAGACACCAGTAGCGTATACACAATTTAAAGACACCAGTAGCGTTACACGTACCCTGGAAACCATTTAAGTACATTAAAAATGTGGCAAAAAATCCCATAGCAAATCGAAAGCAAATCATGTTACAAAGTGAACATAAGAAAGTGTGATCGTGTCGAAACCATTTTGAAGCGACTCCTAAACGTTCTTATCGACAACGCGACGTTTAAAATGTCTGAAAACAATATTTTAGTAATCTCGACAAACGTTCAATAAATTCAAAAAAGACCAAAGAAAGTAATAAAAAATTAGTCAGATTGGTTAAAAATTTTAACATTTTTGAGAATGCGCTCAAGCCACACGTGACGTTGCTTTTGTATGAAAACAAACTTTTATCCCCCCATAACACTGACGTTTTTGGCCGGTACTGCCCACCTCGCCGTGTTCCGATTCATCTAATCTAGCGATTTTATACCGTTTAAAACGTAAAATGATGTGGCATGGTTTTGGTCGTGGGCGCTCGTACTATAAGTATACATGTAGATTGGCCAGGGTCACCAAATGGCGGACCGCGGTCCTAGTGTCGTCCGGACTTATTTTGTGTGGATCTTAAGTAAATATCATCATTATCATCATATCAGCTAAAACGTCCACTGCTGGACATAGGACTCCCCCAAGCATCCAGCGGCCATCCTTTTTGCGAGCAACGTCACCCACTGCCACTTAAGTTTGGCAATTCTTCGAGCTATGTCGGTAACCCTGGTTCTATTGCGAATCTCTACATTTCTGATTCGATCACGCAAGGAAACGCCGAGCAAGCCCTCTCAGTACTATATAATTAACTTAGTATTACTTGAGTACGTAATTTAATTATTTATCCCGCGCTTTGTGTCGATAACTCGACAACGGACGAAACATCTCAACAAAATATTCATAGATATTTTACATATTTAAAATTATTATTTTATAAAAAAAAAGTAAATACACGTGATTGGCAGGACGAGGGAGGGAGGGGGGCGATGGCTTTAAACCTTATGGGCCGCGATGGTCATATTATTTAAAAACAGACTCCAAATGAAAGTAATTGGTGAAAAAAGAAAAGACGACCGACCGACCGCTGAGCTAGGCTAATAAAATACCTTTTTTATGATCTAGTTTTTTTATATATTATTTGTAAAAAAATAACGAATAATAAAACAATGATTTAATTATAGTAAACATAAGTGTCGTAATGCTCCTATGAATTCCGATGGCGTGTTAAGAGGCTAATTTCATTTCAGTAATTAAATCGAGATTAAAATTTGAGTAGCGTATCAAAAAGCAGTAAAACTGTATGTTCGCAAATTGGCACTATGACTGCTCAATAAACGACTTCATCGGTGAAATAACTATATAACGCTTAAGTGTTTTAGTGTAAGATCAATAGCCTGTTAGATTGCATCTTGTAACTTTTTTCTGTCATATTTTTGCGTATTTACGTTTCCGTGTCCAATAGAAACGGAGTTAGCGTATAAAACTCGTGCCTGTTTCAAGGCAGAACGTGTATCGGAACGTGTATCGGTACGTGTGTTGGAACGTGTATCGGTACGTGTGTTGGAACGTGTATCGGTACGTGTGTTGGAACGTGTATCGGAACGTGTATCGGAACGTGTATCGGAACGTGTATCGGAACGTGTATCGGAACGTGTATCGGAACGTGTATCGGAACGTGTATCGGAACGTGTATCGGAACGTGTATCGGAACGTGTATCGGAACGTGTATCGGAACGTGTATCGGAACGTGTATCGGAACGTGTATCGGAACGTGTATCGGAACGTGTATCGGAACGTGTATCGGAACGTGTATCGGAACGTGTATCGGAACGTGTATCGGAACGTGTATCGGAACGTGTATCGGAACGTGTATCGGAACGTGTATCGGAACGTGTATCGGAACGTGTATCGGAACGTGTATCGGAACGTGTATCGGAACGTGTATCGGAACGTGTATCGGAACGTGTATCGGAACGTGTATCGGAACTGGTATCTTATCGGAACGTGTACCGGAACGTGTACCGGAACGTGTATCGGAGCGTGTATCGGAGCGTGTATCGGAGCGTGTATCGGAGCGTGTATCGGAGCGTGTATCGGAGCGTGTATCGGATCGTGTATCGGAGCGTGTATCGGAGCGTGTATCGGAGCGTGTATCGGAGCGTGTATCGGAGCGTGTATCGGAACGCGTATCGGAAAGTGTATCCGAACGTGTATCCGAACGTGTGTAGTAAAAACATTCATTCATACAGTAAAAACAGGTACAATCCCAATGAGCTAGTATTAACTACTGATGTGACGGAGGCTATATTAGCGATGGTGCAGGCGGAGGTTAACGGAGTCGTACGCGACAAAAAAAAATACCATGAAAAAATTGGCAAGTTTATAAGGGGCCAACTATATTATTTTAACAACCAACAGTGTTACTGCTTCGTCGCCGTCTTCGCGATCTCTTAGTGGTCCATAAAATAGACCAACTACTAAATAGTTGCTCCATTGCAGTTGTTAACATTTTTAACATATTTTAAACTACTGCCGTTAATTTTTTTTCACATATCCAAAAGCAACAATTTAGCTGGCAGGGGAGAGACACTGACTCGTAACAAAAACTAGCAATTAAAAGCTCAATTTTATGCAAACGGATCCTCGAATGGAAAAATAGCTTTCACAGACTTGTAATATTTTTGAATAGCCCTTTCCAACGATAAATAAAATAAATAAAAATAAAAAAGCCTTTTATTTCCTGTAGATCTTTTACATTAAATATGTTTACATAAACTACTCTTTTTACTTTATACTACTATGCTAGTATTATATTATCTGTGATACTACTCATAACTTAATATTTCTTGCATCTAGTAATTATTTATAAACTTATAAAAAGCAATATATTTATACTTTGTTATGTTATCTTAGGTTATATTATGTTATTTTAGTTGTTTTGTTATGATATGTTAGTTGTTTTGTTATGATATGTTAGTTGTTTTGTTTTTGTGATAGCAGTAGTTATAAAATATATTCTTATTCGATTCTACTCTATTTGTATTATTATATCTCCTGTCTACAAGAACCCCTAAGCACGGGTACAGGCCTCCTCCAAAGATATCTATTTTTCTTTCTCGTGAGCTACTTTCGTATCTTATCTTTTTATATGTACCTATATATATATATTTTTATTCTTGTCCCATTCTTCTGCGGTTTTCTTTGGAGGGTTTTGTTCATACTCTTCCACGGTGACCAGCCGGCTTGGAAGACGTTTTCATGTGATACTTTTTCTTTTAATTGTATATTATAGTACTTTGGGAGGGGCTGGTGTGTTCGTTGCTATGCGTTCTTGGTGTTGTCTTGAGTGGCCTTGATATTACCGTTTTTATTTACTAGGAAATTAAGCATTCCGGGTTTTGCTACACCTTCCGAAAAACTAGAAGAACTTTGAGCTGTGTGGGTGGCTAGGGTTTTATTATTTTTATTTACTTGTGATCTCGGTTTGGTACAAGCATTTGAGTTATTCTCTGGTGACATTGAAAGATTCCTTTTTTTGTTGACATTTGTATGTGCGGGTGCCGGTGTATTTTTTACTATGACAAGTTTATCATATTTGATTATGGCTTTGTTTCCCTTTTCTTTTTCGTCTTGGACTTGTACTTGTAGTTCTTTTCTTTTTTGCAAAACTGACTGTGGATAGTCTTCCTTTAGCACATCGTGTCTTTTAAAGCTCCTTTATTTTTTAGAATGTCGATCTTCTGACCAAGTGTCGTCAAAATAACGACAACCGGTCGTGGCTTATCACTTCTTTTCCCCAGTCTCCTTATGGCTTGCAAGTCTCTGCAGTCAATTTTCACCGGGAAATGTTTATTCACAAAATCTATTATGATACTTTCCAAATTAGAGTAGGTAACATTTTTTGTGTTCCTCCAAACCAAAAAATACAAGGTTGCGTTGTCTTGCTTGCTTTTCTAAGTAGTATAGTCTTTGTTCTTGGTTGTCTACAGTCTATTTCGTGGTTTTCTTCGAAAAATTTGATTTTTTCTTCTAAGGTATTGTTTATCTTTGACGTTACTTTTTCCGCCACAACTTCTCCCCTTTTAAAAACCATTTTCTTCTGATCCTCAAGATCCTTTTGAATTAAAAGAAGAAGTGCTGCCATAACTTGCTCCATCCTTTTCAAGAATAACAATGTTTTGTTGACGTTTGTTTATGATACCAATAGTGACCCCTTGCGGATCTTCTAAGAACTTCAATCGACGTGACAAGGATTTTTTTGGGAATAAACGTATTCTTTTCGGTTAGGTATTTCACTGGATTGCGTACGAAATTTATTCGCGTTAATGTTTTTCTGTTTCACTGTTAATTACGTTGGCAACCGTTATTACACTTAGTAAAGTTGTTGATAGTTTTTAGCACTGGTTTTTTTTGCTCTATTTATTATTTATTTCTATAAACTCCAGTTTGCCCTTAACTTTTGAACACTGATCGTAGTTTTCCAAGATAAATTGCACTTTAACTTTACGTATTTCTATTTGACGAAAAGATTACGGAGACGATGTTGACAGTTATTTTTTTCTTCTACCCTCCTCCACAATAGGCTAGACGAGAAAAAAAATACTGTCTTTACGTGTACAGGAGCAAACCTAAAAAAACAGCCAAGTGCGAAGCGGATTCGTGCACCGGGGTTCCGTACAAACAGCTACACGCACCAAAAAAATATGTTCTACGCACACGAGCATAATATTGCAATAAATATTGAAATATTGTTTACCATCAGGTGAGATGGTGGTCAACAGCGAGCCTATATCAAAAAAAAAAGAATATATATTTTATTTCACATTATAGCACAATTTTATTTATTTACCATATTGAGGTTGGTGCTAATTTAGTCCTCTAAATTGTATAAGCGCCTATACAACTCAGATGACCATATTAATTGGCTTCAACTATGTATGTATGGGGACACCCTTTGAAGTTGTGCTGTAGTAAGACCATACTTTTTGCCAAATTTCGTGATTCTAGGTCAAAGGGAACTACCATATAGGTTTTCGACCCGAATCTATTATAGGGTACTTCCGGTTGATCTAGAATTGTCAATTTTGGTTTAAAGCAAGGTCTTACAGCACAAGTATAGGAAAAATTAAAAAAAAGGGAGAAAAAAAAAAACAAAAAATAAGAAAAAAAAAAAAATAAGGTAAATTTTGGTACTTACAAGTTTTCGCGAAAATCTATCGCATATCTTTTTATCGTGTTAACTCAGGACCTTTATTTTTGTACACCTAATAGGGACTATAGATTTCAATGTCTGGTATAAATTTAAGGTTGCTAGATCCACCCATTCCTGAGAAAATTGGTGGTGATACACAGACAGACAGACAGACAGACGGACAGACGCACAAGAGAGTGATCTTATAAGGGTTTCTTTTTAACCTTTTATGGTACAGAAACCTGAATCATGTTAGTTACAAGTGTGTACCCCTCCCCCCCCGCCATTTACGAGTAATAATTGACTAATTTAAAAAACATACTTGGAAAAGTAAAAATGTTGTATATTTTTACTTTTCCAAGTACGTATGGGGGGACAACAGTTTTCGAATGGTAAAGTTAAGTTTGTCCCTTCGTTAGAGCAATGTTCGGTGCTTTCATTGTATAAGAACGTTAGTAATGTTACAAAATTTTAATGAATATACCCGCCATGCATGAGTCAAACTAGCGAGACCGGTATTTAAAAAAAATTATTATTTATAAGCTCGCGCTTGACCACTATCTCACCTGATGGTAAGAGAGCAGCAGAGGACGTCTTTCGCCTGAAATGATGATGATGGTGATGATTGTCGTCTAATAAATTTGACAAATCGTTTCAGACAATTGGTTTGTTGAACGATTTTTTTTATGTAAGAAATGAAAAGATCATATATAAGTTTTCAGAGGAATTTATTTACAAAGATACAAGTATATACAGTGTATAAAATACTTAATTAACTAAGACTACAAACATAAACACTTAAAACAACTTAAACCAAAAACTACTCACTAACCTAATCTAAAATATGGCGTCGAAAAACTCCTCCACATCGTTGTCCACTGATAATGTGCCCAAAAGACTGGCAGCATTGCCACGTTGTATGGCAATGCTTATTCTCTGACCGAGGTAAAAGCCAGCCCTTGGGTCACGTGAAGTGTCAACTAAGCGTTTGGAAAGATATTTAAACAAAGCGTGAGCACTCGGACCCCACGGACCAAGAGTTTCAACCCCAAACGGCTCGAAAATATAACTACCGATGAGGTTATTATATTTCCGCCGCTTGAGGTTCTCTGCAGCCGCAGCGGCAGCGCCAGCACAGCACGACGAGCTAGGAAGATGGGATGGCGCAAGAGTATCGACACAAGTAGCGTCCTAAGCTAAAGGCCTACCCATCTTCCATGGAAACAAAGACATCCCGTCCGGTCTTTTGCCATCGTCACGTGCCAGGCCATGGGGTTCCAATACGGCCGGAACGCCGACGGTGACGAGAGCACGACGGATGATGTCGTTTAAGTTTCCGTGACGCGCTATGCGACCCGCACTTCGGCTGCATGATAGACCGTGGTGACCGAGGCTGTTGACAACTTCGCCACAGTGACAACGATGAGGAGTAAAACAGGGAGCGCCAAGACGTAGGGAAGCAGCGAGGCGGAAAGTAGTGTCGTCAAACAAGGTGCCTATGTTCGACGACGGTAGTGCGTGAAGCCAGAGGCCCGACTCCCACTCACCCACAGCCAGCAGGCGAGCTCGCTCGGCAGGAGTGGCAGGAGTGGCAAGAGTGGCAGAAGTGGCAAGAGTGGCAGAAGTGGCAATTTGGTGCTCCTGAACTGCTCTGCAGAGTGGCTCATCCCACCGTCTCTGGGATGGGATGTTAATTTGGAGCAATCTTTCCGAAATGTTGTTGAAATTTTGAATTTTTTCCTCAATAAAATCGGGAAAGGAATCATCGAAGACTCAAGGAGACGAAGAGATCTTTTTACAATAATTTTGATTTCGGGGGCTATTTTATTGAATTTTGAAAGTGTCACTTGTCTGTCAGTACTGTCAGATAAAAATAACTCATGCTCTGGTTTATATCAGCTGCTTGATTTTTTTTTGGGCGGCAATACTGCTCGTTCGCAAAGAAAGCCAAAAATTCTCGTGACTTGTAATTTGGTATGAGTACATTTCCATTAACAAATAGAATAAGTTCCTCCATCGAAAGAACAATCTTACTTGGTACATTCATATCTGGTAGAGTCACTGACACTAAACCATTCAATTCAAGCATTATGGTAGTTTCATGTGTAGTTGTAACAGCTTCGGACGTACTAGTTGAAGAACTGGATTCAGTAGTCGCAGTTTCTTCAGTTGTCGAGGGTTCTGTTGTAGGTACCGTTGTACTTTCTGTTGTGCTGTCTGTTGTAGTAGAGGTAGTATCAACGTGTTCCGTGGTACTAGTACCTTCAGTTTAATAAAACGTCTGAGAATTCTTGCGCATGGGGATTGTCACCTTTTAGTTTAATAAAACGTTTGAGAATTCTTGCGCATGGGTATTGCCACCTTTTAGTTTAATAAAACGTTTGAGAATTCTTGCGCATGGGTTTTGCCACCTTCAGTTTAATAAAACGTCTGAGAATTCTTGCGCATGGGGATTGCTACCCAACTGAGCCCTCATCTGTCGCGTCAGACTCAATTTCTGAACCCGATGCCATAGCACGGAGCTTTGTGAGACATGTGTTCAACCTCATCTGCTCTAGTTCATCCAGTTATAACTAAGGTAAAATCTGATGGAAATTACCACAAACTAACACATTTACGGCTCCCATAATTCAATCTTTTCGGCAGCAGTCTTACAAAGTGCGATTGACTATTTGTACAGATTTTTATGTATGCCTATAGTGCATTTGTTACAAACAATTAGGCTACACTCTGCAAGAATCTGCACCTTGTCACTATTGCGCAATACTCCACATACTGAAGTTTCATTTGTGTCTAGTTCCAAAGGTAGTTTCAACAATGTGTGTGCAGTTATAGCAGCAATCACCGACGACGCAACAGCTAATGCTATTTGTCCTTCCCTTCTGACTTTAGCCATTAATAATTGAGTCAGAAAGATTTTGTCTGTTCTTCCAGGGGCGTCAAAAAAAAGTTTCACCGTGCTGTTGATTAATATTTTGTAAAACTTTGTCATATCATTTGATCGCAATATAATTACTCACGATCTCAGCAATTGCAGTAGAACTATAATTTTGTCTCCGCTGCGTACTTGCGACTAACTCGGGGACGCCAGCGGTTTCCAGTTTGGAAGACCGTAGAGACTAAAAAAGATTGCCACCATCATCTATATCGATATCAGGATCTGATGATGAGATTCATCAGATCCTGAATCGTTGCTTTTGTTCACTTTAAGATGTTGTTATTTCCGTGAGATCGATTTCCTGGAGAAATAGAGAGAACGCCACAAATATTATAGGCATACATATAGCGATTTTCGTATTTTCATCAACAATGCAATCATTTGCACTCAGGAAGTATCATTTGGTGGAGAGAAGACCACAGACGGTCACTGGAACTCCATAATGCTAAGTATGTCACGGGTATAAAATGTCCTGAATAGATTTTTCGCTTCGCAGTGTTATGTTTTGGAAGACGGTTTAATTTATTGTTAAAATGGTTATAAGTTAATTTTTTTGACTACCTTTGGGAAGCCTTAAAAATCAACGGAGGGCCATTTCGTAAGTAACATGATTAACATGACTTCCCATAAAATGACGTTACAAAAAATTAACATAATAACACTAATTTTGCCGGTGTATGGTGTAGTGTATTTTGGGGTCTGCTTGCCGTTTAACTGAGTTTTACTAGACGAAATGTTGCATTAGTTCTCTTAAAATATACTTTACTGTTATTAGAATTCTGTACCCGAAGGTTCCAAACGCGGAGCCCTATTTCTGTCACTCACATGTCTGTGTGCCACACAGGTTTTACAGAACGGTTAGCGCACGGTTGATTTATAAATTAAGCATATTGTTGTCCCAAAGTGAATTTGTTTTTAAGGGGAGCTCCCTTACAGATAAAATAGGTGTGAAAAAAGAATTGACCTTCCCCATTGAGTGGGGTATAGGTGTTTAGAGCTAGTTTTGTTTTAAAAAATATTGGCAATCATAGGAATGAGAAACCACCAGTCAGCATTTTTACAATATTTTATCCCGATTTTTTTCCCCATTTACCTAAGAGCTTGTATTTTGTTGACAATGTTTATTATTTTTTCTATGAAATGCCCTCATTCTCCCTATTACAACCAACTTGATTTTGCGGTTTGCTACGGAACCTAAATGTGCGAAGTCCGACACGCATTTGGCCGGTATTTTTTAATTGTATTATTTATCTGTTTCAGCTTCAGAGTCCTTTGCAGCCCATGCAATCGATGTCGATGAATACCTACAATGCTATTGGAGTCAATGCTATAGGTATGTTTCTGTTTGGAAATTTCCAAATTAGCTGTCAACAATTTTCAAAATTAGCCGTAAACAATTTTCCAAATTAGCCGTAAACAATTTTCCAAATTAGCCGTAAACAATTTTCCAAATTAGCCATAAACAATTTTCCATCTTTATTTTACTATATGTAGTTATACCGTGTCGGTAATGGTACCTACTTGACTTTGTATCAATAATTTTTTATAAAATATGTTGTGTGTATGTAGGTATTGTGGCTTTATAAATAAAAAAGTTGCTTTATAAACCGGTCAAGAGCGAGTCTGACTCGCGTACAGGGTTCCGTATAAATAGCTACATTCACCCAAATAAATAGGTAACATTGTGCCGTTATAAAAATAATGTTGCGTTATAAACCGGTCAAGTGCGAGTCTAACTCGCGCATCGAGGGTTCCGTATAAATAGCTACCAAAATAAATAGGTAACATTACTAAAGTTCATAAACAATGAGAGCACTGAACACATTGCTTTAACGAAGGGACAATTTTAATTTGCCGTACGAAACCCCCATTCATCAATATACAAAACTTCTAATTATCCCAAGTACATTTTAGAAGTTGGTCGACTATTACTCGTAAACTTGTAAAGCCTACTTAACTGTAACAGTTTTCCTCTTAATTTCGTTATATACATTATTTTTTATTTTAAAAAATATTGGAAAACAAAGAAAAGAAGCCATCTTCAAACATCTCCCATACATCTAAAGGGGAAGGGAAAAAAATGTTTTGCCTACCATATCGAGTGAGATATTGTTGTTTAGAACTCATTGAGTAAATAAATACTGTATTTTTTACTTAAAAAAATATTGGGTATGAGAGCCACCAAAGTCACTTTTTTACAAAAATAATCAGTGTTTCTAAGCAAATTAATTGTATGTTTGTATCCACATTTTCAGATGGGTCTCCTAGCCCCGGCCCTGGCTATGCCCCTTCAACCGGCGGTTTCTCACCAAACAGACATCACGACATCGTCACGTCGTCAGACGCGGCTGTTACTCGATTTCCATTTTGGCCTGAAGGTAGTTTTTTTTCTTGTACTTAAGGCACCCTCAAAAATACGTCGTTGTGTCAGAGATTTTCTTGATAGTTTGGGCACATTTGTAGGTCATCTACTGGGGCGGTTTGATAATTCTGTATATTTATGGTCAAAAAAAGTATTTCTTTACGGGAATAAATATAATGACCACCAAAAAAAACTTTGTGACGATAACCCCTAACCACCAAATCTAGTAATATACTGACAAAAATAGTAAATGATCACCAAATTTAGTAAATTGATCACCAAATTTTAATAGCAAATTATTGCGCTATTTAATGTTGTAAAATAGGTTAGGTTAGGTTAGAACTGTGACCAACCGCGCGCGAGCCGAGCGAGCAAAGCGAGCGGTGCCGCGGCAGCGGCCGGCGAGCGCTACTTCCAAGTTGCTCCCAGAAATTTTATAATCTTTTTGGTCATTGGTTTAATTTTGGTGATCATTTACTACTTTTGGTGATCATTTACTACTTTTGGGTTAACAATGATTTATTTGGAGTCATTTTGCCTAAACAGGATAGCGAGATGTTAAAACTTTGGTTATAATTTTACAATAAGATGCGGGTTTAATTTTGGTGATCATTTACTATTTTTGTCTGTTATATGTTACTATATCTGGTGGTAAGTTAAACATAAGCCTTTCTTTACTGGGGTCATATCACACAAATCAAATCGGACCAAAATTAAAAAAAAACAAAGACAAGTTTTGATTTTACATAATTGTTTTCAATTTTGATTTAACAGAATATTAAGTCGTAACTCAATCAATCTATCAATTAAGAGAATGGCAATAAACTGAGAATAATTTTGAGACGACTCCTTTGAGTGTTTTTCCTTATTCTTAAATTCTTTTATTATATGCCAACCTTTTGACCTATTAAACCTACCTTTCACTTACCTGTTCACGTGCCCAAGTTCTTATGGCACTCAAAACTTTCATACAGGGTGGTAGATGACCAGTTCTCTTAACACCAGCTTAATCATATGTTTTATCATGTCAATAATAAAAACGGCCGTAGATTCAGAAAATCTATACTTAGATTAAAATTCAGCTTCTTTGAGTTCTTCCAATGGATTGTATTAAATTTTATACAATTTAACATGCCTTATCAATCCTCATTATTGAGTATTGTCTTGTTGGCTTACAACCTCATTTGTTACTTCTGTGAACGCGTGCTTGACAATTTGACACATTACTTCTACGATAATTTAGAGGTTAGAAACTCTGCCTTAATGGTACCTACCAATACCTTTCTGAGATCTCATTAATTAAAATTTAAATTTAAAACAACTAAAGGAGTTTTTGTTTATTTGCACACACTGGACTCAATATAAGGTTGTTACACTTTTAAAATAATGTCAAGATGTAGTAAGTAGGTATATAAAAATATTTATCTACCATTACAACGTAATGTTTCAAATATGAATTAAAAAAATATTGTATAAGCACGTACTTTATATTCGTGGATAGGTAAAATTACAAAAAACATCATTACAGTACAACATTTTCCTTCGATTTTCAAACAACTGCATCATAAAATATTTTATCTACACTTACAACGTAATGTTCCAAATACGAATTCAAAAAATATTGTATAAACACGTACTTTATATTCGTGGATAGGTAAAATTAAAAAAAAAAACCATTACAGTTCAACATTTTCCTTCGATTTTCAAACAACTGCATCATAAAATAACTTTTTAATTTTTATAGCACACTTTTACTTATTAATTTTCTGGCGCGTATGGGCTGTAGTAAAAAAGTTTCATTGTCTGTGGATGCGCGCGCTGCGCAATGAGAATCTAAATTGCCCGCCATGCCAAATATTTTTCCCTTTCCACTTTTATTTTATTTCAACTGTATGAGTGAAGATAAAGTAGTGTATGCAATAGCATATAATTAGGTATTAAAACACTCGCGTAATATTATTATCAAATTCGGCTTCGCCTCATTTGATAAACCTACGCTCGTGTTTTAATAACCCCTATTATATGGCCATTGCATAAACTACTATTATCTACACTCACAACGTAATGTTCCAAATACGAATTCAAAAAATATTGTATAAACACGTACTTTATATTCGTGGATAGATAAAATTAAAAAAAAAAACCATTACAGTTCAACATTTTCCTTCGATTTTCAAACAACTGCATCATAAAATAACTTTTTAATTTTTATAGCACACTTTTACTTTTTAATTTTCTGGCGCATATGGGCTGTAGTAAAGAAGTTTCATTGTCTGTGGATGCGCGCGCTGCGCAATGAGAATCTAAATTGTCCGCCATACCAAATATTTTTCCCTTTCCACTTTTGTTTTATTTCAACTGTATGAGTGAAGATAAAGTAGTGTATGCAACGGCATATAATTAGGTATTAAAACACTCGCGTAATATTATTATCAAATTCGGCTTCGCCTCATTTGATAAACCTACGCTCGTGTTTTAATAACCCCTATTATATGGCCATTGCATAAACTACTATTTTTTAATTTTTATAGCACACTTATGGCCATTGCATAAACTACTATTTTTTTTAATTTTTATAGCACACTTTTACTTTATAATTTACTGGTGCGTATGAGCTCATTCACTTAATGTAGAAAAGAAGTGTCATTGTCTATGGATGCGCGCGCTGCGCAGTCATGCGCAATGAGAATCTAAATTGCCCGCAATACCACATGTTTTTCAGTTTCCTCTTTTGTTTTATTTCAACAGTATGAGTGAAGATACAGTAGTGTATGCAACGGCATATTATTAGGTATTAAAACAATCGCGTAATAATATTATCATATTCGGTTTCGCCTCATGTGATAAACTACGCTCGTGTTTTTATGTGTGTGTTAACCCCCATTGCATAAATTACTATTTTTTTCCATACTTACTAAATAATGTTTCCCCAAAACGTAGATTCAAGTATAAAGATGTATATATGTGGTAGTTATCAATTTTTAACATAAACACACGTGTATTTCTTCGTTATCTCAATAAATTAATATGAAATTTATTTTGCACTGTTGATAGGCCTTATTATATTTAATTCACTATGGTTAGTTATTTTTTCTTGATTGAATTATTTTAAATATAACCAGCCATTTGCGCTTGTTATCGCCTTTCCGTAAAGTTATTTGAAGTACAGTTGACTCAGTATGCTTGGAGCCATTATAATAAATCTGTCGAAAAGTCGTTTTTCACAGAGAAAATAAAATGCCACGTTGATAAAGAATAACCAACAGAACCTATTGCCAGCAGTTTTGGAATGTTTGTCTGTTTAGTTGTGCGCACGCATTACGTAAAATGTACGAAACCAATGTAGATAACCTTAATACATAATAATTGTACGTAAATTGAAGTATTTTAAAGTTATTGTTTTATGGCAATCGGGTCACTGTATTAAAAGATATATGAATTTAAAGTGTGTAAAAAGTAAAAATACTCGACAGTTGAACTCCATATTCGATAGATGGCGTTGTACATATGAAGTCATTTTCTGAATGGCCGTGTTGAGATTCTGTAGAATGACCACAGAAAAAGTGGCAGGTATGTAGGTAGGTAGGTTAGGTAGGTAGGTAGGTTAGGTAGGTGGGTAGGTTAGGTAGGTGGGTAGGATAGGTAGGTAGGGTAGGTAGGTGGGTATGATAGGTATGTAGGTAGGTAAAAATAGGTAGATAGGGTAGGGGGGTAGGTAGGGTGATTCATGGCCCTCGATACGTTTTATTCAAGAGTTGCATATTATATTTTATACCATGACTACGTGAAAAAGAAAGGTCTAAGCGAAAAAAACAAGAAATAATAATAAATAAATAAATAGTTTATTACCTACCTTCAAAATTTACAAAAAATGTGAAACCTTGGGGTTAAATTTTTTTTTGTAAATTGAAGCTGAGCTAAACAGCACCTGTGTTTCAGGGGCCAGTGACCGCCTCCATTACGTTACATAATAATAATTAATTAAACAACAATGCAATTAATATTAGAATTACAATCCAAATAAGTATACACTAAATATCCTAGAGCGAAATCAAAATCATTATTAAAATCCTAAATAAAAATCAAACTCAAAATAAATTCAATGAAGAACTTTGAAAGTCGAGTACAGTATTCTTTGCACAAGGAGCACAGGAAAATGGAATTAGTTTCAAGTATTTTATGCTGAAGGAAGTTGTATAGGACTGAGATGGAGGTCGAATATATATTAGGCGGTTTACACACGGCACCTCACACCGCCGTGGTAGGTAGTGAAGTGGATCTCATGTCGCATTGGCCTCTAATAAATCCGTTGATGCCTTACTCGTACACCGCCCGACCGTGCGGGTTGAGCGGTGCTCTCCCCTCCGCGTCCGCGGCGGTGCGCGGTGCCGTGTCACCGTGTGTAAACCGCTTTAGTGTGTGATTAAAACTGCTTTTTATTCACTAAAAACAGTGAATAAAATAAGCTTTTTGGAGGTATAAAAAGTATTTTCTGTACAATAATTCTTACTTATCTTTGCCGTAAATTATTACTTCCTGGAATTCGATCCTTATTAGAGGCACTATCTGATGGTGTAATATACAGCTTGTTTTTTTTTAATATACCGCTTGTCTTTTTTCAAAAGCACCGGGTTCGATTCTTGGCTAGGAATATTAATTCTTAAAAAATCGTCTTGAGTGTTTTTCGCTATTCCTCATAGTTTCAGATTTAGCCATCAACGCCCACTTGAAAACTCACCCTATTTATATCATCATCAAGTGAGTGGAATTGGTACGTCGGTGCCAGTCTTCGGCAAAAGTTTGAAGTTTGACATTTTTGGCTTAATTTTGTTTATCCACTGCTTTTGAGTCTTCGGCAAAAGTTTGAAGTTTGAAATTTTTGGCTTAATTTTGTTTATCCACTGCTTTTGTAAATAGTTGTTGAATATTGTGAACTTGTTCTTCTATTTTATTTAAAGCAATCTTGTCACTCTTTTTAAATAAGCTTGTGTTGGAATGAGATTTGATTAATCAAACTAATTTAAGTTCTTCGCTGAACAGAATATTTCATATTGGCTCTTAATTTACAATCATTGGCACACGTATGACAAATTCAAATATTGTTGATTGTGGATACGTCAGTTGTTTTTGAAGTTGAAACTAGACAGTTTTCACCTTCAAAGCTTGTGGTTGTTTTATATTAAGTTTATTTTGTGAGTTTACCTTGCAGTATGTTTCTCTCCTGTTATGTAAATCGTGTATATTTTCTTACGATGGTACTGCTGGCCCTCATACAGCATTTGCGAGACTCCTCGCTTAGTTGATATAAATTCCATGTTAGATGTTGTGGGCAACTCGATGGAAGAAGCCATGATTACAATTTTTTATGAATTTAACTACTAAATAATATTGTGAAATTACTTACGACGTGAGCACCTCACGATGAGTGTATGGATATTATTATAGTGGCCAGTATCCTCTTGAAAAGTTTGTATGCAAATCAACAAAAAAGTGTCAAGAAACAGATAATGTAGTTTGCGTATAAGGAATAATATCTTTTGGCGTAACTGGTTACGGAACTTATCAGGAGGCCTAGTCGCGGTTAAGGCAACAGTTTTTTTGATACGCAACCGGTAGCAAACAATTAATGAATAAAAATGCTTAATTCGCAACTGATTGCGAATCGCAGTTCTGAAAACGGCCGGAAGGAAAAAATATATATCTGCCCAAGCCCGCCTGGTATCCTTTTAACAGCTTGGACTTTGATGAAAATAACAATCGGTGATCCATATTGGTAAATACTGGTTTTACTGCTTCGATTGCTCCAATCTCAAAATCGCATAATGCGTTATTTCTACTTGAGATTTTAGATTCTTCAAAATCTTAAAAAGTCTTGTATAATATGTTATTTTTTTTCTTTGTCAGAAGTACTACAATGAGTCCGGGCTTGTAGTAATAAAACTTGAAGGCCGTTATACGCTTGCGTCATTTCCTCTTTGGCGATCATATCGTTTCCTTAAGTTGGAAATTGATTCTGACAGTTGATTGTCTCCATTGGGGGGTCACAATTTCATCTTCCTTAAGTCACATACGAGTAACGAAGATTACAAAATGTGGCGCTTTAGCTCGAAATTTATAACTAGCCTTTCCAATCACACTTCTGAGATGATGGATCAGTGCAGGTTTTGAAATACAGATTGCTTTACAATATTGGGATTTAATCATTTTCGCTCGCTGGATATCAAGTGAAAATCAAAATTTGAACGGGTAGCTCACTTGTGTATATATGTCGCAGGGATATGATGAAAACAGGGAATTGATCAAATCTCTAAGCGATTTCATCAAATCACGGAGGATGTTAAAATTACAACACGTTTTTATCATTTCCCTAAGCAAATCTAGTGATTTGAACAAACCCCTAAATTGATTCAGTGAAAAGATAATAAAACATGTCCAGTTCTTGTTTACGTCGCGCTCGCGAGTTCGTGTATTGAATAGGTGCAAGTTGAATTAGTATTTGTGTGGCAGAGCCGACGGAGCCCCGCTGGGCGGGGCTCCTATTTCTGTATGCAGGGTCTAAAGTAACCTAACACGAAGGAGATGACGGGAGCTGAGTTCGCTCGCTCACTTCAGCTCCCGTCATCCCCTTCGAACCTAACCTGTCCGTGTCGGGGTGCCCTAAGCTCCCGAGCTCGCTACGCTCGCTCTTGGACTTATCCATTGACCATCATTTATTATTTGAATGTTAATAGGCATATCATACGTTACGTTTTTCTATTTTTTAATACATTTTTGTTTCTCTTTTTCAAATAATTATGTTCTAGTTGTGATTTTTGAGATCTATATTACATTTTGTGTGCGAAGCCGGGGTGGGTTGCTAGTACAAAATAAACCTTTAAATTACTACAGAAAAGTTATTTTTGTCATTTCACTGAACCAATTTTGAGATTTGTTCAAATCACTAGATTTCTTTATTGGGATTTGTCAAATCACCAGATTTGTTTAGGGAAATGATAAAAACGTGTTATTATTTTAACATCCTCCGTGATTTGATGAAATCGCTTAGAGATTTGATCAATTCCCTGTTTTCATCATATCCCTGCGACATATATATAAGTATCGTGACAGTGACATGTGTTGTCATAGCTGACAACTATTAATTATTTTGTTGATTATTATGTTGTTACTATTTTATTATTATTTTGTTACTGTTTTATTATTCTAATTGATGTTATAATCATATTATTATGTAATAGTGAAATAGTTGACTCTCTGCACGTGTTGGGTCAAACTGTCAGTGCAGAGAGTAATCGTGATAAATAAATAAATAAACTGTCACGGCTTGTCAGTTGGTCAGTTGAATATCACAGTTGAATACTGACATTAAAATAACTAGGCTAACTGTTGTGAGGATTTTATCCGTGAAATTAAAACCATATATTTTTCCTAGTTCCAGCTAATATATTGACTTTTTTTTTCGACTATTCATAAACCATAGAGAATAGTTAACCTCTTAGTCAACCTCTAACATTCACCCTTTTTGTATAGTCTATTATAAAAATAACAAATACTAATTAACAAACAATGTAAACCAATTCGGTTCAATATTGAAATCATAGATGGCCTGCTAAGAGCATTTGTTAAGAAATCTGCACTTTGAAGTTGTGACCAACGTGCTGAACCTTAAGTGATCCAAATGCAACTAGTTCTCTTACATAGAAGTGTCTGATTGCAAAGTGCTTTGTTCTTCTGTGCAGTTCAGGATTTTGTGCCAACTTCACAGCGGTGTCATTATCAATTTGCAGTATGGGAACATTCTTCAGAGCAGAAATTTCATCAAATAGTCTTTGCAGCCATACTATTTCTCGTGCTGTTTCGTTTGCTACAATTATTTCAGCTTCGGTCGAGGAAATAGTATCCGATGACTGTTTGCGACTTGCCCAGGTGATAGGTTCGCCAGCATATAAACAAAGGATGCCACTAGTCGAACGACCATCCTTGAAGTCTCCTGCGTGATCAGAGTCACTAAAACTTTCTAGTATTTCAGTCTTGTAATCCTTTTTGTACGTTATTCCATAGCTTGGTAGATAGCGCATTATTCGCTTTACCTTTAATACATCTTCTTTTGAAGGATTTTCTAGGCTTCTGGAAAAGACACCGACAGCGTAGGCAATATCAGGTCTTGTTCCTACCATGAGGTAAGCTAAAGCACCAACAGCTTGTCTTTAAGGGTATGACTCGTCTATTCCCTCCCTTTCAGACTGTCGTAGTTCCGAATATCTGAAGGTGTAGTTACTGATTTACAGCTGCTCATCGCAAACCTAGCTAAAACCTTTTCAGTGTAATGTTTCTGCGTTATACTTATGGAGCCATCATCTTTGTATAGTAGTTGCGCAAACCATGATAGTAGTCTGCAGGCGTTATACGGTTATCCTAAACCTTCGTTTAAGTTCTGCCATAAACATATCTGCATCCTTCTGCTTTGTTGCAGCTACGAGTCCGTCATCGACATATTATAATGCCATAATAATTTTATTCTGCAATCGCTTTCGAATAAATAAGCAAGGATCAGTTTGACTTTGTTGAAAGTCTTCAAGTAATCCACGATGCAATTATTCCAACATCTTGGTGCTTGTTTAAGTCCGTATAGACTTCTCTTTAACTTGCAAACTTGTTTGGTTCCGTCATTGATACCTTCTGGCTGTTTCATGTATATCTCTTCATCGATAGACCCATTTAGAAAGGCAGTTGTGACATCAAATTGAGTAAAAGATAAACCTTCGTTTGCAGCAACGCTTATGATCGATCTGATTGTCGTCATTTTTGCAACAGGACTAAACGTTTCGTCAAAGTCAACTCCGAGTTGTTGGGAAAAACCTCGAGCAACAAGCCTTGCTTTATATTTGTCGATTGTACCATCAGCGTTCGTTTTGATTTTATAGATCCATTTGCACGAGATAGTTTTGCGTTACTTGGGTAGGTCAACTAGAGACCAGGTTTTATTTTCTTCTAAGTACTTAATTTCGCTTTTCATTGCTTTTAACCAATGCTCCTTGTCTTGACTCTGTAGTACCTCACTATATGTTGTAGGTTCATCATTTTCAGCCCTATCATCTACTGATATCATTACGTAGTCACCAAGTCTTTCAGGTGGTCTTAGCTTTTATCTGTCTCGAAGAATTATTTGTTCTTAATTCTCTATTTCTCTATCTGGCAAAATCTTATCGTTTATCGCTTCCAAGCATTCTGGTAATGTTTGATCTGATAAACCGTTGTCCACACGTTTCATCACGCTCATCTTGAGTTGGCCGAAGATAATTCTGGGATGCCGTTATTTATCTCGTGTCATCTGTATCTTCAGACGATTCAGGAAGGAGGTATACACTCTTGAAATGTATCTGTACAATCATTTGCCTCCTCCCTTGCAAAAAGATTCGTTGGTAATCGTAGACTTATTTCCATCTCAGAGTTTTCCTCAGCAGATTTTGATCCAATATTCAATCGTGTCAGATCTGCCGATTACTGACTCTTGAAATACTACGTCTCTTGATCGTACCAGTGAATTTCCATTCAGATGACGATACCCGTCATCATTATCGTAACCGATCAATAAACATTTTTCTGCTTTCTTGTCCAATTTTTACGCTTTTGCTTGGGTACATGGGCGTGACAAGGACTTCCAATGATTCTTAAATGACTTAACTTTGGTTCTTGTTAAACCATAATTCGTATGGTGATTTACCATCAATAGGAGTGGTTTCTGTACGATTCAGTACATACGCTACGGTATTTATAAGTTCTGCCCAACAGGCAATAGGCAACTCTTCGTGCGCGTACATCATAGCACGAGCGGCTTCGACATCATTTAAATTAGGACACTCTTGATGTCTACTACAATAACCAACATGAAACGAAACGTCTAGTCTATTATTATTTACTAAGTATAGTAAAGACCCTATCAACTGCCTACAACGATGCACATCACTACTATCACACTTCCCCTCTTGATGTGTATCGACTAAAATATTCGGAAAATAATTTCTTTTAAGTCACTGAATCCAAAAAAATTCAATATTTGTTCAATGCAAGATTCCTGATAAATTTTCAAATAATTTTCTCCAACCTGTATTTCAAGTCTAAAAAACTTCTCGACTTTATTTTTTTTAATTTCAAATTTTTCTTCCAGTCGTTTCATTATATTATTCAATTCATTTTCACTATTTCCTATCAAAATTCCATCATCGACATAAATTGCCAAGTAAATTTCCTTTTCTTTACACATAACAGACATGGATCTAATTTCAGTTGTTAAATCCCAATTTCTTTAAATAGTCAGTTATCCGCTTATCGGTGCTTGCTTAAGACCATAAAGACTCTTCTTTAATTTACATACTACTTTATTTTCACCATAATCGTATCCTAATGGAATTGCCATAAAAATATCTTCATTTAACTCTTCATACAAAACATTGTTTCTACATCAAACTGTTTCAACTGTAGACCTTTCTGTGTAGTAATCGAAACGTGCTTTGTATCTCCCTCCCGGCTTCACAGTAAAAATCCACTTACTGGTTATCAATCTTCTATTTCCAGCTTCTGTTTTATCAACTACTTACCAAGTTTTATTTATCTCCATAGAACCAGGGTCTCTTCTTTAATAGCTTTTTCCCATAAACTTCTCTCATCATTCTTCTTAAACATCTCGCTGTAAGTTAAAAATGTCGTTTCTAAATCATAATCTTTCAATCTTATCGGTAATCTTCTATCTCTTTTCGGCAATCTTCTATCTCTTTTCGGCAAAATCCTTTTACTAATTTCTTCAACTCAGTCAGACACAGACTCCTCTGCATCCACAAACAACTCATTTCCATCCACCGTCAATCTACTATCCGCATCCACAAACAACTCATTTCCATCCACCGTCAATCTACTATTGTCTTCAATCTCATTTCCATTGTTCACTTCTTGACTACTATCTTCCAAATTAAATTCTCTTCTACTGTCATTATCTAATAATTCTAATGAATTTTATTAAACCACATTTCTGCTGGCGTTCTCTCATTAATTATATTGAACATCTATTGGTTATATAATGTTGCTGTTTCGCGCCATAATTCTCTTGGTAAGTTCTTGTCGAACAGAAGAGCACGGGTTCGCTCCAATGTTGTGGAGTATACGGTATCGTATAATCTATTGTAATTCCTTTATTTAAACAATATTTTTTTAAATTATTTGATGAATTCTGTAGCGTTACATATAGTTTTGACGAGCTATACGTAAGCCACGTTAATAAAAGTAAAACTAATTATAAATTAAAATTAAGGAAAAGGATATAGATAGTAAATTTAGGGGTCGGCTTCGCACGACGTGGTCTGCTAACCAGGAACGTCTGGTAGATAGGCTGGCTAGACAGCAGGTTGGGCAAGTGAGCCCTAGGCAGGCAGATGAGCAGTCACCACAATGGACAACCAGGCAATCGGGCTAGTAGACTGGTGAGCAGGCAGTGAGGGTCGATGCAGGCAATCGGGCTAGTAGACGTGAGCAGGTAGCGAGGGTCGATGGTCAAAGCAGCAAGGTGTTTGGAGGCTGGGCTGTGGCTTCATAAGCCGATCAAACGAGGCCTTTGATTCCAAGAGATCGCTATTGAGGGTAAGGGTCCAGGAAATAATGCACTCTTTAGGGAACCACACTATATATTTTATTAGAGCACTTCAGAAATTTGTATTTCTTATACAAGCTATAAAATTCACAGTTTTTAAGAGTTTTCAGAATAGAAAATACACTTGGTATTATATGTACTCAGTCGTCCCTCGACTTATCGCATTTAGTCCAGATTCAAAACTAAAAAAGTGTCTCCCGTTTTTCTTCGTTCTCTGTCATGTCTTATGGAATTCAAATATCAATTAAGAAATCATGACGATCGAAATAAAACGGTTTACAGAGGGGCAGTCTGCTGCTGCCCTTATTATGAAAATTATAATGTACAACAAGCTTAAAGAGTATAGTCCATGGTACGGTATGTCTATGGCGTATGGTACGGTATGTCTATGGCTTATGGTACGGTATGTCTATGGCTTAAGAAAATAAAATAATTACATAATGTCATGTCAGAAAAAAATGTCAGTATAAAATAATATAATAGCTTTGGATGTTAAAACAAATATTAAGCTTTTCAGGTGTTAAAGAATACATAAAAATGGAAAACTTGAGTTAATACAATTTCAAAAATTATAAGGATGAAATTTGAAAATATATTATAAAACGTAAGTAAACTAAGACATGTGGAATGAACACCACATTTCCCCGAAGACCCCAGAAAAATTTCAACTTGAGGAAATTTTTTATGGTTATAATATTAACCTTGATCTTCCACACAACATCTTTCATGGTTTCTTCAAACACTCTCATTCAATCACACGTAGGGGTTATGGTTCACATTCAATGACGCATACTCTACAAGGAAATATTTATTGAGATAACGAAGGCTTATTTATTTTTTATAGGTGTCGTTACCCGCACTTGTTTGAAAATCCGAAGAAAATTAAAATATTTATAAGAACCCACGCATTTGGCTTATTTATAAAGAGTTACGGGACCGCTCTTTGCACATAAGGCTTTCGGAGTTGTGCACACCGCTCTAAGAGAACACCTCATCCTTATTAAGATATAAGTGATGTCAAGGAAATTAAGAAGTTTAAGAATAAGATACAAGTTTGTGTTAGAAATAAAGTAATAATCTAGGAGGGCACTTAAGTCTAGGAGGGAATATAAGACTAAGAGGGGGAGGGAACTCATGTCAAGAGGGACTCAAGTCTAGGAAGGGAGGAGGGGAAGGGAACTCAAGTCAAGAGGGACTTAAGTCTAGGAGGGGGAGGGAACTAAGTTTGAGAGGGCTAACATATTTACAAGAGGGAAGAAAAAAAAATATTTATAAGGCATTACGGGCTTATTTAAAGAGTTGCCAGATTTGCCAACCGCTCTAAAAAAGGAAATAAAATATAAAGAGGGGAATAAAAAAAAATTGCGTAATAGGTTCGGTAAGTATAAATAGTGAAGAAATAAAAAAATAAAAAGTGTAGATTAAAAAGAAAAGTGCTAGCAAAAAGAAATGATGAATGATGATGAAATGAGGGCCGAAATAGAAACCAAAAGTTAGTCTTCGTACTTGTGTAAGTATTGTTTTAGAATTTTGAGAAAAATCGAGCCCACGTTAAAAAAATAAATAAAGTGTAGTAAAAAAGGTAGTGTGGGTGATGGGGTGAGTTCTAAAATTGGGCGCACAAACAACGTTGCGCCCAAACAACGTTGCGCCCAAACAACGTTGCGCCCAATTATTTAAAAGTTGGGCGCCAAACTGGAGCGTTACATATAGTTCTGACGAGCTATACGTAAGCCACGTTAATAAAAGTAAAACTAATTATAAATTAAAATTAAGGAAAAGGATATAGATAATAAATTTAAGAGTCGGCTTCGCACGACGTGGTCTGCTAACCTGGAACGTCCGGTAGATAGGCTGGCTAGACAGCAGGTCGGGCAGGTGAGCCCTAGGCAGGCAGATGAGCAGTCACCACAATGGACAACCAGGCAATCGGGCTAGTAGACTAGACTGGTGAGCAAGCAGCGAGGGTCGATGCAGGCAATCGGGCTAATAGACTAGACTGGTGAGCAAGCAGCGAGGGTCGATGCAGGCAATCGGGCTAATAGACTAGACTGGTGAGCAAGCAGCGAGGGTCGATGCAGGCAATCGGGCTAATAGACGTGAGCAGGTAGCGAGGGTAGATGGTCAAAGCAGCAAGGTGTGTGGAGGCCGAGCTGTGGCTTCATGCGCCGATCAAACGAGGCCTTTGATTCCAAGAGATCACTGTTGAGGGTAACGGTCCAGGAAATAATGAACTCTTTAGGGAACCACACTATATATTTTATTAGTGCACTTCAGAAAGTTGTATTTCTTATACAAGCTATAAAATTCACAGCTTTAGAAGAATACATAAAAATGGGCAAATTGAGTTAATACAATTTCAAAAATTATAAGGATGAAATTTGAAAAATATATTATAAAATGTAAGTAAACTAAAGCATGTGGAATGAACAACACAATTCTCACCACCATTATCACATCTAAATGTTTTCACTTTTAAGTTAAAATAATTTTCAGATAAATTAATGTAATTAATCATTTTCGAAAAAGCTTCACACTTAGATCTGATGAGATATTTTTTTGCAAAATGAGTATAATTATCTAGAAAAATAATAAAATATTTATTTATAACCACCATACGTATCTGTACCTATTGGACCACAGATGTCACTGTGAATTATTTCTAACAGCCTATGTCTATGTCTTTCGGTATTGAATGGTTTCCTACAAAGCTTTGCACGTGTGCAGACCTCGCAAGGGTCGATATTGTTATCACTATATTTCGAATTTATTATTTACTATTTTTTTGTGTTCTAGAAATAGATATATGTGCCAAAGCTCGATACCAAAAATTTCTATTGTTATTAGGAGTAATAAAGTTTACTGACTTTATGCTTGATCGAGTAGCTGACAGCTCTACATAATATAGTCCGTTACCCCATAACTCACCAGTCAGTAAGTAGCTGCCATCTCTTTCATAAACTTTACATTTTTTTCTGAAGAACTCAATTTTATAATTGTTACCAGCTATTTTAGAAATTGAAATAAGTACTTCTTCAACTTCGGGATTAGTAACACATATCAACTATCTACATTTTGACCTACAGCTTTTTTTAAAGCCATAGAATAATAAGGAAAGTACGAAAAACTACTGTCTCTCGTTTTTGAGGAATCAATCTCTTATGTTTACCCTAAGTTTTCCGTATCGCACTTTCCACTCCTTTATAACAGTTGCTTTATAACACTCCGCTACAATTTGTTCTGGAGAAAGGAGTTTTGCTGTTAAAAAAGAAAAAAAAAAAGAAAAAAAAACGCTTGAAAAATTATCAAAGGTTTATTTTCTCAAGTAAAAACGAATTCTTTAGTCCACAGAAGCTCTTCTTATGTGGACTACAGAAGCACCATACACTAGATGATTTTGTTATTAAAAAGTCCCGTAAAAATTGTAATTCTTGTTTCTTTTTTACGCTCTTTCTTAATGACTAATTCATTCGTTTATTTAACTAAATTAGAAGAAAGGGACATGGGGCGGCGGCAATAAAGTGGCCTTACACTCATAAAAAATATAAATCCGGTACTGGCTTACCTACTGTCAGTATTCAAACACGCCCCTCTTAATCGAAATGTAGACATTAAAATAGGTACATTAGATAACAAAATAAATAAACAAACTAAAGGCTACTTTATGTAAAACAGGTTGGCCACGCAACTATTGTTTCATGCGGCATAGTGGCTTTGTGAATACATCTGCCCAGTTGTTTTCGGTTGGGGTGTACCTGTACTGGTATTCAACCACCTTATCAAGAACTTTTCTCGAATTAAATGATAGCGTGTATCTATATGCTTAGTTCTAGAGTGGTGGACTGGATTAGAAGCGAATTTTATTATTGATTGACTGACTCAGCAGTAACTCACATAGTAAATGGCCTAAATAACAGGCATTCTTAGTAGCCATTGCCATCGACATGTATTCAACCTCTGCCAACTATAGTGCTACCGTAGGCTGTTATTTACTGCAAGGACACTGGACCATCAGCCAACTTTATATAAAATACTGTATAGGATCTGCGTGTTGTTGAGCAGTTGGCCCAATCTGCGTCTGTAAGCCCGTGTAGAGACATCCCGGTTTTCCTGTAAGTTAAGCAGTGATTGATGGTTCCTTTCAAATATTGTAGAACCCTTTTAACTGCTAGCCAATGTGTCTTAGTTTACTTGGGTATTAACTGCCAAGAACATCAACGAGCCAATCAATTCCTGATACGGATACGAACACTGTTCACTATTTTTACTGGAATATGTAAGTTTTGTATATATGTATAGCAATAACGAATTGATATAAGTCTGTTGGCTAATTTTAATGCAATCCTTTGAACGCAATATATTTATTCCCAGATAATAATTTGAATGGCCTCCTTCAATTTAAATGATTTTTCCAAGTTATTTTTGACAATGTCAAAATTAATTTTATTCTTATAAAAAATAATAATTTCATCGACATAGATAGCCACTATAAAAAGTTCCTTAACAAAAAACTTTTTATTTACACAAGGCTCACATGGGGTTTTAGAAAAATCTATAGATGACAAGGTTTGGTCCAATTTTATGTTCCAAGCCCTCGCCGCTTGGGTTTTAGAAAAATCTATAGATGACAAGGTTTGGTCCAATTTTATGTTCCAAGCCCTCGCCGCTTTCTTAAGTCCGTAAAGGGTCTTTTGCAGAAAACATACGTTTTTCTCACTATTCATAGAGAAACCTTGAGGTTAGAGAAACCTTGAGGTTAGAGAAACCTTGAGGTTAGAGAAACCTTGAGGTTAGAGAAACCTTGAGGTTAGAGAAACCTTGAGGTTAGAGAAACCTTGAGGTTAGAGAAACATTGAGGTTAGAGAAACATTGAGGTTAGAGAAACCTTGAGGTTAGAGAAACCTTTAGTCTCATCTCAATTGCTAAGGCAAAGAGCGTTCTCAATGACGACATCCGGACTACTGGAGAAAACGTCTAGTTCTACTTCAGTCACTTGTTTAAAACCTTTCGCTACGAGTCGTGCATTATATTTCGCTATGTTACCTTAAAGCATCTCATTTTATCTTAAAAACCCATTTACACGGAATTGCCTTTTTTAGTTGATCTAGGAAGCAATTTCCATGTGCCAAGCTTTTGTAAGGTATACTCATCTGCCATCGCCTCCTTCCAATAGCCTCCTTCCAATCGCCTCCTTCCAATCGCCTCCTTCCAATCGCCTCCTTCCAATCGCCTCCTTCCAATCGCCTCCTTCCAATCGCCTCCTTCCACTTATCAGCATCTACAGCATTTATTGCTTCCGTGTAAGTGCGAGGTTCGTCGGACTCTACTGATGAGCTACAAGCTTGATAGGTCAGGCAATCTGGCAATTTCCTAGATCGTGTGGGGTATCTTCGCTCAAGTACAACTTGCTCACATTCATCTTCAACTGTTCAACTTAATACTGTTCAACTTAACACTGTTCAACTGAACACTGTTCAACTTAACACTGTTCAACTTAACACTGTTCAACTTAACACTGTTCAACTGAACACTGTTCAACTGAACACTGTTCAACTGAACACTGTTCAACTTAACACTGTTCAACTTAACACTGTTCAACTTAACACTGTTCAACTTAACACTGTTCAACTTAACACTGTTCAACTTGTTCAACCCGGGGAGCCTTTTGTGGAGTCACCGGATCTCAACAAACAGCATCTTCAAAAAGTTCGACTTCTGCTACTTTATCTGTATCCGCTTCTTGATTTAGTTTATCAGCAGATAGAAATAAGGGAGCAGGAGGGTCAATAGAAAGCTCATTCTCAGGAATATTTTTCAGATACGTCTCGAGATTTTAAAGTCTTCTAGGAAAGCGAGCATTACGAAAATAATAAGTATTCGGATCTTCGGAGAATCCAACAAAAATTTGTTCTTCTGCTTTATTCAACTTCTTTCTATTGCAAGAAGGAATGTGAACCATTGCTCTACATCTAAAAACTCGTAGATAACTTAAATTGGGTTTAACACCATACCAAAACTCGTTGGGTGTTTTAAACTTGAGAGCACGATGTTCAAATACACAAGCTACCTCACAAGCATCCTGCCAGTACATCTTCGAAAGTGCACTATCCGCCAGCATTGAGCGAGTCTTCTCTATTATAGATCTATTAGCACGCTCAATTACTCCTGCCTGTTGAGGGCTGTAGGGCGCAGTCGTTTGGTGCTGTATACCCTGAGAATTTAAATAATTTGTGAATTCTTTATTTACTTATTCTGTCCCTTTATCGGTTCTAAGAGTTTTTATAGAAGCATTTGTTTGTCTTTCGACTAAGGTTTGAAAAGCTATAAACTAGCTTTTTACATCTGCCTTCGAAGAAACAAAATATGCAAAAATTCTACGAGAGAAAGCGTCGATAAATAAAAGAATGTATTTTGAGTTAGGCAGGAAGACGTGAGGTAAACGCAGTACGCAACCTGCGTATACTGCTGGCGGGCGCGCTGTGGCTGCGCGCGCCGCTGTAGACTTTACTGCTGCAGCTCATGCACCACGTCCAGTAGGTAGGCAGGAAGGCAGGCAACAAGGAGTGTCGAGGAATCGGGTTGTGGCGTTACACGCCGTAGATACGAAGGTAGGCAAGGCATCGGATAAATGATACTCAGTATATCATATATTGTATTTACTGGACCACTTCAGAGATAACATAACATTCACAGGCCGTATATATTATAGTTTTTAAAGAGTTTTCAGATAAAATGGTACACTTGGTAATATTAAGTAGAAAAACCGACTTTCAGCGTTCTGTCCAGATACCAAACTAAAAAAGTGACGCCCGTTTTCCTTCGTTATTATGGACTTATGGAAGTCATGACGAACGAAATAAAACGGTTTACAGAGGGGGCAGTCTGCCGCTGCCCTTATTATAAAAAATATAATGTACAACGAGCATAAAGAGTATTGGTATCTTATGTCTATGGTTTAAGAAAATAAAATAGACATGTGTCATGTCAATAATAATATAATAGTTTTGGATGTTAAAACAAATCTTATGATTTTCAGGTGTATACCAATGTAAAGAATACATAAAAACATGATTTGAAACAATTTCAAAAGTTACGCTTATGAAATTTGTAAAATATATTATAAAACGTAAGTAAACTAAGACATGTGTAAAAACACCATATTTCCCCGAAGACCCCAGAAAAATTTTCAACTTGGGGAAAATTTTGATGGTTTAAATATTAACCTTGATCTTTCACACAACATCTTTCATGCTTTCGTCAAACACTCTCATTCAATCTCACGTATGGCATATGGTTCACATTCAATGACGCATACTCCACAAGGAAATATTTATTGAAATAACGAAGGCTTATTTATTTTTAATAGGTGTCGTTACCCGCACCTGTTTGAAAACCCGAAGAATATTGAAATATTTATAAAAGCCCACGCATTTGGCTTATTTTTAAAGAGTTACGGGACCGCTCTTTGCACATATGGCTTTCAGAGTTGTGCACACCGCTCAAAGAGAACACCTCATCCTTATTAAGATACAAGTGATGTCAAGGAAATTAAGAAGTTTAAGAATAACACAAAGTTTGTGTTAGAAATTAAGTAATAATATCTACGAGGCACTTAAGTCTAGGAAGGAATTGAAGTCTAAGAGGGGGAGGGAACTCAAGTCAAAGAGGGACTCAAGTCTAGGAGGGGGAGGAGGGGAAGGGAACTCAAGTCAAAGAGGGACTCAAGTCTAGCAGGGGGAGGGAACACAAGTCAAAGAGGGGAATAAAAAAAATTGCCAAATAGGTTCAGTGTATATTGAGTGAATTCATTCAAAAGTATATAAAATCTTATAAAACTTTGATATTGGTCTGGACATTTTTAAATTGTAAGTAGAATTGAGTAAAGTTTAAATAAAGATGTAGGTACACCTCTGCCTAACCCTTGGGGTAATATAGGCGTGTTAAGAGTAAATTATTAAGTATTATAAGAAAAGTGCTGTCTAAAGTGTAATAGAAATGTTGAATGATGATGAAAGCCTGAAATAGAAACCAAAAGTTAGTCAACGTACTTGTATAAGTATTGTTTTAAAATTTTGAGAATTGTTATTGTCATTCACCTGTAATACAAGGAAAACTACAGTATAACCTTTATCTACAATTTTACTAATAGATAGTAGATTAGCTTTAAGTTCGGGTACAATGGCAACCTCGCTAATTTTATCTATAGCCTTACGCTCAGTACTAATGGAAACATTTCCAATCCCGGTACACATGATCTCATCGCCGTTTGCAATTGTCACTTTTCCGGAACTGAACGGTTTAATGGAAAACATCCACTCTGATCTTGATTTCATATATTTTGTTGCACCTGAATCAATTATCCATTTATACACATGATGATGCTCACTAGAGCACATTACAGTGTGGAATCGATTTGTTTCTTGTTTCGAGACTTTGCTTTCTTATGCGGGTCAATCAGGGCGCTTGTGCCCTGGCTTCTTACAATCATAACATATGATAGGTTTCTTATTAGATTTACCACGACGAGTCGATTTACTAGTCCTTAAATCTGATTCAGGTTCGGAATCACGAACATCAAGATATATCTCATTTAACAACTTAGTTTTGACCAATTCTGACGTGATGTTAACGTTACTGTTCGCTAATCCCAATATCAGAGGCTCATACCTTACTGTAAGACCTCCTAACAATATATCAGCAATTAAGGCATCTTCTATCTGTTTCCGATATCTGCTAGTTTTTGAGCTGTACTTAACACAGCATTTATATATGATTCTACGTTTTCAAAATCTATCAATCTGTATAACCTCCTTTCTAGTGCTAGTCTACGTCCCATACTACGGTCTTCGTATGCTATTTTTAATGCATTACAAGCTTATTTGGCCGTATTTGAGCTACGTACATGAGTAATAGCGGAGCCATCTAAAGTAAGACATATCTCAGACAAAGCTTTGCGGTCATTACGTATTTTGGCTGCAGTCATAGGTCTTCATGTAATAGATAATTTATCATCTTAAAATTACAAAAAGAATATTTTTCTCTACCGAATAATCGTAAGGATGCTAATGCAAATATATTTGAATTGGTGCATGATGGATTTCGGCTTATATCATCACCGCTACAAACGTTATTACATACCACAATCGACTCCTTATGAACAAGTTCCTCAACACACAACACTGCATTGATACGGTCTTCATGTAATAGATAATTTATCATCTTAAAATTACAAAAAGAATATTTTTCTCTACCGAATAATCGTAAGGATGCTAATGCAAATATATTTGAATTGGTGCATGATGGATTTCGGTTTATATCATCACCGCTACAAACGTTATTACATACCACAATCGACTCCTTGTGAACAAGATCCTCAACACACAACACTGCATTGATACTAGTTCAATATATTATAGAGCTTCGTGCTGATAACG
This sequence comes from Anorthoa munda, assembly GCA_945859665.1. NCBI lineage: Eukaryota > Metazoa > Arthropoda > Insecta > Lepidoptera > Noctuidae > Anorthoa > Anorthoa munda. Next base: position 52,810,609 of record OX243893.1, on the reverse strand, counting down.
TGTTGAATTGATGAAATACAGTGTTATGTTTTTAAATAAAAAATACCACGTTATATTTTGAGAGTTCACAGGAAAAAAAAATATTGTAAGACTTCACATGTCAGTTAGAGAACACAGAAAAATATTCAAACTAGTGATGGGCTTATCTACTGCCAGTATTCTAACAATAGTAGATACGGTTTTATTTCAATTTTCGCTTAGGTAATCCTCATTATCTACATCTCTCCTTTATATTTATTGCAAATATTTTATGATGAGTTTGGTTTAAATTCAAAAATCAGGCGAGAAAACTACTGTCACACTGTTAACAAGTCAGGCCACAGATTTTATAATAAGATTTATTTATTTACCCTTAACTGTAAGAAAATGTAATAACGATACAAAATTTGATATAAGAAATGCGAATAATAATTGAAAAAGACTGAAAGAAAAGCAAAACAAAATAAAAATAAAAAAACAAACTAAACGGCCTCTATGGACAGGTCGGTATAACTGTATAGTATCGCCCTCTTTTCACTGAAACATGAACAAACGGTCAGTGACACACTTTCACATTAATTCTTAACAGAAGCGGTAGAGGTCGCTATGGTTGCAAGTTGAATAGTTGATTTTGTTAAATTCTGATTTTGTTGAATATTACCACCACACAGACACACAGGTCACAGGACAGGACAGGTCGGTATAATATAGTATTATGGTACGTATTTATAAGGGATAGTACACGCACATAATCGCACGAAATTGGCGACAAAGCGTCGGGCAATACGCCGCGCATTCCGACGTTGTGACGTCATACTTGTTATCAAAACATTAATTTCCGTTTGGAATCAACCACGGTTCAACACGGTATCATTTAAAAAAATTAAATGTCAGACGTTGATCCTAATATCTTGATATCATAAGTAGAGGAACGCCCCGTTTCGTGGAAAATGAGTGGGGGATGCCTTGCGTTGCGGCGCACCAACACGGCTAGATAATGTCTGTGGTTGTTGAACAAGGGCGCCTTGTCGTCTAAGTGGGGCCGACAAAGCGGCTCCGTTGTGTCAGGTGGCTACGAAGTAAATGGTAAAATAGTGCGACATGGACATGCGTTGTGAGGATTGTCCAACGTGCGGACTGAATTCGGACAACCGAAATTTTGTCCAGTTCATATTATTATAAAGTGATCCCCGACAAAGAACGTACTTTTATCATTACTGTTTGAAGTTACTCAAAAATTCAGCATAGTGCCCACGACTCCAAATATGGAGTATATTTGGATATACTTAGAATATGAAATTAGAAAAATCAATACTCCTGTATGTGTAGTTAAGGTATAAGTTATATTACTATTTTAAGTTTCCTTATTTATTTCTACACACTGTGTCTTCGTCTATCATCCAAATTTCATGTCGCAGATCTGCGGAAGAAATTTCTATTAAAATAAGCAGTACCTTTGTGCTTTTCTATCTGTATTCTTTTTAGGGTTCCGTACCCAAAGGGTAAAAACGGGACCCTATTACTGAGACTTCGCGGTCCGTCTGTCTGTCTGTCTGTCTGTCTGTCACCAGGCTGTATCTCATGAACTGTGATAGCTACACAGTTGAAATTTTCACAGATGATGTATTTCTGTTGCCGCTATAACAACAAATACTAAAAACAGAATAAAATAAATATTTAATTAGGGTTCCCATACAACATACGTGATTTTTTGCCGTTTTTTGCGATAATGGTACGGAACCTTTCGTGCGCGAGTCCGACTCTCATTTGGCCGGTTTTTTCTCTGCTAAGTGTTTTGTGTGTGCATAAATAAATAAATTCATAGCCGGGAATCCAAACCGATGATTTAAAAAAAAAAAGTGTTGCTAATAGGGATGTCGGCAAATGTAAGAAAAATACTCATTTATAAACGACAAAAGTGAAGCGAGGTTTCCTCAATTCGACACGTATAAATTATATACGCGTAACTTTTTATAGATTGTCCAAATATTAACAATAAAATGTATTGAGTATACCTTAAAGTTGGTCCCAATTATATTTGAAAATTATAAATAAGAGCAACAAGCAAAATTTAAATATTTATAAACACCCGACACGATATCGAAGTTAAATTATCCACAACTGGTTTAATATGTTGTACAGAAATTAAAGTATAGATTATACCACCTTGAAAAGTTGAAACACATCTGCCACAAAAAAATTGCCGCTGCTGTTTTGGTAGAGTATGCCTGCGGTTTTTACCCTTAACGTTCAATTTCAATTTTGTGTCAGGATTGTAGAAGAATATCTTTTCAATTTAGTTTGTGTACCAATCAGGAGAACACAATAATTTGGTTTAGAGAATTAATATCGAATGTGCTGGATATGTCAACTCATAGGAGTGAAATGGAACAGCGTGGATGCTGATGAAATAAATAAATAATCTCATCTGAAAATACCACATTACTCCAGTCAAAGTCCAAATATTGACGAGCAAAATTTTATCTTACTTGTTTATGGGTTTCCGTTAGGGGGCTACTTTCTTAGCACAGTGTCGATAATACAATCCAGTGCTGTTTAAATTGGCCCGTATTACTTGTAACGTTACATCATAACGTGCCGCAAAATATCTGGTGGGGGTAAAAGGATGTTCCTGGTAGTGTCGTTGCATCTCCGTTTATTGCGAGTGCGGGACGACGAACGCTATGTTTATACCGCCGTTAACCGAAAATTAACCACCGCACAAAATACGTTGTCTCTAAATTTTCTTATTATTATGTTTTACAGGTGGATCGCCAAGTCCGAATCCAAGTTACGTGCCGTCAAGCAGTTTCTCACCAAATCGCCGCCACGAGGCGGTCACGTCTTCAGATGCAACGAGTGCTCGCTTTTCGTTCTGGCCTGATGGTGAATAATGCTTTGTAGATCACTATTTTATCATATTACAGATAACTTTTTTGAAAATCTGTTAATAGCAATGTGTTAGGTTATTTAACATCATTAAAACTTACTCCTATGTCGTGGTTTTGGTGGTTTTAAGATTAATACAAACTCGTTATTTAAGATCATTAAAACTTACTAGGTACCTATGTCCGGGTTTTGAGATTAATACAAACTCGATAAATGCTTTCGGTATTATACATAATTTACGGCGTGAACGACGCGCGTATTTTCCTGTTCCACTTGCAGCGTGCATGTTAATACACATGCGCGTTGCAAGTGGAGCAGGAAAATCGGTCTAAAGAGGACAATTTTGACAACAAAATACACATAAGCATAATAAAGGCTCAGAGAAGCCTATATGAGAAGGCCGGATATTTGCTCAGAACGTAAGCAATAATAACAAACAATACACAGGAAAATGGCAGGTTCCTATGGGCGTAGTTTATATGACATTGGTTCTACCGACGCGGCGACGTCTTCTGTCATAGGAAGATAACCGCTGCGACACTTTGACTCGGCGCTCGCTACAGTTTCTTATGCCAACAAGGTCACTCTTCGGTCCGCAGTTGCTGGGATAGCTTCAGGACTCGACAGAGCTCCATTCTCGTTTAAATCAGCCATGATGCGTTGGGACAAATATAAAAGAGCACATTCTATATTCACAGATCTCGTACAATTCAGTAGTTCAGTCATGTTCACACAGATGTCGTTCAAAAATATTACCTAACTGGCCAACAGGTGGCGTTGGAATAGAATAATTTTAAAGCCCTGATATATAGTTGCGAGCAAAACTATCGCACAAAGATACTTGTCCATTATTTTCCACATAGGTATTATCCGTTCGGATCACTTAATCATGCCCAGCCTTAGCCCTGAGCGAGGTTCGACCCCATTGGGTTTAGCCCCCAGCGTGGTTGCTTAGGTACGTATATAGCTTTTTGTGCCTGGCTTGAGGCTCTAGTTAAGTCTCTACAGGACCACCCGGTTAAGCAGTACCCAATCACTCTGATGGAATTGCGAGAGTATGAGTATTTGTTATTTAGCTATTTTCATCTTCATGATTATGCAATTTTAACCCTACTTTAATAGCAAATATTGTTGTTTTTCTCTTTTAGATAAGTATATATATAGTATTTAATAAGAATTTCTACAAAAGTGATAAATAGAGGGCCACGCACGTACCTACACATGAATGCACCTACACATGCATGCGAGATATTGTACTCAGGGTAGAAAGACATTTTCACGTCATAAATACTGTTTTTAAATCCTTTGCTTTTGCTTCTTTCTACCTTCAAGCAAGACTATCAAGAAGTATTTATTTAATTAATAAATGTTTCTCTAATATGCTTACGATACCGAAAATAACCAAGGAATGGTGATTAGTTATCTCTTACTCATTGGCGGAGATCACTAAACTTAGGTACTCGCTTGCCTAAGCTACGTCACTAAATGAAAATTTCATGGTTTCATTTTTATTTTGTCTGCATATCGAGAGCTATAAAAATCAATGCTTTAATAGTTCGTCACCTCATGATAATATTTTTGGCAGATAAGGGTAAGGATCTTCGCACACAAAAGTGGCACCGCATTGCGCCTTCCTATCGTGATATTTGGTTTCAGTAAAGTTGCATGTTGTTTCGACCGTATACAATTGCATTTTTATTTTTAATTATATTTTTTTCTGCGCTATCCACCAGCTCATTTATTGAAGGTACTTTTCCCAGGTAACGCACTACATCGTATTGTCCAGTGTGGGTTGTTTCAATAAAATACAAAAACAATTCAGCGCCGAGAGTTTCACGGCGTTACATCGTAATGTCCAGTGTGCGTTGTTTCAATAAAATACAAACACAATTTGGCGCCGAGAGTTTCACAGCGTGGCGCAAACACATTTTAGTGTTAGTTGTCAAATCAACCAAAATTATATTGAAAGTAATTTGCCCAAGTCTCGCGCTACATCGTATTGTCCAGTGTGCGTTGTTTCAATAAAATACAATAACAATTCAGCGGCAAGAGTTTCACGGCGTGGCGCAAAACTTTTTAGTGTTAGTTCACAAATCAAATAAACCATTGCCTTTAAATTCCTAATGTAACACTAATACATATTATTTCTTTGGCAGTTGGCGTTAAAGAAGAAGCGTCCTCAAGTCTCGTATCTAATGCAGCACCATATTCGAAGTGTTTTATGTAAAGTTGCCAAAACTGGAGGGAAACACAAGACTAGAATATCATAAGCACCATGCGTGAATTATTATGGCATTACTGACTGTAATAAAAAGTACGTGTAGTGATCAATGTAAAAATTGTTTGATGTACCTAAACGTGCATTTTAATTTGTTGAACATTTATATGTGACACAAGTATAAGCAATTTGATTTAAATAAAAGTTAGACTAATGCACATTATTAAATATTTGAAAGATTCTTAGAATATTTTGTAAAATGTGGCAAAAAATATTCGCCATGTTTATAATTATACGAGTATGTATTGATTTATCATGAACTTATGTTATATATAATATCTATGTATTTGTAGTGTACAATTATTGTGAAAATATATTTGTTAATAGGTGTTGTTCAGGAAACTTGTCGCTGTCTGTAGTAGTATCTACCTCGACCTAAAAGCAATTTAAGAAATCATATTTCTCATTAAAATAAAAGTAAAACCATTATCTACGCTAGCTTTTTTTTGGATTTCAAATAAAACACAGAATTGAGTAGTTTAATATTTATCAAAGTTTGGACACAGTTGGAATATTTAATAATTATCTAGTAAAACCTTATCTCCATTTCTACGGATTTGAAATATAGACAAATAACTGGTACACAATCAATTACATCTAAGTTTTTATAATATCATCAGAATTGTATTAATATTTGATTAAAGTTCACAGCATCGGAAATAAAATACATAATTTGCGTCTTGAAAGTCAGGCATATTTTTCTTTTTTATTTCCACATATTAACTGAATACATATACGAGGAATCAATGATAAATTTACAAATATAGGCTAATAACGTGATATCTTTCGAGAGGCACTCGATTGGGTTAATAAAATTGTATGATAAAACGCGTGAAACCTTGTTCGGTTCAGTCATGACGAAAACGTAGTGTGAATCCGCTAGCTGGAGCACTTGATAACACACTTCTATCGAATGCTCACCAGTCAACGCTTCACAGTCATGGAGGCTTTTAGTCAGCGTGATTTTGGTCAATTAATGTGTTGCGTAAAACATTTTCGTTGGTGCCTCTTAAATGTATACTACTGAACTTGACAGATTCTATCTGAAATAAAAGACCGAGATACGTAACGAATATTTTTTTGTAAGTTGGTACATAGGTTTGTCACAAACAAAATCATATAATAAGAATCGCTGACAGTACCTAAACTTAATAACAAAAAATTGCCACCTTAAAATTATCGCACAATTAATGTGACAAATTGTCAAGCACGCGTTATTTTGTGATTGGCTGTTAAAAATTAATTCAACAAATTTTAAGGTGGGAAACTGAGGGTAAGACGGCCAGGCCTAGGCAGATCGATATAAACCAACAAACTGCTTGATTAATAATGACGTCGGTCACAACTTTGAACGTAGTCAATACCTTCAGCTTTTAGCATCAATCATCTAATTCCTAATGAATGTACTGCAAACAAATTGGAATTTAATGATCTGAATTATAAGCGAAATATACGATTTTTTTTTTTTTGAAATTTTACTTTACTGCTATATGAGTATATGAGTTTGAATCTACTTTAAATTCTCAATTGAGAATAATAGACAGGTATTATGAATAACCTTACGTTAGAACATTCAAAATTATCTATTACAACATTTTTAACAAAAATGTGAAGCTACGAAATAACGAACTAAAAAGACAAAATCTTTTAGTAGCATTGTGAGTTGGCGCCAAATAAAAAAACATTCAATTTAATGACATGATACATAGAATCATTGTAGTTGATCTTCGTTGATTGATAGTTTGTTTGGCACCGCCTCAAAATGGTAAACTTTTTATTTTTTGCGTTTTAGTTCGTTATTTCGTCGGTTAATTATTTTGATTAAAAAAAAAATCCTCCAAAAAAAAGATTTTTTGAAATCGGACTGACTACTCTTTTAAAAGTTATATTTTAATGTACATTTTTCGTCGGTTAAAAATTGGCATTCCATACAAACACTACATTATTTTGATCAATCTCAAATGGGAATATCGAAAATTATCATATTTTCTTATATCTATGTTATAAATGCATGATATGGACCAAGTGATAAATATGGCATTATTCATATTGACTAAACAATTTGAAAAATGCCTAATATGAGTAGTCAATTTGCTAAAAACTATTGAAATAATTAAATACACCCGGCTTTCTGAATAATGCCCGTCACTTTTACTGGGCAGAGTAATAATAAGATTCATCATTCACTATGTCCAGACAATTTGGAAAATTCCCAATATGAATAGGCAAAATGCCCAATCTTCTTCTTCTTCGTCGTATCGATGGTTCCAAATTTAAATATGTTTTGACCAGTATTCAGCCACGCCTACAGCATTGTCATTTGCCTCACAAAGGTCTTTTAAGGTGCAGGTGTTGTTGCACAGAGAGCACGACAAAAGGTGAGGCATTGTTTGGGACCTGGCTCCGCAATCGCACTGTGGGTCATTGGATTACCCCCATCTAACTAGGTTGTGCCTGCAGCGACCCACCTGGCTTCGGAGTCGGTTTAGAGATTTCCAGGTGGGCTAAGGCAGTTGGTGGCTCGCAGGGAGCTTTTCTTCAGGCTCAATATAGTCGGCTGGAGGGGGGTGTCTGAGGAGCCATAGATTTTTTTTGTTTCGCTTAACTCATCACCATTAATTGATTTAGTGACCGACAGGAAGCTGTTTCGACTATTTAATCTACCACTTGGCTTCTCCACGTTATGTAAAGGAAGTCGTTTGTCTGTCTCTTGCTTGTGCTTCTCTGAATAACATGCCACTTCTCTTCGGACTTCCGGAGACGCTATTCCTGCAAGCGGATATAGTGCAGCAAGTGGGGTTGGTTTTAAGCACCCTGCCCCCTGCCACCCTGCACCCTGCTAATGCCCAATATGAATAGTCAATTTGCTAAAAACGATTGAAATAATTAAATTGATCGAGCTTTTTCTGATTAATGCCCATCACTTATTGGCCAGGTTAATAAAAAGATAAGTTTTATAAAATTATTTTAATGTTGACATTGATTTTAATATTTAAACATGATTTGGAGTATCGGATGTGTAATGCTTGCTTCGGCTGTGCTGTTCGCCGTTAAACTTTTGGATTGACTATATGGATTGAGCTCTTATCCACTGATTGTTCAAATCTGGGAGCCCCGATACCAACTCTTGTAGTTTCTTGATTCGAATAAGGGTGGTATCTGTGCCGTAGTTTTGAAAGAAATCATCATTTCCTTTCAGTCTCATAATAAGTTGATCCAGATCTCTGTTTAGTAGAGATTCCAACGGTTTTGGCTTCTTACTTAAATTATTACTATGGGCACCACCTTCATTTCCACTGACTGCCACATTATTTCCATCATTTGGGCTTCTGTTCTTCCAACCCGAAATTCCCTGCCTGATTGCAGGTTATATTCCCAAATCTTGACCTATGAGAGAACCCGGGATCCAGGATTAATCGTGTCCCAACTTGATGGTCGGGTGTATAGCTAGAGGTAGTAGATGGGGCTCTAGTCACAGGAGCCTTTTGTGCTTGAAGATTGGTTATTTGGAGGGTCTTCTTGTCAAGTTCAGCTGCATAAGAGGCCATGCTCGTCATTATATTATTCCAAGCGAGTGAGAGATGTTCTATGGTGTCTCTGAATAATTGTTGTTGTGCAATGGCGTTCTTATTGATCAGGGCCAAATCTGTGGACATGGTGGCAATATCTGATATGGTAGCCTAGCCTTAGCATTTCTAGCCAAAGCAGAGCTATACGCTAAGCTTCTTCTTTAAATAATTTATATAAATCAGTAACTCTCGCACTCTTATTACATTACTTTAAAAATTCCGAAACATCCTTCGCATTATTATCAAAAGTCATCTCTTGAATAAAATACCTTCAATCTCACCGGATTCCAAACCTTATACCCATTATTCGTAAATCAATCGTCTATCTCATTTCTGTACCGTCCATCTCATTCCTGTACCGTCCATCTGGCGATATCCATGTCCATCTTCTGGATGCTCGTTTTTTGAATTGGCTGTTCAATATTTTCAAATTGTTTTCAATAGAGAACGCCATTAACTTTTCCCATTTCTTGTTGTTTTGCCCATTTCTTGATGATGTCTTCTCCCTTCCTTGGAGTTTAGTTAGGTGTTAAAGTCACTCTTTATTATGCAATTTTTATGGGTATGTTTTTTGATGGCAGTATTTAAGGACGAGTAGGACTCAATTTCAGAAATCGAGGATTGGTCTGTCGGAGAGTATTTTTAAACCAAAGACCATTTTTCTTTATGGCAGGGGATCATTATATTTAATACAGCAATTCTTTCCGAAAAGCCAACTATTTTTTATTATATTTAATAAAGCAATTCTTTCCGAAATGCCAACTATTTCTTCGATAAAGCTCTTAAAGTTCTTTCTTTATTGAGAATCCTACTCCGTGTCTTCCTCGTGTTTCTCCTTTGTAGTACATTAGGCACTGACTGTACTCTTCAATGGCCTCACCAGTTCTTCTTACTTCACTGAGGCCAATAATGTCCCATTTAATATGTTGGATAGCATGTGTTAGTTCATGTAGGCTCTCTTCTAACCTCAATGAAAGTGTATTAAACGTTGCTATGTGGTATACTTGTTTCAAATAATATTTTTCTTTCCCAACATTATTATTTATTGCAGGTGTGGAGTTGTTTGGAGAGTAGTGATGGTCGCTTATCCCCACGGTGACCGTCTTGGGGTGCATATTTTGATTGTTTCGTTGGTTAGATACAATTCGTTAGATTGTTTTCGTTTAGGGTTGTCGATGTCTATTGATAGTTTTTTGGTGATGTTGGTAGCGATAGTGACGTAGATTTATCTTTCGCCATGTAATCTTGTATGTTTTTCTTGTTAATTTCCTTCCATATTACTGCTGACCAAATAATTTCGCAGTGAAAATATTTTTTTCACAGATATTTCTTGCTGACTAAATATTTAATAGTACATTATGGTATACAAGTCACAAGTGTGTAATGTTGGTGATGACCGCTAAGACGCCATTGAGACCCGAGCCGTCAGGTGAGTGTCTTAAGAGAGCCGAGGACGGTAATCATCAATACACACGTGTATCATACGACGTTTTTCTACACACTTGTGAAGAAAATAATACTAAAAAATCATTTTCAACAGTGAAAACGAGTTGTGAAAATTTTTTCGCAATGGCGGAAATTAACAAGTTTCCTATGCGCGTGCATCTAATAATGGCGATCGGCCATAGGCTAAGAATGTGGTTTTTTTTTATGGCTTTTCGCGTATAGCGTTTTAGCCACGTACAAAATGGGGATTTTCATGTTTTTTTATTACAGAGAAAACAAAAGTTATATTTGAGTGAAAGTTTTATTTATTAAACTCGTACGTGTTGAAGTTATCTATTTAAATACGTAGTTGCATGAAATGAGTATGCAATAGGTACATTAATTTATTTGTACTATTGAGCGTTTTAGTATCGAAACTTTTTTAAGAACAGAGCAACAACTCAACCAATTAAATAAAAAAAAATCTATAATTCGTGAATGAAAAAGTCAGTTTGATTACAGGTGTCATTTTGTGCCTAATTGCGGTGAAATAAGAGCAACTGTGTTGAAAAATAAAAACCATGCTTATATACCATAATTATCAAATTGTCCAACAGTAATGTAGCAATATTCATAATGACCAGACAATGTGATAAGTAATGAAGGTTAATTGACATGACTTGATTGATATTGCCTGGGCATTATACATTGTACCTTGATTTATATTGTCCGGGCATTATACATTATGCCTTGATTAATATGGCCTGGGCATTATACATTGTGTCTAGATTAATCACTTGGTCCATAACACATACATATTGTATAAAGATCTAACATAATTAAATTAAAATAGATTAGATCTAATTAAATCTAACATTTCTTAGATTCATGCAATGACAATAAATTAACAAAACTCATTAAACGCCATTCCCACGAATTTGTTTGAAACTCCCCTGTAAAGTCACTGGTTATTTTATCTAACATGCTTCACTAAATTAATAGAAATTTTATCAAATTTTATTAGACCAAAATCAACAGTTCTGAAACAAAGTTGTAAAAATTATTTTGGTTATAATAGTCCGGTCAAATTAGACCAAAAAATAGGAGTGAAGTTGCAAAAATTCGCACCCAGCTGAAAATTGGTAGAACTGTTCAAAACACCATCAAATGATATCTAAAAATGAAAAATCCTTATCGATCTGATACCTGTAAAAAAAAAGTATTGGGGGTTAGAGGTCATACAAACGGTTTTCGATTGCGATTTTCAGCAAAACGGTAAGTTTTATCATACAATTAGCCCAGACATAAATTGTATATGTCTAAATATGTGTAAATACTTTTTTTTTTCCTAAGAGCCACCGTTTTTGAGATAAAACGATTCAAAAAGTTGAAAGTGTTGTAATTGTCATAATATGTATAAGTACACCACGTATATGCATCACTGAGCTGTAAGTACCTGGGCGACCGAGCAGTGAAAATAGAGAAAACGACGTTTTCTAAAAATGATACCTAGCTAGATCGATTTATCTCCCCCGAAAGGCCCTGCATACTAAATTTCATGAAAATCGTTGGAGCCGTTTCCGAGATTCAGCTTATATATTTATATATATAGACATACATACATACATAAACTCACGCCTTTTTCCCATGGGGGTAGGCAGAAACTACTCTACTACTCTCTACTACTACTCCACCTTGCTACGATCCATATATATATATACGTATAGAATTAGACATAAGTAAAAATATTATTCTATCGAGCAGTGTAACTTAGACATCATATCGGGTAAAAATAAACCCAGTCCCTCATTTTATACGCCAGAGTAACCTTGCCTATCTACATTATTAAAAACTAGACTACCTCAAAGGTGGCGTGGAGACGTGTGCATATTATGACGATTACAATTCTTTCAACTTTTTGAATCGTTATATCTCAAAAACGGTGGCTCTTAGGAAAAAAGTATTTGGACATTTTTTAAATAATTATCTGATCTACAATTTTTGTCTCGGTTAATTTTATGATAAAACTTACGAAAAACCCGTTTTTGTGACCTTTATTAACCCCGATATATTTTTTTCCATCTATGAGGACTTTTTAGATTTTATTTATAATGGTGTTTTGAACAATCCTACCAATTTTCAGCTGGGTAAAAAATTTTTGTACCCGTTGTCTAAATTGACCGGACTAATAAATAATAATCATTAATTAATTATTATACTAAAAACTTGTGGCAATTTATTCAAAATAGGCACTGAATTTTTTTGATTGGTTATCATTTTAATCCAAAAATATACAGGGGACAACTTATCATTCTCTGGCAATATATTTTGAGGTGGTCAACGTTACCATCACATTGAGAAAAAAAATGTTCTCTAAACTTTCTCGAGTTACAACTGTGAAACACTTGAGAAAGGAAAACTGTAAAAGTGAAAACTGTTGATAGTACCTACTTTTACTCCCTGCAGGTGTGCCAATGAATTAAAAGTATATTTAAAACCAAATTTTACACTTCAATATCAAATATGTATAAAACCCTAAGTACTGTGGTATCAAAAATAATTTACATTTTTACAATTTGGAATTCCCCTCCTTATAGAATTTGTAAAACCCCTTCTCATTTTTAGGTTCTTAACAATTGTTAACCACAGTTTATTTAGAAGTGTCTTTCTGGTTCCGTTTCAAACGAAGCGATTTGCTGCGTGGCTCTGGAGCGCGATTCAGTAACCCGGATGACCTCTCTACACTCAGCGAGTGACCACGTTCACGCACGGGCATAGGGTGCGTCAGCAGATGCATAGAGGTGTTATACGCCGAGGCCATGGGTAACTCACTGTAACCACCAATATCGCTCCTCAAATCTGAAGCTGCCAACGATGTCATGTCATTTGAATCAGTATCTTCGTCTTCAGTTTCCAAAACCCTGAAAGATTCAGAAATGTAAGTCTTATAAATAAAACAAATAAAAATACATTCGCAATGATCCGCAATGCATGGGGTAAAAAGGGCATAATCCGAAATGCATGGAGTAAAAAGGATATGATCCGCAATGCATGGGGTAAAAAGGATATGATCCGCAGTGCATGGGGTAAAAAGGATATGATCCGCAATGCATGAAGTAAAAAGGATATGGTCCGCAATGCATGAAGTAAAAAGGATATGATCCGCAATGCATGGGGTAAAAAGGATATGATCCGCAATGCATGGGGCCAAAAGGGTATATACAATTGCAAACGCCACCTGAAGAACATTTTTGCGGTAGTGATAATACTCACCTCAATTCAATTTTACTTATTCTCTGTTTTATTTTAGCCTGTTCTTCACCGACGTCTGTAAGTAGTCCTTGTAAGCGATTATTCAACATGTCAACTGTAGTTTCCAATTTATGCACAGTTTCTTCCATGCTCTGTTGAGTTGTTTGCGCATTTTCGAAAACAGCTTCATCAAGCAAGCCATCCTGTAGTTTCAAAAGAATTGTATATATTTGTATATATGTGTGTATGTATATTATTTTAATAGTGGTATACTTTATATGGTTATATTTTGTGCTTATTTTGATACGGTTATGCGTGGGGTTATTATAGTTTGTGTGGTTATTATTATGTTTGTTTGTCACGGCACTGTGACATTATTTACGAACCTTCCTCAATAACTGACAGCCTCGTTCAGTGAGTGTTGCTCTGGCATCCGGATAATCAGCGAGTGCTTCCCAAAGATCTCTTTTTGCTAAGCAAAACAAGTCGGAATAGCCCAGGGCTCGCACGTTAGCTGTCCTTCTATTTCCGGTACGATTACCAGCTATTTCTAGTACACTCACTTCTCCGAAAACAGAGCCAGCGCTCAAAGTAGCTAGTACAGTTTTACCATCATCGGCCACCACTTGAAGTCTTCCGCGTTTGACAATATACATTTCTTTTCCAACATCTCCTTTTCGGCAAATGTAGTCACCTGGACTGAAAACTTGAAGTTTCAGTTTTAATACTAATGCCTCTAATAACCCAGGTTCGCAATCTTGGAAAATCCTTACTTTACGCAAAGTATCCAAATGAACGCGAATAGCAATTTCTGCTTTAAGTTTGTCAGGCAGTGAAGATAAGACATTTTCTTCATCAAGTGCTCCGCTTTGTGCCCAAGTGTAAGCAAACCAACGAATAACTCTGGCTTCAAGTTCCCCGCTAACCTTTCTGAAGGCCATATACTGTTTTACACCATCCATTTTATTTTGAAACTCTACCCTGGCGACATTCATGTTTGAAATCATTGATCCAATATTACCGACTATCGTGGCAAAAATTAAAACTCCAGCCAAGAAGTCCGCGACGACAAATAGGTATTCAGCATCAATTTCTGGTTGCGGAGTTTCTCCGATAGTAGTAAGAGTCAGGGTGGACCAATAAAAGCTGTAAATATATTGATGAGCTAATGTTTCGTTACGAGCTCCAGTTATATTGTATACCCAATTGTCTGTACCAAAACCAATTGCATAACTTATGGCAAAATATAAACAAGCGTTCCAATGAATAAGAACCAAAATTGCCATGACGACCTGGAAGTAAATAAGAGTAACAGTTAGTAATAATTTCCATTTTCGGTATCACCCCGTGAAGGGTATTATACATAACATGTTCCCGACCTTGCAAATCCTGAAAGCGTTTGGATAACTAGTGGCAGTCTCAGTGCGATCGAACCACTCCCACATTCGAGGTAGGCGAAACAGTCGATTGAGTCGTACAATAACAGGGCAGGGCAAACGTTTCTGGAACAACCAATATTGACACTCTTGGTAATAACAAAGTTAAGGAATGTTTCAACGGAATATTTCTCATTTGCTATTGGTTTCAATTGTGATGCATAAGATGCTTTTTTAGTTCCACATTTCTCTGCTTGACATGCATTGCATGCACATGGATTCTCATGGTGAGTAAACTTAAAGATTTACATGTATTTTCAAGCAGAGCTGCCTTGACTTCAGATAAATATATTATTTAGGATTATTGATCCTTAGCATAAATGGCACATTTCAGCAGTAGATTTAAGGTCTCTTTTATGCATCTTGCTTCTACCTAATGTATCGTAAAGCTTAGCGTGGTCTACTTCAACTTCTGCTGAAGAAGTTACAGCATTTAGAGGGTCTCGAATTGTAAAAGTATCTTTCGAGGTTCCGAGCACGGTCTCATAGTATCATCATCGTCAACCTTTTAATGTGCCCTCTGCTGGGACTGAGCTGCTGGCCTGGCCTGGGCCTACGTGGTGTATACCACGTAGGCCCAGGCCCAGTGCGGGCTGGTGAATGTCACATGTCTTCGAAACTTTGGTTCTATTACTGGCCGGTTTCCTCATGATGATTTCTTTCACCGTTTCATAATGTTGATCATAATGTGTTACACCTTGAATAATTGGGTCATAGATGCCCGGAACAGTATGAAAGGACAACGTTTACTTTAGTTATTGAAAAACTAATAGGTCTCAAAGATCCTTGTTTCCCAATTGTTGTTTGTTTGATGCTAACACATAAATAATTTAACTGGCAATGGCAGACCGGCGCAGCGGTCATTCTATTGACCCGACTGCTGGTTGGAACCATACTAATCGAGTGACCCCGACTGGCTCTTGATTGGTTTCTTTATGCGGATTTAATTTATTTCATTGAGATAAAACACCCGAAAAGAGATGCAAAAGAGACCAAAACGATCTATTATGAGAATATTAAAATTAATACTAACGTCATCACAAGTCCCAGGAATCCACCAGTAGTATGCTATATCAGTGGGTAATAATGATATCAGATCATATCTCCATGACACGGATTTTAAATAATGTTTCCTGAGCATTTTTGGTTCCTTAACCATGAGGCCTTGTTCAAGATATCCTGTGAACAATAAAGAAGTGTTTTTATTTTTCACATACCGGTATGTCGCTAGATGTCACTTTTGCTGTATGTTATTATTGTCGCGTTGAGCACGGCCACGCGCGTTTTCAGCGTTGAAGAAGTTCTCGAGTTAATTTGCGCAGAGCGCAGCTTGCCACGTCACCCCAACCGGCATGGACTTTAGTTTTATGTATGTTTATTTACTATCATAATGAAAATAAACAGTAAAACATAACCCATTCCTTGCAGTCGGGGGTAAAAATAAAAGTTAAATACACTGCACTATGAACCTAAAAGTGGTAAATTAATGGAATGAGATTTATGAAAAATAAAACATTTGACTAGCCTGTTCCCAAATTTGATAGGC
This sequence comes from Anorthoa munda, assembly GCA_945859665.1. NCBI lineage: Eukaryota > Metazoa > Arthropoda > Insecta > Lepidoptera > Noctuidae > Anorthoa > Anorthoa munda. The sequence goes on along the minus strand of OX243893.1, from coordinate 52,794,235 downwards.
CCGATTTCCAGCGTCTACTTGTCTGACCTCCACAACATTAACTGCGTAACACAACACCGATTGTCAGTCTCAGACTCGAGCTTTTGACCCGTTACAACTCTCTAAGATTCAAGTAAGACATCATTTCCAATTTCCATATACTTTAATTATAGCACTCAAACCGTAACTTTTATTTTATTCACGCTCTAATTATCCCCAACTATCGTGAAGTTCTACCAATACTACTACATGTTCACTACACTACGAAGTACTAAGCACAGTAAAAATCTATTACTAAATGTTGATATTTTTCAGAAAATACAAGCTTTGCCAAGATATCTGCAAACATGACACTGGTACATTTGTACTGAATCACTATTACACTCTTTTCTACAATTTCCCATAGACGTGATATCTAATTTGACCTCACTTGGTATTCAGTAATGAGTTAATATCTCATAAACGTGTGGACCGATCGTATGTGTAACGTATGGTTTTCAGACAGAGTAAACCACAATCTTCACATCTGGGTTTAAACATTTCGACATGAATGTCTTGGTGAACAATGACTCTTTACACCACGCATCTGACAGAACCATAGTCGGTACTGAAAAGAGCCACCGTGCGCTGTTTACAGCTTTCCCAGGAAACTATAGAATAGCCTAACATAAGTAGGTAGGCTTTTTTCATACATTATGCTCTTCCTTCCTACCTTTGAGAAACTGTAGGACACGCTTCGCTGCTTTCGATTGAGCTTACGAGTAGCAATCAATTAATTGAACTGACTCAGCATACTAACAGCATGCGCGATGTCAGGACGCGTACCTAGACAACGCGGTGTACATTAGGAAACCGATCAAGTGCCTGTATTTGTACTGCCCTTTATTTACAGCCTTTTTCAAGTTCCAGACAAACTTCTATAGGCGTCTTAGCTTAGCAGATTAGGCAAATAAATTAAACTTTTCTAAAATGTATTATGTAACTAGATACATTTAGATGAATTTTGCCATCTTTACGGTATACTTGTTCTAATACATTTAAGCAGTTCCTAGATCCTTCTTATCGAAATGTTTCAGTAAGTATCCCTTCCTTTTACCGCCCTTTTCTCAATTTGACTGTTGCTAAGCAGCAAAATTTTGTGAAAATAGGTATAGGCCGTGAATGATAACTGTGATATAAATTGATCTTACGTAAACACACGGCTCGGACGCCAACCTTTTGCACTTCATTTTCTTAACAAGCATGTCGAGCGTTTATCTTCCCATTCCATGATAGACAGACTGGGTTTCTTTAACCCATTTAGGTACAGTTTTGAGCTAGTGGTTAACATATTAACGACTGTTTTCATATCTCCGTTAAGAAAAGCAGTCTTCACGTCCATATGATCGACTTCCATATCATATTTAGCCACTAATGCTAAGAGAAATTTTATTATACAATATCTTACGAGTACAACTAGACTGAAGGACTGAAAGACTGAAAGTAAGCTACTACACGCTTTTGTTTGAATCCTTTCGCAACTAACTTAGCTTTGCACTAAAGCAGCTGCTCTCCGTTCTATCCTATCTTTTTCTTAAATATCCATAATTCCTCAAATGCCAGACATTTATTGTCCTCAAAGTCAAAGTCAAAGTCAAATATATTTATTTCAACTAGGCCAATAAGCGGCACTTTTGAACGTCAAACATTAAATCTAAATTAAAAATGTACAAATAATAAAAATTGACTCTACCGTGCATTCGGAAAGTAGCTTGTTATGGAGAAGAACGCACAAGAAACTCCATACTTACTCTTTTTAAAATGTTTTACAATGTTTACTTATGTACATACATTAATAAATTCATATATGTGAGGACGATGCACCCAAAAATAGCACTACACACTATACTACGTACAGGTATAAAGTAATAAAAGCACTAACAGGTAAATTCATTAATTTGATAAATAGGAACATGGTTCTCACATACTTACAAATATTCCAAACATAGGTAAAATACCTAATTCAACAACAACGGAACCGTGTGTGAGTCAAATTCTGGAAAAATATAAAAAATAACATAAGAATACAATAACTACGAATAGGAATACAAATTAGCAAATTTGATTATGTGTACACCAAAGATTGCCCTACGGAGCGGGACCAACATGTTGCCAAGCATTCTTATCTTGAATATAATCATCTAATTTGTAATATGCTTGTTTACAAAGTGTGCTTTTAACTAAAGTTTTAAATTTACTTTCATTTAGTTTTAATATATCACAAGGTATTTTGTTATAGAATTTAACACAGTACCCCATGAAAGATGAGTGTACTTTTGCTAGTCTATAAGATGGTTGATCTAACTTATCTTTATTTCTCGTATTACAATTCCTCAAAGGACTACTCATCCTCCATTGCTGCCTTCCACTGCGTATTCGATTCAGGCTCGCTGAGTGCTTTGCGCACGGTATTTGGTGTGCCCCGTAACGCCGCTTGGAACACGTCTTCAAATAGCTTTACACTGAAGCAGCTGCTTTCCGTTATATCCTATCTTTTTCTTAAATATCCACAAGTCCACAAGTGCCAGATATTTATTGTCCTCAAAAGATTAGTACCCATCCTCCATTGCTGCCTTCCACTGCGTATTCGATTCAGGCTTTGCGCACGGTATTTGGTGTGCCTCGTAACGCCGCTTGGAACATGTCTTCAAATTGTCTTTGCCCTCTAGATTCTTCAGAATCCCAAGATGACGATCCAGGAATGTAATAACAACAGAAGTGCTGTCAGATTCATTTCTGCCTGAGGCGTCTCGTCTTGTGTCGTGAGTCTCGTGCGGGTTGCTGATGTGCGGATTCGGCACTGACCGCTGGTTGCCGATCCTGCTGTCTTAACATGTCTGTCCTCTACAAATACGACGTCACACAAACTATAATTTTATTTGGATGCGCGGGATCTACCAGCCGATATCCTTTTGTATCTAACTTTTTACGATCCTCCGCGCCAGACTACACATAAGCCGTATTCCGTTCCCTTGGTCCGGCGCTAATCTTCTTGTAAAAGCTTTGTTTGACCAGTTTGCACGACATCTTCACGTTACAGTTCTCGAACGCCATGATCAGTGGGTCATAGTAAAATGTGAGCCTACTCAACAGCCAGATATCCGTCTTCCAACTCAGCGCCGATATCTGATAATTATTGTGAGACATCACATATCTTCGTCAGATATGAGTCATGATATATGCCATGTCAGGCGGCTTCATCCCAAGCAGCTGCCGCATAAGACCTAGTACTCGTAGTGTCCTGCACAACCCTCTGTCTTCATATATGGTCATAGTAAAATGTGAAGGCTCAACAGTACAGTACAGTACAGTAGGCACTCAACAGCCAGATATCCGTCTTCCAACTCAGCGCCGATATCTGATAATTATTGTGAGACATCACATATCTTCGTCAGATATGAGTCATGATATATGCCATGTCAGGCGGCTTCATCCCAAGCAGCTGCCGCATAAGACCTAGTACTCGTAGTGTCCTGCACAACCCTCTGTCTTCATATATAGTAGTCGCATTCTTCACGTGTGTTGATGGCCACAAGGTAGATGCTCAGACAGGTGCAAACCAGAGCCTTCTGCAGTTTTTTTTAATCATCACAGACGGGCTTACCGTCTTTTGTATCCACTCTCTGGGAACAAATCCGCGTGGATGAAGATCATCTTTATGATGATTTTCCACGAACCGTAGTTCCCCATGTCATTTAATTTCTCGATGGCTGGAACAATAGCTGGTATTGGACGATGCCATTATATAGATTTTGGGTTAAATAAATAGCTTTTCACTATTACAAGCTTAATTACTAGAGCACTACAGTAGGCTCTGCTTCCATTTTAAGCAAATTAAAGTTGTTACTCCGAGGAACACCGTGAATCTACATTTCTGTTTTTCTAACAGTTATTTAGTTATAAACCTAGCAACCGTCAGTACAGTTCGCTTTAGTATTTTTTAAGAATTTTTACTAAGGCCCAGTTTTTTTATCCGTACTTAACTCAACCGATGGTTTAAAATTTAGGTAAAACGCATTAATTTATTCGTCAATTGTTAGTCTAACAAATGGTCAAATAATTAACTCTCCAACTTATTTGGCCATTTGTGAGGCTAACCACTGAAGAAAAATGGTGTTTTACCGAAATTTGCAAGAACTGGTTAGCATATTTAACCATTGGTTAACTACGGATCAAAAAACTGGGCTTAAGTTGTTCTCATTTCACAATTTTATTATAAGTTTGCGTAAATAGGTATCTCTATCTAGTGTGCATATTGCACATGGTTTTTTTATACTACCCTTTTGCATTTGGCCCTCCCCGTACTGTCCGTACGGGGAGGGCCAAATGCTTGAGAAGACTTTTTATTGAAAATTTTCTTACGTCGGTAGGTTCAGTTTCTGTCTGTCCACTTTAATTTTAAGTGTATTTGCGTAATATTGATTGATGACGATCAAACAAACATAAAACAAAACCAAAATATTTAGAGGCAAATAAATATCGTTAAGCAGAAACATTAGTTTCGAAAAATCTCGGCAACGTAGAATTTTCACCTCGATCGATCAATCCATTACTTTGCCTCGAGCCCTTCTATAGATATAAAAACACTTATAAACAAAAAAAATTAAGCTGTGTAGGCCGTACCGATGCAATCCGCAAATCCGTAAAGCTGTACGGAAGCTATTGTCTTAGGACTTTTAGTCTGCCTTTCCAGAAACTTAATATAGCAAAATTATCACTTAGTGAATGTATAGGCATCTGCTGGATGTGAGCCGAGTGTGTAGGAACGGAACTGATCCTAGGCCTGTGTTCGGCTTGGTGACGTCATTACTAAGTACCATTTCGTCATTGAAAGGAATTTTGGCTTGAAAGTGATCATTATTTTAATTAATCTTATTTATGGTGTAATAAACTGGATTAGATTAGGTACAGTTTGACATCAACTTTTTTAAGGGATTTTCTCCAATTTCCATAAGCTGTTAAGAAATAATCAATCAATCACAATATCCGTGGATTCATGTCCCTACAAGCGCAGTGCAATATTTGAGCGGAAAAAGCAACTAGGCAGGGTCGAATGTTTGTTCACACGTTAGCTAAATTTGATGACGCAAGGCGCGGCTCTGCGTGTGGGTGTCAAATTGTTGATTTGCGGGCTCACTCCAAAGTAATACTCGTAACTTACTTTGTCGTAAACTGTGTCGATTTTAATAGTTCTTACGATGTGCAATTACCAAAATATCTTGACATGTGTGTAGATGATATAATTATGAATAAGAGACAGACTGCTAATTTTGTAAATCTTGAACTACGTTATAGTTTTTGTATGTTTGTATTTCTAAGTAGGTAGGTAAGGTACTTAGGTTAATTGAAATAGTTTGACAACAATTTTGAGCAGGTACTGTACATGATGATTGTTGGTAAACGTTATATATAAGCTTTTTCATGCGTGTTAATTCAGCGTGGAGCGTCGTGACTGAATAATAACAGTCGCACGGGTGATATTCAAGGTTAAGCAATGCTTTTCGAGGTCAGTTCACGGATTGGTGGCCTTCCAATATACATACCTAGGCTCCTCCGTGCCTCGTAAAGCACGTAAAGCCGTTGGTCCCGACTGTCATTTGAAGATCTTTGACAGCGTTTACGCTACTTAGAAGCTATAAAAAAACCTGATATCATTCTTGCCAAGGGGAGGGGGTATCACTTGTAACCCTGTTACTGATGATGCACTATAAACGTGGCCACCTACACCTACTGGGCCCAAACTAAGGATGAAATCACCTTCTACTCGAAAAGAAGAAGTAACTGGAGTTACTGGCTGGTTGTGGAGGTCAGTTATAGGTAGGCGCACTTGGTGAAGTACTAGAAACTACTCAATTGTATCCGGTTAGACTGGAATCCGACCACAACACAGTTAGGAAAATGATGGATCCATGCAAACTAATTAAGCAAAAAAAAATATTTCCTACTTAAATGAAAAGTTGAATATCACCGATGGATAAAATATAGTATTTAATTAGTCAAAGCCCTTTACAATACTATCAACTGTCACCGTTTGGGCGGAGCGAAAGTTACTGAAAATCTCGTAACCCTCCAAAACGCACCATTGCATAAACATGGGGCGCCAACAATCCGGGCGGCTCCGCACACATATGAAGGCTTTCACTAAGCAATTAAACGTTCTCTGGTTTCTACATTAGACAGGCCTATGAAATATCAAGGTTTAAGTAAGCCAATTCGAGTTTTTTTAAACTACTGGACCGAACAATTTTTTGGGTACTGTAAATCTGGAACGAATTAGTCGAATAAAATGTTTCCCTTTCAATTTAGTTGTACTCTAAATTAAACGATTATTTAGAGGATAGAAGGCTTTTAAATATATTCGATTTGGACCACTAACCGGCCACCCTGCAGGTATCCAATAAAAAGCCCAAAAAATTCAACCACATTAAGAAGTAGCATAAATTAGGTGACCATCTTTTCTTTTTTTTTTTGTTTTAGGGGGAAACCTTCTAAAGGGGCCTGGACTTTTGGGGGAAAAATACCAGGGAGTGTGGGATTTTTACCTCACTAAAATCACCCCGGTGATCACCATCAGCACATGGAAGGGGCCCCGTTACTTCTTAAAAGACCACCCCGGATCCCCCACTGTGCAGTGCCTGTTAAGGCACATCCCGGGGAGACTACGAGGCGTATATCTTTGAGCCTCGCTGTGCACGGCAGCACGTGACCACTGTGCCACCGTCTTACCTGGAGTCACATGCCGGGCGAACAGAGTCCCCAATCTGGCCGCCCGTGACCACGGAGTCCCGCCTGCCTAGATACAGACGGGGTTACGGCGTTCTAGGCGTCAAGGTGGTTACCTCCACGACGCCTTCTTCTCCGAGCGGGATCAGCCCTCACACGATCCCACTCGGCGGCCTCCTTCTGGACCATCACGGTTTCTCAAAAGGAGGCCATTTCCCTCCAGTTTTCTGTCTCTGCCAGCATAGCCCTCACTACTGCTGGCAGAGACAGGCCTCGCCTGATCCTGGCGACCAGGACCGAGGCCCACGCAGGGCACTCCTCAAGCGTGTGCTGTGCAGAATCCAGATCGCCTCCGCAGTGGTGGCAATTTGCCGTGGCCTCGCGCCCAATCCTATTCAGGTACTCACCGAAGCAACCGTGCCCGGTGAGTACCTGGATGAGCCTGTAGGAGATGCGCTCCCCTCTTTTCAGCCACGCTTCGAAGTGTGGCAGGAAGGCTTCGACTACGCGCTTGCGTGAAAATTGCGGCTGCTGTAGCCGCTCGCGCGAAAATTGCGGCTGCTGTAGTCGCTCGCGCGAAAATTGCGGCTGCTGTAGTCGCTCGCGCGAAAATTGCGGCTGCTGTAGTCGCTCGCGCGAAAATTGCGGCTGTTGTAGCCGCTCGCGCGAAAATTGCGACTGTTGTAGCCGCTCGCGCGAAAATTGCGATTGCTGTAGCCGCTCGCGTGAAAATTGCGGCTGCTGTAGTCGCTCGCGCGAAAATTGCGGCTGCTGTAGTCACCGCTCGAGCGTGTGTCGCCGTTCCTGCGGCCTCAGCCTTACCGAAGCTATTCCTGGCACTCTATTGCCACTTTGGTGGATTGCGTGAATCCGGTCATAGACCCTCGCGTCTATATCCGCCAGGATGTCCAGCGGTGGAAAGCGTGCCGGGAATGTTGCCGCCACAAAGGATACCGTTTGGTATCCTCGTACGATTCGTATGGCTATTTTTCGCTGCAGGCTATTTTTCGCTGCAGGCTATTTATTATAGTCCTGCAGTGTCGGACACCTGATCGACCAAACAGGTGCCCCATGACCATCGATCGCACGACACCCGCGTATAGGCCGCCTCTACGCGGGTGTCGAACTTCTTCCCTAGGTCCCCCGAGATTGGGCAGCAGTTTATGCAAAGCACCCACTGCCCTTCCAACGCGGGGAACCAGGCGCTCGAAATGCTCTTCGAAGCTCCACCGACCGTCCAGGGTTAGGCCAAGATACCACCTGGACTTGTGCATCTCCAACAGTCACTGACGAGTTGGGACCGCTCTGCCCCTCGGCAGTTTATGGAACCATAGCGCAATTAACCTATAAAGCTTTTGATAAAACACGTAAAACGTGTTTGATAAAAACATTGGTGAAATGGGGTGCATGATTTTGCTGCAGCTCACTGCTTTCCCTGGACCTGCTAAAATAAATTATGAAATGAACGAACAGGACACATTGAAAACTAACTGCATGGAATAAAAATATGCTTTTATGTTCACAAACATCTATAAAATTAAAGCCATGATGTTTAATTAATGTGTATAATTTATGTATGTACAATTGCACTGATGCTGTAAAATAGCACTGATGCTGTAAAATAGCATCAGTAAAATTGTGTATATTGGATAATTGGATTTGCAAATCTAATAACTATTGATAATAAACGCTGAGTAAAGGATACGCCAAACTTAAACCTCGAAAAATGTATGGTTAACTTTACTACGAGTTTATTAATAAGTGTAAATAGTTTTATATTGACAAACGTTCCACTAAAACAAACAATTGGTCAGAATGATGGTATACATCATTTTTTAAGATAAACAATAAACATGTGTGATAGGTAAATCAGTCATTTTGTTTCAACATTCGCTTGATGCAGATTTCGCTTTGTGAATTGTGATCGCTTAGCGAAATTAAATTACAAACAATTGAACACATGTCTGTGCTTTCATTTCGCCAGTTATATTTTGTTATGATGCCGATCTGCACATCGAACCAATGGCATCAGTGCTTGTGGCCTCTTCTATGTTTCACACAAACGTATTGAAATATGCCCTGTAAATCATCATCAGTCTTATAATGTTCCACAGCTGGGACTCAGGCATCCTCTCTGTGAGAGAGGTAGCAGGCCTTAATCCAACACGCGGGCCCAGTGCGGGTTGGTGGATGTCATATGTCTTCTAATTTTTAGTTCTAGAACACGCCGGTGTTTTCTCACGATGTTTTCCATACAGACCATATTTCAATACATATAAAAATATATGAAATATAAAGATATAAATCTAGTCTCGGAAATGTCTTAATACAGTCACTCAGGAAAGAGCTCAAGCACTTATTAATTTAAAATATGATTTATGTTTGGGCATAATGAGAGAGATTTTTATTGCTAAATAAAATATAAATAAAACTACTATGATCTTTTACAGGTATTGATAGGGTGTTGGTAGGTAGGTAGGTAGGTATTGATAGTATAATTCTTTGTCAGTATGAATAATATTATTTTATATTTATCCCTTTTTTAGGTACTGTTTTGCCTACATTCTTGACAACGACATGCGACTTGATAGCGAATGACACCTTCTCTCTATCTTCGCGTAAAAGAAGAACGATTATCCAGCTCATTTATTTTGTCCATTTCATTATTTTGTTGGAAGTTCAAACTCAAATATCTTGATCTGAATACATCTCAAGAAGGGTGCTAAGGGTCTTAGTAAGATTTAAAATAGTTTCTGCTAGCAAAGATCCTATGGTATTCCTTGCTGATTAGTAAAAGCCAGCTTTAAGACAGTTTATATTCGGAATACTTTGTACGAACCAGCAAGATTCGTGGTTCAGTGTACTTGGCTGCCAGTTTGATAAGTCCGTGAATGAACAGTGTAAATAAAACTTGTTTCTAAATCATTTTTTAATTTCTTAATTTAGTTGGCTTTACCTAGTAGTATTCATTTTATTGGCCTGAAATAAAATAATAGGAACAGATAATAAATATCTTACACGACGGCTATTTTTTTGAATAATATTTTTAATTTTCAGTCTTATTTAAACCCAACTTTTATAATGTAATGTAACAAAATTAATTTATTGGTTCTGTTATTATATTTACCGCGACAGAATAAATTAGGAACCATAAAAGCCTGGCGATAGATGGAAGGAATAGATAAAAGCCCTTGTCCAGGACTGGTTAGAGCAGACTAATAAAAAATATGTGCCCTTGTAAGCACGGGCACGCCGGCTTTAAGGTCAAGTAAAATTATTGGTCAAGTAACCTGTGCTACCTAGCACAGGAGCCAGGACTTCAAATAAGCACACACCTGTATTTTGCGTCAATAAACAAATTTATTATTATTATTATATATGTGTTATGTTGCTATAGTGACTACTATAGTTCTCGCCAAACTTCTTGGCCGCCCTGAAGTTGACTACAATGGCTGCGCAGTAGAAAATCTCATGCAAAAACAGCACTGTTTCGTGCCTCGCGCATCCGGTAAACCAACTTCAGGGCGGCCAAGAAGTTTGGCGAGGGCTATACCACGATTATCATGACATAATAAATATTCGACCGAGGTTTGTCATCTGTCATCAATGAAACTTCGTCGTGTCAAATAGCTTAGGCGCAGGCCACAAAGCAATGGCGTCGGGCGCGGACATGGCACGGACGGCGGTTCCCTATTCCATTCAAATTTCATACAAAATACATGGAAATTAGCGCAATTTAGGACATACGGTATGTTTGCTCGGACGTGGTTCTGTCGCGCCATTTCGGCGCCCGCGCCTGATTAAATTGCGCTTTATTTCCATACATTTTATATGAAATTTGAATGGAATAGGAAGCCGCCCGTGCCATGTCCGCGCCCGACGCCATTTCTATGTGGCCTGCGCCTTAGATCGAGGGAGATTTTGACGTTCCCAGAACGGTAAGTAAAACAGTACCTACTTTTATAATATAATAATCTACTTATTAGGTTTTTCTGGTCATTGGTCAAAATACTTGTTTCTTTAGTGTCTCAATCAGGAGCTATTTCAACGGATCCAAATGGTGCAACATTGCTTCACCGTTAGCAAGATTATCAGTGAATCGATAAATTGAATCTAGTGCTTATGGATATCCTACTTATTGTGTAGGTATGTGAATAAATAATAATATTTTTTTGGTATTTCTTGTAGTTTTCGTTTTTCTGGTATATTGGGACATGAACGTCGTCATTCCATCGTCATGAAAAGCAGACACGGTCTATATGAACTCAATAAATTATTTGGAGTATATGTTAAACCACAAACTCCAAATAATTTTAGATATGCCCAATCATACTCAAAAAAATGCGAATGCCAGATTATTTTTGAACACTACATAAATATACATAGATAAGGTTGAATTGGATAATAAAATGGATAAATATTATTATGTTAAAGTAACGTACCTTCATGGACGTGCACAAGAGTGTCGATAAGATAAATTGCATCGCATAGATAATCCAGCACAAACCAGAGCACCGTCAGCTTATCCAGCTCCCAGAAGACTGCTCGACCAATCACGAAGATCATATTGTAGAGAATGGCTAACGATACCACAGCCAGCCACTGTAAAGTTAAATTCAGCACTTTAAATAAATATATTATATTGTACGTGTTTTTTTTATTCATAATAAATAGAGACTGTCTTAAGTGTAAGACATTTGCTGCGAAAACGAACCTAGTTGAGTACTCTTACTGGATTTATTATGTTCATTATAGTAGTAGTAATGTGACTGAAAAGTCCATAAAGAACCAATGAGAGACAACAAAAATATTGGCTGCCAAAGGGTCCAAAGATCTGTTTTTCGGCTAATGTTCGTAAAGTTGTGATTTTACTGCAAATTATGCTAGAGCAAGTTTATTTCTTATTAAATTGTGCATCTTAAAAGAGTCCTTTACGAGATTTTCATTTTCGAAATATAAGCCAAAAGAGGCAACGCAAATCCGTGCAACGCTGTACACCAAGCTGCACGATGCACGATGATTAGTAGAAGATGATGATTATTACAATTTTTTTATGGCATTACGATCATGGATTTGGCCTTTACAATCAGAAAAAAAAATTAATTACCTATATTTTTACAATCAACTTCTATTCATATATTAACCGAAATTAATACCATTACAATCAGAAAAAAAAATTAATTACCTATATTTTTACAATCAACTTCTATTTTTATATTAACCGAAATTAATACCTTTACAATCAGAAAAAAAATTAATTACCTATATTTTTACAATCAACTTCTATTTTTATATTAACCGAAATTAATACCTTTACAATCAGAAAAAAAAAATAATTACCTATATTTTTACAATCAACTTCTATTTTTATATCAACCGAAATTAATATATTTAGGTTCCTCGAGCCAGATACTACATAAACTTTACATTAATTTAAGTAATACAAGTACACTTGAGATTCATCAACTAGCCTGTTCACCAGCTGACCGCGAAATCTCTCGTGCAGATATAGTATTGTACAATTTACTTACGTGATAATGTCCAGGGAGTGTAGGGTCAAATGCGAGCTTAAGACCACAAAACAGTTTAGATCGTTTGGCTTGGTACAGGGGCTCCTCCGGATCAGTGAAGGTCTGTGCCGAGAATTTGTCTAAGAACCAGTCTGGAGTTTTAGAGTGGCCCTCTCCGCTGATGCGGTAGCGGAGATTTCGCGTCACTCTAGAAAACTGCCTCTGCATCCAGTTCCTGCCGGTATCCTCTTCACTCGCCGTCTGTTACACAAAACATTTTTTATTATCCTATGATTACAGAAAAAGTATGACTCAAAATTATACCACCATTATAAGGTTTAAAAATATTGGCATGTCGGGTATATCGTTTCAATCAAGATTCACTAACAAATTATTTGAAAAATCTTGTAATAATAATAAATGAACGCTTTCTTTTGATTTGTTGGGTGTAATGTAACATTGAGTTATTAACATTAGTCATCATTATTTCTTAAATTACGAACCGTTTCAAAAATAATCTAAAAGTGAAATGTTTTTGTATCAATCTATAAATTGAATTGCTTTTTACGGTTAAAGTAAAATGTTTTTGTACCTATTGACAGCTATAAGGAATCTTTAATTGAAGTTGCTCGGTACGGGATGACAGTTTTTTTTTATAATCTCACGTTTTTGAGTCATAATATCATTAGCTATGTATTTGCAAGTATAAAACTTTTGACGTACTTGGTTACATACGTAGTAGACATTCTTTATTAAATCAATTCGTTGAACTTTCAGCACTAAAGTAAACAGTAAACCTGTAAACTGTAATAATAATAAATGTGATGTGTGTGATGTGTGTGTTAATAGTCCTTTTCAAGGGTGTTTGTAACCTTATAACGCCGTAGCGTAATTTTGCAGTTGTTTGGTACTTTGGTATCCGTATTTTAATTTTAAAGCCACTATAATTTTACTGCATAATTCCAGTAGGTAGTTGTGGTTCTTAAGTTCGTAAGGGGATTCAAAGGCGACTAAAAAGTAGAAGTAACTGCAAATTCTTTTTCGGTCACAGTTGGGTTACTTAACAAAAAAAATATTAGGTACTTTTAGGGGCCCATTCATTGCATTCTTTGTTGACCCACACAAAGACACGCAATTAACTTCGACTTCCGAGGGCGCGGAGGTATCTCGCTATGTTAAGATGGTCACCCATCCACGGACCGACCTTGGCAGGCGTTGCTTACACTTGAAGATCGACCTTTGCGGCTCCTATTAATTAGACACGAGCTCCTCAGTTCGTTTAACAAATTGAACTTAATAATAGTAAGAACCTTATTGCCTAATTAAATTATGAATTGTCAAATTCGAAGTTTAGGTCCGAGTTCAGGTCCAGGATCAGGTTCAAATCGACACCAACACCCATAGCGTTCATGGACACGTAAGTTATCTGTGTATATATATACACCAACATTTATAACTTTGTTTTCTATAGTTACCGTGTAAAAGCAATTATTTCTGTTTATTATTTCAATTTTCCCTGTATATACGTGCCATTTTACCTGTAGGTACTCGTATATACGTGTCATAACCTATCTCGACACCAAATTTTTACTCTCACTCAATTAGAAGAAGTTTCAACTTCTGATGAGCGAGTCAGTAAAAATATAAATTTTCGGACGTCATTATCTCGTGTATGGTTAGAGGTTTTTATTGAAATTTGGAATACCTATATTAATTAGAAGTGGGCCTCATTAGACATGCAAAGCAAAGCAATTGCTAGTTATGTAGATTAATAGATTTTGAGTTATAGGGGAGGGGTGGTCTAAAGTGGACCGAATTAGTTAGTGTAATAAACTGTATTTATAACCCACTGCCGATGTGTCGCTCTTTTGAACTTGGCCGACACACTGCCGTGTGTCTAAATAAGACTGCTTCGCAACTGCCATGAAACACAAGTGGAAGTTGACTTGTTTATACATTCGATTAATTTTGCAGAGCCAATGGAGTTGGCTAATAAGAAAAACTATTTTTAACAGCAAGAAACGTATTATATTTTACATAGACATAAGAAAAGCAGTGACAGATATAATGAAAGAAGGGGAAAAAAAAATAACTGCCGAAACAGTAATGGCCAGGGGGTAGTTATTAGAATAAAGAAAAGGTATTAACACCTCCCCGTAATACGGACAACCTGTATATGGAATAAAATTTATAGAGAATTTACAAAAAAAAAGTTCACTGTACACTTAACAACTAACACACAAAAAACATTCTGTATACATTTACAAGAAAAAGGAGCATCCTGTACCTACCTACCTATCACTTACCTACCTACCTATCACTCACTATATATAACACAACTATATACATACCAACAAATTTAAAACACTACAAAACCTACACTAAAGTAAACCTAAGAGATTTTCACATCTAGCATGCTTAATCCTTGGTAAAGTTTTTGTGAGAATATCGGCAATGTTTACTTGGTAAGTACATAATATTTCAGGGTTATGTTTGTGATTTGCAAGTGAGTCTCGAAAAAACTGGTGTTTGATGTCTATGTGTTTAGTGCGTGCGTGATATGTGTTGTTGTGGGCCAGTTTAATTGAGCTTTGACTGTCTGAATGAATGACGATAGGATGAATGATGGCGAATATTTCTGAAATTAGCGATTTTAGGTATATTGCCTCCTTGCAAGCTTCCCCGAGAACCATATACTCAGCTTCTGTCGTGGAAAGAGCGACTGTGCCTTGCTTGCGCGCTTCCCATGAGATGGGAGCTCCACTCGTATTCCCATAGTCCGCATCGGCATATCCTGTTGGATAGGACTGACCTAGTTTGTATAATAATTTGAGGTGTATAGTCTTCTTTAGGTATCGAACAACTCTCTTAGCGGCTCTCCAGTGCACCTCCCCGTAATGTACGTTGAATTGAGACAAATACGAGACAGCATGTGCAATGACTCAATTCAACGTACATTACGGGGAGGTGTACTGGAGAGCAGAAGAGATTTTTTTTGTGTGTTGGTCTTAAGTGTACAGTGAACTTTGATAGGATGCTTTTTTTTAAATTCTCTGTAAATTTTATTCCATATACAGCCCGTATTACGGGGAGGTGTTAAAACCTTTTTAACATAGTTTTTCTAGACAATTAATCGCAAGCGTTAACACTCACCAGATTCAACAAATTCAGATTTTTCTGGAGAAAGAATATTTTTTTTTACTTTGTTAGTGGGACACCTAATGAAGTATGCGGCATTTTGATGGCAAACACGACAGAAAGCTTTTGCATTTTAGGTCGGGAAAAGTTTATAGTAAGTTTGTGCAGAGTTAATGACCTAAACAGTAAGATAATTGGGCAAAAATAATATTTTTTGACGCCGAGAAGCCATAAAAGATCTGCCATTGTGACTGAGCATCTGACACTGAGCTTTTGAAGAAGAACCTTTACTTCAATACAGCTATTGTCAAATATTGGTCCGTTTGATTCAATGACCTCAATAGTAAACTAATTGAAAACCGAATTTATGGATTTTTAAGGAAGGTAGGTAGGTTCATTTGATATACAAAAACATTTGGTTAGGAGGCGAGGGAGGGATTATTGATGTTACTCACATAAGTAAAAGTCCAAATTAATAAATTGACAAAGTACAAGAATTTTAAATGATACCTACTTAATTACGTGAGTATTTAAGTAGGTATCGATTTTAGAACTCTCTACCTCCTCACGTATGCACAATCTAGAAAAGTCGTCATAATAAGAAACATATTCGCCTTGATGAAATCTATTCAACGATATAAATACAAGTTTATCTATTGGGAGTGAGCCAAAATTGCCCATGGTCCTTTGCAAAACCTGTATAATAATATATACGAAAAGCATCTCATAATTATTGTTTAATAAATTAAATATCTTAGTTTAATGACATCCAGTAAGAAGGTAGGTAGAAATATTTGACTATGTTGTCTCCAGTCTTGACATACGATAGCGATTCTATCGCAAACTACCGATCGCTTGCCACCGTAACGATGTTATCGATAAATGTAAGTCTCGAAAGCCGCTGAGTAAGTGAGCAGAATGGGTCACTATCTTGACGTTGTGATGTACCCTAATGAAAATCGTATTCATGGTGCGGTGATTTTATTATAAACTATTGGCAGTTACAGATATAATGAGGAAAAAATCCTTGTGTTATATGGAAAATTGGTGGACAAGATATTATCAATTTTCTTTTTTATTTATTTAAATAAAAGGAATGAGAAAAATATTAATAAAATTGATTAAATAATAAAAATAGAAATACATGGGCGAAGTTCACCAACGAGCTCAACATGAAACATGTCCTTGTTTATTCGGTACAGGTAGAGAAATTGGCCATACTCTAAATCCAAAGAATTTTCATATTCAATATTGGCAGTAAAAATCATTTGAAAATACGGGAAAATTGGCAGACAAATATTTAAAAAAAAATTAGTTTGTGAATAAAAGAAAAATATATTACAATTAATTAATACGGGAAAATTGGCAGACAAATATTAAAAAAAAAAATTAGTTTGTGAATAAAAGAAAAATATATTACAATTAATTAATTAAGATTAAATAATTAATTAAAATTAATAAATTAATTAAAATTTCGTAGTCTTTGAATAGATGTGCGAAGTTTACCAAAGAGCTCATGGAACATGTCCTTGTTTATTCGGTAAAGGTAGAGAAATTGCCCATCCTGTAAATCTAAAGGATTTTCACTTTCTCGCCGGTTTCGTGCAATTTGGCGCCAAATTAATATTAGCGTCTGTGTTCGAGCACGACCAAATCCGATGCTAAATACTTTACAGCCATAATACACTAATTATTATTTATTTATTGTTTTTTTAACCTCTAAAAACCAATGCTAACGATCGTAACGAACACTTAGCGAGCTGTCAAAAATGGTCGCAAGGAAATTTGATAACATTAAGATAAATCGATAACTTAGCGATGACAATCGATTCAAATTATCGACTGTCATCTCAAACTTATCGAATATTTTGTTTTGGCAGTAGTGAATACCAAAACTCATTATGGTCGGATCGTTAGGACGTTGTGTCAGATTTTTGTTGTAAAGCTATCGCTATCTATGTCGAGACTGCAGGCTCTGGTAGTGGGACCTGGGTACCGTGGCGTTTTATTTCGTAAGTGCCCAAAATAACAAGGAAACCGAGGGTTTCTTGAGCATTTTCCCACAGGGAAAAGGTGTTGGCAGTAGAGTCTACCAAAACTCGTTACAGGTTTACAGGCAAAAGGTACTCGTATGTCAGGTTTTTCTGGAACCAAGCAATGTGCACTAGCTAGTTGACTGATTGATATTTTTTATTTTATTATTTTGCTTTTCATTTTGTATTCGAAGTAACGTTTTCTGAATTTCAAATACGTTTTTCCAAACCTTGACCTGTAGGCGAAGACAACCTTAGTGGCTTCAATTACAATATCATTTATAAATAGCTTCCTTATTAAGAAGAATGACTTTCCTCATGACATTTAATACTGCTTAATATTTGTATCAAGTATACTCCGTATCACTGGCTTACATCGCTATTGATGTCGTTATGCCATAGGTAAGTGTCAGTCGAGGAATGGAAGTTGAATTTAAATGACTCTCCATCAATGTGTAACATGTCATTGAATCAATTTTGGAATCTTACCAATATTGTGGGCTCTAAATCATCTATTCAAACTATTTGATGAGCAGGTTTGAAGTTCAAATAGCTCACTATTTTCTAATAAAAGATGTGAATGGCTAGACACTAATTATCCTAATAAGTAGATCGGGAGAGTTTGAATACCGTAGGCCAGCTAGCAGTCCAGACCTGACCCCCATGGATTTTTATGTGTCCCAAGAGTTTGGTTTACAACAAACCTAATCCAATTCACAGATATTTTAGACAGAGAATAATCGAAGCGGCAAATTAAATAACAACTGGTGTAGTAAAAAGTGGATTAAGACACAGAATTATGTGTGCGCAACAGAGGCGTACACGTGGAACATGAATTGTACTAGAAAAATACAAACTACAACCTCTTAAAAGATCTGGGGCGATTTAACCTGTGGTTTATATTATGTAGTGATAGTGATATGTAGCTAGTGACTTTTCTTCGATTGAATAAGGGTCGCGTCTAATAGAGCCACTATTTAAACTAATGCTAAAGAATAATGCGATCGCCCGGTACTTAATATTTATTGACGGGTACAGGGCGGCATGAGATGGTGTTTCCAAAATGTTCACATCTTTGTTTAGTCATTTTTAAATTTATATATACATATAAATAATATCCGCAACGACTGCAGATAACCTCAAGCGGTGGAGTTATATGTTCGAGCCGACGTCGCCGTCGTGGGGTCCGAGTGCTCATATGTTATTTAAAGAACTTTCCAAACGCCTAGTTAAAGTAAAATAATGTTAACGAAAATATTATAAGGAGTCCTGACACAGCTGGACGGGGTCGTGGCAGACTGAGGAGAAGATGGCGGGACGCCTAAGCATAACACCGAAAGAAATGGAAGGAATGGGGGTAGGCCCTGGTTATTGTAAGTAAGCAAACAATATTTATGGCGGTTACTTTTGAAGAACATTATGACAGGAACTTTTAGGTTTATTATTATTTAACCTACATGTATGAATGTTCATTATTACCTCGTATGTTAACATGACACTAGTCAAAGGAGATGTTTGATAATAGGCCATCACCATGTACACTACGTAGATAAATAGAAAAAAATAGGGGTATGCCATAAAAATACTAACAAATTATTTTGAAGGAAGGGTACAGCCGTACAAAAATGACCATTTGAAAAAGTTTTTTAATAAGATAACTCTACATAGATAAATAGGAAAAAAATAGAGGTATGCCATAAAAATACTAACAAATTATTTTGATGGAAGGGTACAGCCGTACAAAAATGATCATTTAAAAAGTTTTTTAATAAGATAACTTTATTTTTAGGGCAGCCATGACAGTTGTTTTTGAAATGATGTTTGACGACTGACAGTTTTAAGAAGTGACATCTTTGAGTCTTTCTTTGCTTTGACTTTGAATTGGATATGTTTCGGAGTTTTTAGTAATTGTTTTAGTTTTGCAACTCAGTTTACTACTACGGAAATTGATTGATTGTTTATCCGTTGCGATTGCATTCGTGTTATTTTTTTAACGCAAATATTACGATTACACGTCAATCGAATGTCATTGTCAAAATTAAATTTATCGCCTACTGCTTATCTTATCCACCATGTTTAATTTTACGTTGTGTTGCTCTACTTGACAAAGTTAATTTGAGTGTATACTGAAACGAAGTGAAATTAAAGAAAATTAACAATAAATAACGGTTACAATATTATACAGCGATTCTTACATATCGTGTACATAGTGAATGCCCAGGCTCCATACATTTCTGTAACATAGGCTCCATACATTTCTGTAACATCTCCTTTGTGATGATGTAATCTTTTCTGTTTATATTTGACAATGTTGTGATGATTCAATACTTTAAAGCAAATTCCTTTTTTTATTATTTCCACACACATAACACTTTTGCTACTGATTGTACCTATTCCCATTTTGATAGTAACGTAGGACGAGTAGCGGAATGAAAATATTATTTATGTTGATTTTCTGCAAGTCGTCCTAAATAGGCCGTAGGCATGTAGGACGAGTTGAAAAATTACTCCCAACTCACAATTAAATACATATATAAGTATATGTCTGCTTTGGCTCACAGCCGTTAAAAAAGTAAACTTATTAATTTTCACAAATTCATTGATACACCTACACATATTGATATTAAACATGTCGTTTTGAATTTAGGACTTCCACCATTAAGTTAGTAATTAAAATGCAAACACTAGCAATTATGACATCAGAATCGGGTGCTACGGATGTTTCTATCGGTTATAACAATGTACTTAGCCATTGAATTTACGCCGACTGTTTAGTAACTGGCTCATTAACAGCTGGTGATGTGTCAGTGTCAGGCACCTACCAATAGTCACGCGTCATCAAAATATTTAAAATATATTTCGCTCAATTAACCTTTGCTGGAAATTCGTTCTTCATAACTATCAATGTCACGTTACATTGCTTGTACAGTTAAAATTTTACAGTCGATCCATCATAAAGGTTCCAGTTTTCAGTGAATTTGTTTACGGCTTTTCATTCAGGTTCAGTCATGTGTATTTTGTTCATAATTGAGTAATATATAGTGTGTATTGAATCGTTATTAACGTTTCGCACTAATTGCTTTTTAATAATTATTTGTATCCGCCTGTGAGAACAAAGTGATTGAATTTATTTCCAGAATTGAAATATGAACGGTAACCTATTTCATAGAATCTCCTCTTTCACTAAATCGAATACAAAAATCAAATGAATAAACCAATTCTAATAAAACTTGATACGCATACGCGAGTTTAATAAGAAAGAGGTGATAATTTTAAGTTTTCTTATGCCAAAAACGCATAAGAAAAATTAAAATTACCAAAATAACCACATATATAGGGTAAATATTTTGTTATTTGTGACAGGCGTGTAGCGCATAGAACCTAATAGCAAGGCACTTGATGAGTAGTGGAATAAAACAAACGTTCTTAAATAGTCCAGCCACCCTATTTGTATAGCGCCTTCGTGAGTCACGTGTGTCACTGCAATCAGTTGCGAAATTTAGTTTAAGAGCGTTCGTTTCACTTCGCTACTCGCCAGGTGATTTGCTAGGCGTTATGCGCTTCTGGTAGTTTCAAGTGCTTAGTTAGGATTTTACGTTAACTTAATCCACCCAGGGAAACAAGGTGAAAGGGTAGTGATTGCACTTAGAAAAATTAGCTAAACGAAAATATAAATATATCAATTTCCACCTAAGCGATGACGAAGTGTAACTTTTATTGCTCGCCATGTATCTACCCTAAGGTACCTATATTGATAGAGTATGATATCATGTTTGCCATGATAATGGTGGCATTAATTGATTACCGGCTTATAATGAATATAGTGAGTGGCTGACCATACTGTGTAAATTAATTTAAAAAAGGGACAATGAGTTATGTAAAAATGGTCAATAAGTTCGAATGCAAAAAAAACGAAAAGTAGTAACTGCATTTGTTGACCTACTGAAACCCCAAATTAACGCTACACAGTCTTTACCAAGTGCAAAAAAACCGAGTAGGTAACTGACGAAAATAATATTGACCTTACCAACAGTAATTTGTTGCTTTAATTAATTGTCTAGTAGTCCTAGGTCAAGTACATATAAATAAGTAATCTTGATTCAGATATTTCAAATATTTTCTCTCTTAGTAGGTTTTACCCAATATCAAAAAAAATGTGTGAAGTTTTGTTTTTAATATTCGGTAGGTAGGCAACTAGCTACACTTTTTGATTTCAATTGGTGTTCTTTAACTGCGGCCAGACAGTGTAAAGCCCATTAAATACTGTTGTATTCCTTTGTGTAGGAAGCAAACTACGAATACTAGACACGAACCGAATGACCGTTTGCGCGCGCTAAGCCATTAAATGCCACAATAATTACTGGAAGCTCTGTCTTCTTCACTTCAGTCTGCAATTGAAAACGCTCTTTGTTTTTTTATGTCACCGGATTATTGCGAACGATTATCCTTATTATTGTAATACATTTTGCGATATTATGAATCTCTTGCGAACAGAGCTTTTTAATTTTTAAATACATTAACTTCCATCTTAATTCGATACTTTATAATCCATTCGTGCTTTGCTGAGAAGAAAGAGTTTATAATCACGAAATGGTTTTATGTAATTACTTGGTGACATATGCAAACCATTCAAAATCAAAAATATACGTAGGTACATACCCAATATAAAAGCAAAAATCTTGTAGAAAAAGTAGGTGTCACAGTAGATACACATTTTGACGGGTTACAATTTATGTTTCAGATTTTCCACCAAATCTTCTTACTAAAAACTTAAATTTGCTACTGTTAAAAGCATTTAAAATTCTCAATATAAGATAAGATGCCCAATTACCCCTGCCGTTTTTATACAGATTCGTAGTTTATTTTTATTTTTATGTAAGTGTAGTACTTGTTAAGTATTTTATACTATGTAAATTAAATCTTCAAATATAAGCTTAAAAAGGCAGTTACTTAATCAGAAAACCTTTGTTTTACCGTTCTCATAATCTTCGTGTAAGTAGCTACTTAAGATACGTAACGTGTTTTTTTTCGGACGGAACGGGGACGGAAAGGAACGAAAAGGAACCAAGAGGAACCAAGAGGAACGAAAAGGTACGAAAAGGGACGGAAAAAGACGGAAAAGGAACGAAAAGGAACGAAAAGGAACTAAAAGGAACTAAAAGGAACGAAAAGGAACCAAAAGGAACGAAAAGGAACGAAAAGGAAAGAAAAGGAACGAAAAGGAACGAAAAGGAACGAAAAGGAACTTTTGAAAATCTACACGAAAGGGCATACGTCACGGATGCACGGACGGGACGGGCGATGTGGCGTCCTTTGGCATTTTGTATGAAATTAACTTCTACTCCCATTCCGTCCGGTAAAAAACACGTTACCTATGCGACCTTTAGTCTACCATACGATAACTTAGTAAATAAATAGATCAAATGTTTATTATGTTTATCTCTAGGTAGGTATAAGAATTGCATAAGATCTGCTTGGTTTAATCTGCCAAGCAGCGATGTTGGGTTGCTCTCATATTTACCGAATACTAACTTCTTCCAGCGGCTTCGCCCGCGTGAATTGTGTTTTCTCATCCCTAGGGAACATTATACTGGGATGAAAAGACTCCATTGGTTTAATCTGCCAAGCAGCGATGTTGGGTTGCTCTCATATTTACCGAATACTAACTTCTGCCAGCAGCTTCGCCCGCGTGAATAGTGTTTTCTCATCCCTAGGGAACATTATACCGGGATGAAAAGACTCCACGTACAAACATTAATCTATTTCTGTACCAAATTTCATACAGATCCGTTCAACCGTTCTGGCATGATTGAATAACAAACAAACATCCATCCATCCATACAATCTTTCGCATTTATAATATTAGTAATTATTCCAACAAAAATGTTCGCCTGACACCTAATTTGCGATCACCGATCTTCGAAATTGCTGCACCAAATAGCTAAAGAGACTTTAAGACTCCCTATGGCATCTGGCTCTTTGGCATCTCATTAAAAAAGCTTTGGTAGGTAAAGTAAAATAAAAATAATTGATGCAAATCTATTTAGACTGAGACCTTATAAACAATTTTCTAGAGTTACTGTGTATTGTGCAGTGAAATGAATAGAATAGAAATATTAATTCAAAACAGTCAACAACACAACAGCAACAATTACAAAAAGTAACAGGGAAGACTAGTAAAAAAGTACAAACTAGGTTCAAGAAGAGCTGCGCTGGGCGTGCCGACACCGAAAGGGTTACCAAATCAGACACCCAGCGCTGATTGTCAGCAATCAAATTTGAATGCAATGGTGCGAAATTATAAGGTACTATCATTTAGAGAATCTAGCTATATTTTCTAGAAAAACATAATTTTAACACAGACGTACCTATTTTGTGAAATTAGATCATCACCGCAATTTCCAGATGTGGTTAAAAATATATAATTATGTAATAAATGCCCTCGTTTTTGTCCTCAATACTGGGGTGGTATCAAAATTTAAAATTCACAGGGTCATCACATAGTTAAAAAAAACCACAAATAATGCCCTTTTTTACTGCACATTTTTAAACTTACAATAAGTCATATTGTATTTTAATTTTAATTTAACCAGTACACATAAAATTCAATTAATTTTGCTCGTTGGTATAGTAAAACACTTTTCACGCGGGTGAAGCCGCGGGCAGACGCTAGATGTCAATTCAAATATTATAACGACACTCTTCCGGGTCTGGATTTATGCGACATTTATGAGAAAAAACTACTTACCGGGGCCATTCTGTTCAGACCTATTTTATGAATAGTGTAAACAGGACTCATGATTTGCTATAGGCACACGCGACTGCCAGTCACAGGAGTCATTTCATTTTACTATCCACTCTTATTCACCACAACGATGTCTTCAGAATAAATAGAGTCATTAAGACTCGTTGACAAACAGTATAGATCGGTATCAAAGTAATTGTTAGAACGTTGGATCACGATACCGACTTAGCACGAACTTCAATTAAAGGAATTTTGTTAACACGACTAATAGATGCGAGGGTGCGACGTATCTTCAATTAAAACCGATGTCACTACTATTTGAAAAACAAAACTTGTAAAGAGTTATATTTTAATATTAAATATTCAATTCGCGGTGGGTGTGTTGAGGCGTCCGTTGCTTCCACAATTTAAAAGGGAATGAGCATCAAATCCAAATTTAATAGCTAGTCCGTGCTCGTCCAAGGCAGTGCTATCGAAACAATAGGCCATGAGGAGCGCGCCACACCACGAGCCACTTCCCGATGTCACGTTTATGACGCGTTCACCGTAGCTTCCGTCGTAAATGCTGATTGCCCGACCACCATCGCCGAACGTAATACTTCTAATTGCCCCTTTAAAAGTTAATGCATTAACTTGATCATGTTTCGATGCCTCATCACAATTACAATGCTGTGTTTGCGATCTAAACGTTTTAAGTAAATTAGTACATTTTCCAGGGAGTTTAAATTTTCTTTGCGAGACTAACATTATTATCTATGTTTTTCTTCAATTAAAGCGGGGTAATTATCATCCATCATAATACCTATAAGCAAGTTTACTCAATTAATTATAAGTGTAAAAATATTTTTTTGAAAATATACAACCACCTTCCAAGGACTTTAGAAGTTATAATGTTATTTTTTACTTTTTGGTTGTGGTATGGTATACAAGTAAAAACAACTAGCTTCTGCCCGCGGCTTCACCCGCTTAAAAAGTGTATTATCATCCCAAGGGAATACAAACTATCATATGCCCTTCCCAGGGTGTCAAACTATCTCCACGCCAAAATTCATCTAAATCGGTTCAATAGATCCTGAGATTACCCCCTACAACCTCACAAGCTCACAAACTTTACGTCTTTATTACTCGACTGCAAGGAAACGGTTATGGTTTTCGCGCGTGTTTTGTATGTTTGGAATATTATTTATTACCTTATATCTTTCAAACCACTTGACGGATTTTTATAATTAAGACATTGTTAGATATAGAACACTTGACGGATTTTTATAATTAACACATTGTTAGATAGGGCTTGAGCGGCCAAGTGTTCTTTGATAAGTGCCGTTAAAAAAAAGGAACATGGCGGATTTTAGGCGCCATATTAAGGGGGTTGCCATTTCTGTTTCTTCCAGACCCATCGAGTCGGATATCAAAATGAAGATTTTTAAAGATAATTACAAATATATTTACCACTTATACGAGTATGTTTAAAAGTCATAACTATAAAATTGAAATTAAAAAAGTTTTCATCTTCGCAGTCGTGATTTTTGATTTTATTTTATTAACTTTTTTATAATATTAGTAAAGATTTTTGTTGTAAATATCCCCGCAGTTCATCAGATCTGCCCCAAATTTATATGAGACTTTGGGATGGTATTCATTTAAACACATAAATAATTAGCAAAATCGGTCCACTATTGATAGAAAAATCGGTGAACGTACATGTTTAATTTTCCAAAAAGGAGGATGTTCTATGTTCGATTATTCGAACATAGAACCTCCTCCTTTTTGGAAAATCGGTTAAAAATGAAGAAGTTCTATATTCGAACATAGAACCTCCTCCTTTTTGGAAAATCGGTTAAAAATGAAGAAGTTCTATGTTCGGCTATAATGAATTTTTTTATGTAGTTATGTTCACCGATTTCTCCGTCAATTGTAGATAAATTTTGTTTTTTTTGTGTCTCAAAGAGTGGAGACTTACCCACGTTTACAAACACTTCTAAAAATACAAACCACCCTAATGAACTGCTGTCTGAATCAAATTGGCCTCAATCAATCACTAAATGAAATTAATAGATTCTTTGTAAATGTGGGTAAGTCACTAGCTGATAGAATCGAACAAAAGAACGCGGCAAAATTTTCGACTGCTACTGAAGCCAGCTCTCACTCTTCTTTTGTTTTGGAGGGTACCACCGAGGAAGAGGTGGAAAGTCTTATCGCCAACCTAAAAACAAATTGTGTTACAGGCTATGACCAAATAAGGAGCTCTTAAAAGGTTTCTAACTCCTCCACTGACTGACCTTCATTTTTAACTCTTGCCTTCATCATGGTCTTTCCCTCACAGCCTGTAGAAGTCTGTTGTGTGCCCCAAACATAAGAGCGGTGACAGGAGTCGTATCATTAACTACAGGCCGATTTCAATCCTCCCAGCACTTTCTAAACTTCTGGAAAGAATAATAAATACGCGACTAGTGCAATATTTAGAAAGCAAACACCTGCTTTCACCAATCCAAATATGGTTTTCGGGAATGCAGATCGACAGATCAAGCTGTTAATAACCTCATAAACTTTGTTAGCAACAAACTCGACAAAAATAAAAAATGTATAAAAAAATATCTTGATTTAGCCAAGGCTATTGATACGAATTCTGTCCCGATTTTATCAACAAGCTGGAATTACTTGATTTTAGAGGTACTCAACTGAATCTTTTCAAAAGCTATTTGACCGGACGGCTTCAAAGTATTCGGATTGGCAACCTTAATAGTGGAAACCTTCCTGTTACGTATGGTGTGCCACAAGGCAGTATCCTGGAACCCTATTTCTCGATCTCACGAATCTCAAGCATCCCCATGGCTAAATAATCTCTTTTGCAGATTATACTCCTAAATTCTTCTCCTATCTTTCAGTCCATCCAAAGGTTGTCTGTAAGAGATTGCCTAGTGCGATAAGACCCCATTGTACACTTGTATATTTGAACATTTGTCCTGTATATTTTTTGTGGTGTACATTAAAGTATGTAATAAATAAATAAATACTGCTTTCGGGTTCTCTGCCGATACATGGGAAGGGGCTTTGATGCTGTGAGGGAATGGCTAGAGTACAATATCTTGAGATTTTGACTGTAAATGTAGACAAAATGAAGTATATTTGCTTCAGTATACGGACAAACACAAAAAACCAATTACGATCGTCACAACATCGCATTTTCTTTTAATGTATTACATTAAAAGAAAATGCTCTTGTACTAAATTGGAAAATGTTAAAACGTTTAAATACCTAGGCGTTATAATAGACAACCTCAAATCAGTCTCACACTAAGACCCTCTGTGGTAGGACCAGGTAATTGATATACGTCTTTAAGATCCTCTTCGCCAAACTTTGCTCTCTGTCAGTCCCTCATCATATTTTAAAACCTGTTGCAAGTTGCTCAGCGTGCCATTCTGAAGGTTAGCATCTTCAAACCACTATTGTGTATTGTGCCACCGCTACTTTAAGAATTTTGTGGAGTCCTAACTGTAAGACAGCTTTTTATTAGGGTTCCGTAGCCAAATGGTAAAAACGGAACCCTTATGTATTCGTCATGTCTGTCTGTCTGTCTGTTTGTCTGTCCGTCCGCATGTCACAGCCACTTTTTTCCGAAACTATAAGAACTAAGCTGTTGAAACTTGGTAAGTAGATGTATTCTATGAACCGCATTAAGATTTTCACACAAAAATAGAAAAAAAACAAATTTTTGGGTTCCCCCCATACTTAGAACTGAAACTCAAATTTTTTTCATCAAACCCATACGTGTGGGGTATCTATGGATAGGTCTTCAAAAATGATATTGAGGTTTCTAATATAATTTTTTTCTAAACTGAATAGTTTGCGCGAGAGACACTTCCAAAGTGGTAAAATGTGTCCCCTCCCCCACTGTAACTTCTAAAACAAAAGAACTAAATAAAATATATGCTGTACATTACCATGTAAAAAAAAATTGGTTTGAACGAGATCTAGTATGTATTTTTTTTAATACGTCATAAATCGTAAACCGCAACCGTCGTTACCAAGTACGGAACCCTTCGTGCGAGAGTCCGACTCGCACTTGGCCGGTTTTTCATCATGTTAATAACAATGCAACATAAAAATCTCACCTACGACCCACTCATTTTAAATAGACGTACAAAACACTTGGTTTGCTCTCAACCGATCGCTTTTAAAACTTGCCACTAAATTTCCTTTATTCATTGGCCCCTACATCTACAACAAGCTAAATAAAATTCTTAATTTCTACCAGATGACAAGAAAATCTTGCAAAATCAAAGTGTGTGAATACCTCCAGAAACTTACGTACGAGGAGACAGAGGAATTGCTTCGAGTTCTTAGATAGACAACAAATAATGGTATCGAAGATAGTCATAAGAGCAACTAACGGCCCGCAATCTCACAACCCCTCTCACACTTACTCATCTCACTTCCATCACATACTAAGAGAAGACTAGTTACACACCTACCATAATACCGGTACCGAGCTAAGCTCAGCTCTTCATGTTAGCTTACT
Organism: Anorthoa munda; assembly: GCA_945859665.1. NCBI lineage: Eukaryota > Metazoa > Arthropoda > Insecta > Lepidoptera > Noctuidae > Anorthoa > Anorthoa munda. The sequence continues at coordinate 52,765,549 of OX243893.1, read as the reverse complement.
TTAGACCCTACATACTATTACAACGTCGTCGTCTACTTTGGATTGTACTTAGGGTCGTCTACTTTGTCACCTAAATAGTAATCTTACTTACATAATCTTCATTAAAATCAATGTTAACATTAAAATAATTTAATGAAACCCATCTTATTATTACCTTGCCCAATGAGTGATGGGCATTATACAGAAAGCCCGGTCAATATAATTATTTCAATAACTATTTTTTATCATATTGCATACTCAGATTGGGCATTTTTGTAATTGCCGGCGCATTATGAATAATGCCGTATTAATCATTTGGTCCATAAAATATGTCAGGGGGTTCAATTTAAAGCTTAATTTTAAGCAAACGGATCCCTGAATAGAAAAATAGTTTTCACAGACCCATAATATTTTGCATGGCCTATCCAACAATGCCCCACTCCATGAGATAGACGACAAACAATCACGTCCACACTTTACGGGTGCAGGAAGTGCCCTAAAAACATTATTTTTCATTATTTTATTTTACCACTTTGTCGGAGTGATTAATGTTATGTATATCCACGGCAAATTATAGCTTTCTAGTACTAAGAGTCTCCGAGCTAAGCTGCGGCTAGACGGACATGGCGAAACTATAAGGGTTCCTTGTAGACTACCAAACTCTAATAATGCGATAGTACCTCTCGTCTGTTACGTTTTCACGCTTCAACCGCTGTACCGATTTAGATGAAATTTGGTATGGAGATAGTTTTGAGACACTGGGAAGGACATAGGATAGTTTTCATCCCGGCAATCATCCTCAAGGGAGTGGAAAGAGGGATGAAAGTTTGTATGGTGACTTCTCAAGTAAATCTATTCAAAGCACTAATGCTACGCAGACGATGTCACGGGCTAGTCGTTAATAATGCAGCAAATTCCCTTGAATCTGAAGTCTGGACGCCTATTTACTCATTGTTTTTTCGGTTCTTAAACACATTTTTGTGCCAGTTCTCTTACAATGTTATTTTACTGCGGTTCCCGTTGCTTAAGGTTTCTTTTAGAAGCTTACAATAGGTTAAAAAATGAGGGTGGTGTCAATTTAGGTAAAAATAAACATAATAACACTGGTCTTGAAATATAAGATCCATAGTAGTTCGGTATAAAGACAGGCATAGTCAAAGTAAGATAAATGTGATAACGCTATGACTAAGCGAGTAAATCTGGTTTAAATGTATAGTAAGCGTATATGCGTATCTAGGAAACCTTACCTCATCAAAAGGCTCAATAGTTTCCAGCTGTTCTTTAAACTGGGGTCTCAAGTGAATGGGGCTCAATGTCTTAGGAGAATTGGAGCTCTCTGATCTTGAATAATATCGTTTTACACGGATTTTATTTCGGCTGCGTGATCCAGATGGTCCAGGACGTGAGCAGGACAATGTGAAAGCTCTTCCGTCACGGATCCTGTGAAAAAATATTAAGATGGTTATCATAGCCTTCAGTAATCTACTACTCTTTATCTCGGTATAATGTTATCCTGGGATGATAAAACATTTTTAAACGCGGACGAAGCCCCTGGCTAAAGCTATTGTAAAATAAAAGAGTATCAAAATGGCCCCAATATATCTCAGAATATTTTCTGTTTTTGCTTGTTGTGTTCCATTGTACCACTACAGGATATGCTATGAAATTAGTAGGATGTGTTGTTATTCATTTTGTTTTAACAATTCATTTTATTAAATATTTTTGTTATTCATTTTCTTTAAACAATTCATTTTATTAAATATTTTATTATTAAATATTTACATTTTATTACGATTCTTACAATCTGAGCTTAAGTATGAAAAGCAGTAACAAAAACGTGTTTTTTTAAACGTTGCCCAACACTAGGAATTTCTTCTGTATCGTGGATGCATTTACAAACATATTAACTCACTAGCTGTTCCACGCGGCTTCGCTCCCGTGGGCCACCCCACAGGACCCGTTTTCGTGATTAAAAAATAGCCTATGTCACTCAGGAATAATGTAGCTTTCTATTGGTGAAAGAATTTTTTAAATCGGTCCAGTAGTTTCGGAGCCTATTCGGTACAAACAAACAAACAAATAAACAAACAAAAAAATCTTTCCTCTTTATAATATTAGTATAGATATACAAGCAACCAGACCGAAACAACTATCTGTAGGCCATACAAAAATTTGTTCGGTGAGGGAATCGAAACCATGACTCGAAGCGCAGCAGCCGATCGCTTAACCACTGCGTTAACCGTGTCGCCAGTTGTCGCTTATCGTAGTAATCGACGCCATATCAAAATGTCTTGCCTATTCGCAAAACGACAAATATATTTATGAGCATATCGTCCTTTTCTCATAATAACCTAGTAGCAAAACTTCTTATAAACAAAAAATGGGAATAGTACAGTCATACCACACAAATATGAGATTTTTAAAGGAATGATTTTTTTTTAAATAATCTTTTGACAGAGTGGCCGTGGTCGTCATGAAGTATTGTTACTATTTGCGGCAGATGTAATCATCTAACAATGTCTCGCCACCTTGCCCGATTAGAAGTCATCCGGGTACATTGCTGTTTGGTCGGTCCAAACCATGGGTGACCTTCAACGCGACCTCTAATGCCTTCCACTTTTCCTTGGACGACTAACCGCTGTATGGACTAACCTTGTCTAGACATTTATGCGGTACTCTGTCCACGATATTCCGACTTTCTGAGTATTATTCTGCAGCACCACATGTCCAGAATGTCTATATTTAAGAAAAAGAGTTTTACAACATTTACATTCATACATTCATTCATATACGTGAGGACGATGCACCCAGACTAACACTACTTACTACGTATAGGTATAAAGTATTACAAGCAATAAAATGTAAATTAATTCATTTGATAAAAGGGAACATGGTTTTCACATACTTCATTCAACAAAAATGAAACAGTTTGTGAGTCAATTTCTTAAACAAAAAGAGAAGAGAAAAAGCAATACTTCAATAATATATATATATTTACCAGTTTGATTTTGACTACACTAATCAATCAGCAATTTCAGATATAATGTAAATACATAAACAACAATTTTATGACATAATATTTAAACTATGAAAATTGTATTGGAGATCCCACTCAATAAGCCCTTTCATTTAATACGTCACACGATACAGTTTAAAAAACTTTTTCTTTAAATATCTATTTTGATCCCGACTTAGGTATAAGTGTAATGATTTATATTTATTTCTCAGATTATGAGTAATAAAATGTTCTAACACCATCTTGCTATCAGGGCAAGACAAGCAAGACAACCACCTTAACCTTAGCAGGTACTATGGTCAAATATTATTTTTCAAACTAAAATTAACCTTTTTTTTTAAGTTTTTTAACTAACCGTGCATTGTCATCCAAACTAAACATGTATGCAAAATTTCATCTTAATCGGTTGAGGATAACTGCTTTAAAATTCAGTTGCAACTGTTGCAAGATTTGACCCGAACATACGTAACTACATTGCAAGTTAATAAAAAGTTTGTAAAAACTAGCAATCCGCCCGTTTTCTAAAGGGTGAAATAGAATTACCGGATTATTTGCCAAAAATATTTAAAACAATACAACTAATTCGGTCGAGCCGTTCTCATGTGATGTTCTATCATGAACGGGTAAAACAACTGACGGAACGGTTAAAAATACTATGCCTGCATGTATTCAATAATAGTATAATGGACCTGGAAGGTGGCAACAGCAACACCTCTACCAGACAAGATAGCACCATCGTGTTTGGGCTATGCCATTGGATATGTATTGAAGAAAAAGATATTTAATTATAATTAAATAAAAGAAACTTACGAATAAGGTTGGTCATCCGGTCTGTTGGTCGAAGTGTTAATTCGCCTACGCGTATGTATGGAGTGGCGCGAGTCGCGGCGAGCCGCAGCTATGATATACGTCCACATGGTAGTGCAGCCGAGGTACACCCTTCTGCAGAGGACCTGAAACACGATATTCAGTTAACGTATTGCCCAAAGGCTTCATTCATTAAATCAATGAAACAAAAGCCGTTTGTTTTGACTTGGAATATCTTCTTACTAGACAAAAACTAGCATGCAACCCGAATCACTAGTTGGTGGTGGTAATGTTTGATAATAAACTTTTATTTTATCTACGATTTATTATGTCGTCGACCTATTTGCAATTTTAGACATAGTTGTGGCCCCGTGGCTAAGACCTCGTCTCTCGTGCTTGAGGTCTTGGGTTCAAATCTGGGTAAAAACAAATGTGACTTTTTCAAATTCAATTGTACTTTCTAAGTTTATTTTGGACATCACAGGTAACGGTGAAGGAAAACATCGTGAGGAAACCTGGACTTATATTTAATGTAAGTCTGAAATAGCCAAGTCAGCTTGTGGGGGTTACCCAGAGGCGGCTTGATACTCTCTTTTTTTTCCAAATTCAACTGATTCGATTCCTGGCTAGGAATATTAATTTCTCTAAAATCCAATGATATTAGTTTTCATCAAAATCACCCTCCTCAACTCCTTTCAGTATTTTTCGCTTTTCCTCATAGTTTCAGATTTGGCCAATCACGCTCACATGAAAAACACATTAAGAGGAGAATCAACACACCCATTGCAAACAAAGCGAAGGGTGACTAATTTATTCAAACAGACTTAGATGAACACTTCACACCTCTCAATCATTTGTTATTAATTACTTAACTACTATCTATAAACTACCACCTTTCAAAATTCAGCTTCATGAAGAAAATTTCTACATCTTATCTTTACAACCCCAAACCCCCTTTTAGGGGTAATTAAAACAAACAATGCACTTTAATTATTGTTACGTAAGTATTTCCGCTAAGTTTGAAGCGAATCGATCCGTTCAATACTTATGCACAATGAAGTAGAATATGTCCTCCTCAGGATCTCAAACTATCTCCATAACAAATTTCATCTAAATCGGTTCAAAAGAAAAGTTGTATGATAAGAAGTTACGTACAAAATTAACATCCCCCCATTTCTCCCCATCATGTTGTATGCAAACATAGTTAGCTTAGTATATGTCCTTCCCAAGGTCTTTAAACTATCTCCATACCAAATTCTATCTAAATCTGATCATCTGTTTAAGGGGCATTAAGAAATTTCATACAAAAGTAACGCCCCATCCCCCATTTCTCCCCCTTCGTGTTTTATGCAAAAAAGTAGAGTATGTCCTTCTCACGGTCGCAAACTATCTCCTTACTAAATCATAATAAGATGAAGTTGCTTGATAAGAAGTTACATACAAAATAAAGCCCCCATTACTCCCTCTTCGTGTTTTATGTAAACAAGTAGCCTTTGTCCTTCTCAGGGTCTCAAACCATCTTCATACCAAATTAAATCGGTTCATCGGTTTAAGCGTGCAAAGGTAACACACAGACAGTGTTACTTTCGCATTTATAATATTAGTACCTGGACGGTGCCGGTGGTGGGAATATAGAGAAAATGACGTTTACTAAAAAGCTAGATCGATTTATCACTCCCGAAACCACCTGTATAATAAATATCATGAAAATCATTGGAGCCGTTTCCGAGATTCAGATTATATAAATATTTACAAGAATTGCTCGTTTAAAGGGTTTTAATTTTCATATTTAGATGAAGAAGCAAAATAATATGAGGTTGACGCGCTATTGATGCAATAGGTTTGTGTTTCATGTCGTGTTTTAAGGTACTTGTTGCGGGAGAGCTTAGGTACTCTCGTAAAGTGCTGTCTACGCTATGGCACATCAAGCCTTGAAATTTCTGCCAAGACTTTATATCGATGACATGTGAGGACACAAACGTGTGGGTGGGGGGTGTATAGTGCAGTCAAGGCTTAAGGAGGTCTGCACTCTACTCGAATGTAATGGAAAAATACTATACTTTCAAAGATGCGGTGATTTTCTAGCTCTAGAAAGTAACCACTTCTGTAGGCTGGCTTCTGGCTGATGTTGGGGATGACTCAGGAAGGCAATAGTAAATCATAGTTGTTATCTTTACATACCTATGGGATTTATATAATATCACGCCTGTTTTTTCCGATCGGTTGGGCAGAGGTGCACCTTACCCAAAAGCATTTTTTTAACTTGCATACAAATTTACATGCCCTTTTGAACCCCCAATAAGGTATCATTTTTCAAAGGCTGTGCAATGTCTTGTCAGCGATTGAATTAATTTGTGAAGAATGAAAAAATATTTGTGGATGAATTAGAAGCAGTAGGTATTTTTTTAATAACATGTCTGAAATTACGGTAGATAATAATATACTTGGTAGATAATATAGTAGATAGTAAACAGTGAATTCAGTCAGCGTTTTTAAACAATCGAAGAACCAAATAAAAACAACGTAAGGAAATCTAGGTTGATTTATTGTTAATGTGTAAGCCTGAAAACGGCAACCCCATTGAGCAAGCGTGGTGATCAGCTCTTGCCTTCTTTATATGGGAAGTTACAGGCTGGTACGAGTAGCCTAGGAAAAGAGATCATCGCTGCGAAAAAATCAAAATTAAGTACTTTCACCGGAATTATGTTTATTCAGCCCAGGAAAATAACTGTTATTAGAGACCATTCTGCGAAAAAATCCTAGTTAAGTGCTTTCACCGCAATTATGTTCATTATGATATAGTAGTAATGTTGCATGAAAAGCAAAAAAAAAATAATGGCTGTCAAAGACCCTCAAACATTTTGCTTAGGTTATATCACATAAAGTTTTACTGCAATTTATCCTTATAAAAATGTCTACAAAAGAATTATCAGCCCTTTTCTAGCAAATCAAATACTTTCCAGTTTTTTTTTTATATAAGCCATCAAGCCAAAAGTATTAATATGATCCTGGCTGAAAATAAACACTATTTTGCTTTGGGCCGAGGAACTCATCAGACATGAACCCCATAGAGAACATGTGGGAGCTCACCAATCGAGTGATAGCAAAGCAAGTCATCACCACCAAGCGCCAGACAATACTTATTTATTGTTAATTGCTTTGGCTTTAGTGTCTCATTGCCGATAGGCTTCTTGGCCCGCTTTTCGATCGACTCTAGTGCGTTAAGCTGGTATTTGGCAGATCAGTCCCAGAGATGAGAACAGTAATTCATGCATGATCAAACTTGCGCTTGATTACAAGTTGAGCAGCTGTAGCGGCGTGAAGTACCTTCTCACTTTTGCAAGGATCCCCAAGTTTTTGGCAGCCAGCTGAGCCTTTGCCTCAATGTATGGGCCAAATTGAGAGTCGATGTCCGGGGATTGTCCTTGGGCGCACTTACTTAGTCCATACAGGGATAATCGTCGGTTGGTGTCACATATCATGATACATGTCTAACAAGACCTCTGCGAGTGGGCTTCGGCCCTTGGCACGCCTTTCAAAGGACCGGAACCTCAGAGGCCCGAGATTCTTAAATACATAATAGGTTTAATAAAGTAACTCACCGTTTTAATGACGTTAATAATCTTTCTTATAAATTAACAATACCCATGAGACCAATTATTAATTGTTTAAAAAAAAAAGTCTATTAAAAATCATAAAAATCTGAGTAGTGCCCCTGATAAGGCCACCGATAACAAAGCGAACCGAATCCAAAACATCTTAACTCTAAATATCAGCAAGTGAAAAAATATACGTGACTGGCTTCTTTGATTAGACTATTTAGAAACAGAGGAAATAATAAATAATTAGATTCTGCAGTGTCACGAACAAAGAACAAGACTAATAGGCAGGTACTAAGCTTAGTAAATCAAAATCGGATGTACAGACATTACCAAACTATGCAAAGTGCAATCAAGTGTGAAGACAGACTGCGGTAAAACATTCTGTACTTCACATCTAAGCTTAGTAAATCGAAATCGGATGTTACGACAAATTTCAGTACCAAACTATGCAAAATGCAATCAAGTGTGAAGTCAGACTGCGGTAAAACATTCTGTACTTCACATCTTTTCTTTGTCAATTAGACAATGAATGCAAGCTATGCACACAGCTACTAAGCTACTAAAGCAGGCGCAACAATAGATAGGGAATCGTCAGGCAGAAACTGTAGCAATATTTTCCGCTTCCACGTTTCTCATGTAATTCGCTAAGATTTTATTAGTCCTGTAAATTTCTAGTAACGCTATTCGCTCAGATTTTTATTACCAATGACCGTTCATATTTTTTTATTTTTTATTATATATAGGCTCGCGCTAAATTAAACTTGAATTCCAGAAATTCAAGTTTAGTTTTATGAACGGCCACGGCAAAGTAAACAATATTATTTTGCTTGCAGAAATATGGTTGTAACACTCTTTAATAATGGCATTCCTAAGGTTTTTTGAGTATAAAGCCTAGGAAAATAACTTTTAAGAGCCTTAAGAAAGTTATGATCTTTCACCGGAATTATGTTTATTTTGATAGTGATAAATTTGTGTCAAAAGTACAAAAAGCTCATAGCCGTGTATGGGTCAGAAAATCAGTCTAGCTATCTATATGTACTACTAGTTCTAGCTGTACTTTCACCACAGCATTGTATATATCGGAATTTTATTGTTTACGCAATTAAAAACTTTCGCAACAAATTAAATTCCGGTCAATGAACTTAACTAGGATTTTTTTCACAGAAAGTCTTTCTTTCCTGAGCGATAAATAAAAGTACCTTATCAAAATTAATAAAGTTATGGTAAACTGTAACTTAGTCTTTGTTGCAGTGATTCAAGTTCATAGTAAATTATATCTATTCATATTGAAGTCTTAACGTATTGAAAAAATATATCAGTTAATAGAAGTTACAAGTCTACGGCTATTAGTATTCTTGATTCGTCCACTTGTAATGGTGAGGTTGTGAGGGCCTATCTGGAGCTGCGGGTATTGATTATTGCGTAAAGCGCTATTTTATTATGTTGCATTTTATGGGAGTGTCACTCGTCTATAGCATAAACATGAGAATTTACTTGAAATAATGTACATATTTTCAATCATTAATATATTTGTTGTTACAAGTAAATAAAATAACATAAGGCATAGTTTCGGCTATTCTAGAGCAGTTTGTGACGGTCTTTGAATATCGTACAATACGTAGCCAGTGACTTGCGTATTATTATAGTTGCTCAATTGGTGTAAAGCAAGATAGAGCGCCAGTTTAGCTTGCCAGTATTATCTACTACTTTCCATATCTTTTTATTTATTTATCATTTTCCTTTTTGTGCACCACGAAAGTATGTATATTTACAGGACAAACATTTTTAATAGGAAGTGCACCATGGGCGGTCTTATCGCACAAGGTAATCTCTTACAACCTTTGGATGAACTGAATGAGGAGAGATAAATTTAGGGCTGTCAGTGTAAAATATATTAAATAATAATACTTAGAGATAATAATATAAAATATATACATACATTATTACATAATATAATAATAAATATATCCCACCGCCGTATCTCTACGTTGACGTCGTGGTGCGGCTTGCGTGCTCCTATGAACTCTATACTCCATTTATTATAACATTAGACAAAAGAGGCTCGCAGAAGCAGGAGTACGAAACCTTTTATTTTCAAGTCAAGTTCAAACAATTTTAATAAATAATGTATGTGATTTTTTTTGTAAGTAACAATGTATGGCATACAATAAAGCGTATTCTATCTATCTACTCTTCACGATGCTTGGATAGGTACATGAAATGAAAAAAAAATAGTAACAATCAGTTTATTAAAAACAACTTTATATGTCCGTATTATGTTTTCAATAAACCAAATAAATACGATACAAAACACCACTTAACAATTTAGTTACTGCTACCATCAGTCATCATAAATTATAATAATTAATTGACATGGGTGGTAACAAAAGTCATAATTTTAACTATAATAATAAAGTGGCCCTAAGATCTTTTTCCTCAAAAGGAATATTTTTGTTTTTTAGCCACTCCTGAATATCTGCCTTTCATGTGGCTGTAGTTGGCAGCTTCTCCAATTTCCTCGAATGATATGGCGCATTATCCATAACAATAACTGCACCATTCTTGACTTTTGATAATATTAATTAGAACCACTTTTCAAAATTGTGTGCATCCATTTCAGTATGGTAGTCTCCATCACCCTTTTTGGCTTCACATATTAATTCACCATCCATCAAAAACCCATCCGTTGATCCTGTGAAATGAAATAAAAGCAAATCAATAATTGTGTACCGGTGGCGTAGATTACTTGATCGCTGGAAATAGATTTTAACCTTTTACACAGACCTTTTAACCTTTTAACAGGTTAATCTACAACCATAAACATCTTTCTCTTCTCCGAGGGAAGGCATTAAGACTTTTCCACTTACCAGTTTTCAGTAACGGAGAACGAAGAGATCATTTTATTAATAATTTGGTAATGTCACATTCATCAATAAAATGACTGTCACAATCATTAATGAAATGATCACTTGTTGATCAATTCTTGAGTTAAAAGTATTTCTTTTGAAATTATCACAAGAAATACATTTAAATCAAGTTTTACCAATATGGCCTATGATAAGCCGTCTTCCAATTTGTTCTTGATTAATTTGTATAAAGTGCTTCTTTTAATCAGGTATCAGGTAGAGACTCACATCGCTATTAACGGCTTCGAGAATCTTGTCCAACGTTGGTAACTCATTATCAAAGAAAAAAGAATGAATTTTTCTTCGTATTCCACTTAACGTTATATCATCATAATCGTCAGATTTTGAGTATTTTCGTTAGCGAGGAGGGGGTGATTGTAGGTGACCTTCTGTATTGTACTATTTCAGTACATTATAGACACGACACGAGATATGCCTATAAAATAATATTAATAATGTATGTTATTACCTCACCAAGCATGTAACTTTCAAATACATTTATTTATAATCATAATTTTATGATCCTTACCTGATTTTTCTGCAGTTTTGTTAATTAAAAGCAGGAGTACCTTCGGGCCTGGACCCCATAACATCTTTATAAATATTTATGGCTGTTTTTTTTCTGCAACACAAAGCGGTGTTTGCTTTGTTCTCTTTTTCTTGGGAGACAATATTTTAACATCATGATCAACGTTGGGCACGTATTTTTCGCTGTTGACACTGATCAGCGTTACCAGCAGTTACAGAGCGTACAAGTTGCGCATGCAAGCCACTCGGGCCTGCACCGGGATCGTCCCTGTCCATAGTTCAACAAAACGTACCGCTTTGTACGAACAACACAAAACTAACACTAATAACGATAACAAAACAATAACAACAGAAAAACAGTAACAAGTAACATAGCATTCACAAATATCCACAATCGAATGACAGTATGACAATTGACAACTGCAGATTATTTACGCCATTTGACGGATAGATGACATCATAAACCGACAAAATAAAAAAAACACGTGCAGCCACAACTTATGAACGGAACAGGTAACATTTTAGATTTGGTTGAGTTATAGTGACATGAAAAACGTTTACGGTACTGTCCGCCCCTGCTTCTTTTAGATTTTAAACATTGACACGACATTATTTTATGTAGCAACTAAATAATATTAAATGAAAGCCTTGTAATTTCGGAAGGTAGATAGGTTAAATAGATGCTATTAAGTATAACAGCTGTTATTTAAATTGATTATATTTAACTCCACATCAATCTTGACTGTAATAGTGTTTGTTGTATTTTTATTACAAAGTGTGCACCTAAAAGAGCCTTTTTTAACTTCTGTCTAATGCTATAGTAAATGGAGTATAGGTCGGTGCCGGTAGATTCTACTTTGCCTTAACATGCCTAGGGTGAGGGGCCAGACTAAGAGAGATACAATACGCAGGGCAGCTTTGTGGCCAGCTGGTGGGCTGTGGCTACCACACGGACCTGGGCGGTGACCATAAGCTCTTAGAGTAAGGTTATTTTGAGTGTGTGTAAGGGACAGATGTATATGACTTGTATACATCTGTCACCCCCCTGATCGCCAGTGAAAACTGACGGGAAACAAAGCTTTCACCTCTCTCAATCTCTACGTTTCTTTGATGTCGAACTTGTAAAGCCTCAAATGTACCAATTAGATCCCCATTTGCCAATCCCTTCTCATGGGCTGTGGCGACCACAAGGACCTGATCGCCAGTGAAAACTGACGGGAAACAGAGCTCTCACCTCTCTCAATCTCTACGAGTCTCTGATGTCGAACTTGTGAAGCCTCAAATGTACCAATTAAATCCCCATTTGCCGATCCCTTCTCAAACTTTTCTTCTATAATCCGAATTGATTTTGTATAAAACGCTCGGAGGGCAGTTTGTTCTTTTTTTATTTGTCAATAATTCACGCGGTCGCCATAAATATCGGGAACAAAACTAAGAGAGACAATTTATATTTCTTCTTTTTATTAATTTATCAACATTTTATTTTTTAGGTGTAGTTGACATCACTTGTTGTTCGTTTTGTTTCATAAAAAACTATAGGTACAAGTGAAGAGTATTCACGACACCTTTATTGGCTGGCTTGAGTGGAGATTCGCAAGAGCAAACCTGATCGAAGGAAGGAATTTGACCCAGTAAGATGCTGGTAGGTTCTTTCACCTTGACCGTACTGCTGGGATTGTGCTGATAGCCGTGGCATACCTCTCCACTTTTCAAGCACCTCCGTATATGTTGCCCCCTTGACTGTTTATGGGGAGGGGGCATTAATTGAGTGTGCAAGTCATCTCCTGTCATTGTATAGCCCAACAGTGGTCAGGCAGGGGCCAATAGACCTTCTATAGTTTTAGATAATCGATCTACCAAACTTCCCAAACCCATAGCCCAATGTGTTTCGTCTCCATATCCTGCACTAGCTGGGGATTGTGTATTGACTAGTGCATACAGGGATAATCGCTGGTTGGTGTCCCATTTCATCCTACCTACATGTCTAACAAGGCTTCTACGAGTTGGTTTCGGCCCCTGGTACGCCTTTCAAAGGTCCGGGACCCTGAGGAGAATCTCAAAGAAATATCAAATATATCTGAAATGCTTCTTCACCATTTTTTTTAATGTTGGAAAAGATTGAGCACGCCGCCTCACGTCAATAGGTAATTAATACATTTCACAAACGAGTCGCTTGAACTGTGAAGATTTTTTGGGGGTGTATGTGTAATGCATACGGATACTTAATTTTAGATTCTCCGATTATCTCAGTCAAGTACCTAGAATGTGTGTGTCACAGAGGAACTGAAAGCGTTCTTTAAGATAAAAGGACTAGAAGCATTAAAGAGCATATTATTTAGCAATGAAAATATGTGGGCATTCCGGCGAAGGCGAATAGGAAGCCATTTGAGCTTGGTTCGAAATTAAGAAAAGTGATCGTACTTGCACAAGTCAAATGTGACCTGATACAGAGATTTTGAAGTCGTTTAAGCTTGTCCAATTGGTCTTGGGTGAGATCAAGATAGCTGGCATATCATGTATGATTTAGCCGTAACTACTCAATGTTTAATTTTGACCAACCAACCAACCAGGGTAAACGCCTCCCCTGCTGGCTACTAATTATACATTACTACCTCCCCTGCTGGCTACTAATTATACATTACTAAAGCGCTAAGTCAGTGCGGTATAGAACAGTTCGCAGAAAGTGACATTGGTTATCGTCAATGTATTTCTAAATAGACGGGGCTTGAACGAAAAATGTGATAAATTTGTCGATCACGATTGACTTTGTATATGAAATGTTGAAAAGAACTTTTAATTGATGGTTGTTTGTGTTTATCAGTCTCCTTGAAATACTGTCTCGCAGTTTCGATCTGCCGTACCTATATAATATACCATGCCTTTGATACATTTGGCTACGATTATGCGAATCTGATGAATAGATGTTTAATAATATGAATGATTTCTGGAGAACCGTGGTGAATAGGACCTGGGTACACTATGAAGAAACTACGCAGGTACTATCCGGCTATGTGTGCTTCAAAAAGTACCGTATCACATAGGCCGGGAGTTCAGTTCGCGCTAAAATCCCACAAACAACATTTCAGAAATCCTACTGTATGGCCTATAGCAAACTAACTAAACTAAAAACAGCGAATTCAAACGCGGTAATCCTCACTTCTTTTTCTTCTTCGTCGTATTGATGATTCCAAAATTAAATATATTTTGACTATAATTCAGCCACGCCAACACCGTTGTTATTTGCCACACAAAGGTCTTTTAAGGTGCAGGTGTTGTTGCACACTACAGACATTTTAGTCACTTTATGAATAAAATGTCTGTAGTGTCTAATGCTGACTGTTTGCGCAAATAAATACTCCTTTGTTGTACCTATTCAGAAGATTATCATCAGTATTAAGGCGGCGGAGGACTTTAATATCCGGTTATTAAGCTGCCGGTATTTCCACGCATCGTGACACGAAGACTGCATGATCATTTCACCCCTGCCCTACATGAGCTTGAGAGTAGGATCGGATAGTTTCTTGTGCCTATTTTTAGACCCACCGGTCTTCAAAAACATAGACCCGACCGTATGGACTGTTTCCACGAACCCATCGTTGTAATCCTCCACGGAGCTCCCTAGTCATTCTAAGTTATTCTGAAGTTCAAGCTGAAAGCTTTCAGGGTTTGGATCTGGGTCTATGCTGGACGGAGCGTAGACTTCATCAGTCGATATATTTACAGCTAAATATTTTAGTTTAATGTGCCTCTTTTACCGCGTTGATCACAGAAACATAATTGAATATGTGCTTCTTCGCCGACATGATAAAGTCTAATCTCAGTTTTTCGTTGCACCATCGGGACTCTGCCAGGTTCACTTCCTGTGCTCACGCTTTCTGAAGGAGTTTATCATACAGAGGTCACTACTTCTCCATAAAACTGGCCAGTAGGTGACCCTGGTAGTGTCGTCGTCCAAATTGCCCCATTCGCAGCTCATTAATGTCTCGTTTACCCAACTTCGAGTTGAAGTCCCCCATGACCACGGTGAAGTGAGGTTTATGACCATGCATGGCTCAGGAAATGTCCTCATACTGGTCTCTACCTCGTCGTCGGAGTGTGCCGAGGTCGGGGCGTAGAATTGTATGATCTTGAGCGAATATCTTGAGAATATTCTGTGTATAAGGTACGCCATTCTGGGCGACACTCTCTTGATGCTCACTACGCGTTGGTCACGGGAGACTTGTGGACGATAAAGCCGACACCACCTTAGGAATGCCTGTCTCGGAAATAGAGCACATTACCGGATTTAAGGAGCACGTTACCGGATTTTAAGATTATCGATTACTCCCCCTCTCTTCGGACTTCAGATAACCTTATGATACTCCATCGTAACCCGCTCAATTCCTCCTGCAATTCGATAATCTTCTCGTCAGTCCGAATTGAATGCGTGTTAAAAGTTTGCGGTGGACGCGTTGGCAAGTTGACGGTTTGTAGTCGGTTTCCGTCCGGGGATTCTTCGCTCTCCTTGCCACGCCGTAACCACGACCGCTACTGTAGTCGAGGGTACGGGCTGCCGGGTACTAGAGGTACTAGAGGCCATTTCTTTGTTGCGCTAGTCATTAAGTAAATAATTTCACCATCCCATACACATTTAATCTTCCCGCGGGAAGATATGGGATGGTGAAATATTTACTTCTAGCACCATACGGAACTGTAAAAAACAATGGCGAAATCTTAGCTGACTTAAATTTGAACATCTATAAGTGAAAAAAAATAAAAAAGCGAAATAAATTCCATTCTACAATTCAAACACAAACAACAACAACAATTTTCGAATCAACAATCTACAATTCAATTTCATTTTTTTTTAATTGTCTACAATTTTTAAAGTATAACATTAACCGGATCACCATTGATGGTTAAAAAAGTCATTATAAATGAAATTCATTTAATTTTTTCGTTAACTTTCATTAGCCTAGTGTTGCCATTTTTACACTTACTCTAGCAAGTGACAAGTAGTGACAGTAGTTAATCATTACCGAATTAGTTATTTTAAACTGACTTTCGAAAAAAAAGTTAATTCAATAATTCAAAAAAACCCGACTGCTTAAAAATCGAACTAAAAAGACGTAAACAAGAAGAAAATCATGCTGTGCAGTCGGAAAATACATATACGCGAGCTGGCTGAACAAAACCAGATTAACATTTTTTTCGAATTAGGTACATTTAAACATATAAGTCAAATATATTTTTGAAATCACCTCTTGAAAACCTTTATTTTGATACCCCACTCGATTGAATGGGATTGGAAGAAAAAAGAAAATTGCCACCCCACAAATATGCCGCCATTTTTCTATTTTCCAATTTTAATGTAGCCAGTGACACTCGCAAGGTTAAGACGAATCATCTAAATCGGCCAACGCGTTTGGTCTCTGGAACGCCACATAGAAACAAACATACATACATACATACATACACTGATAAACACATTACCCTGCTTCGGCATTCGGGTAAAAAGGAGGAGGTTCTATGTTCGACTTTATGTACATTTTTTTTTTGTATATGTTCACCGATATCTCCGTCAATTGTGGACCGATTTTGAAAAATTCTTTATTCTCAATTCTTTATTTTTTTGAAAGAGTATATTTCGAAATTGGCACCATTTTAATTTGGTGAAGATCTGATCTGAGAGGGGGTACGCAGATCTCTCATTTCACAGGGTATGTTCAAGTTTACTAAAAAATACTACCGACTTCCAAATAAAAAACCGGCCAAGTGCGAGTCGGACTCGCACACGAAGGGTTCCGTACCATTATCGCAAAACACTGCAAAAAAATCACGTTTGTTGTATGGAAGCCCCCCTTAATTTATTTTATTTTAATTATTCTGTGAATATTTCAAGCGTCTACCTGTTGCCGTTATTAATATCGAGCAAAAATATCACGTTTGTTGTATGGGAGCCCCCCTTAAATATTAATTGTATACTGTTTTTAGTATTTGTTGTTATAGCGGCAACATGAATACATCATCAGTGAAAATTTCAACTGTCTAACTATCACGGTTCATGAGATACAGCCTGGTGACAGACAGACAGACAGACAGACAGACGGACAGCGATGTCTCAGTAATAGGGTCCCGTTTTTACCCTTTGGGTACGGAACCCTAAAAACTACAAAGTGAAAAATAACTTTATTTTTGGAATTGGGTGTCCATAATGCATAAAAATTGTACCTTACCAAAAACACCGACTTACAAAAATAAAGTTATTTTCACTTTGTAGTTTTTTTATTTGGAAATAGGTAGTATTTTTTTTGAAAAATAGTTTTTTTATATTTAAACGGATTAAATGCATTAACGATATAGTTTATCTCTAACCCTCTTACTAATAAACACGCAATAAAATTATACCAGGAATAACAAAGGAATAACCATACATTTTCATAGGTTTTCTGTGTTTATTAGTAAGAGGGTAAGCGTATACTTTCAATCAATGATAGGCCAAACGAACCAAGTCTAAAAAAAATATAGCTTGGTTGATGACGGCGACCTTTTGATACACGTCAAAGTCGCTTTGTTTAAATAATTATTATACTCTTTCCAATGAGTATATTTTACATTTAATGCTGAAATAACTAGGTAAGGGAAATACTAATCCCATATTGTCCCTTTCCATCCACGAAATTGAAGATATAACCTGCAAAAGTTCATTACTGAATATCTAATATTCTCGGCATTCTCGAACGAGCGAGTTAAACCAGATATGATACACCTCCACATGCTAGAGCATGATTTATTATTATTTGAAAAGTTGTACCTGTGTCCATCATGCAATAAACACGGATTCCCTTTTTGGCTGTCTATAAATTTCAGGCTATTATTTTATATCATTCTAAATGTAGTAGTCTAACTATTCTAATGTAGTAGTAGTAAGTGTATATATCATATTCATTCTAAATCAGAACAGTTGGTTATCAATCAATATCATCAATACATACAATAAATCTGTACATAGAAGCTAGGGAAGAATAACCAACATAACCCATTTCCAACAATTTTTATAAGTTTTGTCTGTTTAGTTTGTGCACGAATCACGTTAAATGTACGAAACCAAAGTAGATTTTTTTTTTCTTTACTTGATGTATTACTTAGGTTTAAACTACAAGACCTTTATTTTTATATACCAAGAAATTACAATACAACTACAGTAATGTCAAATTATTGATTAATTATCATATAAAACAAGCTCATTTATCTATCGTGAAACATTGCAATCGATATTTTCTTGGTTCGTCGGCCACATATGCACATTATTGTTTAGGTAGGTCATCATATTCGACAGATGGCGTTGTGCATTTGACGTCTTTTTCTGAATGGCGGTGTTAAGTTTCATCGCGGAAGAATGACCTTAGAAATTTTTTGGTAGGTATGTAGATTAGGTAGACCATGTATGTAGGTAGGTAGGATAGGTATGTGGGTAGGTAAGTAGGTAGGGTAGATAGGGTAGGCAGTTGACGGCAGCGAAGCAAGGACAGAGGTTGATATTTAAAGGCAGAGACTGACTTGGTAACATTTGTTTTTAATGTACCGAGTTTTGTATCGCTTAGTCAGTGCACCGAGCCGAGCTGCTCGATGTGATTGCCGGATCCTCCATTTTTTCAGCTTTTTGTGAATTCCTCGATGATAGAATTGCGAGTGCATGTTTACAAACAAGGCAGTGAAGGCTGACGCATATTATTCCTCTTCTTCCAACAACAATAACTAAATAAAATTAATGAAGCACACACAACCTCTACGTCGGCCATTCTGAATTATAAAATTGAACGCCCTTTAGCCATGTGCTCGAAGCGAGCGTTTGCCGCGTCTTGTTTGTGTTGTAACCAAGCTTGCCTCGAATGATACATTACAAACAAACGTTACAAGTAATAAGTCTCCGCCTTGACATAAAATAGTATAATAATGATTATTCACATGAGTGAACAGAAATATTCTGGTCCATCCAAACTTTCGTATTTATAATATAGGTAGGTAAGTTTTTTAAACATTGTTTATGATTTAATATCAGTACCTGGGCGACCTGCTCTCAAAACGGTGAAGGAAAACATAGTGAGGAAACCGGCATGTCTTAGAACCAAAAATTCGAAGACATATGTGACATCCACCAACCCGCACTGGGCCCGCGCGGTGGAATACGGCCCATTCCCTCTCATAGAGAGGATGCTTGTGTCCCAGCAGTGGAAACATTAATAGGCTGATGATGTGTGATGTGACCTGGGCGACCGAACTCTGCCCGGGTGAAAATAGAGAAAACGACGTGTTCTAAAAATGAAACCTAGCTAGATTGATTTATCGCCCCCGAAACCCCCTGCATACTAAATTTCATGAAAATCGTTGGAGCCGTTTCCGAGATTCAGATTACATATAAATACATACATACAAGAATTGCTCGTTTAAATGTATTAGATGAGTGTACTTTTTCTGCCAGACAATAAGAGTTTTCGGCATTCCAAAACTAAAAGACATTTAGAAAATTACAATTAGTACAATATAGGAATCGGTCCTAACAGACCGCAGTCTGTTAATTGTGACCGATTGCTATATTGTACCTACTGATCCTCCTGCACCTGGCTTAGCTGAAAGATACTGCGAATTGCGGTGCATAAAGAAGTATGCATGTACTCATCTTGGCCTATACATTAAATTACCCTACACCTACAGTTTTGGTTTCGTAATAAAATCGAATGTTAACGACAGACGACAAAGTGATTGGTTGGTGACAAAGGATAAAGGCCGTATTTCTTTCTTTGTGGTACGATACCCGAAATAGAAGGCTCTAAAGAGGACTATATTTTGGAACGGAGAATTATATTAAGGTCTTGTGATTCATTAGTTGTGATGTGCTTTTTATTTGTTAAAAAGTAACTTACTTGGTGTACTCGAATAGTGGTTAACGTTAATCGACATTGGGTTAGAATAATAAAATCCTTTTAAGTCGACCAAGCGATACCATTTAAATGTCCCTTCTATTACCGGTGTACGTGTCCAACGTCACTTATTTCTTTTTTAAATTGCTTCACGAAGACTTCAAGCTATTCATAATATTAATATTAGGTATAGGTAGTCAATTTTGATAAAAAAGGTTAGAATGACCTTTTTTCAGTAAATCTTCTTCATACTTATCTATACAAATATCTATGCACTACACACACACTTACTATCTATAAACATTTATATTGTTTTGATTTTTTAAATTATTGTCTTTTAGTCTAAGTTTTCTTTTTTTATTATGTTTGAATTGTGTGCTCTGGCTTGTGTCAAATAAATGTGTTATCTATACAAATATCTACGCACTACACACACTCACTATCTATAAACTTTTATATTGTTTATTTTTTAAATTATTGTCGTTTAGTCTAAGTTTTCTTTTTTTATGTTGTGTGCTCTGACTTGTGTCAAATAAACGTGTTTTCTTTCTTTCTCTCTTTCTATGATTTCAAACTAAAACTAGCAGTTTTCGTACCGTAGCTACATGTCTCATATGTAATGGTTTTGCTGTGTGTAATGAATACCTTTTCTGCATATCCAATAAAAACTAGTTCTAACTAACAACACCCGTTAACGACTTTGACGTATCAAAACAGTTCAACTCATCCGTTTCGAAGAGAATCCCGCCACCGTACGTGAGAGGCCTTTACGCGAGCATGACATGCTCTCAATCAAATGCCAGGCTACACACAGATTTTTAAAACCCTGGTGGACAGACAGGGTGTTTTCTTATTTATATGGCAAATACAAAAAACACGTCTGCTATTTTCGTGACTCGTGGTTCGGTCTCTTAGTAATAGTTGTTCCTAATGATGAGTACAATAAAAATGACTTAAAAATGTATAGTTGTTCCTAATTAATGAGTACAATAAAATGACTTAAAAAAATTATTAATTTCATTACACCTTTAGTGGCAACCTTTAAGCGAGCATAACATGCTCTGAATCTACTGCCAGGCTACACACGATTTTTAACACCCTGGTGGACGGGTTGTTTACTTATTTATGTGGCAATTACAAAAAAAAACATTGCTATATTCGCGACTCATCATTATGACCAACTATTACTAAGAGACCGAATCTTAATAATAGTTGGTCTTATGATAAGGTATTTTATTGTAATTGTATTGTAAAATAACTTAAAGATTTTCATTAATTTCATTGCACCTTTAGTAGTAAACATGAATAGAGTCACCTTCTTAGGTAATACATTTATACGTAATACAGAACTTTAACTCTAAATAAACACCATAAGATTTCCACCTGCAAGATATCTGCTTGAAAGTCTAAATTACTTTCTACTCCACAGGTTTTCAATCGGTGCTGGGAAGATAATTTACCCCGGAGTGTTTAAATGTTGAGGCAGAAATTTACTTTAAAAGAAACAATATTTAACTTTATTTACGTCGTCTACAGGAAGTCTGCTGAAAGTCTAGATAACTTCCTTCACGGTGACACTGTGAATGACTGGCCTTTCAAACGAGTTGGTTGTGTTGTTAGTAGAACAATTTCCCTTGTTTTCGTCCTAATTTTATTAACATGTTTGATAAGATGTTAAATGATACGAGTGAATATTCATAGGATAATATATATTCAATAATTATATTATTGAATAATCTATATTTATATGTCGGAGGAGGAATATCTACATTTTCTATTATTATCTATGTTCAAATAAAATGTGTAATCGGTAATGTACGAAAATAGTACATTGTGATACAAGGGTGGAAAGTAGTAAGTAAAACGTTTTTACAAAAATACAACTGACTTCCAAACAAAAGCACTACAAAGTGAAAGATAACTTCAATTTCGGAAGTCGGTGTTCCTGTTTTCGTTTCTTCGTTTTTTGACACCGACTTCCGAAATTAAAGTTATTTTTAGTTTTGGAAGTCTGTTGTATTTTTTGTAAAAACATTTTTTATTTTTCACTTTTTAGTTGTGGTACATAATTATTTTTAATTTTTTTTATAATCTAAAGGCTCACGTTTGACCACTATCTCGGCTTATGTTAAGCGATGATGCGGTCTACGGTGAAGCACGCTTACCTAGAAGAAACCTATTCACTCTTGACTTAAAGACCCCAAGGTAGCTATCAGGGAACAAAAACTCCGGAAGGGAGTTCCACTCCTTAGCTGTGCGCACAATGAAAGTATTAGCAAAACGCTTTGTGCGTATGTCCACCATGTACCGATGGCGCATGGCCGTACGTCTTGTAGTAGTCCGATGATGGAAAGGGCTAGGTGGAATCAGTGAAAGCAGTGGATATGGCCAATAGTCTAGTATCGTCAGTTATTGTGCAGCATAGTTTACCTTTAAGTGTAACTTTGTGATTAAAGTGAATCTTCGTCATGTATTTTGAAAATATAATGTTTTGTTTAAATTGTGCAATTTCGTCGCACACTCCCCGAAATATAACCGATAAAAAACCGTCAGGCTGGCAACTCGGCGTCGATGTTCGAGGCTCTGGAGTTTTGAGGCGACCAGTGCATCGTTGCCAATAAGCCTTTTGGCCCGTCTCTCAATCGACTCAAGTGCATCAAGCTGGTATTTGGCTGATCCATCCCAGAGGTGAGAGCAGTACTCCATGCAAGACCGAACTTGCGCTTTATACAAGTTAAGCAGCTGTTCAGCCGTGAAGTACCGTCTCACCTTTGTAAGAATTCCCAAATTTTATGCAGCTAACTGAGCTTTCGCCTCAATGAATGGACCGAAGTTGAGGGTCGATGTCAACGTAACACCGAGAAGTTCGAGATGGTCCGGATAATCGACCATGGATAATGGACCAGTTCTATAGGCTAGGTACCAATAATGCCCAAACTGACGTCAGAATAGATTTACTCAATAACATGAAACTTAAATAAACAAAACCGGTGGAATGAGAGGCTACCAGGGTGAACTGTTCACACCTGCGTACCCCTTTAGAGCGTACCAGTGTGATACCTATCCCGAGTGATTTGCCTTCATTTATTGAAGAGTTCCGATGTATATCGCCGAAGATTTTCATCAAATCTTGATAAAAATTTAAATAGACAAGAAACTTGACTTGAAACATGACAAGCACCAGCTTTCTAATAAAAAAAGAATCATCAAAATCGGTTTACCCAATAAAAAGTTCTGAGGTAACACACACAAAAAAAAATACAGTCGAATTGCAAACCTCCTCCTTTTTGCGAAGTCGGTTAAAAATAGTACATTGCAAACTCGTGTGATTATTTGTTTTTCTTTTGTAAATATGAGTTCAAGTACATGTGATGAATTGTAATTAACTACACCCGATATTTTATTTGAGTCGAAATTGCGCAAGATGAAATTTTTTGCCCCCAAAATCTCGAGAAAGATATATGGCGACTTACGTTAATTTTATTTTATGGAAAAAAACAATTTAATTCTTTGATTTGATTTTACTATTTCCCACAACTGTATTGAAAAACCGGCCAAGTGCGAGTCGGACTCGCGTACGAAGGGTTCCGTACCATTATCGCAAAAAACGGCAAAAAAATCACGTTTGTTGTATGGGAGGCCCTACTTAAATATTTATTTTATTCTGTTTTTAGTATTTGTTGTTATAGCGGCAACAGAAATACATCAGCCCTACTTAAATATTTATTTTATTCTGTTTTTAGTATTTGTTGTTATAGCGGCAACAGAAATACATCATCTCTGAAAATTTCAACTGTGTAGCTATCACGGTTCATGAGATACAGCCTGGTGACAGACAGACAGACAGACGGACCGCGAAGTCTCACCTCAGTCAGACTCGCTTGTTAATGACAGCTCGTTTGCAATAACCTACTTTCTACCCTTGTATCACAATGTACTATTTTTTTACTCAAATAAAATCAAGTACAGCGGTGTAAAAGCTTTAGTGCCCGAATAAGAAATGCTAAGGCGGACAAGTTCTATAGTCTAGGAAAACTAACTCCAACTAGAGGCTAATCTGCAGAAAAAAGCCTAGTTTTTCACCCAAATTGCAGTACAAACTGCATCAACGGATTTTTGAAAAACCAATATTCCTAGCCCAGAAATCGAACCTGCAGATTTTGCAAAACAAACAAGTTAACACCTAACAATAGTGTCGCTTAAATGGATCATTTTTTTTCCATAGTTAAGTACCTCTCTATTAGCTCATATGTTATGACATTGTACTGCATTCAGCATAACAATAATTTTGATTTCGGTTAGAATACTCTACAAATATTTTTTCATGTCATCAATTGCATGATAAGTCTTCGTACATTTCCTACTAAAAAAGTATTTATTAAATAATTCAAGTTTGCCGCATGACATTACATGAGAAGAATTTTATCCTTATTACCGACTCTATCGGATGGTATAATAATACAGCGTGTGTTTTTCCATATTCAACTGGCGCGATTTCTGGCTAGGAATATTGATTTCTCAAAAACCCTTTGATGCAGTTTTAGTTTCCAACAAAATCAGCCTCGTGACTTCTTAAGTGTTTTCCTCATAGTTTCAGATATGGCCATCTCACCCTGTATACAGAAAAGTTGGCAATGGCAAATATCTATCTTTTAAGTATAACTTACTATACCCAATCTAACTTAAAAAAATGGTCACGTCCAATGCGGTACTTGGAAATATAGCGGCTTAGATACGGTATTAATCCTTATCAACTTAAATACATTAGTAGAAGTTTATTGTAAAATAAAAAGTAACGCACGTGAAAATAAATTCAAGCGCGGGTCTCACACGGATGACTAGCTGTCTCCTACTTACTGTTGATATATAAGCCGAGCGATAACGCGCGCGTATCCCTTTAATAAAAAGACTTTTGGAGCGAAAGCGAATGTTTATAATTTTTTAGTTTTTGCTATTACATGATGACTGGTACTAATATGTATATGTTTGTTTTTTTGGGTGTTGTTGGAAGGTTGGTAATTGCGTTGGTTTTGTTTGAAATATTGTATTATATTTAGTTTATGTAGGATGGGTACTTATTTTAAGAAAATATGCTATGCGGTTAGCTAGTGTAACATAATAAGAACGAAGATGATTATAATAATTTTCTACAGAGCATTATTTAAAAAGTCTGATGTTTGCATTTTTGTCCATACATGGAAAATCTAAGCTTACTTACGGATGTTCAAAGTTACGGTAACGTTTAATAAATGAGTAAACTTTCTAGTTTACCTACGGCCTTAGAAAAACAACAAAAATATTCACATCTATTCCATTGTATGGATTCCTTTTTATTCATAAATCATTCCAGTACATACAAGCTGCAAAATTATTTAACTTTTATATTAATTATTCACTACCTATGTGCATTATTTATTTCTATTGTGTATTCTCTATTATTTAAATTCAAAACCAAATGTTAAAAAAAGACATGTTAAGGTACATGTTTTTTTACATCTGGTTTTGAATTTAGTAGTTCTTGGTTGTCAGGACTATATTATAACCTACCTAGTTTTAGTAAGCCGATGTAATTTTAATGAAAGCCACCACAAAGCTTACTCTGTGACTTCACTCCGTCGTATCTCATCTTGTCCGTTTCGTTGAACACGTATGTATATGTACATTTTGTACTTTAGATTACACCTGTGGATATATTAGGTCAATACTTATGAAATTGGCGTTTTGTGAGGGAGGAACATAGTCGTTTTTTTTACCCGACTGCCGAAGGAGAGTAAAGTGTTTATCAGTCTATGTATGTATGTATTTATGTATGTATGTATTTATGTATGTATTTACGTATGTATGTTTGTTCCTATGTGGCGTTCTAGAGACCAAATGCGTGGGCCGATTTTGATGATTGTTACGTCAATCGATTCGTCTTAACCCTGCGAAGTGTCATTGTACATTAAAATTGGAAAATAGGAATATGACGGCTTTTGGGCGCGCTATATTGTGGGGGTCCAAAATTTTTTTTCATCTGAACCTATCGTGTGGGGTATCAACATAAAGGAGTTTAGAGGTGATTTAAAAAATATGTAACACTTATATGTTTAAATGTACCTAATTAGAAAAATAAGATAACTTTATATATTTATTTAATCAAAGTATGTACCATTGCTGCTATCTATGCTCTTTTGCCATCTCATAGGTAGTTAATTGATCCCTTTACTAAAAAAACCATTCGGACGGGAATCAATAAAATCTTTGAAGGCGCTTTGGACTGACCCATCGGAGTTGAATTTTTTCCCTTGCATAAAAATCCAAATTTCGAAAAAAATGGTTATCTGTCGGAGCAAGGTCCGGGGAGTACGGTGGATGGCTTACACATTCCAATTGAAGCTCCTCTAATTTGGTAGCCGTCTGTTGTGCAGTGTGTGGTCTAGCGTTGTCCTGAAGAAGCATCGGCCTAGAGCGATTGACCAGCCTCGGCTGTTTAGCAGCTAGCTTTTCCATCATAGTTTGCAGTTGCTGACAATAGACATCCGCCGTAATCGTCTGGCCAGATTTAAGAAAGCTGTAGTGAACGACACCGGCACTAGTCCACCAAACGCTCACAAGCAATTTTATTTGAGTCAATTTTCGGCAACTTGGGACAGGATTTGGCTGGTTCGCCAGGGTTCAGCCATTGCGATGAGCATTTCCGATTATTGTTCAGGATCCACTTTTCATCACAGGTTATGATTCGATTTAAAATCCCTTCATTATTGTGCCGATTATATAATGTAATGCATGCAGCAGTCGACGCGCGTTTGACGGTTCGCTGCACTCAATTCAAGAAGTACCCACATTTCAAGGGTCCCAATTTGTTTCAAGTGGATTATTACAGTTTTATTACTAACATCGCAGCCTGCAGCTAACTTGGACGGGGTTTGCGATAGATCCGCTTCCACAATACCCTTCAATTCTTGATTATCAACTTTGGTCTCCGGCCGTACTGGGCTGGTTCTGCAGGTCGAAATTTCCAGAACGAAAACGTTGGAACGAAAAACGCACTGTGTTTTCTTTTGCGACACCGTCGCCATACACATCATTAATCCTTCGAGCAGTAACGCGATATTTCAAGTTTTCCATTTTGTAAACTGGCGCAAAGAAAAAACCAAAAGAGGAAAAAACAAATGAATTAAGGTTTTCCAAACACAAAAGCATGAGTAAATAGCAGTATAAATTTAAAATTGTAATTCCAAACCAAAGAGGAGAATATTTGAGATCAAAGTGGCCAGTTCGACAAAACACCAATTTCACTACCTAATACAATACAAAATATTGTTTCTTCAATTATGAAGTATGAAAAATTACTAGATTAGATCAAACTTTTGTAGATTTGATTTAATAATAAAAAGATAAATAATAGCTGCAGGAAATAAAGATTTTTACTAAAACTATAAAATAATAATATATCTTCGCTCGAAATAAAGCTTTCCATTCTATTAAATTAATTAAGATTCTTATTTCTTGTAACAATATTTACAAGAAATAAGAACCGTATTTGATATAAAGTTCTGACACCAAGCTCAGGCGATAGTTTATACCGCCTAATCTGTGTTTTACCATAACTTTGCAACACAAGGTGCTTTAGAAAATCAATTTAATTCAGTTAAAACGTCCAGCTGAGGTACTTTCCATTAATTGTGGGCTTAATTCTTTAGCCAGAGTGAGAGAGAAGTACAGCCTCGACGTCTATTAACTAATTAAGCAAACGTATTACACATGTTTTTCTTGACTACCCGTCGTTACTTAGGTAAACTGTGTCATACTGGTACACTTGGATAGATGATGCATTGGTTTTAGAATGACTATTTAAACTGTATTTTTTTTTTTTTTTTTAAATAATATTTAGACAACATAGATCATTCTATTAATATTACCCTAAGGTTTTTGATATGAACCTGTTTACTTTGTGTTGGGAAATTAAACATGATCAGCAAGGGAAATCTATTAAATTATATTAATGGTTATTTATCACCCCTTACATGTGAAACAGAAATTAACCATGTATACCTAATTAATTAATTTTTGGTAATGTCATTAATATTTGCACACTGGGAAAAGTTTATTTGTTTTTGCGTGTCAAGGTATAGAATTCTATTCCCGGTAGAAAGAACAAATTTTAATCTAATTTCTCCTCTTGTTCGCCAAAACATAACAAACTATGCGACCATTTAGCAAATAATATTATGTTGTTAACACTAAACACTCAAACAAATTCAGTAAAAAGAAATATTTGAAGTATTTTGTTCATGTTCAGGAAAATACCCATTAGTGATTAAGAAAATCATTTAAAACTCTTCTGTAAGTATCAGCTGTCGACTTGAATGGGTGCTTTAAGTATTCCTTATCCAGCTTAAGAATCTTTATGGCTATCTTTTTACTATCGCATGCTTTTATTGAAACGTTAAGGAGAAATTCGAAACTAATACGTGTCATTGTCCTTACCTCAGCGCTATGGTGTCCGCAAATTTCAGCTTAACACGTAATATTGTGTCACCAGTGGGGCAATTTGTCAAACGATGAGTTAGTAAGTAATTAGGAGGCACATGTCCGAATGGCGTGCGTGTATCGCGACGGGCGGCCGGGCGGGCGGCGCGACAGTGCCGGATGAAGGGCGGGAACAATCTGGCAGGCTGGCTCCGTCGTCGTGTTGTGTCGACGCACCACGCTGCCGACGCTCGACGGCGCCGCCACGTTGCTCGCCTCTTCTACTTTGTTTTTGATGCGATGTCTTAAGACAATAGTTTTGTCTGTGTTATTTTTGTTGTTTATTAGGTACTAGTGGCCCGTCCGGGCTTTGTCTGGGTCATAATAATTTATAGCCTAAAACCATCAAGAATGATGTTTCAAATGTGAAAGATTTCAAATAGGTGTAGTGGTTCCAGAAATTAACCTTCATGTGAGAAAAATCTCACAAAATTCTCTCTTTTTATAATATTAGTTACGATATGTCAGCTTTTCATACAGTATAGTTTCATCTCGAAGTACACATATCAAAAGTGTCTAGGGATCATGTACATTTTTATCTATAAAAGAAATCTATCTAATCTTCCAGGCTGGCTTCTTTCTTTAATTCATATATGTAAGTTCAAAATAATAATAATCATTGCCACGAATCGCACAATTACAGCGATTTGGCATGCTTAAAATCAGTTCATCAAAATAACTTTGAGAAATGGCCGCCCAAGTTCTTTCTAACAAGTCAAAAATTGTTTCGAGCATACGCAACGCATGAGAATGCGTGCTCAATTGGGTTGAGATCTGGCGATTAAGCAGGCCACGGCAGAACGTTGATGCGAGCATCAGCAAGAGTGCGTGTTGCGATTATATGCGTGTGTGGACTTGCGTTGCCGTGTATTAGGGGAAACGAAACATCCAACCGGCGTCACTAAGGGAAGATCACGTCTAAAACAAGCAAGCCTGAAGAGCTGTGGAGCCTCGTAGCCAACATCGTGGCAGTATTTTGGATGTAGCGGTGCTGTCTGCGAGTGGTGATGCGAGATCGTCCTCGATGTCGATATACGTAGATAGCGTGTCCAGAGCCGGCTTATGACGATCTGTGTAGTGCCAAGAGCGACAGACACAGTACGTTGCCTGGCACCAGCTTGCAACATTCCGAAGGCTCTCATCATCTCGACTCTCAAGGTCCATATCGATGCATCTTTTTTTTAGTTCGGTTTCAGAAAATGTAATGGTTTTGTAAAAACGCTATTACACACTTTTATATCCTGATAGACAGGATTTTGTATTTTAATCATAATTTAAAGAAAATTCTTTATTCATCTATTGAAATTCACTAAAAATCCAATAATAAAGTAAAAATAATAATCCTCAATTGCGGTGATACTCTAAAGGGATTACATACTTGATCCCTAGGCACTTTTGATGTGTGTATTTCCCTAAATAGAAATGTACTTTTTCGAACATGTAATTAACTTGATAAAACATTGGAGCATATGAGCTTTTGTGCTCTGTTGTTGGTGGGTTCGATTCCCAAATGTAACTTTTTGGTACCTGTCTGTTTTGAGTGCGTCACGGCTGTAATTTTAAGATAAAATCAATGTTTAACAGACGTTCTAAAGACGTTTGAAAAATTAATTTTATAATAATTATTTTAAATTAATTTTATAGGATAATGATTTTAGCAGTTCAGTGTTTATATGTTTGTATTTACGAACTAATGAGATAAACACTTGGCAAGGGCGGTCCGTGGATGGGTGACCATTTATTGCATACCGAGACACCTCCGTGCCTCGGAAAGTAAGTTAATCTGTTGGTCCCGGCTGCCATTTATAGATTTGACAGTTGTTTAAAGTTACCCAAACATAACCTACAAAAGTTCATGACTGAATATCTATTACTTTCGGCATTCTTGAACAAAAATTCTTGCACAAAAATTCTTGCACAAACTAATTCAGAAGATGACCCTGAATTAAACCAGATATTTTTCATTTAGATTCGTATGAATTTAATCTCAGCTAAAATAATGTATGGGTTTCTGCCATATGTGAGCATTCAATTTTTACATAGATAGGGATTGTAGGGCACCACCTATCTATTATCACACTCGAAATCCTTCTTTTTTATTGTTCTTCCGTCGTCTCTTCTTCTTATTATAGCATAACCTCCATTTTGGGTACCATCTCTAGTTTCTCTGCAAAATGTCTTTGGTTAGTTTTTAGAACATTTAGATCCAGTTCCATATTTTTATGCAGGATGAATTCAAATATGCAGGACCACATGGCCCATGGATCATGTTTTTTGACACAGTGTTCCTGGTCTTTATCTGGATCAGGTATTTCTGCACATACAAATTTATCATAATCTTCTGATGATCTTGGTTTATCTTCATTCCTTAGAATAATGATGAATCTTAATTCATATGAGCATGTGGTGGTAACGAGGGCTACGTTTCTGAAATTCAATAGTGTAAAACAACGCACTCGGTATTCCAAAAATATGTTTCTTTGTAATTGTCATCTAAAAGTTCCTTCAATTTAAGTTACAATCTTGTAAATTATCTAAGATTGCCTGCCATTTCGGATTGCATGTAAATGTTATAAATATATTAAGTCTGGTTGGTTTTTTTACCATGCTTGCATACAATTGCCATGGAATCCTGATAATTTTGCATCATGTGCCGGGGACTTCCCACATAAGTTGATGGCAATATTATCATTTTACCAATGCCTTGACCTGATTCGCTATCATTATTGTACAGGCTATCTAAATTGTTATAATTTTCGGCTCTGAGCTGAGTTTGATTCTTTCGAAGAAACAATAATCTTTGAGATTCAATCCTAACATATGGTAAGACAACACAATATTTATATATGTTTACGAACAGCAAGTCTATACTGATAAAATTGTAGCATTCTAAGGCGGCTTCGAGCAGTTCGCCTCTCTTCTCTGTGTTTTGAAGCTTTTCATGCCATCCGAGTTCTCCATTAGGAAAAAAGGTTCAATATTAGGACGGGTTGATTTTAGTGTAGATATTCTTGTACAGAAAAGTCTATGTTTAATGGAGGTTCGCCGTTCTCTCCTACAAAGATGACCCTTGCCGACTCATAGTCACACCAGATTATCACACAAGTATGACAAACACGATCTTTTTTCTTGTTTGTCACACCACTGATTTTTCCACACCATATATTCCTAACTAGTGCTGTTCTAGTTATACTAATTAGTTAAATTAAAAACCTTCAAATTACGTTTTTAACGCAATGTTTCAAGGAAAATTCCCAATGATATTATCACCATTTAAAAGTTTTATTTAATTTCCAATTGATTGAATAATACTGTTATTAATTTTAGTATGGTTACGTGGTTTTTAATTAATCAATAAGGGCTTTCTTATTTATATTAATGACTTGCCATACCGCATAAAGGATAACTATGATATAGTGTTGTTTGCGAATCATACTTCACTTTTGTTTAAACTTAAACGTCAGCAGCTGGTTACTGACGATGTAAATAGCGCGATCTCAAAAGTAGTTCACTGGTTTCAATGTTAACAATTTACTTCTAAATGAAAAAAAAACCAAATGCATTAAGTTTACCCTGCCTCACGTTAGGCAGGTGAAAACTTTTGTGATGATAAAGGGTGAAGAATTAAATCCTGAAAATAGCACAGTATTCTTAGGCCTAACTTTGGATGCTAAGCTTCAGTGGGGCCCACATATAGATAAATTGTCAAAGAAGCTAAGCTCCGCAGCATATGCTGTTAGAAAAATTCGTAATTTAACTGACATAGAGACGGCCCGTTTAGTATGCTTTAGCCATTTTCATAGTCTAATGTCGTATGGTATTCTGTTGTGGGGAAATGCTGCCGACATCCAGACTATCTTTGTTTTGCAGAAAAGAGCTGTTCGATCAATTTATAAATTAAGCCCGAGACACTCTCAGGGAGAAATTTAAGGAGATTAATGTAATAAACTGCCGAGCAATGAAAAAGTTCCACCCACAAAATGCCGACAAACACCTTAAAATTAATTTTTTCACGTTTAATTTAAAATTTTAACACAATATTTATGTTTTTAGTTGGTTATATTCTTATGCGCTTTTAAATGTACTTCAATATTGCAGACGGCGTCATTAAGCTAGACTTTCCCGTTTAGGAGTAATTTGGTGCTATGTCACTGGAACTTTTTCATTGCTCGTTAGTGTAACTGAGCCTCCTCAGTATATTGATGAAAATCTTTTATATGCCCATAAAATATAAAATTGTTTAAAAAATACAATGATATCCATAACATAAATACTAGTAACAAACACAAATTTGTAGTACCTACCTACAACAAGGCTCAAGAAAATAGGTGGCTCGTTTAGATGTCAATGTGTACGCTTTTATAATAAGCTTCCAAGCCACGTACAAGATCTAAGGGTTAATACATTCTAATCATTCATTAAACGTAAGTTGTGCCAGAAAGCGTTTTTGAGGACAAAAAAGCTTGGGATTGAGCTGCTCCAATTAATTTTGTTTTTTTTTTTATATTTTGCACCGTGAATTTAGTTTTTTAACTATTTTTTTTGGTTTTCTTGCAATGACAAGAATATTTACTTTTTATTGCATTTTTTTTTAATTATTGTGAATGTAAAGACGATCATTCTTTTTTATTTTAATTTATCGTAAGTTTTTAATCATGGTCTGGCAGTTTGAGTTGTTTATGCGGCCTTCCCGAATGCCTTTTTTTCTTGGTATTGTTCGTCAATTCGTTGAGCTCCTTAAATTCTGGACACGGTTATTGACAAATGCGTGCACTGACTGGACAGGTCCTCTCAATCTGGCTGGTTCTTTCCTCAAAAGACCATTTCAGACATCAGTCTACATGATCTTCACATGGTCTAACCATAATTTTGTCTGGACTTAAAATATGATCGACATGTTTGTACAAATCAACTTACAGAAATAAATAATTTATCATTTATATTTTTATTTAATTAAGATGCCAGCTTTCACAAACGTCGTTGGTTCTGTGCCTTTGACCAACTATGTTCATCATTTAGCCATTGTCGGGCCATGTATCTATGCTATGATCTGTTCTCCGCTCAATTCATGAGATTCTGTTTTATGTACTCCCATCCGTTTTTAACCAGTTCTAACGCGGTGTCAATGCCGTACACCGTCCCACATTTCTTTTATATAGTTTAATGATAAAATCAAAATCAAATGTTTTTTATTTCACATAGGCCTACATGGGCACTTATAAAACGTCGACAAGAGGTGCACGGTTCGGGTGAGTCGTTTCCTGTGGAGAAGAACCGGCAAGAAACTCCACGGTTACTCTTTTAAAAAAATTGGTTTGTTTTTACAATATTTCCATGTTACAGTATTAGTGCTTAGATATGGGGGGACAACGTAGGCCCGACAATAAGTCGTAAGAAACTAAAAAAAAATTGTATAAACGAGAGAGTTAACAAATGTTAACAAGCGTCTAGAAATCTAGAAGGCCTACAATGTTCACACATTCACAAAACAATCAGTAAAAGAATCTATACAAAGGAAAAAATATTTATCAAGACTAAATTTAACATGTGGCACAAATGTTGTTATCAGTGCTGTAACTATTCATAGCAAAGGGCTATAAAGATTATTGAAATCATTGTAAAAAGTCTAATTAAAAGAAAGAAAAAAACTAAAAATGAGATTGAGAATAGTTAAAGACATCCACATATTTGTGCCGTTTATGAGTTACCAGGGAAGCCGCATGCGCAGAAGGAGCTAAAATTTTTATCTTCAACGTAGTCCTTGATTTTGCAATATGCTTTTTTAATAAGGACACGTTTGATGTAGTTTTTGAACTTTCTATCAGTCAATTCTATAACTGGCTTTGGCAACTTGTTATAAAAGCGTATACTGTTTATAAGAAAAGACTTGCTAGTTTTCGTTAATCTGAATTTGGGTATTACAATTTCATGCCCTCGATTTTTGCGGACATACAAAATACATTCCAATATATAAAGAGAAGGTAAGAGTCAGTATATCGATCTCTTTAAATTTTTCTCTGAGGGACTCTCGTGGACTCATTTTATAGATTGCGCGGATTGCCCTCTTTTGTAAGATGAAAATTGAGTCAACGTCTGCTGCTGATCCCCACAGCAGAATGCCATAAGACATAATACTGTGGAAATAAGCATAGTATACTAACCTTGCTGTGGCTACATCGGTTAACTGCCTTATTTTCCTTACTGCATATGCAGCTGAACTTAACCGACCCGAAAGAGTTCTAATGTGCGCGCCCCACTGCAATTTTGAATCGATAGTGATCCCTAAGAATACAGTTTCCTTTATAACTTCAAGATTTTTACCGTCAAGATTTAAATTTAGGTCACGTTGTGGTACATTTGGTAAGGAAAACTTCAGACATTTTGTTTTTTACGCATTCAGTAAAAGATTGTTAGCTGCGAACCATTTAGAGAGAACAATTAGACTTTCGTTGACATGTAAGACATCCGTATCTTTCCTATCTATTTTAAAAATTAGCGAAGTATCATCAGCAAATAGAATTATATCCGATAATTTGGCCATCATAAAAGGGAGATCATTAATGTAAACAAGAAAAAGGAAAGGGCCGAGAATTGAATCTTGGGGCACGCCCATCTTGACTAGAGACCCAGAGGACGTCGCCCCATTAACATTTACTTTTTGCTGTCTGTTTGATAAATAGGAAAGCACAAGATCAGCAGATTTTCCTCGAATTCCGTAGTGGTGTAATTTACAGATCAGTGTGTTGTAGTCGACGCAGTCGAACGCTTTCGAGAGATCACAGAAAATGCCAATGGCATCCTGGGACTTCTCCCAAGATTCCAAGATGTGGCTGATGAGTTTTACTCCCGCGTCCGTTGTCGACCTACCTTTCGTGAAACCAAACTGTTGGCTATGCAGGATGTTATTTGAATTGAAGTGAGACAACATCTGTTCCAGCATGATTTTTTCATAGATTTTACTCAATGCTGGAAGCACGTATATAGGCACGTATATAGGATTAGAGGGATCACTCTTACAGCCTGATTTGAAAATTGGTACTACTTTACTGTGTTTCATTAAGTCAGGAAAAGTGCCGCTGTTCAAACATTGATTGAATATGCCTGTTAGGACAGGAGCAATTGAGTCAATAATATCTCCAAGAACCCTAACGGATATCCCCCACAAGTCTTCAGTATTTTTTACGTTGACTTTTGAACGCGTTTTTAATTGTATCAATACAAATTGATTTAAATTTAAAGGTTGGTATGTCTTTAGTAAAGTTTTCTTTAAGAAGAGCTTCAGCTAATTTAGATGAGGAGGGAAGAGACTTCGTAACCTCTAACGGAATGTTGGTAAAGAAATTTTCTAATGTCTCAGCGACTTCTTGCTTACCAGAAATGGTTTGATTAGATATTTTCAAAGACAACTCATTCTGATCGCTTTGTTGTGTCTTTCCAGTTTCTCTATTAATTATTTGCCACACAGTTTTTATTTTATTATTAGAAACACCAATTTTGTTAATTATTATTTGAGATTTTGCTTGAGCGCAGACTCTTTTGAATATTTTGGAATATTTTCTAACATAAGTATGAAAAACTTGATCGGAAGTCAAAGATTTTTCGTAATATAAATTATATAAGATATCTCGGCTTTTTCTTAAGCCTTCATTCACTAAATTTCGATTTGGAATTGTTGACTTTAACTGTTTTTAAAGGACACGTTTTATTGAATTCTTGGCAAACTGTAGAAAACAACGTGCCGTAATTTATATTGGGGTCTTTTGAATTAAAACTGGCATTACAAAGGTTGCTAAAAACATTATTATTAAAAGAATTTAATTTATTTTTAGTGAGACGTCTTAACCGAATTGATTATTTAGCTAGGTTAATTTTTTTATCTGACTCAAAAGATACTAGTTGACCAGTATGGTCTGACCTAACGCCACTAATTAAAAACGAATCTTTAACTTTACAATTAGTGAATACATTATCTATGCACGTAGCTGAAGTTGCAGTTATTCTTGTCGGTTCATTAAATAAATATTTTAAGTTAAATGATTTAAACAATGAGATGAGCTTACATTTTTCAGGTGAATTGACTAACAGATCTATATTTAAGTCACCACAAACAAAAACTAATTTATTATCTCTGAAAAGTTTACTTAATAATTCTTCCATTGTAATTAAAAATAATGACAAGTTTGATGCTGGTGGTCTGTAAACACACAAGATAGTATGCCCCTCGACCTCTGCACATGCTACCTCACATAAGCGATCAACAGAGTAAGCAGTGATATCCTTTCTTTCCTTATATTTAAGATGACTATTACAAAGTATCAGGGTACCACCACCCACTGTGGATCTGTTGTACGCGCTGGCAACTGAAAAATTATTTACATTAAACAACATCCAATCTGATTTTAACCAAGTTTCACAAAAACATAAGATATCCATGTGGTATTTATCTACTAACAATTCCACGTCTAAAATTTTGCCGGAGAAGCGATTTATATTTTGATGATATAGAAAAATAATACTATTCGTCTTCTCTTTTGTCGGCTCTAATAGTTTAAATAATCTACAGTAGTATTATCAGAAAAACTAGATAATACTGTTAAATCACTAAACCTAGTCTCAGTTAAATCATCAATAACTGCGTGTATATTAATTAAAAGCTAACAATGTAGCTAATAAATGTCGACTATTTTTGGGAATAAACATATGGTTCCCAATCAAAACAAAATCACTAACAAAATTGTTAACAACACCGATAGTAACACTTTTTACCGTTAAATAAAGAAAAAAACATCTTAAGTATTAAAACCTAACGCAACAGTAAAAGTGTCTTCCAATAACGACGTAAAAGGGTTCGCAAAGGATACCCAAACGCTAACACCGAAGATAAACAGCAAAACGATAACCAGTGTATTAATGTGTGTTACGTGTTACTGTGATTAACAAAAAAAAACTAAAAGTGTGATAATAAAACATTCTATAATATCACCACTGCAATAATATTAAACTTTGAAAAATTAAAGTGTTCTAGTAACTGTTACCATTTTTGTAAAAAATTAAAGTAATTTTTCAGTCCACCGTCATTCTAATGAAAGTGCCAAGTATAAAATCTAACAAGTGATCAAGTTGAACCACCACTGTCAACAACCAGTTGGCCTCGAGGATAACAACGTTGCTTTAATATCGCTGCTTCATTAGATGCGAGTTCAAATCCCAGTTCGGCGCAGAACTTTTGGCAAGTTTCTTTGGAATATATAATATTATGGATTCCTTTGAAAAACATAACATTTCGGTCAAAACACCGCACCCAATCAATGACAGACATTTCAAAAACGGCTGACAACACTAGATCATAGTAGTAGTTCCATCAACCTGACGATAGATGGCAGCTCTAACAGTTTGCCGAACATATCTATCGGCGAAAGTGACTCACAGATACAGGAACTTAGAAGTGAGATAGACAAATTAAAGCACGAACTAATTTCAGCTCATGACGAAATTATCAGACTGTCGTTAGAATTTTTTTTTGTATTTTTTTTTTTCTTCTTTTGATCTGCCATCAGTCTTCATAGACTATAATCAGATGTGTTCACGGGTCAATGTCTTGTAGAGTGCTTCCTCCAGTGAGGACAGCTACTCTTCTTCAGTACAACATAGCTATCATCTGTTATGCAGCTTCATTACATCATGCCTTTTAAGACGGTTGGTGTAATTTTGGCACATTAATTGGACTGCTAGTTCGTTTGGGTGAAGAGACAGTCGCTGCTTGTATGTCGCCCCAGTTGATCGAATTTCTTCTTTAACTGTGGTCATTTGTAACTTTTGGTGTATTTCATTGTTTGTGATAAACCAGTGAGCGTTGCTAATCGTTCTCAGTATGATGTTCTGCAGACGCTGAAGCATCGAGATGTTTAAATCACTGGCACTACCCCACAATTGTATGTCATACATTCAGACAGGCTTAAGAACATTTTTATAGATAAGCAGTTTATTATCTGTAGACAATTTACTGTTTCGACCAAGCAGCCAGTGTAGGAGTCGATACCGAATGTTGAGTTCCTCTCGTTTACACTTGATATGATTTTTCCATGTCAAGCGGCGGTCCAAATGCATACCCAGGTACCTAACACTGTCCTCGTGCGGTAAAGTGGTGCCTCCTAGTTTTACAGGTGGGCGGGGTTGCCCCTTCTCAGTGAGTAAAGGTGACTTGCACAGACTTAGATGTACTGGCTTTGATTTTCTGGCTTTGATTTTCCAAGTTAGAAAGGAACTAAAAAGTTAAGTTACAAAACTTAATGCAAAGCATGAGTTAGTCAAAACAGCAACTAAAAAATTAACAAGCGAGATAACACCAACCAAAAAGAAACATAGTATTTACTGTGCACCTAAATCAAAAAACATTTCATGCAACATGCACGAAAACACAGCAGTATTCAAATTTAGCAACTAAAGTTAGGCCAAAGTCAAATTAAATAAAGAAAACTTTAGGATCCATGAATAAAACCCAGACTGAGATACACCCTCACAAACTAAACAAAATGCATGAAAAACACATGCATGCTTGATTTGAGTCTCGTAATAAATTTCTTAAATTCTGGTGCTTATAGTTTCAGAACAATTGTTGCTGGTACATTTTCAAATAGAAGAGCAGTTTCCTTTATTCTTACGGTCCTGCTTTAAGCAACAATTTGCCGCCTTTACTGCTCTCAATCACAATCAGTGAGTTTTCATCCATTCCTACATCAGGGAAGGTCCTGTTTTAAGCAACAATTTGCCGCCTTTACTTCTCTCAATCACAATCAGTGAGTTTTCATCCATTCCTACATCAGGGAAGGTCCTGTTTTAAGCAACAATTTGCCGCCTTTACTGCTCTCAATCACAATCAGTGAGTTTTCATCCATTCCTACATCAGGGAAGGTCCTGCTTTAAGCAACAATTTGCCGCCTTTACTGCTCTCAATCACAATCAGTGAGTTTTCATCCATTCCTACATCAGGGAAGGTCCTGCTTTAAGCAACAATTTGCCGCCTTTACTGCTCTCAATCACAAACAGTGAGTTTTCATCCATTCCTACATCAGGGAAGGTCCTGCTTTAAGCAACAATTTGCCGCCTTTACTGCTCTCAATCACAATCAGTGAGTTTTCATCCATTCCTACATCAGGGAAGGTCCTGCTTTAAGCAACAATTTGCCGCCTTTACTGCTCTCAATCACAAACAGTGAGTTTTCATCCATTCCTACATCAGGGAAGGTCCTGCTTTAAGCAACAATTTGCCGCCTTTACTGCTCTCAATCACAATCAGTGAGTTTTCATCCATTCCTACATCAGGGAAGGTCCTGCTTTAAGCAACAATTTGCCGCCTTTACTGCTCTCAATCACAATCAGTGAGTTTTCATCCATTCCTACATCAGGGAAGGTCCTGCTTTAAGCAACAATTTGCCGCCTTTACTGCTCTCAATCACAAACAGTGAGTATTCATCCATTCCTACATCAGGGAAGGTCCTGATTTAAGCAACAATTTGCCGCCTTTACTGCTCTCAATCACAATCAGTGAGTTTTCATCCATTCCTACATCAGGGAAGGTCCTGCTTTAAGCAACAATTTGCCGCCTTTACTGCTCTCAATCACAATCAGTGAGTTTTCATCCATTCCTACATCAGGGAAGGTCCTGCTTTAAGCAACAATTTGCCGCCTTTACTGCTCTCAATCACAATCAGTGAGTTTTCATCCATTCCTACATCAGGGAAGGTCCTGCTTTAAGCAACAATTTGCCGCCTTTACTGCTCTCAATCACAAACAGTGAGTATTCATCCATTCCTACATCAGGGAAGGTCCTGATTTAAGCAACAATTTGCCGCCTTTACTGCTCTCAATCACAATCAGTGAGTTTTCATCCATTCCTACATCAGGGAAGGTCCTGCTTTAAGCAACAATTTGCCGCCTTTACTGCTCTCAATCACAATCAGTGAGTTTTCATCCATGCCTACATCAGGGAAGGTCCTGCTTTAAGCAACAATTTGCCGCCTTTACTGCTCTCAATCACAATCAGTGAGTTTTCATCCATTCCTACATCAGGGAATGATGTAGACGGCACAGTGTTGATGTAAAAAGGTTCACTTGCTTGATTTGGAGTAGTTGAGTTGTCCGAACTTGCCGACGGTACCGGTGCACTTGCAAGCGTAAACGTTGTCTGAATAGGTATATCTGCATCTGTAGACTCTTCTGTAATAGCCTGTTAAATATCCCTGGCGTAGTAAATTTTATATTACTGCTGACATATATTAATGGTGGTAAAAGTCTGCGGACCGTCAGTTTCACCATGTAAAACATCAATTATTTCGTCCAAACCCACTAGAAAAAAAAAACGGCAAAAGCCTTATACAATGGCAACACTGTCATTATTAATCCCTCGTAAGATTTCCGATATTCGATCCAAATCTATTACTGGAATAGATTTCTTACATTAGTTTATAAATGGGTAGGTGGATAAATGGTGTTTGCAAGATATTTTGTACGTTGCATCTTTTAGTGGCAATAAATAAATAACTTAGCTTTAACTTAATTAACTAATGAAATATCGAAAGTCGGCCATTTTGTTTCTACAAAATGCGCAAAATCTAATCTATCAGAACAAGTGGTGGGTACCCACATTACTATTATAAGTTATCTAGAAGTGTATTATGGATGTAAGCATGGTATTGTCCCGTGTGGTGTCGGACGTAAAGAATGTCATTATCCCATATCATCCCGTGGGTGTCGTAACTAAGGCTAAGACTAAGGGACATACCAGATAATGGGCAGCATCGTTCTCTGTACACTAACTACAATCGCCAACCCGCCTGCCAAGCGTGGCGATTATGGCAAACCTCCCCAAACCGAAATGAAAAGCATAAAGGAAAAAGGCCGCTAGTGCCCGGCACAACTTCGAAGAACCCTTGACTACAGTAGCGGTCAAGGCTATGGCGTGGAAGGGGTGCGGAGAATCCCCGGACGAGAGACGGCTACCAGAATTCA
The DNA here is from genome assembly GCA_945859665.1 of Anorthoa munda. Classification (NCBI taxonomy): domain Eukaryota; kingdom Metazoa; phylum Arthropoda; class Insecta; order Lepidoptera; family Noctuidae; genus Anorthoa; species Anorthoa munda. The sequence goes on along the minus strand of OX243893.1, from coordinate 52,724,290 downwards.
AACCGAACGACTGGCCCTGACAACATTTAACACACGCGTACACTCCAGACCGACGAGAAGATCATTAAACTCGAGAAAGAATTGAGCAGGTTACGATGGAGTATCATAGGGTTAGTCTGAAGTCCGAAGAGATGCTTGGTAATCCTTAAATGCGGTAATTTGCTCTTCTTCCGAAAGGGTGACTGGCAGTCCCTGGGTGGATCGTCCACAAATCTCTAGTGACCAACGTAGTAAAGATCGAGAGTGTGTCGATATCCTAAAGATATTCGCTGCAGGTTTTACAAGTCTACGCCTCGTCTTCGGCACACTCCGACGACGAAGTAGAGACCATGTATGAGGACATTTCCAGAGCCATACATGGTCACAAAACTCACTTCACCGTGGTCATGAGAGACTTGAGCAAACGAAGCCGGTGATGAGCTGCGAGTGGGGCAATTTGGATTTGGACGACGGAACCACCGGGGCTACCTACTAGCCAGTTTTGTGGTCTAGCCAGTTTTGTGGTCTAGCCAGTTTTGTGGTCTAGCCAGTTTTGTGGTCTAGCCAGTTTTGTGGTCTAGCCAGTTTTGTGGTGAATGATGAAATCCTTCCAAAAAAAGTGTGAGCACAGGAATTGGAGCTGGCAGAGCCCAGGTGGTGCAACAAAAAATGAGACAGATTGCATCATGTCGACGAAGAAGCATTTATATTCAACGATGTATCTGTGATCCAAGCGGTGAAAACTGGAAGATATTTAACGATGTCTCTGTGATCCACGCGGTGAAAAGCGGAAGACCTTCAACGATGTCTCTGTGATCTACGCGGTGAAAAGCGGACTACCTTCAACGATGTCTCTGTGATCCACGCGGTGAAAACCGGAAGTGATTACCGCATGGTAAGAGGCACATTGAACTGAAATATTAAGCTGGAAAGGTCTCGACTGTTAGTCTTCGCTCCGTCTAGCACAGATCTAGATCCAAAACTCTGAGAGCTTTCAGCACCCCAGAATCGTTTCGGGTGCCTAGGGAGCTCCGTCGACGATTACAATGATGGGTTCGTGGAAACTGTTCATACGGTTGGATCTAAGTTTTTGACGTCAAGTTAGGATGGTTTGGCCTGCAGAGGTGGGCCAAACACACTAGCCAGGCGGTGCCGGCCCACCTCTGCGAAGAATCGTTGTTTCGGAAGAATCGTTGTTGCGGAAGAATCGTTGTTGCGGAAGAATCGTTGTTGCGGAAGAATCGTTGTAGTGGAAGAATCGTTGTAGCAGAAGAATCGTTGTAGCGGAAGAATCGTTGTAGCGGAAGAATCTTTGTTGCGGAAGGAGAATCTTTGTTGCGGAAGGAGAATCTTTGTTGCGGAAGAATCTTTGTTGCGGAAGAATCTTTGTTGCGGAAGAATCTTTGTTGCGGAAGAATCTTTGATGCGGAAGAATCTTTGATGCAGAAGAATCCTTGTTGCGGAAGAATCTTTGTTGCGGAAGAATCTTTGTTGCGGAAGAATCTTTGTTGCGGAAGAATCGTTGTAGCCTCGACCCTTTTAGTCCCTTAATCGGCTTGCCGACGATATATTGGTCATGGCTGGACTTTAAAATGAACATGGATTTTAAAATGAATATGGATTCTAAAATGAATTTGGATTCTAAAATGAATTTTGCTTCTAAAATGAATTTTGCTTCTAAAATGAACATGGATTTTAAAATGAACATGGATTTTAAAATGACAAAGTGATGTTGAATGCTCATGTTGCACCCACTCCTATCAAGGTCAGAGACTCTACACTGGACTGACTGAGACTCTACACTGGACTGACTGAGACTCTGACTCTACTCTCTCTCTCTCTCTCTAATGTCTACATGGGACTAACAGTCCAGTTGGGTAGGGCGAATTTCGAGAAAGAAGTCAACCGTGGAATCCGATGCGACTAGGCAGCGGCGTCTTGACGGTGGCTCCACCGCGCGTGATATCACCAAACCAACGATATCATCTGCCTGCCCTTATCCCATGTTACTTGGGGTCGACGCAACACGTTTGCTTCTTCCATACCGTTCTATCCCCCGTCATGTTATTACTGACTCCCTTTTCTTTCATATCACTCCTCACGCAGTCCATCCATCTTTTCTTTGGCCTTCCTCTCCCTCTCCATCCATCCACATTTATATTCATAACTCTTTTAGTAATATGCGTTTCATCCCTCCTCATCACATGACCATACCAGGACAAACGGTTTCCTTTCAACTTTTCTGCCACTGGCGCCACTTTCAAACTGCCTCTAATATACTCATTTCTCACTTTATCCAATCTCGTCACGCCGCACATCCATCTCAACATTCTCATCTCTGCTACATGCAATCTCCTTTCATCCATCTTTTTCACAGCCCAACATGCCGATCCATACAGTATGACAGGTCTAATCACGGACTTGTAGATTCCACTTTAACTTGAGGGGCATCCGTGGGTCGCAAGTTGTTCCAGTGACCTGTCGCCATTTCATCCATCCTGAGTTGATCCGGTGCGTTACGTCTCGGTCTACCTCGCCATTTCCTTGGACAAGCGACCCTAGGTACCGAAAGTCGGAGCAGATTGGTATGGGTGTTCCAGCGAGAACTTGTAGCGTTACGAGTAGTTCAGATGGGCTGAGCTACACGTAAGCCTCGTTAATAAAAATAAAAGTAATTACAAACTAAAAATTAAGAAAAGGAGTATAAGATTAAGGTCCGGCTTCGCACGACGTGGGCAGCTAACCAGGGAACAGGACGGGCAGGTAGGTTGAAGTGTAGGCAGCAGGTCGATTAGGCAGGCAGCACGGAGCAGGTCGGGCAGGTAGGTAATGTAGGCAGCAGGTCAACTAGGCATGCAGCTGGACTGACAGGAACTCCTCGAGTCGTGGTATGCTCGAGAGTGACAGATGAGCAGGCACCACGACAGTCTAGCAGGCACACGGAGGTAAATCAGACACAGTATAACACGCACGATATATTAAACTTGAGCACTTAGTTTAGTAGTACGTTGCAGATAGTATTACTCATACACAAGCTGGATATTAAGGTTTAGAGACTTTCCAGAATAGAAGATACATTTTGTATTTTAGTGCTTAGTAATTATGCGACTTTTCGGATTCAGACCCGATTCCAGACTGCCAAGCCCTCGGCCTTTCCGTCTTTTATATCCACCGCTTGACAGAATCAGAATCAGAATTTAAGTTAGTGACATCTTGTTGTCATAAAAAAGTGCAACCTGCCAGTATTCAAAACAGCCAGTAATATTCAATCCAAAACCTTTTCGATGAATTCTGAGAGCGTGTAAATTAATTTTCAATTTATAAAATACAATATTTGAGCTAACCATATTGATAAAAAGAATTTAAATTATATAAATCAAAAGTAATCTTCATAGACTAAGCTAGTAAGAAGCTCTATGACAGAAAATTTAAAAGGAAAAGTATTGACAGCTTGACAACCTGACGTAGGTGTCATAACATTGAAAAATATGATTATTTTATAAGAAAACGAATCGTTTTAGACCGATTCGCAGAATAATAATGTAAACGTATAAAGGATGCGAAGTATAAGTATATGATGTAAAATGTATTGGCATGGAATAATATGAAGTAAGTATTAAGAGACCTAAGTGTGAATTAGGTGAGAACACCAGCTCACTCAGTGAAATAACTAAAATATGTGGTTTAAAATAGCGAAATACCACATTTCCCCAACAACCCCGGAAAATTTTCAACTCCATTGAAAATTTTGAAGGTTAAAATAAGTCCTTGCTCCAACACACAACATCTTTCATACTTTCGTCAAACACTCTCATTCATTCACACGTAGGGGATATGGTTCACATTCAATGACGCATACTCCAACAAAGAAATATTTATATTGTAATTACGAAGGCTTTTTTTTAATTAGGTGTCGTAACCCGCACCTGTTTGAAAACCCAATTTAGAAGAGAGCATTAGGGCTTATTTAACGAGTTGCTTATCCGCTCAAGAGCATTAGGGCTTATTTAACGAGTTGCTTATCCGCTCGAAAAGTTTAAAGTTTAAGAAAAACCCCAAGTTTAAGAGACACTCGAGTTTAAGAGAGCCCAAGAGGAACTTGAGTTTAAGAGAGCTCAAGAGTAACTTGAGTTTAAGAGAGCTCAAGAGTAACTTGAGTTTAAGAGAGCTCAAGAGTAACTTGAGTTTAAGGTTTAGAGGGTTTTAAGAATACCTCTAAGAAAAGATAATGCATTAGGGGCTTATTTAATGAGTTGCTACCGCTCAAAAAAAAGGAATAATGCATTATAGCCTTATTCAGAGAAAATAAAAACTGAAAGTCGAAAAGAACTCGACAGTTAGAAGAAAGAAAGAAGATAGAGATGAGTCATGAGTAATATATGAAGAATGAATTTATTTACATAATTATATACCTACATTATATTTTAAAATCTTTAATATGCCATTTAGCTTGGTTGCCATTAGGATCCTCTAGTATATAAACTAATGGGGATAGTTTCTGCAACACAGTGGACTTCACATATTTTGGCGCTAATTTTGCGCTGAAATAAGTCCCAGCCTGACTATTTACATAGTTTCTTCGCCAGACTGTATCTCCTACGTTATATTCTTTAAAGGAATGACTTTCGTTGTAACGAGAAGAGTTACGAGTATGAGCCATATGGAGGGCTATCTGAACTTTATCGAAAGTTGCAGACAATAAACCTATGTTAGTAGCATAGATGTCCCTAGGTAGAAACACGATTTCATCAAGATTATTAGTTGGCGTATAAAGTGAGCCAGAAGTTACTGTTTCTCGTCCAAAGAGCAAAAAGTTAGGAGAGAAACCAGTGGTAGTATTTATTGTACTATTCATAGCAAATTGGACTTTAGGTAGGTAGATGTCCCAAGATCTATGGTCTTCACCAACCAAAGATGACAAGGCTGTGATTATAGTACGATTGTATCTTTCAGTGGGATTTACTTGAGGGCAATAGTGAGGAGAAAAAAATATGTATGGTATGTTATATCTGCCCAGGAAGTTGCGAAATTCTTGGGATTGGAATTGCGATCCATTGTCCATGATAATAGTCTGAGGTATTCCATGAATTAGAAAAACAAAATTCTCCAAGCTAGAGACGATGTTAGCACTAGTAGCTCGTTTTAGTGGAAAGATCAGGGAATATTTAGTAAAACAACAGTTAATCACTAAGATAAATTGATTTCTACGTCTAGTCATAGGTAGAGGACCCATTAGATCCAAAGAAATTGTTTGAAAGGGCCTGGCACAAATTTTTGGTTTACCCATAAGGCCAAAGGGAGAGTGATTTGCGTGTTTGTAAGTTAGCAATTTTCGCAGGTAGAAATTATTTTAGCGATTTCCTTAAACATAGCAGGCCAGTAATATAGAAGTGATAATTTTTTATAAGATTTAAAAATTCCTAAATGAGGCTGATCTGGGGATCCATGGTTATCCTTGACAAGAGTTTCCCGGAGATTAGGATGAGGAACTTCTTTCCACGCGAAATCTTCAGTTAATGCGTAGGGAGATTGAGAATAGCGGAATAATTTATTTTCGCGAATTGTATAATTGGGATATTGATCAGGATTGTTACGACATTCCAAAAGTAGTTTGTTATAGTGTTCCAATACTGGAGTTTCGGATTGGGGATTAAGTAAGATAGGATTAACACCAAGTGGACATGGTGTAGAATTACGAGATAGTAAATCAGGAACTAAATTGTCTTTACCTCTTTTATGTTTTAGAATAAAATTAAAAGACGACAACCTGAGAGCCCACCGCGCGAGCCTACCGGATGGATTGGATAATTTTAGAAACCATTTAAGTGCTGCGTGATCTGTGTAAACAGTGAATTGTTTACCATTATCGATATAACAACGCCAATGCTCTAAAGCTGAAATTACCGCAAGAGTTTCTCTTTCTGTAGTTAAGTAATTGCGCTCGTTTTTATTAAGAGATTTGCTCATATACGCTATAACTACCTCTTTATCGTCCTTTATTTGTGTTAACATACCACCGATGCCAAAGTTAGAAGCATCGCAATGTACAGAGAAAGAGAGATTATAGTCAGGACAAGCTAGTATAGGAGTAGTAACAAGAGCTTCTTTTAGTTTATTAAAAGCTAGAGTAGCATCTTTATCCCAAATGAATTTAGGGGCGTTTTTACCGGAAGAAGTTAATTTATTAAGTGGAGTTGCAATTGTGCTGAAGTTAGGAATAAAACGACGAAACCAGCTACAAGTTCCGATAAATTTTCTCACTTCCTTACGAGTAGTGGGAGTAGGAAATTCGAGTATTGCTTTAATTTTAGCCGGATCTGAGCGTAAACCGTTTTCATCTACAATGTAACCTAAGTATTTTAGTTCATTTTTAAAGAATTGACTTTTATTGAAGTTAATAGTTAATTTAGCAAATGTTAATTTCTCAAGAACTCTAACTAGATAAGAGATATGCTCTTCAAATGATTCAGAAATGATTATTATGTCATCAAGATAACAAAAGACCTTATTGTCAAATTCAGGAGTAAAAAGCATGTCCATAAGTCTTTGCTGAGTAGCCGGAGCATTAGTTAAACCAAAGGGCATGATAACAAAGCGATACATTCCTCTACCAGGGACATAAAAAGCTGTTTTATCTTTATCTGCTTCTTCTTTCAAAGGAATTTCCCAAAATGCCTTAGCAATATCGATGCTTGAAAGAAATTTAGCGTTTTTAAGGTTATCTAAGATTTCATTAACAAATGGAAGGCTGTACGCGTCTCTACGAGTAACTGAATTTAATTTACGACTATCAACACAGAAACGCCATTCGCCATCCTTTTTAGGTGTAATGATAACCGGAGAAAGCCAAGGACTTTCGCATTTTTCAATAACACCCCATTCTAACATTTTATCGACTTCTATAATGAGAGCTTTTTGTTTTTCAGGAGAAAGACGATAACAACGTTGTTTTATAGGCAGAGTATCACCAGTATCGATATGGTGACTAATAAGATGAGTGCGGCCCAGTACTCCTCTACTTTCGAAAGATATAGTTTTAAATCGTTTAATCATGTCATCCGCGATAGTTTTTTGCTCTAAAGAGAGATTAGTATAAGGAAGTACTTGTTTAAAAGTTTCAGTAACCACTGAACATTTAGTATTTGTTTTAAAAGCTGAAGAAAGTATATGTGGAATAAGATTAAACTTTTTCCAAAAGTCGACTCCTAAGATAATCGATGGAGATATATTTGGGAATACGAAGGCTTGGATTAGATGAGTTTGATTATTGTATCTAATCGGAATGTCAATTGAGCCAAGGGATTTACTTTTATCATTACTGGCAGTAGTAATCATCATTGAAACAGACTTGGATAACGTGAAGCCTAATTTTAAAATTTCTAATTGGGAGTTATTACCCAGTATTGTAATAGAACTACCACTATCTAGTAAGCCGGAAAATATTTTTTTATTGATGGAAATATCAATAAAAGGACGATTAAAATCTTTTTCATTATCGTATAGTGAAGTTATTTTGTAACAATGAAAGAAATTTTTTATGATTTGTAACCAATCATGCCAGTCTGATTGATTAAAGTTTTTATTACCCAAATCGTTGTTTAGTTTTTTGAGTTAGTTTTATTACAATTAGGGCAATTAGTAGATTTAACATCTTTTAAACCACATTTAAAACATATTAATGTACGAGGTTGCGAGCAATTAGTTAGTGTATGACCATTAGTGCGGCAGCGTACACAAAAAGCATTAAGATTAACTTTATTAATTGTATTAACCTGAGGTTTATTGTTAAAACGATTAAAATTTGTTCTAGGCGAAAACGCGTTAAACGTCGAGTTAAAAGATTTATAGTTAAATTCGGCAGTTAAGGGATTATTTGAAGTTTGAGGTTCGTTAAAACGTTTCTCTTTGTCTAGGAATTCTTCATATTTTTGACAACATGAAATAAGCGCAAGAATAGAATTAATATTATTATTCGCGATATAAGGTGAGTAACAAGGTCGGATGTTACGAATAATGATTTGGAGTTTTTTAGTTTCCGATAGTTTCTCTGACAGTCTGGAAAACATGCCAGTTAGTATGGAAACAAAAATAACTATAGGTTCATCCTTGCCTTGAGTTCTTTTATTAATGGCTTCTAATAATTTATGGTCATAGTCAAAACCACCAAAATCAGTTACCACGCATGATCCAATAATTTGTTAGCAGTAATATTCCTAGAAATACTAAATTCCTGAATTTTCTGGATAAATGAGCGCGGACAAGAGTTTCCGTCGTATTTTATTCGTTTTAATTCGTTAAGGGAATTATTGGGAATAGAGTCTAGGGGTTGAGGCTGAAATTCGGGGAGTATAGTATGAAACATCGTCTCATTAGGGCTATTAGGAGTAGAAGAGGGACGGTTGACTACTATAGGTTGAGGGTTGATGTCGATGGAAACAGTTACTAAGGAATTAAATTTTGATTCCAAGGTGAGGAATCTCTCTTTAATTTGAGATAAACGATTTGCCTCTGAGGGATCTGAATCAATATCAATCCTCTCTAATCGATGAAATAGATGATTAATAAAAGTTTTAATTTTTTTGTTGAGTTTATGGTTGCCCTGTTCTAATGATAATATTTTTGATTCGATATAATTTAGTGTAGTGGTAAGTTCGTTCAAATCAGTTTTAACCTCCAATATCGAGTCTAAAATATCTTCAGAGGGAGTAAGAGGTGCGAGTTGAAGAATTTGTTTTTTAAGCTGAATTACTGTATCTTTTGGTTCCTCTAATCTAATTTTCTATTTCATATTCAAGTTCCACTTTGTTTAAAAGTTCAAACAAAATAATTCTATCCATGATTAAAAGATGGAAGAGGATAAAAATGTGTTAAAGGGTGGTAAATGAGGGTGAGGGTTAATGAGTGCTAAAGGCGACTCAAGAGAGTAGAGTTGAGGTCAAGAGTTACAGAAAACTCAAGTTTAAGAGGACTTTAAGAGGTGAGTGTAGGGTAGTGAAGTATTAGAGAGTTATGTGTTATGGAACGTTATGGTAACGACTATAGGATATTCTCCTACAGTACGTCGTAGAGTAAACCAAACCCCAGCTTGTGAGTGACCACGAATGGTTTTAAAAACACTTCCAAGTGAAGAATGGGTGCCAATTACCAGAGGGTAAAAGGGATGTGTGTGGGGTGTAGTGTAAGTAGGTATGAATATGTGTTGAGTAGAAGAAAGAAGAAGAAGAGAAAAAGTGAATAAGGTAAATAAATGAATATGAGTAGACTAAGCCAAATAAGAGTCCAAAAGAAAGTACTAGTGGTAGTTTTTTTAGAATTTTGAAAAAAATAACGCTGATTTTACGTTGGGCGCCAAACTGTAGCGTTACGTGTAGTTCAGATGGGCTGAGCTACACGTAAGCCTCGTTAATAAAAATAAAAGTAATTACAAACTAAAAAATTAAGAAAAGGAGTATAAGATTAAGGTCCGGCTTCGCACGACGTGGGCAGCTAACCAGGGAACAGGACGGGCAGGTAGGTTGAAGTGTAGGCAGCAGGTCGATTAGGCAGGCAGCACGGAGCAGGTCGGGCAGGTAGGTAATGTAGGCAGCAGGTCAACTAGGCATGCAGCTGGACTGACAGGAACTCCTCGAGTCGTGGAATGCTCGAGAGTGACTGATGAGCAGGCACCACGACAGTCTAGCAGGCACACGGAGGTAAATCAGACACAGTATAACACGCACGATATATTAAACTTGAGCACTTAGTTTAGTAGTACATTGCAGATAGTATTACTCATACACAAGCTGGATATTAAGGTTTAGAGACTTTCCAGAATAGAAGATACATTTTGTATTATAGTGCTTAGTAATTATGCGACTTTTCGGATTCAGACCCGATTCAAGACTGCCAAGCTCTCGGCCTTTCCGTCTTTTATATCCACCGCTTGACAGAATCAGAATCAGAATTTAAGTTAGTGACATCTTGTTGTCATAAAAAAAAAGTGCAACCTGCCAGTATTCAAAACAGCCAGTAATATTCAATCCAAAACCTTTTCGATGAATTCTGAGAGCGTGTAAATTAATTTTCAATTTATAAAATACAATATTTGAGCTAACCATATTGATAAAAAGAATTTAAATTATATAAATCAAAAGTAATCTTCATAGACTAAGCTAGTAAGAAGCTCTATAACAGAAAATTTAAAAGGAAAAGTATTGACAGCTTGACAACCTGACGTAGGTGTCATAACATTGAAAAATATGATTATTTTATAAGAAAACGAATCGTTTTAGACCGATTCGCAGAATAATAATGTAAACGTATAAAGGATGCGAAGTATAAGTATATGATGTAAAATGTATTGGCATGGAATAATATGAAGTAAGTATTAAGAGACCTAAGTGTGAATTAGGTGAGAACACCAGCTCACTCAGTGAAATAACTAAAATATGTGGTTTAAAATAGCGAAATACCACAGTACATACAATAATAAATTTATATATGTGAGGACGATGCACCCAAAAATAGCACTACGTACTATACTACGTACAGGTATAAAGTAATAAAAGCACTAACAGGTAAATTCATTAATTTGATAAATAGGAACATGGTTCTCACATACTTACAAATATTACAAACATAGGTAAAATACCTAATTCAACAACAACGGAACCGTGTGTGAGTCAAATTCTGGAAAAATATAAAAATTAACATAAGAATACAATAACTAGGAATAGGAATACAAATTAGCAAATTTGATTATGTCCACACCAAAGATTGCCCTACGGAGCGGGACCAACATGTTGCCAAGCATTCTTATCTTGAATATAATTATCTAATTTGTAATATGCTTGCTTACAAAGTGTGCTTTTAACTAAAGTTTTAAATTTACTTTCATTTAGTTTTAATATATCACAAGGTATTTTGTTATAGAATTTAACACAGTACCCTTCCTCTTTCGTCTGTGCCGTCTTCCTAATCGGACGTGTTAGCTAATTTTTACTTAAATAATTCTTCCAACTTAACGGTTTAGCACTCGAATATATTACTTATGTTTCTGGCCTTAAAACTCTAAATTAAGTGCTATCTGTGTGGTAAAGTGAAAGTTAAGCCCGACCTTGACAAACGCGGAGTGTCTGTGCGAGTAGTACAAACTGTGACAAAATAATTGTCGTCTTTGTCTTGCGCGCTCGACAGTTGAGTACCTGGCTGCTTATTGCTGCATGGCGGCGCCGGCGGCAGTGTAAACAAACATTCTGGTACTTCCCATACGAGCGCCGAAGAATATTACTACGCTCCTTACGCAGCCGCCCTTCGACTTCAAGTATTGTGTCTACTATGGACACCCCGTTGAATAAATCACTGTCAGATACTGATGTAAACCTATTGGGAAATACAAATAAGACCCCACCTAATTATGTTTTTCAACGTGTCAAGAGGACCAGAGAGGATATGGATGATTCTCTCTCCAAGCAACTGCTTGAATTTAAAGAAGAGATAAGGAAGATGATGTCTCTTTTTTCAGTTAATCAAGGAAAGGAGATGTCAAAAATCTCCACTACTCTGAAGGAAATTCAGCTATCAAATGCTAATATTGAGAACTCAATAGCTTTTCTTACCGCACAAAACGATGAATTTAAGAAAAAAATTCACCAATTGGAGATCGAGGCGAAGAAGGACAAGGAGTACATAGTTACATTGGAGAACAAATTTGAGGACATGCAAATTGGCAGTAGAAAATCAAACTTTGTAATAAAAAACGTTCCGAAAAAAAATAACGAAACCAAGGACGATCTTATAGATATGACTCTATTCCTGTCCCAAAGCATCGACTGTAAAATTGTTAAATATGACATTAAGGATATTTACAGACTGCGAGGTACCGTCAGGGACAGCAATCAGTCACCTATTGTTGTTGAAATGAGTTCCACTCTTTTGAAGAACGAAATATTAAAGATGGGAAAAGCGTTTAATATAAAACACAAAACTAAACTATGTTGCAAACATCTTGGCTTTAAGACGCAGGCAGATACCCCCATATTTATTACGGAGCATTTAACAACGAAAGGTTCTCGCCTACATTTCCTCGCCCGAGACTTGGTAAAATCAGGCGCCTATAAATTCTGTTGGACAGCCTACGGTAAGGTGTATGTAAAAAAGGATGAACAATCGCAGACTATTATTATTAAAAGTGAAGACCAGATCCACAAACTGACTCTGCAGAAATGACTACATACATGGGCCCTTCGGTATTTATGCCACTATTTGTACTTTACTATTAATATTTTATACGGTATTACCGCTTTGTTCCGTGTGATTTATGCGGTCACCCGTTTTTCACTGTATATTGTTAACACTTTCTGCGCAGTGCTAATCACCTTAGTTTTAAATAGTTGTTATATAACACTTCGAGACCTTTTATCACATATGCTTACACATAACTCGTATACATGCATTATACACTTACACAACAATCATTTAACCAAAACAATATTATTTCTCGTTTACCTGTACTACACATCTCCTGCCAAAACTCATTTATACATATACACATCTTTACTTACACTTACAATACATTCAGTCACTATTCACATATACCTAACACCGTGTTGTGCTTTACGGTATATTATTAATATGAAAAGAGCAATTGTTCGCTACTATATAAATACTACATTATCGTTTCTTGTAACCATTAATAATGTGAGTGCAACAATTACAATTACTTTAAGGTATTTGCTCCTTGTAACCACATTCATTCTATTAAAATTCCATCTCAATGAGTGATACGTTGCAAACAGTTACTGATATAGATAATTTTGAGATTGCGCGCACCATTGAATGCGACTGTAATGAGCTGTCTAAACACATTTTTGTAAAGAAAAGTGACCTAACTATTTTTTCACAGAACATTAGAAGCATTTATTGTAACTTTGATGACTTTTTATTGACATTGTCTACATTTAACTTCGAAACAGATATCATAATATTTACAGAATGTAGGTTAAATTCAAACAAAGCTATTCCTCAACTTAATAATTACAGTTCATATATGACTTCAAGTCAGCTAAACCAAAATGATGGGGTAGTTGTTTGTGTGAAAAGTGCACTCGAACATCAGGTTACAGAAATATCACTGGCTCAGGCCTCTTGCCTAAGTTTGGAAATAATGAATAACGTCATTCTCTGTATTTACCGATCACCATCAAACTCTAACACTGACAGTTTTGTCAGTTCGCTCAACAATCATTTGGAGACCATACCACCAAATAAAAACATTATTGTGGCTGGCGACATAAACATCAATCTTATACCTAAACTATTTGAGCAGTCACATGACCTGAATAATAGAATGAACTACCTAAACATGTTGTCTTTACACGGTATCCTTCCAGGGCATCTGTTGCCAACGAGAGACAAATCATGCCTGGACCACTTCATGCTTAAAATAAATAAGAAAAAGTTTTCATCTACTATTGCTATCCTTAATACTTCAGTAACCGACCATCTCACAACCCTTCTAGTATTATCTAAGCAAAAATGTTTACAAAATGTTTGTAAAACTAAGACATTTGTTGACTTCGAACAGGCCCTACATTATCTAAAAGGAAAAAACTTGAGTGAACTACTTTTCTGTAATGATCCTGATTCTCTGTGTACTCAGTTGATACAAACTCTATCTGACTCCATTAAATTAAATACAATCACATTAAAAATCCCTTGCAAAAAACGCATTTTAAAACCGTGGATTACCAATGGTATTTTGCGCTGTATAAATAATCGGAATAAACTCCAAAAAAAGCTTCGTCAGGATCAAACTAATGAAATTCTAAAAATAACATTCAGACGTTACAGAAACTACTGTAACAATTTGATAAAAAAATTAAAAAGACAATACGAAAGGAATCTGCTATCTAAATCAGTTAATAATAGTAAATTACTGTGGAAAAATATAAAAGCTATTACCTACTCACAGAAAACAAATAATTATGATCCAGAATTGTTAAAACTTCAGCCAACCCCGTTTGATTCAGTTAATTTTATCAACAATTATTTTTCTAAAATCGGTCACGATCTTGCCCAACAAATCCTGCCTACAACTGACAATTCCACCTTCAGTCAGAGCAGTAACGCATCAAGTCTAGTTAATTCTTTTGTGCTTCTGGAGACTGAAGCCGACGAAGTATACAGAATATTAATTAACCTAAAAACTGACAGTGCCCCTGGCTGGGACAACATCTCTACAAAATTTTTAAAGTTTATAGGCATGGAAGCCGTCCCTATCATTGCCCATCTTGCGAACCTCTGCTTTAAAACCGGCATCTTCCCTGCCCCGTTAAAAATTGCCATTATTACTCCTGTGCACAAGGGTGGGTGTAGAGACGATATTAATAATTATAGACCAATTTCTGTTCTTACTAGTATTTCCAAAATTATAGAAAAAATAATAAATGTTAGGCTACTTAATTACCTTAACAAATTCAATATTATCTCCGACTCACAATTTGGTTTTCGTCAAGGTATTTCCACAGAGGACGCCGTCATATCACTAACTTCATCAGTAGCTAACCACCTTGACAACGGTGACAAGTGCCTAACTGTCTTTTTAGACCTCAAAAAGGCATTTGACACCGTCTCTGCGCCCATCCTTGTAAACAAGCTTGAAAAAATTGGTATTAGGGGTATCGCGCTTGATCTGTTTAAGAACTATCTTTCAAATAGAAAGCAGAGTGTCAAGGTTGGGCAACATATAAGTGATGTCACGGATGTATCATACGGCGTCCCCCAAGGAAGTGTTTTAGGTCCAACGCTCTTCTTGGTATACATAAACGACCTATGTAACATGGAAATTCCTAATGCCAAAGTCCTGTCGTACGCCGATGATACTGCTGTCATCTTCTGTGGTAAGACATGGCATAATGTGCAGCTAAGTGCTGAAACAGGAATGTCCCAGGTTGCGAATTGGCTCAATGCCAATGTTCTCACATTAAATACCGCCAAAACAAACTTTATAAGTTTCAGTATCTGCAATCGTACACAACCAAATGGCGATTTTCGTATCACTATTCACAGTTGTGATGGTAATAACGTTGATAAATGTAACTGTTCTAGTATTGACAAAGTTTCTAGCGCAAAATATCTAGGGGTAACGCTGGATCAGAGATTGTGCTGGTACCCCCATCTTGAGCAAGTTGCAAATAGAGTCCGCAAGCTAAATTGGATCTTTAAGACCCTGCGTCACGTGCTGCCTAGGGCTATACAGAGAAGCGGTAAGACTGCTAGGGATGTGCTCACGCAAATTTATATTTCTCTTGCGCAATCAATACTGATATACTGTATTCCTATTTGGGGTGGGGCAACAAAATCTAAATTCATTCAATTGGAGCGAGCACAACGAGCCTTGCTCAAAATAATGTATTTTAAAAAAAGGAGATATTCTACAGAAAACCTTTACAAACTTAGTGATGTATTATCAGTTAGGAAACTATACATTACTCAATTAATCTTAAAAAAGCACAAAACCTTACCTTATAATGCGGATATACACGCTAGAAGAAGAAAAGACAATATAGTTCAAATGCCTATTACCAAGACCAAATTCGGATCTATGCAATTTAGTAAACGATCAGCTCAATTATATAACAAAATAAATAAAGAAATTTTCGTATATTCAAAATCTCATCATATATGTAAAGAAATGTTGACTGACTGGTTAAAACCACTGACATATGAAAATACTGAAGCTCTCCTACAAAACGTAACTTAATACAAGTACACGACCAACTCTCACACTCACTTATAACTCTCCCATACCCACACGTACATTCACACACGCATACACATACAACCACACATCCATAACACTCATGTACATTCAACAACACACGCACACTCATGCATTCGCACACACACGTTTACATAACTATACTTTGTTTAACTACTCCCATGTACAGTTTTTGTTGTGTTTTAAGTAAGTACCTACTGTTGTGAAGGAGCGGAGTCTTTTAATACAGGCATTACTTGCTTAAATGAAGACTCCAAACCACAAAATTGTTTGTGTATTATTTTTAGACACAATAAACGTTATTTATTATTATTATTATTATTATTATTACCCCATGAAAGATGAGTGTACTTTTGCTAGTCTATAAGATGGTTGATCTAACTTATCTTTATTTCTCGTATTACAATTGTGTCTATCACTGACCTTACTAAAGAGATGTATATTTTTCCTTACATACATAATATTTCCATAAATGAATTGGCAAGAAACTGTCATAATATTAATATTTTTAAATAGCTCCCTAAGAGATTCTCGGTGACTTAAATTATATATGGCTCTGATAGCTCTCTTTTGCAATATAAATATGGATTCAATGTCAGCCGCTCGGCCCCACAATAAAATACCGTATGACATAATGCTGTGAAAGTAACTAAAATAGACCAAATGCGCGGTCTCCACATCCGTCAACTGTCGCTGTTATGTGAGAACTCCATTGCAATTTGTCGTCTAGAGTGATTCCCAGGAAAACCGCTTGATTTACAAAGTCCAGCTTTTCGCCATTCAATATGATGTCGCATTCGCTACTTCTAACATTCGGCAATGTGAATCTAATACATTTGGTTTTTTTTTCATTTAGTACCAAATTGTTTGCCGTGAACCATTTTTGGACCTGATGAATCGAGTTATTCACATCATCAAGATTTTGTGACCGCCGATCTATTTTAAATATCAAAATGTGTCATCAGCAAACAACACCATTTTTGGTTGATTTTGTAGTAATTGGGGTAAATCGTTAATATAAACTAAAAAGAGGAATGGACCCAATATCGAACCTTGAGGAACACCCATCGTCATTTCAGACCCTAATGAGTTTACGCCGTTTACCTGAACTTTAACTTGTCTGGCTTTTAAATATGATCTAAGTAACCCAAGGGCTGTATGTCTAATTCCATAGTGCTCGAGCTTCAACAATAGTGTCTCATGGTTAACGCAATCGAACGCCTTCGAGAGGTCGCAAAAGATTCCAATGGCGTCTTGTGCTTCCTCCCAGGCGTTAAAGATGTTCTTTATTAGGGTGACACCGGCGTCAGTTGTGCAACGCCCTTTGGTAAAACCGTACTGTTGATCATAAAAGATAGAATGTTTGTTAAAATGACGCAACAATTGGTTGAGCATTAACTTTTCGAAGACCTTACTGAGAACCGGCAGTATTAACACTGGCCTATAATTATTGGCTTCTTTGCTATCCCCGGATTTAAAAAATGGAACTACTTTACTGTGTTTCATGAGGTCAGGAAAAACTCCTTGATCGACACTAGTATTAAATATGAAAGCTAAATAGGGTGCAACAGTTTCAATGATTGGTTTACACACTTTTACAGATAGTCCCCAAAGATCTTCTGTTGATTTAATTTTAAGATCTTTAAAAGCTTTTAAAATAGCCTGGGGATTTGTATGTTGAAACTTGAACTCCGATGGGCACGCATTTACGTTCTTTCTTAGTAAAGAAGCAGAGAGTGTGGGTGAGGAGTTTAAGGCTGCTGTAGTTTTAAGAGGAATATTAACAAAAAAGTTTTCAAATTCCTGAGCTACCTCTATATCTGAGGATATGGGGCCATGTGCAGTCGCTAAATTAAATTCAATATTACGCTGTTTTTTCTACCTGTTTCATTATTTATTATTTTCCAGGTAGTTTTTATTTTATCGTCTGCTGATTTTATTTTATTGCTAATATACAGCGCTTTAGCTATTTTGCATGCAATTTTAAAAGTTTTTGAATATTTCGCAACATACTTATCAAAACTTGTATTATTCATATGTTGCTTTAGGCTATAAAGTTCATATAGCTTTTCCCTGCTTTTACGAATGCCTGGAGTCGCCCAATCGCTAAATACGAACTTGGTGTAAATACTTTTCGCTTTCAGTGGAAAAGTGTCATTAAATTGCATGTTGAGTACTTTAAAAAACTCGGCATAGAACTCATTTGGGTCATCTATATTAAAAAAGTTTTGAACACATAATTTACTAGTCAAGGTTTTATTAAATTTTTCAAAATTTTTACTTGTAATTGGTCTAAATTTTATTTGCATTTTTTGCAAAGGTATGTAGGTGCTAAACGTTATTGTTTGCCCACTGTGATCAGATGTTAATTTATTTACAATTTCTTTATTTAGGTAATCACAATTACAAAAAACGTTATCTATGCAAGTCTCAGAAGAAGCTGTCACTCTAGTTGGCTCCATAAAAACATTTGCCAGATTAAATGATTTAAAAAGACCCAATAACCTAATACTGTTAGAGTTATTTTCTAATAAGTTAATGTTAAAATCGCCACATATGATGATTGATTTACTGCTAGTACTAACTTTTTTTAACACATCTTCCAGTATAGAGTCAAACACAGATAGATTCTGGTAACTTGGAGGTCTGTAGACACAAACTACAACATGCTTATCAAGCTCAACACAGGACAATTCAATGGTGTGTTCAACCGACAGTCTAACAATGTCTTTTCTTTCTTTAGATTTAAGTATTAATGATCCGCCATACGTTTTCTGCTGAAATGGCTAACTACACAATAATTTTCATAATTAATGGACCTTACTTGGTGATCTTTTAACCAATGTTCTGTTAGACAAATAATATCAAATTTGGTTTTTTCTAGAAATAGTGCAATTTCTAATAATTTGGAAGAGCAACCTTGAATGTTCTGATTTAATAATTTTAAAGAGTATTGCTCTCTCAGGGCCAGTTTCTGAAGTAGACGTCACATCTCAAATCAGCTGACAATTTGTCACAAATTAACCAGCCGTCAGTTGTCAGTGAGTTTCTCAACACTTCATCATCGAGAAATTACGTAATCGCTTGTTACATTAAATAATCGACATTAATTTATTTCGGTTGGCTACCCTAGCTGGTATTCATTCACGTCATTCACTACTATAATATAATCAGTAACTTTAAATAATATTTTATCTTGAGAGGCTAGGTTGGTGTAGCCACCAAGTTAAGCAAACCTTACCAAGGTCGATTTTTGGATGGGTAACCACGTTTTTTTTGGTTTGCTTGTTTTTGGATAGGTGACCCAGCAACACTTATCAAGGTTATTCTTAGGATGGGTGACCGCTTTTTTTTGGTTCGTTTGTTTTGTATAGCTGACTCCGCCAGGGTAAGCAACACTTACCAAGGTCGGTCTTGGGATGGGTGACCACTTTTTTGTTTCGCTTGTTTTTGGATGGGTGATCCTGCCAGGGTAAGCAACACTTACCAAGGTCCGTGTTTGGATGGGTGACCACATTTTTTTGGTTCGCTTGTTTTTGGATGGGTGACCCTGCCAGGGTAAGCAACACTTACCAAGGTCACTGTTTGGATGGGTGACCACTTTTTTTGGGTTCGCTTGTTTTTGGATGGGTGACCTTGTTAGATGTTGTTTAACCTAACGGGGTGACTTTAGGATGGGTGATCTAAATTTTTGTGGCGATGGTCACCCATCCAAAGACTGACCTTGGTTAGTGTTGCTTACCCTGACGGAGTCACCTATCCATAAACAAGCGATCCCAAAAAAAGTGGTCACCCATCCAAAGACTGACCTTGTTTAGTGTTGCTTACCCTGGCGGAGTCACCTATCCATAAACAAGCGATCCAAAAAAAAGTGGTCACCCATCCCGAGACTGACCTTGGTAAGTGTTGCTTACCCTGGCGCGGTCACCACCCCAGCCGCTTCAAGTTAAACACAACCTATCCAGAAGCTGACTTTGGTAAGTACTAAGTGCAGGGTATGGTCAACACTGACCTGGGGATCGAACCGGTTCGATTCCCAGGTCAGTAATAGTTTGTTTTTTTTTTATTTATTTACATAAATACAAAATAACAATTTTTGATAATTGTGTCAAGTTTTTATAATGTAATTAATTTATAAGTTTGTAATATCCTATTTTTTTTTTAATCTTGGTAATCAACTATAATTGATTTATTTAACATATTTTTTATAACTCAACCCATTCCATAGTTTTCGCCGACCCCTATTATCTTTTTATCGTAATATTAGCCTTTAAAGTCATAATTTTAATTTTAATCCGCGAATAATCGACCAATTTCCAACAATTATAAATTAGGCTCGTTGACAAGAGATTAACATTGAAAAAGGTGCTCAGAAACCCAAAACTGCTGTAACATGTGGTTAATTCGAGATTTTACTCAAATGTGACAAATTGTCAACCACTTGTCACACTTGGATGTTGAGAAACTGAAAGTAGAATTAACAGGCGATTAATCCTCGATTACGTTAACAGCCCGATAATTGAGAGCTGGGAAACTGGCAGTCAGCTTTGTACCACTAAATGGATTGCCAGAAGATACCTTCATACTATTTACTAATAATAACTGATTATTTGCAGGGGTAACTTCTATTGTCTTATGGACTAGTTTAAATTTATGTTGCTAGTTGAACTAGGCAACACAGGGTTGTCAATTAATATAGAATTTGATAGATTTACTATCACTACATTAATAGAATATGCTATCAACATAGCAATCTTATGTCTACATCTACGTGACAGAGAGAAAGCTCTCTGCGTTACTTGAAGTCCACTAATAAATCTATTAGTGTCAAAAAACAATAATTTGTCACTACGACAAGTCAACATTTGTAAAATGTTATTTAATTTAAAAATCCGCTTGTTCTCATCTTCTGAGAAGCTATCTGAATAAGGAAAAGCACAAACCATGAGCTTTCCTACATTTAACCCTAACAAGGTGTCAGTACCAGCCATTATGTCCCTTTTGGTAATTCCAGTACTATTTCCCAAAAGCAAAACCATTGTAGAACAATTATCTATATTTGAATTTATAATTCTATTGATCTTTTGTTTAAAACTTATATTATGGTAACAATGATTTGTAAAATTATGGCTAAGGTAATTTTGTAATATTTTTCCAAAGCCTGAACCTATTTCATCACTAAATAATATTGTTTTACATTCCTTTTCATTTTGTACACATGTCTTTTTAGGAAAAGCCAACATTGGTGGAGACAAGTCACCTTGTAGCTGGGGAGGTGGTGGGTAGTTGACACAGCTGCAAGAGGAATTAGTCAGAGACGCATACCTCTCTGCATTGTACTTCACCAAGTCCAACAATTCCCCAGCCTCAATCAAGCGCTCACTTAATTGCTGTTGTGAAATTTCATATTTCTCAAAAATATTCTTCAGTAAACTCTCCTTGTATAGTGTATCTTTATCATACCTATATACATTACCTCTCGCATGCTTAATATTTTATTTTTCTTCATATTTCGCATGTAACCATAATATTTGTACGCTTCTTGGCATAACATAGGGGTTGTAACGTTACAGCATATGTCATTTTAAAGGATTTTCTTTTTACATATATTGTTACTATGGGCACCACCTTCATTTCCACTGACTGCCACATTCTTTCCTTCCTTGGGGCTTCTGTTCTTCCAACCCAAAATTCCCTGCCTGATTGCAGGTTATAGTCCCAAATCTTGACCTATGAGAGAACCCGGGATCCAGGATTAATCGTGTCCTAACTTGATGGTTGGGTGTATGGCTGGAGGTAGTAGATGGGGCTCTAGTCACAGGAGCCTTTTGTGCTTGAAGATTGGTTATTTGGAGGGTCTTCTTGTCAAGTTCAGCTGCATAAGAGGCCATGCTCGCCATTATATTATTCCAAACTAGTGAGAGATGTTCTATGGTGTCTCTGAATGATTGTTTTTGTGCAATGGCGTTCTCATTGATCAGGGCCAAATCTGTGGACATGGTGGCAATATCTGATATGGTAGCCTGAACCTTAGCATTTCTACCCAAAGCAGAGCTATAACCAACTATAGAGATCTTCAACATTGCCATAATAGACTGGGGCCCGAGACCACATGATTCAATCAGCTCATCGATCAGTTGTGGCATATCATCTCCACTTAATTTTATGAGATGTTGAGTGACTGTCGTGGATCAAGATGCTCAACTGTTTTATGATGTCCAGAATGAATATGGTAGGTAATTGCGAAGTAGTCGCAATAATAGGTAAATGAAGCCACAAAGTCGACGGAGCCCCGCTACGCTGTAGAGTCTAAAGTGCCTAAAAGTTAAGATCCTGAGCTCGCGTCGCTCTTGGATTTAACGTTGAAAATAGTGGCACCGTTTACAAATATATTATTTTAAGCTAACCGATTCCATATTACTGCTGACCAAATAATTTCGCAGTGAAAATATTTTTTTCGCAGATATTTCTTGCTGACCAAATATTTTTTCTGAAAAATATCTCCTCTCCATGTGGTAGGTAATCTGATCATCAGCTCGTTTCTTCTTCAAGTTATTTATATGTTAGTTTACGGCTACAAGTCGGCAACACTCGGCCGTACTGTGTTTGCCGTGTCCCACGGCGATCATCACTTCAATTTGAGTCTGGTCAATCTGTGGTCTGGTCTGTCGCTGGTATCTTTTACCACTATTACAATTTGGTCCACGCTGGGGCACCGCTGACTCGGGCCGTTGACTGTGCAGGCAACAGACTCCCCAGTTCTGCAACCTGCAGGCAACTGACTCCCCAATTATGCTACCTGCAGGCCTGCTTTAATTACTCCTAATCCTAAACTCACACAACTGAAATTTATGATAAAGTGAACTAACTTTTGAATAAATAAAGCTGTAGGTAAATCAAACAAATGTTTTAATAATATTTTTTTTTTAATAATTTTTCTAAGAAATTTTGAGTCTTACTGCCGCACTCAGAGACGTTAACGGTTACTTAAAGCTCTCCTTAGTATAGATTTTTAGTACAAAATCTACACTAAGGATCGCCTTAAGTAACCGTTAAATGTCTCTGAGTGCGGCAGTTATTCGTATAACGTAGTAATTTTGGGTCACGCGGGCGTGAAACGAGTGCGCGTTTTGTTCCCTCAAGGTAGTTGGCGCAAGTCGTCCTCTTAAACATGGTGTATCAGATCAGTAGTGTACGAAAAATGTCATTTTGACAATAACATTTGATTAACGTGTCATCGTAATAATATCTGCGTTTAAAAAAAACAAAACGACTTCAATTGCAATAGAGAAGCAATCAATCAATGTCCGTAGTAGTAAACTGGGTTGCAAAACTAAAACAATCAAACTCCAAAACACATCCAATTCAAAACAAAGAAAGACTCAAAGATGTCACTTCGTAAAGCTGGCAAAATCGTCGAACGTCATGTCAAACACAATTGTCATGGCTGCCCTAAAAATAAGGTTATCTTATTAAAAATCTGTTCAAATAAACATTTTTTACGCCTGTATCCTTATTTAAATTAATTTGTTAGTATTTTTATGGAAATCTTCTATTTTTTTCCTATTTACCTATGTAGTGTACCTACATAGTGGTGGCCCACAATCAATCATCTCCTTTCAAGTTGTTCGTTTTATCTAGTTTCTTCTTAGTATGGCGAGAAAACATATCAAACGTAAGGCTCACATACACAATAATGGACTCTGATGCACCCTGAGTTCTGTTTCTATTAGTTTCGAGCATTTTATAGTAATTATGTAAACCAAAGTCTTTGATCAATAAAAGGTGGATTTGACTCCAAGCAAGTTAGGATTTCGATTATATTAAAATCGAAACCAATTAAGTGCATCATCAGTGAAGATTTCAAATGCGTGCTTGCAAAGCATTTACTCTGGTACATTCCTAGATAAACAGAATTCTTCTAATCTTTGGAGGAATGACCTAAGGCAAGAGTTGCCATTAAAATTGAGAAAATTGTTTATGTTCTCTAGCAAAATTATGTGGAGGATGATAAGTTTGCAACATCGTGGTTTGAGATAGTTTGAGTGGTCAAAATAGGTTGAGAAGGTAAAGAAGTTGCAGAACTTTGAAGAACTGTATGAGGTATTGACGGGGTCAAACAAGGAACTGGTTGTACTTGTTGAGGTTGACAGTATGTTTCGACTACCATGTCTTCAGAAGAAAATCTTTCAGTATCGCTAAAAGCAATAGCCTCAAATCTTTTATCGAGTGTCGTCGAGAGAAGCGTGATCTTAAGTTAGAGCAGGCTTCGATAAAGGGTTCAACTGCTTGAAATCGTCCAAGACGATGATAAAGGTGGTTTATGAATGTTTCAAGTTTTTTGATGTTAATACTGTCAATAGAAATCTCTAATTGGGAAATTTTGTCTTCTAAGTATTTAAGAGTAATTTCCGCCTGCCTGGGAGAGAACAAGTTTGAGGGGAATGGGAGAAGGTTTCATGTCTTCTGGAAGAACATGAACAAGTTTCGAAATTTGTTCTTTAAGAGTTTGGAGATTATCCTATCAAGTGTCCAAGCATTGTCCGATAATGTCAGGAAGAACCCCGGTATCGACCCGGACTCAGTAAACGCCGATATTTCTCGGTATTTTTGTTAAACAAAGTAATAGTATCGGACTTATAGGTCCCGTCACGTAAAAAGAACGCTGAGCGACAGTGGAGGGGATGTGTCTGCGCATCGGTACTGTCGCTGTCTAAAGTACTAGGATATTGTTTTATAATATAAGAGTAATTGTTTTATTGTAGAATCATAATAGGTACTTTCTAGCTACTTAGTACTTTAGAAGAGGTTGGATTTAAATTAGATAATGTTTACTTGAGCATTATTTTTATTTCGATCTTATTATTATAAATCTTATCATTATAAATTATCAACTGCTCCTTTCTCAACTTCTTTCTTCATAAAATAATAGATACTATCATCAATAATAAATAAAATCAAAAAATCAATTAATCATTTTTCATTCCTTCATTTTTAAAAACAATCGTCGAGCAAAGAAAGTTGTGTGTGCGACTGTATTTTGGCAGCGAACGAAGCGTGAGCTCTGCGCGGGAAGCATGGGTCAACTGACGAACCAATAGCGTGCGCGCACAGAAACACTGGCGGAGCATTCCCCCGTCGCGCCCCCTTCATACCACCAGTTTGATCGATAAATCGCTCACTGCGCAGATTCAAGGCCAGCGTTCTTTTTACGTGACGGGACCTGTACCGGTTATTTCCGATACAAATTGTCTTAAATAATACGCCTCTTTAGCCGCAGCGGTTAGTGCCATATACCTACTCCGCCTCAGTAGATGACAGAGCAATCGTCTGCCTGCCACATTACAGGTCCTCCAGCCAACGTAAAATAGTAGCCAGTATATGATTTTCGGTCCATGCTACAGTTAGCCCAGTCTGAGTGCGTGTGTCCCTTACGATACTCCCCTGTCTTACACTCTCTTTACTGCAAGTCAATGAACTTTGAACTTTATGTTGAACTGACTGAGATAGCTCGTCACTAACGCTATGTCAAGGCGAGTGTTTACTGCCAAAAACGGGATCCAATTAAAGTTTGAAATGGATACTCGTTTTCTCCATTTCCCGTACTCAGCTTCTTCAGGCTTGATGGAGTCTCAACCGTCTTGTACATATCCATACCAGTTTTTTTCAGCAAACTTGAAATAAATGTTCTTTGACTAACCTTTACTTTACCATCGTCGCTTCTATGGATATTTAATCCGAGATAATATTTTAATTTGCCCAGATCTTTGATTGAAAAAACGAGTGTTTACTGCCAAAAACATGAGGGATCCAATTAAACTTTGAAATGGATACTCGTTTTCTCCATTTCCAGTACTCAGCTTCTTCAGGCTTGATGGAGTCTCAACCGTCTTGCACATATCCATACCAAGTTTTTTCAGCAAACTTCAAATAAATGTTCTTTGACTAACCTTTACTTCACCATCGAGTCGATTCTATGGATATTTAATCCGAGATATTTTAATTTTCCCAGATCTCTGACTGAAAAAATATTTTTTAGTCATGTTTGACAATGTCAAATGTAAAAGATAATGTCATCGACAAAAAACTGCAAATATGACTAACTCTTTACCAAAAAATTACACGCATGGTTCCGAAGTCAAAACCTAACTTCAACAGTGTTTTATCCAACATCCTGTTCCATACTCGTGGTGCTTGTTTGAGCCCGTATAAGGATTTCTGCAGCAGACAAACTTGAGCTTCTTGGCCTTTCTTTACGAAACCTTGAGGATGTTCCATAAAAACTTCCTCTTCAAGATCTCCATTTAGAAAAGCTGTAAAGCTGTATCAACATCCAAGTGTCTCATTTGTAGGTCCATTTCTACAGCTAAAGCAAACAATGTACGGAGTGAAGAATGACGAGTACGTAGAACGTACTTCATAATAACTACAACCATTCTTATCAAAAAGTACAACAAAACCTTTGTCTACGACTTTCTTGACAGAAATCAAATTATTAGTAAGTTTAGGTAAGTACATACGCTACATATTTGATGAGATATGTCACCAATAACACCACAGTCAATCTTCTCACCATTGGTGTTAGAAAGGAGGTTTGTATACTTCAATGTAAATACTATATGGTCGAGTGAACTCATTAGACAGAGTTTAAATCTGACATCTATTGTATTGTGTTAATTGTTTTTTCTCGTTGTCATGAGTTTTCTGATGGTATAAAATAAATCTATAGTTAACCAAAATCCAAGTATCAGTGAATACGTTCCATTATATACATTTAATGGTTTACGTATACGTACGAGGAGTAAGTTTCAAAAATCACACCATTTAATAATAATAGTACAACGAGAGCAACTGAAGTACTTAAGCTTATACATTCAGACATTTGTGGTCCAATAAGTACGGACTCACACGGAGGCATGAAATATTTTCTTTTATTTATCGATGATAAAACGCGGTAGGTACACTTTCGTGTATTTCTTGAAGAAGAAGAATAATGTTTTTCCAAGATAGTGGAATTCAAGTCACTTGTAGTAAATCAAATGAATATTAAGACAAAAATATTTCGGTCTGACAATGGAAAGGAGTTCGTGAACATAGAGGTCAGTCAACTATTTAGAGAAAATGGGATTATTCATCAACTAACCGTTGATTACTGTCCCGAACAAAATGGCGTTGCAGAACGTGCTAGCTGCACTTTAGTCGAGAAGGCTAGGTGAATTCTAGAGGTAGCATGCTTAGACAGAAAGTATTGGGCAGAAGCTGTCAATACAGCGGTGTATTTGAAGAACCGCTCACCCACAAATACTGTTGAGGTGACCCCCTATGGAGCTTGGTCAGGACAAAATTCCCGACTTACGTGAGCTGAACGTTTTTGGTTGTAAAGCTTTTATTCACATCGACAAAGGTAAACACAAGAAGCTCGATGCGAAGAGCATGGAGATGATCTTCGTAGGATATTGCGCAGAATCCAAAGGACCTGGCTTTGTGACCCCATCACAGCTAAGCTTCAGAAGTAAAGAGATGACTTTTTTCGAGAACCAGTTCTTCAATAAAAGAGAAAAGGTAGTTCCAGAAGAGAATGCTCCTAGTGAATTTATAAATGTTGAAATACATGGAAATGAAAGGCAGCAAGAACTGACGCAAAAAAACAGTAACTCTGGTGAAGAGATTACTACGACAGAAACTATGGATAACGTAGATAACTTTGAAGATTGTACTGTAGATGCTACAATAGAAGAGATTCAAGTCGAAAGAGACGATACTAGAAACCGTAAACGTTCAGGAGGAGCGACTGCCACTTGAAACACAAGTGGATAATAACAGGAGGTATCCACTACGTGATAAGTGCAAAAGTTACGATAACTTTTATTTGTATAATGCTACGGAAGGACACAGTGATGATCCAGTCACTGTCGAAGAAGCTCTCAGCAGACATGATAGAGACAAACGGCAGGAAGCCATTAATGCTGAACTAAATGCCCTGAAGAAGAATGGCACTTGGACGCTAGTCAAGCTGGATAAGCCCCATGTTAATTTTAATGTGGTGGATTCCAAATGGATATTTAAAATTAAAAAGGAACAAGAGGGGAAAAAGAGATATAAAGCTAGACTAGTTGCTCGTGGCTTTACACAGAAAAAGGAAGGCGGGCAGGCGGGTGGAAAACCAATACTTAAGGCCCTTCAGAATCTGTTTAATTCCGTCATACTCGAAGGAAAAACGCTACAGGCATGGTGCAGGGGTGTGGTGGTACTCTTCTTCAAGAAGGGTGACAATGCCTTACTGAAGAACTATAGGCCCATCACACTTATTAGCCATGTCTACAAGCTGTTTTCAAGAGTCATCACGAATCGTCTCGCGCGCAGTTTTGACGATTTCCAGCCTCCCGAACAAGCCGGATTCCGTAAAGGCTTCAGCACCGTAGACCACATACATACGCTGCGCCAGGTTATACAGAAGACCGAAGAGGCCTATAACCTGCCTCTCTGCTTAGCGTTTGTGGACTACGAGAAAGCCTTCGATTCGATCAAGACTTGGGCTGTATTGCAGTCTCTCCAACGATGCCAAATTGACTACCGGTACATCGAAGTGTTGAAGTGTTTATACAAAAACGCCACCATGTCAGTTCGACTTCAGGATCAGACTTCGGAACCAGTCCTTCTGCAGCGAGGTGTGAGACAAGGAGACGTCATATTAGTACATACAATTGATGTAGGTACACACCACACATACACAACACACACACAAACTCTAACACACACCCAAACCTTTTATTTTTTCTGACTATCTCTTTACAATTTTGATTTTAATTTCATTTTGATAATTATTGCTTAAGATTAAACTGTATTTGTTGCCGGGAGAGGGCACTGGCTCCTGTAACACAGGTTAATCACCTAGCACAGGAGTCAGGGACTTCACTAATCTGTAAATAAAGCTAAAGCTATATCTCCGAAACTGCTGCACTGGAGGATGTCTTCAAGGTTCTGGACTGGAGGATGTCTTCAAGGTTCTGGACTGGAGAGGGCTAGGCATCAACATCAATGGCGAGTACATCACTCACCTTCGGTTTGCCGACGATATAGTGGTTATGGCTGAGACCATGGAGGACCTCAGTACAATGCTCGATGATCTCAGTAGAGCTTCCGAAAGAGTGGGTCTTAGGATGAACATGGACAAAACCAAGGTGATGCTGAATGCCCATGTTACACCCACTCCTATCAAGGTCGGAGGCTCTACACTCGAAGTTGTGGGCGACTATGTCTACCTGGGACAAACGATCCAGTTGAGTAGGGCCAACTTCGAGAAAGAGGTCAACCGTCGAATCCGACTCGGCTGGGCAGCGTTCGGGAAGTTGCGTGGTATCTTCTCGTCCAACTTACCACAGTGTCTCAAGACGAAAGTCTATGACCAGTGTGTGCCAGTGACATATGGCTCTGAGACGTGGTCGCTTACAATGGGCCTCATCAGAAAGCTTACAGTCACTCAAAGGGCAATGGAGAGGGCTATGCTCGGAGTTTCCTTGCGTGATCGAGTCAGAAATGTAGAGATCCGCAAGAGAACCAGTGTTACCGAGTGGGCAGGGCACATTGCTCGCAGAACGGATGGCCGATGGGGCAGAAAGGTTCTGGAGTGGCGACCGCGAACCGGAAGACGTTGCGTTGGAGGTTGCGGGGATCCGGTGGTTGCGAGACGCACGGGACCGGTCAATGTGGCGACGCTTGGGGGAGGTCTATGTCCAGCAGTGGACATCTTTCGGCTGATATGATGTTGATGATGATGAACGTTCATAATTAGTAACGATACTGATGTTAGTAGATAGACGGATTCGCGGCGACATAAATGTCATCTAAACTAAAAAACATCACGGAGAGAAACAATATTTATAAATAAAACAAATTACAATATCCGGCCGTAAATAAAAACATCCAGTTCTGGACAAAGTTTGCGTTTGGTTGTCATTGTGACTAAAACCTGTGTTCTCTTCCAAAACTCTAATGTTATAATTACGTCCGGGTACTTTATCGGTGCTAAGTAGGGTTTATATTTCCAAAAATTTATTTAATGAGTTCATTGAATCAGCTTATTTTGTAAAGAGGCTAATACCACTATGTCAACAAATCATGACTTAAAAACATAACCTTTTTTACAGTCAAGGAAAAGTAAACCACATAACATAATATTCATACCTACATCTAAAAATATATTACATAAAATATTAAACTATCTTACAGTTAATATAAGGCACTTCATTGTGAATAAGAGAATGTTTAAAGAATACTGATCGATTGATAAAAAACGTCAAAAAATATCACATGTTTAAAATACATTATCAACGGTTAATACATTATTTCAAGAAAATCTTATACATGTGGAATGTGGCAAGTTTGCAACCTATATGTAATAAAATAACACATTGTTTTAAAGTATAGCCTTACAAATATTCATTAAAGTTCATTTAAAATACCTACTCAAAATTTTATTCAGCCCATTAATTTAGCCCATTGTAGAGTTATTTTCATGAAAATCAATGGTAAACTATAAGTATATCATTTTGCTTAAAAATAACTGTATTCCTAAAACGAATCTATGTTCATAAAATCAAAAATTTTAGATTTTAATTGTAATGAAAATTGAAAAATGAATACATTGGTCAACATTTACAAAACATCTACTGACAAGAGCCACCATACATTAAAAAAGTAATCGAAGAGAATGTGGGATGTGTATTGTATGATATAATAACAGAATCAGATAGATATAATTTATCGGAATAACGGAGTCAATAAGCACGTGGCTTCACTACTGTAAGCGCCCATGAAGTATTACATTTTATTGTCTATGGTTGCCTGTTAATAATTATGAAACTTCTTAGGCGTGCATCTGTCAAATGTAAAATAACAGGCCGGATGGAGAGCAGGTAAATCGTTATCAATGAATTATTTGGAAAATTTTCATTGAATCGAAAAAACACTTCACACACTGACACTTCAAAAAAATACTTTACGATCCAGCCCATCCCGCCTCTATATTAAAAATTTTATCCGTTCAACGGATATGAAGCGAATATTTCTTCGTGTGGTGGCTTAAACATAATTTAGTTCCACAACAAATAAGGTTATTTAAATCATGGTGGTCTGAAAAGTAATGCAAATCTATGTACAGTTTGAAGCTCTTTGCTGTCGCCATGCCGCATGGAACCCTGCAGCTGAATCCGAATCGGAGTCTCCTTCTTCACTTACTCCCATTTGAGCTCGAGGCTGTAACAAAATATTATTCTATGAAACAAGCGGCATCCCATTCTATATAAATGTTGAGGGAAAGCGGCGGAGAGAGCCGAGCAAAGCGGCTCCGGCATCACTGATGCAGCGACACTGTCGCGGCAACATAAGTCGAACGCGTAAGCGACGCGTATAACACAGCCACGTATTCCTAATTTCGCAATTTAAAAAAAAAAAAAAAAAAATCGCCGTTATATCTGCATAAAACTAAATTTTAATAATGTCTACATATATATATAATAAACTAAGAAGAAAACAAATATTATAATTACAATGCCAAACAATACGCTTACTTACGACGTGAAACAGTCGTTGAAGGAACGCTTCTTTGGCCGCCTGAAAAAGTACTAACTAGTCTTTTATCAGGCGGGAACAAGGTTCGAAGGCGCCTTCAACGGCTAGGTCATGCCGGTCTTGATATATTCTTTCGGCATACTCAAATGGACTCAGACAGAACTTGACGCCCTGGATAGGAGAGTCCGCACATTGCTAACCGCAAATCGTATGCATCACCCACGGTCATCGGTCATGAGACTATATCCCGCGGGAAGTGCGGGGGTCGTGGCTTTTCAAATGCTAAGAACCTGCACAACCTACAAACCTATAGTATTAGATACTAATGACCGCAAGGAGTTATGGCAGAGCAAGGAGTTTCACGGACGCTTCTACCGGTTCCTACATGGGCCTGATGTATATCTTTTAGCGTCCGTGGCCTGGCTGCGATTTGGTGACCTTTTCGGGGGAAACCGAAGGTTTTGTCTTTGCGATTATGGACGAAGTTATGATGAAGAACAACTACCGGAAATATATTGTGAAAGACGGCACGGTTGACATCTGTCGGGCATGTCACCGGCCGGGGGAATCCATCCATCACATTTTTTCTGTTTTAGTCTAGCTAACGGAGATTATTTGCATAGACACAACCTTGTAGCAGGATTATCCATCAGCAACTTGCTCTGAAATACAATCTTGTGGAATCGGAAGTGCCTTTCTGTTATAAGAATGAGCCCGACCCAGTTCTCGAAAATGGCAATGTCACGTTGTATTGGGTTCGGTCTATCATCACTGACAGGACTATTGTTGCAAATAAGCCTGATATAGTGGTGGTAGACCGACTAGAGCGTCGCGCAATGATTGTTGATATAGCGGTGCCCCATGACGAGAACCTCGTGAAGGCTGAGAGAGATAAGAAAAGTAAGTATCTTGATCTGGCTCGCGAGGTTGTCGACATGTGGGATGTGAATACAGCGATAATTGTGCCGATAGTCGTTACGGCCAATGGCACAATAGCCAAGAGCCTCGACGAACATCTGAGGAGGCTCTCGTTGGGCAGCTGGATCAAAGGCTTGATCCAAAAAGCAGTACTCCTGGACACGGCGCGTATCGTTAGCTTGGACCCTGTTCCCGATACCGGTGGGCTACTATATTTTATATTTTTAAATGTTTTTTTACTGTATTATTATAAGCTAATATTTAAAAAATAAAAAGTATGTACATAAATGAATAAAGGAAATAATAATAAATTCATTATTTTTTTTCCTACTTTTTTTATTGAGGTCTTTTTTGGAGCATGTCTCATGCGTGCTCAATTGGGTTGTCTGTTGATTGAGCAGGCCACGGCAGAACCTTGATGCGTGCTTCGGCAAGAGTGCGTGTTACGACTCTAGCCGTGTGTGGATGTGCATTGTCCGTGTGTGGAAGTGCATTAATCGAAACTAATCACCCAACCGGCGCGGCGTCGCAAAGGAATGATAACGTATGAAACAATCATCACCGCATAAATCTGAGCATTGAGGTTGCTTCTGATCCAAATTAGATCAGTTCTTCAACCGTTCCAAATACCGGCCCGTACCTTTATTTTGCCTCTGATCCAAATTAGATCAGTTCTTCCACCGTTTATTGTTCCCCATATGAATGAACTTTCTGACAAAATTGCAATAGTTCTTGACATCCAGAGGTCCTCCAAACTCGATTACGTCTTGTATCCGGCCTCATACCGAAACAAGTTTCATCGGAAAAGCAAACAGAACGCTCGTCTTCTTCCTCCCTATTTGTGTTCACGAGCCCATTGTAAACTGGTCCTACGATTGCGGGGTGCTATAGGTGGAACTCTCAGTAGCCTTCGGAAACGCAGACCCAATTCACGTAAACGGTTTCAGATGGTTTGGCCTCGTAGCCAACATCATACCGGTCCTGTCTGCTAGTGGTGATGCAAGATCGTCCTCCATGTCGCTCGGCCACGCTGCCTGTGATATGATAGCTTGCAACATTCCAACAGCTCTCATCATCTTTTCTCGTGTCAAATGATGTCGTAGCTCCATATCGATACACTTTTTTTCAGTTCCGATGCAGAAATTGTAAAGGTTTTTTAAAAATGCTATTACACACTAATGATCTAAAAAAGTATAGGTATACATAATACTCAATTGCGGCGATACTTTAAAAAGTACTTGATCCCTAGATACTTTTGATGTGTGTATATATTTACTTGATCGGGTGTGGAAGGCGTGCTGCGGCTATGCGCCGCCCCAAGCCCTCGCCGGCCGCTTGCGCCACGACGTCTCACCTTGTTGTTGTTAGGCGGTGGCATCAGCTTGTCGTCTTTCTGTTCAAAAAACGATTCATTAAAATTGCTGTTGGTTATCTATCATTAATATCACAAAGAGGAAAGATTTGTATTTTTGTATGTAACGAATAAACTTAAAAACTACTGGACCGATTTAAAAAATTCACCGTTGGGAAGCTACACTATCCCCGGTTGAGATAACGCGGGTGAAACCGCCAGGCTAGTTTATTCTAAAATCAAAGCGTCAGTGGAAAAGGATTATCTACTACGACACCTACGTTACCACGATAGGTATATCTTATCAGTGGTTGACACCAACCCGTATCGACACGAAATTGTGAATGACTGCATTTAAAAACGAAGTCTGTGTTTGAATTTTAGATTCGGCTATTTAGTTGCTAAACAGCTCAAATTTTATAAATAGGTAATGCTCAAAATCCATCGCCAAATTGCCAGCTTGTCGGTTTTTATCGGTTACATTTCGGGGAGTGTGCGATGGAATTGCATGATCTAATTCCACCTAGCCCGTTTCATCATCGGACTACCAGACGTACGGCAGAGCGCCATCGGTACATGGTGGACATGACATCCCACCCATGCGTACAAAACTTTTTGGTAACACTTTTTATTATGCATACAGCTAAAGATCGGAATTTCCTGCCGGAGTCGGTGTTTCACGACAGCCACAATCTAGGGGTCTTTAAGTCAAGAGTGAATAGGTTATTTCTAGGTAAGCGTGTTTCACCGTCGACCACATCATCACTTACCATCAGGTGAGATAGTGGTCAAGCGCGAGCCTATACAGGATCCGATCAGTTCATCGGATCATCTAAGGTCACAAACAAACAAACATCACCAACCTCTGTTTTGTTACATGTTTTGTTGCTTCCTTTCTTTTATCTTATTAAACAGTTTGGTGTAGATTAAATACATCTTAAACAATTTTAAAGTAAGTTACAGTCACAAGTTCATTATAACCTTGAAGCAATACGTTAAAGATAAAGGTACTCTTACTTGTATATTGTCAGCGGAGCCCCAACTCTTGAGTTGGTCGCTATCGCCCGACCGCCGATCTTCACGGTCACGTGTAGGTTTTGGTACGTATGCCGAAGATCTAGTTGCACCAACGCCTAGGAAGTTACTAAACGCTTCTGTGGTTTTCTTCACCCTCACGTTGAGCGAACCGATGCGGAGAAATCCTTCTTTTTCTGCGAATGATTGACTTAACATTTAAATACATATAAAGGCAATATCTTCATAATTGCAATACCGTAGTTAACACAAATCACACATCGACTACACAACAATATTAGTTAACTTCATATATTTCACAACTCAAACTTTGGTATTTTTGGCAGGCCTTATCCCAATCTTTTTGAAGTCGACTCAATATAACTTCTTGTACCATAATTTTCTAATAGTTTTCATTTAAATTGACACCAAAGGGGGTGTCAATTTAAATGAAAACTTAGAAAATTATGGTACAAGAAGTTCTCTTCATCTTCTCTTCATATAATCTTTCATACAATTCAACGTTTTTGTAGTCTTCCAATAGACATTCTTACAGCATTCCACATACAACACATACTTGAACTTTCCTCAAGTCCGCTACGGACAGACATAAATCTAACTAGATAACGCAAGTCCCTTCATCTGTATGAAAACCAAGCGTGCTACTTTTTCACAACAATTAAAAACAAATTTACTTACCAATGAAAGAAAAAAAATTCCAATGCCTCGGCCATCTTTTTCTATACATTCTTTACAGCTCAATATGGCATAAAAGACATTTTTCTAGATTTCGGTGGATTTCCGATGCCGATAACGCTGAATGAAAAGCTCAGATTACGGTCATTGATCGTAACTTTACTGCGTTTTTTGGCAAGCGAAGTACATATCAATCGCGTCATCTAGTTACGATTTATGTCTGTGGGTACAATCCAACTCCATACAACGTTTCAATCACCAGTGCTACTTTATTTCAGCTGCATGCTTTTCAATTGCTTTCCACCCATGCCTTTTGTGGCCCTTATTCATTACATTCATACTGTATTAATTCGGCATATCTAAATACTAGAATCGGTTGCATCTGGTTTAACTAGAATCCGACCCCGACATAGTTGGGAATAGGCTAGACAGGCAGTGTTAATTATGAGTTAAACAATCCTATTCACATCGTCAATGCTTTGCACGAGTGAACCGAGACACCGAAAGTCCTCAGAGTAGACTGGGAGAAGCGTGCCACCTGGAGGGTATGGCGCAGATCTTATTATATTCAGTTTTGGATCAGCTGATTTTCAAGCTAATATTCTCCAACTTCTTTTCTTTACGATTACTTTGCCAATTCTTCAATCTGTTTCATATTAGGCCCAACTTCACCTACAACGACATGAAGCCAAGCCAAGCCAAGCCTTGTTTTCATACAAAACCCGTCATTCCTTTTTAACAGTAGCCGACTTGATTAACATACATACTTCCCAGACAAACCAGTCTCTTTCAAGGCCCACCACAGCACATCCCAAGGTCTATTTGTCTAGGTTTTCATCAAATATATGAACACTTTGTAAAAAAAATGTGTGAAAGATTGCCCATTGTTACTCGACAAAAAACAAAAACATACAAACAAAGGACAAAAGGATTACAGGACAAAAGATAAGAAACACATTAAGAAACGTGGTTATTTTCAGAATAGTTTACGGATAGGTTAACTACATAATGAAAATAGATTTTCATTGTAATGAGTTAATCAATCGGCATACATTTACTTTAATTGTACAAACATAAGTGGTGAAATAAGTATTTACAATTTATATTATTTTTTGTGCAGTCTATATACAAAACATTATGAAAAAGTTATTATTAGGATAGTGTTGATTGAAATATAATTGGAACTGCTTGTGAAATTAAGTTCTAATGCTTTCACCAGGCTACTTCCAAAGTCCGTGGTTGTATAAAATCTTGGTGCCGAGTAATATTTACAACAAAACTAGTATTCAAATTTTTGCTTACATACCAGATATCCCCAACTATTTTAAATATTGACAGTAATCTTAATATAAGTTTGAATTCTGTCAAAAGACACTAATGGTGCTCCCACACTGGTGTTAAAAATGTTTACAAACATTAGTAGGTAAACATTTGATCACAATTTTAAGGTGCTGAAAAAATGTTTTCATGTTAGGTAATGTTAGTAAACACAAAATTGTAGCTAACAAATAAAACATTTGTTATCATTTGTTTGCGAGCCGGATGTGTGCTTATTTTCCGAAATTAGTTACCTGTTTACCTATTATCGTCCCAATCAAATTATGTAGATATTCAAATTCAGAACTGTTCATTCTTAAAAAATCATTTAAGGAGTCGTCAAGCAAATCTTCTTCCATTTTCGTGTAGATGCCTCTGAATGTAAATCAAAACTACGAGCCGATGTCATGTTTTCAAATGTTATAAATGTTTGTAAACATTTTCCATCAGTGTGGAGGAGCACGTTCAGTAAATGTATTTAGTGTTAGAAAATGTTTGTAAACATTTTTAACAGCGGTGTGGGGGCACCATAAGACCAACAAACCAATATCTTTATGATATCAAGAATGCTAGCAATGTTGTTACTCATAAATATGACCACTTTTTCAAGAAAAGTCAAAGAACTAAGTTTTGTTAAGTTAGACGCCACAGTTTTTTTATTAAGTACACATAACAAACAATTTTGACTAACTACAATGCGTAGAAAGTTTACAAAACCCGCAACCCTGAGCTGTGTGTTCGCCCGTGAAGAATAAATCATAATATCACCCACAATCCAATATCCTGTCCAAATAAAAGCTAGCGCGATTTAATGCTCGCCTTAATGCAGGCTCGATCCCAGCCCATAATTTGGTAGGGTCAGCAGGATTACTTTCCGGGAGATGCAATACGCATCTCCCCAGTTCCAACTTTAGGTCCAAAATAGCTAAACATGCTATTTTGGAACTGTAGTCCCAAAATAGCATGATAAGCAACTGAAGCTTTTAACTTGGAGGTAGAAGGAGTTCATCACTATTCTTGGTTTAATATTCCCTTTGACCCCCTGTGACCTGCCTTGTCGCTTACAAAGATGTAAATTATATAATTTACTACTATTTGTAAAACATGATATTAGTTAAAAGAAGATATTATGATTTAATATTTTAAGTACGAAAATTGTAACAATAACACGCAAGTAAGCACTGTGAGGACGCAGACACGGTTTGGTGAATCTTACTTGATTGAGTATTAATTATTGTGCTCGGAGTGACACTTATGACCGGAGGAGAGGTTACAGTCCGGCGTAAATCATATGTTTCTGCCTCTGTAAAACATTTATTGCTAAGAACCTCTGAAGCACGACTGTCCATTTATTCAGCTTGTACTTACTTACACTTATGTCAACTGAAAGAATCTATACGGCTTTATAACTGTACATTAGTTCATTAGGTACCTCTTTACCTACATGTAGATGAAGATTCGATAGTTACGGACAGCATATATTGTGTCGGGATGTGCCAATGAATCACAATATCAAACTTTATATCTGTCTGTAGTGCCTATTTGAAAAGAGTGTAGTAATTAAAAAAGAGGTAGGTGTGCAATTTTTTCAAAATAACCACTTGTCTGAAAGAGAAGGTCCATCTTACAAAAGCAAAACGTTTAGTTATATGACGTCTATAAAAAATCACGTACATAGACCTTTTTATTTACTTTAGAAATAAATTGCTACAACGAGGCCGGTCTCCATTGCTAATGCCACAGGTCAAAATGGGTGTCCACAGGTACAATTTGTGACATACAACACGTAAATTGTGATTTACTATCTATTTAGAAAATATAAACTAATGTTCAAAATGATTTTAGGTACTGCCCATAAGTTTATTAAATAGTATTAGTTTCAGGCCGCGACTTCGTTCTCGTGGATGACACCGTATTAAACGTCCTATTCGCTAAAGGTCCTATTAACAGAATGTCCTACTCTCAAACGAACCTAGTAGCAAAATGTCCTACAATCATATTACAGTTCTACTCGTACTACACAAATATGTTATTTTTAAGAATAATTTTTTCAACATTTTCTTGAGACTCTATGTAAAAATATATAAAAAAAGCATTGTAAAAGTTTCATCCAAATGATAAAATGTGTTTTTTTTTTGCGTTTTATTCAAAAGTGAGTATTTCTAGTTAAGTAAAAAAAATGATCCAACTGTAGAAATTGTTATGAGGTGGGTTTTCATCACTATGCCCCGGTTAGGTATTGCCCCGCATGACCTGATGCAGACCCCGTCACCCTTTGTGGTCGTAAGCGGTTGTAGTTCCACTTATGAAGTAAGCGCGGAACACGGCGCGGTCAGTTAAAGCGACATATCGGCCGGCCATCATGTCGCGATCTCTGGCACCCGATGCTCAGTATCCTCTCGCTCCTTTTTCACCGTCACCTATGCATTCATCACGTCCTCGCTGAAAGGAGCGTCGCGCGCGTCCCGGAGCTGCACAAGCGATGCTGGGAACTTCGCCAGTCGGCGTCAACGGTAAGCCTCCACGGTGTAGCGAATGCGAGCCCGCATCACAGTTTTCTGTTACATCGAACAACCCTTTATCCAGAAGTCATTTTAACATTGTTGTGTTTCGGTAATTGTTTCATACATTTTAAATATTCATATGCACTTGTACCTCCTCGTGTTATCCTCTATCTAATTCCCTCATGCACTTTGTATATCTCTGTCTCAGTCGCGCAATGCTACAGAAGATGCGAGTGTATTTTTTTAGACTATGAACGTGCGTGATTACAGTTTTAGTTCAGGTCTTCAAGCAAAAGCCATGGTCGCATGCGCAAGAAAAATACCGTGATATTCGAGCACAGCAAACCAGCTCCAGGAGACGAGATCAGCAACGCCAAGTAAGTGCATGTGATCCCATCCTTTTATCCTAACATATTGTACAAGTAAACCATACCTACAGTCCACGCCCCAATTTTTTTTTATTTTAAGGAGTAATTCCTATTAATTATCCATCAAACACCATCATCAGACGCTTGATTCTCCGTAATGCTTTAATTCTTCTTTGTGTTTCAATTGTATGTTTAAAATAAATTACATAATTACCCGTGACGAAAAATCGATATTCATTTTTCAGCATTACTGTACTTTGACAGTATTTTGCTTCGACTATTCTGCTAATAAGATCATTTTGCGGAAAGTACGATTTGCTCACAGCCTTTTTGCCTTTTACGAATAGGACCTTTTCATACAGTGTCTCGTGGATGTCAATCATCCCTTTGATATTAGATCACAATTTTGTTTAAGGGAGGTTTACCCGTTGGCTAATAATCCTCCAAAGTTAGATTTGATTAAAGAATTAGGGGGTGGGGTGTAATAGTTAAATTTGACCCTGGAGGGGAAGGAGGAGAGGAAGTACCCAAAATATAGATATGAATAATTTTATATAGTCAGATTTTTACCCACAACAGGCTTTTGTATAAAAAACCAGTTATTCTTAATGCAACCTTTAATGGTCTTTCTTAACAAGAAATTAACATGAAACAATGTTTATTTGAAAGAAATATTCTTAATGTTGACTAATGGTAAAATAATAAACAGCCTCATGGGTCGAGGTTAAGTAAAGGTTTTTAAGGTTAGTCTGTGGATGGGTGACCATTAATAACCTACAGAGATTCCTTCGTGCCTCTCGCTAAGAAAGAGGAACTGTACATCCCGACAGACATTAACATATCTATGACAGTCGTTACGGGTATACATTGTAAAAAACTGGTATAGATCTACCAGTTTTTTTAAATGAATCTTGTTAGACTGGAAGTCGATCCCAAACCCAATCTCACGAGAGGTGAAACGCGAGCCAACCAAAAATATTGTTGAATTGTATTTCGGTTCGCTGGATTTCGGTTTAGGCAATCGAATTTACGAATTGTTTTAGTGCTGTTTTTATTATGTATCACACCAATATTTAAGGAACTTCCTCACCAGGGACATTTTCATGTATCCATGTATGACCTTGTATGTACATGTACAGCGTGTCCCGAAACTCAACGTTAAGCGGGGCGATGCACTAGGTTGAACCACTTCTGACAAAAATAAGGAAAAATATCGACTGCTGCTTCAACAATTTTATGGTGTTATTCGGGTAGATTTTCTATTATTTTGCTTTAATAATTATTCCTTTTCTATTAAGCAGCCCCAGTAAAAAAGTGGGTTTGGATCCGGAGACCGAGGAGGCCACAAAATTGACCACGGAGTTCAATCCACCTATTAGGATACTCACTGTTCAGATAATCCCGTACAGAATGAGTGCCATCTTGTTGAAACTACCACTCAACATTTACAGAGACGTGGTCGTTTGTACCTTTTTTTTGCGTTTCCACTGAAGCGGAGCTGGGCGGAGCGGAGCGGAAACGACCAATCACAATAGTTGAAATCCTCATCGCGGCACTCGTCTCGTCTGTGATTGGACGATTCTGCACGTCTCCGCTCCGCTCCGCTTTAGTGGAAACTTTTCTGATTTGTCGGCGCAATAGCGGCGCGCCATCAGCATGCTCAGTATACGCGATACTGAAAGCTTACCGAGCGCCTACATTACAATGGAACGTTCCTGATTAGCTCGGTAAGCGCGGGAGTGGCGTGGCACAGATTGGGCTTACCGCGTCTTGCGGCATGCACGTCCAGTCATCCAGTGGCGGATCTGCATTTTACCGAGCGGGACGTGCGCACCCGTGTGCAAAATGGGGGACTTTCAGGTTGCGCTATTATTGGAAGTAGAAAAGTATCCCGAATTGCACAATTATAAAATAACTGAATATTAAGTTAATATAATAAATAAAACTTAATATAAATATTAGGTAATTACATATGAAATTGGCGTTTTGTAAGGGAGGAACATAAAGTCGTTTTTTTTTTAAATATAATATGTTTATTTAATCAAAGTATGTATCATTACTACCTATGTACTTTTGCCATCGATTCACTTTTGATTCGATTATTGTACAGCATCCACTTTTCATCACATGTAATAATGATTCGATTTAAAATCCCTTCATTATTGTGCCGGTTGAGTAATGTAACGCAGCAGTCGACGCGCGTTTGTCGGTTTGCTGCACTCCATTGATGAGGTACCTATCTTTCAAGCTTTTTCACCTGCCCAATTTGCTTCAAGTGGATTAAAACAGTTGTATCACTAACACCGCAGCCTGCAGCTAACTCGGACGTGGTTTGCGATGGATCCGCTTCCACAATAGCCTTCAATTCTTCATTATCAACTTTGGTCTCCGGCCGTCCACGGGTCCTGCAGGTCGCCTTCGATTCTTCATTATCAACTTTGGTCTCCGGCCGTCCACGGGTTCTGCAGGTCGAAATTTCCAGAACGAAAACGTGGGAACCAAAAACGCACTGTGTTTTCTTTTGCGACACCGTCGCCAAACACATCATCTGCAGCACTGGCGCCACAATGGAACTAACACATCATCTGCAGCACTGGCGCCACGATGAAACTCGTACTCGTAAATAACGCGATATTTCAAGTTTTCTATTTTGTAAAATGACTGGCGCAAAGAAAAAACCAAAAGAGGAAAAAACAAATGAATTACGGGTTTCCAAACACAAAAGCATGAGTAAATAGCTGTATAAATTTAAAATTGGAATTCCAAACCAAAGAGGACATATTTGAGATCAAAGTATCCAGTACGAGAAAACGCCAATTTCATAGGTAAGGAGCTAATATTAAGTTTGTTGTATTTATATAATATGTATTTTAATATTAAGTTCTTTAGTCCCAACAAACACTCGACAGTTAATATTATTTTCGATTTAAGGATGACGCCAATAACATTTTCATTTTTTAAATAAACGATTATAAATTTAAAATGTAACAAACATAAGCATCTTCTTCACTCGAACTCGAAGATGACATCCTTCGCGACGGCACAAGCGGCACTGCATTTTTTTTTACCGATATGTTCGTACGGGCTGTTTTTTTATTATGGTCTTCTCGCAGTCTTCTGCTTAACCGGGCGATCCTGTGGAGACTAAGCTATACAGCCTCCAGCCAGGCACAAAAAGCTAAACCTAAGCGACCACGCTGAGGGCTACCCCCCTGTGGGGTCGAACCTCAGCTCAGGGCACCGCTGGGGGGACAACAAGGGCTGCATCTTAATAAAGTGATTCTACCATCCGTTCGGAAAAGAAAAGCTTACGTGGAGAAGAACGGACAAGGTGCGCCGACGAATCAGAAAAGGGGCTGTCGGCAAATCGTTTCAGACAAAGTTTGGCACATCTAGGGAAAAGGTCTTTTCTGAGGCAATGCAGAGCTAGTATTAAAGCCAAAGGCAAACTTTTTGAACATTTATAGTTTTTGAAACCTAAAAAAGTAAAATAGCAAGTATTGTTCCATTATAAAATCTTGATTAAATAGACTATTTTTTTAGTTACTTGCTACAGTGCTTTTTTTAATGTAGTGTCAAGGTTAGTTGACCAATTTTTATTTATTTTTTTACCATATCGCAATCTACACTTTTTTTATGTGACAATATTAGTTATTAGATTTGTGTGATTTGTTCAACATTAGTTATATGATTACGACCAATAGCATAATAGCATTTCTATTAAGGATATCATCAAAACATATAATAAATCAGTAGAAATGTCGTTTTAATACATCGAAAATATTGCCAGCATTTTTGTTATTTTTGTGTCTGTTTGTTTATCTGTTTGTCTTTTTAGTTGTGCACGCATCACGTACTCGTAAAATGTACGAAACCAATGTAGATAATTATTATACATAAAAATTGTGCGTCACTTGAAGTATTACTTAGTTTTTACTACTATCAAAAGTTCGATGAATTTAAAGTGTTCACGACGTAAAATATCACAACACACGCAATTCAGATACTCGGACATTAATTGAACTCCGTATTCGATAGATGGCGTTGTGCATTTGACGTCATTTTCTGAATGGCGGTGTTAAGATTCTTCGCGGAAGAATCAGCCTAGAAAAAAATAGGTTGCAGGATAGGTAAGTAGGGTAGATACAGGTAGGTAGGTAGGTAAGTAGGGTAGGGAAGGCAGTTGACGCGAGCGAAGCCGCGGGCACAGAGCTAGTAAAGAAATAAAAACTGCAAAATTGGGAAATCTGTTAACACAGTATTTGAAGACGTGGTGGCGGCTGGTGGGCGTCGAATTTTAACATGTTCATAAATATTGCTACGACCTGGCATATCGCCCCGTACCCAGTTGACGATGAGTTTCAGGACACTGTTTATGTGTCAGTAACTAACGATTTTTAAAATAAATAAACAAATACAATAAAATATATTTATAATGACTTAAGTAAAAATGATTTGTGGAGCAGCATACTTCTATATGATCCTGGTGATAGCGAAGTGTCCATGTGGACTAGATACTGCCTCGGCTTCCTGCCCGACCAGTCGCGAACATTTGCATCTGCATCTGTAATACAGAAAAAAACACATAAACAATCTCTTGAGATATCAATTCATCTTACGAAATAATTAAATACAATAAAATACAATAAATACTTGGTCAAGGAGAGCAACACAACATAAAATTAAACATGGTGGATCGATCAGATTTATACGAAAACGTCATTTTGACAAAGATATTTTTGATTGACATTTTTAATATCGCATTATCTGCCAAAGTCTTCAAACGTCATGTCAAACAAAACTGTCATGGTTGCCCTAAAAATAGGAATAAATTATTAAAAATCTGTTCAAATGATCATTTTTGTAGGCCTGTAACCTTCTTCAAATTAATTTGTTAGTATTTTAATGGTATTCCTTTATTTTTTTCCTATTTATTTATGTAGAGTACATAGTAGTAGCCCAAAATCAAACAAAATTATGGGTCATGGTCCGAGTTAAACGATTGATTATTTTTTATCGCAATGCCGAAGTTAATCGAACAATTTAGGATAAATTGCTGAACCTGTTTAATTTTAAATCCATTCTAAGTAAATAAACATACATTTTGGACTCACTTCTACGGTAAATTTCTTTTGAATATTATTTTCTATAGGTATT
Source organism: Anorthoa munda (assembly GCA_945859665.1). NCBI lineage: Eukaryota > Metazoa > Arthropoda > Insecta > Lepidoptera > Noctuidae > Anorthoa > Anorthoa munda. The sequence goes on along the minus strand of OX243893.1, from coordinate 52,679,656 downwards.
CTTTCCCAATGCCAATTTATTGGAAATGCAATTGATGTTTAACTTAGCGCCATCTGTGAAATATTACCTCCACCTAACCTAAACAATGATTGTATACTGTACTACCGACAACTTGGCCCAGTTGATACGCACTTATATCACCAGATGGCGTTGTGACACTAGAAATTTTGAGCTTCACTCTGTAGCAGACAACACATGTTATTGTATTTTGTCATATAAAAGATATATATGGATAATTATGATATGCAGTCGGCAGATACATATTCGCGAGCTGGTTGACCAAAACCATTTGTATCCTCCAACTGCGTAGCATGATTTTCTTCTTGTTTACATCTTTTTTGTTCGCTTCGTATGCTGTCGGGTTTTTGACTTTCTTAAATATTTTTTTTTACTTAGGTATATTTTTTTTGTATTAGTTAATTTTGTAATTGCCTGTAACCCCTTCATTGTATTACTCCACTCGATGGGTTTGGTAGAAAAATAAAACTCTAGGACTCCTACAATATGGAGCCCAAAAATAGAGTAGAAAAATTAAAAATTTGTCTAGCGGTTTGAAAGACTCATATCTTTCAAACCGCTAGACAAATTTTTAAGTAGGTAATTAGCAAGGTTGTTAATGAAACTTAAATGAAACGCACATCACTTGAGAATTGCTCGACTGAACCAGCTATTTTATGTTTAAATGTTCTTTGTTCAGCCGGAGTCCGACGTTTATAAGAGGAGAAAATGTCGCCCGAAAAATACTGAAACAGTATATCTTTTGGGATATTTCTATATCGGAAATGACATTGAACCAAATTGGCATTGTAATCATTGTCATTTTATTTTTTCTACAAAGCTGCGAATGCGGTACAAGATGATACTGCCAAGTACCTATGGATAAAGGCCACTTAATCTAAAGCAACTCCTAAAAACTTGATGTGAATAATTTGACTATTTATTGACAAAACGCGCTAGACCAATAAAGTAACTATGGCAAAATATTTTTCACGAAAATGAGCTGAATGTATCTTTATCGATTCGGATTTCCCCACACTGCCTCAGTGACACATAAAATAAAGCTTATGGTTCGAATATATGAAGGCCAAAAAGCTATAACCAAAATGTCAAAATATTTGGGACTTGTTTCGTCAACTTTATAAATTGGGTTTGAGGTTATTCTTTACCGCATCTGTTTTGTTTACTTACATGCACCAAATTATACTAGTTATCATAGCCACATCAAATAATTTACTTTTGGAAAGAAAACTTACCGTAGACTTCTACTAATAGTCTATACACGTTCTCGTGGCGGAACTGCATTGCGATGTGCAAAGGTGTGTATCCCTGTAACATACATATTTTTGTTTTCATACAAATAACCCATACGAGATCTTTTTATTTAGGGTTACGTAGCAACACAGAAAAACAAAATACGTGTAATATAAGCGTGTAAACATGGTTATGGTATTTTTAATTAGGTTTTGTGATATTTTAGGATACAGCCGGCTAAATAACTTTCTATAAAAACAAAATTGTGCCTGCATAAATACCTAATTATCGCGGCTACGGAACGCTTCAATGTGCGTGAATAGATTCTTGGATATGATTGATAAAATACTAAACTGAATATATTAGGCATATAAATTAATTCTTTAGATTTTTTAATTAGTAGTGGATTTGTTTTCTTCAATTTGCCTTTTACTCCCGTAATTACAGAGAGCATGAAACCTAACTAATTGTAAATTCTATCAAAGACTAAACAAAAACATTCAACATATTATGGGTTTATACTGTAGGCATGACATGCCTACAGTGTCATATCTGATACCATCGTAAAGGTGCAAACTTCGAGACTTACGTGCATACAGTATGCAATTAAACTTGAAAATAATAAGAAAATCATTAATTTGCCTATTTCTATGGGTAAGTAAATACAATTTTGCCCATTTAACATGTTTTTCACTACTCTTCATTTACAGTTAGTGGATTAATAACGTTTGATGTAAACCTTTAGTATGTCATTTATTGGGTAGGAACTTTTACGGTATTTTAAACATTCATAGTTTAGGAAAAAACTAAAATATTACCAATAAACGCTTTATATATGTGCAAAGAAGTCTCGAAGATTGCACCTTTACGATGGTATCAGATATGAAATATTTCAACAAGAGAGGGTGCGCGGGGCGAATGAGGCGCGCTTACACCGAGTAGTAAAGGCTCACATCTGCTCCCGGCTCCTCATACATTGCCTCCGTTTGCGAATCCAATACTTATATTCAATATTATCTGCGATAGATATTAGACTCAGTTGGATATTACTGAATATATAACAGCGACAGCTGTAGCGTAAACTAAGTGATAGTATCCACATTATAACAGTTTGGTATGTCTAAATGCCATTATAAGATACATGGTGGATTCATTACAAAAACCCTATCTCAAATGGTCATTACTAAGCACTAACATCAAACTTCTCCGAAATAGTTATTGGGACCACATGGGCACTATTCTAAAGGCATGTAACTTACATTAAGTTGTCATAAAAAGACAAGAGCTTTATGAGGAAACGAGAAACATTAAAATCCTGAGTGGTGCACAGATAAATTTACCACCACTTCCCTTGAATCCACAAGTAGTCCAGCTATAAAATGCTTGGCGGACTTACCCCATTCTACTTCCGTCGCCGACGATGCCGAACAGCACATGAAAAAGATTGTAACGACACTTTAACGATACAGTAAAACAGGCAAAATAACTCGCAGTAAGTAAATTTGATTGGACATTAAAGCTTCTAGGTAACTGTAAAATAAGCAATCACTCTCACCGCTGATGTAAACACATAATAAACTAAACTTCATAAAGTCAATTGCAAGTAAGTGCAACTTAAATGTTTTGTGACTTATTTTGTGCATGTTATTTCTTTGGTATATTTACGCAGTATGGCTCGGGACGAAATTGCACCCTTTATGCTGTACACTCCCGAGTGATAGCGAGTGATGTACATTTCTCTCAATACCGAGTTCAATCATAAAGTATTATGTTTAAAAACTCAATGTACATTGAGTTTTTAAACAAAAAACGTACAGACCGGCGAGCACGGCCACTGTGATAGGCTTGAGTCACGCATTTTATCACGGTTTTTGTTCCCAAACTGTGAAAAATATGTGTGACTCGCGCCTGTCACAGTAGGCCGTGCTCGCCGGTCAGGTACCCTCTCGGGCTCTCGCGCGAGCATGTACAGCCGGCATTACAGTTTCTAAATTTTCATGTGTGTTCTTTGCTTGCTTGTGATATGAACGAAATAATTTTTCGGTAAAGCCTCTTCAAAAACAATTAACTTGGCAATAAAAAGGTGATTAGAAACCAATAAATAGTTAAGTGTACTATTGAAAGTTCTATCTGATCATAATCTTCCTGTCCTTGTTCCAATGAATGTAAAGTTGGGCCAGCAGGTCTTTTTTATCCATAATGTCAATTTGTTGTCTTCTCAATATTCACACTACTATGGTTCTAGTCACAAAGAAAATAAAAAGAGATGGAAGAAGAAGATAGAAAAGTTGTTGTTTTAGTAATAAATTTTATAATCGTAGACGCCGAGATTTCAAATTCAAACTAAATTGAAGCCTCATTAGATTTAAAAGGTAGGTTTACTAATTTGCCATACACTGTATAACATGTCACAGTCACTGTCAACCAGCCTTTTTGGAGCTTTACGAAGTATATGGCACATAAATAAAATATAAGCACTAATTCTTAAAGAAAATAGAATTGACAGGCAACCGTGGGCTTACAAGTAAGTTATGAAATAGTAATAAAATAGTAATAAAAATAGGTTTCAATATAGTAATAAATTCTATATTAGCGCGAATACACTTTTTATTGTTTTATTTATTCTGATCCCTTACAGTACCTATCTACTTACTATTAAGATGGGTGTCTGACACTTGGCTAGAATAAATTAATAAGTAGATAGTAATAGACAATAATAGTACATGACATGGCATGAAATAAAAATAGAAAAACATATTAGTGGGTACATTAAACCAAATAAAAACAAATTATAAAACACATTTGACGGATAAATTCAATAAAAAATAAAGATAACTTTTTATGTAAAATGACATAAATCAATTGACTCAAAATATAATAAGGACATAATAAGCATTAATAATAATTTTATTAATTACAAACAATGCATTTCAAATATACTAATTTTAATTCAGTTTAGGTGAATAAATTAATAAGTAGGTAATAATCGACAATAATAGTACATCACATGACATAAAAATATAAGACATATTAGTAGTAGGTACATTAAACCAAATAAAAACATTGGAAATATTAGGTCATTACATAAAATTGGAATTCCAAACCAAAGAGGAGATATTTGAGGTAAAACTGGCCAGTACGACAAAACGCCAATTTCATAGGTAAGGACCTAATACAACTGATTAATATTTTGGAAAAATATTAAGCGCTATTCCTCTCTCCTAGACACTGACTGTATCTAGCTAGAATGTTGCTGTGCCCGACAGGGTCCATAATTGTTTCTGTAACTTTCGCCAAACGTTGCTTTAACAAAACTTGCTTTCGCAACTAACAACTAACTTTTGAACCGACTTGCTTCAAACATAGCTAATAAAACTCGATAAAACGAGCTTTCAAACAAAAACTAAATCAAAATCTGTTCATCTATTTAGGAGATATGATGTAAAAGACACAGGCACACAAACATACATACACGCTTCAAACTTATACCACCGGGACTCGGGAGTTAAAATGACAAAAATGTATGGGAATGTCAAATGCTATTGAAATGTCACGTGAACGGTCCCTTATATTTTGGCATTTCGACCATCGCCATCGCCATCGCTAACATGGAATTAATACAAATTACACTTGTCTAGAGCCTCAGGCAGTTGGCATTAATATGATGTGACACCTCATCATACCATCTGCACCTACTTTAGTCACAAAATACACATCACAATACAAAATCCCATAATGCCTTAAGGTTTCACCAGTCGATCATTATTCCATACAAACGTAGTCTGGCGATTACTCCACTGTTTGACGGTGTACGTTCAAAATAAAAAATGAAATCAATTTATCTAATCATTGTCTAGCCCTGTATGGAAACAAAAAGGTAAACAAAAAATATATTTGAAAGTTATGAGCGTCGAAAGTTCCATGTTTCAATACTAATTGTAACGCATCTTTGGGCGGTAATAAATACCATAAGAAGAAGGAAAATTGCAAAACAGTCACCATACAGGGATAGATTAGTAGTTCAACAATGCAAATAATTTTGCCCCTGTATGGTGGCCATACAGGGACAGATTAGTAATTAATTCAACAATGTAATTAATTTTATTTATAAAATATACATTTAGTCGTATTTTCATCATATCCTTACTCCCAAAAGTCTGTTTATAAAATTTCGCGCGCACGTTTTCGTCCTAAATCATGATCCATTTCGCAAAAAAAATGCAAATGTGCTAATTCGTACGCGAACTAGCTTCTTACTGCTCATATCAGCATCTATCTCTTTCGCACTTGTGTTCGGATGAGATAGTAAGCATTTTAAACCCGCGCACAAAATAGTTCGTGCCGTCGACTAGGGCCCCGTTTTGAAAAAATAAGTTATAAGCAAGTCTTGCCTAAAACAAATAAGCTATTATTGGATAATTTTGTTCGGCTTTATAAGGTGGTGTTCGATTGTTATTTGAGCAAAATAGCTTGTGTTCTTATTACTTCATTTGACCGTCCCAAAAACATTCGCAGCGTAAAAAATGTTAATTACGACTCACCGACCGTTCGTTGACTACTTGTCGGGTTACACCACCCAGCAGCTTCACTAAATTTTCATCACCGCGTTTACAAGCCCAGTGCATCGCCGTCTGAAAATAAATGGACGAGTCAACTTCCAATGTTCACATCTCCAACACCCATACGTCATAGCAAAACCACTAAAATAATAGTGCAATTTTGAAATGGATACCAAATAATGAAGTAAAATATTCAGATCCTGAGACCAAAACACGATTCCATCACGAAAAGAGTTGAGTAGGTCGAGAAACAAATTACTTGATTGTCAGTCTTTTATTTTTATATATGTAAAACACTTTGATGGACAATATAATGCCGAAATTATAGCTCTTTATAATCGGAACGCATTAGGATGATTTGCATCCAGATTAAAGATTATATTTTGGTGAAGGTAGGTGTTATTAGCATAGTTATAGGAATTAGCTTGCTATCATCGTTGGTCATTTAATATTTAAAACGTTATGGTAAGTGAAGCATAATTTTAAGGAACCGTATTTTAGATGAAGGTTGCTTTTAACTGCAGGTAATAGTTAGCAATTTAAGCTTGTTTAACTAGCCTATAAAAATGGGAGTCAGATATTAAGTCACTACTGCAAATTGCATGTTTTTTCAAGTTTTTAATATAATATAATCTTTATTTCAACAAAACAAATTTTACAAAATTTGTGTATAAGGAACGGTTTAATAAATATGTACCTACATATAATTTGCGTCAGCTGATTTTCACATTACTTAAGTTGCTGATTCTATGCCTATTTAGTATTTTTTTTTATTCTTTATTATGGAGTTTCTTGTGCATTCTTCTCCATAACAAGCTACTTTCTCCATAACGAATGCACGGTAGAATCATTTTGATGTAACGTTCAAAAGTGCCGCTTGGTGGCCTAGTTGAAATAAAATATCTTTGTCTTTGTAAAGTTTGTTTTTAAATTTCAATGCCTATCAATATTAAATTTCAATGCGCAATTGTCGCGGAAGAATTGCGCGGAAGGGCGGTTAACGAAGGAAATATTAAAGACCAAAAATTGTCTAAACAAAAGTACGAAGGGGCGTAGTCAACTTGCAATAAAACACGAATGCTCGTGTCACCATAAAAGGGGGTTAATTAATAACATTGTTCTTGGATCAAACCAATCAGTGCAGGAGAGTGATCGAGACCGACTGGGCAATATCTCCCGGGACCGTCCATTGTGAGAGTGTATGGAGATAGCCTGTTTAGTAATTACTCCGACTAACCGGCTCCGGATATTGAAACTGCAATTACACTAACAAAATTCCGTCTTTAATACAGAAGCGAGTTATTATTTTTCAAAACTTGTAGCACAAATTAAGAGTAGGGACTACGTAGTGTACAATTATTTTGATTAGCTAGTTAGCTACTCGTTTATTTACGAAAACGCCACAAATAGGTCCAGACATTTTGTCTTTAGAAATAAAATCGCAGTACTCTGTAACTTAACAATGGGTACGTCTACATACGTACATGTAGGAATGAAAAAGCGTCGACGAGTACAGATTTAATAGTGATGCGATTGACCCACGCTCTACCGGAGCCCATAAAATCTCCGTCACCTTAGGTGTGCCAAGGTTTTCAGTCAGCATTAAGTCTTGCGAATATATATATTACTTTATCCGAGCCGAGGGTACGAGTTACGTACCAATCGGCGTATGTACAAGATGTAGGCGTGATCGTCGCTGATTCAGTGGGGTAGTTAGTGGCGGGCGGTCCTAGGTTCGACGTCGCCCGGAGAAATATTGGCCCCAGGGGAAGCGCTGTTAATTTGCAGCGCACATTGGGCACAGGCACGATTTTCCACGTATCTATCTACCTACGCGTTTAGAGTTGACTATGTCAATATTGGTAGGGGCAATTTCGTTCTATACAAGTATTTCCTTTGTTCATTGTAAGCTTTGAATTTGTTCCATTTTATACATTGGTGGATAGTCAATTACGCACCTAGTAGGACCTTAAGTATCTAAGTTTTATTTTAGGCTAAGCAGCTTGTATTTGCGGTATACTGTATCCTTTTTAGGGTTCCGTACCCAAAGGGTAAAAACGGGACCCTATTACTAAGACTCCGCGATCCGTTTGTCTGTCTGTCTGTCCGTTCGTCCGTCTGTCTGTCTGTCTGTCTCCGTCTGTCTGTCCGTCTGTCACCAGGCTGTATCTCATGAACCGTGATAGCTAGGCAGTTGAAATTTTCACAGATGATGTATTACTGTTGCCGCTATAACAACAAATACTAAAAACAGAATAAAATAAATATTTAAGTGGGGCTCCCATACAACAAACGTGATTTTCATGCCGTTTTTTGCGATAATGGTACGGAACCCTTCGTACGCGAGTCCGACTCGCACTTGGCCGGTTTTTTTAATGTACGTTAAATACATACAATTCACCTTTCAAACATGGCATAACACCATAGTATAATCGGTAGAATGTAATGTCTTCCTTCGACAGGTTAAAATCTTTGACGAGATATTCTTGTCAAAAACCATTCGACATTTACCAGCAAATTAGCGCAGTTCTTTGTTACATTAGCTGGAGGGCATCCATTTTTACTATAGCTGTAATTTACAAGTAATTAAATATACTTACATACTGCATGTTGCACGCGTTCACACCATCGGCGGCGGCAGGAATCGGCGAGCGACATGCGGGAACAAAGTCCAAATGTAATTAATCCTACATAATGATACATGAACTTGTTAAGCCCGACATAAAAATGTTACCATGGCAGCAGTTATTTTAAAAGATAAGGGTCCTTGGAATATCCTTAAAATAAAAATCTCATTAAGGCGACGTTTCCGGGTCAGCGGACTACTACAGAATTTACAAATTTATTGTCGGCTAACCTAATAAATTTAAAACAGGATTACGTGGTTCGTGCACAAAGCAAAGCTTTACAATTTGCCCGATATAAATCTCTCGTCTGCGTCAAACGAGTGACTTATCATTTAAAACGAAGCGACTTAAAAAGGCCTAGACGCCGAACAGTTGACTGCCTTCTTACAGCTCTATCGTTGTTGGAGTCACAAAAGAGGCAAAGCAATACTTATCTACACCTAAGTAAGTATCTATTCAATGTAAGTTTTATATGTTGCACTGTAAAAAACTGTCTTAAAACATGGTTTTAATAAAATGGCAATTGATTGTGGTTTGTTTGAACATTAAATTTTAGTTTACCTAAAGTAGGCACGATTGACTTTCTGAGGCTGATTTTGATTCCACTGACGAAGCTAAGCTCGTCTAGGCTGACTTTTATTATATTGTTAAAATCTTTGACGAGATATACCTATATACACCGCCAATTCTTGTTAAAAATATTGGCCATTTACCAGCTAATTAGCGCAGTTCGTACTTTATATTGAATCAAAGTAGGCACGATTGTCTTTCTGAGGCTGATTTTGTTTTCACTGACGATCTGTCCAGCTCATAACCAGTATAAGCTGATTTATTATTATATTGAAACTCCGTACTACACTAGGCCAGCCCTAGGTCAAAGCATTACAATGTCGACGAAGTGCCGTCAACTGTAGCAAGTCCCTATAAATTCACGTAGGAGTGGCAAAATAGATGTTCTGATATTAATAGACTCTGAAGCATCTGCATGAGGTATTTATATTAGTTTGTAGATTTACGAATTATGACAAAAGATACCTGAGCGCTCTGGGGGTTAAATTCACAAATATTAGGAAACCAGTTTTAAAACCAATAAATTTATTCAACTTCCGTACATTTAAAAGTGTAAATTGTTGTGGGCCATTATTTTAGGCGTTTAAAAAGCAATGTTATGTTTTGTGGTCAACGGCAGGCGAAGAAGGTCTATGTGTTAACTTGCGTTTCTTTTGGTACTGAATGACACCGTTCCGTAATTTGATTTATTAGTAGTTTTTTTTTGTTGTTTTGAACCTGCTGCATATTAATGTGTAAGTTAGGCGACAAAAATTTCAAATATGTTACCTACTAACAACACCAGCTTAGACCTTAGTCTCCTAGACAAGTGACATTCTATCATCAAAAGCGTGGCGATAGCGATTGTCAAAAAGCCAAAATTGTATGGGTTTGATAAGCGATATCGAAAAATCACGCGGTTCTTACATTTTGACATTTCGACCATAGCTTTCGCTGAAATCGAAAGCCACTTGTCTACAGCCTCTTGGCGAGCTTGGCAAGTTTTTTACTAATATTGCCAGTAATTAGAATTCGTATTTAAATAAATAATGTATCTGTAATATTCAAATTAACAGTTTTCTACTATTATAAGTTGAGCAATGACAATGAAATGAGTACCTACTGATCATACTTAAGAGATTACGTTGACAAATGTACTAGTATCAACTGTGTAACAGTACACAGTGTACTTCAATATTACAAAAATATTGTTTTTAAGACAAAAAATATAATTTGCAAGACTATCTCATTCTTTTACTAATGACTTCAAACAGAAGTCGGTAATACAAGTACCTATGTGTGCGTATGTGTGTGGTGTGTAGTTTGATGTGTTTAAGATTACATAGTTATTTCATTGATGTCATCATTGGGTACAACTAGAACTCCAAATTATAAAAGAAACTGATCTCAATACGTACGCAGATATAAAAGGTTTAATTCTATTAGGCTTCCTGCATATTACCGTAAAATACATTATGCTATGATTTCTTGTAAGCAAATCATACTTGTGTTGATGTGGAACGTGACTACGGTGTGATACCGTGACAATACGTCATGTAGTATTGTTTAGCGAGTGGCTATATCCACGAATGGCGAGGACACGGCTCATGTCCCCGTGTGCCGACCAACATCCGCTACCACGTCATATTGATTGCGTTTGCATGTACATCAATTAGGATCCGCGGAACGATGCGTCTTCCACACCACTAATTATCGTCTTGTCACTGTGTAATTATGCATATAGGTTGACAGCGACGTTGATATACGTGTCGAACTTGGAGTTACTATTAATCTCCATCTAGGTATGCATACCTAGAAAGAGTGAGTGACTGATGAACGTTTAGATTATAGTAGGTTTAGTAAAAAAGAAAATTTAAATAATATACTTACACCCTGTGTGCATTCGTCCACATTTTGAACGGGATATGAAAAAGAAAACAATATTAAATCAATATAAGAATTAACTATAAAACACATGATGATGAGATTAGGATGGCTCTGAAACAGCTTAAGAACAACAAGGCACCGGGTGACGACGGAATTACGGCCGAACTCCTGAAGGCGGGTGAAAAAACAATACTTAAGGCCCTTCAGAAGCTGTTTGATTCCGTCATACTCGAAGGGAAAACGCCACAGGCATGGTGCAGGAGTGTAGTGGTACTCTTCTTCATGAAGGGTGACAATTCCTTACTGAAGAACTATAGGCCCATTACAATTCTTAGCCATGTCTACAAGCTGTTTTCAAGAGTCATCACGAATCGTCTCGCGCGCAGGTTTGACGATTTCCAGCCTCCCGAACAATCCGGACTCCGTAAAGGCTTCAGCACCGTAGACCACATACATACGCTGCGCCAGGTTATACAGAAGACCGAAGAGTACAACCTGCCTCTCTGCTTAGCTTTTGTGGACCACGAGAAAGCCTTCGATTCGATCGAGACTTGGGCTGTATTGCAGTCTCTCCAACGGTGCCAAATTGACTACCGGTACATCGAAGTGTTGAAGTGTTTATACAAAAACGCCACCATGTCAGTTCGACTTCAGGATCAGACTTCGAAACCAGTCCTTCTGCAGCGAGGTGTGAGACAAGGAGACGTCATATCCCCGAAACTGTTTACTGCTGCACTGGAGGATGTCTTCAAGGTTCTGGACTGGAGAGGGCTAGGCATCAACGTCAATGGCGAGTATATCACTCACCTTCGGTTTGCCGACGATATATTGGTTATGGCTGAGACCATGGAGGACCTCAGTACAATGCTCGATGATCTCAGTAGAGCTTCCGAAAGAGTGGATCTTAGGATGAACATGGACAAAACCAAGGTGATGTTGAATGCCCATGTTACACCCACTCCTATCAAGGTCGGAAACTCTACACTCGAAGTTGTGGGCGACTATGTCTACCTGGGACAAACGATCCAATTGGGTAGGGCCAACTTCGAGAAAGAGGTCAACTGTCGAATCCGACTCGGCTGGGCAGCGTACGGGCAGTTGCGCGGTATCGTTTCGTCCAACTTACCACAGTATCTCAAGACGAAAGTTTATGACCAGTGTGTGTTGCCAGTGATGACATATGGCTCTGAGACGTGGTCGCTTACAATGGGCGTCATCAGAAAGCTTACAGTCACTCAAAGGGCAATGGAGAGGGCTATGCGAATCAGAAATGTAGAAATCCGCAAGAGAACCAGGGTTACCGACATAGCCCGAAGAATTACCAAACTCAAGTGGCAGTGGGCAGGGCACATTGCTCGCAGAACGGATGGCCGTTGGGCCATAAAGGTTCTGGAGTGGCAACCGCGAACCGGAAGACGTTGCGTTGGAAGGCCTCCCATCAGGTGGACCGATGACCTGGTGAAGGTTGCGGGGATCCGCTGGTTGCGAGACGCACGGGACCGGTCAATGTGGCGACGCTTGGGGGAGGCCTATGTCTAGCAGTGGACGTCTTTCGGCTGATATGATGATGGTGATGATAAAACACATAACGTTGTACATCTCAGTCAGGTTGTACCTACGTAGATAAGTATTTGAAAACTAGTAATAAACTTACATACCAATCTTCACATAAGTAAGTACTTATTCAACCCAAACCAGTTTTCAGCTTCCAGTGTTTTGTGGAAGCTTTTGTTCCATCTACTAAGTACATGTGAAGTAAGTAATTACTATGCTGCTTCTGAACCTAATTAGGTACAATTATGTTGTACCTGTGTTACTCACCGTAAAAGGATCCTGAAACAAAGAAAAATGGTACTTTAGGCACACGTTAATGTTTTTTTGTTAATCTGGATTAACAAATTTTTGGAAGATAAGAACTTATCAAGGTCAAAAGTCAAACGTTTTCGATCATTTTTACCTACTTACAGCGGTGAAAAAGCAACACACTGTACCTATAACACGAAATTGATTAGTTAAAATACATGACCGCTAATACATGTAATTTTAAAATGTATCCTGAACAAATCGCAGGCGCATTTTATTTTAAGTGTTGGGGAACTCGTTAAAGCCAGAAGAAATCAAGGGTTTAAGAACTTTTCAAAATTACCGAGGGTAATAAAAAAATAACCTTATCGCTTATGCATCAAAAAGCTAAAGATTAATTAGGCATTATATTTTTGAATTAATAAAAATGAAAGGATTAACAAATCTGCCCCAACCTTTCGGGGATATGGCTGTGAGCGTTATAGTTGTGACTAGCCGTTTTTTAACATTTCAAAGTACATCAAAACGTAAAATATTAACTTTCATTACATCAACACGAATGTTGATTTTATTCTTTTGTTTGGGCTTGCGATCACGATACTGCGTGGACGATCATGAAAAATCAGAAAAACCATTAAAAGTTTCGGAGCAGCGCCCATAATGTACATCCCACCGCCAGAGCCGCTCGGTGATCGCCGAATTACCTACTAAACTGTAAAAAACGTAGATAAAAGGTGGGGCTGTGCATATTCCCATGATCGGAAGACGGTCAGACGGCGTTTTAATACACCCATAATCGTCGTTCGACGGTGGATCATATGAAATATGTAATACCGCTAATAGGTCTCGGTGGGCAGCTTCCTCAGCGGTCGCTCGGCCAATTTTGCCGTTGGTAATAACCTTAATATCCCATCAGTGCTATACCCCATGCGTGTACAAAGATGAGACCGGGTAATGACTGTGCGACCGAAGCGCGCACCCGCCTCCGCGACCGATAATTCACCTTTATTGAATAAATCTGTTTGATTACTATATTGCACGCCATGTTTTATCGTTTGATTGCGCTTTTATTAGAACGAATCAAATGCAATCAATGTTTAAACCTCTGTCTATGGTCTGAAAAAGACATTTCTAATAACTAATTGAAAGGTGTTAGTAATTTTGTTGGATCAACAAATATCACGGTATACGACCTACCACGCCCAAAATTATGTCACCTCTGTTCATCCTCTGTTACTTGCAAGGAATCTTGCTTTAAGAATAGTTTGTTTTTGTATTTTAGTTTTTAATAAATGGGTAAGGTAGATCTAGTCCGGTCAAACTAGATAAATTCAAACTACATATCAAATTGCATTAATTCGCATAGAGCTGAAAATTGGTACGAATGTTCGGCACACCATTATAAATGAAATGTAAAAAGTCCCCATCGATCCGACACTTGCAAAAAATGTTGAATTCAAGGTCAAAGTTCGCAAATATGGGTTTTTTGCGCTTTTAGCCGAACGGTAAGTTTTATGATAAAATAGGTCAGACAAAAATTGTAGATTATGCAATTATCTATAAAAATGTGTCTCGTGATATAATGGTTCAAAAAGTTGAAAAAGTTGTATTCTTCATAATATGCATACGCCACCTGGAAGGTAGTGTACTTGGCGCGAATTTTTCTACGTGGTTTCCCCGATAAGCCTATTTCACAATTTTTTGTGATCCTGTTGAGTACCAGTTTTTACATAATTTTGAATAGTATTGACTATTCAAAATTATGTAAAAACTATTGTACTATTGGAAATTATGAAAGCCATGTAAATTCTAAAAAGTTAGGTAAATGAGATAGAGAGAGATAAATTATAATCTGTGCATGGGAAGATAATTGCCCAGAGAAAAAGGCCTTTTGCAAAAAGGTACCATGGTGGACTCCTGAACTAATTAAAATAACACGTCAGGAAACACGACAGGCCTTTAATGATGCAAAAGCCAATGCAAAAGCCAGAAAATACTTTTCTGGCTATCACAGCATGCTGACGAGGTATAACACGGCGGTACGCAAGGCCAAAAGAACTAATTGGCGGCAGCATTGCATCTCCATCGAAGCTCTGCCAAATCAAATGAGGTTGTGCAAAGCAATGTCCATGACTAAGACAAACCCACTATCATCTGTAAAGGATGAGAATGGGTATCTCACAGAAACTGGACAGGACACTCTGGGCGTGATGTTTAGAAATCACTACCCGGAATGTAAACTGCGCGACAGCGATGAAGAGGAACCAGTCACAAAGGACGAGCTCACAAGGCACACGTCCAGAAATAACTTGCTCACGGCAAAGAAAGTGGTAAATGAAAACACAGTAACACGAGCCGAGGCTGCGCTAGAAGGAAAAGAGATCTGTGTCGGGGCTTTCCTCGACATAGAGGGAGCCTTTGACAAGACAACATTTTAATCCATACGCATTGCCTTTGACAAGACAACATTTTAATCCGCATTGCCTTTGACAAGACAACATTTTAATCCATACGCATTGCTGAAAAGGAACATGGCATCAATGATACCACGTGCAACTGGATTGACTATATGCTGAGAAGCAGAATAGTCAGATCGGAACTGATGGGATACAGACTTAGCGCAAAAACAACAAGAGTTTGTCCGCAAGGCGGAGTGCTGTCACCATTATTGTGGTGCTTGGTAGTAGACTGGCTGCTTACCAAACTCAATACCGGACCATTCTACACAGTAGGCTATGCAGATGACATAGCAATAATGGTCAATGGTAAATTCCCGAACATAGTCTCTGGATTATTACAACAGGCATTGAGGATGACAGAGGAATGGTGTACAAAGAACCAACTCTCTATCAATCCAAGCAAAGCAGTCATTATTCCATTTAAGGTTACAAATGTAGCAAAAGCTTAGGGAAGATGGCAACTGTATTCCAAGCAGAAACATATGCCATAATAACCTGTGCTCAAGAGAATATAGATAGAGGAACCAGAGGTAAATCCATATATGTTCTTAGTGACAGTCAGGCTGCAATCAAAGCCATGGCATCCTACAAAGTGGACTCCAGACTTATTCTGGATGCTGTCTAAACCCTAAACAGGCTTGGGAAGCATAACAGGGTGAGACTGATGTGGGTCCCTGGACACAAATCCGAAAAATAACGAAATGGCAGATGAACTGGCAAGAGAGGGCTCAGCAAATGATTTTGTGGGTCGACGTGTGTCGTAAAAGCCTCATTTACGGAGTTTGCAGATCACAGACAACGAACACATTGGCTGTCTTCTACTGGTCTACAACACTCCAAGAAATTCCTAGGGCTCTACGTTCAAAGACCGGGCATGCATCTGGAATATGAGCAGGGGGCAAATCCGCTACCTGCTTGGGGCCTTTACTGGGCACTTTGGAACCAACGACAGGCTCATGAAGATGGGTCTAACCGCGACACCCATGTGCAGGTTGTGTGGGGAACATACGGAACGCATGGAGCACCTTCTGTGCACAGGCGATGTTACTATGCCGAAATCGGTGTCAAAAAACGGAAAAAGACACCAACTTCAGGACAGAAAGTTATTTTTCGCTTTGTAGTGTTTTTGTGTCCTAATCATGAAAGGTATTGTGGTCCCTTAGATAACTTACTCCTCGCCAATCTCGTTGAAAACTCTTTTTATGAGTTTTACAACGAGATTGATACTATACGGAATTATACTCGTATTTTCCTTATTCCGTATTCCTTGTTATACTTATGAAATATGGCGACAAAACTAAACGATAAACAATATCATCAGCTACATACAATTTTTTTATATTACAAAATAAGATGATGATTCAGTTATTTAAATTCTCTCACTCTCTCATAAAATTACTAATTAATCAGTTAACTTCAAAGCAGTAAACAATCAGTCGACAAACGTCATTTTCGAGAAATGTATGCCGACATCGTAAACGATGAGCTCGTATGGCTATAAGCATGGTGAATGAGGATTTCTAAAATAAGAGGCAATTTATTATCATAAGCATTGCAGACGTAGTGACGCAAACATTCGTCGACAGTTATTAAGCGCTAGAACACTGCATCAGGATGAAGAGGGCGCGCGTCGCTCTCTACTATATTGTCATCTCTCTTGCTTGTCGCATCACTTGCACTCACAACTAATACATAAATCAAAGCTCTGACAAATTCCACGTTATTATTCTTCTTCAATTTACGAATACTGAATACGATACGTTCGGCTTTTATAACATCTCTAATATATCTTAATTACACTCGCAAATGTTCGTATCAATTAAATTAAGAGTATTTAATATGATAGTTCAAGACAATAAGTAAACTTAATAATATCATCTTATAGTAAGGCTGAAATTACGAATAAAAAGAACCGTTCATCAGGCATCGTAAACCGATAACATTTTTTAATCATACCAATACTAAATTCTTATAATGACAAGTAACCACAATCGAAGTGTATTATTTTTTACGCGTGGATATCGAGTGAACATTGTGAATTAAATTGTGGAGCTGTTAACGGGTGCACCCCGCGGATGTGTCGTTAATAGAGCGTTGTGTCTCTTCATTTTGTTTGAACGTTCACTGACTCTGTTATTTCGGAGCGACTAATAAATTGCGTGATGACAGGTGTCAGCTGCTCCACCGCCTCTGCACTCTTGCGTCGATGTCTCATTCCTCACGTTCTACTCCTAAATTCTCTTATTTTATCAACGCTTCGTTCAATTTTCGTTTCGTTCTCTCGCCATTCTATTTGTTTGTGTTAGCATTATCGCTTCAGCTGCGTTAATTCCATGACAGAAGAGATATTGTACATCTCGTTTTCATAGAAAAGACAATATCTTTAGGTACTTATAGTTTATCGTAGTAATTGCCTTACTTACAAATTATAAGATTCATTGAAATATCAATGTTTCATCGCGAGAATATTTCGGTGTACTTTATATCCATCATCCTATATTTACTTTATTTATCTAAACGTTTTTTATTGCAGTGTATTTTGTCAGTTATATTATCTTTGTTATTAAGTGCAATGTTTTTATATTGCATCTCTCTTTTGATTTTGATTCGAATGATAGTATGAGAAACTGTTTTGCCATTATATTTACGACTTATTAGGATTTAAGAAACTGCTGCAAGGGGTAATTGAAAAATGTTATAATAATTATCAAAAAATATACTGGTAAGGTTCCGGCGAAAAGCTAGCAATAGGTTAGGTTTTATACAACACTCGGAAGTTAAGCTGCAATGGGCGAATTGTGACATATTTTCACAATATCCTAGGTAAGTACAGTCTAATCCAGTTACACTTAAGTCGTAAGGGTTTCTTCCGCTGTACACAGGTGGAGCGTAAACTCTTACGACTTTGTCATGGCCTGTGCCTTTGGCATACAAGAGTTCAACACAAAACTCCTCTTCATATTACTTTACAAACAAATTGCAGTAGTCTTTGGAAAATCTACACATAATCGCTTGCTAACACGACATGGAGGATTATCAATATATCCAACAACTAGTGCGAGAGTCTATTTTTCTACACTTTTAATGATGACCTGAATTATATTTCTTGTTTAAATAAACGACATTAAACCTAAACTTACTCAGAGGAGAGCAGTGTTATCTGCATATCGTAAGCAGATAACACAGCTCTTCTTTTCTCTGTTGATGCCTGGGATATAGTATTTAATGATGCCCACAATAGTTTGAATATTGTGAAGGAATGGCTTCGTAACAACGTCCTCACTCTTAATATTGACAACACAAAGTTTATCACCTTTTTAATACGTCAATCGATTGTTGCCAATACACAACGCAATATCATTCCGCATGACTGTTTGTCATCGCTCCTGTAAACCACTAGAACAAGTCAAGCATATCCGATATCTCGGTGTCACTATAGATGAGAAACTAACTTTTACTACTAACTCATTTATGAGTAGTAGACAAATTGCTGACCCTGATTTACTTAAGAGTGTAAACTTCTCTCTTTGCCAATCCATACGAAATAACCGCTTCTTTTTTAAACTTTGCCTCACACTAGGAAATTCTTTCTGTATCGTGCGCATTCATGCTTTTACAAACATTTAAACTCGCATACACAAGGCATCCAGATCGGAAATAACTATCTGTAGGCTATACAAATATTTGTTCCGTGCGGGAATCGAACCCGCGACACGCTTCAACCACTACGCCAACCGTGTTGTCAAAAAACTTAGTGTTATCAGTCTTTTTGGGTAAGTGCTGCCAAGAATACTCTAAAGAGCTTGGAGATAGCACAACGAGGTATCCTAAAAGTAACCACTTTCAGACCCATTCTATTTCCCACAAACTTGCTTTACCAGTAGGGCATGAATATCGGAATCTCGTAATATCGTAATCTCGTAATATCGTAATTTCGTAATATCGGAATCTCGGAACGAAATTACTGATATTGCAATTCCGATACTGAGTGCTCCAATATCAAATCTCGGGATCAGAAAAATACCTTATTTTAGCTCCATGTGAAGCGTCGAGCGAGATAGCGCGGTTCAGACCTTTGACTACGGTGGTTAGCAGCGGTCAGATAGTCTGTTTACTAATCGGGCGCTTATTTACTTAAACTTCACTTCATTAAAAAAATATGTACCTTGATGAATTCCAGATTTACAGTTCCGAGATTGCTAAAAATTTTAGCTTTAAGGGTACAAGTAAACACACAGATTCATAGAACCCGTTTTAACAATGATATTTTCATTGATTAATCCTTAGATTACGGGTATCCGCAGAATATGAGACGCACGGCATCGGCCAATGTGACGACATTTGGGGTAGGCTTATATTCAGCAGAATACTAAGATAATTTTGCATACTTTTAAGAGTTGTTTCGGAACGAGTACCTATCCGTGTTAAACTTTAAATCAAATGTATAATGTGTTACTTGCTTGGAAACCTAAATAAATTAAAGCTTAATAGTTTTCTGGCTTCTGCTTGTATTGAATACAACAAATTAGTCTATACGATCATTAATATGTTGGATAAATAAACTACCACTACTTGACTTCATTGTCTCTCATCATCATTGTCATTTCAGTCAAAATACGTCCACTGCTGAACATAGGCCCCAGGAGGCCTTGCCACAGTGGCTGATACTTATACTGGAATAATAAATCAGTATTACTCACTACACTTATTGGGACTACTTTCAGATTGATCGACAAACATATATTTTCTGTTTTTTTTGCTTTAGCCTTTTTTCAGATAGACATTACTTATATTCCTTCTTGGAAACAAATGTGCAGTTTAGTTAAAAATACGCCCGATTACACAGTCACTAGTGATTAGAGAGAGACACAATAGAAAATCCTATTATGTCGCGGCATGAACGTGTTTTTTTATTGTACTCAATCCAGCCTTTTACCGAATTTGGGAAATTAACAACAAAAAATGCGATATTTAACTAAAGTGCCCAATTCCGATATTGAGATCTAATATCGGAAATCAATATCGGAATTGAAATACTTCCGATATTACATGCCCTATTTACCAGTCTTGTGAAATTCTAAAATATAATTCAACATAACAAATTCACGTATAATCCAGAGAGTATCACCAAACGCATAGGGCGTAAAGTTGCAATTTGTTAATAATTCTTCCTTTTGTTTGGCCATTGGTTTACAATAAAAATCATCAAAAACCTTGAGGTCTATTCACTCAACAAGTCCCAGTACAAAAAAAAAGTTCAGAACTACCTGTTAACACAGTCATACGAAGAAACTGAAAAGCTGCTTGCAGTCCAATGGTTAGTCCATATTGTAATTGTAAGAGAACTAAATCACACTCTCCCACAATCAACACACAGACCCACATAACACACAGATACATTCATTCGTACTTCGTTTTTAACCGTCGATAAATTTATTTTATAATTTTATTTGTTAAGTTCATTTGTTAAATTAAAATTTTTAACCGGCTTCCTAAAAAGGAGGAGGTTTCTCAATTCGACCGTATATATATATCTTATTTTTTATGTGTTTTCGCGGATAACTTCGTCGATTATGAACCGATTTTGATGCTTCTATTTTTGTTGGAAAGGAGATATCCCAAGGGTGGTACCATGATAAGGAAACCAGGATCTGGTGATGGGATCCAAAAGAAATCGAGGGATCTCCTCAAATATTATAGGCATACATATAGCGAGTTTGGTATTTTCATCAATAATGCAATCATTTGCACTCAGAAAGTATCATTTGGTGAATCAAAAAAAAAGTATCACCAATAGAAAGAGTGAGAAATATGTGAAGGTATATTTTTAGGGTTCCGTACCCAAAGGGTAAAAACGGAACCCTATTGCTAAGACTCCAAGATCTGTCTGTCTGTCCGTCTGTCACCAGGCTGTATCTCATGAACCGTGATAGCAAGACAGTTGAAATTTTCACAGATGATGAATTTCTGTTTTTATTTTTTATTTGTTCGGAATTTGCTCTTGACTCTAGTCTAGGTCAGAGGTGACAGAGACAAAGTCGACGAAGATATAATTTGTTTCGGCGAAGCCGGTCCGGGTCGTTAGTATATTTATAAAATAAATGGTACTGGAGAAAATGGTACCATCGAACTGATCTGATAATGATGCCGCAAGGAAGGCACTGGAACTCCGAAATAAAACAATGTATCCTAGTCCTGTTCAAGGGCGTCGCCAAGGGGGGCAGGGAGGGGCGGCTGCCCCCCCCTAGAGATTATAAAAAAGTTGCCAAATGTAAAGCAACCAAAGTCCTAAGTCTTTGACTTGACTTACTTTATTGATCATTCCCGTACTTCGAAACTCGAATGAATATATATAAACCTAACCCAACAGATCGAACCATTGTTGATATCCTAAAAGAGGCAAAAACCTTCTTTCCCGACACGGAAAATGCGTTGATATTTTTGATCACTCTTCCGTGTACAATGTGTACGTTAGAGTTGCGTAGCTTTACACGTTGACTCTGTACCGATATTATTACAATCGTTGTAGATGTAAGGCTCGTACTACAAGTGGAAGCTTCATGTGCTCTCGAATTTAACTACAATTCAGACTTTTCTCATTCTCCATATCAACTGGCCTCCCCCTGGGCCAAAGGCTGGCGACGCCTTTGGTCCTGTTTGGGCTTATTGGAATCGTCATGAGAAGTACTTGGTTATAAATGATTTTCATGTCAATTGGAGGTATCTACCAAAACTAAAAAGAGGAAAATGAAAACATTTTAACAAAAAATCAAAAGACACCGACTTCAGAAAAGAAAGTTATTTTTCGCTTTGTAGTGTTTTTTTTTGGAATTCGGTTTGATTTTTGTTAAAAAGTTTTTAAATTTGTTAAGATTGGTAATTTTATAAATTTTATTGGTCTCTGTTGCCGGTTACTGGGCTGATGGGGGCGGTCGGCTTCACTTCTAGCAAACGAAATTAACGCCGACGACATTAACATTCCCCTGGTGTTGGCCAGCGGGAATTGTTACCTTTGATGAGACCAACCAGCTTTCCGAGCTCAGGGTGGCAAGACTCGTGGCGTTGATCCGCAAGTTGGTTTTACATATAGCGCCTCAGAAAACTGAGGCGCTATGGTTCCATAAACTGCCTAGCAGAGAGCCACCCAGCTCGTCAGTGACAATCGGATGCGTAAGTCCAGCAGCCGTATTGCGTAAGTGCGCAAAGAGTTTAAACTCTCTCCAACCAACCAAATCGGCTAATCTCAAAAAAAGGGAAATCCACATCGCGTCATTCATCTCGAATGTGATTAGTCAATTTGGTCGGTTGGATAGAGTTTAAACTCTTTGCGAACTTACGCAATACGGCTGCAGGTGGGTCGATCCATTAAGTATCTTGACCTAACCTTGGACGGTAGGTGTGGCTTCGAAGAGCACTTTGAGCGACTGGTGCCCCGCGTTGAAAAGGCAGTGACTTCTTTGCACAGACTACTGCCCAACCTCGGGGGATATTGGCCTCTACGCAAGTGTCGTGCGATAGATGGTCCTTTTCGTAACGCCTGTTTGGTCAAGCAGTCTGTCAGGTGTCCGACGCTGCAGGTCTATAATAAATAACCTGCAGCGGAAAATGGCCATTCGTATCGTACGAGGATACCGAACAGTATCGTTTGGGGCGCAACTCTCCTGGCACGCTTGCCTCCGCTTGGCATTCTGGGCGGATATGGATGCGATGGTTTGTAACCGGATTCGTACCATCCGCCGGAATGGTGATAGCGTGCCGGGAACCGCTGTTACTAAAGCTGAGGCGGCAGGAACGGCGACACGCGTTCAAGCTCTCGCCACCGCCGCAGCCGCAATTTTCACGCAAGCGCGTTCTAAAAGTCGTCATGCCGTAGCTGGCCATACACAAAACCAATATTTTTGAAAGGTTTTAGATTTCCTTCTAAATCCTTTCGATTGTGATAGAAAATTTGTTGTTACTCAAATGGGGTGCAGAAGGATCGTAGCAGGTGTCGCTTTGTAGTTTGTGCCTACCCCCAAGGGCAAAAGGCGTGAATTTACGTATGTTTAGGTTTGTACAATTATAGCTGTATGTTAAATAAAGTGAATGATTGCCAGGTGTATATTGCACCATTTAATTTTGTACATTTGGAGACGTGAGAGCCCAGCAGTGGACATTATTATAGAATTTGAATGAAAAACGCGTCAAAAGCTTGTCGGTCAAATAAGTTAAATACGCTTACTTTCTTACAGCTCAAGTGGACTTCAAACAAAAGCAGATAACGAAACAGTTTTCTCCAAAAACAAACATAAGGAAAGAATGATATGATATAAATCAAAAGATATATGTATTTCTTTTTACTATCGTTAATTACAGAAGGGCGTATATAAATAAAGAACGCGCGCCCATTGAGGCGGCGTGGCGAGGCGATTGCCGCGGCGCGCCTTGTCGTTACAAGCAAATGCACTTATCTTACCGGGATGTGAAAAACTGTTTTCAACTCGCTGTCGTCGGTTAGTTGCGCCAACACAATACATCCGAATGTACCCGGAGTCAATGCCTCCAGAGGTTACGTTTGAGCAGGATTTGGAGACCCAACAAATAAAAAAGCTACACACAGAATGGGCCCAACACAGAAACAATAAGAATTTATACTTGTATTTATTTTATTCTATTGTTTTTTTTTTCGGAATTTGACGAAGACATTTACGGTAAGGAGATCGAGATCCATTAAAAGTCATCTTCTATATCGATTAAATTGAATGATTTGTAATTAAAGTGTAATTATGAGAGAGAACCAATATATCATTTGTCTGAGACGCGCCATCGTAAACCCGTCAGCGACTCCATGATAAAAATAAACAGAAGTCTTTGAAACATTATCGATACAAATAAATTGTCCGACCAAGAATGAATATCAATAAATTGAAAATGTAACTCGTAAAAACATATCATCGATTATTGTAAACAGCTGGCGGGCATTTATGCAAAACGAATTGTTCATTGGACCAATTCAACGGCGGTAGCGAAGATAGAAGAATTTTAATTGAAACTTATAGATTGGACCTGCGGCCTTGCGCCGCGCACTGACGCCCTGGCGCACCGCTCGGGCCGCCCCGATGACTCGCGATTATGCACTCTTTACAAGATGATAAGAACGAAATGATAATGCTACAAATACTGTGACTGAATATAAGCCAACACTAAGAAAATATTTAGGATCAAAGCGACTCTCCAGAAACAGTAGAAACTTAGCAATTTACATGAAATTTCAAAGTTTTACTTAACAAAGCCCTTGCTAAAATGTTGACGGGAACTTAATTTGCGATGACAGTTACACCATCAATCTTATTATACAAAGCTAACACAACCTTCATCTTTTTTGTTAAAACACATCGAGGAAGAGAGCCGAGGAAGAGAGCTTTCGAAAAGAACTCTGAAGTGGCTTCTCAATAAAGCTTTCCTACCAAGCTTGTTAAAATGAATTAAAGTCAAGTAATGAAAGTACATACCTACCTATTTGTAAAAATGTTCGTAACGGGGGGGGGGCAAGGGTTTATATCAGATTGCTTAAAATTCGGTGTACCCCATCTATAGTTAATTCTATTTACTCAATTGATTGTGGCACATAACCCGTTTCGTGGCAGCCGTGAGTAAATCTTTCTAACGGATGATTTACAAATAAAACCCCAAGAATCAGCCTAATATCGGTTATCGTCCCATTCTCATCTTGTTCGCTTTTCTTTGCATTTGGTCAAACAAATAGAGGCCTCGTTGGTTCGGTAGGCAGATCCTAATTTAAAACTATATTCAACCGCTGTCGTATATTACACGGAGGCCTTAGGCAGTTAGTCACCACGTCTGGACACCTCCCAGTCGTTTAGCATTCGTATTGCGTTGAAGCCGTGAATGAAAGACATTTGTTTGATAGGATTTAAATCCTATAGCGTGTGAAAATGCTTAGGTACCAGATTTTATATTACTCGTATCTATTATTGTGCTTGAATATGACAAAATTCATTTTGACCAGTGGCCATCACATTGGTAATTGTAAAAAATATTAAGAAGTGCTGGAAATGACAGGTTACTTAGCGAGAGTATAAATTATTGTCTAGCGCCTAAAAAGGGCTTATAGAAAGAGGCGAATAACACAAACATTAAACACATTTTAAAATAATTAATAGGTTTGCTTAAATTAAAGAGAACATCACACACACACACACACACACAATATATAGAGCAGTGGTGGCCCAGTGGTATCGGCCGCGACTTACAAGTTGTAGGTCGTGGGTTCGAGCCCAGGCAGGCGCTTTACTTTGTGTAAATTATTTCATCACCACTGCTCTCAAAACGGTGCAGGAAAACATCGTGAGGAAACCGGCATGTCCTAGAGCCAAAAATTCGAAGACATGTGACATCCACCAACCCGCACTGGGCCCGCGTGGTGGATTACGGCCCATTCCCTCTCACAGAGAGGAGGCCTGTGTCCCAGCAGTGGGAACATTAATAGACTGATGATGTGAATAGGTTTGCTTAAATTAAAGAGAACAATTAGATCCAAAAAATGGAATCGAGATCAGATTGTTTTTTTTTCCAAAAGGAAGTACAGCACCGGATGTACCTATCCTGAACAATACCATCTATATTTGCCTATTTTCAGACAGTGAAGGTTAACGCGAAAAATGCATCCAAATATCGCAAGTAGCCGGTATCTAGAATTTGAACCTAGTTATAGACATTAAAATGATTCATAATTTATTTATATATGATTTGTACATAAAATGCTTTCTTTTATTCTATCTAACATACAAACATATTAAGAACGCCATTAAAACTTAAAGGATACCTTCTTCGACCACTTTATAATCAGAAGCCAATTAAATAACAAATTACAAATAAAACCCAAACATCTCAAGATAATAATATACAATATCGAATTGAATGTTTGATCAATTCATAATTAGAAACAATTGTAAACATAAAAACTTATAAGCGAGAGAGCAAGCGTGCGCTGGAAGCAGCCGGGATCCGATTCTTGTTTATAAGGCGGCCGGCCCACCTCGTCTGCACTAAAAGTTTGATCTTATCTTCAATATTTTAATAGGTTCCCGCGGCGGCACCTTCGCCAGTAATTGTATAAAGTATCTCTAGAGGAATAAATTCAATATTCCGTCGCGGGGCGGCCGACCGGGGATCCCTCCGCTTAACCTCGTGATAAAGCTTAAATCAACACACGAAGTAATTACAATCGAGCCACACTTCATCACAGATGCGAATAGTGATTAACTATCTTCGTCTTTGGTTCCGCGGTGTTTCAACGCAGCCCGCGCCTGAGCCGCCTCCCGTTGGCCAATTAGATGCGAAATTGGATGAGACCTCATTTCAGTGGATACGTTTCCCCAAGGGGTTTGTTAATTTTGTGTAGGTGTCTCCATAGTTTATTCGGGTTTACCTACTAGCAGATTTCATTGTCATTTATTTGTAGCTAGGTTTGGTTGCCAGGCAATATTGCTTTATTTCGGTTTGGTAACTGTTTGAGATACTGTCAAAGGTATGGCCAGTTAAAAAAACATACCTAATTGAGGAACATGAGAGCGTCAGAATCATGTGTGTTAGGTATGTGTGTATTATTATACACTTTTTTCTAAGAGATTAGTTCTTCATGAAAGAGTGCGATATACAGCTGTGTGTATAAATGCCAATTGTTACAGATTGAGTTCGTAAGTGCGACTGGTTTTCATGGGATAGCTTCGTGAGAATGCTACTGCCTTTCTGACCGTGACAGTAGTACTTTCAAGAGACATTACAAGCTTTTCTCAAATAGAACAAAGCACCGTGCGTTACCTGGTGTTGCTCATATTCCCACTTTATTCAGGTGGACCGTCTCACCGACTAACTACATACATATCTTACTACTATGGTAAACGTGAAAGTTTGTGTGGATGGGTGATGGATAGATGTTTGTTACTTTTTCACACTAAACCTACTAAACGGATTTTGATGAAACTACAGAAATATACATCCGCATAAAAGGCTTAGGCTTTAATTTATAAAAAATACTAGCTGTTACCAGCGGCTTCGCTCCCGTGGTCCACCCCACAGGACCCGTTTTCGGGATAAAAAATAGCCTATGTCACTCTGGAATAATGTAGCTTTCTATTGGTGAAGGAATTTTTAAATCGGTCCAGTAGTTTCGGAGCCTATTCGGTACAAACAAACAAACAAAAAAATATTTCCTCTTTATAATATTAGTATAGATAGGGAGAAGTAATAATATCACGCGGGCGGAGCCGCGGACTGCAGCTAGTTAAAAATATTTTAAAGAAATTCAAAAAAGAAACAATCTCTCTCGAAGATTAAAAGGTAGAGTTTTTGCATTACTCTAAATAGAAAGCAGACAAAATATCGTCAACCGTCCCTTTTAATTTTGATTAATTAAAAGTTTAGCAAGAGTAATTTTAACGCAAGGGTTGTTCTTAGTGAACTTCTTTTGTGTTTTATCCTATAAAGAGAAGTTTTTCAGTAAAACAACGCTCAATCTGCAACAAAATATAAAAGTTTTACAATAACGTATACGCCTCGGGCGGGGAGATCATCAAAGACGAGAATAAATCCTTTTTCTAAAGTTGTACTCTATTTACAAGTATTTAAAAGAAAGTAATAATAAAAGGATTTATAAAGAAGATACGGATTATTTTGAACTTTGGTGTATTTTGCATCAAGCACCAAATACAAGAAATAAGTAACAAGGCGCGAGATAAATTAGAAAGTAAACTTTTGCTTCTGAAGTCGGGCAGGCTTCGGTTTCCCACTCAGAACGACATATGAAGCGACGAATGTATGGTTAGAAACATCTTATAAAGCGCTGTAGTATTTCAGCTTAATGCAGAAACAGTGTCTATACGTATATTCGCATTTATACCGTAATGAGCCCGTTACACGGCGCTCGAATTTGGTACTGCCGTGGGCGGGCGGCGGCGGGCTCGCACCTACTTCGCTGCAAGCGGCCTCTCCCAATTAGCCTTAAAATAATGAACATGTTTTATATTTCCACCCGAGTGCGGCGTGTACTTATCCCCGTTTGCCCCGGGAGGTCATGCGGCTGTGGCCCTCTCGCGTTGTTTTACACGGGAGTACCTTCAAGTAGGTAATATAATAAAAGGGACACGTTGGTTGGGTTTTGGAAAATATCTGCGGTGAGTTGAGCGGTGGTAACGTTTTGTGTTTAAGAGAACCCTCAGTAAAATAGTTGAAATCGGAGCCGATTCCCGTTAGTCCCCGTTTGACTATTTATTTGTTATTAGACCTTTATAAGTTTATAAGTGAGGTAAGGTACGAAATACTGAATTGAACATTTTCAAAATAAAAATATTCATTGCACAGAAACACTGAAATACTCAACTGAACAAAATTGTTTTATTAGGTGAGTATACTATACTATTTAAGTTATCGGGATTCTAGTTTGATATCAGCGTGAAAATATAGTACACAATTGCCCGACTACATTGAATACTCAAAACAAATGACGATACGGTCAATATAACCTTTTCTTTTTACTACAGCATTTATCACAAATCTTAGTACATTCAAAGTTTGACCCTTGAATGGACTAAGCTCTGTGATAAATGCTGCAGTCTTACTCTCTCAAAACTCAAATGGCAATTTTTTGTAAAAGTTGTAAATTATCCACAACTGATTTAATATGTTGTATAGAAATCAAGTATAGATTATACCTACTAACTGTGAAAAGTTGAAATTCTTCTGCCTATAAAAAATTGCCACTGCTGTTTTGGTAGTGTGACTGTACTTTTGAAGTGACTGTTTAAATATATTTATTTCTCATATAGAAATGTTTCACCTAAATGAGAACAATGATTAAATACTAAGGTTAACCTATTTTTAGGTATACTTCAACATTCGGACTACATAAATGCTAACGAGGATACAAATATTATTTTATATTTTTTTCAATCTTATTAATTTGGTTAGTGGGTAAGTAACTCCTGTTGTTTCGATATTACGCAAAACTACCTCGCTTGGAAATAAAAGAATGCGATCCCGTTGTCACAATGATAAAACATCACTCAGTAATGCATACTCTTGTTTACAGTTGTCAGTTTTAAGTTTAGATAACATAATAATTTCTAGTTTAAATTTAAATATACATCACATTTCACGGAGTAATATATTAAAAATTTGCCGCCTTGACAAATGAGATGTCGAGGCGCGCCACACATTTCAAATAAGCATTTAACCACTTCCTGCCTGTTTAGTCTACAAATAACGCGACTGCTCAAAGATTTAACTAAGCCTGAATAAATAATCAATTTAGCCAGCCCGGCGCGGCTTCTGATCGATTGCCACAATGCCGGCTGGATGATATAGTCGACGAACCGCAGCGATAAATATCCCGAGACAAATGTTTAGAGTGTCTCCGGAGAGTTGCGGTGACACTAAATTTAAAAGCTTCAATTGTACAGAAATAACCAAAACACGGTTAAGATCTTTCGAAAACAAATCGTGTATCGGTCGCTTGACGACAATCGTGATTGACTGCGCAAGTGAACGTCTCTAATATAAACAAATTAATAGGGAGCGGGTCGAACCCGCTGCGGTGGCGGGTGTAATTTAGAAGACACTCGTTCACCGATATTGTTTTACGAGTAGATGAGGAACAGCTCTCAACTTTCACTAATACATTTACAAAAAAATATTAGACGCACCGGCAGTAAATCACGCCGCGAGTTTATGTACTTTTATTAAATATATATTTCCTGTCTTGTGATATTTTTATTATGGATGACAATATTAAGGAAACATAATTCATAAGTAATCATATTTATATCTGTTTTGTGTCATTAGCCATAAACGTTTTTTGACTGTTTAATTAAATTAGAACTAAAATAACTATCTAAAAAGGCATATGAGCATCGACAAATACATATATTTAGAACATTTGAAAACCCAACTAGGGACCATTATCTACACCCATTAACATGTTACATGTGTTAATCACATCCTCTTAGGGCCGTCTTATCAAAACGGGAGCAATTTTAAGAATGACTACGCCTATAAATAACGGAGTCCTTACATTAATTATGAGCTTAATTATTTAGAATCCCTTTGATTTACAAGCCGCTCATTGCCGCCGCAAACGAATTGTAGTGGCTTAGCGGAGTACCTCGAGCTTTGCCTACCGCTTCTTGGTTAGAATTATTTTTGTCGTATAAAGATTTGCTTGGTGTGTATATACGAAGATGAAAGTGAATCGAGACTATTCGAGACAAGTTGACGCCCGGCACTACTTTTGAAGGATTAGTCGATACACTTTTTGGTTTAACACAAGCTGCTCAGGAAGGTAGACCAATTTAGAATATTAACCTAACGTGTGAACAACTGAGATGGTTCGGATAATTTTATAAATAATTAATCTCTTATTATGATTAATCAGTTTTTGGTACCTATTTAGACAATCTATAAAAGTTCAGCGTGTTAAAAGTTTGTGGGCTAAGCACAGAAAAGTGTACCACGACACATTTTAGCACGATGATATACTTAATATGGCGGAAAATTAAGAAGAAAATAAAATGTTAAAATTAAACTAGGTACAAAGATACTGTTTAACAGATAAATTTACTTCAAAGCATAAAATGACATTTACAATAAAATATTGAAAACTGTGAGGGTGCGGTAGAGGCGGTTGTTCGCGGATCGCCGGCAGCGGCGCTGCGGGCGCGCGGCTTGTATGCCGAGGGCTCCCGCCACCGACATGCCCCACCTAGGGTAATATCAGCAACTATTTTCGAATTCGGAATTAAATGGTGTAAAAGTGCGAATCTAAGGAGCACAACTTACGAATAAGTTAAAACAAATTAATTAACATTTAACAATGTAATTGCAAACAGACAATCATTATTATTAAGCATCTTCGTTTTCTATAGATTATGGTGGTGCAAAATAGTGTTAAGGTTCCTTTATTGAAACGACTTAGACAAAATTTGGAAGGCCAATAATGACTTATTTGACCACCTATACTTGTTACTCAATTTGTTAACGTTGGTGATGCTTATTTCTTTTGCATTCCTTGAAATAGATGATTTTTATCTTATAATCTCTCATTCCGAGGTTGTCCCCTTAATTATGCTTAAATGACTGGTCTATAATGATGAACTAACCAATATGGTATGAGTTATCGAGCGTTACCACCAGCATCATCTATTTCAAATGCTAAGTGATAATTTTTATTTCGGTTGTTATAGCTAACTTCACAAGGACATAGAATAATCTTAAGACTTGGTCCTACATACCATTAAGAAAACATTACATCATAGCGTTTCTTAAAATAAAACGATCCGTCAATAAATAGTCGAGATTCGTAACGGCACCACATCTATCATAGAATTGCCCCGAACAAAGATCATGGCGTATTCAAACAGCCAGACAATCGAATGATTGTCCTCGATCGCATACAAGCTGCGATTCCAACCGTACATTCGGCAGGCTCTATTTCTGCCTAGTGTTTAGAAACAATAGCTCTGCGCTGCAATTAGTTTATCCGATAGATCGTGGTCGAACGAGTCGTAAATCTACGCTCTTGCCAGCAGTGGGCTCTCTACGTGGTTGTGGCGCCGTATGTAGATTCAGCTCGGTTAATTAATGTGCCACGGTAAAGTGCGAGGTCTCTCCCTCGCATCCCCAGCCGGGTTTCGTAAATTGCGCACCCATCTCCCGCTTGTTGGTACAGTAGCTCTAGTTTGGCAAATTAAAGTTACACGCTGAAAAATGCCGCCAATAGATAAATATTTTAGCTTAAATAAGGCAGTTACTAAGTTTGTACATACTAAAAACTCACGAGTTAATATAATGCTGTGAGTTTTATTAAGAAAAACATTGTGAGGAAATACGCAAGCAAGAGAAATTTTCAACGTGTACAAAGTAACGCCATTTGTCACATGAACCACAGAATACCGAAGTACAAGCTTACATGAACCACTGCGCAGTGTTAACACAATTTAACTTGACTACATATGACCACACTATTATTAACGTTACTCTTGTTTCAATAAAAAAAAATCTTCAAGGATCATAATTAAAATAAAAGATTTTTTAAGCTAACAAGCGTTTGATTTCTAGTTTTTTTTTGTGCCGAATTCTAAACGTGTGACTATATGCAAGAGTATTTTTGTTTAATTGGGGCAACTTTACAGACCTGACTGCCAGTTAAACATTTTTTTATATTATTTCTATTGCTATTAGATGAATAAATATGTACGCAGCACGACTGTGAAGTTTCGTTGATTAGTTAAAAATGCCTGGAAATTGTAAAAATTATAACAAACCCTCTCAATGACTATATTTAATGCCTGAGAAGACTTCACTTCATAAATACACTTTCTGACACGGTACGCAGCACGACTGTGAAGTTTCATTGATTAGTTAAAAATGCCTGGAAATAGTAAAAATTATAACAAACCCTCTCAATGACTATATTTAATGCCTGAGAAGACTTCACTTCATAAATACACTTTCTGACACGGTACGCAGCACGACTGTGAAGTTTCATTGATTAGTTAAAAATGCCTGGAAATAGTAAAAATTATAACAAACCCTCTCAATGACTATATTTAATGCCTGAGAAGACTTCACTTCATAAATACACTTTCTGACACGGTACGCAGCAAGACTGTGAAGTTTCATTGATTAGTTAAAAATGCCTGGAAATAGTAAAAATTATAACAAACCCTCTCAATGACTATATTTAATGCCTGAGAAGACTTCACTTCATAAATACACTTTCTGACACGGTACGCAGCACGACTGTGAAGTTTCATTGATTAGTTAAAAATGCCTGGAAATAGTAAAAATTATAACAAACCCTCTCAATGACTATATTTAATGCCTGAGAAGACTTCACTTCATAAATACACTTTCTGACACGGTACGCAGCACGACTGTGAAGTTTCATTGATTAGTTAAAAATGCCTGGAAATAGTAAAAATTATAACAAACCCTCTCAATGACTATATTTAATGCCTGAGAAGACTTCACTTCATAAATACACTTTCTGACACGGTACGCAGCACGACTGTGAAGTTTCATTGATTAGTTAAAAATGCCTGGAAATAGTAAAAATTATAACAAACCCTCTCAATGACTATATTTAATGCCTGAGAAGACTTCACTTCATAAATACACTTTCTGACACGGTACGCAGCACGACTGTGAAGTTTCATTGATTAGTTAAAAATGCCTGGAAATAGTAAAAATTATAACAAACCCTCTCAATGACTATATTTAATGCCTGAGAAGACTTCACTTCATAAATACACTTTCTGACACAGTACGCAGCACGACTGTGAAGTTTCATTGATTAGTTAAAAATGCCAGGAAATAGTAAAAATTATAACAAACCCTCTCAATGACTATATTTAATGCCTGAGAAGACTTCACTTCATAAATACACTTTCTGACATGGGTACCACAGCCAAGTTAGCAAATACATGTGAAGTGTGCAGTAACAGATTGGGTTTAGTTCCAAGTTTAGTCGAAACTTAACTATACTACATTCTGAAGATCACATCTTAACATTGCGCTCTTGAGTGACGTATGGCGGGAGCGATGAAGGGCGAAGGTTCCCCGCCACCCTCATTATCCCTTTCATGCTGAATTTCAATTAGCATGCTTTCGTGTTTTGCAATAACAAACCAAGCCCCGTTTGGAGAACACAACGTTGAATATACGTAGGTTGTGTAGGGTAGTACCTATAACCACCCAAGCTTGGATATAGATGCGGAAAATCAAAGCTTCTAAATTTTAGAATATAATAAAACTTTACCGATGTTATTTTTATCATTTTGTTGATTGAAAAGAGCATATTGTATCGCAGTCAGTAAAAATAATGACCGTGTGTATAAAATAATGTATATTAGGATTACATGGAGCGACTATCTGACCACAGCCCTGGAGTAAAACCAAGACACGTAGTCATCTTTCAGGCCTCGGACTTCGCGTAACGCAGCCACGGCTTAACTTGCTTTTTTTGGTAACCCATCCACGGAGCGATCGACCCATGATGTAGCTGTTATTACTAAGTCACGAGCACGAGGTTAGCCAAAGTTTCTGAGTGGCGTCTCTGAGAGTTTTTCACTTGCCTAAAAGAAAAATAACAAAACACTGCTGGTCTTGAAGAAAGCGTTAGTTTGAGAGCCGGCGCTCTAAATCGGTAACAAATAATTCAGAAACCAATATAGGTACCATTGCTTAATGAAAAGACAAAGGCTAGTGTTGAATGATTAAATGTTGGATCGTCCACCGCCAACACCTTATGGCGCCAGAACCAAATTACTAAAGCGGCACGAATGCTGAGCTGTCTCCTTTCAAATTTGATTGCGCCCAACATCACACGCCCATGAACTCTATAATGAAACAGCCATATAAAAACAAAACTATGGGCATATATGATTAGGCCGATACACGAGTAAGGTAGAACCACTAAACAAACAACCATTACAATACTGCTGCGTCACCGTGTTGGAAATCACTTATTGTAGGAGTGACTTGCACTCCCGCGCAAGTGCCTTATGCTACGCGCCTAGGTCCAATCCGTAGGAAACTCGCCGCACCGCCGGCGATTTACTGGGGAGCGAGCCACATATTTATACATGTAGGTATCTAACACATATTAAACATGTAGGTATCTACACATATTTTCTGTGTCTGAAGGTGGCTGGTGGAATCAATAATTTTTCGCATTGGGTCGGTATTAGTTAAGTACAATTTTATTTATATTACACTAATATACGATAATGGAGAAGATATCTATCTTCTATGACACACACAGAGGAAACGTTTGGTATACTATCGGCGCGTCGTGTACAACATGCATACCTATAGCTTAACAATGGTGCGCGCGTTCGACGGACGGGTCAAATGAGGCGCGGCGTCAAATCTCGGGTTGCACCGACTTGGCGCCGGCCGACACATTCGAGAAGTTAGCACACCCATTAAAAAAAATGTGGCAAAGAGCGAGTCAGATCGTGGACCTCTATTCACTAGATTTATTTCAAATTTATTGTTTCGAAAATTTGGAGATAGAGTAGTATTTTTATGAAAATTTCTCATTATTTACAAAACTATTGTGGCATAAGACAAATATATCCAATAGATTTATTTCAAATTTATTGTTTCGAAAATTTGGTGATAGAGTAGTATTTTTATGAAAATTTCTCATTATTTACAAAACTATTGTGGCATAAGACAAATATGTTTTATAATAACCTAGTTACCCTAAAGTTTAGGCTCCTATTGCAAAGAAAATAAATTATTTCACATGTAAGTACTTACTATTGTAAATACTACTATACTATATACATTACTACTACCATACTATTTTTTTTATTAAGACCATAGGAATTGAAGTGCATTTTAAGTTCTTAGAAAAAGTAACTATGTCAGTCAAACAGACAAAGTCGAACCATAATGGTTTATTTTTCACTATTTCGATACGTAACCCTAAAAACGGATAAAAAACAATTCTAAAATTTCTTGCCGTCGTGCTTCACTTCACAAAGTAACAAGCGGCCGTAACAAACGAGCCCGTCCGTCGCGGAATCAATTTCGTTTTAATTTTAAATCTACATATTCGTTTGACGCGTGCAAATATTAGATATGTACCTATATTTAAAAAAAAACAAGTCGACATAAACGATCACATCATAGCGAACGAGCCTGAAGATTACCTAAATAACTTAATAGTTCAATTAATTAGCACTGTGTTAAATGTGCAACTCACAGATTTAAATGCAGATAAATCATTTAGAAAGCCACTGTCTTAATTAGACTGAGAGATGTCAGCAGAGCCGATGCCTTGCACCGGAATAAATCAGGACTTAAATTGCTTTCTGCAACGACACTCCCACCGTCGAGTTGGCGTTAATAGCGCGTGCAACCGAAATCTTAGACGAATGTTTGGAAGTATTTTTTACAATGAAATAGAATACTCGAGGTCTACGAGCAGGCGCCACAAAAAACATGTGGTTGTAATTGCAGCCCAGTTAAAGGCACCAATTAGAACATGCCAAACCACAAAACTATTAAATTTATTGTAGAAGTATCTTAAATGATATTTAACAAACATAATAAAATCCGTAAGTAGTCATTTAAATTAAAGACGACGATATAAATTTCTACTTATATTACCCGATATAAATGTAATTAACAATACCATTATTGGATCGTATCAATATAACTGTTGGTATGGCAA
Organism: Anorthoa munda; assembly: GCA_945859665.1. Lineage (NCBI taxonomy): Eukaryota > Metazoa > Arthropoda > Insecta > Lepidoptera > Noctuidae > Anorthoa > Anorthoa munda. Next base: position 52,643,280 of record OX243893.1, on the reverse strand, counting down.
CCAGCATCGAAATGATTTGGATTTAATTACTTGGATCACCAACTCCTCCCTCGTTGGAATCGAACACTCATAAATCAAGAATAAATAATACCGAGCTTGGTATTTTTTATTGACTAAACAAATCTTTATCAACACAATTACACGATCGTTAGTGAACAATTATATATTATCAAATAGCTTTCTGGGGGCTCACCAGCAAATTTATTAAAATTGATGGAATTATTTGGAAATTTTCCATGCGTATAATGTATGTCGTCGTTATTTTTGCCTGCAGTCAGGTACCGTACAAAACATGTCTATAGTGTACCTAATACCAGCTGGTGCAGTCATTTTGAAGAGAAGACTACTTTGGTCCTGAACTTGACATGAGAAGTAACGTATGTCACCTGGGACTACATAACTCCCGCCCGCATTTCTTTACAGTTTATTCACTTTCCTATTATAATAATTTGCTAAAATACAATGAGTCAACATGTGGAGCAAAAAAAGAAACCCTTATCTTGAACATTGTTATCTTAGTAATACGAGAAGGACTTTTGTTGTTCTCAACCTTTAGTAAACTAATCAGAGATTTAAAAAAGAAGGTTATCTTACAAAAAAGATCTTTTGTCTTCGATTGTGTCGTGGCGACTGTTACTGCAATTTTGTGTACCTTTTATAAAATCAGACAATTTATCAGACAATGATCAAAGTCTCTAAAATTCTTTCCGTTAGCTGTTCTAATATTTCTTACACAGATAAAATGAATTCAACATTAACACAGTGTTAACGGGAATGTCATGAAGTGTTAAAAATGCTTATAAAATCAGCTAATATATCTCAACTAATCATCATGAGGCATTAAAATATAAATATTAAAGACGGGTTCTTTTAGATAGGAAGCGACGATGACATATTTAAATTTCTCATTTCAAAGAGAAACAAGCGAGGCCTACAATAAAAAAATATCACAAGAACCCACACACAGAGAAATTTCCACAAATCTATAATTCCATCAGCAAGTCAGGCAAATACGAAAATAAGCATCAAAGTGTTTTTTAGAGGAAAGACGACAAATGTCAACCAGCAAGGCACCAGTAGCAAACACGTGTTACATATTGTCTGACAATATTTACTGTTGCTTTATTAGCTCGGGAAGTGGATAGAAGAAAATGAGAATAACTGCCGTTCTACATTCGACAGCACGTGTTAGAGCAAAACGGACTGGAAGGATTAATTGGAAACAACTTCAGGAACAAAAAAGTGTCAGCTACCACGACACATTATGGAAACATTGCGTAGTGAAGATAATAACAAATCTTTATTAATTCCTTAATTCGTTTTTTAACTATTCACATACCCAAGAAAGGATACCAATAAAATTTAAATCCAATTGCGCCGACCCTTGATTTACAACGAATCAATAAAAGAGAAGGCTATCATTACCTTTTTACTGCGTATTCAATAAAAGTAATGTACTTGGTAATGAATACGATGACAGTGGCCTTTCAAATAAGAGCCAGCGGTCATTTACTGAAATTCTTCGGATTTATAACTAAATCTGAATTGCCCGCTATTTTTTTCAGAAATACAAATAATTTACAACAACCATGATTCAAAGACACATAATTTGTCGATTTAAATGGTTCACTTCGTCAGTCATCGGGGATAATTGCGAGCTGAAGTGTTTACTTTAGAAGTGCAAAGATATTCTTTAAGAATTGGCCTAACAAATGGGAGAAGTGATTATTCAAGAATCGTTATCACATAAATCAATGGAATGCTTTTCAGAATTAGCGATCTCTCCAGTTTATATGACGACTATATATCAAGTGCGAGAGTTGAAACAGCATAAACACAATAGTTGGATAGAAAAAAAGTCGGGGTCTGAGAGATGGCTCGTAAAATAAAACAAGGGACTACGTCCGGAGATATGTCAAGATAGCATGCGGCGGGGGGGCGCGGGCCGGCGCCGGCCGTGCACCCCGAGACCCAATTAGAAGCACACCTTTTGGACATGTGCTCTCACTTGGCGCTAACTAACGCCGAAAAACTCAAGGATACGGGACAACATCCGTTACCGTTTATCACATTTTTTCCCGGAAATTCTTTGGGCTATCCATGGGTATGTGATGGATTCGCAAGTCAAGAATATTTTAAAACGTTAAGTACATAATATTTTTATTGTATCGTAGCTTTGGCTTATGTTTATTGGCACAAGAAAACAGATGCCTATGGCGCGGCATTAGGTCAAGTCTGTCTGTGGATGACCATGGTGGTTGAACTTTAAAATCAATTCTTCACCTCTGATATGCGTCCTGTTTTATTTTTCCTCATTTATCTAACTTAATATAAAATTTTTGGCCATGATCAATTTTCTTTATCGTCTAAAATTATATTTTGAAATAAAACTTACCTTAGTCTTGACAAGTTTTGCGTTTTCTTTGCACATCTTTGCCAATGCATGGTAGTCACCTCTTGCTGCACATAAAATCCATTGCTTTTGCTTCGAGTCCAATGGATCAGTCTCACTCTTCTGATCTAACTGCAATTAAATAGTCCTATACTATTAAACGTGCAATATTTGTATAAACACATATTTCGATAAAATTTACAATGTAGGGGTTTTCAAAAAAACAATCTAGCTATTGTTCTAATATCTGGGCAAATTCGGTTGCCTGAAAAAACATGCTTTCTCTATTTTCATCCAAACAGAGCTCCGTCGCCCAGGTACTCCATTTATTAATTGAACTGTTTTAAATTCTTATTATATTTGTGTCTATTAAATATTTACTTACAGAAATTCTGTCTTCCTCATCCACCCCCTGCGAACAAAAATAACATTTCATTGAGTCACCATAGTCATGATTTCATTAACAATTTTATACTTTTAAACACAAGCTTGTTCATTCATGGCGAGCAATTTATTAAACGATGTACATCAACGTACTTAACGTCTGAAAACAAAAGATTAGGATTATAAATAAAGACGATATTTACATACATAATAAATATCTTAACGACACATATAAATTAATCGGAACCTAATATTTCAAAATTAATAAATGAGTACTTATATTGTGAAAATAATATTTTGAATTAATGGTCAATAAATTCGAATTCTCCCGTCTTCAGGCTTGCGCTGCTATTCATGTGAGATGATTTAGGTCACAAGTTATTTGTATGGGTTAGTGTAATTAAAAACTCTATGTTAAGTAGAATACAGTTCATTTTCGTGTAATGAACGGATAAAGTTACAATGTTCGCGACTGGTGAACTGGGCGTGCGCTGCGCAGCATGACCACTTTACCACCTGTCGTTACATATTTATGTCTACACTATTGGCCTCACTGTTAGGGACTTTGATATTGACAAGATAACATCCTTAATGTGATGTGTTTGATTTAATAATAAGATTATGTTTATACGTCGCTGGTTTTAAGGTTATATGGCAACAACAATTAAAATTAGTGCCCAAATTAGTTTTTGGACGTTAATTTTTACCAAGGTAGATAAATAGAACTGCACTAAATGCCGATCGTACTTTAGTTGTTATAATACTTTTTCTGGTTATAATAACCAATATCTTTTACTTTTATGGTTCCGTTCCTCAAAAGGGTAAAAGAAACCCTTATAGAATCATTTCTTGGTCTGTCTGTCAACAAGACCCCCTTTTTCTCAGGAACTCATATTTCGGCCGGCACACAGCCGCATATTTTGACACTCGCAAGGGTACTTTCCATTGTCGTAGGATCATGAAATTTGGCATGAAGCAATGTCTAATAAGTATAAAGATACTTTTTCAAGTGAGCGTGGATGGCCAAATCCGAAACTAGGAGGAAAAGCGAAAAACACTCAAAGGAGTAACAGGGCCGTATTTCATGGAAACTAAAACTGCATCATTGAAAACTGAATATGCCTAGAAAATGCACACGAAACTCATCGACCATTACACCATCCGATAGTGTCGCTAATAAGAATCATATTCTGGCAAGTAATAAGTTACAGCAAACTTAAGGAAGGAACTCAAAAACAATTTTTGAAAATTTCTTTTGAAGTTGTCGTCAGCTGACCAAAATTAGTATGAGAGATATTCTTGTTCGTTGATGATTGACTAAGACTTCTTTGGGGGAAAGTTGTTCATGTACTATGGGCAGAAGTAGTTTTTTTCTTTCCGTTACACCCCGTATGATGAATGTAGCTGTTTGTACGGAACCTTCGGTGTCGGTTCGACTCACTGATATGGGTTTTACCGATTTAGACCTTCATGTAAGACCTCAATGTTATATATTCAATTCAATTCATTTATTGCATCAAATATGGTAAGTACATAAAGTTCTTATATAAAATATTTAGCAACACACATTTGGCCAATATACAGCATGTAATAGTACACTGTTTTGGGCGATGAAGATCTTCGCAATTTCAGAAGAGTTTCCCCACACAACTATGCCGGCCGTATCGTATCACAGCAGACGTATGCGTGATACATTAGTTTTGGAAATATTTATTTTTAATTTATTAATGTCTAACCATTGTATAATGTGATTTAATGTTTGTTTAATTTTTGAACGTTCTAAATATATTATGGACCAAGTGCATTATTCATAATGTGCTGCAAGTGCTATTTGAAAAATTCTCAATATGAGTAGGCAATATGAAAACCTTTTGAAATAATTAAATTAACCGGGCTTTCTGAATAATACCCATCACTTATTGAGCCGGGTAATAAAAAGTAGTGGTTTTTTTATTTATTTTAATGTTGACTTTGGTTTTAATATAGAATATGTAAATATTAATGTAATAAAGTCGACGGAGCCCCGCTCCTTTTCCTGTCTGCAGGGTCTAAAGTAAGCTAACATGAAGGAAGGACCTATCCGTGTTTATTGACCATAATTATCGATTTGCCCAACTGTTACTGAAACGTATAATGACCAGACAATGTGACAAATATAGAAGTTTAAATCAGTATTAATTACATTGCCCGATTTGATTTGACTAGATTCCTAATGACCGTAGTGCACTGATTAATCACTTGGTCCATGACATTTATATACCAATTTAAAGCAATGTTTGACAACTAAACCCAGTCTTCAATTGCTGTTTTTTACCACATATTAGGAAGTAGTATAGCGCAGTATAATATATAATATATAGTGCGTATAGGACATTCATTGATACAGTTAATTAAGATATGCGGTCTCTTTCCCATGTAATGAGTATTATAGCGAAGGTTAAAATAAACAAAAGCATTCTAGCGAGCGTTCTAGCGAAATGACAGTAAATTTTCTACGAGCTTTTTGCCGAGCCTGTATTAAGGCCCTACATCCGCTTTAGTGCCGTAAATCGGTTACTTTCTAAAGCATACTCCTTAGTAACGGCTAGGTTAAAAGGATGTACATTATTTTTAACACAAGGTTTTTTCATGTAACTAATAGCTTTGCTTTAAAATAATAATTAATAACCCGATATTTTTTCGCAACTTTTGGAAACTCCTACAAAACGACTTGGATGTTAAAAATATTTTTACACAGAAAAATTGATGGCTGGAATTTATTCATAACTAACATAGCATATGAAAATCGAGCGGGCGCACGGCCAGTACTGCGTTAACATTGGGGTGTATATATCGCCTTAAGAAATTAAATTAAGAAGGTGACGAAATAGGGCTGTGGACGAAGTTACCCTGAGCCTTTTTTTAGTATGGAACAGTTCGTACTCACTTTGATGTTTTCTTCAAAAATTCAATTATTGATTGTAAATCCGGTATTATGTATCCAATGGAATGTCTTTACATTTTGAAAAAATATAGCAAACTTAAATAACTATCTCCCGTTGCTAGAAACGGAGAGAATCTCTAACTGCTAACATTTCTTTAATCGTAATTTCAGCTCTAAATTTTGTGCCATTTTTGGCTATTTTAGGATGTTTAACAAATATTCAAAACCACTCGATGACCGCTTATTTCTTGTTGTTGAGTAGAGTTGAGTTAACTCTTCAACTAACTAATTGTATAAATTATAAAACTGCACTTCCATTTCTAAGAGGAAACAGATTAGTTTGCCACCATCTCCTATCTTTATTTTTATATAAGTACCTATAAACGCGACCGGCAAGTCTGTCATCTTCGTGAAGAATTCAGCTTGTGACGAGCTTTTACTACAGCGTTCGCTAGAATGGTCGTGAAAATGTTGTAGCGTTGTTTGGCTCTATGCTTGACTCTGTCCGTTATTCAGTTCGATATATTTAAAAACGATGAATGCTCGATTTTCTGTTACAAGTGAATGTTCAAGTTTACTAGCACCTTTAAAATAACCGCTACATTCATCAAAAACCGACTGGTCGTCGACCGGTCCTGTACGTTTTGCATCCAGCGGATTGCCGCAGCCTTCACCAGGCGGTCTACTCTTTAAACATCTCACCGTGTAAACTTGGTGGAGGTGGAGTGATCTTGAAGTGACTGTCATTCCACCATTCATTGGATAGTTTGACAGTTGACTATTCACTTCATGTTCACTCCACCTAAGTTTTCATGGTGATATTTTAATAGAATGGCACTTCCTACAGGTCGACGGTCCACCCTGTGGGAGGCCTTCTAACGGTGCGTCCTCCGGTACGCGATCGCCGATGTCGAGAACTTTTCGTCCTCATCTATTTATTATTGGTTAATTTCTTTTAATTAACATGAGCTTAATAAAATGGATTTAACTGATTATCGGATTTTTCATAACCGGTTTGATCGGATTAATTAAAGAACATAATTATGACACGGATAATACAGTATTAACACAATACTCATCGTAAATAACAGTTTCAACATAAATGATCTATCTACATATAATGTGATTTCTTTATCACTTTATCGTTACATTAAAATAGTGTCGTACCCTAACTATCCTGAGTGATCGATTTTCGAAGTAGCATCTCGTAAAAAAATAATTTGTTTAGAAACTAGCGGCCCATATTTAGTTTCTACTCATTTATGTCAGACTTAATTTTATGGATTGCATTTATTTTATTGTTGATTTCATATTTAACACAATAAAAATTCATGTACTATGTGTATGAATACTGTTATATTTAAATATATTACGTTTATATTCATAAAACATCTATTTACACCAATTAGTAAAGATAAATTCAGGAGTCATGTCACATCGATTCGATGAATCACTTATGATTGGGCCTTAACTACAACACTATGCTCCGCGCTTGCAACATTTTAAAAAAATAAGGTTAATAGCAGCTGTCAGTTTAGTCCACGAAATTAAAAATCACAGTATAGGTAGGTACCGTCTGTGCAGGTTATTACAAAGCAGTAATTTTGCGAATTTGTAACCATTGTCATAGATATTTGCTTAACTTCTGGGATAGGCAGCTTGCCTTGGAGGCTGGTGGCGCGGTGGTGGGTATTGGTGGTGGGACTGAGGTGTGCGGGTCGTCTTTTGAGCACACGGTAACGTTATTAAATGTATTAGAAGACTACTATCTACTTATTATTAACTGATGCTTAATTTCCTTATTCGGTAGTAAGTTTTATCCTAACGTCATAGAAAACGAGTTATCTTTGCTTCTATAAAGCTACGGCATTTTCATATACACGATAAAAATAAAATTGATATTAATGTAAGTAAATTGTAAGGGTAGGCTCGCCAGTTAGTCGCCGAAGTCTCCAGGCGTGCGTGCCTCTCTCCTCGCCGTAGGACGCCATAGGCATCACGTTGTTCGCGTTGGCTCGCATTATGGTGACGACGACGGCACCACATTACAATCGATACACGTCACAACCGTCTAACTTTCATATAATTTATACGACAGCGTAAAAAAACAAACGCCACATTCCAACAATTAAATATGAATCACGTTTTAAAACAATAATATCCTTTTAACTAATTAATCGACGACGTCAAAGACTTATTGCTCGAAACATACTAACTTACCTACTTTTATTTCGTATTCTTACTAGGCTATTAATATAGTAAACCTAAACTTCTTAGCGTGTCGATGGCAAATATTATTTTTAAATATTATGTATGTGTTGTATTACGTATAAAATATATCAAGAGATTTGGCAATATTGTAGCTTTTTCTAACAGTGAAAGAATTTTTGTCCGAAATTTGTTTTAACTTCAAAGTCAACATTTTGTTTAAAACATATAGATTACTTATATTAGTTTCAATCCGTGGTCGTGGAACTGCGGCCCGCGGCCGATATATTTTGTGCGGCCCGCGACATAGCAAGCAAACGTTCGAGAAATAAATCCGGGCGCAAGCGTCAACTATTTAGAGATCCTTTGAGAATTGAGAACCTTGCCTCAGCGTCAGCAGTACTAGAGTATTTAGGCAGTAAGGCAGTGAAGCCTAAAAAAGCATGGCTTTCCGATAATATAATATCTTCTATTACATGTCAATTATTTTGAATAGGTGCTATATCTAAATATAAAAGTTGTTATTTCAGCTTTGATAAAAGTGGGTAAAAAAGTACACGATCCAGAGACCATGGTGTCGGCCGTACAACACTTTAAAAGCAACATGAAAGATTGGTACAGCAGCGACGGAAAAGTTTATGAGAAGGCCGAACGAAGAATTGTAAAAAGAGCATTATTAGGCTTCATTTTCATCCCTTTACGTAACATGACATAAAATTTGCCACACAGCAAATATTCAATTGAATTTATGAAATAAACCACAGCACCCAATTGTCTTGGACCTGAACCTAGACTCTAGTATGTTTGAAGTTTCCCAAAAGATTTAAGTTATTATTCTTATACCCGATTTCGGGCATCAGATAAACTTAATATAACACTGTTGCAGACGAAACTTATTAAACGGCATATCCAGCTTTCGCAACGTTGTTATTGTCATGGACTCTTGATTGTTTCATGCCACGGAGCGTGTATTATGCGTTGTCTTACTTTTATCATTGAATAGCTGACAGCTAATTCATCCGTTCCTATTTTTCCATCACTTCGACAAGCCTCGTTAAGTGCGGCATCCGCGTTGTTGATGGCTGCGAGTGATTCTCAGGCCCGAATAGCATAGAGAGAACAATGAAATCGGTCATATTTTCCTTCCAACTCGCAACGGACCGTACCGCGTTATCTTTCTCATCGTGCATAACAACCACGCGTTTATTCAAAACTCTGATGATGTATACTTAAACTGAAGCTTATTTTTGTTGCCTTTGTGAAGGATTTATTATTTAGAAAGGGAAATAAATACTTTTAAAATTACAATAGAAACAATCGAAGAACAAAATTAACCGACTTCCAAATAAAACACTACAAACCGAAAAATAACATTGTTTTCGACACCGACTTCGGCAAAGAAAGTAATTTTTCGCTTTGTAGTGTTTTCTTTGGCAGTTGCTTTATTATTTTTTAGCAACAAGTTATTATATTTCTGCTTTTAGTTTTAGTACTTACCTCAAATTACCATCAAAATCATTTATAGCCAAAGTACATCTCCTGACAATTCCAATAAGCCCAAACACGACTAGGATACATTGTTTTATTTCGGAGTTCCAGTGCCTACCTTGCAGCATCATCATAAGATCAGTTCGATGGTACCATTTCCATCAGTACCATTTATTTAATAAATATACTAGCGACCCGCCCGGCTTCGCCGTAACAAATTATATCTTCGTCGACTTTGTCTCTGTCACCTCTGACCTAGACTAGAGTCAAGAGCAAATTCCGAACAAATAAAAAATAAAAACAACAGAAATACATCATCTGTGAAAATTTCAAATGTCTAGCTATCACGATTCATGAGATACAGCCTGGTGACAGACGGACAGACGGATCGTGGAGTCTTAGCAATAGGGTCCCGTTTTTACCCTTTGGGTACGGAACCCTAAAAATATACCTACCACATTTCTCACTCTTTCTATTGGTGAAAACCAAATTGGTGAATGGAGCCGTTCAGTAGTTTTTTTAGTATGGACGGACGTAGTTGACGTACGGAGTAATTTTTTATAAGGACTATGTTTTATATTATGTAGTGATGCTTCATCATAGTCTGTTAACTATTCGAGATATCTTATAATCGTGACATACTTATTATTAAGGAGTTCCAGTGGTCATCTGTAGTCTTCTTCATCTGTTGCACTTCACAAAATGACACATTATGAGTGCAAATGATTGCAATGTTGATGAAAATACCAAAATCGCTATATTTATGTCTAAAATAATTTAGGAGTTCCCTCGATTTTCATAAGGTCCCATCATCAGATACTGACATGGTGACAAAGGGACCACCTCGGTAGTATACCCTTGCAAACACAAAAATAAATTTCAATATCGGTCCACAATTGGCGGATTAATCGCGTAACAAACATACAAAAAATACAGTCAAATTGAGAAACTCCTCCTTTTTGAAGTTGGTTGAAAAACCACGTGCGAGTCCGACTCGCCAACAACTTTGTCAACATTATTAATTATGAATAATTAGGCACCTACCTCATTTTAAATTTCTCAGTTGATTATTTCGATCAGTATTCGTGTCTATAACTCTGTACCAGACTGTACCTACGTTCAATCGTTTACTATCGAAGTTCAAGATTATCTGAGACGTCTAGATGGACTTAACTCAAAATAAGGCAATGGGATAATAAAACGTTTACGGGGTGCTTAGCCCCTAAAAACCAATTGGATTTCGCGTTTAGCACGTACTAAGAAGTCTTAAAGGGATCACAAAATTAAACTAGCCACTTCATTTTAAATGCAAGCACTATACGAATGTGTTCGTTGTTTGTGTAAAGGAGAGGAAAGAAAATTACCCGAGTCTTGGTAAAGTACCTACTACAAACGTCATTATGCAGGCTGGTCATATTAAACACAACTGAAAGCCAACCAACAGCGTGGTCAGCACTAAGCACGAATAACCTTTTTTCAAGCTTTATTAGCGCACGTGCGCTTTGTAGTCACACGACAGTAATTGACAATCGACCGCAAGTCACGAGGCAGTATTCAATATGGTATACGCCATGAATAATGATGACAATATTGACTTTAAGCCTATAAGGACATCGATTTGATGTACCGGCAGAAATTGACACATCAAAATCCATTAGGTCCAAATTGAATCATCTGTACTGTCCTTCAAAGTCTGTGAGTTAGCTGGTTATTAATAATAAATCGAATTTTAATATGATTATGAAATGCAATTTGTATGAATGGCGCCCGGTCATTATTTCGGACTAAATTAGCGCTGCCAATTTAGGTTGAAATAAAGCCACAATGAATAACACAAAGCCAGTATAAATACTGACGTTCAAATAATAATCGACTTAATTCTATTTAGTCATCGCTTCGCGCGTTAAAATATTTGAAAAGCTGTGAAAGAGCCTGTCAATATTGGAGATTAAGTATTCACAGCCTTCTTTTCTTCAATTAATTAATTTGATCCCTTCTGTGTGCAAATGGTGTGTTGCGATTATCTGAATCTTGCTTCAAGGCACAGAAAAAATAAATCTTAAAACATAAAGTTAATCTAAAAGTAGAGTATAACCTTTTAGGTATAGAATCAAACGGACTAAAGCTTTCACAAAGTTTCTGTATATTTTTTTTAATTTTCTTTCTGACGAGCGGAAGTGTACACTGTACATCGTCGGTCTATTTCAGTGTTGATTTATGCGTCGGGATCTCGTTCAGACGGGTGGCAACGTGGCATATTAGTGAGAAACGGTTTGTTCATTTATTATTTATTAGCTTCCGCGGCGGCGTTAAGTGAATTCCGAAACCTGTGATTATCTCGTTTAGAAGCATAGCTATCTAATCGACAAACTAATTGTCATGCGGACATCTTCAATATTCACGCTATTTATCGATGGGGGGAGGCACATTTCAGGATACGATAATGAAAAACATAAATAAATATACACATCGATCATTAGCTTCGGCTTAGGTAATATTTATGTCTTTAGGAGCTGGTTGGTGCGTTTCTAAAAACTGATTTTTGGGTCCTTTGACGGCCAATTGTTTTTTTGCTGAAATGGGATTTTTATGGACTTTTCAGGCAACAAACAGTACTGCTACCATAATAAACATAATTTTGTTAAAATTACTTAACTAGGTTTTTATTTGCAGATTGGCCTCTGATTACAGTTATTTTCCTGGGTTATTATGGCTATTATGTCTGTCCTACGACTTCTTTTTTACCCGACTGCCGAAGGGGGGTAATGGGTTTATCAGTCTATGTCTGTCTGCATGTAAGTTTGTTTCTATATGCCGTTCTAGAAACCAAACGAGTTGGCCGATTTTGATGATTATTACATTAATCGATTCGTCTTAGTATCACTGGCTACAAAATTGCAAAATAGAGAAATGGAATGGTAGGGGCCCAATTTTTTATTTCATCCAAACCCTTCGTGGTGTGTCAAAATAAAGGGTTATAAGAGGTGATTTAAAAAATATATAACACTTACCTATATATTTAAAGGTACCAAACTCTAAAAAAAATGTTAACTAAAAAATTATAAATAAAAAAAGTTTATTAAAAAAATCTAAAATCTCGACTGCTTAGTCTAAAATTTCGAGATTTTAGATTTTTTTAATAAACATTTTTATTTATAATTTTTAGTTTTTAAGCAGGTATATTGATTTTTTGAATTAACATTTTTTTATAGTTACAAGTTACTACCGTTAGGTAAACAAAAAACTGCCACTGTATATATATTGTGTTTTCGTTTTTGAAACCTACTTCCGCAAACTAAAGTTATTTTGCTCTTAATAGTGTGTTGTGTTTTTTCTGTAAAAAGTTTTTAATGGGTTACAATGTGAGGTTATTATACGCTATACAAAGCAATTGTAAAGTCCATTAGGTGCGCGGAGGCGCGGCCTAATATTTGTCATTAAGGGCTTTTGTTGTTCATGTTGTGTGCTACCCTTGTGCAGGGGTTGTTCCATTCAGATGAGCCGAAATTATTATTGTTATATATATTTTTGCTCTCGCGACGAGTATCCCTCGATGGTTGTTTCCGAAATGTGCCCTTTGGGTGTAGTGTTGTTACCAATTCAATCCGTTATCGTATCCTACGTACAATTATACAGAGCCTTTTTTTTATTTACATCCTGGCAATGATTCCTTTGCATTAGTGATTTTATCATGTTAGCAATTTCCCGTCCTCTTTTGATATCCCGGCGCGATCACGAAAAATATGTCGATAATAATCATATTCGACATCGTTTTGACCGCCAAAGGCCCATGACGAAGGTTTTACAATTCAATTAGCTGCACCAGGTGTCGACAGACAGGAAACTTTTACCCTTACCGCAACGCAACAATTTAACATTCAAAAGACTTTTATTGGATTGGGTAATAAAATTCATAGTTGAATTCACCTACTTCGACTTTGTCAAAAGGTAGTTAGTTATCTAATTATAGTATGTCTTTGTCATTAATAAAATCCACAAGATTGATTCAAATTTAGGCGTCGGGATAAAGGTTTCTGGTAATTACTTAAGCCATAGGATAGTCTGTTGAAAGTTTAATCAAAACATTAAATGTGTATAAAAATCGTTTTTGTACAACAAAAATATTTCCAAAAAAAATTTGCCAGTGTGTTAAAAGATAACCAACAGAACCCATTCTCAGCAATTTTGTCACTTGTCTGTTTGCCCGTTTATATGCAGGCATCACGTAAAATGTACGAAACGATGAATTTAAAGTGTTCAAGAAGTAAAATGTCAGAACACACACAATTCAGATACTCAGACATTTGAACTCCATATTCGATAGATGGCGTTGTGCATTTGACGTCATTTTCGGAATGGCGTGTTAAGATTCTCTGCGGAAAAATGCCCATAGGATAAAAAAAATAGATTAAGTAGGGTAAAGTATACAGTTGGCTATACGAAATCTATGCACACGGAGTAGATTTTGAAGATGCCTACATAGTACTTTAGATATGGGAAGTAGGTCGGTCACTACTTGCGGCTGGATAAGGCCAGGCAACCCTGCAGCAATATATTCTACTATTATCAATATCATTCATGAAAATCCAATTTAATCAAAAACAAATTAATTACCTGCAGATTTTTGCAGTGGGATCATAACCTTTTTTATGAATGTGCTGATTATGAACTAAATTTATTTATCATTGGTAGTTTAAAATCTCTACATGCTGATTTCTCGAATGTTTGCCGTCTGGCGGAAGATAGATATCTATACAGTAATAAAATTGATTCTCGTCCCACACAAAGCCAGTAAAGTTACCCGTGCAAGTGTTATGTTATACGCTTTGAAAAACTTAAATTATAATTTTATTTTTCTGTATTTATGTATGATTAGAAACGACCCTATATTTATAGTTCTTCATAGAAAACAACTGCTTCTTAAATTATGCAGGCAGAAAAATAAAACTGCATTCAATTTGCTTTTCAATTGAATGGTTCGCAAGAAAAAGAAAACAATTATTGTTTATTTTTATTATAAACAATCACATTCTTCCGTTTTGTTTGAAGTTAACATCAAATACTTGTGGGTCAAATATTTTTTAATGATTGTCAGCCGACCAACAGGTGCCGCGCTCCTGGTAGCCCGAGCACAACCCCCAATATTTTATAATTATTTACTCATTAAAAGCAATAATTAACCAAGTATCTAAGTAAAATAACTGTGGACGTTGAATACAAAATGATTCACAAACTGGCATGTAACATAAATGACAAAAAACGCATACTATTTTTTATCGGGCATCAAAGGGTTAGTTATGTTTTTACACGTATCTTTGATACATCCGGACTTGTACGTAAGGTATTCCCTCGTAGTACCCAAATGGCTAAATGTAATTATTTTAATGATTGACATGTCAGGCTAGGTGACGAAGTACAAAAGTAAAAAAAAAAAGTTAATTCTAAAATTCAAAAAACCCGACTGCTTGAAAAGCGAACTAAAAAGACGTAAACAAGGAGAAAATCATGCTGTGCTGTCGGAGGATACATCTTCGCGAGCTGGCTGACCAAAACCAGACGTATCCTCATTCCTCATTCATACATACATACATACATAGACTGATAAACACATTACCCTCCTTCGGCAGTCGGGTAAAAACCGGCCAAGTGCGAGACGGACTCGCTCACCGAGAGTTCCATAAAAACAGCTAATTTTGAAATATGCAACAAAACTGAATATGTGCAACATTTGTTGATGGATTGTGTTAGGAATAAACATGAAAGAGAACTACTGATTAAAGAATTTAAATTGAACATTTGTGATGTTGGACTTATCCAAAATATTTTGACATACCCTAAATCAGAGGTCGTGAAAATTATGTGTGGCTTGCTCTATTAATATTTGTAGTCAGTAGTTCCCTTTTCTTTTCATTTTTAGCTTTAGAAATAATGGATAAGGTACAATGGGTTTGACGTATCCATGTGGACAAAAAGCCTTTATTAATACAGAAAAAAAATAAAATAATTATGTAACATTACAGAAGTTAATAAGCAATTAAAGCACCAAACATTGCTATAACGAAAAGATAAACTGGATTGAGGGAAAAAATTAACTTTTCTGTTAGAAAACTGTTGTCACCAGAGGATACATTGACCAAAGTTTTTTTTTTTGTAGACGGCAATTTACGGTTTTCTGATTTTTTCTTTTACTTGTGCTATAAGACATTGCTTCTTTCCAAATATCATGAGGTGAATAAGAAGCACCCTATAGATTTTGGTCCCCTAACTGGGACAGAGGGCGACCACAGTAGACCTCCGTCACGACCGGTCAAATTCAAACTCTAATTAAATTGATTGCATCCATAATGTGGATGGTGGTAAAATAAGTTAAAGAAACAATTATGGACCCTGTCGGGCACAGCAACATCCTAGATACAGTCAGCGTCTAGGAGAGAGGAATAGCACTTAATATTTTATATTTTCCTTATTAACATAATTTCAGTTATCTATTTAATATCTGTGTTTATTCGGTTTGATGTAAGTACTAATAATTATGTGTATGTCTATTTTATGCGCGAGCCACGAAACGGTGCTGTTTTTTTAATTTACTACTGCGCAGCCAATGTAGCCAACTTCAGGGCGGCCAAGAAGTTTGGCGACAACTATACTTATTAATGTATTCGCTTTAATTTTTGTATCTATACAAACCTATACATATAAATAAAATTGAAGTGTCTGTATGTAATATCAAAATAACAACGTTTAATTGAATGCACGTGAAAGTGTATACGGTACTAACAACAAATAAGCCATTTTTAGGATTTTTATCTGTCTGTCTATCTGTCTGTTTGTTCCGGGTAATCCCCGAAACGGCTGGACCGATTTTTACGGGACTTTCACTGGTAGATAGCTGATGTAATAACGAGTAACATAGGCTACGTTTCACGAGAAAATTCATAGTTCCGGCGGGATACTAAAAAAATATAAATATATTTTTTATGAGTTTGACGCGGACGAAGTCGCGGGCAACAGCTAGTAATATCATAGAGGAAAGATTTTTTTGTTTGTTTGTTTGTACCGAATAGGCTCCGAAACTACTGGACCGATTTAAAAAATTATTTCACTAATAGAAAGCTACATTATTCCTGAGTGACATAGGCTATTTTTTAATCCCGATAACGGGTCCTGTGGGGTGGTCCACGAGAGCGATGCCGCGGGGAACAGCAAGTATTTAAAAAAAAAATAGATAATAATATGTCCTTATTATATTTTGAGTCAATTAATGTCATTTTACTAATTATTATTTATTGAATTTAATTAATTTAAAAATATATTGGTTTTATTTACTAGTTTTATGTTTACCGGCAATTTATTATATATTTTTGTTGGCATAGTTTAGGTACGGACTGGAAGAAGAGTGAAATTTAAGGCGGGATGAGGGTAGATCAAATCTGTGTTTGTGGCGCAAGTAATAATTTATTTGCTTGTCTTACCTCGTGTTGTAAGACTGTGGGTATTTGCGGACAAGTACATAAGTTATTATTTTATTCAGCTTTTTTGGGAGGGAGCGTCCATGCTATTGCCACATAAGATTACGCCATAGCTAAACCAAGCGTAGTATGTCAGTTATGCGGTTTACAGACTGGTAGATTTTTTTAATTTCGCGGTGGGGATATAAGAAAACTATTTTCAATTTACCTTTCTATATGTGGTTTTCCAATTTACTATATTATTTGTCTATTGTCAAACCTAGGAGCAGGGTTGATAACAATCACGATTTATTTAAAAAAATCAAAAAAATCGGATTAATTTGATTTAAATCGGATTTATTTGATTTAAATCGTTTTTTTTTTATTTTTTACCTTCTGATCTATTTTAATTTGGAAGTCAGTTATTTATTAAAAAAAAAACAACATAATATTTGGTTATTTTAATTATTAATAAAATTAACAAAAAAACATGTGTTACTTTAAAAAAATATTATGAAATTATAAAAAAGTTCTTCTCAAATCCAATATTTTTTAATCACACAAATTTTTGTCATATTTATCAAATATGAACAAGGAAAATAAAATAGACTTTAAATTAATAAGGACATACAGCCATTTGGATTTTACCGGATAGATATTTTTATTACCCTTATATTTTTTACGAATTTAGTTTTTTAAAAGGAAGACTAATTTGGCTGCTTTCTCGGTGCCTAATCTATTTCTTATTTTGCTGTGCTCCAAAGTCATCAGTTTTGGCTGATTTGGTCGCAGTAAATGAGTATTGATTAAAATCACTGATTTAAAAAAAAAAATCATTTGATTTTAATCGCGATTTAAATCACTGATTTAAATCAAGTGATTTAAATCAGTGCCTAGGAGAGTGAAATCATTCTTTTTCTAAATTTCGTTGATTATATAAGTATAGTTTAAATTAATTCGGTTTTTTGCCGGGGGTGAAAGATAATTTGTTTGGTTTTGTTAAAGTTAATTTAACGATTATGCTCGCTAATCCAGTCTATTATTTGATTAAGAACAGTAGTATGTTTTTCTTTTATATTGTCATTTATTTGGCATGAGGTGAGGATAGAAATATCATCTGCAAACAGTACACATGGCCCGTCTACAGTTTTCGGAAGGTCGTTTATGTAAATGAGGAAAAACAGGCCGCCCACTACACTGCCCCGGGGATTTAATGCATGTATTGGTCTGACATCTGATCTAAAGTGCTGTTTCTTTTGTTTCCTTATCTTGCTTTTCAACCTCTACGAATTGCTCTTCTGCCCTTTAAATATGATGCAAACCAGTCATGGGCTTGCCCGTTTTTACTTTCCAAGGGACGGAGACCTCTCTGTATGTTCAAATGGTCACCCATCCACAGACCGACATCGGCAAGCGTTGCTTAACCTTGAAGATCGAACGTGCGGCTGTTATTATTTTGCCACGAGCTCCTAGTAGTAACTACTACTACCCGAACCATGAAAATTATATAAATGGTATCATTTTCATGGTTCAGGTAGTAGTAGTAAACTAACGTACAAAAAACTTCAACTTCAAAAACGATTTTTTTAAACACATTTTAAGTACCTAGAATGATGTAAAATAACTTTTATTTTTTAAACATGCTAATTTTGCGTCCCTCACAATAAGCTCTTTCAATTGATTTGTGAAGAATTGTCCTGTACAATTTACAAAACTTTGATTTTAAATTATCTAATATAGAGTCGGAGCAAATTCTCTAAGACAAAAAGACACAGGTGATCATACCTTGAATCCCTATTAAGCCCTATTGACCTACCATTTCCATTCCAATCAAACTTAGTTTTGATATTACTAAAAAACAAAGTGAATAGGCAAAAGTTACAGGTACTGTATTAAAACAGCCATGCTTTTCCTATGACCCACTATGTGTATGCAACATGTTGGCATATGTCCAGTGTCCAGAATTTGTATGCAGTAAATGGAAGGGCATACTACATAGCAGCGTCTTAAAATAATGCTTCATTTTGTACCCATAATTGTGTGCAACGGATAAGGACAAGCAAGGAGACAATAAGAAATGTAAATTTATTGTCTATAAAGTTTAAGAAAGAGTGGGATCTTTAATTCACAGCAATGCAGAACCTATGACTCTATAGTTTGTTTACCTATTTCCTTTTGTAACTACGAGTATTTAACTTCTACCTGTATTGTCTAATATCTTGAATTACATAAGTTAATCGTTTTAAAGTAATACTTGTGCTTTTAATATATAGACAATCGGAATTGATTGATAAAACCTATATTAACGGGAGCAAAGCAAAGCTCGTAAACATTATAAAGTAGGTACCTACTCTGCCTGTAGCCAAATAATTAAATTGCGTATATTATGCTTCATGCTACTCAAAATATTAATTTTCTGATAACATAAAACTCTCACAAACATAACTACACAATGGGAATTTAGGATTGATATTATTTGTTTTAATAATAGGTACTTCAGTAATCTATTTATGTGGAGTACTCATTTTAAGTTTTTTATGACAGAAGAACTACTGAGAGAAACACACCTACCTCAAATGGAGACAACCAGAAAGAAGTCCTTGGACCCTTTATTTTATTATAAACAAACTTTTTGTGGTTTATCATCATTCAAATGTTTCAAATGTTCTTGCACATTATTACTGAAATGTTATATATGAAGTGGTGCCAAAACCTTTAATATTTAATGATAGGCTCACATTTGACCACTATCTTTCCTGATGGTAAGTGATGATGTAGTCTACGGTGAAACACGCATGCCTAGAAGTAACATATTCACTCTTGACTTAAAGACCCCAAGGATGTGGCTACCATGAAACAAAGACTCCGGCTGGGTATGCCACTTCTTAGCTGTGCACACAATGAAAGTATTAGCAAAATGCTTTGTGCGGTACGGGTGGGATGTCCACTATGTACCAATGGGGCATAGCAGTAAGTCTTGTAGTCCGATGATGGAAAGGGCTAGGCGGAATCAAATTGTGCAATACTTAGCTAAAGCCTAAGCAATTTCGAATTAAATTTGCATAGACACACCAATATTTTTATTTAAATTTTCTTGAGTCATAAACATAATATAGAGGATTTAATTTATCAGTGATGATAACGATAATGATAAAATTAGTTTAATGTTATTATTCCAAAACTCAAATTATATTTTATTTTAGGTAATAATATTTAAAGTACTCACCTGTGAGCTCAAATTGCCACCTAGTTTATTTGTCTTTAACACATCACTCTCTGAAGCCATTCGATTGAACATTTGCTTTCTCTCCTTCACTGATATTGTTTGTTCACTGTCTACCAACATGCTCTCACTTCTAGATGAAGTCAATGTTGGTGACATTGAGTTATCATAACTGGACCCATCCTCATTTGGTATAGATGACTGGCGTTGTGGACCTTGAATGCTTGATCGTTTTTCAACATTTTTATCTGATGACCGCCTCCTTGGATGCACTTTTGGTGGTATGTCCTCACTTGGAATAGATGTCAAACTCTCTTTAGAGTCACTATCAAGTTTGAGAGCTGAACTGCCAACACTTAATGTGTTATCTTGAATAAGATTTGTGATAATGCTGAAATCTTGGTTAAGTTGTAATGGCAGAGGTGGACGTTGTGGGGGTTCTTCCTCATTATTTGACTCAGTTTCAATCGGTGTCTCAGCAATTACAGTTGTGTTGGATGAATCAGTCTCTTTTTCCATGCCATCTTCGTTAGCTTTACCGTTATTCGACATGTATTTCTTTTTCAGTATGAGCCATTTCTCATTGTTTTGATTTTTTATAATAGCTAAGGTGTTCACGTGCTTTTTAAATGTACTTCTGGCTTCATCTACAAATAAACAATACTTACTTGTTAAAGTTGTGTAACGAAAAATAATCAAAATTGAACACACCAAGTACAAAACAACTCACCTCTCATGTCGGGGTTCATTAGAAATACTTTAAAATGTTTTACTAATTCATGGTTCGTTACTTTGCCATTATGCAACAACATAAATTTTAGAATTTCTTCAAAACTTAACTCTGATGGAGGCGACATACTTGAGGTTTTAGTGAATCACCGTACGCAGACTTTTAGCAATGATAATAAAAGACGAACTACAATACAACAGTGAACAGAATATACCAAAGTTATAAACGTCAAGGGCGTATGAAGTTTGACGTTTGCGTTTCTTTTTACGGGCTTAGTTCACAGCACGGCATGTGAATCGTTTGCCATGTGACAATTAGGTACGAGATTTTTTTTATTTTCTAGTTGCTGCGTTTCAACGCAGCAACTAGAAAATAAAAAAAATCTCGTGATCTTCAGATCATCCTACTTATACAACTTCGCATCAAAGTTGCGACAAACAAATACACGACAAAAGTTAATGGGATAGTAGGTACAATAAGTCGACAATCAGTGGTGTGACAATTGTGACAGGACATCAAATCGATATAGTGCGACAAATTTCACTCGACAAACTAAAGCGCTAGTCTGGTAAACAAAAGCGTGACCTGAGAAAACGCGCCAAATTCAAAAAAATCTTTGTGACATGTAAAATTTTTGATACTTGAGTATTATTTGTAGACTTAGGTAGGAGGTAATCAATTCGACACTTAGGTATGTATGAAATGTTGTTAGAATTGCATAATATTCACATAAATGTTACTCTGTATATAGGCTTCTAAACACGTGTGCGAAATTTATAAGTGTATTTATTTTTGTATGTATGTTTGTATGTTTATCCACGCGTAACTCCGAAACTAGTAATCGGACAGAGGTCATTATTTTTTTATTGGATTAAGTATTTCTCAACTTAAAGAACAGTACAAGTGCCATCAAAATCGGTTCTTCAGTTTTCAAGATAAGGAACATACCTACAACCGAACTCATTAGTGACAAACAGCACGAAAGTGTAAATTAAGTTATTATGGGTATTTTGTCAATCCTTTAAGAACCTTACAATAGACTTTAGGGGTAGGTACTAAAACAAAAAAGAGAGAAATAAAAACATTTTAACTTCTAAAGCAAAACAGTAAAAACTGCAAAAATTACTTTCGTTTCGGAAGTGAGTTTTGAAAAATGATAAAAACAAGAGGTACCAACAAAACTATTTTTATTTTAAGAAAGTTATTTTTGCACTTTTAGTGTTTTGCTTTAAAAGTTGTGAACTTTTGTGAAAAATAATTGTTTTGTAGGTATTTATTATCATTTATTTTTTTGTTTTTGATAAGCCTTGACTGTCATGGATGTGAGTAAAAAAATAAAAAAACCCGACTGCTTGAAAAGCGAACTAAAAAGTCGGGTTTTTTGAATTAACTTTTTTTTATTTATAACTTTTTAGTTATTTTTTTTTAGAATTAGGTTCGTTTAAACATATGACGGGTTTGGAAGAAAAATACTTTTTTTTCCCTTCAAAATGGCGCCCCAAATCCGCCATTTTTTACCTTTCCAATTTTAATGTAGCTAGTGAAACTCGCAAGATTAAGACGAATCGATTGACGTACGAATCATCAAAATCGGCCAGCGCGTTTGACCTCTGGAACGCCACATAGGAACAAACATACATACATACACAGACTGATAAACACATTACCCTCCTTCGGCTGTCGGGTAAAAAACGAGTGTGTAGATTTATTTATTAGTATGTACATAATATTTATCTACATAACATTTAGTTCATTCAATTTCTTCAACAGGTAAAAAAAATATATATATACCATTGACAACTGAGTTGGACATTTTTTTTTCTTTAATATAATCACAAAACTGATGTAAAAAAGTCTTACAGTCTTACACAATCGGGGAACGATCGCATCAATTTAAAGCCTACTCAGAAACCATACGAGTAAAAAATATGGAAAAAAGGAGACTACGGCGTGTATGGCATACAAGTAGGCATCCAAATGACAAAACGGCACTAAACAAAGCTATTAAAGAACTAAAAACCCTTATAACTGAAGCAGATGGTGTCGCTTTGGATACCTACTTGGAAGGTCTAACAGCTACAAAAGCAACTGACTATTTATTTTGGAGAGCCTGCAAAAACTTGAATCGACCCTTGACACGGGCTGGACTAGAACTGAACAAGGCAAGGCTGACGCATTTGCGAACCATCTCATCAATTAATTCAAGCCAAATAACCCCAGACCAAACGCGGATGAAAGTGATATTGACATTGTCCTCAACCTAGATCTTCAACTGGATCTACCCTTGAAGCCACCCAAGAGATATGTAGGAATATAAACCTAATGGACAACAACAAGGCCCCTGGTTATGATCTCAGTGTTAAAAAAGTCCTTCAAGAATTACCTCGCAAAGGAATTGTGTACCTAACCATACTTTTGAATGCCATTCAACGAGTAGGCTACTTCCCAGATATTTGGAAAGTATCGCAAGTAATAATGATCCAATCAGTCTACTACCTATTGTGTCTAAGCTTTACGAATAGTCTCTACTACATAGAATGTTACCAGTTCTCAATGAGAAAAACAGTCCCAGAACACCAATTTGGATTTCGAAAAGGCATGTTCTTTGCACCATAGAACAAGTCCATAGAGTAAGTCCATAGAGTGTGCAGGACAGTTAGAAAAACATTTGAGAAAAAGGAGTACTGCTCGGCTGCCTTTCTTGATATACAGCAGGCCTTCGACAGAGTCTGGCACAAAGGTCTGCTCTTCAAAATAAAATCTTATTACCACATTCATTCTATGGAGTACTTAAATCCTACATCACTAACAGAAGATTTCGAATAAGAGAAAACCAATCCACCTCGGGACTTCATGAAATTTCTGCAGGAGTACCACAAGGCTTGGTCCTCGGACCTGTACTGTACACTCTGTTTACTTCCGACCTACCACAAAGCTCCGAGATAACAATTGCTACTTTCACGGATGACACTAGATAACAATTGCTACTTTCACGGATGACACTGCTTTACTTGCTTCGCACAATGTCCAACACAAGCATCTAGCATCTTGCAAACCAGTCTAATTGAGACGGAGGAATGGCTAGCCAAATGGAGAATTGCCGCCAGCGTATCCAAATCAGTGCATATCACGTTTACACTATGCAAACATGATTGTGACCCGGTAACCCTAAACGGTAGCTAACTAACTAACACCACGAGTCTGTGAAATATCTGGGCATGCATCTTGACCGAAGGGCTCACATGGAGGAAACATGTCCAAACAAAAAGCGAAGAAATGTACCTTAAATACAGAGGTCTTTCTTGGCTACTTGGAAGAAACTCATAAACTTCTAATATACAAGACCATACTGAGCCAATCTGGACATACGGCATCCAACTTTGGGAATCAGCCAGCACCTCCAACATAATGAAAGTGCAAAGGGCACAAAAGGCACAAAATTATATATTAAAACATATCCAACGCACCATGGTTTGTTTATCAAGGACAGTCAGCCGGAAGAGTGACTTTGTAAAGAATGGGGCAGACTCCATTGGGAGTAGCGCCTAACATGCCATCGGAACCTCTCATCTGCTCATAGTCTGAAAGACTGATTGCAAGATAAAAGAGAGAAAAAAAAGCAATAATAGGTGTAATCGAGTAAAGGCTAAATTAATTGTTGAATCATCATTTTCAAAACCAGAGTAAAATTTTTCAACCTCTGGACATTCTTCTGTATCAGTGGAGTTATCCTCATCACCTAAACTTATTATGAATAGTTCAAATACTTCTTCTGTCATTTGGCCAAACGAGGTTTTTATAAGTGTTTCTGTGAAGTGAAGATATTAATTTCTTCTAAGAACTTAGTGGTTAGGTTAGTTTTATTTTATTGAAAAGGACAATTCAATGGCGGGAAGAGAACAGGTACCAGGCAGAGTATATTATTATACCATGGACGAGATTAAAGTGTATTCTCTTTTTAAAACCATTGAAGAACTGCGAAAAATCCAAAGATCAAAGCCCAAATAATTATGAAAAATCGAAAAGCAGATTTATGTAACAACATTTGGTCAAAAAAGAACATTTGGATTTAAAAGATTTTTTGTCAGGACTCCCTTACATATTATATAATATACTTTTTTCGCAATTGTTCAATGGTCTTGTAATAGTAACTACTATGCAATGGTCATATAATAGGGATTATTAAAACACGAGCGTAGGTTTATTATCACATTCGACTTCGCCTCATGTGATAATAATATTACGCGAGTGTTTTAATACCTAATTATATGCCGTTGCATACTACTTTATCTTTATCTTCACTCATACAGTTGAAATAAAACAAAAGTGGAATCAGAAAAATATGTAGTATGGCGGGCAATTGAGATTCTCATTACGCATGACTGCGCAGCGCGCGCTTCCATAGACAATGACATTTCTTTTCTACATTATGTCAATGAGCCCATACGCGCCAATAAATTAAAAAGTAAAAGTGTGCTATAAAAATTAAAAAGTTATTTTATGATGCAGTTGTTTGAAAATCGAAGGAAAATGTTTTTTTTTTATATTTTACCTATCCACGAATATAAAGTACGTGTTTATACAATATTTTTTGAATTCATATTTGGAACATTACGTTGTGACTTGTGAGTGTAGATAAATATTTGTTTTCAAATTAATAAACAATTAATTAAAAATCACCTGTTTGCCAGCTTTCAAAAGACTTTTGGGTAATAGGCAAACCCTCATCTATATATATATATATATATAAAACCGGCCAAGTGCGAGTCGGACTCGCACACGAAGGGTTCCGTACCATTATCGCAAAACACTGCATAAAAATCACGTTTGTTGTACGGGAGCCCCCCTTAATTTATTTAATTTTAATTTATTAATTATTATTTTTTGAAGTAAATATACAACTAAACATTCTGTGAATATTTCAAGCGTCTACCTGTTGCCGTTATTAATATCAAGCAAAAAACGGCAAAAATATCACGTTTGTTGTATGGGAGCCCGCCTTTAATATTTACTTTATACTGTTTTTAGTAGTTGTTATAGCGGCAACAGAAATACATCATCTGTGAAATTTTCAACTGTCTAGCTATCACGGTTCATGAGATACAGCCTGGAGACAGACGGACAGACGGATCGCGAAGTCTTAATAATAGGGTCCCGTTTTTACCCTTTGGGTACGGAACCCTAAAAAAAGAAGAAATTGACTGACTTACTGATCGATCAACGCACAGCCAAAACCGCTAGGCCTAGAAGCATGAAATTTGGCAGGAAGGTTCCTCAAGTGTCGTCGTAGGAAGGATTTTTGGAAATTCTATCCCAAAGGGTGTAAAAGGGGGTTGAAAGTTTGTATGTAATTTCTACAGTTTGTAAGTTGGACACGTAAAATTTTAGATTTACTCTCTTGGTTGATAAAAAGAATTCATTTATTTATTGGTTTTTGGGAATTCCACCCCTAAGGGAGTAAAAAGGGGGTTGAAAGTTTGTATGACATTTCTACAGTTTGTAAGTTGGACACGTAAAATTTAAGATTTACGCTCTTGGTTGATAAAAAGAATTCATTTATTTATTGGTTTTTGGTAATTCTATCCCTAACGGGTTAAAATAGGGGTTGAAACTTTTAATGAAATTTCTCCGGTTTGGAAGGTAATAAAACATCTGAAATCGTAAGTTTACGGTATTGATTAATAATAGATATTTTTTTCAATGAAATGTCTAATTTCTTGGGCAAAATAATAAAGGTAACATTAGTTTTTCAGAACTAACTCCAAAAGACGCTTTAAGGGATGTTTAAAGTTTGTATGGAAAATCTTATTTCTTGGGTAACAACTTGAAACTTGGCACAAATACTAACCTAAATAAATAATAAAGAATGTCATTATTAGTTTTTCGAAACTACCCTTAAAAGATGATTTGAAGGGTGTTGAAGATCATGGGTTAATAAACTTGAAAATTTGGCACAAATACTAACTTTGTATAGGTTGTTGTTGTTGGTTTATGTAGGTTGTTATTATAGTTATTAGTTTTTCGGCACTATCCCCAAAATAATATTTAGGTGCTGATCAAGATTTTTCAAACGTTCTTGACGTCCACAGGTCCTCCAAACATAGCACGTCTTGAATACGGCCTCATACCGAAACGCAACGCCAGTCTTCTTCCTCCCAATTTCTGTATTCGCGAGTCCATTGTAAACGGGCCCTACGATTGCAGGGTGCTATAGTTGGTACTCTCCATACAGCCTGGTGACAGACAAACAGACGGACAGTGGTGTCTTTGTAATAGGGTCCCGTTTTTACCCTTTGAAAATGTTAGGCCCAGTAAGTATTGCTTTATTTTTGAAACAAGCCTATTGGATAAATACTGAAAATTCATGAAACGAGCGGCTTTCGTTGCGCACAACTACTTCACGTAAATAAAAGATTTCGGATGGTTTGGTCGCTTTATTGTTTTGGATGCACATGTCGCTCGGCCACGCTGCCTGTGATACGATAGCATGTCCAGAAGCAGCTTATGACGTTTTCTGTAGTGCCAAGAGCGACAGCCACAGTACATTGCCTGGATCCAGTTTGCAACATTCCGACGGCTCTCATCATTTCGTCACTCCATATCGATGCAATTTTATTCAGTTCCGATGCAGAAATTGTAATGGTTTTGTAAAAACGCTATTATACACTTTGATAGGAATCCTCATTAACAGTTGATTTAAGAATTTTCCTCAATTGCGGCGATACTCTAAAAGCGTACTTGACAGCTAGACCCTTTATATATGATTTCGCCTGCCTTGGTCGTAACTGCACGCACGCGCGCCGCAATGTATTTTTATTCTCTACATAACACCAGTAAAACAAAACACCCTTGTTTCTATTATGAGAATATAAAATATCCAATAAGAAACAACTGCTTCTGCCCGTTTTGAGAAGTTTGAAACACACAGTAATCTAGCTCCATAGTGTTTGGTTTTGTTTTGGTTAATAAAAGTACGCTTTCTGAATGTTGTTGTACATAAACATGATAATTGACAACGTTCAATTTTTGTATATGTATTAACCGTACCATATTTTGTTTATTTCTTCAGAAAATTAATAACAACTTTCAGAAATTAAATAATTTGGTTGTTAATTAGAAATAGTTATAATGAAAATGTTTGTTTATTGTGTTCAGTAATTAATGAAAAGGTAAATCTGCTAAGTATGTAATACAAATATGTATAATAAACGCTGACGTAACGAACGACATTCAGTAGTTAGTTAATTATTAGTATTTTTAAATCTGCTATTTTCAACAAAATATAGAAAAGTTTGTAACTCTTTATTTTAAAAACTGTGTCGCACTTTCGTTCGTCGATCAAAATTTTCGTCGTCCCATCGTTTGTCGTGAAAACAATCAGTTGCACTATCACACCTTTGATGGTCGACATATCGTGCTGTCGCCCTAACATTTGTCGCGTATATTGTGTGTGTTATGTCGTCGAAAACATCGACACATCGATGTTCTTCTTCTTAGTCGGGCACTCTTGGCAGAGTAGTCCTGGTCATGGGTGGGCCCTGTTGCATGATGGCTCTTGCCATGCGTCGCCATTCGGTTCTATTGGACGCAATGTGGGAACAGTCGGCCATCGTAACTTTGGTGATGTTTTTAATAAGATCTGCCCATCTGGTCGGAGAGTGACCCCGGAATCACTTGCCCTCTAGTCTGCCTTGGATTATAAGACGCTCCATTGAGTCTTCATTGCGAGTTATATGCCCAAAGAACTTTAGTGATCGTATTTGAACAGTCGAAGATAATATCTCTCTTTGATTTGTGAAGTTGTTATCGATCATTGGTGCGGTAAGCAGTCCACAGAATTCGCAGCAGACGTATCCAACAACACATCTCCAGTGCATCGATTTAACGAGAATTATATCCAAACATCGATATTATATTCTAGATGGTAGCGTGAATTGGGTGTACTTGATAGATTTGCTGACTTTTCGTTTCGTTTATATTCATCTATCAATGTATAGTTCTCGCCAAACTT
Organism: Anorthoa munda; assembly: GCA_945859665.1. Taxonomy (NCBI): domain Eukaryota; kingdom Metazoa; phylum Arthropoda; class Insecta; order Lepidoptera; family Noctuidae; genus Anorthoa; species Anorthoa munda. The sequence goes on along the minus strand of OX243893.1, from coordinate 52,614,473 downwards.
TTTGGCCGCCCTGAATTTTCCGTTTTCAGATGCACAAGGCACAGATCGGGATCGGTGCTGTTTTTGCATGAAACTTACTATTGCGCAGCCATTGTAGCCAACTTCATGGCGGCCAAGAAGTTTGGCAAGAAATATAACCGAACTAATCTGAACGAATAAGCATTTTCTTTGAGTACTGAGATGACGTCAACGGCTTCGGAAAGACTATTTTCAAAAGCTGGTGAACATTTATAACAACAAAGGAATAAATTATAAGGAAAACTGCTTACAAAGTTACTTTCTTTTCAGTGTAGGTACCCAAAAATACTGGGATCGTTTTTAGGGTTCCGTACCCAAATGGTAAAAACGGGACCCTATTACTAACACTCCTCGGTCCGGTCTGCCTATCTGTCACCAGGCTGTATCTCATGAACCGTGATAGCTAGACAGATAAAATTTTCATAGATGATGTATTTCTGTTGCCGCTATAAAAACAAATACAAAAACAGAATAAAATAAATTTTTAATTGAGGCTCCCATGCAGTAAGTTTGATGCAAAATGTTAGATGTAAAATTTTGGACCGTTTCTTATTTCTAGTCTACATTATCGATTTACCCCATCTATTGAAAAATAATCTAAACATGGTGTTATTTGCTGTTGACACTTCTTTGATTTTTAAGATAAATAGACGTACGAGTAACGTTGACGACGTAAATAATGTCTTGCAACAGGTTCAAAATTGATTCACAGCTGATAATTTAGTTTTAAATGCTAAAAAGACTAAGTGCGTAAAATTTGCCTTGCCGAATATCAAAAGTACCGCACTGATTGTGACATTATATTAAACAGGGAGAAGCTAGAATTCATCGATACAACGGTTACCCCAGGGGATCACGCTAGACTCGAGGTTATAATGGTGTCCTCATTTAATATCACTGGCAGGGCGGCTAAGTTCGGCAGCTTATGCTGTTAGAAAAATACGTCAGTTTACTGATGTAGATACCGCGAGGCTAGTCTATTTTAGAGTCTGGCAAACGAAAGTAGAGACTGAAAAAGCGCGGCAAATTAAAAAAAAAATCAGCATGGCAACCCTAAAAACTAGTATGAAATACCTGGAATAACCTAATTTGATACTTTAGAATTATTTATTTTACTTCGTCTGAATAAAAATACTACAGGTACTTTATATAGGTAATACTTTAGATATTATGTAACAAGATGAATAAAACAAAAAAACCGTATTCTATAATAATTTTGGTTTATTCACACCACACGTAAACAATCTTGTTTTTGTCGGCGTCTTTCTCCTGTTGTGTTTCTTGATATTTAGACATCATGCGAAACAACATCTCCCGTAATCCACTTTTAATTGTTTTATTCATTTTTCACATAATAAATGCTATTATCAAGACTATAAAAAATCAGGTTGTCATTAGTATAGTATTGCCATATAAAAAGTTTGCAAATAATTCGAGTGTCTACTTTCGTTTGCCAGACTCTAGATACTTTCATAGTATAGTGTCTTACGGTATCTTACTATGGGTAAGGGTTGCTGACATTGAGTAAATTTTTATTCTGTAAAAACGAGCCATCAGAGCAATATACAATCTTCGCCGGCGTGATTCTCAAAGGGAACTGTTTAAGGACATTAACATCATGACGGTACCTTGTCAATATATTTATGAAAACATCATGTATGTTAAAACGGCGACAATCATAATTACGTTACTAGAAATAGGGACCAATTAATTCAACCAGGTTTCAGGCTGGCTAAAGTAGCATCATCTTTTATGAGGTACTGTATAAAATGTTACAATAAAATACCTACCCACATTCTAGAACTAAATGAGACGAAATTTAAAAGTTGTTTAAAACGCACACTATGCAGGCAAGCATATTATAAGTTGGGGTATTAAATCGCTGATAAAAATGCTTGGCTCAATGCTGGTCCTGTCCTGTCCTGGTGGCAAGAACAATTAGTGATGGGCAGAAAAGTTTCGAAATATTGTTGGACTTGCTGAAGACTGTATTAATATATTTGTATAGTATAAACTCAATTTCTTTTAGTATTATATAACTGCACAGTACATGTGTGAATACTGTTCCGACTATAGATAAATTTACATTCACTGTACCTACGTGTCGTTCGAGTTCAGTTGAGTGTGTCATGCTCTCTGTAATTTCTCTCTGATGGTTGGCACTTGTGTTGGATCATTCGGTTCCCTTCATGATGGTTGAGCTGAGTGGTGTCGATCCTTGCGTCATGTTCGTGAACGGGCGCCATAAGTTAGCATTGGTCATAACTTAGCTGTCTCGGCCTGTTATTGTATTTTTTTTTAATTGTTTGTTACTCTGGACGCTTTTACGTTCACGCCTTTTTACATCGGTATTTTTTCAACAAGAATGATGTAACCAAAAACTTGTAATTAAAACTGATGGAAAAGAGTGTCCGTGGAGTTTCTTGGAAATTCTTCTCCATTGAGACCCTACAGACGCTTGCGAATTTGCAACTAGTCATCTTTTTATTAATTTTTTGTTTGACAATTCAAAAGTACCTCTAAGGTTTATTTGAAATAAACAATTTGATTTTGATTTGAACGACTTCTGAACGCTTCCGTCCAAACCTATCTAGCAACATGTGGACCGTGTGTGGCACTTACTGAATTACTTATAAGCAAAATTGAATTGTTTAGCTTTGATCGTATAAGGCTGTCAGAATTTATGGATATTTTAATTAATACACCGTCATCTAATTCTAGACTTGTTCGATTTCTATCTAATACATACAGAGGTTACGTTTCGATAGGTTGCAAATCCATGTTGCCATTTTTCTCCAAAACTACTAGTCCGATTTTGATACAGTTTCCAGTTATGATTGGTGCAGGTTCTTAGATAGGTGTTACGGTGACAACACAACAGGGTGCGCTGCAGCAAACATTGTGCAAATCCATGTTGGCATTTTTCTCCAAAACTACTACTTCTAAAGGTCCCCACTGTAGGGGCACGGCCTACCCATTAAGGGTGTAAGTATAGCGCTAAGAATCTTCTATTATTCACGTTACTATAAAACTGCAAAACTAGTTCATTTAATGGCAGCCCCCGACTGATATTCTTGGGTTTTTAAATAATTTTATCCTTTTTCAATTGCTTTTTAACCGTCGCGGGTTATTTCAAAGAAAAAATATTTTGCTTTTTATTAGTTCCTAGCGTTACTCGCTGTTCGTCGGCTGTGGGACCAAAGTGCTATTTTATTTATTAAAAGTATATACATTGTTTAAAATACTTAATTAAGACTACAAACATGTAAGTCGCCTCCACATCCTTGTCCACTGGTAATGTGCCCAAAAGACTGGTAGCATATTCCCACGTTGTATGGCAATGCTTATTCTCTGACCATGGTAATAGCCAGCCCTTGGATCACGTGAAGTGTCAACAGGCGTTTAGAAAGATCTTTAGAAAGATCTTTAAAAAAAGCGTGAGCACTCGGATCCCACGGACCAAGAGTTTCAACCCCAAACAGCTCGAAAATGTAACTACCGATGAGGTTATTATATAGCCGCCGCTTGAGGTTCTGTGCAGCCGCAGCGGCAGCACTAGCACAGCATGACGTTCTAGGAAGATGGGATAGCGCAAGAGTATCGACACAAGTAGCGTCCCACACTATGGCCTACCCATCTTCCAAGGAAACAAAGACTTCTCGTCCGGTCTTTTGCCATCGTCGCGTGCCAGGCCATGGGGTTCTAATACAGCCGGATACCGACGGTGACAAGTGCATGTCGGATGATGTCGTTTAAGTTTCCGTGACGCGCTATGCGACCCGCACTTCGGTTGCATGAAAGACCGTGGTGACCGAGACTGTTGAAAACTTCGCCACAATGGCAACGATGAGGAGTACAACAGGGAGCGCCAAGACGTAGGGAAGCAGCGAGGCGGAAAGTAGTGTCGTCAAACAAGGTGCCTATGATTGACGACGGTAGTGCGTGAAGCCAGAGGGCCCGACTCCCGCTCACCCACAGCCAGCAGGCGAGCGCGCTCGGCAGGAGTGGCAGAAGTGGCATTTTTGGTGCTCCTGAACTGCTCTGCAGAGCGGCTCATCCCACCGTCTCTGTGATGATGGGTGGGTAGTCGCGGGAATTACAAAATAAATCCAGTCCTATATAATGTAGACGGTTTTAAAAAAAATTGCAGATCATCTAAAACTGTGTGTACATCGCCACCTAGGGTTCCATCATCGAGATACCAAACGTCACATTTTGAATTTAGCTGTCGAATAATTGGATAAATAGCCAGATTAAGGATCACTGGCCCAAGAAGGTCACCTTGTTGACAGCCAATAGTGAATTCCAGAAGATTTGTTCTGATAAAGTAATTTAGATGGATGCCTATAACATTTCCAGTAAAAACTAAAAATTTGAGGTATTTCTTTTTTAAATTCTGCCAGCAAGGTGTCCCTATTAACCGAATTAAATGCATTTTTAATATCAACCTTTAGGAGAGGTCATCCTCCTTTGCCGGAATGTAGGTAGGTCGATAATGCATGTACGGCAGCCTCACAGCCCCCTTTGGAGCCGTAACCAAGCTGCAGAGGCTGAATTTTTTCCGAAACTACCTCACTATACAATTTACAGCAAATCTTGGCTGCCATCAGGTAAGTAGTACCTAGTAGGGCAATGGGACGAATCCCGCCATCCCTCTTGCGCAGGCCACATGAATTGGCCACGAATCCCGCCATCCCTCTTGCGCAGGCCACATGAATTGGCAATGTACCAGACGTCAATGACGGTCTCGTCTACCTTACCTACTTATTTTTTTTGGGTGTGAAATCATCCAATGACTTCTCCCGCTCTAGGTGAGGTGGAAGGGCGTGTCAGATTTTTACTGACTAAAACCCACCCGTGTTCCTTCAGTTGCTTGTGCCAGGGCCGCGGTAATCCTCTTTCAAATTTATCTGCGACTCGTTTTCCTTACCTGAGAGCATAAGGTTCATTAGAGCCGTAAGCTCCTTCAAGAGCAACTTACTAGCTTCCCTAGCGCCTGACTGAACACATAAGACCGTTTAAGTGCTGAGGACTCCCAGCAGAGCCACTCCAGAAGGAACACACGGCTCTGAACACAGCTCGACCTGTAATGGTGAGAGTATTAATATCAGGATCGGGGAGGGTCGGGAAAAGAAAGACCACCCACTAGGGCAGGGTGTTTGCTCTCCAGACTTGCAAGAGTATCTGGAGAACATGGTGCCACCACATCACTATTAAAAATAATCCTGGCTGCTCTAATGTCACCTGCCCCTAATTTTGATTCGACCATGTTAAAGGAAAGCAAGTGGGCTATGGGCAAGACGTATATTCAATTAACAAGACTCTGCGTGGTATTTTCACTCGGATTGATCTAAGCAGAAGAAATGATACGACATCAGCTGTCAGTACCTTATTAGAATTGGACATGACATGTGTCATTGATTGAAAATAACGAATTAACTAATATTCTGTTCAGCCAGGACTCAAATGAGGTTTGATAACCAAACCCCATTCCAACACACCCCCTCAATCAATTGCACTTGCTAAAACCCATACAACTACACAAACACCTTGCATATCTTAATATATATATTTCTTGTGTGCGTGTGTATGTGACTGAACTCCTCCTAAACGACTGGACCGATTTTGATGAAATTTTTTGTGTGTGTTCGTGGAGATTCGAGAATGGTTTAGATTTACAATTGAAAAAAAAAAAAATGGAAAATGTATAAAAGAAAGTCGTGTTAGTTACACTATTTATAACTCACGAACGGCTGAACCGATTTGGCTGAAAATTGGTAGGGAGGTAGCTAAGAACCAGGAGAAGGACATAGGATACTTTTAATCCCGTTTAGGGTAGGGTAGGGTAAGTAGGGTAGGTAGGGTAGGGTAGGTAGGATAGGAAAGGTAGGGTAGGGTAGGGTAGGTAAGGTAGGGTAGGGTAGGTAGGGTAGGGTAGGTAGGGTAGGGTAGGGTAGGTAGGGTAGGGTAGGTAGGGTAGGGTAGGTAGGGTAGGGTAGGTAGGGTAGGGTAGGTAGGGTAGGGTAGGTAGGGTAGGGTAGGTAGGGTAGGGTAGGTAGGGTAGGGTAGGTAGGGTAGGGTAGGTAGGGTAGGGTAGGTAGGGTAGGGTAGGTAGGGTAGGGTAGGTAGGGTAGGGTAGGTAGGGTAGGGTAGGTAGGGTAGGGTAGGTAGGGTAGGGTAGGTAGGGTAGGGTAGGTAGGGTAGGGTAGGTAGGGTAGGTAGGGTAGGGTAGGTAGGGTAGGGTAGGTAGGGTAGGGTAGGTAGGGTAGGGTAGGTAGGGTAGGGTAGGTAGGGTAGGGTAGGTAGGGTAGGGTAGGTAGGGTAGGGTAGGTAGGGTAGGGTAGGTAGGGTAGGGTAGGTAGGGTAGGGTAGGTAGGGTAGGGTAGGTAGGGTAGGGTAGGTAGGGTAGGGTAGGTAGGGTAGGGTAGGTAGGGTAGGGTAGGTAGGGTAGGTAGGGTAGATGAATTTTTGGTGTTTTATGGCAAAACAAAGTTTGCCGGGTCAGCTAGTCCTAAGTATATCCTTGCGTTGTAGCACATGAGCATCCCTTTTGTCATTTGCTTATTCAGACTTTTATCGTCTCCGCCTATGGAGGCGTAGAATTCTTCTGATTCTTCTGTAATGTCCGCCAGCGGACGGCGACGACGATGCCGAACACTGAGTCGGCCCACATGGGGCTGTTTTTAGGCGGCGTTGGCGTTTTCGCCTTTTTCCAATGATTTTGGGGGGCTAGCTCTCTTGTTTCTGGTCCTCTTCTTTTGTGTGGTGGTCCATCGCTCTTTTTGACAACTTTCGCTGGATCAAATCGCTCTGGTTTGCCACGATAACCTGGGGCTATCTTCTTGATTTCCTCTTTGGTGTAAATATTCTTTTGTTGTTCGTATTCCATTTTTCAAATTTTCTCTTTAGCTTCGGCGTAGAAAAATTGTCCTAAAGTTTTATCATCATATAATTATACTACTACTCGATAACATCTTATCAACAATATTATAGTCTATAACTAACATTCTAAACATAACAATACAACATAAACAAACAAAAATTACTATACTGATTGGTTGTCCACTCTCATCTCAAGGTCTAATTTTTCATTCGTAATTTCATTTATTAGATCTCTTATAAACAAAAGTTCCTTGCAACATTCTGCTGCAGCTATAAATTCAGCTTCGGTACTCGACAGCGCTACTACAGACTGTTTTCTTGAGCTTCATGCCACTGGTCCACCATTCAACCAAATCACGAAACCCGAAGGTACTACGTTTAGTGTCTGGATCCCCCGCGAAATCCGAATCACATTATCCTCTGAGCACTTTATCACTTTTATCCTTCGAACCTTTCAAAAATCTTAAAATTGTTTTTGCGATATTATGATCATTTAAATTTGGAGAATTTTGATGTCTTGAACCACCAACAGGTTGTATTCTCCTATTTACATTATATATATTTCTACTACTCGATCTTCATTATTCTCCACCACTCGATTTTTAATATTCTCCACAACTTTATTTTCAATTCTCTCCACAAGTTGATTTTCAATATTCTCCACGACTTGATTTAAATTTTCCTCAACTTTTCTCTTTTTTTCTTCAACTTAAAAAGATTCTTCATTACCTTCATCGTTTTGTATAGAGTTATCAAAACTAAAACGCCTGCCAAAATTATCATTATTATTTTCAATATTTATTCTTTCTTCATTTATTCTTCCAACTTCATTTGTTTCGTTTTCATTTATTTCGCCTTCATTTCTTGCAACACCATTTGTTTTATCATTGAATCTGACAAAATTTTCTCTTTCTCGATCATTATCCACATTGATGCTTCTTCTCAAATTTTCCCCTGCTCGACATTCTTCACTACCACGCGTCTCTCTTATTTCAACTTCTTGTTCGTCTTCACTCGTCTCCCACAGCCCATTTATTCTTACTATGTTTTCTTCATGATCAATATAAATGCTTTGTCGTCTTCATTTATCCTTACATCCCTGGCTCTTATAATCTTCCTTTCTTCTTCTCCCCAAAATTTATAACCATTTCTTATGTAGCCAACCAAGATACCTTTGTTGCATCTCTCATCGAGTTTGCGTAAACCGAAATTAATTTTGTAAAAGGTTGTAAATCCAAATCTTCTGATGTTTGAAAGGTTTGGTTTTATGTTGAACCAAATTTCTGCTGGTGTCTTATCTCTTCCTTCCGTATAGGACTCCTGTTAACTAGCAAGCTAGCTGTTAACAAAACTTTAAAGCTCTTGTTCTTTCCATTAAGGTTCTGTTTAGTCTCTCAGCTTTTCCATTCAATTGAGCTATATAGGGTATTGTCATGTCTAATACTATTCCCTTTGAGTCGCACCACGAAAGAAGGTTATTGTTGGTAAATTCCTTACCATTATCACATCTTATTTTGTTTACTTTACATCTGAAATGATTTTCTGCCAAAAATACAAATTGTTTTATTTTCTCAAAAGCTTCACTTTTGAAGGTGATTAAGTAAACAACACAGAAATGTGTGAAATAGTATGAAATGTGGGAACTTCAATTGGGCCGTAAATGTCTAATTTCTAAAGGGAATTTTGCTTTAATTCGGTTATCTCGAAAGGGTTTTCTTATCATTTTTGATTTTATGCAGATAACGCAAATTTTATCCATATGTCCTTTCCCAATGTCCCCCAGCTTTGCTAGACGCGGCAAGTCGGATACGTGACCTACCCTCAGTTTCCCACCTTAAAATTATCGCAGAATTAATGTGACAAATTGTCAAGCACGCGTTATCTGCTGTGATTGGTTGAATGAATTTTCAACAGCCAATCACAGAAGATAATTTGTCACATTAATTCTGCGATAATTTTAAGGTGGGAAACTGAGGGCTAGCCTACGATGCCAGATATTGACATTCTCAGTCAGTAAAGCTTTTCTAGTAAAATTGGCCGAAAAATCTGTCTCATAGAGGCCATTTTTGGTTTTATAACCTTTTAGAAAAGTTCCTTGAAACTCCCGGGACATACAGCACATCTTCTATTAAACTGAAATTGGTGTTTATCGTACCTGTTCCTTTGGCTATTTTATATACCGGGTTCCCGCAATACTTCTGGATGTGGCCTTTCTTATTGCAATTTTTACAAAATTTTATTGTAAAACTATTTTTAGACTCATGACCTGTTTTCTTTTACAATGACTGCATTTTTCATTCTTACAGAACCCTGGCAATATTGCCCGGTTTACCACAATTAAAGCATAATTTTTCTGTTGATTTCAAAACTTCATTATTACAAAACAAAGTTCCCGGCTCATCTAATTTTGATGTCTCTGAATTAATGTTTGTACATTTTTATCTTCTCTAGGTGTTAGTGCCCAGATATGTTTAAACAATTTCATGTTCTCAGGCAATTTTGTAATTATCTTATTAAATTTTCTTCTGAGATTTTATTTTCTGTACAATTTATTTCTGCACACAAATTTTGTAAAAAACTAATGTCTTCAAAAATATTTCCAGTATGGCTATAGCTATAAAATTTTATGATTTTGAGATGATATTATGTCTAGAAACTAAATCCAAAAATATCTTCAAATATATCTTTTGTAGTTTTACAATTAATTACGTAATGTAATAACTGTTCTTCTATAGCATTTAGTTCTATGTATTATGATTTTGCTTCGTTTAATTATTTTCCTTCGTGGCCTTTAGCTTCCAGAAATAATTTTGTGATTTGTCTCCAATATTTGTAGTTAGAATTTTTCCTCAGTTTATATAAAGACAAATATATAATATAATATATATATTATTATTATATATTCCATCTCTATATAATTGTAATAATACTTAAAAAGCAGTCTTCATTTTTGGAAATCTTTTGTCCGTGGTCAGGGTTATGAAATCAACATCTCTTGGTTGTCAGGCATATTATTGGCGATTTGTTTGGCCACTGAAAAATAGTAATTTAGAAAATCATTTTCCTTTATTTCTTGGACGGCCCATAACCTGTTAAAGGATAGCAGGTGGGCTATGGGCAAGACTATGGCTATTAAATTAACAACACTCTGCGTGGTATTTGAATATGATTCTCTATAAAACCAGTTATATGCTATAAAGCTGAACTCTCGGATCTATCTAAGCTGAAGACATGACACGACATCAGCAGTCAGTACCTTATTCGAATTAGACATGACATGTGTCATTGATTGAAAATAAAGAATGAACATAAAATATTCTATTCAGCCAGGATTCAAATGAGGTTAGATAACCAAACCACATTCCAACAGACCAAATGGGATATATCTCTTGAAGAAGGTAAACCTCTGTGTCGATAATTTTGAAATTTTCTTTAATTTGTGAAGTTAACGTCTATTTGCCAGCCAAATTCTCTTGAACGTTTAAAATTCTGTAAGGTAAGGTGAGAAGTTGTTCCCAAGCACTTTGTGAGTTCTCCCGGACATCAAGGCGGATGCAACCTGTAAGATGTTGTGCCACTAGGGATCTAGCGCCGCGGGGAACTCGTTTTAAACCGGAATAGAATTTTTCAATTTTGAAAGTGTTTTCCAAATAGGGTCAAATGTGGATGTAGGGTCTGAAGTGGTTGCCTTTTGGGGCACATGTGCCTTCCCAATATGCACGTTAAAACCCCGCTTACCTTTAAAGAAACGTGCCTGGGTGCACAGAGGACACCTCTCCAGGATGTTTGGTGATGATGAAGGTTGACACGCACTATTTTCCACCACATCACCGCTACCACTTAACATACATCTATTTTTATTGGAACTGATACACTTAATTAATATTTACAATTAAAACAAATAAATAACTAAACGATAAGTAAAAAAAACACTAAAAATGTGACAGAAGTTGACAACTTGTGTCAAAGCGTCTTGCAAGTCGCGCTTGCGGCCTGGGGCGCCGCGAAGTCCAAAAGGCATTTCGGCTGCAGAGCTCTGGAGTTGCCGAATTGCACGCAGGCTGGCGTCGCCTCGTCAGCTCCGCTCGTTTAGAACTAGCGAGCACGCAGGTAATGAGAGCTGCTTGCGGTGAATTTGTTTTAATTTGCCTTGCTTTTCGCAGCAATTTCTTTTCAAATAAGCGCATCTTTTGTACCGACTTTTTTGTTCCTTCTAATTGACTGTTTACTGCATTTGTATAGATTGTACAATCCTTATTATGTATCCATTTTTTATGTATTTAAAAGTTATTTATGGGAATACTGATCCGACGTCAAAAATTCGAATTCAAAAATTGTGTGAAGCAGATAAAAAATATATTTCGAGGTGCGAATCCCATTTTGAACTCTTTAAGAATAGGATTAACAACAAAAAAAAAAGAAAAGCATAAAGTTAATGAAATTTTGTCATTATATCCTGGCAAGTTAGTTGAAAAACGTCATTTGATAAGCGTGTGCAATAACAATCTTTGTACAATAAAAAAGAAACCCTCTTCTTCCTGGCTTCTTGCCATATTACTTTGGATTGGCGCAAAATGTTTTATACCTTCTTTCTTCCCTGTCTAGCATAAAGATATCATTCACTCACTTTTCAATATTATCGATCACAAATTTCACCCCAATTTTCCTTTTCCTCCCTTCTCTTTTCTTCTATAGAGCTATACTGAGACTAATAAGTGTAATAATTAATATTGATTTATTATTACCATTTTATCCGAAAGAAGTCCACTGCTGCATATAGTCCTGCCCCAAGTTTTGTCGCATCGGCGGGTCCTGTGCTTCTCTCCTCCAGTGGACTCCCATAGCCTTAACTAGGTCCTCAGTCCACCTAGTGGGATACCTTCAAACGCTGCGTCTTCCAGTATGCGGTCTCTAAAACTTTTCGGCCCCATCGAAATATTGATTGCAACATTAAATATAGACCAACAATCACATCGCAAAAGGACATTTGATTACAAACTTCATCTTTTGTATTGAAATTGACAGTATCTAGGACTATTTTACATACCTGCTAGGTAAACTTTATTTTAACAATCCTAAATATACCTATGCGGGAGAGTTAAGTTTTAATTTGTTAGAGACCAAACTTTATCATTATCCTGATTAGATTTTCGTGTGGTTCATCACAACCGGAGCAGGTCCGTGTTGTACCTATGCATAACATTGAAGAACTTTCGATTTAGTAGTATACCCACTAGTTGTGGACTTCCCGCTTCTAACAAGAATTAGACATTTAACTTTTAATTGGCCGCTTGTACGGTCTTCAGAAACTTTGTTCGCCGTAAGTGTTTAACTATGTTATAGGTACTCCACGCTTTTAATAATGACCAAAGTTGTTTTCTGTTCTGAAATAGTTTGGTTTGAGGCCCAAACATCAACTTAATAATTAAGATTTCATGCACGAATTTGGTTATAGAGTTTTAGAACATTTATGTCTATTTTTTGCTAGCTTTTCAAATAGAATTATGAAATACTAGCACTTCACCCGCGACTTCGTTCGCGTGATCCGTATTTTATCCTACAGATGACTTTTTATGTGTAGTTAGTTGAGGCAGCCAAAACTAAGCTAAGCCTGGAACAAGTTGGACTGATGGCCTGGCGAGGGCCGCAAGTCTGCTGGATCCGAAAAGCAGAAGGCTGGTCGCTTCTTTTGAGTCACATTTTTTTTGGGATGGGCCAAAAATTACTTTAGTAACGAATGCTGCGTAAAATACGTGACACAACTCAAAAATGTTATACAGCGTATATTACGCGACACTAAAACGTCACTCACAACTATGGTATACCTGAGACAAACGGTCCAGTTCGGTATTTCCAAATCGAGGTAGAGGTGCCCGTCTTACTGCCATTTCATTCTTAAAAAAAACTTTGACACCCCTAATCATCTTCTGGGCGTAATGATACCTTTAGTATTTTGCCGAAGGTTTAAGATTTTTCATACAAATAAATGTTTACCTTTTAACTCCTTTAAAAGGTTGAATTACCTAAAATACCTCCTTTGTGCTCCCCTACATCATAAAAAGAAGCCATGTGCAGTAAAATTCTTCAAAAATCTTTAACACCCCCTAAATCATCTTTTAGGAGTAGTTTTGAAATAACTAATAATGACAACCTTTACCTTTTTTTTTACAATCTTTTTGAATCGGTTAAAAGTCAAAACACTGTATAAGCTATGTGCCACAATGAGTAGAAATGAACGTTGTGACGTCACACGGGCTCGGGTTTGTTCGGAAAACTGTCGGGGTGTTTTCGGTACTGGATACAAAAAAATATTTTCGGTTGGATTTTACCATTTCTAACAAAAAAAAAAAATGGTACAACAAAGCAATTGCCAAAGGTTGATTGGTAGAAAATGCCTAAAGCATTAAGTCCGCCTCTGTACGTTTGGTGTGCATGAAGTATTAAATTAATTAATTCATTTTCTGATTAAAGAACTCACTTGTTTTTTTATTGACCAAGGGCGTAAACCTACTATTTCTGATGTTTTACCTTAAAAAACGAAGAAATTTCATATAAAGTTTCAACCCCTATTTTATCCCCTTAGGGGTTGAATTTCCAAAAACCAATAAATACATGAATTCGTTTTCCAACCAAGAAAGGAAATCTAAAATTTCACGAGTCCAACTTACAAACTGTAGAAATTTCATACAAAATTTTAAGCCCCTTGTTACTTAGGGGCTTCTTTTAAAAAAGTTTCCATTTCGGAAGAGGTGAAAACTTTAGATTTTTTTGCTCTTGAACCCCCTGAGAATGTCTTTGCAATAACTGATTAAAGAATAAAAAAAAAATAGGGTAAAGATTTTTTTCAAATCTACATTGTTTTAACACTTAGTGTATTCTTGAGCATTGAATACCTGCTCCACAGCGTGGAAGGCTGTATTTTACTAGATAGTCTATTGAAGTACGTAAAAAACACACTTTCAGAAAATGAGTTTAATTTCTTGTTTGCTCGCCACTTCATAAAATCATTGTATGTATTTAAGTATCCTGCCTTTGAAATTTCTGGCATAAGATTTTCGATTACTGTATTTGCCTCGTCTTTAACCGAATCTGGGGTCAACATTTCAGAACCGCTTGAACTCATAAGTTAAAATTTTAGTTAACCGACTACATTTGGGTCAGCTCATACAAACTCTACTTTCCGAGTGTAAGAAATGAAAAAGGATTTTTGTCCGTTCATGCAGATATTTTGAGTTTTAATTGTTCATTTTATTTTTTCATACTATATGATTGAAAATTAAACACATTTGGGTTATATTTTATCTAAAACTACATACTTTAAATAATTTCAGTCAGTATCTAGTAGTAGTAGTATATTGAATAAACTCATACATTTTAGTTGGCCCTTATTTTCTTTTGAGTAGTTACTTTGGATATTCGGCATGTGTACTCCGATCACAAATTCGTTCGTCGGGTAGGGGGTGGATATGGAAGTGTTCCCTTACTGAGCCGTACAATGAAACCTCATCAAACATGTAAATGAATAAATGCTCATCCTGAAAGTAGACTGTACAAAATCATCTGATGAATGGACGCCAGACATATTTAATACATATAATAAGGTTACAATACTCTGTTTTCCCTGTTGTTCTCCTCTAACATTAACGACATCATCCGACGTGCTCAGCTCACCATGTCACCATTGGCGTGCCCGCCGGATTAGAACCCCATGGCCTGGCACGCGATGATGGCAAAAAACCGGACGGGATATGTTTGTTTCCATGAAAGATGGGTAAGCCTTTAGTGGGAGACGCTACTTGTGTCAATCCTCTTTCGCCATCCCATCTTCCTAGCACGTCATGCTGTGCTGCGGCTGCAGATAACCTATTGCGGCGGAAATATAATAACTCCATCGCTTGTTAAATTTTCGAGCCGTTTGGGGTTGAAACTCTTAGTCCGCGGGGTCCGAGTGCTCACGCTTAATTTAAAGATCTTTACAAACCTATTTGACACTTCGCTTGCTTTAACTTTGATCAGAGGTTAAACATTGCCATGGACCAGTGGACAACGATGTGGAGGAGTCTTTCGATGACATATTTTTAGTTTGGTTTATTTTTAGGCTTACTTAAGTAATAGTTTTTGCTTTAAGTGCATCGCTTTACTTTGTATTAATTATTTCATCACCACTGCACCTTTAACTTTGATCAGAGGTTAAACATTGCCATGGACCAGTGGACAACGATGTGGAGGAGTTTTTCGATGACATATTTTTAGTTTGGTTTATTTTTAGGCTTACTTAAGTAATAGTTTTTGCTTTAAGTGCATCGCTTTACTTTGTATAAATTATTTCATCACCACTGCTCTCAAAACGGTGAAGGAAAACATCGTGAGGAAACCGGCATGTCCTAGAACCAAAATTTCGAATACATGTGGCAACCACCAACCCGCACTGGGCCCGCGTGGTGGATTATGGCACATTCCCTCTCACAGAGAGGATGCCTGTTTCCCAGCAGATGATGACTATTATCCACAGACAAATCTAATACAATTATAAAGTTTATTAAGTACAGCATGGGCCGTAAACTCTGTTTCTACAGTATCTATGGTACCCTATGTAAAATGGTCAAACGGTCAGCCGTCGTCGAAAGAAAACTTAATAATGATATCTTAATTGAATATTCATTTAACAATATTTTTTATGATAGATTTGGATAAAATAAAAATGATTAAGTAGGTACCTACATCAATAAAACCTTTTTTTTCTGCATATAATGATCAAACTCAAAATAAGTAAGTGGTGGTGCCACTTACTTATTATGTTTGTAAAATGGCGATACATCCTCGGCAGATCCTTATTGACGATACTTTGAATTAAGTTTCTGATGAGGTTAGATAAAGTAGTGTATGAAACTGCAAATAATAATTAAGTATTAAAATGTTCTTATAAACCTCCCCTGCAGCTTGGTTTATAAACTCACACTCAATAACCTTTGATATGTAACACTATCGACTACTATTTATTACCTATATCATCACCCCATAAAAAGCTCATGATCTGTATTAAATGCAATATAAATGATCTGGTACTAAGCTACTTATTGTTTCAGCAAACTTGACAATACTTATGGCCGGTTTCTGAATAAAGAATTTGGTGCGAAGGACGTATCAAACCCTGTTTAGATGCTAAAATTTGACAAGTTTTCAGGCTAAAATAGCAGTCAACATCAATTCTAAATTTGGAAATCGGCTGAAAGGCTACATTTTTTGACAAAAAATTAAATAATTAGATCGTCTAAAAACTAATTTGGCCTTTTTTATCCTCGATTGGGCAAGGCAAAAACAATGCAATGACGATTTATCATAATAAATAATATATTAATGATGTGCTGTGAAGTACTTAATTTAATTTAATTTATCAATGGTTTTAATTGTATATGTTGTGTATTGTTCTATAATTTAATATTTGGTATTATTTTAATATAAATATAATGTTTTTATTTGTATACGTTGTGTTGTTTTAAAATTTTACTTAATGGGCTTATTAACCAGAAATCTTGCTGTACTTTTATTATTATTGAATGCTGTTGTCATGTTTTGTTATATATATAATACGTAATAATAATATGTATAACCACAAAATGTGCATGTGGTGTTAGCCTATAATTAATTGTTACACTTATAAATGAAGCTACTATGAAACTGTAAACGTTCTGTGTAAACAATTGTTGGTTAACCAAATAAATAAATAAATAATGAAACTGTTCGATGGATAAATGACGGATGGACCCATGGAGAGGCTGCCTTATCTGATATCTACAATCCAGTTACTAGATGACTCTGGCACTACCCATGACTGTTTAACTTTTAGGCTTCTAGCAAAAATCTACAAATGACAGCCGGGGTCATTATTATTAACAAGCTTTGCGAGGGACGCGGAAGGATCTCGTGCAGATACTTCCCTAGGAAGGTTAATTTTCATGTTCATACATAAAAGCATGATGTTCGAAAATCTGTAAGGTTGTAATAATCTATCTGCACTTTTGAATTTGTACGTTATCGTGGGGGTTTAAAGAATACTGTCATAGATAATTACCGCTACAGAACATTCGATCCCCAGGAGCTGATAAAACTTCTGTTGCACCACCTCTGCTGGATACATTTCAGCTGATATCTGGCATAAACCTAGTTTAATAAAATTCTATTATTGTCAATTTATTATCTCGTAAAATCGTACAGTGCATAGTGCCAATCCATAGTCTTTAGACTAAAACAGTACTCAACTTTTGTTCAGACTTTGTAAAAAGATTCAAATGACAGCTGAAAGTTTTGAAATAATTGCCGTTTTTCCACTTCTATAGCAAACTACCTACCTAACTACTGAAGTTTTTTAGGAAGGGAAAGATTCAGAAATCTTTTTAACAGCTCTAGTGATGAAAGGAGACCAAAGAGAATGTAGGATGATGTTCAAAGCTGGTAAGCAGAGGTTTGCAGAGAGGTACGGCCATGTTGCGGCCGCAGACGGACGGCGGGAAATCGCGGCCGCCCATGGGAGGCGTGCGGCGCCGGGCCAGGTGAGCGGGACGGTGAGATTGATTCGGAGGAGGCACGAGCGAGACGGGCGCGAGGCGGCGCGACGCAGAGGGCGTACGGAGTCGCGAAGCACCACGCACTCCTGTTCCGGTCGCGTCGACGGGCGGCCGGGAACCCGCGCCTCGCCACACTGACTCCGCACACGCTGCTAACACTGACTTTTCTCATAGTACGTTTTTTGAATGCGCGCCGGTAACAGCGGGCACGTGATACGCCCGCGGCCACAGCTGTTTTTTTCTCTTTCGCTCGACTTTGTGACAGCTGAGTGTCGCGTGCGATCTCGCCCATTTCCCGCCACTTCCAGTAGCTCTCGGAAAAGTAAAAAGTAAAACCGACAAGTTTTTGGCGCGAAATGTGCGATTCAATGTCGCGCTCTCAGGGAATGCTGGATACCAGTGGTAATCGCTAAGACGAATACTCTGTTAGTTTGTGAAAATTGTTGAGCTGTGATTTCGGTTCGCGTTTTGATCTAACTGTTCAGGAAAAGTTTTATAATAATGGATGACTGGGAGCGGCACGTAACCCCGCTCCTTCAAGACATGGGGTGTGCAAACGAAGACGCCCAAGATGACTTCTTTAATCAACAAGACGTAAGTGCTAAACGTAAAGAATTACCATAGTAAACCAGAATTTAACTTTTAGGAAGAGTCTTATTTTAATATCAATGTAAGAATTCGCTATGAACAATTATTTATGATGTGACTCGTACAGAATCATGTAATAGTAAGTCCACACCAACATTTTATTATAAAACATTAATTATTTTTAAAACATACGTACACATACAATTATGATTTACTCATTTCTGAATGTAACAATCATACTTACCGCAAAATATCAATCAATATTCAAGACTAACAAAAACTTCTCTAGGTAACATAAATGTTCATATTCTTTGCCAGCCATTGGAACGTATGTATTTATCTTCAGGTATAGGTCGTCTTTTCATTGGTAAAAATAACATGTCTGTTATTTACGGAGACAAGTAAGTACAACATATTATGTTATGCATCCATATTTATTCAAACTGTTACATTTGTAAAAATGCTAACCACCTAGTTGTCATAAACTGCAGGTTAGTATAAACACAAAATTGTAATGACTACACAAACCAAAATTTACCTGTTCATACATTTGAGTTTTCCTACTGCAAAATGTTAAAATTAGCAAAAAAGAAGGCGATTTATTCAAATCCAATCATGGGACCAATTTCAGCCTAGCAGCAACAGTATTTAAATACTGCACCGGTGCACCTGTATCACCCCATTGCCATACCCACCCTCAGTTGAATAGTTCGCAGCTAGAAGTGACTAATTAGTTCACTGTAATAAGTAGGCATATGGTTTTAAGGAGCAACTATTTATTGCAGAACATTACCCTCCCCAACAGCAGAACGCAGAACAATCCCTTAAATCGAGCCGTGGATTTTTCAAACATGACTAAACGAAGTTTGTGTTGTATCAAAATCTGTCACAAGGATTGACATTCCGAGTGTGTAACAGAACTAAGGAAGGCCAATATAAGAATGTCTATAATTATTAAGTATCCGGCTCAATTTCCTAAATAAAAAGTCATAATTCGAGGTTTGGCTCTCGCCTGTTTCCATACACTGAAAAAGAAAGATATATACTGTGCCCCTATGTTTTCCTTTTAGGGTTCCGTACCCAAAGGGTAAAAACGGGACCCTATTACTAAGACTTCGCGGTCCGTCTGTCTGTCTTTCACCAGGCTGTATCTCATGAACCGTGATAGCTAGACAATTGAAATTTCCACAAATGATGTATTTCTGTTGCCGCTATAACAACAAATACTAAAACAGAATAAAATAAATATTTCAGTGGGGCTCCCATACAACAAACGTGATTTTTTGCCGTTTTTTGCGGTAATGGTATGGAACCCTTCATGCACGAGTTCGACTAGCACTTGGCTGGTTTTTGATGATATATTATCTTTAGAAGCATTAGAAGCCTCAACATTGCGCTGTCAACAGAGGCTTAGTGTACAAATTTGACAACTATAAATGAAAAAAAAAAACATATGGGGCACAGCATATCTTTCTTCTTCAGTTTATGGAATAGCTTTTAGATTGGTCCAATATTGGAGGATGAAATAGGCGAGACCCAAAACTCAAAACTAAGACTTTGTACTTCAGTCAGATTATGTCTGCCACCGCATTTCCTCTTAAGGTAGAATTTCAATTGCACGTGCATGCAAACTTTAATAAGATCCAAATAACCATTATGTCAGCGATTTTGATTGTCAAAAAGTTTGGCATTTACATGCAACAATTAACTTATTTACGAATAACATAGTACATCTGAAGAATGGCTTTCTATTTTCGCCTCATCCATGTATTTCTTAATCTTGTTTCCCGTGTCAGTTATATAATTCCATTGGGATAACAAGTAGCTTCCCTTCTGAACCGAAATATTAGAATAATCAGGGTAAAGCCCAATGTCACCACTCTTTCGGCCATCCCATTTTTAGAATAACTGATGAATTTTTCAGTTTGCCACACCTCAGGTTGGTATCAAAATCTGTGTCAAGTTAATGGTATATTATGCAGTTTATCAAACCCTTCGCGAATCAGCATTTGATAACCTGCATGTTGCACCATTAATTTGGTAAGTAAGTGTCAACATCATTCAGATATATTAGCCGGACGGTAAGTCATTACTTGTTGTTCACTCCTTTGATTTACAATCATCATTCAATTCACATAATTATTCATTCTAACGCCTGATAGCTTTAAATTCTTTATCTTGAAGGTTGTGTATACGCAGAGTTTAAATGTCCACGAAACAAAGTAATATTACTAACTTATCTAATTGTTTAGCATGTTTACAAATACTTCTTCATGCCATTTCTAGTATGGTCTTTTGGTTTCTGGCTGGTATTCATATGTTTTGTACGTAACGGTACTTCTAATTTAATACAAAACATTTGAACAATCAGCAATAACTGTAATCGTATTATTGGAAGTATTTAGAACATTAGTAAGAATAATTAACAAACACTACAATGAAATCCGATGTTTAAACTAGACCAAATATAATAGCTGCATTTAACTAGTTGGGCTTGTATTTGGTTTTGGCGGTTCCCTATTCAAATTTAAATAAAATTCATATTCAAATTTTTATTGTATAACACATGTGTTCAAGGTCTTTTAAATTAAATTAATTAATATTAGATAATTAGAAAAAAATTGTTATAAATTAAATTAAATGATGCTGCTGAATAACATTTGTAAAATAAAGAATGTCAGTTGAATATTAGATACGAAAGTCAAATAAAATGGTAAAATGTCAATCAAAACAATAAAAATCAAATAAAAACGCGGCATCGTCAACAATATAAAATATCAGTATGTCGAGCACAGTAATTTCAAAATGACAATTGAGTAAAAATGTATATCGACCGGTATATTCAAACAAACCACTTCTAAACTATATTTGCGAAAAATAATCCATTTATGTAAGTCCGTATATTTAACTATAACAACTGGCTGTTTATCCAATATTCACAAACCATTAATCGTTCCTTCTCGTATTAATATACGAGTGGCGTATTTCGCCCAACTACCGGGGCTACGCTAGAGATATGTCTAACATCGCGGGTTAGACCAGTTTCAATATAAAACGAGATTCGAGTCTGCTGCCATGTGGCAAGGTGCCCGGGGCCTGGTACTGCTGTTATGCTTAATTGCCCGAGTAAGAGCGCCATTCACCGCAACATTCGCGTCTCTACAACGATGTCTTCGCTGAAACATGGAACTGTTATTGGTGTTTGAATCGGTTATTGGCCTTGTATTAGAATTGATATCGATGATACTGGAAAATCCTTGTTCTTTATGATATGGCAACACCTTTATGGGAAATCTGGTCCATCTGGTTATTTTAAACACGTTTATGTAGGTATTTCTCAGCACTTTTTACGGGTTTCAATTTATATTATACTAGCGACCCGCCCCGGCTTCGCCCGTGACTAATTATACTTTCTTGTTTCTTACTCTTTCTATTGGTGAAAACCTCATGAAAATCCGTTCAGTAGTTTTTGAGTTTATCGCGTACAAACGCGGCGGGGGACTTTTTATATATTATGTAGTGTGTAGTGATAATTTCAAAAATTCTCACTAATAAACATAGTGCCTATTGTTATGTTGGGATAAGGATATATTAACTTGATTTAGTAATAAACAATAGTAGGTGCCTAGGTTTCCACCTACCTAACCAATCAGTCTATTACACGCTGCTATCAACACATTTCCTCGGTTAAGTAGTGGTTCGCACTAGGCAGTAAGCAGCACACCTACTTAACAGTGGGTAAGGTATTATTTTAGAATTGCCTATTATTTTCTTTCAAGTTCATGCTAAATAATAATAGCTAGGCATCTAGTGAAAATATTAGGTCATCTATTATAATTTATGTTTATATTAACTATTAGCAAGGCGTAAAGGGTTCTTCTCTTTCTTCTCCCTACTATTCATAATTAATCTCAGTTTACAATTTAATGAGCAATTACCAACACAAAAATCAATTCGATGGTTTCTATTCTCCAATATTATCGAGAGTTTTTTTCATTTCGACACCATATACTGATACACTTACTACACTTCACTTTAAAGGAATAAGTATTTTCACTCTATATCGAACACTCATGCGGAAAAATAAAATTATTTAGTTTGCATGAAGAAAGCGTAATGTTTTGATAACTGCTAAAACTTACAGCACGGTTGAAAGAACTAACGCGTTCTATGCAGTAAATTGTTATATTTACACTATCTAACGAAGCGCTCATCACCGTCGCTGTTAACGATATACTTTTCGTAAAAAAAAACGAAGTAAGTCTATTTTATCAACTATTGTTGGCATTCTTTTTATCTAAGAACATTGCAATAATAGAATGCTATCTTGTTTCTGAAAAACTGGAATGTGAATATAATTTACATCATATCAATTTTGTATAAAATAAAAATAATTTTGTAAAATTGACTCGCTACTTGTTCACACGAGTTTCTGTCACGCAATATTGTCGAGTTGGTTTCAGTGCCGTAACTAGGGTGGTGCCAGTGGTGCCCAGGCACAGGGCGCAGACCCTGGAGGGGTACGAAATGATCAAACCGGGACCACAAATAATATGATAAAATAATATATATTCTTCTTATATGTAGTAGAAGTAAATAACATTAACAACATTATATTATTAATGTTATGGTGCTTTTTATTTTATAAGGGAGTGCATCGAGCGGCGCGAACGTAAGCAACATCAGTGACATCACCCGTTTGTAGTTTTCACCACTAAATTATTAAATATTGAGATTCAAACACTGCAATAGTTGTTGAGATATTTGCAAAAAACCAAACCCTTTTTTTATAATTACTAAATTGTTAGTAACGTTTGCAATTTTTGCGTCAGCCACTTCAATTTTCTAATTCAATTCGTTCGCAATTTATATATACTTCCTTCAAAACTCTACCAAGTTCTCATTATTAAGAACCTATACAAAAACGTAGTTTTTAAATGATAAATTTATTTTTATAAACATAATCCATTTTATTGTCAGAACCGGGTAAGTTAAGAAAATTTTTCAATGGTGCGTTTACAGAAGCTGGCACCGGGTGCATAAAAAAGGCTAGTTACGGCACTGGTTGGTTTCACTCTCCCTAACGGGCGCGTGATTCAAGGTGATAATACACTATAAGTGAAACGCAAGACTGCGATGTGGCCGGGGGCTGGATTGAAACTGCTTTTCTTCTTATGCTTTATCAAGAACATTGTTGCGTAACTAAGAAACTCCATAACTAATAGGTACGTAAAGATCTTCACACATACTTCAATGCCAATAAAGATAATCGTGGAATATATTAAAAATCTTCGCTTATTTAAAATTAAACATATAAAAAAAAATGAGATCGCATAATTAAATCTTTTAGAGAAGATAATTAAAAAACCATTTTTACAATAAAAAAATATCATATGTTTCCTACACGTGCTGATAATGAACTTTTACCCGCCTGGACATATTAAGAAGGTTATTATCTATTGTCTCATCTGCTATTCCTGTATGACGACCATTCGCAATTCCCCCGCATTGAGAGGCGCAGAAATATGAATGCGGATTTTAGCAGATCACAGACTTGATCCATCGATAGCATGCATATCTAATGATCTAGCCGGCAAATTCAAAACTGCGATATGCCCTTTTTATATAGATAGCTCGATTTGAATAATTGTACGCAGCCAAATATTATCCTGCATCAAAACGTGTCACATTAATACTATAAAAGACGTAAAAATATCACCACATTTTATTCTTACATTGCTCTTCTATAGCTTTCTGAAGCAACATTTTTAGATCGTACTTCCTAAAGCTCATTTCTAGCTTGAACGGCCGTTAGACGTAAGTTTCTGCATACGCGAAACTGAATGAAACGATCATTTATGTCAGAATAACTTGTTTTCTGTCTTCTCCTGGTCATCTTACAAAAGCATTATTCTTCGCACTCTCTCAATCATTGGAAAATATCTCGATAAATGGTTGGAACAGGTCGACGATGAATTTATTTTGGACATCACTGTGTAGGATCGATCATTCCTTCACATCTTAAGTGAACTAACCTTCTCAAATTGGGTTAAAGTGGGCACAATAAAGTCCTTAACTTCTAAAACGAATGAAAAGTTCAAAATGTATCAAAAATACTAAAAAAACAATACCATGATGTGGTTGACAAATTGTCAAATTTCTCAAAAATTTTGTTGTGCTGATTTTTATTAAATTCTATTCCAACTTACATCAAGTTGGGAGAGAATTAAAAAAAATCGCTTTATAGATAACGTTCATTTATTTTTAGAAAAAATAAAGGGTTTTATTAAAAAGTACTCTACAATGGTCTGGTCCACAAAAAAGATATATGTTCTGCTATATAAATCACAAACTAACACCTTATGCGATCCTCACATATTCCTTTTGCTTCATTTACGTTTATACAACTAGTACGAATACTGCGCATCATGGCCATTCTGAAAAATATTACCAATAGGATCCGTATATATCCTTCTAGGGCGGCCCCTATAGTCGTCAGCCTTGTAAATGCCTTTTGATAGGCGCCTTTCATTCATCCTCTCAACATGGCCAAACCATCTTAGCATACATCTTCTTTTAAACCACAACGTTGTATTATTACACTATTCCTCAATATATCATTCAAAGTTACAGAGCAACGCAATATGCATGGCAAGTATTTTCACAGCACATTTTACACAAAAAGACAGCGTATTGAATATTATTAATATATAAGTTTTATTTTACATTAAATTTTATGTAGAATGATTGAAAATTCCTTGCCATGACCACTTTCCGTTCTATTTATCACAAACAGATGAAACCAAAGATAAGTGCACCCCCTACGAAGGTAATTATTGAACGTAACTTGTCATTTCAGGCCTCGTTAATGATAGGTTTAGTGCTGGCGCTCACATAGTCCACCCTTATTTCAAAGGGATCGTGATTGCTAACTAAAAAGTACCTATATATATCATATACTGAATTATTTCAGAATGAATCAAATATCGTTGCTTTGGTTGAATTAATCTTTGTTCTGGTCGAAACATAATTGACTGCACTTAACAAATTAAAAATGGAGTAGTAATACCAAAAGAGCTATGTCTACGATCCATCACTTTTTTATGAAAGTCGATAGCTACGCCAATTAATAGTTTGAAAATAGAATTTTTACTTTTTGTCAATTGTAAGTAAGAGTTTAACTCTTTAGAGCGGGGAAAGATGATATTAACACTTTCAACAGCGAATGGCAAACAGCATAACTAGTTTTCTCAGACATTGAATTATCTCCTGCTTCAAGTTTTGTGTCCATTAAACACCCTGTGAAATACACTTAGTTGTAACGTGAACAATCCCTACTCTCGCAAATCACCAGACATGCAAACAATATCTCCGTCCATTCATCAGCGAATAGATCTAGTCCAGGACTAGATTCAAGGAGGATTATTCGCGGAATGAGTGGCATATACGTCGCAGAACCGTACGGCAACGTGGCAGCATAAATTATTTATAATTACCGACAACAGTTATCTGAACCAAAAACATTTCACAATTTCGTATGCAAACTAGGAGAGTCTATGGTTCCGTGGCTGATCAAAAGCTCGTCTGACCAGAAGCCCTAGACAAGTGACATTCAATCAATGAAAGTTGGCGATAGCGATTGAAAAAATGCCAAAACTATATATAAATATAAACTATATACAATAAAGTATATATAAATATAAATAAATAAATAAATAAAACTGTTTGGGAAAACCAAGCGCTATCGAAATATCACATGATCGATCTCTTACATTTTTGGCATTTCGACCATCGCCATCGCTTAAATCAAATGACACTTGTCTAGATCCTCTGGGGCGAAGTGAAACCTAAGCAACCCAGCAGAAATCGGATTGGATACATAATTATAATAAGTAAGTATAGAAACCAAACCTACGTTTGTAATATGCTGGATTTTTTCTAACATAAAGGTAGAGGATTTCACATGAGTATTGTGTATCATTATTCTTAAATAAATGTATTATTATTCTTGAATAAAGTTTACAATTTATCTAACGAGTATTTTATACGTTTATACATTTGGCCAGACAAATAATGTTCTCATGGATAGTAAACTTAGTAACGAAAATCTTTGACTGTCAGCACTCTTGCAATTTCTACGTCGTTTAAATTGAATTTGGTTTCGTGAAGGACCAAAGCTCAAAAAGTAATATTTAGAAGGATTGAATTTTTTTAATCACTTACCACTCACTTATAGCGCCAATATATTTTTAAAGGGCTACACAATCTGCTGAAGTTTGTTATCTCAAATTATAATTTTAAATCATCATCTTATTTTAAACGTTTGGAGTGATTCAGAACTTGTGGAATGATTTTTTTGTTTGTTTGTACCGTATAGGCTCCGAAACTACTGGACCGATTTTAAAAATTATTTCACCAATAGAAAGCTACATTATTCCTGAGTGACATAGGCTATTTTTAATCCCGAAAACGGGTCCTTTGGGGTTGTCCACGGGAGCGAAGCCGCGGGGAACAACTAGTCATTACATATTAAGAAAAAGCAGAGCACCTAATATTGAACCCTAACGGACTCCCCGGCTAAACGTTTGTTATACAATACATGGTCGAGAATTATACAAGGGTAGACGTACATATTGTTGACGATTAAAAAGATAGTCACCGATCAATAAAACCTATGGCCACTGCATTTTTATAATAATGTATCATTATTGATTCTATCGAAAGCTTTTTGAAAATCAAAATATGAGACATCAATCTGTTGGCCTCGGTCTATACTAGTAGTGACGTAATCGGCTAACGATAAATGTTAACGAATCTTTTGAGGCAAAAACCGTATTGCTTATTGCACAGGTATCTGTTGACTTGCCTGATGGATGGTGGTAGTTCAAAAGTCTTTGGTAGTCACATGAGCCTCTTTTTAGTTGTGGGTGTAACCCTCGATACCTTCTATTGGGAAGGTTATTTACCCGTATTCAGAGCTAAATTATAACATGATTTACGAATTTTAACTAAGTCAGTTGTTCTCTTCCTGGTAATGGCCATTTGAAAGTCTTTGAGTCAAAGCATTATTGTATCGATAATTGTATATTAAAACTGCCAGTCAATAAACTGATAACATCGCCGTGATAGTTGATAGAGCTGATAACCGAAAAGGGGTGCTAAATGTGAGGAATGATGTTACTTAGTACGAGTATAGCGATTGTGTACATATAAATGTAGATTAGCATTACTACCAAATATTCTTAAAAGTTAGCCTATTTGAGAAATTGATATACATTATGCTCCAGCCAGAGCGTAACATAACCTTTTATTTGCCAGACACTAAGAATTTACGATTTGTATTTAATTTACACATCCTGAATTTCGGTTCTGTACATTTATGTAGTTTTACGTGGATTATCAAAATTATTTTATTTTAAAAAAGTAATCCGTTTTCGGATGCCGTGATTATTTCCAACATGTTGTTGGTATGAAAAAAAAATCGTAATTTAAAAATAATTTATATGGCCAGTTGATTCTTTGCTAAGGTCTCATAAAAAAATAACCTAGACAATGGAATGGAATACCTACTTGGGTAAAAAGAGGTTTGACAACAACTATGTATCTGTCTAATAAGAGCTAATCAATTAGAATAAACAATTTAAAATAAACTTACCTACTAAGCAAACAGCTCGGAAGTAAAATACAGTATTTATCATTTCCATCAGTTAACAATGCCGCCCAAGATCCGATTTACAGCCATTCCGATTATAATGAAGCAACTTGTTTGATTTATTCGTTGTAGGTGGACAATCCGGTGAAGGTTAGCCCTCCCATTTGTGTAGAATTAATTGCATTTCTGTATAAATTAAATGTTTGGAACCTTACTGATTTCATGTTTGATTATAATAAAAACAAATAATATAAACTTAAATCGACGAAATCAAGCTTGAGTTGCAGGAGCTGTTACTAATATTATTTAAAATGCTGTTAACAACGTTTAAAGATGCAGATGTAAGAACATGTTTGAGTAGGTTACTACTTATTAGTGGCTGGTAATACGTTATATTATTTTATATTATTATTTTGTCTTTATTAATATCTTATTAGAATAGCAAGAATACGTTATATTATTATTTTGTCTTTATTAATATCTTATTAGAACAGCAAGCAAGTATATCGGATGGAATGGATGGAATGTCGGACAAACAACAAATACATACAAATATGTATTTACAAAGAAGTAATTTTTACTTGTAAACATATTAATATATATAGATAACTATATATAGTTTTTTTTACTATTATGTTCGACTCGAAAAGAAGAAGAAGAAGAACTATTATGTTGTTCCAACGCTGCGTCTTCCGGTAAGCGGTCGCCACTTCAGAACTTTTCGGCCCCAACGGCCCTCCGTTCTGCAAGCAATGTGCCCTGCCCACTGCCATTTTTGTTTGGGGGAGGCTTATGTCCAGCAGTGGACGTCTTTAGGCTGAGATGATGATTATGATGATGATATTATGTAGTTATCGATTAATATCGTAGCAAGTTAAAACTTTAGGCCGGATACTGAATTGAAAACGTGTGAAACTCTAATTTGATGACAATGTTTGACAGGTTTTCAGGCTAAATCTAATTTAGCGTGAAAACCTATCAAACGTTGTCAATTTCATTAATCGCGGGTAAGACACTTTTCAGGGTACAGTGAAAACTGAGCCTTGAAAACGTGAAGACTCGAGCGTGACCGCTTTGTAGAAAAGGTATCTAAGTTCTCGTGTATTTATAGGTTCGTTTGATTCTCTTTATTTTTAAATAAATCCTGCTTCCTTAGATGGATGTTTGTTTGTTACTCAATCATGCCAGAACGACTGAATGGATCTAGATGAAATTTCACACACATATATATTATAGTCTGCAATAGCACATAGGCTACTTTTCATCTACGTAGTAGGTATAACGTTCCTTTGGGATAAGGAAACAAACTTTTCGCTGGCAGAAGCTAATACAATAATATTTTTGTGACTGAATGCTGTTCAAGCCCTCTTTATTCCTTCCAAAATTCTCTGCATAATATCCATGGAGGTTCTCAATTCGGATGTTTCTATATTTTTTGTCAATGTCTTCCCCGCGAACAAGTTTAGATCGTCGTCCATCTACGCGGCGTTGACCTCAAATGCGAAATGTCCTAAGTATGCTATGTACCTACATAGTGTATCAGATCGCTACAAGACGAATAGCCATGGCGCCTTTTTTTTTTGACAAGCTGACAGGTTATACGAATTCTCAAATTTCGATTAACTAGAAAATGTAAGTCAAAATATCTGATGGAAAAATTGTCACTGCAGAAAAATCATCGTAGAATCTATGTATAAGCCTAAATTTTAAAGTTTTGTTGATTTTTATGTCTTCTTGTGTGCATTAGTGCCGTCCAGCACGTACAGCAGATCATTTAAGCGTAGTTTTCATGTATACATCGGTATGTATTGTGGCTTCTTGTTAATTATTTTTTGGAGTTTTGCTATCACTGATATCTCACTTTTTTGTATCATGATTTTAATAGTTAATTTCTTTGTCTGTAGATATCAGTAATTACAAGCTGTACTCCGGCTTTACCGTACGGACTGGAGGCGTGAGGCCTTGTGAGCCTGCCGAGTCCGAGGTTTCGTACGTTTACACGGTGCTATTTCTGCCCTTAATCCAGAATTAAAGCATTACTACAAACAGCGGCATTTTCTTCAGACTGACGAGTAATAATTGGCGTATAATTTTTTAATTAATATATTTTTGTTTTAAAAATAACTTTTAAAATGCCACGGATTAAAACTTAGTTTTATGTAGTAAACGATTTACGAGTATTTATACCTAGATGCTTATGCCAGAATCTAACCAGTTGCAATTGCGTAGAAGATAGATGCGAGTATTCAGCGTAAATCTCTGAAATCTAGGTAAAATTTCTCTCCTATGTTTTTTCTTAAAAAATAACAAATTCAATATCAATAATTGAGGTTATTTATTTATTTAAATAATCAAGTTTTTTTACTTTTTTGTATTTTTTTACCCTACAAAATTATACGTTATAATGCGACGTTAAGTTCCGTACCCAAAGGGTATAAACGGGACCCTACTACTAAGACTCCACTATCCGTCTGTCTGTCTGTCATCAGGCTGTATCTCATGAACTATGATAGCTAGACAGTTGTAATATTCACAGATTATGTATTTCTGTTGCCACTATAAAAACAGAATAAAATCAATATTTAAGTGGGGAAAATATAAAAACACAAATATCACGTTTGTTGTATAACAATTTATTTTGCCGTTTTTTGCGATAATGGTAAGGAACCCTTCGTGCGCGAGTCCAACTCGCACTTGGCCGGTTTTTTTTATAACGCCACAAAGTGGCACCCTTTTCATCTGCGATGATTTTTCAGCAGTGACACTTTTTTCCATTAGTTATTTTGATTTATATTTTCTAGTCAATCAAAATTTGAAAATTCGTATATACATTATACGAATTTATTATATACATCTGGCAGGTATAATTTATTTATACCTGCCAGCTTGTCAAAACAAAAAAAGGCGTCATGACAATACGTCTTGTAGCGATCTGCTATATTAGGTACAAAATCGGAAGGATCGGGTACAAACGTAAAGAAAAATTCTAAAATGTTTGAGTTTTATTATCTGTACCACATTAAATAAGCACATACCTACTTTTTATGGTATTTATAATTATTTGAAAACAATAACTATATTATTACTAGGTACATGGATGATATTTTAAAATATTATAAGAATTTGGTGTATTAGAATTGTGTTAATGTCTGCTCAACATTAGATATAGAAAGTAGGAAAAAAACGAAAACATAACCGCGATATAACACCTATGGCGTCCACTGTAATTCTTTTATAGCGAGCCTTAAAGTTAGCGTGACTTAAAAATGTCAGTTAATGTTTGTGAACACAGTGGCCGCATAATAAGCACATTCAAAAAACTCGAAGAAAGCAAATTAACGAATGTATTACCACTGGTGTTCCGATATAAATCATTAAACACCAAATTGAAAGTAAAACGTGCAAGAAACACTTGTATGTACAATGTTTGCGGCAAATCTTGAGCTACAATCTTAACATTAATACTATAAGATATGATGTGACTTCATAAATACAAACAAAAATGATTTATAAAAATATAACTGAAAGCCTGTGACGCACAGACTCTGGGTATATGTTACCAATATTGATGTTAAGTTTATCAATAAATTTTAGTTAAGGGATAATACATTCACCTACTTGTAAAGAGACCCTTTGATGAGATCGTTCACAAAGTTAAACAATGAGTCTCAACCTGCCCGTCGTTAGTTCATAACAATATTACCCTTGGATCAATATCATTGATGGAAATAATGGCAATTCGATAGAGCCGATCGGTTGAATTTGTATGACATACGATGCGGATTTTACCTGATGGTGGTTCTAGAAAAAGTGACTCTCTTTTAGCAATACCAATTGGGGGCCCAGTGGCTAACCTAGTCTGTCGTGCATGACATGCCGTGATGATCTGGGCAAGTACCAATGTGATTTTTTCAAATCCATATGTACTTACTATCGAAGTTTATCTTGGACATCGCTGACAACGGGGAAGGAAAACAACTTAGGGAAACTTGGACTTATAGTTAACTAGCTGTTCCCCGCGGCTTCGCTCTCGTGGTCCTCCCCACATGACCCGTTTTCGGGATTAAATAAAAGCCTATGTCACTCAGGAATAATGTAGCTTTCTATTAGTGAAATAATTTTTTAAATCGGTTCAGTAGTTTCGGCGCCTATTCAGTACAAACAAACAAAACAATATTTTCTCTTTATAATATTGAGGGGCCATTGCCCTGCAGTGGGACATAACAGGCTCATAATAATAATAATTTATAATATTATTAATTCCTTTATTTATTTTCACACTTTATACATTTTTAAATATTAATAAAAAAGAAAACATAAAAACATTCAAAAATATAAAAAATAGAGGCCAACCGGTATCGGGAACCTGGTCCAAGCTACCGGTGGTTAGGGCTCCAGGGACAGGAGCCTCCTCACAATGCGAGCCGTATCGAGGAGTACTGCCTTCTGTATCAGACCCTTGATCCAACCGCCCAATGACAGCCTCGACAGATATATTAATATATTATTAATATTATATTATAGTATAGAAGTATAGATATATAAGTCTGAAATCGTCAAGCCATCTTGATTAAGCGTAGTGGGATAGTAACAAGTTGGTATTCCAATGGTTGAAAAGTCAAAATAAAGACAATTTAAATTAGTATTTTTATAGCGTAGATATATTATGTCAATCTCGTGCATTTTGCTACTTTTAGCAACATTTAGAAATCGCTTTCGGTCATAGTCACTTGTCTAGTAGAACATTGGAATCAATTTCGCATATATTTATGATATGCGAAAAACTACATCGCGATTATAGCTATACTTTAGAAATGTAGTTTTTCGCATTTTAACTGGTTCGATTGTTTGTGGTTTCAGATAAGCAACTTTATACTTGTGTGGGTGATTTGGCTTATACATAAGTACAAAAAAAATCTTACTCGTAGCTCTTGTTAACCTCTGGACAAAATTACAAACTTTATACAATGAAGACAGATTTTTTTTAATTCGTCATCCAAAAGGAAAATCCCATCGGACACATACACATGGGCTCTTTTCTTATCCATTTTTATTTCGAAGTTTTCAGTAACTTATTTTTAAAGTACCAAACATCAGTCTTCAGTGTAATTTTTACAACTATTAGTTCCGAAATACAGCTTACTTAGCAGCAGCTAAAGAGATAATAAAACAATAAAATGCATTACATACGGTAAAACTGCGTGAATCTTGAACTCTCGATCCAACTTTTGATAAATTAATTTTATTATACATATGTACATTAGGCACACGCATTTGCGACTTGCTTTTTTTGTGGCATTTATAATTATTATCCTGTATAATTATTGTACTAGTAATAAATTAAATGGACACACTATTGAATAACTATAGCTTCCATGTTCATTAATTCCACGACAACTACCTACCACCTACCGATACCTATGCATTTTTTCCCTGATGTCGTGAAGGTCTGTGCAAAAGTTAATTAAATGTTTTTACCTCTGACAGTATATTTCACATTGAATGATTGAGGATTCACATAGGAATGCTTCTTTTTTGCTTTTCCTTCTGAATATACCTATTCTAAAAAAAATAACTTACCATGTCTAAGTAGAGTAGGTTTATTTTTAAATCTTGTTGAAATCTAATCCCACTAATTACAGTTCTGTTATTTCGACAGCAACTTAAAAATAATTTATCTACCACACGGTCGTTCAACAGTCGAAACTTGACACGGGCCACTTGGTCGTGGACACTAAGTGCTGTTACTAGTTTTTCCCATTGTGTTTTAATGCGTTATACCCTTTTACTGCTACACCGTGAGAGAATCCACTAGTTTAGCGTTCAGGTGGCCTTAGGTAGTACTTCCTTGGACACGTGTGTCCGCCATTTGCCAACGGACCGTCTACCCGCATTATTTTACTTAAGAACCGGTAATTTTAATGAAATTCTATACTATAGTGCAGCTGTGCCACACTCGGCTGGACTTTGCAAGCCCGAATTAATTTCATATAGGTACACCAAAACGCATATTGAATTTAAAATAGGTACCTGCCGACTGCAAACTGTTATGATTATGATCGAAATGTCAATTTAATTCGATTTGTTTCTGATTTAAGTTTTTGACGTTGAGTAATTGTCAATTTCTACATACGCCTGAACCCTTCAAAATTTGGCATTTAAGTACCTATGATTTGACACGTTCTTAACTCTTAAATATTCAATTCAGAACTCAATATAGAAGCTTAACTAGGGTGTCTAAATATAGGTAGGTATATAACAAAGATACCTACTTACTTTTTAACTCCGAAATGTTAATCTTTAAAGGCAATCTGGTATACCAAATGTAATTTTTAAAAGTAGGAAAGGCCTGTAAATTTGTCGTAATTTTTAAACATATTATTATTTATTTTTAGGAAGGAAACAATTATGCCGGTGGCAAGATCTCAGTGTTTGTTTTTTTGACCATGATAAAGCTAGCGATCAATTTTGCGAGTTTGAAATTGAAGTTGGATAAAGTTAAAAATAAAATTTTGATATTCGTGTACCAACGAGCACTTTATAACATTCGGTATCGAAATAAGATCGTCAAGTTCGACAAACGAGTACAAATTGTAAAGGAATTTATTCGTCGCGTGTAATAATATAAACAACAAGTTGCCGACTACGGAATTTGCATTCGAGTGTGCGGGTGCGTCGATCGGTATAAACGAAAACGCTCATTAAACACTGACAGTGGACGTTATCTCCTTATCAAAATGTATAACCTTTCTGTGTGAGCGTTATTATAACATTTAATATAATAACCTAAATGATAATAAGGCAGACCGCTGGTGTATAATAATTACAATATTAAAAGTATAAATAATTCAATGGGCTATCGGCGATGGAAGCACGCGACGGACTTCCGGAGAGTCTAATGAATGCGTGCCTCATTCTCGAGGCGCTTGACGAACTACGAAAATTATATAATTATCGTGTAGTTGACTGTACACGAGTGGACATGAACTTAGAGATAATGGTCTCTGGAACTCGTTAGGTCTTCAGGGATCTGCGTGCTAACGATCTGCTTACATACCTGCCTATGCAACTGATAATAGCGCCACGGTAAATAGCGCCCTTATGAAATAATGAATAAACGGATTCCTTTGTTCACATGGACCTTTCGGAATAAGTTCTACACAATAATTATAATGCAGTTTTTACATCTTAACTTGGCGTAATAAAATCTTTGTTTGATTCATATTGCCAGTAAGTAGCTAGGTATTCAGTGTTCACAATATTGATTATGCTTTTATGATTTTATTGCTAGTAAACTTTTCGCAATCTGGTGCCACAAACCGTGGTAAACCAGAACTTGTTTGTGGTTTTAAGAACAATTTGTGAGAGTGTTTTCGTTTGATATTGATCGGCTTGGCTTCATACAGGAAGGTAAATGATGTTATTGTGATACCTCGCTACAGATGATCATACCAAATGGACACTTCAATCTTAGCATATTTGAGAAAAAAATATTGAAATGCTGCCTTAGTACGCTGCAGCTTATGTTCGCTCGTTACGTTTAGTCACCCGAAACAAAATGTCACCGTAGTAACTGCATGGCTGCATATATCTACTTTAAAACTTATTTTAGAACTTTTTAGTGTATTTGGAACCGTAATGCGGCTTTTAAGAGACACTAGAAAAATTGGCATTTCATCAGCGATAATAATTACTGTCAAGAAGTTTTAGTATGGGTTATACATTATCTCCAAAACATTTAAACATACTTCTATATCTACTTTAAAACTTATTTCAGAACTTTTTTGTGTATTTGGAATCGTAATGCGGATTTTAAGAGACACTAGAAAATGTGGCATTCTATCAGCAATAACAATTACCGTCAAGAAGTTTTGGGATGTGATATACATTCGCTCCAAAACATTTAAACATACTTCTATGTTACGTTCGAGCTGTTGTTGCAGCCCGATCTCATCTGAATTTAGTATACATTTAGACACCTGATTAATACAGATTACGGAATACTATGATGGGGATTGAAACAAAAACATGATGTGTTGCCACTGCGCAGCGAATATCCTGCGTGATTTTTCGAATAAATGTACATAGTTTAATAATAGGTTAAGTGTTTAGCATTGATGATATTGTTTACTTTAAGAATTTATTATGGTCAATTAATTACGTCCAGCAAATGTCTAGCATATTTTAATGATACGGATTACGGTATAAGAAGATTAGATGATGATAAAAATAGTAAATAGGTGTTGTTTCGGTGTAAGAATTCGACCCGATTAATATCTGAATTTTGAAGAGGATGGCTTATAAACAGATTCAAGCTATTTATTATAAGAAGTAACTATAGAAAGACTTCCAAATTTGATATAGAGCCAGCATAAGATATTTTTAAAAGCATTTAAATCTATTAAGTATGTAGATGAAAATAATATATTAATGACTCTTTCGACGTGTTCTTAATATGGTTGACATTTGCATTAAATGTGATAATGTAATGAGCCACATATAAACTCTACGTGGAGTTTTGACACTTTTCTTTATAATCGCCTACCTAGTCGCATTTTTTTAAATAATTGATATTAGGATTAAGATTATTTTATTTTTATTAAGATTATTTTAAATAACCGATTCTGTCGTCGATTTCAATGACGTCACAGAATCGGTTCTACCAATAAAAGATTGAAGCAGGGAGACTCGCTGTCTCCAAAATTATTCAGGGCTGTTTTGGAGGGAAAGTTTTCCGGAAACTATGAGGCTGGACTGAAAAAGGCATTACGTTATGGTTAAAGATAACGGATTATCCTAACTCCAATTCGCT
Source organism: Anorthoa munda (assembly GCA_945859665.1). Taxonomy (NCBI): domain Eukaryota; kingdom Metazoa; phylum Arthropoda; class Insecta; order Lepidoptera; family Noctuidae; genus Anorthoa; species Anorthoa munda. The sequence goes on along the minus strand of OX243893.1, from coordinate 52,577,956 downwards.
GACGATATAATCATTTTTTTCGCTTCAGATTCCGAGCTGACTCAAGTTTCGAGACGTTAATTTCACGGTGAACCTCGAGGTTGTACTTCAGATACCAAGACCAAGTACTTAAATGATGAACAAAAAACTCTTATCACAGAATCATTATGAGGCATGGAAAGATTGGATACGACGTCAATTTGCGGCACTTTTGTGATTTGTCCAGCCCAAAGCCATTCTAGTGTGGCAACTTTAGAATGGCATTGAGCTGGACACATTATCAATAGGCCAAACTCACGTCCCAATCCCTTAACATGGCAGTTGACATCATGTTAGGCCCAACTCCTAAGCAGAAACGCGGGATAAGCTAGTCTCCTTTAACCAGTTGAATACCCGTAATTACCGAAACTATAGAAAAGCCATTGTGTGTCTCGTGGATATACGTTTCGGGCACTCGAAGGGATAAATATACATAGACTGGTCTCAGATAGCTTTACATATGTTCAAGGGCTTTTAAATCACGTAGTTACTAAATTTACCAAAAAAAAAACAGTTCCTCAGAAGATTTGGGTCATGACGTCACTGGTATCTCAGTCACATGGTATTATAAGACGAGTCTTTAAAGGCTATATAATAACTTTATTCAATAAGTACCTAAAGTTAGTTATTTGTTTTAAAACAATATCAAGATGCAACAATGAAGTAATAATTAAATTCGAACGTTGGTGTGAATCGTCGGGCAACAAATTCATATTTTTGTAACGAAGTATCGGGTGCGATAGTTGAGGCGAGATAACGTCCAATTAAAACAATTCCATCAAAACATTTTGTGTCAGGTCATTCCACCTGCCGCCAAGTAATAATTTATTCATAAGAAGCCGCGCGGCCGTCGGCATGGCCAACGCGTATTTTATCGTCCACCAGGTTGCGGTTGTCGAAAACTCGACGCAACTTCCTGTGCACTTATGGAATGATATTAAATCATTTATGAGATTCATTAATTGCTTAGACATTTGATTTATAAGTACGATTCTTATATACCTCAATAAAAATCCTAAAGATTTTAGTCGGTAGGTACAAATAAAACACAATCAAAATAATAAGGTAGGTTTAGCAATATATAACAACTTTGTTTACTTCGTATCTATTTATTTGATTTATTGCCATGGCGTGACAAAAATTGTCGAGGACTAATTCTAATTAGGTAAATCATGCTAATGATACCTAGTAAATGATCTTATAAATTAAAAATTAAAATTTTATTTAGATACTTAGAGACAAGAAAAAACTGTTGACGTGTCGTAAGCTCTTTAATAAAAAACTTGTTGTCTTATATTTGATTTAAATGCTGTATTATTGTTGATGTACTTATTTTCCAAGAAAATATTCGAAAAATTACAAATGTTCTCTGATGCAGTCGCATGATCAGATCGATATCGATCGCAAATCGCCTCGATATCGAATTGCATGTGTTAGTATCATGAATGGAACTCTATATAAAAGTATTAATATCTACCAAGATAGCAAAGCTTTGAATGTCAAGATGGTTGTTGATTATTTACTGTGTATCAGACTGCCATTGTATGTGGTGTGTAAGGGGATAAATAAAAGCTCAGAAATACAAGGTATATATTTAAATAAGGGTAAATATATAGGTATTTATTTAAATAAGGCTTGTCAATTATTTCATACTGAGAAGGCTCAGTGACCTTACCATCCGGTCGCTAAACTGGTTCTCGTGGAGAAGAAGGGCAACAAACAACACAGAACCTCTTTTAATAGTATTTATCGATACCTATTACAATCAAATACAGTATTCACAACATTATAGAATCAAAATAACAAATAAGACAAAGAACATGACTAGACCTTAAATTAATTAAACATATTAGGAATAAAGACCATAATACGACATAGGTACAGTTTCAACACAACCATTAGAAATAATAAAGTTATATATCAAATAACTTACGTTAGCCTTGTGTAGTCGATCTTTCACAAAGTATTAATAAATAGGAAGTACACAAAGTATTATTAATTAGTTAAAATATCTGGCCTGTACTGCCTTGTAGTTCACAAAAAAATAATTTAGCTAATCAATTACACAATATTTTATAATAATGGGTCTATCTGTGTCTCAATGCGTCCAATATGAGAAAATGGCGCGGTATCCCGCCATTTTCTATATTGCTTTAAATAATATCACAATTAGGTCCATAATCAAACACGAAGAAGACAGTGTGTCTTCACACTGTGAAGAAACACCGTGTCTTCGTTTATCATCCAACTTTCCTATCGCAGGTCTGCTGGAAGAAGTTTCTTATGAAATAAGCAGTATCTTTGTGCTCTTCAATCTATATTGTTTTCTCTGTAGAGTGTTTTTTTGTGTACATAAATAAATAAATAATCAATTATTATGTAGTGAAACTGTTTTAAAACGTAAAAAGACAATTAAGCAATTTAATATCGCATCTATAATCATTGTTAATCAATATTCGAAAGAATATTGTACTAACAGACAGTATTTTACTAATTGTTTCAACGGACTTATAATACTAAAATAGCAATATAAAAGCCAGGATACACCACAATGATCATTACAAATTACGTAATAATTTATAGGAATAATATCAATGTGGCTTAAACATAAATTTAGAGTTATTTGCTGAACACACACAACAATATTTACTTAGGTGGGTGGGTACTCTTTTACATTTTTAAGTAGTTGACAACACAACCATAATTTAGGTAGGTACTTATACATTTGTCGATAGGTTCTTAATAAATATGACATAAATGTATTATGTAGCAAACCATTGACTTGAAAAATTAAAATTCATGTTTTAATGGCGTCACACATACTTTAAATTCTAACACATGCATCTTCATGGCAAGCGATATCGGTTCAAATGTACGGGGAGCGCGACCGCTCATCTTTTGTTGCGAATGACTTGAGGTTCTAGTTGCTCTAGTCAAGTGACATTCGGTGTCAGCGAAGGAGATAGTCATAACGTCAAAATGTAAGGGATTGATCACGTGATTTTGGATAGCGCTTGTCAATCCTATAGAATTTTGCATTTTTGACAATCGTTATCGCCACGCTTTCTATGATAGAATGTCACTTGTCTAGGATCTTCCGAATATCGAGGGGAGCGACTTCAGTCCTGCAACTACTTATTAGTCTGCGAAGACATCCCAAAGCCTGTTTGGGTTCAGATATAACTGAGTACCAATATTAGTAGTACATTTATTGACCGCCTATCGGCCTTCAAAAACCCAGCAAGTGGGGGGTAACACTGTAATCCTTTGCAAGACTGGTGCCAGACTTTTTGGTTTTTACCACCGTAACCACTGCTAAAGATCTACAAATGACAGCTGGGACCCAAGCGTTAACAGCTTAACGTGCTTACCAAAACACGGAGGAGTCTCGGAATGCTACGGGAGTCCACGGACCAAACTCGACAAGTGCTTACCTTGAAGATCGACCCGTGCGAGTGTTATTACTTAGGTACGCAACCACTAAATCAGGGAGTTCGAGGGCTTTTCGAGTGGGCGTGGATGCCCAAATCCGAAACTATGAAGAATAGTGAAAAACACTCAAAGGTCTCGGTGACTTATATTTTGATAGTCCTAGTCTAGAATCGAGAGCGTTGATTAAATTAAGCACACGCTGTATTATTTACACCATCCGATAGTGTCGATAATAAGTATTAAATATAGCTTAGTAATTAGATACGGCAAACTTAACCTTTCGTGTACCCGTAATTAGCAAAACAATAGCAAAGCTATTGTCTCGTGTGGATCCACGTCTTAAACACAAGAAAGGTTGAGGAACGACCTAATTCTTAACACTATGGTACATTTTGTATTGATCTCGCACAATCTAACTTTTATAGTTATAATAAATAACTATAAAAGTTAGATTGTGCGAGATCAATGAATGAAATGAATGTTGTAATGAATTTTTAGAATTTAAATTAATGTTTTCATAATCCAATTTTTTGTATTTTAATGTTTTAACGATTTTATTTTGTGTTTTATAATGACCATGTATGGATATGACTTCTGAAATAAATGCATTAATAATAATTATCTCTGAAACCGACCTAGCAATTAGGGTAAAACGTTTTCACAAAAAATAAACCGACTTCTAAAGGATAAATTAAAAAAAGTGCAAAAATAACTTTGGTTTCGGAAGTATCTTTGGTACTTCTTGTTTTTATCGTTTTCAATACGGTACAATGCTTCTGAAACAAATCTTATTTTTGTACATTTAGTGTTTTGCAGAAGTCGGTATATTTTTGGTAAAATTGTTTTTATTTCTCTTTTCTGGTACCCTATCACTAAACAGTGAGCAAACTCTATAGTAAGGTACTCATACCGACAGGACGTTCGGTAATAACTTAAATTACACATGCGTGCTGATTCTCACTAAGGTGTTCGGTTGTATGTTCCATATCTTGAAAACTGCAGAACCGATTTTGATGAAACTTGCACTGTTCTGTATGTCAAGAGATACTTAATCCAATAAAAAGAAGAAAGAATTATCACGATCCAATAAGTAGTTTCGCTACACTTATGAAATGCGACACACGTGTATAGAAGCCCACACAGAGTAACATTTATGTGAATATTGTGCAATTGCAACAATATTACATACATACGTGTCGAATTTATTACCTCCTTTTTTTTGAAGTCGGTAAAATGACGAATTGCATCGCATTGCGTCCATGTGAACATACTTGCAATTTAAATCGCCTATCGGTGTGATATAAATTAAATTGTAAACTCTTTTTTCTCAACGCACGATTACATTTTAAACTATCGAACTTGGACGGGATATTTTTTTTATTATTGACTGCTTTCTCCATAATATATCGAGAATTTGTAATCTCTTAAAATTTATTAAAAACTTATCGTGTCTGCAATAATCCGTTGACATACACAAATAAAACATCATGATTAATAAAATTTTGTTTTATTCATAATATAATCTGCAAAATAACTAATTCTAGTGATGAGGGTGTGAAGGAGGAGGGTGTAGGTCATGTTTTACATAAAATCCATTTTTTTTCGGTCACATATTCAGCATTAGGTACCAACGTGGCAAATAGTTAGCAAATAGTTAGATATTCTTTTAGAAACTTTTCCCATTGGCAGTGATGTGGACTAATTTTTTGACACCCTATGAGCTGCCTGCCTTTTGCCTGTCCATACTAAATTTACCTATTATTTTAAGGGTTTTGAATGAAAATTGATTGAAGCATAATTTTGAAGCAATATATAATAATTATTAATTATGTTAGAAATGCAAAACAATATCATATAGTAAATAAATCACCCTTTCAATACCTAATAATTTGGACTACTTCCAAATAAATATTGTGATAAAAAGAAAAAAATCCTGTCTTCGTGTTTTGTCAGCACGAGACCAAAACCACAAAAATTTTATAAAGTGAGACAGAATCTTCCTCACAAAATATAGCCATAACTAATGAGGGTTTTTTTTAAAACAACCCCTTAGGGATCAATTCGAAAATTTGAGGGTTATCCTTATGCACCTTTTTGGAATTATATGTGACATTTGGGGCTTAAAACATTATTCATAACATGTTAGGATTACTACTAAGAGAATTACTTTTGCTCTTTACTCGCATGCATAAATCCGTGAGTAATTGCTCGAGTATTTTAGATCAGGACCTCGCCGATGATCTAGGTATCTAATATGAATAAAACTTCCAAAGAAATTTCCCTTTCAGATTTTTGACAGAAATCTGTAAAAATATTATTACAGATACTGGCAAATGCTTTCATAGTTATTGACAAATCCGTATTTTTATTCGACTTCCCAAAAAGGAGGAGGTTCTTGGAGGTTTGTTAATAGGGTATACCCTCGAGGTGGTCCCATTGTCACCAGAATGTGATGATAGGATCCCATGGATATCGAGGAAACTCCTCAAATATTATAGGCAGACATATTATAGCGATTTTGGTATTTGCATTCAGAAAGTATTATTTGGTAAAGTGGAAATGATGAAGAAGACCACGGATGGCTACTGTATTAATAAATATGTCATGGGTTTATTATATCTCGAATAGTTAAGCGACTTCTTTGATGAAGCAAATACATATAAATAAATGTTAGTGATGAAAATGGTACCACCGAACTGATCTGATGCAGAAGCCGGCAGGTAGACACTGGAACTACGTAATAAAACATTGTATCCCAGCTGCGTTTGGGCTTATTTTTTAATTTAATTATAGTGATTGGGTCTCAGACTACCAGGTTAATAAATAGGTGAAAATCCAGGTCTCGAGACTACCAGGTTAATAAATAGGTGAAAATCCAGACTTTCTAACAGTAAGAATAGTCCATTTGACTCATAGATCATAGAAACAACTGTTGTGTCTATGATCTGTGATTGGACTATACACATTTGTCTTAAATCTGCTTTGCAGACGTAAGTGGCACTAAAATTTTAAAAGCTTATAGACGGTTCGAAATTCTTAGGTGTCTAGCTTTCCATCAAACCTATGAAAACTTCAATTCGATGAAAGCCTCAAGGCTTTTATCGAATTGAAGTTTTCATTGGAAAACCTTTTAGGAATTTGTGTAATTGTATCGCCGCTAGGAAAATAGCTTTATTTATAGACCAGCTATTTTGTGCTGATATATTATTAGAAGATAGCGTCATTTTGGCTTTTAGTTACGAAACGCTCCCAACTAAATCAAGACGAAAATACGTGTCGTGAACATTTTCACATCAAAGCAATATAAACAGCAAACCTCTTGGGATATAATATAAAATAGATAAACCTCTGTTAATGCTTTTAATACTTTATACCTGTACGTAGTATAGTGTGTGCTATTCTGGGTGCATCGTCCTCACATTTAGTGATGAAAATGGTACCATCGGACTGATCTGATGAAGAAGCCGGCAGGTAGACACTGGAACTACGTAATAAAACAATGTATCCCAGCCGCGTTTGGGCTTATTGGAATTGAAATGAGATGTACTCTGGCAGTGGCGTAGCTAGGTAACCAAGGGCCCTGGGGCAAATCAAAAAATGGGCCCCACTGCTATCTAAACTGGTTAGGTTTTATCAAGTAAAAATATTAAATATACAAATACTTTAAAAATGCTAAGCTAGTTTATCATCAGTTCTATTTTGTGCACTGCAGGGCAGGTAATTAAAATATTAAACAGTAACAACATAAATTACAATTAATACTTGGTGTAGGTATTGGGCAATAAAACGAAATAGAAAAGATTCAAGGGCTTATTATATAAAGTTCGGACCTACCAACTGACTCAATAAAATTTATATTTACAATCTTTTCCTAGCTTTAGTTTTCGCAAAATCCAGATTTGATGCGGTTTTGTTTTCTTGTTTAAAATTCATACACAGCACATGCTTCCGTATGGCCACCAGAACAACTGTGTTGTCTTTCTGATAAATGCTTCCAATCCCGAATTCCCGTGCACCAAACATTATTCCTTTGTGAAGCAAATAACCAGCAGAGTTGACTATAGGCAGCGTCTTGTATTTTGGAATAACACAACCAAAAACTGGCCCATATTTTGAACTTAAACGTAGTACGATTTTAAAAAACACCTATTTTTCTGGTTGATGTCTGTTGTAAAAGGTCCTGAAGGCTGTAAAGACTCCATATCAAGAATTTGACGTTTTTCGTTATCACTTAATATTTTGTTCGTGAAGTTTCCCAAGTCATAAGCAGATTTATCGTGCACATTTTCGAACAATGTAGAGGTCTGTGGTTCCTCCAAATCCTCCGCTCTTATGTGTGCCATGCACACATTATCCACGTTCACATGATCGGCGGCGGAGGTATCTCCAACTCCATTAATTGTCGAATCTTCTTCAGTAGGCTACTCAACCAACACTGCAGTTACCACATTATCTGATTCACTATCAATAGAAATATTTTGTCCATAAGTACTTGCAGAAGGCTGACTAAAAAACTTGTCAATTTTGTCCAATTTTTGTTTACTATCTTCTCTTTCTTGGAGTTGCATGCGTTTAAATGCTTTCTTCTTTTTGTCCATAATTTTAGTTTTCTAATTTATTTATGCAATATTTATATTAGATTGTGCTCGAGTAGGTACTCACTGTTCACGACAACGTTAAAAGTAAAAGGAAGGTGAAACGTTATGATACGGTACAAGACGTCGTTAGGGAATCCCCGGAAAACATTTTGTCACCGCTAGTGTTACCACATTTAACGGTGGAGACCAAGAAAGATCTCCTCGCGCGCAGGTCTGAATTAAAGCACCTACTACACGTGACCTGCATGTTTTTCACGATATTTCGCGTTATACAATGAGTAGCCGAAATCTATAGATTTGACATGATTTATTGACGAAACGGACATCAATATGAGTCGTACTAAAATCAAATAAAATTGAAACACTATATTGGCCAGTGCTAAAAAGTTTATTGACATTAGCTTGCTTACTCCTGACACAGCATAATTTTTTTAACCGATCGAAGTGAACTTTTGAAAATAGTAGAAATTTTCAAAAGTTCAGATTTTCTGGTAAGGATTCAAGGGCCCCCTGAGCTTGAGGGCCCCGGGGCACTGCCCCGCCTAGCCCCTAGGTAGCTACGCCACTGTACTCTGGCTATGAATGATTTGCATGGTAATATGAGGTATCGACACTGAAAAGAGTAAAAATAAAGCTTAAAGTAAAAACGACTTCTAAAGCAAAACACTACAAAGCGAAAAATTACTTTGTTTTTCGAAGTCGGTGTCGAAAAATAAAAAAAACAATAGGTACTTAGGTACCAAAGACACCGTCTTCAGAAATCTAAGTTATTTTTCGCTTTGTAGTAAGCTTTAAAGTCGGTTTAATTTTTTTTGTTAAAAGTTTTTAAATATTGCTAATGTTATTTCTCGGTACATTTTCCGATGATTATAATGTCGCGAGGTTGCTAGTCGACCTCGGGCAACTTCGGGCAAAGCTTTAGGAATCGGTTTATTTTTTTTTGTTAAAAAGTTTTTAAATATTACTAATGTTATTTCTTGGTACATTTGCCGATGATTATAATATGGCGAGGTTGCTAGTCGACCTCGGGCAACTTCGCGCAATCCTGAATCAAACACGAACGTAAAGCTGAAAACAATAAAAAACACGAATGCGTCTCACGAAAGTCAGCATGACACCAACTGTGGGAAGCCCCTACTCACGATTCCCCGTGTAGTAGTAGTGTTCACAATACCTAAATTATATTAAAAAACGTTGTTTATCCCTAAATATAGACACTTGACTTTTGGACAGTAGTTGCACTTAATACGCAAGTGCGTACTCTGAAACCATTTTGGGAAAATCAGCTTTTCAGGCTGGGGAAGGGACGGTTAATCTTTTGTATAAAAATATTATTGATAGAAAGAGTTAAAGCTTTGAAGGGGTGTTACTACTTGCTTCAATTGGTTTGTTGAACCAACTTTTTTTTTGTAATAAATGGAAAGATCATATATAAGTTTTCATACAAAACAATTTTTTGTTTTTTATTTTTTATTGTAATTACAAAGTAAAATCCAATCGAAAATATTTTTTTGAATCCAGTACCGAAAACACCCCGACAGTTTTCCGAACAAAGCCGAGCCCGTGTGACGTCACAACGTTCATTTCTACTCATTGTGGCACATAGCTTATACTGTGTTTTGACTTATAACCAATTCCATCTTGTTATTATCGTCAATATATTGATGAATATTGAATACATTGATCATAAATATCGAACCTTAAAAGTTATCGTGCTTGCTTCGCATCATTATGTACGAATATTACAAATATCTCCCCATTATTGTGTGATTCGCGCAATACCCAACCTAGCAAACTGTACTAAAGTTTTGAGAAATGTTCTATGTCTAACTAGATTCCAATTAAAATATGTTAATTATGTTGTTATCTTGTTCTAATTTAGTATTAGATTCTGATTAATTTCTTAATTTGATCATTAAAGATTGAGAAAAGTAAATTTTTAAGGGAACTTTCGAGCAAAGTTGACATTTTTGTATAATTACGTAACTTGAAAACATGATTTTTTGTTTATGGAGATATATTAATTATTTTAATTTTAAATGACGGATATAGGCGTAAAACTAATATTTCTGTTTGAATTGTGAAAATCGGTCGACGCATTTAAGAGATATTTGAAAATGTACCGAATTAATATTTTCACGTTTTTGTTCTACAAAGTTTTTTAGTGTTTGTAATTATATTATATAGATATTTGTGTTTAATATTATAAAGGGATATGCAAATAATAAAAAATACCGAAAATTTTAAGGATGTTATGCAAAAAATAAATAAAAATAAAGGCTCCACAGATTTCGGGTTGTATAATATTTAGTGGTACCTATGAAGTTTTTTGATATCTAAAGTCGAAGTTGCGCGCCAATCGTGTTTGTTAGATTTTTATTTTACACGAATATCACCTACCCATATGTAACAACAATTACATTATGACAATTATGTTTCTAAATGTAATGTGTACAATGAACAACAATGATAAACACCGGTCGCGGTCCTCTATCACATAATATTCATTACGACTACTTTACTTATGCTCAATTTTTCCAAATCGTCCATCAGATGGATATCTTTTCGAAATTTGCCTTTATGAATCCTTTATCACACATGTCTAAATAAAATTTGCTGTTATAAATAATATTTTTGCACTAATTTTCGGATATTTTTAGTCAATTTACTTGACACTGTACTATGGTGAAATTCCTTGAACGTTATGACGTCACCAACATGGCGACCAATCATGGCCCGTTCGTAGACAGGTGGTTCTTTTTAAAATTTTATCGATTTTCAATTGCTTATAATAAATTGAAAAAAAATATTTAAGAGATTTTTGCAACGACAATATAATTTATGATATGTAAAGTTTCAAAATAAATTTTAAAAATCGTATTTTTTTTTAAATTCAACAACCCAATTGTCCTTAAATTTGTTAAAATCTCTAAGATGGAAACGTAAGAAACCTTTTTTTTAATCAACCTCTTTCAACACTTATCGGTGTAAACAGGGCAAAACCGGTTTGTATAAAAAACCTCATTCCTTTGATTTAGAATGGAAGCACAAATACTTATCTAGACAAATACTAAATATAGTGATTATTAATTATTCAAAACTACCCTTTAAAGGGGTTGGAGGAGGTGTTGAATTTCGAATAGGCAAGTACGAAATCCTCGCGGACGAAGTCTAGGGCAAAGTACTGGTAATTCTGGCTAAGTGCGAGTAGGACTCGCGGACGAAGGGTTCCGTACCATGATCGCAAAAATACGGAAAAGAATCTCGTTTGTTGTATGGGAACCCCACTTAAATATTTATTTTATTCTGTTTTTAGTATTTGTTGTTATAGCGGCAAAAGAAATATATCGTCTATGAACATTTCAAGCGTCTAGCTATCACAGTTCATGAGATACAGCCTGGTGACAGATAGACAGACAAACGGACCGCGGAGTCTAATAGGGTCCCGTTTTTACCCTTTGGGTACGGAACCCTAAAAAGCAGAGTGTTAACTGTGATCCCAGTTACCTATGAACCGTACTATTGTGTGCTAATCCGATGAACACGAAGCTTATAACAACAGAGTAGGTATCGGCAGCTTAAAATGTTATTTTTGATGCGCATATATTAAGGACACATAACAAACATTTGTGTTTGTTTAGTACATTACCACAGAGCACGCGATATAACAACAAATAACAAGTAAAAAAACAATAACGCATTACATGACATTGAAAGACAAATAGCGCAATTATGTGTAGCGCAACAATACTGCTCGGCAGGCAAAAAGTGACAGCAAAAAAATGAAAACGAAACTGCGGTATTTTTTACATTTTATTTGCAAACCGCTATTGAATGTTGATTTATGACTAAAACGTTACTGTTGATAAATTGAAAATTCTAGTGTTCTCGCTAATATAATTTTTCATTTGACTTCAACGACCGTAAAATAAAGATAATGTGTAGGCCTCCTCCTTCGATGTTTGATTCTATATCACAATAGCAAATTTTATCCAAATACCTACGAAGTTATGACGTTATGTACATTACAACTTAAGTTTACACGAGCAAGTGTGCAGAACACAAATTTTGCACTTTATCATTTAGTCTTCCGGCTTTCTTCAAACTAGAGTCAGGGTCATGTCCGCCATGACATCAAATAGCGCTGAAAATTAACACACAAACAGTGCGCTTTTATTTAGGCATTACATTCAAGTGTGGCAAAACTGAAAAAAATCTACCTACCCACCCACATAACAGAACAAATTCGGATTTTATAACACATTATGACGTCACATATTCGATCGTATTGAAGCTAGTTTGCGGGTTCACAGTACCCACTGAAACATAATGGAACGACTACATTTCCAGGAACAATGCAAGACTCACGTCCGACATCGTTCGACCGACATAAAACGCCTTTCCGACTCGCGCTAACATTTCCCTGTACAAATCACTTGCTTGCCATTTATTTGCATCGTATATTTGATTTTGCACGTAGGTATATTTCGTGCAATTATAATATTCTTTTTCTAACACACCTAATTCTATAGTAGCTTTTCTTAATATAAACAAATTGATAGCTAGGACCTATTAGGACTGACTTGAAAGTACCTTCCTAGGCTAATATAAGCAAGCAAAACTTGCAAGAATTACGCTATGTAAAGTTTGTAAATACATACTAACACAGTTGGTACAATAACAGAGATATTTTCGCCAACTGACTTAAGCTAAAGTTTTATAGTGATTGGGTCTCAGACTTCCAGGTGAAAATCCAGACTTTCTAATAGTAAGAATAGTCAATTGGATTCACAGATCATAGAAACAACTGGTGTGTCTATGATCTGTGATTGGACTATACACATTTGTCTTTAATCTGTTTTGCAGACGTAAGTGGCACTAAAATTTTAAAAGCTTATCGACGGTTTGAAATTCTCAGCTGTCTAGCTTTCCATCAAACCTACTGAGGCTTTCATCGAATTGAAGTTTTCTTTGGAAAATCTTTTAGGAATTTGTGTAATTGTCTCGCCGCTAGGAAAATAGACAGATATGTAGGCAAAGGCTTTATTTATAGACCAGCTCTTTTGTGCTGATATATCATTAGAAGTTGGCGTCATTTTGGCTTTTAGTTACGAAACGCTCCCAACTAAATCAAGACGAAAATATTTAATTCAAATTTGTGTAATTGTCTCGCCGCTAGGAAAATAGACAGGTATGTAGGCAAAGGCTTTATTTATAGACCAGCTCTTTTGTGCTGATATATCATTAGAAGTTGGCGTCATTTTGGCTTTTAGTTACGAAACGCGCCCAACTAAATCAAGACGAAAATATTTAATATAAACAGCAAACCTCTTGGGATATAATATAAAATAGATAAACCTCTGTTAATACTTTTAATACTTTATACCTGTACGTAGTATAGTGTGTACTATTCTGGGTGCATCGGCCTCACATATATGAATTTATTAATATATATACTTAAGTTAATATTGTAAAACACCTATTATTTTAAAAAGAGTGAGTATGGAGTTTCTTGTGCATTCTTCTCCATAACAAGCTACTTTTCCGAATGCACGGTAGAATCAACTTTTATTACTTGTAAATTTAATTTTAATTTTTGTTTGACATTTAAAAGTGCCGCTTATTGGCCTAGTTGAATATATATATTATAATATATTTGACTTTGACTATATTTTTTTAAACAGATGGGTCGCTCCTTATTCGGATCATACCATTACAAATGTTTTATTTTATACATTTATTGTATATTCTACTTATGACATATATAGGTATATAATTTTATTTTTGTCATAACTACTAGTAATAGAAATACCTAGTATACCAGCTAATTAAATATTTCGAACAGAGGCAAAATAAAAAAAAATAAAAAAAATTGGAAATTGCTTCTAAACCTAAACAGAAAACATAATAAGAGCCGTAAGTTGAAAAGATTAAGGGACTAGGGAAAGCCGTCTATGATGCTAATATACATACTAATATATATAATGTTTCGCAAGCACGACGTGTAAAGTTTTGAAAGCTAGTACCCTAGGTATTAAAATCACTGGTACTTAAGACAATCACTGATGCTGTAATATAGGTCCCTATATTGTGTCAATTTCAAATTCATAAGTACAGATACTACCACAAAATAATTGGGATTCACTAAAATGAATTTTAGCTTATTGAAATCAAATGCAGATCAAAGGTTTCCTCAAATGAAACGTATGCAAAAGTCACACGTGCGGCTAATTAACTTATATTGCACCTAGATCACGAAATAAAGCGCAGAATTTCTATTTCATCTCGTCGAGAACAAAGTGTATTACTGGGATCTTACGTCGCAATTTTACTGTCAAAATATTCATCATTGAGACGAATTAAGAAATATGTGCGCGATATCATCTATAATAATTTAAATTGCTACGCACCATCAGTATACCTACATCATTTATGATCTCCTTCTCTTTTTTTGTCTTCAGACTGTAAGCCATATATTTATTTCCCATTTGTTTATAAGGTTTGGTTTCAATAAGGAACAGGTTTTTTTTTAAATTCAATTTTATGCTCTCCCTTTTTATAGAATGCAATATGTTACATAAGTACCTAAAATTTTTACCCACTCCGTTAAAGCTAGTCGAAATGCTTATTGCGCTTTCCCAAGTTAGTCTCTAATCGATGAATGATTCAATTACATGGGCATATAAAAGAACAAAGTGCACAAAAATTAGGTTGTGTTGCATAAAGGGTTAACAAGGTCAATTTATTGTTGCGAGGTGTCGATGCTGAAGGCCCCAAGAGGCCGGCGACGTGGCTGTCAAGATAAACATCGCGGCCCAGGCCCGATAACGTGGTAACGAGCCTAACGTTCGTAGTATCGTCGCGCACACATGTCTTCCACTTTATTGTTAGATACACTTTATGACGCTCAGCTTACAGTACCTGACACTTATTACATTTTATTTTTTGTTTTGTACGTTAGAGCTAATTAAAAAGCCTAGTATATTATTTCTTTCAACCGGTGGTAATAATTGTCATTTTTTTATTCAATCTATGTAGTTTTATTGTACCTTGTTTAAGCTTAGCATTTAATTTCCACGTTCAATGCAAACAAATAATTACATAAAACGCTTAAGTACGAGTATTATCATCTTCTTTTTAATCAGATATTAAGTATAATGTATATCTTATCTTTAAATGTCAACCTCATAAACTAAAAGGTCAAAATGTTTAATGAAATTTAGTGTAAAGAAGAACATCGTTTCAGTATTTATTAGATGGGAGCACAGTTCAACAAACAGCTCGTGTGGACGACTGTACCTCCACTTACGGTTGATTGTAAACAGCTTTTAAAAAACTCCGTTGTCCCTCCTTTATCTTTGTAGCAGGTAGATACTAATTATATGTTATTATTTAATACGATGTTATTACCTAGTGTATGCCAGTGTTCCCTTATAAAATGAATAAGACACTGATAAACTGTTAAAACAACTTGAATAGGTACGTTATGAAATGATATTATTATAATTTAACAGGTGTATCATTTCGTGCCGTTTCGAAAGTTTCGACGCAAACTGATATTTAAGCGTTCATTGTGGTTTGATTGTTCAACTGAGAATACTGTATTCATTATTCATATATTCTAATTAGCAGTATCCAACTGGCGACGCTATAATCATAATTAACTCACCTATTTAAGTATACAAGGGAAAAATACGTTGCATTGTTATTCAGATGTGGTATGATATCGTTAGGTTTATTGATCGTTTTCTTGTATTCCTATTTTTATTGTTTAACTAATTAAATGAGGCATTCCATGTGGCAGTAAAATGTAAAGATAATTAATATTTTCCATAAAATAATAACAATTAAACTCGAGGACTTGATAGGATGTATACACATTAAATATTATAAGAGATTATCATAATTCCTATTTGTGTACGGTTTTATTATTGATCAATTACAGCTTTGGAAAATATTATTCGTAAAACATGACCGGTATAAAAGCTTCCAACATCTTTGATGTTATTTTGTTTTATGTTCGTTCTGTGCGTAACGAGCACTAAGAGAAAATCAATAAAACGATGCATTCAATTAGGTACTGTTATTAAAGTTATCGGCAATACAGAAGCCCATCGGACTAGCGGAGGTATCCGTTTCATTATAGTGCGCCCCAGGCTCCGGACGGTCAAAGACAATCCTTAACTCGAGACCTGGCGGTCGCTGCTGGCAGTTTTTATTTGAGAATATTTTCCTAACTAATTAAAAGCGTTAAAATAAGAAGATAAAAACTGGCTTCGTTATCGAAGGCATCGACCCGCTTTTGTGTAGCGGCCACCAGCGCGGCCGCGGAGGAGCGCCCGGCGCTTAGTCGCACTCTGTAATTAACTAAAACCGAGCGAATCGAGTCCGCCAATGTATCCGACGCACAACAAAGGATGCACAACTCTCGAAAAATGCACGTCCACGCATAAATTGCGGCCGACTTGGGCTTCTGTTACGTACTGTTATGCCCCCTTTTTTCCTTTTTATTTGGCTAATTTTAGCAAACCATCGCTGTTAAATTTTATTTAAGAACATTAAAGAATGTCGTTCATGCCAACTATTTTGGATCTTATGATGTTCATAAAAATCAATTTAGTGCACCAAATAGGACGGCTATTTTGAGATAGGTAAGGCATGAACTAGCTTTTTTTAACCGACTTCAAAAAAGAAGGAGGTTCTCAATTCGACTAAGTTTTTGTATGCTTGATACGCGATTACTTCGCCAATTTATTATGCATTGATTGTATGATTTTCTTTTGTTTGAAAGAATATATGCCCGAATAGATCCCATTTAAATATGGTGAAGAGGTGTTTTTTAGAGGTTTGTTTATTGTTTTTACCATTATATAACATCACGCTGGTACGCTTTAAAGGAGTACGAAAATGTGTAACGTTCACCCTGATACACTCTCATTTCAACGGTTATGTTCAATTTCATATTATTCATGTAATCTATTCTGGCATAACTTTTGGCATTATAGGCACATGAAAAATGAATCCTTTTTTACAATAAAATACAAAGACTTCAAAATAAAAACAGTAGATAAGGAAAAACTACTTCAATTTAGAAGTCGGTACCAAAAACGGAAAAATCAAAAACAGGAACACCGACTTCTATTTGATATCTCTTCGTGGCCTCATATAGGTTTTAGAGAGGTCCTTTAACAGTCTCTTAGCAGCCTGGTAAATGTCTCGAAGCTGTTTTTATAGTCGCTTCAATTTTGGGCTTCATAGAGGTACCTATTGTAATCGGAACCACTACGAGACCTGTCGTAGTAGTAGTAGCAGTCTCGTAGACACCTTATAGCGTTCAAAGTAAAATTGTTTATTTCAATTAGGCCACTAAGGTGATCTTTGATAGTCATTTTTTTATTTGAGAACTATAATAATTGATTCTACTCTCTACGTAGTCATCGTACTGTTCTTTAAGTCATCTTATAGCAGTCTCATAGCGGTTTCATAGCAGTTTCCCAGCAGTCTCGTAGTCAGCGCGAATTTCTTTATGTTTTCTCGTAGCAGTATCGTAGTAGTAGTCTCAAAGATGTCTCTGACTTTTCTTTGGCATCTCGGAGTCTTCTAGTAATAGTGTTAGTGGAGTATCGTATAGATGTCACGTAGCAGTCTCGTAGTTAGCTAGAATTTCTTTATGCTGTCTCGTAGCAGTATCCTAGTAATCTCGTAAACGTCTCTGACTTTTCTTTGGGGTCTCGGAGCTTTCTAGTAGTAGTGTAGGTGCAGTCTCGTAGATCTATGTCACGTAAGAAAACGTTTTTATTGTACCTCTTTTACACGTAAAACGGGGATGATTTTTTTCTCGTCAATCCCATGATAAGTTTTTTTGAGTTTAAGTTTATTTATTTACTTCAATTGTACAAGAAAATACTTATCTTAACATGAAGCGTTACAACTAGGGAAAATAGTGTTTAAGATGAACTCTGGCACCCAATGTAAGATTTAACTTGTCTCGTAGTTGTCTCGTAGTTGGGACTAATTTATTTATGCTTTCTCGTAGCAGTATTGTATGTAGTAGTCTCGTATACCGAAATGCATTTCTAACTTTTCTTTGGCGTCTCGGCGCGTTCTAATAGTAGTATCGGTGCAGTGTCGTAGACATGTCGTACAAGCCTCGCAGACGTGTCTTACTTCCCTTTCAAGACATCTTAGAAGTCTTCCAGAGCTCTTGTAGCACTATCATAATAATCTCTTAGACGTCTCTTTTCTAGACGTATCTGATTTCTCATTGGCGTTTCCTAGGCCTATCGTTACTAAGGTGCCACGCGAATCTAATATCGTTTTTATACAATATTATTTTAAAAGTGACAATAATATGGGCTGTACTAAATATAAAGTGGGACCTATTGCGTACCTAATTAGAATAGGGATGATGACGGGGTACGAAACAACAAATTCTATTTAGTCCGCCTGTTAAATTATCAAAAAATATTGGACACGTGTTTTTTGCTTATTCTAATCAATATTAAATCACCAAGATAGCATCAAAGTTAGGGAGTGGGGGCTTGTGACGTCACTTTTATGTAAAAATTGTACGAAGGCGTGACGTCATGCAATATTTTAACGCACTGTATCGTCATCATTTTATGTTAACGTGGCTAAAGAAAAAATACGTGTCCAATATATTTTGGAAATCTATCTGACGGACTAAAAATATTTTTTTAGTCATCATCTCTATTATTGTAGCGTTGATGGCGTTACAATTTTATAAGTCGGTAACTCGGTGTTTGGACGTTGCGTTAACGCAGCGTAGGCGTAGGCTTAGCTGCATACACTTTTAATGAACGCTTGTGCTGGACTTCCGTCTAATAAATTTGTTACACCCGTCGAGTATTCATACTGTTTGCACTCTTAGTCAAGACTATCTTTTTTCAAAATGTTGCTCCATGCAAAATGATTTAAACAACTGGGAGATTTTTTTTATATACAGTTTCCTGGGTCATATTTAAACACTTATTTAATTTTGTACTCAAAATATTAAATTAAATTATCAGGTTAAGATAATGACTACAAACATTAGGTATGCGGTACACCGCAGAACATTCGTTCATTCTTTTGTTCTGTAACTACGGTGTTTAAATAATATCTATTACACGCTACAACACGTGGTCGCTGAGCTCATGTATGATGTATCAAGGCGCTCATTGTCCTGTCAGTTTGCTCGACAACGATATCAATATAATATTATATTCAAAATAGTGAAGTCAATAGCAATTTATCAAATAACTGCTTTTGCAAATGACCTAGAATCCTATTGTTAAACCTAGTACTACACCTATTGTCTTCGGCTAATGTAATGTCACCTACAATTTACAAGATATATTAGAATTTATCGTTTTAGCAAAAGACATTAACAGAATACTTTTTGTTTCCGAAGCTGCCTTGTAAATGTGGCCCCTTGCTTCTTCTAAAGGAAAGTATTAAGGTATCTTAACAATAAACCATTTAGCAAAAATATTGACCAATTTAAATTAATAATTCTCGTCAGTGAAATGAGCCAGATCCAATTTTTTATCTTTGACTTAGCTTATAATTCATAATATGTTTACTACAGTAAGCGGGTATACCTCCTTACATTCAACAATCACTACGGAATGAAATATTTTTTATGCTTTTCCAAAAATATATATTTTATCTGTAACGTCGATACGTCGATTTTATCATGATATAAATCTAGATAATTAAGCGGTGTGACAAAAAATGGAGGCGTGATATGTTTTCGGGCCGTCGACTCTTATAAAACTAGATGGTAATGAATGAACACAGATAAGGCAAGATGAAGAGGATGGGTTCAGAGGACAGGGGACACGTTAGCCCTTTGTGAATGAACATTTTCGTTGTCCCTACGCGCGCGGGTGTGAGTGAGAGGCACTTGTTTTGCGTGTAGTCAGGCGTGTGTGACAAAGGTCGCTGGTGTAGAATAGGTTTAAGATTTTTTGTTCATCGACACTTTGACAAAAGCCTTTTAAAGTGCTGTCATGAATATATAAATTTTAAAAAATCTCTTAAAATTAGTGATCTAATTTTGAACACGTTTTCCTGATTTATTTTTGAAGTAATTCTAAAATTTATCTTTGACATGACAAGTTGGTCATTGAATCATTATCTAAAAGATTGTCTGTAAGAATTATAAGAGTACCCCTAGGATATATGCAAATAAAACAGTAATACAAACTGTTTTTCACTTTCGTAATAAGCTGTACTTAGTTAAATTGCATGAAATTGTATGCAACGAGCCATTAAACAAGTTGTATTAGCCTCAAATTATACATAAAACTTGTACGTCGCTAATTAGTGGAGGTTTGCTACATTGTTAAGCGATACGTAATATCCCTTCTATTGCTTGGCGATATTACTTGGCTTCTCGTTATTTTAACTGCAATTTAAGTGGTCTATCATCACCTCGTTTGGAAATTAATACGTATTAGCTATGATTAAAAGTAACTGCTGGTTACATTTGCAAAGATACGATTGTTAGGGTGAAATTACCAACAGAAGTAGGTACTACGTCTGTCTGCTACGGTTCAAAAAAGTTTAAATCAAGCTGCATGCAGTGATGAATTCCAGTGAAAAAATCTTAAGTGATGATTACTTTAAAACTAAAATCTACTTTTACTCGAATAAATAATTTTAAGTAAACTGGAGTGCACATGTTTTTTTTGCGTTTAGTTAAGCCGTGGTTTTGACTGAAAATAATAGAGGTATTAGTAATTTGGAGCAAATAGGAATGGTATGTTTTACTTTCTCATTCGCTTTAAATTTTTGGCATATTTCACTTGCTTATCGTTTATCAATAAAACCTTGATTCGCTTGTAACGATGACCGATAGTCTTTGTAAACAAACTTTTATGGAGATAGGTGTCAAACAAAGTACGTATTCGAATAGGTTTAGTAGATAAGGCACCTATTCTTGGTTCAAGTTCAAAATACTATTTTTTATAACCTTGGTGACGTTATTTAAATCCGAACACTATTATCCATACACGGATGTATTTTTATAACAAATTTTCTTTTAAGGAATGTGGGTAGGTTGGTACACGTTGTATCTCCAAAATGAGATCGTATAAAATGTTATCTTTAAAATCAGTTCTCTTTTTGGGACAAAGGTAAGGTTAAGGATACGTCGCGATGTCGTTGGCGCTACATTTAATTTATTTTCCTTTTGTATGCATAAAGAAACTATCGTTGTTTTGAGGATACAATTCTAAATTCTAAGTATACCTTTCTTTTTCTTGTCTTAGATTCCTCGTCTACTTGTTAGTTTATTATAAATTCAAAATTAGTTTAACTATGCTGCGTCTTATTTGAAAACCAATTTATCTGTTCAATTAGTTAAATTGTAGGTACAAACTTGTCGCCGTACCAACCTGTCCGTGTTCGACTAAGCTCTGTCGGGTACATTATCTATATCCACTAATCTCCAATTATAATTCGTCAGTGTACAGTAACCAGGACATTTCCACAAACTCCCCGGTCCAAAACTGTGAAACGACGCTGTCTGCCCTCCTTAATATTATAATCTTATTCTAAACATAGAATATATTAAGAAGGAGTCAGCCCAAGTTGTTACTCAGACCGACTTGGGATGAAATATAATATTTTGTAACATTTTTAGATAGAACTTGTTACAAGATTTTACTTTTTGGAGCAGACGATTTAAAATGTATAAATAAGTTGGAAAGTGCGTCTCGTTCATTTTAACGTATGTAACATGTTATAATATAAAGCTCACTTTATTTATTCTCTTATTTCTGAAACAAAATAAAATGATAGTTGTTAAATTGTAATATAGGTAGGTATAGGTACCCAACTTACGTACCTATCTATCGGACCTACTTGAACATATAATAATTGTCTTCTCACAAATTGAAAAAATAAGTTGTCAAATAATATATACAACAAATATACGTACAAATGATAATTGATTTTAGAACGAAAATGGGTCAACTTTGTTTCATTATTTTATAAAAGGCTTGTTTCAATAGGAGCCAGAAAGATAAAATTTTGAATCGAATAGAGTACGGCTTTAATCTATAACCCTGATAATAAAACAGCTATAAACATTTACAGACCCTTACAAACAGATAAAAAGTTCAACACAGGATGCAATCAAGCCATCCGTACTATTACATACTTCATTATACAGTTAATTATTAGTTGAGTCTCTTGATCTAATCGCATAATGTAACCCAGATTGTTTTAATTTTCTTTTCATTTAGTTTTTTTTACGTACATATAATATTTTTTTTATTAATGAAATTCTATTTGAATACCTGGGTAGGTAGACTAGATAGAAGCATGAATTCGAGAGTCTAAATAAAAGTTGAGAACTTACAGGAGACAAAATGTTTTGGCAAGTTGGAACAACTAACGGCTACAGTGAACTAATATAGGCGCATGCAAATAATTGATCAGTCTACTACGACAGCGAGTATTACCTATGCAACTACGTAAAAATACATATTGAATTTAAATACTACTTGACTTTAGGTTAGTGAATAGGCCCAGGTTAAAGGAAAGCAAGCGAGCGGACTGTATAAAGTAGTTCTCAGCTGCGGACATAGCTAAGACCATAGGGTGTATGACCAGGGGTAAGTCTCCAGGACATGATGGGCTCAGCATCGAACACCTACAGCATGCAGGTCCCCACCTGCCGCGTGTTTTGGCCATGCTGTTCACGTTCTGCCTTCGCCATTCGTACTTGCCAGACGAGCTGATGAGGACGGTCGTAGTACCAATTGTTAAAAATAAAACAGGTGATTTATCGGATAAAAACAACTACAGACCGATCTCATTAGCGACAGTCATCGCGAAAGTATTTGACAGCATGCTTAATGCTCAGTTAAACAAAACAATAACATTGCACGATAACCAGTTTGGGTTCAGACCCAAACTGTCCACAGATAGTGCTATACTGAGTTTAAAGCATGCTGTCAGATATTACACGGATCGGAGCACGCCTGTTTACGCCTGCTTCCTCGATCTGTCCAGGGCGTTTGATCTGGTTTCGTACGAAGTGCTGTGGAGGAAGTTGCTCGATAGGCAAGTTGCGCCTGAAATTGTTAAAATCTTCCGGCACTGGTACGGAAGCCAGTTCAATAATGTTAAATGGTCGGGAACTCTGTCGGACTCATACAGGTTGGAGTGCGGAGTGAGGCAGGGGGGATTGAGCTCACCAACGCTCTTCAATCTTTACATCGATGAACTTGTTGCCGGGCTCAGCAACCGCCATGTTGGATGCCATGTTGATGATGTTTGTTTTAACAACATCAGCTACGCTGATGACATGGTGCTGCTGAGTGCATCAATAGGGGGACTCAGAGAGCTAATAGGCATATGCGAAACTTACGCTCGTACGCATGGCCTTAAATATAACGTCAAAAAGAGCCAGCTTATGGTTTTCAATGCTGGTTCTAAGTGTCCAGCGGAGGTTCCTCCAGTAAGGCTGTGTGGGGTACCCTTGGAGCGGGTACATAGTTTTAAATATCTGGGCCATATTGTGACGTCCGACCTGAAGGACGACGCTGATATTGAGCGAGAAAGGAGGGCGTTGTCGGTGAGGGCGAATATGATTGCCCGCAGGTTTGCGCGTAGCTCCAAGGATGTGAAAATCACCTTGTTTCGAGCCTACTGCACATCTTTTTATACGAGCAGTCTGTGGGTGTCATATTTGCAGAAATCTTACAGCGCTCTTCGCGTTCAATATAATAACGCGTTGAGGGCACTGCTGCGGCTGCCTCGCTTTTGCAGCGCATCGGGAATGTTCGCGAGCGTCCGCGTTGACTGTTTTTATGCTAGCATGCGCAAGAGGGCGACCTCAATGGCGAGTAGAGTGCGGGGCAGCGGCAACAGTCTTCTTAGCATTGTTGCCAACAGGTTGGACGGGCCTTTCATGCGGCGGTGGCAGGCCTTGCATGCACCCGTATACCGGGCGTGGGGCAGGTAAAAATTTAAATTAATAGTTTATGTTTTGCAATATAATTTTATATAAATCTTATTTTTGACATTATATATTTTTGACATTTTTTTTTTTATAACATGCAACAATTAGAAATTTTACATTTGACATTGTTTTATACATTTCTGACATTTTAATAATTAATTTTTTGGACCGTTTTAATTATTACTTTTAATGAGTTTTTGATTATTTTAGATTTTAATTATTCAGTGATTTATTTTGGGTTTTTATCTGTTTGTAATTTTTTATGTATCTATGGACTGTAATTATGTCTGAAATAAAATAAATAATAATAATAATAAAGGTTTATTAGGTGGTTTACAATATTATATCAATCTCAAGTGTTTAAGGGACCATGGTTGCCATTCGTAGCATATATCTGTAATAGTACCTTATTACAGATATATGCTACGAATGGCAACGCATTAAGATCACATAACTTATTTAGAATATAAGTATATATTAATAAATAAATTATTTATAGAAGCATAATATAGAATTAGCTATTGCAGAATTATAAAGGCATATATAGAATTAGCAATTTTAAAATTATATAAGCATATGTTAATAAATACTCCTCTGTCAGCCGACGGGGCACCTCCTCTAATTGAAATAGTTTTTCGTCTCATAAAATTACATTTATAAAATAGCGAGGCGAATAGTTGACAAAGCTATCCAAGCAAAAAGTTTATAAAAACACTCTACCTCTTTTACTGTGTCGTTTAATCTGCTTAGGAAACGAACATGTCTAGAATTAATAAGCAGACAAGGGATGATATCATAACCCAACTCTTCCGTTAATCCACTACTAGTAATTCCTAAGCTGGCACAGTACCTACCCCATTCTACATACAACAAGATCACAATAAACCGGGCAAAACCTGCTAATAAATCGATCCTCACTCTAACTACTTTTGCCCAAAGGCTGCATGCTGTTTCAATACCGCTCGACTCCGCTCGAGAGTGGGAACCATACACAGTGGGAACCATACGCACATTGTACTACCTACCACCCCTGTGGGCTTCATCCCTAACGTTGTACCTAATATTTAAACAGCGAAATATAAAACAAAAATACTTACATCTACAATCGAAAGATTGCCATTTCAATTCGTATGATAAATGTTTATAAATGCCAACATTTTTTTTAAATTAGGTGAAATTGATACACACACGTAGGTAACTTAGCTTACCTACATTTTTAAGATATGTGCTGTCTGTCCAACATTGTCGCTATTCATATACATTCTTAGCTCGCTAGGCGTTAATTTACCGAGTACCAGGTAGGCTCCACCTTAGAAGAACCTGTGTAAACAACAACTAGATTGCTTCCAAAATCTGTTACTTCCAAAATCTGTTTGCTTATCCACGACCCGACAGTGCGCGGGGCCTTCGAATTAAACAAATACAAGGCTAATAAACGTTCATTGGGTGTCGTATCATACGGAGACTTTGTTTGGCGGGTTTGTTAATCACTAATGAAACGCAAATCACGTTTGTAAAGGACCGAAGCTTAGGTACACAGAGATTGTTCCGTGGTGTGAAGTGTCTCTGATCTGTCTCTCAAGATACAGGTTGACCTAGTTTGAGAGACAGGGTTATTTACAATGGAATTCTTACTATATAGCTGTACGTATATAAACTTTTATGTAATCTTTTTTACACCACTAAATATTTTTTTTATTATACCGTTCTATTGTACAAATGAACCCAGTTACCATAATTTTACTCGAATTTGGTGTTTTTTTAGCATCAATTTCGATAAACATTTCAATCGTTGAGCCCTTTAACAATAGAGACTTAACTGAAATCAAAGTAAGCTTACCGGTGTCTCACTCTTTCGTTGGTTCTTAACGAAAGGATTAAACCGACTATGACGTGACATGAAGTTTAACTCCCTGCATTGGCGCAATTTATTGCAATGGGTAAATCTTCATTTCAGTTGATAGATATCAACCCTCCTTACTAACGCACACAACCGTAATTGTACATAATGCTAAGTATCGACGAGTTAATAACGCTATATCTACTACATGAGAACAGGGCAGGTACAAGCATACAATCAACGCCACGTGCACATTTTCCCATAGGATCTCGTGACATGTAAATGCATTTCTGGGGAGTTCGTCTTGGAAAGCTCTTAGTGTTTCCCTAACACATCTATATGATGCCAACCTACACACAAATCGTGAAACTTGCATTCTGAGTTCTATTTCAGTTTAAAATTCTATTTGAACCCGTTCGATTTGTTTGAAGCATGATATTTTTCGCTAGGTAGTGGAGCCAGTCTCACTTTTTGTTTGTAGAGTCTGAATCACTTTTTGTTTTTATTCAGTGATTGATAACTGTTGGGTTTATTCAGAACCAATGCAGTTAAAATACTCAGTTATCAATGCTAAGGTCTTTCAGTAGGTACTTCTTGGAATTGAACTTTCTTTTATACAACCAATCGAATTGGTTTAGTACCTAAATGATTAATTTAAATCGATGTCGTTGATTTATATTTTCTTATCTATATTTATCTTTGATTATTTTATTTTTCTTATTTTGGGTTTTTTATGGGTTTTTTTTGACGGAATAGATAAGATTAATAACTTTATTTTTACCTGTTTGTGGTGACATGTTCCCTGTTTTACTATACATGTAGATGGAACCTTTAGAATAGAATGAGCATGTGTCATGTAGACCTGTGTCCTAGGTCTACATTTTGATAAGTATGAGATTCTAAGTCGAATATTTCATTATTCATTCGTTTTTAAAACTTTTAATATCCGTAATTACCAAAACAATAGAAAATCCATTGTGTCTCGCGTGGATACACGTTTCGGAAATTAAAATTATATAAAAAAAAAATTAGCTACCTACTTTCTAACAATTCAGCTAGTTAGGTACCTAAGTATACATACAGGTTTGGCACAACTGGATAGATACAGGCATTTAGGCAGCACGTATGCAATCACTCTAGGTAGGTAGATATACAAGTTTCTAATCTGATCACGACGTAAACTGTCTGCATCCTATTTCAAGACACTGTGACGACGCGGCCCGTGTCGATCTTCGATAAAATACGGATTCAACGATGGCCGATGGCTCATTGATTGTGAGCTAAGTAGCTCGCAAACAACGACCCATCGGCCACTAAAACGATTGCTGTATAAAAATTAATCAACACCGAAATATTTTTACTTTTATTTCTTAAAGATCTTATAAAAGTGACAAGCTGTCTCCATCAAAAAAATAAATTTAAAAAATAGGAAGTTTTTTTTTTACTGACATCTATTTCAAAAAAATATTGCTGCTCTGGAATTAGTCAACTGCACAGTTTATCACTGTTGGTAAGTCTCAAATTACTTTTAACTAGCACTTCAAACAGTCATAACCTCGCGTGCTTACCCATACTTGCACGGTTGGGTTAGTTAAAAGGAGGCGATTAACTTACGAAAACGTCTGTAAACACATTTGACACGTGTATCGCAGATACAGGGTACAAGTGGCGCTGATAACATGTTTCCGCTATATCCGGACGCTAAGAGCAGTTTTTTTTTAAGTCATTTTAACTGATTAGCTCTCGAGTTCTTGAGTGATTCAAGTAGCTTGCAGATGTGAGGTTTTTTGTTTGTTTGTGTTCTTCTATCGCGTGACGGAAACCTTTTAAGGGACGTTAAGTTTCTAAAGTGGCATAAAGAAATTTTGATTTTGATTTTGAAAGTCAGTTACAGGGTTTTACAATAGAATCAACCCATAGTAACATTTCTCTTTAGATATCAATATTAAATGCTACTATTAAATGTCGTGCCATAGCGATGGCTTGCTTCGCACAAATTTAATGTGCAGGCACTGAGATGCATACTTGAGTGTGCTTAGATACCTCAAAACTGGAGTGCCGGTGACGAGTTTGTGGCAGTTAGTCTACCTACCCCTAAAGGCAACTAGACCTGGTATCCCCTAGGCTGTTCTATCTAATAATTAGATATTATGATAATAAACTAGCTTGTTTGTTAAAAGTTCCTTGATAATATTATACCAAAATATGAGAATTTCACCAATATCTTGACAAATAAAAAAAATAACTTAACAGTTATTAAAAATGGACGGTGAAAACAACAATGATAACAAAACAAGATGATCTGATTATATTATTAAACTAATGTAGGTCGAATTCTCGCGCTAAACGTAATGTACGCCGTGATTAATGACCGCAAGCTTTTTAACGACGAAAAAGTAGTGTTTTGTTTTAAGATAATGAGCGTTAAGTTGATAAATAATTAATGGATTCGGGCTCGAGATGTAACGGCCGACACACTGCTTTTGATAAATTAATAACGAGTGTTGTTTGTAATTTAGTTAAAAATTAATAAAACCGGCATGCAGCTCGGTGTGTTTCGACTCAATATGGTTATTACCTTTACCATTTGTATAAAACAACTTGCTTTTCCCCGCGGCTTCGCTCCGTTCGGGTTAAAAATTTGCCTATGTTACTCAGGAAGAAGCTTTCTATTGGTGAAAGAATTTTCAAAATCGGTGAAGTAGTTTTTGAGTTTATCCATTACAAACAAATCTTTCCTATATATAATATATTATATAATACAATGACAGAAAAGGTTCTTACATAGTTAATAAAGAGTTTAAAGACTATGAAAGAAATGACCTTACAACTTTTGATAAAAAAGCTGAATACTAAAAATCTTTAGTGAAAAATGTCTTTAATTAAATGCTGGTTTAGTGTTCTCACTAAAGACAGCAAGTATAATTAATCACGATGGCTAATTTTATTTATGCACAAAATACTTATAAATTTTATATATTTACGTTATTAATTAACTTACTGATATTTTACAATTTAACCCTTAACTTTGATGACCATGAATGTTAATCACATTACAGTTTAGTATTTTATAAAGCCATTGAATTTCCTTCTAAAATATGATAACGTCAAAATGTGTTGATAAAAATCCTTAAATCATTGAGGTTGCCGTCAAATCTAATATTACTGACGAACGACAAGGTCTATTATCAACAAAAATGGCATCGCTGTAGCGTCGGACCACGCACTGGGAAGACACGATAAACGGTCGGCGGGCAATTCAGCTCGTGCCTATTCTACAGGCGAATTCAATTAACTGTACAAGGCACGGGAGTAATAAATTCTCTAAACAATCAGAATTCGAGCCCTGGTAATATGTCCGTCCGGTTGCATACGCATTGCGGCCGTGGAAATGTTTAATCAACGAATAAACACGATGTACCAGCGACGGTTCCAAGCCGACACATGTATCTATGTGCGCGCACCCTTTTTTTCTGACCGTCCGTAAAAAGGTTTATGTGCCCATTGTTGCTGGAAAGATTACTTTTTGGCATTTATTCAGGGAGAGTTAATTAATGCGAATTACAAATGGCTGGTTATAGCTTTTGCTTTTTTTTGTACAAAATACCTATTCCCCGCTGTACGTAGTGGATAGAAGGGTTGTTATTGGTATTTACGGCTTTTTTTTTAATCTATTTTTTTGTTAGGTTAGTATTTTGCGCAGTTTTCAAACTCATAAATCGGATGATCAATATATAAATTTATATTTTAAACACGAACTATGTTAAAGGCGATCACTATCCTATTGTAAGAAACAAGCAAGTTTTAATTAACCAAATAAATAAAATTAATACACAACATTAAGAAATTGGGAAGCGATCGCTAAGAGGGTTGTTCAATACGGGGGTGACACCAAAAGCGCATCTTTACGAAAACGAAATACATATCTCCAAACAACCCGTAGATGCGAGCAATACATTACCACTACACAGAGCCCTTTATCTCTATCTCCGTTAGTACCTACATAGTATCAAATTGTAACAAAAGGATTATTCACGTAAGCGGATTAAACCCGCTCTTCTAATTTATATCCGTGACTGGAACACCAACAAAGCGAGTTTCCTTGTTTTTTGTAACGAAACTAATCCATTTTTTAAGTGCTTTCAATGGAAATGAGTATTGTGTGTGAGCGATGTTAACACTTCAGCGGCGGCGGACGTGTGGCCGCCATTGTTCGTGCGTGGAGGTCGCGAACCGCAGCCTCTCGTCGCCTCCATCGCTTTAACGAATCGATCCGCGGAAAAACCTCCTTAGCCGCTAATTCAAGCTTAATTAACCTTTATAGGAGTCGCAGGCGAGACGCCGCCGCCGCGACAAGCGTATCGCTCCACCGATTCCGTTATCTGATCCATCGTAAAAATTAATTACGTACACATGTTCATAAATATCTAAACTGTTAGCATTTACGGCCAACGTTCGCCTCGACGGTTCACGCGAACGCTCACGCACCTACTGTTGCGCCCGCGTAATTAGTGAGCCGAGCCGGGGCAAAAACTAAACATGTCAACCACTACTTTATTTAGTGTTACTTTTTGTATTACTTCCTGCCGTGAGAGCGAGACGCCTGGGCGCTCTCCGATATTCTAAAAATGCAAAATTGGCTCAAATTGCTTGTTATTAACGATGACAGATGTCTTGGCGCCAGCCCCTGCTGCGTTTGGACTTTAAATCCTACCTTGCACCGTCTGTTTAGGGACGTGTTTGGAATAGAGCGGGCTCTTAAATCTCGAGGCGACTGATCGGATGTGTTGATACTAGAGCTATGGATATGCAATTAGTGACACAAACTTTAGTTTTTTTGTTGAAAGCGAGGAAAAGTAAGATGTTTGGATTATTATTATAATGCTATACGACCGGACAGTTGGACTGAAAGGTTACGTGACATAAAAGAAGGATTCAATACTCGAAATTATATCTTTCATCACCATACAACTATTCGTTTATGAGTTTAGTGGAATCTTTCATTCCTTCACAACATAGTACACTAATTTATCTTCTTAATTATTATTTCGGCCATGCATCGTTGAATTTATGATTGATATGTTGTTAAAATATGTTTTAGTTATCTGAATCATTCACTTGGTTAGTTTTGGTAGAATATACCTACTTAATTACTGGAATCAACACAATACTTAATTCATTTGTTGGTTTTTGGAATAATATTCCATCTTTTTTTGTTAGGGCTGTTTCATTATATTGATATATTTATACTTAACATAAAGAGAAACAGTACTTTGAGATATGAGCTGGCTATAATACGAATGGGTAGGTTAAACTGAAGCAGGAAGGGCTCCTTTTGTTGGCACCTTCATGAACCAGTGCTTTTGGACTTTTCCTGGACTCTTTTTCTTGTTTTTGAGACTTATTAGCTGTCCCTTGTTTATAAGACAGCTGGCTTAGATCCTAGAGCCTAGCAAGTAATCTAGTGCGTTGCAAGCTAAGTGAAACGAACATTTTAGAATTTCGTCACCGGCCGCATTGATATACGCACGCGATAGGTAAGTCGGTTTGCTGTAGTCTAGACACTTAGCAAGCCGCCTATTAATGCGGGCATAACCTTAGTAATATTATTTGAACCCAACAAGTCACACTCCATAGACAGGTATTTTGATTTTTGTTTGTCCTAAGCCCGTTTGAAGCATGGATCATACCACTCTATCTTATCAAAGGTCACTCACATTCATTCAAGACTATTGCAGCCCCCCGTACAAGTACTGTGTCTGTAAGTGAATTGTTTTTTAATGTTTTCTCTGTACTGAACTATTTATTTAAATGATATTTATTTAATTTTATTTGTCAATTAACAGCGGGACCTTCATTCAACCTGTCAAGCTCTATAATATGCCATACTTGCTTTTGACTAGTTCATAATCTGTCTAATCACAAGGCTGCATATTTAACACCCCGACGGAAAAAGAGGGTGTTATAAGTTTGACGTGTGTATGATTTGTGTCCCTCGACGCGAGTATGAGGCTTATTATTTAGTTTTTCAAGGATTTCGTATCGGGTATTTTTAAAATATTGAATTTAATTTTTAAATTATTGGTAAGCAAATAGTAAACATAGTTAAAAATTAACTTTGCCGTCTGGCCTTCTTGGTCCTTTAGTTTGCCGGATACTTATTCGAATATCCTTTTGGGGACTTATTTTGAGTTTAGGGAGAGAATTGGTCGCCCTATAACACAGGGTGCTTATAGCCATATCCGATGTATTCAACTTTAGATTAAGGTTACTTTATTATTAAGTTAAAATTACCACGAAGTCCACATCTAGCTTTCAGTAAGGTACGTTATAAACATAACAGTATAAAAGTTTTATAAAAGTTAACTTGGCTTCCAAGGTACACATTTTTTACGATTTTAAGGCGCCGTGTTAATAGGAGATCTTTAGTCATTATTTTAACTATACTAGCTTCTGCCAGTGGCTTCGCCTGCATAAAGGTCGGAAAATTGCCCAACGGTCTCCCGGGATAAAGAAATAGTAAATAATCCAGGATCTACTAGAGTATCTACATGAACAAGAAGAAAAATATGAGGACAAAGAGAATAGACATCTGGCTATGGAAATTTGCCCCAAAGCTCAATAGCCATAAGATATACGTCATTGGAAAGAGATTCTCAAGAAGAACATTTGCTACATAACAACTAAATTATTGCTGATTGTAACACTTTTTTGTAGTTATTGACCTCAATAACAAAGTAATAGAACAAAGAAGTTAAGAATTTTAAGGAAGCGTCATTCGATTTACAAAAACACATCACCATCGTGGACCCTTGAGAGGCCCATGTGTTTTTGCGGGTTAATTGGAGACAATTACACGCAAAACACGTAGATAACCTTTATTTAAATGTTACCTACTTAATTACTCACAATTAGAGCTCCGTCACTTTTTGTCAATCGAAAGTGACAATCGGAAGAAGTCATCAGAAAAAATATTCCACTTGCAGAGATCTATCCAACGCCTTATATCTTAAAGCTATAAAAGCTAGGGGCAAACTTAACATTTTGTTTGACCGAGTCAACACTTAAAATATTTATCCTAAAACCGCATCTAGAAGACCGAAGTTTTAAAGCGAAATTTTATAGACTTGTGAAATAATCTCAGAAATGTACAGTATATATTAAAGTTAAATAATTTGACGAAGTACCAGAATTTAATAACTGGGATTAAGTGACTCTCATTTAAAGTAACGTAGCTCTTGACGTTTCCCCAATACAGAAAACTCGTCATTATTTGGAAAAATTCGCCTTGAATAGATCTATCCAACTATACATAATTATCTTAACGCTATTGGGGATAGGGTAGAATTGCCCTTTGTCCTTCATCTTTTACAGAACTATAATAAATGGTACTATAATAAATGGTATCTTAATAGGTAAGATTTTAGTCGTTAATCGGTGAGCTATTTCCATGTCTTTGCAAACTTATTTTGATAGGTACACATCGCAGTCGAGAAAATAAAATACCTAGAAAATTAACATTTTCTAACAATAGCCATAGTCTTAAAACGTGGGTTTTGTAACAACTGGTGACAGCGTTGTATATTAAATTAACGTTGGATTGTAGAAGGCCATAGGTATACCTAGGCAAAAACGGTCGACCGTCGGTCATAAGTTGTGACTAGTGCGGCAAACTTATGATATCCTTTAATGTAAATGAGCTGTTTATTACTCTGTTGAATCCATTAGTTTGTTCATAGACTGAAGAATATAATTAAGAGTTAATTAGATTTCATTGAATGGTAGTAATTTAGAATTATTAACAGTTACACGGCTGTTTAGTGTAAGCGTGTGTATTGTGCTGTTAACAAATAAGGATTGTTAGAATCAGCTAAGTTTACATAGTCAACCTAAAAATAAAAAGTCAGTTTAACCATGCCTCAAAATGTTAAGAGCTTTTTAATTAGGAATGTGCAGTCAGTAACAAGTAGGAATCCAGTGTTAGCCTTCTATCTCTTATAACTTATCTAACCTGCCTCTACTTTTCTATATCCCTTCGGAAATTCCAGGCATGATTTTATATCACAATGGTTATTATCTGTCTTACTTCCACCAATTTACCTATCGCTTATAGTTGTTATATTTGAAAGTATAACCCATGCAGAAACAGTTGCGAATAAGTAAAGTAGATAGGTAATTAATCTCAAGGGGATTTCCGGTATTAATGCCATTGCGCCACCCTCTAACCGAATATCTTACTAATATTATAAATGCGAAAGTTTGGATGGATGTATGTTTATTACTCAATCACGCCAGAACGACTGAACGGATCTGGATGAAATAGCACATAGGATACTTTTATCCCTCGGGATAATTTTCGACATTCACGCGATCGATGCCGCTGGCAGTAGCTAGTAGGTAAATAAATGGTTTATTTGTAGCCATTTTAGGTACTAAAAACAATAAATTTAATAGGAACCTATCCATTAACTTTGTTTTAGTCACCTTGATCATTAGATATTATTTAACTGTAGGTAACGATATATTACATAGGTTTTTTTTTTAATTTAAACGAGTATAGTTTTAATTACAAAAACGTAAAATTGTTTGCTTGTTTATAAGTTTGTAAAAACTAATATATAAGAGTGTTATCCGTGAGAAGTCATTCCTCACAGAATAGTACGCTATTGCTAAGCGTGGCCGCTTTATAGCTTGGAAAAACGCAGGATTCCAGTGAGCACCCAGTGAGGCCACGGTAGCGAAGCCGCGGGAATAGCTAGTTATACATATATAAGAGTGTTATCCGTGACAAGTCATTCACTCACAGAATAGTACGCTATTGCTAAGCGTGGCCGCTTTATAGCTCGGGAAAACGCACGATTCCAGTGAGCTCCCAGTGAGGCCACGGTAGCGAAGCCGCGGGAATAACTAGTTATACATAATATGATATTGTCGTCTTGCCAAACAGCAAATTGTCAAATGTCTGATTAAGTGTATGAAGATTTTTTATTTATAGCCATTATAAATGATGTAAATGTAGGCTTTAAGATTAGGGTCGTGGCAAGCACGTTGATTTATTGAGGTGTCGAAAATTAAGAAGTTAGGTTTAAAATTCTTTTCCCAATACCGATCAGGGACTAACGTCAACCATAAACCGTTCTATAAGAATAACACACATAAGAATAGAAAGTAAATTGTTTGAAGCGCGTTAATCCGTCGGTGACTACTGACATCTGACGGGATTTTTAATAAAAAGATCAAACAATTATTCTCTTTTGTTTCTATTAACATAATTATTTGATTTCTAAGATTTGGCCTCACTCACACACTTTGGTACTCCGCGTGAAGTTTTATTAAACAAGTATGTCTAACTATATGTATTAAATATTATTGGCCCGCCTTGATAGTTACTTACCTAATTTATATTCATGGGTATATATAAAATACCTAATTTTAGAACAAAGCTTCAATAAAAGTAGATTTTGAATTGACATAAGTATATCTGATTGTGAGTCATATGTTTGGGAAATTTGTTTGCTCACTAACGCGAAGAGCACAATGAATGTTATTGATTGTCAAAATAACCCTACAAGTTCTCGTTCAATTGCGACCAAATTAAGAGCAGGCAGCCCTGATTTAATTTTATTGTAATATTTATGTCAGAATCTTGTTTAAGAGCCTACATACGCTTTAGTGCCATAAAATGGTAACTTTCTAAAGCATACTCCTTAGTAACGGCTAGGTTAAAAGGTTTGAAAAATAAAAATATTTATTATTGATTCATGTACATTATTTTTGACACAAGGTTTTTTCGTGTAGCTAATAGTTTTGCTTTAAAAAATTAATTAACATCACGATATTTTTTCGCAACTTCTGGAAACTTCTCCAAAACGACCTGGATGTTTAAAAATATTTTTACACAGAACAATTGATGGCGATCTTCATAACTAACATAGCATATGTAAATCAAATAATATTTTGCAAACAAAACTGTTCAAAAGGAGGTTCAATATTGATATTTTGGTATCGAGCGGGGGCGCACGACCAGTACTGCGTTAACATTGGGGCATATATTTTGCCTTAAAGGGACAGTTTCTGTGGGTTCGGGGTTAGGAGTCATTTAGAACTAGAAGACATAAAATTTATCTAGCATAGACTTCGCTCGACTAGAATACTCTCAATGCTTTGTTCGGGAAGATCGCTCTAATAAATTAATTCTACACGAAGCTAATCCGTCAAGAACTAGGCTTTTAAAATAAATAGGTATGTAAATATCATAGCTTTTAACGAAATCTATTCTCGACGCTCTGTCTAGACCGAATGACATAGGTATCTTGCGCTCTTTTATAGAAAAGTTATTGATAGTTCTGCGGAACGAGGTTGGTGAGAGGCCAGTGAAGCTACTTTTTATATTAATACCAACTTAGTTCTTCTTATACCTACAACACAGAGATTTGCAAATTGATTTAAAATTAAAAAAAAATATTATAAATACAAAACTAACCGACGTGGCGTCCGTAACTAACAAGAAAAGTTATTATATTGCTGTTTTTATAGTTTTTTCTGATATTAATTAAATCTTTAATAGTATATTGCTCTTGCAACTATTATATTTTATCATGTTACTATTATTTTACACCATAAAAGTTTCACAGGGTATATATCGTTTGAAGCTCCTCCTTATATTAATGTAGTGTAAGTTTTTATTTCTCTTATTCTGCAATTAATGTTTTGTTACTTATAGTTAATAGATGGTTAGTAAAATAATAAAGTAAAACTTATCTTTGAACATGTAGTACATAATAGACTCTTAGACATTATTAAAGAAAACTTCTGTATCATTAATTAGGTATAATGAGAAACCGCTAGGTATCGTAAGTGCAATAATTGATAGTCAGTAAAAGTAGGTAGTAAGTATACGAGTATAAACGACTTGACTTATTATTTCTATCTCTAAACTAGTGGCTCTGTGGGCTGTAGACCTCGAGACTCTGTTTTTTTGAAAATGCCGTCTAATTATCGAACCTGCTCACAAAATTTCAAGAGAATCGGTTGAGAAATGAGACCTGTACAGGAGAACAGCCGGACATCCGGACATACAAAAGAATTTTTGCCTAAGCTAAAACGGAGACGCTTCGCTCGCGCTACGCGCTCGCTCGGTTAATAATAACTTCTGGGAATCTACCAACTTGAGAAGTGAAGAGGTTGTTTCACATGCCAAGTTTATTTACTAGCCCAAAAAACAAATTAAAATGTCATGTGATCTTGCAATTTTTTTTGTCACAATTTTATAGGATGGATTGTAGCAGGTTGACATGAAGTTTGATATCTCAGATAATGTAGGTAGGTAGGACCTACCGATGGTGGAAATTAAAAATAATTTAGTTATGTTACACTGGACGTGTTCAATTTTACTTAAGGCATTTGGGTTAATGGAGAGAGCTGTGCTCGGAGTCACCTTGCGTGATCGAATCAGAAATGAAGACATCCACAAGAGAACTAGGTTTGCCGACATAGCCCGAATAATTGCTAAACTTAAGTGGCTGTGGGCAGCACATTGCTCGTAGAACGGATGCTCGATGGGGCCGAAAAGCTCTGGAGTGGCGATCTGTACCGGAAGTCCTATATCCAGCAGTGGACTTCTTTCGCCTGAAATGATGATGATGACAGAATTTAAATGTCATGTGATTTAATGAGTATTTTTATTGAATCAATCATAGCAGTTTGGTGACATGAGTTTTCCATCCTATTAGTTAAATTTAGTCTTGATGAGCCTTACATGAGAATGGGTATTTTAAATTCGCAGCTGGGATTTTATAAGTTACATGAGAGTGAGTTAGTGAGATGAGGAATAGATAAGCATTTTGCCATGATTTTTTTCGTTGTCCAAAGCCTATTCAAGAATATACCTTACCCTAGTTTTCTGAAAATGCAAACTTAGGAATTTAGGATAGCATCTTTCAGAAAAATCATTTTTCTGGTTGGTATTTTTAGTATGTTTCTACTTCATTCACGAAAACTGAGAGTTTAAAGCTTACTCACCGTTCAGTTTGTAAAACACAATTCCACTTAAGTGCTCATAAAAAACTACATTCTACGAGTATTTCCCAACGATCAGTCAAGATGTGACATCTCTCGTCGGTTTGCGGCATGAATAGCGCCACCTGTGTAGCGACCCCTAAATCACTTCTTCAACGTCTCCGCGAAACCTCTCCTATTTCAGTTTAGTTCCGCAATATGCCGGCTGTTTTTTCAGTGAATACGGACACAGATATTCAAAGAGGTTTTCAGTGTAGATGCGCTGTAGTTATAATGTATGATAAGTGTGTTTTAGTGTTGCTCTACTTAGCTTTTGGTTTTATCGATATTATTACGTAGGCAGGTAGTAGTCACCAGCAAAGAATTAGGTCAAATCAAAACAAAGTTCTTTTTATGTAGTACCTATAATGACCATTATAGGTACTATATAAAAAGAACTAAGTGACCACTTATCACATAGTGAAATCTTTATAATAATTCGATGATGATGAATTGATTTGATGATGAAATTAAGAGATTCTTATCACTAATCGCTTCTCAAATTCGATTTCGTTCCTTCGTATTTTACGTGTCTTGTTATTACAGTACCTTCGTATTTTACGTGTGCTGTTATTACAGAAACCTATTTAACGTGTAAGCACACGTAAAGAATCGATCGTAGATATCGAAGGCAATAATGATTAAATTTGAACCTAATATATCTACCTACTAATGTTTTTCTTGTTAGTCCTGTGTCTGAACATTCTTTACTACATAATACCAAATCATTATGTTTCATTCACTAACCTACATCCTCCGTAATAGATTAAGTCAATTGTTTTTCATAATCGTTCTAAAATGAAAATATTTTGACTGAAACAGCTGATGGCATTAATTTCGCTAAATTGCCATAAATACCATCTTATCTTGACCCAAAACTTGATGACGATGTCTACAACATAAAACTCTACCCAATATCGACGCAGGTGGTAGTCTATAAAGTCGATTCTTAACTTCGCGTCGCCTTGTTCGTAAATCTGACGAGGTGAAACAACTTGTCCTCGGCCGAGCCATTTTTTGCCACTAGAGATTTGTTTGCCCGCGGTACAGGGCTGGCGGACTGTCTCGACGGAAACCCATAAACATGATCAAGTCGGGCCGACTCTGCCGCTTTTTTCCAGCGCCCCACCCGGACGTGGGCGGCAAAGAACGAGTGGGCGGTTTTGTGCACTGGAGGGGATACTAAACGCCAATCCGAAGCCGCGTTTCCGTCCGGTGTTTTG
The DNA here is from genome assembly GCA_945859665.1 of Anorthoa munda. Classification (NCBI taxonomy): domain Eukaryota; kingdom Metazoa; phylum Arthropoda; class Insecta; order Lepidoptera; family Noctuidae; genus Anorthoa; species Anorthoa munda. Next base: position 52,538,809 of record OX243893.1, on the reverse strand, counting down.
AAAAGGACAGAAAATTGAGGCAGCGGTTGGCGGTCGATATGCGGGGCCGCCTCCGAGGCGGGGCCAAATTGGCCGTCTCCTACGGCGGAGGGGCGTCAGGCGTCGGACGCGCGCCAGTCGGTGTTGAGCCTCGATCGCGTCAGGAAGGTGTAGGCCGGTCGCACTAGCACGAAGGCCCGGCATGCGAAGCGCGCGCGCACCGGCCTGACGCGCAGGAATGGCAGCGCGCCGCGCAGTCGCCGCGCACACAACCATCTGTGATACAATTCATTAACTTAATTTCATACTAGCGGTAGTAGAAATATTTATAGGAAACTAATACGTCCGTGCTAAAGACTTCGAGAGACAGTGTTTAGTGTGAAGCCGCCCATATGATCGTCCCGATGGCAGCGTATGCGCAATTTGGCTATTCATACCCGCCCGCCTCGCAGGTTAGTACAACTGTGTTAGCTACATTTATTTGGTAACTAAATCCTTGCTTAAGTTTTCTTTTTACTGTCCTGTGTTCAAACATCTGCAAAACCACCTACACTTTATCAACATTTTTTGACGTAGCCTGGTTTCAGCTGAAAATTAACTCTTTCAATAAGTAAACAACTCTAGTTTCTGACGTTTTAGAGACGTTTTTACTGTGGAAATGTGTTGATACTAAGAGATGTGCTTTATTACATATGTTATCACACAAAGAATTTTAGTCTGGTGCTTACCTACCTGTTACCCCATGCCTGCATGGTAGAGCTTGCAACTTAGATAAAGAAGTTATTTCTATAGCAAAATAACTGTAGAAAGTTTGCCCGATTATTGTTGTTGTATTGTGTACCTACATTTATACACAAACACGGAAGTGATTAGAGTTTTAACCTATCATTAGGTACACTTGTCAGGTTAACTGCAATCTGATAGATCTATGATGTTGAAACACCTGATTTATGTATGATAGGAATCATATAGATCTATATAAATAGATAAGATCATATACCTAGAGTACACCTATCAGAGTTGTATTTTACAAAGACATGAAGTCAAATGATTATTTCAATTACTTTTATGATTTGGTGGGTAGGCACTGAAAGACCCTTTGAAGTAAAGAATTTATAAAATGAAAGATACTCATCCAATTCCAATTCATACATTACCTACAGTAAACTTAGTGTAATAATTGGAAACTTAACTGAATCGAATCTACTTATGTAGATAAGTTAAATATTTAATATATATGAATAGTTTAAAATTTTGATATATATAATGCCCATGTTTCTAAATATGATATAATTAATTGAATTGAGTATCCGAATAATAATTACATATTATTCTAATGACAGTTTAAAATTTTAGTATTTTTCACACCGGTACACTGTTTACTTCGTATTATCCTACATTAGTCTTATTTTCTTCTCGGTGCTTATAAATTAAAGGTATATTGGTATCTATTAGATACATAACTTATTACGTATGTAGTAACACAATAACAACTTCGAAATAAATCTGAAGACCTTTTAAGGATTTTAGGCCTACTCTAGGCTACCTATAGTAGTTATTACCTACCTCATTATTATTAAAACATAATTTCTTCATTAAATATAATAATATTTATAATATGAATAAGTTTTTAAAATCATATTCCTAGTAAACTTATTACTTATCATTATTTTGTTATTAATATTTATAAATTGAATAATAAAAATAATATAAACAGTTTTAGTGTTATTACTAAAAAACACGTAAGCAATTAAAGGTTTGTTTTAACATCATGTTTACATTAAATAAATTTATTGATCGAATACTCGGTGAAACTTTATACTACTGACTTAATCCTAACTTAACTAAATGAAACTTTAACCACTTACGTAATCTTACTTCAAATAAGTTAATGGCCTGCTACTTTGTGGGCTCCGCTTGTTAGTAGTTTTTATTTTATTGATGGTCTATTTTTATCTATTTACACTATTATTGTTATACACAATTTTGTTTATGAGATTGTTTTTCATTCGATGTCTTTAGATATTACCTATTATTCTAATATAGTTATATTGTAGTATAGATATGAGGTAAAAAAACGTACCATGTGGTTTTAAATAATTGACTGAATAGTATGGAAGCTTTTACCCTGTCACCCACTTGTCAGTAGTATTTAGTATATAAACTTTGCTTATTTAGAAATTTGCTACTTAAGTTTTCTTTCTAGCTATTGAAAACAGATGCCTCTCATTCTCCCAGACGTGGTATTTTTTTCGTCTAACAACAATAGACTGACTTTGATACTACAGTACCTGTATAGGCCTCAGGATCAGTCTGCTTGCTGTACTAGGTTCCGTCTCATTATTTTATAAATATTAAACAACATTATTTACATGTGTTACTCATTTATTATTTAGGTAAATGTCCATGTCTCAAACTAACACTTTCTTGTCAACTGTAAAACGTGTGTGCGATGTACTACAAACAAAATAAAAAACAAGACAAGAATTATTACAATGTTTTATTTTATTTTACAACTATTTAAATAACATTTGCTTTTTTATGTTTTTACGCGGAGGTACTCTACTTGGATAGGAACAAGGCATTATTAAAAATAATACCGCGTTAGTAGGTTAGCTTAAGTACAATATTTATATAATATTCTAAGTTATAGTACCTACAGAGCCTAGCTGGTCTAACCCGTGATAATAAAATGGAATCAAACAAATAAATAGATAATGCATGCAGGTAACACACAACTGTACAAGTACTAACCAAATATTTACTAGGTATTTTTATTTTGTATTCTGCCTTAAATCCTCTAAGTATCCCTAAATAACGTTGAGACTATTGGAATAGTGAAAAAATTTAAACAGGTTGTCCTATTAATATAGGAATTCATTAATATTACCAGTCAATAAATAAACACACGTTCCGTTATTATCTCCTGACATTTTCATCACCTGTTGACGTTATAAGCCGTCGGACGGTAGTCCTTAAGTACTTGGCCCCACTAGGCTCAATTAAAGGTGTACTTAAAAAGAATATTATCTCTGAAATTAAACAGAGAACGTGTCGATAGTGTTTAACTTTCTGAAGCCAACTTTATAAAAACTATTATATTAGGACATGGTCGTATATTGTGCCTAAATGACATCATGAAAGAGTTAAGTAGTTAGTAGACATTAATGTTTAGTTTGTAAAATAACCAGATTTGTGACTACAAAGTTACGTACAAAATGACAGCGATATATACACAGAACCAAGAGAATTTTAGAGCTGAGCAGTAAAACATTAATCCTTTTTGTATCGTTAAAGTAAGTTTGGAACTAAAATTCAGAAAATATTCACAAGAATATTTTACTATTGTATTAAAAATTTATTCACTCATTAACAAATTTTATTACATTATTTTGGGTGAATTGTTGTAGTGGATTTTTATTTTAATTAGACCGCAACCCTTTTTAGTAACTTTACAAATACACACGTTGTAGATTTGTGTACTATAGGTGCACTTCTGCCCTACCTTACAAGGAATATAGTGTAATGTTATGTAAGTATACCTTTACCTATACATACAACTACATTTCATTAATGCTAGAAAAGTATTTCAAAATATCTGAATTAAGAATGAAGGCAAGTATTTGTGAAACTCTACTTTAGCCTAGAGTTTCACAAATACTTACCTTCAAATTCTTAATTCAGATAATATTTTTAAAACTAATTAAATAATACCGGAGATACTTAGAAAGTGATTTTAATATATGTGTGTTATGTTATGAAGAATCGTGTCACTATCAGTTTTTGAGGTTACTCTAATTAACTGATAAGTTAAAATGCATAGGAATGTGCCACATTATGGCGGCATAAACTAAAGAAAAATATGCCTTATCTCATATCTGTATCTAACAAAATTAATAATCTTTGAGTATTATAAATGTAAAAATAATTTATCAGGTAAACCTTCTTGTGAAAGATTTTTATCAGTTAATTCTGAAAAGCAATACTCCATGCATATTACCTACTTAGGTAATATCAAACGTAACTATAATTCTTGATTTTAACTGTATGCACTGTGGTATCTTGAATCCTTACCGCCTACCTGAACTCTCTAGAAGTGATTAGGTTCCTATAGAAACTTTATTTAATATATTAGGTGCCATTTACCTATATTAACTAATTAAAAATGTAATTGTATGTACTCTATTCTTTGTACATCCAATACATCTAATTTCACAATGTTATCTTTAATTAATGCATGTTAACAGTTAATAACCTGTATCTCTTATTGTACCTGTTGTAGGTAGGTGTGTGTAATCCGGCTAACGACTTGCTTGATCTATCAAGCAAATGTTTAGGAGGCAACTACTTGTTCGATAGACTATCTATAAAACCTTATATTAAGGACTAAGGTATTACTAACTTACCTTAAAATACGATTTCTGGATTGATGATTTTAATTTAAGTATTTGTTCAACAATACATAACTTCAAATAGGTACCCAATTAAGGAATCGGCCCTAAGAAAGTTTCGTACCATGCTAATTCATAACGGATTTATATTCCTATAGTACCTTCCTAATTCATAACGGATTTATATTCATATAAAAAAACATAAGTCGAATTCGATTATTTAAAAGGTAATTAAAAAGTTACTCTCCTTAAAATAACACAACAAGATATAATCTAAGCCGAGACTCGACAGTCGACAGACATATTGACGTTAATAGAAAATGGTAAATATTAAACTAATAATTAATTACAACAATCCCAAAAAGGTGGTGACCGATCGCCTAGTTAGATAGGATTAAAAGCTATTAAACATCTGTTTTATGGTACACAAGAGTATCGCCTTTAAGTCCCATGAGATACTGTTTATATTGGCGTGAATTTATAATCATATATTATTTAATAAGATTGTAGAGCAAATACTTCACTACGTTTAAGTAACGAAACGTTAGTATTTGACACCCGCATCAAATGATAGAAAAGGATCAAGATGGAATTTTACAAGTAGAGCAAGGTTCTGTAGGCATTTATTTTTAATATGGCTTTAATCATGATGATTTTGATTAGAAAGGCCATTTAAGGTAAATCCAATGATAGTATTTCCCGAATTACCGTTGAACGTTTTTCTTACAAATAATCACAATCCGCCTTATCACAATCCTACAAATTCGACTTAACGATTAGGTACCTAATAAGATGCTTCACGTAAAATAAAAAGAAAAAGCAGGCACGACAATAAAAAACAGTCCCAATTGTAAATAGATGACTCGGTGACAGATGAATGGCTGGACGGGTTGATAAACGAGTAATCCCATACGAGGTTCCGTTGTTACCTTTACGGGACTCCAAATAATATCAAGATGGCGCCTCTGCGAACAAATAAGATCTGATAATGTTTAGGAGCAGGTAAACTTGGCCCTTGCGTTAAATTTTGGGTTTTTATTCTTCACACATTTAGAAAAAAATACCCTAATAAAAATTCAATTTTAAGTGCTACGTATTTAGCGCTTTGGCAACAGTTTATAAGTACCGGGTACGACTGCGATCTAAACTGACTCTTGATTAAAAAAACGATTTAATCCGTTTATTGTTGAGGGCGATTTGTGTGCCAGTCAGCTGTTCCTTGCGTTTCCCCATTGCGATCTGACTGACGATAGAGATTTCACAACACGACTTCAAAGTATATTTAGTTGTGTTTTTCTGACCAATCTGGTAACTTACGCGTCCATGGCCGCCGTTCTATTTATATAAATAATCCCACTATGAGCAACCTAGAATACTAGAAGCCATATAATTTAAAAAATAACAGCATCATGTTAGTGCCGATGTAGTTTGTAGCCAGTACTTCTTATATATATTCAATAAGTCGTGATTGCATAAGACAATACGGTTATGGGTATAAAAACTTATTTATTTTCAGGCACGTCGAAAATAAGGTCTAACAGCAACTTGACTGTCAAGCTAGCTACGATCTTATTAGAACACACGCACATTGTTAATTTGGGTACTAATTATATAAATGTAACTTCATGAGTACGTACTATACGCGGATGATATAATAAAAGCGGATTTGTTCGCAGGTAGAAAGCACCAAGGACCTGTTTGTGTCGTCGTCACGAGAACAGAAAGGCACATGTGCAATCCCCACAACAATTTTCCGTCTAATTGACCGAATGCAATTGAGCATTCAAGTTGATTCGATAGCAGTTAATAGTTAATAGCCTTCTGATACGGGTCCTTTGCTAGAAAATCAAACAAACTTGAAAGAAAATTGCATTGGGTAACCTTCTGTTTGTAAACACTTTAGCTTTTTAAAACACGCACGAGTTTTTAGTTTACTTTTTTACTTTTTGTGATCCCTTCCTTCCTTTTAATTAAATCTGTGCCGTTTCATTTGTTTAAATCAAAATGTACTTTAGTGAGCCGTTTGAGCCATGGGAGTTTTTGTAAATCAACAATTACTGATCTGAAACTATTTTTTGTATTACTACTGTTTGCTCGTAAAATTATTGATTGAAATTTTGTTTTTCTGTCAAAGTACAGAATAACTGACCAAAATAGGATTTTTTAAGAACAGTTTTTAAACTATTTTTCTAGGAAACTAAGGCGCAGCCACCTTTCTAAAAGTGTTACATGTTTGCAATAAAATAAAGTTAAAAAGAAATATTTGTATTATTTTAATAAATACACATTTTTATAATTGAATTACGAGTGTGCATGTTGAAGTTGACCTGGTGTAGACTAGTTTCCTGCTGATCATTGGGTGATTATTTTTCTTTTATTATTTTGTTCTTTGTATGGAAATAAGTTCATTAATAATTTCAAACATCATCGCAACAATTATTCGGAGACTATTTGACGTTGACAATTATTGTTCAAATGAACCTTTATAAAACGATTTTTAGATGAGGATGAAACTTAATTAATTTATGGGGTGCTTATTGTAAAATTTTTGGCGGGTCAGATAGTGGGCCCTTGTAATGATTATGTTTTGATTTATGTTACGCAATTAATCAATAATAATGTTTGTCAAAAAATAAATCTTGGCTATATTTCATTGTTGTCTATCTTTATTATAACACATTAGATGTTATGAGACATGTTAGCACTAAATCTAGATTGGCTTATTCATACGAGTTCATAGTTTGACAAATTGTGAGTGATCGAACTTATGTGTGTGCGGGGTGTTGAGAGCATTTCAGTTGTACGGCCAGCCCGACAACAAGGTCATCACGCGCTTTATCAATCATATGAATCTGTGAGAGATACGGGACAGATACAAATATATCTATCTATATGAAATATGGTGTGACGATTTAGACGCGTTTACGACGGATTGGACGGAAAATGCAACGCACTGGGAAGAGTGGAAGGCTATGGGGCAGAACTTGGCCCAGCTGTGGGATAACAAATATTGATAAAAAAATAAATTGGATTCAGTTGAAAGAGACTAAACTTGGGTATGAATTTTAGTCTTCAAGTACCTGTATGGCTTTTCCGTCTTTAAATAAAATAAAAACATGACTTGCTTAATTAAATAGATACGAATTGCTACTCATGTAGATATATATTTATAATTTGAACAAAATCATTAATGGACCAAATTTAATGTGATGAAACCGAAACATTTTTCATATTCTCACATTATTTTTAATATTTTTGGTTAAAATCGAAGCTTCTAATGTGACTTGGATATATACCAAACATAGTATGCTATCTCATCGTTCACTCGAGTTCGTGGTAAAATTATATTATCAATATATATTTTTAGTTCATTCGTACGAAGTTGTGCGTTATCAATAACTGTATCTAATGATGAAAGCCATATGATCAGTTTTTTTACGAACTACAGTAACTTTATAAGCCGAAATACAGTAATAAGTAGTTGTTGGAACGGGCATAACAGTATTTTGAATTAAAACCCTTATTACAAATTACCGTTACTTGCCCAGTATTCCAATTATCTATATTTTTACCATTCCATGTCTCTGTAAAATAGACAGGCCGTCTTCTAGGTGTTTGTTTTATCACCTGTATTATGTATTATGCAAGCAAATTCCCATTTAAGTAGTTCTCTTAATAAGTATTTTGTCCCATATAGCTACGCAAAATGGCTCTACACTTTTTTGCTTATGATGAATGCGGTATTGAATTATTTATGTGTAATTACTGCACACTTCATACAAGGAATATACAACATGAGCTACATATTTTTTACTATTTTTACTTTACATACAGATGGAACAAATTGCTAATTGTTTAAGACAGTCCTTGTGTACATTCATCTTTATATGCTGGTAATTAATCATGATACGGGTTATAAATTATGACGCTTGAGCACAACAATGGGTTTTTATTCTTCAATTCCTAGACTGAAAGAACTTTCAAAGGTACCGGTGACTTTCATTTACCTACAAGGGCTTCCATTCCGCAGTAGGATGACATTAATCATTAGATCTACCTAAGTTATCCAATCCATGTATGTCACTTTACATTTGAAGTAACTTCGCTCGCAGTGCAATATCAAAACACCACATAATATCTATCTAGCAGGGGTCAGAACCGGGCCGTTTGTGGTGAAATCATAATCATTAATTCGCCGGAATTTTGTGCGAACGCAAACGTCGTGCGTAAAGTGGATCCATTTATTTGGAAATCCGGTGGGAGGTCACTGCAAAAGTCCACAATAAAAGCCGGGGCCGGTAGCACAGTTTAATTGAGTCCTCCGACCTCATAATCCGCGCCTCCGCCCCACCCGCTAAATGTTATTTATAAGCGAAACTCCAAACAGCCGGCGGCCGCCGCACCTACGCCGTGTATACATTTTAGCCTATTGTACCCCATACTGGCTGCCAGCCACTGCCGTGTTTCAGCAACGCGTCATTACTTTTACTGTTTTTCTTCGCGCTCGCTCTAAGCTGGTAATTAATTTGCAGCGATTATTGCTATTGCCTTTACGCTTGTTATTAAACTTGTCGATAATTTAAGATGGAACACGAATCTCAAATTGCGGCGTCGCGGCCGATTGCCCTTTCGCATACGCTTAGATTGTGTTTTGTTGGGAATAATTACTCGACGCGTTTCCATTCGATTTGTTAGCAATGTACAGTGCGCACAACGAACACCCGCGTCTCCATATCCGTGTAAGTTGTTCGCTTTTTATAAATTCACACTTTTAATTTTTTACAATATATATTATGTTTTAATCCTACTTTTTCACTTCAGCTTTAATCCGTTGTTTTTTGTGTAAACTCGTATTTATTTTTATAATTTATTATTTAAGTATTTCTTGGATCTAGTATTTGTATGTCCACCTATATTCTAATAATAAATTATGCTAGTTGCGTTGTATGCCCACCGGTTCGAAGTTATTTTGTAAAGGTTAATTTGTGTAAAACTATTTTGTTCAGTAATTGCTGCCGGCTATAAAATATCTAATAACAGACCTGATGTTATTATTTATTTTTGTAACAAATAACCCAGGCCTTTTTATTATTTGGCTATTAATCGTAGTGTTATCGCAATTTCATCAGGTGGACGAGCAATTAAACGAAATACCTACCTAGCAGATGACATTTTTATCCGTTACTTTAAGTTGTAAAGTAACATTAACATACTTTTACGCTCTGTCGGCTTCGAACGTTGCAGAATTAATGCCCAATGGACGCCGATTGAACATGTGGCGAGTCCATTGCTCGCATGGCAAGAGCCATAAATGAAGTACCCGCCGAGTATTAACTACTGGGAATTTGGCCATCGGAATTATCGGCGCAATCCGCTTGACGATAATTGAATGGAAGCGCGTTAAATAACCATTAATTGTTGTCGCGAGCGCGATTGATATTTATCGGCGGTGCGATCTGTGGGCCCCAAGGTGCGGCCGGTGCATCTCTAATGGCGACGCTCCGCGCACACGTCCGCGCGTGTGTCACCCGCCGACGCGTCATTTCGTCGTGTTCCGATAGCCACGCACGACGCGAACCCGTTTTTCGTGACAACGTGCGTCACGCACACACCTCATTTCAATTTTACTACAAGAATCGAGCCGTTTTATCGCGGCCTAGTCATAATCGTTGTTTTCGCGAACGTTCATATTCCAACTTAGTATACTTCACTCGACATTCCGACGCCTAGTGTGACACTAGACATTAATACCCACATGACATATTGTATATTACAATGTAGACACATTATACGACGCTATGCTCCGCACAGCGCACCGAGCCCTGGTACATAATAATATTATGTCAGTGCAGTGTAATATGTACTCTCGACGACACATTATCGTGAGGTAGAAAGGTGTTTGTGCCTTAAAATAAAGGAGCATTTCTGTGGAGCTATTACTTTTAGAGTTTGCTCGGCTTGTGGGTGCTCCATACTAACAGAAATACAACATGAATTCGTGGCTATCATTCCTGTTTCGAAAAGAAAGTGAACTTTGTGCTCGACTGTACTTAGGTAGACGGACGCACAGTCGCTCAGTGTGAGACAATTTTTCTGCCACAGCGCTGCAAAGCGCCACATAATATTTCCAAGGAATGGCGCTTGAAGATTTATGTTTATGATACGCATAATAGTGGCGTCAATTGAAAGCTGGCGGCGAAGGAGACGACCCCTTTTGTGTTCCGTCTCGATGCGTGGATGTTTTGTGATGTCTCCACCCATTACTGTGATATTTAAATAGCGCTTAAGGGCCATTATGACTGACCATTCAGAAAAAAATATGTTTCGTTATAGCTATACGATGCTACTGCGTTTACGCTTTACGAGCGGGATGAGCTTCAGGTTTTACGGTTACTACATGTACCTAAGCATATTTAATTATGATGTTAGAGGCGTACGAAGAGGAGAAAGTAATTCCTACTCAAGTAGCGACTGTTAAAAATTAGAAAATTTGTTATTTAATGGTTCGACCTCGGCGAGTGGTCAGGTGGAGTGAGCACGCATGTAGAGCGCTGCGCCCGCGCAGTCCGCGTAGGCCCCTCACGCGCCCTCGCTCAAATTAAAATACGACTCCCGTTCGTCAAGCGTCTCAAAAGAAACAAGAGTGGCGTTTACAGCCCAATCATTATAATGATCGGTTATCGATTTGCTGTATGGCGTGTTTTTCTAAAGGACCAAAATTTTGTGCGTCCGATTACGCGCCGCTGCGCTGCTGCGCTGCCCGCCGGCTATTCCGTAATCTATTCCTACCGTCGTCACGATATCGTCGACTTATCTTCGTCGTTCACTCTTATAATTTGGAAAATTCATATAATAACATCTGATAACAATCTAATTATTATAATGTCCTCTTTAACATATCCCGTTGGTCGGGGCGAAATTGGAACGAGAGACGGACCTTCGGGACGAGATAATGCCTTTGCTAATGTAATGGAAATTATGAGATCATCTTTATGCCTTTCAACTGTGCTTTTAAAATAAACACATTACTTCGAGTTTAGCGTCGGTCCGGCGAGTTTGTAGCGGGGATTCCGTGTGAACCACGCTTTATATTCAAATGCACAGTCCGCACAGGTAGCTAATGATTTTCAATTAAAATAATTTGGAAATGATGTAGATAGCTTTTATTAGTCTTTATTAATGTCCACTAACAGAAGACTGAAGACTGTATGGAAATCCAATACATGTTTCCAGATAATAAAAGTTAACATTGAATAACTAATTAGCAAAATAGAGACTGACGTGTTTAATACATATTTATAACTTTATAAGTAGCAACTAACTACCTTGAGTGTGGTTTAGTTAGTATATTGCTCGTCAGTCAGACTGTACTTACCTTATAATTTACTTACCCGTATCTTATTTTATAACAACACGGTCATCGCATTCGAAGCACACACTCACACTCAGACATCCCACACTATTTTGTTACGATAGTTCTAAAGGAAGTGCACCAATAGACATACCTGTATTAGGATCAGTTTCAGAAAAATCCTTTGCATTTTTTTAAAGTTAATATGCTACACCACATACCGCTGCTTGTTAAAAAATAAAATTGTATTTGTTAATTTAAAAATTAAATAAAAGATTGAACCAAAACAGTGATTCTTGGCATTTAAATAAGGATCTGCTATCTATGCCGTTATGAACTGACTATTTGACGAAAACAGCGGTTTATGTTATGAATTTGTTCAGTGATCCAGCTGTGAAAATACGAACGGTGATATAAAACAAAAGACGTATCGGATACGGGATAGGATATGATAGATGGACCCATTTTGCGCACTTAGACTCACATTTGGTCCGTTGTGCGTGCGGGTCGGGTCTCCACTACGCGGGCCCAGTGCATGTTAGTGGATGTCACATGTCTTCGAATTTTTGGTTCTAAGACATGCCGGTTTCCTTACGATGTTTTCCTTCACCTTTTTGAGAGCAGTGGTGATGAAATAATTTACACAAAGTAAAGCGCCTGCCTGGGTTAGGGTTAGGTTAGTAGCGGCCGTTACCACTGGGCCACCACTGCTCTAAGACGTATCGGATAATTTTTTCTATATGCTATCGTTTCTGCAGCTATAGAAATAACTTCATATTTAGATATAAGAAATTCAGTCCGACGTGCCCCTAGCCATCATCAATATGTATGAAGGCTGACAACGAATCGGTATGAAGGACAAGCGGTCGCACGGACACTGTCGAATCCGCCCTCGTCCGAATCTCATCAAATATTGACGGGAGACTGAAAGCTTCCCATCGGTTATATAGGTACTAGGTATACATCTACTTACGCCATATACCTTCATCTCTAGTTCTGTGTAGGTACATGACGACGCGCATAGTAAATGAGACCATGCCTCAGTCCAATTATATTCGGGTATAAACATAATCAATGTATGCTGATCAGCGTGACCAGTTCTATTTGGGATCAAGTGTTACCAAAATAACCAACTATCTACATGAAAGGGTCAATCAGTCTATGAATGCATAAAATTTTGAACGGATTCTCCTTCATCGGGTTTAATTTATTCGGCCAGATTGGCAAATTACATTATGCGAAAGTTTATTAGTTTGGCTAATGGACGAAATGACAAAGTTTGAAGTGAAGGCGGTTCGTGTAGATACAATAATGGAGGTTTGTGGATTGACGTTGTTTTCCTTAAGGCGCAGATTCCTTTGAGTAGCTGATTTTAAAATTTGAATCACGTCTAAATGGCTAGTCGTAATTTTTTGGAAAAAAAATATGTTATAATTGACCATTTTCTTAATGATTTGATCTGAGCACTGTCGTAATTTTTTGGAAAAAAATTATGTTATAATTGACCATTTTCTTAATGATTTGATCTGAGAAAATTTTGAGTTTTATTCGTATAACATAGTGTAATTAATTTGTAAAGTTATGTGTAAAATGGACTATATGTCTTAAGACGACGACTAACGCCAACGACCTTGAGGGAAAAAACGCGCACACGTTTCACACCCGCGCGATCCAAAATTTAGTAATTTTTTGTACTTTCCTTATTACTCGAGACTTTAAAAAAAAGCCTCAGATCAAAATGTAGATAATTAAATTGTCTTTGAGATGGTGTCGATTTCATTAAAATACGCCCCGCGGTTTTGGTGCGATTGTCGTGTTTTTGTCCATTTTAGACATAACTTTATAAATTAATTACACTACGTTATATGAATAAATCTCAAAATTTTCTTAGATCAAATTATTAAGAAAATGGTCTAATGTAACATATTTTTTACAAAAAATTATAACTAGCCGTTTAGACGTGATTCTCATTCATTTTAAAATCAGCTACTCAAGGGAAACTGCGCCTTAAGTCATAATCATGGCTCATTAAAAAGGACACTAACAAACATCGATTGAAGTAATTTATAAAACGTGAACTAACGCAACTAAACTGGTTAGATCATTAAAGATTTTTAGCGAGCATTAGCTTAAATCTATAAATACTGAGGATTTAAATGGAGAATCTTCATATATCTTGAACACAAAGACTTCAATTGAAAGCTCATTGCGTGGAGAGTTTCAATAAAACGGGCGAAGTTGAAAATCAATACGGAATTTTAAACATTAATAGACTACAAGGGCTATATTCTTTCTAGCGTTTGAAATAACGATAAAGGAAATTTGTACAATAAACTCGTATTAATCCGGAAAATCAATAATTTTTCACAACATTAATGTGAATCTGTAGGTACCTATTCGATTCAATAAGTATATAGGTACCTATTTTATTAGGATGAAGAAAATTGATAGGTACCTAGTCAATAACTTACTGGTAGCTGTTGGAGAAAGAAGAAAGGTTAATGAAAGGCGTTTTTGTATGTATAATTAAGAATTTTACTCGTTTAAACTTTTCCATCATGTTGATTTTACACTTTTAGACTTGTCCATTGGCTTTGACAGAATTTGTTAAAACATTTTTTTTATTTGATAAAACTACTTATAATACCTAATTAAAGCCGGATATTAATCTAAATAAGCAACAAATTCATTAATTTCCAAGCCCTTTCTGAAGTCCCTGAATTATGATTTTGCTTTCAAAAAGGATAAAATGTGAGCGATGTTTTTCTCCAATGCCACATTTAGAGACAAAATCAGATTCCCAGACTCAATAATAACGATTCGACAATGTTTTTAAAGAATTGATGAAGTTACCTTAGGACGGTCAAAAAAATTAATATTGGGTACTAATTGTAATAAAACCTTCACTTTTAAGTAATTATTTTTTAATTTGTCGTCAATAGATAGATCTATATCGTTCACGTCTGCGGAATTCCGATGGATGATTTAATTTGAGCCTATTTTAATGAACAGTGAATTCAATTCTAATCACAAATTTCAATTGCTAAAATACCTAACCGGTTTTGTTAATATGAGATACAAGCCCTTAATAATTCAATGCGGTGCCTATTAGGCTTATAAAAATTCTTAACGTTAAATTCTGGAACATTCCGACAAGCACGCGATAGCTGACGAGTTTGCAATGGGGACTTTTTACTAGTTAGCTATGTCCTAGTATTGTGACGCATGCAACCGTTCAACCCCAACTCGAGTCTTTCGTACGTTATTTTTAGGGCTTCGTACCCAAAGGGTAAAAACGGGAACCTATTACTAAGATTCCACGATCCGTCTGTCTGTCTGTCCGTCTGTCACCAGGCTGTATCTCATGAACCGTGATAGATGAAATAGCTAGACAGTTGAAATTTTCACAGATGATGTATTTCTGTTGCCGCTATAACAACAAATACCAAAAACAGATTAAAATAAATATTTAAGTGGGGCTCCCATATGCCATACAACAAACGTGATTTTATTGCCGTTTTTTGCGATAATGGTACGGGAACCCTTCGTGCGTGAGTCCGACTCGCACTTGGCCAGTTTTTTTATAGATTTGCGTTCTGGAGTTAATCTATATCTATACTTCTATACTTTATCTATACTAATAATAATATTATAAAGCGGAAATAATTTTTTGTTGGTTTGTTTGTACTAAATAGGCTCCGAAACTAATGGACCGATTTTAACCATTTTTCACCAATTGGAAGCTAAATTATCAAGAATTAACATAGGCTATAACTTATTTTCAAAAAAAAATTGAGATCCTTAGAAAATTGCAATAATGGAACCCAAAGTAGCACATTTTTGCCTATAAAATTCATTATTTGGTGAGCGCTGAGAAAACTATTGATGATACATAAAAATTATGTAGGACATAATTAAAGTACTCATTATTACCTACAAAAAAGTTCTGGAGAGTATCATAGTTAAGTCACAATAGGAGCGTTTCTGTTCTAAAATTTAATTAGATCGCCGGTAGAAAGAAAAGTAAGTTACATTCGTATCGTAGTATTAAATTAATTCTTATTCAAATAAATAGTTTAACAAATTGATAGATAGGTAAGTAGTAGGGTAGGATAGATAGGTATGTAGGGTGGGGTAGGTAGGTAGGATAGGGCAGGGTAGGTAGGTGGCCAGTTGACGGGAGCGAAGCCGCGGGGGACAGCTAGTACATATTATAAGTTGACTTTAACTTACAACGACAAAATCTCGTTTTAATAAAACATATTACAACAGTTTTCAAGTTTTTCATCAATATATCTATAGATATATAAATATATATATCTATACAAATATATATATCTATACAAATAAATAAAATTGCGGTGAAAATAAAAGATTTTTACTCAATGCATATGAAAATTATATATAGGGTGTATAACAAAAACATATGGTTGCGTATAACAAAAACGTTTTTATAGTTTTTGTCTGTTTGTTCCGGATATCTCCGAAATGGTTGGACCGATTTTGTCGGACTTTCACTGGCAGATAGCTGATTATGAGGAGTAACTTAGAATTTTTTATTTTGCGAAAATTATTTGGATACCGCGTAAAAAATGAATTACTTTATTTTTTTGGTTTTACGATCTTAACTTTATTTTAGTTTTACGAGTTTAACACAGGTGAAATCGCGGGTAACAGCTAGTAAAGTTGATAAGTATCTGTATATGTAAGTGAAGGTTTCGTGTATCTACCTTAAAATATTCAATTATTATTTCCAGCCTGAACTGCTTAAAACTAAAATGCTAAAATGGAAATTCTCAAAACATTAATTTATTGTTTGTGTGGAAATGAAATAGACTGGCTAGAAAATGTAACAGAAAAGGCAAATTTTAACAGTCGGTTGTACCTATCTGACACGATATTTTTTAGGTTTTGAGCATGAAAATGCATAAAATATTACACGGACTTTTAACGCACTATAAACGAGATGCAATTTGCGTTTGACCATTTTTGAGAGTTTCGTACCCGCGGGGTCTAAACCGAGACCTATTGCTGTCACTCACGTATCCGTGTCTGTCTATCCGTCTGTGTGTCCGTCTGTCTGTAGTCTGTCACACATGTTTAACAGCCAAACGGTTGGAGCTACAGTCTTCAAATGTTCACAGTATAAGCATCTTGCTGACCAAAAGCCATACTAATTACCAATTTCTTTTTTTTTATATTTTTAAGGGGGCTCCTAAACAGCAAAAGCGGATGGGAATTTCTTTTTTCCTTCCCTATCTAGTGAGGTGTCGTTCCTTAGAGCGCGATGAATAAATAAATGCAGTCATTTATTTGTTTAAAAATAATCGAAAACAAAGTAATGAGGAGCCACCAAAGTCAGCTTTTTTTTACAAAATTTTGTGCTGAAGAATTTTTTAAGTGGCCATTCATCCATGAACTTCAAATTGGGTGATAATGTTTATTACAAATTTTACACTAACATATACCAATATATATACATACATCAGATTATCTTTCAAATTTCCAAATTTTTCCCATTAAAACCAACTTGTTTTTGCGGCTTGGCACGGAATCCTAAATTTACGAAGTCCAACATGCACTAGGCCGGTTCTATTAATATTTTTTACAACAAAATTTGCATTGAATAAAAATGGTTCGCGATTTTAATAATTAATTTAGTGTTAATGAAATTGTAAAAATAATGTAAATTAAAAGTCCTGAGCACGTTCCAAAAATAAAATATCAATAAGTTGTTAAAAATAATAAGTAAAACATTAATAGGCAATGCCATTACGTCGTATCAAAACAGCACTTCGCTTATAAAGCCCCTTAATTGTTTTTCAGCATGTAAGTAGTCTAAAGTGAATAAGATAACCGATGTCAACCCGGGCCATATTAACAACTGGCTACGTTACTTTCACCCCCCTCTTCAAAACATCTGATATCGCCCACATAAAACATTAATCCGAAACCCTCTCTTTGCTCAACACTCTTCATTTGACAGATTGGACTAAATTACTGAAGCTTTTTTATTTAATTTAAGGGTAACAGCAATCTTGGAGTATTTCTATTTGATAGCTTGTTTGTTCTGTCTCGCTGAGATCGCTCTTCGTCCAAGTAGTTTTTATTGGAACTTTTGTTGACCGAAGCAGTCAAGCGTCGGCGGAGCTTTGCCCCCTTTGTACACAGTGACATAATATTGCTTATATTTGATTTGATCAGCCCTCCGGACGGCACAGGAAGCCCCGTTATTGCTCTTTCCCTCGCGTTTTTATTAGCTAATAAACGATCGTTACTTTTTCTTAACAAGTGTCTAATTTATTATTGGATTAAATTAGTGATGCTCGTCAAAATTCACTGACAATTTTGCAAAGAAAATTGTAATGTGCCGGTACCTACTGACTATTGTTGTTAAATCCAGGAATTCAGTGGTAACTAGTTATCTTACTAATCTTAATTTATAAATGTGAAAGTTTGGATGGATGTATGTTTGTTACTCAATCACGCTAGAACGGCTGAACGGATCTGGATTAAATTTGGCACGGAGTTTTTATCCCGGTATAATATTCTCTTGGGATGATAACACAATTTTCACGCGGGCGAAGCCTCTGACAGAAGCTATTGTTTTATAATCTCTGAACTTCTTTAGGACTGGCGGGCTTAACTTTAACTTTTTTTACGTTATTGCAATAAGCTGTTTCATCATCATCGGAAAGATGTCCACTGCTGAATATAGGCATCCATCCCCCAATTGTGGCCACATTGACACCGGTCTTGTGCGTTTCGCATAACCTGTTTATCAGTAACAATTTTTTCTTTTTTATTTACGTAATAAATCTACAAGTAATAAATTGACCATCTTCTAAGCGTATCGATGGAAAATATATAAAAATATTATTGTGTTTGTCACAGAATTCAGCCACGGTAACACTAACACACTCCAATTGAACTTGAACTGGATGTCATTATTTATCGTAAAATAAACATTTTGCGTGACTTACGTGTGAACACAGCGAGATAATATTTTTCTAAGTGGCAATAAAAGCACATGTAGGTACATCAAATAATCATGATATTTACATTGTTAACTTAAAACATATTCAAACACACTGACACATACACAAGTTCAATTATGCACGACTACCTATTCTCTATACACCAATAGGTACATGACTAATAGCTTTGTGATTCATAGTACTGACAGCAGTACAATTATCTGTCAACCAATATCAATACATATAATAAATCTAAAAAGTAGTTTCTGTACTTACATCAAAAATATCTCCAAAAACATAGCCATGGTTTTAAAGGATAACCTACAGAAGCCATTTCTAGCATTTTTGTCTGTTTTGTTGTGCACGCATCCCGTAAAATGTACTGGTTTCGTATTTAGAGAACTTCTATACATCAAAATTGTGCGTATCTTGAAGTATTACTTAGTTTTTGTTTCACCGCAATCGGTTCACTCTATCAAAAGTTAGATGAATTTAAAGTGTTCATGAAGTAAAAAACACAACAGACGCAATTCAGCATAGATATCCATGCAATTCAGTTACTCGGACAGGTGATCTCCAAATTCGATAGATGGCGTTGTGCATTTGACGTCAATTCCGAATGGCGGTGATAAGATTCTCCGCGGAAGAATGACCAACAAGAAAAATAAAATGTTAGTAGGGAGTGTAGGCAGTTGACGGTAGCGAAGCCACGGGCACAGCTAATATATAATATATATGGGCGGTTTATATAATGTACCACGTATATAATGTACAGGTTAATATTGTTCATAGACAATCGGGTACAGCGCGGCGCGATTATCGAGCGGCGTGCGATTGATATCGAAATCACAATTTCATACCTAAATATCGTCGTTATCCATAATGACATAGTGTGTACGTGTGTTATCTTGGACTATTACTAATTACACGTATGCACGCAAGCAGTGATAGCGCTGTTTATACAAATATGGCGGTCCAATAAGCGGTTAGCTCTTTGTAATTGTAGCTCAGATTAATCGCGCCGTGTTCGCCCCGACGACTGCTTACTCTAATTTCACGTGTTCATAATATCCACGAGGATGCTACTTTTATTACTTTTTATTTTCAAAACCTTGGAAACTGTTTCCATTGGTGATTGTTTTAGAATATTATCATCAGCCTAAGACAATATTGCTTCCTCAAAAAATGTTGTGAGTTGGTCAGTTAAACTTTCCAGTGTCACCACCAGTATTATCAGCCATTGGGTTGGCCTCTATCATATCTTTATTTAAACAACCTTTAAAAATGATAGTTAACAGTTTACACGCATGAGTCAGAGCTTTCAGCTTGGAACCCACAATTCCCATGTAAAATTGAAGGCCAACAAAGGTACAAGACTTGTCTCTTTGAAGACCTCGCTCTGTTTAAAGAAAACAAGTTGGTGTACTCAAACGGAGCGTCATAGGTGAAGTGGGGTCCAATGTGTGCACAGTATCTTATGCTATTATTTCTAAGTCAAGCCGGCCCCAATGTTTAACCAAATCTGTTTACGTCCCCGTTCCCTTTAGTCTTTCACCGCCTAAACTACACTTATATTTATTAAATAAAGAAATTCATATTTGCTATATCAAGAAGGCTGAAGTGCCTTGTCTGAACCCACTCTTTCATCTCTACTCAATGGGCCTACATTGTGTTTGCTCTTTATACGAGTAGGTATATATGTAGGTGTATACCTACACAATACACAGTGCTTACATTTGCGTATGGATATTTCGTTTATCGTTGCGATTGTTTGCAGTTCCAATGAAGTAATTATAGCTTGGAACTTTTTGATTACCACTAGCAATCAGGAAGTTTTACGATTGATTTATACCCACATTTAGGTACTTACCTAATATCTAGAAAACTGCCAAAATCTAATGTAAAGGTCAAACACCATTCATTACGTATCAACATGCTGTAGGTCTAGGAGAGAGATACGAGTCTACTACGTTTAAACCTATATCATTCACTAAAATTATTTTTATGATGTTGTTTTATAAATTTGCTGTGATTAGATAAAAGCTACAATTTCAGCTTTTTGATTTGTTTGTTAGATTTGTAGACAAACCTACGTAATTATTACTGCTGTAATAAGTAGGTAGCTGGCTAGCCGCAGTAATAAGAATTGAGGAAGTGAATAAGACTCGTCTATTCATTACTAACAACACAAAATTACGATGAGTTAAACAAGACGTTACGATTAACAAATTGTACCGATCACGTCGTTAATGTGATCAACGGAGCGTTAACTCAACTCTTCATAATATGTTTACTAATTATTTCCATGAAGTAATTCGAGAGTATCTCCAGTCGGACGGGACGATGGGCGCGTCACAGAGATGCTCAGATTAAGCGGATGCCCCTGATATTATCTTACCGCGCTGCCCTAGAAATGGAATTAATTTGCATTCGTTTAAAAATAAACGCACAAGAAAGCGCTCCACTTGTTAGGTGTGCTCTCAAATCGACCGAGTAACTATATTTTTAACTATTAATTAGCTTGTGGTTGTCGTTGAGTTTCAGAAATCATAAGATCAGACTTAAAGGTTTATTTATATTTAATTCTAATGAAGATGATCATAATATAAAAGTAGTTAAGGGCCCTTATCACGATCAGCTATATAATTTAGGGTACTAACTTCTATAAATTCTGTACATAAAAGTTTTTGGTTACCTACTAACGCGTAAGCGACAAGTTTGCTACGTGTTGCATGTGTCGCTTGCAAGTCGCATGTTGGTCACCGAATACCTATAAATTAAATTAAATCTAATACTTAGAAAATAATTAGGCAATTTTTATTTAGATATCGTACTCGTAGCAACAAGATTGTAACATTTTTTTTTATACTTCAAAAAAAAAAACAAAGAAAATACACAAGTATCACAGTGATGGATGCATTGCGGGCGTAGTTGGGTTCAAACTAGCCTACCGATAAAATTTAAAACTAGATAAAAACTCGTTTTTACGAGTGCGTTGTAGTTTTTATTTGGTTTAATAAAACCATTTATTCCTAATTGCTGAAACAAATGTCGTGGTGGCTCAGTGGCGACCTCGATTCTCATTCTCGTGGTTTAAATCCGGGCAAGTACAAGTACCTACCTACCAATGTGACTTTTTCAAGTCATTTATGCACTTCCTAAGTTTATCCTGACAACGTCAAAAAAAACATCGTGAGGAAACCTGGACTTATCTTATTAATCTTCCTAACAGTCGTATTACAAATATGCAAATTTGGATGGAGGTGTGTTTGTTACTCAATCACGCTACGAACGGCTGCACGGATATGGATGAAACTTGGCACAGACATAGATTATAATCTGGAATAGCAGATAGGCTAGATAGGCAGATTGGACAACTTCTGACTTTCACGTCGCCGAAGCCGCTGGTACAAGGTGGTAGTTTAATAAACCAAAGTCGGTATTCGCCAACCCGCATTGAGTAAATGTGGTGTACTGGTGATAAATGCTTGTGCCCTCTCTGTTTGAGAAGAGGCCTTTGTCCTGCATTGGGACAATAACTTTTATTGATAAAACAATTGACCATCACCTTTAACGCAAAATAGTTTTAATAATTTTGTTTTTACATACTTTCTGCCTACCTCCATGGGAAAAAGGCGTGAGTTTATGTATTTATGTATGTATATAATTTTGTTTTGTTCCGCTAATTTCAAATTGATCCTGCATATTATGTAGGTACCTACCTGAAATCGGTAGTGTCAGCTGACACAAAACCTGAATCGCAATGTAATAAGAGGAAATGTTGTTCCAGTTGCTCGTGGGCAGCAGCGGGGCGGGCACCGGCGGCGCGGCCACCTCGCCGGATGGCGGCTCCAGCTCCGCGGCACCGCTGTCGCCTGGCGGCTCGGGCGTGGCCGGCGGCGCGCTTTCGCCCGGCGCCGGCAGCCACGCCAGCACCCCCGCCGCCTCCTGCTGCGACACGCCGCGTCCCATCATCACAGACCCGGTCTCCGGCCAGACCGTCTGTTCCTGCCAGTACGACGGCGCAAGACTCGCCCTCTCCTCCTACCCACGCCTCTCCAGCGCCGCTGTCGGCGTCTACGGAACACCATACCCTTCGACAGACCAAAACCCCTACCCCAGCATTGGTGTCGACAGCTCAGCGTTCTACTCACCGCTGGTATGTATTGTTACTCGCATCAAACACCTAGAAATTCATCAAGATCATCGTTATTAAATTTAATACGACCGACGCAAAACATCACATTCTAGGATATTTTTAGATGACCATAATTGAATCTCAAGTCATGACACGCAGAACAAGTATTAAGATTCAATATTTAATGTTATTTTATCTAACGAACAAATTGCTGTCGATGTTTATCTTAGCTAATTGAGAAATATAAGGCGCTGTTCTTCGTGATAATACCGCTCCGCTTGAAACGTCACAATCGGATATATCAGTAATTATGATACAGTTTATTTCATAGTTGCCATTAGCTGAGTCAAGCTGTTTACCTCCTAAAACAGAATGAACAGACTGCAAATTGGTACGAATAGGTTTGCCGTTTACCCGTATACGAACCAAGGTTTATCGCTCTCGACTGCGATACAACGTGTTTGGCTTTTCTGGCGTGGCGTGCGAGCCACCGGCGAACCGGTCCGGGCGCGCTGGGCCAGAAAACCACCGACACCTCGCAGACCCCGCCGCCGCCGCTGCCCTGTCACGAAACATTAATATTTAAACTCAAAAATAAATTCAAAAAACGACCGCCATTATTATACTAATTACACTATCTCAGTTCAGTTCTGAAGGATACTTTTACGTTGTTTCAAATGACACGAAATTTCTCGTTGTGTATTTTCCTTCTTCCACTTTTAAATTATGACAGTTGGCGAATGCGTTTTTCATAAATTGCAATAAGTATCCAATTTGTGGTCAGCCAAAGAATGGTTGGAACTGCTGCTCGGTTAACACCTTGTCTGAGCAAAGGGGACAAATGGGCGGTCGGTTTATGCGGCACCCATATCCTTATAAGGCACTACAGTCGCCGAAGAATCGAATATACCCGAGCTACCGCATGCTTGGAACAGGCTTAGCAGCGTAAAGTTTGCAGAATTATCACTATACATAAAGCATTAATTTGTATCTACGAGTACTATTTTATTTCTTTTACTGCGATATGTTTTACCAATTCTTCGATTTAAGCCATTCCCGTGAAACACATGTGAAATCCGCTAAGCCCAGAAAATCCTATTGAACGAATCAACCGTTCTTTTTTCTTTTTCGAGAGGAAATTTATATGGCTTAATCGTGAACCGCTGAAACATTCATAACGGAAGCGCTCACTAAAGATATGAGTGACGCTTGGCAAGATTATGACATTATAATGTCTTTTGAGTGTTTTTCGTCACGGCTATTCACATAACACGAGTGCTATTGTAGAACATCTTTTACTTAAAATGGCGTCGATTTAGGCTTTAGTTTCTCTTATTAGTACCTACTGAGTGGTTAGATTTTTACTAGAATATTATAGCGTTCTTTGTTAGACCAATAATGTTCTGCCTCTCGACTCGCTTAAGTAGTTTAAATCAAATGACTAATAAATCTTGTTACACACGTTTTCAGCGGAGCCTTTGGCAACACATAGTCTTGAACGATAATTCGTTCAGTATTTTACTCAAACTTCATGAAATACAAATTTTGTGTAAGATGCGAAAACAAAAAAAAGATGAGTTCATTCAACTCACAATTATAATATAATTTGGTAACTTTATTGTTTGTTGGTAATTGTGGATGCATCCTAAACCGCCGGCAGTGAGATCTCTATCTGTCATTTATTTAACGAAGCTGGTACGTAGGTACGCTCTGTGACCCTGCATGTTTAATAACAGGTGTTTAAATGTATGTATACTGTCATTGTGTGTCCCTGTTCATACCTAACTCACGACAAGCCCGGCCGGTTCCGTGCAAGCGACGATTTAGCGAACAATGACGACGCTCCACCGCAAATACACTTGTGTCTGTTTCTGGCTATGTAAGTCTTCACCTACCCACACACTAAATACAGCCGTAAATACAGCTCAACAGAGTGTAGTATTGCTTGGCCCTCGTTGAAACCGTTGCGAGGGAAAATATTCAACTGCCATTTTTGTACACGGGCAACTCCGGTGGCGGCGTCTGTTCGACTTGCGACTTACAATACGAGCAGCGCCATCTATTGTATGCGTTTGATACCAATAAAAGGGGTTTGTTTGTGTAACCGCGTTTAATGACATGAAGTTTAAGGGTTAAGGGTTTATTAAGATTTCGTAGTTTCACGCTGAAGATTTATCAGGCATTAATTGTGTGAGCTTTTTTTGTTTGTAAACAAATAACATATACCTAAAGCTGACTAAGCAAAACGAAATAAATAATTTAAATTACTTACAAAACAGGCTTTCGATTCAAGCTTGTCTTATTTATCTACAAGCCGACCCGATAGACGTTTTCCTAACCAAATAGTTCGAACAAAAACGTCATATTGAGATGCCCGTAAATTCTGCCAAATTTTTATCTTTACCGGGCAGCTTGTACGATTTTTCTTTTCTCAATAACCAAAGCCATTTTCAAGTGATGCGTTTACCAACATACAAGCATTTCATATTTTATAGGTTGGTATGTAACTACTACATATATATATGCATTTCACTTGTTTTAATGCGAATGGTGAAATTTTCCAACTAAATTTCACTACACATTTGCAAATACATTCAATTCCTACTTATATAGTCAAGGTGTGACACAAACTCCAACCAATCTGATTAAACAATATAATGCACAAAATCAATGTAAACCTGTATCCGTTCCGGGAAATAGTATAATAAATGAATAGGCAATTGTGATAGCTTCAGGGTGACTCTATAGTGCTATTTAACATGTTAAGTATTTCTACCAGTTATTTCAAAAGAAGGTTAACATAAATGTTGTTTTATTAGCAGGTTATAAGCATCGGGCGCTACGCAATTAATTTTTATGTAGACACAATAAAACGAATAGTGTTCTCCTTTGAAGATAAAGGCATAAATACTTCATAAAACGTGATAAAAATGTTAATTAATATTTAAGAAACTGATGGCGAATCGTGAAGGCAAGCAATAAAATCTCTCATCAGTCGTTCGAAAGCATGTGCAACAGCATGTGTCCTGCTACATATACGTTTATCTCTCGTTTATTGCAAACGGAAACCTCAGACGAACCCTTCTGCCATACAGCATTATAGCCCATTGATAGATATATGACGCGACGTCCCAAATTAACGAGCGCAGGGCGAGCAAACCACGTCATATCCCCCACATCAATAAGAACTGTATCAAACATTTACGCAGTTCTCTACTCATCATAGACAGTGACAGTTCAATCAAATTAAAATATACCGATAAGAAAACAAGAAAAGTAAACCGATGAGACGAGCTTTCGCTTTGCTCGGTTATAAAACGTAACAAAACGCCAATTTAAATACATCCCTAATCTTAAGTCAAAGAGAATAAGTTTAGAAAAAGAGACCAGAAATTCAATTAATGGAGGGTATCGGAGCGGGACGCAAGACGTGCAGGAGCCTTGTGGGACGGAGAGGGAAAAAATAAATAAAAGTCAAGAGAAATCAGGCGAATTGAGAATAGCCATTAAGGTGTTAATGAGGGTCTTATTAAGCCGTCTCCTCCCCGTGGGTGGTCTGCCTGTAGTGCTCGCTTTGTTCATTAATCACTGCAGATTAAATTTCGACTTAATTATCAAATGTGTATCACGAGCAACAATGGACGATGAAGTTTTGATAATGTCATCTTTTTTTTTCGTGAGTTAGTTGTCTCGTATCGGCGATGTGCAATTTGAGTCACATTATGCACTAATTTTATAAAATGGGGCTTAAGGACTCAAGATATTTTTTTTGTAGATTGCGTTGATATGTCTGGTGTTAAAGAGTTGCTTCAATCGTCATGATTCTCCGTTTCCGTCAAGTAGATCCGCTGTCTGAAAGTTTTCAGTTCAATTCTATTGAGTTAGCTATGGCCGTCCAAGTCCATTGTTGGATGAGATGATGATACCTTTCTCAAAATGCTCTCGCATTGTCTCTCTACGGAGTAGAGATTCTCAATTTAGTGTCGAAAGCGATGTAGAGTCTACTTCTCTCTCCTTCTAGATTTAGCACAACCAGAATAGTACATATATCTAACAAACTATAATATCGTTTTTACACTTCAAAAGCATTGTGAAATATTACAAATTTAATAGGTACTACGACCGTGGTACATCAGCGAGACAGTAGTGTTCCCACAGGGTTCTAAAAACTTGGCTAATAGTCCACTTAACGCTAATAAAAGAGTTTATAGAAGCTCGTGGCTCAATATGAGTAGCCACACTAGGTTCGATCTTCGAGGTCAAGCAACGCTTGCCGAGGTCGAACCGTGGATGAGTGACCATCCTTTTCTTACTAAGACTTCTCCGTGTCTCGGCAAGCACACTAAACCGTTGGACCCGGCTGTCATTTGTAGATCTTCGATAGCGTTACGGATAACTAGAAGCCAAAAATCTGATACCAGTCTTGCCAAGGTGTACCGTGTTATAACGTGTTATTTAAACCTTCAAAGAGATTGAGTTTTCTCAGTACCACGCCAATTTGCAATGACAGTCAAAAGTCACCCACTAAAAATAGAAGTGACCCGTGACAACATAAAGAAATCCAATTTAAAAATAGTTCAAAGGGATTTGCCATCAAGGTTTAAGTCACCACGACTTGTCAATATAGTTCTATAAATCTCGAGTCTTTCGAACCAAAAGGCATTTCGGTTTAGATAGACCATGTATTCCACTCATGTATTCTCAGAATTGGTATAATGTTGGATTAATGTGACATAGAACAATAAAACGCGACTGTAAATGGCCACTTAATCTGAATGTGGGCAATTATTCTGAATGTTCATCGTTCGAATACCTAATTAAGTTTTCACATTGATCTGCATTAGTGCCAACATTACTGTTAGGGCAGGTTGTATTGAGTTGTTAGCTCTGCAATTTGCCAATATATACTCTATATATATTGTATACTTTCAAAGCTAAGAGTAGTTAAATTGTTCAAATCATTATTTTATGACGTCTGTTTTAAACTTTAATTTTTATCCTACTCAGTCAAAAAGTTTCCTAATAAATATATTGCCTTTTACTCGTATTATGGCACTTGTGTAAAGGTAACCCCTCCTTTTTAGAGTGCCGTACCCAAAGGGTAAAAATGGGACCCTATTACTAAGACTCCGCGGTCCGTCTGTCTGTCTGTCTGTCTGTCACCAGGCTGTATCTCATGAACCGTGATAGCTAGATAGTTGAAATTATCACAGATGAATAAAATAAATATTTAAGTGGGGCTCCCATACAACAAACGTGATTATTTTGTTGTTTTTGCGATAATGGTACAGTGCGTGAGTCCGACTCGCACTTGACCGGTTTTTTAAATATTGTCGAAAAACATGAGCATTGTCTTGTGCACAAAAACAAAACCTTAGGCTCTAATACTCTTTCGAGTTTGCATTGTTCAGTTCTTCCGAAGTAGGGGTAACTAACTTGTCTGAAATGTTATAACATACAATACCTACTGAAGGTTTCCAATCTTTAAGCTGGGAAACCTTCAGTAGGTATTGTCGAAATATACTTCTGTTGATTACTTTAATAAAATATTATGCAGGTAGCTAAGTACTGAGTTTAGGTATACCATAAATATCTTAGGTATACCATAAATATCTTAGTCGACATCTATTACATTAATTATAATTTTTTTTTTGTACTTGACAAGGAAAACAACGAAAAATGCTCATGAGCAGCTGCAAATAAAATACAAAACAATGAAATTATCACATTGTTGTTGTGCAAACAGTCAAGGTTTAGCTATTAGCACTGAAAATACATATAATAAAATTCGAAATTTTAATGAATTATAAATAAAAAACAGTGCTATATGTCAGCTAAAACTGCGATACCTACTAGGTCATCGCTGGTTTACTTATATTCTTCGGAAGTAGGGGTAACTAACTTGTCTGAAATGTTAAAAAATACAATACCTACTGAAGGTTTCCAAGCGTCAAGCTGGGAAACCTTCAGTAGGTATTGTCGAAATATACGTCTGTTGATTACTGGAGCTTTAATAAAATATTATGCAGGTAGCTAAGTACTAAGTTTAGGTATATCATAAATATCTTAGTCGACATCTATTACCACCATTACTCTTTCGCCAATTAATTAGTCACAAGCGACCTTGCTTCTGAGTAATGATCACACTTCATTTTATTTTCTTTTTAATTAGCTCCAGCGAGAAAAGCGGCAAGCACCCAAATAAAATTACACTGTACAACATCGCAATAAGGTTCCAAATCTTTTGATCTTCATAACCCAAACATATGTGATTTTGTAAACATGTGTGCGTCAATCTGTACACAAGTAGGAGTATTCTGTAAATGGATAGGTTATCTTTAGATTGGGCGGTGTACTTAGATAGATAATATGTAGCATAATGGCTGTTTTATTTTGATAGAAGAGCGTGGTACATTCATTTTTATCGCAAATCGTATGTTCCTGTTTATTAATTATTACTTTTTTTTTGTACTTGACAAGGAAAACAACGAAGAATGCTCATGAGCAGCTGCAAATAAAATATAAAACAATGAAATTATCACGTTGTTGTTGTGCAAACAGTCAAGGTTTAGCTATTAGCACTGAATATTTACATATACATTTAATAAATTTCGAAATTTTAATGAGTTATAAATAAAAAACAGTGCTATCTGTCAGCTAAAACTGCGACACCTACTAGGCCATCGCTGGTTTACTTATATTTAACAAATGATAAACTGAATTATATATTCAATTCTGACGATTCAATGCCTCTTTTGCTCAGTTTTGCCAACGTGATGGCAGAATAAAGGTAGTTTTTAATTCCCGACGGAAAAAAGGGGTGGTATAAGTTTGGCGTGTGTACCTGTGTGTTTGTGTGTTTGTATATTTGTGTATTTGTCTGTCCTAAACGGATGAACCGATTTTGATTTCGTTTCGAAAGGTGACTTTATCGAGAGTGTTCTTATCTACGTTTGTTGAAAATTGGTTCAGATGTTCAAAATTTATAGGCGTTTTAATGTATGAATCGGGGTGTTTTCATGTTTGAATCGGGGTGTTTTCGAAAGATATCGTGTCATAATTTACGTCTTCATTAGATTGTAGATCGAAGCGTTTCTACTGCTAGATACAATGTGTAGCATGAAATAAAAATGTGACTGAGGTTGTAAATTTTACTTGTTGACAACTTAATTTGGTTTTCAACAACACATAACAATGATAAGTATAATAAGAGCTCAATTGTTGACAATATTCTTATGTCAATATTCACTTGCGAGAAATAAACTGGAAATTACTTCATCGCGCTTTGTTCAAAAAAAAATTTTAAAAATTTCTATGCAATGAACTGTGGGTTTTGTACTTTGTAAGTTTTCGAACTCTTTCAATATCATAACCAAAGATACCTGACTGGCGTGGACGTCCAGCAGCAGTCATAGAAGTTCGAGGAAGGGCGTCAGCGAGTGGACAGTGCCAGCCACGGAGCCCAAATTGTTTGCAGCCCACCGACAAGCCCAGCTTCAGTTTACTCGTGATGACATAGATTGGGATATGGAGCAATGGAGCCGAGTCCTGTTCTCAGACAAAACCAGGATGTGCCTGCATGGTAGCGACCGTCGACGGAGAGTTTAGGAGACCGGGGGCGCTAGTCGCACAATGCTGTTTTGCGGCAACAGTGGCATACGGGGTTGGGTCCTGTATGATGTGGACGGGCTTTCTATTGAAGCAAAAACGGAACTGATTTTCATACCTGGTGGAGATTGAGAAGGGGGGCCTAACCGCAGAAAGATGCATCAACGACATTCTGCTGGGCCAAATGCTCTCGTACTACGTACTCCTACCCCTGGGTTTATTGGCGAAGAATGCCTGCTATTGCACGATAATGCCCGCTGCCACACCGCTGCAGTGACTAAAACAGTACCTGGAAGAAGTCGGGATTCACACACTAGACTGGCCACAGCAGCAGTATGAGGAATATGTCCAGCTCTGGCGTCAATTTAAGACCTGAAAACTGCTTTAGTCGAAGAGTGGCAGGAAATCCCATATGATTCTACCGGGTAACTCATTCGGTGAATGAAAAACCGTTTACAGGCAATTATTAGGTCAGGGGGGTAACACAAACTACTGAGGTGTAAATAACATAAACGGCTTTTTTTTCGCTTTGCTTGCTATTCATTTAGACGTCCACAACTTCTATCTATTGCAATAATTCTATAAATTTTGGTAGAAAATTAAATACATTTTATATCTTTTAGATATCATTTGAAAGCTAATAAAATTACCTTTCAAATAGTATACCACAATCCACAGTTCATTGCACAGAAAATGTAAAAAATTGTTTTGAGCAACACGCAATGAAGGGATTCCAGTTTATTGCTCGCGAGTGTAGGTAATATTTACGCCCTTCAAATAAAATTTACGGGAAGCTTGATACTATTGTAAGGAAAGTGGACTTGGGAATAACAAACTACTACATAATAAAATGTTTACCAGTCATTTTGTTTGAAATATCCAATATGCACCAGACTACAAAAAAAATATCAGTCATGAGTGCCCGTCGACTCAAATTATCTGTAAAAACAGTTAGTGTCAACTTTAATAACTGCAGCAACATGTTCTACGAGCAAATTAGAAAATTTAAAATTTTCTTCACCTGTAAATATGAGCAACATATTCATGCAGGCGATATAACCAACATATGTCATTTTTTGTATTCGTAATGACAACGTGTCTGTATAAGTGTTACAGTACATAATATCAACCGCCATTGCTTTAATGATGCAATAGAGAGCCGGCGAAACGTGGGTGGGCTTATCAATAGGTACATCGGCGATTTGACATAAATGCGTTATACTTAGATTACCTATGTGACAACCGATAAAATGTTGTAAAGCGCCGCCTAGCAGTGATTGACACCGCGCATGTTTACACTGCGATATCCTGACGCAGATACACCTTCTGTATCAGCCGCCTTATCTAGCAGACACATAAGCGTTTTAACGATACCGTACAAACGAAAGATGGTCGCACCACCGTCTAAAATACATAATATTCGAATATGATTCGATAAGTGTGACAGGCCGGGCCGCGGCTAATAGTCCTTTGAAAATAATTCCCAAACAATGACCGTTAGCCACCCGCAACCCTCGTCTCACCTCAAACGCGTTAATTGCTCCGCAAATTTACTCATCTTCACACTAAGCGTTTACTTGCCGACTTTAATGACTGGTCAAACAGAGCGAGAGCGCGGTGGCGCGGTCAGCCGCTGCGGCTCTACCGCTAATAAATCTTCGCATTTTCCCCGATTTCCCGGCGTCCCGCGGCGGCCGGCGCCCTAGGTCCACTCTCGTGCCACTCTTATAAATTACCTACACGCTTTCGCTATAAATCACACAATGGTCGGGCTAAATGCATTTACTATTGTTTGAATACACCTCGAACACCACTATCGTGACCGATGTCCGTGTGTGTTGATGCATATTTCATTCGGCGATCATTTTCGGTTTGCGTACCTACATGTAGCAGACGTTAGTCAGCAATCTTGGACGGCACAGGAAATTTGTTACATCCCTTTGTTAGGTCCGGAACTGAGTAATATTATGACCGTTCCGTGTGAAGGCGCCCGCGATTAATCTTAAGCGAAAAGTTTGGCCGGTCGCTTGACCTAAGGAAACAGTCTAATGCGCGATAATTGAAAGTTGTACGAGGAATCGACGAGGGTTGGGATTAGCTTGAAAATAAACAATTATATTGTATGAGACGTTTACTAAGCGATCTGTGACCACTTAACAATATAAAGGTGCTTATTTCGACCGTTATCTCGGGCGGAAGTAAAAAAAACGTGATCCAAGCGTAATTTTTGTCCGCGCCGCTTGCCTCGCCCAACGCGCTAAGCATTAGTCGAATAAAAAACAAGGTGTCGATTAAACTTGAGATAGCTTTTAACTACGTTATTATTTAATTTAAAGTTTGTTTTAGGATTTCGTGGTTTCGTGTTTTTGAAGTCATTTGCATAATATGAAAGTTAATAGAAGCAAATTATACATGACGTTTAAGTAAAATATAGATCTAACAACAAAATGTTAACTCGCTTTAAATTTTATTTGAAGAATACATTGTTGCTATTTTTAAGTTAAAATGTTAAGTGCTCACCTATCGTACTTATAATGTACGAGTTTTCCTTTGAATTATTAGTATTACATGGAACATAAAATTCAGATGTCACTATAGCGTAATACGATTATCTCGTAATTCAACTGAACGTATTTGACACTCCATGCCTTTTGTAATAGTTTTGCACAAAAAATAGCAATAACATTGAAAAGACAAAATTTTACGCCATTTATAATATTGTGACACGACAGTGTAGTCTACTTTGATCGATTTAGGACCACCGAAGTAGGGGGCACTAATTCAAAACGGAATAAATGATACGTCACCGACAACAATGGCTCAATGAAGACATCTCGGCGTGCAGGCGAAGCTCTACGATAGGTACATTGTATATTCAGCGGAAAATAATCGCAGAAGCGCTTTACAGTTGGTAAATTTGGAGTGAGTTTTTTGCGAGTTATTGTAGCGATTCGGACAGATGTCACGGGCAGGGAATCCGCGACAACAAAAGCGCCCCGGGGGCGCATTGTCCTCTCCTCCCCGACCTCCCCGAGTCAACCATTAACGCTGACACCTCTAACATTCATTCCTGTATCAAAATAACACATATAATTTATTCAATTTATTTATAGCTATATTCAGTGTATAATAGTTATTGCTCTAAATGGTTTTTAATGTCCTTATTTTATAAGTAATTTATACGTACAGTCGGGCTTTTACAGCTGCGTTGCACCCTTCAATGACGGCTATTAGCAAGACATCAGATAAATACGATAAACTCGGGGCCCCGGAAACTCTTATGAACCGACGTAGTCCATGTTTCATTGTAATTTAATGCTCAGTCAGTTATCATTGAATTAGATGTTTGGAGTTTTAATTTAGGTTGTCGCTTGTTTATTTTGTATAGATGTAGGTACGTAAATCATTAAGAAGTGTTAACTAATAAGTGAAACTTTTGTGTGGCGAATCTGTCATGGACTGTAAGCGAGCTTAATTTCGTTGTTGCGTTTGCGGTTTGAACAAGACCCGTAATGGAGACAGTTTTAGTGGAGTGCGAAGTTGAGGCGAACAAGGATTAAGAGTGAGGTGTCGCGGAGGTGGCGGAGTGTGCGGTGGACCGCGGCGGCCGCGGCACTCCGGCGGCGTGCCCGAATCAATCACGGAGGCTCAATAATTGATCGCCCTCGGCGGCAGCGCGCCAGTCTCCCCCGACCTAATTACCTCTCTCGCCCTCCACACGCGCACGGCTCATTAAGAACCGTCTGTTGTTTGTTCTCCTAATTAAAGTGGAGCTTTATCGGTCTCGGGGCCCCGTCTAATTGATATCATTGCGAGCGTTTACGATCATTGAATTACGCCGGCCGCGATCGGTTACGTCGGGTTCGGCAGTTAAACGTGACCGCACATTGTCTGTGTCTGAGCTCCAATTGACTTGTTTAATCCTGGTTTATTGTTTATTTATTTATGGGTGCGCTTTTCAAGCGGCGTTGCTCCATTTTTAACAAAACTACACGGAGGTCTACGTAAGGTCCTCTTAAAAGTTTCATAACTGTCTAATTAAAAGATAAAATAAAAAAAAACATTTAATTACTTACCAGACTCAGTCGTAAGCCTCATTAGGTCATAAGCTTGCGAAACTCCACCAACGAGGTTTTAATAACGGCGTACAACTCAATTCCAAATTACGAGCATTCGCTCAATTTTCAATAATAAAGTGTTGTAAAAAGAAATGTTTCTGATTAAGAACACAATATCATGCATAATAAAATAATATTAACTTGATACCAAAAGAAATAACTTTCAGTTCTCGAAGTGGAAAATAACCAATTTCGTTTAAATCACAATCTAGCAATTCTTTGATACCCGTGAAATTGCCGTAACGAAATAAATGTTAAATAAAACGTAAAATAAAATTATTGTGCCTCCACAAACAAATAATTGGAACGGGAACGTACCTAAAACGCCCGCGCCCGTCGCCGCTCGTTTTATGGCTTATTTGGGGGAAAGCTTTATTGAAGTTAGCCACGTTGTCTGCGTGACTTACAAATACAGCCCTTAACTCGCTCGACCACGGCTCACAGTGGCATGCCGCGCGGCGTTGCGTCACTGCCGTGCGCCATGAAATGACTTTTTCGTTTGTATTCGCTCTTTATCCACTTAGAGTCATTCTTTTTTCCACTCGCTACAATTCACTTTTAGATTTTGCCAGTAGTGTTTCCTACCGGTATTATTTTATAGCATGAATAATTTTATTTCTTTTTGTAGTTACGGTCCAAGGACTTGGTGTATTAAGTATACCATCGATGATATATTGAAAAGCCGATTCGTAAGCCAAAGTTATATTTTGCTTAGACGCACGTACTACTTGCTGTGGTGCAAGACGTATTATAATACAGTTTATGATGCAGAAAATGTTATCGCCATACACGATACCGAAGTAAAATCATGCCTTTAACTGGCGCACAGTAGCCAGAAAGCTGAGTCGCGGTATGATGGAGTGTCGTCGATTTGGCAAGGCGGCGGGTCGCCGCGGCGCCTCGGGCGGTGCCGGGGCGCGCGCTAGCTCAATAAGCGGCTCCAACCACCGATGGGGTACGAATTTATGAACCGTCAAATAACTTATCACCAGTTTAATGCAATGAAATAAACGAGCCTTATTTATGAACCGCACAGATCAGTCGAACGTGAACTTTGTCTTTTTTGTTTCTAGGGTCGCGGCCGTAGTTGGCTCTTATTTATGGATCTAGCGGCGCGTGTGAATAACGTTAATAGTGGGGCCGGCCCCTTTTCGCTACTGTTTATATTTATTTGGGGTTGGTGTAATGAGTCTATCTGGCGCGCTGACTCGCGGAGTCTGTGGAGAATTGATTAAAATGTTGTTAGACCCAGTCTTACGGAAAAGGGGGATGAATTGGTGCGGATAAGATTTTTCGAGAGTTAATAAATGAGTTTTATCACCCCAGTTAAAATAAACACGTTAGAGATTTACAAACTGAAACTTGTACGAGGCAATACTTAGGTTTTTTTCAAAGTAAAGCTACCTACGAGTATACATAGTTCTAATAATCAACATAATGGGATAGTGCCCTTGTTTTGATTTTCTTGTTTGTTCAAAACAATTTACCTACAAATGGAGCCGAACACACATTTGGAACACTTTTAAGTTAGTATATCTAACTAGAAAGGGAAAATGACGAAAGAAAAACACTAGAATTATTTACTGTTGTCATACCTTAATAAAAAATGGCAAGCCTAAAATCCTTTATAGCTCCCTTGTCAACTACAAACAAAAAAGTTCATAAATCCCTAACACGAAGTCGGATATGCATAGTCGTATAAGTAATAATAGCATAATCATTAATGTTCGGGCAGGCACGTGCGTTCTCGAGTTTGCCGCTAATGTTGGGGGCGAGACAATCATCACTCATAGTTAGCGAGCCCCCGACCTCAGAGGGAACCACGCTGCCCTGTCACCGTCAGGAAAAGAAGCAATTTTTATCACAGTCCCACAAAAGAGTTGCGGTTGCGAATTTGTCACTGGCTTATTTGCTGGGGAACGTCGAAAAAGTGTTATGTTTACTTATACAATGATAGATATTAATGATGCGGTAATCATTTACAGTTGCTCGCTGGCTCTCTTGAGTATCCCTAGTGGCTTTGAAGCTCTAATCTTATTGTAAGGACTAATGTATGGACTGCTGTTCCGTATGGAATTAGTTCAGAAACAATGACGCGTAAGTAGGTAGATATTAGGATGTACCGT
Organism: Anorthoa munda; assembly: GCA_945859665.1. Lineage (NCBI taxonomy): Eukaryota > Metazoa > Arthropoda > Insecta > Lepidoptera > Noctuidae > Anorthoa > Anorthoa munda. The sequence goes on along the minus strand of OX243893.1, from coordinate 52,502,121 downwards.
TGATGCCCTTTCGCCATAGACTATGTAGGTGAACAGGTGAAGCCACTACTTTTAGCATGTCATGTTTTTGACTCCTCGCAATCACTTATTTTAAATACCTACTTAAATTCAAAAGGACCTAGGGATCAACGTGTTTATTACGAAACTTTTAAAATCTGTTGATATAAAAGAAAAACATCTATGAACATTGACTAGGTAGAATGTTTTCCTATGTTTAGACATACGAAACACAGCAGCAAATTATCAAAAACAGTTATGTACTTTTTGCGTGTATCTACGTAATTTTTTTAATCCTGACATTGAAAAGTGATAAACTGACAAAATTAAAAGTTATGAAAGGTTAGTATTGTTTGAAATGAACCATCATCAATCGCAATTGTCATATAGGCTTGCCAACGCTTTTCTTCGCAGCGTGTTCATTGGGATTTAAACCTAGCGGCTAAGTAGACCGTGATAGTTGAGTTTTGTTTCGGCAAGTGTGTTGACAGACAGGCGGTGTGTGGTGTGGACTTACATTGTAAATATAAACTAAAATGAAGGACCCAAATGGACAAGCAAAGACTTCATCCGATCAACAACATTCATTACAGTGTACTCATAGGCTTCTTGGTATGACTTTAAAAGTGTTTTGAGACCAAAGATCCTTCAATACAGTATCTGGTCTTATGCATACGTGAGATTCATTCGAGAAACACACTATTCTCTGCCAAATTTCTGCGTTCACGTGCCCGTAGTCGATGCCAACAATCCTGCGACTCATTATATGTTTTCGGTTCAGGTGACATTTATAATATTCAGTTGCAAGATTTAACCCACACATAACAACCCAACAAGCTAACAACAAATAGGGGTCTAACAAAAACAATACTTGCAGTAATTAGCAATACTTGTAGTAATTTATAAAAGTAGAAGGGTACTTTTGAGGAGTTTTGTTCAGGGATTGGTTTATTTATAAAAAAAAAATATTTTGGAAGTTTAGAAAACAGTTGAAACAACTACAGTGTTTCCATAGTTCCTTTGTGGCAAACACTTGGTACCTTAATGGGGATTTCCAAGTATATTAGTGAATGTTTTTGAATCGCACTATAATAATATTGCATGATAGCCTATTATGTATGACTGAAGATTACGATCTTGACGGTTATCGCAGACATTAGGCAGTTAGATAACAAACTAAAAAACGAAACTTACTTATCTTTAGATCAAAATTCTCAGAAATTCATTGGGTAAACCAGATCATCGTAATATCTTACTATCAAGTGGAGATTGATAAACGATTGAACGTGTATTGCCAATTATAATTATCGAGTTCAATTAAGGTATCAGCGTTGATCTTGTACCGAAAACAATGTTCAATGCAATAATATGTCCCAATTATAAAATACATCAAATAGATATAAAACAATGAACAAGTATCTATTTCATTGTACCTCTTGTTTTATCATTTTGCAACACCGACATCGGAAACGAAAGTTATTTTTGCATATTTTTGTGTTTTGCTTTGGAAGTCTTTTTATTTATTTGTATTTTTCTTTACGAATCGGTGCTGTTTCATGTACCGGATCGACCCTCCACTGGATTTAAACGACCAAAATTTAACTGTGTATATCTAACCCAGTGGATGAAGCAACAAGTGATCATTTTGTTTGCAAATTAAGATTGTTGTGTGTTGGCGAATAGTAAGCACAGGACACAAACCTTGTAAAAAATAAACATAAAGGTGTTGTTATCATTGTACAACAGCGTGGCAGATATTTTGCTTTGCTCAAAATTCGTGAAGTCGATGCCTACGATGTCCATGGGAGTCTATAAATTATTGTTAGTGACTGGATCCATTTAAGAACATTAATCCGTTATTTTAGTTCCAATAAATAAAACTTGCCATGTACCTACTACCCATCAACTGGAATGCTCTTGATTAATTTATGTGAAAAATTTTCAACGCGCCATTAATGTTTACTAGTTGATCGCCTATTACTTTTAATGAATTTAATAAATATTTATGTCTATCAAGCGAAATAAGAAATTTAGATTGACCGACTGGAAAATTTTACACTTAGCGTTCTTAATTATTTCTCACACATTTGAGAGCATAGTGTTCTTTTCTTCAGAATCATAATTTTATACACAGTGTGTGAGGCCTTATAATATACCGCACGCTTAGTATTAAAATGACCTAACATAAAAAATGCAATTTTTTGGCAGTGACCAAAAATGTCTTTAAAAAAACCGGCCAAGTGCGAGTTGGACTCGCACACGAAGGGTTCCGTACCATTATCGCAAAACACTGCATAAAAATCACGTTTGTTGTATAAGAGCCCCCCTTAATTAATTTTATTTTAATTTATTAATTATTATTTTTTGAAGTAAATATACAACTAAACATTCTGTGAATATTTCAAGCGTCTACCTGTTGCCGTTATTAATATCGAGCAAAAAACGGCAAAAATATCACGTTTGTTGTATGTGAGCCCCCCTTTAATATTTACTTTATACTGTTTATAGTATTTGTTGTTATAGCGGCAATAGAAATACATCATCTGTGAAAATTTCAACTGTCTAGCTATCACGGTTCATGAGATGCAGGCTGGAGACAGACGGACAGACAAACAGACAGACAGACGGATCGCGAAGTCTTAGTAATAGGGTCCCGTTTTTACCCTTTGGGTACGGAACCCTAAAAAAGAATACTAAAGTGACCGATGTATGAGCTGTTCCTTTCTTTCTCTAATTTGGGATATTTTCGCCACAGGGTTTTAGAATACTTTTTAAGGTCAGTTTATAGCAAAATCAGAAGTTAAAGGAATTTGAATTCGGTCACTTTAATACTAAGGGTGCGATATATAAATAAACAATAGCATAGATAACTATTGCTATTGCAATTTAAAATGTATGTGTTATTTAACCGGCGATGGATCTATTATTTGTGAGATAACGTAGCATGCGCCCATATTGTACCCTGTATCGGATAATAGGATTTGGTCCTGGCCTATGAACATAGCAATTATCCGATTATGTACCTTACGACTATCGACTCTCTGTAGACGTTTAGTTTAGTGCTGAAGTGTATAAGAGGATTATTAATTGTTGGGTTGTCAGAAATTCCAGCTGATTGCCAAATCTTTGTGAGTAAGATTAGTGCAGAAGTAACATAATGCACATACAGGCGACAAAATATTAGGTATAGTTTCTTATTATACCGCTTATCGGACATTTAGAACGTTTTATATATACAGCCAAAGGGTCGTCCATTTTAGCCATTGTGTTCATTGCAGTGGATAATGTTACATAATAGCAGAAATTAGCGTATGAATTTGGAATTAACTGTCATGCAGAATAATTTATTTTTTTATTAATATAGATACGCTAGCGTTTGATCACTATCTCACCTGATGGTAAGCGACTTATAAAAAGAAGTACAAAAAATACTTAATTACAAAAATAAACGACCTATTTCGATTACAAAAGCGCATTTAGGTATATTAAATAAAATAAAAGAAAAATAACAATATCAAAAAGAAAGTTTATCTTGGACATCGCTGAAAACGATGAAGGAAAACATCGTAAGGAAACGCTGGACCAGCCCGTTTTTATTTTTATTTTTTCTTGGATAAATGCTCATGCATACTGCACTACCACGGAGAGATAGTGCAGTTATGTGGGACTCTAACCCACTAAACCTCCACGGTGTCCTCCTGTGCCGCTTATGGCGGGAGCACGGGTACGCGTTAGCACTCACCGCGAACCCGCCGCGGTTGGGCTTATAGTTAATATAAGTTAAAAATCGCCATCTTTTTATCAGAAGAATTGTCACTGTCTTAATAAGACAGTGAGCAGCAAACTTGGTATCGATTTAATAAATACGGTACGATACCAGGTTTGCTGCTAAGGAAATATTATATTTATTCAAAATTCGACGTAATTGTGCTACTCGTAGATGTCTGTAGTTTAGTATTACGATCTAGCAGTCTGTCTAATCATTGGTCATCTAAATTATAAATGACCAAATGTTTGGCGACTCAAGTTTAATGTTAGTGATATCAAATAATATTATTTGCGTAGAAGTTCCAAATATGTATTGCCAAACAGCCAAATTCAATAGATCTCTTTGTCTCGACACGATCCGAGTGTGACGTTAACGAGAAACGTGACATCCAACATGCAATAAGGATTTGTAAGTCAGTACTGTCGTGTCGAACACAAATCGAGTGACGTCACCAATGACAATAATTACTAATGCAAACAGGTTACTAAGCCGAACAATTTGTCCGCGCAATGAACAAACGAGCTTTTTACTTAGTACAACTATTTAGCTCAGCTCTTGAACAATAATTATCCTATTATCTCACAAATACTTGTTACCATTATAATAAGGTATGGTATGAGGCAGTTGCGTTTTATCTATTTTTTTCTCTGTAATTGCTTGTGTTACCTTTTATTGCCTATGTTACAGTCGTATACATCATTTCGCTTATCTACGTAAACTTTATACATTTTAGTTTATTGCTAACGGTTAATTTTATTGGTTTTTGGTATATTATTTAACATATTTTTTATTATAATGTCTACCTACTTTATAATTTGATGATTTTGATCGGGTACTTAGTTATTTCCTCAATCAATCAGCATATCACAAGTTTGCAGTTTTCACTGACATCCTTTTACGAAAATCGTGCCTACTAGTAGCTCTTTCGTCTTTTTCATTTCCATTTAATTTTTAGCTTTCTATTTTGGTTTGATCAGGTTTTGTGTAGTTTCTTCTCCATAACAAGCTACTTTTCGTATGGACGGTAGAATCAATTATTATTACTCTTAAATTTAAATTTTTGGCGTTCAAAAGTGCCGCTTTTATTTCTATTCCTTTATTTTTGATATATGACGGTAGCTATCTAGACAATACCTACCTGCTCTTTCAGATTGCAAATACTTAATAAATTTTCAGCCATACTCAGCATATAGCAATAACACTTCATAGGCGTTACTTCTTTTGATTGTTTTGCACGTTTAATTAATCTCATAAGTTTAGAGGTCACATATAATGGAAAAATCGCTTCTCCTTAATGTATGTAATTGTGATTTTAGCTTTAAATGTTGTTTCTATGTTAATTCGCCTTATCAGCCATAAGATGTCATAGTCTATTATTACTGGTCATAAGGCTCTGTCCGATATCGCTCCGACGTGTGGTCCTGAGTTGCATATCTGTTGTTACTGTTTTCTTTTTCTTCTATAAATTTCTTCTATTCTATATAGGATATCCCGTAAATCAATGTCAAGCCAGAAACGGGTGATAGGCCAACACGCAACAGTTATCATAAAAATATTTATAAAAACATTACCCAGCAACTGGTACTTTGTGTTGAATTGACCGTCTATCGGTGCTAATAGGGGATCTCAATAAATAACTGCAGTATACACACACTAAGCTTAGTTAGTCTTCTTCTCATCCTTCTTTGAATTTGAAGAAGATTCTCACGAAAAGTGTTAACTAGGAACGAGTATTTACTTAACTTCTTTGCTTGGGCCGATAGACCAGCCTAAGTTCCAATTTTCCAACGTAAGCATCCATTGTTTGTCAATCAAAATAAAAAACTCAGTACTCAACCATTTATTTCAATTAAACCATTTATAGGTACTTTTGAATTGTAAAGCAACAAAATATGAAACTAGTTGCAGCAGTAGAAAAATGCAGCGTTTATGCTAGGATTTATTCATATAGGCTACTCGTCGCGTCCGTCGTCTCCATGAGGCTAGTAGACTTTTGCACAACATGCGTAGTGCCTGCCTCCAAAGCGTGGGTAGTGCTAGGCGGAGTCTATGCGACTGCTAAAACTGATTTTACAGCAATATTTTCAAACATTTTACCTGAAGGTTTTTAATATACACAATACACTAGTTAGTGTACGTAGTAATACTTTAATCAAATCAAAGCCAAAACAAGTACATAATTTTAAGTCGGAATCCATTTTATTATTGGTTGAATCACAACATTGTAGCCTATTCATTGCGGCTGCGCACTTGAACACAGCGTATAGACTTTGGCACGGCGTAGGTGGTGCTACGACGAGTCTACGAAGCTGCTACGTTGAGAAAACGTCGTCCACTGAACGAATATCTATTATATATTATATTCTACTGACGAAACTTCGTCTCTACATTTTTAACTTAAATATGTTACGTTTTCTGTCAATTCAGTAAAGTTGTTAATAATAAAGTAGAACATGAATTATATTTTTACACTGAATCAACTCAGAAACTACGTAACAAGTACATGATATTGCGCGTTACTTTGTTTTACGTGTGTAGGTACAACAAATGTAGAAGCATTCTCACCCTAAGATAGTAGATAAAATGCCATTTGTCATCAGGCGCCTGTCAGACGACGTAGTGATGAACACTCCGGAACTGCCTCCCTGGCGTTGCTCTCTCCGCTATAGAGTCCGCCGCTTGCGGTTAACAATGAAATGAACTTAACTGCTACGTACCGTTTTAGGCTTTGTTATATAAGTGACACAATTTCCAAACTTTAGAATCAAATGGCCACTGTAATATTAAACAAATTTTCAATGGTAAGCTTACGTGTTTTGTTACTACCTAGGCCCAGTTTTTATCCGTATTGAACTCAACCAATGGTTAAATATACTAACCAATGGTTAGCATTTATTAATCAATTTTATTTTTAGTCTTACGAATGGTCAAATAATTAACTATTCAGCTTATTTGACCATTTGTGAGGCTAATAAATGAACAAAAAATAAATTTTACCGTAATTTGAACCATTGGTTAAGTTAATAATGAATCAAAAAAGATGTGGTAAATCCAGGACTTGTAAAAACCAATAAGAAACCTTCATACACAAAAATAAGATGGTGTGTTGTAAAACAAAAACAAACATTCACAGGAATATCTTTCTCTAAGCAAAGCAGCAACATCTTAGTGTTGCCGCAAATGAAAACAAATTACGAAACACAACGACTCACACTTTTCTTACTTAAAGTAGGGGGCCAAATAAGCTTGCTCTTTTTATTCAGTTATCGCGTCACAACCAATGCCATACGTATCATAATGCTTTTCATTTTATTATCAGAGGAGCGGGCTAGGGTGAGACAAGGGATGAGACCCCGAGGCGCGCTCGAATCGTTCACACTTTTAATTTAGTTGCTCCTAATATATGCGAATAACTGAGTAAGGAGGGTAGCATCCCCGGTCGCTACCTTACTGTTAAACAACTATCACGCGTAGGGTGCGTTAGGCCTTAATAGTTTTCCCCTCTGCTTCCATACATTATGCAAATACGTCAGTGATATGTCAGCCAGTACACTTGGGACTTTTATTGTTGTTCGTGAGTTTATTCCCTTTTATTAAGTTAACTTTAATTAAATTCAAGCCGACGTATTTGTAAGGCCGATTGACTGAAAGGTATTAAGCGCCGAGATTTATCCGCTTACATGTGGGCTTAGCGATGCGGAGTGCTAGCGTTAATGGCTAACGGATTTGAAATAATTGGATAACGATAGTACTTCGAAACGCACACTAAACTGTGAGAATGTAACCGATAAACTGATTGTTTCATATTGATGCTAGTGTTTCTGGATTGGTTGTGTGTTCTATGTTACACGCAAAAGATAACAATAGATCCTTAGTTTATTGTTTTCAGCATATTTAACCACAATTAAGTGTCGGTATTTACCTTATGAAAAATACTTGGTTTATTAAAAAATTTCCAAAGAGCTGTAGACCCTGTTTTCCAAAATTTTTAAGTTATTGATATGTTCTCGTTTGACCATTGTCTCAATTTAGGGTAAGGGATTATTTGGTTTTGATATATGCAACTTTTTGGTAATGAATTATTTTGATGACATAAATGGTAGTACCTAACTATATAATTTTATTCAAGTGTATCATTTGAGACAATCTCGACTGAAATAAACTGTATCTATATGTATCGACGTACATTACCTAAAACATGATCATTTGGCTAGAGGCAAGTTTGTTTATTGTGTCGTGCGGTATTTCAGAGCAACCCTTACGCGCTCAAGGAGGGCGGCGGCGAGATGTCTGCGTGGACGTCGGCCGGCCTTCAACCCTCGGGCGGCTACTACCCCTACGACCCCACACTCGCAGCCTACGGGTAAGTCCCCAGGGTCCATGAGACCCCAGAGGTCCACAGCGCCCGCGCCACTTTAGATAAAGCCCGCGCCGCGTCGCACCCGGATTAACATAATACCTCCCTATCGAGACTTATCTCTCTAATAGATTGCAATGCGAAAGGCTCATGTTTGTATTTGGCGACTCGTTTTGACTTTAATAAATTCTGTTATGTTGTGCATATGTACCCCCTAACATGTTTTTGTGTTATTGGATTCGGACGCGTTTTACTGAGTGATCGTTTTAAACAATGCCCCTTCTGAATATATTAACATACATACTTGTAGATAAATTAAAACATTGTCTCTACAATGTTGCCGGTGTCAGCTTTCTCGTTAAGTTGATGTGTTTATAAGGTTTGTTTGATTAGTTTGTCCCCAATAATATTTGCTCGTGAAATCGTCATAAAATATTCGTCATTACGATCTGTCATTGTGTTCAGCTGGTTATTAGACCGATTTGTGTGTACAACTGTCGGTTTCATATTACTCACTCGATGCTGTCAAATCACATGTCATAATTAACTTGTTGACATTTTATAAGTGATCGTTAAAAGCCAGTAACTGTAACCCGACTTAAGATTTACTAAGATTGGTTAAATATAGATAATGTGCAGCCATGCCGTGTTTGACGGTTCATACAATTAGTACTCGTTTTATACAGGTTTCTATAATACATGCGGTAAACACATCCATTAAATAGTTAATACATATGTTGTTTGAGGAATTTAGGAATGTGGATAGTAATCAAGTGTTCGTTCTCTGTCTCTGTGAACGAACTAAGTTAATATAAATTAAAATTAACCCAGCTAAAATCGATACAACAGTACAACTACTTGTAGAAACTGAGCCCGACATGATATTGTCTCGTTTAGCATTGTGATAGAGTCCGCAATTCACTCGTCATAATTTAGCATTATTAATGGGTACTGTGACAAAGAATGGGCATATGCGGGTCTTTAACGCAACGACTTATAGATAAACCTACTGTAACTTATAAAAATCAAGTGCATCGATAAAGGCATACAAACACGTAGTTGTGCGCTAGGCAGTGCGTGTCGGCCGCAAGGGACAAATGACCGAGTAACCACTCCCGGAGTCCCGGTTGTTCGCCGTCCCGTTTCGACACGTACACACCAGCGCCTTTGACAGAGACGGATGACGCCACATCCATTCGCACTAGTGCTTGATTAATTCACAGTTTTTCTTTGAAACGCGATCGCACGACGCGTTGCGTTGACGTTTTCGGCAAACTTATCAACCCGTCAGACTTGTCGACAGGCAAGGGTGGCCTCTTATTCAATTTTATTTATATCGGATCGTCTACAGAATCTTGTCGTCTATAAATCGGCAACGGTTGTCATAAGAGTGTCATAACAATGTATTATACAGACGCATCAATTAAATATACGTTTCACGGCACACTTGAAATTTATCCGTCCATGAATCACATTGAAACTGCCTGAAAATAAAAACAAATCATGATACATCAAAGCGGAGTTATGCTGACAATTCGGCTGCGCTCGACTTAATATATAGCAGGCGGTGCGTTATAATCTAAAAATAATTAGAGGCGACATTAGTTTTTATGCGTAAAAAAGACGCGTCGTTACGGTATCGTGGCGGGACGAGCACGGAAATACACCGTGATATATAGCGCCCCCGATGTTCCAACACAATTGTTCACTACTCCGACGCACGCATAGGATGATCACTTTACATTTCTGTAATCAGTAGGTATACTGCCGAACAACTTAATTCATTGCAACCTCTAGGGGTGTTCAAATAAAACATTTTTGCAATACATTGTTGTCATCCATTGTGTCCATTTGCAAGTGTAATTACAGACAGTTGCCAACAAAATTGTTGTATATTCATTTCATTTCAAACGAAAAACTTCATAAGAGACTCATAAAACGTTCCGGGGGTCGCAATAAGTTAGCCGGACCGAATAAATAGTCTCACAAAGAAACAACTACGGTGAAAAGCGTACATAAGCAACAAAAGTTGGCTGCGAGTATAGGCGCTCTCGAGTTAAGTACCGTTGGCGTATTATTTGAAACAGCCTGTAATCTGCCACGCCCGCCGCGCGCCGAAATGAAAAATTACTCAGCTATTTTTAACAAAAGTCTCGAGCACAGAAAACGTACAAAAATTAGAGAAAAGAGACGAGGGAGCACTTGTACCGCACCATTGAGATCAAAATGCGCAGGAAATTACCGAGCCCCGAGCACGGAGCTCTGAGGGAATTATTTGTGTGCCAACGATTTGGGTTGTTACTTTTTAAATAACCCAAGTAAGGGCGCTTGTTAACGAGACACGGAGCTCGAGCGACATTTATGAGCGTTTAGCACACGTTTAGATTTAGAGGCTATTTATTATTTATTTCATCTCTAAATCGAATGATCTATGTTATTGGCGGTACCTACTTTTGATAACATGCAATTCTAAGGCACTACTTAATACAAAAAAAAGCGCCAAATAAATATTTTTAACAATGTAGTAAATATTACCACAATATCATTCAAAGCAAATCATTGGCCGTTAGTCAACATCACACTTAATATTATAAAGGCGAAAGTTTGTGAGTGTGTGTGTTTGTATGTTTGTTACTTCATCATGTTCAAACGGCTGAACGGATCTGGATGAAATTTGACACAAAGATAGGTTATAGCTAGGAATAGCCCGTAGGATACTTTTATCCCGGGAATATGGTCCCTCGGAATAATTTTCGTGTTTCACGCGGGTTAAGCCGCTGGCAGAAACTAGTTAGCTATAAATGACAGACACGGCAGCACTTAGACAAGTACATCAGAAAATAAGAAATAATTGTCTTGTATTATATCTGCAGCTGCAATTTATAAGAATTTCTCATTACGCCGATCGTTGTTAAGCTAGAATTATTAATTATTTTGTCGCTGTCAAAACCTACAAAAACCGTAAGTTATCGGAAGACAATTACCGGTGCGTGTATTGATCATAATTAATACGTCATACAGCGCGTTCCAATCAGGTGTAAGTTAATAATAAATGAATCAGATAATAGTGTAGGTGCGTGGCTCGACAGGAGGAAGCCGGCGTAATTAACTAATTACAGCAGAATTACAATGTGATTGACACTTGCACATCCTTTCTGAAATACCTGCGCTCGTTATGCACACAATACTGAAGATTTTACAGTTTATATGAAATAAAAATATTCACTATATATAGGTAACCTTACCTACATATTTTCATGTATTTTTTTTTTCAAGATCCGATGGCTGCATAGCCGTTTCCCAAGTATTTTGGGGTTGGCAACCAAACGGGAAGCAGCTGAGTAGTGTACATGTAGCGAGTACCTGTCAGAAATCCACAACTCAGCAACTTGCTTTTTTTGGCTAACACGATACCCCATTTCAAGACTGGCGTCAGACTTTCTAGCTTCTGACTACCCATTACTACTGTCAAAATATCTATAAATGATAGCCGTGATCAACAGCTTTCTTGCGATACACGGCTGACCTCGGCAAACGTTGCTTTACTTTGAAGATTCTCAAATTTACAAACCACCATAATAAATTAAAAACCGGCCAAGTGCGAGTCGGACTCGCGCACCGAGGGTCCCAAAAATATTTACTTTGCCGAGAATTTTTTATAAGTTGGTCGACTATTACTCGTTAACTTGTAAAGCCTACTTGGCTTTGATGAGTTTTCATTTTAATTTCATTATGTATACTGCTGCCGTGATTTTTTTTTTCACATATTTAAAAGCAATTATTTTGCTGACAGGGTACAAAAATTTGCAATTTAAAGCTTAATTTTACGCAAATGGATCCCTGAATCGAAAAATGGTTTTTACAGACCCGTAATATTTTTTGAATCCCTATCCAACGAACCTCATACCATGGCATAGACGAAAAAAAAAAATATCTCCTCTTTCCGTGAAAGGAGGTAAAAAAAAATATATTTTTTACTTTTTTCTATAAATTATAGCCTGAGCTATGCTGTGGACACAAAGACGGACATGGTGAAACTAAAAGAGTTCCTTGTTGCCTATACGGAACCCTAAAAATATGGGTCAGAAGCCCGAAGGTATGATAACTAGTCTCATCAAGGGATAGTTGACACTAAAATAGATAGGAAAAGGTTAGGTAGATTGATTATTTTTACTACTTCGGTACCTATAGCTATGTGAGTGTTTTTATCGTGCGATATGATCTAACAAACTTACATGAAATCGTACCATCTACATGATTTACATTGTATTATTAATTACATATCTCATGTCTATTACAAATTAGTACCACTTTTGCTGAAAAGCCGTGATTGTAGATGGATATGGAGACAAGCAAATATGGGTCGGGGATCAGGTGCATCTTTGCGCGGTATTTATTCGCATATATTGTATTAAAGTTACCTTGACTTCAAATAGGTTGATAATACTATACAAGTATCTATAGTACAGAGTATCGATTGATGAAATGATTTTCACTGAAATCTTGAAGTCTACTTACTATAACGAATTAATACCCATGGCAAGTTGGACGGTAGTTTTGTTCTAAATACCTGGGCAGTATCTGGTCGGCCCGACTAAGAAAACCAAGATAGTAAAACCAGCCTGTAACTGTCCCACTGCAGCATGCAGGTCAAAGTTTTCTTCTCACACAGAAAAGGCATAAGCATTGATTACCACGCTTGCTCTATCCGGGTTGGCTATTTCAGACATAAATTCACTATAAGTCCAGGTTTCCTCACGATGTTTTCCTACACCGTTGTCAGCGATGTCTGAAAAAAATTAAGAAAACATCACATCACATCATCAGCCTATTAATGTTCCCACTGCAAGGACACAGGCCTTCTCAATGTGAGAGAACTTCCCAAAAAAACATGTAAATCTTAAAATGTCAATCAATTTCATTGATGAATCACAGCATTAACAATTAATATTAATGCAATTGATCGCAAATAAAATATATAGTAATATATAGTCTTATCTTGTCTAGAAAGCGAAAAGTGATATTCTGGTTTGCCTTGTTTAAAACATTGAAAGACTTTGCAAAAGGTTATAATATATCGTAGAACCTGTCTAGTTGATGTTGCGACCTAGCACGCAGCGAGCTGCGAACAGTGCTTACAACGCCTAAGTACTCGACTCGCACTTGAGTTGCGAATCCTAACTCTAATACGAGGCAAACCTCCCCACAGCGGGGGGTATTACTTATGTACATTCGTTTTCGTATATAGCTGTACGGTTTACGGGGGAGGGCACGTAGAGGCCGCAATTCCCCCAAGCGGGTAGATCGTAAACCTTCGATACCGCGAATTGAATACTCGGCAAGCGCAAATATGTAGCAGCCGTAGTAAACACCCGCCCAACACAGTGCCGCTCCTCAACGGGACTCTGTGACCTAACAAACATACTAGACACGTACTGAATTTCAAAGAAAAGTTTACTAGTCCCCATTAAAAATTAAACAGGATTGCACATACATTTATTTATTTTGGGTTCATGGACAACATACCATATACGAATAAAACCATTGATTTCTATTATGAAAAGAGTGATTGATGCTTTTCTATTGCAACTAATCTATTAAAGTAGGTACCTACACAATATTTAAAATCAAACGCAGGAAATGTCACAGACAATTAATCCAGACATTAGTTCGGCGCTCAAATATGGAACATTATTCAAAGCTCGCCGTAGATTGTATGCTTTCGTCTCCAAATTAACAAAGATACAAAGTATTTCCGCCCATGAAAGTATTAACATTCTCAGAGCCGAGTGCATGTGTTCTCACAGGGCGGGCGCGCCGAGTAAGTGGACTGTCTAAATTAATTAACAAAGCTTAAAGGATTCAACCCTCGCAGCCGCTTCAGGGCTGTAAACCAAACCATGCGAGACCGAATCAATAAAACGTAAAGCAATAAAGCGCTGTTTTTCCTAACCGTTGCTGTCGTCACTAACCACGGTAGATTTCTGAAGAGCTTATTCGTGTTCATACTAATGCGGTTTGGTTTCCAAGGCTTTGTATAGATGCGCGTTTGACACGTGTATTAATATGGCGCGACGCGTGTTTCATATGGGAATACATACGTACCGATACGGCGTGTAGGTACTTTACGGCAGCATGAATTTTCACAAAAAAACGAATTGGAATTTCAAAGTATGGGTCGCTCCTTCGGTGTTTTTACAATAAAACCGCCGGCTCGGCTGGCGCGTGAGGCCGGTGTCGCCGGCCGGCGGTCGTCCGGCGACTAGCAATACCGGTGATGTCCGGTGAGCAAGATGGCGTCGCGATCGATTGGTGCTGAGCACGCCCACGCTGCCCACGCCTGCGCTGCACCGCCCTGCAAGTGCAACCGCGATGCAACGGTCCGCCCTACTTTGACAACGACTATTGTATAAGAAAGAGGTCTTCACAATGTAAACACCTACCTACTTTCTTGTAAATTCTGAATCTCTCAATGAAATGCGGTACAATACAAAGTACATGTATAAAAAAAAACGTTTTATTAAAACAATCTTCTTGCCTTTTATTTTTGTAGGATATAATGTCTTGAAAATCTTGAACAATTACAAAGAATCGAGCCTGTCAAACAACCAACCTAGATCAAATCGAGTAATACTGTAACAATAGAACAAATGTTGTCAATTTTGCAAATCTTATTCGCGTCATGCACAACACGTAGGCGAAAATCTCGACAACCTCCTCGAAACTAGACCCTAAGCGGGGCGCTCAACATCACAATTTGCGTGAATATCAATCGACTCGGGACCATTTTTTAACTATTTTCACGCGCGAAACCTATTTATTGGGCCCCTTAGACCGCGCCTTTGTCATGTCGGCAGGAAAATCGAAGTCAGGTACGAATACTGGCAGCACCGGGGGGAGGCCACAATTACGCTCAGAATGCGGATGCAAATGGGACCGTAGGCCCTAAAAAGTGTACCGAATGTCGCTCTGTGCCGCGATAGCTTTATTTTTGCTGCCGTTACGAGAAATCTATTGCCTCAAATAAAACGCCTATCTGCTACGAATTTAAAAGCCACTTTATTGCTCGCTGTAAACGATTCGACGCATGGACGATGTACTCGTAACTAACTGAAATATGTTATAGTGAAACTTCTCGTTATATTACGGATTTATTGGTTTACACTTATTATGGGGACGATCCGAATTAAGATGTCATTTCGTCATAATACGATTTTAAACACACAAACCTTGCATTTGAACACGGAATGGCATATAAGACAATATGTTATGCATTTTATTCGCTTTTCATTAATATTTGTAAAATTACTATTTTATTTTGATCCAGCAGAATGCAGACAGGCCTAT
The DNA here is from genome assembly GCA_945859665.1 of Anorthoa munda. NCBI lineage: Eukaryota > Metazoa > Arthropoda > Insecta > Lepidoptera > Noctuidae > Anorthoa > Anorthoa munda. The sequence continues at coordinate 52,486,651 of OX243893.1, read as the reverse complement.
ATTCAAGGCACTTAAATGATTCACTCACGAAAACGCAGTTCGAATCCCTGTTACAGTGTATTTAAGATATATGCGAAAGTTTAGTAGCTCAGCTAAGGTCGGAAGCGTGAATTCACCACTAGGCATATGTAAGTATAAACATGTTTGTCGACAGATACGGAGCCGGGTACGATTTAGCTGCCAGACGGAAAAACGCAACACGGGAATCGACGGCGACGCTCAAGGCGTGGCTGAATGAGCACAAAAAGAATCCTTACCCGACGAAGGGCGAGAAGATAATGTTGGCGATCATCACCAAGATGACGCTGACACAGGTGTCGACGTGGTTCGCGAACGCGCGCCGCCGCCTCAAGAAGGAGAACAAGATGACGTGGGAGCCCAAAAATAAGACGGACGACGACGACGACACGATGCTCTCTGACGAAGAGAAGGATAAAGACGAGCAGGAGGAGAAAATTAAAACTCACAAAGGTTCGTTGAGTTAATTGAAACACAATGTCGGATAGTCAACCGTCAATTATTCACATGAAAATACATGACGCAGTTTTCCATATGAAAATTGAAAAGTGAAAACGAATGTTGACTGTCGGATGTTGATTTAAATTTTAGAGCTTTCACCAACTGTCTATGTTGCAATATATTATTCAATTTCCGACTGCGCTGCGAACTGTATTGATGTTTTATGTTGTGTTTGTTCTCGTTAAGCGCGACTGCGATTGTTTGATTATCCAATATTGGACTAATTAGCCTTGACCTGTGAGTAGTGCGTGTTATTTTTATATACGGATTGTGACGGTGTTGTTAACCGTTTAAAACTGCTTTAATTTTGTCGGTGTATAAATCGTCGAGTGAATTGGCATAACGCGGCTGCGGGCCGGAGGGTGTACGGGTCTGAGAGGAGGCGAGGGTTGGAGGGGCGTGCGGCGGGGGAGGTCTCAGCGTGTAACTGTGCGTAACCGCTCCTCGCTACCGGATTTCCTATTCGTAGTAAAGTGGGCGGCGCCCGGGCCCAAATTTCATATAACGCGTCTTCCGTTCGTCGCTACAACGGGCCGTCGCGACGCTCGGAGGTCGCGTTCAGCTTGTCTGACGATCTGCCCTACTTCATGTTCCTGCCAAAGGATTTGTTGAGTTCGTGGATCGTTTCTTTTATGAGGATATTCTGCTGGAACGTAAGTAAGTACGGTTTTCGGGAAGTAATGTAGGTACCCGTGTGTACATCGGTGCTTACTGAGTGATCTAATTTAGGTCTTGGGTGGGTACTTGTACAAACGTTTTTCTTGTCAACTAGTTTTTTATTTAATTTTCAGAATAAGGTACGTAAGCACTATAGGTACAATTTATATTATTCTTCTGAGATCTGGCCAGATCAACTGTAGTCGACCCAAAAACATGAACAAGTTGTACTTAAGTGTTTGAAAAGCTTAAGTGCAATAATAAAATCCAGATACGTATTCGACACGCTACGTGAGAACTGCTAGGGCGGCAGTTAGGCCCTCTTGTCAACAACATAAATTATAAGTAGGCATTGTTACAATAAAGATGGCTTCTAACGGAGTGTTTTCATAGCAAAGTTCGCGTCGCTAATGGAGGCGCGAGGGTGTCACGCATAACGCCCGGCATACGCTCGTGTAATGAAGCCCACTATTCTTGCGACAGAAGTGTACTTAATTCCCTGTGTATTACGCCTCGTGAATGGGCCACTCGCAGCCATCTCACGCGATTCATAAAAACTGAGAAGTATGGCAGGAGCGTGTGTGCCAATCTGAAACTGATGGAACGAATTTCAAATTTGTGGTTTATTGTCAAAATACATTTATGTGACTGATAAACAACACTAAGTAAAATTGGTTGATTTTGAATTTAAGTGGTAGATACGAACATTTATACAAGGTAACACTGTATAATCGTTTTATTTATTTATTCCAACTTAGTGCCATATATTATACGTACATAGGCTGAATTAGTGCCTTAGGCATTCTCTACCAGTCAATCAAGTGTGATGGAGAGATAGCATGTTAGGTGCTTAAAAAAAGTAAAACAACAAACAATACCAAATCACGTTAAATACCGTTTGGCAGCTACAAATTTTAAGATTTACTTTATTTTTATCTTAGTAAGATAGCACTGTCATAATTATCGACACGTTTCGGCAAATCAAGAAGTATAATAGATGTAAAATTACAAATAAGAGTTTACTTATTTATAGATATAATCGAATCACTAAGGAATAGGTATAGTTACTTTAAAAAAGCTGATGCTTTTCCGTCAGTTGGACATCGATGTAATCTAAGCCCTCTTGGTAGCGAGTGCGAGAAAAAGCGCAAGACATTGCGCATTGTCTGCGGGATTATAGACACGCGCCCCGACGACTAAAGCGCGACGTCGCCGTCGGCACACCCCGGGTGTTTCTTGATTATTTTAGCATTTTTTTTCAACTTATCGCTATTGAATTTTAACAATACTAAATACTAGTTTTAAAAACGCGTGAAAATTGCAAGGTAGGTAATAATCCTAATTATGGAAATTGGAACAATCCAACACGATAACAAGTCTTAACAAAATTCTCCTAAAAATACCTAAAATCGCGTGACTGATGCTGCATTCAAAAACTCATCATCATAAATATGCAAAAGTTTCGTGACCACGAAGCAAACCCGTGAGAATGAATCTTTAATCAAAAGTTGGGCATCACCAGATTAAACTAAACCAAACAACTTTCCGATTAAACTAATCCCGAAGTCTGATCGCAAACAAACCATAACATTTCTCACTAACGTGCATAACCATTCTTTTACAAAAACGTCAATGTTAGCGACGTGTAATATATCATTTTAAGTCACGGCAAACAAAGCCAATATAAAAGCTTTCACACGCGATCCCTAGACCGTCGTCGGCAAACAAACACACAGAACTATCCGGAGCTAAGCCACTCATGAATAAAAGCTTCATTTTCGGACCCTACCAATAAATGTTAATTTTTGTCGTGAGCGCACGCATTGCAAACAAAATATTAATCCGACGCGCGTTAATGGAAAACGAGTAGAAGTAACACAAACAAGTGAACGTCGTCCGACCGCCGCCGCGCCGCGCGGGGAGGACGCTTCGAGCAATAAATTGCACTGACCTCAGCTGTTAAGTGCAGGGCTGCAGCGGGGGTGCAACCACTTAACGCCAACCGCTCTTACACACTTCACATGATACACTGCATACTTTTATAATACATCATCCGTGTCATTTGCATAAAACCCGAAGTTACTAGAACCTATACTAATTGGCGCACGGTTCAGGAAAATCTTAATTTCCAAAATGTCTGATTCAATATCAAACGCAAACAAATCCTAGACGAATTATTTCACCCAAACAAAGGGGTGTCGGTAAAGTGGATACACTATAGAGAGTGGTGCTCCGAGGCGCCCAGAGCGACCGAGACGGCTCTTTATTATGTCTCACTTTTGCCCGGCTTGTGACTAAAGCATACTGAAGGGAAAACCACTCAATGCGAAGTGTGCACGTTGCCGCTTTCCACACGCTCCGGCCACCGCGCGCCCTTGTCGTCTGACGGGAAACGACGCACGACGTGCGCAGGTAACCTTCGAACGAACGTTCGAACTATTTTGTGTTTTTCTGTTAATAAATAACACCGTAATAAATACCTATTCAACTTTGGAAGAACATATCATACAATTCATTAATCATTGATAATGTTAGCAGTAAACACTTGATTAGGAAACATTTGTCTCACTGTTCTAGTAAAGTTCTAGTCATGTCTTACGAATACCCAAGTGTTTATCCTTATAAACAAACAAGCCTCTCCGAGTAAATATACCTAAGTGGCGGATTTCCTTCGGTACATTAATTAAATTACTCCTTGTTTATGGTTTAGTTATTTAATTAAAGCAGCTAACGTATATTCAATTAAGTAAATTTCGAGGTTGAAAGCGCAGTTAATGGTATAAACTACTATTTATTAACCACTTCCACCCGTTTGTCAGTAATTTTTTACGGGCTTGGTATAGTTAGCGCAAATAAACCTTTCTTAAATAAATGGTCGCATAACAAGTTTTAAAGCAACTAAAATGGTAGAAATGCGAACTGTTTTTAAACCCACCAGTCATTGGTTTAGAAATTAATCTAAGGGATAGGCACCTTAAACGTATTGCTAAAATTAAACATTACTAAATCGTCCATAGCACGCTTATCTCCCGCCGTTGTGGCCTTTATTAGATTAATACAATGAAAATTAAAACAATTTGCCGGATAAATATCTTCGCGCGGAGTATCAGTGGCGTCCCTATTTATCCCTAGTGAAGGGCAACGCGGATAACCCCTCTTAAAAGCTAGGAGCAGTCAGCATTAAATGGAATAAAGAGAATGAAGTCGAGCGCGCCCCTCCGCCCGCCGCGCCGCGCCGCGCCCCGGGCTCGCCCGCGCCGCGGTCGCGGTGCCTCTGAATTTCATTAGCGGCCCGGGCCCGCCTCCGCACCCACCGAAAGCCACTTTACAACGGAAAATGGCATTATGATAATACTTAGAACCTTATAAAATTCGCTGAATAAACATTTTTGTGTAATTGTACAATAACATCAAATTTTTTCAAGCGAGATACACTTTGAGATTTAAGTATTTCATTGCACTTTTACCATCGCGATCTTTATGGATGAAGCAAAAATAATGCGGTTTATTCCACAAAATTATTCCGTGGCTATAAACCTAAAATGGGGTGTGGTTTGAGACTGTAAACAAATCATTATGAATAAGTTAAGATTTAAATAAATTAATAAGAAAAGGTTAAGAAAAAAGGAGCAGTGGTTGACCGTTAATTGTATCGGTCGAACAATCCGCGGTGGAGAGTGTGGTGCCGCGGAGCCGCGGGGCGCGCCGGGAAATGCGAAATAAATGCTCGGCTTAATACGAAAGGGATCGGTAGCAGCGCCCGAGCGCCCGCGGCGGGGGAATCGCGCCCCAAAGTGGTATTTTCACTTCGCTAATCGGATAACCACTTAACGAATGGGTCACTGCACGCCTAACGTATTTTCACACGACTTTTCTGGAGGGGCCCGCGAAATCCCGCTTCTTACTAGCTAAAACTTACGTACCGCTTGTAACGGTCACGTCGACGATTCAATCCGCAGCGTATCGATTTTTAGGAACATTTTAAGCCCTCTTTATTGTTGTCGCGTTAGTTATGGCCTCGGCTATTGCGACTAATCTGATTGCAATAACGTGCGCTCACGCGTTTATTGCCAGTCGGACGTAAAATATGATCGATGAATATTATTATCTTTACAGATGAGGAGCGGAAGGGGGACGACATGCTGCAGGGAATGCACCACCAGATGCTGGGCTACGGAATAAAGGAAGAGACGAAGCGGGGCTCATCCGATTGCGGCGTGCCAATTCCCGCCTCTAAACCGAAAATATGGTCCCTAGCTGACACTGCGGCCTGCAAAACTCCACCGCCGGCTGCACAACCATGGCCTCAGCATGCTTACGGTCCGCCGGAGCGAGCGGCGCCTTCTGATGGTGGCTCCAATGGCTTTGCATTGCCAGCGACAGCCGCGGCCAGCCCGGCTAGTGGCTCGTACGGGCGGTACGGGGGCTTCGCCGGCGGCCAGTATGGCGGGCAGCACCCCTGCGTGCACCCGGCGTCATTCCCCGACGTGCAGACCGACACTCCACCTCAGACGCCTCCCAACATGAAGGTGCCCAGCGTCGCCAACCCACTCGGCAGCGGCGGCGGCTCCGGCTACTGCTTCCCTAGACATCAGCAGTCACCTCAGCGTGATCCCTACCACAACCCTCACCACGCCGCTAACAGTCACCAGCCCAATCAACCGCATCACAACGAGGGATCTGCGGCATTTAAACCTTTCTACAAAAGGTAACTATAATTACATTTCTATCTTAACTGCATGATTATAGGAACTTAAAAAGACACCGCTCGTGAACACGCTTTCGGTATAGGTTATTTCGTGTCAGATATTGCTAACGTCACGTGAAAAGAGTGAATGTTTCCTATTCCAGCTCGCTCCAACACCCCAACGGTTTCGTGTCGGCCGTCTGAAAGTGGACCGCGCGCCTATAGCGGTGAGTTACAGATTGATTCAGATTGACGAGCTTGAGCATAATCGCGACGCGCATATGTAAATGAGAGCTGGACACGTAATGGACGATCGTGGTGGAGATATCGGAGGACCATAAACTGAGTTGCGGTTTAGTAGCGGCGCTCGCTCCGGGGTGTCATGTCGGTAATTGAAAACAATGGAGTTGAGTCGAGGCGGAAGAGCGACGCGCGACTCGAGGGCGGCAAGATTGCAATCTTGTGTCATTTGTCATTGTCAGAGCGACGCGTTCCTTGCGCCTACACCCATACCATACTGCTGACCTGCCTAAATTAGCTCTTTCTACGAGTATGTAAACTCGCTTGTGATGTGGATATTAAAATCACAGAAAAAGACAAAGCTATTTCATAAAATATTTTATCGCCGTCCGAAATAAAAAATCTTATAAAAACAGAATTAATAGCCTAGCCTAGTTGATGTTTGTAACCAGACATCTCTAAGGGCGAATTAAATAATCAAGGACGCAAAACTGTCAATTCTAGTAGTGTTTACGAAGTAGGTGTTCGCAGTTTCCTGCGTCACATATTTCTTAGAGTCGTCAAAGACTTTCTAAGAAGAAGTAGCGGCATCCGCGTCTCATTACAATAAATCGCGTCACCGTCATCGCCGCACAGGACGGCACCGCCAAGAATTTTGTTTTAGCCAAACGCTCACAAATTCACTTCTATAAACCTTTTGTATTATTTTGGTTTTCACGCCTTTTTGTCCCTCGAATTCCTTGACGCGAAAATAACTCCTTATCGCGGCATTCCTTTAAAGTAGCCCCAAAAAGAACGGATTTAAATTTCCAGTTTTTGTTTTCGGCTTAATAACATTCCTTCATCGTTTTAACTTATTATTTTCCTAAATCCCAATTCAATTTAAAACTATATCTTGAGGTAAAATAATGCGCCTTTTTCCGTCAATCTCGTAAAGATTTCACGGAAATAGGCACGACGCCGCATATACTATGACCGCACGGTACGTTCAACGACGGTGATGTCTGCGCTCAGCTCTAAAAACTAATTTAGATAGCGCAGCAGGGTCGTTGGAAACATTAAAACCTTAATAAGCGGTTGCACAATGTGTATTGTTCGCTGTGAAGGGTGCGTGGTGGTGCTGCGCCGGCGCACGGCAGCCGGGCGGTCCAGCGCGCGCCGATAACGCGCGTACCGCGAGCGTGCGTGGGCGCGGAATCTCAATGGATCCTCTTCATTCACAACACTACCTCGGCATTAAAAGCTGCTTTACTTTTTTTCGACGCCCTAATCTTTTCTCTTATCTCTCGATCCTGACTCGGGTCCTTCTCCGTTTCATTCAGTCGCAGGTCGCTCGGACAACCTGTTTGACTTCTTTTTTCATTGACGCCGTACAAACCTTAGATGACCGCGGCCGAGGTCGAGTTTTTATTTCTTTCACATTTTGGTTTTCCGGTCCAAGCGATTCGTTAATAAATTCTCAGATAATGAGACTGAACGTTTCGTCACCTCATCTCGATTGGTTTAGATTTTTTCTTTTTCGGTTTATATGTGTGAACGCGGCGGCGGGCTCGCACCGTCGACGCCGCGATAGAATCGAAACAGCTATCGAAATGGACCTTGTTTTTTGTTAATTTAAATACCGCTATAGATTCTTTTTAAAGGATGTTTTTATTGTTTTAAAATAAACCGAAATGACGCGGCCGTTAAGAATGAAACCCTTTGAATGAATTTAATTCAATTCAAGAGATGGACCTTAAAATGTAATTTTGTTATCATTTGTTGCAGGTAAAGCACGTGAAACCTGGGTCGCTGCACTACCCGTCAACTACTAGGGACTGTCAGATTATCACAGTGGCACAGTGTTTCAGTTCTACATTAAGATCAACGACACGACTATACCTTAGTTAATTGGCCTCGGGCTAGATATACAACTAGGTCTATAGACCCTTTGTAAAATTTATATAATTTGGTACATACATTTATTTGTATATCACATAGTGTAATTTTAAATTTCTGAACTATATGCACAGATCATAATGATAAAGTGTACCGTTAAGTACTTACTTTTGTTTGATGTGGTTATGTCTATGGTTGTCACTTGTCACTAAGTACTTATCGAATGAATCATTGTATGAAATCGACATTGCTCAGTATTTTTATAGACTTAAGAATATTATGGAAATAATATCCAAATTATTTATAGATACACGGAAAGCGCAATTATGTGTAATGAAATTGAAACTAGCCTAAATTGGTCTAGTGAATTATTGTAAATTTATTACCAATTCCACGACTGGAATGTTCTACATACATTAAGGAATCTATGTTTTCGCTTAGTTCTTCCAATCTTATGTTAATGGTTTAAATTACTCGTGGAGCAATAAGTTATTCGTTAGTACAGGTGCCAGACTTAACTTTGATTAGATATAAGTGTAATTGTACATTGAGAGAGTAGACAATGAGAGGTGGTTATGTTTGGTATCACGCCCTACTACAAAAACTATTGTTTAATTTTGTTAATAACTAGATAAATAGTCGATAAACAATCATCGATTTGGTTATTGTTGTTGTCCTTGTACATATAAAATGTTTTGTAGATTTTCTATTTTAGTTTGTCGAGATGTGTACAAAGTAATTAGTATGATTTCACCACGTTCGATGTTGTCGACAAATATTTCGATGATAAAACTTATAAATATTGTTTAAAAGTATTATTAGTATACATGTACATAAAAATATTCTGAATATTTTTTATTTTGAAACGGTCGCAGTAACTTTTCTGAAGCAACGTTTTTAACAACATTCTTTGGAGATCTTTTCCTTTCAAGTCAAATTATTTATAGTCATGTGGGTAACTTAAGAATTAAAATGGATATGCTACTGTATATGAAATTCAAACTTTAATTGTTGCCGATCGATATATTCGAGATATGGAAAATGCGAGGCCACGATTATTTTGGATATAAAACTAATGTGGCAAATACCTAGGTAGACTATTGGATTTGACGTTTTATGTATATTTTGTTTTATAATTAGTGTTATGCGCACAAACTGAGCATACGACACGTGAAGTTGGCGCTGTACTGTCACAGTAAAAATATACAAACAGTATGGAAACTACCTACAAACGCTCGCATCGCGGAGCTCAGTACTGACAGCACTGCGACCGCAGCGTTAGGGTCTCGTCGCTGCGTATGTTTGTGTGATTGTGCCGTTTCGAGCGTTTGTAGGTAGTTTCCATACTGTTTGAATATGTTTACTGTGGTACTATCGCCGTATCTGTGCATAGCGCTAATTGATCGGAGCTGTGAATATCTAAGACGTGTTTCTAAAGATTTTGTAACGAAGGCATACATACATCGATCAGTAATATAAGATTATTTATTAAGCATTTTACATAGAATTAAACTTAATTTCCCACATCATAACAAAACTTAACGATTTTTTCTCAGGTCACAAGATTTAAAGCAATAGTTTTGAGGCTTGTTATTATAGAAGTTCATCTAACTTAAAACATGGATGAAGAAAATTTCAATGTGACCAAATCGAATACATTCGCTTAAATATTAAATGTTCTATATAGATATTTATAGAATACCTATTAATTATTATTATTATGAGTAAAATTATGTAACGATTGTAATTAAATCTTTATTTCAACTGTGTAATTTTTATTTTACGATAATTTCCTTTATCCTATGATGTACCTACTAAGTAACTGTAGCATGATTGCAAGAGCAATTAAAATAACAGGTAATAATAACCTAATATCTTCCTATAATTAGAATACTTTAGTTTCTAAATCAACAATCGGCATTTTAGCAAATATCTACCTAATGTCTTTTAATTACTCATAAACTACAAAAGTCAAGATTTCTAATGCGAAAATCTTGCTGTTAACGACACATCTAAAAATATTCACAAAAGAATAAAGGCTACCTGAGTATTTTAAAACTCCAACTGAGTAAACTATATTATCAGGATCGTTTCATTAAAATTCAACTTGGCCGAAACCTTTTTCCATTTGCTCACAATTAATCCTTAATCAGAGGAAGCAGCTATTTATAGCCTACCCTTTTCTTAAGTACTTAATCGGAACTAAATTAAAAGAATTGGACATTCAAATGGTTCGATCTTGAGGTAGGTACCTACATACCTCCAAACAAAATGGGAAAAAGTCCATAATGAGCCGCTAAAAGTCGTAGGGTACTCTCCGAGGGGTCCCTCCCTTACTCTCAACACTTAAACAATGCTTAAAAGCTAATAAAACGAACCTTTTTAACTTTTTTAGATACAATGATGGCTTCTATTTCCACTTTAGCGTGGATTATATTTCTTAAAGCTTTGTTTTATAAATGTAATTAGGTATTATAAATGAGTACCTAACTACGTTATCGCTTAACAGAAATATTCTATGGTTACTCATTTCTTTGACGAAATAATAGGAGTAGTTAAAAGTGAAAAGTTTATTGGGAGCACAGATAATAATTATAATACCTAAATAGTTGGAAGTTTAAATTATTTAAATAAGAAGTTAAATACAAAAATCTCAATCAAGACATCGAAGCAAAGAAAAATAACAAAAATTCGATGATATCCATGTTGATGAAAGCTAATTATTAATATAGTAGATACAGTTATAAAATTGCCTGTCCATTTAACATAGTAAGTACCTACTTACACTGAGCTGTACATAATACTTAAAACGAAGACAATTAAAGATATACATTTCTAAATTTTCATCTAGTTATTTTGAAATTTAACTTACTCTTAAGTAATTTACAAAGATTAAAACCGATTTCTGATTTAAGAATTCGAAGTTGGGTAGTTATTTGTCAATGTCTATTTAAGCCTGAAAAATCAGTCAAGTTTAGAATTAAAGATAGGTTTGAAACATTATAGACTCCAAATATTCTATTCAGAAACACCTACCCTATGTTTTCATTTAGTCGGTAATTGAGCAGAAATAAGGACTCATTTATTAAGTTGTTGAAAGTATCCTGGAATAAACAATAACCAATGCTGTATCTACTCAAGTCAAAGGGCAGGACAATAAGCTGAATGTGAGTGTTTGTTCGCATGAGAAACTCAACTGAAGAGCAAATGAGGGGAGAATGTTCCACAATGTCAAACAGTAATTTGACAATAATTATGAATACATTTTAGTCTGCATTAGGAGTGTTCCCGGCGGTGAATCTGTAAAATCTTTTTAAAGTGAAATAGGCAACACAGTTTATACATAAAATAGATATCAACAAGGTAATAGGGAAACCTGTGGTAAGTATCGGTCACCACAACTAGCGACTTCAACAACGAATCAAATAAAAGCAAATACCGAACATTCAGCCAAATATACCGAGCTGAACATAAAATCTGCTCATTTAATAACAAACAAAACGCAACGATTGCTTTACTTAATCAAATCCGTTGCTATAACAATTGAATCTGCAATAAAACCGGCATCGCTAATAAAACGCCCATAAACATTGACAACACAAATAGCAGCTAATAACCTACGGAACCAATCAGATCGTACGCGTGTGACACCAATATATTTTATACGTACCTTTATAGAGATCGAGCCTTGCAGATGATTGCCGTAATAAAATTGTTTGCTGTCTCCGCTTTTAATTAATTAGGTTCACATTACACTAACGTTGGAAAACGAACAAATCTTAGATTTCAGTAACAAAGAACTGAACATAAAAGCTGTATATCAAAGAACTGAACATAAAAGCAGTATATGTGAAAATGTACTGTGTAATGTATGACCACGATTTTTTAAAACAAACTTAGAACGTATTAATACCCAATATATATATAGAAAAAGTGTCCATGGCTACTATAAAGGGTATTTATAAAGAACAATAAGTAACTACGATACGAACTAACACCGAAGGGTAGCGCCACTAAACAAAAGAGTTTATTAACATTAGAAAAGCAAATATTAGAAATTTTATTACGTTATAATCCCAATTAAAAGATGGCTGAGTATTTATTATATTAATTGTTAGTAAAATCTAGTTCAGTGATTCCGAAGCATCACATTGCTTACGCCCGAACTAATAGTCTCAGTTGGTTTAATTCATGCAAACTACAGTCCAGGAACTCGGGTTATCGTTAAACGAGCTTCCAGTGTTGTGCGACAGATGGCACACCTTGTACTACAGCGCTCAACCTTACCTAGTACTAAAATACCTCACATAGCAGCAATAGAGTACACAACCGAACGCGTTTCGACACAAAAGTTGACTCAAATATTATTTGATAATTATGTTTGATAGATGCATCGATCAAAGCATCGATTTGAAAAAGCTTATGCGTTTAGTTCCGAAATCTGAATCACCAAATTGATTAAAAGGGTGGACTCGTTAGTTAATTTTTATTTTTGTAAATGTTTAGATTAGGGTAATTCTTAGAAGAATATACCTACCCAAGTTTCCATTACATACCTTGTACCTTCTGAAAACACGTGGATAGTAATTTACAACATTTTAATTAACTAATTAATTGGTCACAGCGATTGATCTAAAACCCACTTTATCAGTTGTTTAATAGATAGAACGTTCAATTATATAAATATTATTATTCTATTCACCTCCAATTTTTTAAGAAATGAATGCGCTCATCTGTGGTGGTATCAGATTTTGACGATGATCTATTGTTTTCCAAATTACATCGGATGAAGGGGTATTGGCATCCCAACACTACCTTACATGAACGGAAACAATGGATATTGGTAGACTTGGAAAATCTCGTAACATAAGAATTAACTACCTTTATGAAGCTATTATCAGAGTTGTTACTGAATAAAACAAGCAAGGACTGCTGTACTAGTAACACGATAATTGTTCCCAATACTGTTTCTTCAAGGAACGCAGCGGAGGTCTGCCACCGTAACCTCTGTCGGCGTCCCACAACATATCGATTCCTTAAAGAGAACTTTTATCGCACAAACGCGTTTACGTTTGGCATCTTTATAAATATTTTATTCTCGTCTTGGGTTAACCCCGAGTGTGCAACACAGTCCAGTTTGCGGTCCGCGGTCGGAACTCGGCGTCGGCGGCGGCGGTGCGCTGCGCGGCCGTCAACCGCGCCCCGTGCCGCCCGCTCACAGTAATTCAAATAAATATTTAGATTTCCAACGTCGTTTACTGCTTCGTGAATGTTATTCTGCTATTGTTCGCCGAGAATGGCACTTATTGCGAACGCGCCCCGAGTTAGCTTTTTTGAGCTTGTAAAATTTATTAGGTGTACAAATGGAATTGGAGAACAATAAAAACGAACCGTAGATATAGGTAAGCCCTCCCGTGCGGTCTGTGATTTAATGCTATGAGTGTTCATTATGACATTCGCAATTACAGACGTAAACAATGTAAAAAGCACAGGTGCCATCGGTCCACCTGCTCACGTCAAAAGTGTCGAATCTAATCACTTCAGATTTGGTTGCGAAGGGGCAAATTTATTCATAACCTCACATTTATCACCGCGGGCCTCTCCGAATAGTTTTTCACATGTATGAGAAAATTGCCGAGGCGAAATTCTATCACGCCGCGTCCCAAGGAGGGCGCGAGCCGTTAGAATATCGTGCACCTTGCCGAAACCAATAAATCAAACTATTGCGTAATACTGCCCCTATATGCATGGAGATCTGTGCGGACCTTCAGTTTTATTTATTGCATTTAAACAGATTTTATGAACGATTTATGAGACTCGGACTTGTTTGGCTTGTTTAGAATGTTAATCTTGATTTAAACATGCCAAAATTTGTTTTAGAACAAAGGTTGAATGACCTGCAAATTTATTTGATTGCTTGCACCAATTCCTTTCTTAAGTAAGTTTTGGTATTGATTAGCGATGTTCATGAAGATTGTAATGAATTAATTATGTGAGCATTATGAATTTGTTAATTTAATGATTATTTGCATGTACAAAACTATTCTGCAGAGCAAGCAAAGAAATGATATCAAAGGAATATTAATAAATTACCTACAGTTATTTGTGCGGAGCAAGATGTATCTAATTATTTATTGTGACATAATGTGTTAGATGTCATGTTATTAACTAAAATAGTCATCAATAAATCTCTATGACTTCGATAAATAGGTTTGGCCGACGGTTCACGCCGATAACAAACTAGTGGCTACCAGATGTGTGCCGGGCGCCTATCGCGGCATCGATCGCTCGCTGCGTCCGAGATGTGATCGTCGGCATTCCACCATCCCGACATCGGAGATAACTGAAAACATTACGTTTAATAATTTATCTCCAGCAATTCGTCTGCGCTCGGCTCCCTGTGTCCTGTATCGGATGCGCTGGTACCTTCCTACACTGAGCCACTAGATAGTACCCTTACTAATATTAATGCCGTTACAGATAAGCCAGATAATATTACTTAAATTTACTGCAGATACTTAACTGATTAAAAAGGATAATTTTCTCATATCAGTTAAAAGGGACCTATCAACTTTAATGGAGTTGCTCCGTCCTTAACGACTATAAGTAAGACAAACGTATCCACCATAGTATCAGGGGCAGGGCTTTGAGCATAAACATACCTTCCTACTAATGTTTGCTTGTTTTTATTAGGTATACAGTTGAGTAACAAAGCAACTAGTTTTTCTGTGGAAAGTACTTTTCCACAAATACCACCTGGGGCCTCACCTAACGTTCTCCGGACTACTGGCGTAGCACTCTGCTTCTCTGCAGGTGAATATACAGTGTCCAGTGTGGCACCGATCCAGCCACGCCAAGGAAGAAGATGTTGCTCTAAACGAAACATGCCGTACGATCACCGGCTGCCTCACACCGACCCCGGTCAGCGTACTATACCCTACAGCCGGGATAGCACCTTCACATGTCCAACCGAAGTTGCGAGTGCAGTCGAAAAACAGAAACAGGACCGTGACACAAGGCACCCACTATTCGGTGCACAACTGATGACGCAACGGCTGAAAAGCAGACACAGCTTCCTGTAATCGGTAGTGACCCTGTCAGGAGACCCCGTCGATGTCCGCTGAAAACTGTAGCAGAATACTCTGCCCCCAACCACTCAGTATTTACCATCTAGTGAGCATGTTTTCGCAGGCTATAACCTTCCTTGGTCTACCTGGAAGTCCCTGAACCACCTCAGAACCCAAGTAAGCAAAATCGGGGCTACCTTGACAGAGCAGCAGCAGAGTGTCCATGTAGCGCCGAGTTGCAAACCATGTCCAACATCCTGTCATGTCCTCTGTGCCCCAAAATATGCAATCGGGGTGATCTATGCACTGCCACCGACGACGTCGTGGCAGTGGCTAAGTTTCGGGATAAACAAATTTGAACGATTGTCGTGCCAACGATACGAAGAAGAATATTATTGTTTCTATAAAATTGCAATGTAAGTTATGCTGTTAGTGTACCAAATAAATACATAAAATAAATAGAGTAAACTAGATAGGTTAATCAAATAATACTAATCCAAAAGAATAAGTTCTGGAAGTCTGTTTATTTTTTTGGGAAAATCTTGTTATTTCTCTTTTTAGTTTTGGTTCACCATAATTAAAAATTTACCTAGTGTCATTGTAAGGTATTTAAGAATTGACAAAATACCCATAATAACTCAATTTTCTTTCATACCTTTTTATCGCTAGGAGTTCGGTTGTATGCTCCTTATCTTGAAACCTACCGAACCGATTTAGAAAAATGTTGCACTATGATCTAAGTTGAGAGATACTTAATCCAATAAAAAAGAATGATCGCGATCCGATTTACCAGTTTTGTAGAAATGCGTGGGCAAACAAACGTACAAACGTGCAAACGTACAAACGTACAAACGTACAAACGTACAAACGTACAAACGTACTAACGTACAAACGTACAAACGTACAAGAGTACAAGAGCACAAACGGACAAGAGTACAAACGTACAAACTTACAAATATACAGACATACACGCATACAAGCATACACGCTTACAAGCATACATACAATCATACATACATACAAACATACAATGAAATTGGCAGACATTTTTAGAAGCCCAAATAGAGTAACACAGTATGTGAATATTTTGCAAATCCAACAATATTACATACCTACACATACGTATCGAATTGATAACATTCTTACGGAAAGCGAGACACGAGAGATTTACTTCATTAATATTTCTATCGAAATCAAATACCTAACTTGCGAATACTTTCACGGCGCAGTCGACGCATAATCCAAAGGAAAATCAATGAGACATTCCTACACGAAGGACGAGGATTCACGATTGAGAGGAACTTTGGAGTTTAAATGAGTTCACCTTTAGGCGTGATTGTGCCACGGTGTTCCCACGTACTTAGATATGTAAATGTTATTCATAAATACTCTGGGGTTGAAGTTGAGATTTAAATTGTCATTCATTGTATAGACCGTACTAATGCACCTGGCATTTTATTTCTCAACTATCCTAGGTTGACTTTTAGAGCCTAAGGCTTTAAATTGTGAGCGTGTTCGTTGCATTGAGTTAAAAAAATGAATTTATACAGTTATAAAACAATAAAATATTGAAGACAGTTTCAGCCTTTTAATGTTCCCTGCTCGGACAAAGGCCTCTACTCTTTGAGAGGGAATGGGCCGTAATCCACCAAGCGGGCCCATTGCGGATTGGTGGATGTCACAACATATCTTCGAATTTTTGGTTTCAGGCACCGGCCAAAAACCAAAAATTCAAAGACATGTGAAAACATTGTGGGGAAACCATCCCTCACGATGTTTTCCTTCACCGTTTTGAGAGCAGTGGTGATGAGAATAATTTACACAAAGTAAAGCGCCTGCCTGGGTCTGAACCCACCACCTACGCCACGTAAGTCACAGCCGTTACCACTGGGCCCCCACTGCTTTGTACGTCCATAAATTAAATTATTATCTTAAATCAAGCTTTAAATGGAATGAAACGTATGAAATTAAATGTCGCTTGTCAATACATAACCAATGAGCCCAAACACTGTGGTAATATCATGTCTGATTGAGGAGTTCCAAATCCAAATTGTTAAAATGTTTCCAAAGTTACATAAGAACGCCAAGTTTCTGCTTAATCGTTTACCAAGATGTCCTTGGAAATAGATTACTAGATGACGGACACATATACGAAAACAAGGCAATATAAAGCTTGTAAATAAGGATAAAACCAGGTGATGCAAATACTCGTAACACAAACCGACACTTGGCATTAGCGCCGCTTGCCGATGAAACACATTGGAATAAGCAAAAGTTATTACAAAAAACACACGCTGATTTAGATTTCACATTAACAAAAGCGGACAAGACGATATAAAACAACATAAATCGGACCCCGCCGCGTGAACTGCGGACTTGGCTTCACTCATGCGCCGAGAACATGAACAAATACTTTATTGCGCTCATCGCAACATCCCTGGGAACACGTTGCGCGATCGATGAGTTACGGTACAGCGTGGCTGTCAATTTCGCGGTATAAAATTCCTCTTCGGACACGACAAAGGCAGCTGTCATCGTGGCTTGAAGGGTCGCGGCATCCCTCGAGGCTAAGCCCCTGCCGTCCGGCGGAGACACGCACGTCGTCCGAAACTCGCCTAATCCGCACCTACTCCACACATAAACCCACCTAATTGTTAATAAAAGGAGGAATTCGGAAGCGTGCGGTTACATCACTTGGATAGACTCTCTAATTGATTTTTACTGCCCTTCTAATTTAATGCGAGTTTATGGAGTTAATCGGCGCTAAATATTGTTTAGCGCTAATTATGTGCAGCCTGCTTTTGCGATCGTTAAGGGTGTCTGCGGGGGAGGCAATTTTGTAAAGGCTTTGTTTGAGCTGCTATCGAAGATCTGAACAACTCTGTTTTTGCTCGAGCTACGGTTTTACTTTAAAAAATTCGCAGTCATGGTAGGTAGAAAATAAAAATAAATTGTGCCGTAAATCCAAATTTTACATCAAATGATGTTTCATACATTGTGCAAATGACAAGACATGAATAACATTATTTTCTAATGTGTAATGTTACTAAGTACGGTTGATCGTATCAGATCACGGTTTAGTAGCAAGTTTGAGAAATTTGTGATAAAATAATGCCTACGTATCATAAGTTGAAATATTGTTTGAGATACTAGTCGTATCTCAAACAATAATGGCGTCAACTTATGTGAAATTGCTATGATTGTAGAGCTGTATTGAATTCACGATGACGTGACGGTTCAATCTGTTTACCCCAAGCTTATACAAAGCTAGTAACGTGAGCAATAAACAACAAAAAGACAGAGTACGCTGTTCAACAGCGGGGTGACATATTATAGAAAATTCCAACATTTTATTCTATTTCGAACTCATCTTAATAACTCGAACAATATTTTTTGTGAAACGTCTTATTTCCTAGTGAATAAGAATTTGTTGGGACTCCTTGAACGTGTACAACATAATGTTATTATAATTTATGTCATACTAAGCAGGTGAAGATATACGAGCGGGTCATTCATTTTATTAAACATGTTTGCTAAGTCGATTTTGTTATTTTTTTGTCGCTCGCTCGTGGGCATCTATCACGCAGCGTGCGGGCGCTTTCTCGCGCAGCTCTTTATTACAGCACCAATGATTTCCGGAGGTCGCCTGGCCACTCGGCGCACTCCTCGCGCCCTCCTCACACTGCCTCAGTACACCACATGATGCTGCATTTGCATAAAAACAGATAAACTCAGATATTGTTTTTACGATACAAAGGTACGCGCATTTTGTGTTGTGTTGTGCTGGCAATCGTTTTGCTTATGATTTACTTTTAAATCATGAGCGAACTCTCGAATAAGAGTAAACAAACAATAGGTAGGCACCTAATTATTCTTGTTAGTTTATTGTATGAATTAAAGCTTTCTTGTATTCCTGTAAACATATCAAAATGGAGGCGCAAGTGCTCAGTACTCCTTTAATTCTTTATAATTCTTCAAAATACATTGACTGGATTATTCTAAAGATTAAAATCTTAAGAAAAACCCGTAGCGAACAGTCTTAGAGCAAACAACGAGAGAAGCAACAAAAGCATCGATTCCACTCACCAAGATATATTTTGTGATATTATAAGAGAAACATTGGCGCAAAATGCGAACATCGGGACCATCCATTATGCGACGTCGCCGACAGACCGACCACCTCTCGCAAAAGCACTTTGTATTAAGTCAACAAATCCAAAAACCATTCAAAGGACATTTGTTTCCATGAATAATAATATGTAAATACATTATTATGTACACATTTGGAGAGCTCTCGCGACTACTTCGTGAGACAGTGGTGCGCTAAACTGGGCAATTAAACTAAATTGTTGTACTTGGACTGGTCTCGTTTGTTTTATTAGTTGAAATTTTGGAAATTTACACCATGTTTTGTTAGTGTTTTGCCAGTGCTTTCATGAAACGCTTAAGCTTTTTTAAATCTTTGTCAATTAGGCTTACAAAGTTAGAAATACAGTAAGTGTTAATTGTTACTTGACATCATATTATAGATAATAATGAAGTTTTATGTTTAATAGTTGGTTCACTTAAGTTTTAAAAGTAAAGAAATGGTAAATTTTAGAGTTATATATAGTCTGTGTGAATTAATACAGATAAGAAAGGTGGCTAATAACTTTTTTTTGAAATATAAGCTACTTAACCGTAACTTATATCACCTACATACTTACTATTTTCCTCACAATGATTTTGGACGTAAAAGCAACAATGCCTCAACATACCTACCTATTATTAAAATTCGCGTAACTTGCGAACAAGATTCAATTACCGAAATAATTTGGAGTGTAGCTGGATGTGAGTGTAAGGTACAAGAACGCGAGGTCCGTCCCGTGAGTTTTACAGATTTTAATTTTCCTTTTGTCTTTATGGATCACGAAATGTTTTGTGTAGTGGTGCCCCGGGAGGCCGGGCCGGGACCCCCCGCCGTGGCTTCCTTCCTACATCGCCTCACTACAAAAACGCTTGTTATAAAAATGCACGAGGAACAAAAACGCTTACGTCGGGTGACAAGTGGCCTTTGTTTATAATATTTGTTGATTTGTTCAACTTGTTTATGAATGTCCATAACACCTGATGACTCTGCTCTTTTGCAGCTTATAGGCGAGCAGTGAGTGTGTAAATAGACACACGATATCTTTGTGGTAGGTAAGGGTGGAGAATCGTCAAGACCGATGAATGAAATTGATTTACTAGTTTTTCAAAACACAAACAATGATTATAGCATTTTAGATATTTTAATGGAATGGAGAATCATCTAAAACTGCGAAAAGACGTCGTGATGAGTACGAAAATATTGTATACACAACGCTATAATCTACATTTAAATACATTAATTAAACTTGACTATTTTTCTAATCATCTATTACCTTCTTACTCGACATTTAGAAACGTGATGTCCGTTGATCTAAAATGCTATTATATTCGCAAGTAAATTAAAACTATGTTGTAAAATATAGACAGTCTCATAACATGCGTGCGAACAAGTTGTAAAACACCTACATTCGGCGAGCGACCGAAACCGGAGAACTTTATTAGCTGACACCTCTGTATAAAACGGCGTCATTATCGAGATATCATACTAATATAGAATGTTAAATTTATCAAATATACGGTATTTGGATGAAAACATACAAGTTGACAACACGTGTAGTCGCTATCTACGCGGACGGATCGGACGCCCCGGGGTGCGGGCCCGGCTTGCCTGCATTACTCACCGTGACCTAATGGGCGGGGATAAATCATGTGTATATGTAAAAAAATATACAAAACAAACCCAGAAACGGACCAATGTTGAATAAACAAAATTCATGGAAATGGGGACAAATCTGACAATACCGAGTCCGGTGGTCCGCGGATTCACCTTGTGATCCATTTGCGAATCCCGGAATAATGACGTCATCACCGTGGCTGCTTCACTACTTCCACATGTCGAAGTTTCCTACGTGGTGAAAGTTTAAGTAGGACAGCTTATTAATAATGTAGACCAGTGTTGAAAAACAACGGAAGCATTTGAACGCCTTAATAACGTTTTGTCCACGTGCCGTCTCAAACTGATTTTAAAGTATCTAAATGTAAATTTGTTGTTCCCCTTTATATTCTGCGGGTTCTACAATCACATTGCATCCTATTATTTCTTTAAATATTAAATTACAGTGTCACTCAACGCCTATGCAAACCTACGATAAGGAGTTGTTGATTCAACAAAATAAAGATATGAATACCCCTCTAATGCGATTAAATAAAAAGTGCAACAAATTAAACTCTCCCACGCGAAACGTCCCTCGTATAAAGAAAGACATTACGTCGGGCCCAAATAGGAGCAATTCATAAAACTGAGCGAGCCCTTTGATATGAAAATACAGCTAATCCGGGGTACGCGCTCGGAGCTCCGGGAGGTGACCTGTGTTTGTTTGTTTGTTCCACGATATCATGTTGTTATTTATTTATCATAACTCCGGACTTTTCAATACTCTCATCCAAATTTATTAATGCTCCGCTTGTACAACATTATAAATTATAATTTATACCGAGATTAATGAATATAAGTGTGTTATAATCATTATGTGGTATTTCTTTAAATATATCTCTTGAATTTCTGGAATGCTTATACGTACGTATTAAACTTTATTGGTTAAATATTTGGTTTCGAATTATGACGACGAGCGATGCTTCCATAAAAAAAAACTTTTTCGAGTCAGAGTTGGATTTGGTAATCTTTGAAAAATAATATTCGTTAACTTTGACCCGGGGTTTAGCTCTAACATAGCAGGGCTCGTTAATATATATGGTCCTTGCAGCCCGATGTGTGAAAAAAAGAACATCTTTGATGGTTTTACAGTTTTGTCTAAGGTTTCTCCTAAGATTTATGAGGAATCGAGGGCCAATGTTGATTTGTTGAAATAATACCGACGATTTGTTATAGTTTAGCTTTCGATATTCAAGCCTTTTGCACAATAAGCACTCAGTCAAATAGTTAAAATGTAAAATAGATACGCATGGTACTTACATAACAGCTTATTGCCTTCGTTAGGCACAATAATAATCGTTACATATATTAATATAACAGTGAAAGGGCCGGACTATTCTTTTAAAAGGGTATTATTAAAAGTCATTTGGAACACAATATTACGAGAAATAATAAACACCATAACGAGTGTTTGTTCTTTTTAAATGTTTTGATATACATAAGCACCAGATGATTGAGCGTTGCGGTCGTCCTGAACGGTTTTATTAATTTTAAATTGATTTCGATTGTAAAACCCTTTTTTGTGTTCCGATGGAGATCGACAAAGGATGAATGAAGTTATTATTGCTACCACCGAATATTTTTTTATGGCTGTTTCTCGGCACGAGTCGTAAAAAACTATTTTTGTTTACAATTACTATAATTTACTTTTCTTGATATTGTGATTGTTGCTTTGAGATTCAATATTCTTTTTTGGTTGTTTCTTCAAATTGAGATGTTTCTTATTTGTATATCTTTTTAATATGGATTGTTATCTGCTAGATCTTTTAGAATAGGTAGAATAGGAATAGGTAGGTTGGTTAGTGTAACTTAGTAGTTAGTATAAAAGCTATTGTCTGTCTATTTTCTATAAAATTAATAGAAACATATACACTTAAACCAAATAATCACAAGGATTAAGAAATATTGTAGGAAACCGAATTTTTGAAAGTTACTGACCTTTACAAAACCATCGTCTTCCACCAACGTCTTCAGAGTCATCAGAAAGCTGCTTTGCTGGGCAAAGTTATGTTGTTTCGGACAATCTATACATCTTATCGTATTATCTTATGCGAGTGAGTACTTTGGCAGACTGAACGCAATATTATGTTAGCTAGTGTTCAGGTTAAATCTGGAGTTGTTTGTTACACGGGCCTTGTAGAAGCTAGAACAATCACTGCACTCAAGCGTAAAAATTGTATCTACGTGCCAAATGTGACTGTTCGCAATTTAGCAACTGTTAATATCATTATAAATTTTTATCCGTTTTGCTTGCCAGCTGGGCTTATCCTAGTTACAAACATCCATACGCGGCTTTTGGGATAACTCTGTTCTGTATCCTGTTTGACAAGGAGGTAAAGGAGTGAAATGTTTTTTTTTTCTGATTAATTTTGTTGCGGAAGCAAGATAATTAAATCGTTATTTCGCCGGGACTCGTCGAGCTAAACTGAATGCGTGTTTTACTGGTAGTCACTATTGTTGATTCTGACTTACAGGAGGTGCAGTAGTTGAGAATAGTATGGTCAGCTTGCTACAAAAAAAATGGTATGTTGTTTCGATGTCATAATTATTTTCCAATATTTGTGCAACAACAGTTAATCATCATCTGCCTAGCCTTTTTACCAATTATTGTTGGGGTCGGCTTCCAGTCTTACCGGATTCAGCTGAGTATCAGTGTTTTACATGGAGCGACTGCCTATCTGACCTCCACAACCCAGTAACTGGGTAACACGATACCCCTTGGCGAGACTAGTGTCAGATCTCAGGCTTCTGACTACCCGTAACGACTGTCAAAGATCTTCAAATGACAGCCGGGACCAACGGCTTAAGTATGTTGAAATGGTCACCCATCCACGGACCGACCTCGTCAAGCGTTGGTTAACCTTGAAGATCAACCCGTGCGGCTGTTATTATTTAGCCATGAGCTCCTCTGTGCAACAACAGTTAACGTAGTACCTAATTTCTGAAAGTTGATGCATCTAAACCGATTTCAGAATGTAACTTTATACTACTCTTGAAGGCTGCTATTAAGAGCTAATTCAGTTCACCAGTTCTTACACCTACAAGGTATGTTAGACTCTAAACTGATGACTTATATGTTCTCTAGATTTTCCAAGTTTAGATCTAGTGAAATCTCTGCAAAGGTCCACATGACAATCATCATTAATTCCGGTAATGAGAGTTGAAACTACACGGGGCGTTCATGTCAGATCTAGTAAACATGACGTGCGCATCGCTATCGCGCCACGATCAATGATGTATCGATATGTGTATTTCATTAAGCACGTACGCTGAACAAGGATGCTTAACTAAAAGATACGGCATATGATAGGTAAGTACGATGCTTGACAAAGTTTTAAAAAAAAGGTGTGTAAAAAAACATCTGGTTTTGGTCAGCCAGCTCGCGAATATGTAACCTCCGACTGCACAGCATGATTTTCTTCTTGTTTACGTCTTTTTATTTCGCTTTTTAAGCAGTCGGGTATTTTGATTTTTTAATTAACTTTTTTATTTATAACTTTTTAGTTAACATTTTTTTCGAATTAGGTACATTTAAATATATAAGTGTTATATATTTTTGAAATCACCTCTTGAAATCCTTTATTTTGATACCCCACACGATGGGTTTGGAAGAAAAAATAAAATAGGCCCCCCACAATATGGCGCCCAAAAGCCGCCATTTTTCTATTTTCCCATTTTAATGTAGCCTATGACACTCGCAAGGTTAAGACGAATCGATTGACGTATGAATCATCAAAATCGGTCAACGCGTTTGGTCTCTGGAACGCCACATAGGAACAAACATACATACATACATACATACATACATACATACATACATACATACATACATACATACTTACATACATACATAGACTGATAAACACATTACCCTCCTTCGGCAGTCGGGTAAAAAGAAAATTATTTTCAACAACAAAATTTACCAGTTTTATAATAATCGTGTCCTATGCAATATATAAAAAAAATCTCTAGGCTTCAAAAATTATTGGGGCTGATATGTCATATCTTTGTAGAATTGAATTGAGTATTAAAATATCTGAATTCAGGACTTTCATGAAAGGTACTAATAGTTATTTTTTGTCTAGCCGTTGCTGTCCTATTGCTGGTCAAAGCCTCCCCCAATTCCTTCCATATACCTATTCTTCTCACGTGCCGTCTCGATGCACAAATGAAAAAAAATAAAAAATGATAATTAGCGCATAATCTTTGCAGAACAACATTGAGAAGCAATAACGTGAAAGTTGGAATAAACGCTTCTAGTAAACCTTTTAAGTCTTTATGGATGGGTGGGTGTCCTTGACTTCTCCAGTCATCGATCATATCTGAGGCGCACTCAGTATAGATGCTCACTAAATATAACACCGCATATTATATATTTACCAAGGTGGTGTATTATACATAATTTTAATTTTATTAGTTTTATTTTTTTAAAGTTTGTCGACAGTATGTATAGTTTAATTGGTCATAGAGGGTTATAGTTTGTTCTAGTGCTTCTAAAGATAATGTATCATCAAAAAGGAAAACATAGGGGCACAGTATATATTTTTCAGTTTATGAAATATCTATGTTTTTGTAACACAACAGTAAAGCAACACGTTTATAGATACAAGGGATGCAGATACAGATGCAGGTAAAGGTCCAAGCAACCAGACATAGCACTTAGCAGGTGTCATCTACGCCAAATTTGACTTATAAAACCGGCAGTCCGGCACACAACTGAAAATATTCAGCGCTCACGAAAACTGTACCCCAGTTGCAGACCAAGAGCTAATTTAATTTAGTTTACCTCAGTTTATCTGAGATATTTTTAACCGACTTCAAAAATGGAGTAGGTTCTCAATTCGACGGCTTCTTTTTTTAAAGTCTGTTCCCCGATTACACAGACGCCTGGCTTGTCACTACAGGAAAAACAGCACATGTCTGGGTGTTATAGTTAGGTGTATTACTGTTCCTAATTAGTCAGTCGAAGTGTATGTATGGGGTCGTGTGTGGTCAACAAAGGTTACATTGCTCTCCTCTATTGATATTTTTTTTATTGTGATTAGAATGGGATCCGTCAATCCCAATGGGCAAACAAATTTAACACATATTGCAATTGGTCTATTTATTATACATTCAGTTTAGAAAATTTAGGGTTAAATTATTAAAGTAATTAGTTAGAAACGAATTTTCTATATTATAACGAAATAATACACATAAAAAGTTTTAAATTTTTAGTTAAACTAAAATGATAGATACCAAATACCTAAAAGTTTGCCGTGTTCCAAGAGGGCGTGGATGGCCAAATCTGAAACTATGGGCAATAGCGAAAAATACTCACAGGAGTCTCGAGCGCGATTTTGATGAAAACTGAAATTGCATCCTTAGATTTTTGAAAAATTAGGAATCAACAGGAATCGAACCCGTTTATTGTGGCAAAAAACCCTATACAGGGGGGTGACCATAAGCTCTTAGAGTAAGGTTATTTTGAGTGTATGTAAGGGACAGAGGTATATGGCTTGTATACATCTGTCACTTACGCGATTTCAAAATAACCTTATTCTAGATCTTAAGGTCACCCCCCAGGTAGTGTTACTAATAACGATCAATTTCTGCGAAGTATGACATACGGAAAACTTACTGAAAGAGCTCATTTTAAACCAAATATTTTTTTAATTCCTGTCTACGCCGCACACAGGCGGATTTTCTTAAAAAATTTGACAAATACCTTTTTATTGTTTAAAACGTTCGAAAAGTCGAAGGAATTGATGAAAAAACATGAGTAGCATATTAAAGTTTATTTAACTTTTTAATAGTTTGTAATATTTTAACTATTATTCATTTTTAAATATCCATATTTAGTAGGTAAACACTTCTATTACAAAATAATAGAAGTGTTTACCTACTAAATATTAGTTTATTAGTTATTAATTTATTTTAGGATCTTTCTTGTAATGTTTTCTCGAAATATCACAGAAGATGAACCTAAAAATATAGGAAAAATCTATACTAATAATATTATAAAGAGGAAATATTTTTTTGTTTGTTTGTACCGAATAGGCTCCGAAACTACTGGACCGATTTGAAAAATTCTTTCGCCAATAGAAAGCTACATTATTCCTGAGTGACATAGGCTATTTTTTAATCCCGAAAACGGGTCCTGTGGGTTGGCCCACGGGAGCGAAGCCGCGGGCGACAGCTAGTATTATATAAAAATATTATAAAAAAATTCAATTAACTAATAAAATTGGCACATAGTAGCAACTGCAACTAACACAGATGATAAGCTAAGACATGTCACTTAATTATGTTATTTATAAAGCAGTCTGACTCTAATGAATTTGTAACTTTTTGGCTTAATGACCTCTATTTTTACGTAAAATTTAGCAAAAAATAAATGAAAAAAAAAAACAATTTTAAATATCTACATAGATACATTCATCCAGGTTCACAATCCACGATTTTAAAACTTTACACTGCATTTTTAAAAACCTTGATTTTAAACTTTGTATTAAAAGTAACAATTAAAAAATTCGTTAAAAATATTATACAAACTGAAATTATATTAAATAAATACTTAACATTCGAAAAATAAAATTGTGTGACTGTTATGGCTAACTTCATAATTTGAGTTTTGTCCGTGAATATGGGCAAATCCACCTGTGTGCGCCGTGGAAAACGATACGTTTTTACGTAAAGGTGGGAAATAATATTTAAAAGAGCAAAAGCATTCTTTATACGATACTTTTGTGTACGTTTTTGCCAGAAACAAGACAGAAGGTGAATTATTATCAATTACCTCTTAGGCAATACCAGCATAAAAATAATAACAACATAATGACTTACTACTGATAAATTTGTTGATAAAATTGTTTTTTTAAAGATAAGCAGTAAATTAAATCAAATTGATTTATTTTAATTTACTCCTAGTCTGGTTTCTGATCAAAAAATTATATAAAAGCCATGCATCGTGAAGCGCCTGCGCTTACGTTTACGGCAACATTAAAACGTTGTAGGTGCCACTTTTATTTTTCTGTAAGGCGTTGTACGCGTGAAACACTCTCAAAATCCGCATCCAATGTAATTTGTAGCCCAATGAAGATAAAGTAATATCTTCACAGGTACATTAAACCTTAATTCAGGTTGTTAGGTCTTCAGTGTTGTAAAGTACAGTTTAAATACCCAGCTATGTGAATGTTTAAAATGGTTGAACTGAAATTAAAATGGCCTTAGTTTTAAATTGAGGGATTGCAGTATTCAATAGTTCTATAATCACTAAACAGAGAAAGCGTAACGCTACCTAAGTTAAGTATTATTGTTTTAAATTAATTAGTTATAATAAAATACATGTTTTAGATTAACACATTTTCGATAGGTTGTCAAATCTCAACAGAGTTTCGCTTTTGTTCTTGTCAACCTATCACAACACTTTAGTAGTTATGACAGCTATTTTTCTGTTTTTTTTTTATACACGGGTTTCTAAAAAACTTTTCAAATCCGATTTACGTATCTCGTATCACTCAGGAGGTATGAGGTACCTATGATCCACTGATATCCTCTTTCTAGAAATATCCTAAACGATTATAAGCATGGGCGTTTCCAGAATTTGCTTAGGGGTGGGCAAAAATTAAAGAAACTCTATAAATACTAAACGTCATAGGAGGACTAAGACTGTCGGTGACTCAGACCGGCTAAACCGACCAGGGTATCTTGAACCTGTATGCAGAAGAGCAAGAGAGAATGTTAAATGAATGAGCGAGCGAAGCGAGCTCAAAAATATTAGCACTTACCTGATAGTTTTATCTCTTGAACCTTGTAAATTTTTAGTTAAGTATGAGTGAAGGAAGGGGCAGACTGGCCCATCGTGGGTACGCCTATGGTTATAAGATTAATGAATATGCAACATATCACTAACGTCACTATAGATAACATATAGATTATGTGATGAGTAAATCCTGAAGCAGGTGTAAAACAAAAAAAAATGCCTAATAAATATCAATTAAAATAAGTCTAAATTAGTTTGAGCATAAGAGTTGTTCACAAACAATGAACATGTGCAGGTGGTATTATAACTACAATAAATAATATTTTTGTAAGGGCTCACACTTTTCTCTGTATTGCCTACATGGCATAATAGTGGTCCAATTCAAAATTGATATCTTACTTTTGCTGCCACCCTATTGTCCAACTTCTGGTCATTTGGTGGTATAAAGAGACGTCCCAGTTGTGCAGATATCCCTATAGAATAACTGAACTGAATTTATTAGTAATGATGTATATTCACAGCAGTGGCCTTGACACCTACCGCGTGGGTACCTTGCAACGCAACTGCGTACACTGCGATTTTATTTTACCTCGCTGCGTCATCCCATACATCTTCACTGACAATATTTTACCACCGACCCTTATTTCACGGAATCCGACCATATTACGGCGGACAACATTCGGACATGTAAGCAAACATCTTAATGTTTACTAATGAAACATTTCTAAATACATTGATTGATGATGTTCTCCTCGCACGGGTTTTGTGTAGGCTCGCATTATTCTATTCATAAGTCGCGCTGCGGGATGCTGAACGTCAGCGTTGGTGGCTTCGCTATTGTTCACTGCGGACACAATTCGGCAAACATTCTCGTGCTATTTTTTTCACTGTTTTCCTTTTCGAGTGGATCATTTAAATTTCATGCGTATTTTAGCGAGATAGACGTCGCTGATGGGTTTCCATTAGGAGTGAATGATTAAGAGGTCGAGTCTCGGAGTGGCGAGGGAGTGACAACGTCGTGAGGGCCTGCGTCTCAGGGGAGTGTGTGGAACCCCTGACACCAGAGTGTGGTGCTGTGCTTGCAATTAACTCCTCGGGCGGCATTATCTCGGCATTAGTGTATCGTCGCGATGCCAGAGCACCCTCCCCGAAACATTTGTATCAATATTAAAAGACACGTCAGCCAACCCTGGCAACTACTCGTATAAATGCTCGGCTGAATTCAAACACGAGACTATTTTGTTTTGCTAACTTTGTTTTCAACTAAAGTTACTAATATTTCTGTTGCTGTCCACATTTTAAACAAAACAAAACCTAGGAATGTAAACACGTGTTAATAACTAACTTTGGACGGGTGATTTCGTCAACAAATCATAGACTCCTGTGAAGGTAAATAAAGTTTTTGCTACGATGTGGTAGCTAATCGTAACAAATAACACATTGTAGTGGCGTTTGTAGAGAACAAAACCCTGAAACGTCAACGGTTGTGATTGCCAATATAAAAGTTAATCATGTTAGTGCGCCGGGGTGGGCCGGGTGTCGCGATATCATTGTCCCAGGTTCGAGCTCGGCCACCCCCCGCAAGGATTCGTTGCTTATTTAATGCAACGATGCACACGTAAACATCTAAATAACTTTTGTGTGACACTTCTCCCCTACCCTCTAATTTTACTAAGTAGCCGTATCTTTACAAATGTATTGGGGAAGAAACATTCAAACCAAATGTGTTTTTGGAACAGATTTGTTGTCTCGTCATAATTGAAGTGAACAGAGAACAAAAAATATTTTTTATTAGTAATCAAGTAGGTGCTTCTTCAGGCAGCTGTTTAGGTCCTTGTAAACGTCATTATTTAAAGATTGAGAACACTTGTAAGAGGTCATTTTGTAAAACTAAGGGTCTTAGTGACCTGTGTCCCAGCAGTGGGCACATATAGGCTAATTATATTATGCTAAGGGCCATATTGCATTAATGAACTTACTTTTAGAATTTAAAATCTGTGTACGAAAGTAATAATATGGTTAGCAAAATTTTAACCGAATTGCTAAAAGAAGAATTAATTAATTGAAAAAAAAGGATGGGGTTCTATGTTCGGCTGTATTTTTTGTTTCGTATTTTCACCGATTTCTTCGTCAATTGTGGACCGATTATAAAAATTCTTATTTTGAACCCGAATTTTCTGAAGATCTGATGAAGAATTTTGCAGATATGGAACAAGACTCCTCAAAAAATGACGGCAAATCTCTCAAAATTCTAAATAACTACAATCGCATGACTGTTTATTGTTTAGTAGTAGTGTTTAGTAGTTCAAAGCATAAAATCACGCCGGTAAGCTCTAAAAGGGGTAAGCAGATGTGTATTTTTTTGTTATAAATAAAGCAGAGTAAGTAAATTATACTTGTAATAACGAACTACTTTAAACAAAACATATTTTTCTTTCGGTTCATCTATTTTGAACTAACAGCTATCTATTGTTGTGCAAATTTCGTTTGTTTCTTTTGACGAGCGCAGTGCAGCGCTAGTGTTGTAAGCAGTGCGTATAGTAAGCTGTTAGCTGATAACGCTATCCGACAGGCGCACGCAGGGACCCGGCCGCGGCGCAGTGCAGGGCCGGCGCTGGGTGCCAGCCTGCCAGGCCCTAAGCTCGCACCCCACGGCTGCTGCCAATCTCCTGTCACAGCTTACGCAAACCGACTGACAGCCTCCCAATAATTCGTTACGAAAATGTGTTAATCGCGCGCCGAACACTTTCACGGTTCGCGACACCGAATTAGATTAGCGCGATGACAATAACTACATCTGTAACTGAATAAGACTCGTCATATTTTGACAGGTATCGTCACATGTCCGGACCCTCGTCTGCCCACATACACGTGTTCGCTAGTCCCACGCGGACTCTCGTAACGTTCGATGTCAGCCTTTTTTCCTCACAAAAGTCGTGATTTCACGCGGCGCGAACATTCATCCGATTGTCGTGAATTTCGTTATCTTGTATTAGCGAGCATGAGAGGTGATATTGAAAAAATAATACGTTTGGGATTTGACGGCTCCCCATGTGCGCACGGCAGCTTCCTTTTCACTGCAACGCTCCTATAAATGAACCGGGATGATAAATTTATTTAATGTATACAAATGTTTAGACATTTTTATTTTGCTGTCGTTTAGACGTAGCTAACATAATTTAGTTCACCATATGTTAAGTCGTTACAACGTTTTGAGTAGGAAGTGAAAAAAATGTTTTACGACTTGTGAGACATAGTATGACAAACCGGCCTTTTTCCGTGTATCATCCTAGCTGCGTCGGTGAACAAACTTTTTTTAAATAATAGACGCAAAAAGTTAATAAACGGGCCTATTGAATTGACATGTCACCGGAATTAAGTCAATTACAAAACTTATAATTATTTCAGCAATGTATTTAGTCTGAGTGTCTAGACAGAGTGGCGTTTATCATATGTGTAAGTATCTTCATATGATTGACTTAACGACAAAGCAATAGTCGATTAAAATTTGACAATAGCAAAAATAAAAAAATGCCAGCTCATTAAGGAGGGGTTTAATTCGGGGTTTCCGTCTAATTGATCTCTGGCCGGGGTAATTATTCACAGGGGGTATATAAAGTAATTATTACTGGGTAGCCCTTTTTCCTTGTCGCCATGGTGCCCCCCAGTCCCCCTCAGCTAATCACCGCCCGCGCCCGGTGTCAATGACGGCTCGCAACTGTATCTTGGATTGCGATGACAGAATTTTAATATATTTTGTTGTCGTATGTAAATGGCGGTACAGATGGCGTCACATCGAGTGGCGGATGATACACATAACTCCCCACATCGTTGGTAAAGTTTGCAGCCGGCAGAGAAAACGTCTTACGTTCAAATGTGGCAGTCTTCAAATGTGAGGTGTTAAAATTGTTTAGCAATAATACACGATGAAGTATGTATTTGGTAATATCTACTTATAAAACCCAAAATAATAAACTAAACAATCCACTCGAGAGTAGAGTAGGTACTCGTAGAGTACCTTCTGATAATGTAGAAGGTACTCTACCGACGAGGTTAACAGCAAACAATTACAAGCCATAAATTAACATTACCCTTAACTGCCTCAAAAAACCTACGCAGGATGAAAAGGAGATTTATATTTGTTAAGGCGAAGTTGTTCGTCTTCATAAGGCTTGACGTTTCATTTCTGTCTAGGCAGGCCGACAAGTGCTAACCCTCCTCGCGCCTGTCCCGCGCGCCCCCGGCCCACCCCGTCTCGAAGGGCTCCCGTTGTTATGCATAAAATTTTGTCTTATTACTTCCAACTTTGCTATTATATTTGACGAGACGGAGTTGGCAAGTTATTTTGTTATTAAAATTTTTGGCCAAAGACGGCGGCGAGACGAATCTAGTTCGAATGTAAATGCGAATGCTTAAATTATAAAGCAAGAACTTATTTGATTTAACAAACCTTACGATCTGGGGATTAATGTCGGAAATCGGAGGCGAAGGCGGCGTTGTGATTCGCGAGTTGTCGCGAGCCGAGCGGCGCGGCGCGGTGGCGCGGATAAAGGACGAGAAAATGGGATTGACGAACATCGCTACACCAACTTTGAGAGAGTATTGGTTGCTCTTGAAACTTATCAGCTGCGCTTTGTTTAACATTTGTACCTTTCTACATATTTATTTATACCGGCTGCCTGTCAGTTTCTCGTAATTTGAGTACCTAATAAAATTTTAGCTGCTAGTTGATTTTGTTGTATCATGTCTGTATGCATTAATTAACTTGGCAGGCAAAGTTGTGTTACCAACTTACATTTTACACACGAATAACAATTCTGTTTACAAATCAAAAGCTTAGTCATTACACACGAATAACAATTCTGTTTACAAATCAAAAGCTCAGTCAGGACTTTAGGACTTCTAACATTATAATTTTTTATATTTTGGTAACTATTTTTTTCGTTGGTAAAAGTTCTGTACCAAAGAGACTTGTGTTGGTGGCAAATGAGTTTAAGTTAAGAAATAATTTAAGGAGTGTCGCCAATGCAGTATTGTCTAGCTTATGCGTTAGTTGGACGCTGCTTAGAAGCTCCGAAATTGGCATGAGGTGGACGCAACTGTGTACCTTTAGATGGCACATAAACGGTTCGTTGATTACGCGTAGTACCAGCGCAGATTTGTGTCGCAAGCGATTAACACACTCATCATACGGATTTGGCGACACATAGGACGCGCGTTTTTAACAAGCGCATAACGGTATCTAAATCGTACGTAGTACAGGCGTACCGATCGAAAAAAGGTGCGTAGCTAAACCGAAGCGGTAACTAAGTCGCGCATAGCCTGGGCTTAGCGATGCGTAGGACGCGTGTAGTACATTTGTAGCATGCGCGTAGCGGTAATTAAATCTCGTAAAGCCCGGGCCTAGCAATGCGTATTACGCGCGTAGCAGATTCGTAGCATGCGCGTAGCGGTTACTAAGTTGCGTAGAGCCCTGGCCTAGCTATGCGTAGGACGTGCGTAGCATGCACGTAGCATATTCGTAGTATGCGCGTAGTGTTAACTAAGACGCGCGTAGCCCAGACCTAGCGATGCGTAGGAGACGCGTAGCACCTAGCGTAGCGAAGCATGCGCTTAGGCGACACTAAGATGTTTTATAGCTTACTAGCTTTTGCCCGCGATATCTTCTGCGAAACTTATACTCGTAAATTGCAAATTCGTAAGTACACAAATTCCTATTTGTATTCTGCCAAAGTAAATACTTAAAAATAAAAGATAAAGTACGCTTTCATCATCTGCCTAGCCTTTTTCCCAATTATTGTAAAATAAATAAATTGTTGGGGTCGGCTTCCAGTCTTACCGGATTCAGCTGAGTACCAGTGTTTACATGGAGCGACTGCCTATCAGACCGCCACAACCCAGTAACTGGGTAACACGGTACCCCTTGGCAAAACTGGTGTCAGATCTCAGGCTTCTGACTACCCGTAACGACCGTCAAAGATCTTCAAATGACAGCCACACCAACGGCTTAACGTGCTTACCGAGGCACGGAGGAAACTCGATATGTTGAAATGGTCACCCATCCACGGACCGACCTCGTCAAGCGTTGCTTAACCTTGAAGATCGACCCGTGCGGCTGTTATTATTTAGCCACGAGCTCCTCTCAAGATAAAGCGTACTGCTTTGTAATTATTAAAATCCTGTTTGTCACATGAAAACAAAGTACCTAACGGGTCTCGTACAATCGAATCATCTGTCGACGGAATTATCGGACGTTATCAGACAACTTCGGTTGTGGTGTTGACGCACGTATAATACCTTTTTTGATGGGTAAATGTTACATATTATTTGTAAACTAGCTTTTCCCGCAGCATCACTACCCCTATTCTAAAGGAACCGTGCCATTTTAGATATAAAATGAAGCATATCAGCGATAGTTTAGCTTTCTATCCATGAAAGAGTTTAGAAACCGAGTCAGAACTTACTAGAGATTCATTCAAACAAAACAAATGCAAAGCCATGATTTGATTCTACTGGTCTCAAGTGCAATTGCTGGACGTGAGGTTCACTACTCAGGTGAGGCATTATATGATTATTGCTCTTTAGCGGAATTTCAGAGGGTGACATTTAGTACGTTGTCCAATGTGTAACTTGTGCCCAGAACCATCACTTGGAAATGAACAATTAGCACTGCATGTCTATTTTTGTTAGCTCGGGGGGCTTACACGAAAAAAAATGTTTATGTTATATTATAATGAATAAAAAAAATAAAATATTAGGTAGACGGTTAGGTATTTTATGATATTTCTTTATTTTCTCAGCAGTTACGTACTCAAAATGTATGCCAGAGTCATAAGAATAATCTTCATCCAAATTACATAGTACTTAACACCATAACTGCGAAAATATGGATAACACCAATCTGAAGTAAATACTGCCAGTACTGGGTACTTTTTTCATCTAGGTATAGATAGTTTAACTCATCTTTGCGCGCGGCGCTGTGTGGGTAAGCATGTGTGTGTGGTTGTTTGCTCGATTGACGACTGCCACGCCACTGTCAAACATGCCGCCGCGCGCACCGATGAGTTGAACTATCTATACAAGTACTGGGCACTTGCAAATGAAAAAAGTTGTCGGACCGATTTGAGCTTTTGGGCACGTCATAATTGTTCTGCATTGTAGGTAATCTCTAAGATGATCACTTTGCAAAGACTTAACTTAGAGGTCTCTCAAAAAAATCGGCCAACGTAAGTCGTGCATGCATTTCATCTTACTTTAGACCCTGCATACAGAAATAGGAGCCCCGCGCAGCGGGGCTCCGTCGGCTCTGCCACACAAATACTAATTCAACGTACAAAATAAACCTTTAAATTACTACAGAAAAGTTATTTTTGTCATTTCACTGAACCAATTTTGCTTAGAGATTTGATCAATTCCCTGTTTTCATCATATCCCTGCGACATATACAGCTCTGTGGCATAAACACGGTGTTGATACACATGGCGCAGAGAAAAATGAAAACAGAACAGTACTAACAGTTAAAAGAGACAGTTCCATTGGCAGCCTTTAAGTATTGCACCCTAAAAACTTTTTAGATTACTTGTAGTGGGTAGCTTAACACGCTTAGTAAGGCCCCTTACTTGACTTGCAGTACCTCAACAAATGGGTTTCAGATTTTAGATTCCTCACTTGCCAGTCTTTGACTCTGATGTTGGGTGTGTTTGCAAAAGCTTTATGAACGTAACAGAAAACTATATAAGGGCCACTATTTCATAGCATGTGGTACAGTTTATGAGTTGATTCGAAGATAAATTAACGAAGCAGTATAATATAGCTTTCTTGAAATCAAGGACTATTTTAAATTGCGTCTAACACATTTCAATTGCATCGAGTTGGGAGGAAAGGGAGCTGCTTTGAGAAGAGCGTGGCGTGGAGAGGCGCAACACGCGACACGGCGTGGCGGCGGCGGTGCGGCGTGGTGCGGCGGCGGCGCGGCGCGGAGACGCCGTACGTAACATCTGTTCCTTTTGTAGCGACAAATTAACACCGACTCGAGCAAACTCAGGCAATGCAACGACCCATTCCCAGCTCGGAACGAGCCCTAAAGCTTCCCTTAAGCGCGACGCCAGCTGCTCGCAGCACTAAATTCCACGTTACAATGCTTTGTTTTAAAATTTGTAATCATTCTCACATTTTACGACGGTGAACGGTCCGTTTCGGAAAATTTGATACGACTATAAAGCCTGTAATTGTGTTAGCATTCCAGTTAATTAAAAGTTATGAATTTAAAGTCGCACAGCTTTAGTGCTCTTTGACGCTCGCCGTCTGAATAAAACGGTCATATAAAACGTGATGCATTTCTTTTTACTGCTCGAAAGAGAGTTTAGACAGCATTTAGCTACTGTTAATGAGCAAACAAAAAACATTATGAATCTTTTGTCTATCAGTTTATATCTTCAATTGTTATAGCACGCCATTTAACGTACAATGAACGCGCTCTACTCACTGTTCAAACGATCGCCGTAATGTAAATTGTGTGTATAAAGTCACTAACGTAATATAAAGCTTTCTCTGGTAAGCATCTGCTTACGTCATAAAAGTGTATTATGTCAATAAATTAAAAAAATACTGCAAAGTCAAAACATTAGTTTCCCACAGCGATTAAACGGCATCGAATAAAGGGCAGACTGAAAACACTATAGAGCAGTGAGTTATGAAAACAAATACACATTACGAGTACGTACGAAATCTCGTACAACTAATGACGTTAAAAGCGAGGGGTAAGAGTAACAATGTTAACAGTCATAGTTCGGGTGTGTGTGCGCCAAAACTTGGGTACTGCGGCCATAAATACCGCCGCGGGGGGTTGCCGCGCCGGGCGTCGGTAACAATAACCACGACGTATGCCGTGTTAACATTAGCTCCGTACTTAATTCCTTGTAGCCCTAAACTCGCTTAAGAGGGTAAGACTCAGTGACACGGTGTTAATTAAATAATTACTTTAAATAATAACTCCTTGGCCCCGAGCCCCGACCCGATGGAGCCATGTTATGTTACACGCTGTCCCTTGCTTCGCCGTGTTTACTATGGCAGAGCATTTACGAGTAATTGTTTAGAAACGTCATATACGCCTCTTTTTCAGAGTTTTCCGGGTTGTTGCCATGATCTGCGTTGTTGCCCGGGTTGGACCTCGCGCTGTACTATTACGTATCAATACATTGTGACATCGTCTGGTCGATGCGAGTCAGAAGTGGTCTATACTTATAACAATCTGATCCGTTCATAGATACTCTTAGTCACTAATTACAAACAAAAACATACTAATTTGACATATATCTAAAAAGAGAATAAACCAACATAATAAAGCCACTACATTTGAAGTTTACATACCTACTAA
This sequence comes from Anorthoa munda, assembly GCA_945859665.1. Taxonomy (NCBI): domain Eukaryota; kingdom Metazoa; phylum Arthropoda; class Insecta; order Lepidoptera; family Noctuidae; genus Anorthoa; species Anorthoa munda. The sequence goes on along the minus strand of OX243893.1, from coordinate 52,448,701 downwards.
AAGTTTATTTTAAAAGAAACAACTAAACAAAAGGGGAACACAAGTTCACAGAATATAATGTTCCCGGTTGATATCAAAGGCTGACTTTAATGGATGCAGTTATTGCCCAGAGGTCGACTGCCTAAACTCATAATAAAAACCCCAGGCTACGTTCAAGTGTCTCTTGTAGATATAGAATGTTTTCACAGACAGCTTTAGGCATATTATTCTTTGTAATAATAATGCTTTATTTTCGTCTACTATTGTTATCAATACAAGAAGGGGTTAACACAAAACTGCAATCATTATTTTGATGTAAGTAAATGTATAAATCTGGTATTGAACCAACTTGGTGACTAACATCAACGACAAAATTCAATCTTTAGTCAAAATGTCCGATGTAGGTGAAGCTAATATTCAATCATTCGATCAAAGTTTCCATGATTGTCCGTTGTCCGTTTCGCAATGCTATCAATTGTTCAAAATAAGTTCAGCATCTAAAATTAAAAGTAGTCCCGTAAGAAACCAATTTTATTTGAAAACAACCATTAATTAATTATTTAGACTAATCAGACTGTAGTATTTCAACGTTACATTACCTAAAGTATTACGATAGTAAACACTTACAGGATTACCCTCCACATCTTTTCTTATAAAACTTAAAAACTCACTGCGATCAACGCCGTGAGTCCTATTCAGGGGAAATATTTTAATCAGCGTTTACAGGTTTTTAAGCCATTTTCCCTTTTTTTCGTTTACCCTTAATTTTAAGTTTATGTTCAACAGAAAAGGTTGCGGTCTTAATTATAACAGGACGTAAAACACTTGGCTTTTGTTGCAAATCTGGTCTAAGATTTTTTCTGAATCTAAGCAAATAATAGGAACCTAGACCTCGCACATCTGGAGAGTGGAGGTTGTTGCTGCTCTCATCGCGAGAATTGCGATGGGAGGCAGCAACAAAGAGACAAAGACAAAAAATCTTTAGTTCAACTAGGCCATTAAGCGGCACTTTTCCATTCAGAAAAGTAGTTTGTTATGGAGAAGAACGGACAAGAAACTCCACTCACACTCATCCAAAGACGACAACATCTGTGTCGATGCAGAGGCTTATATTCATTATTAATGATTTTTGTGTGACAAAATTTAACATGTGAATTTGTACTCTAGACCAACTTAAAATCAGATAAGTAATAAAGTGGTTTGGAGAAATCTTACTTTGTAGTTTCAGTAACAAGATAAAGTGTCTTCAGATTTGTTGGACTATCCGCGACGACTGTCAAAGATCTTTAAATGACAGCCGCGTCCAACAGCTCATGCTTTCCAAGACCCGGATGAGTCCCAGTATGCCATGAATGGTCAGTATTCGTGGACCGACCTCTGCAATCTACAGTGCACAGAGTTTTATAAAGCTAATGTAACATGTTTCAATAAATTGCCAAATAAAGTTAATTATTTACTCCTAGGAGCATAGTTAAATCGATCGTCGACTTTCAAAAAGCGCGTCATAACACTTTATTTTTATGAAAACAGAGAATAATTTAAATGGTTCGACGCACAGTCGGCTGTTATTTGTTCATTAAGGCGGGGCGAGCGAGCGCCAGCGCTGTGTAAAGCCTACCCTCAAGCACCTACTCTATTGACTTTCTTCCGTCACTTTCTTATCGAGTTATGATAAATGGTGCTAAGCTCGCCATGAACACGACCTTGTTCTCTACGCCCAAGCGTACATTTTCCTACAACACCGTCTAGTGAGCATAATTCGTTTCACCGCATCGACGTTACTTCTTAAATAATAAAAGCTCTTTGTAAAACTTTCCCTCCTTGAGCGTTCTAAAGCTTTTCGGTATCCAGTAATTAATATTCATGGAGGCTCGTGCCGGAGGGGCCGTGTAATTAATAAACTTATATGATACTTTTGTTTACAGTGTCATTCCTGAAACGCAGGGGAGCCTTGGGAACGCCTGTTTGTCTCAATGTTCAGTCGAATCGAGTCCCCCTACTTTATGTACTTAAGTATTTTTGATACAGTCTACCGCGCGTTGAAGGAAATTCTAATTCAGAAGGTCGGTGATAACGTAAGCCCATCTCTATCGGAGACGATGGTACCAAACGCTTAAAATAAATTAAAGCTTCATATCAACGAGAGACAAGTATCGTTTAATTTAATTTGAAGGCTCAAGTAATTCGACAAAACTTCTGTAATAAAATTATCGAGCATTGACCGTAGTGAGTGATAAGTCGGTGAGTGGGTGTGGAGGCGAGACGTGCGACCGGACACAGCTCCGCATGTTAATACACGTAAACCAAGATAATCCATAAAACTCACAAAAGGTGCCGTGTTGTCTTCACGACCCGGGGCCTGACTGCACAGAAGCACTTAACCGAATCTTAATCTACGTTTAGATACAGATTAACCATGGATGATGTTTTTGTTTGACACCACTAAAATACGTCACATTAGGCTAATTTTGTAGTGGTATGCGCTTAATAAAACACAAGTGTTGACATACCTAAAAACTGAAATCATTTGCAAGTGCAGAATCTAACACAATTATGATTAGGTAACATAAAGCAGAAAAAATAGAGCAGAACAATTAAAATTAATGTACAACAACAATATAATACGGTTGCATCGGATTGAGAAATTCGCCAAATGTTAAATAGCATGCATTGCTTATTTATCAGTGAAACGCAATCCCCTCAAAGCACTTAAGCACTTAGCGCAAACATATCGATTCTCAATATGCGACGCTAACGCCCCGGGGACACTGTGACAACGTAAAAACGCGAATACGCAGCGCACCGCGTGATTCACTTATTTGTCCTTTAGTGCGGCGAGCGAGCAGCGAACATTACCAAAACGAGAGTTTAACTAGGGTTAAAAGTGTGGAGGGTCTACCCCGACCTCATAATATTATAACGTGTAAGGAGTAAAAGAGTCGGCGTTATCTTCTACACAAGCCCGATTCCTGACCACTTTAATGGGAAAAGCATGTTAGAATTAAACTAAACAAAGACGACGCATCAATTAGGGGCTCTTCTTGTTTTTTTCCTCCTTTTTGAAAAAGGGCTTAACTTTTTAAACTTGTACGTTGACCAGCCGGCGCTCGGTGTTGTTCGTTATTTTTTACTGACTTATTTGATTAGATCAATCTCAGTGATTCTTGTATGGATTTCAGTTACGGCGATAAAGAGATAAGTGGATGCAAACATTACTTTTCGTTTATTCTTTAGGTAACCATTAAAGATACTGTGTTGGTGTAGGAGCTTCACTATTATTATGTGCCATAGCTTTTAGGTAATTCAGTGCCTGCCTAATACCTATACGCGAATAGTGCGTTACTACACCCCTCAAACTACAAATGTAGCAGTGAAAATCAAAGTTTAGGCTTTTAGTGATCACAATGAACTGGAGATTTATATATAATCAAATTGATTAGTTTTAAATACCATTGTCACTTCGCATTTACCTTTTAATTTGATTACATTAATAGCACTCTAAAACCGTATATTGCAAGGCAAACATAAAGGTAATCGTGGTACCACTAAACAGGGCTTTGATTATACTAAAAATGAAGTGCAATAAAACTGAGAGGATCACTCCACAATAATTAAGACGAGGTAAATATATGGAACGCATTGACGGATCGTAAAGCTAAAGGATTCAAAACAACAAACTGCAAGCCAGTGTTTACGACGACGACCGAACCGCTTTTATTGTTGTTGTAAAATTCACGATCCATTATTAATTATTACAGACATCATTAATCTACTAATCTATTTAAGGGCGTGCGATAAGAATCTCATTTAAAGTATTGAATGAAGAGTGTCCGTAGTGGACTTGAGATAGGCTTAAATTAGCTCTCAGGATCGTGGCACAAGTCACGGTATTCTGTCAATCGAAACAGGTTCTTAATGTTGTACATTCACAGTTTTATTTTGTGGGGCACTTGTATAGAGTTACTTCATTTGGTAATATTTGAAATGGTGGCTGATTTATTACAGGTCGGTGTTTAAACGACAAATGCATCGAAACAGATAGGAGCGACATGTCCGACATTGGAGGACCGATGTTGACCACTATACATGGAACTTGCACGGTGTTATTGGTCAAAGACACGTCACAAGATATATCCTAAACTCGCTTTGACATTTGACTGAATTACCCAGTATACTATTATGTTATATTCAATTAATATCTAATACATATTAATTGAATATAACTTAGATAAATTATATTATTATTTATATTAATAAAATAACAAAACGCAATAAGTACACAATATAAAAACCTGCCTAATATCTGATTTTAATATGGTTACCTTTATATTTTAAAAAGCAAAAAGCACTTAAATATTTTATTTTATCTAATTTACAGTGAAACCCGTCGATATTTAATATTGCGTTAAACAACGTACTCCTGGAGATTTCAATTGCATAATAGTATTCCCATAAAACTAGAAGACAACCATTGGATTCGAAATAACCTGCAATTGCTAAATTTAGAGACCCGAATTAATGGTGTGGTCGATTTTATAGCGCCATGGTTTATTTACATCTTTAGACTTTGATTTTACAAGAGTCTACAAGAATATTTATGATGGCCGAAATCTTATTTTTTCAATGGAGTCTTGTCAGATACGGTAGCTAAGGTCAACCATATTGATAAAAACGTGAAGTAGGTTTAATCTTCTTTATTATAAACCACATATTTATTTAGCGAAGTTTTAGGGTTCCGACCTCAAAAGAAAAACCAACCTATTAAGGTCACTTTTTGTGATCTATCACAATGTTTTTCGAGATCTTCGCAACGCAACGTACTCTACCAAGAAATTTGTACTTTGAACAATAACGCGCACAAAAAATTGCGAGAGAATTTCAAAAGAATAATCTGACCGTCCCCGTTACTTACCTCTAGATTTCTAAAGCTCAAACTTTGATTTTAATAGCGTATTTAGATTTTGAGCTATGTATAATTTTCTAGAAGATATAGCCGTTGACAACAAATTATTGTAGAGCACTGGTATCGAGTTACTTTATTCGGTAATATTTGAAATGGTTGCTGATTTATTACGGGTTGGTGTGATTTACAACAAAATGTACCTATGGAATTTTTTCAGCATAACAAAAATTTGTTATCTGCATCGTTTAGAGATAATGTTTTTCTTGAGACTAGGTCATTTAGATGTATAGTTGAGGAATTTGCGCATGTTCATTTATTACGCGCAATCCAGTAATTACAGCAGGCCAGAGATCGTTCTGTAGACCCATCACTCAGTGTGTAGTTTTGATTGGAAACCTAATTTAGCGAACCCGACTCACTCTTGGCCTGTTTTTTATTCTTCTTTGTTACAACAACATATATATGTATACATAAATTATAATAACTTAAAATAATAATTGATATAATTCTCGTATGTATGTGTAATTTAAATACATTTCAAAAACTTAGCTTTTGTGAGTTAAATAAAACAAAGTTTCATAAGTAGTGAAACGAAATTAAATTGAAGAGATTTTTCTTAGGCTCCCGATCTCACGTATAGCAGGCACAGCCAAAGACCGGATGGGAGTTTCTTTAAGACATAATCTTTACAACAAACCGTGATCGGATCACATACTAACGAAGCACCAGAAATACAAGAGATAGATTTAAGTAGCACTGATTATAAAAGAATGAATCTTCGAATTCACTGTCAGTATACTATACAGCGCTTTTGTTTTGAATTGCACGTTATGGGTTCCTGTACCTTTGGTTAATATAATTTGTTGAAAGTTATTTTTATCATTTTTATTCTTAATTCTTAACGTTAGTTTTATTATTGATAGTGAAATAAACAATGTGTTGCTCTGTAACCAAAGATTTTAATTAAATTAGTTATATTCTATAACCAAACTACACACATCATAACACTCTGAACCTAAGGAAATATACCTGTAACCAAAGAAACGACATTTAACGTTTATTATTCAGTGAATTAACTTAATATAAATAAATAAATAACCTAATATAAATCTATTTAAAATAATGTTTAGTCTCATACACAATATTTTCATAACCTTTAAAACTTCACCATTGACAGAACATGTCGCGGCAGAATTCAAATAAAGAAATGTTATAATCATTTCTTTACATATTGTAAATATATTATACCACTACACAATATTATAAATGTTAAAAGTGGCACGCAATGCCAAAACGAATTTGGATAAAACTTCGCCTACGGATGGACTATGGCCAAGAGATATTAGGACACTTTTTTTTAAATCGTCGGATGATTTTCATCGTGCAAGCGGGTGAAGCCGCCGCAAAAACTAGCACTTTATAGTATTTTTTTCTAGTATAGTGCTTTAAAGATGTTACAATTTTGTTTTTAATGACGCTCATATTCATTATTCAAATCGTTGAGTTTGTTCTGTGAGAACCATAGGAAGCAAAGTGGGAGAATGCAAAATAAACCTGAGTCACTGAGTGAGAGAGGTCAAAGGGCAATGAGGCGTTAGGAACACTTAACTAATATTGTTTGATACTTAAAATGAATTTGTCGTCACAAGTAGCAAAGTGTTGATATAAATATCAATGCAACGCGTAGGTGGTAAAAGCTGAGAAGTTTAAGCGGCACTTGAATACTAAGGGACTGTATCTAAGGTTCTAGGTAAATATGTAATTTATATATGAGTAGTTATGTTATTTTTGACTACTTAAAATTTCTTTATTCTTTCTACACACTTTGTCTTCGTTTATCATCCAACTTTCTTGTCGCAGGTCTACTGGAAGAAATTTCTAATGAAATAAGCAGTACCTTTTGCTCTTCAATCTGTATTCTTTCTTTTCTCTGTAAAGTTTTTTTTGTGTGTACCTACATAAATAAATAAATAAATATAACCTAAAATAATTTTTAATTACCTATTTACAGTACTATTGTTTTACAAGCTTTTATTTAACTTGCAATGTAAGTATGTATGAAAGTGTGTTCGGGTCAAATCTTGCAATTGAATTTGAAAGCAGTTATCCTTCACCGATTAAGATGAAATTGTGCATACACGTTTAGTTTGGATGACAATGCATGATTAGCTTAGTGACGTCATTCTAAGGCCCAAGATGGCGGATTAGTTATTTTTTGTGCACCGCCTTGATATAGATATGAAATGAAAGGGCTTACTGAGAAGAAAACGGTAAAAGCTTGTTTTAAAAAAACATTTCAGTATTTTTTTTATTTTTTCATAACAATTACTTGCTGTACTAACAGTTTGCACCAAAGCGAACATCAAGCCTGAAACAAATAACAGTATAGTTTGTACTCCATGACTATATTTGAAGATTGCCAAATGAAAATTGTTCATGATCTTAGTTTAGTTTAGTTCCAAAATACACTGTTGTAACGGCGAAGATTACCAACACCTTGATTGATAGGTATACGATACTTCATCTTATCGATAGTGACAATAAGGTCGAAGAAAAAATGAAAAATGGAAATGACGAATGTGGAAGTATTTTGGTCATTTGGCAATGGTTTTCGCTGAAAGAATTTCACACTTTGTGTAGAGCCCAGAAGCATAACGTTAACTTGCAACACAAGGAAACAACTTACAATAAAATCTTATTATTATTTTCACATCTATATAAAATAAGGTAAATGCTGTATAAAAGCTGTAAAGTAAGGCGTGTCAGTGCCAGTCAATGCGTTATTTCAATAGTAAATCCGCTCCTAAATACCCACAGTTGTTTTAAAAGCTTTGATCACATGGCATGATTTCTTATAAATCATGATCTAATTTATGGATAAAATGTTTGGGTTTGTCTTTTCTGGCCTGGCCCTTAAGTGAATACAAAACTGCAGTCACCTATAGTATCTGCCTTTACTCGCGGGCATTCAAATAGAAAATAACGAAAAAAAAGATGTAAAATTTCAAAACCTTTTCTCGTTCTCAAAGGCTTCTTCAAGCTCAATTGCTGAATTGTTGTTTCAACCTAAAAACAACAATTCAGCAATTGAGCTCCTACAACCAGTGATGTCCCTAGGAATCACAGCTTCTGTCATCTTTTACATGTAAGAATGTTTTGTCGACAAAAATGCAAATCGCACACCGTTTAATAAATAAAAAGTTAATTCTCACGTTCGAACGTAACCGCTCACCTACAAGCAACGCGAGTTGGCGAGACTCGCAGAAACTATTGTGTTGTGAACTATCTACAGAGTATTGTACGGACGAGATTGCTGTTCACCTCTGTGTGTACCTGGGGGGGCCGGCGGTGGCTGTGGAGGCGCGGGGAGGGGGGCGGCTGCATTGCTTGCTTCGCTATTCCGCGCCACCACATAGTTTTGTTCGCAAGCTCTCATCGGCCTCGAGCTCAAGCTTAAGGCCCAGCCCTTGCTAATTGGACATTTTCAAGTGTCTGCTGCCGGTACTAGAGTTAACAATAGAACGAAATGCGCTTGTTACAACGGCGGCCGGCCAAAAATCTTTGTACGTGAATGTACCAAATTATTTTCAATGAGATTCGTTAGCCACTAATTATATTGGCCTGCGGCGATTTTAATGTTAGAAATGTGGGTAGGTATTTAGTTCAACAATGTTTATTAAATCGGGTCATACTCGTAATGAGTACCTTTGGTACTTTATTTTCTAATGAAACTAAGTCCTCATTGAACTAGAATTTTGAATAAATTACCAAATAACTTCTACGTAAAATTTAAAAGTACTGCTTTATAAATGATAAAATGATGTTATTTCTGTAAGTTGGTTTGTACAAACACTTTTACATGTCGATACTAGTCTGAGAAGAAAGGCCGATACAAACTCAGAGGTCACAGTCTCTTTTAAAGTCCAGACAAAATCTTGGTTAGATCATGTGAAGACCATGTAGACTGATGTCTGAAATGGTCTTTTGAGGAAAGAACCAGCTAGATTGAGTGGACCTGTCCAGTCAGTGCACGCATTTGTCAATAACTGTGCAGCTCAACTCAGAATTTAAGGAGTTCAACGAATTGACGAACAATACCAAAGAAAGGACATTCGGGTAGGCCGCATAAATACTCAAACTGCCAGACCATGATTAAAAACTAACTAAGATAAATTAAAATTAAAATAAAAAATAAAGAATGTTCCACATAGTTGACATAGTCCTCACATTCACAATAATTAAAATAAAATAATATAATACTTTAAAAAGTAAATATTCTTGTCATTGCAAGAAAAATGAAAAAAATTAAAAAAATTATAATACTAAATTCACGGTGCAAAATAAAAATAAAAACTAAATTAATTGGAGCAGCTCAATCCCAAGCCTTTTTGTCCTCAACGTAATCTTTAATGTTATAAAACGCTTTCTGGCACAACTTACGTTTAATGAATGACTTTATTTGACGAGCGCAAAAGGCTCTGCTAATCATAGTTTTAGATGCTTGCACATCCCAAATCAATAGTTACTTTCACTACTTGAACATAAAAAAAAATGAGCACTAGAACTTCCCTGCCGGTATCTGTGTTCTCCGATAGTTACAATCTGGCGGTTTTTAAGTCAAGAGATTTCTTAGGTTTCTTCTAGGCAACCGTGCTTCACTGTCGACCATAACACCGCCTACCATCAGGTGAGATAGTAGTCAAGTATAATAACTTGAGTTTGGATGAATTGTATTAACATAGCGAATAAAGAACTATTGTAATCTTAGTATAGACACAGATACTTAACTGTACTACCTAATATCTATATTACATCTGATTAAAAAGAGTAAACTTTAACTATATTTTGTCTAGGTTTATATTAGGCATAATTTAATTTAGGTATATTATGTTCAGATAGAACTTTCATATTACACCAACTAAACAGATAAAACGAAAAAAAATACAAAAATGATTTCTTCCCTCAATGTATGCAAAATAGATAGGTGCATATATCTACTTAAGACATATTATACCTACTAGATGACCCGACATACGTTGCCCTGTCTCATACAAAAATCTCATAAATATTCCTGTCTTTTATTGTTCGATTTTTTTTTTTATTGTCCGATGGTTTATTTTCTGTTTATTTTAAAACAAAAATTTGCCAAATCGGCAGGCGTTTTCAAGTGATGCGTGTCTGAAAAATAAAATGTTATTCCGTTCTTGTGGCACGTTTGGCGTAATTTCTTTTTACTTTTTTATTATTGTCTTTTACTCTGTGTTTTTGCTGTTGTGTTTTGACTGTGTGTGTCGACATAAATATATTTCTATTCTTTTATACTATTATATTCGTATTTTATTAACGAACAGCAACTCATTTTAATTTTAACAGATTTATAAATCTCGTTGTAGATGATCGGTGCATCTTGGCCTTAAAACAGAACTCGGCGGAACTTCGGTCGCGCAGGTTCTTGTAAAACGCCGCCGCCCTGGAGCTTAAAGCAATTTGCAAGAGTTCATACCATAGCGGAGCTGTTTGTTCCACGGTTTTATTAAAAGCTCTCGCAGTTTGCGCAAATGCAAATTGTTTGTGATATTAAAATTTCCAACTGTTAATATTAAAACGGCCACTAGCAAACTAATTAACTAATGTAACTGACCAACAGCCTCTGATTTAATATAAAGTTTTGAATAACACTATAACGTATTCAACTATGTTTATTATGAAATTCAGACAGTATTTATTGTTAAATCAGTAACGTTTTGAAGTGCTGTTATGGTGCCTATAATTTTTAGTTTATTAGTTACCTACTTATTTAGACACACTAGGATTAACTAACTATCTATGGTAGTGATATCCCAAAGCAAAATTGTATGAAGCTGATGAAATAAATTGAAAGGTAGATATATTTCAAGTAAGAACAGTGGTCACTAAATTATTTACTTGCTCAGGAAAAATAACATAGTACCCCCTATACCTACATTTGTTTACATACCATACCAGCTGAAATAAGATTTATTATTTCCTACTATTTGTAGATCACAGTGTAGAAATAAAAACAGTTTTAATAAGACCTACTTGTAAGAGAAAGAAAATATTTTATTGCAACAAACGATATAACTATAAGCACCTTGATTTTCAATACATTATCTAAAATCGTTCCATATATATCGATAGTTTCTGTAAGAAATGTATTTCAGCCCCACAGACATACCTCTGAAAATGTTACAACGTAAGTTCAAAAACTTGAACAAAGAACACGTTTACAGTTAAGAACTAATCCGCAGTGAGCTGAAGTGGGAGACATGAGTGTGAACCGATAGTTCATGCTCGACAGAGTAGCGGTAATCGCTACAACTCATAATACACCTTATGTTTAAGGTCTTATAAACTATATTCGCTTCCACCATCTTGCTGGCGCCACATGCGGGGTTTGAGACAAGCCAGACTGGAACTTTTCAGATTCGCAATCACGCCGCGTGAAAGTTTCAAGTAAGTATTAAGTTTAACGTGAACCGTGGTAAGGTAGTTCCACATTGTACATTCTGTAGTGAACAATTGTGTCAGGTTTTGTTCATGTATAAATTACTGCTACAGTCCCTCTATGTTATAAGCTTTTGGAAACAAACAGAATACTTTTTGACCAGTTTTTAAAAGGTTTTTTTACTAATAAAAAATGAAAAATAAAGTTCTGGAAAATGTTCTGGTCCTTGCAGAAAATCCTGAAAAGCGATTTTCCCCTTCACCTAAACCGTTTCAGATAGCTGTATTCTAGCTACTCTGACATACGGATGCCAGACATGGACACTCATCACATCACATCATCAGCAGCTTAATAATGTTCCCACTGCTGGGACACTTCTGTGAGAGGGGATGGGCCGTAATCCACCACGCAGGCCCAGTGCTGGTGGTGGATGTCACATGTCTTCGAATTATTGGTTCTAGGCCATGCCGGTTTCCTCACGATGTTTTCCTTCACCGTTTTGAGAGCAGTGGTAATGAAATAATTTACACAAAGTAAAGCGCCTACCTGGGCTAGAACCCACGACCTACTACTACTTGTAAATCGCGGCCGACACCACTGGGCCACCAGTGCTCGCCAGACATGGACATATAATCTAATTGTTATTTTAATTTGATGTTTATGATTGTATAATTTAATTGATATTTTATTTTAATGTTCATGAAAGTATAATTTAACTGATATTCTGTTATAATGTTTAATGTATGTTTATTTTAATAATTTTTACATTTTATATTTTTTACAATGCATTTATTTTGATGTTATATTGATGATGGGAAATAAATGAGTTTTTTTATTATTACTATTATTTATCTATCATTATTAGGCTTATAGAGTTATAAAATCGCACATAAGAAATGGTTTTACTGTATTCGGGGCATACAGGCATATTTTACAACAGTAAATGATAAGTTCTAAAAAGATAATTATTAGTATTTTAGCTGGTATGATAAAGCAATGATGATTGAATAATAATTATATGAATTATAAATGTTGTTCATATTGTATCTTTTGTTATTGTGATACTAACATATAGTAGATATAATTTTGTATTGTTACTAACACCATGATTATGTACGTTTAGGTTTTAATTATTTTATATAGGCCCTGTTGCCATAAATAAATGGATTAATAATAATAATAAAGGGAATTGCCCTTACATATTTATTTTACACTTCTCGGTACTTACTTATTCTTAATTTTGCTGCAAAAGAAATGCGTAGAAAAATTAAGGACGATTTTTGAACTCAGGATAATAAGGTTATAATAAATCAGTGCCTATAAATATCTAAGATGACGTCAGCAGCTAATAAAATCTTGGTAATATCCCGTTTCACAAACTTCCGAAAGCTACGTAGCTCGTACGTATGCAGGCTTAGTCTCGATTAACTTGGGGTTTTGTATACGCCACCACCTCTGTCTGTCTAAACTTTCCGATTGTTCACCATTACTCGCTCTTATTACACTTCTTCTCTCTTTTTGTTTAAGCTGCGGCCAAAATGAAAGAACTCAAAAGATTGATAAAAAAACTAAAAGAGCTTTTAGTAAAATCACTTTTGAACTCAATTTCGTTGCTGATAAATTACAATTAAAAAATATGTGATCCTAAACAAATACTGACGACCATTGTCCCGAGTTGTTTTTATTCTTAAAACGTCATTGTTATAAGTTAAAGTTTTCTGTACCATTTTTTTTTACTATCATTTTTATCTTTAGTTAAAGGTACATATTTAAAATTACGATAATCTATTCACTCTAGAAATGGGTGGGTAAACAATGTGCATGTGTTTTTAAATTAGAAGGACTATATTTCCAAGGCATTTTCCTTTAACTTTACAAAAACCCAATGATCAAGCAATTGCATCTAGATTTAAAAAACCGGCCAAGTGCGGGTCGGACTCGCGCACGAAGGGTTCCGTACCATTATCGCAAAAAACTACAATAAAATCACGTTTGTTGTATGGGAGGCCCACTTAAATATTTATTTTATTCTGTTTTTAGTATTTGTTGTTATAGCGGAAACAGAAATACATCATCTGTTATAATTTCAAGTGCCTTGCTATCACGGTTCATGAGATACAACCTGGTGACAGATGGACTGACAGACAGACGGATCGCGGAGTCTTAATAATAGGGTCCCGATTTTACCCTTTGGGTACGGAACCCTAAAAAAACTATGTTTTACTCTTGTCTTTTATAATTTCATATTTTAGCTTGTTTCGTTCTGACCGAGTTCGCTTCACAACGTGGCTATTCTGGCTACAAATTAACTTCTATCAATAAATTCACAGACGGCGACGCGCGACGGTCCAATAATAACCGTCGTGTTAAACGTAAGTAGCTAACTACTGCGTAGACACAGAATATTGGCAATGTCCGTAACTGTATTCAGTTAAGGTAGGTACGGATATACCAAAGAATATAGTCATAACGGGAAACCTATATTTACCGCCCATAATTTCCATATATAATTGTTGCCGATTAAACGATCAACCGTTGCATGGGGTACTCGGAATTATTTACGTGAGAGTCCGACAATGCATCATGCTATACCGCCAATTACGCCATTATACAACGACGGTGCAAATTTCAAAGACGGCGGTGTAATCTAGTAGATGCTTATTAGGGGACCGCACCCTGCTTTTAACTGTTGATTAAAGAGCACTTACCTCTTTACTCGATGTGTTTTTAAAGGCGTCAGGATTTTAATGAAAATGAGTCATGTTTTCCTCGTAGTCTATTCCACATTAAAACCTTTTCTCTGTTCTTGGTGTATGTAAGTGCTATTTGTTAAATCTATCACTGACGTAATTTATGAAATCAATTGCTGCTAAAATAGTGAACTGAAAACCTACTATGCCTACTTAACTACATTTTTAATTAAAATATATACCATATTATGTAATAGTGGTATCACCACCACGTAAAAAAAATATTATATTTCTATGGGTTTTGGTCAGCTAGCTCGCGAATACGTATTCTCCGACTGAACAGCATGATTTACTTCTTGTCTTTTTAGTTCGCTTTTTAAGCAGTCAGGTTTTCGATTTTTTGTTTTTTAACGTTTTTATATTTAGGTACATTTTAAACATATAAGTGTTATATATTTTTGAAATCGCCTCTTTAAACTCTTCTTTTTGTTGCCCCACACGATGGGAAAGGCAGAAAAAAAAAATCCCCCATTATATTATGGCGCCCAAAAGCCGCCATTTTTTGTATTATCCAATTTTATTGCAGCCAGTGACACTCGCAGGGTTAAGACAAATCGATTGATATATGAGTCATCAAAATCGGCCAACGCGTTTGGTCTCTAGAACGCCACATAGGAACAAACATGCATACATGTATACATACATAGACTGATAACACATTACCCTCCTTCGGCAGTCGGGTAAAAAGGGGCTAGTTGACTAACATAAACAAAACGGAAATAGATATTGTATCACTGGTTATTTCCAATGGTTTCTTGTTTTTACTATGCATAATAATTGTCTCAGGAACTGCTCGTAAAATAATAAGAAACAAATTAAGTTATGGAATAGATACGATTCCTTTTTAATATAATAAAAATGCCTGTAAAATATGTATCATGGCAATACTTTTGCTTTTTTAACTCTTCACTGCAAGATGTCATAGTCGCCTGTGTTGCCACATTTCATTCCATTTTAAATAGCAATAAAAATCCAATTTTAAAAATTAAACTTCCATTTGACGGCGTGTGTGTGACGAATGGAAATCGGGCAAAAGGGGTCGTCAACCCCTTTCTTTAAACTTAACGCATTAGTGCAACAATCTGTGTCCAAAGTTATGGTGACAGACACTTTTTATAGCAGCCTCGTAATATTATATTATGAAAGTAAATTAATTTATTGCCACGTTAATAAAGAGAGACATAATTTTTAAATTGGTTAGTTACGTGTTGAGTTCCTTCAATAAAGTGTGACGAGGCTAAAAATGTCTATTAGGCCAATGAGGAGACTAGGATTGATGGCACGATTCATAATTAGACACGTACTTTCGTATCGCCGGATAGTTTTCATAATTAGCCGGATAGTTTTCGTATAGCTCGCCGATGACTATTAGGGGCCGTTTTCTGATTTGAGTATTCGAGGTATAGTAAGTGCTGGTCTCGATTTAAGCAACTGTCACTTTTAGTTTTCCGCATTTCCGAGCAAGGTCATACCAAAACTGAGAAAAATACATTTGATAATTCTCAAATTTTCAAACTTTTCTCAAACCATAGTCAACGTTACATTTGGCAGTTGATAGTAGACAAGCCAAAGTTATTTGTGATCACGTGAAATAAATACAAAATAATATATAAAATGAGTGATGAAGATACATACTTGTCTTCCTTGGAGATGACTCAACGAAGATCGATGCGTGGAAGAAGAGCTGTCACCCTGAATTATCAGAAACATTATTGACCTGCCGGATTCATCATCATCATCATCATATCAGCCAAAAGACGTCCACTGCTGGACATAGCCCTCCCCCAAGCGTCGCCACATTGACTGGTCCCGTGCGTCTCGTATCCGTCGGATCCCCGCAACCTTCACCAGGTCATCAGTCAACCTAGTGGGACGCCTTCCAAGTCAACGTCTACCGGTTCGCAGTTGGCACTCCTGAAATTTTCTGCCCTATCGGCCATCCGTTCCGCGAGCAATTCTTCGGGCTATGTCGGTAACCTAGGTTAGATCAGGCAAGGAAACCCCGAGCATAATCCTCCGGACCTGCCGGATTTTCACGCCTGATAGATCTTAGATGCTCGCAGAACGGATGTTCGATGGGGCTGAATAGTTCTGCCGCGCATAGTAGAATACGCAGTGTTGGAACACCTCCATCTAGGTAGACCGATGACCATGGTTAAGGGCGGATAAATCCGATGAATGAAAGACAGACGGGGCCGGTCGATGTGGTGACGCTTGAGGAAGGCCTGTATCTAGCAGTGGACGACCTTCGTCAAGAATGATGATGATGAGTAAGATCTTCAACAAAAGTTGCCAAATACCAAAGAGCTATGGAGCGCAGCATTACAGGATTCAGAGGTCTGGACAGAATCAGAAATGCCGACCTCAAGACGAAACAAAGACCAGCAAAAGTGGAGATGGACTCGGTCATATGATGTGCGATGATAACCAAGGGAAATGGAGTGGAGCTGTGACAAACTAGTACCCAAGAGATGAAAAAAGAAGCTGTTAAATACAGTGTCAGAGATGGGAGGGGGATATGAGAAAGACCACTGGTCCAAGGTGTAGGCGAGTAGCTCAGGACAGACCCCAGTGGAAACTGTTAGTGGAAACCTATGCCTAGAGGTACACTGAGATTAGGGACATTTTATTATTTATAAAGATGTATTGTATCTACAGTTTTATTCTCTGATTTCAGAAGAAAATATTTAAAATTACATATATCTATTTTATTATATTTGTTTATTATTATGTTTATACTAGGTTCTAATTCTGGTCATTGTGTAGTTACCTGTATTCCAAATACTAGTACTTCCAAATCTGTTCAACCATTGAGGTGTGTTTAACAAACATCCAAACATACAGACTTTCATAGCTATCTATAATTATAGTAGGATCCCCAAGACAAGACAAGGTTACAGCGATGAAAATGTGTACAGAATTTGTTCATTATTTTACAAAATAAGTGGGCAGATATTATACTGCTTAGTTGAAACATAATTATATCCCAGTCCTCCTTCATAATATCCAACACATATCCGATGACACCGATCCTGACTAATTCGATGGCTAGCAAAGCCTCTGGTCTTGAAAACCCAGTCATCATCAGCCTTTTAATGTTCCCACTGCTGGGACACAGGCCTCCTCTTTGAGAGGGGATGGGCCGTAAACCACCACGCGGGCCCAGTGCGGGTTGGCGGATGTCACATGTCTTCGAATTTTTGTTTCTAGGACATGCCGGTTTCATCACGATGTTTTCCTTCACCGTTTTTGAGAGCAGTGGTGATGAAATAACTTACACAAAGTAAAGCGCCTGCCTGGGTTCGAACCCACGACCTACAACTTGTAAGTCGCGGCCGATACCAATGGGCCACCACTGAAAACCCAGTCACTCAATAAAAATTACATCACAAAAGTCCACAGTCGTTATTTGTTGGTAAATCACAATTGCAATCAGATTCCAATGCAAGATGCACAAATTCTTGAGAGATCTTGTCAAAGTCAAATATTCTAGGTCTTGGTCAGAGTAAAATATTCTAAAGGTATCTCAAGTACCAGCAACTGCTCGCTCTGCACACATTCACTTCCAGTAATAAGCTTCTTGATTTTAGCAATAAGTATTAATAAAAAATATCAATATTACTATATTTATATTATTTTCTTACGATAAGACATCATTGACAAAATAAGTACGATTGCCATGACAATCTTGAAGACATTGATAGGTACTAACCTACGATCCGTTTCATAGTTTCATAATAAGGTTTTTTTATTTATTTATTTTTTTTATTTTGATATAGGCTCGCGCTTGACCACCATCTCACCTGATGGTAAGCGATGATGTGGTCGACGATGGAGCACGCTTGCCTAGAAGTAACCTATTCACTCTTGACTTAAAGACCCCTAGATTAGCGATAGCTACATCGGGAAACACAGACTCCGGCAGAGAATTCAGTGGAATTCTCTGCAATACACAGAACACTTTTATTATGCGTACAGCTAAGGAGTGCCTTAGCTGTACGCATAATAAAAGTATTCTCAAAACGTTTAGTGCGTATGGGTGGGATGTCCACCATGTACCTGTGGCGCATCGCCGTACGTCTGGTGGTCCGATGATGAAACGGGCTGGGCGGAATTAGATCATGCAATTCCATCGCACACTCCCCGAAATGTAATCGATAAAAAACCGATAAGCTAGCAACTCGGCGACGATGTTCAAGGCTCTGGAGCTTTGACTTAACCAGTGCCTCATCGCCGATGAGCCTCTTGGCCCGCTTTTCGATCGACTCTAGTGCATCGAGCTGGTATTTGGCAGATCCGTCCCAGAGATGAGAACAGTACTCTATGCATGATCGAACTTGCGCTTGATACAAGCTGAGCAGCTGTTCTGGCGTGAAGTACCTTCTCACCTTTGCAAGGATCCCCAGCTTTTTGGCAGCCAGCTGAGCCTTCGCCTCAATATATGGGCCAAAATTTAGAGTCGATGTCAACGTAACGCCAAGAAGCTCAAGATGGTCAGCTATTGGCACAGTCACATCTCGGAAAGTTGGAGCCGGGTGTAATTGGCTCTTTTTAGCGGAAAAAAGACACGCCTGGGTTTTAGCAGCATTAAACCTGACCAGATTGGCATCGCCCCATTCGGAGACTGCCTGCATGGACAGGTTCAAGCGCTCCACCATGGCCTCCCGGAGAGACTGGATCTGAGGCCCGGTAGCACGAGTGCTGGACAAGTATCTCTCAGCAACAGTGCTGTCGTCTGCATACCCAAAGGTGCCGGGTTTTAGCAGATCGTTAATGTGCAGCAAGAATAAAGTTGCTGAAAGTACCGACCCCTGAGGGACCCCGGCATTAATATCCAAGTGGTCCGACGAGCAGCCATCGATAACCACTCGAATGGACCGATCTCTCAGGAAGTCTGCAATCCAATCACACAGACCACCGGGCAAACCGAATGAAGGAAGCTTAGCAATAAGGCTTTCGTGCCAGACCCTATCAAAAGCCTTCGAGATGTCGAGGGAGACGGCAAGCGCTTCCCCGTGCCTCTCGATGGCTTCACTCCAGATGTGAATGGCATACGCTAGAAGATCCCCAGTAGACCGTTTTCGGCGGAAGCCATATTGGCGGTCACTTAGGATATCGTTTGCTTCTAGGTATGCCAGGAGCTTAATATTGAGTACGCGTTCCATACTCTTACAGAGTATGGAGGTTACAGATATGGGTCTATAGTTGGACGGGTCAGCTCGACTGCCCTTCTTGGGCACGGGCTGTACGTTAGCCTGCTTCCAAGCATTCGGCACTTTTCCAGCCTCATACGAAAGGCGGAACAGGCGTGTCAAGATCGGAGACAGTTCAGGCGCACAGGTTCTAAGAACAATTGCTGGTATTCCGTCAGGGCCGCTAGCCTTGTTCACGTCGAGGTTGCGCAGCACCCTACGTACGTCCTTTTGACGGATACGAATTTCCGACATACTCGTCTCGCATCCATCAGGAGAAGGAGGGGGCTGCGCGTCACCAGGATTCAGACGTGAAGCTTCCGCAAAAAGAGAGGCAAATAAATTTGCCTTCTCCTCAGCGGAGTGGGCCAGCGACCCGTCGGGTTTCAGCAGAGGTGGTAGTGAGGGGCGGCAGAAGTTCGACTCGACCGACTTAGCCAGAGACCAAAACGCTTTACTACCTGCTGGGTAAGAAGCAAGTTTGGTCCCTATTCGGCCAATGCGGTCGAATCGAGCCCTTCGCAACACTTTCTTGCAGGACTTGGCAGCCCTGTTGAAGGCCTTCTTCTTCAGACCCACGTCACTCGCCTTACGCGATCGAGCGTCGACCCAAGCCAGGTACGCCCCATGTTTAAGCGCATCGGCGCGCTTACATTCGGCGCCAAACCATGGCCGGTCTTCGCTTGACATTGAAATGTCAGAGAACGGAATGTAGTACTCCATTCCCTGATGCAACACATCCGTCACGGCGTCCGCGCACGACGATGGATCCGACGAAGAAAAGCAAGTAGGCTGCCAAGGATAGCATGCGAAGAAAGATCGCATACCATCCCAATCTGCTGACTTGTACCGCCAAACCCGCCGGGTGCCTCTTGGGCTGGGATCGGGCGGGGAATACACGGACACAGACTTCACCAGACAGTGGTCGGAACTACCCAAAGGTGAAGCTATCGACACAGAGTATCTGTCTGGATCTGTTGTCAGCAGAAGGTCCAAGCAATTCGCTGTGTGCGAATCAACATCCGGTACCCTCGTTGCCCCCTGGACCAGCTGGGTGAGGTTTAGCGCTAGCGAAAGCTTGCGCATCTCCCGTCCATTGCATACATTTCAATTATGCCTACCTATTAAATTGCTTAAATATACATTATAATATTTAATAACATTACTTTATTAAATATTGAATGATTTAATTAAATTAGTATTTGTTGTTTTTATAGCTCTATAAAAGTTATATCAGTAAATTATATGCAATATTGTGATGTTTTGGGTTTCGTTTGTAAAACGGAATGTAGCGTACATACTTAAATAGTCTAGTACAACAATCAACAGATTTTTGCTACTTTACTTAAATAAGAAAAAGGCCATTAGTCAACAAATAATTTGTGATTTACTCAGTAAAATTCCAAAAGTAATTGATAATAATTATGGAAAATTATCTTGATACTTAAAAATGAGAATATTAATATGTTTTTATGAAAGTGTATATTTGATGTGTTTATGATTATTATTCATGCTGTTTTATTCTTGTTCAAGGCATATAAAGCTAAGCTAACTAGATATTATAATAGTAATCATAATTACCATCACAGCATATCTTTAAAGGAACAATAACATGTTTCCACGTCGCATAGTTAACGTTCTTTTCTGCTTCGTTAATAGTCAGTGTAAACCATTCATTTGGTTGCGGTTATTTTAATCTACAGAATATGTAATTCAGAATAATTTCAATTTATTTAAGGAAACAATAAGCCGTAATATGTATCTAATCTGTAAATCAAAACGCAGTAAATGTTAGCTGATACACTCTAAGATTACGTATAACTGTAAACCGGCGCCCTCCGCCGGTATAAACAACCGCATTGGCAAATAAAACTTCTCTCCTAATTCTCACACGAGCGTAAAGCAATTTGATCGAAGTAATTTACGAGTTAAATCTAAAAATATGTCTTTTCTATGGCGTCCCGGTCTCGTCACAGATGGCTACACAATAATATCAGCAGTGAGACCCCTTCAGAGGGGAGCACCACTTATTTTATAAAGTTTGAATAAGATTTTAAAAAGCTGAGTGATGCTTATAGAAAGATTCGGGTGGAAAACGTTGGGGATATTGTTTCGGGAAGTTTGTGAAAATTCTGTTACCGTCACCCCTTGACTCTTGTCGGCATATAATGCTACGAGGCTTTAGTTTTATGTTGTTTCTTAAATGACGTTTCATACGTTATTCAAAATCGATTGTATTTTATCGGTTTAACTTTCTAAGGTTCTTTTATAATGCAGTGTTATTTATTTTGTAAAATATGTAAATAATAAAACAAACGCTGAAATCTATGTCGTTTCAGAGGGTGTTTAGTAACTACGGATTGCAAGTCAACCAAACACCAAATAATTTACGAGTATGAGGACATTCAATATATTGAATTTTAAATGCCATGATCAATGCAACGCACTGCGTATGTAAGTGATTTAATCATCTATCCAAAAGCCATTGCTACAAGCTACTACGATATCAATCCTCTTAAAGCCCTTCCCAAAATATTCGTACCATAAGCCATCGTATAGGGGGCATGACTCGTGGATACGTGTGTAAGTACGCTATTAACTATCGCACCGGCCTGTCCACTCGGATACTCAATGATCACAGTTCTGGGGGATCACTGCAGCTTCGTACCGTGACGCAATAAAACTTTATTTGTTTGACGCATGTAGGTACTCGTACTTTTTATTTCCTTACCGCATATTTCCCTGGGTACGCCAAAGATCAGTTTGCGAGCGAGTAATTCGGTATCGTTACGTTACGTGACTCTGAAACGATGTTCGCGACGTGTTTCTACTATTGCCTTAGGCCTCCCCTTCTTCACTGTGCCACTAAGAAGTATCACTACGATTTTATATGATAAAGATTTAGGTAGCGGTAGAACTTCCACGATGGAAATAAATCATTTTGAATTTCCAGGCATTGGATTCACTATTAACGTGCAGGTCAGGAAAGGAAGCAGCAAGAAATATGTGGATGGTGACCTTTCACTTATTATTTAGTAACTAAACATTCACTCAAAAAGTAGTTAGTTCTTCCATCATCATCATCTGCCTAGCCTTTTCCCAACTATATTGAGGTCGGCTTCCAGTCTTACCGGATTCAGCTGAGTACCAGTGTTTTACATGGAGCGACTGCCTATCTGACCTCCACACCCCAGTAGCTGGGTAACACGATACGTCTTGGCAAGACTGGTGTCAGATCTCAGGCTTTTGACTACCCGTAACGACTGTCAAAGATCTTCAAATGACAGCCGGGACCAACGGCTTAACGTGCTTTCCGAGGCACGGAGGAAACTCGGTATGTTAAAATGGTCACCCATCCAAGGACCGACCTCGTCAAGCGTTGCTTAACCTTGAAGATCGACCCGTGCGGCTGTTATTATTAAGCCACGAGCTCCTCAGTAGTTAGTTCTTCCATGATTTCTAATAAAACCAATTATATACCGGAGCAAGAAATATGTGGATGGTGACCTTTCACTTAGTATTTGGTAACTACCACATTCACTCAAAAAGTAGTTAGTTCTTCCATGACTTCTAATAAAACCAATTATATACCGGATAATAATATTTCGCAGTTCTATTTAATATGGTAATGATTTATTTTTAGTTCACAATACTCCAACCGTAACGTTCTATTAGTAACTTATTTTTAATACTGTTTTTACTGCAACGATAGCTATCTTTTTATAACCACAAACGGAAAAAACTGAAGTTCGCTAATATTCCGGTGAACAGACATATTATAAATATTTCAAAAGCGGAAATCCAGACAGACGAATGCCTAGAAATATATCAAATCAGAATCGATCCTCGGACGAAACTGCCTCTCTTAAATATCTAAAGCCAAACATGTTTGAGGAAGGAAAGTCTGCAAGATTCCACCGTCTATGTGTGAAGCATTTGTTATTCTACGCGCGTTCGATGGCGGGGCTTCATCCCGCGCCCTTTGCGCCGATGGTCTCTGTCATTATCATCGCTTTTTGCCTCACATAACTGGCCGCAACCTCGAGAGATGTTCGTATTGTGCGGCCGCACCTACGCACCAATCGTGTGTACTAACACATACGTATATGAGTAAAAATGAACTTTTTAGAGGCGAGGCGACGGCCATTCCAGGATAATGTAGCTAGTAGATGTCAGCGTTAAAGGCTCTTTTTGTTATATAATTAAGTATGTATACTGGTTTTCTTATCTTTGCAGTTGACAATAATATTAAAAATACTTTTGTAGAGAGAGACAACCACAATGAAATAAACTAAACACAAACAAGCGAACACAATATTCAGCGGTTATTAGTGGTTTGAAGACTAAAAATAGCTTCACCAAAACATTAAATTGCATTTTTCAACACCGAGGAGAATTACGTTGAACAATTTTTATTGGCTTTGTCATATTTGATATATTTTACAATGACCACATAATTCAATATATTTACTAGGTACTAAACGACGAATCGAGCTTACACGTGAAAAGATAATATAATTTTTATGTTTCCTCTACTGTTAGTGTGCGTAATGATAGTATTTTATAGTAAACTGTAACTATAAATTAGACTTTTGATTTATTGGTAGTTACAGTAACTAAAATAATATTATTGCATGAAAGAATGGCAGTATGCCCATGCCATTATTATACGTATGTAAAGTGAAAGTATTTTTAAGATGGCTTACAATTGAGCGTACTGCTGAAAAATGGTGATGTTAAACTGGTATTTTTTTGCTTGGTTACTTATTGCTAGTGAATCGTTCGCTAACAATCTCTTCGTACTCGTGTATCAGCTCTAGTTAAAACCATAGCAGCATACTTAATCACTTTGATTGCCGGTTTTAGCTTAGTCACAAAGCATCACTGTCAACCCCATTGGGACTCATATAATACATATTGCAGGCACAAGTATCCTCACAGGTGCGAATCTAAAATCAATCCTGTTATTGTTTATTCAACAAATAACATTCATGTTAGTCCCAATTTAATCATTAATATGAGCGGGCGCCATATATCACTGTCGGCGGTGGGACCGTAACCGATACAGTTTATAGTCACAAGACCACTATTCATGTAAAACGTATTCCCAATAGTGTGACATGTTTATTTTCCGGTACTGAAAGCTTTGCCGGGGAAAGGAGTAAAATGAAAAGTAGACACGGGTCCGATAAATAATTGAAGGCTTTGATGGAGCATCGGGAATTCCAGGTCGGAGTACGCCGGCTGGATCTAGAGGGAGCCATCCTTCAAACCACCCTCCGACGCTACTGAATTATTCCGCAATAACACACTTGTTATAGACATTTCTCGAGGAGTGATACTTTTATGATTTACTCCAACTTTTATTGGCACTTAAAGGAAGTATACGATTTATTTCCCGTTCAATATAAGGTATGGAGTATATCATTTTTGAGTCGGTACCGAATCTCTAAGGGCGTTCGGAACGGTTGGGCGTCACACGCCATTTATATTTGGGGTGTTATGATGTTTCGACGCGTTTTTCAGCTATGAAATATGTCGTAGTTTAAAACTAACAATAATAACGATAAATTGAAAACAACTGCGGCAATCTATTATAACGGTAATATATTCTATATTTATATTTACATTAGTTTTCATGTCTATTTAAGTCATACGACGATACTTCCGATTGCTTTTTATTAGGGTTCCGTATCCAAAGGGTAAAAACGGGACCCTATTACTGAGACTCTGCGGTTCGTCTGTCTGTCTGTCTGTCTCCAGGCTGTATCTCATGAACCGCGATAGCTAGACAGTTGAAATTTCACAGATGATGTATATCTGTTGCCGCTATAACAACAAATACTAAAAACAGTATAAAATAAATATTTAAGTGGGGCTCCCTTACTTTAATGGTACGGAACCCTTAGTGCGAGAGTCCGACTCGCACTTGGCCAGTTTTTTAAAATAAGGATTGGTGTTTACAAAAGTATGTAAATAAAAATAAACTATTATAACAGTAGATACTGAACTAATGAATGGATTCTCAATTGTACGTTTTTTCTCGTACTGGTTAAGGAGAGCTATTTAAATATGTGCACACCTGTTCATTTTTATTATTCATAATGTATGTGTGCTCATCATTCTGTTTGAGTGTTAAAACGGTCTAAATTAATTCATTCAATCATTCTAGGAAAACTGAAGTAGGCCTGAGTGAAGTGTTTGTACGTTTTTTAAGTCGAGAGGGTAATATTGAAAAGTAGGCAAGTACTTCAAAGATTTTAAGAACATAATATTGTAATGGACAAATGCGTCAGACGGCACTAAGTATTCCAGCATACCATGTTTGTCAATGAGCACGTGTGCCACGTTCCGTGTCACAACGTGATGCATATCGTGAACGGAGCCGATCAAAAATTATTATACGAGAACATTAAACTGCTGTACATTGTGCTTTATTGACGTCACTTCCGCGGCAATAAAATCGGCTTGTCTCGAAAATGCATAATTTGTACGACAGTCACGCGCATTACGCTACTAAACGGTGTCTTTGAGAACACATTTCACACTAAACTCTCTGGGGGCTGCCTTTCGATCAAAGATAAAGCTTTGTTTTATGCGTTCGAATTATTATCGTCAAACGCTTGTTTATGGCCACAGGAATATTAATATTTCTTTATATCTAACACGCACGCACTATGCCGCCCTGCCAATATGCGAAGAATAATTGTAATGAAGGCAGTTTCTGTGTTTTCGAATGTTCCACATTGCGATATAAACGACACATGCTCCAGAAACCGAAAAAGGGTTATTGTTACGTATCTGAATATAAAAACGTTCCGAGATGTTTTTTGTACGGCTAAGCGGTATCTTTTGTGACAAAAACATTTCTAGCAAATCCATTAATTAGTGAGATATACGACACACCCGCAGCCTTTGGCGCTCAATTATAGCCAGACCTTTGACGCTTGATTAATTCCGACACAAAACTGACCTATTACAGTTTATTGATTACGATCTCTAAATCGATTCAAAGGGCCGCGCTTCCCATATGCTGGTTTGAATAAAAGCTTAAAATTCCTCGAATGCCGACCGAGAAAAACAATAACTGAGGAGTATAAGGAAGGAACGGGGACAGTGTCACGTAATAGGTCCAGCTTCCGGTGCGTTTATCAAAAAATTTATTTGGACATTCCTAGCGCGCCTCCGCTGCGCTTGCCCGGCTGGATGTGTTGGCATTTAATTTATCTATAACGCTGAAAATGCCGGAGACGGCCGCGCAACCGTTATTGCTGGGGTTCTCTCACCACTGGCAGGCTACGCACTTCCGCTATGTCAATGATTTATAGCCGCTTACGGCATTTGCGGCGTTTAACTGTGTGTTGTCCGACCCATTGTCCAAGAATCGTCGAATATGGACGAGAATGATTCTTGAATTATGAGCGAGCGGGGGTTGGCTGCCCTATAATTTTTGATTTCGCGTCCTAATGCAAAGGGTCAATGCGTGCTTTGTCCAAGTTTAATCTGTTTGCGTCGTCGCCTAAAGGTGACGTTGATTTGTTTGCGTTTCGATTCGTCGCGCTATTGTCAGGAGCGTTTTAAAAAACATGAATGGATTTATATTCGATTGTTTGTACCGGAAGTTTTGAGAGATAAATTTTTCAACGTGCTTTGTTGGCCCTGAGTAAATAACCGGCTATTAGTAGTAGCAACATTGTCAATTTAACTGACTTAACTTTATGATGATCTTTTAATTGAGGTTATACGAAAAAATAAGTACAACTATCCATAATATTTTTTTTTTCATATTATGCATGATTTGTTCCAAAAAATAAACTTTTGATATTTTCTTAAATCACAATTCCCATACTAACTTTACTCTCTAACTGATACTATATTAAAATCATAAGTGGTTTATGCGGGTATTGCTGACATTTATGGAAGTTACAAGCGTAATGACGCGTCGCCGTGTAGCCACAGAGCCTCGCTCGGTTCTCACGCTCTTACTCTGTCAACGACTCACTCACTCTATCAGCACTAGACTTGATTAAATATTAAACCATTCTATCTGAATAACATGTACAAGTATTACAAATCTGAATAGAGTCAATACAGAATCCATTCGGTAAAAGAAATCTAAAATAAGGTAGCCTTATTTTAGAAGGACCAAACCAGAAGGGGCAATCTATTAGTGACAATTAACAATTTTTCCGCTTGCAATTGTAACTGACTGAACTTTTCGATGTGCCCTTGTAAATTAATTTTTGAATAGGTCTTGGAATTGCAGGACTGTTACTATTGGCGTTTAAAACTTCCACTAGTTCGATAAAAATTATAAATCATATTTTTGTATATTTTAAGGTCATCCTCGATTTTATGTATCGTCTTGAAGTAATAACTACTACTTATAGAAAAATAAATAGTAAATGAAATAAAGTGAGGTTATTAACACTTAAAGCTCTGCACAAAGCCAAGCTAACATTATTTCTATGATGGCGATTGTCGAAATGCCAAAATGACATCGACTACGTGATATTTCAGTTGCGGGTTAGCAAGTGCTTACATTTTTGACAATTTACAAATCGCTAGCGCGACGCTTTCGTTGCTAAACTGTCAATAAAATGTGAGAAGTAGCCAAGTAGTATAACACGATTTTCAACCCAATTTAAGTGTGTGAAACGTTTGGCTAGTCAAGATTTTGCCCGGCATTCCCGACTAGCCCAAAAATATTATTATTAGTTAACCAACGTTCTGTGAATTCTAATTTCGTATAATTCCGTGAGTATTATTATATTTATTATCTAGCTATATAATTATTTCATTCAAAAAGAAATACATACTTAATAATAAAAACGCTTCAGTTTTAGGTAATCGATCCACGAAACCTGCCAAACCCATAGCCCAATGTGTTTTATCTGCATATTCTGAAATAGTCCTGCACCAGCCGGGGATTGTCCTTGGGTGCTCTTGCCTAGTGACTAGTGCATACAAGGATAATTGCCGGTTGGCGTCACATTTCATCCTACATGTCTAAGAAGGCCACTGCGAGTTGGTTTCGGCCCCGGAAACACAAAATATAACACTTCCAATAATAATCAACAGCGATGAAATACAGTATGAAAGATATTTTAAATATAACCATTACATAACCGTTTCAGACCGCTTTGAATTAGATAAAGTTAGAACTACACTTTCGCAATTCATTATACGAGTCAGATGAAACCGCAAACAGATGCTAGGTTTCTAAGCGGCGAAGTTAAAAGCTTTGTTCAGCTCGTCGAATGACTAATTTAAACCTACTGAGTATCGTGTGATACGGATTAAGATCAGACAGATTTTGTGTAGGCAGCAATACCGAAAAATAATGAGGCTGTCGAAAGATTTAAGTATTAACCACAATTATATACCAATGAGTATATTTTTTTTTTAATTATTTATTGTTGCTTTTTCCAGCAGTTTCTACTGCTGGGTAAAGCTGTAGAAACTGTAGAAGCTGGATTCTGCCCTTGTCCTTCGAGGTAATCTTTTTCCGTGCTCTCTGGAGATAGCATTCTTCGTTTAAGACATTTGGCCTTCTCTTTATGGGCCGGCCTCGACATCGTCTTTGCATCGCTGTCAGTCTGCAGTCGGCTGTACGAGTACCAGCTTAGATTTTTTTCACTTCTATTATATCTGTTCTCAATAGCAGTACAGTATTTCGTATTTTGTCTGTTCTTTTCACGTTTTGAATGCTGCGTTGCATAGTGCTTTGGCACATCCTAAGGCGGATCTTTTGCGATTCCGTCGGGCGGGTGCGAAGGGCCGGGTCTGAGCACTGTAGGTTAGGACGAGCAAGATACACAACGATGAGTTTATGCTTCAGAGAAATTGGCAGCTTTTCCAGATGTTCTCGATAAGCCGATCGATTTCGCTTTGTTGCATGTTATAAAAAGAAACTACCTGGCCAAGTAAATATAAGGTACTCGACAAAATAAATGTTTCTACCCATTCTTATCAACCATAATTTAAGTCGTTATTACTTTGGTTTTAGACCTTTTCATTGGCTAGATACGAGTATGTTCATTTCTTGCAAATCGGTGGTTTGCAACTGATCACCTTTTATTGCCGACTTCAATGCAATTCATTGGAACTAACAATAATAAAAAAAAAACTGCTTGTGTCTCATTTTATCTGCTTGTAAACATTTGGAAACCTTGTTTAATTTTGAATGATCTTTATTTATTCATCCTCTAGGTCTATTATGTAGGTATCACTGCGTTTGCGGAGCTATTATAGATGTTTTTTATACCTATATAAAAAAAATGCTTTTTAAGGTATTGGTTTTTATCATCGTCACCTTATAGCAGTTTCCTGCTGGACAAAGACCTCTCCAATCGCTCGTAATTTATCTCTATTCGCGGCAAATCTCATCCAACTGCCACTTTGCTCTCTTTCATCTAACCAGATCCCTGATTTATATTATACGATATGCAGTTTCCAGTCAGAATATGTTTACCCCAGCTGTCATCAGTTCTACGGCTTTTGTGGCCCACCCATTGCCACTTCAGCTTGTTTATTCTGAGAGCTATGTCGACAACTTTAGTTCTCTGTCATGTCACCTCATTCTGGATTCGATCCATCAGAAAGATTCCAAGCATAGTCTAAGAGCTCTAGGCAAAGCTCGCAAAGTGACCTCCCGTATCGTGAGTCCACTTATTGGCCCGTATGACGCCGCGCAGC
Source organism: Anorthoa munda (assembly GCA_945859665.1). Classification (NCBI taxonomy): domain Eukaryota; kingdom Metazoa; phylum Arthropoda; class Insecta; order Lepidoptera; family Noctuidae; genus Anorthoa; species Anorthoa munda. The sequence goes on along the minus strand of OX243893.1, from coordinate 52,418,713 downwards.
CCAACTGTATATTTCTTAGAGCGTCGCAATAGACAACATTCGGCCCGGGAGTGATGTGTGAATTGAATATAGCCTGACTTTTGTCCAAGTTAATCCGTAGAGCGATTCGTGCACAAGAATCAGTAAGGTCATCCAGCTTTTTCTGCAATACATGCAGCGACTCAGCCAGCCGCAATTCTTAAGTGTGGAATGTAGTCGCCATTAATCTCCCAAACAAATTCGGGGAAATTACATCCCCTTGTCTAACCTCTCGATGCTACCTACTGTTGATGGCTGGTCCTGAGTTTGGACGGGCATTCTAGCTTTTTCATAAAAATATCTCAGCACTTGGAAGTTTCGCCAGTCGATTTTGCATCGCTGCATAGACTCCAAACAGACCAGGTCTCGATAAAGTCAATAATTTTCTCATAGTAGGGGCCGATATAATTTATCGCACTGGGTGGATGTGGCCTATGTTGCTGTAGAATTCTAGGAACCCTTACTGCTCCGGCTGAAAGTCGTCGATTCTTCGCGCGAAACGATCGAGCAAACGTGGCCTGGAAGCGAATGGGTCTGTAAACCTTTAAGAAGGTCTGGGCACCCTTTTTGAAAAAAAGAACGATCACAGAGTCTTTGGTCAGCTGGACCCGCAAGTCCACTTGATATGATTAATTTTCTGTATTTTTATTGTTTAACTGGACCCACATTCAAACTAAAAAAAAACATCTATTGTTTAAAGCTACCTGTGGATATAGTCGAGCTCAAAATTGTTTTGTCAAAATGTACTAAAACGTAATTCAATTAGGTTTAAACGTTATTCCCAATTAATGTCTTTTTAAACAAATCAACAATGAGTAAAAAATGTTGCATTTCAAAACAGCTTATTATAGTATTACGTTTCGTAGACTTCACCAAGGCGTTTGATTCCCTGGAAAACCACTACATATGGGAATCATTAGAACAAGGGGTCAATAAAAAGTACATACGCATACTAAAAATCATCTATGGGAAAAACACTGCGCAAATAAAACTGGAAAGGTCAGGTGAAGAGTTCTCGATAGAAAGAGGCGTCCGTCAAGGTGACTCTATTTCGCCGAAGATTTTTAGGAGACTGGGCTGGGATAATTTCGGACTTAACGTGAACAGAGACAAATTGAGACATTTGAGATACGCTGATGATATAATACTTTTCGCCGAATGCCCGATGACCTTGGAAAAAATGATATTACAATTAATAATCAGCAGTTAGAATATGTAAGCGAATACATTTATTTAGGACAATTAGTTTCACCGACAGACAGCATGCAGAAAGAAATTGAAAGAAGAATAGCAAACACTTGGAAGAAATTCTGGTCGTTGAGCGAAGTAATGAAAAATAAAGAAATGCCTATGGCAGAGAAACGAAAAGTCTCCAATGCTTGCATACTGCCATGTCTTACATACGGATGTAAACTTGGGCCTTACTGAACAACAACAAAATAAATTAAAAATATATGTCAGAATGGGATAGAGAGAAGTGTATTGGGAGTAAGAAGAAGGGATAAAATACAATTAGAAAAGATCAAAGGAAAGACTAAGTTTGGAAAAGTTCAATCAGTATGCAGAAAATTGAAATGGCGTTGTACAGGACATATGTTAAGAGAAAAGAAAGAAAAATGGACCAGAATAATAAGGGAATGGTACCCTAGAGAAAGCAAAAGAAGTAGAGGAGGACAGCCAAAGCGAAGGGAAGACGATTTGAAGCAAGTAGCTGGGCCAGAATGGTTACGTACAGCAAAGGACAGAAACAAGTGGAAATCCTTAGAGAAGGCCTTTGTCGAAAGACAAGCTGTTAAGAGGGGAGATAAGACGAATGCAGAGTATATGTTTTAGTTTAACTTAATTTATAGTTTCCTACCTCTACTGACATTTTTTAAAGTAATGTTTGTCAAGTAAGTTAAAATCGGACAGCAATAAAGGCTTATTTTATTTTATTTTTTTATTATTATAGTATTTAAACATAGTAAGTCAGTTGAAAATCAGTCTGATTGTCAATCGCTTGATTAATATTAAAAAAATTCTAAACAATGATCTACACATATCTGGCCGCTGAGTAGTTCACCTACAGCATAATCGATCTTATTCGCACTTTCTTTGCTTTTAGACAGCCGCTTTGATATTTTGATAACGTAAGGATATTTCACCGCAGTTAAGTAATTAGCCGCATCCTTACTCAACCCTTCTAGAAGTGGAGCAACATTTGCCTTAATTTTGACGTATTTTTTTAATGTGATTGTTACATACTTCCGCGGTGCTATTAGTTTTGTGCAATTCTTGACTCTTCCAACCAGGTAATTATGTTTTATTTTATTTCTTTGAATTACACAAGTGTTCTGGATACCTATAAGCAATTTTTGCTTACTGTATTTTTTTGCTAAAGTGCCAATTACCTCGTGAAATAAAGTTTATATAAAATAATTTAGTGTTCACTTCATAGGATTGTTCACAAATATGATTTACGTTGATATGCATTTAACAGAAAAAATCCCATTAAATAATTTTTAGTAGATAGTTTTTTGTAAATAAAATTCTCTCATGAGAATTCTTATTTTGGCGCTTTAGCCATTTAGCCTGTACGCTGATGATGTAAAGATTTTAAGTCATAAAATAATGATGATGTAAAGATTTTAAGTCATAAAATAAAACTAAAAGACTTGGCTTTACTCCGTGACTGTACTAATAATAAAATTGGGCAGTGGGTCCAGTCGACCTATTCAAAATGTGATTGGGTTGAGTGATCCCGCGGGTACATTTCGAGTGGACCCAGTAGACCAAAGTCTTGATCGCCCCTTCTCCACGACGGAAACACATACATAGACTTATTTACCACGATAGCTACATCATTATCATCATCCTTTTAATATTCCCATTGCTGGGACACAGGCCTCCTCTTTGCAAGAGGGAAAGGGCCGTAATCCACCACGCAGGCCCAGTGCGGGTTGGTGGATGTCACATGTCTTCGAATTTTTTATTGTAGGATATGCCGTTTTCCTCACGATGTTTTCCTTCACCGTTTTGAGAGCAGTAGTGATGAAATAATTTACACAAAGTAAGGCGCCTGCCTGGGCTCGAACCCACGACCTACCACTTGTAGAATATTAAGTTACATATACATTAAGGGACCATCTTCCAAAATTCTTAAAGGCGTCGAGCAGGAGAACTCCCTTTCCCAATTTTTTTACAAGCTCGTCGGAGGAGATATTTATATCACTGGCAGCCTTGTGGAACACCAAAGGCATCAAACTTGGCAATGAGAGGCTAACGAACCTCCGAATTAGTTAGAAGAGAGAGAAGAAGGCATAGTTCTCTTTTGCTCTCACAACTTTTGGAACCTCAAGAATTGACGGCTAGCCTCATGGTAAGATTTGCAAGGAATTAGTCCAAAACCAAAGCACTAAACGTAAGCTCAAGGATCTATTTTCATTCGCAAAAAACAGGCAGGAACGGAAAATCTAATTCCATAGCCTAAGATGAGTGATGATAAAATTAATTTTCAATGCCGTTTTTATCATCATTATCATCATAATCAGCGTATTAATGATCCCACTGCTGAGACATAGGCCTTCTGGTGGTGCCATTTTGGGTACCACCTATTCCGCACTGTTCTGCGCCTAGATCATACATAATAATTGTATTTTGTTAAGGTGTAAAAATAAAGAGTATTCTACATAATATATGTATCTAGATCAACAGGAACGGTGTCATTGGCCTATTCGTAGCGCAACGTAGCACTTAGCTCTACTGCTACGTGTTGCTACGAAATTGTATACAATTCTTAATTTGTATACTCGAAAAGTTCACTACATTTTCCCGCGACTAAAATGAAAAAATCAATCGTGTCGATTACATAATAGTCATTTTAAGTGTAGTGTCTCCGCCAGGCGGCAAGACGAGCCAAAGAATCGTCCTATTTTCGGACCCTCATAGTTTCGAACTGAATGCGAACAGCCCAAGTTAACAGGGTAAGATGTAGTTAGCGGACTCATAATACATATGGTATGTCTTACCTGTTAAATGTTTTTGTAAATTAATACATGGCATAGTACCAGTGACTTGCATAGAGACTTAGTGACTGAGTGACTATGCTAGTTCTTAAACTAGCATAGTCACTCAGTCGCTAAGTCTCGTATAATTGTGTCATGTAAAATTAAGAACATACATTTTAACACCAAACACCATACTAGTTAATCAAGATATGCAGAGTTTTTAGAATTAATATAGAATTAGTATTAGTATAGTTATTGATTCATTGTATTAGTTAGTTCTTCTAAAGTTATGGGGCTTTGCTCCACTTGTGATCTGATGACATTTTAACACTAAAATTTCTAATATTATGAGCTTATGAGTCTTGGCAACCAATGAACATGAAATGTGTTGGTTGGTGGGATTATTAATTAATTAATATACACTAGGTATACTTTATCAACCAATCCAAGTACTCATGATGTATCTATGCACTATTTATTAATTCTTAGCTTACTGCAGGGCAAAGGCCCCTGTCTTCCTTCCATGAAATTTTTTGGAAAATTATGGACCAATCCTGTCGATAGGAGTCAAGCTCGTCTATTTTGTATACTTACTACTTATACAAGTAAAGCTTGTTAAAGTATTATTATTTGTTCATAAGAAAATCATTCTTGGTTCACAATAAATGATACTTGTACTTAAAACTATGTTAGTTATTTTATTTACTATGTTACAGACTTTGTCGTTGGTCTGATATGTATGATTACTGCTGAGTATAAAGTTTTGATTCCCGGTTCGTGGAACGTGCTATTGAGTTTTTTCATCTGGAATGTCTCAGTACCAGCTCGGAGTTTGGCCTTGTGACATGTGGGATTTAATTAAAACTGCCGAAATGTGGGTTTAGTAGAAGTAAACATCTGCCTAATTTTCGGGGAATATAGGCGTGTTATCTCATATTAGTTCTTATAATCATCATCAATCAATCATCAATACATAATAATAAATCTGTAGAAAAGTCGTTTCTGTTCATCGAAAATATAGCCAGGGTGGTAAAAGATAACCAACCCATTGCCAGCATTTTTGGAATTATAGTCTGTTTGTTTGTTTAGTTGTGCACGCATCACGTAAAATGTACGAAACCAATGTAGATAACTTTTATACATAAAAATTGTGCGTAACTTGAAGTATTACTCGATTTTTGTTTCATCGCAATCGATTTACTCTATTGAAAGATATATGAATTTAAAGTTTTCAAGAAGTAAAATATCACAACACACGCTATTCAGATAATCGAACAGTTGAACTCCATATTCGATAGACGGCGTTGTGTATTTGTCGTTATTTTCTGAATGATACACCGCGGCAGATTGACCTTAGAAAAAAATTGGTAGGTAGTAGGCTGTTTAAGAAGGTTACTGTTAAAACTGCGTATCATTTCCAGCTTTAGTCTTACTTTTCTGTTTAGCACATCAAATTAAATCCGTCATCAAAGCACAGCAAAGGACACTATCTGTGTACACTAAGTACCAGTATATGTGAGAAGTGAACAAGTTTTGCTTGCAATCTCACATCCACATATTGGCATATGTGTGTGTGAGATTGCAAGCATCATCGCTTAATATCAGGTGAGACAGTGTTCAAGCGCGAGCCTATAGTAAAAAAACTAGCTTAGATTGCGTTTCGGCGATTTCAGTTGTCTTCATAAAGTTACTGTTCGAGTAAGTGGCAACCTAAGCTGCTACGACATTGAATCGTAGAAAGAACCACAACTACTTCAAAGACTTTGAACGAGGTGTAGCATTCCCTCTCATCATCGTCATATGCCTCGTGATTCGTAACCGTTTCCAGGTTATAAAACAGGACAGTTATAGGTGAAACATCGCTAGATTCACTGCTAGAAACTAAAACTCTTCTATAGTGTAATTCAAAGCTGTGAGTGTGTAAGTATTAAAGTTTCATCATCATCATCATTTCAGCCGAAAGACGTCCATTGCTAGGAATAGGCCTCCCCCAAGCGTCGCCACACTGATCGGTCATGTGCGTCTCGCATCCAACGGATAGGTACCCGGAGCCATAACCAGGTCATCGGTCCATCTAGAAGGAGGCCTTCCAACTTTATACCTCTCCAGAACTTGTCGGCCCCATCAACCATCCGTTCTACAAGCAATTTACTCTGTCCACTTTCATAACAAAATATTTTTACCCTGTGCTCATTCAATTTTCTACTTATATCTCAAAAAAAATTCACGCTACTGATAATGTGTTTAAATGTGAGCTCCTACGTTGTTGAGACTGTCGAAGTATATGTTTTAATTGATTTGCCGCAATTTCTCAATCGTGCGAAATATGTACCAACGTTTTGAACGTGAGATTCAATTTGGAGAAGCATTATACAATAATGGGTGTCACTGATTTCAACTAAACGACGTATGATGGCATTTTTTGCAAGAGCAGATAAATTCATGCCTCATTTCCAACAAAACAATAAAATATTCCAAAGTGTTATTGTCTTGTCTTTTTTGCTAAGAAGCTATAATTGCTTTTTTAATGTTTTTAAAACTCATTTTGTTTAATTAAATGGCTTTACCGCAATATAATATAAAAGTAATTATAACTAGGTGTTATTCTAGTGTTTATGAAAATAACAGAAGTGCGCAGCGTTCACATTTTAACGAATGTTTATATTAAAGGTAGGTAAATCAATAGAAAAAAATAGCGTAACTTTTAAAATAAAAATCAAATAGATTACAACTAAGTATGTTTCCTTTTCTTTTCCAAGATCTTCTATCTGAGCCGAGTGGGGCGGTTAAGAAGATCTCTAGGTCAAGAAGCTCACACCTAGCATTGTATTTTTAAGGCAGCCATGCGATGTGGAGTGAAGGAGGGGTTAAGTTGACACCGTGATGTGTACTTCTCCATGAGTCAACTGGAGGCTGACGACTCAAGACTCCCTTTATTATTGGAATATATACTTAGTGCGTGCGTGATATTTATTATAACAAAACTAAGAACATAGCTTATCTACTTTAACTTGTAACCCAAGATTTGATTTGTATATGGCGGTACTAAACAAGTTGCTACATTTTCACCGGGAATTTATTTAATTACGTTCCAAAAGTCCGTCGCATGACGTGGGACTACACACATTTTTTTTGGAGAAACAGCAAGTTCAGCATATATGTCTGCGAAGTTGCGGGCTGCGTAGTCCGAAATGAGACAGCCTCTCCACGTACTTACGAACATCTCTTGTTGACACAGGGGTATCAATCGCAAGATGCCATGTGAACGACCGGTGAACGGATTCGATACTATCGGCATTTAAACCATAATGAGGGTTCTAGACGGTACTGCCGAATTAAAGCAATACATAATTTTATCTTAGAGGCAGTATGCCTAAAGTCTTTGGTATTGCGTTTGATAAAACCCTATATTTTATCGTCCTTCTTCACCATGCTGTTACAATATAGGATACTGCCTAATTTGGAGCCACGAATCACGTCTAATTGAATAGATATCCGAGATAAACAAAATGGTAGTTACAAGAATGAAGACATGGTCATTCGTACTTTTGTTTAGTGTCGTACTTATGCTGAAAAGAAAGATTCGCGGCAGATCTCCTTACTAGGAGGTTGGTACATATTTTCCGATTAATCTGATGGCATTGGATCTTGAATTTATAAGTCTGATTTCACTGCAAATAACAGTGATCATTGGGTACCTATACTTATTTGATTCATGTGTCGTAGTTAAAGTCAGAAAAATGATTTATATATACACCAGTGGGTACACGACCTGCACCGAGAACATCGGCGTCTGCTACTACTCACCATGCTCTCCACAGTGATGGTGGTATCAAAACCTTTTACCAACTATGTACTTATACGCATGTTTAGGTCGGCTTCTCATTTAAACGAATGCAGCAGAGCGACTGCCTATCAGACCTTCACAAGCCTTGGCATGACTGGTTTCTTTTAGTCAAGAGTGAATAGGTTACTTTTAGGCAAAGCGTGTTCACCGTCGATTACATCATAGCTTACCACCAGGTGAGATAGTTGTCAAACGCGAGCAACACAATAATAAAAAAATGGCTTATGACTACCATGCCAACTGATAAAGATCTTCAAATGGCCGGGACCAACGGCTTAACGTGCTTTCCAAGGCACGGAGGACTCGAGGCATGTAATGGACAGTCACCCATCTACAGACCGACCTCGGCTAGCGTTGCTTAACCTTGAAGTTCGACCCGTGCGCTTGACATTGCATAGGAATAGCTATAAAACGGTAAATTTGCTCAATGTGCTAATTTCATAACCAATTTATGTACATTTGGTTACCCATTCAAAGCATATTCGAAACGTTAAAAATCTAGGACAAGTCTTTGTAATCTTCGCATTGATCTTCAATAAGCACCTTCATTTCCTAAGATCATCCAAACTAAACATTTTTGCTTTGATATCAATTTTTAAGACGCTGATTAACAGAAATACAAGATCAATAAATAATCATTAATAATCATTTTGATAACAGATTGGTTAGAGACATAGATCCAGTGGATTAAAATTTATTAAGAAATAATAATTATAACTGGATGGGCAACGACTTATTTTTTTATTAAACGTGACGTATTATTGCTAACATGCACCTAGATAGGCAACTCATCAGCAGTCGAGTCATGCAAGGGACAGTATATTGCACATAACTATGTCCATTTCTCGTTAGCCTGCAATAAAAGGCAGGCGCAAAAACGTCGAAGCATTTCGAGTGCCAATTAAATCGCCACAAACATCCTGTAAGCCGAGATTATCGTATCGTAACAAGCATCGGAAACCTGCCCACTTCTCTCACACTGAATAAATTAAATAAAAACCCAATATAAAATAAATTAGAAATTGTTACATCAACGACTGAGCACTGTTCTGTCTTGGGTTGGCTCATTAACTTTGCGCATAAGCGGAACTTAACGAGACGAAACCAACTGGGGAAATATTTATATTTTATTCATAATTCATGTTGTCTTCAAGATAATTTTAAGGCGCACAATTTGGTTTCCACAGCACATATTTGTTTAATTTAATGATGTTCTTTCGCAATAGATGGCACTGTGCGGCGCTTAATTACCACCCAGCGCACGTGCGCCGGCTGTCTATAGATATTTTATGTCGATTCAATTCCGTTTCCTTAGCCTTTCTGAGTATTTACGAATACGTACAGTATGACGCTTTCAGCTACCAATATCATGATGGGATTAAGTATTGATTTGCTCTAACCAAAGTTTTATTGTATAATTTCTCACCTGTTTTTATAATTTAATGAGACACACGTTCGTACTTAAACCCTATAATTCTACTTCTAAAAATAACTTCTACTAAAAATATTTCAGTTCTGGGTAGCTCGGAGACGTTTTGATTGCATTTTGAAGCCGTAGAGAGTCTCAATAGCTTGCGAAAGATTGTTATTTTTAAAATAAAATTCTGCTGTTGGACATGCATTGTGTTTGAAGCAGCTCATACAAAGCATCTGGTGAATACAGAACTAAACTGATTTGGCAGGCTACCTTATTTCCGCTACTGTGTGATTGCTGTACCTGCCCTTAGCTAGAATTGACGTTTCGGAGTTCGTATGGTAAAAAAAAGCTCCACCAAAAGAACCGAACCTGAAATGTACCTACGACAACAAACTACCAACAAGACTATAGCAGGAACATCAGACGCTCAAAAATAAACAAGCTTTCTGGAGGAATTCAATAATAGCATATCTAATACAAAATCGAAGCAGGTCCCAGTAAATTGTAGAACATATTTGAGTTACGGTTCTCTCACTCTTTTCTTTATTTTAATAAGCAGCAACAATTTCCAGAAAAAAATAGTAACGCCTTAGAAAGGGCAAACAAAAATAAAATTAAACAAAAATATAAATTTGGCAGGTAAACAGAGTTAACAAAACATTTATTATTCTCTAGTAGTGCTACAACTTTGCTAGGATTTAAATTTTCTTAATGTCACCACTGGTGGGGTTCTTGAGGGTTTCCTATGGTCTATTCATTAAATGCCTGGATTACTAAGTGAGTATAGGTTCTTTTATTTCATCATCATTCTTTTAATGTTCTCACTGCTGGCATACATGCCTCCTCTACTCTAAATAACTTTATCGCAGATTTTTCTCGCTGACCGAATATTTAAAATAAATAACATTACCATTAACTGTGATCTGTAAATAATATAATTGGACAATGCTTGTTTATGCACGTACCAAGTCCATACATGGTCTGCCTAATCTATACTAATATTATAAAGAGGAAAGATTTTTTTGTTTGTTTGTTTGTACCAAATAGGCGCTAAACTACTGGACCGATTTAAAAAATTCTTTCACCAATAGAAAGCTCTGTTATGCCTGAGTAGCATAGGCTATTTTTTTATCTCGAAAACCGGTCTTGTGGGGTGGCCCACGGGAGCGAAGACTCGGGGAACAGCTAGTGTACCATAAAATAATATCAAATTGCTTAACAGTTACGTAGCAATATTTACAATGACATGTGATAAATATTGAAGTATAAATCAGTATTAATTACGTAGTCTGATTTGATTTCACATAATTCTTCTTCTTGATCCCTTTTCGTTGACGGCAGGTTCCATGTTCATTTTCATTATCTTCCCATGGGTGTCGTAAGAGGTGACTAAGGGGCTTACATGTACTTTTGTAACAATCATACTGCGATCGCCAACCTGCTTTCCAGACTGTTGGTTGGTGCAGGGTTGTGGTGGTATTCTTCTTCAAGAAGGGTGACAATGCCCGGCTTAAGAATTATAGGCCCATCTCACTTCTAAGCCATGTCTACAAGTTGTTTTTAAAAGTCATCACAAATCGTCCCGCGCGCAGGTTGTTTTTAAATTTGATATGGGTTTGCTCTTGACTCTAGGTCTAGGTCAGACGTGACAAAGACAGAGTCGAAGATGGAGTGAGATTACCAAGAAGAAGTCTGTTCACTCCAACTTTGAAGAGATTCGGGTTGAATGCGCTCGGAAACACAGATGCAGGTAGTAAGTTTCACTACCTGCGTCGTGCGTTTGCGTGGAACGGAGAGAAAAGGAGTGAGTGAGTTAGTGTCTTTTCACACGCCCCAGTTTCCGGGTAGCCGGCTACAGATACATGACAATACACTTCGCCACCGGTTACCCGGTAGCGACTACCCGGCAACCGGAGCGCATGAAAGGCACTAACTCACTCACTCCGTTTCTCTCCATTCCACGCAGGTTTGACGATTTTCAGCCGCCCGATCAAGTCGAATTCCGAAATGGCTTTAGTACCGTAGACCACATACATGGTGCGGCAATACGGAAGAGCATAACCTGCCTCTCTGTTTAGCGTTTGTGGACTACGAGAAAACCTTCGATTCCATCAAGGCTTGGGCTGCACTGCAATCTCTCCTACGGTGCCAAATCATCTACCGTTACCGCGTGTACAAACACAACGGTGTTTGTACACGCCACCGTGGCGTTCTGAGTTCAGGATCAGACCTCGGAACCTATCCTTCTTCAGCGAGATGAGACAGGGAGACGATCTCCGAAACTGTTCACCGCTGCACTGGAGGCTGTGTTTAAGGTTCTGTAATGGAGAGGGCTAGACATCAACGTCATATTGTGGTCATGGCTGAGACCATGGAGGACCTCAATACGATGCTCGATGACCTCAGTAAAGCTTCTGAAAGTTTGTTTTATCCATGTTAATTTAAGACCCACGTCTTAAATGAACATGGATAAAACCTAGATCATGTTGGATGCCCATGTAACACCCACTTCTATCAAGATCGGAGACTCTTCACTCGAAGTTGTAGTCAATTATGTCTACCTGGGACAAACGGTCCAGATAGATAGGTCTAACTTCGAGAAAGAGGTCAATTGAATCCGACTCGGTTGGGCAGCTTTCGGGAAGTTGCGCGGTATCTTCTCGTCCAACTTACCGCAGTGTCTCAAACAAAAGTCTATGACCAGTGTATGTTGCCAGTGACACGGGACAGAAACGTGGTCCCACACAATGGGTCTCATCAGAAGGTCACCCAAAGGACAATACAGAGGGTTAAGCTTCAACGCATATTTATTGGAATTTTCTTACGTCACGATTCAGAAGTGTAGATACCCGCAAGAGCACCAAGGTTACCGACATAGCATGAAGAATTACCAAACTTAAGTGGCAGTGGCCAGGGCACATTGCCCGTAGAACGGATGGCCGATGGGGCCGAAAAGTTCTGGAGTCGCGACCGCGAAACTGAAGACGTTGCGTTGGAACGACTCATTGGACACTATTGGTGAAGGTAGCGGGGATCCGCTGGATGAGAGATGCACGGGACTGGTCAATACGGCGAAATGATAATGATGACTCTCTGTTCAGCAGTAAATGGATATTTTGCAGACTTGATACTCAAACAGAGGATTACCACTTGTGGAAAAATATGACTTTGACAGCGCCTAAAGCTCATGTGTAGCAATTAAAATCTTGCTCTTAACCAGTATTATGACATTTTACCCGCATTAAACAATCCATTGTTTTGTTACGAACCAAAGCATATCGTATTACAGAATATTACGGGATACGGGAACTACAGACGCCATTAGCATGAAATGTAACAGTCGCTTTATTAATTTGAATAGCGTTTATACCTAAACGCAGAACGTTGTAGTTGGCAGTTTGTGTGTGTTCCAGTTTGTTTTGATGCCGCGAGGATGCAGGGTAAGACAATGATCGAACAAATAGGGGTTTGTCACGCGACGCACGCCTAATCAGGGATCGACGATGTACCAGAGCGCTACCCGACAACGCTTATTTATGCCTTGCCGATATCGAGCGACAGTTTTTATTACCAAACGATGCCTGTTATAATTCATATACACAGTGCGCACGTTTTAACGAGTACCTTTAAATAAAATTATGTTATTTTCCCATCCAATTAGAATTGCCGATGAATGTATCATTAGGGTTTTCTTTTAGGGGACAATCAAAGGCATACAAATAAAATTAGAGATATTCGTGAATTTAAAAGGGAAAGGTATGCATAAAATTATAATTATATTAAGGGCGAAAAAACACGTGCCTGTAACTTACATAAAAGTGTGCAAGTAGTTTGTATACCATTGTGATATTCGCCAATCGCAAGTTACTATCGCACAATGGCATGCAAGATAGCTTGCACACTTTTATGCAAGTTAAAGGCATGTTTATTTTCACCCTTAGGTTCGTTTCTTTAAGTACGGTGTACTGATTTTTAATAAACTATCTGAATGCCGTACTTCCATTTCATCAATTTTATTAGTCCCATTACACACCAGTCTGTCAAATTACACTTCAATATACAAAATCTTATAATATCATATTCTGTTGGTGCTCGTGGCTAAAAAATAACAGCCAACTGGGTCGATACAAAGACGCATTCCGAGGTCGGTCCATGGATGAGTGACCATCTTTACATAGCGTGCTTCTTTCGTGCCTCGGCAAGCACGTTTAGCCGTTGGTTTTGGATAGCATTTGAAGATCTTTGACAGTCCTTACAGGTAGTCAGAAGCCTGAAATCTTACCAGTCTTGACAAGGTGTAAGTATCGCGTTACCCAGTTACTGGGTTGTGGAGGTCCAATAGGCAGTAGCTCCATGTAAAATACTGGTACTCAGCTGAATCTGGTTAAACAGGCAGCCGACCCAACCTAGTTGAGAAAAGGCTAAGCGGATTAATAGATTTTGCATGTTGCACGGGCGTCTCTATTAGGCCTCGTTTTCACTGACAACCAGATCGCATACAAATTGCATCACTCTGCTAGCTACCGAGGCATAATGAGATCAATCGCTCGATTGCACCCCGTAATATAAACACTGCCATGGGGGTTCCTTCAGTTGACCTGCGGCGATTTTCCAGTTAAATAAAATCAACTCTTACTAGTAAAGGGCTGTTCTGTGATAATATCGCTAATTTTGATCTTAATCAGCACTCACTCGGTAAATTTGCTGATGTATGGACGAGCAGATTTTTTTGCCTTTCAATCTCGTGTCCTATCAAAACAAGATAGTTTTACTACTCAGTTTTCATAAAACTTTTATCGGCTGTAATTGCGCGGTGAGGTAAACGATGTATTGGAGTTTGATGAACTCACCTAGGTTGTGGCAAGCTCAACACGACTCTAATCGTTTAGATATCTCGACTGTGTTCGCATAGACAAAGAGCCAGGATACCTACGGACGCTAAGGAATCTCCACCAGGCCTATGAAGAGCCACATAGAAGCATACGTAAAGTTCTATGGTTTTCCATATCTCCTTGTAGTCCTCGGTAAAACCTGGTAATACATACCTGTAGTGCCAGTTCTATTTTGCCATGGATGGACAAACAGGAGAGCACAGGGCATTTTTATGACACGACACGAGTGCTCTATTTCTTTGAACAGGGTAAACGTGGCTTAACTGGAAAAAAAACTCTCTTCATCTTTATCAACGTGATTGGACTGCGATAGTTATGCGGCAATAGCTGGTGCTTGTATGCCAGTCTGAGTCGGTTTCGTTACAATATGGTTGCTCAGCATCATTGACTTGTCAACCTATTTAGTGAGGTGTCATCCAAGCTGTGGTTAAGTTTGAAGACCCGTCACTGATTAAATAGATGTTAAAGATTATTTCGAGATCTGGATACAGAGACAGCATCCCATCACGGTACGGAATGAGGTTAGTTGCCCACCCTTAGATCACGTGACATTCCCGCATGGTTTTTCATTCATATACTGAGGCCATTACATGCACTTAAGTCGATACTGGCAGCGAGAATTCAGATGCGAGTCAGTTGGTAATAAGTTCTAATCTGATCCTTCAAATGCTTCAAAAACTACGTAGATAAACAAGCCCCGAAGGTGCACTGAAGATACATATTTTTAAAAACTAACTATGCAATGAAACACCTAAAAGCATAAAATAGTCGGGTAAACAATAAAAATAGTCCGGCAGCCTAATTGCGCTTTTTCGATCGCTCAGCACGCGCGCTTGCTCTATGATATCCATTGCTTCAAAAAGCCCTCGACGGTGTTAAACATGCGATGAATAGTGTTGAATTGTCAAAACAAAAGAGTTTGCGATCGATTCCATGAATTTAAATGGTAAGTAGTCTCGTTTCAGGCGAGACAAGGCAAATGAGTTAAAAGATGGATGGCGTTAGACAATTGTTATTCTATCAAATAAAACGTCACTTCTTCTTCTTCGTAGTATCGATGATTCCAAAATTAAATATATTAAAACCAGAATTCAGCCACGCCAACACCGTTGTAATTTGCCTGACAAAGGTTTTTTAATGTGCAGGTGTTGTTGCACAAAGAGCACGACAAAAGGTGATCTGTAGCGATTGAAAACGGTAAAGTAAGTTTTATTTTATTATAAAAATTATATAATTTTTGTTATTTTCAATTATGAAGTTAATTATATTCCATTAATTCCTTTTATACCCCACTACTTTTTTTTTGGTTAGAAACTGATATAAGTCTCTAACAAATTATTACAATTAATCCATACTAATATTATGAATAGGTAAAATTTGTGTTATGTGAGTTTGTGACGTTGTAGGGGGTAATCTCTGGATTTACTGTACAGATTTTGAAAATTCTTTCACCAATAGAAAGCTACATTATCCCTGAGTGTCATAGGCTATAAAATATTTTAAAAAAAGTTAGAGATTCTTATGAAAATTGCAATAATATAACCCAAAGTAGCAAAATGTTGCCTGTAAAATTCATTCTTCGGCGTGCATTGAGAAAACTATTGAAGATACATAAAAATTATTGGGTAGGTCGGTAGACTGGATAGGCAAGGTCGGTAGGGTTGGCAGGGTAGGCAGGGTTGGCAGGGGAGGCAGGGTTGGCAGGGTACGCAGGGGAGGCAGGGTAGGCAGGATAGGCAGGGTAGGAAGGGTAGGCAGGATTGGCAGGGTAGCCAGTTGACGGGAGCGAAGCCCCGGGGGTCGGCTAGTTATTAATACGATTATAAATACCAAAGAACAATGGGCATCTAAATATGTAAATCTGTCCCAAAGCTTAAAAGCCAGAAGCTTAAAAGATTTAAGCTATACGAAAGAGCTTTTCAAGAAGAACATTTATTTTGCTTGTTACCGCACTTCTGTCAATTTATTGTTAGTTCGGAGGTAACGACTGAAGTGGGTAATCTAGGAGCCTATCAATATAGGCACCCGTTTAACCACTATCTCACATTATGGAAAGCGATGCTTAGGTAGACGGTGAAGCACGCTTGTCAAGAAGAAACCTAAATACCCCTAGGTTGCAGCTATGGAAACACAGACTCCGCCAGGGAATTCTACTCCTTAGCTGTACGAATAATTAAAGTATTCCCAAAACGCTTATGTGCCTATTCGCGTGCGTATGGGTGTGCATGTCGACCATGTTTAGATAGCGCGTCGCCGTAGTTCTTGTAGTCATAGAAATACAAGACGTACGGCTACCTAGACCGGCTTAGCGGAAAATAATCGTGCAATTCCATCTCACACTGCCCGAAATGCTGCCCGTATCCTGAGTTACGCCAGAAGTAATGTCTATGGTAGCAGAGTTAAACCCTCAGATAACTAATTTTTGAGTTCTATTTAAAATTAATATAAGATGAGAACCAACGAAGCAAATCAACTCGGCTATTATTATGTGCTATTTTTGTAAGCAGTAATTTCATGATCTACTTTGTCAAAAGCTTTCTGGAAGTCTGTCTAAACTGCATCGACTTGAACTTGCTGATCCATGTTACATGTTATATAAGTACTCAGTAAAAATTTACAAGTTTGTAGTTGTGGACTTTCTTTTAATAAATCCGTGTTGTTATTCTATAATAATTTTATAAACGGTCTTGTTCATCTCATTATAGACAAGTCATTCAAAAAGCTTCTACAAGGCAGACAGAATGGATATGGGACGGTAATTTTGGTAATTTCGTCTGATCATCTTGCTCAACATTTCAAATAAAATGTATGCTTTTAACAGCCGCTTTAAAAATATCAATAATTTGGTTGCAGACTTGTATGCATTTTCAACGAATGATATTCTTCCAGAAAAAAAATTGACTTCTTTCCGTACACGGGGTCGTCTGGCGCCCATGTGCTCGTTTTGGTCCCTGGGATGGTCACGGCGTGCAATGTATTCTGGTGCGCTGGTGATGGGGATACACCCCAAAAGAGGGTCCGGTGACGGACAGCCGCTGCGGGATCGCGGTGAGTGCTATCGCGAGCTTGTGTTCCCGCCATTATTGGCACAGGTGGACACCGTTGATTTTTAGTGGGTTGAAGTCCCACGTAACTGTGCTATCTCCCCGTGTTAGCGCAGGATGCATGTGCATTACTCCAAGCTAAAAAAAAGCCCTAACGTTCAGTCTAACTTATAAAATAAAATAATAAAAAATCCTTTTATGTCTTGCAAAACAAAAAATATAAAGTTATTGAACTAACTTAATTCTAAATTTTTAGTACAAATATATCCTGAATTTGCAAGAGCCTCCCGCAGGTGAAGGCCTCCTCCAAGGAACCCCAGTTTTCTCTAGCTTGGGCTATTTGCATCCAACTAGAACCAGCTTTTTTATAATATCGTCCGCCCATCTTGTAAGCGGCCATCGTTTCCCACTGGGGCCTCTCCTTCGAGTCACCCTTATGGCCCATCGCTCATCTGAAAGTCTTGCAACATGCCCCGCCCATTTCCATTTCAGCTTTTTTGCATAGTTCAGAGCATCGGAGGCTTTGGTTATGCATTTTATTTTATTGATTCTTTTGATTTTGAGCATGCTCCGTTCTTAAGCTCCCCCTTTGACAAGTTGTAATTTTTCTTCTTATTGTTTCTGTGTATTTCCAAGTCTGGCAGGCATATGTTAGGCATGGTAAAAGACAGCTCGACATGGCTTTAGTGTTTAGTTCTACTGGCATATTGCTTTTGAAAATTTCTTTTAGGCTCCAATATTTGTTCCAAGTAAGCTGAATTCTCCTATCGATTTCTGAGTAGTTATGCTATCCTTGTCGAAGCTGATTTGTTTTCCCAGGTACACATATTTGTTCGTGTATTTCAATTCTTCCGTGTCAACCGATATTGCCTTTTTCGTGCTGTTAGTCATTAATATTGTCTTTGCGAGGTTTCATCTCTAGTCCCACCTTCTTACTAGCCACGTTTAGTGATTGGATCATAACTTGTAATTGTGAACTAGATTCCGAAAAAAGCACTAAGTCGTCAGCAAATCTGAGGTTGCTGAGGTATTTGCTGTCTATGTACAGGCACTGCGTCTGCGTCTATGCAAAGGCACAGTACTTATAGAAGTAATTAATAGAAATGAAAAAAAACCAAAATTCAAATAAGATTTAAATATTCACACCTAGAGCTCTCTAGCTCCTCATCATCATCGTCATCATTTCAGCCGAAAGACGTTCACTGCTGGACATAGGCCTCCCCCAGGCCACGGTAATGATATCTCACAGTATTCTATATTCATACAAACGGTCGGACCGCGAGTAATACCTACGCGCCTCGTGTTCAGCCAACACTCGATACACTACAAACACGAACGGTGTGATGGTTTTGTAAGCAGTAAGCGTGCGCTTCGTGAATATCTGATTGAAATTAGTACAAGTACTTACTTAATAAAATGGCAGAGAGCACTGATATACTAGATTGTACTGTTTTTGGTTGCTTGAATTCTTCTATAAACGGGACCCTATTACTAAGACTCCAGTGTCCGTCTGTCTGTCAATCTGTCCGTCTGTCCGTCTGTCACCACAGTTGATAGTTGAAATTTTCACAGATGATGTATTTCTGTTGCCGCTATAACAACAAAAACTGTTTTTTTTGCGATAATGGTACGGAATCCTTCGTGCACGAGTCCGACTCTCACTTGGCCGGTTTTAATAGGTAGGTATTTCGCTTTTGCCACCGATTAAAATAACTGGATTAATAAATAAATAAGTGGATAGGGTGATAAAGTGACACACGAGTGACCTACCTGCGCTCGCGTTAAAAAGATCTAGTAGGTATTTTCCTAGGCTTGGCTATCTACTTACTTATGTACTTAGCTACTTACATTATATTATTGAATTAGACGAAATATAATTATGAAATTATTACCTATGAGAGTAGTAAATGGTAGGCACCTACCTAGAAAGATTAAAAAAAGTATAATAAAAAATAATCTGAGATATTTACAATCACAAAACTAGAAAGAAACACAAGTAGGGTAGAGGCGGTCAGCCCTACGCGTGTTTATTTATATTTATTTATTAAAACTTCATGCAAATTACGTTTACCACAGCCGGGGGATTGGAAAGAAACCCGAAATGATTCTAAACTTTTAGTTATTAAAGTTAATTACAATTAATTATCCTAAAAAAAAAAGGAGAGCAGTGGTGGCCCAGAGGTATCGGCCGCGATTTACAAGTGGAGAGCAGTGGTGGCCCAGAGGTATCGGCCGCGATTTACAAGTGGAGAGCAGTGGTGGCCCAGAGGTATCGGCCGCGATTTACAAGTTGTAGGTCGTGGGTTCGAGCCCAGGCAGGCGCTTTACTTTGTGTAAATTATTTCATCACCACTGCTCTCAAAACGGTGAAGGAAAACATCGTGAGGAAACCGGCATGTCCTAGAACCAAAAATTCGAAGACATGTGACATCTACCAACCCGCACTGGGCCCGCGTGGTGGATTACGGCCCATACCCTCTCACAGAGAGGAGGCCTGTGTCCCAGCAGTGGGAACAATAATAGGCTGATGATGATGATGATGATCCTAAAAATGCCCATTCCAAGTGGAGGTTGGAACATGGAATGGTTACAATTACTAACTACAACTAACTAGCCTACAAGTATCCATCCTACTCGATGTAGGAATATGGAAGGCCTTCTTCTTACAAGAAATGGTCTTAAATATTAGTTCGGCATCGATTGATTCCTTGATGTCATGGCTGAATCACCGTCTGTAACTTCCTATATTCATGCTATATAGTTTTTGTGTCAGCAATTATCTAGCTACGTGCGTTGGCATTCAAGGTAACTGCACCGTTGCAAGGTCTATGAATAGTTAGTGTCTGCAATGTCAGCAGATTTCTAGGCATACGTAATATGAAACATAAAGGTACATAGTTGGACTTAATGTCTGTGGCATTCTCTACCAGTCAACCAAGGGTAGTGGAGAGATAACATGGCAGGTACATAAAAAAAGTATATATATATATATAGTAAAATGGGTACAATAGTAGATATATATAGCTAAAATAAACATACTTATATATTTACTATAATAAATATCCATACATACATATATATATATACACGTTGTTTACTTGACGCGCGCTTGTAGGCACTAAATTCAAGGACAGGGCCGAGTCACAATACTGTTAGATATCATTACCGTGCACAGGCGTCGCCACATTGACCGATCCCGTGCGTCTCGCTTCCAGCGCATTCCCGCAACCTTAACTAGGTCATCGGTACACCTAATGGGAGGCCTTCCAACTCATCGTCTTCCGGCCTTCCAACGTATCGTCTTCCGGTTCGCGGTCGCCATTTCTGAACTTTTCGGCCCCATCGGCCATCCATTCTGCGAGCAATGTGCAAATTAAATCTTTGAAAGACAAAAAAAGCTTTGGCTACGACGGCGTTTCTACAAAGGTTATAAAATATGTCGGTAGCTATATAGCTGCTCCTCTAGCTCATGTAATTAACGCAAGTTTATCAGCTGGAAAATTTCCAGAAAAACTTAAAATTGTTAAGGTCAAGCCAATTTATAAGAAAAACGCCAAAGATGAAATTTCAAACTATAGACCAATTTCCTTAATTTCGATTTTTTCCAAAATAATAGAAAAAGTTATTTATAATTCCTTATACGCCTTTTTGACGACATTTAATATTTTGTGTGACGAGCAGAAGGGTTTTAGAAAAAATAATAATATTAATACGGCTATTTTCGAATTCTTGAATATCATAATGCCAAATGTTGATAAAAAAATACCTATATGTGCCTTATTCACTGATTTATCAAAAGCGTTTGATTATGTAGATCATGACATACTTTTAAGTAAAATTGAATCATACGGTATACGAGGAAATGTGCTTAATCTGATTAAAACTTACCTAAAAGGACGCAAACAATTTACAGAAATTTCTAGAGTCTGTCTAAAAACAAAAAAACAAAAAAGGTACGCTTCTTCTCGAAGAAATATCAAATTTGGTGTCCCACAGGGCAGCATACTCGGCCCCTTATTATTTCTACTGTATGTAAATGATTTGCCTAGTGAAATACCAAATCCAATGGTCCTTTTTGCTGATGACAGCACTTTGATAATTAAGTGTCATAATAGAGATTCGTATGAAGCTAATGTTAATATTACGCTCGAAAAATTTATAAATTGGCTTAATAAAAACAACTTAATTATAAATCTAGAGAAAACAAAAGTAATGCACTATTACCAAAGAATATTAGCCACAAATATGAATATACATTATAATGGACAAACAATAGATAAGGTCAGTGAAGCAAAATTTCTAGGAATTACAATTGATAGCCAACTGACATGGAAAACTCAAGCAGATGATGTATGCAAAAAACTAAGTTCAGCAGCGTATGCTTTATATAGTTTAACAAAAAAAGTTAACATTCAGACAGTATTGATGGCATACCACAGTCTAGTTGTTTCTGTATTGAGGTTTGGTATAATATTCTGGGGAAACTGTAGCGAGAGAGAAAATATTTTTAAGGCGCAAAAACGCTGTATTAGATCTATGTTTAAACTCAATGTGACCGACAGCTGCATACCTTTTTTCAAAAAATATAATCTTTTAACTTTTGCATGCTTATATATATTAGAAATAGCCATTTTTGTAAAAACAAATGATCACTTATTCCCAACTTTGAAAAATACTAGAAACAGGACTACAAGTTTAAGAACTCAATACGAAGATATGTTATGCATAGGTGGATATAAAACTGCATTATTGAGAAAGAGTGTTATGTGCATGGCTCCTCTTATTTATAACCATATACCAAAAATTGTTAAAGAGCAACCTTTAAGAATATTTAAAAAGCAACTTAAAAAATTACTACTTTCAAAATGCTATTACTCTGTATCGGATTTCTTGAATGACAAGACTATTTAATTTTTAATGTTCTTATATTATTAATTAGCTTTAAGTAAATAGTATAATCTATAGTAGTGTTACTAAAGTTTTTGCATGCCATGAGGCAGAATGTATAAGGATCCAAAATATTGTAACACCTAAATGTATTACCTACATTCTAAGCAAATAAATAAATCTATCTATCTATCTATCTATCTATCTATCACTACCATTGGCTTCTCACGTATCTATAATCAAGAAAAGTTTAAAGATGTATCCTACGACATTTATATCTTAACGCTATTGGGAGTGGGGCAGAAGAAATAGTTCAGAACTCATGTACCATACCTATCTACGCAGTAGTTTTACGCAGTTCAGCTAGGTAAAAGTATATTGGCACTGAGGTAAACACCGCGAGAGACGCGTTTGAATAATTGGGCTAAGATTTTCATTTTAACCAAAATAATTCAGTATCGTTTCAAAACTAGTTGTAACGGTGCTTGCTTATTTCATTGTTACTTATGAATAATAAAAATGGAAAATCTTAATCTAAATGAACGCAATTAAGATTGTAAAGGCTCTTAGCTGACGCATTGTAGCTGAGATAGGTACCTATATTTTGGGGTAATGCTTCGTTTACTTGCTCACTGTTAGTAAAATTGTAAATGGTCTTAAACGAAGCTCACGCTACTTCAACGAAGAATTCTATGTGTAATCTACAGATAACACAGATATGTCCATCAACCGAAATACAGTACGTATTTTTCGTTGATACGACTTAATAGATACATAAAATTAAGCATCATATATAAGTTTAGTAAAAGCTGGAAACTGATGGTAAACATTAAGGCTTTTTTATTTATTATAATTGACCAGCTGTGCTAACAGCTTCGCTCACGTGCTTTACCGGCTGTTAAATTTAGTAATGTACTAATCAGTTGATAAAAAAATGAGACAACAAATCCAAAAATTCACTCAACCTCAAAAAAAAAATATCGTGTCGGTCGACTGCAGCGGTGCAAGTTCCAGTAGCCCAACTATTAGCAGTCGTACATGCAACCTAAATTTGATAGTTTGGGTTATTTTCTTTCTCTTTAAGAATTTCTCAATTTTTACCCTAAGTTAGGATTTTAAGTACCCAGGTGCCCCGTTAGACTTGCCGGGACTTACTTATCTAGTAAATGGCGGTGTTTAATCAATGACCGTCGCGCGTCGTTCCTTCAGCAGCACAGAAATTATGCACACACTCTTTTACTTTTCATAGGAATATAATAGAATTATAAAATATATAGGATTATAGAATATACAGGATTTTATTTTATTTTTAATATATAGGATTTTAAAATCATATTGCCATAAACATAAAAAGTATGCAGAAATTATTATTATTTGGAAATATTAGATAGCTAGCTTCCATTGTTGTTGCTGTCAGGCATCGAGGGTCGTACCACGCAGACCACACACACACGCATGACCGCACACCTATTACTTTTTACGTTTGCGTCAGGAATTCTAGATAATTATGCTTTTGGTTTTGGTCACATTAGAATTTTGGGTAGTTTATTTTTATTTATTTTTTACTGTATTTATATTATGTTCTTTGTATCTATTTTAACATACACAACAGATTTGGTTTCCGTACGTCACGGCCTAGGCGACCACTGAAAATCAGCGCCGTGCTGTGGGTCCCCCACGGTACAGCATTATGCTGAGTGGAAGCCTTATTGTCACAATCACGACATGCATCTGCCTACATATTTTTCACCCTATTTCTTTTTTGTTATAATCAAAATGTGGGTAGTATATGTTATTATTATTTGTTTATTTCTCGTTTTTACTAACTTAATTTAAGTACTACTAATACTATATTAAGGGTTTAGCTTAAGTATGTTCCTATATTGTATGTCGTTTTATGACAAATAAACACTTTTTCTTTCTTTCTTCTTCTTTTCTATCAAAAAGTCATAAAAATTAGTTAATTTTACTTGAAAAAGAATTGCGAAAGCTGGGGATCGAACCTACAGCGTAGGCTAACTGTACTTCACCAGTCTACGGATTCCGTTGACAATGTGTGTAAAATTAAAGTCTTAATTTAATTATGATTGACTGCTTAGCTTCTCGAAGGTATAGCAGGTATATAGGAATGGTAATAATGTATGTGGTAAACCCGCAAAAACTGCAATTTTGAAACATTTTTGGTTTCATTTATCAATGCCGCGCAATTTGAACAATATTGTAGTCATTTCCATGGACAAATTTGACTATGGAGAAATTGTTATCACAACAAAGCATCTAAGATAAAACATGTACCATATTTTAAGTTAGACCAGCAACAATACAATTGTGAAAACCGCATCCAATTTCGTGAGTTCATTTTTACGTCAAACGCGTACAAACATCCTCCGTGAAAGTCAAACATAAAACCCAAAAAATTTGGCATCTATTGCGGGATATAAAGACAACCTGTATAAAATTTTCTTAAATATCTTCAAAACAGCGACATCGCCGAATTGCAATTTTATTATATACGAGTATATAGATAGGCTCGCGCTTGACCACTATCTCATCTGATGGTAAGCGATGATGTGATCGACGATGAAGCACACTTGCCTAGAAGAAATCTCTCACCAGGAAACACAGACAATAGAAAGATAGCCAGGAATGCCACTTCTTTGCTGTACATATAATAAAAGTATTCTCAAATCGTTTAGTGCGTATGGGTGGGATGGGATGTCCACAATGTACCGATTGAGACTGTTGGTAACTGATGAACTAATAGACTATAGAGACCTTAGTATATTGCCTTCAGTGAGTAAATGTCTGAAAGGTGTCATTGAAAACTCTATGTACGTATAAAAAAATAATACCAATCTACCTAAATCCTTTAATTTAATAAAGGTTGCGTTCAGCGGGATAAGACAAAACGAAGGTGAAAACAAACTTATTAAGTCCATGTAATAGCAATCTATGTCTTGGAGCTAAGAAAACTGGAACCTACCAAGCCGACAACAATAGTAGTTAATGACGTTACGGTACGAGATATTATAAGTAGAACAATTTCTATGAATTATATTCTTCACAACTTCAGGGTATTGTACCGTTCTACGCTCTGCAGTAGCCTTTAAATAAGATATGATCTTAAATTACTTACCAAGATAAAAACCAATACCCATTTTAATTTGCCACCACTTTTACTGTAAATTTATTTATCTTCTTTCATATCGTAATATTCGAATTATAAACTTCAAAACGAGTTTTAAAAATAAGAATCTTATTATAAAACTTTTTTTTTCTATTACTATACAGGGCAAATCCAAGAAGTATATAACGAAGGAGTTTCCATCAATTATTTTTTGTAATGGAAAGCTTATGCTAAGCGCGCCATTTTTATAGTACTTATTATAAAAAGGTTTGATTCCATTTTTTTTATTCCAATTCCGCTTTAGCGCATGCGCGGTTAATGCGGTGATGTGCTGGGTTTTGGCGCCATTCATACGTTTTGCTCTATTGAATTTCATGAGATTTATTAATTCTTGCTTAAAAATGTCTGATATCGATGTATGTGAAGAAAATTTGACTTCGCCCGATATTTTAGATGCGGCGACGACAAATCCCCATAATCTATTTCCCCATTATTCTAACAGCAAAGTCGAGAAAATTATGATAATTGCTATCACAATTTTATGGCATGGGAATGTAAAAGAGGGTATTTAGTAGGTTCAATCTTAATGTATGAGTGTAGATAAAGTAGTGTAGGAAACTGCACATAAATAGGTTTTAAAACATTCGTGTAATACTTTTAGAAACCTCGCCTACGACTCGGTTTTCAAACACACACTTATGTTTTAATACCCCTTTTATTATGCAACAGTTTCATAAACTACTATTTTATAATGCTATAATTGCGTGAAATCGTCGTCGTTATAAAATACGGGACATACTGAACCTTCTTTTCTATTCATTCGCAATGTAGCTAGTAAATATTAATCTAGAATATAAGTAACACAGATGGATAAAGTAAAAAGTTTGGTTATTCGCATGCTATACAAACTTTTTTGCGGAAGTTTATTTCCTGGTTCCAGTAGATCAGTAGCCAAGATCCAGCATAATTGAAAACTATTACAATAAGCCTTCGGGTGTCTCGGTGCCACTTAAACTCATTTGCAACTTCAACGAACTTATCGAAAATAAAAACAGTAAGTTTGGCCTGCCATTATTAAAT
Organism: Anorthoa munda; assembly: GCA_945859665.1. Taxonomy (NCBI): domain Eukaryota; kingdom Metazoa; phylum Arthropoda; class Insecta; order Lepidoptera; family Noctuidae; genus Anorthoa; species Anorthoa munda. The sequence goes on along the minus strand of OX243893.1, from coordinate 52,392,415 downwards.
AAAGTATTTATTATAAACATTTTATTTGGCGGTAAATTATACCTATTCTATTTTTCAGTTGCGCTGCGTCGAAATGCGAATAATTGAATTTTAGGACGGGACATGGGTTTCATTGCACGTGCACGTGCACTAATGCGATAATCTCCTATCCATTTACTAGCAAAACTAAAAGGCTTTTAAGGTAGATTGGCATGTGCCAGACTGTGGAGAACAGTCAAAAGCAAAAGGTTTTGTCGTGTGTCTATACAGGTACTTTTGTTAAATGACTAAGGTATTGATTATTAATTTATGGTATGTGGGTGTTAGAGAGGAGCTCGTGGCTAAATAATAACAGCCGCATGGGTCGATCTTCAAGGTTAAGCAACGCTTGACGAGGTCGGTCCGTGGATGGGTGACCATTTCAACATACCGAGTTTCCTCCGTGCCTCGGCAAGCACGTTAAGCCGTTGGTCCCGGCTGTCATTTGAAGATCTTTGACAGTCGTTACGAGTACTCAGAAGCTTGAGATCTGACACCAGTCTTGCCAAGGGGTATCGTGTTACCCAGTCACTGGGTTGTGGAGGTCAGATAGGCAGTCGCTCCATGTAAAACACTGGTACTCAAATGAATCCGGTAAGACTGGAAGCCGACCCCAACATAATTGGGAAAAAAGACTAGGCAGATTGATTGGTATGTGGGTGTTAGCGACATCTCATCTCTGTAAATAGACAGTCCCGTGTACACACAACACTGATACCTACACTAATTTATAAAAATCTTGACGCGGCTTAGCAGCTGATGTTTAATTAAAACTATTATAATTAGAGAATTTAGGATCTGCTAATCAATTCAGTTTTTTTTTGTATAATCCTCTAAATGATATATAATACATTTAACTACCTCATTATTTAATAATGCACATTTTCAAATTCTTTTGTTGTCAAATCATCTGTAGTAAAGACAAAGCGCGCAATAAAAAATTACATTACTCAAATATCATAAGTAAATTTTATTGTACTGTTTACTTAAGGTCCACACAACCGGACCGTGGTCCGCCATTTGCGGACCCCTGCCTTAAAGTATTAGTATGATATAATATTTTACGAATCAAAACTATCATTGTTACTGTTTAGAGTTTTACATATCAGGGCCGATTTTGGAGATCCTCACTCGTCAGATGAAACGGATCGAAGTTTTACGATGGTGTAACTAGGGTAACTATTGAAAGGGTCTACTGAAAGAATGGAGTGCACACGCAATTTATTACTTCTTATTTAAGATCCATCATTACTATGTTGCCAATATATTCCAGTTCGGTTTTGGTAACATTCACGCTAATGTTTTAAGTGCGATTTATCTCGCATAGCACACCATCACTTCGGCGAATCGGTAGTCGATAGGGATTATCCATGCGTCGAGCTAGTCATTCGTATCTATACGTATTAGAGGGTACGTATATATACGAATGGCTGGCATTTTAGTAACAAATTTATAATATATTTTATAATCGAATCACGTTTGCCTGGTTCAAAGAAACTTGCACATAATGTCTCTATAAAGCTTTACCAGAACACGACAAAAACCATATCTACCCACTGAAAACAAGAGCGATATCTTGAACAACACGGCAAAACACATACAAAGTGGATAGCACTTTGAATGTAATATCGTAAATATGCATTTTTCACTTACGTTTTTATTAAAGATAAGATGGAGATACATCGATGTGTACGTTTTGGTATCTACAATAGTATATCGTAGCTTTATTAATTTGTGACATTTAGGTGTAGCAGTTAGGTAGAGTTCATACTTACCACCGAACAAGCTATATATAGATAGAAGCTATAGTTGCTTACCGTTGCTGCGTAGACAGCGTGTACACGCTGCGTAGATTGCGCGTGGACCGCGAGTAAACTCCGGACAAACACCAAGAATATATATGTATATTAGCTGTGATAGCGCCACGTTATGCGTTAAGCTGTAGGTATGCCAAAAAGGGTGGTTTTAGAATCTAACTCATTTATTTGATATTATTTTATTTTATCTATAAGTTCAACTGAAATAAGGTACGAATTTATTGCGATATCATCGTAGACCTAATTCGCTAAAATTTAGTAAGTAGGTACACGTATTAAAATTTAATATCATATTTCAATGATGTCATGATGCATTTGTTACTAAAAAAAAATCCACTCTGTTACGTTTTACACATTAACTTATTTGAATCTTTGACAGGAATAAGAAATCATGTTTACGTATGCACTTTTGCAGAATTGGGTATTTTGCGTGGATAAATCCAACTTTTATATATATTCTTAAGCAGGTTTTTACAAGTATTTTACCAGAAAACCTTGCGTAACCAGACAGTTAACCGACATTTTTATGTAAATCCTTGACCTGAATGAGTGACTCAGAAATTACATACGTCATAAGATCAAATATCTATGTGTCAACTTCATTTTATGAATAAAATTAACGTGCATGCGAAGGATCTGCAGACAAAATCAAAGAGTTTAATGAAAGACATGATTATAAAGATATAATAACGTCTCCATTACCAAACTGGTTGCTTTGCTTTTCATTCGCAAATTGAAGGGAACTTTGGAAATTCTTAGTAAACAAACTAACACAAAATATTTATAATGAACCGTAAAGCTGTTACCGAGAGGTGAATCTCCTCACCGTCGCTCGTGGTAGACTTAATGCGTGATTACTCGTTCCTCCCACCGCGCCGAACGGCTATCATTGGCTCTCACCGACCAGACGCCGCCTCCACTCCTGCGCACACTCTACTTCAAAACAACTCCATCCACTCAATAAACAAGTCTTGAAGTCCATTGTCTCCGCACCATTATGCCGTCACATCGACATGTTATGCAGTCCCGTCATAGATCTGTTAGAAATAAATAACAAAAAACATCGGGGACTCCGGCATGGCTACTCATTAGTTTCACTTTGTTAATAAATAACACTTGGAAACGTGACTGGATATCTCACAAGTTATGATTTGACACCTGTTACTATGACTAATTAACAATTGGAACATTTATTGACAGTTGTGATGGATCAAGTAATTAGGCTTTGCACAGTCATAGCTAGGTATTTATAATAATTGGGGATCTGATTAAAGAATATAATGCACTAGCAACCCAGCCCTGCTAGTCTGTAGCCCAGTTGAAAGCTCATGTGGTTAGTTAATCGGGTGATGCGGCAGTCTGAAGCATCAAGGGCATGTACAGGTTCGGTGCGGCAAGCGTCAGGAGCGTGAAATGTAGCGCCGGCGAGTGGAAGTCGAAGGGGAGCTGCAAACACGGCGGGAGCGGGGAAATAGCGCCTCCGCGGGAATAAAACCGTTTGGCTCTGACGCCCGCGCTTCCCTTATTGCAAAAAGTCGAAGACGGAACGAGGCGACAACCACAGAGGCTCGCCTCCACGCTGCCGCGGATAAAATCGACATAGAATTAAAGAAAAATACAAAAATCTCTCATTGTTCTCATAAAATGAATGTGCTGGGAGTTGAATGTGAGGCTTTTTGTGAAAATATTCTCATACTTTTAAATGGGATCTCGTGTGGCGCCTCCTAATGAATCGTCCTTTTTGCGGCGGCGATGCGCGCGCCGGCCGGACGCTCTCAACATCTCTAGGCTTTTGGTGTGTCGGCGCATGTCACCACTTTAAACTTTTTGTTTTACTGTTTCGGATGTAAATTAAACAGTTTAGGCGGCATTGTTCTCAAAAACGGCGGAGATAAGAAAAGGGAAATAATCATTATCGATTCCGTTTTTATTTAATGTATTAACTTTCCTTAGTCTTATACAGTAGATACCTTCTGAAATAATTATAAACGGACAAATTTAAATTTCACATGAACAGCTATAAATGTTCTTGTTCCTTTATAATTATATAACTCTTCATTACTAACTACATAGATACGTACACAAATAATTATAAACTGACAAATTAAGATTTCACATGAACAACTATAAATGTTCTTCATCATCATCATTATTTCAGCCAAAAGACGTCCACTGCTGGACATAGGCCTCCCCCAGGCGTCGCCACATTGACCGATCCCGTGCGTCTCGCATCCATCGCCCTCCTGCAACCTTAACCAGGTCATCGGTGCACCTAGTGGGAGGCCTTCCAACAAATGTTCTTATTCCTTTATAATTATGTAACTCTTCTAGTCTATTTATTGTCATAATCCTGTCTTGGTACCGATATTTGCACAGTGAAACACATCAGTAGGTTTTTGTTTAAAATATAAATGGCTAAGAAAATTTCATCATACGGTCAACCAGACAGTAATTTTCTTAAAAAACGATTTCTTTTTGAGTAAAGACTTACTCCACGCATGGCAAGGTAACCCAATTGTATACCAAGATATTTTAAGAACATACGTTTACCAGAACATAATTGTATCGCAGTGCTAAGTAAAGACACCTATCATTTGCCTTAATTAATAGCCATAATTCGTAATTATATTTATTTAAAACTTCATGCACAATAATACAATGGCGGACTTAATGCCTTAGACATTCTCAACCAGTCAACCAAGGGTGGTGAAGAGATAACATGGTAGGTGCATATAAAATAAACTAAAATCAGGAGCAACAGTTATGTCGTATACCTATATAAACAACCAATCAGGCATAGCAACATCCACATTTTCATCCACAAAAGCTGCAGTGGTTTCAGTGTAATCGCCGTGGATCGTCACAAAATTCCAGTCCGCCTGTTTATTCATTGTGCATAAGCGTTCATTTGTTTGTGTACAGGCCGATGGCATGGCGGTGCGGTTACGAAACTGGGAATAAATAATAAAAGCCGTGCGAGCCCGAGTCGTGACACCAACTCTTTCACTAATGGAGCGTCGACGCTAAGTTCGTATTGTGTATCCCAATCAAGATGCTTCGTTAGCTTTTCCTCCGCCTTTTTACTGATCATAATGATGTACACAAATATCACATTTATTAGAAATACACAGTTCATGTAGATAATTGACAGAGAAGCTTTGAATTACGATAGCGGCTGTCCTATTTCAGTTGGCTTTATATAAATTTAAAAGCTTTTTAATTTATAATTTGGAAAAGTTAGTATTAAACCTTTCCTGGTTTTATGGACGCGGTTAACGTCTATTCAACTTTTAATTTTGGGGAGGAAGTGGACAGCTCATTACTTAGTTATTTTTGTTTCATTTTTAGAGCCCACACAAGAGAACAGTAGGCGCAGTTATCTCGAATTGATGGAGTTAATCTTAAAGCGATGCTTTGTCGTTTGTCTCCGGACACCGGCTATAGCTGAGCGCGATAGTAGATACAGAAAGCCATTACGTGTATTTGGGATGATGATTGGTAAGTTCCTATTTTTTTTGTTTGGAGTATTATACTTGGGGACTAAATTATCATAATGGGTATCACTAAGCACCAATATTGTAGCTACTGAATTAATAAGTTCTGTTGTATGAGATTGTTCCAACCACTATTTATATTTAAGTTTTTAACTACCCTATTGGCCTCTGACATTATGTTTCGATGTCATTTTCCATTGCGTGACACGGCAAAGTAAGTCAAGTAAAAGTTTGACTTGTTGCCCTAATTTCATTTCACTGGTATATTTTTTATTTGAAGTTTTATGTGTATTGAGTTTTTGATTTATTTTGTTCTCCACCTCCCCTTGTATAAATTACAGACTAATTCATTCTTTCGTATCGTCGTAAACACGACTTCGCCATCAAGTGCATCTAATTAATTAACAGTTGTTTTTTTAATATTTAGATACCTGTCTAAACTTACTGAAGCATACGTATGGATATATAAGTTACGTAGATATTTTTCTTAGATATCAAAGCAATTTCAAAACTTAATTTTGTAATAATCTTTTTTGCCCTGGAGCACACAGCTCTTGAACACAAAGAATTGAACACGTTGAGATTCAAGGTAGGTTCTCAATGAATCAGTCTGAAATCAAAGTACTTAAAACCGACAGTGTTAAAGTAGATGAGCAGGGAATACATTATATCGAAGAGTACATCTTCATACCTGGGTCAGTACTTTTGAAAAATGAACAGAAAACTGAAATCGATCACCGTAGTGCGAAAGCCAGGAAAAACTACTGGCCAGTAAAGTAAAGTCGCCAATGAAGGGTAATCTGCTGACGAAGTCCTGAAGCGTCAAGTCATATATATTTCAACGAAACGGTGCTCAGATCTGGTAATCACTGAATTGCACCTTAGGGTTTTTCATGCAACATTCCGAGTAAAAAATAATAGAACGAATACTGAGAGTACCACGCTGCGCTCCTAAATGGGAATAATCAATACGGGCAAAAAGACTGTTTAGCTTAAATACGATTAGGTGAGACAGCCGCATCCACAATGACCGCTTGGCAATACAATGGGTTACTGAAAATGGAAGATGCCATCGGCCGTCCTGGCCCAGAAAGAGGTGGCGAGATGACTTGAGTGCGAACTATGAAGGCTGGTTCGAGAAGGCCCTGGAAAAAAGTAGGTATCTGGATGGACTTGGAGGAAGCCTTTGCTGAGTGAGACGGCAACGGCTAGTTCAATAAAATCATCTAAGGTTTTATACAGCTAGATGGCTTAAAAAAAAAGCCCTGAAACGAACCAGACACTCACTCACCACAGCAGCTTGCCTCGAATAGTCAAATACTATGAGAAGAAAATTTATTTATTAATTTATATTACCCTAATTTACCCTATGCCTAAGGCAGTGTTAAAACATATCCTTAAAAAAACCGATCCATATTTCTAACAACTGAAGAGGAACTATATTCTTCGCAAAACCGCCAAGTTGCTATAATGTTTGATCAGATCTTGTGAATTTGCTTACCCAGTGATATCTCACGCGGAACTAAACGCCATCGCCTTGAATAAAACGTACTTTATGACGATTACTGAGCCGCTGCCTTTCTGATACTCGGTGCTCAATACTCGGTCGGAGAACTGAGTCCCTAATCTGAGCACCAACGTCGCTGGAGTTCCGCCTACCCTAAATGACGCAGATGGTTCCGAACGTACTGTAGCCCCAAGATAAGAGAGAACGTAAGAGTTTTGTTTATTGCACACGTGGTGAAAGGTTATTTGAAGAAATAAAACTACTTCATGTCAACTAATTTTGTTTCTAGCAGGAATATCTATGACCTGCCACACGGACTTGGCCATGACCAGAATAAAAATAGGGCTCAATCGACAGCGCACTCAACTTAACAAAATGACCCAATTTTACTAAGTTGAATGAACCAATATACCCATATAAATCCTGAGTGCACTGCAGGAAACCAGGTGAGAATACTTGTTAGGGACTCTAAGAGTAAAATTACTATTTTACGTTAGAAACTTTAAAAACGGCACAAATGCCAAGAACCCAACTTGTATACCTATAGTAAATTTTATTTTAATTTCATTTATTCATAACAAAGCCTTACAAGAACAATATAAAATTACGTGTGAAATATAGAACAAGGCAAAAAAGTCACTAAAATAAAAACTAAATGTGGATTAAAAAAAAACATATGGATCCTAATATAAAAACCTAAAATATATATATTTTCAGTTTATTTTTTTGCTAAAAAGAGTTTAGTTTTGGTACCTCATATTACCATGAAAATCATTTATAGCTGGATTACATCTCATTTTGATTCAAATAAGCTCAAACACGACTAGGATACATTGTTTTATTACGGAGTTCCTTCCGGCTTTATCATTAAATCGGTTCGATGGTACCAATTTTATCAGTACCATTTATTTAAATGTATTTGATTCATCATAGTCGCTTAACTATTCGCTATATATTATACCCATACTTTACGAGGAGTTACATTACATACTTATTGAGGAGTTCCAGTGGTCATATTTAGTCTTCTTCATCAGTTCCTTTTCACCAAATGATACTTTCTGAGTGCAAATACTAGCCATGTTCATGAAAATACCAATATCGCTATATTTGATATCCCTCGATTTTCATGGAATCCCATCATCAGATTTTGATTAAGTGACAATGGGATCACCTCGAGATGACCATCTTAGGCCATCATGAGACCATCTTTCAAACAAAAAAATATTTTTGCATATTCGTATCCGAACACAAACATAAAAAACCGGCCAAGTGCGAGTCGGACTCGCACACGAAGGGTTCCGTACCATTATCGCAATACACTGCATAAAAATCACGTTTGTTGTATGGGAGCCCGCCTTAATTTATTTTATTTTAATTTATTAATTATTATTTTTTGAAGTAAATATACAACTAAACATTCTGTGAATATTTCAAGCATCTACCTGTTGCCGTTATAAATATCGAGCAAAAAACGGCAAAAATATCACGTTTGTTGTATGGGAGCCCCTCTTTAATATTTATTTTATACTGTTTTTAGTATTTGTTGTTATAGCGGCAACAGAAATACATCATCTGTGAAAATTTCAACTGTCTAGCTATCACGGTTCATGAGATACAGCCAGGAGACAGACGGACAGACAGACAGACAGACAGACAGACGGATCGCGAAGTCTTAGTAATAGGGTCCCGTTTTTACCCTTTGGGTACGGAACCCTAAAAATGAATTTTGTTTCCCAGCAGTAGGTAACTAGATGTTTGCTCAAAGTTACTAAGATATCTAGAGTTTAGGTAGAGTCAATTTTTATTACTTGTACAATTTTAATTTAGATTGAATAATGTTTGACGTTCAAAAGTGCCGCTTATTGGCCTAGTTGAAATAAATATATTTGACTTGACTTTGACTTTATAAATTTCAGATTGCTGATGGGTCTTATGACACCCTTGTGCGGTAGAGGTTCTATGTCACATAGAAAAACTGTAAATGCCCGAGGCAAAGCCCGTCCCAGGCAACGAGGTCTGGGCGGCAGTCACTCCATGTTGGTAAAACACCGACAAACTGCATCGAGTTGGACTGGAACTGACCCCAACAATCCCAACATTGCATTGTTGGGAACAGACTGGGCAGATAATGAGGATGATCAGAACTAAAATTTTATATCAAATTCCCCTGCCTGACACCTAAACGCAGTTGGATAGAGCCTGTCTATTATTTCTGGAAAGTCATCGTAGCACCGTCGTACAGGCATCTCAGCATCCTTATGTAGCGCTAGATATAATCTTTAAGACAAATTAATTACCATTGGAGAGCCGTTTTAAAAACCTGATGCGAAACTTTTTGATTTAATAAGTACGTATTCTAGCCAGATTTCAATATGGAAAATATCAGGTATGAGATTTTATACATATAAACATCCTCCTTGAAGTTTAATAAATCCTTTCTTATCTCTCGTTTACCTTTATGAACCACCGTAGATAATTTTTTTGGTTATTGTGCCTTCCGTAGTTTTCTTCAGTCAGCTCACCGCTCAACTTTTTTTGTAATTTTATTAGTATAGGATCATTTTAGTATTTTATCGATAAACTAATAATAAACCCATATAATTATTATGATATATTTTTTATTATACTGAACCATTCTTTTTAAGACTTTGTTTGCGCTGAAAACTATTGTAAAATACCGTTTTCAAACTTCAATCTGGGGCATTTATATCGCGTATACAGGCAAGCATTAATGTAACAATAAAGTAGAGGATTCAGCACAAAGTGGCTGTTAAATTTCTTACAGTTGCCATTTTATTACACTGCCAACTCTTGGTTTATTATGCGTCCAAAAAATGTTAGCAAAAAATAGGCGCCACCAAGGAGAATCCCAAGTCGATGTACAGCAGGCAGGTCCTTATAATATCGTGTAGTATTTTTTACGTGTACCTTTTGGAGGCCCGGATTTTGTGTTAAAATACACACCTAAGTATCATTAGCTATAAACACAGTTCTTTGTGTCTGCCTTTGGAAGAAATAAGGGCAATAAAATAGGGAGATTGAGGTGCCGAACGGATATAGGCCAAGTATGGAATGGGCTCCTATCGTGGGCAGTTAGCGCTAAATTTTATCAAAATAATGGATGAACAAAAAACATTTTGTATTTAAAATAATATCTCTGACAAGGAAACATTTAAATTAATTTAAAAGAGTTTATATAGCAGACCGCAGTTTTGTTTCATTTATTGTTATCTAAATAACTGATAGTTAACTCTAATCAAATTACCGATCATATACATTTTTCGTTGCTTAGATTAAACAATAGCCGATTCCTCATAATGTTACCTTATAAATCCTTTGAGCGACAAAGGAGTTGCGCCTACGCAAGTCGCCAGTGCCAGTGACCCCCTCCCCGCCGCGGAGATCCGCGCCCCGCACCCCGTCGCGCCCCTTCGCCGCCCGAATCCACTGTGGCGCCTTATTATGTTACCTTTGTTTTCAAATTTAATTGGCTTCTCAAAGATAAGTTATCTTGATAATAAACGACGACCAATAAACCGGGGGTCGGGGACAACTGACTGTTCTTCAAGATAAGATTGCGCCTTGAATGACGTCTAATAGTAGCTAACGCCACATATTTAGTAATATTACGCTAGCAATATGAGATGCAGTAAAAAGGCTACTCACAGCATTTTATTGCACTTCAAATCCTTTTACAGACCTTTTTTTTTCATAATATTATTATAATAAATCTGTTAAAAGTGTATTTATGTTATTTTTCTAGTTAGGACCGTTCCTTAATGAAGAAACACATTTAATCAAATTGGAATAGCTAAGTCCTGATATTGTTTTCTACTTTTAAGTTCGCCTTATAGAAAAACATGGAAAGATAAGAACCTAATTCCTAGTCACAGCTTTTGCTAATTGCATGTTAACAAGCTTTCATCCAATAAACCCACGTATTTATAACTGACTAGCTGTTTCCCGCGGTTTCACCCGCGTATAACTTAAAGAAAGGCTCGGCCATCCGCCCGTCGCCGTCGCCACCCCGTTCGCCCGTTCAGTAAATAGTAATGTTGAAGTATTTTAATTTCGCATTTTCTCCTTATGCGTCCAAATAATTTGCTATAAAAGCCAAATTCTAACTTCATAAAATTGTCTTGATGAGGAAGTAAGCTTCGCTCGTAAGGATTAATATGCTTGCCTAATAATAATGCTCAAATATCAACATATATTTTCAATAAATTATTTGCCCATAATGCTTTAATGTGGCTTATTTAAAAGAAATAGATATAATAGTGCCGCGTATTTTGTAAACCAATACATTTATAGTACATGGTAGTTAAGTGTAATTATACACTACCCCAGCGCCCGCGGGTAAAGCACTTCGATAGCGCTTTTTCTTCCGACTTACTTTACAAATATCAATATTTACCAAGAACTTTAGCGTAATCCTAGATAGCATCATATACAAAAATATTTTTTCAGATCCGACTGGGTTCTTCCAGAGATTAGCGCGTTCAACGAAAGAAACAAACAAACTTTCCAGCTTTATAATATTAGTATACATATTTTATATATATTGTAGTATTGATTGCAGGCACACCTACCGTCATGTAGAGTTAGCACTAGAACATATAGCACGATATCCATATCCAACAATGTTTCATGTTTTTTTGTATAAAAATAGTGCCGAATGTAAATCAGAATTAGTAGTCATAACTTCTTACTCCAAAGTTCAACATACAACAGAATATTTAGTCCACACTGAATAACAAATACCTACACTATTACCGATTACACGAAGGAAATTCTGAGGTCAAGTTACTGTACGAGGAATATTTAACATAAGTAGCCTGTAAAGTATCTTGTTATTATCATAAGGCAAATGTCCCTTTTAAACGTGGGACTTTTTTCACGAGACCTTTATTAAGGTGACATTGTCTCTAAACCACGCAGAATTGAGAATCTGCCAAATTGTCTTATAACCACGAGAAAATATCGTTAACAAAAATAAGATAAGTACCTTTTACTAATTAAGATCTTCAGTCATATTTGCTGCAGCTATATTTTCTCACTTTTTTTAGTGTCTAGTACCATAAGGTTACAAGAACATTACGCATTTTTCTATATATTTTTTGTTGAGATAAGCTTATAAAATTGATACTTACGTTTATTTTAAATAATACAGTTCATATTTAACCTTTCATAGTTTTAACCTATCGATTAGGCATATTTGCAGCTTTGTAACATAAACCAAATAAACATATTTGATTTGTATCACATATAATTTGAAAATTCACCACGCATTCTAAAAGAGCGATTTACAGGCTATTTTATGCAATAGGTAGATAATAAAAGCATAGATAAGCAGTCATTTACAATAGGTAGGTACTTAGATTTTATCACAACAATAACAAAAAATCGTACGATTTAACAGAACCTAATGATATTACAGTTACATATTTAGATATCGAAGAATTTTATTCAATATTTAATAAATCCAGGTCATATATCTTTTTGATTGTTCCGATTGTTAAGTGCAAATTATTGTAAATACACGAAGATAGAGGGAAAGATAAAATAGATGTCTTAGATTAAATCGAAGAAATACGTATCTACGTTTCCTCCAGTAGGTACCTAAGCAGTACTGAAGGAGACGTTCAAGTATTTGTTGGATATAATCATCCAGAGTAACTCCCAACAGTACACAAGCTTCTTATTGTATTAATAGAAAGAAAGAATACATATGGCTATCTTTATTTTCATCTTTAATGATTTATGATATCTATTTTTAACATCAAGGAAAAGGGGCTGTTTCTATTAACCTTCGTTCATTGTATACTTATACTGTTAAATTAGTAATTCCATCACTTACTCCATATTCATGTCAATGTCATTCAATTTGGTTCAAGAATTTAAGGAACACAGTTTTAAATTAATTATGTTAAAAATAATGTATGCATGTGAATAAACTCTGGTACCTACAAGTACAGCTGATGGTGAGAATATAACATGGATGATACTACAAAAACCCACATATTGTGCCTACCTAGGCACAATACACAATTTTTCTGTAAAAAATATAAGTTTGTATAACCTTAGTTAAGTGTTCACCGAAAAGGGAGCACCAATTGATACACAATTTTTCTGTAAAAAAATATAGGTTTGTATAACCTTAAAGGGAGCACCAATTGATTTTATTGCTTTAACATCGACGATCAAAAAAGTGTTTTTAACGATAAAAATCTGTAGTTGATAAAAGCAGCACCTATAAAAAATAGGCGAGCAGAAAAGTGATAAAACACTCACAAAAAATAAGTATACTAAAAAATCGCTGGACCCACAATTTATTACCGCTTTTAGCAAAAGGTTTGTTGTTTACAAGACATCTTTTATTTAAATCTTAATTTACGATTTCTCATTCAACAACATAAAGATAAGCTGGATTTAGAAGGCTAATAGTTTGAAGAAGGAAAAAAAATATCCATAAAATGTCTATGTAACCGGAAATTGATATGATTCTTACCTTATAAATTGTAGAAAGATCTGATACAATAAAATTTGTTTAAGAAAAATTGTATAATATGTTAGACAATGTATGATTGAGAATTAAATAGTAATATCTATAGTGCAGACATTAGGAGGTACAATGAACAACACATCCGTGCTGCATATAATTGAAATGGCGTTTATTTCGTAATAGCAAATGCAGTTTTTGTAGTCTAAGTTTTAGCAACATCATACTGTGTTGCCGTTTTAGCCCAGTTTCACAAAAATACCAACCTACCTGTGATTTCAGTATAATCCATCTCTGGCAAAAAGATACAGTTTTAAAAGCAGTAGGCAAGTATGAAGTGAAAAATGATTACGCTCAGAGGTTACATCATGCTTGACAGATTAATTAGTTATATCGAATTACTTATATTACAGTCTACTCGTAGATATGCACGTCTTAAAGGACAAAGAATAACAATTGTTTATTTATTTGTTCTTTATTCCAACTTCAATTTCAAGCACTAGGTGCCTAATTGCTTTCGTATATAAGGTAAGCCATTTAATTATAGCACGTGTATTATTATTTCACGCGTAAAAAATACCCGCTACTATTTACTAACAATAGTTAGATTTTTCAAGTTAGCTAATAAGCTAACTTGAAAATCTAGAAAAGAATTTGAGATCGCACCGTAACATTAAATTCGAATAAGGTCGTCTGGGTTCAAACCGACTTCCTGCTTTTGAAACAATGAAGGGCATTGTCACATCGTCTGGTTTACGGAACTAATTTTGGGTTTTGCCTTTACAAATGTAGTGACCCAATGAAATGTTAAGACATACTGGCCTAAATACAATGCATGTAGGGCAATTATTTAATATTTTGATTATTAGATAATTTACATACACTAAACTATGAAAGTATAATAGTAATATTAGTTACTAAATAAACATTTTAGCTTACCCACAGAACAGAAAACCTTCTCTGTTTTGTGAGCTTACATATCAAAATCTTCGTAATATGTATTTTAGGTAGGTATGTGAAACCTAACCAAAATATCCTTGATTCGGAGGAAATGTAAGCGAATCAGACTCTCAATAACTGTTAAACTAGAATTCTAAACGATATTCTTGTCGGCTTACCCGGGAGCTCATGGTTCACTTGTTAGTTGCCTCACCCTTTTTTTACCTTAATAAAGTTTTGCCTGCCATTTAGTTTGGCCTTGGCGCAAAAATATCTGATACGTAGAAACATGTTCTCGGAGGGTGTCTGGGTATGTATGACAAATATAGAGAAACAGGACAGACGCGAAGTTTGGGTGCCATATTTCTTCTTCGTTCTTCCAAGAAGGATTTTACTTGGAATTAAGACAACGGCGTGGCCTGCTTTGGGCCGCCTAGACGCTTCTCATGTTCTGTCTGCTCTCCGCCATTGCGTGATTTCACATTATTCTCCCATTTTGTCATGAGCTGTAATTGGGGCTGTCTGAGTGCTCACCCAGTTCTAACATAGATGTAGTAAATTAAGGGTTTTCTCATAGATTTCAGAATAGATCAGGTTAGTCACTTGTTCAAATGTAACTATGGACACATTCAAAGTAGGCCTTCGAATGTGTATCTGAGGCAGATAGATACGTTACCAAACCGTAGCCTGTAAATGCCCCGGCCGTGAAACACAGCGACCTTGAAGGATGCCACCACAATTTAGCGTTGCTATAATTTGGTTTTACAACAACGCTGGACTATGGTACAATACTACCTTCCGTGGACGAAATCCTCTACAAAATGAAATTGTTTTATGATTGAGAAATTGCATTGATTATGACAGTCAAAAATTTGGCTTCATAGCGTACGGACGAAGCGACGGACTACATGTATTTGTAATAAACTAAGCTGCCTTGATTGTAAGTACGGATGGCTGCAAATAATAAATAGCTACACGATAAGTATGTATGTTAGTGATGCAACGGGAGTGTTATAACGAAAGCAGAAATGCAAACAGATGGAAATAGGTATATTTTAGCGGAAACGGTAACAGAAACGGATGCAAAAGCGGCAGTGTAAATTTGTACTAAAAAAATATTTTTTTTTAATATATCAGTATTCAAAATTAAGTGTAGGGTAATTATATTTTATTCCTCTTACTAATAATCACAGAATAAAGTTATACCAAGTTTAAACGTATGAAAATGTATGGTTATTCCTTTGTTATTCCTGGTATAATTTTATTCCGTGTTTATTAGTAAGAGGGTATAAAGATTAATTTTGCCGCTTTTGTACCCAGAAATTTGCTTCGGAGCTCTTCATAAACTGCTAGTCCACTGACCCGCCCGCGCGTCACGCTGTCGCAGTGTTCCGTGCCGTTTAAATTGCCGCTTTAAAAGTTGCAGAAGCAGAAACAGATGTAAAAAAAGGGTGCAGAACTTCCGCAGTTGCGGCAACAGAAGCGGAGGTCTATTGCACCACTAATATATGTATAGATAGGTAACTACTTGAAATTATTTCATGTCGGTTAATTACCTCCATAATCGATTACCATTGTTTTAATCATGCATCGAGTGCCGCCGATTTCGTATAAATGTAATTAGAATTTGCGACATAAATATTTCTATCCACTAACCATTCAGGTCAATCACAATGGAAACTGTTTAACCGTAAAGAAGTCTGTGTTTTGTTATAGTGAAAACTCTCGTGGTTTGGTATTTCAAATGTTACATAAGCCGTAGTCATGCAAACAAGAGATCTTCAAAATTGCAGCAACATCATATTGTGTTGTTGCATTAATACAAACATGTTCCTCAAATTCTCACTCATATTATTGCAGTTTCTTGTTACTAAAAATGTTGCTAAAGCAAGCCACAATCAAACTGTGAGTGGACTGTAAACCTATGGTTTATTGGGTTTGAGGCTGATATGAATTCGGCATACTCGTGGCCCCATGGCTCACCTGAGCACGCCTGTTTTTTTCTAGGCTCCTCGGACACTTCGCGAGATCATGAAGAAGGGTGGGATATTCTTTAGTCAAAAATGCATGTAGGATCAAGTAACTATTTTGGTGCCTGAAAGCTTCTCCATAATCGATGTTAGGCTTTGAAGAGTGCTAGAGCCGCGAAGGACGACCTTTGTGTTATAATGTTATTTGCCATAAGTAATTTTCCCATGTCTTCTGCTTCTGATTTTGTAATTTACCGTGTATTATAAATATATTTGTTATTTTTTTTACATCTACATAACTTAGTTTTTCTACGACACCCAGTACTTTGTATTTAATTACCAACTTACGTTATTATTTCAGTGTTCTTCTTCTTCTTCTTTTTCATTTCATATCGATTAACTCAAATTTTGTCTCAACTACACTCAAATTTTGCAAACATATCCATTTACAAAAATAAATCTTCACAAAACTCTTTTTCAGGTTCATGGAAAAAAAATGCTCATTCGTCCAGTTGTCAATTTTGTTCAATATAGCTGCCAAAATATTGATATTTCAAATATGCAATATTTTCGCTTGGGGCCGGCCTATGTCCAGCAGTGGATGTCTTTCGACATGACAAAGATGATATGATGATATGTTGTGGATGATATATAAGGTCTATGATATTGTATTCAACAGCATTTTTTTCCATTCCTTCAACCTCAAAAATGAGGTTTGTTTATTTTTCATGTATGGATGTCCAGCAGTAGAAGTCTTTCGGCTGAAATGATGATTATGATGATGTGCATATGATGCCTTTACATATGTGGGAGGCCAGGACAGCTGAGTTGCAGTATTTTACATGGAGCGACTACCTATCTGACTACCTATCTCCTTAATCCAGTAGCTGGGTAACACAGTTCCCCTTGGTAAGACTGCAGTTAGATTTTTTTGGCTTCTGTTTACCATGAAAATGAAAATACAAATGATAGTCGGGACTAACGGCTTCACGCGCTTTAATAGGTACAGACGGGTCTCGCTATTTAACTCATTTTCCATTAAATAGCGAGACTCGTCTTTACTTACTCGTTTTATGCCTCAAAATTATGCTCGAATTATCAAGCACAAAGTTTGAGGCATAAAACTATAAACCTAAAATTTTCTCAGATCTTGAGGTATTAAGCACCGAAAGACAATCACATGACTTTGCTCATGAGTATATTGTAACAATGCGGACATGTTATCCTGTTGCGATAGAATGCCGGTCACTCACATAAGCAATAATGCGCAAACCTGTTGAAATTGTAGGACGACATTCGCAGGGGACTATGCATTGGGAAGAGACTGGACCCCACACTGGACTGGACACAGGGAATCCTAGTGTGGGATCCAGGGAATGTGTCAATACCTAGAACTTAAGGGTTTCTATGTAATGTATCTATATATATATGTATTAGTTTAATATAGTACAGTGTAGTCTTTTTCTTTTTTGGTGCTTTCCAATCTGTGTCGGTACAACCAATTACCTACTAACTTTTGACTTGGGTAGTAATAACTTTTTAACAAAAAGATGAACTGAATTAAAGCTAACGTGATGGAGCTCTTCTCCAGAACTTGTCTGAACAGAATGGCACTTAATGATCCCTGGGAAAGATGATTCGAAAGATAATATAAACACTACAAAGTAGAAAAAAACTTTAATTTCGGCAGTCGATTTTTCTGGTTTTGCGTTTTAGATTATTGACACCGACTTCCAAAATTAAAGTTATTTTTCTCTTTGTAGTGTTTTATTAGCAAGTCGTTGAGTTTTTTTTTTTAATATTTAATTTTTTTGATGTTTTTACTAACGAGAAATATACCCATCGAATATTTTTTGCAGTTCGCGGAAAAAAACACATATTGTGTCCATCTAGCAAGGCCGTGGTCACTGTCGGATTTCACTGGATGGAAGGAGAAACGCGATGGAATTTGTAAAGATTTTTTTATGAAAAGTGAAATACTTATAAAACAAAAGAAAAATATTCGGCAACTAAGTTTTAGTATCCTGTTCAGATACGTTATAGTTCTTAATCTTACCAATGTACGTTGGTCAGTTTTGCTGGAAAATTAAAAGGTACGGTAAGAGGTTATTTTCCGTTGAATAGTATCGAGGTTTTTTTCTTACACGTGTTTTGGTCACAACGAAGTTTTCAGACATAATTAATTATGTATGTTCAAGGCTAACATATATTTTTCCACAGCCACATATTCAATAGATTTGGCTAAAAATGTTTAAAAGCAAGCCTATATTCGGTATTCAGCCTCTTAACGTGCTTTCCGCACGGGGGAAACTCGCTATGTGAAGATGGTAAGTATTAGTCACCCATCTACGAACTGACCTCGGCAAGCATTGCTTAATCTTGAAGATCAACCCATGCTGCTGTTATTATTTAGCCATGAGCTAGTCTCAATTCATTTCTTTACAATTATCTCGAAAATTCCATTTATGCCTAATACCTGAGCGAAATTAACGTTTTTTTATAAACAGCGTTGTTCTGGAGTTCAGATCGTGTTTACAAAGATAATGATTTTCGGACGTATATTATTTTGTAGTTAATAAACAGTGTTCTCGTAACAGTTTGCTTGTCCGCTCCGTGTTATATTGGGTTGTCAATGCGGTAGCCGGGTCACCCGCGCGACCCAAAACTAACAAAATGCTCATTTGAATTGCCAATTACGAAATTATGAATATTTGCATTGTTATTAATCCGACGCCAGCCGTTTAAACAATGTATACTAAACAATATGACTAAATCAGTTTAACAATTAAAATGACTACCGACTCGTTAACTTAACAAATGAATTTTTTTAGAAACCTTTGTTAAGCCAGAAAGAAATAAATTTATATCGTCATTATCACAACATTATTATTATCACTTACACGAAACAATGTAATTTGCATTGTTGTTTATTGTTTTCCTGTACTTTATTGTAGAACTATGTATTTCCGCGTGATAAGATGATTTTTTTAATTAAATAATTAATAACATTAATTAAAAATACCATCATTATTCTATAATACCATTTATACCAAAAACATCATAAAATTATTATATAATACCAATAATACCAAAAATAAGTTTAATAGCTACTGAAAAAGATTCATAAAACGATGTTCCAGTTATCTATTATCACTTAATCTCTTCTAGTTAATGTGGATTAATACTCATATTTAATGCACTTTCTAATTATAAAGTTTAGCCGGAATCACAATATGGTACCAAATTGTGTACCTCATAAAGATAAACGCACATCTAGGTATAGTGTGCACTGGGTTTATCTTTTAGCAGGTTGAACTATAAAGGCTGATACAAATTTGGGATTGTCTACGGATAAAACTAGTCTTGGGATATAATTTGAAAATTGCCTGGCTGGAGGCTTAGCTTAGTCTCCACAGGATAGCCCGGTTAAGCAGTAGCCAATCACTTGGATTTAGGGAGAGGCCTATGTTTGGGGGAGGCCTATGTCCAGCAGTGGACGTCTTTCGGCTGATATGATGATGATGATGATGATGATGATGAATCACTTGGATTGAAAATTGAGAGAAGTAAATAAAAAAAAAATGATTTGAAAAACATAATGTTAAACTAAAACACCGTATACAACTAGTCTTAAAACACGAGTTGAAAAAAAAGCAAGATTTCTCATGAAAACCGATCTGAGTCACGGTGAAATGTACGGTTAACAGCACAAGGCTACCTTATTACTCATGATACGTGAGTATCGCGCGATCTCAAATTGTGTATTGTGTGTATTGTTGTATTGTATTGTTGTTGTATTGTTGTTGTTGTGTTGTTGTTGTTGTTGTGTTGTTGTGTTGTGTTTGTTGTTGTAACACTGCCCGATAAACCTATTACTACAATATGTGAGTTGACTATTTTCATAACTTAATTTGAATCCATTCAAAACTCAATCATGCACTTTCTTTCTCCGCAGCAGATTTTCAAAAGGGAAGGACAAACCTAAGTAACTAGGTGTTGCATTTGATAGAACCTTAAATTTTAATGTACACTGTCACAACCCGAAGCAGAAGGTCAGTTCCAGATACAATCTGTTACGCTACCTTGTTTCTAACAACTGGGGAGCAGCAGCACCCGATGTTCTTCGCAAAACTGGCGTGCCCCTCTGCGTCTCAGCTAGAGAACGGCCTAAACGAGAGGTGTCGAATTATATCGGGTTGCCTTCAACCGGCTCCGCTCAACAAGCTATACCGGTTGGCTGATATTGCACCACTAATAGTACTAAGCGATATCGTATTCGCGCTTGAAAAAAAGACTAGGAATCCGATGCCTGACGTCACTCAATGATCATTCTACAATCCCGGGTAGACTTAAGAGCTGGAAGATTGAATTTTCTGCGCTGCACACAGACCATTCAAGACCAAACCATTAAGAAGCAAGTAGCGGGTAAATATCATCCACCACCAAATTACTTGAAACCTTAGGAACCTAGCTTGAACTGCAGCGGCCTATACGGAAAGCACAAAATCGATTGCGTACCCAGGTAGGCCGCTGCAAACATAATAAAATTTAACAAAATAGGGTTTTATAGACCCGTCTGACATGCAATGACAGTACAGTGGCCCCTGTGTAGGATATGACACACATGCTAGAGAGCCCTAAGTGCCCATACATTTAGAGAAGCTAATGAACGCCACTGATGCTGGTATTAACGACACTGCCTAATGGTCCCAAAATATCTAAAGAGTTTTCCACTGACTCGAAAATAAAAAGATTATTAATTTGGAATTCGTTACACACTTATTCATATATACTGTAAGTACATCTAGTTAACACCTTCAAGCAGAATATTAATATAGCGCAACAATCGAACCAGTTTGCAGTGCAATATTTTGCTGGGGTAAGTTCATCTTGAGTTGATTTTTTTTTGTAACTAAGCGGAAATTGCCGATTATGTGGTAGAAACAATCAAAGGATCTGTAACAACACAATAATTTTAAATTTAGAGGATGGCAAAGGCTAAGAACGAGCAATGAAGGTGTTCTTGATTGCCCTAAATCTACTGAATATTCGACATAACCTAGACGGGTAGTTTGAGTACAATGGTCTCGCATGACACATTCGGAGACGAAGTCGTCATTAGATATGCGTAATGAGGTATGTGATAACCACACTCATGAGGCTTTCAAAAGATGAGTAAAAAGTAGTTACAAATGCCACTCATACGCAGATATAGATACTACACTAGACACTATACTAGCGTTTGCAGGAATCACAAAATGCCTTATCAACATCAAGATACTAATTTTAGTCCGGTCAAATTAGACCAAAAAATAGGTAGGTAGGTTTACAGTAATTCACATAGAGCTGAAAATTGGTACGAATGTTTGGAACACCATTATAAATCAAATGTAAAAAGTCCCCATTGATCCCACACTTGCAAACATTTTTATTCAAGATAAAAGTTCGCAAATATGGGTTTTTTGCGTTTTTTAGCCGAATGGTAAGTTTTATAATAAGATAGGTCAGACAAAAATTGTAGATTATGCAATAATCTATAAAAATTTTCTCCACAGTTTTTCTTCTAAACGTCACCATTCCTGAGATATAATGGTTTAAACAGTTGAAAAAGTTGTATTCTTCATAAGAAGCACACGTTTCCACGCCACCTGGGAGGTAGTGTGCCAGTTGTCAAGGTCAGTCGTGCTCCAATGTTGAATCGCCATCAGAAGAGGCTTCGTATGATATCAGTGAGGAGACATCTGATACATCGATTTTAAAACAATTTACTTCCACCCAACAGGAAAAAGAAGAACAAGGAGAAGAAGAAGATTAAGGAGAGGAAAAAGTATAAGAAGACGAACAAGAAGAAGGGGAAGCAGAATTATCAAATGATTATGAATGAGACGGATAATTTTACCAATTTTTTTAGAATTCACATGGCTTTCATCATTTCCAATAGTACCAGTTTTTATATAATTTTGAATAGTATTGAATTAAACAGGATCACAATAGATTTTGGAATAGGCCTATCGGGGAATTTAAAAAAACGCGGCAAGTATACACTACCACCTAGGTGGCGTGGAAACGTGTGCTTATTATGAAGAATAAATACAACTTTTTAAACCATTATATCTCAGAAACGGTGACGTTTAGGAGAAAAAATATAGAGACTATTTTTTAAAGGTAATTGCATAATCTACAATTTTTGTCTGACTTATTTTATCATAAAACTTATCGTTTGGCTAAAAAACGCAAAAAACCCATATTTGCGAACTTTGAACTTGAATAAAAAGTGTGGGAACGATGGGGACTTTTTACATTTCATTTATAATGGTGTTCCGAACATTCTTACCAATTTTCAGCTCTATGCGAATGAATGCAATGTGATATGTCTAATTTGACCGGACTATTTGCTCATTTATGGAGTATTGTGTCAGGAATGGAGAAACGATCTTGTTCAAAATACCTGGTTATACTTATAGCCTACAATGTAGGCCCTACATTATGGCAACGTAATGTTACTAGAACGAAACCAACGATTGTCGACAAAACTTTAGTGAATTCAACAAATGATTCACATTTAAGGCATACATTGACATTAATTAGTTTACATTGGGAATATATTATTTAGAGAAATTATGTATTGATAACAAAATAAATTATTATAAACTTTGGTAACGGGAAACATAATTCACAAAATAGCAATATACAATAAATATATTAATAAGCTTTAACGTGGGCGTAAGTAGTACATCAGTGCAAGGCCTTTCTCATAAAGATAAAGCTCGAGACAAGGATCACTACATAGTTCACTGGGAGCGAACTAGCATAGTGCCATTTACGCCAATTTTCAATTCACAATTTTCTCTTTCATTAATTAATTGCAAGTCAGTGGTATCTTACACATCCGAGTATGTTGTATGTCTTTCTGATGGAAACTACCTCCACTACACACGACTCGGCACCATGAAAACGGCAAAATAACTAGAATGGAATCGAGGACGTTAATTTAAATAAAGATACCTATAATATCTAAGCTATAACTAAGACTGGTGAAGGTTGACATGAATTTGAGTAAAATGACTTTGAATATAGTACATCAAGTAGAAAAGAAGTGCGAAGTTTTCAAATAAATCGTCAGTAAAGTATACTACGACTACGATAATTTACGTCTCGCCTTAATTAAATGAAGTAATAGGTAAGTTCGATGAGCATAATAATTAGTATTCATACGGTACAAAGTGTGATACCAATGTAAACATATTGGTTTTAGGGTTCTATGCCGGACACTGCGACTTAAAATTTGGAATAGTTTTAATAGCCCAGTAGAAATCGACGTTAAAATCGCAAAGCTTGATGTAGTTCTACATTTTCAGTACCTATGATGTATGGGCCAGTTAGGGTAGTGTTATTTCAAACTTGCAACTGCGAAAAACGTGTGCTCGCTGCGCACCACGCGAATAACTGCGAAATTTTTAAACGTCGTAAACTCTGCCTTTTTTTGTCAAACAAAATGCCGTACCTACATTTTAAAGTTCATTAAATTTGCAATAATTTAAACCCAACCGCAGCTCTATAAACCCTATAAAGACCAAGCTACTACCTACTTTTTTAGTTAATCAATCAATATTATAATATTATAGACATAAAAAAAAGTCAACATTTACCAGTCTGTAAGGGAAATTCGTCCGAAATATGATTTACCGTGTTTGCTGGTAAAAGACTAAAATTTGCTATTATCAAAGATCATATCGGACTTTTACCAGTAAAACTTGATATATGTCAAGTTCCACCGGTAAATCCTAGGTTTTATTATATTTCGGGCTTTCTCGGTAACCCCTATATTATTGACAAGCTGACCCCCGCGGCTTCGCTCCCGTCAAAATTAGCCTATGTTACTCGAAAATAATGTAGCTTTCCATAGAAGAAAGAATTTTTAAAATCGGTCCAGTAGTTTCTGAGCCTATTCTGTACAAACAAACAAACAAATCTTTCCTCTTTATAATATTGGTATAGATAGATAATACTATGCGTGCCCGCCTGCTGGCTGTCAGTGAATGTAAGTCGCGTTTAGTCTACATATGGCAGATTCTACTTATGACAGATTCTATTCTATGAAGTAAGGAAAATTGTGGCATCAAAAAAAATACTGTTATATAGTAATCATAATAATAATAATTCAATCGTAATCGTAATTCATGTTGATAAGCATAATCTGTTTAGTTTTTTTTTAGTATTAAATGTTTGAATTATATAGTAGTATCTAATGTTTTTCGTTCAAGTTCAAGTTTCGTTAAAGCCGTTCTGTACAAAATGTATGTGAAAATGAGCTGCCTCCGCATTTTTTGCCCCTTTTTCGATGTATTAATAGTTATTCTGCTATGCAGGCTGGAGACAAATCAAAGATCATAAAATCGTTATATATTTAAACTTCAATGTGCTTACGTAACGGTTGGGCAATTTGATAATTATGATTAATAAAAAATAAAATAATAATAATATATAATAAATTAGTCTAAGAGCGAGCGAAGCGACCTCAGGAGCTTAGGGCACCCCGACACGGATAGGTTAGGTTCGAAGGAGATGACGGGAGTTGAAATGAGCGAGCGAAGTGAGATAATTTGACATGGTCTCTCGCCCAATCCTATTCAGGTACTCACCTAAGCAACCGTGCTCAGTCAGTACCCAAATATAATCTATCGACACAATACATAAAATGTAGATTATAACGTCATTTACTAGATATTTATTCTTCGGGTATCTGATGACGCCACGCAAGTGTTGCGTCGTTATTTTAGCGCTTCAGGTAGAAGGCAATTTTTATTGTACTATATTGTAATTACGAAAATGAGGTAAACAAAGAAAGCGCTGGTCTGACGACATAAAAAGTATAACAGGCCTACTATGACATCGAACTGCTAAAATTGAGGGGTGGCAAATGCTTGTCACACATTCGCATAGAGATTTTTGGCAACAAAGACTACAATAATAACTGTAATTCCGTTATTTTAGGCAGAAAATTTTATAGATTTACAATACCTATAAATAAATAAAAAATCTCCCTAATTTCATTGAAAATGTATATCAAGGTGTAAAACTGTCGTTGGACGAGACCACTTTGGTCTTTGCCGGTTTTGTTTACATTAACGAATTACCTAGAACTTTTCGAATACCCGTTACGCGAGCAATGTGCCCTGCCCGTTGCCACATAAGTTTGACAATTTTTCGGACTATGTCGGTAACCTTGGTTCTCTTGCTTGATATCTATATCTTCATATCTAATTCGATCACGCAAAGGAACTCCGAGCATAGCTCTCTCCACTTTCGACTTTCGTCTTGTAATAAGTTGGACGAGAAGATACCGCGCAACTGCTCGAACGCTGCCCAGGAAATCTTTATTTCTAATTCGATCACGCAAAGGAACTCCGGGCATTGCTCTCTCCACTTTCGACTTTCCTCTTGTGATAAGTTGGACGAGAAGATACCGCGCAACTGCCCGAACGCTGCCCAGCCGAGTCAGTGTCGACCACAGATTACCTAGGGCAGGTAATCTGTGGTTTCGACAGTTGACCTCTTTCTTGAAGATCTACCTAACTGGACCGTTTGTCCCAGGTCGACATAACCTTCTACAACTTAGTATCGACTTCCATGTTCATATTAAGACCCACTCTTTCGGAAGCTCTAATAAGGTCATCGAGCATTGTACTGAGGTCCACTATAGTCTCAGCCATGACCACTCGTCGGCAAACTCAAAGTGAGTGATTAACTCGTTATTGACATTGATGCCTTGCCCTCTCCAGTCCAGAACGTTGAAGACATTCTCCAGTGCAGCGGTGAATAGTTTCGGCGATATGACGTCTCTCTATCTCACACCTCGCTGCAGAAGGATAGATTCCGAGGTCTGGTCCTGAAGTCATACTGACATGGTGATGTTTTTGTACAAACACTTCAACACCTCGATGTACCGCTGGTCGATTTGGCACCAGTGGAGAGACTGCAGTACAGCCCAAGTCTCGATCGAGTCGAAGGCTTTCTTATAGTCCACAAACGCTCAGTAAAGATATTTTTGTTATATTCTTCGGTCTTCTGTATAACCTGCCGCAGCGTACATATATGGTCTATGGTGCTAAAGCCTTTTCGGCAACCGGCTTGATCGGAAGGTTGGAAATCGTCAAACCTGCGTGCGAAACGATTTGTGATGACTCTTGAGAACAGCTTGTAGACATGGCTAAGAAGTGAGATGAGCCTATAATTCTTCAACCGGGCATTGACGCCCTTCTTGAAGAAGAGTACCACCACACCCCTGCACCATGCCTGTGGCGTTTTCCCCTCGAGTATGACGGAATCAAAAAGTTTCTCAAGGGACTTAGGTACCGGTTTTACACCGACATCATCATGTCAGCCTTATGACGTCTGCTAGACATAGACCTCCCCCAAGCGTCACCACATTAACTGGTCCCGTGCGACTCGCATCCAGCGGATCTCCGCAACCTTCACCAGGTTATTGGTCCATCTGGTGGGAGGCCTTCCTTCCTTCCTACGTCTTCGGTTAGCGGTTGCCACTCCAGAACCTTTCTGCCCCATATCGACCATCCATTCTGCGAGCAATGTGCCCGGCCCATTGCAATTAATTATAAGCAATTGTCAATAAATAATAATCAACAAAACTAAAAACTCGCTTTACATAGTAAACCAGACTAAAAAGTAGAAAATATTTATCGTTTCGGAAATCGGTGTCAAAAATCTATAAAAATTAAGTACCAAAAAACCGGTTTCCGAAACTGAAGTTATTTTGTCCTTTATAGCATTTTGCTTTGAAGTCGGTTTTTTTTAATGTGAAAAAGTTTTTCTTGATTAAAAGTTTTTATATAGGTCTTAGTTTTTGGTAGATACTCCAATTACCATGAAAATTACATTTATAGCTAAAGTACATGTCATGACGATTCCAATAAGCCCAAACACGACTAGGATATATTGTAATATTTCGGAGTTCCGGTGCCTACCTGCCAACTTCATCATCAGATCAGTTCGATGGTAATTCCTAGTTTTTCAATAAATAATTTATGCCAAAAAGTAATTTAGCAATTTTTCAAGATACTACAAAATCGCTTTCCAGCGTCTTACATACCTTTACAACTACTACTTAGGTATGTTTTAAAATCAAATTTCAAAAGTGACTGGAATTAGTATTATTAGCTTTACCGTTTTTAACTTCAAGACTCTTATTAGATGATAAACACATAATAATCTAATTAAAATAGGTATCACAGGCTTTTTAACCTATGCCTTAATGACAATTTAATGAAGTAAAAAAGAAATACATTTTTAAAAACAAACAACAATTTTTGTAAAAAATAACATTGTTTTAATAACAAACAACAATTTTTGTAAAATAGTACATTGTGATACAAGGGTGGAAAGTAGGCAATAACCTATGTAAAAAATAACATTGTTTTAATAACAAACAACAATTTTTGTAAAATAGTACATTGTGATACAAGGGTGGAAAGTAGGCAATAACCTATAAATCCGTGTATCATACGAGGTTTTTCAATACAGTTGTAGGAAATAGTAAAAACAAATCAAAGAATTACATTTGTTTTTCCATAAAATAAAATTATCGTCAGTCGCCATATATCTTTCTCGAGATTTTGGGGTCAAAATTTCATCTTGCGCAGTTTTCGCCTCAGATAAAATATCGGATGGAGTTAATTACATTTCATCACTTGTACTTGAAATCATATTAACAAATAAAATAATCAATTTATCAAACAAAAATTAAAATTTTCCGAAAATGGTGCGTTTAAGCTTCTGGACATATTTTTTTTACAACGAAAACAGCCTATATAGCCTATTCGACTTGTGACAATTTTTTATGTGAAAATAATTAAATTAAAACTGGTAATTAAATATATTAAACCACCATTTAAAAGACTTTTGATAATTCAATGCTAAGACGTACGGACTCATTAAGTATTCTTCGTATAAAATCTATCCCATTTTATTCTATGTATGAAAACTCCTTGCTAGAGTCTGGCAAACGAAAGTAGAGACTGGAAAAGCGCGGCAAATTTAAAAAATCTCAGCATAGCAACCCCAAAATTTGTATGAAATACTTGGAATAAACTAACTTGATACTTTAGAATTATTTATTTTAGTTCGTCTGAATAAAAGCACTTTAGGTAGGTAATGCTTTGGATATTATTTATTTGTATATCCTTGTACTGGAATTACACCAATTTCACCGGATTTTCTCCCGAGCAGAGCTCGATCACCCAGGTACTTATTATTATTTATTTATTAAAACTTTAGGCACAAATACAAAGGTGGACTTAATGCCTTAAGCAATTTCTGCCAGTCGACCTTATGGTAGTGCAGAGATAAAATAAGGCATGTATGTATCAATCTGAATAAAAAAAACAACAGTATTCTATAATAATTTTGGTTTATTCACTATCATAATCAAAATCAGAATCTAAGACTTCCATGTGGAATGAACCATTAGAGTCACTGGAATCACTGTTTCCTACATTTATGATAAAACTTTCTAAATTATTTTCTGTTACTCTGTCCCTTTCTTTATATTTATTCTCTACATGTATGACATGATCTGTCATTTTCTTCCACTCCGCTGGAGTTATGGTCTCAAAGGACTCTTTTATAAGTTTCTCCAAATCCACACAGGGCAATATTTTTACTTGCCACTTTACGTTTAGCCAAACTCCATACTAATTCAATGGCATTAAGATCGCAGTGGTAGGGGGGAAGTCGCAATACCTCATGCCCATTCTGCTTCAGAATTTCATCAGCTTCATATATTGGTTCTGGTGTGTTTCGTTTTACATAACAAAGTAGCTCTGCTTTTGTGTGATATCCTTTTTTTTCCTGGGGTACTCCAGATACCTTCGTTTACCACACCTTCCTTTTTTATTCTTTTTAGTGTAGCAACGCTCACTTCTGTAAAGAATGGTGAAACAAAATGATTAGGTGCTGCAAATCATGAACTCAATTATATATTTATAAAACTTATGTACTTAGTAAAAACATACCAGTAATTGAAGCTATTTCATCCAAGTGACTGACTGACTCTGACTTTTTATTCTATCTTTCTGCTCTAACTGCGTAAGATTTTCTATAGTTTTCTCTATCTCATTAACCCCTGCTACATCCTTCAGATTTTCTGTAAAAGAATAAAAAGATATAGAGAAATAGTTTTTGCATCAATAGTAATTATGAATTTAAACCAAAGTATCAACATAATAGTGTCATACTAACTTAAAAAATCTAAGACCACACGTAAACAGTCCTGTTTTTGTATGAATTCGGCGTCTTTCTCCTGTTGTTTTTCATGTTATTTAGATATCATGCGAAACAAAATCTCCCGTACTCCACTTTTAATAGTTTTATTCATGTTTCACTTAATAAACGCATAAAACAAGATCACAACAAGTCGTCAACAACACGCCATTTTGTTTTGGAAAACTCAATTTGACATTAAAAATCATTGCCATATAAAAAGTTTGCAAATAATTCTAGGATCAACTTTCATTTGCCAGACCTTACTAAACTTTTTTAAATTGACTTATACATTTAAATCTCAACTGGAAAAATAATGATCGAGCTCGTAAAAAAAAGTCACGACCACGTAACAGAAAGATCCTATGAAAAAGATATAATTTTCGAATCATAATAATCCTCAGAAGCCTCTGAAAGTACGCCATGTTTGACAACTGTATTGAAAAAATATTTTCTTATTATTTAAATTTAAGTTTAATTGATACGCGTTTGTTGTGTCGCTTACATAATATACTAATAATATAGAGGTAAAATTTGTGAGGTTGTAGGGGGTAATCTCTGGATCTACAGAACCAATTTTGATGAAATTTAACATGGAGATAGTTTGAGATCATGGGAAGGACATAGGTTAGTTTGTATTCCCTTGGGATGATAAAACACTGTTGACGCGGGCGAAGCCACGGGCAGAAGCATGTTTTAAATAAAAGTCTACGGTTGCTTTCTTTTCGTGTCTTGTCGGCCATAAACAATAATTTAAAAAAAATATGCAACCATATCATATACGGTTGCATACGTACTTATTTGACAAAAAGTACCTCTCTCTATGGACAAGCAGAAAGTGCTCATAAAAGGTCTATCCACACATATTGGGGCCGTGCCCGGGACGTGCCCGGGACGTGCACGGGACGTGGACAGACCGTGCCCCGTCAGGGGCTCAAAAAATATCGGTGGGAACATTTTATATGAACTCGTTCTCACACGTCCGTGCACAGGCCCGGGCACGTCCCGTGCACGGACGTGTGAGAACGAGTTCATATAAAATGTTCCCAACGATATTTTTTTGAGCCCCTGACGGGACTCGGCCCTGTCACGTTCCGGGCACGCCCCTGATGTGTGTGGATAGACTTTAAAGCAACAAAATATTTAATGACGGAAATTTCAACGTGGTTTTCAACGTGGTTTTCAACGTGGGTAGCGCGCGCGCTCGCACTAAGACGTGTTTTGTATAGCTCCGCAAAGTTTAAAATTATTAAGCGTGAATTAAGTGACTACAGTAAAAATTCAGCAGTATTACAGTGCATAAAAATCTATAGTGCATATATATTAATAAAAAATAAACTAAACATCGAATAAACTCAATAAAAAACAAAATGTGTAGTGAAGTGCTCTTCAACTGTGTGTATAAATAAAATATAAACCTAATATACGAAAACTCAGTGCCAATAGTCATAACACAGTAAAATACAAATGCTATAATATATCGACAGAAAGTTATTAACTTCATAAAACAGTCAATAAACTCAAACAAAAGTAAAAAATAAAAGTCGTAACCCAGTGTAAACAGTGAGTCATAGAAGCAGCTCGCATCCTATTGGTGATTAGTTAAACACGCATCGGCCGACAAATCACCTTATAAGGTAACAAAGCGATGACAGGCGATAACGAATAATACTAACTGAGGAAGCGAACACCATATTTCACCACAGCAGTTAACTTACTCGGTAGCCGAGTAGTATCGGCTGCGCCTGACGTGACCGAGGTCGATGGTTCGATCCTCAGCTATAACACCAACAATAGCACTTTTTGGATTGTTAAATTGGATTATATTCTAAAATAAAATATTATATAGATATATGAGCAAAATAACAATGAACTTCCTAGAGAATATTACTTTTCGTCGTGCTCGTACACATTCGGATACGACGTTAAATAACAGCGAATTGACGCCGGGTTTAAACGATACCGTAAGTAGCATGCCGGAAATGTCCGACGATGAAAGTGAAGAAATACAAAAATGGAAGGAACAAGTAAACGTGCTTAAACTGGAGCTACAAAGTGCCCATACAGAAATTGAGTCATTGCTACTAGAAATCAGTGATCTCAAAGAAATTAAACAAAGACTGACTAAGGAAAACGAACTATTTAAAAAAGTGACAAACAGCCCAGCAAAAGTGAAGACATCTGTAAAAAAACTTGTTAAGAAACGCCAAGACCATAGCACGCAAGGTCAAACACAAACACCCATTGTAAATAGTGTAGAAAAACCGGTAATAGCACCTACAAATCAACTCTGTCCTAATTTAATAAAAAAACTTTACACTGGTCATGACACACCAACAAAACTCACACCCAACCTTCAAGAAACTATGGAAACTCGAAAAACCTGCACTAAAAACCGCAAAATATGTATAATCAGTGGTAACAATAGGAATAAAATATTGACGATCGCTGAAGATACCTTTTCTAATGATCGTATTTGCCACTATTTGGCGCCAAAATGCGGAATAATAAGTCTCCTCAACAACATAGAGCATAAATTAAAAAAATTCACTTTAAATGACTATTGTGTGATTTTCATCGGCGAAGAGGACTTTATGCAAACAAACAATTATGTGGACTTGATAATTACTATGCGGGAAACACTTTTAAAAGTACAGCATACAAATATTGTGATATGTTCTCCCACTTTTAGACTTAATGACTATTCAAATGTGTATAACGGAAGGATAGAAACATTTAATGGTCTGTTATATTTGGATGCAAATACCTATAATTACGCGTGGTTGTTCGATTCAAATTTTTGTTTGTCCTATGATTATAAAATGTTTTGGGAAATGACTGGCTTGGTGAACAATCATGGTATGACTAATATATTTTTTAATTTAAATGTAATGATAAAAGAAATTATTGATGAATATGAAACTTATGTACCTAAACTTTCCTCCGGTGTTAGTGAACAAAAAAATGAACTGTTTTTTCTCCAATAAATACGTAAAAATTATGCATCAAAATATTGCCGGCTTATTGAATAAATCGAATAATCTGGTAGTATGTTTGGACGAGTTGTCTGAAAAAAACGTGAATGTAGATATTGTTTGTATTACGGAACATTTTATGAAAGATGGATTCCAAAATCAATTGTATATACCGAATTACTGTTTAGCTAGTTGTTTCTGTAGAAAAGAGCAAAAGCGAGGAGGGGCTTGTATTCTAGTGAAAAACGGTATTCAATGGAAGGAATTGCCTAAAATAACAAACTTGTCATCTCCAGGCATATTTGAATGTTGTGCAATAGAGCTTACGGACTACAAGATAATTGTTGTATGTATTTACAGAGTGCCAAACGTCAATAATCTAAATTGTTGCATGGATAAGCTCGAAATACTTTTGCGTGAAATATCTCGCTCATGGCACAGTAAGAACATTGTAATTTGTGGCGACTTCAACATAGACATGCTTAAAAAAAATAGTCACACTATCGCGTTTGAGTGTTTATTAATGAGATACAATATGAAGCTAGCATTAAATCAACCAACTCGTTTGTCCAGCATGTCATGTATAGATAACTTTGCGCATAATTTTGGTAAGTCATGTAAGACTGACGTTATCGAATTGGCATTATCCGATCATACGGCACAGCTATTTCATTGTCCAGTACAGAGAAGATATTCCATCAAATATTGGCTCACGACAAAAAGAGATTATAGTGTGGAAAATCTTGTAAAGTTTAAAAGCTGTTTAAAAGGTCTCTCATTCTCTGAAGTCTACGAGACTGATGATCCAAATGTGGCATATAATAAATTCTATGAATTATTCAAATTAATCTACGATCTA
This sequence comes from Anorthoa munda, assembly GCA_945859665.1. Taxonomy (NCBI): domain Eukaryota; kingdom Metazoa; phylum Arthropoda; class Insecta; order Lepidoptera; family Noctuidae; genus Anorthoa; species Anorthoa munda. The sequence continues at coordinate 52,359,059 of OX243893.1, read as the reverse complement.
TGTTTCCCTACAAGATTAATAAAAACAGAAATAATAAAAAGACCTAAGTGGTTGTCTAGAGGAATAAAATTATGCAGTCGCAAGAAGCGAAAACTTTTGTGGCAATTTAGACTAAATAAAAATAACATTAATAAATTCAAATTTCATAAATATTCCCGTTTACATAAGAAAATTATACTTTTAACACAAAAAGCACAGAACAATAATAAAATACTATCATCTAAAAACAAATCTAAAACTACTTGGCAAATCATTAACCGCACAAAGCATAACTTGCCCAAGCATAATATTAATAAAATTCGTATAAAAAATGAGGTTCTGACAGGTCCCAAGAGAATCGCAGAGACTTTTAACAACTACTTTATAGACAATATTCAACCAAAATTAGATAGCACCTACTCCCCTAAATTTTGTAAAATAAACTCCAATTGTAAATCTATGTTTATGGCACCGAGCGTACCTTTAGACATACAAAAGATTATAATGTCGTTAAACAATACAAATAGCGTGGGATATGATGGAATTTGTACAAAGGTATTGAAATATGTATCGTATGAAATCTGTACTCACCTAAGCCATATTATCAATTTAAGTATTGGTGCAGGCATTTACCCTGATGCGTTAAAAACATCAATAGTAAAGCCGTTGCTTAAAAAAGACAAAGATAAAGAATTAATAGAAAATTACCGTCCTATTTCGCTGATACCAGTAATTTCAAAAATTTTCGAAAAATACATATATAAGGAATTATATTCATTTATTGACAAAAATATTATTCTATCTGACGAACAAAAGGGATTTAGACCACAAATGACGATTAATATGGCTATATATGACTCAATACATCAAATAATTAATAATGTTGATGAACGTAAACCTATCTGTGGCATATTCTGTGATATGACCAAGGCCTTTGACCACGTACATTACACAACTCTTCTAAAAAAACTTGAAATATACGGCATTAGAGGCAACGTTCTTAAACTAATTGAATCCTACCTAAGAAAAAGAAAACAAGTAACAGAAATTAACCAGATTAACTTAGCTAATAATATTGAAGAAATATATCATTCGACAGAGCGAGAAGTTTTATACGGTGTACCACAAGGGAGCGTCTTGGGGCCGTTTTTGTTTATATTGTATATTAATGACCTACCTAAAAGTATCGAACAACCTATGACTCTTTTTGCCGATGACAGCACAGTAATAATACCCTGTAAACATGCAGAGACATATGAAAATGACATTAATGCATCTTTAAAACTAGTTGTAAACTGGTTGGAAGAGAACAATTTAAAAATAAATTTATGCAAAACAAAAGTTATACACTTTAGACAACGTATGCCTAGTATGAACCTAACTGTAAGTTGTAATAACGTTGTTGTAGAAGACGTTGAAACTACAAAATTCTTAGGTGTTACGATTGACAGCCAACTCAACTGGAAATCACATATACATAATCTGTGCAAAAAACTAAGTAAATCTGCATACGCCTTACATAATCTATCCTACACTATAAATACGGATGCATTGCTGACTGCGTATTATGGCATAGCAGAATCACACCTACGTTATGGAGTCATTTTCTGGGGCAACTCAACCGATAAAGTAAGTGCATTTAAGGCACAGAAATGCTGCATACGGGCAATGTTCAATCTTAAAAGTACGGATAGCTGTTTGCCCTATTTTAAAAAATATAAAATTTTAACACTGCCTTGTTTGTATATATTGGAAGTGGCTATATTTGTAAAAACAAACAAAAGTCGTTTTAAGCGTATAGCTGATGCATTTCCAAGAAACAGGCGTGATAATAGTCAATTATGTCACCAGTCGTCTAATACTGCACTAATGCGCAAGGGTGTCTACTGCATGGCACCGGTCATATTTAATAAAATCCCTAAGAGCTGGAAAGAGTTACCACTTACACTGTTCAAAAAAACACTGCGAAAATTCTTGAATAATAAGGCATATTATAGTGTGACTGATTTTCTAGCAGAGAAAATATTGATTTGATTATAATTGTAACTTATTTATTTATGAATTAAATTATGACATTTTGAATTAAATTATGAAATTATGACATTATGAATTAAATTATGAAATTATGACATTATGAATTAAATTATGAAATTATGACATTGTGAATCAGGATTATGACATTATGAATTAAATTGTGCATTGTAATTTTTATAGTCTTGACCACTAATGCTATTTTTGTTAGTTGACATGTTTTTGTCTTATATTGAATTTTTTAATCAAATTATAATGAATGTTAATGCTATTATTGTTGGTTGACATGTTTTTGTTTTATATTGAATTTTCTAATCAAATTTTAATGAATGTATTTGCATGCCGCTGGTAAAATATGGCTGAACATTGTAACCTATAAATGACATCAAGCATGACTGTACCCATATTTGCAAATAAAGTTTCTTTCTTTCTTCTTTCTTTCTTCTTTCTTTCTTTCCTCCCCATAAAACAAACAGATTTTACTTAAACTGGCTAGTTCGATTAAGATAAAACGTAGGTAAAAAATTAGATAGGTTTGGTAATATACCAAGTAAACCAAAGCAGACAAAGCTCATATCACCTTCAAACCCCGTCTCGGTCTTTTCCTGTAACTTGGACAAAGCGTAGATAAGTAAAAACAAAGAGGGTGCCGGTGAAAGATCCCTTCTTTTTCAAAAAGGTCATCTGTCCACTCTACCAATTTCAGGTAGAGGCATCTGTCACGAAACCCCTTGATGGCTGCCATGGCAAACGGTAAAATTTATAAATGAAACTGAAAATAGAGTTGCTACTCATTTTCGAATTTCGAAGTTTAAAAAATGGAATACGTAGTATCGATGAGGGCCGCAAAACAAACAAGTTTAGAGACAGACAGCGGATCGTTTAATCAGTCTGTGCTGCAGACACGGCTCGCAGGGGCGGCGGGGCGGCGGAGCGGCGGGGCGGGCTACCTTCCACTAAATGACCATCCCTCTACTCTGTTAACCCGTGCCACCGTATCCACAAACAGTATACTCGGTGAGTGCGGCAAACAATAGTGCAAGTCACTCTATTAGAGCGGCATTAATATGAAATTAAAATTGAATAGGACTTTGATCTTTGATGCTGCGAAACGTAACTATAGCTCAACTAAGTTCGTTTGGCTATCTTTCAGTTTATTTAAGCTGGTACGATTAACCAGATTCAGATTTTTTTTAATGTAATTAATGAGTAGGTATCTATGTGCAACTTTTTCATTATTTAACAGTAAATATCTGATGCACAAACATTTCTATTAATCTTCTAAATCTTATACTTAATTAATTTATAATACTAAAAATAAAATACTTAAATAATATTAGTAAAAATGTTAACTCTATAAAAAATGATTACATTTGTCACTAAAAGACTCGTCAATAACTTAGACAAAGGCACACACAAACCAACAATATACTTAATTAATTTTAGTAAAAATGTTAACTCTATTAAAAATGATTACATTTGTCACTAAAAGACTCGTCAATAACTTAGGCAAAGGCACACACAGACCAACAATATACTTAATTATTTTTAGTAAAAATGTTAACTCTACAAAAAATGATTACATTTGTCACTAAAAGACATCTTAGGCAAAGGAAAGGCACAATAAAAAAAATGATAATAAAGCTGCCTGCTAAATGTTGTGTTTTGATGTTGTTGCGTCTATGTGGTCGTAGGTCTGTGGTTGTGCCTCCCGTGTTATTTCCGCGCCCTCGACGTCGGGGTTGGGCGGAAGCACTCCGCCCGCCCGGATTCATTTCTGGTTTTCGCTACTCTTTTGTCTTAAACTGTTTTCGTTACTTGTCTTCTCTCTCTCCCAAGAAAATGTTTACCACTTATTCAATGTGTGCTTCCAAGATAAGTTCACTAGTAATTAAATTTAAAAAATGTGCCTGCAACTCGATAATTAAGTAGGAGGTAATTAACGATCCCGACTCGATTCAACTAATGGAGCAGAAACTTCATTATAGAGCCATATATATACGTATATAGTTGCGATCTCATTCATGAGAATGAACTGGTACGTCCTACCTATAAACGTAGGTAATTATCTATATACATCTGTAGGTTTTACGACTATATTAAGTAAGAAGTTTATGCAGGTTATGTTTACTTTTGGAAGTTAAAAATTTAAATTCACAAAACATGACAATGTATTTTGAATCCTATAGATTCTATAAACATTTCACATTTATTATTATTTTATTCTTAAATTAACTTGAACTTTTTCATAAAAGTTGACACAGAAATCAGTCACGAAAATTCCTAAACACTTTGTTAAACACACTTTATCACGTTTGTAATCATTATTGTCCAAAAAAGTATGTTTTTTGAATTCGACTTATTCAATTTTCGACATGATGACAAAAAAAGTTGAGTACCGATGCTTATTAGAGCCCTTTCTGTTGCGGCTTGTTATTAGCGGTATATCTTACTCGCGTACATTTTATTTTATAAAACATTATTGCTATAGTTAACCGTTCATTATCAAATCAATTAAGACATCGTAAAGTCTTGAACTCGATCACAAAACATAATAGCTGTGCGGCATTACACACTAATAGCTACCATTACTAACCTATACAAACGCTTAATTTTTATACCTTTGGCATGCAGTCTCTTACTGATATAAATTGGGCTGACTATTTTGCTAATATCAACCTATGCTCCGGCAATAACGAGCATCGGCATAACTGATCGCGATGGGAAACTAATTTGGACTCCGTCTGTATCATCTAGGAGACAAAAGATTTAAGTCATAGTCTGATTATGCCTCAATCATCACTCAAGATACAGTTATATAGTTTTTAAAAAGTGAATCACCATCACATGAAAATAAGTATTTCACGTCAGAAGGTTTGACCTACCTATTCGACGTATTTATTTCGTCGACATGTGGTTTACATTTAAAAGTTCGCCAATGCCAATAGTTATATTTAAGGAAATGACAGTATATTTCTCCGGGATGTGGGTATTGCGAAGACTGTTGTCACCAATTCTGGGGATGTGGGTATTGCGAAGACTGTTGTCACCAATTCTGGGGATGTGGGTATTGCGAAGACTGTTGTCACCAATTCTGGGGATGTGGGTATTGCGAAGACTGTTGTCACTAATTCTGGGGATGTGGGTATTGCGAAGACTGTTGTCACCAATTCTGGGCTTTGTATTGTAATCTTTGCACAAATGAATTGTTATGTCGTGATTATTCAGTAAATGATTATTGTTTCAAAAATTGTTTTTGATATATTTTTTTAAATTATTTTTGACAAGGTTTTACTATACTATTAAACTGGGCAGCGGAACATTTCTCAATTCTCCATAGCCCAGTTGATAATTGGACGATGGAAACATGTAATTTTCCCCATAGATCAATTGGTCAAATTACAATAGGTCCATGAAGCACCGACGCTATTATCGCTGGTAACATAAGCCCATGTTCTCACTACTTTTCTACTGAAACTAAAAAATCTAGGCAAATTGCCTTAATTATATGCGGCATCATGTTATTAGTTCACAATGGTGCTACTGGCCAATCTCCAAATGTAAAAGTTTAGCTGCTTTGAACTCTTAATCAAGTGAAAATATGGTGGCCGGATAGACTCGAAGACTTATTATATTAAGCCAAAGATCTCACTGTCCCCCTAATATTATAAATGCAAAATGTTGAATGTGTGAATTCCCTACTACACAATATAACAAGAAGTACCTTAAGACCGAATGGATTTAGCTTTATTTTAGTTCCGAGGCAGAATAAGAATTCTGAATTAACTTATAGCAGACAGAAAGAGACTCGTCCAGCCTTTTTTAAGAAAATATAATTTTCTCTTTTCTACACTTATTCAGAATAGTAAAGCATACTCCTATTTTCTCAATTATAGTGTAAATTATATTTTATTATTAACCTGTGTAAAATATCAAAGAAGGATATGTATAATTTATTGTTCATCGTGACAAACACAAACTTCCTGTTGCTCATTACGCGGATTAGCTTCAAAAATATTTGATACATGTCTGATAACGGCTTCAGAAAAGTGTTACTAAAAACTAGAAATACGTACGTATGTACTTAAGTATACATTAAAAAAACCGGCCAAGTGTGTGTCAGACTACGCACATTTAGGCTTCCGTACCAAACCGCAAAATTAAGTTGGTTGTAATAGGAAAAATGATTTGCTATTAAAATGTACGTAATAATAAACATTATCACCAAATTTGAAGTTAAAAACCAAAACCCGGAGTTCTTCGGAACCAAAACTGACTTTGTTTTTTTTTAAACAAAAATACAGTATTTATCTACATAACGAGCTCTAAACAACGATACCCCACTCGATGCGGTAGGTCAAAAACATTTTTTCGCGATCGTGTTAGCTATATGGAAAAATATTTTTTGACAATTTGTATAGCTTTGGGTCAATAAGATGCTTATTCTGTGAAAATACCTACGGACAGACAGATGCGTGACACGTGAGTGACAGCTCTGTTTGGACCCGTTAGGTACGGAACCCTAAAAATAAAAAGCTTACTTGCTTTTGCTACCGGCTGAAGAAATGTATTCACGTCGTAACATTAACTCTAGATTTTGCTAGAAGATAACGTAAGCTTTTACGCATGTCACTATTAACATGCCTTGATTAATGTATGTTATTCACAGTTATTAATATAAAGTCTACCTAGTAGATGATCAAAAACCTTATTTGAATCAAAACGTAACCAAAATGAGACTTGTTCGTTCTCCATTTCCTCCGGTAACCCGCTTGATTTAACGCGTACGTGTGGAAGCGGAACCGTTTCACGTAGATACTGGAGCACAGATCAAAAGCGCAAATGAATTTTGACGTATCCACACGGGGGCATATCGGGCGGATAAGCGGCGAGGTATGTGGAGGTATACTAGCTAAGTATTTACCAGCAATAAAGCCGCCTGCACTGCTCCCCCACCCCGCTCAAACAACGGTACACCCACGGACTCTCGGTCTACTCATTTCGTATGCAATTTTATTCATTATTTGTAATCTACTTCAATCGAATAGGGTCTCAGTATAAATCACTTTTAGGATTTGCTCGATAGGACGTATGTAGATTGACGCTTTTAGTGTGATATTTAAATGTGATGTGTCTTTGTGCCGGTACAGTCGCGCTAATAAAGCCAGCCTTCCACGAACTCGATATGTATGAGACGCTCCACGTCAGAAACTCATTTGACTAAAACAAATAACGTTCACTTTCTTTTTATTTTCTTATGCGCACGCCTTTTAAGATGCCGATGCGTCTTTCCATTTTATTTCAATCTGTCGTTGAGGCTATAGAACGTTTATAGGTAAGTGGACGGCTCATAAAAGATCACCACACATGCCTTGACTGAAATTAAAAGAAGCCGTCGAATGAGCTATGTCTACCGGTAACTTCAGAAATAACAAGCCAAGAAAATATTTTCACAACGTGTTTATTGCAAACCGCATCACTCAGTGGCCAAGAAATTACTGGAAATTTAGTAGGGACGTCATAATTGACTGGCTCGGTAGAATTTGCTACTCTTCTTTTAAATTTTAGATGAAATAAATGAAAAGTTATCACAAATAAACGTCAAATGTGTTGGTATAACTGCCAAATAAAATTTAATGAAGAGCTCTACAATATTCTAGATTCACTAAAAAAGTATCAAAAACGTGTTTGAATATTTTTGTAGAAGTTGAAGTCTATTAGGCAATAAAATTATATTTCTCAAGACTTGCAGGCGGCACATATATAAAAGAAAAAAAAAAACTACATAATTACTTAATGTTTCTTGTGTTGAAGAACAAATCAAAACTTTGTACATGCATTAGATACGTCGTTTTGATTTGTTATTGTAATTTACAGCACAATACCCCAATTGTATAATATTGCGTAACAGTTTCTTTCTCAATCAGAAGCATTTTGAAGGAAATCCCTAATTCTTCATAATTATGTTTGAAAAATTCTTATAACCTTAAGAACGTAATTAATGTTGTTGAATTATCAAAGTGAAAAGCATTTTGATTTATGGTATGTACATACATACATACATAGTACACAAGGAGTGTATATGTAGTATAGTAAGTGAATTCGGCAAAGAAGACATGTAAGGGTGATGAACTGACGACACCTTATATCGATAAATTATTTACGCAATATCGAAAAGTTAACGTAATAAGTTTACATCTTAGAGGCGAATTATAAAATAATGTCAAAGTGACAATAAAATGCTGAAAAAATTGTCGAGATTGACATAATTTTCTCTCCTCAGTCAGTCATAATTAATGCAAAATCTAAGTAGCTGTAATAGTTTACAATTGCTTTGTCCTTAGCTTCTATTATTATTTCTTAATATTTGATTGAGATGATAGTTAACAACAGCATAGAAGTGCCGATGTGTAAGTACATTGCGGTGTCAGTGATTCGTGTAATGACTCAAAGGATTAAGGTCATGGTTTAGTGCCAGCGGGCGGCGTGACGGCGGAGCGAGAGCAGACTAGCGTGCGGCACCGGCTACAGCGCCGCGATGAGTGACTTTGGCCCGGCGTCGCGCGCCGCTCGACCCAATTGGTCGCTCGCCGGTACCCGCCCAGAGGAGGGGGCAACGCACACAATCTCACACTCACCTAAGATAATTTATTTTATGTTATACCGTTTGAATATTTTATATCTGTGTGAGTTTTTTCGGTCGGTATGCGTTCACTGTGAAATATTCGCGCGATAAGAAAGAAGAGGGGAACAGATCGATCGGGGACGTTGCGCTTTTTATTTCGATACTTGGTGTGTTATTGTCATAGTTTAATTGTAGACGATTATCTTCTATTAGTGTTTTGGTCCAGTTTCTCTACTTGGTCCAGTACCGTAACATGTTTACAAAAGCCACTGCCTATTGTGACAGATAGAGCTGTTGTAAGATACTGCACAAATTGTTCCATATTGATTTGAACTGAATTGGTTACTATAACTTATGTTGCAAGACTCTCTGCCTATAAAGTAAAAATATGACACAACTTTTTATGAAAAACCTTGCTAAGATAAACATAGTTGTTTGTGAGACTCTACTCGCAGGTACTAGTAACACACCAGGTATGTAGATACATAGTGTATGTATAGACCAACTCTATTTATGTTGTAGATAAAACTTCCTTTAAGTTGGTACTTACGCAACACAGACATAATTGAAACACATTCAAAAGACCGTTTAATACTGTTACCGCTAACATGTTTCCACCGCTAAAGCGATTCCTGTAATATAAGCTATTGAGTACACAGGCCACAACGATTGACTTTACAGACAGGCTTGTATAGCCACACGAGTTGGTTTCACATGGAAGGAAAATAAAAATTACAAATGTCGTGGTTACCTTTAATCAAATGCAAAGCTATCATTAAGTCGACGCTTCGGCAAACTCGTCGTGCGCATCGTCACTGTTAATTATCACAATATATATGTATAAAATAAAATAAAAGAGACCGCTCCGTACCAATACTAACATAAAAAATACGAGAAAAGAAAGAGAAGCTTTAAAAAAGAAAGGAGTGCATCTACCCCCACCTCCGGTGGCCCCCACCGCGTCGGGCCGTCCCTGCGGCGGGCGCCACCCACCGCACCGCAAAAATCGAGAGCGTCGACGGCGCGCGGGGTCAAACGGCGACGCGAGCGTGAAAAGAAGGAGCGGTGTGCGAGCGTCACGCACACAGACACGAGTGTGCGTGTGCGCGCCGAGAGGGACGGTCGACGAGCGAGTGAGACGGCGGCGCCAATTACTATCACCTGGCGGGCAGCTACCGCATTACCCACTGCCGCCGCGCGCGCGACCACGCGCCCGCTGCACCTCGCGGCTCGCTCCGCTCCTGTGACGCTCCGCTGTATCCCGTTCCCGACTCCACACCGCAATCGATATTCGCGGACTCGTGGCTACCCACTGTGCACCGTCGCGAGTGCATCCCGTGCTACGCTCGCTGATTCTCGCTCGTCTCGGGGATGCACCGCTACTACTTCAGCCCGCGTCCTGAATAGTGCCACCGCGCGACAAACATGCAACTGTGAAGTGTGTGCGGACAGTGACACAGACATTAAACTAAACGTGATCATTTAAAAGTTTTCTGGCGAGTTACACAGTACAAGATGACGTCCCAGTTCGCCTTCAGAGGATCTCCCCCAAATCAGGTAACAAATCTTGCTATATGAAAAAATATAAACTTTTGAAACTAATAAAATATCATAATAAATATTTTGCGATGCGATGTGAGTTGATATAAATATACTTATACAAATTTAAATGTACCTACTATACTAGTATGCCATAATAATGCCTAAGTATAGTGATATGTTCATGTGGCTAAGGGATCCCAAATCAAATAAATTAATCCCTCCTTGTTTTTATTTTTCAAATTATATTATACATTTATTTTGTTGTCATCTAGTTATACTTTTATTACTTATACTTTAAATCATTGTTTGTAGAATAAAAAGGAGCTCAAGAATAAAGCAATATAATATTGCAATAATATAACAGCTAAAATAAACATTAGTTTAATGTTGTAGAAATAATGTGGGCATAAAACTAGAAAAACATAAAAATAATCACATGTGCACATACTTTTACCATATAACATATTTTATTTTCCTTTGAATACATAATATAAAATTCTCGTAAGTTTCGGTGTTGACAATATATTTAACAATATATTTTTAAACCAACAATATCTCGATAAAACGACACAAAAAATCGGAAATGAAATCAATCGATTTACTTCAGTCCCACAAGTTTGTAATGATGTGCACATTGTGTTCATAATAGGTTTGCTCCTATAACAATGTAATACGATATTTTTATTATACGTACACATAATTTTTTTAAACACAAATATATATAATTTATTATAATTATGTTTATAATATGGTAGTTTACTTGTTATTTTCTTACTTATAAACAAAGGTACTACCATTGTTTTATTAACTTTATTATTGTGAGTCTATACAAGCGTTAATATTGTTAAATTCATTTGCCGACGCAATAATCGTCCCGACACTTTTATCTCTACGTTTTTATCAATACTAAAATTGTTTGTTATTAGAATGACAAGTCAGTTTTCTGAAGTTTGCCCAACAATCCTTATTTTTTAAAATTTTATTTATTTAGTTTTAATGTAGTACTATGAACTAGGTAGGTCGATACCATTGATACTAAGAAAAAATTTAGCATTTAAATGAATATAAAATAGATACTGTTATGAACATTGAATAAGGTCAAATTCAATGTAACACGCAGCTTTTATAGTTGAATTAACGACCAATAGTAGTAACAAACCAATTGTTAATTAAATAAGTAAAGGTTTTACAATCAAATGATGCCGTTTCAGGAAAATCTGATATTGTATCTGCTATTTTAACAAAATACAAATTCACAAACATGTTTTCCCAATAAGTAAGTCTAAAATAAAATACTGATATTGTAACACTATAATGAATATGATAATGAATAATTACAAGTTTCAAAGGCAAATTATTTATTTATATTAGGCCATTAAACGATACTTTGAATGGCAGAAATTTAGAATTAATAAATAATAATAATTAATTCTACTGTCCATTTGCAAAGGTGGAAAGGAAAAACCAACAAGAAACATACATTTACACTTAAAAAAAAATACAATATTTGGTATACATTGTTATTTAGATATACATTAATATAAGAAAAGGACGATGCACATAGTATTTATAATACTATTCTACGTATAGAATCTACAAATAATTTATTAAACTTTCAAATACAAGTATTGTTCACACAAAAACTTACAATCAGCTTAACTGGTCGGCGAAATACAATCATCAATTACTTTAAAACAGCTCTAAACCAGTTAGAACGTTTTACGTGAATGTAAGTAGAAGGCCTAAACGTTCTTCGTTCCTAACAACTCGTCACGTAACGATTGTTCACACTTACTTCAGATTGATGTAACCGAAATACAAGTTTAAACATTATTATTTTACAAATCCTTCACACTGTCAAACTTGTTCGAGTAATTTCTTTATCATTCAGTGCAGGAATTATATATCTTCAATATAATTCCTAGTTCTGCAGTCTAATATTTCCTCTTGATATCGAACACTGGAATCGATATCGAATGAATATTTTTTTACATATTTTTTATTAAGTATATCAATGAAGTATCAACTTGCTGAATAATCCAATAAAATCTTCGTAATAAGTATATTATTTAAAAACAAAACATTATCTCTCAAGTGGATGTGATTCATTAATCAATTATTGGATTTCCTGCCACCCTTATTTGTTATCCGATAACAGTTTATTAAATTTTGCACTCGATCAAAGTTATCTGGTAATACAGTTAGTTTTGCGAGCCATAATTAAAATGGTGAAGTCTACGTACGCAAACCAATGTTAATAAAGATAAAAGTTATTATGGAATGGTTCGGTCAGTGGCCGAGAGCGTGCCGTATTCGATCTAATTTTGCTATCTCCTTGATAACAGGAAATCACTCCCCCGCCAGGAACAGGATTATTCTCATTATTTCTTAGTTCGAAATGTAAGCTCCATCGACAACTCGACGTAACATTCTGAGACATTTAACACTCAATAGTCTTGACTCGGTCCAGTTGTAGTTATGAGTCTCTATTTTTCATTTTATAATATGAGACCGTCGTAAATTCTGCCTTTAAAATAAGCTTACTTAATAAGAATTCAAAGTCTTTTCTTTAATAGCAGCATGGGCTCATTGCTTTCATGGTACGTTTTTATTTAAATAGCAATTAAGTTCAAGAATGGGCTGTAAACGTTTATACTGCGTACGATACACGTACGTTTTAAGACCTCAGACTCGCTAAATCTCGGGTGGCATCATTTTACTTTCACAATACATACATGCCAAGAGGGTTTGATTTCTAACGATATTTAATTATTAAAGTAGGTCAAAGGTACTTAATGATATTCAACTTTTTCAAGTAATAAATAGCTCTATAGCTTATGCCTCTTTTGTTATAATGCCTTAATGCAGTTATAAACATTTAATGCGGCAAAAAAATATTTTCAATAATTTATTAATATCCTTCTTGTCTTATCACATGACTGAAGTGGTATTCTTATTATTTTTATTTCTGATTTAATATCCAGTATAGGAAATGAAGAATGTAGCATAGGGTATTCTTACATGTCGTTGACTTCTGAACACCTCGTTGCCAAAAGGATCAAAATTGAATCACATTAGGAAGCCATAATTATTTTATTCGAAGAAGTAGCTCATACAAAAACTGATGCTTCATTTTACCAACTGTTATTTTTAATTTGGCAACTAAAGTAAGTAGGCACCTATTACAAAATTTCATAAATATGCCTAAAATATATTCTGATGAAGAAGTACACAACAACATGTTTGAAGGTGACATGTCGAAAGTTATGTTGCTAACGTATTATCTACTCACCCGTGTTTAAGTTGTATACATTTTCATTTTATAAATAACCTGGAACAAAAGACGACCAAGTTGTTTTTATTTAGGTCATACGGGTCTCGTCAAGCTTGCGTTCCAGGTGTCGAGTTCCAGATTAATATTTTGTAAATGCGCTGCGGAGTGGCAACCAATTCTTAGGAGGAATACACATTTTGTAGAAACGACGCATTGCGTGGGAAGTGCGCGACACAAAAATCATGTGTTTTCGTGCTAATCATCGTGTTCGTTGATTGTCATACCGCATTATTTTTCCAAATTTTTCGAATAAATTTTCAACGCAGCGTCACTTGTACACGGAGATTTACTCTCCGCGGTAATTGAAGGTGGTCTGTAGAGGCGAGGCGCGGAGGCGTGAGCGAGCTGAACTATGGGTGCCTACTGCACTCATGCGCTGACTTGTGGTCACATATCGGCGAACACGCGTGCACGACCTCGGGACACGTAAACCGAAGAACAAAACCAACACCATTCATTTAACTTCATAATGAGCCATGAACAATCTTCGTCATTTTTGCAGTTTGCATTCGACCGCTTACTGACCCCTTTTTGTTCGGAATCGTAATTTGACGTTTGGTACCCGTTTCGACTTTAATAATGCGTACCTAATAAAAAGCCATGATTAAGTAAATGTTCGTCTGGTGAGCTATTGTTCTTGATAATGAGCCAATGTTTAATGATATGCAAGTGTGCTTTTTACATTTATGTGTAACAGGATATCGCATCGCAGTTTCGCTAATTAGGTCGCACAAATTGGTAAAGTCTTATTTAAGACAAAGAACTTTGTTGTGATATTAATACTAACCCTCTTACAAATAAACGCTGCATAAAGTTATACCAAGTATAAACCTATGAAAATGTATGGTTATTCCTTTGTTATACCTGGTATAACTTTATTCCGCGTTTATTTGTAAGAGGGTAAATGTTTTAACATTAGTATACTCTTCGTCACAGATAATATAATACTAGCATACAGATATCTCATCCCTTACAGAGAAACCGTGCTGACTTACTGTACTGATTATACTGATTATTTTTTGTACATCGATGGCGTTCGGTTCCGTTCCACGGATATAGATGGTGATCTATATATCGCCGTGGAACGGAACCGAACGCGATCGATTTACCTAGTGGCTCAGGGCACCAAGTGGATGCTCTCTATATCCTAGATGAATCGAACATAATTTAAAATCTTGACACTCGTGAAAATAACATAAATTTCGTTTATAGATATATTAGATAAATTTATCATTGAATTTATACATTCTTAAAAAAGAATACAAAAGCTCACCAGTTAAGGTTGTACTAGTAAGATCAAGAAAGTACCCGTCTTTTAGTTCAATAAAAAAATAGCCGCTTGACTCTGCATGTATTTTGTTTGTATTTCATCTTGGTTTTGGGTCTTTGTGAAGTATCGACAATCGCATTGTCCAGAAACACGAAAATCAATGATCAAAGTCACGCTCCCAACGGATGCCCCGGGATTTCGAGTCTTCTTAGAATATAATTAGAATCGAGTTCTTTTTTGCAAGATGTTTCAAAATAATAGTGGTTTTATATTAGTTCATATTTTGAGTGCATAGTTTAGTAAACTGTGATTATATAGTTTTGCTGTTTATTATAACAGATTAATCGCAGAACCAAGTGAAGCCTAGTTTCAGGTATTGGTAATTTATCTTTATTTAGAGAGTTTATAATTAAAATTTTCCTTTGAATAACTAGATTACAGACAATTAAATTAAGAAAAAGTGCCGGGACTTCGAGGCACACGACAACCCCTAATTTCATTCCTAAACTCGATAGATATTTAGAATGAAAATTACCAAGCATTCTATCCTTATTCTTTTGTTAACTGTTTTGCCGATTGTTTCTGTGGCTCAATCATTCATAACGACTGAACCATAATGAAACAATTGTTCTTTTTCTGTAAAACTAGGTAGCTTATGGTATCCAGCAATAGTGTAGTTTTCTGTCAGACGAAGAGGTTTTTACCTCCTACTGTCTTACAAACAAATAGACGATTTTACCCTTATTTCTATATGCTACTATATAGCCTTTCATATTATAATTATTGTAGGATAGGATCACAGATTACCTCTATTCTGTGGATAGGATAGTAGGGTAAGCTAAATAGATTTTAATTTTTATTGTTATATGACATCATCATGTGAACAACTAAGTTATTCCACAAAAAAACTTGCGTATACATTTTGTTGTATACAGAATTCATAGTTAAAAGTCGATGGGCAACTGTTGCAATAATCTCATCGTATCAAATCAACAATTGTTCCTTTACTGAACTTGAGATACAAAATCTTTTTGTTAGCCACCGTGCCGCCAACCTGACAACTTATCTCACGACCCCAAAATCGGTGTAGGCGATCCTCCGCACACCGACTCGCTTCGCCCTAATCAGATAGGTGAATGAGACGTTCACTTCTCAGAAACTTTAATTAATTTCTCCGAAATGAAGGGACTCCGCTGTTCACGCGGTTAGTAGGTAAATTTTGTAGTCTCTCGTTACGGCAGCGACGAATTTTATTGTGATAGTGATTCCCATACTAAAGCGCGAGCGCAACCGGATTTAGTAGCATGTGTGTGCGTGCCGCGTACGTTCGCCCTGAGACATACTCCACCCATTTTGAGAATATCAAGTCACGTTTACATCCTTTCGAATATGAATCTTTCCCCTTACGCTACAGAGTTTAATTCAGCCGTATAATCTAATAGTCAGTCGGATGGAACCTCGAGATATTTTACGACATTTTGATGGTAATAAAACTTTTTCGCGTTCAAACACGGCAATGAAAAGGCCGTGTTAGCGAGTTATGTTGCGATTAATAAGAAGATACAGTAACTCTTATGGATGACCGCATGATATTATAGAATTTGTTGCTACTTAAAGGAAAACATCGTATTCTCTGGTACTTACGTCCGTAAAGTTGCTGAGACAGGAATAATTTAGACTCAATATCACGTAAAGTTTAATTGTAGATATTTAAAAATAACTTATAGCCCCTTATATTAATAACCATAATCCACGTTGTAGTATAAGTAATAATGTCGTCCATACTTTGCTGACCAAGTAATGGTTAACTGAGGAGTTAATGGAAAACACAAGGTACCTACTTTTGTAACTAGGTACCCATGCGAAATATCAAATTCTATGACACTGCCGTGGCTAAGATAACGATATCTTGCAGTCTAGTTTTTTTTTCATTTACTTTAAGAAAAATAAAAATTACAGCATGAAAATAACCACGAGACAACTGAAATACACGAATAAACGGCCGTAGTGTCGCGTCGCGACCACAGATCTTTCGTTAGTGGTCCTAATCAGGCGCGCCATAGAGAGTCGTGAAACTTTATTACCAACATTGTGAACTTAAAATACACATGTATGACAATTACAGGCGTTGTCTCGCCCACGGCCGTATGTGTGCGACGGATGAGGTGCTCACATATCGTTAGTTCACACCTCGTCGCCTCCGAACCGTCCGCGTTCGCGAGACGTCGTTACACTTGTGAGTGTGACACACAGCCGCGACGTTTCTCCAGCAACTTCTCAAATTTTCGTCAGATCAATGCCCGGGGAGGCATTACATGGTACTGATTCTCTGACATAGTTATATCTGAAGGCTTTTCGAGTTATTCAACAAAAACGATATTCTACTAGCAAATTCATCAACCTGTACCTCCATATCTTTAAATTTAAATGTTTTATTTTATTGTAAACGTAACATATCTTTAAATTTAAATGTTTTATTTTATTGTAAACTTAACATCCAAGTCGTGAAAAACATTAAACACAAAGAAGTCGGTCCAGTAATCATACGTATTTACATTTTCACTTGTATAAGTTCAATTGTGGACATGGCAATGTATCCCTCATTTCACAGGACGCTTTCAAAATATCCTGTAAATAGAGCATGTAGTCACTGTAACGTCGCTTACGAGTTTCATGTTCCACCAGTAAATTGAACAAATTCTGAAATTTAGTGCTGTTCTGATAATGGTTTTTTATTTATAGACAGTGTTACACGTGTACTTGTAATTAACCGTCGTACGTTAACCGAATACCCATATAGCCTTCAATGCGGTACACTATCTGGCTTTAATAAAACGCACATTATGATCCAATTTGTAAATAAGTTACTATCGCTCACAGTGTAATTTTGTACAGGAGTTATTTTGGTAACACAGTTGTCGATTAGTGGGTAACGACAGGGAGTTTGCAATAAAGGCTCGACCGGGAACAGCACGGGATGTTTTGAATCGCCACCGCTTTAACGGCGTCTGTATTAACCGATAATTCAAATTTCCATGCCCCTCTTCTAGCTCTAAACACAAGCTGACATAACACGCTGCGCCCTCTCTATAGATAGCGATACCGACAAGTACAAACTCACTTACATATTCGCGGATTTAATATACGTACCTGCTATTATTGCTGGGAAGCTACTGACTTATTAAATGATAGGATCATCAATTCTGTGAATCGTCTTAAACAACATAAGAAGATAACAAAACTTTTGACTCGATTTTTTTTGCCATGTTCATTGTGATTGTGACTCGGTGACAATACTGAAATCCTAATTAATACCTAATTATAATATTCCATCAACATCACATTAGTCGTTTTTTATATATATAATTACAAACTAAGTTTAAATTATTTGCCCGATGTAAAGTTATATGTATCTAGTTATTTTAGTTTCCCTTCGAAGATTACAAAATTTAGTAACTTGGTCAATAATGCTGACGATATATACCAACATTTAGCTCATCTATTTAGCCAAATAGTGCGGGTAAGTTAAAAATTTACTCTTCAAAATTACTAAAATAATAGAAACTTAAACCACAGAAAACGCAAAAAATACAAGCAAATGCATCTATATGAAAACTGTGTAATAAATCTCCGTACAATGTACTGATTGCATCAATCTAATTTCAGCATTACAGTAACGCAGGAATGTTTGCGACCACGTCACAGGGGTATTAAGCAGAATAATGGTCAGGTTATTAATAGACAAGTACCCGCGGCACTAGCACATGTTTATTCCGTAACAGGGGCCAATAAATCTCACTGAACAATCTGAAACAACTTCATTAGCGAAATCAACGTTCGTTCGCACCGTACTGGATGATTGAAGACACATAAGAGGCCGTTTCGAGATAATGAATCGAATCTTATTTTTCACATGTGAATATCGGATAAAAAGGAACCGATAAAAGTTTTCTTTCACATTTGTGGGTGCGATGAAGTGTGTCGACGGGCTCTCCGGTTGCTTTCGAAGAGTTGCAATTTTATGAATGAGTTGTTTGAATGAAACACAATAATAATACGGCTCGGGCTGCGAACCGACGCGGAAAGCGCGCTGTAGAGACGTGTACGTGTCCGAACCGCCTTTTAAACGAGCATAATATTTGGTCCGACGTTAAAGATTTCACCTCCCCATAAAACACTTAATAATATTGTATATCGATTTACAGCGGCTGCGCATTGCTGTTCTTATTTAAATCACATGAAGCGTACCTATTTAAAATTAATAGTATTAAACAAAAGTAGCAGAAAGGTATAAGATCCCAGATCATTATTTGTTACTAATACTAAACACTGCATAAGGTTAGTAGGTGGTAAAATGGTATCAAACAGTTTTTTATTAGGTTTCTCTTTAAAGACCGAATTGTATTCTATTATTTCTTAAAGGCAGCATTTAACTGAGTCATGGTAGAAATTAAATTTATAACCTTACAAAAAAATAAAACACTTTATGTATAAATATTATTACTAACCCTCATTGCTAACAGATCATCAGTCGATAAGAAAAGAAGGCTCTGTTATAAAATCGTCGACACTGTTTTATATCATTTTTATGATCACACCCGAAATAATACTATAAAAGGAGCGTATACAACGTGTTAGTAAATTTGCGATCTTAAATTTTAATTATACTTATCTAAATTCAAGAGTAAATGAACTTTTCATGTACCTACTTAATTACTAGAAAACGATTGGTAATTTTATTATTATCTGCAACCATGTTAGCTACTACTAA
Organism: Anorthoa munda; assembly: GCA_945859665.1. Lineage (NCBI taxonomy): Eukaryota > Metazoa > Arthropoda > Insecta > Lepidoptera > Noctuidae > Anorthoa > Anorthoa munda. The sequence continues at coordinate 52,339,507 of OX243893.1, read as the reverse complement.
CACATGAATGTAGTAAGTACCTACAATTACACATACAATTGAAACAAAATGATAGACAACCACTTATTGAGGTTTGTTGGCATATAATTTCACATTAGGTACCGAAAACACAAAATTATTTAACCAACTAAGATAGTACGAATAGAAAGGGGAGAATACTAAGATGACACCTAATAGACCTCATATATATTAGAAAAAAGGCCAAAATAATAATGATTTAATTAAACCAACTTTTATTTTTATGGCAACTGTTCTGCGGACTCCCCATATTGTTTGACAAACAACTTTTATTATCTATATTAATATACTATACTTAGATAAATTATTAGATAGTCGTTTATTATCATTTTACGCATTAATGATGCGTATTTATCTATCTTTACATTAACATATCACCGAGTATTAGAATAAAGGCGGCGATCCGCGGCGGTTCCTTTCAATATCAATTTTTTCCTAATTCTACCCTAATTAGGGAAGGTGTGAATTTCTTTAAGGCATCATGCATTTTGAGGGTGGGCCAATTTTGTTGGCTTATCTATACGGATATCTTGACACAGGATGCGGTCGAAATAGACACCTACCTTAACTGGTGATGCACCATGTAATTGTCCAATTAAAATTACAATTTTATGTAAATAAGTTTACCTAATTACACAGAGACGTTAAATTTTATTGTATCTTTATGTGGAAGGAATGGGTGAGGTTGTGAGCTAGCAGTACGGTTGGATTGACCACTTCTAAATTTCTACGTAATATATTATGAGCTCGCAAAACAAATCGTAGCCTAACGCGCTACGCAAAGTTGAACCGTTTTGGGTGTATGTAAGAACGTATTTAAATTGCCAATGTGAATCCGAAGAAAAAAAGGATGAAAAACATTGAACAACCGGTTAATTAATTAGTTTTCCTATTCATGCGAACGAGGTAAGTTGTTAATTGAGGCCGAATCACACGATACACTAGCATTCATTGTCTAAAACAGATCGACGATAATCTATCATAGTTTGTCACTGTGCAACTATGTTTTTATTGACTCGAAGCTTAATTATAGAAATCATAATAAGATATTTTCTAAGATAAGTAATATTGCCAAGAAATACTCTGTGAAAGTTCCTTGTCGTTCTTAGAACTTAATATTTCAAATGTGCTTAAACTTAATATCTGTTCTGGATTCGTTTGTATTATTACATATTATTTGCGGCAGCATTCGCTATTTGGTCGCTATAAACGAGCACGGAACATCGTAAAATTAAAGTTCAGCTCTAATAAATATGAATGACATGTTAAAAAAGCGGTTTCTAACCAATGTTATCTTGTAGAACGAGTGCGACGTTATCATATTCATCTGTTGCAGGAAAGCTAGAACGCGAATATTGTTATGCTAATTTTTTTTTAATAAGACTATAAATGTCCGGTGTATCTGCTTATAGAATCGAAAGTTAGTACGGGAGCGTGTAGCTGTTAAACAAATTATTTTAGTATTATTGATCTTAATCTGCCGCAATTAACCTGATGTTTAGGAGAGGAAAAAATATACCACATCGGAATTATTCGCACACGCTTTTCTCAAGACAAGGAATGTAAACGCGAACGCAAGCTGGCGTGACGCCCGCGCTGGCGGCCTTATCATACGATCTATCAAATTGTGATGCTTTTTCTTTTGCAAACTATGTGCAAAAAGGATTAGGCGAGAATATTAGCACTCTGATAATTCTGTGAACGGTCTCGCGCCTGACTAATAGCTTAAGCCGTGGACTGCTACATGGCAATGAGCTCAAATTATTAACATCGCTCGTTAGCAAAAGTAGCAGACCTTCTTTGACATACCTACCTATGCAATCATATTATATTCATACATGGCTAATGATAACATGCGACCGCAATAGACTAGCATGTTTCTGTAAACAGTGTTCATAATGTGATCTATATCAGTTCTCTGTTTGCGTAACAGATTGCTTGATTGTTTAAGATTAATTAACACTGATTCTAAGTGGGATCATAGTTTGAGTCAGGACTATGCGGAGCTGCGAAGACATTTATCTCGACTTTATCGAGGAATTAAACATTAGCAAGAATTTCAAAATGATTATTGTGCACCGGTAACCTTATCGTAAATTTAATACTTTAATGATGTCTGCTAAAGGGCCGACTTTGATAAAAAGAACCCGTGGTACCTGGACAAAGCCATCGCTCGGCGTCACCCACGGTTAGTTAAGCGAGCGACATGTCATCGATATTTTTTGCCCGGCTGATGTCTTTAACGAAATTCATGTCATTGGGTCCGATTTCTCTAAGATTAACTTTTTACATTATTTAACAAATAGATCGGACCCTTATACGCTCGAATATTCAGTTACATGGTTTAACACTTAAAAGGGCTTAACGACTCTAACATATCCTGCGGGTTACGATAAAAAAAGGCGACAAAAAGAGAATACTTCTCGTGTTTGTTTTTTAAAAGATGTCTGCTGAAGATAAGGTGCAGCGGCACTTTAATCCTCCAACCGTCCGATATTTGAAAAGGATATGATGACAACTTTTTTGTATTCTTTATCTAATAACCAATACTTACTTATTTCAAAGTTTGTCTAAATAGATAAATGAATATTACGTGTTAGCCGTGACTATTTAGTTACATGTCATTTACGTACCGTTTTGGAAACTGACAAAGCGACATTGCATAAGTGTGATAATTGTTTAATGCAAATGTAATGAGATGTTCAGATTCAACAACTTAATTGTATTAGATACGAAGTCCAAGAAATTATAGGTAGAGATGTATGTAGTAGGTATGTATTATATACGTAAGTTATCTTAACTTTAAACAGGCAAAAGGCGCAATCGATGTGTACTTAAATTGAATAAATTCTAACTGTACATTATAATTCATTTGTTCTTTCAATTAACTGCAACCATTAGGTAGAAGAATTTTCCGGCATTACAAACTTGTAACTTGTTGTTTCGTAATATAAAGTAGCATTTCTTTTTCCTCTTTTTAATCCTGATGAGGCTATTCATATTCCATTGCAACAGTTACTGGGTTTCTTCAAGCTACACGCCTAATAATTTACAACAATGACGTGCCTTGAACCATTTAGTCTTCTTCGTCCTAACCCTAGCGTTGGAGGCCGACTCAGCTACACTTAAGGGTACACTAGTCGAAAATTCTTCCATACAAACGTAGTCTGGCTTTTACTCCACTGTTTGACGATGTACGTTCAAAAAAAATATGATATCAATTTGTCTCATCATTATCTAGCCCTGTATGGAAGCAAAATGTTAAAAATAAATTGGCTTGAAAGTTATGAACTTCGAAAGTTCCATATTTTAACACTAATTTTAACGCATCTTTGGGCGCAAATAAGTACCATAAGAAGAAGGAAAATTGAAAAACGGCCTCCATACAGGGATAGATTAGTAGGTCAACAATGCATATAATTTTATTTTGAACAGATACATTCAGTCGTTTTTTCATGATATCCAGACTCCCAGAGGTCTGTTTATAAAATTTCGCGCGCTCGTTTTCGTTCTAAATCATAATCCATTTCGCTACAAATTTGCAAAAGTGTGTATTCGTACGCGTACTAGCTACTTACTGCTCATAACAGCATCTATCTGTTCCGCACGTGTTGTCGGTTGATATAACACGCATTTTAACCCCGCGCACAAAATAGTTCGTGCCGTCGTATAGTGTAACCTTAACGGAACTTTTCCAGTGCTAATTAACAAGAACTTGAAGATCTTCTATTTTTACAACATGGCTCAGGTGCTTATTTAAAACTACATTGAAATTATCATGCGATTATTTCATAAAACAAGTGACACACAATACACAATCATAACGGAATTTATTAAGATAGTTATGAACAAAATCAGGCTTTTTAGAAATCCGTTCCTCAAAAGGAAATAAGGGAACCTTTAACACTTCGTTGTCCGTAAGTCAAGACCTTTTTTCAGTAAAGCGAGGAAGTATCAAGTTGAAATGAATGCCCACTGAAGTCGCAATCCCATAGAGCTGTGAAAAAATCAAACTTCTAATCAGCGCAATGAAAAGATACGGCCGCTTATACCGCATAATTCTGACAAAGGAATCAAAACATATAGGGAACTTCCCGTTGACCTAGAATCATGAGTTTGGCAAGAAGGATTTTTTATAGCACAAGTAAAGGAAACATTACGATAAGTGTAGATTTCTACAAAAAAATGCGACTATGAACTTATTTGCAGTTGGTAAAATGACCGCAACCTATGTCATTGCATGAAGACAACAGTTTCCCAATGGCAATGTTTAGTTTGTCCATCAATCCATTTTATATTTTCGTAAGAGCAATGTTCAGTGCTTTCATTGTTTATGAACTGTAGTAATCTTACCAATTTCTTTAGCTAAATGTAGCTGTTTGGTCGGAACCCTCGTTGCGCGAGTCTGACTCGCACTTGGCGGTTTTTTTCTTCAAATTGCACAAAGATTAGCAACAGAGCCAAATATTGCCTGTGTGTATAACTACGCGGCGTCTACGCGCTCCTTCACACTAATAAGCGGCGTCTACGCGCTTCTTCACACTACTCGGCGACTACGCACGCTCCTACACACTTTACCCAGCCACTCTATACGCGCGAATATGATTCTAATGTATATTCTTCAATAATAAAATATATTTTAAAGAATTCATTTGCAAAATAGGAGCATTAACTTTGAATATGTTTAAAAAGAGGAACAAATACATTGTTCGATTATTTTCCAATTTGTCATTTAAACACGTTTTGATAGCCTTTTTGAGACTGCGGTTTATATTCGCTGAAAATGAAAATACAAACTGTTGTCTACGATTTAATAGTAAAATGTATTTTTAGAGACTCGATAATCCTAGTACATCACTTATTTAGTCATGCACCGCACATTAGGTAGACGCGTTTGATTCAATGACACTGACAGAATCAGCACCAGTATAATGCAATCATATTCGTTGTTTCACGCTGGTTTTAGACGTATCAAATTCGGCATCCAAATTTGAACTTTATAAAGCACTTTATTTTTCGTTCTTTTTTTTGGGACAATCCCACAGCACTATTCCCAATCCACTGCAACTCCTGAAAGCCAGAATCAACAGTGGCGACCACCAGAAAAGCGCCGAGGCAATGAAGTTCGACGAAGTTCCAGAGAATCAATTTAACTGTCTTGGATCCCGCAACGAAAGTAATCAGAAAAGAATAACGGAGGAGTAGTAAAAAAGAAAAATTACGTTCATCATTTGCTTAGTATTTTCCCAAGTTTATTGTGGTCGGTTTCCAGTCTCACCAAATACAACTAATTGCCAGTATTTTACAACTGCCTTTGCCTTTACAGTCCAGTTAGGCACTGGATATCGCGATACCTTGGCAAGACTGGTTATCAGTTTGTCAAGCTTTTGACTACCCTTCTACCAAATGACTGTCAAAGATCTACAAATGGGAGTCGATACCAATAGTAGGCAATGGTTGGTCACCCATCCACAGACCGATCTAGAAAAAATTATAATGTGATTTTTTATTTCGTAGACTAAACTGACATGAAAGTTAATCGAAAATCGAAGTAGGTCGAAAATGAAACTATTTCACGGCATAAAAAAATAATTTGTTTAGAAACTAGCGGCCCATATTTAGTTTCTACTCATTTATGTCAGACTTAATTTTATCGATTGCATTTATTTTATTGTCGATTTCATATTTAACACAATAAAAGTTCATGTACTATGTGTATGAATACTGTTATATTTAAATATATTACGTTTATATTCATAAAACATTTATTTACACCAATTAGTAAAAATAAATTCAGGAGTCATGTCACATCGATTCGATGAATCACTTATGATTGAGCCTTACCTACAACACTATGCTCCGTGCTTGCAACATTTTAAAAAAATAAGGTCAATAGCAGCTGTCAGTTTAGTCCACGAAATTAAAAATCACAGTATAGCTTATCCTTCTGCTTATTTAGCTGTTAACATCACTCATAAAAATACCTACTAAGAGAATTAAATCACACAATTGTTAGTGTACTAGGTACAGAATGAATTTGTAATTGCTAAAGAGATTTTGTGTTCCAATTGTAGAGCGATCAAATAAGTAAAGTATGCCTAAGTAGATAAACAATTATTATGTCGTTTCACTCACCAGACACTAGTATCATTTGAACGGATTGAATCCCTTTTAAGCACCGGCGTCGATTTCAGCCGTTGCCCCCATATAGATCGATATCATCTCTATTACCATAGTCATTAGGTCGAATGAGTGACGATACTATGGGAACACCTACCAACTCTAGAACCTACATAGGCTACATAGGTACACTATATTACTGAGCAAGGATTAAATAACTATGCAGGGTATGTAATGTAGGTAATGCAGGGATTCGACGTTTAACGGCTTCGGGATTACCTCAATAATTCCCTCAACACAACTAATGTTTTTAGCCTGTCGCTGTCGCGGGGGGTTGAATGAGGGCTCAGCGATGCTATAGTTCGTCGAATAGTTCGTATCCATAGCGACTGACGTGGCAATGGCTGTGTTTGGCGTGTTTAGGGCGACCGAAGCCATACTTCTGGCAGACGGGTCATAGCTCCAGCTTAAAACGTCCACAGTCAACCGCGACGTGAGTTTACTAGGCTTATGGCGACAGACCCGCCTCTTTACACAACTTAAGGTCAAGTCACACTATTTCTATCAAAATATTTTATCAGATGAGACGCTGAAGTTGACTGATCAACCAGGTATCAGTACTTGCTTAAAAGAATTGAGTAATTTGATACAGAATTAAGACGTGTTCATTTGTATAATATAGGTAGTAAAACTAGATAGATAATTTTATACAAATAAGTTACACAAAGGATACAATAGAAGTATTAATTGATTTTCTTTTAAAAAAAAATTGACATGGAGTTGTATCAAAACGACATTTCTCGGTTTCTAATCCCATTGAAAACACAATGAATGTTGGACGGTTGGGACCATTTTTCATTCCAATGGCAAATATTTAGAAAGTTATTTAGGTAACCGCGTGTGGGTCCGCACTGTGCTCAATTAAAAGGACGATCTAAACTCGCGTTTCTGGCATTATGTTCGGACAAGAGCCGGATGTTTATTTTGTGACCGCGTTATCGATTCAGGTAGTTCGGCGAATAATAAATCTATAACAACAACAATGTGTCCGCCCTGTCGGATCCCATTGTGATTTATTCAAAATGCTCAATCGCATCATATTAGTTATACTCGTAAAGAAGAATTAATAATGTAGATATTTTTTTATTTTTTATTAAAGTGCCCTTAGCGTTTCGAATTTTGCGTATCGTCCCTGCAAGCCCTGACGATATAATAGGCACGCCCAAGGTTACTCTTGATGCTCACCCCTTTTCACACAATCGTTAAAGGCTCGTTTATTATCCATCAATTATTTTATAATATGCTAATTTTATTTTAGCTGTCCATTATGAACTTTTTGTCGATCAATTTATGGTACCTACATTAACTACGTGAGCATATCACAAGTGCATTTAAAATTGTTATATTATATCATGCTTTGCGACTGGCTGTGCGCACGGAGGCCTCCAATTTATATATTTACATACATCGCGTCTGCAAAAGCGAATGGGAAACGCGCCATAAAGGCATTTCAAAATTTACAACTTACAGAGCACCATCTCGACAGCCTCCAACAGTCCGCCGCCGGCGCAGGCGGGAATGAGTGCGGCGGGTGGCGCGGGAGCGGCCGCGCGGCCCGGCTCGCCCGCGGCCGCGGCCCCGCGCTGCTGCGACACCGGCCGCCCTATATTCCAGGACCCTATCACCGGACAGACAGTCTGCTCGTGTCAATACGAGTTTCTCAACTACCAGAGACTCGCTTCCGGCGTGCCCCTGTCTATGTACAGTGCCCCTTACTCAGACGCCGCAGCGGCTACAGCTGCCGGCATGGCGGCTTATTTTCCCGCTTTAGCAGCTGATCAACCACCCTTTTACACCAATGCTGTAAGTATGAATATTTAATTTAATTAATTTTATCTCAATGTTTCCAACATATTCAATAGTTGTCGGTAGTTGTGGCAGCAATAGGTTAACTCTCATTTTAACACTTATCTCCATAACCGTTACAGACACATCATTAGTTTAGATGGGTTGACAAACTAATTATCTAGCTTTTTTCCACCAAAATATATAGAAGTGATGTTATGACAGTAAAAAATGTGCTTTTCAGTACCTTTATACTTATTCATAATAATTTGAAGTTTTTGTTGGAAAGGGAAAAGAACATTCAGAACATAATAGATTTTAACGAGTATGTTATAAATGTTCACATTAAAATAAATAATAGTGTACACAACAATGTATTATTAAAATACAGATATCAATCTCTATCTGAATTCAAATGTTTAAGTGCTAATTAACGTCGAAAATATAGGATTAACAGGTATTTGTCATATGAAAAACCGAAACAACTTCATTTTCACACAAAGAGCTAAACTTAGGTAATAATCTACCGCCTACATCACTCATTTAGTAATTAAATAAACTAAAGGGTGATAACATAATTTGACCGAGTTTTCAATACAACGCGGCCAATTCCTTCGGTTGACATAATAATCAGACACTAGTGTTGCAACCAATATGAATTAAGGATATCGAACAAACATTAAATTTATTCTGTGCTTTTTGCCGTCACGAATACGGGTCACTTAATGCTCGTCGTCTCTTAATATCCATCGCATTACAAATCACTTTTTTCAGCAATCTATCGATACGAAATGATGAATTCATGATTTAAATATTTCGTATAGCATAGTTATATCAAATACAAGTAAATTAAAGCTGCAAAGCAGGCTTGTTTATAGATTCCTTAAGAAATATTGAGTTGCAAAGGTAAAGTTATGTTGATATTAGAAGAATTACACCCGATTTTTTATTTAAGTATTTGAAATTGTGTATTTGTCAAACTCTATTTAAGCCTGAAAACCCTTCAAAATTTGGCATTTAAGTAGGGTTTAGAAATCGGCCGACACCCTGTTTATCGGTAAGTTTTCAATATTTGTACAAAGAAAAAGCATTAATACCGAATTTTGATCAGGACTTCTGAGGCGTGAGTACAGTAAAATTGATACTGTATCACAAACTCAGGTAGGTACTGAGTAAATAATGAGTCATGTATTAATTTTATGGTATAATGTACAACTACTGCTAGTCCACTTTATGAGTGGCCGATGTGGCTGTGACCAGCCTAAAGTAGGTACCTACATACTTGACAAAACGAGTTTAGTTGACAGGTTTCTGTCCTATCTAGTCGATACCAAACAACCGAGTAATTTAATATTTTATTGTTTTAGTAATGACGTAGGATTTTATTGAAGAAATAAATAAAGTTTACCTATACATACGTATATTCTTTCAAGATAGCATGACCTTAGCTCTCTAGATGGTTCTATGTCCGCCAGAAAAGATGGGTCGTTACCCATCTTAAATAGCATCTTATAATTGTTGACCAAAGGTTTTTCGTTAGGACTCTAGGTTCCCAATCTGAACTTCAAATCCTATACCCCAAAATACTGTTTGTTGTTGTTAATTACCTACTTACCTACATCAGGCTTAATATGAAGTTATTCTTATTTCATATAACATAAACCATCTAAGCTTATTAACTATGACTTAAATTAATTACGTCCACAAAAGCTTAAAAACCCATCGCCGCTGTAACCGAGATATCATCTACTAAACCAAAGGGATTATATTCCTATCTTCATCTATGACAGAAGAGCTTTAATTCCATTTTTCTTCCACTTCCAATTACAAAAGGTATTACGTTAAAATAATTAGGATACGTTGTCAAAATATTACGTTAGAAAGGTTCTTATAAGACTCTCGCGCAGTGTTAAGTAAGCACCACAATAAGGTTTACGATATAAGTAATAAACACATATAAATTTAAATCGTAATCCGTTGATGTATGTTCTTTTGTCCATGGAACCAAAAAAGTTGGACTGGACCAGGGTTTGCCTTCATATGTGAAACATTTTCTTTTAGAGGATCCATATTGCATTTTTAACTGATTATAAATTTATAATAATAACATTATCTATATCGAAAATGTCTCAATGTAATTGCTAAAGCGATGTTTTTGTAAAACAGGCATTAACATAAAACTACAATCGCTTAAAATAATACAAAATTCTATTGATAAAATGCACTCCGTCTTGTGTGCCTGCGTGTGTGGTGTGTGGGTAGTGACTTTTCATATTGCATTTTTAATTGTTTATAAATTTATAATAATAACATTATCTATATCGAAAATGTCTCAATGTAATTGCTAAAGCGATGTTTTTGTAAAACAGGCATTAACATAAAACTACAATCGCTTAAAATAATACAAAATTCTATTGATAAAATGCACTCCTTGTCTTGTGTGCCTGCTCAAACGTGTGTGGGTAGTGACTTTGAATGATAATGATCATAACAACATGAAAGTAGCCACGCTACGTAATATATGACGTGTAGTAAAACTTTTGGAGGAAGGTGTTAAAAGCCGTGAACGTGTCCCGGCAGATGATTCAATCATTCATGAAGATATGATCGTACATCATCAGTGGCGAAAGTGTTAACTCTGCCCGACGCCTTCAATGGGATCCTGCCTCACACCGTTTTTTTAGTTAACGCCTTTTATTTTGTCTATAATTTATTATTTCATCCCGGCTCGTAGGGTATCCGTGCGCTGTAGACTCGTTTTTATACTTCTTTGTTTGGACTTTTTAGGTGTCGGATTATAACGTGTTTGTTTACACTTTGAAGCCTAAATCTAACGCTTACTGTAAATAGAAAAACGTTTATGAGACAAACGAAATATTTGAAGTGTCAAAATATTTTATAGCACGCTCGATCTAATCGTTTCCATTTGCACATGTGGGATATGGACCGGAAGCTAACGCTATTATTATATTAGAATAATAATATAAAGTTCCCAAGTAATATACTAAAATAAATCATCGATTTGCGCTACCGCTTTTAGTAGATTTGTGGTTAATGTCCTCTGTAATTTATGGTAATTATATCATCTATGGTATTGTAATCAATGGGTTTTAAGATTTATTCAAAAGTGTGTTAGCAGACATTAATAATTTTACAATGAATTATTGTGTCACTAATTCTAGCTAGACATGAAGAAACATATTGAAATATTATCCTTACTGATATTGTGGGTACCAATTTTATACCCATATTTATAAATTCACCACCTAAGTTAGATTGTAATATCAGACAAGGCTATCTGAATTACCTACCACTTTAGTAAAACTTAATGCTCCCTTCAACATTAATCATATCTTGACTGTAAAAATACGTAACCAATCATTTTTTTAAATCCGTCCAAAGCTGTGTATCTACTTAGTACCTTTGTCGACTCGACGACATTTGAACGCTACCTGAGCTTGCGTGTCAACCACATCGCTCACCGGATTAACTTATACCTTCCATAAAATATATACCTACTGGCTAGTCCAACACACAAATGTTAATGGGATTATAGCTAGGTTCCATTAAACTCATAATGTTGATAGGTACCAATAAAGATCACGGGCAAATTTTCGTGTTCAAATAATTGTTTCGTTAAGACCAATACGTCTATCAATCATTTCGTAAACTTTTAAGTAGGTAGGCGATCAATTTATCTATGGAATTAAAGAAGACAATATTTCTGAGGACCTAAATACTAAAAAAAAACATGTCACACAATATTATGGGCCTCAGTTATAACTGCACTAGTTTTTTAAAGGTGGATCAAATTGCTGAACACAAATGAAGGACATGACTAGTGTTTCTACCTGCTGGTCTGTGGACCGTTACATTAATATATAGTTGTTTATTTCTATACAACAAAATTGCGCGATCAGATTACTCATGGGTACAAAATGTGTACTTCCATACAAACTTTCATCCTATTTAACTCACTTTAGAGGGTGAAGTGTGAAAAGTTATCCGTGTAAAAAAATTCAGGCGCTAGACCCAACGCTTGAGGCCGTGCGTAGTCTGTTACTGAATATTAAGATATTTTTATTATTTAGTAAGAAAAAAAAATGGAACAAGTGTTTCCCACCGTCAAAGAATTGGTATTTTAACTGTCAAACGCCTACGATGGATGGGGTCATACAGAAGCAACAGCGCAGTAGGCACAATAAATCTACGTAGCCGCAGATTCGCGTTACGGCGTAGTCCGATTATTATTTGAAGTAACAGAAAACTGGAATTATATCACAAAGGTCGCAGCAACAAAGACCGACAGCGCGACTGGATTACGCTGTCGTACTTGAGTAAAATTTATTATCGGATTTTCGATTCGGCCACCAATGAAGTTGTTGGACAACAAAATCTTTTGATAGATTTATCCTGGCTGACCGCATTAAGACTCGGTCCTGAGTTATTTTTAATGTGTCGCTATAAATTTTTGGACCCTTAGTGACAGTCGTGCTTTTTTACACGGTCTCTGCTGCACAACTTTAATAACAAATTAATCATAATTTTAAAACCGATGTTTGTTTAAAGTGGAATGAAACTTTCTCAAATATAGATGTTTAAAACTTTCAACCATTTAATGCTTCCTTTTATATTATAAGAATAAAAGTTCAACAACTACAAAACAAAAAAGAGATACTTACATTTGTCGATCGAAAGATGATTGATGCACTCGTCTCCTATCTTTGCCCATTAAGTAATAATAGTTAAGGCCGAAACGCTAAAACGATCGATCAAGAATCAATCCGACGAGGATAATTTTAGTAATGGATTACGTTAAAGCTACCGGAAACGTTGAAGGAGAATATAATGTAGTTATTACAACAGCAACGGTGTGTTTTAATGATATAGCTGTGGACTTATGATTGCGGTTTGTAAAGTTCTCGGTCCGACCAATTTTATTTTTTATTTTTCTAATTTTTCCCATTGTTTCAATACACTTATTCAATCTATGCTCTTGGGCTTCATATCGCTCAAAATTTAACGGGGTTGATTTCAACCCACTTATTTTTGATTCCTTGTTCGTCGGTTAAAACATGAACCACTCGATAAGTTGGAATCCTTATAGTGTCACTTATATCACGTAGTTTCCATCTTCAGTCTTCTAATTCCATTTTGTGTTTTTTCCAAAGATTTCTGGCGTGGTGGACGTGGCACGGATTCATCTAATCTTTTATCCAAGTTTTTCTTGATTTGGCTTGGTGTCATTTTTTTCTGACGAAATATTTCATCACAGCTCTAATTTCACTGTTTTGCCATTTCTCGGACGAAAAGCACATTCGCTCAAACAAAAAATTGTAAACGCAACCTATCAAAATGATTCTTGTCATACGATTACAATAAGAATATACGAAATCACGAAGAGGCTGACAATATTTTCAAACCGCCAAGATTTTTGCTGCCTACAATTTTCCGATAACAACATGTTAACCAATTTTTTTATAACATTGTAGAGATATTTTGCATATCAAATTAAGCTGTTGTATGTTTTTTTTTCATCCATAGGCTGCAGGGATCGAACTTAAAGAAAATCTTGCAGCAAGTGCAGCAACCTGGCCTTACCCAACCGTCTACCACCCGTACGATGCAGCCTTCGCTGGATACCCATTCAACGGGTAAGTTTAATCACATTTTGACATACCTAGGAGTTGGCTTCAACTCTCAATAGACGGTGTCGAGTAGGTATCTACTCCACAGATCCAAGGAAGAAGGTCCCTTACACTTATCTTACTATAATATTTCCTATTATAAAATCTTACGTATTATAAAATTCAAGTCCGTCAGTAATTGGGCGCACGGTTGGCGCAGTGGTTGAGCAATTGACTGCTGCGCTGCGTGTCGCGGGTTCGATTCCCGCACGGAACAAAAATTTGTATGACCTACAGATAATTGTTCCGGCTCTGGGTGTTTGTGTATGTGAGTTTATATGTTTGTAAACGCACCCACGATACAGGAAGAAATTCCTAGTGTGGGGCAAAGTTTTAAAAAAAAAAAAATAAAAAAAAAAAAAAATAAAAAAAAAAAAAAAAAATTGACATTGTTGTCATTGTCAGCATTTGGCAGCTATGTGCCTGGCATAATTAATTTTTGAGTAACTGACGCTGCGAGCAAATATCGATACTCGGCCGTCGACAATTTACAGATAGTCCCCTAACGGCTCCAATATCAACAGAGTAGACGTGAAAGCCTCTAAAAAGAGGAGAACACTGACGTTAAGGCTAAAATCGATGCTACGCCCAAACTACCCACTGTCACTCTAGATTTCCTGTTCATACCACTAATGCTCTTTTTGTTGCGCTTTTGTCCCGTTAAATAAAACTCGAGTCTCTGTACGTTTATAGAAAAACAAACGTCAACTGTACCTGAGATTTTTTAACTTTCCACCCATCACGAAAAAATTGCGACGCGAACGTTCGCGCGGTATCTTCAGAGAACCCAAGAATAAATGCGTATAGATTATATTTTGGATTATTTTGAATTATTTTTCATGAAAGCAAAAATTTATAAAAATAGGGCAAATTACTGTTTATGATAATTAAGAATTACTTTTTATACAAAACTAGTTTTTTTAATGATTTTTGAGATAAACTAAGACTAAATATTACAATAAGATAGATATCAACGAAAAGAAAATAAATAGTTTCATTGTTTATAAGTGAACTTATTGGACGTTATCGGTGCATAAATAAGGCTTGGATGAGTTGGTATTTTTTTTTAAATACTTGATTTATTTATAAATTCAACGCCCCCTTTACTTTTGTTATTAAAACCTATTATTTTTGGCAACTTTAACGGATAATCAAAATTTTCTACGTCACCATCCACAGCAAGAATTTTATTATTTTCTTCTTCTAACCCTTATAATAAGTTTACGCAGTCTGTCGACTATATTTCTATTACTATAACTGGCCATGAACAAAAAGAAACAATAATATAAATATTATAACAAAAAAATAGCTGTGCAATTTTACTGAGGCCATCACGCCAGTCGTTGCGTGAGGTTCTCAGAACCTTGTGCAGAAGCACACGTAAATATCTCACAGCACCTGCACCCAGACTCAGTACCACTAGCGTGAGCATCGAGTATGATCCTTTTTAGGAAGCTGCGTAAAGTAAGGGATCTGTGGACACTTTATAAGAGTAATAAGAATTTGCAGTTTTTTTAAATCTGGGCTTTCAAATTTCCTACACGACGAGTCGAGTGTTAAGTTTAGTTGCCAGTAAACTACACACAGAGTCATCTCTATTTCTAGACGCACGTTTTACAAATATGTCATTATTCTTTTTTAAGTACCTACCAACAAAGATTTTGCAGATCTGTATCCCTGAACTGGCAATAGATTCCGTATGAAAGTGCCCATGTATTGTATACCTACGTATTATAACTTTCACAATGTAATCAACAATTAAAGCCCGGAAAAAAATCTGCTGTTCTTCACATTTTGGAACTAGATTTTTTTCTTGTTATAGAATCGATACAGTAGTAAAAGTTGAACAAATTCATGAGTAGATACTATCACGCCCTGAAAAATATTTCAGGGCGTGGCAATAGCCAATGAATAAATAAATAATTGTCCTCTTAATACTAATAAAAATTCATCTGTTAGTAAAACAGGCAGTGACCTGTTTGATAGGTAAGAATCAGGATTAAAATCTTCAGTTGTTATTGCTAAAATCAGGTCTTCTTTAAGTCCTCCCTGTTTGAACTCACAAAATAAGAAAAAGTAAATTAGAACAGAATAGTTACCTAGCTATCCTATTTTGTATTTAAGAATTTGACGTACCTAACTACGTCCAATACTTCATTACTGTCTTATTAAAATTAACCGTTACACTCAAAGGTGAAACAACATGTTATCAGCATTGTCACGCAATTGAGGGATAAAGATTAAGGTTCTTTTACTTCGAATTCATTAAGTAGGAGTTAAATATTAGTATATAATAAAACAGATATGTATTGATATTAATTAAGACTGCGTTTTAAAAATATTACTAGTAAAGTTATTACAATTATAAACTAAAAAAAGGTCTCCATGTAATGCAAGCATCAAATACTACCTTATGTAGCTTACGACGACATTGACGTAAGTAACCAGATACTTGGACAGAGGAGTGTAGGTGTCGAGTATCGATGTGTATGCCCGGCCCCGCGGGTGAGCTAATGGTACACAGGGTACAAACGCACACATACGTCAGAAATCTCATTTAGCTTACTGTACATCAGCTTATGAAGTACAGTAAGCGCAGTATTGTTGTTTATAAAGCAACTTCTACTGAGAGATGCAGCTACAACACCTTACTATTAAAACTTTAAAGATATTTGAGAAGTTGAAAAGCATTGCAAACATATATTTTAATCATAAAATAGATTCAGGAAGCGGTAGATGACGCTACTATTAAAAACATTTTCCTATTTACATATTCTTTATGCATTACCGAAACGTAATCAAAATCCGTTAAACCCCTTAACAGCAATACATTAGCCAGATATCGTTTTTTTTAAATAAATAGGTAATTCTTGTGGAGTCTTTTGATGTGTGTATATTATCCTAATCAGCGCAAACGTACCTATGTAGATAGGATTTGATACAGTCAACACGCTTATGTAAACTGATAGCGGCAAACCGAAAAGGTTACAAAACATGAGTTTATTCGATAATTATGAATGTTGAATCAGATTATCGAAACTGTGTCCGTATGTGGGCGTACCGTAAGTACACAAAACCAAACCTTTAAGTGCCGAAAATAGGGAATGATCGCCGACCAACATTCCAAAAAAAAACGTACATTTAGGCTATTAATAGGTGTTATGGCTGGGAAATGAAACTATCTATTTAGTGATAACGATATTAATATTCAAAAAAAATAAAAACAGGTAACATTGTATTCCAAGTGAGAGGACAATGTCCAACTCGACTCCACCTAGAATCATCAAATAAATAGTTATGTAACTCGTAGCTTCCTTTTGATTTAAATTAACCTAGGATTTTTCCGTTGGCGTTTCATGGGGACCGAGTCGAATGGAGATCCTTTAAACAGACTTGGACTTAGGCTTAGTTATCATCTTTAGGTGTGGTGACATTAATTGTAAGTTATTAGTGTACTGATGGAAAATAATAAGAGAACAATTTTTATACTATTTTGGTGAATTTAATTTGTGCAAATGTGTCACTTATCTTATTATCACTTAATAATTATATTTTAAATGATAGCGATCGAAAAACAAAGCTTAGATTGTATTGGATAGCTTATGTCAATGCAACAACGACGCTACTTTTAATGTTGGTGCTGTTAACGATCAGTAGCCTAAATAGGTACTTAGGCTACTGATCGTTAACAGCACCAACATTAAAAGTATCTACTTAGATATGGTTTAAGACTGAAACACACTTATTTATCGTGGCGTGGCGTGGCGCCTTAGGACGCAGTTCATTGGCTACAAAACTTGTGTTATGAGATAGGCTGAAACAGAGTCGTTTGATTGGTGGATCCCGCACCATGCTACGCCACGACACCTAAGTGTGTTTCCTTCTTCAAATATAAATGTTTTTTCTATGCAAGGTTTTGACAAGGTATAAATCATTATGATTCTAATCAAATTCCATTAGTTAGAACACTGTTAAAAGCCATACAGCAAAGACCGATCTTATTGCAAAATGTAATCTAATATCTCTATCTTCGGTCGCCATTCCATCAGAATTTGAACCCAAAATTTCATCAGTTTGAATACTTCACGTGGGTGCATGTTTTCACCGTTGCCGTGATGGCCTTTTGAAGTGCAACATCTATTTTATTGTAATATTTCGATACCAATAGGCCTGTAAACATGACAAAGTGAATATGACGGTACCTATAAGGTCTGTTTCGAGCGCTCCACCCTAGAAGGTCTATCGAAAATCTGTTTAAATGTAAAGTAGGTACTACATACTACTGCATAGTTGTTCAGCCTCATTTGATGATAAACCTTCCGGAAAACAAGGATACAACAATTCAACCACTTGATTACTATGTAAGTAATTTACAATGTTTTACATTCAATGGAGCAAATTAGTCTTGAAGAATGTGCACAATGTGGTGTGATGTTGAGCTAGCGTGGCCCCCCATCGTCTCACGGAGGCTTTATGTCCACCAAGATACTCTATGTCGATAATTGTTCAATTTACAAATACAAATAATTTATTAATCCTTCACAGGTATGTACAAACATCTGGTAAATGAAGTGCTCTTTTAGGCAAAAATAGCCTGTAAAAGAGCACTTTACTCTTCCAAAACATATTTAATATAATAAGTACCTAACGTAACGAAACTTTTACAATTTTGAGTATAACAGAATTCAAATCAGGCTAAAATCTAATAAATAAAAGAATTGTAAAAATTAAATCAAATGAAAAGAATTAAAATTAAGATTCCAAACAAAGTGAAAATGAAATTTAATCTTCATAATTAGTTAACACATACAATGCCCATCACACAGCTTATGGGTTGTACAATAGTGCGTCCGTGCGCTTACGATTAGGTTCGTCAAATATCTTTTTTTTTTATCCTTAGTACGTAGGATTTGCACATAAAATACTGCTATTACTCAATCGTGGCTTTTTGCTGGATACTTTTATTTTCAATTTCACATTTTTTTAGAGACAGATATATGTAGAAATTATCGCTTTTATTGTAATAATTCCACTACTATGCCTGCTAGAGATAGAAGCACTGGTCTAACTAAATACAAATTGATTGGTTAATAAATTTTTCATAAAGTTAATCTAGCACTTAATAATAATTTATTGATTAAAAACACTATTTTAAAAAACAAGTTTTTTTCGTATTCTTCTCAGCAAACCTTTTCATTTGATACCAAGCATGTAATATCATTGCAGTGCACAAAAAATAACTAGTCCACCATCTTGGGCCGTCCACCATATTGGATTTAGAATGACGTCACTTATCTAACCATGCATTGTGATCCAAACTTAACGTGTATGCAAAATTTCATCTTAATCGGTGGAGGATAACTGCTTTAAAATTCAGGTGCAAGATTTGACCCGAACACTCCTACATACATACAAACATACATACATACAAACATACTTACATACATTCATACATTGCAAGTTAATTAAAAGCATGTAAAATAAAAGAAACTGCCTAATTCAATAAGGTATCAAACAAATTTTCTTACTTAATTTTTTTAAAGACATGTAAATCCATTGAAGGTGTTTCACGCACCAAACAAAAGGCAAAAAATAGGGAATCTGCAGTTTAAAGAAAAAGTCATTACAGTTTTTGTAACAGAAACACTTCATTAGTTTCACGCCTTGGAACTTAACAAGATTTTTTTAACGCTAATGTCGCGGCATACCTATTGATCGTATAGCAAGAATACGAAAGCTAATACTATCGTGGCATCGTTCTCATGAACTGTTTTTGCTACGTGCTCATCGCGCCACGTCGGTAATTATAATTAGCAATGGTTTCATGTCAATGTGAGGGGAAAACATTGTTTTTCAATCACATTTAGAACACATAAACTAGCCTTAAACGATATCTAACCTGTATTCAAACGACAGGTGAACATTATAAACAAAATTGCATCAATTAACAAAAGGAACGAGGAATAGATAGTATTTGTAGTATATTAAACTTTAGTGTTTTGATATGTCCTCCAAGTAAGTATAAACCACTAATAAAGTTAAAGGAAGTTACATAAACTTGGAAATGTTGCGTTGTTTAGTGTAGAACATGTTGATTATTTTTTGTTTAACCAATTCTACACAAAAACAGGTCGTGGATATAAGTTAATTAGCGGGTTTATAACGCGTTAATAGATTACCGCCGTTGTTAACTATATGTAGAGAGAATGCTTTGATTTATACGTTTTTAATTGCACCGCTGTGCACTGATGCCGCGCTAACTTCGCCGAATGAATATAGATTACGTGATTGGAACTAACTTTAGACGTTCTTCTACCGCAACGAAACCCCTCGTTAATTTGAATTAGTAATTTAAAAACATTTTGTATCCTCTATTAGGTTGTATGCCGCTGTATTGGAAGTATTTATCGTTCGCTGTAAAACAGTAATTGGCTATAAAAACGTATCTGTGGTAAATAGGATTGCTAATAGCTACATTTACTTTGCACAGTTCCGGTATACGTATTAAAAAGTGTGATAATGAAGAGCCGCTTGTTGTGTAGTATTTCAATCATTTGCTAAATCATAATAAATAACGTTAACGGTACGCTGGTACCTACTACAAGCGCAACATGGATACGTAAGGTGCCAATTATATTCGTCATTAACGATTGCTGTAACTTGATTAAGTTTCTCAATTTCTAGCGAGATGAATTGATGTATTTTCTCTCTTTTTGACTTTCATCTGTAAAGGAGTAGAGATTCTATTTTAAATATTGGGCATTTGTTATGTACGTATCAGTTAATATTCACTATAGCGTTACATTTTATTTTTAATTATTATCCGTTTTTGACTGTAATAAGTAAAGAATATAATGACAAATTTCCATAAAATCTCGGGTGTCGCATGTAGCATCTCAAACTGAAATAAAAGGAAAACTACACCAAACCGTTATTTTTTATTGGCATGAAACGTGTTTAATTTACTTAGCACCGTTTATAGGAATTGACCCCAAAACAAAAAAACCAAGAGTATAGAAAAAATGCATTTAACAGTCTGACAACAAATCTACCGATCTCTAGGTACTTTGGTAGATAAAGAAAATTAGTTGTTTTTGATCTTGGTGGCAATTCTCTCACTCAAGTGGCATTCGATGTCAACGAAGGCGATAGTCGACATGTCAATATGTAAGGATCACGTGATTTTTCGATATCGCTTGTCAATCCCATACAATTTTGCCTTTTTGACAATCGCTATCGATGATCGAATGTCACTTGCCTCAGGTCCATTTGTCTACCTGATTAGTGTGAGTTTCAACCTTGTTAAAGTTTTCAGTTAGTTAGGAAGGGTGTAAAGAGAAGTATGGAAGAAGAGGATATAATTCACCGCCCTTAGCTTTATTAGTTCAGTTGAAAAATAAAAGTGTGAAGACTGACCTGTTTAGCTGCAAAAGTCATAAAAATAAACTGCCAATTTTAGACTAGGGGTCGACCGGTCGCCAATTTTTGATGGTACAGTAATTATTGATCAAATATGCAATACCTAATGCTCACGTGTATATTAGTAGAATATTTTTGAAAGCTTTTTTGTGCATTGTGTTCGCATTTGAAAGAGAGAAACTCTCTCGAAGCCGCCATACAATACATTATATTTTGTGTATGTCGCAGGTTAAGGGTACACTAGTCGACGGCACGAACTATTTTGTGCGCGGGGTTTAAAATTCATACTATATCAACCGACAAAACATGCGGAACAGATAGATGCTATTATGAGCAGTAAGAAGCTAGTTCGCGTACGAATACACACTTTTGCAAATTTGTAGCGAAATGGATGATGATTTAGAACGAAAACGAGCGCGCAAAACAGACCTTTTTAAACAGACCTTTGGGAGTCTGGATATCATGAAAAAACTACCTAATGTATCTGTTCAAAATAAAATTATTTGCTTTGTTGAACTACTAATCTATTCCTATATGGAGGCCGTTTTTAAATTTTCCTTCTTCTTATGGTACTTATTTGCGCCCAAAGATGCGTTAAAATTAGTGTTGATATATGGAACTTTCGAAGCTCATAACTTTTAAGTAAATATTTTTTTTACTTCCATACAGGGCTAGATAATGAAGAGACAAATTGATATCATTTTTTATTTTGAACGTATATCGTCAAACAGTGGAGTAAAAGCCAGACTACGTTTGTATGGAAGAATTTTCGACTAGTGTACCCTTAATGACAAAATTAGATTTTTGATCAAAAGCCTAGGCTTATGATTAAGAACTGGAAGATGACAAAATTATTACTTTATCAAACAAATATTATAAAGGCGAAAGTTGGTGAGTGTGTTTGTATGTTTGTTACTTCTTCAAGCTCAAACGTCTGGATGGAATCTGGATAAAATTTGGTACAGAGATAGATTATAGTCTGGAATAGCACATAGGATACTTTTTATCCCGGGTATACGTTCCCTTCGGATAATATTCGACATTCACGCGGGCGAAGCCGCGGGCAGAAGCTAGTGTTATTATAAACCTGAGAAAAGCCAGTTTTTTTTTTTAACAAAAACCTGATTTTGTTTAGGTTTATGATAAAATTTGAGCTCTTGACGCGATCGAATGGAAGATTATGACCCGGCTGCAGCAAGGATATGGTTATGTTTTTCGCGCGTATCTTGTATGTTTATATATCATGTATAACTTTCTTTATGATTTTTATAATTAAGACATCGTTAGATAGATCTCGACGTGTATTTAGATAAGTGACGTTAAGAATAAAAAACATGGCAGATTTTGGGCGCTTTATTGTGAGGTAACAATTTTTTCTTTCAAACCAATCAAGTGCTTTATCAAAATGAAGGGTTTTCAAGGTTTTACAAAAATTTATACCACGTATTTTTTAAAAGTCATACGAAAAGAAATTATAACTAAAAATTTGTAAAAAAAAGTGAATTTCAAATTAACCAAAAAACCTGACTGCTTAAGAAGTAAACAAAAAAGACGTAAAAACTATGTATAATTTTGTATTTTTCCGGTTTATGAACAACTAGCCTGGTTTTTGATCAAACACCTGATTTTGTCTTAAACCTGCGACATATATAAACCTTAAATCGATACATATAATCAATCTGTAGAGAAGTAGTTTTTATATATCGAAAATATTTCCAAAAAAATTGCCAGGGTGTTAAAGGATAACCAGCAGAACTCATTTCCAGCATTTTTGTAATTTTTTCTGTTTGTCGGTTTTTCAGTTTATCTCTTTGTCTGTTTATTTGTGCACGCATCACATTAAATGTACGAAACCAATGTAGCATACATAAAATTGTGCGTAACTTGAAGTATTACTTAGTTTTTATTTCATCGCAATCGGTTCACTCTATCAAAAGTTAGATGAATTTGGAGTGTTCAAGAAGTAGAATATCACAACACACGCAATTCAGATACTCGGACAGTGGAACTCCACATTCGATAGATGGCGTTGTGCATTAGACGTCATTTTCAGAATGGTGGTGTTATGATTCTCCGCGAAAGAATGACCCTAGAAAATGTTAGTAGGTAGGTAGGAAGGCAAGTAGGACAGTTGATGGGAGAGAAGCCGCAGGCAAAGCTAGTTTACCCTAAATGTGTTTATTTATGCAATTATTTCAGATACTAGGTATATCCATACACTACTTTGTATCCGAAATGCATTTATTTAATTTCTATTTACGTAAAACTAAATCGTTTAAATTTTTTATTAAATAAATGCATTAAATAAAACAGTAGGTAAATTAAATCAGATTATCAGAGACATTAGATTAAAATACCTAAACTCATTAAGACATTCAATTGGTTTAAGTTAATCTGTTGGTAAAAGCAAGTACCTTGATGAAATATAATTTTTATTTTCCTTAACGCAGCTCATCAGTCTTATAACAAATCATTACGCAAATCTCTCAAATAAATAAACTAGTATTGAACTATAATGGCTTTCAAAACTTAGTACAACACTTTTGAAATTGCAATTTCTCCTAAACTATAGAACTCCAGAGTTTTGAAATAAAAAATGTTTTACAGAAATCTCATCAACTTTCTTTGAATTTATAGTTTATTTTATTAGTAACGTTCTTAACTTAAAGTGGAAACCAAAAAATAACCTTTTTTTAATTTACTGGGCAACACAAACAACATTTATAAATATTAGTAGATATTTTTTGTAGATATGGTTTATAATCCATACCCTACTCTTTGAACTAGTAATTGTAGGTGCATTGTTAAATATGAAATTACCTAAACATGAATAACGAAGGTTGTATCGTATTTTAACTCCATAAAAAGAAAAATTAAAAAAAACGGAAGGCTTAAAATAATCACGGCAAAGATTCGGATAAGATAACATAATATATTGAAAAAAAACAGAGCTGGGTTCATTAACAATGCAATAAAAATACTGATGAGTACGATGATTGCGGCATCAAGTTTCTAGATTAGCATATTTCTTCAATTATTACCTTTTGTCCTGTAATATTACCTACTTACTCGTTTGTATACTAAGTGATAATTTTGAACGTAAGGTATTGGTTTGTTTAACTTTAGTAAAACTATTAACAATATCGTTCTAATGAATTTATGATTAGAGAAAAATAATAGACACCTAAAATTACATTCACATAATAATAAATAGTTGCAAATAAAACATCTGCCACTTTCAATTACAATTATGGACAGGAAGCTTACAAGTTTCGCCAAATAGCTTTGCAATCAAATACGCAACTGCCAATAACGAATAAATCACCATGTCAGTTGTAAAATAACAAGCGTTAAATAACACAATTAAAATGTTGTAAAACGTCGAGGGGCGTCTCACTAATAACGAGGTAATAGAAGGTTTTGAAGTGAGCCGAGCGAGTGGCAGGTGCGACTCCAGACAACGACTCTCTCCCGATGCGTATCTCACACCTTAATCACTCACGTCGGCAACAATCCGTAATGATATGTATGTACTAAATAAACACGAAAACGGACCATAATTAAGTACATTTAACTATGTTACCAACTTGAAAACGTGATAGAGCTGAATTAAACAGTTTTTTGTTGAATTTTTATTGCGTTTATCAGGGCTGACTCAGGTGCTTCTTGTTCACTAGGTTTTATTTTATTGTAGGTTTTAAGACTTAACAGATATAAATTTTAAATGCTTTTCTGTATTTATTGAACTATTTTAATTCTTGAATTTTACGTTTTTTTAGGCTTTTTAGGTACAAACGGTGAATAAAATAAATACCAAAAACAACAATCAATTAACGCTAACAAAGCGCCGTCGACGCTGAATAAAGCTCTATCCACACATAACAGGGCCGTGCCCGGGACGTGCACGGGACGTGGACGGACCGTGCCCCATCAGGGGCTCAAAAAAATATCGTTGGGTACATTTTATATGAACTCGTTCACACACATCCGTGCACGGGCCCGGGCACGTCCCGTGCACGGACGTGTGTGAACGAGTATGGATAGGATAAACCTTAAAATATTACCAAATAAAAACACGACAATTCATAAACTTGTCGAATAATGGATGTTTCGAACTTGCCGCGTCTCTGCATTCAAAGACCCTGGACTAGCTTAGTTAATCAGGACTTCGGGTGCATGCTTCGAAGTGTATGCATCTACAGCATCATTTTTATGAAGGTTTACTATTCAAACATGTTTCCTTTTTGCATGTTAAAATTGATGCAGTGTTATGTTAAATATATTGAGGTTAGTCGGGGTGCATAAGACAATTTCATACTCCTCTCTGATATAAGTACATGAAAGACGCATTTAAAAGATAAGCAGAGTATGCTCTGGGGTAGTAGGTAATGCAATCGAACTGATACGTATTTTAATGTGTAGTCCTTTGTGTACGAAGTGCACAATAACTAAACACATAAAAATGTGAAAAATAGATAACCTTCTTTTTGAAGAAGTCCAAGGCATTCACTCTATCAAGGCTTAAGAGTGTCTCAGTGTCGACAATCACTGACCACAAATTGTCACCAACACTTATCCCATAAGCATACACCTTATAAGAAAGAGAGCACTGACTATCGAACACCCCAGTAAATGTGTCTTACAAACAATCTCGCAGTAAGCTCGTTAGGCTTATTACGTATCTTTATCAAAAGCAAAACGATAGCGATCAAACGCTTTATGTCAAAAAAGTCTGCATTACCTGCAGTGTAGGTATGGTAGGTCCTATCCTACACAATCATATGCTAATCGCTCGCTATTAGTCAAATGCACTTATTTAAAAAAAAACCGCCTACAACTCTAAAACGTTTGTACTGAAGAGCAATTATTGCGCAAAAATCGCTATCGTTTTGCTCTTGCAAAAGATACGTCATAAGCCTGCCGGTCCCCAGAAAGTCGCACAAATATTCTCATTTTATTTACATACTTACGATTTTGGCTAAACAAATTACAAAATTAATTTATTCCTCGCTAAATAGGGAAAGATGGTATGCATCAGTTGCTTACAACATAACGGTTGTTATAAAACCATCTGAGGAAAACGGTTTACTCATAAACGATGGGCTAGCAAACTACGATGTACGGCTTTAAACTCTGGTCTAATTATCTACGTTCCTTCAAGCGAAACGATAGTACGCGCCTAGTTCAACTGTTTGTCTGTTTATTAAATTTAATTATCATAAATCAAAGTTTACAGTCTCCAGTTTACACGAATACCTATTGCGTAAAGCAACAGGCTAACTCAATATTCTCCTTATGACAATTTGAGTACTTACGTATAGATTTATAGTTCATGCTACTTAATTAAATTTCTATGGAAATTACGAATTGTTTACTAATTTTATAATAAAATAAATAATCATTATATAGGAAATTAATGCTTTTCCAACATAAACTTATGCTGCAAGTCAATCAGATTTGCATTAGAATGACATATCTTGCAGCCGTATTGCGTAAGTGAGCAAAGAGTTTAAATTCTATCCAACCGACTAATCATATGCGAGATGAATGACGCGAGGTGGATTTCCGTTTTGTGTGATTGGCCGATTTTGTCGGTTGGATAGAGTTTAAACTCTTTGTGCACTTACGCAATACGGCTGCTGGTCACCGTAGTAAACCAGTGCGATTAAAATATACGAACGAGATGGAAGAACAGATTTTCATTTTGCTTTAGATTTGTTGTCGGCAGTTATACTCGTTTAACAATGAATAACAAATGTATTTTTTTCATATCCACTTATAAGAAGTGCTATTGTTAATTATTAATACAAATATTTAAGTATAATCACTATCGAAAATTTTACATTTTACTCCTACCATAATCATTTCTATAGTTGGTAAATATGAGGCTTATTACAAAAATAAGTTCATTCAACTACACTTATCACAAGTTTTAATAATAATTAAAACTTGTGATAAGTGTAGTTGAATACTCCAAGGGCCCAACTAAATTTATTTTAAGTCCCTAATGAGAGATGGTCGCGCCGTAGCCCATAGCAGGCAGTAGCCCGTTAGACGACGGGCGACGGTCGTCAACCGGTGCGTCGTGACCGGTGTAACAACCACTGCCGACACTTCCTCTGCCCACCGACATAATTACAAACGGAAAATTCAACTACACCATACAAAAGTGTAGACGAATTTCGTTGAAGCAAGTGATAATACTCGGGAGGCGGACGCGGTCGGCACGCAGCTCACGTACCAATCTATTTGGCCCCGACCCGATATTGTGCACACAAAGTAACGATTACTCATGCCCGCCAAAGTTTATTTATGACAGGAAGAAATTGCGATTGTATTCTCATAATGGTTATAACTTTCCTATATGACGGCGCCTGTCGCTTCTTTTTTACCTCAAATTATAGCAACATTATTGTTCGGATATTGGTTTCAAATTTATATATCGCAGCCATAATGAATATTCAGCATGTGACTACTCTACCGGCTTGCGACAATCTTTTAGTCTATAAATATTTGCAATCTTCGTGTTATTTTTCGTTCAAATCCCAAAGGATACTCGTTGAGGGTAGGGTACTAGAGTTAAGAAGGTTTAACGTTCACAATTTGTCAATCCCGGTCACTTGGGAGATAGGAAAAGGGAATCCAAAGGCGTCGCGTAGCCAAAATTGGCTGGATACAAATTGGCTGACATTCTGTTTTTCTGGCTTTAGACAAAAAAGCATAATTAAATTTTCTGAATATTACAATGAAAGATAATTATACCAACTTTAGGGTAAAAGTCAAATTTTACCCAAGTATAATAGTAAACCCTTACAAACCTTCGTTCTGCAAAATAAAGAGGAAAATAGTTGCCCACTTTTATTTCAAAGTCAAATGCTCTACCATGTATCTTAAATAACACCAATAACTGAGATCAGTTAGACAAAAGATTTAACTTTGTCAAAACTTAGTAAGATGTCGATACTTGGGGCAGACGCATGTTTCTAAAGGTTCTATTAGCTTCAAAAGGTAATATTTTTATCAGTGTAGCGGATCAATTGAACTAAACATTGATGGTAAAGCCGTCTGAAGGGCAATGCGTCATCGAGCACAGCGCAGTGATAATAAGAGTCAGTCAAACACGTACCCTCACGTTTCTGTGTGGCCACTCCATTCCGGACATGATGTCATCGTACACACTTGCGCAGAGGCGGCATGTACTGACACGGTGCCCGCTTCGACTATGGCTACAGCACACAGTTAATCGTGGATACGTGTACAGACAACGATTTACAGCATAAAGTGCCAGTCCTCCCGTGTATTACCAATCTATGGAACAATAAAGAGTACGCGCGAAGGCATATAAATGAGCGGTGGCGTATGCAAGGGACACCGCGCGTGCCATTAGTAAGCCGCGCTCGGTTCGGAGTAATTGACCGACGGGCTAATTTCATTCTAGGCGCATTGGACGCTTCCTCTTTCCTTTTTCCTATCGGTCAGCGGCGGCCACGAGGCGAGCTGTGATCGACATGAACGTACTTATTCAACTTAATTAAAAATAGACGACTCATCGTTTTCATTTAGGCTGTAAATTTATTTAAAATAATTTTCGCTGATAATGGAGGTTATATTATCATCATCAATTAAAACATTTATATTAAAACTGTTGAAAAGTCGTTTTTATACACCACAAATATTTCAAAAAAATATAGTCAGCATGTTACAGCATAACCAACAGAACCCACCCGTTTAGTTGTGCACGCAAAATGTACGAAACCAATGTAGATAACTTTTACAAATAAAAATTGTGCGTAGCTTAAAGTATTACTTAGATTTTGTTTCATCCTAATTAGTTCACTCTATCAAAAGTTAGATGAATTGAAAGTGTTAAAGAAGTAAAATATCACAACACACGCAATTCAGATACTCTGACAGTTGGACTCCATATTCGATAGATGGCGTTGCGCATTTGACGTCATTTTCTGAATGGAGAGAGATTAAGATTCTCCGCGGAAGAATGACTAGAAAAAATATTGGTATGTAAGTAGTGTAGGTAGCAAGGTAAGTAGGGTAGGTAGGTAAGTGTAGGGTAGGGTAGGCAGTTGACGGGAGCGGATGGATTTTGTAATTTGAACTACAATGATGGTGCAACAGATTGGAACAAAAATAACATAGCAGTCCTGAAGGGCATCCCAAGCACGGGCGTGCTGTTTTGAACATATTAAGCACGGAGCAGTGGGAAAGGCCAGTTGAATGAGCTCTTACTAACGGAATTCTGGAACTTGGACTTTTTACAATGGGTACACTGGAAAACACCTTAACAACAGATTTATCACTGTGATCAGGGTACTAGTAAACAATAACCATTTTTGTATTACAAGACTGTTGTGTCCTACTGTAGGGCCAAGGCCGGGAGGCCCTTCTTCTATTGTCTCTTTGTTTAACAAAAGGTATTAGGAGGCTTAGTTACAACATCATCAGCAGCCTTAAAATGTTCCCGCTGCTGGGACACAGGCATCCTCTCTATGAGAGAGTTAATAGGCCTTAATCCACCACGCGGGCCCAGTGTGGGTTGGTGAAAAAGTCTTCGAATTTTTGGTTCTAGGACATGCTGGTTCCCTCACGATGTTTTTCTTCACCGTTTTAAGAGCAATGGTGATGAAATAATTTACATAAAGTAAAGTGCCTGCCTGGGTTCGAGCTCACGACCTACAAAACGTAAATCGGGCCGTTAGCACTGGGCCACCACTGTACTGTTAGGTTTAGTTACATAGGAGTTCAATTTGTCGCGTCATCTCCCTCAGAATTTCGCCAGTTCGGGACCTAACCTGTGGCTTCTTTCGCTCATTCTCTTGCGGATAAAACTTCATCAACATCATCATGTCAGAACCATGTAGGTCTGCAGTGGTGATGTTTTGAAGAAAGCATCAGACAAATTTGAGTGGACCTGTCCAGACAGTGCTAGCATTTTTTTTAACTTTAAGTAAGGCGCTTAAAGTACTCAAACTTAAGGTACTCAACAAACAGGAGGCGAGGAAGTCTATTTTGTATATGTATGTACGTACGAGTATTTAACTAAGAAAATAAAGCATATTTTCAGCTCTTCGAGTAATTATTTTACCGCTTTTGTCATGATAATTTTATTGGGCCCGTTTTCATTTTCGCTATTATAAATTGAATGAAATTAAATTTTTAAATCAGTAGACACGTCAATAAAATGCTTCCATGTCGATACTTGTTCGGCAATCCAACGTGTAGTCGATTACGTAGACATACACACGATTTGCGGTTCCTTGAGCGATATAACAAGCCGGTGGTTGTACATGTTGCTGACAGTTTGTTGTATTGGTCATGTATCGGTCTTGCGTGTTCCAGCTAAACGTACACACATAATATGTTGCGTATTAAACATAAGTGTTAGGTATATGTTGAGATCCAGCAAACGGAGAAAGAAACAACATCATGTTTTCATATTTGTATGGATATGTCAAGAAGTTGGGATACAAGATACAATGTTAATAATAATATTAAGTGGTCAGCAAATTGAATTCAAAATCACAACAACTGAGTCCCACTGAAATAATTATATGGGGAGAGGTAATATCCTTTTATCACGCAGTTTCGGTACGTAACACGAAGACAGCCAGAGAACAAAGAAAACAACTATGTTCTTATATGTACTTCATGTTCCTTCTAAATTCATTTCTGTAAGTAGGGGGGGTGATCGATAAATAATAACTAATAACTTTATTTCCAAATATACAGTTTTCACATTTTAATATTCAATGCACAAGAAAAACATAATTATAGAAATTTTGTTTATTTAACATATTGTCGATCTCTGTCAGCCAAACTAAGATTTAACTTATAGAGTGCCAGGCCTCTTTAATTAATTAACGCGAATATAAAATTAGCCCGATTAACTAGTCAATAGAGATTGGTTACTTGACAATTTGACAACATTGTATACTCAAAATAAAGCTTTGTTAAAGATAAACTCACTAATTGCTGAATTGCATCCCTATGACATTCAAGACGTACACGCACAATGCGAAAAACGTTAGTATCGTTCGAACGAACACCAGAAACCAATTTAGATTTTAATGCAGAATGAATGTTAATTCAAATTCGTAAATTGAAATTAGCATTACACGGTTGTCCACCTACTGGTATGTTTTTCACTTAACGAAGATGTCTTATGAAATTAATTTCCACGTTCTTGCTCAATAAAAACCTACTAACGGTACTAAATGGAAACAATATACGTAATTATAAATACCTATACATAACTTGTTTTTCAAACAAAATGGTAGAAGTAGTAATTAAGAAAACATAGATTTACCGTTATAGAAAATTTTCTGTTGTAACTCAGAGCGTTAAATTAAGTTCCTAGTCTCATTTGAATGTAAGCTTACAGCTGCATGGATCTGATAAAAGTTTTAGTGCATCACGAATACCGAAGACGACAAGCATAAACCGATATATATATATATGTATATATAATTTCAGAAGCGGAATAATAGTCAATTGTTAAATTAAAGAAACAAATAAAACTGCACCCAAATATTAAACCGCCTGTAGGCACCTATTTTTTACCCACTTAGCATAATATAGAGATATAGAGTTTACGACATAAATAAAATAATTCGTGATAAACCCATGCAACTTGACCAATTTAATGTAGTCACAGATCACGTAGAGTAGTATTATTACGCAACAAAAATCATAGGAATTGTTGCGAAACAATGCCTGCTGATCGTATAAAATTCAATGTTCTTCATAGATATTAATAATATGTCGGTAATAAAATGAGACGTGACCTCTGATAGCAAGTGAACCGTGGTCACGACACTTAATTTTCACTAGTTTATACGTTCTACATAAGGCGTCTTGTGAGGTCCAATGCGACTATCGGGCTGTAAGTGGCGCCACCGCACAACGTATCGACAAACGAGGAACATGTTAAGGCCTGGACAGACTACACTTTATCAGATATGCGAGATCGAGAAATTTTGTAAGGACACTCCCAAACGATTTGCTTCACCTAACCTATTAGAACTTTATTTTCTTCTGTCTAAGCTAAATCGTTATCATCTTCCAGTATCTTAACCAGATGTTTGATTTTGTTAGTGGTCATTTTATTAAAGTGACATATACAATTCAATGAGATAATAAAACGACAGATGATTATTTATCACACTATTTGTCTACGTTTCTTTTTCATTTCGCCTTTTCGCGGGCCTAATGGTAGAAATTTCTTAAGAAATATGCAGTACCTTTGTACTCCTTTGTGTGTTTTCAGTATGTATTTTCTGTGTGTATATTAATAATAAAATAAATAAATGAATGAGTATAAAAATATTGCCATACGTTTCTACAAAATAGAGAACTCTTGTATTCAAAAATATCTGTAAAATGTGACTCTAATCTCTATTGCGATCAGACTGATTTGACTATTCAAATGTGGACATGAAGTACCCTCTCGTGTATCAACTTGCATAATACATCCTCCATTGGAATGTCCAATTATACATTGTGTGATCTATCCGCGCCTTTAAACTTCCATGTAGGTAAATGTTCAACAGTTGATTGACGTTTGATAAATAGCATGTGTTGACATCTTCCTAGTGAGAGTTGAGCATTGATAAGTCTTTGGGAGGTCGTAAACAAATTTACAACAACAAAATAAACATGACAATTTATCGGGTCGATAAAATACTGTGTGGTATTTGTTGATTTGTTTATTATAATTATATACTTAATAAATGTGTAATTATGATTTGATGCCATAATTTCATTTTTATTGTTCTTCATGATTACCTTTCAGTATATCAAACCAATAATCTTATCAAATAAATTTCATTTTACTATAAATATAATAATATATTATTGAAAAGTCCTTGTGGAAATTGCTTTGGATGGTTTTCTATAATATTACATTGATATATAATAAACACATTGTTCACAAGATCAATAATGATAAACATAATAAAAACTTTCTTATCATAATCGTCAATATAATATTTTATGCAAGTAAAGTGCGAATAGTTTTAGTAAATGATGTTTCATGGACAACAAGTTAACAGTAAATTGGTAGAGAGATTTAATATGAGGTTATCTTAATTTATCACAGTTTTATTACTACTGACTACCGACGATTGAAAAGCGACAACGTCGACCAAAAGCATGATGCATCACGGCCGGAGTTATAAAAAAATGCAATTTTCGTTGGCGCTATCTCAGTTTTGTTTAAGAGATCATTTTTGTTAGTAACGACCCAGAAAGCCAGAACCACATCATATTTAGGAAAAATAATCTTTAGCCCCTTTTTTAGATTTTAATTTCAAGCCCAGTTTTGGTCTCTTGTCGATAGATCTCGTCAGCTACTCCCCGGAAACTTCAAGTAATAGTAGATACAACCAAGGGTCAAAAGTGTAGTCGTACTCTACCAAAACTAAAGTGTCTATACTATTATCGTGAATTTTAAAACATACCTATACAAAACGTGTGGTTGTTGGGAGGGACATGACTAACACAAATGCTATTTTTAAAGCCTAACGAACACGGGACCCTCAATCAAAACATGTGCATAACATACCCCCAATATTTTTGAAAGACCCATAAACGACGCGAAGTTGTGAAAATGATTTTCAAGATTTTGTTTCTCAACTTTGTAGTCCTGATTAATATCTTTGTAACCATGCCAAGATAAGTATAGTTTTTAGATAGAGTTTCTGAGTTATAAAGCGGAATATGCGGGCTAAACTATGAATGATTCCTGGTTATTTCACTACGGAATTCTAAAAACGCACTGTTGAACTAAAACCATGCATGTGACGTTATTAAACAATGATTAGGTAAAAGTCAATCATGCCCACATTCGTTATGCACATAGGTAAGTTGCAGAACGAATATTATGATAAAATTAATAAACTTGATTGATCACATTAATCTTAAATCCATCTAGATTACAATGAAAAGTTTAATCATTGGGAAACCGCTACATTGCTTCCTGTATTTATCAAGATAAAACATATTTATTAGAAGTAAGAGTTTTTGTGACCCTTGTGAATGTGAAACAAAGACCCAATAGATAAAATAGCGGTAATCTTAACTCATTGTCTGAGGACTTAAACGAGATTTTAATCTAGATTATGTCCACTTGCATAGTTGTTAATGTTACACTGGCGCAGTTAATGTATTATATTATGCTCGATACTGAGCACTGAGCAGTTACATCATGGATATTAATACAAAATATGCATGGAGTTTGTCCATCAAACCAAACTACATCAAAAATAGTTTTGGTACGTAACCGGCGAAATTTTACCTAGATGTTAAAAACATTAAATTGTAGTTAGAAATGTCACTGATAAAACTTAACTCAAACTCAAGATTTTTTAATTTGGCTTTTCTACTTCTCTTAATTCTTTTCTCATTTTCATTACAATACCTGTTATATTAACTTTTAATATGGCTTTTATATTTTCCAGTAGAAATCTAATAGTTTTTATTATAAATGTGTTCTTGAACTTTCTTGTTAGTTTTGTTTTGTTTACTTGCATGTATCATAGGTGGATTATTTAACTAGCATAAACCAAATTATCCTTGCGTGATATGTGTAATTTAATTGAAATAACAATATTTTGAACCGAACCAGAACGAATAAATAGGCATACCTTTGTTAATTTATGTCCAGGTACCTCTACCGTTATCGGGTTTTCAAAAATCCACCTGATTAATATTTTATGAATATTTGTTGTTTCGTTTTTGGTAATGGTACGGCTTAAATATGCGTAGGTAAGACTACTAGAAGGTAGTAAACAACCGAAATCAATAGCTCATTATTGATAATTAAGTTTGAATCCCATTCTAATAAAATGAGTCAGGAATCCTTACTCGTCACCTAATCAAATTAGGACATGCATTTAGTTAGATACATGGGAATCACATTGGGTGAGGTCAAGCAAAGTGTACTGATCTGACCAGAATTGTCAAATTTGTACTGATGCTGGTATTATGGAACTTATCGAATGGACATAACACTATTTGGAATCAGATGGAGTAACAGTGTTATTAACTGAAGCAGCCATTTGTGTTCTTTGTTATGCCAGGTTTCGGCAATATACAACAAATTATTTACAATATCATGTTGTGGCAGATTTACTGACACTCACTTGGCTTTTATTGGTTACGCGTACGACAATATTATTGTTATAATTGTTTAATTAATTAAAACAGCTTCGTGTAACTGTATCATATATTATATTCATACTTTATCAACTACGCAAACGGCAGGGTCAAGACACAAGTTTAACAGAAAAATAATTTGCCAGAGATAAAAGACACAATTTATGCCTTGTTTTTGTAAAGTTTAGTCCCGAGACAAGAACAGATTGATATTATGGAAAGATTTAAAACAATAATGATATTCATGAACCTGCTATGCTCTTCAATAATCATTCTCAGTTATTGGCCATGAGTAATTCTTATGACCACACTGGGAATTCTGTCTTAAAACATGATTTACAATGTCAATCAACAAAAACAACTGATTGCTAGTAAATGATTTTGTATATGAGTAACGATTTCAAGGTTCTCTATAAGTAGCTAGGACCAACCACTGTAAAACAAAAGTAAGAACCTAAATGTAAGTATATACTTTACGCTTTACGTAACATATCACCGGAAATGGGACAGGCAGGTAATTTGAAACTTTAAAATAAAAGCTATTTAAAACATTACCCCCTGTTACAAAAACAAAGATGGCGCAACCGAAGTACCGGTGCGGTGGTGAGTTGACGCTTCGTTTGTCACGTGATATGCGCCGCCCAAGCCTCTAGATAACACGCCCTTTAACCACCTAACTTAACGATTGGCCCTCATTACAACCACTGCTGCCGAAAATATTAGGTCGGCCGCATACACCGGATTGTTACCTCGCGATTAATGCAATCATATACGGTTTAGGCTGTAAAGCGGCTCCCCCTAGCCGCAGTTGTTTCTATTAGGGGTTTTTGTGCATGAAGCTGACCAATTAGTCGTCGGATAGCATGTTCGGGTGGCAGCTATCGACTAACATGGACGCGTGCGGTTCGCCGTAATAGCGCGTTGCCGGCTCGTAATGTGTTTTTGGCGTGCCGCGCCCCCAGCCACCCTATCTACCCACCAATATTTAGGACCTGTATCGCACCTTTTAAAACTTCGTCCATAACCCGAGATTGGTCGTTGCGTGCGCCCATTTTTATATAACGACGACGAATAATTAGCTTTATCAGATATCATTTTTACGAACACAGTAATTTACTAGTAGCATGAAAACCGAACTTTGTGTTAGCAACGGCCGTCCTTTTTTAATCGTTTCGTATTTATTGGACTCTGCTTGCAGAGGTAAATTTGTCAACCGGAGTCTGACATTCAATCTAAAATGTGATATTAAATCTGTACAGTCTATCAAAGTCCAAAAGATAAAAATCGAACTTATTTTCAAATTTGCGCCCAACGTTTATATTCCGACTATATAAAAGAAATACGATATAGGTACTATTCTCTTGGGGGTATCTCAAGTGCGTTTCTACCTCAAAAAAAAAACTGTCACCGTGTATTAAGTTTGTCTTTTAAATTTTATAGATGGTGGATTACAATGTTAAGGAAGTCTGTGATGCGTAAGAAAAAGGTGTACCTACTGACGTCTATTAACTCACAAAATATGTCACCGTGTAATTTTATATGGGTGCGGGCGATGTCATTGGTAAATTTCAAACTGTAAGAGAAACACTATACTCGTTAGCTTGTCTTTAAGTTACCTCTATCGTCTACGTGTTCGTGGGGCTGGTATGATCACTCAGACATAAATTATACGATTACGATGTGTTGCAGATACCTAATGATATGAGTTATACGTTTATTTTTTATATGTATGTATGTTTCATACCTTATTTTGGCATGTAAATTTTAGCAGGCATTCCTATATCTAGTACTTTCTCGTTATAAATGATTTGCCCGAAAATAAATAATATGGATGCTTCGGGAGCCCACACCTGATCACTGTGGTAACTGCCCCGACATCGACGACAATTTGCAGCATACTCTAGAGGTGTGTCTAGCTCGAGTATTGCAGCACAGTAACCTCGTCGCGCACCTCGTTAGATACTACGGCCGTACGTTCCACAGGGTTACGGGGTCCAATCATGCGGACCAATAACTGGCCGGGGGAGCGTGACAAACTGAACTATTTTTTTTAGTAAAGGTAGATAGGAATACCGTGTGGTTCATATCATAAAAAGTCTGGCGCAGAGATCCCTCTGCTCCACAGCGTGGTAAACTTGCATACGGATTGCCAAAGCAAAAAAAAGTTTTCTAAAAGAAACAGTTGGCACGATAATGGCCCAGAAAATCTTAGTCCTAGAAGATTTCAGGGAATACCTGTGCCCAGCAGTGTGTATATCCATCAAATTCATCATTCAGCATCTGTTAATAGATCATCCTAATGTTGTTGTGCGGAATATCATCGGCGTCATAATCAAAATAGATACATTCCCAGATAATTAAGCAGATTGTTTCAATTAAGGCTAGGTACTCAAAATTGTGCTCTAAACTATCGCAAAGCTGCCACTCACCAATAACAAGCGCTATTGTCAATTGATTGCATCGGTTTAGGCGAACGACTTCACCAGCAAACCAGGACGCTGCGCATTATCCCAACATCCATTAGCATTAGCAATTACGCAGTCATGTCAACGTACTTAATAAAATATTTGAATAAAAAAGAAATTTGTTCCACGGGTAAAATCAAAGAAAACTATCTGCAATCCTTGCTTTACTATCATTGCGTAAAAGCAAAACTCTCTAGCCGCAGAGTTTTTGCTAATAGTAAGGTAGTACAGCACCTTTGCGTAAACGGTCTTATTAAACACGACAGAAACACGTGCAATGAAATTTTAGATCAGCCGAGTACTAACATTCGAGTAAGTCGCGCGACCGGCTAACATTGCTCTTTTATAACGATGTCTAGGCGCCCTACATTCTTGATTTTATAAAGTGTTATATTCTTTTTAATTGTCTTAAGTGTCCGTAATATTATACTTAAGGTGACATTGTGACGAATGGCATGTTTGTTGATCTATTTTATTATAAGTTAAAAAAAATCTTTCACAAAATGAACAGATTTCCAAAGTAAAACACCAAAAAGTACAAAAAATATACTTTCGGAAGTCCGTGTCTTCGTTATTGTTTCTTTTTTTCATTTTTTTTTCGGCACAGTATTTAGTTTTATAAACACAAAAAGGACAAGATTTCCAAAATAAAATACCAAAATGTACAAAAAATATATTTTCGGTATTGCTTTTTTCGTTTTTCGGCACAGGATTTAATTTTTAAACA
The DNA here is from genome assembly GCA_945859665.1 of Anorthoa munda. Taxonomy (NCBI): domain Eukaryota; kingdom Metazoa; phylum Arthropoda; class Insecta; order Lepidoptera; family Noctuidae; genus Anorthoa; species Anorthoa munda. The sequence goes on along the minus strand of OX243893.1, from coordinate 52,301,057 downwards.
TACTCTCAGCTCTCAACTGTCATAAAAATGTAAAATCATGGTATCATCATCATCAAACCCTATCTAGCAGGGTTCCTGTTCCAGTTTACTTGTAGACAAAACAATTGATAAAACATTGTGTTATGGGGATAACGGTCATTAGCATTACTTAGTCACTGAATCTTCGCGAATCTGTTTGGCAAGCATTCGTCACGCCCGCTTTTGTTACGCGACGAATACGAAACGAACAATTGGTCATCCAAATACAGTAAGAAATAAGTTACTCGTGAAAGAGTTTTCTTTTCACAAATGAATGTCCGTTGTGTAACAAAAGCTCGTGCAATTAATGTTTGCAAAACTAAGTTCCGTATTCCAAGTCCGTTTGAAGGAACTCCAATCGACTCTGTCGCCATGGCAATGGAAAACAAACCTTCGATTAATGTCAATAAATAACGAGATATAACGGTATATTCGATTGATATGAGAGAAGGAACTGATTTGGGATATTGGTTGAAATCAAGCCGTGAAGTTTCAGTCCCACGAAACGAGTTTGTTTGCAGCGAATAAACTCGCTTTACCAGTTCGCCTAGTCGCAGCGAAAATTTTGTCAGTCACACCAACAAATTTGAGCGAGTATTCGCTTCATTCTTGTGACCGAAGCTTTACGCTTTAGTAGAACAAAAATATGTCAATCATATTCAAGAAAAAAAAATGGTTCATGGATGGCATCAATGTCAAAATATGATGTTAGTGCAATACAGCGAAAGTTTTTTTTTATTACAAACAATCGTTTCCTACCATTGCAAGTTTTATTTTTATGTCATTATTATGACGCCGCACACACACAATTCACACCCGCTCCCGGTCCGCCCGTTTTTATGACGACCTGTGACTCCGCTAATTAATCTATCAACAATTTAAGAGGTGTTAATGTGCATTTCTAGAAAATAGCACATTTATTATTTTTGACATTTCGAAAAGAAGGATCTCAGTTTCCTCTTGTACAAAATTATGGCATTGTTTTGAGACTAGTACAAGAGAGAAAATTTATATACAGTTCGTTTCGTTAATACAAAACACTATGAATTGGTACATAAAATTTAAATAACTGAATGAACCGCAACACCATCGGATTACTTTAATAATAACGACAGACTGTACGAGTAATATTTTTGTGTTTATCTCATTTTTATGAGTTTAAGTAGGAAGCATGAGGTGGCGCGAGAGATAGGGATTTAATTGAAGGCGAGGCGTTTGGTGTGAGAAGGGTGGGTACCCGCAACCGCCCGCCGCGCCGGGGCGCAAGCACGCCGCGGGGATAGCAAAATAATAAAAAAATGAAGCTTGCAGACCGATCCCCGCGAGCTCGGATGCTGTGAAAGTGGCACGCCGTGGATAAATGAAGCTTTTTTGTTTGTAGAATACGCCTAAGCTTGGCGTCGCTCCACTTTCGTATTGTCACTTGAATTCTATGGATGTTAGTTCATTCATAGACTTCTTCCCGGGCGTCATTAAATTTATTTTACCAGTACGCCTTGTTTTCTACTTGAATTATAAAAATGTTACATAAATCTTTAGATCTTTACCTTCCCGTGTTAACAACAATTCATAAAAATAGAAACCAAATAAACGAGATTTTATATCATATTTATAAAGGAGGATCTCACTCAATAGGGATCGAGGAGGATTAAGTCAACAACGAACGTAACAATAGAGTGTACAATGCTCATTTGGCGAGGGCTAGCGAATCGTGACCATATCTGTTTTGCTAAAGGTTCAAAATCGATTGCTTAGATTGAACGACAAGGGGCAATGCCCGTCACTTCTGCGATTTAAGTGACAGTTTTATTAATTTCCCACTACTCATCCCTATTTTCCACCCTATTCAGTCTCCAGTACCTCTACAAAGGCAGCATATGGTACCGGCCGTGCTTGCACCATGTTCCCCATCTAAAATTTATAAAAGTGAACTGTTTGATTTTTTTTCATGTTATTATTTTTTTCGATTACTTCTTATCAAAATAACCTACGTGCTTACTTAGTTTTTATATTAACATCCACATATCGTCAATTTCTGTTAAGGTTTCAGTACCGGTCATTAAACATTAAGTAAAAGGGAGCCTAGACTGTATCTTGTCACTAAATATATTTAAGTAAACAAGCGACACGCGTTAAGAATTAACCTAATAGAATTTATACAGATACTGTATCGCAATAAAGATAGTACAATTCAAATAATGGCGCATGGTCCACCAACAAATGCGTACGTAGCTGTGTCTGAGATAAGCTGCAGCTTAACGCTGGCACAGCAGTCCATGGCTTATCTCGATTTCAATTATTATGCTAGCGCTTTCATTGGTTCGGTGTGGCGATCACGGAGCGGCCGGGAGGGTGCGCGATAGGGATTGGGGCGGTCTCGATTTACGTTATCTGAAATATCGCCCAAATCAGACTTTGGCCATTATACGTTTGATTATGTCCTAAAAATTTAGCACTGGCGTCTTCGCAATGCCCACAGTGTAAGCATTATGCAATGTCTCATATTTTAAGTTTAAGTATCTATGAATAAACCTAACAATTCAGTAACATACAATTATCTGTGTTAGGTATGGAATGGACCTAAATGGCGCAAGAAGAAAAAATGCAACCAGAGAGACTACAAGCACTCTAAAAGCGTGGCTGAACGAGCACAAAAAGAATCCTTACCCAACGAAGGGCGAGAAGATAATGTTGGCGATCATCACCAAGATGACGCTGACACAGGTGTCGACGTGGTTCGCGAACGCACGCCGCCGCCTCAAGAAGGAGAACAAGATGACGTGGGAGCCGAGAAACAGGGTCGATGACGATGACAATAATAATGACGATGATGACCACAAAAGTAACGACGGAAAAGATGGATTAGGTACGTACCACTTTTAGACCTTAAACTTATGCTGCCACGCGGGCGGTGTTCTGGTACTTATTATAAAGTACGTAGGAAACTTAACCTTTTCGAGAATATGAAGTAGGTATAGAGTTTATCTTTGTTAATATTTATTTCTCTTTTAGATGGAAAAGACTCGGGAACGGGCTCTAGCGAAGACGGAGATAGACCACAACAAAGATTGGATATGCTTGGACAAAGAACTGAATCAGAATGGTCTGAATCTCGCGCTGACAGCGGTCCCGAATCTCCTGAGCCTTACGAAAGGCCTATTCATCCAGCTTACCAGCATTTACCCTCCCGTGCTCCACCTGGCAGCACACCAGCATCAGCTAAGCCAAGAATATGGTCATTGGCGGACATGGCAAGCAAAGAAGGTGACGCGCCGGCACCGCCTTCGCCAGCATCTGCGTTTTACCAGTCGGCGGCTGCAGCAGCGGCAGCTCGCCTAGCCCATCCCTACAGCCGACCTGAGTTGTACCGAGGCTTGTATCCCCCGACCCACCCTGCGGACGTAGCTCTCCTCGAGTACTCTCGCTCGCTGGCCCTGGCGGCGCCCGCGCCTGCGCCGCCCGCTCCGTCACCGTCCTCATCGTCCACATCATCGCTGGCCGAGCCACCTCCTCCACCGCGGGCCTGACCACAAGCCCCCCGCCCGCCGCTGGCGCATCGACAATAATTTCGATCTCCCCCAATGAGTGCCGCGAGGGTGTACTCAGCCTGTAAATAGCGATAGACTAATATAAATATGTATACATACGTATAAATACGTGATAATAATTATTATGCACCGGTAGAGAAGCTTAGATTTGTGATAGTGGACACATGCGAGCGGTGCGCCTGCCGTCGCGCGCCGCCCGCGCCGTGAGATTGACAACTCGCAATCGACGTCGACGCTCTGCCGCGCCGACCGACCGACAATACTAGGTGCTATACACGTTGGACCTTGCGACATGTTGCTGTAGTTATTATTGGAGGTGGTTAAACGAAGTGATTTCATTCAAAAATAGGTATTAATATGTGTTAAGTTTCTTATACATAGATAAACAACACTGTTTAGATTTATTATTTGTATGTAGTGTAAATTATTATTTCAAATATTCTACTTATATTTAGTGCCTAATTACGTCCAGTGTTTTCTATTGTTTGATAGTTTCTTAAAATATCTAACATTCGAATTTTAATATTTATTGATACGAGGTCAGTAGTATAACGAGTCGTTAATATAAGTTTTTTTATCTACAATATATCAATAATTTATATCAGATTTGGTGAAGATTTCGGAAAATCTGTATAGTTTTTTCTAGTCAGAAGACTATGATTGTCTGTGTTACACATAATTGAAATTACATACCTATGTCTAATTAATCAACTTTAGTTACTAATACATTTTTCCAATAAGTAGGGCTGGCATAAACACGGGTTGCAAAATATTCAAGCACCAATTGAATTTTGGATTATTAATTTTTTTAACAGACAAGAAATAAAAAATTACAAAAACATATTCACTGCTACATACAGTACCCAGAATCAGAGAACCTATTATATTGTTCTAAGTAGGTTTAGTCAAAAACTTTTTAACCATGTGGGTCCAACGAAACGTGAAATGCGGAAGAGAGTCGCGCTTCCTGCGAAATTAAAATAATTGGAGTCCAAATAAAAGTTGCTCGCTGCTGTAGTACATAATTTTAGGAAATTTATTGTCACAATTAAAATATCTAGCATTGCTGTTAACTTTTGTTTGCAAACGGCGGAACGTTATAAAAGTTAAACAAACCGTGTTTGTGTTACATACGCATAATTAGATACCTAATTTCCATTTAATTTAGTGCCAACTTTTTCTTTTATTACTTAAACTATCTTAATTAATTTGATTGTTATTTATAATTTTATTATGCATTTATATTTGTGCTTTTAATTATTGTATTAGTAGAACAACTAGTCATGGGTGAAAGAGTACCTAGTTTATAGAATACTATACTTAATGATAAAAGCTACTATTTTACCTATGGCTAGTCAAAGAATATCTGTAATTATTGGACTTCTATTTTCTTACATCTGTCACTACAATGCGAAGCAATGGCGACGGGTTCGCTGCAAAACGGATATTCACTGGTATTAATTAGTTATTGACATTATAATATCATTTAATTTGACACGAAAACCATTTTTTTCAATAATGAATACTGTGCAGTATTGTTAGTTAAAACATTCATAAAAAGAAACACAAAGATCTGATATAAAATTTTAATATGAAATATGCAAAATATATGTCAAAGAACTTTCCTATGCAAGATTCAAAATCCAAGACGTTTAAAAGTTGCCAGCCCTACTCGAAACGGAAATTTGTCTCATCTGTAGCATTTACAAAACATTCGTCTTCGTAGCAATTTGTCATAACTAAATAAAAATGGCCTTGTATAATTGTAAACGTTAAACGAATGTAAATTCACATCGTCGATTTGTTTCAAAACATTGTATGATATTGTTTTTTTCAATATTGTAGAGACTGAAAGTCCAAAATTGAGTCTATAGTTTTGTACATATGTCACTGTTGTAAGTATATATTATTGTAATAATAACGTGAGTATTTAAGAGAGGTAAATGCAATAATTTTTCTGTATTAGAAGTCCTTTTGATGTAAATAAAAACACGGATGGAAGACGGAATCTTCATTGTAGTTATATAAACAACAAAAATATGTATATTCGACTATATGGGTACGATATACGAATATCTTAATGACAATGTATATTTTTCATTAAACAACAAATACCTAACATTTCTGAATTCACATTTACTGTAATATTATTGTAGTGTTATTCAGAAAGCTGTAGAATCAGAAACTATTGTAATATAAAAGGATTTAGTTAAAAACAAAGTAACTGTTGATAAAATTATTACATGTTGTCTAATTTTGTTAGCTTCAAACGTCTTTTAACCGTTTTCCCAGAAAGGTGTGTGAATAGATGCAATAAAATTTAATACAGAAATATTTGTTGGTTGTTTCAATCATTTTATTCCCGCCGTGTAGAAGGAGAATTCACATATCTAGGTAACAAGTATGAAATATAAATTGATATACCACTAAAAGGTACACTCAATTGTAATCAAATAGACTAAAAAAGTCTTAGTAAATTTAAGATAAAGCTGTGACCACTCCAAACTGCTACACACTAAACTAGGTTTTATAATAATATGTAATAGGTTACTATCTGTGAAGTTATGATAGAGTCAATTTGGTCAAGATTGTTCCGACATGCTTATTGCGATATCGCCGAGAGCCGCTTCAACCGGTCTCCAGGTAAAACCAACATTTACTTTTAACGTTCGATTGTTCTTTGAACTGACCCACTGACATTTAAATTCTCACACATACAAAATTAGTATGATTGTAGAAAGAATTTACCAGAATTAGGCTTCATAGTTTATATGTATATCTCTTATTAAGAAGACTGACTGTGTTCCGAAAACGAATTAGGAACGAATCACACGTTACAAGTTTTGTTCAAAGCCTAGTTGGAGCTACTTATCGTTCTAACCAGTATTAACAAAGTAGGCATCATTCCAGTCTAATGCAAGCGCTGTACAGCGCCATCAAGTAAAATTCTTCAGTACGGCTGTCGTTCAACAAGTCATGCTGAACAATTGACTATGCTTTACCCAGGCATGGTAGGTACTGTACATGTCTGGCTTAGTATCCAACCATCTTGGATATTTATAAGGTATAATATGAAATACGCACTATTGTTTTATGTATAGAAATAATTATGGAACACTTAGCAATGCGCATTTTTTGTTTAGAAGGTTTGAAGCCACTCAAAGGGCAATGGATAGGGCTTGCTCGGAGTTTCCTTGCGTGATCGAATAAAAAATTAAGACACCTGCATGAGAACCAAGGTTACCGACATAGCCCGAAGATTTCCAAACTTAAGTAGCAGCGGGGTGAGCACATTGCTCGGAGAACGGAGGGCTGAAAAGTTCTGGAGTGGCGACCGCGTACCAGTAGACAGCGTTGGATGGTCTCCCTCTAGGCTAGGTGGATCTATGTCCTGGTTATGATTTCGGGAATGCAATGGATGAGACACGCACAGGAGCGGTTGCTTGTGGGAGCCTTTTAGAATCTCGCTTACCTTAGGAACGCCAAGTTCTTATAGTTCCTTTCTAAATACTTATAATTTTCATATCTTAAACTTTTGTAGTAAAGTGGGTGTAAACGTTTGTTAAAGTTTCTTACCACACCGTCTGTTGTAATCATGTTTTAATTGTACAAGTTAAAGTAGATGAATATGAATTTGAAAGTCTCTTGTCCGATTAGGAAAGCTCTTACACAAATAAAAAGCTTAACTGCCACTATCACTAAGGTATCATAGGCTACTTTTATTCCGTTTTTTTTTGTTTAATCCTTAGCCCCACACTAGGAATTCCTCCTGTATCGTGGGTGCGTTTACAAGCATATAAACTCACATATACAAACACCCAGAGCCAGAACAACTATCTGTAGGTCATACAATACAAGTATTTATTCCGTGCGGGAATCATACCCACGACACGCAGCGCAGCAGTCAATCGCTCAACCACTGCGCCAACCGTGCGCCCAAAAAGAGCACAGTTCCTTCCTGTACGGGCACGGGAACGAAGCCGCGGGTAAAAGTTAGTTTTGGATAAACACCATACCTACTTTGACTGAGAGTATTGTAAAGTAGGAGCTTTTAGGTTATATAACAGGCAAGTCATGTGCTTACCATGCTTTATTTCTCATGGCTTCTATAGCCGTCGATTCAATAGTGTTAATTTAATCTAAGTAAAGTTCTTCTTTAACTAAAGGTTCAGAAACTAGATCACTAACGATTGGTAAACTAACTCCGGGCTTACACATCATTCAAGAGATACTTCAGGAGCTGTAAAATACCAGACACATGCTGACCAGGCAGACACAACAACTGCAACAGGTATCAATGTATTTCAGTAGGTCTTGAACGTTTACGTTCACATAAACGTTATTTTTTCCTGAATGGTTTTACAGGTTTTGTATGTTGTGAAGAAGATAATAATCTAGACTATAAGACTGAGCAGAAATCTAAACAAAGTGTCATTATGGTATAGATATAGAAATGCCAAAATGTAAGGGACGTGACATTTCTAAAACATTTGGCAATCGTATACAGTTTGACCACTTTCCGTTCGCTATCGCGACGCATTCGATGACAGATTATCACTTGTCTAAAGCCTCTGGTATTTACTTAATAGCTCAAACGTCACAATTTGCAAAGGCAAAGGGGTACAATTTAGTCTTATTTTGATCGCAATAGTGTTATAAACAAAGTAATTAACGAGTATCATGTAAATATTTGTGTGCTATGTATCAAAGTAACGAGAGCCGCTGCTGATATTCCAGTCTCCGATATCTCATTATGATGACTACCCTTGACCAGTAGTAAATCTACTTAAAGTGTAGCGATAAATCAATCAACGATTACCGAGACACTCGTACGTATAATAACAGTATAGCTCATCGCGCCATCCGCCCAATTAGACATCAAAGCATTTCAGCGGTAAACACTTTATTATGAAAGTGCACAAATTTTCATGAACGTAATTGGGCCGAAGTCTAACAAAATACGCATAAATCATCGATGTAGAGTGCTTTGATGTGACCGTGTCCGGACTGACGTCACACTGCCGTCTGATATGTCGTACATTCATTATTTGCTCACGTATACTAGATGAAAGGCGACCACAATATAAATAAACAAATCGTGGAACAGCCTACGGCGACGTTGAAAGAACTTCATGACGGAATTATAATGGAATTCATGAGAAATACGTGCACTCGAATTGTGTTAATAACTCTCTATTAATTTGTTAACGATTCACTTATCATAAATTGTTATTCGTGTTATCAGGTGATTACAGTAAGGTGTGAAAAATATGTGAGATACAATGTGTAAAGCAGGCAGGCTCCGCAGCGTCAGCTCTGACGTCATGGATCTTAAGTGCGGTCTAAGCCCTCTAAGGCATATGAATCCACAACACAACAACACGACAAGTACCTTTATTCAGATGTAAAACATAACACTTTGTCACCATGCATGTAATCCCCAAAAAGTTAGACAGAGGTGCTCATAAAGTACACCCACATTTTGCCAGTTTTGCCCGATCCGGGTATCGAACCTAGATCCTCATGTTCAGCAGTAGTGATTTCGACCGCTACACCAACGAAGCAGATGGAAAACACTGGACAGAATATTTAGGAATCGGGTGAATGTCCAGAGCCTATCGCCAGAGTAGATTTAATTATACCTAATATTTCATACTATTAGGTCCAAGTTGAACAAACTTTATTATACTAAATAAATTAAGCTGTAATGGCTAGGGCTGCGCAGGGTAGGCTGCGCAGTCCGCTTACAGCTGGACAAGTTAATACATATATTAAAAAAAACTAAAGGTCCACAGATAGGTCGCGGGTAATTAGTCACTGTTCTGTTCCGAGCACTATCATACACAGTATGAAGGTAGGAAGAGTACCATCCCTTGGCAGCACGTGGCAGACGCTGGGGGAGCTATCAGCACAGGTTCCGCGACCGGCCGCCGGAACTGTAGCGGCTAGGCTGCGCAGGGTAGGCTGCGCAGGCACCGACTCGCGTAGCCGTAGGCCGCAGGTATGCAGGCCAAGACCTGGGCAGCGTTCGTGGATAGCGTGCAGGAAGCTAGCAGGCGTGCAGCAGTAGGCAAAGGGTCCAGCCCTCAGCCCATACGAAGAGCCCCTAGATCGGGGCACACAGAGTCGTGAGGATCGAAAGATAGCTTTTAGCTAAGCCAGCGGAATCCAAAATCCGAACGATAGCGTCCCGGAAAATTAGAGATGTACCGTGTTTTTAGTGATGTGAGCTATCAACCGAACTAAGTTACTAATCGTGATTTTTAGAATCACTCGACTATTTCCAGTTGAGATTCCCCACAACGCTACAAAGCATCAGATAATCCATTCGGCATCTGGTGGATGTGAAAAGCTCAGGACCGATCAGTGTGGCGACTCTTGGGGGAAGTCTATCCAGCAGTGGACGTGTTTTTGGCTGCAATGATGATGATGATGACTAGTAAAGGAAAAAAACGATAAACATAAATTTATAGATACGTCCAAAAAAACGATTATTAACTTATTTACAGCTGTAAAACTGACGACCTATGTCGTTGTATGGGGACAACAGTTTTCTATCGGCAAAGTTGATTTTGTCTCTCAATCCAGTTTATGTATTCGTCGAGCATTGATCGGTGCTTTCGTTGTTTATGAACTTCAGTAATGTTACTTTATTATTTTGAGGAATGTAGCTGTTTGTAACCCTCGGTGTGCGAGTCCGAGTCGCACTTGGCCGGCTTTTCTTTATACCTAATAATTAAATTGTCAATCACTGGTCTTTGAATTGGTAGCTAACGCATAGCTTTCGATGTTAGAAAATGTACTTAAATATGAAAGAGATAAATGAATAGAAGAATAAAAGAGAAGAAGAAAATAGAAGAATAAAAGAGATAAATTTAAGAAAATATTTTTTTTTTGTAAATAATCGACGAATACATAACATGATTGTATTGTTTGTGTGTATCTTCGTCGTCGTTTTATGATGATTTTTTAAATTGGAACGTTTTGAAAATATATTTTAATGTAGTTGTTGTTTGGTGCGCATACGAGTACCTAGAGGATATTAGAAGTTTTATAATATAAGCAAAATACTGCACGGTATAACTAGCAACCTGCCCAGGCTTGTATGGATGCCATTTCGTATTATTTCTTCCACGAGAAATTATCTAAATGGTGGTGCAAATCACATCAAAGTCGGGTTCTGCTAGCCTAATTGATAGAAAAACCTTATATTCTGGAGATTTATAAAATAAAGAATATATGCCAATTTATAGTGAATGATGAATAATAGAATAATCATAACAGAATAGACACAAACAATGTGCAATGTAGTGAATCTGTGCAACAACTTGTTTGGCTAGCAGGATCAATTTTCTTAACAAGTTAATTTCGTTGTGGCGAGTTGTTTTTTCATTATTCACATGTTGCCAATATACTGGAGGATAATGGATCAATTGAATACATTGTAGACTCGAATGCATTTGTAAGATAGAAATTGAGTTTGGCCACATCATAATCAATATTCATCGAGCTGGCAAGGCCTATTCGTGAAATTTCATAGTGTTTAGAGTAGCCAGTCATCGTCTAGATCTTCCACTGCTTTCCTGTTATGAACTCTGTTACGATCAATCACGCCAGCTGATCGTTCATTGGTGACTACAATGGTTCTCAAGACGTAACAGAAACATTCTATAAACTTCTACCTATCCTTTGCAACCATCCCATTCTCAAAGTCTATACACGGCGATCGACGCATACATAACAATCATGTATATGTCGATGTATACTTTGACACCATTTGTCTCAAAATTATACTATAGAATTTTGCATACAAATAGGCCAAACATCTATGTAGTTAACCAGCTATCCAACGGACATTAATATTTGTATAAAATATATTTGGTAGTGCCCATAAAATTGACGATAGGTAATGCTGGTACTTAAAAATATACATAGTACATTTCTATTTTTTGTTGTAAACTTCATCATCGTCATCATCATATCAGCCGAAAGACGTTCACTGCTGGACTTAGGCCTCCCCTAAGCATCGCCACATTGACTGGTCCCGTGCGTCTCGCAACCAGCGGATCTTCACAACCTTCACCAGGTCATCGGTCCACCTAGGGCCATACCTTCATAAAGCCTTCCCCTTCCAACGCAACGTCTTCCGGTTCGCGGTCGCCACTCCAGAACTTTTCTGCCCCATCGGCTTTTCTGCGAGCAATGTGCCCTGCCCACTGCCACTTAAGTTTGGAAATTCTTCGGGCTATGTCTGTAACCCTGGTTCTCTTGCGGATCTCTACATTTCTGATTAGATCACGCAAGGAAACGCCGAGCATAGCCCTCTCCATTGCCCTTTGAGTGACTGTAAGAGTTCTGATGAGGCCCATTGTAAGTAACCACGTCTCAGAGCCATATGTCATCACTGGCAACACACACTCTGGTCATATACATTTGTCTTGAGACACTGTGGTAAGTTGGACGAGAAGATACCGCGCAACTTCTCGAACGCTGCCCAGCCGAGTCGGATTCGAAGGTTAAACTCTTTCTCGAAGTTGGCCCTACCCAACTGGATCGTATGTCCCAGGTAGATATAGTCGCCCACAACTTTGATTGTAGAGTCTCCGACCTTGATAGTAGTGGTTGTAAGATGGGCATTCAACATCACCTTGGTTTTGTCCATGTTCATCCTAAGACCCACTCTTTCTTCCGAAACTTCCGCTCTACTGAGGTCTTCGAGCATTGTACTGAGTTCCTCCATGGTCTCAGCCGTCTATATCGTCGGCAAACCGAAGTTGAGTGATGTACTCGCCATTGACGTTGATGCCTAGCCCTCTCCAGTCCAGAACCTTGAAGACATTCTCCAGTGCAGCGGTGAACAGTTTCGGAGATAATTATGACGTCTCCCTGTCTCACACTTCGCTGCAGAAGGACGGGTTCCGATGTCTGATCCTGAAGTCGTACTGACATGGTGGCGTTTTTGTTTTTGTACAACACCTCGATGTACCTCGATGACAAGTGCGAGTCGTGCACGCGTGCAAAGATCTCCGACTGCGTTATTTTGCCGTCCTGCAAAGGCCACACCGGTCATAAAATATAATTCGGTAGGTATAAAACAACAACATTACGTTCATAAAAATGAATTATCCGAAAATTGGTCTAACGAAAAGATAATCTGGATTGAGGGTCCAAATTAACTTTACGATTAGAAAACTGTTGGCCCCATATGTCAACACTAGCTTCTGCCTGCGGCTACACTCGCGTGAAAATGTGTTTTGTTATCCCAAAAGGAAAATTATAACAGGATGAAAAGTATCATATGTCCTAATAAAATTCAGGTTATGGTATACCCTAGTGCCAAATTTTATCTAAATTCATTCAGCCGTTGAGGACTGAAAATGTATCAGACAGACAGAGTTACTTTCGTATTTATAATATTAGTATGGATATCTGGATGAAACTGGAATTGTTTGTGGCCTGATTGATATCAAGTAAGGAACGCGTAGGATACCTTACTGATAGACGTAACCCCCCCCGCACCTCAGCAACGCCCACTCTATACAATATGGAACGTCGCGGCGGCGTCGAAAGGTATTGTATTGCATTTTTATACTCGTGATAACTTCGAAACTAAATGTTCGATTCGAATGAATTAAGAAGTATTTCACTGCTACATATATATCCTTGATGTTGAAACATTTATCAATACTAAGAATTATTAATACGATACGAATGTAACCAACTTTTGTTTCTGCCGGTGATTTAATTAAATTTTGGAAAGCAAAAGCTGCTATTGTGACTTGTCTATAACTATGATAGGTTTATAGATATAGATAGACGTGAGACCCTCGGAATTATTATTGTAGTTAATTATGAGCACTTTAATCATGTAGTTCATAATGTCTATGTATCATCAATAGTTTTCATAGGCAAAATGTTGCTACTTTGGGTTACATTATTGCAATTTTCTTAAGGGTCTCTAATTTTTTTTAAGTAACTTATAGCCTATGCTAGTTCTTGATAATTTAGCTTTTTATATTCATTTTTTTATTAAAATCGGTCCAGTAGTTTCGGAGCCTATTCGGTACAAACATACAAAAATCCTCTTTAATATATTATATATATACTAGCTGTCCCCCGCGGCTTCGCTCCCGTGGGCCACCCGACAGGACCCGTTTTCGGGATGAAAAAATAGCCTATGTTACTCAGGAATAACATAGCTTTCTATTGGTGAAAGAATTTTTCAAATCGGTCCAGTAGTTTCGGAGCCTATTCGGTACAAACAAACAAACAAACAAAAAAATCTTTCCTCTTTATAATATTAGTATAGATTACTACTAGCTGACCCGGCAAACTTTGTTTTGCCATAAAAACACCAAACATTCATCTACCCTACCTACCCTACCTACCCTAACTACCTACCCTACCCTACCCTACCTACCCTACCTACCCTACCCTAACTACCTACCCTACCCTAACTACCCTACCTACCCTACCTACCCTACCCTACCCTACCTACCCTACCTACCCTACCTACCCTACCCTACCTACCCTACCCTACCTACCCTACCCTACCCTACCCTACCTACCCTACCTACCCTACCCTACCTACCCTACCCTACCTACCCTACCCTACCTACCCTACCCTACCCTACCCTACCCTACCCTATATCTCAAGTTGGACCAGACTGCTCACGGTGTGCCAATTTAATTTAAAATCGGTTATGTAGTTTAGGAATCCATCGCGGACAAACATCGTGACAGGAGATTTATATATATTAGATAAGTAATAAAAAATATATAAAACTAAACTAAACACTACTAAACTACCCTACCCTGGCTTACGTTTAGCTCAGAAGAGCTAAACATAAGCCACGTTATTTAAAATAAGAGTTATTAATAAAAATAAAAGCTATGAAAAAAAAGGAGAATTATTGAGTATAAAAACTAAGGGCCGGCTTAGCACGACGTGTGTTGCTTGAGTTAGGCAGCTAACCAGGCAGCAGGAGAGGCAGGAAGATGTGGAATGATCGAGGTAGGCAGGTGAGCAGGCACCACGACGGACAAGCAGGCATTTGGGCAGGTAGGCAGCTGAGTAGGCAGTAGGACGGATAGACAGGCAAACGGGTAAGTACGTAGGGCAGCAAGGGGAGTAGAGGCCGGGCAATGGCTCAATACGCCAAATAGCCCTTTGATGCAAAGAGATGACTGTTGAGGGTAAAGTTCCAGTAAATAATGCTGTCTTAAAGGTACCATACACAATATATTTAAATTAATGCACTTCAGTGATTAAATACTCATACACAAACTGAATATAATATGGCTTAAACGGGTTTGCAGATAAGACATTACACTTGGTAATTCTAGGAAAATAAATCGTCTTTCGGCGTTCACTGCCAGAACCAAACTCAAAAAACTGACGCCCGTTTTTCCTCGTTCTATGTCATATCTTCTCAATTTCAAATTCAAATCTCAATTATAAACCCGAACTACTACTTAAGAAGCGAACTAAAAAGACGTAAACAAGAAGAAAATCATGCTGTGCAGTCGGAGGATACAATATTCGCGAGCTGGCTGACCAAAACTTTTTAGTTAACATTTTATTTCGATTAAGGTACATTTAAACATATAAGTGTTATATTTTTGAAATCACCTCTTAAAATCCTTTATTTTGATACCCCACACTATGGCCACGATGGCATGAATCATGACCAGAACGAATAAAAAACGGTTTACCGAGGGGGCAGTCTGCTGCTGCCCTTATTTTGAAAATTATAATGTACAACCAGCTTTGTAAAAGGTCGAGAAGAAGAAGTGTCCATGGTATGTTATGTCTATGGCTTATGAAAATAAAATGGACAGACAGATGTCAGATCAGATGAGAATGTCAGAGTATAAAATATTCTAAGGTTTTACAAATTAGCAGTATAAAATAAGTTGCGGATGTTAAAACAATCGGCGATAACTAAACGTATTATTTTCTTATGCTAACAGTATCAAAGAATATATTAAAGTGAGTCACATGAATTGATACAAAGAAAAAAGATAAAAAGGTGTGGTTTGTATAGTATTATAAAATGTAAATAGACTAAAAGATGTGGATCTGTAGTGCAGAATACCACACTACCTACCCTACCCTACCAACCCTACCCTACCAACCCTATCCAACCTACCTACCTGCGTACCCACCTACCCTACCTACCAACCTACCGCGCTACCCTACGCTACCTACCTACCAATTTGTTAAACTATTTATTTGAATAAGAATTAATACTACGATACGAATATAACCAACTTTTGTTTCTACCGGCGATCTAATTAAATTTTAGAACACAGAAGCTGTTCTTGTGATTTTACTATAATAAAATAAAAATAATAAATTTTTCTTTATTCAGGTAACTTTTCAAAACCCATTTTACATCAGAATAATAAAAATAATATCAGATAAATTAACGGTTAAAACAAAAAGTAGCTAGTTTGATATGTTCCCACAGGGCCTTTTTTGTCGGTAATAATGAGTACTTTAATCATGTGTACATATTTTGTATGTATCATCAATAGTTTTCTCAGCGCACGCCAATCAATGAATTTTAAGGCAAAATTTTGCTACTTTGGGTTACATTATTGAAGTTTTAGTAGTGATTCCAATTTTTTCTCATAATATACATAGTTTATATTTATTATTAGATTTTTTTATTAATTATTCAGGGATAATGTGGCATTCTAATGGAGAATTAATTTTTGAAATCGGACCAGTAGCTTTTGAGTTTATTCGATACAAAAATAAAAAAAATCCTCTTTATAATATTACTATTAGTGTAGTTTTTTTTTTTATATTATCAACATTATCCAATACATATAATAAATCAGTAGGAAAGTCGTATTTGTACACCGATTTTGTTTTTCAAATAAAATAGCTAGGGTGTAAAAGGATAAGTATTTTTGTCTGTTTATCTGTTTATTTGTGCACGCATCACGTAAAATGTACGAAACCAATGTAGATAACTTTTATATATACAAATTACCATCATTACCATCATCGCTTACCATCAAGTGAGATAGTGGTCAAGCGCGAGCCTATCTATAATAAAAAAAAATGTGCGTAACTTAAAGTAGTACTAAGTTTTTGTTTCATCGCAATCTATCAAAAGTTCACTCTAGCTAAAGTTAGATGAATTTGAACTGTTTAAGAAGTATATATCACAAATATATCATAACACACGCAATTCAGATACTTGGACAGTTGAACTCCATATTCGACAGAAGTCATTTTCTGAATGGCGGTGTTAAGATTCTCCGCGGCAGAATGACCATAGAACAAAAATTGGTAGATAGGTGGCGCACGCAGTATAGGTAGGAAGGTAAAGTAAGCAGGGTAGGGTAGGCAGTCCATGGGAGCGAAGCCGCGGTCAAAGCTAGTAAGTAATAAGTACAGATAGGTCAGGATTAGTTAACCAACTGCAAATAAGTTAATAATCGTTGTTTTTAATGTATCTACAAATTTACGGTTTCGGGATTTGCCTTTACTTATGCTATAATATAATACATTGTTTCTTTCCTTTCATGGTTCTAGGTTTACGGGAAGTACCGTATAGGTTTTGATTCCCGTATAAACGGCCGTATCTTTTGATTGCGTTGATTTGGAAGTTTGATTTTTTCACAGCTCCAAGATATTGCAAACTTACAATATAATAAAACAATAATATAATAAAAATAACAAACGTATAATATGATATTAATTTTAACTTGATATCTGCAGGCTTTCCTGAGAAAAAGGTCTTGACCGACGGAATATCGAATATTTCTTTCTTTTTTATGTAAGTAAAAATGTACGGTTTTCGAATTGTTTCCTTTTCTTGTGTTATTTGCTTCATGCCAAATTTCATGATACTGGGTCCAAAGGAAGTACCCCATACGTTTGAATTCCCTTGTGATTCTTCAAAAATGCGGCATAAACGGCCGTAACTTTAGATTTAGAATTTTTATTTTACAACTCCAAGGTATTGCAGAATAAGGTCTGCAATACATCGGAGGTGTAAAATAAAAATATAAGTATATGATTTTAATTTCACCTCGATATCTCCAAGCGTTCCTAAGGCACAATTACGTGATAAACTTAACTCGGAGTTCTAATCCTAATATTATAAACTATTGGAACACTATTAACTATTGGAACTGTTATAACTATTGGTTGGACCATAACTTAAGGTTATTTTCTAAGATGTTTCGTTTTGTTGACTTCAGAAGAAGCCTGGCTGGGGCTCTGGCCTGTGGCAGTGTTACTTGGTATTGAGTGGACTGTCTGACCTGCACCCCGTCCGAGTGGCAGGCACTCAAATTTAATTTCACCATCTATATAACTTTCTTATTTCTTTTGAAACCAGAATCAGACCACTGATTACCAACAACCTAAATTTTTATTTTGTACATAGTTCGGTTCCGGTTCAGCTTTAATGATTAAAATCAATTGTCAACTGTGAACTTGTGTTTGATTTACCCCGAACCCATACCAACGTTCAATGTTCAACGATCAAATGAAATGAAACTGTACGTTTCGCTGTACAGGCAGCTTCACAGAGTCTACACGACGTGAAAGCCTGTGCATTAACAAGTTAGGTATACTGCAGGGTAAATCTTACAGGTGGACAAAACACCAAAGGTGACTTTAATCACTTTAAAGGTCTTAACTTAGTAAAAGATATGAAGAAAAAATATTTCACGAACCACCTTACAGATCAACACTTAACCATGGCACATGGTATGACTGTATTCCATAATCTCCGGAGATGGGTTACTTTAATGGAAACATGTTATCAGGAAAATGTTGAATCCTTATTAAATTTAAGCAGATTCGAGCATTCTTTTATTTAGGTATTCTAACGTTTTCATTATTTTTGAGCGGCTGAAACGATTAGAAGGTCAGAAAGACATGACAGATTTGATTGCCCTTCGGATTGGACTTTGAACGCGGCCGAATCTTTTGTCACACAATGATTCTTCAGAAAACACGATGCGCAATCAGAAAATGTACGTTCTCGAAACAAAATTCATCCATGGGTGAATGCGCTGGCACATGTGCAATACATTTCTTCTTCCAACTTTGTCGAGCTCGGCTTCCAGTAAAACCGGATGCAGGTAAATGCCAGTGTTTTACATGGAGCTATTGAGCGAATGCCTATCTGACCTCCACAACTCAGTAACTGGGTGACAGGATACTCTATGAGATGGCTGGTATCAGTTTCAAGCTTCTGACTACTCGTAATGACTGACAAAGAGGTATAAATGACAGCCGGAACAGGGACTTTACGTGCTTGCCGAGGTACGGAGGAGTCTCGGTCTATAATGAGTAGTCACTAATCCACGGATTGACCTAGGCAAGCGTAGCTTAACCTTGAAGATTGACCCGTCAGGGTGTTGTAATTTATCCACACGAGCTACTCAAGTAGAACGTATGTCAATTTTATTGCGAACCAATTATAAAACTGAATACTATAAATGCGATAGAAACTCTCTCCATCAATCTGTTTGTAAAATTTTCACTTCTAAATAGTTGCACGGGTTTGGATGAAAATGACACACAACTAAACCACGTCCTGGATTAGGCCTAGCTCGCACCACGATTTTTTAATTTGCGATAATTTCGTCGCAGGAATGCAACGTGTGAGTAGTATATATTATAATAATAAATCGTAGCGATTTTAAAATTGTGATTTGTCACAATTTGCTACGTTTGCTCGCGACGCGATTATCGCGAAAGTAAACTGCAGCGTATGGAATTGTATGGTCCCGCGCGCACTGCTACAGAAAAATAGCAAAATAAAAAAATCGTATTTCGTTCTTTTGAGAATAAACATGTCGGCGCCGCGCGCCGGCATTTCCACTGGAGTCTCAATACGAAACGAGGCTAGACGTGGCACATTTGATAATCGCAATAAAAGAAAGACCACCTTTGTGGATTAAACACTCCAAAGAATATAGATCATTGTATTTCTGCAAAAATAAACCCTTAATAAATATATTCGCTGTAAAAGGATGAGTCCAATAGTGACGTTATTTTTCCCTCCGAAGTATACACATTAAAAGTGTCTAGGGATCAAGTACGTTTTAGAGTATCACCGCAATTGAGGCAATGGTTAAAGAATTTTCGTTAATTTTTGATTAAAAATAGAAAATCAACTGTCAATCAGGATTCCTATAAAAATGTGTAATAGCGTTTTTACAAAACCTGTTTTGTCAATCTCTGCATCGGAACAATTCCATCGAATATGGAGTGAAGTGAATGATGTCGATCATTTGACATGAGAATAGATGGTGAAATGTTGCAAGCTGGTTCCAGGCAACGTACTGTGGCTATCGCTCTTGCTACTAGACGCTATCGTATCCAGGCAGCGGGGCCGAGCGACATGGGGGAAGACTCCCAGACAAGACCGGTACATCCAAAATATTGCTTGACGAAATCGTACCATGACCACCATGATGTTGGCTACGAGGCTCCACAGCTCTTCAGGCTTGCTGATAAGCAACCAAATCATCTGAAATCGTTGTGTTTGCTTTTCTAATGAATCTCGTTTCATTATGAGGCCGGATACAAGACGTACTCGAGTTTGGAGGACCTCTGAAATTTTGTCAGGAAGTTCATTCATATGGAGGGGGAGCAATAATGGTTTGGGCCGGTATTTGGATCAGTGGCAGAACCGACCTCATTTGTATCAGGAGCAACCTCAATGCTAAGATTTATACGGACAGGATTGTTTCAGACGTGATCATCCCTTTGCGACGCCCGCCGGTTGGGTGATTCTTTTCGAAAATGCACGATAATGCACGTCCACAGACGGCCAGAGTCGTAACACGCACTCTCGCCGACGATGCTCGCATCAACGTTCTGCTGAGGCCTGATCAATCGCCAGACCTTAACCCAATAGAGCAAGCATGGTATATGCTCCAAAGAAGAGCTCTACCGAGTATGGATGCCGTGCATACCCCACTACTTTTTGACTTGTTAGAAAGAACGTGGGCGGCCATTCCTCAAAGTGATTTTGATGAACTGATTTTAAGCATGCCAAATCGCTGTGTGTTTCGTGTCAATGGTGGAAACACAGATTATTAATTGTTTGATCTTTACAATAAAAATTTAAAAGAACATCATATTGCCTTTTTTGCCATTTAATTGACGACATTAACACAGTAAAAATATACAAACAGTATGGAAACTACCTACAAACTACGACTCGCACTACTGATAGATAGCACTGCAGATTTTTACAATAAAAATTTAAAAGAACATCATATTGCCTTTTTTGCCATTTAATTGACGACATTAACACAGTAAAAATATACAAGCAGTATGGAAACTACCTACAAACTACGACTCGCACTACTGATAGATAGCACTGCAGAAGTGCCTTAATGATCCCGTCGGTGCGTATGTTTGTGTGAGTGTGCCGTTTCGAGCGTTTGTAGGTAGTTGCCATACTGCTTGTATATTAATTCTGAAACATTAACTTAGATTAATTACTCACAATTTACAAAAATTGCAATCGTTCTTAGTTTTTACAAAATTTAGGGCTGAGTTGTTGTTAACTTTTAAACATAGGAATTAAATTAAGAAGCCAGTCTGAAAAAATAGAATTGGTAAATATTAATTGGATAATTTTTAATAGTTAAAAATCTACTTGATCTCTAGACAATTTTGATTTTGATGTGTGTAGTAAATAGAGACAAGCAACTTGTACCGAATCCATGGTGAGATTGACCAATGACCAGCAACTTTTTTTTATTGCTGTGCGTGCTCTGTATTTTCTGCGATATTAAACAGCGCGATGCTAAAATCGTGTCGCAAGACGTAAAATCGTGGTGCGCGCTAGGCCTTAGTACATAACAAATTCTTTTATCTCGGCAGTATCTTCTCTTGGGACAATTTCTGACCATCACACAGGCGAAGCAGCTGGCAGAAGCTAGTACGTGAATAAAAATATCAGCTAATACAAAATAATAAGAAAATGCCTAAGAATTCCCAAGGCCAATCAACATCTTTATGGAGTGACTCATAGTGAATTTAGTATATATTTAAGTTCATAATTCAATTACAAACTCTCACGCGGCAATCACGCATCATTGTCACCTCAAGCAGCTCGCTTTGTTAAGCCTGTACCAGACTATATCGCCGTCATTCGGTCCGTATAATAAAGCTATCGAAACGATTCATTATGTTAAAAGCAAACTCTAACGTCGCATCGCACTAAGTGACTTGAGGATTTCATTGAAACTCGTGAGACCGATATATGCTGACCGACAAGAACGTAAGGAAAAAAAGACTTAGTTTTACAAAAGCGCTCAGAGCAACGTGTTGTGTAAATAGTCCAACATGTTTCTCTAACAAAGAAATCTTAATAGCCGATGACGGGCAAAAGTCAACATAACAATCTACGGGCTGATTGCTCATAATTTTAAGTGCACACTTGGACGATGGTGCTAGGTAATAAAGCCTACTTCTTTGAGATTAAACTTTAACGTTTACCAAGGCTCTCGAAAATTTGTAAGTTATGTTTCTGTTTATAGGATTAGCATAAAACATGGTTATCTATTGCATACCTGGTTACTAAAGCGTTGTTCGAACGTCGCGATACAGTCTCATTGTACAAGGTTTATTGCAATGAAATAACGACTTTAACAACATATGTTTACAGCTGTTTTTCAGCATTACGCTCAAGGGGAATCCTTGAGGCAGGAATTCCGATTTCGTAGCGGCGACTGCTATGCCATCTAAAATATTGGACATCTCCATCTTGGTTGGTGTTTTGCTCTTTCTGTGGTCACAAACAATGAGTCGGGATCGTCAAGGGAATGTATGCATACTTTAAAATACGTTAAAACCTTTCTCCCACGTGGATATGCACAACTTCAGTAAGTCGAATGCGGTTGAATAACAATAATATTTGTACAGAATGTTCCTGCTACTTAATTATTTATTGGCATGAGTACCAATAAGCTTTCGAGAGATACTAGCGAAAGAATTAAAATAAAATGTTTATTCATCACATTATCACAGATTTTGATCAAATTAATATATTTAAACCGACCAAGCTCGTAGATAAGTTTAAAGCCTTAAACTTGTTATCAACGTGGAATCCATCTTCTTTTTAATGTAAAAACAATAGATAAATAAATTAGGAAGAAGAAGCCTTCATATTAATAATCAGTATAAAACCTTATTTTGCTTGTATCTGAATCGTGATCTGTTAAGGTTGGCAAAACATGATACGACTTAAATGTAATATTATGAATAATTTAAATAGCTTTTAGTAGTTTTCGTCATAAGTTCAGATGTAATTAAATATTATAATTACAATTAACTGTTCATTTTGGGTACTTTAGTTTTCCATGACTCTAATAGTAGTATAATTTTTGAGTGAGGATTTGTATGATATGTATAGGTGGCAGCACTGAGACGTCATGTCCAGGCACCTGTCTTATGACACAAATTAAATTGATGCATTGCTATGTTGATATCATAAGTTACGTTTTCCAAATGGAGAACCTCTCGCAAATTGTTGTACCTACCTACTTTAGCTTTATAATAAAAATATGTAATTAGAATGACATATTTTTTTTCATCGTTAGGTTATGCGCTTAGCAACACATTTAGCCATTCATTTTTATAAAGATAAAGATAGTCCTTTATAGCGATTTATTATAAATACTGCCTCCAACCCTAAACTTGAACTAAGCTCCCACCCAATTCTACGGGGCATCTGAATGATGGCTTGTATTATTTTTTGTAAGCATACCATGTCATCGGAACGATTGTGATCGGTTCCCTATGATTTATCGATGTCCATATTACAAATACGACACAACATTATGCGATTCTTTATTTCTTCTTTAAGCCATATTAGTATTCCGCCAACAATCCTGTCCAGCGTTGGTTTTGTCATACCGACTAAATGTTATTTTGTTGGAATTTCAAATAAACAATTGTTGTTTTTTTAATAGGTTTTATTTGCAATATAAATTAATGCGGGTCTTCAATCAGCGCTGACCGGTTGGCATATTTAGAACGCTCATGAATTAAAACCGCGAGATTATGTTTTCTTCCATTTCAAATACAACTTAATTTGTACGCAATAATTAAAACAATTAGGAGTTTGTCCGCATGATACCAATGCCAGTGTCTTTTGTATGCTTATTTATGTACTTTTTGCAGGACGATGATGCGATGAAACAGCAGATCTGAAACCGGAGCGGTGTAAATATTAAAGACAATCGATCGGTAGGTGGAGTTGGGGAATCCTCAGAAGTGCTCGTAATAAATCTGTTTCAGCACGCATGGCGATTAATTGACTGGTGACACTCAATCGCATTGCTGCGGAGTCTTTATGTGGTCAAGCGGTAATATTCTGCAGCCCCCCGATTGTAACCAACTGTTACTTACTTCGCTGTTATAGCGACGTAATAATCTCTATCAACTAATATATATTTTACAGCTACGTTATAGTAGCAAGTAAAACAATGTTTTACTCAGCTTACATCCAAAACTTCACAAAACCACCCACTGTGAAACAGGTCTCCATCTCGAGATTATCACACTAACGTTATCTTTTTCATATTATAACTGAATTCAAATTATTATAATTATCTAGGCAGTTACCTTATTATGCACAAACGAATGTGTTTTAAGATTCGCCAGGCAAACTATACTTAGTAAAGGAATAGTTGTTTTCTTAATGAGCTTAATGCAGGTAGTAAAGAGGTTTATGTTTTTTTTTTATAGTTTGCTTGAATTAACTAAGCACTGTTACACATTATTAAAAATTTTACTTCGTTAGTTACATTATGTGCGCCACGAATTTCACGCTTAAATGTATGTTAATATATGTATTCCACGATAAACATATACAACAAAAATAAAATCTCGTAATTATGCTAAATCTTTAAACGGGTCCGCGTACAATCAGGGCGTGAAGTACAAATTTTCATTTAGCTGCGCACTTTGCGTTATTTGAAAGTGACCCTAAATCCCGCGTCCTCTGTGCAGATAATTCTTAATTTGCATATTAACGAGAAACTTTGCATCGGCAATACCGAAAAATTCCAGAGGTCGAGTGTGAACGGACAGGTGGTGCGGCGGACTAATGCCGGAATATTTCTCAAATCCTCCTCCACTCGTCGGAGCCGACGGTATGTTGTTGCCCTTGATAGCTTTCTCGTTTCAGTGAGATTCATTTTAAAGGATTCTCGAGTACCGTAGCCCGCGATTTAAATTTTCAATGGTCGTTGCCTCGATTACCTACTAAAAATGACTACCTAGGTAAGGAATATTTTCAAGCCACTTTCGCCATTACCTTCGGCATTAGATTATGCCCACTTGTGATAGAACTTTATATCTAAAGGTAAAGAAAAGTTTACCTGGTCTTTTAAATGTGAGATTTGAATACCTTAATTATAAAATAATATGATGAGCGGCGGGTAATTAGAGCGTGTGGATGGTAATTACGAGACCAAACAGAGAAACAAAATGATAACTACCGCACCATATTAGATTCGGCTCATTAGGTCTTTAAGCTGAAATGACAGCTCTATAAATAGTAGACAGGCATCTTCGAAAAGTTTATTATTGTTTTATTTATTTTTGAATTGTTGGGGCTAAAAGAGAGTATAGTGGATAGGTGGTGCGATGACAAAACATCTGTTTCGTGTGTGGGAGCCTTCGGCAGCTATTCCGACTAAATCGTTTACCGCGTCCGCGACACCCCGTAAACGAGCTTAATGCGATCGTCGATGACAAATATAATCTTTACTCTAAAGCGAGTTGACTTGACACTGTTGTTATTCCGAGAAACGGAAAGATTTATTTTTACTCAAAGAGCTAAATATTCAGGTGAAAGATATCTGTGAGGGCGTTGTTTGGCCGACTCGTTAAATCTGTCGACGGAGTCGCGTCTTCTGTGTAATCGCACCGAAAAATCTGCCCGGATTTCATTGCTTTGATATTCAGTCTCAAAGAAGGAATAACATTTTATTAATATCTCTTCTAGCAAGCGAGCGTCGAAATTGTTGTTGATCACACCGACTGACGTTGCTTTAGCTAATTCAATTTATTGATACTTTATTATCAGCTTTGAGAGCATAATCTTGGGAGCTGTGTAGGTATAGCTTGCTCCAGTTAGACTCAGATAATACACGGCCCCCTACCGTGAAACTAGCTGTATTTCATACACGTTAACAGCTGCTGTAAAGCAATTAATACGACGACGTTCGCTCATTTAGTTGTACACATAAAGAAATCTCTATTTTTATTATAACGATCTTGCTTACATTACTTCCTTATTATCACGTTTTAGACATTATATTTAATATACAGCGCTAATTATGAACGAGTTCTTTATTACACCAAGTGAAGGCCCATTCACAAAATATCTTAGAGGAGGTTAATCGCCATTGTTATTTTTTAGGTTTATTTAGGGTTCTGCAAGTAAGGTAGACGCATTTTCAATTATGAAATATGCAATACGTACATTTGGGAATAGTGTATGGGTAGTAATAATGGTACATACATAATCTGAAGATTAATATTTTGTGTTTATTGTTTTACTTTATTTTCATCAAACAGCTCGTTTAGCATGCCGAACGATTCCATGTTCAGATTAGCCATTACCGTTACAGGAAGAATGTTACTTGGTTTCAAAATTATTTTGAATATACGAATATATATATTTGTTTTTTTATTTTATTTATGGCAGACCGTTGCCCAGCACTGGGAGTGGGACAAAATAGGTTGAAAAAAAAAACGAGTATAACCTTTTTTAATATTCGCTGGTTAATTTGACTCCTTCATTAATGTGGCTTTAACTGTTCAAAATAAAAAGTTCATAAACTTGTTTCGTACAATTACCTAATATAGGGAACCCTCTTGTGAATGACTTACCTATTACTTGACCAGTGCTCACTAATTTAATTAGCATAAATTGTTATGCTGGATAAACGAATTTAGACGTGTAATTTTTTTGTCTCAATTAAATGACGTGTGAACAGCGTCTTGTTAATTTTTATTTGCTATACAAAAGCGTGTCCCTGGGTCACTACCAAGTTTCACTCCGGAAGTTAGAGACAAAAAGTCATTGTCCTCACACCCCCGATACAGTTAACTCTGTTTCATGTGACATTTAATCAGTACTTAGTCATGATTAGCAAGGAGAACAGGGTTATTGTAAAATACGAGACTGCTGTCTTTTTATGACAAATCTATGGACTACTTACGAGATTTGCCACAATGTATGTATGTAGATACCTGACGCTTTAATCAATAAAAACCGGCCAAGTGCGAGTCGGACGCGCGCACAAAGGGTTCCGTACCATTATCACAAAACACGGCGTCACGTTTGTTGTATGGAAGCCCCACTTAAATATTTATTTTATTCTGTTTTTAGTATTTGTTGTTATAGCGGCAACAGAAATACGTCATCTGTGTAAATATAAACTGTCTAGCTATCACGGTTCATGAGATACAGCCTAGTGAAAGACGGACAGACAGACGGATAGCGGAGTCTTAGTAATAGGGTCCCGTTTTTAACCTTTGGGTACGGAACCCTAAAAACATAATTATATTTAGTAAACAATTAATACATAATTTGCAATTTATAAACATCTAGGCATATTGACCAGCTGTTTGAAACAGTGCCGAAAACAAACGCACTAAATAAAACAACCTGCCTAGGTAGGTATCGCATGGTCCAATAAAACATGCCAACTCACAATAATATTAAGATTAACGTACTTAATTAGAAGCAGCTATATCAAATGCTTCTGACGACAAGCTTAATGTATTCAATTCCGCCATAGCCTTAACAATACGAGCTTTATTAAAATGCGTATTAAAACATATCTTGGAACGAAACAAAGGTCGTTCACACCGGTTTGGTTCCTACAAAACGTAGTGTGGGACCGTGACCGTTTGCGTTCCCTCAACCATTTTTAAATTGTTCGTGTACTTACCTATATACCTACCTACAAACAAAAGTATTCGGACGATAATCACAACATTTCTCGAGCGAGTCTGCCTTAATACGACTTTAGCATTTTGAAACATTTAATCACCTTTCGCGCCTTGGCTTTTCAATAAGCAAACACGTTCTTCATAGTCTCCCGAACCATAGTTTCTCAACCACGGCGGCAACATTAACCGCCTAACGGCTTGTCACCGTAAAAAATGTCTCCGTAAGTAGGTAGTTAAGAATCCGCTGTACCATTTATTTACAAGAGTGAATCAGTCTTAGAAAAACTAGCATTCAAAATTATTAATGGTTTGTTTGAATGGTGCGTCACGCGGCTCATTGTTGGCGCGCACTCCGTCCGGATGCGCTCGCTGACACTAATTATTCCCATAGTGCTTGAATGATAGATTGCCCTGGACAAATCACTTCTAGCCTCACTCCCAAACAGTAATAAAAAAGTCGTGTGATTAGTTTTTTAAGTCGGGGCCCACTGATTGTCAAAGAACGTGGGCTGACTTGTACCGTTTGTCTAAAAAGGTAATATGTTACTGTAAAAAGTAGAAATGTCCGCGATGCTATCTTACGTAGACTTCTGTCAGATTTGTAAGTTTAATCCCGTCCAAAAATTATTCACGTCAAACAGAACTACCTACTTAAAATGTTGATATTTTAAATTCCGTGACCAATCTCTTGTTTATTGTTTCCTTACAATGGTAAATCTGAGTATCTATCTGTA
Organism: Anorthoa munda; assembly: GCA_945859665.1. Classification (NCBI taxonomy): domain Eukaryota; kingdom Metazoa; phylum Arthropoda; class Insecta; order Lepidoptera; family Noctuidae; genus Anorthoa; species Anorthoa munda. The sequence continues at coordinate 52,272,786 of OX243893.1, read as the reverse complement.
AGACGATGTTTTAAATACGTTTTCGCTCGGTAAGTAGAATACATTTAGTGCACCGCTTAGCGGTAACAGGTGAGCTGCTAATTAAGTATTTGCAATCTCGAATAGTGGCTAATTATGTACCCTGCATGAGTGTGTTAGAATCATAATGGAACTCCATATAAAAGTATCGATATATGTCAAGATGGTTATTTACTGTGTATCAGAGTTCCTATTATATGTGGTGTATAAGGGAAAGGTTTTATGAATAAAAGCACAGAAAGACAAGACTAGGTATTTATTCCAATATAGCTTGTCAATTAATTCATATTCAGGCTCAGAAAGCTTACCGCCCGTTCGCTAAACTAGTTCTCGTGTAGAAGAAGGGCAAGAAACTCCACGGAAGCAACTATGGTTGTAAAAGTATTCATAGACATCTTTTACAACCATATAAATATCGTATATAACAGATCTAATTCTATTATGGCCATTATATGATGAATCTTGTAACATTTCACAATATTACATAATCAAAACAACAAGGATAAGGCAAGGTACATGACTAACCCTTAAATCAATTTAACATCATTATGAATAAAGGCCACAATATGAAAATAGAGTTTCAACACCACCATTAGCAATAATCAAGTTATAATATCAAATTACTTACATGAAGCTTGTGTAGTCCATAACGAAGTCTCTTAACTTACGAATTACACACTATTTATAGAACAAGTCAACTTGTCAAATGTCCCCACCATTTTCTACATTTCTATTAATTTTCTCACAATTAGGTCAATAATCAATTCTTGAGTAATGAAACCTTTTTAAAACGTACAAAGACAATTAAGGAATTTAATATCGCCTATTTAGTAATTCTTAATCAATATTCGAAAGAATATTGATACTAACCGACAGTCTTGTATTAATTGTCTCAAAATACTTATAATACTAAAACAGCAATATAAAATCCAGGATACATCACAATGATCATTATAAATTACGTAATATTTTATAGGAATATCATCACTATGGCTTATATGTAAGTTTAGAGTTATTTCCTGTACACACAACAATATTTATTCAGGTGGGTACTCTAATAATTGTAGGTATTTGACAACACAATAATAACTCAGGTAGGTACTTCGACATTTGTGGGTAGATGCTTAATAAATATGACAGTTTGTATTTTGTAGCAAACCCATTGTGATTAAAAGTGTAAATTCATGATTTAATGACGTCACACGTACTTCAATACTAACACGGCCATTCTGACATGTACTTCGATCTCGAAGTACAATAGATACCCTTTTTGTACAATTGTAATATTTTTTTTTTTAGTTTTGCCAATTGACTAGATGTGTCAAGTCCCCTCCACCCGCTGCTAGTGGGATAGACTTGCACCAAGTATAACTATACATCATTAATCTAAATAATATTACACTAATCAACAATACATCGCTCGGCCAATCTGACAATATTCTTTCAAATTGTACCGAACGTAGATACTTTCTTCCGACCAAAATCAGATCCAACAGAGGGTACATATTTAAATTCTTTATTTAACCAACTAACTCCGCCAAACTCAGAGGTCGCAGAACGCTGCTTGATCATAAAGATTCAGAGGCCCGTCTCAACTTGTTTTGACAGAATCTTATTCAAACAACTAACTCCGTCAAACTCAGAGGTCGCAGATCGCGGCTTGATCATAAAAATTTAGAGGCCCGTCTCGACTTGTTTTGACAGAATCTTATTCAAACAATAATTCTGTCAAACTCAGAGGTTGCAGATCGCTGCTTGATCATAAAGATTCAGAGGACCGTCTGGACTTGTATTGACAGAATTTTATTCAACTTAATAATTTTTCTAATGCACCATGCTGTTGGAACGACCTGGCATTATTATAACTCCTCTCTGTCTTTCTCCTGTCTTGTCACTTTTCAAAACAAACTACTCGGTAAGTTACACCCACATGGTTTTAATTATTCAAAAATTTACTTTTCATTTGTTTGTTTTATTCTATAACTATTTTTTTTAAATATATATTCATGACTCAATGATAAGAAGTTACTTATTATGTAGCTGTTCTGATAGAACCGAACTATGTTAGCTGTGTGGTCACAGACAAACACATTCTTAGACATTCACACACTAGTGTTCTTGTCAGTTCATCTTTATGTCCTAACAAAATGAATTAGCAAGCTGTGCTAATATTTTTAGCACTTTTGTTTAGTTTGCAATAAATTATTGTAATTCTACCTCTGTATACCATTAGATCACGATTGGTTTATATCAAAATCTCAATCTCTAATAGCCCTAAAACTAATTACTTAAATTTATTATCCGATCGAGAAAAGCAAGGTAAGAATATATTAATTGGATTGTTTATTTTAATATTTCTGAAGATTAGAATATTTGTTTTATTAATTAATACAGACTTTTCATGAAAATAATTGCAAAACAGCTTTTGCCATAAATAAGATTCCTTTTTAATTTTACTCAAAAAAACATCCAAGAGTAAACCAGAGCAGAGAGTTTCTTGCAAATTATTGGTGAAAACTACTATTCTGCCTCCATTAACTAATAACGATTCTTTGCAAATCCTTTGTACCTCACAAGTATGTAAGTGGCCACTAACTGTATTATTACCAAGTTGGGTACATTTTTGCAAAAATACCCTCTGTTAAAAATTTCCATAAAAATTCTAAAAAAGTTTCTGATAAATAAACTAAAACTTTGTTTTATATCTTTATAATACCAAAGATATTCAACAGTAAATAAAAACAAAGCCTCTGAAGGCCTTACCACTCCAGCAGTTTCGTGCTGCAGCTGTCAGCTAGATGTCCATAGTCAGAATCCGATGCTCTGACCATAGTTTGAAGATCCTGTCGTACAGCCTCAAACTATGCAGCTCGCAGTGCCGTCGGCTGGGACAGCATTGGTGCTAGTAGAGTCGGCGACTCGTCGACACGTTGTTTATGAAAATGACAAAATGAAATTCATTAGAAATCTTGTGTAAGCTAGAGCTGGATCCCACTTCTGATGTTAGAATCATAATGGAACTCCATATAAAAGTATCGATATATGTCAAGATGGTTATTTACTGTGTATCAGAGTTCCTATTATATGTGGTGTATAAGGGAAAGGTTTTATGAATAAAAGCACAGAAAGACAAGACTAGGTATTTATTCCAATATAGCTTGTCAATTAATTCATATTCAGGCTCAGAAAGCTTACCGCCCGTTCGCTAAACTAGTTCTCGTGTAGAAGAAGGGCAAGAAACTCCACGGAAGCAACTATGGTTGTAAAAGTATTCATAGACATCTTTTACAACCATATAAATATCGTATATAACAGATCTAATTCTATTATGGCCATTATATGATGAATCTTGTAACATTTCACAATATTACATAATCAAAACAACAAGGATAAGGCAAGGTACATGACTAACCCTTAAATCAATTTAACATCATTATGAATAAAGGCCACAATATGAAAATAGAGTTTCAACACCACCATTAGCAATAATCAAGTTATAATATCAAATTACTTACATGAAGCTTGTGTAGTCCATAACGAAGTCTCTTAACTTACGAATTACACACTATTTATAGAACAAGTCAACTTGTCAAATGTCCCCACCATTTTCTACATTTCTATTAATTTTCTCACAATTAGGTCAATAATCAATTCTTGAGTAATGAAACCTTTTTAAAACGTACAAAGACAATTAAGGAATTTAATATCGCCTATTTAGTAATTCTTAATCAATATTCGAAAGAATATTGATACTAACCGACAGTCTTGTATTAATTGTCTCAAAATACTTATAATACTAAAACAGCAATATAAAATCCAGGATACATCACAATGATCATTATAAATTACGTAATATTTTATAGGAATATCATCACTATGGCTTATATGTAAGTTTAGAGTTATTTCCTGTACACACAACAATATTTATTCAGGTGGGTACTCTAATAATTGTAGGTATTTGACAACACAATAATAACTCAGGTAGGTACTTCGACATTTGTGGGTAGATGCTTAATAAATATGACAGTTTGTATTTTGTAGCAAACCCATTGTGATTAAAAGTGTAAATTCATGATTTAATGACGTCACACGTACTTCAATACTAACAAGTGCATGTGTAAACATCTGATTATGTCTGAATAAAGAGTTGATTTCAGCAAATTTTATTTAAATGTGATAGATTTTAGAACCAGGGTTTTTCAGATTTAGCTTACTTTGGAATGGTAACGTTTTTATCAGAAACCGCTTTAGCTGACCCGCCGCAGGCTTATTACGTATATTTTGCAACAGCAAAACGATAGCGATTTTTGCGCAAAAATTGCTCTTCAATACAAAAGTTTTAGCGTTGTTGGCGGTTTTTTTTTAAATAAGAACATTTGACAAACAGCAAGCGATTAGCAAACGATTGTGTAGGACCTACCATACCTACACTGCAGGTAATTCCGTCTTTTATGACATAAAGCGTTTGATCGCTATCGTTTTGCTCTTGCAAAAGATACGTAATAAGCCTACCGGTTCGATACTGGTACGTGAATTGGTATCGATTAATCTTTTATACTTTAAATTTAAATATGTCTAGATTCCAGGGAACGGGTGTGATTCCTAAGATACGGACACTGAATAGCGGCCATACTACACAATTCATAAGTGACAGTCTTGCTTCTTTATACACCCTTAGGAGCATAAAGAAGCAAGACAGCGTAATCATTAAGGAGGATGTGAGCGCAAAGTTTGAGAGTTTTAACCGCAAGCAGTATATGGGTACACAGGGTCTTGGAACATGCAATGATAATGGCGATCGATTTATCGAGCTTTGTTGGAACCACGACCTAACCATCTGAGAAACATTTTTTATTCATAAAAACAACCTCAATTACACCTGGAACTGGAACACACCGGACGGTGTTACCAAGAAACAAAATCGTCAATTTTAAACTCCACATGGCGTCCTTTACTGGCCAATGTTTGCAACGGGCGCCGATAGGTATAGATAGCGGCCATGGTCAGGTGAAGGTAGCAGTAGTCCATGCTACTGGAGATCCCGACAAGATGAGAAGAAGGTTCCTTGTGAGAAAACTTCTTGCCTTGGCCACCCGTAAAACGCTTTATGGGTGTTAGCTTGAGCTATACATTTATGCAATCAGTTTACTGAACTCGGAGATGCTACGGACGTACGGGCTGGAACCGAGGATGGAACTCACTAAAATGGATAAAGACTAGCTCCATCGTTCTTGTGCACAAATCTACTCATTATCTCGAGAACTGGATATCATAAAACGTTTAGAGAATTATCGAGGACAGAACAATTCCGATGTCAATATTTAATAACGTCAGAAGCGCGAAGTAATTTATCGACATGCAAATAGAAGTCGGGTGGGGTGACGACGTTGCTGTTCGTGCTCAACAAGCTGCTTAAACTAGCAACTTGAAAGAGTATACCTACTAAGATCATGGCAGGAAACAGCAGGCACCAAAAGAAGCCACTTAAATCCAAAGAGGGGCAGCTCATTGTGACGTAAAAAGGGTAGCTACTACGGTTGTGCCAACACTTTGAGAAGGTATTCCGATTATCAACAACATCGACACGGAATGCGCTGTAGGCCAGCTCCTCAACTCCTCGGCCTTTCGAAATCAACACAGCACCACCATCTGCATCCAAAGTGATTGAAGCGGCTCTCGTTGAAGACATGCAAAACACCAGAACACGGCTATATAGCAGTGGAACCACCGTCAACGTATTGACATCAAAATATCTGGACCGCTGAAGAATAGTCAGATGACTAGATAAGTAAGGGGCTTTTAATGACCGTGCCCAAGTAAGATAATCTGCCAAGAGAGGCATTATGTTGCTGTAGATTGCCTCTAAAAGCCTGGTTAGACTCTCGAAGGCCGTGGAACTTCTACTACTCAAAGAGTAGGCTCATTTTTCTTTGAACCGCTCATTCACGTACCAGATCAATATCTCCGTATATTAGTCGTGCAGTCCCAGAATGTCAAAGGGAGATTAATCTTAGATTTGTTGACTTCTAAAAGGCTTTTGATACTTTAATGTGGTTCAGCATTTGTTCCCGCCAACTGCACGTTTGACTCCCGCCAAATGGGTCCACCTATTTGAGAGCGATGGCCTAATATCACCCCAGCGTAAGCAAGTGTACGCTAGTCCTGCTTCCATTCGCCTCTTCTATTTACCGACTTCTAAAAAAAACCGGCCAGTCGCGCGTCGGTTTTCGCACATGTTGGGTTCCGTACCAAAGAAAAATCAGATATTTCAATATATTGGTATTTGTTAGTAAAATATACGTAATAATAAAATATTATCGTCAAATTTCAAGTTCATAGGTCAATGGAAGTTAAATAATTCTTCGAAACAAAATTTTGTGATAGACGACAGACAGACGGACGGACGGACACGTGAGTTGCAGCAATACGCCTTTTGTACGTTCGTATGTTTGTATGTTTGCATGTTTGTATGTTCGTATGTTTTTGTGTTTGTATGTTTGCATGTTTGACTGGTATTAACTGGTATCCTAAAGGTGGCAAAAGGAACAGAGGAAGACAGATAAAGAGATGTGGGAGGATGAATTAAAATGTTTTTTATTTTTTATTGTTTTACTGTTAGAGGCCTTTGCCCGGAGGCACACTGAATTGATATACTTTAAGAACTAGAGAAAGTACAACCGAGTAAAGAACCAAAATTCAGGATGGAGAGGCTTATTATTATATTAGTATTATTATTGTTTCTTGAAAAGTTTTTACCCGTCGTTCTTGATGGAATTATCCTTCGCATAAATACGAGAACAGGCGTCGCGGGATAGTTTTGGAATAACCCATGCCTGCTGACTTGCCAACATGCAAGTAAAATAAAACGACCAACACTAGGGAGGGACAGCAAAAACTGGATGGTCCAGTAGATGCCAACAGGGGTAACAGCATTCAACACCGTTGCTAATCGGCAAAGAGTCAGTGAAAAGCGTCCACAAATTCACTTTCCTCAGAAGCTTCGTGTCGGACACTGGAGGAAGTAAAGAGAACATCACTTTACGGATCGCCAAAGCCCGAGCTACCTTCGCACAGCTGAGACCTGTTTGGTAATCATGGAAACTGACCCAAATAATTTAAGTCAGAATCTTTGGGTCTACGGTTCCGAACCGTGGAAGGTAACAAAGCACATCTCACGCCAAATGCCGTGTCACTGAACGCCGAATGCTAGGACACCAGCCCAGTGACTAAGACCTCGCCCCTCGTGGTTGAGATCGTCGCAAATACCAATGTGACATTTTCAAATTCATATGTACTTTCTAACTTTATCTTGATCATCACAGGAAACGGTGAAAGAAAACATAGTGAGGAAACCTGGTCTTATATAGTTAATGTAAGTCTGAAATAGCCAAGTCAGAGGCCTGTGGGGTACCCAGAGGTGGCTTATTTAATTCTGACACCAGTGGTGGCCACATCTTAACACGAAAAAAAGAAGAAGACGCCAAATACAGGTCTTCGTCAAATGACGTCTTCGTCACATCCTCTGAATTATTACTGTGCCAAGACCATTTTGAACGTACAGTTATTCCAGATATGCCACGAGAATACATTGACCGCCAGATCAAGCGTCGTAAGTGAAGATGAACAGGCCACACAATCCGGAGGGATGCCGATGATATTCCTAAACAGGCCATGGATGGAATCCTCAAAAGAAAAGAATGCATAGCCGTCTTCATCTACTGTGGTTGTCCTCTGCCCCAGTTAGGGACATAGGATCTTAAGTAAGCAAGTAAGTAATAATTAAGTAATAGGAACCGCATTTATTATTTTGACCGCAACATGATGTAAGTTTGAAGAATTCTGTTATTCTAAGAAGCTAATAATCTGTTAAATTTACCTATTTAATTGTACGAATAGATTTCGTGAACGATACCTTAAAGTTGACCTATCAACCTCAAACAAAGTAACGTAGATAACATAACAAATCGCTTCGGTAACTGCGATACTAACTGAAACGATAGCGTCGATCGAGGCGGGGGCCCCGGCCGTACCGCGCCCAATGAAATATTATCTCCTGTGTGACTTACGAGTCTGGCCTCTCGACCAAGCATAATGACATTTTAGTATTACAACATTTTATCTACACGAGACGAAAAGTTCCAAGATAAGTTAAACGCCAACTGGTATATTGTTTCAGAAAGTTGACAGCCGATGTAATTTGTTAATGTCAAGCGGCGTTTGCTGCGGCCAGCGACATAGCGACGTAACTGCGCCCGCGGCCCGACCGAGCTGACGTAACCTAAAAATACACGGCGACACCACTTCGCCCCAGCTCCTTGCCTATCTTTCGTACTGATTTAAATAATGAGATTTATCATTTCTGTGTGCACAAACACATAAAATTATTATCTGGCATCGTTCTATTAGTTACATTATTTAGTAAAGCTACCGAATAAAGTAGTGATAATAATTCACCTGTTAGTTTAAAATCCATTCTGTGTTATGCCATCATACTTACCAAAAATCTGAATGATGTTTCTGATAAATGTCAAGTTGCGCCCACCTACATAGCTAATCCATAATTTTATACTAGATTTGAGAAATGATAAACAGCATGATTGATTTTCAAGCATAAGTAACGCGAATATTTGGAATTCAATGAGGTAAAATATATATACCAATATTCTCTCTTTCTTACACCTTAATCAAGGTTCTACGACATACTCTTAAAATTATTTAATTAATAATCGGACAGAGCGAAGTCAAAAATAACGCTTTTAAAGATAAAAATACGTTTCTTGTACTGGGACCCCATAATTTTTTGGTCTTCTTATCATTATAGTGGCTGGCAATAGTAACACAATAATATGATGTAACAATTTCAAGTGTCTCTCATAAACAGTTCCAAACATACAAACCTGTGACAGACAGATGGAAGGACGGAGACCGGAGGTTTAGTAATAGAGTTCCGGTTATCACCCCACTGTTACGAAAATCTAAAAAATATACGAGGAGTTGATCCTCGACAGATTTATTATTCGTCGGAATCAATTAACCATCTTTTCGGCGGTGGGCACTCACAGACAGTTTTTCGTCCGTTTGAATTCCGAATTCATGGGAAGTTGGGAAGGGATTTGTTAAACGAGTAAAGATAAGTCGAAAGAGAGGCTGAAACTGAATCATTCAACTAATATCTCATGACGTCTATGTTCAATACAATGCAAAAAAGTTTAAAATAATATTTAAGTGTATGTATTTTTTTAGACAAACCGAGGTATTATTGGTAAATATTGTAAATTAAATCAAAATCATTAAAGAGATTTTCGAGAACGTGAGTGTATATATATATATATATATATTTATATATACAATGTGTCCGGTTTTGTAGTAATCACATCCCCACATTTATCAATAAATTAATTTTATTGATAAATGTGGGGATTGGACTCCTTATGTGGGTTATTTTTATCGATAAAATTAAGTGTATACAACGGCCTTAGTGTTATTACTACAACACTAGACGCATTGTATAATACAGAATTATTGCTCGTTTAACAGTATGGGGTTTGTCTCAGTCAACTCTTCAAGTGACCAAAGGGCTAGATTTTGTTTCGTGCAAAGAATATATCAAACCGCCCATGAACCGCCATTGTGTATATATAAGATGGCGGCCAGCCACAAAGCGGACCACGGTCAACAGCCATGGTTGAAATTTTGTGGCGGTTAAGTGCGTTACGATACCATGTGGTTGCATATTAAAATGGAAAAGCGGTTTGCGCGCGGTTAGCCGCCCCCGTGGTTAACCGCTAGTGCGTTAGTTCTTTCACCTTTTTTAATAATTATTTTTATTAGTTTCTTAATATTATGTTATGTTTAATCTCTGTAAATAAAATCATTAGTTCTCAGCCTGATGGTACTTAAAATAAAATACATTTTAATAAAAATAATTAACCGACTTCTAAAGCAAAACACTACAAACGAAGTCGGTTTTTTTTATTTTTTTTCTTTATATCTATTTAGTTTTGTTACCTCGTATTATCATGACAATCATTTATAGCCAGAGTACATCTCATTTCGATTCCAATAAGTCTAAACACGACTAGGATACATTGTTATTACGAAGTTCCAGTGTGGTTGCCTTCCGGTTTCATCATCAGATCAGTTCGATGGTACAATTTTCAGTACATTTATTTATATGTGTTTATAAAAGTGTTTTATCATCCCAAGGGAGCATTATATCGGGAAAAGTAGTCTATGTGCTATTGTTGACTATAATCTATCTCTGTGTCAATTTCATCCAGATCCGTTAAGGCGTTTTAGCCTGATTGAGTAACAAACATACAAAATTTCGCATTTATAATATTATAGTAAGAATGGTAAACCAAAGACTAAACCATAGCTCGTTGTGTCATTATAATGTGACTAAAGGAAATGAAAAAATACACCTGGCATGCGAAATATGAGAGTCAATCGGCTCTTTATCCTCTATCTGTGTATCCCCTCGGGAGATAGATAGTGTAAAGTACCTGCGTGTCAAATACAGACTTGTATCTATAATTGAATTTAAATCATTTTTAACCGACTACCAAAAAAGGAGGAGGTTCTATGTTCGACATTATGTATGTATTTTTTTTTTTTTTATGTATGTTTACCGATATCTCCGTCAATTGTGGACCGATTTTGAAAATTCTTTTTTTGTTTGAAAGATTATATTCCGAAATTGGTCCCATTTTAATTTGGTGAAGATCTGATAAAGAACTTCGGAGATATACAACAGAACTCTTCAATAAATAACGGCAAATCTCTCGGGATTGCTGCAATCGCATGTCTGTTTATTGTTTATACTATTTCATAACATAACATCACGCCAGTACGCTCGAAAGGGGTATGCAGATCTCTCATTTCACCGCTTATATTCATTTTTCATGTTATTCGGGTAATCTATTCTGTCGTTATAGGTACTTACTTAACTACTTCCCTATTAGGTAGGTACAACTAAAAAGTGAAAAATAAAAAGCTTTTTTACAAAAAAATACTAGTCGGTGTCTTTGGTAGGTACCAAATTTTTAAGTTATGGACACCGACTTCCAAAAATAAAGTTATTTTTCACTTTCTAGTTTTCTTATTTGGAAGTCGGTAGTATTTTTTTGTAAAAAAGCTTTTTAATTATTTATTGTTCAACGAAATCTGGAAGATATCACTTGTGAAGTTGAAGTAAGTACTTGACTACGACTTACTCGTATACTTTAGTACAATAATCTGCATTTCTCATTTCTGAACATTGATATTAACTGTGTTGGTTCTACACGGGATTTCCATAAAAATGCCAACAAAGAAAAGGCTAGCGAATGTAGAGACAGAATTGACGAGACTGCAAATTTTAAATAAGACTATTCCACTAGCGGTTTTTGTAATTCCACAAAATACTGAGAGGATCGATTAAAATTGTCTTTGCTAGCACTGCTTGTTTGCATCACATTAGCGTTGAGAGGCTGAGTCCGAACAGTCAGTTTCGACATTTGAGGTTTTAAGCCACGCCCAGTATCTTCGACAGCTTAGGGCAAAACCCAAATTGAAGCGAAAAGTGATTTAAAATTAAATGCAAAAGGCCGACCTCAGAGCCCCACATCAAAAACGGACTCTTAAGGTGGGTATAGTCTAGAGCATTTACTTGTAACAGAACATCGAACATTCGCTGTTTTTAAATTTACTCGAACCACACTTCGAACATCGACGCTCGATTTTTTGTTACAACCAGATTTTAAAAACCAACGAGCGTTTTTGTGTAACATTTTATCGAGAAAAGGCACGAGCGTGGGTGAGATCATAATAACCATAATTAATGCAAGATACAAAGAAATGATACAGGTGTTGTACACTCGCCGTGAGCATTACGTCGAAGATTCGCAAGAACGTTACATTGCATGGAAATGCTTTAGGCAACTAAGCATTTGTCTGTATTGTACCATTCCTAAGAACGTTACATTACATTGAAATGTTCGCGAAAATGTTCTAGTGTATACTCACCTTTCCGATGGTTTTTATAAAAACATTACGGCACAAGTTCTTTTTTCAAACTGGCGGTCAGCATCCAACAGCAGACCGTTCACAGTTATTTTGCCTATGAAAGAAACCTTATTGCTATGAAAATAAAGGTCACTATAGTGGGTAATCTGGTATATGTCATACAAGTCCTTGTTTAGTACTCTATTTAAATATTATTATTTTATTTAGTTACCTCACACGATGTCTTTCCATAGGCTACTTCAAATTATAATATATTTTTTGCGCTAAAATTTAATATAATAGTTTGAGACACTTACCAAGTTTTGATATATAGCAACCATGTTTTATAAAGAAAATATAGAGTATTAAAAACAAATAGACCAGGCGCAAAAAAATCCCGATCATACTAACTTAATTTATCTACATAAATAAAAAATGCTGTATCGAGATGTTCTTATTTATTTTATGTTTATAATAATCTGAGTGAGGTTCTTAGGGAAATAAAAACCGGTTTTTCTTTTGTTATTAACAAAAATGATTGCCTTCTTCAACTTTATGATTGCCTTAAAATACTCGAATTATCTCTTTTATACACAACCAAGCTGCTAGTACTCTTGCGTATCATGTAAGGTAGGTACCCATTTCATTAGGGAAATTTGGACCAGCAAGGCAGTCAATTTAGTTAATTGACAGTTGCTTCTGCTAAAAAAGTTTATTTCTTCTGTCAAATTTGATTGAAAAAAAATGGCCACGACTCATCGGTCGAACTGTAAGCGTTACTGATTTGCATAACAGCAACTAAATGGGTTTGCGTCACACGCGCATATTGGTAGAGAAAAATGCCATAAAATAAAACTTTTAAGTATATATTACAATGTCATTGAAAGCGGGATGGGTAAATTAATTGTCACTGTCTTATTAAATTGATAGTAAGTTTGTTGCCAAGGAAATATATATTTAAGCAAACTTCGACCTAATTGTATTAGGATGTCTGTAGGAGAATAAACTTATGGTGGGTCAGATTTCAATCTTGTTGATTGTACATTGATAAAATTAACAACAACAACAGGATTAATTATCAGGATACAAAACTTGGTTGCCGAATATTTTTGATGTTATGCATTATTTTTAAGTATTGCCTTTTTATGTTTCATAAAAAAATCTTTGCATATTCCATCATGCCTCTCTTTCCATCCAGCGCAATCCGACAGTGACCGCTTTGCAACTTCGGACGCACGGCGGTTTTCTAGCAAAATATTCGATATATTTCTCATCAAACCAATCTGTAAAATAAAAGTATAATGTAGCTAATTAATTTAGCCCAGTGACTTTAATTGAAACAAACGATTTATATTTTTGCTGTACTAAAATGTCTTTTACAAAAATATTTTTGTAAAAGACATTTGGCTTGGACTTTTCCCAACTAAGTTAGTGGCGGTTTGCAGGCGAATCGGCAATAGTTGAATACCTATCTTACATGATGTGACTGTCTATCCTAACAAGCCAGGTACCATTTGGGTAGCACGGTAGTCCTTCGTTAAGCTGGTTGTCACACTTTCGGATTTCTGACGACCCGTAACGACTGTCAAAGATTCAAGATATGGTGCATTTTATCAGTTCTGTCATCTCGAGAATGCCAGCGCGGCGGGTACGACGATTCCGTGGTCTGTGAAAATATCCTTCACGATTATTATTTTTCGAGGTAAGTAGTAAATTGACATAATATTAAGTTTAATGGTTAAATGAGGTTTAAATCATCATCATCATCATTTCAGCCGAAAGACGTCCACTGCTGAACAGAAGCCTTCCCCAAGCATCTCCTGCGCCCCGCATCCAGCTAGGTGGACAGATGACCTGGTGAGGTGGCAGGAGTCCGCTGGAGGTTTAAATACTTATTTATAATGTCGTTTTTAGTACAGCAAAAATATAAATCGTTTGTTATAATTAAAGCCACCGGGCTAAATGAATTAGCTCAATCATACTTTTTTTTTACAGATTGGTTTGATGAAAAATATATCGAATATTTTACTAGAAAATCGCCGTGCGTCCGTCAAGCAAAGTTGCAATGCGGTCACTGTCGGATTGCACTGTATGGAAAGAGAGGCATGATGGAATATGTAAAGATTTTTTTATGAAACATAATACTAGGCAATACTTAAAAATAATGAATAAACTCAAAAATATTCGGCAACCAAGTTTTGTATCCTGTTAATTAATCCTGTTGTTGTTGTTAATTTTATCAATGTACAATCAACAAGATTGAAATCTGACTCACCATAAGTTAATTCTCCTACAGACATCCTAATACAATTAGGTCGAAGTTTGCTTAAATATATATTTCCTTGGCAACAAACTTACTATCAATTTAATAAGACAGTGACAATTAATTTACCCATCCCGCTTTCAATGACATTGTAATATTTACTTAAAGTTTTATTTTATGGCATTTTTCTCTACCAATATGCGCGTGTGACGCAAACGCATGTAGTTGCTGTTATGCAAATCAGTGACGCTTACTGTTCGACCGATGAGTCGTGGCCCGTCTGAAGTTATCGCCAAGTGGTTGCGTAAATCTCATACAAAATGCCATGTGCATCGCAAAGCCTATGTTCAGACGGGCCACGACTTATCGGTCGTACTATACGCTCTTCCTTTTTGCAGGCTGTAGTGCAACCACATACAGAGTTAAAACTTAGCCACGTTAACGAAAGAAGTTCTGATATGATAACGAATCTAAGTACCCAATGCAATGTGGGATTTAGGACTGGGAGAAAAATATTGCTACACGCCACCCGAATATCGGACACGAAAACCTCGTTTGCCCATGCAAAACAAAAAGGGTGTTGTGATTGTTCTGGATTCGCATTTGTGATTGTGAACAAGGCATTACAGACACGCAACTGCCATGTATTTGGTCTGCCGCAGCATCTAGGGGGTGCCTGTCAGTCACGTCGACCCCAAAGGTGATTACTCTCGTATGAAAGAGCTCGTCCACAGCTAGCACTCCGTCCATTGCCTAACTGGATATAGCCAGGGTCGGACAGGCGGCATAACTTATGGATTAAGTAGCTACAATGGTTGACATCTTTGTATCAAATAGCCTTGGGTGGGTCTGGTTTGCTACCAGAATTCCTTTCAAAAAAAGCTGGACAAGCTAAATCTAGAAAAAAAGCTATAAATCTGGAAGCACTGCAGAACCCAAAAATTATAGACCCATCATGATACCGACAGTCTATAAAGTTCATATATCCATTTAGAGGGCTCAAAAGAATAAACATACCGGAAGCAATTTTAATATGTCTGTCTCTCAAAATGGTTGTAGGAATAGGTCCCACGCACAGATATAAATCTAACTAGATGACGCGACTTAAATGATCGTAATCTGAGCTTTTCATTTAGCATTATCGGCACTGGAAATCCACCGAAATCTAGAAAAATGCCTTTTTATGACATATTGAGCTGTAAAGAATGTATAGAAAAAGTTGTCCGAGCCATTGGAAATGTTTTCTTTCATTGATTGCGTTATCTAGTTAGATGTATGTCTGTGGTCCCACGGTCTTCAAAAAAATTTTAATAAAATTTAACAATTCATAATATATTAATCTCTTTCTCTATATTTATCTAAAATTTTCTTTATGATTGCACAAAGGTGAAAGTGGCGTAACTTTTTTCTTCTTGTTTATATTTTTCGCATATTTATTAGCGTGAGTGCAAGTGGTAGGTGGTCATACACTTTGCGGTTACTCGCAAGTCGCAATGCGGCGAGCGAACCGATAGACCGCAAGCACTGAAATGAATGTTCTACTCATTCTTATTCGCACTGCGATATACACAAAGAATTTAATTTTTATGCCGGTCACAGTATTCCTTTAGTTTCTCTCGGGCTTCGATTAAATCGAAGAGAAGATATTACAGATTCCAAGCTATCTGAAACACATGCATCAGCTAACTAGCTGCTGGTGAGTCTTACCGATAATAATAATGATCAAATTTACTGAATTTGATCTTGACATGGTAAATTTGTATTGATTTAATTGAATGTTTAAATAATTTATATTAAATGGGTCTTTGTTATAATAGCTAAATGTTTGCATGCCTTAGTTTAGATAGTTAGTATAAGAATCATTACTTAAAACTTAACATCTGTAACTTGTACCTACTTACTGTGCAAATAAAGAACCATACTATTCTATTATATTCAAAGGTAACGGATACGTACGGGTATTCGATAGTTTCTCTAAAGTACGTATACCATACTTACGTTGAATTTTCACCTGAAAGGTCTAAATGAAACCCTTCAAAAATACCGTATTTGAATAGCTTATAAAGTTATAACTGCCGTAAATGGTTAATAAAAGACACACGTTATGTTTATATCATAGCAGCAACAAGGTTCATATCGTGATTTATTCGTAAAAAGATTATCCTGATCATCCAGCAGGCCCTAATTCCCGAGGGGCCCGTCCCTGATAACTCTGTATCGCGGTGCTCTCGTTTTCAAATAAGTAAATTAACGTGGAATTGAATTAAGTTTCGTCCCGAGTTGAGATTATGGCGATTTAGTGAGATTATCTGAATGTGTTAAACGTCGCCGTCGGGTTGTAATGGAAGGGCGTGGGTCAGGCCCATTGTTTAATTATAGATAGTGCTCCGGTATAAAAGCCACGAAGCGTGGTCAGGTTTTATTACTCATATTTATGTTTATACGTAAGAAGGTACCGTTTTTATGACTCTATTGTGGACGGTGGTTTAACTTTATAATGCGTAATAATATCACGTCATTTGGTATTGTTTAATTGCTATTTTGCTTGTAATTTAGACTGTTACTAGCATCAACATTTTTAACCAGCTCTTTTAATAGTGTAGATACCTAGTAGTAGTACCTACAAATTAACATGACTACACAATATGTACTATGACTTGAATGATCAAATTAAAAATGAACATTCCAAAAACATAATTTATTTTGTAAGTCATTATTATACTTTTTAACACGATTTTATTAGCTTTGTATGTATGTATCAATGTAACGGAATCTTTGAACGTGATTTTCACCCCCTTTAAAACGTCGGATTAATTTGAAACTTTACACACTTATCAAGGACCGATGCATTATTATTATACAATGCAATTATTTAAATAGTTTGTCCCATTATCCTTATCAGGATCTTCAGGATTAGAGACTGAACTAAAACAAGGAAAACAAATAGTTTAATTAAACTAAACAACACGCATTAATAGAAAACCAAACTAAAAAGTACAAAATAATTTTCAATTAATTTAAATTAAGAATAGTGTGCTTAACAAATAAATAAAATTATTGAAAAAGGCGTGGTTTGGTTTACTATTAAAGCGTGTCTTTTAAAACTATTATTTTTAATAGGCATATTTTGTGCAATGGCACTGATTCATACTCATTATGGCACATGAAAATCAAACAAATACTCGCTATAAAGAATTAAATTTAGTCTGTATACACAAAATCGAACTCATTGACTGGCTGGTGTTCGAAGCGAAGCGTAAGTTTGGGAAGACTTTTTTTTCCTTTTAACGGGGACCAAGTCTTGGCGTGTTCGAGTCTCGGTAGCTATCGTAAAGCCGCGTAGAGATCGACGCCGATAATTGAAAAAACGTTACGACTGCTGAATCTTAACACCGATTTAAAACTGCGATGGATAAATTAAAAGAATCCAACCCCGGACGATTGTTTTTCTTTCCGATTCTTTGCGTCCGATTTAGCCGATAAGCGTGTTCTGAGCGAACTTTATGTTCCGATTGTACTTGTGCACATTGTGAGTAGGTGGCGCTGTGTCGTGTGCTTTTAACAGGTCTTTTTAATTTTAATTAAAAACAAAATGTATTACAATTAAAGGACATTAATCGCAGTAGTTTCTTTGGAGCGACTTTACGATGCTTAAAGACGTTTTGAACATATTATTCTTAAGACTTGTGTCACTATTAGTACGTAAAGTTTGGAAACTAATGAAATATATCGTAAAAACTCAGTGAGGACCTACTAAGACAAAGATATAGTAGGATATTCTATTTAACTGATTGAATTTGAGTTCTTGTTTGTTCATTTACGTGTCTGGTGATTAGGTATTTTATCAACCAGAAAAGTAATTGGAATCGATTTAATAATACATGATTCAATACTGTCAAATAAATTTGATACTAGCCTGCACTTTGAAACTAAAATGCACTGTATGTATCTACAACTATCTAGCTACTAGATAGATGATAACAGAAAAAAAAATGTGTTTTTCCTCAATTACTTACTCAGCTCATGCTATTTAAGCTTCTGCATTGAATTCAAACAATTCCTCCTTACAACTTTACACCCCGAGTAGTTTAAATTGGTATTAAGCGTGTTATAAAAGGCGAGGGAGTACGGTCGGAACAATAATTCACAAAAATTGTGAGCAGTTAATGTGCTCCCGGGCCTGAGGGCGACACAATCATCCGCAAAACTAAATTTAATGCTAATAGCACTTTTTAAAATAAAACCTCGGCAGGGTTGGGCGCTTAGTGGCATTATTTAAAGTGATTTTAATTATGTTGAAAGCAGATGACACTGAGTTCCCTCCTCTTCATTGTCCGTTGGCGACCGTCGTCGCTTACCGAAATCACTTCCAATGAGTGCGTATTAGAGTTTTTGGTTGTTGTTGATATGTACCTACACATAACTTACAATTATAGCTGTAAATGGCCTTTATTCCATTCGATTTGTTAACGCTTTCGCAGCATATTTAGGTGACTTTGTTTGACGCCATTTTAAATGCAGTTAGGTACCCAATTGTGTGTGTGGGTTCCGACGATCCTAATAGGCACCTGAACGTTTACTTACTTACAAAGAAACGATAGGTGACTAAAGACTTGATAAACAAAACTTATTCTATATTTTTACAACATTGCCCTACAGCTAAGGAAGTGTAGAGTGTAGGCGAATCCTAAGTGTAATTTTGATTAACAAATCACTCGTGACGAGCTGGCGACCCCATGACACGAGCGGTGGTGTATGTATCTAATAGTCGTGTAACGTTAAACCGCGTAGTCGCCAGACTCGGACCCCGCCAGTGCGTGCCTCTAAATCCGACGAAGCCAATAAATCACACGAAGGCAAACATTACGAGGGCTTTCTATGTATACTGTTACGCATACTGCCCCGCGTTTGTGTACCACGAGCCGGTGTTTGTGCTCGGCTAGTCGTTACAAAAGCAGAGTGATTCACAAACATTCATAAAGCACCCGGCTCAGTAAATGCGGCATCGATGTCAAATGGAAGGATGACAGTGCCACAACGGCAATTTGCCGCCGCTAAATAACTCGTTTTATTTTAATTAAGCTTTCAATTTGTTCACATTTTAATATCAACTAGCTGATGCATATAACTTTTATAAGTGCGTACAGCGTAATATTGACTGAAGTTTTAATTGATATGTTTGTTTGATGGGCACGACCCGATTCAGTTATGTTCGAAATATTTAAGGTATCGAAGTTTTTAATTTGACCTTTTTTGATTCTGACGGTCCACTACACGTAACTCCCGAGATGCGGCACATTACCTGATTCTTTAATTCAATAGTCTCAGTTCTCCGTTTATATTTTTCTTAATTTTTAGATTCAGCAACATAATATTTGAAGATCTGCAACAAAGACATTTAATTTCAAGGTTCCTAGGAATGCCCATTGCCCATGCCCTAAATCGAACGTAGAGCGTTCGATTTAGGGCATGAATATTCAAATATTTCAATCATTTTTATTTTATTTTTGAATACGGATTCTTCTTCTTAGCGTGTCGATGGCAAATATAAAAAGTTAAATATTGTGTTTGGCCCAGAATTCAGCCACAGCAACACCATTCGGTGACGCAGTCATAAGGTCTTCGTACGTACAGGTGACAGGGCATGCTGCGCACTCCGTGAGATTGGCCATGGTCTGCGGAGAGATGCTGCACAGGCACTGAAGACTATAGTGCCATCAGAAAACCCTCACCTGTGGAGGTTGTTCTTTCTGCGGCCAACCTGAGTGCGGAGTCTATTAAGGGTTTCCGGTCGATCACGGCAGAGTGTGCCCAGGCGGAAGACTCTCCGATGGCCCGATGAAATTTTCAGGAGGCTTGAGTTTCGTATATCAATACGGATTTAAACTTCATCATTCATCACATTGTCTGGTCATTATGAATATTGCTCCATAACAGATGGGCAATTCGATAATTATGGTACATTAGTATGGTTTTTATTTTAAATTTTCGGTCACAAAGAAATATCTGGGACAAAATTATTTTCAATGCTGATTATATTATTTTGTCTGCAGGCTTTGCAGCATTATAGAATCGGTTAGCATAAAATTAATAACTATGTCAATATTAATATAATTTTATTACTCTGCCCAATAAGTGATAAGCATTATTCAGAAAACCCGGTCAATATTATTAAGTATTTCAAAAGCTTTTGGCAAATTGCCTTCTCATATTGGGCAATTTTCAAATTGGAGAGCAGTGGTGGCCAGGTATTAGCTGCGACTTACAAGTTGTAGGTCGTTGGTTCGAACTCAGGCAGGCGTTTTACTTTGTGTAAATTATTTTATCACTACTGCACATAAGTATCCAAAATAGAAAACATTGGTGTCAAAACAAGAAAACATACCAGAAAACGTCAATTTGAATGTTCAACGACTCTCTTGCGCATACAAACATAATTTAACTAGCCTAATTTACCATACTTTCAGATTTAGGACTAAAATAAACACAAAAAAGTATTTAGGCTCATATCTCTCTTTATAAATTTGTGCAAAATTGTAAAGACAATATTCAATATTCAACGAATATGCGCAATTTCGATATTGGGATCTAATATCGTAAATCGATATCGGAATTGAAACCCTTCCGATATTGTATGCCTAAGTTCGATTGCTTGTCAATAAGTATACGACTCTAATCCAAAGCTTATTGTTAATCAATCCCTAACCTCTGAGCAAATTTGGTCAACTGGCCATGACCTGCACATAACTAATTACAGGGATAAAAAGCCCGGTTGTTAATTTTCTTGGGATAATAAAACACTTTTCAGGCACGTGATTAGAAACAACTTAGTATTTAATAAGTTTTATGGTCCATATAGTGAAAACTGAATGATTGGTGTATTTTTAATCAGTGACGTGCGTGGATATCATGTTAAATTCGTTCTGTCAATTTATTGTCTTTAGATATCGATTGCTGTAGCTTAATGCTCTACCGTAGGTATCGATGCCAGCCTACACACTAACACTACTAAAATATTTCTACCACACTGGATTCTCTGAAAACAGGCTGCAGAAACAGCAATAGAAAAACTGTTTATTTTTTTCACGGATTGTTGTTTTTTATAAATTGTACAATGGTTTCACGTTGAGCATTACGATATTCAAGAAAGAACTGATTTTGAAAAAATAAAATTTATTTAAGAACAATTCTGCTACACTCTCTCAAGTTTTATATTGAAAACCAAAATGTGTCCAAACATATCAAAAGTATCCAAAGCTTTGAAAGCAATAGAGTAAAAAAGCTTTACGGCACTGATCCGCAAACGTTCATAAATCACACGAATACAAACACGAGGTGGGATTTCGTTCGTCTTCTCAGCCACCGCAGGAAGTAACCCTCGAGTTACCAATCGTACTCTTAAATAGAGTTTTGTATTCTATTTCATGTAGGCGTACTTTATTATAAAACTCATACTCCTTTTGCTGAACCTGAATATTTGGCATAAAGTTCACTAGTAAGAGGAGGAATATGTCCTATTCCTCCTTCCATTTAAATTGTAAAATAATGGGAGATGCGATTTCATGATCGAATGTTTAAAATCGTATAATTCATTTATAAACAACATAAATACCCATACCAACCGCCCGCCGTACATACACGCGTGCAGTTATATAATTTTGTTCCTGGACACAAATATAATTCTATAACCGATTTGTTTTTTTTAAGTAAAACTATATTTTAACGCCTGGGGAAGCAAAATATGCCATTGGAATCTTCTGAGACCTCTCGAAGGCGTTTGATTGCGTTAATCATGAGACACTATTGTTGAAGCTCGAGCACTATGGGATTAGAAACACGGCCTATGAGTTATTTAGAACATAATTAAAAGCCAGACAAGTTAAATTTCAGGTAAACGGAGTAAACTCACTAGGGTCCGCAAATATGACAATAGGCTCCCTCAAGGCTCGATATTGGGTCTATTCCTCTTTTTAGTTTACTTAAATTATTTGTCCAATTACTACAAGATCAACCGAAGATGATGTTATTTACTAATGACACATCTTTGATATTTGAAATAGATCGGCTGCCACAAAATCTTGAAGATGTGAATGGACCTGATGAAGGTCCAAAATTGGTTGACGGCAAACAATTTGTTACTAAATGAAAAAGAAACTAATATATTAGATTCACGTTACCGAACGTAAGAAGTAGCGAATGCGACATCACTTTTTTTAATTATTATTGATGACTTGACTTAAAGAGCCCCAGTTTGCAGCTATCGTGAAACACAGACTCCGGCAGCCCGTTTCATCATCGGACTGATTCATGTATGAAAATATTATTTACTACCTTCTGCCGGCGGCTTCTCCCGAGTTAAAGTCGAAAATTATTTCTAGGGAACATATTCCCGGAATAAAAAGTATTCTATGTGTTGTTGCCTGATTATAATCTACCTCTGAACCAAATTTCATCCAGATCGGTTCAGCCGTTTGAGCGTGAAGAAGTAACAAACATACAAACACACTCACAAATGTTCGCCTTTATAATATTAGCAGGGAATAGGATGTAAGGAAAAATGTACATCTCTTTAGTAAAGTTAAGTTTAAGTGATAGACACAATTATAATAATACTAGAAATAAAGATAAGGTAGATCAACCATCTTACAGATTAGTACACACATCTTTCTTGGGGTACTGTATTAAAATCTATAACAAAATTCCTTATGATATATTAAAACTAAATGAAAGAAACTATGTAAACAAGCATATTACATATTAGATGATTATATTCAAGACTAACTATGCCCGCGGATTCACTCCCATCAACTGCTCTATCCATTACCCCACTTACCTAGTCTACCCTATTTACCTACCTACATGCCAATTTTTTTTCTAGGGTCATTCTTCCGCGGAGAATCTTAACACTGCCATTCAGAATATGACGTCAAATGCATAACGCCATCTATCGAATATGGAGTACAACTGTCCCAGTATCTGAATTGCGTGAGTTGTGATATTTTATTTCTTGAACACTTTAAATTCATCAAATTTTTGATAGAGTGAACTGATTGCGATGAAACAAAAACTAAGTAATAAAATTACTGGAAACGGGTTCTGTTGGTTATCCTTTAACACCCTGGCTATTTTTTTGGAAATATTTTCGATGTACAGAAACGACTTTTCTACAGTTGTACATTGTATATTACATTAGATTCTTATCATCATCAATCAATACATAATATACACAATTATGTATTGATTGATGATGATAAGAATCTTGGAAACATGGTGGTCCTGCTTCATACGGCAATCTTTAGTGTAGACAAAATCATGTTTGATTTTTAAATTCATAATTATTGTACCAATTGTACTCTCTCTTTTTGTGTAAGAAATTGACTCACACACTGTTCCATAGTTGTTGAATTAGGTAATTTTCCTATGTTTGCAATATTTTTAAGCATGTGAGAACCATGATCCCATTTATTAAATAAATGAATATACCTGTTAGTGTTTATTAAATTTCATACCTATATGCAGTATAGTATGTTATCCTAGATACATCGTCCTCACGTAGAAGAAATCAATTAGTATTTACAGTTTTTGACATTCAAAAGTGCCGCTTAATGGCCTAATTGAAATAAACAACTTTAACTTTACTAGCAGTTAAAAATACAAAAAGTTAGCGGTAGGCGTGAAAATAAATGTAAATTCGACCATTCCATTTTATGTTATTTTCAACGTCACTTACGCGGGTTGTTGAATAAACTAAATTTCGTATGTTTAGGATGTGATTGATTAAATTTTGCAATTCACGGTAAGTTCACAATATTATGTTTTGTAATAAGCTATATCAATACCAAATATTATCACATCACATGGTAAAAACTGTTTGACACTTTTAGTGTACACGCCCGTGTACAGTGGGCAAATATATGCCAAAAAATCTTATTTGGAGGACATGGTTATCACTAAAGATATCGCGAAATAACTGATTATTTACCCACAACGACTGCTTGAGGTTATAATAAGCTGTTGAATCTATTATGACTGAAATTGACAAAACGTAGATCTAATTGATCGTGGTCACACCCGATCTTACTGAAGAAATTATTATAAGTGGAAGATGCAGAATATGATTTGGCGTCTTCATTACTGCTAAGTGATACGGTCGAATTGTTACGCCACCAACCTTCAGATGAAGAATCGACGTGGAACAGTGACAATGAAGAACTACTTTTTGGCCAAGATTTATACTGACGTGGTCGAAACGAAGCGCGTAATAAATATACTGGAAGGACAATTGTTTGCACCATTGGAACTTTGAGTGTGGAACCACTAGAAAACGTTGGTGTTCTTCCTCAAAGGAAAAAATTGATGTGAATACGAGTATGCCACATCTATTTCAATATTATCTACAATAGGGGAATTGGTTGAACTACTTTAGGACCACCAAAAAAAGTCAAGTAAGAAGATACCTATGATTCAATAAATGTCTTAAACAACAAACTGATTGTAATCCAATTGTAAAACTAAGTTATGTATCAACTGCAATTCTAGAAAGCAATGTCGTTTTTTACCCAGAAAATCCCTATATTGTGTTGCGTCAGATTGTTATTTTTCATCGAAAACTCTGCATTTAGTCCATAATAAACGGGCTGCAGGGGCTTAAATCGTTAGTTGCTCATTATTGCCGCGACAATGGAAGGCGGTGCGCAGTTAGGCATTAGAAAGGCCGAGCTTTCGCTAATGACATCCCGGCGCGCCTTATGTATGCCGACACGGCGCTTTGCCGAATAACTCTTTGTTCGAGGAACGAGGCGTTTAATTTACCTTTTTAAATGTTCCGCGTTCTGTGGATAATTTGATAGAGCATTTTTGTGACAACGGTTAAATAAAAATAACAGACAAAGGATGCCTGATGGTTTGATAACTGCTAACGAGACTGTTAGCGAGTTTTCTTGTTAAGCAATTTTAGTTTATTTATTAAAATAATAACAAACGGCGGCCGTGGCACGTGGAGGGTGGTAACTAAAGATTGTAAAGTCATGATATAAAAAAATGTGCTGAACCATTGTTGCCCAATTATTA
This sequence comes from Anorthoa munda, assembly GCA_945859665.1. Lineage (NCBI taxonomy): Eukaryota > Metazoa > Arthropoda > Insecta > Lepidoptera > Noctuidae > Anorthoa > Anorthoa munda. The sequence continues at coordinate 52,247,450 of OX243893.1, read as the reverse complement.
ACTAACGTGATAACGTGAAAATGCTGCACAGATCACACCAGAGCCAAATGAATAAACTACGAATATGTAAGTAAATATCCATAGTAATTTTAAAGAACTCTACATGTTTTAGTGTCTCATCATTTGATGTGGGTACTACTTAACTAAATACCTGTCTACAATGAATGGCTGCAAAATATTGCAACAATCACCAGGTTTGGAAAACAAGATGGTACTCGCAGTATACGTACATATTATATAATGAGTGTCTTGCTGTAAAGTTTGAGGGTCTAATGCGGGCTGCAGTTTCTGTACAGTTGACAGATTTAACGTAGTTATATCAACTGCATCCAAAGTGCAACTTTGCAGCTGTTGTTCAGTTCATATGCAGTCCGTCTGTTTAGTCATTTTCTAAAATTTTAAATCACCATCATTATATATTACGCGGCAGTGATACAATTTTATCACAAAGTCAACTTGCTTCGGCGCACGTTTGAAAAAGGGACTGGTACTTAGAAGGTGCATCTAGTATTCGTAAGAACCTCAATAGATACCTACCCAATTAAATTATTAACAAAATCGATGCATATGCAGATGCAGATACTTGAGGGGTAGTACAGTAAGTACAAGTGATGGACTAATAATAATTGTATCACAGTGTGTATAATACAATACTGGAAACTACGAGAATAGCAGTGGAACGCAGCCCACATAGCGCCATCTATCACTGTGGCCTTGCACTGCAAGTTCCATGCGTTTCTGTACCGGTGGGATGTGTTAAATGCAACGACCAACAAACCCGACTCGCGTCAATATTTACACAAAATCCCATAATTTCGACCGCCATGCACACAATAGATTTATAAGATAAACACAGAGTAAAATGTCAGTAAATAGGATTGACAACATTTTAATATATGGTCTTGTATTTGCTTTGGGTTGGTTCGGCTCTCTGTTATGCCTACATGCGTTAATGCTGTACCGTGAAATCATTGTTTTTTGTAGACTCTTTGGAGATTAAATATGAATAAAAGGACAAAGCACCGTGAGCATATTGTATTTTTTTTTTGTTCAGCGGAGTTGACTTAGTAAGCCTGTGGGATTTTGGCATTGCGACATTCCATGCCAGTTAAGTAGATACTTTTAACGGGTGGGAATTTAAATGAAGGTTTCTTTAACCTGTGACCTATATTTCATTTGTATGAATAGTACTTAAAACAACTGCTTGGATTATGGATTGATAGACTGGTTGGAGATACTACGTTCTAACTTTTAACCCAATAATATATTCTCTCTATATATTTTGTGGGTTGAAATTTTTTGATACTCTAAGATCATGACGGCAATAAATAGGTACACCACCAACAGATTTCTTAAAATATTGTATAGTAGGTTATGTACATTATAACTAAGAAAGACCAATACGTACCCAAACTTTATAGATGCTATTCTTTTTACTATTTACCGTTTATTTAAAATTGTTTATTGTTTAACCACACATACCTACTCCCATATGTAGGCTTTACCTTCAATTATAAATAAATTTAATCACAAACCGTAATATAGAATACTTGTGTCAAATACCTAGGTTGTAAATATTTGTAAGTCGTAGGTTGGTACTCCTATACCGAACGAATTTATTGCCATGTCCTGTACGAATAAACGTGTTTGTCTATATTTTTTAGGTAGATACTCTACAAACGAAATGTTATTTGTATTAAACAATGTATAAAATCCAACATTACCTAGTAAATATAATTGAAATAGGATCGGCAATTATCTATTGTGTGTCGGTATTGTGGAAAGCTACGCGTCTTTGACACATCCGGCGGGATTTGAAGCAATAATACCCCGTAGAAGATTACCTGCTGTCAACTCAGTTTGTCAATAGTAATCTGTAAACACAAACTGTTAAAATCTGCTCTTTGACGTTAACCGAGTTTGCTCAGGTGTACCCCTTTGACAATAAGCAGCTTGCATATAATAATCCTCTTGAATGTCATTTTACTAGCAAAGTTTTTGTGAAGCGATGACAGATTTGAAATAGATGCTTAAGAAATTGTTAGGTACCAACCCGACCGTATAAATTGTGTACTTTAAGTAATAGTTATAATATTCAAGAGTAGGTAGAGAATCTTATTGAAATTATAAAATTTAGAAAAAGACCTACCTACCTATTGTTGAATTATATAATTATCTGAGGATAATTATTCTGGGTATTTTAACGCCACTACTTATTTCTTTCACAGTACCGCTTGCACAAAGCAGTGATGGCGCGATTGCTGGCAAGCTCTCACCACAGGAGCAGCTATCAAACGCATATTCTGGAGCTGATTAATGACGCGCCAATGAAAGAGATAAAAGAACCAGTAACAATAATTCATGTCACTATGTTTGTACACGTTCGATAGTACAACAATGCACCACGTCGGCAAAGGGGTGATATTTAACTCAAAATCAATGCCAACTCCATTGTATGCACACCACGTTTACCAGGAGGGGGAACTTTATGTCTTTTGCTTATACTAATAACACCACCCCTTAAAGGGTGGCTCGCTGGCTCCTTTCGAATAGGGAGCATCCAAACTTTGTATGTTAATATAAACACTCGTGTAGGCTTCCTTGCGAACATCACAGAATTCAATGTATAAAAGCGGTATTATTACATAAGCATCCCTACGAGAGAGAATTATTTCTTAAGGGGCTTGTTGAGGTGCGTTATAAACAGGTTTATAACGAAGTTCGAAATGTCTTTGTAGTAATTACATTAAAAGCAGGTCAAGTATAAGACACGATTGCATGATGTTCGTTATCGTTATTACCTACAACATTAAGGTACAAAATGTAAAGGAATCTTTTCATCGCATTATTCTTAACGTCGTTTTTACCCACTATTTCATGGGCATAATAGATAACTAATTATTGTTTTTTGTTGCTTGCTATAAAAAAGTGAATCTAACCTAATTCTACTTAATTTTCTCCATTCAGCTCTAACTAGACTCAGCGAAATTGACAGTAGAGCTTACTTGATATTAACGTGCTCGACGAAAGACTTTTTCCGTTGTCATGGTAACTAAATGAAGTGGAAAGTTTCTTCAATAGGTTTAATTTGATATCTCCTGAAAGCAAATTTGCTATTGTTGTAGTTCATTTTCCAGACAGACTAACAAACACATTGTCAAGATGATTGAACAAGATAGGAAAGAAAATATTTTATGTAAATCAAACCCTGCATGGCCTAGAAGCACTCCTCTGCTTACAAAAAACAAGCAATTAGGTAGCAATTATCTTGATTAATTTTAGGGTTTTAGCTAATTTGATTGTGTTATTACGAGTGAAAGCTCGTTTGTCATCCTTTTTTCCATAGATATCCCAATATCAGCGTAGAACCTAGACAGCCAGGATATAAATTGAATAACAGCCCTATGCCCTATCGAATTTCAAAAGCCTATCTCCACTTTTGCCGCCTAAAACTGCGAGACTTTAATCCAGTTTTCACGTCCGAATGAAAAAACGTCTGTCACAAGCAGTTTGCTCCGAAATTCCGAACCTACTGGACATATTCAGTAATAAACCAGGTAAACATATGAACTACTCTCAATCTAGAAAAGTTTGCTTAAACATGTGGCTCCGTTTTATTTTTCTATGTGCTTTAGGTATAGGCTCAACTCATGTATTTAAAACCATAAAATTGTATTTTCCAACACGCTCACACAGGGCAGGGATCGACCACCGCCCAGCCCAAGTTAGAACAGCATCTGCCGTGTAGGTTCTATAAAGAATAATGGTGCAATTATTCCACCTATTTAGTCTTTTGAAATAGATTTAAAGGTAATGCCTGCATCAGCAAAGTTTATTCTTCACCCTACAAGTGTTTCTTCTTACATATTTTTTTTGTAGGTAATACAGCCGTGGAAGTGGCAAAGTTTCGAGCCAAACAAATCTCGAATCTCGAAATCGAATGACTGTCGTGCCAGTGAAACGAAGAAGAAACAAAAGAAGATAGGGAAAAAAGAATAACAATACTTGCGATTCAATAGACCAGGGGGGTGACCATAAGCTCTTAGAGTAAGGTTATTTTAAGATCGCGTAAGTGACAGATGTATACAAGTCATATACATCTGTCCCTTACACACACTCAAAATAACCTTAATCCAAGAGCTTATGGTCACCCCCCTGGGATCTAATTGGTACCTACCTACCTACGTACACGGTGCTCCCTTAGCTTCTTGTGAACCGTAAGCCGCTTCAGGAATCGTGGTTCTATTGTGTGATCACATAATTGGATATCAACGTCCTTGAAATACTTATACAACTCACATTGATTAGTATAATCCTACACCACAGTTTATAAATCCAATAAGAATATCTACTCGTAGGTGCATATGCCCATAGGTAAATACTCTATTTATTATTGAGGCCAGTTTTTTGGCGCTGCGCATCGTGATCCTATATAGCGTAATACGGAATTAGCGGGCTCTTGTGCACGCCTCGTACCGGCGCTTCTATCGACGAACATCACTGCGATGCAATAAAAAAATTCTCATTTTATTTTTGTTTAGTAAATAATATGCTACATTGTATCCCTACCTGCCGCCGTCCGCCACTCGTGGTCAAACATGCACAAAAAGGTCCAGGAAGAAAACCTTAGAACTCCAAAACCTTAGAGCCATAAAAGGAGATCCAACCCCAGCTGAACTGGGATAGAAAGAAAAAGAGTTTGTACCACTATCTTAAAAACGTTCATAAACAAAAACCCGACTACTGAAAAATGCTCTAAAAAGTATGAAACAAGAAAATATTCTCATCTGAAATTTTTATGTACAAACTATTCGATTTGTATCGGGTATTATTAACGGTTTTAGACATTTATTTTCTCTTTTTAGATTTACACAATCACAGAGATAAAACACAATATTATAACTTACTATTATGTATATATTTTATGACAAAATTACATTAGAATTTCGTAACAGTTTTAGTAAAAGAGTAGTTCTTGAAAAAGAAATGTTCACACGAATCTAAGTGCACAACGTCGTATGCGCATCGCCACATTCACCACTGCGGGTAGGTGTGCATGAGCTGAGGGATACAATACATGTTAAAAATATTTAAATTATAATTATTTCTTAATGTATTTATTTTAAACATAATTTTATGTAGATTAAAATATAGTGTATGCATATATATATTTTGTTGATATGTATAATATAAGGCCCATACAAGTAATGTCAAATCTCTATCTATACTAATATTATAAAGCGGTAAAGTTTGCGAATTGTGAGTTTGTGACGTTGTAAGGAGTAATCTCTGGATCTACTGAACCGATTTTCAAAAATCTTTCACCAGTAGAAAGATACATTATTCCTGAGTGTTATAGGCTATAAAATATTAAAAAAAGAAATTGTACCTTATGAAAATTGCAATAATGTTACCCAAAGTAGCAAAATGTTGCATATAAATTCATTCTTTGGCGTGCGCTGAGAAAACTATTGATAATACATAAAAATTATGTACTACGTGATTAGGTAGGGTAGGTAGGGAACGGTAGGTAGGTAGGTAGGGTAGGGTAGGGTAGGTGGGTAGGTAGGTACCAATTGACGGGAGCGAAGCCCCGAGGCTCAACTAGTATCATATAAATGAATAAAACTTGAATTATTTTAACGTTACGAACGTTGAGTACAGTATAGTAGATAGACCTACACTAACTAACTAGCAAGCAACTAACTTCTGAGTAAGTGTAAAAGAAAAAAGTGATAAAGTTGCAAAGTACCAACAACTGCACCAAGAAAGTTAACATTAATACAAAACAGTGAATGAAAACTCGTAACTGACGCAAAAGTGAGGCGAACGTACATAAATGAGAATATTCTTTCAGCGCAAAACGGAACCTGGGTTTGTCTACATCGAATACAAAAATCTATTTCGTTTCATGTAAATATAGAGCGGAACAAACTCCGAACGGCGCGACGCCGAATTCGTAGTCGGGATCGTAGAGAGCGTAGTGAGCAAGATTTACCGTTCACTAACACGTGTCGGGCGCGGAGAAAGGGCGTCGCGACGCTGGGCGGACACGTGTCGCATGTAGCCTCCACCTTTCTTCACACTCTTATCATAAGGATGTGCTAGTTGAGTCGTCAGTGTCGCGTCTTCACTACCCACCCCTTTACCCGGCACCCACTTAAATTTGTATGCACATTATACATGAGGCGACGTGTCGACCGATCATCTTTATATTGCTGCCACTCCAACCCGAGACACTGTAACCACCACTAAGCCATAGACCCGATTTGTCAGGCGGCTATGAGAGTTCCTAAAATTTAGTTCGCAGATATGCTTCAGTGTTGTTTTTACTAGAGGGCTGATTGCATCAAAGCCCAATTTCACAATAAGACATTGTGTATTTTTACAAAACTAGGGGGTGTCAATAAGCTTAATTAAACAAACGTATTTATTCAGTGACTGGGCGACTAAAGCAGTCACGAAAAGTAGGGCAGACTCTAAGAACTGAATGGCCTTAAGCCTTATATTAACACCGAAACTTTTATATAAGTATGTTGCTAATACTCAAAAATTTATACAAAATAAAAGCGTATGTGCGTGTATCGGCGTTTCCGTAACCTTGAGGACGCTAGGTTTTCAGTGCTTTGAACTCTGGTCGACATAGGGCTAGATAAGATTATCAACACCTATGTCTACCGTTCGCACAGAGGAGATCAGAAGACAACCATGCTCACTGAATACCTCATTGAGGCGGCTGAAGCGGCACAGCAGCGGTACGCTGCCGCCCAATTAGTGTTACTGGGGGGCTTTAAAACACACCGCCAGGAGTGGCTCTTCCCATACCAGTTCACTGATCATGCTGGACGAGAAACGCGAAAGCTTGCGCTAGCGCTAAGTCAAACCCAGCTGGTCCAGGTGACGGGGCAAAGAGGGTGCCTAATTTTGATTCGCACATAGCCTATTACAATATGGGACCTTCTGCTGACAACAGATCCAGACCAATACTCAGTGTCGAAGTCTTCTACTTTAAGTAATTCCGACCACTGTCTGGTGATGTCTGTGTCCATCTACTCTCCGCCCGATCCCTACCCAAGAGGCACCAGGCGGTTATGGTGGTACAAGTAAGCAGATTGGGATGGGATGCGATGTTTCTACGCATGCTATCCTTGGCAGCTCACTTGTTTCTCTTCGGACGATCCATCGTTATGTGCTGTAGCCGTGACGGATGTGTTGCGTCATGGGATGCATTACTATATTCCATCCTCTGACGTAGCAAATGGCTAATGACGCAAATGGCGTAAGTCAGAAGAAGAGAGCCTTCAACACAGCTGTCCAAGCCAGGCCCAAGCAAGGCCGGCCAAGTCCTACAAAGAGGTGATGCGAAGAGCATGGTTTGACCACATTAGCAGAATCGGCAACAAACTTGCTTCATAGCCAGCAGGTAGCAAAGCGTTTTGGTTCCTGGCAAAGTCGATCGAATCATACTTCTGTTGCCTCTCACTAACACCACTGCTGAAACCCGACGGGCACAGGCCTACTCCGCTTACGAAAACGCAAACCCATTTGCCTCCCTTTTGTTTTAATTCAGGTGGCGCGCGGCCATGGTTTTGAGACGAGAATGTCGGGCATTCGCATCCATCAAAAGGACGTCCGCAGGGTGCTGCATAACAAAGCTAGTGGCCCTGCCGATTACCAGCAGATGTATTTAAACCTTGAACGCCTGAATTGTATCCGCTCTTGACACGCCTATATCAACTTTTGATAGAGACTAGAAAACTGCCTCACTGAGGTATTCTGTGAGCGTGGATACAGACCCATCTCATCATTCACATCTGCATTGAGGCCATCGAGAGACACGGGGAAGCGCTAGCCATCTCCATCGACATCTTGAAGGCTTTCGACAGGGTCTGGGACGAAAGCCTTATTGGTCAGCTTCCTTCCTTGGGTCTGGCTAGTGGTCTGTGTGATTGAATTGCAGACTTCCTGAGAGAACGATCCTTGCGAGTGGTTATCAATGAATACTCTTGCGGTCAGTTAGATATCAATGCCGAGTCCCCCAAGGTTCAGTGCTTTTGGCAACATTGTTCTTGCTGCACATAATGATCTGCTAAAACCCGAAATCTTTAGGTATGCAGACGATAGCACCGTTGTGGAGAGGCACGTGTCCGGCGCACAGGCTACTGGGCCTCAGATACGGTCTCTCCGGGAGGCCATGGTTGAGCGCTTGAATCTGTCCTGTCATCCTGTGTCCGAATGGGGCGATGTGAATCTTGTCATTTTCAATGCTGCTAAAACTCAGGCGTGACTTATTCCGCTAAAAAGAGCCAATTCCACCCGGCACCATCTTTCCGTGGTGTAAACGTGCCGTTAACGGATCATCTCGGACTGCATTGTGTTACGTTGACATCGACTCTCAATCTCTCATGGAGTACTGCTGTCACCCCTGTGACGGATCTGCCCAATACCACTTTGATGCACTTAGAGTCGATAGACAGACGGGCCAAGAGGCTTATTGGCAACGATGCAATGGTCGCGTCAAAGCTGTAGAGTCTCGAACATCGACTGAATTGCCAGCCTGTCGGATTTTTATCAAAACAAAACAGGATAAAAAGTCTTACTAACTGATTACATGCTTGAAACTTCACATAGTCCTATTATAGATAACATAAAAGTAGACCCAGAATTTGTAAATTTCTTTACCAGTATCCCAGTTAAAACTACTGAAACCTTAAAATCTTCATCCTCGCTTGCTTTTAATTTATTAAAGGCAAACGTCTCAGACTGCCCAACCGAATTTGACTTTACATAAATAAATTCCATAGCAGTAATAACAGCTTTTAAACTAACCATGATCAAAATGACTGAAGATCTATGGGGAATGTCTCAATTGTCTATTCTTTATTGTGTACCATAGTGTATATAGTTGGTAGGGAAATAATTATATTGGTCACAATTATGAACCCTGTCGGGCACAGCATAGATCAAGTAGGAGAGAGGAGGAAGAACACTGACCCTCTTACAAATAAACGCGGAATAAAGTTATACCAGGTATAGCAAAGGTATAACCATACATTTTCATAGGTTTATACTTGGTATAACTTTATTCCGCGTTTATTTGTAAGAGGGTGAGTGTTTAACTTTTATTATCGGTCAAGTAAGTTTTAGTACGTTCCACTGTTTTACTAATACAGAATTGAATTTAAGAATTATAATTATTGTTTTATAAATTATATACTTAGTAGTATTTATTTATTTAGTAAAATTGTACAAACCATATCTTTTTAATTATTTATTTTTATTTATTATTAATATTTTTATTTATTACGTATACTTAGTAGTATTTATTTATTTAGTAAAATTGTACAAACCATATCTTTTTTAATTATTTATATTTATTTTTATTTACTTATTAATATTTTTATTAATTACGTAATTAATATTTATTATCCTTATGCCGCCCATCAAAGTTCGTAAATCCATTATGTAGACTATAGCGCCGTACCTACTTAAATATTTAATTTGTGTTTCAAGATAAAAGAGTCTTACCGGATCTAATGAAATTCCGGATAAATATTAAAGTGATAAAAAAAATATCCGGGGACAGTAAAGACACAAATAATACAATTACATACATACATACATAAACTCACGCCTTTTTCCCATGGGGGTAGGCAGAAACTACAGAACGCCACCTGCTACGATACTTACATACTTATTTTGCTTCACTCACATTCATACATCTAGTCACACACACGCCGGTTATGAGTACTGCGCACCTGGCCTTTCTGAAGAACATCACCTATAAGGTATATGTATGTCATTCTAGGGCGTCCCCTCCCGGTGTTTCCATTCACGTCTGCCATGTAAATACCTTTCGTTAGTCGCCTTTCATTCATTCTCTCAACATGACCAAACCATCTTAACATACTCTTTTCAATTTTAGTTACTACATCTTCTTTTATACCACAACGTTGTCTTATTATCTCATTCCTCAATCTATCATTTAAAGTTACACCACACATACTTCGCAAAGAACGCATTTCTGCATAACTGCATAATAATACAATTATATACCAATATCCGTGTTCTCCGTTTTGAAAAGATAATACTTAATCAAATGCTCATTAATTTTAATAAGAAAAACATTTTGCACGATAAACCTCCAGACCGAAAGTACAGACACACAGAAGACGAAACCGACGACGACACAGACGAGTTAAACGGACATTGTCCAACTCGAGAAGGAGATGGCCCGAGCGGCAATGGCCGATGAAGTCGACACTATACCGCCCGCATCACCTGGCTGGAACGAGCAACTTCTTGCGTCGTCACCTGGGGATCACGACGACAAAAAATACAGGGAGGTGGAGACGGAGGGATTATCCGATGGATTCGTCTCCGACTAACTCCACTCCACATCCACCACCACCCCTCAACATCATCCAAACAAACCTCCAGAATCGCCAGACTGCCACGGCTAGCTTACGCAGAGCACTAAAATCAAAATCAAATCCAAATGTTTTTTATTTCACATACGCCTACATGGGCACTTATAAAACGTCGACAAAAGGTGCACGGTTCGGGTTGGTCGTTTCCTATGGAGAAGAACCGGCAAGAAACTCCATGGTTACTCTTTTAAAAAAAATTGGTTTGTTTTTTACCATATTACCATGTTACAGCATTAGTGCTTAGATATGGGGGGACAACGTAGGCCCGACAATAAGAAGTAAGAATTAAAAAAAAAAAATGTTTGTATAAACGAGATAAAGAGTTAACAAATGTTAACAAGCTTCTAGAAATTTAGAAGGCCTACAATGTTCACACATTCACAAAACAATCGGTAAAAGAATCTATACAAAAGTTAAAAAAAAAATGTAAACACAAATGTTGTTATCAGTGCTGTAACTATTCTTAGCAAAGGGCTATAAAGATTATTGAAATCATTGTAAAAAGTCTAATTAAAAGAAGGAAAAAAAAGAAAAATGAGATTGAGAATAGTTAGAGATCCACATATTTGTGCCGTTTAAGAGTTACCAGGGAAGCCGCATGCGCAGAAGGAGTTAAAGCCAAAAATTTTAACTTCAACGTAGTCCTTGATTTTATAATATGCTTTTTTAATAAGGACACGTTTGATGCAACTCTATAACTGACTTTGGCAACTAGTTATAAAAGCGTATACTGTTTATAAGAAAAGACTTGCTAGTTTTCGTTAATCTGAATTTGGGTATTACAATTTCATGCTTACTGCGTGTATTTAAATTATGGAAGTCGCTTCTAGTTTTGAAAAGCCCTCGATTTTTGCGGACATACAAAATACATTCTAAAATATAAAGTGAAGGTTGTCAGTATATCGATCTCTTTAAATTTTTCTCTGAGGGACTCGCGTGGACCCATTTTATAGATCGCGCGGATTGCCATCTTTTGTAAGATGAAAATTGAGTCAACGTATGCTGCTGATCCCCACAGCAGAATGCCATAAGACATAATACTGTGGAAATAAGCAAAGTTTACTAACCTAGCTGTGGCAACATCGGTTAACTGCCTTATTTTCCTTACTGCATATGCAGCTGAACTTAACTTACCCGAAAGAGTTCTTATGTACGCGCCCCACTGCTATTTTGAATCGATAGCAATCACTAAGAATACAGTTGCCTTTATAACTTCAAGATTTTTGCCGTCAAGATTTAAATTTAGGTCACGTTGTGATACATTTGGTAAAGAGATCTTTAAACATTGTTGTTTGTTTTTTTGCATTCAGTAAAAGATTGTTAGCTGCGAACCATTTTGAGAGAACAATTAGATTTTCGTAGACATGTAAGACATCCGTATCTTTCCTATCTATTTTAAAAATTAGCGAAGTGTCATCAGCAAATAGAATTATATGCGATAATTTGGCCTTCATAAAAGGGAGATCATTAATTTAAACAGGAAAAAGGGAAGGGCCGAGAATTGAACCTTGGGGCACGCCCATCTTGACTAGAGACCTGGAGGACTTCGCCCCATTAACATTTACTTTTTGCTGTCTGTTTGATAAATAGGAAAGCACAAGGTCAGCAGATTTTCCTCGAATTCCATAGTGGTGTAATTTACAGATCAGTGTGCTATAGTCGACGCAGTCGAACGCTTTTGAGAGATCACAGAAAATGCCAATGGCATCCTGGGACTTCTCCCAAGATACCAAGATGTGGCTGATGAGTTTTACTCCCGCGTCCGTTGTCGACCTACGTTTCGTGAAACCAAACTGTTGAATATGCAGGATCCCATTTGAATTGAAGTGAGACAACATCTGTTCCAGCATGATTTTTTCATAGATTTTACTCAATGCTTGAAGCACGGATGTAGGTCTATAATTAGAGGGAACCCTCTTACAGCCTGATTTGAAAATTGGTACTACTTTACTGTGTTTCATTAAGTCGCACGGTTGGCGCAGTGGTTGACCGATTGACTGCTGCGTTGCGTGTCGCGGGTTCGATTCCCGCACGGAACAAATATTTGTATGACCTACAGATAGTTGCTCCGGCTCTGGGTGTTTGTGTATGTGAGTTTAAATGTTTGTAAACGCACCCACGATACAGGCAGAAATTCCTAGTGTGGGGCAAAGAATAAAAAAAAATAAAAAATTAAAAAAAATTGGCGCTGTCCAAAAAAATTTGTCCCGAACACACTTACAAACATACATATATTGGAAGTTAAATAAAAGCTTTTAAAAAAACAAACAAGTAATTTCACGTTCCCACTTATGAACTTATTAAATGTAAAACGCAGCTGGTTTACTTATAAACGTCGGACTAAAACACGAAGAAACAGCTATGTACATCGTAACTATGTTTAGTAGGGATATCTAAGCCCTCTCGGAACGTTTAGCATTACCAATTCGCGGCTCATTGAATCCAAATTGAGCTCGGCTTTGTGAAATCCCTTTTCTCCCTTTTTCATTTTTACGAGTGTTGCTTTGGCGCCAGGCTACTAATGAACTTCGTTTACCCTCCCATTTCATTAAAAATGTAACCTTAAATTGTTAATGGCGCAATCTCTTTAACCTATTTATTATTTTTAGGTTTTTAATGCAAATTAAATAAAATTTAAAACACAGTGTTTATTGATGTTAAATACAAATTATAATTATTCTGTTAGTGAATTTCGTCTGTTTTCACGTAAAAAGTAGAATTTGAATACCAACTTAAACTCGACATGTAATTACCAAAAACAAGCAGATTTCTTACCAAAAAAATAGGTTCGTCGAAAGTGTCCGGCGACAAGCTACCTAATAACAGGATTTTAAAATTACGGATTTGTGTGAAATTCTATTTCTAAAGAATAACTAGGATGCTGAAATCACATAAGTGGCATCGATCCTCAAAATTACAATATATCATTGTATTTCGATGTTTGTGTTTTGAAGATATTTAAGAAAATGTTATACCGGGAGTCTTATAGTCTTTTGGCATTTTTGTTTGTCATTCTCGGAGGATGTTTGTACGCGGTTGACGCAAAACTACTGCACGAAATCGGGTACAGTTTTCACAATTGTATTATTGCTGGTCTAACTTTTAAGTTAGACCAGCAATAATACAACTGATGATATTTTAATATCATCATCATAATTTCAGCCGGTCGACGTCCACTGCTGGGCATAGGCCTCAACCAAAGCGTCGCCACACTGATCGGTCCTGTGTGTTTCGCATACACCGGTGTATGCGAAACGCACAGGACCGATCAGTGTAACTTCCACGTTCATGACCAGGTACAGGGACTTAAAATATGATACAAGTTTTATCTTAATACACCACCTAGATGTCGAGTTATCCATAAAAGACGTGTTTTCCTTGACTGGTTAAGTACGGGGAATTCGGCATCCATAGGAGATACCTGGTATAGGTCTGAGGAATGTTAGGTGCTTTGTTGTGAGAACAATTTTAATAGTCTATTTTTTGTTCATGCGTGAGTTGTCCATGAAAATTGCAAATTTTCTACAGTTCACATCAATATTGTTCAAATTGCGCGGAATTGATACAAGAACCAAAATGTTGCCAAATTGCAAATAAATATACGGGTTTACCACGTAAATTATTATCATCATGCTATAAATAAACATTCGATTCTTTTTTAAGTATAATTAACGAATTATTATTATTAATACAAATAATAATAATTTCTGCATACTTATGGCAAAATGAGTTTAAATATGCCTACGGAGGGTAATGTAGTGAGTATTATATTATTTAGTCTGATATATAAATAAATTGTTGCCCTGCTAGAACTCTTTTTCGAGAGTATCCAGTATCTCTGGCAGGTCTAAAATTTACCAAGCAGTAGTATTTTTTTTTTTTGAAGGAACGACGGTCATTGATTGAATGCCGTGAAAAGTAAAGAAATAGTGAGACGAATTCAAGCTAACCATCGACAACTGCGCAAACTGAACTAATCTTCCAACCACTAAGCTGCCTACCCAAGCTTCTATATAACCATTTTTAGGGTTCCGTTCCTGAAAAAGAAAGCCTTATTTATAGACACTTTGTTGTCTGTGTGTCTAGATCTTTTTCGCACTAATGCGAGGAGGTATCAAGTTGAAATCAATATCAAATACATTGGTAACGCGGTAGTAGGTTTCATCATCAGTTTGCCGAGTTCTCACGACGCCCCTAACTAAAACGAAAGAACAAAGAAGAGATCTACCGCGTATGGATGCCGTGCATACCCTACAACAACGTTTTGACTTGTTAGAAAGAACGAGGGCGTCCATTCCTAAAAGTGATTTTGATGAACTGATTTTAAGCATGCCAAATCGCTGTGATTTTGTGATTCGTGTCAATGGTGGAAAAACAGATTATTGTTAATTTTATCTTTACAATAAAAATTTAAAACATCCTCATTTTTTCCATTTAATTGACGACATTAACTTAGTATAATTTCCCTCATTTCGCAAAAATTGCAATTTTCCTAATTTTTACTAAATGTATACTCGTAGGTGTAATTTGTTAACTTAAACATAGGTAAAGTAAGAAGCTAGTCTGGAAGACTAGATTTAGTAATAGATAATTTTGTATAGTTAAAATTGTACTCGATCCCTAGACACTTGATGTATGTAGTAAACACACTAGATTGTAGTTCTGATTTAGGACCTAAATCCTAAATAGATTTGGTACCTAAAAAATAATCAAATGTGATGAGACATTAAGCGTTATTTAAAGTGCAGCCTGGAGCGTGCGTACGATTGTCACGACGGCGCATAACGAATGGGCACCATCGTTGTCAACGACACGTTTCCATTGCAGGGGGAACTTTTAATATTTTGTAGTCTGTTTCTAATTGCCTCGCCATGTATTATAAAAAATTCAACCTCTCATACGTCAGAAAATTATCATCTAATTTGCATAATAATTGCACATGTCCTAACTATAACTAATATTATAAAAAACTAAAGACTCCTGAAAAAACACGCTCTAAAAAGTAATAAACAAGAAAATATTCTCATCTGAAATTGTTATGTATAAACAATTCAAGAGTGAATAGGTTAATTCTAGGCAAGTGTGCTTCACCGTCGACCACATCATCGCTTACCATCAAGCGAGATAGTGGTCAAACGGGAGCCTATAGATAAATAATAATAAAAAAAAGAAATCGATATGTATCGGATCTTAAATAAACAACTTACAAGTAAGTAATAAATATTGTATTGTATTTCATACATATTCATAGTGGTGTTCAGAGAATAACGGTGGTCGTATGCCACCTACCGTAACAAAACAATATATTCAGCAAAGTGGCATACGACCATGGTTATCCTCTGAACACCGGCACCGTGACTCCCAGAGATTCAATGTAATGTGACGTCACATAGCCTAAAAGAAGAAGAAGAAGAACTATAAACAGTTTAGAAGTTATGAGAAAAAATATGAACCTACATACATAAACACATACCGGTTTACCAGTACCGGTTTACCGGTTTTACGCCTACCGGGTTTTTATCCGTGGTGCTAGGCAACTGGGCTAATCCCAGTTGTCAACGACCCTTTGTGCCTAGTGGCCTTGTTTGTTCTGTCTCCTGCTTGATATGGAGGGAAGTGGAAATTTATATTTTTTCCTACTCCTCCGTTATTCTTTTCTGATAAATTTCGTTGCGGGATCCAAGACAGTTCAATTCATTCTCCGGGACTTCGTCGAGCTTCATTGCCTCGGCGCTTTTCTGGTGGTCGCCACTGTTGACTCTGGCTTTCAGGAGTTGCAGTGGTTTGGGAATAGTGCGGTGGGATTGCCCATAAAAAAAAAAAATATACCGGTCAAGAACATAACCCTCACTTCTGCTTCGCCGTAATCGGGTTAAAATGAAATACTTAAAGAATATTTAAACGTCGTGGCGGTCCAGCTAGAGGCTAAGACTCGTCTCTCGTGAGATCTTGAGATCGTCGCGTCGTCGGTTCGAATCTGTTCAAGTACCAATTTGATTTTTTCAAATCATATGTACTTCCTAAGTTTATCTTGGACATCGCTGACAAGAATGAAAACATCGTGTAGTATGTATATACGTATCTTCATCTGTGGCCTCATAACTACTAAACTACCTATCATAATTTGATAAATGAGGTATCATTGGAAGTTTCTTGTTTTTCCGCTGGTTATAGGGTATGTGACGTTACCTTATATTATTGAATATGGCGTCTTCTAGGGACACGAAGCACGAAGTAAAGAAAAAAAATATGTTTGCGTCCCACCCCTTCATGTGTGATATCGTTGAACAGGGATTTTAAAATAAAGGTACGTTTTTACGCATAATAATACTTAATAATAAAATCCGACTACTGAAAAATTACGCTTTAAACTGTGGTCGTATGCTACTTTGCAGAATGTTTTGTTTTGTTACGGTAGGTGGCATACGACCACGATTGTCCTCTGAACACCACTATGAATATGTATGAAATACAATAAAATATTTATTACATGTTAGTTGTTTATTTAACACCCGATACATATCGAATAGTTTGTACCTACATAATAATTTCAGGTGAGAATATTGTCTTCATACTTTTTAGAGTGTGATTTTTCAGCAGTCGGGTTTTATTATTAAGACGACGACTAACGCCAACGTACTTCAGGTGATAAAACGCGCACTCGTTTCCCACCGGCGTGACCGAAAATGTAATAGTTTTTTGTACTTTCCTTATTATTCTATGACTTAAAAAAAAAGCCTCAGATCAAAATGTAGATAATTAAATTGTCTTTGAGATGGTGTCGATTTCATTCAAATATGTCCAGCGGTTTTGGTGCGATTGTCGTGTTTTGTCCGTTTTAGACATAACTTTACAAATTAATTACACCATGTTATACGAATAAAACTCAAAATTTGCTTGGATCATATTTTTAAGAAAATGGTCTAATGTAGCATAATTTTTTTACAATAAATTACGACTAGCCGTTTAGACGTGATCCTCATTTTAAAATCAGCTACTCAAGGGTATCTGCACCTTAAGTATTATTATGCGGAAAAATCGAGAAGCTGATGACCAACCTTGTATCGATGAAGACCACACAGTAGGGAGGCGCATCGGCAGCCACTGCTACCACAGCGATCCGTGCTCAGTAATGTACAAT
The DNA here is from genome assembly GCA_945859665.1 of Anorthoa munda. Classification (NCBI taxonomy): domain Eukaryota; kingdom Metazoa; phylum Arthropoda; class Insecta; order Lepidoptera; family Noctuidae; genus Anorthoa; species Anorthoa munda. The sequence continues at coordinate 52,229,879 of OX243893.1, read as the reverse complement.
CTACAAGATTGAAACGTGACCCACCTAAAATTAATTATAAACTTATACTATACTTTCTTAGTAACAAATATGTTATTGATTTAATAAGACAGTGACAGAGCTTTAGTAACGTAATAATTTTTTAGAATATAGCTGTTTGTACGGAACCCACAGTGCGCGAGTCCGACAGTACATCACGGTTTATTGGTATAACCATCTTGTGAATACCTTTTATAAAGCAAAGGTTCATAATATCGATATAATAAATAATTTAAGACTAGTTTATTACCGGCGTGCCCTCAATCAAATAAAGGCTTCGTACTAAACCGCGAAATCAAGTTTATTGTAATAGAAATAAAAAAAACAAAAACGCCGACTGCTTAAGAAACGAACTAAAACGACGTAAACAAGAAGCAAATCGTTCTGTGCAGTCGGAGGATACATATTCGCGAGCTAACTGACCAAAACTAGATGTATCCTCAGACTGCACAGCATGATTTGCTTCTTGTTTATGTCTTTTTAGTTCGCTTCTTAAGCAGTCGGGGCCTTTGATATTTTTAAATAACTTTTTTATATTTATAACTTTTTAGTTAACATTTTTATGTCAAAGTAGGTACATGTTAACATAATTATAAGTGTTATATATTTTTGATATCTCTTTAAACCCTTTACTGTATACCGTACAGGACGGGGTAGGAAGAAAAAAAAATGGGCTCCCAAAATATGGCGCCAAAAAGCAGCCATTTATCTATATTCGTTTTTTTTTTAATTTTAATTTAGCCAGTGACACTCGCAAGATTAAGACGTATCGATTGATGTAAGAATCATCAAAATCGGCCAACGTTTTTGGTCTCTAGAACGCCACATAGGAACAAACATACATTCACACATACATAAACTGATAAACATATTTAATACATTACCCTCCTTCGGTAGTCGGGTAGAAAGGAGGGCATTTCAAAGAAAAATCTGATTGATCTATATATTGTTATTTGTTGGTAAAATAATACGTAATAATAAACATTAGGTATCACCAAATTTCAAGTTCATAGGCCAATGGGAAGTTAAAAAATTCATCGGCATAAAATTTTGTAATAAAAATTGCTTTGTTGTCCAATATTTTTTTAAACAAAAAATACAGTTTTTATCTACTGAACAAATTCTAAACAACGGTACCCTACTAGGTGAGGTAGGTCAAAATATTTTTATCGCTCACCCCTTTTGCTCAATATTTTTGATTGTTTTAAGGGGGGTTCCCTTAAAACAACCAAAAATATTTTTTGACAATTTATTTGGCTTTGGGTCAACAAGATGCTTATACTTTGAACATTTGAAAAGTGCAGCTCCAACCGTTTGGCTGTAATACCTGTGTGACAGACGGACAGACACATGAGTGACAGCAATAGGGTTCCGTTTGGACCCTTTAGATACGGAACCCTAAAAAAAAGAAAAAAGATCATGCTCAAAAAAACAGACAAATCAAATAGCCCGCAAAAAAAATGGCCTAGCCATTCGTGGCATATAAAAATCGTTTGTACCTACAGTCAATCAACAAGACTCCAGAGAACATTACGAGCTGATGGAAAATGATAATACATAGCAGTGATCACGCACTCCGGTCCCGACACACTGACTGTGTACATTCGCCTTTAATGTCGTATGATTAAACATGAACCGAGGACTTTATCAAATTTTGGCACGCGTTTGCTCGCCGGGGATGGGGCGATAGGTGTTTGCAGACCGCGCATGCATCGGCTGCTCCCAGATAGAGCCGTCAATACGTCGAGTTTGCGACAACCCTGAGTGATTGCTCGATAAACATGCAGTGCAGATTTATTTTTAGTCATCAGATATTGGTGGTTCACCAAAAAATATTAGATCATTTTATTATTGAAGAAACTCCCTACACCATTTTATATCATAACTAGCAACCCGCCCGGTTGCCAAAGGGCGCCTTTTTTACCCGACTGCCGAAGGTAATGTGTTTATCAGTCTAAGTATGTATGTATATATGTATGTATGTTTGTTCCTATGTGGCGTTCCAGAGACCAAACGCGTTGACCGATTTTGATGATTCTTAAGTCAATCGATTCGTCTTAATCCTGCGAGTGTCACTGTCTACATTAAAATTGGAAAAAACAAAAATGGCGGATTTTGGGCGCCATTTTGTGGGAAAAAAAAATTTTTCGTGTGGGGTATCAAAATAAAGGGTTTTAAAAGGCGATTTCAAAAATATATAATACTTATATGTTTAAATGTACCTAATTCTAAAAAAAAATAACTAAAAAGTTGTCAATAAAAAAAGTTAAAAGTCGGAGGATACTTATTCGCGAGCTGGCGAACCAAAACCAGATGTATCCTCCGACTGCACAGCATGATTTTCTTCTTGTTTACGTCTTTTTTAGTTTGCTTTTAAGCAGTCGGGTTTTTTGATTTTTTTAATTAACTTTTTTGTAGAAACCTTCTTCTGACAATTAGGAAACAACAAAAAAAACCGGCTAAGTGCGTGTCCGACTTCGCACATTGGTTTCGTACCAAACCGCAAAAAAACAAGTTGGTTTTAATAGCAAAAAATAGAAAATAAAAGAAAAATCTGTTTTATCAATATATTCTTATCACCAAATTTAAAGTACATTGGTCAATGTGAAGTTAAAAAAATATTCGGAACAAAATTTTGTAAAAAAATATCTGACTTTGGTGGCTTCTCATTCCTGTTTTCCAATATTTTTAAACAAAAAATACAGCTGTGATCTACTCAACCATCTCCAAACAATGATACCTCACTCGATATGGTAGGTATTTTGTTTACTCGTCCACCTTTAACCTTATGGAAGCCGCCCTAAAAGTATTTAAAAAGAAAAACACTATATGTATGACTTTAAGTCAACAAGATGTTTATGCTGTGAAAATTTGAAGACTCTAGCTCAACCGTTTGGCTGTAAAACCTGTAAAAGACGGACAGACAGATGGACAGACAAACGGATAGACAGACGGACAGATAGATGGACAGACAGACAGATGGACTCGTCAGTGACAGCAATAGGGCTCCGTTTGGACCCCTCGGGTACGGAACCCTAAAAATCAACGCAATGCTATAATTATTCTGTAGACATCTCACCGTGATGTGTTAAGTGAAGTGAGCTCGAAGTGAAATGAACTGTTATGGGATTGCCAAAGGACAATGGGCTGTTTTGGGCGATCGGAGTAATGAAATTAGTGTCAAATGTCTTTTTTTATTCTATTTTATGTTTTACTCAAATATACACACATCAAAAGTGTCAAGGGATCAAGTACGTTTTAGAGTATCGCCGCAATTGAGGATTATTATTTAAATTTTTTAGATCGTTTTTGATTTCGTTTAGTGAATTTTTCTAATTTCAATAAAGAATTTTCTTTAAAGGACAAAAAATCCTAAAAAAAAAGTAATCCTAAAAGTCCTAGAATGTACACTATTAAATCTATGTTATTTAATAGTACTGATCTTCTATAAACCAAATTAGAAAATTGCATATTGCTCAGCAGTAGTGACAAAAGTTATGAAGGTTTAAAAAAGTTTATGTCTGCACCACGGGTAAGGTATTTTATATCGATTAATGTGTATATTATATGTACCAGGTGTTTAATATTATTATAATTTGGTTGATAAAACTAAGAGAGCAGTTTTTTTATAATCTGAGAAAATCTATAAATTGTAACATTTTTTATAGCACGGGGGCGCAAAGCTCGAAGAGATATGGCATAAAAAGCTATACAAAAATCATTTTTTTTTAATTCAAATTATCTGCACTATACGTATGTTTGTACTTCGTGGGGAAAATTTTGTCCATCTCCTTTTAATTAAAACTAGAAAATCAACTGTTACTCAAGCTTCCTACAAAAATGTGTGATAGCTTTTTTTCATCACACCTATTCGAAAAACGACAATTGTCTTTAAAGGATAGCGGGAGCCAAATCAAATTTTGCGCCCGTAGGAGTTTGAAGCATTCTCTTTTCTGATTGGTCCGCTTCGTGCTTCTGATAGATTTGCATAGTTGGGTTGGAGGCGCTCGCGTCAAGGTCTAATGTAAAAAAAATATCACTAACTAACATTCAATTCTCTATGGTGATAAACTCATTTTTGTGATTGGTTAGTAAGGAGTTAGTATTATACTTACTCTTTGTTGATAAGTATGTGAAGTTAACCAAATAGGTCGAACGCATAATATGTTTGAATTGAATAAGTTACTGGCTGGTTCTAAGTTATGGCGGCAATATGCTTTAAAAAAACTGTAGTTCTTTCTTAAAATTTATTTTTTCTCGGCAATTTTTCACACTAGGCTTCGCCATTGAGGAAATACTAGTTTCGAGTAGGTATGTACTCGTGGCTTTTTATTTTTCTCTTAGGTAGTGATGAAAAATAGTGTGTATACAGTGTTGTACGGGGACAAAATATTTTGTCTCGGGCTTGTCTCCTCGCTAAGCTCAGGATTCTACGTTAGAATCCGTCGCTACGCTCGTGATTCTACTATAGAATCCTTCGCTTAGCCTTGAATGCAAAATAACGCCCTGGAAGAACAAAATATTACTTTGTCCCCTTGTAACACAAATAACTATTACAAAACCATTTCGTGATTTAAAAAAATTTCTTTACCGGGACTGAAAAAAATTGCATCGATATGGAGCGACGACATCATTTGACACGAAAAGAGATGATGAGAGCCGTCGGAATGTTGCAAGCTGGTTCCAGGTATGGCTGTTGCTCTTGGCGCTACACAGAGCGTCATAAGCCGCCTCTGTAGCTGTACACGCCATCGTATCACAGGCAGCGTGGCCGAGCGACATGCATCACCACTCGCAGACAGGACCGGGTGCATCCAAAATACTGCTCGACACAATCGTACCATGACTGCCATGATGTTGGCTACGGGGCTCAGGCTGGCTGATAAGCGGCCAAACCATCCGAAATCATTTATGTGAAGTGGGTCTGCGTTCCCGAAGGCCGCTGAAGTTCCACCTATAGCACCCCGCTCGCGAACACAGAAAATGGGAGGAAGAAGACTGGCGTTGTGTTTGCTTTGCCGATGAATCTCGTTTCGGTATGACGCCGGATATATACGAGACGTACTCGAGTTTGGAGGACCTCTGGACGTCAAGAATGTTTGAAATGTTGTCAGGCAGTTCATTCGTAGTGATGGGGGGGCAATAATAGTTTGGGCGGGTAATTGGATGGTGGAAGAACCGACCTCATTTGGATCAGGAGCAACCTCAATGCTAAGATTTATACGGACAGGATTGTTTCAGACGTGATCTTAGTCTCTTCTTAGTTTTTACAAAAATAAGGGATAAGTTATTAACTTAAACATGAGAATTAAAGTAAGAAGCCAATCTGGAAGACTAGATTTGGTAACTATTAATTTGATAATTTTTTATAAGTAGTAAAAAATGTACTTGATTCCTAGACACTTTTGATGTGTTTATTTATACAAGGTATAATAGTTTAGATAATTTAAATTTAAGTTAAAAAGGATGATTATAAGTGTGAACAAGACTAAGTAAATGGTGTTTGAAGAAAAGACGATGTAGATATGTGTTGTGAAATTAAATGTTAAGAGTGTGGAGGAAATGAACGAACTTGTATATTTGGAAAGTATGTTCACAAGAAATGGAAATATAGAAGCAGATGTGGTAAAGAGAGTGAACGCAGGAAATAAAGTGAATGGTGCTATAAACGTGGTTGTCCGACCAGTCGATTTCCAAAAAGGTTAAACGCCCGGCCCCTCCCGATTACCTACCAATTTCTCTTTTCCCCGTATTAGATCAATCAAAACACAAATAAACTAATCCGTCAAACCGTTGTTGAGTTTTAGGGAGACTAACGAACAGCAATTCTCCTGCTTCTTCTGCCTACCTCTATCTCATATTAAGTGGGGTTGGCATTCCTAATTTTCTGGCGCCAGGACAGTCCATCCTAGGTTGTTGGGTCGGGTAGTTCTGCTCCCAATGGGAGTTTCATCATGCTAGTGCACCACGTCGCCGGAGGTCGTCGTCTTCTACCTATCTAATCTACTTACTTACAAAGAGCAATTGATTATTAACTAAATATATACCTACTATAGATAATATAGATAGAAGTAGCGATCTAGATTTACGAATAAATACAAGTAATAAAAGCTTGAAGTGATTTTGAAACTACGTAATTTAAAATGTTTAATTAAAGCACTCGGAAACATTGTATATAGTAAAACATATGCTATGGCAAATATTAATCATTATCTGTCTAGTCTTTTTCCAATTATTGTTGGGGTCGGCTTCCAGTCTTACCGGGTTCAGCTGAGTACCAGTGTTTTACATGGAGCGACTGCCTATCAGACCTCCACAACCCAGTAACTGGGTAACACGAAACCCCTTGGCAAGACTGGTGTCAGATCGCAGGCTTCTGACTACCCGTAACGACTGTCAAAGATCTACAAATGACAGCCGGGACCAACGGCGAGGCACGGAGGAAACTCGGTATATTGAAATGGTCACCCATTCACGGACCGACCTCGTCAAGCATTGCTTAACCTTGAAGATCGACCCGTGCGGCTGTTATTATTTAGCCACGAGCTCGTCCGTAATTAGTTTATTAATTAAATACTAAAGCATGAAGTGATTAAGAAACTACGTAATCAAATTGTTTAATTAAAGCACTCTTATGAAACATTGTATATAGTAAAACTTATGCTATGGCAAATATTAATCCCTTTGATAAATCAATAGAAGGTACTCATATATCTCTTTGCCTGCGATTTCGTCAACTTCGAATACTGAAAAATAACAAGATATCGCCACAAATATAAAGAGAGATTTTCTGACCAAAGCTTAGATTGTATTGTGTAGGCTTAAACGGCACGTTCTACCACTTTGGATGCGGGGGAGCGTGAATCGAGCAGGATATTGCGGATGTGCACTAAGATCTGCGAAATATTCTTGTAGTGCTGCGGATATGACAATTTAAAGTCAAGAACACGACATCAACATTGATTTTAATACGAGTGTTAATACTGTTAACTGTACCCATTTATTATACTCACGTCAATCAAAGAATGGTAGATAAATTTATAAAAATACGAAGTTATTAGTTTCTTGTAAGTACTAGGTACAGAGTAGGTACCTAAAGGAAGGACGCCTTCCCCTTTTCGATACACTGCTGTTGAGTCAAAACAAGTCAAATAATTTATTTCATTTAGGCCATTAAACGGCGCAATTAATTGTCAACCTTAACTGTAGGTAGGTTTTAGAAATCAAAATCAAATAAAATATGTCTGGTTACAAACTCGCAAGCATCAGTAGGTCTCTAATAGTTTAGTAAATTAATCATTAATAATAATTGGTTCTAACGTCCATTCGCGAAAAGTTGTAATGGTGAAGAACGGACAAGAAACTACACAATTTGGTAGGCGTCAAGCTCGCCCGTCATAATCACCATTCTGAAATTATTAATTCTTTGCAAATCACAAAATTATATGGATAAAAATGAGACAAATGTGATCAAAATATATTAATTAGACAATTAGACAATAAAATCACGCAACAGTTCGTTCAATATCAGTCTAATAGTTATCTTATGGTATCTACTCGTATCTATATATTTTCCTGTTTAAAATGTTACCTTGGACGTGAATACAATAAATGAATAGAGTACCTACTTAAAATATGAATTCGGTTTGGATATAGTTCTTGATTAAAAATGTAACACGAATATAGTTAGCAGATAGGAGAATAGGTAAGCTTCGTATGTCGTAGTGAAGGGTTCACATGGGCCGCGCAAGATGCGGCATGGCCCCACTTCGCCACCGCCATCCGTCAGGCTGTCGTACGAGCGCCACTACACGGCTCTGCACTTAACTTCACGCCAACCATACATGTGTCTATGGCGATGAGGGGCTAACTTGCTACTTGTTAATAGTTATGAAAGGGCCACGCCGAGTGGTCATCCCACAACAGACGCCCAATTATGTACCTCTTCGTGACAGATAGTGGCGAATTTAGTTACATGCCAGTATGTATTATAGTTGCTACATTTGATTCATTTCGACTTGATTTGTTGGTGTTATGATTGTGTTTATTGTACCTACTAAATATGTAAAATAAAGATGCAAGTAATAAAAACAACCAACTCAGAACATATCAAAGTGTAGTATTAGCCATCAAAATCTAAATAAAAAACAGTGCTAGTGCTGCTGATGATGGTTATTGGGATTTTAGGTTTCAAAGAAATTATTGGCTAACGATTTTTTGGGAACTTAATAGAAATGCACCATCATGCTGGTTGGCGACCAGATGGGAGGGCCCAATGGTCATCTCCGGGGGAACACGGGCGTTCCCGTAGTCTCCGGAATAGTGCCCCAATGAAGGCGTCCTTTCAGTGCGTGTCTGTAGGTCAGCAGCGTGGATCCTCGTCTCATTTCCTTCTCCTCTTCTCCCTTTACTCGTTTACAACAATAGCAGGAAAGATAAAAAAAATACTGGAATTAAACAGCGGCTGTACCCCCTCCCCCACAAAGTGCACCTCCCTAATATTAGAGGTCCGCACTCCAATCTCACCTCAGTCCACTATCACCTAGAGACTGAACCGTCAGCACTGTTTTTCCTGATGGAGACGCAGATAGGAAGTCCGTCAGACGTGTCATACTTATCCTACCCAGGGTATACCCTGGAGCACAATTTTAAACCACACGCGGGTTTATGCATGTACGCCTGAGACGACTCTTGATATCGGTGTCGCCGAAACCTCGTTAGGTTACTAAAAACCCTATGAAGAAATTAGAGTGACTGCAAGTGACACTTTCAGGATCAAAACATTTCCCATCCTCATAGAAAGACTCGTGTCCGAGTTACAAAAACGTCAGAAGGCCTACAACATATTTAACCAGAGGCTTTAATTTCTGACAAAAATGAGAGAGTTAATTATCACTATGGACCCTGATAGAGAAAGCCATTTACTTGGCAGAAACGTATCCGAATGATTTAGGAACTGACTTAGTTCAGGAATGCGTGGTTACACTTTCAATGCCACCTTCCTTCTGAAAGAATTTAGTTAAACCAGTTTCTGGATCATTAAAAATTCTGTCTTCGTTCCTACGAAAACAGAATTTGGAAAAAAGTTATCCAAACTTGGATAAAGCAGTTCGCATGGCTCTATGCATACCAGCGACAAATTTTTCGGGTGAGTGAAGCTTTTATGTAAACCAAGTTTTTTGTCCACCCGACAGCTTCAGCCATTCACTTAGTAATCCACTACTTAATAACAACTGAGCCAGTCAACTAATGAAAGTGCCCTCTAGTGCTGGTTAGGTGAATTATCAACGCAGGCTGTACCATAAACGACGATACTGCAAAGATTGGTACTAATAGACCACACCAGATGGAGCTATCCCGTGCACAAGGCTCTATATCAAAATCGCCCCGAAATGGTTGTTTGTATGTTACATTAATTTTGGTGTACACACATGTAGCACTATTTAGTATACAGTATAAACTTGCCAACATTTAAATGCTTATAATATCGGAGAGTCTGAGCAGTGCACTTGGACAAATGACGACGACATTATTAGACTTGGCTTTAACCAAACATGCTAATGAATATTACCTATTTATTTATCGATAATTTAGCAATATTCAGTATTACATACATTCAAGTGAACAGACTTAAAAAAATGTGAGTGGTTTATTTGTGCACCCTTAGCACGTCGTAGTGTAAATTGGCCGTCGGCCCAAGCTAGCAAGTATGCGTACAGTCAAAGTACATAAATTATCACTTCTTACTAAATCCCACCCAATATTTTGTTTAGAAAGAACTCGGTTACAACTGGGCCGTCTGGGATCTTGCTCTATATGGATCATCGGAGCACGCAAGCCCCACCCAGCGAAGTTAACGTAGAGACACTGCAATGAGTTTTTTTTTTTTTTTTTATCTATTATAGGCTCGCGCTTGACCACTATCTCACCTGATGGTAAGCGATGATGTGGTCGACGATGGATCGCGCTTGCCTAGAAGTAACCTATTCACTCTTGACTTAAAAACCCCTAGATTGTAGCTATCGGGAAACACAGACTCCGGCAGGGAGTTCCACTCCTTAGCTGTACGCATAATAAAAGTATTCTCAAAACGTTTAGTGCGTATGGGTGGGATGTCCACCATGTACCGATGGCGCATCGCCGTACGTCTGGTAGTCCGATGATGAAAAGGGCTGGGCGGAATTAGATCATGCAATTCCATCGCACACTCCCCGAAATGTAATCGATAAAAAACCGATAAGCTGGCAACTCGGCGACGATGTTCAAGGCTCTGGAGCTTTGACTTAACCAGTGCCTCATCACCGATGAGCCTCTTGGCCCGCTTTTCGATCGACTCTAGTGCATCAAGCTGGTATTTGGCAGATCCGTCCCAGAGATGAGAACAGTACTCCATGCATGATCGAACTTGCGCTTTATACAAGCTGAGCAGCTGTTCTGGCGAGAAGTACCTTCTCACCTTTGCAAGGATCCCCAACTTTTTGGCAGCCAGCTGAGCCTTTGCCTCAATGTATGGGCCAAAATTGAGAGTCGATGTCAACGTAACGCCAAGAAGCTCAAGATGGTCAGTTATTGGCACGGTCACATCTCGGAAAGTTGGAGCCGGGTGAAATTGGCTCTTTTTAGCGGAAAAAAGACACGCCTGGGTTTTAGCAGCATTAAACCTGACCAGATTGGCATCGCCCCATTCGGAGACTGCCTGCAAGGACAGGTTCAAGCGCTCCACCATGGCCTCCCGGAGAGACTGGATCTGAGGCCCGGTAGCACGAGCGTTGGACAAGTATCTCTCTGCAACAGTGCTGTCGTCTGCATACCCAAAGGTGCCGGGTTTTAGCAGATCGTTAATGTGCAGCAGGAATAAAGTTGCTGAAAGTACCGACCCCTGAGGGACCCCGGCATTAATATCCAAGTTGTCCGACGAGCAGCCATCGATAACCACTCGAATGGACCGGTCTCTCAGGAAGTCAGCAATCCAATCACACAGACCACCGGGCAAACCGAATGAAGGAAGCTTACCAATAAGGCTTTCGTGCCAGACCCTATCAAAAGCCTTCGAGATGTATGTGAGTTATTAAATTATTTGACAATCTCGGGACTCAGGAGTCCCGGACCTTTGACTGGCGTGCTAGGGGGTTGAAGCCAACTCACAGAGGGCTTGCTAGACATTTAGGAAGAAATGTGACACCAACCGGTAAATTATCACTGAATGCACTAGGGTCACCCAAGGACAACCCTCAGCTGGTGCAGGACTATTGCAGAATATGGAGACAAAACACATCGTGATACGAGTAGGACAATGGATCCACGAAACCTCCCAAATCCATAGGGATTTGGAAGGTTTCGTGGATCGATTACCTAAAACTATAGAAGGACTATTGGCCCCTGCTTGACCATTGTTGAATTACACGGCTATAAAATGGCAGAGGGTGACTTGCACACTCAATTATTGTGCCCATAAACGGTCGCTAGCACTTGAGTGACGTAGCGCGTAAGGGGGAAGACATATCCGGAGGTGCTTAAGGAGTGGAGAGGTCCCCACGGCTATCAGGACAATCCCGGAACTGTGGTCAAGATCCCTACCAGCATCTTACTGGATTATACTTCCTTCCTCTGACCACGTTTGCTCTTGCGAATCTCTACTCAGGCTGGCCAATTAAGGCAAGAGAGAGGTGGTAGCTCAGTTCCTCGTAAGTGTTCACTCCAACCAGCCAATAAAGGCAATCCGAAGATGACAAACAAGACTTCTCCTGGGAGATCGGCTTCGTGGGGTCGCCACTGCCCACCAGTTCACCACAAAGCTGCCCCGCGGATCGTATCTCTTTTAATCTGGCCCCTCAACACAGGCATGTTGCGGCAAGGTAGGATTTACTGGTACAGACCTAGGACTCATTGGAGCGCGCAAGCCCAACCACGACGTCAACGTAGAGATACCTACTGCTACCTGCTACCTACTGCTGGTTATTATTATTATTTTGTGGTAACAGGGCAAGATTCATAGATCGAATGTGTGTAGTACTTATACACAATGAGTCTTTCTCCACTAAAAAGAGCCAATTTAACCCGGTTCCCTCTTTCCGATGTGTAACAGAGCCGATAACGGACCATCTTGAGCTTCTTAGCGTAACTTTGACATCGACACTCAATTTTGGCACATACATTGAGGCAAAAGCTTAACTGGCTACGAAAAAGTTGGGGATCCTTCCGAAGATGAGACGGTACTTCACGCCAGAACAGCTGCTTAAGATTTATCAAGCGCAAGTTCGATCTTGCATGGAATACTGATCTCATCTATGGGACGGATCTGCCAAATACCAGCTTGATGCATTGTCGATCGAAAAACGGGCCAGGCTCATCGACAATAAGGCATCGGTCGAATCAAAGCTCCAGAGCCTTGAGCATCGTCGCAGAGTTGCCAGCGTGACGGTATTTTATCGGTTGCATTTCGAGGATTGTGCGATGGAATTGCATGATCTAATTCCGCCTAGATCGGACTATGCAGCGATGCGCCATCGGTACATGGTAGACATCCTACCTTATGGAACTACTTTATTATGCGTACAGCTAAGGAGTGGAATTCCCGGCCGGAGTCTGTGTTGTCCGATAGCTACAAACTCGGGGGTCAAGAGTGAATAGGTTACTTCTTGGTAAGTAAGCGTGCTGCAGCGTCGACCCCGTCATCGCTTACCATTAGGTGAGATAGTGGTCAAGCGCGAGCCTAAGTATAAGAAAAAAAACCGTCTGTGGAGCAGTTGAACTAGCAATGGTAAATCTATCGTCATTTATTTATTTAATTCTTCATGCACACAAACATACAGAGGCGGACTTAATGCCTTAGGCATTTTCTACCAGTCAACCTTTGGGTGATGCAGGGACACTAGTGGTAGGTGCAATATTGACAATTAAACGACTCAGGTTTATGCAAAAAGCTATATATAAACTATAAATACAATAAAATCAAGAAAACTATACCATATATACTCAAAAGGACAAACTAAATATATAGATATACTTAAATATTGGTAATATTAGATTAATAATTGAAAAACATTAGCGTTGTGACGATACTACTGCCATCTTCTTACGAATGTGCTCGCGAACTTTAACATGTAGTGAGGCAGGGCGAGTTCCAGTGACCTTCTGACTTACACTAGCGACTTGAGTACGCCAGTTAAGGGTATTATCGATGTACAAGCCCAAGTCCTTTACATCAGTGCTGAAAGGAACAATTTTACTGTCAAACAAAACAGGTGGCAAAGTTGTACCATCCACTTTAGCGATGCTTCGGTGACTCCCAATGATGATCGCCTGACATTTATTGGGGTTTACTGCCACACCGAATCTATCGGACCAAGTTTTTATAGCCGATAAGTCCCTATTTAATTTACTGATAACGTCAGGTATTTCGTCAACACTCCCCTGACTGTACAACTGCAGGTCATCTGCATACAGATGATACGCACACTGAAGTTCGAAAGTAATAAGATTTATGAAAATAGAAAAAAGAAGAGGAGAAAGAATGCCGCCTTGAGGAACGCCAGTTTCCAAATTACACCAGTGAGATGACGAATCCCCAACGTGAACCGACTGCTGACGTTCCTGAAGGTAAGAGGTGAATCATTCCAGTGCTTCGGGAGAGACCGTCATTGCTGTCTAATTCCTAGCCAAGGCCTCCGGTCTTGATTAATAATTATTCACCTAACAGTAAGTTAAGTAATCAACATGATTCGAGTGTTAGGTCATCATCATCATATCAGCCGAAAGACGTCCACTGCTGGACATAGGCCTCCCCCAAGCGTAACCACATTGACCGGTCCCGTGCATCTCGCAACCAGCGGATCCCCGCAACCTTCACCAGGTCATCGGTCCACCTCGTGGGAGGCCTTCCAACGCAACGTCTTCCGGTTTGCGGTCGCCACTCCAGAACCTTTCTGCCCCATCGGCCATCCATTCTGCGAGCAATGTGCCCTGCCCACTGCCACTTGAGTTTGGCAATTCTTCGGGCGATGTCGGTAACTCTGGTTCTCTTGCGGATCTCTACATTTCTGATTCGATCACGCAAGGAAACTCCGAGCATAGCCCTCTCCATTGCCCTTTGAGTGACTGTAAGCTTTCTGATAAGGCCCATTGTAAGCGACCACGTCTCAGAGCCATATGTCATCACTGGCAACACACACTGGTCATAGACTTGAGACACTGTGGTAAGTTGGACGAGAAGATACCGCGCAACTTCCCGAACGCTGCCCAGCCGAGTCAGATTCGACGGTTGACCTCTTTCTCGAAGTTGGCCCTACCCAATTGGATCGTTTGTCCAAGGTAGACATAGTCGCCCACAACTTCGAGTGTAGAGTCTCCGACCTTGATAGGAATGGGTGTAACATGGGCATTCACCATGGCCTTGGTTTTGTCCATTTTCATTTTAAGACCCACTCTTTCGGCAGCTCTACTGAGATCATCGAGCATTGTACTGAGGTCCTCCATGGTCTCAGCCATAACCACTATATCGTCGGCAAACCGAAGGTGAGTGATGTACTCGCCATTGACGTTGATGCCTAGCCCTCTCCAGTCCAGAACCTTGAAGACATCCTCCAGTGCAGCAGTAAACAGTTTCGGAGATACGACGTCTCCTTGTCTCACACCTCGCTGCAGAAGGACTGGTTCCGAAGTCTGATCCTGAAGTCGAACTGACATGGTGGCGTTTTTGTATAAACACTTCAACACTTCGATGTACCGGTAGTCAATTTGGCACCGTTGGAGAGACTGCAATACAGCCCAAGTCTCGATCGAATCGAAGGCTTTCTCGTAGTCCACAAAAAACGCTAAGCAGAGAGGCAGGTTGTACTCTTTGGTCTTCTGTATAACCTGGCGCAGCGTATGTATGTGGTCTACGGTGCTGAAGCCTTTACGGAATCCGGCTTGTTCGGGTGGCTGGAAATCGTCAAACCTGCGCGCAAGACGATTCGTGATGACTCTTGAAAACAGCTTGTAGACATGGCTAAGAAGTGTGATGGGCCTATAGTTCTTCAGCCGGGCATTGTCGCCCTTCTTGAAGAAGAGTACTACCACACTCCTGCACCATGCCTGTGGCGTTTTGCCCTCGAATATGACGGAATCAAACAGCTTCTGAAGGGCCTTAAGAACCGGTTTTCCACCCACCTTCAGGAGTTCAGCCGTGATTCCGTCGTCACCCGGTGCCTTGTTGTTCTTAAGCTGTTTCAAAGCCATCCTAATCTCATACAGGCTGACGTCCGGAATGTCTTCGGTATAGTGTCGGGTCAATCTAGCTCTAGGGTCATTCGCTAGATTCGCGACGGGTTTACTGGTTGACGTGTACAGCTGCCCATAGAATCTCTCGATCTCCCTCAGAAGCCCTGGTTTGGCGGAAACGATCCTGCCATCATCGGTCTTCAGTTTCGTGAGCTGGCTCTGCCCATTATACAGATCTCTTGCAAAGACCCTGGAGCCCTTATTCCGCTCAATCGCGTCTTAAATACGCTCAGTCACGCCTCTCCTTCATTAGCTTGAGAGTAGGATTTATGTACCTATTTACAAATAGGAACAAAAATCCTACTCTCATCCTACTCTCGGCGGGTCTTGAAAAACTTAGACCCGACCGTATGGACAGCTTCCACGAACCCATCGTTGTATTCGTCCACGGAGCTCCCTAGGCACTCGAAACGATTCTGGAGTTCGAGCTGAAAGCTCTCGGGGTTTTGGAACTGGATCTGTGCTGGACGGAGCGTGGACTTCATCAGTCGAGACCTTTCAAGCTTGACATTACTCTTACCATGCGGTGATCGCTCCCGGTTTTCACCGAATTGATCACAGAGACATCATTCTTGGTTGACATGATGAAGTCGATCTCGTTTTTAGTTGCACCATCGGGGCTTTGCCAGGTCCACTTCCTGTGCTCACGCTTTTTTGTGCTCGCTCCTTCTCCATAAAACTGGCCAGTAGGTGACCCCGGTGGTTCCGACGTCCAACTCCAAATTGCCCCACTTGCAGCTCATCCTCGTCTCGTTTGCCCAGTTTCGCGTTGAAGTCCCCCATGACAACGGTGAAGTGAGTTTTAAAACCATGCATGGCTGTAGAGATATCCTCATACATGGCCTCTACCTCGTCGTCGGAGTGTGCCGAGGTTGGGGCGTAGACCTGTATGACCTTCAGCGAATATCTTGCGGATATTCTGAGTATAAGGTACGCCACCCTGGTCGACACACTCTCGATCTTCACCACGTTGTTCACAAGGGACTTGTGGACGATAAACCCGACACCACCTTACGGGAAACAGAGCAGGTTACCGGATTTGAGGATTATCGAGTCCTCCCCCTCTCTTCGGACTTCAGATAACCCTATAATACTCCATCGTAACCTGCTCAATTCTTCCTCGAGTTCGGCTATCTTCTCGTCGGTCCGGAGTGTTCGCGTGTTATATGTTCCCAGGTACAGTCATCGGTGTTTATTGGGGTAGCCGGGTCCACTCCGGGGATTCTTCGCACCCCTTGCCACGCCATCGCCTCGACCGCTACCGTAGCCGAGGGTAGACGGGCTGCCGGGCACTCGGGGCCGTTTTTTATGTGTGCTATTCATTTGATTTGGGGGGGTTTGCCATAATCGCCACGCTTGGCAGGCAGGTTGGCGATCGCAGTTAGTTGTTAAAGTGCACAGAGAACGCTGCTGCCCATTCTCTGGTGTGTCCCTTAGTCGCCTCTTACGACACCCCCGGGAAGATATTATTATGGATTATGGATAGTGTTAGGTACGTCATTCGAAAAAATGTAAAGAAAACAAAAATGTGCATATATTTATATACTTTTATTTACCTTTTAAAATAATACTACCATCTAAAATTAAAAACATAACATAATAAATTTTCGTATAAAATTCTCTAAATCACAAAAACTGGATCCCAACATTTAAGTAATAGCTACTTAATAACATCTAATTCTAATAGTACGGGAGGTACCGGTACTCTATAATAACGGTTTATTTTACACCGCCGGATACTATAAAAATAGTTCCTACTTCTAAAACACAATAGATATTCGACTATTTCTTGAAAATGCTAAATATAAAAGCGAGTCATTGCGCAGCGACACTGGCAATTCGCGGAAAGAGGGTCCGAAGAGAGCTATGAAATACGCGTCGCTTACACGTCGAGTTAAACCACTGTTACTGTCGCCGCGATTGTGTCACTGCGCTCGAATGGTGCCCCATACATTTCCATTGGATATGTGTCATTGACGCTTAGAACTGCTTTGCTCGTAGATTTGCCTTTAGGGCGTTGCTAAAATTGACATTTTATTAGTAACAACGGGCAAAGTATGGTTAGGATTTTTATTAGTCGTAAGAACTTGGTCCAGTGCGTGCCACGAATGAGACTTGACAAAACTACCACGTCGTTTGACTTGCGCGGTAGATAATTTATAGGTCTCTTTAGCGGTATCTGAGTGCGGCAAAAAACCGAACGTCTTCGGGGCGGTGGACAGAGCGCGGATTTCTTGGCACGCACTGTACTCTAACAAAAAGTAAAAACCAGTAGGAACAAAACCTCTTTACGGTACCGCCCGTACTATAACTAGTTTTACATTTTTAGTTTAATATTAATATATCTATCGTTCTTAGCTAAAAAATAACAAAACGTTAATTCAATATCATTAAAAGTAAATGTTGTGAGTAAATATTTTTATTTGTGCATTGTGGCGTTTGATTGGTATTACTAGAAAACTTCGTTGATTATATAACAGCATTGGTTAATCAATAAGTAAGAACTTTTACTATATGTGGAGGAGGCTAGTCCGCGAGTCAGTTCAACAAGTCGCAAAGACTTCTCACTAAAATTACTCACTGAACTGTTTTCTAAAGTATTCGTACATGAGACAAGTGAAAGTCCAGTAACTGAATCGACTCTCAAACTAACCTTGAGTGAAAAGTTCGGGATCCCATAGGGAAATAAGCAAGGAAAGCCATAAACGTCAATTACCGGAGGACTATCGCGGAGAGCGGTGGTGGCCCAGTGGTATCGGCCCCGACTTACGTGTCGTAGGTCGTGGGTTCGAAGCCAGGCAGGCGCTTTACTTTGTGTAAATTATTTCAGGCTGATGATGTTGACGACTCTATTCATTGATCATCATTTCATCCGAAAGACGTCCATTGCTGAACATAGGCCTCCCCAGGCGTCGCCATATTGACCGATCCCGTGCGTCTCGCATCCAACGCCTTCCCGCAACCTTCTCCAGGTCATCGGTCCACCTAGTGGGAGGCCTTCTAACGCATCGTCTTCCGGTTCGCGGTCCATTCCAGAACGTTTCGGCCAAATCGGCCATTCGTTCTGCGAGCAATGTGCCGTGCCCACTGCCATTTCAGTTTCACAATTCTTCGGGCTATGTCAGTAACTTTGGTTCTCCTGGGGATATCCTCATTTCTGATGCAATCAAGCAAGGAAATTTCGAGCTTAGCCCTCTCCATTGCCCTTTGTGTGACTTTAAACTTTCTGATAAGGCCCATTGTGAGCGACCACGTCTCGGTCCCACAGGTGATCACTGGCAACACACACTAGTCATAGACTTTTGTCTTGAGACACTGCGGTAAATTGGACGAGAAGATACCGCGCAACTTCCCGAACGCCGCCCAGCCGAGTCGGATTAGACGGTTGACCCCTTTCTCGAAGTTAGACCATTTGTCCCAGGTAGACATTATCGCCTACAACTTCGAGTATAGAGTCTCCGATCTTGATAGAAGTGGATGTTACATGGTCATTCACCATGGCCTTGGTTTTGTCCATGTTCATTTTAAGACCCACTCTTTCGGAAGCTCTACTGAGGTCACCGAGCATTGTACTGAAGATCTCTATGGTCTCAGCTATGACTATTATGTCGTCGGCAAACCGAAGGTGACTTATGTACTCGCCATTAACGTTGATGCCTAGCCCCCTCCAGTCCAGAACCTCGAAGACATCCTCCAGGGCAGCAGTGCACAGTTTCGGCGAAATGACATCTCCCTGTCTCACGCCGCGCTGGAGAAAGATGGGTTCGAGGTCTGATCCTGAAGACGGACTGACATGGTGGCGTTTTTGTACAAACACTTCAACACTTCAACGTACTGGTAGTCGATCTGGCACCGTTGGAGAGACTGCAGTACAGCCCAAGTCCCGATCGAGTCGAAGGCTTTCTCGTAGTCCACAAACGCTAAACAGAGAGGCAGGTTATACTCTTCGGTCTTCTGTATAACCTGCCGCAGCGTATGTATGTGGTCTTAGGTGCTAAAGCCTTTTCGGAATCCGGCTTGTTCGGGAGGCTGGAGCTCCCTAGACACTCGAAACGATTCTGGAGTTCGAGCTGCAAGCTCTCGGAGTTTTGTACCTGGATCTGTGCTGGACGAAGCGTGGACTTCATCAGTCGAGACCTTTCAAGCTTTCGACTCTATTCGCTGGAGCAAAAATAAAGATAAACAAACCAAAAAAGGTCTTTATAGTGTCTTCTTTGCTGTAACTAAAATCTAAAACAAAAATTATCATGAGAAGATGTTTATTTCATACAACAAACAAATACACACATGCACAAATAATTATGTTAAAAATAAATTATTATTTTCTTAACTGTATTTTACGACATATCAATATTTTTAATGTAAGTAAGTATAAACAAAAATAATGGTATTATTAAAACCAATACCAATAGCCGACATTAAAAAGCATCTCGAAAGCCTGGAATATATAACCGTATTATAACCGTTTGACGTTTGTTTGTTTGTCTTTTATTTTTTTTCCAGCGAATAGAGTATAGATATCAGATAAAATTAAACTTAATGCCTTGCCACTAACTGCTCTTGTTTTAAAGTCTCACGCAAGTGTTGCTATAAGTACAATTATTTTAAAAAAAATAACCCGCCATTTGTGACGTGTAAATCTGTAAGACCGGCAGGCTTATCACGTAAGAAACAGCAATAAGCAATAATCGCGCGATCACACGCTTTATGTGATAAAAGTCGGAATTACCTACAGCTTAGGTATGGTAGGACCTACACAATCGTTTGCTAATCGCTCGCTGTTTGTCAATTGCAATTATTTCTAAAAAATACAGCCAAAAATTCTAAAACATCTTTATGGAAGAGCAATTATTGCGCAAAAATAAGTTAAGCCAGGAAAATACTTAGCGCGTCTACCTACACAAAACAGAAAAATAAGTGACGGGCCGTTGTAATCTGCGACCACGCGAATGAATTTATGGAAGGTCTTTTGAGTTTGTTTCTATAAAATACAACACGCTTCATTGGCATTTAACCGGTGTCGAAGAAGCCGATGAGTAATCATTACTAGTAGTGGCTAGGGAATCTAAAGCGGAATCGCTAAGCTCTGAAAGTTTTAAAGATGTGTTCCTTAAAGTAGCTAACGAAACGATAATAGTCATGCTACTTTATCGTCTTGTAACGCGGTTAAGCCGGTGATATAAATTATTAAGCACATTTTAAGACGAAGCAATGAGTTCCCTTCGAAATATGTTGATTCAAAACTGATGTTAACCTTCTCCAAGATATCGACAACACCGCTAGTTCGAAAGGGCTAGTTGAGAATGACTGCCGATGGAAATAATGGTCTATAGTTAGCTATCTGTTTGCGCAACTCATGCACCGTGGTAGCGTGCGATTCAGCCCTAATGGCTACTTAATATTCAAGCTCAGACTTTAATCCCCTAGCCGCTGCAGGAGACGCCTTGGACGTCGGGTGTCGATGAATGGGTAGCTCGTCGTCGGATAAGGACCACCCGTCGCCCGACTCGACGATGCGCGCCTCAAAGAGATGTCAGCAAAACCGAAGAGGTCCGCTAGAGCTGATCGCTGTCTGGATCACAGATAAATTTAAAAGGAAGTTACCGTGCTCTGGCACAAGCAACTGAAGGAACAGGGGTGGGTTTTAGTCAGTAAAAGACACGCCCTCCCGCTTCACACAGAGCTGAAGAAGTCATTGGAAGATTAACAACACAACAGAAAAAAGGGAACTCAACAACTCATATTTGTTACGAAATTAATAAAAGGCCATTTATGAAAACGATTTTATCTCTAATACCTAATTAAATCAACAAAAATATGGCATTTAGAATCTGACGCTGATCTTTTTTATTTATTACATAGTACGTTATCATTTCATCACAGATTTTTTTACGATTATATTATATTTACGAATGAAGCTATCTTATAGCATGGAATGTTAATTTACCTATGCCATAAATAGAACATCAAACGCATTATTAAGGCCGCCAGTTAACAATTTTATAATTAACGTGAACTACATGACTATATAAATATGTACATTATTAGCTCAATACTATATTTACTTACATTTGAACATTAATGATTTCAATAATGTCTTAATAATTTTAAGTGATGATAGAAGAATTGAATATTAACAACTTTTAGTATAGAATGAAAACCGAAATAATAAAAAATATGCTTACTGGAATTGTGAGAGTTCGTTAGTCGAACAACTAAAAACTGGAAAATAAAAAACAACAAAAAATACCACCAACTTCCAAATAAAACACTCCACAGTCAGTGTCAAAAAAAATAATCAAAACCAGAAACACCGACTGCCGCAATTAAAGTTATTTTGCACTTTGTTTTGTTTTCAAAACATCAGAGAATGCAGGATTTGCCATTTTTAAGTTTATTTTTGGCTTAGCTATCAGATTTCGTCTATTTGACCGCGGTCAAGGCGAGTTATCGTGGACAAAATCGTTGCAAATTACCTCTAGTACACCCTATATCATGAAATGTATCAAAGTACCCTGCAAGAAATGCCCTTAGCATGTAGGCAGCGTAAACGTGAATATTACTTTCTTTGTTTAAAAATGTGATATCTCATGAATGGAAAAAAAGTATTTGCATGCAATTGCATTTTTTTACAAATTTTGTGACCTATTTTTACAATAACACTTAGCGTTTACGAGAAAAATGCAAAAGACTTATTTTTGCGAACGATGAATATTTTTTCGTAGATTTGCTGTCTATGGGTACTTTTCACATTTCACTTCTAAAGATTTCCTAACATTCGAACAAATTTCTTCAGCTCTATGCGAATTAATGTAACCGTGAATGTCTATTTTAACCGGACTTTTTATTTGGAAGTCAGTTGGACTTGTTTGGATAACTTTTTGTTTAATTTTTGCCACCGTCTGCCATATAAAACAGATTTTTTTATTTTGCTGTTAAAGTGTTGATCCATCGTTAAAATTTAGAGTACTATCACCCCTAAAAATGTATAGCATTTTAATTGTTTAGACGTCAAACAAAATGTTAGGTACGGAAAGGGTATTTACATAATAAGTTCGCAACATTTTTAAAGTAAATAATAGATTGCAATAGGCACAACTAACTACCCAAATACTTAGTAGTGTCATTACTAGAGAACAGATTCTCATAATTCTGTGATAAGGTTGTATTCTTTTTATACATACATACCTACATAAACTCACGCCCTTTTCCCATGGGGGTAGGCAGAAACTGCAGAACGCCACCTCCACCTTATTATTTTATATGTAATGTTTATGTAAAAACCATTAATATTTTGCATAAATAACATCTATCAAAAGTTGTATAGTGGTAAAATAACACAATGGTTTACAATATATACAATCTAATACCTACTGAACTAAAAATAGCATAAAAAAAGGAATTTCCGATTCCACGGGTTACATTGAAAGTAAATAGGTAAAATATTTATGTATAGTAAATCATTACATCCATTGCGTACGTATTATTATTCCGTTAAAATTAAGGTACTTGATCGCCGGTCATTTAAAACAATGCTTATAAAGGGTCTTTCAACAAGAACGGGTTGATGTTAAAATTGAATAAAACAAGATGTGTGTGAGATATTAACGAAATTTATTTTTTATTTAAAAGGCCCATTTATGCCATTATGGATGGAATATGACATCGTTCAAATGTCCGCCGCGGCTTCGTATGGAGGCACGAATCCGAGAGATCCAATTTTTATTGACTCTGTTGCATAGATCGATCGAGCGCTACAGATCAATGATAAACAATTTCTTTTGGCTTGAATTGAACAATATGGACGTGAACGACATGTGGTTCCAGCAAGATGGCGCTATTTGCCACACAGCGAAAGACACAATCGACATTCCGCATGAACGGTTTGAGGGTAGAGTTAGAGTTCCGCTAGACATTTTCTTGTAGGGTTACCTAAAGTCGCAGGTCTATAAACCACATGCGACCGTTACCCTGAAAGCCAACATAACGCAGGCCATCGCTCGGATTTAGCCGGATCTATGCAGCAGAGTCATTAAAAATTGGACCTCTCGGATTCGTGCCACCATACGATGCCGCGGCGGACATTTGAACGATGTCATATTCCATCCATAATGGCATAAAAGGGCCTTTTAAATAAAAAATAAATTTCGTTAATATCTCACACACATCTTGTTTTATTAAATTTTAACATCCACCCGTCCTTGTTGAAAGACCCTTTAGAAGCTGAAAGTCAAACGTAACTTTACGCATCTACCATCGATCGCCGCGCATTTCCCTGCCACGTCACTCAATAATATTTACTGTATTGTTTCCTAAAAACGATGTTGCACTTACATGTTGTTATTGCTTTTAGATAAAGAACGCTTTAACCTTCTTAATAATAGGCACCTGATATTATA
Organism: Anorthoa munda; assembly: GCA_945859665.1. Classification (NCBI taxonomy): domain Eukaryota; kingdom Metazoa; phylum Arthropoda; class Insecta; order Lepidoptera; family Noctuidae; genus Anorthoa; species Anorthoa munda. Next base: position 52,206,201 of record OX243893.1, on the reverse strand, counting down.
ATTCTTTAGTTTTGCTCCCACCCAAGGGATCTGTCAACGGCCATTTTCCATTGCTTGTATCTCATATCTCGTTCATCATCGCTGATGAGTGGTGTATATGTAGTTCCACTTGTCATCGGTATTGGAGAGCCCTGTTTAGACGGTTCTACTCCCCAGTACGCAACAAGTGCTGCTCCTAAGGCAGTACTTTCAGTAAATCCAGCGCGTATCACGTTGATCCCAATTAAATCAGCTTGCATTTGCATAACCAATGCATTAGATGTCATGCCGCCATCAACCTGTAACAGAATAACAAAGTGTTGTAGAGGAACTCTTAATGGACTATCATATCCTTTTTTTTTATGTCGATGGTAAGCGATGGTTTAGTCTGTAGTCGACGGGTTGCCTAGAAGTTACCTATTCACTCTTGACTTAAAGACCCCGAGGTTAGAGCTTTTTTTTTTATCGATGGTAAGCGATGATGTAGTCTGTAGTCGACGGTGAAGCACGCTTGTCTAGAAGTAACCTATTCACTCTCGACTTACCCCAAGGTTAAAGCTATTAGGAAACAAAGACTCCGGCAGGGAATTCCACTGCTGCACTGCATAGCTGTGCACACATTGAAATTATTCATAAAACGCCGCCGCCGTACGTCTTGTTGTCCGATGATGAAAAGGACAAGGCGGAATCAAATCGTGCAGTTTCATCGCACACTCCCCGAAATATAACCGATAAAAAACCGACAGGCTGGCAACTCAGCGTCGATGTTCAAGGCTCTGGAGCTTTGCGGCGACCATTGTATCGTTGCCGATAAGCCTCTTGCCACATTTGTCAATCGACTCAAGTGCATCAAGTTGGTATTTGGCGGATCCGTATCAGAGATGAGAGCAGTACTCCAGGCATGTTCAAATTTGCGCTTTATAATGACGACCGATTTTCGTTTCTATTGCGTTGGTGATATGACAAATGGCAGTTGTATTAAACAGTTAGTTTTGTTAACAGGTTTATGCTTTTTATGCCATGCTAATATTTACGGGATAGAACTCAAAATCGGTTGAACGGACTGTAAAAAGGGAGTGTAAAAAATTCTAATGTTATTTCAAATTGAGTTTAGATAAATGGATTTTCCTATCACTGTAGCAGTGAAAAATAATTAGGAGGTTATTTCCCATAAGAAAACATTATATTCTGGCACAAAGAGCACGAAGCCTGAACAAGCTCCGTTGTACTTACCTTGAGTAGTTGAAGAGGAATTCCGCAATCTTCATTCATAGCATCCAAAATATCTCGCACTTGAAAACAAACAGCTTCCAATGCTGCTTTTACAATATGATTTGAGTTGGTATCTTCGGAGATGCCACATATAACACTGAAAATCGATATGTACATATTTGTTGTAATGTTGTAAGTTTTTGTTTTAACATACATAATATGATAATAATAATAACTTTATTTAAAAAAACAGGTATTTGTACATTATTAATGGGTTCTTAATCTATAATATGAACATGTAGTAGGTTATAACAAATCTGTGGGTGTGGTTCTGTTCTCCTAGGTAAGTTGCAATGCAACCTGTGTTTAGGAGAAACAGTGCCTACCCCATAATTGAATGTCGATCAATGAATAACATGTTACAAAGTAAAGTTAAAGATGTTAAACAATTTCAAGTTTTTTTACAATTTTGGTTAATTAAGACAATCTATATATATTACGTTAGAAGAGATCATAACATGCCAGTTTTATAATCATTATAACTTGTTTGTAATTGTCGGGAATAAAAGAAATGGATTATTAGAGTCGATGAAACTTCTTCATCTTCATCATCTGATGATGGTGACGAAATTAGATAGTGAAGAAGTTTCTTCAGTGAGTTGTGTGTTATTAGTTGTTATTTTATTTACTTTAATCTTAAATAAATTTAAATCACCATGTAACCGGTTGTATCATCCATTTTTTTTCTGATTTGTGATGAAGATGTTATTAATTTACTATAAATATACCATAAATAAAACAGGTAATTTTTTTCGTTCAGTACTGGTGTTAGATCAATTTATAACTAACTAGCGACCTTCCCCACCGCGGCTTCACACGGGTTTTGATTAATATTATTTTAATTAATATTTTTTTTTACTTTGACACCTTGCATGCATATTTTAAATTATATCTGCTTTAGCATATTTTGAGGCAATGTCGATGCACACAATCCGGTATCTAATGACTATCAAAGCATATTTTTATTTTTATTTGTTACGATTTTACATTTTACAACGTTTTTAACACACACTTTTTTATATTATTATTAATTAACTTGTATTATTATTATTTATATATTTTCAGCCTGAGTTGCCCCACTGCAGGGCAAGGTTATTGCAGTTGCAGTTATTTAATTTCCATTAAATAAAAATGTTGCTTCGATCATTAATGCATGTGACTCCGCAGTTCAGCTCCAATAATCACATCACACATCACATCATCAGCCTATTAATGTTCCCACTGCTGGGACACAGGCCTCCTCTCTGTGAGAGGCCCAATAATACGGGACTTAAATTTCGGATTTTGACGAGTAGTACCCATTAATTTGTAAGAGTCAGTGAGTGTTTTAATAATTATCTACTTACCCTCTAGCATCTTGACGCCAATATGGTGCATACAAACCACTGAAGGCTGGTACAAATACAACGCTGCCATTCTCCGTTGCTTTTTCAGCTAATCCTTGAGAATCCTTGGCACTTTCCAAAAGACCAATGTTATCTTTAAGCCAGCCTAATGCTGCTCCAGCGACCGCTACCTAGAATTCAATCCACATAGTTCAAACAACTTTTATTCAAAAAGGACTGAAGATACAACGTTTACTAACAAACAAACAGCAGATTTTTTTTTGTGGTTATCTACATGAATATGGTGCAACAGAAAAAGAGATCGACTTCATCATGTCAACCAAGAAGCAAATGTTCAATGATGTCTCTGTGATCAATTCGGTAAAAACCGGGAGCGATCACCGCATGGTAAGAGGCACATTGAACATTAATATTAAGCTTGAAAGGTCTCGACTGATGAAGTCCACGCTCCGTCCAGCACAGATCCAGGTCCAAAACCCCGAGAGCTTGCAGCTCGAACTCCAGAATCGTTTCGAGTGCCTAGGGAGCTCCGTGGACGAATACAGTGACGGGTTCGTGGAAGCTGTCCATATGGTCGGGTCTAAGTTTTTCAAGACCCGTCGTACAGATAGAAACAAAAAGCTGTCTGATCCTACCCTCAAACTTGTGAAGGAGAGGCGTGAGATGATCCTGCAGTCTTCAGATGAGGCGTGCAAATACCGGCAGCTCAATAGACAGATCTCTAAATCCTTGAAAAGAGACCTCCGCCGCTTTAATACCGAGCGTATTATAGACGCGATTGAGCGAAATAAAGGCTCCAAGGTATTTTCAAGGGATCTTGCTGATTGATGTGTACAACTGCCCATAGAAAGTCTCAATCTCCCTCAGAAGCTCCGGTTTGGCCGATGCGACCCTGCCATCATTGGTCTTCAGTTTCGTGAGCTGTATCTGCCCAATATTTAGATCTCTTGCAAAGACCTTGAAGTCCTTATTCCGCTCAATCGCATATTTAATACTTTCGGTATTAAAGCGGCGGAGGTCGCTTTTCAAGGATTTGAGATCCTTCTATTTAGGTATTTCAACGCATCGTCTGAAGACTGCAGGATCATCTCACGCCTCTCCTTCATGAACATGAGAGTAGGGTCAAGAACTTTTTGTTTCTATCTGTACGGCGGGTCTTAAAAAACTTAGACCCGACCGTATGGACAACTTCCACGAAACCATCACTGTATTCGTCCACGGGACTCCCTACTCACTCGAAACGGAACTGCTCATCCTTGTATCGTTTGCCCAGTTTCACGTTGAAGTGCCCCATGACAACGGTGAAGTGAGTTTTGAAACCATGCATAGCAAGGAGAGCATTAACCTTACCGTTATACATATTAATTAAGCATCATTTTAATTTATTTGTATTATTGAATAGCGTGTAACGTTACACTTCAAGCTGCATGTTGCTTATTAGTAACCTGGCCTAATATATTCAACTCTCTCTCTTCTCAACAACAAATGTTTTGAAGTAATAAAACGAATTCGGTATAAACTGGTGGACAATAAAATTATTTTTCTTGTGTATTGCTAAAAAATAAAGTTGTAATTGATATTTTTTTTTTAAGCAAGCTTTTTTCGTATTTTTCTCAACAAACCCTTTCATTTGATACCCATATCATAGCAGTGCACAAAAAATAAGAATATTCCGCTATCCTGGGCCGTCCTCCATATTGGTTATAGAATAAAGTATGCAAAATTTCATCTTAATCGGTTGAAGATGACTGCTTTAAAATTCAGTTGCAAGTTTTGATCCGAACACACTTACATACATGTCAGCTGATTGAGCTGCCAGTGCTTTGTAAGTAAACATTGTACCTTGATCTTGGCAAGAATATAGATAGGTTATATAAAATCAACGTTTGAGTTAAGCTAAACATTTACGGAAATTAACGCCAAGGATAGTTCAGTGTACTGACCAAAGCAATATTTGTCCATAGATGTGTCGCTAGACTAACTTACGGATCCTTCCAGGGCATAACACGCTTGGTTGTTACTGCCCAATTGATAAGCAACAGTAGTCAAAAGGCCTCTGCCGGAGTTAACGCGAATATCGCCCGTGTTGTAAAGTACAAAGCAACCAGTTCCATAAGTTGCTTTTGCTTGACCTTTTTGTAAGCACATTTGACCAACTAAGGCAGCCTGTTGATCACCGAGACAACCTGCTATAGGGGTACCCTTGATTGGACCATCAGCAATATAACCATATACCTGCAACAATCAAGCGGTAAATCCAAAATATGTTATGATACGCCCACAGTTATGCGCTTTCATCTTTTTCTTCTAAAGGGTTTTTCAACAAGGACGGGTCGATGTTAAAATTGAATAAAACAAGATGTGTGTGAGATATTAACGAAATTTATTTTTATTTAAAAGGCCCATTTATGCCAATTATGGATGGAATATGACATCGTTCAAATGTCCGCCGCGGCTTCGTATGGTGGCACGAATCCGAGAGGTCCAATTTTTAATGACTCTGCTGCATAGATCCGGCTGAATCCGAGCGATGGCCTGCGTTATGTTGGCTTTCAGGGCAACGGTCGAATGTGGTTTATTGGTATAGACCTGCGACTTCAGAAAACCCCACAAGAAAAAGTCTAGCGGAACTCTAACTCTATCCTCAAACCGTTCATGCAGAATGTCGATTGTGTCGTTCGCTGTGTGGCAAGTAGCGCCATCTTGCTGGAACCACATGTCGTTCACGTCCATATTGTTCAATTTAAGCCAAAAGAAATTGTTTATCATTGATCTGTAGCGCTCGCTCGATCTATGCAGCAGAGTCATTAAAAATTGGACCTCTCAGATTCGTGCCACCATACGAAGCCACGGCGGACATTTGAAGGATGTCATATTCCATCCATAATTGGCATAAATGGGCCTTTTAAATAAAAAAATAATTTCGTTAATATCTCACACACATCTTGTTTTATTCAATTTTAACATCGACCCGTCCTTGTTGAAAGACCCTTTATTTTCCTGTGTGGCATGAGTGTAGTAAAACCGATACGAGTGTGCACAGGTGTCTCATATACACCTTATCCACACTCGCACATTTAGCCCAGTTTGATTATCGAAAATTATTGGACACGTATTTTTTTGCTTTATCAAATAAATAAAAATAATTGACAAAGATAAAGTGCATCAAAATTTAAATGTGGAAGCTAGTGACGTCACTTCTAAAGTTCTAAGAAAAGTGTGCCAAGCAAGGTGAAATTAATGAAAAATACGTGTCCAAAATGTTTGGTAATCTAGCTGACAGACTAAATAAGTCTAATAAGACTAATTTAGTCATTATCCCTATTATTAGCTTATGGCTATGCCATGCACTGAATATGTTTTTATAAGTTAGTAATAGTAATAATTTATTTGGAAAAAGGTACAGAATTAGAGGAAACATTTAGCTTAGGATACATCATCAAGGTACAAAACAAATGCAAAGCAAAGCAAATTATCCCCGTGCTATGAAATACCTGTGTTACAGGGTTTATCAATCCGTCCATTACAGTAACGATAAAATAGACAGATTGGTAATGCACAACTGCGCACTATACAATGTGCAATGTGTCCGTGCAATGCATGTAGTAATAAAACTTTAAAGCGGTTACATGAACGTTAAGCCATCGCGTTGGTAACATTGGCTGTCATTCGTGGATCTTTGAGAGTTACGGAACTCAAGAAGTCAAAAGACAACACTTTCAAGAAGACCTATTTTAGTATCTGACTTGGTTATGACGATATCCACATAGTCTAACGACCATAACTTTGGATGTAGGTCTCACGAAGGCGTTCATTTGCGACCATAGCATAAAGAATCTAAAAAAATATTCAAAATTGAAATTAACCAAAATTTCACAAGTATAAATTGCATTTCATAAAATTCTGCAAAATATTTTAGGGATTAACACATAATTATATTTTCTGGTGATGTTTGTTAGTTTTTGAATTATTTTCAGAGCAATATAAAAATTACAGTGGTACACACAATAATTTTGAAGTTATTGTTGTCTAAAGTGATCCCTTTGCGAGGAAAAGGTAAATCAGGTTTTCTGTATCTTTCGAAATTTAACAAACTTTTTAATACCGAAATTTGAATAAAACAACAAATTTGAATAAAGCAAATACTAAAATAAAACACATTTATTAATACAATCAACTAATTATGATGAACTGCATTTGTTCAAAATCGTGTCGGTGTACTTACACCGCCACGATTTAGCACGCAGTTACTCTGCGCAGAGATTCCGTTTAGGCATTAATAAAATTAAAACTAATTGGCTAAGAGCTGCGATTCTTTTGTCAGTGTGTAGACCAACTCAAATGTTAACAAAAAATCCCTTGAAAATATGTGTTAATCCCTAAAAAAAAAACCAGATCTTTCAAAGTGTTTGGATTGGACCTCTTATATAGGGTGTTATACCGATGAAATTAAGTGTATTTAACGGCCTTAAAGTTTAATTACTACACGAACGGACACATTGCATATATTATATTTATGATGATTGAGTGATGAGTTTTGAAGTACCGACTATGATTGTGTGAAAGCTTTAGTTAGCTCAACCAAAATTGACAATTAATGCACACCTTATGTCCGTCTCTTTATTCATTCATAAGAGAGAAAACAAAAGAAACAATCTTTAATAAATTTAGCTTGTGAACACGTGAAAAATGTAATTATTTTTAAATGATTTTAAAAATCTTTTTTACCTCGGAACTGGACTTAATTTCTGGCAAAACGCTCTTTGGAACTTCGAAAAATTTCAACAACAATGGATCCCATTGCAAATTCTCAATATTCATCAACATAGTTCTTGACGCATTGCTCACATCTGTGACATGCTTCCCACCATTAGGTCCGCCTGTGAGCAATAAAATTTGGTAAGGGTATTTATTGAATCTAATTGTCATTAGTCGCCTATCGCCATTTTGTGCTTTTTTCATATTGCGGCGCACGATGTTACAGCTCTGTAGGTGCGGAGCACTTTAGGGTACTGATTCTCTGGTAATTTTTATTTGTTCAAGGTCTCGTATAAATCAGTTTCATCATCACCGTCTTTGGTAAATGTTGGTAGATAAGACAGTAGCGTATTTATCCTTAGGCCGAGAGGGCTCTGCAAGCTGGCGTATTTTCTTGAGACAATCACTACTACGCTCTTCTCAAAATAAAGTCGCCCCTAAAATTAAGTCTAACCTATCCGAGGTGGGGTTCTAATACTACCGAGAAAGAATATTCTGGGACTAAGTAGCCTCAAGTTTCGCGTTGCATGATAGTTGGAGGCAAGGGTCATTATAACTATATAATATATATATATATATATATATATGTATGTAGGGCCTATTTTATCAAAAACACGATAAAAAAGTTAGTAGGTATTGGAAGTCAATAATATCAGAAATTAAATTACATGTACCTGTCAAATTCCACATGATCCAAGTGTCAACAGTTCCAAAACAGCATGTTCCTTTTTTCATAGCAATTTTCACTGCATCAACATTGTCACTGAGCCACCTTAATTTTACGGCACTGAAATAGGGTGACAAAGGCAGTCCACATAATGGCTGTAAAAGATAAATATTGGACCTGTTATGTACGGTTTTTGAGAAAGATTTTCTACTTGGGTTTTCACCTGGTGATTTTTCCTAGCACCCACTCTGAGACCCTCAAGGAAAAGAAGTTTCACCAGTGAAGATTTTACAAATCCCAGTATTTTCTGAAGGTCCTTCCATTACTTTGCTTAATATTTTAACTGTTTGTATTGCTGCTTGCTTGTAATTATTATACCTTTAATACACAGTGAGTTTTTCAAGTGGGCATAGTGGGCCAAACCCGAAACTATGAGGTATAGCTAAAAGCACTCAAAAGGGTCACAGGCCAAATTCTGATGAAAAATAAAACTGCGTCATAGACTTTTTGATCATTCAATATTCCTAGCCAGGAATCGAACCCGTTGATTTGTTATTACACCATCCGATAGTGTCGCCACATCACATCACATCATCAGCCTATTAATGTTCCCACTGCTGGGACACAGGCCTCCTCTCTGTGAGAGGGAATCCGATAGTGTCGCCAATTAGGATATAATTCTGGGCTATAATGTCATACGGCAAACTTGAGGAAAGACCTCATCTTTTGACTGTTTTTCGCTATGCCTCATAATTTCTGATTTGGCCATTCACACCCTCTTGGAAAATTCACCCTGTATATTGTCAAAGCTTCTACACGGGTGGTCTATGGGCCAGTTTCACAAAGCGGGCCTATAATGCTCTCCGAGTCCAATATAATAACATTTTCAGGTCTCTGGTGCGACTTCCGCGGTACTGTAGTGCTTTAGGCATGTTTGCAGATGCGCACATAGATGATTTCTATGCAATTATGCGTAAGAAAACCATGTCTGTGGTGCGCAGTAAGGGGGGAAGCCGTAACGGTCGTCCTGAAAATGATAGCGGACAGAAGGGTCTCACCGGTCATACGTCGATTGATTGACCTGCATATGAAAGGTGCAAGTTAATGAAGAAGCGTATTATGTAACTTTGTTCCCATTATTATTTTTATTGTACTAACATCTTAATATATATATTTCTTGTGTGCGTGTGTATGTGACTGAACTCCTCCTAAACGACTGGACCGATTTTGATGAAATTTTTTGTGTGTGTTCGTGGAGATTCGAGAACGGTTTAGATTTACAAAAAAAAAAAAAAAATGGAAAATTAGGGTAGGGTAGGTAGGGTAGGGTAGGTAGGGTAGGGTAGGTAGGGTAGGGTAGGTAGGGTAGGGTAGGTAGGGTAGGGTAGGTAGGGTAGGGTAGGTAGGGTAGGGTAGGTAGGGTAGGGTAGGTAGGGTAGGGTAGGTAGGGTAGGGTAGGTAGGGTAGGGTAGGTAGGGTAGGGTAGGTAGGGTAGGGTAGGTAGGGTAGGGTAGGTAGGGTAGGGTAGGTAGGGTAAGTAGGGTAGGTAGGGTAGGGTAGGGTAGGTAGGGTAGGGTAGGTAGGGTAGGGTAGGGTAGGTAGGGTAGGGTAGGTTGGGTAGGGTAGGTAGGGTAGGGTAGGTAGGGTAGGGTAGGTAGGGTAGGGTAGGTAGGGTAGGGTAGGGTAGGTAGGGTAGGGTAGATAGGGTAGGGTAGGTAGGGTAGGGTAGGTAGGGTAGGGTAGGTAGGGTAGGGTAGGTATTTTTTTTTTTTTTTTTTTTCTTAACACTAATCCCCGCCAACGATATTGGCGCCTTATGTGCTCAACCTCAGTCATTCCGGTCAATCTTTTATGCCTCTCGTACTTTCATTCTTCATACTATTTCTTTCTTGCATTCATCATCTTACATTCTGTGGGTAGGACGCCCACTTTTATTTAATCTATTCTATGGGCATGATTTATTTCTTATAAAAATAGTAGAAATACAATAATGTGCAGAGGTGCTATTTACAATGAGCAAAAGGTGCTATTAAGACAATTTGTGCGAAAAGTGCTGTTTATCTCAGGTATACATGGTGCGATTTATCACAGTAAAAATTTGTACAGTTATCGTATTACGATTTGGGATCAAAAACACAAGCACAGTTATCAAAAATATCACAGTAATCTTACACAGTCTAAAAACTTAGGTACTAACATGAAATACTGCCGGTTACACATGTCCAGGCTGCATTCCGTGCTTGCATTTAAATATCATACATAATACTAATGAAGCACGGTGCACCTCAGGTTTTATTTCGATGTATAACCGCAGTGGCTACTCTAATACAGTATTCCAAGAATCTTTCCCTATATTTCTTGTCCATGAGCCCATGCAGGCTCTCCCTCGTTATTTTCCTGTCCAGCTCACATTCAAGTTGGTAGCGCTCCCTGATAAATAACGGGCATTCTACAAGTATGTGCTGAACAGTCTCTGCCACGCCTGGATCGCAGACGCACGATGGGCTATCCTTACACTTGAAGCGATTCAAGTATTCAGAGAACCCACCGTGCCCCGTCAAAACTTGCGTGAGGACGCCTTCGGGCCGCACCTGTTGTACGATACGGAAAGCCGCTATTGCATCCGGAAGAAACATTTTCGTCACCGAAGCAGTCTCGCCCGACACATATCTTCGATTCCATTCATCAAGCGATTCCAAACGGATCTGTCGCTTGATAAATGAAACCGGACACTGGTCGTAGTCCGGCTTCCTCCGTGACGACAATGCTGCTTTCTTAGCCAACTCGTCCGCTCGCTCATTCCCCGGCAGGCCCGCGTGGGCCTTGATCCAGAACAAAGTCACAGCTTTGTTCTGGCACAGGGCGTGAGCCAGGTTAGCGCGCGCGCGAACTGCCAGGGGATGGAGCGAGCCATGGTTTGCAAGCGTCTGCAATGCGGACATTGAGTCGCTGTACAAACCATAGCTCGCCTCTTGCCGCGCGAGGATCACTTCTGTCGTCTTGCAAATGGCCAGGAGTTCCGCCTGGTAGACTGTGCAGTACGCGGCAAGACTAAGCTTGAGGTTCCGGATTTCGCCCTCATTATCCCAAATGGATAATGCGGCTCCGACCTTCCCCTCAATCTTGCTGCCGTCGGTGAATATTCGCACCGCCTGCACATTGTTACTGTCTAGTAACTCTTGGTCTGCCAGGCACATGAACTCCAGGGGCGTTTGTGTAGCTGGATGAGGGGCTTCTGCAAACCTTACCGCACTCTCGATCTCCCTATCTCCTGGCACAAACCGGGATGACCCTCTCCTCGCTTTATACAGGTCGGCTGCCTCTTGTATGCGCAGGTCTAGAGGTAGTATCCCAGACAGTGCCAGTGCCGAGTTCAGAGAGACAGTACGGTAAGATTTGCAGAGCTTCTGAGCGAATCCTCGTTGAACAGAGCCTAACTTCTTCCGTATACCCAACTTCTTTGCAGCGGGTGCCCAGGCGGCGGCTGCGTATGTCACTATGGGCTCAATCGTTGCCGTGTAAATTGTGTGTATGACTTGTGTGTTTAATCCCCAGCTCACCTTTGCCGCTCGGGACAGTCGCTTGTATACGTTAGCTGCCCTCTTGCAGACGTTCGCGGCATGCTCATTAAAAGTGAGCTTTTCGTCTATGGTTAGACCCAGCAATTTCATTTTCTTGACCATACCGATGTCGACCCCGGCCATGCTCAGTATTGGAGTGTCGTACTTAAGCTTATTGGTTATGGTCATCGCACAGGTTTTGTGCGGTGCAAACCTCAGCTTATTTCGGATGCCCCAACCCTGAACATGGGCGAGGGCTGCATTGGCAGATCTTGAGACTTCAGTCGCCGTGTCCCCATCTACAACCAAGACTATATCATCCGCGAACGCCTGCACGAAAATTCCACGCTGCTCAAGGTCCTGCAGTAGTGGGTCGAGAACGAGGTTCCACAGGATTGGACCACCGATCGACCCCTGGACACAGCCCTTGCTAGTCTCTCGCGTGCATTCCTCTCCGGCATACCGAACCTTGACCTTCCTACCGTCGAGATAGCTGTCTATCAGCCTCCTGACGTTAACCGGACACTTTTCCTCAGCCAGTCTGACCCTTATGGCTGGCCACCAGGCGCTATCGAAGGCGCCCTCTATATCCAATGACACCAGGACAATTAGCTTCTTCAGCCTCAACTTGTCCTTTACGTGCTCCACTAGCGTATAGAGGGCGTCCTCGGTGCTCCTCTGGGGCATGAAGCCAAACTGACGAGTACTAAAACGCGGTACAAGCTGATATTTTAGGCGCGCTACGACCATCCTCTCCCGGGTAGGGTAGGTAGGGTAGGGTAGGGTAGGTAGGGTAGATGCATATTAGGTGTTTTTATGGCAAAACAAAGTTTGCCGGGTCAGCTAGTAACTTATAAGATTTATGATACTAACTTTTCTATGGACTATGTAGTTGTCTGAAAATTCAAGTGCTTTCTTTTTTTTTACAGCAGTAATTGTATATGGTTGTATATACTTACGTAGCATTTATAGTACAAATAAGATAAAATAATCCAGAACATAGTTATTGTCTGATGGTATTGGTTTTTTTTTTCATTCATCATTTGCCTAGCCTTTTCCCAACTATATTGGGGTCTTACCGGATTCAGCTGAGTACCAGTGTTTTACATGGAGCGACTGCCTATCTGACCTTCACAACCCAGTAACTGGGTAACACGATACCTTTTGGCTAGACTGGTGTCAGATCTCAAGCTTCTGACTACCCATAACGACTGTCAAAAATCTTCAAATGACAGCCGGGACCAACGGTTTAACGTGCTTTCCGAAGCACGGAGGAAACACGGTATGTTGAAATGGTCACCCATCCATGGACCGACCTCGTCAAGCGTTGCTTAACCTTGAAGATCGACCCGTGCGGCTGTTATTATTTAGCCACGATTGATTTATTGTGAATTAGATATTGTTTCTTAATTGACTATTTAATACTGCATAATTTACATATTGATGTATATAAAATTCTCGTGTCACAATGTTCGTTCCCGTACTCCTCCGAAACGGCTTGACCGATTCTCATGAAATTTTGTGAGCATATTAAGTAGGTCTGAGAATCGGCTAACATCTATTTTTCATACCCCTAAGTGGGTAGGGTAGGGTAGGGTAGGTAGGGTAGGTAGGGTAGGGTAGGTAGGGTAGGTAGGGTAGGGTAGGGTAGGGTAGGGTAGGGTAGGTAGGGTAGGATAGGTAGTTATGGTAGGTAGGGTAGGTAGGGTAGGGTAGGGTAGGGTAGGGTAGGGTAGGGTAGGTAGGGTAGGTAGGGTAGGGTAGGTAGTTAGGGTAGGGTAGGTAGGGTAGGTAGTGTAGGGTTGTTAGGGTAGGGTAGATGAATGTTTGGTGTTTTTATGGCAAAACAAAGTTTGCCGGGTCAGCTAGTATTGATGTAATATTTACACACCTTTAAGTAATTTTTGTTTCTTGTTTTGTTAGGAACAGTATCCAACAGCTTATCAATAGTAGAAGAAGTCCTCATATCCAACCAAACAATTGCATTGTGTAATGGTTTGCCAGTGTTTCGGTCCCAAACGATTGTTGTCTCGCGTTGATTTGTAACTCCAACTGCTATTATATCCTGCAAATTGATTTATTATATATTGAGAAATTAAGAAAGTAGTTAAATATGTGTACTTCGCTAGATATTAAATCTAAATAAGTTTTGCAGAAAAGTTATCTTACATGAAAGAATTGCATCAACAGAATAAAAAACCGGTCAATTGCGAGTCTGACTATCACACCGAGGGTTCCGTACAAACAGCTACATTCACCAACGTAAATAGGTAACTAGGTCAACGGGAACTACCATATAGGTTTACGACCCAAAACTTTGCCGGTTGATCTAGAATTGTTAATTTTGGTTAAAAGCAAGGTCTTACAGCACAAGTAAAGGGAAAATTGCAAATAATAAAAAAGTTGAAAATTCAGGCAAATTTTGGAACTTACAAGTTTTCGCGAAAATCTAAATTTGCCCATATCTTTTTATCGTACTGAATCAGGACCTTGATTTTTATACACCTAATAGGGACTATAGAACTCAGTATCTGGTATAAATTCAACTTGCTAGTTCCACCCGTTCCTGAGAAAATCGGTGGTGACACACGGACAAGAAAGTGATCTTATAAAGGGTTCCTTTTTTACCTTTTGAACCCTAAAAATATAAATTTTGCTTATTTCAGACAGTTTTCTTTTTAAAATTTGTTACTTAATCCTTATTTCAAGTTTGTTTGGAGTACTTTACCAAAGAAACCATTCAAATGGAGTAAAATAAACCACTAAGTAAACAAATTATTATGCTAAAAGGAATAATTGTGCTAGTTCATGTAACATGGTTCCAGCTTCAAGCTGGAAGCTGGCTTACTTTACATTACACAACAAGTTAGAAAAATGCTAATTAGCTTTGTACTTGATAGTCAACTATGTTTCTCCAACACAAATTCAACAGCATAGAAGATTTCATATACTAAGCTTTTGCTCACAAGTTCATTTGTGTAGCATTAGAACAACACTCCTCAATCTTCTTGGCCGCTCTGAAGTTGGCTTACCAATGCAAATGGCATGGCGCTGCAGTTTTAGTATGACATTTACTACTGTGCAGCCATTCTAGCCAACTTCAAAGCGGCCAAGAAGATTGGGAAGTAATGTACTTCGAAATTATTGGTACACCATACAATCTTCCACCCCCCTTTTCACCCCCTTAAGTATGATTTCCGGGATAAAACTATTGTATGTCCTACCAAGGGTCTCAAACTATCTATATACCAATTTTCATCAAAATTGGTTCAATGTTAAGCGTGAAAAGGTAACAGACAGACAGCCAGATAGACAGAGTTACTGTTGCAACCCACACCAAAGTAGGCCTGGGCTACTCATCTTCTAGAGAATAACGCCATGTCTTTTCTATCTGAAAATCTGCCATTATTATTTATTACTAATAATGTTGAAAATGGTGTGTTGGTCTACACAACAAGCCCAAACACACCAAGGCAGGCTATGGCGTGTAAGCTATTATTTCGTTTTATATTACTTTATTATTAAAATTACTTTTTAATTTTACTTTCAAGCCGTCGTCCTTGAAACAGCTGAAAAAGACGCCGCAATAATGGGCGTTGGTGTACCAAATGCTTTGAATGCTTTACCAGTGAATGTCCCACGACAAGAACAACCTCAACACCTAATACCGAGTTCAAACAATGCAGCGGTTTCGTCCTCACCTCCACCAACTGCAAGACGCTGCTTCTTTTGCGGTGGAAAGGTGCATCAAAGGGTTAAATGCCCAGCATTCCACGCCTATTGTCAAATTTGTTCTAAGAAGGGACACTTCGTTTCAGTTTGCCATTCTCGCAACAACTCTTCAAATATCAATGCTGTTTCTTGTCCGAGTTTCACTATTCCCGTCGAATATGTGGAGTTAAGTTCTTCTCAAACGATAAGCACCGTTTACTCAGCTGCATCTCCGTCCAGTTTGGTAAAAGCTACGATTTCCATCACCGTTAATCATACTCGTGCGGATGCGTTGATAGATACTAGGAGCTCCGTCAGCTTTATTGATCACAACATTGCCCGAATGATGAACCTAAAGCAACGACCTTGTAAACAAACAATAAATATAGGTACCAGGTACCAGGGAACCTCTACAAGTGTGCGTTATGGAAGCTTCAGTGCCACCAGCATCTGTCTTTACGCACTTATCTGCCATCACATATATTGCCATTAAATCTAGACATCATAATAAAGATGAAGAAGAATTCATCCAAGCTGAGATATCAAAGCTTTTAGAAGATGGAATATTTTTTTTTTTTTTTTTCTAAAAAAAACATTGCCCCACACTAGGAATTTCTTCCTGTATCGTGGGTGCGTTTACAAACATATAAACTCACATACACAAACACCCAGAGTCGGAACAACTATATGTAGGTCATACAAATATCTGTTCCGTGCGGGAATCGAACCCGCGACACGCAGCGCAGCAGTCAATCGCTCAACCACTGCGCCAGCCGTGCGCCCAATTGAACCAAACGTATCCCCATGGCGTGCTCAGGCCCTTGTCATGGGAGGTGGAACTCATCGAAGGAGGATGGCACTCGACTATTCAAGAACAATCAATAAATTTACATACTTGGACGCTTACCCACTTCCAAATATTGAAACAATTGTGATGAAAGTGGCTAAGTTTAATTATTTTAGCCAAATAGATTTAGCCAGTCAGCCTTTGTACATACACAGCGACAGAGGATCCTCTTTCATGTCGGAAGAAATACAGACCTTTCTCAAAAACTGTAATATTGTCACTTCTCAAAAACTGTAATATTGACACTTCTCGCACAATACCTTATAATCCAGGGGAACGGCCAGAGGTGGAGAGGTTTAATGGAATGCTCTGTCAGCGGACGATACAGCTGAGTCTCAAGTCCATGAATTTGCCAATAGAACATTGGGAGCAAGTTTCAAAGCCCTCCCTTCACTAAGTATGTTCTCTACTATGCACTTCAAAAAATGCCACTCCCCATGAGAAGTTATTCAACTTTGCTCGGAGAATGCCAGTGAGAGAAACGCTACTGTTGTGGCTTGTTCCCAGTCCAATACTATTAAAACTTGTTTGTTTGAAAACTGAACCTTACGTTGAGGAAGTTGAGTTGCTTCAAACAAACCCCAGCTACTCTTACATGCGTCGGCGTAATGGTCAAGAGACAACCGTATCGAATAGACACTTAGCCCCACTTCCAGCAATAGTTGATGATGAAAAGTCGACAACGAAGACTTTGAAAGGCCCGTACTGGAAGACAGGGCTGATGATGAGGGAATACATGAAGAAGTTTTTAGAACTGCAAAATGCTGAGACCCCACAAGTCAGAAGATCTACAAGGTCATAGAGATTACCCTTGCCATCTCAATCTTCTTGATCCAGAAACCATAGAGGGGGACAATGACATATAAACTCCTTCGTGCTACCGATATTTATATATGATATTGACAACCAGCACTCATCACTTGAAATGTTTTAATTGTCTGTCATTCATTGTTTTTTTACGACTTCATTTCTGTAGTTAAGTAACTTAAACACAAATAAATAAACAAAAATACCTTAGCTGATCCACCTAATTTTTCCAAATTTTCCACAGCTTTTTGTATGCATGTCGTAACCACTTCCAAAATCGCGTTTGGGTCCTGCTCAACCCAACCTTCTTGAGGAAAATGCTGTTCAAGCTCCTTTTGATGATATGCTAGAACTTCTGATGAATTCGCTTTGAAAATAATGAACCGCGCACTTGAAGTGCCCTCGTCAATGGCACCGATTAACGGACCGAATTTCCCATAATCAGACATTTTATGTATTTAACAACCCGTACAGGCACTATATATGAATTATTAACCTAATATTGCACTTCTTATCTTAGTCCTATAAATAAAAAACCGAAAACCTAAATTATCAGTGAATCTACGGATACGAATCTGTCAAGGTCTAGTCAGTGTCAAAGAGTAAAATAATAATATGGAGTCTAGTGTAGTTAAGTGTCTACGTAGTACCACAGACTACTTTTTACCCGACTGCCGTAGGGAGGGGAATGTGTTTATCAGTCTATGTATGTATGTTTGTATGTATGTTTGTATGTATGTTTGTTCCTTTGTGTGTGGCGTTCCAGAGACCAAACGCGTTGGCCGATTTTGATGATTCTTTCGTCAATCGATTCGTCTGAACCCTGAGAGTGTCACTGGCTACATTAATATTGTAAAATAAAAAATGGCGGATTTTGGGCGCCATATTGTGGGGGCCCAAATTCTTTTTCTTCCAATCCCATCGTGTGGGGTATCAAAATAAAGAGTTTTGTGAGGCGATTACAAAAATATATAACACTTAAAATGTTATAAATAAAAAAAAGTTAATTAATAAAATCAAAAAAACCCGACTGTTTATGAAGCGAACTAAAAAGACGTTAACAAGAAGAAAATCATGCTGTGCAGTCGGAGGATACATATTCGCGAGCTGGCTGACCAAAACCAGATGTGTGTTTATATAGGATTATAGATAGGGTAAGTACGTAACATAATCTTTGTTTTACGGTACGCGATTATCGCGATAGATAACGCGACGCGATAGGTAATTAGAAATAGATCCGAGAATAGGTATTTTACGATACTAGGCGGCACCTATTGTAATTTTGACAGTACGTAGTTCAACTAGTCTTAACTTAACCCGGCTACCCGGAAACCGGGGAGTATGAAAAGGCACTTAGAAGTCCAAAAGGCACTTATTGCCTTTTGGACTTCTATCTATAGGTACTTTATCTAAGGATTAAGCCTTAAAAAAATGAGCTTGATTGATAGAGCGAGATGGCTAATTGGCAGCTCCATGTAAATTAAATATTGAGGACAAAAGATTATTTTTTGTCTTTGTCACCGTGGCCGGTTTCTGTTGTTTGTCAAACTCTAATACAATAGCAGGTTTGACAAACAAACTCGGTTTTGTTTGATTTTCTGTGATTTCGTGGTATTATGTGTTAAATGAGACAAGGAATTTGGGTTATTTATAGATAATAAGTGTCAGTGCGATGGTGGGTTGTAGTGTTCTTGTTCTTGTTGTAACACCAGAACTAACTATTGCCGTCTCATGTGCGGCCACGCCAGTGCTTAATCTATAGGTACTTTATCTAAACATTAGACATTTAAATAAGCCCATTTTACAGCCCGAACAACCAATTTTGACTTCAATGGCGTAATTGGTGATACGACAAATGGAAGCTGTAGTAAACAGTTGGTTTTGGTAACAGGTTTATGCTTTTTATGTCATCCCTATGTCTACGAGATAGAACTCAAAATCGGTTGAACGGAATTTAAAAAGAGTTTATAAAGACGTCTAATGTTATTTCAAATGGAGTGTTTTAGATGAAAATGATTTTAAAAATATCTGCGAATGGACCGCGAAACTTTTGAAGAATTATTTAAGGGCCGATTTTTCAATAGTCTGATAACTTTTAACTGAGGAATAACATAACAACATAGCCCGAAGAATTGCCAAACTTAAGTGGCAGTGGGCAGGGCACATTGCTCGCAGAACGGATGGCCGTTGGGGCCGAAAAGTTCTGGAATGGCGACCGTGAACCAGAAGGCGATATGTTGGAAGGCCTCCCACTAAGTGGACCGATAACCTGGTTAAGGTTGCGGGAAGGCGCTGGATGCGAGACGCACGGGATCAGTCAATGTGGTGACGCCTGGGGGAGGCCTATGTCCAGCAGTGGACGTCTTTCGGCTGAAATGATGATGATGATGAGGAATAAAAATGGCAGATTGACAGCTTTTGTATAGAAAATATGTTAAACGGCCATTTTTATTCCTCAGTTAAAAGTTATCAGACTATTGAAAAATCGGCCCTTAGTTAAACTTGTCATCACCTTTGAAGAATTATTAAATTTAGTTAAACTTGTCATCACATAAAATTATACTGTTACAAGGCTTTTTCTGCGGAAGAGCGACTTATGGCCACGTTACTGTATCTTGCATCAGGAAGAGAATTTAGAGAATTGAAGTTTAGTACAAATCTAGTTGTAGTTGGTACGGCCCAACCACCCGACAACCCTTCATACGCCCGGATTTGGTACGGAGCAGACCATAACCGATGTGAACACAAGCAAACCGAGACGGACTCAATTTAATAATAATGTCCGGCAGACCACTCTACACACGCTCAGATATGGTACGGCCGGACTAACTCCGCCCACAAATCCGTGGTCCGGCCGGACCAAATCCGAACGTGTTTAAGTATTATAAAAGTGCTAACACACGTCCGGATTTGGTCCGGCCGGACTAACTCCGCCCACAAATCGATCACAAGCGGCACTTTTGAACGTTACATACAAAATTATTCTACCGTGCATTTGGAAAGTAGCTTGTTATGGAGAAGAATGCACAAGAAACTCCATACTTACTCTTTAAAAAAAATAGTTTTTATACAATGTTTAGGAACATAGGTACATACATTATTAAATTCATACATATGAGGACAATGCACCCAGAATAGCACTACACACTATACCACCAACAGGCATAAAGTATTAAAAGTACTCACACATGTACTGTGCAGTTATAGAATAGATATACTAGAAAAACATTAACATCCGTAGCAGTTAAGTTATGGCCAATCCCAACTGACGGCGTCCGTTTACGAACATGACGCACCACCCAGCTCAACCATCATGAAGGGAACCGGATGATCCAACACGCGCCACCATCAGAGAGACATTTGAGAGAGCATGACACACTCAACAGCCAGGGCACACACAAGTCAACGAACGACACATAGTTACAGAAAATTGTAGATTTACAGTTGGGTACATAGTACTCACACACGCGCTGTGCAGTTATATAATACTCAAGAAATTGAGTATATACAATACAAATATATTCATATAGTCTTCAGCAGGTCCAACAATACCTCAAGACAATAATGTTCTGCATATCACTAGTTTTTGCGCCCTAGTGGTTGTGGATTGTGGAGCAGGACTAGCACTCAGCCAAGCATTTTTATCAATGATGTAATCTCCTAACTTATAATATGCCAGCCTACATAGTGTGCGTTTTATACAGGTTTTAAACTCCGTCTCATTCAGTTCAAGAATGTGGGGAGGTATTTTATTGTAACATTTTGTACAGAACCCCATGAAAGATGAGGCTACTTTAGCCAGCCTGAAACCTGGTTGAACTAATTGGTAACGTAATTATGTCTGTCGCCGTTTTTACTAAAAATATGTAAATTCTTTTTAACGTAGGTACATGATGTTTTCCTATATATATTGACAAGGAACCGTCATGATGTTTATGTCCTTAAACAGTTCCCTTAGAGAATCGCGCCGGCGAAGATTATATATCACTCTGATGGCTCGTTTTTTTCAGAATAAAAATTGACTCAATGTCTGCAGCCCTTCCCCATAGTAAGATACCAAAACAACTAAAATAGACTACTCTCTCGTTGGTTA
The DNA here is from genome assembly GCA_945859665.1 of Anorthoa munda. Classification (NCBI taxonomy): domain Eukaryota; kingdom Metazoa; phylum Arthropoda; class Insecta; order Lepidoptera; family Noctuidae; genus Anorthoa; species Anorthoa munda. The sequence goes on along the minus strand of OX243893.1, from coordinate 52,185,161 downwards.
ACCGATGGTGGTTACCGCGATAACCACCATCGGTTAACCAACGAATCTTACCAACAGCATAAGCTGCCGAACTCAGCCGCCCCGCAAGGGATACCAAATGAGGACATTGCAACTTTGAGTCTAGCGTGATCCCCAGGAAAACAGTTTTATCGACGAATTTTAGCTTCTCCTTGTTTAATATAATGTCACAATCAGTACTTTTGACATTCGACAAGGAAAATATTACGCACTTGGTTTTTTTACTGTTAAAAAAATAAAAATATAATAGCTAAATTATTGGCAGTGAACCTGCCGTAGCGCGTTATTTACGTCGTCAACCCGACAAGTACGTTTTTTATTGTAAAATTAAAGATGTGTCATCAGCAAATAACACCATGTTTAGTTTTTATATTAAAAATAAGAAAGGACCCAAAATCGAGCCCTGGGGTACCCCCATTTTTACGTTTAACCCCTTTTTTTTTTTTTTTTTTTTTTATTTGTGATGGGTTTGCTCTTGACTCTAGTCTAGGTCAGAGGTGACAGAGACAGAGTCGACGATGGAGTGAGTTTACCCAGAAGAAGCCTGTTCACTCTAACTTTGAAGAGATTCGGGTTGTAGGCGTTCGGAAACACAGACGCAGGTAGTGAGTTCCATTCATTCGCTGTGCGCATTATGAAGGATGTCTGGAAGCGCTTAGTGCGAATTGGTGGAATGGCAACAAGGTAAGGATGGTAACTTGCAGTGCGTCTAGATGTCCGATGGTAGAAGGGGGCTGGTGGGATGAGGTCGTGGAGTTCTTGAGCACACTCACCGAAGTACAGTCTGTAGAAGACCGACAAGCAGGCAACTTTGCGGCGATGAGCCAAGCTATGTAACTTGGCATCCGCCAATTCAACGTCGCCAATGAGCCTCTTGGCTCTGCGTTCCACCGAGTCAAGCGCGGCAAGCTGATACTTAGCTGAGCCATCCCAAAGGTGGCTGCAATACTCCATGCAGGATCGGACTTGCGCTTTGTAAAGGGTTAAAAGCTGTCCAGGCGTAAAGTATCGCTTCACTCTATTCAGGATGCCCAGTTTTTTGGCCGCAATTTGGGCTTTGTACTCAATGGAGGCGCCGAAGTTGAGATTGGATGTCAACTCCATGCCTAGGAGCTCGAGCCGATCAGTCACAGGAACAGATGCACCCCGAAAAGTAGGAGTATGATCGAAAAGACTCCTTTTAGCGGTAAAAAGACACGCCTGTGTTTTGGTGGCGTTAAAGGAGACCAGATTGTCATCACCCCACTGGGAGACAAGGCTTAAGGTCAAATCTGTCCGCTCCACCATAGCCTCTCTCAAGGAACGAACTTCATCCACGCTGGTTTTTGCGCTGGACAGGTATCTCTCTGAAACAGTACTGTCATCTGCATACCCAACAATACCAGGCAGAAGTAGGTCATTGATGTGCAGCAGGAAAAGAGTTGCAGAGAGAACAGACCCCTGAGGAACTCCGGCATCAATAGCCATAAGGTCAGAGGAGCAGCCGTCAATGACTACTCGGATCGACCGTTCACTGAGGAAGTCTGATATCCAGCTACAAAAACCAGCGGGGATGCCATACGCAGGAAGCTTACTGAGTAGACTCGCGTGCCAGACCCTGTCAAAGGCCTTCGAGATATCGAGCGACACAGCAAGTGCTTCGCCGTGCCTCTCGATGGCTTCGCCCCAGCAGTGCGTGACATACACAAGAAGATCGCCAGTTGACCGTCCCCGGCGAAAGCCATACTGACGGTCACTGAGGAGATTATTGTCTTCAAGGTACGTCAGCAACTTACTGTTGAGTACCCTTTCCATAACTTTGGACAAAATGGAGGTAATGGCGATCGGACGGTAATGGGCAGGGTCTGCACGGTTGCCTTTTTTGGGCACTGGTTGCACATTTGCAAGCTTCCAGGATTTCGGCACCATTCTTTTTACAAGAGAGAGGCGGAACAAGCGTGTCAATACAGGAGACAGTTCAGGCGCACACTGCCTCATCACTCTCGCTGGAATGCCGTCACCCCAATGAATTCACACCGTTTATTTGAACTAATTGCTTTCTATCATTCAAATAAGATTTAACAAAACTTAATGCTGATTGACCTAGCCCGTAATGCTCAAGTTTCAGAAGTAAAGTTTCATGATTAACGCAATCAAACGCCTTCGACAGGTCGCAGAAGATACCTATGGCATCCTGCGACTCTTCCCACGCATTAAAGATGTGTTTTAATAGGGTGACACCAGCGTCAGTTGTACAATGTCCTCTGGTGAAACCATACTGTTTATCATGCAAGATGTCATTCGTATTAAAATGAATCAACATTTGATTTCGGTTTAAAGAAATTTATTTCTCATAAGAACTTACAGTCCGCTTATAATGAGATACAGAGTAATAATTATAATAATACTGTAAAATACAATTTCCTCCAGAGCCTTAGAAGTTATAATGTACATACATGTTTCTTAAGCTTATTCTTAAATGTATTTAAGTTATGACATTCCTTTCGATCGTCCGGCAATTCATTGAACAGCTGTGCTCCTTCACATAATATAGTCCTTCTACCGTAATTAGTGCGTACGCTGATGACTTCTAGTTTGTTTTTATATCTATATAGCATTATCTTCTCAAATACCTTGCTGAAAACCGGCAACACGGATACTGGTCAATAATTATTATTTGTGTCTTTACTGTCCCCGGATTTAAAAAGTGGTATAACCTTACTATATTTCATTAGATCCGGAAAGACTCCTTGATCCACACACAAATTGAAAATCAAAGCCAAGTATGGCGCTATAGTCTGAATAATGGAGGTACAAGCTTTGATGGACATTTCCCACAGATCTTCAGTCGGTTTGATCCAAAGACCTTATACGTATTTCTTACTACTAGACTGTGCACCAAAAAAAATTGTTTAGCTAAAATGAGATCTATCTTCATACACCTAGGGTAGCTATATCCTAATAAGCGGTAGCTAGCCAAAAGCGGTCCTGGCGAGATGGTCCCCAATGGTAGTGTGTCCTTGTCTGACATCTTGCCAGTTCAACTAATCTTTGGGTTTGGTTGAAATGGTAGAAAATTTTATATTTTCTTTTTTAAGATTTACCAAAATGAAAGATTCATAAACTTTAAAACGTATTTAATTATTTCTACAGTTCCTATTACAAATAATCAATACGTTGTATTTTAAAAATAGTTTATTAATACTGAGTAAGAGTAGTACTTAAATGTTTGGGCCTGGTAATACAAAATGTAAGATGATGGTTTTCTCACTTTGTTGTTTGGTTGATTCTCGTGCTTCAATTTGCTATTACCCAAATTTTCATATTATCCTGTGTGTTTTTAATGAAAAATGGTGAATTCTTGTTGTGTGACAGGGTGCAAAAATGAGTCTTATCCCGGTAGCCGCTTTTCTTTCCACGGGTAAGTAAAAACAACAATCATATTCTTTAGGGTACCCATGAATTTTGTTGATCAAAGATTTTTTTACAATCTCGTAGCAGTAGGTAGGTAGATACGTACTAAAAATGTCTTATCAATTGGGGATGTACCGGTCATCATCAGAGTGTACAAAAGGGGCAAATCCCGAAACAAAGATTTTTTTTATATAAAAAATATGCAATCGTGTCCTTCGAATTAGCACCGATGACGTTTGTTGTTATTCATTATATTTCTTGTATTGTAGATTTCCTAAGAATGAAAACCAGAAATTGAAGTGGGAAAATGCAGTGCCTGGAAAAATCTCAAAGTCGTCTGTTGTTTGCAGTGCGCATTTTAAATGTGAGGACTATATTCCTGGTTATACAAGGAAAATGCTGAAACCTAATGCTGTTCCGTCAATATTTTCTAAGGTACTGAACCGAATTTCATAAAATTCTGCACACGTGTTAAGATCACGTGCGTGCAAACAAACATATTGTACAACAAATATGTAAAAGTTTGAACTTGTTGATGAGGGTCCGACAAGAAGGTGGAAGTAAAACTTCTCAACGATTACTAGTAGAAGCTCTGATCTGCACCACTCTACTTTTGTTTACCGTGTTCTATTAATTTCAAATTAATTTACAGGTCGTGCCCTGCGCAAAAAGAGTACATATTTTAAACAATATATTTATAGAGAAAACACCAGCACCAAAAACGATAAAACTGCAAGAAACTGTCACAAAAGAGATAATCACTACGGAAAGTGTTTGTACGCAAACATCATCTACTGCAACTACTGCCTCACCACGTAAAAATAAATTACGTCGAGATGTCAAAGTCTTAAAACAACGCCTAAAAAGACGTAATACAACTATTAATAATCTAAAATGTTTGTTAAAAATAATTAAAAAAAAGTGTGATAACTATTCTGAAGTCGAACAGATGGTCCAACATAATTTCGAAAACATAATTCACACAAGATTAAATACGACAAAATCCAACACGTCCAATAAATATTCAGATGAAATGAAATCATTTGCTTTATCATTATATTATTACTCTGGTAAAGCCTATTTATTTTTGAGGAATCGTATCCCTTTACCTCACCCTGCAACTCTGCGAAGGATATTGGCGACGCATAAATGCAACGTGGGTTTTATGGAAGAAGTGATGGAATTCCTGAAGGTTAAAGCTGAAAAGGATGACATGAACGTGGCTTTAATTTTTGATGCAATGGCCATCAAAGCTGGCAAACAATATGATAAAGGGTCAGACAAGTATTGGGGTCGCGTTGATTTAGGCGGAATATTGACTAGTGATTCTGAAACATTTGCTACCGAAGCCTTAGTGTTTCAAATAGTCTCTCTAAAAGAAAAATTTGTCTGTCCTATCGCTTATTTTTTCATAGATAAGATTTCTGCGCACGTACAAGCTCAGCTCGTTCTGACAGCGATTCGTATGCTGGCCGACATTAATATAGTGGTGAGATCTTTGACAGCGGATGGGACGCAGGCAAACATAAAAACATTTGAAATTTTGGGGTGCAATTTTACCATTGCAAATATGAAAACACATTTTGATCACCCAATTAAATCAACAAAAGTGTACTGCATACTTGACCCCGCCCATATGATTAAATTAGCCCGAAATGTGTTCGCCGAAACATGTTTGTCATCGGAGAAAGGGGATATTAAGTTCACATATATACAGAAATTGCAAGATTTGCAAGAGGAAGAGGGGCTGAAATTGAAAAATAAATTGACTAGGGTACATGTCAATTTTTTTGGTAAGAAAATGAACGTCAAACTAGCTGCCCAAGTACTCAGTTCCTCTGTGGCTGATGCAATTGACTATCTGAGGTCAATTGGTCATCCTAGCTTTGCAGGGAGTGAAGCCACAGTGGAATATCTACGGTACTTGGACAGACTATTTGATATTCTTAACGCCAAAAATCCCATAGGAATGGGTTTCAAATCCCCTTTGCGGCTTAGCAATAAACATTTCTGGACACAGGTTTTCGAAGAAACAAGACATTATTTGACTCAACTTAAAGTCGACGGGCAAAATATAATGACCCATAGAAGGAAGACGCCGGTTTTAGGTCTTATAATAGACACTTACAGTTTTGCTGAATTAGCATCTGATTTGTTTGACGCTAATATGACCTACCTATTACCATACAAGGCCTCGCAAGACCACATTGAAATGTTTTTTTCATGTGTGAGAGCAAGAGGAGGGGCTAACGACAACCCAACTGCTCTTCAATTTATGTTTATAATGCGAAAGTTGCTATTTCGTAACAGCGTCAGACCAAGCATTAATGCAAACTGCACAAATCCCGACTATGAACATTCTGCAATATTAGAGTTCCGAAGTGCCAAAAGATCGATCGTGGAAGACAATAACACTACAGAAGAAAATGAGACAGATAAGAGTGATGTTCTTATGCACTTAGTGGACAGAACCGATTTATCTGACTATAAAAACAATATATTGTTCTACATATCTGGCTACATTGTCATGAAAATATTCGACAAACTAACATGTCGACATTGCCGAGCCTTGCTCATAACGCACCGTACACATAAAGATCATGACTACTTGATTGATGTTTGTGAATTTTCTTCTTTCACAGCCTTTGTAGACAGAGGCGGGTTAAAATATGCTTCTACATTTGTGTTCGATGTAGTAAAATATGTAGAAAAACTTTTTTTGGTAATGTCTCCTGATTTACAGAGTTTGAATATGAAAAAGATGCTTAATATGACATTACATCAATTCGCCCCAAAAATTAAGCACATTTTGCCTGTCCATCCAAGCTCTGACGAATCTCACGAATTGGAATTGATTAAATGTATTGGTCAAAAATACTTAAATTTAAGACTTAAAAGCTACGGGAAGTCCTTAACCCTCAAGCACGTAGGAGATAAGGTTACATTACGACAAAAATTGCGTAAAACTGTATTGTTCAGTAATGTATAAAAACAAATCAATTAAATTTTATTCAAATTTCAGTCTTTTTTTCCATCCAAAATATTGCGTTACGTTCATTTGACCTAACACTCTTTTAATAATAAGATATATCATCATCACTGATAGGACTTGTTGCTAATAAGCCGGAAATAGTGGTGATAGAACGATTAGCGCGCCGCACAATGCTAATCGATGTCACCATCCCGCATGACGAGAACCTCGTGAAAGCTGAGAAAAATAAGCAAATTAAGTATCTTGACTTGGCACGCGAGGTTGTCAACATGTGGGATGAGGACTCAGCGAACATTGTACTAAGAGTCGTGTCAGCCAATGGCTTAATAGCCACGAGCCTCGACCAACACCTTAGGAGGCTCTTGTTAGGCGGCTGGATCAAGGACTTGATTCAGAAAGCAGTATTTCTGGACATGGCACGGAGGTTCCTCACTCTGGAGCCCTGACCGCCGGTAGCTTGGACCCTGTTCCCGATACCGCTGGGCCTCTATTTTTTATTTATTTATTAAAACTTCATGCAACATACAGGTACATAGGCGGACTTAATGCCTGAGGCATTCTCTACCAGTCAACCAAGGGTGGTGGAGAGATAACATGACAGGTGCATAAAAAATAGAAATAATTTTATGTTGGTTTTTTAAATTTATTTTATCGAAATATTAAAAAAAGTAGATAATAAGAAAGACGATGAATAAAGGCGATAATAATAATATGTGGGCTATCTTACATTTAACAAACATACCTAACTGTTTTGTACTATATGGAGCAAAAGGTTTGTTAGGTAGTTGTCAAAATAACAGTAGGTCAAATGATACCTATTATACAGTGAGGAAAAAAGTTCTTTCGAATCTTAACCCAAGTGTAGGGTAAGTGATGTAGATTCCAAAAAATATACACACAATTTTTTTATTTACAATAAATTAGGTAGGTTTAGGTAGCGTAGTTAGGTAGCATAAATATATCGGGATACTTACACTATCGTTTTTACAATCAGTTTGTCCCGTGTTCTGTTTGGTCATCATGGTCATCTCATTAGAAAGAGACACACTACCAACGGGAGCCCTCTCGCGCGGACCGTTTTTTGCGCCATAGTGCACAGTCTAGTAGTAAGAAGTATAAGGTCTTTGGTTTGATCTTGATTTGCTTAAAAGCTTTTATTACTGTTATGGGGTTTATATGTGAAAAGTTAAATACGTTCGGGCAGGCTGAAACGTTCGCGATTAATAATCCAAAAGCAAGCGAGGGCGAAGAATTTAATCAGTCGTTTAATTCGGCTATTGGAAAAAAAATTAAAAACTTGCGCAACTTTTTTGTTATCTCTAATAAGTTCGTGTGTGGTCTCGTGCGTGTAAACTGTATTATTTCTTTTATTCCTATTCGTTTCATTATTTATAATTTTCCAAACCGTCTTGATTTTATTTTCTGCTAATTTAACCTTATTGCTAATGTACAAGGCCTTAGCTGCCTTGCATGTATTTAAAAAAATTCTTGAGTAAGTAGCAATTCATAAAATTATGCTGTTATAATAAGGCTGTTTCCACAGCGGTTTCTGCGGAAGAGCGACTTATGACCACGTTAGTGTATCTTGCGTCAGGAAGAGAATTGAAGTTTAGTACAAGTCTAGTCCTAGTTGGTACGGCCCAACCACCCGACAACCCTACACACGTCCGGATTTGGTACGGAGCAGACTATATCCGATGTGAACACAAGCGGACCGAGACGAACTCAATTAATAATAATAATGTCCGGCGGACGACTCTACACACTCTCGGATTTGGTCCGGCCGGACTAACTCCGCCCACAAAACCGTGGTCCGGCCGGACCAAAACCGAACGTGTATAAGCACTATAAGCGAGAACGGATTTGTGGATGGAGTTAGTCAGTATATAATAGTAATCTTTGGTTAGTCCGGCCTGACCAAGTTCGAACTTGTGTAAACACTTTAAAAAACAATACAAAATGTTAAGAAAAAATAAAATATCAATGTGATAATTCGAATAAAATTAGTAAATAAAGTCGATTGTTATAAAAAATTTAATCAGTATTGCAGTGGAACCAAAGATTACTATTTCTATTATATACTGGGTAGTGGAACACCACTAATTGATTAATACTTTGTGACCTTTGTGTTGTCAAAAATTAAAAATCGTTGGAGTTGGAGCCCAATAAAATATTAGGAGTAATCTTTGGTTGGAGCTGTCTCCCTAGCTAGAGTATAATTCTGACTAGGTCTAGGTTCTCTAGTCTCTAATTCTCTTCTCTGTGAGTGTGATTCACAGCTGACAGCAGCGGTGTGTAGTGTGTGAAAAGTCAGAAGGGTCAAGTCCTTAGTCTCCAATTTTTATCCTCATCCTGCTCATAGACTAATATATATAGCTGTCCGAAGTACTCTAACTTTACACACCTGTCTGTGATCTGGGTGGATGATCATATCTCATCAGCGTTCAATTTAGGTAGAAACGAAAATAAACACCGTAAACTACTCTCTCCTGGAACAAGTCGACTCCCGAGTTTTACCTATAACCAAATCAAAAGTGGTCTGGTAGAAAATTGATAAGCCAGAAAACCACTAAGAATATACCTAGTTTTCAAATGGATTTTAAGATGCATCAATATACTCACGCTTTGGTGGGGAAAGTAACACCAGGTTCTAGTCATGGGGATGATATTGAATATGAAGAGGTGCGTCGTCAACAAGATTGCTATATGAGACTCCTCAGGGAGTTAAACATAGAAGTTATTGAAGTTAATTTGCAAGGTTCCTTGCAAGAAAAGGTGTTGATAGAAAACATGGCAGTCATATGCCATGGTATTGCTTTGCTTCCTAGGAACAGTTCATCGGTTGAAATAAACAATGTAAGTATAAAAAATCTGCTATTTTTCATGTTTCTGTGAATATTTTAGTTTGTGTGCGAGTCTCAAATTGCGAATTTATTTTTATTGTTTGTGTTGCTTTGCATAATGTTATTCTTGCTGTATTCAAGTAATAAAATTGGTGATAATTACGGAGTTATAATTTTAATTTTCCCATTCATGTTGTATGTATGATTCCTATTTCTATGTTAAGAAAGTTGTTGTTCTGGTTTTTTATGAAGATGATTTAAAAATCAAACAGAGTACAATTTTTTTAAGTTTAAAAAAAACATAATTGTACAGCTACTGAGCACTGTATGTTCAGATTGACTATCTCTGCTGCCAATCTGCCATGCTTATCTTTAATCTTTATTTATTTATTCGAAATTATGTAAATAACACCTTAACAGCTATAACGCCAATGCAATGCAATGTTACTACAAAGATATTAGGACTAACTGAATACAATATATACAATTACTACTATTACTACTTTATATTTTGTTACTGTTGCTTGTGTTGGTAAATATAAGATAAAATTCATTTCTTTGATACATCTTGTTTGTATGGTAAATAATAAAAAATATATGAAGTTATAATGTAAAACAGTTAGTAAAGTTTTGCTGTAGTCTATGATGTCAAGTTTACTTGTATTATGTGCCTGCACCTGTAGCCAAGTTGACAATCTACCATCGATAATGTTAGTAGAAAACGAATCAATGTATGGGCATTCTCACATACATACATCTGAACGTTCTTTCCACTGATTTCTGTCACAAGCCACTCTCCTTCAGTTGGGGCCTGCTGTTTGTTTCAGCTTGTCCTCCCATCTTCTTATCTGCTTCCCCTTGCTGCGTTTACTATCCCTTGGGTACCAATCAGTAATCACCTTGCCCCATTTCTCTATACTTGATGTCATCATGTTGCCAGTCCATCTCCATTTTTGTTTGTGTGTTTTAGCTCTCAGTTTGTCATTTCTTACATGATCTGCCTTACGTTTGTTTGTCTGGCTCTTTGGCAGTATTGCAATTTGTTTCTGTGTTTTTTTTAAGTGCCCATGTTCTGCATCTGTATGTAATACAGGGTACTATGCAGGTGTTGAAGAATTTTTTTTTTAGTTATTCCTAAGTCTCTCTTTTAGTGCCCAGTACTTTCTCCAACCACTTGCTTTCCTCCTTGCTGGTTGATCTTTTGGTGATATTATTTGGCCCAGATAGGTTTATTCATCTATATACTCCAGTGACTTTGAATGCACTTCTATTGGTTTTCTATCCGAATTGGTTAGCAGCTTTGTTTTTATTGTGTTCATGGACAATCCCACCAAAGCACTTTTCTTGCTTAAGGCTTGGATCATAAGCTCAAGATGACTTGGGTCTTCCTCAAACAGGATTATGTTGTCTGCGAATCTGAGGTGATTTAGTTTTTGACCGTTGATGTTGAGACCCAGATGTGCCCTGTCCAGTTTGCGGAATATATTTGCCAGGACTGCAGAGAATAACTTGGGTAACATTGAATCACCCTGCCTGATGCCTCTCCTCACTTCAAACTCGGGTCCTGTCTCTTCTAACTGTATTTTTGCTTTAATATTCGAGTATATTGTTCCAGGTATGATTTGGGCGTCCAGACTTTCCCATATAGCTTCGAGACTTATGCTATCAAATGCTTTATTAAAATCGATGAATGCCATGTAAAGTGTTTCATTGTATTCATTGTACTTTTGTATTATCTGTTTCACTGTGTGGATGTGAACTTTAGTAGAGAAAACAGCTCTCTACTGTAAAACCGTATTAGCCAGACATTAATAATTGTAATATTATGCTTTGTTATTTGTTACAGAATAAAATTTTAAAAGAAATTTTGCAAAAGGATCTGGGGCAAACAGTTATTGATCAAATTGATCCAGAAGCAAATATTTCCTGTTCCGATATATTATTCACAGGTGAGTTACTTGTACTAAGTGGTTGACAGACCCTGACATAGAGTTGGAATAACACTTCTGTACTCAGATATATTGAATATTGTATTGTAAACCAACTGATAGTCATACAGAAGCATGGCCGGAATGCATTTGGTGCGAGCAAATCATGCATATTTATTATGTTATAGACACCAGCAATACTGGCTTTGACGCTATGCAATGCTTATTATCTATGTCAGTAATAGTCGGTTTGGCATGAGCCATTATTATTATAATTGCCAACATTCAATCTTTTGACACAACTTAAAATATGATTAAACAGTAAAACAAGTCCATCCGTAATATTTATAAATATGTAATGGTTTTTTCATGCATTAAAGGTCGGGAGTTCTTTGTTGGCATATCTGAAAGTACAAATGAGGCTGGAGCAAGTACTGTCGCTGAAGCATTTCCTGAATTCCCCTGCACTCCAGTAAAGGTACAATTATTAAGCATCACTTTACTATAAAAATAGCTCCCTTTTAAGTGAAATTAATTAATTGGTATAAATATTTTAAATACCTATTCGGTATAAGTAAGAAATGAACCCATTCATTTCCAAATATCCAAAAACCCAGATTTAAATTTCATCTAAATCGGGGCTGAGACTCCTTGAGTGTTTTCCGCTATACCTCATGGTTTCGGATTTGACCATCCACGCCCATTTGGAAAACTCTCCCTTTCTCTACAGTGTGTCACGGTGTAAGTTTTGTATACTTTTCATCGTGTGGGGTATCAAAATAAAGGGTATTACGAGGCGATTTCAAAAATATATAACACTTATATATTTCTATGTACCAAATTCGAAAAAAAGTAACTAAAAAGTTATAAATAAAAAAAAGTTAATTGTAAAAATCAAAAAACCCGACTGCTTAAGAAGCGAACTAAAAAGACGTAAACAAGAAGAAAATCATGCTGTGCAGTCGGAGGATACATCTGGTTTTGGTCAGCCAGCTCGCAAATATGTATCCTCCGACTGCACAGCATGATTTTCTTCTTGTTTACGTCTTTTTTTAATAGTTTCGAAATATAGATTTTTTCAAAAGAAATTGACACAAAATATATTACTAATAAATAAAGTTAAAAAGTACCTAATGTTAATGTTGTATTTGCATTTACATGCCTGAGTGACACAGAATAACGCGGCATTAGAAATATTTTTATTCCGTTTTGGGAATCTCTTGTGTTAACTAGGAAGTCATTAAAGACGTTACGGTCAGCTTACACCGAGACGCGACGTTGTGCGTTAGCTTACACCGAGACGCGACGTTGTGCGTTCTTTTTTAGGTTCCCGTACCCAAAGGATAAAAACGGAACCCTTTTACTAAGACTCCGCGATCCGTCTGTCTGTCTGTCCTCCTGTCACCAGGCTGTATCTCATGAACCGTGATAGCTAGGCAGTTGAAAATTTGAGATGATGTATTTCTGTTGCCGCTATAACAACAAATACTAAAAACAGAATGAAATAAATATTTAAGTGGGACTCCCATACAACAAACGTATTTTTTTTGCCGTTTTTTGGTACGGAACCCTTAGTGCGCGAGTCCGACTCGCACTTGGACGGTTTTTTTAATATCAACAGTGTTTAGCAATTGCTTAGCAGATTTTTATTTCAATATTTATTTTAAATCTTTTAATCTATTGCTAAACACTGTCGATATTTTTCACTCCCGACGGAGTGTGTTTGTGTATTTGTGTTTAAGTGTTTTTGTGTATCTGTCTGTGGCATCATAGCTCCTAAACGGATGAACCGATTTTGTTTTATTTTTTTTATTTTAAACGGTGACTTTATGGCAAGATATCGTGTCATAATTACGTGTTCGATAGATCGAAGCGTATCTACTACTGGATAAATTATGTATTTAGCATGAATTATAAATGTGTCCTTCTACTTGTTCTAAATAAGGGTGATATTATAGAACTATATTTACTGCACAAAATATACACATTTCAGTGAGAGAATTCGAATAAAATTTAATTTTAAAAGAAATTAGGTACCTACTCGAAAAAGGGAAATCTCAAATATAAAAAAATGCCGAATTTATCACCTGAGTCTGTCTGATCTTTAGCTTTAGGAAAAGTGAAGTTGCTGGTGACCTAACTGTATCTTTTATTACAGATTTCTAAAGGGGCAAAAGGTATTAAAAACTACATCACCGTAGCGGGTTCTGACATTCTATGTGTTAGTGCTAGTAAGGAGGCCAAAGAGTTGCTTAAGAGAATCGAGCGTGAAGCCACCTTTACTTATCAGACATTGACAGTCCCAGAAGATGAAGCAGCTAATTGTCTTTATGTTAATGGAACGCTCATACACAGGGCTATTGAGGAAATACCTGAAGCTTTCAAGGTAGGTTTTTAGTTGTTTTATGGAGATACATTTTCAAGCATCGTGTTTTGGAAAGCTTCAACAGAACTAAGCTGAAGCAAATTAACACTCTAAATTAAAAATACCTATTTAGGAAATACCTGAAGCCTTCAGGGTAGGTTTTTATTTGGTTGATTAAGATTCATTTTCAAGCATCTTTATAATATTAGTATAGATCAGGGCCGGCTACTTGCCCTAGAGAAGAGAGAGAGAGAAGAGAAGCTGAAGCAAATTAACAATCTAAATTAAAAATATCTATTTAGGAAATACCTGAAGCATTCAGGGTAGGTTTTTATTTGTTTTATTAAGATTCATTTTCAAGCATCTTTATAATATTAGTATAGATCAGGGCCGGATACTTGTCCTAGAGAATCTAAACACGCGGACGCGTGTCACTCCAATGTTGAGCCAAGAAAAAGGACGCAGCGGTCGTGTGTTTCATTACACGTTCCATTTAGAGTCAGTTTTGACCCCTTATTAAATAAAATCAACAATAAAACAAACGCCAAAAAAGTATGTTTTTCATCATTTCACTTAACCAAAATCCTAATATTTTATTGTACCAACTCATTCTTCTTCTCTTACTCTTTTTCTCTTATTTGATTAAATGACAAATATGTGCACAGTCACTTTAATAGGATTTCAAATCCATACAATTTTTATTTGATGAATGCCAATCGATTCTTTCTCTATACCCTGTTTCACTGCGTTTACGCTTTGGAAATGCGGTCGCCGACATCCGACTGAATGTCCTAACTATACTAGCTGACCCGGCAAACTTTGTTTTGCCATAAAAATACCAAACATTCATCTACCCTACCTACCCTACCCTAACAACCCTACACTACCTACCCTACCTACCCTACCCTACCCTACCCTACCCTACCTACCCTACCTACCCTACCCTACCTACCCTACCCTAACTACCTACCCTACCCTACCCTACCTACCCTACCCTACCCTACCTACCCTACCTACCCTACCCTACCCTACCTACCCTACCCTACCTACCCTACCCTACCCACTTAGGGGTATGAAAAATAGATGTTAGCCGATTCTCAGACCTACTCAATATGCTCACAAAATTTCATCAAAATCGGTCAAGCCGTTTCGGAGGAGTATGGCAACGAAAACTGTAACACGAGAATTATATATATTAGATATTAACTATACCATTTTTCAATTCCAGGTGTTTTGTGAAAAAATCGACTTCGCTCGACGATCAATCTGTTTTTCTGAACTTGCGAAGATGCCAGCTGGGTTGAGTTCGTGTTGCTTATTAGTAAGAAAACCTTAATTTGGAAGTATATAATATCATATGCTTAATGAATAGTTTGTTTACATCAATCGGTACAAAACCTTTTACCACGTTTGTGATTGTGCCTTGCAGTTAACAGTAGTATTGGCAAAGTAATTATTGAATAAAAACAAATTTTAAGTATTCTGCTTATCCACTCACATTTCTTAATAAGTACGTATTAATATTCCCCAGCTGTCGACTGATGTAAATAAGCTATTTGCCGTATATTAAACGGCAATGAGTGTTCAACAATAAAACTATTGTAATGTATCTGTTAAGAATCATGTTACTCCACATAATTTTGTAATAACCCTGTTGTATTTTTGACTATTAAATTTTATGTTAATTGTTATCTGTTACATATACTTTGATGATTTATATATGGCACTGGTGTTAGGAACAATTGACAGGTTTTTATGCATTCCAAACGTTGCTAATCGAATAATTAAAATAACTAAATTCATCCAAAAGTATTGATATATATTCGATAAATTAATGAAATTTTAAAACAAAACCATAAAACAGCAATAAACAAACTTCACTCAAAATTATATAAGTTCGAATAAAGACTCTACTGCTGGACATAGGCCTGCTCCAGACGTCGCCACATTGACCGATCCCGCCAGTCTCGCATCCAGCGCATTCCCGCAACCTTAACCAGGTCATCGATCCACCTAGTGGGAGGTCTTCCAATGCCTCGTCTTCTGGTTCGCGGTCGCCATTCCAGAACTTTTCGGCCCCCTCGGCCATCCGTTCTGCGAGAAATGTTCCCTGCTCACTGCCACTCCAGTTTCGCAATTCTTCGGGCTATTATGTCGGTAACTTTGGTTCTCCTGCGGATATCCTCATTTCTGATTCGATCACGCAAGGAAACTCCGAGCAAAGCCCTCTTCATTGCCCTTTGGGTGACTTTAACCTTTCTGATAAGGCCCATTGTGAGCGACCACGTATGCGCAGATTTTGTACACAACAAGAACCGGCCAAGTTCGAGTCGGACTCGCGCACCGAGGTTTCCGTACAAATCTCAGCTTAAAGGTATTATAGACCTGAGTATTTGATATGAATATCAATTTAATGCCTCTACGCGTTCATGAAAGGGTAGTAACTTTAAAATTATTAAAAATATTTACCCTGTAGGTTTTGATTCCCTTGCGAGTGTCGACAATTTGCGGAAATTTGCGGCATAAACGGCTCTATCTTATGATGATTTTTTCATAGCTTTAAGGAATAGTAGACCTGAGTATTTGATATAAATTTCAGCTTGATACCACCACGCTTTCCTGAGAAAAAGGGTTTTGTCAGACAGACGGACGGACGGACAACGCGAAAGGAAAAAACGGAACCCTTATCACTTCTATAAGGGTTCCGTTTTTTCCTTTCGAGGTACGGAATCCTAAAAATAAGAAATTAAAATGCACTTTTGGTTTATATCTCGAAAACTACTGAGCATGAGTGAATCTTATGTGTATATTCAGTGTAACTCTGAGGAAAGCTAGAAGATGACGACATTACGAAGGTAGATGTTTTCTTGTAGGACTTTGTATTGATTGGTTACCGAGGACAAAGTGTCACTCCAGAGGGACTCAACTAGATTCTCAGAGTCAGAAGTGTATGTGAAATTTCAGATTGATCGGTCGAGTAGTTAAAATAAACAAACAAACTCTATTATAAATGCGAATGTGAGTTTTATGATGGTTAGCAATTTTTGGCTTGTTTAGTTCTAACCTTAGTTGGTACGCGAGATTTTACTCTGTAACGTTAACGGTTAAGGTACCTGCCGTAACTGCCCCATTAAAAAAATCCAACCTGTATGTGATATTCTGTGGCTAAATCATAGTAGTAGTAGTTTTATCTTATCCAAGTACCCAAAAACCACGATAAAAAAATTGCAAATGTGTAAAAATAAAACTTCATTTTTGTTCGAGTTTCACGTGGATTGTGATCGTGTAAGATCTGTGGCGCTGAGTGTTGTGTGTTCTGTGTCTGTGAGATGTGTGTGGCCCTCGTTTTGGTTAATTATTAAAGGACTTATTATGAGAACAAAAGAGTACGATATGAGATAAACTGATATTTTGTTTTACATAAATATTGGCTTCCTGCAACCATTCCATACAAGTAAATTTTGTTTATTTGAACAATCCACTTTCAGTATTTATATTATCTAATGCATTCCCCAATTATTTAAGTTACAGCTGTTTTTAAAAGTTTTTTATTTAAGTTGCCTTGTTAGTTTGTAGGTATGGGTCAAATTTGTCATTGTGTATTTTAAAACAGGTGTATAACTGTTTTAAAATACACAACGTCAAATTTGCATAAATTAATTTTGCGTGTTACTTTGGTTTGGACGACAATGCATACAAGATTGATTTTAAAATTTTAATTTATTAATAACTTTATTTCCATAGATCCTTTCTATGTGTTCCTTATTTATAAGAACGTTTGCGAACATTTTATTTTAAGTTAATTAACACGTAAAGAACGTATCGAAGAGGGTTCGAATAAAATACTAACATTTTGCACAAAGTACTTGTCATTATTGATTAAATTATTGGAACATTTAAACTGTGCCAAATGTTACATTACGATGTGAATTTTTCTTGTTGTAACCTGATCCAAACAATAATGATTTATAGTGATGTAATGACACCTCGTCTTCCGTGATAGATAATCGTAAATTCTCATTAAAATTATATTTTGTATTATTAGTAATTATCTTGCATTTAGCTCTTAACAGTACCGTTACTGGTTTTATTGGTGTTCAAGAGGATTAGGCATTTTATTGGGCCAATGCGCTGTTTTTGGAACGTCAATGAATGTAACAAATGGCAAAGTGCGCGCGTTAACTGCTTTGAATAGAAAGAAAGATAACTTGCGTTTTTGACGTGTCAATGACTTAGGCCGAGTTTCTCACCTATAAATTATCGCAAAATTAATGTGACAAATCAACAAGCACGCGTTATCTGCTGTGATTGGTTGAATTAATTTTCATAAGCTTACCACAGCAGATAACGCGTGCTTGAAAATTTGTAACATTAATTCTGCGATAATTTAGAGGTGAGAAACTCGGCCTTAGTTCCAGGTATATGTCAGTTAGCAAAGTTTAGTGCTTAGTTTATTAATTACCTTTGTGTATTATTAGTAAGATGAATCTCAAGCATTCCCTGTATTTTAATACTTACCAATATTTAAGATATTTACTTATATGTACCTACCTAAAAATGTTTTAACACTGAGTGTATTATGTTAATTGAATACGTTTGAAGTATGTTAAAATTCACTCAATAATGTTTAACCTATTTAGTTATTGTGTGACATTTATAAATATGTTTATTTATTTGTTTTAACAGAATATGTGTGGTACTAATAAACGAGAAGACTCAAGTGCATAATCGGTACTGGGTTACACTTATCACGAGTTTCTAGAAGCAAAATTATCGCAAATTAATGTGACAAATTGATGAATGTATTTTCAACAGCCAATCACAGCAGATAACGCGTGCTTGAAAATTTGTCACATTAATTTTGCTTTCCGAAACTCGGCGTTAATTCATTGACGATGTTTCAGGGGGTGAAAGTACTCATAAATTAAACAACTTTTACTATGTGATCACCTCTTGTCAATCGATTAAATGTCGCCCTGTGTATCTACACACCACACATACACTAGGTATGTTAACTTTAGGCTGACTTCCCACCATAGATGTGTTAAGCTGCATAGCAGGGGAACAACCAATACGGTCATTTGATTTCCATAGCTTAGGCCGAGTTTCTCAACTCTAAATTATCGCAGAATTAATGTGACAAATTGCCAAGCACGCGTTATCTGCTGTGATTGGTTGAATGAATTTTTAACAGCCAATCACAGCAGATAACGCATGACATTGACATTTTGTCTCAATAATTTTGCGATAATTTAGAGATGAGAAACTCGGCCTTAGCTTCGCTCAGGCTAAAAAGGGTTTAACGAAGCTAGGTGTTTTACGTAGGTACTCGTTAAAGCGAGGGATGCGGACAAAGAATGCGAGCTACGGATGCGCTTGCAATGTAAATTACCGGGGGGTGACCATAAGCTCTTAGAGTAAGTATACTTTGAGTGTGCGTAAGGGACAGATGTATACAAGTCGTCTACATAAATGTCTCATACACACGCTCATAATAACCTTACTCTAAGAGCTTATGATCATCCCCCAGAGCATAGATCAGTAGATAAGAAAAGATACGTTGCAGATGTGTACGGAGCTATTTTTAAGCTAAATGGTGTAAGAGGTATAGCTTAGAAATTAGATAAATAATTTACTATATTGGACATATAAAAAGTCACATACACTAGACAAACAATTATGTGGTTTTATAGCTTAGATCTTACAATGCTTACCGCTTGGCTACCACGTAATACATCTCTGGTGGAAAGGTGGCCTTAAAGGCGTGTGTGTATGCTTGTTATTTCTCTTAAATGTTGATCGTGTGCCTATACTTCATAAAAGATAGCTTGATCTCTGCGACATATATCAAACTGACTTATACGTTATTGTTAGCCTGTCAATCGCTATTGTTACTGTATTGATACTGACAGCTGTCGCAGAGATAAAGCTATATTTTATGAAGTATATTGTTTTTTCGCAAAATTGGCAGGCACTTGGACCTGCGGAGTTGCGGGCGCTAGCCCATTATACGTTGAGTTTTTCAAGTGGGCGTTGATGGCCAAATCCGAATCTATGACGAATAGCGAAAACAGTCAACAGTCAAAGGAGTCACGAGGCCGATTTTGATGAAAACTAAAACTGCATCATTGGCTTTTTGCAAAATCAATATTTCTAGCCAGGAAAAGAACACGTAGAAATTGAAAAAATGCAACATGATGTGTTATTACACCATTCGATAGTCTCGCTAATAAGGGTAAAATTCTGGGCAATAATGTCATAAGGCAAACTTGAGGAAAGACCTAATTTTTAACAAAATACTTTTTGGTAGGTAATCTATGAAGACACTTATCATGTGTAGTATGTCATTTTTTTTTTGAGAATATTCTAAACGGCGTCAAAATTATTGTAATGCTGAATGTGGTTATGACAAAAAATTACATAACTTCATCACTTATGGTTTAATAGGGAGGTTTTTAACGTAGGAAAAATAAGTAGTTTGTTAAAATTGAGCCCTGTCCTTAAGTTTGCCGTCAGTCATTACTTCACAGAATTTGATCCTTTTGAGCGATACTATCGAATGGTATGATAATACAGCACGTGTTTTTTTTAAATAACGTGTTCCTTTCTTGGCTAGGCATATTGATTTTTCTGTAATACAATAATGCAGTTTTAGTTTTCAGCAAAATCGGCCTCGTGATTATTTTGAGTGTTTTTCGCTATTCCTCATAGTTTGGGATTTGCCCATCCACGCCCACTTGAATCACTCAACCTGTATGTTTGTACCTAATGTATCGTATTTAACATTATCCTTTTTTAATTATAACTTGTACTTCCCTAAGGATTAATAAAAAATCTCGTTGTGATCTTATTTAAAGTAGTAAATAACTTATCAAAATTAATATTTGTCGTATTTTTCCATTAATTAAATTAATGTTATAAAATCTTGATACATAATTATCACATTTCGGTATTTCGTTAAGTGGAAGAGTGTTTATAAATACGGCTTTGATTTCGGATGTAAAACTAATAAATTTTCTTTCGAAGTCGTTAGCTACAACTTATAAATGTTATTATAAACTTTAAATCTTTTTCACGTCTCCCAATCCTGAATGTTGCGGGTGTTATGTTACACGCTGCAGATGTCAGCTGTTTTAGTTTGATGCTTTTTTGTCTGCATGTGTGCTTATTAGTTCTAAACTTAACGATGTTTAGATGGGAATTTCACCATAAGTTTGAGATTTTAGATGGTTTATGACAAAAATAAATACATATAATATATTAATGATGTTTTTTCATGATTGTCTACACATCAGAAGACACTGCCGTGCAAAGCGAGTACAGTGAAGCCACACGTCAGTAGTGACACTTTGATCTTACACTGCACTATACTGTGATTTTTAATTTCGTGGACTAAACTGACAGCTGCTATTGACCTTATTTTTTTAAAATGTTGCAAGCGCGGAGCATAGTGTTGTAGGTAAGGCTCAATCATAAGTGATTCATCGAATCGATGTGACATGACTCCTGAATTTATTTTTACTAATTGGTGTAAATAAATGTTTTATGAATATAAACGTAATATATTTAAATATAACAGTATTCATACATATAGTACATAAACTTTTATTGTGTTAAATATGAAATCAACAATAAAATAAATGCAATCGATAAAATTAAGTCTGACATAAATGAGTTAAAACTAAATATGGGCCGCTAGTTTCCAAACAAATTATTTTTTTATGCCGTGAAATAGTTTCATTTTCGATCTACTTCGATTTTCGATTAACTTTCGATCACTCAGGATAGTTATAGGGTACGACACTATTTTAATGTAACGATAAAGTGACAACCCCACAAATGTCAGTTTAGTCCACGAAATAAAAAATCACATTATAGCTTAGTATGGAACTCAAATGTACAGTACAACCATTTTCTTAATATCCCTCGGAAAACTTCGTGTTTCGTCAGTCGTCAGATTTTTATCAGTTGCCCTTTGCACTTGGTGCAGATCGGACGCTCTCAATCAACTTGGAAGTATCTAGAGTTGTTAATACTCTTTTAATTTAGTGTAATTTATTTTTAACAATAGGAGGCAAGTTACTAATAAGGAAAATAGTTTTACAGATCTATATAGTTCACACGGAAATCAAAACATCAATAAAATACTTCGTTCTGAATTCAAATTATTATAACACGATAAATCTAATAATTGATGGATATGGAAATTAGCTTACGTTTGTATTCGGCAATGCGATGATTGCCGAGGGACATTAAGGCAATAGTTGTACTGTATGAGGATATGAGGATTCCCCAGCAACAATTTTTTATCGTTCTTTGTATTTTCGATTTGTCTTCCTTGCACACGCACAACATGTGTAAATTTAAGTTGCACTAAGGGTATATTTATAAATTGTTGTTTTTGTTACACTTAACTTTTCTTTATTGTTTTTAAATTATAACTTTAGGTATAATCCTTTTTGATGTCTGTTGTTTTTTTTTCACATTTAAGATGTTTGCGACCTGCAATTGTTATGACCTGGTGTTGTGTTAATTTGGGATTTGATGCTAGAGAAACTAGTTACAATTTCTTGATAAATGAGTAAGCAAAATACCCTAATTTGGATCTGATAATATTAAAATTGTATCTTATTTATTATATGTTTACTTTTAAGGTCTGTAACTTTTGTTGAGTATTATAGACTTGCCCAAATATGATAAGCTCGGTTCCGATCTTGATTCAATAAATGTTAGTCGAAATTCTTAAAGTACGCTCATTAAATTTATTTTGATTATTATTCTAGCATGTTATCTATGTGTACACGAGCCATAACAAGACGAGTCCGCTGATGTATTGAAATAAACGATGTAAATTGTTATTTATTTAGTTTTACTATTATTTCCCTTTACCATGTTCCAAAATAAATAAAGAGTACTAGTACAGAAGATTCGCTTCGCCCAACAATTTATAGGAATAGCGACTCTTGCTGCTTAGCAAACAAGTGCGATTCAGATCGCATAAGCGCTTAACGCGTCACCTGGCGCGGCAGATGGTCCGTCACACTAAGGCCACCCTTTGAAACCGTAGTAAATTCTTAAAGATCAACTCAGTCTATGGTCAAATAATTAACTCTTCAACTTATTTGACCATTTATGATGCCAACAACTGATGCATAAACGCGATTGACCGAAATTTGAAACCGTTGTTTAGCATATCTAATTTAAACCTAAATAATTGGTACCATAAAATAAGGATAAAAAAAGTTAATAAAAAAATAAAAAAACGAAACATGCTTTTTTTCTTGTTTACGTCTTTTTAGTTCACTTTTTAAGCAGTCGGGATTTTTTTTTTTAATTAACTTTTTTTATTTACTACTTTTTAGTTACTTTTTTTATTTCAATTATTTTACTTTTTAGTTACTTTTTTTTAACATTTAAACATAACTTTTATATATTTTTGAAATGACCTCTTAAATCCCTTTGTTTTGATACCCCACACGATGGGTTTGGAAGGAAAAAAAAATCTCTTCCCCCACAAAATGGCGCCCAAAATCCGCCATTTTTTTCTTTTCCAATTTTAATGTAGCCAGTGACACTCACAGGGTTAAGACGAATCGATAAACGTAAGAATCATCAAAATCGCCACATAGGAACAAACATACATACATAGACTGATAAACACATTACCCTCCTTCGGCAGTCGGGTAAAAACTGGGCATAAAGGTGGCTGGATGAGTGATATCGAGCATGTACGTGAAGATATTGTATTTAAACTGGAAAAAGTGACCATCAGTCCTTTATATAGGTAGCCAAAGCAGTTCGTTTGCTACCGAACTGGAAGTCTCCGGGACCGGACCGAGTGCTTAACTTCTGGTTAAATTGTATAGGATAGGTGGTATTTAAATGCCAGTAGTAATCATAAAATCATTTTTATTTGTTAATTTAAATTAACTATTTAATAGGTACGTGCGAGAATGAAATACAATTTTAATGGCTCGCTAGTTTGGCACAAAATCAAGTGAAGTAGGTACCTAAGCAGCTTAAGTACCAAATGCCCGAAATGGTTTTCTATCAAGATTAGAGATCACGAAGACGCTGTTGTATACTCTCACTTCACTCCATAACTAGTAGAAATAACCGAAACCGAGTTTTAGAATAACCGAAAACCATTGTACCGCTAGCGTACAGATTTCAGCTGATTAATAGATGTAAATACTTATGGCCATTGAACAGAAAATACAGGGGCAAGGAAATTTAGTTAGAATTATTGCTGGATAACAAATTAACGCCGTTTTAATGTAAACAAGCCTAACATATGGAAAAAACTACGGATAACTGTTAAATTTTCATGACATTTGAGAGCTATTATTGTAAAAACACCTTATTTTATTTTTACAAATATATATTATTGCTCAACTCAATAAATGGATTTATTTTATTTTAATCCATTAATAATTCGTGCACCGTATTTATTTTGTATAATATTTTTAGTAAAACTATATTATTTCGATGGCGAGTGTAAAATTTGATAATTTCACCTTAAGTGGAACCCGCAGTAAATGTTAACCAATAGAG
Organism: Anorthoa munda; assembly: GCA_945859665.1. Classification (NCBI taxonomy): domain Eukaryota; kingdom Metazoa; phylum Arthropoda; class Insecta; order Lepidoptera; family Noctuidae; genus Anorthoa; species Anorthoa munda. The sequence goes on along the minus strand of OX243893.1, from coordinate 52,161,068 downwards.
ATAAAAAACAAACGTAAAACATACTTGGCCTATAATATTATTTGTCCACAGAAATAGTTAGACCGCCTTGACGTAACGCTTGCACTGCAAAAAGAGTTTTTTGTTGCTATTACTATTTCTTCGTAGGCATATATATACCTTTTTAGGGTTCCGTACCCAAAGGGTAAAAACGGGACCCTATTACTAAGACTTCGCGATCCGTCTGCGTGTCTGTCTGTCCGTCTGTCACCAGGCTGTATTTCATGAACCGTGATAGCTAGACAGTTGAGATTTTTACAGATGATTTATTTCTGTTGCTGCTATAACAACAAATACCTACTAAAAACAGTATAAAATAAATATTTAAGATGGGCTCCCATACAACAAACGTGATATTTTTTGGCCGTTTTTTGTGCGATATTAATAACGGCAACAGGTAGACGCTTGAAATATTTACAGAATGTTTAGTTGTATATTCACTTCAAAAAATAATAATTATTAAATTAAAATAAAATAAATTAAGGGGGGCTCCCATACAACAAACGTGATTTTATTGCAGTGTTTTGCGATAATGGTACGGAACCCTTCGTGCGCGAGTCCGGTTTTTTATGATGCAGTTGCAATAATTCCGGTACCTTTTACGTAATTTTTAGTACCTCATTGAGCGGGTCAAGTCTCAGTCTCCGTTGCATGTTATTTCTGTTGTGTATACATCGCAGCAGTCATCCACGGCTTCAGGGTTCTATTTTTGAATGGGATCACCTTAGTGGTAGTACTAAGCGTGATGCAGTTGTGAAGAACTGGCCAAGTGCGAGTCGGACTCGCACACGAAACCCTTCGTGTGCGAGTCCGACTCGCACTTGGCCAGCTTTTTTTTTGTGTTGTCATTGCTCTATTCGTGCTTATTGCCACTGACAATATTTAATCTGAAACTCGCGAAATAAAAAATATTAAAAGGGAAATTTGGAAACGAAAAGGAGAATAGTTGTTTATAATACATACCTTCTATATTATAAAGGAGCTGGATAGTGGCCTATTAACAGCTGTCTAAGCCATTGTACAGCCCATGTAGGTAGGTACAGCTCGACAATGCTCTGGATAGCTGTTAACAAGCGACTTTAATGCTCAGGACTGGATAAATTGGACAATTTAGAATTATAAGAGCAGTGAAGCCGGATATACGAGTATAACTAGCCCTTGTACAGAAAGCATAACAGCCTCGAGTTTTCAAAAATTCTGTTGTCCAATGACTATACAGCTAGATATGTGTGCTGCTTGGGCACGCTTGCTCAAGTCGGGTTGGCGATTTCAGCCTACTTATGCATTGAAAAAGCCACCTTGGCTGCTAAAAAAAGTACATATATATTATGCATAGAAAAAGCCACATTGATACTTCGGCCGGCTTTGAACCTACGATCATTTTTTAATTTTTGGCTGATAATCACCGGATAAAAAAAAATGGGCCTTAGTCAATAGGCCACCACGGCTGGCATAGACTAGAAGGACAGTTCCTGTGGTATATGGTGTTATGGACCAAGTGATTAATACGGCATTATTTATAATGCCCAGACAATTTGAAAATGCCCAATATGAGTAGGCAATATGCTAAAAACTATTGAAACAGGTAATTAAATTGACCTAATATCATAATGCCCATCACCTATTGGGCGGGGTAATGAAAATGTGTTTTTTTTTAATTATATTAACGTTGACATTGATTTTAATATAGAATAGGTAAGTACGATTACTATTTATGCTACAAAGTCGACGGAACAACGGAACTCCTGTTTCTGTCTGCGGGGTCTAAAGTAATCTAACATGAATGATCCCCTTCCAACCTAACCTATCTGTGTCGGTTGCCCTAAGCTCCCGAGATCGCTTCGCTCGCACTTGGACTAATTCATTGACCATAGTTATCGAATTGCCCAACCGTTACGTAGCAATATTCATAATGATCAGACAATGTGATAAATATAGAAGTTAAATCAGTACCTATTCATTAAATTGCCCGATTATACTTGACCTTGATTCATAATGCCGGGGCATTATACCTACATTTAGTGCACTGATTAATCAGTTGGTTCATGACATATGTATTGGTTTTGAATATTGGTGCTACATAAATGTGCCACAGTGTCTCAAGACGAAAGTCTATGACCAGTGTGTGTTGCCAGTGATGACATATGGCTCTGAGACGTGGTCGCTTACAATGGGCCTCATCAGAAAGCTTACAGTCACTCAAAGGGCAATGGAGAGGGCTATGCTCGGAATTTCCTTGCGTGATCGAATCAGAAATGTAGAGATCCGCAAGAGAACCAAGGTTACCGACATAGCCCGAAAAATTGCCAAACTTAAGTGGCAGTGGGCAGGGCACATTGCTCGCAGAACGGATGGCCGATGGGGCAGAAAGGTTCTGGAGTGGCGACCGCGAACCGGAAGACGTTGCGTTGGAAGGCCTCCCACCAGGTGGACCGATGACCTGGTGAAGGTTGCGGGAATCCGCTGGTTGCAGGACGCACGGGACCGGTCAATGTGGCGAAGCTTGGGGGAGGCCTATGTCCAGCAGTGGACGTCTTTCGGCTGATATGATGATGATGAATATTTAAAAAAAACTGAACTTGCACTCATTACTTTCGAATTCTACTCATTGTGTATGGTTTATGAAAGGCAACGAATAAAATGCAGGAAGATTTTGATTTTTTTCTCTCTCGCTCACGCTTTGCGCACATTAACAATAGCTTGTTGAGCACAAAGACTCGTAATGAATTTAATCATTATATATGCAGGATTTTTCGGATGTGGCCTGCGGTGTTCCATCTAGCATTAAGATTTTATTACCGCATAACATTAAATGGTCTGGGAGGATTTTTGACCAAGTAGGTATGCAGGGTAAAAAGTTTTTAACCGAAAAGGTGCGGCTTGGTTAGGAACCCACTTTCAGATTGCCGAAAAGGACAAGGAATTTAACGTGATTTTTAGAACCGTTTATTTTCATATATCCAGCGCGGTCTGATGCGAAACGATAGAAATAGGCGCGAAATGATAAAATCTGATATCGTAATTAGAGTTTGGAAACTCAGATTTGGACAATTTATGTACATTTCTACACTAATTAATCAATACATTTAATAAAAAGCCGTTTTTGTACTTAGGTACATCGAAAATATTTCCAAAATAAAAATTTGTCTATTTATGCACGCATCACGTACAATGTACGAAATCAATGTAGATAACATTTATACATAAAAATTGTGATTAACTTGAAGTTACTGTAGTATTATATTATCTGTGCTTGAAGTATAACTTAGTTTTTGTTCCATCGCAATCGGTTCACTCTATCAAAAGTTAAAGTTATGAATTTAAAGTGTTCAAAAAGTAAAATATCACAACACACGCAATTAAGGTACTCGGACAGTTGGACGCCATATTCGATAGATGGCGTTGTGCGTTTGAAGTTGTTTTCTGAATGGCGGTTTTAAGATTCTCCGGGAAAGAATGACCCTAGAAAAAGAATAAGGTAGACAGGAAGTTAAGTAGGAAGGTAGTAAGTAGAGTAGGGTAGGCAGTTGACGGTAGCGAATCCGCGGGCACAGCTAGTGGTTCATATAAATAAATGTCTACCCGTGCGAAACCGGTGCCTAGCTGGAGGCTATATAGCTTAGTCTCCGTAGGGAAGCCCGGTTAAGCAGTTACCGTTCACTTTGACCTGTAGTATTATATAATCTGTGCTTTGACCGATTTGCGAGACGAATAAAAGAAAAAAAAATAAGCGAAGCCGGGGCAGGCCGCTAGATTTAAAAAAAAACTTTCGTCGTTTTGAAACATATAAAGAAACGTTCTGCGCCAAGACCGATAAATGATTTTCTTTGACTAAGTTTTAAATGTTTTCACATATTAATATTCGAGTAGGTACCTGATATTTGTAAATAAGTACCTACTGTACCTATTATAATATTGAGATAAATAAAAATTGTTTAAACAATAATCATTTAATTGAGTTGTCAAACAAATACAGAAAAGTTTAAGGCGATGATAGCTCAGTGGTAGTGACGTCGGATACCGAGACGAAGGTCGCGGGTTCGAATCCTACAATGAGCTTGAGCTTTCGGTGAAGGAAAACATCGTGAGGAAACCATAGCACGGTGGTAGGGTACTTTGTAGTACCCGCCTGGCTGGCAACCACCCTCAAGTTGAAAATCTGTCGCCAAGCACCTTCCGGTGTGTTCCGACAGCAGCACTTGAGAGCCAGTTCCCTTCTAGGCTTTGTGTGCTTACCACCATCGGCCACATTATCACTGACCACGGTGAGATTGTGGTCAAACACAGGCCTATAAATAGTAAAAAAAAAAAAAAAAAGTTTGTTGTAACACACTGGTTTCCGGCCAGTTATTCGAGGACGACCGCGCGTCAACCGCGCAGACACCGCGCGGTCCCTGCGTGGATCGAATTCTTCTTGTATAAAAGCGTCCCTCCTTGTCACGTCACTTTCCTAACGTAAAGCTTTCCAGGTATTAATGAGGTGTTGCCCACAGATATAAATTTAACTAGATAACGCAAGATGAAAAACCGAGCGTGCTTTTTAGGGTTCCGTACCCAAAGGGTAAAAACGGGACCCTATTACTAAGACTCCGTGATCCGTCTGTCTGTCTGTCCGTCTGTCACCAGGCTGTATCTCGTGAACCGTGATAGCTAGACAGCTGAAATTTTCAAAAATGATGTATTTCTGTTGCCGCTATAACAACAAATACTAAAAACAGAATTAAATAATTATTTAAGTGGGGCTCCCATACAACAAACGTGATTTTTTGCGATAATGGTACGGAACCCTTCGTGCGCGAGTCACTCGCACTTGGGCGGTTTTTTCATACACAAGAACAAATTTACTTTTATGTAGAGTTTTAACAGCTCCATACGGTAACTGGGCATTTTTCTTGATTTCTGTCTATGTCCGGTACAGATAAAGTTAAATGAAACAGTGATTACGCCCATTTTAATCACGTGCCATCTAGTTAGGTTTGTATCTGTGGCGTGGCCCAAAAACGGGTTGTCTGCGTTTGACGCGCATCTTGCCACTCTTGATACCTAATGAGACTCTTACCTCACAAATCACCACAAAAAATCTCAATGTTGACTGACGGTTTTGAGTATGCTGAACGGAGTTATTTTAAGACAAGCTATTTTACATGGTTACTGGTATATAGTTCGACGTATTCCTGGCAGAACATGAGTGTTGCTTATTTGAAACAATTAAACACGACCTATTTACATGACAACTTTTATGGTTTCGGATTGCCACATACTATCCTAGTAAAAACAACCGTATATTGAGGTCATCGTTATAAATAAAGTGACTACAGTTGTCGGCACGGTTGGCGTAGTGGTTGAGCGATCGGCTGCTACGCTGCGTATCGCGGTTTCGATGCCCGCTCTGAAATATTTGTATGGCCTACATATAGTTGTTCTTGATCTGGGTGTCTTGTGTAAATAAAAAAATAAAATAAAAATGAAATAGCAATTTTATTTCATGCATTAGTTATTTTTATTTACATCTTATAAATTTTTAACTTTCGTTCATAGTAAAATGAGTTTGTGGTTATAAATTTATTAACATTGTTCTGTGTTTGCAAATATTATTCACTCAATCTTTTATATAAAAAAATATATTATATTGAAATCATTGTTTAAAAACAGTAAAATAATCTTGTAGGTTACCTTTACAAAATATTTAATTAATTACTAAAAGAAATCATTCTTAATAAATACTGTGATTAATAAAGAATTGCATTGTTACATAAATTAATAAAAAACTTTTTTGAAAAAAATATTACCGACTTCCAAGTAAGAAAACTAGAAAGTGAAAAATAACTTTATTTTTGGAAGTCGGTGTCTGTGGTAGGACCAAATTTTTAAGTTATGGACACCGACTTCCAAAAATAAAGTTATTTTTCACTTTCTAGTTTTCTTACTTGGAAGTCGGTAATATTTTTTTCAAAAAAGTTTTTTATTTTTCACTTTTTAGGGTTCCGTACCCAAAGGGTAAAAACGGGACCCTATTACTTTAACTCCGCGGTCCGTCTGTCTGTCTGTCTGTCTGTCTGTCACCAGGCTGTATCTCATGAACCGTGATAGTTAGACAGTTGAAATTTTCACAGATGGTGTATTTCAATTGCCGCTATGACAAATACTAAAAACAGAATAAAATATTTTTTTATGTGGGGCTCCCATACAACAAACGTACGTGACACATGATTTTTTTGCCGTTACTTGCGGTAATGGTACGGAACCCTTCGTGCGCGACTCCGACTCGCACTTGGCCGGTTTTTAGTTGTACCTACCTAATAGGGAAGTAGTTAAGTAAGTACCTATAACGACAGAATAGATTACCCGAATAACATGAAACTTGAATACAACCGGTTAAATGAGAGACCTGCATACCCCTTTCGAGCGTACTGGCGTGATGTTATGTTACGAAATGGTATAAATGGTAAAAAAAAAAAATGGCATGCGATTGCAGCAATCCCGAGAGATTTGCCTTTATTTATTGAAGAGTTCTGTTGTATATCTCCGAAGTTCTTCATCAGATCTTCACCAAATTAAAATGGGACCAATTTCGGAATATACTCTTTCAAACAAAAAAAAAATTTTCAAAATCGGTCCACAATTGACGGAGATATCGGTGAACATACATAAAAAAAAAAAAAAAAAAAAAAAAAAAAAAAAAACATACATAATGTCGAACATAGAACCTCCTCCTTTTTTGGTAAGTCGGTTAAAAATGGAACAATGTTGGATAATTTAAAACAGAAAAATAACAAATAAATTTACTTAAAACAATTTATTTTATTTGTCTTGTGTATGTAAGTTTAAATGTTTGTAAACGCTCCCACGATACGGGAAGAAAAAAGTCAAACTCTAAATAAAAAATCTACCTATTCTCTGAATGAATTCGAAGCAAGGAACGGGTGAGTCCTCTTTTATGTATCCGTTGCAGCGCTTTTTACGCAATGTTCATTTTAAATTTTTGAGTAAAACTTTCTGTGTAGACTCATCCATACGTTCCAGTTAAATGTTTCGTAGCTACCTATTGACTATGTATGAATGGCATATTCATATTATTCTTTATTGCCTTTCGGATAAAAAGTATTCATTGTTGAGTGATATCTCTTTTGCTGCCACTTTTCAAAGTAATAACGGTGAAACCTATTCTATAATTTTATACAGTAGTATTTAAAAAATATGGGACTGGTACCTACTTCTTTACGGTGCTAAATAAATTGGTATGCAAAGTTTGAAGGCGGCTCATACTTTTTTAGATATGGATGTGCAATTTTTCAGGGACATCGATTACGCTTGGTAAAGCCGCTAACAAAGAGTGTGCGGCAGCCACGCTTGGGCGGCCGTTTTGCCGTGCGAACCAATTTAAACGTTATGCTCGGATTGGACATGCAGTGCTGGTCCACTCTCTTTTTTTTCAATCTGGTAAATTTACTGATGCGTTTTGCTTGCGGTTTAGTTGGCACTAAAAATATACTACGTGTTAATAATAATAATAAATGAACTGTTTATTGTTTCACAATAGTATATTATGATACCAGTGAGCTAAGTTGCTCATTACACACGAGGCTGTGGGTTGCAGCCCGAGCCGTAGGCTAGGGCGTAATTCAGCCGAGTGTGTAATGAGCAGAGCTCACGAGTTTCATACGACGTTTTCAACACATTTGCGAGGAAAATACAAACATGTGTTGCTTTGATCGTTTAATTATTAAAACAACTGCTGAACGTACAATTTTCAAAGCGTTATTGGATTGATTTGGATGGCAATTTCACACAATTTGTGTTACATTGGTGCTTGCCACTTCTTTAGTAGATACTTTGTTGTGACACAGATAATATAATACTAGCATACAGATGCCTTATCCCATACAAAGAAACCGTGCCGACGTAACTAGCGTTTTTCATCTGATTAATCTTGTTATTTTTGTAAGTACATCAATAGCGTCCGATCCCGTTTTACGGCAATAGATGGTGTTAGCAGCGACTTGCAAGTAAAAGGGTTTACTAGGTTCGTGAATATTTTTTTCTTTAAATACAGTGACGGTTCGTTTTATAGTATATTTTTGCACGTTTTTACAGTTTTTGGCACCGAAATGTGCTACAATGCAAATTTAAACAATCGAGTGGAATGCCTCAGAATTTTAAAAATGCGCCATCTATTGGCATCAATTTTAAATGATCCGTTTAAATAATCTTTCAAATGTGAATTAAGAGCCCAATATTCCATAATTTTGTACTTAGGAGAGTTGATTAAACAAGAACATACAATTTTTATGTTCAATGCCAGAAAATGTTAATTTTATACACAATTCTATTGAATTGTGTGCACATGTCGCGCCATCTAGTGCGATTTATTTGAACAAAATTTTCTTTCTTAGCAATGAGACCCCGTGGTTGTGATATTATAAAGCTCTAGTCGTCTACACGCACCAATAACACCGAATATTAAGGCAACCTTAAGTAATTAATTAGTTCTAAGAAGTTATGCTAAGGTTACGCAATTATTTAGATACGTTTAGATTAATAATATTCAACGTACCTTTGTTTGCTAGGCACTGACTATCCGGAGCCCCTTTCAAAAACATTTCAACGTCGGCTGGTGACAAAACATTAGATTTCCGACTAATATATCCATCAGCCGTCTCTTCGTAAATGCCATCAGTGATATCCACACCATGTCTGAGCACCACAGGGAACTGGGCTTTTATGTATTGATGAATTCAGAGAAATTCGCCATAAACACATTTTCAGAAAATGACGGGGTATTATTCTTGCTCTTCCATTGTATAAAACTATGGTAGGTAGCTAAGCACTTTTCTTTATATTATGCGCGGAATAGGCTATCGCTTGCATTTTGTGCTTCATTTAGTATTTCTGGAGAGGTTAACACTATCAATTGTTCATCTTTTACACGTAAACTATTTTAAAAAAATATGAAGACAAGTACAATAAATCAAAATATGATTATTCTGGGCAATGGCGCGCAAGCTTTTTTTTTCACGCGCCTAATGCATGGTGAGTGGACATACAGCCTACTTCAAAATTACTCGTATAATTTTAAGTGATTAAATGCAAATATTTTAATATTTGAAAACTTTGATAAAAGAGCTTGCTCTATTAACAATAAAACGTACTATCATTAGCAACTTGCAAAGTAGTTGATGGATTTTTTCGAGTTGATTGAAAAAGATAAATGTATTGTCAACTTGATTATGTCAAATGAAATTTGAGCATAGAAGAGTGAATTTGTTAAATAAATATGTGGATTCATTGAAATAAATGGTGACTGGATTGAATAAGATATAAATCAAGTGATAAAATTGAATTATGTGTTCGGTGCATTAAGGGAAAACACAAAGAATTCTTTGAAAAATCAAGGTATATGAGCGAAAGAGCTTCTTCTTCATAGTGATTTATGCGGACCAATGGAAGAAACATCATTCAATGGCTCTCGATATATATGCTGTTGTTTATCGACGATTATACGCGGAAGACGCATATCTATTTCTTGAGAAATACAATTTTAATCCTCGATAAATTTCTTGAATATGTACAGGAGAAGGAAAAGCAGGCAGGAAAGTTGATTTTGTCTTAGATCGGACAATGGTTAAGAATTCTGTAAACAATCGCCTTTAATTCCTCATTGTCGACCAAAGTTTACGGACGCACACGGGGTTCATTTTTCAGGTCAAAATTTCCAGGACGGACGCGGGCAAACCAATAACAGGTGGTGCGTTCGTTTGTAGTGTTCGCTTCGTACGCGTCGTTGGTGTTGCGTAACGCTTGTGCCGTGTTGCTGCCACGACATTACTCATATTCCATATATAATTACTCGAATTTTTAACGTATCCTTCCGACTTAAAATATTCAAATGCGATGAAAACATAACGCTTATCAATAAACAAATGACTAATTATGAAAAAAGAATGCCATTTTTTTTAAGTAATAATAATATGAAATTCAAAATTAAAAATTAAAATGAATTCATAGCGAAACAAAAAATATTTTATCTATACAACGGAATGTTCCAAATATGAATTCAAAAATATTGTATAAACACGTACTTTATATTCCTGGCCGTTTTAGCTCGGCGTATTGAACTTAACTGTGTCGAAACTAATGTTGTTGTTGTTTTTTAGAGTTCCGTACCCAAAGGGTAAAAACGGGACCCTATTACTAAGACTTCGCGATCCGTCTGTCTGTCTGTCTGTCTGTCCGTCTGTCTCCAGGCTGTATCTCATGAACCGTGATAGCTAGACAGTTGAAATTTTCACAGATGATGTATTTCTGTTGCCGCTATAACAAAAAATACTAAAAACAGTATAAAGTAATTATTAAAGGGGGGCTCCCATACAACAAAAGTGTAATTTTTTTGCCATTTTTTGCTCGATATTAATAACGGCAACAGGTAGACGCTTGAAATATTCACAGAATGTTTAGTTGTATATTTACTTCAAAAAATAATAATTAATAAATTAAAATAAAATAAATTATGGGGGGCTCCCATACAACAAACGTGATTTTTATGCAGTGTTTTGCGATAGTGGAACCCTTCGTGTGCGAGTCCGACTCGCACTTGGCCGGTTTTTTCTATCTACACATAGTGATAAAAAAACGGGGAAAAAATTTAAAAAACTGAATCGATAAATAAGAAACGGAAAAGTGAAAAATATAGAAAAAAAATTCCATCACTAGGCGGCTTAGACCGCATTCAAAGTTAAAAAAAAAATGCTGCGATCGCCACCAAACTTTACAGGATTATTCGCTGGGTTAGTCTAAAGATTGTCTGAAAATTTCATTAAAATCGGTCCAGTCGTTTCAGCGTCTTTAGGGATCATAATACATACTTTCTCTTTTATATATGTATAGATAGATTTTGAGTTGGCGCCAAACAAACTATACATGCAAATTAATTAACTATACCGTAGAACGATTATAGGTAGGTTGGTCTTCATTGGTTTTGATTTTGTTTGGCGCCGCCTCAAAGTGCTAGACTTATTTTTTGCTTTTCAGTTCCTTTTTTCTTGGGTTCATATTTTTGTTATAAAGATTTCTTTTCGCTTTACAGTTTACTAAATTTCAACAAAATCGGTTCACAATTGAAAACCAGTAGAAAAAAATATCAATATATATTTTTCGGCCTTTAGAGGTGGATTTTATTTTTAAAATTTATATTGGACCAACTTTAAGCTTATACTCTTTCCAATCAAAAAACAATTTTGAGATCGGTTCCCTCTATAAAAAGTAATGCGTGGTCATACATAATAATATACGAATTGAGAACCTCCTCCTTTTTATTCGTCGGTTAAAAACAAAAATGTCGTTATTATGGTTCGGTTCCTCAAAAGGAAAAAAAGGTTCCCGTTTATGACAACTTTTTGTGTCTGTCTGTGTGTTAAGACCTTTTTAACTGACTTCAAAAAAAGGTAGAGATTCCCAATTCGTTGGAATCTTTTTTTTATATCTGTCTCCGATTACTCAAAGACGCCTGGACCGATTTGGAAAATTCTTCTTTTGTTTGAAAGGTATACTTCCCAGAACTCAAATATAATAGGCATACAATAGCTATTTAAGTATTTTCATGCAATCATTTGCACTCAGAATGTATAATTTGGTGAAGACCACAGAGGGTCACTGGAACTTCTTTAAAGATAAGTATGTCACGGGTATAAGATATCTCGAACAGTTAACCGACTATGATGACGCAAATGTTTATAAATAATTGGTATTTATGAAAATGGTACCATCGAACTGATCTGATGATGAAGCCGGAAGGTAGGCACTGGAAAACCGAAATAAAATAATGCCTAGTCGTGTTTGGGCTTATTGGCAATAAATGTTATTTTCATGGTAATTTGAGGTACCAAAACTATGTATATAAAACGAATATATTTAATTATATTTGAGAACGAATTGAGAACTTCCTCCTTTTTTTGAAGTCGGTTAAAAAGGAGTTATCGATTTGGTTTGAAGCGTAGTTTCCAGGTCGTAATGCCTGTCTAGTAATGAAAAGCAGTTTAGTAGTATTCGTTTTCTTGTGAATCTGTTGCAGCTTCAGTGCATTTTTTTTACTTAGTACAGGCTTGTTTGATTAGCTACCTATCTAAATGGACTGTTGTTGAATAATATTTTTTTTATTCATCAAATAAACGTTAAAAGCGCATCAAAACATGCATTTTACAACATTTACGTCCATTACTCGAAGTAAAGCACAAAATAAATTTAATCTCAAAACACAAATTTTTAATAAGCAGTTGCGAATTTATCAGACGTTTTAAATTGACAATTTGAATTAAAAAATTGCTTCCTATTTTTGTGATCATACGACAATAGACATCACAAAATACCGGGCCCAATAAAAAATATCTCCTACTATTAAAATGGTGTGTGTTCAAATAAAATTGTCGGTCAATTGTTTAAGAATAATTATTATAAAACAAAATAAAAACAACACTGCAATGGAAAAAGAAAATAGTTTTCTTGTGCCGCTAATTTTGCCGGTGTGTGTTGTTGTATAAGTTACAAGCCAAACCAGGGCGCCGCTGAGTGTTTTAATAACTTACCTCTAGTGTCTATACTTACTAGAGTTCCTGAAATCTTTTTTTAGAAAATGAGCTCTGCATTCTGTGACTTCGATCAGCGTTTAAATAAAATGTAACAACAAATTACAAACTATTGTTATTTCGGGCGCAGTGGACGTAATATAAAGAAATAGAGTGAATTTCTTTTGTATTTAGTTTTTCTTTTAGGATACGGTCTCCCTAGTAATCGCCATAAACCAACAGACCTTTGTTACTTGATGCTTAGAGCGCAGGTGGCGTTCTGTTGTAAATTACCTATTCACTCAAAAACAAGTCACTCGACCTAAATTACTCTTGTTTATATGTAACACATAAATTTGCTCTACGTTTGTTACGAGGGAAGTTTTCGTAGATTAAGAAGTGCAGTAGAAGAAAATAGATGTTATGGGACGTCCATTAATCACGTGATGTTTTTTTTAGCATTTTTTAACCCTCCCCCACTCCGCTTTGGAGATACGTGGTGAGGTTTAAGACTAACCCCCCCGCCCCCACCCAAAATCACGTGTATTTTTAGTATCTACAAAGAATCTTAAATTTTTTGAATATTATCTTTAAATACTGGTATAAAGTTTAATCTAATTTTATTCTGAAATTAAGGACTATGACAAAAATGTCTAGACAGAAAGGTTGCAGGTTGTTTTTGAATTTCATATAAATAATATTACATGCGCAATGACACTACACGCCGCTTTTCAGCTTAGAAATCGCGCGTTATCGAAAAAATTAATATATGTGATTTCACCCCCCTCCCCCTTTGTGATATTTCATGATTTTTGCTAAACTCCCTCCCCCCCTTTTCAAGCCTCACGTGAATAATGGACGGCCCCTTACATGAAATAAAGGCATCTACCAGTTAGCTTATCCAATTGACTCAATTAACCAAGGACTGCAAAATTCTGAAATACGGCTTTATATCAACATGTTAGTCACCATTACAATATTGGAGAAATTTGGAGAGTGACTCGCTACCCGGTTCGGCGGATATAACAATGCTTTTCATCTCGGAAAATTAAAAACTTTTCCGTGTGCGGAGCCGCGAGCTTAGCGGGTTATTAAATAAAATAAAAGTACCTAATAGAGGTACTTTTATTAGGTATATTAAAAGCGTAGATTCTTTTTGAAAAGCTCTTTTCGATTTATATCTTATGTTTATTGGGCACCGAACCTTAAGGTTTGCTTAAGTCTGGTGTCCAGTTAGACACCTATTATGATCATTTACTCCAAACAGACCCACAATTACCATAGTAGTTTTAGTACTAGAAGATCTTCTTGAAAAGTTTTTTCCATTAGCTATAGGAAATGTAAAAGTATGTTACATTTTCATAGCAAGAGAAAGAAAAAGAGGACTTGAAAGTACACAAAGATTGAATAAATGTTGAGAAGATTCAAAATTTGAAAATAATATCGTATCAGGTAAATAAAGAAGTAGTTTATGAAACTGTTGCATAATAAGGGACATTAAAACATGAGTGTGTTAAAAAACCGAGCCGTAAGTGAGGTTTTTAAAAGTATCACACGAATGGTTTTAATACCTAGTTATGTTCAGTATCATACACTACTTTATCTACACTCATACATTGGGATTGAACCTACTAAAAACTAATAAGGCAAAAGAGTAAGAAAAACTCAGTACAGCAAAATGTATGAATGGCGCCAAAAAGTGTTATATTTAGTCAAGTGTCAATTAGCAGACAATATAAATTACCATTGTTTTAATCCGATTCGGCACAATGGACACTCAAAGTGATATCCACTAAACAGCACTTGGCCCTCATAGTAGAGTACGGCCCACTCCCTCTCGCAGATAGGAGGTCTGTGTCCCAGTAGTGACTAGGTGACTATTCTCTTACTACTAGTTTATTCATTCCGACTTTGGAACCCTTCAATGTGTTTGGTTAAATACGCAACAGGAAGATTTTTGTTTAATTACAATGCTTTGGAAAACTATTATGTTGTGCATGTATATTTTTCAGTACAATACTGTCGAAAATTCTTTATTGAACTGTGCAGAACAATCAACTGTATCAAGTAAGACCCTACGAAAACAAAGTATTATCACAGAAGAAATAACTGAACTCATAAACCTAAGATATTCACTAAAGAACACAAAATAAATCCAGAACTGAAAATAACTTATCCTACCTGAGAAACTGAGTACTCAAATGATGACATAAACTTATGAAAAATACTGAGTGCACAAATTTAAATTTGGCGCGGTTTAGGATATAGGTCAGGAGTGCCAATACAAGAAAAAATACTTTACTTGGTTTTTGGACGCCTGCCTGTCATGGCAACGGAGACAGTGTAAAGAAGCGGAGCCATCATACCGCGGGATGAGTTTAATCAATTTAAATCCATACATGTTTACGTTATTTTCATAGTGTTTTTGTATAAAACCAATAGAGGTACTATTTCCCTACGTTTCTATACTATTATTTCAAGCAAAACATTAGTTCATTGATGGTTCATTGTAAACGCCATAACTTCAAATTTAATGTCATCATGTGATGACACTCGTTCTCAATTCCAACTTTTTAATGTCATCAGTTGATGACATCAATTCTCAATTTGGTTATTTTGGATTATGGAAACAGATATTTTAGAATGGCTAGATAAAGCCGACAATGAGGCATTGTCAGAGCAGCATGAAGGTCCAGTAGCGTCAAACCATATCGAAGTGGATTCCAGCTCAGATGACAGGTTACCAAGACAGCCTGAAAATATATATTCGTCGGATGAAGATACTGCCAGTACAAGTACTCCTCGGCTTCCACCAGTTTTAGTTAGCCGTAATCACAATCGATACCCTCAACTCGGAGTCATGTCGTGCGTCAACGTGGACGTGGTTGCGGTCTCAGTCGCGGCCGAGGTTTTCAGCAGCACGGAAACCAATTATTGACCCATACTTCTTTCACGCCCGAATTCAAAGACTTACAGCAACCAGCGTATATGATCCGTGACTGATCGGAATGGAAACCTATGGATTATAGACCGAGTGACTTCATATGAGCACATAATATAAAACGGGGAGGGGGAGAGAGGATAATTTTAACTATTTTTTTTAAGTAGTCATTTAGTGTGGTCTTCATTAGTATTAAAAAAAAAACAAAAATGTAGTCCTGGGTCTCAGGAGATTATTAAGCTAATTATACAGAATCTTAAAAAAAGTTAGCACAAATTTAATAAATCTTACAGACACTATAGAAACAGCCATAAAAGACAGGGGCCATCAAACGAGCGTAAAAAAACTAAATAACACAAAACATCTCATGACACAGCTACAAAATTCATCAGAAGCCAAAGTTACAAACAGGCAAGACTTACTCAAAGTAACTACTCAGTTCTACAAAACTCTGTACTCTAAGACAAACTCAAGCATTGAGATAAATAACTTTGAAATAAGTCATAATAACGACTCTGTTCCGCCAATTCCTCTATTCAATGAAAACGAGATAGAGGTGTCCATAAGCAAACTTAAATCAGAAAAGGGCCCTGGGGGGCGACCATAAGCTCTTAGAGTAAGGTTATTTTGAGTGTGCGTAAGGGACAGTATGTCATGTATGTGACTTGTATACATCTGTCACCTTTTTATAGTCGAACTATGATAGTTTTACATGGGGTCAGAGGCCTTAGACAAGTGTCATTCTATCATGGAAAACGTGGTGATAGTCCATCCACCGTGTCTTTTGAGGTCTGTAATATCGCCACCACCATCCACTAACAATGTGGCCGACGTTCTTCGGAAACAGTGTCCAGTATATGAATCTGGGTTAGGAAGGTTTAGGAATTTAGTAACAATTTTTCCTAATTAACCAAATTTATTTAAACCGATTTTCTGTTTACTGTATTTTCCAGCGACGTAATTAATAAAAAAAACTGGGTGTTGAACCAGGATTCGGACGTAGTTCCATATATTTCTTATATGTTTCAAAATATGTTACCGTAATAGTGAAGGAGCGACTGGCTTTGGTTTTGGTGTTTTTTTTCACTAAAATAATTGACTCTAATCTTTCCACATCCTGTAATTGTAGATATACATGCACCAATTATGCCAAAAATTACTGCATCCTGCAACAATTCATGAATTCATTCATTTTGTTAAGTACTGTTACATTATACAATACAATCAAAATACAACATACTATAGCAAAGTTAGGTGCGCGAGGCTGCATACGATTTCATATAAAGATTTGTAAAATGCGATGACTGCGGCGCGTGCGGCTCCTGCGGTGCGTCTGCGCAGCGCGTGCATCCATAGACAATTATACTATTTTTCTTAAAAATGCTTGTAAAATTGAGCATTATTTTGACAAACGTACTGGCCAAATACATACAAGCAGCGGCCGGCAAAAGTTATATGAAAATCCATATCTGTCGTGGTTTAGCGGCCAACTAAATTACATAGTAAACTCATATAATTATGTCGTGTAATTTAAAAAAGAAACGATCTTTTACGCCGAAACTTGGCAACCGAGGAGGAAACTTATCAAAGGTTTTATTTAAATTTCGAACTGGCTTGCAAATAGAAAGCCGTTTATTGAAAAAAAAACAAATGATAACGCGGGAATAATTATTGTTGTTCGTTGTTCGTCAATGATTTTGAAAAGTAATTGTATTTGACAAAATGAGTTCTAGGTAATAGGTACTTAGTTTTAATTTCCGCGCATTATTTGCGAAAAGTAGGTACTATACAAGCCTTAGCCACAACTAGGCATTGATGGACTTACGTATCTGTGCCTCGGCTTCGCCTCGGCCCACATTTACACGTTCGTCGATCAATGCGTCTTTTGCTGGTCACCGCAGTAATGTACTATTTGTACAAGTCTACTACTACTACAGATCGAATTTCTTAAGTCAATGAGCCCATACGCACCAATAAATTAAAAAGTAAAGGTGTGCTATAAAAATAAAAAGTTATTATTTGATGCAGTTGTTTGAAAATCGAAGTAAAAATGTTGCCCTGTGATAGTTTTTTTATTTTATTTTACCTATCCACCAAAAAAAAGCATGCAAAGAGCAGTGGTGGCCCGAAAGAGCAGTGGTGGCCCAAAAGAGCAGCGATGGCCCAAAAAGCAGTGGTGGCCCAGTGGTATCGGCCGCGACTTACAAGTTGTAAGTCGTGGGTTCGAGCCCGGGTAGGTGCTTTACTTTGTGTAAATTATTTCATCACTACTGCTCTCAAAACGGTGAAGAAAAACATCGTGAGGAAACCAGCATGTCCTAATACCAAAAATTCGAAGACATGTGACATCCACTAACCCGCAGTGGGCCCGCGTGGTAGATTACGGCCCATTCCCTCTCGCAGAGAGGAGGCCTGTGTCCCAGCAATGGGAACATTAATAGGCTGATGTGATGTGAAGGTCAAACATTTGACCTCATTTCGCATTTGCCATCGAAACGCTGAAAAGATAAATAATTAGTACCTGGGCGAACGAAATAACCTCTGCTCGGGCGAAGATAGAGAAATAGACGTTTCCTAAAAATGAAACCTAGCTGGATCGCTCTATCGCCCTCGAAAACCCCTGCATACTAAATTTCATGAAAATCGTTGGAGCCGTTTCCGAGATTCAGATTATTTATATACATATATACAAGAATTGCTCGTTTAAAGTTATTAGATATTGAAGGTCATTATGAATAATGCTCTATTAATCACTTGTTCCATAATACATAATAAATGTAAACCCATAATCATAGTCAAAATTTTCCCTTCCAAAGAGGCGGATTTGTGTTATTAAACCGTTTCCTAGGCATCGATATTATATTGGTACAATAATGTAAAAGAAAACTAAAATATTGTTATTAAGCAATGCTGTAGTCGTTCTGCCGCGAATTGTTCTTTACAAAACTTGAATTGAAATGCCTTCCAGCCTCATTTTGAATGCAGGAAAACTTTGCAATAGCTTTTATTCGTTGTCGGAAAGCAAATGAATTTACGACTTACGATGAATCGGGTGATTTAGGGATGGTCCATATTAAAATAAAACATCAATATCGACATCAATGTATGATATCGAAAGGAAAACATTGATGTTTTAGGTGGCAAAATAACAGTCTAATTTATTATTTATTAAAATTATTAGTAAATACTTAAAAAATAAATTACAATCCCAGTATTTATTGAATACATTCTGCAAAAAAAAAGTTATGTTCTATGTATATAAAACGAGGAAAAAAGATTATTTAAAACAATATTTTAAAGTGTTGGGCGGTTCTCATGATCTTAACCTTCGAGCTTCCAAAAACTTACTTCTCCATATTCCTTCTCACCGCACTGGGTTTCTATCTAAATCTTACACTGTCTCTACTATAAAACTCTGGAAAGTCCTTCCCCTTGACATAAAAAAAGCTGAGAGTAAATTTTCATTTAAGCGTAAAATACGGAACTATTACCTGTCCTCTCTTACATAGCATATCTTTGTCATAAATATTATATTTAAATTTCTGTTTTATTTAGAATATGATATTTATTATAATATTTATTAGTCTATTGTTTTAGAAATTATTTATGTATTTTATTAGTTAGATAGTGTATTAATATCCGAAATTTAATTATTGTTCATTTTTTATTTATTTTTTGTACTCCTACCACTATTGTGTCCTTTTTAACCCAAAGGTTGACTGGTAGAGAATGCCTTGCTGCATTAAGTCCGCCTATGTATGACCATTGTACATGAAGTTTAAATAAATAAATAAATAAAAAAGTTAAAGTGAACTTCATCATTCAAACTTGACATCACGTCATTCCTTTTTCTAGGGTTCCTAAGTCAACAAGAAATCCTTATAGGTTCGGTCAGTCCGTCTGTCCGTCCGCAGCTTAGCTCAGAGAATCTAAATGCTAGAAAGCTATAATTTGGCATGGATATACATATTAATAATTCATACGAAGTGATAAAATAAAATAAAGTTTCTTTTTATTTTTTGTGTTTCCTCCTATAGACGTGGTGGGTATGTTTGTTTAATCATCTGTCCCATGGTGTGGGGTATCGTTGGGTAGGCCATTAAAATATTATGGGTTTGTTTAAACCATTTTTCGATTCAGAGATCCGTTTGCGTAAAATTAAGCTTTAAATTGCAAATTTTTGTTAGTGTCAAGTGTCCCTCCTCCCCCTGCCAGCGAAATGGATGCTCTTGGCTGTGTGAAAAAATGCACGGTAGTAGTAAATATAACGAAATTAAAAGGAAAACTATCACAGCTAAGTAAGCTTTACAAGTTTACGAGTAATAGTCGACCAACTTATAAAATGTACTTGGCATCGTAAAAATTTTGTACAAATGCCATTGAAAAATCACTTAAATAAAAGTTGTTAGCTGTGTAAAACAGATAGTAAATATTTGCTTATGAATCATGTAAAAATATACAAAAATAAAATCATAGCATCCTTAATAATAATGATTTCTAAATTAGTGGGCAGAGAATAATGAGTGGGCGGAGTCGTTGGCAGTACCGGTTCGTAGTCCATACAGTGCATGCGCGCGGGGGAGTCTATTTTGTGTTAGTGCAGAAGTATTTTCGACGTTTTCTAATCTAAAGTCAAATTAGATTCGATTACCAAGCAAATTCCGCTACCCGACCATAGATGGCGGTATTCTGAGTGCTTGCAATTATAAACTTAATGCGTTTGCTGGTTGAAATTCGTGTCATAGGTCGATATTTACTACTACTCAACCATGGTCACATCAGTGTAATATAACACATTGCATTTTTGATTACATTATCGATTTCGATAGATACTCGATTTCTTAATTCGAAAAAATAAGACCTGTTTTTTTATTTTAATTTGAAGCTTGTATATATTTTTATAAATAATATCAATTTGAAATTATGTACTAATTTAATTATGCTCATTGAGGCGGGCCTCTTCATAATATTATGTCATAGAAATATTAAATTACTTATTTTCTTTTGTCGATATCCAACTATAAAGTCAATATTCGACCCGACTGCCTCACCAAGTAGTTTAAGACTTTGATAAATGATATTTTGGAAAACACATAACGGCTTTTGACGATAGGGCAGAAATAAATATTTACCTGGTTCAGAACCAGGCATGAAAATGCAGTCCAATTATATTATTATTTTCGCATCATACTTTTAGTACCTCAGTACCTGAGTAGCGTAGAACTTTCGAAACGAAATAGTGAATACCTCAGATTAGAGGTGAACACATTCGATTTTTTTCAAATGCCGAAAAATAAATAAATAAGGGGCGTACGCGCGAGGATCCAGGAACGAACCATACCATTACTCGTGGCTCTAACGTGCGCTCGTATCAGCTCCTTTCGCAATTGACGTCCTTCATATTGATTATTTATTGCAGCTTATTTACGTTGGTTGTTTGTTCCTATCGTTGAATAATTTGATTTTACTCTTTGGTAGTTGAGTAGGTTGTTTGAGAATACTCATACTAAAATATTTGTTTTCGGTTTGTAAATATTTGGAGATTTTAACGAAGACTATTTCCGTAACGGCAATAATCCAGTAATCAAATTATTAAGTGACGCTGGTATAAATCTTTATTACAAATGCTCGCCTTTACCCGCGGTTGTACTCAAATAGATGATATTTTTCCCAACTTCACTTATGAAGTTGGATTTTATGCCTCCTTCTTCAGTTACCTTCGTCCTATGTGGACCACTTTTTAGACGTTGTGAGCCGCTGAAACCGTTTTTATGTCTATCCACACATATCAGGGCCGTGCCTGGGACGTGCACGGGTCGTGGACAGACCGTGCCCCGTCAGGCGCCCGTGTGTGAACGAGTTCATATAAAATGTACCCAACGATATTTTTTTGAGCCCCTGACGGGCGTGGTCGGCACGGTCCGTCCACGTCCCTGGCACGGCCCTGATATGTGTGGATAGACCTTTAATGTTCATGTAAAAACAAAAGACCCTCTTCGTAGTCCGCATTATTATGCAACTACGGAACCCTATTACTGCGCGTGGCCCAACACGCACTTGGCTGGTTTTTAAAAATCTCGTAACGCAAAGGAAATGCGTATTTGTTCAGACGGTTACATCGGTTGCTGACATTTATTCATAGGATGATTATAATTGAAATGAAAAGTCAGGTAAATATATCAAGTACGCACCCAATTCACCGTATCCTCTAGAGTCTAACATCGCTGTTTCGATATCATTCTCGTAACATCGATGAGTTGATGTTTTCGAGGACTTAACATCGATGAAAAAACATCGATGTTTTCTCGCTAAACATCGATGTTTATCTACCATCTATGAAAATCGATCATCCCTAGGGTGATTTTTCTTCCAACAATGGGGTACGTATGTACCTTCTCCTAAAATAAAGAACTTTTTCAACTTTGTTTACAGTTCTGCAACGTAAAAAAGAACACTAACACAAAGCAACTTTGATTTAAGTAGAACAAAACAATGTGAGTCTGTTTCCTTTTGCAACTATGGATTCCATTATTTCCGGAAATTGTGATGATTTCGCAAACGCCCAATCCCCGAAGCTCTCTGAGCGATTTGATTTGCTAGATCACTGCTATGGCTGTTGCTCGTTGATTTCGCTCTAAAATGCAAATGAATTTATCAAGTAATGGAAACCTAGGCACGTGCTAGATGCATTAGTTATTCATTGAAGCTGCCCCATCATCATACGATTTGTGGGTATGTTCAGTATAGTACTGACTAACTCGGAGTATATGACCGTAAATAACGTCCGCTTTTGCTTATATCACAAACTTGCCTTAACTAGAAATGATTGATTATAATGATTTATCATAGCAATACTTGTGTCTTTGTAATACCCTTAATATTCTAGTTGGTTTATTCAGACTCTTCAAGTGTCTACTTCGATGTAATCAAATAATTTTATTTAAGTGGTTTATGGTTGTATTTATCAACAAATTGAAGTCACACAAAGTTAAACCTTAAATACGACTACGTAAAAATCCACGACTGATATTAACCCTCGACCATTAGCGCGGCTTTTAGCCCCGTGAGTGGCGTGGTGTGGCACCCCATTCTTAAGTGGATTTTACTGCATATTGTTACCGCGAGTGAGTGAACCATGATAATACAAACACCGGCAAAATATGTGGAACAAAGAAAAATATCGCATTTTTTTCCATTTGATTTTTATGTTTGTTTGGTTTTATTATAAAACCATTTATTACACAACATTGTATTAGTAATCCTAAGGAAAATAAATATCATACAAGAAGTACAAAATATTTTCTTAAGTAACACACAGTAGGTACATTTTATAAGCACAACACTGAAATTTAGGTATACGAGTATGTAGGTACTCATTTTATACACAACTATCTAGCCCTTGATCCTTTTTAAAATAGGTTTTATACTATGTTATGGCATTAATGGCAAATAACACCACTCTGAACTAAATTCTGTTTTCATCCAGATGACACATAAATAATAATAATAATAATACATGACCGCAAGGAGGCATGGCAGAGAAAGGAGCTTCACGGACGCTTCTACCGGGTCCTACATGGGCCTGATGTAGATCTTTTAGCTTCCGTGGCCTGGCTGCGATTTAGTGACCTTTTCGGGGAAACCGAAGGTTTTGTCTTTGCAATTATGGACGAAGTTATGATGACAAACAACTACCGGAAATATATTGTGAAAGACGGCACTGTTGACATCTGTCGGGCATGTCACCGGCCGGGGGAATCCATCCGTCACATTATCTCCGGTTGTTCTAGTCTAGCTAACGGAGATTATTTGCATAGACACAACCTTGTAGCCAGGATTATCCATCAGCAACTTGCTCTGCAATACAATCTTGTGGAATTGGAAGTGCCTTAATATAAGTATGAGCCCGACCCAATTCTCGAAAATGGCAATGTCACGTTGTATTGGGATCGGTTTATCATCACTGACAGGGCTATTGTTACCAAAAAGCCGGACATAGTGGTGCTGGACACTAGAGCGTCGCGCAATGATTGTTGATATAGCGGTCCCCCATGACGAGAACCTCGTGAAGGCTGAGAGAGATAAGAAAAGTAAGTATCTTGATATCGCGAGATTGTCGACATGTGGGATGTGAATACAGCGATCATTGTGCCGATAGTCGTTACGGCCAATGGCATAATAGCCAAGAGCCTCGACAAACATCTGAGTAGGCTCTGGTTGAGCAGCTGGATCAAGGGCTTGACCCAGAAAGCGGTACTCCTGGACACGGCGCGTATCGTTAGGAGGTTCCTCTCTCAGGAGCCCTGACCACCGGTAGCTTGGACCCTGTTCCCGATACCGGGGGGCTATTATTTTTAAATGTGTTTTTATTGTATTTATATATATTATATTTATAAGCTAATATTTAAAAATGTAAAAAGTATGTACATAAATGAATAAAGGAAATAATAATAATATCTATTTTGTTGATGTTGTAACGATAGGTATTGATATTCTTTCATGGAGGCGTTAGACCGGGTGGTGCAATAAAACATTATAATATGCATAAGCTGCAAATACCATTCTAACGTGTAGCAGATGTACGTAACGTGTACATTTTCAGTCCTATACAGTTTTCGATGTTTAGATCAAACCTGAAAGAATGGTGGCAGTAAGTTGTAAATGAAATGTATAATATCAAGAGTCAATAAACTTAATTATTATTCAATGACAAGATTCCTAAATTTAGAGTAAGAACTATCAAAACAAAGATATTTAATATCTGCTTTTACAACTCATCTTTAAAAAAAAATATATATATACACAATTTTGGTGGTAAGGAAGAGTCAGTATTTAGGCTTTGGCAAGACTTTTGGCATTGGACTGCTGTCCACCATCATAATGTGACCGTGTGCAAGACGGTTCCACTTAAAAGTCATGCGAGTCATATAAAATCAACCTGGAAGTATTGTTTTGAATATTAATTGGAAGTACAATCATTGCATTCCATAGTAAATTAATATAATATCTGCAAGTTACACAAGACTTTCAATGTTAGCATTCATATTCGTGGCTATCAAAAAAAAATTTTTTTTCTTTTACTGATGCACCGCGCTCTCGAAGTCGGGTTTTTAGCTGCAGTATGGTATGATTTCCTCAATTATTAGTTAGTTCCACTGTTATTTGACTATTAGTTTTAAATGCAAAAGCGAAGTAAGCGAAGTTTTGTCGCTCGATTTTGACAGTTTGGTTTGTTTACTCTATTTCCTGTCGCGCTTCTGAGTTCAGCTTTGCGGATAGTTCCCTATAGTTTAAATCTTCTTTGAAATTTTGAGACAATTTTGCTTATGTCACTTAATTAATGGTTACTGAAATTTTATGAATTTTGGACACAATCCAAAATTCATATTTTTTTTAGTAACGTACTGAAAGTACGTACGTACGTATTTGAGAAGTTAAGGACTTCATTGTGCCCAACTTAACCCAAAGTGAGAGGGCCAGGGCTTTAGAAATGAGGAGAAATGACCAAACCTACAGAGTTATGTGCATATTCATCGTTTACCTGTTTCAAACATTTATTGCAGTTTCCTATGATCCAGAGAGACTTTGAGAAGTTTGAGACAAGGCAGAGAACAAGTTTTTCTGGCAGAAATAGTCGTTCCAATCAGTTTCGCGTTAGTAAAAACTCGTGTTTAAAGGCCGTTCAAGCTAGACATAAGCTGGAGGATGTTTGAGGTGCTTACGGTAAGAAGGAGGTTAAAAGAAGCTGGTTTTGGTTCGTTTGTGCTCGTCGGTCTAAATAGGTCTACCTACATATAATATGTTTTATTTATATATTTGTCTTATACTTACACATAATTACTTATACATACTTGACCCACTTATTATTTAAGTATTTTTTGTTTCCGTAAGTGTGTCCGTGGCATCAACAGTGGGCCCTATCAGAAAATCAGCGCAGCGTTATTTCTTTTTTGAATATCGCTGCAAATGCTGAGATAGGAGCCTTTTTGGCCATACACGGGGTTTTTATTTATTATTATTGTTTAATTTTTTGCTTATTTCTTGTGTCTCCTGTGCGGGTCATAAACAAATATTTTTTCTTTCTTTCTTCTTTTTCCTAAGGTCCAAAAATTGAGGTACACCACCGTAGAAACAAAAAATATTTTGCTTTACTAGGACACAAATGCCCTTCATTGTAATTGAAACAGAATCTGATGACCTTACCGCACAGTTCGTTGAAATCTAGCTTAGTTATTATTACAAAAGCTTTGCCATATTTGTGCACGAAATCCTAAAAAAACACAGAAATACCTAATATTTCACGCAATTCAACACAAATGGTTGTCATTACAAAAGCTTTTGGAGTGTATTTTGTAATTGAGGATGCCATATTTATGCAAGAAATCCTGAAAAAAACCACAATACCTAATATTTCACGCAATTCAATACAAACGGTTGTCATTACGAGTATTTATGTACATATTTCATAACTTGACATTGGTCGGTCAATTTGTGTATACTTCACAAAATATAGCTTGATCTCTGCGACATATGTCAAACTGACGTATACGTTATTGTTAGCCTGTCGAGCGCTATTGTTACTGTATTGATACTGACAGCTGTCGTAGAGATCAAGCTATCTTTTATGAAGTATAGATAGAGATGGGGCTTTTAAACGTCTTTTTAATTTTCGACCTGAGATGAGGACCTATCGAGTGAGTTTATTTTACTTGACTTAGGATTCGATTAAATATAAAATACTGGTATTCATTTATAATCCGAGTTGCCATTCGCCTTATTCACGACTAGATTATTGAAAATCTTTAACACTTCTACATTACTAATTACATAGGAATAAAGTCAATACATAATGAAAATTCAAAATAATTGCAATTTAAATAATAATTATACAGTCACGGTTTTAATACACACATCAGTAATAAACTAATAATAATCACTATTTGCCTGCCCTTTTCTATGTTATTTGGGGTCGGACAAACGCGTTTAGGATTCATCATCATCATTTCAGCCAAAAGACATCAACTGCTGGACATAGGCCTCCTTCAAGCGTCACCACACTGAACGACCCTGTGGTCCGTTTAGGATTAACTGTGAAAATAATCACAAACCCATAGCGCCATCATTGTTTAGCAGTCAATTGACACTTCATTGGTAATTAGATTGACAGTGAAACGTGCGTCGGAGAATAAGCACTTTAAAAATTCGAATCTAAGCTGAATATGTCTTAGGGATTATAGTTACGCACAGTCTTTGACGGCGCATTTACTGCGTCAACAAAGACTCTTGAAATCCGGCGTCCTAAGATTTATCTCGCTTCGAGTGATCGAGTTACATACGCGAGTCATCGATACCTGACTGTTAGTAATAGGAACAGAGAACTTGGTTCTAGACTGAGAACATCCCTCGATTCAAACTGACAAGCACAGACTACATTACATAGAACTGGAAAGCAATTAAATACTACATTTCTTTTCACGTTGATTTCTACCTTGTATAAATAGTGACCTTAATAAGCGGCATAATAGTAGTTTATGCAAGTTTCATATAATAGGGGTTATTAAAACACAAGCGTGGGTTTTAATAACCCCTATTATATTAGCTTATTTGATTACTGCCACGAACTGTATTATTATTTTTTCTTCAATCAAACTTTAAAAACGCTCCAGTACATGCATTTTTACGATATTTATATTCATAACTGGCAGTGAAGTATAAAATAAAATAATACCATAGCACCATTTTTTTTAAGATTGCTCGATTTTAGAAAAACAATAATATACCATTTACAATGAAAACTTGCCTAGTTTTGGTAATCATATGAATCATATTCATTGCAATAACCGGGCCCAAAAATCGTCATTTTTATCACTCTCTGACCTCTGATCAAAACTCTAACCAAGTTCCAGATGCCCTAGAAAGTTCAAATTTGGCATCCATATCGGTAGTTGGGTGAATACAAAGGAATAAATCAGAAATAAGTAATTTTTTATCATTGTATTATAATTTTTCAATTAATTGATTCTATTCAGAGAACACTTACTTACAGTGCCTGAAATGTAAGAATTTGAAATGAAAATTGATGACAGCCGGTCTTTATGTGGATTTTAATGTCTTCATGTGAATATATAGTACGAGTGGAATACCACCCTTAATTTTATAAC
This sequence comes from Anorthoa munda, assembly GCA_945859665.1. NCBI lineage: Eukaryota > Metazoa > Arthropoda > Insecta > Lepidoptera > Noctuidae > Anorthoa > Anorthoa munda. The sequence continues at coordinate 52,133,391 of OX243893.1, read as the reverse complement.
GAGTCAAGACCAAGTTTCAGATATGAAGTAATGTATAAGTTCACAGGGAACAATTCCCTATTAGCATTATTGGATAATGCTATTACTATCCGAAAATCACAAGGCCTTAGCCTTGACAGCGCTCTTCTCGACATAGATTCTTCTATATTTAGTAAAGGGCAGCTTACGTTGGTCTCTCTAGAGTTAAAACCTTAGATGGAGTCCATCTTATCAATTTAGAAAGTCAAATCAAGGCACAAGAGAGCTCCATTGTTGAGTACACTGCGCACGTTATGCCGCCCCGTCTTGGCCAAATTAAGTTTATATAGAAAACGCGGAAAAATAATCCGGATACTGTATGGGCAATCGGGAATTCACACGAGCATTGTAAAGGTACAAGAAAATATAGAAAATAACACAAAAATGACAATTATACGCCGTTAACGTAGGAAAATACAGTAAATTAACGAAAACCATTTGGTATTAATATTATTATGAATAAATACCTACTAATAATTTCTGTACAAAAAGTAATAATATCCCATCAAAAACATAAATGTGAAAAAGGGAGCCAAGTTAGCAAGAATATGCGCGGTTGTGTTTGACAAGTTCTGGAACTAGCCAAGACCTATCTTGAGCTACAATTTTCCTAAGTTATCTGCTTTATATAAATAATTCGACATTTCAAATTTAAGAAGTTATATTTTAAAATAGCAAATTTTGTTGTAGCATAAAAAGCAAGAAATTGTTTTAAAATTTATTTAAAATTTCTTTTAAGTTCTTGTAAATAATTTTCAGGATACAGAACTTGACACCCATTTGGACTTCAATTCTTTTGTCGGCGGCATAGTCAACAACCGTGCATATTCTTTCTCTTCTGTATAATGTGCTCTTTACTCCTTCCACCCCTCTCTACCTCAAGAATCGTTTTCAGTTTATCTGCGATTCCCACACGAAATCACTTAGGTCATCGGATAACCTGCGACTTAAAATGCCAATGCATTCCACTACTTTCTTAGATAAAGCTTTTACTGTCCAAGCTGCTCGTCTGTGGCATGCATTGCCAGACCCAATAAAACGCGCCCAGTCATTGCCTGTATTTAAAAGACTCGTAAAAGTACATTACCTGACACAGTGATTGTGATCGTTAGTCAAAAATTTCTTTCATTGCCTATATATATTAAGTATGTATGTATTTATGTATCTATTATATAACATATGTATGTATTTGTGTATCTATAATAATATTATTGTATATTTAAAGTAAATATTCGTAATGTTATGTGTTACACCAATGTCAACCCCATTTCATAACCAGTCTATCACTGTCCATTCGAGGTTGCCTGGAAGAGATCGCGGTATGCGATAAGGCCGCCCATTGTATGTATTTTAGTTTTAAGTTTCCTTTTCTATGTTTTAACTTGGTGTACCTACAATAAAGCATATATAAATAAATAAATAAATAAATATTCTTAGTATTGAACTGGGCTCCCAGTCTCACATTTATGTTTTTGATTGGATCTCCTTTACACCAAAATATCTTGTTCACTCTCTCCATCCAGTCTGTAATTTAACACTTCTTTTCTGTATTAATATAAACTACGGTTCTTAATAATAAATTACAATATAGCCTTAATAGACTAATAAGCAATTTAACTCTAACTTATTAATTTATTGTATAATGTTATGACTAAGAATAGTATCAATTTGCACTTTTATACAGTTCGGTAGCACTTTCTTAGAGTCTGTTCCTTTAAAAACACTTAGTTCACGTGTTACATGTTTAGCACAATATTGTTTGCTATTATTTTATCACTTATAACACACTTTTACTACACTAACTCAAATGGTTTAGTTCTCATTAGCCTACGCACTATGTCCGTGTTATCTAGAAGCTGGATTGCTTCTACATTCACATGTCGATGAAGTCTGTGTTCGTGGGCTTCAGAAAAGTTTTGAATAACGGTGATGACGAGTTTCATTTTAAGGTCGCGGTGAAGGTCGTCATTTCTGATGTACCATGGTGCATTAACAGCATCTCTGAGTACTTTATTTTGGAATTGTTGTATAATTTTAACATTGCTTTGTTTAGTACAGCCCCATAGTTGGATACCATACGTCCAAATTGGCATAAGAATATGCTTGTATATTATAATTTTATTGTGTATTGATAGACAGGATTTCATTCCGAGTAACCAATACATATTTTCGTATCGTATATCGAGTTCCTGTCTTTTATTTTTGACGTGAGATTTCCAACGCAACTTAGCGTCAAGAGTTATGCCAAGGTATTTGGCTGTATTTGCATATGGCACTTGCATGCCGTTTATATAGACGGTGGTAATCGCGGTGTTTATTAGTGAAGTCAATGTGAATCGACTTTGACTCATTCAGTTTGATCTTCCACTTTTGTGTCCAGTCGTAAACTTTGTTCCCAGCTAGTTGAACTTTTTCTACTGCTTCTTTGTGGTTTGAATCAATAGCCATAATAGCAGTATCATCAGCAAAGGTCGCTATGGTGTTGTTTCCAGCTCTGGGATATCACATGTGTATTATACATTTGTATATTTTACATTTGACAGCTCAAAAAATTATCATTTATTGATATGAACTAATGCGGTGTAGATTCGATTTCTTATAACAATCGAATTTATCAATGAAGAAATTTTAATAAATTTACCACATTTTTATTTTCTTTTTGTTTAACATTTTGTATTGTTATAATACACAATGAAGTGGTAAATATTAATAGTAGTAACAATGTATTTATTATTTGTAACATCAATCAGGGCAGGTAATAAAAAAAACGGGCTAAGTGCGAGTTGGACTCGCGCACGAAGGGTTCCGTACCAAAATCACAAAAAACAGAAAAAAAAATACATTTGTTGTATGGGAGCCCAACTTAAATTTTTATTTTAATCATCTTTTAGTATTTGTTGTTATAGCGGCAACAGAAAAACATCATATTTGTAAATTGCAATTGTCTAGCTATCACGGTTCATAAGATACAGCCTGGTGACAGACTGACAGGCAGACAGACAGACAGACGGATCGCGGAGACTTAGCAATAGGGTCCTGTTTTAGCCCTTAGGGTACGGAACCCTAAAAACATTCAATTGGTTTTTTATTTTTGCTCAATATTTTGTATTGTTTTCTAAACATCCCGTGGCGTTTTAAGGACTTTTGTGTATATAAATAAACCATTTAATCAATCAGGTAGATTTCTAAACCTTTTGTCATTTGTAAAATTTAAAAAGCGTCGTATTTTTTAACATTTCCTCCGTATTGTTAAAATTTTGCTAAGTGCTCATTGACATTTTTCATATGTTGAGTTCATTATTTGTATTCCTCCGTATTGATTGAATTCTTACGTTTTGTTGAATTAAGTTTATTGTTCCTCTTTGTAAGCTATAAACTTGCACTACACTAGGACAGTCAAGGGAGATTGTATTAAGGCCTCGTGACTATTTCGGATGTAGTTATGGTGGACTTCTTGAAAGCGGCTATGGACGTCAGATTCCAAGTAGGTCAGATTCCATGTACGTCATTTTCCAGCTAGGACATTTTCCAATTAGTGTAATACCTGTGTAACAAGTAAGAGCCCGTGTTGCAGCAGCTTTAGGTATTAGTACACCCATAGTGAGAAAATTACCAATGAAGTCTACGGCAGCAGTGGTATGGATCAGAATAAACTAACAAGCCCTAAGAAAAAATGTCTGCCCCGTACAGTGACGGCAGTTGACAGTTTTGAAGCTGATGCCATTCGTAGTCATGTATACGACTATATAAAACAGATTCAAACTCTCAACAAACTATTACAGTATTGACAAAGTAATGGCTTGTTCCGTGGTCAAAAATCTTCTTTGACAATGGTGTTTAAACAGATTGAGTTCATATTATAAAACATGTGATAAACGGACACTTAATTCAACGGCATGATATTGCTTTGTTTCGTTGATAGTTTTTGGACAAGTAATGAAAGGGTCTAGGGACTCTGGCCCCTGAGAGAATATTTGAATTTTCTAGTGTCGATTAATTGGCAACACATAATAAGGTAAGACGACAATTTTCAGCCCCCTACTTTGATCCGTCACTGAGCTACATAATGTCAAAAATTTTATTCTTGACCACAATTTTTTATATTTATTTTTCTCCTAAACTTTAACAGCTGAAGCAATGACATAAAATCACACTTAGGTAGATTGAGTAGGAGTATATTATCATATTTCTTTTATTTTTTTTATAATTTAATTCAAATAAATGTCAAGCTAATTAAATCAATGTAATTAAAGTAAAGGTAATTAATTTTTTCACACAAAAATAGTCAGTCATTGCAGAAAATAGAGTCAAAAACTAAATCTAAGTTAACCTTAAATTAAAGAAATAAAGTGAAATTAAATTAATGTATTAAAATGAAATTAAATTCAAGAATTAATTAATATTTCCATTAAAGTAAGGTTCCATTTTAATATTGTATGAACAATAAATTAATTATAGAAATATCTAACTTATTACAAAATAAAATTAATTGCATGGTTTATTTTAATTGTAAAATTATTTACATTTAAAATAAAAATTAAAACCATAATTTAAATCAAAAACAAAATCAAAATTATTATAATATTTATATTCGACCAATAATTTCAACGATAACAATATTAAACTGTTCAGGAACAGTGTTCCTGTTGGAATCAGCGCGTGTGTGTATGTGTTCATTGCGTGAGTTGTGTAGGTTGTGTGTAGTTCGTGTGTGTAGAGATGTGGATGTATGTATATATATATGTCTGTTAGTATAAATGTATGTAGGTGTTTTATTTGAGTTTTATTTGTTCAGCCAAAATGCCTCTGTTTCATCGTAATTGAGGCCGAGCAACCAGTTATTCCCAGAGGTCCACGATTCTATTGTTCCTCTTATCCCACCGGGTCCATGAAAAATTATAAAAATGTTTTATATGTTTCTTAAATGAATTCCCAACGGGTCCACGAGATATATCCAAAGTACAGTCAGTAAAAACAATTTATTGTAAGAAGGAGCAGCTTGTTGAAAACATAACAAAATAAAATGTGTCTTTTTAGTTAGATGTTGAACATAATAAGCATTTATTTATACCCAAACTACCAGGAAGCCAGAATCATGAAGAAGTCATAATATTTGCGGGTTCAGCCCCAGCAAATATTAATTCTTCATGATTTTTACCGGTAAAGACTAATTTAAGTAAGTACCAGGAGATTATAATCACGAGAAAGTATTTCCGAGGCTGAAACCATGAGATGTAAAAAGAGTACCGAGAGATTTTAGATTCTGACCTCCTGGTACTCCGTTAGTCTCTACCGCTTATGAGCCTCTAGCCCGCAAATACTTTTCATGATTCTGTTCTCCTGGTAGTTTGTGTATAAATGTTCAACATGTAACTAAAAAAGCAAAAGAGGAAGTTATATTTTTATTATTTTATTAAACTCTCAACTGATTTTAATCAAATTTTTGATTTTGACGTTCTATAAAAATAAACGTCCCAACACTAGAGTACCTACTGATCCGTAGGTGCATGAAATAAAATTTTCAATAATAAATTATTCCACTTATGGCACCTGCGAAAAATATCGGTAGGTGCCGTATGTGGAATACCTCAGGTGCCATTATGTATACTTTTTAATTGATATTTAAGTCTGATTATTGTGATTTATCATGTTTAATGGTGTCATCATCATCATTATCACCATTTCAGCCGAAAGACGTGCACTGCTGGACATAGGCCTCCTCCAGGTGTCGCCACATTGACTGATCCCGTGCGTCTCGCATCCAGCGCCTTTTCGCAACCTTAACCAGGTCATCGGGCCACCTAGTGGGAGGCCTTCCAACATATCGTCTTCCGGTTCGCGGTAATGGTATATTAAGCTTTACCTTTTTTTCCAAATATTGCCTGATTGTACATAAATAATATAACACAAGGTTTTCTTTCTAACTGTACAAAATTTGCTTAAAAATATTAATAATAATAAATAAATAATAATAAAATTTAATAATTCCTGTTTTGACCGGATCGGGCGAAACTCATCGGCCGAAACGCCTACTAAGCCTGATTTTTTAATGGTCATGACTATTCATGTGATACAGAAACAAAAATGTTTTTTCTTATACTCTTATGTATTCATTGTGATTTATTTCATAGAAATAGTAAACATTTATCCCTTAGCTAAGCTTCTATTGCTGACTGTATCAAACATTCTCATGGACCCATTCGAAAGAAAATATTTCATATTTTAAAATGTCGTGGACCCGTTGGGAAGTAAAGTATGAACTAAAATTTTTCGAGAACAATAGAATCGTGGACCTCTGGGAATAACCCGAGCAACCATGTCTGCAATGTAAAATACATTGCAGACATGGTTGCTCGGCCTCAATTGCATATAAAGTAACTCAGGCCGAAAATACCAAGGTGTCTGTTGATGGTATTGTATATCTTAGAACTAGCTATAAGGTAGTGACGACTAGCGAAAGTAGTTCTGTAGGATTCCACCGTAAACACCCTATGTTTCACTCTACCTGTTGGAGCTTCCAGCGGACGAACTAGATGTTTACGCAAAACACATTGAAGGACGTATAACAGACAGTATTTTACAATACACTGACTTTTTTCTTCAATCCTGAAATGATTGCATAAATAGGTTTATGTAGATATACTCACAACATAATGTTCCAAATATGAATGCAAAAATAATAAACTTCTCAATGATAAGTATGTTTTGGGTATAGAATATTTCAAATAGTTAAATAACTGTGATGAAGCAAATTTGAATAAATGGTTCTAATGAAAATGGTACTTTCGAACTGATCTGAAGCCGGAAGGTTGGCATCGGAATTCTGTAATAAAACAATGTACCCCAGTCGTGTTAAGGATTGTTAGAATTGCCATGAGAAGCCCTCTGGCTATAAATGATTTTCATGGTAAATTAAGGTACCAAAACTAAAAAAGCTTTTCACATGGAGAAAATAAAATTAATTATTTTATAGATTTTTTTTTCATATATTTGTGTATAGAGCTCGTAGCCGACTTATATGACACCGCTCCCACCCATCAAAATAATGTTCATTGAAATATGAGCCTCAAAAAAAAAATGTGGCTTCCTTTGTAGACATACTTTACATTGACAACACAAAGGACATGGCCAGAATTTGTATAGAGCTGTGCCCTAACAAAAAATATTCATGTACATTGACATACAGTACGTCGTATTAAAGCTTAGAGATATAGCTTTACAATAGTTTAAGTTTTATGATCAGAGAAGAAGCGAGAGACACTATAAAAAGGATAACATCCTGATAAGTTTAACGCTAGACTGCACCACAGACTAGATTGGACCAGTGCAGTGCGCGCGCGTAGAAACGTCAAAATGACTAGGACGTTCGGAAACAAACTCTGGAATATATTGTCGATGCATTCAGCATTATGACATGACACTTGGCAGCTCAAAAAATGGTGTCTGCGATAATCGTAAAACCTTAACTTTTATTTTAGAGGTATTTACCTTAGCAATACGTTCTTGCAGTTGTCGTTGTTTTATATTTTAATTTGACCTTGAGGCGTGCTTCACAAACAGTGTTTGTCTTACGCGTGTATCCAGACGCAAATGCATTGCATAGTAACCGCACATAAACAATTAACACACATATTTTTTGGAATTTTTTGTCGGCTGTTCTAGACAAATGTAATCGTTGCGGTTAATTTTTATTAATTTTACAAGTAATTTTCACATATTAATAATTACTGTACATTTATGCACTCTGATTGATTCGAAGGACAGAATCTGGCCATGTCCTTTTAGCAAAGGGTCCAAAATGTGATGTAAATGTGTTGGGTGCCAGTGTGGACACTGGCACCGTATTTGGGATAGGTCAAGGATACCCCAGTTTACCAAGTTGTCCCTACAGCGACCAAACTTTCTTTTTTTTTGGGTTGGAATTCATCCAATGACTTCTTCCGCTCTGGATGAAGCTGGAGGAAGTGTCAGACGTTTACTGTCTAAAACCCACCCGTATTCCTTCAGTTGCTTGAGCCAGAGCCACGGTAACTCTCTTTAAAATTTATCAGGGACGCAGGCCCTAGTGGAGCCCGTTAGTTATGCAGACATCTTGTTGAGGCGCGGGTGGAACATTACGCTCCGTCGACTTGAGCCTGGTCCTTATCGGACGGCGAGCTACCCATTACTCGCCGTCCGCAAGCCCGCGCCTCCGGGGCCCGCAACCGGTTCAAAGATTTGCAGACCGGCCATTGCAGTTCGTGTCCAGGTGGGAGATGCCAGAGCGGTGAAGTGTGGAGGAGTGGGATATCTGTTCCTCCACAGTTCACATCTCTGGTATGATGCGATGTTCTCTGAGGAGACTCTTAAAGCGCGCAAGTTGGATTTGGTGTCCGCATAGGGGGTGACGATGGTCTTGTTTCTGTTTCCCTTGTGAATTCGTCTAGAGTTCGGCAAGACGTTCCCCGCGTATCACGCAGCAAACGTCGGGTGGCGTTATTCCCGCCAGAGAATACAACATTGCAAGAGCGGTAGATTTGAAGGACTTCGTTACGTACGATACCCGTTCTGCGCTGTGTCAATAGTCATAGGCCGGTTGTAGGTGGTGATGTGCCACACTAACTGTAGGCGGCAAGTTTCAATTTTACTAACCCTACTTTTATTTTATTTTTAAACCTTCTTTTTGTCTTTAGGCAGTGAAACTTATAAGTCAGGGATCTTCTTGACTACTCAATATTCATCGACTACTCTTTTTCTTTTTTTTTTTTAACTCCTCGACAGCATCGAGACTTATTAATGAGCCCAAACTCGATTGCCTGCTGTATGTTGTAGGATCTGGTTAATCCCTAGGCTTTATTGGTTACTGCATAAGGTTAAGGTAGCCATATCACTCGATCTCAAGAACTGACTGACACAATTATTGCGTTGCGATGCGGCCCGACGCGACACTTACGCTATTTTGGCACAATTTTGCTGAGCATCATACAACAATCCCGTTTCATCGAAAGCGGCAATGGACGTCCGATTCCAAGTAGGTCAGATTCCATGTACGTCATTTTCCAGCTAGGACATTTTCCAACTAGGTCAGATTTTGAGTTAGTAATGGTTTGGTACACTTACTCACATTATATTCATCGCACCTAGTCTGCTAGACTTCTTTGGTGGCACAGACTCTATAGTCTAGAAATGACGACACTAAATGGGCGTAGTTACTTTTATTGGGAATAAATAAATATTTTTAGAGATATTTAAGTAAATATGGGGTTGGATCGCTTTAGCTAAAAGCCATTTTCAATTTTTTATTGTAAGTGGTTGCGCCGGTTAAGACGCAACGCAGATACGCGAATGGCTGGTTGCGAGAGATAGGAAGAGATAAGCGATTTTGGATCAAGTGAAGGTGACTCGCTAACAATAGGGTTAGGTAAAGCACAAATACCTGGGTTCGGACGTCTGAGAGTAGCTCCGCTGCCGCTATCGATGAGTGGTGTGAAGGAAAAAAGGCCCGCACAGGAGTTGCAGGCCAATATGAATGCTGCTGGTTGACGTCTGTCCGCCTGTCATGGTTGTCACTTCAAAAATACGCAGGTGGGGTGTGGCGGTCTCGCTCACACCCTATACCAAGGCATTGAGCCGGAAAGGATAATGAGGGTGGGACACGATTCCAGCCAAACATCTCGCGTTTCTCTTCCTACCCGCAAGCACCTCACAAACACAACCGACGTTAGGCGCAAACACTAAGCTTATATTGAATTTCGCAGTAACGATCCAACATGGCAAATTTTTATGTAATTAAGTAGCAAGAAAAAGAATCCATTGCAAGTTAAAAGAATGGAAAATAATTACTTTTTAAGCGTAAAGAAAATAGAAAAAAAAATATAGGAAACAGGATTTTTTTACTAGTATGGTGAAATATAATTGATAAAAAGTTAATAGTAATTTTTTTTTTTATTTAACTATTTTATTATATAAATACTTAATTACATAACTATTTGCCATGTTGGATATTAATAATTGAAAATGTCTTTTAGTAAAAGCGATCCAACCCCATATTTAATTAAATATCTCTAAAAATTATTATTTATTCCCAATAAAAGTAACTACGTCCATTTAATATCATAATTTCTAGACTATAGAGTCCGTGTCACCAATGAAGTCTAGCAGACGTGGTGCGATGAATATGTTGTGAGTATAAGTGTACCAAAAACTCAAAATCTGACCTAGTTGGAAAAAGTCCTAGCAGGAAAATGACGTACATGGAATCTGACCTACTTGGAATCTGACGTCCATTGCCGCTTTCGTTTCATCTGTAATTTTTTCTTAGCTTAAAGCGAAGTGCACATTCAATTTGTCATTTTTAACATCTCCAATGTGCACTCATCTGTCATAATTAGCGAAATAATAGACAAACACCAGATACAGGTGTCGCCACAGGGATACCCCGGATTACATTAAATTTGATTAAAGGAAATAGCAATAGCCTAATGGCAGCAGATTTAATTAATTTTAGAGCTGTTCCTAAGTCAAATGCACTCCGAATTGAAATAGGTTGATTGCAGTGAATGTTGAAAATTATCGTTCCACGCAGCGGCACGGCCGCTAATCTGAATAATCCGTTTTAACTTCCCTTTCAATCCGTTTGTTAATTTTTCTACATTATAAGGATGTGACTTGAATAAAGTTCCAATAAGGCGGGGAGGTGAATAAGAATGACGTCTTATCATACTGGTGCGGGTAAACGAGCGAGATCGATGATCAGCAGTGCAGCTCGAAACCGAAGGCCCTCTGTTCCGCGCTCAATTACCTCCCAAGTACCAAAGTAGAGTTGTGATAAATTCATGTCGTGACCTGCATCAACAAACTCAGGTATACTTTGCGAATTTTATCTCTTCTTTTATCCTATTTGCCTGAACAGCTTGTACAGAAAATATTGAAGTGACACGTTTCAAATATAAAAAGATTAAAAATTTATTTATTTTGGCAAGAACTCATTTGCATATTATGTCTTTGAGAAAAACAGACGTTTTGCATGAAAAATCTAGAAAAATCATCGAGTCTTTGAAAATTTATTAGACATAGATAACAAAATAAAATACTTAAGTGTGTAAGTATTTTATTTTTATTTTGTTACACGAGTATTATTAATGTTCCAACTGCTGGGACACAGGCCTCCTCTCTGTGAGAGGGAATGTGCCGTAATCCACCACGCGGGCCCAGTGCGTGTTGGTGGATGTCACATGTCTTAGAATTTTTGGTTCTAGGACATGCGGGTTTCCTTTTCTTTACTCTATTTATATTAATTATATTTCCATTGACCTTCTCACATCCTACCATCTATACGCTGATGATTTGCAAATATATTCTCAAGCTTCGGTAGATGAATTGTCTGAGGCAGTTAATATGGTTAATAAATATTTAGGTCGTATTTCTGAGTGGAGTTTGGCCAATGGTCTCAGGGTTAATCCTGCGAAGATTCAAGTCATTGTTGTCGGCAGTCCTAGGTTGTGCTCAAGAATTAACTGGTCGCAGATCCCCCGGATTGTTTTTGATAGCTCAGCTATTCCATACAGCAACTCAGTGAAATACCTGGGTATTTTTGTTGACAAAGACTTTTCGTGGGGTCCTCAGCTGCAGGAGGTTAGCCGCAAGGTGTTTGCGTCTGCGGGGTCTTTGCGCAGTCTGCGCTCTTCCTTCCAACTGCCACCAAAAATGCGCTTACCCAATCTATCCTTCGTCCAGTCCTCGATTATGCAGATGTCAGTTATTTAGATCTAACTGAAGTGCAGCTAGATAAGCTTGAGAGACTCCAAAACTTGGATTGGCATTGGATTCATATTTGGTTTACGCAAATATGACCATGTTTCCGAATTTCGTATTAAGCTGAAGTGGATGCCAAGCCGCCTTCGCCGGAATGCCCACATTTTATCTTTACTCAACAGTGTTTTGTTTATTCCTATAAACGCTTCTTATCTCAAAGACCGCTTTAAGTTCCTTCATGACAAACATTCTAGACACTAGACTCTTGAGATCATCGGCGAATTTGAGACTTGATGCCTGCTCATTATACTAAGTTCTACAAAAAATCGTTCACGATCCAGGCTGTGCAATTGTGGAATGAGTTGCCGATGTCAGAAAGGCAAGCCCAGTCACTAGCATCTTTTGAAAATATTGTTAAGAACCATTTCCTTTCACTTTAATGCTTTTCTTTTTCTATCTAATTTCTTCTATCATTGTTCAACCCTTCTTAGAATTTTTGTAACATGTAATATTATGTTTATTTGTAAGTTTAAGTATACATTTTTTTTTTCTTTTTTTTTTATATTCGTAGGCTCGCGCTTGACCACTATCTCACCTGATGGTAAGCGATGATGTGGTCGACGATGTAAGGTTGCTTAAGGACTCCATACTAATTTATATAACTATATCATTTTTATGTATTAATATTTTTTTATGTGGCAGTACACCGTAGACTACCCCTGGTTTTTTTTAAGTTCTTTAACTCCATCTAAAGGTTGTCTGGTAGATATCGCTGTCAGCGCAAAGACCTCCACCAGACACATATAGAATACTAGCTGTTGACCGCGGCTTCGCTCCCGTGGACCCCGTGGACACGTGGCCGTTTTCGGGATTAAAAATTAGCCTATGTCACTCAGGAATAATTCAGCTTTCTATTGGTGAAAGAATTTTTTAAATCGGTCCAGTAGATTCGGAGCCTATTCGGTACAAACTGTTTGTTTGTACCGAATAGGCTCCGAAACTAAACAAACAAACAAAAAAATATTTCCTCTTCATAATATTATATTAGTATAGATATGTTTAATTCCTTTTTTTTGGACAATAAAGAGTATTCTATTCTATTATATAATTAGTGTCACTGCTACTAAGCTTATTTTTATTATTGTATTCAATTAGATCTGATCTCGTGGTGCGTGTATAAGGCTGATACGAACAAGATTCGAGTTCAAATCCTGCGTCGAGGATAGATTGTTATGCTTTCAATTTACAATCTATTCAATAAGTATTTCTTGTATAATTGTAAATAACTAAAGAAGGACACATTCTTCAAGTATAACATTTCTAAATTGGTAATATTTTCGCCCAACTTGTAATAAGCGGATAGTTGAAAGACAAATATGCGTATTCATTATAAAACTGGTAGTCAAATGTTACTTAGGTTAAGGGTGGGAAAATAAAACCGGCCAAGTGCGAGTCGTACTCGCACACGAAGGGTTCCGTACCATTATCGCAAAACACTGCATAAAAATCACGTTTGTTGTATGGGAGCCCCCCTTAATTTATTTTATTTTAATTTATTCATTATTATTTTTTTAAGGTAAATATACAACTAAACATTCTGTGAATATTTCAAGCGTCTACCTGTTGCCGTTATTGATATCGAGCAAAAAACGGCAAAAATATCACGTTTGTTGTATGGGAGCCCCCCTTTAATATTTATTTTATACTGTTTTTAGTATTTGTTGTTATAGCGGCAACAGAAATACATCATCTGTGAAAATTTCAACTGTCTAGCTATCACGGTTCATGAGATACAGCCTGGAGACAGACAGACGGACAGACAGACAGACAGACAGACAGACGGATCGCGAAGTCTTAGTAATAGGGTCCCGTTTTTACCCTTTGGGTACGGAACCCTAAAAATGAACCGTGACAATGGAGCTAATGCCAGTCTACGCACAATAGCAGTAACAACGCGCGAACATTTTGTATCTTGACAAACTAAATTGTGAAAAACAAAGTATACATCAAAAAATTATTAAAAAAATATTTTATAATTTTATTATGACGTCTTAATTGAAAAAAATCTATCTGCAAGAGGAGAATGTTGGCATCAGAGAGATTGCTAGGAGACTTAATAATAATATAGCAGTAAGTGTACTTTTCTGATTTTATACTTCGTTTTTATACCTAGCTTTTTCTTATGCCGTGATGTAAGCAAACATAGTTTTTTATATACTTAAACATAAAGTGACACCTGTTTCATTTCTTTGTTTCAGAGAAATACAGTCAGATTGTTTACTGACGTGCAGAACTAGCGGTTGAATAACTCTGGGTTACTGGGGCTGGATAATGGATATCTTCCATGGGTGTGGATCTGTACTGCAGAATACCACATTTCTGCAGTACCAAATCTTTTAGTCTATTTACGTTTTATAATACTATACACACCTTTTTATCTTTTGAAATTGTATGAACTCATGTGACTCACTTTTATGTATTCTCTGATACGGATAGCACCTGAAAAGCAGACTTTTAGTTATCTCCGATTGTTTTAACATCCACAACTTATTTTATACTGCTAATTTCGCTTAGAATACTTTATACTCTGACATTTTCATCTGAACTGACATCTGTCTGCCATTTTCGTAGCCATAAACAAAACATACCATAGACACTTCTTCTTCTCGACCTTCTACAAATCTGATTGTACATTACAATCTTCAAAATAAGGGCAGCTGCATACAGACCCCTCTGTAAACCGTTTTTATTCGTTCTGGTCATGATTACTGATAATTGAGATTTGAATTTGAAATTGAAAACGAGGAAAAACGAACGTTAGTTTTTTAGTTGGGTTTTGGCAGTGAACGCCGAAAGTCAAATTATTTCCTAGAATTATCAAGGGTATTTTCTTATCTGCAAACCCTTTTATGCTATAATATATCAAGTTTGTGTATGAGTGCTAAAAATATCTAAAGATAATAAATAAATAGCATTTGGACTCTTAAGTGAACTTTTTTACTGATAATATAAATCGATGTGCCAGTCCAGTACGTGGTAAAAGAGCTGCAGCAGACAAGTCTACAGCATCAGGCACGGCCAGAGCGCGCCCGCCTGCAGCACGCGCAGGTTGCGCACGCCGTTCACGTCGGCCCACTGCTCACGGTAGTGTTCCACCAGTCGTCCCGTCGTGCCGTAACTTGCCGCGCTGGTGTGGTTGCCCATTCGCCAGCTCGGAGTAGGCGGGCGCTTGCATCAACGGCCACAGCGGAACCCATAGTTAGACGTGCAGGGGTGGCGCGTCGTATGATGCCGACCTTTAGTTCTTTAACCCTTATCATTTTATTTTATTTTAAACTTAACTTATGTTTACGTCTTTAGAGCTAATCGCAACGTCACAGGCAACTGGTGAACTTATAGAAGTTGGTGGCCGAATTAATAGTCACCAGTTAGTTTGGAAATATAACGTGCCACTTGCAACGAAATATAGATAGAGATGGTGCTCCACTTCGCTATTAAGAAAGCGTCTCCTCCCGCAGTCAACAATACTTACGTATTAGTGTGTGTTAAATAAACTGTTGTTATCATAATTTTTAAGGAAGTGTTTCGTACAATAAATAAGCAGGTTTTTTTACGATCATAATCTTATTTAAAACTAAAAATACTTATACAAAAATATAAATTAGGTAAACCATCAAAGTATTTAGTGCTATTTTCACTTTAATTTTATAAGTAGATAAGGCAGGTTAATAGGATGTCATTTTTATAAAATGTAATTATTTCATATTTCTAAACATATAACATGTTCATTTACTACATTAAACTCTTTGTAAAGTATGTAACAGATCAATAACCTACTTTTAAAATAAAAATGGGTATTTTATAGGCATTATTAAAACGAAGAAACTGTTTTTGTCGCGTTAACAATTTAAATAAATAAAAAATCATGCTTATCATAAGTATTTTAGTATTCTAACTTCTTTTATATGTTTCAGCTTTAAATATAATAATATGAAAAGTAATTATTTTTGTTAGGTAATATTATTATAAATAAATATTAATTACTTAATATTTATATTGAATTAAATCGTTATCATAATGATTATTGTTTTTTATTTTAGTTGTTATTTGAATTTAAATAGTTTATTTAAATTAACTATTTTATATTATATCAAAAATATTTTGAATTCAAAAAACATAATTGAATATCGTAAACTTAAATAACAAGAAGGGAAGGGTTAGTTTTGAACTCGCAACCATGTTGACATAGTAGCACTGTATTTTATAATATTTGCCTACCTTGAAGAAGTCGTTCTAGTTCGATAAACTCAAAAGAATCGAATAATACTTATCTACTGCTAATTGCAGAAGGTTTAAGGTTTAGTTGGTCAACTAACGGCAGGGTGGTCAGGTAACAGCTATTACCGACTGTAAGTGGAGCCATCTATGTTTTACGTTGTAATCATGTCATCCACATGTAAAACCCAGTAGTTTCACCCCGTACCAAGAACAGCCGTAACAAAATAAATGCCAGTCGATTACGAAAAGCTAGGTTATGGGCAAATACCCAGATTTTCGGTTTTAGACGAGTATAGTAAAAAACCTTTTTTCCGACATCCGTAAAAAAACACTACAAAGCTAAAAATAACTTTCTTTTCCGGAGTCGGTCTCGAAAAACGTTAAACAATAGGTAACAAAGACACAGACTTCGGAAAAGAAAATAATTTTTCGTTATATAGTGTTTTTTTGTTTTGAAAGTTGTTTCGATTTTTTTGTTAAAAAGTTTTTTTACACTGTATACAACCGAAAAACTGGCATTTTGCCCATAACTTAGCTTTTCTTAATCGAATGGCATTCATTTTATTAACGCGAGTGCACTCCGGCTTTGCACCTACTCTGAACTTCACAGAAGTTAATCCGCTTTTTGTTTAAAGTTTCTGTTGCGACGTCGTCAGGATTTGGAAACCGTCAACTTTCAGCTTGTATTTAAATTAAAATAATTAATGTGCATTCTTATACGTCGGAAGATAAAGTCATACTTAATCTTCTTGAGGTTTAAGACTTGGTATAAAGTAAATGCTTTGAATACTGATGGGTTACATACGCTGGCAAAGAGTTCCTTAATATTGCTTTGCGGCAAATGCATGTGGAAGAGAAGCGCCTAGTATAAATTCGGGATGTCAACTAAGCTTTGTATACTAGCTGTCCGCCGCGGCTACCTACCTACCCATCTACCCTACCTATCCTACACTACCTACCCTGCCTACCCTGCCTACCTGACCTACCCTACTTATAAGTGTATCTACTTATATAAAAGTGTATTATTTTTTAGTTGATAATTTTCTTTTAGACGATATAAATAAAAATAAATTGTGAACCTACACAAAAAAAAAACCAAAAAAAGAATTCCTTCACATAAAATTCCTCACAAAATCATGTGCTTTTTTTGCTTTTTTTGTGCAAGGAACAAGCAGCTAGTGCATGTAGGCACTATATGCTACAAAACAACTAAAAAAGCAAAAAATGCTATAATAAAGTATAAATTGTTAGATATGTTTCAATATTATGTGGAGCCACTGTAGAGTTGAGCGCAACTCTATAGAAAATAAAAAAGTTCACCCGGACCAAGGTTGACAACTCGTCATCTGTGACGAAGCTTTTATCTGGATAGTATGCCCACGACCTCGCAATTTATATATAGTCGATAGTCTTCACACTTTGTATAATTATAATCAAGCTGCCACAGAATCGCTTTTTCTAAACCGTGTCGTTAAGCGGATGTATAATTTAAAATGTGCTTTAGGCTTACTTTATGCCATATGCGTACTATTTGTGTTGATTATTATTATTCTTTAGAGTTGTCATCATAACTGATTTTCAACACACTCTTGAAAACTGGGTCTTATAGCATAAGATCCCACTGTGAATATCTAAAGGTTTTATTGTTTTTGATTATACTTAACTTTCATGAATGACACCTATTTGATATAAGAATAGATTTCTGCAGGCTTGACTGAAAATATCTAAACGCAATTACCATTAATTAAATAAATTGCCCCATTTACAAGTTTATTAAGCGAATCCAACATCATTTGAAAGAAGGTAATGTAGAAAATAGGAAAACATAAGATTGCCAGCTCTTAGTTAGCCGCAATCTGTGTGCCGTTAACATGACGTCTAGCTACAGTTAGACGATCTTGCATATGCACCCACGATACAGGAGAAATACAGGGCAAACTTTAAAAAAAACAAAAATATGTTTTTCGCGACTGCGATCTACTATGGCTCCGGAGGAACCCATAAAGGCGTTTTCAGGCGAGAGTCGACAAAACAGGCGGTCAGACGTGACATTTCTCTATGAACGCTTGCCGTATAGATACGATGCAACTGTCGATTACGCGGCCGATAAATCGGTCTACTTCGGAACAATGAGGACTATTTGTCAATAAAGAAATGTTTTGAGGTTTCGACTCGAACCGACAGGATTATGTTGTGCGAGCGGAGAGGTCAAATAATCACAACTGAGTCACTGGATTCATTATTTTCTGGGCAAAAACCGCTATCAAAGCATTTCTTGCAGAATATTCAAAAGTACAACAGGGTGTTCATTACATACGACGGTCATTCTCCAATTAGGCGTTCTTTGCCTAATTACCGTAACCTTTTTTATTTTTCACGGATTTGACTAAAACACATAAAAATATGAAACACAACAAATATACGAATCCAATAATTAATAAGGCATTTAACAATTAATGGTGGTTTTCTAGTTAATGAGACTTAAAAAAATTATGAGTATGGTAATTAGATAAGTTTAATATTGAATACAACGGTAATTAGAAAATATAATCAAGTCTATGTAAAATATTAAAAATATACTTGTGTACAAATTATTAATGTGTAATATTATTCACACATTAATAATTTGTACACAAGTATATAATTATATTTAAAGCAATAGAATTAACGAAGTCCCTCATAACCATCCGTTAATTTTATATTTCAGCCTTAATGCTTCGTGTACTTTTCTTTTGCCCTTTTAAACTCCTTTATTTTTGTTCTCGTATATGACATTTTTTTATTTGTTTTATATACATGTCTTCTTAGTAACAATAAGGATGAGATTTTTTTACGTTTCGGTTTCTCGACAATTCTTTTAGAAGATTTGCTATGATACTCTTTTATTGTAATTTTTTGAGCGCAGCGAGTATGACAAATCATTGACAGAGTTTCAAGAGGATTTGTTATATTGTTATCAAGCACATCTATATCTACGACCACTTCTTTCTCAATTAATTCCAATTTTCCCTTTTGTCTTTTATAGTAAACCCTCCTCCTTTTCCTCCTTTTTTGAGTCTTTTTCCAGATATAAGTATATTTTTATCTCTTTTTCTTTTATTATACCTTTCTTTCTTTTTTCTTTCGATTGTTAATACAAAACAGGGTTATTTTTAATTTGTTCTTGGCGTTGTCGTGCGGCGAGTCTTCTATTTTCTTTAACTTCCTCTTTGGCTTATTTAGGTTTTCCCATCCTAAAATGTAATAACTTGATGAATGGTCAGCAAATAGTATAGACGTATTTATGGATGATAATAATATTCTACGAAAACCGCAGGCAAACTTTCCATTTGTACAACTTTGTGGCTACAGTTAGTAAACAAACTGTATAAATTTTTCATACAACGGTAATTATAAACACATGGTAATAATAAATAAATAAATTATAAAAAGATAGATTTTCTTAAAAATTTCGAAAACCGACACAGTATGCAAATACTAGTTTATTACAACGTAAGGAGACCAAAGTACTGTCTCCATTTACATGATCAACTAGGGTTTAACTTAAAAAATCAAGTATTAAAATAAGTACAACGGTAATTAGAAAAGTTTTTAACCAAGGCTAAGGTAATTATATACTCACGTACTTCATTGGCGGTACACTAACGTTAGAGACATGCAACTATACTGATGGGCCGCGGCACACACTGAGGAGACGTGACGCATACGGTAGTAATGTGCCAAATACTGTTTTTTAACATTAATCCTTCGAGCCGTTTCTGCAGCACTGGTACCACGATGGAACTCATACTTGTAAATAACGCGATATTTCAAGTTTTCCATTTTGTAAACTGATTGGCGCAAAGAAAAAACCAAAAGAGGAAAAAACAAATGAATTACGGTTTTCCATACACAAAAGCATGAGTAAATAGGAGTATAAATTTAAAATTGGCATTCCAAACCAAACAGGAGATATTTGAGATCAAAGTAAGCCAGTACGACATAACGCCAATTTCATAGGTAAGGACCTAATACTTCAAGTATGTACCAACGTCTGTATCAACACAGGATCACGATTTTTTTATTCATTTGCGGGGTTGGCATAGGTTTGAGTTACTGTACGGTACCCAACGTGACAGGTTTTTGCCTGTCGCCGTATAATAGGCGCTGACTATTACATATCCTGAGGGATAGGCAGGTTTCTTTACGATTTTTCTCACGTTAGGGAACGTATTATTATATATATAAATAATTATATAGATTATTATCAATGTTGTATCAAGCTTAAAACAAGTAATAGAAGAAATAACCCTTAATATAATCATAACATCATTGAGGTAATAATTTACTACGCACATCTCATCGCTCTTTATTTTTCGCGACATCTTAATTGCAGTGACAAGTTAATAAAATACGTAACCTTGGATGAAGAAACGTTGTCTCAAGTAGAAAACCCTAGGCTATTTAAATTTTAATTTACTAGATAAGTCAAAATTCAAAAGTAAATTGCAAGTAGGTAAGATAATAAAATTATAAGAAAATTGTACACATAGGAATTATTAAACTTAAAATTACAAAAATTTTGTAAGTAGTACAGTCAAACAGTACTTGCTGAAAGTACCTACTTAACAAAATGAGGATATAACATTAAATTGAAATGACTTGCTTTGACCGGACCTACCTACGCGAAATTTAACATTTTATATAACCCGCTCTGAATTTGGATCAAAGTTCATCCGATGTGCAGTAGTTTTGCGCAACATACACATGAACATGAAACTGAAATGATCTTAAAAAAATCTTGCTATTTAGTTTGAGCCTTAGGTTACTAGCTAAAAACTGAAGTCTTATTTCAGCTTTGTTTCAACTGGAGATGCTTCATGCTTTACCAGTTCGATACTCTTTCCAAGTAAGTACGCCTATGCTTACAAAAATAAAGTGTACTTTGTGCATTACAAGCAATATGGCTGGTCAACAATCTTTTTACGATTGTTATTCATTGTTCATTTTTGTGTGAGTATTATTTTCTTTTATTTGATATTTTAGTATGCATAGACCGAAAGAATGCTGACTCTAATCTGCGTAGTCTATTCACTCAAATGTCTACCGTGACTATTGACTTCGTATCTAAAGTACCCTTATAACGAACAAATTAAAGTTGCGTGTTGAGGAAAACCTCGTTGAACTGAATGAAGTGTCGTGCTTATACTTTTAGCGGGCATTTAATAATGAAACTCGACGTAATGCGCTCATTAATCATTACGAAGTACCGCGAAGAGTCTACGTCATAAAGTTCGCACAAAAAACTTGCTCTATGTAAGTCATCCAGTAAACTTTTGGGTTACGTAGGTACCTACTTATTTAACTTAGAAGTCCACAGAAGGCCACTGGAACTTCTCAATGATAAGTATGTTATAGGTATACGATATCTCGAGAAGCTAAACGGCTGTTATGACGCTAATTTAAACAAATGTTTCTAATGAAAATGGTACCATCGAACTGATCTAATGATGATGGCGCTGCTAGGCACTGGAACTCTGTAATAAAAGGATGTATCCCAGTTGCGTTTAGACTTATTAGATTCATTATGAGAAGTGCTCTGGCCATAAATTATGTTCGTGGTAATATAAGGTACCTATATACCATACCTACCATGTACTTACATGCGTTGTATGTAAGGATCGTAGCAGGTGGCGTTCTGTAGTTTCTGCCTACCCCCATGGGCAAAAGGCGTGAGTTTATGTATGTATGTATAAGGTACCTACCAAAACTAAAACTTAAAGGCTTCCGAAACGAACATTAATTTTCAGTATTCATTGATAATCCCACTTTTTCACTTTCCAACAGAAGCTTTTCTAACATACGAGTATCTTGTAAGCTACTTGGTATTTTTTTAGGGTTCCGTACCCAAAGGGTTAAAACGGGACCCTATTACTAAGACTTCGCGATCCGTCTGTCTGTCTGTCTGTCCGTCTGTCACCAGGCTGCATCTCATGAACCGTGATAGCTAGACAGTTGAAATTTTCACAGATGATGTAAAGTGTCTTTCAACAAGGACGGGTCGATGTTAAAATTGAATAAAACAAGATGTGTGTGAGATATTAATGAAATTTATTTTTTATTTAAAATGCCCATTTATGCCATTATGGATGGAATATGACATCGTTCAAATGTTCGCCGCGGCTTCGTATGGTGGCACGAAACCGAGAGATCCAATTTTTAATGACTCTGCTGCATAGATCCATCAATTTTGGACCGATTTTAAAAAATCTTTTTAAAAGTTTCTAATGGCGGGCAAAAGATAGAGAGTGAATGTTTCGACTTGTAAGTATGAATAACCCAAGGCTGATTAAGATATTCGCGGCTTTGTGTTTTTTTTTTTTTTTAATTACTTTGTCTCACTCAGTGAGCAAAATCGCATTTTGCTCACTGATTTCAGGCAGCAAAACCTACATGTTTGAGCTACTGAAGAGAAAATTTTTTTTTTTTGCAATGCTCGTCGTGGCATTCATGGCAATGTTTTGCCATACCGCTTGTTTGCTTCATCATTTTTTCCCCAGAATATCAGTGGATATTGTAGAGTATCGTAAGAACGATGATTATCTTGAATCGTGTACACCGCGTTATCTCTGCGTCGAATCCGTATATCTCATCGTTCACATAATTATGTCGCTAATCATAACTACTGCAACTTCATTAACTGTTGGTGCATTGTATCAGCCCGCATACTCTCCAGAAGGAACTTTACTTTGATAACGATCAGGTAGTTTTCATTTTGCAGTCTTTTGTTAACTATCAACTGCCAAATGTTTACAACGGTTTCTGAATAGTGAAACGCGTTTTTCTTAGTTGTGAAATTCAATTGAACGTAAATTAAGGACTTATGTATGAGATACCTAATTTGACATGACTTTGACTACATAAACTCACTTTGATCAGAAACGCAAAAAACTTAAGTGACAGAAGATTATGCTTAAATCGCAATCAACAAATACTAAACTTCGAATACTCAATTCAGAAATCGGCCGCTAATGCTTAATTAAGAACTACACAAGCACGGGTCAATCGGTCCGTGTCTTATATGCAGGGGGACTTGGTCCCCATGCAATATTTTAGACATTCGTTACAAATTGTCTGAAGCTAGGCAATCTGACCCCAATCTAGCTAAGGGGGAAAGGCAGTCGCTCTCTGCAAAATAATGATACTAAGCTGCATCTGGTTAGAGCACATGGTGCGGCACCGCAGCGCATCGTGTGACATGCCACAGATATTTCTATGGACGACGCAGCGACACCGCTCCAGCGCAGCGCTGCCGCCGCAACGCATCCCCCAACACTAGTCTAGAAGCCAGTTCCAATATAGTTGCGAAGACGGTAGGCAGGTTGATCTAAATAGTAACAAAAAACAAACGAAACTAATTGGTCAACTACGACTTACTAATATGTACTTCGTATTTACTATCTTTTTAGAGAAAGAACTATGAATTAAGATAGCGATGAAAATGTTAGACACTAACATGAACTCGAAGAAATTTTATCATTGAGTAGATATTTTATTTGGCACATTTTAGTAACTGAGGTGCCCAATTTCATCGACAGGAGTAATGAAATACTTTATTTAATAAAAAATTTAATTAAAAAAATCAAAATACCCGACTGCTTAAAAAGCGAACTAAAAAGACGTAAACAAGAAGAAAATCATGAGAAAAGAAAATCATGCTGTGCAGTCGGAGGATACATATTCACGAGCTGGCTGACCAAAACCAGATGTATCCTCCGACTGCACAGATTGATTTTCTTTTCTCAAAATTCTCATTCGTCAAAATTTCAGAATGTTTTTGGGTTTGGTTTGTGGGTTTGACCAATTTGCGTTTGAAACTTTAAATTGGTTTTGTTAGTGAGTGCAAGTAACGGGTGTCATTACTCCTTTTAGCAAAAGTTGAATCTTTCATTCTTTTATTTATATATGTACACACAAAATATCTAACAGAGTAAAGAAATAATACGGATAGAAGAGAACAAAGGTACTGATCTTTTGCAGACGTGTGACCATAAAGTTAAATGAAGACGGAGATAAATGAAGTGGGAAAAAAAGAAGGAAACTTAAAATAGACTAACAACTTAGCTAAATATAAATTATACTTAAATTACACATTATATTGAAAATAAAAATACATACATATAATAAATATATATGTCGCAGCGGGGCGTTATATTCTTGCAAAGGTGAGACGGTACTTCACTCCAGAACAGTTGCTGAACTTGTACCAAGCGCATGTTCGGTCATGCATGGAGTACTGTTCTCATCTCTGGGACGGATCTGCCAAGTACCGGCTGGATGCACTAGAGTCGAACGAAAAACAGGCCAAGAAGTTTATCGGCAATGAGATACTGGTCGAGTCTAGGCTCCAGAGCCTTGAACATCGTCGCCAAGTTGCCAGTCTGTCGGTTTTTATCGGTTACATTTCGTGGAGTGTGCGATGGAATTGCATGAACTAATTCCTCCCAGCCCGTTCCATCATCGGACTACAAGACGTACAGCGATGCGTCATCGGTACACGGTGGACATCCCACCCATACACACCAAACGCTTTGAGAATACTTTCATTATGCGTAAAACTAAGGAGTGGAATACCCTGCCAGAGTCTGTATTTCCTGATAGCTACAACCTGGGAGTCTTTAAGTCAAGAGTGAATAGGTTTCTTCTAGGCGAGCGTGCTACATCGTCGACCACAACATCACTTACCATCAGGTGAGATAGTGGTCAAGCGCGAGCCTATCATTAATAAAAAAATGGTTCTTCCCATAGCTTTGCAATAATAAATTAATAATGTATAATTAATGGGAACCAATCACATTTCGGAATTTTTGTTGTTCGAATTTCATTTTACCGAAAACTATTGACCGACGTCTTCTTTGATTTATGAATTATTTGACATATTTTCAGATCATCGAGGAATCATGTGGCATATGTATTATTTTGCCGATTTAGAAAATTACTTTATGCTTTTTTGGTCGAAGCCTCTTTCGAACTTTTTTCACATGCTTGTTAACTTTATCTCGACAAACGCTTGCTCTACCTGCAATTTATTAAAATATTAAATTATTGTGTATGGGCTTGTACCACTGCCCTTAATACGAGTTATTTTATAACTTAGCAAGGGCGCTGGTTGCAACACCTATCTGTTTTGTTAACTAATTGTAACCCTCAAATGATCCAATTGATTTATGTTAATATGCTTTTATTAATCTGAATAAATTTATTTATTATTTATTATTTATTACATGTACTAATAAACAATTCGCTAATTGTCCTAAAGCTTCAAACTTTAAAGAATCTTCAAACTTTTTGAATTCAAGGGCCGAGAATACTTTAATTTTGGTTCAACGGGCCGCAAAACAAAGAAAACATTAAATTACATTATTATGAAATTAAAAAAAAACCGGCCTAGTGCGAGCCGGACTCGCGCACGAAGGGTTCCGTACCATTATCGCAAAAATCGGCAAAAAAATCACGTTTGTTGTATGGGAGCCCCACTTAAATATTTATTTTATTCTGTTTTTAGTATTTGTTGTTATAGCAGCAACAGAAATATATCATCTGTGAAAATTTCAACTGTCTAGCTATCACGGTTCATGAGATACAGCCTGGTGACAGACGGACAGACAGACAGACAGACGGATCGCGGAGTCTTAGTTATAGGGTCCCGTTCTTACCCTTTCGGTACGGAACCCTAAAAACAATGATCATTGAAGTTTTTACTACGAAAATTTCTCGATTCAGCTGATCAGTGTTTTACATAGAGCGACTGGCTATCAGACCTCCACAACCCAGTAACTGGATAACACGATACCCCTTGGCAAGACTGATGTCTACTGATGGTGCTGGTTGTGTGACAATTTGTGGTAGTAAAATGAAAACAACCTTAATCACTCCACAAAAAAATAACTACCTACTCTAGACTCTATAGTTAGGAACTTAATGTTATTATTTAAATATGGTTAACATCTTTCTTTTCTCATAAGAATTACAGTGGCTCAGTTATTTGAGGCACTAAATTTTATTTAAGGAATATATAAGGATCGTAGCAGGTGGCGACTTGAGGTTGTTGCCTATCCTCATGGGAACAAGGTATGAGTGTATGAATGTTAAGGTTACACTAGTCGGTTTATCTGCCATACAAACATAGTCTGGCGATTACTACACTGTTTGACGATGTACGTTCAAAATTAAAATTGATATCAATTAGTCTCATCATTATCTAGCCCTGTATGGAAAACAAAAATTTATAAAATAAAATATTTGAAAGTTATGAGCGTCGAAAGTTCCATATTTTAACATTAATATTTTAACGCATCTTTTGGCAGAAATAAATACCATAAGAAGAAGGAAAATAGCAAAACGGCCTCCATACAGGGATAGATTAGTAATTCAACAATGCAAATAATTTTATTTTAAAAATATACATTCAGTATTTTTTTTTTATGATATCTAGACTCCCAAAGGTCTGTTTATAAAATTTCGCGCGCTCGGTTTCGTCCTAAATCATCATCCATTTCGCTACAAACTTGCAAAAGTGCTAATTCGTACGCGAACTAGGTTCTTACTGCTCATCACAGCATCTATCTCTTTCGCACGTGTTGTCGGATAAGACAGCATGCATTTTAACCCCGCGCACAAAATACTTCGTGCCGTCGACTAAGGGAACCTTAAATAAAACAAAATTAACGTACCTACGTTGACTTTAGTACAGGACAAAAAGTAACTTAACTTAGTTTTTTATCGCATTCTATACATTTAGGTAGCTAAAGCTAAACAAAAGTTAATTAGGTAAGTTAGTTAAGTTACATATGTATATGTTCAACAGAATTAGTAGACACTAGCGGACGCCTCGCGGTTTCACTCGCGTAGTTCCCGTTCCCGTAGGAATACAGGGATGAAAAGTAGCCTATGTCACCCGGCGAAAGTGTAGCTTCCCAACGGTGAAAGAATTTTAGAAATCGGTCTAGGAGTTTTTGTGTTTATTCGTTACATACATAAATACAAATCTTTCCTCTTTATTAGTATAGAAGATATAGTTGACAAAAAGTGCTATGACATGTTCATGTTAACGCTGCTGTAGTCGATATCTTTGCAATGAGTTATTGTTTCTACCCGATTGCCAAACGGAGTTTATTATTGAATAATGTGCAACCGGTTGCATGTCATAAACTTGTTAAGTAAAGTAAGATAAGAAATTTTATTAACACATTCCTGAAGACATAAAAAGCACTACGAATAAAATTAAAATTTTGCAACATGCTCAAGAAAATACCTACAATGATTTAAGTAGCCTTTGACCCCACATCTTTAATAACATAGTATAAGCGCACTTAGGCACAGTAAAAATATACAAACAGTGTAGAAACTACCTACAAACGATCGAAACAATTGTTTCGAGCGTCACGTATGTTGGTGTGAGCTTGCCGTTTCGTGCGTTTGTAGGTAGTTCCCATACTGTTTGTGTATTTTTACTGTGACTTAGGGGTGAGACAAATATTGTTACAAGACTAAACAAATTTTAAAATATTATTAAGAGAGAGAGTAAAGTATAGTGTGCGTCTATTGTAGTTTGTACGAATAATGTATAAAAGAAATGTGATACACCTGAGCGAGTCATTACGAGGGCTTTATAATAAGGGTATCAGGAGAACTTCAGTCCGTGCATTGTCATAAACTGGTAGCTACTTGACATCTTTTAATTTACTAGTACACTTTGAGTAACCAAAAATGTATGGACCTTGTGACTTTTTGGTAAATTAATGGTTCTGTATATGTAAGAGATCTTTGAGTGAATTTAATTTTTTTAAATATAAAATCCGGCCAAGTGTGAGTCGGACTCGCGCTCGAAGGGTTCCGTACATTATCGCAAAAAAACGGCAAAAAACACGTTTGTTGTATGATAGCCCACTTAAATATTTATTTTATTCTGTTTTTAGTATTTGTTGTTAAAGTGGCAACAGAAATACATCATCTGTGAAAATTCCAACCGTCTAGCTATCACGGTTCATGAGATACATCCTGGTGACAGACGGACAGACAGACAGACGGATCGTGGAGTCTTACTAATATGGGCCCGTTTTTACTCTTTGGGTACGGAACCCTAAAAGCCCCGCTGCGCTCCTATTTCTGTCTGCAGTGTCTCAAGTTAGTAATCTAACATGAAGAAGATTACGGGAATTAAATCTTACCTATCCGTGTCAGGGTGCCCTCAGCTTCCGAGCACGCTTCGTTCGCTCTTGGACTTATTCATTGACCAAAATTATCGAATTGCCCAACCGTTACGTATATTTATAATGACCAGACAATGTGATAAATTACATTGCCCGATTTGACTTGACTTGATCCATAATACCCGGGCATTATAAACTGCCGAGCAATGAAAAAGTTCCACCCAGAAAATGCCGACAAACACCTTAATTTAATTTTTTCACATTTAATTTATAATTTGAACACAATATTTACGTTTTTAGTTGGCAATATTCTGATGCGCTGTTAAATGTACTTCAATATTGCAGACGGCGTCATTAAGCTAGCCTTTCCCATTTGGGAGTAATTTGGTGCTATGTCACTGGAACTTTTTCATTGCTCGTTAGTGTACATAGTGCACTGATTAATCACTTGGACCATGAAATATATGATACTAGCCTGACCCACTGCAGGGCTTCTCATACAGAGAAGGCATGTGCATGAATCGCCCGCTTACGAGAAAGAGGACAAAAATATGCGTATATTCACTTGACTATCCATTTTCAACCGAACGAATAGTGTCCAATTATACCTACTATTACTAAAGCAGACACAGATTATTACAAGCATTTTCAAGCATTTAATGTCGATTTATTTTGTACCAGTGTGGCGACCTTGAGACGGCTATTGGCACAGACTTTTTTCAAGGATAGTTAAATTATCAACTTCTCTACTTGTATGTACTTTCTTTGTATCGACTTTTTTTTTTCATTACTATATGTGGAGGCTTGTTATTAGCAATTTTGTTTTATATTACATTCTTTATGTCATTGGTTTGTTAGTCTGTAAGCCTTCTTTAAAATAAAATAAATAAATAAATTTTTATATAATAAAACATAAAAATCGTTGGCTTTTCTATCTGTAGGATTTAAAGGAACCTAAAATGAAGATGAACTACCAGACCTACCTTACTTATTCGAACTTTGAAATAAGGGATAAGTATAACGGTGTTCCTCTGTTTTATCACTCGTCTGCTGAAAGCTAGGTGAGAGGCGAAAATGCCTTACACCTGTCTGTATAAATGCTAAGTAGATCTACTAACCTCACAGCTAACGCAATAAGAAACGACGTCAAAGAATAAAAATTAGGGACTGACCTTCTCGGCTTAAATTTCGTTTTAAATTAACAAAAGAGGCCACGTTTCGCCAAAAGTTTTGGAGGAGAAATTATTTGTTGTGGCTTATGGTATTAAAGCAAAAGTAATCATTTTAACTTAAATGAGAGCTCTTTTGACGACAATATATTTTATCATTAGCTGCTAAAGATATTTGGTGTTGACAGAAATTAAGTAGTTAGTGATTTTACTTTAAATTTTCAAATTGTTATTCCATGAATAAGGTGATACTTGCATTGTTTTAGATATATAAATTTTAGGCTGTTAATAATAGTAGTTTATGCAATGGTCATATAATAGGGGTTATTAAAACACGAGCATAGGTCTATCAAATGAGGCGAAGCCGAATTTGATAATAATATTACGCGAGTGTTTTAATACCTAATTATATGCCGTTGCATACACTACTTTATCTTCACTCATACAGTTGAAATAAAACAAAAGTGGAAAGGGAAAAAATATGTGGTATGGCGGGCAATTTAGATTATCATTGCGCAGCGCGCGCATCCACAGACAACTGACAATGACATGAGCCCATACGCGCCAGAAAATTAAAAAGTAAAAGTGTGCTATAAAAATTAAAAAGTTATTTTATGATGCAGTTGTTTGAAAATCGAAGGAAAATTTTGAACAATAATGGTTTTTTTTTTAATTTTACCTATCCACGAATATAAAGTACGTGTTTATACAATATTTTTCGAATTCGTATTTGGAACATTACGTTGTGAGTGTAGAAAAATACATTTACCCACGTACTATTTCCTTCTTCACAACTATCATTTCCTACTAGATGTGTCCGTAATTACTCGCGCTTCAATGTCGGGAAGGAAGTCAACCGAGTTCCCGTCACAACCTCAAGATTGGGTTTCCTATCTATGGAAATTGCTCCCCACTTTTCATGATCAACGAGAAATCTCGCCTTTTAATAAATGAAAAATGGCTCAAAATACTCTACCTAACCTGGTAGACTTTCTAACGTGATACATTCGTCATTGCCATACCTCATAATTATTGGTTCATATATCTGGCTTGTATGCGGCCTCCGAAAGGTTAGGAATAACTAGCTGTAACGGGATATTTTCTTGGGAACAATAAAGCACCATATACTGAGAACGATGTTTATTAAATGTAACCCTTGAACACGTTACCAAAGTAAATAAATTTAAAAAAAAGGTCGCTGGTTGCAGTTGGCTGGTCAACTTTTCCTCGTACCAAAATATTTCCCAACTAATTTATAGTTGAGGGTGGAAGAACAAAAAATAAAAATAATAATAAAACGGAAGGGCCAGAAAGCCCGTCTCCTGAACCGTCGCGTAGCCAGCCAACTCCACACCGCGACAGCCTGCCTCGAGCAGATAGCCTCAGCCAGGCAATCAGCCCCAACCAGACAATCAGCCCCAACCAGACACCTCCTGAAGTTACAGAATAAAAACTTCTTAGCACAAAAACTTAAATCAAACACAAAGGGTTTTGAGTATATAGAACAGACAGGTCGTTAAAACACTGAAAGTAACATCCTATACACCGGGCTTTACATAGGCGAACACAATGGGTGAGCCGTCCGGCACTCTTCATGATTAAACACACAGAATGTAGGGTTATACAGAGCAGACAACTCGCTACACATGGAAGGTATTATCTTACACACCGGCTGTACATAAGTGAACACAATGGATGAGCTGTCCCGCACTCTTCATGATTAAACACACAGATTTTATTGTTATACAGATCAGACAAATCGTTGGGATACGGGGAATATTATCTTAAATACCGGGCTTTACATAGGCTAACATAATGGATGGCCCTCCTGAGTATATGGAAATCATGCCTAAGGTGTATGTAAATAGGTATAATTGTATGGAGCTTGTCAACAAACACCCACAAAGGATAGGCCAGCCCAAATAATATAAATGTATCGGCCGCCCTAAGAAACCGAATACCAACTGACAGAGCCTTTAGGAAGTCAAACACGTACCTTTCGGAGGAAGTAAACCCGTAGGGTAGATAGGTCGGCCCAATTTCGACCCCACGCCACGTTGTTCTGAAAGAAACCAGCAAGTCAGCACACAGAACTCACAACGAAATACGATGGGGTCAATCCCCTGAGCAAGGCGACTTACCGTGAGGGATTATGAGCCCAGCTTGGGAACACAATCACGCCGGGTATCACACCACGACGGTTACATGCAGCTTCCAGGCCGCGTATCCACAATCACGCACGCGGTCACCGGCGATTTTTGGCTTCACGTATTCCGATCAATCACGACAGGCACATACAGGAAACGCTCTGCCGCACAGAGGCCGACGCCCACGCGATAATTCCAGCCCACTCGCAATCTCCAGGCTCTGCTCAAGCCGGTCAGCCCAAGAAAAAACGCCTCTACGCCGTTCGCCCTTGTCGCCAAGAAAAAAAACTCCTGCCGGGTGCGCTCTCATACCATCATTCTCGAACCGAAAACCTAAAACACCGAATCCCATAAACTGTTTCCTAAAATTTCCGTTTTCGAAGAATTTACGCGGAACAATTTTCCTTCAAAGAAATACACTATCCCAGACCTACGCCTCACCCTACAACTTTCCAAAACCCGACTTAAAATCAGACTACAATAAAACACTATCAATCCCTGACAGCCCGGATGAGAATTTTGAACGCACCCCGCTCCCGCGTTTCGTTCAGGAAATCCGATCGTTCTCGAATCTTCTGAACTCAAAGGCTACCATCATTCACATAAGCAATTCCTTGAGGCACGCCAACGGAAGCGGGACAACGTCCTCACAATCCCAAAACCAAACTCGAATCCTACCCGTGTGCTAGTCCAAAGAAATAAATAAGCCAATCTTAGCGGAGACGGGCGCGTTTCCGAACGAAAACGCAGTACGTCCAAATGACAGCTGCAGTCCGTCAAAACAAACAAAGAATACAGCTTCGGTGCACGGATATCAAGTGATTCTAAGTTATTTTGGTGAAATGAGAGTGTTTATAGGGAACTCGACGTCCCAGGGTGCGGTTCCAAAGTGGTTCCACCACCCAGCGGCAGTTTTAAGGCGAATGAGCAATACAAATACGGCGGAAAGAGGTAACTAATTTTCTTTTGACAAAACTTTTATATACCACAAAAATAAGTGTTACATAGCCAGCTACGTTAAGTTAACAGTGCATGTACAAGTTCAGCCAGATTTTGCGATTGTCTATAATACATATTCGTCATTATTTTGTGAGTATTTTTCACTTTTCAAATAATCTATATATATAAAATGCTTTGTCCTGAATGACTGACTGACGGATCAACGCACAGCCCAAATCGCTGAACGTAGAGACCTGAAACTAGAAAGGTGTATTCTTTGTATGATGTAGGCATCCGATAAGAAAGGATTTTCCGAAATTCTACCCTTAAGGGAGTTAAAAAGGGGGGCAAAGTTTGTATGATAAATCTAATTCCTTCGGTTAATATTTGTGAAACTTGCCACAAATATCTTAAAACACACGACGGCAAATTTAATGCGACTGAACGTTTTTTCGTTTAAAAACAAACAATGACATAGGCACTCCAGATCTAGCAAGCAACTGAATGAAGTGCGGCCGGAAGACCGCAAATGAACGGA
Source organism: Anorthoa munda (assembly GCA_945859665.1). Lineage (NCBI taxonomy): Eukaryota > Metazoa > Arthropoda > Insecta > Lepidoptera > Noctuidae > Anorthoa > Anorthoa munda. Next base: position 52,100,378 of record OX243893.1, on the reverse strand, counting down.
ACACAGTAGTGAAGGTTGGTGACTTCTCTAGTGCGTAGTACATTATAACATCAATGTAAAATAAGTAGAATTTCATTTTTGTTTCTATTTCAATTGAACATTTTTTAAATAAGCTTCCTATGATGGCTTCTCATAGCTTTTTTTTCTATGACAAAGGTAATTAAAAATAGATTGTTACTCTACACAATGAGCTCCAGAAAAAGTTACCCGACATGCTTAATAAATAGGATAGTTCTTTTTCACGATCCCCTTGACTTATACGGGAGCCCTTATACGGGACATCACAAAAAGGAGCAAACGAGCGTCAATCTATAAGAAACTGTCCTAAAAGTCAATTATTATCCACAAGATATATATTACATACTTTCAAGAAGAACATTTTTTTGATTTTTGCACGCGGCTTTTGACGATTTAAGTTCGTTCGGAGTAGAACGGATTACTTTGAGCAACGCAGTTAGGGATTTTTAGCACTCTATAAGACATACAAAAATGGATTGACGAAATACCTCAATTTAAAGGATAGGTACTTAATTATTAACATTTAGAGCTCTGTCCTATGATATAAATTTTAACGCTATTGAGAGTGCAGAATTGCCCGTAGTATTTTTTAAATATTTTTTGTCTCTGTATTTACCTTGGGTCATTAAGATACAGTACCTGGGTGACCGAGTTCTGCTCGGGTGAAAATAGAGAAAATGACGTTTTCTATAAATGAATACTCTTCTAGTTAGATCTATTTATGCCCTCGTAACCCCTGCATACTAAATTTCATGAAAATCGTTGGAGCCGTTTCCGAGATACAAGAATAAACAAGAATTGCTCGTTTAAAGGTATTAGATAAAATGTACAAATATGAAAACTCTAGCTTCAACAGTTTCGCCTCGCCACGCCAGACACTTGAAAAGTTGTGACATATAGGACGTCTGACCCTGACGGACAGATTAACGACACCTCTAGGGCTCTGAAATGGTCTTTTGAGGAAAGAACCAGCCAGATTGAGTGGACCTGTCCAGACAGTGCACGCATTTGTCAATAACCGTAAAGCTCAACTCAGAATTTAAGGAGCTCAACGAATTGACGAACAATACCAAAGAAAGGACATTCGGGTAGGCCGCATGAATACTTAAACTGCCAGACCATGTTTAAAAACTAAGATAAATAAAAATCAAAATCAAAAAAAAATATGATCCACATAGTCTTCACATTCACAATAATTAAAATAAAATAATATAATCCTTTAAAAAGTAAATATTCTTGTCATTGCAAGAAAAAAAATATTTAAATTTAAAAAACTAAATTCACGGTGCAAAATAAAAAAAATGCTATATTAATTGGAGCAGCCTAATCCTAAGCCTTAGACAAGAAAGATGGATACTTCGAAAATTCGAGTGATTTTTGAATACGAGTTCCGACGCGAAACTAACGCGGCAGAAACAGCTCGCAATATCAACGTTGCGTTTGGAGAGGGGACTGCTAATGAACGCACCGTGCGATTTTGGTTTCAACGCTTTCGTGATGGAAACTTTGATTTGAAGAACGAACCACGTGGAAGACCGCCCACACAGGCGATTAACAATGAATTGAAAGAGATGGTGGAAGCCGATTCGAGCCAAACTACCCAGGAATTAGCGGCTTGGTTTAACGTTAAATTTTTCAGTACAAATCTGCAATTTCATACTTTAACCCCTAATATTTAAATTTGAAATCTGTGGTATGTTTTGATTACTCTTCCCAACATAAACGTATCTACAAAATGCTGGCGAGAGGTGTGTTTAAAAGACTTAACACACCCAACTGTCTACCAAGTATCTAATCTACGTACATATACGTAATATAAAATTCGTTTAATTCGTTCATTTACCTTACACAGTTACATGTTAGATGATTGTATGTATTAGCTTGGTATACATTAATTGAACTAACAATGACGTTGACAGATTAGCAACGGGTCCCAAACTAGGCACAGCCTGTATCTTGGTGACACAGACATATCACAGAGTTTGTAATTTAAAGTGTCTATTGTATATAATAATATATTATAAATTGAATAAATCATTGTTACATTATTGTTACATAGTACATAAGTTACATGTCGAGAAGAAGTAGCGAGTAAAATTAGTGAACGGTCTTCATTGAATTTTATTGTCATTTGATTTAATTTTATTTATGTTAATTTTGAGTATTTGTAACTTTTTTATTTTTTGGACTTGTTAATTTAAAATTCTATTCTTTAAAACATCTTCTTGACATTTAAAATCTTTTTATTTTTGACAATTTTTTTTTTTAATTTTTAACATTTTTATTTTTAATTTTTGTTTTTTGATTGATTATAACTTTGAATTTAATCAATTGACAATTTGTTTATATTCAATTTGTGTATGAAAATGTTTATTTAATTTGATTTGGAGTGTACCTTTCCTAACACTAGTTTTATAAGGATTTGTTACTAACAAGATATGGACTGTAAATTGTCTGAACTTTGAAATAAATTATTATTAATTATTATTATTGCCTTATTATAAACTTAGCATAACGTACACACACCTACATAGATTTGTAACTGTTATAAAAAAGTAGTAGTACCTACTAAGCTAAAGCTATCTTTTATCTAAATGATAACTAAACAACTATCTTTCTTCTACAACTTAATAGAGATACTCAATACATATTATTATAATAGCGAGCATCTAAGTGTCAGGCGGCCGCTAATTTTAGCTGAAATGTGCTAAATTCTTTTTTCGCCATTTGTATAGCGGCAAGAAACGAACCAAGCTTGCTCAAGAGCGTTTTTCCCCAAGATATCATAAATCAGAAGGCGGCAGATGGTGTTGACCTACACCATTATTGCCATGTCCCTAGCTAGAATTATGATACTTTCACTTTAAGTACGTCGTTTTCAAATAATAAAGCATATAGAATCGTAACTTACGATTGACTTGGGTATAGAATATCTGTGTAACTCTTTTTAGAAGTCTAGCTGGCGCTAATAAATAATTAAAAATAAAAAAAAATACTAGCTTCTGCCAGCGGCTTCGCCCGCGTGGATGTCATGGAACATGTTCTTGGATAAAAAGTATCTTTTGTCTCTTTCTACCTGTTGATAGAGCTCAAAATATTCGCGCTAATTAAATTCTCGTCGCGGTGCGGTGAATTCTGTGGCAACACACGGATTTCTTGCGATATTATTTCCGCACGATTTTTTTTACCGCAATGCGAGCAGCTTCATAAATTCCATAGGGCGCAGAATGGGCGAAAAAAAAAACTGATGACTTGGGTGGTTGAATTAAAACAACAATTGATAATTTTTCCAAGTACTTTATTATAGTTTATTGTAACAAACATAATTACATGGTAGATAGTCATCACATAAAAGTAATAGGTAATGTTACGACAACTATTTATATATGTGGTAATAATTACCTAAATTCATGATTAGGTTTCAAAAGGCGATCTGTGTCATGACGTCATATACAAACACTTATTTTTTTAATTAAAACTGTGATGATTGGCTAAATGGGCGATACAATGGACTTGTATTCAATGTAGGAATAAAAGCGAATTACCGCGCCAACGCACTAGGTACACTTGTTAGGCCTCATTTATGTAGATGACTCGAAAGATTTAGTGCGGCCGCCGCGTAGCGTGCATACTTCACGACATATCACATAATATTAATTAGATATTATATACGATCGAGTTAGTAGTTATAGTTCGTTCGTTCTAGAAAATTACTTAAATTTTAATATAGAGTCGTCTTGGTAGTGATAAATTCAAATAACAATTGAATTTAAAATCAACATGTTTTTAAACTCTATTTTTATTTAGAAGTTGACTGTGCAAATGAATGACTGTATAAGTACGTACTAACAAAAGTATACGCATACTTTTATAATTTACGACGTCATACTACAGATTACAAGAGCCTTGAGCCTTCAATCTTATAACTAATATCTGAGAGGTGACTCCACAGACATACCTGTTAAATTAGACATCCGATTACATTTACGATTAACATAATTTTATTTAAATATGCCTTAGACCTAAACTACGTTCATGAAACGATTATGTAAATCAGTCGTTTGAAGAATACTTTAATATAAATATTTAGGAATAGAATTGTAGTTATTAAAAAGCAAAAATTTAAAAATGTACTTTTACAAATAATGACCCAAGTTGCAAATTTTGCATTTAATGCTTTGTTGAAAGAAGAAATTTGCCACGACGATCTTTTCGACCCATGTGTAATTGTGAAAACCGACCGCCGTTTGCTAAAAATGACGAATTTATTACAATATATTTTCAATTAAAAGCGCTTTACACCGCTTCCGGAGTAAAGTTCAGACTTTCATAAACGGACGGATTTAACCGCTCATTTTGAATAATTTGTTTCTAATAATTGTGTCAATGACTTTATTAGCGTTTTAAAAGCCATTCCGAGTTTAATGCCGATACTTTTGGCGTAGTATTTTGTGAACATAAAAATATTTAGAAAAACTAAATCAGCAGGCAAGCACAAATTATCGGCTAATGGTATTTCTAAATTATCAAAATAGCTTAAGGACGGAAGCGTAACTAATTTAAGAAGCTCTACGTCAATCAAAATTGATTAAATCATACCAGAACACATACTTAATTATGAATTCCTAATAGTTTAACTGCCGTTTATATTTTTGATATGACTTACAAGTGCCTTTGGCATTATTAATTATTCATCTTAATTTAGAGATAATAAACAACATCATACTACTCAATGTTATAAATAAATTACTAGTATTTACTGACAAAAAGGTAAGTGTAACACCCAGTCTCTGGAACGAAAATTATCCTAAAATTTCCTGCTGTGATTTGTTAAATGAAATAAAATAAGCAACGGCCTATCACCTCACTTGGCTTGTTGTTAATTTTAGCAGAGTCAATGTTTAGTATCTAGAAACTGGGTATCCAAGTATGTTAAATTGCCAGAATCTTAAAGTAAAATGTGTAGTAGTTCGACATAAAATATTGATACTGTCAACAATACTGAATTCAAAAAATTATATAATATCAAGGATAATACAATAATTTGTTCTATTTTACCTACCTAATGACAACATTATCACACAGCAATTTAACCTACTTTATTTTAAATTTACAATTACATAATCTATGGTTTATTTTAATAAAAACTGATGTGATATAGACGTCGATATTTTAAATACTTTTTATAATGAAATCCTGAAAAACAGATAAAATATTTGTCTAATGTTCATGGTGCTTATAATATAATGCATACGGTAAACTTTTAGGTAAGCTACATATATATATCACATGAAGACTAGATGTTTTTAGCATGTAAAATAACAATCATACGCTACTGTATGAATAGCATGGATGTAATAAATGCTAAATAAACGCGTAGTGCGCATAAGTTTCTCAATGGCATACTTATCATGGGCAGAAAACGATAATCCACGCTTTATAGTATGAAAAGTTAAAGAATGTTTGTGTATCTTCATGTAATTACATTAATTGCTAAATAACTAACTGCTAATGGTTGCTGCACATCAATTATGTGAAAACTCCCAGAGATTGACACAATTAAGCCGTTAATGGTAATTACATATCTAATGCAATGAACATTGGTTTAAGCAAGATGAGCACGATGCATTGTATCCACCATCGATGGAATAGTCATACCTATTTGAGTAAAATTGACCTCTCCTAAAGGTTGATACGATTTATTTTATCTCATAGTTTTAATAGAATAACATAGATACATAGTAGGTATTTATCAGTCCGTCTTCTCTTATGACCCGTTATCCGATAATTTATTCACGTAGGCCATGAAAAAAATATTGAAGAAGGATCGTAATAACAAATTCACTTATTTATTGGCATGGTGTTTGACGTACAGAAAAAAACAGGCCTTAGTCAACTATACTCTGATTTTTTATTTCGTAGATTAAACTGACATTTAGGGGGTTGTCACTTTATCGTTACATAAAAATAGTGTTGTAGCCTGACTATCCTGATTGATCGAAAGTTGATCGAAAATCGAAGTAGATAGAAAATGTAACTATTTCACGGCAAACAATTTACATTTTTTAAGAAACTAGCGGCCCTTATTTAGTTTCTACTCATTTATGTCAGACTTCATTTTATCGACCGCATTTAATTTTATTGTTGATTTCATATTTAACACAATAAACATTTATGTACTATGTGTATGAAGACTGTTATATTTAAATATATTACGTTTATATTCATAAATCAATTTACACCAAATTAGTAAAATTAAATTGAGGAGTCATGTCAAATCAATTCGATGAATCACTTAAGATTGAGCCTTACTTACAACACTATGCTCTGCGCTTGCAACATTTAAAAAAAAATAAGGTCATTGGCAGCTGTCAGATTAGTTTACGAAATTAAAAATTACAGTATAGTTACTTAATCCCCTTTTCAATTTCAACTACCTGTATCATTTCGGAAACCGTTCAAGTAGTTACGGTAGCAGATTAACGATAACGTGCCTAGATAACGTGCTTAGATCGCGATGACAATTAAAAACGTATCGCCGTAACTTGCAAATATATAGTGCCTACGCTCTGAAGTCAAATGGAGTCGTTAATTACAACGACTGGAGTCTGTACCGCTTCGCCCTCACAGCGGTAATTTAGCCATAATTAACGTTTATCTTTATCTTACTACCTGGTATAACTTTTAGAATTACAGGATTTAAATTATGTCACCTAATTAAAAAAGTTACTTACTAAACACGTAATTATTAGACCCTGATATTCATCTACTTTGTAAAATACGCCAGGCTTTTTGGCAAATAATCAACGCCAACATTATTAACATTGAATCGAAATGTTTAAATAAAAATGTCCTTTGTAAATGCTGGGGATAAGGGGTATTCTCAATTGAATTGCATTAGCTAGGTAAAAAAGCCGTATTAGTTACAATAAATTATCCCTTGGGAATATCACGCTGTGCTCTTAGTTTAGTGAACAACGACGGTGTAAAATTCACTTCAACATTCAACATTACACAAACGTAATTCCGTCATTTTCCTTCTCATGTTAACGATTGAAGTTTTAATAAGAAAGAAATAGAAAAGAAAATAGTTAAGTGGCGTTCATTAGCTAGGGCACTTTTCTACCAGAGATGTGCGAGGTAAGCTAGGCGAAAATGTCTGGATATTTCCACCAAAGCTGTACGAAAAGTTTGCGCGGTGCGAGGATGCGTAGCGGTCTGCGTTAGACGTGCTCGGGCATTCTACGCCGCGCAGAGTTCCCTCGCCAGCATCCGTCGCACACATTTTTAGTTTTTTTTTGTTTATAAAAATACCTAGCTCTGCCAACTATTTTCACAGCTGCACTACGGCGGACTATGAAAAGTGAGGAAAATGAAGTGATTCTAATCCAACGGTAGATTATGTGTTCGCGCAATGCCTCGGTATCTCGCACATCTTTAGTCGAAAAGCGCTTTTTACCTTACAAAACGTAATAGGAGAAGTACAGTGCTCGTTAAAGTAGTCCATTTGCTTATTCATTTTTTACATTTTAAATTTGTGACTAAGTGGTAGGGGTATTTCAAAGTATTGTTCTTAATCGGTGTTACGTATACTTTAGAAAAAGATTTCAGTTGATATATATAATAGATATGCTTAATCATATCTAGAGCAGAGGCAAAAGCCATTATGTCCGTGGTCAGTGAGGGTGATCAGTAGTCATGAGGATTGCCGAGTTGTTTACAGCTGGTAGAGCTCGACCGAGCTGGACCTTTGCTTGGAATGGGATGAACGACGGCGTGACGTCGCCTCCCGGGCCGCGGATCAAACTTGCGTGAAGCTGGAATGCAAAGCCGTCTCCTCCTGACCAATCTGGTTTGCGGGCGAGTAGTACTGCTGGCAAAAGATGTTTTTTTTTATAAATTTTAATTTGAAGCTGGAAATACTTGTAGATAAGGCTCAATTACGTGAGGAGAGTCTCACTCTCCACAACTTGGAAACGCGAGAACTTGCTAATATTTATGTTTGCTTTGACAAGTCGAGTTAACATCTTCTGTCGATTACTCTCAACGTATAAACGATGTACTATATACACCACAATAATATATCTCTATTCTCTATACAGGCGTCAATAAATTAAAGTATTTTCGCTAATCTAAAAATGCTTAAACAAAGTCTAAAAACCTCATACCTACTGTTCATTATGAATACATAAGACAAGTAATACTTACTCCTCCAAAACCGCCACCGTTCCATCCAAGGCGATCATGTTCGCGTTGAGTTCCACGCTGGGTTTGGGTCTTACGTTCTGTGTTTGAAGCAAGGCGAGCCTTGGCCCGCAGCGCAGCCTTAAGTGGCACGTTAGCCCGCGCCGCCTCTTTGCGTCCATGCTTGCAAAATTCGATCAAAGCAACCCCCAGAGCCAGAGACAAACCGCCCACCAGAACGTAGAATAAGCCAGCCACCTGGCTCAGCGTCAACTCAGATCCTTTAATCAGATCCTGGAACATAAAAAAGTATTGAAAATCAATACAATTAAAATTTATGAAATTAAGTTGGCTGGAAAGATGTGAGGGAGGCACAGGCCTCTGGATACAGACCCAGCAGTGGGACAGCATAGGGCTTATTAAAAGAAAACCAAAATGATTTAACAAAGATTTAGGTAGTTGCACAAAAACCGTCTTAGTGCACCACTGAGTTGCGCAGACAGAATTCAGACCGTATTCAGCAGTGTCCTGTTTAATAAACACTACAGGCGATTTTTTTTCAGAATTGGGTTGATAAACAATTTCTTTTTGTCATGAATGGAGAGATCACTTATTTAAGATTTTTAAACCTAGATTTAGTAAATTTTTTTTTCGCTATATTTACATAGATATAACCAATTGAAAATAAAATTGGATCCTCCTAACCAAAACATGCCGACAGTTCCCGAACAAACCTGAGCGCGTGTGACATCACGATGTTCGTTTCTGTTCATTGTAGCACACACTTGATGCATTGTTTTGACTTTTCATCGAATCAAATTTGTTATTATCGTCAATATATTGTTATACTAGCACTCCGCCCGCGACTTCGTTCGCATGATTTCATATTTTATTCATCTAAATATGACTTTATTATGTGCGGTTAGTGAAGGCGATCAAAAATAAGCTTTTGTTAAATCAATAATAAATGGGGTATCGTAGATATCTACGGTTTAAGTTAGGATTTACGAAACTTTAATGACGTGTCCGATAAATTAAGTAATAGAGTTAGTAAATAACAGTCACACCGGTCATTCGATCAAAACCTCAGTCATGAGGCTTTACAATAAGATCCATAGCGAGGACACAACTCACCATCTATTACTATGAAGAATAAAGTGCTGTGCAGACTCGTACTCGCGACGGGGTACCACTTAGTTAATAAAATAAACTGCTGTAAACGTTGGCGGTTCCCCGACGCGAGTACGAGTCTTATTTTTTGTTTTATAGAGGATATTGTTTCGGGGGACTTTTACATTTGTTTATTTTTTTTATTAATCAAGAGCGTAAACCTACAATTTCAGATGTTTTACCTTCCAAACCGAAGAAATTTCATATAAACTTTCATCTCCTGTTTTATCCCCTTAGGGTAGAATTTCCAAAAACTAATAAATAAATATTTTTTTTTTATCAACGTAGAGCGTAAAACAAAAATTTCACATCTCCAACTTATAAACTGTAGAAATTACCTACAAATTTTCAAACACCTTTTTACCCTCTCCGGGGTGGAATTTCCAAAAACCAATAAAAACATGAATTCTTTTAATCAACCAACAGCGTATATCTAAAATTTCACGTGTCCAACTTACAAACTGTAGAAATTAACTACAAACCTTCAACCCCCTTTTTACCCCATTTGGGGTGGAATTTCCAAAAACCAATAAATTCATTATTTTTTTTTCAAACATCAGCATAAATCTAAAATTTCACGTGTCCAACTTATAAACTGTAAATATTTCATACAAACTTTCAACCCCCTTTTTACCCCCTTAAGGGTCGAATTTTCAAAAACCAATAAACACATTAATGCTTTTTATCAATCAAGAGTGTAAATCTAAAATTTCACGTGTCCAACTTACAAACTATAGAAATTACATACAAACTTTCAACCCCCTTTTTACCCCCTTAGGAGGGGAATTTCCAAAAATCCTTTCTTAGTGCTCACTTACGTCACTCAAGGAATTTTTCTGCCAAATTTCATGCTTCTAGGCCTAGTGGTTTTGGCTGTGCGTTGATCGATCTGTCAGTCAGTCAGTTTCTTCTTTTATATATATAGATAAGAAATGTCGAAACTTAAAAATTATCGTGCTTGCTTCGTATCATTATGTACGAATACTGCAAAAAATCTCCCCAAAAAAATGTGATTCGCCCAAGTACCTAGCAATCTGTACCAAAGTTTTAAGAAATTTTCCAAGCTAGATTCTATTTAGAATAATAATATATATGTTAATTATGTTGTTATCTTTTTCTTATTTAGTATTGGATTCATATTAGTTTCTTAATTTGATCATTAAAGACTGAGAAAAGTAAATTTGTAAGGGATTTTTCGAGCAATGTTGACTTTGTTGTATAATTAGTAATTACGTAACTGTTTGTAAATACATAGAAATTAGTGTTTAATATTAATAAGGGATTTGTAAATAATGTTAAATACTTATCAAAAATTTAAAGGATTTTATGCATACATAAATTAATAAAAATAAATGCGCCACAGATTTCGGCTTGTATAATATTTAGTGGTAATGAAGTTTTTTGATAAAGTCGTATAGTTTTTAAACTGTCATGGTCACTAACACTAACATTAACATTAGAAACGGGATATTTACCATGTTTACTGTTTGTTTCGAGTTTCCGATATTTCGGTGCTGTTGCAAGCACCATGATCACGGATCATGGATCCGTTTCTAATGTTAATGTTAGTCGTATAGTTTCACGCTACGTGTTTGTTTACTTTTTTATTTTACACCAATATCACCTACCCGTAATTATTTAAAAACGATTACAAATATTACCAACAATTAAGTTTGTAAATGTAATAAACAGCAAGAAAAGAAATGAATCCGTTATTACACATGACTAAATAAAATTAGCTGTTAAAAATAATGTTTTCGGACTAAATTTCGGTATTTTTTTGTCAATTCACGTTCCTTGATCATTATGACGTCACCATTATGGCGATCATTCGTTGCGCGTTTACAGTCACGCGATTCTTTTAAATTTTTTATCAATTTTCAATTGCTTATAATCAATTTAAAAAAATATTTAAGAGTTTTTCGTAAAGACAACATAATTTATGATATGTATAGTTTTAAAATATATTAAAAATAGATATTGTTTTTTATTTCAACAACCCAACTCCTAAAGAAAATTTTGACTACTCTCAATGAAAACTTACGACTTTGGCAACGTAACTAATATTATAAATACGAAAGTGACTTTGTTTGTTTATTCTTGCCTAAATTCTATCGAAACTCCGGCTCAACCACCTTAGGTTTCAGAGAAAGTGGCATTTTAACGACTCCGTATCAAAAGGTCCTATTCACAAAACGTCCTCTGAGCAGATCGTCCTATTTTCAAAATTACCAATTAGCAAAATGTCCTATTAGCAGAATGACCTTCTGACAAAGAACAGTCATGATAAAAAAATAATATTGATTTTTCGTCATGTGTCTTTGAACAATTTATTTTAAAAGTAAATTAAAGCAATATTGCATTTAATGGCGAATCAAGCAGCTGATAATGATGTTACAAAGACTTCAGGTCTGATGAAGGGTTCGATGGAACAGAAAAATGTTATGGCTTTCATTCTAGAACTTAATGAGGCGAAATTTAAAACTTGTATGAAACGCACACTATGCAGGCAGGCATATTATAAGTTGGGGAACTACATCGCTGATAAAAATGCTTGGCTCAACGCTAGTCCTGCTCCACAGCCACTAGGGCACAAAAACAAGTGATAAGCAGAAAAGTTCTGAAGTAGTGTTGGATCTGCTGAAGACTGTATTCGTGTTTTAGAAACTCGATTTCTTTTAGTATTATATAACGTGTCATGGTGGCCCATTGGCTAAGACCTCGCCTCTCGTGCTTGGTCGTGGGTTCCGGGCAAGTACTAATGGTGAGTATTTCAATTCATATGTACTTTCTAAGTTTATCTTGGACATCGCTGACAACGGTGAAGGAAAACATCGTCAGGAAACCTGGACTTATAATGCGTTTATTATACGATTTTGCTACATTGGTGTAATTGCTGCAAGGCGTTCCAGTGAGAGGATAAACTAATAAATAAATAACTGCACAGCACATTTTATGTGAGTACTATGTACCATCTGTAAATGTACCATTTACTGTACCTTTGTGTCGTTCGTTGACTTTTGTGTGCCCTGGCAGTTGATAGTGTGTCATGCTCTCTCTAATGTCTCTCTGATGGTGGCACATGAGTTGGATCATTTGGTTCCCTTCATGATGTTTGAGCTGAGTGGTGCCAATCCATGTGTCATGTTCGTGAACGGGTGCCACCAGTTGGTATTGGTCATAACATAGCTGCCTCGGCCTGTTTTAATTACCTACTGATTGTATTTTTTTAATTGTTTGTTTTACTCTAGACGCTTTTACATGCACGTCTTTTTACATCGTTTTTACATATTTGTATTTTTCCAACAGGAATGATGTAACCAAATGCTTGTAAAACACTTTTTGATCCGTGACCTCGTCGCGGCTGTCGGTGCTGCGAATAACGACTCGCTTCCGGTCGTGGTCCAGTCCATGGTCGGAAGTGACAGCGCGTGGGACGCAATCGCCCCCTTCTGCGAGGAAGTGATGGTCGCAAAGGAGGTGACAGAAAGTGAACAAGAGTATAAAAATTGCCACCCCATCCATAGTAGACGCACTGGGCAACGACAATCGCGATATGATGGCCAGCTGCCATAAGGTATGACCTGCGGGTGACAAATTTGAAAAGATTCGCACCACAACTGACCGTGCTTACCTTTCCAGAGGCACCACGACCGTTTACGGCCACAATATATTGATTTAACGTTTTTTTATATTTAATGCCTCAAGAAATTGTTTTATAAAACTATTCCTTTAAAAATGTCCTATTTGTGTGGTATGACAGTATTCTTCTGTTTGTTGTTTGTTTGGACCTTTTGCTAATAGGTAATTTTGAGAATAGTACGATCTAATCATAAAGTCGTTTTGCTAATAGGGCGTTTTGATACGGAGTCATTTTAACAGCAGTGGCGATGGTCGGAATGTCAGGGATTGATCACGTGACATTTATGTAGCGTCTTAGATAAAGTACCTATAGATGTAGCCATGGCGTGGCCGCACATGAAACAACAATAGTTATTTCTGGTGTTACAACAAGAACAAGAACACTACAACCCACCATCGCACTGACACTTATTATCTATAAATAACCCAATTCCTTGTCTCAATAAACACATAATACCACGAAATGACAGAAAATCAAATACGACCGAGTTTGTTTGTCAAACCTGCCATAACATTAGAGTTTGACAAACAACAAAAGCCGGCCATGGTGACAAAGACAGAAAATAATCGTTTGTCCTTATTCTTTACATGGGGCTGCCAACTAGCGATCTCGCTCTATCAATCAAGATTTTTTTTTTGATATTCTATAGGCTCGCGTTTGACCACTATCTCGTCTGATGTTAAGCGATGATGCGGTCAACGGTGAAGCACGCTTACCTAGAAGAAACTCTTTCACTCTTGACTTAAAGACCCCAAGGTTGTAGGTATCAGGGAACAAAGACTCCGGAAGGGAGTTCCACTCCTTAGCTGTGCGTACAATGAAAGTATTAGCAAAACGCTTTGTGCCTAAATCTATAGGTACTTTATCTAAGTGTAGCGCTATTGACATTTTACCATCGAATTCGTAGCGATAGTGATTAGAAAAACGACAAAAAAATATGGGATTGCGCGACTGTGCATAAAATAAATTTAAAGTAAATTGCACGTCAAACAAACGAATACCTATCAAAGTGATTTCATATCAAAATTGAGTAATTAACGGAGGTTTTTTGTATGTAATAGGTTTTTTATGAATAGGCTTCGTTCCTAGGTAGCACATGATTATATGTATTATAAAAAATAAAATAAAATAGCAACTTATGCGTGTTTTAAGAAGTTACTCACAGTGTCAGCGACGCCACACTCGGATTTGGTAAACCATTTACGAACAAGCTTCGGTATTTCACCCTCTTCTTTCAGCGATTGCAATGCCATATTGACTCCATCCCTATAAAACACTCTCTAATGAAAACACTCTGAAGCTTAAAAGCGCTTAGGAAAAAACCATTCGCAATAATTCGCCACAATAATATCGCGCGCACATTTCGCATAGGAATAAAAGTGTCGCGAAGTTAAAATAATATCAAAATACTTACCGGAGCTTGGATCTTTTTGGAAACCCGACAGCGAAGTCTTTAAATCCAGTATGTCTAAGTGTGACGATCATCTCACAAGGTGGGGTTTCAGCTTCAGGTATAGCGGTGCGGTCCATGAGGAATGCAAGCCATCCGTGTTCATCAACTGGCGAATCTTGAGGGGGGTATTCAATAGTGTTTGGTTTTTCAAGCGTATCCTGAAGTAAATACTATCGTTAGTAATAATGCTTTTTGAAATATTAAGCATTTCTGATACCTTTGTGAACGTAATCAAGCCTCGCTTCCTACATTTCCTACAAGCTTTAAAGGGTTGTTTATGTCAACAATAATGAAGTTACCTCTGGGCACGTAGCTAGTTTACTGTATGTCTGGCTGGGTTCCGTAATGCGAGCCAGTGTTAGATATGAAGCTAGATTAGCCGTATATGATGATATCACTATCAAAGTGAAAAACCACCACACGCAGCCCACAATTCTTCCGGACACAGATCTAAAATATTAATAGCATTAGTTTGTATGTTGTTGATTTAGTAATATTTTTAATGCATCGGATACTTCCAAGGTACGCCGATTCTAGCGAATGGAGAATCATGCGAATTTACGAACTAATTTACTTTGTGACAATCATATACTAAAATATTCACTAACCTGGGATTAATGTCACTGCCTTGTTGCATAATAGAGCCCAGTGAAAACCACATAGAATTCCAAAAGCTAAATTCATTCACCACGGTAGTCTGAAACATCGTATGCAAGTTTTTTTTAATGTTCATTGAATTTTTTTAATATGGTTACTAATAGTTATATATTTTTTAGTTTACCTTTGTGGTTGCAACGTCGGAATGGTCTGTAATTTGTGAATCCGTAAAAGAAACCACTCGCCACTCATAAGGGGAGAATCTAGATACGATGAATAAAACCACACTCACAGCAAACAGACTACAGACGATGGAAAGCTGAAACCAATTTTTTGTTTATCAATTGTTTTATAAAGTGTTTAGTATCTGGGCGGTTTCAAAAGTTCTCGGCCTGACGGAGCATTAAGGATAGTATGTAAATAAATTTATATACATCCGATAGCTTTATTCTTTATGTAATCGTATGGCAAGAGTCATTATGATAAGCTGTGTTAATATTTTTCTACGATTTTTTAATCTGCTTTTCTCCCGCAAAATGGAAAGAATGTCACAAAGTGCCGTGATTAAAATAATAAGTATATTAGAAAAAAATGCCATATCAAGGCAGACTTGGATAACAGATTAGATGAATCTGGGCCTTCATATTCTACATTAAAAAAGTGGGCAGCTTTATCCAAACAAGGCAGAGAGAGCGTCAAAGATGACCCGAGGAGCGGAAAGCCTTCGACGACCACCAAGCCGGAAATCATCGAAAAGAACCACAAAATGGTATTAGAAGACCGAAGATAGAAAAGGCGTGAAATTAGTTACAAAATAGGGATTGCAACAACAACAATTGAACGGGTTTACTTATAGTTTTGAGCGGTAGAAGTGCTGTAGTACAAAATTTAATATGCGTATCTTGAGACGAAAGAAGAACATTAAAAAAAAACACACTATTTTTTTTTGTTTTTTGCTCGTAGTGTTTTAGCGGGATTCATAGTGCTAAAAAATCTTTTTATAAAAAGAATACAACAAAAACACACAAGGAAAAATAACCTCATCAAGTTGCTTTTCCTTTTCTAGTGTTTTTATTTGGAAGTCGGTTGTAAAGTACCTATATAGCCAAAAGTTATGCTAGAATAGATTACCCACATAACAAGAAATTGAACATAACCGTTGAAATGAGACTCTACCTGGGTGAACGGTACACATCTAAGTACCCCTTAAGAGCGTACCAGCGTGATGTTATGTTATGAAATGGTAAAACCAATAAGCAGACATGCAGTAATCCCAAGGGATTTTCCGTCATTTATTGAAAAGTTCTGTTGTATATCTTCGAATTTCTTCATTAGATCTTTACCAAATTTAAATGATACCAATTCGGGAACATATTCTTTCAAACAAAACAGAATCATCAAAATCAATTCAAACCTCCTCCTTTTTTGATGTCGGTTATAAATGCGTTTACTTACCCATATCTCCATTGACAACGGATGGAGAAAAGTAAATATAGCGCGTAAGCTCGTATTATTCGTAACTTTGTCTTCAGGCTTCAGGTTGAAAGAAAGGAAAGGCTTGCTGAACTCAATTACGGATTCTCGTTCTAACGTTACGGTCAATGGCGCAATTGCTATGTCTGCTTCCTGAAATTTAAATAGATATAGTTAGGATAAGTAAGCTCAAGAAGCTATTTTGTTTTAATATTTATAACTAGCGACCCGCTCCGGCTTCGCCCGTGACAAATTATTAACAAATATTTTAAATTACATGACAAATTATAAATCTTCCTCGTTTCTCACTCTTTCTATTGGTGAAAACTGCATGCAAATCTGTTCAGGGGGACTTTATTTTATATATGTAGTGATAACATAATGCTGAAATCCTGTTCGTCTTTACTTATCCTTAAATACAATTATTTGAAGCGCGTTTGGGGGCATATGTATTACTTATGAACCAAATAACACCTATTTTTTCATTCCTCTGACTAGATTTCAATAGGTAACTGTTAGCGACCGCAATCAGATTGTTGTTTTTTAGTTGGTTCTTATAAACGTTCTTGTAAATAAAAATACTGATAGGTACTAAGTTTAAAATTACTACTGCTTTAAAACGCGTCTAGATGTATGAAACAGCAAATGAATCACTGCATAAAAGGGGCGACGGTTTTCGAATTAAAATAGTCTAACACGTCATGCAAATGGACACCCGTACAGGAAATTTAATTAAATTCATAGCTGGACTATTCATAAAAGTCATATCGTCGTTTAATAGTCTAAGAGCTAGTTGCCAGGATCGGACGTGCAACAAAATGATTACTTATTATTTTTTATTAAGTTCAAGATTCAAACCAAAATTGAAATGACGCTGTTAAATTAATTATTTATTTATTCAATAAGTAGTAATTCATAAAAGTCATAACGTCGTTTAATAGTCTAAGAGCTGGTTGCCAGGATCGGACGTGCGACAAAATGATTACTCATTATTTTTTATTAAGTTCAAGATGCAAACCGAAATTGAAATGACGCTGTTATATTGTACTGTGTAGTAGGTAAAAGTAACAACAAAAATACAAAAAATTACAGCGGGTATATGCGAAATAATGATTTGTTCCGGTCGGATCCCCTCGATTCTCTAATACTAACAAGCGCGCATCAGTGACCACACCGGCCTCCCATCCTTAAAACAAAAGTGGTGGAGAGATACCTGTATTAACTTAAAAACTATGTTCCCAAAAAAAACCAAATGTTTTAGTAATTGTTAATTTT
Organism: Anorthoa munda; assembly: GCA_945859665.1. Classification (NCBI taxonomy): domain Eukaryota; kingdom Metazoa; phylum Arthropoda; class Insecta; order Lepidoptera; family Noctuidae; genus Anorthoa; species Anorthoa munda. Next base: position 52,082,565 of record OX243893.1, on the reverse strand, counting down.
CAACTTTATTTGTGTTTTGATATTATTTGTTGTCTTTATTTGTTTGTTGTTTTTTGTGTTTTTATTCCTACTAGGTATGTATTTCTAGATACACTAGAGGCGGACAAATCAAATATAATGTCTGGATTACGTAGTGGATAGTTTTCAATGGCTATGCACATTTTAGTCATTTACCCTGAAACCCTGAAGGTTTTAAAAATGATCTTACTCACATATATGTAAATTAAAGGTATACAGTTTGTTGGTTGAAGTTGACTGTATTTTTTGTTTATAAGCCTTTAGAGATTAGCTGTTAGAATATACTTATTTTGATCATTCAGAGTGGAATACTTATAGTTTGATAATATTTGTTTGTCCATGGCACCCATGTAAACCAATTGTTATTTCCTATAATATGATACAATTTGATTAGATAAATTGGGTACCGGCACATCGCGAAAACATACGGCAATAAAAGCCTTTGGAATAACGCTGCAGGGACATCGAGATTTTACAAAGATATTTATTGCCCACTGGCTACCAGATAGCGAGACCGACCTATTTTCGGTCGATGCCCCTAAGGGATTAAAACTATATATTATAACAATGGTAGGTACCCAGAAAATTCGTTATGCAGTTACTAGGATTTAGGTAGGGATGTTTGACGGTCGCATATGCGACCTGGACACCAAAGGGGCAGTAAAAAAAATGGTGATAAAGTTGTTCCCATCGATTAGTCATAAAACTATATCCCAGATTAATCAATTCTACATTATCTTTTACCATCAATGCGATTTGAAGCGAAAGGCCCATCGGCTGTTTACGAAACATCTCTTTCAGGTATTAGAAAAAAAAAAAATACAGTTTCAGTGCTGTCGGTTTATGACTCGGCAATCCGCGAGACGTTGCACTCGAGTTACGCAATCGTTTTTCTGGACTCACTACTTCTACGGACTCATTAGACGAGGAGTAGAACCGCATCAAAGTGGTCTATTACAGACCAGTTCTGTCGTTTTAGCGCACAAAGTGACCTCCAGTGACGCGGATGCCTCCTTACCGGATTGCCGCCATGGGATCTGGAGGCAAAAGTCCTCGCACACATTTGGGAGTGGCGCGAGGAGGTGAAACGCCGGGGTAAAACTCCGCTACCACGACAAATCGTGGCTCGGCGGTCAGAGCTCCGGCAGGATCTTATGGCGACATGGAGGGAGCGACTATCACAACCCAGTGTCCGCCACAAATGCGGCGATAAGGCCCCTCTTTGAGGAGTGGCTTGAGAGGCACCACGGCGTCCACACCTTCCGCCTGATGCAGGTCCTCGGCGGAAATGGCTGTTTCGGGAGGTTCCTGTTCAGGATAAGGCGGGAGGAAACGCCTGGATATCACCATGTGGATTGCCCGGAGAACACGGTGGAGCATATGGTGGAGGTCTGCCCTGCTTGAGCGGAGCACCGCCGTGTCCTCGTGGAGGCGATCAGCGGTGGCGACCTCTCGCGTCCGGCCCTGGTTCAGGCCATGGTACGGACCGAGAGGGCATGGGAAGCTGTCACCTCCTTCTGCGAAGCAGTAATGCTCGCGAAGGAGGTGGCGGAACGCGTGAGGGAGACGCAACGGAGTCGCCCTCACGCCCCTAGCCACCGCAGGAGACGCCCTGTACGTCGGGAGTCGCAAGCCGATTCCCGGCCACCGTAGGTACGGGTTTGCGGATGGCGAGTATTGGGTAGCTCGCCGATAAGGACCAGACCCGAGTCGACGGTGCATAGTGTTTCACGCACGCCTCAAAGAGATGTCAGAAAAAAAATGTCTACTAGGGCCGATGCCTGTCTGGGTCGCGGATAAATTTGAAAGAGAGTTACCGCGGCCCTGGCACAAGCAAATGAAGTAACACGGGTGGGTTTTAGTCAGTAAAAGTCTGACACGCCCTTCCGCTTCACCCAGAGCGGAAGAAATCATTGGACGATTTCCCACCCCAAAAAAAAAGGACTAGGAGGGAAAGTGACTCTTTCTTGCAAATACTGACTGGTTCTGTCTACGTAGACAGAAGAAACCTTTATCTGAGACTGCTTGAGACCCATAATGACGCCACGAGAGCCGACTTTAATATGCAATACCGTTAGAAACACAAGGAATTCTATCGCAGTATCAGTAAAGTGGAACAAAGGTCTTCTAATAAATGTGCTCAAGAAAGGTGATCTAAATCAGTGCGATATGTGGAGAGGTATTATGTTGGTCTCGATTCCGCCTAAAGTTTTCTGCAAGATTATCCTAGAGAGGCTGGCGAAGGCCTGGTGCGAGATTTTTCTCTTCTACGCAAGGAGCGGTGCGCCGATATGCAAGCAAAGTTGAACGATCTACGTAAGGAAGCGGCAAAAACAGGAGTTAAAATGAACACCCGAAAGACCCAAGAGTTGAAAACTAGTGTAAAGAATCTATTGCCGATTGGCCCAGAAGTAGTGAAAATGGATTGGCCACATGCTTCGAAGGGATCGCAATCTCATACCCAAACAAGCGTTATATTGAAAGCTCCAAAGGAAGAGAAACCGTGGCCGTTCACGTCAAACCTAGCGTCGCACCGTCAGGGCAGAAGCGACGAGCATCACAATGATGCTCGTTGCGTGAAGCTCATGATCGTTCCCATTGGAGGACTCCTGTGGACGCCATTTGCCCCATTTAGGGGATATAGGGCATTAATTCAAGTTAAGTAACAGGCATTTTGATAAGTATGTAGTTTTCATCACTGTTGTTGACAAAATCGTCCTAAATTTGATTAAAAGAGCTTGAATATAAACCCACAGCAAAATCAAATTCGGTCAGATGAGTTGCCAGGAAATGGATTTTGTGTTACCTGCAGGCTGGCTTATTTCTATTTAGTTATTCAATTAATGAAATTCTCTGTTGCTACTGTAGACTGACATTCACCAATACATTTTGTAGGACTATCTTTGTGTAATTTACTTTTATTTTAACCACTTCATTTGTGTATGGTGTACAATTTTTATGAAAATAAATTATTGGTTGAATTTTTTGACTTATAATTAACGGCATAATTAAGGAATGTCAATTAACTATATGTAGATAAAATTTAAGATAGAGTAGCTTATAACTACTAGCTGCCACCCGCGGCAGTGTGCCCAAAAGTGTCTAAAGTGAAGTGATACTTTACGCCTGGACAGCTTTGGGATGCCTCAGCTAAATATCAGCTTGCCGCGCTTGAATCGGTGGAACGGTGGAACGCAGAGCTAAGAGGCTAATTGGCAACGTCAAACTGGTTGGCATCCAGCTTCACAGCTTGGCTCATCGCCGTAATTTTGCCTGCATGTAGGTCTTCTACAGACTGTACTTCGGCGAGAGTGCTCATGAACTCCACGACCTCATCCCACCGGCCCCCGTTTACCATCGGGCATCTAGACGCACTGCAAGTTACCATCCTCACCCAGTTGCCATTCAAGTGGTAGGTGGTGGGGCCTCTAACCTGACCCGTCACAGTGGGGCCTAGGGTGCCATACACTGGGTCGTCTGGCACCCATGTACTGGTTTGGTCCATGAGGTGGTCACGGTGTGCCATGTGTTGTAGTGCGCTGGTGATGGGGGTACTCCTCAGAAGAAGGTCCGGTGACGGACAGCCGCAGCGGGTTAACGGATGAGTGCTAACGTGTGCTCGTGTAACCGCCATAAGCGGCACAGGAGGACACCGTGGAGTTTTAGTGGGTTGGCGTTGCACATGAACCTAATTCAAATTTATAAGTAAGGAACCCTTTGAATGGGCTGTTTTGGGTTTTAAAATCAATTCGTAATTGTAAACTGAACCGTTATTCCATTGGTAGGAGTCCTTATACACTCATGATAACGAGGTAATATACAATTCAACATGAATGTTGCAGTAAGTATATAGGGTAAACCACCCTATCACTAGCACCCCTACTGTTATTGGCACTAGAGTTTAAAGGCATAAAATAAAACCATAGATTACGCAATGTTGGCATTTCGGAGCCAGTAATAGGATTAAAATAACTTATATATAATTTGGTATACATATATGTATGATTACTATTTCACTGGATGAAACAACTCTTAAAATAAAGGTCAGAATATTTCCTAATTTTTGTTTGCTAGTACAATTCAATATGATTTTCTGGGCATTTGATTATGAAGAAAGGGGAGGCACTCCTTAAAGTGCCAATAACTGGTTATTTTACCCTATGCTTTTGTTCATCGTTGTCTAATTAGAAGTGTCACATGACCCCACCCCAAAATGTTATATTTTCAAGTTTTATTGTTAAGGTAGCCAGGCATACCTTACCCATTAACATTAAACATTTATTGTAAGATTATCATGTCCAGTATGTTGATATCAATATTATAAATACCTTTCTTATAAGTTCGCCAACCATGCCGTCCCAACCGCCAATCATTTTTGGATTCTCGTTTCCATATTTGCCATCTCGGACTAATTTTATTTCATCTGTAAACAAACAATAATTTTATAACTTCTATCTAATGTCGAGGTGGCTAATGAGTTAACCTCTCGTGGTTTCAAATCCGGGCAAGTACTGATATGACGTTTTCAAGGAAACCTGGACTTTATAGTTAATATAAGTCTCAAATCGCCACAAAATTTGACAAGCGTGGTGAACTATACTCGTCTTTACTACCTTCGTACCTTCTCTGTATGAGAAGAGACATTAACAGGCTGGTATTATTATTATTTATAAATCTATCTTGTCGGTGAAATCCATAAATACATGAGCTGAATTGACTTTGCATCCTCTACGCATAGTAAGCAAAGATTTATTTGACTTTGTCCGGTCTATGATGTGCTTTACCAAACTAATTATTGGTATTTGACTTCGATCTTACAAGATATGAAAAGTTTATTTTGTTACGATTACCTGAAAAGGGGTGATTGAACTTATAATTATGAACATTACTAGTTGCTGCTCGTGGCTCCACTAGCGTGAAATTAATACTTCTCTTAATCTATATAAATTATAAGCAATTGTCGAATGTATACAAATGCATCATTTCAGAACAGCTGCACCTATTTGCCTAATTCTTTTTTGTTGTGTTTGCAATTGTCAGGACAAAGAAAAAATTGTCAGACCAAACCCAGGGTGGACAGCTAGTATGTTCATACATTTTAGCCTATGTTCTTATGCGTAAACTGCAATACTGTGAAGTTTCATAAAATTCGTTAAGTAGTTTTTGAGTGAAAACTAACAAACATCCATTCTCACAAATTTTCACATTTAGAATGTTGGATAGTAGTAACATTTTATTAGATAGTTGGATTATCACTATGAATAAGTAAGCAATATAAACGTCATAAAATGCTTTGACAAACTCGTATTAAAAAAAAAACCGGCCAAGTGCGAGTCGGACTCGCGCACGAAGGGTTCCGTACCATTATCGCAAAAAACGGCAAAAAAATCACGTTTGTTGTATGGGAGCCCCACTTAAATATTTATTTTATTCTGTTTTTAGTATTTGTTGTTATAGCGGCAACAAAAATACGTCATCTGTGAAAATTTCATCTGTCTAACTATCACTGTTCATGAGATACAGCCTGGTGACAGACAGACAGACAGACGGACCGCGAAGTCTCAGTAATAGGGTCCCGTTTTTACCCCTTGGGTACGGAACCCTAAAAATACACTATTTTGTTTTGTTAATTCAAAACATTGCCCACCGCTCTTCCAATTCAATAAGTGAAATTTGATTTTGGCCTAAATGAATTAAAAACAGTTGGCATATCCTATTATTATTATTCTTCGGTAAAATTTGCAATATCGGGTTTTCGGGGGCAAACAATCGATATAGCTAGGTTTCATAACTGTAAAAATAATTTACAGGCTTTCTGAAAATCGGGCAGTGGTAGGGGGTGAGTTTTAAGAGTAAAAACGGTTTATCTCGAGTTCCAGCAAAACTACAAGTTCTGTGGAAAACAGTTAAGAGTCCGTCCTACCAAACGACTGATTTCGGTCATCTTTGTTCTGTAATTGTTAGAAGGTTTTTTTATTTACAAAAATTTTAATTTACAAAAAATGAAGAAATTAGTATATAAAATAAATTTCAAAATATACTATAATAACAAGCGCGCAAAATCGATCGCCTCAGTGTCAACTCAGCTAGCGCAGCGGGAGGACGTATCGCTTTGTGTCACTGGAGCTCGCGAACTCTACGTAAGTATTTTAGCAAGAATATACTACGACAACCACAATTTGGTCCGGTGAGTATTTATTTTGTTTTCAATACATTTTACTGATATTAAAAATATAGTTGTGTAATTTTGTGAATACATTGTGTGTTAAAAGAAGTTTGGATTTTTAACCTACTCAAAAAAGGAGGTTCTGTATTCGAACCGTTTGTATTATGTATATTATGTATGTCCGCGTTTTTTAATATGTTCTAAATACTATAAATTATGTATTTTAACCGATTTCAAATAAGAGGAGGTTAACAATTCGATAGATTTTAACCGACTGCAAAAAAGGAGGAGGTTCTCAATTCTTTATGTATGTTCCCCGATTACTCGAAGACGCCTGAACCGATTTGTTTTTTTTTGTTTATAACGGTACACTTCTCAGGTAGCCCATGGTCATCAGGTCAGGATTTGATGATGGGATCCTGGAGAAATCGAGGAAACTCTTTAAATTTTATAGGAAAACATGTAGCGATTTTGGTATTTTATTAATTCACTTATTTGATGCATTCAGAAAGAACCATTTTGTAAAGTGGATCTGATCATGAAGCCTAGAGACGGGCACCGGAACTCTGTAATAAGATAATGTATCTTAGCTTTGTTTAGGCTTGTTGGAATGCTGCGAGGTGTAATTTCCAGGTTTACAACAAAAAAATGTGAAATAAAAATCTTTTTACAAAAAATAAATAACCGACTTCTAATAAACACACTGAAATAACTTAAATTTCGGCAGTCAGTGTTAAATTTAATAATTTCAACTAACGGGCATATCTCCTCCTTTCTGATGTCTATGAGCTCGACGCTGCGCTTAACGTTTTATTCTTAGAGAATAGCATAGCCTACAGGTTTTGATTTGCTAGCTTGTTTTGTTATTGACTTTATACATACATATTTGTTTCAATTAGTATTATTACATTTATAGATAATGGGGCGAAAGAAAGGAACACACTACCAGTGTGTCAATAAACGAAAACGGAACACTTTGGGATTGGAGCGTGCCAGACAAGTACTAAGAGAACGCACTTATAATCAATTGGCTACCACTTCGTCTACTGTAGATAGTGTAAGAATTAGTTACTATCAGCTCAAATAATTGCAAATAAACTGCGTTTTTGTTACTATCAGCTCAAATAATTGCAAATAAACTGCGTTTTTACAGCTCTTCGAGGCATCATCATCTACATACATGCATTTTGCAAATATATTGAATAATAGGAAGATAGTACTGTAATACTAATATTTTCGTATTTTTAGGAGCCTAATGACAATAGAAGCTCTGAAAAAACTGACATGCGTGGTGATGTCGACTATTCAGTTCCAATTAATCTAGGCACGGTATGTTTCTAGTATCCCATAAATTGAAATCGGTGATCGAAATTCTGTCTGGGGAGTATTATTAATATTGATACGATTTATTGCAGAGTAAAGAAAATATTCCGTATCAAGAAAACTGTCCACCAATAGATTTACATTTAAGCGATGACTCCGAAATTGAATCAAACAAGGTATGATATACCTGCACAAATTTATAAATATAAAAAAGTCCCATTCATAAGACAGCACACATGAGTTTAAAACTCTTGTTGTTTCAGAAATCACCGGTATCATCATTACTCATCGAAGGGCGAAGAATAGTGGATTTCCAATACTTTTTTGATCAGTGGATAGATATCACAAACCACAGTCTTCGATTCGGATGCAATGCATCAAACTTGAAAATAGTAGAAGAAAAGCAGCAAGGATTTTCGTCAACATTTTCTCTATCTTGTACTATGTGTGGTAGTCGATTCCTGTTGAAAACGTGTCAGAGTAACACAAATGCATTGGACGTCAATCAAAGTGCAGTTTCGGGAATTATAAGTATTGGATGTGGTCGGGCCAACTTGAATGAGCTAGCTGCTTCCCTAAATTTGCCACTTATCAGAAAAACAACATATCTAAATTAAAATATAAGTTTTAAGGTTAATGGAAACAAATTTCAATATTTGCCGTCTCTAAGACGGGGAGGATCAGCTATTTCAGGTACGGCACATGTATTGTAAAAGAAACAATTTTTTTCATATATTTGTTCCAAAATGGGTTTCCATTCCTGATTATTTTTAAAGACTCAATTTGGTTTTCTTTTCCTGACTTTGGTAAAGTGCAACTGTCTCTGTGGCTGATTTACCAGTATTGGCTTTGATTTATAAAATAGAATAGAAAAACTCTGTATCCAAATTGACAACCAGCGCTGTGTCTAACGACCAGCAAATTCTGAGATGGTAACTCTTTCGGTGCACGCTCAACGTGATTGTATAATTTTACTATGTAATTTGTAGTACTTTTTGTTTGTTGCTATTGTATTGTCTGTGTTGAATATATGTTTTCTATTCTATATATTAAGCGTTTATAAGAAAAACATGTTATTACGTTTCTAAAGATGATACATAGTCAATAAATACTGTTTACGATTTCTGTCTCTCTATTTAATTTTATCGTAGATAATTTTTATTTTCAGCCTATTGTCTTAATAATTTACCATTTTGAATGTAGACAAACTTAAAAAATATACCTTACTAATATACAACATAAAACAAAACGCATTTTACTAAAGGCTATTAAAATATTTAAATTTTCAACTAAAGGATCAAAATTGTTTACGCGATCTCTAAGCTCTAATCGCAGCCATGTGTGCGTAAACGTGCACACGAACATGAAAATGCCTAATCTTACGTGAGTCAGTTTTGTGCACGGGCTCTTAAATTGCAAAGTTGTAGGTACAAAGATCTACAACTTTTGTATTTACACTTTTTTCACATAACCTCAATATTTATGTCAAAAATTCAAATCACCAATTTTATTTTTACCTTTTCAAAATGTTTTATAGTAAAATGCAATGAATCCAGGTAGGTCCTTGGTACTAACACCCGATATGGCAAACTGACAGTGAAAATAAATAAACCTAATTGGTCTTTAAGCTAGCAATTTAAAAAAAAGGTAATATGTTTAAGATTCAGGTAGTCTCACTTACAGTTGATTTCCAACTTATCGGATAACATTTTGGTGAGGTCTGCACAAAATCCCCTGTATGGTTCGTTAGCATCAAATTCGGGGTCTTCAGGATCGTTGCGTATTATATACGGGGGCTCTTCGATGGTGGTTACAATGTAAGTTTTATTGCGGTTGAAGGAACCCGGGGCGGCTAGTGGAGCCAGCCTGGGTTTGACAGGGATGAAGCCCTTGTTGTCGGACCAAGTCGCCACCTGTTTATTTAGGATAGTTAGCAGTACCAAAAAGTATAAGAAATAAAGACTAAAGACGATAATTTTTTTAATAATATGGCAGCTTAAACTCTAATGAAATTCCAAAGAAACCAGTAAAATTACCGCACTTAACTAGATGACTAGTATGATCTAGGTACGAACGGTAATTTGACTGGTTTCAGGCACAGACAAAATATTACGCAAATAAGGCTACTGTGGTAGGTTTAATAAAGTTTAGAAGATCAATTTATTTTCTGCTCAATCTTCACAATCATAATTATTTCTAACACAGTAAAACCAAAATATCTACTACTAGCTGCTACCCGCGGCTTCGCTCCCGTGGACCACACCACAGGACCCGTTTACGGGATAAAAAATAGCCTATGTTACTCAAGAATAATATAGCTTTCTAATGGTGAAAGAATTTTTTAAATCGGTCCAGTAGTTTCGGAGCCTTTTCGGTACAAACAAACAAACAAAAAAAATCTTTCCTCTTTATAATATTATTATTAGTATAGATGAGTTGAGAGTTTTGAGAGAGAAATCTAGATTCTTTAGATATAGCTTGAAAGTAGGAATCTGGTTTTAGTGGGCAATCTTAAGATTACACGTAGTAGAGCTTTTACTGTAATATATCCATCTGTGAATATCCGTCGTCATATTTGTGAAAATTTATTAATATAAATAATTTTGTCTTACCTTAACGATGTCACCGTCGACCGTCAATTCCATGATTTGCAGAGTGAAGTTTTTGCGATGTCCTAATTCATTAAATCTTATAGTGCCAGTTATTCCATTAACCTCCGTCTAAAACAAAATATAGGACTCTCTTGTGTTTCAATTTAATATCGTCAGTTTTATATTATGATTAAGCACTCAAATAACCAATGATAACTCTCGCATAGCACAACTTTGCGGAAGTGGAGAAATTTAAAAGGCGGGTATCGAGGCAGTTGGCAAGTGCGAGGGTTAATTACGAGTCACCCAACGAAACCTAATTTATCGTCAGAGCCTCCAAAGCTTCAGCCCACCCACTGCGCACTGCCGATATAATAGACAGGACTCGTATTCAGCACCTGTGTTCTTCTAATACCGCTCAATTAAAATTTGGTGCCAACATTATTGCGTGCTCGACCTAACACAATGGAGTTCATATTTATTAGATACCTAAAACATAAAATGTAAAAGATAATACGTCACAAACAGCCACGGATTTTGATGTGGGGTAAGTGTTGTTCACACCGCGACACGCCATGTGACAACGCCGCCACTGGCGCGTTGGTGCCATGTTTGATTGAAGGAATATAACAACACTCCTAGCACAGAGCAATGTATAACGGCAAGCCGCAACTTGACTCGTCCTTTCAAAATGTATGCTTATGCAAAGGAAGAGGATACTTGTCGTTTAAGCGAAATGACACTTCACGTGGCGTTTTAAGTTTTGCTAGCTTTTCATATTTTTACCTTTCAAAAGATCAACAGTTTATTCTTAGACTCGATATTCTGAATTTCAAGTAAGTACTTATCGGTGCACATGTATTATATATTCAGTCAATTATCAGATATTGACAACTTTTTTATTAAATCTTTAATGAAGTACCGCCTAACTCTCATGCAAAATTTATTAAACCCTCATTATACTACGCGTATTAGAAATTCAAACCCACGCGTTTGGTATTAATTAGTTGAGCACGAGCCATGTGCCCTAAAACTGAAGCATCATTAGTACAGTGTAACATGCCTTTAATCAGCATTAGTAGAAATCTATCTAATGTACATAAAGGTTCTAAGTAATCTAATTTTAAAAGACAATGTGAGCAAAAGATTACAACAAAATGTGGTTCAAGATAATTCAACTCATATGTGCGCGCGGCACCATGTGTGCGTGCGCTAGTAATTATATATTATACATTTGTATGGCAGTAATGCGCAGTCGTCCGTCGTCCGAGCAAACAACCACCCACACATACTTACCCATACAGTCATAGTGGCGCGCGCAATGATGTATTGAACTATCTGTACCACCATTAAGGCGTCCGCGTCTTGAACATTTTTTATATTCATGATGGCATGTCCGCATATCCAAATACGAAACACTCGCTAGCAGTAATAATTGAAAGTACTATATTGGTATCAACCATTCGCATGAGCAATAGGGAAAGTAAAATGACTCCAGAGAATATAGGTTTGGTACAATAGCAGAAATTTATTACATACCTACATCACACTTCAACGGTTATAATACATATAACTTAAAGTTTTAATGATATAATATAGTGGCTTCACTCCGTTAAGAACTAGGAAAGTCTTCAGTTTACGTACCCTTTTAATCATCCGGGAAATCTTCTCCCCGTGCTCAAAAGGAACAACATCGGTTTTAGGGTTGCAGTCCATAATTTTGCTGCTATTAGAGCTAGTGCGATTTAATGTTGCACGTAAAAGTTCAGGTTTCTTGCGCATCAGACGAAGAATGGCATCAACCAACACTTGAACTCCATCATATGTGAGAGCCGCCTGCGCCTGTTTAAAAAAATTGTATGATTAGGAAAGTACCTACTTTGGTGTAACTTTAATTTGTATTTTACCTATGTTTGCAATATTTGTAAGTATGTGAGAACCATGTTCCTATTTATCAAATTAATGAATTTACCTGTTAGTGCTTTTATTACTTTATACCTGTACGTTGTATAGTCTGTAGTGCTATTTTTGGGTGCACCGTCCTCACATATATGAATTTATTAATGTATGTACATAAGTAAACATTGTAAAACATATTTTTTTTAAAAAGAGTAAGTATGGAGTTTCTTGTGCGTTCTTCTCCATAACAAGCTACTTTCCGAATGCACGGTAGAGTCAATTTTAATTACTTGTACATTTTTAATTACTTGTACATTTTTAATTACTTGTACATTTTTAATTTTCTTTTAATTTTTGACGTTCAAAAGTGACTTTGACTTTGACTTTATTTAAAGAGAGAAAAGAAACATTGGAATAGTGTGCCAGCGTAGTTCCCGTTGCCTAGAATTGTTATTATTGTCTGCCTTTTTCATAAAATATTACATTTGTAGAATTCCCAGCAAAGCGGCTCAGGCGTAACTAAATGCAACACTGAAGCGACGACAGAGCAATATAGTACGAGTATTATGCACTCGAAGCGTATTAAGCGGCCTTTTGGATCTTCTTTCCGAGCATTTCTAGAATCACGGCGTCAGTGTCGCAGAGCCGTTCTGCTTAGAAATGAAGCTTGAAGAATCTTTTTGTAGCTATAATTCTTTATTTTGCTTCTATCACAATACATCTCTCAGGAGTTGTCACTATATCCAATGTCGAAAAATAAATCCTAACCTCCCAGATTTATTTAGGGCTTCAAAAACATTTCTAAGACGACTCTCATTCTATTAACCATACTTTTGAGAAATGGATGAAGGATGTGTCCAACCCAAATATGTGAACATTCTAGAAGAAACTTACCGAAATGGACTCCCTCCTCCATACGTCAAAAAAGTCACGGACTACTTTACGGGAAAAATCGAGCAGTCGAAATCCAGTAATGTTAATAGCGCTGAATTCTGTAATTTCCTTCTCCCAGCGATCATCCATTACCTGGATCAACACATGAATTTTCAGAAAATGTTTTGCCAAATATATGACTGAAAACGGACTTGAACAGTGTCATTCTATCAGCGATGACGATGGTCAAAATGCCAAAATGATTGATCACTTGACATTTATGTAGCGCTAGACATTCTATAATCGCATTTAACATATTGATAACGTTTAGTTTACCAATACATTTTTGACATTTTCCCAATAGCTATCGCGACATTTTTGTTGATAGAATTTCACTTGTCTGGAGTCTACAAACATGAAATAATCCTTATATATAAAATTCGGCAACTTTAGTCTAAGGGCTCTTTTCATTTAGACGATGCGGGACTGCTGCGGCGCCGTACCGGCGCGTTTTTCGTACTGTGCATGACCGGTTGATTTTTGCCAAACAATTTATACAAAAAGCAATGATGTCGTGCGTGCGCCATTTGTGTTGTATTACTCTTGAATGAAATTAAAAAAAACAATCTGTTACTCAATTTAAAAATGCAGACTGTCAACTATGCCGAACTGGACGGACCATAATAATTATATTTTCATTTAAGATGAAGCAAGATTATTTTCAAAGTTCTCTCAATAACATTGACATTCCGCATAATATTACACAAACTTGCAAAGTCGGGATCTTGAAATTTCACAATTAGCTTTCTAACAATGAGCTCGAGGATTACTCACCAGTCCGCTTAAGAAATAATGGTAGTTCCTACGGCCGAGTTGCACGTCTCGCACATGCAAAATCAGCGCAGCTTTTGCTAGTTGTGTTGTTGAATCTAGAACAACATATTTGTTGCTCCACCGGTCCAACTTTTCTATAGCTCGCAAGTACGCAACCACGTCGGACGCATTGGAGACTCGCTTCACATTTGAAATGCGGAACGTTGCGTTACCCGGCTGCAGGCTCTGGTACAACTGCTGCAGGCGAAGTAACCCTAGAAATTGATTGGGGCAATTATGGTACAGCATTTTTGTCAGTCTTCTTAAGTTAGCAGTGGTTTGAAGTTTATTCAAAGTGAAATCTTTTTGCAAATTCTATGGTGTATTTAATACGGTACGGAAAATTTGAAATTGACTATAAATATTTATTGTTTATGACTGAAGATTGACTGTTAAGTTAGTTTTGGATTGCTTATATGCACTACGTTTAGGTATATTGCGCCTACCATGCATCTACCCATCACAAGCTTACATACTCATTATTTATAGCCAATGGATCCCCGAAAGTAGAAATTAACATTTTTATAATAAAATATTGTAATTATGACATGACATAAACTAAACTAGAATTTCGTTATCAATTATCCGAGGACATCAGCTTTTTAGCTCTAAATTTTGGCTGCCTACATATCGTTCTCTCTAATTAACTGTTGATAATTTTAAATATTAATATTGTATTTTGTTCATATTGTATTTGAATAGAAATGTTTTATTCATTTGATTTGGATGCAGCTCTCAGTGTGTAATGTAAAGCATTACATTCTGACAGCTGAATTCATGTCTTGTTTGAATCCTAATTAAATTTATGTTTTTTTTTTAAACTTTATATTTTGTTTTGTTTTTAATTCTATGACCTACTATGTGAATAGTGTGCAAACTGTAAGTGATTGGTTTACACAGTAACTTTTCACGATGTTGCTTTCTAGTATTAATTTGTAAATAAGTCGTTGGTGTGCCTAGGTTGAATAAATTAAATAAATAAACCATGTTTTATTTAAATTTGCTTTATTGTAATTCAAACTACATGGAACGATAATACCTTTATTCATACCAATTAATAACAAACATCGACAGCACTTATTGCCAACAATTAAACGTTTTTGTCAATAAGCAACTGCGACTGTAGTAGGGCTCCCATATTATCCCTGACCTCACACAATCCTCAATTCTCAATAAACGGGTGCCATTAAAATTCAGGCAATTTATCAACGAGGAAAAAATAATGTCTTTAAAAAACGTAAGTAAGTAGATACGCTTTTGATCTTAATGGTGGAGAGCAATGTAAGATGTCTCCTATGAATGAAGTGAGATCGAATTCAGAATAAGTGAAATGCCTGAAAATTTAATAGTATTTCTTTGACAATCTCGGGACTTTGAAAGGAGGATCCGAAGCCAACTCGCAGAGAACCCATTAGGCATGTATCAGGAAATGTTACACCAACCAACTATTATCCTTGTATGCACTACGCATCTGCACCCAAGGACAATCCCCGGTTGGTGCAGTACTATTGTAAAATATGGAGAAAAATGTATTGGGCTATGGATTCGGTAGGTTTAGTGGATCGATTGCCCATCATTAGTAATATTATTCAGATATTTGAAGTCTTGTACCAATTATAAAGTGGACCAAATACACAATAGTTTGGAAAGTGTTGTTAATATTACGTGATATTTAAATTAAAGTGGCTCTACGTTGTAAGCGCTCAACGTTTAGTTCAAATTCTATATGAAATGAAAAAAAACAGTGCTCTGTCTATAGTGTCGCGTTGTAAGTTGTAACTCAACTATTGGCAACAATATAGTAAAGTAAAATCGTGGCAGAATTATAAACATATGTCTTTAACGATAAGCTTATATTATCAGTCAACCTTCTCAAACAATGGTATAGTACCTAAGTATTATTAACCTACCGGTACTATGAAATTCCATAAAAGGTGAGTTGTCACCTTCTAAGCAATGTCAATCAGCCACAACAATACAAAAAGTGAGTGTTTGTCATCTTTAGAAGAAATGTTATAACCAAAATGTCAATCGAATATGATGATGAATGGTGTGATCCATTCATCACAAGTAGGGATTCATTATGCAGCTCCGAAACTGGCGCTTTTGTCATAATTTAGGAGTAATATCCGCGAAAAGATTGAAGCGGTGACGAAGACGCACGGAGAAGAGGGTTGACGTGTGGGTAATGAAGGCGTTATCGTAGGATTTGTTGGGACTCACCCTCCCTTGGCAGGATTGTCGCCTCATTGCAATTTCATATCGCGTCATAACGCTCGTTTTCTATTTAACATCTTCCGTTCGCGTTACCGTGTAACTTATATCCTCTTCGGTTATCTAATTAGACACACATTGTCTGCATTTGAATGTGTAATGCTCTCGTTTTTTTTGCACATGAATGCAGTCATGTTTAGAAAAGTGCTCTAACTCAGTTTGAGATATAAAAAATTACATACGCACTGTGAGTGCGTGGCTTTTAAAGCACCCATTAGCTTCATAAATATTGAATCAAAATAAAACTGATGTTTGAAGAATTACCTCTTTTTTTTAATTCGATAAAAAATGAGATTTGCAGTTGAATATGTCAAACAGAAAAGATATTTTAAGCTTCTGTATATCCGAATGAAAAATATGGATGTCTATCTGTCTGTCACAGTCAATTTGCTACATATCTACGGCGCCGATTCAGTTGAGGGATACACATAATTGTGACGCAAATACGTGCGCGTAACATAAATACATTTTGAATATACTTTACTTTATACTTTAGATAAAAAAATGTTACAATAGAAAAATGTTTCGTGTTTTATGTCAAATATCTTTTTTAATATAATAAATCCTTTAAAGTAATTTTAGAATATAAATGAATAAGAAACATTTCCTTGCCCCTTATATCCAAAACTATTAAGACAAAAAGTAAAAAATGGAAAATAGTTATTTACTTCTAAGAATTCTCTTTAAAAAGTCTATTGTTTTAAAATAACAGGATAAACAAAATTTGATTAGGTACTTTGAAACGGAACCCTTTGTGTGCGAGTCTGATTCACAATTCACCGGGTTTTATTCGTACAAACATACACATAGGTATATAATGATTGACGTCTATTTTAGCTGTGTTCACTTCCTGTTAACAGAAACTAGCAAGTCAATGTTTAGTGAACATGAAGTGGTTTGCATTGAAACATTACTATACAAAGATAGAAACAAACAAATTGATAGTCTTTATTTGCAGAATTTCTAACAAATTCCCTACATAAACTCTTTTCTTTCTGAGAAAATCCTACTTTCATTCAGAGCTATGTAAAGTCTTTACTTGTTTGGAGTCAGGCGGGTGGACTAGGGGCACTCGCGTTCATCGTGAACTGCACTAACTTTCCAAACATCTTTTTGCAGCATCTGCCGAATTCGAATCCAAAACTTTTTCTTTATCTTTGAATGTCTTACTCGGTAACGACTAAAGCTTATCGCAGAAGCTCGAGAAAGATTCAAGAGAAGATTTTATAGGCTATTTAACAAGTGAATAATGAACATATTACTTACTAACTGGCAAAGAGATTTGAAAGAATGTATGAAACCTTTTATTGCACGTTCTTGCATTTTATAAGGAGAAAATTTGCAGTTGATACGTTTACTCATACATACTCGTAATTATCTTACCTACACAAATCTATTATAACCATTAATTGGAAAGATTAAGAACCTACTATTACCTACATCTATAATAATATTATAAAGAGGTAAGATTTGTATTTTTGTATTTTTGTATGTAACAAATAAACTTAAAAACTACTGAATCGATTTCAATAATTATTTTACTGTTGGGAAGCTACACTATACCCGGGTGACATAGGCTACGTTTTATCCCTGCATTCCCACGGGAACAGGAACTACGCGGGTGAAAACGTGAGGCGTCCGCTAGTCTGTCATATTTTGGTTAATCATTGAGATTTTTTATATTTAATAATGTATAGTCCAAATAGTTCTAGATAAGTGACATTCTATCATCGAAAGCGTGGCGATAGCTATTGTCAAAAAGGCAAAATTGTATGTGATTGACAAGCGATATAGAAAAATCACGTGATCAATCCCTAACATTCTGGCATTTCGACTATCGCTGACATCGAACGCCACTTGTCTAGAGCCTAAGAAGTGTTTAATTGAAAATCATTGTGCAACATTTTCTATACGATGAAAGAAAATTGGAAAACGTGATAAATTGCGTCGACCCTAATTTTGTGAAAACCGTAAGCAAGAAATCCGTTTCTTTTTGTAAAGAAAATTATCTACAGCGGAGACTACGGGGATGTCGGGCCAGACGGAATTCCGGCGTTGTCGCTCGTTGGACGTGATTCCTCTCTAGACATGATTACGTCTTTTCTTATATTGTGTGAGATGAATGGAGCCTCAGTCGCTGGCCAAGAAGTCAATAGCTCACAGTTCGTGACTGAGTATGAAACGCTTTCTAGTCAGTCTTTGGTTAAATCACTTAACGTCAATAAACTATAATCATGGCACAATTCGTGCATAGATTAATTAGGAACAACGGAACATGACGTTCATATTTAATTGAGACATCATTTAATTGAATGAATCTAATTGGATACTTCAATAGTTGAAGATACTATTACATTTTATTTTGACTGAACAACTGGGTTCATATTTACACATAACTTATATCAGTCTGATTACTTCGCGTGTCAAAAACGGAGTTAAATTACGATCAATGATTATAATTTGAGCTTTTCATTTATCATTATAGTCACCGGAAAAGCAAAAAAAAAAAAAAAAAAATCCTTTTTATGCCACATTGAGCTGTATATTCTGTATAGAAAAAGTTGGCCGAGGCATTGGCAATTTTTTCTTTCATTGCTAAGTAAATTTGTTTTTCAATTGTGTGTGAAAAAGTGGCACGCTTGGTTTTCGTACAGATGGAGGGACTTGTGTTATCTAGTTAGATTTATGTCTGTGGTTTCATTCTATGTCAGCGATGGTAGAAATGCCAGAATGTAAGGGGTTGATCACGTGACATTTCGATAGCGTTTGTCAATGTCATAATTATATTTTTTATATTATTCCAATCGCTATCGCGACGCTTTCGTTGATGGAATGTCACTTGTCTTTGCCGCTCCCGTCTTTTCAATCAACACCAGCCAATCAGCTGTTGATGATAATTTGCCGCCATTTTACATAGGGTTCGCTGCCACAAATAATTTAAAAACTAAGTTTTCCGAGTGTATTTTGCTTAGTATTCATTTATTTTGGACCGCATGCGAACCCATCCTTCGTATTTCAGACTATTTATAAAATGAAATATTAATTATTAAATTGAAGTGTCTGTTCGTAATGTCAAAATAACAGCTTTTTACATGTAGGTACCTAATTATATTTTTTCATCCACCAGTTTGTTCTCATGTGGTTTCATATTTTTAAAGTGACATGACAGATTATGCGCTGCGTCGTCGCACACGACGTTTCGACGGATCGACGGACGAGAGACGAAGCGGGGGATCTATTGTACATATATATTGAAATCTATTATATCCACTAATTGGAAAGATTAAGAATCTACTATTACCTACATATGTCATATTTTGGTAATTCATTGTCCTCATAGCCCTAGACAAGTAACATTCTACCAACGAAAGCGTGACGATAGCAATAGAAAAAATGGGTTCTAGCCTCCTGGTAGTTTGGGTAATAAAATATCTATAAACTTCGATTAATTCTTCATATTATTTCCGAGACGGGTGAGCACGACTGTACTTTTTTATTTTTTGTTCTCTAAAATTATCTTCGGGCGAATCGACACAGAAAAATGAATATTTTAATAGTGGTCGATTCAACCGATTCGGGCGAATCGTCCAATAACCCGAAATAATGACAAAAATGTATTTATTTATTATTTATTTTATTATTGATAGGCTCGCGCTTGACCACTATCTCACCTAATGGTAAGTGATGATGTGGTCGACGATGTAGCACGCCTACCTAGAAGAAACCTATTCACTCTTGACTTAAAGACTCCCAGGTTGTAGCTATCAGGAAATACAGACTCCGGCAGGGAATTTCACTCCTTAGCTGTACGCATAATGAAGGTATTCCCAAAACGTTTGATGCGTATGGGTGGGATGTCCACCATGTACCGATGACGCATCGCCGTACGTCTTGTAGTCCGATGATGGAAAGGGCTAGGAGGAATTAGTTCATGCAATTCCATCGCACACTCCCCGAAATGTAACCGATAAAAAACCGACAGACTGGCAACTTGGCGCCGACGTTCAAAGCTCTGGAACCTAGACTCGACCAGTATCTCATTGCCGATGAGCCTCTTGGCCCGTTTTTCGATCGACTCTAGTGCATCCAGCTGGTACTTGGCAGATCCGTACCAGAGATGAGAGCAGTACTCCATGCATGACTGAACTTGCGCTTGGTACAAGTTGAGCAACTGTTCTGGCGTGAAGTACCGTCTCACCTTTGCAAGAATCCCCAACTTTTTGGCAGCTAGTTGAGCTTTTGCCTCAATGAATGGACCAAAATTGAGGGTCGATGTCAACGTAACGCCAAGAAGCTCGAGATGGTCCGTTATCGGCACGGTCACACCATGGAAAGAAGGAGCCGGGTGGAATTGACTCCTTTTAGCGGAAAAAAGACAAGCCTGGGTCTTAGTAGCATTGAACCTGACCAGATTGGCGTCACCCCACGGAGACTGTCTTCAAGGACAAATTTAAGCGCCCAACCATGGCCTCCCGGAGAGACCGAATCTGAGGCCCAGTAGCGCGCGCGTCGGTTACGTATCTCTCAGCAACAGTGCTGTCGTCTGCATACTCAAAGGTGCCGGGTTTTAGCAGATCATTTTTGTGCAACAAGAACAATCTTGCCCAGAGTACCGATTCCTCGGCATTGATATCCAGTTGGTCAGATGAGCGGCCATCAATAACCGCTCGTATAGACCGGTCCCTCAGGAAGTCTGCGATCCAATCGCACAGTCCACTGGGCAGACCGAATGAAGGAAGCTTACCAATAAGGCTCTCGTGCCAGACCCTGTCGAAAGCCTTTGAGATGTCGAGGGAGACGGCAAGCGCTACGCCGTGCTTCTCGATGACCTCACTCCAGATGTGAATGGCATACGCTAGAATATCCCCAGTTGACCGATTTTGGCGGAAGCCATATTGGCGGTCACTTAGGATGTCGTTAGCTTCTAGGTATGCCAGGAGCTTGGAGTTGAGCACCCGTTCCATACTCTTGCAGAGGATGGACGTAACTGAAATGGGTCTGTAGTTGGCAGGGTCAGCCCGACTGCCCATCTTGGGCACAGGCTGAACGTTAGCTCGCTTCCATGCATTCGGCACTTTTCCAGTCTCATATGAAAGGCGAAACAGGCGTGTCAGGATCAGAGACAGTTCAGGTGCACAAGTTCTCAGAACAATTGCCGGTATCCCGTCGGGACCACTCGCTTTGTTCACGTCAAGGTTGCGCAGCACCCTACGGACGTCCTTTTGATGGATGCGAATGTCCGACATACTCGTCTCGCATCCACCAGGGGAAGGAGGGGGCTGCGCGTAACCAGAATCCAGGCGTGAGGATTCCGCAAAAAGAGAGGCAAACAAGTTTGCTTTCTCCTCAGCGGAGTGCGCCAATGTTCCGTCGGGTTTCAGCAGTGATGGTAGTGAGGGACGGCAGAAATTCGATTCAACCGAATTTGCCAGGGACCAGAACGCTTTACTACCAGCTGGGTAGGAAGCAAGTTTGGTCCCAATACGGCTTATGTGGTCAAACCGAGCCCTTCACAATACCCTCTTGCAGGACTTGGCAGCCCTATTAAAGGCTCTCTTCCGCTGGCCCAAGTCGCTAGCCTTGCGCGTCCGAGCTTCAACCCATGCCAGGTACGCCTCATGTTTAAGCGTGTTAGCGCGATTGCTCTCGGCGCCAAACCATGGCTGGTCAACGCTAGACATTGCTACGTCAGAGAATGGAATGTAGTACTCCATTCCCCGACGCAATACATCGATCACGGCGTCCGCACACGACGAGGGATCAGCTGAAGAAAAGCAAGTGGGCCGCCAAGGATAAAAAGCGAAAAACGAACGCATCCCATCCCAATTTGCTGACCTGTACCGCCAAACCCGCCGAGTGCCTCTTGGGCTGGGATCGGGCGGGGAGTAGACGGATACAGATTTCACCAGACAATGGTCGGAACTACCCAAAGGTATAGATATAGATACCGACACAGAGTAGCGGTCTGGATCTGTTGTCAGCAGAAGGTCCAAGCAATTGGCAGTGTGCGAATCAACATCCGGCACCCTCGTTGCTGGACCAGCTGGGTGAGATTTAACGCAAGCGCAAGCTTTCGCATCTCTCGCCCAGCATGATCAGTGCACTGGTATGGAAAGAGCCACTTCTGGTGGTGGGCATTGAAATCCCCCAGTATCACTAATTGGGCAGAAGGGTACCGCTGCTGTGCCGCATCAGCCGCCTCAAACAGATGATCCGTGAGCCTGGTTGTCTCCTGATCTCCACTGTGCGATCGGTAGACACAGGCGTAGATAATTTTATCCAGGCCTGTGTCCACTAGAGCCCAGAGCACGGAAAACCTTGAGTCCTCCCTTGAACCCTGGGTATCATAAGTACGACACGTCTGACGGACATCGTATCTGCGTCTCCGAAAGGAAAAGAAGAGCTGGTCTATCAGTCTCCAGGTGGTGATGGACTGCTTCGAGATTTGAGTGCAGCTCTCTTATGTTGCTGAGGTGCACTTTGTGTGACAGGGAGTGCTACTGCTGTACAGCTTTTCTTCTTTGTTTCTTCATTTCATTCAGAAAAAGGGGAGGAGAAGGCAGTGAGATGAGGTTCCACGCTGGCAACCCACAGACACGCACTGACAGGACGCCATCAATGGGGGACTGGTCTGGAGACTGCGGGGACGCAAGAGCCCCCCCGGGAATGTCCATCGGGCCCTGTCTTCTGGTCGCCAACCAGCACGATGGTGCATTCCGGGATTTTTCGACAGTTGGCGGGGCAGCCTTTCGTGTGTGGCTGGCACACTACTTGGGCACCGAACTACCTGCGGTCGGCCAGCGGCGCACCGTGCCTCGGATCCCGCTACCCTCCGCGACCAGTCTCCCGATACGCCCATAACAGCGCGCGTCAGACCGGTCCGCCTGCAGTGGAACAGCTATCTCGACCCAACTCCTCTAGTTGGCTACACCGAGCATCGTACCGGAACATGGCTAGGCCGCTTAGCGGTACGTCTTTGCCCGGTGGGTGGTCGCAAGCCTTCGGCCGTAACCTACCACCAGTAACGAAGAATGTCAAATTTTATGGAAATGTCACGTGATCAATCCCTTACATTTTGGCATTTCGACCATTGCCATCACTCTGGAGATAATAGAGACTCCACATAACGACAACGATGCGACGACAATTTTTCATAGAAATAAATTTACGGGCAATAATCCATAGAAAAATATCCAATATGAAGAGTCTACGGGAGCCTTTAAACAAAATGTCCAAAAGAATCTAGGTTCATTAATACTTGACTGGTTTCGGTCATTAATACAAAATTTTATTATGCGATAACTAACTCGGTCTGCTACCTATAAAGCAAAAGTAATAAAATTCATTACGGCTTGAGCAAGAATCCCGGCTTGTGCGTGGTTAGGAACGGAAAATCCGTGGGTTTTATACATTTAACTCGCTGAATAAATTGGATGTCGATAGGACCATTCCTATCTAGAACCCACATTGCACTTGCTAGTTATTCTAAAATATCTATGCATAAAATTTTATCCAGCACGGTGTTATTGCAAATTGATGGCGTTGGACCAATGAAATATCATTTGCAAATCAACCCTAGTTTATAAGGTAATCTTTAGGTTTTGTATAGGATTAGGTTCTATCATTACCTTTTAAAATATACTTGGAATCAGGCAGGCACCACTTTACTCGCTCTAAGTAATATTTTTATTTATGTAACAGAATATTTTAACAAGTATTTAATTTGTCTTGCTATTTTGAAAGTATGTAATGGTCAAATACTGCAACTGAATTTTAAATCAGTTATCCCCAACCGATTGAGCTGAAATTTTGCATATTGCATATTGCCGTATTATTCCTTAGAACGCCTTCGGTGTTTAAGCAAATTTAAAGATTTGAATTAATTGCAACTAATCTGTCTTCATTATATACGACATACATTCAGATTTATGAATAAAAAAATAAAATAAAAATAACACTCGTTTTGATTAAAACTTCGAAAATAAATTCATTGAGATTCCTAATATTTGTTTTATTTTTTACTTAGAAATCTTTTTAGAAGAAATTGGGCATACTGAAGTTCAAAACTTCAGTGTGCCCGCACCAGTGCTGAGGAAAAATGGCTGTAGGTTACAGAGGATGTCCATAATTATCTCATCGTCGAACTGATCCAACCAGATATCGCATTTTCTAATGATTCAGAGAAACTAATGCTCTGTAAAGAAGAGAACAAGGCAGAAAACCCGTACTTGTGACAAGAATTAACGTTTCATTTAACTTCGCATAGGTACAAAACCCGCGTGTTACGGCCGTTCAAGCTAGAAATGAGCTAAACGTAGCTCGAGAAGTGGCAGTTAGAGAACTTATGGTACGAAAGAGGTTGTGAAAACCTGGTTTTGTTCAGGTACTGATCGTTAGTCAGTTTATTAAGAACAAAAATGTATTTGTTTTTTTAATAGATTTTATTAATTCATATAATTAATTTATTTATACCATTTCCCCTATAAAAAGCTTATTTTTTTCACTGAAAACAGTGAATAAAAAGCACTTTTGATTACTATTTTGGTGATTGAATTTAGAACACACCAATATATTCGACGTCCATCTCAATGCTGTACAACCTTCTTGCGCAAAAAAAACTCGATACAAATTCCTTGTGCAAAGAATACTCGACATACAAACTCCTTGTGATTTTCGCTTAAATTTTCCTTTTTTTCGTAGTCATGGTATAAAGAATCGTATGCAACTTGAATAAAACGAATGTATATCGAGGGTCCATGAATCACTCGCGTCGCTCAGGATTCTAAAACTTGAATCACTAGCTGTGCTCGTGATTCAATCAGCATGAATCGATCACTTGCTCGTGATTTTCATCTATGGTCCTTGCTTTAAATCCGTCCTTTATTCACTAGTTGCATAATATACTATTTTATACACTTTTAATTAATAGTAAAAAAAAAACACTTATTCGAAGTTTTAGACATAATTATTGTTGACTGTTAATTGAGTTGATGAATGTGTATAGCTAGAGTTCTGCTTGCATTAAGACATTTTCAAAGAAGAAGCTCACAAAGCGATGGACTGCTGCTAAACATATTATAATTAATTCGTACAGTTATAAAGCTAAACTAAACAGAGGCTCAAAACTGTATTTTACGTTTGGCACACCAGCGCTCGTGCAATGTGATTACAAAAGCATTTACTCGGCTGTGTCGAGATGCTAGCTTGTTTTATTCTTTATTCAGAGTCTTCGTAAATCCTTCCCATTCTGTAGCGACAATGCGTTGGGATCACATCTCTATTGTTGCTTGTATCGAGTTGACGATTAGGGAGTTTCAATAACAGACCGCGGCGTTTAGGTAATCTATCGCTGTCATACAATCTCTCAGCTATACGCACCTCTAACAATTTATTGCGTAACCGACGGTAACATTAGATTTCATTTTAGTAGCAAGAGCAAAGGTAAGGATTATGCTTGGCGTTTTTTGCGTGATCGAATCAATAAATAAGAATGTCCGCGGAATGACCAAGATTACCAAAACAGCCCGAAGAATTGCTAAATTTAAATGGCAATATAACAATAATTGGTCAAGAGGCTGTCATTGGGCGGTTGGATCAAGGGTCTGATGCAGAAGGCAGTATGCCTCGATACGGCTCGCATTGTGAGGAGGTTCTTGTCTCTGGAGCCCTAACCACCAGTAGCTTGGACCCTGTTCCCGATACCGGTTGGCCTGTATTTTTATATTTTTAATGTTTTTTGTAATTTAGTTTTATAAAAATATTTAAAAATGTAGTAAATAAGAAAAAAAAACAATAAAGGACATAATAATTCATTTATTTTCAGACACAGTAGTCCATAATATGCATACTATATTCATATATATACTACATTCATGCATTACATAAAAAATATCAATTCGAAATTAAAATAAAATGTCATTCATTAGCATTAGAAATGCAATGCAATGGGCACATTCCTCTCAGAACGGATTGTCGATGGGGCTGAAAAGTCCAGGAGTGGCGACCACGGAGGTGCGTATCTGAAGAAGCAGCGTTGTAAGGCCCCTCCACTCGATGCGAGACGCGCAGGATCGGTCGATATTTGACACTTATGGGGTAAGCCTATGTTCAGTTGTGAATGTCTGCCGGCTGATTTGATGATGATGGTTCAACAGAAGGTTAAAATAGTAGATATATATAAAAAAAACGTATTTACGATATTGTTCGTTGAGCAGCCTTTCCCAGTGCTATAAGAATATGTCTAAGCAGCCTACTCTATTGAAGGAAGAGAGCACTCGATAAAGAGGTATTGAGCCGGTGGGGAGTTGGCGTTATTGCCTTCTAAGGGGGCATTGTTGCCGGTCGAGTTAGGGCTGCTCTGCATTTATGTACCACAAATGACTAAATGTATTTGAGAACATTTAATGTTATACTATATACAAATAACGATACATTACTATGCTTTTGTGCTGAGTTTGAATTTTAATGACAAAAACAATCCTTTTGTTATTCAGTGTGAGATTGTAATCGACACCAGTAATGATGACAGTTAACGATCATCCTGAAAATTTTACTGAAATGGTAAACTGAGATCTATCTGCTTAGCGTTTTCCCAACAATGCTAGGGTTGGCTTTCAATAAAACTGGATGCAGCCGAATGACGGTATTTTACATTATGGTTTACAACCCAGTTACTAAATAAATCGATATCTATTGGTAATACTGTTTTTCAGACTATCTGTATCGATTGCCAAGTTCTTTAAATGAAAGCAGGGACCAAAGGCGCGCTTTTACGTCGGGTCGTAATGTAATGGACCATCATGATAATATGTTTATATGGTAAATATTTGAAAATGTAATTGTGTTAAATATGTAGTTATTGGAGTGGCGATCGCGAACCGGAAGACGTTGCATTGGAAGTCCACCCATCAGGTGGACCAATGACCTGGTGAAGGTTGCGGGGATCGGCTGGATGCGGGACCTATGTGGTGACACTTGGGGGCGGCTTATGTCCAGCAGTGGACGTCTTTCGGCTGATATGATGATGATGATCTACTTTACTTTATGATATTATGTAACCATCCATAGGGCGAATTTTCCGATGTCAGTCTTGCTTACCCTTGCATTGTTAACTTCTAAACAAAGTAACATTCTATCAGCGTGAACGATATCGATTGTATAAAGTCTAAAATGTCAATTCTATACGTTTGCCTTCTTTGACAGTCGTTATCGTGGATATAATATTGCTTTGTCTAGGTTCTCTTGAATAGCTCGCTACGTTTTTTGCACGAGCCTCGCGGTTTACAGTCGGTAATAGCTGTTACCTGATCCACCCTAAAAACTAATAAATTTGAACCCTCTGCCTGTAACATTAAGGATTATTTAATTTGTATGAGTTTATCAGACTAGCAATACTTGATGCTCAAATAAAATAATAATACAGATACGCAAGTTTGATCTTTAAAACGTTAGCGTTAGGATATTTATAACTATTTTAACCTAACTTGTAATAAGTGGGTAGATATAAGAATATGCGTATTCATTATAAAACTGGTAGTCAAATGTCACTAAGGTTAAGGGTATAAAAAAAAAATTATCGAGAAAATAAAACTAAAGCCAGTCTACGCACAATTGCAATGACTAAAGCCAGTTTACGCACCAACAATTTAACCTGTGCTTACTAAATTGCGAAACGTTATTTCCTTTTTATCATAGTTATTTTAAGTAACTATTTGATTTAATATAAATATTTTTTCATTCATAAAAATATAGTAATATATAAACAAAGGAAATTAAAAAAAAAAATTGAATTATAAAAATATAATTGAATATTGTAAATATAATGCAACAAGAAGTGGGTAGTTGTGTGTATTTAATAAGTGGGTAGTTGAAAAACAAATATGCTTATTCATTACAAAACTGGTAGTCAAATGTTATGAAGGTTAAGGGTAAGAAAATAAAACCTAACTTACCCAATTCAAAATAAAATGGGCATTGTGTAGGCACTATTGAAACCAAGAAACTGTTTTATTGTCGCGTTAACAACTTAAATAAAAAAAATTCAAGCTAATCGTAAGTAGTTCAGTATTCTTACTTATTTTACCTATACGTTACCGCTTTAAATATATGAAAAGTAATTATTTTTGTAAGTAAGTAATTATTTAATATCATAATGTTGAAATTAACAAGCCCATCATGGTGACAAAACAGTATTCAAACGCCTACCTATACTAATTTTACGTGTTAAAGATCAAATTGGCATAACTGTTTTCTATAATATTTTCCTACACGATCAAGTCGTTTTAGTTCGATAAGCTCTTATCAAAATCGTCTATCATTTAGTGTGGGTCAGGTATTACCGACTGTACATAAAATTAAGGATATATTGTAAACTATATACTTTAGTTTATCTAATTAACAATACACCCATGTCTGCATCCTTATTGTGTAACACACTAAATCACACTTTTAATAACAATCGAATGAAATTCTTCATCCAATTTAAATTTGTCTGCTTGACAACGGTAAACACGTCATGAATACTTTTGAATTCATTAAAAGGAAGTTTTTGCGATCGGTTAAATAAAATTGTGTGTGAAGCAATCATCCCTCTGGAATCTATAATAAACTTGTAATTCGGCGATGTCTGTGTTTTTAAGATATTTAAGAAAATTTTATATGTGGTGTCTTTATATCAGTAATAGATGCCAAAAATAATATTTTTGGAATTTTTGTTTGTATGTCACGGATGATGTTTGTACGGTTAACGCAAAAACAAATGCACTCCATTGGATGTGTTTTTCACAATAGTATTACGGTCTAACTTAAAATATGCTACATATTTTATTTTGATACGCTGCCTAGGTGTCGAGTTATCTATGAAATAGTTTTTTCCTTGACTGGTTTAGTACGGAGTATTCGGCATCCTTAAAAGATATCAGGAAACTGTCTGAGGAATCTTAGGTCTTTTGTTGTGAGATTTTTTATTCCATGTAGGTACAAATTTTTGGTCAAGCGTGAGTTGACCATGAAATTTGCCATTTTTCTACAGTCGTTTACTACAATATTGTTCAAATTGCGCGGAATTGATATAAGAAGCCAGAAATGTTACAAAATTACAAATAAATATACGGGTACCACAAAAATTATCATCATCATGCTATACCTTCTAGGAGCTAAGCAGTCAATCATCATTACATTAAGACCGTCTATTTTACGCAAATTGCCAACAGAGTCTATGGACTCCACAGCACACCTACAGCCTATCGGCTGGCGGAGTTTAGGAAAGCCTTCCAAATCGTACGTTGTATGTTCGAGCCCTAGCTTTCGCAATTCTTTTTCAAGAATAATTTTATTTTTTACTAATTTTTATGATACATACCTAATATTTCATATGATTTTAAATATTCCTATGGAAAGTAATACAGTGAGTATTATATTATTTCGTCTGATAAGTACATAAATTCTTGCCCCGCTAGGACTCTTTTTCGAGAGCATCCAGTATCTCTGAAAGCTATAAAATTTATCAAGCAGCAGTAGAAGTAAAATTTTTGTGCTACTGAAGAAACGACGGTCATTGATTGAATACCGTGGAAAGTAAAGAAATCGTGAGACGAATTCAAGCTTACCTACCATCGGCAACTGCGCAAATTTAACTAATCTTCCTATCGCCAGACCGCCTACCCAGTCTTCTATTACTATATTTGGGGTCCGTTCCTCAAAAAGAAATAAGAAACT
The DNA here is from genome assembly GCA_945859665.1 of Anorthoa munda. Lineage (NCBI taxonomy): Eukaryota > Metazoa > Arthropoda > Insecta > Lepidoptera > Noctuidae > Anorthoa > Anorthoa munda. The sequence goes on along the minus strand of OX243893.1, from coordinate 52,052,832 downwards.
CAAGTAGGATCACTTCGTTGTCTGTCTATCAAGATCTTTTTAGGAGGTATCAAGTTGAAATTAATATTAAATACTCAAGTCTGTTTTACCTTGGTAACGCGGTATTCGGTTTCATTATCAGTCTTACAAGTTCTCACGACCCCCTAACGAGAACAACTCTCAAAGTACGACGAATGACAGCCCGGTATCAACGGCTTGCCGAAATAAAAATGGTCCTCGCTATGTAAATTTGGTTATCCAACCATGGATCGACCTGCTGACAATCTTTATCCGTGCATGCGGTAGTTACTTCTGTGGTTTGCGAAAAAAAAATATAAAAGACAAATGATATTAAGTCCCAAAGAGGAGGAGGTAAAAGCATATTATAGTAGCTGCATCTTAACTTTTCCTCTTCTTTACCAGATAAGTGTATTTTAGCTCTAGGTCCTAGAAAGGGGTTGCCGGTGCCAACGGGGCACCCGGGCACTTCAAATTATATTATAAGGTAAAAAAAGCTTTTTTACAAAAAAATACTACCGACTTCCAAATGAAAAAAACTACTAAGTGAAAAATAACTTTATTTTTGGAAGTCGGTGTCTTTGGTAGGTACCATTTTATGTGTAATGGACACCGACTTCCAAAAATAAAGTTATTTTTGACTTTGTAGTTTTTTTCATTTGGAAGTCGGTAGTATTTTTTTGTAAAAAAGCTTTTTATTTTTCACTTTTTAGTTTTACCTATCTAATAGGCAGTTGGTTAAGGTACCTATAACGCCAGAATAGATTACCCGAATATCATGAAACTTAAACAAAACCGGTGAAATGAGAGATCTGCGTACCATTTAAGAGCGTACTGGCGTGATGTTATGTTATGAAATGGTATAAACAATAAATAGACATGCGATTGCAGCAATCCCGAAAGATTTGCCGTAATTTATTGAAGAGTTCTGTTATATATCTTCGAAGTTCTTCATCAGATCTTCACCAAATTAAAATGGGACCAATTTCGAAACATACCTTTTCAAACAAAAAAAGAATTTTCAAAATCGGTCCAAAATTGACGGAGATATGCGTGAACATACAAAAAAAAAAAACAAACAATGTCGAACATAGAACCTCCTCCTTTTTGGTAAGTCGGTTAAAAATGTTGAAATTCTCAATGGGAAATGTATCTCCAAACCATAAAAGGTATATGTTGCAAGCACGACTGCTGATAGTTGGTCTGCTGAAAGTTGCACCACTGCAAGTCGACCGATACGATACGTATTTTTTTAGTTTGAGCGAATTTTTGGTTTTTGTCAATTTTTTTTTTCGACTGATTCGTACTTTATTAAATTTAACGGCCGGTTGAGCAAGTGAGCGAAGCCGTGACACAGCTAGTTCATAATATAATGAATTAACAGGTGTTTTTTTTTTATAATGATGAATACCTTTATCAATCACAGGATTCTTGGGTTCGATATCGACGAGTACTATAGCATCTGTACCTAGATTTTTGAAAAATCATGCCAATCCTAGCCAAGATTCAAACCGTAGATTTTGAAAAAAAAAGTCACACGCTCTATTATTACACCAACCGATAGTGTCACTAATAAGGACCAAATTATTAGAATTAATAATGACATTCGGAAAACTTAAGGAAAGAGCAAATTTTAACAATATACTTTTTGTGTATTTCAAAAACGAAACCATAAAACATGAAAAAGGAATTTTTCATAAAACTCAAAAGTACTCTGCTTGTACGATCTAAATGTATTGAGTCCTACAATAATAGTTGTTGATATATAAGAGTATCTGTAAAATTGTACACAATTCTTTTATAAAAGAGTATTGCAATGTTCTACTGACAACCTTTAGATTTAACTATATACTATACAGGTGCGCTCACTAGAATAAGACGGCAATTTATTTATATTATGCGTAACTTCGTAACTTTTGTAAAATATTCGACGTTTATTCGAAATATTTTACACGAGGAGCCCTCTGTTGAAGTCTTTCATGTGCCGGCTTGGCTCAATGATACTTCAGAAAACTGAAAAAGTTTTATAAACCAAACAACGTCTTGGGCGGGAGTAGGTATTTCAGATTATAACTTTTCATAGACAAGCTCCGCTAGCTCATTCCGCGGAGAGTTCTCTGTCTAAGTCATATTTCCTCCTTCTCGCTACCTTATTTTTATATGTTGCGTACTCAATAAATCACAAAGATTATGTATAGCAGTGCTACGACATCGTAGATCACATTTTATTTCTCCATTTGCATTTAACTGTGGTTTATGAACAATAATTTATTTAAATATCAGTTAATTCCAAAAGAAAACTATTTGGATGCGTTTGAACAAGTATTTTTTATACAAAGGTTGAACCTTTTTCTCTGAAAGCTGTAATGTTGTTTTTCTACAAGGTGCATGATGCAACATTACCATCAAGGAAACTAGTAAAATAACAAAAATGGCCTGAGGTAAAGTATCCTTAAGTGCCACGTTGCCGATATATTTGGATATAAAGTACTCATACAAGATTTTGCCTTAATATAATCATACGCATTACATTAGAGCACCTTATTCGAGGTTTATTGCCTTGTTGGCATATATCGTAGTATTATTGCGAGCCGCAAATTTATAAAAAAATAAATTGGAAGTGACTAGGCCAATTTGGGTCAATGTCCTTTATTTTTTAGGGTTCCGTACCTCGAAAGGAAAAACGGAACAGTTATAGGATCACTTTGTTGTCCATCCGTCCATCTGTCTGTCTGTCAAGACCCTTTTTCTCAGGACAGCATGGAGGTCTCAAGCTGAAATTTATATCAAATACTCAAGTCTATAATACCTTTAAACTGAGGTTTGTACGGCACCCTCGGTGCGCGAGTCCGACTCGCACTTGGCCGGTTTTTATTTCTTATTAGAATGTGTATCATGTGTTTAGACTCAGAATAGCACAATCTGACTAGATAAGTATTCAATATTACACAAATCGAGTCGTAACAGACGTACTGGAGAGGGTGTAATTTGGATATCGAAACGATCTGTCTGCCGATTTCGTCGCGAATCCATTCTTCAGTTTTGTTTTTTAGTTTTCCCAAACAGTCTTTGTATGCGGCTGCTTATGAACCTAATCCTTTTTACTATAGTCTTTTTAATGCTGTACTTTCTTTTGTGTACTAAAAAAATCTGGTTTTTATATCGTACCTCTTTAGCATCTGCACAGTATCCGGCACCCGCGACTCCCGACCCCTGCCACGACATCCGCACTTGCTTTTAATGTCTTTCACATTTTTATTTTCTTTTAGCATGGCTCGTTTTAAGGTGAACTTTCCCTGTTACGACTTTCATTTGCCTTTTTACCAGTTTTGTTATGAGCCGTTTGAAAATATCTAGGTATATTATAACAGACACAAACTATCCATCTATTTTAACCAAAAGGAAAATATCTTACCGTTTATTGGATACAATAAAAATTACTCAAACAGTTTCCTTAGTAAACGTGCGTACACATAGCTATCAGAATACGTACCTACTCAACCACATTTTATATGTAAATGGGCTTTTCCGTTTGCAAAGTGCTCCTTTTTCTGAGGTGATCCTGCGACTGTGACATAAAATGAATTTTACGTCGCATCGGATCCGTGACTACACGTCTCAAAAAATCGTATGTATATCCATGTTTATTATGAGTCTATTGACATATTGTTGATATACTTTTTTATTTATGATATTATATATTCTGATTCGTATTTGACTACGTATTATTGAGTAGATATCGTTGTTATAGTTAGTAACTTTTTTGTTATATTAGAAACTATTTTTACCGCAGTTTCGTTCATGTAACCTTACTCAGCGATAATGTATCTTTCTTTTAGTTAAAGATTTTCTGTAATCGGATACTTCTTGGGATTGGGATTGGGATTTGACCTGTGTATTGAAATTATAGTTTAGTTGTGACCTGCGATATTTATGCTTTAAACACGTTCAGATGTATTAACGTTGGTAAAACAAATACGTTTCAACTTAACGTTAAATATTGAGAAATATTTACCATATCGATTTATCCAATGTAGCCGCCCCGGCGCGATTCTCTAGGGGACCTTTTTAAGAACATTGACACGATGACGGCACCTTGTTAATATATTTATGAAAACATCATCACCTACCTACGTAAGAAAGAATTTACATCATTTTAGTAATGTTACAATAAAATACCTCCCCACATTCTAAATCGAATGAGATAAAAATTGAAAACTCGTAAAGAACGCACACTATGCAGGCCTATTATAAGTTGGGGGATTACATCGCTGATAAATATGCTTGGCTCAATACTAATCCTGCTCCACAACCACTAGACTAGAGCGCAAAAATAAGTAATAAGGAAAAACGTTATTGTTTCGAAATTTTTCTTTATCAGTTATATAACTGAACACCACATAATTATGTGAGTACTATGTACCAACTACAAATCTTCCATTTACTGTACCTATGTACCTATGTACCCTGTACCACTGGTGCCACCATCTGTGGCACCAGTGTTGTTTCAGATGGTGGCAACTGTGTTGGACCATTAGGTTCCCTTCATGATGATTGAGTGTGTGCTGCCAATCCATGCGTCATGTTCGTGAACGGGCGCCATCAGTTCGGATCGTTCATAACTTAGCTGCCTTAGTCTGTTTTTAATTACTTATTGTATTTAGGGGTGGTTTGTTTTACTCGAGACGCATTTACGTGCACATCTTTTTAATATGATAAATTACTGTTTAGATCGAAATTAGGTTTTATTTAAGTACAAAACTAAATGTTCCTGAAAAATATGTTTTCCTTTTTTCATCAAAATAAATTAACACCATAAAAACAAACTAGTACCACTATCTTTCAGAGAACGTTTTAAATTACAGCATAATGCTTGGTCTAATCTTGTACGCGGGGTATGAAATTAAACAGGCTGTCTTAGGTATAATGTTATTTGAAAAAAGCGGTGATGCAAAGTAACGTGGAGAATAACTTAATTATCTCGATAATCTCCAGAAGATGAGTCTTTTTACAACTTTGACGCTGTTTATGTTAGTTTAGCTTTTAGAGCAAAAAAATCAATACTTATCTAGGATCAAGAAAAACAGGCACAAGTTAAATATTTTTCACTGGAACATATTACACATCACACATCATCAGCCTATTAATGTTCCCACTGCTGGGACACAGGCCTCCTCTCTGTGAGAGGGAATGGGCCGTAATCCACCTCGCGGGCCCAGTGCGGGTTGGTGGATGTCACATGCCTTCGAATATTTGGTTCTAGGACATACCAGTTTCCTCACGATGTTTTCCTTCACCGTTTTGAGAGCAGTGGTGATGAAATAATTTACACAAAGTAAAGCGCCTGCCTGGGCTCGAATCCACGACTTATAAGTCGCGGCCGATACCACTGGGCCACCACTGCTCCCACACCGGGAACATATTCATCATCACATCATCAGCCTATTAATGTTCCCACTGATGGGACACAGGCCCCCTCTCTGTGAGAGGGAATGGGCCATAATCCACCATGCGGGCCCAGTGCGGGTTGGTGGATGTCACATGTCTTTGAATTTTTGGTTCTAGGACATGCCGGTTTTCTCACGATGTTTTCCTTCACCGTTTTGATGAAACAATTTAAGCAAAGTAAAGCGCCTGCCTAGGCTCGAATACACGACCTACAACTTGAAGTTGCGGCCGATACCACTGGGCCACCACTGCTCCTGGAAACATATTACTTAATTATAAATATTGAACCATTGGTTATGAAGTTATAGCTGGAGGATGAGCTCGGAATCGCTTGTGGTTAAATAATTACAGCCGCATCTCGCATTCAGCGAATTTCCGAAGCCTTCACCAGGTCATCGATCACTTTGTATTCCAACTCCATGCTGCGTCTTTCAGTACGCGGTCGCCACTCCAGACCGTTTTAGATTCATCATCCATCCGTTCTGCGAGCAATGTTCCTTGTTCACTGTTACTTAAGTTTGGTATTTTACAAAGATATGTACCGAGTACATACCTAGTTTACTTTAAGTTATGAAAAAACAGGTAGCGAATGACTCATTTAGCTCTACGTGTTATGAATACAAAATCAACTCATTATTGTAAATGCTGCAGTCATTATTCGAAGAAGAGAGTTGAAAATATTTCACCCCTCGCCCTGAATTAACATTCCGGACGCGGCTACTTTAAAAATTTGCCTTTTTTCGCTCGGAAATAAAGGCGTAACATTTACCCATCTTAATACTTTGCACAGTTGAGAATATTAATAAGGATATAAGTGTATTTAAAAACATCATCAAACAAACGAGGAATCGTGATATATTGGATCGATATAGTTAATGGTTATTGTGAATGTTAATAATTATCTTTTATGTTTAATACCTACTTTTATAGTTAAAAAAATATGTACTTATTTAGCTTTTCAATATAGAAAAACGGCTCTAAAGAAATCTGACAAAAGTTTTAACATTGTCATCGGGAGAGATAGTAAATTGAATTTTAAAGTTTTTAAAGATACACACAACTGAACAGATGAATAGGTCCGATAGGTATGAACGGATGCTTGTGCACATACATAAATAGGCACGAAATTATTGGATTGTTTAATCCCATTTATCTGCTTCTACTAGCAGTCTTAGCGGCTAACGGGTGACCAAATTCATCGGAGCAATAGCCACACACAGGTCGGATTTTCTGAGTATAAACAACAACATATACTAACAAAATTCCTCCAATCTGGTTTTGGTTTTGCTAGATTCGTTCAGGGGGAATGTTATAAAATCTTGGTATTTATGAAGTGGCAAATAAATTTGTATTAATGACAATTTGCACTTTTTCATTTTATGACATAAAAATACATTTTTGTAGCAAGGAACCTTACAAAACCACAACAAATTGATTCGCTGTCAAATCGAATGGTTGTGAATAAGCCTGCAGATCAGTCAAAATCTGAGACCTACTATGTACTACTGTCGAATATGAATAAATATGGGAAATAGAACATACCATCATGGGAATCGTAGATGTAGATGACATTTTTCCATCCGTAATGAGTTATAGTTGCAATAACAGCACGATGATAGTCGGGGCGCATACTCACTGCAAAATCATGGAGGCCTGAAGATGGTGGGATCACCTGTGAATACAAACGATGGTTTAAGAGAGATTATAAAAATATTATAACCGGCTGAAATGCAACTTGCGGAGTTAACATACGCTCTTAGAGTAAGATTATTTCCATTGTACGTAAGGGCCAGACGTATACTAGTCATCTATATGTATGTTTCTTATAGACTCCGAAACGGCTGGACCGATTTCAAAAATTCTTTCACCGTTGGGAAGTTACACTATCCCTGGGTGACATAGGCTACTTTTTATCTCTGTATTATCACGGTAACGGGAACTACGCGGGTGAAACCGTGAGGCGTCAGCTAGTGTGATATAAATAGCCGTCCCTTTTTACCCGACTGCCGAAGGAGGGTAATGTGTTTATCAGTCTATGTATGTATGTATGTATGTATATATGTATGTATGTATGTATGTATGTATGTTTGTTCCTATGTGGCGTTTCAGAGACCAAAAGCGTTGACCGATTTTGATGATTCAAACGTCAATCGATTCGTCTTAACCTTGCGAGTGTCATAGACTACATTAAAATTGGAAAATAGAAAAATGGCGGCTTTTGGGCGCCATACTGTGGGGGGCCAATTTTATTTTTTCTTCCAAACCCATCGTGTGGGGTATCAAAATAAAGGGTTTCAAGAGGTGATTTCAAAAATATATAACACTTATATATTTAAATGTACCTAATTCGAACAAAATGTTAACTAAAAAGTTATAAATAAAAAAGTTAATTAAAAAATCAAAATACCCGACTGCTTAAAAAGCGAACTAAAAAGACGTAAACAAGAAGAAAATCATGCTGTGCAGTCGGAGGATACATCTGGTTTTGGTCAGCCAGCTCGCGAATATGTATCCTCCGACTGCACAGCATGATTTTCTTCTTGTTTACGTCTTTTTAGTTCGCTTTTTAAGCAGTCGGGTATTTTGATTTTTTTAATTAACTTTTTTTTCATAGTCGCACCATGATAGTTTTGACACATCGTGCATGCAAGTGGGGAGCACCTGCATGCAAGTGGGGAGAAATTTTCTGACTGGATTTTAACATTCTTGTGAATTTAGAATTATACCAATTTAAACGAAAAGTGTGTATTTAACTTGATAAAATACACCCCGACGTCGGTAGGTCGGTAGGTAACGGGACGTTCGGATTTCCATGTTACATTATTTAACGAATTCTTTGATCCTTTAAATACCAAGTGGTCTAGATGTTTCAAATGAGCACAAACATGACGGGTGTACTACTAGTCTTTTTGATTCCCTAAACTTACTTTATTTTGTGTATGTATTTTTAATGTTCTGTATGTTTTATTAACAGTGAAGGGGGAAGGGGGAAGTGCTCTCCCTTGGACCTTAAAACTTAGGCCGGTTACAGTGCTCGACCGACCGTCAGTGCAAGGAACAGAAAAAACGCCTTCGGTTGCGGCCGCGTACGGTCCGTCCTGACGGTAGGCATAACCGACCGTCAGTTAGTACCATTCAGTGCTCTCCTGACTTACAAACTGACCGGACTAGTACACATTGTATGCATCCGTACGGTCGATCCACTGATCGGTGCAGCACTGAACGCGTTCATTTTAGCGCGTCGGTCGACCGACGCACGCATGCGGACGCGCTCGATCGACGAGACGGTCAGTACTCGCACGCAGTGCGTAGCAATATACGCGTGCGTACGGTCAGTCCAGCACTGTAACGATTTTTGAATTTTCATATAAATGACAAGCGCGTCTGACGTACGCACCGACGGTTGGTCGAGCACGGTAACCGGCTTAGGTCCTCAAAGATACACGAAAACCCGATGAAAATTATTTATAGATTCATAATAAGTTCTGTCGCTGTCTCGCATGTATCGCGACAAATCAATCATGGATACCTACTACACTTAGTAGGATGGTGTGCTAGAGTAACTCGACGCGTAAGGGTCCGTACCTATTTGAGAAATCGAGAGTTTAGAAAGAGGTTTTTTTGGATACACGGTTTGCCTTGATAAATGTGGAGTACATTGAAATAAAATAAGACCGGCCAAGTGCGTGTCGGGCCACGCGCATTAATAGAGTTCCGAAGTTGCATAATAATGCGGACTAAAAAGAGGGTTTTGTTGTTGTTACATGAACATTTCTAATGGTTTCAGCGGCTCACAAAGTCTAAAAACGTAGGATGATATTTTTTTTTAAATCTATATTCTCGCGTTTGACCACTATCTCGCCTGATGGTAAACGATGATGTGGTCTACGGTGAAGCACGCTTGCCTAGATGTAATCTTTTCTCTCTTGACTTAAACTAAATAAGGACTAACTGGTAACTGAAGAAGGAGTTATAAAATCCAACATCGCAACTGACTACTACAACTATTTGAGTAGCACCGTGGGTGCGAATTGCGAAAGGAGCCGATACGAGCGCGTGTTAGAGCCACGGGGAATGGTATAGTTCATTCCTGGATCCTTGCGTGCACGCTTCTTGTTTATTTCTCTTTAGGAATTAGAAAAATATCGTATGTATTCACCTCTAATCTCCTCTGCGGTATTCACTATTTCATTCTGGAAAGTTTTACGCTACTCAATTAGTGATAAAGTCGGGTCGAATATTAACTTTATAGAAGGATATCGACAAAAGAACATACGTAATTTGCTTGGACATCGAATCTAATTTGACTTTACTTTTACGTTTTAATTACAAAACGTCGAAAATACTTCTGCACTAACACAAAATAGACGCCACCGCCGCTGCCGTATGGACTACGGACTGGTACTGCCAACGACTCCGGCCACTCCAATGCGTTATTCGAGCTTAAACATTATTAATTTAGAAATTATTATTATTAAGGATGTTATGATTTTATTTTTGTATATTTTTACATGGTTCATAAGCATATGTATACTATCTGTTTTACATAGCTAACAACTTTATTTAAGTAATTTTTTAATGGCATTTGTACAAAATTTTTACTTTTCCAAGTACATTTTATAAGTTGGTCGACTATTACTCGTAAACTTGTAAATCCTGTTATGATTTCATTTTTGTATATTTTTATATGGTTCGTAAGCATTATATTTACTCTGTTTTACACAGCTATCAAGTTTATTTAAGTAATTTTTCAATGGCATTTGTACAAAATTTTTACTGTTCCAAGTACATTTTATAAGTTGGTCGACTATTACTCGTAAACTTGTAAAGCCTTGTTATCCGTGATAATTTGCCTTTTAATTTCGTTATATTTACTACAGCCGTGAATTTTTTCACATAGCCAAGAGCAACCATTTCGCTGGCACGGGGGGGGCGACACTTGACTCTATCATAAATTTCCAACTTAAAGCTTAATTTTACGCAAACGAATCTCTGAATCGAAAAATAGTTTTAACAAACCCATAATATTTTTAAATGGCCTATCCAACGATACCCCACACTATGGGATAGATGAGAATTATTACCTTGCCCAATGAGTGATGGGCATTATACAGAAAGCCCGGTCAATATAATTATTTCAATACCTATTTTTTATCATATTGCCTACTCAGATTGGGCATTTTTGTAATTGCCGGCGCATTATGAATAATGCCGTATTAATCATTTGGTCCATAAAATATGTCAGGGGGTGCAATTTAAAGCTTAATTTTCAGCAAACGGATCCCTGAATAGAAAATGGTTTTCACAGACCCATAATATTTTGAATGGCCTATCCAACAATACCCCACACCATGAGATAGACGACAAACAATCAACATACCCACTTTACGTTTATGGGAGGTACACGTAAAAAAAATATTTTTCATGATTTTATTTTACCACTTTGTCGGAATCATTAATATGTATATACATGCCAAATTATAGCATTCTAGTACTTAGATTCTTTGAGCTAAGCTGCAGATGGACAGACGGACAGAGCGAAACTATACGGGTTCCTTGTTGACTTCGGAACCCTAAAAAGAACAATTAGTAGGTATCATCCCTGCATTCCCCATTGGATTAAGCTGAGATGTGCATAAAGTATTCCCAGATTAGTGATTCGTGAAATGGGGTACGACAATTTATGTCCACAGAGACCAGATTTACCAAGAAATTTCGTATGTTTTTCTCAGAAATAAAACGTAGGTGATAAATAGTAACGATTTAAATTTGACCTCAAAGTTGAAAACCTGCAGCCTTGACATTCTATAAATTGGGGTCAACCTGGCAACCTTTGGCCATCAAGACTAAATAAATAAATGGACAATCGCCAAGAATCGTCCTTTTACTAGGCTGACGGCACTGACGCCGCCCGCCGTTTCAGTGTCGCTGCACTCACGGAACAGAAAAAACAAAAAAAAACTGTTTTTTCTGTTCCGTGGCTGCGCTAGTGACGCAGGAGCCACTTTGTTTGGATGCCTACCTTTAGGAGTGACGGTTATTTACGATTGTTAATACTCTTTCTAGTTTATAATATTAGTACCATAGACTCGGTTTCGTCGGTCGATTCGAACAATCTGAGATCCAAAGGTTTGAACGTCAAATTTTAAATTCTCTGTTTGTCCAAGTTGTTTCGGTTGAAAAAACCTTTCTTATTTTTTTATTTCCGTCCTATGTTCTGTTGTGCAAAACAGTAGTGTTATTTGCGTAATTGAATAGCGTTCACAATTTCAAACTAAGTCGCTGAATGGTTTCTTTCCAATTAATTTACGAAGCATCTAAAAAGAGGTTCTGGGCTTTACTATTGTGTATATTCCTTCTTCTTCATAGTGGGCATTATGAGAACTTGATACCTTAATAAATCTTCTACATACTGCAAAAAGTCGTGAAACAGCCGCTCAAAATGCTTAAATACCAATAATGTATTGGTATTAAAGGCGCATTTTCATTGTTCTTCTTTGTTGTTAGTAGTCTTAACTATATTTTATCTCAGAAAAAAAGTGATCTAGGTCTTCAATTCTCGTCAACTTTTTGAATAAAAAATAAGCAGTCATTCATTTACTAGATATTTTTTAGCTTTTTTAATTCAAGAGTATAATAATTTTTGTTTTGGTGGGTTAGATTTGTTGTTGGGGGTGTTTCGCGTGGTTCATCAGATCTGAACTTTTTTAAAGTATTCGACGAATCCCGTCCTTGTAAAAATTGTTCTAGGTACTAGAATCCAGCAATGAAATCTAAAACATAACTACATAGCATTGAGTCTATGTGAAAGTTACGCCAGTGCCCACGGCCTATTGTATAATGTGCGGAAGAGTGTCGTTATGGTGTTTGGGGCTGCTGGAAAATATACAGAACTGGTGCCTCATGTTAAAATTAATGGTGTACATTTGTCGAGGGTACAGACCTTTAAGTACCTTGGGCACGTATTGACCGCTAGTCTCAGGGACGAAGACGAAATTGAGAGAGAGCGGAGGGCGCTGTCGGTTAGAGCGAATATGATTGCCCGCAGGTTTTCAAGTGCTTCTGCGGGGGTTAAGAAGACTCTGTTTAGGGCCTTCTGTACCTCGTTTTACGCCTGTAGCCGGTGGGTTCATTTTACGCAAAAATCGTACAGCGCCTTTCGCGTCCAGTATAATAATGCCTTCAGGGTGCTGATGGGGCTGCCTCGCTTCTGTAGCGCATCAGGGATGTTTGCAGAAATGCGCGTCGATTGCTTTTATGCATTGATGTGTAAAAGATGTGCATCCTTGGTGCGCAGGGTGCGGGCTAGCTCCAATGGCATCCTGGCCATGATTGCTGACAGGCTGGACTGTGTTCACATGAATCGTTGCTCCAGTATTTCATCTGGAATGCTAAAGCAATGATGATGTAGATGATTGAATATGTGTGAATTTTAAATGTTGTTCAAATCTTTTGTTATTGTGCTACTAACATAGGTATAAGTTTGTATTGTTACTAACTCCATGATAATGTATGTTTACGTTTAAGTTATTTTATATGGGCCCTGTCGCCTTAAATAAATGGATTAATAATAATAATAGCGAAGAGTTAAGCTAATTTTTTTGTACATATTTTCAAATTTTCTTTATACACAGAGGAAACAGATTAAAATGTGTCGACGTAACGTGTAAAATAGGTAAACATAATACCGCTTGGGGCAAAGTTACTAAACGTACTAAGTTTTTGTAAGTTGTCAGCGCATAATTTATTCACGGGACGCTATTTAAGCGGCACACAACATGTGGAATATAATTTTAAAGTGTCGTGTAACAGTCTAATGGTTTCAGACTAAACCCTTGAAAAACTAAATTGCCGTGTTTCTCAAGTATGCGGCACTGGAAGTTTGAGTACGGAGTCCTTGAATCATTTAGTTGCTAAAGTGCCTAGGCTCAGTATTTTAAGTCTAGATTGAGCGAGACAATATGCAGAAGTTTTAGCTCTGAAATGCTTTTAGAAATAATTACAAAAGTTTAATTATAAATCATTTCATAATAACAGACGTAAGCAAATAATGAACAACGCTTAAATTGGATACCTTGTATATTTTGTTGATTTTGTTGAGTAACAGTACGCCACACAGCATAAAAATACTTCAGTTGATTTTACAAACCTATTTTTCAATATTGGTAGACTTGCGTTTGAAAACCCATCTCACAATAGAACAGCCCCAGAGAAAAAAATAAGTATCGTGTTATTTATTTTTTTCTACACAAAATGACAACACCCACAGAACTAAGAAGACTTTGTGTAAAAATCTTCAAAACTATTTTAGACTAGTTATGCCCACGGCTTCGCTCCCTATCCTACCTACCTACCCTACCTAACCTACCATACTTACCTACCGTAATAACTTACCATACCTACGTACCCTACCTGTCCTCCCACGTCAACAAAGTAAACCTTCCCTGTATTCGGGCGAACAAAACAAAAAAATAATTATTCTAATCGGTGCAGCCGTTTTTGAGCTTTAGCGAGACTAACGAACAGCAATTGATTTTTATGACATGATGATCATTTGAATCGTTTGGATATGCAAATTAAAGGCTTCAGGATAATTGGTAATCATTTTCAACATCATCATCATATCAGCCGATAGACGTAGGTACACTGCTGGAAATAGGCCTCCCCCAAGCTTCACCACATTGACCGGTCCCATGTGTCTCGAATCTAGCGCACTCCCGCCATCCTCGCCAGGTCACCTATCCTCCTCGTGGGAGACCTTACAACGCAGCGTCTTCCACTTCGGAGTCGCGGTCCAGAACTTAGCGGCCCCATCAACCATCCATTCTGCGAGCGATGTGCCTTGCCCACTGCCACCTAAATTTGGCAATTCTTCTGCCTATGTCAGTAACCCAGTGGTTCTCTTGCGAATCTCTACATTTCTGATTCGATCACGCAAGAAAACTCAAAGCATAGCCCTCTCCATTGCCCTTTGGGTGACCGTAGCTTTCTGAAGAGGCCCGTGTTACTGTGGTAAGTAGTGGTAATCATGTTATGGCTCCTCTTCACAATCGGCGATTATAAACGATTACGATACGAGCACGATCGTGTGGAGGACTTACTCGCTTGTAGCCGCCGATTATCGTCTATATTCGCTATAGTGATCGCGGCCATCGGTGATTTGTCGGTTTTTCATTTTTGATCCTTACATCCTAAAGCCTAAAATTTCTAAGACAATGACAAAAAAGGAGTTTTCAAGCGCTCGCCGGCCCCGCGGCGCCACTTGCTTCGCTCGCTCGGCTCGCGCGCGTTTGTTTTTGTTTATTTATGTTTCGATATAACGGCTATCGGTATTTTAAACTTTCTGTATTTTGAATTTCGTTGTTTTGGACGTCGGCATTTCAGTCATAGTTATTATGAAATGTCGGGCTTTTAATACGTATCCGATAGTAAAGAGGAGGCTTAACAATATAAAAAATAATTTGGTGAACTGTAACCGGAAAAAATGGAAAATGTAAAACAATGCAACTATTATTTTTTATGAAAATAATATCGTTAAGTTCTGCAGGTGAGTGAAATACTCCATTAATTTATTAAAAACTACAGAAATATATTATATAAAATATGTTTTTTGTATATCCTAGGCAAAAATGAATCATGACATTTATGGGATAGGGTGTACTATCATGTGCCAATTTAAAGCTAGGTGGTAAAGGTACATAAAAACATAACCCACTTTTCTTAAAGCTTGAGTGTTGATTTTACGTATGATGTACTATGGGACAAAGCTATATCTGCTCAATAAAAAAAAAAATCCCTTGCACAAGATGACTACAGCTGCGTCCGCCCTTTTTGCGTCGATCACTATTTTTTTTTCCTTCTTTTTTTAATTACAAAAACAAAGGGCTGAGAGGCAAAAAGAGTCACCCGATACTGAGTTATAATCCCAATCATAATAAATATAAACAATGTGTTAATTACGAGTTAGTCTCGCACACCAAGGGTTTCACATGATTTTTTAGGGTTCCGAAGTCAACAAGGAACCCTTATAGTTTCGCTCTGTCCGTCTGTCCGTCCGCAGCTTAGCTCAGATAATCTAAGTACTAGTAAGTTATAATTTGGCATGTATATACATATTAATAATTCCGACAAAGTGGTAACATAAAATCATGAAAAATATTTTTTTTTCGGGTACTTCCCATAGACGTAAACTGGGGATGTATTTTTTTTTCCTCATTTATCCCATGGTGTGGGATATCGTTAGATAGGCCATTCAAAAATATTATGGGTTTGTTAAAACCATTTTTCGATTCAGAGATTCGTTTGCGTAAAATTAAGCTTTAAGTTGCAAATTTATGTTAGAGTCAAGTGTCCCCCCCCTCTGCCAGTGAAATGGTTGCTCTAGGCTATGTGAAAAAATTCACGGCAGTAGTAAATATAACGAAATTAAAAGGAAAATTATCACGGATAACAAGGCTTTACAAGTTTACGAGTAATAGTCGACCAACTTATAAAATGTACTTGGAACAGTAAAAATTTTGTACAAATGCCATTGAAAAATTACTTAAATAAAGTTGATAGCTGTGTAAAACAGAGTAAATATAATGCTTACGAACCATGTAAAAATATACAAAAATGAAATCATAACAGGTTTTACAAGTTTACGAGTAATAGTCGACCAACTTATAAAATGTACTTGGCACAGTAAAATTTTTGTACTAATTCCATTGAAACATTACTTAAATAACGTTGTTAGCTGTGTAAAACAGATAGTAAATATATGCTTATGAACCATGTAAAAATATACAAAAATAAAATCATAACATCCTTAATAATAATGATTTCTAAATTAATAATGTTTAAGCTCGAATAACGCATTGGAGTGGCCGGAGTCGTTGGCAGTACCAGTCCGTAGTCCATACGGCGCATGCGCGCGGAGTCTATTTTGTGTTAGTGCAGAAGTATTTTCGACGTTTTGTAATTAAAACGTAAAAGTAAAGTCAAATTAGATTCGATTTCCAAGCAAATTACTTATTTTCTTTTGTCGATATACTTCTATAATGTCAATATTCGACCTGACTTCATCACTAATTGAGTAGCGTAAAACTTTCCAGAATGAAATAGTGAATACCGCAGATTAGAGGATTCACCTCTAATCTGCGGTATTAGAGGAGATTAGAGGTGAATACATACGATTTTTTTCTAATTCCGAAAGAGAAATAAACAAGGAGCATGCACGCAAAGATCCTGGAACGAACTATACCATTTCCCGTGGCTCTAACGCGCGGTAGACCCACGGCTCCTTTCTCAATTCGCACCCGCGGTGGTACTCAAATAGATAATATTTTTCTAACTTCAGTTGCGAAGTTGGATTTTATAACTCCTTCTTCAGTTACCAGTTAGTCCTTATTTAGATTAAGTCAAGAGTTAATAGATTACGTCTAGGCAAGCATGCTTCACCGTAAACCACATCATCGCTTACCATCATGCGAGATAGTGTAAGTAATAGTATAATATATATTAAAAAAAAATATCATCCTATGTGGGCCCGTTTTTAGACTTTGTGAGCCGCTGAAACCGTTCTAATGTTTAATAACAACAACAAAACCCTCTTTTTAGTCCGCATTATTATGCAACTTCGGAACCCTATTACTGCGCGTGGCCCGACACGCACTTGGCCGGTTTTTTTATTGAAAACAATCTTATAAAGCTCAATATTATTTAACTTTATATGCAATCACACTACAGAATAGTCCGGTCAAGCTAGCTCATTTAATTGGGGTAAGGAAACAATAATTTGCATAGAGCTAAAATTTTTCACGGATGTTGCGAACACCATTATGAATGGAATGTGAAAAGTCACATATTTATTTAGATAAGGATTTATACTATATTGCTGACTTGTTATATTGTGTACCTTTGCTAACTTTCACGAATATTTTTGTTTAAATAAATGGTGCCTCACATGAAGCTGCCCATTGATATTTATTTTGATCGAAACAAACCGTAAAACTCAGCTGGCTACGAAGTAGTTAAAATTACTCATTTAATATTTTGCCGTCACAGGTACAGCAGAAAAGGTCACCCGATGCTGCGATGCTATTGGTTCATGAGTATAAGTTGGCGTTACTATAGCGGGCAGCGGCGTGCCCTGCAAGCAAGTATAGTCCTTACTCTTCAAATTAGTACGCTCTAAAGTGGTACGAAAATGTGTAATTTTTTAGGTTTATGCCAATCCCAAAGCAAGGCGACCATTTAGCTATGAACTGGTTTGGACTCATACTTCGAAGGCACAAAACAGAACTCCATAAGTTACATGGAGTCATTATAGGGGCTTTTTAGGGTACATTACTAAAGAATTTGCCTACTTGGTACCACAACTGGGACACTAAGGGTGGCATTCCCTGCCGGAGTCCGTATTTCCTGATAGCTACAACCTGGGCGTCATTAAGCCAAGAGTGCATAGTTTGTCTGAAATTTCTACAGTTTGTAAGTTAGGCACGTGATATTGCAAGTATTTTAAAGTTAGTTTGTTATTAAGTATTCTTTCAAGTATTTTTTTTTATTCCTAATCTTGCGCTTGACCACTATCTCACCTGATAGTAAGCAATGATAAAGGTGGTTGAAAGTTTGTCTAAAATTTCTACAGTTTGTAAGTTGGCCACGTGATATTACAAGTATTTTAAAGTTAGTTAGTTATTAAGTATTCTTTCAAGTATTTTTGTTTATTCATAATCTTGCGCTTGACCACTATCTCACCTGATAGTAAGCAATGATAAAGGCGGTTGAAAGTTTGTCTGAAAGTTCTACAGTTTGTAAGTTGGGCACGTGATATTGCAAGTATTTTAAAGTTAGTTAGTTAGTTATTAAGTATTCTTTCAAGTATTTTTTTATTCATAATCTTGCGCTTGACCACTATCTCACCTGATAGTAAGCAATGATAAAGGCGGGTGAAAGTTTGTCTGAAATTTCTACAGTTTGTAAGTTGGGCACGTGATATTGCAAGTATTTTAAAGTTAGTTAGTTAGTAATTAAGTATTCTTTCAAGTATTTTTTTTTTATTCATAATCTTGCGCTTGACCACTATCTCACCTGATAGTAAGCAATGATAAAGGCGGGTGAAAGTTTGTCTGAAATTTCTACAGTTTGTAAGTTGGGCACGTGATATTGCAAGTATTTTAAAGTTAGTTAGTTATTAAGTATTCTTACAAGTATTTTTTTTATTCATAATCTTGCGCTTGACCACTATCTCACCTGATGGTAAGCAATGATAAAGGCGGTTGAAAGTTTGTGTGAAACTTCTACGCGTTTAAGTGTGACACGAGAACTTAAAGATTTACGCTTTTGGTTGATAAAAAGAATTCATGTATTTATTGGTTTTTGGAAATTCTACCCCTAAGGAGGTGAAAAGATGGAAATCTGTTGGGCTTATATATTTGATACTTGGCATAAATACTAACCTAAGTAAATAGTAAAAGTTTTCATTATAAGTTTTTCAAAACGGAGTAGTTTTGAAAAACTTATAATGAAAACTTTTAGGGACGATACGATCACCCCCTGTGTTAAAGATTTTTGAAGAATTTTCTGTACAGGGCATATTTTTATGATGTAGGGGAGCATTAAGATGGGATTTTTGGAAATTCAACCTTTAAGGGGTTGAAACTAAAGGTCATCTGCAGGATAAAATACGGATCACGTGAACGAAGTCGCGGGCGAAGTGCTTGTATATATATATAATTTATATTATTAGTATGGATTCGATCTCTCGTGGCCAACCATTAGGTTAGTGATACATCATCATATTATACACCGCATACATCATTTCATCTGTGTTATTATCTGATTACATCTTGCTTGCCCACGTACTCGTTGCAGCCGGCCACAACAACTGTGACGTGAGTTGAGCTTTGCTCTACTCTATTCACTTTGTCACCGTATTCAAAGGTTATATCATGAATAGAAAACCGCACGTCAATGGTAGAAATTTCAATAAAAGCTGGTCACACCTTGTTTTGAAACTCCGTACGACACCAGGCCAGGCCACAGATAATATAATACTAGCATAATTAAGCTTCATTCCATACAAAGAAACTGTGCCGAAATAACTAGCGTTTTTCGTCTGATTAAACTGATTATTTTTCTAAGAACATCAATCGCGTACGTTTCCGTTCCACGGATATAGATGGTGTTAGTAGCAAGTAAAAGGGTTTATTCAGTACGTGGATACTTTTTTTAAATACAGCGGCGATTTGTTTTTTATTATTTTTTTGCACGTTTTTACAGTTTCATTGTACCAAAATGTGAAACAAAACAAATTTAAAAAAATCGAGTGGATGCCACAGAAATGAATAAACCGCGCCAATTTTAAATTATGCATTCAAATAATCTTTGAAATGTGAATTAAGAGCCCAATAATACTTATTTTTTGCGTTAAGATAGTTAATTAAACAAAAACATATTTTTTTATGATCGTCTCTAGAAAATCTTAACATATCACAAAACTCAATAACAAATCAAAGCTTATCACGCCACCTAGTGCAATTTATTTGAACCAAATTTTCTTTCTTCATGTTGGGTGCCCGTACCCAGGCTAAGATCATACTGCTACCACAGACGGTGCGGTCTTACTGTAGTTTTACGCCTTTAAACGATTATTAAGAAAATCCGAGTGTATAAAACGCAAGTACTGGGCGATACACTTGAATTTATCAAAATTCTTCCCAAAGGACTTGTAGGCTATATACCAAATGTGACCCAGAGCTTGTTGATCCCGAAATTAGAGCTAAGAGCAAATTCCCTCGAGAGTTATCGGCTCCTCTACCTCTGTACGGGCTTCAGGTAGCCCTATGAAATTGGATAGTAAGTTTTCAATATATTCTTTGTGTTTAGCGCTCACATTACTCATCGATTCGTAGTGAACGCATGTGGTAGGTTTGTTAACAGGTTCAGCTGTGGTATACAGCTAGCACTTAGCCGGGGTTTCACATCATGAACTAGGCTGCAGCAGTAACAAGGTAAAGTTAGACTGCCGATAATGTATCGATTGAGTCACATGTACAATCCATTTCTTTACATTCCGCAGAGGAGTTGCGTTTTCGTCGGCGTTTGTTACAATGGCGACAGGTTTTGTGAGTGCGGGGACGTTTTAATTTGCGTGCAGTATTAACAGAACCTGTGTTATTAGAAGTGCCGAGGAACTGGACATAATTTTCAAATGCCCTTGTATTTCATTCTGGCATTCAAATCAAATTGGTCGAAAACGTTGCGATGTAAAAAAGGGGTTAGTTAGTTTTTTTTTGTTTCAAAGGTGACTTTGCCGAGAGTGTTCTTCTAAAATCGGTTCAGCCGTTCAAAAGTTATCCGCATTTTACTCTTTAAATCTGGGTTTTTTCGCAGGATTCGTGTCATCAAGAAAGCGTGTCCACTACTAGGTATATTATATGAAGTTTAAAAAGCATGAAATCATTAAAAAAAAAAATACGCCGACACAAAAACCTGTAAAAGAATAAGCCTCGTACTGGCTGGCGTCGGGGATCCGTTTTGTAAATAAAATAAACTGCTGTAAACGTAGGTAGTTTCCCGAAGCGAGGACGAGGCTTTTTTTTTGCTTTTTAGAAGTTTTTTTATGAATTTGTCATACCAGAGTATTACAATCCTTAGGCCGCGGACACGAAGGCAGCGGGCGGACGGCGAGCGGCGTGGCAACGCATGGAGCACGCCGCTCCCCGCACCGCTGCCTTTGAGGCCAGTTCCATAAAAATATATGCATGAAACGCGCCGATCGCCGCGCCGCCACCGTCCCGCGCCCTCTGACTTGGTGTCCACTGCCTTACAGTAAGCACATCGAATGTACTTGCACAGAGCTACGGCGGGGGCTTTGCGGGGTGTCGGGACTTGACAACATCACCGATTTCGCTTAGTGTGGAGAATCAATGATCGAAGTTCAAAATATTTTTTTTCAATTAGGCCATTAAGCGCCAATTTTGAACGTAAACTATTTAAGCTTGCTATAGAGAAGAACGGACAAGAAACTCCATACAAAAACATAAAAAAGTGTTTTATAATATTTACATACATTAATTCATATAGGTGAGGACGATGCACCCAGAATTGCACTACATACTATAATTATTATGTATAGGTATAAGTTATTAAAAAAATAACAAATAAATGCATTCATTTGATAAATAGGAACATGGTTCTCACAAACTTACAAAATTGCCGACATAGGTAAAATATCAAATTCAATAACAACGGAACAGTGTGTAAGACAATTTATTAAAATTAAAAAAAAGGAATACAATAACTATGAATAGGTATATACATTAACAAATTTGATTTTGTCTACACTATATATTGCCCTATGGAGCAGGACCAGCATGTTTCCAAGCAATATATATTGAATATAATTATATCTAATTAGTAATATGGTGTTTTAAAGTGTGCTTTTAATAAAAGTTTAAATTTTCTTTCATTTAGTTGTCACTCCATCAAAAATGTGTGTACTTTATTTATTTATTTATTTATTTATTAAAACTTTATGCACAAGTACAAAGGCGGACTTAATGCCTTAGGCATTTTCTACCAGTCGACCTT
Organism: Anorthoa munda; assembly: GCA_945859665.1. Taxonomy (NCBI): domain Eukaryota; kingdom Metazoa; phylum Arthropoda; class Insecta; order Lepidoptera; family Noctuidae; genus Anorthoa; species Anorthoa munda. The sequence continues at coordinate 52,030,812 of OX243893.1, read as the reverse complement.
AGGGTGGTGCAGAGATAAAAAAAGGCAGGTGCAACTAAATGAAAGGATAAATAGAGAAAAATATAAATAAAAAGAATATATATAAATATATACTTAGATACATACATACATAAACAATGTTATAGAGAAACCGAAACTAACAAATCAATTCTGTGATGATTCTGCAAACTTTTTGCGAATGTGCTCACGTGCCTTAAATTTAAAAGAGAACCGACTGGTTGCCATCCTGATATTCTGAGGGAGCGCATTCCAAAGAGAGATAGCCTGGACAAAGAAGGACGAGTGGATAAACCCAGAGTGGTGAGAGGGACATTGAAGAAGACGATTATTGGTGGAACGAAGATTTTTACTGTGAGCAGAGCAAAGGAATTGAACATGAGAAGTCAGATACGAAGGAGGAGGTTTATCAATAAAAGAAAACAGGGTAGTCAAGGCCCTCAGCGCTCTACGCTGACGAATGGGTAACCATTTTAAAAGAGATCGATGAGTGGATACATGATCATACTTACGGAGGTTGAAGACAAATCGAATGCAGTTATTTAGAAGGCGGTCAAGTTTATTGAGTAGGTCTGCATTCAGGTCATAGTAGCACACATCACCATAGTCAATTATGGGAAAGATTAGGGACTGTACAAGCATGGCCTTTATGTGAGCTGGGAGAAGATTTTTTAGCCGATACAGTGAACGCAACGTTCCGGTGACCTTTTGGCTCACACTCGTTACCTGTTTGCGCCAGTCAAGGCAAGTGTCGACGAGCAAACCAAGATCCTTAACCTCGGAGCTAAACGGAATTGGTACGTTGTCGAAGATTATGGGTGCAACAGTTAAGTTATCGAGCTTTCTCAAACTATGGGGGCTCCCAAGTATGATAGCCTGACATTTTGCAGGGTTAACCGCCACACCGAATCGGTCTGACCAGTCTTTAATCATAATTAGATCCCGGTTTAGCCCCTCGATCGCATCCGATAAGCTGTCAACACCCACCTGACAGTAGAGCTGTAAATCGTCAGCGTAGAGATGATACGCACACTGAAGCTCGGTGGTTATAAGATTTATAAAAATTGAGAACAGAAGAGGAGATAAGATACCGCCTTGAGGGACGCCAGCTACAAGGTCACACCACATAGAAGAGATGTCTCCAGTACGAACTGACTGCTGACGCCCCCGAAGATAAGAGGAAAACCATTCCAGTACCTCGTGAGAGACCTTACGATAAGAAAGGATAGACAAAAGGATATCATGATTGACGGTATTAAAGGCGTTGGAGAAGTCGATTAACACTAAAACAGTAACTTTAGTGTCCTCCATTCCCCGCCTTATATCGTCAGTCACTTTAAGGAGAGCTGACACGGTACTGTGCCCGGGCCTGAAACCGGATTGAAACGGGCTGATGAGGGAGTTGTGGTAAATAAAGTAAGACAATTGTTTATGAACACAGGCCTCGAGCACTTTGGAAAGAAAAGGAAGGATTGAAATTGGGCGAAAGTGACTGGAAAGAGTGGGATTGGAAATCTTAGGCAGGGCTCGAACATGAGCATTACGCCACAAGGAAGGGAAAACACCGGAGTAAAGAGAGAAGTTAACAATGTGGGAGATTACAGGAAGAAGTTGATCCAAAGCCGACACGATCATATGACGACTTATATTATCGCAGCCCACAGCTTTGGATTTAATGGATAGGATAATTTTTTTGATCTCTTCTGGGTCGACTGGGGTGAAGACAAAGGGGGCAATATTAGGACGCGTCAGACCATCAAGATAGTCGATAGTTTCACGTGTGGTTAGACTATCTAGCATAGGCACAGAAGAGAAAAAGTGGTTTAGATCGTCCAAGTCAATTGTGTTAGGAAGGTCTGAATGCCGCGATTTGCCGATACCTAGGGTCCCAAGGAATTTCCAGATATCGCCAGAAGAAGAAGACGAAATATTATTTAAAATATGGCGGCGTTTAGCGTTGCGTATCATCTGATTACACCGATTCCTAGCTGACTTGAACAAGGTCCAATTGTCCTCCGAGCGATCCTTTTTAAATACCCTTTATTTCCCCCTTTATTTCTAGTATTACAATTTTATCTATCACTAACTTTACTAAAGAGATGTATATTTTGCCTTACATTCATAATATTTTTATAAATGAATTGGCAAGAAACTGTCACAATATTAATCTTTTTAAATAGTTTCCTAAAAGAATCCCGGTGAATCAACTTCTGACAGCTCACTTTTGCACTATAAATATGGATTCAATGTCAGCCGCCCCACCCCACAGCAAAATACCGTATGCCATAATACTGTGAAAGTAACTAAATAAAATAGACCAAACACGCGGTTTCTACATTTGTTAATTGCCTTATCTTTCTAACAGCATAAGTGGCTGAGCTTAACCGACCAGCAAGAGATGTTATGTGAGGACACCATTATACTTTGTCGTTACAATGGGGTCTGAAAACTGGTCGGAAAACTGCTTGATTAATAAAGTCCAGTTTTTCTCCTTTCAATATGGTGTCACTCAACTTTTAGTTTTTTTTTCATTTAGTACCAAATTGTTTGCCGTGAACCAATTTTGGACCTGATGTATAGAGTTATTCAAACCATCAAGATTTTACGACCGCCGATCTATTTTAAATATCAAAGCAAATAACACCATCTTCGGTTAATTCTTAGTAATTGGGGCAAATCGTTAATGTAAACTAAAAAGAGGAATGGACCCAATATCAAGCCTTGAGGAACGCCCGTTGTCATTTCAGACCCTAGTGAGTTTACGCCGTTTACCTGAACTTTAACTTGTCTGGCTTTCAAATATGATCTAAGTAACTCAAGGAACGTACGTCTAATTCTATAGTTCTCGAGCTTCAACAATAGTGTCTAATGGTTAAAGCAATAGAACGCCTTCAAGAGCTCGCGAAAGATTCCAATGGCGTCTTAAGCTTCCTCTCAGGTGTTAAAGATATACTTTATTAGGCTTTACACCGGCGTCAGTTGTGCATTGCCCTTTGGTGAAACCGTACTGTTGATCAAAAAAGATGGCTTTTTTATTAAAATGACGCAACAATTGGTTGAGCATTAACTTTTCTAAGACCTTACTACGAGAAGCGGCAGAATTGACACAGGCTCATAATTATTGGCTTCTTTGCTATCCCCGGATTTAAACAATGGAACTACTTTACTGTGTTTCATGAGGTCCGAAAAATCTCTCTGATCGACACTACAACAACATTTGTGCCACATGTTAAATTTAGTCACGTTATACTTTCTTTTTTACCTTTGTATAGATTCTTTTACCAATTGTTTTGTGAATATGAGAACATTGTAGGCCTTCTAGATTTATAACATTTGTTAACTTTTTATCTCGTTTATAAATAAATAAGCTTTTTGCTGTTTTTTTAGTATTTTACCACTTTTTGTCGGGCCTACGTTGTCCCCCCATATCTAAGCACTAATGCTGTAACATGGAAATATTATAAAAACAAACCATTTTTTAAAAGAGTAATCTTGGGGTTTCTTGCCGGTTCTTCTCCAAAGGAAACGACCAAACTGAACCATGCACCTTTTGTCGACGTTTTACAAGTGAAATATAAAAAAAAATATTTGACTAGTGTTTAGTTTTGTGACTCCCAAATTATTGGAAGTGTAATAATATCATTTATTTATTGAATTAAAAATTAAATAAATAAACAAATTCATTATACTAAATTATTTTTTTTCCTGATTTTGTGTCAACCCCCGAATATTAAATCCATACTGAGATGAATATCTAAAGTTAGCGGCGGCATCGCTCAACTTCGAAGGCAATTCGCTGCTGTATGGATTGTATTGACTGTGGTCATAGCTACTTCAGACTAATTCTAACTTAGGGACTTGCCTCAACACAATTCCTAAGAAAGGTAAGAAATAGTCTAAAATGTGGTATGTCAAAGTGATTTTTATTTTGTAAAAATACGTACATTAAAAGCGCGAAAAAAAATACCAGGACAACCTCAAACTGAGTTGTGTAAGCACTTAACTTTAGTTATCTACCTCGTATAGATAGCATAAAGTGCGTAGAGCAAAGAGAAAATTGTTCAAACTCTTTGTTTTCACACAACCCTATTTTGGGTAGGAGCATACGTAAAAACAATAGATAGTCATAGAAAATTGCATAATCAGTCCTTAATAATGTAAGGAGTAGCATGGCTAACATCAAAACTCGTGGTTTTCATTGTACAGAGAAGGGTCGAAACGATATAATGACTTTCTAAGCACTCTGTTTGTGAAGTGTCAATTTTCTTGATGAAAGTATCAGCTTCGGAAATTGCCGGCGCCCTTTTTGTTAAAACGGGTGCTTTTGTAAACAAGTAATTCGTATTCTTTTACAAAAGGTAAATTATCGTGACATTGATTGCCTTATGATTTTGACAGTTGATTGCGTGCTAAACGTCGAACATCCAAATAATATGATTTGTGTATCTCTTTCGATTTTTGTACATGTGGAATTAATTTCGCGTATACTCTTAAAACATTTGTGTGATATGTATGTACTATTATAAACTCGCATTCATGTTTTAATAATCTTTGTTTTGCGACAGTACCTATTATACACTACTATTTAATATAATCAATTTACATAATTTAATTTAGATATCACCATTATTTTAATACAACTCCTACAATAGGTTTTTAGGGTTCCGTACCCAAAGGGAAAAAACGGAACCCTATTACTAAGACTTCGCGATCCGTCTGTCCGTCTGTCTCCAGGCTGTATCTCATGAACCGTGATAGCTAGACAGTTGAAATTTTCACAGATTATGTACTTCTGTTGCCGCTATAACAACAAATACTAAAAACAGTATAAAGTAAATATTAAAGGGGGGCTCCCATACAACAAACGTGATATTTTTGCCGTTTTTTGCTCGATATTAATAACGGCAACAGGTAGACGCTTGAAATATTCACAGAATGTTTAGTTGTATATTTACTTCAAAAAATAATAATTAATAAATTAAAATAAAATAAATTAAGGGGGGCTCCCATACAACAAACGTGATTTTCATGCAGTGTTTTGCGATAATGGTACGGAACCCTTCGTGTGCGAGTCCGACTCGCACTTGGCCGGTTTTTTATTTTGGATAAGCTCGCGCGTGACCACTATCAGTATATATTTAGTTGGATATTGATGCAATAAATACTATTGTTTTACATTTTAGAATGCTTAGTAAACTTACAAAATAAACACATACATTTAATTTCAATGCTTCAACTGTTATTTTAGATTGCTTACTTTGGGGTCTTGTGAACCCGAAGTTAGCGCAATTTTGTTACATTAAGGTGAAATGAATTGATGCATGTGATGAACTCTTTAGACTCTGCTGGTAGTATGACTAGGAACAGATAGTTATTTCTACAAAGATAGTTGAACGCGATTTGTTCATGCATAATACGATGAAAACTTTATGGAGCTTCGTTTTAGTTTTATCAAAATACCTACATGTTCTGGACAATGAGTCTGAGAAGGCAGTCAAAGAGTCTCAGTATTCACAAATAAATAATATAAATACCTTCTCAGGGAACCAGGGCGTAACGAATGGCATTTGAAAAGTGTTGGCATATGAATGCAGTGTGTCGAAGGAATCCGGGGCGACTGCTCCCAGCATTCCGATCACGCTGCGAGTGAACTGGTTGCAGACTGTAACAGAGAAAGTATATTCAATTAGATCAAGCGCAAGCCTCTAGCTTATAAAAATACTGCGTCCCTAAGAATACAACAGGATAGAATATACTTTATTATAAGTAGACCAAATAAAAATACACATCTCTTTTACAAAAAAAAAACAATAATAATAATAATTAATTAGTAAATCCAGTCACCCTCCACCATTTTATAGCCGTGTAGTTCAGGCAGGGGCCAGTAGTCCACCTATATTTAGAGGCAATCGACCCACTAAACCTACGAAACCCATAGCCCAATGCATTTTTTCTCCATTTTTTGCAAAAGTCCTGCACCAACCGGGGATTGCCCTTGGGTGCACTTGCGCAGTGCATACAGGTGGTAATTGTCGCTTGGTGTCAGATTTCTTGATACATACCTAACAAGGCCTCTTCGAATTGGCTTCGACCCCTCGCACGCCTTTCAAATGACCGACTCTAGGATCCCGAGATAGTCAAAAACAAAAAATAAAAAATTATCAGTTTTTTTCTCTGGGTACAATGGCGGTGTGATTGCTGGCAGCGATATCTAACAGCGAACCTTTAAATGGACTGAAAGAACTGAGCTTTAGATGTAACAATGAAATAAAAATAAAACTGGAACTCATCATACCTAGAACAATACCCACTTCCCATACATTTAAAAACCTGATAATGAAAGTTTATGTATGTAGGGTAGAAAGACTAACTTAAGTAGAAAATAATGTCATATAATAATTTTTAGGGTTCCGTACCTAAAGGGTAAAAACGGGACCCTATTACTAAGACTCCACTTTTTCACAGATGATGTATTTTTGTTGCCGCTATAATAACAAATACTAAAAACAGAATAAAATAATATTTAAGTGGGGCTTCCAAACAACAAACGTAATCCTTTTGACGTTTTTTGTAATAACAGTACGGAACCCTTCGTGCACGAGTCCGACTCGTACTTGTTACGATTTAAATGCTACGAAGTCCAAAAAATATTAATGTTACTTTTTAGGTAAGGGTTTGCCGTTACCAAAATATAAAGAAACTAGCACTTCGCGCGCGACTTCGTTCGCGTGAGCCCTATTTTATCCCACAGATGACTTGTAGATTAGTTTCACCCCCTTAAAGGTTGAATTTCCAAAAATCCCTCCTTGCTCCCCTACATTATAAAAAAGAGCCCTGTACAGTAAAGTTCTTCAAAAATCTTTAACTCCCCCAGTTAAAGATTTTTAGGAATCAAAATTTTTAGGCTCTTTAGGAATCGTCTTTTAGGAGTAGTTTTGAAAAACTAATAATGAAAACCTTTACTATTTACTTAGATTAGTATTTACGCCAAGTTACAAATATATAAGCCCAACAAATTTCCACTTTTCACCTCCTTAGGGGTAGAATTTCCAAAAACCAATAAATACATGAATTTTAATCAACCAAGAGTAAATCTAAAAGTTTAGGTGTCCAACTTATAAACTGTAGAAATTTGATACAAACTTTCAACCCCCTTTATACTCTCTTAGGGATAGAATTGCCGAAATAAATAAAAACTCATTGTTTTTTTATTAACCAAGAGCCTAAACTAACAATTTTAGATATTTTACCTTCCGAACCGAAGAAATTTCACACAAAGTATGTATAAAATAGGGGTTGAAACCCCCACTTTATGCCCTTATGAGTAGAATTTCTAAAAACCAATAAATACATGAATTCTTTTTATCAACCAAGAGCGTCCAACTTACAAACTATAGAAATTTCATACATACTTTCAACCCCCTTTTTACCCCCTTACGGGTGCAATTACCAAAAACCAATAAATACATTTTTTTATCATTCTATATCATTCATCATTATCATTCATCATTTCAGCTGAAAGACGTCCACTGCTGGACATAGGCCTCCCCCAGGCGTCGCCACATTGACCGATCCCGTGCGTCTCGCATCCAGCGCCTTCCCGCAACCTTAACCAGGTCATCGGTCCACCTAGTGGGAGGCCTTCCAACATATCGTCTTCCAGTTCGCGGTCGCCATTCCAGAACTTTTCGGCCCCAACGGCCATCCGTTCTGCGAGCAATGTGCCCTGCCCACTGCCACTTAAGTTTGGCAATTCTTCGGGCTATGTCGGTAACTTTGGTTCTCCTGCGGATATCATTATTTCTGACGTGATCACGCAAGGAAATTCCGAGCATAGCCCTCTCCATTGCCCTTTGGGTGACTTTAAGCTTTCTGATAAGGCCCATTGTGAGCGACCACGTCTCGGTCCCATAGGTGATCACTGGCAACACACACTGGTCATAGACCTTTGTCTTGAGACACTGCGGCAAATTGGACGAGAAGATACCACGCAACTTCCCGAACGCCGCCCAGCCGAGTCGGATTCGACGGTTGACCTCTTTCTCGAAGTTGGTTCTACCCAACTGGATCGTTTGTCCCAGGTAGATATAATCATCTACAACTTCAAGTAAAGAGTCTCCGATCTTGATAGGAGTGGGTTTTACATGGGCATTCATCATGACCTTGGTTTTCTCCATGTTCATTTTAAGACCCACTTTTTCGGAAGCTCTATTGATATCATCGAGCATTGTACTGAGGCTCTCCATGGTCTCAGCCATGACCACTATGTCGTCGGCAAACCGAAGGTGAGTGATGTACTCGCCATTAACGTTGATGCCAAGCGCCTTCCAATCTAGAACCTTGAAGACATCCTCCAGCGCAGCAGTGAACAGTTTCGGAGAAATGACGTCTCCCTGTCTCACGCCGCGCTGGAGAAGGATTGGTTTCGATGTCTGATCCTGAAGACGGACTGACGTGGCGTTTTTGTACAAACACTTTAACACCTCAATGTACCGGTAGTCGATCTGGCACCGTTGGAGAGACTGCAGTACAGCCCAAGTCTCGATCGAATCGAAGGCTTTCTCGTAGTCCACAAACGCTAAACAAAGAGGCAGAAGACCGAAGAGTATAAACTCTTCGGTCTTCTGTATGACCTGCCGCAGCGTATTTATGTGGTCTACGGTGCTAAAGCCTTTTCGGAATCCGGCTTGTTCGGGAGGCTGGAAATCGTCAAACCTGCGCGCGAGACGATTCGTGATGACTCTTGAAAACAACTTGTAGACATGGCTAAGAAGTGAGATGGGCCTATAGTTCTTCAGCCGGGCATTGTCGCCCTTCTTGAAGAAGAGTACCACCACATCCCTGCACCATGCCTATAACGTTTTGCCCTCGAGTATGACGGCATCAAACAGCTTCTGAAGCCTCACCCGGCGCCTTGTTGTTTTTAAGCTGTTTCAGAGCCATCCTAATCTCGTACAGGATGACGTCCGGGATATCTTCGGTATAGTGTCGGGTCAATCTAGCTCTTGGGTCGTTTGCTAGACTCGCGACGGGCTTGCTGATTGATGTGTACAACTGCCCATAGAATGTCTCGATCTCCCTCAGAAGCTCCGGTTTGGCGGATACGATCCTGCCATCGTCGGTCTTCAGTCTCGTGAGCTGGCTCTGCCCAATAGCCAGATCCCTTGAAAATACCTTGGAGCCTTTATTTCGCTCAATCGCGTCTTTAATACGCTCAGTGTTAAAGCGGCGGAGGTCTCTTTTCAAGGATTTAGAGATCTGTCTATTTTAGAGAGCTGCCGGTATTTGCACGCCTCATCTGAAGACTGCAGGATCATCTCACGCCTCTCCTTCATAAGCTTGAGAGTAGGATCAGAGAGCTTTTTGTTTCTATCTGTACGACGGGTCTTGAAAAACTTAGACCCGACCGTATGGACAGCTTCCACGAACCCGTCATTGTATTCGTCCACTGAGCCCCTTAGGCACTCGAAACGATTCTGGAGTTCGAGCTGAAAGCTCTCGGGGTTTTGGACCTGGATCTGTGCTGGACGGAGCGTGGACTTCATCAGTCGAGACCTTTCAAGCTTAATATTAATGTTCAATGTGCCTCTTACCATGCGGTGATCGCGCCCGGTTTTTACCGAATTGATCACAGAGACATCATTGAACATTTGCTTCTTGGTTGACATGATGAAGTCGATCTCATTTTTTGTTGAACCATCGGGGCTCTGCCAGGTCCACTTCCTATGTTCACGCTTTTTGAAGAAGGAGTTCATCATATAGAGGCCCTATTTCTCCATAAGCTTTGAAGTCCCCCATGACAACGGTGATCATTCTATAGCGTAAATGTAAAATTTCATGTGTCCAATTTACAAACTGTAGACATTGCATACAAACTTTCAACCCCTCTTTTACCCCCTTAGCTGTGGAATTTCCAAAAAACCTTTCTTAGTGCGCACTTACGTCACTTGAGGAACCACTCTGCCAAATTTCATCTTTATACGTCACAAGCGGTTTTCGATATTTCGTGATGAGTGAGTGAGTGACCTTTCGCATTTATATAAATAAATATATAGATAAATTTGCTAGAACTAATTATTAACACTCGAAATTTTGTCTAAAATAGGAATACTTACTTTGGGTTGAATAAAGCCAAGTAGGGTTGTAAAATGGTACGTCGTAAAAAAGGGAAATTGAGATGCGTTCAAAACATGGTAATGACTTGATGTAGAATAAGCACAAAGAAATATTTAAAAAACAATGTTGCCCGCGTTTTTTTTTAATATTGTGATAAGCGTAATTAATACACAATTCAATTAGCTGAATTTTAGCATTTGTTTCATTTCTATTAATAGTCAGTTGAAATATGGGCATTCTTCGTTGTGTGGTGATATTTGTTTGTATTCATTATTTAACAACAACATGAATATTATTTGATATTGTTATTTTGAATTAGCCTAACAAGAACTGCGCAGCATACTAATGCGACAATTGGAGTCGAATATTTAGTGCGGAATAGTGTTGGGATACAAGCCCGCAGATAATAAACCGTTATTAGCAAAACGTTCGTGATTTATTTGTACCGTTCCTAATGCATACAGATAACTTGTTTACAGTACTTTATAAACTTGTCTTCATAATGGGTTTGAGATTCAGAACTAAAATAACGGATTAACTTTTATAATGTCACCTTATTATACCATTTTATTTTGATAATATTACTAAGTTTCGAAAATAATAATAATAAATGTGTTGGGTTGGTACATTGAGGTATCTAACTTGGATTGGTTAAATATAAGTCTTGGAAAACTTGAAAGGATTGCGAATCGATATGTAGGTAGCTACATTTTAAATATAGTAAGGTCCTATTCAATCATTAATCGTCGCCATCCACTCATTGTTAACCCTTCAATTGTAGTTTTTCTACAGGTATATGTCGAGAATATCGAATGGGAAACGGATATTATTTTTCCTGCCACGCACGCATTAGCGCTCTCAGTACTTCCAAATATTGTTGCGGGTATTGGCGTTGAAATATGGATGCGGTAGTAAAAAAAGCAAATATCGCTCGGTTTGCCCGCGGGGACTCTCGGTATGCGGATCACGTCGGGCCGGCATCACGCTGCGACTCATACACTCACAAACACTTCGCCGCCTCCAGACCGTTAGTGCTTATGTTACCGAACTATATAATGCTTCTGTTTTTGTTTGGGTCGCTACACCTTCACCTTTATGTCCATATGTATCGAGGAGCAACTTCAGATTTGAAAAGGAAACATTCCCCTATTTAGTAGGCGACCAGATAATTTTTAGGCGAAATTCTAGCATTTGTAGTAGACTATATGAAAAGTTACATCAATTTTAAAGTGGCTCCTTAATCTAAACGTCGTAACTCTAAAATATTTGAAAGTATCCAACGAATATTTTGTATCATAAAGTACGTAAAAATTGGAATGAATACAAGCAATGCGACATATTAGTACCTATTCAAATACCAATGTTTTGAAGTTTTAACTTTAATGTAAAACTAATGATTAACGATGTCAAAACTTTACCATCAAACGACTCCCCAAATTTAAGCATCTGCTATTTGATTTAGTCTTTCGCTTTAGCACGAATAAACGGCAGCACTCTCTGCACCAGTCATAATTAGTTTAATACCATTTTTTTTACGTTTCTAGACAGCGGGCCATGGGTCGTCTATTGTAGGTTAGTTATATTTTTTATTTTGTCATATTTTACTTGTTTCGTCTAAGATCCCACTGCAACAATCTGCAGATAATTTCGTTTTTTATTAAACTTAATTTTCATGAATGATACTTGATAGAAGAAGCGTTTGCTGCGGAGTTGCCTGGTAATATATTGCTGCAACTATCTTAATTAAATCAATTGTCATTTATGCTTTATAGTTAAGGTTCCCCTAGTTGACGGCACGAACTATTTTGTGCGCGGGGCTAAAATGCCTGCTATCTCATCAGACACCACGTGCGAAAGAGATAGATGCTGTGATGAGCAGTAAGAAGTTAGTTCGCGTACGAATTAGCACTTTTGCAAGTTTGTAGCGAAATGGATGAAGATTTACGACGAAAACGAGCGCGTTTAATTTTATAAACAGGCCTTTGGGAGTCTAGATATCATGAAAAAACGACTAAATGTATATTTTCAACATAAAATTATTTGCATTGTTGAACTACTAATCTATCCCTGTACGGTGGCTGTTTTGCAATTTTCCTTCTTCTTATGGTACTTATTTCCGCCCAAAGATGCGTTAAAATTAGTGTTGAAATATGGAACTTTAGACGCTCATAACTTTTTTTTTTTTAAAAACTTTGCCCCACTCTAGGAATTTCTTCCTGTATCGTGGGTGGGTTTACAAACATATAAACTCACATACACAACATCCAGAGCCGGAACAACTATCTGTTGGTCTTACAAATATTTGAACAAAAAAAAAATATATATATTTATACTTTTTGGTTTCCATACACGGCTAGATAATGATGAGAAAAATTGATATCGTTTTTTATTTTGAACGTACATCGTCAAACAGTGGAGTAATAGCCAGACTACGTTTGTATGGAAGAATGATCGAATAGTGTAACCTTAATCCCAGATATAAAAGATTTTCAAGTATAAACAACGCCATTTTTAAAAGAAAGTGGTGTCGAAAATAGAAAAGGTAATACACAATCTGTGGGTTGCCTGTTTACTTGCTAAACCTGGCAATCCATAAATTGCCACTAACTGAGAGCTTAATGATGTTGCATATGCACCCACGATACAGGAGAAATTACTAGCGCAGAGCAAACAAAAATTAAATAAAAATAAACGCAAAATTTTGTTGCGTTACCATCGAGTATGTATCTGCACAATGTATCTGTAGATTATTGTGGTTGGATCTCGGGTTATATGACTATTATTCGAACGCTGCAAATATTTTCCAGTTTTATTATTATTTCAGTATTATTTCAATGCTGGCGCTACATTGAATACCATGGCCTTTTCATTTTTAAACATCAATATCAGGAAAAATAATATTGCGTATTTTAAATAATTCGTAAAATTTATAATATGCAAAATCGCGAATATGGATTTTTGCGCTGACACCGTTCATTCTATTTGTCATTGCCTGCTTTATTTACTGTCACACCTGATGCTCTGAAAAATACACTGGGCTACCAGTTTTCGTGATTTTCGACAGGGAAATTAAAAACCGGGCCTAAAACCACCAGGACCAGGTTGCCTGGAAGAGATCGCGGAATGCGATAAGGCCGCTCATTGTATTTGTATTAATTTTAAGTTTCTTTTTATAATTGTATTTTAAGGTGTACAATAAAGCATATATTAAATAAATAAATAAATAATAAAATATACTGAATGGGCGACTATTTTTGGGGCGGTTACTTAGTATATAAGTAAGTAACTATGTATCAGGTTTGAGTAATACTTTTTAGGAGGTTTTTGTGAGCCGCAGTTTTAATATTGTTACATACTAAAGTATGTTACAATATTATTACTATTACTTTATGTATATACTAAACAAACGTGGTGATTTTTATGAGTCAGCGTGATTTTATGTAGTCTCAACTTGTAAAGCCCTGGGCGAAAAGCCGACTGAAAATTCGTACCATGCTGTCGCACATCAAGAGAAGGCCAAATCTTGATGTGCGATGGCATGGTATATTAGCTTAAAAGGAAACTGAAGAACAAGGTCAAGGTAAGCCATCAGCCAGCAATGACCTTCAACCAGCATAGTCATTAAATAGTAAGAAAAAGAAAAGTCTAAGAGTAATGCAAAATGTAATACTGCAATTTGTGATGAATATAAAGTTGATTTTTGTATAAATGCACTTGCACACGACAAAAATATATTTAGTAACGCTAAAGAGGAAGATCCTGTCTTTTGTAGTTTTCTTTTTATTTTCATTTTTATAAATATGTAGTCTGCTCCGATACTGCCTTACTAAAACAGTTATAAAATAAATATAATTTGTGATAAAATAGAAATTGATTGATTTATTTTATAGAATAATAGCGCCTCCATATAAGTGTGTAATAAAAATAACGAAAAGTTACATTAATACATGAAAATAAAACACCCTTAAAGTTTTGAGGATTAATCTTATAAAAAAATGTAATGAAAAAGACCGAATGTTTTGCTATCAATTAGTGTCTCTACAAATTGATAAAAACTGGAATAGTAAACATAAAAATGTTTTTCGTGTAGATACAAACTTACACATTCTTATGTACAAGTCACGTTCAAGAGAAAGAATTTTAAAGCGTGTGAAGTAAGTGATGAAACGTAATTACGACGTAGCTTCATAGGCATAAGCCGGCTCCACGCGTTGCACCATCCCTACTTAGGTCGAGTGGTTGTTTGAAAGCCTCAAGCAGATATTCCTTCAAGCTCTATTGAGATACGTGCCCTATTCCCAATTACACTATCAGATATTCATGGCAACACTGCACTTATGCATGCAATGATGAAATTGTAAATTGTTATAGAAGGGGCTAAAATGACCCATTATATACGAGGTAGTTTTACTCCAACTTACGTTTTTAGCGCCGTGTGTTCTCTACTTTTCACTAAGATTGCGAGAAAATAAAATTGCCCAATATAACAATTAGATTATTTTATTAAAAATTTAATGTATATATTTTTGTACAATACTAGATATTTAACGAAATGTTTTTCCCGGCAACCTAATTTCAGTTCTCTAAAGATTAATGTTGAGTAGACTGTGAGGTAAAGGTGGGAGATACACGTAGTTCCAGGTTTGATGGTCCCTCGTTCGAATGGTCTGAATAGAGAATCAGCTGAGTTGACTTCGATGACTTCGATCCCTTGATATCGATGGTCGTGGGCTAGTTGGAATAATATTGATGAGTCATGTGATACGCTGCGTGATATCAAATTTGTTTTGAATGGAGTTCTCTATATAGTCTGCCGCCACTTGATCGAATCTCAATCCACCATGGCGTTTTGGTGGATTTTCTGATGAAACAATGGCCAGTGTACTGTTCCAGGTTAGCCTAAATTAGATATATGCCGATCGCGGCGTGCCCACTCCACTCGGCCGCAAATCTTGGAAACTTTGTTTTTTTTTAAATTCGCAACTTATAACGAATTTCCACTTCTTATTTTTCTTTGTATTGGGCAGATTTATGGCTTGAAGATGGGTATCAGTTTTGACATTGCCCGCTGTTATGTTAACCAGTTCTATCCCTCTAAAGGCACCACAGATCCCAAAGAATAAAGCAACCTGTAAAACAAAAAAATAAGTGTGTACAAACTATTTTGGTTGGTACCTACCAATTTAGTTTGATGAAAATAATAGAATAACGTTTACAAACCTTTGGTGCCAAGTATTTTTCATTTGGTGCCTTATTTAGGAAATTTCCGATATCTTTCCTCGTGAAATCTTTGGATTTTTTGGCCTTGTAGCCAGCAACAGATTGAAAATTATTTATTTTCCTTTCCCTTCCATCTGCAAATTAGGGTCTCCATTGCTAAATGATGCCATTTTCACTGTAGTAAATTAAATTACGGTCAATTATTCAATTTGTAATTAGAGAAAAATTATAAAGATTTCACGCCAATGTCTATTTCAATATCTTCTGTAGTCGTATTGCAATGCACCAATGCACGCATTCTACCGGATTCCATTTTCGGCATAATATTATATTCTTTTTTTATGTAACAGTAATAAGTCGATGTTTATTCACTTATGAATAAATACTTTATCGTTTAAGTATTAAAAATATATATAAAATACCACTAGAGGAAAATATGCTATTTTGGCCCCGCTCTGGTATGCTACAATGACAGACTTTTTGAGCAAGAGGAGAGAAATAGTTATTTGTGTTACAAGGGGACAAAGTAATATTTTGTTCTTCCAGGGCGTTATTTTGAATTCAGAGCTAAGCGAAGGATTCTAACGTAGAATCCTGAGCTTAGCGAGGAATTCAATATACGCCGCCCGAGAACAAAATATTTTGTCCCCGATACACACTATTTTTCATCACCACCTAAGAGAAAAATAAAAAGCTACGAGTACCTACCTATTTGAAACTAGTATTTCCTCTATGGCGAAGCCTAGTGTGAAAAATTGCCGTGAAAAAATAAATTTAAAGAAAGAACTACAGTTTTTTAAAGCACATTGCCGTCATAAATTAGAACCAGCCAGTAACTTATTCAAACATATGCGTTCGACCTATTTAGTTAACTTCACATACTTATCAACAAAGAGTAAGTATAATACTAACTCCTTACTAACCAATCATATAAATGAGTTTATCACCATAGAGAATTGAATGTTAGTTAGTGTTTTTTTTTTACATTAGGTCTTCACGCGAGCGCCTCCAACACTACTACGCAAATCTATCAGAAGCACGAAGCGGACCAATCAGTAAAGAGAAAGCTCAAACTCCTACGGGCGCAAAATTGGATTTGGGTCCCGCTATCCTCTATAGACAATTGTCGTTTTTCGAATAGGTGTGATGAAAACTCTATTATCCTTTTAGGTGCTAATCGACCTTATGTGGATGGCTACAAATAATTCAAAAAATCAAAAAACCCAACTGCTTAAAAATCGAACTAAAAAGCCGTAAACAAGAAGAAAATCATGCTGTGCAGTCGGAGGATACGTATTCGCGAGCTGGCTGACCAAAACCACTGGCTGACGACACTTGTTTACGGCTTTTTAGTTCGCTTTTTAAGCAGTCGGGTTTTTTAATTTTTTGAATATTAACTTTTTTTATTTATAACTATTTTGTTATTTTTTTTTAAGATTTCGGTACATTTAAACATATAAGTGTTATATATTTTTGAAATCACCCTTTATTTTGATACCCCACACGATGGGTTTGGAAGTAAAAAAAAAATTTGTCGCCCACAATATGGCGCCGAAAAGCCGCCATATTTCTATTTTCCAATTTTAATGTAGCCAGTGACACTCGCAAGGTTAAGACGAATCGATTGGCGTATGAATCATCAAAATCGGCCAACGCGTTTGGTCTCTGGAACGCCACATAGGAACAAACATACATACATACATAGACTGATAAACACATTATCCTCCTTCGGCAGTCTGGTAAAAAAGGGAAAACTGCTGACGCACCTTATGAGGTAGTCCTACTCTATTGTTTACCTTTTCAAAAACACACAATGTGTCAAGGGTAAGGCAAGGAGAGCATAACATCATTCACTCATAGATATGGCGGAGGTTTATTTAAAAATACTGAGATCTTAGGCTAGCGTTGGTTAGTTTTTAGTTGGTTAGTTAGATGGATGATGTGGAAATACGTGTGGAGTGTTAATGGAAAGTACTCTTCCTCTTGGAAATTTTGCACTCTCAACAACATATTGTAAGAAATCCACTCCGATCCAGACGTCAATATTATACCTACATTCAATATTCTGTGCGTTAAGCTTCCTCTATCCCACTTTAATCTGAAAGCGTTTGAAAATAGCGTCGATCACTAATCACTAAGCTATTACCGTTTTCATATCCCCTTCTGTCTTCACGCGCGTATAATCGCATAGCTGCCACTAAATTACCAAGAAATATCCCGTTTCCAAAATAAATTGGAAGCTAAAATGGATCGATGAAAGATAAATTAAAAGGCAGCAGAATCCTAAAAGCGCTTATACTAACAACTAAGTAAGGTCCAGAACGTTGTCTGAAGAAGATTTGTCTGACCGGTTTTTATTACTTTTCATTTTCATGGCTTTTCATAGTGGCTTCTCAGTTTAGACGTCATGAATAAGATGTACTTATAACCCAACTGAACCATCACTACTCAGTTAAAACTGAATGCTACGCTAACTAAGCTAGATCGACTTATAGGTCAAAGAACCTCCATAAGGTTACGTACTTGACCTTGTCCAATAGGAAATTAATGCCTAATGACGGTCAATTTCGACACGCTGTAGTGGTGTGACATGAAATAAGGTCTTGTCAGTTCAAAGTTGGTCTAAGTGAAGTTTTAATTATACCTAGTTCCGTTGGGGGATTACTCCTTTCCGCACACGATAGTGACAAGTTTCGGGTTTTTGGTATTATGAAGTCAGCGTTGTAGGTTAGTAGATAGTCGCTAACTATTTCAAGATTAAATAAACACATCACCCTCCTTCGGCAGTCGGGTAAATACACGTTGCTCCTGAATAGTTGCGGCAGCCGAGATTTGACAAAACCTTTTTTCTCGCAATCGTCTATCTTGGAGACACAAAATAAAACATTCGATAATATATATTTATTTATTCATTTATCCTTGCACTGAAACGCTTTGTAGCAATGACACCAATGGAGCACAAACTTATACTAAATACAGGTTTCCTCACGATATTTTCCTTTACCGTAAGATAATCTATAGTTACATCTATATCTACAAAAATAAATAAAATTAAAGTGTCTGTTTTTTTAAATGACAAAATAATCGTATCAGCTTTTTACTTAATTTGTTCGAAAGTATATACGGTACATATGACAATAACTTGTTTTTGTAATTTTGACTCTCTGTCGAGTAATCTCCGAAACAGCTGGACAAATTTTGAAGAGACTTTCATTGTCAGATAGCTGGTGTTATAAGGAGTAACGTAGGCTACTTTTATATAGGGATCCGCGTAAAAAAAAACTTTTTTTTTTAAGATTTAGGGTTTGATGCGAATGAAGTCGCGGGCAGCCGCTAGGTAGATACTCATGCTTGTGAGAACTGGTGGTATAGTAGAGAATGTCGAAAGCCGTCGAGTTGTGACAGCACATAATTAATCATGTTTTCGGAAGAATATTTAATTCAAATATTAACAAATATTTCCGATTATAATTACAGTTTCATTCACGTGTTTTTATAGAGATCGCTAGATTCAAACAAAGATATAACTCATCAAGCGGCGAGGTAGAGACGACTGTGTGGTCACTTCCATAGAAAACAGTTAGGCTAACAACCTAAACAAGCTTTGACAGGAGAAGTCCGAGATCTCCATTGATGAATTATCAATACCGACATCGGCTCTTTACTACTGGTTTCTAAAGCGAGGCTTGCTAATCAAAGCCGATGTGCACTAGAGTTTCACCCTCAGTCCATTTATATGTATCGTATACGATAACGTCATGGCCAGTCACGGCTAACTTCAATGAGCGGCTCCATTACCCTTGATGGTGTTGTCGAAAGCCTTGTTAAATGGAAATATATACATAGGAATTGAAACAGATTCTGTAGGGATATTGACTAAACAAGGTTTTAGTCGATATCCCTACAGTAGTCTTAATCGAAAACTGGTATTTTTAACAGACAAGGAAAAGGAGGAGGTTTCCAATTATTCCAATATTTTCCTTTTTTTATATTCCCCGGTAACTCAAAGACGCCTGGATTGAATTCGTAAATTCTTCTTTTGTTTGAAAGGGTATACTTCCCAGGTTGTCCCATGGTCATCAAGTCAGAATCTGATGATGGGATCCCATGGCAATCGAGGAAACTCCTCAAATTTTATAGGCACTTAAAGCGTTTTTTTGTATTTTCATTAACTTGGCAGGGCATTTTCATTCAGAAATAAGGTATCATCATGGTGAAGTGAAACTGATGAATAAGACCACATATGGCCACTGGAACTTCTCAATGGTAAGTATGTTTTGGGTACAAGATATCTCGAATAGTTAAATGACCGTGATGAAGCAAATTTAAATAAATGGGTCTAACGAAAATGGTACCATCGAATTGATCTGGTGATGAAGCCGGCAGGTGGAAACCAGAACACCCTAATAAAACAATGTATTTGTTTAGTTCTGTTAAGGCTTGTTGGAATTGTTATGAGAAGCGCTCGGTCTATAAATGATTTTCATGAAAAACTAAAAAGAAAAACCGGCCAAGTGCGAGTCGGACTCGCGCGCGAAGGGTTCCGTACCATTATCGCAAAAAACGGCAAAAAAATCACGTTTGTTGTATGGGAGCCCTACTTAAATATTTATTTTATTCTGTTTTTAGTATTTGTTGTTATAGCGGCAACAGAAATACATCATCTGTGAAAATTTCAACTGTGTAGCTATCACGGTTCATGAGATACAGCCTGGTGACAGACAGACAGATAGACAGACAGACAGACGGACAGCGAAGTCTCAGTAATAGGGTCCCGTTTTTACCCTTTGGGTACGGAACCCTAAAAAAGAGTTGAAAAAAATGTAGGCTCACAATGCAGTGTTTTACGCGCAATGTGTTTCATTTCCGTTCGAAAGAGGGCTCTTTTATTAAAACGGTGTTGATTCTTTCTAACGTACATTATGTTTTCCTAAATATATTGACAAGGTACTGTTAACGCTAAACAAAGGCGTTTGTGCCTCGCTTTTAATGCTTTGAGCATGCATATTATACTCATAACAGATCCTACATATTATTAAAAATATCAGGCTGGTTAGTGGCCAGCTCTCACAAAAATTCAACGCGGTAAATTATTATTATACGCATTAAATATGTCACAAACATTTATTATAATATATTGTGTTTGTTAAGTTTATTTTACATTTATGATACTTTATGATACATGTGAATTTGAAATTACAGTAAAGACGGCATTGACGCCCGAGTGTCAAATGCCAAATGATAATCTCCTTTAAAAAAACTATCCCATAATGCCACAAAGTACGTAAGCCGGTGGTAATGCACTGAAATTTATTCTTTTTTAATATGTATTTTTATAATTTATTATTATAAAAATACATATTAAAAAAGAATTAAAAATTAACTTAAAATTAGTTTACGTGGTGATTAGCAGATTCTTAAAACAAATTTTCAACAGACAATTTGAATTTTGAATATATTTACATCAGTATTTAAACTAATCTTAAGGTACCTACCTATTTCTTTTTATAAATGAGACTCAAAGTTTAGTTCTGCCTTGGCAGAAACGTCAATCAACCCTGACTTTTATCAAAATGTACTTACTATTACATCACTCAAATGTTC
Organism: Anorthoa munda; assembly: GCA_945859665.1. NCBI lineage: Eukaryota > Metazoa > Arthropoda > Insecta > Lepidoptera > Noctuidae > Anorthoa > Anorthoa munda. The sequence goes on along the minus strand of OX243893.1, from coordinate 52,009,875 downwards.
TGAAACCAAGAGCTATAAGTATCTAAATCATTTGTTAATCAGCAAGTTATGAAATCAAATACACTGTACATAATAGTATAGACCACATGAAGCTATAAATACTTTGATTTAGAAGCGCCAACAAGTAAATTGTGCTAAGAAAAATTTGATGAGTACCTTAACAATAGCTCAGTTTCTTATGGGGCACCCCTCGTATTGTGAGAACGTGGCAGCATTGTCACACGCCACCGGTCTGCTTCGGTTTTACTATATATACAGCGCGGACGCGTGCCTTTAACATTCTTGCTGACCCCAATAACTATACGCAGCTGTGGTACTATATACTTGCCCAATAACTATGCATTGCACACGGCATTCCCTTCCGCGCCATTAGTTGAATTTCCAATGAAAGCTATACCTTCCGATCATCCTTTGGACTAGAACTTTTTAGATTTTTACTGTGGGTAACATTATAAATAAGTTTTTATTTGTTTATGCTTTTCGTCAGAACAAATTTTCGAAGAATTCTGTGAAGTTTTGTCAACAAATTGTTGAAATAACGTAATGGTTTTATGAAAAGACTGTCAAAATTCGAGCAGACTCACGCGTAAAAGGTTCCGAACGAATCATTACTAGATTTTTCATACATAATCCCACTGAACACAGGGTGTGTGCAAGTAACTCATTTCACAATTGGTAGTTATAGTTTTGATATTGATTTCCATAGAAATTTATGTCAGAGGTGTTTAAAAGTTTCCCAGAAATGTAAGAAAGATCTTTTTTTAGGGTTCCGTATCCAAAGGATAAAAACGGAACCCTATTACTAAGACTCCTCGTCCCTCTGTCTGTCTGTCTGTCTGTCTGTCACCAGGCTGTATCTCATGAACCGTCATAGCTAGATAGTTGAAATTTTCACAGATTATGTATTTCTGTTGCCGCTATAACAACAAATACTAAAAACAGAATAAAATTAATATTTAAGTGGGGCTCCCATACAAAAAACAGATTTTTTTTGCCGTTTTTTGCGATAACGGTACGGAACCCTTCGTGCGCGAGTCCGACTCGCACTTGGCCGGAGTTTAAGTTATTAGTCTTTCTTTTAAAGATTTGTTACTGATGCGTGTACTATGACGATCTATGAAATGAAAATTGGCACATAGAGTTATTTTATCCACTACGGCCTGTTTGTTAATCGTAGACTTGGACTTTACTGTTACGAGGGTGTAATGCCACAACGCCCTTTGTAAAATCTAAACATTTACTATGAAAAATTCAACCGGCTTCCTAATATAAACGGATTTTCATCAAACATAGCTAAGAACACTCTCGACAAAGTCATCTTATAAGCCAAAAAACAATAAACCAAAATCGGTTCATCCGTGTAGTAGCTATGATGACACAGACTGATGCACACTTTAAACTAATAACACCTCTATTTTTCCGTCGAGGGTTAAAAACACAAAAAAGTGAAAACTTTAATGTCGATATCAAAAAACTAAGAAATAAAACCCAGTATTTTGTACTTTTTAGTTGCACAGCTTATGAGCGTCAGTAATTCGTTATTTTAGCCTTTTAATGTTCCCACTGCTGGGATAGTAGCCTTCTCTGTTGGAGGGAATGAGCCGTAATTCAGCACGCGGCCCCAGTGCGGTTTGGTCGGTGACACATGCCTTCGAATTTTTGGTTCTAGGACATGCCGGTTCCCTCACGATGTTTTCCTTCAACGTCTTAAGAGTAGTGGTGATGACATAATTTACACAAAGTAATCTCTGATCTGATCTCAAAGTCTGGATTCGAACCCACGACCTAAAACTTGACATGTATATTACAGTAATTGATAATGCTTCCTATTTATAAATATTTTTTTCAGTTGCGTTACTATGCAAGAAGCCATTTCTTGAAAACCTTTTAACACGTGGACACTTTGAGATCTTTTATGCTCTTTGTGGCTTGTTATAAATACGTGTACATACCTAAGAAGTGGAAGCGACTTTTCATAAGGGAATTTACTTGAGGAATGGCGCACCGGACCGGTGGAGACGCTTGGGGCAGGCCTATATCCATCAATCGAAAGACGTCTGGCTGAAATTATAATGATGATGATGGGTGTAGGTACTAAATACATATATTGACATTATGTCATGGTAGTCTGGCCTGAATATTAGTTCTTTCTGCGTGTGAAGAGTGGCGTTGAGAATAAATAGTTGCCGAATGTGAACGACCGTGATATCTATCTAAAGACTGTCCGTTGGGTACAAAAAGGCATCTTGAGCGGCTCTCGTGCTCTTTGAACTTCCTCAATTAAAGAGAAAAAGAAAATATGCATTTTAACATGCTCGATCCCAGATATACATGTTATGGACCAAGTCATTAATACGGCATAATTCATAAAGCCTATCCTAGCCATATCTCCTTCGAATCTAACCTATCGATGTCAGGGTGGCCTAAGCGCCCGAGCTCACTTTGCTCGCGCTTGTATTAATTCACTGACGTGCATTATGAATTCAGACGTTACGTAGCAATATTCATAATGCGAGCATAGAAATAAAATAAAAAATCCGGCCAAGTGCTAGTCGGACTCGCACACGAAGGGTTCCGTACCATTATCACAAAATACTGCATAAAAATCACGTTTGTTGTATGGGAGCTCCCCCTATTTTTTTATTTATTAATTATTATTTTTTGAAGTAAATATACAACTAAACATTCTGTGAATATTTCAAGCAAATTATTAATATCTTTATCGAGCAAAAAACGGCAATAATATCACGTTTGTTGTATGGGAGCCCCCCCTTTAATATTTATTTTATACTATTTGTTGTTATAGCGGCAACAGAAATACATCATCTGTGAAAATTTCAACTGTCTAGCTATCACGGTTCATGAGATACAGCCTGGAGACAGACGGACAGACAGACAGACAGACGGATCGCGAAGTCTTAGTAATAGGGTCCCATTTTTACCCTTTGGGTACGGAACCCTAAAAATTACCATACAATGTGATAAATATAGAAGTTGAAATCAGTATTCACTACATTGCCCGATTTGACTTGACTAGATTCAGTCATGTGATTAATCAGTTCCCTGATACATCGTCCATGACATTTATACCATACTAGCTGACCCGGCAAACTTTGTTTTGCCATAAAAACACCAAACATTCATCTACCCTACCTACCCTACCCTAACAACCCTACACTACCTACCCTACCTACCCTACCCTAACTACCTACCCTACCCTACCCTACCTACCCTACCTACCCTACCCTACCCTACCTACCCTACCTACCCTACCTACCCTACCTACCCTACCCTACCCTACCTACCCTACCCTACCCTACCCACTTAGGGGTATGAAAAATAGATGTTAGCCTATTCTCAGACCTACTCAATATGCTCACAAAATTTCATCAAAATCGGTCAAGCCGTTTCGGAGGAGTAAGGCAACGAAAACTGTGACACGAGAATTTTATATATTAGATTGGAGGACAGACAGGCAGGGCTAAACATAAACAGTGAGCAGTAAAGGTGCAAGTGTATAATCTTGTAGCTTTTTCATTATTTTGATAAATAGTTTGACTCAACCGGATAGTGCATGTATATGTCGTTTAAAATATAACTGCTCCTCTTAGAGTAATTCGTAAATATCTCATGAAATGAGTTCGGTCAATTACTGACATACATGTGATACAGTCTGCAGTTAAGAGATTAAGACAATTACAGCAAGAGTGGAATATATGAGGTGCTGGATGAAGCTTGATGCCTTTGTGTTACCTTTTTTATGTTTAATATTAGGCGATTGTTGTCCACACAGAACAGAGAAGACAGAAGGTGTTTTTTCTGTTCTGTGGTTGTCCAGAAAGATCGCCGAGCTTGACTTTTCTAACAATATGCGTTTTTTCTGTTCTGTGGTTGTCCAGAAAGATCGCCGAGCTTGACTTTTCTAACAATATGGTTCTAATTAGATGGTGTCAAACACGATATTTGACTACGTTCAGCAAAACTGTCCATACTTTCGCAGTAATCGAGTAAAACTGCATTTAAAAAAGAAACATTCTTTCGAATTGAAAACCTTCACTTTGGAGTTGGTAAAAGAGGCAATTTTTTGTAAACTGACATCTTATCTTAGGTAAACAGACTTAAAATTCCACAAAAGATAGATCGCAGAGCGCTCATGTAAAAAGAATATTCGATCTGTGAAATACGAAAAATCAACAATATTGCTCTTCTATTTTTAACTCCTGACGGAAAAAGGGAGGTGTTATAAGTTTGACGATCTGTGTATCTTTGCATCTGTGTGTCTGTCTGCAACAACATTGCTCCAAAACGGATTGACCGATTTAGATGTAGTTTTTTCTGTTTGAATGATGACTATGTCGAGACTGTCCTTAGCATCGACGCGAGTACGCGACTACGAGGCTTATTTTCTACTTTTTAGAGGTTTTTGTGTCGGGGGTTTTTCAAAATTATAATTATTTTTTATTTTCGTTATTATTTGACTAACCTTTTCCTAACTTTGTTGAAGTCCTCTTTTAGTTTAACCGATTGCATTTGAATACCGTTTTTTACATATAATTACCGCAGATTGGATAGCGGACAAATTCTTTCCGTTGCCGTATTCACTTACGCAATACGGCTGGACTCTAACGTATTGTTTACAGAAACATTTACACAAAATTAATCAAAATTGTCTATACTCGAACTTACCTAAATCGGACCGTATGTGCATCAACCCCACCACATTTTCTTGTCTTAATTAAGGAGGTTGGATTGTTGGTGTAATCAGATTTTTTAGATGAAACAATCATTTGAATTAATCTAAAATTGAGGTAGAAAAGTTTTCTTCTCGTAACAATTAAAGCTTTGTTTAAAAACGATATTTTAAAGGAAGGGCAAAAACAATAATAGAATTTAAATATTGTTACAAAGTTTTTAAGTACTCTTCTAATTCTCTGGGTCCACCGGGAAGCTCGGCACTCAAGCAGTCGCCGACTTATTTTTGTCTCTCAAAATATTGTAAAGCCTTACCTCCACAATTTGTTAAAATGGGAGTGTCTTAGGATGTATTTTCGTTTTTGTTTTCACTGTTTTTACTATGACTAATTAATGTGGCAGTAGCAATTATAATCAGTAAATAATTATATATGAAAGAAGAATTGTCAAATTTAACTAGTCCCTAGTAGACAGGCATCACACATAAAGTGTAATTTCAAGAGCAATTTTTTGTTAAATGTACCCATCGTGTTCGAACTCATTTGAATCGTCCTGACGGGTATTATTCATTGCACTTGGTAACAAGGTTATGTTGGTGCAGAGCAGATAGGTTGATACTGAAAATCTAACTTAGTCTAAATGTATTTCCAATTGGCTGTTTTTTTATATTTGGTAAGCTTGCGTTTGACCACTATCTCACCTGTTGGTAATGGGAATTAATGGAAATCATTCACTTTATTTAATTCATTGCTATAAAGATAATATGTTTGTTTAGGTTAAGGTATTCATAGACAAAAAAAAAATACGATTAAAGTGAGCCCATACACGATGGATTCACTAGAGGCTGTTTAGACTGCTCACTTAACTGCCACTATCCACCTTTCTGCTCTCTCTCTCTCTTCAATGAATAATACGGATCAGAAAATTCAAACAAGTACACACATTATGGGTATACTAGTATAAATTAATAAAAAAAAAATATCTTCTCTCGTTAGCCAGTGGCCTAGCTAAGCAGCTAAGTGGCTTGCGTTTATTACTCTAGACCAAAATCAAAGACAATAATTGTATTTGGTTTTCGTCAGTAGTAGTAGTAATTGGTGATCCTGTGGAAATATCTTTTCAATCATCAATATTGAAAAAAAAAAAATCGGTTAATAACCCCGATTATGTGATCAAACAATAAAATACTTTGTATCAAATGTAAAAGATAAAAATGACGGTTTGAAAAATTCTAAACACATCCCTTGAAATAATGTTTAATGACTTGAGCAATCAAATTGCTTCATTGACAATAGAAAATGCCATAGAAAAATATGTAGAGACTCTGAAAGTAAAAAAGGAGATTAAAGCATGTCGAGTCCACTTATAGACAAAAAAATTGATTAACAAAAACAGTTCAAGCAACGATTGAAGCCACCTGAAACTATGCCAAAGTCAAAGTCAAATATATTTATTTCAACTAGGCCAATAAGCGGAACTTTTGAACGTCAAACAATTTAAAATTGTAATTAATACATTGAATTTATCATAATAAGCACATGAAGTGCTTTGCATGTGGATTAGGCATTCTGAGGATACCACGATAAAAAATGCACTCCACTTATGCTAATTCATGATGATGTGGCAATGAGGTTTTTGCCAAAACGCGTTTTGAGTCTATTTTGCAGCGCTCTTAGGTAAAAGGATTAACATTTTACAAAAAATAGTAGTTTATGAAACTGTTGCATAATAAGGGGTATTCAAAAATGAGTATGTGTTTAAAAACCGAGCCGTAGGCGAGGTTTTTAATAGTATTCACACGAATGTTTTAATACCTAGTTATGTGCAGTTTCATACACTACTTTATCTACACTCATACATTGAGATTAAACCTACTAAATACGTTTTTTTGCATTTTGCATGCCATAAAGTCATGATAGCATTCATCATATAATTTTCTCGACTTTGCTGGTAATACATTATGAGTAATTTCCTTCGCCGCATCTAAAATATCGGGTGGAGTCAAATTTTGTCCACATTCACTAATATCAGACATTTTTAAGCAAGAATTAAAAAAAAATACTCAAGAATTTCAATGCAGCAAAACCTGCAAAACGTATGAATGGCGCCAAAACCCAGCACATCACCGCATTAACCACGCATGCGCCAAGCACGCACAGCGATTTTTATTCGCGCGGATTTTTTCAGCCCATACTGCAACCTATGGAATTGTATGAATCTGCTCGCATTGCGGTAAAAAATATCGTGCGGAAATAATACTGCAAGAAAACCGTGTTGTGCCACAGAATCCACCACATCGCGGCGCGAATTTAATTCGCGCGAATATTTTGAGCTCTGTGAGCAGGTAGAAAGAGACAAAACTCGCGCTAATAAAAATCGCTGTGCGTGCTAAGCCTAAAGCGGGTATTGTCACAGACAAGTAAAAATTGGATTCAATCTTTTTATAATGTGTACTATAAAAATGGCATTGAAAAAAGTTATGGAAACTCCTTAGTGATTAACTTCTTTTTTTTTTTTTATTTGTCCTGTATCGTAATAGAAAAAAGATTGTTTTATAGCATTATTTTGTTAGAGAAAAAGTGTTGTAACAAGATTCTATTTTTAAATTTCGGTATTGTGTTTATAAATTATGTCAATATAAACCCGTTTTGAAGTTTATAATTCGAATATTACGATATGAGAGTAGATAATAGTACATTATGGTACAAGTGTGTAATGTTGGTGATGACCGCTGAGGCGCCGAGCCGTTAGGTGAGGGTCTTAAGAGAGTCGAGGACGGTAATCATCAATACACATGTGTATCATACGACGTTTTTTAACACACTTGTGAAGAAAATAATACTTATTATTTTTTGTATCGAAACTTTTTTAAGAACAAAGCAACTCAACCAATAAAATAAAAATAAAAATCTATAACTCACTTGTGAATAATAGCAATGAAAAAGTCACAGTTTGATTACAGGTGTCATTATGTGCCTAATTGCGGTGATATCCGAGCCGTTAGGTGAGGGTCTTAAGAGAGTCGAGGATAGTAATCAACAATACACACGTGTATCATACGACGTTTTTTAACACACTTGTGAAGAAAACAATACAATTTTTTTTTGCATCGAAACTTTTTTAAGAAAAAAGCAATTTAACCAATAAAATAAAAATAAAAATCTATAACTCACTTGTGATTCGTGTTCCGTTCCTCAAAAAGAAACCCTTATAGGATCACATAGTTGTCTGTTTGTCAAGATATTTTTCAAGAACGCGGGCAGGTATCAAGTTGAAATTATTATCAAACACTCAGATGTGTTAATATTATGTGGTAGCGCGGTAGTCAGTTTCATCATTAGTCTTACGAGTTCTTACGACCCCCTAATAAGAAAAAACTCTGAAAGAACGACGAATGACAGCCCGGTACCAACGGCTTAACGTGATTGCCAAAATAAGGAGTGTACTCGCTATGTAAATATAGTTACCCAACTATAGATCGACCTGCTGCAAATCTTGCGTGAGGTAGTTACTTCTGTAGTTCAAGAAAAAGAGGAAGATAATTGAAATTAAAACCCAAAGAGGAAGACGCAAAGGCATAATATTATGGTAGCTGCATCTAAACTCTTCCATTTTTTACCAGATTTAAGTATGTTTCAGTTCAAGGTCCTATTTAAGTATGTTTTAGTCCTAGGTCTAGGTTACAGGTCAGTCCCGGCAAGCCAATTGCCAACGGGGAAGCTGGGCACTTAAAATCCTATCTTAGGGTAAAAATTTAGAAATTCTTAATGGGAAAGGAAATCCACAAATCATCAAATTTAAAAGGTATAGGTTGCAAGCACGATTGATATCAACCTAAATGATATCGTTTTAATACATTGTATTTTTACAGTTACATTCGGTTAGGCTACATCCCGCCACCCTCTCCCCCTAGCTACACTACAGGCGTTAGCCACCGAAGTTGTAAAAAAGATTAAAAAAACTCCGATAGGTTTCCATACCTCTTTTTGGCTTTTGTTACTAACTAGCACATCTAGTTAAGACAATTGACGTTGTCTTCAATGTCATCATTAAAGCCTAATAAATATTTAATCCATATAAGTTTCTTTTTCACGGTGATTATAAAGTCAAGCACTTTCTTAGACAAAGTCTATTCAAAGAGCCTCAGTAGGCAGATAAAAAGAGGCGGGACTGCGTCAAGACGCCTTCCTACAAAGTGTCATTGGGGTTATTATCTTGTACGACTGAGAGGGATGGAGCTATACGGAATGAAAAGCACCATCTCTTTCTCGCAACGGGACAATGTTAGCTCTAACACTTCATAGTACGGTCCCTGATCAAAACACGTCTGAGACTAATGACGACGACGCGAATTTTTATGGCAGTTTCCGTTCTTCAGGGACTACTATTTGTTCACAGATATCCGTTGAATTTTCACTCTAAAGGCCGCTATAAAAGTTTAAACGTCTAAACTGTAGAGGTACCGAAGGGATTTTATGTGTTTTGCTTTCCCTTTTTTGATGTTATTAAAGTACAAAGAAAACGCTATCGCTGCTAAAAGGTATTGAGAATGTTTATTGCTATAATTTAACTATAAAACTTTACAAAATAATATGTAACTTAAAACAAGTATGTACATTAAATTTTTGCGTGGATTATTTAATGTGGTAACAATATATGAATGGAAATGCTGGGAGAGGACGCTCTAGGACATAAGCAGACCTTATTGGTGATATTCTTTAGAAAGGTAAGGAGCGTAGTACCCACATCCTATGGGCCTGTATGAACAAACATGTGAAGTATGTTTGGAACATATCAGTTGGCGTCCTGGAAACCCCCGCAGGAAAAAGGCATGACTTAAATATATGTTTGTACTATATGTATTTACAATTCAAATAATAGGATACATATTTTTGTGTACACATGATTGTGTACACAAAAATATAAGTCATCTTGAAGTCATAGAAAATATTTGGGAATAAATATAATGACCACCAAAAAAAACTTTGTGACGATAACCTCTATCACCTAAAATATATACTAATCAGCAAAAAAAATAAACCTAAACCAAATTTAGTAAATTGATCAACAAATTTCATAAGTGCTAAAACCGTAAGATATCAAATCTAGTGATTTGGTCAATGAATCAGTCCAAGAGCGAGCGAAGCGAGCTCGGGAACTAAGGGCACCCCGACACGGACAGGTTAGGTTCGAAGGAGATGACGGGAGCTGAAGTGAGCGAGCAAAGCGAGCGAACTCAGCTCCCGTCATCACCTTCGTGTTAGTTTACTTTAGACCCTGTATTCAGAAATAGGAGCCCCGCCCAGCGGGGCTCCGTCGACTCTGTTGCGATTCTAAATTTAATTTTGGTGATCATTTACTATTTTTGTCAGTATATTACTAGATTTGGTGGTTTGTTAAACATAAGCCAAAATATTTTATCCAGTCTTATCTAGTCTAATCTCTATTAGAATTTGAATATGGCACCAATGATGATTTAAATAAAGGTAACAGAAAATTAATGAAAATATAGTAAAAATATCAGAATGACACTGCACCCTTCTTTCAAAACCACGCCTCGAACACATTCCACTCAAATATCCGATTCGACTGCATATGTAGATATAATCTATATTTTAGGGTTCCGTAATTTAAAAGGATATGGATGTGTGGAGTAACGAGAATGGATAAAGTAAAAAATGAGTAAGTATATTAGAAGTAGAAAATAGCGCCAGTGACAGACAAGTTGAAAAGGAATCGTTTCCCGAACATATGGTCATGTGAATAGGAGGGATAAAACGCATTTTACTAAAATAGTTATGAATATAAATGTGGATTGATGGAGAAGAAGAATGAGGACAAAGAAAAGTTGGATGGATTGTGTGAGGAGTGATACGAAAGATAATGGAGTCAGTGATAGCATGATAGTTGACAAAACGGAATGGAAGATGAACGTGTTGTGCCGACCCCAAGTAAGATGGGACAAGGGCAGGCATGATGAAACTTAAAACATTTTTTTTAGAAGATTATTCACCATATGGCACAGATAATCATCAGCCTATTAAAGACCCCAGTACTGGGACACAGGTCTCCTCGCTATGGCAGGGAATGAGTCGTAATCGACCACGTGAGCCCAGTGCAGATTGGTGGATGTCACACGTTTTAGAATTTTCGGTTCTAGGACATACCGGTTTCCTCACGATGTTTTTCCTTCACCGTTTTGAGAGCAGTAGTGATGGAAAATTTACACAAAGTAAAGCGCCTGCCTGAGTTCGAACCCACGACCTGAAACGTGTAAGTCGCGGCCGATACCACTGAGCCACCACTGCTCCCTGTCAGAGATGTTTTACAGTAAAGCTACTGGACGTAAGTTAGCGTAGTGCGTATGTTTTGACCACTAGCAACATCAAGTATGAAAAAGAGGCTAAGTGCAAATTTTAAATCGAAAATGCAACTGTTCTACTTCCTTAAACTGTATGCCAGAATTTACGGCAGTGTATAAGTTTTATTGTCATAGTTTTGGCTGTTTGACTGAGTTGATTTCTGTTTCGGAACCCTGAATGAATGCGAGATCCTGATTCGGTCTTAGCCGGATTTTTACCCGACTGCGGGAGGGTAATGTTTTTCGAGAATTTGTAGGAGTGACATAGGCTACATAGTTTTTAAATGTGGCACCTCCCTTAAAACAACGGAAGATACAATATTTTTTTTTGTTTTCTGACAATATGGGTATCAAACGAAGCTACTAAATAGACCATTCTAAATTAAAAAAAATATATATGTATATAAAAATATTGTAGCACTTTTATGCTACTACTTTGGCAAAAATTCAAGATAAGAGTAATTTTAAAAACAAAAATCCCGATAGCAGTCGGATTTTTTGTTTTTATAATAATTTGTTTTATTTAACACATGTGGCTGTAATGGTAAATCTTTCGAATCGTTCAGTTAAATTAGCCAGCTAATTGCCTAGGTCGTTCATTAGACACCGGCATCCAATTGGATGCCTAGGCTGATAGTAGATTGAACTATAATCATTCAACGTTTAACAACTTCATGTATTGAACCTCGCCCTTTGAAGATGACTGACCAACACTCAGCCAAGTGATTCAAATTTAGTTCAGTTTTGTTTCCACTGCGGCGCTAGCAATCACCGAAACAAACAGTTTGTAAATAAGGAAAACGTTTACATATCGGTGTTCAATCTAGGCATATTTTGGCCACGTTTCGACTAGCTTCCATTCATAATTTTAGTTAGCTTTATAAATCTAGAAAACATTCTTGTTGCTAATTCGGGAAATGTTAACTCAAAAAATATTCTTTAAGACATAATTAATTGTATTTCTTGTGTGGTTTTATAAATATTTTAAGGAATTGTAAATAATCCCTAAACGGATTTTGTATCTCGATCTACCTACCAGTGTCCGCACTCTGGTTTAAAGTTAACTCAGACCATAACAGCTCTAATTAACTTTTACACAATTTGATATAGAAGTAGAAGTCTAGTTTATTTTTATTTATAGTAATCGGATGAGACAATTTCGTGTTCGTATACATATTATGATACACCTTGGATGGTCTATGAAAACCCATTTTTGGAATTTATTCAATTATAGGCTTTTACGTCCTTCGCTTAACGTTATTTTTGCTAAACAACGTACGATACAATAATAAATTAAAACTATTCCATTGAATCATGCACGGAGCTAAAGAACAGTGATAAAATTGAAAGAGTATACCATAACATGCAGGTATACATTTTTATTGTTGTGCAATAATTCACCCGACCGCTTCGAAGCAGGACTATAAGCAGTTCTTTAGTCAAGCTATAAAATCAGCATAATATTTTGTAATTTTAGGAACGGTGAATCTGGCAACTCGCCAGATTCAATTTAATCTTTGTACTGCGCGTTCCGTTGTGGTCACTTCTCTCGTAGCCCGCTGCCCCGCTCCGTGCTCACAACTCCCCGACCTACTCTTGGAATTAAATCCTTATCGTGCGCACTTCGCTGAACGTCTTCCAACTTTACACCTCCTTAATGAATTAATAATTCCCGAACGCATTTTGCAGTCTATAGAAACACGCAGTAGGTACGTACCTACGAGTACATGAACTGTCCTTACTTTTTCGGGCACTATTTACAACAACTAGGCCCTATGACATTCTATCACAGAAAGCGTGGTGACAGCGATTGTCAATGAGCCAAAATTGTATGGGATTGACAAGTGATATCGAAAAATCACGTGATCAATCCCTCACATTCTGACATTTCGACTATCGCCTTTGCTGACATCGAATGCCACTTAGACAAGTCACCGAATGCCACTTGTCTAGACAGACAAGTGGAATTCGATGTCAGCATAAGGTTGTTGTTATCAAGCCTTATTTGTTATTTTGAAATAAATACGAGTACAAAATTAGCAAACGATACATATTTGTGTTGTAGGGTCTTATCGTGCGTATGCTATTCCATTGTTTATTTATATAACTGGGTTTATATAATGCATTATACTGACAGATTACGTATTTAATACATTTGCGTATTAGATTAATAGGCTTAATTAATGTGTAACAGTATTTCGAGAGCTAAACTTATATGTTTAATGGGTATATAACAGTGCCGCAACCCAAACGAAGGGCGCGCAGTAATTTGCGACTGAAACTTGTGAACGCAATCCCAATTTTCCCAAAGTAAGTACGCGATAATTTGACAACTTCAAAGTATCATTTAGACACTCGTGTCATGTAACAGATGGTGCTAGTGGAAAATAAATCAGAACCCGCCTAAAACCCTGAGTGACTTGGTCGTTAAGGCTTGCCGTACACAAGTGTGCGGAACTTAGTCAGCCCGAGCTTACTTCGTCTATTAGTTTCCAGTAGAACGCAAGAAGATGATGCAAGATTTGGTACTGTACAGCCGTGAGGCACACGTAAATATTGTATCTTTGTTACTTTTTTTAGTATTAGCTGCTGGCGTTCTGTAGTTTTTGCCTATCCCCATGGAAAAAAGACGTGAGTTTATAGAAGTATCAATTTGTTATTTTCCTAATTTTATCTATAGTGTCTCAACTTGACAAATAAGTGTTATTCTTTCTTTGTTTTCTATCAAGGTATAATAATAAACAAGTCTGGACACATTGCATTTTTTATGTATGTTAAATTACCAAGTAATCATTATCAATGTTATTATCAAGGAAACATTCATTAGATTAAATATTAAGAGTGTGCAAGTTTGTTATTGCACACAAGGTGGCAACTACCCGTGTGTTTTACACAAGTCATCAAGTTGGGATCCAAATTCTTTGTTATGTATTTTTTTAAATTTTATCGAATCGTGTAGTGGCAATACAAAATGTTTCATAACAATAGTATAGAGTGGCCAAATCAGATGTATACAATATTGTTTTGCCACCATTTCGATTTAAGGCCAAATTGTGCAGTTGTTTGGTATCCGTTTTGTTTGTATAGTTTTTGAGCCCATTCATTACTACTGCATTCATTTCAGTAGGTAATTACGTTCTAAAGTTCTTTAGTGGATTCAAAGATGACTTGTCAATATTTTTCAACAATTTTGTTTGAATAACTGGTGCCACTTAGGCCTCATAGTTTGTTTTAACATAATTATTATTATTGGGGAATAGCATCTTTTGTTGAAACACGCAAGACCTCTTAATATACTTCGACTGATTAATTACGTGGAGTAATTGCACTATCCTTCCTTACAGAGCCCACAGTGACCAGAAATGTGAACTCTTTAAGGAAGCTGCTGTTACTGTGACTGATCATCGCTACCATGTTGAAAACGCATTTTTTAGCTTTATATCTAATTAATATGTAGAGCTTTAATAACTTGTAGTTCCAATGAGATGGCGCCACAAGCCATGCATCACGATAAACAAGTAGAAGTTTGAGAAAATCGTTTTTTAGGCGATTAATCATGAGTTGCAGTGGCCTGTATGGAAGGCATTGAATCGGCTACGTACACAAGTAGGTCGCTGCAAATATAATTTGGCAAAATGGGGGATTATTGATTCGTCCAACAACTGGTGTGAGTGTGGTGCCCCTGTACAGACTATGTCCCACTTGTTGGAGTGTCCTGGCTGTCCTTTCTCTTGCACCCTGGAAGACCTGTACAGTGCTTCTGACGCTGCAATAAGCGTGGCCGCCTACTGGGCCCAGACAATCTAATTAAATGTGCCATCGATTCGAAAAGAAGAAGAAGAAGGCGATTAATCGCAAGCCATAATTACAGTACCTCCGAACTTATCAGATACAACAACCAGATTTTTACAATTGAGTTATCAATCTTCAACAAACATGCAGAATATTTGTTACTTTGTGTGTTAGTGGGGTATCTAAAAAGCACTCTTATATCGTATATTCCTAATTAATTACAATGCTGTAACCATAAAAATATAAATAAAATCACCTATATACTCGTACCTACGCGTAGGTGGTAATGCTTTGTCAACAAGAAAAAAACAGACGTATCCTTGAAATTACAGACCAGTAGCTCCTATAATTATATTAATTTAAGGTTGTATACATTTAACTTGGACATCCTGAGGCCATTAGACAAGAGACATTCTAACTTCGAAAGCGTGGCGACAGCATTTGTCAAAAAGACTAAATTTTATGGGATTGATAAGTGATATCGAAAAATCACGTGATCAATCCCTCACATTCTGACATTTCGACTATCGCTTTCACTGACATCGAATGCCACTTGTCTATGGGCTCTGTTCTTGCTCGGTGGTTTTTAACTTGGGTGCTTAGATTATAAGCTCGAGACACTTTATATCGAGGTGGCCAACCATAATTTAAGCCGGCAAAATATTTTTGGTGCTATAATGTGGCCCAGTGTCTAACCTCGCTTCTCTTGCTTGATGTCGTGAGTTCAAATCCAGGCCACTAGTACCAATGTGACATTTACAATTCATTTGTACTTTTAAGTTTTCTTGGAAATCGCTGACATCAGGAAAACTTGTAGGGAAACTTGATCTTTAGAGTTAATATATGTTTGAAAGAAAGCGTGGTGGATTAATGCTCGTGCCTTTTCTGAACTAGATAGACCTTAGCCCTGCAGTGGAAAAATTCGTTGCGGGATTCAAGACATTCATTCTCCGGAACTTCGTCGAGCTTCATTGCCTCGGCGTTTTTCTAGTGGTCGCCACTGTTGATTCTGGCTTTCAGGAGTTGCAGTGGTTTGTGAATAGTGCGGTGGGATTGTATAAAAGCCCTGCAGTGTGACAGGAACAGGCTGGTAATATTGCACACGTATTTTCTAACAAAATTAAACTTCTACTTCTACTTATTCTTAGAAAGAGTTGTCTTAAAGAAGTACAGTGAAAACATTTGTACCCGTCCTTAAAAACAAATGGCGAAAAAATCTGGTAAGTGCATGATCATAAAGATGTGAGAAGGTTTTACACATTTGTGACCAATTTCTATACAATAAAAAAATTGTGACCTGGATACATATATCCACTAAACAAATATCTATGTAAGAAAAAGGTCGATTGACTTGCCCTATCTTATGAGTAAACAGAGAATCTGTTTCTCATTTAGAAATGAATATAAGTTTGTAGTCTCCGTTACCTAGACTAGAACAGCCGGGGATAATGTATCGGATTGATTCCCCCGGCCGACTTGGCATACCCGACACATGCCAACCATACTGTCCTTCACAATGTATTCTGTCATCATAATTATAAAGACAAAACCTTCGATTGCCACGAAGAGGTCACTAAAGCGCAGATAGGCCACGGACGCTAAGAGATCTACATCGGGCATAAATAAGTACCGGTAAAAGCGCCCGTGAAGGTCCTTGGTCTAGCCATACGATACTGCGGTCATTAGAATGTAATACTATTGATTTGCACCAGTTCTCGTTAGCCAAGGAGAGCGGGGTAAGGTCCCAACTAACTTCATCTTTTACTTGACAATTCAAAAGTTACTTTAACATGGTTTAATTAAAATAAACGACTTTGTTGTCTGTTATAATATTATTACAATGATACTAAAATAATTACTTTGATGTTAGGATGATGATAAGTTTATGTAGATACTTACTAAGTAGCTTGTACGCTTAAGTTATTTTACTAGCTTTTGATGAGTCTACATAGGCTACAAAATGCTTATCTTTTAAATACAGAGAGCATCAACCTAATAATTAATTTGAATATTAACAATTTTGTACTTAACCGATTCAACAACGTTAATGTTTGGGAAAGTATGTGGGTTGCTATTCTATCTTCTTCTTTTGTGTCGAACTGTCGATTAACTTATTAACTATAGTCTCAACCATTCAGATTTTGTCTGACCAGTATGTATCCTATGGAAATATTAATTTGCCCAGAGAGCTTTTTTCTGAGGCGTATACATAAAGCTCTTGGCTTGAGGCGGTTGCTAAGCGCTATACTCAGTACGAACATGCAATAGCTTTCAAGCAGGATTAAATGTATAAACAACGACAAAACAAGACTAAATACAGAAAAAGCTTTATTAAAAGCTGTTAATTTACTTGAGGGATTGTAACTGGATAAAAGTAAGGTTTTAGTTCTGATTTATTAAAAAAGGAATTTGTATATTGTATTATTGTGTCACAAAGATAAAGAAAAAGACGGGCTAATTAACCCGCAGACGTATCCATTGGAGTGGTATTTAGGTGGTTCCGGGCGTTATTGAGTAGGTATGTGTCGATATTATATACCACTCACTGTAACAGCAGCTTGTTCCTCAGAAATGTTGACCAATAGTGCCATTGGCTTAAATTCCATACCAAATATTAAATTTTAATGGATGCAACGGAGTCTCTAGATAATGTACCGGATTGGTCTCTCATTCCATATACGGCAATTTTGCTTGTTCACATACCCATTCAACCAGAAATGTGCTTTGTCACTGAACAAAATTTAATGGACTTTCGTCCAGCTCTATAAGTTTCGCGAACTGAATTCAGATTTTTTAATTAAATTTCCACAATTTTGTAGCGTTATTTAAGTGTTAATCTATTCGCGATTAAATTGGCAAATCTATCTGTCTACAAATATAAAATAACTGTCTCTTTGACAAACGTTATTCAAAGTTATCCCTATCGAAAAAACTCATGCATTTAAAAAACCGGCCAAGTGCGAGCAAAGTCGCGCACGAAGGGTTCCGTACCATTATAGCAAAAAACGGCAAAATAAGCACGTTTGTTGTATGGGAGCCCCACTTAAATACTTATCTAATTCTGTTTTTAGTATTTTTTGTTATAGCGGCAACAGAAATACCATATATCATCTGTGAAAATTTCAACTGTCTAGTTATCACGTTCCATGAGATACAGCCTGGTGACAGACAGGCAGATAGACGGACCGCGGAGTCTTAGTAATAGGGTCCCATTTTTACCCTTTGGGTACGGAACCCTAAAAAACATACAACAGAACATTTACACTTTGCTTCGTAGGCCTCAAAAATTCTAGCCTTACAGGAGTTCCTGTACGGCTAGAATTTTTGAGGCCCGTTTTTGAGGCCCGTTTTTAAGGCCCGTTTTTGAGGCCTGTTTTGGGGCCCGTTTTTTAGGCCTTTTTGAGGCCCTTTTTGAGAGCTACTGAACCCTTCGAGTAGCGGTGTTCCACTACTCGAAGGGTTCAGTAGCTCTTAGTCTATAAATGTAAATCTATATTAAAAATCCAATTAGTGTGTTCACGGAGCTCGTAACTAAATATTAACAGCCGCATGGGTTGATCTTTGAGGTTAAACAACACTTGCTGAGGTCGGCTCGTGGATGGGTGACCTTCTTTAAATAACGAGATTCCTCCGTGCTTCGGAATACAAACCCCACAGGCCTGGCAGACGCAATTTTCCGTTGTTTTCCTTATAAAAACAAAAGTATATATTTTTATGAATCCATATTTAATCTAATCTATCCCATGTGCTTTACAAATCTATATAATTTAATATTTAATGGTAAAAAAAAAATTGTGGCTTACCAACCCACAAGTGTCCCACAAACAATGAAAATTTTATTGGTTTCTAATCATTATGTAGGTAGATCATTTATTTATATTTACCATAAACCACCACCACCATACCATACCATTTAATGTCTTTTTCTTTTCTCCTTACCGTATCGGGTAGGCAATAGCAACTTTCAGACTTTTATTTGTATTTCAATCGTAAGGTAGAAATCCGATTACATTTTTACAAAATCAATAGACGTTTTTAGAATTACATCGCTTATTTTACGGAAGAATGTAAATTCAGAGTAGAAGCAACGCACTAAAGAAAATAAAATCTTTTTATGCGCGAAATCACAGCATAATTGGTAACACCATATAAACGCATACGAATGAAGAAAGATCTATCGTGTTATCTCTCAGTAGCTGTATTCAAAATCAAATCGATGAAAGAAGCGTTGTCATTTTTGTCCTTCCAAAATATCCAGAACTTCTAAGCAATGTTGCAATAAATGCAACTGGAATGCTAAACGTTAAATACTGAATGTACATGTAATAAAAGATCAATATTCAATAATAAAAACTAGAAAGTGAAAAATAACTTTATTTTTGGAAGTCGGTGTCTTTGGTAGGTACCAAATTTTTAAGTTATGGACACCGACTTCCAAAAATAAAGTTATTTTTCACTTTCTAGTTTTCTTATTTGGAAGTCGGTAGTATATTTTTGTAAAAATGCTTGTTATTTTTCACTTTTTAGTTGTACCTACCTAATAGGGAATTAGTTAAGTAAGTACCTATAACGACAGAATAGATTACCCGAATAACATGAAAAATGAATATAACCGGTGAAATGAGAGATCTGCATACCCCTTTCGAGCGTACTGGCGTGATGTTATGTTATGAAATAGAATAAACAATAAACAGACATGCGATTGCAGCAATCCCGAGAGATTTGCCGTTATTTATTGAAGAGTTCTGTTGTATATCTCCGAAGCTCTTTATCAGATCTTCACCAAATTAAAATGGGACCAATTTCGGAATATAATCTTTCAAACAAAAAAAATAATTTTCAAAATCGGTCCACAATTGACGGAGATATCGGTGAACATACATTAAAAAAAAAAATAAAAAATAAATAAATACATAATGTCGAACATAGGACCTCCTCCTTTTTTGGTAGTCGGTTAAAAATAATGTCTGTTGCATTCACATTATCTTTGTTTTCTATAATACACCTTAGATTTAGGTGGTCTGTCGGACACTACTGGCCGGTTACGTTAAAAAAGCTTCATCATCATCATCATCATCGGCCTTTTTATATCATTCTATAGTCTTTACAAATAGGCAGAAGAAGCAATCTGACAGCAGTCTTGCAGAAGGGTATCGTGTTACCCAGGTACTGGGTTGTGGAGGTCAGAAAGGAAGTCGCTTCATATCAATTAACTGGTACTTAGCTGCATCCAGTTAAACTGGAAGTCGACACCAAAATAGTCGGTAGACGGCTAGGCAGATTGATATGTTAAGTCTTACCTCTAATCTAATGCTTTAAATTTAAAGCCTTTATTTGAGTCATTGTAAAAAGCTCGAATATAAATCCATACTCAAATATTATAAATTCGACAGTAACTCTGTCTGTCTGTCTGTTAACTATTCACGCCTAAACCACTGAACGGAATTCAATGAAATTCGCAAGAAATTAGATGGCATCCTGAGGAAGGACATAGGCTAATTTTTGAATGAAATTTAAAATTTTAGTTAGGTAGGGTAGGGTAGGTAGGGTAGGGAAGGACTGTAGGGTAGGTAGATAGCGGGACCATTGACCTTGACTCGTCACAAGGGGACCAAGGGTGCCATATACGGGGTCGTCTGGCGCCCATGTGCTAGTTTGGTCCCTGGGGTGGTCACGACGTACAGTTTGTTCTGGCGCGCCGGTGATGTGGGGTACTCCCCCGAGGAGGGTTACCACTCACCGCGGCGGGTTCGCAGTGAGTGGTAATGCGTGCGTGTGCGTGTTCCCAACATAAAAAAGTAGGTAGGTAGGGTAGGGTAGATAGGTAGCTAGTTGACAGGAGCGAAGCCGCGGGGTATAGCTAGTTTCTATATAAAATAAAAGTGTAGGTAATTAAGACGTTGGTTGCTTTGACTTAATTAACTGAGGTTCCCCGTAAACCGTGGCAGTATAAAACAGGGGACGCAGTTTCACATGTTTTTTTATGAATCTTTACCGTTCACGACGTACATTATACATTCTTTGACCCAAAAATAATGTATGCGCATAATTTTGAACAGGTATCTACTTAACACTTTATTAAAGAACCATTTTCACTAGCGCGTTCCTCGGTGACATTATTCATCCGAAGATTTTACCTTGACAACATTTTGGTAAGAACCTCGGCAAGTATGTAAAAGATTGTAAAGAATATGAGGTAAATATGAGGTATTTACTGTACATTTAATCCACACAAAATTTCATTGATTTGCTAGATCTGAATATTTAAGTCGAATTTTAGTTTTACCTCTAAAATGTATTTCCTTTTTAAAATTCACTCGGCACTGCTCAAAACTGTTTTGATCAGCCTCGCGTGACGAGGCGAAATAAAAAGAAAGGAAGGTCTTACATTCAAATGAGAGCTCTGTTCAAGGAGGACACTAAAATACAAATTATTCCCTACCTTACCACAGACGAAACTTTGATGTTTACCTCTGAATTTTCCGATGGTTACTGCTTAGCTAAAGTTTACTTGTTTCTTAATGTAAAACTTTGTTTTTTTTAAGGGGATCCTTCCATACAGGTAAAGGGGCATGATATTTTTTTGTCATCTAATCCATCGTGTGGTATATCGTTGGATAGATCTTTCAGAAACATTCGGTGTTTTTCGAAACCATTTTAGATTCCGGCTAAATTAAGCTTTAAAGTGGTAATTTTTATCTTATTTAGTATTACGAAGTAAAAACTATCTCACCTAAGAAGGCTTTACAAGTTATGGTGTAATAGAAGACCAACTTATAAAATGTAAGTACTTGGTTGATTAAATATTTCTTAATCTTTTTTTCTACCGAGATTCGTCATAGTATCGCAAAATTTAAATGAAACAAGGTTAATTCTAAAATCAAAAAACCCGGCTGATGACTGATGATTTTCTTCTTGTTTTCGGCTTTTTAGTTCGCTTTTTAAGCAGTCGTGCTTTTTTTATCTTTAGAAACTTTTTAGTTAACACATTTTTTGTGTATGTTATATATTTTTGAAAACCTTTATTTTGATACAAGATGGGTTTGGTAGTTTTTTTTTTTTTTAGGTAATTGGCCCCCACAATATGGCACCCAAAAGCCGCCATTTATCTATTTTCCAATTTTAATGTAGCCTGTGAGTCCTGTGACACTCGCAGGGTTAAGATGAATCGATTGACGTAAGAACCATCAAAATCGGCTAACGCGTTTGGCCTCTGGAACGTCACATAGGAACAAACATACATACATATATAGACTCATAAACACATTACCCTCCTTCGGCAGTCGATTAAAAAGGTCTGACCATTTAAATAATGAGTTATGTACTGGAATGTTTTATAACGATTGATGTATTGTATTTTAACGTTTTATTTATGTATGTTTTAACATTGCCTTGGAAGTTTCTGTAAATAATTTATCTTGAGTAAATAAATAATAAAATATAGTGAGAAAGTTTATTTTTGATAAAGTATAAATTTATGTATTTGCACAACTATGATTTTACATTATCCTTTGAGGAGTAGGCAGAGAGGATTGATCGCGAAGAAAATTGATATGGGCTTGAAATCATAGATGGCGCCTGTGAAAGTTTGCAAGCTTTTAGTAATGGTTTTTGGGACGGCTATCTTCAGAACCCTAAACTGTGGGTGGCCTGACGGTCATTTAACATTGCAACTGAATTTTAAAGAAGTTATCCTCCACCGCTTAAAATGAAATTTTGCATACACTTTTACTTTGGATGATAATGCATGGTTAGCTAAGTGAAGGTATTCTAAATCCAATATGGCGGACGGTACAAGATGGCGGACTAGTATTTTTTGTGGACTGCAATGATATAGGTATCAAATGAAAAGCTGGTTTTAAAATAAGATTTTTTATGAATTATTTTATTCAGGCATAGAGTAAGGAGTAGTTTTTGATTAGAGTTATCTTATTTTATATAACGACTCATGATTTTGTGTCTTATATCAGTTTCACATTTCTTACTGACAAACTGCTCAGGTAAGAGACGACAATGGACGGTGACTGATGGCAGATCTCAAGTCTCATGCCACCTCCACACGCTTGCTATTTGCCACAAACAGCAAACACGTGCCAAACACTGACCACAATCACCCAACACAAACACGGCATCCACATGTTTGGGGAACGTGCTTGTATATTACGGATTACTTTCGGTCCGGCAGCGATTACTTTCGGGTTAAACTCCTCATTTTTCCTTACAATTTAGCTTAGTATACACAAAATGTCACGATTTTGACCACCACTATTAACTCCGTCCGCAGCCCGCAAGCTCGCGCGTACTGCTGAACTGAACAAGCGTATGGATACATCACAAACACGTTTGTCAATCACCCTTTTATTTGTGCATAAAAACCGACACCGATACCGAACACGGGAACACAATCAAACACCTATCCACACGTTCGTGTTTGTTGTTTGCTGTTGGCCATTGTTCGCCAAGCGTGTGGAGTAGTAATAAGTATTAATAATATGTATGGAACGTTTGACAGCTCTTACTTGTATATTGTCCGTCTTTTCCCTATTTAATATTTTCGTGAGAAAAAGATAGAAATAGTACAATTATGTACCTACATGAACAAAATTAAATAGTAGGTATAAAATTATTGCGAATAAACGCTAAATATAATACAAATAAAGCGTATTATTTACTGCGGTAACCTCAAGGGTACCAAAGTACTTACTACTTAACCTGTGAAAATCCCTACCTACCTATTTGTGTACCTAACTAAATACATATTTGAAGAAGGCATTACCCGCAACACTCATTCGGGTGGAGAAAAAAATTCTGTATATTAGTTATAACGAGTATTGACGGTTCGCGCAGTTGTTTTGAACTAACTTTTGAGACTTTCCGAAGTCTAGTAAAAGAAGAGTGGTTTTCTACGAAATATTCAATTATTGCACTCCAAAACTTTGAGTGTACTTAGTTGTATGTGGCTTCTTCGTTCGATAGATTATTCATGTTTTAATATAATTATTAATGGCTCATTTCGAAAATCATTCAAGTGTTATTAATCGACTCATTTCATATGTTATTACCAAGATCTGTCGAAAATTATGAAAATTGGTATTTAATAATATCGAACTCATTATTTTAACATATTTCATAAGAGTGAATTTTTTTGTTAACTTAATATTGAACAAACCCTATTCTGGTCATCATGACAAATTTAATGAGTCTCAACTGTTGCCTGTTTTCACTAACACTAGGTGACTCTTAAACTACTCAGGCCTCTTTTTATATAAGTCAAATTTTCCTCAAGATATTTTGCTTCACCGATAACAGCGATGTCCGAGATAAACTTAGAAAGTATATTATGATTTAAAAAGTCACATTGGTGCTTGCCTAGATTTGAACCAACAACCCCAAGCATGAGACGTGTGGTCTTAGCCACTGGGCCAGCACGACAATTAAGAAATTTCTGTGATTCATTTATAATAGAACCCCTAATAAAGAATCCTACCTCTGTATTTATACGTGATAGCGAAATTAATAAATGAGAAAAATGCACTTACTTAGTCTTGACAGTTTGAAGGCATCGGCTGTGTTGATGATGTCCACGTAAAGTTGAAAGTCAATGCCTTTGTTTGGATCTGAATGTTGCAGCATCGCAAATTTAAAGGCATTCTGTATCTCATCAGTATTCTGATCAAACACCACGCCTGCAAAAAAACAAAATACGAATGTTAATTTAAAATAAAATTTTAACATTTATATCTTACATTTATGTCAAGCACTACTAATTCGAACATTTATTTCACGGACCGACATCGACAATCTTTGCTTAACCTTGTATCGACCTGTGCGGCAGTGATTATTTAGCCGCGAGCTCCTCACCTATAAAATTAACTACGTAAATTATAATATTTTTACTGTATCACTATAAAGTATAAAGTTACACAGTAAAAGAATCTTGTTGTTCATACTATTTTGTTTTACAGTCGGTAATAGCTGTTATCTGATCCACCGTTCCGTTAGCTGACCCACTAAATGTAAAACGAATTTGAACCTTCTGCAATTAGCAGTAGATATGTGTTACTCGATACACGACTTGTTCAAGGTAGGCAAATAATAGAATACAGTTATTCCATTTTGATCTAACGTTCGGTTGGTAAGCTATTGAATACTGTTTTGTCAAATGATATTATAATTACAACAATATTTGTTAAATCGATTTGGGCTACTGGTTGCAACAGCGAACCTTTATCAACATGGCTATGGGTTCAAAACTAACCATCCACTTGTAGCTTTATGTTTTCAATATTGTAATTCAATAAGTTCAAGTTTTTGGAATTCAAAATATTATTTATGTTCGATTTTAAATAGCTAATTTAAATTAACTATTTAAATACAAATAACAACCGAAACAAAAAGCAATAATGATTATGATAACGATTTTATTCAATATAAACATTAATAGTTACTTTCAAAAATAATTACTTGTCATATATATAAAGGTAAAACATATAAAAGAAATAAGAATACTAATCTACTTATGCTAAGCTTGTTTTTTTTTATTGAAGTTGTTAACGCGACAAAAAAACAGTTTCTTTTTGTTGCAATAGTGCATAAAAATACCTAATTTTATTTTTAAAGTATGTTGGTAAGTCTGTGGTTTATAGTTCTTAACAATAATGCAAGAAATACTTTGGTATTGAATACATTCTAAATTAAAAGCAAAACAATATCCTCGAAGCAGGTTTTGAACTAGCATCTTATTCATCTCAGCCTTATACATGGATAGATCTACTTGAATATGACATTTAAAATAAGCTATTAGTAGCAATGACACATCGCATCACATCGTCAGCCTATTAATGTTTCCACTGCTGGGACACAGGCCTCCTTTCTGTGAGAGGGAATGGGCCGTAATCCACCACCAGCCCAGTGCGGGTTGGTGGATGTCTTCGAATTATTGGTTCTAGGACATGGCGGTTTCTTCACTATGTTTTCCTTTACCGTTTTGAGAGCAGTGGTGATGATAAATGATAAATGATTTATTTTCTGTAAGTTGGTTTGTACAAACACTTTCACATGTCGATCATATTTTTTAAAACTAGATGAGGTCGGCGTTTCCTGTCTGACTACTCTGAGAAGAAAGGCCGAAACAAACTCAGAAATAATTTTCACAAAGTAAAGCGCCTGCCTGGGCTCGAACCCACGACCTAAAACTTGTAAGCCACGGCCGATATCACTGGGCCACCACTGCTGTGCCGTAGCAATGACACTAATTATTAATTATATTTTAATGCTGATAAACTTTTAGTTTTAGGCCCAGTTTTTGATCCGAAGTTAACTCAACCAGTGGTTAAATATGCTAACCAATGGTTGCAAATCTTTGGTAAAAAGCGGTTTATCATCAATTATAACCCTCACAAATGGACAAATAAGTTCAAATAAAACTAACATTTATTAAAAAACGCGTTTCACCGAATTTGAATATGATATTGGTTAGCATATTGAACCATTGATTGAGTTAACTAACGATAAAAAATCTGAGCCTTACAGCAAAAAAATCAAAATCGCATAACAAGTAGTTATAAATGACTTCGTATCAAAAAGTCCTACTCACAAAACTACATATGATCTTAGCAGATCGTCCTATTCTCAAAATGGGCTAGTATTTCAGGTTTGATGAAGGGTTTGACGGAACAGAAAATTGGAACGTGCGTCCACACTTGAGGATGGAGGCGACGCTACCTAGAGAAGTACCCAGCCTAGGTTGTCCAGCTCCGTGACCTCGTCGCGACCGTCTGAGCTGCGAATATCGACTCGCTTCTGGTCGTGGTCCAGTCCATGGTTGGAAGTGACAGCGCATGGGACGCAGTGGCTTAGAGAGACTATGTTTTCGTGTATCGGCAGAAAGGGACCGAGAGGATAAAATCTTCCTCTCTATCCGTAGCAGACGCATCCGTCACCGAAAATCGTGACATGATGACTGGCTGCCACAAGGTGTGACCCCCGGGTGACAAATTTGGGGAGTTTGGCGCCACAACTAAATGAGCGGTCTTCCACGCTTACCTTCCGAGAAGAACCTCGACCGTCTATGGCCACAGAAGGTGACGGGTTCCGGATCGGGTCATGCGGGCCAATGCCTGGCGAGGGAAGTTTGATGAATTGCGCAAGAACTCCATCGCTCAGGTCAAAGGTCTGAATCCCCTCCGCCTGTTCCTGGGCGGAGGATATCCATAAGAATTTCTACACTTAAACCGATTTATAACTTAAACTGGAAACTATCACTTTCGAACTGAACGCAAAAAAAAAACACGTTTTATCATTAATTAAATAGATACATAAATAAAGATTTAATTTTATATATATATCTCAAGAAAAGGTTGAATAAAACTAGTCCTATATTATATTTGTGTGTACCATTGCTGTACCACTCCCATTCTTTTGTTTATAGAATATTTTGCTACTAGATCATTTTGAGAATAAGTCGATCTGGCTCATATGTCGTATTGCGAATCACCTTTTGATACATAGTCTTATAAATATACTAATGCTAATGATTCAAATATCAGATTTGCGTATTTGTATTATTATTGTATTTGTTCATCGAGTACCGCTAGTCTGATAAACTCATACAAATTGGCACTTAATGTTGACTTTTGCACAGAGGGTTAAAATTCGTTTGTTTTTAGGGTGGGCCAGGTAACAGCTATTACCGACTGTACGTCAAATCGTTATGACATAGTTTTCATAAGTGCCAATGCTTGTTTAACATAATTAGAGATCATGACTAATTAAATTCGCACAGCGCATTGTAATGATGCTATAATTAAAGAGCAATAAAATAGACGCATTACGGTTGGAAATGATAAAGATTAAATAAAACCTTTAGTCGTTCATTGGTTTATGAATATGACTAGAGTGTGCGGCCGGCGTTCGCAATTTATTGTTTTGCAAGCATACGCGGGTATAGTATTCCGGTATGAAATTTATAGCTTTAGTCTGGCTGGAGAAAAATATGGATTTATTGGTCGAGCTTTGAAACAAATCGTTATTGCTTTTAGGGATCTGATATACCATACTCGATTTAATGTAAACCTTGAATTGGTTTATGTGTGTGATGACGCGATGTTTAAATTGAGATCTAAAATCATTATTTTGTAATGTTTTTCTTTAATCTTTAGTAAGAAAGGTAGGGTATAAAATGTTGATCTGGATGTTGGTGTTCTAAACGGCGGTATTCATTCTTCAATGTTATTGTCTCTCTGAATTAATTTTAAATACCTAGTAGTAATTAAGTTAGTAATTCTTGAGAGTATAGTAAATGACATGCATTACAATTTTCTAAATTTTAGTACATCGGTATCTTTAATGCATGTTGGAATTAAAATATTCAGAATCTAAACTATTTCATTTGTGTTAGAACATTGCCTTTATATCTACCAATGTTATAAATATGAAGCCTTTGTAGTCTAAGTAAATTAACCGAATCTTTGCAACCCTTGTTTGAAAATGAGGTGAGTGAGCTGTTTATCTGTACAGGTACCTAGAGATATATCGTATAAACTGAGATTGAATATAGAGAATTTGAGAGTGATAACTATTTGTGGAGACAGATCTTTTTATAACTAACAGACTTCAATAAAGGAGGAGGTTCTCAATTCGTCGAAATCTTTTTTTTAATGTATGTTACCCGATTACTCAAAGACGCTGGACCGATTTGGAATATTCTTCTTTTTTTGGAAAGGGTATATCTTTTGAGGTGGTCCCATGGTCATTTGGTCAGGATGTGATGATGGAATCCTGGAGAAACCGATGAAGCTCCTCAAATATTATAGGCATAGGTACGTATAGCGATTTTGGTATATACATCAACATTTACACTCAAAAAGTATCACTAGTGAGTGGAACTTATGAAGAAGACCACAGATGGTCACTGAAACTCCTTAGTGATAAGTATGTATCTTATATATCGGTATAACATATTTCGAATAGTTAACCGACTTTGATGAAGCAAATACTTATAAATAATTGGTACTTATGAAAATGGTACCATCAAACTGATCTGATGATGAAGCCGGAAGGTATCCTTTTTGGGCTTATTGGAATCGTTGTGAGATGTACTTTGTCAATAAATGATTTTCTAAAGCTAAAAACAGAGAAATAAAAATCTTTTTAACAAGAATATTAAACCGACTTCCAAAGCAAAACACTACAAAGCGAAAAATAACCTTCTTTTTCGAAGTCGGTGTCAAAAAATTATAAACTAAAGGTTCCAAAGACACCGACTTCGGAAAAGAAAGTTATTTTTCGCTTTGTGCGTTTGTCTTTGGAAGTCGGTTTAATATTTTTGTTACATGTTTTTTTAGCTCTCATAATTATTGTCTGGCAGTTTGTTAACTTTATGCTTTATGTTTTTTGTCGAGTCATTGAGACCCTTGATTTCTCGACATTTTTACTGTTGTATTTTAATGATTATTTTATTTTGAAAATCTATTTTCCAGAAAACCTATTTATAAGTTTTAATTCATTTTTCTTATACACATTTTTTAAATCTAAAATAAATCAATTTATAGTTAGGCAGCTTATTTAAACATATTATTGGAACTTGGGAGTTTATGCGCTTTTGTTTTTCTGGTCTTTGAACAGTTAGCGCTTCTGACATTAAAACACGACACACCAAAACCGATAATAAATCTTTTGCAGGTACCTGAAAGATAGCTTCTATGTAGATACGGCTAGTCATTAAAATAAATATTAATAAATGCAATAATAATTGTATGTAATTTTAACAGGTAAAACGTATTTTTTACCATTGTAATTTAACATAAGTGTACCTACCTAGGTATAAGATTTATAGCAAAATAGATAAAATAGGTTCGAGTTAAATAAAACCTTAAACCGCACTTTATTTGGAAAGCGTTTTTAACAGTTAAGAGGAAGTAAAGTGAAAAAGGAAAATGATTTCGAAATTTTAATTACAAGGTAACAAGGAAACTTTTGACGCTAATTCTTTTTAAGTGCCAATTATTGGTAACGGTTTTCCTGATGTAGTGTGGCTTCAATCCCAAAATAAATGAAAATTCACGCTTCTTTCTTTATAAAATAACACATCGTTACTTTCGGACCTGCTTTAGCGGGCAACAACATTCGTATTTAACGCCTGAATATTCAGGTTTTAGAAGCTCATAACTTCAGCTCGTCCTCTGCTATACATAGTGGGCCTATTAGGCCTCCTTCTAGCGTCGCCTTATCGATCGGTTCTCAAGGCTTAGACAAAGTGAAATTCTTTCATCGATATCGACTCTCAAAGACTGCAAATATAAGGCATTGAAACGCGTTACTTAAATAGAGTAAAATAGATTTCAAATAAAATGCCTCCATGTGACATAATTAATATCCATACTATTATTATAAATGCGAAAATAACTCTGTCTGTTACCTTTTCACGCTTAAACCGCTAAGACGATTGAGATGAAATTTGGTATGGAGATAGTTTGAGACCCTGGGAAGAACATAATTAACCTGACCGATTTACTGATTGACGTGTACGACTGCCCATAAAACCTCTCGATCTCCCTCAGGAGCGCCGATTTGGCAGATACGACCCTGCCATCGTCGGTCTTCAGATTCTTGAGCTCGCTCTGCCAAATAGTCAGATCTATCGCAGACACTTTGGAGCCCTTATTCCACTCAATCGCGTCTTATACGCTCAGTATTATAGCGACGGAGATCGCTCTTCAAGGACTTCGAGATCCGTCTATTCAGCTGCTGGTAGTTTCTCGCATCGACTGAAGACTGCAGAATCATTTCACGCCACTCCATCATGAGCTTTAGAGTAAGATCGGATATTTTTTTGTTCATATTTGTACGACGGGTCTTATAAAAATGTATGGACAGTTTCCATGAACCCATCGTTATAATCGTCCAAGGAGCTGCCTAGGCACTCGACAAGATCTTGGAGATTGAGCTAAAAGCTCTCGGGGTTTTGGATCTGGCTCTTTGCTGGACGGAACGTAGATTTCATCAGTCGAGACCTTGCCAGCTTAATATTTAAGTTCAATGTGCTTCATTGACTGACATTCATATCATATCCTATCCTATTCTGTTCTATCCTATTCTATTCTATTCTGTTCTGTTCTATTCTGTTCTATTCTGTTCTATTCTGTTCTAATCTGTTCTATTCCGTTCTATTCTGTTCTGTTCTGCTCTATTCTGTTCTATTCTGTTCTGTTCTGCTCTATTCTGTTCTATTCTGTTCTATTCTGTTCTATCCTATTCTGTTCTGTTCTATTCTGTTCTATTCTGTTCTGTTCTGCTCTATTCTGTTCTATTCTGTTCTATTCTGTTCTATTCTGTTCTATTCTGTTCTATTCTGTTCTATTCTGTTCTATTCTGTTCTGTTCTGTTCTGTTCTGTTCTGTTCTGTTCTGTTCTGTTCTGTTCTGTTCTGTTCTGTTCTGTTCTGTTCTGTTCTGTTCTGTCCTGTCCTGTCCTGTCCTGTCCTGTCCTGTCCTGTCCTGTCCTGTCCTGTACTGTTCTGTCCTGTTCTGTTCTGTTCTGTTCTGTTCTGTTCTGTTCTGTTCTGTTCTATTCTATTCTATTCTATTCTATTCTATTCTATTCTATTCTATTCTATTCTATTCTATTCTATTCTATTCTATTCTATTCTATTCTATTCTATTCTATTCTATTCTATTCTATTCTATTCTATTCTATTCTATTCTATTCTATTTTATTATATTCTATTCTATTGTACTCTACTCTATTCATAGTGGTCATGGCTGAGACCATGGAGAGCCTCAGTACAATGCTCGATGACCTCAATAGAGCTTCCGAAAAAGTGGGTCTTATAATGAACATGGACAAAACCAAGGTCATGATGAATGCCCATGTAACAACCACTCCTATCAAGATCGGAGAATCTTTACTTGAAGTTGTAGATGATTATGTCTACCTGGGACAAACGATCCAGTTGGGTAGATCCAACTTCGAGAAAGAGGTCAACCGTCGAATCCGACTAGGCTGTGTGGCGTTCGGGAAGTTGCGTGGTATCTTCTCGTCCAATTTACCGCAATGTCTCAAGACAAAAGTCTATGACCAGTGTGTGTTGCCAGTGATCACCTATGGGACCAAGACGTGGTAGCTCACAATGGGCCTTATCAGAAAGCTTAAAGTCACCCTAAGGGCAATGGAGAGGGCTATGCTCGGAATTTCCTTGCGTGATCACGTCAGAAATGATGATTTCCGCAGGGGAACCAATGTTACCGACATAGCCCGAAGAATTGCCAAACTTAAGTGGCAATGGGCAGGGCACATTGCTCGCAGAACGGATGGCCGTTGGGGCCGAAAAGTACTGGAATGGCGATATGTTGGAAGGCCTCCCACTAGGTGGACCGATGACCTGGTTATGGTTACGGGAAGGCGCTGGATGCGAGACGCACGGGATCGGTCAGTGGGGGAGGCCTATGTCCAGCAGTGGACGTCTTTCGGCTGAAATGATGATGATGACCTTATAGCAATACCTTTGTGCTCCTCTATCTGTATTTTTTCTTTCTCTGTTAAGTGTTTTGTGTGTGCATAAATATTTTTCTTTTTTTTATATTTTTCTCCCGAAGAATTGCGAAACTTAAATGGCAGTGGGGAGGGCACATTGCTCGCAGAGCGGGTGGCCGATGGGGCCGAAAAGTTCTGGAATAGCGACCGCAAACCGGAAGGCCTCCCACTAGGTGGACCGATGACTTGGTTAAGGTTGTGGTAAGGCGATGGATGCGAGACGCACGGGATCGGTCAATGTGGTGACGCCTGTGGGAGGCTTAAAGTGATGATATCTTTCTATCAATGAAAAAAAATAACCTAGTTTTTATTGGTAGGTACTTACTTCCAGAGATACCTAATATCTTAACAATATTATCTCTTATAAAATTTAGTTAAGAGTACACTCACGTTCGATTATGAAAGTGAGAAAGAATCTTCATAAACGGATTTGTCAAAACTTGTATCTATATTAAATGTATCACCATCCATGAGATCACTATCTCGGGCATCTTAAATATCTTAAGAATAGAGTAATTTTTTTTTTAACTGGTTATTACATGATCTACAATTTGTATCCTTTCTACTTTTACGATAATACTTACTGTTACGAGAAAAATCAAAAATACCGATATTTATGATCTACAATTTTTATTTGGCTCGCTTGGGATCTGAATACTTGACATTTTGATTTATAATATAATAGGGTACCTAAAATTTCTGCAAATTTTTAGCTCTATATGAATTCTCTCTAGTCTAGTCTAAATTGGCTAGACTTCCTATCGAAAGATTCCTTCACATAAAGAGATGTTCATTCGTGTTGAAGGTACCTACATACGGGTAATGCTGATTTCACGGGAAGCATTCAAATTAATTTTCAGGTTATATCAACGTTGGTTTGTTTCGCGACGTAACTCACCGGATCAGCTCAGGATGAATGAAATGGCGACAGGGCACTGGAACTACTTGCAACTCACGGATGTCCGCCCCTCAAGTTTAAGGGAACAATCTACAAGTCCGTGATTAGACCCGTCATACTTTATGGATCAGAATCTTGGGCTATGAAAAAGATGGATGAAATAGAATGCATGTAGCAGATACGAGAATGTTAAGATGGATGTGTGGAGTGACGAGAATGGATTAAGTGAGAAATTAAATGAATAATAAAATGGCGCCAGTGACAGAAAATTTTAAAGGAAACCGTTTGCCCTGGTACGGTCATGTGAAGAGGAGGGACAAAACCCATGTAACTAATATCACAGTTATGAATATCAAGGTGGATGGATGGGGAGGGAGAGGAAGTACAAAGAAAAGATGGATGGAATGTGTGAGGAGTGATATGAAAGAAAAAGGAGTCAGTGATAGCGTAATAAGACGGTATGGAAGAAGAAAACGTGTTTCGCCGACCCCAAATAACATGGGATAAGGGCAGGAAAATGATAATCAACGATGATTAGTTCGGTCCATTAAAAACAACGTCAGAAATGTGATTTTGTGTACTCTTTTGTAATTTCGACGTTCGTATAAGTAAAGGCTTTAATTTAATATTCTTGGCAAACATCGCATACCGTATAATATATAGTTCGTGACATTAAATTGAATTCAGACGCGGCATGTGGAAATTTTATCCACATTGTTTGTTGCTTCAAAGCGGTCACGTAAGGGATAGTTTTGAAGCGGTTCATCGTAGAATAGCAATGGTACTTAATATATCCAACAGAAACGCCTTCAAAATCTACTTACTTATTTTTCGGCTTTGCGAAATAAGCCTTAAATTCAGTGGTTAGTTGTTTCGACTTTTATTTCAGAGTGCAAAAGGTTCTGACGAAGGAAATAATAATATGACGGCTTAGTTTTTATTGTAACGTAAATAAGCGGTGCGGGTCAAAGGAAACTTTCTTTTACGTTGGCCCGCCAGATGTCCTTGATGTTCGGGTTCAGTTTATTTATAGCCTTTGGAAATTTAGTGATAAAATAATGATGAAATATAAAAAGAAGCTAACACCTACTTATTATTAAAAGTCATATTAATTAATTGTTGATACCTGCCAAACACAAATTTAACAACACCTGCCTTTTATAATAAAGTAAACCCTTTATTAAGTTTTGTAATAAAACTAAGAAGACCTGGTATAAAGTCACGGTGCCCTAGTTTATAATAATGTTAATGCGATTATAAAATTACAGGAAACAAGATTTTTTGGTAAATCTTTACAATCATTATACTGAAAAGAATTTCGAAAAATAATTACTTAAATTTTCCTGTCCATCATTTATTCCTTTTTTAAATATTTATTTCAAAACTAATTAATGGAGTCACGAAAGGATCACAAATTGTCAAATAACATTTAAGATATCCATAATTTCAATGTGAATGAAGATTTATTTGGCTGCCTTTAATAATAACATCGAGGCGTTTTATTGCTGAAAGTATTACATTAATCAGCATCCAAAGACGGCGACGGAATAAAAACTAAAATGAGAACTCCGAAATTAATTTCTTTGGTATAGCCATAAATAAATTAGATATCCCGTGACCTGGCAATAAGTTCGCGGTAAACAATAGCCAAACTTTTGATTGATAAGTCCATAAATCTGAAGCAGGGAATGTCTTAGAAGGAAAGAACAATATTTTTCGGAATCCTTAATACTACACGGGTTCACCATTTTTCTTGAAACGAAATGTAGCTAAGATCATTTCCTTGTTGGGTAGTGTGCTTCGGTATATAGGTAGGTATTAAATATTAAAGGCCCAAATACACAAGAAAAAAATACTTAATGCCTGTATGAAGGATTTGGCAGAGTGTAGCTAGCCCACATTTCATTTCTTACACTTCAACAAATAAACTAAGATCCAGGTTCTATCAAAGAGGTGCCGTGCGAAGCAGAGATGTAATCAATCCAGAGAATTTAGTTATTTACACATCTCGTTTCCGTACAGTTTCTGTGGATTCATCCTAGCTGCTAAACATCACCACCCTTCTCCGTGAAGTTTGGGCCATAAAGATGTCTATTATTATCAGTATTGTATCTAGTTAGGCATCAATCGCCTAGCGTGCGTTTCTGCTGATCATGCGTTGGATCCGCGCGTGAAGCATTGCGTAGACTGCACGATTGCAGTTTTACTGATTTAGCAATATGTTTAGTTTATAGAATTATTGTAATCGAAATTTTAGTTTTGTAGTTAAATCATAAACACTGTTTTAACTAAATAAATATTTTAAGGGTTCCGTACCTCAAAAGGAAAAACGGGTGTAGGTATCGAGTTAAAATTAATATCGTATGCTCAAGTTTGCATCCCCTTGCAACTGTGAAAAAAACATTGTGGCCGACTTAATCCAAACTGAGAGGATGGCACTTGAGATGAGGAGAAATGATCAAACCCACAGATGATGTGCTTAGTGTAACCTGTTTCAACCATTTATTACAGTTTTGAATGATTTAGAGCCTAATGTTTTTGTGAGAAAATCAGAACAAGGCAGAAATAATCGTTTCATACAGCTTCGCGTTCGAAAAACCTGCGTTTAAATGCCGTTCAAGCCTAAAATGAGCTGGAGAAAGTTCGAGGAGCAACAGTAAGTAAGCTTATGGTACGAAGGATGCTGAAGGAAGCTGCTTTTGGTGCGTTCGTGCCCATGAGGTACACTCCTTAGAATCAGTTTAACTTTTTCTAGAAAACATCGACTTTGGCCAGTTGGACTAATGGAGTAAAATTGTGA
This sequence comes from Anorthoa munda, assembly GCA_945859665.1. NCBI lineage: Eukaryota > Metazoa > Arthropoda > Insecta > Lepidoptera > Noctuidae > Anorthoa > Anorthoa munda. Next base: position 51,973,800 of record OX243893.1, on the reverse strand, counting down.
AAGTCATTTAAATAGAATTGACCGACTGCATTAAATGTTTTATCATGAACAAGAACAACATAATCTGTAAAAAAATTAAACTACTGTGGCATATTATGGTAGAGGAACAATATTGGATTACATGTTTCGGAGCTCGTACGGACTTGGTGGTGATCGATAGAGGAGATATTAGCAAAGATCGCTGTAGAAGTGTTATTTAAGAATAAAATGTGATTTCATCTGCCCTATTATCAGGCGTCACTTTGTTTTGATACAGGATAATGCTCAGCCACATACCAATATTTCAATTTCGGTCCATGTTAGAAATGTCAACATCGCAGTTTTGAAATAGCCGGCGATAACACCTGTTATGCATCCTATAGAAATTGTTTGGGACCTGATAAAAAGAAGGGCAAAATTCATAATATCTAAACCTGTCAATGTGTATGCACTGCGAAGTGCTGTTGTAAAGGAATGACTGAGACTACCACATGACACAATGGATATCATTATTCTCAACATGTCTAGGCGGGTAAAACTTTATTAAAAGAACTTGGAGAAAATACTTGATATTATGTGATATTAATTTTATTGTCAAAATGTTTTTTTAATTAACTTTTATAGCGCGACCCCCATCCGTAGTAAAATCGACTCCCCGCACTTCTAGAGTTCGTCGTGTGCCGGCCCGGTTACGTGACTAGTTACGGTTGGCACAACACTATCCATGACGCCCGCGCCGCCATGTCAGTACGTCACGGGCAATCGTATTCGTAAGACGCGCGCGCGCTCCGCGATACTGACGTACTCGTGCGCCTCGCGTGCCGGCCATTGTTGTATCTGTAATCTCTATGTAGTATAAGTTCTTTGTTATGTTAAGATCACACTAGTTTCCTGTACTGTTCGTTATACATAATATACAGTTTACACGCAGAATAGTTGGAGTTTTCTTTGTGTAGAGTACCCTAACTATACTTTTTATATTTCCTTAGTAACCATAAAAAAATCAACAATGTGCAGATTTCACACAAAACCATTATATTTTTTATTTCAAAAGGTGTATTTAAAAAAAATCGTTGTTTTTATTTTATTTCGTTATTTTTGCCGGTGTGTGTATAATTCCTATTAGAGGGACTCGTCTTCGCAAAGAGCGAAGGGGTTGGCGATCACGACCACTACCTCAAAAGACTGCTAGCATACCGTACCAACAGCATTTTCTTCAGATTTCGTTGGAAACCCTTACGACATACCATTTTTAACTTTCAATATACAACTAATTTAACAAATAGATACACAAATTTTGAAGATTGTTATGAAACTAGGTGGTACATAATACAATGAAATTAATATTAGATCTATTGTACTGAGAAACGCCATAAAACAGGGAACTTTCCTTGGAACATATACAAAAGCGTGCATTTAGATAAGTGCTCATTAGATGTTTATTAGGGAAACGAGACGAGCCGCCACAAGAGATCTGTCTCGGTGTTTTGTATAGCGATATGATTGAGAATGGCTGGGTCTCACAGTGGATATGTGTCGGATGACGTGGAATTAATCTGCGTCGTGTAAATAAATGTGGGGTGTATGTCAGAGCGTCGACGACGACGACGGCGGCGACGAGGCGGGGCGTTTGCCTCCTCGCACCGGAAGCGCCCGTTCTCAACAGATTGGAGAATTTACTTGAGTACGACGCGTAACGCTTGCCAAATTATTCTTTACCCCTAAAACAGGAACAAAGCCTTTATCATCTCGTGTAATAGACGCCAGTAAATCCACGTAGAAAATTGAAAATTATGTGCCGAGATGTGTTTCATACAACCACTCTGGCGAAGAACAAGATATCTACCTAATGTTTTGAACACTCAAGAAAATTATTTACTTACGTTTATTAAAATTTAAGAAAGAAGGTTTAGTAATATTTTCGAGGTTTGTGTGCCCACCCAGTTTTTGAAGACTTCACCAAGCGGTTGGTCGACACTTCACTTGACTAGAAGACTGACCTTGTATCCACCAACATTTTTAGCACTCTCCCCATTGACAGCGCTGTAACGTAAACGTAACAAGTACCTGACTTTAAATGCAAGTATTATTGGTTAACCAAGCCAAAAATAGATAACATTTATAAAAATTTTGAGGCAAGATTTTATTTGCCGGTATTTTGACAAACCGTGTGTGCAGGAGCTTGCGTGCGACGCACTAGGTATATTTGGATGCTGAAATTACTACAGTGCATAAACGTGTAGAATAGTGGTTTTGACATCTTTGTTCAGCGTTTACTGAGAATATAGGGGCCTATCGAGGAACAACAACAATATTTGCAAAAAAAGGGTTAAAATTACACATGAAGTTGAAAATAGCAAAGTAATTTTAAATATCGTCTCATATTGGTATTAAATGAGCTCAGAACGGAAAAATGTTATAACATAAGGCAGCAATGCAATGACAATAAAATGTCGAGTGCTGATGATAAAAAAGTCTACAGCTAAAAAAATTAAATGCCATTTCAATCTCTACTTAGAATTAAAAAAATAAATAATTGGAAATCTTTGCATCATAAAAATTGAAACGAGTTTGAAAATTTCAGTTGCCGAACATTATCGGAAACGATTGCACGTAGCAAAAACAAATGAAAATATAATCTTTTTTATCAAAAAGCATAATGATACAGAGCATGCACCATAAGTAATGCAATGAGTCTAAAAAGTTCATTATCAAGTAAGTCAAGTTCTGAAAAACAGAGTAGTTATATGTAACCGATCAAGAGAACTGTTACTGAACAAGAGAGCCCTCAGAACCCTCACTCTAACCATACGGTTATACGCTACGGACGGTTACGGAGTTCGCTTATACAAGCGAACTCTTATTCTAAACGGCCAAGCGAAACCAGACTTCTTACGACGAAGCGAGCCCTTTTTAACCGACTAGCAATCCAAGCCTATCTTAATAGGCTGACGCCTTAAACGCCTGAAGCATTCTTTCTAGACTAACAAGTGCATCAACCCTTCTTACGAGCTGAAAGAGCAAAGCGAGCACTTTAGGGCCAAACAAGCAATTCCAGTCAACTATCGAGCGAAGCGATCGAAGCGAGCCCATTTTCAATAAAAATACCCCCCGCGCCGCTACGATCTTGCTTGCACTGCAAGTTTACTAACGAGCCTAGCGAGCTCTCACTTTAACCAAACAATCGAACCCAGTCTTCTCACGATTCGAGCTAGGGCAAAAGCGGGCATATTCACGCATTTTAGTCCTTTAGCCATTCAGCCTTTCCACTTAAGTATGTATGCCATAGTTTAGCTTACTGCACATGTTCGGCAAGCAATTGCTTTATCAATAAGTATAGCTCGCATGCCTTCCAAGACCTATCCTTGGGCAGCTTGCCCTTAGCGAAGAGCACGAGCACGGCCACGCAGACATTGACGACGGCGTCGGGCTTGCCGTATGCTATGGACTCATCACCAGGGCCACCGAGGGTTCGGTAGTTCTCATGAAGTATATACTGGGTGCCAGCGTTTGTAGATTATAGGGAGTGGGGGATGCATTATATCAACGCTTAGGCCCAAAAACACGGACACCTGTTGTCTAACCCATTTAGGTTTGAACGTTTTGCATCGAAAATACATTATTCAATGCATAACACTATTGGTTTATTCTGCGACGTGATCAATGTTCACAACGCAGGATATATTAACAGCATTTGAGTCAAGAGCTACGGATAAAATGTTAAAATAAACATTGTCAGCCTACCGGTTAACATGCGCGATTAATTCACGGTGTAATTAATTTAATCAGTCGCTGTCAATGCAGCTAGCGTTTATTTTATGCATTAAGGAGATTATTTTAAACTATCAGCCGGTAATGTTATCACACGTGTCGCCTCGAACTGCTCGGTGCGCGCAGCACTCCGGCAATTTTAAACTGAATATACAAACAGCTCAGTAATACCGTTTATGCTCCCTACTTAATGCACAGCTCTCATTTATGTATGTAGCGCAATTCGAAAGAAGTAAATGCTTCAATTAAAGTATGATGCTCATGTGAGTGAGTAAGGAAAGAACTCTAGTATAGTCTAGCTAGAGCTTTTAATTAACTAAGACGGTGCACGAGACACAATTTTGATTTATTTACATATTTGGACCTCATAGAAAATTTCACATTACGAAAAGAAATACAATGTTTGTGTATATCACACAAGTCACACAACACACAGAAGGAAAGGCTTTCGGGCATACGGCAAATGTATGAAATTTACCCGTAAATATTACTCTATACTCACTCGTAAAGAAATATTACAGCATCGAAAACACCGTCGAACGTGACAGGTGTTGCAATTGTGCCGGGTACCGTACTTAACATATCGATATAAAAGGTAACCGGATCGACACCGATCAACCGTGCCAATACAGATTGTCGTGCCTAGGCGTTTGCGAGTCTATTTGTGCACGAGCACGTGTTGCACAGGATAACGTTAAGCTTCAAGGCGGTGTTTAATCATAGCACGATCCTTGCTCTTGATGCGACAACGGCGCGTCAACGCCTTTTCATAGAAATAGTTCTAGCTGTAGAGCAATTTTAGCCCAAGTTCAATAAAAAAAATCTCGTTTTGTAGGGTTCCGTACCCGAAGGGTCCAAACGGAGCCCTATTGCTGTCACTCATGTGTCCGTCTGTCTGTCCGTCGTCTGTCACACAATATTGTACCGGAGATTTTTTAACTTCCTATTGACTTATAAACTTGAAAATTGATGATGATGTTTATTATTACGTATACTTTACTAACAAATACCAATAGGTATATTAGTAAATCAGATTTGTCTTTGGTACGGAACCCTAAATGTGCGAAGTCCGACGCGCAATTGGCCGGTTTTATCAACTTTGATATTTACACATGTTTATCGTTCTGTATTGCTCGAATCAGTATTTACATTAAACTTTGGGTCAACAAGATGTGAAAATTTGAAGACTGTAGCTCCAGACAGACAGAAGGACAGACAGACGGACTTTACTTATACCTTATAACTCCCGAAGGTATAAGTTATAAGTGAAGTCCGTACAGAACCCTAAAAACCAAACATCAACATGGAAAGGAATGTACTCGGAAAAGGTACCAAAACCTACATATTTTATAAATGCAGCGCTGTGTGTAGGTTCTATAGTTGTATATGTATATAGGTAGAAAACAAGATCGTGGCAAAACAAAGTTGTTTACATCCAAGTTGTTTTGTAGAGTGGCCACCCTACAAAATAAAAGGCATTTGAGAACTATGGATTCCTTTTTTACAAATTTGCTCCTTGATTGTTTCCCAGAAGTCTCCAACTGCTTACTCGAACTAAACAACTAGAGCCTTTTATGCCGCCACCACCAACCAGGGGCAATATTAAAGTCCAAAGCAAGCAATAGGAAACAGCTAGGAGGACGATAGAAAGTGGCTTGCTGGATCTGGTTGAATCTTCTCTAATCTGGTTGTTGCACAGAGAGGCAAGGTTGGTTGCGGAATTATGAATAACAAGCTAATACCACGCGGGCGGATCTTGGGCTGCCGTCCGCGTGGAATTAGTACCTCTACACAATATTGCATCCTTTTGCTGAGATCGGAAGATTTGGCCCTGATATTGCCAATCAGATTTTAAACGCCCTCGTAGTTCGTTAGTAAAAATTGAACCAAGTATATATTTTTTTTGTACTAGCTTATTTATACAAATTCGACCATTGTAAGAAGTTTGCCAAGCTTGACACAATACACACTGTTATTTTGTCTTGATTAGCTGTTTGGTGTTGATATCCATACCTACTCATTTTTATAATCTACTGGATAAGATCTATGTAAGTAAGATAAAGCGGACATTTTGAGGTTTGAGAAATCTTTATTAACGTAAGAAAAAAATACTGCACTTACATGAGAATATTAAAAATTAACATAGATTGGTTATTGCTGGGAATGTTACAGAAATAAGACAAAATAATTAAATTTTGAGGGTAGACCTAGAGGCAGACAATATTTTAGTCAATACTGATTCAAACATCGAAGTTACCGTTACAACACGAATAAGCGTAGCTTAATGTGGCTCGAAACTATTTTAAAGAATGTATTTTACCAATCCTATTGATTGGTATTTTACCAAACCTTAAGGTTCAATATCAAAATAGACGCTTTCAATGGGTGCCTGTTAAAACATAGGCACGGCATAGCAAGATAGATGCGGTAGCAGACACATAGGGTTTACCGTGCTATACTGACACTGTAGTTTGCAATTGACTGTCGCTTAACCAAGCCAGTGCTGTAACTGTACAATTTGCAGTCTATGGTCATTTTTAGCCAGTATTCTCAAATCTTTTGTCTTAAGATTGGGCTTTTCAGACAGAACAGCGCCTAATGAACAGACCCAGTTTTCCATATAGTTACATATCCTCCAAGCAGCTATTAATCTATGATGTGAGTAACCGATTAAACTAAAGGAAGTAAGGGAACCCTTCAGTCAAACAATACAGCTGTATTGATGTTAAAAGGACGGCTGATGTTGCCATCCATAATATTTCGGGTTGACAGTATAGGTACTTAATAATAACTAACTTGCGGGTTTGGTTACCAAAACTATTATGATTTTATGGCTGTGCTAGATATCAAGTCAGTTTCATATTTATCAAAGCTCCACTCCACTCCGAGTCCACTCCACTGTGTTCAGGCACCTACCACCACGCACTTTTTATGTGGTTACATGAAAGGCAACGCAGAAGCGCGGTGCAGTTGGTCTATGAACAATTGAAGATAGTGTAGAAATTAAAAAATGCAAACACAACACAGATTTCCGATCCACGATCTTTAAACACATCAATGCCCAGTAAAGAACGTGATGGTCATTATTCAAATTCATTGACGCCCATTATCGTAGATACAGCCTGTTAGATTTCATCAAATCTAATATTATAATCTAACTAATATTATAAATGCGAAAGTATGGATGGATAGATGTATGTTTGTTACGCAATCAAGCTAGAACCTGGATGAAATTTGCACAAAGATAGATTATAGTCTGGAATAGCACATAGGCTACTTTTGATCCCGGTTCCCTTGGGATAATAAAACAACTTTTCACGTGGGCGAATCCGATGGCAGAAGCTAGTAATAAATATACGCATCAATATTTTTATCAACCCCTGATAGATCATGGTTTGGTAACTTACCAGAAACGTCAAAGTTGGGTTAACTTAGATCTTACTGATTGTAATATTTTTGGGATCAAATAAAAAACAACAATAAATCATTACTTTAGGGAAAATAATACCTACCCTCAATATCCCAAGGCATTCAACTAAGCAATTTAAATTAAGCTCTATTGGATACATGGGTTATACAAGTTTGGCCAACGCAATAAACTTGCTCTGCGGTCCCCGCTTATGATTAATATCGTTATCAAATTAGTTTGTACATATGAATAGCTTCTAGTGTTTTAGTAATAATGTAATGTTGTAATTTTACTTCTTGTGCCCAATACTCTCTTGTTTTCGAGTATGTGAAATTTTAGGGTCTGCGCACTGGTTGGTTCATCTAAAACCGTAGTCGCACCTTATAAGAAATATTTTAACGACCAAAATTCTTTGAATATTCTTTTTTGCTTTGAAATTCACAATAATAAAGTTCTAGTTCCTACTAATATCGGTGGCACTCATAATAATTATTTTTCTGACAAACAGTTTTCTGATATTTTTTGTTAACCTTTTTTTTAACGTTACCCTACACTTTTATCTTCTCCTGTATCGTAAACATCATCTAGCTCTCAGCTAGCTGCCATATATGTGTTACCAGGTTTAGCAGGTAAACTGGCAACCCACAGGTTGTGGCTAACTGAGACCATCAACCTTAGCTTTTCCTATTTGCTACACCACTTTCTCTCAAACGACGTTGGATTCAGTTGAAGATCTTATATATTTGAGGTTAATTATCGAACATAAATTTCAATATACTCAATTAAGGTAGGTATTGTGGCTAGATATTTCCAGACAACTCCGCAGCAATCATATTCTACTATAAACAATCATTTATGAAAACTAAGTTAATCACTAACCCTTATTCCTGCATATTTCTGCAGTCGGATCTTATGGTATAATTGATACTCATTTGCACGTCGAAATGTTGAATTACTTCGTTTGGATCAAGTTTCGATGGAATGAATAACAAAATATGCTTTTACCATAAATGTATAATACGAATACGTATGTGTAATGTGTAATATGTCTTTACCATTTCACCAGCAACAAAGTTTAATTGATAGGTACCAATGAAGATGATGCTATAAATTTAAAAAGGTGACAATTGAAGTAACTAGTAATATAGCGCATTTTAGTGGCTAGCTTTAAAGCTACATATCTTAACATGTATTTTCTAGTAGTAGTCATAATATAAATAAGGCACTTACTGTGTTAAATTAATTTGATAAGAACATGCTGCGATTTTGATATTACCCAACATTATGTTAATAATTTTCAGAATATCTGTACGTTGCTACATGAATCAAAATTTGATCTTTTAAAATAATATATAATTTTGAATGCAACAATTTGATGCAGCGCAAATAAACACCAAAATATATATTTCCTGGAGCACTTTATTCCGCTGCCACCGTTCTATTTCCCTTCAGAGAATTGTACCATTTAAATGCAACACTACTGCCCGATAAAATCGACATTGCCCGTTCAAGCAAAGACATTAGTACTTGTCTTTGTATACCGTATGATGCTTAAATTAGCACAGGGTCAATATACAATGTACCTTATGTTAGTTTTCTTTTAACTGTATTATTTTACATGTTTCTTTAACTTAAAATGGCGACTTTAAAAAACTAAAGTGAATATTTTGAAAAGAATATTTGAAATCTGCAGAGTTAAAAAATAAGTGAGATGCCTTTTGTGCAAAATAAATATATTTTATTTATTTACATAAAATCTCACATTACGTCTGTATTCCCCGAATGGTTACACACAGAGAGGTACCTAACAGTATACCCACATTATCCCAGTTATTAGAAACATATTTTTTTTTACTTGCTTTGTATTTATATTTAAGTGTGTTCGGGTCAAATCTTGCAACTGAATTTTAACGCTCCTGCTCCACCGATTAAAATGAAATTTTGCCTACACTTTTAGTCTGCATGACAATGCATGGTTAGCTATGTGACGTCATTCTAAATCCATATGGTGGAAGGCCCAAGATGGCGAACTAGTTATTTTTGTGTGCACTGCCATGTTAAAGGTATTAAATTAAAGTGTTTGCTGAGAAGAATACGAAAAATGTTTATAAAGAAAGGATTTTTTAATAAATATTTTTTTATTTTTAAGTAAAATTTTAAAGGGGGCGTGCCTCTTGCCATCAAGCGGGCACAAGTCCAGACTCCAGGCTCCTATTGAACAATTTCAGGTAAAAAAACCCAAAATATTTACTTCGCCTGACCCGAGAATCGAACCCAGCACCATGCTCCGCATTAGCACAGAATAAATAATCAGAATAAATAATAGTACAAGTACAGAAGACTCATTTCGTGCAACAATTCATTGAAATAGAGACTCCTGCTAGTTAGCAACAAAGTGCAATTCAACTCGCATAAGCGCTCAGTGCCTAACGTGATATTCACCTAAACGTTGCCGTTCTCTTCTAACGCGTATCTCCGTCGCTGTCTGGCGCGGTTTGACTCGGCTCGTAAGGGTTGTCGATTTGCCGCTTTCGCTTACATCCACTATCTACCTACTTGACCACGTAATCTTTCTTATGTTTGATATAGGCATCAAACATAAGAAAGATTACGTGATTACACGGTCAAGTAGGTAGATAGACAATGAATATTATAGACCGTCATTTTGTTTGGTACTTAACAAATGAAAACCAGGTTACCTAAACTTCATTTACTCTAACATTAGACATTTAAATAAGCCCATTTTACAGCCCGGTCAATCGATTTTGACTTCTATTGCGTTGGTGATACGACAAATGGAAGTTTTGGTAACAGATTTTTGCTTTTTATATCATCCTTATGTGTACGAGATAGAACACAAAATCGGTTGAACTGGCTGTAAAACGAGTTGTAAAGACGTCTAATGTTATTTCAAATTGAGTATAGGTACCTACCTCTTTGTTTTCTCTTTAGTGATATTTTTTGTTAGTTTATTTAAAGTTGGCTTGAAGAACTCTTACGAAATATTTTTTGTTTGTTCGTTAGGTATAAGTAAGTACCTAGTTTTATATACAAACGTTAACTTTAATAAGTGCGTACACTTACTCAGGCTATTGGTAAATTCATAGGCTAAGTAGGTAACTACTTAGGCAATTATAATTTATTTTAAACTGGATCTAAAGCGTTTATTTTTATGTTAACAAAATGGTAACCATTCAATTAAAAAAGAAATTAAATTATATTTGTGAACAACACGAAAATCTAAAATATCTAAGTAGGTGGGTACCTATTTAGGTATTTCACCTATTCATTCTTTTAGGAACACCAAAATGCTTAAATTTTTATACAAAACTCGTACTCATTATGCACCTACTACCGATAGTTACAGATTATTTATGTAATGAATTAAATAGGTACAACAAAATAGCTTACCTTTCAAAATCTTTCGGTACCTTAAAAAAGCTTAATATCGATTCATTGTTCTTTGCTTTATTTAAACACCCGTAAACACAACAATATCTTTTAAAGGCCTTAGAAGTACCTACGTTTAGAAGTCATCGTTATTTGCTGCATAATATAAATAACGTGGCTAACGTGCGAGCCGAGCGGTAAGCGGCAACCTAATGCGTTATTCCCTCTGCAAGGTACCGCCGGCCGATCGTACCTAAACTGCGGAGTGACACCCCCCTGGCATTAGCAAGCAAGCAGAAGCAGTCTATTTATCTATAATATAACAAAACAAATCCTCATATTACAGCAGGTTTCCATAGGAAACCTACAAAATTACGTGAAAATACTTCCACATTTGACAGATTATTTTAATGTTAAAAAAATAGTTAATTATAAAATAATAATTGATAGCACTTAATTCTCTGAAAGAAACAAATTATTTGGCCATATACGAAAGAAATGCCTATGTCCAGCAGTGGGCGTCTTTTGGCTGAAATGATAATGATGATATGAAAGAAAAATTAAGACGTGATTTATGAAAACATTATCAATCTCGAGTTTTTTTATATTTTTTTTCTTTTTATTATTGCCGACTAAAATTAACTCACTAGAAACCATAGTTTCTAGTGTGTTAATTTTAGTCGGCTTCCTCTCGGGCCATAAAATTGAAACTTTGTGAAGCCGATCCAAACCAACGTGAATTTTATTTGATATAGCGAACCATGCACTGTTAATACATTATGAGTCTAAAGCAACATTATCAATCTGTAAAATTGTTAGCTTAGAAAAGGTATAATCCGATAAGAATATATTTTTTCATCTTGTTTTATCTCCTTTATAAATTATTATCATTGTTTCATTTTTATACCATACAACATGGGACCGACCCAGTGTTACTAAGGTTGATAGCGAAGCTGCGGGAAAAAGGTAGTAATTCATTTACGTAATGAAACAATACTATTGATAATTTTATACATAACCAATATCGTAAATACTACTATATATCCTATTTTTTAAATAACCTTATATTAAACTCACAGAAACTTAGATTTTTTATTACAAAATCCGTGTGGTGTCATAAACTTTCCTCTTGTCTTCAACTCGCTTCTATTACGAGTTTGTCTGAGCTATCTCACATCTTGAAGAGTACTTCATGCTTATTCTAGTTTCTTTATAGTGCCCATAAAAGGAAATATCTTTATATTCGTCAATCTATTTTCTTGAAGGTGCTTGGTTTAGCAGAGTTTGCTCGGTTGAGTGGTACACTACTAACACAAGTTTAATAAATAACATTGAATTATTTTTTGAGCTTATTTTGCAGTACCTATTCATAAAATATGTTTTGATTTTGTATTTTGTATGATTTATAGCAATTTGTAGTTAAATAAAGACTAAAGTCTGACTGTGAAGCTTCTTGTTACTGGAATTTTCTTTCATACAAAGTTGTTACAGTCAGATGACTATAACAAGCTGCTATATGTATGACTCGATAAAACATAGAAACTTTTACGAATTTAGAGTTATAACTCAATTATTTTTATTTTTTGGTAATCTTAAATCGTGTCCTAACACGATATAAGATTACCCTTCAAAATGAGTTGATAAGTTTTGTGAGGGCAGGTCATACTTTTAATGACTAAAACCCACCCGTCTTCCATCAGTTGCTTGTGCCAGCGCCGCGGTAACTCTCTTTCAAATTTATCCGCGACCCAGACAGGCTACTAAAATAGATCTATATATATATGTATATATTACCTTACACGATCGAAGTTTCTTCAAACATCTAATATGAATTATTTTACAAGTATAAATCCTTTTTGAAAATTATATAATATAACTGTAAAAATGTGAAAAAAATACTATTAAACAAATCGTCACTGTATTTAAAGAAATAAATTGTCACGAACCGAGACAACCCTTGTACTTACAAGTCGCTGCTAACACCATATATAGCCGTGGAACGGAACCGAACGCGATCGAAGTATTTATAAAATTATACGTGGCCCATACATTCGGGGCGTCGATCTATCTACTTTTGACACTTTAGAGTGCCCACTAGCATATACGAGACTGTAACCTGTATACTAGCACCAGATCTCTTTCTATGAAATCATAATTTATCCGGTACCAAAATGTTATTGGGCAAACGGTAACATCGATTAATATATCATTGCTATTATTAATCATACAGTAATGTAGGACTAACAATATTATTAGACCCACATTAAAGTACAAGTTATCGGGTACCTACCTAATATGGTGACAATATTGCTTAATAGGATACAGTCTCGTCTATGCTAGCGGTAGCCATTATTCAGGGCTGCGGTTATATTCCATTTAACTTTGGTCCTTAGGCTGGTTTTACAGACAAGTGCATGGGGCTTTTCTTCCATTGTTTTAGGTGTCGTGGCCAGATCTTAGAATTGATAATTTCAAGATGCGGCCTACCATTTCATGAAATTATTGTATTTCATCATATGTCCCGCTAAAACTGACCATATCGTTTAAACGCCAACGTTTGATGATTAGTCAATCCACGTTAAACCTTCGGCCATATCATTAATGTGCCGAACTCCAAGATTTTTTTTAAGTTGTGCTCGTTTTGTGAGTGATTTTCCTGAAACTCAATTAGTTTTGACATTTCACTTAACATTTATCGCATTATTATTAGCTTTTATCAGATTTTTTTTTTCTATGAATAGGAACACCCCATGCCTAACTAAGACAGTAACAGCTCCTCACACATTCTGGACTACGAACATAATGTAGCTGTATTTGTATACCGTAACTTGTAATGTCCATTTTGTGAGGAGAAATATATTTATTTCTCCTCATAATTTTTATTATTATCATTGTCCTCCACCATGTTGAATCACAAAAACAAAACGATATCAGCGCCTCTAACGGTGGATAATATAACTATTTTACGATGTGATCACGAATGTTTGACCATAATATCATGACGTGGCCAGCGGTTATTTTCCGTTTCATGAAATACAACCATTTCATGAAATTTTCGGCCACATCATGAAGTGATCAATTCTTTGAACTGGCCATGAGATGCACATAATTTGACTATATTATTCATCCCATTCATAACCAAATGAAAATCATATCTAGATATTTATAGGGCATTGGGATGACACAAACAATGAGCTAAAATTAGTAATATTCACCATCTTTCTTTTAAAGAACAAAGACTGTTTCGTTGTGTAACAAAATATCACTGAATTGAGTGAGAATTGGAAAAATCTTTAAAAAAAAAAGTAAACCTATCTCAAAAGCAAAATACTAAAAACTGCAAAATAACTTTCGTTTCGGAAAACGATGTCTTTGGTACTTGTTTTTATCGTTTTTCGTTATTTTGCTGTTTTTAGGATTTTGCTTACGAAGACGGTTAATATTTTTGTGAAAAAGGTTTTATTTCTTTCTTTTTAGTTTTAGTACACTTAACACTAAAAAGTGAGCAAATTCTATAGTAGGGTAGGTACGATAAGAACAAACCTTAAGGTTAACCTTTATTTGGAATTCCCATAATAACTCAATTTACATATTCGTGCTGTTTGTTGCTAAGGAGTTCGGTTGTTTGTTCCATATCTTGAAATATGCTGATCCGATTTGGATGAAACTTGTATTATACCCTAAATTGACAGATACCTAAACATACAGACATAAAGACATACAAACATACAAACGTACAAACATACCAATATTCAAACATACGTACATACAAATATACAAACATACTTGAAAAACAATATATCACGGGCATTTTTCGCGATGATTTAGATTATTTGTCGGGTGAAATAGACAAATAAATAATCTAAATCATCGCGTTAAATTCCCGTGATATATTGTTTTTCAATTATGAAACGCGATAGTTTTATACTTCATACAAAACTTTACAGAGACTCGATTTGTATGTATTTATTTTAATTATGACTCTCAGCTCGGCAGTCTCTGTAGCGGATTCAGCCATTTTATAACTCAGTTGTCCACATGTTTTTTTCCTTTACTAAAGCAGTCCATTGAAACTTTTTAACAGGATACGTCTACATTGAAATAAGCTCTCGACGAAGTATCCTTTCACCAAACTGTGTAACCAGCCTTACGATACTGAATGCTCAAAGCGGTACCCACATCTTTACACACGAACGAGGGTGGTTATGAATTTAATTAATCTTGATGGCGATGATTTAAACCAGATATTAAAACGTTTTTATTGCGTTTAAAGAGATTGTATGAGAGTCATTCATGAAATCTTGTTCGTGACAATGATGTAAGAGTTTTTGAAGTCGATGTCGCTGGTTTTAATTTGCTACGCTTTAGTTTGGCCTATTTAATGTCAGCGCTCAGAAAACCTTACTCATACGCAAGTCTCGACACATCATCATTGTTCGTTATGTTGGTAGATAAGCTGAAAAAATACAGATCGTATTTTTTGAATTTAGGTTACTGTAAGCGTACCACCCGACATGTCTAACATGTAGAACAAGATACAGTATCTACCTCGGTATCTTGTGGAATATATTTTCTACCCTATGACTAAACATAAGCATTTATTTGTCTAAAACGGTACTTTTAGGTTTAAAATGAAGTTCGCGACGATATGCACGGGTTATGTTTCCTATCGGCTACAATACAAGTTAATAAATAATTTATAAACTTATGCAATAAATATCCTTAGAATGGCGCTAGTTAACTAATATGTTACTTCGGGGAGGAACTATTGAAATAACGTGAATATATCCAGTACTAAATATTCCCTACGTGTGTTTGTTATCACACCAAGTACCTAGCTTTTACGATCTGACATGTTTTAGTACGTTTTCAATTCCTTATTTATGCGATTTATTTATTTAATATTGAATATCACATTATCCAATCTAAAAATAAATAATACTAAAGTAAGTTACCATTCGAAATTTTATTTAGGTTTTTGGGCTTTTAATATGTTTATGTTTTTTTTTAATTCTGTTCAAGTAACTTGTATAATAACTCCTGCCGTTTCTACGACCACTAATTTGTCTGGGGGGAGATTTCTACATAATTGACTATGAGTTTAATATAGTTTTAGTAGAATTAAAATACGCAACGTTTCGTTGTGTTATATTTAATTAGTGTAGTGTATACTTAATAATGTGTAAGTTGTGGTTACCTGAAATTGAGTGTGCTTAACAGGATAATGTTTAATAATTTCTATATTTTCTGTAAACTTTTGTTTTTTTTCTCGTTGGTGATCCTTAAATAAATAAATAGTATTGAAAACACACCGTATGATAGTAATTTTAGGAGTTGCTCTCGGCAACGGAGCACAACTACTGCGTATTTTGTCAGCATGTTCGTGAACATATGCATTTAAATTTTTGAGGTAAAATTGATCAACCAGCAATATTTAGAGAAACGGAACGAGACATTAAGGACTAAGAATAACGACTTGAGTCAATCAATCAATCAATCAAGGTATTTATTTCAAGTAAACTTTAGAAGTACTTTTGAATTGTCAAACAAAAAATTAATAAAAAGATGACTCTAGTTGCAAATTCGCAAGCGGCTGTAGGTCTCAATGGAGAAGAATTTGCAAGAAACTCTCCGGACACTCTTTTCCATCAGTTTTAATTACAAGTTTTTGGTTACATCATTCTTGTTGAAAAAATACATACATGTGAGAACGATGTAAAAAGACGTGTACGTAAAAGCGTCCAGAGTAACAAATAATTAAAAAAAAAAGCACTTTAACAGGCCGAGACAGCTAAGTTATGACCAATCCCAACTGATGGCGCCCGTTCACGAACATGACGCATGGATCGGCACCACTCAGCTCAACCATCATGAAGGGAACCGAATGATCCAACACATGTGCCACCATCAGAGAGAAATTAGAGAGAGCATGACACACTCAACTGCCAGGGCACACAGAAGTCAACGAACGACACATAGGTACAGTGAATGGTAGATTTATCTACAGTCGGAACATAGTACTCACACATGTGCTGTGCAATTATATAATATTAAAAGAAATTGAGTTTATACAATACAAAAATTTTCATACAGTCTTCAGCAGGTCCAACAATACTTCGATACTTTTCTGCCCATCACTAATTGTTCTTGCGCCCTAGTGGCTGCGGAGCAGGACCAGCATTGAGCCAAGCATTTTTATCAGCGATGTAATCCCCCAACTTATAATATGCTTGCCTACATAGTGTGCGTTTTATACAAGTCTTAAATTTCGTCTCATTTAGTTGTAGAATGTGGGGAGGAATTTTATTGTAACATTTTATACAGTACCCCATAAAAGATGATGCTACTTTAGCCAGCCTGAAACCTGGTTGAATTAGTTGGTCCCTATTTCTAGTAACATAATTATGTCTGTCGCCATTTTTACTAAAAAGATGAGTTGTTGGGTGACCATAATTTGGTTCTTAACCGATCTCCTTTTGACCGAAAATTATACTTATGCTTGCATGTTATTTATGAGTGGTTACTTTTTATGTTTTATGATGTTAAAATTCGAACACAATGTACATTGTAACTGAATAAATTGAATTGAATTGAAATTGAAAAATTGAAATAAAAAAAAAAAGATTTTTCGAAGTTTTGTCAGAAACAAAGTCTGAAATAGATTCTTAAAACATCATGTTGTACATAAATCTTAACCTATTGATAATACCACTAAAGGATCTTTAGTTGATAATGCAAATTTTGGTTATTGAATAAATAATTTATGATTATATTGCTTTAGGATGGACCACTAATTGCATTGTCATAGCATGGCAGCATAGTTGAGTAACGAGGCATGGGTCTCTTAGCGAGTATACAGTATGCAGCTACGTTTGACGTGGACAGGTGCACAAGGGAATTGATGTCGGTCACGTGTGGTACAAGCGGTCATATTTGATGGCGGAACTAACCTGACCTCACGTCTCTCAAACACTGCGGTATCTTTCCGTAAATACAAGTTTACCTACTAACTAGAACAACACAAAAACAATGTACATCTATGATACCATCAGGTAAAAATATTTGATGGAGTACGTTTTTATATTCCTCACAATTTCACTAAATTAAACTCAAATAGAAAAAAATCCAATATGTAGTTTGAAATAATCAAATTGGCTTGGCAAAGTTGTGAACCCATTATGTCAAACGCAGAAAAAAATTAGCATAAAACTTGAGCGTGTAACACAGCTATTGCAATAAAAAATAAAATAACGACAGTTCCTTCCTAGCGACTGAACAACATTAATGTTTTTCAAAAAGTTATAAAACGTTACGAGCGAGGATAAGTCCGATTTCCGCGACAATGGCATGCGAAGCACTTTTGAGTTGAACTCGTAATTTATTTCGCTTTGTGATTTTTCATCGCGTGTCTCGGCCGCGCCATTTCTCTAGTCACATTTCATCTGATGCCAGCGCCACTTTTCATCCGGTTTCACGCCATGGTGTAGCCGTAAGCAGAGACTCGCCGCTAGTCAGTCTCGTAGCCTTTCTCCCTCCAAGCTTGCTTATCTTTAACGTACCTCGTTAATTTCACCCATGCCCGCATCCTCGCATCTAACCACAAGAATTTTACTCGACTGCAATTGTACCAATGCGATTTCACGAAATGAACTAGGTATTTTCATTTTGTTGAGATAATAATAACAGAGTTAAAATCATTGTGTTAGTATAGGTAATTAGGTATAATGTGATTTTTAATTTCGTGGACTAAACTGACATTTGGGGGGTTGTCACTTTATCGTTACATTAAAATAGTGTCGTACCCTAACTATCCTGAGTGATCGAAAGTTAATCGAAAATCGAAGTAGATCGAAAATGAAACTATTTCAAGGCATAAAAAAATAATTTGTTTAGAAACTAGCGGCCCATATTTAGTTTCTACTCATTTATGTCAGACTTAATTTTATCGATTGCATTTATTTTATTGTTGATTTCATATTTAACACAATAAAAGTTCATGTACTATGTGTATGAATACTGTTATATTTAAATATATTACGTTTATATTCATAAAACATTTATTTACACCAATTAGTAAAAATAAATTCAGGATCATGTCACATCGATTCGATAAATCACTTATGATTGAGCCTTACCTACAACACTATGCTCCGCGCTTGCAACATTTAAAAAAAATAAGGTCAATAGCAGCTGTCTGTTTAGTCCACGAAATTAAAAATCACAGTATACCTATATTCTATCCACCGGGTTAATGTCATTTTGACATCTGCCTTAGAGCGTAATTGCTCCAGATTACATAAAAGTTAACTTTAAAATGCGTCAATAAAGCAATAATATCTTAACTTTTATTTACATAAAAGTATTTAGAAACCAAGGCAAATTCATCGTACGAATGACTAACCTTTGCCTATAAGTATGTCTTGGTAAATATACCATTAAACATAGCGAAGAAACATTGAGGTCAGAAAGGTCCGGAATATTTATTTTCCATGTACAGTATGTTGCCGCAATATTTTTTATCGGTACTCAAATTCCTTGGCTGAAAACAGATGGGAACATTTCAAACCACATTTTGCAACTATAGTTGCAAACTACGATTTCTTTTACTATATCGTGGGTAAGGTGAATTCGTATGATCTCGCATTTTCGACCTACCTTTTATTGTAGCCTTAAAGGCTTGAGTGATTTTAACCACACATGATCGGAATTCTTTCCTGAAAAGATAAAAGCAAAAAAGAAAAGACTTTTAAACGAAACGAGAGTGGGGTGTCTTTTGCCAATGTAGGCGACCAAAATATCTACAACAACGCTGATAATATATTGAATTTGGTTTTAGCCGTGTCTTGTCTTTTAACGTTACCTCGTATTTAGTTACAAAACTTCACTGTAAAACCTTTTAACTTAGTTTACAGAAGAGGCTTATGATCGGCTCTTATATATTTAATAGTAAACAAAATAAAGAATTCGAGAGATATCTAAGCCTTTGCAACAGGCTAAAGTTATTGTGAAATTGGCATTCTATACCAACTCAAACTCAGATGTAACCGCATTTCCAATAAATCGCAATTTTTCTTAATTAAACAAGAAAACATCGGGCATGACCCTGTGATTAAAATCAACAGTGACAGTAAAATTTATTTTTGATTTGCAGAAGAAAACATTGCCAAAGGTTTTCTACAGCAACAATAAAAAAGATACCTTTTTACCCGACTGCCGAAGGAGGGTAATGTGTTTATCAGTCTATGTATGTATGTATGTATGTATGTTTGTTCCTATGTGGCGTTCCAGAGACCAAACGCGTTGGCCGATTTTGATGATTCTTACGTCAATCGATTCGTCTTAATCCTGCGAGTGTCACTGGCTACATTAAAATTAGAAAAAACAAAAATGACTGATTTTGGGCGCCATTTTGTGAGAAATTTTTTTTTCTTCCAAACCCATCGTGTGAGGTATCAAAATAAAGGGTTTTAAAAGGCGATTTCAAAAATATATAACACTTATATGTTTAAATGTACATAATTCTAAAAAAAAATAACTAAAAAGTTGTAAATAAAAAAAGTTAATTCAAAAAATCAAAAAACCCGACTGCTTAAAAAGCAAACTAAAAAGACGTAAACAAGATGAAAATTATGCTGTGTAGTCGGAGGATACTTATTCGCGAGCTGGCGGACCAAAACCAGATGTATCCTCCGACTCCGGCACGCATGAACGAATTATAGGTTAAAGATAATATTTTAACATATATCATTAGCTTAGGGAAATGACTTTGTTTTTTAATATTTATTCATTCAATTCCATTATTTTGACGGGATAAGCAACAACGTGGAAGAAATTGTAAAAATATATGTTTTCAACAATCCTTGAGTAGACGTGGTGATTACTGCTCGTGCCTTGTCTGTATGTGAAGAGACTTTTGCCTTGCATTGGGACAGTAACAGGCTGGTAATATTAAATATTAGCTCAGCCCGCGACTTCGTTCACGTTTTCGTTCTTTCAGTGTTTATAAACACCGTATTCACCTTCTTAGGGCTAATTCACTTAATTCATGTCCTACTTATGTCCAGACAGACAGATGTCCACAGAAGTCTTCCGTTGTGATCGTTCTTCAGTTTCACGCATCACCTCGCTCCACGTCATTCCGTTGTTCGTCACTTCTGCCAACACGGTGCGACGCAGGGTTTGACGGGGCAGCCACGCTTTCTTTTCCCTTGGGGATTCCAGTCCAAAGCTTACTCGGAAATGTGTTCGGGACCCTTTTGGAGCGTGAGATCAAAGCATGAAGTCTTCTAGGATTGCTTACACGCGACAAAGTCGCATAAAGCTGACCGTACGAAAAACAGCTAATTCTTAGATTTGCCTGCAACTTTCAGTGGCCTTTATTAATTGCGTAACATAGGCTCATTGGAAACTGGACTTGTTTGAAACTAAACGGTTACTAACTAAATTGTTTGGAATAAAAGGAATCCGGGATATCAAAACACTACACTATTACCTCCTTTGCACCCTGTTAAAATGTGAAAATCTTGAGCTTCTGAACTATCACGTTTCGTTGTAAATTGGTGACTTTTAGTCTGGTACAGTAACAAAGTTTTGGTGGGCTTAGATGTCTAAGGAGCATTATAGGCACGCCGAATTTTTTATTTATCTTATGAGCCGGCAGTCCAGGAGCACTAAGACTTTTAATCATTCTACTGGTTAGTAGGTAGATTATTTTTCTTCCAAACCTAATGAAGATATTCTCTACATTATCCCCCAAAACAAATCTCTAAATTTCAGCGTTGATTGCTGCCGCTTGGTCTTTTCAATGGGTCAAAATAGCTCCGAAAGTCGTTACATAAAAGTACTGGTGTACCACCAATGGGTTGATCATTTTGCTTGATATCACGTAATGTTCTATCAACTGCTTCTACCACATTGGGGTTTGCCATAGTGCATTCATAAGAGCAGTGGTGGCCCAGTGGTAATGGCCCCGACATGCGTATCGTAGGTTGTGGGTACAAACCCAGGCAGGCGCTTTTCTTTATGTAAATTATTACATGTGTAAATTGGTTAAAGATAATTGTTGAAAATGTTCGAAAAAATCAAGCCACCTGCGAGATTTTATCGGAAACGCTGCCTGATTCCCATGGAAATATAAAAAAAACAATGTATGGTGGCATAATAATTCCTCTTTTGTAGAAAAAGCTGTGCGAAGCCGGGCGGTAGTTTAGAGGCAGTATGGCTAATCTTCCGGTTTCCTATTCGTGGGAATTTTCCTACGGTGTTTCATCTCGCTGTGCACTTAGAAAATGGTCAAAGAGAGTTTTTCAATCCGGAAAGCTCAGAATTTTGATTATGTCAAGTAGATGACTTTGCTTAAATCCTCTTAATTTGGGCAGAACCTGCATACTATGTTTGGACCAATAATTAATGTATGTTAATGTAGAAACTGCAATGTGCAACATTTCAAAACAATCTTTCAGAATTATTACGCAAATCAAAAAGCTATTGTCTCGTACTCTGGACGACATAACACGTCGTAACAACGATACACTAATGACAGTATTACTAACAGGATTATTTAGCTAATCTTTACCGGTAGTACTAAAGGGACAAGAGCTGATCAAATTAAGCCATGCCTTAAAATACCTAATTTGGTTTTTAGGGTTCCGTACCCAAAGGGTAAAAACGGAACCCTATTACTGAGACTTCACTGTCCGTCTGTCTGTCTGTCTGTCTGTCATCAGGCTGTAAATCATGAACCGTGATTGTTAGACAGTTGAAATTTTCACAGATGATGTATTTCTGTTGCCGCTATAACAACAAATACTAAAAACAGAATAAAATAAATATTTAAGTGGGGCTCCCATACTACAAACGTGATTTTTTGCCGTTTTTTGCGATAATGGTACGGAACCCTTCGTGCGCGAGTCCGACTCGCACTTGGCCGGTTTTTTTTATGCTAAGATTAACTAAACATATGATAGTACATCTGAAATGGCTCTGCTGGCGAATTTTCAGACCTCCAACTCCAACTTGATAATGGTATTTATCCAAAAGTAATTGGGTTTATAGGCATATCAGGAAAAATATACACTGTATTAACTATGATCGAAGGGCTTATAGACACACTTCATGCAGAAGTGGCTCTTATAAAAGACAAACAAGACAAGAGAATAGCTAAGTGAAAGAGCTATAATAAAATTAGTTTAGACAATGCACCGCAATATTGTTGAGATTACTGTTATAAACGTCTGCCCAGGCAGAAACAGTGTTTATTAATACTAAATCTCCCTTTCGAATTCAAAAGACTTCAAATTTACTTGAAAGTTTGCTTTGCCCTGTACTAACGGATGCCTCTTCCTGTATGCCCAACGTCAGAGCGTCCATTATCGTATGGAAGAGGAAAGGACTGAGGGCCGACCCTTGGTTCAGCCCGACTGCCTCACTGAAGCTGCCAGTAGTGCCTACTGTAGAATTGGGGACTGCATCGACTGTACATCGCTCGGATCAACTGTAAATACAACAATAACATCAGCGATTAAGATGAACAACAAAGTACTTGAAAATTTTCTTTGCGATGACAATAAATAAATCACAGGGCCTAACCTAAATAAAATCTAGAACCGACCTGCGACAGCCCTGTTCCTCCCATGGGCAATTCTACTTCATATCCTCACTTATGAGCTCACCTTCTAGTCTGGTCATTTTGGCAGCGCCCTCTATGACGAACACGAAGGATATTAAAGAATATGAATATAACCAATTAATTACAACAACAACTTCATCATCTTCCTACTTTTGTCCCATATTACTAGGGATCGGCGCAACCCGTTTTTTTCGTACATCTATCCTGTCTCCCGTCATGCTATCACTGACTCTCTTTTCTTTCATATCACTTCTCATACAGTTCATCCATCTTAACTTTGGCCGTCTCTTGCCTATCCATTCTTACATATGTTTATATTCATAACTCTTTTAGTAATGCGATTTATCCCTCCTCATCACATGACCATACCAGGACTAACGGTTTTCTTTTCAACTTCTCTGTCACTAGCACCACTTTCAAACTGTCTCTAATATACTCATCTCTCACTTTATCCATTCTTAACACTCCGCACATCCATCTCAACGTTCTCACCTCCGCATGGAATCTCTTTCCATCCTTCTTTTTTACAACCCATCATTCTGTTTCATACAGTATGACAGGTCTAACCACGGACTACACATCGCTCGTATCAACTGTAGATACAACAATAACAACATCAAGTAAGATGTACAATAAAGTATATTTAATTCTATGAAAAACCAATTGCATGTACAAAGTATGTCATGCTCACTCAAATGTCCTCGTAATAACAATACATCACAAACTGCACATAAAAAGTTTTAATCGGCAATGTTTTTTGTTCCGTCTTCTGAAGAATAAAATATATAAGCCGCGCTGACGAAGTCGCAGACAAAGCGCTAACTAGTGATATTCTCATAACATTGTCATGATATAAAATATTTAATTGATTTGTATCTGGTTTGTAGTTATATATATAGCTTAGGTTTTAAGTGATCTTTCTGATGGCTCGACGTTAATTGATTTATATCAAACCAAAACATTAGGTCACACCGATAAGCGACTTTTACTAAGAAATATTGCTAGTATGTTCACATAAACGTAATGCGATGGAATTCGACCGATTTACACTTGAAATTTTTATAGTAAATGAATTCGGAATATCGCCTATCGACACAAATTAAATTGTGTCGCGCCATCATCTCCTAGTAAATATTACACAGAAAGTATCTATCAATCATTTTTATCGCTGTCAATTGCAGCTAATTGTCGTCTTGTATAATGTTTGTTTTTACTTACAGCGTGAACATATATTCTGTTACTTAATTAAATAACTAAGTTACTTCTCCTGATATTCACGTGGTTGTCTCAACGTAAGTAAAACAAAGCTTAGGGTTTCATACCCACCCAAAGGGTGCTGATACGACGGCACCCTATTAACAAACTTTTCCCGTTTGATTTTCTGCCCATGTGTCTGTTTGTCATCTGTATCTTTAATACAAATATGATAGACATACGTTTTAGTTAGGTATTATTTTTTGACTTGTATCACTGTATTTTAAATTATCTTTTGCTGCAATGGTATTTGAAGTGAACTCAAATTGATAACAACACAAACACAATCATTTTAATAATACCGATGACGTGTAATTCTCAGTTTTGCTTTTTCCTCGAAAAATGTACGTGGGCTAACTGAGATGCAAGTCTTCCACAATAAGGATGACGATCAACAGAACTCAACCATGCTAATTATAAATTAGACACATTTTAACATGATTGCCATACCTGTCTCAATACCTACAATAGTGAAAGATTCTTACATAGAGCCACGGTAACCGCTCGTAAAATTATACCCACTGCCAAAACCTTAAGTAATTTCTTAGGACCGACTCGTAAAGGCGCAGTAAAACAGTTGGAGAAACGCTAGACGAAGAATAAGAAATAAAACGTTTGTTACTGTTGCTAAGCTCGATTAAGTTGGATAAATCTTGAAAGGTAGAGGACGAAGCCCGCTAATAGAGCAAAAAATATCGTCTTCTAGAAAATTGTTATTTGTTTTCATGGATAAAATGATGTAAAAGCACAATATACAGTGCATTTTCTAAAAGCTAATCTGTCTTCACAACCGCTATGTAGAGCAGTTAGGACCTACTATCGAAATGCTTATTTGTAAAATCTGGTTGGGTCATTGTTGCATGAAACCTCATACATGGCGAGAGAGATGGATGCCATTAGGTAAAGGATGTTTAGTCCATTCTTGAAATTACATTCTCTTCTTTTTGCCATCCAGTCGCAGTAACGTACAAACCTTCGTAGTGTAAGTAACTCGATATGGCTCATGACAAGACTTTCATTATTTTGTTATCGGTGTTCCTTCATATAGTATTGGTAAGTAAACCGCTAAAATGTATTTTACGGACAAGATTGGGGTTGACATAAGGGGATAAATATAATGACCACCTAAAATTACTTTGTGACCATAACCTCTATTACCTAAAATTGTACTATGAAACCCAAATTTAGTAAATTGATCACCAAATTTAGTAAATTGATCACCAAATTTAGTAAATTGATCACCAAATTTTAATAGCAAATTATTGCGCTATTTAATGTTGTAAAATAGGTTAGGTTAGGTTAGAACTGTGACCAACCGCGCGCGAGCCGAGCGAGCAAAGCGAGCGGTGCCGCGGCAGCGGCCGGCGAGCGCTACTTCCAAGTTGCTCCCAGAAATTTTATAATCTTTTTGGTCATTGGTTTAATTTTGGTGATCATTTACTACTTTTGGTGATCATTTACTACTTTTGGGTTAACAATGATTTATTTGGAGTCATTTTGCCTAAACAGGATAGCGAGATGTTAAAACTTTGGTTATAATTTTACAATAAGATGCGGGTTTAATTTTGGTGATCATTTACTATTTTTGTCTGTTATATGTTACTATATCTGGTGGTAAGTTAAACATAAGCCTTGACATAACAAATGCCCGTTTTGCCTTGGCAAAACGTTTATTTAAAAACGTTTTGTTGTTGTTTGCTTTATACAAATATGTGCACAGCTGCGAATGCAATGTGCCGTACACCCGCTGTATTCATAGCGTGGCTGAATGTTGTTCAATTTAAGTCCGAGTTTGTCTGATAAAATATTGAAGTAATAATTATGAAATACAAGCCACGGTTTATATTTTTTGTAATTTTTACTTATATCGGGTAAAAATTGCAAAATATATAAACCGTGGGGTCAATTATAATAATACCAATATGGTCAGGATGCTAGGTTGTGTAGTATCGAATACCTTATTATAAAAGTAACTATTTTAAAAACATACATTTTATAATAAGAATTGCATGTATGTATTGCAAAATGTTTTTAGACAGCGAACGGTCCGGGTGCTTCCGTATGACCAAGATACGGAAGCACCCGGACTGTTCGTTGTCTAAAGAACTGCACTGAATTTACAAATATTATAATTTAATACTATAACAACGGTTACTTTTCGGATGCCTTAAGGATTAAGTTTCGAAAAAACGTTGTTACATCTGATTTTTACCTACTTGCAAACAGGTTGTATAAGTACCAACTTTCAAGTTTCCAACTTTATTAATAAAGAATTTCCATCCAAACTTTTTCCACCATGATCCTTTTTAGGGTTCCGTACCCAACGGGCTCCCATACAACAAACGTGATATTTTGTATTTTTTTGCGATAATGGTACGGAACCCTTTGTGCACGAGTCCGACTCGCACTTGGCCGGTTTTTTTTAGTACTCATCTCCTCTACATAGAAACATTTCATGCTTCTTCTTAGCGAAACGGTATTTTTTAGAGAGTGAAACAATGAATTTACGAATTTTACCACTACAATTACGATATTTATTTCATAAAAAAAATGGGCTCGTAAATACATTTATGCCCTTTTTAGGGTTCCAACACCCAAAGGGTAAGAACGGGACCCTATTACTAAGACTCCACTGTCCGTCTGTATGTCTGTAAGTCTGTCACCAGGCTGTATCATGAATAATGATAGCTAGACAGTTGAAATTTTCACAGGTGATGTATTTCTATTGCCGCTATAACAACAAATACTAAAATCAGATTAAAATAGATATTTAAGTGGGGCACCCATATAACAAACATGATTTTTTTGCCGTTTTTTGCTCTTATGGTACGGAACCCTTCGTGCGCGAGTCCGACTCGCACTTGACCGGTTTTATTAGTATTAGGTTACTTACATTAGATCCTGATCCTGCAGTTGTATGTGGTTGGTTAAATTGAATGATCGTACAAGAACTACTCACAATTTAAATAACCACTGCATTAATAAATTTAAAAAAAATCGCATTCATGATTTAGAAAGATTAAACAAAAAAGAAAAGCAAAAATAATTCGCGTTACCCCTGGTGGGACTCGAACCCACAATCCCCGGCTTAGGAGGCCGATGCCTTATCCATTAGGCCACAGGGGCTGCTTGTTATGACGCCGAAATAAAGTAATGCTTTCGTACGCTTCGTTTGGTTTTGCTTGGTTTTATATGAAAAATACCAATATATTGTAAAAAAAGAACGTTGCAACATTACCAAAGAGAATAATTATTTAATTTAAATAGACTAAATCAAAATTAGGTATTTTATTTATATAGACAAAAATATGTAGTATATTAAAAAAATTACAAAATACTTAAATAACTACTACTTATTATACGACTTAACTATTACATAATTGTGCCATGCAATTTATCATTATTTAAAAATTAAGTAACCATTTTATTATTATTACAGGTCAATACAGAAAAGTACGACAAAAAAACATTAGATGGAATGGTATTAAAAACGCTTTGGACGAAAGTATATAAAGGTTATGATGCCAAATCAAAGGAACATGTAATTAGACAATTGAGAAAAACTGGTGATTATGATAAATTAATACATCTTTTAGTGAAAATACAGAAAGTTAAAGTGGAACGTGTTTTAAACCTTTTATCAGAGATAATGATAATTTATATGCTATAAATATTGTTTTTAAATATAATATGACTTTTCCTTTAACATTTTCGTTCTTTATAATATCGAAACCAAACTATTTAATTTCATTTCGGAGTTGTATTCTGTTTCAGCAAAGCCAAACACGATCGCATGTGAGGCTTGCATATGATACGCAACAGAACCAAAGCTCTCTATGTTTTTATCCGTTATTTTTCGCATTCTGGAAAGTATGTATAAAAAAGTAACTATTAATGTTTATACTTAAATAGGACCAACTCGGATATATACAACTTATAATTAAGATATATATATTTTTTATAAAACGATAATTTCCAGATAATTGTTTTGTATTTATTTTATTTAGGGTTCACAGTTTCGAATGGATAGATGCATCTACCAAATCTTGACCTATTATTAGCTGCCTAAAAATGCGCTAAGTTTATGTTATGTGTTTCATCAAATTCTCACATACTTAATTAGAAGTCGCACTAATAAAGTGTGTCCGAGATTAACCATAATAGGTACGTCCCTTTAAATAACTTTACAAATTTAGGATCTGTCGAATCTGGGGATTTTGATTTTGGAGACAATTTATTTGTTAACCAATTTTAAATAAAAAAAACAAACATTTAGTTTGTTTTTTTTTATTTAAAATTGGTTGTTTTCAATTCACGTTGTAACTGTAGGCCACAATGACTGAACTTAATGTAAATTTAGAATCTGTCGAATCTGCTGAGTTTTGGAGACAATTTATTTGTTACATAAAAACATTTTGTTTTTTTATAAAAAAATTGTTATTTTCAGTTCTCGTTTTAACTGTAGACCACAATTACTGAATTTAATGCAGTTGTCATGGTTTATAAAATAATACAAAACAAAATTGCAACTCTTTATATAAAATAATATATGGATATCAAATAACTACCAAACTAGTCTTAAATCGGTGTCATTTCTGTTTTTTGGGCTTTATTAGGCCGCACATACCACCTACCAACGCTATCGTTTGAAAACACACAGTGACGCAAAAAATAGTCGTCAAAAACTAACGTCCACACTGGTTGCATTTTGTAATAGTTGCTAAACAACCCGTGATGACGTTATCATGAAGGTAACACTTTTTAACCGTGATGAACAAGATCAATACGACATTATATACCAAATACTTAGTATTATGAATACAGATAGCATTTAATATTTGACCAGGGATACTTGCGCAAGTACACATACGGATTTATTAGTAGGTATAACATCGCGGTTGTTTTTCCCGTAAGACATTTGACATTTATGTTTAAGTCCGATTTACATACTTAATAGTGGATGAGTCAATTTCCATCAACCAGGCAAAGCAAATATGGAATTAGAGATGCTACTGCGAAATTCCAGTTGGTATATTTACCTATATGATGCATATAATAGTTATCACTTAAGCGAGAATTATTGTTTGCTCCCACTTCATTAAGAATAGCTTCCCGGTAGGCGAGAGAAGAAGTTTAAACAAACATACCGACTGCAAAAATAGCTTTAACATTCGAGAGGGTGGTTACGAAAGCCTTGGGGGCTACCAAGGGCTACAAATCACTATCTCACTGTTAGTTCAGTGTGGTGTAAACATAATGTAAGGCCGATATTGTGTTTTGGACGTGGTTATTCCGGTCCGTTTATGCAGCGCAACCTACTGCCAAAAACTAATCTGTAACATTGAAATAAATATTAATTCAGCGTGCTTCTCTATAAATTATTGGAAAGGCTTTGTAAGTATCTCTATCGTTATCTCAAGTGATTTCGGCACCTTTTTATTTAATCTGTCTTTGTTACACTACTTACTTGTTGCATATAATTAAGATAAGCAGATGTTTTGCTACATCATATTCTTTGATAGTAGGTTTTACCTATGAATTAGCCGATTTATTAAACTGGTCACCTTGAACTTTGAGAACTTTGATTCAAATATAAATATAGATGGGTATGTTTGCACGGATTTGTTATAGAATAAACTTATTGTTTTTACGAATAAGTAGTAGAATGCTATTCATATCTTGATTCCTGCAATTCATCTGAACCAAGCTCAGTAAAACAGATTATGTAAGCGGACTATCTAAAATTAACCGCACCGCACCTTAACAGTAGGCAAACGACCTTTCAACGGCGAAACCAACGTGCACACCGCTGCATACGTACTACTACCTAGACACGGAACTCATCGTAATTCTGTTTAATCCGACACTGGAATAGGACGCGTATATAACTAGGACATTGGGCTTAGGGTTCCGTAGCCAAATGGATGCTATCACTGCACCGACCATTGTGAAACTGTATTTAGCGTCGACACAATCCGGCGTCGTTGTGCCCCACTGGACCGTAACGATGAGCGGTCAATCTGCCTCACAGGGCCATAAACAGTGGAAAGCTTTGCTTATGTCAAAAAACGTAGATAAATTATTATCTTCCTGTTTCAGGGCAATTTATGGAAATTTTGTAATAACAGACATAATAAGGCCGACGAATGGAGTGCTAAAAATACACTTACAAAATTAAAGACAAAACAGTGGGCACCTACCGTCGACCACGCGGAAAATATACAAACAATATTGCTAGGTAAAAACCGTGGCTCAGCAAAACACGCTTTCAGTGGACATGGGCAAACTACGAGTACAAGAAGAGTGGGCTCAAGTGGCCGCCAGTTGCAACGCCCCGCGCTGAATAAATACGGATACGTTTGCCGCCAAAACGTTCACTTATTAATATATCAAAACGGGTCGTTGCAGTCAGCATGTCCCTTATAGGTAGATAGAGTTCTTGAAGTGCAGTTATGGCACTAGGCGCGATAAAAAGCTAATATCGATGAATGATCACATAACGTTTATTAGTACTTGTATGCTTTTCAGTTTTTATTTAAGATCACTTTATACGCAGCTTGTTTTTTTATTATATACATTTCCTTATTTTATTTTACAGTTTTTAAAATCTCTAAGCAAAACGGAATATAATGAAAAACCTACATCTAAAGAAGCCTGTTTTAGAAAAGCTTTGTAGTGTCTATTCTGGTTATTTCTATTCTGTTTGCCTTTTTTAAGAGACAAATTATTTCAACTTGCTTGAGGTAGGCTATGCTAAAAGTCAGTGTCAATATCGGTAAGTACTTTAATGCGTTCATCTATGTAGAATCTGCATAGATGAACTATACTTATTATGTTATCAATAACATAATAATTATGTTATCTTATGAAATCTTGGACAAAATGGCTAGATTTTTAAGGCGAACGAGTTAACTAAATTTGTTTACGGCTACTGTATAAATTTATTTAGATATGTAAACAGAAGTTATAAAAATATACGGTCAAAAGCATCATAACAGTTGTTTATCTTTCAGCAGGCGCGTTTATCTTTCGAAAGGAAACGGTAGGCCAGCAAGTAGTCAAAAATCTTATTATCACCTACAGGCCCTTACGAAAACCGACAAAACACAAGCGACTCGCCCAATGGGCCAGGCTCAATTTTCAAACACGCGAGTGTTACTAAAACTTTTATTGTAGGTTCGGGTAGTGGATGAACGTTAGTAAAACAAACCATAGTTCCAGAGCCGATCGAAACCAATCAGATAGGGGTATGCCTTACTTTTGGTGCTGTCAAAAATCCACTCAAACTTTATTCTCGTTTCAAAATTGTCAGTAGGGACCTAAAAACTCGAGTGCGGTCATTTCGGTGGTATTTTTACCAAACTTCCGAATGTGGGATTTTGAGCGTTTTGAGCGTTTTGTGGATATCGTTCACCTAGTATTACTAGGTGAACGATATATACGCTCACCTAGTAGCAGCTCACAATATTTTGGGAAATCTGCAAAAAAGCGAAATTGAGTTTATACGGCCTACGTGTTCCAAAGTGAATTATTTATAACGTGACTTCTTCTTCTTTTCGAGTTGACGCAGAATTATTTAGATGTTTTGAGACCAGTAGGCAGCCACACCAATAGCAGCGTGAGTGGCGTTCATTAGTTCATCCAAAGTGCAAGTGTGTGGGTACTTGGGGCATTCCAGTATGTGTGTTATTTATTTTTATTATAAATAACTAATACCAATTATAAGTCCGTTTGGAGTAAAGGACCTAAACCGGTGACTAACTGAAAACCGATGTTAAGGATTTAAGAAGACTTTACTAAGTTTATCAAAACCTTTTTTTTGTTGCAATGCCTCGTACCTCGTTCCTATTGCCTGACTCGTACTTTTTAATCAGTGAACGAGAAAAACAGAGAAGGCGTGTCACTTGAAACCTAACTACTACTAACTAATGATCCATTTGAAGGATAACATGGCCACAACATTTACATTATGCGAAAATATTCTCACTTGAATAAAAAACGCGTTGAAACCTCATTACATGCTGTTTGAAAACTAGTAGTGTACTATGACATGCTTATAAACTCTTTCACTAACGGATTACCGCGAAAATCTGTTTAATTCACAGGTCAGCGCTGTAATGCATTTAGCTTAAATCCCGACTATTTATCACAGTGTGGTACTGGGACTGTACTAATTTGTCTCGCATACATATGCACGAATCAGTGGTTACCTAGTTTGAGCACTACGTTATGAATGACAGAGTAACTCATCAACGCCGAGCTCGCACACATCTGTTAATAGAGAGAACGAGCAGCAGAAAGCGAGGCAAATTGTTGTAAGTACCTACGTATTACGGTCGTAATTTTTACCTAGATAAAAGGAACATTAGGCTGTTGGCGTGGCATTAGTAAATACAGTTTTAACGTACAGTACGAAGAGGACAGTTGCAAGATAAATCAGGCGTCATTATTTGTATTAGGTAAGTAGTTTTTACCAAAATATTGACAACAGTGGAAAAAACTTAGATCTATATTGGTTTAATATTGAAAGATTAATTACTACACTTACTGAACTTGATTTTGTGACATTTTCGTTTTTGATAGAATTTAATTGAGTACCTTGCAGCAAAAGGGAGGCAGTACCAAATTCTTTCCGTTCTTTTTTTTTTTCAAAACAATAAAAAAATGTCTCTCGTTTGATGCATGAACGAGGAAGAACCGACGTAAAACAAGCGCGCTATAACAAAATTTGGCTCTGCCATCCTATTCCGTTTGGTGCAAGAACGCAGCAGGTCCGGACCTGCCTCCTTTTTGCAACAAATGAAATGTCATTGTCATTTGTGTCAAGTCATCAGTTAAGAAAACATCGTAAGGAGATCGGCATGTCCTAGAACCAAAAATTCGAAGACATGTGGCATCTGAGCCCGTGTGGTGGATCACGTGTGGTGGAGCCCGTGTGGCCCACTCCCTCTCTATGCGATGAAGCCTGTGTCCCAGCAGTGGGAACATTAAAAGGCTGATGATGATGATAAATATTTTTATTGTGTTTTATTTATTAAAGCAGATCATTAATAATTATTTAATTAATTACATGAATGTCCATTTTGCTGATTTGATTTATTTCTCTACAAAATATTTTTTTCTTAGGAGCATTTGTTAATAATACCTACTCTGGCACCGACAATTTGTCACTGAGGCTGAAATTAATTTTTTGGCGTTACTTCCTACTTTCTCCTGATGGAGATATTAAAAAATATGGTACGATTAAAATTATTTGAGGCCTTGGCCTAAAGCTGCACACCGGCAAATAACCTTTTTTAGGGTTCCGCAGCTTAGCTCAGAGACACTTAGAACTAGAAAGCTAAAATTTAGCATGGATATATTTATAAATCACGCCGGTACAGTGGTAAAAAAAAACATGAAAAGATATGGTACATCTAGAGTTAGGATGTTTTTTATTCTCGTCTATCCCATGGTGTGGGGTATCGTCGGATAGGCCATTCAAAAATATTACGGGTCTGTGTTTCAATTGAGGGATCCGTTTGTGTAAAATTAAGCTTTTAATTGCTAATTTTGTTAGATTCAAGTGTCACCCCATTCCAGCTAAATTGCTAAATTGCACGGTTGCTTTTGGTGATAACGAAATTAAAAGGAAAAATATCACAGCTAAGTAGACTTTACAAGTTTACGAGTCGACCAACTTATAATACGTATCTGGCAAAGTAAACTTTTTGTACAAATTCCATTGAAAAATTACTTACATAAAGTTGTTAATTGTGGAAAACAAGGTAGTAAATATAAGTTTATGAACCATGTAAAAATAAACAAAAAAAATCATAACTTCCATAATAATAATGATATTTAAATTAATAATGTTTACGCTCGAATAACGCATTGGAGTGGACTACGGCGTTTGGCAGTCCGTAATTTTAGACCGAATTTCCAAAAAGGAGGAGGTCGATTCGTTCGTCGATTTCTCCGTCAATTTTCTCGAATTTAAAAATATTTTTTTTGTTGGAAAGTAAAATTAAAATGGAACCAATTTCGGAACATACAGTTCCGAAATTGGTTCCATTTTAATTTGTAGAAGATCTGATGAAGAACGAAGAGATATACAATAGAACTCTTCAATAAATGACGGCAAATCTCTTTGGATTGCTGTAATCGCATGTCTGTTTATTGTTTATACCATTTCATAACATAACATCACGCCATTACGCTCTAAAGGGGTATTTAGATGTGTACAGTTCACCTTCTCATTTCATCGGTAATGTTAAAGCTTCTTGGTATTCGGGTATTTCGGTATTTCTATTCTGGCGTTATAAGTACCTCACTAAAAGATGTTGCCTATTAGGTACAACTAAAAAGAGAAAAATAAAATACTTTTTTACAAAAAAATACTACCGACTTCCAACTAAAAACACTACAAAGTGAAAAATAATTTTATTTTTTGAGGTCGATATCTTTGGTAGGTACCATTTTTCACTTTGTAGTGTTTTTAGTTGGAAGTCGGTAGTATTTTTTTGTAAAAGTGTATTTTTTTTGTTACAAACGCTTGCCTCTACACGCGTTGATACACAAATAGACATAAATTTTTCTAACTTCACTTGTTAATTTGGGTTTTATAACTCCTTCTTCAGTTACCATCGTCCTATGTGGGCTTTTAAGAAACCGGGCCGCAGATTCAGTCTCTTTGTGAGGCCATGGTGGATCGTTTGAACCTTTCCTTGCAGGCAGTCTCCGAATGGAGCGATGTCAATCTGGTCAGGTTTAATGCTACTTAAACCCAGGTGTATGTTTTTCCGCTAAAAAGAGCCAATATTACCCAGCTCCAACTTGCCTAGATCCGACCGTGCCAATAACGGACCATCTTGAGCTTCTTGGCGTTACGTTGACGTCGACTCTCAATTTTGGCTCATACATTGAGGCAAAGGCTGAGCTGGCTGCCAAAAAGCAAGCTTTGTCTTGATCAGTGCTCATCGGCGATGAAGCACTGGTCAAGACAAAGCTCCAGAGCCATGAACAGCGTCGCCGAGTGGCCAGCTTGTCGGTTTTTATCGGTTACATTTCGGCGAGAGTGCGATAGAATTGCATGATCTAAAACCGCCTAGCCCGTTTCATCATCGGACTACCAGACGTACGGCGATGCGCCATCGGTGCAGCCTAGGTAGGACGTAGCTACTTATTTGCAAAAGCATTGCTCAGGTCCCCGAGGCAAAGAGGGCCTCTTTACAGTGTTGGCAGTGTCAATTTAACGGCACAAAATTGTTTTAATTTCATCGGGGCCGCGCTAAGAAAGTCTTTTTTCAGCGATTCTGAGTATGGAAACTGTAGTAGTTTGTAATTCCGTTCCAATAAGACAAACCCAAAAAAACAAGGAGCACGAAGCACAATCGAAACATTGAACGGAATGCTTCCGTTCGCTTTATTTGATCCCACAATACACCAGATTCGACAAGCCTTGACTTTATGCTTTTGGAATTAGGCTAAAGTGACGTGATGTGGTGATGCTATGCAGTTTTAAGCAGGCTCTTGAAGGTTGACGCACACATATCAACTTGGAAACAGATCAATTCCGTATCAATGCGAGCCCTTTGGCATTATAAATAAATAAATTTATCAACACCGTAACGGCATCATCTCGCCTTGGGCGGAGCGTGGTCAATCGCAGTATTCGCAGTCCCCACGCTTGCGGCGCGTCGTCAACGAGCTTACGTCTCGCCGTCCGCGAGCTTATGTCTATACTGTATACATATATTAATGATACAAATCATAGTAAGTGTCGCGGAATACGGCCGCCATTAAAAATACATGTAATATATTTTTTTAGAATACATAGATAGGTACACTTATTTACTAACTTTATTATTTCAAAAATAAATATTTTTGCGCGCCCTACCTAACTGGTATGATTTGACAGTTAATGTGATCTCATATTTGAAACTCATTTTATACGTTATATACGGTTCGATAACAAAAAAATACCTACCAAAAACCTGCCTGACTATAATTTACTTACTTATTTTAATGTTACAGCCAATCTTTTTTTCTGGTGATATTGATTTTCTAAATATAATACTCTTCCTTCATAAACATTATTCTATAGAGTGTAATATGCTATAAGAGAGTTGTTTATTAAGATAGGTACGGAAGTAACCCAATCTTTTTTAACAATTCTAGAAAATCTTAATCAACCATAAAAAGTGATGAACATCACGCCATCTACTGTAATTTATTTGAACCAAATTTTCTTTTTTCGTGTAGCGACCCCATGGTATAGGTATTCGTTCAGATCAAGGTGTTTGCCAGTAGACGCGTGAGGCGAGGCGTGCTTATGGCTAGCCGTAAGCGCGCCGTCAACTGGCGGTAAGCGCAACATCGCCTTTTTTGATCTCGCTGAGAAAAAATGCATTACGCATACCCACCCATTGGGGGAATGGAGGGCTATGTGGGACTCCCCGGGCTGACTGACCCAGTATACCCACTAAAATAACCCAGCGGTACTCCCGCATCGTCTGAGTGGAGGAGGACTGGGAAACCGGCACAGACTTTACGTCCAGTCCTCCGCCGACGACCGCCCGCCTTTACAGCGGGGCCTTCACGCCCCTCCCTCAGAGGAGGGGCCCGGGAACGACCGCGAGTACTCGGCCTTTCCGCCCGACAAGGGTGGTGATTAGTGCAATGCGGACGAAGGCGCCCCCGCACCATTCGTCCGCTAATCACCACCAGGAAGAGGGAGGAGACGATTATACAACCGCCTTCTCCCTCCCCTTCTCCGCCTGCGGAGCGGCGGTACGAGAGGATCGTCCTCCCGCGTACGCTCCACCGCCTCCTTTTGCGACATCACGACCTCGCAAAAGGAGGCAACCACCGCCCAGGCCTCCGCACTCTCCAGCATGGAGTTGACCACGCCGGGAAGTGAGAGTTCCTGCCAAATCACTTGTATCAGGGCACGGGGCAGCTCAGCCCAGGCTGGGCACACCGTGTCCTCTTCCGCGCCGCAGTCATGGCACGCCGGGGTTTCCTCTCTCCGGATCCGGTGTAGGTGCGTTCCAAAACAACCATGTCCGGACAACACCTGCACCAGACGGAATGAGAGGAAACCGTGGGGCCGCTCGAGCCAGCCCTGCAAGACTGGACCGAGCGCGTCCAACGTCCGGCGTCCAAAGGCAGCGGTGGCGAGGTCCTCCGTCCAATGGAGGACGATGGCGTCCCTCGCCTCCCGCCGCACTGCCTCCCGCTTTTCCGCGGCGGGGCGCTCGCCTAGCGCCTTTCGCCGCGCCGTCCACTCGTTCACTCTGGCGAGCACCCAAGCCTCCAACTCCCAGGGAGGAGTGCCCGCCAGAGCGCACGCCGCCGTGAAGCCCACCGAGCGGTAGGCCCTCGCCACCCGCTGTGCAATGGCCCTTTGAGGCCTGCAGATGGCGGTCGCGTTCTCCCTCCTGTTGAGGGAGTCCACCCAGATGGGGGCCCCATATAGGGCCATACTCTTTAAGATGCTTATAAGCGCCGGCATCGCTCCTTCGGCCCCCCCAGGTTGGGGAGGAGCCACGACAGGGCATCGGCGGTCTTCAGCAGGCGCGTCGACAGCCCGCTGAAGTGCTGGCCGAAACGCCACCTGCTGTCCAGCACTAGGCCCAGATACTTCATCTGGGCCTTCACCTCGAACCTGACGCCCTCCACGACGATGTGGGCGTCAGGTGGGTAGCGCTGCCGAGGCCAGTGGAAGAACACGGCCTCGGTCTTGTGCAGCGCCACCTTCAATCCCAGCCTGCGGATCCTCCCGGCTACTAAGGATCCGCCAGCCGAGGCCAGACAGGCTCCCTAAAGTCCCTCCCCTAGGCAACGAAGAGAGTGTCGTCCGCGTAGCTGACGACGCTCGTGCCCTGGAGGAGGGTGCCCTACAAGAGCCAGTCGAAACCGATGTTCCACAGGGGAGGGCCTAAACAGACCCTTGCGGAACACCGGACTCCGCGCCGTACCTCCTGACCGTCACCGTTTTGTCCACAAAGAGGACCGAGAGGTCCTTCAAGTAGCTGGCCAGGAGATTCAGCAGGTATTGGGGCATTAGCAGTAGCATTTCCGCAGTTATGAGCTCGAGTCCTGGTGCTTTGCCTGACTTCAAAGAGAGGACTGCACTTGCAACTTCCAAAGCTAACGGTGGTTCCGTGTCGATGTCGAGAGGCCGGGATGGTGTAGAACTGACTTGCAGCGCGTTAGGTGTTTATGTTGCTGACAAACGAAAGACCTTTTTCCTCAAAGTGGTTACGCCAGCGTAAGAGCTGTCCTTCCGACGTCACTATGAGCTGACTGTCCTTAGACTTAAGCGGCTTCTTCTTATATTTGCTGTTACCTGGCAAGGTTTTGGTAGCTTTATACAATTCCTTCAGGTTACCGGTGTTTGTAGCTTGTTGAGTACGATCAGCAATATCATCAGTCCACTGCCTCCTATCTTTGCGGGGTCTGCGATAGATTTATCTGCGTTACTGACGGTATTGCATGTTAAGGTCAGCTTGCATGGCGTCAATACGGGTCTCAAGCAATCTCAGATGCTGGTTTCTTCTGTCTTCGACCAGGCTCCAAGTGTGCTGTGACATCCAGTATTCGCGAGAATGAGTCGGTTTGTGTCCTAGAATGACGGAGCTGGTATCTGTATAGGCCACTTTGATGCGTTTCCACTCCTCGTCGAATGAGTCCGAACCAGTATCAGGTCCTGAATAACGATTACGTAGCTCGAGTTGGAACGTTTTACGAATGCCCGAGTCACGCAGTTTGCTCACGTCGAACCTTCTTCCGATCTTACCGGGTCTTCCAGCCGCAAGGGCCACTGTAACCTTAAGCCGGATTTCATCAACTACCAAATGGTGGTCGCTATCTATATCGGCGCCCCTGCGGTTTCGGACATCGAGCAATGAGGAACGCCACTTGGCGCTAATGGCAAGGTGGTCAATCTGGTTTTTGCAGACTCCATGAGGTCCACGTGTACTTGTGGTGGCCGCCATGTATAAATGCAGTTCCTCCAATGGTAAGGTCGTGGTTCTGGCAAAACTCGACAAATCGGTCTCTGTTCTCATTACAAACTCCAAGATTCTGCGTACCCATGTGCCGCTCGCGGTTTGTGTTAACGCTCCCAACCTTTGCATTTAGGTCCCCCATGACTAGGACGACAGCTTGTTTCTTGATGCTACTAATGGTGGCATTGAGGGCGTTCTAGAAATCGTCTTTGGTATCCTATGGTGACGAATTAGTATAAAATTTGGTATGGAGATTATAGTTGACTGGGAAGGACATAGCATACATTTTATCCCGGAAATCATCCTTAAGGCGGTGGAAAGGGGTGGGAAGTTGGTATGGTGAACCAATAATTTCTCAAGTAAGACAGCCCACATACCTTCAATATTATTGCGCGATATAAAATAATATGCTAAGTGCACAATATAAAACTTGTAAAAAAAGTGTCCAACAACTGGACCGCTATCGCTGTATTTTTTCAGAATTTACTCGCATTGTAATCCTGTTTTGAGATCATTGGTTCAACTCAGCGCAGCGCTTTATTCTTTTTTTATTGCTATGCGATCGCTAACTCCTTTTGTGTCCTATTCTGCC
This sequence comes from Anorthoa munda, assembly GCA_945859665.1. Classification (NCBI taxonomy): domain Eukaryota; kingdom Metazoa; phylum Arthropoda; class Insecta; order Lepidoptera; family Noctuidae; genus Anorthoa; species Anorthoa munda. The sequence continues at coordinate 51,933,784 of OX243893.1, read as the reverse complement.
AACGAAATGGACTTGTTCACAGAATGATTTCAATGCAGTTGATTTGTTTTCTGAATAATAACTCACAATAAATTGTGGCTTCGATGCACTGGTTTTCTATGAGACCAAACTCATTAAACCGTCAAAATTATTCAATATGACGACTTTAACCGACTTCAAAAAGGAGTAGGTTCTGAATTCGACTGTATGTTTTTGTATATTTTTTACGCAATTACTCTGCCAATTATAAACCGATTTGGTGATTCTTTTTTTAATTGAAAGCTGCTGTTTCTCATGTGATCCCATTTAAATTTGAATATGTTTCATTTATCATTAAGACCTGGTGAGTAGTTTTTAAGTTATCCTTAACCCCTCATATCTACGCAGATATACGAGATCTACGTAGATATGAGTGATGAGATTTTAATTATTTCAGTTAATTACGGCACAGAAGGGGTTACTAATGCGTAATTTAATTTTAATATAATGTACCAAAACTAAAAAGAGAAATTTAAAAGTTATTTCAACATGTTAAAGTTTCAATTAAAATTACAAAATAATGGATAATGTACTTAGAAGGTAGATATTCTTTTGCCTATAACTGTGGACTGGACAGTCAAAGTGTGATGTGAATTAATGATGAAAACCTATCTGCCAAGGCCGATGCTATTGACAGGAGAACGAAAGTTTCTTAATAGTTTCAGAGCCACCTTTTTCTCCTAGATGGCGTAGAAACCGTCAATTTTAACTAAAAAACTGCAATGGCAGTGTACAACTTTTCAATAAATACATTTATTTATATATATTTATTATAGGTAAGGTACACCAGGTTAAATCTAGTTGTCCCCCAAGGACCCTCTGAGCCGAGGTTCCACCCCACAGGGGGTAGCCCTCAGCGTGGTCGATTAGGTTTAGTTTTTTGTGCCTGGCTGGAGGCTATATAGCTTAGTGTCCACAGGATCGCCCGGTTAAGCAGAAGACAATCACTTTGAAAAAGAAACCCAAAATAAACAGGTTAAAACAAAGAAAAGGAAACTTAAACCTAAAACATATACAACAGGCGGCCTTATCGCATACCGCGATCTCTTCTAGACAACCTGGAATGGATAGTGATAGCCTAGACATAAAATGGGGTTGACATTGGTATAGAAAATAACATTACGAATATTTACAACACACATACTTATATTTTTTGTATTTCATATTTATTTTGTAATTGTACTTTTTTAACATTAAACGAGAATGAGCAGAAACTGCTAAATTTGCTCGGATACTCCATAAAAAATTCTAAAATAACAGAGATATGAATATCAAAATATAAAAATGTTTATAGCAAAATAATACAATGGATACTGGTCGTTAAGTAAAAAACGACACGGCTTAATTAAAGAAACGCTTTAGCCTACGAATGAATTTTGTCACGCCTCTTCTTGCTCTCAATTTGGCTGAAAGACTCTAAGGACCATAAAAGAGCAATAAAAACATCGATTTTGCATAAGAATCCCGCAGATGCAGTTGCCGGTCGGGCGAGCCGGGACAACAAGAAGCCGAGGACTGCGCGCAATGCGAGCGCCGATTAAGCTCTTCCGATATTGAATTAATTTTATTAGAATATGTGTTCAGTTTGAAATTCAGATATTAAATCATCAATTAATATATTGTAATGATCGCTGGTAAGGTACACAAACAAATCTGCTGACTTCACAACGTTAATAAGATCTCCACAAGAGAACGGTTGTTAATTACGAGTCTTGTCTTAATTATACCTCCATTTAGAGTTACTGGCGTCCTTAATTCGGCTTACCTATTAAATTACATTTAAAACTCGTAATATGGCAGAGAAATAATTAACTTTTTTTTACAATTCGCACCTTGACTGTTATCTTATGAGGACTTTTAATATAATTCTAATATGCGGTTTGCGTCTCGTTGTGTACTGTGTACTAAATTCACGAAGTAAAAAAGACGTTTTAGACCATAGCCAGGTAAGTATTCCTATTTTCCTAATTATTCACCTAAATCATAATTGACAGCGAGCTGTAAATTCTGTTGTTGGTATACCGTCCCAGTAGTAATTCGTTCCAGTATACTTCGCGGCAAGTAAGTTGAACAATCGTTTAATTTCAATAAAAACTTTAGTAATTTTTTGTACAACTTACGTGCCGCGCACTATTACCTTGTTTAGCTTTGGTAGAGTGATTATTCTTAAAATAGGGTTTATGTGTTAGGTTTAGAATTCTAAACCTTGTGTTTAAAATGTAGGAAAAAAGTTTCCGCTATAGTGTAGTGTATTCATTTCGAACACAAGGATAACAATATTGTGACACAAAGTAGATTTTTTATTTTTTTTTATTATCTTTTGTCTCACGCTTGACCGCTATCTCACCTGATGGTAAGCGATGATGCGGTCGACGGTGAAGCACGCTTGCCTAGAAAAAACCCATTCACTCTTGACTTAAAGACCCCTAGATTGTAGCTATAGGGAAACAGACTCCGGCAGGGAATTCCACTCCTTAGCTGTACGCATAATAAAAGTGTCCCAAAAACGTTTTGTGCGTATGGGTAGGATGTCCACCATGTACCAATGACGCATCACCGTGATGGTTGTCCGATGATGGAACGGGCTGGGCGGAATTAAATCATGCAATTCCATCGCACACTCCCCGAAATGTAACCGATAAAAAACCGACAAGCTGGCAACTCGGCGACGATGTTCAAGGCTCTGGAGCTTTGATTTGACCAGTGCCTCATTGCCAATGAGTCTCTTGGCCCGCTTTTCGATCGACTCTAGTGCATCAAGTTTACTGCCAAATAATTTTAAAGGTTCGTCTTGATGTAGGAATTCGTTTTAGGATTTATTGTTTATGACAATCCATGGAATAAATAAGTTTCCTAGGTCGTCACTAGAAAAATAAGTACCGTCTTGATCTGACGAACCTATTCTATTTATTTAGAAACTAGCTTCTGCCAGCGGCTTCGCCGGCATGAAAGTCGAAAATTATCCCGAGGGAACATATTCCCGGGATAAAAAGTAGTAAAGATATGTGCTATTCGTGAGCATAGTCTATCTCTGTGCTAATTTTCATCCAGATCCATCTAGCCGTTAGAGCGTGAAAAAGTAACAAACATACATACACCCTCACAGACTTTCGCCTTCATAATATTAGTGTGATAAACTAAATAATGACTCTCTAAAACGTACTAAAGACGCCGACTTCATAAGTGAAAATTATTTTCCTTTGTCTTTTATTTGTTTGTATCTAGTCTTTTGCTTTGGAAGTCGGTTTATTTATTTACAACATAAAATTTATTACACGCTTTGACTTGGCTTTGTCTTGCTAGTGTAGCTTGAACTATCCAATGAGCTAAGAAATAGTTCATGTTTTCAATAACAATTAATAATTGAATTGGGTTGCGAGTTTGTTGACATGTGGGATGTGCACACTGCGATCATTGTTTCGATAGTCTTTTCACTCAATGGCTTAATAGCCACGGGCTTGAAGCCTCAAGCCTCAAGCCCTTAGGAGCAAGGGCTTGATTCAGAAACTGGTACTTCTAGAGAGTGTTTCTACTGGTCGGACAAAATCTGAATGGTTGTATAGTTTGAGTTAATCGACACGAAAGAAGAAGAACTGCTGGTAGTTTGAACCCAGATCCCAACACCGATCTATTTAAATTTTAATAAGCTTATATTTAAATAATATGTTATTGAATAATTGAATAAATAAATGTCACTGAATAATAAGTCGACACTCAAGGCGTTCCTATTGGAGAAATGTCTGTATTCGCTAGATGATGATATATCCACGTTTTAAATTTGATTTTGGTTAATGTGAGACTGGGTAATAAAAATTATGTAATAGCTTGTAATGTAATCGATTTTTTATTGTATTGAATATTTAAATTGTATCGGGAAAATGATTGTATTGGGCAAATTATTGTATTGGGAAAATTATTGTATAGTGAATGTATTAATTTTATAATTTTAATGAATGTGATTTTATTTATTTATTTAGATTACGAGTTCAAACACGATGTAAATGGTTCATGAATAAAAATTTAATTGAATTGAATAAAATGCTATACTCGCAAGAATGGGGATATATAATATAGATAACTGAAGATCAAAACTCAAGAATCAACCGTTTTTCGATATATTACTAAGTAGCCTAAGGTATAACAGAAAAGTTGGTACGTTCAGTCCTAAGTATCTCTTGAAGAAATCTTTGAAGAGTACTGAGCTAGTTCAACAATGCTTTGTTGTTCCTACACGGTTGATGAAATACCTTCTCCTTTTTTTCTCCTTCTTCTTTTATGTTTTCTAGTTGAAAACGGTGAAATCATACCAAACCAATGATAATAAAAATTATTTTCATTTTAGTACAACTAGAACTAGATAATTCCAAACAAATAAAAATGTTAGTCCGCTACATCATGTTCTCATTTTTGAAAATAATTTTGCGTAATATGTACAGTAAATACCAGTGAACATTAGCTACGATCAATACGAGTAGTGTGGTGGACGCCTCGGCGGGCGGCGTGAAACTAATGATCCAAGCTCAAGTTTTAAAACTATCCATATGTAGAAAGTGCTAGTTACGATTATATCAGTGTAGAATAGCTGAACTAATTTATTACTGCTGCTTTTGTAAATGAACCGGACTTTTTCTGGATAAGGACCTAATCTTGTTTTCATATTGCTTCAAAAATAACACTCAACCATAAATTTATTTAAGGGAACCTTGTGTGATGTCTACAATCAATCTGCCTAGCCTTTTCCCAATTATGTTGGGGTCGGCTTCCATTCCTACCAGATTTAGCTGAGTACCAGTGTTTAACATGGAGCGACTGCCTACCTGACCTCCACAACCCAGTAACTGGGAAACACGATACCCCTTGGCAAGACTGGCGTCAGATCTCAAGCTTCTGACTACCCGTAACGACTGTCAAAGATGTTCAAATGACAGCCGGGACCAACGGCTTAACGTGCTTGCCGAGGCACGGAGGAATCTCACCTTGTGTGATGTCTACATTGCTAGTAAATTGATAAAAACTGGCCAAGTGCGAGTCGGACTCGCGCACGAAGGGTTCCGTACCACTATCGCAAAAAAAGGCAAAAAAATCACGTTTGTTATTTGAACTGCAAAACATTTTTTTGCTGCTGAAAATTCAACTGCCTAGCTATCACGGTTCATGAGATACAGCCTGGTGACAAACGGACAGACAAATGGACCGCGGAGTCTCAGTAATAGGGTCCCGTGTTTACCCTTTGGGTACGGAACCCTAAAAAACAAACAAAATCAACTATCAAGGCTTTAAATGGATTTTAATAAAATATCTGCCAAGTTCTATCATTTTATTAGGTTGGCAAATAAGATCCATCAAGAATCCTCATGTTTGTTATTAAAATATTAGATTAATGTCTAATATTTTAGTAACAAACATGAGGATTCTGCTAATATTTTTAAAACCGTTGGTAAGTAGGTATCCCTTCTGGAAGAGCATTCGAATCTTTTATTGAAAAAAGAACACTCCAAATGGACCTTGCTGGCGGTCGAGTTTAACTGTCTTTAACTTTTGCGAGGGTCGAAAATAGTTGTTCGAATCGGTTAGACCGTTTGCCCATAAATCTCGAGACAGACGGTAACAATGTGTAACTGGCCTGTCTTTGGTCCTATGTAGTCTCACTAAAAACCGTTGGAAACATTGTAATGGATTATGTTGACACGATAATATAGCGCTACTATTAATGTCATCATATCAGCCGAAAGACGTCCACTGCTGGACATAGGCCTCCCCCAAGCGTCGCCACATTGACCGGTCCCGTGCGTCTCGCAACCAGCGGATCCCCGCAACCTTCACCAGGTCATCGGTCCACCTAGTGGGAGGCCTTCCAACGCAACGTCTTCCGGTTCGCGGTCGCCACTCCAGAACCTTTCTGCCCCATCGGCCATCCGTTCTGCGAGCAATGTGCCCTGCCCACTGCCACTTGAGTTTGGCAATTCTTCGGGCTATGTCGGTAACCCTGGTTCTCTTGCGGATCTCTACATTTCTGATTCGATCACGCAAGGAAACTCCGAGCATAGCCCTCTCCATTGCCCTTTGAGTGACTGTAAGCTTTCTGATGAGGCCCATTGTAAGCGACCACGTCTCAGAGCCATATGTCATCACTGGCAACACACACTGGTCATAGACTTTCGTCTTGAGACACTGTGGTAAGTTGGACGAGAAGATACCGCGCAACTTCCCGAACGCTGCCCAGCCGAGTCGGATTCGACGGTTGACCTCTTTCTCGAAGTTGGCCCTACCCAATTGGATCGTTTGTCCAAGGTAGACATAGTCGCCCACAACTTCGAGTGTAGAGTCTCCGACCTTGATAGGAGTGGGTGTAACATGGGCATTCAACATCACCTTGGTTTTGTCCATGTTCATCCTAAGACCCACTCTTTCGGAAGCTCTACTGAGATCATCGAGCATTGTACTGAGGTCCTCCATGGTCTCAGCCATAACCACTATATCGTCGGCAAACCGAAGGTGAGTGATGTACTCGCCATTGACGTTGATGCCTAGCCCTCTCCAGTCCAGAACCTTGAAGACATCCTCCAGTGCAGCAGTAAACAGTTTCGGAGATATGACGTCTCCTTGTCTCACACCTCGCTGCAGAAGGACTGGTTCCGAAGTCTGATCCTGAAGTCGAACTGACATAGTGGCGTTTTTGTATAAACACTTCAACACTTCGATGTACCGGTAGTCAATTTGGCACCGTTGGAGAGACTGCAATACAGCCCAAGTCTCGATCGAATCGAAGGCTTTCTCGTAGTCCACAAACGCTAAGCAGAGAGGCAGGTTGTACTCTTCGGTCTTCTGTATAACCTGGCGCAGCGTATGTATGTGGTCTACGGTGCTGAAGCCCTTACGGAATCCGGCTTGTTCGGGAGGCTGGAAATCGTCAAACCTGCGCGCGAGACGATTCGTGATGACTCTTGAAAACAGCTTGTAGACATGGCTAAGAAGTGTGATGGGCCTATAGTTCTTCAGCCGGGCATTGTCGCCCTTCTTGAAGAAGAGTACCACCACACCCCTGCACCATGCCTGTGGCGTTTTGCCCTCGAATATGACGGAATCAAACAGCTTCTGAAGGGTCTTAAGAACCGGTTTTCCACCCGCCTTCAGGAGTTCAGCCGTGATTCCGTCGTCACCCGGTGCCTTGTTGTTCTTAAGCTGTTTCAGAGCCATCCTAATCTCATACAGGCTGACGTCCGGAATGTCTTCGGTATAGTGTCGGGTCAATCTAGCTCTAGGGTCATTCGCTAGATTCGCGACGGGTTTACTGGTTGACGTGTACAGCTGCCCATAGAATCTCTCGATCTCCCTCAGAAGCTCTGGTTTGGCGGAAACGATCCTGCCATCATCGGTCTTCAGTTTCGTGAGCTGGCTCTGCCCAATAGACAGATCTCTTGCAAAGACCTTGGAGCCTTTATTCCGCTCAATCGCGTCTTTAATACGCTCAGTATTAAAGCGGCGGAGGTCGCTTTTCAAGGATTTTGAGATCCGTCTATTTAGCTGCCGGTATTTCAACGCATCGTCTGAAGACTGCAGGATCATCTCACGCCTCTCCTTCATTAGCTTGAGAGTAGGATCAGAGAGCTTTTTGTTCCTATTTGTACGGCGGGTCTTGAAAAACTTAGACCCGACCGTATGGACAGCTTCCACGAACCCGTCATTGTATTCGTCCACTGAGCTCCCTAGGCACTCGAAACGATTCTGGAGTTCGAGCTGAAAGCTCTCGGGGTTTTGGACCTGGATCTGTGCTGGACGGAGCGTGGACTTCATCAGTCGAGACCTTTCAAGCTTGACATGAATGTCCAATGTGCCTCTTACCATGCGGTGATCGCTCCCGGTTTTCACCGAATTGATCACAGAGACATCATTGAACATTTGCTTCTTGGTTGACATGATGATGTCGATCTCGTTTTTAGTTGCACCATCGGGGCTTTGCCAGGTCCACTTCCTGTGCTCACGCTTTTTGAAGAAGGAGTTCATCATGTAGAGGCCCTCCTTCTCCATAAAACTGGCCAGTAGGTGACCCCGGTGGTTCCGACGTCCAACTCCAAATTGCCCCACTTGCAGCTCATCCTCGTCTCGTTTGCCCAGTTTCGCGTTGAAGTCCCCCATGACAACGGTGAAGTGAGTTTTGAAACCATGCATGGCTGTAGAGATATCCTCATACATGGCCTCTACCTCGTCGTCGGAGTGTGCCGAGGTTGGGGCGTAGACCTGTATGACCTTCAGCGAATATCTTGCGGATATTCTGAGTATAAGGTACGCCACCCTGGTCGACACACTCTCGATCTTCACCACGTTGTTCACAAGGGACTTGTGGACGATAAACCCGACACCACCTTGGGACTGCCGGTCACCCTCTCGGAAATAGAGCAGGTTACCGGATTTGAGGATTATCGAGTCCTCTCCCTCTCTTCGGACTTCAGATAACCCTATAATACTCCATCGTAACCTGCTCAATTCCGCCTCGAGTTCGGTTATCTTCTCGTCGGTCCGGAGTGTTCGCGTGTTATAAGTTGCCAGGTCCAGTCGTCGGTGTTTATTGGGGTAGCCGGGTCCACTCCGGGGATTCTTCGCACCCCTTGCCACGCCATCGCCTCGACCGCTACCGTAGCCGAGGGTAGACGGGCTGCCGGGCACTCGGGGCCGTTTCTTATGTGTGCTATTCATTTGGTTTGGGGGGGGTTTGCCATAATCGCCACGCTTGGCAGGCGGGTTGGCGATCGCAGTTAGTTGTTAAAGTGCTCAGAGAACGCTGCTGCCCATTATCTGGTGTGTCCCTTAGTCGCCTCTTACGACACCCACGGGATGATATGGGATGGTGAAATTCTTTACGTCCGTCACCACACGGCACACTATTAATGTACCTAGATACAAAAGACTTACAAATTGGAGTTCTTGGGTTCGAACCCAGGCAAGCGTTTTACTTTGTGTAAATTATTTTATCATCAATGCTCTCAAAACGGAGAAGAAAAACAGCGTAAGGAATCCGGCATGCCCTAGAACCAAAAATTCGAAGACATGTGACATCTTGGTAGATGCGAGGTCAGTGCGGGTACCAACCCGCATTGACCTCGCGTGGTGGATTACGGCTCATTTCCTCTCACTGAGAGTACGCCTGTGTCCCAGCAGTGGGAACATTAAAAGGCTGATGATGATGATTTTAACGGAGAAGATGATATTAACAAAAAAAAAAAATTGAATACTTGCTTATTTGTGTTAGCGTTCCGTTAAAATTCGGCACTTAGCACCTATAACTACCAGAACGCTATACTTGATTGTAATATAAAAAAAAAAGAATTGAAAGAGCCTTAACGATAACTCCTTTTACTATTTAGTAATCTGGCCTGTACTAAAAAAAAACGGTATAAAGCATAGATTTAGAATTTTTTTGCTGTACATACTATATCTATGGTATAAAGTTACAACCAGCAATAATAATAATACCAGCTTGTTACTGGCCCTCTGCAGGTCAAATACCTCTTCTTAGGAAAAATTTGCACCCGATGTTCTTCGCACAACCGCTATGTGCCCGCGTCTCTTTGCTGGCGAATTCGCATATCCACCGTGGCAACAATCCACATATTATGCAAAGCTAGTCGACATCGCGCTCAACGTGACTTGACGAATTATATCGGCATGACTTAATGCTACGCGTCAAAAGAGGCTTATGGCTGGTATTGCACCGCCAGTAGTAAGAAGGCATGTCGCATGTGCTCTTGATAAAAGAATTTGATGCCCGATTTTCCCTCTACGACCACACCAACAGCTTTTTTAACTATCTTGGTCAATCTAAGCCAAGCCTTTAGGTAGGACCAATTGTGGTCTAATTGTGGCATGCGGCAGATAGGGCATGCCCTGCTATGACGGACTATGACATTCTATTTTAATTTGACAGCTGTCTTCGTCTGTGTTTGAGTGAGCCAAGTGCGAGTAGGACTCGCGCAACAATGGCTCCGTGAGGAAAATAATTAGGTAACATTATTTAAATTCATAAACATTGAAAGCACAGAACATTAACAAAAAAAAGTTAATTCAGTTCAGCAGTCGGAGGATACATCTCGTATTAGTCAGCCAGCTCGCGAACATGTATCCTCCGACTGCACAATATGATTTTCTTCTTGTTTACGTCTTTTTAGTTCGCTTTTTAAGCAGGCGGGCTTTTTGATTTTTAGAATTAACTTTTTTATTTATAACTTTTTAATTAACATATTTTTTCTAATTAGCTACATTTAAACATATAAGTGTTATATATTTTTGAAATCTCCTCTAAAAACCCTTCATTTTGATACCACACACGATGGGAACGGAAGAAAATAAAATTTCAACCCCCATAATAAGGCGCCCAAAATCCGCCATGTTCCTTTTTTTTAAGGCACTTAGCTAAGAACACTTGTGCGGTCAAGACCTATCTAACGATGTCTTAATTATAAAAATCCGCCAAGTAGTTTGAAAGATATGAGGTAATAAAGAGTATTACATACATACAAACATACATACATACAAACATACAAGATACGCGCGAAAAACATAACCCTTTCCTTGCAGCCGGGTAAAAAGATGGAGGGACAAAATTAACTATGCCGTTTGAAAACTGTTGACCCCATACATCGAGGAAATTAATTAACGTAGGTCGCGGTTTACCTATCAACTGCAAATAAGTTAATAATCGTTTTTTTTATGTGCTACAAATTTACGCGTTTCGGTTTTTTTCCTTGAATTATGCTATACGACTTCATAACAAATTTTATGATTCTAGGTGAGCAGGAAGTACCCTACGGGTTTCAAGTCCCTCGCGAGTGTTAAATAGGCAAAATTAATGGCCGTATTTTGTCACAGCTCCAAGGGATTCTAGACCTGAAGTATATGATATTAATTTCAAGTTAATACCTCCTTGCGTTCCAGAGAAAAGTTCTTGACACACTGACAGACAGATAAATAACGAAGTAATCCTACAACGGTCTCTTTTTTTCTTTTGAGGAACGGAACTTTAAAAATGTAGCAAAGTTTTTATATTTTTGTTCATACTCAATCAATATTTTACCTACATAATCGAAGTTTATTGGATTTGACACCAACTTTGTGGTAAATAAAAGTAAATAGTGAGCAAGTTACACAGTAAAGTACCCTAATTAAGGATTGATATATTATCCATAATGACTCAATGAAATTTATGGCGTTACGTGTGTGCCTTCGTAATAATAGTCCAATCCAATCCATAGTTGATTTGCGATTGACATAAAAACCTGACAACATCTCAATTACTTTACACTTCCTATTAAAAGTTGAATAAGTATGGGGAGTTTAATTTTAGAATTTCAAGATCCAATGCAAACGAAATAACTATGGGCCATCACCTTATCTTACTTTCTATTACAAATATAAAAAAATAGGAGGATGGATGGACGTTTGTTAGTCTTTCACGCAAATGTACTAATACCTAGAGTAAAAGATCTAGTTTATTTATTTATTTAATACTTCATGCACACAATCGTACAGAGGCGGACTTAATGCCTTAGGCATTTTCTACCAGTCAACCTTTGGGTGATGCAGAGACAAATAGTGGTAGGTGCAATATTGTAAGCAAATCACGACAAGGTGAGTTTAATCAAATACAAAGATATACATACATACTATAAAATACGTAAAATATATATTTAAAAAAAAATATATATATACAAATAAATACACGAATATACTTAAACAGTTAGTAGTAGCAGATATTTGGAAAACATCGCTGTGACGATACTACTGCCAACTTCTTACGAACGTGCTCGCGAGCCTTCACTTTGAATGCCAATCGGTTGGTTGCCATCCTGATTTCTTGGGGAAGCGCATTCCACAGAGAGATAGACTGAACGAAGAAAGAACAGAACAAAAAACAAAAAAACAGTAAGAACAGTTCTAAATAGACTAAAAACAAAAATAATCGTCAAGGTCGGTTCATAAACAAAAAAGTTACAACACACTAGATAACTAGTGAAATTAGGGTGTACTAGAGAGAACGTATCTGCATACCGTCAGAGCGTACCAACTTCACGTTATGTTATTAAATGGTGTAAACAATATACAGACATATGATTGCAGAAATCCTCGTTGATATACCGTCATTAAGTGAAGGGTTCCATTTAATATCTCCAAATTCTTCATCAGATCTTTACCAAATTGAAATGCGACCCATTCAAGAAAAAAAATTAAATACAAAAATAACTTACAGTCGAACATAGAACATCCTCCTTTTTGGGAAGTCGGTTATAAATAACATTTTACTTATTGATATAATATAATGAAATACGTAGTACTTGATATTCTTACTTCAGAAATATCTAAGCTCGTAAGTATTATTTTCATCACGGAATTGGCAATATCAACCGTATCTGTATACTTGCGTAATGCCGGGAAACCAATGCAGGAATCAGCCTGACTGTATATTATAGTTTCGTATCAACAATACCAAGACCAACTCTAACTTGTAAGAACTAATTAAGACGGTCAGGTTTGCCGCTAGTGATGGAATGGCAGACAAAACTTAAGGCTACAGATATATATCCTATTTACCCATTGTTTACAATTAAGTACCCAACGATGAAGATACAGTAGTTTGAGATATTGTATATAAATATTGTGCAGTATGCACACTATTCTCATTCTCTTGAAGTTATGATGACGAGAGTTATTTTGGTAAACTGCCGTTTTAATATAAATATTCTAAGTATGATAACAAAGAATATATTTACAACGAAATAAGCAGAAAATATCTTAAACTTGTGCAATATTTTACTTACATAAATGTTATTTTATCAGGAACATTATATCATATTAAAGTTATGAAGACGACGGTTGCTGTTTTCGGCAACAATAAGTTTGTAGTTAAGATAAATCTTCATAAATGCAGATGACAATGGAGAGTACGCCGAGAGCGTAATGCATAATTATTGTTGCTTTAAACTGGCTAGGTTGGCAGCAAATCTATTCTAGAAACACTCTATTAGGTGCACGAGGGAGTTTATTTTTTTACTAAACGACGCAGTAAAACGACAATGTTTTTATTTTACTGCAACGTTGCATCTGTAAAGAAAAAATACATTCATATTTTTATTTTATTTTCATTTATCCATAATTCATTGTTCCTATTATACAATATGAACAATGAATTTTGGATTAATGTAAAAATAAACGAACGAATTGATCATTAAGGAACGTAACCACTCACGTTCCTCAATGACCAATTCGTCACTAGGAAACTTCCGCGTACCTAGAAATTGTTGGTCTAACATTGAATTTCTGAGTAATTAGATTCATCAAATAAACTGCCGTGGATTTGGATGTTTGTGTAGGTATAGCCAGTGTAGCGTTGCGGGTTAACTATCTAAGAAAGAGATAAATAATATGCAGCACTAACAATATAAAATTTAATAGAAAGGGTCGCAGGTACGAAAGCCGTTTCTTATTCAATCTCTCAACTTCTAAATGGAGGTAGGCGCTGGTACTATCCTGGCCTGGCAGCAGTAGCGGTCACGATGACGTGGAAGGCCGAGGACTAGGTGCCAGCAGGAGGACGTCCCGCAGAGTTGACGATGAAGTGTTGTCGACAGGTTCTTCTGGTGATGATCCATGGGTATTTCCAGCATTTGCTTGGGGTGGAATAAAAGTAAAGAAAGGAAATGAGTACCTAGTAGGAATTTCAGTGGCGGATTAAGTTTTTCGGGGGTCCCCAGCGGCGTAACCAAAGAAGGTACACCGATATAGTAAAACTTTTGCACCCGTCTTTGATGGATTTTTCTTTTGAACAATAATTCAAAAGTATGTGTTATTTTATCGACTTATACTGAAAAGTTTGGGATTGAAAAGTACGCGAGATGAAAGGGCGAGCGGAGCGATTTCGAACCGGGTCAGGTGTACCGGCCTTCCATACAGAAGTAGGTGATCTTTGGCAACTCAGGTAGTTTGAGAATACAGGATCCTAGAACGAGCGAAGCGAGCTTGAAAATGTTTGCACATTTCGTTTTCTTTTTACTTCAAATGTGTTTGTGGTTCAATATTTCGCGGCATATTTTCTTAATAAACCTCCCGTACGTACATAACGAGCTCCAAGATCAGGTGGGGGAAAATATTTTTTTATAATTTCGTTAATCCAGATAACAGCGTATGGGGACAACAGGAAGTAATTTTAATTATTTTATTAAATTCTCTTTGTCCCCTTTAACGGGGACATGGCCTACGGGGACAACGGAAATGCACAAATTAATCCACTTACTAAAAAAAGTATTACCAAACAAATGATCATTTTCTGTATTATGAATAACTAGCAGTCCACATCTCCACATTCTAGTTAGTGCACAGGATGGCAATATGATGGACATTATAGTTAGACCACGAGTCCACGACCCGTAAACGGATTAGGTACAGATAGACATGATTTGGAACCAAATTGGTCTTAATAAGTAGTTTTTTCTTGACTGCCGAAGGTCACACAGTATTAACCCATTAAAAATCTAGACCAGCACTTCCCAGTAATGAATACCGACTGTTTAAGTCGCTATGTTTCGCAATAGTACCAACATAAAACATTCTGGACTTGTCTTTTTATTTAAATTAAATTCTCACGCCACCGGGTTTTTTGAGTTTTACGTTTTTTACAAGCTTTTATTTAACTTATTTTGTATGTATCAAATATTGCAATTGAATTTTAAAACATTTATTTATTAAGTTTTGCATACACGTAGCCAAAAGACTTGTTAAAAAACTCGTTTTATATTAAAAGTTATCGATCTCATTAATCCTCCGAAAAAGCATCCCATCCGAGAAACACCCATAACTGTGAAAATAAAGTAATGTCAACGCGCAACTTTGCACAACATTCTAGGCAGTTACTCTTTTTCGAGGTAGATTCATCAAAAATGAATGCATGATAATTAGAGAAGCTAAATTAATAGGGAAACCTAATTTTCGGCATGTCATTACATACATTACAATGATTTAAAATTGAATAATTGGGCAAAGGAATAACATAATAAAGTTTATAAAAAAACCAGCCAAGTGCGAGTCGGACTCGCGCACTAAAGGTTCCGAACCATTATCGCAAAAACGACAAAAAATATCACGTTTGTTGTATTAGAGCCCTACTTAAATATTTATTTTATTCTGTTTTTAGTTATTCATTGTTTATAGCGGCAACAGAAATACATCATCTGTGAAAATTTCAACTGCCTAGCTGTCACGGTTCATGAGATACAGCCTGGTGATAGACAGACAGACAGACATACAGACGGACCGCGGAGTCTTAGTAATAGGGTCCCGTTATTCCCTTTGGGTACGGAACCCTAATAAAATTGCTGTTATTATTTCCGTGACAAATGATATTTTATTTTAGTGGACATTACACAGCACACAGCATGATATTCAAAGTTATTACAATACGCTCTTCAGTATACAGTTAATTAACGTGGAAATTAGAGAAGCAATTTGCTGGGCAACTGATTAATATGCTAATATGCATATCCAGCGAATTATTAGATTCTGGTTACTAAAGGCAAATTACTGCCATTAAGGACTTAGGCCGCCTAGCCTAGGCGGCCTAGGTCCTTAATGGCGGTAATTATAAGGCTCATTGATTATGCTAGAGACTCTCTTTGCTCAGTAGCATATAAGTACCTACACTTCAATGCATATGTACTAAGGTGCAGTTAAAAATAATACGTTTACAATGCTAATTTATAAACGTATAAACGTGTAAACGTCAATACAATGACAATCGACTGACTGAAACACTGCATTTACCATCGCATACAACTGGTGAATTAATTAAGGCTAATGAAACACCTCGTACTTTCTTAAAAGTAATTTTGTTTCAATGATGTAACGGGCACGCTCTTTAAACTAGTCACCGTAGACAGATTAAGCTTGTTAACTCGCAAAATCATGCACCGGATTTGATTTTTTGCGATGTTGTTAAAATAGATGTCAATAGTGTAAAATCAAGATTAAAGTTACACAAGACCTACTACTAACTGCGCAGCGTTCGGCAAACTTCAAAATTTTCTGTATTTTTTTAGGTTATGGCTCACAATTTACAAGCCGTACATCTTACTGAAAAAGTTATTAATTATAGGTTACGGAGGAGGTGGAGTAAGTTATCAACTTACAAAGTTGGTAAAATTTTCTATAATTTGAGTGAAAATGTAGGAGATTGTAGGGAAATGTTGATTGAGAGCTTAAACGATCTGGAATGGATTTTGTTTAATTTAAAACAAAGATGCATGATGTTGAAAGTAGTTGATTTATGTTTTGATAAACGTAAATATATATGGAGCTAATTTACTGCGGTTTATGCAAAATGGCTTCATTGCCCTTTCTTTCCAAAATCCCAGAAAAATATTAACATAATTTCTTCTAGCCATAATACTTATTATCTCTCGGGCTTTTTTTACATTTGTTTATTACATACACCAACATTCTACTCCTTCACATTCATTTTTAAAGAAAATCACTTTTTTTCGAACCATCTTTAAATTTAAAGGATGTACAATAATTGCCTTGAGAGTACCTACAAAAACAATGGAAGTTTCTTTACAGAAATTAATCATGCAATATCGAACAGTAAAAAGTAACTGTTTTGAATGAAACCAAATATCGAGAAATACAATACACACAAAACGGAAACTTTGAATGAATTCGTTTATTGACTTTCGCCGCCAGTCTTACTGGAGCTGTGGAGCAAGACTTTGTTGACAAAATATATTCAAACATATGAAAATATAGTGAAGTTAAACTTTTCGTCGAATTAATTTGTATTTATATTTACATGGCACTCAGAGAGCCAACAACGAACATTGCCTCAATGTTTATTCTATTATTGGACTGTTTTTATTATTTTTTATTTTGTTCTTTTAACTCTTGTATATATGTTTTACAAAATTATAATAGATACTCATAACTTCACGCCTGTATCCCACGAAGGGAGGAATGTACTTACAGGATCTTCATGTTCATACACATTTTGTCAGTTATCTTTAAGTCCTATGAATATAGGTAACAAAGGCAACCATAAACCAGAGTGTGAATAAATTCACACTTCGGGCTGCTATAGTAAATTGCTCATTGCAAATCGAATAACACTTATACAGAACTGGGAATCGAACCCATGATTTCATTCATAGCAGTACGACTAGACTAACAAGGAAGTCTGTAATCTTTATTATGTATTAAATAAATAGTTTCTAGTGAAACTGTTTCTGGCAAAAGCAAAACTTTATCCAGGCTTACTCTAATTATACCTGTAATAATTTTAAATATTATAGTAGGGCCGCAGTAAAAAGACAATTGTAAGAAAATAGTAGGTACATGTAATATAGGTAGCCGAATAAATAAACATCATTTCACGACTGAGTTCAGTCTTAAATTATTTCATGTATAGACCTTATTTACATAATGTTATTTTCTCAATAACAGTGGGATACTAATGTTTGCACATCACTCGGGATACTCTTCTTCAAGAAGTGTGACAATGCCTAACTGAAGAACTATAGGCCCGTCTCACTTCTTAGCCATGTCTACAAGCTGTTTTCAAGAGTCATCACGAATCGTCCCGCGCGCAGGTTTGACGATTTCCAGCCTCCCGAATAAGCCGGATTCCGTAAAGGCTTCAGCACCGTAGACCAAATAAATACGCTGCGGCAGGTTATACAGAAGACCGAAGAGTACAACCTGCCTCTCTGTTTAGCGTTTGTGGACTACGAGAAAGTCTACGATCTTCGATTCGATCGAAACTTGGGCTGTACTGCAGTCTCTCCAACGGTGCCAAATTGACTACCGGTACATCGAAGTGTTGAAGTGTTTATACAAAAATGCCACATGTCAGTTTGACTTCAGGATGAGACCTCGGAACCCGTTTTTCTGCTGCGAGGTGTGAGACAGGGAGATGTCACATCTCTGAAGCTGTTTACCGCTGCACTGGAGGATGTCTTCATGGTTCTGGACTGAAGTGGGCTTGGCATCAACGTCAATGGCGAGTACATCACTAATCTTCGGTTTGCCGACGATATAGTGGTTAGGGCTGAGACCATGGAGGACCTCAGTACATTGCTCGATGACCTCAGTAGAGCTGCCGAAAGAATGAGTCTTAGGATGAAATGTACAAAACCAAGGTGATGTTGAATGCCCATGTTACACCCACTCCTGTCGAGGTCGGAGACTCTACAATCGAAGTTGTGGGCGACTATGTCTACCTGGGGAAAACGATCCAGTTGGGTAGGGCCAAATTCGAAACCCTTTTTCGAAAATCGTCAACCGTCGAATCCGACTCGGCTGGGCAGCGTTCGGGAAGTTTATTTATTTATTTAGTTGTGCGGTATCTTCTCGTCCAACTTACCACAGTGTCTCAAGACGAAAGTCACCAGTGTTTGTTGCCAGTGATGACATATGGCTCTGAGACGTGGTCGCTTATAATGGGCCTCATTAAAATGCTCACAGTCACTCAAAGGGCAATGGAGAGGGCTATGCTCGGAGTTTTCTTGCGTGATCGATTCAGAAATGTAGAGATCCGCAAGTGAACTAGCCTAGGGTACTACCGAAACAGCCCGAAGAATTACCAAACTTAATTGGCAGTGGGCAGGGTACATTACTCGCAGTACGGATGGGGCAGAAAGGTTCTGGAGTGGCGACCGCGAACCGGAAGACGTTGTGTTGGAAGGCCTCCCAACAGGTGGGCCGATGACCTGGTGAAGGTTGCGGGGATCCGCTGGTTGCGGGACGCACGAGACCGGTCAATGTGGCGACGCTTGGGGGAGGCCTATGTCCAGCTGTGGACGTCTTTCGGCTGATATGATGATGATGATAATGATGATCACTCGGGGTGGCCACTATTAAAGTTGTGAAAACTTTAAAATAAATGGGGATTGGGATTAACACAGAATGTGAGGACGCAGTTAAATAATTATGTAAATATTATTTATGTAAGTGACAATTTATTTCCAAGACAAGTACAAAACCAAGAATACAACCATTCTCTGTGGTAGGCATGTATCAACATACGGCTCTGATGTTTTTAAATAATACTTGACATCTTCTAGACTTTCAGAATCCAGAGCCCATAAAGGCGCTTTGTTAGCATGTCACCAAGCTTTGCATACTTCTTTTGTGCCATCTGCAACACATTCTTGTAAAGAGAACGATTTTATTCGTAACTGTGTCATTCGTAGATGAAATTCTTGCAGTGCATTTGATATACCTGTTTGTTTGTAATAAAAATAGTTTAACAGAAAGAAAAAAAAAACATGAAAATGTGAAAACTGTACCAACACTTCAGATGCAAACCAATATTGGGACAAGAAATTCACTTGCCATACATTTTTCTAGTGCGTTGGTGACAATGTCCGCATTTTCGTGGACAGCAGTCAATTTGCGAGTGGACGTCAGCACTTCCTGTACTCCTCACCTCGGTAGGAACTCTGTTCAAAGGTAGGCCCGCGCCGTATAGGTACCGTACCATATTGTTACAGTATTCTCTTTTTCTTCCTTGGTATAGGTAAGTGAATTTCTCCTTCTTCTTCCCATCCGTGTAATTCTCCAGAAGTAGGTGGCCTATTAGAATGGATGGCCGTTGGTGGAGTGGCGACCGCCTACCGGAAGACGCAGCGTTGGAAGGTCTTCCTCTAGGTGGAGCAACGACCTGACCAAGGCTGTGGGAGTCCCGGGGATGCAAAACGAATAGGACCGATCAGAGTGGCGATGCTTGGGAGAAGCCTATGTCCAGCAGTGGAGGTCTTTCGTCTGAAATTATTGGCTTTACAACAATGGTAGTGATTTTTAATCATAATATCTCCGTATGGTAGAAAAATATATTAAACTTCCGTCACTTACAAGTGACACCGGGAATTGAAGAGTAAACATTACCTCGAGATTCTGTTTTCACAGCTTTAAAGCGGGGTCATTTTTATTGCAGTTTTTGTACAATTGCTTAATTGGCTTAAGATCCATCTTAGGCTTAGAAATCGGATATTTCAAGTCTCTTTAGAGTTTCGTTGCAATATTACTTTTGTCTTGACAGCTTTTACATTAAAAGGGCAATTTATGGGTGTATTAAAAGTGCCATTATTTTTTTAATATTTTAAAGTCATAGACTGAGATAATAGTTTATTAAAATAGTCTGTCAGACCGTATAGATCCAAACCTAATGTCTTTTTAAATTACTTGCACGTGTAGTGTAACATGGTATATGTGGGAATTATTGGTATAAGTATAATATTCTATTATGAAATACGGAATAAATTACATACACCATGTTAACTTCAGGTGCCGGTGACGGGCAATTAAGTTTCAGCTTGTAAAGTCCGCCATTTCTCTGGCTTCTTTCTATTAACTTAATGATTCCGGCCAGTTTCCAAGTCGAATGCAGCAAGAACTGGATACATATTTATATTCTTGGAACACACCATTATATTATGTTTGAGTAAAATTAGCATAAGCAAGGGTGTTGTTACCCATTTCTAATACCCCAAGAGCCTGCGACGATCTGACCTTCGTCATTTAAAAAAAGCTAAAAGTTACTCTGTGTAAGGACATACCGAACGATCCCCGAATATGAAGCTTTGGGAGATATAAGGTACCGAAGCTGTATAAAATTGCACGTCACTTTCGTTAAAGTATAAAGCTCAGTTTTATATATTTATTTGGAATAAGATTAGAAATCACGTCATCCATTGTCAGACACTTAATCCGGTGGCCCCCTGTCAGACACTCTCAAAGAATGATATGACTTTCGAATGATATGACTTATGAAATTATGATACAACTTTCGTGGTAGTAATAAAAGCTGAATTTTATATAATTATATTACTTGGGGAGCTATCAAAAGATGTTTCCTTAGCAGTCAGTCAGTGTCGATGATTCTTAAGTCTTGTCAGACTAAAAGTCTGCCGTAGTAGCCCAAAAAATAGAGACATGTGCTGTGCAAAACATCCAGGTTAAATACTTTCACCGGAATTATGTTCATTAAGGTAGAGTCTGGCCAACGAAAGCGTGATCTGAAAAACGCGGCAAATTCAAAAAATCTTAATCTGGTATCACCAACTATACCTCTAGTTAAATGTTTTGATACTTGTATTATTTGTATTTATTATAATTTTTATTTTTATATATTGGCTCCGTTTGGTGAAGTGTGACAGAGCCGTGACTATCATGGATGTGCGTTAAAAAACGAGTGTGTAGATTTATTTATTAGTATGTACATAATATTAACCCACTTAACATTTAATTTATTAATTACTTAATCATCATACTCAGATTCAGAGTCCAAAAATTCAACCTCTAAGGATTCATCTGTATCTGCATTACATCTACACTTATTATATTTTTTTCTAATACTTCTTCTGTTATGTGATCTCTTTGTTTATATTTATTTTCCACATTTATTATATGTCCGTCAATTGTTCCAGTCTTCTGCAGTTATCCGGCCAAATGAGGAACATTGAAACATAAACATAAGAAAAGGTATCATAATATCGTAAATATATTACAATCAGCCAACATGGATCAAGATTATCAAGTCATACTAACAATCGCAATCACAGACTTTGACGTACCTTTGACAGCTTAATAATGTTGCCATATTAAAACTTTGAAAATACCCCAGATCACGCTTTCGTTGGCCAGACTCTAGTGTAATATTGCCTGATAAATTCATAAAAGTCCCATCATTGCAAAAAAAAATGGGAAGTCAAAACTCAATTTTTAGCATAATTTGCCTAAAGTTTAGAGTTTACTGCAATTGTGCTAGGGCAAGTTTAATCCTTATTCAATTGTGCACAAAAAAGTGCAACATAAAATTTACTAATGTTCATTAGTTTTCGAGGTATGAGCTTAAGTAAAATTTATTTGGTGTTTATTTTTATACTAAATCTGTACGTGTGCTAATTAAGACTAGTTAAATTATATTTTATGCTGTTAAACATTCAAATAGATGGTTTATGGTTTGGTTTCATGTTTTGACAGACATGAGATATCTTCCAAAGCCACCCTGAACCAAACTTCATATTCGGGGATCGTTGTTACCTGTATTGGGTACATACACAATGAAACTTTCAGCTTTTAGAAAATGACGAAGTTCAGATCTTCGCAGGCTCTTATTATTTAATGCTTTTATGGTTAGACCATTGGCTTCTGTCACTGGTTGGCATTTGAAGTATTCAATTATCTCGAAAAAGTTGCTCTCGCGAAATTCTACTAGGGGATCATCAAATCCTATGTATGAAAATGCTGAGTATTGTTTTTGAATTTATTTATGGGGACAAAAAAAAATTGTAAATAATTTTAAATTGCGAATACAAAGTCCATGACAGAATCTTCCGTGTAAATATTTAATATAATTATACTTTATTATACAGCACGTCATAAGTACAGGAAAAACCTCTATAAAACAAGAAAACAATGGCGACATGGGCGGTAGGTCATCATTTCAAGTTATGATACTATTAATCTATTAATAGATCAATTGATATTGTCTTTTGATGTAACAGGAAACACTCTGAACTGTGATAACTACGGTTTGACTAAGAGTCTTAATTTCAAATAAACTTTAAATGTTATGCATGTTAATTCTTTTTAAAAATTAGTTATTGGTTTGTTTCTGAAAGTTTTTTTCTGTTATATCACCATATGTATAACGGTATTATAATCGACTATGGTGACATGTGCTACTTTGAGCTGAACTCGGTGTTCCTGGATAAGCTCGTCAGGTTCCTAAGTAAATTTGCGCTATTACGATGCTTTTCTCTCTACTAAAAGTCTCCCTCCCCTTCTTATCTCATACCTCACATTCAATATCTATGAACTTCACACGCTGGGAATATGCGTTCATCTCAAAATCTTCTCTTGATTTGTACTTCTCATACTTCTTATTTTATTCATTCTTCCTTTCATATTCAGTCCATTCTTCTCTGGAATGCGCTTCTTCTCGATATCAGGATGGTCACCAGTCAATTTGCACTAAGCAAAAGTTGCGGAATTATTTTCTGCACCAAAAGCAGAGTCATCTCAATAACCGCCTTTCTAATAGGTACTTAATTTATTTAATATATTTATAGGTGTTTATTATAGTTCATATTACGTTTGTCTATAAATTATCGCACGTTGTTTAGCGGAAATCAGTAACGTTCAAATTCTAGCTTTGCTAACATTATCGACAATTATGTGTGCAGCTCAAAATAATTAATTAATAGACCCTAATACCTCATTGCATAGCTAATTAAATGTCAATGTTGGTCTGTAATTTGTACGCGTAAATGCATAATGCGTGTAATGGCATGGTAAAATTTAGAGAAAAGTGGCGTCAAAGTTTATGTGCGTCAATGTTTTTTCTAAATTGTTTATATTCTTTTAATTATATCATTTATTTCGTTCATGTTTTAAAACACTTTCTGACGTTGCAAGCATTCATAAAGCATTCGTTACCATTTGGAAGCAATGAAGTTCATTCAAATAGCAGTTACGAAAATGAAATTTTGTGATGAAATACAATTAAAAAAAATAGGTTTTACTTGTATTTTCTCAAAACCCATGGATTTCCGCTGAGGCTTACTCGGCAGCTTAACTGTCGTATTACTACTTTCATTGGGTT
Organism: Anorthoa munda; assembly: GCA_945859665.1. Taxonomy (NCBI): domain Eukaryota; kingdom Metazoa; phylum Arthropoda; class Insecta; order Lepidoptera; family Noctuidae; genus Anorthoa; species Anorthoa munda. The sequence goes on along the minus strand of OX243893.1, from coordinate 51,910,128 downwards.
TACATTCGTGGTGGAAGGATTAGTCTGCTAGACTGCGTTACCGGAATAAACGTATTCCGGTAACGCAGTCTTTTAGACTAATCCTTCCGCAATGGCATTGGAAGGGTTCCCACAAGGTGGACCGATGACCTGGTGAAGGTTGCGGGCATCCGCTCGATGCGAGACGCATGGGACCGGTCAATATGGCGGCGCTTGGGGGAGGTCTATGATCAGCAGTAGCCGTCTTTCGGCTGAAATGATGATGATGATGACTGGGTTGCCAAAAACTAGTTGTACAGGGTGCGCTTGGCGTTTAGAATTGCAGCACAATATTGTACATCTCCCCTTTGGAGGACTTGGTGAATACCACTGATGCCGCTATAAACGTGGCCACCTACTGGGCCCAAACTGTCTAAGAGTTACAACACCATCGAATCATAAAGTAGAAGAAGACTACTTTAATTGCATTATGGATAACAGAGCAGGTCTGAATTTAAAAAGCACGAATAAAAATTAAATTAAAATCAAAAAAACCCCGACACAAAACCTCTAAAAAGTAAAAAATTAGCCTCGTACTCGCGTATTTTTAACGATGTGTTACGTACTTGTTTAAATACATTTCTGATCTAAAATTGATTATGGTTAAGTTGGTTTAATTTTTTTATTAAAAGTGTTTTATTTTTTTCATAAATACAAAAAAAAAATTTTAGGCCCGAAATTTATTTAAACTTGAGACATAAATATGTAACATAATGTCACATCGTTACTACATTAAAAAGATATACATTGTGAGTTTTTAAAGTGGGCTTTGATCACTGAATCTGAAACTATTAGGAATAGCGAAAAATACTGAAAGGAGTCTCAAGAACGATGTTTTTCTCTTTTAATCATTCAGCTGCAATCCAGCTTCTTATACCAATTCCAACAAGCCTAAACACGACTGGGATACATTGTTTATTACGGAGTTCCGGTGCCTACCTGCCCGCTTCATCACCAGATCAGTTTGATGGTATCATTTTCATTAATCATCACTCACAATTGAACACACTCATTCACACACTCTTTACTCATAGTATAGTATCATAGTTAAGTGAATAGCTGATTACGTATACCACCACCCTATCGCTCTGAAGTCTTCGTGCTCACTAAGCAAAATTCGTGCTACGGTTGGCTGATCACTTCTTCACCCAACGCCTCTCACAATAGTTAAACGGCAAGTGTGGTTTTGACTACCTACATGTAGTCATACAACGCAAGCCTTTGTCGACTGCGACACACGCACTTTATTTAATGATCCAAGCGGTGAACCCAATCTAGTGGATGTTTACACTCTAATGATTTTTAAGCTGCGAAATAAAATGGACCCGCATGACCTTTATTTTCATACAAGTAAATGGAAATTACGTACTCTGGGTGCATCCAATGATCATGCAGAAGTCACTTAATAGTAGTTTTAGAATCTGAAGTTCCTGCTTCCTGTAACTGACTTTTGATCTCTCGTACCATCGGATCTTGGTGTTTGTCTTACACTATTTGTCGATCATCAACAGAAGTAGTAGTCCTAAGACGCCGCGACCGAGACCTGTCTAACTTATAATCTGCTTTTAATGATAAAGACCTCACAGACAATACTTTTTTACTGGTAAATAATATTGAGATCATATCCATCGCCCAATCTCGCGGGCATATTTTTTTATTTTATTTTTATTAAACCATTTTATTTCCTTAACATACATAGAGTTTCTTAACATTAGGTACAAAAATTTACACATTACACAAAAACACAATTACACAAAAATTTACATACATTTTATTTTTATAGTTAATGCCTTAAATTCTATTATTGTTTGAAAGAGTATGTTTCCGAATTAATCCCATTTAAATTTGGCGTAAAACTGATGACGAAGTTCGGAGATATATGATAGAACTCTTCAATATATGACGGCCAATCTCTCGGGATTGCTATAATCGCATGGATGTTTACTCTATTTCATAACATAACATCACGCCAGTACGCTTGAAAGGGGTAAGCAGATGTATTCAGTTTACGCTGATACATTCTCATTCCACCGGTTATGTTCAAGTTTCATGTTATTCGAGTAATCTATTTTGGCATAACACTGGGCATTATAGTTACCTTACTATATAAGTTGCTCAGTACGCTCTACAAAAAAAGTGAAAAAAAAAAACAACTGACTTTCGAAAAACACTACCAAGTGAAAAATAACATCAATTTCAGAAGCCAGTGTTATAAAACGCACGAAGAAGCTTTTAGTACTTAGAGCTTTTGCTTATTGGACACCTTATTTTGTAATTAGAAATGTTTACATAAAATAAAAAAAATAAAATTATGGTTAGCAATGATATGGTCGAAGATGAGGCACGCTTGCCTAGAAGTAACCTGTTCATTCTTGTCTTAAAGATTCCCAGGTTGTAGCTATGCAATGTATTATAATGTAAGCAAACTTTGCATTTAATAACAAAATCACATACCAACATACTATTATATTCGCAGAAGAATCAAAAACACGCTTCAACAATCGCGTTTAATATGATTAAGTCTAGTAGACCTAAAAATAGATAGTTACAAGTTTTATTTTCATGCTTACTATAAATTATAAATAGCTTGGACAGTTATAGGTGTGAGTAACAACTCTTTGGATAAAACCTCTTTGGGTTAAACCTGTCCAATATAAAAGCCGACATGGTCAGAAGAATTGCCAAACAAAAGTGGCAGTGGGCAGGGCATATTGCTCGCAGAATGGATGACCGATGGAGCCGAAAAGTTCCAGAGTGGCGACCGCGATCCGGAAGACGTTGCGTTGGAAGGCCTTCCACTAGGTGAAACGATGACCTGGTGAAGGTTGCGGGAAAACACTGGATGCGAGACGCACGGGACCGGTCAATGTGGTGATACTTGGGGAAGGCCTATTTGTCCAGCAGTGGACATCTTTTGGCTGTAATGATGATGATGAATATAAAAACGCCAATATCGATGGGTATATACCTTCATATAGTTTAGTCTGCTTGGTAGCTATCGATTTTATTGAGTCAAATATTGCTTTGTTGAGCCTTACCATTCATGGTTCAATGCACATAGATATAGTCGAATTTAACTGACTGCATAAACGCCTCACAATGGGGAAGAGTACAATGTAACGGAGTTATTGCTTGCTAAGGGCAAGCTAACCACACGTTCACGGTAGAAGGATGCATATTTCACGTCCACATACAATGCTAGAAGATAAATCGACCGACGATCGAAATATTATTACCAAAATAGTATTTAATTATGTTTAGGAGTCCATACCTCAACAAGTAAAAAGGAACCCTTAAGGATCACTATATAACCTCCTCCTGGACTTATGCCAATTTATGGCGACAAGAGTTTTTTTAACGGCAAGGCTAATTTTGCCCCTTAATCCAGTTTATCTTTTCGTTAGAAGATTTTTTCATGCTTTTATTGTTTATAAACTTCAGCAATGTTACCTAATCATTTTGGTGTATGTAGCTGATTGTACGGAACACTCGGTGTACGCCAGCACTTGCTTTATTTAATATAGGGTCATAGTTTCACTTGTTTTTTCATCTAACATTAATGACGTTTCACTAAAAGAGCTGTATTGAGGTTTGTAAACCCTATTAAAATTTAATTAATTAATTTACTTTTTATTATTTCAAACAATAACTATTTAACTCTGTTAAACATCAAGAGTTATCTAGCAATATAATCCCAAACGTAACGATGATGTGGAACATGCCCAAATATCTACACAAGCCCCCTTAAATAACTTTTAGTTTGTTAACAGTTATATCGTTTTATCGTTTGGTAAAACAGGATTTTATTAGACTTAATTAAACTGTCATCGTGCAACTTAATTTTAGAAATCTATAGCCGAAGCGAGACCTCCGCAATATCCTTTACCAACGTTATTGACTATCGAGAAGATGTTTTCAAATAAACGAAGTCCCTTAAATGAGGTTTCTAACTTATGACAGGAAACCGAAGACGGTCTATTAAAATTTTGAAATAGTCACCTCTTTTTGTATAGGTATAATTTTGGAAAAATATGAAATTCTTAAATTGTTGATTTCAGTTTATTTGCGTTTGAGTGATTTGTTTGATTTTGAGGGTAGATTAAAGGCAAATCGGGCTAGAAAAAGATGCTGCGGTCTACGAGATTCTAACAATTGTAGGGAAAAGATCTTTTCTGAGCGGATGCAGGGCCTTTAGTAGCGCCGAAGGCATCCATTTTAAAAATTTACTTTTGTTTAAAACAATAAATGTAGATTTTACAAGTTCTATTATTATCATGTTTACAAGGCAATATTTTTTTTAATCGAATTTTTTAATGATTGGAATGGTTAATAATTTAATGAATGGAATATATTTCTGAAATAAAATATTATTTTGTACTTTTCTCTATATCAAATAATACTAGGCGACTCTTAATTCCAAATTCAAAACAAAGTGTATGCGTCAACAAAAAAAAAAATAACATTATTATGATTATACTATAATTGTTTGGTCCGTTATAGCCCTGGAAAATAATTTTAAATAGAAGCTAATCTGCGAAAAATATCCTGGTTAAGTACAGTTCAATCGGTAGACATAACTATTTTATTTTAAATTCAGTTGCAAGATTTGACCAATACATACTAAATTACCAGGCAAATTAAATAAAAGCTTGTAATAATAAATCGGTCTTGCATTTCAAACTAAATAACAAGTGTGGAAATAGAATTCAATATCAATTTTCCTAGGTTATATTTCACTGAAAATCATGAATGGATGTTGTCGTCGCGAGCGAAGGAGCCGGGCTAGGAGATGGCGCATTGTTTATGCATGAAGTTATTATTATTACGGACAAACATCGCTTCGGCCTAACATTTGCGGGGATGCCCAAGCCGGCTACTGTCGACATTCACTTTATTTGAATACTAAACTTTTTTTAAACATCTACCCTCTTACAAATTATAAACGCGGTATAAAGTTATACCAGGTATAACAAAGGTATAACCATACATTTTCATAGGTTTATACTTGGTATAACTTTATACCGCGTTTATTTGTAAGAGGGTTAGATACTAGAATTAATATTTGTTTCGGGATATTTTGTTTATTATTTATTATTGTTTCGGGTTTGTTTATTTTTGTTTTTTTTTTATTTATTTATTTTCTTTAGATACTAGTTTTTCTTATATTAATAGTCCAGGAAAATAAGAACCAATAATAATCATAACCAAGAATTATGTTCATTATAAGAAGTTGCCATAAGGCCTGAAAAGTACTTAAAGATCCCATGAGAGCAAACAAAATACTTTGGCTTTCTAACACAAAAACCAGATTTTTTGTTGAATCTTTGATGTTACGGCTGTTTTTACCAGGGCAAGTTTATTCCATATTTTGTATTTAGATTGATATAAACTAAATGTATATGTACGCAAAGTTTTAGTTTATTGGGCTAGCCTTTTTGAAATTCAGTTGCAAGATTTTACCCATACTAATAAACTATTATGGAAAAATATTTAAATCACTACGAAAGATATTAAAAAATCGAGTGGTGTGTCCTATAAAAGCGTACACAATTTTGAGTTCAAAATATAAATGGGTAGAAGAACTAAATTAAAATACAGTATAGATATATTATTTGAGAGAAAACGAAGGAATGTCGTATACTAGCTTCTACCCGCGACTTCACCCACGTGAAATATATTTTATGATCTGAAGAGAACCGAATCCGAAGAGAATCTGTACCAGGATGAAAGAAGCCTATGGCTAGGTACTGGTCTTTCCGTTCAGCCGTTAACAGGAAATGTGGTCGCAGATATCCAACTGAATTTCCTTAGTTAAAAGTGACAACTCGAGAATTGGCTCTCGCCTTTTTCCTCCTCCAATATAGGACCAATTTAAATGATATTCCATGAACTGACAAGTAAAGATTTATAGTGTGCACCTCAAAAGATCCTCAAAATTGCGCTGTTAGTTTACAAATTTGACAACTATAAATGGAAAAAGGAAAACATAGAGGCACAGTATACATATTTCTTTTCCAATTTATGGAATATTTTTTAAATTGGTCCAATATTGGAGGAGGCAATAGGCGAGAGTTAAACCTCGAATTATGACTTTGGACTTAAGGTCTTAGGGACTTAAGGTCAGATGTCTGCGACCGCATTTCCTCGTAAGGCGTAAATATAATCAAACTCGCATCCGCGTTATAATGTTAGTTATGATAGTAAAATGTAGGGGTTTACATTCCAACGTTATATATACTAGGAGTACTATGTATCGGCAGTTCTGAATATCAATCGGTGTATTTCCGTAGTCGGGTTCCAGTTTTTAACTAAATTTTACTTCAACTTAGCCTTGAAATGATGTAGCATACGTATTTTTTTTATTTATTTTTTTATTTTATTTATGATGGGTTTGCTCTTGACTCTGGTCTAGGTCGGTGACAGAGACAGAGTCGACGATGGAGTGAGTTTACCCAGAAGAAGCCTGTTCACTCTAACTTTGAAGAGATTCGGGTTGTATGCGTATTTTTAAACATTTTGAGGTTGGTTACTTATCTTTCCATTGGACCTAAGCCAACTATTTAAATTGTGAATAAGGTATTTCATCTTAATTTGGAGTCATGGTGCTCGTTAGAAAGCTTATGAAACTTCTTAATCGCTTGCGAGTTTTATTATGCTCGGCTCAATGTATCTACCCACTACCCAAATGACTAGAAACAATGCGGCTCATTACACTTGAATACGCAATTTGCGGTGTGAACACTAAAACGAGGCAACATTAAAGGCAGAATAAATTGAAATATTTCACCAATTGTTTTAAGGTAATACAATATATAAAGACGTATATTTTCATGTATTGATATATGGTACAAAAATGTCTCGAACTGTATCTCCTACACGTATGTGAAGTACGAATAACAAATGGCGGTTACGGCCTGATTGAGATCTAATTTATTGGCTCGCATTCTGAGAACAGCCGCATTCTAAATCACAATAATGGCATACGGGCCTCGTTCTAGCTCAAGCCAACAGATTACGTGTATTGTAAACGGTTTCTCCTACACATTAGTGTTCGGTGTCGTTCAATTTAATTAAGGATGTTGGTACACGGTATCAATATGGTAATGGGTGGAGGCTTCATATAAAATTAATAATTACGGTAGCTGATGTAAAAGCCAACTCATAGAATAAATGGTGTTGCCTTAGTCTCGCCAAATATGCGTTACCAAGTTACACAATGCATGGGGCTTAATAGTCTTTAATTGGAAGCCTGAAACCCTCTTATCATTTCCACATCTCTGATCTAGGGAACATTTGCATTCGAAGAGATTCTGCAAAGGGTTTTTGTAAAATGCAATATTATTAGGTATTAAAACACTCGTGTGATACTATTATCAAATTAACTAAACTCGTATTTTAATAACCCCTATTATAAAACCGTTGCATAAACTACTATTAAGTACTGTTTCATAAACTTTTTTCACAGATAAGTGTCAAGATAAAGGTACTAGTTAGGTAACTATTAAGAAGAGAAGATTCAGACAACATAACATACTTAACATCAAGCCTGTGTTCCCTGAAAGGTTCGGCAAAGATACACCTATAGTAAAGACCTAATAAGTAAGATACAGATAATAATTGCTGTGATTGTCATTTTATCCAACATGAGCATTAAACATCCAGGTTCGTGTGCTAGACCGAACCCAGCATCTAGTGTTCTAAACCACCGTTAGCTTGTGCACTGTTTCTAAAACTCTGTATAGTAATAAAATTAAAAACCCATAATGGATTAAACAACATGTTTTAATACTGAAGTAACGTAAGCTATGAATTAAAAATAATTTAAATAGACCCAATTTAGCATGTTTTTATTTCATGGATTTCTGAGGATTATAAACCTTGTACCTACTTAATACGAAGCTTTTAAGTTTGAAAAACATTGTAGCAAGTTTTTCATTCAGTTTACATGATAGTGCTCCTGATATTTCTTTCTTAAATCAACTTTCATTTTGTTAGAGCGTAGCTTAACTGAGTCAACTTTATCACAATTGATCACCCAGCCAAACTAGACGGGGCGTACATTGTTTAAGTTTGAATTTGTGTTTTGATGAACGGCTTTGTTATAATTACTCAATTTTCATTGGCTTATTTTAAAAGGACGTTAAAATGTTGAAAACTGCGTTTAAAAATCTTATTTGTAAACAGGATCTCCATTTTTGCCACTCCATCATCATCATCAGGCTACAGCAGTCCACTGAACACAAAACATTAAACGTGCACCAACTTAATCTACACAATCTTAAAATTCTTGTTCGGTATTGGCTCCTCAAGCAATCATACACCGTAACAGAGGACCTTTTACAGGTTGTGGCTTAGTCAATTTAAACTAAATCACACCTTTCATACATCACACTAATACACACTCACTCACACACTTACACACTCTACACCATATCACATCTACTATTTTGTTCCGTAATGTTACTTTGGTTTTCTTTTTTCTGTCCGGATCTAATTTTAATTTGGTTTATTTTTGATTTAATTTTGATTGATTTGTATGTAATCTAATTTCTCTTGTTCTTATTTAATTTTGATTACATTTCTGTTTATTATAATTTGTATTTGATTTAATTTATTTTATTTTATGATTTAATCTTGGTTTAATTTAATTTTGATTTAATTATGACATAATCTAATTGTTATTATATATATATTTCTTTTTTATGCTTGCCTGCCTTGATTTTATTGATATCACAAATTGAAAATGTATTTAAATTGCTGGGGGATAGAATTCTGGTGACCTGTAATACAGGTTCTCATTACCTACCACGGGCACCAGAGTTTCATGACCATTTGTGTAATTTGTTTTTATGCCAAATGAATTACTACTATTATTTATTACTTACTTATTACTTACTGCTGGACATAGGCCCCTCCAATTGCAAGCCATTTGCATCGATTTTCGGGCTCTCTCATCCAGTTCCTACCAGCCTCCCTGCGAAGTCCATAGCTCCACCTAGCCTGAGGGTGTCCTACCTTTCGTTAACCATTTTCCACTGTTCATGTAAAACTATCAAACACCTGTTGTAAGAAGAAACAATAGCTCCATCTTTTTGCAATGGCTGTTTTCCAAGATTTGTTCATACATACATTTTTACTTGTGTATATATTTAGTTCTTAAATCACTCATCTTATCAACTATCTTTACAGGTGTTACTTTGCCTCATTCGACAGTGTGACTATCACTTTAAATGAAATAATCATTCATATTTAATCCTTTTAAATTAAATCAATGTTTTATAAAACAGTAATAACTGCCGTTTGATTTGGAAAAATACGATCAAATAAATTTTACGTTATAAGCATGTTATTCTGTGGCGGTTTTATTTCTTCTGTAATTTGTGTCGTCTATTTGTCCAAATCACGTAATAGGTACTTGTGTGCGTGTACAAGTGCGAAACCGAGATAGGTCGCTTAAAATAAGCGTCGATTATAAACTGTCATCTTACTTCGAAAAAAAGCGAAAGTTTGTATGGATGGATGTTTGTTACTCAATGACGGTAGAACGACTGAACGGATCCGGATGACATTGGACACAGATATAGATCTAGAGAGAGCAATGGTGGTCCAGTGGTAACGGCCGCGACTTAGAAGTTGAAGGTCGTGGTTTCGAACCCTAGTTCGAAGTTTACTTTGTGTAAATTATTTCATCATCTCTGCTCCCAAAACGGTGACGGAAAACATTATTAGGCAGCCGGCATGTCCTAGAACCAAAAATTCGAAGTCCAACCCGATTCACCAACCCGCACTAGGCCCGTGTGGTGGATTACGGCCCATTCCCTCTCACATAAAGGCGGTCTGTGTCCCAGCAGTGGGAACATTAAAAGGGCTGATGATGAAGAAGATGATAGATCTAGAACAGCACATATGCTATTTCTAAATTACCTTAAGACAGAAGTCACAGGCAACAGCTAATATACAAAGTATCTATTTATAAAATAAGAGTACAAAACACTGTATGTAAACCAAGTCTACCGGAAAGTCGTATTATTTTATGCGATATTTTATTTGAAGTAAAGTAAAGCAGCTTAAAATATTATTTGAGTAAACTGGGAAAAGATCAACGGGCGAGTGGTTGTGCAACTCCCCTGAAATAAAACATCTGTACAAGTGTACAGTACTTTCACGGTATACTTTTCTCGAGTTACGTAGAGTATTATGTGTGCGGCTCACGTTATTCCCAATGGAACCGTAAAATAAAACATCAGGTGCGTAGACACTTCAAGTACTTTACTGATAACTTAATGCTGAAGATATTTCATGCGGAGCTTAAATATTGAGTACGTGTTGTTTAACATAAAGTGCACTGCAGTAATGGGCAGACATTAGCCCATTAAAAAGTTAAGTCTTATATAAAAAAATATGACTACCATACTCTGATTTTTAATTTCGTAGACTAAACTGACATTTGGGGTGTTTCCACTATATCGTTACATAAAAATAGTGTCGTAGCCTGACTATCCTAAATTATCAAAAGTTGATCGAAAATCGAAGTAGGTCGAAAATGTAACTATTTCAAGTACATTATTGCCTCAATGCTATTTCTATTTCACTTATTTAGTTTCTAGTTATTTAGTTTCTACTTATTATATATAGGCTTCATTATATCGACTGCATTGATTTTATTGTTGATTTCATATTTAACACAATAAAAGTTTATGTACTATGTTTTTGAATAATGTCATATTTAAATAATATTACGTATACGTAATATTAAATGTCAAAGAGGAGTCATCTCAAATCGTTTCGATGAATCACTTATGATTGAGCCTTACCTACAACACTATGCGCCGCGCTTGCAACATTTATAAAAAATAAGGTCATTGACAGCTGTCAGTTTATTCTACGAAATTAAAAATCACAGTATAGGTATACCTTAGGAATGAGAAAGCATCATATTTATAATTCAATTATCGAAGTAATGCCATCAAAGCGGCGAACAACAGCAAGTATTTATCATATATTATATTTAGCATATATTTTTAGTTTTGATTTTGAAATGTGCTATTACACGACACATTAGTGTGACGTCCATATCCACTTTAAAGACGCTTCTAACTATTTCATATTATTATGTTGAATTTTTGATAAATAGTTTGAGAGAAAAGATGAATATACAAACATGCAGACGGTTTAAACATAACCCCTATTTTCGCTTCGCCGTAATATAAAATTATTATGACAGAAAAATATTATAGTGTATGTAGGCAGCCAGCAGAATAATGGTGCGTGACGGTTACACGTCTCGCGGTATAATATCGCGGTATTTTATCGTTAAGACCTACCGCTTGTCAATAGACACGGCGTATGTGACTTATTTGCTCGTATTATGTGACTCGGTTACAAAATATTCTCGTGTCGACTCAAAGCATCTAAGTTATTAAATTTGAAATTGTGTAAAATTGGTGTAAAAATCTTGCTGGCGCCACTGTGCCATAATCATCTCGTTAATACGGATTCAGGACTTAATCTAAGCTAGCGAGTGGGTATAATGTCAAGCTTCGATGGAATATTTTAACGACTTTAATATGCTATAAAAGCTGTTCAGCGTGAAGTGAATGTTAAAACTACGCAAAGATTTTTTGTGGGCGGCAAAATAAAAAATCGTTCCGAACCTTTTAAATTTCTGATTTTCTTTATGAAAACTAAACTGCAACACTTAAGAAAGTGTTTAAATAATTTTTTACCTGTATTTGTAACTTTTCATTTTATGAAAATTATGTTCTGTCTGAAAGAAGTGTAAATTATCTTTTTACATTATTTTCGTAAATCTTTGACATAATCAGAAAATGTCTCAAGAAATGGATCGCCTTTGTTTTTTTTTTAATGTTAACTACGATTGAAGCTCTTTTTACTAAAAAGCTCTACAATACATGTTGTAGTGTTTTAAGTACCTATTTATATTATTATACACTCTCCTTCAAAACTTTGTACCACACTTTTTGAACCGCACTTTTAGAATTGTAATATATCCTAAACTATAGAAGTCAAAGTTTTGAAATCAAACACGTTTAGTAGAAAATTTCATCAACTTTCTCTGAAATTAAAGTTTACCAGCTTCTGCCCGCACCTTCACCCGCGTAAAAAGTGTTTTATCATCCCAAGGGAATGCAAACTATCCTATGTCCTTCCCAGGGTCTCAAACTATCTCCATGCTAAATTTAATCAAAATCGGTTCAGTAGATCCACAGATTACCCCCTACAACCTCACATACTTTATCTCTATTTAATATTAGTATTGATTATTATGTAAATACATTAGTAACGCTTTCAACTTAAAAAAAGATAGAAACCAAAAAAAAAAGATTTTTTAACTTTCTGGCAAAAACTCATACAACATTTTACAAGTATTTTTTACGCCATTAGAATTTAATAAATGGTATTGCCTCCTCTGGCTCTGATTACAGCTTCGAGCCGGTTAGGCAACCTAAAGACGAGATTTCGGAGGCAATGTTGGGAAATATTTCATTTTAGTTAAAAACGTTACTAATGTATTTAACTATAACTTCAAAGGAACTTGATTAAATTTTCAATTAGATGTATTTTATTGCCACACTCAAATTTCAATTTCAAATGTGGTGGTACAAAGTTTTGAAAGCCAGTGTACTTAAAACACTGCAAACTTAGTATTATTATGTAATCTCTTTTATTGTACATCGTACAACACTATTTATTTGTTTTTTGTTAAGATGATAATTTCACGTCAGATGAAAATAAGGATTATTTTTTACGCAGTAACAATTGTTAAACTTTCAATGTTGTTCTTCTTTTGTGCTTTCTATTAAACTGATCGCTTTCTCTCTGATAGCTATGAAGATCATTTAGCAAAGCAGATCACGGGTTACAAAGATAGGCTGAAACATTACCAGATTTAAACATTGTCTAGTCGAAGGGAATTAATAGATTTATTACTTCAACACAAAATTATTAACGGGTCCATAGACTGCATTGAACGCCTGAACTCTATAAATATAAACATACCCAACGGCATCCAAAACAAAAGTATACAACCTATTGGAAATACCATAATAACAATCCAATCTTTATTCCCTACGCCGCTGTGCACAGAATCTACCAGTATTATACTTTTTTCAAAACTTGCGGTATTGACATTTGCGTGGCCATTGCCTAAATCTAAAGAGTCATTACTTGAAGTTCTGTGAGTTTTTATTTTTTATGTTATTCTTTCATTTATTTCATTTATTCATTATATTTACATAATTTTACTTTTTTATACATAAAATAAAAAAAACATTTAAAAATACAATAATAGTAGCCCACCGGTATCGGGAAAGGGTCCAAACTACCGGTGGTCAGGGCTCTTGAGAGAGGAACCTCCTAACGATACGCGCCGTGTCCAGGAGTACCGCTTTCTGGATCAAGCCCTTGATCCAGCTACCCAACGAGAGCCTCCTCAATGTTCGTCGAGGCTCTTGGCTATTATGCCATTGGCCGTCACGACTATTGGCACAATGACTGCTGTATTCACATTCCACATGTCGACAACCTCGAGAGCCAGATCAAGATACTTAATTAATACTTACTTCATTTATTTTATTTTAATTTATTGTATATGGTTATTATTGCACATGGTTTATTTTAAAAGTTTTTTTCAGTCAGGTAACAATTATTTTTTATTATTATTTATTTTAATAGTGTTTTTAAAAAGTATGTGTACACTTTCCTTGTTGTGACTTTTGAAATTTTTTGTTTCAATTTGCCGTTATGTGTATATTTTGCTTTGTGATACCTTTGAAGATATTTTTTGGTTTAGTTTGCCATAATGTTGGTTAACCCTACGGCTAAAGATAAGGAGATAAAAGTGTTTTTATAATTATGTTAAGTTTTGATTTGTTTTTCTCTAGATACATTAATATGTTCTAATATTACCGTGTTATAAGAGTATATATTTTAGTTTTTATTTAGCCGATACATGCATGCATGCTATGGCATCATATAATTGAGGGCATGCACTAGTCATTAAGTACTTCATATTGATGATTCACTGTAGTTTTTGTGTAGGTACATCTTTTATTGGCAGTCCTGAATAAATAATTAGCTCCCGGATCTACATATTTTTTCATTGGTGATTCGGGAAGAACATATTTTTTTTATTAACGATTGGATCGCGTTTGACTCGCATGATGGTAAGCGATGATTTGGTCAACGGTGAATCACGCCTGCCTAAAAGTAACCTATTTACTCTTGACATAAAAACCCCTAGTTTGTAGCTATCAGGCAACAAAAACGCCGGAACATGACCCAGCAACAAGGAAGGTGTGCAAAAATTAAATACGTAAATTACGTGTAACTTTCTTCAATGTATAATTAAATTGGAATGGCACAGTGCATTTAATTGGACCGACCATACGAAGGATTGTTCCAAGTATTGCGGCAACAGGAAGGGCTCTTTCAATTTAGACATTTAGTGTTTGACTGCAGCGGCGCCGCAGCGGGCGGTGCGGTGGTCGTACTGCGCACGACCAGTTGATTTTTTCCATACAATTTATGCACACACATACTCGTCCTGCAGTCGTGTGTGCGCGGCACTGGCATCACCGCACTGCGCCCTTGGTGTGTAAATTCTATTAAAAAACCAACTGGTCGGGCGCAGTACGACACCCGCACCGCTGCGGCACCGCAGCAGTCTGAAACAAAACGTCTAAAGTGAAAGAGCCCTTAACTGCCGTTTTAAACAATAAATGCAGAAACCATTAAGTTAATATAAGTTATTGTTGAACCTTCTTCTTAAGTATAAGTATATAGTATATCTTATTAAGTAGCACTTTCATGACTTTGTTCAACTTATTTGATTGTATAGCAAATTTATTTTATTTCAAAAACCAAGCATGATGAAAAATGTTTTATAAATGCACATAAACATTCAATCGTTATTTTGTCATAATATTAATATGAATGGAGATACTTGCACGTTCTTCTTCATAAAGATCCGCCTACGATTTGGAAAGTGCAAATAGCTTCACCGTGTTAACGGAAAGATCCTGACAAATTCAAAATTGCTTGAGAAGAGAACTAGCAGCGTTATTGAGCTAAGTATATTCAAACTCAAACTCTTGGCTTGCTGAGAGAACACCGAGAATATATTTGAGAAGGTTCGAATATGAGCCCTTTATTCACGGGTCCAGTGTCAGATTTCAAAAGAGGACACTATATTGTGCAGGGCCGTTCATTTTCATTTGATTGTATACTGCTTAACGAAATCTGACATAAATAGGACGAAGAAATTGTGGTCTTTGCCTAAATCTGAAGACTTTGAAAATTTGTAAAACCGAAGTTTTTCTTGCTGAAAAACCATGTCAGCTTATACCCTTTTAAATTGTTTCTTTTAAATAAATGCTTTAAGTTGAATTTGATGTTTTCATAGAAGGTAATCGCCAGTCAAATGTACTAAAAATAAACAACTGGTAATCTGATACTGATTAGAAACGTCGCAGGTTGTAAACGGTATTTTGTTACACACTCTATATCTGCCCTGTGGGACAGATCCTACGTAAAAGCAAAGAGGGTATCAGACTCTGTGAGTGGATAGGATTATCGGGGCAGCACGAGATCTTAATAGCCACAGCTATGTAATAGGGGTCGATCCTCACTAATACATAAGAGAAACATTTTCCGTGCCTGTTTGTCGGCAAATCACTCCCAAATGCTTCCACTGCATTGTACTCAGCCGTATCGAGATCGCAGCACTTTGATGGAATTGACTTCTGATTAAGATTCCTCTTGTTATTCCTCACGAGAATTTCTTAGACGCTTTTCGTTGTTTTACTAAAAAGGTAGGAATCGGTTTCCGGATGCTTTCATTGTTTGCTTCGAACTCATAAACGTACTATATTTTATTATTAAATTAATTAATCAGACCGTCTATTTATACTTACCTAAACACTCATCTTCTATTAATATTCAAAAAACTAACTCGAACCAGGGTTCGAGTAGCAGCAGTAGTTTCACGTATTGAGTTTTCTATGGCTACACAGCACATTGCAATTATCTAAATACATTAGCAACGAGTGTATTTTACGCACGATGTGTTTCTGCTTATTTAAGAATAATTATTGCAATGTGCTGTGTAGCCATAGAAAATCAATACCAGTAAAATATTGTCTAATTTCTACCAGTCAGACGTAAAGGTTTTTTGCGATTGTGTTTTATCTCCGTAGTTTAGCGAATATTTAAACTGGGTTAATGAATTCAACGAATTCAAGTTATCTAAAATAATATTACATTACAGCAAATTAATTATTTTTATTAACAAGTTAATTATTATTTGTGTTGAAAATACAATAGCATTCAGTTTATTTTTAGCAGCATATTTTATTGGCAGCTGAAAACTGAACACGGCTGATAACTGGAACGGGACTCAATTTATAACTGATTCCTACCCCACCACTATTAGGCACGCAACGAGTGCGAAATATACTTCATATTCGTTATTTACATCGCGTAGACTTTTCTATTAAGGCTTGCTTTTCTCGGCGAAATAGGCATATAACGTGCCACTGTTACTGCGAGGCGAGCGGCGCCCTCGCGTGTCCGCTAATAAGGCAAAGGTGTGTAGAGAAGGCTGATTTTACTATTATTTTTAAAATTTAATTTAATACGAGAGTTGATGTTAAAACAGTGTGTTGTATTACAATGCGTAGTAATAACGAAATCTGTTTTGATTTCGATAAAATGCCCCACATCGTATTTTATTCAAACTAGTTTTTGAAAACATAAACGGACGGACTAAAAAAACAGATTCATGCAAAAAAGTATTTCTACTGGGGTTTGCAAAAATTCAATTGTTTTAGGGTATTTTTTATAAAATAAAAATCCAAGATGGCGCCGACCGAAATTTTTTAAACTTACGTCATGCCTGTTTTTGGGCAAATCTTTGATTTTCTTTTTGACCCCATATTAGAATTCAGCGATCCTAAAAACCACGAAACTGACAGACATGACGAAAATTGCAAAAAAATTGTTTGGCGCCATTTCGAATTTTTATTTTGACTAATAGTGTCACTATTAGTCAAAATAAAACCGACCCCAAATACCAATAAAATTACGAATATTTCGGTCAAACAACTCAAAACCAAAGCGAATTCAGAACCACCTCGTTTTTTTTAAGTCTGTTAAAAAACTATCATAACTTGCTGATTTTGTTACACTGTGATCTCATAATTAATCGGTCGATAGTTTAGCGGGAATCGAGCCCTATCAAAGGTGACATAGGTCCTGCCTCGTCAAGGCCTCGCGGGCCACTAAAGAGACGTACGGCGGCCGCTGTGTTATATATTATTTTATTATTAAAACAAATTAAACTGTTTTATAAATTCTACCCTGTGAATACATATAGATTTTTCTTTTTTAGATATGTGTTTTAGGCAGTAATTTTTTTATAATATTCTAGAACAATAAGAAAATGTCCAAAAAATCATCGTTTTAGGCTCAAATTCAGAATTGTTTTTGATTGAGCGAAGTTTTTGTTATCATGTTTTGAATTTCAGAAAAGAAACGTACATTTAGTAAACTACAGTATATATGTTTTATAAATTTAAACAGTCACTATTTGTTTGTTTATTTTTGAAACAAAGTAATGTTAAAGTCAGGGTACCTGCCCTTAACGATGTTACAGCAATTTTCTCCCCGAGTCCACATTCTTTTGCGCTAATATTTCTTTCGAATAGACAAACAATATACACGGTATTATTGATAATTCCGTGAATATTTTGTTCTATACAATGAAAATTCTTCCATACATTTTTGGGACAGCAATATTCATAGCGGCCCTCGCTTTGATTAAATAAAACAAGAGAAAGTCACAGTTTTATGACTCCCTAATTTCAAAAAATGTTAACAAACCTAAATGAAAACGATATCCCTGCCAATAGACAACTGTTATGTGTAGGTAAGTGTTAACAATTTGAGGGTGTCTGATCTAGATTCCAATACTATGATCTAGATTTCTCACATGTTTTGTTACTGTTGGGTTAAAATAATATTGAATTTAACTTGAACAGACCATTTTATAACTTGTGGTATACTCACCGGAAATTAACGTGGCTCAAGCTTCACGAACCTCTGAACAAACTAAAGTGGTGGTAAGTAAATAATTTCCCATTAAGTTTTTAATCGACTTCAAAAAAGGAGGGGGTTCTTAATTCGTCGAAATCTTTTTTTATCTATGTTTCCCGATTACTCAAAGACGCCTGGATTGATTTAGAAAATTCATCTTTTGTTTGAAAGGATATATTTCCCAGGTAGCCCCATGGTCATCAAGTCAGGATCTGATGATGGGATCTTGAAAAATCTTGGGAGCTCATCATATATTATAGCCATTTTGGTATGTTCGTCAACAACACTATCATTTGCACTCAAGAAGTATCATTTTGTGAAGTGGAACTGGTAAAGAAGACCACGGTTGGCCACTGGAACTCCTTAATGATTAAGTATATCACGGGGATAAGATATCTCAAATAGTTAACCAACTATGATGTAGCAAATCCTTATAAATAAATGGTAATGATGAAAATGGTACCATCGAACTGATCTGATGATGAAGCCGGAAGGTAGGTAATAGAACTCTGAAAAAAAGGAATCTTCATGAGATGTACTTTGGCTATTTATGATTTCCATGGTAATATAAGGTACCAATATTAAAAAAAGAAAAATAAAAATATTTTAACAAAAAAATTAACTCGTTTAAGGTCTATCCAGGTCTGTCATTTTATATGACATCGTTCACACACGTCCGTGCACGGCCCCGGGCACGTCCCGTGCACTGACGTGTGTGAACGAGTTCATATAAAATGTTCCCACCGATATTTTTTTGAGCCCCTGATGGGACCCGGCCCTGTCACGTCACGGGCACGCCCCTGATATGTGTGGATCGAGCTTAACTAAACAAAATACTGCAAAGTGAAAATAACTTTCTTTTTCGAAATCGGTGTCGAAAAAAAATTGGTACCAAAGACACCGACTTCGAAAAAGAAAGTTATTTTCACTCTGTAGTATTTTGTTTAGGAAATCGGTTTAATTTTTTTATATTTTTTTTTTGAAATTTACTTGTGTAACAAATTTGCGAACTGATTTAACAGTGTCCTAGAATTATAAGTTTACTTTTCACTTTCAAGCTGTAAATATTTTATTATAACATTCATTTTGATGACCTAACTACTGCTTATTTTTAGTTGCTACGTATAGGAAAGAGTCTCGTGATTGCTTTTCTCAGCAAAATGTCTGAATTTTTGAGCTGCATTGAGACCGACTTCTGATATTGAAATCGTCCTTTGATGGTTAACAAGAAGGCCCGGGGAGAAGACATAGCAATATTGGCATGTTCGATTTATTTTCTATAATTGTAAAAAACCTACACATCAATAACAAACCATAAAAAATAATATATACTTAAATCCTAAAAAAACTTCTTGGCATCTATATCAATAAAAACCGGCCAAGTGCGAGTTGGACTCGCGCACGAAGGGTTCCGTACCATTATCGCAAAAACGGCAAATAATATCACCTATGTTGTATGGGAGCCCCACATAAATATTAATTTTATTCGGTTTTTAGCATGTGTTGCTATAGCGGCAACAGAAATACATCATCTGTGAAAATTTCAACTGTCAAGCTATCACGGTTCATGAGATACAGCCTGGTGACAGACGTGCAGATAGACAGACAGATGGACAGACGGACAGATATACGGATCACCACGATCCGTATATCTGTCCGTCTGTCCATCTGTCTTAGTAATAGGGTCCCGTTTTTACCCTTTGGGTACGGAACCTTAAAAAATGCAGATTGAAAATTTAATTTAGTTGCTTTTCAAAAAACGTTATTGGGACATAGAAAGCAAATTCACATGTGCAAAATTTCAGTTATACCTGATTATCTCCATGTAGAACAGAAGTGCGAAGTTTACTTAATAAAATCCGTCTAACGCGTTATTGGTTTAATGACGGTTGGTACAAGTAATTGTAGCAACGTAAAGTATCGATTATAAATTCGATTTTTGACATTTTTATTGGTAAGAAGTATCGTTTTTCTTCTGTGTTTATTTTTTATTAAACCGCTTTTTCAACAATAAATTCAATTTTGCAGATATTAGCAAAAATAACGAATATATAAAGTATTCTACATTTTTATTGTTTTGTATTAAACATTGTTTATTTAGGGTTCTGTACCCAAAGGGTAAAAATGGGACCCTATTACTAAGACTCTGCGGTCCGTCTGTCTGTCACCAGGCTGTATCTCATGAACCGTGATAGATAGACAGTTGAAATGTTCAGAGATGATGTATTTCTATTGCCGCTATAACAACAAATACTAAAAACAGGATAAAATAAATATTTAAGTGGGGCTCCCATACAACGAACGTGATTTTTTTGCCGGTTTTGCGATAATAGTACGGAACCTTTCGTGCGCGAGTCCGACTCGCACTTGGCCGGTTTTTTGTTACAACCTATTATTCGTTTTAAAATCAGATTGAAATCTGAAGTTGTAGCAAGAGTGAGTGTAGAACCGTATTATATATAGTTCATAGTTTTCCTGTCGTTAGATTAATATAAACAGGTAAAGTTGTTTATTCGAAAAGGAATAAGGTATTATTTAAGTAGGTGCTAATCGGCGTACGAAAATTCGTACTCGATTTAAACCTATAGGTACTGTCGTTGAGAGTCATAGGCTATTTTTATTAACTTGCAATGTATGTATTTCAGTGTACTGTGTGTGTGTGTATGTGTAGTGTAGTGTGTGTGTATGTGTAGTGTGTGTGTGTGTGTGTGTGTGATGTGTGTATTTTAGTGTGTGTATTCTCATAACCGGCGTGTGTGTATGACTAGATGTATGAATGTGAGTGAATCAAAAGAAGTATGTAAGGATCGTAACAGGTGGCGTTCTGTAGTTTCTGCCTAACCCCATGGGAAAAAGGCGTGAGTTTATGTATGTATGTATTTTAGTGTGTTCGGGTCAAATCTCACAACTTAATTTTTAAGCAGTTATCGTCAACCGATTAAGATGAAATTTTGCATACACGTTTAATTTGGTTGACAATGCACGGTAAGCTAAAAAGCTTGTTTAAAAAGAAAAACATAAATGGAAAAATCTTATTTATGGCAAAAAATGCGCGGTGCCAGTGGGAAAGGTCACAGGAACAAACCCGGGGGAAAAGCTAGTTTTAGTTATATGCCTTCCTTGAGGTAGAAGTCCTTGTTACAGGATGTTTTTCGAGATATGGTTAAAGATCGTCAACAAGGATTCAGTATTACTATCTTTGTGGCTTTTCAGAAACTGTTTGAGCACTCTCACGCATTCATGGAGCTTGTAGAAAGTGGGTTTGTAATCTGAGGGCGAGGATGGTACACTATCGATTTTGAAGTTGTTAGAAAACAAATTGTTATTGGTTCTCGCTGTACTCTGTATATACCTATACCTGGATTTAATACTAGTGGATTTGTCCAAATATAGACATAAAGCGAACGTTAATCAACATTCACTACAACAATTTAAAATATTCAAAAAAAGACTCGAAATAAAAACATTAAACTTATGATCACACGGCCTAGATGAAATAGGATTATTAATCAAATCATTAATATTAGTGAAGTTATATACGTTCTACCCGATGGCGTGCAAATGCCAAAACGATACCAGAAAAACAATTTAAATTACACTTAATTACTTTGGCACTAACTGATAATACAATCTAAATGTCATTCTTTATCATCTATAAGCTCAGTCGTACAATAGTAACATTCACTAATTAAGAATTGTCTAAGTTTTTTTTAAACATGATTCCATTGATGTCCTTCATTTCTCTTGGAATCTTATTAAATTACGGAGAAAAAATATTACGGAGTAGGATTGTCTCACTGCGATCAACACAAATAATGTTTGAATCACTTTTTATCAACTATGAGTCAGCTTGAGCCCTAGCAGTTCGAATTATAGTGGTTTATTTTTAACAAACTCTGCCTCGTTGTTGATTTTCTAAACATCTGTACAAAAAAATAAAATGTCTTACTTATAACAAAAAAGAACATATTTTAAGGTTTTGTCTGTCTGTCTCTCTGTTTGTGCCGGTAATCTCCGAAACGGGAACCGATTTTGACGGGACTTTCACTGGCAGATAGCTGATGTTATAAGGAGTAACTAAGGATAAATTTAATTTAAAAATAAAACAAAAAATTTGGTTTACAGTTTTACGAATTTGTGAAGTCGTTGGCAACAACTAGTATACAATAATGAAGGAAATGTTATGAGCTATATTGATTAAAATATTGCCTAGTTTTGTCCCTTGATTAAAGTTGATTGCAAAATAAACATCGACGAAACAAATTTTTGGAAATAGTTCTTATCCGTCAACTTATACAAAAACACCACTACGTATCTTAGAACGGATCCTACGTAGCTATGGTTGGCAATAAGTACGGCTTTATGATTTATAAATTTGAGCACCTTATGAAGAGCAATATCGACACTGTTTAGTTTTATACATATCTTCAACAAGCAATTTCCATGTAAGTACCTACCCACTCGTATATGATAACTTATCCTAAAAAAATGTCTTATCCATTTTTTACTGGCTTTTCTTTATGATTAATATTTATCTGTAGTTGTTCCCGTTGTCGCTGATTTAAATGGATTACATGTACTTTTTCTGAGATAATTTTTAAATTATTAGACTGTTCATGAAGAATGGGGGCGCCCATTTTGATTGATATTTTTTGGAAGATCAATCAATCTACCTAGTCGTTTTCCCAAAAATGTTGGGACCGGCTTCTAGTCTAACCGGATTTATCTATGTACATAGATAGTACCATATATGTATTTTATAAGCAGCGACTATCTATTGGACCCTTTCGCAACATTGGTGTCTGATTTCAGGATTCTGACAACCTACCCGTAACGCCTTTCAAAAATCTTAAATAGAAGAGATTTCGACAGACACGGACAGCGACTATTTGTTTTATACATTAAGTATATTTTCGCACTTGGAAATAATTGAGGAGCGGATTACAGCCAACATTATATAGATTTTAATTTATAGATAATTTTTGTGGCAGCTTTGGTTGGAAGCAACACCTACCGTGTTGATTGTAAATAACTAGCTTAATATGAACTTAGGTATACTACAAATAAATTTGCCAGAGGATTCAGTAATATCTGAGTAAGTTTTTATTATTTGTGCGTTAACCCCGACAAGGTGATACAAAGTATAGTGTCTGGTGTCCAAACGAAAAGGGATTTTCACCAGAAACCGTAACCGAATATTTAGCTCCACTTCCCGTGTCCCGGCCCAAAATTCAAAATTATGTCTCGAATAAAGTTATAAAATCAGCCCTAAGGTACGTAAATAAGTGAATGAGTAATTATAAATTATTCACATTCAGTGTATCATCATTTTCCTGTCCATGTTACTCGAGGTCGGCGCATCATGCTTTCTTCTTCCATACCGTCCTGTCTCCCGTCACAAAGTCACTGAATTCCTTTTCTTTCATATCACTCCTCATACAGTCCATT
Organism: Anorthoa munda; assembly: GCA_945859665.1. Lineage (NCBI taxonomy): Eukaryota > Metazoa > Arthropoda > Insecta > Lepidoptera > Noctuidae > Anorthoa > Anorthoa munda. Next base: position 51,886,548 of record OX243893.1, on the reverse strand, counting down.
TATCTTTACTTTGACCGTCCCCTTCCTCTCTATCCATCCACATTTGTATTCATAACTCTTTTAGTAACATGCGTTTTATCCCTCCTCAATTCACATTCAGTATATAAAAATATTAATTATCTAAAAATCGGAGGATACATCTGGTTTGGGTCCGCCAGCTCGCGAATATGTATCCCCCGACTGCACAGCATGATTTTCTTCTTGTTTACATCTTTTTAGTTCGCTTTTCCAGCAGTCGGGTGTTTTGATTTTTTTATTTAACTTTTTAGTTATTTTTTTAGAATTACGTTCATTCAAACATATAAGTGTTATATATTTTTGAAATCACCTCTTTAAACCCTTTATTTTGATAACCCACACGAAGGGATTGGAAGAAAAAAAAATTAACCCATTTTTTATTTTCCAATTTTAATGTAGCCAGAGATACTCGCAGGGTTAAGACGAATCGATAGACGTAAGAAAGATCAAAATCGGCCAATGCGTTTGGTCTCTAGAACGCCACATAGGAACAAACATACATACATAGACTGATAAACACATTACCCTCCTTCGGCAGTCGGGTAAAAAGAACGTGGTTAAAGGTGAAAACTAAGTTCTTTTTCGATTAGGTCGTGCCAAGGTTCAAGAATAATCAGAGTCAACGACTCCCATAAAACTACAACTCATAACTCGTCTGTAGGTACCTTCTTTTTTGTTAACCTTCTAAAGGCCCCTAGACTTTTGGGGAAAAGACCAGGAAGTGTAGGATTTTTACCACACTAAAACCACCCCGTTGATCACCATCAGCAAATAGAAGGGGCCCCGTGACCCCCTCTGTGCAACGCCTTTTAGGGCACATCCCTGGGGACAGCTATTGTTTTTGATAAAAGCAAAAATGATTACAATCTTAGACGAATACGACCTTTAGTTTTTAGATATCTATCATTGCCGTTAGCTTAAGAACGCTAATTTCGGTCGAGTCGCAAATTCAGCAAGTTTTTGGCCGAAATCAAAAGTCCTTTTGAAACCAAACCTTAACGATAAAAGGTATACCTTTGGACGGACTCTAACTTACTTCTTACTCATATTATAAATGCGAAAGTTTAGATGGATGGATGTATGTTTGTTACTCAATCACGCCAGAACGAGTGAAGAGATCTGGATGCAATTTGGCACAGATATAGATTATATTCTGGAGTAATACAAACTTTTCATACCGGTTTAATGTTCCCTTGGGATAAGAAAACACAAATGAGAAGTCAGTGTATCACTGAATTATTTTGAACTTGACTAATTTTGATAATTTAAGTTCAACTCAATAGAAATACAATTTTCATTAAAAAGCAGCTGAATGTTAATAAAATAAAACAGGTCAAACGCGCGAATTAACAACTCGCCGAAGGGTTCAGGCTTTTGAATTAATTATAATCCTTATCAACGAGATAATATTTTTCTGGGCTTTTGCTTTACTCGGGAAGCGTAGCAAAATAATTTAAAATATGTACTCTTTATTCATATTTTCACTGAAATTGAAGGCGATTGTGACTACGTCAATCAAATTGATTTTTATTTTGTCACTGAAACGTTATTTCAGGAGCCAGTTGAGTGGTTATTAGAAAGTTTATTTGAGCGCTACAGAAATCGCTTTGAATACCTAAATCACATCGTATCGAATGTTTTTTTGATTCATACATAGACTAGCTATCTGCGTTGTATGTATATATATATGCATAGACGTTGTGTAGTTCCCTACAAATAAGCTATAGCAGTCCTCCTAGTACTTCTGCGCCACACCGTACATGGTTGTGGGTTGTCTCTCTGTTCTGTAATGATAATAAAAAAAGAATCCGTATCCTCCAACTGCACAGCATCATTTTCTTCTTGTTTACGTCTTTTTAGTTCGTTTTTTAAGCAGTCGGGTTTGGTGATTTTTTAAATATTTAGGTGCATTTTTATTTTGATACTACACACGATGGGTCACGAAAAAAACTTTGGGAGCCCACGACATTGCGCCCAAAATCTGCCATTTTCCTATTTTCCAATTTTAATGTAGCCAGTGACACTCGCAGGGTTAAGACAAATCGATTGGCATAAGAACCAGCGAAATCGGCAAACAAACATACATAGACTGATAAACACATTACTCTTCTTCGGCAGTCGGGTAAAAAGGAATGACCGAAACTTGTTTTGCAAATAGATTCTACCGGATTGCCGAGAAATAACCGAAGACCGAACTTATTCGGCATCATTAATCTTTCACCACTCATTAATCGGTTGCACGTGTCGCAGTTAGTAGAAATCCTGTACGGCAAGCGAACCAGCTGATTACAACGCCTGTCAAAACAGTATAATTCTTTCTTAGAAATAAATCTTTAGCTCGCTGAAATGCTTGTTTGCCACCCACCCCCTTTTTTATCCTTAATATAAGTATTTTTCGTTTAATTAATTATGATATTTATATAAGAGTTGACATTTTTAGAGCCAAGTTAAATTGACTACGAAATGGATTAATGTTTTAACCTTTTAGGTGCTAATCGACCTTTTGTGGATGGCTACAAAAAAAGGGCAACCGCTGACGCACCTTATAAGGTCGCTGAAAAAGAAAAAAAAAACATCGATAAATAAATCCCACTCTATTGCTTACCTTTTCAAACACACACAATGTGTCAAGGGTAAGACAAGGAGGGCATAACATCATTCACTCATAGATATGCCGGCGGTTTAATGTAATTGAGAAGAGAGCTCTAAAACACCATCCCTCTTACTAATAAACACAGAATGAACACAGAATAAAGCTATACCAAGTAATTTATCAAAATGATTTAAAAGATTTTAGAAAATCTTAATACCTGTTTTTTTTTAAACCATGTTTTTTTTTACCATGTAAAATGTAGTACCTACTTGGCTTAAGCTTTTCAATCAATTATCAGCCACAAAAGAAACAAGATAATAATGACTATTGTTACAAATATTCTACTTTTACATGTTAGTGATACATGGAAAAATTAAATTGTGCTTTGCAAACTTTTTCTAAGCAAAATTATTTTTTTAAATTATTTTATTAAAGTTTGTTATTTAATAATTAGTTTGCTTAACTTATGGTGGTATCGGCCGCGACTTACAAGTTGTAGATCGTGGGTTCGAGCCCAGGCAGGCGCTTTACTTTGTGTAAATTATTTCATCACCACTGCTCTCAAAACGTTGAAGGAAAACATCGTGAGGAAACCGGTGTGTCTTAGAACCAAACATTCGAAGACATGTGACATCCACCAACCCGCACTGGGCCCGCGTGGTGGATTACGGCCCATTCCCTCTCACAAAGAGGAGGCTTGTGTCCCAGCAGTGGGAACATTAATAGGCTGATGATGATGTGGTAGGAAGTAAACAGAGATTTTTATTGGTTATGTAGGTAATTTTTTAGTCAGTCATATTTTAATTATATATTTACAAATTCTATCCTATATTTAGGATGCTAAGTGGGTATAAATATCATACGTATACTTGTGAAAACATAATCCTGTCCTTGCTATATAAAGTCGAATAAAAAGCTGGAAAAGCTTATTCACAAACACATGTTTTATACTGTCGATTAAGCATCTTGAAGTAGAGTAGAACATATGTAAGCTTTCATTCAACCGCACTCACATCAATGAGTATGCAAAGTCTCTTGAACTTTAACACAAACTTTGCATTTTACACATCGTTCTTCATCTTAGAAACTTAAAAGGATTGAAGCGAATTTCGTATTTGACTGGTTGCTTTAGAGTTACCTTTAATTTAATTAGCTTGAAAAGATAGTACTTGTTTAAGTTAGCATGTAACAATATACAGTAAATAAGGATGTTATAAAGACAGGAAAACCTTTTTGATAAAATCTCAGTCTATCTGCACCAAATACTTGCATATGAGCTGGTAAAACTTTTCAGTAGTTACTTTTTCCATGCATTTTCTACGACCTTTGTTTTTAATATACCTTTGAGCTTTTTTTGATGAAAATTCCATTGGAAAAGTTTTAGGTATCGTCGGTTTGGTAAAAAGCGCATCGTCGACAAATTCAAATGAGAATGTAGTATTAAACTTAATGCAACTCGGGATGGTTAACATGGCGCTCACCGTGCCAACGTGCAGTTTGTTTCAACTTGAAGCTCTAATCAACTGTTCTCTAGCCGACTGGATTCAGACACACCATCATGTGTGGTGTGTTGATTTTAATTCTATTTACGCGAACATTAACTGTTACTTGTCTACCATCCCTATGAAAACTAGTCCATTTGTAAAGATGTAATCTGTATGTCTGTTCGTTTTTGTTAGGGTTCCGTACCCAAAGGGTAAAAACGGGACCCTATTACTAAGACTTCAGGGTCCGTCTGTCTGTCCGTCTGTCACCAGGCTGTATCTCATGAACCGTGATAGCTAGACAGTTGAAATGTTCACAGATGATGTATTTCTGTTGCCGCTATAACAACAAATACTAAAAACAGAATAAAATAAATATTTAAGGTGGGCTCCCATACAACAAAAGTGATTATTTTTCCGTTTTTTGCTAGATATTAATAACGGCAACAGGTAGACGCTTGTAATATTCACAGAATGTTTAGTTGCATAATCACTTCAAAAAATAATAATTATTAAATTGAAATAAAATAAATTAAGGGGGGCTCCCATACAACAAACGTGATTTTTTTGCCGTTTTTAGGGTTCCGTACCCAAAGGGTAAAAACGGGACACTATTACTATCCGTCTGTCTGTCTGTCTGTCCGTCTGTCACCAGGCTTTATCTCATGAACCGTGATTGCTAGACAGTTGAAATTTCACAGATTATTTATTTCTATTGTCGCTATAACAAGAAATACTAAAAAGAAAACAAAATTAATATTTAAGTGGGGCTCCCATACAACAAACGTGATTTTTTCTGCCGCTTTTTGCGATAATGGTATACGGAACCCTTCGTCCGCGAGTCCGACTCGCACTTGGCCGGTTTCCTTCTTTACAATTATTTTAATACTTGCAAATGTGTAACCAAAAATACTTCTAGCTAGGGAAGTAAATAAGAAGTGCTTTCGTACATTTTTAATTTAATTATATTTTACTACTCTTCAATACATCAGGTATTGAAGAGTAATTAAATTAAAAAATGTTACAAAGCGTACCCGGTTGAGTTTTATAAACCTGTCTTGTTATTAAATATGACGAGTAATCTGTAAATAGTATTTTAAAACAATGCAACTGGTTTACCATAAACAGGGCGTACGTGTATTCGTTGGATTTTATTGCTTTCATTTTGCCTAAAAATGGGCCAGAGCGTCTGACAAAGCATTTGAGTTAGCAAATGAGATAAGATGGGCTAATAAGATTCCAGGATAATCGAACCCGAGAAATTCAATCACTTTGAAATTTAGAACTAGGTTTGGAATTTCCCTTGAGTGTAGTCTCTATTTTCCCTTTATTTGGCTTTCGTAATGCGTTTAGAAAATTTCAATGCTGCGATGTTACCAAAAAGAAGTAGCTTGTTTCCTCAACCTTTAGGCGTCGTAAGAGGCGGGTAAGAGATAGCATTCTTCGGTCACTTGTTTTTAAGCTTGGTGATAGTATCATTACCTACATAATTTTTGACAATTATTCATATGGTACTTAATCCTATTAAACTTGACGCATTTAATATGTCCCAATAAGATGGATTGTTATGTTATATATTATATACGCAAAAGTTTACAAATACATAACAATCATGTATTTTAGATGTTAATTACCGTTAGACATTGGACTAAACAAGTCTGAATTTATTGAGGCTTCAAGTGCCCTAGTAAAAAAAAAGCGTGTTAAATAGATAAAAATCCAATACTCCCCAAATGTTCAGGCGCCTTCTGAGGGTTTTGCCCCCGTCAACAAAAAGTCCACGGTTTTTACGAATAATGCGAGACAAGTCGTGAAAAGTTGAAATTGCTATTTAAGCAATAAATATTAAACCTCAGTTCTTTTTCATATTGATTTGAAAATACGCACTTTTGAAGTCTATCCGAATGTAAATAAAATATAGGTACCTTGGTAGCATATCGCTGTAGCATCCTGAAGGCTCCTGTAGCAAACATTTCAAATGCTTTTTACGGTTTACCTATTACAAGCAATTTAAGTATCTACATAATTATTAGAATTAATATTTGTTTCGGGATATTTACCATGTATATTTTGTATTTTGTTGAGAGCTCGATATATAATAATAATAATATATAACTAATAATAATAATAATTATTAATGAATAAAAAAATAATAAATAAAAATTAATAAAATAAAAAATAAAAATTAAAAGTAGTAAAGTAGTAGTACTCGTAGTAGTTAAAGTTATTAATTAGAATTAATATTAATTTTATTAAATTAATATTAATTCTAATGATTGTGACCATGTCAGCTTAAAAACTTCTACATAATTATGTTTATGACGCTTGCCTTTGTGTTCATTTACTATGCAAATGGTATTAATAATTAGTTATTCAGTGAATAATATGTTGCAAAGATAAGATGTCGATTGCTTGGTCACAAGATTAATATAATGTTGCGAACGCTTTTCAACTCAACCCGACACCGGGTGGACAAGGCTAGACAAAATCCATGAGCTCCTAAATTCTGAAATCTTGAATTCCTACATTATTAAAACTTCAGGCTGATTGACGATAGCCGTAGACTGTAAAGCTCAGTTTTGGAGGAATTCAGAATAGTAGGTATGTCATACGAAAACTATATTTAATCACTACAAAAAACATACAATTTGGGAAAACGGTTTTATTATTTAATGAAAAACAGAGGAAAATTTTATTTTAGAGCTACTTAAAGTTCAAGCTATCTTCGAATTTAGCTGAAAATAATGTTGTTGTAGGATATAAATACAATTAAATTAATTAATAATAATACATGATTTTAAAATATATATTTTAGTTTATAATTGAACTTTTATTTAAAAAACATTTACGTACCAATCCAAAATGTAGCTCACTGACCAGGAGGTTTTGAAAGTGCGTGCACTAATTTACTTGTATTTATATCTTAAGGGGCATACATTATTTTAGCTTACTTATAATATTATCACATAAAATTTTATAACTTCTAACGACTTACCAATTGGAATTTTATCAGTTTCTTCAGCTTGGCTTCTCACCACATTACTATTATAGTATATAACTAAAATTGTCATTAAAACATATTTGAATATTTTTAAAATAATTTTAAACGCCATAGTTTTAAAAGTTTACGTTTCTTTTTTTAAATTCGAAATCATATTTTCGCGCGCGCACTTATTTTGAAGGTTCGTGCGGCCAGAGGAAGCTAGAGTTCGATTGGGTAAAGTTCTAAGAGCGTCCGTTAGTGCGGGAGCAGCGTCACAACGCGAACGTCGGTGACTAGCGACTGGCTGGGCGGGCGGCGACTACCCGCCCTTCCCGACCCTCCCTCCAGATCGTCCTCTACATTCTCTTTTCTACACGATACGCATGACTTGTTTTATTACTTTTATTTTTCTTTAATAATCTTGCTTAATGGTATATTTCTTTGCTCGATGAAACTTCTTAAATTTCCTTTTCGAATGTTACTCGCGTTAACAATAAGTTTATCCGTATCATTTGGCCACGTAGGCGTCTTGTCCCGGCAATGTTTGGTTTGCTTTGCCGCTGCTGGGAGATAATGGTATTCATTTCCAAATGATTACTTATTCTAAAAAAGTTCTATTACTTAGGTAATGTAATTAAAAAATATATATAATTTTATTTATGGTTATTATGTGAAATGTTTAAAAAACATAATCAGATACAACAACACACTATGTGGCGAAAACGAAATGATTATACATTTATTCTTAAAATGATAGGGACCTTTTAAGGAGAAATTGATAACCACATTCGACAAGGTTACAATGTCGAATGAGGTGTAACAAATCTACAACATCGTTAAAGGTAAGTAAGTAACATTAAATATTATTTGGCCACAGATTAGAAAACAGTGCCTGTTATTGCTTTATAAGTCTTTAACGGCCCCCAATATTCTCGCAAGTTTTAATGTTTTGTTCAGATAAAACATATTATTACAAGCAGCTGCATTATAAGCAGGTTTATATCTGCCGGGTTCCATGTTTATATTTTCTGTTGATGTCCGCAGGGAATGATTCTACGTTTTCTAATACATTTACTCCAAGAGGGTTGATTTTTTTAAATTGCACCAAAAGAGAGACATCGTCTTTGAAAGAATAGACTGAGGTTTTTTAAACTTTGCCCGATTCACTAAAAGTGGTTTACTAACATACCATTTACTGTTGTTTATTACCGACTAGCAACCGATACGCATAGCAAATATAAATAATTGCTATGTATCGTGAAAACCGCTTGCTTGAGTTTGACCATGTTTTATAAAACAGTAATATGATGGGCTGTTTACTGGGTACCTACTTTTTGCAGTTACTAAAATAAAATAAATTTAGGAGTATGTAAGTTTTTAACTGATTTATATTCGGGGAAAATAGAACAGAACCCGTGCAAAGCAAACCAGATGATAGAGTCCAATAATCATCATAGCAAGACCGTTGAACTACAAATCAACTGGGACAAAACGAAAATAATGACTAATCGATAAGAAATACTTATATTCGTACAGTCTCAACCTATGGAATATGTCACAGACTAAACTTACCTTGGACATCTAATTTCAATAAACCAACCTGTACAGAAAAATAAATCGATCGCAGAGTGATGAATAAATGTAACACATACTGGGCTATGACGGCAATTTTCAAAGGTCCCATACTCTCAAAACTGAAAACGAAAGCGATGAACATCTGCCAAACACCGGTTCCTACCTACGCATGCCAGACGTGGTCTCGAACGGAGTTACATGAATATCAAACTGAAAGATAGTCAAAAGTTCACTGATAAGGAAAAACAAAGACGAGACATGCATTAAAACAGGTCCTAACACTGAAATGGAAATGGTCAGGTCATATTCAGAGAGCTACGGATGAAAGAAGGTCACAAATTATTAAAAAATGGTATTCAATATACAAAACAGAAGCAAGGATAGACCATTTAAAAGATGGGGTGACGACATCGTATAAATAGTCAGAAAATTATGGCCCAGACGGGCAAAAGTTAGAGCCACCTGGAACGGTTTGGAGGAGGCTTCCCCGCAAAAGGCGGCCCGTACACCTAACAATACTAACCTTTAAGTATAAAAGTAACATTACTAACAAATAAATAACTAAGTACACAACACATGTAAGGGACAAAACAAAGCTAATAATAATAATATATATAAAAGGAGCGCTTTGGAGTGCGCAAGCCGCGAGTATTTCTCCACACCACATTAATAGCTTAGACCTCGAATACCGCGACTGCCCATACATAAGAAAATAAGGCGCTGGTGTATGCTCTAGACTTGCAGCTATCAAATTGTTTTGAAAGCAGCAACTTGCCATTAATTACTCGATCCTGTAAAGTACTGCAATACAAGCGGCGAGTGGAGAGATAAACTCAGAATCGCACGTTCCAGATAAATGAAAAATGGGTTTATAGAGCATGGGAGTGACCCCGACCAAGGTGTGACTGATACGCGTCTAGCAGATGATGACGCTATATGTTCATTCTGGCGAAATATCTGATCGGTGTCTATCAGTCACACCGAGGGTGACTGGACTCGGGAGGTCGAGCAAGCGTACAATCCGACACCACAAATGGGGGCAATTACCACCAGCCGCCAAGATGTAGCTCGTGCAGTCCATATTTTGGATTAAATAGTTCCAAAGGCGTGCGACCTCGTTTAATAACTCAGTTCTAGTCTGCCATAGAGTCAGTGTCGCTGCCCCAGTTCCTAACGACAAGAATAACTCGCCTATTCCATAGATCAGGTAGTACTGCGGAGCCTTAAAATTATAGACCGATGACATGTTTACTGACGGTCTATAAAGTTCTTACATCCATCCTGAGAGCTAAGATGTATTAAGATATTGATAGTAATCACTACATCATGCCTGCTTCTCAGAATAGGTGTAGGAACGGGTCTCGCGGTACTAAGGGGCTACTTCTTGTAGACATTGCCATTAGCCAACAGGTTCGCCGTTCCTGAAGGGAACTGGCATCATGTTGGATAGACTACATGAAGGCCTATGACTCAGTGCCACATACATGGCTCATGCATCAGTTCGAGTCCACTGCTTTTGCTTAGCTCTAAACACTCTCAGTACACTGCAGGAGGGTTCGGGCCTGGATGATCTGAAGTTCTTTGCCCCCAACAACTTGCAACTGATGAACCTACTGAAGGTAACAGAAATCTTCAGTAACGCCATCAGGATGTAATTTGGTGTGGCACCTTGCTTTATTATGCATGTAAAGCGTGTAAAGCGTTTTCACCCCTTAGTCGCCATTAGTGACCCCGAAAGATATGAAAACGACAGCCATGACGAAAAGTTTTCGTCGGCGCCATCTTGGATTTTGGTTGACACCATAATCGTTATTAGCGACCATGAAAACGACACCCATCCAAAAACCTCGGTAAGAGTTGCTTAGCCTGACCACCCCAGCCGCTCAATGTCATTATTGGCCCATCCAAAAACCAAACCTTGGCATGTGTTGCTTCACAACAACACAACCTGTCCGTCGTAAATTCAGGTTGTAGTCGCATCTGTTGGCGCTCAGCACGCGTTCTGGCTTCTCTGCTATGCCAGAACGTGTTTTGGTCGAATATTGTGAAAGCCACAACTCAAATTCACATTGTGGCCTGTTTAAATTTACCAGAACACGTTGTGGCCAGATTTCAAGGTGCCACAATAAGAAATTCGCGTTGTGGTCGATTGTAAGAAGCCACAACGCGTTTTGAGCAATTTTGCCGCTAAATGAGCCTTTACGATCTTTGAGCCTCATTAATAACTAGAGACCAAAAAGAATCGTTTTCAATATGTCGAGCGAGACGCCCGACACTACTCATCCGAGTGCGAGACCGTCTAGCAGTCTTCTGTCGCCTGCTCGCACGAACGGTACGAACTCGAACTTTAATGGCTCGAGTTAGCTGTGTGACCGTTTCGCGGGACTGCAATGCGTAACCAAGGCAGGAGACACGCTACACTACTTGTACTTAAGTTTTGTATGGAAGTGAGTTTGCGTGCATGACCGCGACGCGCTACCAGAGACCGCTTGCCGGTCTCGCTCACGGACGAGTGGTGTCGTGCGTCGCTTGTATTTTTTTATTTATTGCACTTCTCGCAGGTCAATCCAAGTGATTGGCTAGTGCTTAACCGGGCGATCCTGTGGAGACTAAACTATAGCATCCAGCCAGGCATCGCTTCGCGTGTTTGGCTTTCAATCATATTATGGCCTCATCACGCAATTTTGCACCGCAGCTTTCAACTATCATTAACTTGCTTTTTGTATCCTGTCATGGTCAATAATCTGTAATAAATTAGTACAGTAACCTGTTTAATTGTATTGTATCCAATGCGCAATGGTGCCAATTCCTAGAAGCTTTGAGATGCCATTTGATATTCCTAACTAAGTACTCCGAAATAGTAATACTGAATGTAATTATTTGATACGCTGCGTGTGCATTTAGAGAAAAACATTAAAATATTATTTATCGAGACTAAGATTTTTTTAAAGGATTATTATTGAAATTGTGCCATCAGCGGTAAACGTGAAGAAAAGCAATAGAACCTGAAAATACATCTTGCGGTAAGTATTACGTACTTAGTTCGAATTTTTGTGTATGCAGAAGTACTTTGCATTTAAGTCGTTGTACCCGACGGAAAAGGGTTATTTTAGTTCAAATATTCGTAGCGAGTGTTTCAACAGTGGTATTGACTGGCGATTGAAAGTTCGTGAAGTTCAAATAATACCTTGGTACTGCGGTAACGACACTCTCAAATATGCCTATGTTTATTTAGCATAGTTGGGGTTTTAATAGGATATTTGTAATTTTTAGGCATGTGTCTTTGAGCACTGGCAAAGCGCTTGGAAGTAAGTCTCTGAGATATATTTCGCAAGGATTGATTCTATCTTTTCTAATATTATAATGCTGAAGAGTTTGTTTGTTTGAACGCGCTAATCTCAGGAACTAGGTACTGGTTGGAATCGAAAAATTCGTTTTGTGTTGTATAGCCCATTTATCGAGGAAGGTTATAGGCTATATAACATTACGTTAAGACCAGTAGGAGTGGAGCATAAATGAAAAATTTATGAAAAACGGGAAAGAATATTCCTTTTTGAGAACTTCCGTTGCGTGCGCTGCGTAAGCGGTTTAAGTTACGCAACAATCACGTATGTAGGGTAGGTAGGGTAGGGTAGGTAGTTAGCCAATCGACGGAAGCGAAGCCACGTGGGAAAGCTAGTCAAAAATATTTTATAACACGATTCTATTAGCTTCACCAGAGGCTCTAGACAAGTGACAGTCTATCATCGAAATCGTGGCGATAACGATTGTAAAAATGACAAAAATGAATGGAAATGTCAAACGCTATCGAAATGTCACGTGATCAATCCCTTACTTTTTGGCATTCCGACCATCGCCAACGCTGACATCGAATGTCACTTGTCTAGAACAACTGTTGTCTTCTCTTGAATGTATGTATGTTTGTATGTAACGCAATCTTTGTACTGCACACTTATCAAGCAGTTTACGAGGTTAAATTGACAATACAGACTGTCATTTAACCTCGTGCGAGTAACTAACTCTGAGTTAAGCTTTTTCGTTCTTGTCGGTCTTAGTCGTTCCCATTTCTATGTTCCCATTTTTAGATGGCCAGGATGTTTAGGACTTTTAGTTTAAAAAACTTTTTAACACGTTTTTGTAGCAGATCGAACTAAAACAAATTTTTAATTTATGAATAAAGTAAAACAGACGAGACAATTAACATGATTGTAAAAAAACCGGCCAAGTGTGAGTCGGCCTCGCGCACGAAGGGTTCCGTACCATTATCGCAATAAACGGCAAAAAATCACGTTTGTTGTATGGGAGCCCCACTTAAATATTTATTTTACTCTGTTTTTAGTATTTGTTGTTATAACGGCAACAGAAATACATCGAACCATGATAGCACGGTTCATAAGATACAGCCTGGTGACAGATGGTCAGACAGACAGACAGACGAACCGCGCAATCTTAGTAATAGGGTCCCGTTTTTAACCTTTGGGTACAGACCAGTAAAAAAACTATAATTTATTGCCTACAAGCTAACCCTAGCTAGCAATGGATTAGCTTGTAATGGTTCATTTATTTATTATAATAGTTGTAAGACCTGCACCCTTATTGCGTAGGTATCTGTTTCAACAGCACAGAGAACACTCCATCCCTTACATTTCGGTAACCCAACAATATGCATTGTTAGTGTTTTACGCTGCCGAGTAGACGGAGATTTTGAATATAATTATGAAATGAAACAATGGATGCAAAGGAAACAATCCGTACCCAACTCTTTGAAGGGTGCAGGTGCTTTTTCATGATTTTGGTCTCTTGGAAGTTTGTGAGAATTTTACCACTCATGAAAACCTACCTTACCTTAATAATACTTTTCACAATTCTGGTCTCCTAGTACTTTGTGTTACTTTTTAATATTTCTTAATACTTTGCTCAACAGCAGGAATTTTTCCTGTATCGTGGGTGCATTTTTAAATATTTAAAATCATATACACAAACACCCAGACCCCAGCACAACTTTATGCGCGTAACCATGTCGTCACTTGTTTTCGCAGCGTACGTTGACATTGTGCTTCTTTACCGCTCATTTTTTCAGCCCGTCTCCGAGCTTTTGCTTCCTGTACAGTAATGTGTAAGCGATTTATCGGGATAAAAGATTCCTATATTTTTACAGATTTTTAATCGTAACACACATTACATCACCTCTGTGTTCCCCAAAAGGTTAAGCAGATGTGCGCCTATATAGAAAGTACCTTCACCCACCCAAACACAAAACTACGAATTGACGCGATGCGAATTCGCAACGCAGAAAACGACACGAATTGCTGCGATGCGATTTTATGCGGCAAGGCGTCTCCCTTCCACGATTCGGGTGTCCATTCCCTCAACAATAGTTAAACGTACCGAACGTATTTTGTACTAGGTTGCGGCATGGATCATACAAAGCACTGCTGTTATTGATCAGAAGATATAGAAAAAAATCAATGGATTTTGGGTTCATCCATTTATTACCATTATGAACGCCGATGGCAACTATTTTTGTAAAAAATATGAAGCTGTAAAACCAGTTTTTTATTTGGATTATTTAAGGATGAGCATATCTTCATTTGAAGAGCTTTTAAGTATTTTTTATTTTTTTATCTTTTATAGGCTTGCGCTTGACCACTATCTCACCTGATGGTAAGCGATGATGTGGTCCACGATGGAGCACGCTTGCCTAGAAGTAACCTATTCACTCTTGATTTAAAGACCCCTAGATTGTAGCTATCGGGAAACACAGACTCCGGCAGGGAATTCCACTCCTTAGCTGTACGCACAATAAAAGTATTCTCAAAACGCTTAGTGCGTATGCGTGGGATGTCCACCATGTACCGATGGCGCATCGCCGTACGTCTGGTAGTCCGATGATGAATATAATGATGTATATCATCATATTTACAGAAACGATCATACAAGGGCATAATTCCTGGTATGTCTCTGGAAATGTTGGGCCCCACTATAAGGTAAGATAAAACAAATATTTGTTTACTTTTTAATTACCCTTTATTGAACAAAATATGTGATATGATGATTAACGCTGTCTCAGACTGGACTAAAAGTGGCGTCAACAAGTGTGACGTAACACTGCAAAACTGTGCGATGCGAATCAATTCGCAAGTTCTTGCGATGCGTCGTTCAAGCTCGTAGATTTTAATTTTAACGATGCGCCGTCGCACCGCAGTTTTGTGTTTGGGCCCTAATTCCCATGTAATCCAATGATTTAAATAGGCGAAAATAAAAATACATATGTGTGCATTTCATCCAAATCCTTTCAGCTGTTTTTGCGTGATTGAAACACAAACATACACCCGTGTGAGAAAAACAAACTTAAGTACCAACAATCTTATTATATTTGGCAAACTTACTGCTAGTTTCAAAGCATACTTCATTGTTATATTAAAATTAAGGTTACTTAAAAGTTTCCACATACATTACAAAATATTTATGAAATTAGTAGCATTACGCATTTTCCATTTATTTCATCGCTGGCACAGTTTTTATTTATCTCTGGACCCAATTCTGTATCCACGCAAACGAAGATGTGGGGTGGAAGCTAGTATCACTATATTTTTAATGTGAACCACTACAAGATGTAACGAAATAACGTGGTCTGTCGAAAAATATGTCATAATTGCTATGAAACATGCGTCTGCCGCCTTAAACAGTGCACCCACTCTCTAGAAATTATCACGCTTTTCCGGACCGCGATGCTTGCCAAATATCTGGCCATAAATTATTGCTGTTTGACGCATTACGGCAAAATCTATTACAACTCGATATTTAGGTACATTATTGTGTTAAATTATATTGGAAATTGTTTATGAGAGGTGATACGAGTGTTTTGCACTTTGAACTACTTCGATAAATGACTAAAATGGATACAGGTGTATTGAGACAGCGAGTTTGGGCCCACTTGCGCCAAAAACTTAAAGTGAGACTGAGAGTTAGTTACTAACACGAGGTTAAATTATATATATGTCATACCCAGGGTGGCGCAAGCGGGCCTTAGTACACACGAATTTTATTTGATGTATTGTTATCCTGCCGTTTTCTTTTTTACGTTTTTAGCTCTGTACGGCTTGCCGCTTTTCCACCATTTTCTACTTTGTTCGGTGACATTTTACGGATCGATAGACGACAATACCTACCACACAAGCTACAGAGAGGAGACAGAGAGAGGACACTTAATAAAATATTCTAAACAGTAGTTACCTTACCCAAAGTTTAGTGTTATGTCAGTTTAGTTTAGTGAAAGTGCTCCTGTTTTAAAGACATTGTGTTGTGTATATTAATAGGACAATGTTTAATAATAATTTTATTTTAAAATTATGAGTATTCTATACCTATGTGAACAACCGATTTGTATTCGCACAGGACACCATAAGTTGAAGTAAATATTTTTTATTTTTTTTTATTTTCTTTAGGCTCGCGTTTGATCACTATCTCGCCTGATTTTAAGCGATGATGCGGTCTACGGAGAAGCACGCTTACCTAGAAGAAACCTATTCACTCTTGACTTAAAGACCCCAAGGTTGTTGCTATCAGGGAACAAAGACTCCGGAAGGGAGTTCCACTCCTTAGCTGTACGCACAATGAAAGTATTAGCAAAACGCTTTGGGCGTATGGCATGGATGTCCACCATGTACCGATGGCGCATGGCCGTACGTCTTGTAGTCCGATGATGGAAAGGGCTAGGTGGAATCAAATTGTGCAGTTCCGTCGCACACTCCCCAAAATGTAACCGATTAAAACCGACAGGCTGGCAACTCGGCGTCGATGTTCGAGGCTCTGGAGCTTTGAGGCGACCAGAGCATCGTTGCCAAGAAGCGTTTTGGCCCGTCTGTCAATCGACTCAAGTGCATCAAGCTGGTATTTGGCTGATCCATCCCAGAGGTGAGAGCAGTACTCCATGCAAGACCGAAATTGCGCTTTATACAAGTTGAGCAGCAGTTCAGCCGTGAAATACCGTCTCACCTTTGCAAGAATCCCCAACTTTTTTGCAGCTAACTGAGCTTTCGCCTCAATGAATGGACCGAAGTTGAGGGTCGATGTCAACGATGAATTCATTAAGCAGTTGAGAGGTATTTTAAAACTATCCTTGTAGTTGTTATTGCTCTTTTAGTTCACTAGTATTATTATTTTATAGTAGTTACTGGTATGTTTATTTTATACTGTATATTCATCCTACTATCCTACTATTATTATAAACGTGAAAGTTTGTGAGGATGGATGGATGTTTGTTACTCTTTCACGCAAAATCTACTAAACGGATTTTCATGATATTATTATTTATAATATATTTTGGCTTTTTTTTGTTTTTTGTTATTGGGAGAAGTACTAATACCATGGGGGCGGAGCCGCGGGCGGGAGCTAGTGGATACATAAAATCACGCCTTATTCGCATGGAGTTAAGTAAAAATTACAGAAGCCACATACTACGAGCCTTACATACTCCTTTTTTTATTACATCACGTTCATAAATTATACAAGCACTATGTTTTACTGTTTATATGTATCAAATTCCCTCAATGTTGTTCTTTATTCTGAGGAACTTCTTTCTGGGCATAGCCGTCGATGCCTACCTCCGTAAGTCCTAAATAAATCCGACTCTGATCTGTAGGATGTATTGCCACTGGAGAAACATTTCCTACAGAACATAGAGATGATATTCCTCTTCTATATATCCGCTTCTTCCTTCGCTTCGCATGCTTATCCAAGCATGAGAAGCAAAGGAAGAAGCGGATATATGTAACACTCACCAATTATTGGAATTCTTAATTTGCCTTGCCTTTTTCAGCTCTGAAAAAAACAGGCTTTTCGGTAGCGAGTTTTTGTACACGACTAATAATGGACCAGAGAAATGTGCGCGAATATGTGCTTATTAGTGCTATTGCTTATTTTGATGTACGACAACTATTACTCGTACAGCAGAGCACCTAAAATTTTCCTCGTACAACTTTGGTGGAAAGAATCACACCATTTCATAGCTCCACTAGGTGGAAACGCACTCTAAGTCGAATGAAGCAAAGAAAATTAGTTCAGAAGGGCTCAGATACAAAAGACTACAAACAGTATAAAAATCGTTTTTTTTTCTCGGAAATCTGGGTCTTTGGTAACTGTTGGTTTTCGTTTCTCGACACTGACTGCCGAATCGAAACCTATTTTTAGCTTTGTAATGTTTTACTTACTTTGGCAGTCGGTTTATTTATTCAGTTAAAATGTTTTTATTGTTCTCGTTTAATTTTGGGAAGTACCTTTTTGTATTTTCTGCTAACGTGGGGAAACCTTCAAAAGGCGCCTGTATTTTTGGGGAAAATACCAGGGAGTGTCGGATTTTTACCTCACTAATACCACCCCGGTGATCACTATCAGCACGCTGAACATTACGGCCCCGTGACCTCTCAAAAGATCACCCCGGATCCCCCTAAGTGCAACGCGTGTTACGGCATATCCCTAAGGAGCCTAAAATCACCTCCCCTGAGCCTCGCTGCGCACGGCAGCACGTGATTACTGTGCCACCGACTTTCCTGGAGTCAGTTGGAGGGCACACATAGTCCCCAATCTGAGCGTCCGCTATCCAGGAGTATCGGCGTTTTAGGTAAAGAGGCGGTTGCCTCTCCGAAATCTTCTTCAGAGAGACAAAAAATTCCGAGTGGAATTGGCTCTCTCTCGATTCCGCTTCGCCTTCCTCCTCATTCAGCGGCCTCCTTCTGGACCATGACGGTCATACAGAAGGAGGCCATTTCCCTCTCGTCTCTCGTTTTCTGTCTCTGCCAGAATGGCCCTCACAACTGCTGACAAAGACAGGTCTCGCCCGATCCTGGCGACCGAAACCTGCCGCGCAGAGGCTCACGTAGCGCACTTTTCAAATGTCTGCTGTGGCTCTCCACAAGCTCGCCTCCACAGTGGTGGCAATTTGCCGTGCTCAGTACCTGAGTGAGCCTGTAAGTGATGCACTACTCTCTTTTCAGCCAGGCTTCGATGTGCGGCAGGACGTCTTTCACAACGGGATAGTGCGAAAATTGCGGCTGCTTTAGACGTGGTGTTTCCCGAGTGTTCCTCCAAGCTCTGGAGTGAGCACTGAATTTCCACCAAACCCAAGACGAGTACCGGACGGGGTGAACATATATATCGAATGCAGTTCGCAATCCCGCCTAGATGCCCTAGACAAGACGTGTCATTCGATGTCAGCGATGGCGATGATCGACATGCCAAAATGTAAGGGATTGATCACGTGACATTTTGATAGCGTTTGACAATTTCATACATTTTTGTCATTTTTCCGATCGCTTTCGCCACGCTTTCAATCATAGAACGTCACTTGTCTCGTCTAGGGCCTTAAGTATCTTTCAAATTCGACGAGTGAAATGTTGGGAGAGACGTAGCAGCCCACTACGGCCACAGATCTCCATTCCACGGCAACAAAACCATAGACCCCCATCCAATAAGGACCAGTGAACATGACCACTACCAGCCTCCGCTTCCGCTTCTAGATCCTGTAGCCGTTTACTGGAGGCAGAGTCTATTAGATTCAGTCTATGGTGTCTCGGAACCAGCGAAGATGGTCCCGAAGCCAGCTCCACGCTTCTTGCGTGCAGTGTATTTTTTGCCACCCAGCCGGTGACCCGCTGGCTGGTCGGTGACGTGCACTCTCTCGCTTTTCGAATTCCCCCACAAGCATAGCACAGGGTGCTCCGAGGCACGGCACTAGTGCACTGGGAGCGGACGTTCCCTGGCTCGAGGCACATCATACGATGCGCCCCCAAAAGATGAACCTGACAAACGTCTAGCCCGTGCATGCGCTTATCTGCCTCCAGTTTATTATTGCCGCCAGTGGGTCCCAGACCCAGACGTGCCCCAGGGAAGCATGTGGACGACAGATTTCACCCACTTTTACGTCTCCGTAGGAACAGCCTCTTACCTCCGCAATAGCTGCTGCTACGTCCTTAGGTGTTACGGCATCATCAAGGACCATTATATTCCTCTTAGTTTGCAGGACGTGAAATTTTGACACGAAACCCAACGTCATTACTTCACCGAGTTTGGCAACTAATCCCTCCCTGTCCAACACCGTAATGGCTGCCGTGGTGGGAACTCTGGGCAGTTGTATTTTCTGCTTTTTCCCCTTCTTAGGGATTTAATACACGAACAAGGCAGGTGGAGCATTGGACTTTGGGCCGGGTTGAAGAGTCTTATGGGCTAGTCTACAGTCATCGCTAAGTGTTCTTATGTTCCAAAAAACAAATCGTGTTCGTGTTTTAAAGCCAAAAGTCGTCAGTAATTGATTGGTCCGGTTTCTATCTATTTTTGTTCCGTTAATCTGTCATTGTAGGGCAAGCGAGTGATTAGCCCACTGTGCCATAATCCGCTAGCGGGGCTGCCGCTTCAGAGCCTACGGATTAGCTTGGTGTTTTTTTGGGTATCCTCCGTAGTCAGTCTATTCTGTTTTGAGGTGCAGAATATTCACCCTTCGCACTGTATCTTTTATCTCAGCTGCAACTCTCGGTGGCGGAATCGTAGTGGCAGACACGCGGCGGCGCGGTTTCAGCAGGTCCCAGAGAGAACGACGGGGAAGAGAATGCCTCGGACTGGCTAGGGCTTTGTTTTATACGGTACTCCACCACGAGTACAGCAGAAGGTAATTTAACACTTTATAGGTAATGCTGTTCTCAACAACAGCGATGCCCACCAAACATACCCAGCTTCTCCACGACTAGGATAATACTAAATTTAAATGTAGGTGACATTTTCACAGTCGATAAAATCAATGTTGCATATGAGCATAATTAACTCATCCCAACTGCTGCGCACTTTACTGAGCTTGGGTCGACGTGCACATGGCCGGTTTTTCAACGACTTTACTAAATACCTTTAAGGTCTATCCAAACATATTAGGGCCATGCCCGGGCCCATGCACGGACGTGTGTGAACGAGTTCATATAAAATGCACCCAACGTTTATATTGCATTTCCTAAAATTCTGCGAAAATTATAAGGCAAAAATGCGCAGTGGTTCTTTTACTTTTGGCAACAATAAAATTCAAACCAATTGTATTAGAGCTGTGATTCTTCTGTGAGTGTGTAAAACAACTCAAATACTAACAAAAATACATATGCTAATCCCTAAAATGTTTGTATAATTTAAGAAAATGCAATAAAAATGTGTAATATCATGTTTATAGATTGACTTTTGTGGCTATCGATATATAATAATATGTACTACGCACAAGATTTGGCGATCCGAACACTCACTCTGTACGACCTTACTTTACATTACAATGACTTCCAGGGCGCTTACGACGTCTTGATCGCGAGAAAACTAAGCGCTGCATGTTTTAATAGTTTGATTAGCAGCGAACTTTAGTTCTAACTCACTAGCATTTGAAAAATTTGTTCTTGTGAATGTTCTTGTCTTCCGGTAGAATGTATGTCAATATTTGTGGCTCAATACAATTTTTTTTAGATTGCCGTAAAAATAACATTAAATGTATGAATGAGACCTAGATCCAAAATTATGTGGATATCGTAATAATTAAGTAAGGTACCTACTAACATTGCTCAGTCTTTGAGGGTGTGGTGATTGCAGCCTTTATGTGGAGTGTTTCTATTGATAAAATTAGATGCTTTTACGGCCTTAGTTTTATTTATACAAGTCCGCACAGATAGTATAAAAAAGCTTTTTGGTCAAGGTTTAGTAGCTTCAGTTATTTATGAAAATAACATCATCAGTAGTCTGTAAATTGGTTCAATCCATACAATTTCATATTAATTTATATTTTTGTTTATTTTCCTACCATGTGGCGTTTTACTCACCACTTGATTATGGGTTAACATAAACAAAGTTGTTTAACTTTTAAATTGAAATTATGATCACAGAGTGAAAGTTTTCGGGACCAGTGCCCATCCGCCCATCCTGGCGTCTTTCTGAGGTAGTGATTTATTCACCTAACCTTAATTTCTAATTCCATAACTTTATTATTTGCTTTATGGAAACTGTTACTTTTAGTTTTAAATACATTTTCGTTTTAATTATAGTTTAAAATAAAAATCCTTTTTACATAAATATATAACCGACTGCCAAAAAAAGACACTAGAAAGTGAAAAATAACTTCAATTTCGGCAGTCAGTGTTCCTGTTTTCGTTGCTGAATTTTTTGAGACCGACTACCGAAATTGACGTTATTTTTCACTTTGAAGTATTTTTTTTTGGAAGTTGGTTGTATTTTTTGTGAAAAAGTGTGTTATTTTTCACTTTTGTAATATATAATAAAATGGAGAAGTTCTATAGTAATGTACCTGTAACGCCCACAGTGACGCCAGAATAGATTACCCGAATAACATGTAACTTGAACATAACCGGTGGCATGAGAGTGTACCAGGGTGAACTGAATACATTCGTGTACCCGTTTAGAGCATACTGGCGTGATGGTATTTTATGAAATGGTGTAGACAATAAACAGACATGCGATTACAGCAGTCTCGAGAGATTTGCCGTCATTTATTGAAGAGTTCTGTTGCATATCTCCAAAGATCTTCATCAGAATTTTATCAAATTAAATTGGGACCATTTCGGAATAAACTTCTTTCGAACAAAGCAATTTTGCAAATCCGTTTATACATGATGGTGTTATGCCCAAACATACATAAGAAAATAATAAAAATAAAAAATAAACATCCGAATTGAGAACTTCCTCCTTTTTGGGAAGTCGGTCAAATAAATATTGGACTCTTTCGATAAAAGTATTTTCACCAACGAAAGCGTCCAATAATTATTGTGTATACCTAATTATTTAAAGAGAATTTGTCATACTCGTTCATGGAGTTACCTTGCCAAATTCTCTCTTCCACAATTAGGCTGCTGGTCTGTTTAGGAGTGTTTGCAGCGATGCCAAGATGACTGACAAGAAGACTGACGGCGATATATTCAAGTGCTGAGATGCCTTTATGAAAATGCTACAATGACCATCCAAGTTTATGACGAGCAAACTGAACACATCTTGCTACGTCGAGAGGTGAGACAAGGGAATGTAATTTCTCCTAAATTGTTCTCAACGCTTTGGAGGGTCTGTTTAAGACGCTGCGCTGTACTGGGAAGGACGGGGCATTAACATTCAAGGCAAGTACATCTCACACTTGAGATTTGCAGATGACATCGACTTAAAGGCTGAGTTGCTGCGTGACTTGCAGCAGATTCTGTACGGCCTAGCTGTCTCTTTTACACGCGTCGGTTTCCAGATATATTTGGACAAAACTGAGGTTATGTTCAACTGACACGCCACTCCGAGACCGATTGTTGTCAATAGTTGATCTTCCAAGGTTGAACAAGAATACGTTTACCTCGGGCAAACTCTGCAGTTTGGTAAAAACAACTTTGAGACGGAGGCTAGCAGAAGAATACAGCTGGACTGGGAATCGTTTGGGAAACTGCTTCGAGTTTTCTCGTCGTGTATTCCACAGAGCCTAAAGACGGTCTTCGATCAGTGCCTCCTACCCGTTATGACTTACGGAGCCGAGACGTGGACAGTCACGGTACGGCTGATCCATCAGCTTAAGGTCGCTCAGCGAGCTTTGGAAAAGGCTATGCTTGAGGTCTCTCTGAGGGATTGAATCCGGAACGAGGTGAAACAGCAGAGAATCAATGTCGCCGCCATAGCTTAGAGGATAAGCAAGTTGATGTGGCAATGGACCGGCCATATTAGCCGTAGGACCGATGACAGATGATCTGGAGCTGAATATATTATCTTTAAATTAAAACAATGATATCTTCACATCTGTGATGTACATTAAAAAGGTGCCTCAAAAGCACTGTTATTTGTAGAAAAATGTAAGAGCGTCCTTAAGCTGTGTCGTGACTTGAGATCGTATGAAACTCACCACAAAGGTTAGGCTGGGGTCACACACAGGTGCATCAGGCAAATATAGTGATCTATACGTTCTTTTATACGATCAACAGACCACAAAACAGTTATGCAGGCCTCAGGCATTGAGATATCAAACTATGATCCAGTCAGTTTCATTGATAACACAATCCGCGTAATTAATTGCCTGCAAGGCTACAAGCTAACAAACCGAGTTCAATTATGTTTTCGTATCGAAAATAATTGAAACTCGAAAGCCTTCAACATAATTTTCTTTCTCGCCGTTATAAGCAAAAACAAGATTATTCAGCTGCATTGGAAAAAACAACATTATTTTTATTATTACCTTTGGTAAGTAGCTTTGTGGCCGCAGGAATCCTTGCCAGCTCAAACAAGCTCATGATGTCCTTTTTATTTGTTTGCATAACAAAAGATGAAACAAGTTGTTTATAATAAGATCTTAAATTGCCATTAGGCAGTTTTGGCTCAGTCTGTTATGATTGACTCAAGATTAGCAGTTAAACTACCGTTGGATCTAACCATTTTCAAAATGAAAATCAAAGTATTTATTTCAATTATACAACAATTACAACTTTTTTACTTTTGAATTGTCAAAAAGTCGGTCAGAAAGATGAAGCTAATTGCATATTTGATAGCAGATGATGTTTTGCGATGAATAACGTGCTGGTAGTTTCGCGGCTGCATAGTCATGGTGGCATTGCCGTGGCGGCGCAGTTCGTGTCAGCAGTGTCGCGGCAGCAGTGTCGAAGTGGCAGTGTCGTGGCGGCAGAGTCATGGTGGTGGCAGTGTCACGAAGCCGCTCAACAGGCTCAGACAAAAACATTTCTGTTGCTTTAACGCTAGACGCTATGGTAAAAAATTATGGCATTGACATTACCTTCGGAAAGGACAAGTAATGTCAAGCGCCACTGCGATCAAAGTGTTTTGAGTCGAACGCGTAAGCGACGCGTATAAAAGCGCCGCCTTGAGACGTCCTTGCCGTAAATTTCCAGTGTTGCCGCTCACGTTCGGTTCCGTAGTGTGTGTGGAAAGTATTTTGTTTAGGCCCTGCTCAGAACCGAAGCTTTAGATTGCCTAAGATCAGATTGTAGGAAGATTGTACTTGGTACATTTAATGGTCAAACGCGAGCACATAGACAAGAAAAAAATTACCGCTAGTATTTTTTTTGCGCTGCGCGCAGGTCCTAATAGTTAATTTAATTTCTACTTGTTCAATAAAATCCTAGTTAGTAGAATTACAAGAGAACAAACTGTTTAAATTTTACAACTATGTAATTATCGGTAACCTTACTATGCAATTAATTCTCTCATTGTGAGATCCACAAAACAACTCATTCCTATAACTTTATTATGCAATCAAATTAATTTTGTAAAACTTTTTAAGTGATAGCTAATCCATACCATGATAAACATTAATTTGAAACATATGTCATGGGGGTCCATAAAAAGTAAATTGTCCGCACTAAAAGAACCGTGGATTGCCATACAAATCAAAAATGTATGCACAATTTCAGCTCAATTAGCTGGGGACAACTGTTTTGAAATTTACTTGCAAGATTTGACTTATACATATTTACAAACTAACAAGACAAGTTACACAAAATCTTGTAAAAAAAATTGGACTAATTATCATAAAGCTATGTAAATTAAACAAAAAAACTAATTTAGAATACAGTTTGGGATCCAATGTAGCAGCTGTGTCATTCTTGAAATTTGATTTCAATTAAGGAATCAAGAGCCAAAAGTTTTATCAAAACGGAATATCATTCGTGGTTCTGCCCGTGCATACTTCAATATTAAATACATTCTTAAGGTCAGAAATAATTTGAATCTCTTTTGCTTTTCCTAAGTTACAAGCAGTTGGAAAACCGTTTGTAATTAATAGATGCAAGTTATAATAGAAACCGAACATAACAAAAAAATTGAAAAATAAAACCGCCTCAGCAGTGAAGATTAAAAATATTTTTCTCATCATCTTAATAAGACGAAGTTGCGCTTTCAGAACTTTGTTTCTTGCTTTAAAAGTTATTTTAGTGCGGATGTGATTTTTTAACTTTGTCGTCAAGTAGCTGTTAATCCTGGGTAATGAAACGAGATGATTAAGGTTTTTGAATCGAGTATTTGAAAACCTGTTTGCTAATACTGAATGTTAATACTCTACTACTTTACTACTTTACTCTAATACTTCTGTTAGAATATGTTTCTCCTCCTTTTTTGAAGATGCCCAATAATAACTTGCTCTCCATCTATGTAAAATAAACACTCTCTTTTTATACCCATGCTACTGGAAAGCATATGTTCGAAATAAGTGCTACTGTGTCCTAGATTTTAAAGAAAGAAAGAAAGAAAAAGAAAGAAAACATTTTTATTTGTGACCCGCACAGGAGACACGAGATAAGAAAAACACAAACAATAATAAAAAAATAAAAATAAATAAACCCGTGCGAGACCAAAAAGGCTCCTATCTCAGCATGTGCAACGATAATAAAAAGAAAAAAAGCAGCAGAAGCGTATGATGTCACACTGAGTTGGGTAGAAAACATCTAAAAGTCAATACATTCAAACCGTAGCAGGGATTATCGGTGTTGCAGTGCGTCTGGCTTGTTCGCGGATGCGCACAGAAACTTTTTTCACGTTATCATGCGAAAAAGAGCACCTAAAAACTCCAGAGCATTTTGGAGGTTGTGCACTAGACAAGTACAGACAATTTCTGAGTGATTTTACAACCCTATTGTAATGCATTAGGTAAAAAGTAACCCTTGTCTTAATTAACAGACATTTGCAAAAAACGGCTTGTCTGTCCTATAGGGCAGGGCAAAAACCATAAGGCACGAGCATTGATTATCACCTTTGCTCAAGGTGGGATGGCAATTTCAAACTTAATATAAACTATCCAGGTTTTCTCACGGTATTTTTCTTTACTGATGCCAGCGTTATCCAAGATAAACATTCAAAGTACATTTGAATTCACATTGGTATTCGCCCGGCTTTGAATCCACGACCGCAACACGGCAGACGAGGTCTTATTCTCTGGACCACCACTTTTATTAAATAAAACAAAAAGTATTATAAATTAGTGGTTTCTTTAAGTGCATTAACAAATGATCAGACGCGTAAAATTTCGTTTCGCTGTTTATCAGAATAAACAATAACATTAAGAATAAATAAAGATAAACAATTATTTTGACGTAACATTCATTTGTATGATCTCGTGTACTATGAATGTTTTCTGTATATTTTTGCACGATGGGAGCCTGAGATTTTTATGTTTGGAGCTTATAGCCTAATAATTATGTGGTGCATGGACTTCATATTTTTTTATAACCTGGGTACATTTGGTGAGGTGGGTAAACAGTGTGAGTACCTAGCCTAAAATGAGAATATGTATTCTGGAATATGTATTCTTTAGAGGTACTCACACAGTTTCAGCGACAGATGACTGTATTTCAACGAAATCTTTGTTCTGATGCTTTGAGTGAGCTTTCATCATGTATTATGCTAATTTATTATTTATCTAGATGCGATCGTAGCACTTGGAACTACGCCGTAGCATGACTAGACCGTAACAAGTTTAGAGCTCTTCTTAGCATTGGCACTAATGCCTGGTTCACATAGAGTGATCTGCTGTCTAGACAATAGACAGCTGCTCGACTTGCCTTGGCTTTATCATTATGAGAGTAGCAGCCCAAGGCCTCGGGAGTTGCACACGCCAATCTACAGGATCCTCTCGTGACTGACTGGTGAGCTACTGCCGAACGCGTCTGAACAATGTGAGTGACGTGCGAGTGATGGGAAGATTGGCTTGCCGGCTATCGAAATAAAAAGAATATGTTACTCGGACGCAAGCCCAGTAGTGCTATTTTGTATACATTTCACCGTGAAAAGATAGATGAACTGAACCTGCAATGACCTGTCAATTCATAGCATTAAAAGGAATGACAATTCACTTCAAGCTTTCTTAACTTAATTTTCACGGTGAGATGTATATTGAATAGACCGCCTGTTCAACTCACAAGGGCGAGTAACTCGTAAGCTACTGTACAGCAACACACACAGTGTCGACGTATTAAGTTGCACACAGTGCGTGTTGCTGCACAGCAGCTACTCGGTGAGTCAACTCGCAAGCCAGCACGCACTGTGAAAACTAGGAATAAGATCAGAATCTTCTGTGGCGCACGTAAAGTCGATTTTGTTAATAAACTACTAGCATATACAGGATGGCCAAAAAGTCGTGGATCAAAGGCAACTAGGGGTTAGATGGGGTCATCAGCTGCAATAAATTGTTCTGCGACAGGTCCTTAAGGTCAACCCCTGCAGAGTTATAATTTATTTTGTGGTTTTATGAGAAAATTGACTTTTCTTACTAATTCTTATAAAAAATCGAAAATATCTAGTACATGTATCTTTTTTATAATTTTCACTAGATTGGTACTGGTGATAACGCAAGGGCGTTAGACATGCTATTTATGGTTGTTTATTGGGTGTGTTGAAGATAATATTAAGATTTACGAAAAAAAAATTTCTCTTATCATAACTCTTTATTTACTTCGGACACCACTGTCAAAAAAAATACTCTACCGAAAAGTGACCCTGTATTACAAGTTTTGGCGCGTTAAATAGGGATTCTGAAAAAGTATAACACATGGCCATGAGTGGCTCTAATATCTTTCTAGGACGAAAATACAAAATAACGATTGTGAACAATACAAAATAAATTAAACACAAAATAAATTACAACTCTGCAGGGGTTGTTAAGGACCTCCCGAAGAACAATTTTTTCCAGCTTTGACCCACGACTTTTTGGCCACCCTGTATAGTTAAAGACGCCGCTTAAAATTTTTGTCGCACCTTTGTTACAGTGTAGAATTCTTCGGGCTAGTGGATCAAAGTAATAGGGCATTAAGCCCACACACTTCCTGACCAATCACGTTAATGTATGGTATGGCCAAATATTAGGGCTGCGCTAACCAGCAGGAAGCTAGTAATATTTTATGTTATTACTTTCTTCTACATATAATATGATTTACGTTAGTCATAGTTCATAGTAGATACAATCAAATTTTAAAGATACCAAAAAAACGTACGAGATTTTCACGAACTCCTTTTCTGTAATTCATTTTACGTAATGTATTTAACCAATCTGGCAACCCTGCAGGTACAAAGGATAATGTACCGTCCGTTTGTTTAGACCACTATGCGTGATACGCAAGCAAAAATGTTATTATGAATACAAAAAAAAAGAACACCAACTGCGGGGTCGTGAATCACTAATAAAGTATTCATTATAATGTTTTTATACGTGTGTTATGGTTTTAGGAGCTCTTCTGAAAATCAAATACTCATCAAATATTGGTTAAAGTTTTAGGAATCGGAAGTAATAAATGCGAAAAACCGGCAAAGAGTGAGTCGGATTCGCTCACCAAAAATACTAGGCGGTTTACACACGGCACCGCGCACCGCCGCGGACGTGGAAGGGAGAGCACCGCTCGACCCGCGCGGTCGGGCGGTGTACGTGTTTTAGGCAACGGATTTATTAGAGGCCAATGCGTCATGAGATCCGCTTCACCACCTACCGCGGCGGTGCGCGGTGCCGTGTGTAAACCGCCTAAAACCCATCAAAACAAGGGAGGGTACTGAATTTTTGCTTTTTTTAAATAAAGCCTTTTTTTTAGGAAACGGACACCATTCCTTTCGAACAATTTATCATCTTATTAATAACTTATCTTTACTAATCCTACTACTAATATAAACGTGAAAGTTTGTGAGGATGGACGGATTTTGATCAAACTTTACATAAATATAGCTTATACATCAGAATAACACATGCTATAATTTATAAAGATATTGGGCGAAGTACTAGGTAATAAAACGTGGGCGGAGCCGCGGGTGGCAGCTAGTATTATGATTGCGAAAGTTCAGATGTATGTGAGTTACTCAATCACGCCAAAACGGCTGGACAGATCTGGATGAAATTTTATAACAAAGTTAGATTATTGTTTGAAATAGCAAAAAGAAAGAAATACCCTTATAGGATCACTTCGTTGTCTGTCTGTCAAGATCTTTTTTGCAGTATTTGATCTTTGTTGAAATTAATATCAAATACTCAGGTCTGTATAACCTTAGTAACGCGATAGTCGGTTTCATCATCAGTCTTAAGAGTTCTCACAACCCCTAACGAGAACAACTCTCAAAGAACCACGAATGAAAGCCCGGTACCAACGGCTTAATGTACTTTCTGAAATAAGGAGGGTCCTCGCTATGTAAATATAACCAACCATGGATCGACCTGCTGCAAATCTTTATCCGTGCGAGCGATAGTTCTTTCTGTGGTTTAAGAAAAATAAAAAAGAAAGCAAAAGTGTTTAACCGTCACAAAACGTCATACAATAGGTATAATTACATGCTTATGCTAAATCCTTTACAATAGTATAAATGTACTTAAATTAAGTTAGTAAAGGCGATACATAAATAAAACAATAATAATATATACTATCTACATTTTGTATAAAACAGAAAATAATATTATAAATATATAAAAAGATGCCAGGCAGATGCATGACGTGAAAAAGAAAAAGAATAAGAAAAATTAGATTAAGCTCCAAAGAGGAGGAGGTAAAAGCATAATTAAGGTCTATCCACACATATCAGGGCCGTGCCCGGGACGTGGACGGACCGTGCCCCGTCACGTGCTCAAAAAATATCGGTGTGCACATTTTATATGAATTCGTTCACTCACGTCCGTGCAGGGGCTAGTGACGGAGCTTAAGTGCCTGGGCCGACGCCGTGACGTGCACGGGTTTGCCGATATTTTCCCTGCACGTTGTCGATATTTTCTTTAAAAAATATGAATGACGATTTGTTAATAGAGGCAGAACGCATATATAGAGTTTTATACGTCTTGTACCTCTTCCATTTCCTCTTCATCTAGAGCAATTGCAATCATAATCAACTCCTTTGTATTAAACAAAGACATGACGCATATTGCGTAATTTATTTCTATTTCACTACACTACACTGAAGCGATACTCTGATACGAAAACAAAATGGTGACCGAAGGGCACAGATAGAAGGTCGTGGCCAGAAAGTCACTGACGGGACTCAGATGCACGGTCTTAGCACGGTCACGGCCCTGTTACGTTTCGGGCACGGCCCTGATTTGTGTGGATATACCTTTATTATGATAGCTGCATTCTAACTCTGTCACTTTAATGCCAGATAAATAGTACAAAAAGTAGTTAGTGGTTAGTGGAAAAGTGGTGTTTGAGGTAGTAGTAGTTCTAGGTACAGTAGGTATCCGGCAAGTCTATTGCCAATGGGGCATCCGGGCACATAAAATCCTATCTTAGTATAACAATTGAGAAATTTTAACGGAATAGGAAAGCCCTAAACCATTCCATTTGCTGTTATGATTGTTTAGAATTAGTCGTCCCGGTAACGTCAGAATCGGCACAATTTATCAAACGTACCTGTAAGCAACCGTCAATGCAAAGTCAAGCAAAATCGATCACTTACGAGGGTGCGGTATGTTGCATGTTTACACAGTATGTAAATTGTTAATTGTAAATCGAGTAAGATGAACTCGCTGTGTGTGCATGGCAACAAGTGAATCAATAAATTATTACCTAGATATTTTCTAATTCGATGGGTAGGTATACCTGTCCTTAATAAAGCACTTCGACAATTTATTTACAGATAAGTGCAGATACATTGTTACAGTCCGATGGTCCTGCTATATAAATAAATCCATTACTTCTCAGTTTACGCCTAGTTACACTATAATATAAAACAAAATTATGAATATATTAAAAAAACAGTTAAATTGAAATTATGGTTAAAGAAATTTATTTCTCAATAAGAAATTACATATATTTCACTTACTTGAGAACATTTTTTAAACTTATATTATAAGAACTTTGACACACAAACTAAGCAGGTATCATGCAGGTATTGATTTTCTTTATAACAATATCATTTACGCAATAACATTACACTTCTCCATGCAAACAACATTACAGACACAAAACTCAAAACTTTTCAATCCACCCGCAAAAGAAATAATTACCGCGGTCGCAAGTATTCATAATAAATAGATAATGAATGCGATTCCGGTGCCACAGTAAAGCAACACAACAGCAGGGCAAGACTATTTTTTATGGAAGTAGTGCTTGATCATTAAGAATGTGATTTTTTAATTTAGTTTTGAAAATATTAAACGAGTTTGCATTCTTTACCTCTTTAGGTAGTTTATTATATTGTTGTACTCCCGCAAAAATAATTGTTCTCCCGCCATTTACTGTGCGCACTCGTGGTAGCAAAATGTGATCCTTCCTACGACTGCTACGATTATGTACTTGATGTATTTTTGTGAAGTGTATTTGTGTGTGAATGGACCAAAATTTTTCTTATGAGTATGCAGGTACAGTATGCATGGAGTTGTTTAATACTCATGAGTTTCGTTTCCCTGTATATTTTAATTGTAGGTGTAAGGTAATCGTAGTGGAATAATAGTTTTATGATTTTATTTTGAGCGATCTGTAGGTCCTTTAAGTTAGTTTTTGGCGCGTTGCCCCAGATTTCAATAAGGTACATCAGATGTGGTTTCACTAATGAGTTGTAAATTGAATAAAAAAAATACGATGCTTTTTTATAAATACACAAGATCGTAGAACGATTTTTAATTTATTTATATGTATATATTATGAATCAAGTGATTAATACGGCATTATTCATAACGCTTGGGCAATTTGATAAATGCCCAATATGAGAGGGCAATACGATAAAAAGTATTGAAATAATTAAATTGACCGGGCTTTCTGTATAATGCCCATCACATATCGGGCTGGGTAATAAAAAGATGTGATTTATTAAATTATTTTAATGTTGATTTTAGTTTTAATATAAAATAGGTAAGCACGATTACTATTTTATACATGCTGCAATTGAAGAGGCCACTCGAACTCAGCTCCCGTCTTCTCCTTCACTTCTCCTTCATGTAAGGTTACTTTAGACCCTGCAGACAGAAATAGGAATATATAAATATTATATTAGTATACTATGTATTATAATAGGAGTACATTGTTTTTAGCTAAAACCTGCGAAATTTAATTTAGAGTTTACAAAACCCCTATTTTATTTTGTATTTAATAAAAATATACAGTTACTCAGAACAAACTCTGATAAAATCATGGTTTAACGGAGGTCGATTCAGAAAAGTTACTTCACGCTACACCGTGATCACCGTGATCTAGGTGCAGTAATTTTCAAGCTATTGTCAGAGTTTGACAGTTAATTAATCCTTTAGATGGTAGATGCGGCGACGCCTGGGGAAGGCCTATGTCCAGCAGTGGACGTCTTTCGGCTGAAATTATGATGACGATGATGGTAGAAGCAGATAGCACGGGAGGTACGTACAACGTATATAAGTGACGGTTGTGTTAAAATTATGTGAAACATTTTCAAGTTTGGTGTTTATTAGCCAAAGCAATTAGATTTTACACTTTCGACCTCCACTTGCCCATCAAAAGTGGATAATTACAAAATCATTTCTGAGCCATAATGCCATCGATCGATAATAAAATGTATCTTAAGAGTCAAATATATCCCACGCTGTTAATATGATTGTAAAAAACAATAGGTGATTGGTATTGGTTTATCTATAACATATGAAGAATTAGAAAACATTCTGGTCAGGGTAAGCTAACATGCTGGATGCCACTTACTATTATTATTCCATTTATTCATTTTATATGCATATTTTTAAATTTTTAAATATTATTCTATAAAAAATAAAATAAAAATACATTTAAAAATACAAAAATAGTAGCCCACCGGTATCGGGAACAGGGTCCAAGCTACCGGTGGTCAGGGCTCCTGAGAGAGGAACCTCTTGACTATACGCGCCGTGTCCAGGAGTACCGCCTTCTGGATCAAGCCCTTGATCCAACCGCCCAACGAGACCCTCCTCAGATGTTCGTCGAGGCTCTTGGCTATTATGCCATTGGCCGTAACGACTATCGGCACAATGATCGCTGTCTTCACATCCCACATGTCGACAACCTCGCAAGCCAGATCAAGATATTTGCTTTTCTTATCTCTCTCAGCCTTCACGAGGTTCTTGTCATGGGGGCCGGTATATCAACAATCATTGCGCGACGCTCTAGTCGGTCTATCACCACTATGTCAGGTTTATTGGCAACAATAGTCCTGTCAGTGATGATAGACCGATCCCAATACAACGTGACATAGCTATTTTCGAGAACTGGGTCGGGCTTATACTTTTAGTAAGGATTCCACAAGATTGTATTTCAGAGCAAGTTGCTGATGGATAATCCTGACTACAAGGTTGTGTCTATGCAAATAGTCTCCGTTAGCTAGACTAGAACAACCGGAGATAATGTGACGGATGGATTCCCCCGGTCGGTGACATGTCCGACAGATGTCAACCGTGCCGTCTTTCACAATATATTTCCGGTAGTTGTTCGTCATCATAACTTCGTCCATAATCGCAAAGACAAAACCTTCGGTTTCCCCGAAAAGGTCACCAAATCGCAGCCAGGCCACGGACGCTAAAAGATCTACATCAGGCCCATGTAGGACCCGGTAGAAGCGTCCGTGAAGCTCCTTGCTCTGCCATACCTCCCTGCGGTCATTAGTATCTAATACTATAGGTTTGCGCCAGTTCTCGTTAGCCAAGGAGAGCGGGGTAAGGCCCTTGTCCACCGCTACCACATCTCGATGCATACCCACGTCAGCTGCCTGGAAATATTCCCTAAGACTGCATACCTCGCGGTTGTGCAGGGTCATGGCATTTAAAAAACCACGACCCCCGCACTTCCGAGGGATATACAGCCTCAACCGATGACCGTGGGTGATACATACGATTTGCGGTAAGCAATGTGCGGACTCTCCTCTCCTCTGCTCCTTTATTATTATTTCGTTTATTCATCTTTTTTCTTATTAATTTACATTTTTAAATATTTTTACAAAACACATTATTATTATTATACTCCACTCCTCACACATTGAGAGCTATTTAATTTTTATAAATTTCTTTTATCTTTTTTTTCCTTAATTTTTCTATTCATCAGCTTCCACCAGCATTCAGCTTTAGGTATCACTTAAAGGAAGAGTGAGACAGCTCTGACACAAGTACTATTGTAACTTACTGGGGCTGCCTGAGTTTATGTATGACACAATGTATATATATCTGCCTAGCCTTTTCCCAACTATATTGGGGTCGGCTTCCAGTCTTACTGGATTTAGCTGAGTACCAGTGGTTTACATAGAGCGACTGCCTATTTGACCTCCACAACCCAGTAACTGGGTAACACTACCTACCCCTTGGCAAGACTGGTGTCAGATCTCAGGTTACTGACTACCCGTAACGACTGTCAAAGATCTTCAAATGACAGCCGGGGCCAACGGCTTAACGTGCTTTCCGAGGCATGGAGGAAACTCGGTATGTTGAATTGGTCACCCATCCACGGACCGACCTCGTGAAGCGTTGCTTAACCTTGACGATCGACCCGTGCGGCTGTTATTATTAAGCCACGAGCTCCTCCCATTATGACACAATGTATGAGATGAAATAAATATTTTTGTATTTTGTATCAAAACGATACATTTTGGCATTTCGACCAACGCCATCGCTGACGTCGAATCCCACTTGTCTAGAGCCTCTGCTCTTGTTTATAAATATAGATTATTGAGATATAGTGCAGTTTCAGTCGGCGGCTGTTAGTCAATGACAATAATGTGTAAGCAAGCATAAAATTTAAAAACCGGCCAAGTGCAAGTCGGACTCGCGCACGAAGGGTTCCGTACCATTATCGCAAAAAACGGCAAAAATATCACGTTTGTTGTACGGGAGCCCAACTCAAATATTTATTTGATTCTGTTTTTAGTATTTGTTGTTATAGCGGCAACAGAAATAAGACATCATCTGTGAAAATTTCAACTGTCTAGCTATCATTGTTCATGAGATACAGTCTGGTGACAGTCAGACAGACAGACAGACCGTGGAGTCTTAGTAATAGGGTCCCGTTTTTACCCTTTGGGTACGGAACCCTAAAAATTAAAAATGCAGAATTTGTGAACGAAATAATAGTTTGTTTTGCCTGGGACAGACATACTCAAAATGGCGGCAGCAGTGTCGAGTGTAAGCACTCAATGTGAAAAGGCAATTAATACCGCGGCCGCGCATTCTGTTGCTGAATTGTTCAAATCCTTTACTTGAGCGGAGACATATACGGCTTAAATCTGGGTGTTTAAATGTGCTAATTAAGTGGCAAAAGGCAACAGACGAGCGTAGCTTGCAGACATCGTGCACGACGTTGAATAAATAATGAATCTTCTTAAAGAAACGGCGTCTGTGGCTAAATTATAAGAAAACAAACTACTCGGTATTTTGATTGCAATGTAACGACACATAAGCTACCCGAAGATAGGTATGCTCCGTGGCTTCAATATGCTTGTATGAATCTCCATTTATTATTTCAACCGACTTATATTAGTTAATGTAAATATGAAACAGCCAAGTTATAAATAGCTTAATAAACTCTGACACCAAAGGTGGCCACACCCGCACACGAAAAAGAAGAAGAACCGACTTCAAAAACGAGGAGGTTCTCAATTCGTCTGTATGTCTTTTTTTAATATTTGTTACGCTATTACTCCGCCAATTGTGGACTGATTTTAAACATCATTTGTGTGTTTGAAAGGGTATATATAGGTACGCCCGAGGTGGTCTCATTGTCACCAAGTTGGAAACTGATGATGGGATCACATAGAAATCGAGGGAACTTCTCTAAATTATAGGCATAATTATAGCAATTTTGGTAATATCATAAACTTAAAATTTGAAGATATCGAAGCAAATCTTGAAATGGCTTTGGCGAATCTCAGTGGTTACTCGGAAGACTGGCTCGAGCTTCTGGCGAATTTAGCTTAAGTCTCTGCTTCTCGGCTGGCGATTTGCTTGCCCAGTGTGACACCGAAAGAAGTATCATTCCCTTACAATATCACGTGATTAATCCCTTATATTTTGACATTTCGACTATCGCCAACGCTGACATTGAATGCCACTTGACATAAGTCTCTGTTGGAATCAGGTAAATTTTGAAAGGGCCTTGACCATTTTTCTTTATACGTTGTCCAGTTGGAATAGTGTGATGCTGCATCCAACCCGCAGATGGTGCCGAGGCTGTTGCAACTAATGGTTCGATTCAATCCCACCGCACTATTCCCAAACCACAGCAACTCTGGAAAGCCAGAATCAACAGTGGCGACCACCAGAAAAGTGCCGAGGCAATGAAGCTCAGCGATGTCTCGCAGAATGAATATAACTGTCTAGGATCCCGCAACGAAAGTAATAAAAAAAAATAAAGGAGGATTAGGAAAACAAAAACATAATTTCCACTGCCCTCCATATCAAGCAGAGACAGAACAAACAAGGCCAAAAGGCACAAAAGGTAGTTTACAACTAGGATAAGCCCAGTTGCCTAGCACTACGGATAAAAATTAACATTAATAACAATGGGTCCTAACATTGTGAGCTTTTATATTTGATTTCAATAATAAGTATGGCAAAAACGCTTAAAAGCACGGCTTTTTGTTCTAGTTTCCACAAGGTCCGTATAATAAATAAATCCGGATGCAGCCTGTACATTATCCAACACAATAACGGTTCGATTTCATTAAAATGTTAAAATGTTCTCTTTTATTTTAGTACCATGACCACGAGTATAATTCACATGACCTTTCTATCTGAAATCATTTACCTATATCAGTATCCAGCAACATAACACTTTACCTTGGCAGTACTTCACGGCGAATTTTCTGCTTTCTAGAAAAGTTATCGCTGTTAGCCCCCGGGACTACATATCGCGCCCGTACCTCTCCCAACCTAACTTCACCCCTCCGACATAATAACGACCGACTTTATAACCGAGTGGGCTTAAATCTCACAACAGTTTCCCATATCTTCTTTCTCGTCGGTAGCACCGTCGCCTGAATGAAATCTAAGCCCACGGTTACAATTTTTCCCGCCGGATTCAGTAACTTATCCAAAAATCCGAGGTAATTTAATGTGACCCAAGAAGTCAAGGATTTAAAACGATCTCAGCTAGTACTGAACCGACGCCGGTGCCGAGATTTTCCTCGTTATGTTTTTTGACCACGATTTCCGCATCAGATTTGGGACAGACAATGAAAAGTAAACCTCTTTGAAATAATAAGGTTTAATATTGTGGTTATAAACCTAAAAACAACAACCTTTGTTTATTGTAATGTGCATTGCATTGCAACTATGTTATTATGTAAGTTTGGTTGACTTATTATTTTTGGCAAAAAAGTTTTAAATTATAAAGCAGTCTTGACTGAATTATAAAAACATAATTACAATGTTGCTTTCAATACTGTCACGCAGTCTACGGTGCCACCGATATATATATATATATTGATAAATCAAAAAGTGCCCGTAATTTAGTAATCCGCCTTTACCAATCTTCGTAGCATTTCTGAGACACATTTTTTGGGATGGCCTTCAATTCCTTCAGCGATTCGGTCTTTACGCCATTTATGGTTACGAAACGTCTTTTCTTCATACTTGTATTTGGGATTAGGAAAAAGTCGCACGGGCCCAAGTCGGGGCCAAGAATAAGGTGGCCGAGGTATCAATGCCTTCTGATTTTTCAAACAAAGCGCGAGGCGTGAGTGGGCGCATTGTTGAGGTGCAACTGAAAACTATAGAAATGCCTGTTATTATATACCACGTTATACTAATAAGTCTATATCTAATTTACATATAGCAATCGAACCAATCGAAGAAAAAAAAACTGAACTCTAAATTACAATACACCGGTTATTTTTTGATTGCTCGTATGTTTATTGGATGACGCAATCAGATTTTGTGCAAATTGATTAACTAAAATTTTCCAGATTAAAATTGTTAATTTTGAACTAACAATGTGTATTTTTCAAATATGTTTTATATTAATATGTATAATATGTTTTAATAAGTTTTTATAAATGTGAATCAACAAATTGAATAACAAAACAGTCCAGCGTTAACATTAATTATTATTATCGTTATATTATTAGGCCTGCGTAAAAGAGTTTTAACAACATATTTTATCGTGTTCCTAAAAATATCAAATTTAAGAAGAAGTTTTTAAAATATTTTCAATCGGACCATCCCACATAGTTTTGTATAGGTAGGTTACTTTTATATTAACTTTTTTCGCCACTGACAATTCTAACAGTTGGGAAACGTAGCAAAGCTGTAAAGTTTCCAACTAGTCTCTTTACGATGGCTCTCGTCGTAACGGAATGATTGCACACTGAGCTTTCCACCGTAAAATGCAATAAGTTAAAAATAAATTGTCGTGACATGAAAGTGTCATAATTAAGAGTACGTAGTTGTTACTGCTAGTCCAAGTGTCTTAGGCAGTCTTGCTCATGAAAATATACTAATTAAAGTAAAAGATGTAGCTCAAGTGACATGACTATTTATATCCAAGGAAACCCACTTGATTTTATAATTTAATTTTATGCGATTGTGAAACTAGACACTTCCTAGTAAATGCTGCAGATGACAAGTTGGTATTGATGTCATAATTCAGTAGCTATATAGCCGAATGAGTTCATATACTGGCAGCACGCCAGCGTGATGTGTAGAACAAAATGTTAAGAATTTTAATACGGGGTTATTCATATTCATGACTTAAGTTATTTGAGTTATTTCAGAATTATCCTAAGGCTATTACTTTAGAAACGAACGATTGCAACGAACACTCAATCTGTCCTAGGCTTATATACTTAATAATTTGATGGTGTCTTAAAATTATTGAGTGAATAAAAATGCGCAAGCAACATAATTTCTAAGGTAAGTAATGAATGCGTGTTTTTTTTATGAACACGTTTGTTCCGTTCGACCCGTTTTAATTCGTAGCTTCTGCCTGCGGCTTCGCCAGCGTGAAAGTATTTTATTATCCAAAGGGATTATTTTACTGAGTTTATTGGGATAAAAAAAAATTATATTTGTTAATCCAAGTTATTTAGGTACTATGTGTGCGCAAAATTTCATAGAAATCTATACAGCCATTTTGTTATTGAAACACAAAAAGCTTTTATATTTATAATATTAATTAGTAGGTTTATATTATTTTTATTACTGAGTGTTTCCTCAGGGTTAATTATAAACCTGTTTGTAAGGGCCACGTGCAGTAACAAGAGTAGCAGTAGTTATTTCAGCCCACTGACCCTTCGTGCGCAAAAAGGAGAACAAACAAAAGCCTTTTCCTCAATTAAGCAATTTGTGTGGACATAAATTTAGTGAGTGTATGGCGCTCACCGGTTGCCGGGAGGTTTTAGTTCTGTTACTCGAGCGCCCGTTCATTTTGAACGAAATGTACAGGCGTGGGTATACTAAAACCTCTTTTGTTGGGCGTCTCAAAAAAGTTAAGTTACTAATTTCCCAAACGCGCTATGACATAGCCTCAAATTCAATTATTTTTTTTGTAATATATTTGTGTAAATAGATGTAATAAATAATAAAATAGGTACAGATGTCGCTAATCACTGTAATAAATAAACGTATGCAGTAAACATTGTATGTCTAATCCAAGTAGTTACTTAGCGTCAGATGTCTAACAATGAAACAGGTACCACTGTTTTTTTTTACCACATTAAAACACTGTGATATTTCTAAAATACTGCGTTACCAGATCGTGCATTATACTGTCTTAAGAGAGCCGAGGACGGTAATCATCAATACGTGTATCATACGACGTTTTTCAACACACTTGTGAAGAAAATAATCATTTTATTTAGTAGATTAGATTTTTTCCTTGGAGTTTTCAGGTAGTAAACTTTCCATAACGTTAAGGGCTACACATCTTATATCGGTCGGTGTACAACATAAATAATTTTCTTCATAATTAATACTTTTAGACATTTTAATTAATAAATAACTGTAATTTCAACAGTGAAAACGAGTTGCGAAAATTAAAAAAAAATCGCAATGGCGGGAAAGAAAAATCAGTTTCTATGCGCGCGCATTTAACAATGGCGATCGGCCATAGACTAAAAGGATGAGGTTTCATTTTTTTTGGCTTTTATAGCCTTATATATCGTAGATAGTGTTATAGCCACGTACGAAATGGGGAATTTCAAGTTTTATTTATTACAGAGAAAACAAAAGTAAGTATTTGAGCGAAAGTTCTATTTATTAAACACGTACAAGTTGAAATTATCTATTTAAATATGAAGTTGCATGAAATGAGCAAGCAATAGGTACATTAATTTATATTACTATTGAGCACGATCTTTTTTGTATCGAAAATTTTTTAAGAACAAAGCATCTCAACCAATAAAATATAATAAAAACTCTTTATCTCACTCGTGAATAATAGCAATGAAAAAGTAACAGTTTGATTATTTGATTAATTGCGGTGAAATGAGACAATTTTTTTAAAATAAAATTTCAAATCGCTTTCACTTTTTTATACTCTTAACTTACGTATAAATCGTTTAATTATTGTCTATGCGCTGAAAATTCAATTTCTTCAAACTTTTGTACGAATAAGAAAATAATTAGGGATATAAATATTTCGTATTTATTTACTTCATTAGTTACTATCCTTTACAGTTTATTCTCGACGGCTATTATAACCAAGTTAGTTACTAAAAAGAATCAGTGAAAGTAAAAAAAATACAAAAGTATAATTGAAATGGCTTGAAATTGGCAACAGCAATTTTATTTCTTGTTTGCTGTTTAGCCTATATAGTTACTGCGCATAAATTAAACACAACACTTCGTTTGGGGCGTCAAATTAAATATTTGTTTGTAATCGTTTTAAAAAGCTTTACTCATGACAATCATGCTAACATTTCAACAGCGCAATTAATAATTATGTATTCATCAATTTCTATAGCTGAAATTGTTGCAGATATGAAAATTACAATTAAATGGGTCGGTGTGTCATTTACGTTAAAATCAACTATAATAGGTACTACTGACTAAACACTTTCTAAGCACGCTCATAAATAGTTCGACATTCGTTCGGGTCTGATTTCTCAAAGGAGGTGAGGTGGGGTCACATGATGGTCACCGATTCGTTTTAATAAAAAGGGTTGTTACTCAAATTCGCAATGAACAACTTAATTACTTTAAAGCTGTTAGTGGGTATGGGTAACAATCACCACTAAGGTGAAATATTTTAGGTAGTTTGATTACTTCGGAATCCATAAAATCTTATAGTTGGTATTTGACTCTTGGCTACTGTAAGTTGAGTGTAGTTTTTTTTATATTTTGAAGAGTACCTACTCAATTTCACAAATTCGTTGTTATATACGCACAATGTTTGTGAGTATATAACAACATCCATTAAAACCAGAAATATATTTAAGTTTATTACTTTAGAGATGCACATATAATGCCGTCAACACCGATGTACAAAACTTTAAATTGAGTTATTTTTTGTATGTAACGAAAATTACCAGATAATGTTTCAGACTTTGCAATTTTGTATGGATAACAACATCTACTAAATCTTCACCTTGTTGCTGACTAAAAGTGTGCAGGCTTTCTGTCGAGAATTTCATAAAATTTTCTTAAACTTTATTATGTATCCAGTCATTAATGTACCAATTATTCTGCTTTTCGTATTAAAAATTAACCACAAGACAACTTTTTAGATAACTGCATATAAAACTTCAGGATTTGTCGAATGTTTTGGGTTCAATTGATTCGTTACCCAAAAAATTTGGTTATAACATGTTGGTCGTTTCTCAATTCACGTTATTGCCCGGATCAAAAGTATCAAACTGACTGACTGACTTTTAACTTTTCCATACCAAATTTCATCTAAATCTGATCAGCGGTTTAATCGTGAAAAGGTTACAGACAGACAGAGCTAGTTTTGCATTTATAATATCATATAGTATTGTTACATTAATCATCCTACACTCCACCATGGATAAAGTGGAGGGGTATAAAACACGCCGCACACAACGGAGCGAGCTCTTGTCCGTTCTTCTCCACGTAGGTATTTACCGAACGGATGGTAGAATCACTTAATCAAGTCCTAGGGCTGGAGGCAACCTCCTATGACCCCATATGGGGTTGCCCTCAGCGTGGTCGCGTAGGTTTATGCTTTTTGTGCCCGGCTGGAGGCTCTGGTCTAGTTGAAACACTGTTGTTAAAAAAATGGATAATCTAAAAATAAATGATTGATCAACAAGCAACAATTGGCCTCAAATCGAAATGTTGGCAAAAGAAAGTTGTTGCATCTGATTTGGCCACTCTTTTTAAATATTATGGTAGTTAACAACATAATGCCTCCTCCTTTTTTAAAACTTGGGTATCTGCGATTCTTCGTTGAACTCATCATCTATTCACTCCAATATTTTATTCAAACACAAAAAACCCATAACAGGAAACTATAAGTCGGAAAACTGTCGCTGAAATCAATCTAAAACTGTAACTTTTCCTTGTGGAGGGACACAAATAATGGGACTCTGAATATCTTACGAACTTCTTCACCTCAACAGCTACTAACTTCCTCGACTCAAATAATTTGAGTGCGCCTCAGTCCGCGACGACAGCGGCTTCTCCTGTGCAATTAAGTGTTTCGGCTTTCATTGCGAGAAACTTGAAATCACTTCTTTGAATAAGCTTCAAATTCGCATGTCAGCCAACGGTGTCCCCGGAAACTTGGCATTCACACTTTTACTTTAATATGAAGACTTTCTCTAAGATTAGCTCATTCATATCATGCTAGCACGTCTTTGTTGTATATTCTAAGTGAATTTAGAATACCTTGGCCATTTAATTAAGCCTTGACTTTAAAATAAAATAAATTTATATGCAGCTTTTTGAATGCTGGAGCAAACATTATTGTGTGTTAAATAATTTCATTACTATCTATGTTTTTAAACCACACAACTGATTTTGAAGCGATATACACAACAGTTAAAATATGGAAGGCACGAAGGTTAGGTTAGGTAAGTTTATTGATAAGATTATGGTCAATTGAAAGTATTAGCCAAATACTAGTTTATTCGTATGAGCTAAACTCTCGCACAGTGTTTTGAAAATAAGGCACATGTCCCATCGCCGACGAGGAAGCGATCAGCTATCGACTATGTTCTCGCTGCTAAAACGGACAAAAGATGTTTATCCCGAATTAATTAAAAAAAAAAAAAGATAGCTGGCTGTTCACACTGCCGGCGAAAACTCTTTCACCACTAGTTTGTCGCCCGACAAGAGCTATCAAAAATAATACTCGCTCATTATACTGCATTGGGTATTGCAGCTTATCCCTTGATAATGACCACCAACTCAATTGCGTTGTGATCACAATTATTAGTATTAATGACTAGCTCTTTGGCCATAGCTTAACTCCATGCCCATGTAGCCGCGTTTCAAAGCAAGTTCATCGATGAAGTATGATGTTGTTAGATTACTTGAGATAATATAGTTCGATATAAAAATACCTTTTGAAGTATTTTTTTTTTATATTGACTAGCAGTGTGACATTATTGATATAAAGTGCGACAAATATTTCTTCAGTTGGAGCAATCAACATTAAAGAAAAAAAAAAATTGGTTACATTATAAGCGAAACGGTAAGGCTATTTAGTATAATAATTATAAACGGGCGAACTAAATTTTGTTATTATAATCTATAATAAGACTGTTGAATCTGTGTATATTTTTGAGGCTCGCGCTTGGAAGGAGGATATCCCTAAAAAAACTATTTTACCAATTGGTTTACTAATGATAAGCATAAAATATATTCCCATAATTTACATTGGCATAACGAAATTCAGCATTA
The DNA here is from genome assembly GCA_945859665.1 of Anorthoa munda. Taxonomy (NCBI): domain Eukaryota; kingdom Metazoa; phylum Arthropoda; class Insecta; order Lepidoptera; family Noctuidae; genus Anorthoa; species Anorthoa munda. The sequence goes on along the minus strand of OX243893.1, from coordinate 51,842,158 downwards.
CGATCATTACGCATAATATAATTAGACATATATATTTTGCCAAAATGTATATTGCCATAAATACTGTTGGCATAATAATAATGAAATGCATAATTTAAAAAGCGTAATGTTATAAATACATTAATAATATTTACACATAATTTTCTTTGGAATAAAACAAACATGCTCGCGGATCAAGGGTGGCCCAAGGATCACCCCCGCTGCACTTTAAAACCTAATTCAACTGAGTCCTCGTATCAAATATATTTAATTAAATTTGATTAAAAGTCAAAGTCAAATATATTTATTTCAACTGCCAATAAGCGGCACTTTTGAACGTCAAACATTATTAAATCTAAATTAAAAATGTACAAGTAATAAAAATTGACTCTACCGTGCATTCGGAAAGTAGCTTATTATGGAGAAGAACGCACAAGAAACACTATACTTACACATTAAAAAATAAAAAAATATTTTCAAAATATCAAAGTATAGAGTATCGAATGTGCTATATATCGATATTAAGATACTTTTAAGTTGCTTCCGCCACTTAAAAGTTGCTTCCGTAACTTCTCCGGAGCTGCAGGCAGTGCAACCCCTTCGCCCTTACGTAACAAAGGATAGGCAACCATGCTTAACTCCGCAGCATCTGCTTGCTGGGCCGCTATGGCTCGTACGGGTATGTTACAGTGCATATGCTTTGTTACAGTGGGCAGGCGCTGCCCTCCCTTCTGTTAGAATGGAAAAGTCCCGAATCTTTTTAAAAAAGATTTATTTATACTTCCTAATTAGTATACAATATATTTGGGGAAAATTCGGTATACGTCCCAACTCATTGAATGCCAAACCCGAACTGGCTGGAAACCAACGAGCAAAACAACTTCTTGGTGGGCCAGTGCTGACTATGCAATAGTGTCAGCATTTACTAATACAGAATAGGGATGTAACAACCCCCCCAACAAGATGAAACTTATATATTTTTACATAAGTTTCAGGGAGATATGCGAAGTCTTGGAGCTGGAATTTCTTCTAATTCCTGAGGTTCATCTGCTAAACTGTTAGATTCATTCTTAGTTTTGAAAGTTGGACATTTACCGAACTTTTTACAAACTTTATATGATATAAAAATTAAAAATAGAATGATTATACAATAAGTAATAATTGGATAATGAGATTCATATTTTATGAATGGGCTAGGTTCATTAATAATTTTGTCAATATCTGACATTAATTGATGATTTGAAACAGTTACAAGTTTTTCAAGATGTACGTCATTTAACTTTAAAGGTTTTAATTTAGGTTTAACTAACTTGAATTTATCTATGTCACAACAAGGATCACTGATAAGATTAAAATCAGAAATGATAGGTTTAATAACTATTTTATAATAAGGTTTAGATAGAAGTTCCCTATCTTTACAATAAGCTTTACATTCCGGTTCTAGACTGATTACACCAGTACCTAATAGTTTGTACTCTGTTATCTGTGAATTACATTCAAGGGTAAGTTTAGTTGGTTCTGATTTAACAAATAACCATTTATTGTTTTTTAATTCTTGCCAAATATCTATATTCCCATGAATTAATTTAGTTTCACATTGTTCAGGCAATTTATTTATAATTTTACTTATCATTTCTGTTTCACAAGTAGGCATATTTTGAATTGAATATACATCGATATTATTACAAATATAAATCTGATTAACAGTTTTAACACATTTACTTAGTTCCTGGAGGCATACATATGTTATTTTATCCTTACTTATAGCTATATGATTACAATGAGGTATAATCATAGCATAGGAATGAGGCTGGTCCACATCATGTGGGATAGGTACAGAGATAGGTTTATATAAAACGTATTCTGACTTATGTACTAAGGGAATTTTAATAACAAACACTACTTTACTATTTATAAAATAGCACGATAGTTGTGCTAAGTCGGTTAACATATGGATAGTATCTAAACTTAAACTAATAGGTAGTACACTATCCTTATGTAAATCTTTAAAACTATGTATTAACTCTTCATAGAGTTGTTTAGGGGTTAAGATAGAGGGATGTATAGAATGACTCTTAGTGAACATTATAGCGTTAATAATATCATCAAGTTTAAAAGATAAAGTTAGTAAACTAGAAAACAATTCATTATATATTTCATTCATTTTAGATTCTATATATAATTCTTTAGGTATATTAGATACATTGTTTAATACAGCAGATAAATTTTCAATGGCATTGCCTAATCGAGCTTCATTGGTTTTGATTATCTTAAGTGTTTCATTATAATTTTGTAATGCTGTATTAGTCATCAAAATATTATCTTTTAAGAAAGATGAAAGTTTCTTATCATTATTTTCTAAGTGTTGAATTGCAGAATTATACTTAATTGAGTCGTCCTCATCCATTGTGCCAATTACTTGATTGAAAAAAGAACCGATACCAGCAAACCACGCAGATCTCTTATCTCTATCGGGAATAAGATGAGATATAGCACTGTAATCTTTCAGTATACTGTCAAGGCGAGATTTTAAAGGTTGTAGAAAGTTATGGCATTTTGAAACACTTAATTCATTCTGTTGGCAAAGAAATCTAGCAGTTCCTAAGGCGGACTTAATATTTTCTATATGAGGTTGTATATACCCAATGTCAATCGGGACTAATATGTGGAGATAATTATTAGAGATTTTCAAAGTTCCCTCAGGGTCAAAATAGATTCCAGTACTTTCTTTAATGGGTTCTATAACATCGGCTGAGATAACGGAGATACACGCCGAGGCGATCCTGAAATAATATTCTAGGTTATAGAACTAATCTACTATCTAAATACAAAGATAAAAAAACTAATCATTTGTTTCAGCAAGTTTAACTTCATCATAGTGATGTTTTACATGCCGACGGTTAATTAATAAAGTAAGTGTGTTATTTCCATTTATTTTAATTACTTTATAGGGACCTTTCCAAATTGGTGATAAAGCTTTACGGAGTCGTAAGTGATTTTTGAGGTATACCATATCACCTGCTTTGTACTTCACTGGTTTGGTATGCTTATCGTAATATGTTTTGGAGGTTATTTTTGATTTCAGTATATTTTCTATAGCTTTCTCTCTAGAAATTCGTAGACGTTGTTGTAAAATCCTAACGTAATTATTATATGTAGATTCTAAGGCGGAATCGTAAATGGATGAAGGTATAAGTGCTTTATGACCGAATACCAGTTCATAAGGGGTGAAATTTGTGGTACTGTGAACCGTTGTATTATAAGTGAGCATGGCTGTATAGACATATCTGGGCCAATTAGTTTGATTTTCATCCACAAAAGATTTAAGATATTCTTTTAAAGTTGAGTGGCTTCTTTCAAGGGCTCCCTGTGTTTGTGGGTGATAAGGGGTAGACCAGAGCTGTTTAATTTTTAAAAAGGTGCAAGTTTGTTTGAATAGTTCGGCCGTAAAATTCGTACCTTGATCGGTTAGGATTATTTTTGGAATACCGAATTGAGCGATAAAATGAATTAGACATTCAGAGGTTTCCTCTGCGGTAGCATTAGAGATAGGATAAGCAGCTGAATATTTTGTCAAGTCGTCCTGCAATGTTAAAATAAACTTTAATTTAGCGATACCAACTTCAGGAAGCGGACCCACGATGTCTAAAGCAACGCGTTCAAACGGCTGTGTTGACGTTGTGGTGATCTGCATGGGGGCACGGTTGGTTTGACGTAGTGCTTTGTTAGCTTGGCAGGACACACATTTACGGACATAATTTTCAACATCACTACGCATGCTTCGCCAGTAATATTTTTCTTGGATTCTTTTTAACATTCTATTAGAACCTAAGTGACCTGAAATGGGGATATCGTGATTTTCACGCATAATTTTAGCAATCTCGCTCATAGTTGGGTACATTATAATATTTTTATAAATATTAATGGTTACACTTGTTTTATGAAATAGGTACGTGATTATATTGTGTACCTTTATAAAACTGTGGCTATCAAATGGATTTCTAAAATCCGTGATGCTTAACTCGTTTACATTTGCAGATAAAATATAGTTTTTTAAATTCTTTAGGCTTTTGAAAATATCATCATAAGTGGTCGTGTCATAATGATATACTTTAGTGAATAAAAAATAATAAGTAGTATCCTCTTTTTCAGATATCAAAAATGAATATAGAGTTCTTTCAAGTGTAAGGAATTCTTTACTTTCAGTCATGTTACCGATAATTTCAGATACATAACGATTGGATTCGTCAAAGTCGATTGAAGTAGGTATTACAATATGTTTTGATTTGGTCTTTAAGAGATTTTCGTTATGTTCGAGAATTTTAGTATCAAATGTCACTAATCTATTATTTATAGTTTTCAGGCATTTGGAATACGTATCATCATCATCAATGACTTCACTGGATTGAGGAGTAGGTATATTAAAGTCATCAGGGAGTTCCAGGTTTTCAGGGAGGATAAAATCATCAGGTAAGTCTAAGATTCCAGGATTTAATTGTGGCGAGGATTGTGAAGGAGGGACGTCATCAGTAGGTATTTGGTCAGGGTTAGTGGACACATTATCAGGATTAGGTATTGGATGATTATTAGATAATGTTTTATTTGTCTGGGTTTCCTCTACGTTTCGTAAAGGATTTATTGGGTATCTCGAAAGAGCATCAGCATTAGTATTTGTCTTACCTTTTCTATATTGAATTTCATAATTATATTCTTCTAGTTTTAAGCGCCAACGGATTAATCGAGAGCCAGGATCCTTGCAGTTAAAAAGCCAGTTTAAGGGCTTATGGTCTGTCAATATTTTAAATTGACGGCCAAAAAGGTAAGGACGAAATGTTTTAGTTCCATAAACTATAGCTAGACATTCTTTCTCAGTGACACTATAATTACATTCTGCTTTATTAAGTGTCCTTGACGTGAAGGCGATTGTTTGGTCTTTACCAATTACACCCTGGGATAATATAGCTGAAATGGCGTAATTTGAGGCGTCGCAAGTTAAAATAAAAGGTTTAGTAAAATCGTGGTAAATAAGGACTGGTGCAGTTACCAATTTTTCTTTCAATTGCTCAAACGATAATTGTTGATTATTGGTCCAGTTAAATGGAAATTCCTTTTTTAGAAGGTTAGTAAGGGATTTAGCATTTAATTGAACTGGTTTTTCGGATACATTAACAATTGTCAAATTAATTCTGTTATTGTCTTTTACTTTAACAAGGCAATTTGATATAAGAAGGGAATCGGAAATATGTTGATCTAATATCATTCCCTCTTTCAATTCAGGGTTTTTCACTGAACACTCTATTACTGTTTCGGTACGAGGTTCAATGACATATGTTGGTTCATCGAAGGATAATTTAATATAATGATTATTTATTTCTAAGGATGCGGTCTGATAATTAATGCGACACTTATGTTTTGTGAACAGGTCGCTACCTATTATACCATCATAAGGTAGGTTTATATCTTTAAATATTTGAAAAGGATGGGTTATAGTTAAATTTTTATTGAACTGTAGTTGTAGTTTAAATCTTCCTACACTTTTCAAAGTTTTATTTTTTGTATCTATCCCTTTAATTGCAACATCACTATCTGCTAATTGCAGAGTACTTGTTACACTTTTCTTTTTCAAGACGCAAAGTGTTGCTCCAGAATCTATCAAGAAGGTAAGTGGATTTTTATTTACAAGGGTTTGTAGTTTAATGAAAGGTAAGTATCTCTCTCGGGTAAGGATTTCATATATTTTAAGTTCTTTTTCAGGTTTACAATTGGATTGTTGGTTCAGACCTTCCTTATGGGGCTGGTTACCCTGCGGCGTGATCCTACTATTAAAAGAGTTCAGACCTTCCTTATGGGGCTGGTTACCCTGCGGCGTGGTCCTACTATTAAAAGAGTTCAGACCTTCCTTATGGGGCTGGTTACCCTGCGGCGTGGTCCTACTTTTGGAATGACCGTGAGTTTGGGGCTGGTTACCCTGTCCATTGGTCCTACTATTAGAAGAGTTCAGACCTTCCTTATGGGGCTGGTTACCCTGCGGCGTGATCCTACTATTAAAAGAGTTCAGACCTTCCTTATGGGGCTGGTTACCCTGCGGCGTGGTCCTACTTTTGGAAAGACCGTGAGTTTGGGGCTGGTTACCCTGTCCATTGGTCCTACTATTAGAAGAGTTCAGACCTTCCTTATGGGGCTGGTTACCCTGCGGCGTGATCCTACTTTTAAAAGAGTTCAGACCTTCCTTATGGGGCTGGTTACCCTGCGGCGTGGTCCTACTTTTGGAAAGACCGTGAGTTTGGGGCTGGTTACCCTGTCCATTGGTCCTACTATTAGAAGAGTTCAGACCTTCCTTATGGGGCTGGTTACCCTGCGGCGTGATCCTACTTTTAAAAGAGTTCAGACCTTCCTTATGGGGCTGGTTACCCTGCGGCGTGGTCCTACTTTTGGAAAGACCGTGAGTTTGGGGCTGGTTACCCTGTCCATTGGTCCTACTATTAGAAGAGTTCAGACCTTCCTTATGGGGCTGGTTACCCTGCGGCGTGATCCTACTTTTAAAAGAGTTCAGACCTTCCTTATGGGGCTGGTTACCCTGCGGCGTGGTCCTACTTTTGGAAAGACCGTGAGTTTGGGGCTGGTTACCCTGTCCATTGGTCTTGATAAAAGGGGTAGTATCGGCTTGATTAAATGGGGTTTGCCCCGTGCGATACTTAAACGGGACATTATTTAGTTTAAATTGATATTATTAATGGATTCGTCAACTTCATCTCTGCCTTCTTCCTCATAATTATCAGTGAAGTTTACACGAGATCCTGGCTTAACGCCTGTTTGTCTGTTATTAAAGGACGAAGGTTTAAACGGAGTAAATGGCTGAGGGCCATTTGAAAATCTTTTATTGTTGAAATCACGCAATTTGCAATACTCAAGAGTATGTCCTGGCTTTTTACAGTACCTGCAGAACATAGAATCATTGAAAGAAGTATTAAGTTGACTGGAATTGTTCCTTTTAATAAAAACTTTTGCTTGAGATGTATTATTTGTATAATTTCTTTTATTAAAGGATTCAGTAATTTTCTGCCTGTTGAAGTTGCGATAAGAGAACTGCTGTATTTTCTCTTCGGATATCGCAGCATTAATGGCATCATTTAAAGTTTTGTAGTCTCTACATCTCACAATATTAGCGATTCTAGGGATTAAACCTAATATAAATGTATGGAGTGCGAGGTCTTCCATCGCGGCTAATCTGCCCGGAAGTTCGGTCTTCCTTGTATTAGAAACAGTTACTTCTGTGAGAAGTTTTTGCAAACAGGTTTCTACTCTGAAAGAAAATTGGTTAACGGGCTCTTGATTTCCTTGCCTACAGTCTTGCAGGTCAGTGAGTAGATGAGCATAGTGTTTACGTTCACCAAACTGATTTTTCAAAAATTCTTTAAGCGATGGCCATGTTTCAAAATCTTTAATAGAGCACGCGGTCTCTGCCTTGCCTTCCAATTGACTTAGAACAAATTTAAAAACGACTTCTTCTTGTTGAGAAGACGCCAAGGATATTGCGCTATCACAGTTTCTTAGGAAAGCTGTTAATTTGTCTCTATCGCCATTAAATGGTTTAATGAATTTTAGCACAACATTTAATGGGATTTCCTCATCTCCTTTAATGTCTTTTTTGGATTCGGATTTCGACATATTTACTTTTGTAAATTAATAAGGAATGCTAGAAACTATACGCCACTGCTTAACCCTTCGGGAAGTATCGGCGTGATGTTTTTACTAAGACAAATAGAAGTTATCAGTTACTAAGTTCTGAGAACTACGTGAGGTCCGGATGTATAAGTAATGCACAACTGATAAGGACGACTTGTGGGATCGAGGCGCATGCAGCCTCATAACAAGTAACCTTGAATCTAATTATAGATATTTAAAATTAATCTTATTTTAAATTAACACACGAGATTATAATACGATATACGCACTTTACGCACAACACACACAACTTTCACTGGATAGAGTAATTTGGACTTACAGGAACAGCTCGTAGGAATTCTTCATTCTGGATCTACTGGATTACGTCTACCTTGGACGTATGGACGAGAAGCCGTCGGCTGCTGTCGAGTCGGCGCTGGATACAAAATAGATTGGGTGCAGCAAGTGCTACCCAACTGCTTAGCACCACTTACTGCGCAGGGGACCCGGAGTGGCAACCAGGCTTAGACCAGGTCGTATAGTATCGACCTTCGATGTGATGAGTTCGGGCTGGAGAACTTTTTGGGCGACACAATCACTGGACACTTTTAGGAACACAGACACGCACTGCTTTTATTTCCTGTGACGTATTTACCGTTTTAAGGACACTGGGGATGTCTCATCCCACCGCTGCCACCAAATGTTAGAATGGAAAAGTCCCGAATCTTTTTAAAAAAGATTTATTTATACTTCCTAATTAGTATACAATATATTTGGGGAAAATTCGGTATACGTCCCAACTCATTGAATGCCAAACCCGAACTGGCTGGAAACCAACGAGCAAAACAACTTCTTGGTGGGCCAGTGCTGACTATGCAATAGTGTCAGCATTTACTAATACAGAATAGGGATGTAACACTTCGTAACTCCGTTTTTTTTATATAGACTCCAGGGGAAGTAGCCAAAAGACTACGTGCAGTCGGGTGTCCCAATTCGGTTTTGGAACAGATTCAACCTATTTTAACTCATTAACTATTTAATGCGTTTCATTTGTAATTTTGACGTAAGTATAACGAACTTAAGTGTTGTATTTTAATCACTCGACATTTCAAGCTTAGGTATAACCATTTCGATGAGTACGTTTTACTTTATTTTAGGTATTTTAATTTTAGATGTTCAAATATGTACCCATTAAATTATTATGACAAATAAATATTATGCCTTAAATATTTATGCTACTTCAAATTATGCCAAAACAAATTAGACTGAATGCTCACCTTTGCATTATGCCAAAGTATTTTTATGCCACAGTATTATTATATAAATAAAAGTTATGCAAAAACTTTATTCCAAAAATAGTATGCCTAAAAAAATAAACCAAGAGGGGGATTCCCTTACCAATTAACATGCAAAATAATTATGTATCAAGAATGACTGGATGGTTAGGATGCAGTGGGAACAGATGATGAAGTTATCTTTGTTCGTTTCTTAACAATCATTAGCAATGAGCAAGGTCCATTCATTGAGGCGAAAGCTCAGTTAGCTGCAAACAAGTTGGGGATTCTTGCAAAGGTGAGACGGTACTTCACGGCTGAACAGCTGCTCAACTTGTATAAAGCGCAAGTTCGGTCTTGCATGGAGTACTGCTCTCACCTTTGGGATGGATCAGCCAAATACCAGCTTGATGCACTTGAGTCGATTGACAGACGGGCCAAAAGGCTTATTGGCAACGATGCACTGGTCGCCTCAAAGCTCCAGAGCCTCGAACATCGACGCCGGGTTGCCAGCCTGTCGGTTTTTTATCGGTTACATTTCGGGGAGTGTGCGACGGAACTGCACAATTTGATTCCACCTAGCCCTTTCCATCATCGAACTACAAGACGTACGGCCATGCGCCATTGGTACATGGTGGACATCCCTCCCATACGCACAAAGCGTTTTGCTAATACTTTCATTGTACGCACAGCTAAGGAGTGGAACTCCCTTCCGGGGTCTTTGTTCCCTGATAGCTACAACCTTGGGGTCTTTAAGTCAAGAGTGAATAGGTTTCTTCTAGGTAAGCGTGCTTCACCGTAGACCGCATCATCACTTAACATCAGGCGAGATAGTGGTCAAACGCGAGCCTATAGAATATAAAAAAAAGCAAATTCTACCTTTACCAGTGCTATCTACTTTCTTAAGTGCACTTCATAATATTTTAACATTTATACGTAGTTGCTTAGCTGTTTAAACGTGTTTGCTTGCAATTAACAAACATAATGCCGTTTCAACATTTTGAGATGAACGGTGTAGAAGTTCGCGTGTGTAGATGTTTTTACCAAGATCTTTTTTATAACATTAAACTCCGTCGTGATATTCTTAAAGCTTTGTAAAAACATTATGTACCATTTCTAAGAGCAATGAAAACTATAAAATTTACCTACATTAATAGGATTTAAGAAGAATTTTGTTTTGTAATAAATTAGGGGCAAATAAACAAACTAAGATTTTCTCGAGACTTTGGCTTCCGTCTTGTCTTCCTCGAATGCTTAATTGTTGCAAATATGTCACATTATCACACATCATACCCTGTCGAGAATGATACGTCGAATTACCAATAACAATCCTGTATTGTATTTCAAATTTCATGAATACAGTGGCCTTAGAGTTATTAAATGTATATATTAAGTGTTATAATTAGGTGTCTATCTATGTTTTTAACACACTTTATCTCGATTTGTAGGCATTTATGTATTCGTTAGACTGTCATCATTATCTGCCTCTTATTTTAGTTTTCATCAGTTAAGTTTCTTTTAAAAGGACCAAGCAACGTTATCGTGCACATTCCTAGAGAAAAAGTATTGGTATCATGTATGAGATATTCTACTTTTTATCGGTGAGGTACTTTACAACGTTGACAGTACTCAATCATTTGTTACCTTCCACTATATTTATTTCAATACAATTAAAAAAACGTATTTGTAACAGATTAACTAGGGTTATCAAATACCTATTTTCATTTGCTTAGGTTAGTTTATCACAATGACAACATTTGGCGCTCAACGGTACGTGGGGAGCAGTTTATGCATCGAAAACACACATTACCACACCACACTACATATACTAATTGCTGTTTACAACTGTTCTGAATATAATTGCCACATACTTTACAACTATAATGTACTACGTGGGTTTCTTTCACACTGATCTAAGGTAATGTAAAACAAGAATTGAAGCAACTGCGACCTTTTTGGTGTTTAGCTTGAAACTTCAGTTGTTTAGTAGTCAAGGTTTTTATTGAATTTATGGGTATGGTACGGGATCGACGTGAAACACAATAGCTTTTTAATTCTTTCGTTACCGAAACGGCACTCAACCAGTTAAAAGACCATATCTCTTTGAAATCATGGTTTTCAACGGCTTGCAGCCTTGTATTTTACTCACTGACCGAGCGAGCGCTAAGCGCGAATGAAGCGTCTCCGTTTCAGCTTGGGCAAAAATACATTCGTATATCCGGATGTCCGGCTATTCTTTTCTACTGGTCGCATTTTTTAACCGATACTCGTGAAATATTGTGTGCAGTTTCGACAATTATATTTAATTTGTTTGTTGATTCAGTTTTTGGATTTTTTTGCCAAAATCAAAAAGATAGTATCGTGATAGTTTAAGCGGCTTTCCTTAGATTCCATAAGTGCAATTCTTTTTTGATTCTTCTGGATCGATTATTTATAAACAGCTTATCACTTAATTAATGTAAAATCTAACAAAAAATGTTGTTACTTTTGGCAATTGCTTTTTATAACAATACAAAAATATAAAAAGTTCTACCCTTTTGTAAGTTTGAAGTATCTTTTTTAATTCTTAATAAGATAGCCTTATTAAAAAAAAATATGGCCTCAACATATAAGTAGTTTTAAACCGAGTTCAAAAAGGAGGAGTTTCTCTATTTGACTGTATATTTGTTACGCGATTACTCCGGCAATTATGGACTGATTTTGAAAATTAGTTTTTTTGTTTCAAAGGGTATACCCTGGTGGTGGTTCCATTGTCACGAAGTCAGGATCCGATGAAGGGATTCTATGGAAATCGAGGGAACTCCTCAAATTTTATAGTGCACACATGTAGTGATTTTTGTATTTTCATTAACATGGCAAGCATTTGCATTCAGAAAATATCATTTGGTGAAGATGGCTACTGGAAGTACTGGAACTTCTAAATGATAAGTTTGTTTTGGGAATAACATATCTTGAATATTTAAATGAACGTGGTAAAGCAAATATAAATACCTAAATGGATCTAATAGAAATGGTACCTTCGAACTGATCTGGTGATGAAGCCGGAAGATAGGCAACGGAACTCCGTAAAAAAACAATGTATCCTATTCGTGTTTAAGCTTGTTGGAATTGTTACGAGAAGTCCTCTGGCTACATAAGGTACCAAAACTAAAAACTGAAAAATAACTTTCTTATTGGAAGTCGGTGTCAATAACCAAAAAAAGGCACCAAAGACATCGACTTCCGAAAAGAAAATTATTTTTTATTTTGTAGTGTTTTGCTTTGGAAGTCGGTTTATTTTTTTTGTTAAAATGATTTTTTATATAAAAACTATTTGTTACACCAACAATTCTATTTTTAACACCCAGGGACAGAAAAAAAACAGATCATATAGTACAGTCCTAACTTAAATTCTAGTAATACCTATATAAACCAAGAAAGAACGGTCCGGCAAATGGAAAACTATTTTAAACACTATTCTCCGTAAGTACTGAGATTCATTTAATTTTTCACTATTAATTCAGAGATCGGCTTTACGTTAAGCTTCTTTCTCTAACAGCTATCCACGGGTATGTTTAAAAAATCCAACTCTAATACTCCAATCTACGTTAATTCTAGGAACGCCTTCAGAGGGCTTATTCTTTTCTAAGAATTTAAAAGCGTTGCATTAATCATATAACGCATTTACCGTGTAATGTTATTGTTATATAATAGTATAAAATTTCAACGTTTAAAAGTTAACGATTCTTATGCTAGGTGAATAAAAAAGAAAAAGAAATAATAAAAAAGTGCGTTAAAGCTTGCATGTAACCGTTTACAGCGACAGTCACCATAAACCTAAAAATAAAATGATTGAGAAAGAAAAAAAGTAGCGACCACAAGAAGTCGTCTTGAACAAATCGTTCGCAACTCCAATAGTCACGTTAGCAACAAACACAATTTAGCCATAACCATTATACCTGCGATATTATGGGTTAACTTACCTAGAATATTCATACACCGTTATATTGTTCACATTATTATTATTTATTACTAGCTATTACACGCGGCTTCACACCCGTGGTCCATAATACAGGAAGCATGCATTTGCCTGGGATAAAAGGTCACCGACGGCAGTCAACAACAATATCGCAGTTTTCTATCAGTAAAAGTTTTCGAAATCGAATCAGCGCCATCAGTTCTTTTTTTAAATATTGTCTTTTTTAATTGTACCTCTTAATTACTTAGAATAAGTTAATACACTCATCGGCATAAATCACCCACCACCCTTTCAAAGTGGCCTGTTTGTCACGTTTTACGTTTTTGAGTACTCGAGCTTGAGTTTTTATGATTGTAAGGTATTTGTGCAGCGAAAGAAATGCTTACCCACTTAAACTTTAAACTGATAAGACTGTGAGCAAAACGTGGATAAAGTATTTTTTTAATTTAAATTTGCTCTTAAAGTAAACACTCATTACACAACTCTGTTTATTTTTAATTGCAACAATTAAAAGAAAGTTTTTTGTTAAAAAATCCTATAATGAACTCTTATAAAGTGGCACAAGCTAATTTTTTGACAGACGGAGGACTTAGTTGACGTCGCATGGCACGAATCTTAGGAAAAGCTCGTACGACTGCGAGAGATGCAGTAAGGCGGTGCCGGGGACAGGATCTATCGTACGGAGACCAGGTTAAGTCAAAGTCAAATTGTTTATTTCAATTAGGCCATTAAACGACACTTTGAATGTCAAAAAAAAATATTCAATAATAATAATAATTTATTCTACTGTCCAATCACAAATGTAGATTATTATGGAGAAGAACGGACGAGAAACTCCACTCAAGGTCGTAAACGGTGTATTTCGGCTCGTGAAGACCATTTATCGTTACAAATGTCCATAGTGATCGGTTCATGAGGACAACTCAAGCACGTAACCATTTCCGAGAAGTCAGAAATGGGTGTTTGAGTAAATGTACGATCAGAATGAGGTTAGTAAAATATAGCATAATAGTTTTTAGACCTGCAACCATAGTTATTACTCGCAAACCACCGGAACGAAATACTTTCTTTCGCTCGAGAATTGAGAGGCATTGGATAATGGAAAATTGGAAGAATGTCCTCTTTTCAGACAAATTTCAGATATTATTTATTGGATCTGAAAGACACTAGTTTGTCTACAGGTACGAAAACGAACTGGCTCAATAATGATTTGGGGTAGCATCACTTACGAGGCACGTACGGACTTGGTTATTTTTAACAGAGGTGATGTTAATGCAGAATGATACGTCCCGGAGATTTAAGAACCCAATATGATGCCATTTGCGTCGTTTATTGGACAAAATTGAGCTTAAATTAATGCAAGATTAAGCTCTGCTAAACTTGACACAAATTGGGCTTCGAAGATTACCATGACCACCTTAAATTACCGACCTGAATCCAATAGAACATGTCTGGGATATTATAAAAAGGCGTGTTGGGACTCGAGTTCCTTCTCCAAACACTGTTCAGGTACAGAAATAAGCCGTTAATTAAGTGTGGCACACAATACTCCAGCTATTCGTTAGCTTCAGATCCAGGATTTAATGGATTGGTTAACAAATCGTTTATCGGTCATAAGAGCAAGAAAAAACCGGCCAAGTGCGAGTTTGACTCGCGCACGAAGGGTTCCGTACCATTATCGCAAAAAACGGCAAAAAAACCACGTTTGTTGTATGGGAGCCCTACTTAAATATATATTTTATTCTGTTTTTAGTATTTGTTGTTATAGCGGCCACAGAAATACATCATCTGTGAAAATTTCAACTGTGTAGCTATCACGGTTCATGAGATACAGCCTGGTGACAGACAGACAGACAGACAGACAGACAGACAGACAGACAGACAGACAGACAGACGGACAGCGAAGTCTCAGTAATAGGGTCCCGTTTTTACCCTTTGGGTACGGAACCCTAAAAACAACACCCGATATGAATTTTAATTTCACATCATGTTTTTTTTTATTTATATCTTTTTAGTTCACTTTCTAGGAGCTCGTGGCTATCTTCAAGGTTAAGCAACGCTTGACGAGATCGGTCCGTGGATGGGTGACCATTTCAACATACCGAGTTTCCTCCGTGCCTCGGAAAGCACGTTAGGACCTTGGTCCCGGCTTTCGGGTAGTCAGAAGCCTGAGATCTGACACCAGTCTTGCCAAGGGGTATCGTGTTATCCAGTTACCGGGATTTGGAGGTCAGATAGGCAGTCGCTCCATATAAAACACTGGTACTCAGCTGAATCCGGTAAGACCGGAAGCCGACCCGATAATTGGGAAAAAAGGCCAGGCAGATGATGAGTTCGGTTATTAAACAGTCGGGTTTATTGTTTCTTTTTATTAACTTTTTAGGGTTCCGTACCCGAAGGGTCCAAATGGAGCTCTATTGCTATCACTCACGTATCCATCTGTCTGTCCGTCGTCTGTCACACGGGTTTTACAGCCAAACGGTTGGAGCTGCAGTTTACAAATTTTCACATTATAAGTCTAATAAGTAATCTTGTTATCCCAAAGTCATACAAATTATCTTAAAATATTATTAAAATAATGACCAGAGAGACGCACGGGGCGTCTTGTCTCGTCTATCTTTTGCATGTGATGACGCTTGGGGGAGGCCTATGTCCAAGAGTGGACGTCCTTCGGCTGATATGATGATGATAAATAAATGTTTTTAAGAGGGGCTCTCATACAGCAAAAAATTTTTGATCTCTGTATTTTGAAGCCTCACTGGGTATAGTTTTAGAGCTCGTTGATTAGATAAATTGCGTTTTGTAACGGCATCCTGAGAATGATAGAGGACAGAATGGACTCACTGGTCATACGTCGATTCATTGACCTGCATGTGAAAGGTGCAGGTTAATGAAGAAACGAATTGTGTAAATTTATGCCCATTATTATTTTTATTGTACTAACATAGTTTATAAGATTGCAAACTTTTCTATGGACTGTTACTATTAACAGTTTTTTTTTTTTTTTTTTTTTTTTTTTTTAATGTTTGTAAACAAAGGAATGATAAGCCACCAAAGTCAGATTTCTTACAAAATTTTGTTCCAAATTATTTTTTAACTTGCCATTGACCTATGAACTTGAAATTTGGTGATTTGAATTTGGTAATGATGATAATTACTTATACTTTACAAAAAGAATATCAATATATTGATCAATCTGATTTTTTACGAAATCCCTCATTTTTTCTATTACAGCAACTTAATTTTGCGGTTTGTAACGGAACCCTAAATGTGAGAAGTCCGACACGCATTTGGCCAGTATTTTTCTTTAAAGTTTACAATGTCATCATACCTGCCAATATACAGTATGCTCTCTTTCTAAACCTAGATGTGCCGCATAAACGCTCAGTTACTGTTACCATGCTATTAAATTGTTTTGTAGCTACGCTCATTCAATCAAGTGTGACCTATATGGTGAGCCACTAGTCTCCGCAAATCGCTAATAATGATAGAGCAACAACGGCTGTGGCTAACCAGTGCACGATAGAAAGTCTGGCGGGGCTGAAGCATTTATCGGAAAATTAATCTCCTCCAGGAAGAGGCAGGAATTAAGGAAGAGCATTACTCCACCCACGACTGATGCGATTAGAGAGGTCGGACGTTCAAGGAAGTTGATTTTGCTGACGGAGTTAGGTACGAGTATCACCCTATTAACTCTTTGTGATTTTTTAGCAGGGACCGAGATTATTCATATTTTTAGGAATATATTAAAATGGTTAAAATCACAGGCAATTCCAGCTGTAAAATGAGATGTGACTTTGCCATATGCATCCGTTCTATTTAAACAATATTTTAAACACAGTAGATTCATATCGTGTGAACAGAAAGGACGTAATTAAAAAAACCATTTAACCATCCATAATTAATTTGAAATAAAAACGTGTGTTTTAAGTATGTAGCCATTAAGGTCTATCCACACATATCAGGGCCGTGCCCTGGACGTGACAGGGCCGGGCCCAAGCATTGAAGCTCTGTCACTGGCCCGTGCACGGACGTGTGTGAACGAGTTCATATAAAATATACACTCCGATATTTTTGAGCCCTTGACGGGGCACGGTCTGTTCACGTCCCGAGCACGTCCCGGGCACGGCCCTGATATGTGTGGATAGACCTTTATTGTAATTACTTCAGATATACAAAGCGTTTCTAATCGAACAGTAGATTGGATTATCTACTATGTTCCTGAACGATCGTAATAGTAGTTGGCTTTGAAATAATCAAAATAAAAGAGAATGGGTAATCTGACAACTTTTCTGGATTAAGATTTCATTAGCTTCTGCCAGCGGCTTCGCCCGCGTTATAGTTAGAAATTATATCACGGGAACATACTACCGGGATCAAAAGTAGCCTATATGCTATTCAAGACCCTAATCTATATTTGTGCCAATTTCATCCAGATCAGTTCTGCTGTTCTGGCGTGATTGAGTAACAATATTAGTAAGAAGTAAGATATAGTATATATAATATACAATACGATAATATATTAGTAAGATAAGCGTCCACTTTAAAATAATAACCTGCTAAATGTATACCAATTTTAAGAGTCTGCTCGGTTAGACCGAACGTTAAGCCTGCTCCTCGCCTCAATAATATTGTACGGGGTGGACGTGATCGCTGGCGGTAGATAGGGATTCTGCAGGTCGTAAGGCTCCTGCACCAGCGCGTTGACACCCTTGCACCTATAGTTCAGTTGTCTTCAAGAATTCTCGCCTCTGTGAGCTGCTTGAGGTCTGCCAGATGTTCATGGGCGAAGATATGATGTCCAGGAAATAAAAGACTTTATTCTTCTTAACGTTTTGCGATGTTTTTACAAGGTCTTCGTGACATAAAGTTGCGTGGATTCTTCTAATAAAAATTTGGCTACCGAATTGTTCAGTGCGTC
Organism: Anorthoa munda; assembly: GCA_945859665.1. NCBI lineage: Eukaryota > Metazoa > Arthropoda > Insecta > Lepidoptera > Noctuidae > Anorthoa > Anorthoa munda. The sequence continues at coordinate 51,824,361 of OX243893.1, read as the reverse complement.
TGCGCACTATCGTACTACCAAACTTTACCGTAACGAGGACCCTGATTTCACGCTCGCACAAGATTTTATTTACAAATATTTTCATCATAAACTTATACTATAAATCAACAGAACCTCCCTTCCCAGTGTACGGATCATGGCATGACCCATGTGGTTGGATGCGCCCTGAAATGGCCCATCCGATGGACCTTCAACCAGGTCCCTGACTACCTTCTCCGAGGAGTTCTGCCAGGAAGAATGAGGGGTGAAGGGAAATTCTGCTGGTTTTTCGAATTTAGGGCTATTTTATGCTAAAATATACATTTTCTGGTAGTTTCTTGGTTAGGGTTTTGAAGCCCTTTCCCTAAGCTATAGGAATCTAGTGTTTCTATAGCTGTATCTATAGTCTTCAGGCGTGTAGCCGCCTGGAAGTGTGTGAGAAAAGTGAAAGGTATTATTTTCTAACATAAAGTTAGTTTGTACTCAGGGTACCTGTGGAATCCACACCCACCAAGTAACATTCGGTAGCCATCACGACAGGCTACCCTATGGTAGTACTCTGGTGGGCGTGACTTCAACTCTCGAAGCAGTATTCACCCTGGAGTGTCCGAAAATGAGAGCGTCCCGGGCTGGGCAATACATTCCGGGGGTTACCTCCCTGGTCACCAGAGCTGGGCTCCTTACAGAAGTATGGTCAGGGAGGCAAAGAAACAAGGAATCGAATGATGTGTGTAACTTGGGTGTACCACAAACCCTTCTGGTGGTTTGGGTGCCGGGAAGCGGCCGAAAGGGAAAATATTTGCCAGGCCCAGAAAAGCCAACAGACTTCATGATGCGCCCGAAGGTCAGAGGACCTGGGGCCTATGAAGGAATCCGGGCGCCTGCCTGCCAGTTCCCGAAGGTATTGCTCCAGAAAGCAAATCTATAACCCTTCAGGTTCAGAAGGTACCTGAAGGCGGGCGGGCCCGCCGACAAGCGCTCGAAACCCTTATGTTTTGTGTATACAAACACGTTATCCCAAGCAAGTGGCCTTTATGTACTGGAACTATGTGATTACTATCTGTTTACATGTCCTAGGCAGATATCTAGGTTACCTAGAAGCGCTGAATCGCTTATAACGAGTTTATCTTACCACTTACTTGAGAGAAATGTGAATGTATCTAGTGTTCCAGGGTGAAACTCTATAATCCCTGGCTATGTACTGTTGTTATGTATCATTTCTCAGTCATAGCCTTAGGGTATCTAAGTTAGAACACCTAGATTGTGTTTCCTAACAGTTTAGTGTGTGTAAGGTAAATAATACGAATTGGTGCGTGAGTATATCGCACCCTGCGCTACTTGCGCTCCCGCTTTTTTGGGGACCCCTAATCGAAAAGAAATAAATTCTTTATTTACCTATGCTATTACATACATTGCTTACTAATAATAACTTAAGTATTTCAATGGTATATAGGCGAGTATATAAACTATAAGCTATGTGTCGCTTCGTCGAGAACAAATATTAAGAAATTATATCATTAAATAGATCTCTGCAAGGCATTTTTTCTTATTATGACAATTTCTCTGAATTATGGATACGTGAGGAGCTACAGAGCTCTTAAGGGGAAATGTGGTTCAGACAACCGACTGAATATCTAAAAAGTCGTATTTCGAGGTTTGGCTCTCGCCTATTATATGAACGAGTCAATATACCACACTCTTCCTCGCTTACATAAACTTAAAATTTTACCTTATATTTAAAACATATTTAGAACTACATGGTTATTAGAAAACTTAACATACAAAAATGGTTATTAAACCTAAGTTTACATCATTTTTAAATATATTATGATGTTAATCTGGATATCTGGAATAGGTAAACACATATTGTAGTTAGAATATTGGACCAATTTAAAAGGTATTCCATAAACTGAAAAGTATGATATATAAACTGCCGAGCAATAAAAAAGTTCCACCCACAAAATGCCGACAAACACCTTAATTAAATTTTTTCACATTTAATTTAAAATTTGAACACAATATTTACGTTATTAGTTGGTAATATTCTGATGCGCTGTTAAATGTACTTCAATATTGTAGACGTTGTCATTAAGCTAGCCTTTCCCGTTTAGGAGTAATTTGGTGCTATGTCACTGGATCTTTTTCTTTGCTCGTTAGTGTATTACGTCCCTATGTTTTACTTTTTGATGAAGCATTATCGTTAGGAGCACTGCAAACCTCAAATAATGCACAAAATGCCACTGTCAACAAGTGTACAAATTTGACCATTATAAATGAAAAAAAAACATAGAGGCATAGTATAATTATATCTTTCTTTGCCAGTTTTTGGAATATCTTTTAAATTGGTTGAATGTTGGAGGCGGAAATAGACGAGGGCCAAACCTCAAATTATGACTTTTCTTCTAAGTAAATTCAGTCGGAGCTCTCTGCCCACATTTCCTCTATGTGAGATATTAAATCTCATTTAAATCCCGAATATTAAGCTTGCTCCTCGGCTCAACAGCATTAAGATAACACTGGACCACACGACTCTTTGTGCTCATGTATCGGTATTAACAGAAAAATAATGAAAAATTCTAAATCTGAAAATACCTATTTTTAATAACCTATAGTTTTCATATTTTCGCCGGTATCTATATAAAAAAATACTATAGGTACCGAATAAAATAGACTGGTATTTCGTCAATACGCAATTTGAATAAACCCGCCGAATGAATAATATTGAAGTGACCCTTCAATAGAATTTTCATTAGGATTTGTTGGTTTATTGATGTTTAATATTGCTACAATGCCTACTGCGGTCTATTTTTAGTACGTTTTTTTCAACCGGTTATAATTGATTGTGATAAGTGATTTAGTAAATTTTTAAACGTTTTATTTTTTATTACAATATGAACCGGAAGTGTTCCAAATAATCGGATCTGTTTTGTTTGAGCTTATGACCATAAGCTCTTAGAGTAAGGTTATTTTGAGTGTGTGAAAGGGACAGATGTATATGACTTGTATACATTTGTCTCTTACGCTCCGCCCCTGTGGTGCGTTACTACTATGCTAGTAATTATCTGTGGTTACTACAGAACATTTACGAGTTATATTCATCTATGATTGATGTCTTTGGTACCTCTTGTTTTTATCGTTTTGCGACACCGATTTCCGAAACGAAAGTTATTTTGCACTTTTTAGTCGTTTTATGTTTTTGTTAAAAAAGGTTTTATTTCTCTTTTTTTTTTGTTTTGGTACTACATCACTAAAACGTGAGCAAGCACCTAAAAGATTAGTAGTTTCGGCGAAATGCGTGGACAAACATACATACATACACTTATGAAATTTAGCACACATTTTTAGAAGCCCATAAAGAGTAACATATGTGAATATTGTACAATTCTATTAATATTACTTACATACATATCGCATTGACTACCTCCTTTTTTATCCATTTTCTAACAAGTGGTAAGTACTCATTATATAAGCGGCAATGGGGATGTGAACGCAAAGCTTAGCGCAGATGTCGCTGGCGGCGCAATGGCTGCTGTCAGTTTTTACTTTGTTTACATCACTTTTTTGGTTATATTTTGTGTTTAAACTGGTCTATCATCGTCCCTGGAAGATTAAGGAATTGACGACAAACTAAAAAATGAGGAGCAGGGATAACTGGAAAGAAAACAGATCTTATTGAGTGGCAGACTTTTAGATAATACAATATTTTTCATCGGTGATATGTTCTATATTTGGATATCTTTTTAGCTGTAACGGGTAAATTCTTACTTGACTCATGGCAGGAAAATTTCCAAAAATATTTAGAACATTACTTTAATGTGTTGATATTCTTTACATTTTAGGTTAGAAGTTTTATTTTATTTTCGGCAATCAAAGCTCAGGCTTCGGAAGGCCTAGCAAATGGCATTCCTGCTGTACGACTTTATCAATACGTTAATAGATCCACTATATTGCCGAAGAATACCAAGCAATATAATCAGAGTTACTTTTACAGGTACATAAACATAACCTATAAATATGTATAGCCTTTTCCCAGTATTTTTAGCGTTGTATCTTTGGGCAATAAATGAACACCGGGGTTGGTTCATCCTGGTACAGCACAAAGAGGCATATTATTAGAAAATTTAAATTTACTGTAACGGATAAATAAAATTCGGGCACAGCTTTGTTCAGATCTTGTATTCGCAATCGAAAGAGACAAATAAATGACTGGCAATCGCTTATATTAACACATCCCCACTGCTTGGCATGGCTTGACTGAAGAGAAGGCTTCAATATGGCGGCTTAGCTTCGGCGGGCTCGGCGGGCATTGGTCGGTTGCACGTAGGCTGACGTCACATCCGTAACATTCGGCCATCCTGGAAACATTGCTCCCGCAATGGGAGCAAAAACATTCATTAGCTTTCAAATAAATCAATTAGGGCTTCAGTGTCAGTAATATTGTTACTAAAAAACAATTACTATTACAGTTACTATTGTTACTGTCCGATATAGGTGCTTTACTTCTATATGGCCTTAGCCCATTTACCGACTCAGCACCTGTGAGCTTTTGTAACCACGTAAAACTTTTAGTATCTACCCACACTAGGAATTTCTTCCTGTATCGTAGGTGCGTTTAGAAACATAAACTCACTTACACAAACACCCAGAGCCGAAACAACTATCTGTAGGTCATACAAATATTTGTACCGTGCGGGAATCGAACCCGCGACACGCAGCGCAGCAGTCAATCGCTCAACCACTGCGCCAACCGAGCTCACACGCTACACTACTTTACATAGAGCATTTTCAATATGGAATTGACAGATTCTTGCAAACCATTGTACCGCATTCAATGTAAGTGTTTACATTATGTTTAAGATAAATACGTTATAGCTATGGCGTTGACATTGACTTTAGTTAATATATTATGAAAGGTTGTCTGTAAGAGATTGCCCTGTGCGATAAGACCGCCCATTGTACACTTATCTTTAAAAAAATATTGTCCTGTTATTATTTAAGTGGTGTACAATAAATTATATAATAAATAAATAAATGAATATGACCAAAATAAAAGTCATCCAGTTTGTATTGACTAACTGCACTAATTGTAGTCATAAAAAACAACCCTTTTGTACACATGATCACTCTTGCGTTATCTGAAGCTTTCTTTTTACATTCAATATTTGACATTCAAAGTGCCGCCTAGTGGCCTAATTGAATTGGCATTAGTCGGCGTTACTTGGCGTTATTTGGCGTTGCATGGCATTGCATGGTATGCATGGCATTGCATGGCATTGCATGGCATTGCATGGTATGCATGGCATTGCATGGCATTGCATGGCATTGCATGGTATGCATGGCATTGCATGGCATTGTGTGGCATTGCATGGCGTTGCATGGCGTTACTAGGCGTCACTAGGTGGCACTAGGCGTCACTAGACTTGACTACTTAACTTTACTTTACTGAAAATCGTAAAGTCACATGGCCTACCATTACGAGCGAATATTAAATCTTAACTATTCAAAGAAATTCAGACAGGGTATTGGCCCAGTTATTTAGTTATTTGTTAAGGCTTTACTATAGTAATTATAGTCAGCAAAGCATTATGAATGGATTGATTTTTACGTTTAAACTAACCATTAGCATGTGGACAAGCAATATCACGTAATGTGTACCTAAACTGTTTACCAAACCATTTCAGTGTCCGAATTTTCACGATAGAAATGATAGTACGCAAGTGTTGACTCGGCAATAACAAATTTGGATAACTCATTCGTTACTACAATCATTACCAACCGTACGCAATCAATCTGCCTAGGTTTTTTTTCCAATTATGGTGGGGTCGGCTTCCAGTCCTATCGGATTCAGCCGAGTACCAGTATTTTACATGGAGCGACTGCCTATCTGACCTTCTTAACCCAGTAACTGGGAACCACGATACCCCCTGACAAGACTGGTGCCAGATCTCAAGCTTCTGACTACTCGTAACGAATGTCAAAGATCTTCAAATGACAGCTGGGACCAAAGGCTTAATGTGCTTTCCGAGGCACGGAGGAATCTCGGTATGTTGAAATAGTCACCCATACACGGACCGACCTCGTCAAGCGTTGCTTAACCTTGAATATCGACCCGTGCGGCTGTTATTATTTAGCCACGAGCCAACTGTACACATACCTCTTTTTTTTTGCCTAACAAAACGGACCTAAATGGTTTACATGAATCATACGGACCTAAATGGTTTACATGAAGCATTGGTTTAGACGGTTTACGAAATAAGATGTAATTTTCGTTCTTTCATACACTAACTTCCCTTGCCATGTGCACAATGAAGACGTGCGGTCATGTATTTTCTAATGAATTGCGTCAGTTTTGGTAACCAATATACTATTTTATTAAAATCATGGTGACCAAAGTAATTATGATGCATTTGCACTATCTTATCTATCTACCCAAGCTCCGAAGCTCCTACAAGTCTACTCCCGTTTAGGGTTTTTCTATAAAGCCTCTCGTCAACAATCATGTAATTGCTTATTGCGTACTGATCGGAGGTGTTGGTATTTAGCTGGTTAATTAATGAACTAAGCTTATCGCCCTGGCATTGTAACGTATAGAAACAATCAGTGACTTACGAGACGATTTCTTTTTTATTCTTTGTAACGACTAGATTTCTGCCAAGCGCCTACATGTTTCATACGATGGCCCGGCCTATACTTAACACTAATGTTATAATATTTTATCAAAAACCACTATCCTGCGATGCGTGACCGTACCTTGGACCACTGCACAGTTGGTAACAACCTTTACATGACATATAACATACACGCGAAATCTACGTAACGAGTCCAACAGCAAGGGTTTGAAGCTCATAATAATGGTCCATGCTATCCTCACTTGTAACACGACTGATCGCAATGAATTTTATTTTCAGTTTGTTTTGCATCAATATACCGGCGACACCTAACTTACACGCATCCGTATGTACTTGTGTAGGAAGCGCGGGGTCCTACAAAGCGAAGACAGGCTTAGAACACGAAATATTTTGCAATTTTTCAAAACTAATTCATTAACGGGTATCCAAACAACGCGAAATTTCAAATAAAACTTCTTGAAATAACTGCACAATCCGATAAATGGACGCACCCACATGACACATTACTAGGCAAATGAAACTTGAAACTGCCAATACGGCTGTATGCCACTGGTGGCAATTTGACCTGACCATTTAGCGATTTGATTTTTCAAAACTTTTATTTACGAGTATTCATATTTAAGTTTCGGTATTTTTTTGTTAGACATTTCATAAAATTATAACGCCAGAATTTGAATCAGTTGAGGGTAGAAGTATATCTTCTAAAAAAAATGCCAATACCTGCTTCGTTTTGGGTATCGACAGATCTACCGACAGATTATGCTAATAATCAGATTATGCTATACTATATTAATAAATCTCACACCGAAGGTCTCTTTTCTAAACTAAATGGAACCCCGGTATACTTATGCTACTACCTTTGTTACTTCTAAAATCTGTTTTATGAGTGTCATCTGGATTAATTGCTAATTGGACCATACTGATGCGTAACAGTTAAAGTAATCTTTGCCAGTTAACTCAGAAATTTGATCTTCTACATAAGGTAAGGGAAACATTTATTTTACAGTGACATTTAAAGCGCGGTAATCAACAGAGGTACAAAGTATGCAAGTGGCGGCGTTCTATTTTGTGACAAAGCTTACAATCGACGGTCTCTTTTTTTTTACTTAGATCACAGGATAAGCGTAACTGGATTCGGATTGTCGTCCAAGGATGTCTTACGTCTAAATAGGGGTTGATCAGTGGTAAGCTTAATTTTGATCTGCGTAATTAGTACAATATTATTAGTGTGTACCCGAAGCAAAACAATGTTTGTATTTGGTTAATCTATTTATTCCAACTGCTAGACTAAATGGTTATGGCCCGGCTAGAATAAGAATTAATTATAAGCACATATGAAGGCACGCCTTTTTCCCACGAGGGTAAACAAACTAACTATAGGACGCCATCTGTTACTATCCTTATACCTTTTGATTCGTTTACGTAAAAACATGGTCATACACGGATGCTGGTTATGCGAATTAGTTTTATCCTTATTATTGAGAATATGGCGAAGAGTAAAACAAGTTGTTATGGCCTGGCTAGAATTACAGTTATTGATATTGCGAATATAGAAATGAGAAAGATATCGCACCTGGCAAACTGGCTGTGGCTCCTGGCAGACTGACTGTAGCTTCTGGCAGCTCTCGGACCTTGTTAGGACCTCTCCTTGCAGTCTCACGCAGCACACGTTGAAGAGTTTGATGTAGTCTTGCTCGGCGTGCAGTCGGGTTGGTGGCAGAGTGTAGAACACGCCGTGAAGCTCGTAGTGTCGTAAATATGACAAACTTGTTCGATTTTTCTTCAGATTCAGGGTGATCTTGCGATTGTGGCGTGGATATTTTATTAAAACGAAGCTTACTTTTTGTGTATACCACTTCTGAGTGTAACGGATAAATAAAATTCGGGCACAGCTTTGTTCAGATCTTGTATTCGCAATCGAAAGAGACAAATAAATGACTGGCAATCGCTTATATTAACACATCCCCACTGCTTGGCATGGCTTGACTGAAGAGAAGGCTTCAATATGGCGGCTTAGCTTCGGCGGGCTCGGCGGGCATTGGTCGGTTGCACGTAGGCTGACGTCACATCCGTAACATTACTGAATATTATATAATATTAATTTACTGATAGGTTACTAAAAGTATGGATTTGACAGTTTTCAATAGCCATAGTGACGATGCGCCACCTATCGTAAAAAATGGCAGTTCACATCCCCATTGGAAAGGCTTGCGCAGAATGCAACGCAGAATGGCATTTTCCAAGACCTTCCTAACCTAACCATAATATTATTATTATAATATTAATAAGTAGCCGTAATAAGTAGTAGTAAAATATAATGAGATCTGAAATCAGGTATGGTAATCATAAATAGCAATGTAACTATGTGAAATGTAGGTATTGGTATTGTATACAAAGGTATTTTGTGTCAATAAACTTATTTTATTTTATTATTTATAAAGCCGCCAAGTTTAAGCTGTTTCAATAATCCATGGAGTCTGGATTGGTACCTCGGTTACCTCACTATTAAAAGCTATTTTATGTTCCACTGGAACAGATCGACGCAGGTTGGTTTTACATTATGAAAATCGCCTTACACGCCACCGTGAGTTAAGGATAGTTAGTAGTTAGTTTAACGATCATTTCGTAAGAACTAGATAATCCGACTATTGTCGGAACTTGGTGCACTTAACTACCTTTTATCTATTATCTACTTACTCCACCTTACAACACACATAAACTACGGCATATTTTCACCCAGTTCCCAATATTTCGATTTTGTACAGTTCGAGCTGATCCATTCTATAAATTTTTAATGTTATTAAAATTAGAATAATTAAATTTTTGAACATTATCAATTAATCAGTTAATAATTTTCATAGTAATTAAGTGCGTATTTTGTAAAAAATATTGGAACAAAGTCTGACTAGTCAGATTTTGATGTATAAAACGGTATTTATACTTCTGGAAAACTTATTACAATAAAACAAAATCTGTGTAAAAGAGCTTGTTTGAATTTGAAACTAGACATGAATCCTTATCCAAAACTTCTAAACCCTACCTTCGATACGATTCTACTGTTGGCCTCTTTTTACATACAATGTTTAAAAAAAGACGGTACGGTATTTGTTCAATTTTAACAAGGAAATGTATTCAAAAGTCTGGGATTAGGACTTTACCCGACCTTGTTTCTCATCGGCTTTCCCCCGAAGTAGTGATCAAAATCAAACTTGTTCTTTGCAACGGAAATATCTTTTTATTTTCCCTTTGAGCTTTCAAGGCTTAAAGGGACCCGGGTCGTCAACTGCTTAAGGATATTAAACTTCCTAGTCGCTGCCTTAAAGTTATTCTAAGGGAGATTTTATTTATATATTCTTACTTTGATAGATCTTTTAGTATAGCTTACGAACAGTTCTTTTCTTTAAAGTATGTAGACGTTCTTATGGTACGTAAACGTAACGTAAGTTTCTTAAAAAGCTTGTCGTGATAAAATTAACTAATTTTAGTGAAGTCTTCCAATTTGATCATTTTGAAAATAATACTATTAAAGTTCGTGCTACAATATCCAACAAAACAGTTTTGCTGTTTAAAATGATGCGAAAATTATCGCATAGTACACCACAAGGTCACAGAGTACCCAAAGAAGAAATCTTAAATCAAATATTCTTTATTCCTTCGTTCGTTTTTATAAAGCTGAAAGAAATTAGTTTGTCTATAGGGTGAATCTCGTTACTGAGCTACGCGAACCTTGGTTATGGAACCCTGCCTAGTATTGCTAGTCCAACTTAACATGCTTTTCGCACGATGTAAGCTACTCCCAACTATATCAATTATTCAGTAAACTGCAAAGAAAAGAATTTTTGGACACAACATTATCCCATTTTACGTAAAAAAAAATGTATTGTTTATTTACAAACATTTCCAGAATACTAAGGATATGGTCTACTCGTGTGCCAATTTTCGTTCAATTTCCATTCAGCTGTTAAGTTAAAAATAGGTTATAAAGAGATAGACAGTTGAAAATTACTATCGCTTTAATAATATTAGTATGACAAAGTATCACCTACACCATATTATATTAAACAAATATTCTCAAATTTTAAGAACAAAGAAGCCTCAACAAATAGTAATACTTTCAATATTATAACTTTAAGTTTAAATAATATAGTAAAAACATACCAAATACATAGGTTTAAGACGAGACCATTAAACTTAAGTACTACCTACCTATAGGAAGTTATGAACATACCTTCAGCCCACGCTGCATAAACTACTTTATATTTTCGATATTTTTAAACCTATGGGCGACGCGTGGTGTAATGGCAATGTTGAAAATTGTGGCTTATTCGAAAGGGAGAAGATCACGCTCCAAGGAAGAGGGTAGGAGGCGGAGGGTTGCGACCCTTATCTCTGTGGAGAACGACGCGCGCACCATCTATTAAACAAATATTCTCAAATTTTAAGAACAAATAAACCACAACAAATAGCCACAACAAATACCTTCAATATTATTAATTAATGCATAAATCTTATCAAATGCGGTATTAACGTTACTGCGTTATAATTTTTTATTAAGTATTAGGTTGCTACTTACCACACCATTGTGGATAGCACTTATTTTAGTATAAATCGTAATGCAATAAAATAATATTAGTAGACGTAATAATATTTCCAAATAATCCTCCCGTTTTAGGGATACGCGTTAAGTGAGTAAGTGAGAGCGCGCTCGGCGGAGTGGGAGGGGCCCCCGCGACCCATGCCACACTCGTTCGCCATCAGTCGCCCCTAAGTCTCAGGTTTGCGCACAGCATCCCGAGTCCCGATACTTTATCGCAATATATTTCCCACAATATTATAACAAAAGTCTTTTAAATCACGTAAACGTTGCCATGATATTGGTCAAATAAGTAATCTGCTGATCGAAGACAGTTCGCATCCAAAAATGGTGTTTAATAGTTACCACGCTACGAGATATACCAGCTTGTTGTTGTTAAACGCAGTGATATTGTCAGCGCAACCCTTCGCAGTAGAGAAAATAGCCGTCGGTAAGTATTTTTATAGCACGTGCTTAGTTCTATCAAGTTTCACATTGTTTGCTTTTAGGCTATACGTTTGCTATTACCGCAGCATAAACAATTTCCGAATGGATCTATGTTTTTTTTTTGTACTGGGTAATCAAGCACTGTGCAAATAAGCTTCGTGTTAGTATATTATTTATTATTGAAGTAATAATCAAATGTGTTTTGCTCTCGTCTCACTTCGCCGCGCAATGTTTTCCATGTAATCACCATGTACGTGAATCGATTTTCTCTTTCTAACGTACCGCGATGCTCTCGCTCGCACTCAGCAGATGCGGCGTTTGGTAGGGGTGAACAATTTTCAGGCGCGTTTTTAAAATAACTTCGTTTTGTTTCCATATAGTTGACACGTCGAAGCCTTTGCTTCGTAATTTAATGGGGACAAAACACCTTTGTATTCTGTTGGACCATCTTTCTATATACATATGCAACTTGTTTTATTTATATATAATGAGGTAGGCATTTTATAAACGCAATATTAGACGAGACTCGTGTCTCAGTTGAATTGAATTGTTTTTTTATGATAATACCAATTGAAACATTCTCTTTATGGTACTTATATATGAGAAAACTACCTAGGGCGGTGTATAAATTATATTATGGTACTTCACTATACGGCAAGACTCCCCGTCTCTTCATACAGTTACTTAATTTATCACATTATGGAGGCTTATTGTTGTTGTCTTCTGTGTTTCTTGTAAGACATTTTGAAATTAATGTATTTTGTATCTGGACACGGGTAATAAACTTGACTAATATTTTATATATTAATTACATTATGTATTTACTACCACACGTTGATATCCATAGTAATCCATCCTTATTCAATAATATTTAATGTAAAAGTAACCATTTCGAACTTAAATCACTTTACCGATTTAAATTAAATTTGGTGTAAATGTAGTTTGAGACCCTGGGTAGGACATAAGATAGTTTCATTCCGGTAATCATCTAATGCACCCCCTTTTCAGCGAAAGCGGTTGGAAGTTTGTATGGTCAACCAATAATTACTCAAGTAAGACAGCGAAAAATAGTAAGCTATTTGTAGCAGGTACTAATGGTATCCAGATAAAGTCGCAGGCAAAAGTAAGTAGGAAATAAAATAGAAAAAAGTAGACAAAACAAATATAACATATTTGAAATCAAAAATATTTTCTTTAAGAGCACTTGCAGCTTGAAAAATAAAATAGAACGACTATTTCGACAAGTCCAGTTTAAACTGACGCAATATTTGGAGAGGAAGTTGCCGTAATTACCTGACTGGAATAGTTCGTTTCATGCTCCCGTAGACAGGGTTGCACCTGCGTTGTTGCAGTCACTGCTTTAGACACAGATAAAGGGGATGGTAACCAAGCATTTTCCACAGCGCAGGAAAACTAGCGTTGCTGTGCTGTTGTTTCGAATTACTCTATGGAGCATAGATTTATAGCCAGTGCCGCACCGGACAACAATGTCATATTGTGTTGTTTTATTATGTTATTGTTTACCAACTTAATTTGTCATTTAAGGGCCGTTAAAAAGTATTAATCGATACCAATAATTTTAATTAAGTTTTAAGTAATTTAATCATAATATTAATGCATAATTATAATATTACTAGTTTTTGACCGCAGCTTCACCCGCGTAAAAACTGTTTTATCATATCACAGGAACGCACTGCCGGGAGAAAACTATGTCCTATGGCCTTCCCAGTGTCTCAAACTACCTCCATACCATATTACATATAAATTGGTTTAGCGATTTAATTGTGAAAAGGCAACAGACAGACATAGACTTTTGCAGATATAATAATAATTAGAATTTAGGCAGGGTAGGCAGTATAAGCAGGGAAGGCTGGGTAGGCATGGTAGGCAGATTAGGCTGGATAGGCAGGGTAGGAAGGGTTGGCAGGGTAGACAGGGCAGTCTGGGTAGGCAAGATAGGCTGTGTAGGCTGGGTATGCAGGGTAGGCTGTAGGCAGGGAAGGCAGGTTAGGCACGGTAGGCAGGGTAGGCAGGCTAGGTAGGATTTTTTTTTTGTTGGCGCCTATCTCTCCGCGCAAGGCGACCTTGGGGACTCGTCTTTAATTAAAGTTCAATCTTTACATAGTTCTTGTTTTCTAATACAATCTTAGTCTATCACATGACGAGTAACTAAATTTTTTATATTTTCTATAATCTTATTCTAACTTATTATACAGCATGTTACTAATAATACCTTACTTCTATTTTATCTATAGTTTTTATTATTTTGTTCGCTGCCGACTGTATATAATTATATACAACTTTGAGCATTGATGTTATTTATTTTTGTTAATCGTTTGGCTAGGTAGGGTAGAATAGGGTAGAGTAGGGTAGGGTAGGTGGGTAGAGTAGATATGGCAGGTAGGGGGGTCAGCTAGTAAGCCCATAAAAATAAACTATTTCAAAATATGAAAAATAGTCGCATACTCGTATCGGGAATATGGTCCTGGCTACCGGTGGTCAGGGCTCCGGAGAGAAGAACCTCCTAACGATACGTGCCGTGTCCAGGAATACCGCTTTCTGGATCAAGACCTGCCCAACGCAGCCTCCTTATGTGTTCGTCGAGCCTCTTGACTATTATGCCATTGGCCGTCACAACTATCGGCACAGTGACATTTAAAAAAATATCTGTTATAGGCTCGCGCTTGACCACTATCTCACCTGATGGTAAGCGATGATGTGGTTGACGATGGAACACACTTGCCTAGAAGTAACCTGTTCACTCTTGACTTAAAGACCGCTAGATTGTAGTTATCGGGAAACGCAGACTCCGGCAGGGAATTCCACTCCTTAGCTGTATGCATAATAACAATATTTTCAAAACGTTTAGTGCGTATGGGTGGGATGTCCACCATGTACCAATTGCGCATCGCCGTACGTCTGGTAGTCCGATGATAAAACGGAAACGTCCCAGAGATGAGAACAGTACTTCATGCATGATCGAACTTGCGCTTGATACAAGCTGAGCAGCTGTTCTGGCGTGAAGTACCTTCTCACCTTTGCAAGGATCCCCAGCTTTTTGGCAGCCAGCTGAGCCTTTGCCTCAATGTATGGACCAAAATTGAGAGTCGATGTCAACGTACAGCCAATAATTTCAAGATGGTCAGTTATTGGCACGGTCACATCTCGGAAAGTTAGAGCTGGGTGAAATTGGCTCTTTTTAGCGGAAAAAAGACACGCCTGGGTTTTAGCAGCATTAAACCTGACCAGATTGGCATCACCCCACTCGGAGACTGCCTGCAAGGACAGGTTCAAGCGCTCCACCATGGCCTCCCGGAGAGACTGGATCTGAGGCCCGGTAGCACGAGTGTTGGACAAGTATCTCTCAGCAACAGTGCTGTCGTCTGCATACCCAAAGATAAAAAGGTTTTAGCAGATCATAAATGTGCAGCAAGAATAAAGTTGCTGAGAGTACCGACCCTGAGGGACACCGGCATTAATTAATATCCAAGTGGTCCGACGAGCAGCCATCGATAACCACTCGAATGGACCGATCTCTCAGGAAGTCTGTAATCCAATTACACAGACCACCGGGCAAACCGAATTAAGGAAGCTTACCAATAAGGCTTTCGTGCCAGACCCTATCAAAAGCCTTCGAGATGTCTAGGGAGACGGCAAGCACTTCCCCGTGCCTCTCAATGGCCTGACTCCAGATGTGAATGGCATAAGCTAGAAGATCCCCAGTAGACCGATTTCGGCGGAGGCCGTATTGGCGGTCACTTAGGATATCGTTTGCTTCTAGGTATGCCAGGAGCTTAATATTGAGTACACGTTCCATACTCTTACAGAGTATGGAGGTTACAGAAGACTGCTGTATTCACGACCCACATGTCGACAACCTCGCGAGCCAAATCAAGAAACTTAGTTTTCTTATGTTTCTCAGCCTTCACGAAGTTCTCCTCAGGGGGAACCGCTATAACAACAATAATTTCGCGACGCTCTAGTTGTTCTATAATCATTCATCATGCCTTAGATCCGCCAGATGGGGAGCGTCTACCCAAGTCCAGCGAAAAATTTAAATGGCACTTTGTTTATCCGCTGGCGAATATGCAAATCCATTTTGGAGTCGCTTCGCCCACTCCAACCTTGTGGATACACCCCTTAATGAGACGTGCCGGCTTTCCTCTGTTTGCCTAAAACCGACTCCGATACAAATGCTGTATCCACTAATCGGCATTGCGACCCCAGAAATTCACAGGACGATGGTGAGCCGCATAGAAAAGGCGAAAGCGAAAACTGACCCACGCCACCCAATGCACAAGTCACGGCAAAATGCCTCGGAGATTTAAAAGACGAAAAAAAATAACTAGCTTGTGTAGATCCATCTCATGGAAGTGCTGCCTCTGAGAGTTTGGCGAGAGAAACTCAAGCCTCCTGACCATTTCATCGAGTCATCGGAGAGCCTCCCTCCTGGGCATGCGTTGCCATGGCCGATATGGAAAACTCTAAATAGATTTCGCACTCCACAGCAAAGACAACCTCCACAGTTTGTAGCTTCGGTGCTTTACCCAGACCATTGCATCCTGCACCGCATGCCCTGTAACCTATACATGTGAGAAGCATAAAGTCATAATATTTAAAAGCTGTATTTGCCATCGACACGCTAAGGAGAAGACGTTTCATCATCAACAGCCTTGTATGTTTGGACACTGCTGGGACACAGGCCTCCTCTCTGTAAGAGAATAAGCAATTCACGACGCGGGTCCACTGCGGGTTGGTGAATGTCACTTGTTTTCGAATATCACTATGTGAGATTTATTGGCAACAATAGTTCTTTCAGTGATGATAAACAAACACTACACAACAATACAACGATATTGCCATTTTCGAGAACTGGGTCGGGCACATACCAATAGTACGGTATTTCCGATTCCACAAGATTGTATTTAAGAGCCAATAGCTGATGGATTAACACAAAACCATGAAGCATGAACCTGGTCGTAGTGTATGCCCCGACTTCTCAGTCATCTAAAACAGAGATCGAGGGTTTTTATAGACAGCTAGAGGACATTATTAAGAGCTGTCCCAGAAGAGACATCACCCTTTTGATGGGAGACCTGAACGCAAAGACCGGTTCTACAAATCGGGAGGACCATCTAAGAGAAGTAGTAGGGAAGTATGGTCTTGGGGATAGGAATGATAGAGGTCAGATATGGCTGCAATTTTGCGCGGAGAACTCTCTCACTATCATCAAAACCTGTATCCAGAACCACCCAAGACGACTCTACACTTGGGTCCAGGGATGGGCCAGGAGATCGCTTCAGAAATCAGATCGACTATATTGCAGTCGCAATTGCGATGAAGATCCTGCATAACCAACACCAAGACATACCCTGGTGCCGACTGCGGAATTGATCACAAGCTTTTAATGGCAGAAGCGACACTATAGTTCTTGGACACTTCTTCAGGTTGATGACCTGAAGAAGTGTCCAAGAACTATAGTCAAATATCTAAACTCAGTATGCCAGGATATTGAGGAACACGCGCAGTCTCTGCATACAAGAGATCTATTTCTGAAATTGAAGAGTATTACCAGGGAGTTCAGGCCTAAGACCTGGGCTATTGAAAATGAACAGGGGACCTTACTGACGGAAATAGACCAGGTCACGGAGAGATGGTGGTTGTACTGCGAGAGCCTATATAAGGATACGGGGAGATCTGATGCGCCGGTAACCCAGTTTGAAAGCCTTTTCTTAGAGCCAAAGATCCTGGAATCCGAAGTAGAAAGTGTGCTGAAAAAGCTGAAGCCTAATAAATCAGCTGGAAACATCTTCGCTGAATAGCTGAAAAGTCTTGGAAACAGAGGTTAAGCTTTTACGGGATTTATGTAACCAGCTATGGAGAACGGGTAAATGGCCTAAGAACTGGAAGGAGTCTCTCTTGATACCACTGCACAAGAAAGGGTCAACAAGGAATTGCGGGCACTACCGGACGGTCGCACTCATATCCCACGCTAGCAAGATAATCATGCTCTACATTATTAACGGACGGCTCCAATCTTACCTACAGCGAAAAATACCAAGTGAGCAGGCTGGTTTTGTAAAGGGTCGAGGCACAAGAGAGCAAATAGTGAATATGAGGCAAATGATAGAGAAGAGCGAGTTTAATGTTCCAATGCTCTTATGGTGGGACTGCCTGTAGAGAATACTCAAGGAAATGGGAGTACCCTCGCACTTGACAGCACTGATTGCAAATCTGTACGAGGATGGAGAGTCGATTACTATTTGCGAGAGTGGAGCTTGAAAGCGAGGTGGTAGGATTGCCGATTAACAAGTCAAAGTCCAAAGTGATAATCATCAACGGAGCTGGACTAATCACACGCACGGGAGAACTTGTGGATCTGGAGTTTGTGAGTGAGTTTGTATACCTCGGCTCCATAATCAGTGATCAGGGAGGCTGCGTCAGGGAGATTCGGAGACGTACGCAGATGGCCAAGGCTGCTATGAACAAGATGTCGAGGATATGACAGAACAGAAATGTCTCCAATAACACAAAGAAGAGACTCGTGAGAACTCTGGTATTCTCGATATTTCTTTACGGCTCCGAATCCTGGGTAATTCGCACGGTGAATCGGTAAAAGAAAGGCTTTTGAAATGTGGTGCTGGAGAAGAATGATGCGCATACCATGGACAGCCAAGCGCACGAATAAGTCCATTCTCGACCAGTTGAACATCAAAACCAGACTCTCCACGATCTGCTACCAACGAGTCCTAAGTTACTTTGGTCACATCGCCCGGAGACAGCCAGACAACCTAGAAAAACTGGTTGTACGAGTATCGGGCAAGGTGGATGGAAAAAGACCACGCGGACGTTCACCTACTCGCTGGTCTGACCAGATCAGGGCCATTGACTTACGGTGACCACTGCTATGAGAAGAGCCGAAGACAGGTTGGATTGGAAGCAGCTCGTCGTTGACTCCGTGAAAGCTTTTCAAGACGGGCACGACCTTCATAAATAAAGACAAAGAATAAGAAGAAGCTGATGGATAATCCTGGTTACAAGGTTGTGTCTAAGCAATTAGGCTCCGTTAGCTCGGCTGATGTCAACCGTGCCATCCTTCACAATGTAGGTATTTCAGTTAGTTGTTAATCATCTTCGATTGCCCCGAAAAGGACATAACGTGCAGCTAGGCCACGGACGCTAAGAGATCTACACCGGGCGCATGTAGGAACTGGTAAAAAAACCGCTTTTTATTATTATATATCGTCATTACCGTTATATCATCAAAGTTTTGACAATTCTTTGTGGGTAAATACAGTTTTTATAAAAGAGTTAAAAGCGTGGAGTAATCTTATACTTCCTCTCTCACAGAGTGGATGCCTGTGTCCCAGCAGTGGGAAAATTATAAGGCTGATGATGAATCTTATACTCATTTTGACTCAGTTTCTATATTGTTTAACGCATCTTGTGCACCAAGAGCGGTCTAACAAGAAAATATTGGTGTTTTGTAGTTTATAAACGAGTTATGGGCTGAATGGGCTATGAGTCAACCACTTAGACTGTACATTTTTAGTCATGGGTGTTATTTACATGGTTTTGGGGGTCGTTACAACGAAAATGGGCTCTATACAAAAGCCACGATGACGTCAGTGGAAACACTTCGCGGAGTTCTAAACGCACTTGGCCGGTTATATAATATGAATGCTAAAAAACCTGTCTTTGTTGTCGCGCACTCGAGTATAAAAGTAGGTACTCTACCTACTAAACTAGTATAATTTGTTTAGACTAGATATATTAAAAACCTACTAGAGAAATATTACTGTATACACGTACATAATTTATATTCCTTCTTTGTATTCGTTGTCTTTATTACTGAAGGTCCTAACCGGTAAGTAAATAGAAAATGGGTCATTTTACTGTGCTCATGCACATTTGACTGGTTAATTGACCGTTTACGTGTCACAAACCTTAAGGTTGCAGCCGTCGCGTTATGTCTCGTGTTTGTAGAAGAATTCATATTAATGAATTATTAGGATATAACTCGAAGTACGAAGTCGTCCTTCGAGATATATTCTAATAATTCATTTATGTAATCTAAATCTCAGTAGAAAAAATACTGTGAAACTACACAATAACAAAAATACATTACAAATCAATTTGTATTCTACTTAAATGTGCAGTAGTTGCCACAAAAACAATTGACGTACAAATAACAGGAGACACTTCTTTTTAGGGTTCCGTATCGAAACGGAGCCCTATTGCTGTCATCAAGTGTCCGTCGTCTGTCACTTAGTATTTACAACCAAATGTTTGGACCTACAGTCTTCAAATTTTCACAGTATAAGCATCTTGTTGACCCAAAGCCATACAAATTGACAATTCTTTTTATGTGTTTAAGGAGGGCTCCATTACAGACACAGGCAGGTGCAAAAAAATTGACCTACCCCATCGTGGGGGTTTCGTTAATTAGATAAATACTTTTTGTTATTTTTTTATATTAGAATACGAAGGAATGAAAAGCCACCAAAGTCAGACTTTTTACAAAATTTCGTTCCGAAGAGTTTTTTAACTTCCCATTGATATGACAACTTGAAATTTGGTGATACTGTTTATTATTATGTATATTTTACGAACAAATACCAATATATCAACATTCTTTCTTAGCGTCTGGACCCCGTGACTATAGTTAAATATAGGATAATCTTGTAAAAATAATGTATAAAGTGACTAAGTTGATTGTTACTATTACCGGCCTATTTCAACGGTTATGAAACTATTAACGAGTTTTATGCAGTTATTACCGATCTATGAGAGGTGGTCTGTACCCAGCAGTGGGTCGTACTTATACAGGGTATTTTTTAAAACACTGATAACGTCGCAAGACTATATTGCAGACGTTATAGACAACAAGCTGCTTTTTCGCCTTTTCAAAATTCAACAAAAGCAAATCAGCTGATCCATACAATTATGTATGCATTACTTGCCAGAATGTATGGATCAGCTGTTTTTAGTAGCTCACTCCACTTCACTCTAGTTTCAGCGAGTTGTGTTTCAATGTAAACCTTTCGCCACTTTTGTGGCGTCATACTTATTATATAGTAATTATATAATTATTTTACGTCTCTTTAGCCAAGAAGTAGCATTTATTTATTCCTATCATGTCACAAAAGTAATTGAGATACTAAATAATCTATATACGAACGGTAATAGCTTCTTATGGTTGCTATTACCGACTTTTATGGGTCAGTGCTAAAATAGCAAGTACAAACATAAAATGTTATTAGTTAATTACCGACCCCTTTGATCAGGTGTTTTTTTTTATAACTTTTTATTATAGAAAGCGCTCGCGCTTGACCCCTATCTCACCGGATGGTAAGGGATGATGTGGCCGATTACTTTCAGATCTCCAAAAAGGACACTTAACGTGCAGGGCTGTTCATTTTCATCTGACTGGGACACGCCAACTATTTTCTAAGTCCAAGCAATAACTTAAATTGGCGCATATCAGCGAACTATGGAACTATGGGACTTAAATTCACAAGGCCGATGACAAAATATCCACTAAATAGAGCCTTCCATTGTTTTTTACAAAAACATTACCGCGCAAGTTCTGATTTCAAACTGCGCAAGTTCTTATTTCAAAATGGCGCCACCAACTGACAACAGATCGTCCACTGGTATTTTGAAAGCAACCTTTTAGCTACGAAAATAAAGATCACTAAAATACAAAATCTAGCATGTGCCATTCAAGAGCGAAGAAACAATCATACATGCATACATATGCTGACAAACACATTACCCTTCTTTGCGTCACGCAGTCGGCTAAAAACGCAACTGGGGCACTGAGCTAGTGTGCCTAGAACACAGAGTACAATATAATGTAAGTGGGAACAGTTGATGCGACGTCAAGCGTGCATCTATCAATACTTCACACTTCAGTGCACAGCTGTGGCAAGCTTCCAGTTAACACAGATAAAATGTTTATACTGGGTTTCTATCATACCGCAAGAAGTGTATGAAAACCACATTACATTGTGCCTGGCAGCCTCGTACTTGAAATACTTATGTTTGGCTCCTAAACGGAGGACTTTGTCGATAGTGTTTTTAGCTATATTTGATGACAAATCGATTCAGCCGTTCAAAAGTTATGCATATTTTACTATTTGTATTTTTTTTGCTTGGTATCGTGTCATAATTACGTGTTTCTATAGGATGTGCATCTGGACCGAGGGCCCATTTTTTAAATCCTTGCGAAATGAAATAAGACTTAAAGGGAAATTAGTTAAAAATAGTAAAAACATAAAGCAATGGGCCAAGAATTTCTTAAACGTGAATTAAAACAGTTATGCTTAAATTACTTGGGCCCTCAATCCAGACGCGTGAATAAACTGGCATAGCCTACATCTCAGAAAATACTATCTCTGGGTTAATCATTTTTATTTAGGAATTTAGTTAAGAATTTCTTAAATATTTTAAGAAATTCCCAAATCTGTAGAATATGACATTACAGATTTTTGGCGGTTTAGCTAGGGCCCTCAATCCTTTAATGTCTCTACTGAGGAATCTGCAAAACATGAATTTATCTGAAGATATATATTAATAGGACTGTAATATATTTTGCTTAGATACCTCTGTAAATTAGTTAAAAAGAAATAATGACACAAAAGTGAATTGTTATAAAGTAAATGAGAATCGAATTTTACTATAACGTCTGGACTGAGAGCCCAATATTTTCGGCTTTATTGACTAGGTTCAACCTCATAGATTAAGTCAAATTAAAATATATTTTTTTACTATTTTTTAATTAAAATGTTACATATCGTCCGTTCTTCTAAATGCAATACTTTAAGAGAAAATACATTTTTAATTTTTCATAGGAGAAAGTTTTGTAGGATACATATGATTTTGTTACTTTTTTGGACTGATCAGTATGTATCCTCATACAAGCTATTTTTAAGCGTCTAAAGTAAATATTTACTGCTTGTACTGTCGGAAGCGACTGTTTTTTTGATGCATTATTTTGAAGGGAAGACAGGTCAATTGTCAGGAAAAGTCGTTATGGGTCCTTTTCGGGCGAGGATAAAACAAATCTTTCTTGGTAATGTACTTTTACAAAGTAACTAATTGCACAATGTAATGGAGAATAACGTAAACGACATTTCACTAGGCACGTATTTTTATATAAACTTACAATCGGGAACTATAACGACTGTATTTCTCTTCAAGTTTTATCATGTTTACTACTGATCAAACTCGCAATCTTTCTTTCTCGATCTCCTTGTGATCTTCTCTTGTTCGCGCCATAAACTAGTGTTATGTCAAGTTAACATCTGTCAGTCATTCGAAACCAAATCTCTCTTCAGAAGGAAATCTTTAACATTGCTGACAAATTTAATAGTGCAGTAAATATTATTATTATCAGTGTTTCTGTTTTGTGATATCGAAGTAAGTTGGTAGGTACCCAGATCGCTTTAATATTGCTTATTTCATTTGAAGAATAATATGCATTTTTCCTGTGTTAATTCATCGTCATCGAGAATTGCTGATTATTGTGTTTTAATTAAGGCATATTTTATTATATCTTGAACACTTTATTGCATTAACACATACTTGGGAACTGGTATGTAAATAAAAAAATATAAATAATAAAATATAATAATAATATAAAATAATAAAATATAATAATAATATATAATATAATATATAATAATATATATAATAAAATATTTTAAAATATTAGGTGTTATTGAATTTGTCCCCCCGTTGAAACCGGCTGATCTTGGTCACTACAAGGGGCATGGTTTCGTAAACGGCCGCATGGTCTGTTATGATGATTTAATGCTTAGATTTTACAATAGTAGAGAAGAACAACCTATTTATTTACACATTGTGACATATGGTTTGGCTGATCCTAATTTTGAAGAGTAAAGATAAAAAATATTAAAAATACATGACTGCGCTGCTAAAATCACGTACTACAGTTGGGGGACTGTTTTATGGAACACTATTTAACGTCTAAGAGGTCATCCGACTGCAATTCGTGTTTTTGGTAGCGCAGTCGTGTTTTTTTATATTTTTATTATTATTTATTTTTCTTTAATACATTTTAGTGACAAGTTTAATTTTAAAACAACATGTAGACAGGTAGGTACTCATCTGGACTTTAAATTTCATATCCATGTTGTTATAATCGACGACAAAATCTGATTTCATCTTCGAAAATAGGGGCATATAGTTAGCTGCTATTTTTGCATAAAAATTATAGCACTAAAAAATAACATTATTATTTAGCGTTCATAACTAAAAATCAGCATACAAACTTCGCTCACTCGCTTCTTTGAACAAATTTATTAATAATTTAAACTGTTTATTAGAAAATTTGATACAAAAAGTTTGTAAGTAGGTAAATTTTATTTTACAACTAGTTGACCCGGCAAACTTTGTTTTGCCATAAAAACACCAAACATTCATCTACCCTACCTACCCTACCCTAACAACCCTACACTACCTACCCTACCTACTCTACCTACCCTACCTACCCTACCCTACCCTACCTACCCTACCCTACCCTACCCTACCTACCCTACCTACCCTACCTACCCTACCTACCCTACCTACCCTACCCTAACTACCTACCCTACCTACCCTACCCTACCCTACCCACTTAGGGGTATGAAAAATAGATGTTAGCCTATTCTCAGACCTACTCAATATGCTCACAAAGTTTCATGAGAATCGATCAAGCCGTTTCGGAGGAGTACGGGAACGAAAACTGTGACACGAGAATTTTATATATTAGATATCAGACTATTTTTAGGTTACATTTATGTGAAGTAAATAGTTTTCTTATATTTATACCGATCGTAACCGTTTATTTGAATAGTTGTTACAAATAGTTTGTAATTAAATTGATGTTACGATATCAAAGTATTTTTAGATTATATAATATAAGTGAAGTAAATAGTTTTCATAAATTTATACCAATTGTGTTTTATTCATCGAAATGATTTTGATTGCGACGTCTCTGGTGCTACATATCCTGTCCTTAGAAACAATGACATACGATTTTCCGTCCCAAAAAGTAACAAAATCATATGTACCCTACAAAACTTTCTCCTATGAAAAATTAAAAATGTATTTTCTCTTAAAGTATTGCATTTAGAAGAACGGACGATATGTAACATTTTAATTAAAAAATAGTAAAAAAATATATTTTAATTTGACTTAATCTATGAGGTTGAACCTAGTCAATAAAGCCGAAAATATTGGGCTCTCAGTCCAGACGTTATAGTAAAATTCGATTCTCATTTACTTTATAACAATTCACTTTTGTGTCATTATTTCTTTTTAACTAATTTACAGAGGTATCTAAGCAAAATATATTACAGTCCTATTAATATATATCTTCAGATAAATTCATGTTTTGCAGATTCCTCAGTAGAGACATTAAAGGATTGAGGGCCCTAGCTAAACCGCCAAAAATCTGTAATGTCATATTCTACAGATTTGGGAATTTCTTAAAATATTTAAGAAATTCTTAACTAAATTCCTAAATAAAAATGATTAACCCAGAGATAGTATTTTCTGAGATGTAGGCTATGCCAGTTTATTCACGCGTCTGGATTGAGGGCCCAAGTAATTTAAGCATAACTGTTTTAATTCACGTTTAAGAAATTCTTGGCCCATTGTTTTATGTTTTCACTATTTTTAACTAATTTCCCTTTAAGTCTTATTTCGTTTCGCAAGGATTAAAAAAATGGGCCCTCGGTCCAGATGCACATTTCTATAGGTTGTCGAACGAAGAGTGTCGGCTACTTGGCAATTAATTAATATTAAAAAGCATGAAATAAAAATACCCGACTTACAAACCTGTCTTAGATCTCATCTTAGATTATGTCGGACTTTTACCCGCAAGACTCTAGATCTTAGAGGTAAATCTTAAGTTTTACGAAAATTCGGGTTTTACGTCAGTAACGTACTTATACATCCATATATTCTATACTCTATAAAATTGTAGTGTTTGTAATGTCTATATAACATAATAGTAAATGCTAATCACTAAATGCATATGAAAGTATACATTGTTTTTTTTGTCTGTCTGTTTGTTTGTAGTTCCGAGTAATCTCTGAAACGGCTGGATCGATTTTGACGTGACTCTCACTGACAGATAGCTGATGTTATAAAAAGTAGCTTAGGCTACATTTATTTTAGGTAAAGAATTAGGGATCCGCGTAAAAACCCTTGTTTTTTTAGTGTTACGAGTTTGAAGTGGACGAAGTTAGGGCAACAGCTACATAATAACAATCGATTGCCGAATATATGTAAAACGCTTCAGAATGGCTGCCCTTATTCGTCTTAATTCTTTTTTGTTGTATTTTTAATTGTCAGGATAAGGTTCCTATGAAAGATCGAATATCAAATGGTTTAGGTGGTACAAAGTTCGCAGGGTCATCTGGTTTAACATAATTTCCTTTTATTTAGCATATAACATTGCTTGTTAGGATTGATCTTGTAGCAAACTTCATAAATGGATATTATATCTACAAAAAATCGAATTTAATCTGCGCTTTTAAAACTACTAGCTGTCCCCCGCGGTTTCGCTCCCGTCAACTGGCTACCAACCTAATCTACCTACCTACCTGCCCTACCCTACCTACCTACTCTACCCTACATACATGATTGTACGTAACGCACGCAAGTAAAGCTCTCAAAAAGGAATACTTTGGCCGTTTTGCATATAAGATCCGCTACTTCTGGTCGTAGTGTGTTGCCCTATTGTCTTCCTCGATAAATGGACTATCCAACACAAAAAGAATTTTTCAATTCCTACCAGTAGTTCCTGAGATTAGCGCGTTAAAACAAACAAACAAACAAACTCTTCAGCTTTATAATAATAAGTATAGATTCATCAATATAGGTTCAAGCAAATAAATTCAGATTCAGTTTGTAAAGTCAATCTTGACCATCATTTAATATTACGTACCTATCTTATAAGTGAATAAAAAAAAAACACTTTCTGCGGTCTAATTGACTTTAATATTTTCACTAGTTATACTTTTCGAATAGGTTACGTGAAACGTTAACCTTTTACTTGCGGTTCCAAGAATAAGCCCTTCTGCTAAGGCTTCTTTTCTCTCGACTAAGGTTTCATGGGGCCTCTTTTGCAACTTAAACCAACCATATGAAACTCGATAATTGTACGAGTTGGTACCTATCCCTGGGAGGAGGGGAAAAGGATCAAGAACAAAATATGATGATACGAATACCATATCTATTGAACAGTCTGCCGGCAGATATAAGGAGTGAAACGAATAAAAACAGCTTTACAAATCGTTTAGAAAGATATTATATAGAAACGTGTCTTTAATTAATAATTAGATTTAAGTATGAAATCTAAGAATAAGTGTAAAGAGACTCACCGACCCCACAGTCAAACCATTACTACGGTTTTGAGGGGCTTAGTTTATAAGTTACTTACCATTATGTGAATATAAATAAAAATAAAAAAATACCGTCGAAAACATAAGAAAATGTGTCGGCCGTTTGAAAAAATCACTATAAATCGTTTTTAGATTAAATTGCTAATACTTAAATATTATTATTAATAAACTAAAAAACTTGAATGATGAATTCTCCAATAAATTCTAAAAGTCGTATTATTTTGAATGAAACTAAATTAGAAAACCATTAAGATTAATTATAACTTCAAACAAAATCATAGTCCACTTATCTAGTTTCCTAAATGGATAAAGGTATTTCTACAATTTTCCACGAACATTATTCGCGCCGTCGCGTCGACGTATTTGTGGGAATTGCAACGCATTTCAGACACATCGATTGATATGTAGTGTTGTATTTATCAGTACAGAGATTATTGAAATCAATGGAAAGCTATAATCTACTAGATCTCTACCAAATATTTTTTGTATTCAAGTTCTAAGTTGTAACATCTTTATATTCGATCCCCTATTAAAGTAAGTGCAGAGAAGAGTGAAAGAGATGGCTGACCTGCCACCCGCAACACTGGGAACATACTTTGTAAATGCAATCAACATGAAAGCCTTCAACTTCAACGTCATTTACGAGTACAATATATCTTGTTTTTATATATGCCTATACAACCTATACCAGAATAAATGCAAAATATGAAAATGGATCATTGTACTCATCATTATGTTATAGAACTGTAGATTTTTAGGGATAATACGAAAATGGTAAAAAGGTACCCTCAAGGTTAAACTCAGTCTATCTGGCCGTCTATCACAGCTGTATATCTCAAGAACTACTAATTCTATCGACTTCAAATTTGGAATAGTTTTAGATGACGTTTGCTCAACTATTTTGCAAAGTTTTATGCGCATTGTTTTCGACTTAATACAAAAAAAAATATCGTTCCACCCTCTCCTTATCTCCGAAGTTTGCTTAATGAAAAATCAGTAATTATTCTTTGTGATAGAAGTGTATGTAAAGATTACAGGCAAAATAAAACGATGTATATAAATAGCACAATTTTTCAGAAATCATCAACAAACATTAAATTAGTTCCACTATTGGTCAAGAGATGGCGCTGACCTAAAACTGCAATATTCTACACCGCAGTGTTAAAATTATCTAACGAATATAGATAGGCATCACAAATAAAAAATAAAAAAAATATCACGTTTCACAATCAAAATGTGCTCCTTCCTACCTACTCGCAGTTTGCTTTGGGTGAAGCACAGTTGTAGTTTTTTTCTGGGCACAAACTATTTAGGTGCTGCTGGATCAAAGTAATCAAAAGATACCGCCGTTTATGTCGCAAATTTGAATCTCAAGGGAATCAAAACCTACAGGATACTTCCCGATTACCTTCTTTTTTTTATATTTTGCAAGAAGCAGTGTCTTATAGCACAAGTAAAGGAAGCAAAATCGGATAACCGCAAATTTGTACCTGTTGAAAAAATAAAAATTAATTTGCAGTTGGTAAACTGACCGCAGCAACTTATGTCGATGTATGGGGACAATAGTTTTCCAACTGAGAAATTAACTTAGCTCCTCAATCTTTCTTTGCTTTCATTGTTTATGAGCTTCAGTAATATTCAAATTATTTTGATGAATGTACTGTAATGTGTTTGTACGGAACCCTCGGTGCGCGAGTCCGATTCGCACTTGTCCGTTTTTTTAACTTTGTAAGTTTATATGAACAAATTCATATAAACTTTCAATCATAATCATTTTACAGACCGATATTTATAGTTACCTGAACAGTTATTTTAAAGTAATTTTTTGAATAAATGTTCGACGTGATTACTACCGACTACCACGCGGACGCACTGGGTTCTGGAGTGGCGACCGTGAACTGGAAGACGTTGCGTTGGAAGGCCTCACACCAGGTGGGCCGATGACCTGGTGAAGGTTGCGGGGATCCGCTGGTTGCGAGACGCACGGGACCGGTCAATCTGGCGACGTTTGGGGGAGGTCTATATCCACCAGTGGACGTCTTTTGGCTGATATGATGATGATGATCTCGCGGGCAAAGCCGCTTGCTGAAGCTAGTAGTTTCATAAACAACCGACACTGCAGCCCGCCCGTGGTAAAGAACGCTTTCACAGCGGTGAAAAAGTTTCTTTTAATCTTCTTTTAATGAAGTTACAGTCTTACAGCCAGGTAAAAAGACACTTTCAAGTCCAACAAATCCTATTTCGTAAAAAAATTAAGTAACCAGTCTTTAGAGAAAAATTACTGTGGCTTCTTTTACAGTGTACTATTTATTTAAATGTTACTATGCAGTTATATTTAATGCCACTGTGTTGTACTGAATAATATTATTATAATAAACTAGTGTTCTTGCTTATGTTATAAAGGAATTAAGAAGATATAGTAGCTTAAAATATTTTCTACAAAGGTAGTGTTGTTGCATTGAGACTTAAAATGGGTTTTTTTTTGTTTGGGGTTTGGGAATTGCATCCAACACGTAAATATGTTCGGCATACTTGGTATCGTGTTGTACAACGAGCAAACGCGCGTTCAAAAAAATTAATCATCCATTTGTACGAGTACTTATATGCGCATTCCGCGTCAATAGTTTTATTGCAAACGTGGCAGGTGTCGAACCTTTCACAATTCCCACAGTATTATACAAGTTAAATAGGTGCCTAGGTACTTGTATGATGCACGGTTTTTTTAATTAAAATAGTATTAAATAATGCCTATTTTTTATCGTATTTCAAGAGTCTTGCTCACATAAATATGATATTTATCACAATAACTGGCGAAATCTATATATATAAAAATGATTCCCTATTTCCCTTGGTCACGGCATCACGCGTGAACGGCTGGACCGATTTCGTTTATTCTTTTTTTGTTGTGTTTGTTATTGTTAGTAGAAGGTTCTTATGAAAAAATTTGGTAGAAAATTAAGATAAAAAATTTGGTACCTTACCTACATAGGTAGGGTAGGGTAGGGTAGGTAGGGTAGGGTAGGTAGGGTAGGGTAGGGTAGGTAGGGTAGGGTAGGTAGGGTATGGTAGGTAGGGTAGGGTAGATAGGGTAGGGTAGTGTAGAGTAGGTAGGGAAGGGTAGGTAGAGTAGGGTAAGTAGGGTAGAGGAATGTTTGGTGTCTTTATGGCAAAACAAAGTTTGCCGGGTCAGCTAATATACAATAAACATAAAGTAAACGCCGTTAAGAATGAATAAATTCTATAATAAAATGATTGCGTGTTCAGACTTATTTTAAACACGCTTTTATTAGCTTGGTATGTATGCATCTATGAATCTACTAGCTTCTGCCAGCGGCTTCGCTCGCGTGAATGTCGAAAATTATCCCAAAGGAACATATTCCCGGGATATAAAGTGCTATGCCAGACTACAATATATCTCTGTGCCAAATTTCATCCAGATCCGACGAGCCGTTTGAGCGTGAAGAAGTAACAAACATACACACTTACAGACTTTCGCCTTTATAATATTAAGAGTGATGATGATGTAACGGAATCTTTGAACGTGATTTTCACCCCCTTCAAAACGTCAGATTAGTTTGAAACTTTGCACACTTATCAAGGACCGCTGCAATTATTTTAATAGTTTGCCCCATTATCCTTACCAGGATCTTCAGAATTACTGATTGACTAAAAAGTAAAAGTAAATAATATTTTAAACAAACGAAAAATCACGCTTTAATAGAAAACCAAAACCCCACGCTTTATTAAAGTAAAATATATTTTTTGATAATTACACTATTATTAATTTAAATTTATTGAAAGTTATTTTTAATTTGGTTTTCTATTATTGCGTGTCTTTTAGTTTTTTTTTAAAGTCATCATCATCTACCTAACCTTTTCCTAACTATGTTGGGGTCGGCATCCAGTCTTACCGGATTCAGCTGAGTATCAGTGTTTTACATGGAGCGACTGCCTATCTGACCTCCCAGTAACTGGATAACACACATACCCCTTGTTATATATATACAACTATCTTTTATTTACTTGTTTTACGCAATAAATTAAATTCTTGTAAAATATGAAATAAAATAAAAATATCTACTTAGAAAGTAAATCGTATCAAATAATAATAACAAGATGTTTTTTACGCGTGAATTTTTACTTATACTAAACTCTACTACTACTACTACACAGTTTCTTATCATTCATATAAATAAAAGCAAAAATATAAAAATGAGCGAAGCATACTCATAATAAATTATAAAAGAGCATAAACCATCTACTCGAAGTGAAACTGATACTAAAGAACAAAGATTCTTGGAATCGCGTCAGTTATAAATCGCCAATGAAAATCTCCACAAACAGAGACGGAACACTTCATTGGACATCTTTATCGGTCGTACGGTGAAAAAGCGATCCGGGAGAACACCGTATTCTGAAAGCGTCATCCGTTTGATATATGGTTGCTGACCGAAACGTTTATCTGAATCACTGAAGCCACAGCTCGCTAGCTCCTTTAATACCATTGGAACACGCAAACCCGCCTTGCTTTACGTGCCCGCATACTATCACTATGTCTTTTTTCACTGCCAGTGGTCGAACATTATGCCCTAAGAGCCATTTTGCGGTTTCATCTCTAGCAATATTTCCTCCATTTGCAACATCATTTCTTTAGAATGATTCAAGAGATAGCTTTTGCTACAGTGTATTTGAAAAGTTATCTAGTATGTATCTTATTCAGTAGATACCGGAGTATATACAATATTTGTTTACGCCCGTGTTTATAATGCCCGCATTTTCCTTGTCTAAAAATACACTAACAACACATATTTAAAGCCTTTTTTTTATTGGGGAGTTCTCATTATCGATGATCCCTGAGAACGGAGGGTTATGTCGGACGCCTACCGTCTAGAATCTATTGTTCCTATTGATAGCATGAGTCGAACACCCGGGATACAAGTAAAATCGCACGCACTTTTTCTGGATACTTGAGCCATTTTTCTATTTAAACTTACCTTATAATAAACACATCAAATGTGTCTAAGTATAAAAAAATATCCAATTAATTTTAATTGGATCCCAAACCTAGTTTCCTAGTCTAGTCAAATACCAAATTCAGACTGGCTTCTTACTTTATTTTCGATGTTCAAGTTAAAAACAGTTTATCCCTATATTTTGTAAAAATTAAGAATAAATTATTTTTTTTGCAAATTGTGGGCAATTAATCTAAGTTAAAGTCATCAATTATATGGCAAAAATAGGCAAAAGGCGAGGCTTTTAAAAGTTTTTGTTGTGAAATAAAAAAATAAAATTGTTTTCACTTTTGACACGAATCACACAAGCACAGCGATTTAGCATGCTTAAAATCAGTTCATCAAAATCATTCAGAGGAATGGCCACCCACGTCCTTTCTAACAAGTCAAATAGTTGTTGTGAGGTATGCACGGCATCCATTCTCGGCAGAGCTCTTCTTTGGAGCATATCCCATGCGTACTCAATTGGGTTGAGGTCTGGCGATTGATCAGGCCACGGCAGAACTTAATGCGAGCATCGGCAAGAGTGCGTGTTACGACTCCAGCCGTGTGTGGATGCGCATTGTCATGCATTAGTCGAAACGAATCACACAACCGGCGTCGCAAAGGGAAGACATCTGAAACAAACCTCTCCGCTTAAATATGAGCATTGCATTCCCTGATCCAAACGAGATCGGTTTTTCCACCGATCCAAATACCGGCCCAAACCATTATTGCATCCCCTCCATATGAATGAACTTCCTGACAAATTTTCTAACGTTCTTAACAAAAAGCAAACACAACGCCAGTTTTCTTCCTCCCAATTTCTGAGTTCGCGAGCCCATTGTAAACGGGCCCTACAATTGTAGGGCCCGTTTACGGGCGGCCACTTCACGTAAACGATTTCGGAGAGTTTGGTCGCTTATCAGCAAGCCTGAATAGCTGTAGAGCCTCGTAGCCAAGATCATGGTGGTCATGGTACGATTCCGTCGAGCAGTATTTTGGATGTACCGATCTTGTCAGCGAGTAGTGATGCGAGATCGTCCTCCATGTCCCTCGGCCACGCTGTCTGTGATACGGTGGCGTGTCTAGAGGTGGCTTATGACGCTCTGTGTAGTGCCAAGAGCGACAGCCACAGTACGTTGCCTGGAACGTTGCTTGCAATATTCCGACGGCTCTCATCATCTCTTCTCGTGTAAAATGATGTCGTCGCTCCATATCAATGCATCTTTTTCAGTTTTGATGCAGAAATTGTAATGGTTTTATAAAAACGCTATTACACACTTTTATAGGAATCCTGAATGATATTTGATTTTACATTATTAATAAAAATTCTAAGAAAATTCTTTAAAATAGTGAAATTCACTGAAAAGAATCAATAATGATCCAAAAAGGTGAAAATAATAATCTGCAAATGCGGTGACCTCTAAAACGTACTATAGTGACCGAGCTTGGCTAAGGGTCGAGGGAATAAATCCGTAAAAGTATTCACTGCACTCTTTGGCTGATTAAAAATATTCCGGAATATTTGAATTTGAATACGCCATTGTGAAATATTTTTCCTTGGAAAATGGTTTATAAATAAGTCATAAGACATTTATTTCGTAACAAAATACATTGTGTCGAAATCAGTGGTAAGTAAAACACCACTAAAAATTACAATCGATAAAAAAATAATTTAAAAAAAATATAATATACTTTAAATAACTAACTTTCAATAACAATAATAATTTATATAATTTATGAATAATTTAATAGAATGTCAAGGATAAAAATTCAATAATAATTATAAATAGACCACTAATATGTCACACATACAAAATTTAAATTTTTTAAATATTTATATATATAAAATTAAAATAAAAAACAATGATAATTATAAAAGATCAATAAATACGTCACATACACTTTTAATAATCCTTAATGTTACGTTTACAATTCAGTCAACGAAAAAAATTATGTCAGAGAAAAAAAAAATCTGTAAATATAGTAAAATCAATGAAAATAATAAAATCATTATATGTGTAAAATGTACGAAACACATTAATTCTTATGGAATTTCCATAAGAATTAATGTGTTTCGTACATTTTCGTACATATTTGTTTTATTTTGACATATTAGTAAGGCATGTTTTTTTGTGAGTGACTAAAACAGCGGTACAAATATTTTTATTTTATTTTAGGTGCGATTTTCGACCAGAACACTGAAGAGATCCAGAATGTGTTCAAGTATGCTATGACAATCCACAACCAGAACATAAGCAGCCGTCGCTTGGAACTGCAGGCATACGTCGATGTGATAAACACCGCAGACGCTTTCAAGCTATCCCGACTCAGTGAGTATTTCTTCCTTCTTTTTGCCGATTTCAGAAATGACGAAAAGTTATGAAATTCCTTATTAAACAAACAAAGATTATTTTGAAAGTTTTTGCACTATGACAAAGGCTAATGTAAGGTATGAGTTGTTGATATTGTTAAGCTCGTTCCGCCATCCTTTATGAACTTCACAATGACGTCTTTTGATGCTAAATAGTTATTATCATTATAAGTAGTTCCTTAATATTATAATTTTTCGTGATGAGCTCTTGACCTCGATCTTGCCTCATAGTAAGTGATGGATGAAGTCTACGATGGAACGAGTGAACCCTGAAGATGTCTGTTCTTGCTCTGAAGGCTGACGGGTCACAGCACAGGTGAGGGGAACATAGGCGCCTACAGAGAGTTTCACACTGTGCGCATAATAAATGTGGAGGAAAAGCGCTGGATGCAATTAGTTGATGGGCAGCTGCAGATTAGGGTTTAGCAGCTGGGTACTTAAGCACCCAGCTTGGCCACTTGGGGACATAATACTATTGTTGGGCTTGCCATCTTCCGGGGAGGGTTTGGACCATAAAACCACCTCGTTCGTCTAGTTCGTGTTAGCGGTTGATCGCCAGAGTCTCGTTGGTCGAATTGAGTGTGTGCTACGAGCTGGTGTGACAAGTTGCAAGAATGTTATTGAGAACTCCTTACATCCCTATGAAAAAAAATACAACACCCCAATCCGACCGATGATCACTGGGATAATTCACAGTTACTACATACTTGTATGCAACTAGTAAGGTACATTGGCTTGTTATACTTATGATAAGAATACTTTATACGTCTTTTAAAGGAGAATAGAACATATTGCACAGTCAAACAGCTGCACCTGCAATCGAGTCATGATGCTTATCATGGGATCCTATAATTCGTTATATACATAGTTAGGTGCAATTCCTGTGGAATCTTTTTAATATATACCTGCAATTAGCTGCAGCATGCATGCATCATAGCTGGGTCCTCCTTCTTTTTTTCCTTGCTCGATGAGTGTCTTCGAATATAAACTGAAACAGCTGGTTACTGGGTGAACCTCATGTACTTGTCTAAAAATGGCTTGGTCGTAGTCTGATTTAAGATCATTATCCAACAGATATCAATAACACTCCAATCATCATCACTGCCGTACTTGAGATGTCTAATTATATCTTGTTTAGGCAAGCAACTTTTATGTGAACATAAAGGTTGCGTGAACCTCATATCTTCATCAGCAGAAGATGCTTTCCGCTTTCTACTCAAAAAATTCTACATCCACAAAATCTATAAAAATATCTGTAACGATTTTGATGTCTAGAAGGCTCATATATTACGTAATTGTTGAGGTTATGACCAAGAGATGAGAGAAGTTTTTTACATAAATAACGTGCATAAGTCTGTGAGACGGCAATGGCTCCAAGCCATGAATACAAGCCGCGAGCACGGCATAGACTGACCGCTAGACAATGCCGAGGGAAGAAGGTAGTGGGCAGGGTAACACTTTGCGAGCGAAGTGTATTAAAATGTCGTTATTTTATATAAAAGTTTTGCCGGCGCCGCCGCCGTCTGTGAAACGTATAGGTCATTTGTTTTAGGTTAACTCTATGCCCGAGAGGTCCAGAAGCATCTTGGAAAGTAGGAGATAATTTTATTTAGGTAGGCATATCAAGTGTCAAATGGTAACTAAAAATACCTATCGTTACAATCTGACTAAATTATGCTGAGCTGAGGTTATTTGGCATTAGTAGTTTACTTTTTTTAACATCCTTAATATTTAGATTGGGACTATAAAGGCAATGTTATATAGAAACTAATTCTAATTATTATGAAAGAAAACTTAACACTGTCAAATTGTGACAGTGCAGTTTTCATGCAAGTATTGTCACTGTAGCTTAATGATTTATCTGCCTCCGAATATTTTTGTTCTACGTTATCGATCTAGACGCCAACGTTACATGAGGCTTACCGTTTTTGTGATAGCTAGGAAAACCACAAATATAACCAATTCATGTGACAAAGAAAAATGTTGCCCTCCTTAAATTAAAAAAAAAAAAAGAAATATATCGGATAGCTCTTCACAAAAAACACCATGTTTCTAATGTCATCGTGACTGTTTATCTTAAGATACTATAATTGAAATGGCTTTTAAAGTAAATTCGCAGTAAGTGACAACAAAATAGTTAACTACCGAGTTCTCTAAGTTGCTATAACTTTATAACCGTCATTATTAGCTGTTTTTGGCGTAAGTACACGTAATTACTGGCAAGCATTATGGTTTTATTATACCCTGACGGAAAAAGAGAGGTGTTATAATTTTGAAGTGTTTTGCTGAGTATCTGTGTATCTGTCTGTGGCATCATAGCTCCAAACTGTATAAACCGATTTTCATTAAATTTAGATACAGAAAAAACATTTATTACTTCTAACATCCTTGCAGGGATCAGGAGGCAAGACAAAATTGATATCATCACAGGTACACTCCATTTTTGGTGGCAAAACAGCGCACGCCATGAAATCAATTTACTTATACTGTGATTTTTAATTTCGTAGACTAAACTGATA
Organism: Anorthoa munda; assembly: GCA_945859665.1. Lineage (NCBI taxonomy): Eukaryota > Metazoa > Arthropoda > Insecta > Lepidoptera > Noctuidae > Anorthoa > Anorthoa munda. The sequence continues at coordinate 51,787,427 of OX243893.1, read as the reverse complement.
TTTGGGGGTTGTCCCTTTATCGTTACATAAAAATAGTGTCGTATCTATCTTGAGTGATCGAAAGTTGAACGAAAATCGAAGTAGATCGAAAATGGAACTTTTTCACGGCAGACAAATTACATTTGTAAAGAAACTAGCGGCCCTTATTTAGTTGCTACTCATTTATGCCAGACTTCATTTTATCGACCGCATTTATTTTATTGTTGATTTCATATTTAACTTAATTAAAGTTTATGTACTATGTGTATGCATACTGTTATATTGATATGTATTACGTTTTTATTCACAAAACATTTATTTACACCAATTAGTAAAATTAATTTGAGGAGTAACGTCACACAGATTCAATGAATCACTTATGATTGAGCCTTACCTACAACACTGTGCACCGCGCTTGCAATATTTAGAAAAAAATAACACACGTCATTGGCAGCTGTCAGTTTAATCTACGAAATTAAAAATCACAGTATAGATAGCAACGAAAGGTCAGTGTATGAGGTGTCTCACAACAGTGACAAGGGTTGCGTGCTCAGGAATTACTCACTGATCGTATGGGATGAAATCACTATGGCAAACAGAATAGCAGTAAAGGATGTAAACAGAACCAGTACAGTGCAGGACATCTGCAGGAACAAAGGTGTGATGGGGTTATGACAGTTCCATTTTGCGGCGTTACCGGCAATTTCTGCCTGTGGACTGTGGTTAACCAAGGAATTAGATCGCAGACTGCACTTGAACACCAATATGCGAGTACGGTTAGGCAGGAATACACGTGCATTAGAATTTACTGATGTTAAAACATACGAAAAAATGCCGCATATACGAACTACGAAAAACAAATTCTACATCGCACAGTCAAAGTTCTCCGTGTGATTTATTGATAGAAAGAAAATAATTTATCTGCGTCATAACGCATACCGTTACAAAACAAGAATAAAATAAAAACTTTTTCACAAAAAAATAAACCGTCTTCATAAGCAAAACCCTAAAAACTGTTTCACAAAAATATAAACCGCCTTCAAAAGAAAAGCACTAAAGAGTGCAATATAACTTTCGTTTCGAAAGCTGGTGTCTTTGGTACTCCTTTTTCATTTTTTTTCAACACCGAGCTCAGAAACAAAACTTTTATTTTCTCTTTTAGTGCAACATCACAAAAAAATTGCAAGTTCTAAAATAAGGTACCTAAAGGATTGTCAAATACCCTTAAGATACCCAATTTACACATTCGTGCTGCTTGTCGCTAAAGCGTTCAGTTGTATGCTCCATATTAAAAAAAATACTAGACCAACTTTGGTGAATTTTGCACTATTTCCTAAGTTGAGAGATAATCTAAATAATTAAAAATTAAATGCAAAAAAAATTATGGACTTTCTTGTGCGTTCTTCTCCATAACAAGCTACTTTCCGAATGCACGGTAGAATCATTTTTATGTAACGTTCAAAAGTGCCGCTTGGAGGCCTAGTTGAAATAAAATATCTGTCTTGTCTTTATCTTTGAATCAAAATCCGAGTAATTTCACAGAAATGCGTGGCAAACACACATACAATTATAAAATTTGTCTCACGTGTTTAATTTCCCACATAGAGTAGTAACATGTGAATATTGTGCAGTTCCAACAATATTACATACATACGTGTCGAATTGATTATCTCCATTTTTTGAAGTCGTTGAAAAAACATGTTTTTGGGCATTGCCTATGTTTTCCTTGGAGAAATTTGTTAATTAAAATGAGCAGAAGTAGTTTTTTAAATTTGATAACACCTTTTTGCTACTCCTGTTTATCAACTTGATACATCTGGTCAAAATAGGTGGGTAAACATATTCAGTAAATAGTATGTTATGTTCTTACATACATAGCATACTATTTACTGAATATAATTAGTATTCTGACTTTGGTCGTTTTAAGTGAAAATTAATATGATTATTTTGGAATGAATAAGAAGTACAGAATTATCTAAATATAGCATTAGTGCTATTTTACGAGTTTTTTTTTTTTTTTTAGTTTGACGCGGACGAAGTCGTGGGCAAAAGCTAGTAATGAATTATCAAGTTTCTTATTTGGCTTTCACTCCACTCTTCCATTCGAACTGGTTGCATAACTATCTCTACAGCAACGTGATACGAATGCAATGTTGAGCATTCAAATATTGTCAGCGTTTTTGAAATAAAATGAACGTTGCAAACCTGTGAGCCAATGTCTCGGTCTTAAGAGAAGTGTCTTCAGCAATACACGAGATTAGAATACTGAAAACAGTGGCGCCGTTAGCTAGCGCAGGACTTGATCGATAGTCTACCCCTAGGCTCATTTGTAATAAGCGTCATCCTATAAGATAGAGAAACTACTTGCAAGCCATGTAAAGTCGTACTTAGTTACGAGTACTTTGCTGGATAACAAACGTTTTTGATATCTTATAATAAACTCGTGGAATCCAGACACAACATAGGTACCTAGTACCAGCTGTAAAATGTATTTGGAAGTGAACAATGAGAGGAGGTCTTAGCTATGAGTTGACTATTATAAACGAATTGTCATAAGTTCCCGTCGATAAAGTTCACAGAAAACATCAAAGATCACATTTTTTTTTTCGTTTTTGTGTAATCGTAATCGGGTGTTGTCGTAAAAATAGATCAAAAAAAATTTTGTTCATGAAATTATCTTTAAAAATTATTAAGGATAAATGAAGATTTTTTTACTGTGCTGACAATAAAAAAATCCAACATCGTTCGAGATATCAAAGTTATAAAGAAAACGGGCTAAGCTTGGTAAGACGTATTCCCAAAAGTCGAGAAGTAATGACTTTTGGCGCTATCATGTCCCGTGAACAACAATCAGGTGGCACTGCGGTCACCTAATTGTCACTTTTAGAGAGCCAAGAATTACAATAGATAACAATAACAACATATTTTTGTGGTGCCGTAAAAAGAGAACAATACAAAAATACTGACGCGGAAATTAAAAAAGAGAAACAAAGGCAAATTACCCGTGAAAGGGAATGGGAATTGAGTGCCCGCAGACACCCCAGCCTATTTTCTCTAACGACTAACACTTCCGTACCGGCGAGGCGTCCGCCAGTCTGATGCGATTCAGCATATTTTGATATCAAACGAAAAGGGCAATGCTCAAAATTTGAAGGGAATCAACTCATCAATGATGACCAATAAATAATTAGTTAATTAAAATGAGCAATAGATGGGTTTCTTTTTCAGTAAAATTGCCCCACACTGGGCATTTCTTCCAGTATTGTGGGTGCATTTAAAACATTTAAACTCACATACCTATACCAGACACCCAGATCCGGAACAACTATTTGTAGGCCATACAAATATTTGTTCCGTGCGGGCATCGAACCCGCAACACCCAGCGCAGCAGCCGATAGCTCAACACTGGTTGACACGGTTGGCGTCAGTACGCCATCGTGTCATCTAGGTACATGAACTACATTTATACAAAACTTTATATTCATATTTTAACAACTTTTGTGTTCTAGGTACTTTTTAGTGTACCTGCCATATGTGTATTCTATCATTGTCGTACCTATATAATATCAATATTATTGTCACATTGGGATACATTTATATCCTCTCAATCTTAGCGCGGCTCATGTAATCCAAACATTTATGATTTTGAACACAACTGTGTCCTCAAGAAACAGTAATAATGCAAAAAAAAAACATAAAATAGTCAGTGCAAGCGACCCTTTATGGGGGCCCATTAATTGAGTGTGTCAGACCCCCTGCCATTTTATAGCCACGTAGTTCAACAGTGGTCAGAAAGGGGCCAGTAGTCCTCCTATAGTAATGCGATTAGGCAATCGATCTACTAATCCTACCAAACCTATAGCCCTATGCATTTTTTCTCCATATTTTGCAATAGTCCTGCACCAACCGGGGATTGCCCTTGGGTGTACTTGCGCAGTGCAGCATTTCCTGATACATGCCTAACAAGGCCTCTGCGAGTTGGCTTCGGCCCCTCGCACGCCTTTCATAGGACCGGGACCCCAGGGGACTCCGGGACTCCCGAAATTGCCAAAGTAAAAAAATAGTAATGTGTTAAAATCGTATAAAAGTATTAGGACAGCAGATATTTCCATAAATACAATTAAAAAAAAAAAAGTTAATTCCAAAAATCAAAAAACCCGACTGCTTAAAAAGTGAACTAAAAAGCCGTCATCAAGAAGAAAATCATGCTGTGCAGTCGGAGGATACGTATTCGCGAGCTGGCTGACCAAAACCAGATGTATCCTCCGACTGCACAGCATGATTTTCTTCTTGTTTACGTCTTTTTAGTTCGGTTTTTAAGCAGTCAGGATTTTTTGATTTTTTTAATTAACTTTTTTTTATTTATATCTTTTTAGTTATTTTTTTTAAGATTTAGGTACATTTAAACATATAAGTGTTATATATTTTTGGAATCACCTCTTAAAACCACCCTTTATTTTGATGCCCCACACCATGGGTTTGGAAAATAAAAAAAAATTGTCCTCCACAATATGGCGCGCAAAATCCGTAATTTTTCCATTTTCCAATTTTAATGTAGCCAGTGTCACTCGCAGGGTTAAGACGAATCAATTGACGTATGAATCATCAAAATCGGCCCACGCGTTTGGTCTCTAGAACGCCAAAGAGGAACAAACATACATACAACATACTCACATACATACATATACTGATAAACACATTACCCTCCTTCGGCAGTCGGGTTAAAAAAATACAACCAGCGATTTCTAGTGAAAATTAAACTACTGTCTATTCATTGAATTAATGAATAATAACCATAGCTTTAGCAGATTATCCAATAGATTTACTTGATACATAGAAATCATGAGATATCTTGATGCCACTAAGTCTCCTGTATGCATGTGATTTTGGTTGGCCAGACATGAATTAAATCAAGACTCCATCATATAGGTAACAAATTGCTTACATAAGTTATGTTGAATGATGTTTGAATAATACTGTTTATCTATGCAAATTGTAGTTAGTTATAAAAACTGGCCAAGTGCGGGTTGACCAAAATAATTTAATAACATTACTGAAGTTTATAAACTATGAGGGCACCAAACATTGCTAGACAAATTTACGGCTTTCAGATTTTTCCTTTACTTGTGCTATAAGACATTGCTTTTTGCCAAATTGAATGATTCTAGGTCAACGGGAAGTACCCTGTAGATTTGGATTCCCTTGCGAGTGGAAAATAGACATCATTAGCGGCTGTATCTCTTGACTGCGTTGATATAGAAGTTTGTTTTTTTTCACAGCTGCAAGGGCGATGGAGCTTGTATGTTCTATCCTGGATAGCAAATCTTCCATGTGGTGACTAGTAGTTGCGAACAGCGTAGTATCATCTGCATAGCGCAGGTTCGAAACCTCACACCTCCTATTGATATACCGTATTTTTTTTTAATTTTTGTTAGGCTCGCGCTTGACCACTATCTCACCTGAGACAATAAAAAAGTATTAATGATTAGTATTAAATTATTCTGTCCTTTATTTATCTTTTTTCATTTTTATACATTTTTAAATATTTAAAACATAAAATAATTAAATTAATTATTATCATTTATTTTTCCGTTATTAGTTCCACTGCACTATTCCCAAACCATTGCAACTCCTAAAAGCCAGAATTAACAGTGCCGACCACCAGAAAAGCGACGAGGCAATAAAGCTCGATGAAGTCCCGGAGAATGAATTTAACTGTCATGGATCCCGCAACGAAATTAATCAGAAAATATTAACGGCTGAGTAAGAAAAAATACAAATTTCCACTTCCCTCCATACCAAGCAGGAAACAGAATAAACAAGGCCAATAGGCACAAAGGGTCGTTTACAACTGGGATAAGCCCATTTGCCTAGCTCCACGGATAAAAATTATCATTAATATTAATGTGTCCTAACATTGGGACCTTTTATATTTGATTCCAAATATAGGTATGACCATAGGTCACAGTCAGAATCGGACCAAGGCCTTATCAGAAAGCTTAAAGTCACCCAAAGGGCAATGGAGAGGGCTATGCTTGGAGTTTCCTTGCGTGGTCACGTCAGAAATGAGGATATCCGTGGGAGAACCAAAGTTACCGACATAACCCCAAGAATTACCACTCTTATGTAGCAGTGGGCAGGGCACTTTGCTCGCAGAACGGATGGCCGATGGGGCCGAAAAGTTCTGAAATGGTGACCGTGAACCGTAAGACGATATGTTGGAAGGCCTCCCACTAGGTGGACCGATGACCCGGTTAAGGGTGCGGGAAGGCGCCGGATGCGAGACGCACGGGATCGGTCAATGTGGCGAAGCCTGGGGGAGGCATATGTCCAGCAGTGGCTGCAATGATGATGATGAATGATGAAGATAAAAAAATATGGTCTGACGTCTCTGGGATCTTGGATTGTTTTTATTCAATTTGAGCAGCTAAGTCTGTCCGTAGGTTGTATTAAGGCATTTAAATTAATGTTGTTTAAATATGACTGAAGCTTTTTCGTAAGTAAGGAACGAAAGTTTTCGAACGTTTTCAACGTAGTAATTAGCGGTCACAATACTAATGACGCAAACGAGCTCATTTTAACATACACACACTTTTTAATTTTGATCTTTCTGGGGATTTCAGGGCCGACGATGTTAACGATCTTAAAAAGGTTGTTATAAAGTAAAGATGCATCGCAGCATAAAATTGTGTTAATATTACTATCTCCCGTGTCATTTACTTTGGAAACCGACTTTGATGTAGCGCATGAGTGGGCTGTGTGAGATGCTAAGCACCTGTGCAATCAGTTTTGCACAAATTGAGGGCCGATACCCAACAACAAAACACAACTTGAGTTCTTGAGGGACAGTTGATATTGGTTGAAGTACAGCGCACTGCTCATTCGAGTTGAACTACTCGGCTAGCAGTAATAAAACGAGTTTCTTGTGTCCGAAGACGTTCAGTCCATTATATCTATCATAGAACTTCCTTACATAATATTATTTACCATCAAATTATGATATACGTTGGCATAGCTATGTAATATTTTTTAATCTCGTGTCGTAGTCGTAGTAGTAATACTTATAATAATGAAACCAAAAATAATTATGTATCAACAGACTTTCTCAATTCTTTATTGTACACCAAAAACTTAATGATTTTCCATTATAGTACAGCACCAATGAGTTTTTAAAACATACTTTTTAGCTAACCCCGACCAAAAAAATATTAGGCCTTTCCTTATAAAATTGCCGTTTCATGAAACGGATCATTTTAAACGTGATAACTATGGTGGAATAAAAAATGTTATATTTAAAGCATGTTTTTCCTTTTTATAAACCCTCTCCGTGTCCCCAAATGGGGATAGGATCCCTCATAGGATCATTTTGCTGTCTGTCACTCTTTCCGTGTGTGCGAGCAAAACTCTTTTTCTATGGAACGCTTATATACGTGATATCAAGTGGTTATTAATATTATATACTCAAGTCTGCAATCCCTTAGAGCTGTAAAAACCCACTAAATTAACGTAATCAAAAGATAAGGCCGTTTATGCTGTATATTTTGACACACGTGCAAGGTAATTAAAATCTATAGGGTACATCCCGTTGACCTTTTTTTTTTTTATATTTTTTTTTTTTTTTTGGTGGCAAATCATCCAATGACTTCTCCCGCTCTGGGTGAAGCGGGAGGGCGTGTCAGACTTTTACTGACTAAAACCCACCCGTGTTCCTTCAGTAGAATCACGAAATTTAACACGAAGTAATGTCTTCTAGCACAAGTAAAGAAAAAATCCCAAAAACGTAAAATTTTACCTAGGTCAAAAAAAAAACAAAACACATAAATTCCATATTCCGTCTGTTAAGTCCCTTTTCTTAGAAAGCAGGGGGTATCAAGTTGATTAATATTTTGTCAATATTATCATATTGCAGAATGGTACCAGAGAGGCTGTTCGACCCGCACATTAGTATAAATCTATGATAGACACCGATATTCACACCCCACAGGACCCAACACATGTTTTGACGAGCAATGTTATGTCGGAACTGAAGCTGGTTCACCATTATATTCAATAGGCCAATCATAATGATTTTGATAATGATATATCCCATTGTTCAAACACCATTCAATACAATATATGGTACCTACGTGGTTTCAAATAGATAGACAGATCGATGGCATTATTCTAGCCAGGTAGAAAATAATGCTTGCCGCACATGTTCTCTTGGAAAATGCCAACGAAATAGTAGTCAGATTCCCGTTATCCCTGCAGCAACAAACAAAACTTTCAAAAAATTACATCTTTCTTTGGATTTGATCGAACTAGTTCCTCACTTATTACTAGCTGTGTGCACACTTTTCATTAAGAAGCCACCGTAAAATAACAGGGGCAAAGTCGCCAGCACTTTAGCTACCGTCCGTCTCATACATTCTCGTTTTCAGCGACGAGAACAATCGAGTTTTGAAAGAAGAGGTTCTATTTCCAGTTCTATATTGAAGTCTGCTTCTCTCAAAACAGTCTCAAGGGTTTCTTGGAATCCATAATAATATTTATCAATCACATAAATACCTATCTTGACATGGTTGTTGTCCATTAAGACTCAGTAAAAAAGTGGAAAACTTACCCCTTATGTGCCCAGTGACCCTACACTAACACCAACATAAGTACTAATAAATAAGTATTTGTTTTGTATTTCATAGTATCTTCAGATATCTTATTTTTAACATACATGCAAATAAATTGAACTGTTTGCAATGTGAATGAAAGTTTACCTGTAGTACACAAAACAAAATGATAAAAAATATTGTCTGTCTTTCTGATTGTACCGGTTAATCTCCGTAAATTACGATCTATTCGAAGGCTGTTTCGTAGTCCACAAACGCTATCCTAGCAATTTTAGTCTGGTTTGCCTAAGATACATTCTCGTACTCCCACAATTCAATTTATAGTACCAAACAAGTGAAGCTACAAATCCAGTCAGATCCAATTATTGAAGGGTTTAATTGAGTTCCCTTAAAACCTTAGATCAATGGCAAAATACATTCGCGAAATCCTTTCACGTGTCTTGTAGGTATAGGTCTAGCTTCAGTCGACACTAGATATGTTGTCAATATTCAAAATGATCCATACGATGACATGAAGAATACATGCATGCTAAGAAGGTTAAGTTTCATCAAACCTATGAAATTTTTAGTTGTAAGATATAATCAGGGTACTCGTAGATTACAATCAGACCAGAATCGAATGCACACTGTGTTATAACTATTGTATGTAGGTATTCAGTTAGGTATCCAATCTACTACCTTAAAATATTATTCAAATAACAGGGAAGATGACTACAAAATCATGTTTTCTTCCGTCAAGTAGATTATTTAAAAATATTGGATACGTATTTTTCTATTGTCAAGTAAACAAAAAAATTCATCATCTGTGAAAATTTCAACTGTCTAGCTACCACGGTTCTTGAGATACAGCCTGGAGACAGACGGACAGAGAGACAGAGAGACAGACAGACAGACAGACGGATCGCGAAGTCTTAGTAATAGGGTCCCGTTTTTACCCTTTGGGTACGGAACCCTAAAAACAAAGACGATACAGTGCGTTAAAATTGGGCGTGACGTATTTTCGTTTTAGTACACTTTTTACACACCTTCCTGCAATGATGATTTAATTTGTTATTATTACTGACGGACTAAATAGATCTTTTTACCCAGGAATCATTAAAATTCTTAAGGGATTTATTAAGATGTCTTTGTGAAGAAAGATATTATAAACAATCAATTTCGTTACCTTAATGGACAGTGTCGCGATAAAATTTAACCGTAAATATGAAACAACGGAGACGCTCCCTGTTTTAATAAAGTTACCGGCAATAAGCTGCAGTGGGTTATAAACTTATTAAATTTCAATGAAAAGGTGGCGTTGTGATATTCTACAAGTGAATTGAGTTTTGGTTAATATTACTCAGGTTGCTAAGCTCTAGTTGGATCAAACGTAATCAATCAATCTGCTTAGCCTTTTTCCCAACTATATTGGGGTCGGCTTCCACTCTTACCGGATTCGGCTGGGTACCAGTATTTTACATGGAGCAACTGCCTATCTCCTCAACCCAGTAACTGGGTAACACGGTACCCCTTGGCAAGACTGGTGAGATCTCAAGCTTCTGACTACCCGTAACGACTGCCAAAGATCTTCAAATGACAGCCGGGACCAACGGCTTAACGTGCTTTCCGAGGCACGGAGGAAACTCGATATGTTGAAATGATCACCCATCCACGGACCTACCTCGTCAAGCGTTGCTGAACCTTAATGATCGACCAGTGCGGTTGTTATTATTTAGCCACGAGCTCCTCTTTAACGTAATGATGTCAGAAATCTGACTAACCATTGAAACTTGACTATCCATTTATACAATATATCTGGACATGAAGAAGTAAAACTTTAAGGCCGTAAAATACACTTAATTTATCGAGAACTCACCCCACATAAGGCGTGCAATTACCACACCCTCAAAGATAGAGCAATTTTAGTACCATGGGCTCGCAACCAAAACTTTGGACCTAACTCGAAATTTTGCCTTATAATTTATTGCAGAATTTTAGGAAATGATAAAAAACACGTGTGGGGATAAAATCCCTTATGAGAGGTGTTTTATCGATAAAATTAAGTGTTTATAGAGTTCTTAAAGTTTTATTATTAAACATCAGAACACATTGTATATGTTTAGCTAAAGTTGTTGAAATTACTATTTAACTATTTGACAATACTTTTATCTAACATACCTAAATCATAAGAAAATTATTTTGATAGAGACATAATTTAATGAATTGAAAAAGTACCCTCAACAAGCTCGAGAGACTAGGCCTTAGCCTGGCCTGCACTTCTTCCTACTGCCAGTGACAACTTGAGGTCGTCGGCAAACAAAAAACTGCTAGCGTCTTGGAATAACTCTTTAATGTCGGCTACCACAAGGAGGAACCGCGACTGACACACTCCAGACCTTGTAATATATGGATCTGATACTTATCTCACATATTGTCGCCGATCGCTCAAAGAACTGTCAAACAACTGAAGTAAATGTGAGTGAATTCATTAGGTAACTTTGTAAGCAACATGTCATTATCAACTAAATCAAATAATTTTCCGAAATCACAGTAACTAGCATCAGTTTGCCTCCCCCTGCCTTCCATGATCTTGGTGGCAGAGAAGATTATTGGTAGTTCTATGGAGCGTCTGAGAGCTGTTTGTTTTGATTGAATAAACACGAACATTATTGAAAATGTGAGTTATTTGGCTGGAACTCTGTTACGATATTTATTTACCCTTCCATATTGAGATTGAAGTGATAATCGTAGCAATGTTGAAGAGTAATACAGTGTTTTTTAAGCAGAATAAGAAAGTATAATACATGCTTCCAGATGACTTCATTCGGTGTTGATAAAGAGGTAGTCATGCCGGGGTTTTCACCTACTTTTACAATCCAAGGTCAAATGTATCATAAGATTGGGTCTTTGCTTCCTGCAAACAATGAAAAACCAAAATTTATGCAGATTAATTTCATAGGGGACGAAAACAACGAGGTTAACTGCAGATGTCAATACATTCAAGGAGTTGAACAGGACACTGTTTTAAAAATTCAGAGAATGTTATATGAACATAACCGCCGTATAAATACATTCCAAACAGCTTTAGAAAGAATGCCCGGAGAAGATTATAAGTAAGTGATTCACCCTGATCGTACACCGCATGGGGAACATGAAAGACGGTATAATGCACCTTTAATAAACGAAGTTGCAGCCATGGTTTGTGGCGAACAGTACGTTTCCCGCGATATCGTTTTACACGCCCGGAATAACTCTTTAACCAGGGTGCCTGACACGCATAAATTTTATGATGCATTACAATATCCAATAATATTTAGCAAGGGCCAAGAAGGGTATCACTTTCAAATTTCACAAGTCAATCCTGTAACTGGCCTTCCCTTGCCCATCAAAAAAGTATCATGCATGGATTTCTATGCCTACCATCTTATGATACGAGAAAATGATTTCAATATTATATCTCGATGCAGGCAACTAGCCAATCAGTTTTATGTTGATATGTACGTGAAAATGGAAAGCGAAAGATTACGATACATATCATTGTATCAAACTAAATTAAGGGCTGAAAATTATGTCCACCTTCAAGATGCTGTAGCAAATGATGCAAACTTGAATGCTAATGATGTTAATAAAATGGTCATTTTACCTTCTTCTTTTGTGAACAGTCCACGGTATTTACACGAATATACTCAGGACGCTTTTGCGTATGTACGTACTTACGGTCGCCCTGATTTATTTGTTACGTTTACTTGCAACCCGGCCTGGCCTGAAATAGTCAATGAATTGATGCCAGGACAAAGCGCGATGACAGGCATGATATAGTTGCAAGAGTTTACAGGTCGAAAGTTAAAAAACCTCATGGCTACTATAACCATAGGCAAAATATTTGGAGAAGTAATTTTTTTTCATGTATTCTATTGAGTGGCAGAAGCGCGGTCTTCCACATGTCCATATTTTTTTGTGGTTAAAAGACAAGCTAAGACCCGATCAAATTAATACCATTATCAGCGCTGAAATACCAGATCCAGAAAGCGACAAAACTCTCCATGATATTATTGTGAAAAATATGATACATGGTCCATGTGGCCCCGCTAATCCCCAGAGCCCTTGCACGAATGAAAGTAAATGTACAAAAAAAATTCCACGCAAGTTAATCAAAGACACTGTACACAATGAAAACGGCTACCCGCTGTATCGTAGAAGATCGCCTGCAGACGGAGGTCGAACAGCGTCTGTGAAACTCCGAAATAGGTGTTACGTTACTGTTGATAATAGTTGGGTGGTGCCATATTCCCCTATTTTATCTAAAATATTCAACGCTCACATAAATGTAGAGGCTTGCAGCTCAGTGCGGGCTATCAAATATATATGCAAATATATTAACAAAGATAGCGATCAGGCCATTTTCAATTTCAAAAGTGCTGAGCAAGCAAATCTTATCGATGAAGTGCAAACATTTCAATCTGGCCGGTACGTTAGTACTAATGAAGCTGTGTGGCGGTTGTTGGGGTTTTCACTGCACGAAAGACATCCTACCGTCACACATCTCAGCGTCCATTTAGAGAACGGTGAACGTGTTTATTTTACAGACAAAAACTTCCAAGAAAGGTTATCCGCTCGACCAAAAACAACACTCACTGATTTTTTTGATCTTTGCAATAGAGATGAGTTTGCGAAAACCCTTATTTATGCTGAGGTACCGAGGTATTACACATGGGAGGCAACCAGAAAAATTTCGAAGCGCCGAATCCAAGGAACTCCTGTTCAGGATTGGAATGGTGTCAAATCTGGAGATGATATAGGACGAGTCTACACAGTCCATGTTACTAACATGGAATGTTACTGCTTGAGAATGCTTCTTCACCATGTACGTGGGCCTACCTCTTTCAGTGACCTTATAAACTATAACAATCAAATATTTCCACATTTAGGGAGACATGTGAGGCTCGAGGGTTATTAGAGAACGATAACCACTGGGATGAAACACTTGAAGAGGCAGCATAATGCAAATCAGCAGCCAAGGTAAAACAGCTTTTTGCTTTACTGATAGCAACATGTGCTCGGTCAAACCCCGAACACCTGTGGGAAAAATAGTAAAATGATATGGCGGATGATATTTTACATAGATTACAAGAACACAATCCAGAAGTTTCTTACCTCGATTTAATTTACAATGAAGCACTGACAAAAATTTAAGACCAAGTGACAACGATTACTGTAAAAGATTTATCAGATTTTGGGATGACACATAGAACCGGGGAAGTTAGCAGTGATTTAATTAGAGAACTGGATTACGATGGCGATTCTCTACAACAACAAGTGACAGAATCTGTCCCACGTTTAAATCCAGAGCAAAGAATATTTTTTGCCAATGTTACTCAAAAAATCGACGGTGGGGAAGGTGGTTTGTTCTTTTTAGATGCACCAGGAGGAATTGGCAAAACGTATCTTTTGAATCTGCTTTTAGAACAAGTTCGTAAAAATAAAGAAATTGCTGTTGCTGTAACTTCCTCTGGAATAGCTGCGACGCTATTAAATGGTGGCCGAACGGCACATTTAGTTCTTAAACTGCCATTGAATTTAGCACAAGAGGAAACACTAGTTTGCATCTTTTCAAAAAACAGCAAGCGTGGACGAATGTTGCAGCACTGTAAGCTGTTAGTGTGGGATGAATGCATCATGTCCCATAAAAGAGCAATTGAAGCTCTTGACAGGAGTATGAAAGACATAAAAAACAGCCAAAATGTCATGGGAGGGATAGTAGTACTTTTGGCTGGAGATTTCAGGCAGACCCTGCCAGTGATTACCAGAGGAACGCCAGCTGATGAAATACATGCTTGCTTGAAGTCGTCAAATTTATGGGTGCACGTAAAGAAATTTTCTTTGACCATCAATATGCACGTACAATTGCACAATGGTACACAATCGGGGCTGTATGCAGATGCATTTCTGAAAATTAGAGTAGATCGTACGCCAAAAGATAGCGAAGGTATGATTACATTAAGCAGTGAATTCTGCCATATTGTCAATTACATAGAAGAACTGAAAAGCAATGTATATCTCGATATAATAACGAATATGAATGACAGGGATTGGCTGTGTGAAAGGGCTATTTTAGCACCGGCAAATGAAATGGTCACGCATATCAATGAACGAATCATGTCACATGTATTTAGGGCGCACGGTTGGCGCAGTGGTTCAGCGATTGACTGCTGCGCTGCGTGTCGCGGGTTCGATTCCCGCACGGAACAAATATTTGTACGACCTACAGATAGTTGTTTCGGCTCTGGGTGTTTGTGTATGTGAGTTTATATGTTTGTAAACGCACCCACGATACAGGAAGAAAAAAACGTTGCTCCACACTAGGAATAGTGTGGAGCAACGATTTAAAAAAAAAAAAAAAAAATTGTACGCACACTACAGACCCATATCTGTAACCTCCATACTCTGTAAGAGTATGGAACGTGTACTTAATATTAAGCTCCTGGCATACCTAGAAGCAAAAGATATCCTAAGTGACCGCCAATACGGCTTCCACCGAAATCGGTCTACTGGGGATTTTTTAGCGTATGCCATTCGCATCTGGAGTGAGGCCATTGAGAGGCACGGGGAAGCGCTTGCCGTCTCCCTAGACATCTCGAAGGCTTTTGATACGGTCTGGCACAAAAGCCTTATTGGTAAGCTTCCTTCATTCGGTTTGCCCGGTGGTCAATGTGATTGGATTGCAGACTTCCTGAGAGATCGATCAATTCGAGTGGTTATCGATGGCTGCTCGTCGGGGTCCCTCAGGGGTCGGTACTCTCAGCAACTTTATTCTTGCTGCACATTAACGATCTGCTAAAACCTTTGGGTATGCAGACGACAGCACAGTTGCTGAGAGATACTTGTCCAACGCTCGTGCTACCGGGCCTCAGATCCAGTCTCTCCGGGAGGCCATGGTGGAGCGCTTGAACCTGTCCTTGCAGGCAGTCTCCGAATGGAGCGATGCCAATCTGGTCAGGTTTAATGCTGCTAAAACCCAGGCGTGTCTTTTTCCGCTAAAAGAGCCAATTTCACCCGGCTCCAACTTCCCGAGATGTAACCGTGCCAATAACTGACCATCTTGAGCTTCTTGGCGTTACGTTGACATCGACGCTCAATTTTGGCCCATACATTGAGGCGAAGGCTCAGCTGGCTGCCAAAAAGCTGGGAATCCTTGCAAAGGTGAGAAGGTACTTTACGCCAGAACAGCTGCTCAGCTTGTATAAAGCGCAAGTTCGATCATGCATGGAGTACTGTTCTCATCTCTGGGACGGATCTGCCAAATACCAGCTTGATGCACTAGATTCGATCGAAAAGCGGGCCAAGAAGCTCATCGGTGATGAGGCACTGGTTTAGTGAAAGCTCCAGAGCCTGGAACATCGTCGCCGAGTTGCCAGCTTGTCGGTTTTTTATCGGTTACATTTCGCGGAGTGTGCGATGGAATTGCATGATCTAATTCCGCCCAGCCCGTTTCATCATCGGACTACCAGACGTATGGCGATGCGCCATCGGTACATGGTGGACATCCCACCCATACGCACTAAACGTTTTGAGAATACTTTTATTATGCGTACAGCTAAGGAGTGGAATTCCCTGCCGGAGTCTGTGTTTCCCAATAGCTACAATCTAGGGGTCTTTAAGTCAAGAGTGAATAGGTTACTACTAGGCAAGCGTGCTCCATCGTATACCACATCATCGCTTACCATCAGGTGAGATAGTGGTCAAGCGCAAGCCTGTAAAAGATAAAAAATACAAAAAGAAAAACATGAAGAAGGCGAGATTGTCGAGTATATATCCGTAGATAGTGTCATGGACCTACACCTACAGCTACTAGCACCTACCCTGTAGAGTTTCTTAACTCTTTAGAATTATCAGGGGTCCCATACGTTGAGGCTGAAAGTTAGTGTCCCAGTCCTGTTAATGAGAAATCTGGACGCACCAAAATTATGTAATGGCACACGACTACAAATAACACACCTGGAACGCAATATAGTAATGGCAACAATCATGACAGGAATAGCAAAGGGAGAAGATGTAGTGATTCCACGTATTCCGATAATCCCAACCCAATTTAAAAGGTTGCAATTTCCCCTTAATGCAGCATTCGCGATGGCCATAAATGAAGCTCTAGGGCAAACACTGAAAGTTGCAGGACTGCATTTAGAAAAAAACTGTTTTTCCCATGGGCAACTGTATGTAGCGTGTTCACGAGTATCGAGTCCACATAATCTATATGTTTTAGCAAAAGATGGTAAAACTAAAAATATTGTTTACACGACTGTGTTAAAGTGATTTATTAAAAATTACAACTCTGTACTCACAACCTATTTCCATACTTTTGACGACCTAAACAATATTTATAAGAATCAAAAATCAAATAAGTACCTACTGCAATTTATGTTACGCAAAATACACTATTTTTGTACTACTACTCTGTGTTTCCTTTTCTACGTTTTACGCGAGCGAAGCCGCGGGTAAAAGCTAATTATTAATATAAACTGGAGAATACTGATTTTTATGTTGGTAAAATCTATGTGAACAGATTTGGATTCATTAAGTTTTTTCATTCATTTTAATCCTCCATTTTTTTGTCCAGTCATGAACTTGATTAACAGCCATTTGAACCTTTTCTACTGCTTCTCCGTGGCTGTTTTCTACAGCCATAATAGCTGTATCATCAGCAAAGGTCTCAATCGTGTTTTGCTCTAATTTAGGAATATCACAATTGTATAGTAGGTACAGGACTGGACATAAAATACTTCCTTGCAGTACGCCGGCTTTTATTTGTTTCAGTTCTGAGTAGTCATCTTCTTGTCTTATTCTAAAGACTCTGTTTAGAATGTAGGACTGTAATATATCTGCAAATTGCTTCGGTAACAAACTCTTCAATTTATATTTAAGGCCTTCATGCCATATTTTGTCAAACGCTTGCTCCACGTTTAGAAATACAGTAGAACATACTTTTTTGTCTTCAAGGGCGTTTTCTATTACGGTTGTGATCATAAGTACTTGATCAATAGTGGAGTGTTTTTCTCGAAAACCAAACTGGTGCTCTGGTATTATGTTCTTGCTATCTATTATAGGTTTAACTCGTTTGAGGAACAGATTTTCAAATAGCTTGGACATTATTGATAGTAAGGAAATAGGCCGGTTTTCCTGGCCTAGCTATCATTATTACTTCAGCCACCTTCCATAAGTCTGGTACATATTTAAGCCTTAGTGCGGCATTGATAAGGCCCTTAATTTAACCAGACCCTTTCTCGGTAGGTTATAAAGTACTTCTCTTGGTATTAAATCGTACCCTGGTGATTTTCTTGTGCTTATATTGTGTTTTATTTCTCGTGCAACTTCTCTCGGTGTTACTAATTTTATGATAACTTAATTTTACGATGTCACCATATTAAGCTAAGTGTGATTCAATGATTTCCCCGTCGTTTGGTTGGAAGATATTTTCTAGGTGCTCTGCAAACCTATTAGCTTGTTGCTCGGTAGTTACTACCCATTGCCCGTTTTCACATTTGATAGGTGGGATTTAGGTAATCGGTGTTTTTAAGTGCTTAGCAGCCATCCAAAGAGAAGTAGCCTGTTCTTTGGTTGTTACTTAGGCTCTGAAGATAGGTTTTGGTTGACTCGTCTTTAAAGTCTTCTTACTTTTGTTAAGACAGTTAAATTTTCGTTTGTCTTCAGGGCAACTAGATTTATACCACGTTTTCCTCTGTTTTCTTTTCTCCCTATCGAGATGCTTGATTCTGAGCGGGTAAGTATTTCCTTCGTCCTCGTGTTGAAGTCAGGTGTATTTTCCCACGCTGCTTGCTGGATATGCATTATGAACTTTTCTACTTCGACGTTTAGATTTTCGGGTGTTTTTAGTGGAACTTTAAGGTCTATCTGATCATTCAATCTGGACTTGAAGCTCTCCCAATCTGTACACTTATTAACAAGAGTGTGCCTGTTTTCTTTATATAAAATGGTTACGCTAATTTCTAGATAAATTGCAGAGTGATCTGATTTCATGTCATAGCTTTGTTTCGGTTTTCGATAACTAGTTGATAAATCCTTGGATATAAAAAAATCTTTAAGTCCAGAATTATATTTTGATCTGTTGGCCAATAGGTAAGCTTTCCAGTTGATTTGACATCACATTTCAGCTCTCTTTGTAGTTGTTAGTCTGGAGCCCCAATACGTATTTTTAGCATTGAAGTCACCTCCTAAGATAAATCGAGTTCTAAAGCGAGTTAGAAAGTTCATACAGTAGTCCTTTTTAATCATATACCGTGGTGGACAGTAGATTGCAGATACTGTTACAGGATATTTTTGGTTTGCAGACAAATCGCCACTGCTTAGATGTCCTTCTCTTCGTGTTTAAACTCTTCAAAGTGCTGTAGGTTTTCTTTTACTATAATGGTACTACCACCTCTTGCATAATTGTCTGGGTGAAGTGCATGGGTACTTTGTACCCTTTAAACATAATGAGAGATTGCTTTGTGAAGTGAGTTTCTGATATCAGGTCCACATCATTATTTTCTACTTGTGAGTCGTTCTTATGTTTTTGTAACCCATTTGAGTTCCACGCCATATTTTTTAGTGTAGTATTCATTTTTGTGGCTTAGAAGTAGCAGCTTTATTGCTATTTAATTTTTTTTTAGATTTTCTT
The DNA here is from genome assembly GCA_945859665.1 of Anorthoa munda. Lineage (NCBI taxonomy): Eukaryota > Metazoa > Arthropoda > Insecta > Lepidoptera > Noctuidae > Anorthoa > Anorthoa munda. The sequence goes on along the minus strand of OX243893.1, from coordinate 51,768,194 downwards.
TAAGATTTCATCTAACTTTTTGTCACTGTTCACATCAACCAAAGGCGCCTTGGCTATGCCTCTTGTAGCTACTTGGGCATAAGATACGTTTTTAGTTGTTGTGCTTTGCCTTCGTTTGTACTCCGTGGGGATTTCGACTCTTCCAGTAGGTGTATTTTGTTGAGGGCCAGTATTATTGCCTTTCGATTTTTTGTTTCTAATCTGCTGGATTTCTTTGGCTTCGATACATCCCCTGTAGTTAACTGGATGTGGCGCTCCACAGTGAACGCACTTTGGCTTCTCCTCTTTTGATTTTCTGCAATCCTTCGTGAGATGTTTGCCTGTGCACTTTACGCACCTCGGTTCTTTGGGGCAGTACTTTTACGTATGGCCGTAAGCCTGCCATCGTATGCACTGAGGTACCAGTTTTGTGGATTTTATCGGTTGTATTTCCACATTACATCCCAATACAGTTTTGATGTTATAAGTTTAGCTTGTTTTTTCATCGTTTTAGAATGTTAACATTGAGTGGCTCTTTGGTTATCCAACTCAATTTGTTGACTTATTCTAGAATTTTGTAGCCTTTGCCTTTTCAAATCTTCATCAATTCTCTCCGGAATGCATGTGAAATGCATTTTTTTTTGCCATAACTCTTATTGGTCTCTCTTGCTTGTTCTTATACGTGTGAGTTAGAGGGCATTTGTAATTGCTCTGTATGAATCATCGTTTTTAGCATTTACTTTGATTGTATCGCCGTTAATCATTTTGATACTGAACGCGTCAGCTGGTTGGCTGTCCGACAGAAAATCATAGAATTTCTGGTAATCCTGGATACCATCTACTACAATAGGTGGTGGTAAAGGAATTTTCCTTATCTTTATTATCTTCACTGCCTTGTTCATTCAGAGTGGGTTGGGCATATAACTTATGTTCACAATGTCTCAACTGTACGACATCCAATAGGCGCAAAGTAACTTAGAGGAATGTTTTCTCAAGAAGATGGGTGAGCTAGAGGCGCAAATTCATTCTGCTGGACACCGTCGCCAAGATTGCTGAAGAGATCCGGACATTCAGAGAGCTGATGGTCAGTATGCTGGGAGATCTTCGAAGCCAGGTCACAGAGTGTGCCAGAGTAGTAGATGGGTTATAGACACGGACACGTTGGAAGGCCCTGATTTTCACTGGGTTTGCTAAGTTGGACAAGGAGGACTGCAAGGCTCTAAATGCTGGACGTACTGCACAGGAAACTGGCCCTGCTGGACATTATTGGCTCCGCCAACAAATCTTGTCACAGACTGGGAGCACCAAGTAACCAATACTGGCGAGGCTCTCGAATGTTGACCATAAGTCTGCTATCTGGAAGGTATAATTTGCATTAAAGGTCTCCACAGTCACACTATAGAAGATTAACTACTGAACGTAAAAAACAAAAATAATAAAAAAAATGAAAAATTAGTAATTATATTTTAAAATATGGCGTCCAAAATTGTTATTGAAAATACCTAATTCTTTATTTAATTTATTAAAGAGTTCGGATCCTCGGAAAGTATATTTTTGGACAAAGCCAGTTTTATATATTTTAATGGTGCTACATACGTCATATTGCCTCTTAATTGTTAATGGCTTATGTTTAACAAACCACCAAATCTAGTAATATACTGACAAAAATAGTAAATGATCACCTAAATTAAATTTAGAATCGCAACAGAGTCGACGGAGCCCCGCTGGGCGGGGCTCCTATTTCTGAATACAGGGTCTAAAGTAAACTAACACGAAGATGATGACGGGAGCTGAGTTCGCTCGCTTTGCTCGCTCACTTCAGCTCCCGCCATCTCCTTCGAACCTAACCTGTCCGTGTCGGGGTGCCCTTAGCTCCCGAGCTCGCTTCGCTCGCTCTTGGACTGATTCATTGACCAAATCACTAGATTTGATATCTTACGGTTTTAGCACTTATGAAATTTGGTGATCCATTTACTAAATTTGGTTTAGGTTAATTTTTTTTGCTGATTAGTATATATTTTAGGTGATAGAGGTTATCGTCACAAAGTTTTTTTTGGTGGTCATTATATTTATTCCCATTGTTAATTTAGAAAGATTAAAAGAGAATGGATCTGAATATTGCCGGAGGGTAGTAAAAAGGATGTAAAGGAAGTTTTTTATGTTTATTTTTTATTTCATGCTTTTTAAACTACATAGGTACTGTTATAATATACCTAGTAGTAGACAGGCTACAATCGACAATTTATCGAAACAAGTAATTACGACACGATAGCTTGCGAAACATCCCAGATTCAAAGAGTAAAATGCGGATGACTTTTGATGATGGCTGAACTGATTTTAATTAAATATAGCTACAAAGAACACTCTCAACAAATTCAACGTTCAAAAAAAATAATCTACATCGAAATCGGTTCAGCCGTTTAGGAGCTATGATGCCACAGACAGACACACAGATACAGCTACTTATAACAGCAACACATCGCACATCAGCAACGATAGTGTCACAACACAATAAATATAGTTTTTGGGAAAACACGATTTTCTTTTTTTTAGAACTTATAATTCCATTAAAAAACTTCTGAGAGAGCATATCGGAGAACTTAAGATATATTTGAGAAGACTATTTAATGCTCTATTATATTTTTATGGAAACTAAAATCTAAATATATTTTTTCGATTTTATATTAATTATTTACTTTTAAATTCCTCTAATGTGTCACTTTATTCGATAAAATTATCAAAGATTTCATGTAATAAAACGCTTTTATTAGTTTATAATATTTATTATTTTTTAGAATTAATCAGGTTATATTAAATATTTTCATAGGTAGTTACTATTAGTTACATTCGAAACAAATAAGGCATCAAAACTTTTCTTATAAAAACAATATAGCACATTTTCAGACAATAGATAACCTCGTCACACTAGAAAACTATTATCAAAATTACTAGAAAATAGTTACAAATCAAAATTACTAGAAAACACATACAAAATAAAATTGTACGATATAATTTGTGTGAACTTAACATAGCGTGATTATAAAAATGCTCTTTGTAGGTACTTGATCTATAACTAATACATTCTAAATTTACTCTTATTGATGCACTTACTGCTGTAGATTTAGAAGGTAAGTTGCCACGGCCAGCCAGCGGAATTGATGGGCAGGGGAAGTCGGGTTCGAAATAACAAAACTGCGTCCAAATCTCCTCGTTTATTAAAGGTTTATAAAGGTGCCTAAAACAATAAAAATTATAAATGATTACAAAATGGATACTCGTTCAAGCCTCAATACATAGACACAATTACAAAATAACTTACCCAAAGGGCACCTTGAAGTAGGTACTAGAAATCACAATATAACGCAATACACACAGTTCATAAACCGAATATATTAATATAATATAATAATTTTTCCAATATAAAATTAAAATTAATGCCTTGAGTGTCAGCAGGCCAGAGCTATTTTTCTTGACAGCTCCCTTGAAAAAACGAGGCTTTTTTGACAGACATTCCATCAATGAATTTTGAATTTTTATTTTTAAGAGATCGCCAAAATGATTTGAACCAAAAAAAAGGTCGACATGGTCACAATACCCCGCCGCCCCATGAAAAAATTTGGAGGTAGGCCGAGAAATTTGATGAGGAGAGGAAAAAAAAAAAAAATTACAAAATGCTAAATTTAGAGATGGGGGTGATATTTACAATGTGAATATTACAACAGAGTCTGAGTCCTACAAGCACTCAATCATACAATCATACAACCTATCAATATTAGTCTTAGGTATAAAATATTGCCCTAAAACATCACGCAAATGAAGTAGCTGAAAACTGTGTACAGGCTACTCCGACGCAACTCTGCAATCAGTGTAGGCTTATTTAAAGAGTCACCATCCGCTCTATAATGGTGAATGATGTAAAGTATTTACAAAATGTGTGCTCAAATGCGCAAAAGGTCTTTAGAATCATTTCTTCTTTTATTATTATAGAAGAAAAGTAATAAGAGGGTGATGTTTTAGGTTTACATCATATAAATATAATTAAATTAAACTTGAGAAACTCGCGTAATATTAATTAATTAAAAGAAATATGTATAAATTAAGTAAAATTTGAGACAATGTTAATGAAACCGAAAGAAAATAAATGAATAAAAGAACAATTATTGTAAAACACTAGGTCTAGGTTTGATATCTTTAACATGCCATCGACCTATAGGACGACCTGTTAAGTCCGCTAAATCATAAACAAGAGGAGAGATTTTTTGTATGATTTTGCATTTAATAAATTTGGGAGCTAATTTAGCTGAATAATATCTGCCGGCCGCACTTAGTGCGTAATTACGTTTCCACACTATGTCGCCTGCATTGAAAACTATATGTTGGCGTTTCTCATCGTACCGAGCAGCATTATTTTGATGAGAAAGCCAGAGCCTATTCTGAACTTCAGCAAGAATAGGGCTAAGAGAACCTACGTTATCAGCGAAAACGTCACGAGGAGCGAAAATCAAATCTTCCAAGGTGTCATGATTTGGGTAAATTGAACCACACGAAACGAGTTCACGACCATAAACAAGGAAGGCTGGTGTGAATTTAGTGACTTCATTTACTGCGGTATTTATTGCAAATTGTATTTTATGTAATTGTAAGTCCCAAGTCCTATGGTCTTGATCGACAAAGGATGCTACGGCTGTAATTATGGTTTTATTGTAACGTTCGACTGTATTGACTTGTGGGCAATATAGCGGTGTAAAGCTAATTTTTGGAATGTTGTAACGTCTAAGCATGTCGGCAAGTTCATTGCTAGCGAATTGGGGCCCGTTATCAAGGATAACCGTTTCGGGAATACCGTGGCTCATGAAGACTAGATTTTCTAAAATGTGTGCAATAATAGCAGAAGTTGCCCGCTTAATTGGAAACAAAAGGCAATATTTACTAAAGCAACAAGTAACAACGAAAATATAACGATTTAACTTCCTGGACATAGGAAGAGGACCAATCAAGTCAATAGATATAGCTTGAAAAGGTCTTGAACAAACCTTAGGTTTTCCCATTAGACCGATAGTAGCTTGTGTTTGATGTTTGTAAGCAAGGCATGTCTCACACTTGGCAACAAAATTTGCAACGTCCCTATACATACCTTTCCAGAAGTATCTAAGTTTCAGTCTGTTATACGTTTTAAGAAGACCAAAATGAGCAGTGGTAGGTGTAGAGTAATTTTCGACTATATGAGCCGTCGTATGCTCAGCCGGTATCACTTCTTTCCAATTGTACTCGGAAGTAAGAATAGTGCTAGTGCGAGTATACCTGTATAATTTGTTATTCCTAACTATATACTCAGGACAAGCAGCAGGATTGTTTATACATTTAGCCCTGATTTCATTATACCAAGCATCAGCTGATTGACTAGGGTCATAATTTATTAAAGAAATAGGAACAGAACGTGAAAGAACATCAGGAACCAGATGGTCTTTACCTTTTTTGTGTTTCATTTCAAAATTAAAAGCAGATAATCGAATACTCCAGCGAGCTAAACGACCGGTAGGGTTATTTAAATTAAGAAACCACTGTAGAGAAGAGTGATCAGTGTAAATTGTAAATTTCTGGCCGTTGTCTAAATAACAACGCCAGTGTTCAAGGGCTGTAATAACGCTAAGTAATTCGCGCTCAGTAATAGAGTAATTCTATTTGTATATAGCTAATAGCTAAATAAAAGTATGCATCTATTGCCAAAGAAGGAGGGTCAGGAAAAAAAAGGTGCGCAAGGCTTTTGGAATTTAGAAAATGAGGACTAACAGTTTGACTCCAGCGAAACAGTGTTGGTTCTTCAGTAGGTCCTGAGAGCCTTAAAAACGTTGAGGCGCCACTGCCACGGCCAGCCAGCGGAATTGATGGGCAGGGGAAGTCGGGTTCGAAATAACAAAACTGCGTCCAAATCTCCTCGTTTATTAAAGGTTTATAAAGGTGCCTAAAACAATAAAAATTATAAATGATTACAAAATGGATACTCGTTCAAGCCTCAATACATAGACACAATTACAAAATAACTTACCCAAAGGGCACCTTGAAGTAGGTACTAGAAATCACAATATAACGCAATACACACAGTTCATAAACCGAATATATTAATATAATATAATAATTTTTCCAATATAAAATTAAAATTAATGCCTTGAGTGTCAGCAGGCCAGAGCTATTTTTCTTGACAGCTCCCTTGAAAAAACGAGGCTTTTTTGACAGACATTCCATCAATGAATTTTGAATTTTTATTTTTAAGAGATCGCCAAAATGATTTGAACCAAAAAAAAGGTCGACATGGTCACAAAGTTATCAGTTATTTCTTCTGCCTGACTATTACAAAAAAGCTTTTTCTTAGCATACCACGACAAATAACAAAATCGGGATCTTTGACAGTATTATCACTATCCTTGATGAAATCATCTTCATTTGAAGGAGTTGTAGCTTCTTTTGGTAAGGTATGTGCCTGCATTAAAAAATGTAAGTATAGTTTCATTAGAATTAATTGAATATTCATCTTTGTGTACTGTGTCATCTAAATTATAATTTTGTAAACCAAATTGTTTAAAACTTGTAAGTGCAAGTGCTGGAAATTGATGTGGAGAGAACATTTATATTCCTAATTAAAACTTTGTAAGTAGATATTTGAAAAAAAATACTGTCACTTACCTTCGTCAATATCAGAAAGTGTGTTGGTATTGTTGATATTTTCTTTACTAGTTTCAGATTCATCCAAGCCAACGGCTACTGCTGGAGTGCTATCGTGTAAAACTAAATAAATCTTGAACTCCGCTCTTGAATTCAGCTTCGTTTTGTGCTAATAAAGTAAAAAATAAGCATACTTGTAACAGTTGTAATGCGTCCTAAGATAAATTATAAACACAGTATAAAGCAGAATTAGAGACACAATATAAAATAATACTCAATTAAAAACTTGTCTTATTCGGTAGTACAGTTATATCACATGTTATAACACTTCTACCCATATAATAACATGGTATCAACCAACGCTAAAGCAAGAACAGTGTCATTTCACATGATGAGACTGTCTTTTTGCCGAAATCAAAGCAAATATATTAAAATTACTTACCATATAGGGTAGTTACGCAAGTTATGACAGTACTACACACATAAGATGCACGTCCGTTCTGTATCAACTGTGATGTGACACTCTTTAGGCTACAAAAGGTAGGAAAGTGGCTCAGTGAAAAAGGGTATTAAATGCCATCTCTCGGCGAGGAATCGCACTATAATTATGACGTTTTTTTAGCAGATAAAGTTTGTGATTGCCTTTCTCATGGCATACTTATCTCAATTTCGTATTTTTATATGTTGTGACTCTTTTGTTGCCGATGTGCGACATGTCAAACTTATAACACCCCTCTTTTTCCGTCGGGGGTTAAAAAAGTAGGCAGTTTCTATTTTATATGATATATTGTTTTTTTTGAGTGTCTAATAAATTCGCGATATCATAGTAAAAAAGTAGCGTTTTTTTATATTTACTTTGTGCTTAATTTCCAGTTATGGACGTCAATGTCGTAAAAATGCAGGTACAAAAAGAAAAATATTATTTAACTACAGGTGTACATAATCAAATAAGATTATCCTAAGTAAACAATGCTGCATTGTAGCTACAGCAGATACGCATTTTTTTTAAATCTGATTTATAAAGTCGCTTTTGTTTGTAAAATATAAAAAATGAACGTGAAAAGAAATGTAGTTTTTAATTACTTCCCGGTCCTATGTAGTCTCTCTCGAACAGCTACATTGATTCGCAGTAGAAAATAAACACTGATGAACATAAATGGAAGCTTTTCTTGGAAGAAGAAAGTGGTTTAGATTAACCATCAGAAATTATTGTATATACCGACTTTAGGCATATACAATAATTTGTATATGCCTAAAGTCGGTATATACAATAATTTATGTGTTTCTAACAAGAACTTACCGTTCTTCAAAAGCTCATACATTGTTATTTGATTATAAACATTATTTTCTAATATTTGCGATAGTTTAAAATAGGGTGACTGTGCGGTAGTCTTAGATTTCAACTGTATAGTTACTATTTTTCATCACAATATGCAATCCTTACATTTTGACTTTTTGACAATCGTTATCGCTAATAGAATGTCAATTGGCATTCGATGTCAGCGAAAGTGATATTAGAAATGTCAAAATGTATGAGATTGATCACGTGATTTTTCTATATCGCCAATCTTTCAATGATAGAAAGGCAATTGTCTAGGGCTTCTGGGTCCCTCAACACTTCACTTCTTTTATTTAAAACTGTACTGTAACACACAATATAATAAAATAATATCTGTTCTTCTTTTTCTTACCACAGCAATCACACCACACAAAATAAACAAGAATTATCTAGAGTAACCAGATTATTATTATTAATAGACTCAGCTAGCTGCCGCACCTTCTACCATTGTAATTGCACTCTAACTCAATTACATTAAAAGCCTGTCAGAGAAGCTAAATTTAATGAACTTGAAAATAAAATGAATTGCCTTATTTAATCCGTTTGCGCCTTCGTTATTTTTTTGCTTCGCCCGCTGATGGCGTATTCAAACGACGTACTTTGTGCTGGAAGTCTTATGGGAGCCGTTTTGATATTCACACACAGATAGCAGGTGGGCATGCCCAGTAGTATAGGTAGACGGTGGTGGTATTTATGAGGTGAGGTATTTAGGACACACATCTGCTGTAAGTTTTCAAATAAGCTTCAGAATTTTCTGGCTGAGGCATTGGTTCAGGATCATTATTTTACTTTTTTCAATTCAGAGGGTTAGTTTCTCAGCTTTCCTAAAAGGTACATCTTATGGCCTGGTGTCCCATACAAAATGAAAAGTCTCCTTTTGAGCCTTTTTTCGCTCTTTGCTCTAAAAGTCATAAATTTAGCGTCAACAAAATTACGTACTTTTTACCCGGCTGCAAGGAAAGGGTTATGTTTTTCGCGTGTATCTTGTATGTTTGTATGTATTTAATATTCTTTATTACCTCATATTATTCAAACTACTTGATGGATTTTCATAATTAACACATCGTTAGATAGGTCTTACCTGCCCAAGTGTTCTTAAATAAGTGCCGTCACAAAAAAGCAACATGACGGATTTTGGGCGCCATATAGTGGGGATTGCAATTTTTTTTTCTTCTTTACCCATCGAGTGGGGTATCAAAAAGAAGGGTTTTTAGAGGTGATTACAAAAATATATACTACTTATATGATATGATTTTTATTTTTTAAATTAAAGTTAATTCAATTTGCAACAATTAAAATAAAAACCCAACTGCAGTTCTATAAACCCTACAGGGTCAAGCCAACCAAGCTATGGTCCTTCGAAGATTTCCATGCTTTCCGCACCTACCACCAAGGTGGAATAGTGGTTTGCGGGTTGAGAAATACCCCACCAAGTAGAGTTGGGAAATGAGCTCTTGCGGCCTCAAAGTCACTAGCAACTAACAACGAGCCAGCTCCACCACACCTTTTCAAAATCATAGCCTGCAAAAGTAAAAAGGGATACAGGGTGGCATGTACTTGCCTGAGAGCTTGGCTAAAATGCTTGATATTATTAAAGTTAATTAAATATGCAAAAATTTAACGCCCAACCGAAGTTCTATAAACCCTATACCTATAGGGACCAAGCTATAGCCCGTCGAAGATGGTCCATTATCCCAGAAATCGTAATTTCTTAGTTTTGCTCTCGTCCGGATTAAGGCTTTGGCAAAATCTCTCGTCCTATGAGAAAAATCATTAGAAATAAAATTGTAGCACATTTAATTTCCTTTCATCAAATCACAGAACGAAGTCTGTGAGACTATAAAATACCTTTGTATTTTGTGATACTAATTTAAAAAGTATTTATCTCCTATTTTTTGTGAACTTCACTCAGGTATTTCTATTATTTGCCAACAGTATGCAACCAGTTCGCACGGGGCGTGTTCGCAATGCTTGGTGCGGTGACGCCGGAATCCTTTGACACACTACACTCTTACACGAACACGTTCCAAATGCCTTTTGTCACACCGTGGTTCCCTGAAAAGGTATGAAATATTTTTTTTATTAGTTTTATAACTATGACAGTTTCACCTTTGAGCCCGCACTTATACCGGTTTAAATTAAAATAGCTTAGTCAAAGTAAAAACTTCTCGTCAATTCCATATAATTTTGAATTGCAATATAAATTATATTTTTCATTTATCTTTGCAATATATGAAAGAGGAAACATTGTTTGTTTAAATGATTGTGATTTTATCATGTTATCCGCGAGGGTCTTATGTACGACAAACTAGACAAACTGGGACTGATGGTCACCCTCTCGGAAATATAGAAAGTTACCGGATTTTACTGAGACTTATATATAATATTCTTAACTTATTTATATATATTATAATAATAAAAAATAAGCTCAGCTTAGCTACGAGGAACCAATGCTAAGAAATAAAATTTGGTTCAATTAAATATTACTAGATGGCGCGCTTTGTTCGATTTGTTATTGAATTTTTGTTTAATCAACACTCCTAAGCATAAAATTATGGAATATTGGGCTCTTAATTCATATTTCAAAGATTATTTGAATGGATAATCGGCGCGGTTTTATATTTCTGAGGCATTTCGCACGAAAATCGAACCTACCGCGTTCGACGTGCTTTTATAATCGGTTTACTCGAGAAACAATGCTCGTTACGTCGATACGTTTTTTTTTGTATGGGATGAGGCATCTGGGGCCCAAGCTATAAGTGACATTCTATCATCGAAAGCGTTACGATAGCGATTGTCAAAAAGGCAAAATTTTATGGGATTGACAAGCGACAGAAATTTTCGCGAAAAAGTAGCTGTTTTCTGTTTTTGGCTCGTGGAACTTGTAAGGTTAGATAAATATGTGTTAAGAGCTTAACACATATTTATCTAATACATGGTTATAGAGACTTTCCTATAATTGCTTAGTAAAATAATAAGTATAGGTAAAAAGAGACAAATAAAAAAAAAAAGTTTCATTTCACATGATTGTATCGATGGAGTTCTATACACATGCAAATAGCTTTAGATTGACCAACTTCAATATTCTATACTATTTTCTTCTTTACGTTCTCAAAAAGATACATTTATTAAATAAAATAACGAATTACGATTTACACTATACTGTACGTGCTTATTTACAGAAAATCTTCATTTTAAGTGATGAAAAGATGCTGGCGCTTAGTGAAGCTGAGAATGTCAAACTTTTTTTCACTTTGCCCCACTAAAACTGACTGACTCAATCCACTGCTAGCTTTGATGAATATAAATGGTCTGACTATGGCAAACTCGGAGTGCCTGAAGGATTTTGCTGACAAATACACTCTGATTCTATTTTAATCTTTAATACTGCCAGAAGCCGCACGTATTAGTTTTAATATAATGATTATATGAGGGCATTTTAATACAAGTAAATGGTTTAAATCTAGCATTCAAAATCAAAATCAAAATTTCTTTATTCAATTAGGGCATTAAGCGGCACTTTTGAACGACAAAAATTGAAATTTAAAATTAATTATAATTGATTCCTGACACCATTGAATTATTCTACTCATATTTATTATTTGTCTATAGGTACAGAAGTGTGCTTTTTTTACCAACACATAGTTTTGACAAATGGGAATTTAAGGTTTTTAAGAAGAGTAAATTAGAATTGTTTAAGCGGTACTTACAAAAAATAAAAAATAAATAAGCTGTTTTACTAAAATACGTGGTGTTCTGTAATTGTAATGATAAATGATTTATTTCTGTAAGTTGGTTTGTACAAATACTTTTACATGTCGATCATATTTTTTAAAACTAGATGAGGTCGGCTTTTCCTGTCTGGCTACTCTGAGAAGAAAGGCCGAAACAAACTCAGAGGTCACAGTCTCTTTTAAAATCCAGACAAAATCTTGGTTAGATCATGTGAAGACCAATAATAACTAAATAATAGAAAAAGACTAATAATAAGTAACAACCAGGGAGCTGACCACAAGTTGTTAGAGTAAGGTTATTTTGAGTGTGCGTAAGGGATAGATGTATTTGACTTGTATAAATCTGTCCCTTTTTTACAGTCAAACTATGATAGTTTTGACACGTCAGGGTACGTAAGCTGTTAGAGTAAGGTTATTTGAGTGTGCTTAAGGGATAGATGTATATGACTTGTAGACATCTGTCCCGTTTTTACAGTCGAACTATGATAGTTTTGACACGTCATGGTACGGGGACAGACCTTAACATGTACATATCTAAGCTAATCTGTTTCACAGGTCATCCCGCCATCGTCCGGTCTAATCGACCACGCCGTGAGTATGCGACCTGATTACCATAAAGCTATCGTGGACACAATACTGTATTATGGATGGAAGGAAATCATTTACATGTACGACTCGCATGACGGTAAGTACTTGTCACGTGCATTTCGTGTTTTACGTGTTCTAGAATTCTCTACTATTCTAGATTATGCTCAGTTGGAGAAGCTTGTGGCTAAAATGTAATAACCGCACGCGTCAATCTTCAAGGTTAAGCAATGCTTGTCGAGGTCGGTGCGTAGATGGGTGACCATCTTTACATAGCGAGTTGCCTCCGTGCCTCTAAGAAGCACGTTAAGCCGTTGTCATTTGTAGATATTTGACAGTCCTTACGTGTAGTCAGAAACCTGAAGCCTGTTTGCCCAAGGAGTATGGTGTTACCCAGTTACTGGGTTGTGGAGATCAGATAGGCTCAGCTGAATGCGGTTAGACTGGAAGCCGACTCCAACATAGTTGTTATAAGACTAGGCGAATACGTCAAGGCTATGCTCATGGTAATACTGTCGAGATAAGCATTCATACCATAATCAATGTATGTGGAAAACGACATTCAATTATGATAACTTAATTTTAAATTGAAAAATCATACAAACCTATTTCAATATCATAATGAGTATAGCTTACTTCATTAATGAAATAATGACAAGAATACTTTGTACATATGAAGCATTTAAAAATATTATTCGCCCGTTTCAACTTGAGGAAAAAAGTATGTCATTTTACTCCGACACTTCACGCAAACGTTAAAACAAGAGTACCGGATCATTTCGTATTGTATGAATGACTACACTAATGGAGGTACCATAGCGGAGCCATTGTGAATCTCACAGCCAATAAATGAACTGTCATCCGCACTCAATATATGTTTAAGCCGACGTGAAAATATGTTGATTTGGCCCTACATGGTAATCACACTACTGGCACATCAAAATGATAAATAAAATGATAAGCCTATACGATTAAATGAGCAATATTTGTTGTATATATATATTTGTAATCAAGTTCTCTAAAACGGCTAAACTATAACGATTTCGATAAAATTTCCGAACAATATTTTCCTAGATATGAGATAGGTCTCATATAAAGGAAAATTTGTATTCTCGAAAATATTTTTTTTCTGTATTTTCACCCGAGTGGAGCTCGATCGCTCAGTTTACGTTTTATACTACAATGCAATCGTATTTTCGTAGGTATTTTTTTTGTTGGTTGTAGTTGAAACTCTTCGTAAAAGATCACGACAAAATTATTACCACTTGTTTGAAAGTCTTAAAAGTCCAAGCCAGCGGTGGTAACAATTCACCTTTAGACAAATTGTAACATAACAATTAAAAAGTCTGAGCCAGCGGTAACCACGCAAGACAAATTGTATAACAAAACAATGAGAAAAACTTTAGACAAATTGTAATATAACCATTAAAAAGTCCGAGCCAGCGGTAACCACGCACCTTTAGACAAATTGTATAACAAAACAATTAAAAAAAAACAAATAAGTGCAATAAGGGAAATGTACGAGTATTTTTCCCTATAACGGAATAAAGTGTCCGTTCATTGGACAGTCCGATGAACAATTTGCAATTTAAAATAATTATGCTGTAATGAGGCAAATGCTGCATCGCAATATTTATGATTTCGCAAATAATTTTATAACAAATGAGTTTAATCTATACCAATATTATAAAGAGGTAAAGTTTGTGAGGTTGTAGGGGGTAATCTCTGGATCTATTAAACCGATTAAGATAAAATTTGGCATGGATATCTCTATGCCAAATTTCATCTTGAGACCCTGGAATGGACATAGATTAGGATAGTTTGTATTCCCTTAGGATGATAAAACAAATTTTACGCTAGCGAAGCCACAGGCAGAAGCTAGAGCATAATAACTTCATACCTATATTTTGTTTATCCGACACTGTCTCAACTGTCGATTTTTAGGGTTCTGTACCTCGAAAGGAAAAAAACCGAACCCTCATTGGATCGCTTTACTGTCCGTCCGTCCGGCTGTCTGTCAAGATCCTTTTTCTCAGGAACAAGTGGCGGTATCAAGCTGAAATTTATATCAAATACTCAGGTCTACTGTTCTTTAAGGCTGTGAAAAAACATCAAACTTCTAAGCCAACGCAATCAAAAGATAATACAAAAATTCGCCGTCGGAGCTCTCCACCCGCCACGGAGCCCTCAGCCGGGGACGTCACTCGCTCAACGAGTGACGCCAGAGCTACTCCTTCGGTATAGGACCAGCTTAGAGAGAATATGACGAGCCCGCACGCAGCGGAGGGCCACGGAACTGCTAACGACACGAGACTATGTCGCAGCTCATCCCGCCACCCCACGCCACGCCGGCTGCCAACCCCCCCTAAACCGATCCTCGCATGACAACCCGCTTATGGGATGCCACAGCCGATTGATCGTGGGTAGCTACCCCACGACCTCCCGTGTGAGAGGAAATCCAGACCAAAGTGATGTGTTGTGTGCAGACCTGCTCCACTCAATCACCAGGATTCCTTCATCCCTCCGTACGGGTCCCCGCGCACGGCACAAACACGCGGGAGGTCATTGCTGTCCAACGTCTGGTCTTGTTCGATGGTGGACACCCAGGAGCATGACCTCGCCACCCCTGTGTTAAGTCGTCTGGCAGTTTTAGTTACGTCTATTTCTTAGGGAATTAGACCAATAACAGGGCGGCAACCACGTGAAGGATAACCACCAGGCTTGCCTTGGGGATCTACACGACCGTAGCGCTCTCCCCCAAAACCACGCCACCTTGCCGCCTCTGAGGGAGAAGGCAAGGTAGGTCTGCATCTATACTAACAAGCAAGCACTTGGCCGGCGAGTTGTTTCGCAACCATTAAAGCACAAATGCAGACCAGCCGTTTCAGATAGGAGCGTTCGTTTGCTTCGTCTATTTTAATTTACCTATTTGCTAAATGTAATTAGAATTTTGCTTTTGGCCTCTTTATGTGAATACTGTATTATTAGTTTATAGTGGGATTTGTGTTGTATTATTAACTTTGACGCGGACGAAGTCACGGGCAATAACCAGTACAAAATAAAATTAAGTCCTTTTATAAAACTATAATAAATTGTCATAATTTTAAGTCAATTGACTTTAATCTAATTTAGCTGACCAGAGTTGCAGCTGAGATAACGGATATAGGGCAAAAGGCAAGTATTCTGCGTCTTAAACCAGAACTGACTCACTAAGGTAAGCAGGATATCTGAATCAAAACCGAGCACATCCGTAGGCTCTAAAGCGGCAACCCCGGTATCGGATTAAGGTACAGTGGGTTAATCAATCAACAAATCAACAACAACCTCAAATCAATAAAACACACAACAATCAACCACAAATCACAATCATAAATCAATCAAACAATCAATCATAAATTTCTGAAATTTAAATAGAAATAAACTGGTCCGATCATTTACCGATGACTTTTGGTATAAAATTACGGACTCAAATTGCCTATTGGAACATACGTGTGGTTAGCAATGACAGTCGACTAGTTCAAAGAATGGTTTTGGTGAGCTGAGAACATCCGCGGGCTTATTCTGATGTTTACAGGTATAGAAAGTGAGGAAGATGTGCGTAAATATTGCGTGGGCTCCTTCTTTCAATTACAATTAAGTATAATAGCTAAGCTAATAGCTTCTTAGCCTGGAAACCGATCTCAGACCGGATCATGTATTAATTTTATTAGCAATTTAATACAAGAGCCCGGCAGATCTTCATTATACAGTGCTACGCCCCAACCAATGCGTCATCCAAAGATACCAAAGATGACTTCTACAATGCCTTCAGCGCCACCCTTAGGGACATTAAGATGCAAGATATCATCATCGTCATGAGGGACCAGCAGCCTTATATAATATTATAACGATTGCTCGATTGTTCATACCTTTGCCTTGCCAAATTCATTACGCAATAACGCTGCAGAGTGCAAAGGCTGGGAGTGTTAACGTTAACCGCGAGTGGCATTTGGGTACACAGGGACTCGGAGTATGCAACGAGAATGGGGGGGCGATTTATCGAGTTATGTCAGAACCACGACCATCGGAGGAATATTATTTAATCATGGGGAAAAATAACCATACATACACCTGGAAATGACCCGATGAGGTCACTAATAAGCAAATTAACCACCTTGACATTAGTTTCAAATGACGATCTTTATTGTTCTTGTAGACAATTGCCCGATAAACTTAACAAATTCGATAGCTCCATCGCTACCCAATGTACCGAGGTCAAAATCGTTGCAAATTAACTCTAGTTACCAATTACCAGTCATCCTGTACAGATTAATAATGAATTAGGAGTTAAACAGGTTCCTCGAAGCAGCCATTAAAGTTAATGCCTACTTATAGTATTTTCTACCATCGCATACTTTCGACTTAACATGTGTTCACTGTTTACGTCTTGAGCTTCCTAATGAGTACCTTCATAATTAATTTAAGAATAAACTTCCCATTAAGTCCCTTATTGTTCCGTAAGATCATTGAAGGTTTACCTCGAGTTATTCATATATCTACCGGGATCTAATAAGGAATAGTTTCGAAATACTTACGAAACTTACCTGTTGATATTTCCATTTGACTTTAGCTATGGATGCCGACATAAATAATATAGTCGCGTAATTAATGTTCTTCATTGTATTAATGGAAAGTTTGTCTGGCATTCACTTTGAAAACCACTTATTAACAAAAAGGAAATACTCGTAATTATGTTATTATAGGTTTTAAGAAAAACATTATTTGTTTAAAGACCTACCGGTACCATGTGAACGATTTTAGATAGAAATGCTTCGATGACTGAATATAAATATTTGAATGAAAGTACATAGATAGCCAGAAATGGAAGGAGTGGAGGGAGTGGTCCCACTCCTGGGACTTTGCCCGAGAGTGTGACGGAACAGAGTAGCCTAACGCTAATTTGTGTTAGGTATTGTGAGGGCTCCTTACCTATTAAAAGGCAGCCACCTTTCCAATTATAAAACTGGCAACAGATAACTAGTTTTGGAAGGTGTTTGAAATCTGAACATAAGGAAAATATTTGAGGATATTTTTGTTTGGCTTTGCTTGTCACTTCTGGAAAAGCCAGCTTAGGGCAGGCACGTTGTTGAGTCAATATAATATATAAAACTAATTTTTACTTATTATTTGAGCAGAAAAGGCCGGCATCATTAACTATGCATGGAAGAAACGTTTATTTATATAGTAAGCAAGTTTTTGTAGGCAGAAATGAAACCAGTGCATCAATATTTATGATAAAATACAAGCTCTCTTATAGCCTAGAGCCTAGGGCATAGCATTTTCAAAGAATGTCAGGTTGACATCATTGGTCCAATTGAAATTGTATTTATTGTACTGCCCTATATAAATAAATAATTAATATTTAATGACTGTTGTTTAAATAAGTAAACAATTTATAATTTTAAGCAAGTGGAGCAAGTGCTATGATAGGGCAGATAAATTCGATGCGGTCTAGGCCTGCTTCTGGCCTGATATATGGACGAGAGCGAAAATTTGTATAACATCCCGTTTTTTTAAACTAAACCCAATCCGGGTCAATGTGAGTTGATGCATGATTTCTGTTAGTATTATCTTTTTCAGAGATTTTTACAAGGAGGTTAACTTGGTAGTGCATATGCGCACGATAGTTTAAGTTGAAATATATATCGGAATACCCGGTACCCATGCCCGTCAGTCATGACTTAAGCCTTCCCCTTTTAAGAGTCGTCTCGAATGTTTTCGATTCCCTGTTAGGTAAATGTTCGGGTTAGGCTTAGGTAGGATTGATGTAACCTTTCAAAACGTAGAAAAGAAGTACTTCACATGATTCTGCGCTTCTATTCGTAGGGGCGTAGCTCATGTGAGGACTCCTCACAGTATCTCACTAACAAAGTAACGCCTGCTTTTAGTGTTTAAGTGGCTTATTAGCAAGTCACCAGATTTTCAACTCACCAGATTCTCAATTAACGAGATTCTCAACTCACCAGATTCGCAATTTCACAGATAATGTACTATCTAAAACATAAATAATATAACTTTCAAATAAATTATGTACTTCTATTTTACCCAGATTCTCAACTCACCAGATTCTCAATTAACCAGATTCTCAACTCACCAGATTCGCAATTCAACAGATAATGTACTATCCAAAATATAAATAACATAAGTTTATTACTCAGGAGAGAAACGTGTGAGACAGACAGACATTTGAGTAATCTTGTAAGGGTGTTTACATATGACATTCGGAACCCTAATTAAAATCATTATTTCATCGTTATAAATTCAACGCCGTAATAGTAAATGATTAGAATTCAGTGCTACCAAGACAAAGATACAGCTTAAAGCGTCTCTATCCGTGCTGTTACTTCGGATTACCATTTTAATATCAGTGAATATTAAGAAAAAGGGTAATGCACAACGAGGTGAGCATTGCCAAGTCGAGCCTTACTATTCTCTTTATCGTTTTGCTTAACAACAGAAAATGCCGGTTTTATAAATCGTAAATTGTACCGCTTGCCGGGGATTACAACAGAGCTGACTCTACCGATAATAAAATGTCGACACGAAAGAGATTGCGGAGAAAACGTTGGTCGGGGCTAATAGTCGCTGCAGTCTCGTTAACGGGGTGCCTATCATGAAAATGCGCCAATATTTGTTATTAATTCGTTCAGAAGAACTATTGACAAGTAAGGCATTTATAATACAAAAACCGTTCTACCCTATGATTGAAAAAAGGAAAAGAGACTTACATCATTCCTACGTTAAATGTAAGACTTTATTGATTAATATAGGTCGTAGGATCGGCTGATACAAAAATACTATATTTTTAATAGTTCCTCATTTTAAAAATCTTTGAATCCTGTCAGCTTTTACTCAAAAAGATAAGGACATGAAAATTTGCTTGTAACTGTAAAAAAGACTTCCATAACAAATACCACAAAGCAACAAAAATTTACTAAAATAAATATGGTACCAATACCAAGGTAATGAAACCTAGGTAGGCGAGTCCGCTGTCCGATTACCACTATTCATACTCAAACACTATTTATACTATTTATAGGTTTTTAACATTTGAATCCTAAGTTTCATCATGGTCCTAATTTATAGGTGTTAGTACCATTAGGTTAGGGAAGTATTAGCTATAAACCGACATCCAAAATAAAACACTACAAAGCGAAAAACAACTTCCTTTTCGGAAGTCGGTGTCAATAACGAAAAAAAATTAGGCACCTAAAACAACGACTTCGAAATCGGTTTAATTAGGGTTCCGTACCCAAAGCGTCAAAACGGGACACTTTTTTTTTTTTTTTTTTTTTTTTTTTTTTTTTTTTTTTTTTTTTTTTAACTTTGTCCCACACTAGGAATTTCTTCCTGTATCGTGGGTACGTTTACAAACATATAAACTCACATACACAAACACCCAGAGCCGGAACAATTATCTGTAGGTCATACAAATTTTTGTTCCGTGCGGGAATCGAACCCGCGACACGCAGCGCAGCAGTCAATTGCTCAACCACTGCGCCAACCGTGCGCCCAGATTACTATTAATAAGATTACTATTACTAAGACTCTGCCTGTCCGTCTGTCTGTCTGTCTGTGAAAACGATGATGTAGACCTTATATTATCTACTATGAAAATCATTTATAGCCAAAAGGCTTCTCATAACAATTCCAACAAGCAAAAACACGACTGCGATTCATTGTTTTATTACGGAGTTATGCGGTGCCTACTTTCCGGCTTCATAACCAGATCTGTTTGATGGCGCTATTTTCATTAGAATCATTTATTTAAATTTGCTTCATCACAGAAATTAACTATTCGAGAAGTTTTACCCAAAACATACTTATCATTGAGAAGTTCCATTGGCCATCTATAGTCATTTTTAACAGTTTCACTACACCAAATGATACTTTCTGAATACAAATACTTGACATGTTGACGGAAATACCAAAAACGCTAAATGTACAGCTATAAAATTTGAGGATTCCTCTCGATCGCCATGGGATCTCTTTGCCAGATCCGGACTTAGTGACAATGGGACCACCTCGAGAGTATAATATTTCAAACGAATTTTCAAAATCAGTCCATAATTGACGGAGTGATAGGTGAACTTACATAAATCAAATAAAAAAACCTTCATTCAGTCGAACATAGAACTTCTGCCTTTGTGGAAAGCCGGTTGCAAATATTCTATTACTTGCAAATATTCTACTTGATATTAAATCCTATAATTTTTTCTTATCTCGTCTCTGAGAGGTGGCGGTCAAGGTTTTGTCACAAGGTGACATTCACATCGTATAAATGGTAGACCCCAAAATGGCCCTAAACTACAGATCAAACCCAAAGAGATTGGAATGGTTCCAGTTTCGGCCCCTATTATTCCAAATGTGATCTGTATTCACTGAACAAAATGCTTTACTGGTACTCGTTAGGTGTGTGATTGGACCGACATAAAAGAGTTAAATTGCACATCGCAAAGCGCACAGCTATTTGTTACGACTTGATATACTCGAATTTTATAACGTTCGTTTTAAAAAAGCAATAGTTTATAACTTGATCAACTTTTAAGATGTAGGTTGTTCTGTTTCTGACAACTTCTAAGCTTCTTAACATGAATATAGACGAAACGTTATCTCTTAGAATATTTTTGTGGTATTTCGAATTCCCTAAACTTTCATAGAAGGTAATAAATAATATTTATAGTACAGGAGCCTAACACCTCATTCGGGACCGTCCTACCGTCGCACGTCGAGTTATGAAACTTGCCCGGATTTATAAGCAAAGAGTTAGCTAACAACTAAACATGTATCACGGAACGATCAACTTTTGCGCAGGTTATATACCTCGAGAAATTTTCCTCTTGAAGAATTTTCATTTTATCGACACCGAAACTGCGGTATTAAAGCAATTTTGCCGCAATACTGCACATAACGTTACAGATTACATACCCATTATAGTACCCGGTTGACGATGAGAATCATATTACTTGTATGTTGGAGAAAAGTTTACTGCGTCATTTTAATAAGTATTATGACAAAGACAAAGATATTTTATTTTAACTAGGCCACCAAGCGGCACTTTTGAACGTACATAAAAATGATTCTACCGTGCATTCGGAAAGTAGCTTGTTATGGAGAAGAATGCACAAGAAACTCCATACTTACTCTTTTAAAAAAATATTGTTTTTTTACAATATTTAGGAACATAGGTACATATATAGTTATTAGTTCACATATGTGAGGACAATGCACCCAGAATAGCACTACACACCACCATACCACCTATATGCTTTTAAGACATTCTCATAAAAAAACTGTTAATTTAAAGTACGGAAAAAAAAGAAGCATGTTATTTTGTAAATTGCACCAAAGCACGATAAAAACGTCAGTAACAAAAATCTGACACCAAAACGGTTTAAAATAGAATCAATAAAAACTGCCATTTACGTTGGTCGTTGGAAAATATTCGTTATGACATTTTATGGTGGCCGCCATCTAGTCCGAGTACATACAGTGGAATTTCATTCGATTATCGCAACGCGTTTGTAGGGTTGACCGTAAAGTTTTACGCCCTGTCGTAGGATTGCGGAACCAATGTAGTAGAGCTGCACCTAATGATATTACTGAGTATTTCTTTCTCATTTCACCGGTTTGCTTTGCTTGTTAACTGTTAATCGGAATCACAAAGGAAATTGCTATACGTTAATCAAAATTGATAATAGTTCGCACTGGACTGTTAAAATCGTTTACCGTTTACTTTAACTTGATTTATACAGTATTAAAGTTGTTTAAAACTTCAAGGTCGTTCTTTGGAATTAAGTTTATAACTTCGGCTTTCACAGAGACGATCCGTGCTTGAATTGAATTTTGGTTTACAGTGAAAAAGGATGTTGTCAACTCGTGGAATAGCTGTTGATAAATCTCGTATATAATTATAATTCACTGTTTGTGCTTCGTTGTTATTAGACAAATTATCCTGTTTCCAATTTATGATTAATGTAATTTCTACGGCGATTAGAGGAAAAGTCCGAAAATTTTTCCCTGTTCATTCAAATTCAAAATTACAAATCAAAACATAATAAAGTGTATTAATAATTGTATTTCCCTCATGAATTCTCCCATCTTCATGAAATCTTTTCAATACATCATCTTCGTTACATTTACTTATTTATTTACATCGAACCGTCTTAAAAACTAAGCGAGTTTTTCCTTATTTTTGTACTTTTGTGTGTCACGTTTTTCTCAGTAAGAGCTAAAATTTTGTATCCATTTTAATTATACTCGCCGGGAGACGCAATTTGATGATATTCAAGATAAAATTATTCACTTAAGAAAAGTGCTACAATTTTTTAAGCAGACTCTCCAAGTTTAACGTTACTAGTTTACTACAGAGATAGGTATAAATCATGAAAAGTGGTTTACAAAAACTAGCTTTAATAAGCAACAAATTTGCAGTATTCAATACTGGATTTTAATAAAGGTGCTGTTTCTAACCAAACCTATTTTAATTTAAAAGAATACAAACTATTCTTAACTCAGACAAAATACTGTGTTTCATCAAATTCATCAAGTAAAGTTATTTGTATAAATGTTATTACAAAAGTTCCGTTTGTATGGGTAGTTCGAATAACACTGTGGTTCAAAACAATTCCTTGTCACCTCTCCCCAAGGGCTTTTAAAGTAACCCCATGTAAATTAAGCAATATTGTTAACCATAGAAAGGTAATCATATTATTATTATGTACGTTAAGAATAGTCGTGCATACAACTGACGCAAGCAATTGTGATTATATACTATAAAACATATCATTAATATGTTTTTTTTTAAAGTATGTTAATGAAAATGTAACAATAGCATAATATTGCATTATTAAAAATGAACTGCAACTGTCTACTTCTCAATAATCCACATATTGTAAAAACGAGGTAGAAAGTACGAGTATAGGCTTAGGTACGCAGTTTTTAATTGTTTTATGAGCATGTCATGTAGCGTTTAGATTAACCTACACTACACGAATAGCTGCAATTTCGTTAAAATGCAAATCAGTCGGCAACCTGATTGGTTCTTTACGGACTTTTCAATAAGGAGGCGGTTCTAATTTCGACTTTATGTTTGTTTTTTTGTGTGTATGTTCACCGATTTCGCCGTTAATTGAGGACCGATTTTGTTATTTAATTTTGTGTCTAAAAGAGTACCTTCGCAAACTGGTTCCTTATAATTATATTTCATGAAGATCTGATGAAGAACTTTGCAGATATACAACTTAACTGTTCAGATAACAGCAAATCTCTCGGAATTGCTTAAATTGTATTTCATAATATAACATTAGTTGAATCGATATAATTGACAAAGTAGAGTGGTAACAACCTACTAAGTTAGGCGACGTGATGTCATACGATATCGGCAGTAAGGTACTTATAGGTGTAGTAACTCTTTTCGTTAGCTTGCTTCTGACACGATGGACAAATTCAAGATGCACAATTATCGCCTTTGTTACGGTAGTAAATAATAAACAATAACAATGGCAAATAATTCCTTATAACAAAAATTGGTGGCTAAAATTATTGGGGTTTTAAGCTGGCGCACCTCTTTCAAAGGCGACGATTACTTCCCCGAAGCTCGAAAGGGATGACTTATTTTTTCGACCGAAGCGTCTCGTTGAGACGGACGATCGCGGGACCGAAAATTTCTCACTTGAAATTTGACCCTAGTTTCTTTTAAGGTAAGGATCAAAATTATGTGACCCTATTTCTTTTAGTTTCTAAAATATGTCCACACTTCAACCACTTGGGTTTTAAAGCAAAGATTAGTCTTACTATTTGCACATTTTTATAACATGCATAAACTCAAGCTTTTTTCCCATGAGGGTAGGCAGAAACTATAGAACACCATCTGCTTCAATCCTGACATACATCTAAACTGCAATCATTCGATCTCTGTTTACTCCTATTGCATTTATACTAGGTAAAGTAGTAATGGCCAAAAAGGACCCCGGCTTCTTGGTCGCCTTTTCCCTGAATTGAGTTTACTTTGCGAGTGCCTAAAAATCGCGACGTGGCCAGCGAATATTGCGTAAAATCAATCTCAACACGGAACCCGCCCTCCGCTCGGAGTTTTGGCGAAAAATATAAGAATTTTTCTTCGCCATCGTGTATATGATGGGCTCTTAGATTGCCTTTTAAAGGTAAACAAAACCTTTAACTTTTACAAGGTAAATCGTTGTTTATTTTTTCGTGACATCTTTATGTATTTAGGCACGCTACTGCTTTAAGTAAAAAATGTAAATAAGTGAGTTTGCCATTGTTTTCACTGTCTTTTAATGTTCATCATCATCTACTGCTGGGACACAGGCCTCCTATCTGTGAGAGGGAATGGGCCGTAATCCACCACGCGGGCCCAGTGCGGGTTGGTGGATGTCACATGTCTTCGAATTTTTAGTTCGAGGACATGCCGGTTTCCTCACGATGTTTTCCTTCACCGTTTTGAGAGCAGTAGTGATGAAATAATTTACACAAAGTAAAGTGCCTGCCTGGGCTCGAACCCACGACCTACAACTTGTAAGTCGCGGCCGATACCACTGGGCCACCACTGCTCGCTTTTAATGTTGATTTGATTTAAAATCAGTGGTATTTTTTCTTGTAGTATTTTCTTAAATAAACTATTCAGCTATTACTGAGTCTACAGGGGTCACCTCCTGATTAACACCTCAAGGTACGCTTACGAACGAACACTTTTTATTGTGTTTTAATAGAAAAAATTAAATTCACAAATTTACAGGTGGTTAAGAACAAGGTAAAGTTCTGTCGAATTAAAGTATTAAACTTTACAAAAAGCCTGATAAAGGAACTCTCCTTTATGGGTTTTGTTTTTTGTTTCTGTTAATATTAATTAAATTAGGCTGCTTTGTTATTATAGAATTCAATAATTTGATTAGTTATTTTTTTATCAAATATTATTATAAAAATCAATGTTTGTTAACTTATTACTTGCACTTGCTTGAAGTTTATAGGTATAGAATGTAGTAGTTTTTTATGGAATTAAATGTATACTGTGATTTTTAATTTTGTAGACTAAACTGACAGCTGCCAATGACCTTATTTTTTTAAATGTTGCAAGCACGGGGCATAGTCTTGTAGGTAAGGCTCAATCATAAGTGATTCATAGAATCGATTTGACATGACTCCTCAATTTAATTTTACTAATTGGTTTAAATAAATGTTTTATAAATATAATCGTAACATATTTAAATATTACAGTATTCATACTCATAGTACATAAACTTTTATTGTGTTAAATATGAAATCAACAGTAAAATAAATGCGATCGATATAATAAAGTCTGACATAAATGACTAGCAACTAAATAAGGGCCGCTTGTTTCCTAACAAATGTAATTTATCTGCCGTAAAATAGTTCCATTTTCGATCTACTTCGATTTTCGTTCAACTTTCGATCACTCAGGATAGTCAGGATACGACACTATTTTTATGTAACGATAAAGTGACAAACCCCCAAATGTCAGTTTAGTCTACGAATTTAAAAATCACATTATAGCTGAAAGCGCTTAATCGACTAGACAGTTGCCGAGATCTAATGAGGTTTGTTCAGTCCCCGCTGGGTTATAGAACCTTAATTATACTCCACGACAGCAGTGGTGGCCCAGTGGTATCGGCCGCGACTTACAAGCTGCAGGTCGTGGGTTCGAGCCCAGGCAGGCGCTTTACTTTGTGTAAATTATTTCATCATCACTGCTCTCAAAACGGTGAAGGGAAACATCGTGAGGAAACCGGCATGGACTAGAACCAAAACTTCGAAGATATGTGACTTCCACCAACACGCACTGGGCCCGCGTGGTGGATTACGGCCCATTCCCTCTCAGAGAGAGGAAACCTGTGTCCCAGCAGTGGGAACATTAATAGGCTGATGATGATGACACTCCACGTGAGGCTATCAGTCGAATGTCATTCTTTTTATGTCTTCGGGATTTGTAATTAATTCTAGAAGCCATGGAGAGAAATAGTTATTTGTGTTACAAGGGGACAAAGTAATATTTTGTTCTTCCAGGACGTTATTTTGAATTCAGAGCCAAGCGAAGGATTCTATAGTAGAATCACGAGCGTAGCGAGGAATTCTAACGTAGAATCCTGAGCTTAGCGAGGAATTCAATATACGCCGCCCGAGAACAAAATATTTTGTCCCCGATACACACTATTTTTCATCACTACCTAAGAGAAAAATAAAAAGCTACGAGTACCTACCTACTGGAAACTAGTATTTAAAGAAAGAACTACAGTTTTTTTAAAGCACATTGCCGCCATAACTTAGAACCAGCCAGTAACTTATTCAAACATTTGCGTTCGACCTATTTGGTTAACTTCACATACTTATCAACAAAGAGTATAATAGTAGAGTATAATTATATTATACTATAATAGAGTATAATACTAACTCCTTACTAACCAATCACAAAAATGAGTTTATCACCATAGAGAGTTGAATGTTAGTTAGTGATATTTTTTTTTACATTAGACCTTCTCGCGAGCGCCTCCAACCCAACTACGCAAATCTATCAGAAGCACGAAGCGGAACAATCAGAAAAGAGAAAGCTCAAACTCCTACGGGCGCAAAATTGGATTTGGCTCCCGCTATCCTCTATAGACAATTGTCGTTTTTCGAATAGGTGTGATGAAAAATTATTTAATTTGTGCTTTTAGAGGCCGTTAACCGGCACCGCTAGGCATTTTAATGGTTCACCTCAGCTGAATGGCTATCCAAAGTTGTATTAATTTTAACTTATAATAAATAATGAATATTAAGTAATGTTGTAAGGAACTTGAACTTTAGATTTTAAGGAGACTGAACTTGAAACAAGCACCAATGTTTAAACGTCAAGTGATTTATGTCCGTAGGCAAGAGTTTCTTGCGTTAATTCATCCCACCCACCCACTCAACTAACTCACCCATTACACGACAAAAGCCTCTTCTCATTAAGAGAAGGCACGAGCATTAATCACCACGCTTGCTCAAGCAGGCTTGGCGATTTCAAACTTATACTAATACTAGCCCGCGGCTTCGTCCGCGTATAAAGTATTTTAACACTCAAAAGGAATACAAACTATGTTATGTCCTTTTTAGGGTCTCAAAATATCTCAATGCAAACTTTCATCTAAATCGGTTCAGTAGATCCAGAGATTACCCCCTACAACCTCACAAACTTTACCTCTTCAGAATTTTAGTATAGATTACGAGTGAAAATCCAGGTTTCCTGACGTTGTTTTCCTTCAAACAAGCCAACTCATTAAATATTTTTTAAATAATCTACGTAGCTTTTGGAATTACAAATATCAAAGGCCTTGGTCTTAATTATATACTAAAACTGAAAGTTTGGAAGTGTAAGGATGCTTGACGATCTTCCCACCGAATGATATGATAAATGTACTATTGTGGTAGTTTTCATTTTATAGTACAATTTATTTTTTTAGGGCTTTTATAATTACACCAGCGACTTTTTTACCAGACTTGAAAGAAAGGGTTATGTTTTCCGTGCGTATCTTGTATATATGTATGTAATATTCTTTATTACCTCATATATTTTAAACCACTTGACGGATTTATATAATTAAGACATCGATACGTCTTGGCCACCCAAGTGTTCTTAGAAAAGATGTAAAAAAGAAACTTGGCGGATTTTGGGCGCCATAATGTGTAGATCCAATTATTTTATTTTTCCAATCTCGTCGAGAGGGGGGCCCTTATCAAAATAAGGGGTTTTAAGAGGTGGTTACAAAAATATATACCTCTTACCTATATTATGTTCTAACTAAAGTAATTCGAAAAAAAAGATAACTAAAAAGTTGTGTATAAAAAGTTAAATAAATATCAAAAACCCGACTATTTAAGAAGCGAACTAAAAAGATGTAAAAAGAACCGGCCAAGTGCGTGTCGGAATTCGCACATTTAGGGTTCCGCACCAAAGAAAAACTGATTTTTCAACATATTGGTATTTGTTAGTAAAAATAGGTATTAATAAACATTATCACTGCACAGCATGATTTTCTTCATGTTTACATCATTTTAGTTCGATTCTTAATTAGTGAATCTTCCATGGATATTTAAATAAATGAGAAAACTTAAACCAACTTACAAAGCAAAACACTACAAAGCGAAAAATAACTTTTTTGTTTCCAAAGTCGGTATCTTTGGTACCTATTGTTTTTCGTTTTTGGACACCGACTAAACAAAAAACAATAGGTATTGAAACTACTCAAAACAGTAATCTAGTCTAGTTTAATATCTTAAAGTTAACATTAACAAATATATTAGGTAACCCAGTAGAAATCGACATTAAAATCAAAAAGTTTGATGACTTCTGGATTTTTAGTACGTTGTATGGGCCAGTTAGGGTAGT
Source organism: Anorthoa munda (assembly GCA_945859665.1). NCBI lineage: Eukaryota > Metazoa > Arthropoda > Insecta > Lepidoptera > Noctuidae > Anorthoa > Anorthoa munda. The sequence goes on along the minus strand of OX243893.1, from coordinate 51,739,471 downwards.
TCACATTTAATGAACAATCAAATCAATTAAATAACTTGTTAAGGTTAATTAAATTTGCAACAATTAAAGCCCGACCGCAGCTCTATAAACCCTATAGGGATCAGGCTATGTCCTTCGAAGATTTCCAAGATTTCTTTGCGTGCCGTACCTACCGCCAAGTGCAAAAGTGGCTAGGGGTAGAGAAAGACTCTACCAAGTGGTAGAGATCTCTCTCTCTCTTCATCTACTAGCAACTAACAACGAACCAGCTCCACCACACTTTCTCAAAATCATAGACTGCAAATGCAAGAAGGTATGCAAGGGGGCGTGCATTGGTCCCTGTACGGTTTATAGAACTGCAATTGAGCTTAAATTATTGCAAATGTAATAGCTTTAGAAAAGTACGGATTTGTGTTTGTCGTAAAACGAATAGTTTATGACTTGTATAGCAAAAAGTGAAAAATAGCCCAAAATTTCGCTTTCGCGATATATACGCCGTAAACTGTACCGCCGCAGTACTGGCCGTGCGCCCACTCGATGCCAAAATATCAATATTGAACCTCCTTTTGAACAGTTTTGTTTGCAAAATATTATTTGATTTACATATGCTATGTTAGTTATGAAGAAATTCCAGCCATCCATTTTTCTGTGTAAAAATATTTTAAAACATATATATATACACAACGTCGTTTTGGAGGAGTTTCCAAAAGTTGCGAAAAAATATCGTGTTGTTAATAAAAAAATTTAAACAAATCTATTAGTTACACGAAAAAACTTGGTGTTAAAAATAATGTACATGAATCTGATGAAATAATGTTTTTTTTTTCAAACCTTTAAAAGGTTAAGGCTGTAACGGCTAGCCTGGTTTTAAGGAGTGTGCTTTAGAAAGTAACCGTTTTACGGCACTAAAGCGCATGCAGACCCTTAAGTAATGTGTAAGTATTTCGAAGTTACAAATTTGGATTTACACTACCCTAACTTGGCCATACAACATACCAATAAAACAGAACTAAATCATGCTTTGCGATTTTAGCCTTTTTTGTGACGATTTCTACTGGGCTAGTACACAAAATAACGAAGTTAAATGAAAAGAGCTTGTGTACGCTATTTTCTACGAAATAGCCCAGGTTAATTTTGCCACTAGACAAAAATTAACACAATATATTAGTTTTTTAGCTCATAAATAGGTCATAGAAATAGATCGTGATGCCAGGCGTATATTATTTATACACTAACGAGCAATAAAAAAGTTCCAGTGACATAGCACCAATTTACTCCTAAACGGGAAAGGCTAGCTTAATGACGCCGTCTGCAATATTGAAGTACATTTAGCAGCGCAACAGAATATAATATTACCAACTAAAAACGTAAATATTGTGTTCAAATTTAAAATTAAATGTGAAAAAATTAAATTAAGGTGTTTGTCGGCATTTTGTGGGTGGAACTTTTTCATTGCTCGGCAGTTTATAAGGTGTAAAAATTAACTCTAAGAATTTCGTGAGGATACTCAGTAGGTATTGATAAACAAAACTATTTTAATACTTCACAAAAATAACCTATCTACAAACACTACCTACGTATTCCCCACATAAGGGTTGTAATCCCCACCCACACCCACAAACATATAAAAAAGTTTGTATTTTTCTTACTTACTTCGATATCTACATATCCTAACAACCATAACTTTGGACCTAGGTCTTATAGAAGCATATTTTAATGATATTTCTATAGCCCATAACATAAATAATCTAAAAAAATATTAAACTAAGACACAAAAGGCAAGATATTTTTGTTTCTTATATTTCTTATATTTTTGTAGAATTCCCTGTCGGAGTCTGTGTTTCCCGATAGCTACAATCTAGGGGTTTTGGCAAGCGTGCTTCACCGTCGATCACATCATAGCTTAACATCAGGTGAGATAGTGGTCAAGCGCTACGCCTATAGAGGATAAAAAATAAATTCAATATAATTTAACACGTTCTAATTGCAATTTCCTAAAATTTATGATTTTTTTATTAGTATTTGAATTGTTCTACACACTGACATAAGAATTGCAGCTCTACGCTAATTAATTTTATTCTTGTCTTTTTTGCCTTATACTTTTGCAAAAATTTCAGGAAATGCTATGAATAACGTCTGGGGATTAAACCCCTTATGAGGGGTATTTTTATGGATACAATTATTATAAAATATACCGGCCTTAAAATTCTATTACTACATACCCAAACACATTGTACAGCCCTGATATTATTTACCTATCCGCGCACTTGTGGCAATCTTACAACATTAACTTGCGTGATATGAGAAATTAATAACACAAGTAACTGAAGGAAACCACAGTGCAACGACAAGTTGCAGAATAAATACAATAGTGTCTATTTGTAGCAAGCGCTGCAACCAAATGTTTGTAGTGAAGATACTTGGTAGTGGATGAGGGCTCATAATGGACTAAGTTAATATTTAATTGGAACTTCTCCAAGTTGCCACGATGACTTTTAAGCGGGCTCTCTGTCACAAAATGGGAAAGTGCGCCACCCCACGAGCAATTCCTTTGCCTTTTGATGTCTTTATTAAGTGAATCATGAACTTTAGTTGATTAAATTATAACAGAATTCGTATTACTCCTCGCTTCGCCATCGATCTTCGCCCAACATTTTATGAATTGTTGGATATTATTCAAATTTCACTGGACCACCGAATCAACATTAAGACCCGGGATCTGAATTGAGAATTTAAAGTTTCAAACTTACAAATTCTATTTTAAAGCCATATTTGACAGTTTTCCATACTGAAGTAGAGTATACAAAATCTCATCTTCTTAAAGAACTCAGACACTGGAATAAATCAATGAACCTCTTAACTGTTTAACACATCTTGCTAAGCAGATAATTACTCAAATTCATAATAATACATGTTCCCTTACACAATAATCTACATATTATAAAAGAGAAAGAATGTATGTAGGATCCTAATAGACTCCGAAACGGCTCGACCGATTTTAATGAAATTTTCATAGAATCTTAAGATTGACCCAGCGGATAATCCTGTAAAGTTTGGTGGCCATTTTTTTAACTTTGAACACGGGTGAAGCCGCGGGCAGTTATATGTAAAATAACTTATTTTCCATTAAAGTGATTACTTTATACATTATCTGTGGCATCGAACACTACATAAAAATAGCGGCACATCAACATCACCCGTTGATCAACTAGCAGAAAGACCCTACGCGACTATGTGATGTGAATCGGTTTTTGCAATAAATAATATCAGGTGAAGAGTTTTTATGAATACCAATGTGAGTTTATAAATAAAACACAGGCGTAGATTCTTGACAGTGCGATCACAATGCGTACAGGAATTATCTTTGGTTAGTGCCTCATTTCAAATAAAGTACCGAAACCACTCAAAGACTTATTGGGCATCGCTTCAAAATAACGGGGATCCGGCGTCCTGAGATATTATGTCAAGGATATTATTAAGATAATAACATTACATCATATTATTATTGTTGTATTAGGTGAAATAAGCTTTGCTAATTATAACTCGCACACCACACAACCTCATTATTCACACTCACACCCATACTTACGCACTCACTCACGCACTCACTCACACACACTCACTCGTGACACACATACCACACATTCATACGCGATCTGGCCTTTTTCCAACTATTATTTATTCTGTGCTTTTTCTACGCACAACGCTCTGAATGAAGAGCTGTTTGTATAATTTTAAGTTACCCTTTTTATTTTTAGTCTGGCATGATTACATTGTCTACATTTCAGTTGGATAAAATAATGATAAGCGGAAGTGCGAAGTCTCCTAATACAAGCATTCCTTGTTAAAAAGGTGATCTCCAATAATATGTATCGAAATGCCCTTGATAATTGAAATAAACTTTTTAAATTAGATGCTTTTTTTTTAAATTAGTTGACTCAGATTAAGCGAAAGATCTATTATTTAAGCTTTGCTTAGTCATAAACTTTATCACAACAAGAATAAGAAGGTTATTAATCTATCAGCTTGAACTTGTTCCATTGTATAATGAGTTTCTCTGAAAATTTTCAAGGTAAGATACCGATCTAAAAGAGGTCACAATTTTTTTTTGCTGAATATATCTACCAACGTAAGCATTAGTTTTTTTTTGTGAAAAAAACCTAATTATTGTACTAAAATAATAACATAAGATCAAGATTGTATTGATTTATTCGGGTCTAATACCACTGGTATTTTCTCAACAAATTTTTTTTTTTTTTTCTATCGTATACTTTAAATAATTAAATTTAATGTGCGAACAAATACTAAAAACTTGAATTTGGTAAAGTCAGCTAAGTCAAACCTAATGAAATTAAAGGCAAATGCCCATTTAAGGCCATGAAATGCCCAACAATTAGCTTTTGTTACTTTATTAATTTTTTTCGCTAATTATTATGTTACTTAAACAAGGGAATTTCTACTTGATTTACTAGAAATTCTTTTGTTTATAACATTTACAACAAAAACGCTACTGCACAATTTAACAGACATTCTTATATGTTCTTCAAAATACATTAAAAATAGAATTAATAAAACTAAAAGAAACAAAATAATAATCTTTAACAATCAAGTATTTTTACTGACTGAATCTTTTGGCTTTGAACTTGTTTTGGTATTCGATTAGTCAATGGTATACGTTCGGAATAGAATATAAATATGCGTTAAAACAAATACCAGTGATATTAGTTGTTGGTATTAGAACGGAATAAAGCCTTGTATTGATCATACATTCATTTACAACACCTCTTGCTCAGCAGTAGCGCTTGCAGTCACTAGATTAACGAGTCAGTCGGTACTAAAATAATGTACTGCACATTGTTTTAGATGATACATATTTTTTCTGCTCGTCGTTTATTTTTAAAAGCAGGTGTCATTTTATCTCTCCAGCACCCTTGTTCGAGTGGTAAATAATGCCTGAGGCGTTAATTCCACCTGTTTGAGTTTTAGGTGAATGAAGTTTATTTAAATAAAGCCTATACTGGAGAAATTCACGAATTTTACAGTATAAAGTAAGTGTTGGAGGTTTTTATATACAGCAAACTTAACCTACTTCACATGTAGAAATTGCAGAAATACATTATTGCTTAATAGACATGCAACATAAAAGTGACCAAATTCAAGTATATAAATAAGGTTAACCAAAAAACGTAAGTGCATGGAAAAGGCTGTTACCCAAAAAACGTAAGTGCATAAAAAAGGTTGTTACCCAAAAAACGTAAGTGCATAAAAAAGGTTGTTACCCAAAAAACGTAAGTGCAGAAAAAAGGTTGTTACCCAAAAAACGTAAGTGCATAAAAAAGGTTGTTACCCAAAAAACGTAAGTGCATAAAAAAGGTTGTTACCCAAAAAACGTAAGTGCAGAAAAAAGGTTGTTAACCAAAAAACGTAAGGGCATAAAAAAGGTTGTTACCCAAAAAACGTAAGTGCATAAAAAAGGTTGTTACCCAAAAAACGTAAGTGCATAAAAAAGGTTGTTACCCAAAAAACGTAAGTGCAGAAAAAAGGTTGTTACCCAAAAAACGTAAGTGTAATAAAAAAGGTAACCCAAAAAACGAACGAACGTTGCCCGCTTTTTCTGAAATTGAATTATCAGTTAGCACCAATTATTGCGTCATACCACTTTCGAATTAGTACGTGCCGATCTACAATAGCAGACTGCAGGTAACACGTTAACTATGTTAGTTTATGTGCCTGTTGCACATCCTGATAATGACAACTACTTCAACCAATTTCAAATTAATCTTACAGGTTCATACAATGTGTGAGTAACGCAATTTAACTTACTAAACCAGGCAACTAGTAAACTGAACGGAGTCGAGACTACTTGGGTAGGAACTAGTATTTTGAATGTCGGTTACGCTGACTGATATATGACACCTTCAGAACCAAAGTTTAAGCTCACCAATAAAATTGAGTAGTATCCAACAAGTACGAGTGCGATCCCATTCAGGGATCCGTTTGCGTAAAAGTAGGCTTTACATTGCTAATTTTTGCTAAAGTCAAGTGTCCCCTCCCCCTGCCAGCTAAATGGTTGCTTTTGGATATGCGAAAAAAATCACGGCAGTAGTATATATAACGAAATTAAAAGTAAAACTATTACAGCTAAGAATATTGAAGAAAAAAATATCTGCTACTTTTTTTTGTCCCTTCGTTAAAACAATGTTCGGTGCTTTCATTGTTTATGAACGTTAGTAATTATTGTTACCTATTTATTTTGGTGCATATAGCTGTTTATACGGAACCTTCTGTGCGCGAGTCAGACTCGCACTTGGCCGTATTTTTCTTATCTCTCTCAGCCTTCACGAGATTTTTATATGTTTAAAATGTTTTGAATATTTAAATATGTACAGAATAAGAAAACTATTCTTCTTCTTCGTATAGCTGGCACGACAGTCGTTTAAATTTGTTTTGGCCCTAAACATAGCCACTACAACGGCGTCGTCGGTGGCAACACTTATATCATCCCGATTGCATGTTTTGGGGCACAGAGGACATGACAGGAGAAAGGTCATGGTTAGCAACTCGTCGCCTTAGGGACTCCCTGCTGCTCTCTGTCGAGGTAACCCCATTTTGCGAGGTTGGCGTTACATCTTCCACTTGGGTTATGAGGCGGTTCAGGGACTTCCAGGTAGACCACAGAAGTTTAGAACCTGCGGAAAGATGCTCTCTTGGTGGTAAATACTGAGTGGATGGGGGAATAGTGTCCTGCCACACCTGCCAGAAAACTATATATAAAGGACATATAATAATAACAGCGTGTTACTGTCTCCCTACAGGGTAAAGGCCTCTTCTCATTCAGAAAAGACACGAGCATTGATCACCACGCTTGTTCAATGCGGCTTGGCGATTTCAGACTTACATTAACTATATAATTTCCTGCTTTCATGATACCAATTTAAAAACATATTTATCATAATAATTTGTTTGAAATTTAAATTAAAAAGTCTTTTTCAATACATTTCTTTTGAAAAGTGCGCCACAGACTATTATAAACTTTATGAAAAAGATCACTGCCAGATTTTTCCTTGTCAGCTCAAAAGTTTTGTAAGTACCCATTATTAATTGCGTACCTACAAAAATGTTATGTAATTGAAATATTCAGACTTTTTGAATCAGTACTTCGTCTTCAAAATACAAAAATGGCTACGCACAAATATAATTTATCAGAATGTCAATTTTTGTACATAATATTGTATTGTATTAAGATAAATTATACGTTGCACAGTGTAGGAACAGTCAATGACAAAAACTACCTACATCTTAGTTTCGTCAAAGTAAAATGCTTCTCGCAAAATCAATTTCCTTGAAACACCAGACCGCGTCTTCCTAATCCAATTTGTAACCTATAGGCAAGGTTATTGGAATATAGGGTTGAAATAGAAATAAAAGAACAAAAAGATCCTATCAAATAAAATTGGTGTCGCAATAGGGGCGACGAAACGCAAACCGCGGATACGAACCCGTACTGAGCTCCGAACCAACTATGCCGAGGAATATCTCGAGTACCTACCATGATTATTTATTGTATAAGGTGTATATTTGTTGATACACAGTATTCTATTTTTATTTAGTGTATGTTGTCCCACTGCTTGGCAAAGACCTCTCCTATAATCTTCTGGACAACTTTGTCTCCTGCCTTCGACGGCCAATCTGGTAGCAACGAGTCTAGATCGTTTTATAAATCCGCTAATTACGAGTATGCGCTCCAAGCCAGGTGCCGCTCATGTTGAAGACAAGTCTGCGAGGGTAAAATGGGATTGGTCAGGTCTCATTTGGGACAATCCCACCGCACTATTTCCAAACCACGGCAATTCCTGAAAGCCAGAATCAACAGTGGCGACAACCAGAAAAGCGCCGAGGCAATGAAGCTTACGAAGTCCCGGAGAATGAATTTAACTGTCTTGGATCCCGCAACGAAATTAATCAGAAAAGAATAACGAAGTAGTAGGAAAAAATACAAATTTCCACTTTCCTCCATATCAAGCAGGAAACCGTAATAACAAGGTCAATAGGCACAAAGGGTCGTTAACAAATGGGATAAGCCCAGTTGTCTTGCACCATGGATAAAAATTAGCATTGATTTTAATGGGTTTTAACATTATTAGCCGCTATATTTATTTCCAATAACAGGTATGGCAAAAACGCATAACCCACGGAAATGTGTTCTAGTTTCCACAAGGTCCGTATAGTAAACAAGATGTATGCAACAACAAGGTGGAACAAGGTGCAGGGTGCATGGGGCCAGATGAGCCAGGATCACCACGCAGTGGTTACAGTCATTTCAGCATAATTTTAAGACTTAGGCCTCCCCCAAGCGTCGCCACACTTATCAGTCCTGTGCGTGCAGTCATTTGTGATTGTACTAAAATTAAAACTGCCTTGTTACCCATACCGAGTAGGTAATACATAACTAAGTACATCATAGAAGTACCTACTAAGACAAAATTGCACTTTAAATAAATCAATTATAAAATAAAAAACCCGACTGCTAAAAAATAATTAACTTAAAAGAGAATAAAACAAATTATTATAAAAACAACTAACGCGACTGCTAAAAAATTTTAACTGAAAAAAGAAAACTGCTAAAAAAAAATATTTGAAAAGAGAAAAACAAGTGCTATGAAAATAGACATTAAATATTATGAGGTGCTGTCAACTAATTCTTTTTTAGTAGTCGGGTTTTTTATTTTGATAATAATTTGTTTTATTTCAGACTTTTTAGTTTTATTAATGAGCGAGTTCTCCAAATAACTTATGTGGTAAAAGATTATTTATTTTGCTATAAAAGTTACGCTTATGTTGAATTTGTACCAAAATAGTAACTTATAAGTGGTATCATGTACCTATTTTTGGAATGGTTATTTATTAGCTTTTATTTGATACCCATATTGTTAACATAACGAAAAACAAAATTGTATTACCCCCTTTTTTAGGGAGGGGGGATATATAAAAGTTATATAGCCTATGTCACTTCCATAATTGAGACGAATCCAACGACACCTCATAATGTCTTAATCCGTTAAGCTGTTTAGACTGCTGAGCGTGCTATAGAAATGGACATACATACATGCACGCTCTAAAAACATTACCCACCCGCAGTCGGGTAATTAAGCCGATATTAAATAATAATTAATCTTGTACAATACCTGAGTGGTAAAGTGGAAAGTTTCTAATGAGTTTAAGGAGTTCGGCTAACTATTAACAGTGCTCATAATCGTCGCGACGAGGACTCGACGAGACTTGTCGGGAAGACAATCGAGAAGTTTTAATTCTACCATGTCAAACTGCAATTATTGCCTGAACTTTCAGCGTAAGAAAATAGCATCAATCAGATAATATTGGAAGTAACTTGCGAAACGCGAATAGCGAATAGCGCGGAGCGAAGGTAGTCGTAAATCTGTGTAGATGTTTGACCCGTATATTTTTCATTTCTAACTTTATAATATGCAAAAGTTATGGGACTGCGGGACTGGCTTATATCGCGTTCGATAATTTTGAAATATATTTCGGAGCGCACACGGTGGCTCAAGCAGCTGATGTTATAAGCCATTAGTCGACCGCCGACAGTGGAAAACCTCAAGGGTCACGAGTTCACGCAACACATGGTGAGAATAGTCCGGGTGCGGGTGAAACTTTCACCGCATCTCTCTCTGCACATTTATCTCTTAACAGCGAAACTGTTTTGGATATCCTTTTGCGTGTTATCTGCGGAACGGCCTAAATAAATCGCAATTTGCTGCACATGGTGGTTATTTTTCGTAACTTGTGTAGTCTGATTAGGATCAGTCGAGTGTAAATCTTAATTATTAAAATACCATTTTATTGTGTTACGAGTTAATAATAAGGAATTACTAAAATCACATTACATTACCAGATTTATGTAATGAAAGCTAATTCTCGTAACAAAAGGGCATGGCAGTAATGTCGATTTATTACGTTCTATTACCAACATCTAATACCACTGGTATTTGCTTAACCTCATATTTATTTTCTATTCTGAACGAATACCACTCTTTAAATAATTACATTTAATGTGCGAACGAGTACTAACAAAATGCATTTGGTACAGTCAGCTCAATCAAACCCAACCCTTTTTTTTCTGTATGGACTTTAGCTATCGATTTTTTTTACACCAATGTTTCTTGGTGTTTAAATAATTAACATTATTATCTATACATTGCTGCCATATAGGAAGGTCATTTATACCTTTGCGATAGAACTCTAGAAAGCGTTTTGTACTGCCTCCTGAGAAGAAAACTTTTTATCACGTAGAAAATTGTCCAAATCACGAATAAAATGGTAGCACGTTGGAGCAAGGTCTGGCGAATACGGAGGGTGACGAATGGTTTCTAATTGCAGTACCTATAGAGTTAAAATGGTTTCTCGTGCTGTATGAGGTCACGCGTTATCAAGGAGCAATAATGGTGAAGATCGACTCATGAGTCGGGGCTGTTTCACTGCTAGTTTTAAAGTGTTTAGTTCTTATTGTTCTTTATTTAATAATATAAATCGTGCTTGTTAGTGATCCTAAGCTTTCTACTACTTTTTCTGTTTCTATCCGTGAGAACCTGTAATTGGCTCTATGTCTCATATACAATTGTTATCCATCTGTTATAGTTGTTGGTTCTCCTAGTATTAAATAAATAAAACAAAAGCTATTTTTTTTTGTTTTTCTGTTATTTTTTTCAATTATAGATCTTATAATTTCATAAAAAATCGTTTTTACTGACTGTACCTTATATCTTTAAAATTGTTTTGGTATTAGTTTAAACAATAGTATCCGTGCGGCATAGAAAAAAAATATGAGTTGAAACAAAAAAATACCATTGATATTAGTATTGTTGGTATTAGAACGGAATCGTAATGCCAGTGGAAAATACTGCCATTATCTGTATTTCAGTACCGTGAAATTTTTGTTATTACGCATTACCTAAGTACCCAAAATAGATAAAAGTGTTGTCAAAACATTAAGACATACCGGAAAACATCTACATGAATATTAAAATATTAAACGGCTTTATTGAGTATAAAAACATAATTTGACCAACCCACAGACTAAGTCAAAAAAACACAAAAAAAATAAAAATCGTTAGGTTATCTCGAGAACAATTGACTATTAGTGAATCTTATATAAGATTTTTTGTGCACAATTTAATAAGAAATAATCTCGGTATCGCACACATTGCAGTAAAATCAAAACTATACGAGACTAAAGCAAACAACCGATGTTTGGACTCTTAACAGCCGATTTTTGTTTTGCTCTTGTGAGATTTTCATGGACTTAACAGGCAACTTTAAGTACTACTTCCATAATAAACATAATGCCTGTGAAACTACTTAACTAGGATTTTATGCGCAGATTGGTGTCTAATTAGTTATTTTCCTGGGCTATATACTGTTGATAAATGTTTTGCTGTAATAATGTGCTTATATTTGACTTTTCCAAATATCATTCATTATCGTCTTCCTGCCCTTGGCCCATTTTACTTGAAGTAGGCGCAACACGTTTTCTTCTTCAACACCGTCTTGTCCCCCGTCACGCTATCACTGATTCCATTTTCTTTCATAACACTCCTCACACAGTCCATACATCTTTGGCCGTTCGAAGTTCTTCATCAGATCTTCACCAAATTAATTGGGAACAATTTTAAGAACATACGTTTTCAAAAAAAAAACATTAAAATCGGTCCACTATTGTCGACAAAATCGGTGAAAACACAAAAAAAAACCGGCCAAGTGCGAGTCCGACTGAGTCGCGCACGAAGTGTTCCGTACCATTATCGCAAAAAACGGCAAAATACCACGCCTGTTGTATGGGATCCCTACTTAAATATTTATTTTATTCTGTTTTTAGTATTTGTTGTGTATAGCGGCAACAGAAATACATCATCTGTGAAAATTTCAACTGTCTAACTATCACGGTTCATGAGATACAGCCTGGTGACAGACAGACAGACAGACGGACAGCGAAGTCTCAGTAATAGGGTCCCGTTTTTACCCTTTGGGTACGGAACCCTAAAAAACCAATTCGAACATAGAAATACCTCCTTTTTAGAAAGTCTTTTAAAAAACTAAGTAATAAGTACAGTAGTTCAGACAAATTGACAAACCGCCAAACAGGCAAACAGACAAAAGTGCTGGAAATGGAGAACCCATTTGTTGTTCCATCTTTTAACATCCTATAGATACTTTTATAGAGATTTTTTATTTGGATTGATTGGTCGATGAGATAACAAAAACGTTACCTACCATGCAGTTCTAATATCAAAATAACGACAAACAACAAAGAATGACAGGAAAATGTAAAAATAAATACTTTAACATTTAGCAAACTAAAGGTTCCACACATATCAGGGCCGTGCCAGGGACGTGGACGGACCGTGCCCCGTCAGGGGCTCAAAAAGGAATCGGTGGGTACATTTTTATATGAACTCGTTCACACACGTCCGTGCACGGGGCGTGCACGGGCCTGATATGTGTGGATAGACCTTAAACCAAAAAAAAAATGAGTTCAATGTTATAAAAACAAACAACATGAAATGAACTGGGCGCACGGTTGGCGCAGTGGTTGAGCGATTGACTGCTGCGCTGCGTGTCGCGGGTTCGATTCCCGCACGGAACAAATATTTGTATGATCTACAGATAGTTGTTTCGGCTCTGGGTGTTTGTGTATGTGAGTTTATATGTTTGTAAACGCACCCACGATACAGGAAGAAATTCCTAGTGTGGGGCAACGTTTTTTTTTAAAAACAAAAAAAAAAAAAAAAACTCTTGAACTTAATTTTGATGCGAAGCCGTTATTCTCGCCCACGGATGTTTCTGGTTCTCACTATTTCTGAGTTTTTTTATCATCTTCCACGTACCCTAAGGATAATCTAATTGTTTAGGATATTTCATTCATCTTTATTTACTTTCTATTTTTGGCTTATCTGGAGCTTATATTTAAAAATCTTTTATCAAATCAAATCACCCTCGCAAATAAATATTTTTTTTTAGACCAAAGGAAATAGGTTTTTTGGAGCCCGATGTTTTGCAATGAATATTGTTCATACGATTACCAAAAAAGGCAGGCAATTTTTCATTTAAAAAGTTAGAAGTTTGTATAAAGTCTAGAAAATTCGCGGAAACTTCATAAAAAATATAGTTTTGATATTATTTATTTGGTGCTTCACTTCCAGTTATGGACATCAATGTCGTAAAAATGCAAGCCTTGAAGCGTTTTTAATATTTATTGAAAAAAAAATTACCAACTAAAGTACTTGTAAATAATCAAATAGGCTTATGCTAAGTAAAAACAGCTGCATTGAAGCTGTAGCACATTCACCATTCAATACGCATATAATGCTTAAATAAAATGACACGATAAAATAAACATGTTTCTACTTTTAACACAACACAACTATACATAGTAAAAGATAGCTTGATCTCTGCGACAGCTGTCAGTATCAATACAGTAACAATAGCGCTTGACAGGCTAACAATGACGTAACAATAAAGTATTATACGTCAATTTGACATATGTCAGAGATCAAGCTATCTTTTATGAAGTATAGTTCAAATAGTTCAAGTAGTCAATTAGTTCGATCGAACATTTGCGGTCGGTAGAAATGTCGTGATAAACAAAGGCTCATAGTTCATTAGCTATTTATGTATATTTTTGTAAGTATACCTTTCTGAGCCACCCACTCGCACAAAGGAAAAGAGTTTTTATTATTTTCTATTCGGAGTACGCTTTGTCCCTTTTTCGTTCCGCTTGTTTTATATGGGGCGATTAATTCGATAAAATTCGTGTGGACTCGAATTGGTTTAGGAGAACTGGGAAATAGACTGGGATACAAATAGTCTTGCTGATATCAAATCGAGTATAATTATTTTTTTTACTTCCTCTGTGAAGTTACTACTTTTATTTTCTTTTTTGGTTGAATATAATATCATTATATTGACATAAAGGCAGGACAACCAGTCAATACCGCATTGAAATTCTAAAAAAATCTAGAATAACAGTGTGCAACCTAACACCTGACTGTATTTTGTAATTTGTATTTTAATTATAATAGTTAAAATACTGCAATTTTCATAAGGATCTCTATTTTTTTTAAAACTGTATTATAGCCTATGACACCCAGGCATAATGTAGATTTCTAGTGGTGTAAGGATTTTCAAAATCTGTTCAGCAGATCCAGAGATTACCCCCTACAACGTCACAAACTCACAAACTTTACCTCTTTATAAAATTAGTATAAATAAGTATTATAAGTATAAATAATAATATGTGACTTTTGCAAAGTTTACACGGTTGTTTTTAGAATTTTGTATACTAAAAACGTCAGCCTTGTTTTTGATTGTCTCATTATTATCGGAGCTATGCATCAATCATCTGCATAGCCCGTAGCCTTTTCCCAACTGTGTTGGGGTCGGCTTCCAGTCTAACCGGATTCAGCTAAGTACGAGTACCAGAGCTTTGCGTCAATCAAGAGAAAAATTGTGCGATACCTTTTCGAAATATTAGGCAATAAAATTCAATCACTATTTCCTCCCAAATATATAAACTGGCCATGTCAATGATAGTCTTAAGATTCAGTTAAACCGTTTACCAACAGGACTACTGAGGCTCCAGCAACTATACCAAACAATGCAGCCGGGTCGAAACGCGTTCCGCATCGCACTCGTGAAGAGAATTAATAATGCTTCTGACGCCATGGAATTCTTGTTGGCTTTAGAACAATATGACCGTTGGGGAAACAAGCGGATAGTACTAGATTGCAGTGCGAAAAACGCCAAAAGCATATTGGTTGAACACGTTCGGAAAGTCCAATTGGGACGCAGGACCTATCACTACATGCTCAGCGGACTGGTGAGTATTGCTTGTTCTGTCTGACCTAGATTACAAATCCAGTTTCAATTTTTACGTTTCTCTGAAAATTATCTACATTCAAGCTCCTATAGACAGACTTTGTTTCGTCACCTTTGTATTTTCTGTACGTTATGATCTACAACACTACTGGCGGACGCAATAACACAATTCTAAATTTAATAACAATATTTGGATTATAAGTAGGTGAAAATAAGCTAAAAGATAATAAATTTCGTCGATGTTCGGAAACTACATTGTCTGTAGTGGTCATAAATAAAGTTGTTTAACGAATGATTACTTGTTCGCAAAATGTTAACGAACTAATTGACGTGTATTGGTACAACAAGGGTTGAGTCGGGTTTTATTATTCGTACCGGCACAGCGGAATCGTTTGAAACAAGAACTTAAATTGGCCCATTAACAGGTTATGGACGATCATTGGGAGAACGAAGTAACAGAATACGGCGCAGTCAATATAACTGGGTTTCGCATCGTCGACCACTCGCGCAAGATTGTGCGCGATTTCATGGACGGTTTGCGGCGAATGGACCCTCGGTTCAAGGGGACCATATCCGTAAGTGCTTTCATTACCTAACACCACAAAGGCCCAGTTTTTTATACGTAGTTTACTCAACCAATGTATAAATATGATATCCAATGGTTTGAATTTTCGGTAAAACGCGTTTATTCATCAATTGTTAGTCTTAAAAATGGTCAAATAATAAATTATCCAACTTATTTGACCATTAGTGAGGCTAATAATGAGAGGAAAACACGCATTTTATCCAAAATTGTAATTTAAAACCATTGGTTGGCATATTTAACCATTAGTTGAGTTAAATGCGGACCACAAAATTCGAGCCTAAATGCTCGGGTATTTGTAGTTTTTGCCAACTCCGGACAACGAGCGTTGATGATGATCCAGCTTCAACTGGTTTTCTATCAGTCGGAAAAAAATGCAAAACAAATTTATAAATTAAATAATCGGCTCTTAGTACAGTTTACTCAGGTTGGTTGATGTTAACTTTCAATAAAAGTAGAGATTTTATTTAATTTTTTAAATGTTAATTATATAAGCAATTTTCTGGTAAGTCTGTTTATTAGATTGTTGAGTTTGGATAACAAAACGTAGTCATTCTGATGGACTGTAATACATATTGCTGAGGTATTCGTACTGCTATCTGTATTAATAAAATCTATCATTTTTAGCAATTTCCCAAAAAATTCTAAGTGCTTTACGGATAGACTGTTGTGCCAATTAATTGGCATACACGGCGTGGATATTCATTCAGAATACGTGACATGAAACAGGTTTCATACAAGCTAGACATCTGCGTCACTCACACAGAAACATCGACCACAAAAATACGTAAAACTCCAATCTAAATACGATTGAAAACACGCTCTAAACTATGCCCGAAACATGCTAAAAATGATTCATCGTTCAAATGAACTATCAAATGGAAACTTGTGATAGTATGTATGTTAATGAGCATTGAAAGCACACTTTTAATTGTTCTGTCCTAAGGCCGTTAGCAGAGACCAACTAAAACAAGTATCTGCTCTTTTATTGCTATACTAACTCATTAGTGGCCTAACGAGGGAAATTGTGTCTTATTTAATTTAATTGAAGTACTGGGTACGTGTCTTTTTACAAGCAATTAAGCGACTTAATAATTTAGGATTTAGAATGTAATTTAATATATATATATTATTAGAATTCAAGTTTCTGGTGTCTACGTAAAACTTAAAATGAACCTCGTAATATCTGAGTGCATATTTTTTTCATGAACATGTATCTGCATTATCCGCACATCATAATAAGGATTAAAGCATAAAAGACCTAGCGTTACGTCATTTCAGACTTTATTAAAACTTTATTGTAAAATATGAAGGACATTTTATGATATCCAGATGTAGAACATAAAGAACACGGGCTGTAACTGGCGTATCACGAAGAAAATTTTGGCGTGAAGTAATAACGCGTTTATGCAGATTTCAGTAACTTACGTACACCGTAATGAAACAGTGAGTGGGGCGCGCCTGCATAAATTATTATTCCATATGATCTACCTTTTCTGTGTAAATACACTTACGCCTTTTTCGATCCGGCAGTGTGTGCTCAGGAGGATTCGTCTGTAGTAAAGTTAACTCATCACAGTTGTTATAGTCCTCGCCAAACTTCTTGGCCGCCCTGAAGTTGGTTTACCGCATGCGCGACGAACGAATCGGTGCTGTTTTTGTATGAGATTTACAACTGCGCAGCCATTGTAGCCAACTTCAGGGCGGACAAGAAGTTTGGCGAGAACTATAACACGTTTTCTACGCTACGAGTACCTATGCTAAACAACGTTTAACGGTAATGTAAGACTTACGTAAAAGTTGTGTACACACAAAAATCAGAATTGAAATAAATTGTGTAGGAACTGTCAGAAATTTCTTAAAGTAAACCTACATGAAATTTTATTATGAATGACTTAAATCCGGCTTGATAAAGTTAAGAAGTTTTTATTTATTCACAAATAGGCGGAGGCAGCACTTATGTATGACGGTGTACAAGTTCTAATGGATGCATTAGGGAGACTTTGGAGGAAGAAGCCAGACGCATTTAGGAGTGCCTTACGACGCGCTGCGGGACAAGCGAACTCTACTAAGGTCATTGATTGTAATCCGGGTAAAAGCTGGGTGGTACCGTTTGAACATGGTGACAAAATCTCTAGATTAATCAAAAAGGTACGTACATTTATTCAAAACTTTCATCTAAAGTATCCTTTACAAAGGGTTTGAACTTTTACTATGCTAGTTGGTCTTGTGATTTTGAAAGTTGGAGTGCACGATGAAACTGGTATACAGGTTGAGTTTTTCAAATGGGCGTGGATATCCAAATCCGAAATTGCTGTATTATTACACCATTCGATAGTATCGTTTATAAGGCACAAATTCTGTCAATGACATACGGCAAACTTAAGGAATGGGCTCAATTTTTAACAAAATACTTATTTTTCCTACGTAAAGTAGTAGTATTAAACCATAAGTGATTATTAAACATAAACGACAGCTATTTAAAAGAAAAATGCTGGATTCGTCAACTCAAGTATTGTATTACTTTTAACCCTTAACTGACATCGTGGGGTACGTTTGTACCCGAGCCGCAAAAAATATAAGTTAAGAGAGAGCAACCGCGAGCCTATATAATACAAAAAAACTATATTTTATTTTCCAGCGAAGCTATCTGCTTTTCATTTTAAGTATTCGCTCAGTATAGCGGGGCGTTGAAACCCCAAGAACGCGTGGTGCGTACAAGTCATCCGTTTGCGTTGTACGGGTGC
The DNA here is from genome assembly GCA_945859665.1 of Anorthoa munda. Classification (NCBI taxonomy): domain Eukaryota; kingdom Metazoa; phylum Arthropoda; class Insecta; order Lepidoptera; family Noctuidae; genus Anorthoa; species Anorthoa munda. The sequence continues at coordinate 51,721,270 of OX243893.1, read as the reverse complement.
ATGGGATAAGTTTATACCCCACGGTGTTAATTACGTATGTAAACTTTTTTGGAAAACTTACTAATTTGTGTTATTTGTGCGGCACTGGAGCAAAATGGACAAGTTTTTTTTCACGTGAACACGTTGCTAACATTTTGAACGACGATAACAATGAAAAAGAGTCGGCTTCAGTTGATGAATATGAAGTTTCATAATCAGAACACAAATCACTAATCCTGAAGTCTGATGATAACAGTAATTTGAGCTCAGACGATGATGTAGCACAAAAACTTATGTAGATAAGAAGTATTTTAGTCCGAGACCTGTCTGCTATGAAACAAATCGGTTAAATTTTGTAACATTTTTGGAAATGCCACATGTGACGCGCAAAATTTCTGAAAAAATCTTTTTCATAACAAAGGCCGAAACCTGTGTACATCTTACTAATATTATAAATGAAAGTTTGTATGGATGTGTACGTGGATGTGTGGATGTATGTTTGTTACTCGATTACGCCAAAACGGCTGAACGGATCTGGACGAAATTTGGCACAGATAGATAACACTGACGTGTTTAACCGAGACGGCCTACCTAGCCGGGTTCAGATTCATCATCACGTAAAACGATGTGACATGGTTTTTGTAGTTGGCACTTGTACTATTTTTATTTTTGCAGGCACTCAAAGAGTTGCCATTTTTGTACGAAAAAAGAGGTTCAGTTTTGGTTTCTGATTGTATAAGGAATATTTTTTTATATTTAGTTTTAGTGATTCATTAGTAAAAACTTGTCTGTGCTCTTTTAGTATAAATTTTGTACTTCCTACTATTGTTTTTAATATTTTTATATGGGACCATTTGTAAGGCTAAGAATCCAAATAGATAAAACTGGTGTTGTTATATTTTCAGTAATAAAAGTGTTATTACTAATGAAAATATTGTTTCTTCAAATGTAAATGTTAGTAAAATTACTCTTATTACATATCAGTAATATATTCAAGGCTTTTATAATCATTACATTTTTATTTTATTTTTCCATTTGGGGTTCATTTTTACCCCACGGTGTCAGTTGTGTCACAAAATATCACGATGTTAGTTAAGGGTTAACAATAATTTTAATTCCACTTTGAATATTCTTTAACATTGTTTCATGTCATCAATTGCATGATACAAGTCTTCGTAGATGTCCTACAGTAAACAAGTATTTTGTTAAATATTTGGTGTTGCCTTAAGTTTGCCGTATGACATTACTTTTTTCCTTATTAGCGATACTATAAAAAATAATACAGATTTTTTTTAAATTCAAAATTGAACATTCAATTTTCAAAAATTCTACGATGCAGTTTTAGTTTTCATCAAAATTGGCCTCGTGACTCCTTTGAGTGTTTTTCGTTATTCCACATAGTATCGAATTTGGCCATCCACGCCCACCTGAAACATTCAGTCTGTATACGGGTCCAATACACTACTGACGTATTATTTTTTATTAAATCAATATTCAAAATTAAATAAAGATAAATTATATTTTATAAAAAGCAGATTTGCCACTTTTATGCCGAGTAATCTGCTCTGGTGCTCTTCACTAATGCTAGTTCACCTGCTCGCCCGCGCCTTACCCCGTCATAATGTTCCGTTTTCATTATAAAAGTTGCGGAAGCAAAAGTAAAAATGTATGTATAAAAGTGTGTTCATCTGTTGCATCACTAGAGCACACCTATACAAACAATAAGTGTCTTGACGTAGTGCATGAAAATGTCATCGTGTTGCTGAGATATTTGGAGGATAAGATCTTTACGTAAGAATTTTGCTTCCAAATGTCTTAAAAAGGGCTATTGCCCATAAAAAAAAACAATTGTGCACCGCAACTTGAAGAACTTAAAATTAATGACCAGGCCCAGCTTCACTCGTATTAATCGAGTTTAATTTCAGGCGGATTTTAGAAAATAAAATCACATATTATTTTTATGACTTTTTGTGGCAAACAGTACAAAACTAAAATCGGTCGAGCAATTCTCAAGCGATGATCCAAAATTTGTATTTGCTTATATAGATTTCACTCACGGTTTTGCTAGTTTCAAAGTCAACAAACAATTTCATCCTATAAATCAAGGTGATTTGTGATTATTTTTGAGAAAAACGTATTCCATTTCGATTTTTCTATCCAGAATGCAATAATAATAATAAATATTAAATGCTGTTTGTTGGTAAGTGCTTCAACTGAGAATAGCTGGAACGATATCAATTATTTTAATATTCCTGTTCAACAACCCGCATAGGGTTTTGAATGAAGGAAATATTGGAAAGGTTATCCCAAAAATTGGGTCAGAACACCATAATAACATTTGCCATGCTTAAGAAAATGCGTACATTTTCACTTTATGTATGTTTTAGACGGATATTGAAGGTCTTACTGGAAACATTTCGTTCAATGAGGAGGGTCATCGCCACAATTTTACTCTGCATGTGGTCGAGATGACTGTTCAGAGTGCAATGCTAAAGGTATGTAGTTAGGAAATAGCTTTTAAAAGTTGACAAGCATTATTAATTTCGTTTCTAATTGTTCACTATTATACAATATCTTAATATTAACAGCAGGTATGAACACGAACAAGGTAGAACCATTTTATGAGCGTTATTAAATTTACGATAAACTTTGCACATCCGTTAGCAGGTACTTTCAGCGAAGGTTAATTTTAACTTTATTTCACCCTACTTCTGTTCCACAGCTCGCTAATGATTTCTCGGCGTCCATAAATCAATGCTTACAAAGTTTTGGAGCCATTCTTTCAGTCACCACTTGAAACTTTCAAAATTTGTTTTTGGACGGACCCCTGTTTTTATGTGGTCTACTGGTGCCTGTAGACAACTGTTTTACTCTCAACGATTCGAGTAAAATCATTAAATAAAGATGCCCGAGGTTGCTTATTGAAAAGGATAGTTGATTAAAAACTGAACTAGTTTTATAAACTAAGTACCATAAGTTTGCCATATCGTATGCTTGTTGTAGGTTGCCACATGGAGTGATGCTCATAGACTACAAGTGGTGCCACCAAGATATGTTCAGCTACGCTCACCCGCCACGTACGATACCAACAAAACCTACTCTGTGACATCGATTATTGAAGAACCTTGCCTAATGCAGAAACCAACGGAGTTTGGACAGAAAGATGAGTTAATAGGATTTTGTAAAGATTTGATGGAGCTTATTGCGAAACAAATGGGAATCAAATGTTCGTATTTTATCTTTGTTTTTACAAGCTTTTAATTAACTTGCAATGTATTCATGTATGTTTGTATGTATGTACCTAAGTGTGTTTGGGTCAAATATTACAACAGACGAAATTTTGCATACACTTTTAGTTCGGATGACAATGCATGGTTAAATAAGTGACGTCATTTTAAATACAATATGGCGGACGGCCCAAGATGGTGGACTAGTTATTTTTTGTGCACTGCCAAGATATGGGTATCAAATGGGTTTGCTGAGAAGAATAAGAAAAAACCACGGTTAAAAAAAAATTGAATGTATATTTTATTTCATAGTTACAACTTGAACAAAGATATCAATTCTGAACCGTTTCAACTGTTATTCGTCCCACAAAATTCGTCCATTGCGTTTATAGACAAGACTTTATACAACATATCGATATTGAATGCATTTCAATGTAGTTCACAATGATTAAAAAAAAAAACAGAAATGAGTACCTGCACATATTTTTAATGATCATGACGTATTTGTGTTTTTAATTGCATCTTTTTTATTTAATTGATTAGGGAAAAATACTTTCGAATAAAATGGTATGGTTGATGAGGTCATCATTTCCAGTTTCGTTATAAAATGTTAAAGGTCCATACAAAGTGGCGCCTAGTTCTTTAGCGGATATTCTGTTTTTTTTTTGTTTAAGACATAATAAAGCTGTCGAAGGATTCTCAGTACACTAAGGATGCTACATCAGATATCTACTCCGGCGTAGTTGGCGACATCATGAGAAAGGTACGTATTTAAATTGTCTAAAAAACGATAAAGCAATTTAAAAAAAAACATGAAATTTATTTCGGCAGGTGATTAATATTTAAGATCAGACCCTCAGGTAGGTATCATATAAAGTATAAATTAAATAATGGCATCGCTTATTTTATGAAACTAACTAAAGGCTCTTGTTTAAACTAATATTTTATATATTATTAGCTGTTACCCGCAGGTTCGCCCGCGTTACTATAGATTTATCCAATCAATTCTGGTTGTCGACATACAGGGTGAGAAAAATCCAATGTTGCAGTTTTATTGTTAATCAAAATCGGCCCTTTATCTGATCATTTCTTTTTTGTTACTAAGCTAATCAATAACCAAATATTCATCTGAAAACAGAGAAGACAAAGTGAGAACAACTTATACTGAGTAACTTGAGAAGTTAAACAGGTGACTAACACTGTGTACTTAGGTTGTTTTTATTGCATAAGAATTTAGTTTACTTGAACTTAGCATCATTCAGTAACTGGCGTTTAAACTAATTAAAATAAAAAGAAAAGCAAATAATATTTTTAGTCCAAAATGCTATTTTCCAGAACGTTTTCTGTCTGTAACGCAAAAGGTCGCTTTTGATTGCTTTTGTTTTTCATTCCTTCTCTTTAATTGACCGATACACTAATTATTAATGTTAAATATTTCAATAGGTCGTCTTCCCTCTGTAACTAGAGAATTACTAATTGGTATATCCAACTATAGATAAAAAATTAAATCACAGAACAGTTAGGGCTTTCGTTCAACCTAATTTAACTGTTACCAAAAGTTAAACTTCAGCATATTCACATTCATTCATTTGAGAGTTTTATGAAAATCATATTAACTAACTCAGTAAACAAAGGAGACGATTGGTGTCTCGCTAAGAGAAATATTATTACACATACGTATACTCCGGTAATATAATAACGCAAGGAAGTCGCAAACTTTATGACTGTCGGTGGGATGTATTACGAGTATATTAAAGCTATGTATTCACTGAGAAACATTTGTTGGTGTATCAGAAGCTAAAAGCATGAAACAAATTAATGTTTCTGAAACACATTTATTTTGGAGAGCAATTGAAACAAACAGTTTTAAATCAGGTGCATACGAGTTGCACATGGTGTTCATTGACCTCATGAGCTTCTCGTGAGGTTTTGTGGTGGGCCCTTAAGAAGAAAGGTGTGCCTGGGAAGTATGTACAGTTGATCCGAGCGATGTACATTCGCAGCAGTACCCAAGTCCGGTCTACAGTGGGCACTACTGGCAGTTTCAGCTTTAGTGTGGCAGTCGGTGTGCACCAAGGTTTGGCTCTCAGTCCTTACATCTTTTCCTGATGATAATGGACGCTCTGACATTGAACATATAGGAAGAGGCACCCTGGTGTATGCTGTTTGCCGATGGCATTGTGCTGGTTGCCGAGAGTGGCCTAGAGGTCCAGAGTAGATTGGAGATGTTATGGCACAGACTGGAGAGTATTGGCTTAAAATTGAGCAGAACCAAAACAGAATACTTGTTCTGCGATTTTGGCGGTATCTCCAGTCCCGTGGCTATAGCTCTCGCTGGAACACCTATACCGATCTGCTCCGACTTCCGGTACCTAGGGTCGCTTGTCCAATGGGATGGCGAGGTAGACCGAGACGTAACGAGATGAAATGGTCAGTGGACAGGTCACTGGAACAACTTGCGACCCACGGATGCCGCCTCAAGTTATAGGGGAAAATTTACAAGTTTGTGATTGAACCTGTCGTACAGTATGGATCAGAATTTTGGGCTGTGAAAAAGATCGATGAAAATATATTGCATGTAGCAGAGATGAAAATGTTGAGATGGATCTGTGAAGTGACGAGAATGGATTAAGTGAGAAACGAGTATATTAGAGCAAGTATGAAGGTGGCGCCAGTGAAAGAAAAGTTGAAAGGAAACCGTTTGTCCTGGTATGGTCATGTGATGAGGAGGGATGAAAAGTATGTTACTAAACAGCTATGATTATAAATGTGGATGGATGGAGAGGGAGTGGATGGCCAAAGAAAAGATGGATGAATTGTGTGAGGAGAGATATGAAAGAAACTCTGACTCCCAGTCAGTGAAAGCGTCACGGGAGAGACACGACAGTATGGAAGAACGTTTTTGTTTTTACAAGCTTTTACCGGGCCGTTATCAATCACCCAGCCCTTGCCTTGTTATTTCGTATGTATGGATCAAACCTTACAACTGAATTTTAAAATAGTTTTCCCCAACCCTTGTTGTGTTTTGCAAAATTAATCAACAATGAATAAAATAATGATTTAAATAAGTTTATTTTAATTAATTTATAAGCATGGTGTAAGTGTAAGCCGATAATAATAGGGCGAAATATTCCGAAATGTGAATGGAATTATCTCTGTAACATTGTTTCTGTAAATATTTACGTGATGTTTCAGAAACATTTTGTCTCAGACCAATACTGTAAACAAAAAACACACACATACGCAACTGTTGTGTCAAATATAATACGCGATTATTTTAGAAAGGAAGCACGTGTGCAAAAAGCTAATCTCAATTCCATTAACCAGTGCATTATAGGACTCAAGTTTGTTTGTGGCATTTACATGCCCAGATAAATAAGGCAGTTATTGAAACTTTGATATTTTATGAAAAGTTGTCTTCTGACAGCGGATGCTGAAGACTTTTTGCTCAATTTCAATCTCACTGAAGTATGAATATCTCTCGACTCGACCGGGACCCATGGAGATGAGTCGAGATATTATCCCACGGTAGACTAGTAAAATTTTATTCAGTTCTTTTTTGCTGTCGCTGTGCATATAAAATGGGGATCCCTGGAAAAACACGCCCGCCGGTGTTGCACATTTATCCAAATACAGGATTTTGAAGCACAGTACTCGTGACTTTTTACTTTTCGCAGTGAATAACGGCATTAACGCATTGTAATAGCTAGAGGTAACTTAAACGCGCATTGCGGACCATTATCTCCTAGAAGAAATCTAAATGAGAAGGAATCATAGATACGAAGATCTACCTTCAAGTAAAGTTTAACAAAAATAATTACACAGATATATTACAAATGGAGATGGACAAAATTTGCCCCATACAGTACAAACATACGTTTATTGCAGTTAACATGAATTCAAAAAAAAGAGTTTTGAATAGCTTTTTATCCACAGCAGTAGAGAAATAATCTTAACAATAGGTTGCTCTAAAATACCTTTTAATGTTGGCATATAATATTAACAAAGATCAGAACAAAATAATAGCTAAACGCATAAAAACAGGCCGTTAAGGGTTTTGTTTTTTATATGCGTTCTAAAATATACTCGTAAATTATTCTTAACCTAATTATAATTGTATGTTATATAAATCGAACCATCTATAATTGAATTTATAGATATCAGTGCAGTTACGGATATGATTATTTTACGTTACTACTGTATGCACCGGTTAATCACCAATCACCAATTTTTTTTCATGTTTTTCCAAACGCATCGTTCCAAAAATAAAGGGGTTTAAGAGCTTATATCATAAATATATAACACTTATATGTTTAAATGTAGGAAATTCGAAAAAAAAAATGTTATCTAATAGAAGTAAATTCAAAAAATCTAAAATCCCGACTGCTTAAGAAGCGAACTAAAAAAGGGTAAACAAGAAGAAAATCATACTGTGCAGTCACAGGATAGATCTGGTTTTGGTCAGACAGCTCGCGAATATGTTATTTTTCTACAAAGCTAATATCAAGTCAAGGTTTGCCCTTAAAGCTTTTAGTGTCCATTTGACTGTTGTGTGCGCTTTATTTTTTCATAGCTTGTCTCAACGAAATATTTGCAGTGATTTTATATTTATATATTTTAGACGCCCTTATTTTGGGTATTATTTTATGTATATTAAGGAAAACGTAAACACAAATGAATAAATTAAAAAACCTCTTTTTGTCACGTGATGCCAGAATAGATAACCCGAATAAAATAGAATAAATAAATAAAACCTGTTTATTCTCAGACAGCTACATAGTCTTAGAATAACATGTAACTTGAATATAACCGGTGGAATGAGAGCGTATCAGGGTGAACTGTATACATCTTTTTTTTGGGTTTGGAAATCATCCAATGACTTCTCCCGCTCTGGGTGAAGAATTTTGATTTTGTTGCTTGTGCTAGGGCCGCGGCAACTCTCTTTCAAATTCTTCTGCGACGCGCAAGATTTTCCGTCATTTATTGAAAGGATCTGTTGTATCTCCGAAGTTTTTCTTCAGATCTTTAAAAAAAATAAAAAGGGTCATTTTGGAATAAACTTATTTAGAACAAAAAAGAGTTTTGCAAATCCAATTTACATATGACGGACCTATAAATAAAAAAAAAACAAAATAAATATAAACATCTGAATTGAGAACCTCCTCCTTTTTGGGCGTTCGGTTAATAAAACAAAATGCACTGAATGAACGACTTCTCCAGGGATATTTAATTTCATAAGTTATTGGCGTATTATAAAATAAATTGTTCTACAATTAGAAAAGATAGAAGATGGGAGTGAGATTCAGCCTGTATTCTTTCTTTTTACTGTAGGCTGACACAAATTCTGTATAAATATAAAAGTGATTTACTCCGTAATAATCATCTTTTGAACCTGATATAGTCGAAATCTTTACGAATAGAATTTATAAGGAAACATAAATCTAAACATAGTCAATATTGGTATTATAGTCAACGCATCGAAAGGACTTTTAATAGAAATGGACTTAAATAATAACTGTTTTAGGAAGCCGACATAGCCGTCGCTCCTTTAGCCGTAACACCTGAACGAGAGCGATTAGTGGACTTCAGCGAACCGTTTCTCTCAATGGACACACCAATCGCTTACACAAGGACGCCAAGGCAGTTATCGGACACATTCAGTTTCCTTCGACCATTATCAAAAGAAATATGGGTGAGTCGCCATTCCTGTGTACGTTTTATTAGAGAAATACCTACTTGTTCTTTTTCTGTGGGTTGAATTTAATTATGTTCTTCTCAGGTTTTATAAATATAAAAAAAGAAAGTTATTGAGCATTTAAATGTAATGTATATTCCATTAATCTGTTTTTTAAGTCTTATGGCGTTTTTGCACTGTAATTGTATTCAATTCGTATTTTCGACGTGTTTATTATATTTAGTAACATTACGTTTCCGAATTGATCCAAACAAATAATTATGATTTCGAATCGAACACGAGTAAGTGCACAAATTCCCATAGGCCTAATATTTATTGCACTGGAACTCCATGGTCGCGAAAACAACCATGGTCGAGAAACCCTACAAATCTGTACACATTTTTTTTTTAAATCACAACCATGGTTACGCCTCATTTAGGTCTTCGAGTTCTGTTTTACTGGGAAACCATGGTTGCGACATGCTCGGATAAGCAATAAATGTATAATTGGTTGCGCAAAAAAGCCGAGATAATCTCCATTGGTGGCGCCCCCAGGGAGTGCCAGTTTTTTTACGATAAGGGAGATATAAACCACACAAAACAGTTATGCTGCTATAGAATATATTCAAGTTAATATATAAAATAAACAGGAATATTTGAAGATACAAGAAGAAAAAGGGGATATGCAAAAGTTAGCTGCTACATCTACATATAACTGACTTCACATGCCGCCCCAAGCGTATTCAAACATTTCACCGATAAAGCCATGTTTTTGACATTTCTCGGGTCGAATGCAGTACTCAATACACAACTGACTACTTTTGATCTAATTTAAGATATTGCGCATATCTTTTACAGTATAGTTCAAATTGTAAACAAGATTTATTTAAACAGTTTTCTCATTGAACGTGTTGATATAAATAAAGAAATTTGACATAATGATTTAAGAATACGTTCCAAAGTATGCAAGATATAACTGTGTAAATTCATAAGCAAATTGTTATGTATTAAAATCTCATTCACTAAAATAATAGCTTACACAATGGTGGATGCAGTTCATTGTATAATACAAACAAACCAGAGCTGAGAATTTCGTACGTGAATTCATGAGTCCCCACAAACAACCACCATTTGTAAACATTATGAGACCGACACTAAATGTGGGTGCACGTTATATCTATTATTTTCAATTTCACGCAGCCATAGTGTTTATTCTAGTAATTACGTTTGTTTGCAGCTCTGTGTATTGTTCAGCTTCTTCGCAGTCAGCATTGTACTTTTCTTAGTATCAAGATTCTCTCCTCACGAATGGAAATCTGTGTCTATATCTGATACACAACTGGACCACACAATGAGCAGCACTAGTCAGGTAATACTTTAACTGGATTAAATAATAATTTGATAAAACTTAATATTAAAACTGAAATCAAACTAATGGCTTAATACTTCAGCTGGATGAAATAATAATTAGATGAAACTTAATACTAAAACTGAAATCAATCATGACCTAACTGGATTTTTTTAATTATTTTAGATAATCTTACATAACGAGTTCAGCATTTGGAATTCTTTCTGGTTTTCACTGGGATCTTTTATGCAACAGGGCAGCGATGTGGTGCCGAGGTATGTTACAAAGTTTTATTACAAAAGACGATTCAGGAATATTCAATATAAATACACTAAATGGCAAACAACAGCGGCGTTTGCCAATACTCAAGCATTTTAAGTAATGCGGTCAATATAAAGAGTCGAGCAAGCTATGGAATTCTAGATTAAATTCCATGTCATGTGTTAACTTGTGCGCACTTTGGATATAAGATAGTGGTATACTATGTAGAAGAATACGATGTGTAACAGGAAGTTCAATACAATAAGCTCGTTATTTCTTTAAATGTCATATTATATTATCTTTCTTTTTTGGATTATCAATATACTTTGGACACGTGTTTTTCATTCTCTTTGCTTTTTCAAATCTTTAACAAATTACAAAAATAAAGTGTATCAACCTTACCGTCGTATTTTTTTGTGTACCATACAAAATAATAAGTACGTATCCAATGCTTTTTATTAAGCTGTCAGACAAAAAAAATTTTTTTTCTTTACATATCCATGACCAAATTCTTTAAATTTTACTGTGAATATTTATTGAATGCCAGAAAGAATTAATACCCAAATAACTTCCATCAGGTCTCTATCAGGAAGAATAGTCGGAACGGTGTGGTGGTTTTTTGCGCTCATCCTAGTTTGCTCTTACACGGCGAATCTTGCAGCATATCTCATAGTGGAACGAATATCAGAGCCTGCCAATTCAGGTGTCAGCTATGGACCAAACGTTGCTCATACCGAAGTAAGAACCACATGCACTAGTACAAGATACAGGTAACAAACAGAAATTGGTAAGGCGAATCATCTGCTGGAGCGAAAAGTGCGAAAGCGAATTGAAAATTTTCAATACTTTTTACTTTAATAATATCGGATAATATATTGAAGATTGGAAAAATTAAAACAATAAATGGAACAATTACCCAAGATTAAAAATTCAATCAAATGATATTGAGAGTAAGAAATAAAAGAAAACAACATTAGTTTCCTTATACAGAGCGGAAAGTTGAATAAGTCCCACATCCTAAATATTGATGCTTCGAATTTTCACTCAAAGTAACAATTGATTGTTTTTTAAAGAGGATGAAACTGTACTTTAACGTTTTAAAAACTCGCTTGCCTGTGCCAGGAATCCAACCAAAACGAGTGCAAAAAGTATATATCTTAATGCACTAGCCGATAAGGTCCACCAAAACTTTAAACTATAATAATAAAACCTCTCAAGTTAAGGCGCAGATATATGAATGTTAAAATGAACTGCATCTAAAACGACTAGCCGTAATTTAAAAAAAAAATGTCACTCTATATATTTTTTATGGTTTTATACCCGAAGGTCCGAACGGAGCCCTATTGCTGTCACTCACGTGTCCGTCTGAGCGTCTGCCTGTCCGTCATCTATCACAAACTTTTGTTCCGAGGAAATTTTAACTTTGCATTGACCTATGAACTTGAAATTTGTAGATAATTTGTAATATTACGTATATTTTAATAAAAAATACCAATATATTCTACATTTGGTACGAAAACCTAAATGTGCGTAGTTCAACACGCATATGTTTAATAACTTCCCCTCTGGTTTCGTCTTCAACTTGTCACACTATATGTACGGTTGGTAGATATTTTTCGAAGTAGTTAACCTTTATAAAGCGCAAAAATATATGCTTTAAAAACCAGAAAATATTGAAAGTTATGATAAGGTAATCTTGCTTAGATCTTATGCTGAATTATATTCACTTTAAATCAACTTAAAGGGCACGAGTTTAAGTAATGATTGAATATAAGATATTTTAATTAAATTATTATGGGTAATTATTCGCTCGCTGTCATTTATGATTACTACTTTCTACTTTTCTTGAATCTTTTGGTACCTTATTTATTCTGCTCTTCACTGAATAAAGTATTTGGGTTGTGCGAACTGTTTACTCACTAGCAACAAAAGTAGTTTATATTTATTTTATTGAAATATATTTTATAATAACTAAAATTTGCTTTAAATTAAAGTCACAAAATCTTATTCAGATAAATTTAATTCGTTCATAGTAAGAAAAAAAGTTCGCAAGTCACAATGACTTTTATCATTGTTTTCATCATTCCAATATTACTTCAGCACTTTACGCCGTTTTGTCATTATATTGTTTTAATTACAGGACAGTTACTTCAATTTTCGAAATAATTATGTAAAGGATCCTGTTTTTAATGGGGACGCTATATCAGCTTATTCTGATGATGGTGAAGCGTGTGGCCCATCGCGTGTTTGCCGATATAAGCACGTTAATTTCGCTATCGCCACGGTGAAAGGATCGCCGCTCAGGTAACTTATATTCGCAGCAATTTCCTTCACCTGAATCTATTTTAATATGGTAGCTAATTACAATAACTGTCTCAATCTGGTAAAGCTTCATATTGTTGCCAAACATCAGATAATTCAAGTAATTTATCATTTGCACCCAATCAGATTCAATCTTCAATAATTGATTTGGTTGCCAGATATTTGATAATAATATAATACCCCAGAGTTTAGAGATCACTTTTTTCGGATTTACAACGGGTGTTATTAAGATACACGAACGTTGTTTATGTAATAGGAATTCGATTTGACAAATAGATAATACATTATCGGCTGCCCAAAATATGTTACTGTTAAAATTACTACGTTAGTTTTGGTAACTTATGTATTTATAATTGGCACGTTTATATATTTTCATTATATCAATAAAAATATTTGGAAGAGTGCGTACGGAATGTGTCTTTATCGGCGTAATAGCCCATGACTGCCCACGAGATTTTAGAAATTCATATGTAGACTTTCTTAGTTAGTCAAGTAAGTCACTGTCATCTCATCAGTGAAGGAAAACATAAAGAGGCAACAGGTCTTGCTATGGGACAGCAACAAGCTGGTATTAGGTATACTGTCAGATTTCTATGGGTGGTCGAGTTTAAATAGTAAGCACTAGAAATCATTATATTTTGCTTAGCAGCAGCTGCAGGAGGGGAACGCTGTAAGCGTTGCATTCTTGCATAATAGCTAACGATCGCAAGTTCAAGCGAAGTATGTGCGCAGTATTACTATATATAGCAAAATTTTAATAATAGGATGCCCAAGTAGCGCAGGCGCCAGAGACATGAAGACAATAAAATATACGAAATTTAATATAGGAGCAAAACAAAAAAAAGCTACCGTTATGAATGATAGTAGACGATAAATCTATTGCAACACCAACCATATATTTCCATTGTTGGCTAAGAAAAGAACTTGTTTTATATCATATATAAAACAGTTTCATAACGCAAAGTGGTGAGAAAAATGAAAATGTCGTTTCTGTTGGTAACGAAATTGACATAAAGCATGTAATTGTAAATATGCAGCTTTATTTTTAGCAAATATTTGCTATATAACTGGCAAAGATGAATTTAAAATATTGCTTTGAATTTAATCAAAATGAACACAGGCACAGAATCCGCAACTTGTTCTAAACGACAACAAAATAATGCCAGCAAAGGATAACACATACCAACTGGAGTGTCAATAATATTCAATTAACATCATCATCAGCTAAATAACATTTCGATAATCGAAATGTTATGTTGCTGCAATCACTAGTTCCATCAGACAAAAATACAAAAACCCGTTGGACGAAATATAATTAACCATGATCTTCTAATTTATTTGCTTGGACAACAGTGACGAAGAGTCACTAAAACTGTTCCTTTTTGTTCTATAATGAAATTCATTTTGTAGAATACTTTATCATTATTCAAAAGCATTCCTACGCCTCCACAATAACTGAGTTACACTGATTTAAAAACTTGTCGAAAAAACATATGCCTAGAAAAGATAGCAATTCTTACAGGTAATAAAATTTACTTTAAAAGCATAGTTTTGGCTAATCTTATATTCGATTTCACTAAATAAAAACAATGTTGTTGATTCTAACTCAAAACGTTATGAAATACCCTTCAATTGAGTATGAGGAAGTAATAAACCACCTTATTTGAACAGCGACTCTTATAAGATTCCTTTATAAATGTCAATATAAATAATAGATACGTTCGCGAGCGTTCACTTCTAACGTCTGGGCGACAAAATAAATATAAACGACACTATGATACGTACACCAGAGGATGAGCACAAACTCTGTGTAAATTTCCGTACAGGCAAGAGCTCCTACTATCTATCTGAAATCTCAGCTCTATACGGTAATTCCCGCCGGAATACTGAAAAGTCGTAAATTTACACGGTACCCCGTCAGTTGGGAAGGCGGTGCACTACGCTTTTCGAATTTATACTACCCATTTTTATGGTATGCGATTTGGCGGACGTGATTTTTGACAACAAGTTAAAATTTACATTTTATATGATACGTCGGGTTTATGGCGCGCCGCTATTGAGAAGATACCGGCCGAGTTTATTGAACGAGGGGAATTCGTTTGCCGAGATGACTTTGTGTTCTCTGTGTCTCAACTGCGCTCTTTAGGCATCATGAAACATGAATTAATTATATTATTCATGATTGTAATTACATACAGCTCTATACTTATCCCAGTTAGTCTTATTTATTAAAATGGAACGCCTTGCAGGAAT
The DNA here is from genome assembly GCA_945859665.1 of Anorthoa munda. Taxonomy (NCBI): domain Eukaryota; kingdom Metazoa; phylum Arthropoda; class Insecta; order Lepidoptera; family Noctuidae; genus Anorthoa; species Anorthoa munda. The sequence continues at coordinate 51,706,206 of OX243893.1, read as the reverse complement.
AACACCAATAGAGCACAAACTTATACTAACTACAAGTTCAGGTTTCTTCACTATGTATTCCTTTACTGTTGTCTACGATGTCCAAAATAAACCTAGAAAGTACATATGAATTGTAAAAGTCGCATTGGCATTGACGAGTCACAATATTACTCCCCTAAATGGTATGACATTGCCAATTGCTATTATCAATTTCCAGCATATTAATAATCAGTTCCACGAAATCATATTTAACTTCGGTTATTACTATGACTAGTAATAAAAAAATACCGAAAAAGGTAAACCTTACTCATTTTCTTTTATCGTCCGTTTTATTTTCTTATTTGATTGAATTGCTAGTCAATATCGTTAAGTCGGTTTAGATTTAGGATTGGGTAAAACGTACGGTTACTTTAGCATATTTTAGACTAAAGTTTGGACTATTTTCCAGGGAAGCAATAAACTTAGCGATAGTAAATTTGAAAAAGGACGACGTAATAACTAAGCTTTGGCGCAAATGGGTCACTTATAGCAAGAAGCCCGATTGTGAAGTGATCAAAGACGAGGTGAGATGTTAGATTTTAAGTAGTAGTAGTCGTAGAATTTTATCCTTGTTTGTAGATTGATGCTAGCAACATTTTTGGTGATACTAATTTACTCAGGTCTTAATATCCACCACAACTGATTTTGACACTAAATTAGTCTTTTTACTCAAACACTATTGGCAGAAAGGTATCCATATCCTATATCCTTCTCCAGGCTGTATCTTAAGATCGGTAAAGTGATCTTAGCTTGAAAACGTAACAAACAAACAGACATGCAGCTAATTTTGCATTTTTATAATTATGTATGGATTTTCTGTTACAGCCGTAGCAGTAGCATTATTTTTAGTTTTTTTTTGAGATATATACAAACTAAGAATACACAAATATTTTTGCTCTTTATAAAATCAATATTATTGTGCATGAAAGTATAAATAACATGTATTAATCCCCATGTATTTACTGTGCGTGGTTCGACACGCAAGTACCTGATTTTTACGTTGAGTTCTTTCACATGGGCTCTTGTTTTAAAATCTGTTATTATTTCAAGGACAAAACCATAACAGAGATGACGCTGAGCCAAGTGGCGGGCATATTCTACGTATTAGTGGGAGGTCTGGCGCTAGCTCTAGCGGTGGCACTGGTTGAGTTTTGCCAGCACGGTCGCGCGGAGGCGCTTCGGGCCAACGTACCGCTGCGGGCCGCGCTGCGGGCCAAAGCTCGCCTCGCTTCCCGTTCCGAGCGCAAGACCCCGCCGCAACGCACGCAAAGTGATCACGAACGCCTTGGGTGGAATGGAGCGGCTTTCGCAGGGGTTAGTATTATACGATAAATCGCTCACTATTTACCGCAGAACATTATTAATACATTACTTTGCGATCGAGTCAGTTTAACGAAAAAGTGATCGTAGTGTGATCATTGATTTACTGTAGGTACGTGATTGTGTGTACGTACCTACAGTAATAATTGTCTGGGCTTTGTTTTGAGTCACAGGTGATGATGAACTGAATGATTAACAAAACTAATGTTCCTGCAAATTCTCTGAATATATATTTATTATAAGTAGGATGAGATACTGGTTATTATTATAGTGAATAATGGTATCAAAATTTGCATTATGAAAAGAAGCAAGCGAATACATAATATTTACTTAATTTATTTTGACTTTTTTATTTTCGTCAAAAATTTAATATTTGTTATTATTTTTGCATTTGGATTTCAAAGTTTAAAGCTTGTAAAATTTAAAATTTGTGGGAAGAAAAAATTAAATGCACTTGCGACAAGGGTTTTGGTCTCCCGCTTTGACGCCTGGCCATCTTAAATTGTGTTGTCTGTGGTCATGAGAAATATTAAGAAATCATAATTATATCGAAAAGCTATCAATTTAATATCTGTAAGTGTAACCAAATCAGCAAACTATTATATTAAAGGAAAATAGAACACAGGCTTTTAGCAAAACGTGTCAGCTTAATTGAACACAAGGGAAATTGGGCCAAGTAACACTTGCAAGATATACTCACAGACCTCAATACAGATGAATCTAAATAAAAACTTTTTGAAGATTGTCATTTCATTGTTTATTTACATGTTAGTGAACGATAAATCGCTAATACAATATTAAAAACAGAGATCAAAAGTTATTATTTCCGTGAAATCGATAATCCAATTGAGATACATAAATAAAAAAGCATTGCAATTGGGGCAATTCAGCGCGTCGAATTTTGCAGTAAGCTTCGTAAAATAATAGTATTCTCTACTGGACAGATTTACATACTTGATTTTGCTCATAAAATAAAAATGACGATGTTAGATAATGATGTAATATTAATAATGTTTTCATTTTATGTTTAGTACAATGACTTTCTACTAGGAAGGGAAATGTTGGGACATATTCATCGCAAGATCTATTAAACACTATTATCTACGTAAGTTATCATTTGTAACCGCTACGTTTTTCGTGATTCCTTTTTGCTCCGATTGCCCGATACCTGCAAAATATCACAGTAACCCTGATTAAAATGCCGAATTGTCTCCCTTCCGCATCGTGTGAAACATATTAAATTTGAAGTAATAATTCAGTAATAATTATGCCAAATTGTGTTTGTGTTTGTCTCACATACCTGTTTACTGCTTAACATATTATAATATAAACAAAAAACAAGGGACCAAAAACTTTCGATTGTTAGTTTTAAATCATTTAACGTAATGTTTCTTGTCACTTTTTAATTTATATCGAAGTGCAAACAATCTTTTCGGTCTTCTCTTTGAATCTCAGGGCGAAAAACTCGTACGATACACAGAATCCTAGAGGTGAGACTCAAAGTCAGAGGAAATAGGTTAATGAGGTGCTTGCCGACTGTGGCTTATTGCTTTTATACCAAAGTGATCTTTAGACAAACACATCACTTTTGTGATGTAGCGTCTATTGCCTGTATAAATATGTACAGCCGGTCTTTTTAGGGTTCCGTACCCAAAGGGTAAAAACGGGACCCTATTACTAAGACTCCGCTATCCATCTGTCTGTCTGTCCGTTTGTCACCAGGCCGTATCTCATGAACCGTGATAGCATGATAGTTAAAATTTTCACAGATGATGTATTTCTGTTGCCGCTGTAACAACAAATACAGCATAATAAAATAATAAATAAACAGCAATAAACAGAATAAAATAAATATTTAAGTGGGGCCCCCATACAACAAACGTGATATTTTTGCCGTATTTTGCGATAATGGTACGGAACCGTTCGTGCGCGAGTCCGACTCGCACTTGGCCGGTTTTGTTGTAAACATCTCACCATGAAAACGTAGGTGGTGTGTCCTAGGATAGATGGAATGGCATTTTTAGAGGGATCAGATAACGATATTTTTTTTTAAAGTTGTCAGTGTTTAGTACACGACGGACTAATTGGCTCGGAACTTCTTAAAGTCTTTTTTTTATTTAACCTAAACTGTTTTTTTTACATATTATGTACCCATTTGAGTTACTTTTGGGCCAACCTATTAGACGGCCAATTGTACCTAATAACTTACTGATGTTAGCGTAATAATATTCTGGTATCAGGAACTATTTTGCTGGACTGCCTTAAGGTGCATCAAGTACATCACTGGCGTCGGTTAGGAATCCTGAACTTATATAATTATTTATTTATGTATTCTTTATTGTACACCAGAAAATACAGTAACAAAAGAAACTTAAAACTAAAAATATACAACGGGCGGCCTTATCGCATTCCGCGATCTCTTCCAGGCAACCTGGAATGGACAGTGATTGCCTGGACATGACATGGGGTTGTCAGGGGTGTAACAATATTAACAATGAATATAATGATACAATAATACTTAATAAAAACAAATAGATACAAGTATACATATACATGCCATGTAATAGATACATAAATACATACATATTTAGTATATAAGACGTGAAAATAAATGACGTATGACAATCATAGACAAAGTCTGTTTAAATACTAAGAGTACGATTACAGCGACAAGTAATAATCCTTGATGAGTCTTTTAAACACAGGCAACGACGTGAGCACGTTTAATTGGGTCAGATAATGCATTCCACAGACGAGCAGCCTGGACTGTAAAAGATTTATCCATGAAAGTTGTGGAATGCATTGGCCTTTTAAGTCGAAAGTTATCTGATGACCTCAGGGATTTCGTGTGGGAATCGCAGATAAACTGAAAACGATCCTTGAGATAAAGAGGGGTGGAAAGAGTAAAGAGTACATTAAACAAAAATGAAAGAATATGAGTATGTATGTAATATGCGCAGGCGAATTGGCAACCACTTGAGCTTTACACGGAATTCGAAAACATGGTCATATTTGCGTAAACCGAATATGAACCTTATACAAACATTTTGAAACCGCTCAAGTTTTATAACTAGTTAATATATACTAGGCAATATATAATAATATAAATTATAACTAGTTAATATATATAAGTCTGAAATCGGCAACCTATCTTCAACAAGCGTATCTAGTAATTAACTTATGGTTTTTTTGTATGAGATGAGGCTGTTGCTCCTATCCTATGCAGCAACACAATTAAAGTTAAAAAGTTATCCAAAATTTCATGTCCTATACCAATTATTTCACTTTGTTATTTCACTGTGTGTGTTATCCTTAACCAAAAATACGCTCACTGGCAGTAAATGTCGCCCAAGAATTGTGAACACAGTAAACCTATTTTATGGCAATTTAGTTTTTTTTAAGAGAATACGTGCTAAGGAGGTTTTTAAGGGTTTTTAAGGCGTTTTAAGTTCGTTTAGGTGAAGAATTTCTCATTTGGTTAGTTAAAAATTTACTCAATAAATATAATATAAAGATATAAGACAAAATATATGGCAGATATATATTATTTTTTTATACATAGGCTTGCATTTGACCAGTTTTATTGATACAGTAATTACTCTCTAATTTAGGCTCAGCTTTCATGATGTAGATATTTTTTATACGATTTTTACCTACATTTTATTCGATGAGTGTTTAAAATATTAGCTTCTGTTTATTATATATATAATAAATTGAAGAGATTGGAGCTGCTGCCCGCCACGAATAAAAAGTTGGTTCTAGTGAATCTTATCTTATCTTATGGAGGGGCCGAGAAATATCTCGGACACTTCGACCCATTGGGATCTATTGTGGTCCCCTAGATAACTTACTCATCCCCAATCTCGTTGAAAACTGTTTTCATGAGTTTTACAACGAGACTAGGAGATATGAGCCTATAGTCTTCTGGTTTTGGATATCCATCCCCTAGTAGACTCATTCGCTTACCAGCCAGTGCATCGCATGTGCACAGAAGGTGCTCCATGCGTTCCGTATGTTCCCCACACAACCTGCACATTGGTGTCGCGGTTAGACCCATCTTCATGAGCATGTCGTTGGTTCCAAAGTGCCCAGTAAAGGCCCCTAGCAGGTAGCGGATTTGCCCCCTGCTCATGTTCCAAATGCATTCCCGGGCTCTGAACGTAGAGCCTAGGAATTTCTTGGAGTGTTGCAGACCGGTATTAGACAGCCAATAAGTTCGTTGTCTGTGATCTGCAAACTCCCTAAATGCGGCTTTTACGAGACACGTCGAAATGCCTACACATGGTTCTGGACCCACAAAGTCATTTGCTGAGCCCTCTCTTGCCAGTTCATCAGCCACTTCGTTACCATGGATTCCTTTGTGTCCAGGGACCCACATCAGTCTTACCCTGTTGTGCTTCCCAAGCCTGTTTAGGGCCTGGATAGCATCCAGAATAAGCCCGGAGTCCACTTTGTAGGATGCCATGGCTTTAATTGCAGCCTGACTGTCACTAAGAATATATATGGATTTACCTCTGGTTCCTCTATCTATATTCTCTTGAGCACAGGTTATTATGGCAAATGTTTCCGCTTGGAATACAGTTGCCATCTTCCCTAAGCTTTTGCTACATTTGCAACCTTTTGCGTATATGCCCGCTCCTGTACCTGATTCCATTTTGGATCCATCAGTGTACCACACCAGACTGTTTTGTTCTGGTGGATCGAGTCCCTTCTTCCAGTCCTCTATTGTAGGGATTTGGACCGTAAAAGACCTTTGAAACACAAATATAGGTTGCATTTTATCGGATAACATGCTTGTTACCCGATCCAGGCCTTCATTCTCATCAAACTTTGTATGGTTAGTCTTTGGCTTGGAGGCATCCCATAGTCCAGCAATAGCAAGACGATGTAATGCCTTCCTTGCCTCGAATTCAACCATCATATGCAGAGGAGGGATATTGAGGTATCTCTCAATCGCTGCCGTAGGTGTTGTCCTGAAAGCACCCGTGATGCCGAGACACACTGTTCTTTGTAACCTGGTGAGTGGCGCTTTGCACGAAGCAAGCTTTGTTCTAGGCCACCACACTATGCTTCCGTATGTGATAATAGGTATTATCATTGTCCGGTACAGCCATCGTATCACTTTGGGCTTTAGCCCCCAAGTTTTACCGTAGGTGGAACGACACATGCCGAACACTCGTAAGGCCTTTGTCGTTATATTTTCCACATGAGTTTTCCACCTGAGTTCTTTATCAAGCGTTACACCCAGATATTTAACTTCGGTGGACCAGGGCAGCTTTATTCCATTGAGGGAGAGCTCTCCTAGGTTTTCTAGTTGTCTCTTCCTCGTGAATGGAATAATGACTGCTTTGCTTGGGTTGATAGAGAGGTGGTTCTTTGTACACCATTCCTCTGTCATCCTCAATGCCTGTTGTAATAATCCAGACACTATGTTCGGGAATTTACCATTGACCATTATTGCTATGTCATCTGCATAGCCTACTGTGTAGAATGGTCCGGTATTGAGTTTGGTGAGTAGCGAGTCTACTACCAAGCACCACAATAATGGTGACAGCACCCCGCCTTGCGGGCAACCTCTTGTTGTTTTTGCACTAAGTCTGTCTCCCATCAGTTCCGATCTGACTATTCTGCTTCTCAGCATATGGTCGATCCAGTTGCACGTGGCATCGTTGATGCCATGTTCCTTTGCAGCAATGCGTATGGACTCAAATGTTGTTTTGTCAAAGGCTCCCTCTATGTCGAGGAAAGCCCCGACACAGATCTCTTGTCCCTCTAGCGCAACCTCAGCTCGACTCGCAACATAGTGCAATGCCGTTTCACTACTGACATAAACTACAGTGCGCCTACAGCCCTGGCAAATCTACATTTGCCAGGGCTGTAGGCGCACTGTAGTTTATGTAGAGGGAATACTTTCAGTGGTCCCTCTCTTAGATACCTGTCTACCAGTTTCTCCAGAGTTTTTAAGAGAAAGGATGATAGACTGATGGGCCTGTAAGCCTTAGCTTCTTCATAAGTCGGTCTACCCACCTTCGGTATAAAGGTGACTTTGACCTCCCTCCATGCCTTGGGTACGTACCCAAAGGCTATGCAGGCTCTGTAGAGCTTACTTAGATGGGGTATCAAAACAGATGCCCCTTCCTGCAATAGTATTGGGTAGATGCCATCCGGACCAGGGGATTTGAGAGGCTGGAAGCCCGCTATGGCCAGCTTTAGTTTATTTTCATCTACCACTTCCTTTGCCGTGAGCCAGTTACTTTTGGTCGTGTGCCTTGTTAGCTCGTCCCTCGCGACTGGTTCCTCTTCATCGCTATTGCGCAGTATACATTCCGGGAAGTGGGTCCTAAACATCACGCCCAGAGTGTCCTGTCCAGTTTCCGTGAGACACCCATTCTCATCCTTTACAGATGATAGTGGGTTTGTCTTAGTTATGGACATTGCTTTGCACAACCTCATTCCACTTGGCAGAGTTTCGATGGAGGTGCAATGCTGTCGCCAATTGGTTCTTTTGGCCTTGCGTACCGCCGTATTATACCTCGTTAGCATGCTATGATAGCCAGAAAAATCCTTCCTGGCTTTTGCATCATTAAAGGCCTGTCGTGTTTCCTGACGTATTTTGACTAGTTCAGGAGTCCACCATGGTACCTTTTTGCAAAAGGTCTTTTTCTCTGGGCAGTTATCTTCCCATGCACCGACGATGCCCGCCTTGATTCTGTCCGCTTCGAATTCTATATCCAGTATGGAATTAAGCTTACCTTTAGGGCTCCCTAGATTTACTCTGAGGTCCCTCCTGTATGAGTCCCAATTTGTATGCCTTGGGTTTCTCCTTCGTCTAGTTTCGGCTTCTCCCGCCGTCCTAAACCTAAAGCATATATAATTATGGTCAGACAGAGAGATTTCGTCCGATACATGCCAATTTTCAATATGAGCGCTGGCCCTGTTTGAAGCCAGTGTCAGGTCAATCACTTCAGTTCTCGCAGAGGTCCTGAAAGTAGGTTTATTGCCTGCGTTAAGGATTTGTAAAGAAGAGCTTACCACAAAGTCCAACAAATCCTCCCCTCGTTTGTTGACATCTGAGCTGCCCCAAACGACGTGGTGTGCATTCGCGTCGCAGCCAAGTATCAGGTCGAGATTTCCTTGGTTGCCGTAGTCAACCAGTCTTCTAATTAGAGGTGTTACTGGTTCCTTTTGTTCATATGGGAGGTAGGCAGAGGCAAGGATAATTCTTCTTTTCTCTGTTCCCGCCCCCACTTGGATCAGAGCTGTTGTGAGATCCCTGTAACAGAAAGTACGTAAGGGCATTGCCTCTATACCGCCCCTGATATAGATACAAGTCCTCGCGTCATTAGTTGGACAGTCATAGAGCACCATGCCTCCTGTCCCACCTAGGCCTTTTATAGTTCCCTTATACAGATAAGGTTCCTGAATCAAGGCAATGTCGTATGTATTAAGCTTCAGTTGCCGAGCCAGAAGGGCAGTAGCGGCTCTGCAATGATGCAAATTGATTTGTACACACCTTAGTCCTTCCATCTTGGATGTCTTGATGGGTTCGTGTTGTTGTTGGGGTACCTCAGTTTTGAGGCTCCCCCTCCATCGCACCCTCCTCGAGAGCAGTTGGCGACTGAATCCCCAGGGTATCGAGGCCCTCAAGGATGTCATCCTCGAGGTCCCCCTCTGACGCCCCGGTCTGGATCTCTGCCTCCTGCGCTACGTCGTCAGCAGAGACTTCGTTGATGGCCTTCTCACCCTGCGGTGGACCATCTTCGGAGGGCTCCACTTCTGCTTCCGCAGTGGTCGCCTCTCCCTTGTCCTCTTCCAGGAGCTTGAACGAGTAACGTTCAATTCCTCCTGGAAGAGAGTAGCCCGCGGCCTTGATGACCCCAGCGGACACCCCATCCATGAGGACGATACGACGGATGCCGGTCTGCTCAGTGAGAGTATTCACGACCTTCCAGTCGTCCGTCCTCAAGGCAGGATTAAGCCGCTGGAGCAATCGAATGGCCCGGGCAGAGTCCTTCAACGCCAAGTTTCTACTCTTCCATGCCATTTTGACTGGCTTTGGAAGGTCCTTGGCGTCGACGACCTTGAGTTTCAGGGGGCCAAGGTCCACATTGTGGATGGCACCCCGAAACCAGTTAGCTGCTTCAGAGTTGTCGCAGGATACATGAACCGCACCTGCGACAACTCCGGGAGCAACCGTGAGAACAGGCAGAGGATCCGGCGCCACTTCCAGTTTCTCAATTATGAGCTCCTGGATTGGCACCAAGTCCTCCGCCTTCAAGTACTCCTGGTGGTTCTAGTGAAAAACAGCGCTATATATTTTCTATTTGAGTCTGAGATTAAAATAACATGATCAAATTAACACAAGCTTGAAATTAACAAAAAGATGTTTTAACTAAAATTTCTGGGGAACTGTAGGTTTTTCAGCAACGTGCCTTTTTTACAAGTAAATTTTAAACTAACTTTATGTAAAATGCTGTGAGAATTCGCTGGCTACGGGACTGGGCGATGTCGCGAGTGCTTGGAGAGTCCAGCAATGGACATCTTTCGGCTGAAATGGTGATAATAATGTGAAATAAGAAAAGCATTATATTAAAAACCCTACAGAAATAGGTTCACATTGTTTACAAATAGGTACGTGTTTTAGGCTTATGCTATATTAAATGCCGTTGCGTGTATTTTCGTTATACATTACTCACAACCTAATGCTTAAGAACGTCCGTCGTCCACAAACTTGCGTCATTTAACAAAATATTGTACGTAGCCTAACCTGCATAAGCCTTAAATTATTCCCGTTTCATATTTCTAGTAATGTCAACCTGTATTTTCTACGTTTCAGTACTTCACCTCCGGTACCCAGATCTCCCAAGAAGATGCGGTCCACGCCAGTTTCACGCACGTGTGATCCGCAGAGAAGACCGGCGCCAACGTGCGTCAGTCTTCAACAACCACGAAAATACCTAATAACGGCGTCGACCTTTATCAACTTTAAAACATATGTGGCATACAACTCCGATAACGTCCGTTTGTCCGCTTCCTCGATAACGCTGAAATGTTTTGCCTATAAAGCCAAACAAATATGTTGTAGCTGCCATGACATTTGTATTCGCGCCACAAATAGTAATTTAAAACATACACAAAAAGTGCCAACAACAAGAGTGTGAAATCCCTTGGGGATAACTATGTTGTATTTTTTCCCAAGGGTTTATTTTCAGACCGGTAATTTTTAATTTACAAAAATACAAATTGTTAAATTTGACCGGTCTAACTGAACCACCAAGGTATGGTGGTTCAGTGGTGGTGGTGGATATTTTATTTTTGTAGTAGAGTATCAAAGACATGTATCAATGTTCAGCTCTATAAGAATTATTGTCACCATACCATTTTTTTATTTAACCAGATCAATCAATCAATTGAGTGTGCGACCATAGACTACTAATGGTTTGTTTGATAGATTGTTTAATATGCAGGTATATTATTTTGTTATTTTGGTGCTTACTTGATACCAGAAAAACACAACTGCTCAATCAGAGCACTTAGGGGGGTATTACACTATCATATATCTATGATCATACATAGGATTCTATCTCTTATCCTAAATATAGAGTCATATCTGTGTATTACTTTATTATAGTTCTTTGACACTCTACTCTCACTTTACTCACTTTTTTTGTGATATTTGGTTGCAATAGAGGACAAGTCGGATGTGCTGCTTTGGCAGTGTGCACAGTGTGTTCCCAACAACAATTTTAGACTTCCACATCCACTAAGCATATTGTGAACTTACGGCAAAATTTCGTTGTACTTTCTTTATGCCATCAATAAAACCGTCACAATAATTAATTGCCTTGGAACATGGCAGTAGCAAAACTGAAAAGGCAAAATCACATCATTTTAGGACAGATTTTGTATCAGGATATTATGAAAATAAATGTGGTTATTGATTATAGCAAGATTAAATATGGCAAGACCAGGGACCTTAAACTTATATAGGGGCCTTATGAGTTGTTAAAATTATCATAGTGAGACAGTGAAAAAGGGACACAGCTATTTGTCTTGTATTGCTCCGTCCTACTCCTGTTTCTATGATCCTATCTATCAACAAAATTGACAAAAATCTTTTATCAAAGATAATATGATTCATATGTCTATATTACATTATCATATAAATATGATTCATAGATATATGATCCGATAAATATATTATAGTGTAATAACCCCCTTAAGGTTATGTATCTATTTATGACACCTATCACTTCGTGTCAAATCCGTTTTGTAACATTTTTTTTGGCAAAATCAATCATACTAGCTGGCTGCTGGCCAAATAAACTTATTAACGCAAAGCAATATTGTAATACAAATTAGAAAAGGTAAAATAACAATTATATTTACAACTATATGTAGTGCTTGTTATGAAACGACATATACCTACAGGTAAAACAAGGTGCGTTTAAACCTGTTCACACTGTAATAATACCATGTTGCAATTAGCAATAGTGATACTTATATGTTGTTATTTAGCAAAAAACGCTAGACTAGTAAAATATTTTTAGATGTTTTGAAATGGAAAACTTGTTTTTTTATTAATAAATAATTAGATAATTGTTAAATGCATGCACTGTTACATATATTCAAATCAATAATTTTACATACAGATGTAAATTCATCCGAAATTTCTGAATATACTACTGTAAGTTTGTGATGTCGTGCGATGGCTACAGATATTCAAGTTGGTATCAGTTACAGATAAGCGCCGCTAGAAGGTAGTTACCAAATTTACCATTGCCTTCTCAATATAAACGGTACATCCAATTATATTTATTATTTAAGTTTACCTCACGGCATGCATAATAGTGTAATCAAATGCTGAGGGCCGTATTTTACATACCTAACTCACGACATATTTGTCCAAATGTTTCCTTTTCTCGTCATCAGTCATTTCATTTTCTTTATTACTTAAGCCCTTGTTTTTCGTGCACCTTGGTCTCTTTTGATTTAAGAAAATATTTTGTTTCAAAGTTCGAGTCCTAGGACCTCTAAATTTTCGCAGAATTATTGTGACAAATTGTCAAGCACGCGTAATCTGCTGTGATTGATTGAATGAATTTTCAACAGCCAATCACAGCAGATAACGCATGTTTAACAATTTGTCACATTAATTCTGCGATAATTTAAAGGTGAGAAACTCTGCCCTAGTCGCCTACTGCAAGGGCTGTTTCGAAATGACTCAGGCAAAAACTTTGGGGCAGGCGTTTGCTCAGCAGTGGGAAAGTGTAGGATAATATATAAAAAAAAAGATTGAAAGCTGGTATAACACATTTTGTTAAATGATACAAGAATAACTACAAGTTTTTTAAACATTTCTTGTTAAAAGTATTAGTTTATTTTATCGTGTTAGTATTTTACTGTTAACACTCGTAAATGATAATTAACAATGCCAAATTAAATGATAAGAATAAAAAACGATAAGCTAAACAATATTCATCATCATATTCATTTCAGCCGATAGACGTCCACTGCTGTAATATAGCATAGCCATTCCCTAGGTATCGCCACATTGACCGATCATAACAATATAAGCTAAGATAAGCTTGTTATCATTTTGGGATTGTTCATTGCAAGAATCACAGGAGCGATCGATGTGGCTATTCTTACCCATAATAATAGCTATATCGATATCTACCTATATGTTGATGTCTTTCGGTTGAAATATCTTATTATTGTATTGTAGGTATCTGTCGTCGTCTATGTTGGGGCCGTGCACGAATTCGTGCACATTTTATGTGCTTTGGTGAACCTAATCAATTAGTCCTTAATCATAGACATTACATTTGTTCAATATTTACAAGTCTCTGAGGGAATTCCTAAGATTTACCGTGTAGTTCTGGTAAAATGCCGAAATTAACAATACAATCAATCTGCCTAGCTTATTGAAGATCATTTCAGATTTATACCCGTAAGACTTAGGTTTTACTTTGTTAATAATTGTGTAACGCGGACAAAAAAGCGAAAATCGCAACAAAACCACAAAGCGTATTTGTATGAAATATTCACCAAGGCAAAGAAATCTACGAAAAGTACTTAAAACGACTATATCTTGGGCCGCGCTACGCAAAATGCACGCTCGCTTCAGACCCGCGCGACCAAAAATTTAATATAAACACACACACACTATTGTTCACTTTTACAAAATATGTATTCGTTATTCAATTTCAGCCTGCTCTCGTACATTCCGTAGAATTTTACTATGTCGTGGAGGAGTTAAGTAGAAAACATATCTGTGTACTAAATGTTAGATTTGTAAGTAGTTTCGTTAAAATAAATCTTTGACACCTTCAGATAGATTAAGATAACAAAGGACATTTGCGTGTTCGCATAGGTACTATATTTTAAGATAATCATCAACAATAATTGTAAGACACTAAGCATTCAAGTCAGTTGAGTTTGTTAACGTAAGTAAAACCTTATTTTGGGAGTTGTCACTAGTCAAGTCGAGGTGAGCAATCCGGTACACTTTATAGCCTTTGAGAAATGATCTGCTTTAATATATTTTTAAAGCATACCCATAAATTATTATTTTTGACTAATGTTTACAGCGTGGAAAGCCACTGATTAATATCATACCAGTTTTTACTTGAAGGAAACAAGCTAAGTATGTCATCATCGTGACAACATATGACGGAATTCATCGTTACTAGTATAAAACTCATAATTTAATATACATGCATACTTTGTTATTAATGAAAAGTGTTAAAATGTTTTAACCTGGTTAGTTATTATTAATGCACTTATCATTTCAACATCTAGTATTATGTCATAATCTAGGTAATAATAATAATATTTCATTGAATAAAAAAAATAGTGCGTTAACATCGCAGTTTTATTTCTGAACAGAAGTAGATCCCCAAGATCTACTTCTGATCTTTATTTTTAAACTACCCAATTGATATGTTACCAGATATATTATTGCAAACACCGTAAGTTTATAAAGTATCATCGAATATGATAAACTTTCGATAAAATTGTGAAAATTTTCTTCAACAAATACCCTAATGCTTTATAATCTCGCCATTTGCCGAGAAAGTGTAAACCGACATGAAAAAACGATGTATTTAAAGATTTTATGTGAAACTATCGTCTTGCTAAATTACACACGAATGCAAAAAATTATATTCGACGCAACAAAAAGAAATGATCACACAAGAGAAGTGAAAACTTGCAATTAAAATACTTCACACACTCAACAAATATAAAATTAATTAATCAATACAAACTGGTGAATCAATGGGTCTAGGTCAAGAGAAATAATTATCTTTGAATCTTTTGGAATTCGCAACGCAGACAAACTTTTCAATGTCATCCTCATGTTTTTTGTATGCAAGGCCCTCTATTGCCTCCGATGTAAATAAGTAAGACCTACCAAAGGATTATTTTATGAAGCGCCAATGCCAGAGTACATCCGACTCTGATACCAAAACCAAAGGCAGATGGAGCGCGCAACAATACTGAACTAAATTATGTTATGATTACATTTTTATAATCATTATGTATACTATTTTATGGATGATTTTAAAATTATAATTACAAAATAGTTATTTATGCTACAAGTGCGGAAGGTAGGTGATTTCCGATGAGTGGCATTCAAATCTACACGAGTCGGAAATCATCTTACGTACGTGTATCATACAACATTTTACTATGCATTGTCCGAGGAAATAAAAAAATATATCTGAACCAAGCAAAAATTAATGAAATGGCGGGCTTATTCAAGCGCGCTCAACATATCCACAGATTAACTAAAAGTTCCTCGGGCATATCTACTGCGCATGTGCAAATAGCTGTCATGTCGTAACGCAAAAAGACACGAGTAAATTATACGTTCTGCCAAACATATAAAATAAATATTTAAAATTAATAATTTATTGATCAAAATCTAAATCTAGAGTAATTAAAAACGCCTTTAATGAAGTATTAGTTTTATTTTACCGTTTTATATGAGTGAAAATCTGTACTTAACTAATTTTTAAAACTTTTCTCAATTAATAAAAACTATGCGTCGGGCTGACGTTGGAGTTAAAAATTAAAAAAGTACAGAAAAGTAAAAAGCACTAGTGAAAAAAAGTGACACTTACCGCACAGTTTGGCTCCTTGGAAAACGCTCTTTTCGAGGACATGCATTGTAAAAGAATAATTTTATATAAGAATTGCCAACAGAAAAGGTGAAACGATATCAATTATTTTGTCACACCCAGAAGGTTTCATGAGGGTTTTCTGAATTTATTTTCACTTGGTGGTGTAATATTAATTGAAAGATGTTTGGAGTTTTCAATGTTTTTATTTATGTAATTGTCACAAGTTGTTCGTAATAATTAATATTTTAGTATGAGCTTGTAGCTAAAGCTTGTAGTATGTTTTCTTGTCTGTCAGACCAGCTAGACGACATTTCTAAGTTGAGGTTAAGATGAAATTGACATATGACACTGACAGGTGCGTTCTGTGTCTAATACATCGGATGATGTATTAGACACAGAACGCACCTGTCAAAAGAAAATATATACGGCATAATCAAGTTTTTAGTAAACAAAAAACGGAATGATGTAGAAACCTGTTAACAGAACCTGTTAACTGAAGACCCTTATTGTCTTGTGTGAAGTACTTGTCCCATGTTCCTAATTTATAAAAACATCTTACAATTAAATATCTCCCCACATTCTAGAACTGAATGAGTCGAAATTTAAAACTTGTATTAAACGCACACTCTGCAGTGAGGCTTATTATAAGTTTGGGGATTACATCGCTGATAAAATGCTTGACTCAATACTAGTCCAGCTACTACTAGTCAAGCTTGAGCGACTTCAAAATCTCTGAATTAGGTTTATATTTGGCTTGCGCAAATATGATCACGTTTCTGTATTTCGTACAAAGCTCAGATGGCTTCCTATTCGCTTTCGCCGGAATGCCCACATACTCTCTTTGCTTTATAATGTGCTCTTTAATCCTTTTGCTCCTTTTTATCTTAAAGAACGTTTTCAGTTCCTCTGTGACACCCATTCTAAGTCTTTGAGATCATCGGAGAATTTAAAATTGAGTGTTCGACTGCATTCCACTTCCTTCTTTGACAAATCTTTTACGATTCAAGCAGTTCAGTTGTGGAATGCATTACCTATACAAATAAGACGTGCTCAAACACTGCCAACGTTTAAGGAAATGGTAAAGGAGCATTACCTTTCACTATAATTTTTAGTATTTTCCTTTATCTGTCATATATATTTATTAGTATATTAGATATGTAGTATAGTGTGTATGTATTTTATGTTATTATGTTTAAGTAAATAATATTATTTATGATCTATTGTACACTGACAGCCCTAAATTCTTCTCCTATCGTTGT
The DNA here is from genome assembly GCA_945859665.1 of Anorthoa munda. Lineage (NCBI taxonomy): Eukaryota > Metazoa > Arthropoda > Insecta > Lepidoptera > Noctuidae > Anorthoa > Anorthoa munda. Next base: position 51,689,480 of record OX243893.1, on the reverse strand, counting down.
CTGTAAGAGATTGCCCTGTGCGATAAGACCGCCCATTGTATACTTTGTTTTTGAAAATGTTTGTCCTTTATGTTTTTATTTTGTGGTGTACAATAAAGTTTATAATAAATAAATAAATAAATAGTCCTGCTCCACAACCACTAAGGCGCAAAAACAAGTGATAAGCAAAACATTATTGTTTCGTAGTATTATTGGACCTGCTGAATAGTTTATGAAAATATTTTTATTTCATAAACACAATTTCTTCCTATATTATATCACTGCACGGCACATTTATGTGAGTAGTATGTACCAAATACAAATCTACTATTTAATGTACCTATTATGTAGTTCGTTGACTTGAATATGTCCTGGCAGTTAAGAGTGTTAAACTAGTAATCTGATCGTGATCATTCTTGTAGTAAAGGATTAGGTATCTCTCAACATAGGAAACAGTACAAGTTTCATCAAAATCGGTTTAGCAGTTTTCAATATATGGAACATACAACCCAACTCCTTATAAACAGCACGGATGTGTAAATTGAGTTATTATGGGTATTTTGTCAATCCTTTAGGTACCTTAGTAAAGCACTTGCTCACTTTTTAGTGATGGAGTGCCAAAACTAAAAAAACTTTTTCACAAACAATTAACCGACTTCCAAAGTAAAACACTAAAAAGAGCAAAAATTACTTTCGTTTCGGAAGTCAGAGTTGCAAGACGACAAAAAAAAATAGGTACCAAAGACACCGACTTCCGAAACGATAGTTATTTTTGCTCTTTTTAGTGTCTTGCTTTGGAAGTCGGTATTTTTTTTATGAATAAGATTTTTGTTTGACAATTCTAAAGTTAAATGGTTTAATTTGAAATAAATTATTTTGATTGATTTGATTGATTGATCTGCCGATCTTGTTTATTCTTCAATAGTTAAGTCAGAATATTGAAATTCTTAAAAGCTTGTTTTTACTTTTTTGCTAATAGTCATTATTCATAAGGTTTATTTAAATCTATAAATGCATGTCAACAAGCGATATACACATACTCAAGATTGTCAGTGACTTGACATTTCCAGGGATTTTGGCTGCATTCAAGCGATTTGTGGCTAGATCCGACGACTTTGTCGCTAGCGGCCGAAAAATTAAGCGTAGCGAAACACAGCAGATTGGTTAGCGGATAATCGCACTGGTACCACACGCCACACAATCCACAAATTAAATTGTGAAGCGGTGGCTGTCTGGTCTCAAATAGAAGCCTGTTTAAATTCCCTTCACATGGCATAGCTATGTGACAATACTTGGTACCAACCCCGCTAAAGCCGGGGCATTTTTAGTCGGAGAAATTCTCTTGTGCTTGTGCCGGTATTTAATATGTACAATCGAATGCATCTCGTCCGAAGCGATGGCAGCTGACCCAGCGAACGGATCAGGATTTCGGGCGACGTTGGTCAAAATAATATTTTATTCAGGCCTTGAATCGTTTGCAATCGACGGCAGCAAAGAACAAATGGCTATCAACAAAATCACTAGTTTCCAGGCGATAACTTCTAGAAAAATAATGCTAGCTTCTTCAAATTTCAAAGGTATTTCAAAGAAAATAGTGAAGGTTAGGTAACTGATACATTTATATCACGTCGTAGTCGGTGTTTTATTTAACATTTAGAGCTTGTAATAAATCTAAACTAGTCTGCCTTATTTTTGAAATATTTAATACATTTTAACACGCACAGCTTACATTAAATATTCTACTTGCAATTTGTTTTTGCTTTTATTGACATTTCATGATCAGCTGATAGCTGGTGTAATCTACTGTCCACTAAAAGAATGAATAATGAAGTACTTAATATTAAATGCGTTTATGTACCACGATTCTTGAATACAGCTACAGACTATATATTCTAATTGCAATGTGATAAAGATCAATGTTGTTAGAAAAATACAAATTGTTACATGTTATACCAAAGAAAGCATACATTTCATATTTCAGATTATTGATGTTAAATAATCAGCTGCTAACTTAATGTTCATTGCCAGTCTTGTTTGCATAACCTTCTTGCTTGTAATCTTACAATATTCATCGATATGTAATAGGTAATAGTAAGATTGTTTGGCGATCGGGGGAGGCCTATGTTCAGCAGTGGACGTATTTTGGTCGTCTTTTGGTTTGGTCTTTTGGTTTTTTACTTCGATGATGATGATGATATTAAGTTTAAGTCATCACTGAATACTCATGTTAGTTCAAGTAATTACCAAATGTATCTTAAATGACTTATGGCTTGGTTTATCTCCAGCTCGAAGATTATAATGGAATTTAAACTCAAAAACACCATGAGTAGGACAGAATCACACACGTACGTAGTTTAGTTTAAGATGTAAGACTACGGAATTAAGAGACCAGTGTGAAAGGTGTGTGCTCCTAATAAGTAAATAAGTATGTGATTTTGTAACGTGTTATTGTTTTGTTTGTTTTAACTTGTATTGTAACGAGTCTCCAAGTTATGCGATCGTTTACATTCATGTCAGTAGTAATAGATCGCGCATCGACTTGGAGGCGCATTGTATTTCCACACAGAAGAAGCAGCTATATATGTCATCACAAAGTATTGCACAGAAGACAATGTGCTTCGGTAGTTCTGTAAAGTAGTTACTTTCTTAAATGTTTATTTCATTAGATTCTGCACGCTTAAATAATTTCTTAACTTTCGAGCTAAAGTTCTCAAGTTGGCGTTGCCCCAAATTTCATCATTATTAAATAAACCTACAACATGTTTTGTACGTAAATGCTCTCCAGGTACAATATCACTTAAAATATTTTTTGTTCCTTACAGCTGTATTATTTACCTTCCGTTGAGTTGTGCCAAATATTCAGCCCGGAGGGTGAATTTAGTTGGCTCTTACACAAGAACCGACTATCGCATAGTTGGCAATAGGCCCACAGAACTCTCTCGTATACAAAAGCCATACACAGAAACACTCATTTGTTAAAGTTTCACAATGTTACATATTTATATCGACCAAAACAAACACTGTTTATTCACGATATGATTGCAGATTCATTTTACTAGGTTACTGGTAACTCAACGTACAATCAGGAAGTTTATAGTGTGACCTATTTGCAATAATAAAGCACCTGAGGATGCGGAAAATGCGGCTTCGAGAAAATCTAACTTTAGTCAAATCCGATGTATACAACTTTAAATTGCGATCCGGTCGGAGTGGTGAAGCCGCCAGGTAGGAGGCTGAGTGTGATAACCTGGAAAGCGCGTCCGGTCAGGATACCCTCGTACAGGACTTGATGGTGATGACGTCACACTGAAGTACCTGCCCGGCGGTTATCGTCGGAGTATCGTATCTGTTCTAATCATGTCGAAAACTTTGCATCGCACAAATGCAGTATTTTGTGTGACGTTAGATCATTAGTTTGTGTGTGGCGGCATAGATGCCGCTACACCAGTACTTACACAGCTCACGTGGTGGCCAAAGAATTACAAATTAAGTGGACCTCTCGTTGTCCGGTGTTAATGGTTTTGGAAGTGAATACTTTTGTAGCAAAATTATGATTTGAAACTGTGAGAATGGGTGAGTGGAGACGGCGGCGGGCACGCACTATATTGGCAATAAGAACGGTTTTGGAAGAGTGGTTGGAGAGGTGGCATGGCACCCTCAGATTCCAGTTGCAGCAGCAGGTGCTTAGGGACTTGGATGATTCAGGAAGTACCTACGCCGCACAGGTCGGGAGCGGACGTCCGCTTGCCATCACTGCGTTAACTGCCCCGAGGATACGACGCAGCTATGCTGTAGGGGTTCAAGCTTAGGAAGCTTAGGCTCGGCAGCGCTGTGCCCTCGTCACGGCACTAGGTGTGGTTGATATCTCGCTCCCGACCGTGATTCAGTCTATGTTCTCATCTCATGCTAGAATGCGCGAGAAACCATCGCCTCTTTTTGCAAGGATATGATGCATGCAGTGGAATTTTAGACCATTTCATCGGGCCATCGGAGAGCACTGGGCATGCGTTGTCATGGCAGACCTGGAAAACTCTAAATGGACTTCGCATTCAGGTTGGCCACAGCGAAGACAATCTTCATAGGTGGGGGTTCTCGGATGGTACCGACGTCCACGGTCTTTATGGCGCCTCTCCGCAGGCCCACCTTTCGTCTTGTACCGCATGCTCGTTAACCAGTAAATGTGAGGACCTTATGGCTGCGCTGGTAAGGGCTGTGCTTGAATATAGGGCCAAACATAATATTTGCAAACTGTATTGGCCATACACACGCTTAGAAGAAGAAAATGGGGAAACTGCAAAATGTTGACATTTAAGATTACCAAGGAAAATTAAAAGAGTTAAATAAAATTACAAAAATAAAAACCCATTTTAACGAGTGTTTCCTCCACATGTTCTTAATAAACTTTTCATCCGCCTAAATATGTTGAGAATAATGTTATCCACTGTCCTAGTGGTAGTAGTGTGGTAGAGCACAGGCCGTTGTATTGGAATTGTTTAGCCATTCCTATTGGTACAACGGCGCTTCGCAGTTGACCCACATTGGACAGGTGTAGGAATTTTTCTATTCGTTTTAGCAGATCCCGGACGTTTTCTATCTGATGCATATCTGATGATCTCTCCGGGCGCTTCCAAAACTGCGATACTGACATTATCAAGATAGACTGAAGTTGAAAAAGTGATATGCGGCAGAGATGTTTATTTTTATTTTTGCTTTATTTTATCTATATGTGTTTTTTTACTGTTTTTATTTTATTTATTATAGTGACTACTGGGCAAATAGTACCACATTCATATTTAAATAACAGATCTATAGCGGTCTACAATAAGATTCCCTTCCCTTCATTGATCACCACCAAGTTCGTATGTGCTCCCAAACATATCCTACCTGATTTCAATATTGTTTCACTTCCACTGTAGTTCAAAAAAAATAAAGATTCTGTTGTTCTTGCACATGTTTACACATTCACTGTCGTTCATCAATTCGATTGTTACCTTCTGTTTAAACCGGTAAACGATGAATTATTCTCATCACTCTGTAGTTTTGATGATTGCTCCTCATCTCAAGTACCCTAGCTGACACTCCCAGTTTGGTTTAATTTGGGCACAATACGTTCGTCGGACATTCTTAACTTATAAAACGATTAAAACGTTAACAATTAAACAAATAAATCAATATACTAATGAAAAATTTACAAAATTCACCAACATTTTTATCGTTTTTGGTTGACGTTTTGGAAATCGGTTTAATTTTTTTTGATAAAATGTTTTATCTTTTTTTTTTCTAGTTTTAGTGCCTTATGCATATTATACCATAACAATAGGTATGCATTATTAAAAATAACTTAAAAACTACTCGTCAGATCTTGATCAAATTAAAATGGGCATTTACATGAGAAGCACCAACTTGCAAATAAAAAAAATAATCATCAAAATTGGCTCATAATTGGCGGAGTAATCGTGTAACAAACATACAAAAAAAACAGTCAAATTGATAACCTCCTCCATTTGAAGTCCCCCTACTTTTTGAAGTGAAAATAAAATCCTGAGTCGGACTCGCGCACGAAGGGTTCCGTACTTGGTAATTTGCGGTTTACCATTTATGACGTATTAATAAAAAACTACTTACTATATCTGATTCAAACCGATTTTCAGTGGAAGTTTATATGGTAAAGTACATCATGTATTTTTTTTAGTTTTATCATTCTCCTATTTTAGAAGTTACGGGGGGGGGGGACATTTTACCACTTTAGAAGTGTCTCTCGCGCAAACTATTCAGTTTAGAAAAAAATTATATTAAAACCTCAATATCATTTTTGAATACCTATCGATAGATACCCCACGTGTGGGTTTGATGAAAAAAACATTTGAGTTTCAGTTCTAAGTACCCCAAAATTTATTAGTTTTTTTTTATTCTATTTTTGTGTGAAAATCTTAATGCGGTTCACAGAATACATCTCTACGCACCAAGTTTCAACAAAGTTACAAGTTCAGTTAAGTCATGTTTAATTTCTTATAGTTTCGGAAAAAAGTGGCTGTGACATACGCACGGACAGACAGGCAGACAGACATGACGAATCCATAAGGGTTCCGTTTTTGCCTTTTGGCTACGGAACCCTAAAAAAATGGTTTTGAGAGTTTTTATTCTTTCTCCGCTAATTTTATCGGTGTGTAGATATTATGAGGAAATGCGAGCAGAGAGCTCTGACAGGATTTCCTTAGTAAAAAGTCATAATCCGAGATATGGCTTTCGCCTATTTCTGTTTAGTATTGGCCAAATTTAAAAGATATTCCATAAATAATTTATGTTTTTTTTTTTGATTTTGTATCTTTTTTATTCAATTATTGAATAAAAGAGATATAATAATATGTTGCGCTTCTATGTTTTTCATTTATCAAACTTGTACACTAGGCCTCTGTTGATAGCGAAATTTTGAGCATCTTTTGAGGGTTCTAGTGCTTCTAAAGATTATATTATCATCAAAAAGAAAAACATAGGGACACAGTATATATCTTTCTTTTTCAGATTAAGGAATATTTTTTAAATTGGTACAATATTGGAGGAGGCAATAGGCGAGAGCCAAACCTAGACTTTTTACACAGGGTATTCAGTTGGATGTCTGCGACTGCATTTCAAAGTGAACATGAGATAAGAAGGAGGGGTGGGAGAGTTAAGTAGAGAGAAAATGTGCTCAAAGAGCGCCAACATCTCTCGAAATGATATTTTTCCATTCGAGCTCAGATATGTTCATATTTCCAAAGGTAAAAATGAACCTTATACAGTTATTGAAGAACCTATATTGCTTATCCAGCAACAAAGCGCTCGAGCCAAAGTAGCACAAGTCACCGTAGTCAACTATAGGAAAAATGAAAGTTTTCACAAGCAATAGTTCTTGTCTCAGCAGGCACACGGTACAAGAACCACGAAATATCGTTAGCGCTTTGATTGGCACTCCATCTTCCCATACCAAGAACCTAACATAGGCCAGTTGAATGATGCGTTCCGCCGAAAAACCTCAAATTGTGCCTCTCAGACGACGAAGCTACTCGATAGACCTAAATTTTGAGCATTTTTTGATTGTTCTTGTGACTGCCACTAGAAACCTGACTTTGAAAAGCAAGCGTCGAATCGTGATTTAATACGTGAGTCTTATACACTGGGGCTAATGGCAAAACGGTCTTATTTAAAATCATCGGAGGACGAAAACTACTTCAATCAACAAATTATGCATTCGTTACGAAATCAATGATTTATCAATAAATGTTATTAAAAAGTAGTCGTATTAAGTTGTACAAAAAATGTTTTTGAATATAAAACATGTTTTAAATGAAGTTTAAAGGTTAAAAGTTTAAGAATTTGTTTAAAAGTTTTATATATATTCTCTTCTCAGGAATAAAAAGTAACAGACACTGAGCGATAGTGTCTTCTATAAGTAAAATATATTTTTTTGGAAATCAGATGAGCAACTTCGGCGAATACTTTCTTACTTAACCTATTAGTCCGGTCAAGTTAGACCAAAAAATAGTGTTAGGATTGCAGTAATTCGCATAGAGCTGAAAATTGGTATGAATGTTCGGAACACCATTATAAATGAAATGTCAATAGTCCCCATCGATCCCACACTTGCAAAAATTTTTATTCAAGGTCACAAATATGGGTTTTTTGCATTTTCTTGCCGAACGGTAAGTTATTGTAGGGAATACTTTAAACAATATTTAAAGTATTCATAGTAACGGTGCATAAACAGCCTGAATTGTTTCTAGGTCGCAATTGCATGAGCTGGCTTCAATCTATGTTTGTTAGCATGCTAGGATTTTAACACGCCACTTTGTTCCGGTGCCCTACATTTATCAAGCTTTTTGTCCTTTGTTCAGGTAAGCGAAAATAGTACCGTAAATACTGCAAAATTTCAAAAAAGAATTCAAAGCAACAATGGAGTACCGTAGTCTAGACAAGTGTCTACGAGTGCAATGTAATAATTATTTTTACAATGCAAGTCCTCGAAAAGAGCGTTTTCCAAGCAGCCAAACTGTGCGGAAAGTGTCACTTTTTTAACTAGTGGTTTTTACTTTTCTCTATTTTTTTATTTTTTACTCCAACGTCAGCCTAACGCATAGAGTTTTATTATTTGAGAAATGTTTTAAAAATTAATTAAGTACAGATTATCATTCATTTAAAAAGTAAAATAAAACTAATACTTCATTAAAGGCGTTTTTAATTACTCTAGATTTAGATTTTGTTCAATAAATTAATTTTAAATATTCATTAAATATGTTTGGCAGAACGTATATTTTGGTCGTGCCTTTTTGCGTTACGACGTGACAGCTATTTGGACATGCGCAGTAGATATGCCCGAGGAACTATTAGTTAATCTGTGGTATGCTGAGCGCGCGTGAATAAGCCCGCCATTTTATTAATTTCTTGCTTGGCTGATATATTTTATTTTTTTCTCGCACAGTGCATAGTAAAATATTGTACACGTACGTAAGATGATTTTCGACTCGTGTCGATTTATCCACTCACTCGCTTTGCTCGCTCGTGTATAAAAATGCCACTCATCGGAAATCACCTACCTTCCGCACTTGTAGCATAAATTACTATACGCTATATTATGAATTTACGAAGGAGATCTTTTATACAAACGTTTTTCTTTCAACTTTTAAGTAAAAGGCCAAAAGCTTTAACGACGCGACGGTCCACGCTTTCTTGCATTTTAAACCGAAAAATACTGTATGTATTAAATACTGTATACAGTAGCATACACGCTACAAGACGTAATTACCATCACGCTTTTTTATTTATCGTACCCCATATATATATAGTCGATATTAATTTTGTAATGGCGAGCTTCCTCTTCTTAACGATCTTTTTAATCTGCCATCGCTAGCAAATACTTCTTTCTCTTTCCACCCAATTACTGAAATAGAGACATTAAGAAATGTATCCAATCCATTTCTTCTGAGGCGGTAGGTGACGATGGCCTTCAACTGCTTAGTTACTTCCCAGTGCTGAGTGAAATAGTTCCTGTCGTAACTCATATTGTTAATATTTCTCTTTTCAATAACTCCTTTCCTTCAGCTTGGAAGAAGGTTTGCGTCCTACCGCTGCCCAAAAGTTTCAAATTCCTCCTCACCATCCCAATTCCGTCCAATATCCATCCTCCCAATTCCTCTCCAAAGTTGTCGAGAGTAGTGTTCAAAATCAAAATCAAAATCAAATGTTTTTTATTTCACATAGGCCTACATGGGCACTTATAAAACGTCGACAAAAGGTGCACGGTTCGGGTTAGTCGTTTCCTGTGGAGAAGAACCGGCAAGAAACTCCACGGTTACTCTTTTAAAAAAAAATGGTTTGTTTTTACAATATTTCCACGTTACAGTATTAGTGCTTAGATATGGGGGGACAACGTAGGCCCGACAATAAGTCGTAAGAAACTAAAAAAAAAAAAAATTGTATAAACGAGAGAGTTAACAAATGTTAACAAACGTCTAGAAATCTAGAAGGCCTACAATGTTCACACATTCACAAAACAATCAGTAAAAGAATCTATACAAAGGAAAAAATAAATAAAAATATATAACAAGACTAAATTTAACATGTGGCACAAATGTTGTTATCAGTGCTGTAACTATTCATAGCAAAGGGCTATAAAGATCATTGAAATCATTGTAAAAAGTCTAATTAAAAGAAAGAAAAAAAGTAAAAATGAGATTGAGAATAGTTAGAGACATCCACATATTTGTGCCGTTTATGAGTTACCAGGGAAGCCGCATGCGCAGAAGGAGCTAAAATTTTTATCTTCAACGTAGTCCTTGATTTTGTAATATGCTTTTTTAATAAGGACACGTTTGATGTAGTTTTTGAACTTTCCATCGGTCAATTCTATAACTGGCTTTGGCAACTTATTATAAAAGCGTATACTGTTTATAAGAAAAGACTTGCTAGTTTTCGTTAATCTGAATTTGGGTATTACAATTTCATGCTTACTGCGTGTATTTAAATTATGGAAATCGCTTCTAGTTTTGAAAAGCCCTCGATTTTTGCGGACATACAAAATACATTCCAATATATAAAGAGAAGGTAGAGTCAGTATATCGATCTCTTTAAATTTTTCTCTGAGGGACTCTCGTGGACTCATTTTATAGATTGCGCGGACTGCCCTCTTTTGTAAGATGAAAATTGAGTCAACGTCTGCAGCTGATCCCCACAGCAGAATGCCATAAGACATAATACTGTGGAAATAAGCATAGTATACTAACCTTGCTGTGGCTACATCGGTTAACTGCCTTATTTTCCTTACTGCATATGCAGCCGAACTTAACCGACCCGAAAGAGTTCTAATGTGCGCGCCCCACTGCAATTTTGAATCGATAGTAATCCCTAAGAATACAGTTTCCTTTATAACTTCAAGATTTTTGCCGTCAAGATTTAAATTTAGGTCACGTTGTGGTACATTTGGTAAGGAAAACTTCAGACATTTTGTTTTTTTCGCATTTAGTAAAAGATTGTTAGCTGCGAACCATTTAGAGAGAACAATCAGACTTTCGTTGACATGTAAGACATCCGTATCTTTTCTATCTATTTTAAAAATTAGCGAAGTATCATCAGCAAATAGAATTATATCCGATAATTTGGCCATCATAAAAGGGAGATCATTAATGTAAACAAGAAAAAGGAAAGGGCCGAGAATTGAACCTTGGGGCACGCCCATCTTGACTAGAGACCCGGAGGACGTCGCCCCATTAACATTTACTTTTTGCTGTCTGTTTGATAAATAGGAAAGCTCAAGATCAGCAGATTTTCCTCGAATTCCGTAGTGGTGTAATTTACAGATCAGTGTGTTGTGGTCGACGCAGTCGAACGCTTTCGAGAGATCACAGAAAATGCCAATGGCATCCTGGGACTTCTCCCAAGATTCCAAGATGTGGCTGATGAGTTTTACTCCCGCGTCCGTTGTCGACCTACCTTTCGTGAAACCAAACTGTTGACTATGCAGGATCTTATTTGAATTGAAGTGAGACAACATCTGTTCCAGCATGATTTTTTCATAGATTTTACTCAATGCTGGAAGCACGGATATAGGCCTATAATTTGAGGGATCACTCTTACAGCCTGATTTGAAAATTGGTACTACTTTACTGTGTTTCATTAAGTCAGGAAAAGTGCCGCTGTCCAAACATTGATTGAATATGCCTGTTAGGACAGGAGCAATTGAGTCAATAATATCTCCAAAAACCCTAAAAGTTCAGAAGTAACTATCCTGTTATTTATCCTCTAATAGCCTGCTGAGTATTTACTAATCCGGTTTCATACCTGGCCATAGCACTGTTACAACTCTAGTCAAAATATCCGATAATATATACGACTGGCTATGGACAATAAATGTCAAACTATATTGGTTCTACTGGACTTCAGCAGTGCTTTTAATTCAGTTGACTTTGACATTCTCTTAGGAATCCTTTCCTCCCTTAATGTCTCTGCTCCGGTAAATAAGTGGTTAAAATCTTATCTTCGGGATCGCTAACAGTCTTTTCGATCCAATGAGGATTCCTTTGAATGGTGTGACTTAGCTGCGGGCGTTCCTCAGGTGGTGTCTTCTCCTCTATTCTCTTTTCAATTTTTATAAATGCTCGTGCTAGTGCTTCTAACTTTCATCACTATGCAGTTGCAGTTATATCACCAATTTAATTAGTGGGTAAGTGGCCAAGTGGGTTTTTTAAGTCGCTGAGTTTGTGGCTGCCATCAATGGTGTCCTTGCAAATATCAACAATAAGTGGACTCAATCCTATCGACTCCTCTTGAACCCAACTAAATCTCGCTCTTTATTGGTGACAGATACATGCTCAATATATTGGATCCCCAGTCTCTTCCGATAATTCCGCTAGTAATGTACAATTCAGTGCCCATATATTACACCAAAAGCGTGAAAAACTTGGGCGTCCATATACACACAAATCTCTCTTGGGCGGATCATATAAAGAAAAAAAATTAACAAATTGGATAAAACAATTTACTTACGCACTCTTGTAACATATAATTTAACTCACCCGTTTATCTCAACACACTCAGTTATCCACACACACACACTCACACTCATCCACACACACTTAAACCATCCCCATACACAAATACACAATCACGTGAATAATGTAATTCTTTTCTGTTATGTTTTGTAAAATTATCTAGCTATATATTAGCTTTTGATCTCTTAATACAGGCATTTTTTGCCTAAAAGGAGGCTCCAATCATAAACTTGTTGTTTTGATTTGGTTCGGAAATAAACAATTTTGGTATATTTTTTGTATTGCATATTGCTGATGTGAGTAAAAATGTCTTCTACTCTTTTCAGTCTCTTGAACGCCTCCAAATATTCTTAATATTTCACACTAAGGTCACTCTTGCTCAATCTCTTCTTCTACCGCTCATAAGTCTATGAGCGGTAGCGCATAGTCATGCGGATGTCTATTTTCTAGATGCAATGGAGGTACTCCTAAACAAACTCGATCGATTGCAGAACTTTTGCATCCGCTTTATTTTCGGCCTCCGTAAGTACGACCATGTGTCGGAATTTCGGACCAGATTGAAGTGGTTGCCGATTCGGCGTCGATGAGATACCCATATCCCTTCTCTACACCATCCTGCACAATTCTACTTCTCCCCAATACCTTCGCGAACGGTTTGAGTACCTCGTCCCGAGGGGCAAACCTTGTCGCACGGCCACTTCGCTTCTCCTTCTACTCCGCGTCACACTTCTAGCCGTTATGATGGGTCCTTCTCTGTTACTGCAGTGCATCTCTGGAACTCTCTCACACACTATGCTATAGCCCTTCTATCGATTTCCTCAAGAGGAAAATTAAGGAGAATTTATTTCTAACGCAATGTTAGTTACATACTAATATTGCGTTAGATTTTTTTTTTTTGATTTATTTGTATGATTGTAATTCTGTTATTTTAAAATTGTACACTGGATCCTACCCTCTTTTGTCATCATCCTCTGTCACTCTCTGAGTTAAGCTCGCCTTTGTATATGTACTTTATTATCACATTGTATTGAATGTTGTTTTTGGTGTACAATAAAGAACCACATATTGTTGTTGCGCACAGTTGAACAGGACATAAAGTGCCATAGCACAAATTGCAGTAAAATCAAAACTTTTCTTTATTTTTTTTACGCAGATAAGCCTCTAATTACAGTTATATTCCTAGGGTTGTACTAGCACTTGTTTTATTTAATGAAAGAATCTGCAGTTTGAAATTGAGGGGCCTATAGCAAACGACTAGATGTCAGAGCAGAGTTTGTCGTGGAATATGTAGATGTAGTAGCATGCTTCCCGCATAGTAAAGGACTGCACTGCGAACCCAATTAAATAGGTTCAGATCGTGCTGGCGAATTGTTCCGAAGTTATCCGAGCATTATCGAGTTGCGATTTAATCCATACTACGAGTACTAAGTGAGCATCTATCCAACAACTTTGTCATTAAGTGTTGCATAATTAGTTAACTAACAACAGTAATAGCATAGAGTCTATAATATACAAAAATGACTATCTCATATTAGTGTTAATATACAAAAATGACTATCTCATAATAGTGTTCTGAGCGCTTTTTTATGTTTCTGTACATAATGTGTCGCACCCAAATAGCTTGATTCGCCGGTCAGTTAACAGCCTTGACTTTTTACTAAATGGCGCCGTTCAACTAATGACCTTAATGATATTCAGTCAAAGAGTTTAATACAACATTTGATGAACTGGCTGGCTGATGCTCAGGCCATTTGTACATTATGGGGACCATTTGAAGAAAATCTTTAATTGATATAATAAACACTCATATTAATTGTTAAAAGTTATATTGTTCATATTGTATACCTCAATTTAATGAGAACTTGGTATAAATTACGATGATAAGTAAGTCGACGGAGCACCGCTGCGTAGTGCTCGTTTTTCTGTCTAATAGGTTTAAAGGAACCTAACATGAAGAGGACGATGGGTTCGTTGGTTCCCTCGCTTTTGTCACAAAATCAAATTGTTACTTGTTTGTTGTACAAACTTGTTCTACAACGCATAGCCATTTTACTAAACAGCGGCGTGTAGCTAGTGGGCTAGCACGTGGTTGAACTGCGCCGTTCTGTTAGATGGCTAGGTCAGTCTACCGTGGAATAACCAATCGAGTGCCAAAATTACCGAAATAATTAAAAAGCCATTGTGTCTCGCGTGGGTCCACGTTTAGGCACTCTAGGGGTTAAGCTAGTTTTTCACGATATATGCATTATCAATTAAGACATTATTATTTCAAATGGTAGATTATTCTTATCTGATTATATTGCCGTGCGATGGCCAAGTCTTTCTAATTATCAAAGTAATAAAGATGTCTAATATTGACACATTCATTATAACATGTTGTTAGTTAACTAATTAGGTAACAATTTGGTAAATATATGCTTCCAAATAGGTACTGAATAAGTTAGCTGGCTTGGGTTTGAATTAGATCTCAGAACTTTTAAACTACATTTTTTTGTATTACAAACAATAACATAGCCGACGTTCTGTGTATGGGTCTACGGATAAGGTAATGGAACGCCAGTGTTAATGTCAAACGAAAAAATTACAAGCTACTCTATAATAATAGGTATGATTGATGTTGTGTTTATATAGTGTTTTACAAGAATTCAAGTTATTTGTATGATTCTAATGGTGGATTAGCAAAATAAACGATAGGGAAACTAATGACGTGCATCTACCTCTCCCTAGCTGGTAGGTCATCGTGAGAGAATACGACAAATGCTCCTAAATTAGGCACACAGAAATATTGCTCTGAAAGATTAAATAGCAAGAACTATAAGCAAGCTTTTTTATAAAGTTTAACTTCAGAACTTCTATAATAGTCACTCTTGATTAGTCATTTATTCTCCTCATTAGCATTATTCCAGGTTCGAGCGAAGTAACGAGAAAAATAAGAAGAAAGAAACAAAACGTCTATAAATGGAGGGATTTAGGGGAAGCCTACGCCTCTGAGGCGACTGCAGCGCTACACTACTTCGTCGCAACCCGAGAGATAACATTCCTGGCAGTTATAAAAATAGTTTAAGGAATATAATTTTATATTTATATTTTCAATATAAGAATATCTATTTATATAAGGAAGTAATCTTGTTTGTAATAATAATTAATGCAGGTACGTGAAGTATATTATTACAGTTCATATTGTTAGTTATGTTCATGAAGATCAGACTATGTTTAATTATTGACATTTTGCAGATCTTTTGTTGATTTATTATAAAAGTATTTACGGAACTGTGTAACTGAGTAACTGATCTAAGATTATATCATTTTAAAATTGAATATTTTAAATTGTTAATCATATTTGTACGCCTCATGGCAAAATATAAAGAAGCTACTTAATATTTAAACACCTAACGCACTTTGTAACCTATGTTTACAAATAAAAATTCTGTTTCTGCATCTGAAGAAATACTCTAATTTGGTAAGTGTTCTAATTACAAAGCCCTAGCCCGTATTAGTAGAATTCACCGAAAACAATGAATGTAAATTCAAAGGATTGTTTCCGATTAGACAGATTTTTGTTTCGACATTTAAAGGGGGACTTGAATCTGCGGGGCGAGTGCATAGTATTTCGTCGCCTGCGACAGCTTGATATAGCTAATGATCTACCATGTGCAGTTTCGTCTATTCAACCCTGATCTGGGAATCTTGTCACATGCGTTACGTGTGGTTAACAGTAATCTTGTGCCAAAACAATCTAGCCTTATTGCCTCATCATCATCATCATTTCAGCCGAAAGCCGTCCACTGCTGGACATAGGTCTCCCCCAGGCTTCGCTACATTGATCGATCCCGTGCGTTTCGCATCCAACGGATGTGCGCAACCTTAACCAGATCATCGGTCCACCTAGTGGGAGGCCTTCCAACGCATCGTCTTCCAGTTCGCGGTCGCCATTCCAGAACTTTTCGGTTCCATCGGCCATCCATTCTGCGAGCAATGTGCTCTGCCCACTGCTACTTAAGTTTCCTTCTTCCCTCTTCTGTAACGAAATATTTTTTTATCTACACTCACAACATAATGTTCCAAATATGAATTAAAAAAATATTGTATAAACACTTTCTTTTTTTGTGGATACGTAAAATTTAAAAAAGAACCACAGTGCAACATTTTCCATCGATTTTCAACAACTGCATCATAAAATAACTTTTAAATTTTGATGGCTCTCTTTTCATTTTTAAATTATTGGCGCGTATGGGCTCATTGACTTAATGTTGAAAATTAGTGTCATTGTCTATGGATGCGCACGCTGCGCAGTCATGCGCAATGAGAATCAAAATTTCCCGCCATACCATATACTTTTTTCCGTTTCTACGTTTGTTTTATTTCAACTGGTATAAGTGAAGATAAAATAGTGTATGCAACACACAAAACACTTGTGAGTATTTAGAAAACTCTTGTATGATACTATTATCAAGATAAACCCACATTCGTGTTTTAATAAACACTATTATATTATGACCGTTACATAAACTACTATTGTATAATGACACAAAAAACATACACAAAAAACACTGATACTGAAGCGGGGAGGAGGGTGATCTTTAATTTTCGCAATAGGGGGACGTTAGGAAAAGTTAGGAAAAGTTTGGGAGCTCATGCTCATGGATGGAGTGAATTTTACTGCAGGTCCCTATGAAAGAGTTATTTACGTCACTTTATTTTGTTTTAGAATACAAATACATCGCAAATAAATAAAAGAAAACAAAAAGGTAAAAAACATTATTAAAAAATGCATAAAACCTGAGCTGGCAGTCACAGAAAGGCCAACGCCCTTAGCTCACACGATGTAACAACGGGATCAAGTAGCTCACGTAGATCCTAGCGCTTTGTTCATATCCTGAAGCCGTTTATTGGTTTTTATCGAATGGTATCTACAGACAAGGAAACGGACAATCATAATCATGAAATGATAGGGTCTGAGAATACCACTGAAAGGGACAATCCAAAGGCAAATTAGGAAAAGATAACAATACAATCTAGTTTGCATCATATAGCCCTTAGCTGGTCACCAGTCTATTTGAAACGAAAAGTCGGACTTAGCCCAGGGAAAAAGGCTTCATGGAGCAGACCTGTCTGACCATCTGCCACGTCATTTCACTTTAGCAATATTTCACTGTATCTTTTAACAACCGAAATCTTGACGCTACCGACATGATTGTACACCAGAAGACGGAATTTTCACATCCATTTTTTACTAATTGGAATTTTAAAATGTTGTAAGTGGCCAGTGAAACATCAACAACACTACACCTGTCCATCTGTGTTGCCTAACGAATTGCCGTTAAATAGGA
Source organism: Anorthoa munda (assembly GCA_945859665.1). Lineage (NCBI taxonomy): Eukaryota > Metazoa > Arthropoda > Insecta > Lepidoptera > Noctuidae > Anorthoa > Anorthoa munda. Next base: position 51,672,151 of record OX243893.1, on the reverse strand, counting down.
CTGGCAGAGACTCCCTCAGAAGACAATAGATAAATTCTTCTTAACATGTCTGCACTTCACGCAGGTGAACACTTAAATAAATAAAGGCACATGAAGAAAATAGCTACTCGAAGATTTGGATATTTTTTTTATTGCATTACGATTTTTTACTAACTCTTCTTGGTAACCTGTAAAAACCAACAATGTGCACTGCCATAAAATTATGCTTATCACAAAAAATTGTGGTAATTGCGATATAATTTTTATTTCAAAAGATGCAATTTAAAATAGAATAATGTCTTCTGAAATCGTACCGAATAAAAAAAATATCGACCTTTACATTTGTTCCGCTAATATTGCCGGTGTGTGTATAATGTTTGACCCAGTATTCAGCTACAGTTACACCGTTCGCTGCCGCAGCCATAAGGTCATAAGGAGGCAGGGAATGATCTGCGGAGAGATGCCGCACAAACAATGAAGATCGGTTCCATCCGAGAACCCCAAGCTATGCATGTTGTCCTTGTTGCGGTCGACTTGAGTGCAGAGTCTAAGTAATTTGATGTTCCAGATAGTAGTAAGTATTACGACCTTCACTAGTAATACATTTAGAGGGACTACTTGCAATTTTTTTTTTATTCATAAATTGTAACAAATGTGTAATAAATATCTATGGAGTGTACACAACTCGTACGGTACCCGAATTAAAGTTGAAAAATTTATAAGTCTGTAAAATCAAGTGAGATTTATTTTCCGTGGTGTCGTGCGCAGGTTTAAAGTGTTAATGTGAAGCAGTCCGGTCGTGTAGTAATTAGGAGGTGAGTACGCGTCGCATCGGCTGCGGCGGCGCGACGGTCGATAGCTGGAGCGACAGGCGGTGCCGGCCCGGGTCACGCCTGCCGCGATCGATAGTGGCGCGGCGGGCGGCGGGAGCAGTCGAGCGCCACGCTCCACGCGCCGCGCAACCGGACACGGAGCAACTCGGCAGTAGTCCGCCGCGTGACACGGCGAGCGAGCGAGCGCGGCCACGCCACCCACGCGCCAGGCCCCATGCGACTCTCGGCCGCGTCATGAGCGGCGCCCGCCCCCGCTCCGCGCCGCTACTGCTGGCGCTCGCGGCCGCCTTCCTACCGCAAGCCAACCATGTCGCGTGAGTACCATCAGCATCCAAGGCACCCCTCACTATTTACCAACTGAATGTGTCCTTCGATATAAGGTTTATTACAGTTCACTTTATCGAAACGATGGGATGATCGTAAATTTCGGCGGGCATTAAACTAGATGCATTATATTTTTGTTGTTCGGCTACAATAAATACTTGCTAAATCATTAAAAAATTTCTATTTTAAGTATCTGCACGTAAAAATAATAAAAAAATGTAAGAGGAAGTTCAATTTAATAATTAGGTATTTAATCGTTTTAATTGATAAAACTATTAAAAAATTTCAATAAAGGTATTTCAATTTTAATATTTTACAAATGAAATGAATTAACCACTTTATAATATTTGAAGGTGTGACAGTTCGTCTAACTGTACATTCGACGGACTGGTAAAAACTGGTACCTACTTATCTGCAGTAACGGGACAACATTTTAAAAAAGCTTAATTTTACTTACTTTTATAAAAAAATAATGATAAGAAATGAATAACCGCAAAAAAATATTGTTTCATAAAGGAGCGGATAAATCGATAATTTCATGAATATAAGCAGACTCTGGCAGGTATTTTTACGATGACACTAACCATTGTTTTTGGTTTCCTTCCCTTAAAAGATAGATACCAAAATGGCAAAAACAATATGCGAAAACAATAATTTTGAGTAAATATATTGATAAAATATAAATAAATGCAGAGGCATATTTTTTTTTCCTGTTCATTGACAATATCATACAATGTATGTACAATGGTCATAAACTAAAGCGGGAAAATCTTAAATTAATTTAAAGAATATGTCGGTATGTCCCTACTAGACGTGTGTAGTGTGTACCCCACTTTTTTCCTTCGCTGCGTAATTATGTAAATGTGGTGAAAACCTCCGCAATCATGCGCCAAATCTTCATAGGACGTATACACGTGGAACACAACTATTTGAGGCGCAAGTCGAGCTTTTGCTATTATAATAATTAGTTCCATAACAGTATGTTGGGACCGAATGACGTCACGGGCCACTTGGTCTTTATAATTCGCCATTATGTGTGAGTACAAAGCCTTGTCACACAAGGACAAAAGTGCTAATGACCTAAGATCCCACTGCATAAATCTGCAGGTATATTTGTTTGTTGATCAAACTTAATTTTCACGAATGATACTTAATAGTAGAATAGATTGCTGTGGGTATGCCTGGAAATATAATTCATAAAATATAAAAATATAATTTTTAATAAGCTGAAGATTTTTGTAGTAGGCTCTCATACTATAAATAGAAACGGCAAAGGACGTGAATTGGCGAATTGATTTATATAATTTCCTTCTTTCTTCTTAAAGTAAATGAGACACGAATCAGTGGGCTTCGTGCGAGTTTTCACTCGTGCTCGATCGCGTTAACGTAAACGTTCCTTAATGTCAATTTGTATACAAAAAAGAGGTTTTCTCCTACTGTCACCAGACGGCGCTTAACCAGTTTCAATACAAATTTACGTTTACATTAGCGAGTAAAAATTCGGCAAAAGCCACTGGCAGAAGCAAGTTTTAATATAATTGTGAATTATAAAAAAAGAACATTATATCAAAACACTAGTTTCTGCCAGCGATTTCATCTGCGTGAATGTCGAAAATTATTCCAAGGGAACAAATTCCCGGGATAAAGTATACTATGTGTTATACCAGACCATAATTTTTCTCTGTGCCTAATTTCATCCAGATCCGTCCAGCCATTTGAGCGTGAAGAAGTAACAAACATACAAACACACACACACACACTCACAAACTTTCGTCTTTATAATATTATAGTGTGATAAGTGTAATCACGCCTGTGTTCACAGAAGAATTAGGCAGATGTTTAGAAGTACACCCACATTTCGACTTGTCAAAACTGGCGCAAATCCAAACTTCGGGCGGAAAATCCAATAACGTTTGCATGACCCGGGAATCGAACTCTGCACCCTATCATAAGACCAACGAGAACGACTAATTTAACTACATGATCACCAGCGGACCTGGGGTCTGAAACATAGGCACGTCTTGTACCTTGGCGAACTTTAATATAAAAGTTTATAAAACCTACTTACTGCGATCATCAAAATAACAACAAAAAAAAAATTCATTTGGTTAACATCTAATTAAAATCTTATGAAAAATTTCACCGCAGCACCTTTTTCTAACTAATTAAAATTGTCTCTATTATTTACTTGCCACGTTCAAGCGATATGATTAACCAATTTACGAAATAAATATCAGTTTATATTTATCTACCACATCATCGCTTACCACCAGGTGAGATAGTGGTCAAACGTGCCGACGTTTGACCCCGATTTTGATGAAAACAAACCTTGCATCATTAGATTTCTGAAAAATCAACATTCCTAGCCAGGATTCGAGTCCGTTGATTTTGGAAAAAAATACTACTCTCTCTTAGCTATTATTTTGATACTGCAAACAGACACTGACAAACTGACATATCAACGCACAGCCGAAACTTCTGGGACTAGAAACATGAAATTTGCACAAGTAAATAAAATAATAATAAATAATTTTAGTAGATTCTTCATTACTTCATTCAGTCTTCGTCACTCGTATCAAAGTTTTGGGGTGAGAGTTACATAAACTTCAGCTTCCAGCACATCATCATCAACTTCTAAATACGAAATTATGTCATTTACCGTAAACCTAAAACAAAAAATGCAATAATAACCCTAATGTATTCGTACATTTACTCAATGGTAACAAAGTAATATGTGCCCAATGTTTGAAAAATGGAACGGTTGCAAAAAACATGTCATATACACTAAATTCTCAATATGTTTATTCATTTTACTATTAGCTATTATAAATAACAGTAAATTCAAATATAATTGCAAGAAAATACGTAATGTTACTATTAACATAAACAATTTTCTTTTACTCACAACAAACCAAAATTGAAAATCAAAATATGCACGCTATGCACTTTGTTGCACCCGATTTTAATAGACAACTGGTTCAGTGTTACCCCTACCCAAAACAATAATAATGATTTGCAAATATTTCCCTAAAAAAAAATTTCAATGTTGCCGTTCCAAAAATGGATCACTGGGCAGATACCTACGGGTAACGTAAAAAGTGCTTTCAAATGAAAGGTACTAAATGTATCACTTGTTAATACACACCCAATGAGCCCAAACACGATGGTGCTAGCTTGTCTGGTTAAGAGGTTTCTATGGCCACCTTCCGGCTCCATCATGAAACCACCTTAATAGTGCTATATATTTATTTTCTTTTAAGTTATATAATTACGCCAAGTTTCAACTTAATTGGCTGCCAGAAAGTGCTTGGAAACCAGATTACTAGTTGCCGGACACACACGAAAGCAAGGTAACATAAAGCTTGTTATAACAAAGCTAGCCCACTGAAAGTTTTATCGTTATATCATTGTTTACTTAATGGCAACTATACAAAATTATACAAGCCTGGACAAGCTTAAAGGTAATCGAAAAACGATTAACTGTTTATAAGACTTAAATATTAAGGGTTATGTAACTTGTACGGCCATTAAACAAAAAGCTAACTTCGAATGACACCTTGCCCTGGACAGCATATCGGTATCTAATCAGACCACTCTCCAATATACCAAAGGGCACAGTGTGTCCCTAGGCAACGACACCGCTGACAAACTGAAAAACCCACTCCTCTCCTTACTATTTTCATAGTTTCGGTATCAATTTGTGAAAAATCAACAGTACTACAAAACCACAAATGGTCGCAGACCAAAAACTGTGATGTAGAGAGGATTACGGAGTCAAGAGTCGTGCTCAGCCTAAGAATAGAAGAGGGACTTCCTTTTCGGCACTTAGACTCCCATTTGGTCCGTTGTGCGTGGGGTTTCCGGCTAAAGTAGCCAGCCTAGCTCCGTCCAAAATCACAGAAGCTTCCTGGGGGCTTCACAGGCTTTGCGGAGCGACCTCACCGTTACGAGGATTTCTTCACGTTGGGAAACCACGGCCTCGCAGTCCAGGATAACGTGGGCAGCTGATACCTCGGCGTTAAAACAGCCCCTGCAAAGTGGGCTGTCTGTGGCGCCTATGTTAAAAAGATGTTTGTTAAGAGGGCTATGACCCTTAATTGTCCCTATGATTATTCTGAGGTTATTTCTACTTAGGCTAAGAAGTTTATTGGTTAATCGCGGGTTTACATTCGGTAAGACCATTCTTGACTGTCTACAGTCTGTAGCCCGTGACCATCTGTTGTTATGCAGTTCGGTTGATCTTTGGCGGATCTATGTACGAATTTGTGAGAAAGGCAGGGGGAGAAGTGGGTACGGGCCTCGCACTATCATCTCAAAACCTCTCCTTGCAAGTTCATCTGCGGCATCATTGCCTAAAGACCCACTATGTCCCTTAATCCACTGTAGGGTGATTCGATTGGAAGTCGATATACTCTCCAGGGCAAGGTGGCATTCAAAGATTATTTTGCTGTTTGGTTTGTTTGTTTTCTAGGGCTTTAAGCACTGCCAGACTATCGGATAGAAATCTAATTCCAAAGTTATGGATACCTAAGCGCTTTACAGCAGTAGCAGCTTGTGTTAGGTTGACACATTCGCATTGAACGACTGAACTGTGTGTGCCTAGCGGTAAGTGAAAGTTAATGTTGAGGTCAAGGGAATGTACACCAGCATCTGAACGGTTGTTTTTTTTTTAGCCACCTGTGTAAATGCGTACTTCATTAGCACCAGACTGATCTCTATATTCCTCTACAGTTTGTATGCTATAGTTTTTGTTAAACATAGGTTGATTTGGTGTTCTATCACACGGGCCGGCGATGAGGGGTTGGTACCGAATCGCCTGGTGTGGGCTGGTGACATTCTTTCCCAAAATATGCCCAGATGCAACAGCCTAATGGCAGCTAGTGCTGCCTTCTGCTGTATGTATAGGTCAAGAGGAGTTAATTGTAGGGCTATCTCCATGGCTGTTGTCGGGGTGGTCCTCATATAGCCGGTGATAGCTGAACAGGCCAGTCTCTGGAATCTTTGGAGTCTGGCAATAGTGGTTGACAGTTCCGTCCTTGTCCACCAAACCAGAGCGCCATAAGCCAACATTGGCCTAATCACCGCTGTGTATAGCCACAGCGTGATCTTCGGAGAGAGCACCCATTTTTTACCTAACATTTTTTTACATTGGTAAAGTGCGATTGTGCTTTTGTTAAGTTTGTAGTCAAGATGCTTGTTTCATAGCAGTTTGCTATCAAGAATCACCCCCAAATACTTGACCTCGTCTTTAAGAGTTAGTTCTGTATTGAAGAGTTTAGGTAGTCTATGGGGTCCAAGGACTCTTTTGTTAGTAAATATTATTAGTTCCGTTTTCGAGGGGTTAACCGTTAGTTCATGCTTAGTGCACCAACCTTCGATTAATTCACAACTAAGTTCCACAGTAGTGGTGACAGCACCCCACCTTGTGGGCAACCCCTACTCACGATACCGCGTGTGGTGGTGTTCACAGTGAATTGAATAGCGCGGTGTTTTAACATTTTATTTATCCACTCTATAAGCGTTGGTGCAACACCGTGCGTGGCGAGTGCCTGCTCGATGCTGGTGAAGCTTGTTTTGTTGAAGGTACCTTCTATATCAATGAAAGCGCCAAGGGTTGGGTTTTTGGTTTTGAGAGCATTTCCTATGTGTGAGACTACGCTGTGGAGTGCCGATTCGGTTGATTTGCCTGCGCAGTATGCGTATTGATTAGGGTGTAGAGGAAACAGTTCCGAAATTTGGTTTCTGATCTTCTTGTCCCCTAATCTCTCCAGCGTTTTCAAGAATAACGAGGTGAGGCTTATGGGCACAAAATATTTGGGCTGGGTGTAGTCGCCCCTACCCGGTTTCGAAATGAAAATGATTTTTACTTCGCGCCAGTTCAAAGGGATGTAGCGGTGCGCTAGACAGGCTCGAAAGATCTTGACGAGGTACTCCACCAGAAAGTCTCCGCTCCACCTAAGCAGAGCTGGAAAGATACCGTCTAACCCCGCTGCCTTGAAAGGTAAGAAGGTGTTGATTGCCCATGTTAATTTATCTTTGTCGATAACTTCTGAAGCATCTTCCCAGTCTAAGCTACTTGTGTCTCTTTCCCTATGTGGTTCCCAATATTTCTGGGTAGCAATCTGGCAACCTGGGAAGTGGGTGGTCACAAGCAGCTCGCTGTTTCCGCGTCGTTTGTTGTGTATGTGTTATCTGTTTTTTTCAGGCATCCTATTGAGTGTTCTGTCTCTTGAGCAAGACAGGTTTTGACCCTAATTGCCTGGTTGTTGTTTTCAATGTTCAAAAACGCCTCCAACTAGTCTTACCTCTGAGGCGTATGAGTTTTTTATAGTTTCTACGGATAAAAGTGTAGCGGTTCCAGTCTTCTGGCAACCGTGTGTTCCTAGCTCTATTGAACAGCCTTCTCAGCCTGTGACGGTGTCTTTCTAATTCTGGACACCACCAGGACTGCCTAACTCCCTGCCTAGGTATGGTGAGGGGGCAAGTCTGTTCATAGCTGGATAAAAGGCTGGATGTGATGTTGTTTACAAGTTCGTCTAATTTGGTTGCAGCTATTTCAGCCGGTAAAGAGGGTAATTTTCCTAACTCGGCTTTGACAAGCCTAAAGAACTTAGACTGGTCTGTGTTTCGAGGGAACCTTCTTGGCTGTGGTTTAGGAAGTTTAAGGTTGATGGTGTACCGGATCCATCTGTGGTCTGAGCATGATATCTCGTTCGAGACCTGCCAGTCCTGGATGGAGTTAGCTATGCCTATGGAGTGCCGTATGGTGCCGGCCGTAAAGAATTCCACCATCCCATGTCTTTCCGTGGGTGTCGTAAGAGGCGACTAAGGGACAAACCAGAGAATGGGCAGCAGCGTTCTCTGTGCTTCTATAACAACCATACTGCGATCGCCAACCCGCCTGCCAAGCGTGGCGATTATGGCAAAACCCCCCCCATGAATAGCACAAATAAAAAATGGCCCCTATTGCCCGGCAGCCTGCCTACCCTCGACTACGGTAGCGGTCGAGGTTACGGCATGGCAAGGGGTGCCAAGAATCTCCGGACGGGATCCGGCTACCCCAACGAACACCGACGACTGGACCTGGCAACATACAACACGCGCACACTTCGGACCGACGAAAAGATCACCGAACTCGAAGAGGAATTGAGCAGGTTGCGATGGAGTATTATAGGGTTATCTGAAGTCCGAAGAGAGGGGGAGGACTCGATAATCCTCAAATCCGGCAACCTGCTCTATTTCCGAGAGGGTGACCGGCAGTCCCAGGGTGGTGTCGGGTTTATCGTCCACAAGTCCCTTGTGAACAATGTGGTGAAGATCGAGAGTGTGTCGACCAGGGTGGCGTACCTGATACTCAGAATATCCGCAAGATATTCGCTGAAGGTCATACAGGTCTACGCCCCAACCTCGGCACACCCCGACGACGAGGTAGAGATCATGTATGAGGATATCTCCAGAGCCATGCATGGTTTCAAAACTCACTTCACCGTTGTCATGGGGGACTTCAACGCGAAACTGGGCAAACGAGACGAGGATGAGCTGCAAGTGGGGCAATTTGGAGTTGGACGTCGGAACCACCGGGGTCACCTACTGGCCAGTTTTATGGAGAAGGAGGGCCTCTATATGATGAACTCCTTCTTCAAAAAGCGTGAACATAGGAAGTGGACCTGGCAGAGCCCCGATGGTGCAACAAAAAATGAGATCGACTTCATCATGTCAACCAGGAAGCAAATGTTCAATGATGTCTCTGTGATCAATTCGGTAAAAACCGGGAGCGATCACTGCATGGTAAGAGGCACATTGAACATTAATATTAAGCTTGAAAGGTCTCGACTGATGAAGTCCACGCTCCGTCCAGCACAGATTCAGGTCCAAAACCCCGAGAGCTTTCAGCTCGAACTCCAGAATCGTTTCGAGTGCCTAGGGAGCTCAGTGGACGAATACAATGACGGGTTCGTGGAAGCTGTCCATACGGTCGGGTCTAAGTTTTTCAAGACCCGTCGTACAGATAGAAACAAAAAGCTCTCTGATCCTACCCTCAAGCTTATGAAGGAGAAGCGTGAGATGATCCTGCAGTCTTCAGATGAGGCGTGCAAATATCGGCAGCTCAATAGACAGATCTCTAAATCCTTGAAAAGAGACCTCCGCCGCTTTAACACCGAGCATATTAAAGACGCGATTGAGCGAAATAAAGGCTCCAAGGGATTATTATTTGCAAGGGATCTGGCTATTGGGCAGAGCCAGCTCACGAGACTGAAGACCGACGATGGCAGGATAGTATCCGCCAAACCGGAGCTTCTGAGGGAGATCGAGACATTCTATGGGCAGCTGTACACATCAATCAGCAAGCCCGTTGCGAGTCTAGCAAACGACTCAAGAGCTAGATTGACCCGACACTATACCGAAGATATCCCGGACGTCAGCCTGTACGAGATTAGGATGGCTCTGAAACAGCTTAAAAACAACAAGGCGCCGGGTGATGACGGAATCACGGCTGAACTCCTGAAGGCGGGTGGAAAACCGGTCCTAAAGGCCCTTCAGAAGCTGTTTGATACCGTCATACTCGAGGGCAAAACGCCACAGGCATGGTGCAGGGGTGTGGTGGTACTCTTCTTCAAGAAGGGAGACAATGCCCGACTGAAGAACTATAGGCCCATCTCACTTCTTAGTCATGTCTACAAGTTGTTTTCGAGAGTCATCACGAATCGTCTCGCGCGCAGGTTTGACGATTTCCAGCCTCCCGAACAAGCCGGATTCCGAAAAGGCTTTAGCACCGTAGACCACATACATACGCTGCGGCAGGTCATACAGAAGACCGAAGAGTATAACCTGCCTCTCTGTTTAGCGTTTGTGGACTACGAGAAAGCCTTCGATTCGATCGAGACTTGGGCAGTACTGCAATCTCTCCAGCGGTGCCAGATCGACTACCGGTACATTGAGGTGTTGAAGTGTTTGTACAAAAACGCCACCATGTCAGTCCGTCTTCAGGATCAGACCTCGAAACCAATCCTTCTCCAGCGCGGCGTGAGACAGGGAACGTCATTTCTCCGAAACTGTTCACTGCTGCGCTGGAGGATGTCTTCAAGGTTCTGGATTGGAAGTCGCTTGGCATCAACGTTAATGGCGAGTACATCACTCACCTTCGGTTTGCCGACGACATAGTGGTCATGGCTGAGACCATGGAGAGCCTCAGTACAATGCTCGATGACCTCAATAGAGCTTCCGAAAGAGTGGGTCTTAAAATGAACATGGACAAAACCAAGGTCATGATGAATGCCCATGTAACACCCACTCCTATCAAGATCGGAGACTGTTTACTTGAAGTTGTAGATGATTATGTCTACCTGGGACAAACGATCCAGTTGGGTAGATCCAACTTCGAGAAAGAGGTCAACCGTCGAATCCGACTCGGCTGGGCAGCGTTCGGGAAGTTGCGTGGTATCTTCTCGTCCAATTTACCGCAATGTCTCAAGACAAAAGTCTATGACCAGTGTGTGTTGCCAGTGATCACCTATGGGACCGAGACGTGGTCGCTCACAATGGGCCTTATCAGAAAGCTTAAAGTCACCCAAAGGGCAATGGAGAGGGCTATGCTCGGAATTTCCTTGCGTGATCACGTCAGAAATGATGATATCCGCAGGAGAACCAAAGTTACCGACATAGCCCGAAGAATTGCCAAACTTAAGTGGCAGTGGGCAGGGCACATTGCTCGCAGAACGGATGGCCGTTGGGGCCGAAAAGTTCTGGAATGGCGACCGCGAACCGGAAGACGATATGTTGGAAGGCCTCCCACTAGGTGGACCGATGACCTGGTTAAGGTTGCGGGAAGGCGCTGGATGCGAGACGCACGGGATCGGTCAATGTGGCGACGCCTGGGGAGGCCTATGTCCAGCAGTGGACGTCTTTCGGCTGAAATGATGATGATGATGATGATGGTTGCTATTGTTAGGTCTATTATTGTTTGTGATCTTGCGTTGACGAAGGTAGGTTCTGAGCCTTTGTTAAGTAAATCAACATTATACATAAGAATAAAGTCAAGCATTTCCTCACCTCGATACTTGGTTTTGACATTATCAAGCGTGATGATGCATGATCAGAGCGTGTGATGCGCATTGGAGTCTGTCGCAATGATTAGCTTCAGTTTCTCCTTTTCACAGTACTCCACCAGTGAGGCGAGCCCAGGCAGAGGCACGTCCACGTCACCTGGCAGGAATGCCAAGGCTAGTACTATGTCTGCAAGTTGTTGGTCTGTTCTGGAAAGCCTCGTTGCTGTAAGGTCTCTTGAACAAAATTCGTTAATTATTAGGTTAGGTAAATGTTTCGGAACAAATATGCAAGTTCTTGGGTTACTTACGGAGGTGTCAAGCAGCAAATAAACTAGTTTTCTTTCTTTTCTTTCTTTCTTTCAACTTACCCTTGATGTTCGCGTGACCGCATATTCTGCCGGCCCTAATCCACGGCTCTTGAATAAGGGCGATGGTCTTTTGCTGTTGGTTTTCCAGCACTCTGCGCAGAGTGGCCGACGCAGTTTGGCTGTGCTAGAGATTAGTCTGTAGGATCCTACATAGCCCGCAAAGGAGAAGAACAGAGGCTGCCGTCATTCTCCTCCCTCTCCTCCCCCGCTGGAAAGCAGTCCTCGTCCGATGTTAACCCGGGTGAGAGGGGATCCTGTGTTGTATCTAAGGTTTCCTCCACCTCCGTTATCGCCATGGTAGTCGCCTTCTCCACCAGATCCTCAACGCCCTCCATCGCAGGAGGCGACAAGGAGCGCGTATGTATGGCTGTGTCGAGCATCAGTTCTGGCGCGACGGGGGCTTCAGTGGTTGATGGCGCTGTGCCAACCACACTGGGAACACGGAGAGTGTTCCAGGAAGCGGATGTAGATGTTCCCCATAATGTAGTAGACCGGCACACGGAAGAAAAGACAAGTTCCCAGGGGTTCCTGCCTGACCCTTTCGTGTGTCAGGGTCCATGTGTTGATCTTGAGGTTGGCGTTCTGTTTGACAGGAGCTTTACTAGTGCTGGAGTGTCTTCTGCGTTTTCTGGCACGTACAGCATGCACAGCGTCTTTTTGGGTATCTACGCCTGAGGTCGAACGGTTAATTTGGTCCCCGGTAACGGGGACGTCATGTTAGTTGTGATCCTCTTTAGTCAGGCCAGCGTGAAGTTGTCCTCGCACCAGGTTTTGAGTACGCCTTCTGCAAATTGGGCTTTTCCTCGAAAGTGGATCGTGGTGTTCGATGTTGGGTTTGTTGGGTCGGGGTCCGCGATAAGCAATGCCCGCAGTTGATTTTCAATATTGAGCCGGATACCCTCTGCCTGCTCTTGCGTCATGTCCTGGAAAGGCTCGGTCATGATGGCGACGCACAACTCGTTGCTCTTGTACGCCGTGACAGCCTCGGCGTAGGTTACCAAGGACCCGTCCACCATGGGGGAGCAAGCAGTCTTGCTCTTCTTGCCTACCCCCGTTGGTGTGACGGAATCCTCAGGTCGCGAACGCTTCTGTGCCCGGGCATCAGGTACTCCACCGGTTTTTGCAAGTTTTTGCCCTCCTCTCGACTTTCTGCCGCGTTTGCGCTTGACCACCGTGGCACCCGCACCTGCTGACGTCCCGGTTGTTTTCGGGACTACCGCAGGGCAGTGACCGGAGCCCGCTGGTTGCCCGCGTGCCCCGGTGTCCGCCACGACGTCTTGCTGCCCGGCTTCGACGATTATAGACAGACGCCTTTTAGAAGACGTCTTACGGGTGATGGTTTGCCATGTTGTGTTAGGTGTTGGTGTGCCTGTCAGTGGGGCCTCGGCCAGACTCGTCAGGTCTCTCTCAGAAGCCGCAGCCGTTGATGCAACCCGAGTCGTGGGCGCATCTTCGTCAGCAGGTTGAGTCGCCATGTTCAAGAACTGGCCTTGGTCCTGTGTTCAGGGTAGTGTTGGGAGGCGCATCCTTGGACGCAGATGGAGTTGGCGTTGCCTGGGACGCGGCCTGGTTTGGCGCGCTCCTGGCCGTTGCCTTCCTCATCGCAACCTTGGACGCAGCTGAATGTTTTTTATTCTTGTTAGTTTTATCTGAGGACGCAGCCTTAGGTGGTTGTCGCTTGGGCGCATCCTGAGACGCAGATGTTATGTTTGGCACATCAGAGGACGCGGCCTTATTTGTGTTGGTGTTAGTTGGCGCATCCGAGGACGCAGCCCGAATGTTATTTTTATGAAATTTTGTCTGTTTATCCATTTGTTGAGAATATAAGATTTCGCCGTCGGAGCTCTCCACCCGCCACGGAGCCCTCAAGTCGGGGACGTCACTCGCTCAACGAGTGACGCCAGAGCTACTCCTTCGGTATAGGACCAGTTTAGATAAAAATATCAAGAACCCGCACGCAACGGAGGGCCACGGAACTGCTAACGACACTAGACTATGTCGCAGCTCATCCCGCCACCCCACGCCACGCCGGCTCCCAACCCCCCCTAAACCGATCCTCGCATGACAACCCACTTATAGGATGCCTCAGCCGATTGATCGTGAGTAGCTACTCCACGACCTCCCGTGTGAAAGGAAATCCAGACTAAAGTGACGTGTTGTGTGCAGACCTGCTCCACTCAATCACCAGGATTCCTTCATCCCCCCGTACGGGTCCCCACGCACGGCACAAACACGCGGGAGGTCATCGCTGGTCGTGCTCAGCCTTTTAAACCGACTTAAAAAAAAGGAGGAGGTTCTCAATTTGTCGGATTCTTTTTTTTTATATATTTGTTAGCCGATTACTCAAAGATACCGATATGGAAAATTCTTCTTTAGTTTGAAAGGTAAACATAGGATCAGCTGGTCCCATAGTCATCAGCTTAGCATCTGATGATGGGACCCTATGGCAATCGACGGATATCCTCAAATATTATAGGCAAACATATAGCTATGTTGGTATTTTTATCAACATGGCAAGTATTTGCACTCGGCAAATATCATTTGGTGAAGTGGAACTGATGATGAAGACCACAGATGGAATTCCCTAATGATAACCTTTGTCACGAGTGTGGTACGGGTAATAGTTAAGCGAATATAATGAAGCAAATTCATATAAATAATGGGACTGATGAAAATGGTACCATCAAACTGAACTGATGATGAAACCGGAAGGTTGGCATTGGAACTCCGTTATAAAACAATGTATCCTAGTCGTGTTTGGGCTTATTGGAATTGTCATGAGATGTTCATGGTAATTTGAACTATCAAAACTGAAAAATAAAAAAATTAAACCGACTTCCAAAACAAAACGCAACACAGCGAAAAGTAATTTTGTCGAAAAACGAAAACAATAGGTAGACACCGACTTCGGAAAAGAAAGTAATTTTTTGCTTTCTAGTGTTTTGCTTTGGAAGTCGATTAATTTTTTTGTTTAAAGGTTTTTTTTAATTATCATCAGCTGCCAGTGAGTAGAGCGGCTGCCTGTCTCACCTCCACAACTAGGCCACTGTGTAGCCCGATACCTTTTGGTCTAAATAGATACTAAATACCTGTAACGAATGTTGAAGAGCTTGACCGAAGGTTTATTTGGTTTTTGAGGCACGGAGAGGTCTTAGTACACAAAGATGGTCACCCATCTATGGACCGATCGATACTGCAGCAAGCGCTGCTTAACCTTTATTGAATGAACCGTCTGGCTGTTACTTAGCTGGAACAGAGTTTATTAGCGACATTTTCGTTACATAAAGCCAAACTTAAACAAAAATATCAATGGTACCGCATGGTATATTGTTCAATCAATTAAATATTTTAGTCCTCATAATAATGCTTCACCAACTGCACATAAGGTGTTCTATCTAGTATGTATTTTTTCTTTTTGGTCGTGTCCTTTGTAGAAGAAAATAAAAATCAACGCCAACGAAGTCGCGAGCAAAGTGCTAGTATTTTTATAAATAAAGTTTGCTTAAAGGACAATGGGCAATTCTGCCCCACGCCCAATAGCGTTAATATAATTATATGTCGTTGGATAGATCTACTAAGGCGAGTACTGCCCATTCTAGTGACTTTTCTGTTTTGTGCCTGCACTCTTCCCTGGACCAGAAGCAGCTGAAGAATTCTAGCCTAGACTTTAGCCTGTACACGTTGCTTGATGACGAGTTCTTGGATAATGTGTATGTTTGTGCGGAACTCAGTTTAGGATACTCCAAAATTTTTCCTCCAATACCAAATTTCAAGCATTTTCCGCTAGCACCTGTCATTGGATAGATCTCTTCCAACGGATGGTTCTTCTAGAAAATCTCTTTCCAGTATGGTTTAACTTATGGCTATTAGGGTTATTAACTCGGAACAAACTGACAATAATTAGCAAAAATCGTTAAGAACCGACTATTGTTCTTTAACAGTTCTTTCTTTTTTTTAACTTGGGAACCGAATGAAGACTTTAACTTCGGTGTTTAATTAATCATCCAGTTAGGTCATTTACACCAAACGAACTGATTGTTGGAAAAAGTTGTTACATCACAAAGACACTTCAAGAAAAGTTCTTTCCAACCGTGAATAACTCATAAGCTACTGAGTGCTAGGAAAACCTTAACTTCGTTACTCAAAATTATTATTTTTACTATTATTGATGGGCTCGCATTTGATTACTGTCTCACCTGATGATAAGCGATGATGTGATCGACGGTGAGGTAGTTACCTATTTAGTTAATTAATACCGAACGAACTAATAATTTACTAAATTCGTGTAAGTACCAAATGCTCTCTTTAAGAGCTCTTTCCAATGGCATATTTTTTTTGGCTATTGAGCTTTAGGGCAGAACTCCATAGTTGGGTGCCCTGTCTCCTTTGTAGTCAAAAACACTTGTTCAGATTTAGCCGATTATTTTTTAGTAACATTTAAGCAAACTTTAGTTATTAGAAAAATAATTTAAAAATAAAATAATACAAACTTAGATTTGTTACTAGTAAGAAAAAAGTTCTCAAGTCCCATTTATATTTCCGTATAGTTTTTGCCTGTTACCGAAGATTTCACAATTTGACCCAGAAATAAATGAAAATTGTGTAATCCCTACTGCTTACTTACATAATAATATATATCGTACTCTTATTGCAAAATCCGATTATCCGTATTATTTAAGTAAGTTTTATTTTTAATATATATTGTTCGCTCACGTTTGTGCACTATCTCGCCTGATGGTAAGCGATGATGTGGACAGCGGTGAAGGCATGCTTGCCTAAAAGTAACCTTTTCACTCTTAACTTAAAGACCCTAGGTTGCAGCTATCAGGCAACAAAAACTCCGCCAGTGAATTCGACTCCTTAGCTGTACGCACAATTCATTGAGCATATCGTTGGGATTTTTACCATGTACCGATGGTGCATTGCCGAACTTCTTGTACTCCGATGATGTAAAGGGCTAGGTGGAATCAAATTGTGCAGTACCATCGCAGACTTCCCGAAATTTAACCGATAAAAACCGACAGGTTCGCAAACCCAGCGTTGATTTTCAAGGCGCTGGAGTTTTGAGTCGACAAGTGCATTGTTGCCGATAAGCCTCTTGGCCAATTTGTCAATCAACTCAAGTGCATCAAGCTGGTTGGATGCGTGGGTTAGAGCGCACCGCAGTTACGCTAGTTTCGATAGACAGAAATGGCAGGCGATTTTGAATCAAACGAACGGTGATTCACCTACATTTGTACAGCTAAATTCGGATATCCGAGAGTAGACCGCTGGCGACGTTGATGTAAAGAAAAGAGAGTTTTTGGCGAGTTCACTGTCTTCGCGACCTGCACGAGCGCTTTTGAATTGAGCTCGGTCCGCGTGCTTTCCTTTTGACTGGCCGACTACGATTCGACCTAGCACCAGCATGGAAGCAAAAGCTCTTGACGACGACACGATTTGAAGAAAGAAGGGACTTGCGAGGTAGCCGCGGGCCGAGGCAGTTATCTCTACGACGCCTTCTTCTCCGAGTGGGATCGGCCCTCTCAAGATCCTACTCGGCGGCCTCCTTCTGGACCATCACGGTCTTCTGTCTCTGCCAGCATAGCCTTCGGTCTTCAGTATAACCTGCCGCAGCGTATATATGTGGTCTACGGTGCTGAAGTCTTTTCGGAATCCGCCTTGTTTTGGAGGCTGGAATTGTCAAACCTGCGCGCAGGTCACTTCATATTGAAGCGATATGGGCCTGAATTCTTAAGCCTGGCATTATCACCCTTCTTACAAAAGAGTACAATCACACCCCTGCACCATGCCTGTGGCGTTTCCTCTCGAGTATTACAGAATCAAGCAGCTTCTGAAGGGTTTTAAGAACCGGTTTTCCACTTGCCTTCAGGAGTTCGGCCGTAATCCATCATCACCCGGGGCTTTCTGCTTCAGAGTCATCCTCATCTCGTACAGGCTGAGGTCTTCGGTATAGTGTCGGGTCAATCTAGCTCTTGGGTCGTTTGCTAGATTCACTATGGGTTTACTGGTTGACGTGTACAACCGCCCATAGAACCTCTCCATCTCCATCAGAAACTCGGTTTTGGCGGATACTATTCTGCCATCGTTGGTCTTCAGTTTCTTGGGCTGGCTCTGCGCAATAGGCAGGTCTCTTGCAAATACCTTGGAACTCTTATTCCGTTCAATCGCGTCTTTATTAATACGCTCGGTATTAAAGCGGCAGAGGTCGCTTTTCAAGGACTTGGAGATCTGTCTATTGATCCGGTACTTACTACAATGAATTTAAAGATTTGAAGGCATTGGGAGAGACGGTAATCATAAATAGAAATAGAAAGACGGATAGTTAAAAAGTGAACTCGCTCAATATTAAATGAATGAAGTACCTAAAAGGAGACATTACAAGATTTTTTACAATTATGATAATATGTCTAATGAGTTTTTGAATTACGACAACCCACCTTATCCAAGCCATGGTTATACACCCAGAAATAAGCGTAAGTAGCAAGAAGTTGTTGATGAAATACTTATGCAGCCATCTAGTTCAGAAGTTATCAGGAGTCAGAACCTCTCTTTACATTCATAGCAAAGAAGAAGAATCTAATTAATCTTTGCAATAAAAGTGTAATACCGGAAGAGTAATATGGGTGGTTCCAGTCTCTGGCTACTGAAGCTAAAAGTGTTGATCGATTGCCGCGAGTAATTTTAAAAATTTGGTAGTATTTCTTCATTCAGAAAAATCGACTAACTTAGTTCCTTACCAGATATATTCTACATTTTGTTTGAAAATTTATTAAGTTTTTTGTAGTTATTAACCTACTAAACACTTACTCGAATAGTTTTTTGTTTCTAAAAACTACTAGCGTTTAAAATTGACATTATTAAAATTAAATTATCGTGTCATTTAAGTTTCAAATACTTTTCGTATATCGCAAAAAGTGTTTGTGCGAATTTTAGTGTAGATAATCGGTTTTAGCATTACTATTTTGGAATTGTTTGAGATTTGATTAAAAATGAGCAGTGGCTGACTCTGCCGCCCCTCTTAATCCGCCAGTTTAAAAAAAACCCATTCAGAAATAGACAAAGTACGTGGTTGACTGGTTCAGGCAAGTTTAAATATGGGGATAAATATAATGACCACCTAAAATTACTTTGTGACCATAACCTCTATTACCTAAAATTGTACTATGAAACCCAAATTTAGTAAATTGATCACCAAATTTAGTAAATTGATCACCAAATTTAGTAAATTGATCACCAAATTTTAATAGCAAATTATTGCGCTATTTAATGTTGTAAAATAGGTTAGGTTAGGTTAGAACTGTGACCAACCGCGCGCGAGCCGAGCGAGCAAAGCGAGCGGTGCCGCGGCAGCGGCCGGCGAGCGCTACTTCCAAGTTGCTCCCAGAAATTTTATAATCTTTTTGGTCATTGGTTTAATTTTGGTGATCATTTACTACTTTTGGTGATCATTTACTACTTTTGGGTTAACAATGATTTATTTGGAGTCATTTTGCCTAAACAGGATAGCGAGATGTTAAAACTTTGGTTATAATTTTACAATAAGATGCGGGTTTAATTTTGGTGATCATTTACTATTTTTGTCTGTTATATGTTACTATATCTGGTGGTAAGTTAAACATAAGCCTTTAAATATTAAGAGAATCTATGCTGTACGACCGAGCTAAGTGAATTTAAAAACTTGATGCCTACAACATATTCCACATAATCTGACCAATAAAGCTACTAGCTCGTTATTTTGCAACTCTGTGTGTGGCTGATTGAAATTGACAATATTGTATAACAAACTGTCAATTTAACCTCGTGTTATCAACTAACTCTGAGTTAAGTTTTTCATGCAAGTGGGCCTAGGTGCAACGGACAATTTATTACAACTCTCGTTCCGCTTCAGCTGCTATGACAAAGTTTGCCCAGTTTGCCCACTTGCATCAAAATTTAATTGTAAATTTAATGTGATTCTTCAATAAAAGTAATTATGTTTAGTTTTACTATAACATAACTTTTCAACCATAAAGTGGGTTATCGTGCTATATCACTAATAAAAAAATATAAAGTACAATGTTTACGTCATTAAACTTTAATACTGGTAAAGTATTCAAATCAGATTTTTTGCCTCCACAAGTTGCTTTAACACGCAGAATTTGTATTTGCATACACGATCGAGTCCTCACGCGAAGGGTTACACGCGAACACGTATTTAACTGTCAGCCTTACTAACCTTAGGTATTAAACCAATTTTTTAAGTAACTCACATGATATGGCGTATTACAGTTAAAAGCTGTGCTTTATCACGCGCCTTCGTGACGGTTCGAAAGTGGTAACAAGTAACAACGCCACTAAAGAAATAAAAAGGACATTTCGGGTCCTTGACCCATTGGTATAACATTCCACTATTCGGTTAGTAGCTTTATGCTTATGACTACGTTGTATTCCGATAATAACCACAAAATGCAGAGATTTTTGGGAACAACGTGGTGCTGCCTGCACCCGATCGTTATAACTTCTTTTTAATAATCTTTTATTATTGATATGGTCACTCTTTATCACTATCTCATCTGATGGTAAGCGATAATGTGGTCGACATGAAGCACGCTTGCCTAGAAGAAACCTATTCACTCTTGACTTAAAGGTTGTAGCTACCAAGAAATACAGACTCCGGCAGGAATACACCTTTGCTGTACGCATAATAAAAAGATTCCCAAAATGTTCGGTGCATATGGGTAGGATGTCCACCGATGACGTGTCGCCATACATCTTGTAGTCCAATGAGGGAACGGGATAGCAGGAATGAGTTCATGCAAGGCCAACGCACACTCCCCGAAATGTAACCGATAAAATACTGACAGGCTGACAACTCGGCCGATTTTCAAGGCTCTGCAGCCTAGTCTTGACCAGTGTCTCATTGCTGATGAGCCTTTTGGCCCGTTTTTCGATCGACTTAAGTACATCCAGCTGGTATTTACAGATCCATCCCAGAGAATATGAGAGCAGTACTCCATGTATGATCGAACTTGCGCTTGATACAAGTTGAGCAACTGTTCTGGCGTGAAATACCGTCTCACCTTCACAAGGATCCCCAACTTTTAGGCAGCCAGCTAATCTTATTTTCTCAATGAATGAACCAACATTGATGGTCGATGTCAGCGTAACGCCAAGAAGCTCAAGATGATCCGTTATCGGCACGGTCACACGGTCCTTCGCAAAGAAGGAACCGGGTGGAATTGGCTCTTTTTAGCGGGAAAACGACACGCCTGAATCTTAGCAGCATTGAACCTGACCAGTTTGGCATCACACCATTCGGATATTGTCTTCAAGGACAGATTCAAGCGCACAACCATGGCCTCCCGCAGAGACCGGATCTGAAGCCCAGTAGCGCGCACGTTGGACTCGTATCTCTCAGCCACAGTGCTGTCGTCCGCATACTCAAAGGTTAAAGTGCAGCAAGAAGAATTTTGCTAAGAGTACCGACCCCTGAGGGACCCCGGCATTAATAACCAGTTGTTCAGACGAGCGGCCACCAATAAAAACTCGAATGGCCCGGTCCCTCAGGAACTCTGAAATCAAATCGCACAGACCACTGGGCAGACCGAATGAAGGCACCTTGCGGATAAGGCTTTAATGCCAGACCCTGTCAAAAGCCTTCGAGATGTCGAGGGAGACGGCAAGCGCCTTTCCGTGCCTCTCGATGCCCTCATTCCAGGTGTATATATATTACATAAGCTAAAAGATCCAAAGTTGGGCGATTTTGGCAGCAGCCATATTGGCGGTCACTGAGGATGTCCTTACCTTCTAGGTATGCCAGGAGCTTAGAGGTGAGTACCCTTCTATACTCTTGCAGAGGATGGACGTTATCGAAATGGGTCTATAGTTGGCCGGGTCAGCCAGTCTGGGGCAAGGTTGAACGTTAGATTGCTTGCAAGCATTCGGCACTTGTTCAGTCTCATACGAAAGGAACCACTAGCTTTTATCACGTCGAGGATGCGCAACACCCTACGCACGGCCTTATAATGGATTCATATGTCCGACATATTCGTCTAGCATCCCTCAGGAGTTGGAAGGGGCCGCACCTCACAAGAATCCAGACGTGAAGATACCGCAAAAAGAGAGGCAAACAAGTTTGCTTTCTCCTCAGCGGAGTGGGCCAGTGACACATCGTGTTTGAGCAGTGGCAGTAGTCAGGGACGGCAGAAGTTCGATCCAACCGATTTAGTCAGGGACCAAAACGCTTTAATACCAGCTGTGTGTGTAAACTTGCTTCATACACAGCTGGTGCCATAAGTGTGTATATTTTTCCACTTTTACTCTGGACACAGAACAAAATGTTGACCAAAAAGAGATTGTTGAACGAACGAAACTAAGCAAGACCTCTCTAATATGGTCATTAACCTGGGTAAATCAATATATATAATTATGAAACAGACTACGTGATATATACAGGGGCAAATCAAAGTAGGACTCCAAGCCTATCATTGTTGAGTTTGCGTTAGTATCAATGAAAGGAAAAGTAATTAATGGCGTCAAACACCTCTTCTGCCAAGAGAGAAAACAAATTAATCACTAAAACCCAAAAACTCCAGTGAAGCTTGTGTTGATATCGCTTAGCGGTTAGAGCACAAAGGCCCTTTTATCTTGTCAGGCAATTTAAAAACGCATCGTTTATATATTTATTTTTTGACTATATCAAAATAACTACTACAAACTCTGGTTATTTCTACACTTTCTAAAGCTATTAGAAATTCATCATTCGATATTGATATAAATGATGTACCATCGCACATTTATAAATTATATTATGTGTCTAAATCTTATACAGCAGTCCTTTCATAATGATTATATTTTTAATAAATTGTATTAATATTTATTAAAAATCGCCATCCTGAAATTTGGTAGTTCTCAAAATATTCGTAGTATCAGTTGTACCATTCTAGGATTCGAGCAAGTCATGTTAGCAAGATTAAAAATGTAATGCGGTATACTTGTGTTAATAGAATGTTGGCTATTGGGCAAGTCTAGTACTATACCACGGTTTTACATAACGGAGCTATTTTGTAAAATAACTAACGGTTTTGTAAAACACTTGATTCGGCAATTCGGCCGCCCAAAAAGCTTTGAAGTCTAAAGGCTTGAATATGTATTGGCTGCGGGTTAGAACAAGCCCGATGTACTGAATGATAGAGAAGCGCGGGAAAACGTCGGGCGGGCGAACGAAATGAAACCCTATTTCGGAAAATGCAAGAGTCAAGATGACCCGTTCAACGGGGTCGCGTATACCGCGCCGGTCGGGTAACGCCCTCATTCCGAGATACGGCAGCGTCTATTTTTAGACAGCTGTAAAAGGCGTCAAATCTCTTAAAAAATTAAACCCACTGCGTATGTTGGAGACGGTGTTCTTTGAGTATGGCGTTTGTAACTGCAACAAAGAATTTCACATTTATAAAGGCACCATTGAAATGCAAAGACGAAAAATAATTTGAGATACTTGAAGTCCTGAAATAAACTTACCTGATATATATATCTTATCTTAACTAAGTATAAAGAGGCTGGCCGAATATTGAGTGATTTTTCAGATTTGTAGGGTAATAATGGTACCACTGTTGTTATAAGGAGTAACGGAAATGAACTAGGTAGGGTTCTGCGCACAGCAATTTAAATCCTTGGAATTGTGCGCTGATCAGACTCGTGCTGTTTTATGAGATTGCGGAGGTAGCTCATGTACCGAATCCTATCGACGTTATTCATACCAATTTTGCATTTACCGTTGCCGCACTAAATTTAATTTAGTATTAAATGACATGTATTTATTTGTTTCAGGGGTGCCGGTGGGGGAGGGATGTTCGGCGATGTTAACATTTCTGCCATTTTGGATTCATTTAGTATAAGTTACGACAAAAGAGTAAGACCAAACTATGGAGGTTAGTATAAAATGATAATTTAAAAAAATCCTTGCTTGAAATCAGTAAATTAATGGATAACACAATCGTTACTTTTTAAGTCAGGTAGGAAGCGTTATAAGAGTCAAATGCAATCATATGACAAGAGCTATAAAAACATTGTACACTTAGTTGTAAACAAGCTACGAGTTGTTCAATAAACCGGTAAAATCTTGAAATCAAAGTTGTGTTGACCGAAAAACCAAAAAAAAATAAAAAGAAATAATAATACTTTTATTAAAAAAAAATTAAGTTATTTTTTTTGCTATAATTACAAAGTAATATCAAATTGAAAATACTTTTCCAGTACCGACAATACGCCGACTGTTTCCGAACAAACCCGAGCCCGTGTGACGTCACGATGTTAAAGTCTACTCATTGTAACACATAACTGATACAGTGTTTTGACTTTAAACCGACTTAATCTTGTTATTATCGTCAATATATTGATGAATATATTATGTACGAATACAAAAAAAAATCTCCCCTAAAAATGTGATTCGCACAAAAGCCTGGTACCTAGCAATCTGTACTAAAGTTTTGAGAAATGTACTATGTCTAACTAGATTCCAATTAGAATGTGTTTATTATGTTGTTATCTTGTTCTAATTTAGTATTAGATTCGTATGAGTTTATTAATTTTATCAAAAACACGGAGAAAAGTAAATTTGTAAGGGAATTTTCGAGCAAAGTTGACATTGTTGTATAATTATGTAAAATCTTATCTTAAACGACAGATATATAGGCGTAAAACTAATATTTCTGTTTGAATTGTGAAAATCGCTTGACGCATTTATGAGATATTTACTGAAGAATAGTAGTGTATTGTGAGTTATTATTTTTACGTTTTCGTACTATAAAAATTTCTACTTTTTGTAAATTAATGTTTAATATTATTAAGGGATATGTAAATCATTATTTAAATACCAAAACATTGAAGGATTTTATGCATAAATTAATAAAAATAAAGGCTTCACAGTTTCGGCTAATATTTAGTGTAGTCCAATGAATTTTTTTGATATCCAAAGTCGAAGTGTCGCGCCAATCGGGTTTGTTAACTTTTTATTTTACACCAATATCACCTACCCATATGTAAAAACGATCACATTAAGACAATTATGTTTCTAAATATACCTGGTTAACAACAATAACAAAAACCGGTCCGCTAACAATTAATAATCATTACGACTACTTTATTTATGCTCAAAACTTCCATATCGTTCATCAGCTAGGTAGTATATTATCGAAATTAGCCTTTATGAATCCTTTATCACATATGACTAAATATAATTTGATGTTATAAATAATAACTTTGCAATCATTTTCAGATATTTTTAATCAATTCACGTATGACACTTTACTATTATGAAATTTCTTGACCATTATGACGTCAACAACATGGCGACCAATCGTGATCCGCGATTGCAGTCACCCTTAAAAATTTTATCGTATTTCAATTGCTTCTATTAAATTGAAAAAATATATTTAAGAGTTATTTGCAACGACAATATAATTTATGATATGTAAAGTTATAAAATACATAAAAATATAGACATATTTTTTATTTCAGCAACACAATTCATAATAGGTAGGTAGGTACCCTACCACTTAAGTAAAAGAAAAACAACTTTGATTTCAACTGCAACCGGTACATTTGTCGATACAATAACGCAGAAACTCGTGCTAACGCCTCTGTAGAATGAAATAATTTGAAGATGCGTGACGTGCATTTGATGTTGAGTATTGTTTCTTGCTCTTTTATTTTAAATCTTAGAAGTCAAATAATAGAGCTGCTTTTGCTCTAAGAACATGGTTTCCAGACAGGTATTTGCGGTAGACCGCGGACTATCGCGGCTACTGGTTAGTTACAGTCAATGAATTTTTAGGAAAAGCAATATTTAATTATAGTACGGGAGATACCGTGGCATTTTTTTCTGGGAATTTTATACCGAATAAACCAACAAATAAGCGCAACACTGTTTCGTTTAATAATAATCAACAAATGAGCGTCATTCGCTGCACCCGTGGTGAAGCACGAAGTGATCTGAGTGTTTTTATACCACACCAAACTTCATGTAATATTTCTTAAGAACATTTTGAACTAAAATAAAATATTCAGCTGCATTGAAGCAGCAAGAATTATGAAATTCGTGCAGCAGAATTGTTTTGTTAGAGGCACATTTTCTTCTTCTTTGCCTATAGATCGGTCGTTCAAATCGCAGAAATTGCAGATGGTTCACTTTAAAATCATTTTTTCTTTTCCGTCTTTTAAATGCTGTAACTTTTTTCTTCAACGCTGCTGGAGCGACAGACGTTTAGAGTTGTTAAGTATTCGGTGAACACTACTAATGTTAATTTTCAGTCTGTATAAAATTCCTTTTTTAAACTGACTATATCTCCAGTACCATTAGTAAAGCACCAGCAAGCAACAGAAACTATTATAATATCGACAGTCATAATTTGTAACTAGAAGCTTTACAACGTCGTCACTGTCCCCAAGCTATTAAGTTTGCCAAAGGTTTGAGCGCGTTCCTCGTTCTATGTGGCTTGTTACAATGCTTAAGAATTAATAATTATTCTAACTAACCGGAGAGCTCATTACGGTTGCCCAGAAACACAGCTATTACTAAGGATAACTAACACTTGTTATGTGTTGTGTATTGTGTCGTTTTCAGGACCACCCGTGGAAGTGGGGGTTACCATGTACGTGCTCTCCATCAGCTCTCTGTCTGAAGTGAAAATGGTACCTTATTTTCAAAGCAATTTTAAAGACACAACGCATACATAGCAAGATTTTATCCCTTAGCATTATCACCAGCATTAACCGTTCATCGTAGCACCCGTGTCCACGGTTCGATTGCATTTTGATCGGTGTAGGCGCGACACACGGTCACGAGGTTACGAAAATCACGTGACGCGTGCAGCTAACAGGGCCGAGTGCACCGCGCTCGCACTCCACGTGCACCAGCAGTGACCACTTGACACCCGCAGCCACCCCGCGCCTCTCGCGTCTTCTTTTGTACCGTTTGCCCGGCGATGGGACACGTCACCGTCCTCTGGTTTGGTTTTCACGGCGCGAGGCGCGCGCGCGACTCACGATTGGGCTTGATTGCAGGTCCGCCAGTGGAGGTGGGCGTCACCATGTATGTGCTCTCTATCAGCTCCGTCTCCGAAGTGCTCATGGTACTCGCCACTGTCAGCTCACGCTTGACTCGGTCGCTTCGGCCGCGACCTGCGCCGCTGCGACCGAGCAGCCCCAGACACGAGGCTGCGAGCATGTCCGCGTTTGGTGGAGCAGATCGCCCTTTGTCCGCCCACTTGCTTTCTTATTATGTTACCAATTAAAATCGTTGATACTTGAGAAACAAAAGGACCATGCCCATTAGATATGCTTCTACCGTTACTAACAAAACATTAATATGATAATAAACCAAAAAAACGGCATTGTTAATAATACAGAATAAATCCAAAAAACACGAAATGTGATTAAAAAAATTTTAGTATGATTTTCTATAAGACAGGTTTTCGTCATTTTTATTTTTTATACTCATCCGTAATAATATTAATCGTAATATTAAGTCTTGGTCTGAAATAAATATTTCCTTTTATTTAACCATTTTGTTATCGTTATTGCACCTACCACTATTTGTCGCCGCATTACCCAAAGGTTGACTGGTAAATAGGCCTAAGGTATTATGTACACCTCTGTACGTGTGCATAAAGTATTAAATAAAATAAATCCTAAAAAAAAACTTTTTCCTTCTGATCCAGTGACTATTTCATATCTATTAACATTATTCTAAGCGTGTCTATCGAAATCTGATTTGATTTATTGACATTAAGTAGTGAGTATACGTATCGCATTAGATTCCTGTAAGTTTTTAAATATGTAACTTCTAGTTACATATTTAAAAATTTCGCCAATTAACTTACCATTGTTTTGCAATCATATTATTTTTATTATATAAATTCGATATCAGTTTGATCATTAGATAATTATAAATAAAAAACATAATGCGTGCAACCGTACAATCGGTATTGGCATTAATTTAAAGAAGACAAAGACGTATTTACTTTTTAATTTAGTTTGGTGTTATATCGTATAATAATATAATATTATATTCTGTTACATGACTTTAATTCAAATAAATTGAGAGGAGAATAGACTCTAGCCATGGTTTAACTTACTCCGGATAAACTTTGTCAATCAGTTGGGCATTGTCCTTTTATAATGAAATCATAATAAGAAAAGCAACCCGTTGAACCTTAAAATACCCAGTTGTGTGTCCTGCAGTACTCGTAACTCCAAAGTTGCTGCCATATTTAGTGATGACGTCTGTTCTCTGATTCCTTTTAATTAGAAATGTAATAGCTACGGTTTTACTTGGAATTTTCAATTCAAATAAACCTTAAAATTAAGGTGTGTTATTTATAAAATTAAATTAAATATTATTTATTTCTACTATTTATTTGTTTCAACCCATGAACTTTAAGAAAACTGGTCTTATTTTCTATTAGGAGTTATTTAAGGAAACATTGCATCTCAAACAGTGCGCAATATCAATGCTGTATACGAATATAACGCTACTAAAAAATTAAACGCTTCGTTTGAAACGCATTGCTTCCATGTTGGTAGTCATATAAAAAACAAAAAGAAATGACCTAATACTAATACTAATTCATATATTTATATATATTATATTTATTTTAGAAATAATTATTAGTTTAAGAAAAACCTTTTTTTAAAGTTTTTATTTAATTTTTCGTATTTCTCTCATATACGAGTATCACTTGATGCCCATATTATAGGAATGCATACAAATTATTGGTCAGCACTCCGTGGGAGACCACTATATAGAATTAAGAATGAAGGCTAACGTATTTTGCAAAATAAACAAAATGTCTATGCAAAATTTCACCAAAATAAAAAAATAAAAAATATTGCTAGATTTGATACTAACAAACTAAAAATTAACTAACAAGGCAAGTTAAATAAAAGCTTGCAATAACATGATTCATCATAAAATGGAAAGTACGGCGACAAAAAAAAAACACTATAAAAGTGAAATCAGTAGGTACCCTATTTTTAAATAGCGTTATAATAATAAGTAAATTTTATTTGAATTTAAAATTCCAATTCAAACTTTAACTTTTACTGTTTAAAATGGTCAGTTTAATTAAGTGGCAAATTTCAGAGGTTAGACCTAATATTTATTTTAAGTTGTAATAAATACCGATACAACTAACAGTTTATCATCACTTTCTTTGCTGAGGTTTGACGTAGAAACAAAAAGTCACAGTTATCATATTAAAAACAGCATTACATTTTCGATTTAAATGGCAATGAAGGCGGCAAATATTTTAAATAAAGACATCATCTTAAAATACTTAAATTGAATTAAAACATTCTCACATGAAATGTGTTCGACTCTATGGACTTGCGACGACTGTATATCTATTATCGTGACTCATTTTGTAGTTTTTTGTGAATGTACGTATTATGTGTTTTTACTGAAATATTGGCAATATAATTGTAACTTTCTAATCTCTCGAGTGTCTTGGAACATCGATACTCTCTGACCTTTTTTATTTAAAATTATGCTTACGTGAATTTGCTATTTTTGATACCGATATACCCTTATTAGCGCAGTTAGTTGGTCAGAATCCAAAACCGAATTCGGTTTTCCAATATGTCAAACTGTTTAAGCTTGCTAGGCGTAAGTTTGGGTGAAGGACCCTGAAGTGGAAACCAAATCAAGGTTGGGAAGGTCACAATGAGACGTGACCCATGGCCCAGGGTGGGGAGGTTGTCTAATTCATAATTCGCAAACTCTGGAATCAACCTCATTAATTAACGTTAATTTGTTCCACATACCTGGTCCAAACTTAATTGGTGGCAACTTGTATACGTGCCGGCTTGTTAGCTTGAATCAATAGAGGATTGCCTCCATCGAGCCGTGGGTGTCCGCCTTCGCCGCCACCCACACCCCTCGTCCTCTCCTGTCACTTTAGGCATCCAAATCCATGTACATTCTTAGATCTTACCCGTCTTCCGTAGGCTTCATGTCACAATCACACTCTGCACATTTTTTATTTCATTTTATATTGTTATAAGCTTGTTGCTCAATTTGACTATTCAATGAAGTGCTGTGTCTATATAATTTCAAGTTTTGTTTACGTTCGAAGTCACGAGAACCCAGCTTCGACTTATTTTTTATTGTTTTACTGTATTTAATTAGCCTATTGTGAACATCTATCGCAGTGTGTCTACATATACTAAGACATTGTGTAGGATGAAATGTTTTTGGAACAACGCATGCAGATGTTAGATGTTAATTTATAGTAACCCAATTATTTACATGTAATCTTTATCTACCTTATACAGCAAAACAGTCATAATGTTCGAAGGAATACATATTACCCTCCCCACTACCCTGATATTACTACGGTTCCATAGTTTGACTTGTAAATTTTTTTAAGAAAAACCAAATTGTGGGAACGTTATTATTGTTATATAGTACGTTTTGTACGCAAATTACGCGCTTGGTCGTGGAGTTGCGGAACCAGCCCGTTTTAACCTAACCTAACCTAATGTTATAAAGCCACATCCCAAAAGTTAAAATTCAATTTGGTCATTATTAGTTCAAAAAAATATCTGCTCTCAATCTGGTTCTAATAAATAAGAACTAATATTTAATACTTTATTTTTTTCCTCAGGATTTCACATTGGATTTTTACTTCAGACAATTTTGGACCGATCCCCGATTAGCGTACAAAAAAAGGACTGGAGTTGAGACGTTATCTGTGGGTTCAGAATTTATAAAGAACATATGGGTGCCTGACACGTTCTTTGTAAACGAAAAGCAATCTTATTTCCATATAGCAACAACCAGCAACGAATTCATACGTATACATTATTCTGGCTCTATCACTAGAAGTATCAGGTAATACAACACTTCATTTTTATTTAGGGGTTGGAGTAACATCACAAGCTAGGAGATATTCTTTCAAATTCTTGTTCTATTAAAATTTGCGTCAATATTTCAGATTGACGATCACAGCTTCGTGCCCCATGAACCTTCAATATTTTCCAATGGATCGACAGTTGTGCCACATAGAGATAGAAAGTTGTAAGTATCTGAACTTTTTGAAATTACTTTGTTCGTCAATTAATGTATGTGCAATTATTGAGTGTCCCAACGTTAAATTGAAAAACTATTATCAAACAGATACGTAAATATTATGAATCCGTTTTAATGTTTGCCTACAACTTTTACTAAATCTCGATAGCAATAGTTTTCCAATTTACGGTTGGGAAACTCAATCCTTACTTACGCACATAATCAATGTGTGTGTTGTTAACAAACTTGTACATTAATCACAAAATGCTACCTTTGACAATAATATTGCTAATGTTTTAGCTAATATGAGAGTGTTGCTGAACAACCGCACGCTTTGTGTGTCAGCTGCAACAAACGTACTTTGTTTTTTTTTTAAGAATCGCAAATGTCAACGGAATCTATCAAATTGTACTTTTTAAAATGAATAAATGAAATGCTATTCAATGCACTTTTAGTTACAGATGACAAAATACTATCGAAAACAATATTACTGTATACATGAGTATTGTTCTCACCAAAGCAATCATTAATTTGATTCTTAACCACGATGCAAATCTATCACTAGGCTTACAGATATTGCGTTGTGATCACTTTCTTGTATCACAGATGCTACGCAGGGTACCCTGTGAGCACAAGCGTACTACATAATCGTCGACACGTGCTGTGATTTCCTTCGTGTTCTCATAAGTTCTCCTTCTCGCATACAGCACCCGCAGAAGGCAGACTCGTTAATAGTAAGCCTTTGATCTCACGAGCATTTAGCGAATGAAATGATACTGAGACATCGACGCTGCGATATGCTGAGCGGGTCGAAGGAGGCGGGGGACGGTGGCGCCCGCGGGGTCTGCACAACCACTGAGGGCCGTGCCGCAGACGAGGCACCACACACCCACACACCCTCGCACCATCGCTGCTTACGCTCATCCAAAGCACACTAACACTCGCATGATCTTACATCGCTTTCCTTATTTATCACTACGCTCTGTTATATTTATGCCATCTATTAATTTATAAGCAATCATAAAACCTAGTATAGTGGTCACATTTTTTTTGTAGTCTTTTGTGGTCTGTTTTACCCTCATTAAGCCGAATCAAGTAGGTATAATATCGTGCTGCATTCAACAAATGCTTGAAATCAGTTTCGTGATTTTTCGCCGCAAGACCCATTCTCGACACAGGCTTAGCCAGGTCAGGGAAACGCGATCCTTTGCAGCGTAAGTGATAGCGTTTTGTGTGTTTGGCATGTCTCCGGAGTCGGGTACACAATGAGAGACATTCGGTACCATTGGAAAGATGGAGTGACCAGCGTCGGTATGAGCAACGAGGTGCAGCTGCCACAGTTCCGGGTGCTCGGCCACCGGCAACGCGCCACTGTTGTTACACTGACGACAGGTAACCGAAAGCAATAGTCGCTCTCCCAGCACAGCATATCCATACCTCCGCCACCGACCCCGTCTCCCTCAGCCCGTGTGCAGACGATCGAAATCGCGACACAAGCACACACGCTAACTACATGACACGACAATCGCACGACGAGACGCGCGAAACTGAACTCGCGACTCCCCCGCTCTTACCCCAACCGAAAGACGATTCGTGTTGTAAAACCCATTGCGATGGGCCTGGGTTTGTTTCATTTATAATGTCCGCTGCGCACAGTCGGCTACACCATGCGGGACATCAGATACAAATGGAACGAGGGGCCCAACTCTGTGGGTGTTTCCAGCGAGGTGTCGCTGCCGCAGTTCAAGGTGCTGGGCCATCGTCAACGAGCTATGGAGATCTCACTTACCACAGGTACTTGGGTTCGCGGGGGAATCTAAGAGTAGGGATAAAAGAAATGTTTTGAAACACCACTTCGTGGAACACTGGACAGAAACAGCCACGATTCTTATCACGTCCTGCTTTTGTATTATTGCACAAAACACTATGAGTGGTGTGAAATAGTTTTTTTAATGTCAAGTCGTTTTATTTGTGTTCAAAGATAATATCATAAGTAAATATACGTTGAATCTTTATTGTGCCATTTGTCCTAACAAAATTTTAGTCTTTTATAGAATTAGTTTGAAGTTTTACAATGTTTGATCAAATAAAGCTCCTAATATCCATATTAACAATATACAAGTATTCAAATAAAATTCGCTTTTCTAAATTATTTTGAATGGTGCTATTCTATTTAGCTCATAGATGTATTTTTTTTTATGCAACCAAAGAACTCTCTTAATATTATTTTGAAACCTTTTGCAGGAAATTATTCAAGATTGGCGTGTGAAATACAATTTGTTCGATCTATGGGATATTACCTAATTCAAATTTACATTCCGTCGGGTTTGATTGTCATTATATCATGGGTATCATTTTGGTTGAACCGAAATGCTACACCGGCCCGAGTGGCTCTAGGTGTCACCACTGTGTTGACGATGACGACACTCATGTCATCTACTAATGCCGCTCTGCCCAAGATATCGTACGTCAAGTCTATCGATGTTTATTTGGGAACCTGCTTCGTCATGGTCTTCGCTAGTCTACTAGGTAATATTTTATTACGTTTATTTAATCAATAATGCAAGGCGATTTACTAAAACTGAGTCACATGTTAATGTATGTACAAAGCGAATGAATATAAATGCAGAGCGATGGTTTCGCAAATAAATTAAAAACCTCGTTATGGATGCAATTCTCTTATCTTTACAGAATACGCCACCGTGGGTTATATGGCAAAGAGAATACAGATGAGAAAACAAAGATTTGTTGCCATTCAGAAAATAGCGTCCGAGAAAAAAATGCCCGTTGATTGTCCTCCAGTAGGCGACCCACACACGCTATCTAAAATGGGCACGCTTAGCAGATGCCCACCTGGAAGACCATCGGTAAGCTGTATGCCTATAATTCCAAGAATTCTGCATTTAATTTATGTTTTGCTTACGTTTAAAAATTGATTTTCAGGAGGTTCGGTTCAAAGTACACGATCCTAAAGCTCATTCTAAAGGCGGAACCTTAGAAAATACTATTAACGGAGGTCGCAGTGGAGCAGAAGAAGAAAACCCAGGCCCGCCTCCACACATTTTGCACCCTGGAAAGGTGAATATGAGAAAATATTATTTAAATTATTTGCATTGTTTTTACTAAGCGATTCAATTTAAAACCTGCGATCTTCTTTGCTTTGCGAATACAATGTTTATAACGGTTTTAAAGTGTGCTGGCGTGTAGATATATGGTGTTGTATTAACTCAAACCATGTGTTTCAATTAAACCATTTATGGCACTTTTGAATTGTCAAGGAGTCGGTCAGTCACAAAGGTGAAACTACTTGCATACTCGAAAGCGTAGGTATCTTCTATGGAGCAGAATGTGCAAGAAACTCCACGAGTGTCTCTCAAATCAGATAATATTACAAAGTTTTGGTTACATCATTATTGTTAAAATTGTACATATATAATTGTGAGAACGATGTAGACAGACGTGCAAGTCAAAACATCTAGACCGAGGCAGCTACGTTATGACTAGTCCCAACTGACGGCGGCTATTTACCAACA
This sequence comes from Anorthoa munda, assembly GCA_945859665.1. Lineage (NCBI taxonomy): Eukaryota > Metazoa > Arthropoda > Insecta > Lepidoptera > Noctuidae > Anorthoa > Anorthoa munda. The sequence goes on along the minus strand of OX243893.1, from coordinate 51,638,017 downwards.
CGATGCATGTATTTGCATCAGTTAGCTAAACCATTTTAAAGGGAATTGAATGAGCCAACAGATGCACCACCACCAGAGACAAAGTTGAGTGAGCATAACATTTGAATGCCCTGGTAATTATGAGTGCCAGGGCATTGAGCATTATAGTTGATACATAGCACTCACACATGTACAATTGTTAATGCTATTAGTAATTAATTTTACACAATTCAAAGTTAGCCATACAATTTTCAGCAGGTCTAACAATATTTTGAACTAATAGTGTTTTGCTAAACAATTAGTTTTTGCGCTCTAGTGGTTGTGAAGCAGGAAAGCGAAAAACAACTTTCGGAAGTCGGTACCAAATAAACCGACTTCCGAAAAGAAAGTTATCTTTCGCTTTGTTGTGTTTCGTTTTAGAAGTCGGTTTAATTTTTTTGTCGAAATGTTTTTTATTTTAGTTTTGGTATCTTATATTACAATGAAAATACGCATTATTATGGATAACTTAAAAACTACTCGTCAGATCTTGTCAAATTTAAATGTGGTTTCAAATGAAAATATAATCATCAAAATCAGTTCATAAATGGCGGAGTAATCGCGTAACAAACATTCGAATTGAGAACCTCCACCTTCTATTTTTGTAATCAAAATAAATAATCCTTAAGATCACGCTATTCCTTATGGAAGATAAACAATATAGAATTATGTGTTTTCATGTGTTTTTTACTCTTGCCTATAGGATTTTAAATGAAGACTGAAAAATACACAAACCGCCAAAATTTGCGGCACAAACTAAAAACGACGATTTGTCTTAAAAACGGTCTAACTTAAAAAACTTTTTTAAGACACTTTGCCTTACCTAAAAAATCATCTATTAAAATAAAATGAGACCGCATTTGTATTTTTGTGAGTTACATGATTTTATGCCGAATTAATAAAAACAATATAAATTATTAAATATAGAAATAAATTTATTGCTTTCTCTCTACAAAGTTTGCCTTAAAATCCATGTACATAAAACTATATTAAATTGTTTGCTAGAAGCTCCATTTACATAATATGGACTGTTTCCTGCACGTGCTAATTAAAGGTTTCACCCACCAAAACATGTCGAAAATAATGTATAAATAAAATAATGTCTATTGTCACCTGTGGTTGTCTCTAACATTTCTATACAACAGCGCTTCGCAGTTCACCCACATTGGCAGGTGTAGGAATTATGAATCACGCCTTATGCACGCATGTTTTACCAAAACATACCAAAATCGCTATATGTATATCTATAAAATTTTAGAAATTGCCTCGATTTTAATGGGACCCCTCATCAGATCCTTACTTGGTGACAATGGGATCACCTCGAAAGATTACTCTTTCAAAAAAAACTGAATTTTCGAAATCGGTTCATAATTGACGGAGTAATCGGTGTACATACAAAAAAAAATACCTCATTTTAATCTTATATAACTCTTATCTAGTGATCTGCAATAAGATTCCTTCCATCGATGACCACCAAGTCCGTATGAGCTCCCAAACATATCCTATCTGAATCCAATATTGGCCATGTGACACAGGTTGATTTAAAAAGAAAACTGATTATATGGTTCTTATTTGTGTTTACTTACACATTCAATGCCGTCCGTCAACCCGATTTAAATAAATTCCACACTCATCACTAAACAATATTTTACTTCACAAACTAAGAACCAAAGTCGATCTTCCCGAGCAATAGTTATTATTTTCAACGGTGTACCTCAAGTTTTGTACCGCAAGCACGAACGAACCAAGTTCTCTCAACCTATTTCGTACCGTAAGCTCACTTACTGTTGCATCTTGAACTTCCACTAGCTCATTTCTGGCTTAAACGGGGAGTTTTTGCGAACGCGAAACTGAATGAAGCGATTATTTCTGTTAGAAGTACGGATTTTCTGCTTTGTCCCGATTACCTCACATAAGTTTTAGTCTCTCTGAATCATTGCAAACTGCAATGAATAGTTGGAACAGGTAAAACATGGATCACATCTCTCTGTAGGTTTGATCATTAGTCCTCATCTCAAATGCCCCTGGCCCTTTCAGTTTGGGTAGAATGAAGAACTAACTTCTAAAATATCTAAAAGTTAAAAATATAACTCATAACTTAGTATGATTAAACATTGCCGAAATTTTAAAGAAAACCAAAGTGGCAATAAGCGAAATTCTCTCAAAATTATGTCAGACGAATTAAAAAAAGACAATCGCGTGAGAGGTGACTGCGGCTACCAAAGTACATATTCACACAGTTATTCTTATTTTAACAGCTTTGGTGGGTTATCGTAGTAACCATATTAACAAAGTAAAAGAACTGCAACTAAATATTACGATTCCAACTATCACTCACTTTCTACTTTTTCAGGATAGGACAATGTGAGAATCGCTTTTACGTCCAAACATCAATAGCCCTTAACTGGCACTCCATATTCTATCACTCAACTAGTGGAATAAGAATAAAAATGCTTCATCAGCCTCACCACCGATTAACCAGCGATGACTAACATGAAAGCATAGCCTATGCCAGTACCGTAAACAGAAAATAATTTTGAATAATAAACACTCGCTTGTCCATAGTCATAACAAAATGAAAACTACTCACCTGATTAACATAAACACTCACATATACATCCACGCACTTCTCTTTGACCTGCCCAGCTGCTGTGTTGTTGCTAGAACCCTTACTGTACTATGCCCCGCACTGGATAATTTATCCGCGACAGTCATTTACACTCAAAGCCCTTCAGCGCCTAAATTTGTCAAAATAAAAATGACCCGAGGTGTCTGAGCCGCTCTACAATCCATCATAAAGCGTGGGATTATACCCAAATAGTCCACTTGGAGATAACTGTGACGATTATAAGAAAAAGTATGACAGTAATACGTAATGACAATGATACTGAAAATCAGCTATGGTTCGTTTTTGAAATTATCATGCCTGGGACCAGCTAAACGAAGATTTAAATTCGTCATCCCTACACCTGTCAATGTGGGTGAACTACAAAGCACCGTTTTATAGAAATGGTAGAGTCTACCATATGAGACAACGGATAACTTCATTCTCAACATGTCTAGGCGGGTGAAAACTTCAATAAGAGCACGTGCCCAAAACGCTCGACATTAAGTGATCTTTTTATTGTTAAAATTATTTTTATCTACTTTTTAAACTTCCTGGGGTTACAATGGAAGGTAAAAATGTTGATTATACATATAACTAGCACTTCGCCCGCGACTTTGTTCGCGTGATTTGTATTTTATCCTACATATGACTTTTCAGCTCACCCCCTTAAAGGATGAATATCCAAAAATCCCTTCTTAATGCTCCCCTACATCATAAAAAGGAGCCCTGTACAGTAAACATCTTAAAAAATCTTTGACACCCCCTAAATCGTTTTTTTCAAAAACTAATAATGAAAACCTTTACTATTTAATTTTATTTACTTTAAGTTAGTATTTATAGTGTCCGACCAAAATTGGTTTTTACGACCGAAACCAAAACCGAAACCGAAATTCGGCAACAGTATCAGTTTCGGCTGAAACCGAAACTTCCTTCCAAAGATCATGTTTTGAGGGAAAAATTAAGAAAGCGTTATTATAATCAGGTACTTGCTACTTAAAAACCTTGATAATAAGTATTAAAATGAATTCTGAAACTCTGAATCCATAATATTATCACCACTAATGAACTATAGTAAGTACCAAGTACCTAACTAATGTTATTTTAGGTATAGCATTAAGCGAGAGAGTTAAATCAACCAAAAAAACCTGGCCAAGTGCGAGTCGGACTCGCGCACGAAGGGTTCCGTACCATTATCGCACAAAAATTGCAAAAAAAAACACAGTTCATGAGATACAGCCTGACGACAGACAGACAGACAGATGGATCGTGGCGTCTTAGTAATAGGGTCCCATTTTTACCCTTTGGTACGGAACCCTAAAAGTATTTATTAAGTTAGGTTAAACTTGATTCTATTATAATCTATGTATTGACTTACTGACTCAATGTCCTACGTCCCCTGGATGGGGCAAAGGACGTCCACAGTAGCCCTCCATCGCGATCGATCCTGAGCTTCACGCTTAACCTCACTCCACGTCCTACCGATGCTCGTCGCTTCCGCCAACACGGTGCGACGCCAGGTTTGACGGGGACGGCCACGCTTTCTTTTGCCTTGGGGATTCCAATCCAGCGCTTGCTTCGGTATATTATCAGAATCCCTTCGCAGCTTGTGGCCAATCCAACTCCACTTGCGACGCTTGATCTGGCGGTCGATCGGGCTCTCGTAGCATTGCTCCAACAGCTCTACGTTGGAGATGGTCTTGGGCCAGTAAATGCCGAGTATGCGACGAAGACAGCGGTTGACGACAACTTGGATCTGGCGTGAGATGTCTTTTGTGACCTTCCACGTTTCGCACCCGTAAAGCAGCACGGATTTGACATTTGAGCCGAAGATTTTGAGTTTAATCCTTCGGGTCAGTTTCCGCGATTGCCAAACGGGTCTCAGCTGCGTGAAGGTAGCTCGTGCTTTGGCTATCCTTGAAGCGATGTCCTCTTCACTACCACCAGTTTCTGACACGACGCTCCCGAGATAAGTGAACTTGTGGACGCGTTCCACTGCCTCCGTGCCAATTAGCAACGGTGAAGTATTCTTCACACCAGATCTCATCTCTTGGGTCTTCTGGGTGTTTATTTTTAGTCCCGTTTCTGGCGCTTCCTGACTTAAATCTTTCAGTTTAGCTTGCATGTCAGCGTGGGTATGACTCAGCAGGCATAGGTCATCGGCGTAATCCAAGTCCTCTAAGACGTTGGATAATCCCCACTCTATCCCGCGGCGCATGTTGTCGAAAATGCGAAGCAAAATCCCGTCAAGAACGACGAAGAATCTATGTATTAGTTTGTTATAATGAATTATTATTTGATGTATAGTACCTATTCTTATGCTATATCACGTAATAAAACTTACAGAATACAAAATAAATCACACGAAAACTCACAACAAACAAAAATAACTGCAAACACAAGCCAGTCACATGATTAAACACGTGGACGCGGCAAAATGTCTTTGTCACTTACTCGCTTAGATCGAATTTAACGCACTGAACATGTCCGATCACAGAGCAAGAATGCCCGAATGCAGTTTCGGTTTCGGTCGTAGTTTCGGCAGGTTTGCCGCCGAAACTGAAACTAAACTGAAACTCGTTTGTTTGCCGAAACTCGACCAAAACCGAACTTTTGGTCGGACACTAAGTATTTATGCCAAGTTTCAAATATTTAGCCCAACAAATTTGCAACTTTTCCCCTCCTTAGGGCTAGAATTTCCAAAAACCAATAATTATATGAATTATTTTGATCAACCTAAAGCGTAAATATAAAATTTCACGAGTCCAACTTACAATCTGTAGAAATTTCATAAAAACTCAACCCATTTTTACCTTTCAACATTGTTCATTCGAAAATTAAACCATCGGTTGAAGTATGTTTCTAAAAACGGCTTGCGATTTATATTTGTATTTTGTGTCTCTTCTATGGAGGGTAGAGTAAAAGAGAACGAAATCTGTGTATGAAATATACTAAATAAGGGTGGTGCTGCAGAAGCCACCGTGTAAATTAACAAAAAAAAAATTGTTCATAAAGTAAATATTTCAATAAAAAAAAACATACTATAGGTTAGATATAAGACGGAGATTGAGGCGAATCATTTTGTTTATTTTTCAATTTACGCCCACTTAGTCAACTTTTCACCAACAAATTTTCCCCATTATGTTCAAATATTTAAAAAAGTTTTATAACTGTAAGCAATAAAAATTCACAAAACGTATGATTCAAAGTTCACAAAAAATCTATCACTCTCTTTTTCTCACAGCAATAATTTTAGATTATGTTATGCTCCATTCTCGGCATACTTCAATCAAATTTTTTTTACTATTATTCAGTACATAGTATAGCTGGACACTTTTCAACTTTTGCCCCATAAGAGATTGTTCTCCTTTACTCTACCCACTATTGTCGCTTCGTATTAATGTTGCTTGCAAAAATCTACATACTTAGAAAAGTGTTTTAATTTCCAGGACATAAGCAAATTGCTGGGAATGACTCCATCGGATATCGACAAGTACTCTCGCATAGTGTTTCCAGTCTGCTTCGTATGTTTTAACTTAATGTACTGGATCATTTATCTTCACGTTTCTGACGTCGTGGCTGACGATCTGGTTCTACTGGAAGAGGATAAATAGAGGGCGCTGTATAAAAAGAACTTATTTTCCCACAAACTCGAGTTAAATAATAATTTGAAACAAGTAATAAACTAAATTGTTCCCCTAGTAAATGTTTAGGAAATATGGTGATAGATTTTGTTTTCGATTGTTGATTTTCATAACTTTAAATTTGTAGACATTATCTATACGTGAAAACAAAAACTAACTTAAAATTTTGTAAATACTTAAAAGACTCGAAAAAAAGAAGTAGATTTAGCGTAAAAACACTTTTGTTTATTTTTGTGTCATATATATTTCAAGGGAAGTGACAGGTTAAATTCTTGAATTGTGCACACTATAATAATGCAATATAGTAAAAACAAAAAAAAAGTAATATGTTGACAATTACAACTTCTTGTTGTCATTCAAGCAAATTAACGTTTGCCAATATACCTGCCGACCTTCGATACAAAAGCTTTTACAATTTAAAGTACCAAAATAAATGTATAAAGGGGAATAGGACTTATCTACACGTAACCTAGCTATAGGTTAGTAAAGTTTCAAATTATTATTATTGAAGTGGTAAAATGAGTGGAATTTTAAAATATCCATAATACTACGAATCTGATGCTCAAATTACTCAGCTTGAATTATTTAATTAGTTTTAGTCAACTTATGTAATTATGTCATAAAAATAGTCATTCCTTTATTCGTTGCTGATATAGTTGTAATAATATCATTACGAATTTTGTTTTTTAACTGTAGTTGCAGACCATTTCAATGTCCTAAAAATGATTTTTATTTAATATCGTAGATTTATTCTCTGACTTGTTAAGATTAATGAATGTTTTGGGCAATTGATTTTGCTTTACATCATCGAATGCGTGTTGAGTTTTGATATAAAAATTCCTCATGTTGTTTATTTCGTATTGATTATTATAAATCAATAATTTATTTATAAATACTTTATGTCAGAAATCAGCAGCATTCAATTACTTTTAAAACATATCCCTTCGCTTATTGGAGCAGGTAAATATTCACCAATTACCATAAATATATTCTTATTTCCATCATTAAGTCGGAGCAAATCAGTTCCATTAGAGGCATGCAGTCGCCAAATATTAACAATTCCAAAACCCAGCATGTATGTTTCCACTTTCATCATATTGTACTTTTTCAAAACATCGACTTAAAAACCTGTCAAAATAGCTTCTTGTTTATTCTTTTCACCTTTATTTGGAACTCAGCAAAATCATTGTTAACCAATGAAGTTACTCTGATTTAATATAGTTTACTATTAATTTTCGGTTTTAAAACTCGTTAATTTTAATAAAACAAATGATTCAGATTTGGAGTGAATTTTTCACACGTAATTTTTTATTGACAATACTGTTTTAATGAATTCGAAAGAATACAATATAATTGTAATGTTAAAGCAATCGATATACTGTAGGTCCTATTATTAAATCATTAATTATTATTAAATTAGTCAGAAAATTTTAAAATTTGGTTATTTCGAAGTGAAGCAGTAAATATTTAAATACATCTCAATTTTGAGTAGGTACCATGACGTAACTTCATTACTCAATAAGAAGTCTAGCTTGCAAAATCATTTAAATGTCGATTTGTATTCAATGTATCAGCAGTCGTTCTTTTCAACAAAGATGGATTTGAATTTATAGGCGGTATACCCAATGTACGAAAGAAAATGTATAACTTCCAGTAGCTACTTATTTTAGGAATACCTCATTACTTTAAAAATACAGTCTTAGATATTAAAATACATTCCAGTTATCCTACACATGCTAGCCCACCTGATTTTGCCAATTTTCTCTCACTAGTAACAATTATTTGTTTTTCATCGTAAACAGTGTTTACTAGAGTATGTAAAAAAATAGTTTAGTCTTCTGTTTAAATAGTTTTACCTCTGAGAATATTTGCTATTTCTTTACTAGCCGCACAATAGTCCATGCAATGCTTTCCTAAATTAGTACAATTTAGATGAATTAGCTTTTTTGCTCTCTAGTACTCTACTAAAGCAGTAGTTGAAGCATAATATTGAGCATTAGAAATGGGTTGTAAATGTGGGAACATTATTCGTGGGCTGAATCAAAAGTGATGGGTACCGAATAAATGTTCCTATGTTCACAACGTTAAATAATTCTCGCACCCTCGAATATCTGACAAGCAGGGCTCCTGTCTTCAGCTACGACTCACAATGGATTTGTTGTGTGTCCTGGGATCCTTAAGGTTTGAATTTATAGCATTTAGATAAAAAAAAAGAAATACTTGGAGTAGTAGTAAGCTAAATGGTTCAAAAGAAACGTATCTAGGTAGAAAGCATCAAAAAGGGTAAACAGTTTACAGATGAATTGCAATTGTAAACTAACAAGTTATAGGAGAGCTATATAATAATGTATTGCGAAGAGTAAGTATGTCAAAACGGAGAACCTGGTACACTGGCACATACCTACAGGCGTACCTACTAATGATTTCTGTAATTTTTTAAACGTCACAGGTAGCATCATACTTCCATTCTTATTGCAGCAGTCACCTTTAAAATCTTATGAAACCCAAGAGGATTTCGACAATAGTCTTATAACTAGAAATTGAAGTATTTTGTCTGATTTGCGCGGTACACAGTTAGCTTATGAACGCAAAAAGCAAAACACTTTCATAGTCCAGGAAAATAACTCCGAAAATTAGGTTTACTTTGCAATAATTCTTAACTATTTATTTACCGTTGATTGCTTATGATTTGTTGTCTTTAACGTGATCATATTTCTGCCTATATATATGAATAAGTTTCTCCAATAAAGTCTTAGTCAATTCTCAATAAGGGGTAAAAAATATGACCGTCAGCTAACGAAAATTTTGTACGTATTTTTTTTTTGGGCTGTTGCCTGTTGCTCTTATGGAAAGTTTTGCATTTACATGGGCAGAAGCAGTTTTTAGAATATGATCACTCCTCTCCATCACATCCTGTAGACATGGGTGTATGTTTAAATGTGTCCCGTAAAAAGTTAAGTATATATATTATTTTAAGAAAACATCAAATTTAAATTTGACTTAGGGGAATGAATATTAAAAGGACTACTCTTATTTAAAATAATGTAATTATTTGTGTTTGTACTCCAAGAAACAAAATATTGTTTCCATATTTTGTGCAACTTATTAGTTGCACAAAATATGGCCACTGTATTATTAATATTGTTAAAATTAAACAAATACTACTTTGTACTTTCAAACTATTTAAATAACCAAATAACATGCAATATTTTATTAGGCAAAAATGTAACAAGTCCGAAAGTTGATTAATAAATGGAAAATACTTACTTACCTGAACATTAATTTACCTAAAACAATCAAAATTACACAGACTTGTCGTCAATATAATTATTTATAAAAAACAATACGTTTACTTGACTTTAACTTTATTATATTTAAGTTAGGTATTGCCTGTAAATTAAAGTTTAGTAATCTATTTCTGTTATATGTTTGCCTGATTTACTATTGCAAAAAAAACTGAATAATTAATAAAAAATAATTTTACTCAGTGTTCTGCTGTCATATTTAGATACTTTATAAAACTGTAGATTATTCATAATTAATATGAAAAGACCCCAAGTAACATGGGATAAGTGCAGGAAGATGATGAAATTGAAGAGTATTGTTGCATGAAGCAAACATATTAAAAAAAAATGGCAGATTAATATGTTTGATTCTGCAAAAATATATTTTTACCTATCTTTTACGACATATAACAACAAAACAGGTTAACTTTTCTCACAGAATTATATAAACAAACGCATTTTTGTTTCTTTTTTCCTTCACGCGGTCCTGGAAAAATATAGAGTGGTCAGCTTGGATCTAAACAGTTTTTATTTGACTACCGTTGCGGTATTCTTTTTTGTTATTTTTAAGAGAGTTTAGTTCAAATAAACTTTAAAAAAGTAGCTGTTAAGAATTTGTGCAAGGTTAAAACCAAATTTTCCCGGCCTATCAAATTAGATTTATTTATCTTGTGTTTTGATATATCGAATATCTTTAATGATTAACAAATAAATTTTACTGGAATTTTAGGTGTTCATTATGAACTTTGATGTATCGGAATGTATTCTTATCAAAGCTTCATTGATAATTAGAACTAATTTAATTTCTTATAATACACTGTGGTAGATTTATAAGAGTAGATTCTGTACATTTTGGATGACTAATTTTAGACATAATATTATTGTACTGTATTATAGGTACATTTATTGGTACGTAATGTACATAACAACATAATTTATTAATAAATTTATAATAATATGAACAGCACTCAAAACATAAGGCACCGTGTAATCTGTGTATTCACTTTTTTATTTCATTGCATTTTATTACGACTATAAAAGTCTGTTGTATTACTAAATAAAATTAGGTAAAGTTAGGCTGCTGGTAGAAAAATAAATTGAAATTAGGTTCTAAGACGTGACATCAGCCACGTCTCTCCGAAACGAAATTCTAAAATACTTGTCTTGTGACTAGCAACTAAGCTCAAGACGGTTAGGTCTAGTTATTATTATCTTAAATTAGTAAATTATATGTATAACTATGCACTTTTTAAAATAAGTCACTCATACTACAGGATACATTCGAGATGACAGTAAAATCACATTTTACTTCAAATTGAAATGAATATTTTGTTGCGTTGCTGATGTAAAATAGACAGTTTTTATTATTTTATAAATGTTAATTCGATAGAAACGGATAATTTACAGATATATTATAGATAGATAAACCGTAACCCTCTTACAAATAAACGCGGAATAAAGTTATACCAGGTATAAACCTATGAAAATGTATAGTTATTCCTTTGTTATACCTGGTATAACTTTATTCCGCGTTTATTTGTAAGAGCGTAAGAGTATTGAAGGGGGAGATGGCAGGGTTTTTGAGTATGCATATTCTGGGCGAAAAGTTGTTGGCTAAGTAGATGTAGCGTACAGAGAGAATATTTTATCTGAAAAATCCAAATGACTCTTATCTGAAATTTTTTGATAATTTTCGGTGTTCTCTCAGCCCACCGCATCGCCAGTACCAGTTCCCTTCCCCCTCTTTATGAACTTACTATAGTAAAATATGTTAATGTTAGAATCGGTAGAATTTTAGATCGAATTAAACCGACCTGTATTTATATACAAGAAGCCATATTATTGATTTTTTGTAGTATTAAGAAACATTTAATATTATTGACTAGTATAAATTGGTACGGCTCCAATAATAACATTAATTAAAATTAAGTACGACTACGAGTGAGTAAACAAAAAAAACCCTCATCAAAATACATAAAATATTAACATAATCTCACCTCGTAAATAGTTAAAGCAAATACCTACTAATAAATACTTTCGATTCCACTATGGTGTACCTTAAATTATAGTTATCAAGATTGACACCTACCGTTACCTGTGGTTACCTAAAATATTGTTGACACGCGAGGGCAAATAATTAATAATAATTATAATTATCAGTGACAATTTATACTAGTCTTTGTGAAGGTACTCTCTACTAACAAAAAGATTTTTGAGCTGGTTTTATTAATTGGTTTTTCCTTCTCTATTTAAAGTAAAGATGAAGACTTAATACTATATTATACACTTTTTTCTTTGACTCCTTCTGTGTTTTGCTGATTATTAATTTAAAATATTTGTAGGTAGTGTGCTATGCATATTAATCAAAAATAAGTTTTGTATTATTAAAAGGTTCCCCGATCCATTCACTTAATATCTAGTGTTGCTCTACACTATTAACATCATCAATCTGTACAAATGATGATTTATTTACTGTGGTTAGTTATAAGCTCATTTTCTACATAGTAACTTAACTAGTAAATTGTAGGTGTACTAAGCACCTCTGTCGACTCTGTTTTGTAATAATTAACACATTGTCAAATATTTATTGCAATTCATAATGTACACATGCAGGTGGTAAGTATAAGTAAATAAAAATAATTTTAGATCCTTTCAAATACTACATAAATAATGCACCTGCTTAGTTACGGGACTTGGATCTCGCAACTTGTATAAAATGCATTTTTTACATCGTATCTTTGTACAATGTACCTAATTGCAGCTGTGAATGTCTTTTTTTAACTATTACCATTATTTTTAAGTTCTGAAAATGTTTTAATAAGAAAATAATAATAAAGTTTATTAAATAAATAATACTGCGAAGACGTAAAACAAAACACACCAAGCTGTCAATCACAATTTATTAATAAACCAAATGATATTATTGTCATAACCTATGCAATTGCAGTTTTATGAAATGGGTTATTTTGAACTGGGTTTGACTTGCAATCATAAGTTCAAATAAACTTTACGATTAGATTATAGGTGCGCCGTATTAAAGAATGATCAGAATAAATACGCTAGTTTGTTGAAACTTATGTTAAGAAGTAACATTTCCTAAAATATTTGGATATAAATATGGCGACATTACAGAAAAGAAACAAAAAAAAGTATGTTAAATATAATTAAAAATAAAATAGAACTTATAATTTTAAGTCAAACCGTATTACAGTTCAAAGTAACCGGTTTCAGCAAGCGACAATTTATAAGGTAAAGAACATAAAGACGACACTTAAACAGATCAAGTAAATTAGATATAATTTTATGTATTTGTCATTTATGAAAAACAGGAAACAGTTTTAAAACAAATAAAGAAATGGACACAGATGTTTATCTGAACTCAGACATTATCAAATAATGTCATTCATTACTGTTTTTGTTTCATTGTTATAAAATACGCAAAGCAAATACACAGCAAGTGGAATCTAAATAATATTATACACAAAAAAAACAATTGTAACAATAGGGATGCCTACTGGATAAAAAAATCTCTTTGGTCCGTCAGTTTGATTACGAGTATATATCCGTCAGTTTGATGTCAGATGATAGGTATACTTTGCTTTAATAAATCACTAAAATTTTACGAATATAAAGCGCATCAAAGAACAGAAATGGGCGTTTGTGTCGTCACTTCTTGGTACTATTTCAACGCACTGTATCGTCATCAAAATTTGTTTACGTGCCAAAACAAAAATACAAGTCCAACATTTTTTGGTAATAACTAGATTTTTTTAGGAAATTACCCTATTCTGTTTACCTTGCAATTTTGTTTTGAAGAAGATAAACAGTTTCAATAAAGTTAGAACATATTTTATTTGTAGAAATATACATTTTGTAAGTTGTATTACGTAAGGCTATCATAAACAAAAATATATCATGCAATAATCACGCCACTTTATTAATATAAATAGAAGAATGCACTTTAATAATGTTATATTAAATAGATTTCTGAAGAGACGCTAGATAAACCTTTGAAAGTTGTTACACAATTGAATGATAAAATTGAACGCACGTGTCTTAGATAATTTAGAATTTTATAAATAGATTTACATTAGTTATAAATAACTATAAATAGTCACAAGTTCAAGGATGGAAAGAATTGAAATACCTTCTATAAAATTGTATTTTATAGTATTGTATTATTGTAAAATATGTTTTTCATTTGAGTGCAGTATTTCAAAGAATACACATTTCCCGCTAGACTTAATATCTCTCTACTATTTTAGCATAGTATATATAACATCTACCTTCAAATACAAGTTGAGTCATCATAGCTAAAGAAACAGCATATTATATTCATACCCACTTACTTTATTCAACTACGCATCTCGAGAAAACTTATTAAACGTTGTTTTTAAATTAAATTGATATGTATCTTTTATAGCAACCAGATTTTTTTCTTTTACCTTTTTTATTTTATTAATTTATATTTAAATGCCATTTGTAACGATATAGTTCATACATTCATATAATCCAAAGTTAATCATTGCTGTGCACTGAATACGCAAAAGTTACGCAAATGAATTTGTATAATTAAAATGATTTATGAGTACCTAGGTATTACTTAAAATATAATAACCCATAACATTAACATTACCAACTAACAAAGAAAAAAGAGAATAAAGTAGATGGTATTGATATATATATAATGCTGCCTCCACAAACTTGCTGTTTGCCACAAACAGTGGCGAACAGCAAACACGTGCCGAACACTGACCACAATCACCCAACACAAACACGGCATCCACATGACTTGGCGAACGTGCTTGTATATTCCGGATTGGCAAACATGGCAGATGACGAGCTTATTGTGGCAGTGATTAATTTCGGGTTAAATCCCTCATTTTTCCTTACAATTTAGCTCAGGATACAAAAAATTACACGATTCGTATATTTGACCACCACTATGAACTCCGTCCGCCACCTGCAAGCTCGCGCGTACTACTAATTTAACAAGAGTCTGGATACATCGCAAACACGTTTCTCGAACACCCTTTGATTTGTGCATAAAACCTGACACCGATGCCGAACACGGGCGAACACAAACAAAAACAGGCAAATACAAACAAACACCCATCCACACGTTCGTGTTTGTTGTTTGCCACTGTTCGCCAAGCGTATGGAGGCGGCTTTAAGCAATAAGTATTACGTACACATCAAAAAAGTGTTACACTGTTAGTTCATAACAATCATAACATAGAAATCATAGAAATAAATACATACATGTTTAATAGTAAACACGGAAAAAGAGAATCGTTGGTACCTGTACTAATGAAAATCATTGTATCACAGGCACCAACGTCTTACAGAATAGGTTAAACAAGAAGAAACAACATAGTATTTGCTAGGGCATACATATCTTTATTTACAGATATACAGACTTATTAACATAACAAGTAAAAACAAGCTAATTAAAATAATTATGTACAAGGGGAAGAACCCATTTATGCTCCTTATAAACTTAACAGTAAACAATAGCAGGACACTTTAAATTATAAACTCTGTGTGGGTCACCATGATACAGGCTGTCTAGTTTAGCTCGCGTTGCTAACCTGTTAATATCATTGTTAGTGTTAATTGAAGATTTACCACGCTAACAACCTGTAACTGTGGTAAATAACCGAATTTCATTTTGAGTAAGTCATAATATGATTATGTGAAAGGTAAGCCCATGAATCTAAGCGAGCACATAATAAGAATATTCTTCTTTTAAGTTCTCTGTTCTCTTAACTAACAAAAGCCATATTTAGATCCAACGTGTAGTGTATTTTAAAGGTGCAGATGCTTAAAATAATGAATGAACGTTTAAACGAAACAGTTACTTACATTATTATGTTGATTTAAATCTCAATTTTAGACATTTCTTTCTACCGTGTCTGAAATTACCAACGTGATAATGAATCAAATAAAAAAACAAGAACTAAATCAATTACGTTATTAACTTGTTTTTATTCTAAATCTTGATATTGGCAATTTCAGTCCTTCCTACCATCTCTGATTTTACTTCCCTACCATTTCAATTATCTATCAGATACATTTCGTATATTTAAAAATAGGATTAAAATGTACAGAGTGTTTCTGACTCTATAACGAAATGCCACTAACTTTTTCGTTGTTGTCATGTTCGTGGGAGCAATGTGTTGTTAACACCGCGATCTCAATTCTCCGCTACGAAAGAAGGCGTGCGCTGAAGAATCGTTAGAATCACACACACAAAACATAGATAACATTCCTATATCAACACTAATTCGCAACAAATAGTAACTTCACAATCAACGTTAACAAGAAAGAGACTGTAAATAAAATTCGTAAAATCGGCGAAATACAAAAATAGATATCTTGGCCGACAAGCGTTTTGAACTCGCCGTATGGCTCCTTTGTGCGCATGCCGCCGTCCGTCGTCGCCGCGTAACCTGGCGGTGACCTCACTCATGATCTTTAGGGAAACAGCTGTTATGTAGCGCATTGCTGTTTTTTGTATGTCAATTAATGATTTTTTAATTAAAAATCACATTGGGTTAGATAGAATTGAAATTAAAAAAGTACAGAGCTTTTTAAATAATAAGTTTAAAGCTGACGAAAAATTCCACCGCTAAGGGGTCTAGAAACATATACTGAATCGTTGGTACCAATTTAGGCGTTGATGTTTGAGACACACTGTATATACTTAATTAAGTTAACTTAACTGCCTCCGATTTCTTCCATTTTATTGAAAATGTTCAACAAAAAATAAAACGCTCTCAATAAATTACTTCCGCACCTTTTTAACAATTTCATTAATTTTATGTCTATTTTATTGTAATAATACCTACTAATGTTAACTATTTTGCTAACACATTGGAGAAATCATCAATTCTCAGACTTATTGCACAATACCAACACTACTTACGGATAAAATAGTAAGGCTGCACTTTTGCTTTGAAAGGAAAACTTAATAGTTTTAAAATTGACTACTTCGTCAAGGAAACGATTTATAACCATGAATCGAATTTTTTCTAGCATTTTGGCAAGTTGCTAGAAATACTATCTAGAAAAAAGAAAATATAGGTAGAAGAAATAGAGGATTTTACATAAATAGAATGATGATTATGTAATCGTAGAATAAATAAAATAGAACAAAATTAGAATAATAAAATGAGAATGCTGCTAAAGAAAATAACAGATTTGATATGTATTATGACCGATTTTTCAATCGCCAGATAACTTTCAACTCAGGATTAAAAATGGCGTGAAAGCTTCTTGAGATAAAAGTTATTTTCTGTTGAAGAATCAACCCTCAATCAAGTAGGTAATGTGAACGATAAAGCTATGATTGTTTGTTTTAGAAACTTGAGATTAAAACCTTAGTCAATGTCAATATTAATATTAATTATATATGGATTTTGTTTTGTCTTGTAGACATCTTATTCTCAAGTAGCTAATCAGGTAATATTATAATTTGCACCACTATTCTTATTTGTGTATTTATGAACGATTATTAAAATGTACAATAAAAACATTTTTCAAATAACTAGACTTGTGTTATTTTTCCAATTACTTTGTACAAATGATATGGCGAACTATGGTTTGGATAACTATTGCTCGCAATTGAATGTACAATACTTTGTCTTGCTCAGTTGGTAAGTGGCTATGAAAATATTGTTTTTTTTTTTTAAATTGTGTCTTGAAAGGTTTCTACAAGATAGTGGGGAACTGTTGTGATATTCTTATAACACAAACATCCAAACTAATTCCTAAGTACCTTTTATACGCGAGTGAAGCCGCAGGCAAAAGCTATTATTTTATTTTTATTATAGACTAGCTGTAGTAGCTGTGCCCGCACATTCGCTGCCGTCAACTACCTACCCATAGACTAATATATCATGTTCCTACCTACCCTACTTACCTTGGTAACTACCCTACCTACCCACCTTTTTTTAGGGTCATTCTTTCGCGGAGAATCTGAACACCGCCAATCAGAAAATGAAGTCAAATGCGCAACGGCATCTATCGAATATGGAGTTCAACTGTTCGAGTATCTGAATTGCGTGTGTTGTGATATTTTACTTATTAAACATTTTAAATTCATCTAACTTTTGATTGAGTGAACCGATTGCGATGAAACCAAAACTAAGTAATACTTCAAGTTACGCACAAAGTACGTATATTATAAGTGATACGTTCACAACTAAACAGACAAACTGACAAAAATTGCAAGAATGTTTGGCAATGAGTTCTGTTAGTTATGTTATAACATCTTAGCTATTTTTGTTTAAATATCTTCGATGTAATAAAACGACTTTGCTATGTATGTATTAACAGGCTCGCGCTTGAACCTGATGGTAAGGGATGATGTGGTCGACGGTATAACTCTCTTGCCTAGAAGTAGCCTATTCACTCTTGATTTAAAGACCCCGAGATTGTAGCTATCGGGCAAGACAGAGTCCGTCAGGGAATTCTTTGCTGTACACATAATGAAAGTATTTCCAAACATTTAGTGAGTATGGGTGTGATGTCCATCATGTACCGATGGTGCATCGCCGTAAATTTTGTAGTCCGATGATAAAATGGGCTAGGTGGAATTAGATCATGCAATTCCATCGCACACTCCCCGAAATGCAACCGATAAAAAACCGACAAGCTGGTAATTTGGCGACGATGTTCAAGACTCTGGAGCTTTGACTCTACCAGTGCCTCATTGCCAATGAGCCTCTTGGCCCGTTTTTCGATCGACTCTAGTGCATCAAGGTATTTGGCAAATCAGTCCCAGAGATGATAACAGTACTCTATGCAAAATCGAATTTGCGCTATATACAACTAAAGCATCTGTTCTGCCGTGAATTATCGTTTAACTTTCGCAAGGGTAGAACTTTATGGTAGCCAGTTGCCTCAATGTATGGGCAAAAATTGAGTGTCGATATCAACGTTACACCAAAAAGCTTAAGATGGTCCGTTATCGGCACGGTTACACCTCGGCAAGATGGAGCCAGATGAAATTTGCTCTTTTTAGCGAAGAAAAGACACGCCTGCGTATTACGAGACACCGCACCTGAGGCCCAGTAGGTCTTGCGTTGGACAAGTATCACTTAGCAACAGTGCTGTCATCTGCTTACCCAAAGGTTTCAGCAGATAATTTATGAGCAGCAAGAATAATGTTGCTGAGAATATTGACCCCTGAGGGTTTAACATCCAATCGGTCCGATGAGCAGCCATTGAGTGGAGCGATCTCACAGGAAGTCTGCAATCCAATCACACATACCACCTAGCAGACCGAATGAAGGAAGTTTACCAATTAGGCTTTCGTGCCAGACCCTATCAAAAGCCTTCGAGATGTAGCAAGCGCTTCTCCGTGGCTCTCGATGTCCTCACTCCAGATGTAAATGGCATACGCTAGAAGAGCCCAAGTAGACTGAATCCCGATTTCGGCGGCAGCCGTATTGGCGGTCACTAAGGATGTCGTTAGCTTCTAGGTGTGCCAGGAGTTTACTATTTAGTATACAAAGATGGGTCGCAGTCTCATGCGAAAGGCCAAACAGGCGTCAGTGTCATAATCGGAGACAATTCAAGCGCACAGGTTCTAAGAAAAATTGCTGGTATACCGTCCTGCTAGACTTATTCACGTCGAGGTTGCGCAGCACTCTACGTACGTCCTTCTGGATACCAATATCCGACATACTCGTCTCGCATCCATCAAGAGAAGGAGGGGGCGCGCGCCACCAGGATTCAGACGCCATGATTCCGAAAAAAGAGAGGCAAACAAGCAACTCAGTGAAGTGAGCCAGTGTGCCGTCGGGATTCAGCAGTGGTGGTAGTGAGGGTGGGCAGAAGTTCGATTCATCTGATTTAGCCAGGGACCAAAACGCTTTATTACCTGATGGGTAGTAAGCAATATTGGGCCCTATTTGGCTAATGTGGTCGAACCAAGACCTCTGCAACACCTTCTTGCAGGATTTTGCAGCCCTGTTGTAAGCTTTCTTCCTCTGAACCACGTCACTCGCCTTGCGCATTCGAGCGTCGAACCAGAGGCATGGTATGCCGCATCTTTACACGCATCGGCGCGATTACACTTGGTGCCACACCAAGATTGGTCTTTGCTAGACATTGTTACACCAGAGAATGGAATGTACTTCATTCCCTGACGTAACACATCCGACAGCGCACGACGTAGGATCAACCAAATAAAAGCAAGTAGACTGCAAAGGATAGCATGCGAAGATAGATCGCATCCCATCCCAATCCACTGATTTGTACCGCCATACCCGCTGGGTGACTCTTGGGCTGGGATTGGGCGTGAAGTAGACGGATAAAGACTTCACCAGACAGTGGTCGTAACTACGCAAAGGTGGAGATACCGATCGAGTATTTGTGATCAGCAGAAGGTCCAAGCAATTAGCTGTATGCGAATCAACATCCCGCACCCTCGCATGGTCAGTGTACTGGTACGGGAAAAGCCACTCCTGGTGGTGGGCAATTAAATTCCCCAGTATCACCAGTTGGGCGGAAGGGTACCGTTGCTGAGGCTCATCATCCGCCTCCCTTAGGAATTGTGTAAGCCCGGTTGTATCGTGATTTCGGCTGTACAACCTGTAGCAAGCATAGATAATCTTATGCAGTGGCTGGTCGCAAGCCTTCGGCCGAAGCTTACCAACAGTTAGTGTCACCTTATCTGCAACACCCGGAGACCACGTGTAGGGAATCAAATGGGGTACGGACGGGGAATGGGGTATGGGGGACGTGTACAAAGATAATATAAAAAATATCTACTCTCATATAGTAAAGTTCCAATTATGAAATAAAAACGACATAAATTTAATTGTTTTAGTATAACAACATGGCTGGCGACTTCGATCGCGTGGATTTCTTATTTTGTTCTACAAAGGTCACAACCAGAAAGAAAAACTACAGTCAATTAAAACTTAAACTACCTGGGGAGCCACTGTGCCGTTTTGCTTTCTGGTGTGTGGACCGTTTGGATACCAATAATATGCTGTCCAGGGCAAGATGTCACTTAAACGTCTTACTCAATATCGTTAAGAATTTTGCTTCAATAAACTAGCCTTTCACCCCTCGATTTATGATTTCATCCAATTTAGAAAAAGCGCCCTCTTTTTGTTGACAGTAAAAGCATTTTGGTTTGTGATTTGAGGGATTTTTTCATGTGATTGGATAGATACCGTTGTGTGGTTATTTTTAGATATCGTTGAGATAAGTCGATTTTAACGGTAACTTATTAGAATATAACTCTAACAGTATCATATTATTGAAACTTTTAAAATCATTAAATCTGGCAAATGTTTTTAAGGAGCCAACCACCAGAGTGACATCTTATTCTGCGACTTGTATAGATCGTTATTTTCTGTAATTGTGATTACTTAGATAAAGAAATTGTAAATAAGTTAGCATCTGATAACAGTGGACAAATGAATTACATACTGAGATGTGTTAAGTACTAAACACGAATTTTAATGACACTTTTCCACTTAATGCAAAATGTATTTTCAAAAGTTCCGCTTAATCGCCTAATTGAAATAAAGAAATTTGTTTTTTTATATTTTTAAATTGTTATGGGTTTACTTTTGACTCTAGTCTAGGTCAGAGGTGATCGAGACAGAGTCAACGATGGAGTGAGCTTACCCAGAAGAAGCCTGTTCACTCTAACTTTGAAGAGATTCGGGTTGAAGGCGTTCGGAAACACAGACGCAGGTAGTGAGTTCCATTCATTCGCTGTGCGCATTATGAAGGATGTTTGGAAGCGCTTGGTGCGAATAGGTGGAATGGCAACAAGGTAAGGATGGTAACTTGCAGTGCGTCTAGATGTCAGATGGTAGAAGGGGGCTGGTGGGATGAAACCGTGGAGTTCTTAAGCACACTCACCGAATACAGTCTGTAGAAGAACGACAAGCAGGCAACCTTGCGGCGATGAGCCAAGCTGTGAGCCTTGGCATCCGCCAGTTCAACGTCGCCAATGAGCCTCTTGGCTCTGCGTTCCACCGACTTTGACTTTGATATGACAAGATTATCAGTTCGTTAGATTTTGTAAAAAAATTGCAGTCGTGTTCGTCAGGTATATGAATTATCACAATGTGTCCCGGCTTGTAGTAATATAATTTTAAGGACGCTGTAAACATTTAATTTTATGGATAATACACCCCACATAAGCAGTATTCATTGCTTTTCCTAAAACTCGGCAAAAAAATATAAAGCAAAATGCGCATGGGTTCCTTTAAGGCAACAATAAAATTAATACTAATTGGCTTAGAGCTGTGATTCTTATGTCAGTGTATAGACCAACTCAAAGACTAACAAAAAACCCATAAAAGTCATGTCCTTAAAAATGTTGCTGAATGTAAGGAACAAAAAAAAATGTGTTAAATTATGTTTAAAGATTGACTTTTGTGACTCAATACAAAAATATATTACCGTTTGTATGTTAGTTGAATATTTTTTTTAGATTCTCCATGCCATGGCTCTAAAAATAACATTAAACTTACGCTTATGTGAGCCCTAGATCCAAAGTTATGGTTGTTAGACTATGTGGATACCGTAATAAGTAAGTCAGGTACTGATTGCAATCCTTATGTGGCGTGTTTATATCGACCAAATTAGGTGTATTACACAGCCTTATAGTTTTTATTACATATCTGGACATATTGTATAATATCACCTCACGAGATCTGCAAATAAAACTGCATGTTTGTGATAGTGTAGATGACGAAAGCTATCTCTGCGAGCATAAAATATCTAGGCATACAAATGGATAAGCACCTAACATGGGAAGCGCAAATTGAAGCACTTGTGGAGCGATCCAGAAAACTTTCACACATATATAAAAAAGTTAGGTCCATCGCAACACCTAAGCTGATCCGTATGTTGTACTGTACCTTGAGCCAATCATTATTAAGTTACAGTGTGTCAACTTGGGGAACAGTAAACAAACGAGCTGTTATAAAGGTAGCGTACAAGAATCGCTGGCGATATTCAACTGATGCTCTATATTCGGAATGTAGCGTCCACCGAGTGAGAAAATTGTTTATCGCTTCGGTACCGATACGCTTTCACAGGGATGCTAAAAAACTAGCCCGCCATTCATCCAGAACGTTAAAATGGGAGCAACCTAAAGTTCACTCTACCTTTACACGCAGATCTTTTGCATTTCTTGGACTCTACCTCTATTCAAAATTCTACTCTCACGACAGATCTATTATCACCCTAACTTACAGATGTCAAAAATGCTATATTTGAAAGGCTGCATCCTCTAAACTATAACCAAACAGAAGACCTTTAGCAAAACAGTCATAAAATTAGGACATAAATTGCAAAACTTGAGCATGCAAGCACCCACCTACATACTTCACACTCACCTCAACATACTCCACACGTGAAGTGTGAGTATACACTCACCCAAAAGCAACTTAAACAACATGGAATAAAATAAAAATCTCTATTTATCTACATTACAATTAAGTTTTATATCTGTACCATGTGAACATGTTTCCCTTACTTACTTGGGAAGAGATTGGACCACACAACACAGGGTATCCTCGTGTAGGATCCAGGGAATTTGTCAATACCTAGCACTTAATGGTTTATATTGTCCGATGAATATTGAACTGTGTAAAAATGAACGGAATAAAGATTTGTAGTAATTGCTTTTGAGTATTTTTTTAAGATTTCGGGATCATAGGATCCCTGGACCTTTGAAAGGCGTACCAGGGGCCGAAACCAACTCGCAGAGTCCTTGTTAGAACTGTAGAATGACATTTGACACCAAACGTCGATTATACCTGTATGCACCAATCACTACGCAAGAGCACCCAAGGACAATCCCCAAAACCACCTCAGAACACATTGGGCTATGGGTTTGGGAGGTTTCATGGTTCGATTAACCAAAACTTTAGAAGGACTATTGGCCCCTACCTGACCACTGTTGGTCTACACGGCTATAAAATGGCAGGGGATGACTTGCAAACTAAATCAATGGGCCCCTTCATATACAGTCGCTAGCACATTAGTGACGTAGCGCCACGGGGTCAACATATACGGAGGTGCTTGAGAAGTGAAGAGGTATGCCATGGCTATCAGAAAACTCTCAAAAGTACGGTCAAGATCCCTATCAGCATCTTGCTGGGATAACTTCCTTCCTCTGAGCACGTTTGCACTTGCGAATCTTCTCTCAAGCCTGCCAATTAAGGCAAGAGACAGGTCGAATTTCTCAACCGATTCTCGTGAAATTTTGTGAGCAGGTTCGATAATAATATGGATTTTTTAGGCGATTCAGTTTTTGAAAATCCAAAAACTAAATCGACAAAAAATCTAAATGACAGACTCGTGAGGTCTACAGCTCACAGAGCCACTATAATAGTCTAATATAATTATGATGTCCCTAAAGAAAAAGCTTATAAAAGAAAAAAACACTCAATTTTGCTACTAGCTTTTTATTTAATTTCGATACATTGTCGTAGTAAACAATATTAATTTGTGAATATTAATAAGTACTCGGATAAATATTAATAGACTCCAACATAAACTATGAACATTATAACAGTTAAATTTTAAACATCTATAGGTATATGAAGGTAAATTTAGATACGTCCACCTACGTGATAACATACGATACAAGATATACTACGATATAGAAGATAATATATTAATATTATGAAGTAAGCTGGTCGTAGTGACCTGATTCAGAAGCGTGACCTTGCATTAATTAACGATCGAATATATGGTAAAGGATGAATCATGTATTCAGACGTCAGATTGTTCTGTTTTCTTTGTCTCAAGTCGTGGCGAAGCACCACGTTCAGAGTTCGGTGTGCTTCCACCAGAAGTGCTCTGTGGGCTCCTCTCTTGGACCTGGAAAAATAATAAACCAGTTACACACCTACACGATCACAATGTTGACAGTCAAAATAACTCGTAGACTAAGCACATTATTTAATTTAAATTAAAAGACGAAAAGATCATAACGGTGAAGGACAACATCGTAAGGAAGATGGTAAGTCCTAGAAACAAAAAATTGAAGACATGTGACATCCACCAACCCGCACTGGGCTCTCGTGGTGGATTACGGCTCATTCTCTTTCCCTGAGAGGCGGCCTGTGGAAACATTAACTGGCTGATGATGAAATAAAAAGACTAGAAAGATTAACTAATCAAGAAAGTATAAGTTTTAAACGCTAAAATCGTGTTAATATGTTTTATCTACCTGCAATCCTGTATGGAGCATGTTTGCGATTGTCTCAACATCCAAAGTTGAGTCTTGGGCAGAAATCTTCTTGATGGCAGAAGACACAATGCAAATGTCACCTCGCAGCTCCCTGACTAAAGCAGTAATCTTCTGAGCATTGCTGAGAACCTCAACACTTTGAGTATATGGATTGTATCGCACACCGAAGGGTCGTTGTATGCTGTCCGCGAATGCCCTGTAAGATGAGAACTAAGTTTCAATACGTTTCACAATAATAAATTCGGGTAGAATACGCCAAAAATAAAAATTAATTGAATATTACGGGTTTTTAACTACTAAGGCCCAGTTTTTTTATCCGTAGGTAACTTAATTTTTTTAAATAGGCTAACCAATGGTTGCAAATTTCGGTAAACCACAATATTTCTTCAGTTTTTAGCGTCACAAATGCGCAATTAAGTTGGAGAGTTAATTATTTGACCATCTGTTAGACTGAAAATTGAGAAATAAACGCATTTTAAACCGAAAATTTAAACCGTTGGTTAGCATACTTAACCATTAGTTGAGTAAACTACTTATAAAAAAACTGGACTTAGAAAACAAAAGGCGTAATTTCAGCTAAAACAGTGGTTGTCTCGTAAGTAATCAGGATGCTTCAGTATTTTTGACAAACAATATTATTTTCAGCACAAACCTCATTTTCTCCTTCGCTTCTTCAAATGAGTCAGTGTAGTAATAGGCGTTTTGGTAAGAGGTTATAATGCATTCTTCGTTGACTGTTATTTCAGGATCAAAGCGCTTGATCTTAGCAGGTGTGACAAGGGCATGTTGTAACTCAGCAACGGATGACAGTAAACCGGCTCCATACACGCGGAAAGTTCCATCGGTTTGACGACACAAACCAAACTCAACGGTGAAGAAATAAAGCTGAAATTTAATATTATACATCTGTATTATGGACTATATCTGAAAATAAATGTAATTATTATTATTTTATTATATTGTATGTTTGCCCGACATAGTTACCGTTGCCAACTTATCGATGTCCTCGTCGGAAGCGCCAAGAGAAGCGAGTCCAAGTTCTTGTGAAAATTGTGCAAAGCTAGGGTTTGCAAGCAACGGCATGTGTCCCAGAAGTTCATGACAGCAGTCACTGCAAAGGAAAAACATCTACATTTTTCCGGCGGAGTATTTTTACAACCTCTTTTAAGATTGATCCATATTGGAACACTGACAGATACATAAACATTTCAGTGCATTTTCTTTAGGTAAGATCGTAAATACGTACGGTTCAGGAGTGTAGAAGGGATCCGAGGAGTGACGAATGTATTGAGTGCAATGAAATACTCTAAAAGCAAGTCCTGACAGGAAGTCTCTTGGTGAAAGGTAACCCGCGACAGGGCGTAATTGAAATCCAGTTTTACGCTTGAGAAAAGCGCTTACGTCCTCCAACTGAAAAACAGTTACGTGTTTAATAACTGTGCAATTGCCTTATTATATTATTTATAGTGAATATTTGAAAATTAAAGCATTGATGTCGATCATGTTAATAATAATAATAAAAAAGCTTGACTACTTTTGCAGCATTATTTTACTATGTGCATGTTTTATAACAATGTTTTTCCAAAAAACGTTAGAGCTCACATGTTGGTAGATAAACTTTACAGTCAGGTAATTTAAAAATGATCCTCTACGTAGGTTCAAAAACCATCACATGGTTCTATTGCATCTAAATATAGAAAGCAAACTTCACAACCTGAGGTAAATTGTCCTCCCGGTAGCCGCAGTACTTGACAAGTTGAGGCCAGTTCTCGAGGTACTCCTCGCAAGCGTGCATCTGGTAAAGTTTGTGGAGTTCACGAAACACGATGCCCCTGTAATGGAAACTTAGCTTCATCAACTGGGTATGAAGTAACAATGGACGCACTAACTAGACAAGATGCGCTCTCGAAAGTTTGGAGACGACGGCACGTTTACACGCCTAATTAACTTTGATAGATGAACTTCCTAAGCAAATACCTACAAGCCATAACTGGGAACACGTGACAAAGAAGGTCGAGAAACTTAGATTGTCATTATAATTATGTATTATATTATTGTGAAAAGAATATTGATAAACCAGTAGTGCTATTATGTAATAATCTCATCGTGATAATTTAGGTGCAGGGAGTCGAAGTGAATACTAACTTGACTGGACGGATTGACAACTCACTTCATGTCCACTTCAGTTTTTACGGTGAGATTTTTACATAAAAGCAGTTTTGGTAATCCCTAGCATCGGTTAGAATGACAAAGAAGTAATCACTTTGTACACATCTTTATGTAAACTTCTTACCGTGATGACTTAATTGAAGTGAGCTCAAAGTGTTCACTTCAGTTTTCACGGTTAGATTTTCACATAAATGCAGTCCCTAGCATCGGTTAGAATGACGAAGAAATCTTCACTTTATACACGTCTCACCGTGATGACTTAAGTGACGTGAGCTCAAAGTGTTCACTTCAGTTTTCACGGTGAGATTTTTACATAATGTCACTCTTGGCAATCCCCAGCATCGGTTAGAATGACGAAGAAATTATCATTTTGTACACATCATTCTGTACACGTCTCACCGTGATGACTTAAGTGAAGTGAGCTCAAAGTGAGCTATCCATCCAACCGATACGCTTGGGATTGACAGCTCATTTCAAACTCACTCTTCTCATTTCGAACTCACCTAGCCAGATAACTAAATCAACCGGCTGTGGTAGCGTTATATAACCAGGTTACTTTATTAAAACTGTATTCTATGTCAGCGTGCCGGAGCTTATAGAATTACTGTGAACTAAATCCAACTACGTAAAGCCTAAGCCGTAGGGGACGTTCTGGTGCAATGTGTCATAGCTCTGCGAAGAGCGCGAAAAATAATATTAAGATACGAACGTTCGCTTAAGCGTTCGCTAAACCACGGTAACAGTGTCACTGCTCGGCATTCTACCTAGGGGTGACTGAGCTGCGGACGTAATTGTACGTGTTCGTGCGTCCTGCGTATTCATCTACCTGAATGGATTTGCCAGCACTATTCATATGCAAAACTATTGCACTAATCAAAAGTATCTTATTGCACTAAAAAAAATATTCCTTTCTAGAACGATACTGCCAATTTAAAAAAAAGTTAGTTAAAAAAATCAAAACACCCGACTGCTTAAAATGTGAACTAAAAAGACGTAAACAAGAAGAAAATCATGCTGTGCAGTAGTATGATACATATTCGCTAGCTGGCTGACAAAAACCAGATGTATCCTCCGACTGCACAGCATGATTTTCTTCTTGTTTACGTCTTTTTAGTTCACATTTTAAGCAGTCGGGTATTTTAATTTTTTTAATTAACTTTTTTATTTATAACTTTTTAGTTAACATTTTTTTCGAAATGGTACATTTAAATATATAAGTGTTATATATTTTTGGAATCACCTCCTGAACCCTTTATTTTGATACCCCACACGATGGGTTTGGAAGAAAAAATAAAATTGGCCCCCCACAATATGGCGCCCAAAAGCCGCCATTTTTCTATTTTGCAATTTTAATGTAGCCAGATAACTAAATCAACCGGCTGTGGTAGCGTTATCTAACCAGGTTACTTTATTAAAACTGTATTCTATGTCAGCGTGCCGGAGCTTATAGAATTACTGTGAACTAAATCCAACTACGTAAAGCCTAAGCCGTAGGGGACGTTCTGGTGCAATGTGTCATAGGTCTGCGAAGAACGGGAAAAATAATATTAAGAGACGAACGTTCGCTTAAGCGTTCGCTAAACCACGGTAACAGTGTCACTGCTCGGCATTCTACCTAGGGGTGACTGAGCTGCGGACGTAATTGTACGTGTTCGTGCGTCCTGCGTATTCATCTACCTGAATGGATTTGCCAGCACTATTCATATGCAATACTATTTCACTAATCAAAAGTATCTTATTGCACTAAAAAAAATATTCCTTTCTAGAACGATACTGCCAATTTAAAAAGCTTACTGCCGCTCAAGCAGGCTGCTCATTCATCTCTTAATAAAAACAGTCGCAATAGGCATACGACTAAGATTAAGTATAATTCGCAAACAGATTACTTTATAGTCTTCTCTATTAGTATATTTTTTTTATAAACAGTAATTGTAATTCGCAATAGCAAAAGGAATTATTATTGCAGGTTTGCTGCAATTTAAGTAGCAGTACATAGAAGCCAAAACACTTGAATTTAAACAATGTTTTGGTCTAATTTATATGTTAGAAAACACTTACCACGTCTTAATTTCCACGTCGGTGTATTGCACTTTGGGAATCGGGCCGCCACTGTTAAACGAAAATTTTAATTTTACTACGAGATACCAGTTATAATTTCCAGCAAGACAGCAAGCAGGTTTTCTTTTTAATATATCACAATATGGTGCCCAAAATCGCCATTCTTTTTAATTCTAATGTTTCCAGTAACACTTGCTCCAAGACAAATTTATCGACATATATTTTATCCAAATCAGTCTAACTGTTAAGTAATTGCGAAGGACCAAAGAAACGGACATACATTCAAACACATAACCCTCCTTACGAGCTTCACCGCAGTGGGGTAGAAAAGCCACACCTTAGCTACATAGGATGGCTAGATGATTAAATCTGAAACTATGAGGCATAGCAAAAAAATACTCAAAAGTGTCTTAGAATGGGCCTATTTTGTTGAAACTTTAAGAGCAGCATCATTGGATATTTGAAAAATCAATATTCCTAGCCAGGCATCGAACCAAGTGATAAATTCTGAGAAATAATGACATGTTAAAAAAGAGCTCTTTCCTAATGTTGCGCAAACTACCCAATAAACACATTACCCTCCTACGGCAGTCGGGTAAAAAGGAGGAGCTTCTATTTTCGACTGTATGTTTTTTTTTCTATTTATGTCCACTGATTTCTCCGTCAATTGTAAACCGATTTAAAAAAATATTTTGTGGTTGAAATTGTACTTTACTGAGTCCCATATAAATTTAGTGAAGATCTGATGAGCGAAGATATAAAACAGAACTCTTCAATAATTAACGGTATATCTCTCGGGATTGTTGCAATCGCATGTCTGTTTGGCATTCGATCCTGCAAGCCATTCAGTTCACGGTGTCACCCAATCACTTAAGGTGCTTCAATTCATGAATTTGTTTTATTGTTCGCGTTCGTTTACAGCTTACATTTTGAGTCCTTACTGGATTTTGTCAATCCAATCTGTTAGTCCTTTATCTCAGCTATTGGGGTCAGTTTACAGACGGAGTGGATACAGTTGAATGCCAATATTTTACAAGAAGCGACGGCCTTTCTCTCGCAGGGACCGGTCTAGCCGCTTCGGACAAACATAACATTTGTTACGTTTAAAAAATAATGGGCAAATGATTCTGGCTTAGAAAAAGCGAGTTTTGTTTAAAAAATAGAGTCAAACAATCAGTTATTTTTTTATGAAATTTAATTTGTTAGTTCGTGAAAATATAGGGAATAGCTGTATTGAAATAATATAAATCCTTATGGAAGCTCAAAGCTAAATAATAAGCCACAGAGTCAGTCTTCATAGTCAAGCAAGGTTGACCCGTGGATGGGTGATTATTCGTTGTCTAACGAGATCGGGATAATTCTTAAATTTGACCTAAACTGCCGTAAGGTGCCTGGTATCAATCAAGGATGTTATCACCTACTAAAGATTAAATAATACACGCCCGTATTATTAATTTAACTATTTATAGTGGCTCAAGTAACCAATAGTAGTTTCATGAATGAATGCAGGAGGACAAAGAGAGGATGAAATGCTGGAAAACTTCAGGAGGGTACTTACTATTTGTAATTGTTGGCAATAGCTGCAAATTGCTCTCTACGCTTGCGGTATACAGGGTCCTTGAAGCCGGGGTGGTCGGCGTCCAGCTCAGATCCGTACATTAGGACGTTTTGAGCTCTATCCAGGTCTGATATTTTACGGGGGAACCAATGCATCTCCCCAAAATCTGTAAATCATATTTGTGATCAAAACAGTTTAATATTCGATAAACTGAATTATTCAATCAACGAGTGGTTCCTATTTCATTTGCAATTGAAATAGAGATCCATTAATCAAATTGAGTAGATATGATGGAACCTTATGAATGAATCGATAAGGTCCTTCCTGATTTTTCCTTCTCACCATTCTAACGCTGGTCACAAATAGAACTGCTGATTCAAATATCTATACCCTTATTTAAATTAAAGGCCTATCGAGAATCTCGTTTATTTCTATAATTAAATGTCAACAAAAATATCTAAAGACTTTTGTCAGTAAATGTTTGTCAAGATAAATTACGTCTAAAATTGTAAGAATTCCGCATAGCGCTATGTGTTAGCATCTTGGTATCTGTGGTACTAAAACATTTTGTTTAAATAAAAAACCTTCAAAGTAGTTGACAATCTATAGACAAATACACCAGAAAAATTTGCGGAACATTATAAAACGACGATTTTCTTAAAATACGTTTTTGTTTATAAAAATAAAATTAAAATAAGATAGCTTTTAGTATTTTGTTTTTTTCAGTAAAGCGATGAGAGCAGCACTTTGTTGAATTTTTAAGAAGAACAAACAAAGTAATTAAAAAGTAATTTTAAAATAAAAAAAACAGTAAATATAACAAAGTCCACGTGTTACCACCATTATTAATTCAAGAACGGCTTTCATGATCTATGATTTATCGGCTTTATTTCGAGATAGTTTGCCCCAAATAACACAATAAAAAACAAAGGAAAATTCACGAAATAAAATTAAAAAGAAAATTAACTTTCCCCTACATTTGTTTGAGGCTGTATCAAAATCATCGGGTCAGTTTGTATTTCTGTAGTATTGCAATTTTGGTGTAATTAGTACTATTAGTGCTTAAAATATTATTTACCGAAACTAGCTGCAGCGGATAGTGGAGTCGGTGGTGGAAACTCCTCGCCTGTTTGAGATGATACAACTTCAAAGTCTTGAACTTCTCGCTTCAACATCCTCTTCAATTGTTCCATGCGATGAGGGTCGCACTCCACATCCACCAAAATGTCAGACTAAACAAAACATAATTAAACTTTATTTTAATGGCGCAAATAGTGAATATTCTTGATTATCTACGATCGATCTCTTGCCTTCTACTTATTATTATAGTATTGCCTTTTATTTAAAGCTTACCTACTATATCTATGGAAAGAAAACAAAATGGTTTTTGTCGTATATTGAAATTTCTAAATCAATTTTAAATTTTAAAAAGTAGAAATATCTATGTAATTTAGAAATTAATCATTGTATTTTGATTTATTTAAAAGCCACACAAAATATTGTTTGATCAGTGGCATTAATTAAATTAAATATTTTAAACATAAGCAAGCACTGAATAGTGGAATTTGCGCAAAAAAAAACCACTGAGGATAAGCAAAAATGTAAATCACAACTTACAGAGGAAACTTCAGTAGCGGATTTCCGGGATTCAATATGAAGAACATTTATGCCGAGATCTTGAAATACAGTTAGAGCTTTAACCAGTCCTCCAACCTGGTTTCTCAGTGTAAAGATTACTGAAATCCTCTCGCTCTCTAAAGTTTGAGTCTGTTGTCTAGCTGCCATGTTAAGTTCACCAAGCTTAGGGTGATGATG
The DNA here is from genome assembly GCA_945859665.1 of Anorthoa munda. NCBI lineage: Eukaryota > Metazoa > Arthropoda > Insecta > Lepidoptera > Noctuidae > Anorthoa > Anorthoa munda. Next base: position 51,605,622 of record OX243893.1, on the reverse strand, counting down.
AGCTTCGTTTTTGACTTCCCATTCCGATCCATTTCTATAGAGCCAAAGTCCTAAAAGACCTTTTCCAGAACCACTCATTTTTACTTCTCTGAAACTAAAACTTTTTTTGGGTAAAACTAAATGACGTTAAAGAAGTGGGCAAGACCGTGAACGCGAGCTGAACGTTAACTGTTAAATGAATTTGTGATATATTAAATTAAGACTAATTGAGGGATGTATCGCTGCAACGTCTGGGACATACTGCGCCCTTCCTCGGGATCTGTTCGCTTATAAAGACAAGAGGCGCGGGAGACTCGACGGAGGGTGGGTATATTTGATTGGCTGAATCAAGTGTTCGGAGTAACTTGGAAAACGTTCTCTTTTCACACCGTAAAGTCACGGACACACTTTGGCTACGTTTTATTTGTATTTAATCTTTTACAAATCTTGGACTGAGGAAATGTTTTTCCGCGTCGTTCGAGAAAATGGGATAGAATACAGATTATTAAAAACAAACTTAAGAGCTTTAAGCGTTTGTACTTATTTATATTGTTTTTATTGTTTTGGTAATACTGATTGGAATGTTGTTTTGATGAAATGCAATTAACTGTTTTTAATTACGTTTCAACTGAACAAGGTTAAATTATTTGCCATAAGTTGTTTCACAAAGCCCTGAAAAACTTTGATTCATCAGGCAGATTAGTTCCCAATGCAATTGATGTGTAGCAGTTATTTGATGAAGTCATACGTGACCTACAGACCTAAAACGTACCGCATAAACCTTCAGGTTTTTGTTGATATATTCTAAGGATAACTTGCACACGTCACATGTAGTATATAAGCGCCAAAGAATTATAATCACCCTTCTATTTCTTTTAATCTTACTAATAAATATGCGAAAGTAAATCTGCCTGTCTGTCTGTCTGTCTGTTACCATTTCACGCTTTAACGGCTGAACCGATTTAGATGACATTTGGTATGGAGATAGTGTGAGACCCTGAGATGGACATAGGACAGTTTATATCCCGGAAATCATACTTAAGGCGACAGAAAAGACGGTGGCATTTTGTACCGGCCCGCAAACCTACAATGTTATTGTGCGATATAAAGAAAATGCTGTTCAAAGCAGTAATGCTACGCAGATGCAGTCGCGGGTAACAGCTAGTTGTATGTTTTATTTATTATATACTTTATTTTTATCACAAAAACATACAGGACAAACATTTACAAAAACAAGTGTACAATGAGCATGTTGGTGTTACTTACGTCTGAGACATACAATTTCATATACGCGATAAAATTTTAAAAAATCATTATTATGTATTGTCGTAAAATGCACACAGAAATTGCACATTGTTTGCAGAGTGTACCAAATGTATAAACCATTTTGATACCACCGCTAACGTGTACATGAGTTTATATGGTCGCTACCCACACTATCATAGTTTCTTTTGTAAGTGTGGATCTAAACCGAAGTCTGCTACCACGTAGCCGTTGGCTGACGGGCGCTAAGCGATTCAGTCACTGTATTTATTACCATTGTTTAGCGAAAAGGGCATCCCGTATCATTCATTATGAAGAAGCAGCCCCACCATTTATTCGCCCTATTTCCTTAGTGTAAGAATTGTAAAAATTGTTTAGCACTTGAATTATATTGTTATATTGCTCAGATTGTTAGAATACTTATTTTCGTCTGAGCTTATTTATCTACGCTTCCCATTGGTTCTCTTCGTGAGCTATAGGTAAAATCAGCTTGGAGTAAGTTTCTGAACCTTTGACCCATTATGATTATTTGCAGTCATTCATAGGTGGGTTCAAAATTATCTATTTTATTATACCACTCGTATAAAAGCCCGATCTATGGGTAATCCTATGATATTCCAGTAAAACCTAAGATTAAATACTAGTATAGTTTAATTTTGGACTTATTAACACTCTCTCGGTAAACCTTAAGTTTTACGTAAAACGTACGTAAAAGTTGAAAAGTTAAAGTTGAGTTGTTTGATAATTTCAAACTTCTGAATATCGACAAATCTTCAAAAAAGGGTCAGTTTCAAATTCAAACAGATAACGTAAATTGGTGAAGGGAAACATCGTGAGGAAACAACATGTTCAAGAACCAAAAAATTGTGTATTCCACCAATCCGCACAAGGGCCCGTGTGGTGGATTTCGGCCCTTTCCTTCCCACAGAGAGGAGGCCTGTGTCGCAGCAGTGGGAACATTTCAAGGCTGATGATGATGAAACGTAAAATTGCAATCACTTTTCTTCATCATTACTCTAAAAAACAATGACATTCCGTCATATTTCACAAAAGTCTTCATCATCCTGCCAGATTTAATAAGTTTACAATCAGGACAAATAAAACAATTGAAAAAAAGAAAATTAATTTGCCCTGACAAACCTGAAATGTTTTAATATGTTTTTTTGTAGGTAATATGAACAATATACTTTATAAAACACTGGATCTGAATAAAGATATCTTCTTTTTTCTTATGAGGAACCACGAAAATGATAACCATAAAGAATTAGATAACTTGGATTTCGATCCCATAATCCAAATTTTATTTTTTGTTTCCCTTTGAGCACCACGTTAAAATATTGATTGGTGCTCAAATGGGAATACCTTTGGTGCTCAATGCGTGGGTGCCCAAACAATAGGTGCTCACATGGGAACACTCTGTTTTTTTATGCGAGTTTAAATGAATGTCCTATAATCTTGAAATATGCAAAGAAGGCGACGAGCTACAACAGCAGTTTTTTAAATATTTAGCAGAGACTATAATTGGGAGTTAGCTGTAGTATTTTTTTGTAAATTTTGTACTGCAGTTCTTTATATTATCTAATTTAAACATCACGAACATCCTTGGACTTAGGGAAATTAGATACGACCCTCATGTCGGTTTTGCATGACTATAACAAAAGCTTATTCTGGGGTGACGTTCCTTATTATCTTGATCATGCCTCGTTACACATTGAAATTAACGTAACGCTCTTATTCACTTAATATAGCTATGATGTCAGTGTGTGTATGTTCCAATACAGTCATTAATTTATTATTCATCATCATCATCATCAGCCTATTAATGTTCCCACTGCTGGGGTACAGGCTTCCTCTTTGTGAGAGGGGATGGGCCGTAATCCACCACGCGGGCCCAGTGTGGGTTGGTGGATGTCACATGTCTTCGAATTTTGGTTCTAGGATATTTTATTTTTATTTTATTTAGGCTCGCGCTTGACCACCATCTCACCTGATGGTAAGCGATGATATGGTCGACGATGGATCACGCTTGACTAGAAGTAACCTATTCACTCTTGACTTAAAGACCCCTAGATTGTAGCTATCGGGAAACACAGACTCCGGCAGGGAATTTCACTCCTTAGCTGTACGCATAATAAAAGTATTCTCAAAACATTTAGTGCGTATGGGTGGGATGTCCACCATGTACCGAGGGCGCATCGCCCTACCTCTGATAGTGCGATGATGAAACGGGCTGGGCGGAATTAGATCATGCAATTCCATCGCACACTCCCCGAAATGTAATCGATAAAAACCGATAAGCTGGCAACTCGGCGACGATGTTCAAGACTCTAAAGCTTTACCAGTGCCTCATCGATGATGAGCTTCTTGGCCCGCTTCTCGATCGACTCTATTGCATCAAGCTGGTATTTGACAGATCCGTCCCAGAGATGAGAACAGTACTCCATTCATGATCGAACTTGCGCTTTATACAAGCTGAGTAGCTGTTCTGGCGTGAAGTATCTTCTCACCTTTGCAAGGATCCCCAGCTTTTTAGCAGCCAGCTGAGCCTTTGCCTCAATGTATGGGATAAAATTGGTCAGTTATTGGCACGGTCACATCTCGGAAAGTTGGAGCCGGGTAAAATTGGCTCTTTTTAGCGGAAAAAAGACACGCCTGGGTTTTAGCAGCATTAAACCTGACCAGATTGGCATCGCCCCATTCGGAAACTGCCTGCAAGGACAGGTTCAAGCACTCCACCATGGCCTCAAGGAGAGACTGGATCTGAGGCCCGGTAGCACGAGCGTTGGACACGTATCTCTCAGCAACAGTGCTGTCGTCTGTATACCCAAAGTTGCCGGGTTTTAGCAGATCGTTAATGTGCAGCAAGAATAAAGTTGCTGAAAGTACCGACCCGTGAGGGACCCCGGCATTAATATCTAAGTGGTCCGACGAGCAGCCATCGATTACCACTTGAATGGACCAATCTCTCAAGAAGTCTGCAATCCAATCACACAGACCACCAGGCAAACCGAATGAAGGAAGCTTATCAATAAGGCTTTCGTGCCAGACCCTATCAAAAGCCTTCGAGATGTTGAGGGAGACGGCAAGCGCTTCCCCGTGCCTCTCGATGGCCTCACTCCAGATGTGAATGGCTTACGCTAGAAGATCCCCAGTAGAACGATTTCGGCGGAAGCCGTATTGGCGGTCACTTAGGATATCGTTTGCTTCTAGGTATGCCTTAATATTGAGAACACTTGCTTAATATTCAGGTTATAGATATGGGTCTGTAGTTGGTCGAGTCATCTCGACTGCCCTTCTTGGGTACGGGCTGTACGTTAGCCTGCTTCCAAGCATTCGGCACATTTCCAGTCTCATACGAAAGACGGAATAGGCGTGTCAAGATCGGAGACAGAACGTTCAGGCGCACAGGTTCTAAGAACAATTGCTGGTATTCAATCAGAGCCGCTAGCCTTGTTCACGTCGAGGTTGCGCAGCACCCTATGGACGTTCTTTTGATGGATACGAGTGTCCGACATACTCGTCTCGCATCTATCAGGAGAAGGAGGGTGCCGCGCGTCACCAGGATTCAGACGTGAAGATTCCGCAAAACGAGAGGCAAATAAATTTGCCATTTCTTCAGCGGAGTGGGCCAGCGACCCGTCGAGTTTCAGCAGTGGTGGTAGTGAGGGATGGCAGAAGTTTGATTCGACCGACTTAGCCAGAGACCAAAACGCTTTACTACCTGCTGGGTAAGAAGCAAATTTGATCCTTATTCGGCCAATGTGGTCGAACCGAGCCCTTTGCAACACGATCTTGCAGGACTTGGCAGCCCTGTTGAAGGCCTTCTTCTTCTGACCCACGTCACTCGCCTTACGCGATCGAGCGTCGACCCAAGCCAGGTACGCCCCATGTTTAAGCGTATCGGCGCGCTTACATTCGACGCCAAACCATGGCCGGTCTACGCTTGACATTGATACGTCAGAGAACGGAATATAGTACTCCATTCCCTGACGCAACACATCCGTCACGGCGTCCGCGCACTCCGATGGATGAGTCGAAGAAAAGCAAGTAGGCTGCCAAGGATAGCTTGCAAAGAAAGATCGCATACCATCCCAATCTGCTGACTTGTACCGCCAAACTCGCCGGGTGTCTCTTGGGCTGGGATCGGGCGGGGAATAGACGGACACAGACTTCACCAGACAGTTGTCGGAACTACCCAAAGGTGAAGCAATCGACACAGAGTATCTGTCTGGATGTGTTGTCAGCAGAAGGTCCAAGCAATTCGCTGTGTGCGAATCAACATCCGTTACCCTCGTTGCCCCCTGGACCAGCTGGGTGAGGTTTAGCGATAGCGAAAGCTTACGCATCTCCCGTCCATCATGGTCAGTGCACTGGTATGGGAAATGCCACTCCTGATGGTGGGCATTAAAGTCCCCCAGTAACACTAATTGGGCGGAAGGGTACCGCTGCTGTGCCGCATCAGCCGCCTCACTGAGGTACTCTGTGAGCTCTCCTGATCTCCGCTGTGCGAACGGTAGACACAGGCGTAAACAATTTTATCTAGCCCTGTGTCCACCAGAACCCACAGTGTTGTGAATCTGGAGTCCTCAAGGTTACGGAGACGCCGATAGCAAGTGTCGTCACGGGCGTGCATTCACACACCCGCGCGCGGTTTGCTATTGTGCTCCAGGGTAATATAAGTACGACACGTCTGACGGACCCGCTATCTGCATCTCCACAAGGAAAAGCAGCGCTGGTTTCTCAGTCTCTAGGTGGTAGTGGCCTACAGAGCGATTTGAGTGCAGATCTCGAATGTTGGTGAGGTGGACATTGTGGGGGAGGGGGTGCAGCCACTGTTTAAATCTATTATTCCTTTTCCTTGGCATTAATATTATATAAGAGTGAATGGAGGAGAGGAGTTGGAAGTGAGACAAGGTTCCACGCTACTTACCTTCAGCCACGCACTGAAAAGACATAGACTTGTATTCAGCGGCGGCAATTAATCTGGTAATCAAAATTACACAGTAAGACCCAGTATTTTTATCTGTCTTCTTCTCTTTTTCGTGTCAGGATGTGGCCACCTCTGGTGTCAAAGTTAATTAAGCTGCCTCTGGGAACCCCACAGGCCAGTGACTTGGCTATTTCAGACTTACATTAACTTATATAGTTAATGTAAGTCTAGGTAGTCTAGGTCTAGGTTTCCTCACAATGTTTTCCTTCACCGTTGCCGTTGCGTTTTTATCCGTTATAGTTAAATATGCTATATATTTATTATTCAATAGTCTTTAATATTTTATGTTTTTTTTGTGTTTTTTTCAAGAGATCTGTCTATTGGGCAGAGCCAGCTCACGAAACTGAAGACCGATGATGGAAGGATCGTGTCCGCCAAACCGGAGCTTCTGAGGGAGATCGAGAGATTCTATGGACAGTTGTACACGTCATAGTAAACTTGTCGCGAATCTGGCGAATGACCCTAGGGCTAGATTGACCCGACACTATACCGAAGACATTCCGGACGTCAGCCTGTATGAGATTAGGATGGCTCTGAAACAGCTTAAGAAAAACAAGGCACCGGGTGATGACGGAATTACGGCTGAACTCCTGAAGGCGGGTAGTAAACCAGTACTTAAGGCCCTTCTGAAGCTGTTTGATTCCGTCATTCTCGAGGGGAAAACTCTTCTTCAAGAAGGGTAACAATGTCCTACTAAAGAACTATAGGCCCATCTCACTTCTTAGCCATGTCTACAAGCTGTTTTCAAGACTCATCACGAATCGTGATGAGACTCGCGCGCAGGTTTAACGATTTCCAGCCTCGCGAACAAGCCTGATTTCGTAAAGGCTTCAGCACCGTAGACCACATACATACGATGCGCCAGGTTATACAAAAGACCAAAGAGTACAACCTGCCTCTCTGCTTAGCGTTTGTGGACTACGAGAAAGCCTTCGATTCGATAGAGACTTGGGCTGATTGCAGTCTCTCCAACGGTGCCAAATTGACTACCGGTACATCGAAGTGTTAAAGTGTTTATACAAAAACGCCACCATGTCAGTTCGACTTCAGGATCAGACTTCGGAACCAGTCCTTCTGCAGCGAGGTGTGAGACAAGGAGACGTCATATCTCCGAAACTGTTTACTGCTGCACTGGAGGATGTCTTCAAGGTCTGGACTGGAGAGGGCTAGGCATCAACGTCAATGCCGAGTACATCACTCACATTCGGTTTGCCGACGATATAGTGGTTATGGCTGAGACCATGGAGGACCTCAGTACAATGCTCGATGATCTCTGTAGAGCTTCCGAAAGAGTGGGTCTTAGGATGAACATGGACAAAACCAAGGTGATGTTGAATGCCCATGTTACACCCACTCCTATCAAGGTCGGAGACTCTACACTCGAAGTTGTGGGCGACTATGTCTACCTGGGACAAACGATCCAATTGGGTAGGGCCAACTTCGAGAAAGAGGTCAACCGTCGAATCCGACTCGGCTGGGCAGCGTTCGGGAAGTTGCGCGGTATCTTCTCGTCTAACTTACCACAGTGTCTCAAGACGAAAGTCTATGACCAGTGTGTGTTGCCAGTGATGACATATGGCTCTGAGACGTGGTCGCTTACAATAGGCTTCATCAGAAAGCTTACAGTCACTCAAAGGGCAATGGAGAGGGCTATGCTCGGAGTTTCCTTGCGTGATCAAATCAGAAATGTAGAGATCCGCAAGAGAACCAGGTTTACCGACATAGCCCGAAGAATTGCCAAACTCAAGTAGCAGTGGGCAGGGCACATTGCTCGCAGAACGGGTGGCCGATGGGGCAGAAAGGTTCTGGAGTGGTGACCGTGAACCGGAAGACGTAGCGTTGGAAGGCCTCCCACTAGGTGGACCCATGACCTGGTGAAGGTTGCGGGGATCCGCTGGTTGCGAGACGCACGGTACCGGTCAATGTGGTGACGCTTGGGGGAGGCCTATGTCCAGCAGTGGACGTCTTTCGGCTGATATGATGATGATGATGATTTTATGTTTTGTGTATTTTAATCTATGTTCAAATTTGCATCAAAGTTTTAGTCTGCCTTGTTTGCCTTAAAAACAGACTTGTATTTACTAGTCATTAAAGATTGTTTAGCTATTAGGAATGTATGATATTGGTTCGCATTGTGGCTATGGTCTTAACCTGGTGTGTGACATGGTCTTTATATTACAATATAAATAGTCCAAATCTCACCGCCAACAGCCATTCACTAAAAGCTGCTTAACCAAATCCAAATCCCGATCTCACCCAACACTTTTGCCTATCTTAACTTTATATTGATAAAAGACACAAGTAGGGGAACCAATAAGAAAGAGTGACGCCGTTATCCGAGAAGAGATACGTGTCAGTTTTACTGCCAAGGCATGCAATAGATGTTTCACATCAAAAAACAGCTTCAGCAGAAATTATTAAGGACCTACGTCAAGATAAGTTACGTGATACAGTAATGACAAGGCCGTACTTTTATTGGGTTGGTATCAGAATGACTGTATCGAAAATTGACCACGTCGCTCATAGTACAAATTTCAAAATATCTAATTACCTAGATCGCAAAATGAATTCATCGCTTTTAGTCCACTTATCATATTGTATAAGTCTCAAAATATCTAAGTCGCCAAATGACTACATCGCATGAAAATCGAACAGAGGGGTGACCATAAGCTCTTAGAGTAAGGTTATTTTGAGTGTGTGTAAGGGACAGATATATATGACTTGTATACGTATTACTCTAAGAGCTTATGGCCACCCCCATTTGTGTAGGTACCATACATAGGAAACAAAACAATTGAAGTTCACATGAGAATCTTTTTCTACACAACTACTAATTGTTTAAGGATTAATCATATTTTGGCGAATTACTGCTTCTACGGTTTCTTTAATGATATTTCTTGGACTCCTATTGATTATTTTAAGTAATGAGGACGAAGTCATATCACTACACACACTCAATCATCAATCTCTCTATGACACTGAGGTTTGCTCTAAGAGAACCCATTTATGGGTTAATTAAGCTCGTCTTTGTACCTGTATTTGTATATATATGTTTTGTGTACAATAAAGAATATGAATATGAATACTGCTCGACGCACCCCTACAATTATTGCAATAATTTTGATAACGTGCCTTCAAGATAACTACAGAGTGGTTAATAAGCAGTGAAACCCTTAGAATAATTTGCAAACTTAATCGAAGGGCGCTGGATCTACCAATTTGCATTACCAGTTTCAACGGGCTTCTGAACACAGAAATACGGCAGAAAGGTATGGCGGTATTGCAGTTCTCGGATGAATTACTCTTTAGCATTAGACCAGACACGGCATTGGAGGACCTGTAGACTCTAAGACAATTAAAGCCATGCCAAGAAGTCCTTGCTTCAGGTGGTGGAACCATCATCATGAGATTGGGATAAATGGAAGAACCTAAATGATTATGGTAACTGATGTGATTGTTAAATAAAATATGTGTTGTTTTATAGTCGGTTGAGGAAGCGGAAGAGGCCATTATAATTTGTATTTCAATATTTATCACAGAATTTATTATAATTCACCTGACATCTTATCTGTCAAACATGACACCTGTCGTACCACACACTCAATATATCACACCTCCACCTTTTAATCTAAAAGCCCTTAATTAATAGATATTCTAAGAGCCATTTGCGCATTCCTGGGTTATCCTTACTAACCCGGTGTTAATATCTAGCTCAGGATTAATTAGATACTTTAACATAACAAATTGACTTCTCTGAACTTACTTAATACTAACGACCTTAACTATGATGCCTTTTCATTAAAACGGCAGTGTCAAATGAGGCGAGACTGACTCAGCACCAGCTGTTCGACGCTGTCTTCCAGCTGATCTCCATTCTTGCCGTGCGCGTCCGCAGCGACTGACACCTCGCCGGCCGGACTGCGCGCCCTCTGGGCACGAACTATCTCGGCCGTCTCTGACCACTCGCTTATAGGCCTAGGACAGATTAATGAACTCCATATCCATTTTAGCTGATCAACGTGCTTGTGAGATTCCCTATCAGAAACATCTACTACCTTATAATCAGTGGTTCCCATGTTTTCAGTTATCTTCCCCGGTACCCTTTTATCCGGTCTCCTATACGGACGCAGCCAGACCGCATCCCCCGGACTCAGTTGACGTGACCCCTTTGCGACATATTTCATTTGACGCTCCTGAGCGTTCCTAACCTTGCCATCCAAATTTGGGCTTAGGGCGTCGAATTTAGTTTCTAACCTTCGGCCAAACTTATGACGCTGGAGTTTTACCAGTAGTGCAATGTTCAGTGTTTCTGTAGTAAAACCTAAAGTAAAAGTATGTCTTAACTATCCCTAATCACCATTTTAGTCGCCATTTTCACTGTTTGAACTGCATTTTCTGCTGCCTCGTTTGAAAAGGGTTGATACGGTGTTGAAAATATGTGTTCCATACATTCATTTGAGAAACGTAGAGAACTCGTAACTTGAAAACGGTTCGCTATTATCTGAGACTAATTGTAAACCAAAACGTGCTAACACTTCACTTAACACGCTAATATTGTGATTTGCCACTGTACTAGCTACTTGACGTTAGTCAAGTACCTGAACAAGTAAGAAGTTTTTCTAACCACTTGGTTCAGGCATCAACTATTACTAAAAATATCCATCCGGTGATAGGGCCTAAAAAGTCAAAATGGATACGGGCCCACGGTTTATCAGGCCAAGGCCATGGGCATATTATGCGGCGGTGCCTCAGTTTCTGCCGCACACTCATGATATCCCCGGAACGTTTTTTCGATCTCCATGTCCTTTCCTGATCACCAAAAATAACTCCTTGCAAAAGCTCTAGTTGTTACTATGTTCATAAAACATGACCCTCATGTAAATCTGTTAACACCTTATTCGGACACACGCTCGATGGCCCCACATCACACAACTTAGCTTCTCATATAGTTCCTTTTTACAATTGCAACTTGTGTGAGTACAAAATACCTGTTTTGCCTTAACGCAGACTTACGATAAAGTGGTGTTGATCCAAGAATGAAGGTAAGGATGTTATTATATTAAAGATTAAAAATAATGCATTGAATGGTTGAACAGGCAGATAAGTAAAGTCGATTATCTATTTTACATCTTGAGCAATTCTGAATTCAACAAAAATTTCAGTAAGCACAAAATCAAAGAAACGAAATTGTTCCCAAAGATTTTAATAAACAAATAAAAACTGTAGAATATCATTCAAAGTATATAAATAAACATTTAACTTGGATCGCAGACGAAGGCGCTTTTAATTCAATTTCCTTGGAGACGTCCCTCAAGCGCCTTTCTGATTTGCAACGGTTTGACGCTTGTTATTATTACACAAAACCTTTATACAGCTCGTATTATGCTTTTAGCAATATTGATTCGTGTACAAATAAATATTTTGATCCTACCAATAATTATTTCGCCAATTTTTACTTACTGTCCCGATCTACTGCTAAAAATGTTAATTATCGCGCAATTTTGTAAAACAAGTTTGATTGTAATACATAAAAAATAAATCATTGGTTTTCATAGAGACAACAAGTAGAAGTTCTGAGGCTCCATACGAGCCTACGACTAAAACAAAGGCGATGGTCGAAATGCCAGAATGTAAAGGATTGATCACGTGATATTTTGATAGCGTTTGACATTCCCATATTATTAAAATTTTCCAATCGCTATCGCCACGCTTTTGATGATAGAATGTCACTTTTCTAGTTGTTAAGAGGCTGTAGACAAGTGACATTTGACGTCAGCGATATGGCGATGGTCGAAATGCCAAATTAAAAGGTATTGATCACGTGACATTTCGATGGAGTTTGTCATCCCTATACATTTTTGACGTTATGCCAATCGCTATCGCCACGCTTTTGTTGATAGAAAGAATTTCACTTGCCTAAGATCTCAGGAAATAAAGATATTTGCTGCGGGAAAATCTTAGTTAAATACTTTAACCGGAATTACGTTCATTATGGTAGCAGAACCGTTGTCTGAAAAGTCCATAAGAATCCCAAAGGGGCAGGGCTGTCAAAAGGCCCAATAATCGATTTTTTTCTTAATTCTCGTAAAGTTTTGATTTTACTGCAATTTATGCTCTAAGCAAGTTTATTCCTTGTTCAATTGTGCACAAAAAGTCCTACATAAGATTCACTAATTTTTATTAGCTTTCGCTAAGCTAGATACGAGCCAAAATTTTTGTTTTTATATTTGTACTAAATCTGTTTTTGCTTAATTCTCATATCTTAGACATTACTGCAATTTATACTAGGGCAGGTATATACAAAAATACAAAAATATAGTTTTTCATTCGTTGGTGATGGGAGCCTCCTTTTAAGCAAGTAATGCCCGTGTTAGGAGACTCCGCTCTTCTACAGCAATATACAATTCATTCAGTACCTTCGATATAACCAGTATGTTGGTGTGTGTGTGTATGAATGTATGTGGGTGTGTATTTTATGAGTGTGTGTGTGTGTGTGCGTGCGCGTGCATGTGTGTATTTCATTTTGTATGTTGCAATAGTGCCTCAGTGTCTGCGTAATTTAGTGTCTTTATCCAATTTGTTAAAATCTTTTTACATTCGTGTAATTGTTTATTGTGTATATATATCTTTTTATTTATCCTATTATATAGTTGACATGATAGTTTATTGTACTGAATGTCAGCAGATTTTGTTTTAGTTTGTGGAACCTGTGCTATGAGATCTTTCCGTCTTCTTGTTATTGCTTTTTGATCGTATGGTAGATCTTTATGTTTTTTAGAACGGTATAAATAATATATAACATTCTAACAGAAAGCAGTCCACTATCCTGATAGAGACTTTCAGTAGGGTATGTAATCCTTTTGAAATACATTATTTTTATTACGGCGCGTTGTCCTCGTTCAACATAAACAAACTTTGATTTTGCTGCGCCACCCCATATTGTGATACAGTAGGCTATAACAGATTTTGCTAGAGATACGAGTATATATATTTCATTTAACTAGTTTCAGTGAGAGCCTGATTTCTTTTTTATATTTATAGGTGCAATATATATTAATGTTTTAAGTTCCACCCCAATTTCCTAATCCTTCCAGTAACATGTTCAACATGAGAGTACCACGACAATCTGTGGTCAATAATTACACCTAAATATTTTGTTTCAATAACTTTATTAATTAAGGGACAAGCACAATTATTGTTTTTAGCTTTATAGCAAGAGTGTACTTTAATGTTGAACACATCATCTGGTTGTGAACTTTTATAGATGGAGAAGCATATGTAGTTGGTTTTCGCAGTATTTAACGTGAGAAGGTTGTTATCAAACCAATTTGCGATTTGTTACATACCTGCCTCTGTCTTAATTTTAACATCAGACCAACTGTGCCCGTGGAAGACAACATCAGTGTCGTCAGCGTAGGCAAATATATCTGGTTCCCCTTCTGGTCCGGGGTTCCCCTTATTCCAAGTTTTTCTAGTTTGGTCACCAGGGTGGGAACGGAAACAGTGTCAAAATCTTTCTTTAAGTCTAGAAATACCGTCAGGCATTTTTTCCCTCTATCCACATGCTCAGTTACTAGCGTGGTGAGTGCACCAACTGCATCCTTGGTGGAAACTCCCTGCCTAAAGCCAAATTGTGTTGAAGATATTATTTTAAACTTATTTAAATAATTAACTAATCTAATGTTGGTTAATTTTTCTATTACTTTAGACAGGGCTGGCAATACCGAGATAGGTCTATAATTATTGACATCGCTTCCGCTCCCTCCCTTGTGGACTGGAGTAATAACGGATTGTTTCAGGGGAGCTGGGAATACTCCGTTTCTGAAACAGAGGTTAGCTAGATGAGCAATAACAGGGGCGAGTTCTTTATTGCAGTATTTTAGGAATTTCGTTGAAATACCATCCCAGCCAGGGGCACTATCCGACTTTAAGTTCCTTATGATTCCTTCTACTTCCTCTGTGTCAGTATCTAAGAGCACGAATGAATTTATTTGTGTATGTAAATCGTTTTATTGGTGATCAGGACTGTTATTATTTCTAGGTTGTATTTGTTGAGCTAGTTCTTTACCGATATTCGCGAAATAGTTATTTACGTAGTTTACTGACTCAGTCGGATCAGACTTGATATTTAGTAATCCTGCACTTTGATTTTTTGTTTTTTTTGTATAAGTAATTGATTTTATGTTTTTCCATAATAATTTCGTGTTGGAGACTGAGTTTGCTAGTAATTATTTTTCATATTTTCTTTTAATTTTTTTAATGAGGTTGTTACAGTAGTTTCTGTATCGGCTATATGTGATTTTTAAAATTTCATTATGTGGGTCAGCCCGTGAGTTTTTTTTGTAGTTTATTTCTATTGTTTATACAACGGAGTAATCCCGGGGTTATCCATGGTTTGATGATACGTTTGTTATTGGGAATATTTCTTATTGTAGTATTATTCTTGATAGTTTCTGTAAGTGTTTCTATAAGTACATCAGTTATTGCACTAGGATTGCTGTAAAATAGCTATTGATGCAGATATATTTTTCCTGTTGATTCTCAACATGAAATGGTCTAGGCAGTTTTGGTCTCTGGTAGGTAATGTATGACCTGGTAATATGGCATATGTTGACAGAGTGTTGAGGTAATGGAGGCGGTTATTTTGCTCACTAAGCGCCCCGATCTCTTTGGGTCTAATATTATTAATGTCCCCAGCTATTACTAAGCTTTTTAGTGAATCTATATAATCTAAGTGCGAACTAAGTGAGTCTAAGAAATTGTTAATATTTGTGTTTACCGGAGATCAATATATGCATAGCACCGTGGGTGGTATTTAGAATATCTACTTGAAGACATGAGGCCTGGGATAATTTTATTTCTTGAATGTTTGGTTTTAATGTATTTTTTACGTATACAACTACCCCATCATTTTGATTATATTGTCGAGTTGTGACATAAGACTGATAATTGGACAGTTGGGGTATAGGTTTATTAATACTTAATCTACATTCCGTTAAGATTATCAAATCTGCATCGAATTTAAGTGAAGATAGCGTAATGACAAAATCATCAAAATTGCAGTATATACTCCTTATGTTCTGTGAAACTATAGTTAGATCATTTTCCCTGACACAGATATGATTAGAGAAATTTAAAAGATGGCATTCAATTGAACTCGCAATTTCAATTTTATCTAGATCATTAACTGTTTGTACCGTGTTACTCATACTGATTATTTTTAAGTAGAATTATAGTCGCAGCTTGCACGTAGTAAACATCCCTGATAGAACGGCTAGTACAGTCTATTTTCATTGTAACAGAGAGTAATTGTTTGTGTAATATTATTATAATTGTTGACTGTATCATTATTTAGTTAAATATATAAAATATGATATGATACATTTTCTGATGGAATTTTTGAGGCGTGTGTGTGTATGTGGTGACCTGTATTTGAGTTGTATATGATGAATTGGTGTATGTGTTCGTGTTAAATAGTGTGAAGAATTTATGGGAGTGGGTGTCTGTGTGTTTACTTAAACTTATATAACATGCAAAACAATAACTTATAACTATTACATTAATATTAAATAGTGTGAAATGATAATAAGTGTTCGATGGGAATATAATCAAGGAGACACTTAGGCAATTAGAAACCGATAAAAAAATTGTGTTAACTAATATTTCAAAGCAATAATAAACATCAAATAGTCATACTTTCTGCATTAGCTGCTGTATTTGTGCTTCGCTTCTGTTAGCTCGTGGACGAAGAGATGAGTGGACTGTATAAAAAGGCGGTTGGTTTTGAAGCCGTTATATTTAAATTACATTAAACCGTCCCGGACAAACAATGTGAGATTAGGAAGAGGTGTCGACTGGTGCGGTGGAGTCCGTGGTAGCGAGTGATTTCAGAGCCGCGCCGCGTCGCCGCCGCACTGCGCACTCACACACCGATGCCGTGTCGGTCACGCAGATGTGTGTGCAGCGTAGACGGCGCGCTCCGGCCGGCCGAAGTGTTGGGTACATTTCCCAACATGCTGCCCGGGTTGAAGCGATGGCTTCAAGAAATCTGGAAGGGGGCAGATATGAGAATGTGCCCCTCAAAATGATGCTCCTCTTTAGTCACCTTAGTGACTCCCTCCATTGAGAGCTCTTCAAAATAAGGCTTCTCGTCGCCATTAGAGACCTGTGGATGAGAGTAGAATTCAGTGGCCGTCCAATGGAAACAGAAGGAATAGGAGTAGAAGAATTGTGGAGATTAGAGGAACAAAAATAGGATGGGAGTTTAAACTAACTTTATTAGAGTGAGGCAGCTGGCCATTTCTCATATTGAATAAGTAAATAAATAAGTACAGATGGAAGAGTAGTTTATAAATAAAGAAAGCGTATTGTGGATTCCGACAAATAGTAGACCAGTAGATGGCGCAGTAACAGGCGCGAGAAGACTAGCTCGTGCACAACTGCAGGTAAAGTCGCCAAAAATGACTGTATAATGATGGAATCTCTGCTTTGCCCGCCTGCTATCATCACTGGCTCAGCGTGAATATTGTTTACCTTGTATCGTTAACAAGGGTACATTATAAATACGGAATGGAAATAAGTGTCAACAATGACTTTGTTATTGTGGCCGTAAACAAGGCAAGTTACGGTTAAATAAATTTACTATTTGAATCCACCTAGAAGTATTGTTAGTATGTAGGTACAACAAAACAAGAAACCAGTATGGTAGATCGTATTTCTCGTTAAGCGTGGATCTGGCCCACCACTACGATGAAGAACTGATGGAATCAGCCTTCAGCCCGCGGGAAATAAGACCCGCCGCATTGTCTGTTGACGGTAGATAGCGTGAAAAGTAAATAAATAAAGTTAATAAATATATGTTGTATTGTAAAAGAGGGTACCCACAAAAAATTAAGTGTTATGTTAAATCTATACATACAAATAAATAAAATTGAAGTGTCTGTATGTAACATCAAAATAATAACGTTTTATTGAATGCACGTGAAAGCATATACGGTACTAACAACAAATAAGCAATTTTTAAGATTTTTGTCGGTCTGTCTGTCTGTTTGTGCCGGGTAATCTCCAAAACAGATTTTGACGGGACTTTCACTGGTAGATAGCTGATGTTATAACGAGTAACATAGGCTTCGTTTGATCACGAGAAAATTCATAGTTCCAGCGGGAAACTAAAAAAACTAAAAATATATATTTTACGAGTTTGACGCGGACGAAGTCGCGGGTAACATCTAGTAAAAAATACTAATTTAATAGAAGACAGCTAGGCGAAGGCTCCCTATCCTTGTACTTGTGTTTGAAGCCAGAGGCTTTAAGACACCGCTCAGATGACATGAACAGACACTTAGCGTTGAGTGAATCGCTCAAGATTGAAGATTTTTTCTTCACCGGTATGGGTACCAAAAAGTGTCTGTTGTACCGAGCGCAGCGTATCCTACAGCTTTGCTTACGGCTACTTTTCTTAAGGAACAGAGATTGCTTGGCTGCCACGGTATCTGATACCAGGGAACAAGATACATAGGCTGGATTGGCATCCACGTTTAAGAAATGACAAACAGGAAGTGCTGGTTCTGATGTAGGTGTTGCCTCTGCCTCATGTGAGTGAAGCAGAGTGTTGTGTTTTTTCTTGCAATGTTTACAAGAACCAAGATTGCACCTAGAATCTGTGTGTCCTGGTCGAAGACAGTTAAGACAGACCTTTGCTTGTGTGGCCGTTTGAATACGTGCTTCAATGGACAGGGCTCTAAATGCTTCACAATAAAATAAGAAATGTGGCTGATGGCACATTGGACATATGAATAGTTTTCTGTGGTTATTAATTATTTTTTTATTTGTAGGGTTACTATCAATTATTTTTTCGTTTGACGTTTTAAGTGTGTTTAGATATGAATAATGTTTTAAAGTGGCAGTTTTTTGTGTATTATAACTATGTGTTTTATGTTCTTGCAAGGTTTCTAATAGGTCAGCTCTGTTGCTAAGAAAATTTATAAAAATGTCAAGTGAGGGTGGATTAATAAGTGTGTTTCTATGTTCTTCCCATTGTCTGCGTGTAACAATGTCTAGTTTTTCTGCCATCATGTGTATGATTAGGGTTTCTCCTAGACCGCTGTGCTCAGTTGGCTGTCCTAAAGTGGATAAGGCACGCAGGTTTTTATTTGTGACATCTATTAAATTTCGAATGGAAGAACAAGATTCACTTTCCATTTGTGTCACATTAAATAACGCATGAACATGGTTGTTTACGAGCAATCTTTTGTTGTCGTACCTACTACACAACAAACTCCAAGCAGACTCGTAATTCTTGGCTTTAAAATCTAAATTGTCAATGACTAATAACGCACTACCTTTTAACGAAGCACGTAGGTAGTGTAATTTGTTGATGTCGCCTATGTCCGACCGTGAGTGAATTAAGGAAATGTATGTATCTCTAAATTCGAGCCAGTGTTGATAGTGACCGAGAAAAACAGGTAACTCAATTTTTGGCAGCCTTACACAATTGTTCTTAAAGCCACCGGCCTGTACATCGCCGTCACCTGTTACGGCACCATCTTGAAGACTGCAAGCCTGGGGAGGACGAGCACCGAGCATACTCCGCGCCGTCGCCACCAGCTTATAGTACTGGTTCTCGAAATTCTCACGCTCCTCGCTCTCGTCATTGGCGTTGTCCACCAACTCCTCGATGTCACTCTGTAATTTGTCGAAGACCTCGTATAAGCTATCAAATTTCTTATATCTAGTTTCTAAATCTAATTGTTGCAGACTGCCGAGCTCGCTGCAACTTTTTTGCATTTGTAGGTAGTTGCTAAAAATGGTGAGCTTGGCTTTCATGCAGCTGCGTTTTTTAATTAGCTTCTCCACTTTTTCTTCTGCCATGTCGTTCTAATTGCTAGAAGCTAGCGCGCAAATATTACCGGTGAATATAAACTTGTTTACCCGATGTTGCGAATGGACCGAAAAAAAACACTAATGAGCTATGTAGGTACCTTTGACTCACTCGACCGACGGTGCGAAGTGCGAACAAAGAAACAGCTGTACTATAGGTATGTCGCCGCGCGATCAGCTGATAAACATATGTAGTAATGTTTTACGTAAACAATCTTTTAGTTTTTAGATGCTGGTTTTTATTGCTTTTTAACAGAAATGGTTATGATGGAGAAATATTAGGCTTAGAAATAGAGATTTCCCTTTACAGGTTGAGATGAAGGTAGGTGATAGCACTCACTTAAATATAGCTGTTCAAACATATGAAATAAGAAAACAAGGGATGAATTGGAACGAACTCACTGAATGTCTATACCCTCCACTGGACTGACGATAATCGCCAAGTTTTGTGTCCGTTGCGATGGCTGGAGTCTGGACCGTTCGACGATCTTCCGAAGTCCGTCGTTGGTCGACCTCTTGATGATTCCTTCACCTCTGGGCGTGTGCGGGTGCTCGGCGAAGTCTCCTGAGCAAGATCTTGAGTCCTGCTGGAACTGCCGCTGCTGTAGACCGCAACTGTAGACCGCTGCTTCGAGGTAGTTGGATTTTTTTTTCGGAGACCGTTGAATGTAAATTCACGGCGAGATCCTTGAAGGACCAATGTTAGCTCGTGGACGAAGAGATGAGTGGACTGTATAAAAAGGCGGTTGGTTTTGAAGCCGTTATATTTAAATTACATTAAACCGTCCCGGACAAACAATGTGAGATTAGGAAGAGGTGTCGACTGGTGCGGTGGAGTCCGTGGTAGCGAGTGATTTCAGAGCCGCGCCGCGTCGCCGCCGCACTGCGCACTCACACACCGATGCCGTGTCGGTCACGCAGATGTGTGTGCAGCGTAGACGGCGCGCTCCGGCCGGCCGAAGTGTTGGGTACATTTCCCAACAGCTTCTGATAATTAAGGGCGGAGCCTGGTCATCCTGCTTTACCAGTACTTTGCCATATGCCGTCCAGCAGTATTTATAAGCGCCGGATTTTTTCAAATCGCGAGCAAGGAAATATAAGCGAGAGCCCTTGGCGGTCAAATGATCAGACAGGTATAGCGGTGTATCTTCGTGCTTCTTGAAGCCCAAATTCTTACAGCATAGTTTGGTCTTGTATTTTATGTTGAAGTTCTTAGCCATTTTCAGGATATTATTCTTGAGGAGTGTAGATCCTGTTTCTACAACTATGGGCGTATTATAATTCTGTTCTTTGCCACGCACCCTATAAACATCTTTAATGTCATTTCTAATCATGGCACAATCAATATTTTGGGAAAGACTCATCACCATGTCTATTAAGTCTTGCTTAGACTCGCCTGTGATTTTACAATATAAATATTGTTTTGATTCCTTACTTGGGAGCGGCGTAGCAGATCACGAGCAGCGACGGTCGAGTCAGGTGGCGTGTAGCAAATAACGTAGCTCGTAGCACTTGTAGCAGCCGCGTAGCCGACGCGTTGACGTATTTGGCCCAACCCGTAGTGAACAGTAGTTTTGAGCTATGACAACTACGTTTATTTGGCACAGTGGCTACCACAGCGGTCTCGATGCGGCGTGCACGGTGCAACCAAGGTTCGAATCCCGCCGGCAACGGCACTTTTTCAAGTCTATATTGTTCTTCCAATTGACAGCTCAGCTCGCTGGTAAGAGCGAGACTTCCGACACCAACCAATATGGCCACTGCGTCTAATGGGGACCCACCCAAGATGGAAAAGGAGGGTGGTCCGAGTTTGATTGCAAAACACCGATTTAAAAATTAAAATTAAAAAATGTACGAGATGCTCTCACAAACACGTCCGATCTAGGCAAGCGCCTGAGGCGAAGAGCAAAAGCATAATATTCATTATTAAATTGTGCACAAAAAAGTCATGCATGAGATTTACTAAATGCTCATTGGTTTTGGAGAGAGCTTGGCTTTAGCCTTAGTTTTATATTAATATTTAGGTTTTCTGGTGTGTTTTTACCCGATTGCCGAAGGAGGGTAATGTGTTTATGTATGTATGTTTGTTCCTATGTGGCGTTCTAGAGAACAAACGCGTTGGCCGCTTTTGATAATTCTTACGTCAATCGATTCGTCTTAACCCTGCGAGTGTCAATGGCTACATTAAAATTAGAAAATAGAAAAATGGCCTCTTTTTGGCGCCATATTGTGGGGGACCAATTTTTTTTTTCTTCCAAACCCATCGTGGGGGTATCAAAGGGTTTTAAGAGGTGATTTCAAAAATATGTAACACTTATATGTTTGAATGTACCTAATTAAAAAAAATAACTAAAAAGTTATAAATAAAAAAAGTTACTTCATAAAATCTAAAAACCCGACTGTTTGAAAAGCGAACTAAAAAGACGTAAACAAAAAGAAAATCCAGCAGTCGGGTTTATAGATTTTTTGTTGTATGAGATTTACTACTGCGCAGCCATTGTAGCTGTGATGTTCACTAGTAACACTAGTTAGTTAACAACCAGATTTATCAGTAAGTAGACACCAATGAATGGCACGTCTGAGCACTGCTGGTGCGATCTAATAATGAATAGACATAAACATTCAAGTGCTTGCTACGTATATTTTAAGTGTATACCACAGTAGCCAACTTCAGGGCGGCCAAGAAGTTGGTTTACCGCATGAGCGAGGCACGAAACGGTGCTGTTTTTGTATGAGATTTACTACCGCGCAGCCATTGTAGCCAACTTCAGGGCAGCCAAGAAGTTTGGCGAGAACTATACTACAACTATGCACTAACTGTTCCAAATATATAACAAATGCTCCCAACTATCAAAAATTTTACAACAAAATATACGTAGTATCAATTGCAATTTCAATGAACTTTCAGTGCTCCTGTCTATATTTAGCTTCAAATGTGACGTTATAGTATTATCAGAGTGCTGGCTCCGTCAGGTATCTGATCTTCCTACTGTAAATGGTTACAACTCTTATAAGACGAACCGTACCTTTAATCAAAACGATGGAGTGGTGGCCATGGTCAGTAACGAACATTTGTACACAATAGAAGAACCACTTCTTTATGAGTGCAACTGTTTGATAATTAAATTTGGGACTAACACAGTTATAGTGGCAATCTACAGGTCACCGTCATTCAAAAAGTTAGATACTTTTCTGCAGTCACTCCACAACATTCTTGAACAGTTGCGATCATTTCAAAATATAATAATAGTAGGTGACATAAATGTAAATATATTGAATGTTGATTCTAGTGTTTCTTCATATCTAGATCTGTTACAGGCTTATACATTTAATCTTCAAACCTCAATAACTGATCATGACGCCATTCTCTTTTGTCTGAAGCACGGGTGCTCAAAGAAACCCTTAAATAGTAGAGAGGTCGGGAAGGTGAACTGGGCCGACATCATCTCTGACTGCTCAAAATTATATTTTAGTCAAATATATGCTGAAAATGATTTGGATTTGGCGACCAATAGATTTATAGAATTATTGTCTAACCTAACAATGAAACATAGTTCGATCATTAGGATGCCACGAAATAAAACTACCTTAAAACCCTGGATAACGCCAGGACTACTAAGATGCATTAAAAATCGGGATAGGATGCATATTAAAACTAAAAAGGAACCAGATAACGAAATTTTAAGTATAACATATAAACGATACAGGAACCATTGCAACAATCTTCTTAAAAATATAAAACGCCAATATGAACAGAACCAACAAAATATGGCTAAAGGTAACTCCAAATTGTTATGGGACTCTATTAAAACTATAACAAATTATAATAAAAATCATGAATCTTCTGATAAACTTCTATATACAGATCAAAGTCCTCAATCGTCTATTAATAATATCAATACCTTCTTTTCTACAATTGGAAGAGTATTAGCTCAACGCATTCTTTCAAATATTTCACCTTTCAATAACAATGGTGTAAACAGAGACACCTCCCCTTGCAACTCATTCGTACTACTCAAAACGGATATTATGGAAGTTAAGGCTGCTATCTTGAGTTTGAGGAGTCAATGCTCGCCTGGATGGGAAACCATCTCATCCAAGTTGTTGCAGAGTGTTGTAGATTTGGTGGTTCCAGTTATTGCTGATCTCATAAATCGTTGCTTTGATACAGGTGTCTTTCCAAAAGCACTAAAAAAAACAATTGTAAGCCCTATATATAAGGCGGGAGATACAGGCTGTGTCAACAACTATAGGCCCATCTCTATCCTTTCTTCACTCTCTAAAGTATTCGAGCGCACGGTTAATTATAGATTAATAAAATTCTTAGAGTCAAATAAATTGCTTGCCGACACATAATATGGTTTTCGAGCACGCAAATCCACACATGAGGCTGTTCACACTTTTACTGATTTTGTGGTAAAAAACATTGACAATAACAAAAAGTGTCTGACCATCTTTCTCGATCTCGCCAAGGCTTTTGACACAGTCTCTAACCCCACCCTAATTCGTAAATTAAATAATATGGGCATAAGGGGAAACGAATTGTTATTGATATCTGACTATTTATCGGATCGTACGCAGCAAGTAAAGATCGGTGACCACATGAGTAACGAACTTCCTATCGAGTATGGAGTTCCTCAGGAAAGTATTCTTGGCCCCACTTTGTTTCTATGCTATATAAATGAGCTATGTCAGCTTAATCTTCAAAACTGCAAAATAATATCTTATGCAGATGACACAACTCTTACTTTCACGGGCAATTCTTGGTAAGAAGTATATTCGTTAGCTCAAAAAGGTCTGAACACGGTCTGCCACTGGCTGGCTGCAAACTCACTCACACTTAACGCAGATAAAACAAAATACATACCTTTTGCAATAAGGAGCGCAGACACTTTCTTACAAGACAAGCCTCCCATTTATGTTCATCAGTGTTCATTTCCTCCTTTGAATCAATGTAGCTGCTCGACTATACAGCCAACACAAAGTATTCGTTACTTGGGTGTAATCATTGATAAAAGATTGTCCTTTGACGAACACATTCACAACTTATCTAAAAGAGTACGAAAACTTATTTATATTTTTAAACAGCTTCGGCATGTAGCAAGTGGTAAAACACTAAAAATGGTATACATTGCCCTTGTTCAATCTATCTTGATATATTGTGTAACAACTTGGGGAGTTGCCGTCAAAACTAAAATGTTGGAAATAGAAAGAGCCCAAAGGCTGATTCTGAAACCACGACTCTACCCCACTGCCACACTATATCAGAAAGCTGAGGTTTTAACTGTCAGACAGCTTTACATCCTTTTTACTATTCTCCAGCAACATTCAGATCCACCCTCTTTTATTCTTTCTAAATTAACTACTAGGAGGCAGTACGACGTATGTCGCACCATTAAATGTAAAACTGGCTTTGCCCAAAAATTTTTCACTTTCCGAGGACCCGAACTCTATAATAAATTAAATAAAGAATTAGGTATTTTCCATTACAATAAATCTAAATGTAAACTAATATTAACTAACTGGCTGCTAAAGTTGGATTACACAAAAACAGAAGAACTGCTCGTCATAAAAACGTAAATAATGTATCCTACCAACACCATACCTACTTTTTGAACCCACTCAACATATAACTCATATAACTTCTCACCCTCAACACCACACATATAAACACACACTCACACACACAAACACAAACTCAAATATACACACACTGACACTCTTACTTCACATAATAAAAAGTACACAACACAATCGTACGTTCCGCTGAGCATACTAAGTTCTAGCCCTTTCGAATCGTGTGTTGACAAAGATTATTTAATATTTTCATTGTACTGATAATAATGATTATTTTTTGTACATCGATCGCGTACGGTTCCGTTCCACGGATATAGATGGTGATCTATCTATCGCCGTGGACCGGAACTGAACGCGATCGATTTACAAAAAATAATCGGTATAATTAGATGAAAAACGCTAGTTACGACGGCACGATTTCTTTGTATGGGATGAGTGCCTGTATGCTAGTATTAAATCGTCTGTGCCCAGGTGAAAGGTTTTAATATGGGCAGCAGAATACAAATAAATCTACATTCGTTTTACAAAAAGCGATCAATAATATGAATGTACCTTATAATGCAGCATTGTTTGGAATTTGATGGTCTAATGCATTAGTCAAACAAAACTACTTAATCACAATATGAGCATTTCAGGGGATATCGATAGATTCCAAAATGTGCAAGAATTAAAAACCGTGTGTAAAGTTCATTATATTCCATAAGTTTACGGTAAAAGAGCTTGTGTGGCACAGTGAGTGCAGATGCACCTACTCGGCCACACGCACGAGGGCGACCTGTCAGGCCCCGGCCAAGGTAACGAGCGTGCGCGGATGCTGATTGTTTTATCCAGAGCACAGATAATATAATATTAGCATATCCACAGGAAACACGTCTAGCCTCTACCGCCCGCTACGATTAAATGACCTCTAAGCTCTATCACAGAACTTATATAAGTATTAACCAAGACATGTGCAGATGATAAAACATGGAAACACAAAATCCGTACAAAATGCTTCCAGATAGATTTAGCTCAAAAAAAGGAAAACAAAATGAAATAAAAAATATTTACTCCTAGGTATATTTTGCTAAACATTTTAAATTAATGAGTACAATTATATTTTTAGTTTATTTTAGTAGAAAAAAGTCTATGAGGAATGTGTGTTTCCAGTGATCACCTATGGGACTGAGACATGGTCGCTCGCAATGGGCCTTATCAGAAAGCTTAAAGTCACCCAAAGGGCAATCGAGAGGGCTTTGCTCGGAGTTTCCTTGCGTGATCGCATCAGAAATGAGGATATACGCAGGAGAACCAAAGCTACCGACATAGCGCGAAGAATTGCCAAACTTAAATGGCAGTGGGCATGGCACATTGCTCGCAGAACGGATGGAAAGGATGGACGATGGGGCCGAAAAGTTCTGGAATGGCGACCGCGAACCGGAAGACGATGCGTTTGAAGGCCTTCCACTAGGTGGACCGATGACCCTGTCTGGGTAGCGGATTAAATTTGAAAAAGATTTACCGCGGCCCTGGCTCAAGCAAATGAAGAAACACGGATGGGTTATAGGCTGGACTCACACATTCTGAATTTCTCTCTGAATTCAAAGTCAGAATTCATACCTAATCTGAATGCCGGAAGTAAATCATAATCTGAAAAAATCAGTATGTGTGTGGGGCATAATGAAATTGTATGCATTGCCGGGCTTTCATAAATAATACTCGTACTATGAATTCCGAGTCTGGATTCATAGAGGAATTCAGAATGTGTTTTCAGAGGACTAATCAGTAAAATTCTGACACGCCCTCCCGCTTCACACAGAGCGGCAGAAGTCATTGAATGATTACAAACACAATAAAAATAATAATGTACTGATGACCCGGTTAAGGTTGCGGGAAGGCGCTGGATGCGAGACGCACAGGATCGGTCCTATACATTATTTGAATATAAATATATCGGTTAAAGAGGGGCCTCTATGCACTCGCAATGCATTAATCGCGCCCGCCATTGGCGCCATCGCACCCGCAACCGTCGTAGTCACTTCGCGTTCACTCTGGACAGGCCTCAGTGCTTTCGCACTTTGTCCTTATCGAGCGTGTCGTTTGTGTCCACATGGCTGGCTGCTAGCGCCATGGCAACAAGACCACGGCTCACATATGATAGCTATGTGTATATGTTCTTTAAATAAAAGTGACTCAAACTCGGTAATTTTAGGTCTAATACTCTGCGAGTTCCATTACAGTATATTAAGAGCAAATTCACGTGATTTTCTAGAGGCCATTTAAAAAAAAAGAGAAAACTTTCTGTATCAAATCACCGTCTCTTACAAAACCTATTACAAATTGAATAATTTCTTCAAGCATAACACTGACCACTGACTTGATTTTAGCAGCAATACTTGACTTGGAAAAGTAGATTTCTTTCAGTTTATCCATTAACTTTTTCAAATAAAATATATTTATATATCTATGCTTCTCTTAGCCTTCTGTACTTTCACTTTTACTTGAAGATTGCTCTTCCTCATAGATTTCGTTATGTTCATATTGTCTCTTATCTCTAATATTAGATAATTTGATGCTTCTTAGTTGGACAGGCCTTAATCAGATGTCCAAACCTCCAACATCCTGTTATCCTTGTCTTTTTAATCTCTTGGCAGAAACAACTTCTTTTTCACACTCAATACTCTCTAGAAACTCTTTCTATTAAATTTCTAAGTCAATTTGTTTCACTAACCCATATGACAAACTTATTTCATCTATGAATTGACATCTATAATCCAGACTATGAAACTTACTGCAATTGATCAAACTATGCGCGTCATTACTGTCTTGAAATTGTATAAGTATCTTGTATGGATTCTTGTACTGTATTTTAAGAATATTCTTAATACTTTCTGCCCTTAACAATTTGGCCATACCAAAAAGTTTGAGTAAAGTCTCTTTCGACGTAACACATACTATTATATTCTCATTAATCGTTGATTTATCTGTACTTTCCTCGTTCTCCCTATTATTAAAACTCACTGACAAACTCCTGATTACCCTCTTAGTTTTATTTCGCACTGTGATGAACCCCTCGTCATCTTCTATTAATTCTTCGTTATCAGACCGCGCTCTTTTCTCGGGTTTTTTTCCTATTTCCTTCGATCCATTATCTTTAACTTGTTGCTCACGTTCCTGCAACATCTCTTCTTCTTCTATATCGCTTCCACTCGAATCGCAAAAGTTTAAATTATCCATTATCACGTTACATTTATAAAATATAATATGAAGGTAGTAGGAGAAAACAAGAACAAGGCACACACAACACACCACAGAACAGGGACAAACTCGACCACGAATTAACGCGTGCGCTAAAAAGGCGAATAGGTCAGGTTATAGAAAAGACGATATTCAAATAATGTATAGGACCTTTATTTCGATAATTGATAAAACTGCTGATAATAATATTCCTTATACTAAAATTTGTAATGATCCACAAAACAGCTTTAAACCTAAACCGTATTGGAACCCTCATATCTCTATAATTATAGCACAAAGAAGACTTGCATTAAAAAAAATTAGACACAATCCGACGCCGGCGAACTTGGCTGTGCTGGAGAATATAACTTTAAAAGCTAAACAGGAAACTCAAAAAGCCAAGACAAATTGTTGGCAAGAGTTCTGCACTTCGATTGATAGCACTGTAACTTCATCGGAGATGTGGCGTAAGATGAAATGGATATAGACAAGCTGGTAACTATGTTTCTATTGATAAAAAAGTGAGCTTTTGCATAGTCTAGCCCCTGATTCAACTCTTTCGCCTAAACCCCTGTTTATTTCAAATAATGTGACATTAGAATCAGAGTTTACTTTACAGGAATTGGAAGCTTCTGTTAAAAAAGAAGATACAGCTCCTGGAGATGATAATATCACATATTCTATGATATCTAAACTCCCAAAAGTTGCAAAAAAAAATTTGCACCATATATATAACTTCATTTTTGTGTCTGGATGTATCCCTAATGAATGGCGTAATATTGAAATAATTGCTATACCTAAAATTTGGAGTAACTCCAAATTAAGATCAGTTTCATTAATATCCTGCCCTTGTAAAATATTTCACTTAATGCAAACTAAAAGAATAGAGTGGTTTATCGAACACCATAGCGTATTATCTCCTAGCACAACCGGGTTTAGGAGAGGTCGATCATGTTTGGATTCTCTTGCGCAGTTGATCACTAATATAAAGTTGGGTTTTACTAAAAACACATCCACCTTAGCGTGTTTCTTGGACATTGAGAACGCATACAACAACGTCTTAATTGACTGTGTAGCTAAAACGTTAGACAAGCTAAAAGTAGGCATTCGAATATGTAACTACTTACGGGAATGCCTTAAACAAAGACATTTAATTGTTAAAGATGACATGGATGAGAAAAATGATATCATTAGGTGGACCAATAGAGGTATGGCACGGAGAGATTCAATCTCGCCACTATTATTTAATATTGTAACACTCGTAATTTGTAACACAATTAATAATTCTAATATGGTCTAATTGTGTCAATACGCCGATGACTTCGTTCTCTTTATTAGCTCGGCAAAAGTAAATGATAGTATTAATAAAATGCAATTTTCATAGAATCATATCGTGGGGATGTTATCTGTTATAGGTTTAGAATTATCAACGTCTAAATCACAAGTCTGCCTATTCATTAGAGGATATAGAAGGCAACATGTTCAGTTATATATAAATGAAGTGCATTTAGTAGTAGCTGACAGTATAAAATATCTAGGTGTTTGGCTTGACACTTCACTTAGAAGGGGCAAACACATTAATGAACTTAATGAACGATGTCTAAAAATGTTAAATAATATGAAAGTGTTAGCTAGATCTAACTGGGGAATGCATCCACTACAACTGAGACTTTTATATATATCTTTAATTAGAAGTCGATTGGACTATGGCTGCGTGTTAAATCGCATACGAACGATTATATAAATCAGACAAAATTCAAAATAAGGTTATGATAATTGTTGGTGGGTTCATCAAAACTACCCCTATTCATGTGAAGGAAAGCGAGTTGTGCTTACCACCATTACATATAAGACGTAAATATTTAGCATTTAAGTTCTGCCTTAAGGTTAAATCGTGGACTAATTGTGTGACGAGTAAATTTTTGTCTGATCTTGGAGCTGTTACTACCCACAGATATTGGACAAATAAAAAAAATATCTACCCTAATAGAAACTTATAATATTATCAAGGGAGAAAAAATGTACTCCACCAACCCATTAGATATGTTTAAATTAAATACTTGGTGTAGCAATATTGCAATTAAAAATGTAATTAAAATTCATTTACATAGTGTTAATAGGCCCAAAATTTCATAAGAAAGTAATTGTTTGAGAAATGACGTCTTGCAAGAACTAAACTGTACGTATAATGGTTGGTACAAACTGTTTACTGATGGTTCTAAGAGTTCTAAGATTGGAGCGGCTTTCTTTGATCCCGTTACCAAAACAAGTGGATGTTGAAACATCCATTTCACACACACACATTGTTTCTAAAGTTTCTATCATGACAGTAGAGTTTTTAGCTATCTCCCAAGCGTTGTCCTACATTGCCACATTACAACACACCAAGACCACGGCTCCCGTTGCACGACACTTCCTATTACACTATTAGATAACAAATCACCCATTACATCATTTAAACAAAGATCGCGCCGTTGTCTACTGTTTATACAATATTTCTAAACAATCATCTAATCTATCGACTTACCTGACATCCGTGATAGGATAGGACTAATCACGTAACACGACGCTCACGGCCAAGGAACCACTCAAATAATTCCCTTACTAGCGAATATAATTGCAAGCTCCGTATAACCGAAGAGGTGGTACAGTAATAAGAGCAACACCTAATCGTAGACGAGCTATTCTGGTAGCACTCACTGAATTTATGTTACTTTATTATAAACTAAGCACTCCGCCCGCGACTTCGTTCGCGAGATTTAGTTTATCCTATAAATGATTTTCTTATATGCAGTTAGTGGAGGCGACCAAAAATAAGCTATTATTAAATCAATAAAAAACTGGCTATTGTAGATATACAGGGTTTATTGAATTGGGACGATTCGTTATTTGACTTAAAGAATAATAAATTTTAGATTACCGCCACATAGTGAAATCCTTCCCTAAAAACTTATCATCTCCTTTTTGCCCCGTTGAGGCGGCTCTAGTTTTGAACAACCTTAGTATGCTATTCATTATTTTCTTCTCTTTTTATTTATCGTTTAAGTTAGTCAGATTGCGCAGTGCGATTCCTCAAAAAAAACTTTAACACCCCTAACCCTATCTGGGAGTGAGTTTTCAAAATGTTTTATGTAAATTTTGATTGTCAACTTTATCTCCAAGGAATTCGATTTTACATACAAACTAATTATGACCCTTTTCACCTCCTTAAAGGTTGAATTGCCGCAAAATCGCGCCTTAGGGCTCCCCTAGAACCCTACGTCAAAAACGAAACCCTGTCCGGTAAGATTCTTAGCTTGAGTTAGTTTTGAAAAACTTATAATGACAACCTTTATTGTTTATTTAGGCTGGTATTTATGAAATGTTTCATGTTTATTGACCCAAGAGATCAGATTCTACCATACAAACTTCAACACCTCCTAAATCATAATTTGGGGATAGTTTCGAAAAATTAATAATGACAACCTTTATTGTTTATTTAGGATGGTATTTATGTCAACTGTCAAATTTATTAACCCAAGAAATAAGATTTTTCAAAAACACTTTAATACCCCCTAAATCATCTTATGGGTATAGTTTCGAAAAACTAATAATGAAAACTTTTATTGTTTATTTAGGTTGGTATTTATGTCAAGTTTCATATTTATTGACCCAAGAAATCAGATTCTTCCATACAAACTTCAACACCCCCCAAATCATCATTTGGGGGAAGTTTCGAAAAACTAACAATGAAAGCCTTTATTGTTGATTTAAGACAAGTTTCAAGTTTATTAACTGAGGTAATGAGATTCTTCAAAAAAGCTTTAACACCCCTAAATTGTCTTTTGGGGGTAGTTTCGAAAAACTAACAATGAAAGCCTTTATTGTTTATTTAGATTGGTATTTATGTCAACTTTCAAATGTACCCAAGAAATAAGATTCTTCAAAAGCACTGTAATAACCACTAAATCGTCTCTTGAAATCGTCTTGTCTCTTTGAAACTACCCCAGTTTCAAAAAACTAATAATGAAAACCTTTATTGTTTATTTAGTTGGGTATTTATGTCAAGTTTCATGTTTATTGACCCAAGAAATCAGATTTTGCCATACAAACTTTAACACCCCCTAAATCATCATTTGGGGGAGTTTCGAAAAACTAATAATGATAATCTTTGTTGTTTATTTAGTTTAGTATTTATGTCAAGTTTCATGTTTATTGACCCAAGGAATCAGATTCTACCATACAAACTTCAACACCCCCTAAATCATCATTTGGGGTAGAGTCGAAAAACTAATAACGACAACCTTTATTGTTTATTTAGGATGGTATTTATGTCAACTTTCAAATATATAAACCCAAGAAATAAGATAAGAATTAAGAAATAAGATACAAAAACACTTTAATGTCCCCTAAATCGTCTTTTGGGGTATTTGCAAAAATCTAATAATGTCAACCTTTATTACTTATTGAGGTTGGTGTTTATGTCAAGTTTCATGTTTATTAACCCAAGATAAAAGATTCTTCAAAAAAAATAACATCCCCTAAATCATCTTTTGGGGGTAGTTTCGAAAAACTAACCATGGAAGCCTTTATTGTTTATTTAGATTGGTATTTATGTCAATTTTCATGTTTATTAAATGAAGTAATAAGATTTTTCAAATAAACTAACACACCTAAATCGTCTTTTCGGGGTAGTTTCAAAAAATAATAATAACAACCTTTATTAGTCAGTGAGGTTAGTAATTGTGGCAAGTTTCATGTTTATTAACCCAAGAAATCATATTCTTCCATACAAACTTCAACACCCCTTAAATCATCATTTAGGGGTAGTTTCGAAAAACTAATAATGTCAATCTTTATCATTTACTTAGAATACTATTTGTGCTACGTTTCAAGAATTTTGGCCGAAGGAATTAGATTTTTCATACAAACTTTCAACCCCCTTTTTAGCCCCTTAGGGGTGAAATTTCCAGAAATCCTTTCTTAGTGCACACTTAGGTCACTTGAGGAACCTTTCTGCCAAATGAATGCTTCTAGGCTCAGCAGTTTTGGCTGTGCGTTGATTAATCAGTCAGTGAGTCAGTCAGTCAGTCCCCTTTAGCTTTTATAGATATAAATATTAGAACCGAATTTGCAAAAGTACTTTCGGCGAATTCGTAAACATATCTAAAGTAAATCAATACGGTCGGGCGGTACAGCATATACTGTCGTTTTTATGGTTCGTTGTCACTAGTACCATTAACAGTTCCATGATGGAACTATTGAGGTTTTTTGTAATCACTAGTTCCATTTTAGAAGAACCTGAAAATAATGGAACTAATGTTGATTTTTTTTATCACTAGTTCCACATTATTATTTTTGGCCCTAGTGAAATTTTTTAAGGGTGTAAAAACACTAGAGGTAAAAAAAAACAACATAATAAATTTTGTCTTACTTTATTTTGATTATAGTATTTAGTGATAGTGATCGAATAGAAACAACAACCTAAACGACGCAGAATTTACCAAGACAGAAATGACTTGATCATTGAAACCCAAATGAAATTATGAACAGGCGAAATATCTGTGAGATTTTTTTTTTGATAAATTACTTTGAGCGCGTGCTGTAATGAATAGAGATGAATTCAAAGACAATGGGGGGATGGTAAACAATTCGCCTCCCAAGAAGTATTTGAACTGGGTCCAAACGCTATCCCATCTGAGATATCGGGCATCCTGGCATTTACTTCCCCATCCTTCTTTCAAATATGATTATTTGAAATCCATACTGAAGCCGAATGATAAATGAAAAAATAAATATTTGTTGATTTTATTGAATTTTTTATTTCTATTTGTTTTTTTTTTATTTCTCCTTGTTTTTACCTCGTTTTTACACCCTTAAAAAAATTCACCAGTGCCTAAAATACTAATGTGGAACTAGTGATAACAAATTCAACATTAGTTCCATTATTTTCAGGTTCTTCTAAAATGGAACTAGTGATTAAAAAAAACATCAATAGTTCCATCATGGAACTGTTAATGGTACTAGTGACAAACTAGTGATAATAAATTCAACATTAGTTCCATTATTTTTAGGTTCTTCTAAAATGGAACTAGTGATTACAAAAAACCTCAATAGTTCCATCATGGAACTGTTAATGGTACTAGTGACAACGAACCGTTTTTATGAATTTTATGATGATGCTGTAGTGTATATTTATGATCGCACGTGTCTCTGGCTGTTCCAAGGTAAATATCAATCTGACCGCCAAAAGTTCAGCTCACTATCCCATAGACGTGGTGCTAAAATTCCTGAAGACCAATGCTACCAATTGTTGGTCTTGCTGGAGTAGTTGTAGATTTTCAGATAAGCCACCGCCCGCCGATTGGAAACATTCTTTACGTACCGACTTGGGCAGGGCTTACACAAAGAGAGTTTGTGAAGGCGCGGTAACGAGATTTCTGTCAAAATGTTTGTTGCTCAGAAATGGCTATCTACCTACTCGTGCCATGAAATCTAATCACAAATATGTATACTAATTATTAATAGAGATACCAGTTCATAAATATAAGTAAGTTTTATCTAAGTCTATAAAGTCTGGTGTGACGTCGAAGCACACGTTGTCTCCAAATGAAAAGCGAACGTGTTCTCTTTCACCTGTTGCACCGTCAGCAAAAAAGCGGTGCGTTTGCTTTAGCCTAAGATTTACGTAAAAACATCGTTATTTAATTGCGTTGCTGAATATACACCTTTCGTTGTAATAATGTTACAGGAATATAATTTTGCGTCATAAAAAATACTTAAGGCTTGCTGGTTCACAGGCCGATCGTGAAATATGGGTGCGGTCATGCTCATGCGCACACCTAGGCAATCGTTTCACGGTACTGAGCGAATGGTATATTACTTTGCCGCTATTTCTGGCATCAAAAATGTATTTATTATATCTTTGAAGTACCTTTTTTTTGGGTTGGAAAATGACTTCTCCCGCTCTGGATGAAGCGGAAGGACGTGTCAGACTTTTACTGACTAAAACCCACCCGTGTTCCTTCGGTTGCTTGACCTGCAGGGTCGCGGTAACTCTTTTTAAAATTTATCCGCGATCCAGACAGGCAGCGGCCCTAGTGGACACCTTCAGTTTTGCTGAAATCTCTTTGAGGCGCGTGTGGAACACTACGCGCCGTCGACTCGGGCCTGGCCCTTATCGTACGGCGAGCTACCCATTACTCGCCGTCCACAAGCCCGCGCCTACGGTGGCCGGGAATCGGCTTGCAACTCCCTACACCCAGGTCGTCTCCTGCGGTGGCTAGGGGCATGAGGGTGTCTCCATTGCGTCTCCCTCACGCGTTCCGCCTCCTCCTTCGCGAGCATTACTGCTTTGCTGAAGGAGGTGACAGCTTCCCATGCCCTCTCGCTCCGTACCATGGCCTGAACCAGGGCTGGACGCGAGAGGTCGCCACCGCTGATCACCACAAGGACACGGCGGTGCTCCGCCCAAGTGGGGTAGACCTCCACCGTATGCTCCACCGTGTCCTCCGGGCGATCCACACAATGGTGACACTCGGGCGTTTCATCCCGCCTTATCCTGAACAGGAACCTCCCGTAACAGCCATGTCCGGTGAGGACCTGTCTCAGGCGGAAGGTGAGGACGCCATGACGCCTCTCAAGCCACTCCTCAAAGAGGGGCCTTACCGCTGCAATTGTGGCGTGCCCAGCGCTGGGTTGCGACAATCGCCCTCTCCATGTCACCATGAGATCCTGCCGCAGCTCTGTCCGCCGAGCCGCGATTTGTCGCGGCAACGGAGTATCGCCCCGGCATTTCACCTCCTCGCACCACTCCCATACTTGCGCGAGGACTTTTGCTTCCAGATCCCATGGCGGCAATCTGGCAAGGAGGCTCGCCACCTCATTGGAGGCCGTGCGGTAACCCCGAACCAGCCGGATGGCCATGACTCTTTGGGACGCGTTTAACCGGCGGGCTGGTCGCCGCCTCAGTGAACACGCCCATACCAGTGCCCCGTAAAGGGCTATGGAACGCACGACCCCCGTGGAGGCGTTTGGACCCCCTGATATCGGAGTGCTTCCCTGATGCAACTCCAAGGCAGGGTGTTAAAGGCATTGACTCCACCCCGGGCCACTGCATCCCCCGTCGTGAGGGCTCGCACGCGCATGATGGCGGCCACTAGATCCGGCCCCACCCGCACCAGCCGCCAAACGAGGCGGTCTGCAATAACTCTTTCAAAGAACTTGCCTACCTCATCGAGCAGCACAATGGGCCGGTAAGCGGACGGAGAGTCCGCTTGGCGCCCCGGCTTCTTAATGAGGACCAGTTTCCCTGTCTTCCAGCGAAGTGGGAACTGGCCCCTCTCCAAACATGCGCTAAGGAGCCCCCTTAGTCGAGGCCCGAGAGCCTCCAAGGCCAGGACCCACTTTCCCAAGTAAGCCGTTGGGTCCTGGGGCGGTATTTTTGGCATTCAGCCTACGTATCGCCACTCTCAGTTCAACCTCGGTCACCTCCGGAGCATTGTCGTCGTCGGCGGTGTGGTCCGAATAGGGCACCGCAAGAGGTGGAGCCATGGGCGGGGGCATATGTTCCCCTTGCGAAGGGAACAGAGTGCTCACCACGCCCTCCACGAGCTGCGGCCGGAGATTCTGCGTCAGCAGGGAGGCCCATGGTCGGAGTTTATCCCGCACCATTTTGTAGGGGCGCCCCCACGGATCCCTTAGACGCGCAGCAACGCACGCCTGGCGCAGAGCCGTAAGCTCCGGCGACCACCAGTACATCTGGCGCCGGTTGCATCCTGGCTGGACCCGGGGCATTGCCACGTCACAAATCTCGGACATGGCATCCCGGAACCACTCCGCCTTGTCATTAATGTTAGCAGGCCTGTCCGGTGATTGCACCCAGGCCTGCACGATCGAGGCTTCCAGAAGGAGCACCCGGTCCAGCTGCTTCAGCGCCCACCGCGGACCACTCGGGGTCTGCGGACCGGCGCGCTCGAGGTCTGGGCGGAGACGTCGAACCGGATATACCAGTGGTCGGAATAGGTCTCCACCTCCTCCATGACGCGCCATTCGACGACAGAGTGGTGCTGGCGAACGAAATGTCCACCACCGATTCGCCCTGCATCCGCACACACGTGGGGACAGAACCCCGGTTTATGACGACCAGGCCTGTCTCCAGAGCCCAGTCCTCCACCATCCTGCCCCGTGTGTCCATATGCCGGGATCCCAAGCCACATTCTTAGCATTGAAGTCCCCGAGAACGAGCACAGGGAGGGAGCGGTACCCGACGACGACGATTCTCAGCTCCGCAAGGGAGTTGTGGAACTCGGCGAGAGTTCAGTTCGGAGAGGAGTATACCACTACAACGGCAATCTCTCCGAACCGTGCTGCCACGCAACCCTGTCCCCTCTTAACACCCTCGAGGGACGGGGTACCGGCGCACAGAGCGGCCGCCCCATACCTGAAAGCGGTCAAAATTATTTTTAATGATGCAGAATGAATAAAAACGCCTTAATTTATTTAATTGTCATTATTTTAGTTTATGAATAGTCAATATTATCCACTATTGAGTAATTTTATAGAAATAGAGTTGTATTATTATTACACAGATTATAAATACTGTTATAATATTTAATTTGGTTTGATTTGACTTAGTTTGATTTAATTTTATTTAATTTGGTTTGATTTGGTTTGATTTAATTTGGTTTGATTTAATATAATTTAATTTAGGGTTCCAATGATTATAATTGTGATAGATTATTGATATGTACGATATTATTGTTATCCACCATAATGCTGATTATTATTGTGTAGTGAGTTCTAAATAAATTGCTGTGCTTACCTATAATTTAGATGCATGCAGTGCTATTATATGTATTAATGATAATTATTATGAATGTACTTGTGTGTATTTAGTTGGTTTGCCTAAATAAATAAATAAATAAATAAATAAGGTTATTATATATATAATACGTTTATTTTCTGACACAATAGTCCATAATAATATTATTACATTCATAAACATTACATAAAAATTTAC
Source organism: Anorthoa munda (assembly GCA_945859665.1). Lineage (NCBI taxonomy): Eukaryota > Metazoa > Arthropoda > Insecta > Lepidoptera > Noctuidae > Anorthoa > Anorthoa munda. Next base: position 51,567,718 of record OX243893.1, on the reverse strand, counting down.
CAATTCGAAATTAAAATAAAATGTCATTAAAAAAAACTGAAATCATTAAAATTAAATCTATCAAAGCAAAAATCTATCAAAGTTTGATTCACATCTTTATTAACAGTAGTACTGTAATATACATATGCACCTAACTACTACTAAAATGAAAAAGTTTGTGTTTTTCACATGTATGTATTTTAATAAAGAATGATAGTTTCAATCGGATTCTTCACAGCTTGGCAAGCATAATGTCTTCAAAATCTTGTACTTTCCAAACTTTTCTGATAAGACTTATAATATTACTATAAACACGAATACGTTTTTTCGGTGGTACAAGATCTATTTCATACGCTACTAATCTCTGCTGTTCCCATTTTTACGTTTCAATTTTTCTACGTTTCAATTTTTCGCTCCCTGATCAAAACTAGATCACGGATAACCAGGTCCAGCAGCAAAAGTGTAAAATGGGAATGTTTCAGTTTGCTGCAGCCACTCAGAGTATATTTACTATACAGTAAGTCCTTTTAGCGCGCATTATATAAATATCTTCTTTTTATATTGTAAAAACATTCTGATACTCTTATTCTCATAGAATTTTGTTGGTCAGGGGGCAATTAGTTTTCAATATAAAGTGTGAGTCTGTGTGTGTATTCTTTAAATTTTTCACTCATATAATCACAACTTTCTGAGGGATCTTGAAATATCCCTCAGAAAGTTGGGTTGTGCCAGTTCACGACGAATAAAAATTAGTACGCGCCCTACTATAAAAAAATAATAATTACATCAAGATTAGCAAACTTTAGCAAGTTTTTTTTTCATATCATAATAAAAGAAGGTTTAAGGTGTATTTTCTTATAGGTTTTGTTGCAAAGAGTAGCGAACTGTTATAACTTTTACTCTCGCAAAGTAAATTTTATTTGTTAAAATTTAGTCTATTAAGTTCACCACTATTATTATAATATGTAAATACTTTATGTAAAAAATTATGATATTATAATAAAAAAGATACCTTGAGCTACAAAGTTTATGTTTCAGAACTTTAGTGACTTTTGTCGTTTTGAAATAAAAAGCAACAGAGAACTGCAAAATTTACTGACCGTGTTCTAGTCAATCGAATGTAGAATGTTTGAACTGTTGTTAATCTTACATTTTGTCATAAACCAACCTTCATATTTGCGCATTTTGATGAAGCAACTATTCAAATAGTATTAGCCATAACTTTTTTTTACCTATCTTCGACTTCTCAAAATTGGTTTTTGACCGACCTCGGCCGCTCTGTGTAAACCACCTTGTATAAAACAAACACCACTTACGTGATCCAATAGATACGTAGAGCTAAATAAATGTATGCACTTGGCATTTGGGGGAGGCCGATATGATGATGATGATGGCATTTGATGGTGTTAATTCTTCAGTTCTGTAATCTGTACAATTTACTAATGTTTGCGGCGGTATCGTTGATGTTATTTTCTCCAGCGCACGTGAAGCCACGTCTGATGGAACGTGGAGCGATACAAATGCCAATGCGGTGTGTAGCGTAGTACCACGTACAACCACGATAAGAGGAACAATTAGATCTCGCAACAGTTCATTATAATTACCACCGACTGTAGTAACCGCATAATGTTAATATCCATACACTCGTTTACTTTCTTGCTAGAACTAACTAGTGATAATGAAAACTAATTTGTGAAGTAAGTGTGAGTAGACACACGTGTTATAACTACGACTGAAATTGCTAGGATTCAAATTATCCACTACCCGATATACTTCCTGTATACTTAACTATCGTATTTTTAATACAACGTGTCTTCATCATTTATCGTTAAAAGTGGATTGAATAATACAAAAAAATGGGTAAATCCACTAGTCTATCGATAAAAACTTCAGACGTTTCCCATCAGGAACAAACATATATACATACATACATGCATACATACATAGACTGATAAACACATTACCCTCCTACGTTCTTCCATGTTTTATTCGGGATTATACTAAAATTTTTGTGTTTTCTGTCATAAATGCATTTTTTTTGCCCGACAATAATTGATTCCTGAAACCGAAACAGAAAGAAACCGGACCGATCTTTTACCGATGACTTTTGGCATGAAAAAACGGACACGAATTGCTTATTGGAACGTACGCACGCTTAGAGATGACAGCCGACTAGCCCAAGCAGAAGCAGTAATGCTTAGTTACAACTTGCAGATACTCGGTCTAAGCGAAGTAAGGAGAAACGGTTTTGGTGAGCTGAGAACGTCCGGGGGCTTGACTTTGCTGTATTCAGGTAAAGAAAGTGAGGAAGATGTGCGCGAGTATGGCATGGGGCTCCTCCTTTCTAATGCAGCTAAGAATAGCCTCTTGGACTGGAAACCGATCTCAGACCGGATCATGTGTGCCCGTTTCAACTCAAGAGCCCGGAAGATCTTCATTATCCAGTGCTACGCCCCAACCAATGCATCAACAGAGGATACGAAGGACGACTTCTACAATGCCCTCAACGCCACCCTTAGGAGCATAAAAAAGCAAGACATCGTCATCGTCATGAGAGATCTGAATGCAAAGGTTGGGAGTGTTAACACTAACCGCGAGCGGCATATGGGTACACAGGGACTTGGAGTGTGCAACGAGAACGGAGATCGATTTGTCGAGTTTTGCCAGAACCACGACCTTACCATCGGAGGAACATTATTCATTCATGGCGACCACCATAAGTACACGTGGAACTCTCCCGATGGGGTCACCAAGAACCAAATTGACCACCTCGCCATTAGTTCCAAATGGCGGTCTTCACTGCTCGATGTCCGCAACCGCAGGGGCGCCGATATTGATAGCGACCACCATCTGGTAGTTGCTGAAGTCCGGCTCAAGGTTGCAGTAGCCCGTGCGGCTGGAGGACCTGGCAAGATTGGAAGAAGGTTCGATGTGAGCAAACTGCAAGACTCAGACTCGCGTAAAACTTTTCAGTTGGAATTGCGCAATCGCTTTTCTGTACTCGATGCTGCTACGGACTCATTAGACGAGGAGTGGAACCGCATCAAAGTAGCCTATACAGAGGCCAGCTCCGTCGTTCTAGGGCACAGATCAACTCATTCTCGGGAGGACTGGATGTCACAACACACGTGGAACCTGATCGAAGATAGAAGGAATCTTCATCTGAGATTGCTTGAGACCCATAACGACGCCATACGAGCAGACATTAACACGCAATACCGTCAGAAACGCAAGGAAATCTATCGCAGTACCCGCAAAGATAGAAGACGGTGGGCTGATGGTATTGCTGATCGTGCTCATCAAGCTGCAAACGCCGGCAACTTGAAGGTGTTGTACTATGCTATCAAAACCTTGGCAGGTAACAGTAGGTCGAGGAAGAAGCCGCTGAAGTCCAAAGATGGTCAGCTCATTGTGACGTCAGAAGGGCAGCTACTTCGCTGGCGTGAACACTTTGAAGAGGTCTTCCGTTTGTCAGCTACATCGACGCCTGACGCGCTGCAAGTCAGTTCCCCACCATCCCAGCTCCTCAACATTAACACGGAACCACCGTCAGCCTCTGAAGTTGCGGAGGCAGTCCGCTCTTTGAAGACAGGAAAAGCACCAGGACTCGACCTGATAACTGCGGAAATGCTACAAGCCGACTTACCCACCGCAGTCGACGTCCTGACACCGCTCATTGAAAAGATCTGGATCGCCGAAGAACTCCCAGATGAATGGAACAAAGGCCTTCTTATAACTGTTCCTAAGAAAGGTGATCTTAGCCAGTGCGATAACTGGAGAGGTTTAACGTTGCTCTCGATTCCCTCTAAGGTTTTTTGCAAGATCATCCTAGATAGATTGTCGAAGGCCGTGGATCCTCTTCTACGCAAGGAGCAGGCTGGTTTCCGCTCGAGCCGCTCCTGTACGGACCAGATCAACACTCTCCGTATCATACTGGAACAAGCATCAGAATGGCAGAGGGAGGTTTATCTAACCTTTGTAGACTTCGAAAAGGCCTTTGATACGCTGAAGTGATCTAGTATCTGGTCCCGCCTACTGGACATTGGAGTGCCGCCGAAAATAGTCCGTCTGTTGCAGAGTATTTATAAGAAATATTCCTGGTAGGTTACTCATAACGGCCTAATATCGGATGACGTAACAGTGCACGCGGGTATCCGTCAAGGCTGCCTCCTGTCGCCGCTCCTCTTCCTTGTCGTTCTTGATGGAATTATGCTTCGCAAACAACCACTAATAATCCGGCGTAATCCAAGTCTTCCAACGTCTTGGAAGACTTGGATTACGCCGATGACCTATGCCTGCTGAGTCATACCCACGCCGATATGCAAGCAAAGCTAAACGATCTACGTCAGGAAGCGGCAAAAACGGGGCTCAAAATAAACATCCGGAAGACCCAGGAAATGAGAACTGGTGTAAAGAACCATTCACCGTTGCTGATTGGCACAGAGGCAGTGGAACGCGTCCACGAATTTACATACCTCGGGAGTGTCGTGTCAGAGACTGGGGGTAGTGAAGAGGACATCGCTTCACGGATCGCCAAAGCCCGAGCAACCTTCGCGCAGCTGAGACCTGTTTGGCAATCGCGGAAACTGACCCGAAGTATTAAACTCAAAATCTTCGGGTCCAATGTCAAATCCGTGCTGCTCTACGGGTGCGAAACGTGGAAGGTCACAAAGGACATCTCACGCCAAATACAAGTCTTCGTCAACCGCTGTCTTCGTCGCATTTTCGGAATTTACTGGCCCGAGACAAAGTCAGTCAGTCATTCTTTCCAATGTAATGTCAGCTGTTGGAGAAATGTCACGAGAGCCCGATCGACCGCCAGATCAAGCGTCGCAAGTGGAGATGGATTGGCCACACGCTCCGAAGGGGTCCCGATCACATACCCAAGCAAGCTTTGGACTGGAATCCCCAAAGGAAAAGAAAGCGTGGCCGTCCCCGTCAAACCTGGCGTCACACCGTGTTGGCAGAAGCGACGAGCAACGAAATGACATGGAGCGAGGTGAAGCGTGAAGCTCAAGATAGATCGCGATGGAGGACATCTGTGGACGCCCTCTGCCCCATCTAGGGGTTAGGGACATTAAGTCAAAGTAAGTCACCCTACCTACATAACTTTTTTTTCTTTTTACCGTACCTACTATTCTTTCATTCTTTTTGATTCGGTCCAGCCGTTCACGCGTGATGCCGTGAGTAAGGGAAATAGGAATTGATTTTTATATAAATAGATATATTTATTTATTCCCTATGGCCATAATAAATAGAGGGGATTGTAGGAGTGGATGGTAGAGAGGATAATAGGAAGAATATATAAAAAGATGGAACCGACGCATCTCCATCTTTGTAGAACGGACAGATATGCGCGGTTTTTAACTTGGAACTATTCCTGACGACTTGGTTATATTGCATAAGTATAAGATGGGCCGGCTAGACAAAGTATTCCAAACCCCGTTCTAAATCTGGATTTAGAACGGGGTTACTTTCCCAACGAGGAGCCGAATTGTTTTTAAGATTGACTATGATAGTACTGATTACTGTTTCATCGGTTGGAATCACGAAGAAACACTGTGAGAGAGATGGGTCAATCCATTTACTGTAAGAACAAAATTAGCAAGTTCTATCTCTATAGTCAAGGACTGCTCGGCAAGCTGTCGAGGGAATACAACTTGCTGAAACTTAGAGAACCTATCAGCAAAGAGAAACAGCTATTGGCCATATTCAGCGAGATAACCGGATCAGGATTTGAGTTAAATAAATTAAAGCTGTTTAATTGTTTTACTTTTGATATTGTTTTGATTGCAGTCTAGTTTTTTGGCAGACCGTTTTACAACTTTTCAGGAGGCTTTTACTGTGGGTATTTTTATGGTTTTGTGTAATATTATTACAGCGGTCAAAATTTTATTATGTTCGAAACTGTTTCATTTTTCCTATAGTATTGTAAGTAAATATTACTGCTGGGGTCTGGACTGGGGGATTTCAGTACCGTAAAATTTCCCTTTTTCCGTATTTTAAACACCCAAAATAGACAAAATTGCTGTCAAAACATGTAACATACCATAAAACGTCAATTTGAATGTTAAACGGCTATCTTCGACGTAAAATTGTAGTTTATGCAATGGTCATTTAATAGGGGTAATTAAAACACGAGCGTAGGTTTACGACATGAGCCGGATTGCCGCCATGGGATCTGGAAGCAAAAGTCCTCGCGCAAATATGGGAGTGGCGCGAGGAGGCGAAATGCCGGGGCGAAACTCCGTTGCCGCGACAAATCGCGGCTTGGCGGACAGAGCTCCGACAGGATCTCATGGCGACATGGAAAGGGCGATTGTCGCAACCCAGCGCTGGGCACGCCACAATTGCGACGGTAAGGCCCCTCTTTGAGGAGTGGCTTGAGAGGCGTCACGGCATCCTCACCTTCCGCCTGACGCAAGTCCTCACCGGACATGGCTGTTTCGGGAGGTTCCTGTTCCGGATAAGGCGGGAGGAAACGCCCGGGTGTCACCATTGTGTGGACCGCCCGGAGGACACGGTGGAGCATACGGTGGAGATCTGCCCCACTTGGGCGGAACACCGCTGTGTCGTCATGGAGGCGATTGGCGATGGCGACCTCTCGCGTCCGGCCCTGGTGCAGGCCATGGTACGGAGCGAGAGGGCATGGGAAGCTGTCTCTTCCTTTTGCGAAACAGTAATGCTCGCAAAGGAGGAGGCGGAACGCGTGAGGGAGACGCAAAGGAGACGCCCTCACGCACCTAGCCACCGCAGGAGACGCCCCGGGTGTCGGGAGTCGCAAGCCGATTCCCGGCCACCGTAGGCGCGGGCTTACGGACGGAAAGTAATGGGTAGCTCGCCGTCCGATAAGGACCAAGCCCGAGTTTACAGCGCGTAGTGTTCCACGCGCGCCTCAAAGAGATTTAGCAAAATGGACGGGGTCCGGTAGAGCCGATGCCTGTCTGGATCACGGATAAATTTGAAAGAGAGTTACCGCGGCCCTGGCACAAGCAACTGAAAGAACACGGGTGAGTTTTAGTCAGTAAAAGTCTGACACGCCCTCCCGCTTCACCCAGAGCGGGAGAAGTCATTGGAAGACTGCCAAAAAAACAAAAAAGAATATTAAAAAAATAATAATGTTTATGACATGAGGCAAAGCCGAATGTGTTAATAATATTACGCGAGTGTTCTTCACTCATACAGTTGAAAAAAACAAAAGTGGAAACGGTAAAAATATGTGGTATGGCGAGCAATTTAGATTCTCATTGCGCTTGACTGCGCAGCGCGCGCATCCATAGACAATGACACTTCTTTTCTACATTAAGTCAATGAGCCCATACGCGCCAGTAAATTAAAAAGTAAAAGTGTGCTATAAAAATTAAAAAGTTATTATATACACTGAAAACAGTGAATAAAAAGCACATTTAATCTCAATTTTTGGTGTTTGAATTTGGAACACACCAATGTATTGCATCTCCGTCTCAATCTCAATGCTATATAACCTCCTTGCGCAAAAAATACTCGATACAAACTTCTTGTGCAGAGAATAGGTACTCAACTTTCAAACTTCTTCATCGATTTTAATTTTGAGTTTGTTTACATTTAGGATTTTAATAATGTTTTTGATTTTAGTCTAGGATATTTATTGAATATTTATTTGGATTGTAATTCTAACATTAATTGCAATGGTGTTTAATTAATTATAATTATGTAACGTAACGGAGGTGGTCACTAGACCCTGAAACACAGGTGTTGTTACCTAGCTCAGGGGTTAGGGTTTCACATTATTTGTAAATTTTGAAGGTTATAAACCATTTATTTATTACTCGTAATATTTCTTGTGCTTTCCGCTTAAATCTTTTTTTCTCGTAGTCATGGTATAAAATATAGTATGGAACTCTTGAATAAAACGGATTTATATCGAGGGCCATGAATCACTCGCGTCGCTCATGATTTTAACACTTGAATCACTCGCTATGCTCGTAATTCATCTATGGCCCTCGCTTTAAATCTGTCCTTTATTCACTAGTTGCATAATATACTATGATGCAGTTGTTTGAAAATCGAAGGAAAATGTTGCACCGTAATGTTTTTTTTTTAATTTTACCTGTCTACGAATATAAAGCATGTGTTTATACAACATTTTTTTAATTCTTATTTGGAACATTACGTAGTGCACAGATTTAGTAAAAAATAAAAATATATCACACCACCACACCATCAGCCTATTAATATGTTCCCACTGCTGGGACACAGGCCTCCTCTCTGTGAGAGGGAATGGGCTGTAATCCACCACGCGGGCCCAGTGCGGGTCGGTGGATGTCACACGTCTTCGAATTTTTGGTTCTAGGACATGCCGGTTTCCTCACGATGTTTTCCTTCGCCGTTTTGAGAGCAGTGGTGATGAAATAATTTTACACAAAGTAAAGCGCCTGTCTGGGCTTGAACCCACGACCTACAGCTTGTAAGTCGCGGCCGATACCACTGGGCCACCACTGCTCATATCTCTAAAAATATATATTTCGGCTCATATCTCGAATACTAATGAACTTAACATTATTAAATTTAGTAAATGTTATACAGAACTTTTATGTGCATAATTTAATAAGGAATAAAATTGCCCTGAACACAAATTGATGTAAAATCAAAATTTACGAGAATTAACCGAAAACTGATTTTTGAGCCCTTTGGGAGCCTTTATTTTTATTGCCGTAATGGGTTTTTAAGGACTTTTCAGACAAAAATGGTATAATTACTACTACCATTATATTCACATGATAGTAGTAATAATACCATATATGCCTGTGAAATTACTTGACTAGGATTTTTTCGCAGATTGGCTTCTAATTTATTCAGTTATTTTCCTGGCCTAACAATGGTAAGTGTTAGTTGCATTATCAAGGTAAACACAAAGATAAAACTAACTAGAAGTGGTAAATAACAATAGGTAATGAAGGCAAGATATCGTGCAAGGATGTTTATTTTTTTTTAATCACATGAGTCTTGACGCAAAACAACATAAATAGGCAAGTCTGATGAATACTTTTAAAAATGTCATAAACAAGGTTTTTGTTAGGGGACATAGCTCGTCTAACACTCTACAGCTATAATACGAGGCAATCTTAAACGCTCACCTGAGAGGTATACCATACCCATGTTTTATGAAATGCTCAAAGAACACATATTCTGCATTGCCAAACTGAATATTTACGAAGATGGATTGTACGGTCTTAAACTGTACATATTTTGGTGACACGGTGCCGTGCACCATATGTGCGTCATAATAGTACTATAAAATGCACATGCATTACACTTGCTGGAGGCTCTAGTTTAGTCTCCACAGGATCGCCTGGTTAAGCAGAAGCCAATCACTCTGATTGAACTGCGAAACGTAAACCACAAAAAAACGACGAGTGTGACAACTGCTACGCGGTGACTAACATTGCAAAAAGGAATCGTCAACAGTGCTACTTGTAAACACATTAAACACGTAATAAACCCAACGTGAACTAAGTGATATTTTATCTTCGTGCTTCAACCTTAACAACAATAACACTGCAAATGTACGAAGCATATAGGATAAATAAACAGACATAAAGAGCATTTGTAATAGGGAATATGGATGTAATTTTAGAAAACTTATTAACAATAATAAACAAATATGAAAGATTTTTTTAAATATCTCGATCAGACGTGTCTGATCGAGATATTTAAAAAAATCTTCAAGTTAAAAGAGAAGTCTGACATGCCACATGACGTCAGATGGCACGACACCCATACAACTGCCATAGAAAATGGCCTTTTCGTAGAGAAAGACAAATAACAAATATGTTTATCATGCATGGCTTTCTGAAGGTGAGAACTTAATGGAACCGTGAACGACTATTTTTTTAATTTCCTGTATTATATATATTCTTAATTATTTTATTGTACACCAAAAACAATATTCAATACAATGTGATAATGAAGTATGTACAAAGGCGAGCTTAACTCAATGTTGAGTTCTGTTACAACAAACCCTAGAGTAAAAGAGAATGATGACAAAGAGTGTAACATTTAAACGACAGAATTATAATTATAAATATGCATACGTACATAAAAACAAATAAATTTATATCCAGTATCTACTAATATTGCGTTAAAAGGAAATACGCCTTAATTTTCCGCTTGAAGACATCGAGAGAAGGGCTAACGCTTAGTGTGGACGAGTGTTTCAGAGATGCACTGCAGTAACATAAAAGGAGCCATAATAAATTCAAACCGTTCGCGAAGATATTAGAGAGAAGAAGGATTTTGCAGGATAGTATAGAGAAGAATAATATCCTATATATCTCTTCGACACCGAATTGGCAGCCACTTCAATCTGGTCCAAAATTCCGATGCACTTGCCCTCTGCAAGTAAATAAAGCGGATGTAAAAGTTCTGCAGCCGCTCGAGTTTGCTTAGGAGTACTTCCATTGCATCTAGAAAACAGACATCCACATAGTCTATGAGCAGTAGAAGCAGAGATTGACTGACCTTAATGTAAAATGATAAGCATTTTTGGAGACGTTTAAGAGACTGAAAAGAGTAGAAGACCTTCTTACTCACATTAGCAATATGAACCTCCCAAGAGGTTTTCCTCGCTATTGGAGTAAAATATGGGCACTGATTTATACATTACTGTGGGCGAGACTGGGGATGTAACAGATTGAGCATACATCTGCCACCAATATGAGCGCTTGAGTTCTAGTTGGGTCCAGAAGGTGTCCAAAGGATTCAGACCACCTCTTGATATTTCCAAGGTCATCATTTATGGCAGCCATAGACTCAGCAAGTACACTTAGTTTAAAAGGTCATATAACTGCAAGTCGTCTGCATAGAGATGAAAGTTAGAAGTAGGGACCGTAGTGACAGCATTTACAGAGAAAGCCCTTGAAGTCGTTAAAGTCCTTGGATAGGCTGGCAAATGCCATGTGTGGAGCTTCACCACTGTCATTCTTCAAATCTTCCTCATATTGTGCCATTCTTGAAGTGAATGTTGACGTAACACAGCTTGATAATTTCGAGTATAGATCCATTGTACTTATGTGCGATACTGGTACTGCAGGAAGTGCTGGGAAGGTTAGTTTATTAGCTGACCGAGTGCACCAGAGGTTAAAGGTTGATGAATGCAGCAACTTGATTAGAGGTTAACTCTAATCAAGTTTCTGCATGTAATAATTGCTTTAAATATTTTTTATATAAAAATATAAGAACCCTAAAATTTTTCGTATGTAACTATTATTAATTTTTATATACTTTAAGGTTAACTAAATAGAAAATTGTCTTTTTAACATTTTGATGTTTCATATTTTACCCGGCTTGCCATCATTCGCCTGATTCCATAAGATAAAAAATAAAACGAGTTTCATAAATATGCTGCCAGAGATAAGTTAACCAATTCGGAAACCCCCTAACATGAAGACAAGATCGTAGAAGATAAAGTAACTAAAAAGACAGTGACTGTTATATTTGCGCTGGTTCGTAATCGCTCATCCTAGCAGTCGGAAAGAGGGCACGTCCCAAGAGTTTTGTCAACACACTAAGCCGCTCTGCCAGTCGTCACAATAGTCACTACCAACCTCATACCCTTAAGAGCCTCTCTAACTAGATGTGTTTTTATACTTAATAGATATTAGGAACTAAAATAGCCAAATATATAAAACGTATCATACGTTCGTATCAATTTAAGTGCCGATATGGAAAAATAGGTATAGGTTCAATACTATTATGCTCGAGTAAAATGTAATTGCCCAGAAAAAGTCAATATCAGGTAATTTTACATTCTTAGGCACCCTAGCTTTTATAGTTGACTTAAACATGATGCTGATAAGGGACAAAGTACTTAAAAATAAGCACTGAATATCTAAGAAAATCCGAATGCCCTTAGTTGATTTCATTTCACCTATCATTGGTGTTTTCTCCGACGGAATTTAAAAGGGGTTTGTTAAAATCAAAATATTACATCATCCATTTTTCTTGGTTAGCAACTTATGTCCAAGAAAAATTGATGGTGGTTCAAATGTATGCTACGAAAAACTGAAAGGTCAGTTACTTTTGAACAAAAAAAACAAATGGACAAATACTGGATAAAATATTAGTAAGATAAATGTCAATAAAAGGGTCATTGTCGTCGTGTTTATAAATATAACATTAATAAAACTAGTTGTGCCCGCGACTTCGTTCGCGTAGATTTCTTATTTACTTACAAAGGACACGGCCGGAAAAGAAAACCATTGTCGATTAAAACTCCTTATTTTCAGTTTATGACGTATATTATTACGATAACTAAACATATTTGATTGTTCAAACAATAGAACATGGGGTTTTGTTGGTTAGGGTTTAAGTAACGAAAATATCGGTAATAAACCCGGTTCCGGTTACCAACAGCCGTATGGATCATTCCGTCTACATCCGTCCATACGTGGGTGACCATCTATTTGTACCAAGATCCCTCCGTGCCTTAAAATCTATAATTAAGTACAAAACCTCGGTCACGCGTATATCTTCGACATTAGTTACGGGTAGTATCAATTTAGACCAAGAGGTATCGGATTACCCATTTTACGGACTTTTCAGAAAACTTTACCAATATCGTAATAAACATAATTCCGATAAAGGTACATGACTATTAAATATTTTCGCATATTAATAATAATCATCTTCAATTAGAGTTATTTTCCCATTATTATTTCTCATATTTCATTATTTTTGAAACTGTTTCATTCCTTTAGTTATGTTAGTGATAAAAACTGCCATGGTTTATATTTCAGTACCGTTAACTTTCGTGTTTTACGTATTTTAAGTACCTAAAGTAGATAGTAGTGCTGTTCAGCCATGGAAACATACCAATAAACATCAATCGTACCTATTAGATGCACCTCTTATAGCATACCCCTATTTCCTTTTATTTCGAGAACTAATAAGCATCAAAGTTATATATAATACTAGCGGACGTCTCGCGGTTTCACCAGCGTAATTCTCGTTCCCACGAATATAGGGATAAAAACTAACCTATGTCACCCGGGGGTAGTGTAGCTTCCCAACGGCGAAAGAATTTTTGAAATCGGTTTAGTAGTTCTTAAGTTTATTTGTTACATACAAAAATACAAATCTTTCCTCTTTATAATATTAGCATAGTATAGAAGTTTAGATATAGATAAAGTAAAATTCAACAAAATAAATTTAATTATGCTTGCGTCAAATTCATTTGGGTCATTAGAAGTTTAAGCCTAGTGCTGAATGGATTTCCCGATGATGCACCGCACGTCGTGTGAGACACACACAGGTGTATGTTTATGTAGGGGTGAGAACTGCACGCGTGCGCCCCGCAGGGGTGTGAGCGCTGCGCGCACTAGGGTTGGACATGCGCAAAGCGAACTTCGTCCCTTGTACACGGTCGATACAGTTGCGGGGGGACCAGTCGCGCATGCGGCATTCTCTCTACCTAACAATCAGATGTAAAGCGACATGGCTGATAGCGAATTTGAAGAATTTCGCCGTGTTTTCGATAGATTACCACAACACATAAAGGCTCCAACGCCTTTTTACTCGTAAGTAGATCTATTCAGATAATTTCCATACCGGAATATAACGGCTCTCTTAAGATATTGTGTTTTATTCCAACTAATTTGTCACGTGAGTTCGGAATAAAGACTTGTGTCCCCACAATTTTTTAAATCATCTAACTTAAGCGAAACCAAGTGCAGTGTTTGCTTTACATTGATATTATAATTTAATATTACAGATTAGTGCCAAATGTGGGATTGGACGATGATTCCCCGTCATCAAAGAGCGAGTGTTCGCCGGAGGACGACACCAAGGAGGACATACACTCATGCATGGTGGATGGTAATACAACCACTACAACAGTAAAAGATGATGTCGCATCACCACCATCCCAGCCAGATATTACTGAAACGCAGCGGAGCCCCCAGCATTACTCATTCACTAACGGCGAACGCAAAAGGAGAAAGCTGCCAGAGATTCCAAAGAACAGGAAATGTAAGTAAATAGTCTCCTTTAATCACCGTCATACACATTATTCTTAAATATTATTTGTTTGTGTATAGGAAAAAGTCATCAGTTCATTTATATAGGCTCGCGCCGTATCTTTATGCTGATTTTACCTATCAACTGCAGACGCGCTTTTGCAACTGTTTTATCAATAAATTATTACTAATATAACTGCTGGCGTAATTGAACTCTTTTTTAGACGTCCTAGTTAACAAAAAATGGTCTTTGATTGGTGATTTGTGTGCTGCATAAGTTACAATAAAAACCTCAGTGATGGGCGGACAAAATAGGGTTAATTTTCCTTTTAATTTTGGAACCAAAAAATGTTGACAAAGTAACTCCGCTCTCGAATCACTTTGTTTTATGAACAGTGCAGCGGTTTGCAATAATTCAAAATTAAAACTTAATATATAACTAATACAGACATAAAATATGATAATTATGTACATAAATAATAAATAGTCACAGAATAATAGATTTTTAAACCAAATCTTTGTAAAGACCAAATTGATTGACTAGGTAGGTACCTGTTGTTATTTTTAAAGGTCCCCAAGATACAGGTTGTACTTAGTTTGGGGACCACCGCCACCGCCGCTAGAAATAAATAATTTAAATATTTTCAGACTAGATAAAATCACGCTCTAAGCATAGCTTTTAGACTCACTTTGTAACAATGAACAAATAAACTTAATCTTATTCTTATTTATTGATCAAATTGATGCGTTGGTTTTGTTTAATTGAGATTTGTGCCGCGGTTTTAACCTGGATATTGCATCCATCAATAGGTAACTCCTTCTTGTACAAAATTAGATTCACACTTTCAATTATTCCCTGCAGGTTTTAGCTCGGTTTCAAATTTAGTTATAGTAGGTATGACATATTTATTATGTAAGATAAGATGTTCTCGAAAAACTCAAAAAATATGTTTTGAAAAATAAGAGATAGATACTGTTTGAATTCATTTATTTCTAAAGATTACAAATCACTTGTACAGAAATAAATACTGGCATTAAACCATTATTATTACTGTTATTTAATGGTGGCATTTCTATATCGCTTGCCACATTTGGACTTCTTGACAATCGCTTTAGTATGTCATTATTCGAAAGCTTTTTATATACTAAACCAATCCTGGTCATGGATGAGAGCTCAGCAAAGAGACTCATACTTTTGCGAATATATTATCTGTGTTAATAAATACAATCTCACCAACAACATACAACATATTGACATTAATTAGTGTACCACAAATAAAGAAAAGTTTGTTTTTATTTTATAGGTATCATAGTGTTAGGTTGTTTGATCGAATCAGTGCCTCTACTATTGAATTGTTACAAAACTATTATATTGATTTTTAATCTTAAATTAATCAACATTTAGAAGCTTATTTACCAATGAATATATGTGCCGATAACGTAATGACGCACGTTTACTTATTATTTTTAAATATTCAGATGATGACCTAATTTGCAAATATTTATTTTTCATATTACGTAGCCTCATTTGTTTTATCATAATACTAATTTCTAAAGTATTCTATAAAAGTTGTGTTAAAAATGAATACTCGCCAAGAAGAGTTCGTGTGAACTGAGTTTACACGAACAGACGACAGACAGACGACTGTACTTACCCAGTATTGACATCATTATCAGTGGTTGAAATCCAAAGTCGCTGATGACGTATTCAATATTTCCAGCTAAAATATTAGCATGCAGTCAGCCAGCTTCCTTGGCAGACGAGCTTGGGGCTCTCACTGGTCTCTTGCTCAGGCCGGGATGTCATACGAGACCACTCCTTGTGCTCAAATGCGGGTACCTTCTAGACGAAGACTCTAGCCCAGACTCTGAGAGACTCCAAAGCCTAGGAGATGTAGACAGTGGACACAGCACTGCTCATTCACCGATAGACACAGGACCGAAGAGTATATCACCAACGCCGCTACAGCAGAATGGTACGTGGATTCAGTTGATGATTACCTTTGTGGTAAAAGCGCTTAGAAGAAAATGTGGTGATGCCTTTCATTGCCTTGTTTTAGAGTGACCTATTTAAAGTAGTAGATTGTGATGAATAAAAAAAAGGAAGTTTAAAAAAATAGTATAATTTGAACGACGAGCTTTCCCAATCCACTGCCAAGAATAGGTTATTCCAAGATTTGCTACAACACCAGTTTCATCACCATACGCACTATATCAACAACAGCAAGCAGACAAGGTTATTACAGGCACTTTAATGCATTAAAGAATTGTACTTTCTTGTGTATATTATAATTTTAATTGCTGTGCTTAACATGTCTTGAAATAGGTTTCTTAATAAATTGATGATGTGTAAGCCTGTAGTTTTCATGTTAATAAGTCAATGAAGTGACAGAAGTTCATCCGCCAAATAAATTAATATCTATAGTAGTAGTAGTAGATAATAAAATGAGGCCCTTAAGTATTAATTTGTTCTACCTTATTAAATAATGAAGCAATTTAAGGCATCTGCCAGTTTCGCAATAAGATTGAAATGACAAGTAAAATCAATAATGGCGTAATACACTAACAATGGCAATGTTTTGCAACATCCATTGCGCCATTTACGTTTTTGAGCAGACTAATTTATAAAAACAGGACGCAATTGAATAGAAATTTTCTAATCCAGTGACACACAACACCACAACTTCGTATTGTGAGTCATGCAATCGGGGTGAAGAAGTTACAAACATAAGTTTACATATCAAGTTATCTATATGCACAAGAAACAACCAACAGAGTCCAGAAAATAAATTATAAGTACTAATATTAAAAAAAAAGCATTTTTATAAAAAAAAATGCTTTGTCACGCGAATAAACAAACGTGTGTGCAAATTTTCAGCTCAATCTTTCGATTGAGATTGGGAAGGAAGTCAAACCAAATTCCAATATTTGCTTTCAGACATCGAGACAAGTGAAACAGAAATAAAAGCTTGTAAAAAATCACATTCAACCGGGACTACCAGATAATCTGCATGTTCGCTACTTAATAATTATTTTATACACATTAACGGTTACATTGTATGTAATGTACAAGTTTTATACACCAGCATTATCTAGCACTACCTACATATACTCGTAACTGGTTGCTACAACGCCATTTATGTCAAACTTGTTGACAGCATCCTTATAATTATTATGTCTTCCAACCACACACAATTCACACAATCGCTTTTAAATTCCAGTGTCTCCAGCTTCAAGTTGCAGCATCACTGGACTAAACTTTGCCGGGAATATGACAAATATTCCCCACAGTCAGCTTGAAATGCTTGAAGCTACGCACAGAGGCCTACATAAATTTAACCCTAGACATCACGATGAAATTGAAGTAGAAATTGGTGACCCCATTTATGTCCAGAAGGAAGCTGAAGATTTGTGGTGTGAAGGTAATATTGCGGAAACTAAATATCTTGTCCAACTATATACAATCAATCCGACCCGCGTTGTAATTATTTTTAGAAATAGTTCAATATAAGGTTGATAAATCATCTGGCAAAGCACCACTTAGATACCTTCAGATAAACAAGAGTACACCAACCCAGCCGATAATGGCACGGATTTTGTTTCTATATTAGCATAACACTTGATTTAAAGTTTGTCAGTCTTCATTATGAGAGTAAATTATAGAACTATATATGATCTTAAAAACCAACATTAACAATTTTGCAGAAACAGAACACAGTCAATGTTTTTGGGATATTTTACAGACAAAATACATCTAGCTAATGTTATAAATTTCAGGAGTCAACCTAAGGACTGGCCAACAAGGAATTTTCCCATCAGCCTATGCGGTAGACATGGATTACAATGACTTTGATCCAGCAAATGCTAAGGACAAAAAAGAGCGCTATCTATTAGCGTAAGTTATTTCACTTAAATAAATATTTCTATAAATTTACTACAGTCTACATGAGCAATTATATGGAAGGATTCGTTATTTTGAAAATATTTAGATAAATCCTATATACCGTTTGATCACTATGCAGAAATAAAATGACTTTATTTTCATTTGCATTCATATAATATATGGGTAATAAATAATAATTATACTATTGAAAAAAAACAGGTACATGGGCTCAGTAGAAACCTCAGCTCACAAAGGCACGGGAGTTGTATGTCAAGCAGTGAGGAAGATTGTTGGGGAATGCAATGGAGAACCTACGATGCAGCCATGCATACTAGAAGTATCAGACCACGGACTTCGTATGGTTGACCGATCGAAACCTGCGGTAAGTCTTTCAACAATCTAAAGAAAGAACAATAGGGTTTTGCAGTTTACTTGCAAAACCTGCCAACCCATGAAGGGCGGCTATCTAAGAGCCTGTTGATGTGGCATACGTGCCCACGATACAGGAGAAGTCCTAGAGTAGGGAAGAGTAACAAAAACAAAAAAGAAACGAAACATTAGTTTCGGCAAGATGCGGCCAGGCAAACTGTACTCTTTTTATATTTTATTTATTTATAATTTTTTGGCCAGCCAACAATTGTAGGACTGGTACATGTTAAAATAAAGTTTTGCTATATCTAAGGTTAATACTTCATTTTTATAGGTTAGCACCACATGCCGCATAAAACAATAATTGTTACAAATTATATTAAAGAAAAACAAAATCATAACCAACATTAAAAACAAAACAAAATTAAAATCATAATCAATATTAATGCACAATCAAAATAATACAAAATCACATTCATAATCAAAATAATACAATTCAAATTCATAATGAAAATAATAAAAAATCAAATAAACAACTAAAATAGCACAAAAGCTAATTCACAATAAAATAACTTATAATCTAATTAAGTTAAAAAAGAAACTATATAACTATTAAATGTCAATCTGTGGAACTTGCCAAATGTGCCAAAATGCACGGCAATAAGATCGCTGTAGGTATCCGTTTAGCTGGTTACAGAGCCGAGGGACAATAGAACTTGTGCCGAGTACTGTTCTACGCAAAAGGGGCACAAGGAAGTGATGGGGCTACGAGGGATGCCAGCAGGTGCAAAAAACCCGGCACTTTCTTAGCATCTAAATTTTACAAGTAAATTTTACCTATCATGAAACATTAATGATAAAAAATCTAATCTCTACAAAAAAATACTACCGACTTCCAAATAAAAAGACTACAAAGTGAAAAATAAGATTTTAAATTTATCACTTTTTAGTTGTGTCTAATAGGCAACTTGCCTTTAGTAAGGTACCTATAATGCCAGAATAGAATACCCAAATACCATGAAACTTGAACATAATCGGTGAAATGAGAGAACTGCGTACCCCTTGAGAGCCTAGTGGCGTGATGTTATGTTATGAAATGGCATAAACAATAAACGGACATGCGATGCGATTGCAGCAATCCCGAGAGATCTGCCGTTATTTATTGAAGAGTGATGTTGTATATCTCCGAAGTTCTTCATCACATCTTCACCAAATTAAAATAGTACCAATTTCGGAACATACTCAGTCAAAACAAAAAAATAATTTTCAAAATCGGTCCACAATTGACGGAGATATCGGTGAAAACCAAACAAAAAAAAAAAGCCTCATTTTTCGAAAGTCGGTTAATAATCAACATCATCATCATCATTTCAGCCGAAAGACGTCCACTGCTGGCCATAGGCCTCCCCCAGGCGTCACCACATTGACTGATCCGTGCGTCTCGATTCCAACGGATTCCCGCAACCACGGGGTCTCATTGCTAAGAAAGAAAATTTGGTTCAAATAAATCTTACTAGATGGCGCGACATGTACACAAAATTCAATAGAATTGTTTAAAATTAACATTTTCTGGAATTGAACATAAAAATTATATTGTTCTTGTTTAATCAACTCTCCTAATTACAAAATTATGGAATATTGGACTCATAATTCACATTTCAAAGATTATTTGAACGGATCATTTAAAATTGATGCCAATATATGGCGCATTTTTTAATTTCTGAGGCATTCCACTCGATTGTTAAAAATTGCATTGTAACACATTTTGGTGCAACTAAAAACGTGCAAAAAATACTGTAAAACGAACCGTCACTGTATTTAAAGAAAAAAATATTCACAAACCTAGTAAACCCTTTTAATTGCAAGTCGCTGCTGACACCATCTATTGCCGTGAAACGGGATCAAACGCGATTGATGTACTTATAGTCCAGTAGGGATACAATTATTTTCCACATAACCTTTGATAATTCAAAAGTTTGTTATTTTCGCTGGGTGGATACCTTATGTGAATTCAACGCTATGTACAAAAATGCTAACGGTTTAGAGTTATGCAATAGGCATAAAGTAGGTATTTCCTATTATTTCGAGTTATAACAATAATATAAAATTTAAATTTAATTAATTTACTGTTTCTTTATTAGTACTATCTAAACTTTATATTAGTGAAAATGCTAACAGATACGTAATGTGGAACAATGGAAAACTGAAAATGGCTCGTAACTCTTTCAATAAAATATTTAAGTTTTCAAATCATTTCCTATACGCATACAGGGATCAGTTATACCTTACAACAAAAGTTCTAACAACTAAGTATAATGCTGCACAGGTTATTGTATTTTTACATTGTGATTTGCGAAATATTGAATTTAAGTTTATAAATTTGCGCCTACATATTCGAAATAATAAACTCTGCCACCATACAAAAGTTTAAACACTTATGTGCTATGCTAGTTTAATAAATAAAATATAATTGGGTATTGCGGGGCGCGTTGACACTCCACTCCGAATGTATTGAATGAGGCGCGAAACCATTTCATTACTGTCACATCAGTATTTAAACCTCGTTCATAATTTCTACCTTCTTTGTTCCTATAAAAAGAATAAGAAAGAAATATTCACAGAACACGGAATAGTTGTACCTGCCGTGCTGACAGTATATCGAGATGACAGAATAATAAAATTCTCCGTATCGTGAAACTTTGACAGTCGTTACGGGTCGTCAGAAATCCGAAAGTCTACGGCCACCCTAAAAAAAGGGTACCGTATTATCCAGTAGGATTACCGTATAATCTGGGTTGGCAGGGTAGGCAGTCACTTCATATAAAACACTGGTATTCAGATGCGTCTGGTTCGACTGAAAACAGTGGAAGTCAACCCCAACATATTAGGGAAAAGTCCAAGCAAATGCCTTTTCCAAACAGATGTGACAGTAGAAATATCAAACATCTTATAACCGGTGCAACTGTCACATAACTAAATTGACTACATCACTGGTCCTAAGACCTAATACAATAAAGGCAGTGTTACCCACTAACCCTTAGTGGATGACACTGTAAGCATGATATGATGTATGCTTATACAAATCGATGTATTTATGTTTATAAAATATTACCTACTCATTTTTTTTATTAAGAATCAATATAGTAGCAACCCTTGTGAGTCCGGCAAGTTTAAGTGTCAATTTTGTGATACGCTTATCAAGATTTAGAACATTTTTTATTTTAAAGGTAGATAAATTTTACATAATCGTGTCTATTGCGCCCTATCTATTAGTTTTTAAACTCTATTATAACGAAAAATCGGCACCACGTGACCTTACCACACGATTGCTGTACATCAAAACCTAGTAAATGCCATAAATATTACATTCCAGGATAGCGCAAAAATATTATTTAAATTAGCCTATGGAATGTCATCTTGTGTTAGGTAACTAAACGAAAAAAAATAAAATAAGCGAGTACTAAACAAGGCTTACGGGTGAACTGTACGTAATAACACAAATGAAATTAATGGTGTCCTAAATCTATTAAATATTTTACATATCTCTAAACAAGATAATTCAATACCTATTAAGTACCGGACATTTGCTAATTTAAGGTGTTTTTACAATTTGAAGGGACTTTCCTATTGTAAATAATGATAAAATTTATTAATTAAAGCACCAAATCTCAATTCAAATTATAAATTTCCTGGTTAAAATTACACAGTCCATCGCAGCATATCAAAACTCATTAAAATAATATAAATAAGATTATCAGGGTATAAAACCATTATAAAAATATGTCACCTACTGCGTTCTTATATGGGGCAGTCGTACAGTACCAGACATAATTTTATTATTTATTCGATTCGCACGGGGAAGGCTTGTATAACACATGCCAGATTACCTATTTTAGTGATCTTTATTAACGTAACAATAAGGTTGCATTCATAGGCAAAATAACAGTGAAAGATCTGTCAGATACTAGACGCCAGTTTGAAATAAGAATTTGCGCTGTAATGTTTTTCTAAAAATTATCAGAAGAGTCCGTTTATGATGTGGGCCTCTGTGGTCTGTATGGTTCGAAGAATTTATACTGATCGTACATACCTACACCGCGCCCCGCAATACCCAAATTGTATTTGATTTATTAAACTAGCATAGCACATAAGTGTTTAAACTTTTGTATGGTGGCAGAGTTTATTATTTCGAATATGTAGGCGCAAATTTATAAACTTAAATTCAATATTTCGCAAATCACAATGTAAAAATACAATAACCTGTGCAGCATTATACTTAGTTGTTAGAACTTTTGTTGTAAGGTATTATTAATCCCTGTATGCGTATAGGAAATGATTTGAAAACTTAAATATTTTATTGAAAGAGTTACGAGCCATTTTCAGTTTTCCATTGTTCCACATTACGTATCTGTTAGCATTTTCACTAATATAAAGTTTAGATAGTACTAATAAAGAAACAGTAAATTAATTAAATTTAAATTTTATATTATTGTTATAACTCGAAATAATAGGAAATACTTACTTTATGCCCATTGCATAATTCTAAACTGTTAGCATTTTTGTACATAGCGTTGAGTTCACATAAGGTATCCACCCAGCGAAAATAAAAAACTTTTGAATTATCAAAGGGCATATTCTTCTGGCTACTGGACTATTACAAAAATAACAAGATTAAACAGACGAAAAACGCTAGTTACGTTGGTACGGTTTCTTTGTATAGGATGAGGCATCTATCTGTATGCTAGTATTATATTATCTGTGTGCGGCACACCTTAAAAAATATATGTATCGAGTTTCATCAAAAAAATAATATCTGCAGATTTCTGCAGTGGGATCACAGTACACAAGAATTTAAAACTAAAACACTTTACTAGGTAACACAGCTTTAGGAATCTATTCGAAATTGATTGATGCCTCGTTTTTTATGAGAATATCTAAGTCATCAAATCAAAGATAAGATTTTTTTTATACTTTAGTGTGTCTCAAGCTAACTTTTGTAGATGCATAAAAAAATAACAAATATATATTTGATATATCTAATATAAACATTTACACGTTAAATTACAAAATCAAAAACTGAAGACATGAGAAAATTACTTTTTGAAAATATCATTATTTAAATATCGTCCTTCGCGGTTCTGGCACTCTTCAAAGCGATCTCTAACATTCGTGAAAACGCGTCTATAGGAGTTGAGTAGCCCAGACCTCATACCTCCTGACAATTCTTTGAATTTTCAAATAATTGTCAGGAGGTGTGAAGTCTGGGCTGACCCTCCATCTTATAACGGAAAGTTGCGATCATATTTATAAATAACTTTCTTCAAGGAAGTTGTAGGCAATTCCCAAAATTAAAATTGGATGTTCGATACAGAGTTGTTGTCAGCTGACCAAAATTCTATCAAAAATCTATTTAAAATTCTATATCTGTGCCACGTAAGCTGATTCACAATTATTACAAGAATGAAAAACATAAAAAAGAAAAATAAAATAGGGAAAGGGCGTGATGATAGAAACACTTCATCTGGTTACTTCGTTTATTTTTGTTCATTCAACACAAATTACAAAATTTTACTTCGTAGCGTAATTTAGTTTGAATGTCTCCGCCATTCATTCTCTATCCTTCTTCTACACATACTATTTCATTCACTCACTGCTAAATTACTAGATCAGAATTAATGCGTTCAGAATTAAAATCCTACAGCTCGGCCATATCTGACCATGTCCAACCTCAGACTATGCTACGTTAAAATGAATTACTTTACTTCTGATTACAATAAATTGGTTAAGTTTTAAAATTATCCAAATACTTCAGAAAACTCTCTTACTTAACCACTGTTTAGATTCTAAATTTACAACAAAATATTTAGTGGAACTTGACAACAATAATATAACTTAGTTTGTAAAAAGATACAAAATGAAGTTATTTTTAAGAAGATAACTTGACTTGTAAAGATTGTTTTAGGGTTATAACTCTAAAACAATCTGGAGCTGAGTGGAGCCAATTCATGCGTCATGTTCGTAAACGGCCGCCATCAGTTGGGATTGGCATAACTTAACTGCTTCGGCCTGCTTTTAATTACGTACTTATTTTTTTTATTGTTTGTTTTACTCTAAACACTATTACGTGCACGTCTTATTACATCGTTCTCACATTTGTATTTTTCCAACAAGAATGATGTAACCAAATAATTGTAATTAAAACTGATGGAAAAGAGTGTCCGTGGAGTTTCTTGCACGTTCTTCTCCATAGAAACCTATTGATGCTTGTGAACGTGCAAATACATTCATTTTTTGTTTAACAATTCAAAAGTACCTATGTATAGTTTAGTTGAATTAATAATATTGTGTTTTTTTTAATTTTATTTTATCTTTGTGAACTTATCTTATTTTCATGACAAATTAGATTTGTTTGTGTGACCATTAGACCATTGATAAGTAAGTATTTGTAGACAATTGAATGATTTCATTTATTTTATATTTTCAGAGGAATCGTAATGGCCCATGTATCGATTACTTCTACTCATTAAAGAATGTTTCATTCTGCGCGTTCCACCCGCGGGACCACAGATATTTGGGCTTTATCACCAAGCACCCAACGCTGCAGCGGTTTGCGTGCCACGTCTTCAGGGGACAGGAGTCCACGAGGCCCGTAGCTGAAGCCGTAGGGTGAGCATTTTCTTATTCAATCACAATATTCAACTTTAACCCAAACTAGAAACTGTAACACAAAAAATTGCCGGAAATCATTGAATAATAATAACCCCATTGCCTTTTTTCTACATTGATGTCGTGGTGGGCTTGCATTCTCCAATAAATCCTGGTTCTGTACCGGTAGAATTTACTTTACCGAAACATGTCTGGGTGAGGGGGTAGGATAAGAGAGATACTAACCGCATTGTGGTGAGCTGCTGGGTATTAGTGAACCCACGGACCCAATCTCTTGGGAGAAATCTTCTTCCTCATCTCCAGCTTGCCTTAAATTACCGACCGGAATGAATACTGACGAGGAGCTTCCACTCCCTAAATAGATAAGACAAATCTACTTGCACTGTGCCAGCGCTGACAAGAAACAACCTGTCCGTCGCGTTATTATTGTATTAGTTAGGGCTCATAATGCATCATAACCAGAATGCGTAGTGGTCGAAAACACTATTTGTGGCCGTTTGAAAAAAGTCACAACGCGTTGTGTGTAATTTTTTGCTGATTGAATGATTTCGCTTTTTGAACCTAGGTACATACATTTGCCCATCAGAGTATTGGTCGCCATTGTTTATGTTTTTTTAATCTAATTTTCTACACATAATTGCGATATATGGACCAAGTGATTAATCAAGGCACTATGCCCGGGCAATATGAATCAAGTCAAATCGGGCAATGTAATGAATACTGATTTAAACTTCATTATTTATCACATTGTCTGTTCATTATTAATATTTACTGTTAGGCAATTCGATAATTATGGTCCATTAGCATAGTTTTTATTTTGAATATTTGGTAAGCAAGAAAAATCTGCGAAAAGAATATTGGCACAGCAATTAGAAAATAATTGCTGTGCCAATTTTGGTCAGCAGGATTATAGAATCGGTTAGCACAAAATAATATTTGTAAGCGGTGCGGAGCATGGGTGGCCCAGTGGTAACGGCCGCAACTTTAAAGTTGTTAGGTCATGAGTTTAAACCCAGGCAGGCACTTTACTGTGTAAATTATTTCATCACCATTGCTCTCAATAGAGTCAAGGAAAACATCGTGATGAAACCGGCATGTCCTAGAACCAAACATTTGCAGACATGTGACATCCACCACCCCGCACTGGGCCCGCGATCTGGATCACGGCCCACTCCTTCTCACAGAGAGGAGGCTCTGTCCCAGCAGTGGGATCAGTAATAGGCTGGTGATGATGATGTTGATGAAGCGATGCCACTATGTTCAACAAATTAGTCTAAGAGCGAGCAGAGCGAGCTGCTCAGAAGCTTTGGTCACCCCGACACGGATAGGTTAGGTTCGAATGGGATGACTGGAGCTGAAATGTGCGAGCAAAGCGAGTAAACTCAGCTACTGTCATCTTCTTCATGTTAGGTTACTTTAGGCCTTGCAGACAGAAACAGGAGCCCCGCAGCGGGGTTCTGTCGACTTTGTTGCTTATATAGTAATCACCTACCATATTGATTCTATATTAAAATCAATGTAAATATTTCAAAAATTTAATAAAACACATCTTTTTATTACCCTGTCCAATGAGTGAAGGGCATTGTTCAGAAAGCCCGGTCAATTAAATTATTTCAATAGTTTTTAGCAAATTGCTCACTCACATTTTGCCTTTTTGCAAATTGTCTGGGCATTATGAATACTGCTGTATTAATCACTTGGTGGAACACAGCACTTACGAGACTTTTGCTTTGAAAAATCCAAATAATCTTTAATGATATTTCTTTACTATTTTAATTAATGTATGAAAAGTAAATAAATGGATGCAATACCTTGCAGTAAATTTCTTATAAATCCACCATAACAGTTAACATAGCTTCATTAGCCGAGATCTTATGGTAATAGAGATGGGATTTTATTCTTATTTTGCTTATAATTTAACAATTATCTTTTTCTATTTCAGGAGGGCATTTCATAGGTTCTATCAAACATTTATAGAAACAGCATACCCGATCGAAGACATCTACATAGAATAGAAATTTGAACAAGAGGAAAATATAATCACTAATGTATTACACTAACATCTAACACGCTTACTTTAACCACAATCATTGAAGAAAATGTCTAGGTTGGGCAGGATGTTCAATACCTACCAAATAAAAATCTGATTCAAACGTGCATCTAGTTCCAACTATTCAATTTTCAATGCGCTGAAGAATTAAATTTAAACCTTCAATTTGCTCTGTATTCGATAATATAGGCTATTTAGTTTCTGTAATAAATTAATTTTTAATATATGAAATCATATTGTAAATCGCTGTTCGCATGTCGCCTTTCTAATAAATTGAGAGCTACAAGCTAGAATACCTACACCATTATAAAAATTTACAGAATAAACTAATTTGGTATAGACCTGAATCATTGTAGGTAGGTTTTATTTAAAATTAAGCCGTTCTCTCATAGAAGCAAACTCTTAAAAAAGTTAAATCATTGTGTACCTCTCATGTACTGGTATACATTATGTGTATTTTAATGGAAAATTATAATTATCATGTATTTACTTTCATCGCATTGCGACCGTATAAATATTCCAAATCATTGTCGACTTTGTTGGTAAGAAGTATTTAGAATCATATGAGAGAGAACAAGTCAGCCCAATTTATTCTTGATCCTGATTACTCTTCTGATGAAAAACTAAAATTATTTAGTTAAAGTAATACTTTAGTACTTAAACTATCAAATAAGGTAGATAGTAGCCACGGTTTAAATTCCGATACACTTGGCGATAAGTGTGTAGGCTTTGCTTATAAGCAAAAAGATTGATGACGCGAATATGCGATCATTGCGTTATATGTCACATATTTATTCTGAAATTGGTAGGCGCCTTCCGTCGGCGAGACGACGTGTTAAGATTCTCAGATCAATACCAAACATGCGATCGCTTTGGTTAAGACATTGCTGTAATCGTTTAAAACTTCCTTAGTTTCGGTGTGAAAACAATATTTAACGTAATTAACCGCTTTATACACATAAATTAAATGTACATTACTGGTGGTAAAACTGATTTTACGGATTATAATGAAAATAATTGAATTAATCTGGTTAAAATAAATTTCTCTTTTATGTATATAGATATATACATAAAAGAGAAAGTATGTATGTATGCTCCTTATAGACTCCGAAACGGCTGGACCGGTTTCAAAAATTCTTTCACCGTTGGGAAGCTAAACTATCCCTGGGTGATATAGGCTACTTTTTATCCCTGTAGGTATTCCCATGGGAACGGGCACTACGCGGGTGAAACCGCGAGGAGTACGCTAGTAGAATATAAATTAAAGATGAGCCCTACATTCGTTGACATGAAAAAATACCACTATCACTTACACTTACAATTATCTTCTATTATAGTTATATATTATAATATGTATATATATACATATATATACACACATATATATGTGTGTGTATGTGTGTGTGTATGTGTATATGTGTGTGTGTACATGTGTGTATATATATGTGTGTGTATATATATTATAATGATAGTGTTAGTTTCTGCAGTCAATTGAAAAATAATAATTAATTAAACTATGTAGTCATAAAAGTATTTTCTGTATTTTTGTTTATAGTTTTTTGAACTATTAGTTTTTTAAAGTTTGACAGGATTTTAATTATTTAATACAGCCATACTACATAGGCTTCTATTATCATCAGTGCGTGACTCTTCCTTTTAGCTTAGCCGTGGTATGTCATGCAACTAAAATAAACTTACTCATAAAAATAATATACTTATGTGTAGATACATCCGGAGCTATGGTTAAATTCAGTACTCACTTGAATAGTTCTAGGAAGTGGTGTAAGTGCCCATGAGAAAGTTTGAATAACCTTCATGTAAGTAATGTATTAAGTTTACTGTGTAATTATGTTTATTAAAATTATGAGTTATTAACTGGACGAGAATTAAAACCATTACTTTACGTGCATTAATCAATAATATTAGAATAAATAGAAATTTCTTACTCCTACCAATTTAATTACTAATTATAATTCGTGAAATAAGTTTTACGCCCGCCAATACAATTAACACTGAATTAAGACCGAAGTGATGTGTGTATTAAAACGAAGTAAACTACTTTTATCTACTTATTGCATGTTGACTGATAACTATTAACAAATATAAACATGCATAGATCGATATTTTACAAACTACAAAAGTAATTACAATATTAACTTTTCAAGCGATGATACAACAATTTAATTAAAGTAAAAAATATAGACGCTTGCAAGTCGCTCTGATTGGTAGAATTTTGTCGATGTGGTACTGAATACGATGTTCTCAAACTGATTATTTTGCTAACAAACAAAAAGTGCATATTCATATCAATCAAATCTAAAACATTAAGGTACTTATAAATCATTAATTATAATTGATTCTCAACCACTGTGATATAAACAGTTGATTTTTTTATGTATGTAGGTATATAAAACTGAAATCAGCCCCTTCTGTAAAGGTAGTGAGATTGAATGCTAGTTTGTATATTTGTCTACCTGCTAAGTATTACTATCAATATGCTTAATCGATTGAAACTTGTAGCTATTTACATGTGATAGGATATCTGAAGCACTTGAGCAAGATTTACGTCATTCATGGCATGTACCTGTGACACTCGCACCTGCTGACAGTAGCCATTGCTTAAGCAATGTTATTTAATACGCTATGTAATGTATTGTACACATTATTGTAGCTGTAAAGTTTGCCTAGAAAATAGATCTAATGAGGATGCATTCACATTGGAGTGCTGTAGGATTGTCCTAAGAACGCTTGTCCAAATGATGGTTTGACCGATATGTGATTACTCGAAAGAACAATTTACCCAATGAACGCCCCGAAAGCACATGTTTGATGAACGTTGGATTATGTGTTCATGAGCTGAGTGGGTATATGATATTAATTTAAACTTGATACCTGCGCGGTTCCTTTTCTCAGAAACGCGTGGATTTTTATATATATATTATATATAAAAATCCACGCAATATATATTATTTATATATTTACAATTTTACTATTCCACGGTCAAGTGAACTTCGGGCAATCGTAAATCACTCGTCACATTGCGCTGAGATAGTTTTGTTTTAGACATAATTTGCATAAAGCAATTGGTAATCTTCTCAAATAAGCCTAATATAAGACTGCGGAATCATAAAACTTTGAATAAACTGTACGCAGCGTTAACGTTTTATTGTTTAAGATTCAGTTGACAGGATTTTTCAGGCATTTTATCATCGCTACTTATTTTAACTATTTCCTATCTTTAAAAAATATGTTTCATTAATAGCCTAGTAATAAAAGGTAAATGATTCTTGAAAACAGACGCATATTTGTATAAGTACAATTCTTATTTTTTATATTTACAATCAACTCAAGTCCGCCTATAATTATAATTATTTTAAAACGCAAAGAATATTTAACTGCCATGCAGCACCTATTAATTCAGGAATTCAATAAAATATTTACGTTTCTTTAATGGTAATTTTTGTTTTTTGTGTCGCTACCATTATTTCATAGCTTGTAAAATTGTATATTCAGTAATCATAATAAACAGAATATTCTGTACTGTAATGTGAACGTTATTTGGGACATGTAAATACAATTTTATCAGCAGAATGCAAATGTATTCAACAAAGCTGAACAAAGCTGTGACTCTAACAAAACAAAAAATATATATATTTATTTTTCCAATAAATATCATAGCGTATTCGATATATGTGTAAGGCATGATAATAATAATAAATATTATTTGGGACTGATTTTTAAGTGTATCATTTTATTATGAACTGGAAATCCGCCACTGCTGCGTGCGGGAGGTTATGCAGATGTGAATATGGCAACCTTTTGATGTCAATCGTTTACGGCCACTTGAGACTTGAATCATTATTGTGCTGAAGGCACTGAATCCCTCAAAAACGTAGTCGTACGTACTCCACCTCACTAAATATTTCATGGCACACTTGCTAAGCTGAATGATTTATTTGGTGATGAGACCACATTGGCATCACCAAATAATACTCCTTTATCTTTCCAAACAAAATATATATATCAATATCACGCGAGTTAGGCCCCTCACCAACATGAAGAACCGTAAGAAAATTAACCTAAAAATGTTATGGTGACCAATACAGTGGTCAGCAACTAAGGACTAATAAAAAATAAATGTAGTGATAATATGATATTGTTATATTTTATGTATACTTCGTGTTCAGTTAACTTTAAATAAATAAAAATACCTTTAATATTTATTTCTTTACCTACTTAAATTAGTTTTAGTGTAATGTGATCCTGACATATATCAACAAATATTAGAACTAACTATAATTACGCCATTTAATCTCTAGCAGGAGAATTTATTTTTACATCTGGCATCTGTTATCCGCTTTTATTTAAATAGAGTTATTGTAAGTATTTTTTCATACACTGACTTCACCACCTGCCAGCTGTTAACTAAGTGCTAACATAGACATTTAAAGAAGCTACCACTTATACTAAATTATTGTATCTCAACTGGATTGGATTACATCCTGTCAGCCGAGAAGAACTTGAAGGAATGATTCCTCAAGAAATGGGTTACGTAAAACGCAGATTGATGATGGACTTGCTAAAAACACCGTCACCAAGATGCTTGAAGAGTTTCGGACATTCAGAGAGCTCGACTTCTTCGGAGTTCAATGGCAGATCACGGAGTGCTCCAGTTGAACGGGTTAGAGACACGCACACATTGGAAAACTGTTTTTCAGTGAAAATAAGAGCTTTCCGGCGTGTGAAATCGAGTGATTTGCTGAGCCAAACAAGGAGGATTGTCAGTCTTATGTCATAAATTTAAATTATTGCATAAAAAAATATTTTTTGATTTCCTCAGGCTGTGCCTATGTTTGTTTTGTTTTGTATTTTTTCAATTTATTCCTCGCTTGAATAATGGTAAATATTTACTTGAGGAGCTCGTGGCTAAATAATAACAGCCGCACTGGTCGATCATCAAGGTTAATCAACGCTTGACGAGGTCGGTCCGTGGATGTGTGACCATTTTAACATACCTTGTTTCCTCCGTGCTTCGGAAAGCACGTTAAGCCGTTGGTCCCGGCTGTGATTTGAAGATCATTGACAGTCGTTACGGATAGTCAGAAGCTTGAGATCTGACACCAGTCTTGCCAAGGGGTACCGAGTTACCCAGTTACTGGGTTGTGGAGGTCAGATAGGCAGTCGCTTTATGTAAAATTCTGGTACACAGCTGAATCCGATAAGACTGGATGCCGACCCCAATATAGTTGGGCAAAGGCTAGGCAGATTGATTAACTTGCATTAAAATTTGTATCACTTTTATATTGTTTTCTGTTTCATATTGTTTTCTATTTCATATTGTTATTTAATACCTTTAAACGAGCAATTCTTGTATATATATATGTCGGAGTTGGTTATCAATTTAAATTGCGGGTAGTCAACAGAATTTGTAATATTTTCTTTTCTTATTACTAATTAAAGTAACGTAGTACGTTGCCCTGTGCGATAAGACCGCCTATTGTACACTTGCTTTTATGTTTTTTGTCCTGTGTATATATGTTTGTGGTGTACAATAAAGAATATACTATATATAGACTTTTCGTGGGGTCCTCAGCTGCAAGAAGTTAGTCGCAAGCTGTTTGCGTCTGCGGGGTCTTTACGCAGACTGCGCAATTTCCTTCCTACTGCCACAGTTTCATTCCAAACTGCGCTCGCCCAATCCCTTCTTCTCCCAATCCTCGATTATGCTGATGTCAGTTATTTAGATCTAACTTGACCACGCAAATTTGACCATGTTTCTGATTTTCGTATTAAGCTCAAGTGGTTGCCAATCCGCCTTCGCCGGAATGCCCATATTTTATCATTACTTTACAGTATTCTGTTTATACCTACAACCCCCTTTTATCTCAAAGGACGCTTTAAGTTCCTTCATGACACACATTCAAGAAACTTGAGATCATCGGAAAATTTTAGACTTTCGATGCCTACTCATTCCACTAAGTTTTACGACAAATCGTTTACGGTCCAGGCTGTGCGATTGTGGAATGAGTTGCCCTTGTCAGTAAGACAAGCCCAGTCACTGGCTGCTTTTAAGAAGCTGGTTAAAAACCATTTCCTTTCTCTATAACTTTTTCTATTTCGATTTAATTTATTCTATCATTATTCAACCCTTTTTATTTTTTTCCATCTATGAAATGTCAATCATGTAAGACGTAATATTATATATGTATGTTTATATATATATATATAGTAATATATTTTTGTATGTATGTATTTAAATTTTTATGTAGCATTACACCACAGACTACCCCCTATTTATTTTAAGTTCTTTAGGTCCATCCAAAGGTTGTCTGGTAGATATCGCTGTCAGCGATAAGGCCGCCTTTGTACCCGTAGAAATAAGTATTATTGTAAAAGAGATGTGTAACTTAATTTTTTGGTGTACAATAAAGTATATTCTATTCTATTCTAATATAATAAATAAATAAAGTGATCTTACTATCAATTAATGCCTAATAAATCAAATCATAATTTATTGAGTACTCGGTGTACGCACCAATTGATTTTGGCAACTTATTTCGATAATTGTAATCGATTGTAAAGTTCAAAACAATTGTTGACATGTTAATTTGATTATTCTTTGTGTTATCACCATTATTTGCTTACGACAATTATTCTTGCGTTACTTGATGATTTTAGAATCGAAGTCTTATTAGATTTAGCACATTTTAGTGTTTTGTGTCAAGTAAACACGTAACCTACTGCCGTACGTAATCGGACAGATTTGTTGTGGAGGGATAGCAAGGTATAAGAGAGCTTGCAACGGTATGCAAGTCAGTCTATCTTCGGATTAGACTCGATAAAGAGCTCCCCTGCTCCTGACAAAACTGTCGGTTTATTTGGTATACTGCACTGCTGTATATTCACATAGCTGTATTGTTTGCTGATGGCGAACGATACACTTTGTATTTGGGTGGCTTAGGCTGCTGTACGAACTGTAACCTTAAGGATTTGTTCGTTTAACTGTATTGTTACTATACCCTTTTAACCTTCTTTATCTTGTTACCATTTGTATTGTTTTATTAGTGAAACTAGTACTTTAATTAAAAACCTTGTTATTGGTTGTATAGTCTTGTTTATCCCAACAAAAATGGGAACGCCCAAATCCTGACTGTATGACCCCTCGGCCCTTCATGATCCTACATATATATAATCTGAATCTCTGAAACAGCTCTGAAGCAGCCAACGATTTTCATGAACTTTAGTATGCAGGGGGTTTTGGGGGCGATAAATCATCTAGCTAGGTTTAATTTTTAGAAAACGTCGTTTTCTCTATTTTCAACCGACCCCAAACGCCGCCCCCAAACGGTTGCCCTAATAACACATGCCGGCAAAATAATGTAACACATAATAAACGAGCGACTGAAGGCATATTTTTCCAGAAAAATTGCGCCGGAACAAGCCGGAAAAGGAACTCGTGAACAAATTCTCATCGTTCGCCAAATCATTGAAAAGGCTCGAGAATTCAAGAAGCTGACATAGATATGCTTTGTTGATATCTCCAAAGCGTTCGACTCAGTGAAATGGCAAATGTTGTGGAAAACAATACTGGACATGGGTACACCTCAACACCTCGTGCACCTGCTCAGGGAACTATAAGAAGGAGGAACAGCTTCAGTGCTGACAGATGACCTCCTCACAGATAGTTTCCATCCAAGTGCGGGCGTGCGACAGGGATGCATAATATCGCCCTATATTGACCTTATTTTTTATTTTATTTGTATTTTATCTGATGTATAATATTATGTTGTGTGTCTTTTAGCCTGTGCCAAATAAATTTATTTTCATTCTTTCTTTCTTTCTTTTCCATTACTGTTTTACGTCTTTACCGAGCTTTTTAATGCGAATCATTCTCGAAAATTGGACCGATGGTGTTGTGATTGGTGGAAGTAAAATCGTAAACTTGCGGTACGCAGATGACTCCACCAGACTTTATGGAGGAATTACTTCTCAGGATGGAGCGCATACGCGCGCTTTACGTTTGGTTTAAGAATAAACCGATCTGAGACCAAAATTATGATCGTGAACCGGGTCAATGATAACTCGCCCAAAGTGACACGTATCGCGAACTGCGTCGTGGTACAGACCTATGTCTACCTTGGGGCTTTGATCTCAAACAACGGCGGCTGCGTAGATGAAGTGAAACGACGTATGGCCATGACCAGAACTGCGATGGAGAAGCTAGGGAAAGTGTGGAGGAATCGCAACATTACCAAAGCCACCATAATCAGGCGCATATTAACAATTGTATTACTCATTTTTCTTTACGCGGCCGAGACGTGGACAGTGCGTGAGTTAGAAAGGGCGAAGATAAATGCTCTGGAGATGTGGTGCTGAAGAACGATGCTTCGAATATTGTGGACGGATTGCCGCACTAACGTGTCCATACTCCAGGAACTAGGCATCACGCATCGTTTGTCGAACGTAATACAGTCGCGCATACTGCAATTCTTTGGACACGTCTCTAGACGGGATGGTGACTCCATAGAGTGGCTGTTCGTACAGGTAAAAGTGGAGGGAACCAGATCGCGCGGCAGTTCACCTACCTATGCGCTGGACTGACCTGGTGAAATCCGCAGTAGGAGGCCGCATTTCTGACTGCGCCAAACAGTCAGCCAACAGGGAGACTGGCGGGAGATCGTGTGGAGAGCTATGTCCGCATCTACCACCGACGTGGATGCCTCGACGTGACCATGACCGCTCTGCCAAGAGCGAAATGACAGAGAAGAAGAGATTTCATTTTGATAAAACTTCGTTTTCTCTATTTTCACCCCAGCAGAGCTCGGTCACCCAGGTACTGTGTTTTATATTGGCAATTTATATAGTGAACTACAACCCGACAGCACGAGTGAACCGCAGTACACGTAAAATAATAAAGGAGTATCAACATATTATCACGGATGATACAGCTAAGTACTTGCTCCGTCCAAGAAATAAACAGCCCCCAAAACTATATGGCTTGCCTAAAGTGCACAAGCAAAATGTTCCGCTACGACCCGTAGTCAGTCAGATTGACTCGCCCACATACTACCTAGCGAAACACGTAGCTTCTGTTCTTCAACCATTGGTTGGACATTCAACATCTTATGTAAAGGACTCTCGACATTTCATTGACATCTTGCAATCCATCAATCTCCAAGCTAATGACGTAATGGTCAGCTTCGATGTTGAGTCCTTATTTACCAATGTACCAGTGGCGGACTGCATGGAGGTGATTGAGATGAAATTGCAAGAAAATAA
This sequence comes from Anorthoa munda, assembly GCA_945859665.1. NCBI lineage: Eukaryota > Metazoa > Arthropoda > Insecta > Lepidoptera > Noctuidae > Anorthoa > Anorthoa munda. The sequence continues at coordinate 51,531,498 of OX243893.1, read as the reverse complement.
CATCCCTGTAGAATACGTGAAATTACTTCATCACTGTTTATCTACCAGTTACTTCATATACCAAGGTCAATACTACCTGCAGATTGATGGTGTAGCGATGGGTAGTCCGGTGGCTCCAGTGGTGGCCAACATTTGGATGGAACATTTTGAAGAGTTAGCGGTCTCCACTGCCCCTACACCTATCAAACTATGGAAAAGGTATGTTGATGACGTTTTTGGCATCATTGAAGGAGACCAACATGAGGTAGAATTATGCTTGGCACACCTTAATAGCATACATGGTAAAATCAAATTTACCTACGAGATGGAAAATGAGAGGCAAATTCCTTTCTTGGACGTGAAAATAGGGGTCCGTGCTGACGGTTCTTTGAGTCACACAGTGTATAGAAAATTGACTCACACGGATCGATATCTGCACGCTGATTCTCACCACCATCCTCGAAAACTGAACTCTGTAGTGACTTCACTTACCGACCGCGCATATGATCTATGCGACGAGGAACATTTACGTGCTGAGCTAACACATGTGCAGAGGGTCCTACAGAGTAACGGATATACGGGGAAGACTGCACAACCTAATCAAAAAACTGGTTGTAAGCACCGGAAGTGCGAGGTTGAGAGGCAGCCAGCATTTTTACCGTACGTGAGGGGAGTGACAGATAAGGTTGCTAACATTCTTCGGAAATACGCCGTAAAGACTGTCTTCACTCCTTTCAGAAAAGTGTCACAGATGCTGCGACACTTTCCGCTGGAAAAGCCCGGTGTTTATAAAGTAGATTGTAGTTGTGGCAAGTCATACATCGGTCAGACGAAGCGTACGGTTGCTTGTCGAATTTCAGAGCATATCAGGGCGGTAAAGAACAATGACACCCAAAAATCGGCCATAGCTCAACATCTTTTGGAATCAGGATTGAACCACTGGATTGAGTTACATAACCCTCAGGTCATTTCGACAGAACGCCACTATATCCCTAGACTGGTGAGGGAAGCTATCGAGATTACTAAATGTAAGAATTTCAACCGGGAGGATGGGTTTCAACTGTCGAGAGCTTGGAATCCAGTGGTTCAGCTGTGTAAAACCCGAAAAAGTGCAGAAAAAAGTTCGCGAGCAGACACAGTGAGTTTCGTGTGTCGGGAGCAGAATCGAGTTGTGAGTGACAGTGGTAGCGGTACCGAGTGCAAAAAACGAACAAGAAAGAGGGTAGACCGATATGTCTCCTCATAAACACCCACCCGCAATGACTTTTCAGTTTATCCGTGATCATGGTGCTTGCAACAGCACCGAAATATAGGGAACTCACAAAAAACAGTAAACATGGTAAATATCCCGTTTCTAATGTTAGAATTTATATAGTTTTTGAAATTCACTTTGATTAATATTTTTTTGGCCCTTTAGCGCTTATCTAAACTAACAATTTTACATTTGAAGTTAAGTTATAGTATTATTTAGATTTGACATTATATTATTAGTATAAAACTTCGAAATGAACTGAATAGCCCAATTTTATGTTTCGCTCCCGTTAACTGCCTACCCTACCCTACCTACCTACCCTACCCTATCTACCTATATACCTACCTACCTACCCTACCTACCTTATTGTTGTTCCTTCAATTTTTATTGTTCCTTGTCTTTCCGTATGAACCATCTACAAAAAATTATAAATCTTTAAAAAAAAGGATGAATGAAATCGGTAAAGCCGTTCTCAAGTTATGGCGTGACCAATGGAAATAGATATTTCATTTTTATATAAAAACTAGCTGACCCGGCAAACTTTGTTTTGCCATAAAAACACCAAACATTCATCTACCTTACCTACCCTAACAACCCTACCCTACCTACCCTACCCTACCCTACCCTACCTACCCTACCCTACCCTACCCTATCCTACCTACCCTACCCTTCCCTACCTACGCTACCCTACCCTACCCAACCTACCCTACCCTACCCTTCCCTACCTACCTACCCTACCCTATCCTACCTACCCTACCTACCCTGCCTACCCTACTCTACCTACCCTAACCTACCCTAACTACACTAAAAATTTTAAAAAAAAATTACGTGTGAACAACCCTTATCACTTAGGGGTATGGAAAATAGATAGTAGCCGATTCTCAGACCTACTGAATACGCATATAAAATTTGGTAAAAATCGGTAAAGCCGTTTCGGAGGAGTACGGTAACTAACATCGTGACATGGAAATTTTATATATTAGATACTCTCTTCTGCGTAGTATTAGTACTTTGAATAGCCTATTATTTAGGGTTCCGTAGGTAACAAGGAACCCTTATAGTTTTGCCAAGTCCGTCTGCGTTGGATTGGCCATTCAAAAATATTACGGGTCTGTTAAAACCATATTTTGATTCAGGGATCCATTTAAGTAAAATTAAGCTTTAAGTGCCAAATTTTTGTTAGAGTCAAATGTCCCCCTAATGAAATTAAAAGGAAAACTATCACAGCTAAGTAGGTTTTACAAGTTTACGAGTAATAGTCGACCAACTTATAAAATGTACTTAGAAAAGTAAAAAGTATTAAATTCCACTGAATAATTACTTATATGTATAACGTTGTTAGTTATGTAAAACCGGTAATAACTATAAGTTTATTGAACATGTAAAAATGAAAAATAAAAATGTTTACGCTCGAATAACGCATTGGAGTGGGCATTTGGTGTGAGTCGCCGAAACCGTTTAAATGTTCATGAAACAACAAAAAGCGCTCTTCTTAGTCCACATTATTGTGCAACTATGGAACCGTATTACTGTGCATTGCCCGACAATCACCTGTGATTTTTTTTTTAATTGCGCAATAATATTGTAGGTGTATTATTTCATCATATAAACTTCCACATCCCGTTCCACCAACTTAAGAATGGTTTCCAAGATAAAAACTATCCTATGTCCTTCCCAGGCTCTAAAACTATCTCCATATCAAATTTCATCTAAATCTGTTCAGCGGTTTAAGCGTGTAAAGGTAACAGACAGACATACAGAGAGAGTTACTTTCGCATTAATAATATTAGTATGGATAGATTTCAAAATTGATAATGTACTAGACTGCATGGCCTACTATAATGCTGTTGAGATATAGGGTATCAAACACTCCTTGAATAGTTCTTTTTAGAGAAATATCAACTACACAAGCCTAACGTAACTCATTTGATATAACTGGATTATTGCTAATGAAATGTCTACCGATCCTATGCGCCTCGCATCCAGTGGATTCCCGTCACCTTTACTAGATTCATAGGTCTACCTTGTTCGGCATTCTAATCATCATCACCATCATCATTTCAGCCGAATGACGTCCATTGCTGGACATAGGCTTATGGCCTTTATTTCTGACACTAATATTATGTTAAATTGGGTCGAGGAATCCTGTATTTGTTTTATTTTATTGACTTTATAGCATTGTATATTTTGTATAATGTCATAATGTAATGATTCAAAGAATTATACCTAATATTTTTATTGTAATAAACGATACTTTGTGAAATATTGTAAATGTGTCGATAAAATATCTACTATAAAAGAGCTTCCGTGGAGTTTCTTGTCCTTCTTCTCCACAAAGACCTAGGTTTGCGGACGTAATTTTCTGATTAATTAAATACCTAGTCTTGTATATCTGTTCTTTTCTTCATAAAAACCCTTTCCTTACACACCACGTTCAAAGGAGCTTTGCCTTACACACTGAATATAAATGCAACCAAATGCATAAAGAGCTGGACCCCTCAACACAGGGAATCCTAGTGTGGGATCCAGGGAATTTGTCAATAACCAGCACTTAAGGGTTTCTATTTAATATATTATTGTTTTAATATTGCACTGTGTAAAAATGAACGGAATAAAGAATTTTGTTTATTATTTATTTATTCAACTAGTGTTTGGTTTTATTTTAAACGTACAAAGAATTTTAATTCCTGAGTAGTATCAGTTCGACTTTTAAAAACATTGCCTTTCTAGTTTATTGAAAAACAAATGTTTTCTACAAATTGAATCAGTACACTGCATTTACCGCAGTGTCTCAAGACAAAAGTCTATGGCCAATGTGTGTTGCCAGTGATCACCTTTGGGACCGAGACGTGGTCGCTCACAATGGGCATTATCAGATAGCTTAAAGTCATCCAAAGGGTAATGGAGAGGGCTATGCTCCTTGCGTGATCGCATGAAAAATGAGGATAGGAGGAGAACCAAAGTTACCGACATAGCCCGAAGAATTGCGAAACTTAAGTGGCAGTGGGCAGGGCACATTGCTCGCAGAACGGATGGCCGATGGTGCTGAAAAGTTCTGGTATGGCAACCAAGAACCGGAAGACAATGCGTTGGAAGGCCTCCCACTAGGTGGACCAATGACCTGGTAAAGGTTGCGGGAATGCGCTGGATGCGAGATGCATGAGATCGGTCAATGTGGCGACGGCTGGGGGGGCCTATGTCCAGCAGTGGACGTCTTTCGGCTGAAATGAAGATGATGATGATAACTTCTGTTCTGGAAATCACAAATAGGAGAGGTTTTTTAGAAAAAGCATTTTTCGTGTGAATACATTTCATGGGGATCCTTGCAAAGGTGAGACGGTACTTCACGCCAGAACAGTTGCTCAACTTGTACCAAGCGCAAGTTCGGTCATGCTAGTACTGCCCTCATCTCTGGGACGGATTTGCCAAGTACCAGCTGGATGCACTGGAGTCGATCGAAAAACGGGCCAAGAGACTCATCGGCAATGGGATACTGGTCGAGTCTAGGCTCCAGAGCTTTGAACATAGGCGCCAAATTTCCAGTCTGTCGGTTTTTTATCGGTTAAATTTCAGGGAGTGTGCGATGGAATTGCATGAACTAATTCCTCCTAGCCCGTTCCATCATCGGACTACAAGACGTACGGCGATGCGTCATCGGTACATGGTGGACATCCCACCCATGCGCACCAAACGTTTTGGGAATACTTTTATTATGCGTACAGCTAAGGAGTGGAATTCCCTGTCAGTCTGTATTTCCTGATAGCTACAACCTTGGAGTCTTTAAGTCAAGAGTGAATAGATTTCTTCTAGGTAAGCGTGCTACATCGTTGACCACATCATCAGGTGAGATAGTGGTCAAGCGCAAGCCTGCCAAATAAAAAAAAAAACCTAGTATAGATAACTCACGAACATTTAGTTTCGTTTTTTACAAGTCCTATTTCAATTTGTGTTTAAAATTAATGTGTCTGTTGCGGAAATTCTTCAGCGAGCTCAAACTACAGTGAGCAGTCAATGATTGCCTTTATTACATTTACAATCATATCGACTATTGAGTTTACCGAATATGATTAAAACTATTGAAAATTTTAAATAATTAAAAATTATTGTATTTTTAATCTAAACATTTCCTATATTGCATTGCAGTATTGGACTACAGACCTTATCGGTTTAGCCTCCTTTTTCGATTTGCCACTGGTCGGTTATATTTTTCAAAGTTTTAAATTTCGTTTAAACAGAAAGGAGTAGACAATTGTTTTAGGTGAAAACGTCACTGATAGAAAATTCATGGCAAATAAATCAACAATCAAATTATAAGTATTTTATAGCAGCTGTTAAAAAGCGTCGATATTATTAGAAATGGCGAGCAAGATGGTCAGACAGGTCTAAGGTCTTGCTAGAGAGAATAAAATTTGCCAAATTTGAATAAAACTTTATTACCTCGTAACTTAACTACACAGTAGTGACATCAAGTTTAAGATATGTCAAACTAAACTGTCAACTGTTTAACCATATTTTTTTCTAAATAAAAGTCAGTCTGAGAATTGCATCCAAGTGTTTTATTAAATTGCCACGGATAAAAAACTTACACCCCTGAATGCATAAGCCAGAATTTAACAAGTTGTGACTGCGTTGAGGATAGGCAGTTCATACATATCATGTGTTCAGTGTATTACTTTCAAACCTAGTTAAAATTTCACTCATATGTTTTTTTCTTACTAAATATTTCAAACAACTAACTTGATAGTCATGATTGCAACTTTTCTGTATTCTTTAATTCAAGCTTTTTACCTTCTCTATTCTTTTGTATGTTTTCGGTTTATATTTATTTGAAAACAAAATTATAAATTATACAGATTAATGCGTCGTTAAGTGTTTCATCCTTTTTTATAACGCCACAATAAGCATTATAAAAAATAACACTATTATACTTCATAAAAGATAACTTGATCTCTGCGACATATGTCAAACTGACGTATAAGTTATTGTTAGCCTGTCAAGCGCTATTGTTACTGTATTGATACTGACAGCTGTCGCAGAGATCAAGCTATATTTTATGAAGTATAAGCATTTAATTTACCTTCTTTATATTTATAGTAGATAGATACCTACCTACTTACTTATAACTATGACCTTTAACACTGTACCGCGCCTTAGAAATGCACGGCGAGGCGGGGGATGTCAAGGAAAGAGCATGAGTTTACATGAGATCAATATTCTCTGACAGATCTTGCGATATTATAAAGTTTTACAGATAGGTTAATTTTATTTCAATTTTTATATCAATATTTTTGTTGCATATTATTATTAGATACTATCAGAACCAAAATGAAACAAATTAAAACATATGCTAATTATTCAATTATTGGCAGTAAAGCTTTAAATGAGGTTTCTATTGATGGTCCACCGCCATAACATACCACCAGGCGCAAGCTGCTTTTAACCAGTCGCAGGAGGCGGCTGGTTCACTTGCTTTCCAAGGTTGGCATGGTTTATTTAAATGTTTTGGCTATCTCATCAACCAATACGTCAAGTGGCTGTCGTAGGAAAGGTGTAAAGGGCTAGAAATAAAATGAAATAACAATACAGATCATACATTATAATTTATTGGATCACAGAACTAAATTTCGTACAATGTAACTACTTGTTTTAAAGTTATTCAGTTTGAGCAACATCATTAACCCCACCAATACCATAAAATTTAGTTTTGCATCGAGGAAGATTCTTTTAGTCATAAATTCAACTTAGATATAAACATTTTAATAAATTAAACGAACATTACACAACTTGCTTAAACATTGATACAACACTTTTTAGACGATCGCCGTTGTTGCCTAACTTTCAGCCTCAAACAATAACACACTATATATATTAATGTTTAGAATTTGTTACAACGTCAGTTTCATTAAATAGATTATTTTTTGTGACAGCAAACAACTGCAAACAGAACATTTGGAAATCAATGTATTCTAATGGGAATACTCTAACTTATGTTTATTTGAATGGGTTATAAATTGATAAGTAGGTACTTATCTACAGATCTATCAGTAAAATTGTGTGTATGCCTAGTTACATTTACTATCAAAAGTATAATTCCAGTATGGCCAGTTGTAGTTTTAGCTCTTTGAAATTATTTTGTCGCTTAACTACGAAATTGCTATGTGGTTTTTCCTTTTAACATAAGTAAATATATTGCGATAACCTGAAATAGTTATTCTGAACGAAATGTTTGTCGGTTGAATAGGCTTAATTTTTTACTCACAACTTCTACTGATAAACATGTTTAAATTGTAAGTTTATGCTCAAAATCTAAGAAGTTTGGTAGTTTCAATAATAAGCAAAAAGATACTTCTATTAGGTATTATCTAGTTAAAGCTGTAAGGTACATAATAATATTCCACTGAAATTCTAATAGTATGATATTTCAAGAAACGGACGGTGTAATGTAAAGCTGCACAGTCGTTTACAGATGTTCAAAAACGTATAATTACAAACCATTCAGTAAAACAAGTCAAGTTAAATAAACACTTGTATCAGTGGTGTCACATCCCATACAAAGAAACCGTGCCGACGTTCTATACTGATTATTCTGATTATTTTTGTACATCTATCGCGTTCGGTTCCGTTCCATGGATATAGATAGTGATCTATCTATCGCCGTGGAACGGAACCGAACGCGATCGATTTACAAAAAATAATCGGTATAATCAGATGAAAAACGCTAGTTACGTCGGCACGGTTTCTTCGTATGGGATGAGGCATCTATATGCTAGTATTATATTATCTGTGCTTGTATAAAATAAGTTGTTTTTAGGGTAAGTATTTTCGAATGCATTTATGGTTGAAACTCCAATTTTTTTCGGTGATAGGTACCTAATATACCACAAACACAATAATTAATCTCATTTTTGCATCAGCTTAATGGCAACTAAGCTTGCTCGAGAGATGTACTATGCGTTTCAAATGAGAAAATCCGCGACATTGACGTACCTTTCAAGTGACAGTTGACTGTCCAAACAGTCAACTGTCACTTGAAAGGTACGGATTGCATAGAAAGCTTATATGAGTAGTAATAATGTTATTACACATTTTATTACTGTTTCCATTTTTATCACTTTGTATCATTTTTGGTTTTACCAAAAATAATACAAAGATAAAAAAATTGCCAGAAAGCAAAGTGGACGCCATGTTATCGTTGTCAATGCGCTTCGTCCTGCGACTAAGTGCACGTGCTCGTAGAATTATTTATTATGTTTCTGTTTGTCCGATGATGACTGTAAAAGCTACCCAGAAAGTGATATTGAGTTTAGTGGAGTTGTGTGTTTTAGACTCGGATTAATGTTTTTTCGTTCATCGTTATTTTTGTAAAAAAACATAATGTACCTATTAGATACTCATTGATTTGTTTGATGAAATACATTCCATTTTTAGTGCAGGACACGTAACACCATACTACATTAGCATACAAATATTTGGAACATAGTATTACAATAAAATTGTAAATTGTTTATAATGTATTCTTTATTATTTCTAAAATAAATATTTTTGCTCACTATACTAACAATATGACGCGGCATCGGGACCTTCTTATTTTATTTTATTTTATTTTATTTACTGACGGTCTTCTTAATAAACAACTCTTTCAAAACTTGCTACGAGCTAAGTTAATTGTTAGCATAGTGTTTTTTCCAGCCAGAAATTTGAATCAAATGAAGTGGAATAAAATTGTCAATGGTTTGCAGTGGTAGGTAAGTATGTAAAGATATCTCAATTGCCTTACAGTCGGGTGCAATTACACCACAATTACTCAAAACGTGGAACGAATTTTATAGGCTGTGATTGGTGACTCAGATGAATTGGTTGTTTTTTACGCCATAACATGAATTTGCTTAATTACTCAAAAAATAATAAGTTAGAGGGTGTCCTCGGTGACTAAATATTTCTTAACTTTGTTACCCTTAGGAATCCCTAGGCATTTAAAAATTCCCTTAAAATCCATCCACTACAAAGTTCGTTCCACTCTTTAAACCTAGCTCGACTATTTTTTTTTACCGATAGAATTGATTAAAAACAGTTTCTTACTTTTTACTTTAGCTATTTTAAAACAACATTACTGACTGCACCTGGAATCTATTTCGACAGCAATTAAATTTCAATTTTATTATTCATGGTTTTAATAAGTAAAGTGACTTTTGTTTAATTATTGTCATACATAAATATTTGGTCGCACAATTTTTTTAACCTTTAAGGTACAAGTTTTTTAGTGCTAATTTTAAAGCAATCTGTAACAGAAAATCGTGATACATATTTGTTTTGCGTCGAGACGCGGGCAGCGTTCTGACTAAAGACTGAAAGAGATAAATAAAGCAATAACCGTACAAAGCAGAAAGCAAGCACAGCGATGCTTTCTCTCTCTCTTTCTCTCTCTCTTTGCACCTGCGCTTAAACACCGACTCACTCGTTCATAATATGTGAACGACACCTTCGAAAGGTTTCAAAATTTACCTGATCGCGACGGGAATCTAACATAAGTATATATAGGCATACTAGTCTTTTTATCATCTACATAGCTGTACACATTTTTGCGTTGCGAGGAAGGTGTATTTTGCGCAAATGTCCATTAATACAAGGGGACTTTCTTAAATGAATTGACGCAAATGTCCTGTTACCAGTAAAAATTTTAAAGTTACGTTTAATGATTTTTGGGAGATGTATGTAAATAAAAAGCAAACCTATGCTCTTAAGTATAAAAAATACTATTAGTATTCTAACAAACTCAAACAATACCTGAAATACCATAGTCAAATTACTCTATATAAAGAATAAATATAAAATCGTTGATTCCCCAAAACTACATTTTCCTACGCTTACTACTACACCATAAAAATACTCTTCTCTCGGAGTTTAAGTTCTGCCGGCTAACGGAAGAAATTTCTTTCGAAATAAACAGTACCTTTGTGCTTTTCTGTCTGTTTATAATTTTCTTATTAAGTATTTGGTGTTTGCAAAAATATACTGGGCATTCTATATCAATCGTTCTGAAAGTAACAAATGAATAAAGCAAAATAATATTAAAATGAGTCCAATGAAATATATTGGCATAGTGTATTCGAATTTAAATTAATAATAACATGTATAAAATTCGGCGCAAAATTAGCCTTGGGTTAAAGTATAAATTTTAATCTTGTTCTTACTTATTAGACCCTTAACCGGTTCGCGTCCCGAATTGAGTTGGGGTATATAAGTGCAAGTCTGGCGGATGCCTAATCTAAGACGATCCTTCTTTTGCCACGCCAAATATTTATCAATTATTTATTCCTTATCAATGCCTTATTCGCTCCTATTTCAATGTGTACGGGAAAACAAGGCTAGCAAACTATTTAAGAACGATTTCTTTCTCAACTATTAACAACCGAAGAACGCGCAAGTTTAACTGAACTTACTGCGATATGTTTTCTCGTAGCTTTGTTCAAAAAATGTTTATGGAAACATTATGTACCGATATTATTATTTTGTAGATAGGATATTGAAAAATAAATATAACAAAAATTACATAAATTCAGATATATATACATCAATATGTAGGTAATTTATAAGGATCGGATACGGGATATGTCTGACACCGACGCGATAAAAAATACCATGGATTCAGTAAATGATGCCGGGCCGCCTAGAGTTGGAATTTATTATAGGATTATTCTTTTTTTATAATAATAAATATAAAAAAACATTCATCCCTTTTTTGCACAAAAAACAGCAATGAAAATAAAATTCGAAAGCGCGAGCTATCAGCTGATTGCCTAAACTTCACGATAGAGGTCAACACCGTCGGCTAGTACCTACACACGCCGCGCTGCCCGCATTTAAAATCTAATTGAGCTAGATGGGAATAATGATTTTGGATCGAATACAGTAGAAGAGGGCAGTTTTTTTAATCAATAAGGTACTGACTAAAACTAGGGGGTCCAGAATCATGTTCTAAATACATATTATTTTTTCGACACCGACGATTTATATTTGACACCTAAATTAATGGTGGTGGTCTGGTTGGTAGTCAGTCATAGTGGTAGTTGGTGTAATTTCGTACCACTAACAAGTCAAACGGAGGTTCTTGTGTTTGGCCCCATTTGGTACACGTGCCAAACGATATCGACCAAATTGTATATTATACAATTTGGTCGATATATATATATATATATCGATATATAGATAAAATATGTCAAAAGTACCTACTGCAAGGGATTTATGAAAGTATTTTGCCTGACCTGACATAACCTTTTTTATGTTTCTACTTCAAAATCCATGTATTTTTTTGTAAATTAGTATGGTTTTAAATTGTATTGTTATATCTTTAGTTGTTGTAATTGGTAAGGAACCGTAAAATTAGAGTATAAATAAATTATTGCCCAGAGGTATATCTTACCATCATTTACAACTTATAGTAGGTACATAAATTAAACTGAATACATTTAATAACTAAAAATAACAAAGGCCGTTTTAAAAAAGAATGAAACAAAAGGCGTTACGATTTTCTATCATACGATATGCCTCAAAAATATCGGATCCTAGTAACACTCTAATAATACGTATAAAAATAAGCATCATGATTATAATTATTTAAAATATCTGCAGTACATTACACTGTCTGTAAATGAAGTTCTATTCCTTGTAGGATTGGAGGATACATCCGATTGATTTCTATTTACAATAGTGGTATACATGCATGACATACTCGTGCACAACAACAAACCATTGCTTCAAGTTAAAGGTCTTTATAATACTGTATATTTTATAATAATTATATACATCACATTTTTGATGTCTATTATCTAGGTATATATGCAATTTAAACATAGGTATGAAATATCTAATGAGACTGACAGTTATTATTTATATTTAGATAATTTAACAGATATGGTAAAAATACATTTTCATAATAAAGGCGAATAAAAATTTAAAGCCTCGCATTTGGCACTATTTAAGTCCATATTTCCTATTCTTTATTTATTCAATGTCTTATAATGTATATTTATACTTCTCTGATGCGGTACAAATTTCGAGACGACTTTCTAATAAAATAATTGCAACGGTTTTTACGTCTACATAATGTGAAAAATATATGTTAGTCAGTAATTTCGGGTAGCTCAAAACTTGCGACGAGGTTTCAAAAAATAAACATGATACATTTGCACTTCTATTTATGTACTACCTTATTTTTTTACAAATTTTAATCTACATTTTGGAAATCGAAATTAAAATTTCAGATTAATCTCCATATACATATTTCTCATTTCACAAGCCCGCTAGTTCTCTTGATTTAATACGCCCAATTTATATAAAGGGTGACTTAAAAGACAAGTCTTCATGAAATAAATTTTATTCTGTAAAATCAAAATAAATTTTACGCGTCTATGTTTTTTTTAGTCTAAATGTAGTCGACGTAGAGGTATGTACGTCGATGTAGATAAAATAATAAGACCAGGACTATCAGGCAGCTGAAGGTGAACATCCGGACTGAAATACTGTTTTATTCAGTTTATTGAGAAAACTGAAAAGCAATGAGAAATGTTTCGAAAAAACCTCTTCTTCGTCCTTGTGAGCAAGAGGCGGTTATTTACGTGAAAAGATACTAAAGCTCAAATATTGCCGTTGTATTTAATTATTTAAAATTTAAAATAATGTTTTTAACTGTTACTTATATCTATGTAGTTGCACAACCCCTATCGCGAGTTATGCGCTCACCTGTACTTTGAAACGCGTGTGCTTTTTGCAGGCCCAAAACTTCAAAGTGCAGCAAAAAAAATACAATAATCAAAAAGCGAGTACCTATCTACTCAAAATACGTCCTAAAGCCAAATGCGCAAGTGACGGTATGCTGTGGTTGTTGCTTATAATATTAAAAAATCTGTATTAACTACTTTAGAATATTTACTTTCGACAGCCTTTGTTGTGTTTGGATGATTTAAATGTTTCATTTACTACTAGTAGATGTTAATTCGTCTGACACGTACAGTCACTTGCCAGAACAGGGGCCCTAATATGAGTTGTTAGAGCAAGACTATGTCCATCATTCCATCAAGGATATAACCTTGCTCTAAGAGCTTATGGTAGGGCCTCTGGCCTAAGGTCTCGACAAAGAAGTTGCCGACAATATCAATAGTAATTAGGTAATTGCTAGTGCAACGAAAATATTTCACCATGGTTCAGTTATACAAGAGTGGGTACATACTAATCTGAGAAACGTGATAGTACATACATATATATATAATGTTATTGAATATTTTATTTGATACTTATATCATAAATTATCATCATCATCTTAGTTCTCTAGATTGATTTTACTCACACAGTATAATTTCTTTAATTATGCTAGATTTTATTTAAATGTGATTTAGAATTTGGTTTCGCGAATGAGGTTTGCGGGCAATGCGTGCTTGAGTAAATCTACTTATTGACATTGTGTGGTCGAGGGTTTTTGATGTCGTCGCTTAGCAAGAGTTCACCAATAAGTTGCCTCGCTTTACACCGCTTTACAAAGTTCTTAAAAGTAACTTTGTGAGTAACTCTATGGCTCACTTTGCCCGCTCCCCCGTACGCTAAGCTACACTACTTACTTACTAACTAGGTGCAATATAATGCGAATTTCACATCTTACATTTTTTTTTTCATAATCATGTACATTTATCCATAGTTCATTTCGAAGGTAAAGATACATTTTATCATTTTTGGCATTTTATCTGGTAATTATAACTTAACATTCTTACTTACAAATATATATTTTAGAATATAACTTTTTGTGACCGTCGTAATGATAACGCCGTTGGTTTTATATTATTTTTTCTGTTTTTGTAGTATCTAGAAACAGAAGAACACAGATACATAATCAAGGGAACTTGATGGCTGTCATGTTCAATAATACTGTACCTAAATATAAGGAACAAAAAGAATATTGACTCAGTCTTTACACAATTGTTAGGATTAATTGTATTACTAAATAAATTTTGATATCCTTAGAACACAAATAGACCTTCTGAATAATATAATTTACAAACGCTAGTCTTAACGCACAGTCTGAATATGTGGGTATAAAATAGGAGGCAAATTATAATTACTTTTAAATATTACTACCTAATCTATTTACAACAATTCCTCGTCAAATTAACTATTTGCACTCCCTTATATACATATAATATATGTATTTATAAATAGTGTCTTTGAAAAACGTTGAGCAAATTCAGAAATAAATATTTAGGGATCTTTCTAACAAGAAATGGCTTGTAGCTCAAATCTTAAAAAATACTCCAAAATGATATTGTAAACATCTAAAAATTGGAGTCACAACAAGGAAGTATTATATAAGTATTAAAATATGAGAATCAGTTTACCTAAATAACACGTGAGTGTAAATAATTTCAATCAAGATAATCTACAAGCCTTCATTGGTATAAACCACACAGGTACAAACACAACGAATAATAAATGTTTCCCTATAATATAAGTAAATAATTACCTATGTTCAAAGCTTGTTTCACCATGTCTGATTAGTCATTATTCACTGAATAAACACAGAATAGAATTTGTATGAAATTAACTGCCAAATAATTTTAGTTTTAGAGAACTTGCTCGGTGGTGGTGAAACAGGCTTTTAGTATCCTATGTTTATATATATATTAATTGTGAGATCAAAACTTAGTATAGTCACAGCGCTAATAACGGTATTCTACGAAATCTTTTCATTACTTTTTGTCTCATTCATTCTTATCAATTATTGTACCTACTTTCTAAATATAATTTAAGACGTACATTAGGTATAACAGTAATTTTGGCCATTCACCCTCGTGTTATTCATATATAGACCGATAAGTAAGAACCCAAGATTGAAATAACCAATCTTAATATTTAGAACATAATAATATCATGACAATGTCATTTAGTCGGATCTAATAAGTACAATTAGGTACATTATATACCATACATTAAAATATTTAAACTACGTAGAAAAAGTGTTCTGTGCACTAGATTTAATTGGAAGTGTATTACCGGTGTATAGGTACATGTTAAGTTGAAACAAATAACATTTCTTTAAACTAGAGCAATCGTGTTTGTGTATCCTAATCGTATAAATGTAATATTATGTATAATTATTTACATTTTGTTTATTAAGGACTCATGATCATTAATTGTGGATATATAATCCTATTCAAATTCCGTTGTTATATATAATATTGGATATTTTTGGATTTTTTATCTTGTGAGAATCGCAAAGAATCTACTTTAGAAGGGACTATGATTGTCTAAACATCAACTGCATCTAAATAAAGATGAAAGAATTGATTTTTTAAGTAATACTGAATTAAACTCAATTTATGTACTGATCGGTCCTTATGGTTGAAACGTTTTTTTTTGAATCGGTTATGTTTTTTGATCCAATGTTAACTAACATGGAGATATTGTTTTTGTATAAGTTTTCTTTCAACATTAAGCAACCAACGGTATAATAACTAATAATCTAAGGGTACAGTTGAATAGAATTTGAATACATAATAATATCTTGTATATGCAGTTTAATGTAATCAGTAGATATATTCTATGCAATTGCTACTCAATCAACTAGAGAAGTAAAGACAGCCATCGTTTGAAGTTAGTAATAAAAAGCGTATAGAACTGCAATTAGTATTTTATATATATATTAATTTGGTTTCTTATTAAAACTAATTCAATCTAATTAAATGGAAATAACTTCAAAACTACGCAGAATTTTGATGTGTACATACATGTTTACTTCAAGACTGATAACTATTGAAGATATATAACACTTTGTCTCTTAGACAGATTGACTTATATTTTGAACTTTATATTATTTCTATTTTCTAGAGAATTCCATATTAGCAGTGTCAATATATATGACACGTAATATAATAATCATACTGATGTTTACTGTTATGTTATTATTAGTTTTAGGAACGCTTATAGTTTACGAGCGTTTCTAGGATTCAAAAGCACTTTACTGAAACTTTACGAACGGTTGACCATGAGCACCCTAAGTTTGAACATGTCCGGTAGGTACAGTTTATCAAAGAGAAATTAGTTTTCTTCGCCTAGTAGTACCAAGTCGTCAGCCACAACATCAGAAACATGAAGGTAAATGATCCAGTACATTAGGTTAAAGCATACGAAGCAGACGGGAAACACGATGCGTGAGTACTTATCGATGTCCGAAGGCGTCGTTCCGAGCAGTTTGTTGATACCCTGTAAACATCATTCACCTTGACTTCTATAATTTATGTTTAAATTTAGTAAATTAAAACAGTTCGCTGTTGTTAATACGCCACAATCGCAATGTAAATGCATTAATAGTAGCATGCGTGTATAATTCGCCTTCGCACACCAAAAACTTATTTCGAACAGTCGCATTATTGGGAATATTTTTAAAGTGTAGTTAATTAAGTATCTGACAGTACCTTGGAAGCATGAATCAGATGCGGAGGTGGTCCAGCTTCTTCGTCGGGCTGTGGAGCTGGTCCAGGAGCTGGACCCCGAGCCCCATTGATAGTATTTTCTAAGGTGCCGCCTTTTGAGTATGCTTTGGGATCGTGAACTTTGTATCGAACCTCCTATACAAAACACACAATAATATTTAAAAACTATGCTTGAAGAAGTTCAAGTAACATAAAGTTAAAAACTAAACCCCGACTACGGAAAAAACACGATTGATATTCTGAACTAACGATAGATAGCGCCAATAGTGCTCGTATTATTAGTATAATTATAGAATAGCGATACTCATAGATGTTTTGTCACTTGGCTTGGCGCACGTTGTAACAGAAAAAAAAAGAAAATGGGCAACATAAATACAAAAACTTTTATCATGCCGATCGATTCTGTTTCTAATAAATATTAAGATTTTTATCAAACAAGCTTATTTTAAGTTTCTATGGCCACTTTTCGGCTTCACCATGAACTCAGCTCCATAGTACCGTATTATTATTTAAATTTTTCCAACGTTACATAAATACGCCATGCTTCAGCCTAATCGGATGCCAGGAAGTGCTTAAAAAATGGATTAATACTTGCAGGATACACATACAAAAGCAAGCATTGTACGAGTATCTGAGCACGCAGTCTGTATGAGAAGCACATCGGCTGGCACACATCACCAGCGATGCGTTGATGTGGACGCAGTTGTCACCTGACAAGTGTTTCTACGAATGAGTTCTAACACTCCTTGATTTATATTTCAGGTAATCCAAAAAAATATAGTTTATCACGCTTTTATCAGCTTGATAAGTATGTATCTATGTAACGGAATATTTGAACTTGATTTTCACCCCCTTCAAAACGTCGGCTTAATTTAAAGCTTTGCACACTTATCAAGTACCGGAGGAGCTCGTGGCTAAATAATAACAGCCGCACTGATCGATCATCAAGGTTAAGCAACGCTTGACGAGGTCGGTCCATGGATGGGTGACCATTTCAACATACCGAGTTTCCTTCGTGCCTCGGAAAGCACGCTAAGCCGTTGATCCCGGCTGTCATTTGAAGATCTTTGACATCCGTTACGGGTAGTCAGAAGCTTGAGATCTGACACCAGTCTTGCCAAGGGGTACCGTGTTACTCAGTTACTGGGTTGTAGAGGTCAGATAGGCAGTCGCTCCATGTACACTGGTATAGTTGTTCTATCTCACGATGATAGATGAATCGTAGCAAAAATGAATCTTATTTCGGCGTCATAAAAGTCACGTAACCTGTCATCGTGAGATAGAACAACTTTACTCAGCTGAATCTGGTAAGACTGGATGCCGACCCCAATATAGTTGGGAAAAGGCTAGGCAGACACTTATCAAGTACCGATGATAATGCAATTATTTAAATAGTTTGTCCCATTATCCTTACCAGGATCTTTAGGATTGAACTAAAAAGCAAAAAGTAAATAATAGTTTATAGCAAACCAAACTAAAAAGTAGACAATAATTTTCAATGAATTAAAATTAAGAATAGTGTGATTAACAAAAAAATATATTAAATGCTAAAAAAGTGTGCAACACATTAAATTGCTCGTTTTCTTGCTGGTAATGGCTTAATAATATTTTTCAAAATTCTTTAATGCAGCTAATAATCACTCCAATAATCGTAGTTAATATAAGGTCAGGCTCCCAATAATGTTTTCCTTTAACTACCATGGTTAAGATACATGCCCTTTATATATTAACTAGCTGTTTCCCGCGGCTTCGCTCCTTTGGACCACCCCACAGGACCCGTTTTCGGGATTAAAAAATAGCCATGTCACTCAGAAACAATGTAGCTTTCTATTGGTGAAAGAATTTTTTGAATCGGTTCAGTAGTTTCGGCGCCTAATCGGTACAATCAAACAAACAAAAAAATCTTTCCTCTCTAAAATATTAGTATAGATAGTATAGATAACTATTGTTCTAATTAATATTTCTGTTTTTTTTTTGTCATTTTGGTTGTAACATCCGTTGCTTTAATTTTATTCGTATGCCTTTAATCACCAGCCATTAACACCTCGTTCATCAAAATTGATTTAGCATTTTAGGCGCTACGGTGTGTCATACATAAATACATAGACTACCAAAATAATAACCCTTTGGCTTTGCCGTAGTCGGGTAACAAAAAGTTGCTTGGGCTATATTTTTGCACTTACCGATGATCTGCTTGGAGGTAGCGGTCTTGTCAGAGTACTAGACCTTGGCGGGGGCACCGGCTCACCGGCTGACCCTGGTGGACCGTCTATTTGCATTTTCTTTTCAGCAGCCATTTTTTGAACTGCAGTGAATCTTTGTTTCCTCATCTGTATTCTTTTAGCCATATAGCCAACAGTGGCATATTCTGCAACGAACGAACAGCTCAGTGAATTCTCATACTGGAATGCATATAAATATCGCCGAGCAAACTTCTCGTGAACGGCGCAGCAAATTGCGAATAGAATTTAAGTTAAAACGGAAAAAATGACTCATGAACGCAATACATTTAATAATCATAATATATCATAATGATACATTTTTAAAAAGATTTTTAGCCTGTTGTAAGTTACTAATGAAAAAAATAGGAAAACAGGAAGTTTTTTAAGTTATAGGCAGATAAATATTTACAGGCAAAAACCTTCTCTTAATTTTTATTTAGCAACCTTCCCTATATTGTTACCTAGAAGACTGGCGAAGACCATGACGAAACAGGTTCCCAGGTAGACATCAATGGACTTGACGTACGATATCTTGGGTAGAGCAGCATTAGTAGATGACATTAGCGTCGTCATCGTCAACACAGTAGTGACACCTAGTGACACCCTGGCAGGTGTCGCATTTCGGTTTAACCAAAATGACACCCAAGATATTATGACAATTAGGCCAGATGGAATGTATATCTGAATTAAATAGTATCCCATCGATCGCACAAATTGAATTTCACAAGCCAGTCGGGAGTAATTTCCTGCAAGAAAAGTCCAAACTGTAACAACCAAATCAATAATTGATAAAATATAGAGATCATTAAAGTCTTCAGCCACAATACACTAGGTTCAGGATTAGCACCTCAAAATTATGAATCCCAATTTGTTGTGAGGCTTTTTTCATATTATTTCAAATTATGCAATGTTCAACTTTAGCTAACCGTCGAGCGTCGGTCGCAATAATTGCACAATCATAAAGGAGATAGTTTCTTTGGGCCCGGTTTTTCAATATCTATAGTTCATCGGTATGTTTTTATAAAGTCTAATAATTTCGCGAAATCATAACAAAAACTGGTGTTTTGGTATTTATTTTGTGCTTCACTTCCAGCTCAATGTCGTAAAAATGCATGTATTGAAGCGTTTTTCATATATAATTGAAGAAAAATATATATTATCCTATTAGTCTTCTTGTACTAAGTAATTTAATTTAATTTCTAATCAAATAAGCTTGTACTAAGTAACAAAATCGGTGGGCAGCATGAAAAATATATTTATTGTTAGCCAATGTTTGCAATAACCACAAACTGTTAAGTCTAAGGTTAATTAACGTAGGTAATTTATTATACAAAAAGTAAATAAAGATGAAGTTTTTCAAACGTGGCCAGTTAAATAATTCATTTTTTATTTGTAGCCCTGTATCTAGTGTATTGTTTTATTCATCGAAACTCAAAATATAGGTACAAATAAATTTATTAAATCGCAGTCAAAGATCGATTTTGCTTTACCAGGTCACCAAAGGAAAGTAACTAATGCATATGTTTTGGCGGAAGCGAACCCATGCATATGTATAATTCTGAAAGATGAAGTAAACAAAATGCCCTAACGATTGGTAATATTCGATAAATTGTTGTATGTTTCATCGATGCTGTATACCTGTCGTAAGTGAAATCTCCATGGCTCGCTGCCGATGGCCCAGCACCTTGAATTGTGGCAGGGACACTTCGCTCGACACGCCCACAGAGTTGGGCCCCTCGTTCCACTTGTATCTGATGTCCCGCATGGTGTAGCCGACTGTACCATGCAGAGATATAGAACGATAAAATAAGCACCCATTGCACTGGGGTTTCGAAATATTTGTATAAGGTGAATGAATTTAAGACTACCGGTCTACCTAGGGTGAGAAATGTTTACAATAACTGCTTCGCCAGATAAAGACGATCGTAGTGCAAGTTCTCAAGCGTTTTATATAATTTAAGTTAGATTTTATCTACCGAACACCAAAGCATCATGAGACTGCAGGTCAAGTACTTAATACATTGTTTATTAGATTTAAGGTAGGTACGTCATTTGTTTCATAAAGCAAGACGTGAAATTTAATTCAAAGTATGGGGCACTAAGGCTGTCTCGGTTTTTATAAGTATTGTAAGCCAAAATATACTATTAAGGTGTATCCAACTCACAACTTTCGATTTCAATATTGCATAATTGACGGTCCATCGGAAAATACTGCAAATCCATCGGACAAGAAGCGGTGATAGTCAGTCTGTGAACAAGTACAAGCTGTTTTAAGAAACTTTTAAGATTCATATTGTAGCTAGACATTAGAAATACAAGGTGGCCAGCGCGAATGTATACAATTTTCTTTGATCTTTATTTCGATTTGAACATTGGCCATCCACTTTCATAGTATAATAATATACTCCGTATACCCATGTCCATTTTTAAGTTTAAATGTGAAAATTTTGGTACCGATGGTTTTAACACCATAATCTACACCATAAATTATTTTCTTAATTAATTAAATACTTTATTTTTATTGCAAGTACCGGTAGAACGGGTTACATTGGGATCTGGGGCAACTTTGTTATTAACTTATTTTTTTAGTTTTTTAAGCCAACTCCGTGTAAACGTAACGCACCTCAATTTTCTTTTTCAAATTTGCAACACTGACATGTCAGCCATGTTTTGCATGAACGTCAGTGCAAGAATAGGCTTGTTGCAGAAAAAATATTTAAAATTTTAGGTAAAGTAAGAGTTCATTAAAAATAAATTGTAACTTGGGGTTACTTTACATTGCAATGAAAGAACAATAGGGTATTAAAGTAACCTCATTTTTATTTTAACGTTGATAGGCTCGTTTTTTTATGTTGGCCCAAACTATGGTAAAAAATTTAGAATATAATACGTTAAGTAAAATCGCCAACATTGCATTTTCCATATTTTTCAAAATATTATTGTTGTATGGAGTTATATCAGTTTTAATTGCAAAATGATTCAACTAGTAGTAAAATGGTACCAGTGACTTTCACTAAGATTACACAGAATTTGTTTAAGAATACATAATTCGACTGACTAATTATACGGGATAAATGTATTCTTCTTTAAAAAGCCTACTTACTGTGACAATTCAAATTCAAATTCAAATTAAATTTATTGCATCCATAATGTACATACAGGTGGTAAATATAAGTTACAGAAACAATTATGGACCCTGTCGGGCACAGCAACATTCTAGATACAGTCAGTGTCTAGGAGAGAGGAATAGCGCTCAATATTTCCTTATCTATTAACATTTTAGTTATCTATTCCCTATCTATCTGTTTTTATTTGGTTTAATGCACTAATACGTATCCCTTTTATTTTATGTCGAATTAAATATTATTCTTAAATATTAATTATTTGTTTTAATTTTTATATTACAATAAGCATATTTGATTTAGATAGTTTATATTTAATAAAATTAATACATAATAAAATTTAAAATGTCCATATTATATTTTGAGTCAATTATTTAATAATGTCATTTCACTTATCGAGTTAACAGTAGTCATTATTTTTAATTGAATTTATCCGTCAGATATTCGTCAATTGTGTAATAGCTTTTACTAATTAAGAATTGTTTTAATTTATTAATAAAAATATTGGTTTTATTTATTTGTTTTATGTATTCCGGTAATTTGTTATATATTTTTATCGACATAGCATACGGACTAGAAGAGTGTAATTTGAGGCGGGAGGAGGGTAGATCAAGTCTGTTTTTGTGGCGCAACGAATAATTATTTTGCATGTCTTCCCGTGTGTTGTAAGACTCTGGGTATTTGCGGACTAGTTTACACAATTCTAAAATATAAATATTAACTAAGGTGAGGATTTTATGTTTCTGAAAGCAAGGCTTGCAACTATCTGTTTGTTCTATGTTAGTTATTATTCGTATCAGTTTTTTTTGTAGTATAAATAGGGATCAATGATCGCGACTATGTTGAGAATATTTTTTAATTCATGAATTAAAATCGTATGGTCTTCAAAAATATGTGGTTCAGTAAGATGGATCCACAAGCTATGCTCAACTAAAAATATGTTTGAAGACAATAAATTAGCAAGCATTAATTGACTATTTTATGTAAGGTTATCTAAAGGAACGTGCCGTGGTCAATGTTCAACATTAATAGCAGAATATGTGTTACCTTTTTAATTAGATACCTACAAAAGTATAGCCTTCTTAGGTGAAGATGGTGAAGATTTGGCAGATGTGGATATATGTATATCAGGTACCTAGTTTTCGTATGATAAAAAATCTTATTTTTAGTTGTGTACATCGGAGTAAGACATCTTGTATTTCCACAACAACATGCTGGGGATTGTACGTAGATACAAGAAAAGAAAGCCACCACGGGGGTAAAAAAGTTGGTGTAACTACACATTAGGTCGCATTAGGCGTTGCTTCTAAATTGCTCAACTTTATGCGGCGTTAGATGCCGTTTGCCCACAGTTCATCCGCGGAATTGATGCGATTTGATGCGTGTCGCGGGTTCGATTTTCGCACGGAAGTATTATTTCTGTGGCCTACAGATAGTTATTCCGGTCTGGTTGTTTGAGTATGTGTATGTTTGTAAATGCACTCACGATACAGGAGAAATTTCTAGTGCGGGGCAACGTTTAAAAAATGAAATGAATTTAGAAACATCGTTCCGAAATGTTTATGAGTATTAAATTAAAAATTTAATAAAGAAATTTCGATGTTTTGTCAACTGAAAACCCTGCGAAGAGGGGCGGGCCACAAATCCATACCACGGGGTCTCATTGCTAAGAAAGAAAATTTGGTTCAAATAAATCTCACTAGGTGGCGCGACATGTACACACAATTCAATAGAATACACAACATGTACAACATGTACAAACATTTCAAAGATTATTATAACGGATCATTTAAAATTGATGCCAATAGATGGCGCATTTTTATATTTCTGAGGCATTCCACTCGATTGTTAAAATTTGCATTGAAACACATTTTGGTGCAAAAATCTGTAAAAACGTGCAAAAACATACTATAAAACGAACCGTCACTGTATTTAAAGAAAAAAATATTCACGAACCTAGTAAACCCTTTTACTTTCAAGTCGCTGCTAACACCATCTATTGTCGTGAAAAGGGACCGAATGCGATTGATGTACTTACAAAAATAACAAGAATAATCAGATGAAAAACGCTAGTTACGTCGGCACGGTTTCTTTATATGGGATAATGCATCTGTATGCTAGTATTATATTAGCCGTGTCCATACTAATATTATAAATGCGAAAGTCACTCTGCCTGTCTGTCTGTCTGTTACCTTTTCACGCTTAAACCGCTGAACCGATTTAGATGAAAGTTGGTATGGAGATAGTTTGACATCCGGGAAAGGACATAGGCTTCTTTTTTTCATAAAACAAGAAGGGCGAGAAGAGGGGGGTGGGTTAGATTTGCATGAAACTTCTTATTATGGAGATAGTTTGAGATCCGGGAAAGGACATAGGCTATTTTATTTTTCATAAAACACCGAGGAGGAGAAATGGGTGGTGGGGTAGTTTTGTATGAATCTTCTTAAAATGACTTAAACCGCTGAACCGATTTAGATGAAATTTGGTATGGAGATAGTTTGAGACCGTGGGAATGACATAGATTACTTTATTTGAATAAAACATGAAGGGGAGAAATGGGAGGAGTGTTAATTTTGTATGTAACTTCTTATCATGCAACTTCTTCTTATTATGAACCGATTTAGATGAAATTTGGTATGGAGATAGTTTGAAACACTGAGAAGGACATAGGCTACTTGCATAAAACACGAAGGGTTAGAAATGGGGGGAGAGTTAATTATGTATGTGATTTCTTATCATACAAATTCTTCTTATTTTGAAACGATTTAGACGAAATTTGGTATGGAGATAGTTTGAGACCATGAGAAAAACATAGGCCAATATATTTCTTAAAAAACACCAAGGGGAGAAATGGGAGGAGGGTTAATTTTGTATGTAACTTCTTACTACGCAACTTCTTCTTATTATGAACTGATTTAGATGTGCATAAAAAAGAAGGGGGAGAAATGGGAGGGGTTAGTTTTGTATAAAACATCATATCATAGAGATCGATTCACTTCAATATTTGCAAAAATACTTCCGTAACAAATATTTAAAGTGTATTGTTGCTTTTAACTACGACTAAAAAGGGGTTGGGGTTGCAAAGATAAGATGCACAAAATTTCTTCACGAAACTGAATTTTGGCAGGTGACTACCACCTGCCAAAATTCAACTAGACTAAAAGGTAGTAAACATTAGTTAAGAAAGGATTTTTGAAAATTCGAATTTTAAGGAGGTTAATGGGGAGAGCATGGTTTGTATATATGTTAATAAATTAATATTAAAATTAAAAAAAATTAAAAATTGGGCAAGCTAAACTTTGTATTATTTTTTTTTATCGCGTCTTCCGATTTGATTGAATCTTTGCAGGCATGTTTTTGATAACAAATGATTAAGATCTGCATATTTATTTAGATTATGTAATGGGATGAGGCTTCGTATTACACAATAAGGGCAAAATATAATAGTTGTCAATATATTAATAGGTATGAGAAAAGGGTGTTCATACGTCGAATCCCAATAATTGCCACTGACCTATCATTTCAATTGTAAAGACTCCAGTTTCCAATCAAACTTAGTTTTGCTATTAGTATTAACACTGCTCAAAGATAGCAGGGGTGCATTTGGAAAAGCCATGCTTTACCCACGGCAATGAAAATTAGATGCCAAGAATACAACTTTAAAACCTTTTTATTTATTAACTAAAGAATTAAAACTCTGGTTTTTTTAATAGGTCAGCTGTGACTGCTTCTATGTGTATAATAATTCAAATAAAATACTTTATTTCTAGGAATGCTTTTAATAAATATTTGGAGATAGGTGGAACAGGGTGTAAAGTCCCACAAACCTCCATAGAAAAGGGAGGATCCTCCGACCAGACGGGTGTTGAGTCTGGTCCGGGCAACTGCCCAACGATGTCGGACTGTTGTATACGTTCAAATCGCGCCGCAAACTTTGCTTGCGCAATGTAGGATTTGTGTGACGTCATGTCATTACTTTGTAAGTGGTGGTGTTGGTGCCGCTACAAATATCTCGCATTGGGAGTGTTAAGTAAAGTTAACTCTACAAGTATAAAGGTGTCTCTGTCTTGGTGGAATAGATTGAATCCCTAACAACATTCAGAGATTTTATCTAAACTCGCTTCGCTCGTGAGTTAACTATAGAGTCATTCATTATAGTACGAGGGGCCGCGTATTATTTAATATAAAAAAAACATATTAACCTCAAAAAGAGCGTTAGTCGCCGCACCCGCGGTGGAGCACAACAATACAGCATGTCAAACTCACTCAAAAAAAATAGTTCATACCGCATCAAACTCCGTGAAATAGTTCTTAAGATCATTCTGTACTAAAAAAAAATCACTCGCATGCGTGAATATGGATAATATGGTTTAACTGAGAAACTGTTGGAGTTAGTTCAGGTAAGAGTCTTTAGATAAGTCTTAAAAAAGATTGGAGGTGTTTCCTGACTATTTTTGAAAACTAATTATTGGTTTGCTAGGCATTTCTACTATATCGTGGGTGCGTTCACAAACATATATAAACTCACAAACACAAACAGGTTTTTAATCTGACATTGGGGTTTAATCTGACTAGAAAAGCTAGCAACTAGGGCTTTCAATGCAGGTACAGATTATTCGAGAGTTAGTGGTAACTAACTCTTAATAGAATTGGACATGTACAGGATGCATGGATGTAAATTGTAGAAAAAACAAAACGGGTAGGTAAGGGAGACTGGGGTAACTTGGTACATAAAAATTATAAAGTCCCTAAATATCTTCGGTTGATATAAAAAATCTAACCTAACTCTACTATTAGTTCTACCTCCCCGGCTTTATTCATTAAGTAGAATTGGAATTACCATATTAAAACAATTTGAGACGCTAAGTAACTTTATTTTTATGAACCATGTCTTCCATAGGATCGAATCTCCCCAATCTACCCTACTGCGTGAGAATCGCACGTAATGCACTGTGTATATTAACTAATATGCGCAAAATTTTGCGGCTTCCTATATTGATACCTATGGGAAATTATAACCGTACAAATTTTTGAATATAAACTAGCTAGCGGTACTGGTATAAACCAGTTAAGCATTGAAGGTTTTTTAGATAAAATCCGTGGTGTCTTTGAACGAGGTGTCGAACATGCAATATAAAATTATTCATAAAAATACTTGCCTTATACTCCTAGTAATAGATCCAGAATGATGAATGCGAATGAATTCGTTGCTTGTGGTAGCTATGTGGAAATAAGACTGTTTTTCGTTAACAAAGAAGGTGTCGGGTACCCATATGTTTCTAATAAATTCTGAGCCAACGGAAAGTGTCTCCACACCCGTCCTTTTTTTGTAAGCGAGCCTGGGGTCTGTCCAAAACTGCCTGAAGTAGAAATCCAAGGTGAAATCCTGAAACATTTTCTATTGTTGTAGGAAATAATAGCGACACTTGATTGACTTACAGTGGCACAACAATGGATGTAATCCGGAACGCGGGATAGTTTGTAAGGCTGTCTGCCGCCAGCTTAAAATGTTAATTGGTTTTAATGAAGGCATCAAAACTAAACGTTATCACCGAGGCTACATTCATTGTCTGCGCGATTCGTACGTCATCGAAATAACAACAAACAAACTTGGATAGAATACCGATGTCGCACAATTTAATATCATACCTATGAAAGTCGTCATTTCCTCGAAATAATGTAAAATGAATATCATGCACAGAAGACGTAAGAAGCAAATCAGTTAAATTCTGTTAAAACTGGCAGAGGGTTTGTGAATACTACACGCGGACACTTGCGAATCCCACGATTGGTCAATGATGGCAGAAACATACAAGTCTGTTGCTCTGTTTGTTCATTTCATTTCAAATCATAACACCCAATTCCCTTAAATGTGTAATATTGGTAATTGTTGGTGTATAAATTCTATATTAAATTATCGATTACTGCATTTGTAGTTTTTAGAATATTGATAAAACACTAATCTTGTGATATGCAAGTATAATAGAGAGTATAAAATAAAGTCGAATTTTAGAAGAGGAAACAGGGGCTTCGTTTTGGTTACTTTACAGATGAGTTAGATACTTTAACATGACTAATATTGTACATGTAAAAGTACACATAAGAGTACGTAATGGAATATTTACAAATATTAGAAAATTATATGAAGAGTAAAAGTCGAAATAGCGGGCAAAATAAATCGGTTGGCGACATCGTTCTTCGAAACTAAAACGGACTATAAATATTTTATGTTGTTAATTGATTGCACTTAGTTGTACCGCAAGGCGTTTGCGCATTCATATTCGATTCGTATTTTTCGCGTATATTCGCCTATTCGTGACTCTTAACGACAGTTATAAAAAAGAACAGATCTGAATTAATCCGTGTACAAAATATGCGCGAATACTTACAAATAAATGGACAAACGCCCGTAAATTATGGTATTTTAATGAATTATAACTAGGAGCTGATATCCATAGGGTCAAATTTAATGAACTAGGAAGAAAAAATAATCTAAATCGAATCTCATTCATTTCAATTAACTGCAGCTGATTGTAAGTTAAAGATTTTTTGGATCCACTTCATTAGATAACGATACTCACCACTGCTGTGGAGTTGTGGTATTTCATTTAATTTGACCCTATATATCCAGTATCATGTCAGGGTCACGTCCTGAAGTGACTTTAAGAGTCCCTTGATTTGGTTTCCACTAGGGGTCATACACCCTGGTCTTAGTCTGACGTCGCACATTGGAACCGTGATCAAGGGTATTTCAACGGCTTGATTTACGAAATTTTAGAATCGACGCGATTTATGATTTGAAAGATTGTCACTTAGATATTCAATTTTTAAGAGCCATAAAGTACATCTAGTATAGATCCCCTCACAATATGGTATAGATTTTGTGGAAAACTATTAAATTTAATTATTAATATTATTCTCTGCCTTTATTATTATTTTCTGGTAAAATCTAACACTTCGATTACGTCCCCTACAAAGATAACAATTGAAACGTAGGCCACTTGTCTGGGTTCCGTCTTGATCACTTGCTAAACTGGAACTTACCGGACGACGGCACAAAAATAAAACACGTTCATGGAAATACCACTTGAAGTAAGAAATGGTTAGACACTTCAGTTACTAATCTGGTGTCAGAGTCAATAGTAAGATGCCCACAGACACAACAAATACCTACTCAAGAAAATAAAAAGGTTAACATCACAACAATGGAGCAAATTTACGAAATTTTTTAGCTTGGGAGGCTTAATGGCAAGGTACATTTTAGTATGTCTTTTTGAAGACACACCCGGAAGTGCATACCACCAAAACTAACGAAAGCGCTAGCAACGCCTTGCACAAACAACTCGTTAAAATGTGATTAATATTAAAGAAGTAATAAGTGGTGCATCGTCTTCCGGGTGGTCGGCTCCATAACGCCGGCATGCTCGCAGCCTCGTGACTGGGGCTGCTCGGTCGCAGCGGCGCAGGACGCGGCCGGAGCGACCGAGTCAAGCGTGAGCTGACAGTGGCGAGTACCATGAGCACTTCGGAGACGGAGCTGATAGAGAGCACATACATGGTGACGCCCACCTCCACTGGCGGACCTGCAATCAAGCCCAATCGTGAGACGCGCGCGTGCCTCGCGCCGTGAAAACCAAACCAGAGGACGGTGACGTGACGCCTCGAGTACCTCGATCGAACATGGACCGCACCGTATAATCGACTATTTTGTATTAAATAAAAAGTCCTTAGTTCGACCGAGGAACGCTAACCTAAACAAAGTTATGTCATTTCTCGTTCATACAATGACAAGCTACGTAAAAGTAGTTTTGCTGCATTAAATACCATTTTCACTTCAGATAAGGAGCTGATGGAGAGCACGTACATGGTGACTCCCACATCCACTGGCGGTCCTGAAATTGTACATCAGTTACATTACCTCAGGCGATCCTGTTAAAAAAATCTTTCGCCCTTTCGTAATTCTTCATCATAAGATTGAAAACAAGGCCCTTTTCAACCGACTTGCACGAAAAGTGATTTTAGGGTCACAATGCAGTATATTGCTTTTAATTTTCGATAACCAGGCTTTTGTAAGTAAAAACATTTTTTAAATAAATTGTCGGTGTGACCTATTTAAATAAATAAACCAAGCTTATATTAATAATAATCTGAATAATGGAGCCACGCACTTTTCGGAAAATAAAACACATTACTTGTGAATACTGCTTTGCATTGTGAGCGTAAAACCGGTGCAATACGAGTTAGTTTTCGAGTAAGTGTGTTCGTATTGACAGCTGAGAGCGGCCGAATGACTTACAGACCGTTCACTATAACTTGTCCCTGTCGTCATGAAGCAGTTGCTTCTGTCGACAGCTGCATTTGCGTCTGTCGACAGTTGAAGTTCGCTCTGTCGATAGCAAAGTGCTGCTCGTCTGTTTGACACCTTAGTTTCACCATTGAAACTAATAATATCTCGTAGTAACATTGCTACCAATCGCATCACGGGACAAGTAATCGTGGACGCACTGTAACTCTCGCGACACGTCGACACATTCCCAGGAACGCGCAGCTTCCCCGGGTACCGACTTACTAAGCAGTATTGCTTTAGTTGATACGTTTGATTTTGTTTTAAATGTTTGCAACGTATGTACTTACTTGTATTTATAAACTGTGTTACTATAAAATACCATCAACTAACTTTTTCCGAGGCTACGTTTCCGTGGCATATCGCATAGTTATCATCGTGCATTTTTCCCAGATAAAAAGTAAAAAATGGTGGAGCTTTCACTTTTTGTGAAAGAATTGTTGTATTCGGATTAGTATTTACATAAATTACATCCTCAAAAACCTAATTGACCTCTTATAATATTAATAATCTACTAGTGAACGTTTTGATGCGAGTGGGCAAAGTTTGTTATTGTTTAATTAGCCAAAACTTCAATAAAACATACATGTTTTGGTGACACTTACAAAGAGAAAAATTAAAACCAAATCTCTGTCGTAAAGAAAAACTGAGCGTCTTTTTTGAAACGCAGCCAATTGAGCCAAGACAAAGTGACATTCGATTAGTGCTACCTAAAGCTTCACTTCCAATCACGGTGGCTCCTACCGCTGGAGTGGGCCGGAAAGGCCCGGTAGACCCCACAAGCCCGGGGCCCGGAACAGGGTAGTGATAGATGAGATACTATCGGAAAATTATGAAATATACTAATGATTAATATCAAAGATATATATTATTTTAGAAAATCATATAGTTGCTCAAATCTTGGCTATTTCAGGATTCGTTTAAATGACTGCCAAAGTACAAAATAAATATATATGTCACAGTTAAAACTCGTTCTCGTCGTTAGAACTCGTTTTTCCTAGTTAAAACAAGTTTTTACTAAATGCCTTTGTTAAAAGTAGAAATACCAAGTCGAAACTAGAATTTACCACTGATATATTTGATTTTTAGATTAAACTAGTTGTCTCCGAGCTTTAGCTAAAATAGCACTAGAGAAACTAATCATGGACCAAGTGATTAATCTGGGCACTATGTATAATGCCCGGGTATTATGAATCTAGTCAAGTCAAATCGGGCAATCTAATAAATACCCATCAAAGTATGTTTTACCAATACAGAAATAGTATATAGTTTTGTAGTTTTAGTTATTTAAGTATTTTATACACTGTACACTTTTATCTATGTAAATAAAGAATAATGATTACGTTATACAGAAACATCTAAATACCTGTTCCAGAAAAAAAGTAAACTACCCGAAAATATACAAATTTACTCAGATTTAACCCCAACTCAAAAGCAATATCTAAAATCTATAAAAGGAGAACTTAAAAAATGCATAGAAGACGGAGAAAAAGACCTTATTATTAAATATATAAAAGGAAAACCTACAATAATAGCTAGCCAAAAAAACTCGAAGGAGGTTCAAAACACAATGGAAAACACACAGACAAACTAAGCCATCAAATCATAAAAAAATATGAAGAAATACCCTTACACCCATCATCACTCAGATTTTTTAATGCTAATTTACGAAGTATTCGCAAAACTGGTAAGATCGATGATACCAAATGTATTATTAAGGCGATACCAAAAACTACCCACTTATTAGTATTCACGGAGACCTGGATTATTTCAAAAGACGATGTAAAATTATATGAGCTGCCAAACTACAAGCATGTTTAAAACTACAGGAAAACACGAAAAGGTGGAGGAGTATCAATTTATATACACGATTCTATAGAATACGATGCAACGGAAGAATTATGTGAAAATGGAAACCACTACCTGTGGGTAGATATAAAAAAAATATCGCTTAACATCGGAGTGATTTTTAAACCAGGTTATTCAAACAATAACGATTTCTTAACGACGTATTCCGCACAGCTGGAGCAGAGAAGAATAGCAATTGTATTTGGCGACTTTAACATTGATCTCCTCAACGTGGACAATCACGTCACTAAATACCTGAACGAAATCAAGGAAAACGGATATCAAATACTAAACAAAATTAATGGCCTATAAAGTACACGTGAAACCTCGACGACAAAATCTATACTGGATCATGTTTGCACAAACATAAGTAACCACTCATTTAATTTCTCCATAATCGAGTCATGCTTGTCAGACCATAAACAAATATACTTGGAAGTAGGCAGTCTAAAGCCAAAAAAAAATAAAAAAATCCAGTACAACGCAATAAATTATGAAAAATTATACAGTGACGCACTAACAGATAATTACATAAATGAAGAAAATGATTACTACCACCTTGAGCGGTTTATCACAAAACTTGTAAATAACAACTGACCGAAAAAACAAAAATTCTGAATCCACCTCAAAACGATTGGATAAACCGAATTATTACTGATTCGATTAACTTACGTAACAACCTATGGCAACAGACAAAATCTTACCCAAAAGACGGAAATACAGACAGCCTTTTCCAAACAACGAGACTCAGTAAAAAACCTGATCAAGACACACAAGAAAAAATACTACTACGATCTATTCTACAACAATAGCAATCAACCGAAAAAGATGTGGGAACTTATAAATAATTTAGCACTAAATAAAATCAAAGAAAGCAGTGCTCCTCTGAAACTAATGTCGAGTACAGGACCTATAACTGAAGGTAACGCAATATGTGATTTATTTAACTAATTTTTCTCATCAATAGGCTAGGAACTAGCTAACGAAATACCCGTAATATATCACGAACTGCATAAACGATTGTCTGATGCGCGGCATTTTTCCGAACGCGCTTAAAGTTGCCAAAGTCAGCCCTATTTTCAAATCGGGCATTAGGACTGATCCAGGAAACTACAGATCAGTGTCGGTTTTATCTGTATTATCAAAAAAAAATTGAGCGTGTTTTATACAGCCGTCTAAATGCATACCTTCTTGAGAAAAAGTTCCTAATCGACGAACAATACGGCTTTCGTTCGAAATCTAGCACTATTACAGCTACATTAGACTTGGTAACTAAAATCAAAACGCACATAGATGAAAAGGATGTTGTATTGGGGGTATTTATTGATTTAAAAAAGGCATTCGACACCGTATGCCACCATAAACTTCTCCAGAAATTAAATAACATAGGGGTCACAGATAAAGCCCTAGAAATGTTTACATCTTATTTACAAAATAGACAACAAGTAGTTAAAATAGATAAATTCACTAGTTCCATAAAAAACGTACCATACGGCTGTCCCCAAGGCTCAATTTTAAGTCTGTTACTTTTCTTAATCTATATAAATAATATAAATAAAATAGGGTTAACGGGTCACCTAATTTTATACGCGGACGATACATGCCTCTTCTATTTCGATAAATATATCCATGCTATTATAACAAATGCTCAAAAAGATCTAGGTATAGTCAGTGATTGGCTTAAATATAATTTACTTACAATAAACACGTCCAAAACAACATACATGATTTTCACCGCAAAAAACAAACCGTTACCAGACTTCCCGCCTCTTACTATAAACAATGACATAATAAAAAGATCCAGCTGCGAAAAATATCTAGGTTTGAGGGTAGACGACAAACTCACATGGAAACTGCACATCGAACATGTAAAATCAAAATTAACGTCATTACTAGCATCATTACGCAAAATCTCAAATTGTATTCCAAGGAAAATACGTACTATTATTTATAACTCACTCGTTTCTTTTTTAAATGATGATATCCGCAGGAGAACCAAAGTTACCGACATAGCCCGAAGAATTGCCAAACTTAAGTGGCAGTGGGCAGGGCACATTGCTCGCAGAACGGATTGCCGTTGGGGCTGAAAAGTTCTGGAATGGCGACCGCGAACCGGAAGACGATATGTTGGAAGGCCTCCCACTAGGTGGACCGATGACCCTGTCAGGGTCGCGGATAAATTTGAAAGAGAGTTACCGCGGCCCTGGCACAAGCAACTGAAGGAACACGGGTGGGTTTTAGTCAGTAAAAGTCTGACACGCCCTCCCGCTTCACCCAGAGCGGGAGAAGTCATTGGATGATTTCCCACCCAAAAAAAAAAGGTGGGCCGATGACCTGGTTAAGGTTGCGGGAAGGCGCTGGATGCGAGACGCACGGGATCGGTCAATGTGGCGACGCCTGGAGGAGGCCTATGTCCAGCAGTGGACGTCTTTCGGCTGAAATGATGATGATGATGATGATGATTTATAACTCATTAGTAAAATCACATCTCGAGTACCTAATTGAAACATGGGGATCTGCCGCAAAAACTATCCTAATGCCTTTACAACGAACCCAGAACAAAATTATAAAAACATTATACCATTATCACTACCTTACTCCAACTAAAACACTATTTGAAAAGACCAAATTATTAAATCTCAAACAACTATACACATACGGTACCTGCATTCTAATAAAAAAAATCACAACAAACAGCGTACAATCAAAGCTAAAATTACATAAAAAAACAATATCATACAACCTAAGAAATAAAAATCAATTACAACGAAGACAAGCTCGGACAAACTACGGTAAAAAAACCATATTGTTCGAAGGAGCACAGCTGTTTAACGACCTACCAAATGACATAAAAGATTGTGATAATATTAACAGATTTAAACTAAAACTGAGATATTACGTTTATGAAATGTAGTCATACCGCATATTAAATGTTAGCAATTACATACTTCCTATATATTTGTATTGTATATCTTCACCAACACGCATCGGAGGCAAAATGTAATTATTTAGATATTGACAATTACTTTGTATCTCATTGTAAGTGAACCTATGTATTGTTCTTATGAGAATAAATTCTTTAAACCGAATACTGAGTTAAACTTATATATTTATCACATAGTCTGGTCATTATGGATATTGCTATCGTATCTACTTACCTATTCTATATTAAATCCAATATCAATATTAAAATATAACATTATAATAGTTCTAATCACATTGTCTAATCATATGACTGATAATCAATTTTGAGCATTAGTTAATTACAATTTTAACAAAGGCATTTAGTAAAAGCTAGTTCTAACTAGGGAAAACGCGTTCTATCTAAATACTGGTTTTAACTGTAACATATAAACTGACCGAATAAATAAATATAATTGGTGTATTTAAAGATTTGGCGCCTAGGGTCAAATTGATACCTTTAATATAGAAAGATTTAACAGTGATTTCCCAAGAAGAAAGCTAAAACTATGTGCTAGAATGAGTGAAACGACCTTGAAATTTTTTGCATCTTGATATTTTATGTGGTTGGATTATGAATAGGCAGAACTAATAGCTACCTCTCAAGTAGGTTAAAGTATTATTTTTACTATTCATACAGATATAGTTAAAATCTTATTTATGCCTATGTTCGTAAGTGCTCCTCGTCCACTGCTTTTTTTCGTAGGTGCTGGAGCCCCCGAGCTTATAATATAAAAAATCTGAGACAACTTCTTTTTTTTTCCTAATTATAACTGTTCATTTTATTATTAACACCAAGCGCATTTATCACTTTAATCGCAACACATACTGAATACACGTAAGCCGGTTATATGTTCATCGGTGCTTTCGAGTATTGATGGCATTTTAAAGACAACAACTATGTTTTATTTTAAATTCATCCATTGATTATCTTAATCTATATATAATATATAATTAATATATTTATCTAAAATAGTGCTTTGCTTATAATGTACTACCTATCA
The DNA here is from genome assembly GCA_945859665.1 of Anorthoa munda. Lineage (NCBI taxonomy): Eukaryota > Metazoa > Arthropoda > Insecta > Lepidoptera > Noctuidae > Anorthoa > Anorthoa munda. Next base: position 51,495,290 of record OX243893.1, on the reverse strand, counting down.
ATAGCCATTTTCTTGCCATATATATACCAAACTTTGTCCTACTAGCACTTCGTGCGTTTATAACATATATTTTTATTAACATGCGTTTTCACCCATGGAATATCTACTCCAGAGAGAGTAATTTATACATGTAAAATGTTTTTTTAATGTGAATTAAGTTTTCTCATCAGAATTTCACAATTCGCAACGCTTAGCAGAAGAGCAATATTATAGGGCCACCGCTTAACTAAGAAAGTGCCAGAGGTAGATGTGATTCTACTGCGATATAGTGAGGGTTCAGTCATTCGCCCGCTTTAGGGCGTCAGCACTCCTGCGCGACCGCAATAAGTAGCTCCTCAAGCACCATCACAGACAAACGGACGCCCTATAGTACAAAATGTCAAAAATAAAATCAATCATACAAACCTCCATAATTTGGCCTCACTCTTTTGTCGTAGCTTACACTTAGTGAATCCAAAATAGCTGAGATATTGACGTCACCAAACATTCCTCCTCCTCCCGCTCCCCTGAAATGCAAATAATAATAATATACAGTTTCAAAACACAATTAGCCATAAAGGTATACTTAAATGATTAATAGCTTTTTATTAGGACCATACTTAAACAAGCCTGTTTCCAGGGATTACAGACCTCAAAAACCAATAATGACGAATTTTTAAAAAAAGCTTATGGATTTTGTTTTTTACATAAAGATATGTCAGTGGGGATTTCGGTGGATATGTCGCAGGGATATGATGAAAACAGGGAATTGATCAAATCTCTAAGCGATTTCATCAAATCACGGAGGATGTTAAAATTACAACACGTTTTTATCATTTCCCTAAGCAAATCTAGTGATTTGAACAAACCCCTAAATTGATTCAGTGAAAAGATAATAAAACATGTCCAGTTCTTGTTTATTAGTATTTGTGTGGCAGAGCCGACGGAGCCCCGCTGAGCGGGGCTCCTATTTCTGTATGCAGGGTCTAAAGTAACCTAACACGAAGGAGATGACGGGAGCTGAGTTCGCTCGCTTTGCTCGCTCACTTCAGCTCCCGTCATCCCCTTCGAACCTAACCTGTCCGTGTCGGGGTGCCCTAAGCTCCCGAGCTCGCTACGCTCGCTCTTGGACTTATCCATTGACCATCATTTATTATTTGAATGTTAATAGGCATATCATACGTTACGTTTTTCTATTTTTTAATACATTTTTGTTTCTCTTTTTCAAATAATTATGTTCTAGTTGTGATTTTTGAGATCTATATTACATTTTGTGTGCGAAGCCGGGGTGGGTTGCTAGTACAAAATAAACCTTTAAATTACTACAGAAAAGTTATTTTTGTCATTTCACTGAACCAATTTTGAGATTTGTTCAAATCACTAGATTTCTTTATTGGGATTTGTCAAATCACCAGATTTGTTTAGGGAAATGATAAAAACGTGTTATTATTTTAACATCCTCCGTGATTTGATCAAATCGCTTAGAGGTTTGATCAATTCCCTGTTTTCATCATATCCCTGCGACAGATATACTAAATCCAATCCAATTTAAAAAGAAACATTATTAATGTTTTTTTTTTTAAATAAGTATAAAAGATATTTAAAAAAAAACATTAATATCCCAGTACTATGCAAATACACCTATGGACAACCCCTAGTTGCTGCAGGACTATTGCAAGTGGGTGTCTAATAGGCCAGGCGACTTGGGCTCCTCGTACACCTCCCAAAGGTTGTGGCCTCAGGACCCCGAGGTTATAATAATATCCGTACCGTCAAATCTCTACGTAGACGGCGTGATGGGGCTTGTTCATTATGATGGACCCTAGAACTGTATTATAATATTGTACTTTGCAAAACTACCTAGGGTGAGAAGCTAGTCTATGGGGGACGCGTCCCTAGGGTTGGTTAAGGTGAGCTATTAAAGTGTAGCGACCCCACGGGTCACATGAGATGTCCTGGTCCTCACGTGAGATGACCAAAACTAGTAATCGTCGACTTAAGTCGGCTTCTATTTCAGTTTGCGGCGTCTAAAGGAACAACAGGTTAAACACAAAAGATGACGGGAGCTTCGTTGCCCCGCTTTGTTCGCTCACTTTAGCCCCTGTCATTTGCTTCGAACCTAACCCTTGCGTGTCGGGGTGCCTTAAGTGCTCGTACTCACTTTGGTCGCTCTTGGCCTTAATAGTTCAAATGTTGTCATGCGCTCGAGTTTTTCGAAGTATGATTCCATACGCGCTGATTTCTATCTCCCTGCGTACAAGTGTGTTCAACGCAGCCAGATAAGTACATTTTTTTTAAATATATTTTGCAAATAGTACAAAAAATGCTGCTGTAAAAATATCAATACATAATACTACGTTTAAAGTCTGTAGACCGGAATCTTTATTAACTCTGAAATAAACAACTGCTGGCAACCCTACTTGTTCCCTCAGAATACCTACGTCATGTTGTATTTATACACTGTAGATAACATTGTGTAGACCTTACAGTTTTATGTAACAATACATACTGGATGCATCGTGTGTGTTGCAGATTTCATCTAGTTTGTGTTGTTGTGACAGAATCAATAAGAAGAATTATTCTTAAAATGAAATGCGTTACATTGGAATTTCAAATATGTGAATAAAAAACGAAAGATATTTATTTTTCCTTGAACTTGGTTAATGTCATTGCAATATTGGGTCGAGGAAAAATTTTAACATTTTTACATTAGAACAAAACAAATATTATGTCAACTGTCAATCATAGACGTCTTCAAAGTTCAAAACTACGCGCAAGTTCTGAAAGGGCTTCTTTAGTTATTTATTTGATGTCATTGATGCTACCATCAATTGTATTTCAGTTCCAAACTATTAAGGTAAACATCACACTGTAATTATTCGATGAATTAGGATAGATCACGTAACCAACATCAGTACTGTAAGGCTTATATTTCCTGAAAGGGCTAAAATCTAATCGTAACCCAGTTCTGAAATAATGGGATAAACGTACACTGGAGTTATTCGATGAGTTAAGACAGACCGCGTAGCCAACACCACAAAGTATATAAGCGGTGGCGTGCCGTAGTCAGAGAGGCCACTTCGGACAAAGAGCCATTTTGCACGCACACATTGATATTACGATTTTACAGGGATTCTTGTGAAATCAATAGAGCATAAATACGGTTGTAGTCTTATTTCAAATTAGTATGGTCCAATCATAGCCAACATTAAGGCGTCAAAATGCCGCAGTGTGCGTTTAAAATTTGTGCAAGTAACCACCGTCACATCGAGATTTTGACAGGAATATCTTTTTTTCGATAAGTATAAAAGCCGTATTAGATATTATATATTAGGTAAGATTATGGTCAAGCGCGAGCCTTGATCAATTAATAAGAATAAAACCAAAGGTTGTCTGTAAGAGATTGCCCTGTGCGATAAGGCCGCCCATTGTACACTTTGTTTGAAAATGTTTGATCTGTATGTAATTTTTTATGGTGTGCAATAAAGAATATAATAAATAATAATAAATAAATAAAGCCTTGTGAAGAGCAGTCGTTGAATATTATTTAATCATTTACTAATTTTATAATATTTTACAAAACAGCGGCACATCGTTCAGTTCACTTCGTTTTCACTCATTTCTGATATAGGTATCTCAAAACTATCTGTAGCGGTAAAGCTGGTTACAATAACTATGTTAGGACACCCCGATTAAATGAGTTATGTTAGGTTAGAAATGCGACCAACCACGCGTGAGTTAGTCAAGTGCATGCTGCGGCAATAGCCGGCGAACACTACATCCAAGTTGGTCGTAGTAACTAAGCTAGGGCAATCGATTGGTCTCCTGCGTTGGAAGGGCACTGGGTGCTTTGCAGAGACTGCTGCCCAGTCTCGGGGGACCTCGGGAAAAAGCTGCCTTCGCTGCCTCAACGCGGGTGTCGTGCGATTGATGGTCCTATATGGCAGTGTTTCGCAAAGTATGTGCCACGGCACACTGGTGCACCGTGGTACACTTCAAGCTTCTTGCAGTGAAAATGAATTTCTATATCCTACAACCTATGGACTGGGTTCGAAATCCATTTCCCGAGAGCATCCCTTTTGAACACTTACCTATTAACGAGCAGGATGAGTGGTTTGAAATTAAAACGGATGGCACATTGAAATTTTCTGAAACTGATTTAGAACATTTTAGGCTATGTGTGAAAAATTTATATCTTTTGCTTTCTAAGCATGCTATTGCTATACTTTTACCATTTGCAACGACCTATTTAAGTGCATTAGGATCTTCAACTCTTACCACAATAAAAACTAAAACAAGAGAACGCCTCAGGACGATCGACGAAGAGATGAAAGCAGCCCTTTCAATTATTACTCCAAATTTAGACCACCTATGCTCAATAAAGCAAGCTCATGTTTTGCATTACATACTTTATCTTCAATTTAAAATTTAGTTTTGTTGATTAACAATAAATATTGATTAATATTATGTAAACATTGATTTTTCATTTATGGTGTACATCCAAAATTTGCCGATTGCCTAGGTGTACCTTAAATACAAAAAGTTTGCGGAACACTGCTTTATGGGGCACCTGTTTGGTCAAACAGACTGTCAGGTGTCCGACGCTGGAGGACTAAAATCAATAGTCTGCAGTGGAAATGGCAATTTGAATCGCACGAGGATACCAAACAGTATCTTTTGAGGTGACAACACTTCTGGTACGCTTTTGACCGCTGGATATCCAGGCGTATATGGACGCGAGGGTATATGACCGGATTCGCGCCATCCGTCAAAGTGTCAATAGCGTGCCAGGAACCGCTTCGGTTAGGCTGAGTCGGCAGAAAAAGCGACACGCGCTCGAGCGGTGGCACCGGCGCGGCTATAGCACCTGCATAAGCAAGTGCAAGCGCGTTTTGAAGCCTGGAAAGAGAGGAGTGTTCTCCTACAGGCTTACTCAGATTACTGCTTCGGTGAGTACCTGAATAGGATTGGGCGGGAGGCCACGGCAAATTGCCACCACTGCGGAGGCGAACTTGACCCTGCGCAGCACACGCCCGAAGAGTGCCCTGCTTGAACCTCTGAGTGGCAGGTCTTAGTCACCAGGATCGGGCGAGACCTATCTCTGCCAGCGGTTGTGATGGCCATGCTGGCAGAGACAGAAAACTGAAGAGAAATGGCCTCCTTCTGTGAGACCTTGACGGTCTGTAGGAGGCCGCCGAGCGGGATCGTGAGAGGGCCGGTACCGCTCGGAGAAGAAGGCGTCGTGGAGGCAACCGCGCCGATGCCTAAAATGCCGAAATCCCTCCTGCTTCATGGGCAGGCGGGACTTCGGGGTCACGGGTGGTCAGATTGGGGATTCTATCCGCCCACTAAGTGACTCCAGGAAAGACGGTGACACAGTGATCATGTGCTGCCGTGCACAGCGAGGCTCCGGGGAGACGTTTCTCAGTCTCCCCAAAGACGTGCCCTAACAGGCTTTGCACAGAGAGGGTTACGGAGTGGTCTTTTAAGAGGTAACGGGACCTCTCTGACGTTTCTTTTCACACTGTTTTACATAATCTCTAATCACTGACCTGCTGCATTGTAAACGCAAACCGTTTACAGAATTCTGTGTATTAAAGGTCAGTAATTACAAAATCGCTAAACGTCGTTCAGCTGTTTTGTAAAACAGATAGCGGTTATGTATGGCAGCTAATACGCAATACATCTGCGACATATCGATAACGTGTTCCGGCACTGGGCGGCAGCTAAACTAGAATTTCAGATAAGTAGAGGCAGCGATAGGAAACGTCCACAGCGGTCCACTTCCTACAACTATAACTTATAGGCCAGCCGCATCGAGCATGCCAATGTCGGCTTGCATATCAAATTAAATACGTTATTTGAAATTAAATTCTTGTGCCAACCTCGATATGTGTTTGTGTTTTGATTTCTGGATATGCTAAATCATAAAGTTGATATATTATTAACTAAATGAATATTATAAAGAGGTAAAATTAACTGTTTATATCTTTGTAAACGTTAACTTTGGAAGTACTGATCCGGTGATAAAATTCGAGTCGGCTGCCAAACCGGTATTTTACCTAGAGCTCTATAGTTTTCAGTCGACGTAATGCCATAACTCCGCGGTAGGCATCGGTTAACCTCACGCACAGAAATGCAACGTCGTGGTGATCGTCAACAAACCGTTTGCAAGAAAATAGCCTCCGCCCGTCACCTACCAGCACAGGTACCGGCTGGTTAACAATCCTGAGAGTATCTATATTACTATTATTGAATTACTTGTAATTAAAAGACGTAATTATATTATCGTTATTATACAAATACATGTAGGATGTTAATTATTCGGTACGCATCTTAAGACGACGACTAACGCCAACGACCTTGAGGGAACAAAACGCGCACTCGTTTCACACCCGCGTAACCCAAAATTTATTAGTTTTAAGTACTTTACGAAGAAACTTGTAGAAGAAATAAAAACACCGGTACGAACGTTAGCGGCCATTACGATAACCACCAGTGGACAAAAGTTGTATTTAAGAAGACATCATGGAATAAAAAAAGTTTTTACAAAAAAAATACTACCGACTTCCAAATAAGAAAACTAGAAAGTGAAAAATAACTTTACTTTTTGGAAGTCGGTGTCTTTGGTAGGTACCAAATTTTTAAGTTATGGACACCGACATCCAAAAATAAAGTTATTTTTCACTTTCTAGTTTTCTTATTTGGATGTCGGTAGTATTTTTTTTGTAAAAAAGTTTTTTATTTTTCACTTTTTAGTTGTGCCTACCTCATAGGGAAGTAGTTAAGTAAGTACCTATAACGACAGAATACATTACCCGAATAACATGAAACTTGAATGAAATGTAATGAGAGATCTGCATACCTCTTTCGAGCGTACTGGCGTGATATTATGTTATGAAATGGTATATACAATAAACATACATGCGATTGCAGCAATCCTGAGAGATTTGCCGTTATTTATTGAAGAGTTCTGTTGTATATCTCCGAAGTTCTCTATCATATCTTCACCAAATTAAAATGGGACCAATTTCGGAATATACCCTTTCAAACAAAACAAGAATTTTGAAAATCGGTCCACAATTGACGGATATATCGCTGAACATACATAAAAAAAAAAAAAAAAAAACGTAATATCGAACATAGAACCGCCTCCTTCTTTGGTAAGTCAGTTAAAAAGACGATACTGTGGAAACGATAATTCATTCCTTGCAATATGGTATGGTGAACAACATTAATAAATTCAAAGGTGAAGACATGACCTACTCGTCTTCGAAGTGGTCACACGATATCGAAGATAATTCCGAAATCTACGGTTGGATGGCTCAACAGAAACTTATCATAGCCTTAAAATTGCTTACGGGGACCGCTGAGCTATGGTTACGTACGAAAAAGCCATTCACATCGTATGAAGAATTGAGGAATGCCCTGCTAAAGGAATTCCCTGTCTCGGTAAATACGGTTAGTAAAAAGCGTAACAATTTATGCAATGCTACCAATAATATGCTCATCATGAAAAATCTCGGCAAAAGACCAAATTCTTCGATTACGTTTCAATTAAATATATGATAGACGGGCTTGCCGATTACGAGCAGAATAAAACTTGGTTATTTGCCGGTATTGATTTACATACATTCATTGATAACATTCGGCGCTAAGACTTTTTCAACATTTTACATAGATACGTAATGTAATAATGTCTAAGTTGCCAACCAACCTTTTGAATCCTCTAAATTAAGCTTCTATTCAGTTGGCGGTGCATAAGTTTCCTTCACAATACAGAAACTTATTTTTCAATGGTTTATTTCTACAGAACCGAACCGAGTCTAGTTCAGACGCCAACATTGAAAAAGTTGTCGGTGCGGCGAGCGAGCGACCACAGACATGGCTTGTAATCGACGTGCCACAGTAACTTTTGTAAAGTGATCTTTCTTTGTCTGGAGATCTTACGCTTGAATGTTCTGGCTAACTTTTAGCTCTGCTAAAGAATGTTTAAGCTACTTAAACCTTTACTTATTCTAATATTTTTTTAATAATATTTTCACACTAATGACGTATTAAAGAAATATCTAAAAAAATATTGGAATGTTTAAGTAGGCAGCTGATCACAGATCAATTTGAATAATATTGGTTTTTAATTTTATAAGATTATTGAAGTAAATATCTAAACAGCGGTCGATAGAGCAGGCTCTTTTTACCAGATCAACATTCTGTTTAGGAAAGCTTGGCAGCCGAGGTTTGTACGACATGACTTTGTAACAAACGTTCTAATGATGCGCTTGAGCCTGAGGTGAGAATAACGAGGCACGTCTAGGCTGATTATTTTAAGTAGACCTGAAGTTATGTTGAAGTGGAACCTGAAGTCGTACCGTTTATGGTTTTATGAAGTGCTGACAGGTCGTTTAAGATTCTTAGTTGCTTCAATGACTATAATTTGAAGTAACTTAATCGAATCGACATTGTGTGTCTTTTGACAACTTTACCCTAACTTCCTTATACAGTTCTCGACCTGAAGTGGTAAATCGAAAACACTCACTCGAATCGGAAATAGGTTTCAGTGATTGCCACGTTTCTACGTCTACAAGTAAGCGGACAGAAAGCCTTACTAATATTATAAATGCGAAAGTAACTCTGTCTATCTGTCTGTTACCTTTTCACGCTTAAACCACTGCAACGATCTAGATGAAATTCGTATGGAGATAGTTTGAGACCCTGGGACGGACATAGGATAATAGTATAGACTCTATCTTTTCTTAGCAGTATTGCTAAGAAAAGCTAACATTCATGCCAACTATTCTAAGCTCAAGTTTCATTCATTTATTCTAATATTCTTCGGGGCAAGAAAAGAGCCAGGACTATTTAAATAATAATTAAATTTGTTATAATACATTCCACATACCTAATCTCTAACAGCAATAAATGAAACATTAACTATTGAGACTGTCGTCGTTCATCCATAATTATTCTATCCATTAGGTGTACATTGTATTTGGAGTTGACCGCTACTACTTGAAATTCACATGCAAACTGCGCAGACATGCCTGCCTACACACCTTGTCTTAAGACAGCATCACAAAAATACTATAAAACAATACACACTAAGTAATAACTATAGTAAATGTTTATATTAAAACATTTTTTAATGTAAAGTTAGGTAGGTAGTAGCTACGCTACCTAAGAACAAGTAAAATTAAAATAGTAGTTTATGCAATGGTCATATAATAGGGGTTATTAAAACACGAGCGTGGGTTTATCACATGAGGCGACGCCGAATGTGATAATAATATCACACGAGTGTGATATTCATCCGATGGCGGTTTTTGATTTTTATATTAATTTTATTATCCAAAATTTTTTAGTTATTTTTTTTTTCGTTTTTTTTTTTTTTTTTTTTACTTTGTATAGGCCTGTGTTTGACCACAATCTCACCGTGGTCAGTGATGATGTGGCCGATGGTGGTAAGCACACAAAGCCTAGAAGGGAACTGGCTCTCAAGTGCTGCTGTCGGAACACACCGGAAGGTGCTTGGCGACAGATTTTCAACTTGAGGGTGGTTGCCAGCCAGGCGGGTACTACAAAGTACCCTACCACCGTGCTATGGTTTCCTCACGATGTTTTCCTTCACCGAAAGCTCAAGCTCATTGTAGGATTCGAACCCGCGACCTTCGTCTCGGCATCCGACGTCACTACCACTGAGCTATCATCGCCTAAAATCGCCTATTTCGTATTTCTTTGTAATATATAAGTGGTTTATATTTTTGTAATCACCTCTAAAAACCCTTAATTTTGATACCCTACTCGATGGGTCCGGAAGAAAAAGCAATTGCAATCCCAACAATATGGCGCCCAAAATCCGCCAAGTTCCTTTTTTTTGGGTGGTCAAGACCTATCTAACGATGTCTTAATTATAAAAATCCGTCAAATAGTTTGAAAGATATGAGGTAATAAAGAATATTACATACATTCAAACATACATACAAATAAGATACACGTAAAAAGCATAACCCTTTCGTAAAAACGTATTAGATAAGAATAAGTTGAATAAAGGACATAATTATGGTTAATGTTAATTGATGCTCGTAGAGCGCTAAGTAATATCAGCCACATGAGGCGATTTTCAAGGTTAAGCAATGAATGTTTTCAACTGTTTTGATAAAAAGGAGGTTATCTTTTCGTCCCGATTCACCGAGTGAACGTAATGGTCTACAGGTTGTAAATATAATCATCATGAAAACATATAATAAATCTGTAGAAAAGTCTTTTTGTAAATCGAAAATATTTTCGAAAAGTTACCATTTTTGTCTGACCAAATTAAAAAAAAAACAAAATTCATTTAATGGTGTAATCTTTGATAAATTTGACATGAGATCTTAATAATAAATAATTAGTTCTTCAAAAATCTACCTTATAGATTCTTTCACATAGTTAGTAATTATCATAAAAAAAGACTAATCAACATATTAAAATAAAATAATTACAACGACAACTAACTTAAGACAGAAAAAACAAGCAAAACATTAACAATTGGGTATACATATAAATAATGAATGGAAATAAAGATAGTAATACATTGTCAAAATTAAATAAATATCAATGTCAAATAACTTACAATTTATCATTAAGGAATTCGTCAATAGTATAATAACTATTTTACAATAATACAGGTCTTATTTTTTTTAATTGAGTAATATTTAAGTCCTTAATTTGATTTGGTAATTTATTAATTATATTTAGGGCCATGCAAAGTATGCTTTTGTGCATCAAGGCGGTCTTTGATAGTCGAAAGCATAATTCATGACTATAATATACTTGCCTAATCATTATAAAGCGATGTTCAGATGCTTTTCTGAATAGATGCATGGTCTTTTTTACAAATAAAGCAGTCTCTATTATGTAGTTACCACCAAGGTAAAGTCATTATTTTTAAAAATACAAAATAAGGTTTGCAGCTATCAGTTATTTTGATACAAGTAATAGCTCTAACGCATCTTTTTTGCGATTTGAACACCATGTCCTTATTATAGGAGTTATCCCAAAACATGACTCCGTAGCGTAGTCGGAGGATACATCTCGTATTAGTCAGCCAGCTCGCGAATTTTTATCCTCGGACTGCACAACATGATTTTCTTCTTGTTTACTTGTCTTTTTAGTTCGCTTTTTAAGCAGGCGGGTTGTTTGATTATTTATTTGTCAAGTTTAACAGTGATAGTACTGCCGTCGGCAAACAATGTATAGGAATGTGTAGGGCGATAGGGTATATTCTGGGAAAATTTATAAATATATGAAATAATAAAGGCCCTAGCATACTGCCTTGGGCACTCCATTAGATATTTTTCGTTCTTTAGATATGTATATTATAACGGTTTTATTTAATTTACAAATTCGACTTATTTCTGTACGTTGTGTATTAGTGTGCGTGTGAGTTTATTTTTTAAGTAAGAATTTATGAGTAATAAAACATTTCCTCTTATCCCATACGCATTTAACTTGCTCAGCAGTATATCATGGTTGACCAAGTCAAATGCCTTGGTCATATCTATATCTATATATATAAAAGCGAAAGGTCACTCACTCACTCATCACGAAATATCAAAAACCACTTGATGTATAAAGATGATATTTGGCAGAGAGGTTCAAATGACGTGAGTGAGTACTAAGAAAGGATTTTAGGAAATACCACCGCTAATGGGGTAAAATACGGGTTGAAAGTTAGTATGAAAATTTTACAGTTTGTAAATTGGATACATGAAATTTTAGATTTACCCTCTTGGTTGATAGAAATAATTCATGTATTTATTGGTTTTTGGAAATTCTATTCTATAAGCAGGTGAAAAGGTGCAAATTTGTTGGTTTTATATATTTGAAACTTGGTATAAATACTAATCTAAGTAAATTGGAAAAGGTTTTCATTATTACTGTTTCAAGACTATTCCTAAAAGACGTTTTAGGGGGAGTTAATTTTTTTTGTAGAATTTTACTGTATAGAGCTTTATATGATACTAGCTGACCCGGCAAACTTTGTTTTGCCATAAAAACACCAAACATTCATCTACCCTACCTAACCTACCCTAACTACCTACCCTACCCTACCCTACCTACCCTACCCTACCCTACCCTACCCTACCTACCCTACCCTACCCTACCTACCCTACCTACCCTACCCTAACTACCTACCCTACCCTACCTAGCCTACCTACCCTACCCTACCCTACCCTACCCTACCCTACCTACCCTACCCTACCCTACCCTACCTACCCTACCCTACCTACCCTACCTACACTACCTACCCTACCCTAACTACCTACCCTACCCTACCCTACCTACCCTACCTACCCTACCCTACCCTACCCTACCTACCCTACCTACCCTACCTACCCTACCTACCCTACCTACCCTACCTACCCTACCTACCCTACCTACCCTACCTATCCTACCTACCCTACCTACCCTACCTACCCTACCTACCCTACCTACCCTACCTACCCTACCTACCCTACCTACCCTACCTACCCTACCTACCCTACCTACCCTACCTACCCTACCTACCCTACCTACCCTACCTACCCTACCTACCCTACCTACCCTACCTACCCTACCTACCCTACCTACCCTACCCTACCCTACCCCACCCTACCCTACCCTACCCTATCTCTCAAGTTGGATCGAACTGCACATGGTGTGCGAATTTTATTATAATCGGTTAAGTGGTTTAGGAGTCCATTGAGGACAAACATTGTGACACGAGATTTATATATATTAAAATTCTATTCTATAAGCAGGTGAAAAGGTGCAAATTTGTTGGTTTTATATATTTGAAACTTGGTATAAATACTAATCTAAATAAATTGGAAAAGGTTTTCATTATTACTGTTTCAAGACTATTCCTAAAAGACGTTTTAGGGGGAGTTATTTTTTTTTGTAGAATTTTACTGTATAGAGCTTTATATGATACTAGCTGACCCGGCAAACTTTGTTTTGCCATAAAAACACCAAACATTCATCTACCCTACCTAACCTACCCTAACTACCTACCCTACCCTACCCTACCTACCCTACCCTACCCTACCCTACCTACCCTACCCTACCTACCCTACCTACCCTACCCTAACTACCTACCCTACCCTACCTACCCTACCCTACCCTACCCTACCTACCCTACCCTACCTACCCTACCTACCCTACCCTAACTACCTACCCTACCCTACCCTACCCTACCCTACCTACCCTACCGACCCTACCCTACCCTACCTACCCAACCTACCCTACCTACCCTACCACCCTACCTACCCTACCTACCCTACCTACCCTACCTACCCTACCTACCCTACCTACCCTACCTACCCTACCTACCCTACCTACCCTACCTACCCTACCTACCCTACCTACCCTACCTACCCTACCTACCCTACCTACCCTACCTACCCTACCTACCCTACCTACCCTACCTACCCTACCTACCCTACCTACCCTACCTACCCTACCTACCCTACCTACCCTACCTACCCTACCTACCCTACCTACCCTACCTACCCTACCTACCCTACCTACCCTACCTACCCTACCTACCCTACCTACCCTACCTACCCTACCTACCCTACCTACCCTACCTACCCTACCTACCCTACCTACCCTACCTACCCTACCTACCCTACCTACCCTACCTACCCTACCTACCCTACCTACCCTACCTACCCTACCTACCCTACCTACCCTACCTACCCTACCTACCCTACCTACCCTACCTACCCTACCTACCCTACCTACCCTACCTACCCTACCTACCCTACCTACCCTACCTACCCTACCTACCCTACCTACCCTACCTACCCTACCTACCCTACCTACCCTACCTACCCTACCTACCCTACCTACCCTACCTACCCTACCTACCCTACCTACCCTACCTACCCTACCTACCCTACCTACCCTACCTACCCTACCTACCCTACCTACCCTACCTACCCTACCTACCCTACCCTACCCTACCCTATCTCTCAAGTTGGATCGAACTGCACATGGTGTGCGAATTTTATTATAATCGGTTAAGTGGTTTAGGAGTCCATTGAGGACAAACATTGTGACACGAGATTTATATATATTAAGATAGAGCTGTATAGAGCTGTATAGGATTTTTGGAAATTCAGCCTTTAAGGGGGAGAACTAAAAAGTCACCTGTTGGATTGAATACGGATCACGCGAACGAAGTCGCGGACGAAGTGCTAGTCCGTATATTTTGCTGATATTGGGACTGTCTCATTCATGCTAGCTATGATAACATTAAGAAAGTCATATATTGCCATATTTAAAAAATAATCTTTCCTAAATCTTTTTTGTTTTTTCATAAGTATATTATGTTAATTGAGGTATCCGTCTATGAACCAATAGATCCATTTTTGAAATCTTGAATATTACCTGCATAAGAGCTATTGGCCTGTAGTTATTAATGTCTTTCTAAAAAAATAATTCTTAAATAAAGGTTTTATGATAGTGGGTTTCAGCTTATCAGGGTAGGCTCCAGACACAATACTAAATTTAATTATGTATCTGAGAGGATCTGATATTATTTCTGAAACATACTTTAGAATCTTTTTTGAAATATCGTCGTTTCCTACACTATTTTGATTTTTTGTCTTTTCTAATTCTATTTACTTCATCTGGTATAATAAGGGCTAAAAACATTGACTATGCAGAGTAATTTATTTTATTGTCAGTGGTCAGTTGTGTCGAAGCAGTAGAAAGTTTTTCTGCTAAGCTTATGAAGTAGTCGTAAAAGGTATTTGCTATGTCTTTGGGTGTAGTGAATATAACTCCGTCATAATGCATTTCTTTTATATACTCTGGTGGAGAGTTGTTTCTATTTTCATTTATTATATTCCACGTCATCTTCGATTTATTATAATATGCTGTCTTCATTTTATAATTATTCTTTGCTAATTGTGTCAATTTTATAATTTTCTTGAATCTGTTTCAATAATGTTTAAGTTTCATCACATTTATGTTAGATGGATTTAATATATGGTGCCACAACAACTGTATTTTTATTTGGCAACACCGTCTAATTGTGTTATCCAATTTGGATTTATTAGTCATTATCTTTTTTGTAGGTAATCGGAAAACATAAATTATAAAACAATTGGAATAGTTCTAAAAAGTTGTTGTATGCTACGTTAGGGACTTTAGTGAGTTAGACATCAGATTTTTTTTTTATTTCAAACAGTCTTTAAATTTCATTTTTACTGGTAGCTTTAAAGTTTGTGCGGTGTGATCCGACATAATATTATGTCAATCAAGGACACCATGTATACATTTTCGTGAAATATTATGTGCAAAATTATCAACACACGTATTGCTTTGCAATCTAGTTGGTTGATTCACATAGATTGTACTTCAATAGGAAACTAGTAAATTCAAGAGATAATTTATCTTGTTTAAAAATATTAATGTTGAAATCACTACATAGAATTACATTCTTGTTCGAGTTGTAACAGTATTTTGGCGATATAATGTTTAATTTTGTTTGTCCATTTGCCCATGTGTAGATTTGTCCATTGGTCCGATTTTTTTGTTTTTCCGTTTGTCAGTTTGTTTGTCTGTTTAATTGTGCACGCATCACGTAAAATTTACGAAACCAATGTGGATAACTTTTATACATTAAAATTGTATGTAACTTGAAGTATTACTAAGTTTTAGTTTCATCGCAATCGGTTTGCTTTACCAAAAGTTAGATGAATTTAAAGTGTTCAAGAAGTAAAATATCACATCACACGAAATTCGTATACTCGGACTCCATATTCGACAGATGCATTTGATGTCATTTATTGAATGGCGGTCTTAAAATTCTCCGCGGAAGAATATTACTAGATTAAAAAAATATATATAGGTAGGGTAGGTAACAGGGCAAGTAGTAGAAAGTTATTTTACACTTTTTTGTTTGGTTTTGAAGTTTATTTTTCCGTAAAAGTTTTACTAACTGGGTTACCACAACTTAAAAACTAAAAATAAAATAACTATTTACAAAAAATAAAACAGCTTCCAGGCGGTCTCTTTCGTATTGTATAAGCTCAAGTTATTTTGTCATCATCATCATCATCATATCAGCCGAAAGACGTCCACTGCTGGACATAGGCCTCCCCCAAGCGTCGCCACATTGACCGGTCCCGTGCGTCTCGCAACCAGCGGATCCCCGCAACCTTCACCAGGTCATCGGTCCACCTAGTGGGAGGCCTTCCAACGCAACGTCTTCCGGTTCGCGGTCGCCACTCCAGAACCTTTCTGCCCCATCGGCCATCCGTTCTGCGAGCAATGTGCCCTGCCCACTGCCACTTGAGTTTGGCAATTCTTCGGGCTATGTCGGTAACCCTGGTTCTCTTGCGGATCTCTACATTTCTGATTCGATCACGCAAGGAAACTCCGAGCATAGCCCTCTCCATTGCCCTTTGAGTGACTGTAAGCTTTCTGATGAGGCCCATTGTAAGCGACCACGTCTCAGAGCCATATGTCATCACTGGCAACACACACTGGTCATAGACTTTCGTCTTGAGACACTGTGGTAAGTTGGACGAGAAGATACCGCGCAACTTCCCGAACGCTGCCCAGCCGAGTCGGATTCGACGGTTGACCTCTTTCTCGAAGTTGGCCCTACCCAATTGGATCGTTTGTCCAAGGTAGACATAGTCGCCCACAACTTCGAGTGTAGAGTCTCCGACCTTGATAGGAGTGGGTGTAACATGGGCATTCAACATCACCTTGGTTTTGTCCATGTTCATCCTAAGACCCACTCTTTCGGAAGCTCTACTGAGATCATCGAGCATTGTACTGAGGTCCTCCATGGTCTCAGCCATAACCACTATATCGTCGGCAAACCGAAGGTGAGTGATGTACTCGCCATTGACGTTGATGCCTAGCCCTCTCCAGTCCAGAACCTTGAAGACATCCTCCAGTGCAGCAGTAAACAGTTTCGGAGATATGACGTCTCCTTGTCTCACACCTCGCTGCAGAAGGACTGGTTCCGAAGTCTGATCCTGAAGTCGAACTGACATAGTGGCGTTTTTGTATAAACACTTCAACACTTCGATGTACCGGTAGTCAATTTGGCACCGTTGGAGAGACTGCAATACAGCCCAAGTCTCGATCGAATCGAAGGCTTTCTCGTAGTCCACAAACGCTAAACAGAGAGGCAGGTTGTACTCTTCGGTCTTCTGTATAACCTGGCGCAGCGTATGTATGTGGTCTACGGTGCTGAAGCCCTTACGGAATCCGGCTTGTTCGGGAGGCTGGAAATCGTCAAACCTGCACAGTTATTTTGTAGTTTGGAGTATTTTGCTTTGGATATCCGTTCTTTTTTGTAAATATTTTTTTAAGATATGAGTTTTCCATAAATCGTTATACGCTGGAACTAACTAAGGGCTTTTACTAAAAAAGCAATCAAATCCTTTTAAGAAACTATTTTGAATATTTTTTTGATAAGTGGTGGCTAGTCTTCGACGCGGGAGATATTGAACGAAAATATTTTTCGCGATGTTTTCATTGTTTCAACGGCAGCAAAGTCAAATGTAAAACGCCATCTATCGAATACGGACCTCAACTATCCGAGTATCTGAATTGCGTGTGTTGTGCTATTTTGCTTCTTGAACACTTTAAATTCATATAATATCTTTTGATAGAGTGAACCGATTGCAATGAAACAAAAACTAAATAATACTTCAAGTTACCCACAATTTTTATGTTTAAAAGTATCTACATTGGTTTGGTACATTTTATGCACTTAATACAACACGGACAATGTGTGTGCGTCGTACAATGCCAGTAGACCTTTTCATCACGGGCGGTCGATTTATTTCAAACTTGTAAGTTTATTATCCCTACAATCTCAATTTTGTTTATCTATATTATTACACAAACACAAAACAAATAAAATATTGTTAATTTGGCAAAAAAACGAAAACAAACCGATGTCAGCTATTTATTTTGTACGAAGTAGATACCAGACCAGTACCAGTCATGATAGTTAATATTTTCTTCGAAATGCCATATTAATGAACTATTTATTTGAAGAAGCTAGCGTTGTTCTTGTAGATACGTTTTCGTGTTAATAACGATAGCGTTCAATAATTCACTAGATTCCAGAATAACCAGGAAACTAGTGATTTTGCAGATAACCGTTTGTTCTTTGCTTCCGTCGTCGCAAAGAGTCCAAACCTCATAATTTGGATGAATGAATTCAATTTACTAATGTTGATGGTAGTTGATACAATAAATATGTCATCAGTCTTAAGGTAATATACAGCATATGATGATATAATAATTATTATTTTTGTAGGGTTAGTAGTTAATAAGATATACAGTTACAAAGTGACATCATTTTGGCCACTGAGCGTCGCTTTTGCTTAGTTTACCTATTTGCATGTGACTGGATATATGTATTGTAATGAGTTTATAGTAATGAGCTTATTGCCTAGTTACAGATTATCGAAAAGCAATATTATAAAAATACTTTTAATCATAAAACAAGTGAGTTCCCTCGAGATAGGCAATAATAATGTTTCTGCATTATCTGAATTTTGCAATGAAGGCTAAGCGGGTTGATTATGTTCCGTAACATTAGTTTCTTTTTTGTATATACTTTAGTGTACACCTAGATAAAACAATACATAAACAAACATACAACAGGTGGCCTTTTTAGCACTTTGTTTGCGGATAACATTTTCACAATTTAAATTGATAAAACAAATGTCTAACACAACAGTATAAATAATGATAAAAAACTTGCATGACACTTAAACAAAACCAGTAAACTATTAAGTGCTTCACCGTAGACCACATCAGCGCTTACCATCAGGCGAGATATTGGTCAAACGCGAGCCTGTCGATAAATAAAAAATACAGAATCCAGGTTCATGAGCCTGCATCAATAAGTATGTTAGGGAAATCATCTACGTTTTTAAATAAGTTTTACAGGTACATTATATTACCGCTGCAATGACATGCATGTGTCGTGGCGCATCTAAGAATTGATCACGTCATGACGAGACCGACCATTTAATGATCAATTATTCTAAGATATGGACACGACACATAGGTAAACATGCATGCATGCATGTAATTTCAAGGTAGCTATGGTTTAGCTGGTTTCAAGGTGGCTATGGTGGTTTTTTTAGTTATGTTTTAGAATACATGTTATTGCAATGAACTACAAATACCTATATTAAAAATCAACGGAGAGTATTTTTCAAAATATTTTTCACAAACTGACTCCTATCCCAATGCTTTTAGGCACGATGTGAAATGTGTTACGTACTTCTGCGGATATAGCGGTGGGCAGCTCCATCTATTCAATTTAATCTAATTACCATACCAAGGTGGTCGCAAGGCAGACGCCACTGATCGCTAGTCAGCCCCCACAATTAAAAAGCACGGCGGACGAAAAAAGCCGTGTTTATGAAATTTTATTTATTTTTTTTCGAATGAGTGTGTTGAAACACGCCATTTGATGCATGTGGGCATTTGTCATTGCAGTTTCTCGGCTCCATAACGGTCTTGACTTTGGCTGCCATAACAATGTTTGCCCACTTGCATCACAATCAAGGTAGGTATTTATGTCGTTTTGTAGTAATGTTCCATAAAACAAATACGTGATATTTTTTTACGCTACATCGATCTTATTTAGGTGTTGTATTCCACATTAGAGCTCCTAACTATTACCGAAATCGGTGCCTGAATAGGTAACCATACCATATCAAGATACCTCCGTGACGCGGGAAACACGTTAAGCCTTATTTTGATGTTGTATTCCAGATAAGAGGTCATGGCTCAATATTAACAAGTCGACCTTCAAATTTAACCATACCGAGATTGTTCCGTGCCGCAGAAAGCACGTTATGCTGTTGATCTCGCCTGTCTTTTGTAGATTTTGACAGTCTTTACGGGTAGACGAAAGCACAAAATAGAAAGGCCGCCGCTTACATTGCGTCCATTATAACTTGCCCCGTGACGCGATTGGTAGCACTGTTACTATTAATATAAGTAGTTTCAATATTGAAACCAAGGCGTCAAAAAGACGAGCAGCACTTTGCTATCGACAGAGCAAACTTCAACTGACGACAGAGGCAACTGCTACTATCGACAAAAGCAGCTGCTGTACTCTGCCTAAGCTTGGCAAGCTATGGTGCCAAGATGACGGCAAGGGACAAGTTATAGTGAACGGTCTGTATACTTACTTTGTGACAGATGCTAGGAAATCTGACACTAATCTTGACTAGGAATATCGTGTTACTCACATACTGGAATGTGGAGTTCAGAAAGGCAGTAGCTTCATGTGTTATGCTGGAACTCAGCAGAATCTGGTTAAATTGGAAACCGACCCCAACGTAGTTGAAAAAACCCCGAATGCGAATTCCACAAAATCATCGATTTATTTTGTTTGTTTCACTGTTTCTCGTTGTGTGTGTTTTTTATAAACGGACATATTTTTATATTAGTATTTATATTATGGTCAGTTTGTAATTATAAGACCCAACTCAGATTTTTAAATTGCACTGTATAACGCCTTAGGTTTCTATCCTGTAATCTTATGCATGTACATTTAATAAATAAATCTTAATATATAGTCTCCAATACACGTCACTTCAATACAAGTCATTTCATCGACATGTTTTTGGTAGAAAAACTATATATGTAGTGTTGTTAGCAACCTGCGCTTTATGCTTATGTTGGCTTTCAAACAAACCAACAACTTACAATGTTTTTTTCTGTATTATATAAATAAACTCACGCCTTTTCCCAAGGGGGTAACCAGTAACTCAGATCATTTCTATGCTTCTAGAACGCCACCTGCTGCAATCCTCATGTACTCCTTTTGCTTCGTTTACGTTAATTCATCTGGTCTATGTGAAAGTGATATAAATGAATAAGAAAATCTAAAGCACAGAATTATTATTTAACGAGTTGGCATTGGTAATGTTTTACGAGTTTGACGCGGACGAAGTCACGGGCAAAAGCTAGTAAATAAATAAATCTTAATTGTGGACTCTTCACATACATACCCAAATCTGCCTGCTTTCTTTCTACACACCAAAAGAATGAGTTTTCATCATACATAATTTCCGGTAAATTTTCACAAATATTTTCAATTGTAAAAGTTACTCGACCTGCTTGACACAATTTATATGAACTGGTTAATTTGTAACTACTAATTTAATCATTTCTTCGTCCGATCTATCTGTCTCATTGCTTAACATTTCTCTCTCTGCCTTTAGCTTGCTCAATAAGTGTTTTGTTTATTAAAGAGATTATATAGCAGTTCAGCAGGGTATGGCACTTCATGCCTACGTCACAATTTTTAAACAATAACAAGATAAGATAAATCAGCGTAACGAAGAAAAAAGTGTTCCCTGTGCGCCTAATGGCAATCTCACTTTCTTCGAAAATATTGTACGCATTTAAATGAAATCCGAAGCAGGATTACTTTCTTAATAAAATAATTCGTTGATCTTAGAAATCTTCTTCAAATAGATTATGGTAAGCTTAGGAAGGTGTTGTTTTTCTCGATAGATTATTTTAATAAGCAAGCCAACTAGGCTCAGGAAGCCTTGAGCCCCAACCCTTTCCATTATTAGCTTATTTGCTAGAGATTAGTATCGAGGTCGTGTTATAAACAAATCAGACGCGCGTCGGGGGAATGTGAACTCTCGGCTTTGAGAGATTTACACGCACGCTATGGCTTCTCAAGTGCGTGCGGGGTGCGCGCGGGCCTGAGCGTCGTCGTCACGCGACGAGATCGATGGTCACGTCTGGAATCTGGTGACAGAACTGGCGATACTCACGCAGCGTGGTCTGCATGAGGCAACCAGGCGATCGCGAGAGCTAGCACGAGCACGATGCTGTGCAGGTCGCGCGGACGTCTCGTATGCATGTTGTGCGCACCCGCGTGCGCCCTTGCGGACGCTGGCTGCCGGCAGCCGCGTGTCAGCTTGCCGGCGGACTGGCGTGTTCTCGTAGCCCCTCCGGCGGCAAGATCCCGCGCCTGCGCCCTCTCGTCTATCGACCGCGGCCCGGCCGCCTCCTTCCGCTCGCTACGAGTACGCTCAGATCCTCACTGGGAGCCTTATTGAGCGATAAACGCTCTAAACGCTCTATCTTGACGTCGGCACGATATGACTCTACGCCACCGCTCATGTTTTATTAACACCTTGATATTTTCAATTTCACTTCTTTATTTCCAATTATCAAAAAAATAGGTACCTATCGAATAAGATTTTGTTATTAAATGATTCCGCTACTTATGATACATATTTTAAAACCTATTAAAATTATGGTATTTAATTATTATTAATGTAGTAGGTATACTGCATGGTACCGTATAGCCCGGTTTAACTTTGTAGAGGGTGGTATCGATACAACTTTAAATTAAGATATTTTTTAACAACAATTACTAGATATTTTCCATGATTATAATAGGCTTTACAATTTTGTGTAGTAAATAATATATGCCGAATTTCCATCTTTTTTGTTGCCAAAAAATGCGTCCATTTGTTGTGTTTTTCATAATTGCATACTTTTTAGGTGGCCCACTAACAATGAAACAAATATATTCTGCGTGGTAAAGATTGACTACGGTGCGTTCCTTAAAGGTGAGTATACACTAGAGCATTTTGGCGAGTATTACAAAGTAATACAACGTTCATACGAATGGTACAATACAGACAAATGCTCAGTTTCCTAAGCATTTCTTGTAATGTAACATTCTTGCGAATGTTCGACGCTATTTACCTGTAACATTTCTTTGTACCTTGCGTTCATTATTGACCTCACTCCACGTCATCCGCGCTCGTGCCTTTGCTTGATAAAATGTAACACCAAAACGCTGGGTAAATAAATGATCTAGTCTATACTCACCTTTAGATTACTCTACAGAAAAAATCAGCATCTGTTGAATTTGGTGCGTTTATGCTTACGATTAACGGTCTAGAAAATTTCCACTTGTGTATCGTGATGCATGGCTCGCAGTGCCGCCTTATTAGAATGACGCGTTTGCTAAGCTTAGCAGATTAATTTGATGAAGCCATAGAAAGGAATTCTCAACGAGAATTCAGACACAGTTGCAGCAGCACCTACCATGTGGGCTCTTCAAAGAAGAGTCATGGAATTTCTCAATCTAATTACTCAGTCGAAGTGAAATAAGAGGGTTTGCGTGGGTCAACAAAGGATGTTCTTCTTTCCAAAATATATATATCCTTATTTAAAAAAAATATGTGGTCGAAATTGAACGAATGCCTCGAAAAATGTTGACTACAATATTTATTGTGACTAAGTTATAAATAGCTAATTATTTTGACTAAGTTAGAATAATGATTAGAAGGGGCTGTCATGACCTGTTTTGGTTACAAGTTTCTAATAAATAAAGAGATTAAAAAAAAAGTATTAGTCACGACCTTAAAAACTATCCCAAACAAAGTTCTAGAAAGAAAAGAAAGAAAAAAAAAGTGTTTATTTGTCAGTATAAGAACATACATAACAGACATAGACATAGTAGTTAGCCCACCCTATACTTTGTACTGGTAAAAGAATGTCTTGTATGGTCGAATACCAGCCACTGAACGGGGAATGCAGCTATGTTTATTACATAGGTGCTCCAGACGACATTTACATTTGAGGGTCAAGAAAGATATTGCTTATATCACCGCCCTTGATTGTTGATTGAAGTTAGGCGCTCTTACTACCTACTACGTTAAAGTGATTGGCAACATTTTTATGTTTAACCCCTTTATAGAATTTTGAGGCACCCCAACTCCATAATATATAAAGAGATTTCCTGTTCAACATTTTAATCCAAGATTGGACGTCGAAAATGTCAAACATTTCATTTACATTATCATAACCAGCTTCTAGTCTAACCGAATAGAGGTGAATGGAGAAAACGAATATTTAACATGAAGCGACTATTACCTGATCTCCACCATCGAACGGTCGCTAGAAATATATCCTGAGGTGCATGAGGAGTAGAGCGATATTCCACACCTATCGCAAGTATTTTAGAGCCCGGCAGATGGCCATGTCCTTACCAGTCATTACTGAAATACTTCCTTCCTCGGAGCACGTTTGCTCTTGCGAGTCTCCACTCAAGTCAGCCAATTAAGGCAAGAGAGCTGGTAGCTCTGTTTCCCGTCAGTATGCACTCCAACCGGCTAATAAAGGCAAGTTGGAGATGAGGAAAGAGACATCTTCCGGGAGGTCGGGTCCGTGGGGTCGCCACTGCCCACCAGCTCGCCACAAAGCTTTCCTATGGATTTTATCTCTCTTGGTGTGGCCCCTCACCCTAGGCATGTTGCGGCAAAGTGGAGTCTAGCGACACAGACTTAAGGTTCATGGGAGCGTGCAAGCCCGAACACGACGTCAACGTAAAGACACTTGGGTTTGTCATTATTATTATGGAGTCGCCACGCCATCCCGCGGCGGGTCCCCTGGCGTATAGCGTTGAACGCGGTGGCGGACGTGGTGGGCATTTAATTATTTTCTAACAAAATCGATGATGTCGTCCTCCACTGCTGATGGTGGCTCACGTCTGCATTGTACGATTTCCAGGCAATACTGACAGAAGGTACCGCCTCGAGCACCGCTTTGGGCGCAGTAGCGGGCATCACCGTATGTTCGTATTAGCGCGTGCGACGCCGGTGGCCCCGCCTGCATCTCAAACAAACGCGTGTAAATCGCTTCTCCGTGAATACTCTCATACACCGAAGTATGTTTGAAGGCGGAACGCACCGTCCAACGCGCCGTGTCTCCAGGAACGAGGCCGAGCGGCAAAATGCGGTATATATAAACGACCATATATTTTGATTACGTTGATTTAGAAGTTATATTTTTTTAATTAGTTTGAGACTGATACCTTCACGCGTTTCTGAGAAAAGATCTTGACGCACGGACAGACAGACAGACAACAAAGTGATCTTATAAGGGTTCCTTTTTTTCCTTTTGGAGGCACGTTTCCATAAAATGAGGTATTGCCCGTAAAATATACCTAGAACTACGAAATATGCCCTTAACGAGGTGCATCCCGTGCGATGCATCGTTTCTTTGTTTTTATGTTTTTTTGTTTATAGGTTCATGACCACTTTTTTTTTTTTTTTTTTTTTTTGTTCTCGCTGGGAAAAAATGCATTACGCATACCCGCCCATTGGGGGAATGGGGGGCTATGTGGGACTCCCCGGGCTGACTGACCCGGTATACCCACTAAAATAACCCAGCGGCACTCCCGCATCGTCTGAGTGGAGGAGAACTGGGAAACCGGCACAGCCTTTACTTCCAGTCCTCCGCCGACGACCGCCCGCTTTTACAGCGGGGCCTTCACGCCCCTCCCTTAGTGGAGGGGCCCGGGAACGACCGCGAGTGCTAGGCCGTTCCCGCCCGACGAGGGTGGTGATTGGTGCAATGCGGACGAAGGCGCCCCCGCACCATTCGTCCGCTAATCACCACCAGGAGGAGGGAGGAAACGATTATACAACCGCCTTCTCCCTCCCCTTCTTCGCCTGCGGAGCGGCGGCGCGAGAGGATCGTCCTCCCGCGCACGCTCCGCCACCTCCTTTTGCGACATCACATCCTCGCAAAAAGAGGCAACCGCCACCCAGGCCTCCTCACTCCCCAGCATGGAGTTGACCACGCCGGGCAGTGAGAGGTCCTGCCCGACAACTCCTGTCAGGGCACGGCGCAGCTCAGCCCAGGCTGGGCACACCTCGAGGGTGTGCTGCGCCGTGTCCTCTAACGCGCCGCAGTCGTGGCACGCTGGGGTTTCCTCCCTCCGGATCCGGTGCAGGTGCGTTCCGAAACAACCATGTCCGGACAACACCTGCACCAGACGGAACGAGAGGAAACCGTGTGACCGCTCGAGCCAGCCCTGCAGGACTGGACCGAGCGCGTCCAGCGTCC
The DNA here is from genome assembly GCA_945859665.1 of Anorthoa munda. Classification (NCBI taxonomy): domain Eukaryota; kingdom Metazoa; phylum Arthropoda; class Insecta; order Lepidoptera; family Noctuidae; genus Anorthoa; species Anorthoa munda. Next base: position 51,469,391 of record OX243893.1, on the reverse strand, counting down.
GGCGACCAAAGGCGGCGGTGGCGAGGTCCTCCGTCCAATGGAGGACGATGGCGTCCCTCGCCTCCCGCCGCACGGCCTCCCGCTCTTCCGCGGCGGGGCGCTCACCCAGCGCCTTCCGCCGTGCCGTCCACTCGTACACTCTGGCGAGCACCCATGCCTCCAACTCCCAGGGAGGGGTGCCCGCCAGAGCGCACGCCGCCGAGAAACCCACTGAGCGGTAGGCCCTCGCCACCCGCTGTGCAATGGCCCTTTGGGGCCTGCGGATGGCAGTTGCATTCTCCCTCCTTTGGAGGGAGTCCGCCCAGATGGGTGCCCCGTAGAGCGCCATGCTCTTCAGGATGCCGGCATAGAGGCGCCGGCATCGGTCCTTGGGCCCTCCCAGGTTTGGGAGGAGCCATGAGAGGGCGTCCGCGGCTTTCAGCAGGCGCGTCGACAGCCCGCTGAAGTGCGGGCCGAAGCGCCACCTGCTGTCTAGCACGAGGCCCAGATACTTCATCTGGGCCCCGATCTCTATCCGGACGCCCTCCACGACGATGTGGGCGTCTGGAGGGCGGCGCTGCCGAGGCCCGTGGAAGAACACGGCCTCGGTCTTGTTCAGCGCCACCCTCAATCCTAGCCGGCGGATCCTTCCTGCGACCAAGGATCCGCCAGCCGAGGCCAAACAGGCCGCCTCCCCAAAATTCCTCCCCCGGGCAACGAGGAGAGTGTCATCCGCGTAGCAGATAACACTCGTGCCCGGGAGGAGGGCTCCACGCAGGAGCCAGTCGAATCCGATGTTCCACAAGGGAGGCCCTAGCACCGACCCCTGTGGAACACCGGACTCCGCGCCGTAACGCCTGATCCTGGCCGTCTTGTCCACGAGGAGGACCTCACGGTCCTCCAGGTAGCTGGCCAGGATCGCCCGCAGATATTGGGGCACTCCGTGGTACCGGAGTGCCTCCAATATCGTAGAGTGGGGCACGGAGTTGAAGGCGTTGGCTATGTCAAATGACACCGCCAACACTCCGCCCCCCGACTCCACCGCCTCCTGCACTTGGCCCCTGAGTAGGGCCAACGCGTCGACCGTCGAACGCCCCCGTCGAAAACCGAACTGGGCGTCCGACAGGTCTGGCCCTACCTCCCGCAACAGGCTATTTAGCCGGGTGGCGATGATCCCCTCGAACAATTTACCGACCTCATCGAGCAGAACGATGGGCCGGTATGCCGAGGGGGAGTCCACCGGGCGTCCCACCTTTCGGAGGAGGCATAACTGCCCCTCCTTCCAGAGTTTCGGGAACCTCCCAGCCGTCAGGCACGCGCTGAAGAAGTCCCGAAACCTTTCCTCCATGAGGGACGCTGCGATGGCCACCACCCGTGCGGGGACGCCATCCGGTCCAGGGGCCGTCTTCTTCGCGCGGAGGCACAGAACCCCCGCGCGGAGTTCCTCCGCCGATACCGGAGGGACCTCCTCCTCCGGCGGAGCCACCACCCCCTGTGGGGGGTTCATCGTTGGTGGGGTGAAGTCGGCTCTGCGCGGAAACAGGGACCGGACCACCCCATCCAGCAACGCCGGCTCCAGGGTCTCCGTCAGTGGGGGACCATAGGGGCGCAGTTGGTTTCGCGCAGCCTTATATGGCCTCCCAAACGGATCCCTGTCGAGGCCCTCCAGCATCTCGGCCCTCGCCGAGTCCTTGGCGGCACACATAGCGCACACACACTTGGCGGCCTGAGATCGGGTAGTGCGCCGCCGACTTCGCGTGTAGGCCCTCCTGGCCTCCACGCACGTCGCCCGCAGCCCCGCCAGCTCCTCCGACCACCAATACACGGTGCGACGGGGAGGCGGACGCCGTGACCGAGGCATGCTGGCGTTGCACACCTCGGTCAGGGACCCCCTGAGCTGGACCGCTGCGGCGTCCACGTCCAGGACGGGCTCGACAGGGGGCGAGAGCCAGTCCTGGAGAAAGGCCGCCTCCTTGGCTGCCTCCCGGTCCAGACGGGTGAGAGCCCACCGCGGGAAGGGAGATTGGCCTGAGCGGGCCGTCCCCCCCCGGGGGCCGGTGGAGATGTCGAACCGCACATATCGGTGGTCCGACAAAGTCTCCACCGTCTCCACCCGCCAGTTCACGACGCGGGCGGCTAGGGCGGGGGTGGCAAACGAGACGTCTACCACCGATCCTCCCCGATGCCGCACACACGTGTAGACCGCCCAGGTTCATGACCACTGGACTGACTGTTTCAACCGCCGGAGCCGCGCTGTTCGCAAGATGATCTGTAACAGAGCCGCATTTTCACTGTCACCGCGTTAATGCCACTGTGACAGTGAAACCGAAGCCGCAGTGATCGGAAGTGAACCTTTAAACCCATTCCAAATTTGCATGAAACTTTGAAAGTACATTTAACCTATCCTATTAGATAAAAGGCTCGTTTCACCATCGACTTTTTATCATACGTCATAGTATTTAGAAATGATTGGGTTACGAGGCAATGATCAGTCGTTCTTGATTTTTCTCCTGTGCTTTAAGAGACAGTAAAAGTCAAAACCAAAAGCACCTGCCCTAAGCGTCGCCACTTTGACCGGTCCTGTGCGTCTCGCAACCATCGAATCCCAGCAACCTTTACGAGGTCATCGATTCACCTGGTGGGAGGCCTTCCAAAGCAACGTCTTCCGGTTCGCGGTCGTCACTCCAGAATCTTTCTGCCCCATCGACCATCCGTTCTGCGAGCAATGAGCCCTGCCCACTGCTACTTAAGAGTTTGAAAATTCGAGTTTGGCAATTCTTCGGGCTATGATGACCCTGGTTCTCTTGCAGATCTCTACATTTCTGATTCGATCACGCAACGAAACACCGAGCATAGTCCTCTCCATTGCCCTTTAAGTGAATGTAAGCTTTCTGATGAGGCCCATTATAATCGACCACGTCTCAGATGTGTCATATGTCATCACTGGCTACACACGCTGGTCATAGATGTTTATCTTGAGACTCTGTGGTAAGTTGGATAAGAAGATACCGCGCATCTTCCCGAACGCTGCCCAGCCGAGTCGGATTCGACGGTTCACCTCTTTTTCGAAGTTGGCCCTACCCAACTGGATGATGGAGATCGTTTGTCCCAGGTAGACATAATCGCCCACAACTTCGAGTGTAGAGTCTCTGACCTTGATAGGAGTGGATGTAACATGGGCATTCAACATCAGCTTGGTGTTCTCCAAGGTCTCAGCCATTACCACTATATCGTCGGCAAACCGAAGGTGATTGATGTACTCGCCATTGACGTTATTGTAATCAATTTGGCACCGTTGGAGAGACTGCAGTACAGCCCAAGTGTCGAACGAATCGAAGGCTTTCTCGAAGTCCACAAACGTTAAACAGAGAGGCAGGTTGTACTCTTCGGTCTTCTGTATAACCTGCCACAGCGTATGTATGCGACTATGGTGCTGAAGCCTTTACGGAATCCGGCTTGTCCGGGAGGCTAGAAATCGCTAAACTTGCGCGCGAGGTGATTAGTGATGACTCTTGAAAACAGCTTGTAGACATGGCAAAGAAGTGAGATGAGCCTATAGTTCTTCAGTAGCGAATTGTCACTCTTCTTGAAGAAGAGTACCACCACACCTCTGCACCATACCTGTGGCGTTATCGCCTCAAGTATGACGGAATCAAACAGTTTCTGAAGTACCTTAAGTACTGGTTTTCCACCCGCCTTCAGGAGTTCGGCCGTAATTCCGGCATCACCCGGTGCCTTATTGTTCTTAAGCTGTTTCAGAGCCATCCTAATCTCATATAGGCTGACGTCCGGAATGTCTTCGGTATAGTGTCGGGTCAATCTAGCTCTAGGGACTTCCGGTTCCGATTCACGGGAACCAACCTTTCACGGGAACCAACCTTTCACTGGCCTAGCACGCATCACGAGATGACGGACGAATCAACCTGCTATCGACCTCCGGTCTCCGGAGGGGAATGATGTAGTGGAATCAACGCCACCACTTACGAACTAATGACATGACGTCACACAAATCCTGCATCGCGCAAGCAAAGTTTTACACATACAACAGTCCGACAATAACCGTTGGGCAGTTGCCCGGACCAGACACAACACCCGTCTGGTCGGAGGATCCTCCCTTTTTCTATGGAGGTTTGTGGTACTTTACACCCTGTTCCACCTCCCCCAAACCATTTTTATATATTATCTTATTCTATAGATATTTCTATCTACACCTCCTATACTCGTATCTATATTTATTATAAACGCCAAAAAGATGGTCTCGGCACTTGAATATTTGCCCTATCTTTTTGGGAGAACCGCTTTACGTTGGATACCGGTTGTAATCCCAGATGGTTGGATGTCATTACGACAATAGAATTATCCATGCATTTTATTACTATTATATACGATTTCTAAAACGTGCTTCTGCGACCCACAATCCGCCAAAACAGCTGCTTCTGGAAAACAGCTTTGGGTGATGAATGATTTTCGTCACCTTATTCATCATCCAGTAAAATATCTAACACTTCATTTAGCGTGCAGCTGCCTCCTAACTGGTCGATATCAACGATTCTGATAAGATAGATGAGATATAAGTATAAAGCAATGACAAGTGCTTAGCGTGTCCATATGGACACAAAGTTGGTTGAGAGCGATAAAATATAACAATAAAAAAGTTTCATCAGTTGTTTCACTCTATATAAACATAGGCCAATATTAACTAAATAGTTTACAATCCAAAAACCATTATAAATTGTATAAATACGGTAAAAATATACTTACCCTCTTCTCGAAACCATTTTTTGGTGAATTCAGAAGGTGTGAAAAAATAAACATAAATTTATGTAAGACTAGCTGACCTGGCAAACTTCGTTTTGCCATTTAAACACCAAACATTAATCTACCCTACCTACCCTACCTACTCTACCTACCCTACCCTACCTACCCTACCCTACCTACCCTACCCTACCTACCTACCCTACCCTACCTACCCTACCCTACCCTACCTAGCCTACGTACCCTACCCTACCTACCCTACTCTACCTACCCTACTCTACCTACCCTACCCTACCCTATCTACCCTACTCTACCCTACCCTACCTACCCTACCTACCCTATCTACCCTACCCTACCTACACTACCCTACCTACCCTACCTACATACCTACCCTACCTAAGTACCAATTTTATTTTTCTCATTTTTTTTTTCACAAGATCCTTCTCCTAACAATAACAAACACAACAAAAAAAGAATTAGCGAAATCGGTCCAGCCGTTCACGCGTGATGCCGTGACCAAGGGAAATAGGGATTCATTTTTATATATATAGATAGATAACATCAAAGTTTCATGCCACAAGTGACATACAACGACAGGTGGCACTTTAGAGAGCCGAATTGACATTTGTTTATTTTAACATAGATAAAGTTGCCATAATGAGGTAACTGATTTCGTGTCCATATGGACACACTAGGCTTTGCTGGGTCATAGACGGTTGCCCTATTTCGGGGGACCTAGGGAAAATGTTCGCCGCCGCAACGCAGGTGTCGTGCAATTAATGGCCCTTTCATCATCATCTTTCTGCCCTTATCCCAAGTATCCATGGGTTCGGCGCAACGTTTTCTTTTTCCATACCGTCCTGTCCCCATCAAGCTATCACTGACTCCCTTATCTTTCTTAAGTGATATGAAACACACAGCCGTACACAGTCCATCCATCTTTTATTTGGCCTTCCCTCCCTCGCTATCCATCCACATTTATATTAATAACTCTCTTAGTAATATGTGTTTTATTCCCCCTCATCACATGACCATATTAGAACAAACGGTTTCTTTTCAAGTTTTCTGTCACTAGCGCCAATTTCAAACTTTTTCTAATATACTCATTTCTCACTTTATTAATTCTTGTCACTCCGCTCCACATTCTCATCTCTGCTACATGTATTCACTTTTCATTCGTCTTTTTCACAGCCAACGAACGCAGGCAGGAACGGAGACGCTCTCTAGTGGTGATGCGAGTGGTACAGCAGCGTACTCACGCAAGCGCGTTCTTGAAGCCATCCTGCCACACTTCGAAGCCTGACTGAAAAAAGAAAGGAGCGCATCTCCTAAAGATTCATTCAGGTATGGACCGGACACGTTTCCTTCGGTGAGTATCTTAATAGGATTGGCCGAAAGACCACGACAAATTGCCACTCCTGCGGAGGCGTCCTTGATTCTGCACACCACACATTCGAGGACTACTGAGCGGCGGATCTTGGTCGCCAGGATTGGGCGAGACCTGTCTCTGCCAGCAGTAGTAAGGGTCATGCTGGCAGAGACAGAAAACTGAAAGGAAATAACTTCCTTCTGTGAGATCATAACGATCCAGAAGGAGGCCACTGAGCGTGATCGTGAGAGGGCCGATCCCGCTCGGAGAAGGTATCTGAGAGGCAACCACTTCGACGCCTAAAAGCCAAAACACCGCCTGCATTATAAGTATGTGGAATTACGGGGGCACTAAGACTGTAGACTCTGTCCGCCCTCTAAATGCCTCCAGGAAAGACAGTGGCGATCACGTACTGCCATGCACAGCGAGACTCAGGGGAGACTCAGTCTCTCCAGGGATGTGCCTTAAAAGGCGTTGCATAGAAGGGGTTCCGGGGTGATCTAATAAGAGTCAACGAGACCCCTTCTATGTGCTGATGATGATGGTTTTAGTGTGGTAAAAATGCCACACTCCTTGATTTTATTCCCCAAAACCACAGGTGCCTTTTGAAGGATTCCCTCCGAAAACAAAAAATACATAAAACCACCTCTATGGTAAGTACAGTCACTTTAAACTTGAATATATTTATTAAAACTGCTTGGAATGTACGCTTTAATTTATTTATAAAAAAACAATTGCTTAGCACATTAAATCCTTTATTTAAATCTATTACAGCTAGATTCCAGGCGCCTCAGACATTAGCGAGTTCTTTCAACCCAAATGTGTGGGATTGAGTAGTGTTTAGTATTATGTACGCATACTTGTAAGATTGGGGTTTTCTTTTTTTTCCACGTGATTAAGTTCCGCAAACAAAGAACTGGAAACTACATCGAACTTTGGATATTACATCAAAACATCGCAAGCATTCTATCTAAATAGGAACTATTAGAAATAACATTACAAGAGATGCGAGATACACATAATGAACCACATGTAATCTGCCTATCTGAAACATTTATCAAGACAGGCCATGAGAGCTATCTTAAGATATCCGACTAAATAATGGCTGCCAATTTTTGTAGATAAAAAAGTCGAGGTGGAACTTGCATCCTAGTTAAAAAGGATATAATTTTCGAGGAATTATCAATAGTTAAAAAATATGCATCAGTAAATACATTCGAAATTTATGGCATTGAGTTAACTAACGAGAAACTATTGATAATATGCGTATACCGAACACCGCAGTCAACCTATTATCAACTAATCTAGATAGTCTCTTACATGATATTCTCAAAAAATACAAACTTTCAACACGCATAGTTCTAACAGGTGATTTTAACATAAACACACTGAAAAAAGGTAAAATCCCTAACGAATTCCAAGACCTAAGAAGCTACTCGCAAATCCTCTTGTATTGACCATATATTAAATAATATCACAGATGCATCTACAATAGTACTCCCACACTATCTCTCTGACCACGACACAGCACAAATGATAGAGTTTTCCTTAAAACGCCAATCGATAAAAGATGCAATTTATTACGTTTACAAAAGAGATTACAATGTCCATAATACACACAAGCTCAAGAAATGTCTACAAAGTTTGTCTTAGTCAGAAGTGTATTGTAAAGGATGCAAATTTGGCATTTAATCTTTTTCATAAGTTAATATGCCTTTTTTATAATCTGTGTTTTCCGAAGGTAAAGATAAAGATAAATCTAAACAAAACAGTAAAACAAACATGGATAAGTAGGGGTCTCAAGCAAAATTGTAAAACTAAGAGCTTTTTGCGTTATAAATATTATAAGAATAAAACTCAACCCAACAAAACTAGATACATTAAATACTCAAATTTGTTACAAAAATGTATATATAATGCCTAAAGAAATGCTAATATCAAATTTATGAATTAATATAAAAATAGATGTAAGGCTACATGGACAGTAATAAAGAATGAAATCCATAATCCCAGTCCTAAAAACAACATAGAATCCATTAAATTAAATAATACTATACTTACGGAACCAACAGAAATAGCCTCCGCCTTCAACGATTTCTATCTTAATTATAATCCTACACAGCAAAGTACAAATAGCCATTGTAATGAACACCTAATATATTTTTTTTTTTTTTGGATGTTACATCATCCAATGACTTCTCCCGCTCTGGGTGAAGCGGGAGGGCGTGTCAAACGTTTACTGACTAAATCCCACCCGTGTTCCTTCAGTTGCTTGTGTCAGGGCCACGGGAACTCTCAGCTCAATGTTCCTCTTTCCAATGACAGAAAACGAAGTAGAACAACAAATCATGTTATTAAATAACGCTACCTCAGAAGGCTACGACGAACTTAGCACTAGAATTATTAAGAAATGTGCTAAAGAAATACGCGGCGTTTTAACGTATCTTATAAACTTGTCTTTTACTCAAGGAGTAAATCAACAAATTTAGCTATCTTTTCACTCTTGAAAGCAGTACTGACTAATATTAACAATAATCAACTAACAACTGGCCTATATTTAGATTTATCTAAAGCGTTCGACCTGGTTTCGCATAACATGCTTGTTCAGAAATTAGAGTCTATAGGAATAAGAGGACCTCCATTGCAGTGGAGTGTGGATATCGTCATACATATCCGGAAGAAAGCAGTGTGTTACTATCGCTAATATTAATGCCAATAAGGATATGGTTTCATACCGCTCTGAATTTAAAAACACCAAACGCGGCGTTCTTCAGGGTAGTATATTGGGGCCGATTTTGTTTCTTCTTTATGTGAACGACATTGTTAACGTGACTAATTATAAATGCTTTCTGTTTGCTGATGACATTTCAATCATCGTTTCTACCACAAAAAAATGTATATCAATAACTGATCATTAAATAGATATTAACAATACAATAGAAAATCTTATAAAACGGCTTTATAATAATAATTTATCTATTTACTACAATATATACAATTTAATAAATCTTATAATAACAAATTAAATTTTAAAATGAATATATCAAAACTTCAACAAGTAGCACAGACAAAGATTTTGGAACGATCATAGATGAACATCTAGACTGGAAAGTTCAAATCGATAGTGTATGCAATAAAATCAATAAATTTGTATACGCTCTTAGATGGATTAAAAATGTCACAAACATTAAAACAGCTGTAATGTCCTATCGTGCATATGCCCCTATGCGTCCTATAGTCTGCTGCGATATGGACTAATTATATGGGGAAATAGTACCGATCATAACAAAGCATTTATCGCTCAAAAGAAATGTATTAGAGCTATTCAGGGCATTCCAACGGACATATCTTGTCGACCAATATTTAAAAAACTCGGTTTGCTACCACTACCCCCATTATATCTATATGAAACATCTATGTTTGTACAGAAACACAAAGATTTTTTCAGAACAACAGCAGATGTATGCTCTAGGAATCGGCGAGAAAAATTTAGACTTGTTTTAGATGAAATCCCTCGATTAACAAAATATAGTAAAAGCTGTTTAGCTGTGGCTGTACACATATATAACAAATTACCATTTAAACTTAAAATACTAAACAGCAGACTGTTTAAAATTCACTTGTTTTAATTGTTAAATGATAATAATTTTTATAGCATTAAGGAATTCTTTGAACATAAGTTATGTTAATCATTTTGCATGCTTTAGTCTTAAGCAAAACATGTATGATCTCACCCTTAACTCATGTAACACCTTTGTATACCATGTTTTATGCAATAAATAAATATTACCGCGGTACATTTTCCTTACATTAATTCTATAGTAAATATCTTTTAAATGCGTCTACCGATTTTCACGATACAAACAGAAATACTAGTTTCACGCCTATACTGTAATTTAAGACTAAAATAATTAAAATATCTCCTAAAACACAAAAAACATGTTTTCAACAATAGCAACTTTGCTCGAAAGTGCCCTACAAACATTTTCACTTTTCTCAGTCTTTGATCAAATTAAGAAATTAATTCTAAATTAGAACAAAATAACAACATAATCAACACATTCAAATTGGAATCTGGTTAGACATAGACCATTTCTCAAAATTTGATTGTTACGTACTTGGCTATTGCGCGGATCACATTTATTGGGGCGATTTTTTTGTGGTATTCGTACATAATGGTACGAAGCAAGCACGATAACTTATAAGGTTCGATATTTTTGATATATTCATCAGTTTATTGACTATAATAACAAGATTGAATCTGTTGAAAGTCAAAACATTGTATCAGCTGTGTGCTACAATGAGTAGAAATAAACATCGTGACGTCCACTGATTTGTTCGGGAACTGTCGGTGTGTTTTCGGAACTAGATTAAAAAAAATATTTTCAATTTGATATTACTTTGTAATTATAGCGAAAAAAAAACTAAATATAGTCTTTTAATAAAACTTATAAATTGTCTTTCCATTTAAAACAAAAGAAAGTTAGTTCAACAACCCAATTACAGAGAATATGAATATGGAATCTGCTTATCAGTTGCTAAACAGCTCAGAGATTTTTTTATAAATAATGCAGGGCTCCAGTTGCTGGCGCCAAGGGCATGTCAGCGCTGGCAGGGTACTGGCACCATGTAAGTAAACATTTTTCGTGCCAGTGAAACACGCGCGCGTCTCCCGGATTTCCGCAGCATCCGCGCCAGCGCTGAGGACACATCTAAACACGACGTTTCAGTCTCTGGCGCATTTACTAGAGTGCATACAAGACGAAAACTTAAAATTCGATCAACTTTACATAATTATAGAGAAGAAAAAAGCCAAGTATTCAAAGAGATCTTCTAATCGAAGTTCTTTCAACAGTGATTTTGAGCCACTATATCCCAATCTCTTATCCATTTTCTCATTCAGGGTCTTCTCTAAAACGTCATCCGTCTAAGTCAGCTCTTCCAGTAATAACGCAGAAATCTTCTTTATGCATCTCTTTATCAACTCCTATCTCAAATTCATTTTTATGTATGGACGTCGACAGAAAAGTATCTAGACTGTTTGGATTCGTATAAACGATACATTGCCAGTCTACTCTGACACGCGGCGGATGACAGTGCTCCTTTGCGCAACTGGATACGTCTAAATCTAACTTATTGCCACCGTATAAGATTATTCCAGTGGATAGAGTTTTAGGATGATAGTTTGCCCGAATATTGGATGAAAATTGACTAGTTCCTACAAAACATGACATTCCTCATCTCATCTCGCACACAAGAAATGTAAATACGAGGGGATCGTAACCGCGTATCGGACCTTTTTCCAACATATCGATAATCAAATAAGGATGTCATTGTAAACCGAATAAATGCGATTTGAACTCGAATGGAGAGAATTCCATACTATGAATATAATAAAATGTATTTACATATACGAGTAAATGCATTTGTTTTTATTTATGTATAGGCTCGGGCTTGGCCACTATCTCACCTGATGGTAAGTGATGACAGCCCAGTCATTTTAGCATAATTTAGGGGTCAACCTCGGGATGAGAGATAATAAGCTGAAAACTCGTATACACCTTCATTTTAGCGTTCTAAAAGTTGTCTCAAAAGTCTCATAAAATATTGTCTGCGTCGTAAGTTATTCAAAGTCAAGGGGCCCAAAAACAGTTTATTGCTTAATTCTTGAAATGATTTGATTTTACTGCAATTTGTGCTCGGAACAATTTTTTTCCTTGTTCAATTGTGCACAAGAAAGTCCTGTAAAGTTTTTAGTTTAGCCAAAACACATTTTCTTGTTACTTGCGTATGGTAATTTAGGCTAGTTAAATTATGTTTTATGCGCAAGAGAGTTTTCATGTTTTGACATCAATATTATTATCTATTTTGGGTACCTACTACCCTGCAGATGTGTATATGAGTTTAAATGTTGGCTTGGATCAAGTATCGGTTGGCAGGAGGAGTGGGGTAAAAGTGGTTACAACTGGTAGGGGTTGGGTCCCTGATAAAAACACTACTACTCTTTTTACAAGGTAATGCATATTTTTCGAGAAAATAACATAAATTGTTTCTACCCTCAATCAGATACAAATTGAAAACGAAACGTTAAAATTGGCGACTGACAACCAAATCAGTATCGGTATATTGTATGTGGTGTAATATTTCGAGCAAAATCGATGAAACGGAACGTAAAATAAAAAACTACGCCATTTGCGTCATGTGTGACATTTGTCAGTGTCATTTGTTCGTTCCATTTATCCCCGAGTTGCGTGTATAGTGTATAGTGTTTCTTGGTGATTTTGTGGTTTTCTAGAAATCCTGCTCAGAAAGAAGTTAGTGTACCCCACTTCATGTTTAAAATAGGTCGAATCTGTTCTAAAACCGAATCGGGGCGCCTTGACTTTACGTAGTCTTTTGGCTGCTACGAAGGGAGAGCAACCCCCGCCCACTGTAACATAGCAAAGTCACCCGAGCGAGCCGTAGCGGGTGAGGCTGGTCGTCGGTGGCGACCAGCAAGCCGAAGCTGCGGAGCCGAGTATCTTTTGTGGACTACTAGTTTAGCAACATGGATTCTTGTCTTCAAGTAGCTACTTATAAAACTCTGATTTTTAGCAGGCCTTTGACATGCTTCACTATCAGCTGCTGTTAAGCAATATTGCATTCAATGGTATGACATGGCCATTGTTTGAGTTCCTCAGTGCTCCATTTTAGGGACTTTTTATTTATAATTTATATTAATGATATCAACACATGGTTTTCGAAATTCATAATTGCTGCCATATGTAGACGATCCTTAAAATTTCCAGGCCTTTCAGAAAATGGCATGATTGTCTACTCTTAGCATATCCAGATGTTGCTGCATCAGATTTATAGAAATCAAAAATATTGTAAAACGTCCACAATTTAATCCTAACAAGAGACACTGATTCGCGCTCTTGGCTATTGGATGACAAACTACACCTGGACGCTCACATTGGTATAATTTATAAATAATGCATTCCATATGTACGGTTTTATGATGAGGTCAGCCATGAAACTTGTCCGCCCATATATATATATATGTATATCACTACAAATCGTTAATCATATAATAGCGCATGTTTGTATGTGTTACCTAGGATTTACCAAGATTTACTCGGTACAGGTACTTAAAGTCCGAATTTATATATGACTAGCTTCTGCCCGCGTAGAAAGTGTTTTATCATCCCAAGGGAATACAAAATATCCTTCCCAGGGTCTCAAACTTTCTCATGCAAAATTTCATTTAAATCAGTTCAATAGATGCAGAAATTACCCCTACAACCTCTCTAACTTATCCCAATTATGGGTTAAGCTCGCCTTTGTACATAAGCTGTCCTACTGTATTTGTATATATATGTTTGTTTTGTGTACAACAAAGAATAAGAATAACATTACCTCTTTATAACATTAGTATAGATTATTGCTAAATTCGGGCTTTTACCCACAGAACAGAGAAGACAGTAGAAATCGTATATCGCTTCATTAGTATCGGAAGTAGCGTACCCAAACTCACACATATACAGGTTAATTGTATTTCGTAACACTAAGAAATCTTTGATGTGATTGGTAGTTTGAAAGTAGGAAATATGTCAGTCGTCGCTTATTTGAAAATAAACCACATTTTAATGATCATAGAGTTGTTAATTGACTACTCTTTTTAAGTATTTATTACATTTTCCGTTAAAATCACACATGGAATAATTTAATAACCAAGTTACGCTACCCGCCGCTAGATGTCACTATACTAAATGCATTCAATTTAAAGCTGTATTTCGGTATTAATAAGATTTATATTTGCGTAATGAGGTCATTACAATTCGTTTTCCTCTAGAGATGTACCACCGTCGTTGACTTATTTATCGAAAATCCGTTTTATTTTGAAACAAAACAAAATCAACAGCTAGATTCGATAAATATTATTATGCTTGAAATCCAGTGTTTATATACAACTGAATATTTCTAATCTTATGACTAATAACAAAACAAACTTACATACAAAGGGGAGAGGGAAAAGGGCTCATAGTGCATCAAAAAATTCGCCCACATCGATGTCAATGGGAAACGTGCCCAGAACGCTGGCAGCATTGCTACGTTGAATGGCAATGCTGATTCTCTGGCTGAAGAAAAGGCCAGCCCTCTGGTCACGCGAACAGTCAACTAACCGTTTACTTATGTCTCGAAGCACTCGGACCCCATGGACCTAATGTCTCAACCCCAAACGGGTCATACATATAACTGCCAATAAGGTTGTTATATTTGCGCCGTTTGAGGTTTTCTGCACCAGCAGCAGCTGCTCCAGCACAGCCCGCCATGCTAAGGGATGGCGCAAGGGTATCGACACATTTTGCATCCCACACCAAAGGCCTACCCAACTTCCAAGGCATTATGGCCATCCCATCCGGTCTCTTCCCACCGTCGCGTGCCAAGCCATTGGGTTCTAAAACAGCTGACACCCCGGCGGTGACAAGAGCTCGACGTATGATGTCATTAATGACGGCACCGGCGCCCGCAGCTGCACCGTCTGCGGCGACGTCTGCAGCCCACCTCGCGCGCCGCCCAGTTTAAGAAGCGCGAGCCTTTCCTTACCAGAAACTCAAGAGCGGTTCCGTTTTCTAAAGTAGCAACCACTGTACTTGTAAGTCATATTTAAAAATAAAGAATTCAAAATAGTGTTTATATAAATTTATTCTAATACTTACGATTTATAGAAAATATAATTATGAATTGTCATGTTAGACTACTAATCCGTTTTTGAAAATCATTATATTGATAGAAAAATACACCCTGTGGCGTTTACGCGATAGATATTAAACTATAGTCTGATTTTTAATTTCGTACACTAAACTGACATTTGGAGGTTGCCACTTTATCGTTACATTAAAATATTAATTAAACAATAATTAATTAAAATATTAATTATTCGATTAACCTTTTTTCGATTAGAATACTACCAATAGATTACTCATATCCATGCTTTATTCATTTTAAACTTGGTTAAGGCAGAATTCGAAAAAAAAGGGTTTGAACATGGAAATGACATGTATTTGATTACAAATACTGAATCACCAAAAAAAATCGCACACTGGTTTAAATTTTTTCAGAAAGGTATATCATAGAACACAGAGAACATTGTAAGTTTAAAATATCGATAACTCATTATCGATAACGGCAATCTCTAATTGAGTAGCTGACTGTGACATGTGCATAGTTGGAATCTTCGAGAACAATAGGTTTGAATTTAAAAGAAAGTAGACCTTAAATTTAACAACATAAAATCAACTTTTACTTTTGTGTGGGCGGGGCAGCAGACATATGCGGAATAGTGCAAATCCCGGGGTACGCGGGCCCCGCCTACTTGCGACTTCTATTGTAGAAGGCGTTTTTTCTGTTCTGTGCTTTTACCAGCAGTCATTCGGTAAATCTTAGGATTTACCTCAGACTGGTGAATGTTGAAAAATTGTACCTAATATCTATGACACACTATGATACGAAATATGACCAGTTAAGGGCGGTCACCCACGGTGACTTTTTACACCGATACAGTGTGGCTATGCGGTCTCAGGTTATATGCCATTGCCGCAAAAAACCATAGATGGATAAATCGCGACTAACACAATTCAGCATTGATACAGACGCGATGCTGCATTTACACAACTGTCAAGGTTTTAAACACCAGGCAGTTATAAGACTCTTTTTAAAGCTTAAATTTGATGCAAGCATTTCTGGCTACTACAAAACAAGGGCCTAGTTACAATCAACTATTTTCTACTTCGTAGCCACACACACTGCGAAGCTGAAGTTGCTGCAGCTGAAGCTGAAGGTGTAATTCAGTCATCCAAAGAAAAGAAAACGCATTGCCGTTAAAAAAACACAAGACATAATCTGTTCTTATTTTATTTGTTTTACGATAACAATACCTTTAAAAAATGTTGTTAAAATTATTCAAATAAAGATTCGTAAAAAATATGAAAAACAACATGACCTAAATCAAACTCTTAAACACAACAGATCCAGTCAGATACATACGCTGATCTTATGATGTTGGTGGAGCCAGCGGACTCAAATTGACCTCGCTCGTAGTCTTTGCATTGTATAGGTTTAGTAACGATGATTCGTTACTAGATTTTGTCAGGTTTACTGTGCTCTCTGGAAAAAAACTTCGATGGCTACATAGAATATGATCCTGAAATAGATTTTTTTTTTACACATAAGGAAAAAGCCTTCCAACTACCTACCTAACTGTAACAGTATTATAAATCATCGACAATTGACCGTCAAAGTAGACTGATCCAATGATCTAGAGGCCCTATGAAAAAAGCAATATGAAAATCTATTTTATTATACATTTTTAAACTCACAATAGCATTACTTTTATATAACCTCGTTGTATAAAAAAAATGTATATCTATGTTGCATGCAGAAAGACACTTACATCTAAAATCAAACACTTATGTTTGCATTTTCTTAGGCGTGTAAATTCACTATAATATAATCTTCGTTTTCGATCTTCGACCTCTGGTGGACCATAATTTTTATGTGGTCTAAACACACCAGCTAAATTCTGGAAAGACCAGAGAGTTTTATTATTAAAACAATAACCAAGAACTTCTATTTTTCAAATACCATTAGTCGTCTCTATAGACTGCATCGACTAAAATGCTCTGCAATTTTTAAGCTAATATGGCAAATTACGTTATCCTTGATTTTGCGCTGTCTTTCTTTTTGCTTTCATAATTTCTGTGGCAACCTCAGCCATCATATACAGGGATGTTAAGGAATGCTCTAATCAAATACTCTCTGCATAGCCGTCCTGCAAGCGCTGTATAGCCACAAATTGTTTTGATATACAAATGTTCACAGTTAAACGTGTATACCTTTTACAGTCACCAACGCCTTAGTTAGTTTGATAACCACAATAAAGTTAACTTTTAATAGATCAAATGACACAGCGTTTCCAAAAAATAATTCGGAGTTAAGTACAAGTATGATTTGGCGATTGAATAACATTGTCGGAGAGGCGCTGTTAGTGAACATTTAGAGAAAATGTCTATGGAAATTGTATTGATAAAACAGGATAGCCTTAAAAGCATTATTTGGCAACGATAACCTTAAACCTAACCTTATTAGTCCAGTCAAATTAGAGATGTCAAAGTCCGATAATTCGCATACAGCTGAAATATGTACAAAATATGTGTAAAAAGTCCCCATTGACCAATATAAACGCGCCAAGTACACTATCTCCCAGGTGGCGTGCAAATGTGTGCATATTATGAAGAATACATTTTTTTCAACATTTTCAACCATTATATCTCAGAAACGGTGACGCTTAGGAGAAAAATTATAGATCACACTAATATTATAAAGGCGAAAGTTTGTGAGTGTGTGTTTTGTGTTTGTCACTTCTTCACGCTCAAACGGCTGGACGGATCTGGATGAAAATTAGCAGAGATAGATCTGGCATAGTATACTTTTTATCCCGGGAATATGTTCCCTCGGGATAATTTACGACATTCACGTGGGCGAAGCCGCTGGCAGTAATAGCATAATCTACAATTTTTGTGGGATCTATTTTTATCATAGAACTTACCGTACAGCTAAAAATCGCAACAACCCATTTTTCGAACTTTGACCATGAATTATTTTTTTTTGCTATTATGGGGTCGATGGATTTAAATAAACTTTCCGTTTTGCCAGTGCCGCGGTGTTCGTCTTTTGAATTCAGTCCTGTGAGTGAAAGTGATGTCAAAAAGTCTATTTGTCCGCTGTTGGTAATAACGGACTTTGCTCAAGAATGGTTTCTCCTATCCTCTCCACGTTACTTCCCGTTTTAACCCACATTTTTAACTTCTCCTTGTTTTCTTGCACTGTTCCCGATGCTTGGAAGTTAGCCCATATTATTCCATTACCCAAAATTACTAACCCGGCCACACTGACCACTTTCAGACCCATTTCCAGTCTCCCTTATCTTTCCAAAGTTCTTGAGCACATTGTCCATCAGCAATTGTCTGATTCAATCTGGTGTCCAGCCCGGTCACAGTACTGTCACAGCTCTTTTATATGTTACTGATGACAGCCGGGCTATGGACCTGGAAATCTCTTACGTTACTTGTACTTCTTTACTTCAGCAGCGCTTTCAACTCTGTTAACTTCGATATACTTCTTGGGATCCTTAAATCTTTAAATTTCTCCTCTCCCTCTATTGATTGGTTTGACTGCTCAAATCTCAAAGCATCTCAAAGGCCGCTCGCAGCGGGTACACCTTGACGAGTCTGCTTCAGATTGGTGCTCTCTTACTGCGGGTGTACCTCAGGGTGGGGTTCTAACTCCTCCTTTCTTTTCTATTTTTATTAACTCTGTCACTAGATTCATCTCGTGTTACTTCCATGTCTATGCTGATGACTTGCAGCTTTACCATCATTTTCTAACTCAAGACGCGGCAGCGATGTGTTTGCCGTTAACAGTGACCTGGAGTTGATTGGGAAGTGGTCGCAGTCGTTTGGGCTGCAAATCAAGCTTAAGAAGTCTTAAGCCATGTTGCGACGGGCTTAATGTTGCGGTGTTGTCTCCACTCAGGTTGAAGATTGAAGGGTTGAAGTTGAATACGCTGGAACGGCTAAAAACTTCGGGGTGATCAGTCTCCTTTTTATCATGGACTGCCCATGTCGCTGAGGCCAGTCGCAAAGTGCACTACACTTTCCACTCGCTGAAATGCCTCCAGAGCTTTTTGCCCTTGAACGCCAAAATTTCCTTAGCCCAAACTCTTATTCAGCCCATCATCGACATATAATATGTATATTTATATAGGTATATAATATATTCAATAGCCAGAAGCCTGAGATCTGACACCAGTCTTGCCAAGGGGTACCGTGTTACCCAGTTACCGGGTTGTGGAGGTCTGATAGGCAGTCTCTCCATGTAAAACACTTGGTACTCAGCTGAATCCGGTAAGACTGGAAGCCGACCCCAACAATAATTGGGAAAAAGGCTAGGCAGATGATGATAATATATTCAATATATATATACGTGTATTTTACCTATTTTAGTGTAATAACTACTAGCTTTTTATTATTATACTATGCACTTGTCATGTTAACTCTTCACCACCCTTGGTTGACTGGCAGAAAATGTCTAAGGCATCAAGTCCGCCTTTGTACTTTTGTGCATGAAGTCTAAATAAATAAATATAACTTTGACCTTCTATCTGTTTATTATGTGTGTGTATAGTCGGTAATAGCTGTTACTTGATCTACCCTGCCGATAGCTGACACACGAAAATTCAAGACGATTTTTAATCTTCTGCAATTACCAGTAGATAAGTGTTATTCGATACCTATGAGCTTATCGAACTAGAACGACTTGTTCAAGGTAGGCAAATATAGAATATTTATGCCAACTTAATTTTTAACACGTAACGTTATGGTAGGTAAGCGTTTGAATATTGGTTTTTCACCATTATGGACATTTCAACAATATTTTTAAGTCGATTTGGTATATGGTGGTTGCATCAGTGAATCTATGTCAACATGGTTGCGAGTTCAAAACCAACCTTCCACTTCTTGTTGCTTTATGTTTACAATATTCAATTATGTTTTTGAATCCAATATATTATTTATGTTAAATTAAAATAGTTCATTTAAATTATCAATTTAAATACAAATAACAACAGAAATGAAAAACAATAATGATTATGATAACGATTTTATTCAATGTAAATATTAAATAATTATTTAAAGCTAAAACAAATATTTAGTCTCCTAGCAATCTCTCTGATGTCAACATTCTCCTCCTGCAAATAGATTATATTGCAATTGAGACGTGTTAAATATTATAAAATAGAAATTAAAATAATCATTTACAAAAAAAATACTAATAAAAACACTACAAAGTGAAAAATAACTGCATTTTCGGCATTCGGTGTTCCTGTTTTTGTTTGTTCGTGTTTTTATTTGTAAGTTGGTTGTATATTTTTGTATACCAGCTTTCAAATAAAAATAAAATCAGCAATATCGGTTCACCTAGTGAAAAGTTTTGAGGTGACAAACATACAAAAAAGCAGTCGAATTAATAACCTCCTCTTTTATGGGCAGTCTGTTAAAAATTGGAAAAAGACGTTGGTTTTCGCAATTTAGTAAGCCAAGGTAAAAAATGTTCGCGCGTAGTAACTCAGTTATGTGTAGACTGGCTTTATTTTTACGGTTATTTTTATATTTCTACCCTTAACCTTAGTAACATTTGACTACCAGTTTAATAATGAATACGCGTATTTGTCTTTCCACGTGTGACAAGTTAGGCGAATATATTACCCATTTATAAATTTTATATTTGAATAAATTTTCCGTCTATAGTTGTTTACAATAATGCAATAAATACTTATTGAATAGATTCTAAATTGAAAGCAAAACAATATATCCTCGATGCAGCATTTGAACCCGCATCTCGTTCGTATCAGCCTTATACACAAACCACGAGACCAGGTCTACTTAAATATAATAATTACAATAAGCTATTTGTAGCAATGACACTAATATATACTACTACTCTAATAAACTTTTAGTCATAAAGCTTAAAAAATCAAATTGCATAACAAATAGTTATAAATATCCTAACGCTAACGTTTTAATATTTTCGAGTAGCGCTAGTCTGATAAACTCATACAAATTAAATAATCCTTAATGTTGGTAGAGGATTTAAATGCCTTCGTTTTAGGGCGGGTCAGGTCACAGCTATTACCGACTGTATATTAATGGTTAAATAAATAAAAACAAGTTACTTACATTCCTGATTAAAAAACCAGCTATAGAATGAATATTCATTACAGTTACAATAAAAAATGTGAAGGATGCCCAAATCACAGCTGACAACTTCATTAACGAATGGTCGCACTGGGCTAATAAATAAAGTCTTCGTGCTGTGAAACTCTGAAAATATACAACAAAGGGTTGGACGAAATCTTAATTTTGACATAATCAAATTGCGGGACGGTACGTTGGCACCTACAAGCGTCTGCTTGAATGGAGTATTATAATACCCACGATGATGGTGACACCCATCTAAGACAGGTTTGTTAACTACATTTATTATTTGTTTGCATATACGAAGGGTTTTAATTAACTGATTCCTGATCGGAAACATCTACCGAGTTTAATATATTTTTCTACAAAAGAAGCATAGATTTATATCGATAGTGATGCATACTTGTTCGGGTGGGTATTAATCGCCACAGCCAGGTATTAAAATCTAATATAATGTACATACATATTGGGTAACATGCAGGACGGCCTTAGATGCGTCACCTCTCGTATCAAAACACACCAATCGCTATCGCGATGCTTTTGTTGATAAAATGTCAGTTGTCGGAGCCGGAGGATACTATCTATCTTTCAATGGGGAAAGCAGGACTTTGCACCCTGTTCCGCATACTCACTACACACAAACCATCACATCCTCGAGTCGCGATACAAACGGCCACCTTGAGCCTTATTCATCAGTTATCAGTAAATTAATTATAATTCAACCTATATGTATCGTAAATCTAATTAAATTAATATATGCATGTCAATGTCAATTAAAATCTATTTTTATATTTTTTAATGTTTTTTTTTAATTTTGTTTTTCATAGAGTAATGTTTATAAATGTAAAAATATGTGCATTAAATTGAATAAATGAAATATAATAATTATTTATAAATTAATAATGTTTACGTTCGAATGAATGAATTGGAATGGGCGGAGTCGTTGGCAGTACCGGCCCGTACGGCGCATGCACGCGTGGTTGTATATTGTGTTAGTGCTAAGTATTGATATTTTCAAAGTTTTGTAATTTAACTAGACTCGACTGCCAAACAAATTCCGCTACCCGACCATAGATGGCGGTATTCTCAGTGGTCGTAATTATAGATTTTATTGCGTTTGTTGTAAGGTTGACATTCGCATCATAGGTCGATATATAGCAAGGCCACATCAGTGCAGTATAACACATTGCATTTTTATTTCAATTATCGATATCGATAGATACCCGATTTCTTAATTGGAAAAAATAAGGCTTGTAATTTTTTTTTATTTGGAAATATATATCATCATCTGTCACGTTTTCTTCTTCTATTCCGTCCATATATATTTTTTATAAATCAAATCAATATGAAATTAATTACTAATTTAATTATATGCATTGAGGCGAGCGGGCCTCTTTATAATATTATAGTATTGAAATATCAAATTATATATTTTCTTTTGTCGATATCCATCTATCAAGTCAATATCCGGACTAACTACATCACTAATTGAGTAGCGAAAATCTTTCGAGACTGAAATAGTGAAAACATTCAAAGTTTTTCAAATTGAGATCCGGGAACGAATCATACCATTCCCCGTGGCTCTAATGCGCGGTCGTATAGGCTCCTTTTGCAATTGACGTCCTCTTACACACGTTGGTTGTTTGTTCCTATCATTGAATAATTTGATTTTACAATTTGATAGTTGAGTAGGTTGTTTGAAAATGCTCATACACAAATATTTGTTTTCGGTTTTTAAATAACTTTGCAATTATCGGTATATTTAGTTTTTTCTTCCTCGCTGTTTTGTATAATTTTTACTTAGTGGGTGTTTTAGGGTGAAGCCAAACGAACGTAATTTTGTGAGTTGTGAGTCGGACTGAACTTCGGTTAGGCTGCCATACGGCCTCCCCGGTGGGTTCCCGTATTGTCGAGACGGTTGGGCTCATTAGCCGTGGCTTGGACAACCACGGTGAAGCGAAGAGGAAACCGAGGAGGGGCCGCTCGTCAGGGCTTTTGCCGACAAGCCGACGACGTAGCGGCCAATAAGTAGGTTGCGGTGCCGTATGGGCGGCATCCCCATCCACCGTCTGATGGCGGACGCGGTGGGGCCGCAGGGGAGGAGGAGTGTCGGTAAAGCGTTGGCCGCTCTCCCTATCCCCTGCGGCCGAAAAGTGGTAGGTGGCGGGCCCACTATCCTGACCCGTCACAGGGGAACCAAGGGTGCCACACACGGGGTCGTCTGGCGCCCATGTGCCGGTTTGGTTCCTGGGGTGGTCACGGCGTACAACGTGTTCTCGTACGCCGGTGACGGGGGTTACTCTCCAAAGGAGGGTCCGGTGACGGACAGCCGCGGCGGGTTCGCAGATGTATGCTTCCGCGTCCAACATAACTGCGCTATCTCCCCGTGGTAGCGCAGTATGCATGAGCATTTCTCCACGCAAACAAAAAAAAGAAAAAGGCTGCCAGACGGACGGCAGTAAATTCAGTTGCTATTCTACGTTTGTACGGAGCGTGATGCTTGCCTCGATCCCCTCTCTCACCTCAAGCGCAATTTGGTTGAAATAATGTGTGTGAGTCAGCAGACAACTTATTTTGCGTCACCGTGTGACACAAACAGGCCTTTAGTATGAAACCGAACGCAGCGTAAATTCCGCGATGTATTTTACGCGACTCAAACCGCGATCTTACAGTGACACTGCTGGCGGTGAACATTGTAAAGCAGTATCTTTCGAAGTAAACAATGTGAATATAGTAGCCACAAGGCTGAACGACAGGGCATTTGCATGAACTATACAAATAGTTCATGCAAATGCGCTAACAGTGTCGTAGTAGGTTTCGTACGTAATTTTTCATCGCCTAACAGCCCTTGCATACCTTATATTTGGAGATTTTTGAAGACTATCTCCGTAATGGCAATACTGCAGTACTCAAATTATTACGTGACGCTGGTTATCAATCTTTATTACAAACGCCTGCCTCTACACGCGGTGGTACTCAAATTCTTAGATAATAGTTTTTCTAACTTCACTTGTAAAGTTGGATTTTATAATTCCTTCTTCAGTTACCATCGTCCTATGTGTGCCCGTTTTTAGACGTGAGACGCTGAAACCGTTTCAATGTTCATGTAACAACAAAGAGCCCTCTTCTTAGTCCGCATCGTTGTGCAGCTACGGAACCCTATTACTGCGCGTGGCCCTACACGCACTTGGTCGGATTTTTATATATATAGATAGTTGATTGGTATTCCTCTTTCCAAACTAAAGCTATGAAATCAAAAACGCATGGTTCGTTGGTTAGTAGTGCGAAGTAAACGTAATACTACAGAAAAAATAAATGTCTTAATAAGAAATGACTTACTATTTATGGAAAAGGTAAAACGTACCTTGACGTAATGAAAAATGTATTGAACTCATAATTCAAAGTAGAACCGCGCAATTATCACAAATCGTCAAACTGCCGTTTCGTAAAACGGTTATTGCATGTTTTAAAGAGCTTATATTATATGCCGACCCGAACAAGTGTGTAGCACGCCATACATTACGGCAACTACTATATACTTACAAAAAGTGCGACAGGGATTAATGCCCAAGTTATCTTCCAGAAAAGTGTTGGCCTGAACCCCAGCCAGAATTCTATATCGGTACAAAACTTCTTCAATCCGTAAAACCACATGACTACAGCCACATAAATTCCTCCAAGATATAACACGGCAACGTCTATACCGGCGGTTAAGGTTTTCGCTCGATGCATTTCCGTCATTAGCTGCAAATGAATATTGATGTACATAAGAGTGCAAATCTACAAGTGACCATTGGTAGTCTGGTCAAAATTTACATTTATTTATAGTAAAAATGATAGTTAAAAAAATCAATGCAGCTTGTATGTGTGTATGTACCAATGGTCCTGCCAACTGTCACTTAAGTTTGGCAATTCTTTGGGCTGTCTCGGTAACCATGGTTCTCTTGCGGATCTCTACATTACAGATTTGATCATTCAAGGAAACTCTGAGCATAGCCCTCTCCACTGCCCTTATTTATTTATTTAATACTTCATGCACACAAACGTACAGAGGCGGACTTAATGCCTTAGGCATTTTCTACCAGTCAACCTTTGGGTGATGCAGAGACAACTAGTGGTAGGTGCAATATAGACAATTAAACGACTCAGATTTATGCAAAACAAAAAATATATATATAAACTATAAATACAATAAAATCAAGAAAATTATACCATAATATACTCAAAAGAACAAACTAAATATATAGATATACTTAAATATTAGTAATATTATTATTAGCCTTAGGGTGACTTTAAGCTTTTTGTTGAGGCCCATTGTGAGTGACCACGTATCAGTGCCATAAGTAATCACAGGCAACAACATGTTGTTTTGGTCAAAGACTTTCGTCTTGAGACACTGTGATAAGTTTGACGAGAAGATACTACGCAACTTCTCGAACGCTGCCCAGCCGAGTCATATTCGTGGGGGTTGATGGACGTCGCCGATTCCGTCGCCCCTGGACCCATTTAGGGTGGCTGGAAGACGGCGTTAGGATACCACCGCGTTCCAGGACTCCTCGCTGCCGACCATAGACTCGACTACGGCTGGCAGCGACAGATCACTCCCCCCTTCAGAGATGAGGGCACGACGCGGCACCTCCCAAGCGGCACTCTTTGCCATCGTAAGCCGGGCGCGCTCCCATACCCTCCCTGCAGTCGACGCAGTGGTGAGATCGTGCGACCGGCTCTCTGTTTATGCAACACAAGTACTTCCCGAAGCAACCATACCCCGAAGGCACCTGGGTCACCCAAAACGACAGGGAGCCGTGCCTCCTCCCGAGCCAGCGCTCGAGCACTGGCCTGGTAGGCCGTGAAAGCCAATGTGCCACCAGGACCTTGCGGGGCTGTGACCGACGCAACTTCATAATTATGACGCTGTATTGGCCCTTCGCCCCACGCAAGTGCTTCCTCGCGGTACAGTGACGCGAGTACCTTCGTCACCAGGTCCCAGGATGGGGATCCGGCCAGCATGCAAGCCTCATCGAAGGGGATCGTGCCATACCCCCTGATGACTCTGACGGTTATCTTACTCTGTGGCATCCGTAAAACAGGGATGCTACCGGCCGTCAGGTCAGTCGCCCAGATCGGAGCCCCATACAAGGCCATCAATCGCGCGATCCCCACGTAGAGCCGCCTACAGGCGGCGCTCGGGCCCCCCATATTGGGTAGCAGCGGTGACAGCAACTCAGCCCCGCCCAACTAATTAGTGACTTGTTGAGGGCCACCTCCAGGCCTAGGCGCCGTATGCGGCCCACCACCTGTGAGACCGCAGCCGTCGCCTAACTGGACTTTTTGTCCCAGGTAGATAATCGTCTACGACTTCGAGTGTAGTTGCCGATCTTGATAGGAGTGGGTGTTACATGGGCATTCAACATGATCTTGGTTTTTTCATGTTCATTTTTAGACCCACTCTCAGCTCTACTAAGGTCATCGAGCATTGCACTGAGGTCCTCCACAGTCTCAGTCATGGTCACTATATCCTCTTCAAATCGAAGGTGAGTGATGTAATCGCCATTGACGTTGATGCCTAGTCCTCTCCAGTCCAGAAATTTTAAGGCATCTTCCATTGTAGCGGTGAATAGTTTCGGAGATATGACGTCTTCCTGTCTCACACCTCGCTGCAGAAGGATAGATTCCGAGGCCAGGGGGGTGCTCTTAGATTAAGGTTATTTTGAGTTTCACCTCGATGTACCGATCTGGCACTTGCAATACAGCCCAAGTCTCGATCGAATTGAAGGCTTTCTCGTAGTCCACAAACGCTAAGCAGAGAAGCAGGTTGTACTCTTCGTTGTATGTGGTCCACGGTGCTTAACCTTTACGGTGCTTATCCGGTCTGTACGTCAAACGGTTCGCGATGACTCTTGAAAACAACTTGTAGACATGGCTAGGAAGTGGGATGGGCCTATAGTTCTTCAGCCGGGCATTGTCGCCCTTCTTAAAGGCGAGTCCAGGTAGGGTAGGGTAGATAGGATAGGGTAGGCAGTTGACGGGACCGAAGCCGCGGGCACAGCTAGTTTACTATAAATCATTTGGTGTTTGTATTTTTTTATAAATATGATAGATGTGGTAGCAATAGATATTACAATGTTATACTCACAGCAAGCAGAGGTATAGATAAGGCAAAACCTGCAGCACACAGGATACCAACAACATAAATCTGCTTGATGGAGCTAAATTCGTAACTCAAAAACTTCGCAAGTAGGTACATTAGATTTGTCTGCAACAAAAATTAATTACAATTTCAGAACAAACTCGTAGTTTAATCATACACAGATAAAATTATATTATTGAAGATCACTCTAAAATGTACCTCCCTGCCACAGGACACCTATCTATAACCTTTCGAATATAAGCTTGGCGTTTTCTCAGCAAGCCATCTATCAACTTTTCACCCTGAATATGGTTGTTCGAAAACCTTACGAGTTCCCCCACCAAAAAGAATATACTATATGGTATATTCTTTTTGGTGGTATATATGGTATAGTCAACAATCTACTCAGACCGTTTTCATTGCTGTGGTTCCTGGGGCAACTAGATAGAAATAGGGTGACCAATTATGATATAATACTCACCATGTAAACTAATGTGCCGAGCATCACGTTTCCATAAAAATAAATTACATACAACTTATGAGCATACAAAAATTCAGTAGTCAATGGTAATATAGCGTAAAACAATACATGTGTCCCATATTGCTTATCAACGTCAACACATCTTTTCATAATCAAAAATAATATTTTCATAATCCATGATCTCATAAACGCAAAAGCTGTGAATGTTGCCATAAAAATGATAGTTGCATTATCTACCATAGTAAAAGCAGACATGGCTCCAAAATCGTGAATACCTAAAAATCCGATGCCATATGCATACGATACATGGTTGACGGATAACATCTGCAACAATAATATTAGTAGTAGTATTAGTAATTGGTATCTTATCTTATCTCTTTAGTACTACATTGACGGCGTGGTGAGGTTTGCGCGCTTTAATGATCCTTAGGTCTGGTGACGGGCCAGACAAAGAGAGATACAATTCGCAGGGCAGCTTTGTGGCGATCTCCAGGGAGAAGTCTTGTCCCTCATCTCCAGTATGACATTTTTGGTTAGTCGGAGTGAACACTGACGGGGAAAAGAGCGCCCACCTTGCTCTTGCCTTAATTGGCTGGCTTGAGTGGAGATACGCAAGAGCAAACGTGCTCGGAGGAAGGAATTTAACCCAGTAAGATGCTGGTACGGATCTTCACCGTACTGCCGGGATTATCCTGATATCCGTGGTATACCTCTCCACTCCTCAAGCACCTCCGCAAAATATTGACCCATTAGCGCTTCGTCACTAAAGTTCAAGCGACCCTTTATGGGGGCCCATTTATTGAGTGTGCCAGTCACCCCCCTGCAATTTTATTGCCGTGTAGTTCAACAATGGTCAGGCAGGGGCCAGTAGTCCTCCTATAGTTTTAGGCAATTGATCCCCTAAACCTACCAAACCCATAGCCCAATGCATTTTTTCTCCATATTTTGGAAAAGTCCTGCACAAACCGGAGATTGCCTGCATACAGGGATAATTGTCGGTTGGTGACAAATTTCCTGATACATGCCTAACAAGGCGTCTGCGAGTTGGCTTCGGCCCCTCGCACGCCTTTCAAAGGACCGGGACCCCTAGGGTTCCGAGATTGTCAAAGATATTACTCAATCATCGCTATCAAAATGTCACGCGATCCATCTCTTACATTTTGGCATTTCGACAATCACCATCGCTGACAGATTGACTCTTTGTCCAGAGCCTCCGGATTAACTAAATCACACTAGCGATGTCTAAAATAATCATGTCATTGATTTCTATTTCGGGATTTCTAAGAACTACTACTTACGAACTCACTTGGCGAAGAGATGTCCACTATTTCAGAAAATGCTGCTGTTGTAACATTGTTAGTCGAAATGACGATAAATAAAAATACAACAAGCGTAGAAAGAGATCGACACATAAACGATAATTTAAAAATCTGAAAATAAAAAAACCTTTACATTGATACTTCAACAGAGCGACTTTCGGCAAGAATCTTCAGAAGGCAAATCATAATTATTATACAAAAGATTTAAAGTATTTTAAATAATACCAGAATTAAAGAAAATAATCTCTTTTTTTGTTTTTCTTTTGTTTAGTTGTTAAGTATGAACAAAATATATTTATCAATTAGAAATATAAGAGATTATTCCAGGAAAATGAAAACAATGTTTATGTTTGATTGTCTAGATCTGGATAATAATATATATATTCCTACTGTGAAAGTGCCTTTGATCACCAAGGTGGCAAGCTCAAAGGTGGCAGATGGGAATAAACCCTATATTGTAGCCATTCGATAATACAATGTTTAGTAACAAACGAAAACAGCAGACTTTTTAGGGTAGTGCAATTTTTATGTTCTTAAAAATGTACAATGATTTTACACTGCACCGCATCACGCAGCGGGGTGCGTGGCGACGAAGTTACGACATTGCGCGTGAATGCGTTTTCTGTGTGTTGCACTACGCGTGTTTTCAATGCAAAGAGATATACTTTTAAGCAACGTAAGAACTCACACTCCCGCGCTACGCTGTGTGATGCGGTGCAGTGTGCGAATCGCCTAAATCCCATTAGATTTTCACAATTTTTTATTTGTGATTGTTTTTTATATGAGAAAAAGAACCATTCATAAAAATACCCATTAATAAAAAAACCGTTTAACAAAATAATCAATTCGATCTCAAAAATAAAACACTACAAAGTGAAAAATAATTTTACAATGCATGTCCTCGAAATAAGTGTTTACAATGCATGTCCTCGAAAAGACCGTTTTCCAAGCAGCCAAACTGTGCGGAAAGTGTCACTTTCACTAGTGCTTTTTACTTTTCTGTTTTTTTTTTAATTGTTTAACTCCAACGTCAGCCCGACGCATAGAGATTTTATTATTTGAGAAAAGTTTTATAAATTAGTTAAGTACAGATTATCATTCAAATAAAAGGTAAAATAAAACTAATAATTCATTAAAGGCGATTTTAATTACTCTAGATTTAGATTTGATATATAAATTAATTTTAAATATTCATTAAATATGTTCGGAACAACGTATAATTTGCTCTTGGCTTTTTGCGTTACGACGTGACAGCTATTTGCACATGCGCAGTAGATATGTCCAAGGAACTATTAGTTAATCTGTGGTTATGCTGAGGTTATATAAGCCCGCCATTTTATTAATTTCTTGCTTGGTTCAGATATATTTTTTTATTGCCTCGCACAATGCGTAGTAAAATGTTGTATGATACACGTACGTAAGATTATTCCCGACTCCTGTCGATTTATTATAAATAAAAAACATATAATAACTCACTCGCTTCGCTCACTATATAAAAATGCCACTCATCGGGAATCACTTACCTTCCGCACTTGTAGCATAAATAACTATTATTTTACGAAGTCAGTGTTTTTGGTATACCTATTGTTTTCCGTTTTTCGACTTTTCGTTTTATTTATAAGTTTTCTTTATCATAGTCGGCTAACTTTTCGATATATCTTATACCCGTGACATACTTAGAATTAAGGAGTTCCAGTGGCCATCTGTGGTCTTCTTCATCAGTTCCACTTCGCCAAATGATACTTTCTGATGGCAAATGATTGTATTGTTGGTGAAAATACCAAAATCGCTATATGTATGCCTATAATATTTGAGGAGTTCCCTCGATTCCTCCAAGAGCCCATTATCAGATACTGACCTGGTGGCCATGGGAAAATATATACTTTCAAGCAAAAGAAGAATTTGCCAAATCGTTCCAGGCGTCTTTGAGTAATAGGGGGAAAAACTGACGAATTGAGAGCCTCCTCAATTTATTGAAGTCTGTCAAAATTTTGCAAATCGTCATTAAACGTCGGAAATGCGGCTCTATGCGGCTGCAGAAGGTGACAGGGCCCGTATAAACTTCAAACGGGTAAGTAGCGAAATGGACAAGCACTCCAGGCGCCCCGGTCAAAGGTAGCTGAAGAACCCCATTTGGTTCCCGTTTGGTTTTAGTCAGTAAGAGTCTGACAGACCCCACCTCAGGGAGGAGTATAAAACACGATTAAAAATATAGATAGGCGCGTGGTGGAGGAAATAATAATACAAGGTAGCATACATACGCTAATCTTACAAAATTAAACGCCCACCATTTCAAAGTGACCAGTTTTTCACTTTTTACGTCAGTAGTCGAACTTAAGTGTTAATGATTTTAAGTTAAAGAAAGGCTATCAAAATAAAAAAGATTATTTTAATTGTAACGACAAAACGGAAGTGTTTTGCTAAACAAACTCTCATAAATTGGCACAAGCTGTTGCTTTGATTGACGGAGGCAAACCTCGTGGCCCGAATCTTAGCTCGTAGGACTGTGAGAGATGCATTGAATTTTTTGATCGCGAGTTAGGCGTGAAAATTAATGTTATCTACTTATATGACGCTGAGGCAATCGAGGTGATTTTTATTGATAATGCCCTGGCGCAATACACAACGCTAACAATGCACTGCACTACAAATTATGTTAGTGGGAATTGTTTACAAAGTAAATAGTACCTTTGAAAAACGTTTGTTGTCGTTCCAGTGGCGCCACCTGTTTTCAAGTAGGTAGGCAAATCTACACCACGGTCAAAATAACCGTGCATCGTACGGCAAGGGATTCCACTCCCACCTAACCGCCAAGTGCACAATTATTTTCAGATCTGTTTGACCGTAAAGCGGCCGACCGTAGTGATACGTCGTTTGTATGAACGCGTTCCAATGTAGTTCCGACTTGTTTGTATAGAGGTCACTATTCTCAGTTGTAATGCGGCCGCTCGGATGTTAAGTAAAGATGGAACTGTTTTGCATTACAACAAAACAGATATAATGTTGAATGAATAACAACGCTATGTGTTATTCATTCAACGAAATAATATCTGTTTGAAGAAAGTCGTTAGATTTTTCCTTTGGTTTTATTTTGTTTCTTTCGCCTGGCAATAATTTTGGCAGTCTTCCAAAGCCATCAAATGTCACTGTCAATCATAGAAGTCTTCAAAACTGAAAACTCATCAGAATGCGCCTTGCTCCTTGCTCTACGCGCTAGCTTTACATCCATCATCATCGGTTTTGTTATAATGCAAATCAATTCTGTTATGTCTCATTCCGAGCATGTGCTATGTAAGTGTGTGTACATACACACACATACATATGTGTGCACTAAGAAGCGTTATTTGAAAATCTTTGATATTTGAATTAAGTAAAACAAATGAAGTGACGTGGCAGAACATAAAGTTATGTGTTTTTTTTTATGAAACAATATTATATACTAATTATTGTCACATATTCCCCAAAGGGTTGAACAGAGGTCCATGCATGCATGTGCGTTTAGTTTGTGCAGAATAAACAATTTATCTTTCTTTTTTTTTCTTTTTCTTTTTTCATTTGCATAATTATAGTAATCGGCTTTAAGGAACGTGTCAATTCCATTGCCCGTGGCAGTTCTGCAACAGTTGCAAACTTAATCATATCCTTAGATTATACAGTAAACAGATAGAGCGTACGGAACAAGAGAGCGCACCCACCAATACAAATACAAATTGAAAAACTAATACAATCTCGCGTTAGTACGAAACTACGCATTGCACTGCTTACACGTCACAAGTCATTTATTATTTTATGTGTAATTAAGCCGTCTTGTATGTTTAAACATTACAAAAGTTGTTCCCAAAAACAAAGAGAAGATGGAATATCTTTCCACAGGTAACTATTGATTATTTTATAGTTTTGATATTGATTTACACACTAGTATTTACGGCTCAATCGGAACACAAAATATTGGCAGTAATTGGTTGGTGTTGCCAGTTTACATCGAAATAAGTTTCCTTGAATTAGGGGAATGTACATGGGGCGTAGGAAGATCGATTAATTTATACAGGATTTTGTAACTAGTGTGCAATTGTTTTTAGTGGTTCAGTATCAGTAATGGAACACATTTCCATTAATTGTTCAATACCTACCTTTACCTTGTGTGACGAATTAATAGTCACCTTTAGACTGGACCCAGAAAAATAAATGTAATGAAAGCCCAATCTGCGAAAAACATCATGTCCAGAATTATTTTTATTAACTATTAGGATTTTTTATTTATATTTAGTTAATTTTCCTGGGCTTTATTATCTGTAGCGCACTTGCCCCCCGAAATCTGGTAGGTATGTAAAGTAGTTACACACATGGGGTGTGAAACACGGGTTACACCTTGCAATGTGAACCTAAAAGCGGTATAATAAAATATATAATTAAGCCAATTTTCGAGTAAGTGCGATGTAAATAACATTACCTTTATAATTGATTCTTCGGTAACCGATGCAAAAAAGAAAACTGTTATCCACACCAAGCCAAGATTAAAAACCCTTATCGTCAAACTGTTTCTATCTAAAGCGCCGAAAGCATCTCTGAAATGTTCAATTATTTTACTAGATACAGTCAGGGGCAGAAGTGCAGTCAAACTGCACCAAAACTGTGACATGCCACCTGATAGCTAAATCAGTGGACTGCTTATTTGTGGTAACCGTGGTTTTTCACAATTTTTAAGACCATTAATAACATTAGTAACAATGCCACTTACTTGTAGTTAAAGTAGGCAGACGTTGTCATAAAATCTGTTGTCGTGTTTCGAGTGCATCGCACCATAATTTCCGTGGTTGGCATACAATCGGTGTTTTTATCTGTTTTACATATTGACCATGGAGGCACTTCTCGAAAACTTACCACCAAAAATTTTAAACTGTCAGCTAAATAAGAAGCGTGCTAAAACAAAATAGAAGTTTTTAATTGATTTTTGTCACACGCGAACTCTCGCTTTGTTGTCTTTTAATGTCAATCACCAAGATACGTCAAACAGTTCTAAGTTACAAGTAGCTATTAGGAGACATTATGGTAATATTATGGAGAGTTAGGCAGTATGGGATAGATAGTTCAACTCATCTTTGCGCTCGGCGCTATGTGTGGGTGGTTGTTTAGTTGTACGACGACTGCCACGTCACTGCCACACAAATTTCAAGCGCACGCATAAATGGAGCCGCGCGCACATTTGAGTTGAACTATCTACTATACGTCTGCGAACAAACAACGTACTACCTTATTTGCTTCAATGTAGAAGCACCTGAAACACAACAAGTGACCTATATTGCAGCAAGGAAGGAAGGATGGGTACATAGGTCAGCAAAGCTTCTTTAGTACAACCCCGTAAAAATGTTGTCATGAAGAAGCATTTTGTAAACTCGTTCCTTTGCCACCAAGACTCGGTACATTCCTGAAAATTATACCTAAGAGTACCTACCTAAGTATACTTACAAGAATTATGAACAAAGAGGTTTGCAAAAATCTGCCATAAGATATCCCTCGGAGAAGTGGATTCATAAATTTATTGCAGTCATATCTCCTAGTGTATTGTTTAATAAAACAATCCATGCACATATAGGCTATGCCTACTGTTGCTTCACATAAGATAAAATCAATCACTCTCACTGAAAAGAAAACAATGATGTTACTAGCAAAAATAATTATTAGTATGTATATCTGTTGCGAACCGTGTGGTTTCAGCAGTGTTATCAATCAGAGTTTGATCATCATCCTAATCTTGAACTCACAAGTAGATGGCTGAATGTTAATTGAGGTGAGAGTGGAATAGTGCATTAGGATGTCTGGAAATTACTCCCTAGGAAGACAACTTTAAGCTTTGGACATAGGCAGTCAGTTTGCTTTGATATGTACTTCCAAACAAGTATTTTTTTTTGGCGCAGCCGAATTTCGTCGCGCGTTTCCCGAATGGTTTTCGCTCTAGTTTGCCCAGAACTTTTTTAAGATATGTGCCAATAAATTAGGAACTGTCGAAGATTAGACGTAGGTATTGTCATAAAGATTTATAAATTAGACGCATCTAGGTAGGTACCGTTTTCGCACACCTTTGAAAATATATCATAATTATACGCTGACGAGGAGTATGTGCATGCCAAGTATATGAATGTGTTAATACTCCGCCATCGGAAGTGCTCGTCATCAAGTGTTTCCTGAAAATAAACAATCAATTGTAAATTTACATAATTATACATATGCAAAAATTTGCCTACTTATTTTGGATGAAAACCAAAAAATTAGAGAACTAATAATTGTATTCAATTCTGACGGAGAAGGTTTTCATCACCTGTATTCATGACACACAACACATTAGGTACCTACTATCCATCTTAAGGTGGAATCAGACGCTTCACTCGAATGAATGAAAATTAATTTTATTCACGGATATCCTCATACATTGTCCCCTACCCAAGGCCGTCTTTAATTATGCTGGGGCCCTTGGGCACACAAGAATTTGGGGCCCTTTTGGAAAGTAAAGAAAGCGAATTATACTAACATTTTTCTACTATGATCTTCTATTTAGTATAGGTAATCAAATATATAATATAATATGTCATTAATGATATTAATATGCTGGCTTTTTGGTTACGATTACGATAGAGGTTTCTTTCGGGATTTCTGTTAGGCAAAATCATCAATTATATCCTCAAAGACAATTTTTTGAAGGATGACATTATGGCACATAATTGACCAATTACTCAGTCGTTCTTGTAACAATGTTGATAAATTTTTCACTTTAATTATTTTATTAGGTATCTGTTATTGATATTTAACATGCATATTATGACAATTCTATTTAATGTTTTTCGCCTTGGTTTTAACTTTTTACCTTAAAATTAAATAAAGCTGTCGAACTCGATTTTATTTTGTCTTACTTTTACCTTTTTTGCATTAATTAAGCCAAAACCAAGTAAAATTTAGACTTGAATATTACTTTTTTGTCTTAAAAATATCCTAACTAAGCTAAATAAGTAGAAATCAAATCAAATGTTATGGAAATGTTAAACTTTTAAAAGCAAAGTTTGACTTGATTTTGCCTTCTTTTGGTTAAATAAAATCGTCATAATTTTGACTTAAATTTTAAGACAAAAGTAAGTTTTATTTTCGACCCGGGTGCTTTGCTTGTTTTGAGAATAAATGAGAGAGAAATTGACGGTCCTTCGGGGCCTCCTGACGATGGGGGCCCTGGGCACGAGCCCTGTGTGCCCTCATGGTAAAGACGGCACTGCCCCTACCTCGTCGTCGGACCGAGCTCTGCTCGGGTGAAAATAGAGAAAACGACGTTTTCCAAAAATTAAACCGTTTACTAAATTTCATGATAATCGTTCATCATATCATCATATCAGATTTTATATATATATATAAAAATATATATATTATTTATATTTTATATACCTATATATATATATATATATATATATATATATATATATATATATATATATATATAAAATCTGATAAATAAAGTTAACTTTTATTGATCGGTGTTATATTAAAAATGGCTATGCATATTTTAATGAAACAGTACTAAGGACCAACACAAAAATCGCATTTCAATAGGCATATCAGGTTAGGTGCTACCCCACAAACTTACACATACATAAAACGACAGTCCTCCAAACAAGAAAACTCGTTTCAACAGCTGAGATCGATAATACGAGTATGTCAATTTGACCTTTAAAAGTAAAAATAATGATTACTTTATTTAAGGCATTTGATTTTGAAGACTCGCAGATAAAAGGATACAAATATTTAAATTATGCCGCACAAACCATCTTTGAAACTCATCATCATCATATCAGCCGAAAGATGTCCACTGCTGGACATAGGCCTCCCCCAAGCGTCGCCACATTGACCGGTCCCGTGCGTCTCGCAACCAGCGGAAACCCGCAACCTTCACCAGGTCATCGGTCCATCTGGTGGGAGGCCTTCCAACGCAATGTCTTCCGGTTCGCGGTCGCCACTCCAGAACCTTTCTGCCCCATTGGCCATCCGTTCTGCGAGCAATGTGCCCTGCCTACTGCCACTTAAGTTTGGCCATTCTTCGGGCTATGTCGGTAACCCTGGTTCTCTTGCGGATCTCTACATTTCTAATTCGATCACGCAAGGAAACTCTTTGTAAGTAGTGATACAATTTAGTCTGCGGAACTTTTTCAAGTTTATGATACCACCTACAGCAACTACTTACTTTTGTGTTGCTTATGTAGGCCAAACTAGAACTGGTCAGGTCAACCATAGCGTTTCATAGATGATTCTGATTCTTACACACACTCGCACTTTAAAAACATGTCGCATCTAGCTGAAATTAATATAACATCTTATTAAGACTTATGCAATATTAACAACTGTTTTTTTATTTTCTCACGTTCTATGATCAGCAAAATGAGCGTCAGTCTCTGCACACGCGGTGGAGCACAAAGATACAGCATGACAAAGTTATTCAAGTGATTTCATAGCGAACCAAACGCCCCGAGATGATTCTTCAGGTTATTCTGAACTAAAAAAACATGTCAGCTGCACTGAAGCCGGGGTACGTCAGTTTTTACATCACTAAACGTCGTATACGTGAACATGGATATTTTGGTTTAACTCAGAAACATTGGAGCGAGAAAGCAGTTATTTGACTGCTAGTTTTTGGGTTATTTTGACATGTTAGAGATAGATGAGCAGGAAATACATTATGTGGATAAGTTAGCCAGTTAGTTTCGTTCGAAAACAGGTAGAGGAAGTAGATCGGTCGCCGCGCCGTACCGAAACGCCTGGAGAAGCTGAGAAGATGAAAGGCGATCTACTGGTCTCCCTGAAGCGAAAACTCATCGACATGTGTATGCCCGTCGCCCTGCCCGTCCTAACCTATGGTGCACAGAGCCGGTCGCTCACCAAGTCACAATAGTTTCACCTTTGAGTTTGTCTAAGAGCAATGCAGCGCAGCATTCTGGGCTTAAAAAGAGCTAACAGAGAGACAGAGCTTCCCAGTAGAAAACATCACGTAAAAAAATTGAAATCGCAAATCATCATGTAATTCTGATTTATTGGTATGTTAATGGACCAGTCAGGATAGTGTGAATCCAAATTTGCAACTTCGAAAGATCTGTGCTCGCTGCGCACCATGCGAAATTCTGCGAATTTCTGGGATATTTTGCTCAAAAGCCATAAACTATGCGTTTTTCAACAAACAAAATTCTATAGTTTTATAAAGTTCATTAAATTTGCAACAATTTATGTCCAACAGCAGCTCTATAAATCCTATGGGGAACAACCTATGACCTCCTCAAAATCATAGATTGCAAATGTAAGAAGAGATACAGGTTGGCATGTACTTGCCTGAGAGCTGGGTTGAAATACCTTCAAACAAATAAGTATTCAGAGGGCTTTGTCTAAATACGTCAAAAACATTATTTAGTTTTCTCAAGATTGTGAGTGAACTTATTAATCTCCCAGACTTCGTTCTGCGATTTAATGAAAGGAAATTAAATGCACCTACTACAACTTTATTTTTGACTAGCTTTTCTATGGAATATTGAATAGTACCTTTAATTTTACTGTTGTATTTATTTAATTTCCTCTGTCCTACTAATAGTCTAATATCTGTGTCCCTAATGATCTCCTCTGTGTGAGATAGGGAATGGGCCGTAATACACCACGCGGGCCCACTGCGGGTTGGTAGATGTCACATGTCTTCAAATTATTGTTTCTAGGACATGCCGGTTTTTTCACGAAGCTTTCCTTCACCGTTTTGAGAGCAATGGTGATGAAATAACTAACACAAAGTAAAGCACTTGTAAGTCGCGGCTGTTACCACTGGGCCACCACTGTTTCCACTGGTCCATACAACATACTAAATAAAAAATCCAGAACAACATCAAGCTTTGCGATTTTAATTTCGATTTCCACTAGGCTATAAGGTACGCCACGCTGCTCTCTAAAATTTCGATCATCGACACTAAAAGAAAGGCTGCCAGGCTAAAATAGGATTGGGCGAGTCATGTCAGCCGCATGCACAGTGACCGCTGCGCAATAGTCTCCACAAATTGGGTGCCGGAGCATGATCGGGGACCACCCAGAAAGAAGTGGCGAAACGAATAAGACACCTACTGCAAGGGCTGGTTTGAAGTGGCTCAGGAAAAGAATACCTGGTAAAATTTAGGGAGAATTTTGCCCAGCACACTGTCCCAAGTGTAGGACATCATAAAAAAATGCAATGAAAAGTGCAATTCAAATATTGCCAAAGCTTGTTATGAGTTTTTCAGCTTATGGCACTTGTCCCACTGCCAGCGACAAAGCGATCAGCTATCGACTATTTTTAACCGATTTCCCAAAAAGGAGAAGGTTTTATGTTCGACTGCTTTTCTTTTTTTTATTTCTTTCCCCGATTTCTCCGTCAAATTTGGACCGATTTGAAAATTATTTTTATGTTTGAAAGGTAATACTCCCGAGGTGGTCCCAATGTCACCAAGTCAGAATCTGATGATGGAATCCCATGGAACTCGAGGGCACTCTTCAAATATGATAGGCATACATATAGCGATTTTGGTATTTTCATCAACAATGCAATCATTTGCACTCATAAAGTATCATTTGGTGAAGTGGAACTGATGAAGAAGACCACAGATGGCCACTGGTACTCCTTAAAGATAAGTATGTCAAGGGTGTAGGATATCTCGAATAATTAACCGACTATTATGAAGCAAATACTTATAAATAGATGGTTCTCATGAAAAGGGTATCATCAAACTTAATTGATGAAGATGAAGCCGGAATGTAGGCACTGGAATTCTACGCAAAAAGTATTCATGTTTGAGCTTATTGGAATTGTCATGAGATGTTCTTTGGCTATAAATGTTTTCATGGAAATTAGAGGTACCAAAACTAAAAAGAGAAAAATAATAAGTTTCTTTTACGAAGTCGGTGTCTTTGGTACCTATTGTTTTTCGACACCGATTACGAAAAAGAAAGTTATTTTTCGCTTTGTAGAGATTTCTTTTCGGAGTCGGTTTCTTTTTGTTACCTCGCTGAAGAAACGAACAAAGATACAGATCCCGTGTCAATAAATGAGACACATATATTAATAGTAGATCGCTGGCTGTTCACATTGCTGGCTAGTACTCTCTCGACATAAGTTTGTCGCAGCGACAAGAACTATCAAAGATAATACTCGCTCGGCGATACTCGGCGCGGCGTTCAGAACTCACGCCTAGAGACCAACGAGGCCAACGAGGGTTTAGCTTATGTATATTCTTATATTGTATGTCACAAATAAACACTTTTTCTTTCTTTCTTTCTTTCTTTAACCAACGCGTGCAGGACTGACCACCCGAACGAGTGGTGCGAGTAATACCGTCGCACATAAACACTCGCTCATAGCTGAGTGATACAACTATCGGAACTACACACTCGCTTCTCGCTACTCACCAACTCGTATCTAGGTTCTAGCTCTACTCGCTGATCGTTGGCAGTGCAAACAAGTGCTTAAAATATAATAAATTAAATATATGAAAGCCGACCTTTTCTCCCACACAAACCATTGGAAATCATGAAGAAACACACACTTAAAAAAACACTGCTCTAAGTTTTTGCCTACGACTAAAAGCGCACATATTATTAAGTAGATTTCTAAAAGCTTGTCGTTATTCAAATATCATGAATAATTAAATCAGAAAAAAACAAACAGCTGTATTTGTTTCTGGCAAAAACATGTCACAGGGCCACAGAACCATAAAAAAAAAATTACTCTGGGGCACAGAACATTTTTACTCTAGACATTGACGACTTGTCAGTCAGTCATTTAAAATAACAAAAAGTGACTATGGTAATTTATCTCTGGTCTATGGTTTAGGGAGAGGGTTAAAACTACTAAATAAAATAGATGAAAAAAGATTTAAAGTTAAACGGTTTTATTGAAAAGAAAGATAATAATGTACTAAAATCTAAAAAAATAATTTTGTAGGTCCTAAGTACCAGTCATCCATCACACCATTTGGCAATAAAACCGTAGTAGGGAGCAGCGTAACCTGAGTAAATAATTATGTTATTTATATAATTATTTACTCAGGTTAGGTTGGCTTGAGCAATTTATAATGATATGAATATTGATAGAAATTTCACGCGCCCGAATTTCAGAATTTAAATTAAATCTTGATAGGATTGGGTGTTACATGGGCATTCAACATGGTCTTTGTTTTTTCCATTTTCACTTTAAGACCCAATCTTTCGAAAGCTCTACTAAGAGCATCGAGCATTGTACTGAGGTCGTCCATAGTCTCAGCCATGACCTTTACATCGATGGCAAACCGAAGGTGAGTAAAGAACTCGCCATTGGCGTTGATACCCAGCCCTCTATAGTCCAGAACCTTGAAAACATCCTACCGTGCAGCGGTGAAAAGTTTCGCCGATATGACGTCTCACAGCTCGCTGTAAAAGGATAGATTCCGAGGTCTGATCCTGAAGCCGGACTGACATGGTGGCGTGACGTATACAACTGCCAATATAATCTTTTGATCTCCCACAGAAGCTTCGGTTTGGCGGTTACGTTCCTGTTACAGAGGAAAGAGCCGGCTTACGAAACTGAAGACCGTATCGATGGTCTTCAGTTTCGTAAGCCGGCTCTGTCCAAAAGTCAGATCTCTTGCAATTACCTTGGAACCTTTATTCCGCTTAGTTGTGTCTTTAATACGCTAGGTATTAATTTTAAAATCAAACCTAATGATTATAAGTAGCAGTATGCATTACCCGAGAACAAACCCAAGTGGGTACAGGACAATTGCAAAATATGGAGAATAATTACCTAGAACTATGGAACGACTAATAGCCTTCGCCTGACCTCTCATAAAATACAGTGTTATAAAATGGCCGCGGGTGTTTTTCAATTTTAATTGGTAGTCCACCATCATTATAGTGACATAGCGCCCAGAGGGAAACATATACTGAGCAGCTTGAGGAGTGGAGAGGTATACCACGCTTATGAGTTCAATCTCAAAAATACAGGTCTAGATCGATAGCAGCATTTACTGGCTTATACTTATTCCTCCAAGCATGTTGTGGTATTCCGAATCTCCACTCAAGCAGGCCAATAAATGTACACACACTGGCAAAAATAGCGGAACAAAATAAAATTGTCGATTTACCTTTTTATTATGATTTAATTTTATCATTTCTATTTCAGACATTTTTCCTTACTTAAAAATACTCCACTTAAAAAAGTTAATAAAAAAAATCTAAAAACCCGACTGCTTGAAAATCATGCTGTGCAGTCGGAGGATACGTCTGGTTTTGGTCAGCCAGCTCGCGAAGATGTATCCTCCGACAGCACAGCATGATTTTCAAGCAGTCGGGTTTTTTGTTTTTTTTTTTATTAACTTTTTTTATTTATAACTTTTTAGTTAATTTTTTTTTCGTCTTAGGTACATTTAAACATATAAGTGTTACATATTTTTGAAATCACCTCTTAAAATCCTTTATTTTGATACTCCACACGATAGGTATTGAAGAAAAAAAAATTTGGGCCCCCACAATAAGGCGCCCAAAAACCGCCATTTTCCTATTTTCCAATTTTCATGTAGCCAGTGACACTCGCGGGGTTAAGACGAATCGATTGACGTAAGAACCATCAAAATCGGCCCACGCGTTTGGTCTCTAGAACGCCACATAGGAACAAACATACATACATACATACATACATACATAGACTGATAAACACATTACCCTCCTTCGGCAGTCGGGTAAAAAAAAAAACGATCGCATTTAGTACAATGTTTGTACGTTACATGGCATACATAAACTCACACCTTTTTCCCATGGGGGTAGACAGAAACTACAGAACGCCACCTGCTACGATCCTTACATACTTCTTTTGCTTTACTCATGTTCATACATCTAGTCATACACACACGCCGGTTATAAGTACTGCGCAGCTGGCCCTCTTACCACCTCCGGATCGGCACCTCGAACTTCCTCCGGATCATTTCTGGCTGGATGGCCTAAAGGCCAGGTTTTTGCGAACGTCAAACGGAAAGAAACTATTATTTCCGTTAGTAGTACGGGTATTCTGCCTTGTCCTGATCTTCTCATAAAAGCATTAGCCTCCCTGAATTATTAGAAACTGCAATAAATGGTTGAAACAGGTAATAACGATGAATTATGCACATACATCATCATATGTCATCATACATCATTTCGCCTCATCTCAAGTGCCTTGGCCCTCTCAGTTTAAGGATTAAGTTGGGCATAATGACGTCCTTATATTCGAAAAAGCTCTAAATGTTGAAAATAAAACAAATAACTTAGTACGTTACAGTTTTTTTTTTTGGGAATTTTATAACAAAACCATAAAATGTCAATAAGCTAAATTCTCTCAAAATTATGTAAGTTAGAATAACATAGAGAGAGAGCATGACACACTCAACTGCCAGGGCATATAGGTATAGTGAATGGCAGATTTACAGTCGGGGCGTAGTACTCATACATGTGCTGTGTAGTTATATAATACTAAAAGGAATTGAATTTATACAATACAAATATATTCATACAGT
Source organism: Anorthoa munda (assembly GCA_945859665.1). NCBI lineage: Eukaryota > Metazoa > Arthropoda > Insecta > Lepidoptera > Noctuidae > Anorthoa > Anorthoa munda. The sequence continues at coordinate 51,426,005 of OX243893.1, read as the reverse complement.
CTTCAATAGGTCCAACAATACTTCAAAACTTTTCTGCCTATCACTTGTTCTTACGCCCTAGTGGCTGCGGAGCAGGACCAGCATTGAACCAAGCATTTTTATCAGCGATGTAATCGCCCAACTTTTAATATGCTTGCCTGCATAGTTTGCGTTTTATACAAGTTTTAAATTTCGTTTCATTCAGTTCTAGAATGTGGGGAGGTATTTTATTGCAACATTTTATACAGTATCCCAAAAAAATGATGCTACTTTAGCCAGCCTGAATCCTGATTGAATGAATTGGTCCCTTTTTCTAGTAACATAATTATGTCTGTCACCGTTTTTACTAAAAAGATGTAAATTCTTTCTAACGTACATGATGTTTTCATAAATATATTGACAAGGTACAGTCATGATGTTAATGTCCTTAAACAGTTCCTTAAGAGAATCGCGCCGGCGAAGATTGTATATCGCTCTGATGGCTCGTTTTTGAATAATAAAAATTACAACCCTTTCCCATAGTAAAATACCGTAAGACATTATAAGAAAACACTAAAATAGACTAGCCTCTCGGTATAAACTTTAGTAAACTGACGAATTTTTCTAACAGCATAAGCTGCCGAACTTAGCCGCCCTGCGAGTGATATTAAATGAGGACCCCATTGTAACCTTGAGTCTAGCGTGATCCCCAGGAAAACCGTTTTATCGACGAATTCTAGCTTCTGTTTAATAAAACGTGACAATCAGTACTTTTGACATTCGGCAAGGCAAATTTTACGCACTTTGTCTCTTTAGCATTTAAAACCAAATTATTAGCTGAGAACCAATTTTGTGCCTGTCGCAAGACGTTATTTACGTCGTCAACGTTACTCGTGTGTCATCAGATTTTTTTTTTTTTTTTTTACTATATTTAGGCCTGTGTTTGACCACAATCTCACCGTGGTCAGTGATGATGTGGCCGATGGTGGTAAGCACACAAAGCCTAGAAGGGAACTGGCTCTCAAGTGCTGCTGTCGGAAAACACCGGAAGGTGCTTGGCGACAGATTTTCAACTTGAGGGTGGTTGCCAGCCAGGCGGGTGCTACAAAGTACCCTACCACCGTGCTATGGTTTCCTCAAGATGTTTTCCTTCACCGAAAGCTCAAGCTCATTGTAGGATTCGAACCCGCGACCTTCGTCTCGGTATCCGACGTCACTACCACTGAGCTATCATCGCCTTGAGCATATAACACTATGTTTAGTTGCTTTTCAATAGATGGGGTAAATCGTTAATGTAGAAATAAGAAAGGACCCAAAATAGAACTCTGGGGTACCCCCATTTTCACGGTTAACCCCGACGAATTGACACCGTTTATTTGAACTAATTGCTGTCTATCATTTAAATCAGATTTTACTAAATTTAACGGCGATTGGCCTAGTCCGTAATGCTCAAGTTTCAAAAGTAATGTTTCATGATTAACGCTATCAGACGCTTTCGACAGGTCGCAGAAGACACCTATGGCATCTTGTGACTCTTCCCAAGCATCAAAGATGTATTTTAATAAGGTGACACCAGCGTCGGGCGTACAACGTCCTTTGGTAAAACCTTTGGTATTAAAATGAATGAGCATTTGATTTAGCATTATCTTTTCAAATATCTTGCTGACAATCGGCAGCACCGATACTGGTCTATAATTATTTGTGTCTTCACTGTCCCCCGATTTAAAAAAGTGGTATAACCTTACTATGTTTCATTAGATCCGGAAAGACTCCTTGACCTACACACAAATTAAAATTTAAAGCGCCATGTACGGCGCTATAGTCTGAATAACGGAGGAACAAACATTGATAGACATTCCCTATAGATCTTCGGTCAGTACTCTCTTGATTTGCTTAAAAGCTTTTATTACTGTTATTGGGTTTATATGTGAAAAGTTAAATTCATTCGGGCAGGCTGAAACAATAGCGTTTAAAAAACCAGAAGCAAGCGAGGGCCAAGAATTTAAGGTTTCAGTAGTTGTAATTTGGATGCTGGTAAAGAAATTTACAAATTCTTGAGCAACTATTTTGTTATCGATAATAAGTCCATGTGTAGTTTCAAGCGTGTAATCAGTATAATTTATTTTATTCCTATTCGTTTCATTGTTTATAATTTTTCAAACTGTATTGATTTTATTTTCTGCGGTTTTAACCTTATTGGCAATTAATAAAGCCTTAGCTACTTTACAAATATTTATAATTTTATTTGAGTAAGTAGCAACATACTTATTAAAAGTTCCAGTGTTAACATAAGACTTAAGGCCATACAGCTCGTAAAGTCTTTCCCTACTTTTTCTGAGTCCTTCAGTCGCCCAGCCACTGAATAAAAACTTAGGGCATACAGTTTTAGTTTTCTTCTTAAAAGTATTATTAAACTCTGCTTAACCTACTGAGAAAACTTTTTTATATAAAATATTACCATCATTCACTGTGAGGTCTTGATCACTTAACTTACTAATTAATGTGCTGTTAAATTTATTTAATTTACCGGATGTAATTGGTCTGGATTGAATCTGCACTTGTTGTATTGATATGTTGTACTCAGAGGTTACCAGTAGCCCACTATGATCCGAAGGCAGACAATTTATAATGGCTTTGTCTAAGTAGTCGCAGCAACAAAAAACATTATCAATACATGTAGCACTAGTCACAGTTGTTTGGGTTGGTTCCATAAACACATGTGACAAATTAAATGATTTGAAGAGATTTAATAATCTACTGCTATCTGAATTATTTTCTAAAATATTTATATTATTGTCACCACAGATTATGACTAGTTTATTACCAGTTGCAAGTTTTGTCAAAACATCTTCCAAATCTGACTCAAATATAGAGTGTTTTTATAATTGGGGGGGTCTGTAAAAGCAGTATAACACGCTTATTCAGCTCAACGCAGCAAAGTTCAAAACTATGTTCAACTGATAGAACTACAATATCTTTACGAGATTTTGATTTAATACCATTTTTGACCTCACAGTTTATGATGGTAATATTGTATATAAAAAAGTTTTCTCAGTAGGTTAAGCAGAGTTTAATAATACTTTTAAGAAGAAAACTAAAACTATATGCCCTAAGTTTTTATTCAGTGGCTGGGCGACTGAAGGACTCAGGAAAAGTAGGGAAAGACTTTACGAGCTGTATGGCCTTAAGCCTTATGTTAACACTGGAACTTTTAATAAGTATGTTGCTACTTACTCAAATAAAATTATAAATATTTGTCCTGTATGTTTTTTTGTGGTGTACAATAAAGTATATAATAAATAATAAATAAATAAAGTAGCTAAGGCTTTATTAATTGCCAATAAGGTTAAAACCGCAGAAAATAAAATCAATACAGTTTGAAAAATTATAAACAATGAAACGAATAGGAATAAAATAAATTATACTGATTACACGCTTGAAACTACACATGGACTTATTATCGATAGCAAAATAGTTGCTCAAGAATTTGTAAATTTCTTTACCAGCATCCCAATTACAACTACTGAAACCTTAAATTCTTGGCCCTCGCTCGCTTCTGGTTTTTTAAACGCTAACGTTTCAGCCTGCCCGAATGAATTTAACTTTTCACATATAAACCCAATAACAGTAATAAAAGCTTTTAAGCAAATCAAGATCAAACTGACCGAAGATCTATAGGGAATGTCCATCAATGTTTGTTCCTCCATTATTCAGACTATAGCGCCGTACATGGCGCTTTAAATTTTAATTTGTGTGTAGGTCAAGGAGTCTTTCCGGATCTAATGAAACATAGTAAGGTTATACCACTTTTTTAAATCGGGGGACAGTGAAGACACAAGTAATTATAGACCAGTATCGGTGCTGCCGATTGTCAGCAAGATATTTGAAAAGATAATGCTAAATCAAACGCTCATTCATTTTAATACCAAAGGTTTTACCAAAGGACGTTGTACGCCCGACGCTGGTGTCACCTTATTAAAATACATCTTTGATGCCTGGGAAGAGACACAAGATGCCATAGGTGTCTTCTGTGACCTGTCGAAAGCGTCTGATAGCGTTAATCATGAAACATTACTTTTGAAACTTGAGCATTACGGACTAGGCCAATCGCCGTTAAGTTTAGTAAAATCTGATTTAAATGATAGACAGCAATTAGTTCAAATAAACGGTGTCAATTCGTCGGGGTTAACCGTGAAAATGGGGGTACCCCAGAGTTCTATTTTGGGTCCTTTCTTATTTCTACATTAACGATTTACCCCATCTATTGAAAAGCAATCTAAACATAGTGTTATTTGCTGATGACACACGAGTAACGTTGACGACGTAAATAACGTCTTGCGACAGGCACAAAATTGGTTCTCAGCAATTTGGTTTTAAATGCTAAAGAGACAAAGTGCGTAAAATTTGCCTTGCCGAATGTAAAAAGTACTGATTGTCACGTTTTATTAAACAGAAGCTTAGAATTCGTCGATAAAACGGTTTTCCTGGGGATCACGCTAGACTCAAGGTTACAATGGGGTCCTCATTTAATATCACTCCCAGGGCGGCTAAGTTCGGCAGCTTATGCTGTTAGAAAAATTCGTCAGTTTATTGATGTTTATACCGCGAGGCTAGTCTATTTTAGTGTTTTCTTATAATGTCTTACGGTGTTTTACTATGGGAAAGGGTTGCAATTTTTATTATTCAAAAACGAGCCATCAGAGCGATATACAATCTTCGCCGGCGCGATTCTCTAAAGGAACTGTTTAAGGACATTATTAACATCATGACTGTACCTTGTCAATATATTTATGAAAACATCATGTACGTTAGAAAGAATTTACATCTTTTTAGTAAAAACGGTGACAGACATAATTATGTTACTAGAAAAAGGGACCAATTCATTCAACCAGGATTCAGGCTGGCTAAAGTAGCATCATTTTTTTTGGGATACTGTATAAAATGTTGCAATAAAATACCTCCCCACATTCTAGAACTGAATGAAACGAAATTTAAAACTTGTATAAAACGCAAACTATGCAGGCAAGCATATTAAAAGTTGGGCGATTACATCGCTGATAAAAATGCTTGGTTCAATGCTGGTCCTGCTCCGCAGCCACTTGGGCATAAGAACAAGTGATAGGCAGAAAAGTTTTGCAGTATTGTTGGACCTATTGAAGACTGTATGAATATATTTGTATTGTATAAACTCAATTCCTTTTAGTATTATATAACTACACAGCACATGTATGAGTACTACGCCCCGACTGTAAATCTACCATTCACTATACCTATATGTCGTTCGTTGACTTCTGTGTGCCCTGGCAGTTGAGTGTGTCATGCTCTCTCTCTATAATGGTGGTTTCCCGTGAACATATCGTCATATCTTAGCTGCCTCTGCCTGTTATTGTATTTTTTTAATAGTTTGTAACTCTAGACGCTTTTACGTGCACCTCTTTTTACTTCGTTCTCACATATATGTATTTTTTCAACAATAATGATGTAAACTTTTTGATTTTTATTTTTTTATTTAGCTTTTTGACACATAAAAACGTTAAAAATTCAAAGCATGATGTATGTAGTTCCGATTTATTATTATGTTGTACTAGCTGTGCCCGCGGATTCGCTCCCGTCATCTGCCTACCCTACTTACCTACCTACCTAACCAACTTACCTATCTGCACAGAATATTATATACTCTAGGGAGAAGAATATCGACTTCATACAAAAAAAGTAAAGACAGTTTTGCTGCGCGCCATCTAGTAGCACTCTAGAACACCACACTGAAACGAAACCAAAACTTAATAAAAACACCTATACATAGCTGGGACTCGAAACCGGCACCCTGGGCGTATTAGGCCACCGCGTTTATCATTAAGCTATACAAAAGGGCAGTAGCGGCGGCAAAGAACAACGGCGAAATCTTAGCTGACTTAAATTTGAGCGTCTGAAAGTGACTTACATAAAAAATAAATTTTATTAATTGTCTTCGTTTTTTAAAGTATAATTAATTGGGCTGGTTCAAAACGGAAAAAAAGAAATTATAATAAATAAAATATTAATTGACTTATTAGTTAATTTCTTTAGCTTAGTGTTGCCATTATATATTTTATCTGATAAGTGACAAGTAGTAACTATATTAGGTAATAATATAATATCATTATTGTATTTATTGCAGTAAATGAGTTAACAATACAGTTTATGTCTAAGTATAGATGTTCCTTGCAGGTAGGTAAGAATATTGTAGTGTAGTAGAATAAATGAATTTCTTTCAAATAAAGATTGGCAAAGACTAGTATCCAAGTCTAAAAAAAATATAGCTTGGTTGTTGACGACGACCTTTTGATACACGTCAAAGTCGCTTAGTTTAAATAAATATACTCTTTCCAAAGAGTATACTACATATATTTCATGCTGAAATAACTAGGTAAGGGAAATACTAATTCGATATTGCCCTTTTACTGCCACGAAATTGAATAATATTACCTATTAAACGCAATATTAAAAGTTCCCCAGACATAACCTTAAACAGTTTATGACTGAATATCTATTATTCTCGACATTTTCGAACAAAAATTCTTGCACAAACTAATTCAGAACTTTACCCTGAATTAAACCAGATATTTTTCATTTAATGACGTAGGAATTTAATCTCAGCTAAAACAATGTATGGGCACCTGCCATTGTTCTTTACGAACCACATTGCACACACAACGTCATCATTGACCTTAGTAGTATGATTCGATACTTCAAACCTCATAAAACAATTTATTTTTGTTTCGTGCATTAGGTCCCGAATTTTTTTTTTACCCGACTGCCAAAGGTAGGTAATGTGTTTATCAGTCTATGTATGTATGTATGTTTGTTCCTATGTGGCGATCTAGAGACCAAACGCATCGGCTGATTCTTGCGTCAATCGATTCATCTTAACCTTGCGAGTGTCATTATTGGCTCCATTAATATAAAAAATAGAAAGATGGCGGATTTTGGGCGTCATATTATGGAAACCCAATATTTTATTCTTTCAAACCCATCGTGTAAGGGTATCAAAATAAAAGGTTTTAAGAGGTGATTTAAATGTACATAATACGAAAAAAAAATGTTACCTAAAAAGTTATAATAAAAAAAGTTATTCAAAAAATCTAAAACCCGACTGCTTAAAAAGCGAACTAAAAATAACTAAACAAGAAGAAAATCGTGCTGTGCAGTCGGAGGATACATCTATGTAACCTCCGACTACACGGGACTCATCTATGTAAGAAATCCTATCCCGTAAGCATAACTTCAAACACTTTTCATCAATTGATTAAATGAAGATATTTTGACGCCTTACTTAAACATAACCGGACCTTATGGTCTATACCGGTTTATACCGGTACCGGTACGGTTTATACCGATTTGCCCAATGGAACGGAAACAAAAGAATATTTTAACGAACTCTTTAATCAATTATAGTTACATCATTAAAATAATGGTGTTCATGTTACATTATTTAATATTGTTATTATTTTCTTAATGTAAACTCAGCTGTGTAAGGTCTGGGCGTTGACAGTATACCAATCAATGGAATATCCGACGGCACAGTACCATTGCTGACGTGGATTCTATACTTCTGAAGAATACCCACGAAAGTGATGAATATAAACGACTTCGCTAAAGAGTCTCCCGGGCAGCGTCTGCGACCTGAAAATGATATTAAATATTATATATAAGTAGTCAGTTCTATAATATTTCTATTACAGCAAAAAAATATGCCGGCTTCGTTCGATACTTCACTTTAAGGTAGACTTCCGAGCAAAAAAGCTATGCCGTCACTGGCATGGCGACAGAGCGATAGTATTACCACAGATAATATAATACTAGCATACAGATGACTCATACCATACAAAGGAACCGTGCCGACGTAATTAGCGTTTTTCGTGTGATTAAGATGAATATTTTTATAAGTACTTCGATCGAGTTCGGTTCCGTTCCACGGCTATAGATGGTGTTAGCAGCGACTTGCAAATAAAAGGGTTTTCTCGATTCGTGACTATTTTTTCTTTAAATACAGTGACGATTTGTTTTAAAGTATTTTTGCAAGTTTTTATAGTTTCATTGTACCAAAATATGTTACAATGTGGCATGCTTCAGAAGTTTAAAATTGCGCCATCTATTGGAATCAATTTTAAATGATCCGTTCAAATAATCTTTGAAATGTGAAATGAAGAGCCCAATATTCCATAAGTTTGTGCTTAGGAGAGTTGATTAAAAAAGAACATAAAATTTTTGTGATGCATAATTTTACACATAATTCAATAACGAATCAATACATATCGCGCCATCTAGTGACATTTATTTGAACCAAATTGTCTTTGTTAGCGCTGGGACCCCGTAGTATTACGCAGGCCGTCGCGTCCGTGGCAACAGAATAAATAATAGTACACGCGCTCGTATGGCGCTCCATACATTTCCATAGTGCACAATACTATCGCTCAATCGCTGCAATAGTGTCGCCAAAGTTGCTTCGCTTGAAAATGATCCTTAAAACTTAAGGATAAATAAGTGTTATATTTTAATAATTTCATAATTTGCTAGCAAAATTACAGTAGGTTCGTGCCTTGCAAGTGAATATTTAAAGCAGGCATGCCTTGACGACAAAATTTTAGAAATAGAATCGCAATAGGCAACTGGCACAGCACACGCAGCGCCAAAGCTAGCTATAAAATTCCTGTATACTTCAACCGATCCCGCATTGTATAGGAGTTCCGCACAACGCGAAACAGGAGGAAAACAGTGCCATTAGCAATCAATTGATGAAAAAAATATATCAATATTTACGAGAATTGTTGAAATTCGCAAATTCGCAGAGTAAAAGTCGCTTTGTTTGCAGAGGTTTACTTGGCAAACTTAGCTTTATTGGGTAAGGTGAGGTGTTCAAACCAATATTAACCCAGTTTAAATATTCGCAAAACTATTAGGTGTCATAAGGCACGAAACTCTTTGTTTATATCTAAAATCAAATCGGTAACCTCTGACTAGAGGAATTAGACAACATTCGACTAAGGGTCAGTTCACACCCAGACAAAAAGAGTCGAATAAAAAACACCGACTTCCAAAACGAAATTATTTTTTCACTTTGTAGTGCTTTGCTTTGGAAGTCTGTTTATTTTTTATTCCTGTACCATCTAACTGACAGGAGGAGATAGAAATTGTATCGAACGCTTTGGCAAAGTCTATGAAAACTCCAATGGCGTGTTACCATTATTTTCTTTATTTTTGAAATGCAAAATAAATGAATATATGGCAATGAGAGAATTCTCAATTTTTTTTGGAGCTCCAATTTGGATCAATACATAAATACTAACATATGAACAAACAAGCAAACAATTTTACCAAATAAATATACATAATTAGTGTATATGTTAGGTTGTCATCAGAAAACCTAAAAAATGGGATGCAATAATTTGATGGCAATCTAACATCTAAACTAAGGAATAGGACCAAATATTTTTTTTTAATCTTTTAGCTTACCTAATCCGAAAGGATACATGTGGTCTGAAGTTTTTAACTTTCCACTTTCATCAATAAATCTTTCCGGCTTAAATACATGCGGTTCGTCCCACAATTCTGGATCAAAGTATATGTCACCCAAAGACATAAGTACTGTAGTACCTTTAGGTATTATATACCCGTCAATCGAAGTATCGCTTTGCAGTAACCTTGGTCCCGCCATGGGAACTATAGGGTAATATCTATGCACTTCTTGTATAAATGCGGACGTGTATATAAGGCTGAAAATGAAAATCGTTCGTAAAGATAAGGAAAAACTTGCGCGGTTGCTTGATTGACTTGCTTGATATTCACGCCGGCTATATTGTGTCTCCTAAGGGCCAAGGCATTTTAATTCATAATCGAAGCGAAAACCTAAAATCACTTCGTCAGCATAATTGCACACAATTCTATCCAAAATACGGAGGTCAAATGCGCTCGTCACTACATCTCGTAAGAACTGTGTGCATAACGTTGTGAAGGTAGAGTCAACAATATGTACATTTTTAGAGTATCGCTTCGACTTAATTTGTTGGTGTTCAAACCAACCACGCGCGCAGACGATTCCACGGTTCGCACGATTTTTTCCTCAATTTCAACAGGTCATAATTTTGAACTTAAATTATAGAGCGCAAGTGTGACCAAACACAGGTACAGGCACAACCACAAACCCTTTTTCTTAGTTTTTAAAGTCCAATGAAACAGTAGGAGCTACGGCTGGCTGTCCGTGACCTCGAGGCATGGACGTATAATACCGTTTACTTTCTAAATTTATCTAAACTACTAAGTCGTAATGTATGAGCTAAAAGGAAACTGTCTAAAATATAGTGTGAGAATAGTTGTATATAAACTTGCCGGTCACTATCATTCCAGCAAGGTGTTCCGTCTCCAATAACAGAATCTATTTCCTCAAATATTTTCTGTTGTATTTCTTGACTTTTTAATGCCTTTAGAAAAGCAAAGCCGAGTAAGCTGCTACTTGTTTGAGAACCCGCAATTAGAAAATCCAAACATACTATTTTCAACTGCTCCTCTGAAAATAACAATAGGTAAATATTATAACAATTAGCGTCTATTTAAAACATTTCAGTACTCAGTAAGTGGCTGCCATGTTTCTTTTCCACCAATACATATTCCAGTATATGGGCGTACCCAGCAATGGCTTAGGGTTGGGGTAAAATTAAGGAAACTTAATAAGTATGTAGGATTTCACGCTTGGCCGCAAAACCAAATAAAGTCCTACGCCCCGGTACAGTAAAAGTTTATGAGAATGTAAATGAAAAAGCGACCCAAACAAACTCTAAAATTATAGGTGCCCGTTTCGAAAATTTTAGATTTGAGGGTTTTTATTGACCTTATGCAGGAAAAACGTGTTTTTTTTTTACTCGTCTCTGGTATATTTCTACTACCTACCTCTGTTTTTAAACAGTTACATACATAAATACATATACATAAATATGTATCAATTACTTTGTTGACCTAAGAATAAATGATCTCTGTTGTCCTAAGATCGACATCCATAATCGGAAACAAGTCAAGGCAGCTAAGTATTATTGTCAATATTGAAATAATATTATACATCCTACATAATTACTACCCCTGAACAAATTTTCATAGCATTTTATTTATATGTTAGAATGCAAGAATGGCGTTTGGACATATACTATCTTTTTATATTTATTTATTCAATATACTTCTCCTTGCTGTTGGATGTGATGTAATTTTGATCCTTATTCTTTGCAACTTTTGTGTTTTTTTGAACCCTGAATCCGGTAAAGTAAAGTAATAACAGAAACTTGCAAGGATAAAATACGACGAAGAAAACATAAAGAGCAGACTAGACATTGCACTCTGGGAAAGAAGAACAACAAATAGGACGCTCTACGGAGAACAGACGAGTTGTGTTTCAACGAAGAGACCAACAGCCTTATTGGGTATGTGAATTCGGCAAGGCAAAGGGTATGACCCCATGAAAGAGAATGACAAATTCTCTTTAATTAATCAGGTGTTGCCAAGAATTATTGGACGCTTTCACTGGTGATGATTATCTTATCAAAAGAGTCCATGCAATAATTTTTGGCAATACCTAATTATCTTTGCCTTGCCGAATTCACTTACACATTTAAGCTGCAGATGTATGAGTTCAACGAAACGAATCTCGACACTATGTATTACACAGTGTTGAAATTTGTTACTAACAATAAATGTATTGAGTGACAAATTCGATCAGACTTGAGTCAGTTACCTATCAAATCGTGCGCAAATATGTGGGCTTACCTGTAAAAGTTGGGTTTTTATTCGCATAAATCTCTTCCAAGAACAAATAAATAAAATCTTTTTCTGTCACTTCCTTATTTTTATGCTTTTCAATAGCTTCCTGAAATAAATTGTTCTCTTTAAATACTTATTACAACAAAGTGTTTTAATTTGTTTAACGAGTCAGGATAAATATACTAGAACTAAATACTTTAGACTTTAACTAGCATTACCTAGAAAGTAACGGACACGACATAACGAAACTAGAAACAAATAAAAAAAATCTAAGCTAAAACAGAAAGAATGATACCTACGGGTACGGATGCAAAAGCGGAAGTGTAAATATTATGTTTGAATAAATCGGTAGGTATTAAAATATAGTAAAATAGTTTTGCCGTTTTAGTACCCAGCAATCTGCTTCGGTGTTCTTCATAATCTTAAATAAAAAAAGTTGTGAGAGCAGAAGTAGAAACGGATGGAACAAAGCATGTGGAACTACCGCAGTAGCCGAAGCAGAAGCAGAGGTCTGGTACCTCATTATTACAGGGTGTAATGGAAAGGTCCTATCATATTTTAAAAACAGCTTCTACTCTTGTAAACGAAAATTTTCTCCAAGAAAGTCATAGTCAGTTCTCAAAAATAAATTGTATCTCCCATACAAATTTTAATCAGCTGACGACAACATTCAAAATTTAATCTAATCTAATATAATTTAATCTAATTTAATCTTTACTCATCGAATAATGCCACTGTTTACCCCATTATTTCAAAATTGGAGCACTATTGAAATTAGTTTCCAAAACTCAAGTAGCCCTTTCAGAAAATATAAACCACATCTATGTTGGTTACTTGGATCGTTTTGTCGCGTCCTAAAAATAAAAAGAAAATACTTACCTCTATAACTTTAGATATTTCTCTATTCAGATTGTTTATCAGCGTATATCCACTCAATTTAGGTATAATAAATCTGCACCAGGGCATTTGGTTTAACATGCCCCCAGCAACCGAAAAAGCCTTTCCTCGTTGTCTAAAAAGATCCAATAAATGTTTCAGTTGGTCTTCATTAATACGTTCGCCTAAAAATAATAGAAAAGTTATTAAGTGCCATGCAAGCGAATGTGTTCAGAGCCAAAGGCGTCAAAAATAGTTCGAAAATAGTTGCATATTTTTGTTATTTTAGCAAAGTCTTTTGCATTGTTGTTAGTCTTGTACATCATCATTTGTGTAAGGAAGATTCAAATGTTTAAAAAAAAGTTAATGCAGAAATTCAAAAACCGGCAGCTTAAGAGGTGAACTAAAAAGACGTAAACAAGAAGAAAATCATGCTGTGCAGTCGGAGGATACATATTCGCGAGCTGGCTTACCAAAGCCAGATGACGACATCTCTCTGAAGCCCCGAATGATTTAAAGAGGAGTTTCTTAAGAGCGACCACTTGGTCTTAAAACACTATTATAAAATGCCGTTATTGGGCACTTTAAGTACAAATATCTCACATCCCCAATGCTTGACATAATGTTGCTTAGACAAAAAATAACAGTTGCACATAAATAAATAAAAAAACAAAAATCTGACTGCTTTAAGAAGCGAATTAAAAACAAAAAAATACATGCTGTGCACAATCGGCAGATACATTTATAGTTTCGGTCAGCCAGCTTGCGAATATGTATACTCCCAGCTTCCGAATATGTATTGGAGGATACATTTTCGCAAGCGGTCGATACATATACGCTCTAGTAGGTCTATCACCACTATGTCAGCAACAATAGTCCTGTCCGTGATGGTAGACAGATCACAATACAACGTGATATTGCCATTTTCTAGAACTGGGTCGGGCACATATCTTTGGTTCGGTACTTCCGATGCCATAAGATTGTATTTAAGAGCAATAGCATTATTAACTTCATCTTCTTCTGACGCAGTCATAAATAAAATAAAACACACAACTGTTGAATTGACAAGACGAAACCGATAGATTGCGTGAATTTGTTCGTCACATAATCGCCCCGCAGATTTTAAAATTAACAATGGCTTTGGAACCCTGCCGTGTTTGCAAAATTCACTAGCAAACATTCAAATATACAAACATTCGCATTTATAATATTAGAAGAATTACAATAAAATATTCAAACATCTGAAATACCACCTCCAGCACACTAATTGCTTTACACACTTTCTATCACAAGCTAAAGCAAAGTCCGAAAGAAATTACTAATACATTGCTACAAATGTTTAAAAAATTCGCCTGCTTGTCGCCGCTATGAACATTCAAATTGAATTACTGACCCCGAGACTCACTTTTGCTATTTACTTTATGTAACTACACTTACCAGCTACATACTTCCATAGAACATTAATCACCGATTCACTCAGTAAATTAACTAAATTTATAGGTTTGCTTTTATTTTCTTCTATACAGTTCAGTAATCGAGACAATTCATTTTGTATTTCTGTTTCCATCACAGTTTTTCCGTAGCCGACATGTTTTAAGTTTTTCACTGCAAACTGTCTATGTATCTTCCATATTTCACCGTTGGCAAAAGTTAAACCTAGAATATTAAAATGTAATATAAACATCTCTTTTAAGAATTTATTTGATTTGTCAATTGATTTTTTGTCGTCTGTCTTACCCATGTTTTTTTTTCCAAGACATCTTAATCTTGCAAAGAAGTTAGCTGGTCGAGCATCAAATTCTTTGTCATTAAATACTTGACGAACATTCTTCTCACCAAACACAACTACTAACAGTTCTGTGCTCATTTTCATTCCTATAATATTTGTGGAATATTGTTTGGATAATTCTATACATGCTCTCCATTCTGATCCATATTTTTTTGCCATTTTTTGTAATATTCCGCTACTTCCGATGAATGGATACCATACTGGGCCTGAAATAATAATTAAACAATAATTAATAATCACATCACATCATCAGCCTATTAATGTTCCCACTGCTGGGACACGGGCCACCTCTCTGTGAGAGGGAATGGGCCATAATCCACTACGCGGGTAACAATCCCAGTGCGGGTTGCTGGATGTCACATGTCTTCGAATTGTTGGTTCTAGAACATGCCTGTTTCTTCACGATGTTTTTCTTCACCGTTTTGAGAGCAGTGGTGATGAAATAATTTACACAAAGCAAAGCGCCTGTCTGGGCTCGAACCCACGACCTACAACTTGTAAGTCGCAGCCGATACCACAGGGCCACTGCTATATAATGAAATATGTATTGTTAATTAATAACAATTAACAATATTTCATTAGTTGTTGTCGGTCGTATTTTTACATTATCCCGGGTTTATAGTTTCAAGCTACAACAATTTATGTAGGTACTCACAATATCGGTTAGCATTTAGTGGTGCACTTTTTTTATTCAATTGATTTCCTACCTAAATTATGTCCTTTGTGTTAAATTGTATTATATCATAAACAGGCAATCTTTGCAATGTATTTTATACTACCTATCTAACCCTGCAGCTTTGCACGGATTCAGTTCCGACATGTTTAAATATCGAGAATGATTAATTTATATATATTTATTGTAAGGTTTGTGCATCACAAAATAATTTGCAAAATAACGGGCCGTTAATTTTTCTCTATCTTAAATGAATATTACAAGATAGAGTTTTAATTAATTTGATGATGAGTGACGAAATAGCCTGTGCGACGAATTGTCATCACAACCATAATTTCGAATGTTATTATGTTATTTGAAGTATCCTCGCATGAAAGCGTCACACGTTCAAAACATAGAATTTTATTATTTAGATTTATATTATTATTTGATTATTGTAAAATTGCTTTTTTGAAGGCATCCCATTTGGTAAGAAGCTGTGATGAATCACACCGGCCCTAGACCACTAAACAGTGACCATCAGTTTTCTAGAGGTAAGTTTTCGTTTAGGGCATTGTTTATCTGGGATAAAGCCTGTCTTCGTCTTTGGCAGCTTGAACCTCTTGCTTAACTCAGGAGAGTCTTCTTCGTTACACTCAGGGTTCAATATGCTGCCCGTGACGTAACACTGCTTTATCCCCTTGATGGCTCGAGTTATGCGGTGCACTATTGGGAGCTAGGTTGTATGATAAAATACTTAAACTACTTCGACACAACCTATCTGGGGGGTTCGTGTTTCACGCTCTCATTCTCATTTCAAAAATCATCAAAAACATTGTAAACGCTTTATTGTAAAGTAATAAATCCCAGTACATCTTCAAAAGTCGCCTGATTTACCCGTGTTAATCCCAGACACACAAGAAGATTAGGAATCTTAGACAATTTGAAGCCTACCCACACTGAACACGCAAACATTTAAAACATACTTTAAATAATAAAACACAACTAAAATTGACTAGGTATGCTCGGTGGTGGTTAGGAAGTGTTCTAACCTGTCTTCTGTAACCCAAAACATTTAGCTAAAATTATTTACGCGCTGCCACCGACGATGGAATTGGAAATGTTTTGGCCCGATCAGACCTAAATAACTGTCGTGCCAACGAGACGACGAAGAAGAAGAACAACTAAGATAACAGTTTTAGCGCCTTATTTGCACATTTAAGATTATTCCGTCTCGACAAAATATCTTAATTTCTCTTTTATGTATAAAAAGTGGTTATTAATTGGGACAATAACTGTAACCGTAGCTTCGCTTTTGTTAGTTGTGTTCTATATTATAAGCTAACATTAAATTATATTCGTTAGGAAATTAAATATTTGCTTGAATAAGTGTTTAGGGTTCCGTATCTGAAGGGTCCAAACGGAACCCTATTGCTGTCACTCACGTGTCCGTCTGTCTGTCCGTCGTCCACAAAATTTGGTTCCAAAGTATTTTTTACTTCCTATTTACCTATAAACTTGAAATTTGGAAAATATTTATTAAAAGTACACTTTACTAACCAATACCAACATAGGCTACATTTGGTACAGAACCCTAATTGTGCGAAGTTCGACATGCACTTGGCAGTTCTTTCTTTTAGTCTTCTTGAATATTTTACTTGGAATAGCTTTCGACTTATTGGCACGTCGAGCCAATAGAGATTCGATGGATAGGACTATCGTTGCAATGACCATTCGGCGAAACGGACGCTCGATCTAATGGCTATTCAAAATTGTGTTACATCGATGTTATGGAATTTCGGCGATTCGGACGTTCGATCTGATGACTTCGGGGAATAAGCCATCGCGGACATGACATTCGGAAACAAGCAGTAAACCCGGTCTCGCTCACGGACAAGTGGTGTCGCGCTGCGCGCTCGCTGTCCCCGAACATTTTGTCATTTAACAATTAAATAACCATTTTTTGATTGACTTTCTCATTAAAACGATATTTTTGGCCTCTAGTTGTATATTGTTCGTTGATAGCCAATCTTTGTTTATTAACACGTTTTTATTAGTTTGGTATGTATGTATCTATGAATCTATGTAACGGAATCTTTGAACGTGATTTTCACCCCCTTCAAAACGTCGGATTGATTTGAAACTTTACCCACTTATCAAGGACCGATGACAATGCAATATTTTAAATAGTTTGTCCCATTATCCCTACCAGGATCTTCAGGATTAGCATTTTTTTAGTTCAATTTACCATTAAAGCGTGTTTTTTTTTAAGTTTTTGAACTACAATTTATTTTTATACTAATAATATATTAAGAGATGTATAATTTAATTTTTTGGTGTACAATAAAGTATATTCTATTCTATATTATCATATCGTTTTTGCGTTGGAGGAATCAACAACAGATTTTTGTCAGTTTACAGGACAAAAACTTTCTGTAATGATTTTTGAGACTCATACCGGCTTTGAGCCCCTGGGAACTCGCTCCATTGAGCTTAGTAGTTTGTACTGAAACCGTTTTTACCAATAATATTACAACAAATCTTGAAGTCTTTACAAAAAGTGAGTAAGACAGTGAATAGCAACGAGACTACGTCATTGAAAATCACAATGGTACATAAAGGTACTGTTACAAACACTTCACAAGTACAAGACCTACTAAGGTTCCTTCCATGAACTATTGCGTATTATTGTGAATCACATTTGATGTTAGTTTTATATTAATAATTAGTTTGTATTTTTATCCGACTTCAAAAAAAGGAGCAGGTTCTCAATTCGTCTGAATTTTGCATCTTCAATTTAAAACTGAGTTTGAAAATACATTTATGTTTACAAGAATATATAGTTTATGAGAAAAAAGGTCGTCAACACACGGACAGACAGACAACGAAGTGATCCTATAGGGAACCCCAAAATGCATTAAAAGTTTAACAAACCCAAATATTACAAAATTTTAATGGGATTAATTTAAATTTCGTAATCTTTGAGTTTGTTAAACTTTTGCCAACGGCAAAGTTAATTTTGTCCCTCAATCCAGTTTAAAGATAAACTGTATTGAGGGACAAAAACTCTGCCAAATTCATTTAAGCAAACTTCGATGCTTTGATAGTTTATGAACTTCAGTATCAGTCAGACTTATCTGTGATGGAAAACTTAAAAAATCTCGGTCAGAAATATTGTACCTATTTTATTATTACCTTATTACAGGTATCTTCGAGCAAAATGGTGTTTTACGTTAAAACCTAAACAATACAAATAAAATAATCAAAGTAAAATAAACTGCAACATATTCTTCAACACATATTTGAAAATAATATTTTTTCTTATCATATAAATCACAACATTTATTACATTTCTTTATCAAAGTAACCGGTTATATCCATTAGTAACTGGACTGGAGTTATAAATGGATATAACCCGTTATTATAAATATTTGAATAAACCTCCATCAACTAGATCTACTTCTGATTTACCGCTTCGCAAAATTCTAAATTAACGGGGGATTGGTTTTCACCCACATTTTAATCATAAGTTAGTGTGGCATACATTCAGTCAACACAGTTTCGGGAATGGATGATTTCTTTATGGTTCCAAATTCATTTATTTTTTGGTCTTATTAGATTAGCACAACCGTATTCCATTTTGGCGCGGAGTTTAAGTTACATCTTTTATTTAGATTAAATACAGTGCTGTTTTTAGTTATATCATGTCTAGTGCGTATTGCGAATTTTATAATGGACAAAAACTTCGAACAATGAGTTTGTAATTTATGGAATTTCGTGTTCGGAGTCACTGAAAACGTAATAGAAGGCTTACGGTGAATCGACTTAATAAAAAACACGTGCTTATGAGTGGTACAAATCGTTCAAAAACGGTCGAGATGTGATGGAAGATTTGCCTTGCTTTGGACTTTTTACATCGTTTCTTTACATCGCAAAAGTGAAGGAAATAGTGACTGAAAATACTCATTCAAGTTTGAGAGAGATAGCCACCGAACTTTCTGTGTCTCACGAATCGGTCCATACCATTTTAAAAAATCACTTGGCTTTGAAACATGTTTCCACTCGGCCAGTCCCAAAATACCTGAATTTTCTCCAAAAACTCAATCGCTTAAGAAAAACGCATTGTTACTAGTGATGAGACGTGGGTTTACGAGTTTGACATGCAAACTAGTCAACAATCTTCGGAGTGGCGCCTTCCAACTAAACTGAAACCGAAAAAAACCACGCCAAAGTCGATCAAAAGTCAAAGTCATGTTGACAGTTTTCTTTGACTATCGCGGTGTTGTGCACTCGGAATTCTTGCCGGAAAGTCAAATGGTAAGTAAATAAAGAATATTATTTGAGCGTTATGCGGCGTTTAAGAGAGAAAATTAGACGAAAAAGGCCAGATTTGTGGCAAGTAAGTTCTTGGATTTGTGGCAAGTAAATTCTTGGATTTTGCACCACGATAATGCGCCTTCGCACAAGGCTAACATTGTGAACGAATTTTCGACCAAAAACTCAACAAATACCATCGAGCAACCACCTTAATCACCAGATATGGCTCCAGCCGCCTTTTTTCTTTTTCTTAAACTCAAATTACCACTTCGTGGCACCCGTTTTCATTCGGTAGTAGACATAAAGGAGAATTCACGGCGAGATCTGAACTCGATTCGGGAAAAAGCGTTTAAAAAATGTTTTGGTGATTGGATTATTCGTTGGAGTAAGTGTATCGTTTCTGAAGGAGCATACTTTGAAGGTGATAAAATAAATTAGGATGAATAACCAACATTTTGTGTATTATTGATTTTTCCCCGGTACTTTTATGACTGAGTAGTATATACTTTTTTATTATTATTGTTGATTGTCTTGCTTTTGACCCCTACACTATCACTATAACTATCTCACCTGATGGTGACCGATGATGTGGTCGACGGTGAAGCACACTTGCCTAGAAGTAACCTATTCACACTTAGCTTAAAGGTACATAACCATAAAAGCACCCAGGTACATAATAACATAAAAATATGATTTATAGTGCGCATTTGGTGTCCTTTCATGCTCACTTGTCCTACATAATAAATGTAAATTAAAATTTTTACATATCCAGTTTCTGCTCCTATTGTACCAAAAATTTCCATATTTTATTAATGTCCATACTTCCATACTATAATATAGGTACTATCTATACTAATGTTATAAAGAGGAAAGATTTTTTTGTTAGTTTGTTTGTACCGAATAGGCTCCGAAACTACTGGACCGATTTAAAAAAACATTTCACCTATAGAAAGCTACATTATTCCTGAATGACTTAGGCTATTTTTTTATCCCAAAAACGGGTCCTGTAGGGTGGCCCACGGGAGCGAAGCTGCGGGGAACAGCTAGTATAAAATAAACTAGCTTTGCCCGCGGTTTCGCTCGCTTTTATATAAATGTTGTGAATCAACTCTGATTGTTGATATGCAGGAAGCATTAACGTCAAAAAGTTAATTCAAAAAACCCATCTGCTTAAGAAGCGAACTAAAAAGACGTAAACAAGAAGAAAAGTATGCTGTACAGTCGGAGGATACATATTCGCGAGCTGAGTGACCAAAACCAGATGTATCCTTCGACTGTGCAGCATGTTTTTCTTCTTGTTTACGTCTTTTTAGTTGGCTTCTTAAGCAGTTGGGATTTTTGTTTTTTTTAATTAACTTTTTTATTTATAACATTTTGTCATTTTCTTTTTTCGTATTAGGTACATTTTAACATATAAGTGTAATATTTTTGAAATCATCTATTAAAAATCTTTATTTTGATACCCCACACGAGGGCTACAAAAGAAAAACAATATTGGGCCCCTACAATATGACGCCCAAAAGCCGCCATTTTTCTATTTTCCAATTTTAATGTAGCCAGTGACACTCGCAAGGTTAAGACGAATCGATTGAAAAAGAATCTTCAAAATCGGCCTAAGCGTTTGGTCTCTAGAACGCCACATAGGAACAAACAAACAAACATAAATACATACATACAAACGTAGACTTATTATATAGACTTATTATATAACACATTACGCTCCTTCGGCAGTCGGCTAAAAACGATTAACTTATTTAATTCAAGATGTTGGTCAACACAGATTTAGTTGCTAAATAATTACAAGAGGAAACAAATAAACTGCCGCGTATTGAAAAGCCCACTCTATCTTAAATTTTATCTATAGTTAATTGACATGCCATTAACTTCGCTTGTCCTTGGCCGTGACTATCATGGCTAAAAATAGAGCATAATTTTAGGACGCTGCTATATACTATGTTGTATATCCTTTCATTTGGCGCTATTACATACAAATTCTGGGCACTGGAGATAGTGAACATGACATAGCTGGCCTTGGGAAAAGCATGGCTTTTCCAAATGCACACCTGCTGCCTGTAATGTTTGCTGTTGCGCTTTTTTTAATAGTGTAGTAGTAGCAAAACTCAGTTTGATTGGAAACTGGAGACTTTTGAATTGGGGTACATCAATATTTTCCATAAGTATAACATATATAACTAATTGCCCCATATAAACTATGTTACTCCCTTATAGTCCACTTTTAGAAGTAGTTTGATAAAAAATATAGATACTTATGCACACTTTTATTTTATCGTCTTTCATGCTCAATATTGCGCAATAATATTGTAGGTGTGTGGGCCGTCTTACTTGAGAGATTATTGGTTCACCATACAAAGATCCAACCTCTTTTCCATCCCCTTTCCGGGATAAAAACTATCCTATGTCATTTTCAGGATCTCAAACTATCTCTATCACACTATAATATTATAAAAGCGAAAGTTTGTGTGTGTACGTGTTTGTATGTTTGTTACTTCTTCACGGTCAAACGGCTGGACGGATCTGGATGAAATTTGGCATAGAGATAGATTATAATCTGGAATATCACATAGGACACTTTTTATCCCAGGCATTTGTTTCCCTGGGATAATTTTTGACATTCACGCGGGCGAAGCCGCTGCCAGAAGCTAGTACTAATATAAATTTCATCTAAATCGGTAAGAAGGTAACAAACAAACGTATTTAGTACCTAAGTATGGATGGATGTATATAATTTTTTTACTTTCTCTACAAATTATTGCTGTAACCAACTGCTTCATGTGTTTTTGCGAAGAACTAAAGATTTTCGAGTTATTTTTTTTTCGAATTATCATATTTATGAGGATTTGTATTTAATCGAGCCCCAAATAAATTAAATTTTGAGCTTGAAAAAAAACAAAAAGACGAAAAAGACAAAAAAAATACAAAATAGGTAAACGCATTCAAAACAAAAAGGCAGCTATAATAAGATTTAAAAAATTCGCTTTTTAAGCAGTCGGATCGTTTGATTATTTGAATTAACTTTTTTTACACTTGGGGGTGCTTGAGGAGTTTCCCCGAGCGGCGTTAAAAATATTGCACTTATGGCTATGCTAAAACCCTAGCTATGATAACTAGCATCCGATAACGCAGCGTCAGTTAGACTGACTAATCCTTTCACCACGATGATTCAAACTTGAAACAATTTTAATAGTTGTGATAAGATTTGAGTTAATTGATACGAAAAGAAGAACACACTTCTCTAAACAAAAACTGGCTCTTATTGCACCGCTTTTAGGCTCGGCATTTATGTAATTATTATTTATATTTTATTTGTTTCCTAAAGGTGTTCAAAAACATCGTTTGATGCATGTGGGAATCTGTCACTCTGAACGTCAATTTCGCCGCCACGGCGATGGCAAATGTACATATAATTAATATTTTGTATTCCAATATTTAATAACATTAGTTAATTGCCCGATAACTATGTACTTACGTTTGAACAATTAGCTATATAATCTAGTTTGTCTTCTACTAAATTATACCAACTACAAATAGTTACATAATTTAAACTTTATTTGATCTTATTTAGTACTTATACTTATCTGAGCAAAATCAAAAATATTTTATCACATTAGACATATCACTTATTTCTAAGTACCTAAATATTGTTCTTCTAAAAAGAATGCAGATCAAACAAGTACATTCTCCATTGTCTGCTGTGTACGTAACATCGTAAAGATATCCAAAACGTTCATTTCCTTACACGACATGATAATACAAAGGCATGATACAATTTGTAGCCATGCCGTGGAATATCTACTTCCCAGTATTTGAAGTTTGCTGATCATAGTGTATTTTGATAACTTCTCCAACTACACCTATACAATTTATCAGGATAAAATATAACTTTCCTGTTCTATAATATAACACTGGTAATAAATTTAAAAATAATAAGGACATAATTAACGCGAATAGTAACTAGTAAAAATTCATTCCTGCGGGCAATTTCAATTCGTGCCATATTAAATGAAGAAGCAAAAAGAGTACCTATGTAAGTAGTAAAACATAGTACAGACATTGAGACAAATAGATTGTTATGGGACACTTTATTATATTACTATCAATCTACACAAACGATCATGTCGTAGTTTTACTTATAAAAAATAACTTACCCGGCGGAAACTTCTTCGGTTTTATTGTGGAGATAAACCCATACACAATCAATGTGACCATGAACAGTAGTAGTAACGTAGAGATCATTTTGAAAGATCGATATTTTTACTGTGCGCCCAGCGTATAATACGCGTGTGGTATAAATACCCACTGGCCTACTCGGCAACCAAAACGCAACTGTAGAACGCGGACTGAGAGCGTCAATTTTTGTACGATGGATCTACGTTTGGTGACGTCCTTCTGTAGCGTGATCACATAACTGTTCAATGAATGTAATATCATTAGTCAAACGCGAAGCGCTTTCCGACAATATATTAATGATATAGATGCATAGGTAGGTATATTTTGTCTCTTTTCAAAAGAAAAAAACGGATCCCTTATAGGATAACTTTGTTCTCCATCAGTCTGTCTGTCCGTCTGTCTGTCAAGTGTCAAGACCTTTTATCTCGGGAACGCGTGATGGTATCAAATTAATATCGTATACTCAAGGTTGCAAAAAATCTAAATTCTAGATCAATGCAATCAATAGATACAGCCGTTAATGACGCATACGAGTATTTTACACTCACAAGGGAATCAAAAGTACATCTACAGGGTACTTCCCGTTGACCTAGTATCATGAAATTTGGCAAGAAGCAATGTCTTATAGCACAAGTAAAAGAAAAACCGAAAACGGTAAATTTTTACCTATATCAAAGCAAAAAGATTATTAACTTATTTGCAGTTGGTAAACTGACCGTGACTTATGTCGATGTATGGGGACTACAGTTTTCCAACGGCAATGTTAAATTTGTCCCTTATTCTGCTAATCTTACCGTTAGAGCAATGTGTGCCCTCATCACCACGGTGACCAGTTTTTATCTACTAAAATGGCCAATAGAAAATTCATTGGGTCTGCCAGATTGGATTATTTTTGTAGCTATTATTATTTCTAAGTATATCTCGGTCATTGATTATATTGTCTTTACCTACTTATTGAAACCGGTTTACTACTTAAATTTACAATAGTAGGTCAATTTTTAGTAAGTATACAGTATTTTGTAAAGTTATTGAAACCGGTTTACTATAATTATAATTTTACATTATTATGTCAATTTTACTAATAATACTTATCATGCGTAATAATTGAGTACTATGGTTAAACAGTTACCTACCTACCTACCTAATCCCACAGTCCTACACATTAAGATTACTTCTGATATAAATTATCACTTATAGCGAAGTACAGTCAGTTTCAGACAGATGTACCTTCTTGTGTTATATTGCATTGTAGGTATTAAAATTATAAACATGCAGATATAAAACATGTAAGGCACTAGCTATGTTATGTTATGCCACAAAACATAGTACCTACATGTTTTGTGGCATAAAAGTAAAAAAAATGATTTCTTGCTCACGTTTAGATCTATTTAATGTTGACAGTACCTACATCCAGCCATATGTGGCTTGCACATATTTGGAATCGTGAAGGAAGACTATCTGAATATGTCAACGTGGAGCTCGCACAAAGAATAAATTTAATGGATATCATGACAGGGTCTACATCTACCTGCCTATTCACGACAAGTTTAGTTTAGAACGAGTGTATTTTTCCTGAGAAACGAAGTCAAAGTTGATTATTTTCTAAACCGTTTTTCATTGAGGATAGCAAAATAAGCTGTACTGCGATTCTGTAAAAATTTCGCCGTGATGTCTTAGGTGAAGTGGCAGGGGCAGATCGTGAATTTGTATGGCCCTGGGCTAACTGGGGGCCTACTACTAATTCCTAAACGTCATAAACTACCTAATTAATTAAACTAATTATTGTTATATTGTCTTTAAACTGTTTTCTTTTCTAAAAATGTGCCTACCCTGTTCCGATTATTAATCGATCAAAGGAGAGGAGTAGATTGTGGCGTAAAGGTGTGACTCCAGGCCTTTTGCTCCATCGTCTGTAAAATACAACTACTGGTCATGACTTACCAAAATACTGAAGCCGTAAAATGTTCATGAGCTCCAGTCTCCGGTGACTGCATAGGTTAGAAAGGTCAACATATTGAACTTAAAAAATAATAATATGGTAGGGTGGGGTTCTCTGGACCCGATGAGCATTATTAAAAAAATGTGCCGTTTGCTGACTCTGCAAACACTGATGGGTTGCACCACTTTGCACCTTAGAGATATTCTGTTTTAGTGGCCTTTGTACTTACACTATTACGTCAGATGCGTAGTCTTTTAAAAGACTGCCCGCCTACGATTTTTCTCAAAACTCATAAGTAATATTAAATCATTTTACTATCCTCAAGGGGTGTTACTAAATATTACAGTACTACAATGGAGGCTGGAGGCAAAAAGTTATTTAATTTATCTAGTGTTAGCTCGTGGATAAAATGAGTGGATGTGTAAACTGACCCGGACAAACAAATAAGATTTAGGAAGAGGTGTCGACTGGTGCGGTGTAGTCTGTGGTAGCGGCACGTTCTTTCTCCTGCTGGAACTGCCGCTGCTGTAGATCGCAACTGAAGACCGTTGCTTTGAGGTAGACGGTGTCGCTCCCAGAGATCGTTAAATTTCAAAATAACGGCGAGATCCTTGAAGGACCAATGTTAGATTTGAATTGATAGTGTTGAGAGGTGCCGACTGTCACGATGGAGTCCGAGGTAGCAAGTCGGCCGAGCCGCGCCGCTTTGCCGCCGCGCTCCGCACTCACACACCAGACAGATGCAGACGGCGCGCTCCGGCCGCCCAAAGTGTTGGGTTGAATTCCCAACAGCTGCCATCGCTTCAACTCGAAGCGATGGCTTCAAAAAATCTGGAAGGGGGCAGGTATGAGAATATCAAAAAAGCTTTTTTACAAAAAAATACTACCGACTTCCAAATAAGAAAACTAGAAAGTGAAAAATAATTTTATTTTTGGAAGTCGGTGTCTTAGGTAGGTACCAAATTTTTAAGTTAAGGACACCGACTTACAAAAATAAAATTATTTTTCACTTTCTAGTTTTCTTATTTGGAAGTCGGTAGTATTTTTTTGTAAAAAAGCTTTTTATTTTTCACTTTTTAGTTGTACCTACCTAACAGGGAAGTAGTTAAAAGTACCTATAACGACAGAATAGATTACCCGAATAACATGAAAAATTAATATAACCGGTGAAATGAGAGATCTGCATACCCCTTTCGAGCGTACTGGCGTGATGTTATGTTATGAAATAGTATAAACAATAAACAGACATGCGATTGCAGCAATCCCGAGAGATTTGCCGTTATTTATTGAAGAGTTCTGTTGTATATCTCCGAAGTTCTTTATCAGACCTTCACCAAATTAAAATGGGACCAATTTCGGAAAATAATCTTTCAAACAAAAAAAGAATTTTCAAAATCGGTCCACAATTGACAGAGATATCGGTGAACATACATAAAAAAAAAAAAAGAAAAAAAAAAAAAACATACATAATGTCGAACATAGAACCTCCTCCTTTTTTGGTAGTCGGTTAAAAATGGAGGAGCATCATTTTTCGGTCACCTTAGTTACTCCCTTCACTGAAGACTCTTCGAAATAAGACTTCTCGTTGCCATTAGAGACCTGTGGATGATAGTAGAAAGTGGCCGTCTAATGGAAACAGAAGGAATAGGAGTAGAAGAGTTGTGGTGATGAGAGGAACAAGAAATAAGATAATGGAAGTTCAAACTAGTAGGTTTATTAGAGCGAGGGAGCTAGCCATTTTCTCATAATAAAGTAAAGTAAGTAAAAGGACCAATGTATAGTAGATCGTGTCTCTCGTTGATTGCGGAAATTAAATACTGATGGAATCAGCCTTCAACCCGCGGAAAACAGATCCACCGTATTGTCTGTCGACGGTGGTAGTACACGCGTGAAGCTATAAATAAATAATGTTCGATAATAATATATACTGTAAATCAGAGAAAAATCTTTCCTCTTTATAATATTAGTATAGATATACTATACTAATATTATAAAGAGGAAAGATTTTTTGTTTGTTTGTTTGTTTGTACCGAATAGGCTCCGAAACTACAGGACCGATTTGAAAAATTCTTTCACCAATAGAAAGCTACGTTATTCCTGAGTAACATAGGCTATTTTTTAATCCCAAAAACGGGTCCTGTGGGGTGGCTCACGGGAGCGAAGCCGCGCGAAGCAGCTAGTAGAAAATAAAGTTGTGTATTAAAATAAAATAAAACCTATTTCAATGAAGACATCTAATCAAAGGCTGTCTGTCTTTGTACCTGTATTTGAAGTCAGAAGCTTTAAGACAACGCCCACAAGACATGAACTGAACCTTACATTAAGTGTACCGCCTATGACTGAGGCTAACTTTGGCGTGACTTCAGCGGCATGGTAACCACAAAGTGTCAGTCGTCCTGAATGCAGCGTTTCCAAAATATGAATTTGAATGAAGACAGGTTAAGACTCCCTGTCTTTGTACCTGTATTTGAAGACAGAAGCTTTAGGAAAACGCTCACAAGACATGAACTGACAACTTGCATTGAGTGTACAGCCTGTGACTGAAGATATATAAGTTTATCTGTGGACTGAAGCTAAGTTTGGCGTTCCTTCAGTGGCATGGTAACCACAAGTGTCAGTCGTCCTCAATGCAGCGTCTCCTAAATCTCTGCTTCTCTAGAAACAGAGAGCGCTTGGTAGTATCTCTAAGTAATCTGTGGGGCGCTTGGCTGTGACCTGCGATGGTATCTGAAACCGGGGAATAAGTCATTCAGAGTGACGTAACGGTACGGTAACGTTTACCTACGTTAAAAAAAATACAAACTGGAGAGAGGGTGTGAATTGTTTTTACGGTTATTGATAGAAAATTGGTTTCATTATTGTCATATTGTAAAATTATATTTTATTTTGCTATCGTAAATGTAGGTAGACTTGAATAATTAAATAAGTCAGGTTTTTGTGTATGATTGTGATTCTATGTTCTTGTAAGTGCCTAGTAGGTCAGTTCGGTTGCTAAGGATATTTATAAAAATTTCGCGGGATGCAGTTGAATTTTTTGAGTTTTGATCTCAAACGTCTTATAACCAGTTTTTGAACTTTTTCGTCAGCCATTGGAATCGAAATAAATGAGCAAACTTGTAATTGTATTGGAAACCAGTTTTAACGAAGCATTAAATATCTTGCTAATGTGGTATGAATGCTCGTACGGTGCAAATAAAAGTATCAGCTAAGCGCGTTAAATTTCAAAATAACGGCGAGGTCTTTGAAGGACCAATGTTAGATTTGAATTGATAGTGTTGAGAGGTGTCGACTGTCGCGGTGGAGTCCGTGGTAGCGAGTCCGCCGAGCCGCGCCGCGTCGCCGTCGCGCTCGGCACTCACACACCAGTGCCGTGTGGGTCACTCAGGTGTAGAAGGCATGCTCCTGCAGCCCGAAGTATTGGGTTGAATTCCCAACACTAGGGATCTAATAATAAATAAATAAATCGCTTATTTTCGACCAAATACTGTTGCACATTTAATTATACCCACCAAACTGCGTAACAGTTTGTCGGCGGGATAATCGCTCGTATTAAATCTTAGTTATATAAAATTTTGATCTAAAGGTTACTAATAATAATTTCCCTCATCGCAGTATCTCTACGTTAACGTTGTGGTGGAGCTTGCGCGCTTCAATGATCTCTAGATTTGTGTCGGTAGATTATGCTTTGTTACAACATGCCTAGTGTGAGAGGCCAGACTAAGAGAGATACAATCCGCAGGGCATCTTTGTGGAGAGCTGGTGGGCAGTGGCGAACCCACAGACCTGATCTCCAGGGAGAAGCATTGTTCCTCATATCTGGCTTGCCTTTATTGGCCGGTCGGAGTGAAAACTTGACTGGGACCAGAGGTCCCACCTCTCTATTGCCTTAATTGGCTGGCTTGAGTGGAGATTCGCAAGAGCAAACGTGCTCAGAGGAATGAAGTTAACCCAGTAAGATGCTGGTAGGGATCTTGATCGTACTTCCGGGATTGTCCTGATAGCCGTGGTATACCTCTCCAGTCCTCAAGCACCGCCGGATATGTTGTCTCCTTGGCGCTACGTTGCTAGCGACCTTTTATGGGGGCCCATTAATTGAGTGTGCACGTCACCCCCTGCCATTTTATAGCCGTGTAGTTCAACAGTGGTCAGGCAGGGGCCAGTAGTCCTCCTATAGATTTAGGCAATCGATCCACTAAACCTACAGGACCCATAGCCCAATACATTTTTCTCCATATATTTTAAAAAGTCCTGCATATACCGGGAATTGTGCTTGGGTGCACTTGCGTAGTGCATACAGGGATAATCGTCGGTTGGTGTCACATTATCTGATACATGCCTAACAAGACCTCTGCGAGTTGGCTTCGGCCCCTTGCACGCCTTTTAAAGGACTGGGACCCCAGGGTCTCGAGATTGTCAAAGTCTTGTAAAAAATAATAATTAAAATTTTCTGGTAATTTCACCCATTGCATTGAAAATCACACAAATCCAATAAATAAATCAAATACAAATCATATTAAGGATTAAAATTAAATTAGATCATTCAAATACAATGTCAAAAAAATAAAATAATATGAATAAAATAAAATAAATATAATAAAATCAGTTAAAATTTATCATTAAAATTAAATTAAATAAAATCACTAAAATAAAAACAAACAGTCAATCAAGTTCCTATCATCCAAGTTAAGTTTCATTTCAAAAACATAATATACATAACATATTTTTGTAAAAAAAAAAAAAAACTGTATAACATTTTGATCTAAAGGTTACCAATAATAATCTTGGATGACGCAGTACTTGATAGACTGCGAAATGAATCACGGAGTAGCCGTGTCTCGCCTACCTTGCCACCGGCCGCGGTGCAACTGCAACCCAATGTTTCACCGCGACTCCACCATGTTGGCGAGGATGACGATGACGGGGCTATATCCGTGATTACCCAGTGCAATGTACGATTGAGGAGCGCTTTGTAGTGTGCATTTCGAGATTATCGTTCCATCCACACCGCCTGAGCTTAGACCTTGATTGCCTAGTCTGCCCATGCATAACAAAAATAGGGCGCTGGTGTGAGCTCTACGTGCGCAGCTATTGAATGTTTTTGATAGCAGCGAAGACCTTGCCGATACCCACCCGATCTTGTACTGTGCGGCTGCAGCGGCATGTCGTGGAGCTAACGTCAAATTACCCAAAACTGACAGACCTACACGACCAGCTATACCAGCTTGGCAGTGCAGGATTAAGCGTCGTATCGGTGAGGCTAGACCACTCATCGTCAAGCTTATCTGCTTCATGGAGGGTAACACTCGCACTAGAGTAATGCGCTTTGTGAGGCGGGCATTCTTGGGGACTGATATCAGTTATCGAGATTATCTGTCCCGCATCACAGAGCGTATCGACTTCCTGTAGCAGAAATCTACGCATGGGCAAGCCGTATTCTTCGGTACAAGCGGCGAGTCTCAGAATGGATGTAGGAACGAGTCCCACGGTACTAAGGAGCTACTTCTCATTGATATTATCATTAATTAGCCAACAGATTCGCCGTACCCGCAAGGATCTGGCGACATGATGGATAGATTACAACCCTCTCAGTACACTGCTGGAGGGTTCAGGCCTGGGTGGTCAGGTCATATCACACCTCCTTTACATAGATGATCTGAAGCTCTTTGCCCCAACCACTTGCAACTGATGAAGTTACTGAAGGTAACAAAAACCTTCAGTGACGCCATCAGGATGGAATTTGGTGTGGACAAATGTGCAGTTGTGCATGTAAACCGAGGGGAGATTATGGAATCGATGAGAATACAACTTTTGGATTCCATACACCTTAGATCCCTTTCCTCAACCGAAACTTACAAGTATTTGGGTATGTCGGAAGCACTAGGTATCAATGTTACTGACGTGAAACAGACGTTGAAGGAACGTTTCTTTAGCCGCCTGAAAAAAGTACTAAATAGTCTTTTATCAGACGGGAAAAAGGTGAGCGCGGGGTCGTGGCTTTTTAAATGCTAAGACCCTGCACAATCGTAAGGTAAGCAGTCTTAGGGAATATTTCCAGGCCGCTGACGTATCCATCGAGATGTGGTAGCGGTGGACAAGGGCCTTACCCCGCTCTCCTTGGCTAACGAGAATTGGCGCAAACCTATAGTATTAGATACTAATGACCGCATGGAGGTATGGCAGAGCAAGGAGCTTCACGGACGCTTCTACCGAGTCCTACATGGGCCTGATGTAGATCTTTTAGCGTCCGTGGCCTGGCTGTGATTTGGTGACCTTTTCGGGGAAAAAGGTATTGTCTTTGCGATTATGGACGAAGTTATGATAACGAACAACTACCGGAAATACATTGTGAAAGACATCTGTCGGGCATATCACCGGCAGGGGGAATCCATCCGTCACATTATCTCCGGTAGTTCTAGTCTAGCTAACGGATACTATTTACATAGACACAACCTTATAGCCAAGATTATCCATCAGCAACTCTTTAATACAATCTTGTTGAATCGGAAGTGCCTTACTATAAGTATGAGCCCGACCCAGTTCTCGAAAATGGCAATGTCTCTTTGTGTTGGGATCGGTCTACGAGTATCATTGACAGAACTATTTTTGCCAATAAGCCTGACATAGTGGTGATAGACCGACTAGAGCGTCGCGCAATGATTGTTGATATAGCGGTCCCCCATGACGAGAAACGTCGTGACAGCCAATGACATAATAGCCAAGAGCCTCGTCAAACATCTGAGGAGGCTCCCGTTGGGCAGCTAGATCAAGGGCTTGATCCAAAAAGCGGTACTCCTGGACACGGCGCGTATAGTCAGAAGTTTCCTCTCTCAAGCCCTAACTAGCGGTAGCTTGGACCCTGTTTCCAAAACCGCTGGGCTACTATCTTTTATATTTTTAAATCATCTTTTTTGTGTTTTATAAATATATTTAAAAATTTAATAAATAAGAAATATTTAAATAGAGGACATAATAACTAAATTTTCTGGTAATTTTACCCATTGCATTGAACATCACACTAATCAAATAAATAAATAAAAACAAATAAAATTAAATTAGATCATTCAAATACAATGTCAATAAAATAACATAAGTAATAATAACATAAAATTTATCATTAAAATAAAATAAAATACATAATATGATTAATGTCAAATAAAATAAAATCACTAAAAAAAACAAACAGTACTAATCAAGTTCCTATCATCCAAGTTTGGTATATATTTCAAAAACAATAATAAATAGATATGATTGTCGAACAAAGCTCGAAAACGATTTTCAATTTTAAGTGTTATTTATCACCTCAGTTATTTGCATATGGCTCTTTCCATGAGCAGTACATTTTTCAATTTATTCTTTAGTTTTCTGTAATACGACTAATGTATTCGCATTTTCTTTTCGTAGCCAATCCAGGTCAATGAAAATTGTAGGGATCAGATACTTGTTAGTTCCCTTCTCTTACCACATTTTTTTTAAACCGGTGCTCGCACGAACTTGCGCTTTTGGTATTGGTAGTGTTTTGCACAAGTACCTTATATTGGTACTTATAAAATTGCTTGAGAACCATCAAGTATCTGACTTTCTCATGTACTACACCACCCTATACGCTACAAAAAGTCTTTCATAATTATCTTTATACTCAAGTTTAACTTTACGATTAACCAGGGGGGTGACCATAAGCTCTTTGAGTAAGGTTATTTTGAGTGTGCGTAAGGAACTGACATATATGACTTGTATTTCCTTTTTCACAGTCGAACTGTGATAGTTTTGACACGTCAGGATAAGGGGGCTGATATTTCAAGAAACGAATTTGCAGCGATCATATGCTGTATTGATAAGTCATAAACGTGTGGCCATACGTTTCAAATCCATAACAGAGCAAGGACTCGGCGAGGGATAAATAGATAACACGCAGCGTTTTCCTACTCAACGACGCCTTTAGGATATAAAACTTGCTCAAGACTGACCTAAGCTTTGTGCACACTGCGCCAACCTGTGTCTTCCAGTTCATGTTGCGATCCACCCACAAACCCAGATAACTAAATTTATCAACATACTCAATACTCTGACAAATACAGTTAATATTCCCTACGTGCATGCACTCATATATATAATTAGTGGAAATATGTTGTTTTGACAGAAATATATAATAAGATACAGCATTGAGCGAAGCGCTGCGCCAGCGACAAAACTACTAGTTTCGTCGCTGGCACAGCGCTGCACTAAATCAAAGATAATATAATAATACATACTAACATTACTCAAGGCTGAACCCTTGGCCACAGTAAAAATATACAAACAGTATGGAAACTACCTACAAACGCTCGAAACGGCAGACTCACATAAACATACGCACCGACGAGACCACTCGGGCACTTCTGCGGTGCTATCAGTACTGTGCCCTTAGTGCGAGTTTTTACTCATGCTCAATCGTGTTAACGTAAACGATCTCTTATGTCAAAATGTATACAAAAAAACAGGTTTTGCCTTGCCGTCACCAGACGGCGCTTATCCAGTTTCAATACGAATTAGCGTTAACGTTATCGCGATAGAGCGCGAGTAAAAACTCGCACTAAGGCCTTTGAGCACCGCGACGCGAAGAGTAATCACGTATGTTTGTGTGAGTGTCCTGTTTCGAGCGATGGTAGGTAGTTTCTATACTGTTTGTATATTTTACTGTGCCTTGGCCTTAGAGAATAGCACATAACTAATCTTCTTATCATTATTGCTGACCACTTCTTATAGTTTGCACGTGTACATCGATCACTTCACGCATATTAATTATTAACATGATTATAAGTATACAGGCTATGTCATACAATTAGATTCAATTGAATTAACAGCTGAAATAGGCCTATGAACGTTTAGCTGCCTGTTTCTTTTTTTGCAAATGGCGTGTGTATTTTTTCGGTTATTGAGATAGACCATTTTGAAATACTAGGTCGGACGCTGGATTGACTTGCCAAGCTAACATCTATGTTTTATACCAAGATGGTATAAAACTAGCAAGGTAGGTACGTAATTTGCTGTTAAGTTAGCACTGCCCAAAGTAGTGAAGACGACGACAAAAGCAACTTCATTCCGGGTTGCACTATTATTGCCCAAAAAAAGATGGAGTGTTATTCGGTCAAGAAGTGCCCATTTCCTCCCCATTGTGTCTCACTAAGACCGCAGATATAAAATTCACATTTGGTTATTTCCCTTTCCAAGATCTCTAATATTCCTGGCATGAGTAAATCACGTACGGTCAAAGTCAAAAGTCAAAGTCAAAGATTTATTTGCAGATAAATATGGTTACAAAAGTTCTTATAATGGTAGTATAATAGTAGCTTAACATATTTAATCATAGCATAATGACATGCAAATTTTTTGTAAGTGTACAATTAGGTCATTTAAATTTAAATTGAAGGAATTCTTTTAATGTATAGAAGGAACTCTCTATTAACCACCTGCGCAAAGCCCTTTTGAAGCGGACCATTGGAAGTTCCTTAATTTCGTTAGGAATCTTGTTGTAAATCTGAATACACATAGGATAGCAACTTCGCCTATATAGCTCCGTTTTCATTCTAGGAATAATTAATCTATTAGGATATCTTGTTCTGAATTTACATTTATCTCCCAGTTTTTCAAACATCTCAGGGTGAGATTTTGTAAATTTACATATTTCCTCAATATAAATACCAGTCAATGTAAGTATTCTAAGTTTCCTAAACAGTGGTTTACAGGATGTAAGTGGGTCTACATTACAAATCGCACGTATACACCTCTTCTGCGCGATGAAAGCTCTTTCGATATGCACCGAGTTTCCCCACATCAATATACCATAGCGCAGTATCGACCCAACATATGCATGATAAGCCTGTAATGTGGCTTGTCTACTTACTAGGTTAGATATACGCCATAGAACATAAGCAGACTTACTGAGTTTACCACATATCTTATCAATATGATTAATCCAGGAACACCTCTCGTCTAGATCTATCCCAAGAAAAGTCATAGTATCTGATTGCTGTATTTGTTTATCTTTATAAGTAATGTTTAAATCGATTTTATTCCAGTTTTTGTTACGAAATTGTACAAATTTGGTTTTATCTATATTAGGTTTAAGGTTATTCTTTTCCATCCAAGTTATTACTTTGCTTACGGTAACATTTATTTCCTCATTATAATTTTCTTTATTTTTAGGGATAATTACGGCCACATCGTCTGCAAAGGTCGGTAATAGCTGTTACCTGACCCACCCTGTCGTGAGCTGAACAACTAAAAGTTAGACGATTTTATTTTGCAATTGAGTCGTGATACTAAAATTATAAAAGAAAATTAAAAAATATTATAAACGTTGTTTTTCGCAATTTAGTAAGGCAAGGTAAAAAATGTTCTAGCGTAGTCACTGCAATTGTTGCGTAGACTGGATTTTGCTTTATCAACTACTCACTTATTACAAGCTAGGCGAAAATATTACCAAGGTCGAATTTTTTTTGAAGAATATGTCCGTCTGTAGTACAATAATACAAGCACTAATTATTAAATACATTCTAAATTGAAAGCAAAACAATATATTCTCGACGCAGATTTGGTTAGCATCTTGTTCGTCTCAGCCTTATACACGAACCACGAGACCATCTACTTAAAAATAATAGTTAAAATAAGCTATTACGAGTATTAGTAATGACACTAATTATATTACAATAATCTGATAAACTTTAAGTCTTACAGCATAAAAATAAAATACGCATAACAAATATAGTTATAAATATCCTAATACTAACGTTATAAAGATCAAATTTGCGTATCTGTATTATTATTGTATTTGGTCATCGAGTAGAGCTAGTTAATATTATAAGCAAAGGGTTCAAATTGTTTCGTTTTTAGTGTGGGTTAGGTAACAGCTATTACAGACTGTACATTCCACGTACCTATCTTCTGGATAAGACGTTCGACGGATCTGTAGTTTAAGAGACATTCCAGCAGCAATGTTTCCGTGCGCTGCCTGGTCTCCTACAACCGCACGGCCGGTAGTCCGCTTCACACCGTCTGCCCCGAAAGCAAATTGGCGCCGGTTCCTAAGCGGGTAAAATGACAAAAAAAGCCGGTCAAGTGCGAGTCAAACTCATGCGCCGAGGGTTCCGTACCTACCCATTATACCACCATAATAAAATTTATATCTTTTTGAGGAACGGAACCCTAAAAAGCTTAGAATTTAGATAACTGCAAACAGCATGATGACATTCTTGGGAAGATAGTGATGTGGTTTCCCCTTGCCTTCTGCACCAGACATTTTTGGGGTTATTTGGACCCCAAGGCTGCTGAGGCATCTTCCGGTTGCCCAGTCGCCAGAGCCTCATTCGTTATCCAGCAAGGGAGCACAACGACTGCCAGGGGGAGCTGCCTTCAGCTATTCGTACGAACCGCTGACGCGTGCAGATAAGCTTAACTATTGGGGCCAGCAGAATGATAGAGCCGTTCTCCCCATTTGTGTGGGGAAAACAAAGGACATCTCACGCCAAATCCAATATTTTGTCATCAACAGTTTTTATCGCATTCTCAGAATTTACTGGCCCAATGATGAAGATGGTCTCTTCAACGTGGAGCTGGTGCCAATGCCACGAAAGCCAGATCGAACGCAAGATTAAGCGTCGCAAGTGGAGATGGATTGCACACAATCCGAAGGGGTCCAGATCACATATCCAAGCAAGTTTTCAACTGAAATTCACAAGGGAAAATAAATCAAGGATACGACGTTGCAACGATAGTAAGAAAAATTCTAACCTAAGTAAGGTTAGAATTTTTTCATACTATCGTGCATAACACCACAAAGGGTTCATTAAAAAATTAAAAGGCGCACGGTTGGCGCAGTGGTTGAACGATTGACTGCTGCGCTGTGTGTCGCGGGTTCGATTCCCGCACGGAACAAATATTTGTATGATCTACAGATAAAGTTCCGGCTCTGGGTGTTTGTGTATGTGAGTTTATATGTTTGTAAACGCACCCACGATACAGGAAGAAATTCCTAGTGCGGGGCAACGTTTTTAAAAAATAAACAAAATATAAAGCAATTTTTATGGATTTTTTAAGAGAAAAGTCTCTCCCTCAGCTATGCTTACGTAAACATTTTTAATTTTTTTTTTATATATGTTCAGGGCTCTTCATTGTTATTCATGGCCAGCAGTTTATAAGTAGGTATATTCAAATCTTAAATCTCTCAATATCTTTTCGAGGCTTGTCATCTGTTCAAATCAGAATCTGTTTAATTTTGCAGAAAAATCGATGTTTGAAATCCTTACGTAATCACCATCCTGACACCCCGTTACCCCATGTCATAAAAATAAGCATAGAAAAGTCCCTTTGGTGTTTATGTAATACTTGAATGAACCCAAAGTGCTAATGGCCCAACCAACATACAGAATTTATGAATTATGGATATGGTACCGTGCAGTATAAATATTTGAGGCTAGATTTAATTGTAACACGTATTTTTATTTATGATTTATATATATATATATATATAGTCAAATATTGTTTGATCATCTATTTGAAAGTATTTACATTTTGTATATATTTTATTTAGTGCCATCTGTTGTCGTTTTGCATAACCACTAAATAAGGAATATGGCTTTTGGCGGCGCGCCGCCGAGCGCCGCTTACTAATTTTGTGCTTCTGGTGACCAGTTTCATTCGTAATGTTGCTACTAATAGACAGATGGCAGTAGTGATTGGTCATGGCCATGACTCATTTGTCTGCACTTACATTCTGGAATAGATTTTTATGAATATGTATGTAAGAGCGGGAGTACTCAGGGTTCTCAAATGATAATGATCAGACATCTTGTAAAACACTTTTTATTACTCACACCAATAGTAAGTCACACAAATTAATTTTATAAGTGCACAGTTCAAAATACAATTCAATCCTGAGTTCTTTAGACTAGAACTAGCCTATTTATACGTTTAAACAAATGACAAGACGTCACACAGCAACAACTACCGGTGATATTCGTTTATCAATTAATTTTAGATTTACTTTTATAAAAATACAGTAATTGTGTACAATATTCGATTAGTAATTAATAACACTTTTTACAAATATTCTGTATAGATTTAGCTACCAATTATTTTATTTGAATGAACTAACAGTCAGTGATCTACCTTCCATTTTTCATTTCTAAAATATTACTAAATAAAAACAAATCGTACATTAACAGTACTTAATTCGTGTTTCCGCCGAGTTATCTGCCTTTTTGACGTTTGATTTCGTCTGTGGTACCATTTTCATTTACCAGCGCTATCACGGCCATACTGACGAGCGGGCCTTGCTAGGCCCAGCGAATCTTTCTGAAAATCATAGAAAAATATTAAAATATAGAAAAACCTTTAGACCAGACTCAGAGGAAACATTATTGCTTGTTCTGGTGAAACTGTCAAACTCAGAGATCGCAGATCGTGGCTTGACCATTAAGATTCAGAGGCCCGTCTTTGACTTGTTTTGACTAAAATGTATTGAATCAACCAACTTAAACCATAGCCATAACCAAGGCCTTTTTAAACTTCCATTATACTAACTCAAATCAAATTCAGAGGTCGCAGATCGTAGCTTGATCATAAAGATTCAGAGGCCAGTCTTTAGACTTGTTTTGACAGAATTTTATTTCACCAAATAACTGTCAAACTCAGAGGTCGCAGATCGTTGCTTGATCATATAGATTCAGAGGCCCGTCTTTGACTTGTTTTGACAGAATTTTATTTAACCAACTAACTGTCAAATTCAGAGGTCGCAGATCGTTGCTTGATCTTATAGATTCAGAGGCCCGTCTTTGACTTGATTTGACAGATTTTTTTTTTTCAACTTAACAACTCCAACAAATCATTCATTATTTTATCCATAAGCTTTTCAATTCTAAATAATTTTGTAAACAGTTTTAACCCTTTTTCATGATTATTTATTCTTGCTATCACGGTCTATTCGTTCAGTAAAAATTAGCAATTAGCACCTATCTTGTACTATTTACTTATTACGTATAGTTTATTATTTGATAGGTTTCCAGATATTTTGGTCCTACTTTGAAACGCGATCATTGAGTGAACAAAGTCTTTTTCTAAAACCAAAATGTTATTTTTTTGTTTTTCCTGCCGTTCCGGCCATTCTGTTCTTAGGGTCTGAATGAATTTGGCGTTTTCAATTGCAGGGGACGGCTATTTTACCTAATAGGAGTTCTAAAGGGCCATACGGAAGCCTTAGATTTCGTAAATAATATATCCAATTATAATGCACCTATTTTATTAACCCAAACCTTTTCAGATTCACTGTTAGTTCTACGTGTACCGCGAGTAAAAAGAAAAGAAAAAAAAAAGGCTTTAATCTGTTCCCATAGCGGATACCCCATTTGAAATATTTCGACATGAGGTACCAAAATGTTAATTTCGCAGTGGTTTTTTAGTATTATACGTCTGCGTAGCATCAGTAATTCGTATAGCTTATTTTTTTATATCGCGGAATAATATTCTAAGTTATCCATAAAAACTTCTACCCCTCTTACCACCACTTAAGTATGATTTCCGGGATAAAAACGATCGTATGTTCTGCCCAGAGTCTCAAAATATCTCCCAATGAAATTGCATCTAAATCGGTTCAGTGGTTTAAGCGTTTCTTTATTATTTTTCGATTATTTTAGTTAGATTTCTCAGTAAGATGCCTCAAAAAAACTAAACTAACAATAACAATCTTTATTATTTATTTGTGTTAGTATTTGTGCAATGTTTCAAGTTTAATATCTCATGAAATAAGATCCTGCTATACAAATTTTAACACCCCCTAAATCGACTAGAGGAGGGGTAGTTTCAAAAAAATAATAATGTCAATCTTTATCATTTACTTAGATTACTATTTGTGCCAAGTTTCAAAAATATTAGCTGAAGGATTTAGATTTTTCATACAAACTTTGCCCCCCTTTTTAATCCCCTTAGGGATAGAATTTCCGAAAATCCTTTCTTATCGGATGCCTACGTCATACAAAGAATACACCTTTCAAGTATGTATAGATTATTTTTTGTACTTTTATCTACCAGTGGATACAAAAGTAAATTTAAGGTAGTTTTTCCTCCAGTAAGATTACACGTAAGGCTTTACGTTTATCGGAAAGTATACTTATTCAATGATCATCAATGTGGTGAACTTCGAAAAGCAAAATATGCTAATCTATCCACTCATAAATGAACAAACAAATGATTCAGGGACTACGAGTACTGTACGAGTTGATGATTCTCTAATTTAATTTTAATAGTTGCATGAGAAATTCGATCAAATACTACCTTACGACGACCCACTGATCCTAAATGTATAATAGTCTCTATGGCGTTGCAAGTTTACATTTTTTTTTTTTTTTTGTGCCTTCCTTTATAAAAATAAATATTTTAATACTAGGTACCTTAAAAGAGTCGTTAACAATATAAAGTTTTACTTCAAACGTCACGTCATCGAATGTGTTAATGGATTTAATCGATGGTATGCTACTACCCCCAAACACTCATAATACAAAAGTTCTAATTGGCGTTTACCTTTAAATTGACCCAGAAACATTTCTTATTAAGCGAAAATTTAGAAATACTATCAAATAAACAAGAAAGATATCACCTCTTTGTAGTCGCCTGCCCGGCGTGAAGGTGGTGGTGCAGCGGATGAAGCAGAGCTTGTCTCGGAATATTCCTAGTTTTTCTTTGTATACCAGCAGCTCTCAAATGGATGAACTAGTTTCTTGTAGACTTCACAAACAATGTTCCTGCAATCACGAGAAATATGTGGTTTAATGCAATTGTAATACGTCACAGATGATAGCGAGCCTTGGTTGTTTAACACGGGGTTCTTCTTATATTACATCGGTGGGTTGTTTACAATGGTTCCCCAATGTAGCAAATCAGTTTCATTTGTGATCTCGGTGCTTGACCCGAGGGGTTCAGCTTTGTAAAACTTTGGTCTTATGCCATTGGAGCATTAGGAGAAATTCTTTAAAATAAACGTTATGATTCGGTACCATATTCAGAAAAAGATTATGTTTGATTTGAAGTCTATTCAATACACACACAATTTCAATAGACAATATTAATATCTAGTTTCACTACTAAATTATGCTACGAGTGCAAGAGAATGAGCATTAGTGTCTACCAATTGCTTGGTGCGTCTTTGCATGCATGAAAATCCCTTCATCCTAGCAACAGACAACTACCTCGCATAGCTGTTAGACACCTTATAACTTGTTTACTCAATTGATATTGTATGCTAGTTAAGATCATAATTAGGTTAATAAATTTCACTTAGCTTGTGGGGACTGGTGTTTTGTTTTTGAACACCGTCCTTTTCAGCAACTTGATCTGGCAGCGAAGTAAATTCAGCTCATCCGAATGTCCTGGTCGAGTGGTCGGTAGGCTGGGCGAGTGCGGTCTAGTTGAGGCACGAGTTGATCCCTTTCTTCTGATGTAAGAGCGGG
Organism: Anorthoa munda; assembly: GCA_945859665.1. Lineage (NCBI taxonomy): Eukaryota > Metazoa > Arthropoda > Insecta > Lepidoptera > Noctuidae > Anorthoa > Anorthoa munda. The sequence goes on along the minus strand of OX243893.1, from coordinate 51,384,030 downwards.
AGTACTCAGGGTTCTCAAATGATAATGATCAGACATCTTGTAAAACACTTTTTATTACTCACACCAATAGTAAGTCACACAAATTAATTTTATAAGTGCACAGTTCAAAATACAATTCAATCCTGAGTTCTTTAGACTAGAACTAGCCTATTTATACGTTTAAACAAATGACAAGACGTCACACAGCAACAACTACCGGTGATATTCGTTTATCAATTAATTTTAGATTTACTTTTATAAAAATACAGTAATTGTGTACAATATTCGATTAGTAATTAATAACACTTTTTACAAATATTCTGTATAGATTTAGCTACCAATTATTTTATTTGAATGAACTAACAGTCAGTGATCTACCTTCCATTTTTCATTTCTAAAATATTACTAAATAAAAACAAATCGTACATTAACAGTACTTAATTCGTGTTTCCGCCGAGTTATCTGCCTTTTTGACGTTTGATTTCGTCTGTGGTACCATTTTCATTTACCAGCGCTATCATGTATCGTAAGTGTACTTTATAACATATAATGCCACTTATACAAACAATCAGATCCGAAACAACCATCTGGCTACACAAATATTTGTACCGTGCGAAAATCGAACCCACGACATAGCGCAGTAACCAATCGCTCAACCACTACGCCAACCGTGTTGTCAATTTTAATTGACAGGTTAAAAGTTTGGATTTACATTACTGAATAAACGCTTGAAAGGCAAAATTTACGTCATATTCGCAACTCTACACCAAAGTATTTGGAAGTTCTTTTTGGATTTAAACATCGTAAAAATCGCCAATTAGTCATAACTACTTGATTCTAACAAATTTTAAATGCAGTTTAAGGGCTTAACCAATTGACATTTAAAGATAATAAATTTGATTAGTTAAGTCGTAATAATAATTTTATCAAAATCACAAGCAATTTTTATTATAAAACAACTAAAATTAACTGAACCTTATAAAAATATAGTAAAAAAGGTTTTGTTCTTTTTAATCTTTTCACTATGTTTGTGTCTTCGAGAAGCTGGATTGCCTCGACGTTTACATGCTGATGAAGTCTCTTTTCGTGAGCTTCTACAAATTTCTGGATCACTTTTTCGATGAACTCAACTTTGAGGTCCCGATGGAGGTAATCATTTCGTATGTAACCAAGGTGCATTTACAATTGCCCTTAACAGTTTTTTCTGGAATTTTGTATAATTAATATATTGCTCTGTTTGGTGCAGCCCCATAGCTGAATACCATAAGTCCAAACTAGCGTCAGGAATGTTTGTATAGCAACAATTTATTTTGCACAAACAGCATGGAGTTTCTTCCAAGCAGCCAATACATTCTTTTATATCGGAGGTGGAGTGCTTCTTTTTTCTTCTTGACGTGGGCTTTCCAGCGTAACTTTGCGTCAAGGGTCATACCGAGATATTTGGCTGTATTCTCGTATGGGACTTGTTTATTATTAATAGATATAAACTGGAGAATACAGATACTTTATGTTGGTAAAAACTATGTGAATAGATTTGGATTCATTAAGTTTAATCCTCCATTGTTTGGTCCGGCCAAAGACACAACAGAGAAAAAAAACACAACAACAATTATCAAATATCTTCGATAATTGTAGTTAAATTCTAATATATATTTCGGGAGTTGGTTATTAATTAAAATTGCGGGTAGTCAACAGAATTTGTAATAATTTGTTTTCTTATTACTAATTTAAGTGATTTTACTATCAATTAGTACCTAATAAATAAAATCATAATTTATTGAGCACTCAGTGTACGCACTGATTGATTTTTGGCAACTTATTTGCATTTAATTCTGTTAATAGGGTCACCTTGCTGGCAGAAGCTAAAAAAGAAATACCTCAATGTTTTTGTTTTTTCTGGCAATGTTATAGGCATCCATCTAAATTACTTTATCGGGACCACCTTCTGGAATCCGCTGTTGGCTGTCAACAAGGTGACCCTCTCGGGCCAGTGATCTTCACTCTGGCTATTCACGCAATTATTCGACAGCTAAATTCCAAATTTAACGTTTGTTATCTCAGTGATGGAACCCTAGGAGGATTATTGTAGACACAGTTTTAGATGAATTGCATTTTTTTTTAAACCAATTACATTATATAGGACTGGATCTAAATTTTTCCAAATGTGAGTTATTTTTGTCTGACAGTATCGACAGACATGTGACACTTTCAAACTTCAATGAAATAGCCCCTGAAATCAAAATTATTGAAAAAAGCTCTCTTCGTCTCCTTGGGTCCCCAATCTTCGATGATTCCTTTCCCGATTTTATTGAGGAAAAAATACAAAATTTCAACAACATTTCGATAAGATTGCTCCAAATTAATATGCATTCGGCCATCACCATAATTCGCTTTTGTTGTTTTGGCCCAAAATTATCATATTTTCTTCGTGCTTCCCATCTATGGAAGCACCCTCCTCTTTTAGAAAAAATGGACCAAATTATCCGTCACACATTAACTTTAATATTAAATGTGGCCATGGACGACCGAGCTTGGGCTCAAGCTACTCTTCCCATCCGTATGGGAGGCCTCGGCGTCCGCAAAATTTCAAGTATTAGTTTACCAGCATTTATATCCTCGGTCCACGGTACTGAGAAATTAATCAGGAATATCCTAGCTCCCATACTGATTGATTTTGATGTGCCTTGCTTCACCGAGGCTATTGATGCTCGGAGACTCGCTTGCCCGACCTGTAATCCCCCCGACTACCCATCTTCCCAGAGACAGTGCGATGAGCCGCTCTGCAGAGCAGTTCAGGAGCACCTAATTGCCATTTCTGCCACTCCTGCCGTGCGCGCTCACCTGCTGGCTGTGAGTGAGTGGGATTCGGGCCTCTGGCTTCACGCACTACCGTCGTCGAACATAGACACCTTGTTTGGCGACACTACTTTCCGCCTCGCTGCTTCCCTACGTCTTGGCGCTCCCTGTTGTTCTCTACATCGTTGCCACTGTGGCGAAATTGTTAACAGCCTCGGTCACCGCGGTCTTTCATGCAGCCGAAGTGCGGGTCGCTTCACTCGGCACGGAAACTTAAACGTCATCATCCGACGTGCTCTCGTCACCGTCGGCGTTCCAGCCGTATTAGAACCCCATGGCCTGGCACGCGACGATGACAAAAGACCGGACGGGATATCGTTGTTTCCATGGAAGATAGGTAGGCCTTTAGTGTGGGACGCTACTTGTGTCGATACTCTTGCGCCATCCCATCTTCTGAGTTCGTCGTGCTGTGCTGGCGCTGCCGCTGCGGCTGCAGAGAACCTCAAGCGGCGGAAATATAATAACCTAATCGGTAGTTATATTTTCGAGCCGTTGGCAATGCTGCCAGCCTTTTGGGTACATTACCACTGGTAGTGTACATTACCACCAGTGGGGAACGATGTGGAGGAGTTTTACGACGCCATATTTTAGTTAAGTATATTTTTAGTACTCACTAACTAATAGTGAGTAGTTTTCAGTTAAAGTGTTTAGGTTTGTAGTCTTAGTTATTTAAGTATTTTATACACTGTATATACTTTTCGTTTTTAATAAATATAATAATGTCTAAAAAAACTTATTTCGATAATAGTAATCGATGGTCAAGATCAAAACAATTGTTGATATGTTAATTGGATTATTCTTTGTGTAATCACCATTGTTTACTTACGACAATTATTCTTGTATTATTTGACTATTTTAGAATGTGAGTTTTATTTGATTTAGCACATTTTTGTGTTTTGTATGAAGTAACCACGTGACGTACTTCCGTATATCATCGGACAGAGTTGTTGTGGAGGGATAGCAAGGTATAAGAGAGCTAGTCTATCTTCGGATTAGACTCGATAATGAGCTCCCGACAAAACTATCGGTTTATTTGGTACAGCACTGCTGTATATTTACATAGCTGTATTGGCTTGCTGATGGCGAACGATACACTTTGTATTTGGGTGGCTTAGGCTGCTGTACGAACTGTAACCTTAAGGGTTTATTCGTTTAACTGTGTTGTTACTATACCCTTTTAACCTACTTTATCTTGTTACCATTTGTATTGTTTTATTAGTGAAATTAGTACTGTAATTAACAACCTTGTTATTGGTTGTACAGTTCTTGTTTATCCAACAAAAATGGGAACGCCCAAATCCTGACCGTATATACCCCTCGGCCCTTCATGATCCTACATATCCTTTAGGATGCATATCTGGTGATTTCACCGGCTAAGTTATGGAAACTGCGATATTGATATTTTTAAGATAGACAGAAGTTGAAAAAGTGGTATGCGGGCTAGCATTATCCTGGATCAAAACGAATTGACCCCTAATAAAGGGGTAAATGGTACCGCATTTTATTCTCAAATAACACTTCTGCAACGATCTGCAATAAGATCTCCTCCACCGATCACCACCAAGTCCGAACGTGCTCCCAAACATATTGTTCCTGTACCTAATATCACAGTAGTTTAAAATATGGACAGATTATGTTGTTCTTGTTCATGATAACACATTTATTGCCGTCAGTCAATTCAATTTAAATGACTGCCACACTCATCATAAAACAATATTTAACTCCATTAAGTCCGTGGACCAAAGCCGATATTTTCTAGCAAAATTGATACTGTTTCTAAGGAGATGTGCCTCAATTTATGGACCTTTGGCGGGCATGAACGAAACAAAACCAGCTTTCTTCAACCTTCTTTGTACCGTAAGTTCACTTACTGTTGCACCTTGAACTTCCTCCAGCTCCTTTCTGGCATGAACGGCCTTAAAACGCAGATTTTTGCGAATGTGAAACTGAATAAAACGGTTATTCCTGTTAAAAGTACGGGTTTTCTGCATTGTCTTGATCTTCTCACATTAGTCTCTCTGAATCATTGGATGATTCAATAAATGGTTGAAAAGAGCTAAATGATGAATTTCACAAATCGTCAGTAGGTTTGATTATTTCTGCTCATCTCAAGTGCCCTGGCCCTCTCAGTTTGGATTAAGTTGGGCACTATGAGTCGTTTACTTTAAAAAGATCCAAAGGTAAAAATAAATCAAATAACTCAAAACATAACAATAAAGTGGCAATAAGCAAAATTCTCTCAAAATTATGTAAGTTAGAATAAAGTTAAAACAATTGCATGAAATTTTAGGTTCAATTGTTTTATCAATTAGGCGTAATTGGTTTTCTTATAAAAGAAAATAAAAACCAACCCCAAAAATGTAAATAAAAGGGAATGCGATATTTTTTCCTTGTTTAGCTTATTTTGCCAGTGTGTGTATAATTAATTAATTGTTTGAAGTGATTTTTTATAATAATGTTGATTTGAGACTTAAATTAGTTTTATTTACCTTTTTGACAGTAAAATCCAAAGTATACTTACTATCCAGATAGTAAAATGGGCCGGATAATTGCATGCCCTCATAATAAATAGGTCAGGTGGGGTAAGTGAAATGAAGAGTAAGTGAATTCCCCAAACATAATTTATACATTAAACTATAGAGGTACTCATTTATTTTTTATTAAAATCGGATAGGCAGTTTTTGCAAGAATCCCGAACAAACAGCCAGAAATAAAAAAAAACTACTGTCATAGTATTACTACTATTATTACTATTATATTTAAATTAAGTAAAGAGACTATAATTTGTAAAGTAAGTAAATTTTGTTTTATAAAATCTTTGCTTTTATTTTATCAATCACTTGGTTTTTTATGCGGGCCTGCTGTGTAGAAAACTTCGCGGATGCTTGGAGGGTCCAGCATTCACGATACGCAAACAATGGATGAGGCGAAGCACCTACAATCACAGGCATTACTAAAATTGTTCCTACATATACGAGGCATGTCCAGAGGCCCTAGTCAAGTGATATTCCATCATCGAAAGCGTGGCGATAACGATTGCCAAAAGGGCAAAATTGTACGGGATTGACAAGCAATTTCGAAAAATCACGTGATCAATCCCTTACATTGTGAGATTTCGTCTATCGCCTTCGCTGACATCGAATGCCACTTCTTAAGAACCTCAGAAAGCAAGTATAGGTACCAGGGCTCTCACGGGCGGAGTTATTTTTCTGTTTGCTATGTTGGTTACAGTGCCGAGAAAAAAACGAGCCAAAGAACGCGTCAGTACGTCTAGAATTGTGGTCTCTGCAACGTATCTCAAATGTGGCGTCTGTATTTCACGATAGCTACAATTTAGGGATCTTTAAGTCAAGAGTGAATAGGTTACTTCTAGGCAAGCGTGCTTCACCGTCGACCACATCATCGCTTACCATCAGGTGAGATAGTGGTCAAGCGCGAAACCATTTTTTTTTTAATTTTCGTCTCTCCCCGGCCATAAATTTAAATACCACGATTTCGCCCAAAAAATCATAGCATCCTTGTTTTGGGACCACAAAGTATAATAACTTTTTTATCGATTTTTTTGTTCAGAGTGAAACTATCAATGAATTTGGGTACTGTGATAACTTAAAAAAATTGAGAAGGAAAAATTGGAACAAGAGAAGGGGACTGCACTCAGCAGTAGAAGGGAGTCAGCCGTCCTGCACGACAATACCAGACCTCAAACAGCCAACGCAACAAAGCAACTTTTGGAGTCGTTCGCATGAGATGTTTTGAACCACCCGCGTATTCTCTTGAACTCCCTAAACATGCATATAAGTGGGCAAAATATTTCAACTGACGAGGAAGTGAAGGGGGAGACAAACAACTAGCCAACGGAGTTGGCGGCAAAGCTTTTTTGACAAAGGCATAAAATAAAATAAAAATCGCTCGTCTCACGACGTGCATCAACAGAGAAAAAATAGTTCACATAATTATGTACTGTTGCAACCAGGTATTTTATATAATATAAATTGTTTGAAACCTACAAGATCTACAAAGTACACTTACTTTCTGCCTCAAACCTACTTCTACATCTACATCTGTGTGAAGAGTAAAAATAAATTTGAACCTACAAACAAGACGCAAAATTTTCGAGCTCGCTTCGCTCTCTCTTGTATGCCAGGACTTATCAGATCATCACATCATATCATCAGCCTATTAATGTTACCACTGCTGGGACACAGGCCTCCTCTGTGAGAGGGAATGGGCCGTTACCCACCACGCGGGCCCAGTGCGGGTTAGTGGATGTCACATATCTTCGAATGTTTGGTTCTAGGACATGCCGGTTTCCTCACGATGTTTTCCTTCACCGTTTTGAGAGCAGTGGTGATGAAATAATTTACACAAAGTAAAGCGCCTGCCTGGGCTCGAACCCACGACCTACAACTTGTAAGTCGCGGCCGATACCACTGGGCCACCACTGCTCTTATAAGTTCTCAGTTTCTACATAATCTAGAAGAGATGCTAAGATTTCTAACTCAATATGCTTGCTCTAGCATACAATTTTTGTTTGTTTGGAAAATTACCGTTAAATCATAAGTCATAACTAATTGGACCGAAGCGACAAATCTTTAAATAGGTACGCCAATAATTAATATATATTTATTCACCGGCCGGTATGCATATTTCTGCTCGCACTTTACCTGTTATTTTAGTCAGCAAATGTACAAGAACTGAGCACAGACGGGATTATCTAAAAGTCGGTTGGTCTGATTATAAGTAGTTGGAACTACCTAATACTCGTAACATATCATCATCATCGCCATTTCAGCCGAAAGACGTCCACTGCTGGCCATATTGACCGATCCCGTGCGTTCGCATACAGCGCATTCCCGCAACCTTTACCAGGTCATCAGTCCACCTAGTAGTAGGCCTTCCAAAGCACCATCCTCCGGTTCGGGGTCACCATTCCAGAACATTTTGACCCATCGGCCACCCGTTCTGCGAGCAATGTTCCACTGCAATTCTTCGGGTTATGTCGGTACCTTTGTTTCATTTCCTCTCCTTGCCCTTTGGATGACTTTCAGCTTTATGAGGCCCACTGTGAACTATGTCTAGGACCCATAGGTAATAGACACTGGTCATAGACTTTTGTTTTGAGACACAGCGGTAAATTGGACGAGAAGAAACCGCGCAACTTCCCGAACGCTCCGCCCAGCCGAGTCGGATTCGACGGGTGACCTCTTTTTCGAAGTTAGACCTACGCAACTGGACTGTTTGTCCCAGGTAGACATAATCGTCTACAATCTTCGAGTGTAGAGTCTCCGGTCTTGATAGGTGTGAGTGTTACATGGGCATGTTTATTTTATGATAAACTCTTACGGCAGCTCTACTGAGGTCATGGAGCATTGTACTGAGGCCCTCCATCTACCTCTCAACCATGAACACTATGTCGTCAGCAAACCGAAGGTGAGTGATGTACTCGCCATTAACGTTGATGCCTAGACATCCTCCAGCGCAGCAGTTAACAGTTTCAGCGACATGGTCTCCCTGTCTCACACCGCGCTGTAAAAGGATAGGTTTCGAGGTCTGATCCTGAAGACGGACTGACATGGTGGCGTTTTTATACAAACACTTCAACACCTCGATGTACAGGTAGTTGATCTGGCACCATTGGAAAGGCTGCGGTACAGCCCAAGTCTAGATCAAATCTTCGGGCTTTCTCGTAATCCACAAACACTAAGAAGCAGAGAGGCAGGTTGTACTCTGCGGTTTCCTGTATAACCTGTTGCAGCGTATGTATGTGGTCGACGGTGCTAAAGCCTTTTCGGAATCCGGCTTTTTCGGGAGGCTATCGTCAAACCTGCGCATAAGACGTTTTTTTTTTTATTGTTAATAGGCTTGCACTTGACTACTATCTCACCTGATGGTAAGCGATGATGTGGTCGACGATGAAGCACGCTTGCCTAGAAGAAACCTATTCACTCTTGACTGAAAGACTCCCAGGTTGTAGCTATCGGGAAATACAGACTCCGGCAGGGAATTCCACTCTGTTGCTGTGCGTATCATAAAAGTATTCCCAAAACGTTTGGTGCGTATGGGCGGGATGTCCACCGTGTATCGATGACGCATCGCCGTACGTCTTGTAGTCTGATGATGGAACGGGCTAGGAGGAATCAGTTCATGCAATTCCAACGCACACTCCCTGAAATGTAACCGGTAAAATACCGACAGGCTGGCAACTCGGCGCCGATGTTCAAGGCTCTGGAGCCTAGACTAGACCAGTATCTTATTGCCGATAAGCCTCTTGGCCCGTTTTTTGATCGACTCGAGTGCATCCAGCTGGTCAGATGGTCTGTCTTTGGCAGATCCGTCCCAGAGATGAGAGCAGTAGTCCATGCATGATCTAACTTGCGCTTGATATAAGTTGAGCAACTGCTCCGGAGTGAAGTACCGTCTCATTTTCGCAAGGATCCCCAACTTTTTGGCAGCCAGCTGAGCTTTTGCCTCAATGAATGGACCAAAATTGAGGTTCGATGTCAACGTAATGCCAAGAAGCTCAAATCGGTCCGTTATCGGCACGGTCACACCTCGGAAAGAAGGAGCCGGGTGGAACTGGCTCCTTTTAGCGGAAAAAAGACACGCCTGGGTCTTAGCAGCATTGAACCTGACCAGATTAGCATCGCCCCATTCGGAGAGTGCCTTCAAGGACAGATTCAAGCGCCTAACCATGGCCTCTCGGAGAGACCGGATCTTAGGCCTAGTAGCGCGCGCGAGTCGGAGACGTATCTCTCAGCAACAGTGCTGTCGTCCGTGTACCCAAAAGTGCCGTGCCGGGTTTTAGCAGATCGTTTATGTGAAGCAAGAACAATGTTGCTGAGAGCACCGACCACTGAGGAACCCCGGCATTAATATCCAGTTGGGCAGACGAGCGGCCATCGATAACCACTCGGAGGGACCGGTCCCTCAGGAAGTCTGCAGTCCAATCGCACAGACCACTGGGCAGACCGAATGAAGGAAGCTTACCAATAAGGCTTTCATGCCAGACCCTGTCAAAAGCCTTCGAGATGTCCAGGGACACGGCAAGCGATTCCCCGTGCCTCTCGATGGCCTCACTCCAGATGTGAATGCATACGCTAGACTAGAAGATCCGCAGTTGATCGATTTTGGCGGAAGCTATACTGGCGGTCACTGAGGATGTCCATACTCTTGCAGAGGATGGACGTTATCGAAACGTGTTAGTAGTTGGCCGGGTCAGCTCGACTGCCCGTCTTGGGCTCAGGCTGAACGTTAGCATTCAGCCAAGCATTCGGCACTTTTCCAGTCTCATACGAAGGGCGAAACAGGCGTGTCAGGATAGGAGACAGTTCAGGCGCTCAGAACAATTGCTGGAATACCGTCGAGGCCACTAGCTTTGTTCACGTCGAGGTTGCGCACTACCCTACGAACGTCCTTTTGATGGATGCGAATGTCCGACATACTCGTTCCACATTCATCAGTAGAAAGAAAGGGTCGCGCGTCACCTAAATCCAGACGTGAAGATTCCGCAAAAAGAGAGGCGAACAAGTTTGCTTTCTCCTCAGTGGAGTGGGCCAGTGACCCGTCGGGTCTCAGCAGTGGTGGTAGTGAGGCTCTCTTCCGCTGACTCATATCGCTTGCGTTGCGCGTCCGAGCGTCGACCAATGCCAGGTACGCCTCATGTTTCAGCGAGCCGGCGCGTTTGCACTCGACGCTAAACCATGGCCGGTCAACGCTAGACATTGCTGCGTCAGAGAACGGAATGTAGTACTCCATTCCCTGACGCAACACATCCGTCAAGGCGTCCGCGCACGACGAAGCATCAGCCGAAGTGAAGCAAGTAGGCTGCCAAGGATAAGATGCGAAGAAAGAACGCATCCCATCCCAATCTGCTGACTTGTACCGCCAAACCCGCCGAGCGCCTCTAGGGCTGGGATCGGGTGGGGAGTGGACGGATACAGACTTCACCAGACATGGTCGGAACTACCCAAAGGTGAAGATACCGACACCGAGTAGCGGTCAGGATCTGTTGTCAGCAGAAGTTCCAAGCAATTGGCTGTGTGCGATTCAACATCCGGCACCCTCGTTGCCCCCTGGACCAGCTGGATGAGATTTAAAGCAAGTGCAAGCTTTCTCATCTCTCGTACGGGAAGAGCCACTCCTGGTGGTGGGCATTGAAGTCCCCCAGTAACACCAATTGGGCGGAAGGGTACCGTTGCTGCGCCGTATCAGCCGCCACACTAAGGTACTCTGTGAGTCTGGTAGTCTCCTGATCTCCGCTGTGCGAACGGTAGACACAGGCGTAGATAATTTTATCCTGGCCTGTGTCCACCATGGCCCACAGCACAGAAAACCTAGAGTCCTCAAGGTTTCGGAGAAGCCGATAACAGATGTCGTCTCGGGCGTACATGCATACACCAGCGCGTGGCTTAAAATTGTGCCCCAGGGTAAACCCTGGGTATGTAATGTACGATAGGTATGACGGACATCTGATCTGCGACTCCGAAAGGAAAAAAGAGAGCCGGCTTATCAGTCTCGAGTTGATGATGGACTGCTACGAGATTGGAGTGCAAACCTCTGATATATGTGAGGTGCACTTTAAGTGGGAGGGGGTGCAGCCGCTGTTGAACTCTAGTATGCTTTTTCCTTGTCATGTATATATAAGAGTGAAGAGTGAGGTGAGGAGAAGGAAGTGAGACAGGGTTCCACGCTGTTAACCTAAAGACACGCACTGAAAGGACGCCATCATTGGGGCACTAGTCTGGACACTGCGGGGACGCCCGAGGCCCCTCGAAATGTCCATCGAGCCCTCCCATCTGGTCGCCAACCAGCACGATGGTGCATTCCGGGATTTTTCGACAGTTGGTGGGGCAGCCTTTCGTATGTGGCTGGCACACTACTTGGGCCCCCAACTACCTGCGGTCGGCCAGCGGCGCACCGTGCCTCGGATCCCGCTACCCTCCGCGACCAGTCTCCCGACACATCCATAACAGTGCGCGTCAGGCCGGTCTGCCTGCAGTGGAATAGCTGTCTCGACCCAACTCCTCTGGTTGGCTACAGCTAGCATCGTACCGGAACACGGCATGACCACTAGGCGGTACGTCTTTGCCCGGTGGGTGGTCGCAAGCCTTCGGTCAAAGCCTACCACCAGTTGATGTCACCTGATTTGCACCACCCGGGGACCACGTGTAGGGAATCAAATGGGGTATACTCCTACGGACATGGGCGACTCAGTCCCCAAAAACGTTCCGGTTACGATTCTTGATGACTCTTGAAAACAACTTGTAGACCTGTCTAAAAAGTGAGATGGGCCTATAGTTCTTCAGCCAGGCAGGCGTTATATACGAATGATATATAATAACGTATATCGTTGATAAATTCATCAGTAATTTTTATTTTAAATTATTTTCCTGTAGTATCCCTTTATCTCGTACCGAGCCCCGGGCCTTTCGGACCCTGGATATTTTCTAATACATCTACGAAGCATTGCTTGACTGAGAATTTTAGCAGAGTTACAAAATACTTACAAAGTATTTACTCACGCATTAGACACAATAATTAATGACACAAGTCGATCTCGATGCAGTTACGTCTTGATCGGTACAGACCACTCTTTCCATCTCGCGTGTTAGACGTGTCACGGGGTTTTCTTGCGAGACGTGGTCAAATCGATATAGCGAGAAACGAATTGCGTTTTTACTTTCGAATTCGTACTTCCCATTGTCACCAACGGCATACGTGATGGATTCCTGTGAGCAGATGAGATGATGAAGAATGAAGATGGAGAGATCAGAGCTTGGAACATTATATTGTTTTTGAAGGGTATTTTATTGTTTTATTTTTGTCTTGATCTAACAGCCTCAGGAGTGTTTGTACGACTCGAAATAGGTCGGCGCGGTGAACGCTCGGCTTCTACGCGATTGTCCTCGTGCCCCGGCAATCTCATTAATACAGCAAAACTACGTTCTATTTATTTGACAGCTAAGATTTAAAAAAAAAAACATACTAGAAACAAATGCACGTTGCACATATTCGTACTGCCTCTGGATTCTACTTGGGCGACACGAAAGGTTTCAAGCAACTGCTGCGCGGTTATAGTGCTCGCCAAACTTCTGGGCCGCCCTGAAGTTGGCTTTCCGATGCACAAGGCACGATACGGTGTTGCTTTTTAACATACTCACTTGTGATAACGTAAACGATCTCTTTTGTCAAAATGTATACAAAAAAGAGGTTTCTCCTTACCGTCGCCAGATGGTGCTTATCCAGTTTCAATAAAGATTGACGTTTACGTTTACGTGATTAAGCGTGAGTAAAAACTCGCATTAAGGCCTCAGGGCGGCCTAGAAGTTTGGCGAGAACTATACATTTTTTCGAGGTATTTTAACGTTGTCATTTAATAGTAAATACACAACCGCCTTTAAAATTTCATGAATTGATATTTCGCGATTTGGCCGCCGCATGATTTTTACCCGACTTACCAAAATGGTTGAGGTTCTATGTTCGATTGTATGTTTATTTGTTTTTTTTATGATGTTAGAATTCTTATTTTATAGGTTAAAAGAAGACTTACTCGAGATGGTCCCATATAAATTTGGTAATGATCTGATGAAAAACTTCGAAGATATACAACAGAACTTCTCAATAAATGATGGAAAATTTCTTGGGGTTGCTACAATCGTATGTCTGTTTATTTCCATTTAAATTTTTCATGAAGGCTCACAACAGAACTTAAATATGGAGATATTACATTATGACATTATACCTTACTATAGAATTTGCGCACTAGGTACCTAAACTAGAAAGTGCAAAATATTTTTTACAACTGACTTCCAAATAAAAACTCAACAAAGTGAAAAATAAATTCAATGTATGAATTTTTCAGTGTCAAATATCCAATAAACGAAAAAATAAACACCGACTTTTTAGATGCTGAATGTTGCTAAGTAATTAGCCAACCTTATTTAACCAAAAGTTAATTCAAAAGTCGAGTACGAATAGGGACATTCTGAGACATTTAGACACCACATCTAAAATTACATACACGCAGGTGACGCAGAGAATTTAAACATAATCTTGAATTTCGAAATGTTATCTAAGTACTTAGTACTTTCTTTATTGTTATTCGGTTGTTTTTGAAAGGGTATCGACATCGCCCTATCAACACATTTACCCACATTATTATTTTTATGGATGCCTATTAACCTGTACCATATTCATCAGCTTACGATTACCAAGCTTATTATTATTGATGTATTAATGACAGGCTCGTGTTTGACCACTATCTCACCTGATGGTAAGGTCGACGGTGAAGCACGTGGAAAGCGATGATATATTATGGTCGATGGTGAAGCACGCTTGCCTAGAAGTAACCTATTCACTTTGGACTTAAAGACCTCCAGGTTGTAGCTTTCAGCAAAGAGACAGACTCCAGCAGAGAATTCCACTCCTTAGCTGTACGCACAATTAAATAAATTAAATAATTCCCAAAACGTTTAGTGCGCATGGGTGGGATGTCCCCCATGTACCGATTTTGTATCTTTCTAATCATTAAAAAGTGAATGAAATAATAATCAAAAGTAAAAATTATTTTATAACAAGTTTTAATGAATTTAAAAATATGCAATGTGATGTTGTTTGTCAATACATCAGTATCCAATGAGCAAGCACTGTAGGTTGTCTCTCAATCTTGTCTGGTTGAGGTGTTGATTTAGTTCCATCATGAGACCAGCACCATAATTGCGTAACTATAAAGAATTGCGCACACCTGCTTTACTTGCATTCATTGTTCATAATGTAAAAAAATCCTTTTACTGGACAGCGATAAATACTATTGAATTATCAAAATGAGAGTGATTGCGCATGCTTTGTGCCGTCAAAACAGTTACGCAATAATTAGGGTACAGCTCCATAGTACCGCATATTATTTAAATGTTACCAAAGTTATATAATTACGCTAAGTTTCAGCTTAATCGGATGTACTCATGAAAAATCGATAACTGTTGCCGGAAACACAAACGAAAGCAAGATATTAAAAAACTTGTAAAATGCAACGTTACCTAAACTGAAGTCTTGTACACCTGTCGATTTTTGTCCTAAAAATTGAGATTGCTATAGTAACTAACAATAACTGAGTACCTACCTACAAAAGTAGAACTTTTCACTTGGGGTTCTTGTAAAATTAGTGGAGCAGCCAAACAACGCATGTAAGTAGGTAATGTTAGAATCGTTGACAGATGGACAATGGGTCAGGATATAGGACTAGGGTGAGGAGTGTCACCCTAGGGGCAGTACGGCGCGAGAGAGGCAGGCGCCGCCCATCCCAGGGGCGCTGGGCGTGCAACCCGGCGGTGTGCGGCGCGCGACAGAGACGCGCCACATGACGCGCACGCCGCGCTCCCCGGCGAGAGCAGGACCGCGCCGAGGGCGGGGCCCCGCGATCCACACGCCGGGCCCACACCATCGCTCATTCGTCTCTCGTTTAGCCTCCGCTATGTAAACCGGCCTTGTTGTGAATCTAAACAAAATCGGTCAGTCGTCGTTTTGTTGCCGTAAGAGCAACCCGTCGGAGGTACCGCGCTCTCGGGCTGAGCATGTTGCGACAGTGAACGTAGCCGGCAAAATGCACGCGTTGTTTGGTGAACAGAGCCCGTATGCTTACCGCGGAGGAGCTGGCGGTGGTTACTCATCCGGAGTCACACCATATGCCTACGAACAATACCGCTATGGATATGGAGCCCCCTACCTTCATCCACATCAACAACACGTTGGTGCTCCTAAAGACATGGTCAAGCCACCCTATTCATACATTGCACTGATAGC
The DNA here is from genome assembly GCA_945859665.1 of Anorthoa munda. Lineage (NCBI taxonomy): Eukaryota > Metazoa > Arthropoda > Insecta > Lepidoptera > Noctuidae > Anorthoa > Anorthoa munda. The sequence continues at coordinate 51,368,397 of OX243893.1, read as the reverse complement.
GATGGCCATACAGAACGCCCCCGAACGACGCATTACACTTAACGGCATTTACCAATTTATAATGGAACGATTTCCTTACTACAGAGAAAATAAACAAGGCTGGCAAAATTCCATTAGACACAATCTAAGCCTGAACGAGTGCTTTGTGAAAGTGGCGAGGGACGATAAAAAACCTGGTAAAGGAAGTTACTGGACTCTGGATCCCGATTCGTATAATATGTTTGATAACGGTTCATATTTACGTCGGCGGCGTCGCTTTAAGAAAAAAGACGCGCTAAGAGAAAAAGAGGAAGCATTGAAGAGACAGCAGCAACTGCAGCAGGCCCAAGAAGCGCTCACAGCACAGGAGACGCTGAGCGCGGCAGACTCGCTGGGACAGCAACGAGACGTCAAGCCGGACGTGAAGCCGCGCATCTTTGAATGCCGGCCGAAACGAGAACCGGGCGCAGACTGTGCTAGATATGACAAGCCGGTTGATTCTCTCGATGAATTTAGTGAACCGCGGCTTCCAGCTTCCACCGTTTACTGTTCGCCCCAGCCGTACTCGCTGGTGGCCGAAGAGTTCCGAGCGGCCACCTCCGGCTGGTACACAGCGCCCGAACCGCCGGCGGAACAGCTCCCGCCAGCGTTCCGCGACCTATTCGAGCCACCCAGCTGCCAGCTGGCTGGCTTCCGCAGCGGCTCGCCCGTGCCGGACGCGTACCGCGCGTCGCCGCCGCCGCACCACCACTACCGCACGCCAGCACCTTCCTACTACCACCACCAAGCCTGCGTCGCCGCCGGCCCTGCGCCAGCTCACAAGACCTACTGAGACCCTGCCCTCAGGTGAGCTTAATAAGTTTTTCTAAATTAAAATCTGCCTGCGCTCTGCGATGTTTGTTTCTTTGTAGTATAGCGTTCGCGAATTCCGCTGTGCGAGTCGGTCAGCCGCTCGGCCGCTCCGTCGGTCCAGGAGGGAGCGAGGGAGCGAGGAGCGCCGGTGTGCACCTAGACACTCCGTGACGTGGTTGTGGTTGCAGGAGGCCGGCATCGCTCGGCGCCGAACGGATTTAGCCGCACGCGTCAGTTCCAGAGCGGATAAATATAGCGCAGTAGCCGGAGATGCCGCGGAGGCTAGTGGCGGCGCGTCGATAACCACTGTTTACAGATCGGCGGCCGACCCTGCCGCCTCCCGCTCCGTCCACACCTGTAGGTATGTCGAAACTCCGCATGTGTTAGAATGCTAGACGTAACAATAAGTGGTGACGCTGGCAGGGTGTGCGTGCGCAGCCCGCGTGTGTCCGCTGCGCCGTGCCGCCGCCGCCGGGAAGCACCGAGATGTGATGCTTCACGGAAGTTTCACAGTTACGTTTGTTTTGATTTGTTTTGGACATACGTTATACAAAGAATGTGCAGCGGTAAAGAGGCACGGTGGGTAGGTACACCCATTGCAGATATCTATTTCCAGATGTGTTCAACGATAATCTTACATCTCCGCCATAAATCACTTGCATTGTTTTCTTATTAATAACGTAAAGATTATTATTTCACCAAAAAAACTTACAACAGAACAATAATTACATCCTATATCCGTGAGTGCTTACTATCTGCGGGTACCAATATTAGGTACCTATGCACTTTTATAACGTGACATCTTGGAAGTGTTAGCAACAAAACAATGTTGGTTACTTTATGTTTTTATCTGACAAACAACTGACCATCTGGTGACCAAGTGCTCGACCACAAAAAAACAACAAAGGCATGTGTTTGGGAACTCGTTGCTAATAATGAAACAATGTTAACATTTCTTGGAGGGCTAGAAACTTCTAACATTCTCATGCATTAGGTATGGCCATTTGGGTATTACTTTCTCATACACATGACCTGAAATTCGCGGTCCAACTTTGAATAAAAATTATCTGTGGCTTATCTTACCGTCGCTTCAGCAACCGATTACATTAATAAGTTATAAATATTTTAGCTAAGTATTTAGGTTTTTAAACGACGGTGTCGGTAGCTCTAAGGACTTCATCGTAGACAAATATGAAAAATAAAACATTTAATCTATCGCATAGTCACCCTATTTTAAACTATCGCAGATATGAGAAAATAAAGCTTATGTAGAATCAAATAATACTGTAATAAAAAACGGTAAGTCTTGAAAGAAATATTTGAAATATTTGAACTCTTTATCCGCAACTGTTTTATTACCTGGCTGCAAGGAAAGGGTTATGTTTTCGCGCGTATCTTGTATGTCTGTATGTATATAATATTACTTATTAACTCATATCTTTCAAACCACTAGACGGATTTTTATAATTAAGACATCGTTAGATAAGTCTTGACTGCCCAAGTGTTCTTAGAAAAGTGACGTTAAAAAAGCGGCTAAAATATGGCGGCTTTTGGGACGCCATATTGTGGTGGTTCCAATTTTGTTTTCTTCTAAACCAATCAAGTGGGGTATCAAAATTAAGGCTTTTTAAATGTGATTACAAAAACATATACCACTGATATTGTATTTAAAAGTCATTTAAAAAAACTTGTAAATAAAAAAAGTTAATTTGTAAAACCAAAAATCCCGACTGCTTATGAAGTGAATTAAAAACGTAAACAAGAAGAAAATTATGCTGTGCAGTCGGCGAATACATTATGGTTTTGGTCAATCAGCTCGCGATTATATATACATATATATCAGTATCCTCCGACTGAACAGCATAATTTTCTTCTTGTTTACGTCTTTTAAGTTCTTCTTCAACTATATAGAAACATACCTAAGACGTAATTAAATAGTCAATATTATTTTCTGTTTATAAACAGAGAAAGGAAAATATCTTTCAGTTTTTTGCCGTTTCCGTACATAAAGAGTGCTATTTCACAAGACAGCCAACAGACCTTTGATTATGTTAAGGATGCAGAAATGAAGATATATTTGTAAAAATATTATTTTTAATATTCGTATTAAATATTCTGCGTTTATATTTAACTATAGAAAACAGTAAAAGAGGAAATATAACACAGAATAAAGTTATACAAGCATCGCCGAACGTCACATACTAACACTTAGGTCTATGGCTAACCCTAAGTGAACCAATAACCATGAAAAGGCTCCAACGCACACGACACACGCCACATATGGAACAGTTGATTTAGTAAAATCAACTGTAAATAATTTTGAGAAACAGATTCTTCGCTGGAAGGTTGAACCTCAGTAGTCAATATCCGCACAAAAAATCTAAAGGTTTACAAGATAAAAAAGGGATTGGTTTGTAATACAATAAAATTACCAAACGGACAAATACTGGGTGGCGCAACAGACATGACAGAATTTAAAAAAACAACACACACTGTACTTACACACAAGTTATAAAATACATTTCGAAGATTCATCTATTATAGATAATTTTTCTATTATTCAACATAGGTACTAAAATCTCGAGATAATCATGATTTTACTGCTCGGCCTTTTGCTTGTTTAAATAGTAGTAACCAGATTATTTGCTATCGAGTTATTAAGCCATTATTATGAAGCTGGAAATAGTCGTGATTTATGCCAAATTATAGACGGTGAAGGATAACATTGTGAGGAAACCGGCATTATCTAGAAATAAAAAAGTAAAGACATGTGCCATCTACCAACCTGCACAGGATTACAGCCTATTCTCGTATTCTCTCTGATGAATCAAAATGAAAACAAAATGTTTTTATTGTAACTCGTACATTAAACCGCATTACACAGTAAGTTAAAAATTATACTTGTGGCTATCTTGCTATTTCCCATAGTGCCCATTATAATTATAATGTTGAGGCCATAAAATTATATACAGTTAAAACAAATTAAATTAAATAAACAAAAATCAACACAATTTTAATAAATACATGAATGTCTGAAGGCCTGTGTGAACGTTAGAGGCTGATTATATTATTTAATATATCACAAATATCTCTATCTATACTAATATTATAAATAGGTAAAATTTGTGAATTGTGAGTTTGTGAGATTGTGACGTTATAGGGGTTAATCTCTGGATCTACTGAACCTATTTTGAAAATTCCTTCACCAGTAGAAAGCTACATTATTTTTGAGTGTCATAGGCTATAATATATTTGCAAAAAGATTAGAGATTCTTATGAAAATTGCAATAATGTAACCCAAAGTAGCAAAATGTTGCATATAAAATTCATTCTTTGGCGTGCGCTGAGAAAACTATTGATGATATATAAAAATTATGTACAAATTGATTAGGTAGGGTAGGTAAGATAGGCTAAGTAGGGTATGTAGGGTAGGGTAAGGTAGGTAGGGTATGGTAGGTAGAGTAGGGTAGGTGGGTAGAATAGGTATGATAGGTAGGCAGCCAATTGACGGGAGCGAAGCCCGGGGAACCAGCTAGTAGCTTATATTTTAGTATATTATGATAATATTTATTTTAGACTAAAATAAATAACCAATAAAATTAACAAGAAAATAATAAAAATTAAATTAAGGTGTTTGTCGGAAAATTAAATTAAGGTGTTTGTTGGCATTTTGTGGATGGAACTTTATCATTGCTCGGCATTTTATAATATTTCTCGCAATTTATTCGTACGAAATTATGAGTGAGCATTTTTGATTAAACTGCTTACGGATACCTATTTATGGAGTGTCTAAAATAATTTATCGTTGTAAACCAACGACTAAATACCAAACAAAACACTGGGCGGAGAGTCCGAAGTTCCGAACCTCAGTAGGAGGAACTGGGTAGGAACCTAACTCATAAAATATGTATGTCGTAAAACCTTACGATTGAAAGCTATAAATATTTTAACGCGCCACTAGATTCCATAAAACATTATATTATGTATATAAAGTATTATTTATTAGGTGTCGGTCAATACTTATCGATCGAACACTAGTTTATTTTGTAAGCAATTCATATTTTATTATTGCTGGTCTACATTGTGGCTAAAAATAAGAAATGTATCGTATTATTGCTTGCAGCATCGAAGCAGGTATTTCACTCGTTTTTGACTCTTATCTATTTTCAGAGTTTACAAGTAGGTATCATCTTAAAATTTAATAGATACGTAGGTACCCAATGGACGTTAGTTTAATAAAGACTAGCTTTTGCCAGCGGCTTCGCCCGCGTGAATGTCGAAAATTATCTCAAGGGCACATATGCTCGGGATGTTTATCCCGAGCATATGTGCCCTTGAGATAATTTTTCACAGAGATAGATTATAGTCTGGAATAGCATATAGGATATTTATCCTATATGCTATTCCAGACTATAATCGAGAGAGAATAGAGATAGATTATAGTCTGGAATAGCATATAGGATATTTATCCTATATGCTATTCCAGACTACAATCTATCTCTGTGCCAAATTTCATCCAGATTCGTCCAGCCGTTTGAGCTTGAAGAAGTAACAAACATACAAACACACACACACTCACAAAGGTTTACCTTTATAATATTACTGTGACAATTAATCAAATCAGCTTTAAGAATTTCCAAAGATTGGCCTAATATGAATAATAACATAGCCCCAAAAACCGCGATATATCTTTTATAATGTTGGGTGATAGGTAGGCGCTTTGGGGAACCTTTATATACCTATATTATTATACTTAATAAATATTGTAAGAGAATAAATTTATTACAGCTTCTTACATATGTACCTACATACTTATACCATAAATAAAAGTAAACTATACAAAATTATACTTAAACTAACTACTTATACTATATACAAAAGAAAGGTACACTTAGGCGTCGAAGTACTCCTCCACATCGCTGTCATCCGGGAACGTGCCCAGAAGACTGGCAGCATTGCCACGTTGAATGGAAATGCTGATTCTCTGCGCAAAGAAAGATCCAGCCCTCTGGTCACGCACAGCGTCGATCATTAAATATTGTTGGTTTTACATTAGATGTGTCAATAGTTTATTTATCACTATCAATCCGCCCCGACTTCGCACGCTATACTTATAAGATAGACAATGCTATCTCGAACCTTTCTATAAACATAACGTTTTCGATGAAAGCTGCCAGTCGGTTTGATGTTTTCAATCTTCCACAATCATCGTCATAGTTCAGCCAATTTATACAAAACATTCATGTATTATACGGATAAACCTTCTTCTTGAATCACTCCATCCATTGGTGAAAAATTGGCGATCGCGTTCAGAGCAACTGACAGACGCAGCAGGTAATTTCAATAAAATTGACATTTGACGTGCAAATGTTACTATCAATTTCAATTATTTCATCATTCATTTCACAATATCAAATAAAATTATAGAAAGAGCTAGTATTGGATAAATCAATATAGTATTCTACAGACAATTTTTTTTTTTTTAATAAAAACTAGTGTCAAAACAAGTAACAAATTAATAAAACATTTCAGAAACTTCAACCATAAAACATTAAAGATAAAACAGAAATGTCAAAAAATTAAAATAGGATAATGTCAATTATTCAAATTAATACAAGAAACACATAATAAATGAATTAAATATTTTTAGAATGCCAACAATAAAACCTGAGAAATACAAAAATAAAGCCCAATTTTTTTTGTATACTGTCTGTTAATTAATGAACAAGTAAAAAAGTTACAAAATATACCGTACCCAGAATGTCAACAGTAAAAACCTAAAGTGCGATGTCAATTAAAATATTATAACGGCAAATACAGTTTATAGAGAGAATGAGTTAGGTATCTGAGTTTTTGAGCAAGCATATTAAAGGCGAGACGTTGATATCTGAGTAGGTGCTGCTTGCTTAAAATTTCTTATCGGATTGTTTCAGGTGGGATAGGAGCCCTTAGGTCTGAAGTTCACTTTCAGATCTCCAAAAAGGATACTTAACGTGCAGATTCGTACATTTTCATTTCATTGAGTGTGTTTGACGTTTCAAGAAGAAAAATTGGGCTTGACCTAAATCAGACGTATTTAAAAAATGGTTAACTTAGAAAAAAAAATTAGTCGTAGTTTATACAGTTATAGTGTGAACCACAAAAGGACAGCTCGTGGCTAAATAATAACAGCCGCACGGTCGATCTTCAAAGTTAAGCAACGCTTGCCGAGGTCGGTCCGTGGATGGGTGACCATCTTTACATAACGAGTTTCTTCCGTACCACGGCAATCACGCTAAGCCGTTGGTCCCGGCTGTCATTTGAAGATCTTTGACAGTCGTTACGAGTAGTCAGAAGCCTGAGATCTGACATCAGTCAAGCCAAGAGGTAGGTATCATGTTACCCAGTAACTGGGTTGTGGAAATCAGAGGCTTTAGTGCGAGTTTTTTAACCGTACTCACTCGTGATAACGTAAACGATCTCAGGCAATCGCTCCATGTAAAACACTGGTACTAAGCTAAATCCGGTTAGACTGGAGGCCGACCCCAATATATTTGGGAAAAGGCTAGGTAGATGATGAGTGTGAACCACAAAAAAAAAGTAAAAATTAACAGAAATGCTTATAGGAGGATGGCTAATGTTCTATGAAATCTGTGCCAATCCAACCAACCAACAAAGTTGAAAGTTACTATTGACGGGATGGAATTCTTTATCTCTCAAACATTTGAATACACATCATTCTTAATGATAAATCTTGCGTGTTATTTTTTTTTCTGTGTAGGTACGTTAAACTAACACAACGATACTTAATCACAATAATGAGTTAATTTGGTACAAATCAGACGCAATGAAAAAATAACTTCTTGGAAGTCTAAAATTAATTTATTGAATAATGCTAATTGGTATACATTTACATTTCCCTCAATATTTCAAAACTATGTCACATATTTTTTTTTTCGCTCTTGAATGAATAATTTAAGTAGCCCTTACCAAAAATATGAGCCCCAATGCTGTTCGTTATCCAGCCTGTCTTACATAACTAATTATCGTTCACCTCTATTTTTTAGAACTGTACCCCAATTATCTGTTAGAAAATATTATGCTCCCAAATACTGTTAGCTACTTTGATCTTCTTAATTCATTGGTTTTTGCCGTTACACTTTTGGTCCAGTATTTTAGACTGGGGCACAATCGACATTATTTTTCATAATCTATTAAGCTACAACATTATCTGTGTCTATAATAATATTACAAAGAGGTAAAGTTTGTGAGTTTGTGAGGTTGTAGGGGGGGTAATCTCTGGATCTACTGAACCGATTTAGATGAAATTTGGCATGCAGATAGTTTGAGACCCTGGTAAGAACATAGGATTTATCATCCCCAGGTATTTGTATTGCCTGGGGATGATAAAACACTACTAAGAAGCCCTTTCAGAAATAGTTATCCTCATTGCTGTTATCGTCAAATGGCATCGAAAACTTCTTATGTATGTTTATCTATATATTTGTACAGTAGGACACAATTGACATTAGCTTGTAATTTATTGACATGAACATGAAACCCCATTGCTGTTGGTCTCTTGGTTTTTATTTTCTCATCCTCCCAATCCTGTGCAATGGAGAAAAGAATATCCAATCTTATTGGAGGCAGATTTCTAAAATGTTAGAGCTCGAGTAGGTGCAATCACTGTTAATTCGCTACCGCTTCAAACAAAAGCAAAAGCTACCTTTCTTTTCAAGTGTAACCGTGCCCCACATGCCTACATCAACGAACCGCGAAATATGGAGCTAAAGATGTACCTATATGCAGCGGTGCCCTTGAAAATTGACCGTAAAATACCAATGGATTTCTCACGGTATACCTAAATGCATATAGGTATGTATATTTTTTATATATACGAAATATCGTAAATCTAAAAAATATGCGCAAGCATATTGATAAAATAAATGTAATCTCAATAAATACAAAACTACTTATAATATTAGACTTAAAAGGACATGACACTTGAGTTTATAAAAAAGCTTATCTCTGTTTACAAGAATTGGATTATATTTGACTAATACACTCAGGTGGAGAGCAGTGGTGGCCCAGTGGTATCGGCCGCGACTTACAAGTTATGGGTCGTGGGTTCGAACCCAGGCAGGCGCTTTACTTTGTGTAAAATAATTTCATCACCACTGCTCTCAAAACGGTGAAGGAAAACATCGTGAGGAAACATGGACTTATATCTATACAAATAAATAAAACTGAAGTGTCTGTATGTAATATCAAAATAACAACGTTTTATTGAATGCACGTGAAAGTATATACGGTACTAACAACAAATAAGCAATTTTTAATATTTTTGTCTGTCTATCTGTCTGTCTGTTTGTTCCGGGTAATCTCCGAAACGGCTGGACAGATTTTGACGGGACTTTCACTGGTAGATAGCTGATGTAATAACGAGTAACATAGGCTTCGTTTGATCACGAGAAAATTCATAGTACCGGCGGGAAACTAAAAAAATAAAAAAAAAAAATTTACGAGTTTGACGCTAACGAAGTCGCGGGCAACAGCTAGTAATATTATAAAGAGGAAAGATTTGTTTGTTTATACCGAATAGACTACAAAACTACAGAACCGATTTAAAAAATTCTTTCACTAATAGAAAGCTACGTTATTCCTGAGTAACATAGGCTATTTTTTAATCCCGAAAACGGGTCCTGTGGGGTGGCCCACGGGAGCGAAGGCGCGGGGAACAGCTAGTAGTCAATATAAGTCTGAAATAGCCAATTCACAGGCCTGTGGGCTTAATTAACTCTGACACCAGATCGAGGCGACCACATCCTCACACGAAAAGAAGAAGTATATTGTATGGATCATAGAAGGGTAGTGTTAATCCTTATTTGGAACTTTTCACTACCTATTTGTTCTGAGGTCATAAACTTTGCTTGATTCGACACATACAATGTAGTTTTTTAAGTCGATTGCATCTATATCAACCATGAAAAACTCTAAAAAAAAATATATATATTATATTTTTCCATGGTCGATCGACGATCTCACTATCAAGAGGCATCAAAAAGCTGTTAAAACAGTTAAAAATCGATATCACATGGCTGTATGTCTGCTGCCATTGCCATTGATCGCGCATCGATGATCAATAGTAGTAAATAGATGTGATGAGATGTGTGTGTGTGTGTAATTAAAAAAGGTAAGTGTAATTGCTTAATAAGTATACCTTTACAATGAAAGTTTATTGCTGCCATGTCACGCTACAGAACTTCGGTAAAAAAAAATACTAGGGTCAATTGCGTAAATTTAGAAAAAATACTAGATAAAGATTGTCCATTGGGTCTTTTGTACCGCGAGTTCAAGCCTATGTATTCTCAAAACATTTAAGTAAATAATAAAAATATAACCGTTATTACAGAAATAACGGAACTTCTGGAATACTCTTATACCTCACGATTCTTTCGTAGATGACAAAGAATACTTTCAACAAATCCACGCCCTGATTTGTTGAAAGTATTCTTTATCATCTGCTGTGTCACCGGTAGACCGGAAGGTTAGGCTAGGTTTATGGAAATACACTGAAACTTTGTCAAGAGAAGCTACCTCTCAACAAGTCTCCTGACGAAGATATAAACATACCCAATAGAAAGATTATACAAGCGTGTGTAACTCCGGCCGATATACGATATGCGATATTAACGTATATTAACCGATGCATTGCACAAGGTATTTTTACCTCGTAAATAGCGATAAGGCTTCCGCACAATTTCGAAGATTTGCGAAAAGCCCCTGGACAACCCTATATCCTACTGGCTTCTAGCATAACTTCTATCTTTGGTTTATAAACTCCTGATATCTCATTATTTTGATTTATTAACTTCAAATTAACTTAGTACAAATACCTATCAAGATAAATCGTCATGGTTAATATTCCAAAATTATCCTTTGAAAGGGTGAAAAAGCATTTAAATCGAACCATCGTCGTCTGCAGAGCTACGATGCTACGGATACATTCAGAACGACATAGCCGTCAAGCTTATTGGACCCCTCTCCATACTTCGGGGATTAAAAATGGTTTTGACAACAATTGTGTTGTGACATAGGTAATTGTAATAATCAGTCCTTTTCGAATGTCATCAAAGCGGGAGGTATTATAGAGCACAAGTGGGCGCGCAAACATAGATGTTAAGTTTGGTCCGATGATTATAACAATCCGACATGACCGAGGAGAAATTAGGTTCAAGACCCATGACATCACGTGCTTTCTGAGTCACGACAAGATATAAACTCCGGGATACCGCTAAATATATCTTAAAGAAAACATCCTCACTTTGCCTGACTTGGAAATCGAACCCAGAACTTCACGGCTCAGCAGTTGCACTGGTCCCAGGTCTTAAAAAATGGCTACCCAAGGTATACATCCATACATGACACAAATAAACTCTGTTCTTTCTTTTTTCGCTTTAGACAATGTTTCCAAACTAAACCTTTATCTGGGTTAAAAGGAGGACTTGTCTAGACAAGTGAAATCCTATCATTGAAAGGATAGCGATTGGTTAAATTTAAAAAATGTATGGCTAAACGCTATCGAAATTTCACGTGATCAATCCCTTACAATTTAGCCTTTCGACTATAATAGGCATGCTGATACAATGACACTTTTTTCTAAAGCCTCTTGTATTAAACATAACCTCCCGGACGTTACAAAAGAGAACAACCCATGTGTTTGTTACATTCAGTAATTGAGCATGAAAACAGTAGGTGAAAAAGGTAAAAAGAGCTTTATGAGAATATCCAAGGCTATTTGTGGTCTTCCATGTCAAACTTTAAAAACTATTTATGGAGTTACTCTCCTGGGTTATCAAAGGTATGTGTTACGGGCCACCGATTTAAGCCGACATGGCCAATATAGTGGTGTACAGATCCAATTTTCGTATGCATATACCTGTTCTGAAATCTTGAAGTGCTGTGACGTACTCTAATGTGTTTAGTCTTTAAGATAACTTTGATTTGATTTGGTATATCAAATTGCCAAACGAATTTACCAAATAAAATGTAATAGCACAAAATTTAGGGCCCTTAATATTAGTGTTAATTATAATTTGCGGTGCTTGGCAACTGGGCTTTCCCCAGTACGTACCTTTCTGTCTATTGGCCTAGATCTATTCTGTCTCTTGCTAGATAAGGAGGGAATTGGAAATTATGTCCTTTCTATTCCTCCGTTGTTTGTTTCTGATTAATTTCGTTGCGGGATCCAAGATTGCTGAATCGTTAAGTCGGGACTCGTTGAGCTTCAATGATTTGGCACTTATCTGTTGATTCTGGCTTTCAGTAGTTGCAGTGGTTAGGAATAGTGTAGTGGGCTGATATAGAACTGTCAAAGTCAGGGGTTCCAAATACACTGGCCTTCAAAATTTAGTATCACACTTTTGAAACTATAATTTCTCCACTTATGCTACACAGGTTGAGTTTTTCAAATGGGCCTGGATGACCAAATCCAAAAATATGAGGAATAGCGGCACCCTAGTTAATAATGAACTCTTTCTTTAAATTTGCCGTCAGTTATTCTTTCACATAATTTGATCCTTATTATCTGACTTCGGGAGGGTCAGGTTGTTTAAGCGTGTGTATGAATGTTTTCTATAGCATAGCACGCTCTACAGCCCGAACGGCTTGACGGATTATGACATATGAAGTGTCGTTGGATTCGTCTCAATTGAGGGAGTGACATAGGCTATCTAATTTCTTAATATGGTGGGTGATACTATTTTGTTTTCGTTGTCATAACAATATGGGTATCAAATGAAAGCTACTAAATAGACCATTCCAAAAATACATATAGGTATCGTAACACTTTTATGTTTCTATTTTGGCACAAATTCAAGATAAGCTTAACTTTGATAGCAAAATAAATAATCTTGTACCATCTAACTTATTTAAAGAGCTCGTTCAATAATAAAAAAAAATCTTGATTAAAAAAAAACCCAACTGTTAAAAAATAATTAAGTGAAAGGAAAAAAACAAGTACTAGGTATAATTTATACCTTAAATAAACTGCCGAGCAATGTAAAAGTTCCATCCACAAAATGCCGACAAACACCTTAATTTTATTTTTTCACATTTAATTTAAAATTTGAACACAATATTTACGTTTTTAGTTGGTAATATTCTGATGCGCTGTTAAATGTACTTCAATATTGCAGACGCCGTCATTAAGCTAGCCTTTCCCGTTTAGGAGTAATTTGGTGCTATGTCACTGGAACTTTTTCATTGCTCGTTAGTGTATTATGAGGTGCTGCCAGCGGTGACAAACGAAATTTTGGTAGGTTTTTCTATAATTTTGTTTGTCACCGCTGGCAGCACCTCATATTTAAGGTATATTAATTATACCTAGTAATTATTTTTCTCCTTTCAGTTAATTATTTTTTCGTGTCGTGGTTTCAAATCCGGGCAAGTACCAATGTGACTTTTTCAATTCATATGTACTTTCTAAGTTTATCTTGGACATCGCTAACAACAGTGAAGGAAAACAAACAACACGCAGCAATCATCGCGCGATCAAAGGCTTTATGTCAAAAAAGTCGGCATTACCTACAATGTAGGTATGGTAGGTCCTACACAATCGTTTGCTAATCGTTCGCTGTTCGTCAAATGCACTTATTTAAAAAAAAAACCGCCGAAAACTCTAAAACTTCTCTATTGAAGTGCACAAAATTCGCTACTGTTTTGATCTTGCAAGATACGTAAGCCTACGGGGCTTTATTTTTAGTTGGTTTATTAAAATTATTTGCTCAATTGGCGTAATTTCTGCAAAGCATTCCAGTGCGAGGATAAACAAATAAATAAAATAAAATGGTGTAATTAATACAAAACGTGTTTTCTTTTTCAAAAACTACGGATTCGATTCCTGGCTAGGAATATTGATTTCTCAAAAATCCATAGACGTGGTTTTAATTTTTTATCTAAATCGGCCTCGTGACTCCTTTGAGTCTTTTTCGCTATTCCTCATTTTTTCAGATTTGGCCCTCCACGCCTTCTTGAAAAACTAACCCTGTAGAAAATTTCATCAACTTCCTTTGAAATTATAGTTTATTATACATTAGTACAGTATTTAACTTAAAAAAAATTAGCCAATTTTAGTAAGCAATCATCCAGAAAAGAATTGTATTTAGGTTGTACGTGTTTAAGGATCACATTTACCGCCGAAGATTATCGTTATATATTGCATACTTAAGAATTCGCTTTTAAGTGACAAGATGAGCGAAAACCGCAATGCATTAATTTTAAATGTTTGTTTGTCTCAGGTATGGCGAAACCAAAATGCGGGAGGCGGAGAGCAGGGGCCACGAACAAGAGCGTGTGCGGAAGGCGGCCACATAGTGTTGTAACTGATAGAACTGTATTCACGTGGTGCACATATTGTAGCAAACGTCTCGCATTAGTAAAGTTCACGCTATCAACGTATCTCCGCCAGAGATATTGTCGATGATAGTGCCCGAAGACTTATTTTAGTATGTATATTCGTTTACCTATGAGCTTAATATAATAAATAGATAAGACGAAACCCGATAATTCCGATATGAACTAGGGTTCCATTAATGTTGTAGGTACGTAGGCCTAGACATACTTACCCAAATTTCAGTATTATCCACTCAAACAGTATTATGTATATGAAGAGTGTGCTGTACCTACGTATCACGAATGATCAGTAAACAAATAATGTTAGATGAAATGTAAATACTTAGTTATAAATACCTAGTTATTCTATGAAGCGTAGCCCTTGTAAAAAAACAGAAGTTGATATGAAAACCTAAATAGGGGATGTGCTGTTATTCTAGTCTGCTACTTTAAGCAAAATATTTGTGTTATTTGAATCTGGAGAAATATGTAACGAATCATCCGGCTACATACTGAGGGGAAACAAAGATCTTTATAACTTATGCATAGAATTACACACTTGTCTTATACTACCTATCATCAATGTATGTATTAAAAATCAATAATTCTATCGAATCTGTCATTATTTTCCTCAATAAATTTAAGTCCATCCTAAGTCAAACTGTTTCCGTTTATGATCTGTAATCGAAAAAATGTTGTACCAGTACATTCACAGCCGGTGCACTAAACGTAACTGCACGTCACTTACGTTTAGTGCACAATATACAGAATAAAAATGTTCTTGTAAGTGTAATGAATAAATTATGTACGAAACTTAATCAATATAATTAAGCTTAGCAAATAGTATAGTTGTATTAAGGCACAAAAAGAAGCGACAACCGGTGTATCTGTTTTTTTTTTTGCTATGTTAAAGAACTTTTTATACAGCACCTAAACTTATTGTATGGAGCCTATATATTAAGCAGTTTGGCTTTTTTAATACAAACACAATTTTGTTGATTAAATTGTGTATTTATCGAAGCGTAATCGATTAGTGAAATTCTGTAAATAAAAGTGTAGAACCTAACTTTAGTACTTTCTTTAGAAGCTGCACGTTTAACTCTTCAGTGTAACCGTACGGCTGAAGCGTTGGATGTGTAGAAAATACAAGCACTACTTACATTTATCTGACGATAAAAAACCGAGGTGCAGTTCCAACAATAAAAATTGACCTATTAAATGAAAGGCAGACGCCTAATTGAAAATCTTGAAGAAAGAGTTACAAGATAGTTTCTCTTTCGCCATCAGTGGTATAAGTGATATTATCCACGAATATTTTGTAAAGGAACTGCAAAGCCAGATTACCCTGCTAATTAGTTTACTTGCAATATCTGCAATATAAGTTCCAAATGACAGTATTATTGCAAATAAACTAAATGTAATGGGAGCCTCACGAAGCAACGAGCGTGTTAGTCATTACAGATTTTGTGTATCTAAGTACCTAATTACTTCTTAGACTTGTTCGACGCCCCACTGTAACTATACAAAGTAAATAATTTCATATAACCATTTGGCAAAGCATTAACGCGATTTTTTTTTAAGTACATTCTATTTTCTGCGACTCCTGTACAATGTATAAGCAGATTTTTGCTAATAAAATAGCAGACTCAAAATGTGAATGTTTGAAATGCCAGCTAATTGTATGGCCACCAGTTATTTATTTGCGGTTCACATTGCATTACCCTAATTGTTTCGCATAGTCAAATATTAGATGACCTACCTACTAGTTGGTAAAGTGATAATTATGTTTATCGTGTGTACATAAATGTATTAAATAATAAATGTTTATTTGTATTTAGCGTATCGAATTTATTCGTGTTTTTTATTTACCTCTCTTCAGATAAGACTTCCTAACTTTTACGAATGAATAAGGAATGAGATGTTCATCTTCATATACCAATATCAGAAATAATAGGTTTAATTCAAAATATTGATCCATTCAGAACTCAAGTGTTTAAGATGTCCTTAACTACTTAAACGGTCAGTTCTCGGAAAGAATGAAAATACGTGTGTCAACCTCAGAGTGTTCGTTAGTAATAATTTTAGCTTGTCTGTAGTGTGAATGAAACGAAACGTTGAAGTGGCCCCTCGGCACTTCGGCAGTCGACCCATTGGATACGAGGCTGATTTTATCGAATCATCACTCAATCAAACATTGGTACACATATTTTTTTGAAGTTGAAGCAGAGCCTTTGAAAAGACATGTCAATAAAATTAGGCAGACAAGTAGGTGGTTTGAGTAGCTTTAATTAAATGAATTTTAAGCTGAGTCGTGCTAGTGTTGTGATTAAATTAAACTGATGTTTCATTGGTGATTTGTTTTAGTAGCGCCTAAAGTATTTTGTTGATTATGGTGCAAATCGATTCGTTATTATGGCTGGGATAAAAAACTGGCCAAGTGCGCAAGTGACAAAATTATCGCAAAAAATGGAACAAAATCAAGTTTGTTGTATGGGAACCCCATTTAAATATTTATTTTATTCTGTTTTTAGTATTTGTTGTTTTAGGGGCAATAGAAATACATCATCTGTGTTAATTTCAACTGTCTAGCTATCACGGTTCATGAGTTACAGCCTGGTGACAGACAGACAGACGGACCGCGGAGTCTTAGTAATAAGGTCCAGTTTTTAACCTTTGGGTACGGAACCGTAAAAAGGCTAAAAAAACCGGAGTTGGGTTACAGTTTTTAATTAAACTTTTTGCTTATACTATAGACAATCTAATACTCTTAGATCGAATGCCTTGGATTGTCCCATAGAAAGGAAAATTAAAAAGTATAGGTTACTCTGATTGGTAGAGCACAAGAAATTGTTTTCAGGGTTATGAAAGTCATAATAAAAACGGTGATTTACACAACCCAGTAACTGGGTAACACGATATAGCTTGGCAAGACTGGTGTCAGAGTTTATGGGTATATATATACTTATAAAAAATAAAACCTAAAATTTATCAGAAGAACTCTCGGAAAGGTCATCTTCTGAAGAGGTTGCTATACTATAATACTGTCTTCACCTGTATAATGTTAAATTAGATGCAATTCTTTTGTTTGTTTCGCCTCAGAATAATTTTCAGAATCTCTCCGGGCAGAGGCTATTGTAATGCAAGAACATCCAAAAATCTTCAAATTGCTTTTGCCGGGACTTGGAGCAGTTGGCTCTCGATCTAGAATGCGCGACGTTCATTTGTTCACAGTGTGCTTTTTGCTTTTTATCAAACAAAACTGGTAGAGCCTGGATAAGGGTTGGCATAGTCCAGGAGCGTGAGGATTGGAACAAGAAAATAGAAGCATATGGCCCTGCAGTGGGCGAAGTCAGGTTGAAAAGAGAGTATTTTGCTATAACAACATGGTTTCCGGACTAGCATTAGCGATCAACCACGTGGCAGTCGTACAGAAGTCGTCTCATACTATAAACAAGCTCTAACAGTGAGTACAAAGTACATCTCAATCTTAAGGTTACACTAGTCGATCATTCTTCCATACAAACGTAGTCTGGCGATTACTCCACTGTTTGGCGATGTACTTTCAAAATAAAAATGATATGAATTTGTCTCATCATTATCTAGCCCTGTATGGAAACAAAAAAGTAAAAATAAAAATATTTGACAGTTATGAGCGTCGAAAGTTCCATATTTGAACACTAATTTTAAAGCATATTTGAGCGAAAATAAATACCATAAGAAGAAGGAAAATTACAAAACAGCCACCATACAGAGGTAGATTAGTAGTTCAACAATGCCAACAATTTTATTTTGAACAGATACATTTAGTAGTTTTTTCATGATATCTTATACTTCCAAAGGTCTGTTTATAAAATTTCGCGCGCTCGTTTTCGTTCTAAATCATCAACCATTACGCTACAAATTTGCAAAAGTGCTAATTCGTACGCGAAATAACTTCTTACTGCTCAGCACAGCATCTATCTCTTTCCCACGTGTTGTCGGATGAGATAGCAGGCATTTTAACCCCGCGCACAAAATAATACGTGCCGTCGACCAGGGCAACCTTAACATTCACGGATGACATTGTCATACTGGACAGCTAAACTGATTCTTCTGCACGCATTGATCTCCGAATTAAATTTGAAAACAAAACCTAGGTTAGTTCAAAAACACATCAGTCCGGGATCTTGTTGTCAAAAGCGGTGCTCTTAAGGATGTTCGAGAAATTTTGTAGTTTTGTAAATAAAACTTTAAGAGGGAGGTTTAATGAAGAAAGCAGCTGTGCTGGGTGGCATTTGGGCAGCTACGTCGAGTATTATCCAATTATAATATAAAACCAATTTAACGTCAAACTAAATACGAGTACTATTGCAGTTTATTGGTTTGGGACTTCACTGTGCCCAATTTATCCGAAACTGAAAGGGCCAGGATAGGTAAAGGTACCGATATCTATAGACCATCTTCGACCAAGTTTTGTCAGTTCACGACATTAATTTTGTTGTCGTTTGGTACGTTTGTTACGTACGAGTTAATAACTTATTGGTTTATAATTGGCAACAATTATCCAGCGAGTTTCTCGAAGCAATATATCTTACAATCCATTTTTTTTTTGGCGGAACCCAGCGATATTTTTTTTCCAACCATCATCATCAGCCTTTTAACGTTCCCACTGCTGGGACACAGGCCTCCTCTCTGTAAAGAGGGAGTGGGCTTATAATCCACCACGCGGGTCCAGTGCTGGTTGGCGGATATCACATGTCTTCGAATTTTTGGTTCTAGGATATGCCTCTTACCTCACGATGTTTTCCTTCACCGTTTTAAGAGCAATGGTGATGAAATAATTTACACAAAGTAAGGCGCCTGCCTGGATTTCTAACCCATGACCTACACGTAAGTGAGGCCGTTACCACCGGACCACCACTGCTCCCAATGGAGGCGCTTTCCAATGGAGGTACAATGTTACAATTTAGGCACAACTACAGAGAATTTTTTTAAAAAAATCGGATTTTACTGCCGTCTGTGGTGTGGGACGCACTCGCTCAGCTTTAAGGGCGGTTATGCACTACATCCAATCCAAATATAGCTGAAGAAATTTTGGTTCCAATATAGCTGTATTACCTACTCCTTGCTTGCGCACTACATTCGAGCTCAATCCGTCATAATTCAGAACATTTTCGATTCGCACAGAACTCTTCACTTGAATCACGGAATCAGGTCGGATGTAGTGCGAAACCGCCCTTAGTATGTAGCCAAGGCTGTCAAAAGCTCCTCTATAAAAACGTAAAATATGCATCAGGTTTAGACTGTACACTTTTCTTAAAGTCTAAGCTTCAGAGCTTCTTCAGCTTCTTCAGCTCAGATCAGGGAGGGAATTATATATTCAACACAGTAATGAAACTTCCCTATAAAGCCTGCCTAGAGTGCTTCTAGATGCAGACACACCAACCAACACACCAACAACAACCAACACCAACTTTAATCAAAAGACAAAGCCAACTAACCAACTTATGAATAAAATATCGTCATAAAACTTGGGTCCAAGTTTAGCTAACCCAACATACGATATTTTTTTTTTTTTTTTTTTTTATCGTTGATCCTATTAACGTATTGAGTGGATGGGTCTCTAGTTGAACTGGTCAGTTGCAACGTGTGCCGAGTCGAGAGGCTCCGACATTTAGTGGCGGATTCTTCAATTTGACAAGCCGCCACCCGCGTAGATGTCAGCTTGCTTTTTTTATTGATGGCAAATGATTGTCATTGGTTGGGCATTTCACTTGTAATGTTAGAAATCTGCAATGAGATCTTATCTATATTCACCCAGACCCAGACCTAATGACTGCATATGCAAATAGTTCATAAGACACATTCCATCAAAAATATGTACGTTTCTTGGAAACTACTTCAAACTAATTTTCTCTTTGCCGTTTGCATTCAATTAACATTTTGTTTACAAATCTTTTCGAAAATTAACATTCTCATGTGTGTACATTGTGGAAGGTATGGGGTGCTTATTTTGGCAGAACATCCACTGAATCGGTCAATGAACCGATGTTTATTGTTTTTCTACAACAGCAGTGTTGATATTGGCACAAATTCTATTTGTATAAAATGGTAAGTCTCGTACAAACAGGTAGATTTACGTAACCATGACCTTATAATAACACAATACCTACAACCTCGAGGTGCGATGTGCCAGTAAGTATACTAGTAGTACGTTTAGTGTGGACGATCAGAATGTTAGCTTTTCTAAATATGGGTTTATGTATTTTCTTTGCTTTTGTTTCTTATTAATATCGCAGCCAATTCAGTTAACGGTCTATCCTTGTTTTACTAAACGGCGCTGGTCAACTATCGGCCTGAATGACTAACTATTAAATCAAACAGCTCGACAAATAATTTAGTTCAGTAAAGTTTCACTATTTGCCTAGCCCGCTTGTTGGACGGTGTCGTTTATTAATAAGTTAGGTGTTGTTGAACGAGTTTTTGGATAATAAGCAAGTAGATTTCGTGACAATTCTATCCTGACAACTCTGCAACTAATTAGTCCTAGAGCGAACATAGCGAGGTAGGAGTCCTAGGGCACCCCGACATGGATAGGTTTGGCTCGAAGATCGCTCGCTTTGCTCGCTCACTCTAGCATTCGTCATCCCGTTAATATTAAGTTAAAACCCTGCAGACTGAAATAAGAGCCCTAAGTAATGGGGCTTCATCGACTTATATTACTTACAATCGTAATTTATGTTAGTTTTTCATCATCATCAGCTGTAGGAGCAGTCCACTGCTGACATAGCACTCCAAATGCACGCCATGTGCTTCGATTTTCGCCAACTCTCATCAAGCTGCTACCACCAGCCGTAATGCGAAGATCATCGCTCCACCTTGCCTGAGGGCATCCAACGTTACGTTTACCAATTCGCGGTCTCCACTCAAGAATTCGCCCACCCAAACGGTCACCGGTATGCTAATATGGCCGGCTCATTGCTACTTCAGCTTACTTATTCTCTGAGCTCAATCGACTAATTTGGTTCTCTGCCGGATCACCTCGTTCCGGAATCGATCTCTCAGAGAGACTCTCCATTTCCTCTCCATAGCTCGCTGAGCGATCTTGAGCTGATGGACCAGCCATACCGTGAGGGTCAACGTCTTGGCCACGTAAGTCATAACAGGCATGACGCACTGATCGAAGAATCTGGTCTTTAGACTCTGTGGAATAGCGTCGAGAAAACTCGACTAAGTTTCCCAAACGCCACCCAGCCCAGCTGTATTCTTCTGCTAGCCTCCCCTCTCAATTTTGTATTTACCAAACTGCAGAGTTTGCCAGAGGTAAACGTATTCTTGATCAATCTTGAGAGCACTGCCATTGACAACAATCGGTCCCGGAGGGGCTTGCAGGTTGAACATAACCTGAGTTTTGTCCAAGTTCATCCGGAGACCGATGCGTGCAGAAG
This sequence comes from Anorthoa munda, assembly GCA_945859665.1. Taxonomy (NCBI): domain Eukaryota; kingdom Metazoa; phylum Arthropoda; class Insecta; order Lepidoptera; family Noctuidae; genus Anorthoa; species Anorthoa munda. Next base: position 51,346,768 of record OX243893.1, on the reverse strand, counting down.
AGTCGGCTAGGCCGTCATGCAGCGATGCAAGTACATCATGTGAGGTGTACTCGCCGTTTATATTACTGCCCCGTACTTTCCAGTCCAGCTTCTTGAACACATCCTCCAACGCATTACTGAACAATTTGGGGGAAATTAAGTCCTCTTGTCTCAATCCTTTCAAAAACAACTTATGTATGTGGTTAAGAAGCGAAATGGCCCTGTAATTATTCGAAAGGGTCTCGTCACCCTTTTAAAAAAAATAAAAGACCACGTTCCTTTGCAACGATACTGGAGTTCTCCCAAAGAACAGGTCAGACTTATTGAGCTCCCGAAGCTCTTTCAGTACCGGAAGTCATCCCGCTTTCAGGAGCTCTGTTGTAATTCCGTTCTCGCCCTGGACTTTTCCATTTTCAAGCTGTTTGAGAGCCGCCTCGATTTCGTCTTGGTTTACCTCAGGCAGGTCTTCTGTGAAATCTCGGGTTAATGTGGCTCTAAAATCCTCATTTTCGGGATCAGGCCGAGATGCATGCAATGCACGCTGTTGTCTGCAACCTCCTTAAGAATCACCGGCTTCGAAACGACGATATCCCCGTTAGATGTAGACAAATACTTTCGACTCCCGGTTTTGCTCAACCGCTTTCTCTATAGAGAGCGTATCGGCTCGTCGAAGGTCGCGTCGTACCAATTTTTAATAAATTTGATGAGTGCCCGCCGCTGAAGTGACAGGTAGATTTTACCGTCGTTCCGTCACAAGCTTCAGAGTTTTCACCTCACTTAACTGCTAGTGCTGGTGTGCTAACTTTTAATTATATTATATTATTATTGATTATATTAATATTATATTATTATCTTTTTAGTAGTGATGTGGTGGCACCGTGTTCTCCAGATACTCTTGCAGCTCTGGAGAGCAGCACCCTGCCCCAGTGGATGGTCTTTCTTTTCCCGACCTCCCCCGATCCTGATATTAATACCATCACCATTACAGGTCGAGAGGTGATCAGAGCCGTGTGTTCCTTCCGGAGTGGCTCTGCTGGCGGCCTCGACGGCCTGAGTCTTCAGCACTTAAAGGACCTTATGTGTTCAGGCGCTGGGGAAGCTGGTGAGTTGCTCTTGAAGGAGCTTACAGCTCTCATGAACCTTATGCTTTTCGGTAAGGTAAACGAGACCGTCATCGACGTTTTGTACGGGGCCAATGTATGTGCCCTGCGCAAGAGGGATGGCGGGATTCGTCCCATTGCCGTAGAAACTACTTACGGCGTATGGCAGATAAGATTTGCTGTAAATTGTATGGTGAAGTAGTTTCGGAAAAAATTCAGCCCCTGCAGCTTGGTTACGGCTCCAAAAGGGGCTGTGAGGCTGCCGTACATGCATCCTACCCGCCATGCGATATTCTATCCTACCCATGTGACCTACCTAAATTCTGGCAAAGGAGAGGTCATCCTGAAGGTTGATATTAAAAATGCATTTAATTCGGTTAATAGGGACGCCTTGCTGGCAGAAACTAAAAAAGATATACCTCAATTTTTTTGTTTTCACTGGCAATGTTATAGGCATCCATCTAAATTACTTTATCGAAACAACCTTCTGGAATCCGCTGTAGGCTGTCAACAAGGTGACCCTCTCGGGCCAGTGATGTTCAGTCTGGCTATTCACCCAATTATTCGACAGCTAAATTCAAAATTTAACGTTTGGTATCTCGGTGATGGAACCCTGGGAGGCGATTTAGACACAGTTTTAGACGACCTGCAATTTTTAGAACACCAACTACTTTATATAGGCCTGGATCAATTTTTTTCTAAATGTTAGTTATTTTTATCTGACAGTACCGAAAGACAACTGACACTTTCAAAATTCAATAAAATAGCCCCCGAAATCAAAATTATTGAAAAAAGCTCTCTTCGTCTCCTTGGGTCCCCAGTCTTCAATGATTCCTTTCCCGATTTTATTGAGGAAAAAATTCAAAATTTCAACAACATTTCGGAAAGATTGCTCCAAATTAACACGCATTCGGCTATCACCATAATCCGCTTTTGTTGTTTTGGCCCAAATTAACATATTTCCTTCGTGCTTCCCATCTATGGAAGCACCCTCCATTTTTTGAAAAAATGGTCCAAATTATCCGTCATACACTTACTTTAATTTTAAATGTGGCCATGGACGACCGAGCTTGAGCTCAAGCTACTCTTCCCATCCGTCAGGCTGCGGCAATATAATAACCTCATCGGTAGTTATATTTTCGAGCCGTTTGGGGTTGAAACTCTTGGTCCGTGGGGTCCGAGTGCTCACCCGTTGTTTAAAGATCTTTCCAAACGCCTAGTTGACACTTCGCGTGACCCAAGGGCTGGCTTTTACCTCGGTCAGAGAATAAGCATTGCCATACAACGTGGCAATGCTGCCAATCTTTTGGGCACATTACTAGTGGACAACGATATGTAGGCGTTTTTCGACGCCATATTTTTGATTATTATATTTTTTGGTTTAGTTAGTGAGTAGTTTTTGGTTTAACTGTTTATGTTTGTAGTCTTAGTTAATTAAGTATTTTATACAATCTATATAATTGTATCTATGTAAATAAAACTTCCCATGTCATGTTATAATTTCATCCTTATATATATTAATAAATTATATTATAATTTAATTAGATCAAAGAAATTCAGGCCACTATTTGAACGAGCCCATTTAGTAAAAATGCATTAAACATTAACAATGTGACAAGAAGCATTTAATTTTCTTTACCCAGAGCTGCAAAATAAAACAAAAGGGACCTCCAACGCTACTGCAACTACCATGTAGAATCAATCAATTGAAAAAATGCACCTCTGAAGGACGTAGGAAGGACCTAACTACTAAACCTCGGTTAAAATTGCAGCAAAGGCGAAGTAGACGACCCAACCGAAGGCAGGCCGAGAGACAAACAACAGGTTTTTTGGACTTATGTTAATCAGCACCTTTAGCTGAAAAAAATACGTAGTAAACGTAGGTGGCAACTGAAACATGTGCTACCTACCAAACTTTCACTTAAACATCGGGAACAACACATTTTCAAGATCCTAACTTTAAAATAAGTCGAAATGAGTCAGAGTCTGAGCAATACTTTCCGGAGATCGGAGGTCAACAACCAACTCATCTGTATGGATTATCTCAGTCTTAACGCGATAATTTAATCCTTTGTTTATCCAATGCCTCTAATAGTCCCGATGCACCGGAACGGTAAGCATCTGAGCACAGTCATATATCATACTCCACACTATAAGAAAATAATCCGCCGGCTTGAATTACGACCGAGGGTTGATATTACAACGAGCTTCGACGTTTCAAGAAAGTCTCAATTAGAGAATAAGTTATAGCTTCTAAAACTCCGTTGTTCGTGAAGCATAAAACTCTAAATGTTTTCCTAGCTAATCTTGCGTACGGTTATATGTTTCGAACAGCTAAAATGTACTGATCGTAGAATTTGAGCTCTGAAGCCCTTCAATGTTTGAATACAATGAACTGTGAAACGTTATACAAACTCTCAGAAAATGCCTCGCTATCAAAATGGCGTGTCCGCCCTTTAGCTCGGTCACCCCTCGAGCACGCCCCTTTGTCACAACTTCTGACTTGTCCGTTGTTGGGAAAGACACTTAGTTTTACCATTTCATAACTCGCCCGTTGTAATTAAATTACATCGTACCATTTGATATCAAAATATTAAAGGGATCTCTACGTAGATCCCTTTTCGTCGATTTATTTACTTACTTCGTAATTTAAGCTAGCTTTTCATTTATTTAAACTATATTAAGTGTTAATTAGATCGATGAAATTCAGACCGCTACTTAAACGGCCCTGTTTTTTATTAAACAGGTTGAAAAAACCGGCCAAGCGCGAGTCGCACTCGCGCACGAAGGGTTGCGTACCATTATCACAAAAAACGGCAAAAAAATCACGTTTGTTGCATGGGAGCCCCCCTTAAATATTTATATTATTCTGTTTTTAGTATTTGTTGTTATAGCGGCAACAGAAATACATCATCTGTGAAAATTTCGACTGCCTAGCTATCACGGTTCATGAGATACAGCCTGGTGACAGACGGACAGACAGACAGACGGACCGCGAAGTCTTAGTAATAGGGTCCCGTTTTTACCCTTTGGGTACGGTACCCTAAAAAGGTCGCGCTGCATTATTATTTTTTATCTATACTAATATTATGAAGAGAAAAGATTTGTAATTTTGAATTTATGTATGTAACGAATAAACTTAAAAACTACTAGACCAAAAATTCTTTCACCGCTGGGAAGCTACACTATCTCCGGGTGACAATGGTATTAAATAAAACATAGACAGATTTATCAATATATTGGTATTTGTTAGTAAAATATACGTAATAATAAACATCATCACCAAATTTCAAGTTCATAGTTCAATAGGAAGATAAAAAATTCTTCGGCACAAAATTTTATAAAAAAATACTGACTTTAGTGGCTTCTCATTCCTTTGTTTTCCAATATTATTCAAAACAAAAAATACAGTATCTATCTACTCAACGATTCCCCACTGGATGAGTTAGGTCAAAGTACTATCTTGTTTGGTTGAGGAGTTGCCGGTTTCATCATGAACCCAGCTCCATAGTACCAAATTATTTAAATGTTGCCAAAGTTACTTTAAGTACCTACGAGGAGCTTAATCGGATGCCAGGAAGTGCTTAAATCTTTGGATTATAAGTTGCCGAACACACATGGAAAGCAAGATAAAATATATAGCTTATAATCAAAAATGTGTAAGATGTTACTGAAAACTAAAATTTTCCCTGAAACAGAAGACATTTGAAGTTAAAGTTTTAATTAAATCTTGTTCCGTGGCAGTTTCCCGATAGATTTCCTATTTCTAATCGCATTAAAATCTCAACATTGGAAATCCGAGAAACGCAAGACGGCAACCACCCGCAGTCAAGTCGAAAAGCAATTTGATTTGACGGCTATCTCACCTCCTACTACGTTTATATCGAAAGCTAGATAAATATTTATTTTATCGAATCTAATTTGGCACGAAACTGGCCACAGATCGCCGCCCTTTCAGACAAGATGTTTCTGATGAGGAATGGAATGAGGTAAATGTTAAAAAGACACAGTTAGGTAAGTATTATGGATATATGTATGTAGGTACCTAATAATATTTTTGTTCGTACAAAAAAGTATTCAATCGTATTATACGCATGAGTAAAATCGTTCGGAAATATGATGGACTGCTGGGATTTTTATACAAATGATATTTAAAATGTTAAAAAGTATAACACATGTCGGAAATGACAGGGCGCAGCCGTCGCCGGCGACGCGGGCTGAGCGCGGCGCGGCGGGCTGCGCGCCACCGGGTTCGGCTCTCGGGTCGGGTATCGTGGCGTATACACGTTTTAGTTTACGTTTACATTACTAAGCACTTGTTGAGTAAATAAATAAAGACGTTTTAAAATAAACTTTACTATTAATCCTTGACTTAGTAACGTTTACATAACCGTGAGATCGGTGATGGGTACGGACAGACACACAACACTGTGGTAGACCGATCATCCGATGTTAATTATGTCGCTATACTGTACATTTTTTCAGGGGGATAATTTTTATAAAAATGTAGGCATTGTTGCATCTAGTGTGGCCAGGTGTCCTGGTAAAGCCGGACATAGTTAGGCTTTTTGGATGCGTGTCCGACCAAATTAGACAGTGTCCGGCTTTTTAAAAGTTAAGGGCTTTGCGCATGTGGTTAATAGAGAATTCCTTCTATTTAAATTTAAATGACCTAATTGTAAACTTACAAAAATTTGCATGTCATTATGCTATGATTAAATATGTTAAGCTACTATTATACTACCATTGTAAGATCTTTTGTAACCATATTTATCAGCAAATCTTTGACTTTGACTTTGAAAAAGGGAAGATTTTATTATAAAGAATCGTAAAAGCCTGAATTTACATGCGTAATAAAGGCTATTTATTGACTAAATTTTAGCCAAATATCCTGCTAAACTGGCTGCATGGTCTGTTCGGCTTAAGAACCTGGCAACTACTAAACTACGTGGGTGACTTAGGCAATTAAAAAGTAAACTATTTAAAATATGATCGTTGTTACTTCTCGGTGACTTTTTAAACTCCGGTACACAAGACCACAGATAATATCATACTTGCATAAAGATGCAAGATGACGTAACTAAAGTTTCCGACGGGTACGGCAGACTTGCCTAAAAGTTCACTTTCCATGATTAATACACTCGGTCAATTACAACCCGTTCGACATTTGCCATCTAAAATAAAGCAAAGCTTAAGTTTCTGCTCATTCATCATGAGCGTGGCAGCTACAATACAATTAGGTGTTTCCATGAAGCGACCGACGGCCGGCGGCGCGCGGCGTCGGCATCGCGCGGGAGGACCGCCTGCTAACTGTCATTACGAAAATAGTGCCCCAGAAAGGGTAGTCGGAGACAAGTCCCATATGGACCCGAGTGCAATGCCGCAAGTTATTTTAACTTCTTTCATTGCCGCACTACAACGCTTCATTTCTTTTTATATCGGTATATGAAACACTCTGTTGTATTGTGTGTGATAAGTGCTCATCTGATTCTTGTGAAGCCACTTTTTGACATTCAATTGCAACATAAATATAGGTCTTGACTCCGAGTGAATTGACGCTACATATTCATTCTTTCTATGCCTACTTTAGATAAAATTTTCAAGTTTTCACAAACCTCGTCGAGTTGATAAAACAAGAATATTCCATCGTGACTTTAAATCACCAATAAAACTTATTGCAGTAAACATCTACGATTTTTTAGAATAACGCTGTTAATGCTAACTTCAAACCAAATCTTTTAGCAATGTGGTTTAGGACAAAATAATAGATGTAATTAGTACTTGACTATAATACACTAACGAGCAATGCAAAAGTTCCAGTGACATAGCACCAAATTACTCCTAAACGGGAAAGGCTAGCTTAATGACGCCGTCTGCAATATTGAAGTACATTAACAGCGCATCAGAATATTACCAACTAAAAAAGTAAATATTGTAATGAAATTTTAAATTAAATGTGATAAAAGTAAATTAAGGTGTATGTCGGCGATTTTGTGGATGAAACTTGTTTCATTGCTCGACAGTTTATTAATTGTGTAAAAGTGCTCTAACTAGATTAATAAAAGTGTAAATATATTAGACAAGACAATTATTTAACTTGATTTGGGCAAAACCATGAACACTGTCACAAAAGATATTTAATTTAAGTACGTTCCTAGGTGTATAGGCAACATGTCGGTCAGCCATCTGTCGAATAAGTTTTGAAACAAAGTGTGTGTTAGCGGCGACTGGCGATCTCCAGCAGGTTTACGTTACATTCTGACTACTTTGATCACTTCGCACGCTCTTTTGTTAACAATCGAGCTGCTCTTAACATCCTCGTGATATTGAACGTTTTGTCGAAGAAATAATTATTACGAATTCACCAAAATCTTCAGGAAGATTGAAAAATTACTGCTATACTAGATTCTATGATTGGACACTGACAATATTGATGAAATTCCTAAGGATACATTCGTGTCTCAATAATAAATCTTTACCTCAACATTAACACAAATTAGACAAACGTGACAAATAGATGTGATGGAAATAGAAACGCTGACAGTAGAACATACGTTGATCTGTTCGCGTGCTAATGCCGGCTTCACATTCCATTTTTCATGTTAAATTTAAAATAGTGGGAACTATGTTTTTGTCCGTGTGTAATAATAGGTGCATTATGTTGAAATGTAACAGGAAGAGAAAGTTCATTTCATAGGTAATAAATCTAAACATTATGTCAGGTACCTACCTACATTTAATAAGGATGACTCTTGTATAAAATATAATAATTATATTGAATCCGTCAGTCGGATTGTCAAAAAATATTGTGGGGAAGTATTTGTTGCTTTATCAAATCAATAAACATAGACAAAGATAAAGCGCATCAATGTTCAGGAGTGGGGACGTCACTTTTGCGTAAAAAGTACGACATTCCACTGATGTAAAGGTACTACTTGCGTGTTCATTTAGAAAGGATATATACCTAGTCGTTGTTATGTACCTATGTGAAATACTGAGATGGGCCAAGCATGGCCACTTGCCCACCATGGTCATCGTCCTATCAGTTGAATTTTAAACGACCAAATATTTATCGAGTTCCAAAAATGTTTGCCTGGTAACCTATCCGATGCACCATGAATAAATATGCAGAGATGTTCTTCTAGAAAAAATAAAAAAGCAGGGAGTCGGCACCAATAAATCGATTTGGAAATTGTTTGCTGAAGGGTGGGCCTGAGGTATTTAAAGAACAATTAGTCGGCTGCTTCCCAGCCCTCAGGGCAAATATTTGCCTATTCCCGCCAACCCTCGTTTGGGCCAATGCCGCCTCCGGCGTCGTTGGAAACGGTTTATAGCTAAATGTTTGTCCGCTCTTCCCCTATATACTTAGCTATAGGTAAACTTCCCCTCCTAACAGCCCCGGTGATCATAATTTACATCCCGCTCGGCGTTGTGGAAATTCAGATCAATACCTACAGTTTGGATGGTTTTCGATATATACATATATATAATACGAGTACTTCAATGAGGCTTCACTTTCCATAAACTTTCTTGTTTATGTTGTGAAGAGTTACTTGGCTTCTGATCTGATGTTCAGGGAGATTTAACACAAACGTTTTGGCAATCTAATAAACGGGGTACAGGTAAATACGTATGTTTAAGTTATTTACTAACGAGGACACTAAGCGACCTTTTGATGGCTCAACTCGATTTATTTAAAATCGGCGAATTAAGTAGGTACGGCCACATTAGGGTTGCCACCCGTACTATATTACATAGTATCGTACTATATTTTCGTCAATTGTACTATAAACTATAGAAAAATAATATAGTACGAAAAATACCTACTATATTTTTATCACTAATTAGGTTTGATTTTTACCGAACTAACTGGCTTACCCAACGCCTTATACATCTAGAGAATCTATTGGCTGCTTTGATTTTAGTTAATAAATTGAACAATAATGTAAATTATATGTATTTAGAAATAAGGAAGTAAATTATATTATTTCAAAGGTCAGTTTCCAATCTAAAAAGAATTAAAATTAAAATTAGTTTGGTGTTCTTCATCACAGAAGATACTAATAAAATTTACCAAATATATTTATTATAAGTATAAAAACTTTTATAAGTTACAAGCAAAACACTAAACAGTGCAAAATAACTGTTACTTCTCTCTTTTTAGTTTTACACACCATCACTAAAATTGGGCAAGTTCTATAGTAAGGTACCTAAAGGATTAAAAAAATACCCAAATTGTGCTGTTTGACGCTAAGGAGTTTTTTTGTATGCTCCATATCTTGAAAACTGCTGGACCAATTTTGATGAAACTTGCACTATTCCCTAAGTTGAGAGATACAAAGTAGCAAAATGTTGCAAATAAAATTCATTATTTGGCGTGCGCAGAGGAAACCATTGATGATACATAAAAAATATGTATTACATGATTAGGTAGGGTAGGGTATACAAGGAAGGCAGGGCAGACAGATTAGGCAGGGCATGGAGTGTAGGCAGGGCAGGCAGGGTACGGTAGGTAGGGTATGGTAGGATAGGCAGGGTAGGTAAGGTATGGTAGCTAGAGTAGGTAAGGTAGAGTAAGTAGGGTAGAGTAGGTATGGCAGGTAGGGTAGGTAGGTAGGTAGCCAATTGACGGGAGCGAAGCCCCGGGGTCAGCTTATTTTTAATAATAGGGTACTAAAACTAAAAAGAGAGAAGTAAAAATTTTCGCTAACTCTGCTTTTACTATAAGGATATTTTCAGTAATTAATATAAAACAGAGATAATAAAGGAAAACAGAATCAATTAATTTGATAAAAATATAATTGTTGGTTTGTTTTAATATAGATTAGATTGTTCAGTCATATGATTATTTCAAAAAGAAAGATACTTTGATGGTTAACGCCAAAAATAATAGTGCACCTGCAATAATAAATAAGTTAAAAAAAAAATTGATACCGACTTTATATTTGTCTGTTATTTCTTAAAATACTATAATAATAAATACTTCATTCCATCAAAAAAGGAGGCAACCCTAGTCCACATGGACGCAATGCGATAAAATTTTAGCGATTTGCACTTGAAATTTTCTTAGAAAATACGTGAGGTACGCGATATCCGACCGATACGCCATCAGGAAGCTTCACAAGTATTTAATTTTTCTATAAGTATAGCTATATACTAAAGGTAAGCTATAGGAAGAACCGTATCTATGTTTATTTTCCTTTTCTCCATACCTGCGGCGCCAAATATTATAAAAGAAGCGATTTAATTATAATACATCAATCTATTACAGTTAATTATTAGGTATCAAATATTTCAAAGCATAAAGCTATTCAGTGAGTGTTAAAACAACGAAAACATCGCCACATCGTGATTTACCTACACGATATTGTGACATAAAGATTAGTCAGGATTCATGTTGGCCTGTTGTATTTTAAATGCTGTTTTACAAGAGATTAAATTCCGACACTGTTTTGATTTCTTTCTAAATAACATCTTGTATGTATAATAGGTAAGTTTTGACCGCGAAACTTTTACGAAATTAATTTAATTATCTGACAAAATGTCATTGAAAATTACATTTATATCTCAGCCGTCATAAATGTATTTTTCAGCGACATTTTTATGGCAAAAGTAGATACTTAACCAATATTTTTTTCTTAAAATTTCTCGATGAATATCTATGTAAAGCTAAAGAAAGATTGACAAAAATTACATTTATATCTCTTACGCCGTTATAAATGTATTTTTCAGCGACATTTTTATGGCGAAAGTAGGTACTTACCCAATATTTTTTTCTTAACTTTCTCTATTAATATCTAAGTAAAGTTAAAGATTGACAAAAATTACATTAATATGTCTTATGCCGTCATAAATGTATTTTTCAGCGACATTTTTATGGCGAAAGTAGGTACTTATCCAATATTTTTTCTTAAAATTTCTCGATTAATATCTATGTAAAGCTAAAGATTGATAAAAAATACATTTATATCTCTTACGCCGTCATAAATGTATTTTTGAGCGACATTTTTATGGCAAAAGTAGATACTTACCCAATATTTTTTTTTTTTAATTTCATATGTAAAGTTAAAGGTTGACAAAATGGTACTGACTGAATCGCAAACAAGCAATAAAGCCAGTTAATTAATTTAAAATGCGTGTTAGGTAGTCAGTGCGAGTGTGAGTCGTAGATGACCACCAAGGCGAGTCGCCGCCGGCGGTCCGCGCGTACTTACAAAAATACCAGAATGTAATTAAATGTGGATAACTTGCGCTTTATAGACGGCTGCGCGCGCCTGTGTTTGTTTAGTTTGTTATAGATGTGTTTTTACGCAATCTGGAAGTCGTAAATCGTGAACACCAAATTATGTCGTTCACTAGAGTGAGGTTACCTTGCCACGTTTCAGGTTTGTTTTTTACCTTTATGGGCAGACGATATAGCTGGATGAAATAAAAACTTCTCTGACAACTGTCACAAGAATGACGGTAGGTACGTAACGTACTGCTAATCTTATGACAGGTACAGCTTTGAGAACATTATTTTTTTTTAAACATTGCCCCACACTAGGAATTTCTTCATATATCGTGGGTGCGTTTACAAACATATAAACTCACATACACAAACACCCAGAGCCGGAACAACTATCTGTAGGTCATACAAAATATTTGTTCCGTGCGGGAATCGAACCAGAGACACGCAGCGCAGCAGTCAATCGCTCAACCACTGCGCCAACCGTGCGCCCTAATTTGTAGAACCTTGTTGTTGAAACCAAAATTATTTTAAGTTTGAAAGTAATCTCCTTCTCTTATATTTAATTATGTGTAAAAATCAATGTTTGTTTGTTCGTATTTAATGGGTTTCATTGCTTGCACTTGCTCGAGATATGGCGACAATACACACAACTTATTGCTTGCACTTGCGCGAGACAAGGCGCTTTTTATGCAAGTTACAGGCATGTGTATTTTCACCTTTAATTTCACTATGCCTATAGCGTACTAATAGGTATATTAATAATAAATCATTGTGTTTACTTGCACTTGCGAGAAGTGCAAGAAATCACAATTATTTCTTCTGCGGCAACAACGCTGCGGGCACCAGCTTGTACTAAAATATCATGACGTTTCCTACGTTTCTTACGTACCTAGCTATGAACTTTACACGAGTACATAACAATCTAAATGAATAAGTACCTAGGTAATATGTGCCGTGTTAACATTTTAAAACTTGATTTGGATAAAGGAATGGTACCTAAGTAAGCACAATAATAACAAAGGATAGGTTACAAACAATTTAATGGAGACACAATAAAAATACCCATTGTACTCGCACACAAAACTAATATCTATCTAAATGCGCAACAGTTTCGGGATCGTGCCCGCATCGGGAATAGAACCCGCGGGTAATGTGGCGAATAATCCACCTCGCGCGCCACTGTGCACCGTGCCCACCGAGCCTGGGGCACAATACCCGGATAGCTATAATCCGCAAAAACTAACAGTATACAGATAACCAAATAAAAAGCACTATTTTTCAATATGAAATAACATCAATTTTCGACCTTCTGCCGTTACCCAAAACGAACCAGCTCCACATGAGTGTCAGCAAATTATTTCTGCAAAACCTTTTTTAACAAAACTTTTTATTTACAATATCGACACGCTAAATTTTTCGCAGCCGATTTAATTCAATTTGTTAACAATAATAGTACAATTTTTACTCTATTATAGGTGGTCTTTTTAGCCATAGTAAAGAAGGTCAGAGCTTTTGGCTCCTTGCACTTTTTATTTATTTTTTGCTAATTTTATTTTGTAAATCGTACCTACTGCAGTTTTTGTTAGTGTATTATTATTACCCAGTGTGTTTTGAGATCACCAGACTAAGGTTAAAACACGCTCGACGGTTCAATTACATTATGTATTTCCAACATTCTGTGCCAGTCGTGTAGATAATTGCTTTTAGTTTATAGGTATGTCAACATATTTGGCAGGTCATTATTGTAAATTTTGGCGATTATTATTTATATTTCCCACGACAATCTAGTAATTTTAAACGTTTAGACAAGTTGATGGGCAAATCACTGACAAGGGGATAAACTTTTAGCCACCGGGTCTATCATAAACTGCAAAAAATCGAAACTGGCTTGTCATTTTGACACCATTCATCCATCCCGTCCGGACCCTGTTTTTTGTACACTAAAACATTAACATCATCCCCTGATCTTTATTACAAACGACTAAGCTTCAATTTACTGTACCAGAATCGGTTGCCTTGCAACGTATATTTTTTTTCGCAGCAATGTGTCCTAATGAATTCCGTACGCGTCCATTCATGTCATTTGCTGAATAAACACAGACCTTTGTCAAAAGTAATTTAATTTTCAGCGATAGTTCGGAGAGGAAATAAAGGATTCAATAATCGACTTCTAAATGAAAACTTTCTGGTGTCAGATGTTACTTTTTAAAGTCCAAAGTACTGTAAAACCCAGTATTTGTTAAGTCTGAATTGGTCTAAAAACAAATCAATCATTCTATCATAATTTATCGAATTAAGAAAAAAAAACTGTAATAGAACGTTTTGCAGTATCACCGACGACCGATGTAACTGGCAGGTAGCAATTATCCAATGTTAAAAAATAGTGATGGGAGCAAGTGGTAGCGTAGCGGTAGGTGATGATGACTTGTCGTGGGCGGGCTGCGGCCGAACAATGGCGGGATTAGTGCGCGTTGTTCATTTTTGTTCACATTGTTCGCCGGCCACGGTCTCGGTGCGCGGTGCGCGGTGAACACTACACAGTAGAGCGCATGCAATGCGGATCATCTCCTCGCATCGCCGGCGCCGCGTTATCACGCCGCCACACGTCCGCCACCCCTTTCAACTCTATTTTAGATGGGGTTTCAATTTGAAACTGTTTGCGGATCAGCATATTTTAATTGCGGCGTTTTTGTAATGAAGTTCCATTCAATCTGCTATCTATTAATGAGATGGGGATGAGCGTATTGTTAACTTACAAAAATAATATAGTGCCCACCTAAGTACATTTTATCCGTTCCACCGCGCCGCCTATTTTATTGTGATAAATATCAATTCTTTAGATTAGATTTTTTTAAGATTACCTACCGATACCAGGAGAAGTCATTAATTCAAAATGGTTTTTATTTTCAGCCGATCCGGATGCTACCTATATCGGCGTCTGCCAAATTTAACGCATACATAATCTCGAACGGAAACGGAGGATCGATTTCTGGACTGGGGCCGCTCATCAATCTATCATCTCGACGGTTTGATCAAACGTTTGTCGCGGATCAGCACCGTCACACGGCCCGATGACATCTGACACAATATCACGAAGATTCTTCAAACAGTTTTAGTGCGAATTACCTGCACGTGAACGGATGTGCTGAGATATTTCAATTTTCAGACTGTTTAATTCATATCTTGGTTATTGGTAAATTTGAATCGTATTCAAGAACGTAACGTTTCGTTGACATACGCAGTTCCGTCTGGATTTATATACATCAAAGGCGACGCGATTAATTGAGCAATCATCGAGGGGGAAAAACGTGTCAAAGCGCCCTCTTCACGCCTCATGACGTCACCACGGTCAATTTGTAACGACACGTGCGTTTTGCTTTTGTTTTCGCCTCTGTAAAGTATGTAAATTATATTTGCTTCACACTTGTAGTACATGTGAACATGTTACTTTATGTCGGCACGAATCGCGACACAAATATCCTTTCTTTGTAAATAAGCAAGAGTTATTAAGATTGAAAACTGTTTTCCTTGTGTGAACTTAATAGCAGAGTTTAACTTAAGATTTATTTAATTTTTATATCCCCAGATTTTTCTTTTGCTTTTTTCCTGATCATCCTATATTTATAGAAAGACAAAAACAAAATTAAGTAAGTAGATAGTAAAAACGAGTGTCATTCTGAACTTCGACAGTTAATTATTTCGACACAGTCTCAATTTCGAAAAACACTAGTTCGACTACTCATTGCTTCGACAGAACATATATTCGACAAGCATTAGTTCGACAGATTATACTTCGACAACACACATCTTCGAAAAACACTACTTCGACAGAACCCTTCTTCGACATGCACTTGTTCGACAGATCTCTATTTCGACGGAACATATCTTCGACATAATACTGTTTTGAAATGTGACAATATCGGAGATATATGATAATATCGGATGAGAATAAGATCACGTGTCGGAGTTTCGGACTAAATTGAAGTGGCTGCCGATCCGGTGTCGTCGAGATACCCACATCCTATCTCTTCTCTATGCTATCCTACACAATCCTAATTCTCCTCAGTACATTCGTGAACGCTTTGAGTACTTTGTCCCGAGGGGTGAACCCTGTCGCACTTCCACTTCTCTTCTCCTTCGTACCCCACGTCACACTTCCAGCCACTATGATGGCTCCTTCTCTGTTACTGCAGTGCGTCTCTGGAACTCTCTACCACATTCCCTATGCGACAGCCCTTCTCTGAATACTTGAAGAGGAAAACCAAGGAACATTTTCTTTCGGAATGACATAATATTAATATATGTATATACATATATATATTGTTCTTATGTAAGTATGTGTATTTATGATTTATTTTATATTATTCTAAAATTGTACACTGGACTACTTCTCTTCTGCCTTTTGTAAACTCTCTCTATCACTCTAAGGTAGAAAACTCTTCTTTGAGTGAAACAGGGTACGGTTGAAGCAACGCTAATAACTCGTAAACTATTAGCGGTGTGGTGCGCGGTACAAGGAGAAAAAGGCGCGGCCGGCGAGTCTGGACATGAATTAAAGTGACGCGTTGCACTTTGCGCTGTGTACATTGCCAGGTGACCCTATTATATTTTTTCGACAAAAAGGAAGTATTATTCTATTGTTTTCTTTTTCAAATTACTTTCTTGATATTAGCATAGATTGATTGTTTGTCTTGCTACGGGCATTCAAAGTAAAATTGTTTCAACCGTACCCAGTCGCCTATGCCACAAATAAAACCTCATCGGTTTTTTTTCTTTCTTTTTGATTGGTCACTACAACTTTATGATAGCTTCATATAAAGAGAAATTAAAATATTATTGTCACATTTCAAAACAGTATTATGTCGAAGATATGTTCCGTCGAAATAGAGATCCGCCGAACAAGTGTAGATCGAAGAAGGGTTCTGTCGAAGTAGTGTTTTTCGAAGATGTGTGTTGTCGAAGTATAATCTGTCGAACTAATGCTTGTCGAATATATGTTCTGTCGAAGCAATGAATAGTCGAACTAGTGTTTTTCGAAATTGAGACTGTGTCGAAATAATTAACTGTCGAAGTTCAGAATGACACTCCACAAGATACTGTTATTTCATTTTTTACTGGATTTTAAACAAACTTACAGATATTTATAGAAATCACAATAAAAGATCGGCAACTTATCGACTGAGTAATAGCCGCAAACGACTCTTAAAGATCGACAACTTATCAATCGAGTAATTAACAACCGCAAACGGCTTAGAAAGATCGGCAACTTATCGATCGAGTAAGTAACAACCGCAAACGACTCAAAAAGCAAACAGCTGCAATTTGGATTTAGCCTCCACGCCTAATTTCGGTTGGTAGACTTATTTTAACATTAAATACACACACAAATATCCCTTGTATAAACACATCGCCCCTAATATTGGCATCGCGGGGAGGAACAAGCTTAAATTCAATTACCGTAGCTTTGCCATTTTCGACCTTATCGCAACCACAAAAGGCAGGTACGTTTGCCACAGTTAAAGTATTTGTATTATTTAGCTTACACACAAATTGTTTTAGAATTTCTTATTGTATTTATGCTAAGATAGTATTTATTCATTTTAGTATATAGCTGTAAGGATATATTTATGTAAGTAGTACGTTCCAACATTTATCTATTTGGTGAGTCACACAGAGTAGATTTTCTCAATGAATAACGCGTAGGTTCTGTAGAAATTAGAAAAATTATCTAAACAAATAATAAAGTAAATGTAGAGATAACTGAAGCTGAAATTCAGTGACTTTTTAAAATCTTTATTGCCATACCTTACAAAATGCAAACAACAATATCTTATTATAATACAATTGCTAAGCAAAACCAAAGTGGACTCAAACTGTTGCCCTGAAATATTCCTCGTTTAATCCTTATAGGTTCAACATTCCATTGAAACGGTCGACATCCTGAATAGATTGTCTTCCATTGACATGACTCAAGGAAGGTGCGTAGAGTTGTATCTATTTTGTACTTCAGCACCCTCATGAGTCTTGTATGTAGCACAGAGTCGTAGGCCTTCTTGTAATCTATCCTAATTGTCGACAGATCTTTGCGGGATTAACGAACCTGAACCCGTTACTTTACTTTAAGTTCGGCAGTTATTTTAAAACGCGTTTTTTCACTTTTTAGTTGTTTTACCTACCTCAGTATAGTTTAGTCAGCAAGTGGCTATTTGGCGATGCCGACTGACCGGCGCAAGGGAGTATTACCCCTGTCCGTTGCCTCTTCCAATGCGCCCTCGGGCATTCGTAACAGTTCGTTCAATTTGGGCGCTTGCTAGAAACCTTTCGGCTTCGACCAGAACTTCATCCTATTTTGGCTGACTCCGACCGAGGTTTTGGACAAAGGTGGTATTTTAGATCAAAAACGGACGAGGCCGAAGCCGGAGCCGGGGTTTCGGTCGGAGACTAGTCACATAATTACAGGAACGCATGGCAGATTTTTTGCCATTAGTTTTTAACCACCATTCGTTGTTAAACGTGTCATGAAAAATATTGAAAGAATAGTATTTGTGTGGCCTCTATAAATTCTAAATTACCAAATCTCTACATTGCACAGATTTCCTAATTTATTACCAAACTATACACTAACAATATTTATGTACTAACATTTTCTGTACCGGACTTTTGAACACCGTTGACCGGTTTTGACTTTAAAATTTGAGTGTCACCATGACAATAGAAAAAATCTCTCCAATAATTTAAATAAATAACAAGATATCACTGACATTTTAGTTTAGTCGAGTGGAGGAAATGTATTAGTTTGTGCTAGACTGTTTATCTATGATTAGTGCTGTTTTTGTAGTTATTTTTGACTATGTTGAGAAAAGCTCCCTGCAAGCCGCCAACTTCAATGGCCTAGGTGGAAAATCTAAACTCCGACTATGAAGCCAAGTGAGTCGCTGCAGGCACAACTTCGTTAGATATGGGTACTCCAATGAGCCGCAGTGCGATTGCGGAACTACGTCCCAAAAAATCCCGCATCTCCTGTCGTTATCTCTGTGCAACAACACTTGCACCCTGAAAGACCATTTTTAGGTAAATGAGAACGCTGTTGACGTGGCTGAATTCTGGCATATTTAATTTTGGAATTATGGATACGACGATGATTGCTGTTTTTCCATATAAAGAACATTGGGTACAAAAACAAGCGCAAAGTTTGATGAAGTTATCCCCTACTTTGTGCTCAATCCTTTCCCGTGAGGCCGATCTTAATAAACAAACGGACAGTATTTGGTTTTACCTTTCAATACGTTGCCCGTCATCACGGGCGGACGGCGCGCGGCGTGCAATGTGGCGAACACATGGGCGTACCGCGTACTCTTCGGTGACCATGATCGCTGGTTCACTCGGGACACCGAGTACAGCGAGAAGCGTCCATGAAAAAGGTAACCCCAACCTACATGATTATATTCTATCAGCACTCGACTCAGCCGCCTTAAATCAAATTGAACGTTATAGATTGTTATTTGTTGATATTAATCGAGGGATTTCTTCAAAAATACTTAAAAGAATGTAAGTGTAAGGAAACTACTTAGTAGGTGATTTTCATAATACGCAAATGTATGAATATCTAAGCATCTATGGATCTTTATTAATTAATAACTTACAGGAACACTGGTCTAAGAGCCAGAGCGCACTAGCGACTTTTTGTTGACCGATACCGATGTACTTGTAAGACGGTTGGTCACACTGTCTGTACCTTTCCTAACAATATATATATATATATATATGGAGTTTCTTGTGCGTTCTTCTCCATAACAAGCTACTTTCCGAATGCACGGTAGAGTAAATTTTTATTACTCGTACATTTTTAATTTAGATTTAATGTTTGACGTTCAAAAGTGCCGCTTATTGGCCTAGTTGAAATAAATATATTTGACTTTGACTTTGAATACCTATGTAATGTGCGGTTATGTCAGAGGTAACATTATATCAACCAGAACGGTTGCTAAAAAGTTCAAAATATATAAGACTGACTGACGGTAAGTACCTACCGAAATATCCCGTGGTCAATTCAATATATTTTGATCTGAAGCCTGAAGACAGAGTCACTACCTGCGATTTCGATGCTCGAAATGGCAATATGTAAGGGATTGATCACGTGACGTTTTGATAGCGCTTGACGATTTAATACATTCCGTTTTTTTTATATCCGACGCGGTCGATTATAGAATGTCACTTGTGTAGAGCGTCAGGACTTGTCCCACGCACGTGTCGGCCGCGTGGTGGTCCACTTCAGTGGAGCCACGGTGAGCCACGGTGAGCCGGTCGGCCGCGCGCTCGTCATAACTCTTCACCAGATTATTAACGAGCTTATTAACTTTACCCCTAATGTCTTTGTTGTGGGATAAACAATTCCCAACAAAAAGTAAGCCTTAAGACAAACAAAAATCTTTTGTTTTTGTTAGTTTACCTAATACTTACTTTGTTTAGACACTACTACCTCGTGCTGGGCCCATAGCCTTTTTCTAGGTCTTAGAAAAAAAAAATACGGGCGCAGTGGAAATAATGTAAAATCATTTAATATATTATTTTACAAACCCATGATATGACATTTATTTTTTCAAACAGACAGACAGAGACAGCGCTGACATAGAGTACTTAATTCAAAAAATCAAAATACCCCGACTGCTTAAAAAGCGAGTTTAGTTCGCTTTTTAAGCAGAGATTTTGATTTTTTGATTTTTTTATCTTTTTAGTTTTTTTTATAATATTTAGGTACATTTAAACATATAAGTGTAATATATTTTTTAAATCGCCTCTTAAAACTCTTCATTTTGATACCCCACAAGATGGGTTTGGAAGAAAAAAAAAAGTTTGTTCCCACAATATGGCGCCCAAAACCCGCCATTTTTCTATTTTTCCAATTTTAA
The DNA here is from genome assembly GCA_945859665.1 of Anorthoa munda. NCBI lineage: Eukaryota > Metazoa > Arthropoda > Insecta > Lepidoptera > Noctuidae > Anorthoa > Anorthoa munda. The sequence goes on along the minus strand of OX243893.1, from coordinate 51,326,549 downwards.
TGCAGTCAGTGACACTCGCTGGGTTAAGAGAAATCGATTGACGTATGAATCAAAATCGGCCAACGCGATTGGTCTCTAGATCGCCACATAGGAACAAACATACATACATACATGCATACATAGACTGATAAACACATTACCCTCCTTCGGCAGTCGGGTAAAAAGAAAAACCTCATAAGAATGGCCAGCATTATACTCCAACACAAACCACTACTATTGTATCTATAGAATATATAAGTATGTCTCGTAACGTCAATTAATAGACACCAAAAAATCATGATGTGCAGTCGGAGGATACATATTCGCGAGCTGGCGGACCAAAACCAGATGTATCCTCCGACTGCACGTCATGATTTTCTTCTTGTTTACGTCTTTTTAGTTCGCTTTTCAACCAGTCGGGATTTTTGATTTTTTTAATTAACTTTTTTTATTTACAACTTTTTAGAATTACGCACATTCAAATATGTTATATATTTTTGAAATCACCTTTTAAAACCCTTTATTTTGATACCCCACACGATGGGTTTGGAAGAAAAAAAATATTTTTTCCCCCACAAAATGGCGCCCAAAAGCCGCAATTTTTTATGGCAACTTATGTCGAAATGTGTCATTGCACTAGGAAATTATACTCTATGCCGCAATTAATTTAATGTAAATATTGTTTCCAATTAAAATAAAACTTTTTAAACAATATTTTAGTTTACCAAACCACCAAGTAAGCAATATTTCAGCACATTCAGACGGGGGTAAATGTTTTAAAATTCATTTGACCCATACGTAACAAGCTAACAGGCCACGGGGAATATTTGCTGCTTTTTTATAATATGAAAAGCTTACAAATCTTATAGTCGACTTAAAATAATAATGTTAACTTTAAATATTTTTAATGTCTAGTAAATGTTGTAATAAAACCTGGGTTGTTGTGGCGGCGGTATGGTTAAAATACAAGATAAACAGAACGGTGTCGGTACACTCTCGGGGCTCGAATCGTATTTATTTGTCTAACTTTTTAGATAAATAACATTTTGTTTATTTAATAACTTCTGCCTGTTGCCGATATCGATTTCAGTATCTGTTACTGAACAATTATGAACGTTTTTTTTGATGAGAAATCTGTTACTGAACAATTATGAACGTTTTTTTTGATGAAAATGTAACCTTTCAATGATTCGAATATAATATCTTATAATATCTAACATTTACAGCACGCGGAAGGTATGTATTAGGCCTATACCTCATGACTGGAACAAATCCTTAACAATACAGAAATTAAAAATCCGTACCAAAGTACGATTGAATTAATTGACAAAATAATTATAAGTATTTCATATTAACAGAGCGCCGGGTTTGCAGAATATACTTGAATTCCTGATTTTACAAAAAACTGCAACGCTTGAATATCCTTGCCATTAAGAATGGCTTGATTGCATAAAACCGCTGTGTCCCGTAGGTATACAGTATAAAAAGGGCTATTTATAAAAGCGAGTTTTAATAAAATTTGTCAGTGGAAAGTTAAAGTGGCGTCGGGACTAAGCCGCGGTTAAACTTAGTGCCGTTTGTTTGGATAAGCCAAACGCGTGACGCTGACAGCGAGGGCGTCCGCTGCGGGCGACGGGCGACGGGCTGCCCACACGGTGCGGCAAACAGCGGGATCAAATATAATTCAAACGACAGAATCAGCCGTAAAATTGATTATCACTCATTAGGTCTATATTTCCATCGTCAATTAAACAAGCGAATAGCGTTCATTCGATGGATAACAACAGTCAAACGGTGCTAGATAAAATGGAATTCTATAAGCGGCGACGATGGTCGTAATTCGAAAAATTTAAGCGATTAATCATGTGACATTTTGATAGAGTATAATACTTTTCTTCATAGGGTTCCGTACCCAAAGGGTAAAAACGGGACCCTATTACTGAGACTCCGCGGTCCGTCTGTCTGTCTGTCTGTCTGTCTGTCTTCATGAACCGTGATAACTAGACAGTTGAAATTTTCACAAATGATGTATTTTTGTTGCCACTATAACAACAAATACTAAAAACAGAATATAATAAATATTTAAGTGGGGCTCCCATACAACAAACGTGATTTTCGTGCCGATGTTTGCGATAATGGTACGGAAACCTTCGTGCGCGAGTTCGACTCGCACTTGGCCGGTTTTTCATTTCTATTTTTATGCTAGTCGCTATCGCGTCACTTGTCTAGGGTCACAGATAGGCTCAATATTTAAACGCACCAAGCCCGCTGCTGAACATGGATTCTCGGGTCTCAACTAGTTAGAATCGCTGATTTAATGAGCACTGTATATTTAAACACTGTTGTATAATAATTTGAATTTGGAAATACACAAGAAGCAGGCATTGCAACCGATGAGTCTTTCTATTACTGCGTTTCCATCTGCAAGCAACTCCCACGCAAGTTTAATTACAATGCGGAGCACGATAAAGCGATTGACCTCATTATACTTTGATAAATACAATGCCACTTGCATCTGAGCTGGCTACAGGTGGAAACGTGAAGTGTCACTCCCGCGCGGCGCCGCACTGTGCACTCACCCTTACACCATGCGTACTTTATTCTGTCACTCAGTGGAAACTGTTACTTTTTACTTGTTAATCAAATTACAACAACAGGGTGTTGCCATTATCGGAAGGATGGTTTCCAGCGAATTAAAGAGAGGATCCGATGAGTGCCTACGTCAGAAACGTGACCTGGCCAAATATTTATTTGAACAGTTCATATTAATGCCCTTTATAAAAAAGTTTTGACGCTATTTTGGGTTTTTAAACCGTTTAAAGATCATTTAATTTCTGCGAAGTCGTTTATCGTTCCAGCACTCACTCTAAGCGGTAGGCGTCCGTTTCTACGGACAGTGTCACAAGACTTTCGAGAGCTAGACTGTTGTCAAAGATATTTTTAACATCCCTAGTTGAAACTTCAGAAATAAAACAACTCTTTAACAGTAGGTAGCTAGAACACTTGCTCTCATTTTATGGAGGTGTTCGCTAACACCAAGTGATTCGCCAGTTCACGAAGAATAATTAAAACTCTCGCGCACACAATTCTGTGCACCTACCTTATTTTATAATTAAAAACGTGACTTGACAAATAATTACTCAACCATTAAATGATGTGTTCATGAATTTATAATTTTTCATGAATGGCGGGCGTGCTTAATTTTGAGACTGGACGATTATCCGGCAGAACAATCCGATGTGTAAACAGTGTCGGCCGCATTCCCGACATCTCCACGACTCACGTAGGTGTTACTATGGCCCACACAAATTTCAATGGAGACGTAACAATGCCCGTCACTTGTCGCCTACCAAATCTGGTCAGTTTTGACATGTTGTCATGTTTTTATATACGCCCGCTGTCAATACTTCCACGACGATTTTACGGTCGAAGGGCTGCCCAATTTGCCACAATGGCCTACACTTCTAATTCCCATTGTGAAGATTACGAATTTACGTCTCCGTGTTATTGCGATGCGCCTCACAATGCGGATTAAGCTTTATTTGTTCAAATGACTTTATTTTTTGGCCCTAGTTGTGACGGGAAGAGATTATATTTGCTCATCCTGTTTCACGTGACTTTTCTAAATTGTATAATTGGCTTACCTGCCTTTTAATTTGGCGCATACTACAATTAAATAATTTATTTTGAAAGAAGCTTAATTGGCAGTGGGCAGGGCACTTGCTCGCAGAACGATGGGGGAAAGTTCTGGAATGGCGGCCGCGAACTGGAAGACGAGGCGTTGAGAGGCCTCCCACCAGATGGACCTATGACCTGGTTAAGGTTGCAGGAATCCGCTAGATGCGAGACGCACGGGATCGGTCAATGTTGCGACGCCTGGGGGATTCCTATGTCCAGCTCTGGACATCTTTCGGCTGAAAGTGATGATGATGAAGCTTGCCATCATATGAGAAAATGAGATAGACAGGACTCAAACCTGTGTGGTCGATGGCTCAAACGTAAGCTCGTCGATAATAATAAAGCTATCTAAGTTTACATACTAAACTTAGTATAATTGTACTTATTTCATTCTAATCATAGCTTTAGATGCTTTGAACATCGAAATAACTTGAAACAAATGGCATCAGAGATAAAGTAAAAATCTGGGGAACATTTTACATTGTATAAGTGATTCAGGGAAGTTTAGAAGGTAGGCCAGAGCCTCCATTCCAAGTCATTCGGATGCTCAGCCCTAGCTTCAAAGGTTTCACATAATGTCTCTTTTTTGCCTAATTTTAAACGATGATTTAATGTGGTCGACGATGTTGCTCGCTTGCCTAGAAGCACTTGCCTACATTTATTAAATAACTATCTGCCGCCCGCTTGGAATTAGTACTTCTGAGTCCCAATAGTACTAAAAATCTTTATAAATTGTTCAGCAGCTAGTGATTTAATAAAGATAGGTAAAGTTTTAACAAACATCCATTCATCTTTACAAACTTTCACATCTAAACTATAATATTGTAGAGAGGTAAAATTGTATGTTTGTTTGTATATCTGGAATACAATATCTGGAACTCCTGATCCGATTTCGAAAATTATTTCAGTGATAGAAAGTTACAGGGTCATTTATCCCGAAAAAATAACGGGATATGGTAGCGGGCCACTGGACCGAACCCGCGGGAAAATGTCTAGTTTATAGTTTTATTATTAGTAAGATTTAATAATGACTGGCTAGACATGCCATAATGCTATGTTTTCACGCTATAGTTCAATATATTCAAAATTGTTTAGGTGCCAGCGCAAATAATTATATTTTATCCGACGGCATGCATCAACTCGAGATTTTTAATTTGGAATGTTTACACAGCCGATAGGGCGGTGACTAAACGTTTTGTGACAGTTACTGATTTACAAAGAGGCCAATAAAACCGTCTATTGTTGTGCCTTATGAAAATAAAAACTAATATGTTCAAGTAGGTACTTCTATTCTGAACAATTTCTTAACCTTTGTATTATAATTTGAAATCGTATTGCGGTGCAATACGATTTAAATTGGTTCGATTCTGCTCCACAATTGGAAGGGACGTCATCCCTTTGTATGAATTGATTTTGCGTGAAAATAGGGTGTTACTATAACAACTCTGTCAGTGGTCAGACCCCCCAGTCAGTCGGCGAGATATTAATAAAATTGTTGAGATCACACATAAGACATGTAGTTATAGGTACGAACTTACTAGGGTGTGAAACCTATTTTAATTAGATATTTTCCAACTGCCATTCTAAACATTCAATTTCGTATTATGCAATTCATATTTAGTTCAATTCGGCTATTTTTGCTACTTTACTAAGGCCCGATTAAATGGCGGTTTGACAGCTTTTGTATAGAAAATATGTGTAACGGCCATTTTGATTTCTTAGTTAAAAGTTATCAGAGGCCCTAAGAATATTAAGAAAGTCAATCGTTGTATTAGTGTTATTTCATTTTGAGTAATGAATGTATTAGATTCCTGTTAGCCTGTCATCTTTCTTTTATCGTTTGCAATGACAAAGTTTGCCCAATTTCATCAAAACGAACTCTACCAATATCAAGATTTTATTTCACGCTAGTGGCCCACTAATTAACCTTTCAAAAGTGGAAAGTTTTTTTCAAATTTTAAATTACCTTGCACGTTTGAACAAACTCACAAAATTCGTGCTCTCTCTAATATTGTTTTACCACGGAACAGAAATATTACTATTATATTAATAGAATTACTAACGAAGTATAATATTATTATATACAATATACGTAAAACTAAGTTTGCAGCTTCAAAAGACTTGTGCTAATTGTGTGGTGCTCGGAAAGCCTAGATTTTTTCAGCATGTTTAATGCTTTAAATTTCTAAACGGTGCTTCGGAAATGACTGGCCTACAACCCGTACTACTTACATGTTTAAAGTTTTACTGTAATTTCCTTCATTGAAACGGACAGCCAACCTTTGGAGCAATGATAAATAAAATTGAATTTTTAAGTGGACCAACGAAACTCGTTCAAGACACTGAAAGTTGTCTTCACATGTTCCCCTATCCAACGAGCTTCATACTAATAATATACCTAGTATAATAATTGTTTGATTTCTGCACAGAAGGGAGCCAATGTATGTAGGTAGGTACCTAAGGGAGTGGAAAACCGGAGTACAGCGCGGTACGGCGACCGGTTCCAGGTCGCCGGCAGGCCAGGGCTCCGCGCATGCGTCCCCAGCTTGGTATTATCGACCGGCTCTTTCCCATCTTATATCTTAGCTGCCATTTAACGTCTATGTAAAGGCGTCTGTTATATTCAGGTATTTGCGGCCAGTTCCTTTGGTGAAATAGAAACAGCAATGGAGCTTATGTAGCTTATTGCGAATTTGTGACCTTATTGTGGCGGTATATCACAGTAGGTATTTTATTTTGTGTTATGTTTTGGGAATTCTCACGGGTAGCTGGGAAGCTGGGTTTTATTTTTACGTTTTGTTATTTTTTTAAGAAAACCTCTCAGCTAAAGATGGTTTAAAATAAAAACTGTTTCTAAATCATGACCAAACCGAATTTGACAAATTTTGCGGGTTTTGTGAAACTTACCTACATGATTTAGATATTTAAGAACTTTATCACCAATAAATATAACTATAGGTAGTTTCTGATTTCTTGCAACAAAAATAAAACATAATATACTGATAAACAAAGGCGTATAAAAAGGAGAGGACTCATTGCGCGTCAAAAATTTCGTCCCCAGCGATATCAACGGTAAACGTGGCCAGAACGCTGGTGCTGGCAGCATCAATGCTGATTCTCAGGCCGAAGAAAACCCCAGCCTTACAGGTCTATTGATAACTATCGGGCAGCTCTTTTTATCTAGTTATCTATCTCTTCCTAAAGGATTTTTCTAATAACTTTTGTTTTTAATAGTTAAGTAGTTAGGTAGGTACCCAGACATGTTGTGGAAATATCTGAAAATAATAGCATATTTATCCACTCAAAAGCAGATACATATATATGCATATGTTACATTGTTACATGGCGTTGTAAATGCACAGTAGGACGTAGGTACCTATAAGAAAGGTTTAAGGAAGTACCGTAAGTAAAGAATTGACGGCAGTAGCACATAATTGGTACGTCGACATAATAATATATGAAGCTATGACCATACACTATTGCCATATTATATGAAAAGCCCAGCACATGACACCTCCGGTTAGTTTTATAAAATAACATTGCCTACTGACGAACGTGCATTGTCATCGACAGAATTCGAGCGAACACTCGGCCCGTCCGCGTCATTATGGGCGCACAATTAAAGAGTAAATGTAAAGTAAATACTTAACGTTTATTGTCGATTTGATCCGTGACATTCGTGGTGGAGTGGCTTTAGAACCCGACTGCTCATAGCCAATTTAATATCAACCGTGCTTATTCACTTTAAAGTTGCTTTTACCTCGACCAGAATGTAGCTTTGTCACTCGAATACAGCCCACACTGCCTTCACACGTCTGTAGTGCCTGAATATATTTAATGGAATTCATTTTCACTTTAAGCTGAATATACAGTAGGGTTTGAATGATAAAACTGCTAGTTTTTAATTTGGTGAGGTAACATTTTATTATTGTGCTCAACGTGCAAAACGTTTTTAATAAACAAATGAATTCGATTTTATGTTATCCACTTATTCGATTTTAATAGCATTCAATCAAATATTAGATTTATCAGATATGACGAGAAATTTGTGATGGCGACCATGAAGTCTGACGTAGCCTGCAGTCTCCACGTACTCTACCGCTGGCCTACGCGCCGAACAAAATAATTATCCGCTCAAATTGAATTGTCGAGCAATTTCAATTTCATTAACATCTGCTTGAATTTGAGCAAGAACCTGAGCTGCTGCCGCGGATGTAGTATCCATTATTCAGTATCTAACGATAAGAACATTTACCTGTAATCGTTTGATATCACAGCAATGCACATTATGTACAATCAACATCGTTCAACCAACCCAACTATGCTTTTACGAACATTGAGTTTTGTATAAAACGTCAGAAAGTGTCGAATTCTTTACACATTTGTTTTTATTTTTCTAACACGAGCTTACTGTTCAAAACTGCATATAGTATTGTTTTATTATAAACTTAATTTTTTCATATCTGCGATGTAAGTTCAAAATATGAGCGATACTTTTGCTCCCAAGTGTATATTTGGGGTTAACTATCAAACTTAAATTTTTAACTATTTAATTAAGATAATTGCGGCTATATATTGCCAGATAACGCTGCAGCAATCCATTGCTACGAGTACTATCAAGTATCAATTAAAAAAATAAAAAAACAATACCTGCAGATATTATTTACAGAGTGATCTTAGGTTATAGGTACCGACTAGGGCGTGCAGTTTCGTACATTTTCAATTTCGAAATTAGCTTACGAAATTGGACTTCTCAGTTTCGAAATTTCGAAACTGTGGAGCCAACTATAATGGAAAATCAAAAAATACTTGAACTAAACTCAAAACGCAGAATTTGTAGTCTGGAGAGGTGCCTAAGTGCACTTTATATTCAAACAAAGTAATTTTTTTTCTTCTACAAATACTTCGACGATAGCAACCAGCTTTCCGAGCTCGGAGTGGCAAGAGGCGTTCGGTCAGCGTTGATTAGCGAGCTGAGGTTAAAGATAGTTACAGTAGCGCCTCATAAAATTGAGGCGCTGCCGAAGAATAGACAGCCATCCAGCTCGTTAGTGACAATAGGAGATGCGCAAGTCCACTATCTTGGTTTAACCATGTACGTCGGGGCTTCGAAAAACATTTCGAGCTCCTTTTGTCCCGCATTGGGAGGTCAGTGGGCAGTGTTGCCAACTTTATTTTTACAAACCCACCAAAAGTGGCTTCGTGACCCACCAGAAAACCACTAAACTTAACGGCAACAGCAGTGCTTTCCACTACTTGTAACCAGTCCTTTAATTCTGGTTTAGATAACCAACAATATCGAAACTTTTAGGTATACTGTGGTTTTGGCATACCTATTAGTTTCACAAAATTAGTGGAAATAATTTAAACTAGTAAGTAACCTTTACCGATACCGACTCGAACTGTACAGTATTGTCCGTCTGTTGTATTTGTGCACGGAAAGGGAACAACATAAACCAGAGAATATACACAAACCCTTTAAATCAAATCAAACTTGACCCAGTAGTCATACAAATAAAGTCCGTAATCAAAATTATTCAAGAAATTGAAAAATTCATTTCGGGAATCCCCGAAAATCTCTACCTTAGTTCTGTTGTGCCCTACACTACAAAAAATTATACAGTTGTTTCAATAGTTCTTTCCTAACTAGAGTTTTTTGTAAATCGTACTAGTGGTTCAATCGCGTACCGCCACTAACTGAAGCAATCAAAGCCACTAAAAAAATCCACTAGCCACTAAAAGCAAAATTTCGACACTAATAGAGGGGGGGGGGGTCGATACCACCAGTTTTAGTGGAAAATCCACTGAGTTGGCAACACTGCCAGTGGGTGCTTTGCATAGACTGCTGCCCAATCTCGGAGGCAGAAATAGACTGTCAGATGTCCGACGCTGCAGGACTAAAATCAACAGCCTGTAGCGGAATATGGTTATTTGAATAGCACGTATGGCTGAAAAGAGCGGAGTGCATCTCCTACAGGCATATTCAGGTACTGATCGGGCACGGTTGCTTCGGTGAGTTCCTAAATACGATTGGGTGATAGGTCACGGTAAATTGCCATCATTGTAGAGGCAACTTGGATTCTGCACGGCATACGCTCGAGGAGTGCCTTCTTAGGCCTTTGTGCGGTGGGTCTTAGTCGCCAGGATCGGGCGAGCCCTGTCTCTGCCAATATTAGTGAGGAATATGCTGGCGGAAACAGAAAACTAGAGTGAAATAGCCACCGAGTGGAATCGTGAGAAGGCCAACCCCATTCATAGAAGAAGGTATCGTGGAGGCAACCACGATGTAGACACGCCGAAACCCCGCATTTAACATTTATGGCAGGTGGAACTCCGGGGTTTCGGGCGCTCAGAGTGGGGTCTCTGTCCGTCCACCGAGTGACCTCAGGAAAGACAGTGACACAGTGATCACGTGCTGCCATCCACAGCGAGGTTCAAAGGAGACTCCTTTATAGGCTTCCCAAGGATGTGGTATTTTAAGAAGTGCTGATGGGATCACCGGTTTGGTTTTAGTGAGGTAAAAATACCTGGTTTTTTTTCCCATAAGTTCAGGCGAAGGTTTCCCTCCAATAGTAAATAAAATATTGGCAATCCCAGCAAACGATTTTACACCTTGTCAAAGTATTCCCCTCACTAGCCACCATTAATGCAAAGCTCGGATTTTTTTTAAATGGCCGAGCTTTTTTCACTCTTCTTAATTTATATAACACCATGGTTAGCCTTTGTTTTATTGTAATGTTAGCACACATGGTCACAAAACGGCGCAACGCAACGGTCTAATTAGCTTTAGATCCGTATTCAGGCTCATTTTCAGATGATCCTCTTTTGGTTTCAATAATAAATTTAATTACTGTATAAAAAATAACATAATATTTAAATTAAATCCAGTTTCGAAATTTCGAAATTAAGGCTGTCAATTTCGAAATTAATAAACAAGCAAATATGGTCCGAAATTTCGAAACTATGAAATTTCGAAATGCATGCCCTAGTACCGACACGTTTACCTGTCAGATATACAGAGTATTCGAACTGCCCCCATACCTAGACGTGTCAAAACTATCATAGTTCGACTGTGAAAAAGGGACAGATGTATACAAGTCATATACATCTGTCACTAACGCACACTCAAAATAACCTTGCTCTAAGAGCTTATGGTCACCCCCCTGGACGCATCACGCGCATGTCATCATCATCATTTCAGCCGAAAGACGTCCACTGCTGAACATATTCCGCCCCCAAGCGTCGCCACATTGACCCCGTGCATATGGTGCACAATAAATTTGCAAATTGCAAGGCTCCCTTGTGCGAACAAAGAGCACAAGAAGAATGAGCGAATGAACGAATATCAAAGTTCTCGAAATAATTAGTTATCGATTGATAAGTAGGTAAGTGGATTGGAAGAGTTGCAGACTTGCAGCTAAGCGGACATGACCCCGGGCTTCGCTCACTTGCCTCGCAATATTCATAATTCGATATTCATCGGCGTTCGCATAACTTGATGGTATTACACAGCTTGGTAAGGATTATACCCTCTTTTGCTGCTACTGAAAGAAGATTATGAACTGGATATTCCATAAATAAGATGAAATCCGAAGGTATCAACGATAACATTGATTTAATAGTACTTATTTGAAGAGTTATATAATAGGTCCATCTATACTAATATTATAAAGAGAAAAGATATTCTTGTTTGTTTGTTTGTACCGGATCTGAAACTACTGACCGATTTAAAAAAATATTTCTCCTATAGAAAGCTTCTACATTATTCCTGAGTGATAAAGGCTATTTTTTAATCCACGGTGGTCCACGGGAGCGAAGCCGCGGGGAACAGCTAATTTACTATAATTTTAGCGCTTTTGGCAACGTTGTTAACTTTAACTACATAATACGCGACTTGAGGCTTGGTCCGAGCTTTACAAAGGCTAGTTCCAATAGGGACGTCACAGATGTACTGCGTAAGCAAGCATGTGTCCCATTGCTTAACGATGGCCTCAGATTCGTCGTAACAGAAAAAAAAAAACCCGCCGACGCCCTGCGCCCATATGGCTTACAATAACAAATTCTTAACCAAAAGTAAACTGATGTATCCTCGCGTTCCGTTTTTAGTTAGTCCGCTGCATGCAGGCGAAAATGGCATAAAGCCGTTTGAGTGCTTTTGTTTCCTTCAGCCTTGAAGTGCTCGAATTGAGCTCTGTGTAAACATCGCATTCTTTTTTTGTAAACCAACTGACATAATCTAATTATATTTTTCATAAAGTAGGGTACCTGCTGACGGTGTTATGAAGCGTAGCGGGAAATTATCTAGTTAAAAAATAAGGCTGAAATCCAGAAATTTGGTTTGCACGCTTCGTTGCTTTACCTACTGCAAAATTTACTTTAGAGCGAATCAACAACCAAGGAATCACAACAACGAAGGGTATTGAAAAAAAAAATACATTTATGATTCGTTACAAGACTTACCAACTAAATCAATGTGCACAAAATGCTCTGAAAAAGCTTATACATGAGCTAATGTACGTAAAATAACCGGCCAAGTGCATGTCGGGCAACGCGCTGTGCAGGGTTCCGTTGTTGCTCGTGCTAAAAACATGAAAATAACAAGACCTAAAATTGTGCGAATGCGGTCCGATTTCTAAGTTTAAGTTCAAGTCCATCTTCAGTGACTCTGAAAACAATGATAATGACCATAATGAAACCAATGACGAGTTAATACTAGCACCTTCTTATACGTCTAATGCTGTCAAGTGTAGCTGTACCATGTATATCGAAGACGTATGCACTTAAATAGAACACTGCAATGGCCCAGCAATTTATTGAACTTTTCTCATGTCGCTGGGGCAGCCCCAGCTGCGTCAGGTATGTCTTTCTCGCTAAAAGGATAGTGTTCGACATAGAGTATGTAGTCGCCAGTAACGTTCGTCGCAAAAGCAGCTAATTATTTAATATTTTTTTATTTACGTCGCAATGGGACGCAGTTCGGTCTGTAGTCATGAGCGTAGACGCGATCAAAGCATAATAAAATATGTCTTAGAAATCATGTAACTCTTGAATCAGTTAATAAAGTTGTTAGACACAGATTATAATAAAAACCGGCCAAGTGCGAGTCGGACTCGCGCACCGAGGGTTCCGTACAAACCGGTAACCTGTAGGTTTCGTTTTTTCCTTTCGAGGTACGGAACCCTAAAAATATGTGATGTAACTAAAAATTTACGGTTTTCGTAATTTTTCCTTTATCTGTGCTATAAGACGTTGCTTCGTACCAAATTTCAAGATTCTGAGTCCACGGGAAGTAACCTGTAGGTTTTGATTCCATTGCGAGTGTCGAAAATTTGCGGAAATTTGCGGCATTAACGGCTGTATCTTTTGATTGCGTTGGCTAAGAAGTTTGGTTTTTTCCTTTCGAGGTACGGAACCCTAAAAACCACTACAAACATATCTAGAGCTAAAATATAGTTATTGATTTATCACTTTAATTAATACTTAATGTTAAAGATGTCGTGATGTAGTTTTGTGTACGAAAAATAGATAGCTAGCGTGAATAGGCAAAATAAAAAGTAAAGTGCATATTTAGGCAGAATTCAACTGACTTTTAGGCAGATACAGATGACCTAACCCGACTAAAAGGGGAGAGATAAAGACAGGACGATGGTGACGACATTTTTAAAGTAGGTACTGTATCGAGGTTGCATTGGTTGCGAATATTTTATTAATTGTTGCTGGCTGAGTGAACTTTAAAGAGTCATTCGTATTTAGAATATTTAGTTTATCAACAATTAACAGGGCGCCAGGGTGTGCAAGCCGCGAGTGATATGATAACAAATTATATAAAATAGACTAATAGGATTCTATCATGATATATATATATATATAGATATCACAACAAGCATATTATTTAGTAGATAGCATCACAGGCTATAACAGTACCTACAGTAGGTATTTAATTTGTGCGTCGTTTGTATAAATAAAGTCAATTAATGTCCCTTTATTATATAGTTTGCATATTTATTGCAGTATTACATATCTAAACATTAATTTAAAGTAAACTAGGTACCGCATAATGCCATACGCCATTTCTTTTTTTGGGCTTGTGGGTCTGGTCTGGTGTGGTCTTATTATCTTCAGGAGGAGGTGTACTGGCATCGGGGGGATCATTATTATCATAGTTGCCCAAAGTGTCCACCAATCCCAACCATACTGGTGCCATATTTTGTTCGCTTCGTCGGAAAAACAAATCATATCCGGGCTTGGTCTTGTCCGCATGTAGTTTTGCGTCGTGCATTAGTATCATTTTTTGGAAATTCATAATATCGTGAGCCAAATTATCCACTTCTTCTACTGCATATATATACTGGAAGAATAATTTTAATTAGAAAATACAGACTTAAACTCTTTGTTGACATAATTAACTTGCTAAAAAAGCAAACACCACTATATTCACAAATATAATAGGTACTAGCTTCTGCCCGCGGAAAAAGTGTTTTATTAACCCAAGGTACATACATCATTAAGGGAGTCTTAAAGTAGTGGGAGGGAGGCATCGCGGTACGTGGCAACCAAATCTGCAATCTATGGTTCGCTGATGACTCCACATTGTTTCCATCTTTAGAGCACAAACTCGCGGCACCATTTGCTGGAGTGGAGCGTGAGAGCGAGATGGTAGGACTGTCGATCAACAAATCAAAGACCAAAGTAATGACCATCGACCGAGCTAGCTCGCCGTACGTTTAGTTTACGTCACGTAATGTCCCACGCACACCTTAAAGAGGTGTCAGCAAAAGTCTAATGCCTTTCTGTGTCGCGGATAAATTTGAAAGAGTGTTACCGCGGCCCTGGCACAAGCAACTGAAGAAACACGGGAGGGTTTTAGTCAGTAAAAGTCTGACACGCCCTCCCGCTTCACCCAGTGTGGAAGAAGTCATTGGATGATTTACAACCCAAAAATGGACAGGAAAGTGTGTCATAACAAGATTCTAAGCCATTTCCTCAACTTGACTCAGTCTCTAAATCAAATTGACTGTTAAGTACAGCTTACTAAAATTTTCGTTGTCAAGTCGATTGAGTCGAGTGGATTGAAGGAAGTGGTTCTTCCAAAACACTTAGAATATAGGTCTTCTTTTCGTGTGAGGAGGTTTCTGGTGTGTGAGATTATAGGTGTAGTAGAGTCCTACTCATAGCAAGCCGATGGTCATCTAATTGAAGTCGTTCAATTAATTCCGCTTCGAGTTTGACGTATGCAGTAGCGTAATATACCCAGATACATATTTATCTTAGTACAATCCCACCCAGCCCGTTTCATCATCGGACTACTATTACGGCGATGCGCCATCGGTACATGGTGGACATCCCACCCATACGCACTAAGCGTTTTGAGAATACTTTTATTGTGCGTACAGCTAAGGAGTGGAATTCCCTGCCGGAGTCTGTGTTTCCCGATAGCTACAATCTATGGGTCTTTAAATCAAGAGTGAATAGGTTACTTCTAGGCAAGCGTGCTCCATCGTGGACCACATCATCGCTTACCATCAGGTGAGATAGTGGTCAAGCGCAAGCGTACAAAAGATAAAAAAAAAAAAAAAAAAAATAACTATCTACTATAATATTATAAACTAGCTTCTGCCAGCGGTTTCGCCCGCGTCAATAGTGTTTAATCATCCCAAGGAAACATTATACTAGGATAAAATAGCCTATGTGCTTTTTTATTCCAGACTAAAATCTATATAAATGCCAAATTTCATCCTGATCCGTACAGCCATTCCGTGATTGGGTAAGAAACATACATCCATCCAAACTTTCACATTTATAATATAAGTAAGATAAGATGCGAATGTAACTCTGTCTGTCTGTCTGTTATGTTTTCAAGATTAAACGGCCGAACCGATTTAGATGAAATTTGGTATGGATATACTTTGAGTCCCTGGGCAGGGCATAGGATTCCCGGAAGTCCTTAAGGGCATAAAAAAGGGGGGATCGACTTTTGTATGGTGAACCAATAATTTCTCAAGTATATTCGAAGTACTAATCCACGCAGACGAACTCGCGGGCAAAAGCTAGTACTACATTTTAATCTTAGTACTATTTTAATATAAATACCAGGTAGTTGTCTCTCTTAGGTTTAGGGTTGTCATTCATGTGTTTTAAAACATCTTTATAAATCTTGAACATTTTTGCGTGTCTGTAATTCATTTCATATAATAAGCTTCCGTATTGGAATTGAGTGCTTTTGTAATGTTCCTCTCTTAAATGCTGTACACTTTCAACCTTCATAATAGCATCTTTAACTATCTCTTCAGCTAATTTCGTAATTTTACCTCTAATTCTATGAGTGCCGTCTGGGTAAAACGAAAAGCAAGGGTTCCATATGACTGCAATAAATAATAAAACATTCAATTAAATAAAAATCTTTTATAAACTGGCTATATAGCTTACCGTGCATTGTTAACCAAATGTGTAGGTATGCAAAATTTCAACACAATCGGTTAGAGATAACTTTTTTCAAATTTAGTTGCAAGATATGATCCACACACTCACCTACCAACTAACAAGGCAGATTAGTTAAAAGCTTACTATACTAACGGCCTACCCCTACCTAAACAATATAACACCTATGTCTTTACATAACCGTGAAGGCAGACCTGATTATATTATTAACTAGCTGACCCCCGGGGCTTAGCTCCCGTCAACTGACTACCCTGCCTACCTTGCCTACCCTGCGTACCCTGCCTACCCTGCCTACCCTGCCTTCCCTGCCTACCCAACCGACTCTGCCTTCCCAACTAACAAATCAATGTTTTATAATAGTCAATTTAACGTTTTATATTTTGAGTCTAGTTTTTAAGATTGGTCGTATAAACGTAAATATAAACGTATAAATAACGCGAATTAGGCCCAAATTACGCGACAATATTATCGTTTAGTAGTTACGTAGAAGTCAGCCAATGACAGTTGAACGTTGTATACAAGATAAATAAAAGTACAAAGACAGACTTTACGGTCCAATACTGGTTATGATGAGTCCCTTAAGTGACCGCGTATGTCACATAGCAGTTACAATGACGTTTTCAAAAGACTGAAACGTTGTACTAGTGCCAAACAATACGACTCAACGATAACCGTTTTGTATCGTGTGTTAAATATTATGATATATAAAAAATAAATTAAAAAAGGTAAGTAAATGTCTATTTCCATGATTATAAAATATCGATTTATTATGCATTTTATTAATGAGTCTGATATAATGATAGTAGTGTTAATCTTTCAGGGAACTTTAGTTTTATGACAATGTATATATTATATGTGTTTTTGTGAAGTTTTTAACGCCCTCCCCTATTTCTTTGTATTTGAATCGTTTTAATTAATTATCCAAAATATGTTTTCATAATAAAGCATCGACCATCTTGTTTACGTTTTATAGCGACCTTTATATGACACTAATATAACAAAAAGGTCGCGTATACATTTTCTTGAGTCTGTGACGCAGCGGCCATATTCAGTCTACTTTAGGGTTCCTTAGGCATTACTTACAGATCTAATAAACATTGATTATCTTGAACAGAGAACTAACTTGGCCCTTTATGATTATAAATTCATGTTCTTTTCTTGTCAATGGCTATCTAATCAAATACCTAGTACGTTTAGACCAGATTTTTTTTTCACGTCTAACATAGGATATCAAAAAAAAATTTCAAATAAATTTTTGATCCGAAATGATTTAAAACGTCTTAAAAGACAAAAATGGCCTTGGAGAAGCATTCATTTCACCTTTTCAAGCAAATGTTATAACTGTGTTTTTTATGTTAATTTTTGTTGTTGTTGTTTATATTAAATGTTAGTTAAAATATTTAAATAATATACGGAATCTTTTTCGGAAACATTCATTCATTCTATCACTTTTTTAATGGACACAACTAAATGGGAATGGTTCAATTAAAGTGTGGATTTGACCTTTAAATGATTTGAAAGTCTACTTAAAGTAATATAACCGTGGAAATTCAACATTTTAGTCGCATATAAGTCTTAGTAAGTCTTCCATACGATCAAAATAATTTTGTTATATAAAGGTTATGCACTAACGTTTAAGTGGCGTTTTAATTATATAAAAGTTATGTTAAGATTTGCACATGACTATGGTTGTCTTACAAAAACCTTTTATTTAACCGAAACGTTGATATGACCAATACATTGTCCAATAAACGTCATGGCTGGCACCATTAGCCGACGTCATATATGTAAGTTCTGAAAACGTTTACTCCACATATGCACTGGCACCACTATCCGACGTCATATAAGATAGTCCTGAAAACATTTACTCAACATATGAACTGACACCATTCTACAACGTCGTATAAGTTAGTCATGAAAACGTTTATCCAACATATGCACTGACACCATTATCCGACGTCATATAATTTAGTCCTGTAAACATTTACTCAACATATGAACTGACACCATTCTACAACGTCGTATAAGTTAGTCCTGAAAACGTTTACTCAACTTTATATTAAGACATAACAGTCCCGCGACTGAACCGTCGTAAGATAAACGTCTATATATCAAAATAGTTAACTACATACCACTATATAACTGTTATATACCGTGAAGTCTTATAAGACTAGAATTATACGACGTTTTTGCTAGTTGGGTATACCCTGCCTATCCTGCCTACCCTGCCTACCCTGCCTACCCTGCCTACCCTGCCTACCCAGCCTACCCGGCCTATCCAGCCTACCCAGCATACCCTGCCTACCCTGCCCATCCCGACACCAATCGCGCGCTCGGAACGATGCTAAACGTTCCCTGCGTCCCGCTTGAGTAACCAAAGAAAAAAAAACTACTTGTGCGCATCTAACGAGTCTTGCCAAGTTACGTGCCGACAGCTATACCATAGGCTCTAGACATATTCATTTGACGTCAGAGATGGCGATGGTCGAAATGTCAAAATGTAAGGGAAATGTCTCGTGACATTTCGATAGCGTTTGACATTCCCATACATTTTTGAACAATCGTTATCGCCACGCTGTCGATGTAAATATAGAATGTCATTTTTCTAGGCCCTCTGGCACACATTGATTATAATCTTCAACTCTTAATATTTAACCGCGAGTTTCTCAGATCAAAATTATCGCAGATTTAATATGTCAAATTGTCAAGCACGCGTTATCTGCTGTGATTGGCTGTTGAAAATTCATTGAACCAATCACAGCAGATAACGCGTGCTTAACAATTTGTAACATTAATTCTGCGATAATTTTGATCTGAGAAACTCGCGGTTATAAGCATTGCGTCTGTGATTCTGATTGTTTATTATTTTTATGCTGACCAGGTGTGATCATGGTTCCTTAGTTATTGCAGCAAATCACCCCTTACTCTAATTATCATCAATCAAAATCAATAATCTAATTTAAGTAAATAAACTAGGTTGGTACAAAAATATGCTAAAAAGTAATTAATTGCAATAACAGGTATATAATACTTACTTAAATAGTAGAAAATAAACAAGTGCAACAACATTGCAAGAGAGGTTGTCCACTAGTTAAATAGCAAACATCAGCTTATGTATACACCGTGTATACCTACATATTAGTGCATATTCGCGTATTTGTGCATATATTAGTGTGGGGCTAGTTCACGGCATTTCGGCTTCGGCTATTACTTATTTTGTCCTCAGCTTAAATAAGCTCAGTTTGGGCTTTAGGCGCCTCAGCTTTGTTTAATTATATTATCGCGATTTCCTCAGCCCCCATGTGATGAAATTTTGGTTTATTTTTTGGGACAATACCACCGCACTATGCCCAAACCACTGCAACTACTGAAATCCAGAATCAACAGCGCCGAAGCAATGAAGCTCGTCGAAGTCCCGGGGCATGAATTAAA
The DNA here is from genome assembly GCA_945859665.1 of Anorthoa munda. Taxonomy (NCBI): domain Eukaryota; kingdom Metazoa; phylum Arthropoda; class Insecta; order Lepidoptera; family Noctuidae; genus Anorthoa; species Anorthoa munda. Next base: position 51,307,022 of record OX243893.1, on the reverse strand, counting down.
CTGTCTTGGATCCCGCAACGAAATTAATCAGAAAAGTATAACGGAGTAGGAAAAAATACAAGATTCAAACTTTGTATCTGATGCTTTAGTCCGTGCTCCGTCTGTAGTTATAGCAAGCTTCAGCCAAGAGCGCGCGTTTGACATCCTTTCGAAATACACATACCGGCAAAATTGGCGGAGCAAAAAAGGTCGTTTTAGGGTTCCGAAGTCAACAAGGAACCCTTATAGTTTCGCTCTGTCCGTCTGTCCGTCCGCAGCTTAGCTCAGAGAATCTAAGTACTAGAAAGCTATAACTTGGCATGTATATACATATTAATAATTCCGACAAAGTAGTACAATAAAATGATGAAAAATGTTTTTTTATCGTGTACCTCCCATAGACGTAAAGTGGGGATGTATATTTTTTTCTCTTCTATCCCATGGTGTGGGATATCGTTGGATAGGCCATTCAAAAATATTATGGGTTTGTTAAAACCATATTTCGATTCAGAAATTCGATTGCGTAAAATTAAGCTTTAAGTTGCAAATTTATGTTAGAGTCAAGTGTCCCCCCCCCCCCCCCTTCCAGCGAAATGGTTGCTCTAGGCTATGTGAAAAAATTTAAGGCAGTAGTAAATATAACGAAATTAAAAGGAAAATTATCACGAATAACAATGCTTTACAATTTTACGAGTAATAGTCGACAAACTTATAAAATGTACTTGGAACAGTAAAAATTTTGTACAAATTCCATTGAAAAATTACTAAAATAAAGTTGATAGCTGTGTAAAACAGAGTAAATATAATGCTTACGAACTATGTAAAAATATACAAAAATGAAATCATAACAGGCTTTACAAGTTTACGAGTAATAGTCGACCAACTTATAAAATGTACTTGGCTCTGTACAATTTTTGTACAAATGCCATTGAAAAATTCCTTAAATATCGTTGTTACCTGTGTAAAGCAGATAGTAAATTAATGCTTATGAACCATGTAAAAATATACAAAAATAAAATCATAACATCCTTAATAATAATGGTTTCTAAATTAATAATGTTTCAGCTCGAATAACGCATTGGAGTGGCCGGAGTCGTTGGCAGTACCAGAACGTAGTCCATACGGCGCATGCGCGCGGTGGACTCTATTTTGTGTTAGTGCAGAAGTATTTTCGACGTTTTGTCATTAAAACGGTAAAGTAAAGTTTAATTAGATTCGATTTCCAAGCAAATTACTTATTTTCTTTTGTCGATATCCTTCAATAAAGTTAATATTCGACCCGACTTCATCACTAATTGAGTAGCGTAAAACTTTCCAGAATGAAATAGTGAATACCGCAGATTAGAGGATTCACCTCTAATCTGCGGTATTAGAGGAGATTTGAGGTGAATACATTCGACTTTTTTCTAATTCTGAAAGAGAAATGAACAAGGAGCGTGCACGCAAGGATCCAGGAACGAACTATACCATTCCCCGTGGCTCTAACGCGCGCTCGTATCGGCTCCTTTCGCAATTCGCACCCGCGGTGGTACTCAAGTATATAATATTTTTCTAACTTCAGTTGCGTAGTTGGTTTAAATAACTCCTTCTTCAGTTACCAGTTAGTCCTTATTTAGTTTAAGTCAAGAGTGAATCATCCAGGCATGCGTGCTTCACCGTAGACCACATCATCGCTTACCATCACGCGAGATAGTGGTCAAAAGCGAGTATATAGATTAAAAAATCTTATGTGGCCCGTTTTTAGACTTTGTGAGCCGCTGAAACCGTTCTAATGTTTATGTAAGAACAACAAAACCCTCTTTATAGTCCGCATTATTATGCAACTTCGGAACCCTATTAATGCGCGTGGCCTGACACGCACTTGGTCGGTTTTATTTTAACTAATACGAAATTATAATGATCACTTAATTACGAGTATTTCCCCCACGTGCTCTTATAAAAGTTTTCACCTGCCTAGACCTGTTGAGAATAATGTTATCCATCGTCTCCCGTGGTAGTCTCTACCATTCCTCAAGGGTGCTTCGTCGTTTACCAACAATGACAACTATAGCGATTATGAATTTTACTCTTCGTTTTCGCAGACGTGTTCCATCGGATGCTTATCTGATGATATCGCCGGCTCGCGGCGATTCCAAAACGATATTGGCATTGTTGAAATATGCTGGAGATGAAAAAGTGGTATGCAGCCGAGTATTTGCCTGGATTTAATATACGAAGTGATTTCTGATAAAGGAGCATTAATGGCATGAGATTTTATTCTTAAAAAGTTTTTCATTGCAATCTGTAATAAGATACCCTCCATTGATCATCACCAAGTCCGTACGAGCTCCCAAACATATTCAACCTGAATCCAATAGTGTTCCTCTACCATGTGCCACTGTAATTTAAAAAAATACTGATTAAGTTCGTGTTTAGGGCGGTTACGCACTACACATCCGTGTCCGTGATCCGTGTCCGTGATTTGAGTTCCGAGTTCATAATGTTCTGAATTATGACAGACTAGCTTCTGCCAGCGGCAGAATTATCCCGAGGGAACATATTCCTGGGATAAAAACTCAAAGGATAATCTATCTATATAATCTATCCCTGTGCTAAATTTCATCCAGATCCGTCCAGACGTTTGAGTGTGAAGAAGTAACAAACATACAAACACAAATTCACAAACTTAGGCCTTTATAATATTAGGGTGAATTGTGATAGTGAGATTATGGCGGATAGTACGGATGTAGTACGTAAGCTTCCCTAAAAGCTTAGGAAAGATGGCAACTGTATTCCAAGCGGAAACATTTGCCATAATAACCTGTGCTCAAGAGAATATAGATAGAGGAACCCGAGGTAAATCCATATATATTCTTAGTGACAGTCAGGCTGCAATCAAAGCCATGGCATCCTACAAAGTGGACTCCGGGCTCATTCTGGATGCTATCCAGGCCCTAAACAGGTTTGGGAAGCACAACAGGGTGAGACTGATGTGGGTCCCTGGGCACAAAGGAATCCATGGTAACGAAGTGGCTGATGAACTGGCAAGAGAGGGCTCAGCAAATGAATTTGTGGGTCCAGAACCATGTGTAGGCATTTCGACGTGTCTCGTAAAAGCCGCATTTAGGGAGTTTGCAGATCACAGACAACAAACTTATTGGCTGTCTAACACCGGTCTGCAACACTCCAAGAAATTCCTAGGCTCTACGTTCAAAGCCCGGGAATGCATTTGGAACATGAGCAGGGGGCAAATCCGCTACCTGCTTGGGGTCTTTACTGGGCACTTTGGAACCAACGACATGCTCATGAAGATGGGTTTAACCACGACTCCCATGTGCAGGTTGTGTGGGGAACATACGGAACGCATGGAGCACCTTCTGTGCACATGCGATGCACTGGCTGGTAAGCGAATGGGTCTCCTAGGGGTTGGATACCCAAAACCAGAAGACTCTAGGCTCATATCTCCTAGCCTCGTTGTAAAACTCATGAAAACGGTTTTCAACGAGATTGGGGGGGAGTAAGTTATCTAGGGGACCACAATAGATCCCAATGGGTCGAAGTGTCCGAGATATTCTCGGCCCCTCCATAAGATAAGACAAGATAAGCTTCCCTACAAGAAGTACTACGGCTATAGTTCTCGCCAAACTTCTTGGCCGCCCTGAAGTTGCCTACAATGGCTGCGCAGTAGTAAATCTCATACAAAAACAGCACCGTTTCGTGCCTCGCGCATCCGGTAAACCGGTAAAAAGAGCCAATTTCACCCGGCTCCAACTTTCCGCGATGTGACCGTGCCAATAACTGACCATCTTGAGCTTCTTGGCGTTACGTTGACATCGACTCTCAATTTTGGCCCATGTATTGAGGCAAAGGCTCAGCTGGCTGCTAAAAAGTTGGGGATCATTGCGAAGGTGAGAAGGTACTTCACGCCAGAACAGGTGCTCAGCTTGTATCAAGCGCAAGTTCGATCATGCATGGAGTACTGTTCTCATCTCTGGGACGGATCTGCCAAATACCAGCTTGATGCTCTAGAGTCGGTCGAAAAGCGGGCCAAGAGGCTCATCGGCGATGAGGCACTGGTTAAGTCAAAGCTCCAGAGCCTTGAACATCGTCGCCGAGTTGCCAGCTTGTCGGTTTTTTATCGGTTACATTTCGGGGAGTGTGCGAAGGAATTGCATGATCTAATCCCACCCAGCCCGTTTCATCATCGGACTACCAGACGTACGGCGATGCGCCATCGGTACATGGTGGACATCCCACCCATACGCACTAAGCGTTTTGTGAATACTTTTATTGTGCGTACAGCTAAGGAGTGGAATTCCCTGCCGGAGTCTGTGTTTCCCGATAGCTACAATCTAGGGGTCTTTAAATCAAGAGTGAATAGGTTACTTCTAGGCAAGCGTGCTCCATCGTGGACCACATCATCGCTTACCATCAGGTGAGATAGTGGTCAAGCGCAAGCCTATAACAAATAAAAAAAAAAATAAAAAAAACGACTTCAGGGCGGCCAAGAAGTTTCGCGAGGACTGTACTTCGGAAGCGACATTTCACGGATACGGATCGGATATAGTGCGTAACCGCCCTTACACACTCATTGCCAATTAGTTTAAATGAATTCCACACTCATCACTGAATTATAATCTACTCCAATAAATAGTCCATGGAACAAAATCGATGATCCTGACCAAAAGTTATTCTGTTTCCACGGTGCGTATGGTTACGTAACGTACCGTAAGCTTACTTACTGATGCACCTCGAACTTCCTTCAGCTCATTTCTGGCTTAAACACCTTTAAACGTGGGGTTTTGGGAAAGCAAAGCAGAATTAAACGATCATTCCTGTTAGCCGTTAGCAGCCGTAGCAGTTTCTGCCTTGTCCCGATCTTCCCACAAAGGCTTAGTCTTTCTGAATCATTGGTAACAGCAATTAATGATCAGAACAGGACAACGACGAATTATGCACATCACGCTATAGGTTTGACCCTATCTCTTCATCTCAAATGGCCCACTCAGTTTGTGTTAAGTTGGACACAATGAATGGACAAAAATGTAAAAAAAGAAACAAGTAACTCAGTATGTTATTAAAAAAATACAAAGCTTTAAAACAAAACGTAGTGGAAGTAACCAAAATTATCTCAAAATACATAAGTAGACGGTGAAGTTGATACGATTTTTTTTTTATAAAACGGAATAAAAACTACGATGTAATGGTAAAAAATGCGATTATTGTCTTGTTTTGCTAATTTTGCCGGTGTATGTATGTACTCATAATAGGTACTCATTTTGTTGCAAGCGTACTAAATTTGTTACTGCATCCGAGACGGAATACGAGTTTTTCATCACACATAGTAAAAATTCATAAAACTTCATGATCACAAAATTTCGTAAAAATAATAGTGAAAAAATACTAGCGGATTTTTTATCACTTTCTCACTCACTTTTCCGCACTAGTGCAAGCACATCATTTTGAGGCTAAAAATGGGGCCATACACCTAATAATATGCATAACCAAGGATACATCCTACAAAAAAAAACCGGCCAAATGCGAATCAGACTACATTCACCAAAATAGGTTCATAAACAATGAAAGCACCGAACATTGCTCAAGATAAACTTAGGTTGCATTGAAAGATAAACTGGATTTACAAAATTAATTTTGCCGTTGGAAAACTTTTTGCCCATACATCGGCTTATGTCGCGGTCTGATTGTTGACGATTGATTTAGAATTTGATTTTTTTCACAGCTCCAAGTAATTGCAGACTTCTGTATACGAAATTAATTTTAACTTTATACCTCTACAAGTTTTCGAGAATAAGGTATTGACAGACGGAACATCGCTTGTTTTTATTTTTTATTGACATAGGTACAAATTTATAGTTTTCGGATTTATCCCTTTACTTGTGCTGTAAGAGAAAATACTTCTTGCCAGAATTCACGATTCTAGATCATCGGGCAGTACCCTATAGGTTTTGATTCCCTTGCAATTTTTGAAATATGCGACATAAACGCCCATCTCTTTTGATTACGATGATTCATTGATTTGATTCACAGCTACAAGCTATTGCAGACTTGATTATATCTTACTAGCTGTTCCCCGCGGCTTCGCACCCGTGGGCCACCCCACAGGACCCGTTTTAGGGATAAGAAAATAGCCTATGTCACTCAGGAATAATGTAGCTTTCTATTGGTGAAAGAATTTTCCAAATCGGTCCAGTAGTTTCGGAGCCTATTCGGTACAAACAAACAAATAAACAAACTAAAAAATCTTTCCTCTTTATAATATTAGTATAGATTAATTTCAACTAGATATCTCCAAGCATTCCAGAGAACTATTAGAATTATAGATATTTTTAATTTGCCGAATGCTCGCCTCTGTATTTTATTTCTATGTTAGGAACCTATCTATCTCAGGGGTGATCCTTTTCCAGTCTCCCCAGGGATTTGCTCCAACAGGCGTTGTACAGAGGGAGTTCTCGGGTGAAAGGTCACGGGGCACCCGTCTAGGTGATGGTGATCAATTGGGAGGTATTATTGAGGTAAAAATACTAAACATCTTGGTCTTCTAACCAAAAAGTCGAGGCGCCTTTTGAAGGTTTCCCCCAATAACAAAAATGTGGGCGTGGATGGCAAAATCGGAAACTGTGAGGAACAACAAAAACCTGCACGATTTTGATGGAAACTAAAACAGCACCATTGTATGTTGATTGTATGTTGTTGATTTTTGAAAAATCTATATTCCTAGCCAGGAAACGAACCCGTTAATTTTGTTGTATGGGAGCCCCCATTAATTTATTTTATTTTAATTTAAGAATTATTATTTTTTGAAGTAAATATACAACTAAACATTCTGTAAATATTTCAACTGTGAAAGGTTCAAACATCACGGTTCATGAGATACAGCCTGGTGATAGACGGACAGACAGACAGACAGACGGATCGCGAAGTCTTAGTAATAGGGTCCCGTTTTATACTTTGGGTACGGAACCCTAAAAAGGTCGCGCTGCATTATTAGTTTTTTATCCATACTAATATTATGAAGAGAAAAAAAAATAATTTTGAATTTTTGTATGTAACGAATAAACTTCAAAACTACTGGACCGATTTCAAAAATGCTTTCACCGTTGGGAAGCTACACTATCCCCGGGTGACAATGGCTTTTTATCCATGTCCACGGGAACGGGAACTTCGTGGGTGAAACGTAGTGTCACTATTAAGGGTCAAATTCTGGGCAGTAATATATGTCATACGGCAAACTTAAGTCAAGACCTAATTTTTAAGCAAAGACGGAATAATTAAATTCGGCTTGAAACTCTGAATTTCGGCCTCGCTACCGATCTGTAGGTGCCTACTTACCTTAGCAATAGAGAAATATTTATGACGCAATTAACGGTTATCGAATAATTACTACCTAAATTTAATTTTAATTTCACACCGTTGCCATTTCATTTACCTAGATAACTTCAATATACTGAAACTTTTCAATAAAATAACATAACAGTTAGGTTGCTTAGGCCTTAAAAAATCCGCTTAGGTACTGTGCCTCGTTACTTGAGCTACGCCCTTACGAATAGAAGGGTAGACGAAGTCGAAACAATCCTAAACAAAATTATTTAAAGAGCGTGACCTATAGTACCTTTTCGAAACCTAACAAGAATAGATCAGATTGACAGCGTGGTGATCAATGCTCATGCCTTCTCTGTAGCAGAAGAGGCTTTTTGCCTTGCAGTGGGACAGTTAAAGGCAAATTTATTATTAAAACTACAATTGTAAACTGTTGATTTGTATTGTTTATTTCAAAATAAATGAATGAGCAGAGATCATTGGAATTTACCTAACCCCAACCTGTCTTGAGCAAGCTTGGTGATCAATACTCATGCCTTATCTGTAGCAGAAGAGGCTCTTCGCCTTGCAGTGGGACAGTTACAGGCTAATTTATTATTAAAATTAAAATTGTAAACTGTTGATTTGTATTGTTTATTTCAACCTAAATGAATGAGCAGAGATCATTAGAATTTATTAAGTAACTAGCTTGCCGCTGCCACAGCGGCTTCGCCCGCGTGAATGTCGAAAATTATCCCGAGGGAACATATTCCCGGGATAAAAAGTCATGTGTGCTATTCCTGACTATAATCTATCTCTGTGCCAAATTTCATCTTGATCCGTTCAGCCGTTTGAGCGTGAAGAAGTAACAAACATACAAACACACACACACAAACACACACACTCACAAACTTTCGCATAAAGGTTATAATATTAATGTGATTGTACACATAATTCACATAGCGTATATATTCTTCAGGTATTATTTCACCAGCCGATATTAAACAGGTCTTAAAATAAAGCTTTATTTGGCATAAGACATAGTGAAAAAGTTTTGCATTAGAATAAAACAGACAATTATTAAATTGAATGAAAAACACAGCGTTGTTTGAAGAAGATAGTAGATATAAGTAGATAGAAGATAGAAGATAGTAGATATTGTATGTTGAGAATAAGAATAAAATATTGCGAAATAATAAAGAATTGCGAAACTTAAATGGCAGTGGGCAGGGCACATTGCTCGCAGAACGGATGGCCGATGGGGCCGAAAAGGTCAGGAATGGCGACCGCGAACCGGAAGACGATGCGTTGGAAGGCTTCCTACTAGGTGGACCGATGACCTGGTTAAGATTGCGGAAAGGCGCTGGATGCGAGACGCACGGGATCGGTCAATAATGCGACGCCGGGGGGCGGCCTATGTCCAGCAGTGGACGTCTTTCGGCTGAAATAATGATGAGGCATAATATGCAGAGATATTATTAATAAATTTTGAGAAAAATAAGATTTGAACAACAACTTAACAAAAATTCGTCCGAACTTAGCCGAACGCGTCTTACAAATTTACGTAAAACTAACTTGATAATGATAAAGAAAATATTTTGAAAAGTGGCGATATAACAAACGAATGTACGTGTTTTCTTTTTTTTTTGGTCTATTTTCGCTGTAAAGTTTTTATATCCGTTACATACAATGAACAGAAGAAAGTGAGCTGATTGAAAAAAAACCGACAAGTGCGAGTCGGACTCGCGCACCGAGGGTTCCGTACAAACCTGAAGGTAACCTGTAGGTTCTGTTTTTTCCATAGAATAAATAAAAAATAATTTCCTTAAAAATATATGTGATGTAACTAAAAATTTAAGGTTTTCGGAATTTTTCCTTTATATGTGCTATAAAACATTGCTTCATGCCAAATTTCAAGATTCTAGGTCGACTGGAAGTACCCTTTAGGTTTTGATTCCCTTGCGAGTAGTTGCGAGTTTGAAAATATGCGGCTTAAATTGCTGTTTCTTTTGATTGCATTAACATAGAAGTTTGATTTTGTTACAGCTTAAAGGTATTATAGACCTAAGTATTTGATATAAATTTCAGCTTGATACCTCCACGTGTTCCTGAGAAAAAGGGTCTTGACATACAAACGGACGGACGGACAACAAAGTGATCCTATAAGGGTTCCGTTTTATCCTTTCGAGGTACGGAACCCTAAAATTGGTAACTTTTACTGATAAACTCGCACTCAGTCGCCAAAACTATTTTGGCTACTTAGTGCGTACTGTCATGGAAAAAAAACGCGTTACGGACAAAGTACGGAGTGGGGATTCGTAGTAAAGTTATAGGTACTCGACCTGAAAACCTTGAAAACGACAAAAAAAATAAAACCTCATAGTCAATATTCGAATCTAATTTCGAACCCATTTTCGCCATCCGAGAGGTTCACATGGCGAAAATGGGATGGAAATTAGACTCGTAACACTATCAAAAAGATTCACATAACGAAAAATTAAATATATAAAAACTGGCACTAGGTTGTCTTGACAAGATCGCTTTTAGCGATAAGGCCGCCCATTGTGTCACCCAGTGTAATGTTTTCTTTGTCTATACTTTCTGCAACTTATATGGTGTACATAATAAAGAGTATTCTATTCTGGCACTAGTTTTTATATATTTAATTTTTCGTCATGGGAATCTTATTCGTATCTAATTAGCGGCCCGAACACCTTGGCGAAATATTGGCTTTCATTTTGAGCTCATTTTCGAGCCCGTTCTCTTAGCGATCAACTCTCACTACTTACCCCGCAAAGGAAAATGTAAAGTTATATTAGTACATAATGAACTTATTTTTCATCATACATGCAGATAATTTAGGTAATTTTATGAAGTGTTTACTTTTCCAAGTACTCATTTTTTAAGTTTTTCGACTGTTGCCTTTAACTTGTTTGACCTAATTAGTAGTGATAGTTCAGCTTTAAACTTCGATATACATCGTAGGTACTAACTACCGTGAATAGTTTTCACCCATCCAAAAACAACGGTTTAGTTTATAAGGCGAAATATGACCTCTTTAACCCTCAATATTCTGCAAACGGATCCCTAAACCAAAAAATGTTCGTGGCCGAGTATCTCACCTCAAAATTATCGCAGAATTAATGTGAAAAATTGTCAAGCACGCGTTATCTGTTGTGGTTGGTTGAATGAATTTTCAACAGCCAATCACACACTTTACTCCCGCAGTATGTATGAGTAAAAGAAATCATCACCCTTTAGGTAAGTACGTTAGAGACAAGCACCAAATTAAAAAAAATCAAGATTTTATTGTATCTACAGCTTTGAGGGCGTCATTAATGCCATATAATAGTGCTAAAACGCTGTAATTTTGGCAAGTCTGTAATGTTGGGCAGACTTTAGTCTCTGAGTTAGTAGTCGACGGATGAAAGGACGGACGAACAGACTACCAGATGTACTGCCAAAATTATAAATGTTCCTTGTTGTTTCACTACAGACTTACAGAACTATTAAAAGAGTAGTGGTTTCTAAGTCAAATTCTACGTAAACATCTCTTATAAATAGTAAAAAAAAAAAAAACACCCTAGGTATATTTTAGGAAAACTCTACGGAAAAAGATATAGCGTTTAAGTTCCAAAAATGTATATGGATAAAGGGCTAGGCATGCAGAAAGTTGTATGCTATTTGTTCTCTTTGTGCATTGCCTGAGGCAAGATTACTGTTTAATTGTAAATTTCGTGTGATTGATTATAAGCCATACTTAGATATATTAAGAGTTTTTTGCTATATCTCGAATCCTTACGCATCTGTGAACGTCCAAACCAGTGCCCTTAGTGCGAGTTTTTACTCACGCTCGAACGCTGAACGCTGGATAAGCGCCGCCTGGGGACGGTAAAGAGAAACCTCAATTTTTGTATACATTTTGACATAAGAGATCGTTTACGTTAACGCGATTGAGCGTGAGTAAAAACTCGCACTAAGGCCTCAGCTCCCCTATAAATGAGATCTCTGACTGTCAAAGTGTTCACTATTAAATGGAAAATCTAACACTATCATCACTTATTTTTACAAACTTTATAATAATATAGGTAACTTATATATAAACACAATGTGTCCGGTTTTGTAGTAATAAAACTTTAAGGCCGTAAAATACACTTAATTTTATCGATAAAATATCCCACATAGGGGATCTCCGCACTTTCAAAGATAGAGCAATTTTAGTATCTGACCTACTTATTATGATACCCACATAGTCTAATAACCATAACTTTGAATGTAGGTCGTCCAAGGGGTCCACCCTTTGTAGGGTGTTTTTATCGATAAAAGAAAGTGTATTTTACGGCATTAAAGTTTTATTACTACAAAAACAGACATATTTTACAACACCACTGAGTTTAGGCTCATTGTATGTGTATAGACATCCTAAATGTAATATCAATTACATTTAGTACCTTACAGTTCAAAAAGGTAATTTAGTGAGAAATCTTATTTAATAGCTGCATTTGTTAAATTATACTCTCGGCTATACGTCATTTTAAATATTGACAGGTTTAATTAAGTATGTACTTAAATATCTAGAATTGTTGATATCTTGTCTTAGATTGAGTTTTTGAGAACAATTTTGTGGTTCGAGGCTATAGGGGTTGATACAAATGCTAACAGAGACGAGGAGGCGTGGCGACCGCGCCCCGTCCCACTCTATCATACACGCTATCCCACTCTAGCAAACATTATCGATTTGGGCCTGACTTCCGGCATTCTTCACAGTTTAGGACCGAAGAGATTATAAAAAAAATTATCGTGTCATTGTACTCGCTAAGTGACATGATGTGGAGAAATATCTACCATCTTCCTTCGGGGTGTGATTTTATGAAAAAGTTAAAAATCTATTTTACAAAAATAAACCGACTTCCAAAGCAAAACACTTACAATATGCGAAATAACTATAATTGCAGCAGTCGGTGTTTCTGGTTTTGCTTCTTCTTTTTCTGACACCGACTCACTTTTTAGTGATTTGCTTTGGAAGTCGGTTAACTTTTTCAAATAGATTTTATTTTAATCTATTTTGGTTTGGTACACCATCACTAAAAACTTTAAAGATTAAAAAACACGAATTTTCACATCAAATTTATTGTTATTAGGTATGCAGTATCCAGTTCCTTTTTCAATCCAGCAGGCACCTACCTAAGTCAGTGACGCAGAATTTAGGTAACGGACACAGTGACAATAGGCTCGGTTTTAATTGTGTACATTTAGGTAACAGGGTCAAAAGGCAATAGTAGATACCTACCTACTATTACTAGGTTAATCAGCCCTAAGAGATATGATGGTTATTATTATTTGCCTAAGTTTTAAAACAGCTGCACTTCTAAAATAAATAATCCTAGAACGAAATTCTTTTATGTCCTTGCTCAATACTCATATACTTAAAAGTCCAGTTCTTTACTCACGTACGAAAAACAAACAGTAAAAATTACCTTTCCGAAGAAAAGTAATTATTAAGTTTAAATGTATACTGATAGGTAGCTGCGAAGCGGGTGTAAATACCAGTCTACACAGGGTGACAGTTGCGGTGGCCTGGTGTGTTACGATAAGGCCCGTGTTCCCAGCCCACAGCCCGCCCCAACGACACCCATTTACATTTTAATTGAACCTCGAGGGTAACTGCACCGGATAAATTCCAAATGGATTAATTGTGTTTCTCGACGGTTTCACGTTCCACAACCACCCCGTGGCGCTATACTCCTAAAACTTGTAATACCATAAAGAACTAAGGAAAATTTTAAATAAAATGACTAGAACATCACATTATAAGTTAAGAAATTATAAGGTTGTGTTGTGATAGTAAATATATAGGTAGATATTTTAATAAGTTTATGCTAAGTTGACTATGTACTTACCTTCAGTAGGGATGATTCCTGGGTAAAAAAAATATAATTATATTTAATACATCAGTTAGATATTATCAAAAAACATTGGACGAGATTATTTTCCTTTACTAAATCAATCAAAATTTACAAAGATAAGGAGTGGAGGCTTGCGTCACGCTAAATTTCAACGCTCTGTATCGTCGTTATTTTTTGTTTACGTGACTATAGAAAAAAATATTATTATGTGTCCAATATTTTTTACAACTGTCTAAAACCTGACGGACTCAAAAAAAATTGTTAGTCATCATCCCTATTGAAAATAGTCCATGTGAGTGTATGACATACAATAGACCATGTATCTATGTATTAAAACTGACTTAGATTACCTTACTTTTTTTAAAGCTGTTACATAGTCCTGAAGGAAAGATATTCTGGTTCCTGAAACGACGCGCAACGACTCACTCTCTTCCTTCTTATACATTACGAATAGTCAACTGTCAAATATTTTTTTTCTAGAATCAACAGGAGCGGCCCCCTGCTGAATCTGCAAGCTATTTCAACAGTGGGCCGGTCATGTTGATCCTACAAAAAATTCTTGGCATTAAAGTGTTTGAAGCCAAAGTCTGCATACATCCGGTGTAGCGTGTAGGCGACAGGCTGTCTGCCATGCTAATGTTTGAAAAAATCTATCGAGCTCCTAATGCCATCCAAATAACTAATTGTCCACCCACTAGCAGATCGATGCAGCAAAATTTACTTTAAACACAGGGCCCTAAGGACATTTCAAATGCATGAAAACATTGTATTATGTATAATTTATGGAGAAATGTGTTAGAAAGACAGACGGTAGCGTTTCATGTCACACATAATTAATTACTAGGCCTTCAACAGACTTTTTTTTACAGACTTGGAAAAAAGGAGGATGTTCTCTAAACGAGTGTTTTTTTTTTTGTATTTCTGTCCAGCAATATCTCCGTTACTTATTAACCGATATGATAATTATTTTTTTACTCAAAAATGCATGTAATGTGGTCATTATTTTGACAACCTTGTTTGAGCAAAGTCGACCTTGCCGTTCTGTTACAAGAAGCGGCCTTCAAAGTTTTGCTGGCCGCTCTAACAGGCCGGCAATGTTTTGCCGGCCGCTATTTTGACGTTTCACCGTTTTAAAAAATCAAAGCCAAAAAGATTTTATTTAAAACACAGCTGTTCGTATCTATAGAGATAGGTACAAAAAGATTTTATTCCATATTAGGCTGTATAGTTCCAACTACCATTGCTCAAAAAAAAAACAAAGAAGTAACAAAAGCGCGGTTCAGCGAAAATTTTGTTTTTATTTGGTGACTTTTTTGCTAAAAATGAGCTCTCAAAGCGAAAATTCTTCCGATTCAATGTATTTAACACCGCCATACATTAAAGATAAAGCTTAATTAGTGGTTGAAAATTTGATACCGCGAAACTCAAAGGAAAAATATAAGCTTGCATATGAAAAATGTGTGCAATGGAAAATCAGTAGGAAATCTATATCTTTATCCGAAAATGTTTTTCTTGCGTATTTGAATGATCTTTCCAACAAAATGAAGCCTTCGTCTTTCTGGAATACCTATTCAAGTGCATGGTTCTGATAAAGCACAATTTGAACATTAAAAATTACCACAATTTAACGAGTATGCTAAAACGACAGTCAGACGGATATAAATGTAAAAAAAAATTGTGATATCAACCATCACAAAATGTAGAAAAGTTTCTAAATGAAGCCCCCGACTCTGAGTACTTAGTGGTGAAAGTAAGTATTTATATCTAAAAACCCAAATTTGTACTGTACCTACACGTTCTCATAATTAATACTCGTACTTGTTATTGTTACAGGTAATTCTTATTTTTGGCATTTGTTCTAAAAAACTGCAAATGCACCAAACAAGTGATAGGGAGGCATAAAATTGCTCAAATGCCCAAAATAATTGCTACATACTTAGAACTGCCCCATACGGAACAATTTACAGGTCATTGTTTCCGGCGTTCATCGGCCACTATTCTTGACGATACTGTGGCCAATCTTATTACACTAAAAAGACATGGAGGATGGAAATCCGATCGAGTTGCTGAGAGCTATATAGAAGAATCAGTGGAGAATAAAAACAGAATAACACAAAAAATCGGTCAAAGTATAAACTTAAAACGAACAACGTCTTACGAGTTCCAGGAAGCTTCAACATTTGCTCAAGAACCTGAAGAAAAAAAATTATGAAATAAATGAAGTAATAAATGAAGAAATAATACAGCAGTCAAACACCGCATTAGAATTATCGCAAACTATTAGTAATATAAAACCGGGCAAGTCGGAGTTGAATTTTAGTAACTGTACTTTTCATAATTTTAATTAAAATTCTAGTTAATAAATATATTTTTTATTTAAATTACTTGCTGGTTTTATTTAGATTAGGTACTTGCATTTTTGAGTAAAGCACTATACAAACCTTGGCCCACAATGACTGCTTCGCTGGTCACGCTATGATTGCCTCGAGCTAGCCTAGCTACGCTCTAGGCCTTTCAGCTTGGCCATCATTGCAGCCCTTGCTGTCCTCGCTGTAAAGGCCTCGACCTACGGTCTTGGCCTTTATCTCAGCTCGTCCATCAAGTGCTGCACGCTGACCGCGCTGTGTCGGCCTGGAGCTGCGCTATGCTGCACTGTCGGCCATAATCAGCGCGACCAGCAAAGTAGTCATTATAGACCGCGGCAGTAATGTACTATTATTTGGAACAGTATTATCCCAAGTTGGTCCATTTAAATGTATTGAATACTAGCTGTGCCCGCGGCTTCGCTCTCGTTAACTGCCTATCCTACTCTACTTACCTAGACCTACCTACCTTACTTACTTTTCTACCTGCCTGAGCCTTTACTGCACAGAATACTATTTACTCTAGGGAGAAGAATAACGACATCGTACAAAAAAAGTAAGGACAGATTTGCTGCGCGCCATCTAGTAGCACTCCAGAACACCACACCGAAACGAAAACGTTAAAAAAACTATTTTATCAAAAAAATACCACCGACTTTCAAATAAAAACATTACAAAGTGAAAAATTACTTTATTTTTGGTCGGTGTCTTTGGTAAGTACCAATTTTTTTCGTTATGGTTACCGACTGCCAAAAAGAAAGTTATTTGTCACTTTGTAGTGCTTTTATTTGGAATTCAGTAGTATTTTTTTGATAAAAAGTTTTTTAATATTGCCCTTTTTAGTTGTACCTAATAGGCAAGTTATTTAGTAAGGTACCTAATGTCAGAATAGATTACCCGAATATCATGAAACTTGAACATAGCCGGTGAAATGAGGGTGTACCAAGGTGAACTATACACTGCGTACCCCGTTCTAGCGTACTGGCGTGATGTTATGTTATGAAAAGGTATAAAAAATAAACAGACATGCGATTGCAGCAATCCCGAGAGATTTACCGTCATTTATTAAAGAGTTCCATTGTAAATATATAGCCGAAGTTCTACATCAGATCTTCACCAAATTAAAATGGGACTAATTTGGGAACATACTCTTTCAAACAAAAAATAGCACGTAAGTACGTCAACGTCATTATTGACATTAGTAGTATGAGTTGATTTGATTAGATCTAAAATCTATAAGAGGATTTTTTTAGTCCCGTGCATAAGGCCCGAATTATTATTTTTACACTCTAGCCACACTTGAAATAGCCCTTGAAGGTATATCGTTGACTCGATGTAGAGATTTGGTCCCTGGATCGGAGCGGACTTTTGGGGACCCTAGCTGCCTACCAATTGCTTTTCTATGGTCATTCTTCCGTGGAAAATCTTAACACCGCCATTCAGAAAATGACGCGAAATGCACAACGCCATCTATCGAATATGTAGTGCAACATACCGAGTATCTGAATTGCGTATGTTGCGATATTTTACTTATTGAACACTAAACTTTAAATTCGAATGACTTTTGATAGAGTGAACCGATTGCGATGAAACAAATACTAAGTAATACTTCAAGTTACGCACAATTTTTATGTATAAAATTTATCACATACAGACAAAAATGCTGGAAATGGGTTCTGTTGATTCTCCTTTAACACGTTGAAAATTGTTTTTGGAAATATTTTCGATGTACAAAAACGACTTATATGTATTGATTGATCTGATGAAGGACTTCGAAGATAGGTATACAGGAAACTCTTTAATAAATGATGAATGAAGTTGTTTTATTACTATTGCTTAAGACCACGACTAACGCCAACGGCCTTGAGGGAACAAACCACACACTCTTTTCACACCCGCGCGACCCAAAATTTTGTAGTTTTTTGTATTATCCTAATTTTTTTTTTTTTTTGGGACAAACCCACCGCACTATTCCCAAACCACTGCAACTCCTGAAAGCCAGAATCAACAGTGGCGACCACCAGAAAAGCGCCGAGGCAATGAAGCTCGACGAAGTCCCGGAGAATGAATTTAACTGTCTTGGATCCCGCAACGAAATTAATCAGAAAAGAATAACGGAGGAGTAGGAAAAAACATAAATTTCCACTTCCCTCCATATCAAGCAGGAGACAGAACAAACAAGGCCACTAGGCACAAAGGGTCGTTTACAACTGGGATAAGCCCAGTTGCCTAGCACCACGGATAAAAATAAGAATTAATAATTAATGGGTCCTAACATTGTGAGCTGCTATGTTTGATTCCAATAATAGGTATGGCAAAAACGCTTGAACGCACGGAAATTTGTTCTAGTTTCCATAAGGTCCGTATAGTAAACAACTCCTGAGGTAGCCTCTACATTATTCAACATAATATTACGTTCATTCTGCCAAAGAATACACTCCCATAAGATATGATGTGCAGATTGTACATATTCGCAGTCAGATGTAGAACACTGACATAAAGGCGAGGCAACGAGCTTGAAGGAAAACAATTTACTTTTAAAGTTACCATGCCCTGTGAGAAATTGGGCAACACAGTGATCCACCTCCAGTCACGTCCTGGCCAGCCGAACGCGAACGGATGGAAAGAATTGGTGGAGATGTCGGCCCTTGATGGAATTATCCCACCTACATTGCCATTCGGATAAAAGTTCCTCCCAGACGTCAATAGGTGGTTTAAATAATCTAGAGATTTTCTCACGGTCACTCCGCGTTAAAAAGTTCGCGTCCGTGGTCTCTCGTGCGGAATAGTACATTGCAGCACGTCGCTGCACTTCAAGGTCGACCGGAAGTACGCCAGCAAGTACCGGTAAGGCCTCAGTAGGTACTAACCGTCCTGTACGCTTTGCATAAGAATATCAAAGCCAAACGCTGACTCTGAAGCA
Organism: Anorthoa munda; assembly: GCA_945859665.1. Lineage (NCBI taxonomy): Eukaryota > Metazoa > Arthropoda > Insecta > Lepidoptera > Noctuidae > Anorthoa > Anorthoa munda. The sequence continues at coordinate 51,288,555 of OX243893.1, read as the reverse complement.
ACTTACGTCGCACCGCCCCTATGGTGGCCCTATCAGCCCAAACTGGCGCCCCGTAGCAAATACAACCCAAGTAAGTAGCCCCATAAATAGTTTTTAAAGTTAAAAAAGACAGACCCCACGTAGATTTAGATATTCTCGTTAAGGCATAGAATTTTTTTTTGCTTTTTCACCGACTATTTTAATATGATCTATAAATGCAAAATTCCTCTCTAACACGAGACCAAGATAGCACACGGACTGCTTCCTTTTTACGGGAACGTTATTAAATTTAATAGTAGTTTACAAATTAATTACACTATGTTATACGAATAAAACTGAAAATTTTCTTAGATCAAGTCTCACTTCAACAAATTATAAATAAAATGAATAAATGCTCCTTAAAAATAATGAAAGCAGAATTACTCATCCAGTTTCATTTAGAGCTATCCTGTGCAGAGTACTTCAGCATTTATTAAAGAGTAAAAGAAACTTTAAAAGAAGTTAAATCTTCACAGAAATATCATGAATACGTAATTCTTATAAATCATTATTCTATTATTAAACAACACTCACTCACTGACTATTGTTTAAAAACACCACATTTTTCTAATGAATAAAACTTTTCTGACTTTAACTTTTAATTCAAAAAGACGAAGAAGAATCAACTACCTAACGATAGGGCAAATCTGATTTAAAATATCATATTTTTGTTAAAATACATTTTCAATGGCTATTTTTGCTATCTTTTGTCATAAACGTATACTTTAACTACTTAATTATAAAGATAAATATTATTAAATTAGAATCTTCTGATTATATTCTTTTTTTTCTAAGAACCGCTTTCGATTAAAGAATCTCGCTTTTTTCACTCAAAATGTTGCAAAGTACCGACTAGCCAAAAAAATACAGAATTACTGGAATTAGTTGGAATTACAGAATATCCAAATAATAGTTACTCTATGTGGGCTTCTAAACATGTGTGACAAATTTCATAAGTGTAAGTAAATATGTATGTATGTTTGAAAGTATGTATTTTTTTTTAGTGTAACTATGCGTCATACTAGGAATTTCTACCTGTATCGTGAATGCATTTACAAACATTTAAACTCACATACACAAGACACTCAGATCCGGAACAACTCTCTCCTCTTGTAATATCTCCAACCCAACTATCAATTCATTGGCTCTGCTAGATGAAGACGAAGCCGAAGTAGAGTCACATAAACTTCAATTAAATAATGACAGTGCTGTTGGGTTGGATGGAATTTTTACCCTTAATGCTGAACAACTGCAAAAATGTATTAGTTCCTCACATAACTTACCTTTTAATTGCTGTCTGAAAAAGGGTGTATTTCCAGAAGCTTTAAAAAAAGCTATACTGCATCCTATTCATAAGGGAGGTGACAGAAACAGTGTCAATGATTACAGGCCCATTTCAGTGCTACCGGTACTTTCTAAAATTCTCGAAAGGATACTCAACAACCGTCTCAAAGATTTTTTGGATAGGTATAAAATAATAGCTGAGAATCAGTACGGCTTTCGGTAAAAAATATCAACAGAAGACGCAGTACTTGACTTGACGAAACATGTAGCGAAGAACCTGGATAGCAAAACTAAATGCTTAGGTATATTTCTTCTGTTTCCTTACTGATCTCTAAACTGGAATTGATTGGTGTGCGAAGATTTGCCCTAGAAATATTTAAAGACTACTTGAGAAACCGCACTCAACGTGTTAAAATTAATACTTACCTCCGTGACGAAGAACATGTGTTTCGGTGTCCCGCAGGGTAGCATTCTGGGGCCTAGTTTGTTCCAAATTTACTACCTAACCGAACCTATGCAATTTAGAGCTCCCAAAATGTAAAATTTTTACTTACGCTGACGACACGACATTAATAGTACATGGACCTACTTGGGATAGTGTTAAAACTGCAGCAGCGTCTGCATTAAGTACGATAATGACATGGATAAACTCAAACCTACTTACACTCAATTTACTAAAATCCAGCTACATAACGTTTGCTATAAGACGTAATAATTTACCATCAGACACTTTCTCGATTTCTGCTCTCTTCTCAGGTCCATTCTACTTCGCCCACGTCGTGTTCTTTTCCTAATCTTGTCAGAACAAACAGTTTTAAGTATCTAGGTGTACTAATAGATAGTGAACTCAAATGGGATAAACAAATTGATGCTCTTACCACCAGAACCCTGCGTCTCCTATATATATTTAAGTCCCTGAGAGAATCCGCTAATCTCGACACTTTAAAAATGATGTACTTCGGCCTGTGTCAATCGGTAATAGGATATTGCATTACGGTGTGGGGAGGGGCGGGAAAAACATTCCTTCTCAAACTAGAAAGAGCGCAGAGGGCTATTCTTAAAGTAATGACCAGAAAACCCTTCAGATACCCAACAACCCAACTTTACTCAGACTGTAAAGTTCTCACAGTACGTCAACTCTATGTGCTTCCTTAAAAAATATTCAACCCTACCCCCTCCAACCGAAAAAAACGCACCTTTATCCCTCCAAGTACTCCTCATAGAACAGCCTTTGCCGAACACCAGTATCTGATTTAGAGCTCTCTCATCTACAGAAAAGTTCATAAACACCTAAACATATTTAATCTGACAAAATGGGAAATTAAACGGAAACTTACAGAGTGGCTCCTTCAACAAGAACATGATCACACAGAATCAATATTAACCTACATAAAGTAGCACAAGCACATACTTGCATGCATCTCACACACACATACATGCACCAAACACACACGCACATACATGCACACACATGCATACACACAAACACACATACACAATCACAAAAAATTAAGTTCATTATTATTTTTTTCTCAATTTTATTACCATTACCATTATCTAAAATTGTTTAATTGTGGGTGGATGGTCTGAGTCCTCATTAAATAAAAGGTAATATTAAATCATAACCTTAGGGCCGTCCACTATCTCTTAAGATACAGGTATACCCTAGTTTAAGAGACAGGGTAACGTCAATTGTCAGCAGATGTACCATGTCAACATGTTCTACCATATTATACTGTACCTTGTATATCTTGCTTGTAACTATTTAGTATAAGTTTTGTTTTTCTCACCATCTGTAGGTACCTTTTAAATCAATAAACAGTTTATTTATTTATTTAACTATCTGTAGGGCCATACCAATATTTGTTCCGTGCGGGAATCGAAGCCGCGACACGCAGCGCAGCTGCCGATCACTCAACCACGACGCCAACCGTGTCGTCTAGTATGTATGTATGTTTGTACACACATTTCACCGAAACTACTGAAAGAATCATGATCATTCTTTTTTATTAGGATTAAGTATCTTTCAACTTGGGAACAGTGCAAGTTTCATTAAAATCGGTTCAGCAGTTTTCAAGATATGAAACAACCGAACTCCTTAGCGACAAACAGCACAAATATGTAGGTAAATAAAACTAAAAAGAGAGAAATAAAATATTTTTCGGCAGTCGGTGGTGGTATTGTTTTTATCGTTTTTCGACACCGACTTCCGAAACGAATGTGTTTTTTGCACTTTATGTTTTGCAGATAAAAGGGACTGCCCCAGGGATCGAGCAATAATTAGTTGATTGGTAATATTTAAATCGTATCTCAATAGCTAAGTAAATGACCTTTACAATAGCAAGTGGTGAGCTTATTATAGAGTCCTGCAGCCTTATTGCGTAATGCCAATGCAAAGAGCAAAGAGTATGAAAAATCGATCTATCACAGATGCGAGATGAAAAACGCTATGGGGATTTCCGTCTATGTGTTTGTTCGTATTTTCATATTCTGTGGCATTTGCCTTGCCGAATTCATTACGCAATAAGGCGTTTTCCATCAGGTATGTCTTTGATAAACCGTGAACAGGTAATAGTTACACACCACAGCTTTACAGCGTCAGTGACATAAATTCGTTCCACACGCCGGCAACACGTCCCAACACCTTAAAGAAGTGACCTTCTTAGATCTTCGCTTCATCGACTCAATACACATATAACACGCATGTACTATAAGGGTCAAAAGTGCTGTCACACTACCAAAACAGAAACGGCAATTTTTTTTGTAGGCAGCAGAATTTCAACTTTTCACGGTTAGTAGGAATAATCTATACTTTAATTTCTATACAAAATATTAAATCAGTGGTTGATAATTTTACTTCTTCTACAAAAACTAGCCATTTGAGTTTTGGGAGAGTATGACTGCACTTTTGACCCTTGACTGTATTTAAATAGGTATCAATGTGTATTGACCACATTTGTACCTATATAAATTAAGTTAATTATTGTAATAAATAAGTCATCAAGCTGGAGTCGAGTTTACTGTACTGTGGCCAAGACACCTTTCTTTTCTGTGAGTCTGTGGGATCGGTAGTGAGAAAACCATTTCCTATGTACATTGCACGACGTAAACAAACCTCAATTCCATCTGTTACCGTAGGGTTCCTTGTAACATACTTCGCGCACGTAAAACCAACGTAACTTACGTTTCGTGTGGTTTGTATGATAGGTTAGGATAACTAAGGTGGTAGGTAATTGCTATAGGTCTAGGTTTATAGTCAGTAACTCAGAAGGGTCTTCAGTAACTCATGTACCAGGCTCAATTGTTACAAACCTAGCCACACCGTAGGTAAGTACGCATTCGAAATAACGTACCTAGTAAGCTGAAAGTCCCGCAGCCTAATTGCGCAAGTGAATTCTGCAAAGCAAACAAGTCGGAACCTTCCCAAAAACGACTTTACGTGTTGCATATTACACTCTGAAAAGGAAAGGGTATGCTCCTTTCCATTACCAATATGTTGACGTAGAATTGATTGTAAAGAATGAACGAAAGCGGAAGAATCGAGATAAAACGTCACTATTGGTATTGTGTAATGAAAATATGTCCTAATGATTTGGAAATAAATCATTCGAGTTTGATGAAACATGACGCAGTAGATGAACTTCAACTCAAAGGAGGATGTTTGTACTCTTTCCAAATTAGTTTCACAAACCCAAAAAAGTTGAAAGAAATTATTCTAATTCTTTGAAGGAATCGACTTGTTTGCTTTGCAGAATTCACTTAAGCAATTAGACTGCCGATGCGTACAGTCTAAGTATCGTCAAACGGGGTGAATAGGAACGCAGGAGTGAATAGAAACAAAACTTAAAAGAGAATTTAACTGTGATATCACACTATTGGTTTCAAACAAAGCATCGCTTTTTTTAAATCATTATTTAATATATTGGAGTACCTACCTAATAAAATGTTACAAACAAATTTTAACTAACGTAAAAATTCCCTTCAAAGTTTTGTTTCTATTCACCCCTGTGTTCCTATTCACCCCGTTTGACTGTAGCAGCTTAGTCTGATGTTGAGCTTTTGTTACCTACTTCACATCGGATTGAAGGCTTAGCTATGTGTATTCAAATTAAACACTAAGTCAGATCAAAATAATATTTATTTACTTCAGTTACAGCCTTAACTATTCTCAAGGCCGCAGGAAGATTTCGGCTGTCCTCAGACTTCACGGCTAAGTAAAAAAGTGCTATCTGAAATTCATAGTGAAAATTATACCACATACGCTGCGACTAGCCCACTAAGACCACGTCTAGGGGTTCCGCCACAGTAATGCACTGTCCATAGACTAGCACTCCATGAATATAATCTGGTTCATCACAAACACAGCATCTAGCACTGAAAACCTGCCGATCTTTGAGGATATTAACCTGTACGATCAACACTGCGGCCTCAAACTTTTTACAAATAACAAAATCAATTCAAATAATAAATGTTACGTGTCATTATTTTTTTACTATTTTCAATAAATTAATTAATTCTAAATATATGGATAGTAACAGACATTTTTATATTAAAAATGATTAGATTTGAAGACATAATTCCAATATGATTGGAAAAGGCTGATTTGTAAATACAAATTACATACAAAATTTGTATTTACCCATACAATCAAAAACAAATAATAGTTACCAATTAGTATGCTTACACATTACACGAAACTCATAAGATAATGAAATATTTACAAAAATAGTAATGATGTTCCATCATATATATATAACACCATCATAACATGTATAATGAAAACATTGCTTACGTTTAATATAATATTTTTCAAAAACAATAGTATTTTTTTAAGATGAATCAATGAACTACTTTAACAAATTCACTTTTTAATCAGACATTTGCCAGAGAAGAATTGCATATTATTATAGATGTTAGTGACATAACGTGTGTTGGTTTGTTAATTATTTTCTACATACATACATAAACTCACGCCTTTTTTGAGGCCCATGAGGCTAAGCAGAAACCACAGAACAGCATCTGCTACCATCCTAATATATTTCTTTTGCTTCATCGACGTTTGAATGTATGTATAAATGTATTTATAATTCACACGTAAGTCAATAACAACGCAGAGTCACCTGAAAGTTCTTGAATTTACTGTCAACATAGACTTGTTCAGTAATTTAAAGTAAATTCAAACCCTCTTACAAATAAACGCGGTATAAAGTTATACCAAGTATAAACCTATGAAAATGTATGGTTATACCTTTGTTATACCTGGTATAACTTTATACCGCGTTTATTTGTAAGAGGGAAAAACTTTATATTCAATACTCCTAAAAACTGTAAATCATTGATTCATCTAAACGAAAACATTTTTTTAAATTGAATTGTTTACTTATTTTACACAAACGTACAAAACATGCATAAAAAGATATCCATGGATTCATCTCTCAGGATGAATCTTATTTATTTATTATTATTTATTTTCAGCCTATTTTGTCCATGAAAATAGGATGAATCTTATGATTATTATATTCAAGACGAACACCATAACAATATGGCGAACAACATGCAATATATTAAAATATTGTGTAATGGGAGACTCTTCCTTTTTCTTGAATATAGTTTCTGTGTGGATCTCTTGATGAACTTATAGGTCACTTCAAGTCACTGCATTTTCCAGAATATTTTAGTAATATTCTTCCATTTGCTTGATAGAACAGAATTTTTTTCATAATTTTAAGCTCTTTCAATAAAGTTTGTTTCTTTATTTTCCTCCAGTACTTTCTTCTTCATCTGTATAAACCTCGCGGCAGTAAATTTCCACGGATTAAGTGCGCATATCACTCGCGCATAACACACGCATATCACTTATCACAAGAAGTCGACATTTCATCTAAAAATATAGATTTTCTTCGTAACTACTATGTACACTGGCACAGCCTCTAAGGTTTCTGTATTCAGTATTTGGAGTATAGAACTTGTCAATACCCTACTTTGACAAAATGCTTTGATAGGTTTTCAAGCCAAAGTAGAGTTTGACGACTACTCAACTTCAAATACTTAATTCAGAAGAGAGTTATTTATATGTTTTGTGTTCACTTGACGAACGCTTCCGGAGGAATCTTTCCTTCTTGGTTTAGTTTGTTAAATACGAATAAAGCTCGTTGGAAGTCCCACCCTGTTTGTTGTAAGCAGCTGGAACAAAAATGTATTAAAACGTTTAAAACAATGGACTATGAACCTATCAATTCATGACACAAAGTACACTAAATAAGATACAGAAATAAGATACAGGTGAGCTGTGGTTGCCTGTAATTGGGTGTGCATTACAGGCAAATTATATTTTGTATGAGTTTTTTATGTTTTGTGTAAGATGATATTGTATTGTGGTGGTGGTGATCCATAAATAAATAAATAGATACATCTGGTTCTAGAAAATTTGCCTCTTTGTTTTTTTCATCTCTATCAATACAAGTAAAATTTTAAAAATACCCGACATATTTTTTTTTCATGCTACTTAATTTATGTATACTGTGATTTTTTATTTCGTAGACTAAACTGACAGATGCCATTGACCTTTTTTTTTTAATGTTGCAATCACGGAGCATAGTGTTGTAGGTAAGGCTCAATCATAAGTGATTCATCGAATCGATGTGACATGACTCTTTTGTTTTTACTAATTGGTGTAAATAAATGTTTTATGAATATAAACGTAATATATTTAAATATAACAGTATTCATACTCATAGTACATGAACTTTTATTGTGTTAAATATGAAATCAACAATAAAATAAATGCAATCGATAAAATGAAGTCTGAAATAAATGAGTAGAAACTAAATAAGGGCCGCTTGTTTCGAAACAATTTTTTTTTTGCCTTTAAATAATTTTATTTTCGATCTACTTCGATTTTCGATTAACTTTCGATCACTCAGGATAGTTAGGATACGACACTATTTTAATGTAACGATAAAGTGATAACCCCCCAAATGTCAGTAGTAGACACGTTTCTATCGACAATCTATTGAACACGTAATTATAACACGATATCTAGCGAAAACACCCCGATTCAAACAGTAAAACGCCCATAACTTTTGAACGGCTGAACCGATTTTTATCAAACATATCTAAGAACACTCTCGATAAAGACACCTTTCAGACAAAAAGAAACGAAATAATAATCGTGTCATTCGTTTACGAGCTATGATGCCACAGACAAATACACAAACACACAGGTACACACGTCTAACTAACACCATTTTTCCGTCGGGTGTTAAAAACATGTATGGCAATCTCTTTCTAAAGCTCGCTGTGTTTAAACAACATGTGTCTACTGTAAATGTAATATTGCCACACAAGTTAAGTACAGTTGGTGTTTGTGGCTAAAATTAAGATTTTCCCCAACCCAGTAACTGGGTAACACGTAACCCCTGGGCAAGACTGATGTCAGGTTTCAGACTTCTGACTAAACGTTACGACTGTCAAAGATCTTCTATTGACAGCCGGGACCAACTGCTTAACGTCCTTTATGAGACAAGGGGGAATGAATCTCGCTAGTTAAGGATGCTCACCTATAGGCAACCGTTGCTGAACCTTAAAGATCAACCCGTGCGGCTGTTATTATTTAACCCCGAGCTCCTTCCTCCTTTTGTAGAACACTGCGAGGACAAATTCAAAGTTTGCAGATGACTCACTTGAGACTCCAATAGTCGTTCATGCCGGTTTGCTGGCCGAGCATGGTGAGCATCATCTTCTGTTCCTCTTCTTTCAATGCTGGTGTCGGCGCGGGAGTCGGGGGAGTGGGGGGAGTCGGCTCCACTACGACGCTTGACGCGAATGCGACATCCTCCTGGATAGGAAAAAGATTTGCTATAGATATCGTTTTTTAGGGTTCCGTACCCAAAGGGTAAAAACGGGACCCGTTATACATCTGTTCCTTACTCTAAGAGCCACAGATATAAATCTAACTAGATAACACGTTTGTATGTTCTTCGCGTGCCAAAAAACGGAGTAAAGTTACGACCAATGATCGTAATCTGAGCCTTTCATTCAGCATTATCGGCACCGGAAATCCACCGAAATCTAGAGAAATGCCTTTTCATGCCATATTGAGCTGTAAAGAATGTATGGAAAAAGTTGGTATGCAATGCCTCGGATTGGAAATGTTTTATTTTATTGGTAAGTCAATTAAATTTCTAATCGTTTGTTAAAAAGTGGCACGCTTGGTTTTCATACAGATGGAGGGATTTGCGTTATCTAGTTTGATTTATGTCTGTGCTAAGAGCACACTCAAAATAACCTTACTCTAAGAGCTTATGGTCACCCCCTTGTTCTCTCGCTAGAGGCTACAAGGATACTTACTACACTCGGCGTCACAAAAATCGCACATTTTTTCTAATCTTCTTCTAAATAATTTAAACCATATAAATTCAATGCTTACCATTGACGTAAGTAGTATGACGATGTTAAACCATTTGAAAGACAATTTATTCAGCTCTCAGAATAAGTGTTTTCATTTTACTAACAAAGGCATGAAATAAAACCCCGAGCCTTATTAAACCATGCATTTTAAACTACAATGTCGATTTTCGATCGAAGCGTGTGTACTACAAGAAAAATCAATCGAAATACATAATTATAACACGATATCTTGCGTAAATACCTTGATTCAAAGAGTAAAATGAGCATAACTTTCAACTGCTGAACGGATTCTCATCAAACTAAGCTAATATACTAGCACTCAATAGCTAAGAAGACTCGACAAAATCATCTTTCAATAAAAACAAACCAACTGAAAATCGGTTCATCTATTTATGAGCTATGATGCCACAGACAGATTCATAAATACACAAACATACAGATACACACTTAAAACTTATAACAACCCTCTTTTTCCGTCGGGAGTTAAAAACGGGTTAACTGAATGAAAGTAGAATAAGTTTAGGGTTGTTTTTCTTGCTGGAATTGTTCTATTGTGTTCACAGCCTAGATGGTGAATAATGTACGATTTCCACCAACCGGGCCGCGCCGGAGCGCATTTCGCACTGTGCTAAAGGAAATTCAGGCTTCTATACAACATTTAAGTTTCATATTTGCATGGCATTTACACTGCTTGGAACTCGGTTAGGTCCGCGGGTATGCCGCATCAGCCGGTCGGCTCCTCACGTACGTGAACGGCGGCGCTCGGCTGTCGTCGCGTCCGGTCGGCTACCGCCGCGCGCGCTTCGCTGCCGGCCGGCAAGTTGAATCAATCAAGTTGTAATGTACGATTTCCACCAACCGGGCGTCCGGAAGTACATTTATTTATTTGTTTATTGTTTTTCGTGCAAAATGAATATGGATACAGATGAAAAGCTTATCTGTTTATTATTAAAAAAAACTGAATGCGACACGAAAGCATCACTAGTCGCTGAGAGCATGCTAGCGGATACGCGAGCACGCGCGCCCGGGTTCCAGCAGATTATAGCCGTCGGTCGGACGCGGTCGGCTACTGGCGCGTGCTCGCGCATCCGCTGCGATGCGCTGCGCTCCTGCGTCGCCCGGTTGGTGGAAATCGTACATGAGTCTCCTTTGACCGTGATCGTTCCTTTTATATCTTTCTAGAGTAGTGCAATTAAGTGGCTCCTGTAATACTTATTACTTATTTTAAGATCAGTTATTTATGAAGTCTAACAATAAGGAGAGGAGAGGCGATCACCTGGTCAAGGCTGTGGGAACCCGGTGAATGCGAAACGCACAGGACTGATCAGAGTGGCGACGCTTGGGGGAAGTCTAACTGTTGTTAATTTAAAGGTCATGACACATACTTTCAGCAGTTACCAATATTAACTGGATGTAATGCCTGCGTTTATGACTGGACAGGCTTGAACGCTATTTTCGGAGAAGTGCGATTTTTGTGATGCTGAATGTACATTTTCTGTAGATGTCATTACTATAGAAACATTAATAGAAATAGATGCTGGGCAGAAAGCACATTGAGCGATTGGCAACACTAAGGTGTAAAGAAGTAAGCTTCTTTTCGGTTCAGTACGAGCTAATCAAGAATTTTATCTGATGATGTGAAAGGATGGAATAAGTAGGGGTGGATGTAGGAGTGATATGAAAGAAAAGCGTGACAATGGATTGGACGGTATTGAAGAAAACTTATTGCGCCGACCCCAAGTAACATAGGAAGATGATGATTATATAGTAAAGCGTTTAACTAGTCAGAAGATTGGAAGATCGTCTGAGAATGCCCGTAGAACACTCACCGTGTTTGTACTATGCCTCTAACTTCAACATCTGAGAATCTTAAGTTTCGCTGGGTTTCGCATAGCATTTCTGCCTGAATATAAATATGAAGACCCTCACCTGCTCCTTAGTAGTATTAGTGACGAAGAGCATATCGTTGATGATGCAGAAACCACCGGTAGTGTTCGGCACGATCACGAAGGTGCGGTGGAACGAACGCATGGGGTTGCCGCTCGTGTGGGTCTCTTTGTAGACGCCGTTCATCGTAAGGATGATCATACCGGGCTGTGGAAGTAAGATAAAGTCAATATTATACGTGCAACTGAAGACTAAAGAAAAACAATTACTTGTCCATTTGCCTAGCATGGTGATGTTTGAATAATTGTAACCTTATCACTATTTTTGAGCTAACTTGATTATAAACCAACAGCGTAGCCTATCAGGTGCCTGGTCTTTGGCAGGACTAATGAGAACTAGACGACCAACAACCTGCCCGTGCGCAGGCATCGTCACCTGACGCTCAGTGAAGCACGACAAAGCATTTTATCTTTAACCAACGTAAATTCATACTTATCTAGTGGTAATAAGATACAGATTCCAATGTTTAGAGATTTACCCTAAGCCTTAAGGCATCAAAGGAGATTTCTATTCGCGACGAGAGGTAACGGCACGTTGCAACAGCATTTTTAAGGACATGAAGCCATGCTGACGCCAAGGTATGCGTCGGTATGCACTGCTGGAGTCCGCTAACATACGATCGTGGGGTAACGCATTGCAAGCGCCCGCACCGCTGCCCTGACGGCCGTGGTGTGGTATCTAATAGACCACTGACATTATCAGTGTGCGGTGCCTGGTAGCATAATCCCCTGGCCAGGCGTCTGTGGTCTTTCTTCTTTTTCGTTTCGATAGTACATTTGATCAAACTATTTGGGCCCAGTAGGTGGCCAAGTTCATTGCAGTGTTATAAGGTGCAGTGAATGGGCAGTCGGGACACTCCAGCAAGTGGGACATTGTCTGTACAGGAGCACCGCAGTCGCGCCGGATGTTCATTGGGCTAATAATCCCCCTTTTTACCCGATTTCCGAAGGAGGGTAATGTGTTTATCAGTCTATGTATGTATGTATGTATGTTTGTTCCTATGTGGCGTTCCAGAGACCAAACGCGTTGACCGATTTTGATGATTCATACGTCAATCGATTCGTCTTAACCTTGCAAGTGTCATAGGCTACATTAAAATTGGAAAATAGAAAAATGGCGGCTTTTGGGCGCCATATTGTGGGGGGGCAATTTTATTTTTTCTTCCAAACCCATCGTGTGGGGTATCAAAATAAAGGGTTTCAAGAGGTGATTTCAAAAATATATAACACTTATATATTTAAATGTACCTAATTATAAAAATTTTAACTAAAAAGTTATAAAAAAGTTCATTAAAAAAATCAAAATACCCGACTGCTTGAAAAGCGAACTAAAAAGACGTAAACAAGAAGAAAATCATGCTGTGCAGTCGGAGGATACATCTGGTTTTGGTCAGCCAGCTCGCGAATATGTATCCTCCGACTGCACAGCATGATTTTCTTCTTGTTTACGTCTTTTTAGTTCGCTTTTCAAGCAGTCGGGTATTTTGATTTTTAATTGCCAAATTATATTAGCAGTCTGTCAGCCTACTTGGGTGCGCAACCGATTTAGTGCCTCAGCAGTTCACGACCGCGAGGCAGATGCACCTTGGGCTTAATGAAGTCATGAGGTGGTGGGTACTTCTCTAGCCACAGTTTGCCACTCATCCGGCTTCTACGGCCCGTCCTTGATATCGCCTGTGTGGTTCGCAGGCAGCGCTTTCGACTTTTTAGTCTACCCGGAGTTGTTGGGTGGTCGTAGAAGGGATGTCGGGCATTGGATTCCTGGTTCTACTTTTTCATGGCGCATGCGACATCCCTTCGTAAAGCAGGAGGTGCTATGCTTGCTAGTGGGTAGAGCTTTTTTAGTGGAGTTGGTTTTAAGCAGCCCGATATTATCCTTTCCGTGGTGTATGCTGGCCTTGATATGCTGTTTGTGAATTAATCCACTAACCGTAAACACATGTAAATCCACAGCGAATCCCATCAGGTCGTGCCTGGTCTTCGGCAATTCTGACAAGAACGAGACGACCTGCAGCCTGCCGGTGCGCAGATACCGTCGCCGGGGCTCACGCTCCGTGATACGCATGATATTACGGCTGTTCGTGATGTAGGCGTTTAGTCTGGAATGGAAATATACATGGAGATTAAATCAAGAAGAAAAGGCTGTTAGATTTTTATTTGTCTGCAAATGAGAAAAAGAAAAGTATCGAAATGATAACCTCTTTTTTTTTACTCGGTAAAAATAAAAGTACACAATATAATACTACACTTTTATCGATTCTAAGGCACAGATACTCACAATGGCCATTGTTAATAAACCGGAGAGATGAGAAGAGATTTATTGGTATTTCAAATTACCGTTCGTCCCACCGACTTCGTCACCGTGGTGGGACGAACAGGAATTTTCAAAAATAATATCAAATTTGTTCCCGATCGTCCCATTCAGGATTTTAGAGGGACGAATGGGAATATGTTCTTAGATTAGTGCCATTCGTCCCACTAAATAATTTTGTGCGTAAAATGTTTAATCGCTGTTTCGTAGTTTACTTTCAAATTTGTCGTGATAATACATGGCTCTGGTGGGATGCTCCAGCGATGCCGCTAGATAATAAAAGAGTGCCGATAACATTTTGTTATTAGCGTAAACCCTATTGGTTTACCCAACATTCTCTCCCAGTATCCTTAAATTAGAGCGGTTGGGTTAGTGTTGACAAAACAATGAAACTGCACGGGTGTTAATGTAATAATATATGTTCTACACGAATTCTGTGGAAAACTACTGATGTAAGTACATTTTTTATTCCTTAATAAATGACTGAATTTTATTTTAAAAATTGTTTTTTTTACCATTAAAACAACCAGTCTGCAATTATTTGGTGGGACCAAGAGGACTAAAAAAATAATTAACAAATTATTCCCTTTCGTCCCATCAACAATATGGGACGATCGGAAAAAAATTACGAATTCCCGTTCGTCCCACTACGGGGACGAAGTCGGTGGGACGAACGGGAATACACGCAAATTACCTATAAGTAAACTAAACTAAGTACTTTAACATACCTTTGAATAGTAGCATTCCGAGTATCATTGGTCAAATAGCTAGCAGCCATGGACATCGTCGCATGTTCATGATAAGCATCAAGCAATGGCTGCCGCGACTCGGCATCATAGATCGCGAAATACTGAGTAAGGAACTCGCGAACTAAATCCTGGCCTGCTGGGTTTATCAAGAATGATTGCTGGCGAGGTGGGAAGTGCACATCTTCAGGGACGTCAAAAACGATGGGAGGGGGAAGGTCTACCCCGTCCTGTAAATATTGATTGAAGTGCATGTAAGTAAATCAGTTGTTTTGTGTTTGTGTGTCTCACAGCTTAATTTTTTTTTTTTTTTTTTTAAACTTTGCCCCACACTAGGAATTTCTTCCTGTATCGTGGGTGCGTTTACAAACATATAAACTCACATACACAAACTTCCAGAGCCGGAACAATTATCTGTAGGTCATACAAATTTGTTTCGTGCGGGAATCGAACCCGCGACTCGCAGCGCAGCAGTCAATCGCTCAACCACTGCGCCATCCGTGCGCCCAATTATGTCATGTTAGGTTAGAAAACATGGAGGGTTTACTGATTTTAGATAAAGACTAATAATGTTTGGCCATAAACACTTATTTTAGGACGTAATGAGTAAAGTGGTTGGAGAAGGCGAGTAAATAAAATTCCAGTGTCCAGAATAAAGTACTTATAGACTTTATTCTGGACACTATGCCTATTCACTATGTCTAGTGACGCTTCCTACATAAGTTATACAGAACACATTATGTTAGTTTTCTTTTAGGATTATTGATTATTAAAAAATAATGTGTGCTTATGTGCTATGAATGAGTTATTTTCTTTTGTCTGGTATAAAGGTTTCTTAATCTTCAGTAGGGTTACTAGTTTAATACCTGTTCTACCGCAGATTTGAAATTGACACAATTTATGAAACTTTTTTTTTAAGCAGCACCACCTCTAAACGTAAGATCTCTATTTGGTTGGCTGTTCAAACTAACCTGACACACATAGTTCGAAATATAAAGAAAAAACTTTTAGTAAAATTAAACTTACCAATTTCATCAGCTTGGGAAACTTCTTCCGCACATCACTGGCGACAATAAACAATACGGCAATGGCATGAAACATAAATCTCACTGAAACTCACATCACAAGTTAGTTCCCCCTAGCCAAGTTAAAAACGTTTCGTATCGAATCTCTTTCTACAATCGTTAACGCCTTCTATTTGTATGGTCTGACCACGTGACTTTACGTTCAGATGCGTCATTCCCATACATTGATTCGTTTTCTATTAGCGTTATCGATTGTAGATTGTCAACTTGGCTACAGGTGCAGTTGGCTCAGTGAGAGAAATGCACATGTTATATAAATCTCATTAAAACATAACAAGTAAAAGTAGTTCTTAAACCGCATAAATTTGTGAAATCGAATGTAAAACAAAGTCGGATAATTTATTCAGTAGGTACCGTAATAATTGGCAAACAAACAAATTAAACGAATAACTTTAAAAAAAAGCCTTGGCGAAACGACTGGCAGATTTGTACCATCGAAATCTCAGCGCGGCGAGAGAGAGCGTTGCTACGCTAATAGCCGGTCTGACCCGCCGCATGAAACCGCCGAAATTAAGATGTCCAAACTATGCTGACCATAATGTTAACTAATCATTTCTCCTCAGTCTATCCCGACAGAATGCCTCATTTCCTTCTGTTAAAGGCTTTCGTAAGGTCCGTAACACGTTTCGAATAATAAGTGTAATACAACATTACCTGACATAGATATCGTGATCGTTGCACCTGGTCAGCAACGGATTGCCTTTCAGGTACAGCTCCACTAGTGGCAACGCCTTCAATGGCTCCAGGGATCCGATGAATGGAATCTAGGAACGAAAATGAATTGTCACTTATTTCCCTAAGTAGATCTTCGCTTCGCAGCGGGCTCAAACGGAGACAAAAGGCAGGATGTCCAGACTTCTTTTACAAAGGTTGGTTTTTGCCCTTGCTGCCAGGAGTACCAGAATACAGGGTAGTGGAATGAGAGGACGATTTTGCCCTACAATAGCACAATAAATAGACAATCTACCACACTGAATTTGCTAAATCACTTAACGCCATCAAAATCGTTCTCACTAGCCCCGGAACAAAATGGCTGACCGTCTGGAATCCAGTCTTTGACCAGCAGTTAGTAGTTTTATACAAGCTAAAAGTAACCAGTAATCAAAATGGATCTGGTTAATTCCACTCCTTTATCATTATTCATGACTGAATCTTACCCGGTTGTCACCCATATACAGAATCTTCAAGTTCTTCAGTTTTGTAGCCATGATCTTCAGGTGTTCAAGGCCGTGCAGTTTATTGTCATTGAGGTTCAATGCCTCAATATCAGGAATGTTCTCAGCAATAATGTCAATGACAGCTAGCATAATAGCTGGACGGAACAGGGCGCAAAAAATATCAGCCAGTTCTGAAAAAATACGTTTTATTCTCAATATTACACCTACCACTTTGAAATGGCTCTGCATCACCGTAAAGGTTTACTGATAGAAAATGTCGAGGGTATTTAGTCTGCTTAAGCACGTTTGTGTGCATAAAGTCTTAAACAAATATTTTTCATAAGTGACCTTGATCCTCCTGTAGTTGTATCACTATATTCTGTTACTCCAGTATTCCGAAAAGCACAGATGGACTGTATTTTTAGCATTCATCAATAGCAAAGTTGTGACTGTTTTAAGTTATTAATATAAGTAATTGTATTGTCACTTTATCAACATCCAAGTAATAAACTCATTAATTATATTCAAACTTTTGATTTTACTTAGTGAAAATTAACTCTAGTATAAGAAATTATGCAAATGTTCAATTAAACAATAAGGAAGGATAGGATAGATGGACCCCCGTACCGCACTTAGACTCGCATTTGGTCCGTTGTGCGTGCAGGCCTCCTCTCTGCGAGAGGGAATGGGCCACACGGGCTCAGTGCATGTTGGCGGATGACATGTGTCTTCGAATTTTTGGTTCTAAGACATGCCGGTTTCCTCACGATGTTTTCCTTCACCGTTTTGAGAGCAGTGGTGATGAAATAATTTACACAAAGTAAAGCGCCTGCTTGGGTACACGACTACGACTTGTAAGTCGCGGCCGTTACCACTGGGCCACCACTCTTCTCTTCATTTAAATTGTTAAAACTTTAATAATTTCTTACCTGGATCTGCATGAAACTTGGTCAAGTCCAACGCCTTAGTAGTGGCATTGTATCTCTTTGCCATTGCCAGCTTCATTTTCTCCTTAATTTCAGCATCAATAATAACACTGGGTACAGCATTTCTGACAATCACCATTAATTTGTAGCCATCTGACATAGTAATCTTCCTATCAGTATTAAAAAGCTTTTCAGCGAGCTTCACATCATCTACATAGAAGATCGCTGCATTACCATTAATTTTGTAGTAGAGTGGAGTGAACTCATCTGGTGAGATGCAGCTCATTAGTGCCTGTAGAACCACATCTTTCTCATGTTTAGCTCCATATGGAATAATAATCTGATACCATGGGAGCGGACCAATGATGAACTTCTTCTTGGTTATTCCACCTGATCTCGGTGCTGGGGAGTTGAGTCGACCTCCACGGCCTCTAAATCCCCGATTACGATGTATATTAGGACCTGCAGAAGATCCTGTCATGTCAATGTCATTTTCCAACAGGAGCTTGGCATTATTCCACTTTTTTTTTCCTTTGAATGCACCAGGCTTGAAACTAACACGCCGTGTATTACTGTTATACATTCTGTCGTCATTTTCTGTAAATAAAGTTAGTGTCAATGCCACCCAACTGGTTTTTACTACAAATTTGATCACCTTTATTATTTATGGAGGAGTAATGAAATGCTCATTACAGATTCTTTACAATTATTGCATCACAAAAGCAATAACAATAACTAATGCTTGTTGCGAAGCCCCATCAGGTACTTGACCAATCATCTTGTTTTGAACTGGACTGTCCCTTATTTTGCTACACAGTCCTGGTGTCCCCGAGAAAGGCTTTGAAACACAAAATTTTCTCATTTTCAGTTACAGAAGAATCAGCGTTGTCACAGTTAATATAATGCCATGAACACTGCAAAGGGCGATGCCAGCCGCCCTTAACAATATACAAAAGTTTCTTGAAACAAGCACGACTTTGATCTTTTAGCTAACTGTCCCATATATTTTTGTGTAAGTTTGAGACCCTGGGAAGGACATAGGATAGCTTTTATCCCAAAAGTCATCGGATAAAATTTACATTATGGGCCGCTGATTTGGAAGTTCATATTTTTTGTATAGGTAGTACTCATAAAAAGAAAGCTTTTTACAAATTTTCAAGACTCGGAAATTTTATGTTTTTTTGTATGTTTTTCGTGGAGAAAAAAAATGAATTAGTCCAAGAGCGAGCGAAGCGAGCTCGGGAGCTTAGGGCACCCCGAAACGGACAGGTTAGGTTCGAAGAGATGACGGGAGCTGAAGTGAGCGAGCAAAGCGAGCGAACTCAGCTCCCGTCATCTTCTTCGTGTTAGGTTACTTTAGACCCTCCAGACAGAAATAGGAGCCCCGCGCAGCGGGGCTCCGTCGACATTGTTGTTAAAAAGTAATTGTAAACATTTTAACCATGGATATCTCCATAACCATGGGGTTTCGTGGGGTGGGGATGGTACAGTGGTGTAGCCCCCCTATCCCCCCACTTCCCTACCCCCTTTCCCGCCCCAAAAATCGATGGATATTGATGGAAATTTTTATTCTAACCTAAAAACTTTAACCATGGATATCTCCATAATCATGGGGCTCCGAGTAGTGGGGATGGTACAGGGGGCCATCCCCCACTCCCCCCTCCCCTCCCCCCCCCTTGCCGTGCCATAAATCAGCGGCCCATAATGTAAATTTTAACCAAGTCATCTTTAAGGGGATAGAAAGGAGTTGGAAGTTTGTGTGGTGCACCAATAATTGAATACAAAGTTGCAGACAAAAGTTAGTCCATACTTCCACAGTTATATTAAAAATTCGAAAGTAACTCTGTCTGTTTCCTTTTCACGCCTAACCCAGTGAACGGAATTCAATGAAATTTGGCAAGGGGATAGATGGCATTCTGAGGCTACAGTAGGACAAAGGCTACATTAAAAGCCAAAAAAATAAATCTGATTTGTAGGGTAGGGAAAGTAGGGTAGGGTAGGTAGGTAAGACTAGGGTAGGTAGGTAGGTAAGCAGGTAGGTAGGGTAGAGAGGTGGGTAGGTAGGTGCTGTAGTTGACGGGAGCGAAGCCGCGCCGCCGCGGGTGACAGCTAGTTCTTTAAAAATGGTAAAAAGAAAATCTAAACTGATCCTGTTTGGTTGGCAGTTATAAAAAAGTTCGAGTTTGCTTAGCTCGCTATTGCATTCTTCATACAAATCATTTTCTGCTTAGGTCGAGTACCTACTTTACCTGTGCCAAAGGCATAAATTTCGTGTTCCCTTCGCTCGATCTAGCAATTTCTTTTTTAAAATTACCCTCGAATAGTGAACAGTTTTTTCTGGTTTAACCAATCGATTTTGATGTAACACGTAGAAACTTTCACGATAGCAGACTGTCGAAAAATAATGTTGGCCATGTTCCGTTTTGATACTTTTTTAATGGTGTCGCCAAATAACAAGGGGGGTAAAAACACTTACCATCTAGATCACTGTTTTGCAAGTTTCTATATCTGCCACCGTTTTTAGGCATTGTTTCGTGATTACGACGAATGATGCAGAATAAACACAACAATCAGTAAAGTGAAATAAGTTCACTAGTACATATTCGCATATTCTATGCATACGGGTCTCTCACTAGGTAATCAGTAAATCAATACACCTCTCACTCGAACTCTGTTAATTTATATGGTCACTTCCTTGGATAAATATTGAGAGCACCATTTATGGTATAAAAGTCGGGTAGCTGAATTTGCAACAAACAAATCCTGCCTGCATGATAACACAAGAAACATAGACAAAGAACATCTGTCTTTCATCTGTCACTGTCATATCTGTGTAGAACATAGAGCAGAAGGTGACCACAGAACACATTTTTATTGAATATTTGCTCACCTAAGATAAAGTACCTGTAGATTAAACCTTAAAATGAGCTTGATTGATAGAGCGAGATGGCTAATTGGCAGCTCCATGTAAATAATAAGGACAAAAGATTATTTTTTGTCCTTGTCACCATGGCCGGTTTCTGTTGTTTGTCAAACTATAATATAATGGCAGGTTTGACAAACAAACTCGGTTTTGTTTAATTTTCTGTGATTTCGTGGTATTATGTGTTAATTGAGACAAGGAATTTTGGTTATTTATAGATAATAAGTGTCAGTGCGATGGTGGGTTGTAGTGTTCTTGTTGTAACAGCAGAACTAACTATTGCTGTCTCATGTGCGGCCACGCCAGGGCTTAATCTATAGGTACTTTATCTAAGTTGCTCGCGCTTGACCACTAGAGTCTGGCAAACGAAAGTCGAGACTGAAAAAGCGCGGAAAATTTAAAAAATATCAGCATAGCAACCCCAAAACTAGTATGAAATACCTGGATTTGATACTTTAGCATTATTTATTTTATTTCATCTGAATAAAAATAGTATAGCTAATTGAGGTAGGTAATATTTTAGACATTATGTATCAATCTAAATAAAAAAACAACAGTATTCTATTATAATTTTGGTTTATTCAACTTATTAGCGTCATACTAACTGATCAAATCTAACACCACACGTAAACAATCTTGTTTTTGTTTGAATTCAAAGACTTTCTCCTGAGATTTTTGTTAATATTAAGACAACATGCTAAACGACATCTGCCGTAATCCACTTTTAATTGTTTTATAAATTTTTCACATAATAAATGCTATTATCAAGACTACAACAGATCACCAAAAATTGAAGTTGACATTAGTTTACCATTGCCATATAAAAAGTAATTCGAGTGTCTACTTTCGTATGCCACACTCTATCTCACCCTATCTCACCTGATGGTAAGCGATGATGTAGTCAACGGTATAGCACGCTTGCTGAAAAGTAACCTATTATTCACTCTTGACTTTAAAGACCCCGATGTTGTAGCTATCGAGAATTATCGTATTTCCAAAACATTTGGTGCATAAGGGTGGAATGTCCACAATGTATCGATGGCACACAAGGGCGTCGCCAAGGGGAGGCAGGCAGGGGCCGCTGCCCCCCCTAGAGATTAAAAATAAGTAGGCAAATGGAAAGAAATCAATGTCCTAAGTCAACATAGACCCAACCCAACAAATCTAGCCATTTGTTGATGTCCTAAAAGAGTACTAAAAGCGTTGAAATATTTGGTCGTTCTACCAAAATCAATCGATAAGCAGCCTCAGGAGACTAAAAACCTGGTTAAGAAGTACTATGGGGGAAAATCGCCATAATGGTCTAGCCATGATGAATGTGCACAGAAAACTTATTAATCAAAACTTAAGTTTACCCAAAACCGATGATTGAGCTCGTGGAACCAAGGGCGGATCCAGGATTTTTTTCTGGGAGGGGCACAAGGGGCGGACAGACAAAAAAATCAACAATAACTGTCAGAAATAAACTTGAAGTATCATACTTCATGTTTATTTCTACAAGTTCAAGTATGTACAGGAAGGGTTATGAAAGACAGAAAACAGTTTCACTCATGTTCTTTCTGTTCATCATCATCATATCAGCCGAAAGATTTCCACTGCTGGACATAGTCCTCCCCCAAGCGTCGCCACATTGATCGGTCCCGTGCGTCCCGCATCCAGCGGATGCCCGCAACCTTCACCAGGTTTTTGGTCCACCTGGTGGGAGGCCTTACAACGCAACGTCTTCCGGTTCGCGGTCGCCACTCCAAAACTTTTCTGCCCCATCGGCCATCTGTTCTGCGAGCAATGTGCCCTGTCCACTGCCACTTAGTGTGGCAATTCTTCGGGCTATGTCGGTAACCCTGGTTCTCTTGCAGATCTCTACATTTTGATTCAATCACGCAAGGACGGTTACCTATCATAAGTTCGAACAACATTTGACCGAATTTCATTTCATATATTTGACTGAATTTCATTTCACCTAAAACTTATCAACTATTATTGTTTCGTTTTTTTTTTACTTCATCGAAGTCACGTCTGCCACTGTCTCAGTTGACCTATTATCAATTCGATTTTTTTCGTTACTCCAACGTTTTACTTGGTCGAAAAACTTTTTACCGAAGTTACACTTAGCCGAAATAACATTTGTCCGAAATATTTATATTTAAACGCATATCAAAATAATAAGTGAGAGAGAAACAGTGGGCGATACAAATGTTTAAAACAAGGACCTGAAAAAAATAATGTCGACGGAGCCCCGCTCCGCGGGGCTCCTATTTCTGTCTGCAGGGTCTAAAGTAACCCTACACGAAGGAGGTGACGGGAGCTAAGTTCGCTCGCTTTGCTCGCTCACTTCACCTCCCGTCATCCCCTTCGAACGCTAACCTATCCGTGTCGGGGTGCCCTAAATTCCCGAGCTCGCTTCGCTCGCTCTTGGACAAAATCTTTGAAATAATTAATTAATAAAAATGTCTAATGCATGACAGCTATTAATTAATCATTTGAATGAAAACACGTTAACACAGACAAGACTGCGTGAAGTCGATTTTGCAACGATTCGTTTTTACCCGGCTGCAAGGAAAAGGTTATGTTTATCGCGCGTTTCTTGTATGTTTGTATGTATGTAATATTCTTTATTACCTCATATCTGTCAAACTCCTTGGCGGATTTTTATAATTAAGACATCGTTAGATAGGTCTTGACCGCCCAAGTGTTCTTAGCTAAGTGCCTTTAAAAAAAAGGAACATGGCGGATTTTGGGCGCCATATTGTGGGGTGGGGTATCAAAATGAAGGGTTTTTAAAGGAGATTTCAAAAATATATAATACTTATGTATTTAAATGTACCTAATTCAAAAAAATATGTTAACTAAAAAGTTATAAAAAAAAAATTATTTCAAGAAATCAAAAAACCCGCCTGCTTAAAAAACGAGGGCGCAGTCGGAGGATACATCTCGTATTAGTCAGCCAGCTCGCGAATATGTATCCTCAGACTGCACAACATTATTTTCTTCTTGTTTACGTCTTTTTAGTTCGCTTTTTAATTCATAATTCATTTATTAATTTGTTAACATAGGTACAAAAAAATGGTTGTTATAAAACATACAAACGCGCTATGTTATGCCAGAAGGCGTACAAATATTCATAGATATTAAAATTTATATAATAATTACATTAGTTAATTGAAATAGATTCTTAAAAAAATATAATAATAACAAAACACAAAAAAAACAAGTTAAAATATATTACAAAAATATCAAAAGGAAAAATATAAAATAATGTCAACAAAAAATATAAAAATTAAAAAATGTCAATTACGGAAAAATTAAAATAATACAAAAAATGTCACGTTAAGCAGGCAGGTTTTTTGATTTTTTGAATTAACTTTTTTTTTGTCACTAAATTTTGTAGCACAACATATTGACTTTTATGACACTATTTCAATTTTAAATTGAAAATGCTACCAAGTAACCGACTATATATTTGTGACCAAATAATATTCCCTAACATGTTGTTTCGGCTTGGTGAAAATATGGCAAAAGTTCAAAAGAGGCTTCGGCCAAAAGCAAAAAGTTATTTTCTAGATCGGCGAAATGTAGTTCTGTAAAACATATGCCACATGATACTTCGATGATCTGAAAATATGTCAAATAATGCATATAGCAAAAAAGACTTCGGTCAATAGTTTTCGGTAAAATGAAATACGATCAAAAAATATTCGGAAAAGTGATAGGTTCCCCGCAAGGACACCTCGAGCCTGGCCCTCTCCATTGCCCTTTGGATGAGTGTAAGCTTTCTGATGAGGCCCATTGTGAGAGACCACATCTCAGAGCCATAAGTTCATCTTGAGACACTGTCGTACGTTGGACGATAAGAAACCGCGCAGCTTCCCGAATGCTGCCCCGCCGAGTAGGATTCGACGGTTGACCTCTTTCTCGAGATTGGACCTGCCTAACTGGACCGTTTGTCCCAGGTAGACATGTTCGTCCACGGCTTCGGCTGTGGAGCCACCGATCTTGGTAGGAGTCGGTGTGACATGAGCGCTCAACATCACCTTGGTTTGTCCATGTTCATTTTTGGACCCATTCTTTCGGAAGCTCTACTGAGGTCATCGAGCGTTGTACTGGGGTCCTCCATGACAGCTTTATCATCGGCGAATCGGCCTCTCGATTCTAGAACCTTGAAGACATCCTCCAGTGCAGTGGTGAATAGTTTATTTCTGTTATTTTATTCATATATTCTAACAACTCTGTAATTTGATTTGCTTCTAAGTATGCACTGTGATGTAATATTTGCATGCCAACTTATGGTGAAATGTGTCATTGTGCTAATAATTTATTTATACCATCTTTTGTACCGCATTCAATGCAAATAAATGGCTTTGACTTTGACTTGATGGAATCTCCACAGTACACAAAATACCGTCTGGGGGGGGCACGTGCCCCCGTGCCCCCCCCCTGAATCCGCCCTTGCGTGGAACGTTGGACTTTATACCGTTCTTATAACAATCACCGTAGCTGTAAGACTCGTATCAGTTTAAAGCTTTTGACTGTACCGTATTTTTAATTCGTACTTTTTCCCCTGCTCCATATATCAACTTGCCCCCCCCCCCCCCCTGGTCCATCAGTTGGCGACGCCCTTGATGGCGCATCGCCATACGTCTTGTAGTCCGATGATGAATCGCGCTAGGCGGAATAAGATCATGCAATTCCATCGCACACTCCCCTAAATGCTACCGATAATAAACCGACAAGCTGACTACTCGGTGACGATGTTCAACGCTCTGCAGCTTTGACTCAAACAACGCCTCATTGACAATGAGCCTCTTGGCACGTTTTTTGATCGACTCTAGTGCATCAAGCTGACATTTGGCAGATTCGTCCCAGATATGACGACAGTACTCCATGCAAGATCAAACTTGCGCTCGATACAACTTAAGCAGATGTTCTGGTGTGAAGAACCGTCTCACGTACGCAAGCATCCCCTTTACTTTTTGGCAACCAGTTGAGCCTTTGCCTCAATGTAAGGGCTAAAATTGAGTGTCGATTTCAACGATATGTAACGATTAGGGGTCTGGCAGGTAAATCAAACTATCGAAGAGAGGGTAGATACAATAAATTATTAAAGGTAAAATAATTACATAAATTTTAATAGTAACCCAGCAGGAGACTGGTGTGAGTTCTCGACATCGAGCACGTGTTAAGTTCAAGACCACCGAAAGAAAACCACTATCCTGTAGCTCCCAGAACGTACGTGACTGGTGGCAGCAAGGGTAGGGGTATCTTCGTATCGGAGGGTAGGACGCAGGGTTGTACAGCCACAGTCCTTGCAGCAACACCGAAAGATGTCCGGTAGGTACATCCTACACGGTAGGTCCTACAGAAGAACCCCAATCTGGGGTTACACGCTTTCACTGAGTTTAATTAGTCATTTGTCAATTTGTTCACGGTAACGTGTAGGTGTATGTAATACAACAGTTGAATAAAAATATGTCGTTCGAGGTGACGATAAGTAGAGGCAGAGGTACAGTTACTATTGTGCAGACTCTGCTGCTGCTGCGTAGTGCCAAGTGACCGCCGGTCGAGACTGTTCCACGAACCGCAGGAAGTCCGCGAGCGTTAGTCATACGGTATTGAGAGGGAAGTCAACTACCAACATCCAACAAACCAGTTCCGTGCGCGAAGTTTGCGACAGTATTTAATGGGTCCCCTACGGTAGAGCGATGTGATTTCAAGGTAGGGCATTGCCCCATAATGCCGTCCCCCCATAGCTACGGCCCTACTTGATTTCGAAAGGTGATAATTCGATTTTTATTATATCGAACACAGTGTGTCGAAAATTCAGTTGTACGATGTTTTATTCCATCGATGCTTTATTGGTGCGATGTAACGTTTGTGAGAAAAATCCTGTTACGAAAAACGCTCCACCATGGCCAAACAGAGAGACCGGCAGCCGTATTGCGTAACCGTACGTGAATATGGCAACACAAAGAGTTTGACCGCTATCCAATCAACCAATCACATGCGAGATGAATGACGCGATGTGGATTTTCGTCTGTTTGATTGGTCGATTGGATAGCGGTTAAACTCTTTGCGTTGCCGTATTCACTTACGCAGTACCCCAGGCCCGTGCGTTGGACAAGTATCTCTTACCAACAGTGCTATCGTCTGCATACCCAAAGTTCGGCCGGATTTTAGCAGCTCATTTATGTGCAGCAAGAATAATGTCTCTGTGAGTACCCACCCACCCCTCCCTCAGGGCCCCCCAAGCATTAATATCCAATTGGTCCGACGAGCAGCCATCTATAACTTCTCAAATGGACCGATCCCTCAGGAAGTCTGCAATGCAATCACACAGATAACCGGGCCGACCGAATGAAGGAAGTTTACCAATAAGGTAAGGTAAGGCTTTCGTGCCAGACCCTGTCAAAAGCCTTCAAGATAGACGGCAAACGCTTCCCCATGCCTCTCGATGGCCTCACTCAAGACGTGGATGACATACGCTCCACAGCTAGAAGATCCCCAGTGGACCGATTTTGGCGGAAGCCGTATTGGCGGTCACTGAGGATGTGTTTAACTTCTAGGTATGCCTTTATTATTATTTATTATAGATTTATGTCTGTGGTCGGGACCGCTTGCCTGATTCACGTCGAGGTTGCGCAGCACCCAACGTACTTCCTTTTGGTGGATGCGAAAGTCCGTCATAGGTACTCGTCGAGCATCCATAAGGAGAAGGAGCGGGGCACGCGCCACCAGGGATCAGACGCGAAGATGCCGCAAAAAGAGAGGCAAGCAAGTTTGCTTTCTCCGCAGCGGAGTAGGCCAGCGATCCGTCAGGTTTCAGCAGTGGTGGTATAACACCACTTTTAATATGAATGAAATACCTACAATTAAATTTTTTTTACATTTATTTTGTTTATTTATTACCTGATACGCATCAAATACAATGTCAATTTCAGATGACAATATTTTCTTGTTTCATACTTTTTAGAACGTGATTTTTGACCTAGGGTTTTAGTTTTTAAACTTATTTTTATTTAAATATTTTTTCAGAGCCTGAGGGAACAAATGAACTAAATTCATACATCTAAATACATACCGATCAACAAACACTTTGCAACGCCGCAGTAGGGTAAAAAAATTAGTTTTCATGACTTTGACGGGGTGTGACTGTAATCTATTCTAGTACTAATTGGTACCAATTGAGTAGTAACTACACAGACTGGCAAAATTAGCATAACAAGTAAAAATTATCGTTAAACTTTATTTTTCACCTTTGCACGGTAGATTTTATTTTGTTTTTATAATAAAACCAATTATTACTTGTTGATAAAACAGTTGAATTTCATCTCTCATGCGATTAAAACAATCGCATGAGAGATGAAATTTAATAACAAACTTTAAAAGTTTGTTAATAACAAACTTTTAATATCATTCGAACTTGCATCATTTTGAGAGAATTGCTCTCATTGCCACTTTATGCATTTTTTTTCATTAACGTACTGAGATATTTGTTTCATTATTAATTTTTAGATCTTTTTTTAATCTAAGGACTTCATTGTGCCCAACTGAAACCAAGCTGAGAGGGTCAGGGCACTTGAAATTATGGAGAAATTATTAAACCTACAGAATGATGTGCTGTTCCAACCATTTATTGCAGGTTTCCAATGATTAAGAGACACTAATGCTTGTGAGAGGTGATATCAGTGCAAAGCAAAAAACCATGTACTTCTAACAGGAATATCGTTTCATACAATTTTGCGTTCGCGAAAACCCGCATTCAAAGGTCGTTCAAGCCAAAAATGACCCAGCGGAAATTCGAGGTGCCAAAGTAAGTGAGCTTACGGTACGAAGAAGGTTGAAAGAAGCTGGTTTTGGCTTTTAAGTACTCGCCAAAGGTCCAAAACTTGAAGTACACACCATAGAAAAAAAAAGTTTATTAAAAAAATCAAAAAACCCGACTGCTTAAAAAGCAAACTAAAAAGACGTAAACAAGAAGAAAATCATGCTGTGCAGTCGGAGGATACATCTGGTTTTGGTCCGCCAGCTCGCGAATATGTTTTTTTAATTAACTTTTTTTAATTACAACTTTTTAGTTATTTTTTTTTGAAATGTAGAATGTACCTAACATTTAAACATAAAAGAGTTATATATTTTTAAAATCGCCTCGCAAAATCCTTTATTTAGATACCCCACACGATGGGTTTGGAAGATTTTTTTTTATTTTTCCCACAAATTGGCGCCCAAAATCTGCCATTTTTGTTTTTTCCAATTTTAATGTAGCCAGTGACACTCGCAGGATTAAGACGAATCGATTGACGTAAGAATCATCAAAATCGGCCAACGCGTTTGGTCTCTAGAACGCCACATAGGAACAAACATACATACATACATAGACTGATAAACACATTACCCTCCTTCGGCAGTTGGGTAAAAATAATAACTTTTGCTTGGGGACATTGACTTTGGTCCACAGACTAGTGCAGTAAAATATTGTTTAGTGACGAGTATGGAATTAATTTAAATCGAGTAGACGAACTGTAATGAACGTATAAACATGGACAAAAGCAATATTATCAGTCAATATTGGCATATGGTAGAAGACCAATTTTGGATTCAGGTTGGATATGTTTGGGAGCTCGTACGGACTTGGTCGTGATAGATGGAAAGAATCATAGTGCAGATTGCTATAGAAGAGTTATTTAAGCGACCTCTTATTTTTTTAAAGGTTTATCTTTAAGTAAGGAAAAGTTTCTAAATATAAGTTTTTAAAATAAAATCGTAAAAAATAAACTACATTTTTATTTTGTTCCGCTAATTTTGCCGGTGTGTGTATTTACCAAATATGGAAGCGATTGGCGTTGGTGGTCCGGCGGTAGTTACGGACATGTTCAGATCGCCATGAAACCAGATTCAAACGACGCAAAAAGATCTGGCGATTCCAACTACGTATATAACTCAATATCAGCCAGGATGTTGCTTAATAACAATAGCCCGTGGACCCCGGATCCGGCTATTATTGTCACTTTACAGAATATAGGACACTATCCAAGTAATTAAACTTCTTTCAGTATTAAATATATTTATTTACATTTCATTGATAAAACTTGTAAGTAGCTTATTCAAAACATATTAATTATTACCTAGATCTATGTAAACTAAAGAGGACCAATTTTGCATTGTAGACGCACCTATCTAAAATATACATAATATACCGATCCCCTTATATTCTCGTTGTAAAATATTAAAGGCACGTCGAAGATGTCCTGTAATAAAATTATTTCTTAACAATGCAGCATGCTCCATAAAATATTTAAACTTCACTAAAATATTTCAATTAGGTACAGCAAAAGTAATTCATAATTAGACAGAATATGTTAGCAGAAAATTTAAAAAGTAACACAAAGGAGTATAGGAAGTAGGGCAAAATATTTCGATAGCGTGTTCTAGTGTCACTTCAATATTTAAATCAAGTTATGGTCGCTGCTACATTATATTAAGCTAACGACCCACCGCGTCTTGCAACTTACTTATTGCGTTTCATAAATATTGCTAAGATTTTTTTTTTTGCTAAGTTGTTTCGAAGATTACCTCCTACACCCAGACTTCCAAACTTTACCTCTTTTTAAAATTAGTTTAGATCTAGTTTTATAACAAAATGCATTTAAAAGCAATTGTGATAACATTTATGAATATGTATGAATTTATCTTCACATAATTTAACTTAGTACAGATTCAAAACAGAGTATACAATATAAGAATTTCTTTAATAAAATTAATCTTTAATATCTGCCTTATATTATTAGATCATTGATTATATAATTTATAGAAATGCTTATTATTATACACATCGTAAAGCTGTAGTGTTGCACACTTCAGTTTATTGGTGTATAGTTCTATGGTACTTTTAAAAGTGAGCACTTATTTAAATGATATATTCATACATGGTTTATACCACAGACATAAATCTAAAAAGATAACGCAATCAACCCATCTGTATGAAAATCAAGCGTGCCACTTTTTCAAACAATTTAAAAACAAATTTACTTACCAATGAAAGAAAACATTTCCAATGCCTCAGCCAACTTCCTACTATAATATTATAAATGCGAAAGTTTGTGAGGATGTATGTTTGTTACTCTTTCACGCAAAAACTACTGAACGGATCTGGATGAAATTTGGCACAGAGATAGATTATAGTCAGGAATAGCACTTAGACAATTTTCGCCATTCACGCGGGCGAAGCCGCTGGCAAAAGCTAGTTTTCTATGTATTCTTTCCGGCTATGTCATAAAAAGGCATTTTTCAAGATTTCGGTGGA
Organism: Anorthoa munda; assembly: GCA_945859665.1. Classification (NCBI taxonomy): domain Eukaryota; kingdom Metazoa; phylum Arthropoda; class Insecta; order Lepidoptera; family Noctuidae; genus Anorthoa; species Anorthoa munda. Next base: position 51,257,453 of record OX243893.1, on the reverse strand, counting down.
TTTCCGGTGCCGATAATGCTAAATGAAAAGTTCAGATTACGATCATTGGTCGTAACTTTACTCCATTTTTTGGCACGCGAAGTACATACAATCGCCTCATCTAGTTAGATTTTTGTCTGTGGTTTATACATAAGAATAATAATATTATAACATAGAAGTGAATCTTTGTTACGTACTGCATTTATTACAGCGTAGTCAATAATGAAGATTTCTATGCATGAGAAACTTCGTACGGGTTAGTCGAAAATGTTACAAGTGAAATAGACATTTTTACTTAATCAAATTTATATATTTTTCTAACATAGGAGGTTGACCTGCAGCTATGCACACAGCGACGTTAGCCCCAACTAGGCGATGACGGTGGGCTAGGCCTGGGCCGTCCACGGCAGCGTCAATATGCCTGAACACTAATTCCCGTAATATAAACGTTCAAAATATACTTACACCCTCATCTCGGCGACAATTTATTTTAAAATTTGTCAAAAATATAGTTGAACCAGTTATTTTTAACTGAGATAAGAATGCGAAAATTCTGAAAGATGTTTTGTTTAGCTGCTTTCGTGCAAACAATCGTACTCCGGGGACAGTAGGTCTTAGTCGTCAAGTATAGTGTGAAGGTTCCACTCCTATTGGGTTTAATAATATTCCATACAATTTTTATACATATTTCTCTATTAAATTATATTAGAAACAAAAACACGCATTTACCAATTATACAACTAAGCTTATAAAAAATGTATATATTCAAAAGCAGGTTTATTGTTCTAATTAAAATAATAATATACACTCTATTCTTGAACTATCGGTAGCAGAAGCAAAACATTTAAACATGAAATGTGTGTGTAGGACCAAACAATTGACACAATGTAAATTCCACTTAATAGTCAATAATTTGAACAAATAGACTTACTGAATGATTCTTTTTCATATCGATCGGGGTTTATTCGAACATGTTCAGGTAAAATAAAATTCAAAGACTAATAATAACTGAATTTGATAGTAAATGAAATTAGCAATAAGGACGTTACAAAGATAATATTGTACACAATGAATTATTACGAAGAATACTTCAGTTTGATTTGAGTGTTCAATTAGGTCTAAAAAAAGTAATTAAACTACACATTACTACAACAACAAAACTAACACAATACAATTTTTATATAATGTTGATTTACTTGTTACTCTTGACACCGTTTTTGTGTTTTTTGAATTCATTAAAGAGGTCTTGCACATCTTTCAAGGATCTCTCGATTTGTTTCACGAAGTTTGAAGAGCTCTGTAAAATAAATGCAATGTTATTCATAAAATGTTAATGTTGATTTTTGACGATTATAAGAAATTTAATTAACTTGAATAATAAATCGACAAAAAATTAATATGCGATTCTGCGTCTTTATCAATGGCTTACAAATCACTAGCAAATGGTCTCACCGTGATGGGGCAGCTCTTCTTGCTGGAGACGTGGAAAAATAGCAGATCTTCTCCAACAATGATGTAGGAGACTCCATAGCCGTCGTCAGCCACTGGCCCGAAGCCACCGCCAGCACTCACGCACTTCGGGTGTTTCTTTAGATCCAACATTGAGGTTTGACCTGCGAATATAAAGTTCATTGTGATATCTCTATTGATTATGCCAAGACGATAAATAAGGATTCGAATATCAGGTGCGATTAGAATTAATACATACACGGCAACTTAAAAACGCTCTTGTAATAAATTCAGATATCACAATTATCCAAACTGGAGGAGCTCGTTGCTAAATAACAACAGCCGCACGGGTCGATCATCAAGGTTAAGCAATGTTTGACGAGGTCGGTCCGTGGATGGGTGACGATTTCAAACATACCGAGTTTCTTTCGTGCCTCGGAAAGCACGTTAAACCGTTGGTCCCGGCTGTCATTTGAAGATCTTTAACAGTCGTTACGGGTAGTCAGAAGCTATAGATCTGACACCAGTCTTGCCAAGGGGTATCTTGTTACCCAGTTACTGGGTTGTCGAGGTCTGATAGGCAGTCGCTCCATGTAAAACAGTGGTACTCAGCTGAATCCGGTAAGACTGGAAGCCGACCCCAACAATAATTGGGAAAAGGCTAAGCAGATGATGATCACAATTATCCAAACACGGTCATTTTAAAACATACAAAAATGTCGTTAAAAACATTAAATAAATACATCTAAACATAAAATTAAAAACTGGTCAAGTGCGAGTCGGACTCGTGCACGAAGGGTTCCATACCATTATCGCATAAAAATGGCAAAAAAATCACGTTTGTTGTATGGGAGCCCCACTTAAATATTTATTTTATTCTGTTTTTAGTATTTGTTGTTATAGCGGCAACAGAAATACATCATCTGTGAAATTTCAAATGTCTAGCTATCACGGTTCATGAGATACAGCCTGGTGACAGACGGACAGAAAGTGGAATATGTGTGTGTTTTACATCAGCCTCACTCTTTGGGGAATACAATCGTAATATTTAATTTACTCAAACCCTTTCGGACTCTCCTGGACGATTGCTCTACAACAAACTATTTTTCCTACTGACCATGGTTACACTGTGGAATACTGACCGTGAGGTGTTTGACTTGTGGACAGCCGCCACGGTTCATTGAACACCTCCTGAAGGAACGGCGACTCCAGTTCGAGGTACTTCGAGACGACGTATAGACAGAAGAGGTGGCGGTCGATGCCTCTACCGGCCATGGCGTCCTGGTAGCCCAGCTGGTGACGGTGGCTGGCCTTCACGAACAGATCCATTCGCTCTTGCACCTAAATAAATGTAAACGTAAAAAATCTTAATTAAATTTCAGAAAAATAAGGTGTTTATGGTATTTGTGGTTTATAAGGATTCATACTGCAAAATGTAGCAAAGATAATTTAATTTTCATTCAACTAAATAAATGCATTTCTAATGCAACATAATGACTGAATTTGTCAAAAAAAATACTAAGATTTTTCATAGCAATGTCTGATTTATCTGAATGTAGTGAACGATAGATTTTAGATACCGATTACACAATTTTCAGACACCGGTAGCGTCACACGTAGGTACCCAGAGATAATTTTAAGAAAATTACAAAAGAGTCAGCATCAACTGACCAATATTCACTTGAAAACATGATTTTCGGACAGTTCGCTATTGGTTTTTTCCCCCGACTCTTTTGTAATTTTCTTAAAATTATCTCCGGGTACCTACGTGTGACGATACTGATGTCTGAAAGTTGTGTTAAGGATAAATCATTTTTCAGAAGAAATTGTGAGCATTTTATGTGTTGAAACCATTTTGATCGTGTTGATAAATTTTACAACATTCATTCTATCTGAAAACTGTTGGACAAAATTATATCATAAATTTTTATGTAGTACCTTACTAATCAGACTACTTTTCAATAGTAAGCCATTTACTACATCGCATACCCCATGGCAACCTAATAAAGTGAGCGTAATCAGATGCAGATATACAACTGTAACATAGTTGGAAAAGCGCCGGGCAGTTTGAATGTACTTAAGTTTGAGTGATGACCAGCCCCCGTACCCTGACGTGTCAAAACTATCATGGTTCGACTGTGAAAAAGGGACAGCCGTATACAAGTCATATACATCTGTCCCTTTCGCACACTCTAAATAACCTTGCTTTAACTAAGAGCTTATGGTCAATCTCCCTGGTCAAGGCTGCGGGAATCTGTTGGATGCGAGACGCACAGAATTGAACGAGGCAGCGACACTAATTGTAGGGACCTATGTCCAGCAGCGGACGTCCTTCGCCCTAAATGATGATGATGCAGTATGACGTACCGTGGCGTTAGGGTCGTCCATCGCTCTGACCCATTCGGAGCTCTCGTTGGTGCAGGAACGCACGGTCTCGGTGCGGCCTTCACGGAACAGGCGCGTCATGGAAGCCTCGTACGTCAGGCAGAAGCGGCCGGCGTCACGGTGGTACGACAGCTGCAGGATCAACTGGATGAACGCGTCCGGAGATATCCTGCAACTCTTCATGAATCCTGCAAAGTGAAGCGAGATTTGAGCTGGTGGAAATATAGATATACTAGCTGTCCCACGCGGCTTCGCTCCCGTCAACTGGCTACCTACCCTACCTTACCTACCCTACATACATGATTGTTGCATAACTTTAACCGTTTACGCAACGCACGCAACGGAAGCTCTCAAAACGAAATTTGCTCCGTTTTTTGAACATTTTTCATTGATCCTCCGCTCCTATTGGTCGTAGCGTGATGTTAACCTATAACCTTCCTCTATAAATGGACTACCCAACACAAATATAATTTTTCAATTCCAACCAGTAATTCCTGAGATTAGCGCGTTCAAACAAACAAACTTTTAGCTTTATAATATTAGTATAGATATATCGCAGCCATCTGGTTAAGATAGCCAGCTAATTGGATCCATAGGCCGTTCATTATCATCCTTAAGGGGGTGGAAGTTTGTATTTAAGTATTTAAGTTTTAGTATTTAATAATACAATTCTAACTGGAATTAAGAGATCAAAATTTGATAGAAGTATGATTAGCTAAAACAGTGCGCAAAAAAAAGCTTACATACCCTTTCCATATTTGGTGTACATCAGTATCCTGAGGTCGACGTCATTGAGTAGCTTTTGTGCGACGTTATACGATATGTCAATGTTCTTGAGTAGTTCATCATGTCCGAGGTCCCATTGTAAACGAATGGGCGCCGGGGGTGGTGACTCAACAGTACCTAGTGTGTTGCCATCTTTGCTGTATCTGAAAATACACGGCTGTTATTTTTTTAACTCTCCTTCTGCATGCCCCATACCCAATACAATACAATTTATTTGGGGCCGAGCCTCCTTGTGCGTAATCGCCAGAATTATTGATGTTGATACATTTTGCTCCCACAGGTCTTTCTCGACAGTGGTCCACCAAGAGGCTGGTTTTCTGCCCTTAAGTCTTTACTTGGTGTTGATTTTGATCATTGAAGTCTTCTCTTATTTTTTCTTTAATTCAGTTATTTATTCTTATGCTGTTATTTTTGTAACTAATGACTAAAAATGCGAATAGGAATCGACAACTTACAGATGGAAGAAACACTCAACCCCAATGCATATGGTATAAGAGCCAAAATATCAGTATGTTTCATTTTGGCGATAATAGACAATATCATAATGGCTAATGGATATAAATATATACACACCCGATTTCCAATTCGCACCAAATAACGTATTCCCATAAGTGGCCCATAACAGGTGCGTCTGCCCTGAAAATAAATTTTTGTGTAAGCGCATTACATGTCTAATAAATATTTCTTCATAAAATATGTTTTCATTTTCGTTTAATTTTCCGATGCTTTGATAGTTATTCAGTTACTCGGGGACAAATAAAATAAATCAAAGATCATGAAATACGGTCCAGCCGTTCTTGTGGTCCAAGATCCCAGACGTTGCCGAAGTCTCTCTATACATTTTGTGTAAAAAGAACTACGTAACGTCTGGGATCTTGTTCTATTGAGTTAAAAATGGTGTTACTGTTATTTGTATAATATGATTTGTTTTCTTACCATGTGTGTTCTGAGTTAAATCCAACCTGCAATATAAAATGAAAGATTTATTAGTGTTCACCAAAGCATGAACTCTTTAAAGTACCAATTATTTTTAAGGAGGTACTTAATTAAATGTGAAGATTACTACCTACTTTCTTTTCGTATAACAGCATTAGTGCTGTATCAAATAGTTAGAATTTACTGTTTTTTTTTAATTAAACAAAAGCTTAGTTTTTAAAATAGCTCCGCGGGCCACAAGATGACGCTTGGCGGGCCGCGGGTTGGCCACCAATGGTCTATAACCATCTGGAATAATATAATTTCAAATAGTGTCAAAAAGAAAAAAAACCGGCCAAATGCGAGTCGGACTCGCGCACCGAGGGTTCCGTACAAACCTCAGCTTATAGGTATTATAGACCTGAGTATATGATATGAATTTCAATTTAATACCTTTACACGTTCATGAGGAAAGGGGTAGTAAGATTAAAATGATTAAATATATTTTTATTATATGATGTAACTAAAAATTTACGGTTTTCGCAATTTTTCCTTTATTTGCTTCGTACCAAATTTCAAGATTCTGAGTTCACGGGAAGTACCCTGTAGGTTTTGATTCCCTTGCGAGTGTCGAAAATTTTCGCGACTGTATCTTTTGAATGCGTTGGCAAGCTTGCACAGCTTTAAGGGACAGTAGACCTGAGTATTTGCTATAAATTTCAGCTTGATATCTCCACGCGTTCCTGAGAAAAAGGGATTGTCTTGACAGACTGACGGACGGACGGACAACAAAGTGATCCTATAAGGGTTCCGTTTTTTCCTTTCGAGGTACGGAACCCTAAAAAGACGAAATTACAATCGGTTCATCCGTTTAGGAGCTATTTTGCCACAGACAGATACACAATTCAAACTCACACCTAAAAAATACCCCTATTTTTCCGTCAGGGTTAAAAAGTAACCTGTGATACTCAGCAGGTGCGTTGCCATATCATCCAGGATTCTCTAATGCATCAGAAACGCAGCTTGGCAACAGACATAGGTGTCTTATCAAAACAAGCTTCACAAAGAACAATAGGCCTTATATCTACTACTAGAAGTCTCAAGACTTAATCCTGATATCGAAGATAAGAGAAAAACTATTTGAATACTTACAAAACCGTTTTTGCTAAAGCAAAGATTGAATGACTTGTCGAACCACCGGTCGTGGCCTTTACCGTGCAGTAGAACTCGACCCATCTCGTCCAGTTTTGAAAGGTTGTTCTCATCATAGCCATATTCAAAGTCATCTGGAATTTACATTAAAAATATTGAGAATACATAACAGTAATCTATGGACTAAGATATTGGTGGAGCGTTACAAAGTCCGAATGCGACCGCCTCGAAGACAAAACAATTGTATAGAATTTTATACAAATGATTTTGTTTATACTAAAGATAATGATAATGACGCTATTAATTATGGCTACTCAAGTTATCTGGGATGTATTGTCTAGACGAAAAACGTCATGACTGGTTACACATTGTAATAAGATTACTATATTATAACACTGTTTTACTATTAGTCACATTTATCGAGTATTAAACAACTTTCTTACTTAAGGTGTGTATATCCCCAATGTTAACACAGTACTGGCTGTGCGCCCGCTCGAAGCCAGAATATCAATATTGAACCTCCTTTTGCACAGTTTTGTATGCAAAATATTCTTTGCAGTATGGTAGTCTCACTTAAATATTTATTTTATTCTGTTTTTAGTATTTATTGTTATAGTGGCAACAGAATTACATCATCTATGAAAATTTCAACTGTCTAGCTATCACGGTTCATGAGATACAGCCTGGTGACTGACAGACAGACAGACGGACCGCGGAGTCTTAGTAACAGGGTCCCGTTTTTACCCTTTGGGTACGGAACCCTAAAAAAAGAGACAAACATAGACAAACGCTACCATCTTGAATGTCGGAGAGACAACTTTTGAATCACAATGGTAGTCTTTCGGATACCACTTGTAATTAAAGTTTATCGCTGTTTTCACGCGTTTGTTGCACACGCGCATTCTACGTATAACTTTGATCAGACAGGTTTTATTTTTTTTTCTCAAAATCTAGCCACATTTTTTTACTTATTTATTATAGGAATCTAGAGTAAAAAAAAAACCGACAAAAAGACTTCTTTTTGTATTTTTTTACACCCACAAATTTAAAAGACATGGATCCTCAAATTTCAATATTGATCAAAGTAATCCCGGTCTACGGTATTTATTTATCTGTTTAGTTTGTATTTTTTTTACGAAATATCATTTCTATATTTCATGAGGGAAAATTTAGTAATAATACTATTATTATCAAATCAGACTTCTTGATTCATGGTATTCTTTATTTCTTAAATGTTGTTATGACCGTATATTAATAATTAAGCTGAAGATAAATATGTGACTCCATATCCCTTCTTATCTGCCCTACGGTAGCTTCACGTATAATCATAAGACGTCTTAGACGCGACGTCAACAACGTGAGCGTCACGATTACGCACCGTATGCGGGCGACTCGACGAAGCCTACGATGGACGTGTACACAGTATGAAATTAAGCTTAAGATAAATACTTGACCCCATATCCCTTCTTATCTGGCCTACGGTAGCTTCACGTATAATCGTGACACTAAAGTCGTAGACGCGACGTCAACAACGCGAGCGTCACGATTACGCACCGTATGCAGTCGACTCGACGAAGCCTACGACGGACGTGTACACAGTATGAAATTAAGCTTAAGATAAATATGTGACTCCATATCCCTTCTTTTCTGCTTTACGCTAGCTTCACGTATAACAGGTTAGTCTCAAGATGAGCGTGAGACTAACGTGGTAGACGCGACGTCAACAACGTGAGCGTCACGATTACGCACCGTATGCGGTCGACTCAACGAAACCTAAGATGGACGTGTACACAATGTGAACGCCCTTACCGCACCTAAGATACAAATTAACGTTTCTAATGTTCAAATTCTTATAAAAATAACAAAGCCAGTGGCCTTTATTGAATACAAATTTGACTACAATGCGTACAATTGATAAAATAAAAAAGAGGTCAATGAGATCCACACACTCCAATGAAGGTCGTACACTTATCACTGTAGGTATTGTATGACGGAGTTGATTTACAGTTCCGCGTCTACAGTTTTGTTCGTAAATGTAAATAACTACGAGATATATTTGGTTCCAATCAGCGAAACGTGATAAAAATACCAAAATGGTCCGTTTATACTTTGTTACCTCCTCCTGAATATGTTAAAATAATCAAACGACTTTTCGATAACGTTAGATTAGAATGCTATCGTAAAGTCGGAGATTTATTTAGAAAAGTCTTCAATCTTATCACTCTCGCTCGATAGATTATAAATGCCATACCACATGTCGACTATGGTGTCCTACTGAAAATCTCCCTCCTGAGCTTGTGTTGCCATGGGTAGCTTAGACATCTCAGGACCCAGGTTAGCCGCAGCAAAGAATACTTTAAAAAAAAATAATTAAAAAAATCAAAAAACCCGACTGCTTAAAAAGCAAACTAAAAAGACGTAAACAAGAAGAAAATCATGCTGTGCAGTTGGAGGATACATATTCGCGAGCTGGCGGACCAAAACCAGATGTATCCTCCGACTGCACAGCATGAATTTCTTCTTGTTTACGTCTTTCTAGTTTGCTTTTTAAGCAGTCGGATTTTTTGATTTTTTTAATTAATTTTTTTTATTTACATCTTTTTAGTTCTTTTTATCCAAAAATGGCGCCCAAAATCCGCCATTTTTGTATTTTCCAATTTTAATGAATCGATTGACGTAAGAATCATCAAAATCGGCCAACGCGTTTGGTCTCTAGAACGCCACATAGGAACAAACATGCATACATAGACTGATAAACACATTACCCTCCTTCGGCAGTCGGGTAAAAAGAGTACAGCACGCTACCTGAACTGATGTATGTTTCCAAAGGCACAAAACTAGCAGCCGAACTGTAGTCCGACTCTTGACAGTGGCAATCTAGAGTAGTCGCTCATCATCATCATCATATCAGCCGAAAGACGTCCAGTGCTGGACATAGGCCTCCCCCAAGCGTCGCCACATTGACTGGTCATTGTAGTCGCTCAGTAGGAAAAAAATGGCTTCCAAAGTTACCTTCTTCCTATTAGTAATTTGATCCCCTCTCAAAAAGGAAAATTCCTGCCTATATTAGACCATAATCTCTTAAGGGTACACTAGTCGAAAATTCTTCCATACAAACGTAGTCTGGCTTTTACTTCACTGTTTGACGATATAAGTTCAAAATAATAAATGATATCAATTTGTCTCATCATTATCTAGCCCTGTATGGAAGCAAAAAAGTAAAAAAAAAATTGCATGAAAGTTATGAGCTTCGAAAGTTCCGTATTTTAACACTCATTTTAACGCATCTTTGGGTGCAAATAAGTACCATAAGAAGAAGGAAAATTGAAAAACGGCTTCCATACAGGGATAGATTAGTAGTTCAACAATGCAAATAATTTTATTTTGAACAGATACATTCAGTCGTTTTTTCATGATATCCAGACTCCCAAAGGTCTGTTTATAAAATTTCGCGCGCTCGTTTTCGTTCTAAACCATCATTCATTTCGCTACAAATTTTCAAAAGTGTGTATTCGTACGCGTACTAGCTTCTTACTGCTCATAACAGCATCTATGTGTTCCGCACGTGTTTTCGGTTGATATAGCACGCATTTTAACCCCGCGCACAAAAAAGTTCGCGCCGTCGACTAGTGTATCCTTAAGCAAAGATCCAAGGCGTCAGTATCCTTACCAAGGCACACGTTGAAGGCGGCGCGCTCGATGCAGTGCAGCGAGGTGCGGTTGTGTCCGCGGTTGAACATGGTCTGCCTAATGTGCGCCCAGTGCGAGCGCTCGCCCGCCGTCAGCGCAGCCACGTGCTCTTCTCCTACCAGCGGCTCCGACTTATCATCAAGGATTTGCTGAATTTGCCTGCAGAAGATACAGCAACATTAATAAATAAATCCACGCCTTTTTTCCATGGATGTAGGCAGAAACTACAGAACGCCACCTGCTACGATCATTACATACTTCTTTTGCTTATGCAACATTATGTTTATTTAATTTACAAATGGTAGCTAAGATATTATGAACTAAATATATATAAGCAAATATATTATAGAGCATGGCTTGCAGGAAACCGAAATGCAGAACCTGTTGCCTGAACATTCAAAGGCCCGAAACGGCCGTATGCGGCTGAAGAGGGTGACAGGTCCCGGATGAATTCAAGCCGGCCAAAACCTGGCTAGGGAAGACAGTAAGCGTCAGACAGAAATACGGCCCAACAGCCCGCCTTCGTAAGATGGAACATCTTGAGATATCAATCAGAAGATCAGAATTCAGAAGTAGAACAATGGCATGCTACCGAGCAGGCTACTAGAACGTATATTCCTATTACAGTAATATTAGAATCCCAAAAATGATTACGCGTTATTTTCCTCATGCGTTGTATTGCCTTGATAACTTTAAATACATGCAGATAGGTTGGAACACGGCAGCATTGAACGACGACCTCAATTAGCTTGATTGGTAAGCAGTTGGATACTTGGCACTACTTATTAAGCGAATTCGACTGACGCAGTGGATTATAATTGCATGATGCGCGCATTGCTTCAGCATTTACTGTTCTTGTTTAATCAACGAGTCAATGCGGGTAAAAGCAGTACCAACGCAGCGTTAATTCGTTGGAGAACAATGAAACTGGCCAAGTACGAGTCGGACTCGCGGCCAAAGGGTTACGTAGCATTATCGCAAAAAACGGCAAAAAAATCACGTATGTTGTATGGGAGCCCCACTTAAATATTTATTTTATTCTGTTTTTAGTATTTGTTGTTATAGCGGCAACGGAAATACATCATCTGTGAAAATTTCATACTGTCTAGCTATCACGGTTCATGAGATACAGCCTGGTGACAGACGGACAGACAGACAGACGGATCGCGAAGTCTTAGTAATAGGATCCCGTTTTTACCCTTTGGGTACGGAACCCTAAAAATTAGCACAACGCCTATTTTAATAAACAGATTTTTTATGTTATGACATGGTTTCTGAAAAAAAAATTCCACTTTGGTTTTCTACTGGTGACATTTCCTTGCAGGGCTCCTTGAGACCTTCAGGGAAATGAAGATTTGAATCTCCTGCTAAATCGTAACAATATTTTGTTCCCAATTCTTTGCTTAACGTAACTGTATGTATTGCAGTGTGTCTTTATTATATGAATGTTTATGTCGGGGTCTAATTTACCACAATATCCTGCATGCGCTCCGCATATCATGTATGCTCTTTGCTACTATACCATATGCCTGTTGCCTAATGAAGTTAGGCTATAAATTATTATGACCAACTCAAACCTTTGGCAGGCCACTAATATCTTATAAATAAACTTAATAATTTTACTAGAGTTATCTGTGGATAAAGTCTGTCAATAAGTTATAACTTTACACATTTGGAACTTTACGATATTAGTACCTGGGCGACCGAGCTCTGCTCTGGTGAAAATAGCGAACACGACATTTTCTAAAAATGAAACCTAGCTAGACCGATTTATTGCCATATTGATCATACAAAATTTCATGAAAATCGTTGGAGCCGTTTTCGAGATTCAGATTACATATATACAAGAATTGCTCGTTTAAAGGTATTCGATTCGAGAGTAGATAACTGTAATACTTACACTTGGATTTCAGCGGGTTTCAATAGGCGTCCTCTTGAGTACACGAGCACCTTGTAATATCTTCCCTTATGGTAGACAGTGATATGCGTGGAGTCCTGGTAGTGCACAATCTTGTCGCGCTCGATGCCGGGCACGCGCACCGTGTTGAACAGCCTCTCGTATTGCCACGAGCAAAGAGGCACCATGTTTTGTAGCATTATCTATGGACAAAAAATAACCAAGTCATATAGTACATTGCTGCAGCGGCCAGCAAAAGAGGCATTGATGGACGAACGTGTAAATTTTGGTTCATCAATGCCTAGTTGTGGCCAAGGCTTGTATAGTACTTTTGTCAAATAATGCGCTACTACCTAGAACACATTTTTTCAAATACAAATTACTTTTTAAAATCAATGACGAACAACGAACAACAATAATTTTGCCGCGTTAAAGTGTTAATTTGTTTTTTTTTTTTCATTAAACAGCTTTCTATTTGCAAGCCAGTTCGAAATTTAAATAAAAAATAAAACCTTTGATAGGTTACCTCCTTAGATGCCATGTTTTGGAGTAAAATATCGTTCTATTTTTAAATTACACGACAGATATGAGTTTTCTATGTAATTTATTTGGTCGCTAAACACGACAGATATGGATTTTCATACAACTTTTGCTGGCCGCTGCTCGCATGTATTTGGCCAGTACAGCAATTACGATTTATCTCGAAGAAGGTTGTCAAAATAATGATCAAATTTCCAAGCATGTTTGAGATAAAACTCAATCTTCAAAACGAGGAGCTCGTGTCTAAATAATAACAGCCACATGGGTCTTCAAAGTTGAGCAAGTTTTGCCGAGGTAGATCTTAAAAAAAATGCGATTGATATAATGAAGTCTGACATAAATTAGTTGAAATTAAATTAGCGCCGCTAGTTTTTTGAACATATATTTTGTAATTTTTTGGCGTGCAATTGTTCAATTTTCGATCAACTTTCGTCATCGATCACACTCCCGCCTACCCGCTCGGCGCCCAGCGTTCGCCTCGTGCGTCAATAGCGAGAGTCGAACGCTAGAGTGACGTCACAGCGCCAGGTGCACAGTTATTTTGACCATGTATTAGTTATTGTTACAAACCGGTTCAAGTTCTTGTCTGTCGATGAGTCTCCTGAACTTGAGGCACAAGTGGATGATGACGCCGGCGCGCGCTGCCTGGTTGTTGGTCGGTCTCAACAAGATCGCGTCAGTGCCGTAGAAGTTCGAGTTGACCATCAGGGGCGAGCGTCCCCGCAGGTACACGTACTCCTCCCACCAATCAGACACGTAGTTACTGGACCACCTACGAAATTAAAACTTGGATTATTGGACCGCATTGATAAAATATGCTGGTTTGGGGTGGCTCAGGAAAGGAAAACTTGGAAGGTTTTGGAGGAGGCATTGCCTCACTGGGACACTGAAGTCTAATATTAAAAATAGCGCAAATGTTTTTAAGTCCCGGATCGCGGCAATATGATTTGCAGACATATATAAATGTGTCCAGCAACACAATTATTTTGCCTACAAACACGCAGTGTGTTGTGTTGTCGTTTACAACAACACCTGTTTGTTGGACAGAGCCAACCTGCTCAGAGAAAGATATTCTAGTTACTGGAATCTAGTAGATAGTTGGATAAGATAGTCTATAATAGTTACCATGACTTTAGCACAAGGTATCTTTGCAGCTTCACAGCAATAGTTTCTTCAAATTCTTTTGATAAAGTTTCTACTCTCTTATAGTTATCGTCGTCCAAAAGGGGGCGAACACTAGTCAGGTACTGAAACAAAGCACACAATAACGTAAGTATTTTTAAGATTTTCATATTACCGATAACATCACCAATCTAAGAGTTTCTTCTTAGTCTATCACCATATTTGTAATTTGTGTACCAGGGCCACTTAAAATTAAAAAAAACTAAATTAAATCAATAGTTATTGGTAGTTTTGGTAGTCTCGTTTCATGACTTTAAAACATTAGTACATCGATTATATTATTTATCTGAACAAAAATGATCACACCCAGGAAACCCTGCTCAGCAGTCAAAATCAAATAGTTTATTTTCAAATAAACCTTACATGTACATTTGAATTGTAAAAAAATCGTTGCACATTCGCAAGTGTCAGTAGGTCTCTATGGAGAAAAATGTGCAAAAAACTCCACGGACACTCTTTTCCCTCAGCTTTAATAACAATTATTTGGTTACATCATTCATGTTGGAAAAATACATATGTGAGAACGATATAAAAAGATGTGCACTTAAAAGCGTCCAGAGTATAAAAAAATCTTAAATAAAATAAATACGGAATTAAAAGCAGGCCGAAGCAGTTACGCACAATCCCAACTGATGGCGCCCGATCACGAACATGACGCATAGCACCACTCAGCTCAACCATCATCAGTTGTGTTGTGCCTATCCTTTAGAGGGGGGTATTGAAGTTCGGAAAGGAAAGTACTAAATCTACACGGACGAAGTGCTAGTTTGGCATTGATATTTAATGAAAATATGTCTTTATAGTAAACTCACCCGTTTCATAGTATCTTTAATAGCAGGTAGCGGTAGTCTTGGCAATGATCCTTGAAAGCTATACAACTTGGGTTTGTTCCACCCGGATAATACTTTAACTATACTGATCCAGAGCATGGTCTTTACAGATATCCTCGATCCGGGGGCACGAGATTCGTACATCCATCCCTAGAAACATAAACATATTTGCTATCAAGCGCCCTTTATCACAAAACATGTTTTATTTACAATTTCGATTTGTAAAGAAACATTTACCTTGTACATTAATAGCAGTTTGAGAAGGTATCTCATGAGAAATATCACACTAAGCCACATGGTAAGAGCTGCCAATAAACAAGCGGTGACCTGCCACATCGTGGAGTTGCTAAACAAAACATAAGTTTATTGTTACTACAAATAAAATGCCTTTGCGTATAGCGAGTCTTTACTACTTTGACAATGTCCTTGAAATGACGGCTCTATAACAACATGAAATCAGTGATTAGCGGTTAGCTGTGTCTGAAATATTGGGTGCAACCTTAGATACAACATAAAAAGCTATGTTTCAAATATTTGAGCTGAATCCCATATGCACGTATAACGTTATACACAAAGTTATATAAAAAAAAACTGTTTTATCGGTCATCAATTATCTTTTACCTTTATTAAAGTTTTTTACATAAGACGTGATGAAAACGGATGCGATTATGTTGTTAGGTGGCAAGATAACTAACTACCAGACGGTTGGTGGAAATCTTGAATAGTAAATTGATAAACAATCTCTGATTGGCGTTCAAGCCGGCAAGAAATAACCGACTATGTTGTATAAAGAGATTTTTTTTCGCTGAAAATATTATCACGAATCAGTTTGGCGACACTAAATTAAAATACTAAATGAGAACAATGTCAATGAAAAACATAAATGATGAAGTCCCAAATTCTTGCAGTAACTACTAGCATGGATTAAGAGTAATACTCACCTAGGTAAAACAGTTAATGCTTTTTGTACTAATCCAAACGGTACGCTAAATCCGGCAAAATGCGCAGCTGCGAGCAGCGTCCACAGCACGTAAAGAGACTGCATATGGCCCGGGTATACGCCATTGTGCACGCTGTTCTGTGAACGAAAAAAACTCGTATTCATTTTATCCTTTTTACCCGACTGCCGAAGGAGTGTAATGTGTTTATCAGTCTAAGTATATATGTATGTTTGTTCCTATGTGGCGTTCTAGAGACCAAACGCATTGGCTGATTTTGATGATTCTTACGTCAATTGATTCATGTTAACTCTGCGAAAGTCACTGGCTACATTAAAATTGAAAAAGATAAATGGCGGATTTTGGGCGCCATTTTGTGGGGAAAGTTTTTTTTTTTTTCCAAACCCATCGTGTGTGGTATCAAAATAAAGAGTTTTAAGAGGTGATTTCAAAAATATATAATACTTATATGTTTAAATGTACATAACTCAAAAAAAAGAAACTAAAATGTTGTAAATAAAAAGAGTTAATTAAAAAAATCTAAAAGCCCTACTGCTTAAAAAGCAAACTAAAAAGACGTAAACAAGTAGAAAATCATTCTGAGCAGTCGGATGGTTTTGGTCAGCCAGCTCGCGAATATGTATCCTCCGACTGCACACATTATTTTCTTCTTGTTAACGTCTTTTTAGTTCGCTTTTTAAGCAGTCGGGATATTTATATTATAAAAACACATCTACTACAGCTTCGAGCATTGGCTAGGATGGAATGGAACGCAGGACACGTAGTGCCGCTCATACACAACGGAACCCCTGCCAAAGAACTTCTTATTTGCGTCTCATTTGTGCTTTGATTGCGGTCAAAAATACGAAATGTTTGTACAGCTTCAGCTGGACTACTCGAAATGGAGTAATAGACTGTCTAGAATGGATTCAGCTCGGTTTCTTCTGCTTTTCAATCTCGATGAGTGAGTGATTGGCACATACATTCTTAATTCTTTATTGTACACAAAATAACATAAAGTAAAGAAAATAAATAAAGTTGATGTACCTACAGGCGAGCATACATTCGCATTTTACACCTTTTTTTATTGCACATTTATTCGTAATTATAGTTTCAGGCTTGCATCGGTTACATAAAGATTTAATTAAAACAGTTTAACAAAAACCGGCCAAGTGCGAGCCGGACTCGCGCACGATGAGTCCCGTACCATTTTCGCAAAAAACGGCAAAAAATCACGGTTGTTGTATGGGAGACCCACTTAAATATTAAGTAGTATTTGTTGTTATAGCGGCAACAGAAATACATCATCTGTGAAAATTTCAACTGTCTAACTATCACGGTTCATGAGATACAGCCTGGTGGCAGACAGACAGACGGACCGCGGAGTCTTAATAATAGGGTTCCATTTTTACCGTTTAGGTACGGAACCCTAAAAACAAGGATTGTCTTAAATGAAACAATAATTGTAAAATACAGATTTCTATAAAAATGTAACACACTAATTCCCTAAATAATATTTAATACTTATAATCTGTATTATAAGTATTAAACGTTATGTTTCGCTACATACTCTTCTGTAATCGCTTAATGTTCATTTATTATCACTGAAAATGAACTTACACAATGCCCTTTTATAACATTAACGTTTCAAGTGTATGCTTAGTAAGTACATAATGATTAGATTTAGTTGCCACCGTTTAGTATAGAGGAAAACGACAATGCGAACGCAATTACAAAGCGAATTTACATAAATTTATATCAAGTGGAATTGTTGTATGTACATATAAAAAGCAAACAGGAAATTAATGATATTTATGTTTAGGGAGGCAGAGTTACTCTCTTGTTCAGAATTGGATCTGTTAAATATCCTAAAGCAGGGGCCACCAATTTGTTTGATTTGGGGTCTGTTTTTAGGGTTCCGTACCCAAAGGGTAAAAACAGGACCCAATGACTAAGATTCCGCGGTCCGTCTGTCTGTCTGTCACCAAGCTGTATCTCATGAACCGTGATAGCTAGACAGTTGAAATTTTCACAGATGATGTATTTATGTTGCCGCTTTAACGAAAAATACTAAAAACAGAATAAAATAAATATTTAACTGGGGCTCCCATACAACAACCGTGATTTTTTTGCCGTTTTTTGCGATAATGGTACGGAACCCTTCGTGAACGAGTTCGACTCGCACTTGGCCGATTTTTGGAAATAATATGACTGTCGCAGTCCGTAAGGTTTAAAACCATCTACCCTCCAACCAGCCTTTACTTCGTTACGACTATTTACTTTGTTAAAATTGAAATCATATTAATATAGATACAATATCAATGAAGATTTTGATGAGATGATGCATTTGTTGTTGAATCGATGGCAGTAAAGGCAAAATGCGGGCTAAATGATTTAATTACGTACTTCAGTAACACAAGTTAATTACAGTGTACGTACTGTTTACCTAAGGTTCACACAAAATAGGTCGGCGGTCCGCCATTTGTAACCCCTGTTCTAAAGTGTTGATTTACCATTAGATAGCTGCTAACCTTAGCTGGACTTATACTATCGTTAGAAATTAACAATATGTAATACTAGCTTCTGCCAGCGGCTTCGCCCGCGTGACGGTCGAAAATTATCCCAAGGGAACATAATCCCGGGATAAAAAATATCCTATGTGCTATTCCAGACTATAATCTATCTCTGTGCCAAATTTCATCCAGATCCGTTCAGTAATTTTTGCGTGAAAGAATAACAAACATACATCCATCCTCACAAACTTTCGCATTTATAATATTTGTAGGATTTATTAAGGACTTACTCTAAAACGTGCCAGGCGTTTTTTCCACGAGCGTATGCCCGACTCCCAGACCAGATACAGCACCTCGCGGTCAAAGTTCACATCCCATCCGTCGTGAGTGATCGCGAACGAAAACGCTACGGCAGAGTGCGCTTCCGCCATCTTGCCTCACCTGCCTAAAACAATCAAATTATTACGAACATAATAGAAAACATTTACAAAAGCACTAAAACCACAATACTTTTGATGGAAATTGTAAATACACATTCACACATTCAAAAGTATAGTAATATAGCTCCTACCCGCGGTTTCGCCCACGTATAAAGTGTTTTATCATCCCAAGGAGGAACACACTACCAGGATAAAAACCATTCTATGTCCTTCCCAGGGTAACTATTTCCATTCAAAATTTCAACTAAATCGGCTCAGCCATTGAGTCATAAAAGGTAACAAACAGCATGTCTTTAACAAATTGCAAGCATAATGTCGGGGACTTTGCCATTATTTTTTAAGCCTCCACTATTTTTGTTTGTGTTATAAAATATTATTTGTAGCCAGTTCTAAATATTAAATTCTTCTAAGTTGTGATGAATTCTTGATGCTGACTGTCCCGGTTATCCTAAAGGCAGGATGAATTATTTGAGATATGATACCAGGTTGAATACCGAAATTGCACATGGGCTACTTTTTATTCCAATAAATTTGGTATAATGATCCCTTGGGATAATAAAAACATTTTTCTTTAGCTGTTACATACAACCTTAATACTGTGACTGTTTGTAATATCAAACAAATGAAATCTAGCATAGGCAATTGCATGATGAAAATGCAAATCCTGTAAAAACTTAACATATAATAAAAGTTAAATAAAACAATGCAAACTTAGTTTTTATCTATAACCGTCCACAACCCACTTCTCTAGCTGTCTTATCAGTAAGAAATAATAATTCTCTCATTATAAGTTTAGTAGGTACCTATTTGTCTACAAGGAATTAGCAGCATTATGATTGTCTTGATAACATCATATATCAATAGATAGCTAATTATTTGTAATTGGCAATCTATTTCTCATGTCACTTGCACCTACATCAAATTTTACTGTTAGTAGCAGCGCAAAGCAAATGTCACTTAGGCTGCATGTTTTAGGCCACAGAGGGTAGGACAGTAGGTGTCGCATAGTTTGCATTGACAAGCAGATTTTCACATACAGCTCAGCTCTTGGTCATGATTATCAAAGACAATAAAGAAAAAAACATTTTCGTCATTAGGGGCTTGTCAAGTTTCAGTTCAAGATAACTTACAACAGTTATGAACAAAATTAATGGCAATATAAAAATAAAGTCACGTTTTGTGTGTTTCTATGTCCATGTTAGTTCTTCTAAACTAAACAAAGGATTTAGGTCCATGTTTTTACTATAATTCAGGCCATTTTTTCTGAAAGGTTTAAGTTTGTGTATTGTAATAGAAGCATTATACACTAAGCATGAGAAAGTTTTATCTATGTTCATCTTCATTATTATACAAATTGATTCATGATTGTGTCACTTATTGAATATTACTTCTTGTTTTAATAATGTAAGGAAGTGAAATAGTAACTATACATAATTATATACCTGCTCAAAATTATAAGTATTTTAAATAACGGGAAATAATAAAGAGAATGAATACATGGTGCTACGTACTGTTTAGGAGAAATCTCCGCACACATTCGCAGCGCATTGGATATAAATACGCGTTCGCTTCGCTACACGCACACACGCTTAGCAGGTGTCAAAGTCTAATTTGAGGAACGCGACGACGGTATAACGTTAATTCGCAACAGTCGCAACATGAAAAACCTTCAGCTGTTATTATTATTAACGCCATATGATCACAAAGTGGTGGCAACGATTAGCTCGTACCTAATGAATAAATTGGAATTATAAGGTCAAGTCACATGCTGACCACGTTCCAAGTCTTTATCTTCGAGACTATGTAGGTACGACGTAAACGTAACATTTTATATTTCCTAAATTCTTTAATGAAATTACGCATGAATCTAAATGATGAACACATTTAAAGTAACATTTATTTCCGTAAGAAAAATATATGACACGTTTCTCTTACCTTGAATTTATTAACAATTTTATGAGCACCAATATGTAGTACGCAGACAGGTACCGCTGGTACAGTAAAGTAACCGTACCTTGCTAGTTACTTTATTTACACATCACCTTTTAGCATTTTGCTGCTTTTATATTATCCAAAAATAATTTAGTACGCTATATAAATAAAGAATATCCATAAAATAATTAATTAAATATATTTACATCCGAAATAAATAATATAAACTTCACATTCAGACAATACGTGCCCAATAACCAAAGAGTAAGCATAGAACTGGAGCAGGCAAGACACCACAGTCCGAATCACAACTCACAAGCAAGTAGTGCGACTGCGAGTTGCGACCGACACTCCGACAGTCGACAGTTCGACACGTTAGCATTGTACCAAAATACGGGTTTATTAGGGATGTTAAATTGTAGTAATGTACTGCAGTATCGATAGAAATAATTTAATAAAGTAATCAAATGCCATTATACGAACCGATTGCAGAGCTTCTACCGTAAAATTTGCAGAGACATTGTCACATTACACGATTTTCCTCTGGTTGCGTTTAAACCGAGTCCCTAGTATACTCCGGCAGTCGTTTAAAAAGTAATTTCATATCGGCTGAAAATTATCATATTAATAGTTTGACTCGAGTAGGTACCTAAGAAGTCTAAATGTCAGCCGCTCCATTCATAGATTACTATATTAAATGGCTTCATTAGCGGTGGAGCACAAATATAATCAGATTCCGCAGTCGAGTCGGCCGCAGCCAGTGACGGATTAAGACTACTTGATGCCCTAAGCAATCCACGCCTGTGGGCCCCCCTATCCGTATGTCAACTAGAATTGGTCCTTAAACCTTTACCACCTAAAAACTAGGGCACGCAGTTTCGTACATTTACAATTTCGAAATTAGCTTACGAAATTGGCCTCCTCAGTTTCGAAATTTCGAAACTGAGGTGCCAAATATAATGAAAAATCTGAGTAATACTTACAACTAAACTCAAAATGCAAAATTTGTAGTCTGGAGAGGTGCCTAAGTACAATTTATATTCAAACAAAGTGAATTTACTTTTTCTCAAGACTTCTACTACAAATACTCCAATGCTGGGCATGAGACGTTCGGTTAAAGATAGTTACAGATAGCGCTTCATAAAATTGAGGCGCTGCCGAAGACCAGAGAGCCACCCAGCTCAGTACCCTAGTGACAATAGGAGATGCGCAAGTCAACCATCTTGGTTTAACCATGTACGGTGGGGCTTCAAAGAGCATTTCTAGCGCCTTTTCCCCCACATTGGTAGGCCAGTAGGTGCTTTGCATAGACCGCTGCCCAATTTCGGAGGCAGAAATAGAATAGACTATCAGATATCCGACGCTGCAGGACTAAAATTAATAGCCTGCAAACCAGCCTCATTTAAGGCAGGTGGAACTTCGGGGTTTCGGGCGCTCTGTCCGTCCACCGAGTGACCTCAGGTAAGACAGTGGCAAATCAATCACGTGCTACCGTACACAGTGAGGCTCAAGGGAGACTCCTTTATAGGCATTTTCTTTCTTCGTCTTTGACGGGTGTCTTTGTATTCCACATCAGGTAGCTTTTCTTTTGCGCGGGCTTCTAAAGAATCAAAGTCGCAACGCATTTTTTCTAAAAAATCCTCGAGTGATTTGTAGAGATTAGCGCAAGTCTCTAGAGTAACTTCTGGGTCTTGTTATACCTTGCTGACTTTTGGAAAGGTTTGCAAAATTTCTTCCCACATGACCAACATGAGTACGAACTCCAATTCTTGTAGTTTATTTGACAAATTAGCTGCTTCTCTTCTGGTTTCTCCTTTTTGCATGTCATCCACAGAAATGACGTCTAATGCACCGATAATTTTATTATATGTCTGTGAAATAGCTGATGTCACTTTAGCGTATGCTTCCCATCTCGTTTCTGATAAAAATTTCAAAACACTTTCATTATCCAAATGATCTTTTATTATGCGCCACCTTATGGTTGAACCAGAAAAAATTTGTACAGATTTTGAACTAATGAAAAAAAATTTACAGCTGCTAGGCAACAATCCACGGCGCTTCGACCTACTAAATTGAGAGAAAGCGAATTTTAAAATTAGTCCTAGAAACTGTTTTTAGTGTGGTTTTTGGTGACGTGAGAGTGAGACGTGATGCCCTAAGGAAGGTTTTTTTTTTGTGCTTCTATTGGTGCCCCCCCCCCCCCCCCCAGACGTGATGCCCTAGGCAATTGGCCTAATTCACTGGCCGCAGCTAAATGAATCTTAACAGGCGGAGGTTCTTCAAGATTAACGCGGCGTTTCTCATCTTCTTCTAAGTGAGAAAATAAAAATCTACATGACATATGTCCAAACAAAAAGGGTCCAAATAAAAATCTACATGACATATGTCCAAACAAAAAGGGTCCAGTAATGAGGTATTGAGTTAAGAGATAAGACTATTTTCGTTATATAGAGTGGTCAATTGATAGGATTTAAAAAATATTCAAATGCGGGTAATGTTTATTTTATCAGACATTTGAAGTTGAGACTGTACTTGTGTTTGTTTACTTTACTAAACTGCTCATATCTTGGAAATTAAATGCCAAGAACTGGACCCGTTTAGGTTCAACGCCCACTTATAGAAAAGGTAAAATCTATTTAAATAAAGATCGAGTGCTGTATGTGTGAAGTATCATATTCTTCTTTCTTTAAATATATATATTTATATATTTACTCATTTGGAACGGCTGGACTGAATTGGCTGGTTTTAATTTATTTTTTGCTGTATTCTTAGTTAGGACCAGGTTTGCATGAAAGATAATTTAAGGAAAATCTACTGGAAATTAAATTGCAGCAAACGAAGCCTGAGCGAGTCGCTAATATATTATTCTAAAATCACATTCCAGATAGGTAAGACTCGTTTTTGTACAGTAGTGATATTTTTTTCGTAACGCCGTGGATCTACAACGCAGTTCAGCCTCGCACTTTTATTTTAAATTTAGAATGACAAGTACGTAATAATGTTAACAATCGATATCGATGCAGGTCTATAATTATACAGCACTATAGTATTATTTGGTTCACAGCATATGCCTTTGGTGTTACCTTTACAAAAAATACAGTCAATTACAATCCGAACCACGGAGTACTTTGTATATTCCGAACGAGGAGTTAGAGAAATGTTAACGTTAACAAAACACAATATTAAAAGGAAGAGACGGAAGAAATGATTATATTTGCATGTTACCGTACTGTAACTGCCCTTTAAGGAATGAGTTTTATTGAAGATTTGGCGTTTCAAACATTAACTAATATTTTGGATTGCCTGCATCTTGCCGACTGGGACACATTGGGGAAATCCAAATATTAAACGAGGATGGGTGGATCTCCTCAAAATGTTTATATTCTTAAATATTCATATTTTTATTATTGAAAAACAATAAATAATTTTAAAAAGTCCTCGCTTAAACACATTTAAGCAGTTAGCAGCAGAAAATTGCAGTACGCGGTATTACTTTCTCGAATACGCCTCATGGAAACGAAAAACACTTCCCATTTATAATATAGTGTTGATCTTAGATAAAGTAGGTATAGATTAAGCCTTAAAATGACCTTGATTGATAGAGCGAGATGGTTAATTGGCAGCTCCATGTAAATGATAAGGACAAAAGATTATTTTTTGTCTTTGTCACCGTGGCCGGTTTCTGTCGTTTGTCAAACTCTAATACAATGGCAGGTTTGACAAACAAACTCGGTTTTGTTTGATTTTATAAGATTTCGTGGTATTATGTGTTAATTGAGACAAGGAATTTGGGTTATTTATAGATAATAAGTGTCAGTGCGATGGTGGATTGTAGTGTTCTTGTTCTTGTTCTAACACCAGAACTAACTATTGCTGTCTCATGTGCGGCCACGCCAGTGCTTAATCTATACCTACTTTATCTAAGGTGTTGATTGATTTCGATGAAGAATTGATTGGTAACTGGTTAAACATATGAATGACGATTGAGATAAATAAGAAAGATCTGCTCGAGGCATGGAACCTGTCCTAAAATGTGCAAATAATATATTTTTGTTTGTGTGATTCAATCTCAAAACGGGCTCGACAACATCTGGTTTAATTATTTAGAAAGTAAAATCAAGACTGTCGTAGTATCGTTATAGATGGAATATAAAGATATATGTGCACTGGCAACATTATGTTTGACACTTGACAGTCCTATCCTCCTCCTCCCCCCTCCAAACTCCAACAAATTCAATTCATTCAATATTTATTTATGTTTTGCAGTACTTAGAACAATACAAACAACTGTGTTCCACTTTTGAAAAAAATATTAAAGTTATCACAAATGCATAGCAAGTATACATAATCTAAATATATAAAGGCTGATTAATATTTTTAAAAATGGTCTTATCTTTTCCATTATTTAAACTCAAAGAGAAAGTTACTATTTTTGTAGTAATATTATTTCTATTAGCCAGCGTATATTTTTACTTAAATCATTTGCAACAAAGCTACAACAGTGCTCAATGGTCTGGAGAACGCTGTTTATCAGAACTGACATCTATTAAATATCAATTAAACGGTAATATTTTAGTAATTTGTATATTGTCAACTACTGAATAGACTTAGTGAGTCTTATTTATAAACATTTCCTAACCAAGGGGCTTATTTAAGCAGATTCTCAATTCAAATTTCCTATGGACAATTTGAATTTAGAATCCTCCAATCAGTGCTAACTCAAACTAAACCATCGAAAATTTATACTTAAGGTTGATAAGTCCATATTTATTTTAATTTACAGTTGTCACCGAATATAAAAACCGCATTGACAAGCTATTGACAGAGACGCAGAAAGCTCATGATACTGAAAAGGAAAGATGTAGAGATGTTATGGACAGCTGTGTGGCTATGAAACAACAGACTGCAATATGTCAGGTAATACAATTTAAAATAAACTCTTATACTCTTACATAAAGCATGTTAAGCTGTGTATGATCTCTCTGGTCATTATTGCCCTCCTATCAGACTGAGCGTGATATAAGAGCGAGCTTACCTGTTTACGCGCTCAACACATATTGAAGAAATTGTATAACACAAGACATAATAGATTATAATTTCCTAATAAATAATTTAAGATGTTACAAAATCATGACAATACTTGTAAAATTTCAATGATGGTCAATAAAATAACTTAGTTAAACAGTATAGTTCTCGCCAAACTTCTTGGCTGCCCTGAAGTTGGCAAATACTTTTTCTTTCATTCAATGGCTAATACAAGATTAATTTACTAATAGTAAATCTCATACAAAAACAGCACCATTCAATGCCTAGTGCATCGGAAAGCCAAATTCAGGGCTGCCCAGGAGTTTGCGAGCACTATACATTTTCTAAACCGATATTATTATATAGAGGTGAAATTGTTTGTTAGTTAATATCTAATTATGAAAAGTGACTAATTTATATACCAGACATATGCAGAGCTAAAAAGCTAGTTCTAATATGCCTGGCCAATATTAAAATATTTTTCATACATGTGTTACAGAAGTGTTATCAGCACACATTCCATTTAGATAAGTTTTGCAATTTAATGAGGAGTAAATTAACAAGTTGCCCGTTATTAATTAACCTCTACCAATTAGATTGAGAAACTATGATAAATACTTTGTCCTACTACTAATAGTAAACATGAAAGTTTGCGAGGTTAGATGGATGGATGTTTGTTGCTCTTTCACACAAAAACAACTGAACTGATTTTAATGAAACTTTATAGAAATATAGCTTATACATAAGAATAACACATGGGATATCTCATCACACTAATATTATAAAGGCGAAAGTCTGTGAGTGTGTATGTTTGTTACTTCTTCACGCTCAAATAGCTGGACGGATCTGGATGAAACTTGGCAAAGAGATAGATTATAGTCAGGAATAGCACATAGGATACTTGTCATCCCGGGAATATGTTCCCTCGGGATAATATTCGACTTTCACGCGGGCGAAGCCGCTGGCAGAAGCTAGTAATATTATAAAGGCGAAAGATTTGAGAGTGTTTGTTACTTCTTCACGCTCAAACGGCTGGACGGATCTGGATGAAATTTGGCACAGAGATAGATTATAGTCAGGCATAGCACATAGGATACTTTTTATCCCAGGTATATGTTCCCTCGGGATAATTTTCGACTATAACGCGGGCGAAGCTGCTTGCAGAAGCTAGTAATTTATAAAGATTTTTGTAGAAGTACTAATACTACGCGGGCAGAGCCTCGGGCAGCAGCTAGTACTTTATACCTTTTTGTACAATCAAATAAATGTCAGTGTGCACATAACCAGACCAAGCTATTCTGAACTCTAATTCTATGGAAACTCTGTTAGGCCAATTTAAGGAACTGTGGAATGTATAGTTTACTCTAAATAAATGACTGTCTATTTAATACATATATAAATAACCTACATTTTTAAATAAATAATACATATGAATTTAATAACTAATGTTATTAGGGCATTATATGAATGACGCGATGAGGATTTCCGTCTTATGTGATTGGCCGATTTGGTCGACTGGATAGCGGTCAAACTCTTTGCGCACTTACGCAATACGGCTTCCGAAGTGCCGTTTTCTGAATCTGTGTGTTGGTCAGTGTTCATAGTTATTCACTGTCACGACTATCGGTACAATGCATAGTATGTTATTTGTGTACATCAGAATCGCGGGTGTAATTTTCAGAATTGCCTAAATTTATTGCAGTTATTTGGTACCTTCTGTGTACCTTTACGTACTTTTCCTGAAAATCTGTGTACCAACACCCGTGCAATAATATTTTAAAAATTAGGTACACCCGCCATCCTGATGTCAGAACCGCGGGTGTACGGCTAACCAGTATATGTAGCTAAGTGCACTGTATAAGTAAATTTGGTACCTCTAGTGTACCTGCAGAAACACCTCTTTAATAAACAAAATACTGAAAGGATGCTCCGAAAAGTAAAAAATGATTTTCTTTCTTTGACGTCGTTATTATTTTTTAAAACGTTTTTACAAAAAAAATACAACAGACCAAATAAAAACATTACAAAGTGAAAAATTACTTTAGTTTCGGAAGCCGGTGTTCCTGTTTTCGTTTCTTCGTCTTTTGATACCGCCTTCCGAAATTTAAGTTATTTTTGTTACAAAGTATTTATTTTTCACCTTTTAGTGGCACATAATGGACAAATTCTATAGTAATGTACCTATAATGCCCACAGCGATGCCAGAATAGATTACCCGAATAAAATGTAACTTGAACATATACAGTGGAATGAGAGTGTACCAGGGTGAACTGTACACATCTGCGTACCCGTCGTACTGGCGTGATGGTATGTTATGAAATGGTGTACAAAATAAACAGACATCCGATTACAGTTATCCCTATAGATTTTCCGTCATTTATTAGAATAGTTTAGAAATATATTTATTCGACACAGGCACAACACAACAGCAACAAACATGGAGTAAAAGACACAAAAGAAGTGCAAAGACAAATTGCGCTGAACGTGCCCATACCGAAAGGGTTACCAACTCAGCATTTGCTGGGAGTCAGAAACCCAGCGCATTGAAGAGTTCTGTGGTATATCTCCGAAGTTCTTCATCAGATCTTTACCAAATTTAAATGGGACCATTTCGGAATAAACTTCTATCAAACAAAAAAATATTTTGTAAATCCGTGTATATTTATGATGGAGTTATGCCCGAACATACATAAAAAATAAACATCCGAATTGAGATCCTTCTCCTTTTTGGGAAGTCTGTTAAAAATAACAATCTTCAGTATTAATAACAAGTTAAATATTAAAAAAAACTATTAGAAAAACAAACAACATTTTGCTTATTTTAGAATTGAACAGATTTTGAACATTACAAGCAAACTTTATACCCAAACTACGAGGAGGCCAGAATGATCATGTAGAACTCTTAATATTTGCGGGGCTGGAATCATTACCGGTAAAGACTAACTTAAGTACCAGGAGATTATAATCATGGAAGTATTATAAAATAGTAACAACGTCAAAGAAAGAAAATATTTTCTTTTACTTTTCGCAGCGACCTTGTAGTATTTTTTTTTATTAAATAGGTGTTTCTGCAGGTACACAAGAGGTACCAAATTTACTTATACATTGCACTTAGCTACATATACTAGTTAGCAGTACACCCGCGGTTCTGACATCATGATGGCGGGTGTACCTAATTTTTAAAATATTATTGTACGGGTGTAGGTACACAGATTTTCAGGAGAGGTACGTAAAGGTACACAGAAGGTAGCAAATAACTACAATAAATTTAGGCAAATCTGTAAAGTACACCCGCGATTCTGATGTACACTGTTATTTTGCCTTAGTTGCGGACATGCTCGTTTTATGTGTTTTTTGGAAAGCTAACAATCAAACATACACCAATTAGAACTCCGCCGGCCCTAAGTAGGTACTATAGTTTATGAGAAAATAAGAAAAATACTTAAAAACCACAGAAACGCATTATCTTATTTTTGGATTTCATTTTTACACTAAATGTTGTAAGGTATGATAGGAATTCATCCTATGAATCTTTATCACCCAGGTGGGAATAATTACTTTTCTATGATTCTGTAATTATTTTTCTCTGGCGATTCTCTTCATGGACGCGTTTTTTTTTAAGTCTTGTGTATTTTTACTATGTAGGTAGTTACCTAATAACTATCGTCACAAAAAAAAACCAAATGCAACAAACCTAGGAATTCGGAAATATAGAATTTTAAAATTTCTGGGTGACAACCCAATTCTGCCCCCGATAGTAAAAAGCACTTTACCTAACTAACATTTTTTCCAAAATTGAGTTACATATATTGCCGGAATGAGGAAACAAGATGCATCTGCTGCATTTTTTTGGGTTCCGTACCCAAAGGGTAAAAACGGGACCTTATTACTAAGACTCCGCGATCCGTCTGTCTGTCTGTCCGTCCGTCTGTCACCGGGCTGTATCTCATGAACCATGATAGCTAGACAGTTCAAATTTTCATAGAGGATGTATTTCTGTTGCCGCTTTAACAACAAATACTAAAAACAGAATAAAACAAATATTTAAGTGGGGCTCCTACACAAAAGACGTGATTTATTTAACGTTTTTTGCAATAATGGTACGGAACCCTTCGTGCGCGAGTCCGACTCGCACTATTTTTAATTTTTATTTGTTGTTAACTAATAAATACTTTTCATCAATTATCGTCATATTTCAACCAATTTACACAAATCCTGAACAAATTATACACCTAAACCTTCATCATGAATCACTGTATATTGCAGTTTTTGAGTTTATCTCGAATAAACAGACAGACGCGATGGGGGACTTTGTTTTATAATAATATAATATACTAGCTGACCCGGCAAACGTTGTTTAGCCATGTAAATTATTTCAAAGATTGTCAGTAATTTTGCACGCACTGAGTGTTATAGTATTTTTAATTGTCGTTTAATAATGGAATGGTTTATACATGTAACACAATGGTTGTTGTTGGCGGGACCTCGTGACACGTTTTGAATACTATTGATTTAAATGAGATCACTTAATAAACTGTATGTGAGAACTATCTTGAGCAAAATGGCGCTACCAAAATACCTACCTACCCTACCTACGCTACCCTCTTTTCCAGTGGGCATTGCCCAGCACTGGGCAAGTGCCCAGGGCCCCGCGATCGATAGGGGCCCCCCTCAGATCAAATAAAAGTCCCTAGTTCCTGTCAGATCACCAAACGATAACCAATATTTGTTACTAAAAAACTTATACAATTCGAAGAAATCGAACCTAAATTACTGACTACAATACCAACTTACTAGCTTTTACATGCGCGAAGCTATTCTACTCTCCGACTTCAGCATTCTTAGATAAATTTAAATATATAATGGTATACTAAACACATACACATTTTAAAGAAAAATCATCAGTAGTACACTCATCAGTGTGACTCGCTCCATTTAAACTAAGCGAACGAAGCGAAGCATGAAGCTCCAAGTTTGAATTAACCAATTAATTTAATTGAGAAATTACATAGAAAATTAAAACAAAATATGTTTGACTTTATATTTAAGGAGATGGTGGAGTGGAATCCCATAAAAGTGGCCCTGGTTTGAATATCGATGTCCAAGAATAATTGATGACACATTAGTTAGGCATATAAATGCTAATAATCGGTACATATTATATTTATTTACAATGAGTTTTAATAAAACAATGGAATTTGTGATCTGATAGATTTATTTTTTTGAGAACTTCGGTTCACATTGAGGTTTTTTTTAAATTAAGACTTTTTTATTATTACTTCCATATATTTTTTACATAAAAGCAATAATTTGTCAATATCCATTCGCAATATAGATAGAGAAGGCATTCGCAACATGAAGATTCTTTTCGTACTTAACAAATAAGTGTGGTATGATGGAAAATACGTATTTTACGAAGTATTTTGGAGTAAAACTACTCTAACATATTAAAACCGCAAATACTACAATCATATCTGTGTAAACGCTGCATTTTCCTTTATGATAAGTGATACCCTCAGCGTTCACTTAAATCAGCGATTAAGTTCGTATAAGAATATCAGTAAACGTATTAATTTATTTTTTCGCTTGAAAACTCTGAATAGTTGAGACAATGTTGCAAAGAATTTGCTGAATTTTATTATGAAGATGTTAATGAGAAAGAGTTAAATAGAATGTTTGCCATTAACAAAATACTTGAAAATTGTTGACATAGAAAATAAGGATTTTTTATTAAAAATATATCAACTTTAACAACAAAAGAAAACAAAATTGAAGACACTTTTCCAAATGTAGAAATCGCATTGAGAATCTTTTTAAAATAGGCATGATGCACTCAGTGACTGATGACTGAAGTGAGGAACGCTCCTTCTCCAAATTAAAAAGAATTAAAAATGAATTGAGAAGTACAATATTTCAAGAGAGATTAACCGGTTTGTCGCTGATGTCCATAAAATCTGATGTGCTAAAAAGCATAGATTTTGAAGAAGCGATTAACGATTTTGCCCATCTGAAATCAAGAAGGGTTCCTCTTCAAATAACATAGATTTTTAAACAGTAACCTGTAAATGCTAAAAGAGTTACTTTTGTGGACTATATTATATTTGTCTATTCGTTTCATGTGATTGTTAATAAAAATAAATATTTAACCTTGTTTATCTACTTTCTGTGTCTATTCTAACAAAATAGTGTTCTGTCAAAGTCATAAGGGGCCCCATTATCCTAATATGCCCAGGGCCTCCAATAGGTTAACGACGGCCCTGCCTACCCTACCGTAAATACCTGTCGATTTTTCTGAAATTCATCCTATTCTATTAAATAAAACACAAAATGTTTCTACCTATGTCCGCTATAGACATTGAAACCATCCAACCGATATGCCCCAAACCGGTTTCATTAGAAAGGCAATGAGAAGATGGTTTAAGACCAAAAAAAAATATTGTTAGGTAAGTAACCTACTAATTTATTTTTTTCCTACCCAGGTTAGGGTAGCCTACCTAGGTAGGTATGTAGATACCTACCTACCTAGGTAGGCTACCCTACGGTAGGGTAGCCTACCTACCTAGGTAGGCTACCCTACGGTAGGGTAGAGAAGGGCAGGTAGGTAGGGTAGGTGGGTAGATAGTTAGGTTAGGGTTGGTATGTAGGGTAGGGTAGGGAGGGATCCTACCCTATCCTACTTACCTACCAATACTTTTTTTGGTCTTAAAGTTCCCCAAATCGACGGCACGAACTATTTTGTGCGCGGGGTTAAAATGCATGCTATCTCATCCGACAACAGGTGCGGAAGAGATAGATGCTGAGATGAGCAGTAAGAAGTTAGTTCGCGTACGAATTAGCACTTTTGCAAGTTTATAGCGAAATTGATGATGATTTAGGACGAAAACGAGCGCGCGAAATTTTATAAACAGACCTTTGGGAGTCTAGATATTATGAAAAAACCGGCCAAGTGCGAGTCGGACTCGCACACGAAGGGTTCCGTACCATTATCGCAAAACACTGCATATAAATCACGTTTGTTGTATGGGAGTCCTCCTTAATTTATTTTATTTTAATTTATTAATTATTATTTTTTGAAGTAAATATACAACTAAACATTCTGTGAATATTTCAAGCGTCTACCTGTTGCCGTTATTAATATCGAGCAAAAAACGGCAAAGATATCGTTTGTTGTATGGGAGCCCCCCTTTAATATTTATTTTATACTGTTTTTAGTATTTGTTGTTATAGCGGCAACAGAAATACATCATCTGTGAAAATTTCAACTGTCTAGCTATCACGGTTCACGAGATACAGCCTGGAGACAGACGGACAGACAGACAGACAGACAGACGGATCGCGAAGTCTTAGTAATAGGGTCCCGTTTTTACCCTTTGGGTACGGAACCCTAAAAACTACCATATTGCAAAAATAAAATTATTTGCACTGTTGAACTAGTAATCTATCCCTGTATGGTGGCTGTTTTGCAATTTTCCTTCTTCTTGTGGTATTTATTTTCGCCCAAAGATGCGTTAAAATTAGTGTTGAAATATGGAACTTTCGACGCTTATAACTTTCAAATAGATTTTCTTTTTACCATACAGGACTAGATAATAATGAGACAAATTGATATAGTTTTTTATTTTGAACGTACATCGTCAAACAGTGCAGTAATCGCCAGACTACGTTTGTATGGAAGAATGATCGACTAGCTAGTGAAGTTAAGTAGAAGACTGATGGTTTAAGGTTATACACCTTAAACCATCAGTCTTCTCATTGCCTTTCTAATGAAACCGGTTTGAGGAATATCGGTTGGTGGTTTCAAAGTCTATAGCGGACATTGGTAGAAACATTTTTGTGTTTTATTAATTAGAATTATAGGATGAATTTCAGAAAAATCGACAACGCCATCTACTGGCAATACCGGAAACAGCATACAACGCCATGTTAATTTTTGTGTGTGATTTGTTTCTATCATGTATCAGAGATGGCGATCATGGCGCTGTGTTCGCAAAATGTATAAGGTTTTTTTTAATCGTTACTTTTTTCGTTGTATTATTACTTATTATCCTATTCCGGACGAAGATAAATCCAAAAATACAAAAATCATAAAAATTGGTCCAGCCGTTCTTGAGTTATAAGTTGTGTAACTAACACGACTTTTTTATATATATAGATATGTAGTGTGATAGTGATAATATATATATAGTTTATGACTTATGATAAGATGAAAAAGGTTTGTAAAAACCTCCAAAGTTTACAAAAAGAAAAATATGACATATATTGAAAATGGATGATTACCTATTGTATATGTAAATTCTCTCATCTAGCACATAAGCACATTTCTTTAGAAATCAACAAAAATCCTTTACAAAGAAAAATTGATCTTAGACGACATAGCAGTCCCAGACAATAATTTTACTTTGAAAATGGCTGAAGATTATCTCCTGCTAATATGATTCCAAGACTTCAATATTTATTTATTTGTTTTCCAGAGTCAGTTTGAAGATCTACAAATTGAATGCAAGAAAGTTAGAGAAGACTATAACAAGGCAATCAAGGAATTAGAAAAAATTAAGTCATCAAGATAAATATTCAAGTGTTTGATTTGGTTGCTATTCATACCAAGTAAATTGTTAAAACAACTTTTATATTGTTACTATGTAAAGGTACATATTGTTATTTACTATAGAAGAATGTAAATCTTAATGTTATGTTATGAGTTATAGGTCGATTCAAACTTTATGACGTCTGTGAAGTTCGCTTTTTGCTGCTTAGTACCTCATCCTTCACCAGTCTTGTCATAAGAATTTGCTACTACGCAGCTACTCGCGGCGTGTTCCGAGCCGCGTTTAGGTTTGATTCGGCCTGTAATCAATCTCTAAAAGCCAAGGCGCCAAGCTAAAAAGTAAATTTTTGGTTCTAAATGATTTTATTATTCAATTGAATGATGACAAATTGATGATTGCATTCGGATCCACTTCAGCATTTAAAAAAAGTATTCTTGCATTTTTATTGCAGCATGATCCGAAGGATATAGTGGATTGAAATTATAAAGTGGGTTAACTATATAGGTCAAGTAGTTAGTACGTTAGGTAGACATACTTTTATTTTTATATTTAAACTAGAAAAGTAAAGGGGACGGAGGGACTCGATGTAAAATATGGTACTTAACCAATTGTACTATAAAAAGTACCACTATTTTTTAAAGAAAAAGGGTTTTTTTAAATAGTTATGCTTTAAAAAATAATTCGCTAGTTTTATATACATTTCCAAAACGACTTGGAAATTTCAAAATAATTTTACACAGATAAACTGATGGCTAGAATTTATTCATAACTGCTATAGCATAATGTAAAACAAAGAATATTTTGCAAACAATACTGAAGGAGTTTCAGGGCAATCTATATGTATTAGTCTATGCTTCAGGGGCCTATAAAAACACGACAATGACAGGCGACAGGTGTCAATTCGTTTTTTTTAGATTATCACTGACTATAGCGAAATCTTAGCTGACTTAAATATGCGCGTCTGAAAGTGAGTTATATAAGAAAGAAATGCCAAAAATTCGCGGAAATAAATATCGCAGTGCGTGCTAAGTCTTACTCCACTCAGATATCGATCAGACACAAATGCGAAAAAGAAACGACCTGAATTTTATCACGCTAATGGCATGCATTTTTACCCGACTGCCGAAGGAGGGTAATGTGTTTATCAGTCTATGTATGTATGTATGTTTGTTCCTATGTGGCGTTCTAGAGACCAAACGCGTTGGCCGATTTTGATGATTCTTACGTCAATCGATTCGTCTTAATCCTGTGAGTGTCACTGGCTACATTAAAATTGGAAAAAAACAAAAATGGCGGCTTTTGGGCGCCATTTTGTGGGGGAAAAAAATATTTTTTTTTCCAAACCCATCGTGTGGGGTATCAAAATAAAGGATTTTAAGAGACGATTTCAAAAATATATAAACTTATATGTTTAAATGTACCTAATTCTAAAAAAAAAAATTACTAAAAGTTGTAAATAAAAAAAGTTAATTAAAAAAATCAAAAAACCCGACTGCTGAAAAAGCAAACTAAAAAGACGTAAACAAGAAGAAAATCATGCTGTGCAGTCGGAGGATACATCTGGTTTTGGTCCGCCAGCTCGCGAATATGTATCCTCCGACTGCACAGCATGATTTTCTTCTTGTTTACGTCTTTTTAGTTTGCTTTTTCAGCAGTCGGGTTTTTTGATTTTTTTAATTAACTTTTTTTTTTAATATAAACGTAACGTCTCGATGGGTTATCTTAGTAACTCCAAGTTAGTAGCTAATCCCGTGTTATTTTTGGCATTTATGTATGACTTATTTTAAGATTAAAAGAGGGAAATTATAAGTCTAGCCACAAAATTATTTATTGGACACGTGATTAAACTTCTAATTTTATAACTAAGCAACGGGAAAATGACATAGCCTCTAATAAACTAATTCGTCTTTTTTGCAACGCCAACTAAATATTCTACAGAAAGCGTCAAGTAAAGATCATCAATTATTGTGACTTGTCCTTCTTATTATACATTGCCACGTAATTTACTAACTCGGCCACGGATTTTATATCTTGTCACCATTTTACGTTTTACAGCTTCAACGCAATATCCTCAAAAAAATATAATTCAAGCTTCTATCGAAGAAAGAAAGAAAGCATAATTTATTATAACTTAGCATGTAAAACAATACATCATATTCTTTTATCGTGAAAATAGCCACTGCATGATTTGGCGCGAGTACGCGAGACGACAGCGACCGGCCATTTGCACCAATCAGAGAGCGCCATTCGATTCATGTGACGACGAGTTGAGTTGATCACATGTAATTGTTTATTGTCGTTCGTGCGTTCGTATTGCAATTGTTTTCGCTGTAATTAAATTAAAGTTTTCGATGAGTAATAATTAGTTATGACGTTTAAAAGTGAAAATGAAGTACCACTGTACTGTTCTGACGAGGAATTTTAAATAATATATTATATTTAAAATAATAAATGACGGTCAATGAATAAGTCCAAGAGCGAGCGTAGCGAGCTCGGGAGCTTAGGGCACCCCGACACGGACAGGTTAGGTTCGAAGGAGATGACGGGAGCTGAAGTGAGCGAGCAAAGCGAGCGAACTCAGCTCCCGTCATCTCCTTCGTGTTAGGTTACTTTAAACCCTGCATACAGAAATAGGAGCCCCGCGCAGCGGGGCTCCGTCGACTCTGTCGCATAAATACTAATCCAACTTGCACCTATTCTATATTAAAACCAAAAAATATAGTCTTTTATTTTGTCTCTCCTCAATAGCTTCTGGTAATATTAGTGGCCAATATACTATTTGATGAAATGTTTTTGCAATTTTTTTACGATCAATTAATATGGGATGAGTTACATTTTAAACGTACTGAGTTAAAAAATTAGAAGCTAAATAAATATATTTTTTGATGTCATTTAATAGTATTTTAGAAATTTACTGTTAGAATGCATGTTAAAAATTTTGATGCTAAAAAATAACCATCATGCTGAGTTGTATTTAGAGTGGTTTACATAGAAGATAACTAGTGGCTAACATAGTATTATTTAGATGCTCGTTAATTGTGGCTGACTTAGTAATTTAGAAGGCAACATACATTTTTGGGGGCGAATAATGATATTAAAAAGAAGCCTGTTTAATTAGCACCCATTAAAAGATAGCTTGATCTCTACGACAGCTGGCTGTCAGTATCAATACAATAACAACAGCGCAACAACAGGCTAACAGTAACGTATACCTACGTTGGTTTGACATAATTATGTCGCAGAGATCAAGCTATCTGTCCGTATATATAAGTTTCTCTGTGTTATCTTTTATGAAGTATAACTTAAAAGTTAAGTTTTTCGCGCAAAGGTGGCCTTTTTTTTTGTTGGAATTCATCCAATGACTTGGTTGAATAGGAAGGGCGTGTCAGTCTTTTACTAACTAAAACCCACCCGTGTCCCTTCAGTTGCTTGAGCCAGGGCCGCGGTAAATGTTTATAAATTTATCCGCGACTCAGGCATCGGCCCTAGCGGACCCCTTCAGTTTTGCTGACATCTCTTTGAGGCGCGCGTGGAACACTACCCGCTGTCGACTCGGGCCTGGTCCTTATCGGACGGCGAGCTACCCATATACTCGCCGTCCGCAAGCCCGCGCCTACGGTGGCCGGGAATTGGCTTGCGACTCCCGACGCCCAGGGCGTCGCCTGCGGTGGCTAGGGGCGTGAGGGCGTCTCCGTTGCGTCTCCCTCACGCGTTCCGCCTCCTCCTTCGCGAGCATTACTGCTTCGCAGAAGGAAATGACAGCTTCCCATGCTCTTTCGCTCCGTACCATGGCCTGAACCAGGGTCGGACGCGAGAGGTCGCCACCGCTGATCGCTTCCACGAGGACCCGGCGGTGCTCAACCCAAGCGGGGCAGACCTTCACCGTATGCTCCACCGTGTCTTCCGGGCGATCCACACAATGGTGACAACCGGGCGTTTCCTCCCGCCTTATCCTGAACAGGAACCTCCCGAAACAGCCATGTCCGGTGAGGACCTGTGTCAGGCGGAAGGTGAGGACGCCGTGGCGCCTCTCAAGCCACTCCTCAAAGAGGAGCCTTTTCGCCGCAATTGTGGCGTACCCAGCGCAAGGGTGGCCTAATGGGGGTATTACACATTCATATATTTAGGATCATAGATCTATGACTCATTATGATAGAGTAATATAGACACATGAACCATATCGTCTTTGATAAAAGATTTTTGATATTTGTTGTTATATAGGATCATAGAAACAGGAGCAGGACAAATAGGCAAGAGATACAAGACAGTTCTGTCCTTTTTCACTATCGCACTAGTTTAAACACGTTATGGTATAAGGCCCCTGGTCCTGCCATATTGAATCATGCTAAATTCCCCGACCGTCAAGATCACCGAAGCGGCGAAAGACAATGGTAATATTTTTTGTGTCTGCTAATTAGCGGTTGACAGGCTAAGGACTGATTTCTGAATTAAGTATTTGGAGTTAAGAACGTGTCAAACCCTACATAATGCAAAAGTTTGACAAGTTTTTAGGCTAAAGTAGAGTTTGACAAATACACAACATCAAACAAATACCTGATTCCGAAATCGGGCGCTAGAAACTTAAATTAACGCCTGAGCCAGGTATGATAGGATTGCTTCGAAAGAAGAGAGATTATTTAAATGTTTAACCAATAGAATAATGTGTAATGTTCGATTTGTGGTTGAGGTATAAATGATAAAGACGAGTGATATCAAGACGAGCACACGTTTGGCGACTCACCAGCGCTCGCATGTATATTTATATTAGTAGGTACGCTACAAGTACCTTTTACAAAATTTAAAACGAAAATATATTTATTTTAGCACCACTTCGAATTGTTTTATTTAGCTGGAAAGAAGAAGTGGTACGCTACACAACAGACTTCACACTAAACAGATTGTTTTGTTGGACAAACACCCCAGTAAAGGTCTATCCACACATATCAGGGCCGTGCCAGGGACGTGGACGGACCGTGCCCCGTGCACGGGCCCATGCACTGACGTGTGTGAACGAGTTCATATAAAATGTACCCAACGATATTTTTTTGAGCCCCTTACGGGGCACGGTCTGTCCACGTCCCGTGCATGTCCTGGGCACAGCCCTGATATGTGTGGATAGACCCTAATACATTTATTTGTTAAGGGCCTTCCACCGCTTTAATGCATAAAACGGTTACTTTCTAAAGCATACTACTAAGGAACGGCTAGATTTTTGGTTTTTCCTAGGGGATTGAAACAAAATATTATTGATTTATGTACATTATTTGTGAACCATGGTTTTTTCGTGTAACTAATGGTTTCGCTCACGTAATTTTTTCACTACCTACTCTTGGATACTCTTCCAAAACGACTTGGATGTTTAAAAATATTTTACGCAGAAAATTTATGGCTAGAATTTCTTAATAACTGAAATAGCATAAAATGTAAATCAAAGAATATTTTGGAAACAAAACTAAAAAGGAGGTTAAATATTAATATTCTGTCGCCGAGCGGGCGCATAGCCAGTAGGCTACGTTAAAATTGGGGAATATAAACGTCTTAAGTTGGAAGAGAAAGATATAGGTAACACTATCGAGATTTTCTTGTTTTAGCTGGTTCGCATCGGACAACGATAATCCTCACGAAGTTTTAACAAAATCGGAGACTAGTGACGTAGGTGACGGGTGACGCGCTGATTGGTGTTTCTGATGCTTCTTTTCAACAGACCCTACATTAATTTATTTAATTGAATAAGGTAGGTATATACGTCGGTACTTTTCCCCGGCCACGGTAACACTTATTCGAGTCTCTTTTGCCTGGCTTGTCTGGTGGCTCAAGCAGTCGAGTGGGCGCATTCATCGTCGTGCATCAGCTCGGATCTTGCACCCGTATTCTGTCTAAACCCAAGTAACACAAAAGTGCTGTATATTAGCTGAATCACTGTCCACATTAAAATCCTAAGCTGAACAAGCCTTTTGAATAAGAGCATTAAAGGCGCTGTTTCAGCTGATATAACTCTGGTTTGGGCACAACTTAAACAGCTGTTAGCTGAATAACTGTAACTATTTGCATTATATCAGTTATATTTGAGCATTATTAAAGATAGCAGTCATCCCAAGAGCTGAATATTGACTGATTATTAGAGTATTTGTTACCTTTTATATAGCACAATGGCCGATTAATAGGGTTATGGTTACCTATTTTTCAGCACAAGGTACACACCAGAATATTTATTTATATTTATTTTCATCTGGTTTTGGTCCGCCAGCTCGCGAATATGTATCCTCCGACTGCACAGCATGATTTTCTTCTTGTTTACGTCTTTT
Organism: Anorthoa munda; assembly: GCA_945859665.1. Classification (NCBI taxonomy): domain Eukaryota; kingdom Metazoa; phylum Arthropoda; class Insecta; order Lepidoptera; family Noctuidae; genus Anorthoa; species Anorthoa munda. The sequence goes on along the minus strand of OX243893.1, from coordinate 51,216,949 downwards.
TAGTTTGCTTTTTAAGCAGTCGGGTTTTTTGATATTTTTAATTAACTTTTTTTTTCCTCCTTTGCATGAAATTCGAAGGGGAAAGAGAGTTTATTGTCAAATAGTATATGAATATAGGTGAAATTTTTCACGCGCTCTCAAAATATCACTGTTTACTTGAAAGTTATAGTATAAAATAAGTTGATGATATATTATAAAAAATTAATAATTTTATTTTGCATTTGTAATTTGACAATAAGCTGTTTGCGTATAAAATCATTAGATTTTCTATTGAAATCCAGTTGTTATTTTCGTTATTTAACAAAGAAAAAATGTTAATATATTATTTTACATAGGTTAGAACCTAAAAAATGGCAGACAAGCAATGTGCACTGTATTAAACACAATTAAGCGGTATGTGCTGTTTAAGTATCCACTATTGGTACATAAATCAGCAACGAGCTGATACGAGTAGTTCTTGTGTGAATCAAGTCAGCCACAGATTCCTGTAAAGCTTGATATTGGGTAACATGTACGCAAATATTGTTGGTAATCATCAGTGAACCACTAAAGTCTCAGCAGGAATTCTAGGGATCCATGGATTTATTTTACAAAATTATACGTCTGTTGTGTCAATTCTTTTATGTTATTTGGTTACCTACATCATCCCAAGAAACACTCTTCCGATTTTCGTAATATTTTTTGCAAACTGGGGTGCTGAAAAGGTAAGTCTACAAGATCTTATTTAACTGCATTAGTAGATTAATTGCCGACGCTAGTACACGTATTCAGGTCTAACCGAAATCATAGGTAACGTGTGAGCTAATTTATAGCAGTTTGCTGTAATTTAGTATCATATAAGTTCACCCATAGTGATCTTGTGGGCTATATAAGTGCTATTATAAGATTGCGTGTAACAAGCTGATTAACACTACTAAAATTCAACTATGTGCAGCAAGACGCATTATATCATTGTTAATTGAAGTCACAGACCAACTGATTGCATTATAGTAGCTCACATGTTCTTTCTTACAATGCAAGCGGTCTAAGGGTACACTTGTGGCCTTCAATTCAAAATATTTCTGAGTTAAAGTCCATAAAAATGTATAATTGCAGCTTACAGTACTAATACTGAACTGCATACCTATATTAACGCTTGCAGCATTACAGTGTTGTCTCCGTGACGCATAAAAGCATTATTATACAGACGAAAGCGTAATTTTCAGCTATTGCAGTTCGAGTGTACTGTAATAAGTTTTCATAAATGCTAAAGTTACCGATGTTACCCTTTGTGACATCCTATAATGCTGTTTTATCTACTCTCATATCGTAATATTCGAATTATAAACTTCAAAACGAGTTTATATTGACATACTTTATAAACACAATACCGAAATTTAAAAATAGAATCTTATTATAACACTTTTTCTCTAACAAAATAATGCTATAATACAATTTTTTTTCTATTACGATACAGGACAAATCCAAGAAGTTAATCACAAGGAGTTTTCATCAATTATTTTTTGTAATGCCATTTTTATAGTGCCTATTTAAAAAGATTTGATTTCAATTTTTACTTATCTATGACAATGCCCGCTTCAGGCTTAGCACGCACTGCGATTTTTATTCGCGCGAATTTTGTCTCTTTCTACATTTTCATAGAGCTCAAAATATTCGCGCGAATTAAATTCGCGCCGCGGTGCGGTGGATTCTGTGGCAAAACACGGATTTCTTGCGGTATTATTTCTGCACGATTTTTTACCGCAATGCGAGCAACTTCATAAAATTCCATAGGTCGCAGAATAGGCGAAAAAAATTCGCACGAATAAAAATCGCAGTGCGTGATAAACCTTAGCGCATGCGCAATGCGGTGATGTGCTGGGTTTTGGCGCCATTAATATTTTGCAGGTTTAGTTGTATTGAATTTCATGAGATTTTTGAATTCTTGCTTAAAAATGTCTGATATCAGTGAATGTGACGAAAATTTGACTACGCCCGATATTTTAGATGCGGCGAAGGATATTACTTATAATTTATTACCAGCAAAGTCGAGAAAAGTATATGATAAATGCTATCACGACTTTATGACATGGAAAATGCAAAAAAGGTATTTAGTAGGTTTAATCCCAATGTATGAGAGTAGATAAAGTAGTGTATGAAACAGCACATAACTAGGTATTAAAACATTCGTGTGAATACTATTAAAAACCTCGCCTACGGCTCGGTTTTTAAACACACACTCATGTTTTAATACCCCTTATTATGCAACAGTTTCATAAACTACTATTGTGCTACTTGGGAATGGCACCAAGTGTGGTCTAACGAGCTGCTCGACGTATCGTTCAACTGTTACTGTACCGAGAGGCCCTAGACACAGATAATATAATACTAGCATACAGATGCCTCATCCCATACAATGTAACCGTGCCGACGTAACTAGCGTTTTCCATCTGAATATACCGATTATTTTTTGTAAATTGATTGCGTTCGGTTCCGTTCCACGGCGATAGATAGATTACCATTAATATCACGTGCAAAATTGTTCTTTTTTAGGATTCCGTACCCAAAGGTTAAAAACCGGACCCTATTACTGAGACTTCGCTGTCCGTCTGTCTGTCTGTCTGTCATCAGACAATATTATATATTGTATGTATTCCTGTTGCCGCTATAACAACAAATACTAAAAACAGTATAAAATTAATATTTAAGGGGGGCTCCCATACAACAAACGTGATATTTTTGCCGTTTTTTGCTCGATATTAATAACGGCAACAGGTAGACGCTTGAAATATTCACAGAATATTTAGTTGTATATTCTCTTCAAAAAATAATTATTATTAAATAAAAATAAAATAAATTAAGGGGGGCTCCCATACAACAAACGTGATTTTTTTGCAGTGTTTTGCGATAATGGTACGGAACCCTTCGTGTGCGAGTCCGACTCGCACTTGGCCGGTTTTTCTTTATGAGAAACGTTGCTCCACACTATAAATTTCTACCTGTATCTTGGGAGGGTTTGCAAACATTTAAACTCACATACACAAGACACACAGATGCTGATTAACTCTGTAGGCCATACAAATATTTGTTCCGTGCGGGAATCGAACCCGCGGCACGCAGCGCAGCAGCCGAACGCTCAACCACTACTCCAACCGAGTCAATACATTACTGGGGGTCTTATTAGACACACATAATTGCAAGTGTAGTGTAGTTGTTGAAAATGGGCGGGAATTTTCGCTTCTTGTTGTGAAGCGTTGAGTGAGAAAGCGCGGTTAAGCTCGTTGACTACGGTAATTAGCAGTGTTCGGATAATCTGTTTACTAATCAGGCGCTTATTTACTTAAACTACACTTCATAAAAAAATAATCTGTGCCTATAAGGTAGGTAAGTAAATACCTACACAGTTTCATACAACCCATTGTAACAATTATATTTTCATTAATTAATGCTTTGGTTACGGGAATCCACTGGATTTGAGATGCACGGGATCGGCTAATGTGACGACGCTTGGGGGAGCTTCTACTTGTATTGAATACAACAAATTAGTCTAACCAATCACTAATCTGTTGGACAAATCAACTTCCACTACTTGAGTACATTGTCTCTCATCATCGTCATCATTTCAGCCAAAAGACGTCTAATGCTGAACATGTGCCACCACCAGGAGGCATCGCCACATTGGCCGATACTTATACTGGATTTATTAATCATTATTACTCACTACACTTATCGGGACTACTTTCTGATTGATCGATAAACATTTATTTCCTTTTTTTTTGCATTTTCCTTTTTCGGAAAGACATGACTTAAATTCTTTCTTGGGAACAAATGTCCAGTTTAGGTAAATAAGCACCCGATTACCCAGTCATTGGTGAGAGACACAATAGAAAATCCTATTATGTCGCGGCATAAACGTGTTTTTTTTTGTATTCAATTCAACCTCGTACCAAATTTGTGCAATTAACAAAAAAAATTGTAATAATTATTGAAAGTGCGCAATTCCGATATTAATATCGGAATTCTGATATTGAGATCTAATATCGGAAATCTATATCGGAATTGAAAAACTTACGATATTACATACCACAGCATACCCTAATATGAACAGTGGAGAATTTCAATAAATTTTTTTGTCATTAAAAAAAGTACAGCGGTATTCATTGTTGATTAAAGGCTACTTTAATTTTATTATAGGTACCTATTATAATTTGAATTTGTTACAAGGATCACAGAAAAATAATACAGTGCAATAATAAGAAAAGTATAATAATTCAGAAAAATAATAAAAGAACAGTGGAGGATTTTTATGGCGCTAACATTAAACAAATCCGGCCAAGTGCGTGTCGGGCCACGCGCAGTAATAGAGTTCCGAAGTTGCATACTGTAATGCGGACTAAAAAAAGGGTTTTGTTGTTGTTACATGAACATTAGAACGGTTTCAGCGGCTCACAAAGTCTAAAAACGGGCCCACATAGGATGATGTTTTTTTTTAATCTATATTTTCGCGTTTGACCACTATCCACAGTGTTTTATAGACCCAAAAAAAGTGACATCGGCTTTTTATTGGTTATTTCTACCTAATAGTTCATTACAAATGCACGAGTAGAACTCCCATGTGCCAATTTTGAATACCTGATTTTTTTTTTAATCGCAAAGTTTTCGTGACCTTTAAGGTCAAAAGAACAAAAAAAATCGTATAAAATATACTGTACATAATTGAGCTTTGTTTGTATTGCAGTTTGATGAAGCAAGTCAAAGAGAAAATTATGCCGTGTTTAAGTAATCAAAAACGACAATAGAACTCGCAAAAAAAAATGTTTTATCAAAATCAGTATTTATTTTTTTTTCTGGCTCGAAGTAGAACCTCTGTCTGGTACAAACAGATTCCTTATACCAAGGTTTATCATCCATATAAATATTACTTTCAACTTGTGCCTAGGTTTTGAGAAAATGATTTTCAAAAATAGTGTTAGGGTTGTCACGATTTTGACCTTTTGTGAGGATTAGTTTTTATTACATAAAATCAGCGGGTCTTTTATCTTCTATAATGATTTATAATTCTAACAATTAATTTTAAAACACTTTTCACGTGAAATTGTACACAAAATATATAAACATACAAATGTAATAGTATATAGAACTAAGAAGTACCAAAGTAACCCATAATTGGGTTCTTGGTTTCTTAGTTTGATTACTGTCTGATAAACACCTGCCTATACTATTATAGGGTAGAGATGACAATAAATTAAACTCCGTATAAGTCATGATATTTCCAGTCTACACATAAAAATGCAAACGAATATATCCAGTAGTTTAGCCACAGGATATTTTTTTTAATTCTTAGCATTTTTTACATGATGTATCTGTTAATAGGTGAGCACCGACAGATTAACGACTCCCACGTCCACACGTTGCCAGCTCGCTTCCTGATACAATTTAGTGCAAATTATATCTTATGCCTGAGCCATAATAGTCAAAGCGTGCCATCTTAACTAGATAAAGAAAGAATGCATGCGAAATTTATTACTTCCTATTACGCACTCATGTCATTGTGTCATGAAATTAGGTAAGTGCGAAAGAGATAGCTAAGTTCGATTTTTTTTATTTTGCTTTCTTGTCAAAATCACGGTCACGGGTCAATTCAGTGCGCTACTGACCGAGGTCCTGTGACATTGTAGGCTTGTTGAAGACATGTTACCGACGCCGTACCTATAATGACGTTCTCTGCAACAGTCTGTCTACTACTTACCAAATAAATACACAGGAGTCCCCGCGATTACCTTCTACTTAACCTATCTGAGTTATCATGGGTGTTATTGTTTACGATTCAATAGACTATATCTGCAACATGCACTTTGATCGATAAGTCATAAAAACTTTTAAACTAAATTATAATTAATTTTAGTTGATTATAAAAAGCCAATAATAATTGACCCTTGTGACACCCCTAAATTTGGAATTTTGACCTCGGTACATAAAAATCATTTTCTCGAAACCTAGGCCCTAGTTGAAAGTCATATTTTTATGGGTGATAGACCTTAGTAAAAGCAATCTATTTGTACCAGACTGAGGTTCTACTTTGAGCTAGAAAACGAATAAAAAAATAATTAGTGATTTTGCTAAAACATTTTTTTTCGTGGGTTCAATAATCGTTTCTGATTATATAAATACGGAATAATTTTCTCCTTGAATTGCTTCATAAACCTGCAATATGAATAAAGCTCAAATATGTACAATTTTTTTTACAATTTTTTTTTGTCTTTTGTGCTTCAAGGTTCCGAAAACTTTACGATTTTTAAAAAAAATCAAGTATACAATATTGACACATAGGAGTTCTACTCGTGCATTTGTAATAAACTATTAAGTAGAAATAGCCAATAAAAAGCCGATGTCACTTTTTTTGGGTCTATAAAACACTGTGCTATCTCGCCTGATGGTAAGCGATGATCTATTCACTCTCAACTTAAACTAAATAAGGACTAACTGGTAACTGAAGAAGGAGTTATAAAATCCAACTTCGCAACTGAAGTTAATAAAATATTATCTATTTAAGTACCACTTTCCACTTTAAATTGTAAAGCCTGTTATGATTTAATTTTTGTATATCTTTACATGGTTCGTAAGCATTGTATTAACTCTACACAGCTATCAACTTTATTTAAGTAATTTTTCAATGGCATTTGTACAAAATTTTTACTGTTCCAAGTACATTTTATAAGTTGGTCGACTATTACTTGTAAACTTGTAAAGCCTTGTTATCCGTGATAATTTTCCTTTTAATTTCGTTTTATTTACTACTGCCGTAAATTTTTTCACATAGCCAAGAGCAACCATTTCGCTGACACACTAACATAAATTTGAAACTTAAAGCTTATTTTTACGCAAACGAATCTCTGAAACGAAAAATGGTTTTAACAAACCCATAATATTTTTTAATGGCCTATCCAACGATACCTCCACATGGGATAGATGAGAAAAAAAATACATCCCTTTACGTCTATGTCGTCTCGTCTTACTTTACGTCTATGGGAGGTACCCGAAAAAAAGATAATTTTCATGATTTTATGTTACCAATTTTAATAATAACTATAATTTGCTAACAAACTTGGTAACTTTTTGCTTTGCTAAATTTAAATAAAATAAAAAATAAATTAATGTTAAAGTTCGTTGGATAGGCCATTCAATATTTTTGAATGGCCTATCCAACGATACCCCCACCATGGGATAGATGAGAATAAAAATACATCCCTTTACGTCTATGTCGTCTCGTCTTACTTTACGTCTATGGGAGGTACCCGAAAAAAAAATTTTTTTCATGTTTTTATGTTACCAATTTTAATAATAGAGTCTGGCCAACGAAAGCGTGATCTGGGGTATTTTCAAAGTTGGGGTATGGCAACATTATTAATCTGTGTATTGTCTGTCATTGCGATTGTTAGTATGATTTGGTAATCTTGATCCATATTGGCTGATTGTTATATATTTACGAAATGATGATACCTTTTCTTATGTTTATGTTTCAATGTTCCTTATTTGGCCGAATAACTGCAGATGACTGAAAAATTGACGGCCCATGTAATAAATGTTGCAAATAAATATAAACAAAGAGATCACATAACAGAAGAAGTATTGGAACAATTTATATAAGTGTTGATGATGATTCAGATACAGATGAATACTTAGAGTTTGAATTTTTGAACTATGATTTTGAGTATGATGATTAAGTAATTAATAAATTAAATGTTAAGTGGGTTAATATTATGTACATACTAATAAATAAATCTACACACCATTTTTTAACTCACATCCATGACAGTCACGGCTCTGTCACACTTTACCAAACGGAGCCAATAAATCAAAAAATAAATTATAATAAATACAAATAATACAAGTATCAAAACTTTTAACTATAGGTATAGTTGGTGATACCACAGTAGGATTTTTTGAATTTGCCGCGTTTTTCAGATCACACTTTCGTTGGCCAGACTCTAACTATAATTTGCTAACAAACTTGCTAACTTTTTGCTTTGCTAACTTTAATATTAATTTATTTTTTATTTTATTTTTTTAGCTATAATTTAGCATGTATATACATGCCAAATTATAGCTTTCTAGTACTTAGATTCTCTGAGCTAAGCTGCGAACGGACATACGGACAGAGCGAAACTATAAGGGTTCCTTGTTGACTTCGGAACCCTTAAAAAGGAGGTACTATAGCGATATTCATTATTGATTAAAGCTGACCTACATAACCGAAGGATTCTATCTCTAGCATGGTGGTAATAAATTAACTTAATTTTTAGTACTAATTGTTTTTAGTACTAATGTCGCTCGCTTGTTTATGGCACAGATAACTATATACTAGGTTTATGGATCGCTTGTTTATGGATGGGTGAACACTTTTTTTTTGGTTCGTTTGTTTTTCAAAATAAAGTGGTCACCCACCCAAATACTGACCGTGGTAAGTGTTGCTAACCTTGGTGAGCACCCATCCAAAACAAACGAACCGAATAAAAGTGGTCACCCATCCAAAGTCTGACCTTGGTTAGTGTTGCTTAACCTAGCGGGGTCACCCATCTAAAAACAAGCGAATAAGTTGTCACCCATTCAAAGACTAACCTTGGTAAGTGTTGCTTAACTTGTGCTGGGTCTCCTATCCAAAACAAGCAAGCCAATAAAAAAAGCCAGCCATAAACAAGCGATCCAAAAAAAGTGGTCACCCATCCCAAGACTGACCTTGGTAAGTGTTGCTTACCCTGGCGGGGTCAGCCATCCAAAAACAAACGAAACAAAAAAAAGTGGTCACCCATCCAAAGACTAACCTTGGTAAGTATTGCTTAACCTGTATTGGGTTACATAACCAAAAACAAAAACCCAAAAAAAAATGGTTGCCCATCCAAAAACCGTCCTTGGTAAGATTTGCTTAACTTGGCAACTTCACTAACCCAGCCGCTCAACATAAATACTATTTATAGTTACTGATTACGATATAGTAGTGAATGAATACCAGCTAGGGTAGCCAACTGAAATAAATTGGTGCCGATTATTCAATGAAATAAGCGATTATGTAATTTTTTGATGATTCAGTTTTGAGAAACCCAAAACAAACGGTTGACAACTGACGGTTGGATAATTTTTATCTAAGATAATTTGTGACAAATTGTCTGCTGATTTGAGATGTGTCGTTGACTTCAGAAACCGGCCCTTAGTCTCTGTAAAGATAGATGAATTCGAAATGTAACAAGCGGCTGAGAACCTGGGCCTAAGTTACGCACAGTTTTTATGTATAAAAGTTATCTATATACGAAAGCACGTACTTTTTACGTGATGCGTGCACAAATAAACAGACAAAAATGCTGGCAATAGGTTCTGTTGGTTATCCTATAATTAACACACTGGCTATTTTTTTAGGAAATATATTTCGATGTACAAAAACGACTTTTCTACAGATTTATTATATGTATTGATGATTGATTGTCATGGTGGTGGGTAGCTCAGGTTTAGTTTGCAATATACTAGTCTGTTGCTGACCCACGTATTTCATTGACGTTCCATCATGCATCACTACAGGATATCAGAAAATCTTTCGATGATCTTCATCTCTGTTGTGGTAGTCCTTGTCATGAATATACACAATTAGGGGTACAATTAGGGGTGTTTTTCAACAGCCAATATTAATTCTTCTGCTTCACACATTGTTGTGGTGCACTTGTTAGAACTTTAAGTATGTGTGACGACTTTAAATCATAAATTTTAATTTTTCAAGTCACATTGGTTTGCTACCTAATACATACCTGTCATATTTATTAAGCACCTACCGACAAATGTCTAAATACCTACCTAAATAATTATTGTGTTGTCAACTAACTACAAATGTAAAAAGTACCCACCTAAGTTAATATTGTTGTGTGTACAGGAAATAACTATAAGGTTAGGTTAAAACGGGCTGGTTTCCGCAACTCCACGACCAAGCGCGTATTTAGCGATTATTGTTCACCTAATTGTGAGATTATCTAAAGCAATATAGAAAATTGCGAGATACCGCGCCTTTTTCTCATATTTGACGTGTTGAGATACAGATAGACCCCGATATTATAAAATATTGTGTACCTTAATTGATAAGCCACTTACTATTTTGTGAACTATAGCCAGTACCTACAGGCCTTAGATAAAGTACCTATAGATTAAGCACTGGCGTGGCCGCACATGAGACAGCAATAGTTAGTTCTGGTGTTACAACAAGAACGAGAACACTACAACCCACCATCGCACTGACACTTATCTATACTAATATTATAAAGAGGAAAGATTTTTTTGTTTGTTTGTACCGAATAGGCTCCGAAACTACTGGACCGATTTAAAAAATTCTTACACCAATAGAAAGCTACATTATTCCTGAGTGACATAGGCTATTTTTTAATCCCGAAAACGGGTCCTGTGGGATGGTCCACGGGAGCGAAGCCGCGGGGAACAGCTGGTTATCTATAAATAACCCAAATTCCTTGTCTCAATTAACAGATAATACCACGAAATCATAGAAAATCAAACAAAACCGAATTTGTTTGTCAAACCTGCCATTGTATTAGAGTTTGACAAACAACAGAAACCGGCCACGGTGACAAAGACAAAAAATAATCTTTTGTCCTTATTATTTACATGGAGCTGCCAATTAGCCATCTCGCTCTATCAATCAAGCTCATTTTAAGGCTTAATCTATAGGTACTTTATCTAAGCTACAGGCCATACATTATTATTACTGAATTTACTTTGCGAAAGAATGACTACACAATGCTAACGTTAGTTTTTTGATATTATAACTTTATTTGAAACTGTATCTATATCATATGATGGCCTTTATTACTAATATGCTAGAATGTTTTGAAGGCTAGTCTATGTTCTTTGCCTTATCCTTGTTATTTTGATTTTATTCTAATATTGTTAATACTTTATGCGGTTGTAAAAGGTATCGAAGAATACTATGAAACAGCTTCCGTGGAGTTTGTTGCCCTTCTTCTTCACGAGAACTAGTTTAGCGAACGGGTGGTAATATGAATTAATTGACAAGCTTTATTTAAATAAATACATAGTCCTTACTTTCTGTGCATTTATTCCTAAAACGTTTCCCTTACACACCACATACATTGGAACTCTGATATACAGTAAATAACCAAAAACCATCTTGACATTCAAAGCTTGCTATCTTGGTAGATATCAATACTACAACAAGGCGTTTTTTCTGTTCTGTGACTACAACAATACGCCCGGAGCGGCACGTGGCGCGGTTCCGAACGTGAGCGGCGGTACATAAAGGTGAACGCGCACCGCAGGAGCCGCACGCGCCGCAGTTATCGCATTTTATAAATCTTTATATGAAATCGTATGCAGCCTCGCGCACCTATCCGCGCCACACGAGCCGCATTTCAGCAAAATTCTGTAGGTATACGGATTCCTCCAGCGCGTGCAGATGACGTTAAGGGCTTATTACACTACACGGTATTCAGGGCCCTGAATACCGGGTCCCTAAATCATTCCGAAGCAATAAGGTCGATATTATGAGAACCCTAACTCCCTAACAGTTATTACACTACCCTGAATTAGGATTTAGGGCCCTGAATACCGTGTAGTGTAATAAGCCCTTTATCAGATTCGGCGGGTTCAATGCTTGCGGCGAGTGCGGTGCGGGCGGCGCGGAGACATCATGCGTACAGCAGTGGCGTAGCGTGCCTTGGCGGGGCCCCGTATAAAAATATGCTTGGGGGCCCTTATGAAGGGTTCTCACAAAAGAAAAAAAAAATGTTTGCATAAAATTAAAATAAATATTTATTCATCATAATTCTTCTAATCCAATTTCAATCAATCAGTCAATCTATCTTGTCACTTTTTCCAAAATTTCTACAAAAAATTCAAATTAAATATACACTCTCCTTGGCTTTTTTTCGGCAAACTGATTTATTAAATCATTTATAGCTGATGATGACTTTGTTTTTCTAAAGTTTCTGCCTCTATGGACAATAATGACAGGTCTGACAGACGTGCATGTCCCATCGAAGTTCTTAGGTAATTTTTTATCAATTTTAATTTTGAAAAACTTCTTTCAGCAGTTGAGGTTGTAACTGGAAGGGTCATGAATAAAAAGCATGCTGTTATTACCTCCGGAAAACTGGATGCAAGACAATTGAATTTTATCAGCAATAATACATAATTTACGTCGGGGGCCCCCGTGACCCGGGGGGCCCGTATAATTGATACGGCAGATACGGCGGTAGCTACGCCCCTGGCGTACAGTGATACCAACTTAGCCACTTTTTAGCTAAATCAAGCAATTTTTCGGCTTCTATTTAGTAAAACTGGTAGCTAAATATTTTTGCTATAATTGGTGGAATCCGTATACCTACAGCATTTTGCTGAAATGCGGCTCTTGCGGCGCGGATAGGTGCGCGAGGCTGCATACAATTTCATATAAAGTGAAAATTCCAAACAGGAAAAAACTAACGTCTGCGCTAGGTTCACGGAATTCCGAATCTGTATTCCGTAATCGGATATCGAATGCGGAAAACGTACGTATGCGGCCAGCCTTATATGACTCGTCTCGGCCTCTGTCATATTATTATTAAAAGTCATTACAACCAAATCATTCTAAGGAAGCGGTAGTATTTTGTTTTTTTTTTCTATAATTCCTGAGCAGCAAATATCAGGTGAGTGTTTTGATACAACTAGGGAAATTTATGGTTGTAAGGCTCCGAAGTCAACAAGGAATCCATATAGTTTCGCTATGTCCGTCTGTCCATCCGCAGCTTAGCGCAGAGGCTCTTAATACTAGAAAGCTATAATTTAGCATGGATACACATATTAATAGTAATAATAATAATTTATCTTTATTTCAGACGAAAGTCCGTACATTTTTACAGATATAATGAATTAATAATTCCGACAAAGTGGTAAAATTTAATCAGTATTTTTTTTTCGACTACCTCCTATAGACGTAAAGTATTTATGTAAGTATTTCTTTTCTCGTCTGTCCCATGGTGTGGGGTATCGTTGGACAGGCCATTCAAAAATATTACGGGTCTGATAAAACCATTTTTCAATGCAGAGATCCGTTTGCGTAAAATTAAGCTTTAAATTGCAAATTTTTGTTACGAGTCAAGTGTGGGTAGGTACATTTGACTCTTAACAAAAATTTGCAATTTGCCTCGCCTGCCAGCAAAATGGTTGCTTTTGGCTATGTGAAAAAATTCACGGCAATACTAGTAGTATATATAACGAAATTAAAAGGAAAACTATCATAGTTAAGAGGGATTTACAAGTTAAGAGTAATAGTCGATCAACTTATAAAATGTAGGTACTTGGATGAGTAAAAATTTTGTACAAATGCCGTTTTTGGACTTTTTGAGCCGCTGAAACCGTTTTAAAGTTAATGTAACAACAAAAACCCTCTTCTTAGTCCGCATTATTATGCTACTACGGAACCCTATTAATGCGCGTGGCCCGACAAGCACTTGGCCGGTTATTTAAACCTGTTACTACTTATGATGAATCTTGAAAGTGTAAATTACATTTTACAACTTAAATAAACCTTACAACTTTATAAAACCAACAATTTCCTACCTGTTTTTAGATGGGATTTTTATCCTGAAATGCATTGCGGTCGGTTTTTAGCCGGTCTTATTGCGTTCTATAATGTCTGTTGTTCATTTTAGAGTACCTACAAAAGATGGCAAAAAAGTACCAAAAAGGATCACGCCAGGAAATTTTGGCGTGGGCCACAGGCGCCGCGTATTGTCAAATAATGGACAAGTTGTACCCGAACAGAGTACCAATAAAAAGGATTAAGTCCCAAACAAGGAGAACACGACTTTATAGATAATTATAAAATACTGGAGATAGTATTTTTTTTTAAATGGATTAAAAAAGGTAGGTACTAATTTTTTACATCATCATCATCATCATTTCAGCCGAAAGACGTCCACCGCTGGACATAGGTCTCCTCCAGGCGTCGCCACATTGTGTTCTATAAAGTCTGTTGTTCATTTTAGAGTACCTACAAAAGATGGCAAAAAAGTGCCAAAAAGGATCACGGCAGGAAATTTTGGCGTGGGTCACAGGCGCCGCGTATTGTCAAATAATGGACAAGTTGTACCCGAACTGTGTGCAAATAAAAAGGATTAAGTTCCAAACACAAGGAAAACACGACTTCATAGATAATTATAAAATACTGGAGATAGTATTTAAAAAAAATGGATTAAAAAAGGTAGGTACTAATTTTTTACATCATCATTGGTTACGCCAGTTTTATCAGAATCATTGCATTTTTGCTTTTATTTTTAAATTATAATAAATACTCATAGTTGTTTATGTCAAAATTACTCTGGTTTGGATGCTTGTATGTTACGCGGGTTAATGTGACCCTTGCTCGCCATTGGCCCGTTTGGATTGCGAACCCCGAACTGTCATACATCATCAACCAATAAAAAGTCTTCTAATGTCGGCGCTCGCGAGCAAACGCATTTTCCGCGCGCTCCCGTTTTTCGGTTGTATTTTCTGAAGATTCTACGTAAAAGGACTGTGTGTGATATCAAACCTGTGCGCCTGTGGTTCCTGAAGAGGTACATGGAGGCAGGAGCATTCGCCTTCGGGATATGCAGGTACGTCCAAGCCTAGGTACAATTGTCCAATGTGCAACTACGAGTAAGTCAATCAGCACCTATCTAAAATACAGTCCACAACTTAGCCATTTCCATCATTCCCTTGTTATTTACGCACCATTTAATTTGGTCCATCTCACCGGATGACAATCGGATTAGAATTATTGAAAAAATCCGATCGTGATTCTACTCGAGTTGGCTTTTACGCATAGTTGATATTGAACCTTGTTGCTTCATACGTTGGGTTGAAAGTCGATTATTAGTACCATAGGTCATCGACTCATATTTTGCAAATATCCCGTAGTATTCAGTTATTACGCATTATCACAGTTTATAACGTTATTTTATTATTAATTACAATATTTATACGTTTTCTAACGTGTTTAATAAAGTAAATCGCTCGCGCGTCCGTACATACGAAAATTACGTTTATTTCCTACCTACCTACATTCGCTTCGCATTCGCCTTTCTGCAGACGTTCATAAGTTCGCAGTTAGTATTCTTATCTGTTTTACTTACAGATTTTCATTTAATATTCGCCCTAGTCTAAAATTAGATTAGTGTTTTCGCCAATTAAACTAACCAAATAAGTTAGACCCGCAGTAGTCATACTTATTATAACTACGCTAGGGTTCTAGTTACTGGTCGGATAGTTGTTCGCAATCAGTTGCTTACAAATCGATTGTTATTTACTTGGGTTTTAAGTAAATAACTTTATTAAAAGCGCATCGAATTGTAGACAGCTATTATATTCTATAAATCCTCGCTTTATACATACTGCAAAGGTATAAATAATTTGGGTTTAATATTTAATTTAATAGGTAGGGAAGGTATATACATACATATTATATTACCGCCGAGCCGCGGGAAGGTATTAACCGTCGGCGTAGAATATCGCATTTTGTGCATCGCACCTATCGAGGTATATATATACTTACGGGCATACGTACGTATGTACGTAAGTTGCATCGTAGGTAACTTATCGCATCGACTTGTAATATTTGCGGTTATTTCGCTCGCATCGCATTCGTACACTTTTCAGATATCTAATTTACTTATTGACTAATCGCATCGCTTCTTTTTATTTTATCGCGCGTAAAAAATTACGCTTAATTTGTTTGTCGCACGGGTTGTTAACTCAGTTTGTGCATTGTTAAGTTTCAACAATGGCGGAAAAGGATGTGGATAGACATTTGTTACAAATTAAATTATTGGAAGCTAAGCGTCAATTGTATTTTGAACAAATAAATAAAACATTCCAGTTATCATCGAAAACAGATGAGAAGTCGAGGTATAATTTCTTATCCCAAGCTCGCGCTATTGATCAATTACGTAAGGAATTTGTAAGTTTGGTTGATGAGATAAATTTATTAAACTTGCAAGTCGATCCCGACTACGATATTAATTACCAGCCGATCGCGGCCTTTGACGATTTATATTATTTTATAAAGGAAATTTTTAATAGGTTGGATAAACCAAGCTTCCCTCCACAAGCCGCGCTAAATGCTGGTATTCAGGAAAATACTATAAAGATTCCCCGGATTGAATTACCTACATTCGACGGTGAAATTCAGAACTTTCCGTATTTTTTCGAAACGTTTAAACGTATAATACATGAGAATAAGACTTTGACTGATTCGGAACGCATCCATTACCTAATTAGTCATCTTTCTGGAAAGGCTAAAACCATATGTGCTGGTATAGCCCCGGCTGCAGAAAATTACACTGTTATTTGGCAGGCTTTGCTGGATAAATATAAGGACGACAGAGCTTTAGCTACGACATATTTAAATCAATTGTTTGCATTAAAAAATATAAACGGTCCTTCAGCAAATAATTTGGAAAAATTAGTTGATAAATACGCAGCTACTATCGCGGCCCTCAAACAACTAAACATTGCTGATTTGAGTGATTTTATTTTTGTTTATATGGGGCTTAGGCTTGTAGATTCAGATACATCGAAAAGTTTTGAAACTGCGATTCGTAGTCAAACGGATATGCCTAAATATGATGAATTTGTTAAATTCTTACGAGAACAAGTAAAAATTTTGTATCGCACGAGTACTTCGTCGTCATCACAACAACCTCGTGGCAACCCTACGACACTGCAGCCCGCTTCGAGCGGCCGCGCCGCCACCTCGCGTGTTTTTCCCGCACCTCCGCGCGCTTTTGTTTCCACTCAGCAGACTCAAGCCTCCGGTAAGCTGTGTAAGCTTTGTAACAACACCGCGCACACGCATCTTTATGCATGTAAACCATTTACGGAACTTTCGGCTCTCGATAAATTTAAATTTGTTAAAGAAAATCGTTACTGCGTTAACTGTTTGAGTAATCAGCATACATCGTTTTATTGTAACTCGAGCACTTCTTGCCGTAAGTGTAATGCGAAACATCATACGTTGCTTCATTTTGGTAAGGAATTTTCGCCAGCGCAGTCGAGCACCTCCACTGTAGCTGTAAACCAGGAGACTGAAATAAGTGAGGTCTTGAACTTACTTGAAATCGAGGAGGAACTCACCTCAAATCCTGTCTTTGATGATTCTTCGCTTGAAGAGGAGAATCCAGAAGTATCGTTTTGCACATTGTCTTCTACAAAGTGCGAGTCGAAAGCAACTACGCAAATTCTTGCAACCGCAAACGTTTACGCCACCGGTCGCAATGGTCGAGATGTAGTGATTAGATGCTTATTGGATCCCGGATCTCAAAAACATTATGTAACAAAAAAATGCTGTTCTAAGCTGGGATTAAAGATTGAATCTGATTCACCTGTCGCTGTGAAAGGTATAGGTGGCTCAACACAGATAGTAAAGGGCACTGTGAAAGTTAATTTCAGATCTCGGTTTAATAATTCTAAATTTAATATTCATGCACTAGTACTGAATCAAATCACAAGTGACTTACCAACGTGTCCTGTAGATACAACATTCCTTGATAGTTTACGAAACATTCCCATGGCAGATAGTACCTGGGGTACGCCAGGAGAAATAGATTTGTTAATAGGCGTAAGTCTTTTTGCTGAGATATTGCGACCCGGAAAAATAGTCGGAGAACCCGGATCTCCAGATGCCCTTGAGACTGTTTTGGGGTATATCGTTCTAGGTGATGCTCCAGCGGCTTCCCAAATTCATGTTGCAACTGCTGTGGCATGTCATGCTGTCACGACTTCCGAAGTAGACTCTTTAGTTCGGAAAATGTGGGAACTCGACGAGATAGATCCTAAACTATTTTTGAGTGCGGATGACAAACAATGTGAGGATATTTATAAGGAGAGTGTCACACGCAATACTTCCGGACAATACGAAGTAGGTTTACCTTTTAAATTCAACCCTGACTTGCTTGGTAATTCTTTTGAGATTGCCAAACGCAGATTCTCATACTTAGAGCGTAGGTTTAATGCTCAGCCCGCTCTGAGAGAGGCATATGACAATGTCATAAGGGATTATATAGATCAGGGTTATTTATCTGCTGTAAACACGATCGATACGGATTCTCGACACTTTTATATGCCACATCACGCGGTTTTACGGGATGACAAAGCAACTACACGGGTCAGACCTGTCTTGGACGCAAGTGCTAAGTCTAGCAGTGGATTTTCCTTAAATGACCTATTACATGCTGGTCCTAATCTCCAACGTGACCTTTTCACGATCTTGTTGAATATGAGATTATTACCTGTTGCTATCTCAGCTGACGTAAGACAGATGTATCTTAGAATAGGCGTTCGTGAGCAAGATCGTTGTTTTCAGCGAATCTTATACCGTTTCATTTCAGCCCATGATGATTCACCTGTGAGCAATTTTGCAGATAGCCAAAATCCTGTAAAGACGTTTGAATTCAATCGAGTAGCCTTTGGATTGAAATGCAGTCCCTTTTTAGCACTACGCACTGTCGCACAACTAGCACAAGACGAGGGTCATCGTTTTCCTATCGCGAAAGAAATTGTCCAGAGAGATCTTTACATGGATGATATAGCTAGTTCACTAATGAGCTCTGATCAAGCGATTGCAGCCTTCCAGGAGCTGATCGAGCTGTTCAAATCTGGGGGTTTCCACCTAGTCAAATGGAGTAGCAGTTGTAAAAGGGTACTCGAACAAATTCCTGAAGATTATCGTCTTTCACAGAATGTCGAATTTGATAAAGATGACACTCTGAAAATATTAGGCCTATGTTGGCATCCTTATGATGATGAGTTCGCTTTCAAAGTGACGTCAGATGATCGTCCTTGCACTAAGAGGAACATTTTGTCCTCTGTTGCGCGTTTGTTCGATGTTCTTGGCCTAGTGGCACCGATCATTTTGTACGCCAAGCTTTTAATAAAAGAGCTTTGGATTGCCAAAATTGACTGGGACGATGTTCCCCCCCAACGGATTATACGATTGTGGAATCAGTTCCAAAAGGAACTTCCCGAAGTTGTCAAAATGAGATTTCCTCGTCACATTGGTGTGGTGGAGGGTTGTTTAGTGACCATTCTTGGTTTCGCTGATGCGAGCGAGAAAGCCTACGGTGCTGTCGTTTATATCCGAGTAGACACTGAACAGAGTCAGGCAACTGTCATGTTATCGTGTGCAAAATCAAAGGTTGCACCTTTAAAGGTTATCTCTTTGGCACGTCTGGAATTATGTGCAGCCTTATTGCTTTCTAAATTGATAAAAAAGGTTTTTGAAACTTATTCGAGCAGATATCCAATCAATTCTATATTTGCATTTTCGGATTCGACTGTAACATTAAATTGGATCCACTCTTCACCTCATAGATGGCACACGTTTGTTGCCAATCGAGTTTCAAAAATTCAGGATAATTTGTCGTCTGATCACTTTTGCCACGTTAAAGGCAGCGAAAACCCAAGTGACTGTTTGTCCCGCGGGTTAACTCCAACACAACTTGTGAATCACCCTCTGTGGTTGCATGGACCCCCCTGGGCCAGTTTACCCAGGCATGAATGGCCTATAAAGGCGTTCGTTCCAAATGAGTCTCCTGACATACCAGAGCTTAAGTCACTTTCACTGGCAACAGTGAAACCTGTTAGTGGGGAACCCTTTTTCTATGGACTGGCGCGTAATTACTCGTCGTGGCAAAAGTTCCTAAACGTCGCGAGTTACGTTTTCAAGTTCATGAAAAAACTGCCCGCTGGGCCTATTATTGCAACGGATTTGGAATTTACGGAACGCGAAATAATTAAAGAGATCCAGTTAGTTCATTTTGGTGGTGATATTCAAAACTTAAAAAAGGGAAATTGTTGTTCTCCACCTCTTAGAAAATTAAATCCATTTTTAAAAGATGGAATTTTACGTGTGGGTGGCCGCCTGATAAATTCAGATGAGAGTTTTGAATTTAAACACCCTATTCTGCTTCCTGGTAAGGATTATGTGGTAAACATGCTCATACGGTTTTATCACTGGAAATATTTGCACACAGGTTCTGGATTATTGACATCTGTTCTCCGTGCTAGATACTGGATATTATCTGCTAGACGAGCAATTAGATCCATTGTCTCTAAATGCAATGTATGTTTTCGATTTAGGCCTAAACCTGGGTTTCCTATGATGGCAGATCTCCCAATGCCTCGAGTGAAAGCTGTAAACAAAGCTTTTGTTCATACTGGCTGCGATTACGCCGGTCCAATCCAAGTAACCCCTTATCGCGGCAAAGGTATAAGAAGTCGTAAGGCTTACATCTGCCTATTTACTTGTCTCACCACACGAGCAGTACATATCGAGCTTGCAAGCGATCTAAGTACAGCTTGTTTCCTGGCAGCAATGAAACGTTTTCTGGCTCGACGTGGATCTGTTCAATGTTTTTATACAGATAACGGAACTAATTTTATTGGTGCCCGTTCTTATCTTCGCGATTTATACACTTTTCTAGAAAATGAATACAGACCAATTTGGAAGAAGGAGTTAGCCGAAAATCGTATTCAATGGAAATTAATCCCTCCAAACGCTCCCCACTTTGGTGGTTGCTGGGAGAGTAACGTTAAATGCATAAAAACTCATTTGTATAAGGTCATCGGCCACCAGATTTTAACTTTTGAAGAACTTCAAACTGTTTTGGCACAGATTGAGTCATTACTAAATTCGCGACCACTGACCGTGCTTACCTCGGATCCTTCAGATCCAACGGCTTTGACGCCAGCTCATTTTTTGCATACGGCTCCTCTCAAATTTCTGCCAGCATCTGATGTAGTTGACTCGATTCCACATCTTTTAACGCGATATGAGCTCTTAGATAAATTAGTACAGTCGTTCTGGATGCGATGGCGAAGGGAGTATCTGCATGACTTACAAGTTCGTCAAAAATGGAACTCACCATCCCTTCCTGTCAAAGAAGGAATGGTTGTAGTTATAATACAGGATAATGTCACACCCTTGCATTGGCCATTAGGCGTCATAATACAAACCTTTAAGGGCAAGGATGATGTTATCCGCGTAGCGACGGTAAAGACTAGGTACGGTATTTATCAAAGACCAGTTGTTAAACTGTGTCCACTACCAACTCAATAGAAACTAGCAAAACTTAAGGCAGTCAGGCTCTAGTTAGGTAGTGTATTATAGTAATAAGTTATTTAACGTACAAGGTAATAAGGTTCATGTCAGTAAAAAATATATTATATGTGTATTTTTTTTTTTTTTTGAAAGATTTCCTTTCAAGGCTGGGGGAAATGGTTACGCCAGTTTTATCAGAATCATTGCATTTTTGCTTTTATTTTTAAATTATAATAAATACTCATAGTTGTTTATGTCAAAATTACTCTGGTTTGGATGCTTGTATGTTACGCGGGTTAATGTGACCCTTGCTCGCCATTGGCCCGTTTGGATTGCGAACCCCGAACTGTCATACATCATCAACCAATAAAAAGTCTTCTAATGTCGGCGCTCGCGAGCAAACGCATTTTCCGCGCGCTCCCGTTTTTCGGTTGTATTTTCTGAAGATTCTACGTAAAAGGACTGTGTGTGATATCAAACCTGTGCGCCTGTGGTTCCTGAAGAGGTACATGGAGGCAGGAGCATTCGCCTTCGGGATATGCAGGTACGTCCAAGCCTAGGTACAATTGTCCAATGTGCAACTACGAGTAAGTCAATCAGCACCTATCTAAAATACAGTCCACAACTTAGCCATTTCCATCATTCCCTTGTTATTTATGCACCAATCATCATCATCATTTCAGCCGAAAGACGTCCACCGCTGGACATAGGTCTCCCCCAGGCGTCGCCACATTGTGTTCTATAATGTCTGTTGTTCATTTTAGAGTACCTACAAAAGATGGCAAAAAACTACCAAAAAGGATCACGCCAGGAAAGAACAATGGCAGGCGCCCATACATTGTTTTAGCTGAGATTAAATTCGAAAGTCTTTAAATGAAAAATATCTGGTTTAACTCAGGGTGATGTTCTGAATTAGTTTGTGCAAGAATTTTTGTTCGAGAATGTTGAGAATAATAGATATTCAGTCATAAACTTTTGTAGGTTATGTCTGGGTAACTTTTAATAATGTGTATAATAGGTAATATTATTCAATTTCGTGGAAGTAAAAGGGGAATATCGCATTAGTATTTCCCTTACCTAGTTATTTTAGCATGAAATGTGTAGTATACTCTTTGGAAAGAGTATATTTATTTAAACTAAGTGACTTTGACGTGTATCAAAAGGTTTTCGGCAACAATCAAGCTATATTTTTTTTAGACTTGGGTACTAGTCTTTTTGCCAGTCATTAATTGAAAGTAATTCATTTATTTCTACTACACTACAATATTCTTACCTACCTGCAAGGAACATCTACACTTAGACATAAACTGTATTGTTAACTCATTTACTGCAATAAATACAATAATTATATTATTACTTAATATAGTTACTACTTGTCACTTAGCAGATAAAATATATAATGGCAACACTATGCTAAAGAAATTAACTAAAAAAATCAAATAACTTTTTATTTATTATGTTTTTTTGTTATCTATTTTGGACCAGGCCTAATTATACTTTAAAAAACATAGACAATTAATAGAATGTCTTTCGTATATAAATCACTTACAGACGCTCAAAATTAAGTAAGCTAAAATTTCGCCATTGTTCTTTTGGCGTGGGTCACAGGCGCCGCGAATTGTCAAATAATGGACAAGTTGTACCCGAACTGTGTGCCAATAAAAAGGATTAAGTTCTAAACACAAGGAGAACACGACTTCATAGATAATTATAAAATACAGGAGATAGTATTTAAAAAAAATGGATTAAAAAAGGTAGGTACTCAAAAATCAAAATCAAAATCAAGGTATTTATTTCAAGTATACTTTAGAAGTACTTTTGAATTGTCAAACAAAAAATTAATGAAAAGATGACTCTAGTTGCAAATTCGCAAGCGTCTGTAGGTCTCAATGGAGAAGAATTTGCAAGAAACTCCCCGGACACTCTTTTCAATCAGTTTTAATTACAAATTTTTGGTTACATCATTCTTGTAGAAAAAATACATATATGTGAGAACGATGTAAAAAGACGTGTACGTAAGAGCGTCTAGAGTAACAAATAATTTAAAAAAAAGCATTTTAACAGGCCGAGACAGCTAAGTTATGACCAATCCCAACTGATGGCGCCCGTTCACGAACATGACGCATGGATCGGCACCACTCAGCTCAACCATCATGAAGGGAACCGAATGATCCAACACATGTGCCACCATCAGAGAGAAATTAGAGAGAGCATGACACACTCAACTGCCAGGGCACACAGAAGTCAACGAACGACACATAGGTACAGTGAATGGAAGGTTTATCTACAGTCGGAACATAGTACTCACACATGTGCTGTGCAATTATATAATACTAAAAGAAATTGAGTTTATACAATACAAAAATTTTCATACAGTCTTCAGCAGGCCCAACAATACTTCGATACTTTTCTGCCCATCACTAATTGTTCTTGCGCCCTAGTGGCTGCGGAGCAGGACCAGCATTGAGCCAAGCATTTTTATCAGCGATGTAATCCCCCAACTTATAATATGCTTGCCTACATAGTGTGCGTTTTATACAAGTCTTAAATTTCGTCTCATTTAGTTGTAGAATGTGGGGAGGAATTTTATTGTAACATTTTATACAGTACCCCATAAAAGATGATGCTACTTTAGCCAGCCTGAAACCTGGTTGAATTAGTTGGTCCCTATTTCTAGTAACATAATTATGTCTGTCGCCGTTTTTACTAAAAAGATGTAAATTCTTTCTAACATACATGATGTTTTCATAAATATATTGACAAGGTACCGTCATGATGTTGATGTTCTTAAACAGTTCCCTTAGAGAATCGCGCCGGCGAAGATTGTATATCGCTCTGATGGCTCATTTTTGCAGAATAAAAATTGACTCAATGTCTGCAGCCCTTCCCCATAGTAAGATACCGTAAGACATTATACTATGAAAATAACTAAAATAGACTAATCTTGCGGTATCGACATCAGTAAACTGACGTATTTTTCTAACAGCATAAGCTGCCGAGCTTAGCCGCCCCGCAAGTGATATTAAATGAGGCCCCCATTGCAACCTCGAGTCTAGCGTGATCCCCAGAAAAACCGTTTTATCGACCAATTCTAGCTTCTCCTTGTTAAATAAAATGTCACAATCATTACTTTTGACATTCGGCAAGACAAATTTTATGCACTTAGTCTTTTTAGCATTTAAAACTAGATTATTAGCTGTGAACCAACTTTGAACCTGTCGCAAGACGGTATTTACATCGTCAACGTTACTCGTACGTCTATTTATCTTAAAAATCAACGAAGTGTCATCAGCAAATAACACCATGTTTAGATTGTTTTTCAATAGATGAGGTAAATCGTTAATGTAGACTAGAAACAAGAAAGGACCCAAAATTGAACCCTGGGGTACCCCCATTTTCACGGTTAACCCGGACGAATTGACACCGTTTATTTGAACTAATTGCTGTCTATCATTTAAATAAGATTTAACTAAACTCAACGCTGATTGGCCTAGCCCGTAATGCTCAAGTTTCAAAAGTAATGTTTCATGATTAACGCAATCAAATGCTTTCGACAGGTCGCAGAAAACCCCTATGGCATCTTGTGCCTCTTCCCACGCTTCAAAGATATGTTTTAATAAGGTGACACAAGCGTCAGTCGTACAACGTCCTTTGGTAAAACCATACTGTTTATCGTGTAGGATGTTATTCGTATTAAAATGAATGAGCATCTGATTTAGCATTATCTTTTCAAATATCTTGCTGAAAACCGGCAGCACCGATACTGGTCTATGATTATTTGTGTCTTTACTGTTCCCGGATTTAAAAAGTGGTATAACCTTACTATGTTTCATTAGATCCGGAAAGACTCCTTGATCTACACACAAATTAAAAATTAAAGGTAAGTACGGCGCTATAGTCTGAATAATGGAGGTACAAACTTTGATGGACATTCCCCATAGATCTTCGGTCAATTTGATCTTGATTTGCTTAAAAGCTTTTATTACTGTTATTGGGTTTACATGTGAAAAGTTAAATTCTGTCGGGCAGGCTGAAACGTTTGCGTTTAATAAACCAGAAGCAAATTAACTAATAATTTTTCACATCATCATCATCATCATTTCAGCCGAAAGACGTCCACCGCTGGACAAAGGTCTCCCCCAGGCGTCGCCACATTGTGTTCTATAATGTCTGTTGTTCATTCTAGAGTACCTACAAAAGATGGCAAAAAAGTGCCAAAAAGGATCACGCCAGGAAATTTTGGCGTGGGTCACAGGCGCCGCGTATTGTCAAATAATGGACAAGTTGTACCCGAACTGTGTGCCAATAAAAAGAATTAAGTTCCAAACACAAGGAGAACACGACTTCATAGATAATTATAAAATACTGGAGATAGTATTTAAAAAAAATGGATTAAAAAAGGTAGGTACTAATTTTTCACATCATCATCATGATCATTTCAGCCGAAAGACGTCCACCGCTGGACATAGGTCTCCCACAGGCGTCGCCACATTGTGTTCTATAATGTCTGTTGTTAATTTTAGAGTACCTACAAAATATGGAAAAAAAGTGCCAAAAAGGATCACGCCAGGCAATTTTGGCGTGGGTCACAGGCGCCGCGTATTGTCAAATAATGGACAAGTTGTACCCAAACTGTGTGCCAATAAAAAGGATTAAGTTCTAAACACAAGGAGAACACGACTTCATAGATAATTATAAAATACTGGAGACAGTATTTAAAAAAAAATGGATTAAAAAAGGTAGGTACTAATTTTTCACATCATCATCATCATCATTTCAGCCGAAAGACGTCCACCGCTGGACATAGGTCTCCCCCAGGCGTCGCCACATTGTGTTCTATAATGTCTGTTGTTCATTTTAGAGTACCTACAAAAGATGGCAAAAAGTACCAAAAAGGATCACGCCAGGAAATTTTGGCGTGGGTCACAGGCGCCGCGTATTGTCAAATAATGGACAAGTTGTACCCGAACTGAGTGCCAATAAAAAGGATTAAGTTCCAAACACAAGAAGAACACGACTTCATAGATAATTATAAAATACTGGAGACAGTATTTAAAAAAAAATTGATTAAAAAAGGTAGGTACTAATTTTTCACATCATCATCATCATCATTTCAGCCGAAAGACGTCCACCGCTGGACATAGGTCTCCCCCAGGCGTCGCCACATTGTGTTCTATAATGTCTGTTGTTCATTTTAGAGTACCTACAAAAGATGGCATAAAAGTGCCAAAAAGGATCACGCCAGGAAATTTTGGCGTGGGTCACAGGCGCCGCGTATTGTCAAATAATGGACAAGTTGTACCCGAACTGTGTGCCAATAAAAAGAATTAAGTTCCAAACACAAGGAGAACACGACTTAATAGATAATTATAAAATACTGGAGATAGTATTTAAAAAAAATGGATTAAAAAAGCTAGGTACTAATTTTTCACATCATCATCATGATCATTTCAGCCGAAAGACGTCCACCGCTGGACATAGGTCTCCCCCAGGCGTCGCCACATTGTGTTCTATAATGTCTGTTGTTCATTTTAGAGTACCTACAAAAGATGGCAAAAAAGTGCCAAAAAGGATCACGCCAGGAAATTTTGGCGTGGGTCACAGGCGCCGCGTATTGTCAAATAATGGACAAGTTGTACCCGAACTGTGTGCCAATAAAAAGGATTAAGTTCCAAACAAGGAGAACACGACTTTATAGATAATTATAAAATACTGGAGATAGTATTTAAAAAAAAATGGATTAAAAAAGGTAGGTACTAATTTTTCACATCATGATCATTTCAGCCGAAAGACGTCCACCGCTGGACATAGGTCTCCCCCAGGCGTCGACAAATTGTGTTCTATAATGTCTGTTGTTCATTTTTGAGTACCTACAAAAGATGGCAAAAAAGTGCCAAAAAGGATCACGCCAGGAAATTTTGGCGTGGGTCACAGGCGCCGCGTATTGTCAAATAATGGACAAGTTGTACCCGAACTGTGTGCCAATAAAAAGGATTAAGTTCCAAACAAGGAGAACACGACTTTATAGATAATTATAAAATACTGGAGATAGTATTTAAAAAAAAATGGATTAAAAAAGGTAGGTACTAATTTTTCACATCATGATCATTTCAGCCGAAAGACGTCCACCGCTGGACATAGGTCTCCCCCAGGCGTCGACAAATTGTGTTCTATAATGTCTGTTGTTCATTTTTGAGTACCTACAAAAGATGGCAAAAAAGTACCAAAAAGGATCACGCCAGGAAATTTTGGCGTGGGCCACAGGCGCCGCGTATTGTCAAATAATGGACAAGTTGTACCCGAACTGTGTGCCAATAAACAGCATTAAGTTCCAAACACAAGGAGAACACGAATTCATAGATAATTATAAAATACTGGAAATAGTATTTTTTTTAAATGGATTAAAAAAGGTAGGTACTAATTTTTCACACCATCATCATCATCATTTCAGCCGAAAGACGTCCACCGCAGGACATAGGTCTAACCCAGGCGTCGCCACATTGTGTTCTAAAATGTCTGTTGTTCATTTTAGAGTACCTACAAAAGATGGCAAAAAAGTACCAAAAAGGATCACGCCAGGAAATTTTGGCGTGGGTCACAGGCGCCGCGTATTGTCAAATAATGGACAAGTTGTACCCGAACTGTGTGCCAATAAACAGGATTAAGTTCCAAACACAAGGAGAACACGACTTTATAGATAATTATAACAATAATATTTTTAGTTTATTTTAGTAGACAAAAGTCTAATTCATTAATTTAATTTTTTTTTTAGCAAAATATACCTAGGAGTAAATATTTTTTATTTCATTTTGTTTTCCTTTTTTTGAGCTATATCTATCTGGAAGCATTTTTTACGGATTTTGTGTTTCCATGTTTTATCATCTGCACATTTCTTGGTTAATTTAGGTGTTAGCGGCACCTTTCGTAGCATTGTGATTCATTTTTTTATTTTACTTTCTTTTTTTTTCTGTTGTAGACAATACCCATTGAAAAACTTTCAATGACATGATCAAGGGCAAATTCAAAGATAATTTTGAATTCCTGAAATGTTTCAAAAATTACTTTGATGAAGTATATAAAGATATTAACGCGCAGAGTGAGGTTCTACAGGGCACCGCACCCGAAAAACCGCCTGTAGCCGCAGCAGGTAGAAAACAATCAATTATTTGATTTTCTATACAGATATTGATTTGTGTTAGAACTTAACTTGGCTTTTAGAAGAATTGCATATAATACAAAACGAGTACCTACCTACAAGTTGTACAAGTTGTACCCGAACTGTGTGCCAATAAAAAGAATTAAGTTCCAAACACAAGGAGAACACGACTTCATAGATAATTATAAAATACTGGAGATAGTATTTAAAAAAAATGGATTAAAAAAGGTAGGTACTAATTTTTCATATCATCATCATGATCATTTCAGCCGAAAGACGTCCACCGATGGACATAGGTTTCCCCCAGGCGTCGCCAAATTGTGTTCTATAATGTCTGTTGTTCATTTTAGAGTACCTACAAAAGATGGCAAAAAAGTACCAAAAAGGATCACGCAAGTAAATTTTGGCGTGGGTCACAGGCGCCGCGTATTGTCAAATAATGGAAAACTTGTACCCGAACTGTGTGCCAATAAAAAGGGTTAAGTTCCAAACACAAGGAGAACACGACTTCATAGATAATTATAAAATATTGGAGATAGTATTTAAAAAAAATGGATTAAAAAAGGTAGGTACTAATTTTTCACATCATCATCATCATCATTTCAGCCGAAAGACGTCCACCGCTGGACATAGGTCTCTCCCAGGCCTCGCCACTTTGACCGATCCTGTGCGTCTCGCATCCAGCGCCTTCCCGCAACCTTAACCGGGTCATCAGTACATTATTATTTTGATTGTGTTTGTAATCATTCAATGACTTCTGCCGCTCTGTGTGAAGCGGGAGGGCGTGTCAGACTTTTACTGATTAGTCCTCTGAAAACACATTCTGAATTCCTCTATGAATCCAGACTCGGAATTCATAGTACGAGTATTATTTATGAAAGCCCGGCAATGCATACAATTTCATTATGCCCCACACACATACTGATTTTTTTCAGATTATGATTTACTTCCGGCATTCAGATTAGGTATGAATTCTGACTTTGAATTCAGAGAGAAATTCAGAATGTGTGAGTCCAGCCTATAACCCATCCGTGTTTCTTCATTTGCTTGAGCCAGGGCCGCGGTAAATCTTTTTTAAATTTAATCCGCTACCCAGACAGGGTCATCGGTCCACCTAGTGGAAGGCCTTCGAACGCATCGTCTTCCGGTTCGCGGTCGCCATTCCAGAACTTTTCGGCCCCATCGTCCATCCGTTCCATCCGTTCTGCGAGCAATGTGCCATGCCCACTGCCATTTAAGTTTGGCAATTCTTCGCGCTATGTCGGTAGCTTTGGTTCTCCTGCGTATATCCTCATTTCTGATGCGATCACGCAAGGAAACTCCGAGCATAGCCCTCTCGATTGCCCTTTGGGTGACTTTAAGCTTTCCGATAAGGCCCATTGCGAGCGACCATGTCTCAGTCCCATAGGTGATCACTGGAAACACACATTGCTCATAGACTTTTGTCTACTAAAATAAACTAAAAATATTATTGTATTCATTAATTTAATTTTTTTTTAGCAAAATATACCTGGGAGTAAATATTTTTTATTTCATTTTGTTTTCCTTTTTTTGAGCTATATCTATCTGGAAGCATTTTTTACGGATTTTGTGTTTCCATGTTTTATCATCTGCACATGTCTTGGTTAATTTAGGTGTTAGCGGCACCTTTCGTAGCATTGTGATTCATTTTTTTATTTTACTTTCTTTTTTTTTCTGTTGTAGACAATACCCATTGAAAAACTTTCAATGACATGATCAAGGGCAAATTCAAAGATAATTTTGAATTCCTGAAATGTTTCAAAAATTACTTTGATGAAGTATATAAAGATATTAACGCGCAGAGTGAGGTTCTACAGGGCACCGCACCCGAAAAACCGCCTGTAGCCGCAGCAGGTAGAAAACAATCAATTATTTGATTTTCTATACAGATATTGATTTGTGTTAGAACTTAACTTGGCTTTTAGAAGAATTGCATATAATACAAAACGAGTACCTACCTACAAGTTGTACAAGTTGTACCCGAACTGTGTGCCAATAAAAAGAATTAAGTTCCAAACACAAGGAGAACACGACTTCATAGATAATTATAAAATACTGGAGATAGTATTTAAAAAAAATGGATTAAAAAAGGTAGGTACTAATTTTTCATATCATCATCATGATCATTTCAGCCGAAAGACCTCCACCGCTGGACATAGGTTTCCCCCAGGCGTCGCCACATTGTGTTCTATAATGTCTGTTGTTCATTTTAGAGTACTTACAAAAGATGGCAAAAAAGTACCAAAAAGGATCACGCCAGGAAATTTTGGCGTGGGCCACAGGCGCCGCGTATTGTCAAATAATGGACAAGTTGTACCCGAACTGTGTGCCAATAAACAGCATTAAGTTCCAAACACAAGGAGAACACGACTTTATAGATAATTATAAAATACTGGAGATAGTATTTAAAAAAAATGGATTAAAAAAGGTAGGTACTAATTTTTCACATCATCATCATTTCAGCCGAAAGACGTCCACCGCTGGACATAGGTTTCCCCCAGGCGTCGCCACATTGTGTTCTATAATGTCTGTTGTTCATTTTAGAGTACCTACAAAAGATGGCAAAAAAGTACCAAAAAGGATCACGCCAGGAAATTTTGGCGTGGGTCACAGGCGCCGTGTATTGTCAAATAATGGACAAGTTGTACCCGAACTGTGTGCCAATAAACAGGATTAAGTTCCAAACACAAGGAGAACACGAATTCATAGATAATTATAAAATACTGGAAATAGTATTTTTTTTAAATGGATTAAAAAAGGTAGGTACTAATTTTTCACATCATCATCATCATCATTTCAGCCGAAAGACGTCCACCGCTGGACATAGGTCTAACCCAGGCGTCGCCACATTGTGTTCTAAAATGTCTGTTGTTCATTTTAGAGTACCTACAAAAGATGGCAAAAAAGTACCAAAAAGGATCACGCCAGGAAATTTTGGCGTGGGTCACAGGCGCCGTGTATTGTCAAATAATGGACAAGTTGTACCCGAACTGTGTGCCAATAAACAGCATTAAGTTCCAAACACAAGGAGAACACGACTTTATAGATAATTATAAAATACTGGAGATAGTATTTAAAAAAAATGGATTAAAGAAGGTAGGTACTAATTTTTCACATTATCATCATTTCAGCCGAAAGACGTCCACCGCTGGACATAGGTCTCCCCCAGGCGTCGCCACATTGTGTTCTATAATGTCTGTTGTTAATTTTAGAGTACCTACAAAAGATGGCAAAAAAGTACCAAAAAGGATCACGCCAGGAAATTTTGACGTGGGTCACAGGCGCCGCGTATTGTCAAATAATGGACAAGTTGTACCCGAACTGTGTGCCAATAAAAAGGGTTAAGTTCCAAACACAAGGAGAACACGACTTCATAGATAATTATAAAATACTGGAGATAGTATTTAAAAAAAATGGATTAAAAAAGGTAGGTACTAATTTTTCACATCATCATCATCATCATTTCAGCCGAAAGACGTCCACCGCTGGACATAGGTCTCGCCCAGGCCTCGCCACTTTGACCGATCCTGTGCGTCTCGCATCCAGCGCCTTCCCGCAACCTTAACCGGGTCATCAGTACATTATTATTTTTATTGTGTTTGTAATCATTCAATGACTTCTGCCACTCTGTGTGAAGCGGGAGGGCGTGTCAGACTTTTACTGATTAGTCCTCTGAAAACACATTCTGAATTCCTCTATGAATCCAGACTCGGAATTCATAGTACGAGTATTATTTATGAAAGCCCGGCAATGCATACAATTTCATTATGCCCCACACACATACTGATTTTTTCAGATTATGATTTACTTCCGGCATTCAGATTAGGTATGAATTCTGACTTTGAATTCAGAGAGAAATTCAGAATGTGTGAGTCCAGCCTATAACCCATCCGTGTTTCTTCATTTGCTTGAGCCAGGGCCGCGGTAAATCTTTTTCAAATTTAATCCGCTACCCAGACAGGGTCATCGGTCCACCTAGTGGAAGGCCTTCGAACGCATCGTCTTCCGGTTCGCGGTCGCCATTCCAGAACTTTTCGGCCCCATCGTCCATCCGTTCCATCCGTTCTGCGAGCAATGTGCCATGCCCACTGCCATTTAAGTTTGGCAATTCTTCGCGCTATGTCGGTAGCTTTGGTTCTCCTGCGTATATCCTCATTTCTGATGCGATCACGCAAGGAAACTCCGAGCATAGCCCTCTCGATTGCCCTTTGGGTGACTTTAAGCTTTCTGATAAGGCCCATTGCGAGCGACCATGTCTCAGTCCCATAGGTGATCACTGGAAACACACATTGCTCATAGACTTTTGTCTACTAAAATAAACTTAAAATATTATTGTATTCATTAATTTAAAAATTTTAGCAAAATATACCTAGGAGTAAATATTTTTTATTTCATTTTGTTTTCCTTTTTTTGAGCTAAATCTATCTGGAAGCATTTTTTACGGATGTCTTGGTTAATTTAGGTGTTAGCGGCACCTTTCGTAGCATTGTGATTCATTTTTTTATTTTACTTTCTTTTTTTTTCTGTTGTAGACAATACCCATTGAAAAACTTTCAATGACATGATCAAGGGCAAATTCAAAGATAATTTTGAATTCCTGAAATGTTTCAAAAATTACTTTGATGAAGTATATAAAGATATTAACGCGCAGAGTGAGGTTCTACAGGGCACCGCACCCGAAAAACCGCCTGTAGTCGCAGCAGGTAGAAAACAATCAATTATTTGATTTTCTATACAGATATTGATTTGTGTTAGAACTTAACTTGGCTTTTAGAAGAATTGCATATAATACAAAACGAGTACCTACCTACAAGTTGTACAAGTTGTACCCGAACTGTGTGCCAATAAAAAGAATTAAGTTCCAAACACAAGGAGAACACGACTTCATAGATAATTATAAAATACTGGAGATAGTATTTAAAAAAAATGGATTAAAAAAGGTAAGTACTAATTTTTCATATCATCATCATTTCAGCCGAAAGACGTCCACCGCTGGACATAGGTTTCCCCCAGGCGTCGCCACATTGTGTTCTATAATGTCTGTTGTTAATTTTAGAGTACCTACAAAAGATGGCAAAAAAGTACCAAAAAGGATCACGCCAGGAAATTTTGGCGTGGGCCACAGGCGCCGCGTATTGTCAAATAATGGACAAGTTGTACCCGAACTGTGTGCCAATAAACAGCATTAAGTTCCAAACACAAGGAGAACACGAATTCATAGATAATTATAAAATACTGGAAATAGTATTTTTTTTAAATGGATTAAAAAAGGTAGGTACTAATTTTTCACATCATCATCATTTCAGCCGAAAGACGTCCACCGCTGGACATAGGTCTCCCCCAGGCGTCGCCACATTGTGTTCTATAATGTCTGTTGTTCATTTTAGAGTACCTACAAAAGATGGCAAAAAAGTACCAAAAAGGATTACGCCAGGAAATTTTGGCGTGGGTCACAGGCGCCGCGTATTGTCAATTAATGGACAAGTTGTACCCGAACTGTGTGCCAATAAAAAGGGTTAAGTTCCAAACACAAGGAGAACTCGACTTCATAGTTAATTATAAAATACTGGAGATAGTATTTAAAAAAAATGGATTAAAAAAGGTAGGTACTAATTTTTCACATCGTCATCATGATCATTTCAGCCGAAAGACGTCCACCGCTGGACATAGGTCTAACCCAGGCGTCGCCACATTGTGTTCTATAATGTCTGTTGTTCATTTTAGAGTACCTACAAAAGATGGCAAAAAAGTACCAAAAAGGATTACGCCAGGAAATTTTGGCGTGGGTCACAGGCGCCGCGTATTGTCAATTAATGGACAAGTTGTACCCGAACTGTGTGCCAATAAAAAGGGTTAAGTTCCAAACACAAGGAGAACTCGACTTCATAGTTAATTATAAAATACTGGAGATAGTATTTAAAAAAAATGGATTAAAAAAGGTAGGTACTAATTTTTCATATCATCATCATGATCATTTCAGCCGAAAGACGTCCACCGCTGGACATAGGTTTCCCCCAGGCGTCGCCACATTGTGTTCTATAATGTCTGTTGTTCATTTTAGAGTACCTACAAAAGATGGCAAAAAAGTACCAAAAAGGATCACGCCAGGAAATTTTGGCGTGGGCCACAGGCGCCGCGTATTGTCAAATAATGGACAAGTTGTACCCGAACTGTGTGCCAATAAACAGCATTAAGTTCCAAACACAAGGAGAACACGACTTTATAGATAATTATAAAATACTGGAGATAGTATTTAAAAAAAATGGATTAAAGAAGGTAGGTACTAATTTTTCACATTATCATCATTTCAGCCGAAAGACGTCCACCGCTGGACATAGGTCTCCCCCAGGCGTCGCCACATTGTGTTCTATAATGTCTGTTGTTCATTTTAGAGTACCTACAAAAGATGGCAAAAAAGTACTAAAAAGGATCACGCCAGGAAATTTTGGCGTGGGTCACAGGCGCCGCGTATTGTCAAATAATGGACAAGTTGTACCCGAATTGTGTGCCAATAAAAAGGATTAAGTTCCAAACACAAGGAGAACACGACTTCATAGATAATTATAAAATACTGGAGATAGTATTTAAAAAAAATGGATTAAAAAAGGTAGGTACTAATTTTTCACATCATCATTTCAGCCGAAAGACGTCCACCGCTGGACATAGGTCTCTCCCAGGCCTCGCCACTTTGACCGATCCTGTGCGTCTCGCATCCAGCGCCTTCCCGCAACCTTAACCGGGTCATCAGTACATTATTATTTTTATTGTGTTTGTAATCATTCAATGACTTCTGCCGCTCTGTGTGAAGCGGGAGGGCGTGTCAGACTTTTACTGATTAGTCCTCTGAAAACACATTCTGAATTCCTCTATGAATCCAGACTCGGAATTCATAGTACGAGTATTATTTATGAAAGCCCGGCAATGCATACAATTTCATTATGCCCCACACACATACTGATTTTTTCAGATTATGATTTACTTCCGGCATTCAGATTAGGTATGAATTCTGACTTTGAATTCAGAGAGAAATACAGAATGTGTGAGTCCAGCCTATAACCCATCCGTGTTTCTTCATTTGCTTGAGCCAGGGCCGCGGTATATCTTTTTCAAATTTAATCCGCTACCCAGACAGGGTCATCGGTCCACCTAGTGGAAGGCCTTCGAACGCATCGTCTTCCGGTTCGCGGTCGCCATTCCAGAACTTTTCGGCCCCATCGTCCATCCGTTCCATCCGTTCTGTGAGCAATGTGCCATGCCCACTGCCATTTAAGTTTGGCAATTCTTCGCGCTATGTCGGTAGCTTTGGTTCTCCTGCGTATATCCTCATTTCTGATGCGATCACGCAAGGAAACTCCGAGCATAGCCCTCTCGATTGCCCTTTGGGTGACTTTAAGCTTTCTGATAAGGCCCATTGCGAGCGACCATGTCTCAGTCCCATAGGTGATCACTGGAAACACACATTGCTCATAGACTTTTGTCTACTAAAATAAACTTAAAATATTATTGTATTCATTAATTTAAAAATTTTAGCAAAATATACCTAGGAGTAAATATTTTTTATTTCATTTTGTTTTCCTTTTTTTGAGCTAAATCTATCTGGAAGCATTTTTTACGGATTTTGTGTTTCCATGTTTTATCATCTGCACATGTCTTGGTTAATTTAGGTGTTAGCGGCACCTTTCGTAGCATTGTGATTCATTTTTTTATTTTACTTTCTTTTTTTTTCTGTTGTAGACAATACCCATTGAAAAACTTTCAATGACATGATCAAGGGCAAATTCAAAGATAATTTTGAATTCCTGAAATGTTTCAAAAATTACTTTGATGAAGTATATAAAGATATTAACGCGCAGAGTGAGGTTCTACAGGGCACCGCACCCGAAAAACCGCCTGTAGCCGCAGCAGGTAGAAAACAATCAATTATTTGATTTTCTATACAGATATTGATTTGTGTTAGAACTTAACTTGGCTTTTAGAAGAATTGCATATAATACAAAACGAGTACCTACCTACAAGTTGTACAAGTTGTACCCGAACTGTGTGCCAATAAAAAGAATTAAGTTCCAAACACAAGGAGAACACGACTTCATAGATAATTATAAAATACTGGAGATAGTATTTAAAAAAAATGGATTAAAATAGGTAGGTACTAATTTTTCATATCATCATCATCATCATTTCAGCCGAAAGACGTCCACCGCTGGACATAGGTTTCCCCCAGGCGTCGCCACATTGTGTTCTATAATGTCTGTTGTTAATTTTAGAGTACCTACAAAAGATGGCAAAAAAGTACCAAAAAGGATCACGCCAGG
Source organism: Anorthoa munda (assembly GCA_945859665.1). Lineage (NCBI taxonomy): Eukaryota > Metazoa > Arthropoda > Insecta > Lepidoptera > Noctuidae > Anorthoa > Anorthoa munda. The sequence continues at coordinate 51,180,354 of OX243893.1, read as the reverse complement.
AAATTTTGGCGTGGGCCACAGGCGCCGCGTATTGTCAAATAATGGACAAGTTGTACCCGAACTGTGTGCCAATAAACAGCATTAAGTTCCAAACACAAGGAGAACACGAATTCATAGATAATTATAAAATACTGGAAATAGTATTTTTTTTAAATGGATTAAAAAAGGTAGGTACTAATTTTTCACATCATCATCATTTCAGCCGAAAGACGTCCACCGCTGGACATAGGTCTCCCCCAGGCGTCGCCACATTGTGTTCTATAATGTCTGTTGTTCATTTTAGAGTACCTACAAAAGATGGCAAAAAAGTACCAAAAAGGATCACGCCAGTAAATTTTGGCGTGGGTCACAGGCGCCGCGTATTGTCAAATAATGGACAAGTTGTACCCGAACTGTGTGCCAATAAAAAGGGTTAAGTTCCAAACACAAGGAGAACACGACTTCATAGATAATTATAAAATACTGGAGATAGTATTTAAAAAAAATGGATTAAAAAAGGTAGTTACTAATTTTTCACATCATCATCATCATCATTTCAGCCGAAAGACGTCCACCGCTGGACATAGGTCTCTCCCAGGCCTCGCCACTTTGACCGATCCTGTGCGTCTCGCATCCAGCGCCTTCCCGCAACCTTAACCGGGTCATCAGTACATTATTATTTTTATTGTGTTTGTAATCATTCAATGACTTCTGCCGCTCTGTGTGAAGCGGGAGGGCGTGTCAGACTTTTACTGATTAGTCCTCTGAAAACACATTCTGAATTCCTCTATGAATCCAGACTCGGAATTCATAGTACGAGTATTATTTATGAAAGCCCGGCAATGCATACAATTTCATTATGCCCCACACACATACTGATTTTTTCAGATTATGATTTACTTCCGGCATTCAGATTAGGTATGAATTCTGACTTTGAATTCAGAGAGAAATTCAGAATGTGTGAGTCCAGCCTATAACCCATCCGTGTTTCTTCATTTGCTTGAGCCAGGGCCGCGGTAAATCTTTTTCAAATTTAATCCGCTACCCAGACAGGGTCATCGGTCCACCTAGTGGAAGGCCTTCGAACGCATCGTCTTCCGGTTCGCGGTCGCCATTCCAGAACTTTTCGGCCCCATCGTCCATCCGTTCCATCCGTTCTGTGAGCAATGTGCCATGCCCACTGCCATTTAAGTTTGGCAATTCTTCGCGCTATGTCGGTAGCTTTGGTTCTCCTGCGTATATCCTCATTTCTGATGCGATCACGCAAGGAAACTCCGAGCATAGCCCTCTCGATTGCCCTTTGGGTGACTTTAAGCTTTCTGATAAGGCCCATTGCGAGCGACCATGTCTCAGTCCCATAGGTGATCACTGGAAACACACATTGCTCATAGACTTTTGTCTACTAAAATAAACTTAAAATATTATTGTATTCATTAATTTAAAAATTTTAGCAAAATATACCTAGGAGTAAATATTTTTTATTTCATTTTGTTTTCCTTTTTTTGAGCTAAATCTATCTGGAAGCATTTTTTACGGATTTTGTGTTTCCATGTTTTATCATCTGCACATGTCTTGGTTAATTTAGGTGTTAGCGGCACCTTTCGTAGCATTGTGATTCATTTTTTTATTTTACTTTCTTTTTTTTTCTGTTGTAGACAATACCCATTGAAAAACTTTCAATGACATGATCAAGGGCAAATTCAAAGATAATTTTGAATTCCTGAAATGTTTCAAAAATTACTTTGATGAAGTATATAAAGATATTAACGCTCAGAGTGAGGTTCTACAGGGCACCGCACCCGAAAAACCGCCTGTAGCCGCAGCAGGTAGAAAACAATCAATTATTTGATTTTCTATACAGATATTGATTTGTGTTAGAACTTAACTTGGCTTTTAGAAGAATTGCATATAATACAAAACGAGTACCTACCTACAAGTTGTACAAGTTGTACCCGAACTGTGTGCCAATAAAAAGAATTAAGTTCCAAACACAAGGAGAACACGACTTCATAGATAATTATAAAATACTGGAGATAGTATTTAAAAAAAATGGATTAAAAAAGGTAGGTACTAATTTTTCATATCATCATCATCATCATTTCAGCCGAAAGACGTCCACCGCTGGACATAGGTTTCCCCCAGGCGTCGCCACATTGTGTTCTATAATGTCTGTTGTTAATTTTAGAGTACCTACAAAAGATGGCAAAAAAGTACCAAAAAGGATCACGCCAGGAAATTTTGGCGTGGGCCACAGGCGCCGCGTATTGTCAAATAATGGACAAGTTGTACCCGAACTGTGTGCCAATAAACAGCATTAAGTTCCAAACACAAGGAGAACACGAATTCATAGATAATTATAAAATACTGGAAATAGTATTTTTTTTAAATGGATTAAAAAAGGTAGGTACTAATTTTTCACATCATCATCATTTCAGCCGAAAGACGTCCACCGCTGGACATAGAACTCCCCCAGGCGTCGCCACATTGTGTTCTATAATTTCTGTTGTTCATTTTAGAGTACCTACAAAAGATGGCAAAAAAGTACCAAAAAGGATTACGCCAGGAAATTTTGGCGTGGGTCACAGGCGCCGCGTATTGTCAATTAATGGACAAGTTGTACCCGAACTGTGTGCCAATAAAAAGGGTTAAGTTCCAAACACAAGGAGAACTCGACTTCATAGTTAATTATAAAATACTGGAGATAGTATTTAAAAAAACTGGATTAAAAAAGGTAGGTACTAATTTTTCACATCATCATCATGATCATTTCAGCCGAAAGACGTCCACCGCTGGACATAGGTCTAACCCAGGCGTCGCCACATTGTGTTCTATAATGTCTGTTGTTCATTTTAGAGTACCTACAAAAGATGGCAAAAAAGTACCAAAAAGGATTACGCCAGGAAATTTTGGCGTGGGTCACAGGCGCCGCGTATTGTCAATTAATGGACAAGTTGTACCCGAACTGTGTGCCAATAAAAAGGGTTAAGTTCCAAACACAAGGAGAACTCGACTTCATAGTTAATTATAAAATACTGGAGATAGTATTTAAAAAAAATGGATTAAAAAAGGTAGGTACTAATTTTTCATATCATCATCATGATCATTTCAGCCGAAAGACGTCCACCGCTGGACAAAGGTTTCCCCCAGGCGTCGCCACATTGTGTTCTATAATGTCTGTTGTTCATTTTAGAGTACCTACAAAAGATGGCAAAAAAGTACCAAAAAGGATCACGCCAGGAAATTTTGGCGTGGGCCACAGGCGCCGCGTATTGTCAAATAATGGACAAGTTGTACCCGAACTGTGTGCCAATAAAAAGAATTAAGTTCCAAACACAAGGAGAACACGACTTCATAGATAATTATAAAATACTGGAGATAGTATTTAAAAAAAATGGATTAAAAAAGGTAGGTACTAATTTTTCATATCATCATCATGATCATTTCAGCCGAAAGACGTCCACCGCTGGACATAGGTTTCCCCCAGGCGTCGCCACATTGTGTTCTATAATGTCTGTTGTTCATTTTAGAGTACCTACAAAAGATGGCAAAAAAGTACCAAAAAGGATCACGCCAGGAAATTTTGGCGTGGGCCACAGGCGCCGCGTATTGTCAAATAATGGACAAGTTGTACCCGAACTGTGTGCCAATAAACAGCATTAAGTTCCAAACACAAGGAGAACACGAATTCATAGATAATAATAAAATACTGGAAATAGTATTTTTAAAAAATGGATTTAAAAAGGTAGGTACTAATTTTTCACATCATCATCATCATCATTTCAGCCGAAAGACGTCCACCGCTGGACATAGGTCTAACCCAGGCGTCGCCACATTGTGTTCTAAAATGTCTGTTGTTCATTTTAGAGTACCTACAAAAGATGGCAAAAAAGTACCAAAAAGGATCACGCCAGGAAATTTTGGCGTGGGTCACAGGCGCCGCGTATTGTCAAATAATGGACAAGTTGTACCCGAACTGTGTGCCAATAAACAGCATTAAGTTCCAAACACAAGGAGAACACGACTTTATAGATAATTATAAAATACTGGAGATAGTATTTAAAAAAAATGGATTAAAGAAGGTAGGTACTAATTTTTCACATTATCATCATTTCAGCCGAAAGACGTCCACCGCTGGACATAGGTCTCCCCCAGGCGTCGCCACATTGTGTTCTATAATGTCTGTTGTTCATTTTAGAGTACCTACAAAAGATGGCAAAAAAGTACCAAAAAGGATCACGCCAGGAAATTTTGGCGTGGGCCACAGGCGCCGCGTATTGTCAAATAATGGACAAGTTGTACCCGAACTTTGTGCCAATAAAAAGGGTTAAGTTCCAAACACAAGGAGAACACGACTTCATAGATAATTATAAAATACTGGAGATAGTATTTAAAAAAAATGGATTAAAAAAGGTAGGTACTAATTTTTCACATCATCATCATCATCATTTCAGCCGAAAGACGTCCACCGCTGGACATAGGTCTCTCCCAGGCCTCGCCACTTTGACCGATCCTGTGCGTCTCGCATCCAGCGCCTTCCCGCAACCTTAACCGGGTCATCAGTACATTATTATTTTTATTGTGTTTGTAATCATTCAATGACTTCTGCCGCTCTGTGTGAAGCGGGAGGGCGTGTCAGACTTTTACTGATTAGTCCTCTGAAAACACATTCTGAATTCCTCTATGAATCCAGACTCGGAATTCATAGTACGAGTATTATTTATGAAAGCCCGGCAATGCATACAATTTCATTATGCCCCACACACATACTGATTTTTTCAGATTATGATTTACTTCCGGCATTCAGATTAGGTATGAATTCTGACTTTGAATTCAGAGAGAAATTCAGAATGTGTGAGTCCAGCCTATAACCCATCCGTGTTTCTTCATTTGCTTGAGCCAGGGCCGCGGTATATCTTTTTCAAATTTAATCCGCTACCCAGACAGGGTCATCGGTCCACCTAGTGGAAGGCCTTCGAACGCATCGTCTTCCGGTTCGCGGTCGCCATTCCAGAACTTTTCGGCCCCATCGTCCATCCGTTCCATCCGTTCTGCGAGCAATGTGCCATGCCCACTGCCATTTAAGTTTGGCAATTCTTCGCGCTATGTCGGTAGCTTTGGTTCTCCTGCGTATATCCTCATTTCTGATGCGATCACGCAAGGAAACTCCGAGCATAGCCCTCTCGATTGCCCTTTGGGTGACTTTAAGCTTTCTGATAAGGCCCATTGCGAGCGACCATGTCTCAGTCCCATAGGTGATCACTGGAAACACACATTTACTAAAATAAACTAAAAATATTATTGTATTCATTAATTTAAAATTTTTAGCAAAATATACTTAGGAGAAAATATTTTTATTTCATTTTGTTTTCCTTTTTTTGAGCTAAATCTATCTGGAAGCATTTTTTACGGATTTTGTGTTTCCATGTTTTATCATCTGCACATGTCTTGGTTAATTTAGGTGTTAGCGGCACCTTTCGTAGCATTGTGATTCATTTTTTTATTTTACTTTCTTTTTTTTTCTGTTGTAGACAATACCCATTGAAAAACTTTCAATGACATGATCAAGGGCAAATTCAAAGATAATTTTGAATTCCTGAAATGTTTCAAAAATTACTTTGCGCGTTAATATCTTTATATACTTCATCAAAGTAATGTCTACAGGGCACCGCACCCGAAAAACCGCCTGTAGCCGCAGCAGGTAGAAAACAATCAATTATTTGATTTTCTATAGAGATATTGATTTGTGTTAGAACTTAACTTGGCTTTTAGAAGAATTGCATATATTACAAAACGAGTACCTACAAGTTGTACAAGTTGTACCCGAACTGTGTGCCAATAAAAAGAATTAAGTTCCAAACACAAGGAGAACACGACTTCATAGATAATTATAAAATACTGGAGATAGTATTTAAAAAAATGGATTAAAAAAGGTAGGTACTAATTTTTCATATCATCATCATGATCATTTCAGCCGAAAGACGTCCACCGCTGGACATAGGTTTCCCCCAGGCGTCGCCACATTGTGTTCTATAATGTCTGTTGTTCATTTTAGAGTACCTACAAAAGATGGCAAAAAAGTACCAAAAAGGATCACGCCAGGAAATTTTGGCGTGGGCCACAGGCGCCGCGTATTGTCAAATAATGGACAAGTTGTACCCGAACTGTGTGCCAATAAACAGCATTAAGTTCCAAACACAAGGAGAACACGAATTCATAGATAATTATAAAATACTGGAAATAGTATTTTAAAAAAATGGATTTAAAAAGGTAGGTACTAATTTTTCACATCATCATCATCATCATTTCAGCCGAAAGACGTCCACCGCTGGACATAGGTCTAACCCAGGCGTCGCCACATTGTGTTCTAAAATGTCTGTTGTTCATTTTAGAGTACCTACAAAAGATGGCAAAAAAGTACCAAAAAGGATCACGCCAGGAAATTTTGGCGTGGGCCACAGGCGCCGCGTATTGTCAAATAATGGACAAGTTGTACCCGAACTTTGTGCCAATAAACAGCATTAAGTTCCAAACACAAGGAGAACACGACTTTATAGATAATTATAAAATACTGGAGATAGTATTTAAAAAAAATGGATTAAAGAAGGTAGGTACTAATTTTTCACATTATCATCATTTCAGCCGAAAGACGTCCACCGCTGGACATAGATCTCCCCCAGGCGTCGCCACATTGTGTTCTAAAATGTCTGTTGTTCATTTTAGAGTACCTACAAAAGATGGCAAAAAAGTACCAAAAAGGATCACGCCAGGAAATTTTGGCGTGGGTCACAGGCGCCGTGTATTGTCAAATAATGGACAAGTTGTACCCGAACTGTGTGCCAATAAACAGCATTAAGTTCCAAACACAAGGAGAACACGACTTTATAGATAATTATAAAATACTGGAGATAGTATTTAAAAAAAATGGATTAAAGAAGGTAGGTACTAATTTTTCACATTATCATCATTTCAGCCGAAAGACGTCCACCGCTGGACATAGGTCTCCCCCAGGCGTCGCCACATTGTGTTCTATAATGTCTGTTGTTCATTTTAGAGTACCTACAAAAGATGGCAAAAAAGTACCAAAAAGGATCACGCCAGGAAATTTTGGCGTGGGTCACAGGCGCCGCGTATTGTCAAATAATGGACAAGTTGTACCCGAACTGTGTGCCAATAAAAAGGATTAAGTTCCAAACAAGGAGAACACGACTTCATAGATAATTATAAAATACTGGAGATAGTATTTTAAAAAAATGGATCAAAAAGGGTAGGTACTAATTTTTTACATCATCATCATTTCAGCCGAAAGACGTCCACCGCTGGACATAGGTCTCCCCCAGGTGTCGCCACATTGTGTTCTATAATGTCTGTTGTTCATTTTAGAGTACCTACAAAAGATGGCAAAAAAGTACCAAAAAGGATCACGCCAGTAAATTTTGGCGTGGGTCACAGGCGCCGCGTATTGTCAAATAATGGACAAGTTGTACCCGAACTGTGTGCCAATAAAAAGGGTTAAGTTCCAAACACAAGGAGAACACGACTTCATAGATAATTATAAAATACTGGAGATAGTATTTAAAAAAAATGGATTAAAAAAGGTAGGTACTAATTTTTCACATCATCATCATCATCATTTCAGCCGAAAGACGTCCACCGCTGGACATAGGTCTCTCCCAGGCCTCGCCACTTTGACCGATCCTGTGCGTCTCGCATCCAGCGCCTTCCCGCAACCTTAACCGGGTCATCAGTACATTATTATTTTTATTGTGTTTGTAATCATTCAATGACTTCTGCCGCTCTGTGTGAAGCGGGAGGGCGTGTCAGACTTTTACTGATTAGTCCTCTGAAAACACATTCTGAATTCCTCTATGAATCCAGACTCGGAATTCATAGTACGAGTATTATTTATGAAAGCCCGGCAATGCATACAATTTCATTATGCCCCACACACATACTGATTTTTTCAGATTATGATTTACTTCCGGCATTCAGATTAGGTATGAATTCTGACTTTGAATTCAGAGAGAAATTCAGAATGTGTGAGTCCAGCCTATAACCTATCCGTGTTTCTTCATTTGCTTGAGCCAGGGCCGCGGTATATCTTTTTCAAATTTAATCCGCTACCCAGACAGGGTCATCGGTCCACCTAGTGGAAGGCCTTCGAACGCATCGTCTTCCGGTTCGCGGTCGCCATTCCAGAACTTTTCGGCCCCATCGTCCATCCGTTCCATCCGTTCTGCGAGCAATGTGCCATGCCCACTGCCATTTAAGTTTGGCAATTCTTCGCGCTATGTCGGTAGCTTTGGTTCTCCTGCGTATATCCTCATTTCTGATGCGATCACGCAAGGAAACTCCGAGCATAGCCCTCTCGATTGCCCTTTGGGTGACTTTAAGCTTTCTGATAAGGCCCATTGCGAGCGACCATGTCTCAGTCCCATAGGTGATCACTGGAAACACACATTGCTCATAGACTTTTGTCTACTAAAATAAACTTAAAATATTATTGTATTCATTAATTTAAAAATTTTAGCAAAATATACCTAGGAGTAAATATTTTTTATTTCATTTTGTTTTCCTTTTTTTGAGCTAAATCTATCTGGAAGCATTTTTTACGGATTTTGTGTTTCCATGTTTTATCATCTGCACATGTCTTGGTTAATTTAGGTGTTAGCGGCACCTTTCGTAGCATTGTGATTCATTTTTTTATTTTACTTTATTTTTTTTTCTGTTGTAGACAATACCCATTGAAAAACTTTCAATGACATGATCAAGGGCAAATTCAAAGATAATTTTGAATTCCTGAAATGTTTCAAAAATTACTTTGATGAAGTATATAAAGATATTAACGCGCAGAGTGAGGTTCTACAGGGCACCGCACCCGAAAAACCGCCTGTAGCCGCAGCAGGTAGAAAACAATCAATTATTTGATTTTCTATACAGATATTGATTTGTGTTAGAACTTAACTTGGCTTTTAGAAGAATTGCATATAATACAAAACGAGTACCTACCTACAAGTTGTACAAGTTGTACCCGAACTGTGTGCCAATAAAAAGAATTAAGTTCGAAACACAAGGAGAACACGACTTCATAGATAATTATAAAATACTGGAGATAGTATTTAAAAAAAATGGATTAAAAAAGGTAGGTACTAATTTTTCATATCATCATCATCATCATTTCAGCCGAAAGACGTCCACCGCTGGACATAGGTCTAACCCAGGCGTCGCCACATTGTGTTCTAAAATGTCTGTTGTTCATTTTAGAGTACCTACAAAAGATGGCAAAAAAGTACCAAAAAGGATCACGCCAGGAAATTTTGGCGTGGGTCACAGGCGCCGTGTATTGTCAAATAATTGACAAGTTGTACCCGAACTGTGTGCCAATAAACAGCATTAAGTTCCAAACACAAGGAGAACACGACTTTATAGATAATTATAAAATACTGGAGATAGTATTTAAAAAAAATGGATTAAAGAAGGTAGGTACTAATTTTTCACATTATCATCATTTCAGCCGAAAGACGTCCACCGCTGGACATAGGTCTCCCCCAGGCGTCGCCACATTGTGTTCTATAATGTCTGTTGTTCATTTTAGAGTACCTACAAAAGATGGCAAAAAAGTACCAAAAAGGATCACGCCAGGAAATTTTGGCGTGGGTCACAGGCGCCGCGTATTGTCAAATAATGGACAAGTTGTACCCGAACTGTGTGCCAATAAAAAGGATTAAGTTCCAAACAAGGAGAACACGACTTCATAGATAATTATAAAATACTGGAGATAGTATTTTAAAAAAATGGATCAAAAAGGGTAGGTACTAATTTTTTACATCATCATCATTTCAGCCGAAAGACGTCCACCGCTGGACATAGGTCTCCCCCAGGTGTCGCCACATTGTGTTCTATAATGTCTGTTGTTCATTTTAGAGTACCTACAAAAGATGGCAAAAAAGTACCAAAAAGGATCACGCCAGTAAATTTTGGCGTGGGTCACAGGCGCCGCGTATTGTCAAATAATGGACAAGTTGTACCCGAACTGTGTGCCAATAAAAAGGGTTAAGTTCCAAACACAAGGAGAACACGACTTCATAGATAATTATAAAATACTGGAGATAGTATTTAAAAAAAATGGATTAAAAAAGGTAGGTACTAATTTTTCATATCATCATCATCATCATTTCAGCCGAAAGACGTCCACCGCTGGACATAGGTCTAACCCAGGCGTCGCCACATTGTGTTCTAAAATGTCTGTTGTTCATTTTAGAGTACCTACAAAAGATGGCAAAAAAGTACCAAAAAGGATCACGCCAGGAAATTTTGGCGTGGGTCACAGGCGCCGTGTATTGTCAAATAATGGACAAGTTGTACCCGAACTGTGTGCCAATAAACAGCATTAAGTTCCAAACACAAGGAGAACACGACTTTATAGATAATTATAAAATACTGGAGATAGTATTTAAAAAAAATGGATTAAAGAAGGTAGGTACTAATTTTTCACATTATCATCATTTCAGCCGAAAGACGTCCACCGCTGGACATAGGTCTCCCCCAGGCGTCGCCACATTGTGTTCTATAATGTCTGTTGTTCATTTTAGAGTACCTACAAAAGATGGCAAAAAAGTACCAAAAAGGATCACGCCAGGAAATTTTGGCGTGGGTCACAGGCGCCGCGTATTGTCAAATAATGGACAAGTTGTACCCGAACTGTGTGCCAATAAAAAGGATTAAGTTCCAAACAAGGAGAACACGACTTCATAGATAATTATAAAATACTGGAGATAGTATTTTAAAAAAATGGATCAAAAAGGGTAGGTACTAATTTTTTACATCATCATCATTTCAGCCGAAAGACGTCCACCGCTGGACATAGGTCTCCCCCAGGTGTCGCCACATTGTGTTCTATAATGTCTGTTGTTCATTTTAGAGTACCTACAAAAGATGGCAAAAAAGTACCAAAAAGGATCACGCCAGTAAATTTTGGCGTGGGTCACAGGCGCCGCGTATTGTCAAATAATAGACAAGTTGTACCCGAACTGTGTGCCAATAAAAAGGGTTAAGTTCCAAACACAAGGAGAACACGACTTCATAGATAATTATAAAATACTGGACATAGTATTTAAAAAAAATGGATTAAAAAAGGTAGGTACTAATTTTTCACATCATCATCATCATCATTTCAGCCGAAAGACGTCCACCGCTGGACATAGGTTTCCCCCAGGCGTCGCCACATTGTGTTCTATAATGTCTGTTGTTCATTTTAGAGTACCTACAAAAGATGGCAAAAAAGTACCAAAAAGGATCACGCCAGGAAATTTTGGCGTGGGCCACAGGCGCCGCGTATTGTCAAATAATGGACAAGTTGTACCCGAACTGTGTGCCAATAAACAGCATTAAGTTCCAAACACAAGGAGAACACGAATTCATAGATAATTATAAAATACTGGAAATAGTATTTTTTTTAAATGGATTAAAAAAGGTAGGTACTAATTTTTCACATCATCATCATCATCATTTCAGCCGAAAGACGTCCACCGCTGGACATAGGTCTAACCCAGGCGTCGCCACATTGTGTTCTAAAATGTCTGTTGTTCATTTTAGAGTACCTACAAAAGATGGCAAAAAAGTACCAAAAAGGATCACGCCAGGAAATTTTGGCGTGGGTCACAGGCGCCGTGTATTGTCAAATAATGGACAAGTTGTACCCGAACTGTGTGCCAATAAACAGCATTAAGTTCCAAACACAAGGAGAACACGACTTTATAGATAATTATAAAATACTGGAGATAGTATTTAAAAAAAATGGATTAAAGAAGGTAGGTACTAATTTTTCACATTATCATCATTTCAGCCGAAAGACGTCCACCGCTGGACATAGGTCTCCCCCAGGCGTCGCCACATTGTGTTCTATAATGTCTGTTGTTAATTTTAGAGTACCTACAAAAGATGGCAAAAAAGTACCAAAAAGGATCACGCCAGGAAATTTTGGCGTGGGTCACAGGCGCCGCGTATTGTCAAATAATGGACAAGTTGTACCCGAACTGTGTGCCAATAAAAAGGGTTAAGTTCCAAACACAAGGAGAACACGACTTCATAGATAATTATAAAATACTGGAGATAGTATTTAAAAAAAATGGATTAAAAAAGGTAGGTACTAATTTTTCACATCATCATTTCAGCCGAAAGACGTCCACCGCTGGACATAGGTCTCTCCCAGGCCTCGCCACTTTGACCGATCCTGTGCGTCTCGCATCCAGCGCCTTCCCGCAACCTTAACCGGGTCATCAGTACATTATTATTTTTATTGTGTTTGTAATCATTCAATGACTTCTGCCGCTCTGTGTGAAGCGGGAGGGCGTGTCAGACTTTTACTGATTAGTCCTCTGAAAACACATTCTGAATTCCTCTATGAATCCAGACTCGGAATTCATAGTACGAGTATTATTTATGAAAGCCCGGCAATGCATACAATTTCATTATGCCCCACACACATACTGATTTTTTCAGATTATGATTTACTTCCGGCATTCAGATTAGGTATGAATTCTGACTTTGAATTCAGAGAGAAATTCAGAATGTGTGAGTCCAGCCTATAACCCATCCGTGTTTCTTCATTTGCTTGAGCCAGGGCTGCGGTATATCTTTTTCAAATTTAATCCGCTACCCAGACAGGGTCATCGGTCCACCTAGTGGAAGGCCTTCGAACGCATCGTCTTCCGGTTCGCGGTCGCCATTCCAGAACTTTTCGGCCCCATCGTCCATCCGTTCCATCCGTTCTGCGAGCAATGTGCCATGCCCACTGCCATTTAAGTTTGGCAATTCTTCGCGCTATGTCGGTAGCTTTGGTTCTCCTGCGTATATCCTCATTTCTGATGCGATCACGCAAGGAAACTCCGAGCATAGCCCTCTCGATTGCCCTTTGGGTGACTTTAAGCTTTCTGATAAGGCCCATTGCCAGCGACCATGTCTCAGTCCCATAGGTGATCACTGGAAACACACATTTACTAAAATAACCTAAAAATATTATTGTATTCATTAATTTAAAATTTTTAGCAAAATATACTTAGGAGAAAATATTTTTTATTTCATTTTGTTTTCCTTTTTTTGAGCTAAATCTATCTGGAAGCATTTTTTACGGATTTTGTGTTTCCATGTTTTATCATCTGCACATGTCTTGGTTAATTTAGGTGTTAGCGGCACCTTTCGTAGCATTGTGATTCATTTTTTTATTTTACTTTCTTTTTTTTTCTGTTGTAGACAATACCCATTGAAAAACTTTCAATGACATGATCAAGGGCAAATTCAAAGATAATTTTGAATTCCTGAAATGTTTCAAAAATTACTTTGCGCGTTAATATCTTTATATACTTCATCAAAGTAATGTCTACAGGGCACCGCACCCGAAAAACCGCCTGTAGCCGCAGCAGGTAGAAAACAATCAATTATTTGATTTTCTATAGAGATATTGATTTGTGTTAGAACTTAACTTGGCTTTTAGAAGAATTGCATATATTACAAAACGAGTACCTACAAGTTGTACAAGTTGTACCCGAACTGTGTGCCAATAAAAAGAATTAAGTTCCAAACACAAGGAGAACACGACTTCATAGATAATTATAAAATACTGGAGATAGTATTTAAAAAAAATGGATTAAAAAAGGTAGGTACTAATTTTTCATATCATCATCATGATCATTTCAGCCGAAAGACGTCCACCGCTGGACATAGGTTTCCCCCAGGCGTCGCCACATTGTGTTCTATAATGTCTGTTGTTCATTTTAGAGTACCTACAAAAGATGGCAAAAAAGTACCAAAAAGGATCACGCCAGGAAATTTTGGCGTGGGCCACAGGCGCCGCGTATTGTCAAATAATGGACAAGTTGTACCCGAACTGTGTGCCAATAAACAGCATTAAGTTCCAAACACAAGGAGAACACGAATTCATAGATAATTATAAAATACTGGAAATAGTATTTAAAAAAAATGGATTTAAAAAGGTAGGTACTAATTTTTCACATCATCATCATCATCATTTCAGCCGAAAGACGTCCACCGCTGGACATAGGTCTAACCCAGGCGTCGCCACATTGTGTTCTAAAATGTCTGTTGTTCATTTTAGAGTACCTACAAAAGATGGCAAAAAAGTACCAAAAAGGATCACGCCAGGAAATTTTGGCGTGGGTCACAGGCGCCGCGTATTGTCAAATAATGGACAAGTTGTACCCGAACTGTGTGCCAATAAACAGCATTAAGTTCCAAACACAAGGAGAACACGACTTTATAGATCATTATAAAATACTGGAGATAGTATTTAAAAAAAATGGATTAAAAAGGTAGGTACTAATTTTTCACATCATCATCATTTCAGCCGAAAGACGTCCACCGCTGGACATAGATCTCCCCCAGGCGTCGCCACATTGTGTTCTAAAATGTCTGTTGTTCATTTTAGAGTACCTACAAAAGATGGCAAAAAAGTACCAAAAAGGATCACGCCAGGAAATTTTGGCGTGGGTCACAGGCGCCGTGTATTGTCAAATAATGGACAAGTTGTACCCGAACTGTGTGCCAATAAACAGCATTAAGTTCCAAACACAAGGAGAACACGACTTTATAGATAATTATAAAATACTGGAGATAGTATTAAAAAAAAATGGATTAAAGAAGGTAGGTACTAATTTTTCACATTATCATCATTTCAGCCGAAAGTCGTCCACCGCTGGACATAGGTCTCCCCCAGGCGTCGCCACATTGTGTTCTATAATGTCTGTTGTTCATTTTAGAGTACCTACAAAAGATGGCAAAAAAGTACCAAAAAGGATCACGCCAGGAAATTTTGGCGTGGGTCACAGGCGCCGCGTATTGTCAAATAATGGACAAGTTGTACCCGAACTGTGTGCCAATAAAAAGGATTAAGTTCCAAACAAGGAGAACACGACTTCATAGATAATTATAAAATACTGGAGATAGTATTTTAAAAAAATGGATCAAAAAGGGTAGGTACTAATTTTTTACATCATCATCATTTCAGCCGAAAGACGTCCACCGCTGGACATAGGTCTCCCCCAGGTGTCGCCACATTGTGTTCTATAATGTCTGTTGTACATTTTAGAGTACCTACAAAAGATGGCAAAAAAGTACCAAAAAGGATCACGCCAGTAAATTTTGGCGTGGGTCACAGGCGCCGCGTATTGTCAAATAATGGACAAGTTGTACCCGAACTGTGTGCCAATAAAAAGGGTTAAGTTCCAAACACAAGGAGAACACGACTTCATAGATAATTATAAAATACTGGAGATAGTATTTAAAAAAAATGGATTAAAAAAGGTAGGTACTAATTTTTCACATCATCATCATCATCATTTCAGCCGAAAGACGTCCACCGCTGGACATAGGTCTCTCCCAGGCCTCGCCACTTTGACCGATCCTGTGCGTCTCGCATCCAGCGCCTTCCCGCAACCTTAACCGGGTCATCAGTACATTATTATTTTTATTGTGTTTGTAATCATTCAATGACTTCTGCCGCTCTGTGTGAAGCGGGAGGGCGTGTCAGACTTTTACTGATTAGTCCTCTGAAAACACATTCTGAATTCCTCTATGAATCCAGACTCGGAATTCATAGTACGAGTATTATTTATGAAAGCCCGGCAATGCATACAATTTCATTATGCCCCACACACATACTGATTTTTTCAGATTATGATTTACTTCCGGCATTCAGATTAGGTATGAATTCTGACTTTGAATTCAGAGAGAAATTCAGAATGTGTGAGTCCAGCCTATAACCCATCCGTGTTTCTTCATTTGCTTGAGCCAGGGCCGCGGTAAATCTTTTTCAAATTTAATCCGCTACCCAGACAGGGTCATCGGTCCACCTAGTGGAAGGCCTTCGAACGCATCGTCTTCCGGTTCACGGTCGCCATTCCAGAACTTTTCGGCCCCATCGTCCATCCGTTCCATCCGTTCTGCGAGCAATGTGCCATGCCCACTAGCATTTAAGTTTGGCAATTTTTCGCGCTATGTCGGTAGCTTTGGTTCTCCTGCGTATATCCTCATTTCTGATGCGATCACGCAAGGAAACTCCGAGCATAGCCCTCTCGATTGCCCTTTGGGTGACTTTAAGCTTTCTGATAAGGCCCATTGCCAGCGACCATGTCTCAGTCCCATAGGTGATCACTGGAAACACACATTTACTAAAATAACCTAAAAATATTATTGTATTCATTAATTTAAAATTTTTAGCAAAATATACTTAGGAGAAAATATTTTTTATTTCATTTTGTTTTCCTTTTTTTGAGCTAAATCTATCTGGAAGCATTTTTTACGGATTTTGTGTTTCCATGTTTTATCATCTGCACATGTCTTGGTTAATTTAGGTGTTAGCGGCACCTTTCGTAGCATTGTGATTCATTTTTTTATTTTACTTTCTTTTTTTTTCTGTTGTAGACAATACCCATTGAAAAACTTTCAATGACATGATCAAGGGCAAATTCAAAGATAATTTTGAATTCCTGAAATGTTTCAAAAATTATTTTGCGCGTTAATATCTTTATATACTTCATCAAAGTAATGTCTACAGGGCACCGCACCCGAAAAACCGCCTGTAGCCGCAGCAGGTAGAAAACAATCAATTATTTGATTTTCTATAGAGATATTGATTTGTGTTAGAACTTAACTTGGCTTTTAGAAGAATTGCATATATTACAAAACGAGTACCTACAAGTTGTACCCGAACTGTGTGCCAATAAAAAGAATTAAGTTCCAAACACAAGGAGAACACGACTTCATAGATAATTATAAAATACTGGAGATAGTATTTAAAAAAAATGGATTAAAAAAGGTAGGTACTAATTTTTCATATCATCATCATGATCATTTCAGCCGAAAGACCTCCACCGCTGGACATAGGTTTCCCCCAGGCGTCGCCACATTGTGTTCTATAATGTCTGTTGTTCATTTTAGAGTACTTACAAAAGATGGCAAAAAAGTACCAAAAAGGATCACGCCAGGAAATTTTGGCGTGGGCCACAGGCGCCGCGTATTGTCAAATAATGGACAAGTTGTACCCGAACTGTGTGCCAATAAACAGCATTAAGTTCCAAACACAAGGAGAACACGACTTTATAGATAATTATAAAATACTGGAGATAGTATTTAAAAAAAATGGATTAAAAAAGGTAGGTACTAATTTTTCACATCATCATCATTTCAGCCGAAAGACGTCCACCGCTGGACATAGGTTTCCCCCAGGCGTCGCCACATTGTGTTCTATAATGTCTGTTGTTCATTTTAGAGTACCTACAAAAGATGGCAAAAAAGTACCAAAAAGGATCACGCCAGGAAATTTTGGCGTGGGTCACAGGCGCCGTGTATTGTCAAATAATGGACAAGTTGTACCCGAACTGTGTGCCAATAAACAGGATTAAGTTCCAAACACAAGGAGAACACGAATTCATAGATAATTATAAAATACTGGAAATAGTATTTTTTTTAAATGGATTAAAAAAGGTAGGTACTAATTTTTCACATCATCATCATCATCATTTCAGCCGAAAGACGTCCACCGCTGGACATAGGTCTAACCCAGGCGTCGCCACATTGTGTTCTAAAATGTCTGTTGTTCATTTTAGAGTACCTACAAAAGATGGCAAAAAAGTACCAAAAAGGATCACGCCAGGAAATTTTGGCGTGGGTCACAGGCGCCGTGTATTGTCAAATAATGGACAAGTTGTACCCGAACTGTGTGCCAATAAACAGCATTAAGTTCCAAACACAAGGAGAACACGACTTTATAGATAATTATAAAATACTGGAGATAGTATTTTAAAAAAATGGATTAAAGAAGGTAGGTACTAATTTTTCACATTATCATCATTTCAGCCGAAAGACGTCCACCGCTGGACATAGGTCTCCCCCAGGCGTCGCCACATTGTGTTCTATAATGTCTGTTGTTCATTTTAGAGTACCTACAAAAGATGGCAAAAAAGTACCAAAAAGGATCACGCCAGGAAATTTTGGCGTGGGTCACAGGCGCCGCGTATTGTCAAATAATGGACAAGTTGTACCCGAACTGTGTGCCAATAAAAAGGATTAAGTTCCAAACAAGGAGAACACGACTTCATAGATAATTATAAAATACTGGAGATAGTATTTTAAAAAAATGGATCAAAAAGGGTAGGTACTAATTTTTTACATCATCATCATTTCAGCCGAAAGACGTCCACCGCTGGACATAGGTCTCCCCCAGGTGTCGCCACATTGTGTTCTATAATGTCTGTTGTTCATTTTAGAGTACCTACAAAAGATGGCAAAAAAGTACCAAAAAGGATCACGCCAGTAAATTTTGGCGTGGGTCACAGGCGCCGCGTATTGTCAAATAATGGACAAGTTGTACCCGAACTGTGTGCCAATAAAAAGGGTTAAGTTCCAAACACAAGGAGAACACGACTTCATAGATAATTATAAAATACTGGAGATAGTATTTAAAAAAAATGGATTAAAAAAGGTAGGTACTAATTTTTCACATCATCATCATCATCATTTCAGCCGAAAGACGTCCACCGCTGGACATAGGTCTAACCCAGGCGTCGCCACATTGTGTTCTAAAATGTCTGTTGTTCATTTTAGAGTACCTACAAAAGATGGCAAAAAAGTACCAAAAAGGATCACGCCAGGAAATTTTGGCGTGGGTCACAGGCGCCGTGTATTGTCAAATAATGGACAAGTTGTACCCGAACTGTGTGCCAATAAACAGCATTAAGTTCCAAACACAAGGAGAACACGACTTTATAGATAATTATAAAATACTGGAGATAGTATTTAAAAAAAATGGATTAAAGAAGGTAGGTACTAATTTTTCACATTATCATCATTTCAGCCGAAAGACGTCCACCGCTGGACATAGGTCTCCCCCAGGCGTCGCCACATTGTGTTCTATAATGTCTGTTGTTAATTTTAGAGTACCTACAAAAGATGGCAAAAAAGTACCAAAAAGGATCACGCCAGGAAATTTTGACGTGGGTCACAGGCGCCGCGTATTGTCAAATAATGGACAAGTTGTACCCGAACTGTGTGCCAATAAAAAGGGTTAAGTTCCAAACACAAGGAGAACACGACTTCATAGATAATTATAAAATACTGGAGATAGTATTTAAAAAAAATGGATTAAAAAAGGTAGGTACTAATTTTTCACATCATCATCATCATCATTTCAGCCGAAAGACGTCCACCGCTGGACATAGGTCTCGCCCAGGCCTCGCCACTTTGACCGATCCTGTGCGTCTCGCATCCAGCGCCTTCCCGCAACCTTAACCGGGTCATCAGTACATTATTATTTTTATTGTGTTTGTAATCATTCAATGACTTCTGCCACTCTGTGTGAAGCGGGAGGGCGTGTCAGACTTTTACTGATTAGTCCTCTGAAAACACATTCTGAATTCCTCTATGAATCCAGACTCGGAATTCATAGTACGAGTATTATTTATGAAAGCCCGGCAATGCATACAATTTCATTATGCCCCACACACATACTGATTTTTTCAGATTATGATTTACTTCCGGCATTCAGATTAGGTATGAATTCTGACTTTGAATTCAGAGAGAAATTCAGAATGTGTGAGTCCAGCCTATAACCCATCCGTGTTTCTTCATTTGCTTGAGCCAGGGCCGCGGTAAATCTTTTTCAAATTTAATCCGCTACCCAGACAGGGTCATCGGTCCACCTAGTGGAAGGCCTTCGAACGCATCGTCTTCCGGTTCGCGGTCGCCATTCCAGAACTTTTCGGCCCCATCGTCCATCCGTTCCATCCGTTCTGCGAGCAATGTGCCATGCCCACTGCCATTTAAGTTTGGCAATTCTTCGCGCTATGTCGGTAGCTTTGGTTCTCCTGCGTATATCCTCATTTCTGATGCGATCACGCAAGGAAACTCCGAGCATAGCCCTCTCGATTGCCCTTTGGGTGACTTTAAGCTTTCTGATAAGGCCCATTGCGAGCGACCATGTCTCAGTCCCATAGGTGATCACTGGAAACACACATTGCTCATAGACTTTTGTCTACTAAAATAAACTTAAAATATTATTGTATTCATTAATTTAAAAATTTTAGCAAAATATACCTAGGAGTAAATATTTTTTATTTCATTTTGTTTTCCTTTTTTTGAGCTAAATCTATCTGGAAGCATTTTTTACGGATGTCTTGGTTAATTTAGGTGTTAGCGGCACCTTTCGTAGCATTGTGATTCATTTTTTTATTTTACTTTCTTTTTTTTTCTGTTGTAGACAATACCCATTGAAAAACTTTCAATGACATGATCAAGGGCAAATTCAAAGATAATTTTGAATTCCTGAAATGTTTCAAAAATTACTTTGATGAAGTATATAAAGATATTAACGCGCAGAGTGAGGTTCTACAGGGCACCGCACCCGAAAAACCGCCTGTAGTCGCAGCAGGTAGAAAACAATCAATTATTTGATTTTCTATACAGATATTGATTTGTGTTAGAACTTAACTTGGCTTTTAGAAGAATTGCATATAATACAAAACGAGTACCTACCTACAAGTTGTACAAGTTGTACCCGAACTGTGTGCCAATAAAAAGAATTAAGTTCCAAACACAAGGAGAACACGACTTCATAGATAATTATAAAATACTGGAGATAGTATTTAAAAAAAATGGATTAAAAAAGGTAAGTACTAATTTTTCATATCATCATCATTTCAGCCGAAAGACGTCCACCGCTGGACATAGGTTTCCCCCAGGCGTCGCCACATTGTGTTCTATAATGTCTGTTGTTAATTTTAGAGTACCTACAAAAGATGGCAAAAAAGTACCAAAAAGGATCACGCCAGGAAATTTTGGCGTGGGCCACAGGCGCCGCGTATTGTCAAATAATGGACAAGTTGTACCCGAACTGTGTGCCAATAAACAGCATTAAGTTCCAAACACAAGGAGAACACGAATTCATAGATAATTATAAAATACTGGAAATAGTATTTTTTTTAAATGGATTAAAAAAGGTAGGTACTAATTTTTCACATCATCATCATTTCAGCCGAAAGACGTCCACCGCTGGACATAGAACTCCCCCAGGCGTCGCCACATTGTGTTCTATAATTTCTGTTGTTCATTTTAGAGTACCTACAAAAGATGGCAAAAAAGTACCAAAAAGGATTACGCCAGGAAATTTTGGCGTGGGTCACAGGCGCCGCGTATTGTCAATTAATGGACAAGTTGTACCCGAACTGTGTGCCAATAAAAAGGGTTAAGTTCCAAACACAAGGAGAACTCGACTTCATAGTTAATTATAAAATACTGGAGATAGTATTTAAAAAAACTGGATTAAAAAAGGTAGGTACTAATTTTTCACATCATCATCATGATCATTTCAGCCGAAAGACGTCCACCGCTGGACATAGGTCTAACCCAGGCGTCGCCACATTGTGTTCTATAATGTCTGTTGTTCATTTTAGAGTACCTACAAAAGATGGCAAAAAAGTACCAAAAAGGATTACGCCAGGAAATTTTGGCGTGGGTCACAGGCGCCGCGTATTGTCAATTAATGGACAAGTTGTACCCGAACTGTGTGCCAATAAAAAGGGTTAAGTTCCAAACACAAGGAGAACTCGACTTCATAGTTAATTATAAAATACTGGAGATAGTATTTAAAAAAAATGGATTAAAAAAGGTAGGTACTAATTTTTCATATCATCATCATGATCATTTCAGCCGAAAGACGTCCACCGCTGGACAAAGGTTTCCCCCAGGCGTCGCCACATTGTGTTCTATAATGTCTGTTGTTCATTTTAGAGTACCTACAAAAGATGGCAAAAAAGTACCAAAAAGGATCACGCCAGGAAATTTTGGCGTGGGCCACAGGCGCCGCGTATTGTCAAATAATGGACAAGTTGTACCCGAACTGTGTGCCAATAAAAAGAATTAAGTTCCAAACACAAGGAGAACACGACTTCATAGATAATTATAAAATACTGGAGATAGTATTTAAAAAAAATGGATTAAAAAAGGTAGGTACTAATTTTTCATATCATCATCATGATCATTTCAGCCGAAAGACGTCCACCGCTGGACATAGGTTTCCCCCAGGCGTCGCCACATTGTGTTCTATAATGTCTGTTGTTCATTTTAGAGTACCTACAAAAGATGGCAAAAAAGTACCAAAAAGGATCACGCCAGGAAATTTTGGCGTGGGCCACAGGCGCCGCGTATTGTCAAATAATGGACAAGTTGTACCCGAACTGTGTGCCAATAAACAGCATTAAGTTCCAAACACAAGGAGAACACGAATTCATAGATAATAATAAAATACTGGAAATAGTATTTTTTAAAAATGGATTTAAAAAGGTAGGTACTAATTTTTCACATCATCATCATCATCATTTCAGCCGAAAGACGTCCACCGCTGGACATAGGTCTAACCCAGGCGTCGCCACATTGTGTTCTAAAATGTCTGTTGTTCATTTTAGAGTACCTACAAAAGATGGCAAAAAAGTACCAAAAAGGATCACGCCAGGAAATTTTGGCGTGGGTCACAGGCGCCGCGTATTGTCAAATAATGGACAAGTTGTACCCGAACTGTGTGCCAATAAACAGCATTAAGTTCCAAACACAAGGAGAACACGACTTTATAGATAATTATAAAATACTGGAGATAGTATTTAAAAAAAATGGATTAAAGAAGGTAGGTACTAATTTTTCACATTATCATCATTTCAGCCGAAAGACGTCCACCGCTGGACATAGGTCTCCTCCAGGCGTCGCCACATTGTGTTCTATAATGTCTGTTGTTCATTTTAGAGTACCTACAAAAGATGGCAAAAAAGTACTAAAAAGGATCACGCCAGGAAATTTTGGCGTGGGTCACAGGCGCCGCGTATTGTCAAATAATGGACAAGTTGTACCCGAACTGTGTGCCAATAAAAAGGATTAAGTTCCAAACAAGGAGAACACGACTTCATAGATAATTATAAAATACTGGAGATAGTATTTTAAAAAAATGGATCAAAAAGGGTAGGTACTAATTTTTTACATCATCATCATTTCAGCCGAAAGACGTCCACCGCTGGACATAGGTCTCCCCCAGGTGTCGCCACATTGTGTTCTATAATGTCTGTTGTTCATTTTAGAGTACCTACAAAAGATGGCAAAAAAGTACCAAAAAGGATCACGCCAGTAAATTTTGGCGTGGGTCACAGGCGCCGCGTATTGTCAAATAATAGACAAGTTGTACCCGAACTGTGTGCCAATAAAAAGGATTAAGTTCCAAACAAGGAGAACACGACTTCATAGATAATTATAAAATACTGGAGATAGTATTTTAAAAAAATGGATCAAAAAGGGTAGGTACTAATTTTTTACATCATCATCATTTCAGCCGAAAGACGTCCACCGCTGGACATAGGTCTCCCCCAGGTGTCGCCACATTGTGTTCTATAATGTCTGTTGTTCATTTTAGAGTACCTACAAAAGATGGCAAAAAAGTACCAAAAAGGATCACGCCAGTAAATTTTGGCGTGGGTCACAGGCGCCGCGTATTGTCAAATAATGGACAAGTTGTACCCGAACTGTGTGCCAATAAAAAGGGTTAAGTTCCAAACACAAGGAGAACACGACTTCATAGATAATTATAAAATACTGGAGATAGTATTTAAAAAAAATGGATTAAAAAAGGTAGGTACTAATTTTTCACATCATCATCATCATCATTTCAGCCGAAAGACGTCCACCGCTGGACATAGGTCTCTCCCAGGCCTCGCCACTTTGACCGATCCTGTGCGTCTCGCATCCAGCGCCTTCCCGCAACCTTAACCGGGTCATCAGTACATTATTATTTTTATTGTGTTTGTAATCATTCAATGACTTCTGCCGCTCTGTGTGAAGCGGGAGGGCGTGTCAGACTTTTACTGATTAGTCCTCTGAAAACACATTCTGAATTCCTCTATGAATCCAGACTCGGAATTCATAGTACGAGTATTATTTATGAAAGCCCGGCAATGCATACAATTTCATTATGCCCCACACACATACTGATTTTTTCAGATTATGATTTACTTCCGGCATTCAGATTAGGTATGAATTCTGACTTTGAATTCAGAGAGAAATTCAGAATGTGTGAGTCCAGCCTATAACCTATCCGTGTTTCTTCATTTGCTTGAGCCAGGGCCGCGGTATATCTTTTTCAAATTTAATCCGCTACCCAGACAGGGTCATCGGTCCACCTAGTGGAAGGCCTTCGAACGCATCGTCTTCCGGTTCGCGGTCGCCATTCCAGAACTTTTCGGCCCCATCGTCCATCCGTTCCATCCGTTCTGCGAGCAATGTGCCATGCCCACTGCCATTTAAGTTTGGCAATTCTTCGCGCTATGTCGGTAGCTTTGGTTCTCCTGCGTATATCCTCATTTCTGATGCGATCACGCAAGGAAACTCCGAGCATAGCCCTCTCGATTGCCCTTTGGGTGACTTTAAGCTTTCTGATAAGGCCCATTGCGAGCGACCATGTCTCAGTCCCATAGGTGATCACTGGAAACACACATTGCTCATAGACTTTTGTCTACTAAAATAAACTTAAAATATTATTGTATTCATTAATTTAAAAATTTTAGCAAAATATACCTAGGAGTAAATATTTTTTATTTCATTTTGTTTTCCTTTTTTTGAGCTAAATCTATCTGGAAGCATTTTTTACGGATTTTGTGTTTCCATGTTTTATCATCTGCACATGTCTTGGTTAATTTAGGTGTTAGCGGCACCTTTCGTAGCATTGTGATTCATTTTTTTATTTTACTTTATTTTTTTTTCTGTTGTAGACAATACCCATTGAAAAACTTTCAATGACATGATCAAGGGCAAATTCAAAGATAATTTTGAATTCCTGAAATGTTTCAAAAATTACTTTGATGAAGTATATAAAGATATTAACGCGCAGAGTGAGGTTCTACAGGGCACCGCACCCGAAAAACCGCCTGTAGCCGCAGCAGGTAGAAAACAATCAATTATTTGATTTTCTATACAGATATTGATTTGTGTTAGAACTTAACTTGGCTTTTAGAAGAATTGCATATAATACAAAACGAGTACCTACCTACAAGTTGTACAAGTTGTACCCGAACTGTGTGCCAATAAAAAGAATTAAGTTCGAAACACAAGGAGAACACGACTTCATAGATAATTATAAAATACTGGAGATAGTATTTAAAAAAAATGGATTAAAAAAGGTAGGTACTAATTTTTCATATCATCATCATCATCATTTCAGCCGAAAGACGTCCACCGCTGGACATAGGTCTAACCCAGGCGTCGCCACATTGTGTTCTAAAATGTCTGTTGTTCATTTTAGAGTACCTACAAAAGATGGCAAAAAAGTACCAAAAAGGATCACGCCAGGAAATTTTGGCGTGGGTCACAGGCGCCGTGTATTGTCAAATAATGGACAAGTTGTACCCGAACTGTGTGCCAATAAACAGCATTAAGTTCCAAACACAAGGAGAACACGACTTTATAGATAATTATAAAATACTGGAGATAGTATTTAAAAAAAATGGATTAAAGAAGGTAGGTACTAATTTTTCACATTATCATCATTTCAGCCGAAAGACGTCCACCGCTGGACATAGGTCTCCCCCAGGCGTCGCCACATTGTGTTCTATAATGTCTGTTGTTCATTTTAGAGTACCTACAAAAGATGGCAAAAAAGTACCAAAAAGGATCACGCCAGGAAATTTTGGCGTGGGTCACAGGCGCCGCGTATTGTCAAATAATGGACAAGTTGTACCCGAACTGTGTGCCAATAAAAAGGATTAAGTTCCAAACAAGGAGAACACGACTTCATAGATAATTATAAAATACTGGAGATAGTATTTAAAAAAAATGGATTAAAAAAGGTAGGTACTAATTTTTCACATCATCATCATCATCATTTCAGCCGAAAGACGTCCACCGCTGGACATAGGTCTCTCCCAGGCCTCGCCACTTTGACCGATCCTGTGCGTCTCGCATCCAGCGCCTTCCCGCAACCTTAACCGGGTCATCAGTACATTATTATTTTTATTGTGTTTGTAATCATTCAATGACTTCTGCCACTCTGTGTGAAGCGGGAGGGCGTGTCAGACTTTTACTGATTAGTCCTCTGAAAACACATTCTGAATTCCTCTATGAATCCAGACTCGGAATTCATAGTACGAGTATTATTTATGAAAGCCCGGCAATGCATACAATTTCACTATGCCCCACACACATACTGATTTTTTCAGATTATGATTTACTTCCGGCATTCAGATTAGGTATGAATTCTGACTTTGAATTCAGAGAGAAATTCAGAATGTGTGAGTCCAGCCTATAACCCATCCGTGTTTCTTCATTTGCTTGAGCCAGGGCCGCGGTATATCTTTTTCAAATTTAATCCGCTACCCAGACAGGGTCATCGGTCCACCTAGTGGAAGGCCTTCGAACGCATCGTCTTCCGGTTCGCGGTCGCCATTCCAGAACTTTTCGGCCCCATCGTCCATCCGTTCCATCCGTTCTGCGAGCAATGTGCCATGCCCACTGCCATTTAAGTTTGGCAATTCTTCGCGCTATGTCGGTAGCTTTGGTTCTCCTGCGTATATCCTCATTTCTGATGCGATCACGCAAGGAAACTCCGAGCATAGCCCTCTCGATTGCCCTTTGGGTGACTTTAAGCTTTCTGATAAGGCCCATTGCGAGCGACCATGTCTCAGTCCCATAGGTGATCACTGGAAACACACATTTACTAAAATAAACTAAAAATATTATTGTATTCATTAATTTAAAATTTTTAGCAAAATATACTTAGGAGAAAATATTTTTTATTTCATTTTGTTTTCCTTTTTTTGAGCTAAATCTATCTGGAAGCATTTTTTACGGATTTTGTGTTTCCATGTTTTATCATCTGCACATGTCTTGGTTAATTTAGGTGTTAGCGGCACCTTTCGTAGCATTGTGATTCATTTTTTTATTTTACTTTCTTTTTTTTTCTGTTGTAGACAATACCCATTGAAAAACTTTCAATGACATGATCAAGGGCAAATTCAAAGATAATTTTGAATTCCTGAAATGTTTCAAAAATTACTTTGCGCGTTAATATCTTTATATACTTCATCAAAGTAATGTCTACAGGGCACCGCACCCGAAAAACCGCCTGTAGCCGCAGCAGGTAGAAAACAATCAATTATTTGATTTTCTATAGAGATATTGATTTGTGTTAGAACTTAACTTGGCTTTTAGAAGAATTGCATATATTACAAAACGAGTACCTACAAGTTGTACAAGTTGTACCCGAACTGTGTGCCAATAAAAAGAATTAAGTTCCAAACACAAGGAGAACACGACTTCATAGATAATTATAAAATACTGGAGATAGTATTTAAAAAAATGGATTAAAAAAGGTAGGTACTAATTTTTCATATCATCATCATGATCATTTCAGCCGAAAGACGTCCACCGCTGGACATAGGTTTCCCCCAGGCGTCGCCACATTGTGTTCTATAATGTCTGTTGTTCATTTTAGAGTACCTACAAAAGATGGCAAAAAAGTACCAAAAAGGATCACGCCAGGAAATTTTGGCGTGGGCCACAGGCGCCGCGTATTGTCAAATAATGGACAAGTTGTACCCGAACTGTGTGCCAATAAACAGCATTAAGTTCCAAACACAAGGAGAACACGAATTCATAGATAATTATAAAATACTGGAAATAGTATTTAAAAAAAATGGATTTAAAAAGGTAGGTACTAATTTTTCACATCATCATCATCATCATTTCAGCCGAAAGACGTCCACCGCTGGACATAGGTCTAACCCAGGCGTCGCCACATTGTGTTCTAAAATGTCTGTTGTTCATTTTAGAGTACCTACAAAAGATGGCAAAAAAGTACCAAAAAGGATCACGCCAGGAAATTTTGGCGTGGGCCACAGGCGCCGCGTATTGTCAAATAATGGACAAGTTGTACCCGAACTTTGTGCCAATAAACAGCATTAAGTTCCAAACACAAGGAGAACACGACTTTATAGATAATTATAAAATACTGGAGATAGTATTTAAAAAAAATGGATTAAAGAAGGTAGGTACTAATTTTTCACATTATCATCATTTCAGCCGAAAGACGTCCACCGCTGGACATAGATCTCCCCCAGGCGTCGCCACATTGTGTTCTAAAATGTCTGTTGTTCATTTTAGAGTACCTACAAAAGATGGCAAAAAAGTACCAAAAAGGATCACGCCAGGAAATTTTGGCGTGGGTCACAGGCGCCGTGTATTGTCAAATAATGGACAAGTTGTACCCGAACTGTGTGCCAATAAACAGCATTAAGTTCCAAACACAAGGAGAACACGACTTTATAGATAATTATAAAATACTGGAGATAGTATTTAAAAAAAATGGATTAAAGAAGGTAGGTACTAATTTTTCACATTATCATCATTTCAGCCGAAAGACGTCCACCGCTGGACATAGGTCTCCCCCAGGCGTCGCCACATTGTGTTCTATAATGTCTGTTGTTCATTTTAGAGTACCTACAAAAGATGGCAAAAAAGTACCAAAAAGGATCACGCCAGGAAATTTTGGCGTGGGTCACAGGCGCCGCGTATTGTCAAATAATGGACAAGTTGTACCCGAACTGTGTGCCAATAAAAAGGATTAAGTTCCAAACAAGGAGAACACGACTTCATAGATAATTATAAAATACTGGAGATAGTATTTTAAAAAAATGGATCAAAAAGGGTAGGTACTAATTTTTTACATCATCATCATTTCAGCCGAAAGACGTCCACCGCTGGACATAGGACTCCCCCAGGTGTCGCCACATTGTGTTCTATAATGTCTGTTGTTCATTTTAGAGTACCTACAAAAGATGGCAAAAAAGTACCAAAAAGGATCACGCCAGTAAATTTTGGCGTGGGTCACAGGCGCCGCGTATTGTCAAATAATGGACAAGTTGTACCCGAACTGTGTGCCAATAAAAAGGGTTAAGTTCCAAACACAAGGAGAACACGACTTCATAGATAATTATAAAATACTGGAGATAGTATTTAAAAAAAATGGATTAAAAAAGGTAGGTACTAATTTTTCACATCATCATCATCATCATTTCAGCCGAAAGACGTCCACCGCTGGACATAGGTCTCTCCCAGGCCTCGCCACTTTGACCGATCCTGTGCGTCTCGCATCCAGCGCCTTCCCGCAACCTTAACCGGGTCATCAGTACATTATTATTTTTATTGTGTTTGTAATCATTCAATGACTTCTGCCGCTCTGTGTGAAGCGGGAGGGCGTGTCAGACTTTTACTGATTAGTCCTCTGAAAACACATTCTGAATTCCTCTATGAATCCAGACTCGGAATTCATAGTACGAGTATTATTTATGAAAGCCCGGCAATGCATACAATTTCATTATGCCCCACACACATACTGATTTTTTCAGATTATGATTTACTTCCGGCATTCAGATTAGGTATGAATTCTGACTTTGAATTCAGAGAGAAATTCAGAATGTGTGAGTCCAGCCTATAACCTATCCGTGTTTCTTCATTTGCTTGAGCCAGGGCCGCGGTATATCTTTTTCAAATTTAATCCGCTACCCAGACAGGGTCATCGGTCCACCTAGTGGAAGGCCTTCGAACGCATCGTCTTCCGGTTCGCGGTCGCCATTCCAGAACTTTTCGGCCCCATCGTCCATCCGTTCCATCCGTTCTGCGAGCAATGTGCCATGCCCACTGCCATTTAAGTTTGGCAATTCTTCGCGCTATGTCGGTAGCTTTGGTTCTCCTGCGTATATCCTCATTTCTGATGCGATCACGCAAGGAAACTCCGAGCATAGCCCTCTCGATTGCCCTTTGGGTGACTTTAAGCTTTCTGATAAGGCCCATTGCGAGCGACCATGTCTCAGTCCCATAGGTGATCACTGGAAACACACATTGCTCATAGACTTTTGTCTACTAAAATAAACTTAAAATATTATTGTATTCATTAATTTAAAAATTTTAGCAAAATATACCTAGGAGTAAATATTTTTTATTTCATTTTGTTTTCCTTTTTTTGAGCTAAATCTATCTGGAAGCATTTTTTACGGATTTTGTGTTTCCATGTTTTATCATCTGCACATGTCTTGGTTAATTTAGGTGTTAGC
The DNA here is from genome assembly GCA_945859665.1 of Anorthoa munda. NCBI lineage: Eukaryota > Metazoa > Arthropoda > Insecta > Lepidoptera > Noctuidae > Anorthoa > Anorthoa munda. The sequence continues at coordinate 51,150,232 of OX243893.1, read as the reverse complement.
GGCACCTTTCGTAGCATTGTGATTCATTTTTTTATTTTACTTTATTTTTTTTTCTGTTGTAGACAATACCCATTGAAAAACTTTCAATGACATGATCAAGGGCAAATTCAAAGATAATTTTGAATTCCTGAAATGTTTCAAAAATTACTTTGATGAAGTATATAAAGATATTAACGCGCAGAGTGAGGTTCTACAGGGCACCGCACCCGAAAAACCGCCTGTAGCCGCAGCAGGTAGAAAACAATCAATTATTTGATTTTCTATACAGATATTGATTTGTGTTAGAACTTAACTTGGCTTTTAGAAGAATTGCATATAATACAAAACGAGTACCTACCTACAAGTTGTACAAGTTGTACCCGAACTGTGTGCCAATAAAAAGAATTAAGTTCGAAACACAAGGAGAACACGACTTCATAGATAATTATAAAATACTGGAGATAGTATTTAAAAAAAATGGATTAAAAAAGGTAGGTACTAATTTTTCATATCATCATCATCATCATTTCAGCCGAAAGACGTCCACCGCTGGACATAGGTCTAACCCAGGCGTCGCCACATTGTGTTCTAAAATGTCTGTTGTTCATTTTAGAGTACCTACAAAAGATGGCAAAAGAGTACCAAAAAGGATCACGCCAGGAAATTTTGGCGTGGGTCACAGGCGCCGTGTATTGTCAAATAATGGACAAGTTGTACCCGAACTGTGTGCCAATAAACAGCATTAAGTTCCAAACACAAGGAGAACACGACTTTATAGATAATTATAAAATACTGGAGATAGTATTTAAAAAAAATGGATTAAAGAAGGTAGGTACTAATTTTTCACATTATCATCATTTCAGCCGAAAGACGTCCACCGCTGGACATAGGTCTCCCCCAGGCGTCGCCACATTGTGTTCTATAATGTCTGTTGTTCATTTTAGAGTACCTACAAAAGATGGCAAAAAAGTACCAAAAAGGATCACGCCAGGAAATTTTGGCGTGGGTCACAGGCGCCGCGTATTGTCAAATAATGGACAAGTTGTACCCGAACTGTGTGCCAATAAAAAGGATTAAGTTCCAAACAAGGAGAACACGACTTCATAGATAATTATAAAATACTGGAGATAGTATTTTAAAAAAATGGATCAAAAAGGGTAGGTACTAATTTTTTACATCATCATCATTTCAGCCGAAAGACGTCCACCGCTGGACATAGGTCTCCCCCAGGTGTCGCCACATTGTGTTCTATAATGTCTGTTGTTCATTTTAGAGTACCTACAAAAGATGGCAAAAAAGTACCAAAAAGGATCACGCCAGTAAATTTTGGCGTGGGTCACAGGCGCCGCGTATTGTCAAATAATGGACAAGTTGTACCCGAACTGTGTGCCAATAAAAAGGGTTAAGTTCCAAACACAAGGAGAACACGACTTCATAGATAATTATAAAATACTGGAGATAGTATTTAAAAAAAATGGATTAAAAAAGGTAGGTACTAATTTTTCACATCATCATCATCATCATTTCAGCCGAAAGACGTCCACCGCTGGACATAGGTTTCCCCCAGGCGTCGCCACATTGTGTTCTATAATGTCTGTTGTTCATTTTAGAGTACCTACAAAAGATGGCAAAAAAGTACCAAAAAGGATCACGCCAGGAAATTTTGGCGTGGGCCACAGGCGCCGCGTATTGTCAAATAATGGACAAGTTGTACCCGAACTGTGTGCCAATAAACAGCATTAAGTTCCAAACACAAGGAGAACACGAATTCATAGATAATTATAAAATACTGGAAATAGTATTTTTTTTAAATGGATTAAAAAAGGTAGGTACTAATTTTTCACATCATCATCATCATCATTTCAGCCGAAAGACGTCCACCGCTGGACATAGGTCTAACCCAGGCGTCGCCACATTGTGTTCTAAAATGTCTGTTGTTCATTTTAGAGTACCTACAAAAGATGGCAAAAAAGTACCAAAAAGGATCACGCCAGGAAATTTTGGCGTGGGTCACAGGCGCCGTGTATTGTCAAATAATGGACAAGTTGTACCCGAACTGTGTGCCAATAAACAGCATTAAGTTCCAAACACAAGGAGAACACGACTTTATAGATAATTATAAAATACTGGAGATAGTATTTTAAAAAAATGGATCAAAAAGGGTAGGTACTAATTTTTTACATCATCATCATTTCAGCCGAAAGACGTCCACCGCTGGACATAGGTCTCCCCCAGGTGTCGCCACATTGTGTTCTATAATGTCTGTTGTTCATTTTAGAGTACCTACAAAAGATGGCAAAAAAGTACCAAAAAGGATCACGCCAGTAAATTTTGGCGTGGGTCACAGGCGCCGCGTATTGTCAAATAATGGACAAGTTGTACCCGAACTGTGTGCCAATAAACAGCATTAAGTTCCAAACACAAGGAGAACACGACTTTATAGATAATTATAAAATACTGGAGATAGTATTTAAAAAAAATGGATTAAAAAAGGTAGGTACTAATTTTTCATATCATCATCATCATCATTTCAGCCGAAAGACGTCCACCGCTGGACATAGGTCTAACCCAGGCGTCGCCACATTGTGTTCTAAAATGTCTGTTGTTCATTTTAGAGTACCTACAAAAGATGGCAAAAAAGTACCAAAAAGGATCACGCCAGGAAATTTTGGCGTGGGTCACAGGCGCCGTGTATTGTCAAATAATGGACAAGTTGTACCCGAACTGTGTGCCAATAAACAGCATTAAGTTCCAAACACAAGGAGAACACGACTTTATAGATAATTATAAAATACTGGAGATAGTATTTAAAAAAAATGGATTAAAGAAGGTAGGTACTAATTTTTCACATTATCATCATTTCAGCCGAAAGACGTCCACCGCTGGACATAGGTCTCCCCCAGGCGTCGCCACATTGTGTTCTATAATGTCTGTTGTTCATTTTAGAGTACCTACAAAAGATGGCAAAAAAGTACCAAAAAGGATCACGCCAGGAAATTTTGGCGTGGGTCACAGGCGCCGCGTATTGTCAAATAATGGACAAGTTGTACCCGAACTGTGTGCCAATAAAAAGGATTAAGTTCCAAACAAGGAGAACACGACTTCATAGATAATTATAAAATACTGGAGATAGTATTTTAAAAAAATGGATCAAAAAGGGTAGGTACTAATTTTTTACATCATCATCATTTCAGCCGAAAGACGTCCACCGCTGGACATAGGTCTCCCCCAGGTGTCGCCACATTGTGTTCTATAATGTCTGTTGTTCATTTTAGAGTACCTACAAAAGATGGCAAAAAAGTACCAAAAAGGATCACGCCAGTAAATTTTGGCGTGGGTCACAGGCGCCGCGTATTGTCAAATAATAGACAAGTTGTACCCGAACTGTGTGCCAATAAAAAGGGTTAAGTTCCAAACACAAGGAGAACACGACTTCATAGATAATTATAAAATACTGGACATAGTATTTAAAAAAAATGGATTAAAAAAGGTAGGTACTAATTTTTCACATCATCATCATCATCATTTCAGCCGAAAGACGTCCACCGCTGGACATAGGTTTCCCCCAGGCGTCGCCACATTGTGTTCTATAATGTCTGTTGTTCATTTTAGAGTACCTACAAAAGATGGCAAAAAAGTACCAAAAAGGATCACGCCAGGAAATTTTGGCGTGGGCCACAGGCGCCGCGTATTGTCAAATAATGGACAAGTTGTACCCGAACTGTGTGCCAATAAACAGCATTAAGTTCCAAACACAAGGAGAACACGAATTCATAGATAATTATAAAATACTGGAAATAGTATTTTTTTTAAATGGATTAAAAAAGGTAGGTACTAATTTTTCACATCATCATCATCATCATTTCAGCCGAAAGACGTCCACCGCTGGACATAGGTCTAACCCAGGCGTCGCCACATTGTGTTCTAAAATGTCTGTTGTTCATTTTAGAGTACCTACAAAAGATGGCAAAAAAGTACCAAAAAGGATCACGCCAGGAAATTTTGGCGTGGGTCACAGGCGCCGTGTATTGTCAAATAATGGACAAGTTGTACCCGAACTGTGTGCCAATAAACAGCATTAAGTTCCAAACACAAGGAGAACACGACTTTATAGATAATTATAAAATACTGGAGATAGTATTTTAAAAAAATGGATCAAAAAGGGTAGGTACTAATTTTTTACATCATCATCATTTCAGCCGAAAGACGTCCACCGCTGGACATAGGTCTCCCCCAGGTGTCGCCACATTGTGTTCTATAATGTCTGTTGTTCATTTTAGAGTACCTACAAAAGATGGCAAAAAAGTACCAAAAAGGATCACGCCAGTAAATTTTGGCGTGGGTCACAGGCGCCGCGTATTGTCAAATAATGGACAAGTTGTACCCGAACTGTGTGCCAATAAACAGCATTAAGTTCCAAACACAAGGAGAACACGACTTTATAGATAATTATAAAATACTGGAGATAGTATTTAAAAAAAATGGATTAAAAAAGGTAGGTACTAATTTTTCATATCATCATCATCATCATTTCAGCCGAAAGACGTCCACCGCTGGACATAGGTCTAACCCAGGCGTCGCCACATTGTGTTCTAAAATGTCTGTTGTTCATTTTAGAGTACCTACAAAAGATGGCAAAAAAGTACCAAAAAGGATCACGCCAGGAAATTTTGGCGTGGGTCACAGGCGCCGTGTATTGTCAAATAATGGACAAGTTGTACCCGAACTGTGTGCCAATAAACAGCATTAAGTTCCAAACACAAGGAGAACACGACTTTATAGATAATTATAAAATACTGGAGATAGTATTTAAAAAAAATGGATTAAAGAAGGTAGGTACTAATTTTTCACATTATCATCATTTCAGCCGAAAGACGTCCACCGCTGGACATAGGTCTCCCCCAGGCGTCGCCACATTGTGTTCTATAATGTCTGTTGTTCATTTTAGAGTACCTACAAAAGATGGCAAAAAAGTACCAAAAAGGATCACGCCAGGAAATTTTGGCGTGGGTCACAGGCGCCGCGTATTGTCAAATAATGGACAAGTTGTACCCGAACTGTGTGCCAATAAAAAGGATTAAGTTCCAAACAAGGAGAACACGACTTCATAGATAATTATAAAATACTGGAGATAGTATTTTAAAAAAATGGATCAAAAAGGGTAGGTACTAATTTTTTACATCATCATCATTTCAGCCGAAAGACGTCCACCGCTGGACATAGGTCTCCCCCAGGTGTCGCCACATTGTGTTCTATAATGTCTGTTGTTCATTTTAGAGTACCTACAAAAGATGGCAAAAAAGTACCAAAAAGGATCACGCCAGTAAATTTTGGCGTGGGTCACAGGCGCCGCGTATTGTCAAATAATAGACAAGTTGTACCCGAACTGTGTGCCAATAAAAAGGGTTAAGTTCCAAACACAAGGAGAACACGACTTCATAGATAATTATAAAATACTGGACATAGTATTTAAAAAAAATGGATTAAAAAAGGTAGGTACTAATTTTTCACATCATCATCATCATCATTTCAGCCGAAAGACGTCCACCGCTGGACATAGGTTTCCCCCAGGCGTCGCCACATTGTGTTCTATAATGTCTGTTGTTCATTTTAGAGTACCTACAAAAGATGGCAAAAAAGTACCAAAAAGGATCACGCCAGTAAATTTTGGCGTGGGTCACAGGCGCCGCGTATTGTCAAATAATGGACAAGTTGTACCCGAACTGTGTGCCAATAAAAAGGGTTAAGTTCCAAACACAAGGAGAACACGACTTCATAGATAATTATAAAATACTGGAGATAGTATTTAAAAAAAATGGATTAAAAAAGGTAGGTACTAATTTTTCACATCATCATCATCATCATTTCAGCCGAAAGACGTCCACCGCTGGACATAGGTCTAACCCAGGCGTCGCCACATTGTGTTCTAAAATGTCTGTTGTTCATTTTAGAGTACCTACAAAAGATGGCAAAAAAGTACCAAAAAGGATCACGCCAGGAAATTTTGGCGTGGGTCACAGGCGCCGTGTATTGTCAAATAATGGACAAGTTGTACCCGAACTGTGTGCCAATAAACAGCATTAAGTTCCAAACACAAGGAGAACACGACTTTATAGATAATTATAAAATACTGGAGATAGTATTTAAAAAAAATGGATTAAAGAAGGTAGGTACTAATTTTTCACATTATCATCATTTCAGCCGAAAGACGTCCACCGCTGGACATAGGTCTCCCCCAGGCGTCGCCACATTGTGTTCTATAATGTCTGTTGTTAATTTTAGAGTACCTACAAAAGATGGCAAAAAAGTACCAAAAAGGATCACGCCAGGAAATTTTGACGTGGGTCACAGGCGCCGCGTATTGTCAAATAATGGACAAGTTGTACCCGAACTGTGTGCCAATAAAAAGGGTTAAGTTCCAAACACAAGGAGAACACGACTTCATAGATAATTATAAAATACTGGAGATAGTATTTAAAAAAAATGGATTAAAAAAGGTAGGTACTAATTTTTCACATCATCATCATCATCATTTCAGCCGAAAGACGTCCACCGCTGGACATAGGTCTCTCCCAGGCCTCGCCACTTTGACCGATCCTGTGCGTCTCGCATCCAGCGCCTTCCCGCAACCTTAACCGGGTCATCAGTACATTATTATTTTTATTGTGTTTGTAATCATTCAATGACTTCTGCCGCTCTGTGTGAAGCGGGAGGGCGTGTCAGACTTTTACTGATTAGTCCTCTGAAAACACATTCTGAATTCCTCTATGAATCCAGACTCGGAATTCATAGTACGAGTATTATTTATGAAAGCCCGGCAATGCATACAATTTCATTATGCCCCACACACATACTGATTTTTTCAGATTATGATTTACTTCCGGCATTCAGATTAGGTATAAATTCTGACTTTGAATTCAGAGAGAAATTCAGAATGTGTGAGTCCAGCCTATAACCCATCCGTGTTTCTTCATTTGCTTGAGCCAGGGCCGCGGTATATCTTTTTCAAATTTAATCCGCTACCCAGACAGGGTCATCGGTCCACCTAGTGGAAGGCCTTCGAACGCATCGTCTTCCGGTTCGCGGTCGCCATTCCAGAACTTTTCGGCCCCATCGTCCATCCGTTCCATCCGTTCTGCGAGCAATGTGCCATGCCCACTGCCATTTAAGTTTGGCAATTCTTCGCGCTATGTCGGTAGCTTTGGTTCTCCTGCGTATATCCTCATTTCTGATGCGATCACGCAAGGAAACTCCGAGCATAGCCCTCTCGATTGCCCTTTGGGTGACTTTAAGCTTTCTGATAAGGCCCATTGCCAGCGACCATGTCTCAGTCCCATAGGTGATCACTGGAAACACACATTTACTAAAATAACCTAAAAATATTATTGTATTCATTAATTTAAAATTTTTAGCAAAATATACTTAGGAGAAAATATTTTTTATTTCATTTTGTTTTCCTTTTTTTGAGCTAAATCTATCTGGAAGCATTTTTTACGGATTTTGTGTTTCCATGTTTTATCATCTGCACATGTCTTGGTTAATTTAGGTGTTAGCGGCACCTTTCGTAGCATTGTGATTCATTTTTTTATTTTACTTTCTTTTTTTTTCTGTTGTAGACAATACCCATTGAAAAACTTTCAATGACATGATCAAGGGCAAATTCAAAGATAATTTTGAATTCCTGAAATGTTTCAAAAATTACTTTGCGCGTTAATATCTTTATATACTTCATCAAAGTAATGTCTACAGGGCACCGCACCCGAAAAACCGCCTGTAGCCGCAGCAGGTAGAAAACAATCAATTATTTGATTTTCTATAGAGATATTGATTTGTGTTAGAACTTAACTTGGCTTTTAGAAGAATTGCATATATTACAAAACGAGTACCTACAAGTTGTACAAGTTGTACCCGAACTGTGTGCCAATAAAAAGAATTAAGTTCCAAACACAAGGAGAACACGACTTCATAGATAATTATAAAATACTGGAGATAGTATTTAAAAAAAATGGATTAAAAAAGGTAGGTACTAATTTTTCATATCATCATCATGATCATTTCAGCCGAAAGACGTCCACCGCTGGACATAGGTTTCCCCCAGGCGTCGCCACATTGTGTTCTATAATGTCTGTTGTTCATTTTAGAGTACCTACAAAAGATGGCAAAAAAGTACCAAAAAGGATCACGCCAGGAAATTTTGGCGTGGGCCACAGGCGCCGCGTATTGTCAAATAATGGACAAGTTGTACCCGAACTGTGTGCCAATAAACAGCATTAAGTTCCAAACACAAGGAGAACACGAATTCATAGATAATTATAAAATACTGGAAATAGTATTTAAAAAAAATGGATTTAAAAAGGTAGGTACTAATTTTTCACATCATCATCATCATCATTTCAGCCGAAAGACGTCCACCGCTGGACATAGGTCTAACCCAGGCGTCGCCACATTGTGTTCTAAAATGTCTGTTGTTCATTTTAGAGTACCTACAAAAGATGGCAAAAAAGTACCAAAAAGGATCACGCCAGGAAATTTTGGCGTGGGTCACAGGCGCCGTGTATTGTCAAATAATGGACAAGTTGTACCCGAACTGTGTGCCAATAAACAGCATTAAGTTCCAAACACAAGGAGAACACGACTTTATAGATAATTATAAAATACTGGAGATAGTATTTAAAAAAAATGGATTAAAGAAGGTAGGTACTAATTTTTCACATTATCATCATTTCAGCCGAAAGACGTCCACCGCTGGACATAGGTCTCCCCCAGGCGTCGCCACATTGTGTTCTATAATGTCTGTTGTTCATTTTAGAGTACCTACAAAAGATGGCAAAAAAGTACCAAAAAGGATCACGCCAGGAAATTTTGGCGTGGGTCACAGGCGCCGCGTATTGTCAAATAATGGACAAGTTGTACCCGAACTGTGTGCCAATAAAAAGGATTAAGTTCCAAACAAGGAGAACACGACTTCATAGATAATTATAAAATACTGGAGATAGTATTTTAAAAAAATGGATCAAAAAGGGTAGGTACTAATTTTTTACATCATCATCATTTCAGCCGAAAGACGTCTACCGCTGGACATAGGTCTCCCCCAGGTGTCGCCACATTGTGTTCTATAATGTCTGTTGTTCATTTTAGAGTACCTACAAAAGATGGCAAAAAAGTACCAAAAAGGATCACGCCAGGAAATTTTGGCGTGGGTCACAGGCGCCGTGTATTGTCAAATAATGGACAAGTTGTACCCGAACTGTGTGCCAATAAACAGCATTAAGTTCCAAACACAAGGAGAACACGACTTTATAGATAATTATAAAATACTGGAGATAGTATTTAAAAAAAATGGATTAAAGAAGGTAGGTACTAATTTTTCACATTATCATCATTTCAGCCGAAAGACGTCCACCGCTGGACATAGGTCTCCCCCAGGCGTCGCCACATTGTGTTCTATAATGTCTGTTGTTAATTTTAGAGTACCTACAAAAGATGGCAAAAAAGTACCAAAAAGGATCACGCCAGGAAATTTTGGCGTGGGTCACAGGCGCCGCGTATTGTCAAATAATGGACAAGTTGTACCCGAACTGTGTGCCAATAAAAAGGGTTAAGTTCCAAACACAAGGAGAACACGACTTCATAGATAATTATAAAATACTGGAGATAGTATTTAAAAAAAATGGATTAAAAAAGGTAGGTACTAATTTTTCACATCATCATCATCATCATTTCAGCCGAAAGACGTCCACCGCTGGACATAGGTCTCTCCCAGGCCTCGCCACTTTGACCGATCCTGTGCGTCTCGCATCCAGCGCCTTCCCGCAACCTTAACCGGGTCATCAGTACATTATTATTTTTATTGTGTTTGTAATCATTCAATGACTTCTGCCGCTCTGTGTGAAGCGGGAGGGCGTGTCAGACTTTTACTGATTAGTCCTCTGAAAACACATTCTGAATTCCTCTATGAATCCAGACTCGGAATTCATAGTACGAGTATTATTTATGAAAGCCCGGCAATGCATACAATTTCATTATGCCCCACACACATACTGATTTTTTCAGATTATGATTTACTTCCGGCATTCAGATTAGGTATAAATTCTGACTTTGAATTCAGAGAGAAATTCAGAATGTGTGAGTCCAGCCTATAACCCATCCGTGTTTCTTCATTTGCTTGAGCCAGGGCCGCGGTATATCTTTTTCAAATTTAATCCGCTACCCAGACAGGGTCATCGGTCCACCTAGTGGAAGGCCTTCGAACGCATCGTCTTCCGGTTCGCGGTCGCCATTCCAGAACTTTTCGGCCCCATCGTCCATCCGTTCCATCCGTTCTGCGAGCAATGTGCCATGCCCACTGCCATTTAAGTTTGGCAATTCTTCGCGCTATGTCGGTAGCTTTGGTTCTCCTGCGTATATCCTCATTTCTGATGCGATCACGCAAGGAAACTCCGAGCATAGCCCTCTCGATTGCCCTTTGGGTGACTTTAAGCTTTCTGATAAGGCCCATTGCCAGCGACCATGTCTCAGTCCCATAGGTGATCACTGGAAACACACATTTACTAAAATAACCTAAAAATATTATTGTATTCATTAATTTAAAATTTTTAGCAAAATATACTTAGGAGAAAATATTTTTTATTTCATTTTGTTTTCCTTTTTTTGAGCTAAATCTATCTGGAAGCATTTTTTACGGATTTTGTGTTTCCATGTTTTATCATCTGCACATGTCTTGGTTAATTTAGGTGTTAGCGGCACCTTTCGTAGCATTGTGATTCATTTTTTTATTTTACTTTCTTTTTTTTTCTGTTGTAGACAATACCCATTGAAAAACTTTCAATGACATGATCAAGGGCAAATTCAAAGATAATTTTGAATTCCTGAAATGTTTCAAAAATTACTTTGCGCGTTAATATCTTTATATACTTCATCAAAGTAATGTCTACAGGGCACCGCACCCGAAAAACCGCCTGTAGCCGCAGCAGGTAGAAAACAATCAATTATTTGATTTTCTATAGAGATATTGATTTGTGTTAGAACTTAACTTGGCTTTTAGAAGAATTGCATATATTACAAAACGAGTACCTACAAGTTGTACAAGTTGTACCCGAACTGTGTGCCAATAAAAAGAATTAAGTTCCAAACACAAGGAGAACACGACTTCATAGATAATTATAAAATACTGGAGATAGTATTTAAAAAAAATGGATTAAAAAAGGTAGGTACTAATTTTTCATATCATCATCATGATCATTTCAGCCGAAAGACGTCCACCGCTGGACATAGGTTTCCCCCAGGCGTCGCCACATTGTGTTCTATAATGTCTGTTGTTCATTTTAGAGTACCTACAAAAGATGGCAAAAAAGTACCAAAAAGGATCACGCCAGGAAATTTTGGCGTGGGCCACAGGCGCCGCGTATTGTCAAATAATGGACAAGTTGTACCCGAACTGTGTGCCAATAAACAGCATTAAGTTCCAAACACAAGGAGAACACGAATTCATAGATAATTATAAAATACTGGAAATAGTATTTAAAAAAAATGGATTTAAAAAGGTAGGTACTAATTTTTCACATCATCATCATCATCATTTCAGCCGAAAGACGTCCACCGCTGGACATAGGTCTAACCCAGGCGTCGCCACATTGTGTTCTAAAATGTCTGTTGTTCATTTTAGAGTACCTACAAAAGATGGCAAAAAAGTACCAAAAAGGATCACGCCAGGAAATTTTGGCGTGGGTCACAGGCGCCGTGTATTGTCAAATAATGGACAAGTTGTACCCGAACTGTGTGCCAATAAACAGCATTAAGTTCCAAACACAAGGAGAACACGACTTTATAGATAATTATAAAATACTGGAGATAGTATTTAAAAAAAATGGATTAAAGAAGGTAGGTACAAATTTTTCACATTATCATCATTTCAGCCGAAAGACGTCCACCGCTGGACATAGGTCTCCCCCAGGCGTCGCCACATTGTGTTCTATAATGTCTGTTGTTCATTTTAGAGTACCTACAAAAGATGGCAAAAAAGTACCAAAAAGGATCACGCCAGGAAATTTTGGCGTGGGTCACAGGCGCCGCGTATTGTCAAATAATGGACAAGTTGTACCCGAACTGTGTGCCAATAAAAAGGGTTAAGTTCCAAACACAAGGAGAACACGACTTCATAGATAATTATAAAATACTGGAGATAGTATTTAAAAAAAATGGATTAAAAAAGGTAGGTACTAATTTTTCACATCATCATCATCATCATTTCAGCCGAAAGACGTCCACCGCTGGACATAGGTCTAACCCAGGCGTCGCCACATTGTGTTCTATAATGTCTGTTGTTCATTTTAGAGTACCTACAAAAGATGGCAAAAAAGTACCAAAAAGGATCACGCCAGTAAATTTTGGCGTGGGTCACAGGCGCCGCGTATTGTCAAATAATGGACAAGTTGTACCCGAACTGTGTGCCAATAAAAAGGGTTAAGTTCCAAACACAAGGAGAACACGACTTCATAGATAATTATAAAATACTGGAGATAGTATTTAAAAAAAATGGATTAAAAAAGGTAGGTACTAATTTTTCACATCATCATCATCATCATTTCAGCCGAAAGACGTCCACCGCTGGACATAGGTCTAACCCAGGCGTCGCCACATTGTGTTCTAAAATGTCTGTTGTTCATTTTAGAGTACCTACAAAAGATGGCAAAAAAGTACCAAAAAGGATCACGCCAGGAAATTTTGGCGTGGGTCACAGGCGCCGTGTATTGTCAAATAATGGACAAGTTGTACCCGAACTGTGTGCCAATAAACAGCATTAAGTTCCAAACACAAGGAGAACACGACTTTATAGATAATTATAAAATACTGGAGATAGTATTTAAAAAAAATGGATTAAAGAAGGTAGGTACTAATTTTTCACATTATCATCATTTCAGCCGAAAGACGTCCACCGCTGGACATAGGTCTCCCCCAGGCGTCGCCACATTGTGTTCTATAATGTCTGTTGTTAATTTTAGAGTACCTACAAAAGATGGCAAAAAAGTACCAAAAAGGATCACGCCAGGAAATTTTGACGTGGGTCACAGGCGCCGCGTATTGTCAAATAATGGACAAGTTGTACCCGAACTGTGTGCCAATAAAAAGGGTTAAGTTCCAAACACAAGGAGAACACGACTTCATAGATAATTATAAAATACTGGAGATAGTATTTAAAAAAAATGGATTAAAAAAGGTAGGTACTAATTTTTCACATCATCATCATCATCATTTCAGCCGAAAGACGTCCACCGCTGGACATAGGTCTCGCCCAGGCCTCGCCACTTTGACCGATCCTGTGCGTCTCGCATCCAGCGCCTTCCCGCAACCTTAACCGGGTCATCAGTACATTATTATTTTTATTGTGTTTGTAATCATTCAATGACTTCTGCCACTCTGTGTGAAGCGGGAGGGCGTGTCAGACTTTTACTGATTAGTCCTCTGAAAACACATTCTGAATTCCTCTATGAATCCAGACTCGGAATTCATAGTACGAGTATTATTTATGAAAGCCCGGCAATGCATACAATTTCATTATGCCCCACACACATACTGATTTTTTCAGATTATGATTTACTTCCGGCATTCAGATTAGGTATGAATTCTGACTTTGAATTCAGAGAGAAATTCAGAATGTGTGAGTCCAGCCTATAACCCATCCGTGTTTCTTCATTTGCTTGAGCCAGGGCCGCGGTAAATCTTTTTCAAATTTAATCCGCTACCCAGACAGGGTCATCGGTCCACCTAGTGGAAGGCCTTCGAACGCATCGTCTTCCGGTTCGCGGTCGCCATTCCAGAACTTTTCGGCCCCATCGTCCATCCGTTCCATCCGTTCTGCGAGCAATGTGCCATGCCCACTGCCATTTAAGTTTGGCAATTCTTCGCGCTATGTCGGTAGCTTTGGTTCTCCTGCGTATATCCTCATTTCTGATGCGATCACGCAAGGAAACTCCGAGCATAGCCCTCTCGATTGCCCTTTGGGTGACTTTAAGCTTTCTGATAAGGCCCATTGCGAGCGACCATGTCTCAGTCCCATAGGTGATCACTGGAAACACACATTGCTCATAGACTTTTGTCTACTAAAATAAACTTAAAATATTATTGTATTCATTAATTTAAAAATTTTAGCAAAATATACCTAGGAGTAAATATTTTTTATTTCATTTTGTTTTCCTTTTTTTGAGCTAAATCTATCTGGAAGCATTTTTTACGGATGTCTTGGTTAATTTAGGTGTTAGCGGCACCTTTCGTAGCATTGTGATTCATTTTTTTATTTTACTTTCTTTTTTTTTCTGTTGTAGACAATACCCATTGAAAAACTTTCAATGACATGATCAAGGGCAAATTCAAAGATAATTTTGAATTCCTGAAATGTTTCAAAAATTACTTTGATGAAGTATATAAAGATATTAACGCGCAGAGTGAGGTTCTACAGGGCACCGCACCCGAAAAACCGCCTGTAGTCGCAGCAGGTAGAAAACAATCAATTATTTGATTTTCTATACAGATATTGATTTGTGTTAGAACTTAACTTGGCTTTTAGAAGAATTGCATATAATACAAAACGAGTACCTACCTACAAGTTGTACAAGTTGTACCCGAACTGTGTGCCAATAAAAAGAATTAAGTTCCAAACACAAGGAGAACACGACTTCATAGATAATTATAAAATACTGGAGATAGTATTTAAAAAAAATGGATTAAAAAAGGTAAGTACTAATTTTTCATATCATCATCATTTCAGCCGAAAGACGTCCACCGCTGGACATAGGTTTCCCCCAGGCGTCGCCACATTGTGTTCTATAATGTCTGTTGTTAATTTTAGAGTACCTACAAAAGATGGCAAAAAAGTACCAAAAAGGATCACGCCAGGAAATTTTGGCGTGGGCCACAGGCGCCGCGTATTGTCAAATAATGGACAAGTTGTACCCGAACTGTGTGCCAATAAACAGCATTAAGTTCCAAACACAAGGAGAACACGAATTCATAGATAATTATAAAATACTGGAAATAGTATTTTTTTTAAATGGATTAAAAAAGGTAGGTACTAATTTTTCACATCATCATCATTTCAGCCGAAAGACGTCCACCGCTGGACATAGAACTCCCCCAGGCGTCGCCACATTGTGTTCTATAATTTCTGTTGTTCATTTTAGAGTACCTACAAAAGATGGCAAAAAAGTACCAAAAAGGATTACGCCAGGAAATTTTGGCGTGGGTCACAGGCGCCGCGTATTGTCAATTAATGGACAAGTTGTACCCGAACTGTGTGCCAATAAAAAGGGTTAAGTTCCAAACACAAGGAGAACTCGACTTCATAGTTAATTATAAAATACTGGAGATAGTATTTAAAAAAACTGGATTAAAAAAGGTAGGTACTAATTTTTCACATCATCATCATGATCATTTCAGCCGAAAGACGTCCACCGCTGGACATAGGTCTAACCCAGGCGTCGCCACATTGTGTTCTATAATGTCTGTTGTTCATTTTAGAGTACCTACAAAAGATGGCAAAAAAGTACCAAAAAGGATTACGCCAGGAAATTTTGGCGTGGGTCACAGGCGCCGCGTATTGTCAATTAATGGACAAGTTGTACCCGAACTGTGTGCCAATAAACAGCATTAAGTTCCAAACACAAGGAGAACACGAATTCATAGATAATTATAAAATACTGGAAATAGTATTTTTTTTAAATGGATTAAAAAAGGTAGGTACTAATTTTTCACATCATCATCATTTCAGCCGAAAGACGTCCACCGCTGGACATAGAACTCCCCCAGGCGTCGCCACATTGTGTTCTATAATTTCTGTTGTTCATTTTAGAGTACCTACAAAAGATGGCAAAAAAGTACCAAAAAGGATTACGCCAGGAAATTTTGGCGTGGGTCACAGGCGCCGCGTATTGTCAATTAATGGACAAGTTGTACCCGAACTGTGTGCCAATAAAAAGGGTTAAGTTCCAAACACAAGGAGAACTCGACTTCATAGTTAATTATAAAATACTGGAGATAGTATTTAAAAAAAATGGATTAAAAAAGGTAGGTACTAATTTTTCATATCATCATCATGATCATTTCAGCCGAAAGACGTCCACCGCTGGACATAGGTTTCCCCCAGGCGTCGCCACATTGTGTTCTATAATGTCTGTTGTTCATTTTAGAGTACCTACAAAAGATGGCAAAAAAGTACCAAAAAGGATCACGCCAGGAAATTTTGGCGTGGGCCACAGGCGCCGCGTATTGTCAAATAATGGACAAGTTGTACCCGAACTGTGTGCCAATAAACAGCATTAAGTTCCAAACACAAGGAGAACACGAATTCATAGATAATTATAAAATACTGGAAATAGTATTTAAAAAAAATGGATTTAAAAAGGTAGGTACTAATTTTTCACATCATCATCATCATCATTTCAGCCGAAAGACGTCCACCGCTGGACATAGGTCTAACCCAGGCGTCGCCACATTGTGTTCTAAAATGTCTGTTGTTCATTTTAGAGTACCTACAAAAGATGGCAAAAAAGTACCAAAAAGGATCACGCCAGGAAATTTTGGCGTGGGTCACAGGCGCCGTGTATTGTCAAATAATGGACAAGTTGTACCCGAACTGTGTGCCAATAAACAGCATTAAGTTCCAAACACAAGGAGAACACGACTTTATAGATAATTATAAAATACTGGAGATAGTATTTAAAAAAAATGGATTAAAGAAGGTAGGTACAAATTTTTCACATTATCATCATTTCAGCCGAAAGACGTCCACCGCTGGACATAGGTCTCCCCCAGGCGTCGCCACATTGTGTTCTATAATGTCTGTTGTTCATTTTAGAGTACCTACAAAAGATGGCAAAAAAGTACCAAAAAGGATCACGCCAGGAAATTTTGGCGTGGGTCACAGGCGCCGCGTATTGTCAAATAA
The DNA here is from genome assembly GCA_945859665.1 of Anorthoa munda. Lineage (NCBI taxonomy): Eukaryota > Metazoa > Arthropoda > Insecta > Lepidoptera > Noctuidae > Anorthoa > Anorthoa munda. The sequence continues at coordinate 51,133,314 of OX243893.1, read as the reverse complement.
TGGACAAGTTGTACCCGAACTGTGTGCCAATAAAAAGGATTAAGTTCCAAACAAGGAGAACACGACTTCATAGATAATTATAAAATACTGGAGATAGTATTTTAAAAAAATGGATCAAAAAGGGTAGGTACTAATTTTTTACATCATCATCATTTCAGCCGAAAGACGTCCACCGCTGGACATAGGTCTCCCCCAGGTGTCGCCACATTGTGTTCTATAATGTCTGTTGTTCATTTTAGAGTACCTACAAAAGATGGCAAAAAAGTACCAAAAAGGATCACGCCAGTAAATTTTGGCGTGGGTCACAGGCGCCGCGTATTGTCAAATAATGGACAAGTTGTACCCGAACTGTGTGCCAATAAAAAGGGTTAAGTTCCAAACACAAGGAGAACACGACTTCATAGATAATTATAAAATACTGGAGATAGTATTTAAAAAAAATGGATTAAAAAAGGTAGGTACTAATTTTTCACATCATCATCATCATCATTTCAGCCGAAAGACGTCCACCGCTGGACATAGGTCTAACCCAGGCGTCGCCACATTGTGTTCTAAAATGTCTGTTGTTCATTTTAGAGTACCTACAAAAGATGGCAAAAAAGTACCAAAAAGGATCACGCCAGGAAATTTTGGCGTGGGTCACAGGCGCCGTGTATTGTCAAATAATGGACAAGTTGTACCCGAACTGTGTGCCAATAAACAGCATTAAGTTCCAAACACAAGGAGAACACGACTTTATAGATAATTATAAAATACTGGAGATAGTATTTAAAAAAAATGGATTAAAGAAGGTAGGTACTAATTTTTCACATTATCATCATTTCAGCCGAAAGACGTCCACCGCTGGACATAGGTCTCCCCCAGGCGTCGCCACATTGTGTTCTATAATGTCTGTTGTTAATTTTAGAGTACCTACAAAAGATGGCAAAAAAGTACCAAAAAGGATCACGCCAGGAAATTTTGACGTGGGTCACAGGCGCCGCGTATTGTCAAATAATGGACAAGTTGTACCCGAACTGTGTGCCAATAAAAAGGGTTAAGTTCCAAACACAAGGAGAACACGACTTCATAGATAATTATAAAATACTGGAGATAGTATTTAAAAAAAATGGATTAAAAAAGGTAGGTACTAATTTTTCACATCATCATCATCATCATTTCAGCCGAAAGACGTCCACCGCTGGACATAGGTCTCGCCCAGGCCTCGCCACTTTGACCGATCCTGTGCGTCTCGCATCCAGCGCCTTCCCGCAACCTTAACCGGGTCATCAGTACATTATTATTTTTATTGTGTTTGTAATCATTCAATGACTTCTGCCACTCTGTGTGAAGCGGGAGGGCGTGTCAGACTTTTACTGATTAGTCCTCTGAAAACACATTCTGAATTCCTCTATGAATCCAGACTCGGAATTCATAGTACGAGTATTATTTATGAAAGCCCGGCAATGCATACAATTTCATTATGCCCCACACACATACTGATTTTTTCAGATTATGATTTACTTCCGGCATTCAGATTAGGTATGAATTCTGACTTTGAATTCAGAGAGAAATTCAGAATGTGTGAGTCCAGCCTATAACCCATCCGTGTTTCTTCATTTGCTTGAGCCAGGGCCGCGGTAAATCTTTTTCAAATTTAATCCGCTACCCAGACAGGGTCATCGGTCCACCTAGTGGAAGGCCTTCGAACGCATCGTCTTCCGGTTCGCGGTCGCCATTCCAGAACTTTTCGGCCCCATCGTCCATCCGTTCCATCCGTTCTGCGAGCAATGTGCCATGCCCACTGCCATTTAAGTTTGGCAATTCTTCGCGCTATGTCGGTAGCTTTGGTTCTCCTGCGTATATCCTCATTTCTGATGCGATCACGCAAGGAAACTCCGAGCATAGCCCTCTCGATTGCCCTTTGGGTGACTTTAAGCTTTCTGATAAGGCCCATTGCGAGCGACCATGTCTCAGTCCCATAGGTGATCACTGGAAACACACATTGCTCATAGACTTTTGTCTACTAAAATAAACTTAAAATATTATTGTATTCATTAATTTAAAAATTTTAGCAAAATATACCTAGGAGTAAATATTTTTTATTTCATTTTGTTTTCCTTTTTTTGAGCTAAATCTATCTGGAAGCATTTTTTACGGATGTCTTGGTTAATTTAGGTGTTAGCGGCACCTTTCGTAGCATTGTGATTCATTTTTTTATTTTACTTTCTTTTTTTTTCTGTTGTAGACAATACCCATTGAAAAACTTTCAATGACATGATCAAGGGCAAATTCAAAGATAATTTTGAATTCCTGAAATGTTTCAAAAATTACTTTGATGAAGTATATAAAGATATTAACGCGCAGAGTGAGGTTCTACAGGGCACCGCACCCGAAAAACCGCCTGTAGTCGCAGCAGGTAGAAAACAATCAATTATTTGATTTTCTATACAGATATTGATTTGTGTTAGAACTTAACTTGGCTTTTAGAAGAATTGCATATAATACAAAACGAGTACCTACCTACAAGTTGTACAAGTTGTACCCGAACTGTGTGCCAATAAAAAGAATTAAGTTCCAAACACAAGGAGAACACGACTTCATAGATAATTATAAAATACTGGAGATAGTATTTAAAAAAAATGGATTAAAAAAGGTAAGTACTAATTTTTCATATCATCATCATTTCAGCCGAAAGACGTCCACCGCTGGACATAGGTTTCCCCCAGGCGTCGCCACATTGTGTTCTATAATGTCTGTTGTTAATTTTAGAGTACCTACAAAAGATGGCAAAAAAGTACCAAAAAGGATCACGCCAGGAAATTTTGGCGTGGGCCACAGGCGCCGCGTATTGTCAAATAATGGACAAGTTGTACCCGAACTGTGTGCCAATAAACAGCATTAAGTTCCAAACACAAGGAGAACACGAATTCATAGATAATTATAAAATACTGGAAATAGTATTTTTTTTAAATGGATTAAAAAAGGTAGGTACTAATTTTTCACATCATCATCATTTCAGCCGAAAGACGTCCACCGCTGGACATAGAACTCCCCCAGGCGTCGCCACATTGTGTTCTATAATTTCTGTTGTTCATTTTAGAGTACCTACAAAAGATGGCAAAAAAGTACCAAAAAGGATTACGCCAGGAAATTTTGGCGTGGGTCACAGGCGCCGCGTATTGTCAATTAATGGACAAGTTGTACCCGAACTGTGTGCCAATAAAAAGGGTTAAGTTCCAAACACAAGGAGAACTCGACTTCATAGTTAATTATAAAATACTGGAGATAGTATTTAAAAAAACTGGATTAAAAAAGGTAGGTACTAATTTTTCACATCATCATCATGATCATTTCAGCCGAAAGACGTCCACCGCTGGACATAGGTCTAACCCAGGCGTCGCCACATTGTGTTCTATAATGTCTGTTGTTCATTTTAGAGTACCTACAAAAGATGGCAAAAAAGTACCAAAAAGGATTACGCCAGGAAATTTTGGCGTGGGTCACAGGCGCCGCGTATTGTCAATTAATGGACAAGTTGTACCCGAACTGTGTGCCAATAAAAAGGGTTAAGTTCCAAACACAAGGAGAACTCGACTTCATAGTTAATTATAAAATACTGGAGATAGTATTTAAAAAAAATGGATTAAAAAAGGTAGGTACTAATTTTTCATATCATCATCATGATCATTTCAGCCGAAAGACGTCCACCGCTGGACAAAGGTTTCCCCCAGGCGTCGCCACATTGTGTTCTATAATGTCTGTTGTTCATTTTAGAGTACCTACAAAAGATGGCAAAAAAGTACCAAAAAGGATCACGCCAGGAAATTTTGGCGTGGGCCACAGGCGCCGCGTATTGTCAAATAATGGACAAGTTGTACCCGAACTGTGTGCCAATAAAAAGAATTAAGTTCCAAACACAAGGAGAACACGACTTCATAGATAATTATAAAATACTGGAGATAGTATTTAAAAAAAATGGATTAAAAAAGGTAGGTACTAATTTTTCATATCATCATCATGATCATTTCAGCCGAAAGACGTCCACCGCTGGACATAGGTTTCCCCCAGGCGTCGCCACATTGTGTTCTATAATGTCTGTTGTTCATTTTAGAGTACCTACAAAAGATGGCAAAAAAGTACCAAAAAGGATCACGCCAGGAAATTTTGGCGTGGGCCACAGGCGCCGCGTATTGTCAAATAATGGACAAGTTGTACCCGAACTGTGTGCCAATAAACAGCATTAAGTTCCAAACACAAGGAGAACACGAATTCATAGATAATAATAAAATACTGGAAATAGTATTTTTAAAAAATGGATTTAAAAAGGTAGGTACTAATTTTTCACATCATCATCATCATCATTTCAGCCGAAAGACGTCCACCGCTGGACATAGGTCTAACCCAGGCGTCGCCACATTGTGTTCTAAAATGTCTGTTGTTCATTTTAGAGTACCTACAAAAGATGGCAAAAAAGTACCAAAAAGGATCACGCCAGGAAATTTTGGCGTGGGTCACAGGCGCCGCGTATTGTCAAATAATGGACAAGTTGTACCCGAACTGTGTGCCAATAAACAGCATTAAGTTCCAAACACAAGGAGAACACGACTTTATAGATAATTATAAAATACTGGAGATAGTATTTAAAAAAAATGGATTAAAGAAGGTAGGTACTAATTTTTCACATTATCATCATTTCAGCCGAAAGACGTCCACCGCTGGACATAGGTCTCCCCCAGGCGTCGCCACATTGTGTTCTATAATGTCTGTTGTTCATTTTAGAGTACCTACAAAAGATGGCAAAAAAGTACCAAAAAGGATCACGCCAGGAAATTTTGGCGTGGGTCACAGGCGCCGCGTATTGTCAAATAATGGACAAGTTGTACCCGAACTGTGTGCCAATAAAAAGGGTTAAGTTCCAAACACAAGGAGAACACGACTTCATAGATAATTATAAAATACTGGAGATAGTATTTAAAAAAAATGGATTAAAAAAGGTAGGTACTAATTTTTCACATCATCATCATCATCATTTCAGCCGAAAGACGTCCACCGCTGGACATAGGTCTCTCCCAGGCCTCGCCACTTTGACCGATCCTGTGCGTCTCGCATCCAGCGCCTTCCCGCAACCTTAACCGGGTCATCAGTACATTATTATTTTTATTGTGTTTGTAATCATTCAATGACTTCTGCCGCTCTGTGTGAAGCGGGAGGGCGTGTCAGACTTTTACTGATTAGTCCTCTGAAAACACATTCTGAATTCCTCTATGAATCCAGACTCGGAATTCATAGTACGAGTATTATTTAAGAAAGCCCGGCAATGCATACAATTTCATTATGCCCCACACACATACTGATTTTTTCAGATTATGATTTACTTCCGGCATTCAGATTAGGTATGAATTCTGACTTTGAATTCAGAGAGAAATTCAGAATGTGTGAGTCCAGCCTATAACCCATCCGTGTTTCTTCATTTGCTTGAGCCAGGGCCGCGGTATATCTTTTTCAAATTTAATCCGCTACCCAGACAGGGTCATCGGTCCACCTAGTGGAAGGCCTTCGAACGCATCGTCTTCCGGTTCGCGGTCGCCATTCCAGAACTTTTCGGCCCCATCGTCCATCCGTTCCATCCGTTCTGCGAGCAATGTGCCATGCCCACTGCCATTTAAGTTTGGCAATTCTTCGCGCTATGTCGGTAGCTTTGGTTCTCCTGCGTATATCCTCATTTCTGATGCGATCACGCAAGGAAACTCCGAGCATAGCCCTCTCGATTGCCCTTTGGGTGACTTTAAGCTTTCTGATAAGGCCCATTGCGAGCGACCATGTCTCAGTCCCATAGGTGATCACTGGAAACACACATTTACTAAAATAAACTAAAAATATTATTGTATTCATTAATTTAAAATTTTTAGCAAAATATACTTAGGAGAAAATATTTTTTATTTCATTTTGTTTTCCTTTTTTTGAGCTAAATCTATCTGGAAGCATTTTTTACGGATTTTGTGTTTCCATGTTTTATCATCTGCACATGTCTTGGTTAATTTAGGTGTTAGCGGCACCTTTCGTAGCATTGTGATTCATTTTTTTATTTTACTTTCTTTTTTTTTCTGTTGTAGACAATACCCATTGAAAAACTTTCAATGACATGATCAAGGGCAAATTCAAAGATAATTTTGAATTCCTGAAATGTTTCAAAAATTACTTTGCGCGTTAATATCTTTATATACTTCATCAAAGTAATGTCTACAGGGCACCGCACCCGAAAAACCGCCTGTAGCCGCAGCAGGTAGAAAACAATCAATTATTTGATTTTCTATAGAGATATTGATTTGTGTTAGAACTTAACTTGGCTTTTAGAAGAATTGCATATATTACAAAACGAGTACCTACAAGTTGTACAAGTTGTACCCGAACTGTGTGCCAATAAAAAGAATTAAGTTCCAAACACAAGGAGAACACGACTTCATAGATAATTATAAAATACTGGAGATAGTATTTAAAAAAATGGATTAAAAAAGGTAGGTACTAATTTTTCATATCATCATCATGATCATTTCAGCCGAAAGACGTCCACCGCTGGACATAGGTTTCCCCCAGGCGTCGCCACATTGTGTTCTATAATGTCTGTTGTTCATTTTAGAGTACCTACAAAAGATGGCAAAAAAGTACCAAAAAGGATCACGCCAGGAAATTTTGGCGTGGGCCACAGGCGCCGCGTATTGTCAAATAATGGACAAGTTGTACCCGAACTGTGTGCCAATAAACAGCATTAAGTTCCAAACACAAGGAGAACACGAATTCATAGATAATTATAAAATACTGGAAATAGTATTTTAAAAAAATGGATTTAAAAAGGTAGGTACTAATTTTTCACATCATCATCATCATCATTTCAGCCGAAAGACGTCCACCGCTGGACATAGGTCTAACCCAGGCGTCGCCACATTGTGTTCTAAAATGTCTGTTGTTCATTTTAGAGTACCTACAAAAGATGGCAAAAAAGTACCAAAAAGGATCACGCCAGGAAATTTTGGCGTGGGCCACAGGCGCCGCGTATTGTCAAATAATGGACAAGTTGTACCCGAACTTTGTGCCAATAAACAGCATTAAGTTCCAAACACAAGGAGAACACGACTTTATAGATAATTATAAAATACTGGAGATAGTATTTAAAAAAAATGGATTAAAGAAGGTAGGTACTAATTTTTCACATTATCATCATTTCAGCCGAAAGACGTCCACCGCTGGACATAGATCTCCCCCAGGCGTCGCCACATTGTGTTCTAAAATGTCTGTTGTTCATTTTAGAGTACCTACAAAAGATGGCAAAAAAGTACCAAAAAGGATCACGCCAGGAAATTTTGGCGTGGGTCACAGGCGCCGTGTATTGTCAAATAATGGACAAGTTGTACCCGAACTGTGTGCCAATAAACAGCATTAAGTTCCAAACACAAGGAGAACACGACTTTATAGATAATTATAAAATACTGGAGATAGTATTTAAAAAAAATGGATTAAAGAAGGTAGGTACTAATTTTTCACATTATCATCATTTCAGCCGAAAGACGTCCACCGCTGGACATAGGTCTCCCCCAGGCGTCGCCACATTGTGTTCTATAATGTCTGTTGTTCATTTTAGAGTACCTACAAAAGATGGCAAAAAAGTACCAAAAAGGATCACGCCAGGAAATTTTGGCGTGGGTCACAGGCGCCGCGTATTGTCAAATAATGGACAAGTTGTACCCGAACTGTGTGCCAATAAAAAGGATTAAGTTCCAAACAAGGAGAACACGACTTCATAGATAATTATAAAATACTGGAGATAGTATTTTAAAAAAATGGATCAAAAAGGGTAGGTACTAATTTTTTACATCATCATCATTTCAGCCGAAAGACGTCCACCGCTGGACATAGGTCTCCCCCAGGTGTCGCCACATTGTGTTCTATAATGTCTGTTGTTCATTTTAGAGTACCTACAAAAGATGGCAAAAAAGTACCAAAAAGGATCACGCCAGTAAATTTTGGCGTGGGTCACAGGCGCCGCGTATTGTCAAATAATGGACAAGTTGTACCCGAACTGTGTGCCAATAAAAAGGGTTAAGTTCCAAACACAAGGAGAACACGACTTCATAGATAATTATAAAATACTGGAGATAGTATTTAAAAAAAATGGATTAAAAAAGGTAGGTACTAATTTTTCACATCATCATCATCATCATTTCAGCCGAAAGACGTCCACCGCTGGACATAGGTCTCTCCCAGGCCTCGCCACTTTGACCGATCCTGTGCGTCTCGCATCCAGCGCCTTCCCGCAACCTTAACCGGGTCATCAGTACATTATTATTTTTATTGTGTTTGTAATCATTCAATGACTTCTGCCGCTCTGTGTGAAGCGGGAGGGCGTGTCAGACTTTTACTGATTAGTCCTCTGAAAACACATTCTGAATTCCTCTATGAATCCAGACTCGGAATTCATAGTACGAGTATTATTTATGAAAGCCCGGCAATGCATACAATTTCATTATGCCCCACACACATACTGATTTTTTCAGATTATGATTTACTTCCGGCATTCAGATTAGGTATGAATTCTGACTTTGAATTCAGAGAGAAATTCAGAATGTGTGAGTCCAGCCTATAACCTATCCGTGTTTCTTCATTTGCTTGAGCCAGGGCCGCGGTATATCTTTTTCAAATTTAATCCGCTACCCAGACAGGGTCATCGGTCCACCTAGTGGAAGGCCTTCGAACGCATCGTCTTCCGGTTCGCGGTCGCCATTCCAGAACTTTTCGGCCCCATCGTCCATCCGTTCCATCCGTTCTGCGAGCAATGTGCCATGCCCACTGCCATTTAAGTTTGGCAATTCTTCGCGCTATGTCGGTAGCTTTGGTTCTCCTGCGTATATCCTCATTTCTGATGCGATCACGCAAGGAAACTCCGAGCATAGCCCTCTCGATTGCCCTTTGGGTGACTTTAAGCTTTCTGATAAGGCCCATTGCGAGCGACCATGTCTCAGTCCCATAGGTGATCACTGGAAACACACATTGCTCATAGACTTTTGTCTACTAAAATAAACTTAAAATATTATTGTATTCATTAATTTAAAAATTTTAGCAAAATATACCTAGGAGTAAATATTTTTTATTTCATTTTGTTTTCCTTTTTTTGAGCTAAATCTATCTGGAAGCATTTTTTACGGATTTTGTGTTTCCATGTTTTATCATCTGCACATGTCTTGGTTAATTTAGGTGTTAGCGGCACCTTTCGTAGCATTGTGATTCATTTTTTTATTTTACTTTATTTTTTTTTCTGTTGTAGACAATACCCATTGAAAAACTTTCAATGACATGATCAAGGGCAAATTCAAAGATAATTTTGAATTCCTGAAATGTTTCAAAAATTACTTTGATGAAGTATATAAAGATATTAACGCGCAGAGTGAGGTTCTACAGGGCACCGCACCCGAAAAACCGCCTGTAGCCGCAGCAGGTAGAAAACAATCAATTATTTGATTTTCTATACAGATATTGATTTGTGTTAGAACTTAACTTGGCTTTTAGAAGAATTGCATATAATACAAAACGAGTACCTACCTACAAGTTGTACAAGTTGTACCCGAACTGTGTGCCAATAAAAAGAATTAAGTTCGAAACACAAGGAGAACACGACTTCATAGATAATTATAAAATACTGGAGATAGTATTTAAAAAAAATGGATTAAAAAAGGTAGGTACTAATTTTTCATATCATCATCATCATCATTTCAGCCGAAAGACGTCCACCGCTGGACATAGGTCTAACCCAGGCGTCGCCACATTGTGTTCTAAAATGTCTGTTGTTCATTTTAGAGTACCTACAAAAGATGGCAAAAAAGTACCAAAAAGGATCACGCCAGGAAATTTTGGCGTGGGTCACAGGCGCCGTGTATTGTCAAATAATGGACAAGTTGTACCCGAACTGTGTGCCAATAAACAGCATTAAGTTCCAAACACAAGGAGAACACGACTTTATAGATAATTATAAAATACTGGAGATAGTATTTAAAAAAAATGGATTAAAGAAGGTAGGTACTAATTTTTCACATTATCATCATTTCAGCCGAAAGACGTCCACCGCTGGACATAGGTCTCCCCCAGGCGTCGCCACATTGTGTTCTATAATGTCTGTTGTTCATTTTAGAGTACCTACAAAAGATGGCAAAAAAGTACCAAAAAGGATCACGCCAGGAAATTTTGGCGTGGGTCACAGGCGCCGCGTATTGTCAAATAATGGACAAGTTGTACCCGAACTGTGTGCCAATAAAAAGGATTAAGTTCCAAACAAGGAGAACACGACTTCATAGATAATTATAAAATACTGGAGATAGTATTTTAAAAAAATGGATCAAAAAGGGTAGGTACTAATTTTTTACATCATCATCATTTCAGCCGAAAGACGTCCACCGCTGGACATAGGTCTCCCCCAGGTGTCGCCACATTGTGTTCTATAATGTCTGTTGTTCATTTTAGAGTACCTACAAAAGATGGCAAAAAAGTACCAAAAAGGATCACGCCAGTAAATTTTGGCGTGGGTCACAGGCGCCGCGTATTGTCAAATAATGGACAAGTTGTACCCGAACTGTGTGCCAATAAAAAGGGTTAAGTTCCAAACACAAGGAGAACACGACTTCATAGATAATTATAAAATACTGGAGATAGTATTTAAAAAAAATGGATTAAAAAAGGTAGGTACTAATTTTTCACATCATCATCATCATCATTTCAGCCGAAAGACGTCCACCGCTGGACATAGGTCTCTCCCAGGCCTCGCCACTTTGACCGATCCTGTGCGTCTCGCATCCAGCGCCTTCCCGCAACCTTAACCGGGTCATCAGTACATTATTATTTTTATTGTGTTTGTAATCATTCAATGACTTCTGCCGCTCTGTGTGAAGCGGGAGGGCGTGTCAGACTTTTACTGATTAGTCCTCTGAAAACACATTCTGAATTCCTCTATGAATCCAGACTCGGAATTCATAGTACGAGTATTATTTATGAAAGCCCGGCAATGCATACAATTTCATTATGCCCCACACACATACTGATTTTTTCAGATTATGATTTACTTCCGGCATTCAGATTAGGTATGAATTCTGACTTTGAATTCAGAGAGAAATTCAGAATGTGTGAGTCCAGCCTATAACCTATCCGTGTTTCTTCATTTGCTTGAGCCAGGGCCGCGGTATATCTTTTTCAAATTTAATCCGCTACCCAGACAGGGTCATCGGTCCACCTAGTGGAAGGCCTTCGAACGCATCGTCTTCCGGTTCGCGGTCGCCATTCCAGAACTTTTCGGCCCCATCGTCCATCCGTTCCATCCGTTCTGCGAGCAATGTGCCATGCCCACTGCCATTTAAGTTTGGCAATTCTTCGCGCTATGTCGGTAGCTTTGGTTCTCCTGCGTATATCCTCATTTCTGATGCGATCACGCAAGGAAACTCCGAGCATAGCCCTCTCGATTGCCCTTTGGGTGACTTTAAGCTTTCTGATAAGGCCCATTGCGAGCGACCATGTCTCAGTCCCATAGGTGATCACTGGAAACACACATTGCTCATAGACTTTTGTCTACTAAAATAAACTTAAAATATTATTGTATTCATTAATTTAAAAATTTTAGCAAAATATACCTAGGAGTAAATATTTTTTATTTCATTTTGTTTTCCTTTTTTTGAGCTAAATCTATCTGGAAGCATTTTTTACGGATTTTGTGTTTCCATGTTTTATCATCTGCACATGTCTTGGTTAATTTAGGTGTTAGCGGCACCTTTCGTAGCATTGTGATTCATTTTTTTATTTTACTTTATTTTTTTTTCTGTTGTAGACAATACCCATTGAAAAACTTTCAATGACATGATCAAGGGCAAATTCAAAGATAATTTTGAATTCCTGAAATGTTTCAAAAATTACTTTGATGAAGTATATAAAGATATTAACGCGCAGAGTGAGGTTCTACAGGGCACCGCACCCGAAAAACCGCCTGTAGCCGCAGCAGGTAGAAAACAATCAATTATTTGATTTTCTATACAGATATTGATTTGTGTTAGAACTTAACTTGGCTTTTAGAAGAATTGCATATAATACAAAACGAGTACCTACCTACAAGTTGTACAAGTTGTACCCGAACTGTGTGCCAATAAAAAGAATTAAGTTCGAAACACAAGGAGAACACGACTTCATAGATAATTATAAAATACTGGAGATAGTATTTAAAAAAAATGGATTAAAAAAGGTAGGTACTAATTTTTCATATCATCATCATCATCATTTCAGCCGAAAGACGTCCACCGCTGGACATAGGTCTAACCCAGGCGTCGCCACATTGTGTTCTAAAATGTCTGTTGTTCATTTTAGAGTACCTACAAAAGATGGCAAAAAAGTACCAAAAAGGATCACGCCAGGAAATTTTGGCGTGGGTCACAGGCGCCGTGTATTGTCAAATAATGGACAAGTTGTACCCGAACTGTGTGCCAATAAACAGCATTAAGTTCCAAACACAAGGAGAACACGACTTTATAGATAATTATAAAATACTGGAGATAGTATTTAAAAAAAATGGATTAAAGAAGGTAGGTACTAATTTTTCACATTATCATCATTTCAGCCGAAAGACGTCCACCGCTGGACATAGGTCTCCCCCAGGCGTCGCCACATTGTGTTCTATAATGTCTGTTGTTCATTTTAGAGTACCTACAAAAGATGGCAAAAAAGTACCAAAAAGGATCACGCCAGGAAATTTTGGCGTGGGTCACAGGCGCCGCGTATTGTCAAATAATGGACAAGTTGTACCCGAACTGTGTGCCAATAAAAAGGATTAAGTTCCAAACAAGGAGAACACGACTTCATAGATAATTATAAAATACTGGAGATAGTATTTAAAAAAAATGGATTAAAAAAGGTAGGTACTAATTTTTCACATCATCATCATCATCATTTCAGCCGAAAGACGTCCACCGCTGGACATAGGTCTCTCCCAGGCCTCGCCACTTTGACCGATCCTGTGCGTCTCGCATCCAGCGCCTTCCCGCAACCTTAACCGGGTCATCAGTACATTATTATTTTTATTGTGTTTGTAATCATTCAATGACTTCTGCCACTCTGTGTGAAGCGGGAGGGCGTGTCAGACTTTTACTGATTAGTCCTCTGAAAACACATTCTGAATTCCTCTATGAATCCAGACTCGGAATTCATAGTACGAGTATTATTTATGAAAGCCCGGCAATGCATACAATTTCACTATGCCCCACACACATACTGATTTTTTCAGATTATGATTTACTTCCGGCATTCAGATTAGGTATGAATTCTGACTTTGAATTCAGAGAGAAATTCAGAATGTGTGAGTCCAGCCTATAACCCATCCGTGTTTCTTCATTTGCTTGAGCCAGGGCCGCGGTATATCTTTTTCAAATTTAATCCGCTACCCAGACAGGGTCATCGGTCCACCTAGTGGAAGGCCTTCGAACGCATCGTCTTCCGGTTCGCGGTCGCCATTCCAGAACTTTTCGGCCCCATCGTCCATCCGTTCCATCCGTTCTGCGAGCAATGTGCCATGCCCACTGCCATTTAAGTTTGGCAATTCTTCGCGCTATGTCGGTAGCTTTGGTTCTCCTGCGTATATCCTCATTTCTGATGCGATCACGCAAGGAAACTCCGAGCATAGCCCTCTCGATTGCCCTTTGGGTGACTTTAAGCTTTCTGATAAGGCCCATTGCGAGCGACCATGTCTCAGTCCCATAGGTGATCACTGGAAACACACATTTACTAAAATAAACTAAAAATATTATTGTATTCATTAATTTAAAATTTTTAGCAAAATATACTTAGGAGAAAATATTTTTTATTTCATTTTGTTTTCCTTTTTTTGAGCTAAATCTATCTGGAAGCATTTTTTACGGATTTTGTGTTTCCATGTTTTATCATCTGCACATGTCTTGGTTAATTTAGGTGTTAGCGGCACCTTTCGTAGCATTGTGATTCATTTTTTTATTTTACTTTCTTTTTTTTTCTGTTGTAGACAATACCCATTGAAAAACTTTCAATGACATGATCAAGGGCAAATTCAAAGATAATTTTGAATTCCTGAAATGTTTCAAAAATTACTTTGCGCGTTAATATCTTTATATACTTCATCAAAGTAATGTCTACAGGGCACCGCACCCGAAAAACCGCCTGTAGCCGCAGCAGGTAGAAAACAATCAATTATTTGATTTTCTATAGAGATATTGATTTGTGTTAGAACTTAACTTGGCTTTTAGAAGAATTGCATATATTACAAAACGAGTACCTACAAGTTGTACAAGTTGTACCCGAACTGTGTGCCAATAAAAAGAATTAAGTTCCAAACACAAGGAGAACACGACTTCATAGATAATTATAAAATACTGGAGATAGTATTTAAAAAAATGGATTAAAAAAGGTAGGTACTAATTTTTCATATCATCATCATGATCATTTCAGCCGAAAGACGTCCACCGCTGGACATAGGTTTCCCCCAGGCGTCGCCACATTGTGTTCTATAATGTCTGTTGTTCATTTTAGAGTACCTACAAAAGATGGCAAAAAAGTACCAAAAAGGATCACGCCAGGAAATTTTGGCGTGGGCCACAGGCGCCGCGTATTGTCAAATAATGGACAAGTTGTACCCGAACTGTGTGCCAATAAACAGCATTAAGTTCCAAACACAAGGAGAACACGAATTCATAGATAATTATAAAATACTGGAAATAGTATTTTAAAAAAATGGATTTAAAAAGGTAGGTACTAATTTTTCACATCATCATCATCATCATTTCAGCCGAAAGACGTCCACCGCTGGACATAGGTCTAACCCAGGCGTCGCCACATTGTGTTCTAAAATGTCTGTTGTTCATTTTAGAGTACCTACAAAAGATGGCAAAAAAGTACCAAAAAGGATCACGCCAGGAAATTTTGGCGTGGGCCACAGGCGCCGCGTATTGTCAAATAATGGACAAGTTGTACCCGAACTGTGTGCCAATAAAAAGGATTAAGTTCCAAACAAGGAGAACACGACTTCATAGATAATTATAAAATACTGGAGATAGTATTTTAAAAAAATGGATCAAAAAGGGTAGGTACTAATTTTTTACATCATCATCATTTCAGCCGAAAGACGTCCACCGCTGGACATAGGTCTCCCCCAGGTGTCGCCACATTGTGTTCTATAATGTCTGTTGTTCATTTTAGAGTACCTACAAAAGATGGCAAAAAAGTACCAAAAAGGATCACGCCAGTAAATTTTGGCGTGGGTCACAGGCGCCGCGTATTGTCAAATAATGGACAAGTTGTACCCGAACTGTGTGCCAATAAAAAGGGTTAAGTTCCAAACACAAGGAGAACACGACTTCATAGATAATTATAAAATACTGGAGATAGTATTTAAAAAAAATGGATTAAAAAAGGTAGGTACTAATTTTTCACATCATCATCATCATCATTTCAGCCGAAAGACGTCCACCGCTGGACATAGGTCTCTCCCAGGCCTCGCCACTTTGACCGATCCTGTGCGTCTCGCATCCAGCGCCTTCCCGCAACCTTAACCGGGTCATCAGTACATTATTATTTTTATTGTGTTTGTAATCATTCAATGACTTCTGCCGCTCTGTGTGAAGCGGGAGGGCGTGTCAGACTTTTACTGATTAGTCCTCTGAAAACACATTCTGAATTCCTCTATGAATCCAGACTCGGAATTCATAGTACGAGTATTATTTATGAAAGCCCGGCAATGCATACAATTTCATTATGGGGCACACACATACTGATTTTTTCAGATTATGATTTACTTCCGGCATTCAGATTAGGTATGAATTCTGACTTTGAATTCAGAGAGAAATTCAGAATGTGTGAGTCCAGCCTATAACCTATCCGTGTTTCTTCATTTGCTTGAGCCAGGGCCGCGGTATATCTTTTTCAAATTTAATCCGCTACCCAGACAGGGTCATCGGTCCACCTAGTGGAAGGCCTTCGAACGCATCGTCTTCCGGTTCGCGGTCGCCATTCCAGAACTTTTCGGCCCCATCGTCCATCCGTTCCATCCGTTCTGCGAGCAATGTGCCATGCCCACTGCCATTTAAGTTTGGCAATTCTTCGCGCTATGTCGGTAGCTTTGGTTCTCCTGCGTATATCCTCATTTCTGATGCGATCACGCAAGGAAACTCCGAGCATAGCCCTCTCGATTGCCCTTTGGGTGACTTTAAGCTTTCTGATAAGGCCCATTGCGAGCGACCATGTCTCAGTCCCATAGGTGATCACTGGAAACACACATTGCTCATAGACTTTTGTCTACTAAAATAAACTTAAAATATTATTGTATTCATTAATTTAAAAATTTTAGCAAAATATACCTAGGAGTAAATATTTTTTATTTCATTTTGTTTTCCTTTTTTTGAGCTAAATCTATCTGGAAGCATTTTTTACGGATTTTGTGTTTCCATGTTTTATCATCTGCACATGTCTTGGTTAATTTAGGTGTTAGCGGCACCTTTCGTAGCATTGTGATTCATTTTTTTATTTTACTTTATTTTTTTTTCTGTTGTAGACAATACCCATTGAAAAACTTTCAATGACATGATCAAGGGCAAATTCAAAGATAATTTTGAATTCCTGAAATGTTTCAAAAATTACTTTGATGAAGTATATAAAGATATTAACGCGCAGAGTGAGGTTCTACAGGGCACCGCACCCGAAAAACCGCCTGTAGCCGCAGCAGGTAGAAAACAATCAATTATTTGATTTTCTATACAGATATTGATTTGTGTTAGAACTTAACTTGGCTTTTAGAAGAATTGCATATAATACAAAACGAGTACCTACCTACAAGTTGTACAAGTTGTACCCGAACTGTGTGCCAATAAAAAGAATTAAGTTCGAAACACAAGGAGAACACGACTTCATAGATAATTATAAAATACTGGAGATAGTATTTAAAAAAAATGGATTAAAAAAGGTAGGTACTAATTTTTCATATCATCATCATCATCATTTCAGCCGAAAGACGTCCACCGCTGGACATAGGTCTAACCCAGGCGTCGCCACATTGTGTTCTAAAATGTCTGTTGTTCATTTTAGAGTACCTACAAAAGATGGCAAAAGAGTACCAAAAAGGATCACGCCAGGAAATTTTGGCGTGGGTCACAGGCGCCGTGTATTGTCAAATAATGGACAAGTTGTACCCGAACTGTGTGCCAATAAACAGCATTAAGTTCCAAACACAAGGAGAACACGACTTTATAGATAATTATAAAATACTGGAGATAGTATTTAAAAAAAATGGATTAAAGAAGGTAGGTACTAATTTTTCACATTATCATCATTTCAGCCGAAAGACGTCCACCGCTGGACATAGATCTCCCCCAGGCGTCGCCACATTGTGTTCTAAAATGTCTGTTGTTCATTTTAGAGTACCTACAAAAGATGGCAAAAAAGTACCAAAAAGGATCACGCCAGGAAATTTTGGCGTGGGTCACAGGCGCCGTGTATTGTCAAATAATGGACAAGTTGTACCCGAACTGTGTGCCAATAAACAGCATTAAGTTCCAAACACAAGGAGAACACGACTTTATAGATAATTATAAAATACTGGAGATAGTATTTAAAAAAAATGGATTAAAGAAGGTAGGTACTAATTTTTCACATTATCATCATTTCAGCCGAAAGACGTCCACCGCTGGACATAGGTCTCCCCCAGGCGTCGCCACATTGTGTTCTATAATGTCTGTTGTTCATTTTAGAGTACCTACAAAAGATGGCAAAAAAGTACCAAAAAGGATCACGCCAGGAAATTTTGGCGTGGGTCACAGGCGCCGCGTATTGTCAAATAATGGACAAGTTGTACCCGAACTGTGTGCCAATAAAAAGGATTAAGTTCCAAACAAGGAGAACACGACTTCATAGATAATTATAAAATACTGGAGATAGTATTTTAAAAAAATGGATCAAAAAGGGTAGGTACTAATTTTTTACATCATCATCATTTCAGCCGAAAGACGTCCACCGCTGGACATAGGTCTCCCCCAGGTGTCGCCACATTGTGTTCTATAATGTCTGTTGTTCATTTTAGAGTACCTACAAAAGATGGCAAAAAAGTACCAAAAAGGATCACGCCAGTAAATTTTGGCGTGGGTCACAGGCGCCGCGTATTGTCAAATAATGGACAAGTTGTACCCGAACTGTGTGCCAATAAAAAGGGTTAAGTTCCAAACACAAGGAGAACACGACTTCATAGATAATTATAAAATACTGGAGATAGTATTTAAAAAAAATGGATTAAAAAAGGTAGGTACTAATTTTTCACATCATCATCATCATCATTTCAGCCGAAAGACGTCCACCGCTGGACATAGGTCTCTCCCAGGCCTCGCCACTTTGACCGATCCTGTGCGTCTCGCATCCAGCGCCTTCCCGCAACCTTAACCGGGTCATCAGTACATTATTATTTTTATTGTGTTTGTAATCATTCAATGACTTCTGCCGCTCTGTGTGAAGCGGGAGGGCGTGTCAGACTTTTACTGATTAGTCCTCTGAAAACACATTCTGAATTCCTCTATGAATCCAGACTCGGAATTCATAGTACGAGTATTATTTATGAAAGCCCGGCAATGCATACAATTTCATTATGCCCCACACACATACTGATTTTTTCAGATTATGATTTACTTCCGGCATTCAGATTAGGTATGAATTCTGACTTTGAATTCAGAGAGAAATTCAGAATGTGTGAGTCCAGCCTATAACCTATCCGTGTTTCTTCATTTGCTTGAGCCAGGGCCGCGGTATATCTTTTTCAAATTTAATCCGCTACCCAGACAGGGTCATCGGTCCACCTAGTGGAAGGCCTTCGAACGCATCGTCTTCCGGTTCGCGGTCGCCATTCCAGAACTTTTCGGCCCCATCGTCCATCCGTTCCATCCGTTCTGCGAGCAATGTGCCATGCCCACTGCCATTTAAGTTTGGCAATTCTTCGCGCTATGTCGGTAGCTTTGGTTCTCCTGCGTATATCCTCATTTCTGATGCGATCACGCAAGGAAACTCCGAGCATAGCCCTCTCGATTGCCCTTTGGGTGACTTTAAGCTTTCTGATAAGGCCCATTGCGAGCGACCATGTCTCAGTCCCATAGGTGATCACTGGAAACACACATTGCTCATAGACTTTTGTCTACTAAAATAAACTTAAAATATTATTGTATTCATTAATTTAAAAATTTTAGCAAAATATACCTAGGAGTAAATATTTTTTATTTCATTTTGTTTTCCTTTTTTTGAGCTAAATCTATCTGGAAGCATTTTTTACGGATTTTGTGTTTCCATGTTTTATCATCTGCACATGTCTTGGTTAATTTAGGTGTTAGCGGCACCTTTCGTAGCATTGTGATTCATTTTTTTATTTTACTTTATTTTTTTTTCTGTTGTAGACAATACCCATTGAAAAACTTTCAATGACATGATCAAGGGCAAATTCAAAGATAATTTTGAATTCCTGAAATGTTTCAAAAATTACTTTGATGAAGTATATAAAGATATTAACGCGCAGAGTGAGGTTCTACAGGGCACCGCACCCGAAAAACCGCCTGTAGCCGCAGCAGGTAGAAAACAATCAATTATTTGATTTTCTATACAGATATTGATTTGTGTTAGAACTTAACTTGGCTTTTAGAAGAATTGCATATAATACAAAACGAGTACCTACCTACAAGTTGTACAAGTTGTACCCGAACTGTGTGCCAATAAAAAGAATTAAGTTCGAAACACAAGGAGAACACGACTTCATAGATAATTATAAAATACTGGAGATAGTATTTAAAAAAAATGGATTAAAAAAGGTAGGTACTAATTTTTCATATCATCATCATCATCATTTCAGCCGAAAGACGTCCACCGCTGGACATAGGTCTAACCCAGGCGTCGCCACATTGTGTTCTAAAATGTCTGTTGTTCATTTTAGAGTACCTACAAAAGATGGCAAAAAAGTA
This sequence comes from Anorthoa munda, assembly GCA_945859665.1. Taxonomy (NCBI): domain Eukaryota; kingdom Metazoa; phylum Arthropoda; class Insecta; order Lepidoptera; family Noctuidae; genus Anorthoa; species Anorthoa munda. The sequence goes on along the minus strand of OX243893.1, from coordinate 51,113,311 downwards.
CCAAAAAGGATCACGCCAGGAAATTTTGGCGTGGGTCACAGGCGCCGTGTATTGTCAAATAATGGACAAGTTGTACCCGAACTGTGTGCCAATAAACAGCATTAAGTTCCAAACACAAGGAGAACACGACTTTATAGATAATTATAAAATACTGGAGATAGTATTTAAAAAAAATGGATTAAAGAAGGTAGGTACTAATTTTTCACATTATCATCATTTCAGCCGAAAGACGTCCACCGCTGGACATAGGTCTCCCCCAGGCGTCGCCACATTGTGTTCTATAATGTCTGTTGTTCATTTTAGAGTACCTACAAAAGATGGCAAAAAAGTACCAAAAAGGATCACGCCAGGAAATTTTGGCGTGGGTCACAGGCGCCGCGTATTGTCAAATAATGGACAAGTTGTACCCGAACTGTGTGCCAATAAAAAGGATTAAGTTCCAAACAAGGAGAACACGACTTCATAGATAATTATAAAATACTGGAGATAGTATTTAAAAAAAATGGATTAAAAAAGGTAGGTACTAATTTTTCACATCATCATCATCATCATTTCAGCCGAAAGACGTCCACCGCTGGACATAGGTCTCTCCCAGGCCTCGCCACTTTGACCGATCCTGTGCGTCTCGCATCCAGCGCCTTCCCGCAACCTTAACCGGGTCATCAGTACATTATTATTTTTATTGTGTTTGTAATCATTCAATGACTTCTGCCACTCTGTGTGAAGCGGGAGGGCGTGTCAGACTTTTACTGATTAGTCCTCTGAAAACACATTCTGAATTCCTCTATGAATCCAGACTCGGAATTCATAGTACGAGTATTATTTATGAAAGCCCGGCAATGCATACAATTTCACTATGCCCCACACACATACTGATTTTTTCAGATTATGATTTACTTCCGGCATTCAGATTAGGTATGAATTCTGACTTTGAATTCAGAGAGAAATTCAGAATGTGTGAGTCCAGCCTATAACCCATCCGTGTTTCTTCATTTGCTTGAGCCAGGGCCGCGGTATATCTTTTTCAAATTTAATCCGCTACCCAGACAGGGTCATCGGTCCACCTAGTGGAAGGCCTTCGAACGCATCGTCTTCCGGTTCGCGGTCGCCATTCCAGAACTTTTCGGCCCCATCGTCCATCCGTTCCATCCGTTCTGCGAGCAATGTGCCATGCCCACTGCCATTTAAGTTTGGCAATTCTTCGCGCTATGTCGGTAGCTTTGGTTCTCCTGCGTATATCCTCATTTCTGATGCGATCACGCAAGGAAACTCCGAGCATAGCCCTCTCGATTGCCCTTTGGGTGACTTTAAGCTTTCTGATAAGGCCCATTGCGAGCGACCATGTCTCAGTCCCATAGGTGATCACTGGAAACACACATTTACTAAAATAAACTAAAAATATTATTGTATTCATTAATTTAAAATTTTTAGCAAAATATACTTAGGAGAAAATATTTTTTATTTCATTTTGTTTTCCTTTTTTTGAGCTAAATCTATCTGGAAGCATTTTTTACGGATTTTGTGTTTCCATGTTTTATCATCTGCACATGTCTTGGTTAATTTAGGTGTTAGCGGCACCTTTCGTAGCATTGTGATTCATTTTTTTATTTTACTTTCTTTTTTTTTCTGTTGTAGACAATACCCATTGAAAAACTTTCAATGACATGATCAAGGGCAAATTCAAAGATAATTTTGAATTCCTGAAATGTTTCAAAAATTACTTTGCGCGTTAATATCTTTATATACTTCATCAAAGTAATGTCTACAGGGCACCGCACCCGAAAAACCGCCTGTAGCCGCAGCAGGTAGAAAACAATCAATTATTTGATTTTCTATACAGATATTGATTTGTGTTAGAACTTAACTTGGCTTTTAGAAGAATTGCATATAATACAAAACGAGTACCTACCTACAAGTTGTACAAGTTGTACCCGAACTGTGTGCCAATAAAAAGAATTAAGTTCGAAACACAAGGAGAACACGACTTCATAGATAATTATAAAATACTGGAGATAGTATTTAAAAAAAATGGATTAAAAAAGGTAGGTACTAATTTTTCATATCATCATCATCATCATTTCAGCCGAAAGACGTCCACCGCTGGACATAGGTCTAACCCAGGCGTCGCCACATTGTGTTCTAAAATGTCTGTTGTTCATTTTAGAGTACCTACAAAAGATGGCAAAAAAGTACCAAAAAGGATCACGCCAGGAAATTTTGGCGTGGGTCACAGGCGCCGTGTATTGTCAAATAATGGACAAGTTGTACCCGAACTGTGTGCCAATAAACAGCATTAAGTTCCAAACACAAGGAGAACACGACTTTATAGATAATTATAAAATACTGGAGATAGTATTTAAAAAAAATGGATTAAAGAAGGTAGGTACTAATTTTTCACATTATCATCATTTCAGCCGAAAGACGTCCACCGCTGGACATAGGTCTCCCCCAGGCGTCGCCACATTGTGTTCTATAATGTCTGTTGTTCATTTTAGAGTACCTACAAAAGATGGCAAAAAAGTACCAAAAAGGATCACGCCAGGAAATTTTGGCGTGGGTCACAGGCGCCGCGTATTGTCAAATAATGGACAAGTTGTACCCGAACTGTGTGCCAATAAAAAGGATTAAGTTCCAAACAAGGAGAACACGACTTCATAGATAATTATAAAATACTGGAGATAGTATTTAAAAAAAATGGATTAAAAAAGGTAGGTACTAATTTTTCACATCATCATCATCATCATTTCAGCCGAAAGACGTCCACCGCTGGACATAGGTCTCTCCCAGGCCTCGCCACTTTGACCGATCCTGTGCGTCTCGCATCCAGCGCCTTCCCGCAACCTTAACCGGGTCATCAGTACATTATTATTTTTATTGTGTTTGTAATCATTCAATGACTTCTGCCACTCTGTGTGAAGCGGGAGGGCGTGTCAGACTTTTACTGATTAGTCCTCTGAAAACACATTCTGAATTCCTCTATGAATCCAGACTCGGAATTCATAGTACGAGTATTATTTATGAAAGCCCGGCAATGCATACAATTTCACTATGCCCCACACACATACTGATTTTTTCAGATTATGATTTACTTCCGGCATTCAGATTAGGTATGAATTCTGACTTTGAATTCAGAGAGAAATTCAGAATGTGTGAGTCCAGCCTATAACCCATCCGTGTTTCTTCATTTGCTTGAGCCAGGGCCGCGGTATATCTTTTTCAAATTTAATCCGCTACCCAGACAGGGTCATCGGTCCACCTAGTGGAAGGCCTTCGAACGCATCGTCTTCCGGTTCGCGGTCGCCATTCCAGAACTTTTCGGCCCCATCGTCCATCCGTTCCATCCGTTCTGCGAGCAATGTGCCATGCCCACTGCCATTTAAGTTTGGCAATTCTTCGCGCTATGTCGGTAGCTTTGGTTCTCCTGCGTATATCCTCATTTCTGATGCGATCACGCAAGGAAACTCCGAGCATAGCCCTCTCGATTGCCCTTTGGGTGACTTTAAGCTTTCTGATAAGGCCCATTGCGAGCGACCATGTCTCAGTCCCATAGGTGATCACTGGAAACACACATTTACTAAAATAAACTAAAAATATTATTGTATTCATTAATTTAAAATTTTTAGCAAAATATACTTAGGAGAAAATATTTTTTATTTCATTTTGTTTTCCTTTTTTTGAGCTAAATCTATCTGGAAGCATTTTTTACGGATTTTGTGTTTCCATGTTTTATCATCTGCACATGTCTTGGTTAATTTAGGTGTTAGCGGCACCTTTCGTAGCATTGTGATTCATTTTTTTATTTTACTTTCTTTTTTTTTCTGTTGTAGACAATACCCATTGAAAAACTTTCAATGACATGATCAAGGGCAAATTCAAAGATAATTTTGAATTCCTGAAATGTTTCAAAAATTACTTTGCGCGTTAATATCTTTATATACTTCATCAAAGTAATGTCTACAGGGCACCGCACCCGAAAAACCGCCTGTAGCCGCAGCAGGTAGAAAACAATCAATTATTTGATTTTCTATAGAGATATTGATTTGTGTTAGAACTTAACTTGGCTTTTAGAAGAATTGCATATATTACAAAACGAGTACCTACAAGTTGTACAAGTTGTACCCGAACTGTGTGCCAATAAAAAGAATTAAGTTCCAAACACAAGGAGAACACGACTTCATAGATAATTATAAAATACTGGAGATAGTATTTAAAAAAATGGATTAAAAAAGGTAGGTACTAATTTTTCATATCATCATCATGATCATTTCAGCCGAAAGACGTCCACCGCTGGACATAGGTTTCCCCCAGGCGTCGCCACATTGTGTTCTATAATGTCTGTTGTTCATTTTAGAGTACCTACAAAAGATGGCAAAAAAGTACCAAAAAGGATCACGCCAGGAAATTTTGGCGTGGGCCACAGGCGCCGCGTATTGTCAAATAATGGACAAGTTGTACCCGAACTGTGTGCCAATAAACAGCATTAAGTTCCAAACACAAGGAGAACACGAATTCATAGATAATTATAAAATACTGGAAATAGTATTTTAAAAAAATGGATTTAAAAAGGTAGGTACTAATTTTTCACATCATCATCATCATCATTTCAGCCGAAAGACGTCCACCGCTGGACATAGGTCTAACCCAGGCGTCGCCACATTGTGTTCTAAAATGTCTGTTGTTCATTTTAGAGTACCTACAAAAGATGGCAAAAAAGTACCAAAAAGGATCACGCCAGGAAATTTTGGCGTGGGCCACAGGCGCCGCGTATTGTCAAATAATGGACAAGTTGTACCCGAACTTTGTGCCAATAAACAGCATTAAGTTCCAAACACAAGGAGAACACGACTTTATAGATAATTATAAAATACTGGAGATAGTATTTAAAAAAAATGGATTAAAGAAGGTAGGTACTAATTTTTCACATTATCATCATTTCAGCCGAAAGACGTCCACCGCTGGACATAGATCTCCCCCAGGCGTCGCCACATTGTGTTCTAAAATGTCTGTTGTTCATTTTAGAGTACCTACAAAAGATGGCAAAAAAGTACCAAAAAGGATCACGCCAGGAAATTTTGGCGTGGGTCACAGGCGCCGTGTATTGTCAAATAATGGACAAGTTGTACCCGAACTGTGTGCCAATAAACAGCATTAAGTTCCAAACACAAGGAGAACACGACTTTATAGATAATTATAAAATACTGGAGATAGTATTTAAAAAAAATGGATTAAAGAAGGTAGGTACTAATTTTTCACATTATCATCATTTCAGCCGAAAGACGTCCACCGCTGGACATAGGTCTCCCCCAGGCGTCGCCACATTGTGTTCTATAATGTCTGTTGTTCATTTTAGAGTACCTACAAAAGATGGCAAAAAAGTACCAAAAAGGATCACGCCAGGAAATTTTGGCGTGGGTCACAGGCGCCGCGTATTGTCAAATAATGGACAAGTTGTACCCGAACTGTGTGCCAATAAAAAGGATTAAGTTCCAAACAAGGAGAACACGACTTCATAGATAATTATAAAATACTGGAGATAGTATTTTAAAAAAATGGATCAAAAAGGGTAGGTACTAATTTTTTACATCATCATCATTTCAGCCGAAAGACGTCCACCGCTGGACATAGGTCTCCCCCAGGTGTCGCCACATTGTGTTCTATAATGTCTGTTGTTCATTTTAGAGTACCTACAAAAGATGGCAAAAAAGTACCAAAAAGGATCACGCCAGTAAATTTTGGCGTGGGTCACAGGCGCCGCGTATTGTCAAATAATGGACAAGTTGTACCCGAACTGTGTGCCAATAAAAAGGGTTAAGTTCCAAACACAAGGAGAACACGACTTCATAGATAATTATAAAATACTGGAGATAGTATTTAAAAAAAATGGATTAAAAAAGGTAGGTACTAATTTTTCACATCATCATCATCATCATTTCAGCCGAAAGACGTCCACCGCTGGACATAGGTCTCTCCCAGGCCTCGCCACTTTGACCGATCCTGTGCGTCTCGCATCCAGCGCCTTCCCGCAACCTTAACCGGGTCATCAGTACATTATTATTTTTATTGTGTTTGTAATCATTCAATGACTTCTGCCGCTCTGTGTGAAGCGGGAGGGCGTGTCAGACTTTTACTGATTAGTCCTCTGAAAACACATTCTGAATTCCTCTATGAATCCAGACTCGGAATTCATAGTACGAGTATTATTTATGAAAGCCCGGCAATGCATACAATTTCATTATGCCCCACACACATACTGATTTTTTCAGATTATGATTTACTTCCGGCATTCAGATTAGGTATGAATTCTGACTTTGAATTCAGAGAGAAATTCAGAATGTGTGAGTCCAGCCTATAACCTATCCGTGTTTCTTCATTTGCTTGAGCCAGGGCCGCGGTATATCTTTTTCAAATTTAATCCGCTACCCAGACAGGGTCATCGGTCCACCTAGTGGAAGGCCTTCGAACGCATCGTCTTCCGGTTCGCGGTCGCCATTCCAGAACTTTTCGGCCCCATCGTCCATCCGTTCCATCCGTTCTGCGAGCAATGTGCCATGCCCACTGCCATTTAAGTTTGGCAATTCTTCGCGCTATGTCGGTAGCTTTGGTTCTCCTGCGTATATCCTCATTTCTGATGCGATCACGCAAGGAAACTCCGAGCATAGCCCTCTCGATTGCCCTTTGGGTGACTTTAAGCTTTCTGATAAGGCCCATTGCGAGCGACCATGTCTCAGTCCCATAGGTGATCACTGGAAACACACATTGCTCATAGACTTTTGTCTACTAAAATAAACTTAAAATATTATTGTATTCATTAATTTAAAAATTTTAGCAAAATATACCTAGGAGTAAATATTTTTTATTTCATTTTGTTTTCCTTTTTTTGAGCTAAATCTATCTGGAAGCATTTTTTACGGATTTTGTGTTTCCATGTTTTATCATCTGCACATGTCTTGGTTAATTTAGGTGTTAGCGGCACCTTTCGTAGCATTGTGATTCATTTTTTTATTTTACTTTATTTTTTTTTCTGTTGTAGACAATACCCATTGAAAAACTTTCAATGACATGATCAAGGGCAAATTCAAAGATAATTTTGAATTCCTGAAATGTTTCAAAAATTACTTTGATGAAGTATATAAAGATATTAACGCGCAGAGTGAGGTTCTACAGGGCACCGCACCCGAAAAACCGCCTGTAGCCGCAGCAGGTAGAAAACAATCAATTATTTGATTTTCTATACAGATATTGATTTGTGTTAGAACTTAACTTGGCTTTTAGAAGAATTGCATATAATACAAAACGAGTACCTACCTACAAGTTGTACAAGTTGTACCCGAACTGTGTGCCAATAAAAAGAATTAAGTTCGAAACACAAGGAGAACACGACTTCATAGATAATTATAAAATACTGGAGATAGTATTTAAAAAAAATGGATTAAAAAAGGTAGGTACTAATTTTTCATATCATCATCATCATCATTTCAGCCGAAAGACGTCCACCGCTGGACATAGGTCTAACCCAGGCGTCGCCACATTGTGTTCTAAAATGTCTGTTGTTCATTTTAGAGTACCTACAAAAGATGGCAAAAGAGTACCAAAAAGGATCACGCCAGGAAATTTTGGCGTGGGTCACAGGCGCCGTGTATTGTCAAATAATGGACAAGTTGTACCCGAACTGTGTGCCAATAAACAGCATTAAGTTCCAAACACAAGGAGAACACGACTTTATAGATAATTATAAAATACTGGAGATAGTATTTAAAAAAAATGGATTAAAGAAGGTAGGTACTAATTTTTCACATTATCATCATTTCAGCCGAAAGACGTCCACCGCTGGACATAGGTCTCCCCCAGGCGTCGCCACATTGTGTTCTATAATGTCTGTTGTTCATTTTAGAGTACCTACAAAAGATGGCAAAAAAGTACCAAAAAGGATCACGCCAGGAAATTTTGGCGTGGGTCACAGGCGCCGCGTATTGTCAAATAATGGACAAGTTGTACCCGAACTGTGTGCCAATAAAAAGGATTAAGTTCCAAACAAGGAGAACACGACTTCATAGATAATTATAAAATACTGGAGATAGTATTTTAAAAAAATGGATCAAAAAGGGTAGGTACTAATTTTTTACATCATCATCATTTCAGCCGAAAGACGTCCACCGCTGGACATAGGTCTCCCCCAGGTGTCGCCACATTGTGTTCTATAATGTCTGTTGTTCATTTTAGAGTACCTACAAAAGATGGCAAAAAAGTACCAAAAAGGATCACGCCAGTAAATTTTGGCGTGGGTCACAGGCGCCGCGTATTGTCAAATAATGGACAAGTTGTACCCGAACTGTGTGCCAATAAAAAGGGTTAAGTTCCAAACACAAGGAGAACACGACTTCATAGATAATTATAAAATACTGGAGATAGTATTTAAAAAAAATGGATTAAAAAAGGTAGGTACTAATTTTTCACATCATCATCATCATCATTTCAGCCGAAAGACGTCCACCGCTGGACATAGGTTTCCCCCAGGCGTCGCCACATTGTGTTCTATAATGTCTGTTGTTCATTTTAGAGTACCTACAAAAGATGGCAAAAAAGTACCAAAAAGGATCACGCCAGGAAATTTTGGCGTGGGCCACAGGCGCCGCGTATTGTCAAATAATGGACAAGTTGTACCCGAACTGTGTGCCAATAAACAGCATTAAGTTCCAAACACAAGGAGAACACGAATTCATAGATAATTATAAAATACTGGAAATAGTATTTTTTTTAAATGGATTAAAAAAGGTAGGTACTAATTTTTCACATCATCATCATCATCATTTCAGCCGAAAGACGTCCACCGCTGGACATAGGTCTAACCCAGGCGTCGCCACATTGTGTTCTAAAATGTCTGTTGTTCATTTTAGAGTACCTACAAAAGATGGCAAAAAAGTACCAAAAAGGATCACGCCAGGAAATTTTGGCGTGGGTCACAGGCGCCGTGTATTGTCAAATAATGGACAAGTTGTACCCGAACTGTGTGCCAATAAACAGCATTAAGTTCCAAACACAAGGAGAACACGACTTTATAGATAATTATAAAATACTGGAGATAGTATTTTAAAAAAATGGATCAAAAAGGGTAGGTACTAATTTTTTACATCATCATCATTTCAGCCGAAAGACGTCCACCGCTGGACATAGGTCTCCCCCAGGTGTCGCCACATTGTGTTCTATAATGTCTGTTGTTCATTTTAGAGTACCTACAAAAGATGGCAAAAAAGTACCAAAAAGGATCACGCCAGTAAATTTTGGCGTGGGTCACAGGCGCCGCGTATTGTCAAATAATGGACAAGTTGTACCCGAACTGTGTGCCAATAAACAGCATTAAGTTCCAAACACAAGGAGAACACGACTTTATAGATAATTATAAAATACTGGAGATAGTATTTAAAAAAAATGGATTAAAAAAGGTAGGTACTAATTTTTCATATCATCATCATCATCATTTCAGCCGAAAGACGTCCACCGCTGGACATAGGTCTAACCCAGGCGTCGCCACATTGTGTTCTAAAATGTCTGTTGTTCATTTTAGAGTACCTACAAAAGATGGCAAAAAAGTACCAAAAAGGATCACGCCAGGAAATTTTGGCGTGGGTCACAGGCGCCGTGTATTGTCAAATAATGGACAAGTTGTACCCGAACTGTGTGCCAATAAACAGCATTAAGTTCCAAACACAAGGAGAACACGACTTTATAGATAATTATAAAATACTGGAGATAGTATTTAAAAAAAATGGATTAAAGAAGGTAGGTACTAATTTTTCACATTATCATCATTTCAGCCGAAAGACGTCCACCGCTGGACATAGGTCTCCCCCAGGCGTCGCCACATTGTGTTCTATAATGTCTGTTGTTCATTTTAGAGTACCTACAAAAGATGGCAAAAAAGTACCAAAAAGGATCACGCCAGGAAATTTTGGCGTGGGTCACAGGCGCCGCGTATTGTCAAATAATGGACAAGTTGTACCCGAACTGTGTGCCAATAAAAAGGATTAAGTTCCAAACAAGGAGAACACGACTTCATAGATAATTATAAAATACTGGAGATAGTATTTTAAAAAAATGGATCAAAAAGGGTAGGTACTAATTTTTTACATCATCATCATTTCAGCCGAAAGACGTCCACCGCTGGACATAGGTCTCCCCCAGGTGTCGCCACATTGTGTTCTATAATGTCTGTTGTTCATTTTAGAGTACCTACAAAAGATGGCAAAAAAGTACCAAAAAGGATCACGCCAGTAAATTTTGGCGTGGGTCACAGGCGCCGCGTATTGTCAAATAATAGACAAGTTGTACCCGAACTGTGTGCCAATAAAAAGGGTTAAGTTCCAAACACAAGGAGAACACGACTTCATAGATAATTATAAAATACTGGACATAGTATTTAAAAAAAATGGATTAAAAAAGGTAGGTACTAATTTTTCACATCATCATCATCATCATTTCAGCCGAAAGACGTCCACCGCTGGACATAGGTTTCCCCCAGGCGTCGCCACATTGTGTTCTATAATGTCTGTTGTTCATTTTAGAGTACCTACAAAAGATGGCAAAAAAGTACCAAAAAGGATCACGCCAGGAAATTTTGGCGTGGGCCACAGGCGCCGCGTATTGTCAAATAATGGACAAGTTGTACCCGAACTGTGTGCCAATAAACAGCATTAAGTTCCAAACACAAGGAGAACACGAATTCATAGATAATTATAAAATACTGGAAATAGTATTTTTTTTAAATGGATTAAAAAAGGTAGGTACTAATTTTTCACATCATCATCATCATCATTTCAGCCGAAAGACGTCCACCGCTGGACATAGGTCTAACCCAGGCGTCGCCACATTGTGTTCTAAAATGTCTGTTGTTCATTTTAGAGTACCTACAAAAGATGGCAAAAAAGTACCAAAAAGGATCACGCCAGGAAATTTTGGCGTGGGTCACAGGCGCCGTGTATTGTCAAATAATGGACAAGTTGTACCCGAACTGTGTGCCAATAAACAGCATTAAGTTCCAAACACAAGGAGAACACGACTTTATAGATAATTATAAAATACTGGAGATAGTATTTAAAAAAAATGGATTAAAGAAGGTAGGTACTAATTTTTCACATTATCATCATTTCAGCCGAAAGACGTCCACCGCTGGACATAGGTCTCCCCCAGGTGTCGCCACATTGTGTTCTATAATGTCTGTTGTTCATTTTAGAGTACCTACAAAAGATGGCAAAAAAGTACCAAAAAGGATCACGCCAGTAAATTTTGGCGTGGGTCACAGGCGCCGCGTATTGTCAAATAATGGACAAGTTGTACCCGAACTGTGTGCCAATAAACAGCATTAAGTTCCAAACACAAGGAGAACACGACTTTATAGATAATTATAAAATACTGGAGATAGTATTTAAAAAAAATGGATTAAAAAAGGTAGGTACTAATTTTTCATATCATCATCATCATCATTTCAGCCGAAAGACGTCCACCGCTGGACATAGGTCTAACCCAGGCGTCGCCACATTGTGTTCTAAAATGTCTGTTGTTCATTTTAGAGTACCTACAAAAGATGGCAAAAAAGTACCAAAAAGGATCACGCCAGGAAATTTTGGCGTGGGTCACAGGCGCCGTGTATTGTCAAATAATGGACAAGTTGTACCCGAACTGTGTGCCAATAAACAGCATTAAGTTCCAAACACAAGGAGAACACGACTTTATAGATAATTATAAAATACTGGAGATAGTATTTAAAAAAAATGGATTAAAGAAGGTAGGTACTAATTTTTCACATTATCATCATTTCAGCCGAAAGACGTCCACCGCTGGACATAGGTCTCCCCCAGGCGTCGCCACATTGTGTTCTATAATGTCTGTTGTTCATTTTAGAGTACCTACAAAAGATGGCAAAAAAGTACTAAAAAGGATCACGCCAGGAAATTTTGGCGTGGGTCACAGGCGCCGCGTATTGTCAAATAATGGACAAGTTGTACCCGAACTGTGTGCCAATAAAAAGGATTAAGTTCCAAACAAGGAGAACACGACTTCATAGATAATTATAAAATACTGGAGATAGTATTTTAAAAAAATGGATCAAAAAGGGTAGGTACTAATTTTTTACATCATCATCATTTCAGCCGAAAGACGTCCACCGCTGGACATAGGTCTCCCCCAGGTGTCGCCACATTGTGTTCTATAATGTCTGTTGTTCATTTTAGAGTACCTACAAAAGATGGCAAAAAAGTACCAAAAAGGATCACGCCAGTAAATTTTGGCGTGGGTCACAGGCGCCGCGTATTGTCAAATAATAGACAAGTTGTACCCGAACTGTGTGCCAATAAAAAGGGTTAAGTTCCAAACACAAGGAGAACACGACTTCATAGATAATTATAAAATACTGGACATAGTATTTAAAAAAAATGGATTAAAAAAGGTAGGTACTAATTTTTCACATCATCATCATCATCATTTCAGCCGAAAGACGTCCACCGCTGGACATAGGTTTCCCCCAGGCGTCGCCACATTGTGTTCTATAATGTCTGTTGTTCATTTTAGAGTACCTACAAAAGATGGCAAAAAAGTACCAAAAAGGATCACGCCAGGAAATTTTGGCGTGGGCCACAGGCGCCGCGTATTGTCAAATAATGGACAAGTTGTACCCGAACTGTGTGCCAATAAACAGCATTAAGTTCCAAACACAAGGAGAACACGAATTCATAGATAATTATAAAATACTGGAAATAGTATTTTTTTTAAATGGATTAAAAAAGGTAGGTACTAATTTTTCACATCATCATCATCATCATTTCAGCCGAAAGACGTCCACCGCTGGACATAGGTCTAACCCAGGCGTCGCCACATTGTGTTCTAAAATGTCTGTTGTTCATTTTAGAGTACCTACAAAAGATGGCAAAAAAGTACCAAAAAGGATCACGCCAGGAAATTTTGGCGTGGGTCACAGGCGCCGTGTATTGTCAAATAATGGACAAGTTGTACCCGAACTGTGTGCCAATAAACAGCATTAAGTTCCAAACACAAGGAGAACACGACTTTATAGATAATTATAAAATACTGGAGATAGTATTTAAAAAAAATGGATTAAAGAAGGTAGGTACTAATTTTTCACATTATCATCATTTCAGCCGAAAGACGTCCACCGCTGGACATAGGTCTCCCCCAGGCGTCGCCACATTGTGTTCTATAATGTCTGTTGTTAATTTTAGAGTACCTACAAAAGATGGCAAAAAAGTACCAAAAAGGATCACGCCAGGAAATTTTGGCGTGGGTCACAGGCGCCGCGTATTGTCAAATAATGGACAAGTTGTACCCGAACTGTGTGCCAATAAAAAGGGTTAAGTTCCAAACACAAGGAGAACACGACTTCATAGATAATTATAAAATACTGGAGATAGTATTTAAAAAAAATGGATTAAAAAAGGTAGGTACTAATTTTTCACATCATCATCATCATCATTTCAGCCGAAAGACGTCCACCGCTGGACATAGGTCTCTCCCAGGCCTCGCCACTTTGACCGATCCTGTGCGTCTCGCATCCAGCGCCTTCCCGCAACCTTAACCGGGTCATCAGTACATTATTATTTTTATTGTGTTTGTAATCATTCAATGACTTCTGCCGCTCTGTGTGAAGCGGGAGGGCGTGTCAGACTTTTACTGATTAGTCCTCTGAAAACACATTCTGAATTCCTCTATGAATCCAGACTCGGAATTCATAGTACGAGTATTATTTATGAAAGCCCGGCAATGCATACAATTTCATTATGCCCCACACACATACTGATTTTTTCAGATTATGATTTACTTCCGGCATTCAGATTAGGTATAAATTCTGACTTTGAATTCAGAGAGAAATTCAGAATGTGTGAGTCCAGCCTATAACCCATCCGTGTTTCTTCATTTGCTTGAGCCAGGGCCGCGGTATATCTTTTTCAAATTTAATCCGCTACCCAGACAGGGTCATCGGTCCACCTAGTGGAAGGCCTTCGAACGCATCGTCTTCCGGTTCGCGGTCGCCATTCCAGAACTTTTCGGCCCCATCGTCCATCCGTTCCATCCGTTCTGCGAGCAATGTGCCATGCCCACTGCCATTTAAGTTTGGCAATTCTTCGCGCTATGTCGGTAGCTTTGGTTCTCCTGCGTATATCCTCATTTCTGATGCGATCACGCAAGGAAACTCCGAGCATAGCCCTCTCGATTGCCCTTTGGGTGACTTTAAGCTTTCTGATAAGGCCCATTGCCAGCGACCATGTCTCAGTCCCATAGGTGATCACTGGAAACACACATTTACTAAAATAACCTAAAAATATTATTGTATTCATTAATTTAAAATTTTTAGCAAAATATACTTAGGAGAAAATATTTTTTATTTCATTTTGTTTTCCTTTTTTTGAGCTAAATCTATCTGGAAGCATTTTTTACGGATTTTGTGTTTCCATGTTTTATCATCTGCACATGTCTTGGTTAATTTAGGTGTTAGCGGCACCTTTCGTAGCATTGTGATTCATTTTTTTATTTTACTTTCTTTTTTTTTCTGTTGTAGACAATACCCATTGAAAAACTTTCAATGACATGATCAAGGGCAAATTCAAAGATAATTTTGAATTCCTGAAATGTTTCAAAAATTACTTTGCGCGTTAATATCTTTATATACTTCATCAAAGTAATGTCTACAGGGCACCGCACCCGAAAAACCGCCTGTAGCCGCAGCAGGTAGAAAACAATCAATTATTTGATTTTCTATAGAGATATTGATTTGTGTTAGAACTTAACTTGGCTTTTAGAAGAATTGCATATATTACAAAACGAGTACCTACAAGTTGTACAAGTTGTACCCGAACTGTGTGCCAATAAAAAGAATTAAGTTCCAAACACAAGGAGAACACGACTTCATAGATAATTATAAAATACTGGAGATAGTATTTAAAAAAAATGGATTAAAAAAGGTAGGTACTAATTTTTCATATCATCATCATGATCATTTCAGCCGAAAGACGTCCACCGCTGGACATAGGTTTCCCCCAGGCGTCGCCACATTGTGTTCTATAATGTCTGTTGTTCATTTTAGAGTACCTACAAAAGATGGCAAAAAAGTACCAAAAAGGATCACGCCAGGAAATTTTGGCGTGGGCCACAGGCGCCGCGTATTGTCAAATAATGGACAAGTTGTACCCGAACTGTGTGCCAATAAACAGCATTAAGTTCCAAACACAAGGAGAACACGAATTCATAGATAATTATAAAATACTGGAAATAGTATTTAAAAAAAATGGATTTAAAAAGGTAGGTACTAATTTTTCACATCATCATCATCATCATTTCAGCCGAAAGACGTCCACCGCTGGACATAGGTCTAACCCAGGCGTCGCCACATTGTGTTCTAAAATGTCTGTTGTTCATTTTAGAGTACCTACAAAAGATGGCAAAAAAGTACCAAAAAGGATCACGCCAGGAAATTTTGGCGTGGGTCACAGGCGCCGTGTATTGTCAAATAATGGACAAGTTGTACCCGAACTGTGTGCCAATAAACAGCATTAAGTTCCAAACACAAGGAGAACACGACTTTATAGATAATTATAAAATACTGGAGATAGTATTTAAAAAAAATGGATTAAAGAAGGTAGGTACTAATTTTTCACATTATCATCATTTCAGCCGAAAGACGTCCACCGCTGGACATAGGTCTCCCCCAGGCGTCGCCACATTGTGTTCTATAATGTCTGTTGTTCATTTTAGAGTACCTACAAAAGATGGCAAAAAAGTACCAAAAAGGATCACGCCAGGAAATTTTGGCGTGGGTCACAGGCGCCGCGTATTGTCAAATAATGGACAAGTTGTACCCGAACTGTGTGCCAATAAAAAGGATTAAGTTCCAAACAAGGAGAACACGACTTCATAGATAATTATAAAATACTGGAGATAGTATTTTAAAAAAATGGATCAAAAAGGGTAGGTACTAATTTTTTACATCATCATCATTTCAGCCGAAAGACGTCCACCGCTGGACATAGGTCTCCCCCAGGTGTCGCCACATTGTGTTCTATAATGTCTGTTGTTCATTTTAGAGTACCTACAAAAGATGGCAAAAAAGTACCAAAAAGGATCACGCCAGTAAATTTTGGCGTGGGTCACAGGCGCCGCGTATTGTCAAATAATGGACAAGTTGTACCCGAACTGTGTGCCAATAAAAAGGGTTAAGTTCCAAACACAAGGAGAACACGACTTCATAGATAATTATAAAATACTGGAGATAGTATTTAAAAAAAATGGATTAAAAAAGGTAGGTACTAATTTTTCACATCATCATCATCATCATTTCAGCCGAAAGACGTCCACCGCTGGACATAGGTCTCTCCCAGGCCTCGCCACTTTGACCGATCCTGTGCGTCTCGCATCCAGCGCCTTCCCGCAACCTTAACCGGGTCATCAGTACATTATTATTTTTATTGTGTTTGTAATCATTCAATGACTTCTGCCGCTCTGTGTGAAGCGGGAGGGCGTGTCAGACTTTTACTGATTAGTCCTCTGAAAACACATTCTGAATTCCTCTATGAATCCAGACTCGGAATTCATAGTACGAGTATTATTTATGAAAGCCCGGCAATGCATACAATTTCATTATGCCCCACACACATACTGATTTTTTCAGATTATGATTTACTTCCGGCATTCAGATTAGGTATGAATTCTGACTTTGAATTCAGAGAGAAATTCAGAATGTGTGAGTCCAGCCTATAACCTATCCGTGTTTCTTCATTTGCTTGAGCCAGGGCCGCGGTATATCTTTTTCAAATTTAATCCGCTACCCAGACAGGGTCATCGGTCCACCTAGTGGAAGGCCTTCGAACGCATCGTCTTCCGGTTCGCGGTCGCCATTCCAGAACTTTTCGGCCCCATCGTCCATCCGTTCCATCCGTTCTGCGAGCAATGTGCCATGCCCACTGCCATTTAAGTTTGGCAATTCTTCGCGCTATGTCGGTAGCTTTGGTTCTCCTGCGTATATCCTCATTTCTGATGCGATCACGCAAGGAAACTCCGAGCATAGCCCTCTCGATTGCCCTTTGGGTGACTTTAAGCTTTCTGATAAGGCCCATTGCGAGCGACCATGTCTCAGTCCCATAGGTGATCACTGGAAACACACATTGCTCATAGACTTTTGTCTACTAAAATAAACTTAAAATATTATTGTATTCATTAATTTAAAAATTTTAGCAAAATATACCTAGGAGTAAATATTTTTTATTTCATTTTGTTTTCCTTTTTTTGAGCTAAATCTATCTGGAAGCATTTTTTACGGATTTTGTGTTTCCATGTTTTATCATCTGCACATGTCTTGGTTAATTTAGGTGTTAGCGGCACCTTTCGTAGCATTGTGATTCATTTTTTTATTTTACTTTATTTTTTTTTCTGTTGTAGACAATACCCATTGAAAAACTTTCAATGACATGATCAAGGGCAAATTCAAAGATAATTTTGAATTCCTGAAATGTTTCAAAAATTACTTTGATGAAGTATATAAAGATATTAACGCGCAGAGTGAGGTTCTACAGGGCACCGCACCCGAAAAACCGCCTGTAGCCGCAGCAGGTAGAAAACAATCAATTATTTGATTTTCTATACAGATATTGATTTGTGTTAGAACTTAACTTGGCTTTTAGAAGAATTGCATATAATACAAAACGAGTACCTACCTACAAGTTGTACAAGTTGTACCCGAACTGGTGCCAATAAAAAGAATTAAGTTCGAAACACAAGGAGAACACGACTTCATAGATAATTATAAAATACTGGAGATAGTATTTAAAAAAAATGGATTAAAAAAGGTAGGTACTAATTTTTCATATCATCATCATCATCATTTCAGCCGAAAGACGTCCACCGCTGGACATAGGTCTAACCCAGGCGTCGCCACATTGTGTTCTAAAATGTCTGTTGTTCATTTTAGAGTACCTACAAAAGATGGCAAAAGAGTACCAAAAAGGATCACGCCAGGAAATTTTGGCGTGGGTCACAGGCGCCGTGTATTGTCAAGTAATGGACAAGTTGTACCCGAACTGTGTGCCAATAAACAGCATTAAGTTCCAAACACAAGGAGAACACGACTTTATAGATAATTATAAAATACTGGAGATAGTATTTAAAAAAAATGGATTAAAGAAGGTAGGTACTAATTTTTCACATTATCATCATTTCAGCCGAAAGACGTCCACCGCTGGACATAGGTCTCCCCCAGGTGTCGCCACATTGTGTTCTATAATGTCTGTTGTTCATTTTAGAGTACCTACAAAAGATGGCAAAAAAGTACCAAAAAGGATCACGCCAGTAAATTTTGGCGTGGGTCACAGGCGCCGCGTATTGTCAAATAATGGACAAGTTGTACCCGAACTGTGTGCCAATAAAAAGGGTTAAGTTCCAAACACAAGGAGAACACGACTTCATAGATAATTATAAAATACTGGAGATAGTATTTAAAAAAAATGGATTAAAAAAGGTAGGTACTAATTTTTCACATCATCATCATCATCATTTCAGCCGAAAGACGTCCACCGCTGGACATAGGTTTCCCCCAGGCGTCGCCACATTGTGTTCTATAATGTCTGTTGTTCATTTTAGAGTACCTACAAAAGATGGCAAAAAAGTACCAAAAAGGATCACGCCAGGAAATTTTGGCGTGGGCCACAGGCGCCGCGTATTGTCAAATAATGGACAAGTTGTACCCGAACTGTGTGCCAATAAACAGCATTAAGTTCCAAACACAAGGAGAACACGAATTCATAGATAATTATAAAATACTGGAAATAGTATTTTTTTTAAATGGATTAAAAAAGGTAGGTACTAATTTTTCACATCATCATCATCATCATTTCAGCCGAAAGACGTCCACCGCTGGACATAGGTCTAACCCAGGCGTCGCCACATTGTGTTCTAAAATGTCTGTTGTTCATTTTAGAGTACCTACAAAAGATGGCAAAAAAGTACCAAAAAGGATCACGCCAGGAAATTTTGGCGTGGGTCACAGGCGCCGTGTATTGTCAAATAATGGACAAGTTGTACCCGAACTGTGTGCCAATAAACAGCATTAAGTTCCAAACACAAGGAGAACACGACTTTATAGATAATTATAAAATACTGGAGATAGTATTTTAAAAAAATGGATCAAAAAGGGTAGGTACTAATTTTTTACATCATCATCATTTCAGCCGAAAGACGTCCACCGCTGGACATAGGTCTCCCCCAGGTGTCGCCACATTGTGTTCTATAATGTCTGTTGTTCATTTTAGAGTACCTACAAAAGATGGCAAAAAAGTACCAAAAAGGATCACGCCAGTAAATTTTGGCGTGGGTCACAGGCGCCGCGTATTGTCAAATAATGGACAAGTTGTACCCGAACTGTGTGCCAATAAACAGCATTAAGTTCCAAACACAAGGAGAACACGACTTTATAGATAATTATAAAATACTGGAGATAGTATTTAAAAAAAATGGATTAAAAAAGGTAGGTACTAATTTTTCATATCATCATCATCATCATTTCAGCCGAAAGACGTCCACCGCTGGACATAGGTCTAACCCAGGCGTCGCCACATTGTGTTCTAAAATGTCTGTTGTTCATTTTAGAGTACCTACAAAAGATGGCAAAAAAGTACCAAAAAGGATCACGCCAGGAAATTTTGGCGTGGGTCACAGGCGCCGTGTATTGTCAAATAATGGACAAGTTGTACCCGAACTGTGTGCCAATAAACAGCATTAAGTTCCAAACACAAGGAGAACACGACTTTATAGATAATTATAAAATACTGGAGATAGTATTTAAAAAAAATGGATTAAAGAAGGTAGGTACTAATTTTTCACATTATCATCATTTCAGCCGAAAGACGTCCACCGCTGGACATAGGTCTCCCCCAGGCGTCGCCACATTGTGTTCTATAATGTCTGTTGTTCATTTTAGAGTACCTACAAAAGATGGCAAAAAAGTACCAAAAAGGATCACGCCAGGAAATTTTGGCGTGGGTCACAGGCGCCGCGTATTGTCAAATAATGGACAAGTTGTACCCGAACTGTGTGCCAATAAAAAGGATTAAGTTCCAAACAAGGAGAACACGACTTCATAGATAATTATAAAATACTGGAGATAGTATTTTAAAAAAATGGATCAAAAAGGGTAGGTACTAATTTTTTACATCATCATCATTTCAGCCGAAAGACGTCCACCGCTGGACATAGGTCTCCCCCAGGTGTCGCCACATTGTGTTCTATAATGTCTGTTGTTCATTTTAGAGTACCTACAAAAGATGGCAAAAAAGTACCAAAAAGGATCACGCCAGTAAATTTTGGCGTGGGTCACAGGCGCCGCGTATTGTCAAATAATAGACAAGTTGTACCCGAACTGTGTGCCAATAAAAAGGGTTAAGTTCCAAACACAAGGAGAACACGACTTCATAGATAATTATAAAATACTGGACATAGTATTTAAAAAAAATGGATTAAAAAAGGTAGGTACTAATTTTTCACATCATCATCATCATCATTTCAGCCGAAAGACGTCCACCGCTGGACATAGGTTTCCCCCAGGCGTCGCCACATTGTGTTCTATAATGTCTGTTGTTCATTTTAGAGTACCTACAAAAGATGGCAAAAAAGTACCAAAAAGGATCACGCCAGGAAATTTTGGCGTGGGCCACAGGCGCCGCGTATTGTCAAATAATGGACAAGTTGTACCCGAACTGTGTGCCAATAAACAGCATTAAGTTCCAAACACAAGGAGAACACGAATTCATAGATAATTATAAAATACTGGAAATAGTATTTTTTTTAAATGGATTAAAAAAGGTAGGTACTAATTTTTCACATCATCATCATCATCATTTCAGCCGAAAGACGTCCACCGCTGGACATAGGTCTAACCCAGGCGTCGCCACATTGTGTTCTAAAATGTCTGTTGTTCATTTTAGAGTACCTACAAAAGATGGCAAAAAAGTACCAAAAAGGATCACGCCAGGAAATTTTGGCGTGGGTCACAGGCGCCGTGTATTGTCAAATAATGGACAAGTTGTACCCGAACTGTGTGCCAATAAACAGCATTAAGTTCCAAACACAAGGAGAACACGACTTTATAGATAATTATAAAATACTGGAGATAGTATTTTAAAAAAATGGATCAAAAAGGGTAGGTACTAATTTTTTACATCATCATCATTTCAGCCGAAAGACGTCCACCGCTGGACATAGGTCTCCCCCAGGTGTCGCCACATTGTGTTCTATAATGTCTGTTGTTCATTTTAGAGTACCTACAAAAGATGGCAAAAAAGTACCAAAAAGGATCACGCCAGTAAATTTTGGCGTGGGTCACAGGCGCCGCGTATTGTCAAATAATGGACAAGTTGTACCCGAACTGTGTGCCAATAAACAGCATTAAGTTCCAAACACAAGGAGAACACGACTTTATAGATAATTATAAAATACTGGAGATAGTATTTAAAAAAAATGGATTAAAAAAGGTAGGTACTAATTTTTCATATCATCATCATCATCATTTCAGCCGAAAGACGTCCACCGCTGGACATAGGTCTAACCCAGGCGTCGCCACATTGTGTTCTAAAATGTCTGTTGTTCATTTTAGAGTACCTACAAAAGATGGCAAAAAAGTACCAAAAAGGATCACGCCAGGAAATTTTGGCGTGGGTCACAGGCGCCGTGTATTGTCAAATAATGGACAAGTTGTACCCGAACTGTGTGCCAATAAACAGCATTAAGTTCCAAACACAAGGAGAACACGACTTTATAGATAATTATAAAATACTGGAGATAGTATTTAAAAAAAATGGATTAAAGAAGGTAGGTACTAATTTTTCACATTATCATCATTTCAGCCGAAAGACGTCCACCGCTGGACATAGGTCTCCCCCAGGCGTCGCCACATTGTGTTCTATAATGTCTGTTGTTCATTTTAGAGTACCTACAAAAGATGGCAAAAAAGTACTAAAAAGGATCACGCCAGGAAATTTTGGCGTGGGTCACAGGCGCCGCGTATTGTCAAATAATGGACAAGTTGTACCCGAACTGTGTGCCAATAAAAAGGATTAAGTTCCAAACAAGGAGAACACGACTTCATAGATAATTATAAAATACTGGAGATAGTATTTTAAAAAAATGGATCAAAAAGGGTAGGTACTAATTTTTTACATCATCATCATTTCAGCCGAAAGACGTCCACCGCTGGACATAGGTCTCCCCCAGGTGTCGCCACATTGTGTTCTATAATGTCTGTTGTTCATTTTAGAGTACCTACAAAAGATGGCAAAAAAGTACCAAAAAGGATCACGCCAGTAAATTTTGGCGTGGGTCACAGGCGCCGCGTATTGTCAAATAATAGACAAGTTGTACCCGAACTGTGTGCCAATAAAAAGGGTTAAGTTCCAAACACAAGGAGAACACGACTTCATAGATAATTATAAAATACTGGACATAGTATTTAAAAAAAATGGATTAAAAAAGGTAGGTACTAATTTTTCACATCATCATCATCATCATTTCAGCCGAAAGACGTCCACCGCTGGACATAGGTTTCCCCCAGGCGTCGCCACATTGTGTTCTATAATGTCTGTTGTTCATTTTAGAGTACCTACAAAAGATGGCAAAAAAGTACCAAAAAGGATCACGCCAGGAAATTTTGGCGTGGGCCACAGGCGCCGCGTATTGTCAAATAATGGACAAGTTGTACCCGAACTGTGTGCCAATAAACAGCATTAAGTTCCAAACACAAGGAGAACACGAATTCATAGATAATTATAAAATACTGGAAATAGTATTTTTTTTAAATGGATTAAAAAAGGTAGGTACTAATTTTTCACATCATCATCATCATCATTTCAGCCGAAAGACGTCCACCGCTGGACATAGGTCTAACCCAGGCGTCGCCACATTGTGTTCTAAAATGTCTGTTGTTCATTTTAGAGTACCTACAAAAGATGGCAAAAAAGTACCAAAAAGGATCACGCCAGGAAATTTTGGCGTGGGTCACAGGCGCCGTGTATTGTCAAATAATGGACAAGTTGTACCCGAACTGTGTGCCAATAAACAGCATTAAGTTCCAAACACAAGGAGAACACGACTTTATAGATAATTATAAAATACTGGAGATAGTATTTAAAAAAAATGGATTAAAGAAGGTAGGTACTAATTTTTCACATTATCATCATTTCAGCCGAAAGACGTCCACCGCTGGACATAGGTCTCCCCCAGGCGTCGCCACATTGTGTTCTATAATGTCTGTTGTTAATTTTAGAGTACCTACAAAAGATGGCAAAAAAGTACCAAAAAGGATCACGCCAGGAAATTTTGGCGTGGGTCACAGGCGCCGCGTATTGTCAAATAATGGACAAGTTGTACCCGAACTGTGTGCCAATAAAAAGGGTTAAGTTCCAAACACAAGGAGAACACGACTTCATAGATAATTATAAAATACTGGAGATAGTATTTAAAAAAAATGGATTAAAAAAGGTAGGTACTAATTTTTCACATCATCATCATCATCATTTCAGCCGAAAGACGTCCACCGCTGGACATAGGTCTCTCCCAGGCCTCGCCACTTTGACCGATCCTGTGCGTCTCGCATCCAGCGCCTTCCCGCAACCTTAACCGGGTCATCAGTACATTATTATTTTTATTGTGTTTGTAATCATTCAATGACTTCTGCCGCTCTGTGTGAAGCGGGAGGGCGTGTCAGACTTTTACTGATTAGTCCTCTGAAAACACATTCTGAATTCCTCTATGAATCCAGACTCGGAATTCATAGTACGAGTATTATTTATGAAAGCCCGGCAATGCATACAATTTCATTATGCCCCACACACATACTGATTTTTTCAGATTATGATTTACTTCCGGCATTCAGATTAGGTATAAATTCTGACTTTGAATTCAGAGAGAAATTCAGAATGTGTGAGTCCAGCCTATAACCCATCCGTGTTTCTTCATTTGCTTGAGCCAGGGCCGCGGTATATCTTTTTCAAATTTAATCCGCTACCCAGACAGGGTCATCGGTCCACCTAGTGGAAGGCCTTCGAACGCATCGTCTTCCGGTTCGCGGTCGCCATTCCAGAACTTTTCGGCCCCATCGTCCATCCGTTCCATCCGTTCTGCGAGCAATGTGCCATGCCCACTGCCATTTAAGTTTGGCAATTCTTCGCGCTATGTCGGTAGCTTTGGTTCTCCTGCGTATATCCTCATTTCTGATGCGATCACGCAAGGAAACTCCGAGCATAGCCCTCTCGATTGCCCTTTGGGTGACTTTAAGCTTTCTGATAAGGCCCATTGCCAGCGACCATGTCTCAGTCCCATAGGTGATCACTGGAAACACACATTTACTAAAATAACCTAAAAATATTATTGTATTCATTAATTTAAAATTTTTAGCAAAATATACTTAGGAGAAAATATTTTTTATTTCATTTTGTTTTCCTTTTTTTGAGCTAAATCTATCTGGAAGCATTTTTTACGGATTTTGTGTTTCCATGTTTTATCATCTGCACATGTCTTGGTTAATTTAGGTGTTAGCGGCACCTTTCGTAGCATTGTGATTCATTTTTTTATTTTACTTTCTTTTTTTTTCTGTTGTAGACAATACCCATTGAAAAACTTTCAATGACATGATCAAGGGCAAATTCAAAGATAATTTTGAATTCCTGAAATGTTTCAAAAATTACTTTGCGCGTTAATATCTTTATATACTTCATCAAAGTAATGTCTACAGGGCACCGCACCCGAAAAACCGCCTGTAGCCGCAGCAGGTAGAAAACAATCAATTATTTGATTTTCTATAGAGATATTGATTTGTGTTAGAACTTAACTTGGCTTTTAGAAGAATTGCATATATTACAAAACGAGTACCTACAAGTTGTACAAGTTGTACCCGAACTGTGTGCCAATAAAAAGAATTAAGTTCCAAACACAAGGAGAACACGACTTCATAGATAATTATAAAATACTGGAGATAGTATTTAAAAAAAATGGATTAAAAAAGGTAGGTACTAATTTTTCATATCATCATCATGATCATTTCAGCCGAAAGACGTCCACCGCTGGACATAGGTTTCCCCCAGGCGTCGCCACATTGTGTTCTATAATGTCTGTTGTTCATTTTAGAGTACCTACAAAAGATGGCAAAAAAGTACCAAAAAGGATCACGCCAGGAAATTTTGGCGTGGGCCACAGGCGCCGCGTATTGTCAAATAATGGACAAGTTGTACCCGAACTGTGTGCCAATAAACAGCATTAAGTTCCAAACACAAGGAGAACACGAATTCATAGATAATTATAAAATACTGGAAATAGTATTTAAAAAAAATGGATTTAAAAAGGTAGGTACTAATTTTTCACATCATCATCATCATCATTTCAGCCGAAAGACGTCCACCGCTGGACATAGGTCTAACCCAGGCGTCGCCACATTGTGTTCTAAAATGTCTGTTGTTCATTTTAGAGTACCTACAAAAGATGGCAAAAAAGTACCAAAAAGGATCACGCCAGGAAATTTTGGCGTGGGTCACAGGCGCCGTGTATTGTCAAATAATGGACAAGTTGTACCCGAACTGTGTGCCAATAAACAGCATTAAGTTCCAAACACAAGGAGAACACGACTTTATAGATAATTATAAAATACTGGAGATAGTATTTAAAAAAAATGGATTAAAGAAGGTAGGTACTAATTTTTCACATTATCATCATTTCAGCCGAAAGACGTCCACCGCTGGACATAGGTCTCCCCCAGGCGTCGCCACATTGTGTTCTATAATGTCTGTTGTTCATTTTAGAGTACCTACAAAAGATGGCAAAAAAGTACCAAAAAGGATCACGCCAGGAAATTTTGGCGTGGGTCACAGGCGCCGCGTATTGTCAAATAATGGACAAGTTGTACCCGAACTGTGTGCCAATAAAAAGGATTAAGTTCCAAACAAGGAGAACACGACTTCATAGATAATTATAAAATACTGGAGATAGTATTTTAAAAAAATGGATCAAAAAGGGTAGGTACTAATTTTTTACATCATCATCATTTCAGCCGAAAGACGTCCACCGCTGGACATAGGTCTCCCCCAGGTGTCGCCACATTGTGTTCTATAATGTCTGTTGTTCATTTTAGAGTACCTACAAAAGATGGCAAAAAAGTACCAAAAAGGATCACGCCAGTAAATTTTGGCGTGGGTCACAGGCGCCGCGTATTGTCAAATAATGGACAAGTTGTACCCGAACTGTGTGCCAATAAAAAGGGTTAAGTTCCAAACACAAGGAGAACACGACTTCATAGATAATTATAAAATACTGGAGATAGTATTTAAAAAAAATGGATTAAAAAAGGTAGGTACTAATTTTTCACATCATCATCATCATCATTTCAGCCGAAAGACGTCCACCGCTGGACATAGGTCTCTCCCAGGCCTCGCCACTTTGACCGATCCTGTGCGTCTCGCATCCAGCGCCTTCCCGCAACCTTAACCGGGTCATCAGTACATTATTATTTTTATTGTGTTTGTAATCATTCAATGACTTCTGCCGCTCTGTGTGAAGCGGGAGGGCGTGTCAGACTTTTACTGATTAGTCCTCTGAAAACACATTCTGAATTCCTCTATGAATCCAGACTCGGAATTCATAGTACGAGTATTATTTATGAAAGCCCGGCAATGCATACAATTTCATTATGCCCCACACACATACTGATTTTTTCAGATTATGATTTACTTCCGGCATTCAGATTAGGTATGAATTCTGACTTTGAATTCAGAGAGAAATTCAGAATGTGTGAGTCCAGCCTATAACCTATCCGTGTTTCTTCATTTGCTTGAGCCAGGGCCGCGGTATATCTTTTTCAAATTTAATCCGCTACCCAGACAGGGTCATCGGTCCACCTAGTGGAAGGCCTTCGAACGCATCGTCTTCCGGTTCGCGGTCGCCATTCCAGAACTTTTCGGCCCCATCGTCCATCCGTTCCATCCGTTCTGCGAGCAATGTGCCATGCCCACTGCCATTTAAGTTTGGCAATTCTTCGCGCTATGTCGGTAGCTTTGGTTCTCCTGCGTATATCCTCATTTCTGATGCGATCACGCAAGGAAACTCCGAGCATAGCCCTCTCGATTGCCCTTTGGGTGACTTTAAGCTTTCTGATAAGGCCCATTGCGAGCGACCATGTCTCAGTCCCATAGGTGATCACTGGAAACACACATTGCTCATAGACTTTTGTCTACTAAAATAAACTTAAAATATTATTGTATTCATTAATTTAAAAATTTTAGCAAAATATACCTAGGAGTAAATATTTTTTATTTCATTTTGTTTTCCTTTTTTTGAGCTAAATCTATCTGGAAGCATTTTTTACGGATTTTGTGTTTCCATGTTTTATCATCTGCACATGTCTTGGTTAATTTAGGTGTTAGCGGCACCTTTCGTAGCATTGTGATTCATTTTTTTATTTTACTTTATTTTTTTTTCTGTTGTAGACAATACCCATTGAAAAACTTTCAATGACATGATCAAGGGCAAATTCAAAGATAATTTTGAATTCCTGAAATGTTTCAAAAATTACTTTGATGAAGTATATAAAGATATTAACGCGCAGAGTGAGGTTCTACAGGGCACCGCACCCGAAAAACCGCCTGTAGCCGCAGCAGGTAGAAAACAATCAATTATTTGATTTTCTATACAGATATTGATTTGTGTTAGAACTTAACTTGGCTTTTAGAAGAATTGCATATAATACAAAACGAGTACCTACCTACAAGTTGTACAAGTTGTACCCGAACTGTGTGCCAATAAAAAGAATTAAGTTCGAAACACAAGGAGAACACGACTTCATAGATAATTATAAAATACTGGAGATAGTATTTAAAAAAAATGGATTAAAAAAGGTAGGTACTAATTTTTCATATCATCATCATCATCATTTCAGCCGAAAGACGTCCACCGCTGGACATAGGTCTAACCCAGGCGTCGCCACATTGTGTTCTAAAATGTCTGTTGTTCATTTTAGAGTACCTACAAAAGATGGCAAAAGAGTACCAAAAAGGATCACGCCAGGAAATTTTGGCGTGGGTCACAGGCGCCGTGTATTGTCAAGTAATGGACAAGTTGTACCCGAACTGTGTGCCAATAAACAGCATTAAGTTCCAAACACAAGGAGAACACGACTTTATAGATAATTATAAAATACTGGAGATAGTATTTAAAAAAAATGGATTAAAGAAGGTAGGTACTAATTTTTCACATTATCATCATTTCAGCCGAAAGACGTCCACCGCTGGACATAGGTCTCCCCCAGGCGTCGCCACATTGTGTTCTATAATGTCTGTTGTTCATTTTAGAGTACCTACAAAAGATGGCAAAAAAGTACCAAAAAGGATCACGCCAGGAAATTTTGGCGTGGGTCACAGGCGCCGCGTATTGTCAAATAATGGACAAGTTGTACCCGAACTGTGTGCCAATAAAAAGGATTAAGTTCCAAACAAGGAGAACACGACTTCATAGATAATTATAAAATACTGGAGATAGTATTTTAAAAAAATGGATCAAAAAGGGTAGGTACTAATTTTTTACATCATCATCATTTCAGCCGAAAGACGTCCACCGCTGGACATAGGTCTCCCCCAGGTGTCGCCACATTGTGTTCTATAATGTCTGTTGTTCATTTTAGAGTACCTACAAAAGATGGCAAAAAAGTACCAAAAAGGATCACGCCAGTAAATTTTGGCGTGGGTCACAGGCGCCGCGTATTGTCAAATAATGGACAAGTTGTACCCGAACTGTGTGCCAATAAAAAGGGTTAAGTTCCAAACACAAGGAGAACACGACTTCATAGATAATTATAAAATACTGGAGATAGTATTTAAAAAAAATGGATTAAAAAAGGTAGGTACTAATTTTTCACATCATCATCATCATCATTTCAGCCGAAAGACGTCCACCGCTGGACATAGGTTTCCCCCAGGCGTCGCCACATTGTGTTCTATAATGTCTGTTGTTCATTTTAGAGTACCTACAAAAGATGGCAAAAAAGTACCAAAAAGGATCACGCCAGGAAATTTTGGCGTGGGCCACAGGCGCCGCGTATTGTCAAATAATGGACAAGTTGTACCCGAACTGTGTGCCAATAAACAGCATTAAGTTCCAAACACAAGGAGAACACGAATTCATAGATAATTATAAAATACTGGAAATAGTATTTTTTTTAAATGGATTAAAAAAGGTAGGTACTAATTTTTCACATCATCATCATCATCATTTCAGCCGAAAGACGTCCACCGCTGGACATAGGTCTAACCCAGGCGTCGCCACATTGTGTTCTAAAATGTCTGTTGTTCATTTTAGAGTACCTACAAAAGATGGCAAAAAAGTACCAAAAAGGATCACGCCAGGAAATTTTGGCGTGGGTCACAGGCGCCGTGTATTGTCAAATAATGGACAAGTTGTACCCGAACTGTGTGCCAATAAACAGCATTAAGTTCCAAACACAAGGAGAACACGACTTTATAGATAATTATAAAATACTGGAGATAGTATTTTAAAAAAATGGATCAAAAAGGGTAGGTACTAATTTTTTACATCATCATCATTTCAGCCGAAAGACGTCCACCGCTGGACATAGGTCTCCCCCAGGTGTCGCCACATTGTGTTCTATAATGTCTGTTGTTCATTTTAGAGTACCTACAAAAGATGGCAAAAAAGTACCAAAAAGGATCACGCCAGGAAATTTTGGCGTGGGTCACAGGCGCCGTGTATTGTCAAATAATGGACAAGTTGTACCCGAACTGTGTGCCAATAAACAGCATTAAGTTCCAAACACAAGGAGAACACGACTTTATAGATAATTATAAAATACTGGAGATAGTATTTAAAAAAAATGGATTAAAGAAGGTAGGTACTAATTTTTCACATTATCATCATTTCAGCCGAAAGACGTCCACCGCTGGACATAGGTCTCCCCCAGGCGTCGCCACATTGTGTTCTATAATGTCTGTTGTTCATTTTAGAGTACCTACAAAAGATGGCAAAAAAGTACCAAAAAGGATCACGCCAGGAAATTTTGGCGTGGGTCACAGGCGCCGCGTATTGTCAAATAATGGACAAGTTGTACCCGAACTGTGTGCCAATAAAAAGGATTAAGTTCCAAACAAGGAGAACACGACTTCATAGATAATTATAAAATACTGGAGAAAGTATTTTAAAAAAATGGATCAAAAAGGGTAGGTACTAATTTTTTACATCATCATCATTTCAGCCGAAAGACGTCCACCGCTGGACATAGGTCTCCCCCAGGTGTCGCCACATTGTGTTCTATAATGTCTGTTGTTCATTTTAGAGTACCTACAAAAGATGGCAAAAAAGTACCAAAAAGGATCACGCCAGTAAATTTTGGCGTGGGTCACAGGCGCCGCGTATTGTCAAATAATGGACAAGTTGTACCCGAACTGTGTGCCAATAAAAAGGGTTAAGTTCCAAACACAAGGAGAACACGACTTCATAGATAATTATAAAATACTGGAGATAGTATTTAAAAAAAATGGATTAAAAAAGGTAGGTACTAATTTTTCACATCATCATCATCATCATTTCAGCCGAAAGACGTCCACCGCTGGACATAGGTTTCCCCCAGGCGTCGCCACATTGTGTTCTATAATGTCTGTTGTTCATTTTAGAGTACCTACAAAAGATGGCAAAAAAGTACCAAAAAGGATCACGCCAGGAAATTTTGGCGTGGGCCACAGGCGCCGCGTATTGTCAAATAATGGACAAGTTGTACCCGAACTGTGTGCCAATAAACAGCATTAAGTTCCAAACACAAGGAGAACACGAATTCATAGATAATTATAAAATACTGGAAATAGTATTTTTTTTAAATGGATTAAAAAAGGTAGGTACTAATTTTTCACATCATCATCATCATCATTTCAGCCGAAAGACGTCCACCGCTGGACATAGGTCTAACCCAGGCGTCGCCACATTGTGTTCTAAAATGTCTGTTGTTCATTTTAGAGTACCTACAAAAGATGGCAAAAAAGTACCAAAAAGGATCACGCCAGGAAATTTTGGCGTGGGTCACAGGCGCCGTGTATTGTCAAATAATGGACAAGTTGTACCCGAACTGTGTGCCAATAAACAGCATTAAGTTCCAAACACAAGGAGAACACGACTTTATAGATAATTATAAAATACTGGAGATAGTATTTTAAAAAAATGGATCAAAAAGGGTAGGTACTAATTTTTTACATCATCATCATTTCAGCCGAAAGACGTCCACCGCTGGACATAGGTCTCCCCCAGGTGTCGCCACATTGTGTTCTATAATGTCTGTTGTTCATTTTAGAGTACCTACAAAAGATGGCAAAAAAGTACCAAAAAGGATCACGCCAGGAAATTTTGGCGTGGGTCACAGGCGCCGTGTATTGTCAAATAATGGACAAGTTGTACCCGAACTGTGTGCCAATAAACAGCATTAAGTTCCAAACACAAGGAGAACACGACTTTATAGATAATTATAAAATACTGGAGATAGTATTTAAAAAAAATGGATTAAAGAAGGTAGGTACTAATTTTTCACATTATCATCATTTCAGCCGAAAGACGTCCACCGCTGGACATAGGTCTCCCCCAGGCGTCGCCACATTGTGTTCTATAATGTCTGTTGTTCATTTTAGAGTACCTACAAAAGATGGCAAAAAAGTACCAAAAAGGATCACGCCAGGAAATTTTGGCGTGGGTCACAGGCGCCGCGTATTGTCAAATAATGGACAAGTTGTACCCGAACTGTGTGCCAATAAAAAGGATTAAGTTCCAAACAAGGAGAACACGACTTCATAGATAATTATAAAATACTGGAGAAAGTATTTTAAAAAAATGGATCAAAAAGGGTAGGTACTAATTTTTTACATCATCATCATTTCAGCCGAAAGACGTCCACCGCTGGACATTGGTCTCCCCCAGGTGTCGCCACATTGTGTTCTATAATGTCTGTTGTTCATTTTAGAGTACCTACAAAAGATGGCAAAAAAGTACCAAAAAGGATCACGCCAGTAAATTTTGGCGTGGGTCACAGGCGCCGCGTATTGTCAAATAATGGACAAGTTGTACCCGAACTGTGTGCCAATAAAAAGGGTTAAGTTCCAAACACAAGGAGAACACGACTTCATAGATAATTATAAAATACTGGAGATAGTATTTTAAAAAAATGGATCAAAAAGGGTAGGTACTAATTTTTTACATCATCATCATTTCAGCCGAAAGACGTCCACCGCTGGACATAGGTCTCCCCCAGGTGTCGCCACATTGTGTTCTATAATGTCTGTTGTTCATTTTAGAGTACCTACAAAAGATGGCAAAAAAGTACCAAAAAGGATCACGCCAGTAAATTTTGGCGTGGGTCACAGGCGCCGCGTATTGTCAAATAATGGACAAGTTGTACCCGAACTGTGTGCCAATAAACAGCATTAAGTTCCAAACACAAGGAGAACACGACTTTATAGATAATTATAAAATACTGGAGATAGTATTTAAAAAAAATGGATTAAAAAAGGTAGGTACTAATTTTTCATATCATCATCATCATCATTTCAGCCGAAAGACGTCCACCGCTGGACATAGGTCTAACCCAGGCGTCGCCACATTGTGTTCTAAAATGTCTGTTGTTCATTTTAGAGTACCTACAAAAGATGGCAAAAAAGTACCAAAAAGGATCACGCCAGGAAATTTTGGCGTGGGTCACAGGCGCCGTGTATTGTCAAATAATGGACAAGTTGTACCCGAACTGTGTGCCAATAAACAGCATTAAGTTCCAAACACAAGGAGAACACGACTTTATAGATAATTATAAAATACTGGAGATAGTATTTAAAAAAAATGGATTAAAGAAGGTAGGTACTAATTTTTCACATTATCATCATTTCAGCCGAAAGACGTCCACCGCTGGACATAGGTCTCCCCCAGGCGTCGCCACATTGTGTTCTATAATGTCTGTTGTTCATTTTAGAGTACCTACAAAAGATGGCAAAAAAGTACCAAAAAGGATCACGCCAGGAAATTTTGGCGTGGGTCACAGGCGCCGCGTATTGTCAAATAATGGACAAGTTGTACCCGAACTGTGTGCCAATAAAAAGGATTAAGTTCCAAACAAGGAGAACACGACTTCATAGATAATTATAAAATACTGGAGATAGTATTTTAAAAAAATGGATCAAAAAGGGTAGGTACTAATTTTTTACATCATCATCATTTCAGCCGAAAGACGTCCACCGCTGGACATAGGTCTCCCCCAGGTGTCGCCACATTGTGTTCTATAATGTCTGTTGTTCATTTTAGAGTACCTACAAAAGATGGCAAAAAAGTACCAAAAAGGATCACGCCAGTAAATTTTGGCGTGGGTCACAGGCGCCGC
This sequence comes from Anorthoa munda, assembly GCA_945859665.1. Classification (NCBI taxonomy): domain Eukaryota; kingdom Metazoa; phylum Arthropoda; class Insecta; order Lepidoptera; family Noctuidae; genus Anorthoa; species Anorthoa munda. The sequence continues at coordinate 51,079,875 of OX243893.1, read as the reverse complement.
GTATTGTCAAATAATAGACAAGTTGTACCCGAACTGTGTGCCAATAAAAAGGGTTAAGTTCCAAACACAAGGAGAACACGACTTCATAGATAATTATAAAATACTGGACATAGTATTTAAAAAAATGGATTAAAAAAGGTAGGTACTAATTTTTCACATCATCATCATCATCATTTCAGCCGAAAGACGTCCACCGCTGGACATAGGTTTCCCCCAGGCGTCGCCACATTGTGTTCTATAATGTCTGTTGTTCATTTTAGAGTACCTACAAAAGATGGCAAAAAAGTACCAAAAAGGATCACGCCAGGAAATTTTGGCGTGGGCCACAGGCGCCGCGTATTGTCAAATAATGGACAAGTTGTACCCGAACTGTGTGCCAATAAACAGCATTAAGTTCCAAACACAAGGAGAACACGAATTCATAGATAATTATAAAATACTGGAAATAGTATTTTTTTTAAATGGATTAAAAAAGGTAGGTACTAATTTTTCACATCATCATCATCATCATTTCAGCCGAAAGACGTCCACCGCTGGACATAGGTCTAACCCAGGCGTCGCCACATTGTGTTCTAAAATGTCTGTTGTTCATTTTAGAGTACCTACAAAAGATGGCAAAAAAGTACCAAAAAGGATCACGCCAGGAAATTTTGCCGTGGGTCACAGGCGCCGTGTATTGTCAAATAATGGACAAGTTGTACCCGAACTGTGTGCCAATAAACAGCATTAAGTTCCAAACACAAGGAGAACACGACTTTATAGATAATTATAAAATACTGGAGATAGTATTTAAAAAAAATGGATTAAAGAAGGTAGGTACTAATTTTTCACATTATCATCATTTCAGCCGAAAGACGTCCACCGCTGGACATAGGTCTCCCCCAGGCGTCGCCACATTGTGTTCTATAATGTCTGTTGTTAATTTTAGAGTACCTACAAAAGATGGCAAAAAAGTACCAAAAAGGATCACGCCAGGAAATTTTGGCGTGGGTCACAGGCGCCGCGTATTGTCAAATAATGGACAAGTTGTACCCGAACTGTGTGCCAATAAAAAGGGTTAAGTTCCAAACACAAGGAGAACACGACTTCATAGATAATTATAAAATACTGGAGATAGTATTTAAAAAAAATGGATTAAAAAAGGTAGGTACTAATTTTTCACATCATCATCATCATCATTTCAGCCGAAAGACGTCCACCGCTGGACATAGGTCTCTCCCAGGCCTCGCCACTTTGACCGATCCTGTGCGTCTCGCATCCAGCGCCTTCCCGCAACCTTAACCGGGTCATCAGTACATTATTATTTTTATTGTGTTTGTAATCATTCAATGACTTCTGCCGCTCTGTGTGAAGCGGGAGGGCGTGTCAGACTTTTACTGATTAGTCCTCTGAAAACACATTCTGAATTCCTCTATGAATCCAGACTCGGAATTCATAGTACGAGTATTATTTATGAAAGCCCGGCAATGCATACAATTTCATTATGCCCCACACACATACTGATTTTTTCAGATTATGATTTACTTCCGGCATTCAGATTAGGTATGAATTCTGACTTTGAATTCAGAGAGAAATTCAGAATGTGTGAGTCCAGCCTATAACCCATCCGTGTTTCTTCATTTGCTTGAGCCAGGGCCGCGGTATATCTTTTTCAAATTTAATCCGCTACCCAGACAGGGTCATCGGTCCACCTAGTGGAAGGCCTTCGAACGCATCGTCTTCCGGTTCGCGGTCGCCATTCCAGAACTTTTCGGCCCCATCGTCCATCCGTTCCATCCGTTCTGCGAGCAATGTGCCATGCCCACTGCCATTTAAGTTTGGCAATTCTTCGCGCTATGTCGGTAGCTTTGGTTCTCCTGCGTATATCCTCATTTCTGATGCGATCACGCAAGGAAACTCCGAGCATAGCCCTCTCGATTGCCCTTTGGGTGACTTTAAGCTTTCTGATAAGGCCCATTGCCAGCGACCATGTCTCAGTCCCATAGGTGATCACTGGAAACACACATTTACTAAAATAACCTAAAAATATTATTGTATTCATTAATTTAAAATTTTTAGCAAAATATACTTAGGAGAAAATATTTTTTATTTCATTTTGTTTTCCTTTTTTTGAGCTAAATCTATCTGGAAGCATTTTTTACGGATTTTGTGTTTCCATGTTTTATCATCTGCACATGTCTTGGTTAATTTAGGTGTTAGCGGCACCTTTCGTAGCATTGTGATTCATTTTTTTATTTTACTTTCTTTTTTTTTCTGTTGTAGACAATACCCATTGAAAAACTTTCAATGACATGATCAAGGGCAAATTCAAAGATAATTTTGAATTCCTGAAATGTTTCAAAAATTACTTTGCGCGTTAATATCTTTATATACTTCATCAAAGTAATGTCTACAGGGCACCGCACCCGAAAAACCGCCTGTAGCCGCAGCAGGTAGAAAACAATCAATTATTTGATTTTCTATAGAGATATTGATTTGTGTTAGAACTTAACTTGGCTTTTAGAAGAATTGCATATATTACAAAACGAGTACCTACAAGTTGTACAAGTTGTACCCGAACTGTGTGCCAATAAAAAGAATTAAGTTCCAAACACAAGGAGAACACGACTTCATAGATAATTATAAAATACTGGAGATAGTATTTAAAAAAAATGGATTAAAAAAGGTAGGTACTAATTTTTCATATCATCATCATGATCATTTCAGCCGAAAGACGTCCACCGCTGGACATAGGTTTCCCCCAGGCGTCGCCACATTGTGTTCTATAATGTCTGTTGTTCATTTTAGAGTACCTACAAAAGATGGCAAAAAAGTACCAAAAAGGATCACGCCAGGAAATTTTGGCGTGGGCCACAGGCGCCGCGTATTGTCAAATAATGGACAAGTTGTACCCGAACTGTGTGCCAATAAACAGCATTAAGTTCCAAACACAAGGAGAACACGAATTCATAGATAATTATAAAATACTGGAAATAGTATTTAAAAAAAATGGATTTAAAAAGGTAGGTACTAATTTTTCACATCATCATCATCATCATTTCAGCCGAAAGACGTCCACCGCTGGACATAGGTCTAACCCAGGCGTCGCCACATTGTGTTCTAAAATGTCTGTTGTTCATTTTAGAGTACCTACAAAAGATGGCAAAAAAGTACCAAAAAGGATCACGCCAGGAAATTTTGGCGTGGGTCACAGGCGCCGCGTATTGTCAAATAATGGACAAGTTGTACCCGAACTGTGTGCCAATAAACAGCATTAAGTTCCAAACACAAGGAGAACACGACTTTATAGATCATTATAAAATACTGGAGATAGTATTTAAAAAAAATGGATTAAAAAGGTAGGTACTAATTTTTCACATCATCATCATTTCAGCCGAAAGACGTCCACCGCTGGACATAGATCTCCCCCAGGCGTCGCCACATTGTGTTCTAAAATGTCTGTTGTTAATTTTAGAGTACCTACAAAAGATGGCAAAAAAGTACCAAAAAGGATCACGCCAGGAAATTTTGGCGTGGGTCACAGGCGCCGTGTATTGTCAAATAATGGACAAGTTGTACCCGAACTGTGTGCCAATAAACAGCATTAAGTTCCAAACACAAGGAGAACACGACTTTATAGATAATTATAAAATACTGGAGATAGTATTAAAAAAAAATGGATTAAAGAAGGTAGGTACTAATTTTTCACATTATCATCATTTCAGCCGAAAGTCGTCCACCGCTGGACATAGGTCTCCCCCAGGCGTCGCCACATTGTGTTCTATAATGTCTGTTGTTCATTTTAGAGTACCTACAAAAGATGGCAAAAAAGTACCAAAAAGGATCACGCCAGGAAATTTTGGCGTGGGTCACAGGCGCCGCGTATTGTCAAATAATGGACAAGTTGTACCCGAACTGTGTGCCAATAAAAAGGATTAAGTTCCAAACAAGGAGAACACGACTTCATAGATAATTATAAAATACTGGAGATAGTATTTTAAAAAAATGGATCAAAAAGGGTAGGTACTAATTTTTTACATCATCATCATTTCAGCCGAAAGACGTCCACCGCTGGACATAGGTCTCCCCCAGGTGTCGCCACATTGTGTTCTATAATGTCTGTTGTACATTTTAGAGTACCTACAAAAGATGGCAAAAAAGTACCAAAAAGGATCACGCCAGTAAATTTTGGCGTGGGTCACAGGCGCCGCGTATTGTCAAATAATGGACAAGTTGTACCCGAACTGTGTGCCAATAAAAAGGGTTAAGTTCCAAACACAAGGAGAACACGACTTCATAGATAATTATAAAATACTGGAGATAGTATTTAAAAAAAATGGATTAAAAAAGGTAGGTACTAATTTTTCACATCATCATCATCATCATTTCAGCCGAAAGACGTCCACCGCTGGACATAGGTCTCTCCCAGGCCTCGCCACTTTGACCGATCCTGTGCGTCTCGCATCCAGCGCCTTCCCGCAACCTTAACCGGGTCATCAGTACATTATTATTTTTATTGTGTTTGTAATCATTCAATGACTTCTGCCGCTCTGTGTGAAGCGGGAGGGCGTGTCAGACTTTTACTGATTAGTCCTCTGAAAACACATTCTGAATTCCTCTATGAATCCAGACTCGGAATTCATAGTACGAGTATTATTTATGAAAGCCCGGCAATGCATACAATTTCATTATGCCCCACACACATACTGATTTTTTCAGATTATGATTTACTTCCGGCATTCAGATTAGGTATGAATTCTGACTTTGAATTCAGAGAGAAATTCAGAATGTGTGAGTCCAGCCTATAACCCATCCGTGTTTCTTCATTTGCTTGAGCCAGGGCCGCGGTAAATCTTTTTCAAATTTAATCCGCTACCCAGACAGGGTCATCGGTCCACCTAGTGGAAGGCCTTCGAACGCATCGTCTTCCGGTTCACGGTCGCCATTCCAGAACTTTTCGGCCCCATCGTCCATCCGTTCCATCCGTTCTGCGAGCAATGTGCCATGCCCACTAGCATTTAAGTTTGGCAATTTTTCGCGCTATGTCGGTAGCTTTGGTTCTCCTGCGTATATCCTCATTTCTGATGCGATCACGCAAGGAAACTCCGAGCATAGCCCTCTCGATTGCCCTTTGGGTGACTTTAAGCTTTCTGATAAGGCCCATTGCCAGCGACCATGTCTCAGTCCCATAGGTGATCACTGGAAACACACATTTACTAAAATAACCTAAAAATATTATTGTATTCATTAATTTAAAATTTTTAGCAAAATATACTTAGGAGAAAATATTTTTTATTTCATTTTGTTTTCCTTTTTTTGAGCTAAATCTATCTGGAAGCATTTTTTACGGATTTTGTGTTTCCATGTTTTATCATCTGCACATGTCTTGGTTAATTTAGGTGTTAGCGGCACCTTTCGTAGCATTGTGATTCATTTTTTTATTTTACTTTCTTTTTTTTTCTGTTGTAGACAATACCCATTGAAAAACTTTCAATGACATGATCAAGGGCAAATTCAAAGATAATTTTGAATTCCTGAAATGTTTCAAAAATTACTTTGCGCGTTAATATCTTTATATACTTCATCAAAGTAATGTCTACAGGGCACCGCACCCGAAAAACCGCCTGTAGCCGCAGCAGGTAGAAAACAATCAATTATTTGATTTTCTATAGAGATATTGATTTGTGTTAGAACTTAACTTGGCTTTTAGAAGAATTGCATATATTACAAAACGAGTACCTACAAGTTGTACCCGAACTGTGTGCCAATAAAAAGAATTAAGTTCCAAACACAAGGAGAACACGACTTCATAGATAATTATAAAATACTGGAGATAGTATTTAAAAAAAATGGATTAAAAAAGGTAGGTACTAATTTTTCATATCATCATCATGATCATTTCAGCCGAAAGACGTCCACCGCTGGACATAGGTTTCCCCCAGGCGTCGCCACATTGTGTTCTATAATGTCTGTTGTTCATTTTAGAGTACCTACAAAAGATGGCAAAAAAGTACCAAAAAGGATCACGCCAGGAAATTTTGGCGTGGGCCACAGGCGCCGCGTATTGTCAAATAATGGACAAGTTGTACCCGAACTGTGTGCCAATAAACAGCATTAAGTTCCAAACACAAGGAGAACACGAATTCATAGATAATTATAAAATACTGGAAATAGTATTTTAAAAAAATGGATTTAAAAAGGTAGGTACTAATTTTTCACATCATCATCATCATCATTTCAGCCGAAAGACGTCCACCGCTGGACATAGGTCTAACCCAGGCGTCGCCACATTGTGTTCTAAAATGTCTGTTGTTCATTTTAGAGTACCTACAAAAGATGGCAAAAAAGTACCAAAAAGGATCACGCCAGGAAATTTTGGCGTGGGTCACAGGCGCCGCGTATTGTCAAATAATGGACAAGTTGTACCCGAACTGTGTGCCAATAAACAGCATTAAGTTCCAAACACAAGGAGAACACGACTTTATAGATCATTATAAAATACTGGAGATAGTATTTAAAAAAAATGGATTAAAAAGGTAGGTACTAATTTTTCACATCATCATCATTTCAGCCGAAAGACGTCCACCGCTGGACATAGATCTCCCCCAGGCGTCGCCACATTGTGTTCTAAAATGTCTGTTGTTCATTTTAGAGTACCTACAAAAGATGGCAAAAAAGTACCAAAAAGGATCACGCCAGGAAATTTTGGCGTGGGTCACAGGCGCCGTGTATTGTCAAATAATGGACAAGTTGTACCCGAACTGTGTGCCAATAAACAGCATTAAGTTCCAAACACAAGGAGAACACGACTTTATAGATAATTATAAAATACTGGAGATAGTATTAAAAAAAAATCGATTAAAAAGGTAGGTACTAATTTTTCACATCATCATCATTTCAGCCGAAAGACGTCCACCGCTGGACATAGATCTCCCCCAGGCGTCGCCACATTGTGTTCTAAAATGTCTGTTGTTCATTTTAGAGTACCTACAAAAGATGGCAAAAAAGTACCAAAAAGGATCACGCCAGGAAATTTTGGCGTGGGTCACAGGCGCCGTGTATTGTCAAATAATGGACAAGTTGTACCCGAACTGTGTGCCAATAAACAGCATTAAGTTCCAAACACAAGGAGAACACGACTTTATAGATAATTATAAAATACTGGAGATAGTATTAAAAAAAAATCGATTAAAGAAGGTAGGTACTAATTTTTCACATTATCATCATTTCAGCCGAAAGACGTCCACCGCTGGACATAGGTCTCCCCCAGGCGTCGCCACATTGTGTTCTATAATGTCTGTTGTTCATTTTAGAGTACCTACAAAAGATGGCAAAAAAGTACCAAAAAGGATCACGCCAGGAAATTTTGGCGTGGGTCACAGGCGCCGCGTATTGTCAAATAATGGACAAGTTGTACCCGAACTGTGTGCCAATAAAAAGGGTTAAGTTCCAAACACAAGGAGAACACGACTTCATAGATAATTATAAAATACTGGAGATAGTATTTAAAAAAAATGGATTAAAAAAGGTAGGTACTAATTTTTCACATCATCATCATCATCATTTCAGCCGAAAGACGTCCACCGCTGGACATAGGTCTCTCCCAGGCCTCGCCACTTTGACCGATCCTGTGCGTCTCGCATCCAGCGCCTTCCCGCAACCTTAACCGGGTCATCAGTACATTATTATTTTTATTGTGTTTGTAATCATTCAATGACTTCTGCCGCTCTGTGTGAAGCGGGAGGGCGTGTCAGACTTTTACTGATTAGTCCTCTGAAAACACATTCTGAATTCCTCTATGAATCCAGACTCGGAATTCATAGTACGAGTATTATTTATGAAAGCCCGGCAATGCATACAATTTCATTATGCCCCACACACATACTGATTTTTTCAGATTATGATTTACTTCCGGCATTCAGATTAGGTATGAATTCTGACTTTGAATTCAGAGAGAAATTCAGAATGTGTGAGTCCAGCCTATAACCCATCCGTGTTTCTTCATTTGCTTGAGCCAGGGCCGCGGTAAATCTTTTTCAAATTTAATCCGCTACCCAGACAGGGTCATCGGTCCACCTAGTGGAAGGCCTTCGAACGCATCGTCTTCCGGTTCGCGGTCGCCATTCCAGAACTTTTCGGCCCCATCGTCCATCCGTTCCATCCGTTCTGCGAGCAATGTGCCATGCCCACTGCCATTTAAGTTTGGCAATTCTTCGCGCTATGTCGGTAGCTTTGGTTCTCCTGCGTATATCCTCATTTCTGATGCGATCACGCAAGGAAACTCCGAGCATAGCCCTCTCGATTGCCCTTTGGGTGACTTTAAGCTTTCTGATAAGGCCCATTGCGAGCGACCATGTCTCAGTCCCATAGGTGATCACTGGAAACACATATTTACTAAAATAAACTAAAAATATTATTGTATTCATTAATTTAAATTTTTTTGCAAAATATACTTAGGAGAAAATATTTTTTATTTCATTTTGTTTTCCTTTTTTTGAGCTAAATCTATCTGGAAGCATTTTTTACGGATGTCTTGGTTAATTTAGGTGTTAGCGGCACCTTTCGTAGCATTGTGATTCATTTTTTTATTTTACTTTCTTTTTTTTTCTGTTGTAGACAATACCCATTGAAAAACTTTCAATGACATGATCAAGGGCAAATTCAAAGATAATTTTGAATTCCTGAAATGTTTCAAAAATTACTTTGCGCGTTAATATCTTTATATACTTCATCAAAGTAATGTCTACAGGGCACCGCACCCGAAAAACCGCCTGTAGCCGCAGCAGGTAGAAAACAATCAATTATTTGATTTTCTATAGAGATATTGATTTGTGTTAGAACTTAACTTGGCTTTTAGAAGAATTGCATATATTACAAAACGAGTACCTACAAGTTGTACCCGAACTGTGTGCCAATAAAAAGAATTAAGTTCCAAACACAAGGAGAACACGACTTCATAGATAATTATAAAATACTGGAGATAGTATTTAAAAAAAATGGATTAAAAAAGGTAGGTACTAATTTTTCATATCATCATCATGATCATTTCAGCCGAAAGACGTCCACCGCTGGACATAGGTTTCCCCCAGGCGTCGCCACATTGTGTTCTATAATGTCTGTTGTTCATTTTAGAGTACCTACAAAAGATGGCAAAAAAGTACCAAAAAGGATCACGCCAGGAAATTTTGGCGTGGGCCACAGGCGCCGCGTATTGTCAAATAATGGACAAGTTGTACCCGAACTGTGTGCCAATAAACAGCATTAAGTTCCAAACACAAGGAGAACACGAATTCATAGATAATTATAAAATACTGGAAATAGTATTTTAAAAAAATGGATTTAAAAAGGTAGGTACTAATTTTTCACATCATCATCATCATCATTTCAGCCGAAAGACGTCCACCGCTGGACATAGGTCTAACCCAGGCGTCGCCACATTGTGTTCTAAAATGTCTGTTGTTCATTTTAGAGTACCTACAAAAGATGGCAAAAAAGTACCAAAAAGGATCACGCCAGGAAATTTTGGCGTGGGTCACAGGCGCCGCGTATTGTCAAATAATGGACAAGTTGTACCCGAACTGTGTGCCAATAAACAGCATTAAGTTCCAAACACAAGGAGAACACGACTTTATAGATCATTATAAAATACTGGAGATAGTATTAAAAAAAAATGGATTAAAAAGGTAGGTACTAATTTTTCACATCATCATCATTTCAGCCGAAAGACGTCCACCGCTGGACATAGATCTCCCCCAGGCGTCGCCACATTGTGTTCTAAAATGTCTGTTGTTCATTTTAGAGTACCTACAAAAGATGGCAAAAAAGTACCAAAAAGGATCACGCCAGGAAATTTTGGCGTGGGTCACAGGCGCCGTGTATTGTCAAATAATGGACAAGTTGTACCCGAACTGTGTGCCAATAAACAGCATTAAGTTCCAAACACAAGGAGAACACGACTTTATAGATAATTATAAAATACTGGAGATAGTATTAAAAAAAAATCGATTAAAGAAGGTAGGTACTAATTTTTCACATTATCATCATTTCAGCCGAAAGACGTCCACCGCTGGACATAGGTCTCCCCCAGGCGTCGCCACATTGTGTTCTATAATGTCTGTTGTTCATTTTAGAGTACCTACAAAAGATGGCAAAAAAGTACCAAAAAGGATCACGCCAGGAAATTTTGGCGTGGGTCACAGGCGCCGCGTATTGTCAAATAATGGACAAGTTGTACCCGAACTGTGTGCCAATAAAAAGGGTTAAGTTCCAAACACAAGGAGAACACGACTTCATAGATAATTATAAAATACTGGAGATAGTATTTAAAAAAAATGGATTAAAAAAGGTAGGTACTAATTTTTCACATCATCATCATCATCATTTCAGCCGAAAGACGTCCACCGCTGGACATAGGTCTCTCCCAGGCCTCGCCACTTTGACCGATCCTGTGCGTCTCGCATCCAGCGCCTTCCCGCAACCTTAACCGGGTCATCAGTACATTATTATTTTTATTGTGTTTGTAATCATTCAATGACTTCTGCCGCTCTGTGTGAAGCGGGAGGGCGTGTCAGACTTTTACTGATTAGTCCTCTGAAAACACATTCTGAATTCCTCTATGAATCCAGACTCGGAATTCATAGTACGAGTATTATTTATGAAAGCCCGGCAATGCATACAATTTCATTATGCCCCACACACATACTGATTTTTTCAGATTATGATTTACTTCCGGCATTCAGATTAGGTATGAATTCTGACTTTGAATTCAGAGAGAAATTCAGAATGTGTGAGTCCAGCCTATAACCCATCCGTGTTTCTTCATTTGCTTGAGCCAGGGCCGCGGTAAATCTTTTTCAAATTTAATCCGCTACCCAGACAGGGTCATCGGTCCACCTAGTGGAAGGCCTTCGAACGCATCGTCTTCCGGTTCGCGGTCGCCATTCCAGAACTTTTCGGCCCCATCGTCCATCCGTTCCATCCGTTCTGCGAGCAATGTGCCATGCCCACTGCCATTTAAGTTTGGCAATTCTTCGCGCTATGTCGGTAGCTTTGGTTCTCCTGCGTATATCCTCATTTCTGATGCGATCACGCAAGGAAACTCCGAGCATAGCCCTCTCGATTGCCCTTTGGGTGACTTTAAGCTTTCTGATAAGGCCCATTGCGAGCGACCATGTCTCAGTCCCATAGGTGATCACTGGAAACACATATTTACTAAAATAAACTAAAAATATTATTGTATTCATTAATTTAAAATTTTTTGCAAAATATACTTAGGAGAAAATATTTTTTATTTCATTTTGTTTTCCTTTTTTTGAGCTAAATCTATCTGGAAGCATTTTTTACGGATTTTGTGTTTCCATGTTTTATCATCTGCACATGTCTTGGTTAATTTAGGTGTTAGCGGCACCTTTCGTAGCATTGTGATTCATTTTTTTATTTTACTTTCTTTTTTTTTCTGTTGTAGACAATACCCATTGAAAAACTTTCAATGACATGATCAAGGGCAAATTCAAAGATAATTTTGAATTCCTGAAATGTTTCAAAAATTACTTTGCGCGTTAATATCTTTATATACTTCATCAAAGTAATGTCTACAGGGCACCGCACCCGAAAAACCGCCTGTAGCCGCAGCAGGTAGAAAACAATCAATTATTTGATTTTCTATAGAGATATTGATTTGTGTTAGAACTTAACTTGGCTTTTAGAAGAATTGCATATATTACAAAACGAGTACCTACAAGTTGTACAAGTTGTACCCGAACTGTGTGCCAATAAAAAGAATTAAGTTCCAAACACAAGGAGAACACGACTTCATAGATAATTATAAAATACTGGAGATAGTATTTAAAAAAAATGGATTAAAAAAGGTAGGTACTAATTTTTCATATCATCATCATGATCATTTCAGCCGAAAGACGTCCACCGCTGGACATAGGTTTCCCCCAGGCGTCGCCACATTGTGTTCTATAATGTCTGTTGTTCATTTTAGAGTACCTACAAAAGATGGCAAAAAAGTACCAAAAAGGATCACGCCAGGAAATTTTGGCGTGGGCCACAGGCGCCGCGTATTGTCAAATAATGGACAAGTTGTACCCGAACTGTGTGCCAATAAACAGCATTAAGTTCCAAACACAAGGAGAACTCGACTTCATAGTTAATTATAAAATACTGGAGATAGTATTTAAAAAAACTGGATTAAAAAAGGTAGGTACTAATTTTTCACATCATCATCATGATCATTTCAGCCGAAAGACGTCCACCGCTGGACATAGGTCTAACCCAGGCGTCGCCACATTGTGTTCTATAATGTCTGTTGTTCATTTTAGAGTACCTACAAAAGATGGCAAAAAAGTACCAAAAAGGATCACGCCAGGAAATTTTGGCGTGGGCCACAGGCGCCGCGTATTGTCAAATAATGGACAAGTTGTACCCGAACTGTGTGCCAATAAAAAGAATTAAGTTCCAAACACAAGGAGAACACGACTTCATAGATAATTATAAAATACTGGAGATAGTATTTAAAACAAATGGATTAAAAAAGGTAGGTACTAATTTTTCATATCATCATCATGATCATTTCAGCCGAAAGACGTCCACCGCTGGACATAGGTTTCCCCCAGGCGTCGCCACATTGTGTTCTATAATGTCTGTTGTTCATTTTAGAGTACCTACAAAAGATGGCAAAAAAGTACCAAAAAGGATCACGCCAGGAAATTTTGGCGTGGGCCACAGGCGCCGCGTATTGTCAAATAATGGACAAGTTGTACCCGAACTGTGTGCCAATAAACAGCATTAAGTTCCAAACACAAGGAGAACACGAATTCATAGATAATTATAAAATACTGGAAATAGTATTTTTAAAAAATGGATTTAAAAAGGTAGGTACTAATTTTTCACATCATCATCATCATCATTTCAGCCTAAAGACGTCCACCGCTGGACATAGGTCTAACCCAGGCGTCGCCACATTGTGTTCTAAAATGTCTGTTGTTCATTTTAGAGTACCTACAAAAGATGGCAAAAAAGTACCAAAAAGGATCACGCCAGGAAATTTTGGCGTGGGTCACAGGCGCCGCGTATTGTCAAATAATGGACAAGTTGTACCCGAACTGTGTGCCAATAAACAGCATTAAGTTCCAAACACAAGGAGAACACGACTTTATAGATAATTATAAAATACTGGAGATAGTATTTAAAAAAAATGGATTAAACAAGGTAGGTACTAATTTTTCACATTATCATCATTTCAGCCGAAAGACGTCCACCGCTGGACATAGGTCTCCCCCAGGCGTCGCCACATTGTGTTCTATAATGTCCGTTGTTCATTTTAGAGTACCTACAAAAGATGGCAAAAAAGTACCAAAAAGGATCACGCCAGGAAATTTTGGCGTGGGTCACAGGCGCCGCGTATTGTCAAATAATGGACAAGTTGTACCCGAACTGTGTGCCAATAAAAAGGGTTAAGTTCCAAACACAAGGAGAACACGACTTCATAGATAATTATAAAATACTGGAGATAGTATTTAAAAAAAATGGATTAAAAAAGGTAGGTACTAATTTTTCACATCATCATCATCATCATTTCAGCCGAAAGACGTCCACCGCTGGACATAGGTCTAACCCAGGCGTCGCCACATTGTGTTCTAAAATGTCTGTTGTTCATTTTAGAGTACCTACAAAAGATGGCAAAAAAGTACCAAAAAGGATCACGCCAGGAAATTTTGGCGTGGGTCACAGGCGCCGCGTATTGTCAAATAATGGACAAGTTGTACCCGAACTGTGTGCCAATAAACAGCATTAAGTTCCAAACACAAGGAGAACACGACTTTATAGATAATTATAAAATACTGGAGATAGTATTTAAAAAAAATGGATTAAAGAAGGTAGGTACTAATTTTTCACATTATCATCATTTCAGCCGAAAGACGTCCACCGCTGGACATAGGTCTCCCCCAGGCGTCGCCACATTGTGTTCTATAATGTCTGTTGTTCATTTTAGAGTACCTACAAAAGATGGCAAAAAAGTACCAAAAAGGATCACGCCAGGAAATTTTGGCGTGGGTCACAGGCGCCGCGTATTGTCAAATAATGGACAAGTTGTACCCGAACTGTGTGCCAATAAAAAGGGTTAAGTTCCAAACACAAGGAGAACACGACTTCATAGATAATTATAAAATACTGGAGATAGTATTTAAAAAAAATGGATTAAAAAAGGTAGGTACTAATTTTTCACATCATCATCATCATCATTTCAGCCGAAAGACGTCCACCGCTGGACATAGGTCTCTCCCAGGCCTCGCCACTTTGACCGATCCTGTGCGTCTCGCATCCAGCGCCTTCCCGCAACCTTAACCGGGTCATCAGTACATTATTATTTTTATTGTGTTTGTAATCATTCAATGACTTCTGCCACTCTGTGTGAAGCGGGAGGGCGTGTCAGACTTTTACTGATTAGTCCTCTGAAAACACATTCTGAATTCCTCTATGAATCCAGACTCGGAATTCATAGTACGAGTATTATTTATGAAAGCCCGGCAATGCATACAATTTCATTATGCCCCACACACATACTGATTTTTTAGAGATTATGATTTACTTCCGGCATTCAGATTAGGTATGAATTCTGACTTTGAATTCAGAGAGAAATTCAGAATGTGTGAGTCCAGCCTATAACCCATCCGTGTTTCTTCATTTGCTTGAGCCAGGGCCGCGGTAAATCTTTTTCAAATTTAATCCGCTACCCAGACAGGGTCATCGGTCCACCTAGTGGAAGGCCTTCGAACGCATCGTCTTCCGGTTCGCGGTCGCCATTCCAGAACTTTTCGGCCCCATCGTCCATCCGTTCCATCCGTTCTGCGAGCAATGTGCCATGCCCACTGCCATTTAAGTTTGGCAATTCTTCGCGCTATGTCGGTAGCTTTGGTTCTCCTGCGTATATCCTCATTTCTGATGCGATCACGCAAGGAAACTCCGAGCATAGCCCTCTCGATTGCCCTTTGGGTGACTTTAAGCTTTCTGATAAGGCCCATTGCGAGCGACCATGTCTCAGTCCCATAGGTGATCACTGGAAACACACATTGCTCATAGACTTTTGTCTACTAAAATAAACTTAAAATATTATTGTATTCATTAATTTAAAAATTTTAGCAAAATATACCTAGGAGTAAATATTTTTTATTTCATTTTGTTTTCCTTTTTTTGAGCTAAATCTATCTGGAAGCATTTTTTACGGATTTTGTGTTTCCATGTTTTATCATCTGCACATGTCTTGGTTAATTTAGGTGTTAGCGGCACCTTTCGTAGCATTGTGATTCATTTTTTTATTTTACTTTCTTTTTTTTTCTGTTGTAGACAATACCCATTGAAAAACTTTCAATGACATGATCAAGGGCAAATTCAAAGATAATTTTGAATTCCTGAAATGTTTCAAAAATTACTTTGATGAAGTATATAAAGATATTAACGCGCAGAGTGAGGTTCTACAGGGCACCGCACCCGAAAAACCGCCTGTAGCCGCAGCAGGTAGAAAACAATCAATTATTTGATTTTCTATACAGATATTGATTTGTGTTAGAACTTAACTTGGCTTTTAGAAGAATTGCATATAATACAAAACGAGTACCTACCTACAAGTTGTACAAGTTGTACCCGAACTGTGTGCCAATAAAAAGAATTAAGTTCGAAACACAAGGAGAACACGACTTCATAGATAATTATAAAATACTGGAGATAATATTTAAAAAAAATGGATTAAAAAAGGTAGGTACTAATTTTTCATATCATCATCATGATCATTTCAGCCGAAAGACGTCCACCGCTGGACATAGGTTTCCCCCAGGCGTCGCCACATTGTGTTCTATAATGTCTGTTGTTCATTTTAGAGTACCTACAAAAGATGGCAAAAAAGTACCAAAAAGGATCACGCCAGTAAATTTTGGCGTGGGTCACAGGCGCCGCGTATTGTCAAATAATGGACAAGTTGTACCCGAACTGTGTGCCAATAAAAAGGGTTAAGTTCCAAACACAAGGAGAACACGACTTCATAGATAATTATAAAATACTGGAGATAGTATTTAAAAAAAATGGATTAAAAAAGGTAGGTACTAATTTTTCACATCATCATCATCATCATTTCAGCCGAAAGACGTCCACCGCTGGACATAGGTCTCTCCCAGGCCTCGCCACTTTGACCGATCCTGTGCGTCTCGCATCCAGCGCCTTCCCGCAACCTTAACCGGGTCATCAGTACATTATTATTTTTATTGTGTTTGTAATCATTCAATGACTTCTGCCGCTCTGTGTGAAGCGGGAGGGCGTGTCAGACTTTTACTGATTAGTCCTCTGAAAACACATTCTGAATTCCTCTATGAATCCAGACTCGGAATTCATAGTACGAGTATTATTTATGAAAGCCCGGCAATGCATACAATTTCATTATGCCCCACACACATACTGATTTTTTCAGATTATGATTTACTTCCGGCATTCAGATTAGGTATGAATTCTGACTTTGAATTCAGAGAGAAATTCAGAATGTGTGAGTCCAGCCTATAACCCATCCGTGTTTCTTCATTTGCTTGAGCCAGGGCCGCGGTAAATCTTTTTCAAATTTAATCCGCTACCCAGACAGGGTCATCGGTCCACCTAGTGGAAGGCCTTCGAACGCATCGTCTTCCGGTTCGCGGTCGCCATTCCAGAACTTTTCGGCCCCATCGTCCATCCGTTCCATCCGTTCTGCGAGCAATGTGCCATGCCCACTGCCATTTAAGTTTGGCAATTCTTCGCGCTATGTCGGTAGCTTTGGTTCTCCTGCGTATATCCTCATTTCTGATGCGATCACGCAAGGAAACTCCGAGCATAGCCCTCTCGATTGCCCTTTGGGTGACTTTAAGCTTTCTGATAAGGCCCATTGCGAGCGACCATGTCTCAGTCCCATAGGTGATCACTGGAAACACATATTTACTAAAATAAACTAAAAATATTATTGTATTCATTAATTTAAAATTTTTTGCAAAATATACTTAGGAGAAAATATTTTTTATTTCATTTTGTTTTCCTTTTTTTGAGCTAAATCTATCTGGAAGCATTTTTTACGGATTTTGTGTTTCCATGTTTTATCATCTGCACATGTCTTGGTTAATTTAGGTGTTAGCGGCACCTTTCGTAGCATTGTGATTCATTTTTTTATTTTACTTTCTTTTTTTTTCTGTTGTAGACAATACCCATTGAAAAACTTTCAATGACATGATCAAGGGCAAATTCAAAGATAATTTTGAATTCCTGAAATGTTTCAAAAATTACTTTGCGCGTTAATATCTTTATATACTTCATCAAAGTAATGTCTACAGGGCACCGCACCCGAAAAACCGCCTGTAGCCGCAGCAGGTAGAAAACAATCAATTATTTGATTTTCTATAGAGATATTGATTTGTGTTAGAACTTAACTTGGCTTTTAGAAGAATTGCATATATTACAAAACGAGTACCTACAAGTTGTACAAGTTGTACCCGAACTGTGTGCCAATAAAAAGAATTAAGTTCCAAACACAAGGAGAACACGACTTCATAGATAATTATAAAATACTGGAGATAGTATTTAAAAAAAATGGATTAAAAAAGGTAGGTACTAATTTTTCATATCATCATCATGATCATTTCAGCCGAAAGACGTCCACCGCTGGACATAGGTTTCCCCCAGGCGTCGCCACATTGTGTTCTATAATGTCTGTTGTTCATTTTAGAGTACCTACAAAAGATGGCAAAAAAGTACCAAAAAGGATCACGCCAGGAAATTTTGGCGTGGGCCACAGGCGCCGCGTATTGTCAAATAATGGACAAGTTGTACCCGAACTGTGTGCCAATAAACAGCATTAAGTTCCAAACACAAGGAGAACTCGACTTCATAGTTAATTATAAAATACTGGAGATAGTATTTAAAAAAACTGGATTAAAAAAGGTAGGTACTAATTTTTCACATCATCATCATGATCATTTCAGCCGAAAGACGTCCACCGCTGGACATAGGTCTAACCCAGGCGTCGCCACATTGTGTTCTATAATGTCTGTTGTTCATTTTAGAGTACCTACAAAAGATGGCAAAAAAGTACCAAAAAGGATTACGCCAGGAAATTTTGGCGTGGGTCACAGGCGCCGCGTATTGTCAATTAATGGACAAGTTGTACCCGAACTGTGTGCCAATAAAAAGGGTTAAGTTCCAAACACAAGGAGAACTCGACTTCATAGTTAATTATAAAATACTGGAAATAGTATTTTAAAAAAATGGATTAAAAAAGGTAGGTACTAATTTTTCATATCATCATCATGATCATTTCAGCCGAAAGACGTCCACCGCTGGACATAGGTTTCCCCCAGGCGTCGCCACATTGTGTTCTATAATGTCTGTTGTTCATTTTAGAGTACCTACAAAAGATGGCAAAAAAGTACCAAAAAGGATCACGCCAGGAAATTTTGGCGTGGGCCACAGGCGCCGCGTATTGTCAAATAATGGACAAGTTGTACCCGAACTGTGTGCCAATAAAAAGAATTAAGTTCCAAACACAAGGAGAACACGACTTCATAGATAATTATAAAATACTGGAGATAGTATTTAAAACAAATGGATTAAAAAAGGTAGGTACTAATTTTTCATATCATCATCATGATCATTTCAGCCGAAAGACGTCCACCGCTGGACATAGGTTTCCCCCAGGCGTCGCCACATTGTGTTCTATAATGTCTGTTGTTCATTTTAGAGTACCTACAAAAGATGGCAAAAAAGTACCAAAAAGGATCACGCCAGGAAATTTTGGCGTGGGCCACAGGCGCCGCGTATTGTCAAATAATGGACAAGTTGTACCCGAACTGTGTGCCAATAAACAGCATTAAGTTCCAAACACAAGGAGAACACGAATTCATAGATAATTATAAAATACTGGAAATAGTATTTTTAAAAAATGGATTTAAAAAGGTAGGTACTAATTTTTCACATCATCATCATCATCATTTCAGCCTAAAGACGTCCACCGCTGGACATAGGTCTAACCCAGGCGTCGCCACATTGTGTTCTAAAATGTCTGTTGTTCATTTTAGAGTACCTACAAAAGATGGCAAAAAAGTACCAAAAAGGATCACGCCAGGAAATTTTGGCGTGGGTCACAGGCGCCGCGTATTGTCAAATAATGGACAAGTTGTACCCGAACTGTGTGCCAATAAACAGCATTAAGTTCCAAACACAAGGAGAACACGACTTTATAGATAATTATAAAATACTGGAGATAGTATTTAAAAAAAATGGATTAAACAAGGTAGGTACTAATTTTTCACATTATCATCATTTCAGCCGAAAGACGTCCACCGCTGGACATAGGTCTCCCCCAGGCGTCGCCACATTGTGTTCTATAATGTCCGTTGTTCATTTTAGAGTACCTACAAAAGATGGCAAAAAAGTACCAAAAAGGATCACGCCAGGAAATTTTGGCGTGGGTCACAGGCGCCGCGTATTGTCAAATAATGGACAAGTTGTACCCGAACTGTGTGCCAATAAAAAGGGTTAAGTTCCAAACACAAGGAGAACACGACTTCATAGATAATTATAAAATACTGGAGATAGTATTTAAAAAAAATGGATTAAAAAAGGTAGGTACTAATTTTTCACATCATCATCATCATCATTTCAGCCGAAAGACGTCCACCGCTGGACATAGGTCTAACCCAGGCGTCGCCACATTGTGTTCTAAAATGTCTGTTGTTCATTTTAGAGTACCTACAAAAGATGGCAAAAAAGTACCAAAAAGGATCACGCCAGGAAATTTTGGCGTGGGTCACAGGCGCCGCGTATTGTCAAATAATGGACAAGTTGTACCCGAACTGTGTGCCAATAAACAGCATTAAGTTCCAAACACAAGGAGAACACGACTTTATAGATAATTATAAAATACTGGAGATAGTATTTAAAAAAAATGGATTAAAGAAGGTAGGTACTAATTTTTCACATTATCATCATTTCAGCCGAAAGACGTCCACCGCTGGACATAGGTCTCCCCCAGGCGTCGCCACATTGTGTTCTATAATGTCTGTTGTTCATTTTAGAGTACCTACAAAAGATGGCAAAAAAGTACCAAAAAGGATCACGCCAGGAAATTTTGGCGTGGGTCACAGGCGCCGCGTATTGTCAAATAATGGACAAGTTGTACCCGAACTGTGTGCCAATAAAAAGGGTTAAGTTCCAAACACAAGGAGAACACGACTTCATAGATAATTATAAAATACTGGAGATAGTATTTAAAAAAAATGGATTAAAAAAGGTAGGTACTAATTTTTCACATCATCATCATCATCATTTCAGCCGAAAGACGTCCACCGCTGGACATAGGTCTCTCCCAGGCCTCGCCACTTTGACCGATCCTGTGCGTCTCGCATCCAGCGCCTTCCCGCAACCTTAACCGGGTCATCAGTACATTATTATTTTTATTGTGTTTGTAATCATTCAATGACTTCTGCCACTCTGTGTGAAGCGGGAGGGCGTGTCAGACTTTTACTGATTAGTCCTCTGAAAACACATTCTGAATTCCTCTATGAATCCAGACTCGGAATTCATAGTACGAGTATTATTTATGAAAGCCCGGCAATGCATACAATTTCATTATGCCCCACACACATACTGATTTTTTAGAGATTATGATTTACTTCCGGCATTCAGATTAGGTATGAATTCTGACTTTGAATTCAGAGAGAAATTCAGAATGTGTGAGTCCAGCCTATAACCCATCCGTGTTTCTTCATTTGCTTGAGCCAGGGCCGCGGTAAATCTTTTTCAAATTTAATCCGCTACCCAGACAGGGTCATCGGTCCACCTAGTGGAAGGCCTTCGAACGCATCGTCTTCCGGTTCGCGGTCGCCATTCCAGAACTTTTCGGCCCCATCGTCCATCCGTTCCATCCGTTCTGCGAGCAATGTGCCATGCCCACTGCCATTTAAGTTTGGCAATTCTTCGCGCTATGTCGGTAGCTTTGGTTCTCCTGCGTATATCCTCATTTCTGATGCGATCACGCAAGGAAACTCCGAGCATAGCCCTCTCGATTGCCCTTTGGGTGACTTTAAGCTTTCTGATAAGGCCCATTGCGAGCGACCATGTCTCAGTCCCATAGGTGATCACTGGAAACACACATTGCTCATAGACTTTTGTCTACTAAAATAAACTTAAAATATTATTGTATTCATTAATTTAAAAATTTTAGCAAAATATACCTAGGAGTAAATATTTTTTATTTCATTTTGTTTTCCTTTTTTTGAGCTAAATCTATCTGGAAGCATTTTTTACGGATTTTGTGTTTCCATGTTTTATCATCTGCACATGTCTTGGTTAATTTAGGTGTTAGCGGCACCTTTCGTAGCATTGTGATTCATTTTTTTATTTTACTTTCTTTTTTTTTCTGTTGTAGACAATACCCATTGAAAAACTTTCAATGACATGATCAAGGGCAAATTCAAAGATAATTTTGAATTCCTGAAATGTTTCAAAAATTACTTTGATGAAGTATATAAAGATATTAACGCGCAGAGTGAGGTTCTACAGGGCACCGCACCCGAAAAACCGCCTGTAGCCGCAGCAGGTAGAAAACAATCAATTATTTGATTTTCTATACAGATATTGATTTGTGTTAGAACTTAACTTGGCTTTTAGAAGAATTGCATATAATACAAAACGAGTACCTACCTACAAGTTGTACAAGTTGTACCCGAACTGTGTGCCAATAAAAAGAATTAAGTTCGAAACACAAGGAGAACACGACTTCATAGATAATTATAAAATACTGGAGATAATATTTAAAAAAAATGGATTAAAAAAGGTAGGTACTAATTTTTCATATCATCATCATGATCATTTCAGCCGAAAGACGTCCACCGCTGGACATAGGTTTCCCCCAGGCGTCGCCACATTGTGTTCTATAATGTCTGTTGTTCATTTTAGAGTACCTACAAAAGATGGCAAAAAAGTACCAAAAAGGATCACGCCAGGAAATTTTGGCGTGGGCCACAGGCGCCGCGTATTGTCAAATAATGGACAAGTTGTACCCGAACTGTGTGCCAATAAACAGCATTAAGTTCCAAACACAAGGAGAACTCGACTTCATAGTTAATTATAAAATACTGGAGATAGTATTTAAAAAAACTGGATTAAAAAAGGTAGGTACTAATTTTTCACATCATCATCATGATCATTTCAGCCGAAAGACGTCCACCGCTGGACATAGGTCTAACCCAGGCGTCGCCACATTGTGTTCTATAATGTCTGTTGTTCATTTTAGAGTACCTACAAAAGATGGCAAAAAAGTACCAAAAAGGATTACGCCAGGAAATTTTGGCGTGGGTCACAGGCGCCGCGTATTGTCAATTAATGGACAAGTTGTACCCGAACTGTGTGCCAATAAAAAGGGTTAAGTTCCAAACACAAGGAGAACTCGACTTCATAGTTAATTATAAAATACTGGAAATAGTATTTTAAAAAAATGGATTAAAAAAGGTAGGTACTAATTTTTCATATCATCATCATGATCATTTCAGCCGAAAGACGTCCACCGCTGGACATAGGTTTCCCCCAGGCGTCGCCACATTGTGTTCTATAATGTCTGTTGTTCATTTTAGAGTACCTAAAAAAGATGGCAAAAAAGTACCAAAAAGGATCACGCCAGGAAATTTTGGCGTGGGCCACAGGCGCCGCGTATTGTCAAATAATGGACAAGTTGTACCCGAACTGTGTGCCAATAAAAAGAATTAAGTTCCAAACACAAGGAGAACACGACTTCATAGATAATTATAAAATACTGGAGATAGTATTTAAAACAAATGGATTAAAAAAGGTAGGTACTAATTTTTCATATCATCATCATGATCATTTCAGCCGAAAGACGTCCACCGCTGGACATAGGTTTCCCCCAGGCGTCGCCACATTGTGTTCTATAATGTCTGTTGTTCATTTTAGAGTACCTACAAAAGATGGCAAAAAAGTACCAAAAAGGATCACGCCAGGAAATTTTGGCGTGGGCCACAGGCGCCGCGTATTGTCAAATAATGGACAAGTTGTACCCGAACTGTGTGCCAATAAACAGCATTAAGTTCCAAACACAAGGAGAACACGAATTCATAGATAATTATAAAATACTGGAAATAGTATTTTTAAAAAATGGATTTAAAAAGGTAGGTACTAATTTTTCACATCATCATCATCATCATTTCAGCCGAAAGACGTCCACCGCTGGACATAGGTCTAACCCAGGCGTCGCCACATTGTGTTCTAAAATGTCTGTTGTTCATTTTAGAGTACCTACAAAAGATGGCAAAAAAGTACCAAAAAGGATCACGCCAGGAAATTTTGGCGTGGGTCACAGGCGCCGCGTATTGTCAAATAATGGACAAGTTGTACCCGAACTGTGTGCCAATAAACAGCATTAAGTTCCAAACACAAGGAGAACACGACTTTATAGATAATTATAAAATACTGGAGATAGTATTTAAAAAAAATGGATTAAAGAAGGTAGGTACTAATTTTTCACATTATCATCATTTCAGCCGAAAGACGTCCACCGCTGGACATAGGTCTCCCCCAGGCGTCGCCACATTGTGTTCTATAATGTCCGTTGTTCATTTTAGAGTACCTACAAAAGATGGCAAAAAAGTACCAAAAAGGATCACGCCAGGAAATTTTGGCGTGGGTCACAGGCGCCGCGTATTGTCAAATAATGGACAAGTTGTACCCGAACTGTGTGCCAATAAAAAGGGTTAAGTTCCAAACACAAGGAGAACACGACTTCATAGATAATTATAAAATACTGGAGATAGTATTTAAAAAAAATGGATTAAAAAAGGTAGGTACTAATTTTTCACATCATCATCATCATCATTTCAGCCGAAAGACGTCCACCGCTGGACATAGGTCTAACCCAGGCGTCGCCACATTGTGTTCTAAAATGTCTGTTGTTCATTTTAGAGTACCTACAAAAGATGGCAAAAAAGTACCAAAAAGGATCACGCCAGGAAATTTTGGCGTGGGTCACAGGCGCCGCGTATTGTCAAATAATGGACAAGTTGTACCCGAACTGTGTGCCAATAAACAGCATTAAGTTCCAAACACAAGGAGAACACGACTTTATAGATAATTATAAAATACTGGAGATAGTATTTAAAAAAAATGGATTAAAGAAGGTAGGTACTAATTTTTCACATTATCATCATTTCAGCCGAAAGACGTCCACCGCTGGACATAGGTCTCCCCCAGGCGTCGCCACATTGTGTTCTATAATGTCTGTTGTTCATTTTAGAGTACCTACAAAAGATGGCAAAAAAGTACCAAAAAGGATCACGCCAGGAAATTTTGGCGTGGGTCACAGGCGCCGCGTATTGTCAAATAATGGACAAGTTGTACCCGAACTGTGTGCCAATAAAAAGGGTTAAGTTCCAAACACAAGGAGAACACGACTTCATAGATAATTATAAAATACTGGAGATAGTATTTAAAAAAAATGGATTAAAAAAGGTAGGTACTAATTTTTCACATCATCATCATCATCATTTCAGCCGAAAGACGTCCACCGCTGGACATAGGTCTCTCCCAGGCCTCGCCACTTTGACCGATCCTGTGCGTCTCGCATCCAGCGCCTTCCCGCAACCTTAACCGGGTCATCAGTACATTATTATTTTTATTGTGTTTGTAATCATTCAATGACTTCTGCCGCTCTGTGTGAAGCGGGAGGGCGTGTCAGACTTTTACTGATTAGTCCTCTGAAAACACATTCTGAATTCCTCTATGAATCCAGACTCGGAATTCATAGTACGAGTATTATTTATGAAAGCCCGGCAATGCATACAATTTCATTATGCCCCACACACATACTGATTTTTTCAGATTATGATTTACTTCCGGCATTCAGATTAGGTATGAATTCTGACTTTGAATTCAGAGAGAAATTCAGAATGTGTGAGTCCAGCCTATAACCCATCCGTGTTTCTTCATTTGCTTGAGCCAGGGCCGCGGTATATCTTTTTCAAATTTAATCCGCTACTCAGACAGGGTCATCGGTCCACCTAGTGGAAGGCCTTCGAACGCATCGTCTTCCGGTTCGCGGTCGCCATTCCAGAACTTTTCGGCCCCATCGTCCATCCGTTCCATCCGTTCTGCGAGCAATGTGCCATGCCCACTGCCATTTAAGTTTGGCAATTCTTCGCGCTATGTCGGTAGCTTTGGTTCTCCTGCGTATATCCTCATTTCTGATGCGATCACGCAAGGAAACTCCGAGCATAGCCCTCTCGATTGCCCTTTGGGTGACTTTAAGCTTTCTGATAAGGCCCATTGCCAGCGACCATGTCTCAGTCCCATAGGTGATCACTGGAAACACACATTTACTAAAATAACCTAAAAATATTATTGTATTCATTAATTTAAAATTTTTAGCAAAATATACTTAGGAGAAAATATTTTTTATTTCATTTTGTTTTCCTTTTTTTGAGCTAAATCTATCTGGAAGCATTTTTTACGGATTTTGTGTTTCCATGTTTTATCATCTGCACATGTCTTGGTTAATTTAGGTGTTAGCGGCACCTTTCGTAGCATTGTGATTCATTTTTTTATTTTACTTTCTTTTTTTTTCTGTTGTAGACAATACCCATTGAAAAACTTTCAATGACATGATCAAGGGCAAATTCAAAGATAATTTTGAATTCCTGAAATGTTTCAAAAATTACTTTGCGCGTTAATATCTTTATATACTTCATCAAAGTAATGTCTACAGGGCACCGCACCCGAAAAACCGCCTGTAGCCGCAGCAGGTAGAAAACAATCAATTATTTGATTTTCTATAGAGATATTGATTTGTGTTAGAACTTAACTTGGCTTTTAGAAGAATTGCATATATTACAAAACGAGTACCTACAAGTTGTACAAGTTGTACCCGAACTGTGTGCCAATAAAAAGAATTAAGTTCCAAACACAAGGAGAACACGACTTCATAGATAATTATAAAATACTGGAGATAGTATTTAAAACAAATGGATTAAAAAAGGTAGGTACTAATTTTTCATATCATCATCATGATCATTTCAGCCGAAAGACGTCCACCGCTGGACATAGGTTTCCCCCAGGCGTCGCCACATTGTGTTCTATAATGTCTGTTGTTCATTTTAGAGTACCTACAAAAGATGGCAAAAAAGTACCAAAAAGGATCACGCCAGGAAATTTTGGCGTGGGCCACAGGCGCCGCGTATTGTCAAATAATGGACAAGTTGTACCCGAACTGTGTGCCAATAAACAGCATTAAGTTCCAAACACAAGGAGAACACGAATTCATAGATAATTATAAAATACTGGAAATAGTATTTTTAAAAAATGGATTTAAAAAGGTAGGTACTAATTTTTCACATCATCATCATCATCATTTCAGCCTAAAGACGTCCACCGCTGGACATAGGTCTAACCCAGGCGTCGCCACATTGTGTTCTAAAATGTCTGTTGTTCATTTTAGAGTACCTACAAAAGATGGCAAAAAAGTACCAAAAAGGATCACGCCAGGAAATTTTGGCGTGGGTCACAGGCGCCGCGTATTGTCAAATAATGGACAAGTTGTACCCGAACTGTGTGCCAATAAACAGCATTAAGTTCCAAACACAAGGAGAACACGACTTTATAGATAATTATAAAATACTGGAGATAGTATTTAAAAAAAATGGATTAAAGAAGGTAGGTACTAATTTTTCACATTATCATCATTTCAGCCGAAAGACGTCCACCGCTGGACATAGGTCTCCCCCAGGCGTCGCCACATTGTGTTCTATAATGTCCGTTGTTCATTTTAGAGTACCTACAAAAGATGGCAAAAAAGTACCAAAAAGGATCACGCCAGGAAATTTTGGCGTGGGTCACAGGCGCCGCGTATTGTCAAATAATGGACAAGTTGTACCCGAACTGTGTGCCAATAAAAAGGGTTAAGTTCCAAACACAAGGAGAACACGACTTCATAGATAATTATAAAATACTGGAGATAGTATTTAAAAAAAATGGATTAAAAAAGGTAGGTACTAATTTTTCACATCATCATCATCATCATTTCAGCCGAAAGACGTCCACCGCTGGACATAGGTCTAACCCAGGCGTCGCCACATTGTGTTCTAAAATGTCTGTTGTTCATTTTAGAGTACCTACAAAAGATGGCAAAAAAGTACCAAAAAGGATCACGCCAGGAAATTTTGGCGTGGGTCACAGGCGCCGCGTATTGTCAAATAATGGACAAGTTGTACCCGAACTGTGTGCCAATAAACAGCATTAAGTTCCAAACACAAGGAGAACACGACTTTATAGATAATTATAAAATACTGGAGATAGTATTTAAAAAAAATGGATTAAAGAAGGTAGGTACTAATTTTTCACATTATCATCATTTCAGCCGAAAGACGTCCACCGCTGGACATAGGTCTCCCCCAGGCGTCGCCACATTGTGTTCTATAATGTCTGTTGTTCATTTTAGAGTACCTACAAAAGATGGCAAAAAAGTACCAAAAAGGATCACGCCAGGAAATTTTGGCGTGGGTCACAGGCGCCGCGTATTGTCAAATAATGGACAAGTTGTACCCGAACTGTGTGCCAATAAAAAGGGTTAAGTTCCAAACACAAGGAGAACACGACTTCATAGATAATTATAAAATACTGGAGATAGTATTTAAAAAAAATGGATTAAAAAAGGTAGGTACTAATTTTTCACATCATCATCATCATCATTTCAGCCGAAAGACGTCCACCGCTGGACATAGGTCTCTCCCAGGCCTCGCCACTTTGACCGATCCTGTGCGTCTCGCATCCAGCGCCTTCCCGCAACCTTAACCGGGTCATCAGTACATTATTATTTTTATTGTGTTTGTAATCATTCAATGACTTCTGCCACTCTGTGTGAAGCGGGAGGGCGTGTCAGACTTTTACTGATTAGTCCTCTGAAAACACATTCTGAATTCCTCTATGAATCCAGACTCGGAATTCATAGTACGAGTATTATTTATGAAAGCCCGGCAATGCATACAATTTCATTATGCCCCACACACATACTGATTTTTTAGAGATTATGATTTACTTCCGGCATTCAGATTAGGTATGAATTCTGACTTTGAATTCAGAGAGAAATTCAGAATGTGTGAGTCCAGCCTATAACCCATCCGTGTTTCTTCATTTGCTTGAGCCAGGGCCGCGGTAAATCTTTTTCAAATTTAATCCGCTACCCAGACAGGGTCATCGGTCCACCTAGTGGAAGGCCTTCGAACGCATCGTCTTCCGGTTCGCGGTCGCCATTCCAGAACTTTTCGGCCCCATCGTCCATCCGTTCCATCCGTTCTGCGAGCAATGTGCCATGCCCACTGCCATTTAAGTTTGGCAATTCTTCGCGCTATGTCGGTAGCTTTGGTTCTCCTGCGTATATCCTCATTTCTGATGCGATCACGCAAGGAAACTCCGAGCATAGCCCTCTCGATTGCCCTTTGGGTGACTTTAAGCTTTCTGATAAGGCCCATTGCGAGCGACCATGTCTCAGTCCCATAGGTGATCACTGGAAACACACATTGCTCATAGACTTTTGTCTACTAAAATAAACTTAAAATATTATTGTATTCATTAATTTAAAAATTTTAGCAAAATATACCTAGGAGTAAATATTTTTTATTTCATTTTGTTTTCCTTTTTTTGAGCTAAATCTATCTGGAAGCATTTTTTACGGATTTTGTGTTTCCATGTTTTATCATCTGCACATGTCTTGGTTAATTTAGGTGTTAGCGGCACCTTTCGTAGCATTGTGATTCATTTTTTTATTTTACTTTCTTTTTTTTTCTGTTGTAGACAATACCCATTGAAAAACTTTCAATGACATGATCAAGGGCAAATTCAAAGATAATTTTGAATTCCTGAAATGTTTCAAAAATTACTTTGATGAAGTATATAAAGATATTAACGCGCAGAGTGAGGTTCTACAGGGCACCGCACCCGAAAAACCGCCTGTAGCCGCAGCAG
Source organism: Anorthoa munda (assembly GCA_945859665.1). Taxonomy (NCBI): domain Eukaryota; kingdom Metazoa; phylum Arthropoda; class Insecta; order Lepidoptera; family Noctuidae; genus Anorthoa; species Anorthoa munda. Next base: position 51,050,862 of record OX243893.1, on the reverse strand, counting down.
GTAGAAAACAATCAATTATTTGATTTTCTATACAGATATTGATTTGTGTTAGAACTTAACTTGGCTTTTAGAAGAATTGCATATAATACAAAACGAGTACCTACCTACAAGTTGTACAAGTTGTACCCGAACTGTGTGCCAATAAAAAGAATTAAGTTCGAAACACAAGGAGAACACGACTTCATAGATAATTATAAAATACTGGAGATAATATTTAAAAAAAATGGATTAAAAAAGGTAGGTACTAATTTTTCATATCATCATCATGATCATTTCAGCCGAAAGACGTCCACCGCTGGACATAGGTTTCCCCCAGGCGTCGCCACATTGTGTTCTATAATGTCTGTTGTTCATTTTAGAGTACCTACAAAAGATGGCAAAAAAGTACCAAAAAGGATCACGCCAGGAAATTTTGGCGTGGGCCACAGGCGCCGCGTATTGTCAAATAATGGACAAGTTGTACCCGAACTGTGTGCCAATAAACAGCATTAAGTTCCAAACACAAGGAGAACTCGACTTCATAGTTAATTATAAAATACTGGAGATAGTATTTAAAAAAACTGGATTAAAAAAGGTAGGTACTAATTTTTCACATCATCATCATGATCATTTCAGCCGAAAGACGTCCACCGCTGGACATAGGTCTAACCCAGGCGTCGCCACATTGTGTTCTATAATGTCTGTTGTTCATTTTAGAGTACCTACAAAAGATGGCAAAAAAGTACCAAAAAGGATTACGCCAGGAAATTTTGGCGTGGGTCACAGGCGCCGCGTATTGTCAATTAATGGACAAGTTGTACCCGAACTGTGTGCCAATAAAAAGGGTTAAGTTCCAAACACAAGGAGAACTCGACTTCATAGTTAATTATAAAATACTGGAAATAGTATTTTAAAAAAATGGATTAAAAAAGGTAGGTACTAATTTTTCATATCATCATCATGATCATTTCAGCCGAAAGACGTCCACCGCTGGACATAGGTTTCCCCCAGGCGTCGCCACATTGTGTTCTATAATGTCTGTTGTTCATTTTAGAGTACCTAAAAAAGATGGCAAAAAAGTACCAAAAAGGATCACGCCAGGAAATTTTGGCGTGGGCCACAGGCGCCGCGTATTGTCAAATAATGGACAAGTTGTACCCGAACTGTGTGCCAATAAAAAGAATTAAGTTCCAAACACAAGGAGAACACGACTTCATAGATAATTATAAAATACTGGAGATAGTATTTAAAACAAATGGATTAAAAAAGGTAGGTACTAATTTTTCATATCATCATCATGATCATTTCAGCCGAAAGACGTCCACCGCTGGACATAGGTTTCCCCCAGGCGTCGCCACATTGTGTTCTATAATGTCTGTTGTTCATTTTAGAGTACCTACAAAAGATGGCAAAAAAGTACCAAAAAGGATCACGCCAGGAAATTTTGGCGTGGGCCACAGGCGCCGCGTATTGTCAAATAATGGACAAGTTGTACCCGAACTGTGTGCCAATAAACAGCATTAAGTTCCAAACACAAGGAGAACACGAATTCATAGATAATTATAAAATACTGGAAATAGTATTTTTAAAAAATGGATTTAAAAAGGTAGGTACTAATTTTTCACATCATCATCATCATCATTTCAGCCGAAAGACGTCCACCGCTGGACATAGGTCTAACCCAGGCGTCGCCACATTGTGTTCTAAAATGTCTGTTGTTCATTTTAGAGTACCTACAAAAGATGGCAAAAAAGTACCAAAAAGGATCACGCCAGGAAATTTTGGCGTGGGTCACAGGCGCCGCGTATTGTCAAATAATGGACAAGTTGTACCCGAACTGTGTGCCAATAAACAGCATTAAGTTCCAAACACAAGGAGAACACGACTTTATAGATAATTATAAAATACTGGAGATAGTATTTAAAAAAAATGGATTAAAGAAGGTAGGTACTAATTTTTCACATTATCATCATTTCAGCCGAAAGACGTCCACCGCTGGACATAGGTCTCCCCCAGGCGTCGCCACATTGTGTTCTATAATGTCCGTTGTTCATTTTAGAGTACCTACAAAAGATGGCAAAAAAGTACCAAAAAGGATCACGCCAGGAAATTTTGGCGTGGGTCACAGGCGCCGCGTATTGTCAAATAATGGACAAGTTGTACCCGAACTGTGTGCCAATAAAAAGGGTTAAGTTCCAAACACAAGGAGAACACGACTTCATAGATAATTATAAAATACTGGAGATAGTATTTAAAAAAAATGGATTAAAAAAGGTAGGTACTAATTTTTCACATCATCATCATCATCATTTCAGCCGAAAGACGTCCACCGCTGGACATAGGTCTAACCCAGGCGTCGCCACATTGTGTTCTAAAATGTCTGTTGTTCATTTTAGAGTACCTACAAAAGATGGCAAAAAAGTACCAAAAAGGATCACGCCAGGAAATTTTGGCGTGGGTCACAGGCGCCGCGTATTGTCAAATAATGGACAAGTTGTACCCGAACTGTGTGCCAATAAACAGCATTAAGTTCCAAACACAAGGAGAACACGACTTTATAGATAATTATAAAATACTGGAGATAGTATTTAAAAAAAATGGATTAAAGAAGGTAGGTACTAATTTTTCACATTATCATCATTTCAGCCGAAAGACGTCCACCGCTGGACATAGGTCTCCCCCAGGCGTCGCCACATTGTGTTCTATAATGTCTGTTGTTCATTTTAGAGTACCTACAAAAGATGGCAAAAAAGTACCAAAAAGGATCACGCCAGGAAATTTTGGCGTGGGTCACAGGCGCCGCGTATTGTCAAATAATGGACAAGTTGTACCCGAACTGTGTGCCAATAAAAAGGGTTAAGTTCCAAACACAAGGAGAACACGACTTCATAGATAATTATAAAATACTGGAGATAGTATTTAAAAAAAATGGATTAAAAAAGGTAGGTACTAATTTTTCACATCATCATCATCATCATTTCAGCCGAAAGACGTCCACCGCTGGACATAGGTCTCTCCCAGGCCTCGCCACTTTGACCGATCCTGTGCGTCTCGCATCCAGCGCCTTCCCGCAACCTTAACCGGGTCATCAGTACATTATTATTTTTATTGTGTTTGTAATCATTCAATGACTTCTGCCGCTCTGTGTGAAGCGGGAGGGCGTGTCAGACTTTTACTGATTAGTCCTCTGAAAACACATTCTGAATTCCTCTATGAATCCAGACTCGGAATTCATAGTACGAGTATTATTTATGAAAGCCCGGCAATGCATACAATTTCATTATGCCCCACACACATACTGATTTTTTCAGATTATGATTTACTTCCGGCATTCAGATTAGGTATGAATTCTGACTTTGAATTCAGAGAGAAATTCAGAATGTGTGAGTCCAGCCTATAACCCATCCGTGTTTCTTCATTTGCTTGAGCCAGGGCCGCGGTATATCTTTTTCAAATTTAATCCGCTACCCAGACAGGGTCATCGGTCCACCTAGTGGAAGGCCTTCGAACGCATCGTCTTCCGGTTCGCGGTCGCCATTCCAGAACTTTTCGGCCCCATCGTCCATCCGTTCCATCCGTTCTGCGAGCAATGTGCCATGCCCACTGCCATTTAAGTTTGGCAATTCTTCGCGCTATGTCGGTAGCTTTGGTTCTCCTGCGTATATCCTCATTTCTGATGCGATCACGCAAGGAAACTCCGAGCATAGCCCTCTCGATTGCCCTTTGGGTGACTTTAAGCTTTCTGATAAGGCCCATTGCGAGCGACCATGTCTCAGTCCCATAGGTGATCACTGGAAACACACATTTACTAAAATAACCTAAAAATATTATTGTATTCATTAATTTAAAATTTTTAGCAAAATATACTTAGGAGAAAATATTTTTTATTTCATTTTGTTTTCCTTTTTTTGAGCTAAATCTATCTGGAAGCATTTTTTACGGATTTTGTGTTTCCATGTTTTATCATCTGCACATGTCTTGGTTAATTTAGGTGTTAGCGGCACCTTTCGTAGCATTGTGATTCATTTTTTTATTTTACTTTCTTTTTTTTTCTGTTGTAGACAATACCCATTGAAAAACTTTCAATGACATGATCAAGGGCAAATTCAAAGATAATTTTGAATTCCTGAAATGTTTCAAAAATTACTTTGCGCGTTAATATCTTTATATACTTCATCAAAGTAATGTCTACAGGGCACCGCACCCGAAAAACCGCCTGTAGCCGCAGCAGGTAGAAAACAATCAATTATTTGATTTTCTATAGAGATATTGATTTGTGTTAGAACTTAACTTGGCTTTTAGAAGAATTGCATATATTACAAAACGAGTACCTACAAGTTGTACAAGTTGTACCCGAACTGTGTGCCAATAAAAAGAATTAAGTTCCAAACACAAGGAGAACACGACTTCATAGATAATTATAAAATACTGGAGATAGTATTTAAAAAAAATGGATTAAAAAAGGTAGGTACTAATTTTTCATATCATCATCATGATCATTTCAGCCGAAAGACGTCCACCGCTGGACATAGGTTTCCCCCAGGCGTCGCCACATTGTGTTCTATAATGTCTGTTGTTCATTTTAGAGTACCTACAAAAGATGGCAAAAAAGTACCAAAAAGGATCACGCCAGGAAATTTTGGCGTGGGCCACAGGCGCCGCGTATTGTCAAATAATGGACAAGTTGTACCCGAACTGTGTGCCAATAAACAGCATTAAGTTCCAAACACAAGGAGAACACGAATTCATAGATAATTATAAAATACTGGAAATAGTATTTAAAAAAAATGGATTTAAAAAGGTAGGTACTAATTTTTCACATCATCATCATCATCATTTCAGCCGAAAGACGTCCACCGCTGGACATAGGTCTAACCCAGGCGTCGCCACATTGTGTTCTAAAATGTCTGTTGTTCATTTTAGAGTACCTACAAAAGATGGCAAAAAAGTACCAAAAAGGATCACGCCAGGAAATTTTGGCGTGGGTCACAGGCGCCGCGTATTGTCAAATAATGGACAAGTTGTACCCGAACTGTGTGCCAATAAACAGCATTAAGTTCCAAACACAAGGAGAACACGACTTTATAGATCATTATAAAATACTGGAGATAGTATTTAAAAAAAATGGATTAAAAAGGTAGGTACTAATTTTTCACATCATCATCATTTCAGCCGAAAGACGTCCACCGCTGGACATAGATCTCCCCCAGGCGTCGCCACATTGTGTTCTAAAATGTCTGTTGTTAATTTTAGAGTACCTACAAAAGATGGCAAAAAAGTACCAAAAAGGATCACGCCAGGAAATTTTGGCGTGGGTCACAGGCGCCGTGTATTGTCAAATAATGGACAAGTTGTACCCGAACTGTGTGCCAATAAACAGCATTAAGTTCCAAACACAAGGAGAACACGACTTTATAGATAATTATAAAATACTGGAGATAGTATTAAAAAAAAATGGATTAAAGAAGGTAGGTACTAATTTTTCACATTATCATCATTTCAGCCGAAAGTCGTCCACCGCTGGACATAGGTCTCCCCCAGGCGTCGCCACATTGTGTTCTATAATGTCTGTTGTTCATTTTAGAGTACCTACAAAAGATGGCAAAAAAGTACCAAAAAGGATCACGCCAGGAAATTTTGGCGTGGGTCACAGGCGCCGCGTATTGTCAAATAATGGACAAGTTGTACCCGAACTGTGTGCCAATAAAAAGGATTAAGTTCCAAACAAGGAGAACACGACTTCATAGATAATTATAAAATACTGGAGATAGTATTTTAAAAAAATGGATCAAAAAGGGTAGGTACTAATTTTTTACATCATCATCATTTCAGCCGAAAGACGTCCACCGCTGGACATAGGTCTCCCCCAGGTGTCGCCACATTGTGTTCTATAATGTCTGTTGTACATTTTAGAGTACCTACAAAAGATGGCAAAAAAGTACCAAAAAGGATCACGCCAGTAAATTTTGGCGTGGGTCACAGGCGCCGCGTATTGTCAAATAATGGACAAGTTGTACCCGAACTGTGTGCCAATAAAAAGGGTTAAGTTCCAAACACAAGGAGAACACGACTTCATAGATAATTATAAAATACTGGAGATAGTATTTAAAAAAAATGGATTAAAAAAGGTAGGTACTAATTTTTCACATCATCATCATCATCATTTCAGCCGAAAGACGTCCACCGCTGGACATAGGTCTCTCCCAGGCCTCGCCACTTTGACCGATCCTGTGCGTCTCGCATCCAGCGCCTTCCCGCAACCTTAACCGGGTCATCAGTACATTATTATTTTTATTGTGTTTGTAATCATTCAATGACTTCTGCCGCTCTGTGTGAAGCGGGAGGGCGTGTCAGACTTTTACTGATTAGTCCTCTGAAAACACATTCTGAATTCCTCTATGAATCCAGACTCGGAATTCATAGTACGAGTATTATTTATGAAAGCCCGGCAATGCATACAATTTCATTATGCCCCACACACATACTGATTTTTTCAGATTATGATTTACTTCCGGCATTCAGATTAGGTATGAATTCTGACTTTGAATTCAGAGAGAAATTCAGAATGTGTGAGTCCAGCCTATAACCCATCCGTGTTTCTTCATTTGCTTGAGCCAGGGCCGCGGTAAATCTTTTTCAAATTTAATCCGCTACCCAGACAGGGTCATCGGTCCACCTAGTGGAAGGCCTTCGAACGCATCGTCTTCCGGTTCACGGTCGCCATTCCAGAACTTTTCGGCCCCATCGTCCATCCGTTCCATCCGTTCTGCGAGCAATGTGCCATGCCCACTAGCATTTAAGTTTGGCAATTTTTCGCGCTATGTCGGTAGCTTTGGTTCTCCTGCGTATATCCTCATTTCTGATGCGATCACGCAAGGAAACTCCGAGCATAGCCCTCTCGATTGCCCTTTGGGTGACTTTAAGCTTTCTGATAAGGCCCATTGCCAGCGACCATGTCTCAGTCCCATAGGTGATCACTGGAAACACACATTTACTAAAATAACCTAAAAATATTATTGTATTCATTAATTTAAAATTTTTAGCAAAATATACTTAGGAGAAAATATTTTTTATTTCATTTTGTTTTCCTTTTTTTGAGCTAAATCTATCTGGAAGCATTTTTTACGGATTTTGTGTTTCCATGTTTTATCATCTGCACATGTCTTGGTTAATTTAGGTGTTAGCGGCACCTTTCGTAGCATTGTGATTCATTTTTTTATTTTACTTTCTTTTTTTTTCTGTTGTAGACAATACCCATTGAAAAACTTTCAATGACATGATCAAGGGCAAATTCAAAGATAATTTTGAATTCCTGAAATGTTTCAAAAATTACTTTGCGCGTTAATATCTTTATATACTTCATCAAAGTAATGTCTACAGGGCACCGCACCCGAAAAACCGCCTGTAGCCGCAGCAGGTAGAAAACAATCAATTATTTGATTTTCTATAGAGATATTGATTTGTGTTAGAACTTAACTTGGCTTTTAGAAGAATTGCATATATTACAAAACGAGTACCTACAAGTTGTACCCGAACTGTGTGCCAATAAAAAGAATTAAGTTCCAAACACAAGGAGAACACGACTTCATAGATAATTATAAAATACTGGAGATAGTATTTAAAAAAAATGGATTAAAAAAGGTAGGTACTAATTTTTCATATCATCATCATGATCATTTCAGCCGAAAGACGTCCACCGCTGGACATAGGTTTCCCCCAGGCGTCGCCACATTGTGTTCTATAATGTCTGTTGTTCATTTTAGAGTACCTACAAAAGATGGCAAAAAAGTACCAAAAAGGATCACGCCAGGAAATTTTGGCGTGGGCCACAGGCGCCGCGTATTGTCAAATAATGGACAAGTTGTACCCGAACTGTGTGCCAATAAACAGCATTAAGTTCCAAACACAAGGAGAACACGAATTCATAGATAATTATAAAATACTGGAAATAGTATTTTTAAAAAATGGATTTAAAAAGGTAGGTACTAATTTTTCACATCATCATCATCATCATTTCAGCCGAAAGACGTCCACCGCTGGACATAGGTCTAACCCAGGCGTCGCCACATTGTGTTCTAAAATGTCTGTTGTTCATTTTAGAGTACCTACAAAAGATGGCAAAAAAGTACCAAAAAGGATCACGCCAGGAAATTTTGGCGTGGGTCACAGGCGCCGCGTATTGTCAAATAATGGACAAGTTGTACCCGAACTGTGTGCCAATAAACAGCATTAAGTTCCAAACACAAGGAGAACACGACTTTATAGATAATTATAAAATACTGGAGATAGTATTTAAAAAAAATGGATTAAAGAAGGTAGGTACTAATTTTTCACATTATCATCATTTCAGCCGAAAGACGTCCACCGCTGGACATAGGTCTCCCCCAGGCGTCGCCACATTGTGTTCTATAATGTCCGTTGTTCATTTTAGAGTACCTACAAAAGATGGCAAAAAAGTACCAAAAAGGATCACGCCAGGAAATTTTGGCGTGGGTCACAGGCGCCGCGTATTGTCAAATAATGGACAAGTTGTACCCGAACTGTGTGCCAATAAAAAGGGTTAAGTTCCAAACACAAGGAGAACACGACTTCATAGATAATTATAAAATACTGGAGATAGTATTTAAAAAAAATGGATTAAAAAAGGTAGGTACTAATTTTTCACATCATCATCATCATCATTTCAGCCGAAAGACGTCCACCGCTGGACATAGGTCTAACCCAGGCGTCGCCACATTGTGTTCTAAAATGTCTGTTGTTCATTTTAGAGTACCTACAAAAGATGGCAAAAAAGTACCAAAAAGGATCACGCCAGGAAATTTTGGCGTGGGTCACAGGCGCCGCGTATTGTCAAATAATGGACAAGTTGTACCCGAACTGTGTGCCAATAAACAGCATTAAGTTCCAAACACAAGGAGAACACGACTTTATAGATAATTATAAAATACTGGAGATAGTATTTAAAAAAAATGGATTAAAGAAGGTAGGTACTAATTTTTCACATTATCATCATTTCAGCCGAAAGACGTCCACCGCTGGACATAGGTCTCCCCCAGGCGTCGCCACATTGTGTTCTATAATGTCTGTTGTTCATTTTAGAGTACCTACAAAAGATGGCAAAAAAGTACCAAAAAGGATCACGCCAGTAAATTTTGGCGTGGGTCACAGGCGCCGCGTATTGTCAAATAATGGACAAGTTGTACCCGAACTGTGTGCCAATAAAAAGGGTTAAGTTCCAAACACAAGGAGAACACGACTTCATAGATAATTATAAAATACTGGAGATAGTATTTAAAAAAAATGGATTAAAAAAGGTAGGTACTAATTTTTCACATCATCATCATCATCATTTCAGCCGAAAGACGTCCACCGCTGGACATAGGTCTCTCCCAGGCCTCGCCACTTTGACCGATCCTGTGCGTCTCGCATCCAGCGCCTTCCCGCAACCTTAACCGGGTCATCAGTACATTATTATTTTTATTGTGTTTGTAATCATTCAATGACTTCTGCCACTCTGTGTGAAGCGGGAGGGCGTGTCAGACTTTTACTGATTAGTCCTCTGAAAACACATTCTGAATTCCTCTATGAATCCAGACTCGGAATTCATAGTACGAGTATTATTTATGAAAGCCCGGCAATGCATACAATTTCATTATGCCCCACACACATACTGATTTTTTAGAGATTATGATTTACTTCCGGCATTCAGATTAGGTATGAATTCTGACTTTGAATTCAGAGAGAAATTCAGAATGTGTGAGTCCAGCCTATAACCCATCCGTGTTTCTTCATTTGCTTGAGCCAGGGCCGCGGTAAATCTTTTTCAAATTTAATCCGCTACCCAGACAGGGTCATCGGTCCACCTAGTGGAAGGCCTTCGAACGCATCGTCTTCCGGTTCGCGGTCGCCATTCCAGAACTTTTCGGCCCCATCGTCCATCCGTTCCATCCGTTCTGCGAGCAATGTGCCATGCCCACTGCCATTTAAGTTTGGCAATTCTTCGCGCTATGTCGGTAGCTTTGGTTCTCCTGCGTATATCCTCATTTCTGATGCGATCACGCAAGGAAACTCCGAGCATAGCCCTCTCGATTGCCCTTTGGGTGACTTTAAGCTTTCTGATAAGGCCCATTGCGAGCGACCATGTCTCAGTCCCATAGGTGATCACTGGAAACACACATTGCTCATAGACTTTTGTCTACTAAAATAAACTTAAAATATTATTGTATTCATTAATTTAAAAATTTTAGCAAAATATACCTAGGAGTAAATATTTTTTATTTCATTTTGTTTTCCTTTTTTTGAGCTAAATCTATCTGGAAGCATTTTTTACGGATTTTGTGTTTCCATGTTTTATCATCTGCACATGTCTTGGTTAATTTAGGTGTTAGCGGCACCTTTCGTAGCATTGTGATTCATTTTTTTATTTTACTTTCTTTTTTTTTCTGTTGTAGACAATACCCATTGAAAAACTTTCAATGACATGATCAAGGGCAAATTCAAAGATAATTTTGAATTCCTGAAATGTTTCAAAAATTACTTTGATGAAGTATATAAAGATATTAACGCGCAGAGTGAGGTTCTACAGGGCACCGCACCCGAAAAACCGCCTGTAGCCGCAGCAGGTAGAAAACAATCAATTATTTGATTTTCTATACAGATATTGATTTGTGTTAGAACTTAACTTGGCTTTTAGAAGAATTGCATATAATACAAAACGAGTACCTACCTACAAGTTGTACAAGTTGTACCCGAACTGTGTGCCAATAAAAAGAATTAAGTTCGAAACACAAGGAGAACACGACTTCATAGATAATTATAAAATACTGGAGATAATATTTAAAAAAAATGGATTAAAAAAGGTAGGTACTAATTTTTCATATCATCATCATGATCATTTCAGCCGAAAGACGTCCACCGCTGGACATAGGTTTCCCCCAGGCGTCGCCACATTGTGTTCTATAATGTCTGTTGTTCATTTTAGAGTACCTACAAAAGATGGCAAAAAAGTACCAAAAAGGATCACGCCAGGAAATTTTGGCGTGGGCCACAGGCGCCGCGTATTGTCAAATAATGGACAAGTTGTACCCGAACTGTGTGCCAATAAACAGCATTAAGTTCCAAACACAAGGAGAACTCGACTTCATAGTTAATTATAAAATACTGGAGATAGTATTTAAAAAAACTGGATTAAAAAAGGTAGGTACTAATTTTTCACATCATCATCATGATCATTTCAGCCGAAAGACGTCCACCGCTGGACATAGGTCTAACCCAGGCGTCGCCACATTGTGTTCTATAATGTCTGTTGTTCATTTTAGAGTACCTACAAAAGATGGCAAAAAAGTACCAAAAAGGATTACGCCAGGAAATTTTGGCGTGGGTCACAGGCGCCGCGTATTGTCAATTAATGGACAAGTTGTACCCGAACTGTGTGCCAATAAAAAGGGTTAAGTTCCAAACACAAGGAGAACTCGACTTCATAGTTAATTATAAAATACTGGAAATAGTATTTTAAAAAAATGGATTAAAAAAGGTAGGTACTAATTTTTCATATCATCATCATGATCATTTCAGCCGAAAGACGTCCACCGCTGGACATAGGTTTCCCCCAGGCGTCGCCACATTGTGTTCTATAATGTCTGTTGTTCATTTTAGAGTACCTACAAAAGATGGCAAAAAAGTACCAAAAAGGATCACGCCAGGAAATTTTGGCGTGGGCCACAGGCGCCGCGTATTGTCAAATAATGGACAAGTTGTACCCGAACTGTGTGCCAATAAAAAGAATTAAGTTCCAAACACAAGGAGAACACGACTTCATAGATAATTATAAAATACTGGAGATAGTATTTAAAACAAATGGATTAAAAAAGGTAGGTACTAATTTTTCATATCATCATCATGATCATTTCAGCCGAAAGACGTCCACCGCTGGACATAGGTTTCCCCCAGGCGTCGCCACATTGTGTTCTATAATGTCTGTTGTTCATTTTAGAGTACCTACAAAAGATGGCAAAAAAGTACCAAAAAGGATCACGCCAGGAAATTTTGGCGTGGGCCACAGGCGCCGCGTATTGTCAAATAATGGACAAGTTGTACCCGAACTGTGTGCCAATAAACAGCATTAAGTTCCAAACACAAGGAGAACACGAATTCATAGATAATTATAAAATACTGGAAATAGTATTTTTAAAAAATGGATTTAAAAAGGTAGGTACTAATTTTTCACATCATCATCATCATCATTTCAGCCGAAAGACGTCCACCGCTGGACATAGGTCTAACCCAGGCGTCGCCACATTGTGTTCTAAAATGTCTGTTGTTCATTTTAGAGTACCTACAAAAGATGGCAAAAAAGTACCAAAAAGGATCACGCCAGGAAATTTTGGCGTGGGTCACAGGCGCCGCGTATTGTCAAATAATGGACAAGTTGTACCCGAACTGTGTGCCAATAAACAGCATTAAGTTCCAAACACAAGGAGAACACGACTTTATAGATAATTATAAAATACTGGAGATAGTATTTAAAAAAAATGGATTAAAGAAGGTAGGTACTAATTTTTCACATTATCATCATTTCAGCCGAAAGACGTCCACCGCTGGACATAGGTCTCCCCCAGGCGTCGCCACATTGTGTTCTATAATGTCCGTTGTTCATTTTAGAGTACCTACAAAAGATGGCAAAAAAGTACCAAAAAGGATCACGCCAGGAAATTTTGGCGTGGGTCACAGGCGCCGCGTATTGTCAAATAATGGACAAGTTGTACCCGAACTGTGTGCCAATAAAAAGGGTTAAGTTCCAAACACAAGGAGAACACGACTTCATAGATAATTATAAAATACTGGAGATAGTATTTAAAAAAAATGGATTAAAAAAGGTAGGTACTAATTTTTCACATCATCATCATCATCATTTCAGCCGAAAGACGTCCACCGCTGGACATAGGTCTAACCCAGGCGTCGCCACATTGTGTTCTAAAATGTCTGTTGTTCATTTTAGAGTACCTACAAAAGATGGCAAAAAAGTACCAAAAAGGATCACGCCAGGAAATTTTGGCGTGGGTCACAGGCGCCGCGTATTGTCAAATAATGGACAAGTTGTACCCGAACTGTGTGCCAATAAACAGCATTAAGTTCCAAACACAAGGAGAACACGACTTTATAGATAATTATAAAATACTGGAGATAGTATTTAAAAAAAATGGATTAAAGAAGGTAGGTACTAATTTTTCACATTATCATCATTTCAGCCGAAAGACGTCCACCGCTGGACATAGGTCTCCCCCAGGCGTCGCCACATTGTGTTCTATAATGTCTGTTGTTCATTTTAGAGTACCTACAAAAGATGGCAAAAAAGTACCAAAAAGGATCACGCCAGGAAATTTTGGCGTGGGTCACAGGCGCCGCGTATTGTCAAATAATGGACAAGTTGTACCCGAACTGTGTGCCAATAAAAAGGGTTAAGTTCCAAACACAAGGAGAACACGACTTCATAGATAATTATAAAATACTGGAGATAGTATTTAAAAAAAATGGATTAAAAAAGGTAGGTACTAATTTTTCACATCATCATCATCATCATTTCAGCCGAAAGACGTCCACCGCTGGACATAGGTCTCTCCCAGGCCTCGCCACTTTGACCGATCCTGTGCGTCTCGCATCCAGCGCCTTCCCGCAACCTTAACCGGGTCATCAGTACATTATTATTTTTATTGTGTTTGTAATCATTCAATGACTTCTGCCACTCTGTGTGAAGCGGGAGGGCGTGTCAGACTTTTACTGATTAGTCCTCTGAAAACACATTCTGAATTCCTCTATGAATCCAGACTCGGAATTCATAGTACGAGTATTATTTATGAAAGCCCGGCAATGCATACAATTTCATTATGCCCCACACACATACTGATTTTTTAGAGATTATGATTTACTTCCGGCATTCAGATTAGGTATGAATTCTGACTTTGAATTCAGAGAGAAATTCAGAATGTGTGAGTCCAGCCTATAACCCATCCGTGTTTCTTCATTTGCTTGAGCCAGGGCCGCGGTAAATCTTTTTCAAATTTAATCCGCTACCCAGACAGGGTCATCGGTCCACCTAGTGGAAGGCCTTCGAACGCATCGTCTTCCGGTTCGCGGTCGCCATTCCAGAACTTTTCGGCCCCATCGTCCATCCGTTCCATCCGTTCTGCGAGCAATGTGCCATGCCCACTGCCATTTAAGTTTGGCAATTCTTCGCGCTATGTCGGTAGCTTTGGTTCTCCTGCGTATATCCTCATTTCTGATGCGATCACGCAAGGAAACTCCGAGCATAGCCCTCTCGATTGCCCTTTGGGTGACTTTAAGCTTTCTGATAAGGCCCATTGCGAGCGACCATGTCTCAGTCCCATAGGTGATCACTGGAAACACACATTGCTCATAGACTTTTGTCTACTAAAATAAACTTAAAATATTATTGTATTCATTAATTTAAAAATTTTAGCAAAATATACCTAGGAGTAAATATTTTTTATTTCATTTTGTTTTCCTTTTTTTGAGCTAAATCTATCTGGAAGCATTTTTTTACGGATTTTGTGTTTCCATGTTTTATCATCTGCACATGTCTTGGTTAATTTAGGTGTTAGCGGCACCTTTCGTAGCATTGTGATTCATTTTTTTATTTTACTTTCTTTTTTTTTCTGTTGTAGACAATACCCATTGAAAAACTTTCAATGACATGATCAAGGGCAAATTCAAAGATAATTTTGAATTCCTGAAATGTTTCAAAAATTACTTTGATGAAGTATATAAAGATATTAACGCGCAGAGTGAGGTTCTACAGGGCACCGCACCCGAAAAACCGCCTGTAGCCGCAGCAGGTAGAAAACAATCAATTATTTGATTTTCTATACAGATATTGATTTGTGTTAGAACTTAACTTGGCTTTTAGAAGAATTGCATATAATACAAAACGAGTACCTACCTACAAGTTGTACAAGTTGTACCCGAACTGTGTGCCAATAAAAAGAATTAAGTTCGAAACACAAGGAGAACACGACTTCATAGATAATTATAAAATACTGGAGATAATATTTAAAAAAAATGGATTAAAAAAGGTAGGTACTAATTTTTCATATCATCATCATGATCATTTCAGCCGAAAGACGTCCACCGCTGGACATAGGTTTCCCCCAGGCGTCGCCACATTGTGTTCTATAATGTCTGTTGTTCATTTTAGAGTACCTACAAAAGATGGCAAAAAAGTACCAAAAAGGATCACGCCAGGAAATTTTGGCGTGGGCCACAGGCGCCGCGTATTGTCAAATAATGGACAAGTTGTACCCGAACTGTGTGCCAATAAACAGCATTAAGTTCCAAACACAAGGAGAACTCGACTTCATAGTTAATTATAAAATACTGGAGATAGTATTTAAAAAAACTGGATTAAAAAAGGTAGGTACTAATTTTTCACATCATCATCATGATCATTTCAGCCGAAAGACGTCCACCGCTGGACATAGGTCTAACCCAGGCGTCGCCACATTGTGTTCTATAATGTCTGTTGTTCATTTTAGAGTACCTACAAAAGATGGCAAAAAAGTACCAAAAAGGATTACGCCAGGAAATTTTGGCGTGGGTCACAGGCGCCGCGTATTGTCAATTAATGGACAAGTTGTACCCGAACTGTGTGCCAATAAAAAGGGTTAAGTTCCAAACACAAGGAGAACTCGACTTCATAGTTAATTATAAAATACTGGAAATAGTATTTTAAAAAAATGGATTAAAAAAGGTAGGTACTAATTTTTCATATCATCATCATGATCATTTCAGCCGAAAGACGTCCACCGCTGGACATAGGTTTCCCCCAGGCGTCGCCACATTGTGTTCTATAATGTCTGTTGTTCATTTTAGAGTACCTACAAAAGATGGCAAAAAAGTACCAAAAAGGATCACGCCAGGAAATTTTGGCGTGGGCCACAGGCGCCGCGTATTGTCAAATAATGGACAAGTTGTACCCGAACTGTGTGCCAATAAAAAGAATTAAGTTCCAAACACAAGGAGAACACGACTTCATAGATAATTATAAAATACTGGAGATAGTATTTAAAACAAATGGATTAAAAAAGGTAGGTACTAATTTTTCATATCATCATCATGATCATTTCAGCCGAAAGACGTCCACCGCTGGACATAGGTTTCCCCCAGGCGTCGCCACATTGTGTTCTATAATGTCTGTTGTTCATTTTAGAGTACCTACAAAAGATGGCAAAAAAGTACCAAAAAGGATCACGCCAGGAAATTTTGGCGTGGGCCACAGGCGCCGCGTATTGTCAAATAATGGACAAGTTGTACCCGAACTGTGTGCCAATAAACAGCATTAAGTTCCAAACACAAGGAGAACACGAATTCATAGATAATTATAAAATACTGGAAATAGTATTTTTAAAAAATGGATTTAAAAAGGTAGGTACTAATTTTTCACATCATCATCATCATCATTTCAGCCGAAAGACGTCCACCGCTGGACATAGGTCTAACCCAGGCGTCGCCACATTGTGTTCTAAAATGTCTGTTGTTCATTTTAGAGTACCTACAAAAGATGGCAAAAAAGTACCAAAAAGGATCACGCCAGGAAATTTTGGCGTGGGTCACAGGCGCCGCGTATTGTCAAATAATGGACAAGTTGTACCCGAACTGTGTGCCAATAAACAGCATTAAGTTCCAAACACAAGGAGAACACGACTTTATAGATAATTATAAAATACTGGAGATAGTATTTAAAAAAAATGGATTAAAGAAGGTAGGTACTAATTTTTCACATTATCATCATTTCAGCCGAAAGACGTCCACCGCTGGACATAGGTCTCCCCCAGGCGTCGCCACATTGTGTTCTATAATGTCCGTTGTTCATTTTAGAGTACCTACAAAAGATGGCAAAAAAGTACCAAAAAGGATCACGCCAGGAAATTTTGGCGTGGGTCACAGGCGCCGCGTATTGTCAAATAATGGACAAGTTGTACCCGAACTGTGTGCCAATAAAAAGGGTTAAGTTCCAAACACAAGGAGAACACGACTTCATAGATAATTATAAAATACTGGAGATAGTATTTAAAAAAAATGGATTAAAAAAGGTAGGTACTAATTTTTCACATCATCATCATCATCATTTCAGCCGAAAGACGTCCACCGCTGGACATAGGTCTAACCCAGGCGTCGCCACATTGTGTTCTAAAATGTCTGTTGTTCATTTTAGAGTACCTACAAAAGATGGCAAAAAAGTACCAAAAAGGATCACGCCAGGAAATTTTGGCGTGGGTCACAGGCGCCGCGTATTGTCAAATAATGGACAAGTTGTACCCGAACTGTGTGCCAATAAACAGCATTAAGTTCCAAACACAAGGAGAACACGACTTTATAGATAATTATAAAATACTGGAGATAGTATTTAAAAAAAATGGATTAAAGAAGGTAGGTACTAATTTTTCACATTATCATCATTTCAGCCGAAAGACGTCCACCGCTGGACATAGGTCTCCCCCAGGCGTCGCCACATTGTGTTCTATAATGTCTGTTGTTCATTTTAGAGTACCTACAAAAGATGGCAAAAAAGTACCAAAAAGGATCACGCCAGGAAATTTTGGCGTGGGTCACAGGCGCCGCGTATTGTCAAATAATGGACAAGTTGTACCCGAACTGTGTGCCAATAAAAAGGGTTAAGTTCCAAACACAAGGAGAACACGACTTCATAGATAATTATAAAATACTGGAGATAGTATTTAAAAAAAATGGATTAAAAAAGGTAGGTACTAATTTTTCACATCATCATCATCATCATTTCAGCCGAAAGACGTCCACCGCTGGACATAGGTCTCTCCCAGGCCTCGCCACTTTGACCGATCCTGTGCGTCTCGCATCCAGCGCCTTCCCGCAACCTTAACCGGGTCATCAGTACATTATTATTTTTATTGTGTTTGTAATCATTCAATGACTTCTGCCACTCTGTGTGAAGCGGGAGGGCGTGTCAGACTTTTACTGATTAGTCCTCTGAAAACACATTCTGAATTCCTCTATGAATCCAGACTCGGAATTCATAGTACGAGTATTATTTATGAAAGCCCGGCAATGCATACAATTTCATTATGCCCCACACACATACTGATTTTTTAGAGATTATGATTTACTTCCGGCATTCAGATTAGGTATGAATTCTGACTTTGAATTCAGAGAGAAATTCAGAATGTGTGAGTCCAGCCTATAACCCATCCGTGTTTCTTCATTTGCTTGAGCCAGGGCCGCGGTAAATCTTTTTCAAATTTAATCCGCTACCCAGACAGGGTCATCGGTCCACCTAGTGGAAGGCCTTCGAACGCATCGTCTTCCGGTTCGCGGTCGCCATTCCAGAACTTTTCGGCCCCATCGTCCATCCGTTCCATCCGTTCTGCGAGCAATGTGCCATGCCCACTGCCATTTAAGTTTGGCAATTCTTCGCGCTATGTCGGTAGCTTTGGTTCTCCTGCGTATATCCTCATTTCTGATGCGATCACGCAAGGAAACTCCGAGCATAGCCCTCTCGATTGCCCTTTGGGTGAC
Source organism: Anorthoa munda (assembly GCA_945859665.1). Lineage (NCBI taxonomy): Eukaryota > Metazoa > Arthropoda > Insecta > Lepidoptera > Noctuidae > Anorthoa > Anorthoa munda. The sequence goes on along the minus strand of OX243893.1, from coordinate 51,032,319 downwards.
TTTAAGCTTTCTGATAAGGCCCATTGCGAGCGACCATGTCTCAGTCCCATAGGTGATCACTGGAAACACACATTGCTCATAGACTTTTGTCTACTAAAATAAACTTAAAATATTATTGTATTCATTAATTTAAAAATTTTAGCAAAATATACCTAGGAGTAAATATTTTTTATTTCATTTTGTTTTCCTTTTTTTGAGCTAAATCTATCTGGAAGCATTTTTTACGGATTTTGTGTTTCCATGTTTTATCATCTGCACATGTCTTGGTTAATTTAGGTGTTAGCGGCACCTTTCGTAGCATTGTGATTCATTTTTTTATTTTACTTTCTTTTTTTTTCTGTTGTAGACAATACCCATTGAAAAACTTTCAATGACATGATCAAGGGCAAATTCAAAGATAATTTTGAATTCCTGAAATGTTTCAAAAATTACTTTGATGAAGTATATAAAGATATTAACGCGCAGAGTGAGGTTCTACAGGGCACCGCACCCGAAAAACCGCCTGTAGCCGCAGCAGGTAGAAAACAATCAATTATTTGATTTTCTATACAGATATTGATTTGTGTTAGAACTTAACTTGGCTTTTAGAAGAATTGCATATAATACAAAACGAGTACCTACCTACAAGTTGTACAAGTTGTACCCGAACTGTGTGCCAATAAAAAGAATTAAGTTCGAAACACAAGGAGAACACGACTTCATAGATAATTATAAAATACTGGAGATAATATTTAAAAAAAATGGATTAAAAAAGGTAGGTACTAATTTTTCATATCATCATCATGATCATTTCAGCCGAAAGACGTCCACCGCTGGACATAGGTTTCCCCCAGGCGTCGCCACATTGTGTTCTATAATGTCTGTTGTTCATTTTAGAGTACCTACAAAAGATGGCAAAAAAGTACCAAAAAGGATCACGCCAGGAAATTTTGGCGTGGGCCACAGGCGCCGCGTATTGTCAAATAATGGACAAGTTGTACCCGAACTGTGTGCCAATAAACAGCATTAAGTTCCAAACACAAGGAGAACTCGACTTCATAGTTAATTATAAAATACTGGAGATAGTATTTAAAAAAACTGGATTAAAAAAGGTAGGTACTAATTTTTCACATCATCATCATGATCATTTCAGCCGAAAGACGTCCACCGCTGGACATAGGTCTAACCCAGGCGTCGCCACATTGTGTTCTATAATGTCTGTTGTTCATTTTAGAGTACCTACAAAAGATGGCAAAAAAGTACCAAAAAGGATTACGCCAGGAAATTTTGGCGTGGGTCACAGGCGCCGCGTATTGTCAATTAATGGACAAGTTGTACCCGAACTGTGTGCCAATAAAAAGGGTTAAGTTCCAAACACAAGGAGAACTCGACTTCATAGTTAATTATAAAATACTGGAAATAGTATTTTTAAAAAATGGATTAAAAAAGGTAGGTACTAATTTTTCATATCATCATCATGATCATTTCAGCCGAAAGACGTCCACCGCTGGACATAGGTTTCCCCCAGGCGTCGCCACATTGTGTTCTATAATGTCTGTTGTTCATTTTAGAGTACCTACAAAAGATGGCAAAAAAGTACCAAAAAGGATCACGCCAGGAAATTTTGGCGTGGGCCACAGGCGCCGCGTATTGTCAAATAATGGACAAGTTGTACCCGAACTGTGTGCCAATAAAAAGAATTAAGTTCCAAACACAAGGAGAACACGACTTCATAGATAATTATAAAATACTGGAGATAGTATTTAAAACAAATGGATTAAAAAAGGTAGGTACTAATTTTTCATATCATCATCATGATCATTTCAGCCGAAAGACGTCCACCGCTGGACATAGGTTTCCCCCAGGCGTCGCCACATTGTGTTCTATAATGTCTGTTGTTCATTTTAGAGTACCTACAAAAGATGGCAAAAAAGTACCAAAAAGGATCACGCCAGGAAATTTTGGCGTGGGCCACAGGCGCCGCGTATTGTCAAATAATGGACAAGTTGTACCCGAACTGTGTGCCAATAAACAGCATTAAGTTCCAAACACAAGGAGAACACGAATTCATAGATAATTATAAAATACTGGAAATAGTATTTTTTAAAAATGGATTTAAAAAGGTAGGTACTAATTTTTCACATCATCATCATCATCATTTCAGCCGAAAGACGTCCACCGCTGGACATAGGTCTAACCCAGGCGTCGCCACATTGTGTTCTAAAATGTCTGTTGTTCATTTTAGAGTACCTACAAAAGATGGCAAAAAAGTACCAAAAAGGATCACGCCAGGAAATTTTGGCGTGGGTCACAGGCGCCGCGTATTGTCAAATAATGGACAAGTTGTACCCGAACTGTGTGCCAATAAACAGCATTAAGTTCCAAACACAAGGAGAACACGACTTTATAGATAATTATAAAATACTGGAGATAGTATTTAAAAAAAATGGATTAAAGAAGGTAGGTACTAATTTTTCACATTATCATCATTTCAGCCGAAAGACGTCCACCGCTGGACATAGGTCTCCCCCAGGCGTCGCCACATTGTGTTCTATAATGTCCGTTGTTCATTTTAGAGTACCTACAAAAGATGGCAAAAAAGTACCAAAAAGGATCACGCCAGGAAATTTTGGCGTGGGTCACAGGCGCCGCGTATTGTCAAATAATGGACAAGTTGTACCCGAACTGTGTGCCAATAAAAAGGGTTAAGTTCCAAACACAAGGAGAACACGACTTCATAGATAATTATAAAATACTGGAGATAGTATTTAAAAAAAATGGATTAAAAAAGGTAGGTACTAATTTTTCACATCATCATCATCATCATTTCAGCCGAAAGACGTCCACCGCTGGACATAGGTCTAACCCAGGCGTCGCCACATTGTGTTCTAAAATGTCTGTTGTTCATTTTAGAGTACCTACAAAAGATGGCAAAAAAGTACCAAAAAGGATCACGCCAGGAAATTTTGGCGTGGGTCACAGGCGCCGCGTATTGTCAAATAATGGACAAGTTGTACCCGAACTGTGTGCCAATAAACAGCATTAAGTTCCAAACACAAGGAGAACACGACTTTATAGATAATTATAAAATACTGGAGATAGTATTTAAAAAAAATGGATTAAAGAAGGTAGGTACTAATTTTTCACATTATCATCATTTCAGCCGAAAGACGTCCACCGCTGGACATAGGTCTCCCCCAGGCGTCGCCACATTGTGTTCTATAATGTCTGTTGTTCATTTTAGAGTACCTACAAAAGATGGCAAAAAAGTACCAAAAAGGATCACGCCAGGAAATTTTGGCGTGGGTCACAGGCGCCGCGTATTGTCAAATAATGGACAAGTTGTACCCGAACTGTGTGCCAATAAAAAGGGTTAAGTTCCAAACACAAGGAGAACACGACTTCATAGATAATTATAAAATACTGGAGATAGTATTTAAAAAAAATGGATTAAAAAAGGTAGGTACTAATTTTTCACATCATCATCATCATCATTTCAGCCGAAAGACGTCCACCGCTGGACATAGGTCTCTCCCAGGCCTCGCCACTTTGACCGATCCTGTGCGTCTCGCATCCAGCGCCTTCCCGCAACCTTAACCGGGTCATCAGTACATTATTATTTTTATTGTGTTTGTAATCATTCAATGACTTCTGCCGCTCTGTGTGAAGCGGGAGGGCGTGTCAGACTTTTACTGATTAGTCCTCTGAAAACACATTCTGAATTCCTCTATGAATCCAGACTCGGAATTCATAGTACGAGTATTATTTATGAAAGCCCGGCAATGCATACAATTTCATTATGCCCCACACACATACTGATTTTTTAGAGATTATGATTTACTTCCGGCATTCAGATTAGGTATGAATTCTGACTTTGAATTCAGAGAGAAATTCAGAATGTGTGAGTCCAGCCTATAACCCATCCGTGTTTCTTCATTTGCTTGAGCCAGGGCCGCGGTAAATCTTTTTCAAATTTAATCCGCTACCCAGACAGGGTCATCGGTCCACCTGGTGGAAGGCCTTCGAACGCATCGTCTTCCGGTTCGCGGTCGCCATTCCAGAACTTTTCGGCCCCATCGTCCATCCGTTCCATCCGTTCTGCGAGCAATGTGCCATGCCCACTGCCATTTAAGTTTGGCAATTCTTCGCGCTATGTCGGTAGCTTTGGTTCTCCTGCGTATATCCTCATTTCTGATGCGATCACGCAAGGAAACTCCGAGCATAGCCCTCTCGATTGCCCTTTGGGTGACTTTAAGCTTTCTGATAAGGCCCATTGCGAGCGACCATGTCTCAGTCCCATAGGTGATCACTGGAAACACACATTGCTCATAGACTTTTGTCTACTAAAATAAACTTAAAATATTATTGTATTCATTAATTTAAAAATTTTAGCAAAATATACCTAGGAGTAAATATTTTTTATTTCATTTTGTTTTCCTTTTTTTGAGCTAAATCTATCTGGAAGCATTTTTTACGGATTTTGTGTTTCCATGTTTTATCATCTGCACATGTCTTGGTTAATTTAGGTGTTAGCGGCACCTTTCGTAGCATTGTGATTCATTTTTTTATTTTACTTTCTTTTTTTTTCTGTTGTAGACAATACCCATTGAAAAACTTTCAATGACATGATCAAGGGCAAATTCAAAGATAATTTTGAATTCCTGAAATGTTTCAAAAATTACTTTGATGAAGTATATAAAGATATTAACGCGCAGAGTGAGGTTCTACAGGGCACCGCACCCGAAAAACCGCCTGTAGCCGCAGCAGGTAGAAAACAATCAATTATTTGATTTTCTATACAGATATTGATTTGTGTTAGAACTTAACTTGGCTTTTAGAAGAATTGCATATAATACAAAACGAGTACCTACCTACAAGTTGTACAAGTTGTACCCGAACTGTGTGCCAATAAAAAGAATTAAGTTCGAAACACAAGGAGAACACGACTTCATAGATAATTATAAAATACTGGAGATAATATTTAAAAAAAATGGATTAAAAAAGGTAGGTACTAATTTTTCATATCATCATCATGATCATTTCAGCCGAAAGACGTCCACCGCTGGACATAGGTTTCCCCCAGGCGTCGCCACATTGTGTTCTATAATGTCTGTTGTTCATTTTAGAGTACCTACAAAAGATGGCAAAAAAGTACCAAAAAGGATCACGCCAGGAAATTTTGGCGTGGGCCACAGGCGCCGCGTATTGTCAAATAATGGACAAGTTGTACCCGAACTGTGTGCCAATAAACAGCATTAAGTTCCAAACACAAGGAGAACTCGACTTCATAGTTAATTATAAAATACTGGAGATAGTATTTAAAAAAACTGGATTAAAAAAGGTAGGTACTAATTTTTCACATCATCATCATGATCATTTCAGCCGAAAGACGTCCACCGCTGGACATAGGTCTAACCCAGGCGTCGCCACATTGTGTTCTATAATGTCTGTTGTTCATTTTAGAGTACCTACAAAAGATGGCAAAAAAGTACCAAAAAGGATTACGCCAGGAAATTTTGGCGTGGGTCACAGGCGCCGCGTATTGTCAATTAATGGACAAGTTGTACCCGAACTGTGTGCCAATAAAAAGGGTTAAGTTCCAAACACAAGGAGAACTCGACTTCATAGTTAATTATAAAATACTGGAAATAGTATTTTAAAAAAATGGATTAAAAAAGGTAGGTACTAATTTTTCATATCATCATCATGATCATTTCAGCCGAAAGACGTCCACCGCTGGACATAGGTTTCCCCCAGGCGTCGCCACATTGTGTTCTATAATGTCTGTTGTTCATTTTAGAGTACCTACAAAAGATGGCAAAAAAGTACCAAAAAGGATCACGCCAGGAAATTTTGGCGTGGGCCACAGGCGCCGCGTATTGTCAAATAATGGACAAGTTGTACCCGAACTGTGTGCCAATAAAAAGAATTAAGTTCCAAACACAAGGAGAACACGACTTCATAGATAATTATAAAATACTGGAGATAGTATTTAAAACAAATGGATTAAAAAAGGTAGGTACTAATTTTTCATATCATCATCATGATCATTTCAGCCGAAAGACGTCCACCGCTGGACATAGGTTTCCCCCAGGCGTCGCCACATTGTGTTCTATAATGTCTGTTGTTCATTTTAGAGTACCTACAAAAGATGGCAAAAAAGTACCAAAAAGGATCACGCCAGGAAATTTTGGCGTGGGCCACAGGCGCCGCGTATTGTCAAATAATGGACAAGTTGTACCCGAACTGTGTGCCAATAAACAGCATTAAGTTCCAAACACAAGGAGAACACGAATTCATAGATAATTATAAAATACTGGAAATAGTATTTTTTAAAAATGGATTTAAAAAGGTAGGTACTAATTTTTCACATCATCATCATCATCATTTCAGCCGAAAGACGTCCACCGCTGGACATAGGTCTAACCCAGGCGTCGCCACATTGTGTTCTAAAATGTCTGTTGTTCATTTTAGAGTACCTACAAAAGATGGCAAAAAAGTACCAAAAAGGATCACGCCAGGAAATTTTGGCGTGGGTCACAGGCGCCGCGTATTGTCAAATAATGGACAAGTTGTACCCGAACTGTGTGCCAATAAACAGCATTAAGTTCCAAACACAAGGAGAACACGACTTTATAGATAATTATAAAATACTGGAGATAGTATTTAAAAAAAATGGATTAAAGAAGGTAGGTACTAATTTTTCACATTATCATCATTTCAGCCGAAAGACGTCCACCGCTGGACATAGGTCTCCCCCAGGCGTCGCCACATTGTGTTCTATAATGTCCGTTGTTCATTTTAGAGTACCTACAAAAGATGGCAAAAAAGTACCAAAAAGGATCACGCCAGGAAATTTTGGCGTGGGTCACAGGCGCCGCGTATTGTCAAATAATGGACAAGTTGTACCCGAACTGTGTGCCAATAAAAAGGGTTAAGTTCCAAACACAAGGAGAACACGACTTCATAGATAATTATAAAATACTGGAGATAGTATTTAAAAAAAATGGATTAAAAAAGGTAGGTACTAATTTTTCACATCATCATCATCATCATTTCAGCCGAAAGACGTCCACCGCTGGACATAGGTCTAACCCAGGCGTCGCCACATTGTGTTCTAAAATGTCTGTTGTTCATTTTAGAGTACCTACAAAAGATGGCAAAAAAGTACCAAAAAGGATCACGCCAGGAAATTTTGGCGTGGGTCACAGGCGCCGCGTATTGTCAAATAATGGACAAGTTGTACCCGAACTGTGTGCCAATAAACAGCATTAAGTTCCAAACACAAGGAGAACACGACTTTATAGATAATTATAAAATACTGGAGATAGTATTTAAAAAAAATGGATTAAAGAAGGTAGGTACTAATTTTTCACATTATCATCATTTCAGCCGAAAGACGTCCACCGCTGGACATAGGTCTCCCCCAGGCGTCGCCACATTGTGTTCTATAATGTCTGTTGTTCATTTTAGAGTACCTACAAAAGATGGCAAAAAAGTACCAAAAAGGATCACGCCAGGAAATTTTGGCGTGGGTCACAGGCGCCGCGTATTGTCAAATAATGGACAAGTTGTACCCGAACTGTGTGCCAATAAAAAGGGTTAAGTTCCAAACACAAGGAGAACACGACTTCATAGATAATTATAAAATACTGGAGATAGTATTTAAAAAAAATGGATTAAAAAAGGTAGGTACTAATTTTTCACATCATCATCATCATCATTTCAGCCGAAAGACGTCCACCGCTGGACATAGGTCTCTCCCAGGCCTCGCCACTTTGACCGATCCTGTGCGTCTCGCATCCAGCGCCTTCCCGCAACCTTAACCGGGTCATCAGTACATTATTATTTTTATTGTGTTTGTAATCATTCAATGACTTCTGCCGCTCTGTGTGAAGCGGGAGGGCGTGTCAGACTTTTACTGATTAGTCCTCTGAAAACACATTCTGAATTCCTCTATGAATCCAGACTCGGAATTCATAGTACGAGTATTATTTATGAAAGCCCGGCAATGCATACAATTTCATTATGCCCCACACACATACTGATTTTTTAGAGATTATGATTTACTTCCGGCATTCAGATTAGGTATGAATTCTGACTTTGAATTCAGAGAGAAATTCAGAATGTGTGAGTCCAGCCTATAACCCATCCGTGTTTCTTCATTTGCTTGAGCCAGGGCCGCGGTAAATCTTTTTCAAATTTAATCCGCTACCCAGACAGGGTCATCGGTCCACCTGGTGGAAGGCCTTCGAACGCATCGTCTTCCGGTTCGCGGTCGCCATTCCAGAACTTTTCGGCCCCATCGTCCATCCGTTCCATCCGTTCTGCGAGCAATGTGCCATGCCCACTGCCATTTAAGTTTGGCAATTCTTCGCGCTATGTCGGTAGCTTTGGTTCTCCTGCGTATATCCTCATTTCTGATGCGATCACGCAAGGAAACTCCGAGCATAGCCCTCTCGATTGCCCTTTGGGTGACTTTAAGCTTTCTGATAAGGCCCATTGCGAGCGACCATGTCTCAGTCCCATAGGTGATCACTGGAAACACACATTGCTCATAGACTTTTGTCTACTAAAATAAACTTAAAATATTATTGTATTCATTAATTTAAAAATTTTAGCAAAATATACCTAGGAGTAAATATTTTTTATTTCATTTTGTTTTCCTTTTTTTGAGCTAAATCTATCTGGAAGCATTTTTTACGGATTTTGTGTTTCCATGTTTTATCATCTGCACATGTCTTGGTTAATTTAGGTGTTAGCGGCACCTTTCGTAGCATTGTGATTCATTTTTTTATTTTACTTTCTTTTTTTTTCTGTTGTAGACAATACCCATTGAAAAACTTTCAATGACATGATCAAGGGCAAATTCAAAGATAATTTTGAATTCCTGAAATGTTTCAAAAATTACTTTGATGAAGTATATAAAGATATTAACGCGCAGAGTGAGGTTCTACAGGGCACCGCACCCGAAAAACCGCCTGTAGCCGCAGCAGGTAGAAAACAATCAATTATTTGATTTTCTATACAGATATTGATTTGTGTTAGAACTTAACTTGGCTTTTAGAAGAATTGCATATAATACAAAACGAGTACCTACCTACAAGTTGTACAAGTTGTACCCGAACTGTGTGCCAATAAAAAGAATTAAGTTCGAAACACAAGGAGAACACGACTTCATAGATAATTATAAAATACTGGAGATAATATTTAAAAAAAATGGATTAAAAAAGGTAGGTACTAATTTTTCATATCATCATCATGATCATTTCAGCCGAAAGACGTCCACCGCTGGACATAGGTTTCCCCCAGGCGTCGCCACATTGTGTTCTATAATGTCTGTTGTTCATTTTAGAGTACCTACAAAAGATGGCAAAAAAGTACCAAAAAGGATCACGCCAGGAAATTTTGGCGTGGGCCACAGGCGCCGCGTATTTTCAAATAATGGACAAGTTGTACCCGAACTGTGTGCCAATAAACAGCATTAAGTTCCAAACACAAGGAGAACTCGACTTCATAGTTAATTATAAAATACTGGAGATAGTATTTAAAAAAACTGGATTAAAAAAGGTAGGTACTAATTTTTCACATCATCATCATGATCATTTCAGCCGAAAGACGTCCACCGCTGGACATAGGTCTAACCCAGGCGTCGCCACATTGTGTTCTATAATGTCTGTTGTTCATTTTAGAGTACCTACAAAAGATGGCAAAAAAGTACCAAAAAGGATTACGCCAGGAAATTTTGGCGTGGGTCACAGGCGCCGCGTATTGTCAATTAATGGACAAGTTGTACCCGAACTGTGTGCCAATAAAAAGGGTTAAGTTCCAAACACAAGGAGAACTCGACTTCATAGTTAATTATAAAATACTGGAAATAGTATTTTAAAAAAATGGATTAAAAAAGGTAGGTACTAATTTTTCATATCATCATCATGATCATTTCAGCCGAAAGACGTCCACCGCTGGACATAGGTTTCCCCCAGGCGTCGCCACATTGTGTTCTATAATGTCTGTTGTTCATTTTAGAGTACCTACAAAAGATGGCAAAAAAGTACCAAAAAGGATCACGCCAGGAAATTTTGGCGTGGGCCACAGGCGCCGCGTATTGTCAAATAATGGACAAGTTGTACCCGAACTGTGTGCCAATAAAAAGAATTAAGTTCCAAACACAAGGAGAACACGACTTCATAGATAATTATAAAATACTGGAGATAGTATTTAAAACAAATGGATTAAAAAAGGTAGGTACTAATTTTTCATATCATCATCATGATCATTTCAGCCGAAAGACGTCCACCGCTGGACATAGGTTTCCCCCAGGCGTCGCCACATTGTGTTCTATAATGTCTGTTGTTCATTTTAGAGTACCTACAAAAGATGGCAAAAAAGTACCAAAAAGGATCACGCCAGGAAATTTTGGCGTGGGCCACAGGCGCCGCGTATTGTCAAATAATGGACAAGTTGTACCCGAACTGTGTGCCAATAAACAGCATTAAGTTCCAAACACAAGGAGAACACGAATTCATAGATAATTATAAAATACTGGAAATAGTATTTTTAAAAAATGGATTTAAAAAGGTAGGTACTAATTTTTCACATCATCATCATCATCATTTCAGCCGAAAGACGTCCACCGCTGGACATAGGTCTAACCCAGGCGTCGCCACATTGTGTTCTAAAATGTCTGTTGTTCATTTTAGAGTACCTACAAAAGATGGCAAAAAAGTACCAAAAAGGATCACGCCAGGAAATTTTGGCGTGGGTCACAGGCGCCGCGTATTGTCAAATAATGGACAAGTTGTACCCGAACTGTGTGCCAATAAACAGCATTAAGTTCCAAACACAAGGAGAACACGACTTTATAGATAATTATAAAATACTGGAGATAGTATTTAAAAAAAATGGATTAAAGAAGGTAGGTACTAATTTTTCACATTATCATCATTTCAGCCGAAAGACGTCCACCGCTGGACATAGGTCTCCCCCAGGCGTCGCCACATTGTGTTCTATAATGTCCGTTGTTCATTTTAGAGTACCTACAAAAGATGGCAAAAAAGTACCAAAAAGGATCACGCCAGGAAATTTTGGCGTGGGTCACAGGCGCCGCGTATTGTCAAATAATGGACAAGTTGTACCCGAACTGTGTGCCAATAAAAAGGGTTAAGTTCCAAACACAAGGAGAACACGACTTCATAGATAATTATAAAATACTGGAGATAGTATTTAAAAAAAATGGATTAAAAAAGGTAGGTACTAATTTTTCACATCATCATCATCATCATTTCAGCCGAAAGACGTCCACCGCTGGACATAGGTCTAACCCAGGCGTCGCCACATTGTGTTCTAAAATGTCTGTTGTTCATTTTAGAGTACCTACAAAAGATGGCAAAAAAGTACCAAAAAGGATCACGCCAGGAAATTTTGGCGTGGGTCACAGGCGCCGCGTATTGTCAAATAATGGACAAGTTGTACCCGAACTGTGTGCCAATAAACAGCATTAAGTTCCAAACACAAGGAGAACACGACTTTATAGATAATTATAAAATACTGGAGATAGTATTTAAAAAAAATGGATTAAAGAAGGTAGGTACTAATTTTTCACATTATCATCATTTCAGCCGAAAGACGTCCACCGCTGGACATAGGTCTCCCCCAGGCGTCGCCACATTGTGTTCTATAATGTCTGTTGTTCATTTTAGAGTACCTACAAAAGATGGCAAAAAAGTACCAAAAAGGATCACGCCAGGAAATTTTGGCGTGGGTCACAGGCGCCGCGTATTGTCAAATAATGGACAAGTTGTACCCGAACTGTGTGCCAATAAAAAGGGTTAAGTTCCAAACACAAGGAGAACACGACTTCATAGATAATTATAAAATACTGGAGATAGTATTTAAAAAAAATGGATTAAAAAAGGTAGGTACTAATTTTTCACATCATCATCATCATCATTTCAGCCGAAAGACGTCCACCGCTGGACATAGGTCTCTCCCAGGCCTCGCCACTTTGACCGATCCTGTGCGTCTCGCATCCAGCGCCTTCCCGCAACCTTAACCGGGTCATCAGTACATTATTATTTTTATTGTGTTTGTAATCATTCAATGACTTCTGCCACTCTGTGTGAAGCGGGAGGGCGTGTCAGACTTTTACTGATTAGTCCTCTGAAAACACATTCTGAATTCCTCTATGAATCCAGACTCGGAATTCATAGTACGAGTATTATTTATGAAAGCCCGGCAATGCATACAATTTCATTATGCCCCACACACATACTGATTTTTTAGAGATTATGATTTACTTCCGGCATTCAGATTAGGTATGAATTCTGACTTTGAATTCAGAGAGAAATTCAGAATGTGTGAGTCCAGCCTATAACCCATCCGTGTTTCTTCATTTGCTTGAGCCAGGGCCGCGGTAAATCTTTTTCAAATTTAATCCGCTACCCAGACAGGGTCATCGGTCCACCTAGTGGAAGGCCTTCGAACGCATCGTCTTCCGGTTCGCGGTCGCCATTCCAGAACTTTTCGGCCCCATCGTCCATCCGTTCCATCCGTTCTGCGAGCAATGTGCCATGCCCACTGCCATTTAAGTTTGGCAATTCTTCGCGCTATGTCGGTAGCTTTGGTTCTCCTGCGTATATCCTCATTTCTGATGCGATCACGCAAGGAAACTCCGAGCATAGCCCTCTCGATTGCCCTTTGGGTGACTTTAAGCTTTCTGATAAGGCCCATTGCGAGCGACCATGTCTCAGTCCCATAGGTGATCACTGGAAACACACATTGCTCATAGACTTTTGTCTACTAAAATAAACTTAAAATATTATTGTATTCATTAATTTAAAAATTTTAGCAAAATATACCTAGGAGTAAATATTTTTTATTTCATTTTGTTTTCCTTTTTTTGAGCTAAATCTATCTGGAAGCATTTTTTACGGATTTTGTGTTTCCATGTTTTATCATCTGCACATGTCTTGGTTAATTTAGGTGTTAGCGGCACCTTTCGTAGCATTGTGATTCATTTTTTTATTTTACTTTCTTTTTTTTTCTGTTGTAGACAATACCCATTGAAAAACTTTCAATGACATGATCAAGGGCAAATTCAAAGATAATTTTGAATTCCTGAAATGTTTCAAAAATTACTTTGATGAAGTATATAAAGATATTAACGCGCAGAGTGAGGTTCTACAGGGCACCGCACCCGAAAAACCGCCTGTAGCCGCAGCAGGTAGAAAACAATCAATTATTTGATTTTCTATACAGATATTGATTTGTGTTAGAACTTAACTTGGCTTTTAGAAGAATTGCATATAATACAAAACGAGTACCTACCTACAAGTTGTACAAGTTGTACCCGAACTGTGTGCCAATAAAAAGAATTAAGTTCGAAACACAAGGAGAACACGACTTCATAGATAATTATAAAATACTGGAGATAATATTTAAAAAAAATGGATTAAAAAAGGTAGGTACTAATTTTTCATATCATCATCATCATCATTTCAGCCGAAAGACGTCCACCGCTGGACATAGGTTTCCCCCAGGCGTCGCCACATTGTGTTCTATAATGTCTGTTGTTAATTTTAGAGTACCTACAAAAGATGGCAAAAAAGTACCAAAAAGTATCACGCCAGGAAATTTTGGCGTGGGCCACAGGCGCCGCGTATTGTCAAATAATGGACAAGTTGTACCCGAACTGTGTGCCAATAAACAGCATTAAGTTCCAAACACAAGGAGAACACGAATTCATAGATAATTATAAAATACTGGAAATAGTATTTAAAAAAAATGGATTTAAAAAGGTAGGTACTAATTTTTCACATCATCATCATCATCATTTCAGCCGAAAGACGTCCACCGCTGGACATAGGTCTAACCCAGGCGTCGCCACATTGTGTTCTAAAATGTCTGTTGTTCATTTTAGAGTACCTACAAAAGATGGCAAAAAAGTACCAAAAAGGATCACGCCAGGAAATTTTGGCGTGGGTCACAGGCGCCGCGTATTGTCAAATAATGGACAAGTTGTACCCGAACTGTGTGCCAATAAACAGCATTAAGTTCCAAACACAAGGAGAACACGACTTTATAGATCATTATAAAATACTGGAGATAGTATTTAAAAAAAATGGATTAAAAAGGTAGGTACTAATTTTTCACATCATCATCATTTCAGCCGAAAGACGTCCACCGCTGGACATAGATCTCCCCCAGGCGTCGCCACATTGTGTTCTAAAATGTCTGTTGTTCATTTTAGAGTACCTACAAAAGATGGCAAAAAAGTACCAAAAAGGATCACGCCAGGAAATTTTGGCGTGGGTCACAGGCGCCGTGTATTGTCAAATAATGGACAAGTTGTACCCGAACTGTGTGCCAATAAACAGCATTAAGTTCCAAACACAAGGAGAACACGACTTTATAGATAATTATAAAATACTGGAGATAGTATTAAAAAAAAATGGATTAAAGAAGGTAGGTACTAATTTTTCACATTATCATCATTTCAGCCGAAAGACGTCCACCGCTGGACATAGGTCTCCCCCAGGCGTCGCCACATTGTGTTCTATAATGTCTGTTGTTCATTTTAGAGTACCTACAAAAGATGGCAAAAAAGTACCAAAAAGGATCACGCCAGGAAATTTTGGCGTGGGTCACAGGCGCCGCGTATTGTCAAATAATGGACAAGTTGTACCCGAACTGTGTGCCAATAAAAAGGATTAAGTTCCAAACAAGGAGAACACGACTTCATAGATAATTATAAAATACTGGAGATAGTATTTTAAAAAAATGGATCAAAAAGGGTAGGTACTAATTTTTTACATCATCATCATTTCAGCCGAAAGACGTCCACCGCTGGACATAGGTCTCCCCCAGGTGTCGCCACATTGTGTTCTATAATGTCTGTTGTACATTTTAGAGTACCTACAAAAGATGGCAAAAAAGTACCAAAAAGGATCACGCCAGTAAATTTTGGCGTGGGTCACAGGCGCCGCGTATTGTCAAATAATGGACAAGTTGTACCCGAACTGTGTGCCAATAAAAAGGGTTAAGTTCCAAACACAAGGAGAACACGACTTCATAGATAATTATAAAATACTGGAGATAGTATTTAAAAAAAATGGATTAAAAAAGGTAGGTACTAATTTTTCACATCATCATCATCATCATTTCAGCCGAAAGACGTCCACCGCTGGACATAGGTCTCTCCCAGGCCTCGCCACTTTGACCGATCCTGTGCGTCTCGCATCCAGCGCCTTCCCGCAACCTTAACCGGGTCATCAGTACATTATTATTTTTATTGTGTTTGTAATCATTCAATGACTTCTGCCGCTCTGTGTGAAGCGGGAGGGCGTGTCAGACTTTTACTGATTAGTCCTCTGAAAACACATTCTGAATTCCTCTATGAATCCAGACTCGGAATTCATAGTACGAGTATTATTTATGAAAGCCCGGCAATGCATACAATTTCATTATGCCCCACACACATACTGATTTTTTCAGATTATGATTTACTTCCGGCATTCAGATTAGGTATGAATTCTGACTTTGAATTCAGAGAGAAATTCAGAATGTGTGAGTCCAGCCTATAACCCATCCGTGTTTCTTCATTTGCTTGAGCCAGGGCCGCGGTAAATCTTTTTCAAATTTAATCCGCTACCCAGACAGGGTCATCGGTCCACCTAGTGGAAGGCCTTCGAACGCATCGTCTTCCGGTTCACGGTCGCCATTCCAGAACTTTTCGGCCCCATCGTCCATCCGTTCCATCCGTTCTGCGAGCAATGTGCCATGCCCACTAGCATTTAAGTTTGGCAATTCTTCGCGCTATGTCGGTAGCTTTGGTTCTCCTGCGTATATCCTCATTTCTGATGCGATCACGCAAGGAAACTCCGAGCATAGCCCTCTCGATTGCCCTTTGGGTGACTTTAAGCTTTCTGATAAGGCCCATTGCCAGCGACCATGTCTCAGTCCCATAGGTGATCACTGGAAACACACATTTACTAAAATAACCTAAAAATATTATTGTATTCATTAATTTAAAATTTTTAGCAAAATATACTTAGGAGAAAATATTTTTTATTTCATTTTGTTTTCCTTTTTTTGAGCTAAATCTATCTGGAAGCATTTTTTACGGATTTTGTGTTTCCATGTTTTATCATCTGCACATGTCTTGGTTAATTTAGGTGTTAGCGGCACCTTTCGTAGCATTGTGATTCATTTTTTTATTTTACTTTCTTTTTTTTTCTGTTGTAGACAATACCCATTGAAAAACTTTCAATGACATGATCAAGGGCAAATTCAAAGATAATTTTGAATTCCTGAAATGTTTCAAAAATTACTTTGCGCGTTAATATCTTTATATACTTCATCAAAGTAATGTCTACAGGGCACCGCACCCGAAAAACCGCCTGTAGCCGCAGCAGGTAGAAAACAATCAATTATTTGATTTTCTATAGAGATATTGATTTGTGTTAGAACTTAACTTGGCTTTTAGAAGAATTGCATATATTACAAAACGAGTACCTACAAGTTGTACAAGTTGTACCCGAACTGTGTGCCAATAAAAAGAATTAAGTTCCAAACACAAGGAGAACACGACTTCATAGATAATTATAAAATACTGGAGATAGTATTTAAAAAAAATGGATTAAAAAAGGTAGGTACTAATTTTTCATATCATCATCATGATCATTTCAGCCGAAAGACGTCCACCGCTGGACATAGGTTTCCCCCAGGCGTCGCCACATTGTGTTCTATAATGTCTGTTGTTCATTTTAGAGTACCTACAAAAGATGGCAAAAAAGTACCAAAAAGGATCACGCCAGGAAATTTTGGCGTGGGCCACAGGCGCCGCGTATTGTCAAATAATGGACAAGTTGTACCCGAACTGTGTGCCAATAAACAGCATTAAGTTCCAAACACAAGGAGAACACGAATTCATAGATAATTATAAAATACTGGAAATAGTATTTTAAAAAAATGGATTTAAAAAGGTAGGTACTAATTTTTCACATCATCATCATCATCATTTCAGCCGAAAGACGTCCACCGCTGGACATAGGTCTAACCCAGGCGTCGCCACATTGTGTTCTAAAATGTCTGTTGTTCATTTTAGAGTACCTACAAAAGATGGCAAAAAAGTACCAAAAAGGATCACGCCAGGAAATTTTGGCGTGGGTCACAGGCGCCGCGTATTGTCAAATAATGGACAAGTTGTACCCGAACTGTGTGCCAATAAACAGCATTAAGTTCCAAACACAAGGAGAACACGACTTTATAGATCATTATAAAATACTGGAGATAGTATAAAAAAAAAATGGATTAAAAAGGTAGGTACTAATTTTTCACATCATCATCATTTCAGCCGAAAGACGTCCACCGCTGGACATAGATCTCCCCCAGGCGTCGCCACATTGTGTTCTAAAATGTCTGTTGTTCATTTTAGAGTACCTACAAAAGATGGCAAAAAAGTACCAAAAAGGATCACGCCAGGAAATTTTGGCGTGGGTCACAGGCGCCGTGTATTGTCAAATAATGGACAAGTTGTACCCGAACTGTGTGCCAATAAACAGCATTAAGTTCCAAACACAAGGAGAACACGACTTTATAGATAATTATAAAATACTGGAGATAGTATTAAAAAAAAATCGATTAAAGAAGGTAGGTACTAATTTTTCACATTATCATCATTTCAGCCGAAAGACGTCCACCGCTGGACATAGGTCTCCCCCAGGCGTCGCCACATTGTGTTCTATAATGTCTGTTGTTCATTTTAGAGTACCTACAAAAGATGGCAAAAAAGTACCAAAAAGGATCACGCCAGGAAATTTTGGCGTGGGTCACAGGCGCCGCGTATTGTCAAATAATGGACAAGTTGTACCCGAACTGTGTGCCAATAAAAAGGATTAAGTTCCAAACAAGGAGAACACGACTTCATAGATAATTATAAAATACTGGAGATAGTATTTTAAAAAAATGGATCAAAAAGGGTAGGTACTAATTTTTTACATCATCATCATTTCAGCCGAAAGACGTCCACCGCTGGACATAGGTCTCCCCCAGGTGTCGCCACATTGTGTTCTATAATGTCTGTTGTACATTTTAGAGTACCTACAAAAGATGGCAAAAAAGTACCAAAAAGGATCACGCCAGTAAATTTTGGCGTGGGTCACAGGCGCCGCGTATTGTCAAATAATGGACAAGTTGTACCCGAACTGTGTGCCAATAAAAAGGGTTAAGTTCCAAACACAAGGAGAACACGACTTCATAGATAATTATAAAATACTGGAGATAGTATTTAAAAAAAATGGATTAAAAAAGGTAGGTACTAATTTTTCACATCATCATCATCATCATTTCAGCCGAAAGACGTCCACCGCTGGACATAGGTCTCTCCCAGGCCTCGCCACTTTGACCGATCCTGTGCGTCTCGCATCCAGCGCCTTCCCGCAACCTTAACCGGGTCATCAGTACATTATTATTTTTATTGTGTTTGTAATCATTCAATGACTTCTGCCGCTCTGTGTGAAGCGGGAGGGCGTGTCAGACTTTTACTGATTAGTCCTCTGAAAACACATTCTGAATTCCTCTATGAATCCAGACTCGGAATTCATAGTACGAGTATTATTTATGAAAGCCCGGCAATGCATACAATTTCATTATGCCCCACACACATACTGATTTTTTCAGATTATGATTTACTTCCGGCATTCAGATTAGGTATGAATTCTGACTTTGAATTCAGAGAGAAATTCAGAATGTGTGAGTCCAGCCTATAACCCATCCGTGTTTCTTCATTTGCTTGAGCCAGGGCCGCGGTAAATCTTTTTCAAATTTAATCCGCTACCCAGACAGGGTCATCGGTCCACCTAGTGGAAGGCCTTCGAACGCATCGTCTTCCGGTTCGCGGTCGCCATTCCAGAACTTTTCGGCCCCATCGTCCATCCGTTCCATCCGTTCTGCGAGCAATGTGCCATGCCCACTGCCATTTAAGTTTGGCAATTCTTCGCGCTATGTCGGTAGCTTTGGTTCTCCTGCGTATATCCTCATTTCTGATGCGATCACGCAAGGAAACTCCGAGCATAGCCCTCTCGATTGCCCTTTGGGTGACTTTAAGCTTTCTGATAAGGCCCATTGCGAGCGACCATGTCTCAGTCCCATAGGTGATCACTGGAAACACACATTTACTAAAATAAACTAAAAATATTATTGTATTCATTAATTTAAATTTTTTTGCAAAATATACTTAGGAGAAAATATTTTTTATTTCATTTTGTTTTCCTTTTTTTGAGCTAAATCTATCTGGAAGCATTTTTTACGGATTTTGTGTTTCCATGTTTTATCATCTGCACATGTCTTGGTTAATTTAGGTGTTAGCGGCACCTTTCGTAGCATTGTGATTCATTTTTTTATTTTACTCTCTTTTTTTTTCTGTTGTAGACAATACCCATTGAAAAACTTTCAATGACATGATCAAGGGCAAATTCAAAGATAATTTTGAATTCCTGAAATGTTTCAAAAATTACTTTGCGCGTTAATATCTTTATATACTTCATCAAAGTAATGTCTACAGGGCACCGCACCCGAAAAACCGCCTGTAGCCGCAGCAGGTAGAAAACAATCAATTATTTGATTTTCTATAGAGATATTGATTTGTGTTAGAACTTAACTTGGCTTTTAGAAGAATTGCATATATTACAAAACGAGTACCTACAAGTTGTACAAGTTGTACCCGAACTGTGTGCCAATAAAAAGAATTAAGTTCCAAACACAAGGAGAACACGACTTCATAGATAATTATAAAATACTGGAGATAGTATTTAAAAAAAATGGATTAAAAAAGGTAGGTACTAATTTTTCATATCATCATCATGATCATTTCAGCCGAAAGACGTCCACCGCTGGACATAGGTTTCCCCCAGGCGTCGCCACATTGTGTTCTATAATGTCTGTTGTTCATTTTAGAGTACCTACAAAAGATGGCAAAAAAGTACCAAAAAGGATCACGCCAGGAAATTTTGGCGTGGGCCACAGGCGCCGCGTATTGTCAAATAATGGACAAGTTGCACCCGAACTGTGTGCCAATAAACAGCATTAAGTTCCAAACACAAGGAGAACTCGACTTCATAGTTAATTATAAAATACTGGAGATAGTATTTAAAAAAACTGGATTAAAAAAGGTAGGTACTAATTTTTCACATCATCATCATGATCATTTCAGCCGAAAGACGTCCACCGCTGGACATAGGTCTAACCCAGGCGTCGCCACATTGTGTTCTATAATGTCTGTTGTTCATTTTAGAGTACCTACAAAAGATGGCAAAAAAGTACCAAAAAGCATTACGCCAGGAAATTTTGGCGTGGGTCACAGGCGCCGCGTATTGTCAATTAATGGACAAGTTGTACCCGAACTGTGTGCCAATAAAAAGGGTTAAGTTCCAAACACAAGGAGAACTCGACTTCATAGTTAATTATAAAATACTGGAAATAGTATTTTAAAAAAATGGATTAAAAAAGGTAGGTACTAATTTTTCATATCATCATCATGATCATTTCAGCCGAAAGACGTCCACCGCTGGACATAGGTTTCCCCCAGGCGTCGCCACATTGTGTTCTATAATGTCTGTTGTTCATTTTAGAGTACCTACAAAAGATGGCAAAAAAGTACCAAAAAGGATCACGCCAGGAAATTTTGGCGTGGGCCACAGGCGCCGCGTATTGTCAAATAATGGACAAGTTGTACCCGAACTGTGTGCCAATAAAAAGAATTAAGTTCCAAACACAAGGAGAACACGACTTCATAGATAATTATAAAATACTGGAGATAGTATTTAAAACAAATGGATTAAAAAAGGTAGGTACTAATTTTTCATATCATCATCATGATCATTTCAGCCGAAAGACGTCCACCGCTGGACATAGGTTTCCCCCAGGCGTCGCCACATTGTGTTCTATAATGTCTGTTGTTCATTTTAGAGTACCTACAAAAGATGGCAAAAAAGTACCAAAAAGGATCACGCCAGGAAATTTTGGCGTGGGCCACAGGCGCCGCGTATTGTCAAATAATGGACAAGTTGTACCCGAACTGTGTGCCAATAAACAGCATTAAGTTCCAAACACAAGGAGAACACGAATTCATAGATAATTATAAAATACTGGAAATAGTATTTTTTAAAAATGGATTTAAAAAGGTAGGTACTAATTTTTCACATCATCATCATCATCATTTCAGCCGAAAGACGTCCACCGCTGGACATAGGTCTAACCCAGGCGTCGCCACATTGTGTTCTAAAATGTCTGTTGTTCATTTTAGAGTACCTACAAAAGATGGCAAAAAAGTACCAAAAAGGATCACGCCAGGAAATTTTGGCGTGGGTCACAGGCGCCGCGTATTGTCAAATAATGGACAAGTTGTACCCGAACTGTGTGCCAATAAAAAGAATTAAGTTCCAAACACAAGGAGAACACGACTTCATAGATAATTATAAAATACTGGAGATAGTATTTAAAACAAATGGATTAAAAAAGGTAGTTACTAATTTTTCATATCATCATCATGATCATTTCAGCCGAAAGACGTCCACCGCTGGACATAGGTTTCCCCCAGGCGTCGCCACATTGTGTTCTATAATGTCTGTTGTTCATTTTAGAGTACCTACAAAAGATGGCAAAAAAGTACCAAAAAGGATCACGCCAGGAAATTTTGGCGTGGGCCACAGGCGCCGCGTATTGTCAAATAATGGACAAGTTGTACCCGAACTGTGTGCCAATAAACAGCATTAAGTTCCAAACACAAGGAGAACACGAATTCATAGATAATTATAAAATACTGGAAATAGTATTTTTTAAAAATGGATTTAAAAAGGTAGGTACTAATTTTTCACATCATCATCATCATCATTTCAGCCGAAAGACGTCCACCGCTGGACATAGGTCTAACCCAGGCGTCGCCACATTGTGTTCTAAAATGTCTGTTGTTCATTTTAGAGTACCTACAAAAGATGGCAAAAAAGTACCAAAAAGGATCACGCCAGGAAATTTTGGCGTGGGTCACAGGCGCCGCGTATTGTCAAATAATGGACAAGTTGTACCCGAACTGTGTGCCAATAAACAGCATTAAGTTCCAAACACAAGGAGAACACGACTTTATAGATAATTATAAAATACTGGAGATAGTATTTAAAAAAAATGGATTAAAGAAGGTAGGTACTAATTTTTCACATTATCATCATTTCAGCCGAAAGACGTCCACCGCTGGACATAGGTCTCCCCCAGGCGTCGCCACATTGTGTTCTAAAATGTCTGTTGTTCATTTTAGAGTACCTACAAAAGATGGCAAAAAAGTACCAAAAAGGATCACGCCAGGAAATTTTGGCGTGGGTCACAGGCGCCGCGTATTGTCAAATAATGGACAAGTTGTACCCGAACTGTGTGCCAATAAACAGCATTAAGTTCCAAACACAAGGAGAACACGACTTTATAGATAATTATAAAATACTGGAGATAGTATTTAAAAAAAATGGATTAAAGAAGGTAGGTACTAATTTTTCACATTATCATCATTTCAGCCGAAAGACGTCCACCGCTGGACATAGGTCTCCCCCAGGCGTCGCCACATTGTGTTCTATAATGTCTGTTGTTCATTTTAGAGTACCTACAAAAGATGGCAAAAAAGTACCAAAAAGGATCACGCCAGGAAATTTTGGCGTGGGTCACAGGCGCCGCGTATTGTCAAATAATGGACAAGTTGTACCCGAACTGTGTGCCAATAAAAAGGGTTAAGTTCCAAACACAAGGAGAACACGACTTCATAGATAATTATAAAATACTGGAGATAGTATTTAAAAAAAATGGATTAAAAAAGGTAGGTACTAATTTTTCACATCATCATCATCATCATTTCAGCCGAAAGACGTCCACCGCTGGACATAGGTCTAACCCAGGCGTCGCCACATTGTGTTCTAAAATGTCTGTTGTTCATTTTAGAGTACCTACAAAAGATGGCAAAAAAGTACCAAAAAGGATCACGCCAGGAAATTTTGGCGTGGGTCACAGGCGCCGCGTATTGTCAAATAATGGACAAGTTGTACCCGAACTGTGTGCCAATAAACAGCATTAAGTTCCAAACACAAGGAGAACACGACTTTATAGATAATTATAAAATACTGGAGATAGTATTTAAAAAAAATGGATTAAAGAAGGTAGGTACTAATTTTTCACATTATCATCATTTCAGCCGAAATACGTCCACCGCTGGACATAGGTCTCCCCCAGGCGTCGCCACATTGTGTTCTATAATGTCTGTTGTTCATTTTAGAGTACCTACAAAAGATGGCAAAAAAGTACCAAAAAGGATCACGCCAGGAAATTTTGGCGTGGGTCACAGGCGCCGCGTATTGTCAAATAATGGACAAGTTGTACCCGAACTGTGTGCCAATAAACAGCATTAAGTTCCAAACACAAGGAGAACACGAATTCATAGATAATTATAAAATACTGGAAATAGTATTTAAAAAAAATGGATTTAAAAAGGTAGGTACTAATTTTTCACATCATCATCATCATCATTTCAGCCGAAAGACGTCCACCGCTGGACATAGGTCTAACCCAGGCGTCGCCACATTGTGTTCTAAAATGTCTGTTGTTCATTTTAGAGTACCTACAAAAGATGGCAAAAAAGTACCAAAAAGGATCACGCCAGGAAATTTTGGCGTGGGTCACAGGCGCCGCGTATTGTCAAATAATGGACAAGTTGTACCCGAACTGTGTGCCAATAAACAGCATTAAGTTCCAAACACAAGGAGAACACGACTTTATAGATCATTATAAAATACTGGAGATAGTATTTAAAAAAAATGGATTAAAAAGGTAGGTACTAATTTTTCACATCATCATCATTTCAGCCGAAAGACGTCCACCGCTGGACATAGATCTCCCCCAGGCGTCGCCATATTGTGTTCTAAAATGTCTGTTGTTCATTTTAGAGTACCTACAAAAGATGGCAAAAAAGTACCAAAAAGGATCACGCCAGGAAATTTTGGCGTGGGTCACAGGCGCCGTGTATTGTCAAATAATGGACAAGTTGTACCCGAACTGTGTGCCAATAAACAGCATTAAGTTCCAAACACAAGGAGAACACGACTTTATAGATAATTATAAAATACTGGAGATAGTATTAAAAAAAAATGGATTAAAGAAGGTAGGTACTAATTTTTCACATTATCATCATTTCAGCCGAAAGACGTCCACCGCTGGACATAGGTCTCCCCCAGGCGTCGCCACATTGTGTTCTATAATGTCTGTTGTTCATTTTAGAGTACCTACAAAAGATGGCAAAAAAGTACCAAAAAGGATCACGCCAGGAAATTTTGGCGTGGGCCACAGGCGCCGCGTATTGTCAAATAATGGACAAGTTGTACCCCAACTGTGTGCCAATAAACAGCATTAAGTTCCAAACACAAGGAGAACACGAATTCATAGATAATTATAAAATACTGGAAATAGTATTTAAAAAAAATGGATTTAAAAAGGTAGGTACTAATTTTTCACATCATCATCATCATCATTTCAGCCGAAAGACGTCCACCGCTGGACATAGGTCTAACCCAGGCGTCGCCACATTGTGTTCTAAAATGTCTGTTGTTCATTTTAGAGTACCTACAAAAGATGGCAAAAAAGTACCAAAAAGGATCACGCCAGGAAATTTTGGCGTGGGTCACAGGCGCCGCGTATTGTCAAATAATGGACAAGTTGTACCCGAACTGTGTGCCAATAAACAGCATTAAGTTCCAAACACAAGGAGAACACGACTTTATAGATCATTATAAAATACTGGAGATAGTATTTAAAAAAAATGGATTAAAAAGGTAGGTACTAATTTTTCACATCATCATCATTTCAGCCGAAAGACGTCCACCGCTGGACATAGATCTCCCCCTGGCGTCGCCACATTGTGTTCTAAAATGTCTGTTGTTCATTTTAGAGTACCTACAAAAGATGGCAAAAAAGTACCAAAAAGGATCACGCCAGGAAATTTTGGCGTGGGTCACAGGCGCCGTGTATTGTCAAATAATGGACAAGTTGTACCCGAACTGTGTGCCAATAAACAGCATTAAGTTCCAAACACAAGGAGAACACGACTTTATAGATAATTATAAAATACTGGAGATAGTATTTAAAAAAAATGGATTAAAGAAGGTAGGTACTAATTTTTCACATTATCATCATTTCAGCCGAAAGACGTCCACCGCTGGACATAGGTCTCCCCCAGGCGTCGCCACATTGTGTTCTATAATGTCTGTTGTTCATTTTAGAGTACCTACAAAAGATGGCAAAAAAGTACCAAAAAGGATCACGCCAGGAAATTTTGGCGTGGGTCACAGGCGCCGCGTATTGTCAAATAATGGACAAGTTGTACCCGAACTGTGTGCCAATAAAAAGGATTAAGTTCCAAACAAGGAGAACACGACTTCATAGATAATTATAAAATACTGGAGATAGTATTTTAAAAAAATGGATCAAAAAGGGTAGGTACTAATTTTTTACATCATCATCATTTCAGCCGAAAGACGTCCACCGCTGGACATAGGTCTCCCCCAGGTGTCGCCACATTGTGTTCTATAATGTCTGTTGTTCATTTTAGAGTACCTACAAAAGATGGCAAAAAAGTACCAAAAAGGATCACGCCAGTAAATTTTGGCGTGGGTCACAGGCGCCGCGTATTGTCAAATAATGGACAAGTTGTACCCGAACTGTGTGCCAATAAAAAGGGTTAAGTTCCAAACACAAGGAGAACACGACTTCATAGATAATTATAAAATACTGGAGATAGTATTAAAAAAAAATGGATTAAAAAAGGTAGGTACTAATTTTTCACATCATCATCATCATCATTTCAGCCGAAAGACGTCCACCGCTGGACATAGGTCTCTCCCAGGCCTCGCCACTTTGACCGATCCTGTGCGTCTCGCATCCAGCGCCTTCCCGCAACCTTAACCGGGTCATCAGTACATTATTATTTTTATTGTGTTTGTAATCATTCAATGACTTCTGCCGCTCTGTGTGAAGCGGGAGGGCGTGTCAGACTTTTACTGATTAGTCCTCTGAAAACACATTCTGAATTCCTCTATGAATCCAGACTCGGAATTCATAGTACGAGTATTATTTATGAAAGCCCGGCAATGCATACAATTTCATTATGCCCCACACACATACTGATTTTTTCAGATTATGATTTACTTCCGGCATTCAGATTAGGTATGAATTCTGACTTTGAATTCAGAGAGAAATTCAGAATGTGTGAGTCCAGCCTATAACCCATCCGTGTTTCTTCATTTGCTTGAGCCAGGGCCGCGGTAAATCTTTTTCAAATTTAATCCGCTACCCAGACAGGGTCATCGGTCCACCTAGTGGAAGGCCTTCGAACGCATCGTCTTCCGGTTCGCGGTCGCCATTCCAGAACTTTTCGGCCCCATCGTCCATCCGTTCCATCCGTTCTGCGAGCAATGTGCCATGCCCACTGCCATTTAAGTTTGGCAATTCTTCGCGCTATGTCGGTAGCTTTGGTTCTCCTGCGTATATCCTCATTTCTGATGCGATCACGCAAGGAAACTCCGAGCATAGCCCTCTCGATTGCCCTTTGGGTGACTTTAAGCTTTCTGATAAGGCCCATTGCGAGCGACCATGTCTCAGTCCCATAGGTGATCACTGGAAACACACATTTACTAAAATAAACTAAAAATATTATTGTATTCATTAATTTAAATTTTTTTGCAAAATATACTTAGGAGAAAATATTTTTTATTTCATTTTGTTTTCCTTTTTTTGAGCTAAATCTATCTGGAAGCATTTTTTACGGATTTTGTGTTTCCATGTTTTATCATCTGCACATGTCTTGGTTAATTTAGGTGTTAGCGGCACCTTTCGTAGCATTGTGATTCATTTTTTTATTTTACTTTCTTTTTTTTTCTGTTGTAGACAATACCCATTGAAAAACTTTCAATGACATGATCAAGGGCAAATTCAAAGATAATTTTGAATTCCTGAAATGTTTCAAAAATTACTTTGATGAAGTATATAAAGTTAATATCGTTAATATCGCGCAGAGTGAGGTTCTACAGGGCACCGCACCCGAAAAACCGCCTGTAGCCGCAGCAGGTAGAAAACAATCAATTATTTGATTTTCTATACAGATATTGATTTGTGTTAGAACTTAACTTGGCTTTTAGAAGAATTGCATATATTACAAAACGAGTACCTACAAGTTGTACAAGTTGTACCCGAACTGTGTGCCAATAAAAAGAATTAAGTTCCAAACACAAGGAGAACACGACTTCATAGATAATTATAAAATACTGGAGATAGTATTTAAAAAAAATGGATTAAAAAAGGTAGGTACTAATTTTTCATATCATCATCATGATCATTTCAGCCGAAAGACGTCCACCGCTGGACATAGGTTTCCCCCAGGCGTCGCCACATTGTGTTCTATAATGTCTGTTGTTCATTTTAGAGTACCTACAAAAGATGGCAAAAAAGTACCAAAAAGGATCACGCCAGGAAATTTTTGGCGTGGGCCACAGGCGCCGCGTATTGTCAAATAATGGACAAGTTGTACCCGAACTGTGTGCCAATAAACAGCATTAAGTTCCAAACACAAGGAGAACTCGACTTCATAGTTAATTATAAAATACTGGAGATAGTATTTAAAAAAACTGGATTAAAAAAGGTAGGTACTAATTTTTCACATCATCATCATGATCATTTCAGCCGAAAGACGTCCACCGCTGGACATAGGTCTAACCCAGGCGTCGCCACATTGTGTTCTATAATGTCTGTTGTTCATTTTAGAGTACCTACAAAAGATGGCAAAAAAGTACCAAAAAGGATCACGCCAGGAAATTTTGGCGTGGGTCACAGGCGCCGCGTATTGTCAAATAATGGACAAGTTGTACCCGAACTGTGTGCCAATAAAAAGGATTAAGTTCCAAACAAGGAGAACACGACTTCATAGATAATTATAAAATACTGGAGATAGTATTTTAAAAAAATGGATCAAAAAGGGTAGGTACTAATTTTTTACATCATCATCATTTCAGCCGAAAGACGTCCACCGCTGGACATAGGTCTCCCCCAGGTGTCGCCACATTGTGTTCTATAATGTCTGTTGTTCATTTTAGAGTACCTACAAAAGATGGCAAAAAAGTACCAAAAAGGATCACGCCAGTAAATTTTGGCGTGGGTCACAGGCGCCGCGTATTGTCAAATAATGGACAAGTTGTACCCGAACTGTGTGCCAATAAAAAGGGTTAAGTTCCAAACACAAGGAGAACACGACTTCATAGATAATTATAAAATACTGGAGATAGTATTAAAAAAAAATGGATTAAAAAAGGTAGGTACTAATTTTTCACATCATCATCATCATCATTTCAGCCGAAAGACGTCCACCGCTGGACATAGGTCTCTCCCAGGCCTCGCCACTTTGACCGATCCTGTGCGTCTCGCATCCAGCGCCTTCCCGCAACCTTAACCGGGTCATCAGTACATTATTATTTTTATTGTGTTTGTAATCATTCAATGACTTCTGCCGCTCTGTGTGAAGCGGGAGGGCGTGTCAGACTTTTACTGATTAGTCCTCTGAAAACACATTCTGAATTCCTCTATGAATCCAGACTCGGAATTCATAGTACGAGTATTATTTATGAAAGCCCGGCAATGCATACAATTTCATTATGCCCCACACACATACTGATTTTTTCAGATTATGATTTACTTCCGGCATTCAGATTAGGTATGAATTCTGACTTTGAATTCAGAGAGAAATTCAGAATGTGTGAGTCCAGCCTATAACCCATCCGTGTTTCTTCATTTGCTTGAGCCAGGGCCGCGGTAAATCTTTTTCAAATTTAATCCGCTACCCAGACAGGGTCATCGGTCCACCTAGTGGAAGGCCTTCGAACGCATCGTCTTCCGGTTCGCGGTCGCCATTCCAGAACTTTTCGGCCCCATCGTCCATCCGTTCCATCCGTTCTGCGAGCAATGTGCCATGCCCACTGCCATTTAAGTTTGGCAATTCTTCGCGCTATGTCGGTAGCTTTGGTTCTCCTGCGTATATCCTCATTTCTGATGCGATCACGCAAGGAAACTCCGAGCATAGCCCTCTCGATTGCCCTTTGGGTGACTTTAAGCTTTCTGATAAGGCCCATTGCGAGCGACCATGTCTCAGTCCCATAGGTGATCACTGGAAACACACATTTACTAAAATAAACTAAAAATATTATTGTATTCATTAATTTAAATTTTTTTGCAAAATATACTTAGGAGAAAATATTTTTTATTTCATTTTGTTTTCCTTTTTTTGAGCTAAATCTATCTGGAAGCATTTTTTACGGATTTTGTGTTTCCATGTTTTATCATCTGCACATGTCTTGGTTAATTTAGGTGTTAGCGGCACCTTTCGTAGCATTGTGATTCATTTTTTTATTTTACTTTCTTTTTTTTTCTGTTGTAGACAATACCCATTGAAAAACTTTCAATGACATGATCAAGGGCAAATTCAAAGATAATTTTGAATTCCTGAAATGTTTCAAAAATTACTTTGATGAAGTATATAAAGTTAATATCGTTAATATCGCGCAGAGTGAGGTTCTACAGGGCACCGCACCCGAAAAACCGCCTGTAGCCGCAGCAGGTAGAAAACAATCAATTATTTGATTTTCTATACAGATATTGATTTGTGTTAGAACTTAACTTGGCTTTTAGAAGAATTGCATATATTACAAAACGAGTACCTACAAGTTGTACAAGTTGTACCCGAACTGTGTGCCAATAAAAAGAATTAAGTTCCAAACACAAGGAGAACACGACTTCATAGATAATTATAAAATACTGGAGATAGTATTTAAAAAAAATGGATTAAAAAAGGTAGGTACTAATTTTTCATATCATCATCATGATCATTTCAGCCGAAAGACGTCCACCGCTGGACATAGGTTTCCCCCAGGCGTCGCCACATTGTGTTCTATAATGTCTGTTGTTCATTTTAGAGTACCTACAAAAGATGGCAAAAAAGTACCAAAAAGGATCACGCCAGGAAATTTTTGGCGTGGGCCACAGGCGCCGCGTATTGTCAAATAATGGACAAGTTGTACCCGAACTGTGTGCCAATAAACAGCATTAAGTTCCAAACACAAGGAGAACTCGACTTCATAGTTAATTATAAAATACTGGAGATAGTATTTAAAAAAACTGGATTAAAAAAGGTAGGTACTAATTTTTCACATCATCATCATGATCATTTCAGCCGAAAGACGTCCACCGCTGGACATAGGTCTAACCCAGGCGTCGCCACATTGTGTTCTATAATGTCTGTTGTTCATTTTAGAGTACCTACAAAAGATGGCAAAAAAGTACCAAAAAGGATTACGCCAGGAAATTTTGGCGTGGGTCACAGGCGCCGCGTATTGTCAATTAATGGACAAGTTGTACCCGAACTGTGTGCCAATAAAAAGGGTTAAGTTCCAAACACAAGGAGAACTCGACTTCATAGTTAATTATAAAATACTGGAAATAGTATTTTAAAAAAATGGATTAAAAAAGGTAGGTACTAATTTTTCATATCATCATCATGATCATTTCAGCCGAAAGACGTCCACCGCTGGACATAGGTTTCCCCCAGGCGTCGCCACATTGTGTTCTATAATGTCTGTTGTTCATTTTAGAGTACCTACAAAAGATGGCAAAAAAGTACCAAAAAGGATCACGCCAGGAAATTTTGGCGTGGGCCACAGGCGCCGCGTATTGTCAAATAATGGACAAGTTGTACCCGAACTGTGTGCCAATAAAAAGAATTAAGTTCCAAACACAAGGAGAACACGACTTCATAGATAATTATAAAATACTGGAGATAGTATTTAAAACAAATGGATTAAAAAAGGTAGGTACTAATTTTTCATATCATCATCATGATCATTTCAGCCGAAAGACGTCCACCGCTGGACATAGGTTTCCCCCAGGCGTCGCCACATTGTGTTCTATAATGTCTGTTGTTCATTTTAGAGTACCTACAAAAGATGGCAAAAAAGTACCAAAAAGGATCACGCCAGGAAATTTTGGCGTGGGCCACAGGCGCCGCGTATTGTCAAATAATGGACAAGTTGTACCCGAACTGTGTGCCAATAAACAGCATTAAGTTCCAAACACAAGGAGAACACGAATTCATAGATAATTATAAAATACTGGAAATAGTATTTTTTAAAAATGGATTTAAAAAGGTAGGTACTAATTTTTCACATCATCATCATCATCATTTCAGCCGAAAGACGTCCACCGCTGGACATAGGTCTAACCCAGGCGTCGCCACATTGTGTTCTAAAATGTCTGTTGTTCATTTTAGAGTACCTACAAAAGATGGCAAAAAAGTACCAAAAAGGATCACGCCAGGAAATTTTGGCGTGGGTCACAGGCGCCGCGTATTGTCAAATAATGGACAAGTTGTACCCGAACTGTGTGCCAATAAACAGCATTAAGTTCCAAACACAAGGAGAACACGACTTTATAGATAATTATAAAATACTGGAGATAGTATTTAAAAAAAATGGATTAAAGAAGGTAGGTACTAATTTTTCACATTATCATCATTTCAGCCGAAAGACGTCCACCGCTGGACATAGGTCTCCCCCAGGCGTCGCCACATTGTGTTCTATAATGTCTGTTGTTCATTTTAGAGTACCTACAAAAGATGGCAAAAAAGTACCAAAAAGGATCACGCCAGGAAATTTTGGCGTGGGTCACAGGCGCCGCGTATTGTCAAATAATGGACAAGTTGTACCCGAACTGTGTGCCAATAAAAAGGGTTAAGTTCCAAACACAAGGAGAACACGACTTCATAGATAATTATAAAATACTGGAGATAGTATTTAAAAAAAATGGATTAAAAAAGGTAGGTACTAATTTTTCACATCATCATCATCATCATTTCAGCCGAAAGACGTCCACCGCTGGACATAGGTCTAACCCAGGCGTCGCCACATTGTGTTCTAAAATGTCTGTTGTTCATTTTAGAGTACCTACAAAAGATGGCAAAAAAGTACCAAAAAGGATCACGCCAGGAAATTTTGGCGTGGGTCACAGGCGCCGCGTATTGTCAAATAATGGACAAGTTGTACCCGAACTGTGTGCCAATAAACAGCATTAAGTTCCAAACACAAGGAGAACACGACTTTATAGATAATTATAAAATACTGGAGATAGTATTTAAAAAAAATGGATTAAAGAAGGTAGGTACTAATTTTTCACATTATCATCATTTCAGCCGAAAGACGTCCACCGCTGGACATAGGTCTCCCCCAGGCGTCGCCACATTGTGTTCTATAATGTCTGTTGTTCATTTTAGAGTACCTACAAAAGATGGCAAAAAAGTACCAAAAAGGATCACGCCAGGAAATTTTGGCGTGGGTCACAGGCGCCGCGTATTGTCAAATAATGGACAAGTTGTACCCGAACTGTGTGCCAATAAAAAGGGTTAAGTTCCAAACACAAGGAGAACACGACTTCATAGATAATTATAAAATACTGGAGATAGTATTTAAAAAAAATGGATTAAAAAAGGTAGGTACTAATTTTTCACATCATCATCATCATCATTTCAGCCGAAAGACGTCCACCGCTGGACATAGGTCTCTCCCAGGCCTCGCCACTTTGACCGATCCTGTGCGTCTCGCATCCAGCGCCTTCCCGCAACCTTAACCGGGTCATCAGTACATTATTATTTTTATTGTGTTTGTAATCATTCAATGACTTCTGCCACTCTGTGTGAAGCGGGAGGGCGTGTCAGACTTTTACTGATTAGTCCTCTGAAAACACATTCTGAATTCCTCTATGAATCCAGACTCGGAATTCATAGTACGAGTATTATTTATGAAAGCCCGGCAATGCATACAATTTCATTATGCCCCACACACATACTGATTTTTTAGAGATTATGATTTACTTCCGGCATTCAGATTAGGTATGAATTCTGACTTTGAATTCAGAGAGAAATTCAGAATGTGTGAGTCCAGCCTATAACCCATCCGTGTTTCTTCATTTGCTTGAGCCAGGGCCGCGGTAAATCTTTTTCAAATTTAATCCGCTACCCAGACAGGGTCATCGGTCCACCTAGTGGAAGGCCTTCGAACGCATCGTCTTCCGGTTCGCGGTCGCCATTCCAGAACTTTTCGGCCCCATCGTCCATCCGTTCCATCCGTTCTGCGAGCAATGTGCCATGCCCACTGCCATTTAAGTTTGGCAATTCTTCGCGCTATGTCGGTAGCTTTGGTTCTCCTGCGTATATCCTCATTTCTGATGCGATCACGCAAGGAAACTCCGAGCATAGCCCTCTCGATTGCCCTTTGGGTGACTTTAAGCTTTCTGATAAGGCCCATTGCGAGCGACCATGTCTCAGTCCCATAGGTGATCACTGGAAACACACATTGCTCATAGACTTTTGTCTACTAAAATAAACTTAAAATATTATTGTATTCATTAATTTAAAAATTTTAGCAAAATATACCTAGGAGTAAATATTTTTTATTTCATTTTGTTTTCCTTTTTTTGAGCTAAATCTATCTGGAAGCATTTTTTACGGATTTTGTGTTTCCATGTTTTATCATCTGCACATGTCTTGGTTAATTTAGGTGTTAGCGGCACCTTTCGTAGCATTGTGATTCATTTTTTTATTTTACTTTCTTTTTTTTTCTGTTGTAGACAATACCCATTGAAAAACTTTCAATGACATGATCAAGGGCAAATTCAAAGATAATTTTGAATTCCTGAAATGTTTCAAAAATTACTTTGATGAAGTATATAAAGATATTAACGCGCAGAGTGAGGTTCTACAGGGCACCGCACCCGAAAAACCGCCTGTAGCCGCAGCAGGTAGAAAACAATCAATTATTTGATTTTCTATACAGATATTGATTTGTGTTAGAACTTAACTTGGCTTTTAGAAGAATTGCATATAATACAAAACGAGTACCTACCTACAAGTTGTACAAGTTGTAC
Organism: Anorthoa munda; assembly: GCA_945859665.1. Taxonomy (NCBI): domain Eukaryota; kingdom Metazoa; phylum Arthropoda; class Insecta; order Lepidoptera; family Noctuidae; genus Anorthoa; species Anorthoa munda. The sequence goes on along the minus strand of OX243893.1, from coordinate 50,998,305 downwards.
CCGAACTGTGTGCCAATAAAAAGAATTAAGTTCGAAACACAAGGAGAACACGACTTCATAGATAATTATAAAATACTGGAGATAGTATTTAAAAAAAATGGATTAAAAAAGGTAGGTACTAATTTTTCATATCATCATCATCATCATTTCAGCCGAAAGACGTCCACCGCTGGACATAGGTTTCCCCCAGGCGTCGCCACATTGTGTTCTATAATGTCTGTTGTTAATTTTAGAGTACCTACAAAAGATGGCAAAAAAGTACCAAAAAGGATCACGCCAGGAAATTTTGGCGTGGGCCACAGGCGCCGCGTATTGTCAAATAATGGACAAGTTGTACCCGAACTGTGTGCCAATAAACAGCATTAAGTTCCAAACACAAGGAGAACACGAATTCATAGATAATTATAAAATACTGGAAATAGTATTTTTTTTAAATGGATTAAAAAAGGTAGGTACTAATTTTTCACATCATCATCATTTCAGCCGAAAGACGTCCACCGCTGGACATAGGTCTCCCCCAGGCGTCGCCACATTGTGTTCTAAAATGTCTGTTGTTCATTTTAGAGTACCTACAAAAGATGGCAAAAAAGTACCAAAAAGGATTACGCCAGGAAATTTTGGCGTGGGTCACAGGCGCCGCGTATTGTCAATTAATGGACAAGTTGTACCCGAACTGTGTGCCAATAAAAAGGGTTAAGTTCCAAACACAAGGAGAACTCGACTTCATAGTTAATTATAAAATACTGGAGATAGTATTTAAAAAAACTGGATTAAAAAAGGTAGGTACTAATTTTTCACATCATCATCATGATCATTTCAGCCGAAAGACGTCCACCGCTGGACATAGTTCTAACCCAGGCGTCGCCACATTGTGTTCTATAATGTCTGTTGTTAATTTTAGAGTACCTACAAAAGATGGCAAAAAAGTGCCAAAAAGGATCACGCCAGGAAATTTTTTATCGTGGGTCACAGGCGCCGCGTAATGTCAAATAATGGACATGTTGTACCCGAACTGTGTGCCAATAAAAAGAATTAAGTTCCAAACACAAGGAGAACACGACTTTATAGATAATTATAAAATACTGGAGATAGTATTTAAAAAAAATGGATTAAAGAAGGTAGGTACTAATTTTTCACATTATCATCATTTCAGCCGAAAGACGTCCACCGCTGGACATAGGTCTCCCCCAGGCGTCGCCACATTGTGTTCTATAATGTCTGTTGTTCATTTTAGAGTACCTACAAAAGATGGCAAAAAAGTACTAAAAAGGATCACGCCAGGAAATTTTGGCGTGGGTCACAGCCGCCGCGTATTGTCAAATAATGGACAAGTTGTACCCGAACTGTGTGCCAATAAAAAGGATTAAGTTCCAAACACAAGGAGAACACGACTTCATAGATAATTATAAAATACTGAAGATAGTATTTAAAAAAAATGGATTAAAAAAGGTAGGTACTAATTTTTCACATCATCATTTCAGCCGAAAGACGTCCACCGCTGGACATAGGTCTCTCCCAGGCCTCGCCACTTTGACCGATCCTGTGCGTCTCGCATCCAGCGCCTTCCCGCAACCTTAACCGGGTCATCAGTACATTATTATTTTTATTGTGTTTGTAATCATTCAATGACTTCTGCCGCTCTGTGTGAAGCGGGAGGGCGTGTCAGACTTTTACTGATTAGTCCTCTGAAAACACATTCTGAATTCCTCTATGAATCCAGACTCGGAATTCATAGTACGAGTATTATTTATGAAAGCCCGGCAATGCATACAATTTCATTATGCCCCACACACATACTGATTTTTTCAGATTATGATTTACTTCCTTGATTATGATTTACTTCCTGGATTCTACTGTGAGCTTCGGTTGAGTACGGACGTGTGTCGCGTTGAACCCCATTCTTTGTTTTGATTGGTCTCCGAGTGTAGTTTTGGATTCCTTGTTCCACTTCAAGTGTTCTTATGGACAAGCCACACCTAATGGGTGTGTCTAGAGTGAGATAGATAATTATTGAAGAGCTTCAACTCAAATTCCAAATCCAAGACTTATCGGGATTTGGTGAGATTCGAACCACCTACCACCGTGCGTGACAGCGGAAGGGAGCTCGTTGACCGCCGAGCCACCAAAGCAATCGACGACGCCAGCGAAATAGTTATCTGCTACGAGCTACAGCTACGACAGCGTCTACTTCACAAAGCATCGGTGCTACGCGCTACAACTTATTCGTAGCGGACGGACTCAGTGCTACGCGTGCGCTGCCAGTGTGTTTATAAGTGGTAAATAAAACTATTGTAGCTTCGACTGCGGAGTTCGTATAACTACCGTAGTAACCTATAATGGAGTTTGCAGGACAACGCTCACCACCAGCTACCCCGCGAACTAAATCTAAAATGGATCAAACTCAATCAGTGCCAGATATCCCCCTGGCGACGAATGACCCAGAATTTGTCAATACAAACCTACGACACAAGCGACCGCGTCTAAATGACTCGCCACGCAGCCAAGGCCTATTTGAGGAATTTAAATCGGAGATCAAGGAGATGTTGTTGGCGTGGAAGGCCGACCGAGACGCAAACGTTACAAGCCAAATTGCTGAACAAACCGGGTTAATAACTAGGCTGGTGTCCGATATATCTGAATTAAAACTTCAAAACATTCAAATCCAAAACACCAATAAGGAAATTCAAAACGCTAATACCGAGATCAAGAAATCCATCACTTTCCTTAGTGATCAGTACGATGACCTGCAAAGGGAAATTAAGCGTCTGCAGCAAGAGAATAAGGAACAAAAGTGCTATTCGGAATCTCTGGAATTGGCTATTAAGGACCTTCAACATAAGTCCCGGTCGTCCAGTATTGAAGTGCGCAACATACCTGTACAAGAGAACGAGTCGGTGGCAGACCTGACCAGGGCGGTAACAAACATGGGTAATATAGTGAACTTACCACTAACGGCTTCCCATTTTCGAGACATATATCGGATACCAGGGAATCGAGGCAATAATAAAGCCATTGTTGCTGAATTTAGTAACGTTCATACAAAATATGAATTAATTTCACGTGTGCGATCATACAATAATAAAAGGACAAATAAGGAGGATAAACTGAATACTGAAATACTCGGAATATCGGGAACAAGACAAGCCGTTTACGTGGAAGAACATCTACCAAACGCAAGCAAGAGGCTATTTTATTTAGCCAGAGAATTTGCGCGGCAGAGGAAATACCGATTTTGCTGGACTTCAAATGGCAACATTTTCCTTCGTAGGCAACCTGGCGACAAGCAAATTCTGATTAAATCAGAAGCTACGCTCAGGGAACTTCAAGATTGACTCTATTTTCTACCAGTAAGCCGTATTTGCTTTTTGTTGGCCAACGAGGTTCTAACTTTTGCTATTTATGTGTACACAGACAAAACACTCAAATCAAATATTAACGTAACACAAAATAAATACATATGTACAATGAAACACACTATAAAACTACACAACAAAACACACAAAATACATCACATAAACCTATACCACAACACAATGACACCATACTCACCGCGATATACTTTGTTACCACACACCCCACACGTTATGCTATACCTCACAATGCAAATTCATTTTATCAATCCACAGTTGTATACCTTTCGCGCTCTAGCGTTTTGTATCGTAATTATCAGTCATAAATCTTTTACTACAAATGACTAACCATATCCAATCTTCTATTATTTCTGAATTGGACGAATTTGAAATTGCGCAATCACACGAGTGTTCACCGTCCGATTGCTCAAAATACTTATTGAGATCAAGTAATATGATTAATATTCTTCACGTAAATATACGAAGCATCAATAAAAATTTTGATGAATTACTGGTTTTAATAACTTCACTCAAAATTAGCTGCGACGTTATAATACTAACTGAGTGCTGGTTAAACAAAGTTACCAACTTACCTTTCATGAATGGCTACAAGTCATACTATACAAAAAACACGATGAACCAAAATGACGGGATTGTCTTATTTGTAAAAGATAAAATTGACTGCACAGTTAAGGAACCCAACTTTCTAAACGGAAATTGCCTAACATGTGAAATTGCAAATACAATTTCAATTGTATCGGTATATCGTTCGCCGTCATATAATACTAGAGCTGAGTATGATAACTTCTTAAACAGCCTAGACAATGTCCTCACGTCCTTCAAAAACTACTCAAATATAAGTCTAATCGGGGACACAAATATAGATATAAAACCTCCAGGTATTCAAGCACGTGCTAGTGACTATTTAACATTAAACGCCACACACGGTTTACTTCCAGCACATCGATTACCCACCAGAATTGATAATTGTATAGACCATGCATTACTGAAAACAGACAGAACAGCCACCTTACTCGTTATTCAGTCGCACATCACCGATCACCTCCCAATTCTACTATCAATCAGTAACACACGTCCGCCTATGATACCTGCCTATAAAATACCTAGAACTGATTACACAAGTCTCAAAATAGATATTGAAGCACAAGATTTTTCAGAAGTATTAAATACAAATGATCCTAACTTAGCATCAGACAAACTAACTGAAATATTACATAACGCTACAGTGAGGTACACTAAGTTAGTAACGGTCCCTAAAAAAGTACGAAATATTCGTCCCTGGATAACGCCTGGTTTATTACGGTGCATACGTCACCGTGATAAACTCCACAAAAAAGCCCGAAAAGCGCCTAACAATCAAACGATACAAATTACGTATAGACGGTATCGGAACTTCTGCAACGGTTTACTAAGAAAACTTAAAAGGGTATACGAACAGAATGAGCTGCGCAAAGCCAAAAGTAACCCAAAATCACTATGGAACAAAATCAAAGAAATTACATACACTACTAAAACAAAATCTCCCCCACTCGCATTACTAAAAACGGCTCCTGATCAAGATGCGGCCGCTAACCAAGTCTGTCACTTTTTTGCTAGCATAGGTCAAAAGTTGGCATCTGCGATAGCGACTTCAGTACCGCCCACCGAGCCGCATAGCCAAACAAGTAGGCCATGCCCTAGTTCCTTTGTTCTTCTACCCGTTGATGACGCGGAGGTAGCCTGTACTATCTCAAGCCTAAGACAAGACTGTGCCACAGGCTGGGATGGGATTTCCATGAAAGTAATAAAACTATGTGAAAGGATCCTTGTACCACTAATCACACATATTATTAACTGTTCTATTGACTCAGGTATATTCCCGAACACTTTCAAAAAAGCCGTTGTTCATCCTATATATAAGAGTGGTAACAGGGACTGTGTAGACAACTATAGACCAATTGCTGTACTTCCGCTGATGTCTAAAATAATGGAAAAAATAATTAATAAACAACTAGTAAATTACCTAAACAATCACAATATTATAGCAAATAACCAATATGGATTTAAAAAAGGCGTATCTACCGAAAATGCAGTATTAGACCTAACAAACTTTATAGCAAAGAAGTTAGACAATAAACAGAAATGCCTAGGCCTATTTCTGGACCTGACAAAGGCGTTCGACACAGTTTCTGTTCCCACCCTTCTCTCCAAGTTGGAGAATATCGGAATACGTGGCATTGTACATAACCTCTTTGAGAGTTACCTAGTAAACAGGAAAATTTGTGTTAAAATAGGATCACACATTAGCGACGAGGAGACGATGACCTACGGAGTGCCTCAAGGTAGTGTCCTCGGTCCAACACTATTTTTAATTTACATCAATGATTTGTGCACCTTAGCCTTACCAACTGCTATTATATTTACATATGCCGATGACACCGCCATTGTGGTACATGGTAAAAACTGGTCCGATGTCAAAATTAACGCAGAAACTTCCCTAAAATTAGTGAAAGAGTGGTTAAACAGGAATCTTCTAACATTAAACCTCCAAAAGACTAACTATATCCCTTTCTCGATTAATGCGAAAACAAAACCCCCCAACACATATTCTATCATAGCCCATACGTGTCTGGACCCCACAACCTGCACTTGCTCATCACTCCCGCAAGCTACTTCTGTCAAGTACCTAGGTGTGATGGTTGATGACGGACTGAAATGGTATAATCAGATAGAAAATACCGCCTGCAAAATTAGGAAAACCATTCATCTTGTCAAATCGTTAAGGCACTCCGCAGATCCTGAGATTCTTAAAATTGTATACACTGCCCTCTGTCAGTCCGTCGCCAACTACTGCATTCTAGCATGGGGTGGCACCGCTAAAACAAAGTTCCTAGAGTTGGAACGGGCACAAAGGGCTGTCCTCAAAGTAATGTTAAATAAACCTTTCCGATATCCCACACATCATTTATATGCCGAACATAAAATTCTAACGGTGCGACAGCTCTTTGTGCTCAGGGCCACACTCTGGAAGCATCAGCAAATACCACCACCAGACCCTGGCAAACGGGGAAACAGGATAAATTGCCCAAGTGTGCCGCATAAAACCACCTTTGCTAGGAGACATTTGTACGTGTTGAGCTCAATAATCTATAGAAACATAAATAGTTCCTCATCTATAACTAGACTCAACAAACACGACGCTAAAAATAAATTACAGAATCTGCTGTATCTTCTTGACTATGCGCAGACAGAGAAATTGCTGTTGCCCATGTCATGAATAAATTATATAGTAACAGGTCACTGCATAACCACAAATCCTTCGTTCACAAGTAATACATTTATTTTAACATTCTAAACAACTATTACACACACACGCACTCACATACACATACACACACATGCACACACACACACACACACACACACACACACGAACTCACACTCACTCGTAGCTTACCCCCTTATTCACCTCTTTTTCTTTTTTACGTTGTTTTCTTTGTTTATTTGATTTTTCGTGTATAATCTCCTGATTTAGCTTTAGTACTGTTTACTTGAAAGGGGTAAGATAAAAGTCCAAGCGGCAGTGGAACACTGACTCCTAAGACACAGGGTATCCTAGTTTAGGAGGCAGGGTTTAATAAATTAGTACGCCTTTCACAAATTGTATAACACAAGCTAGATATTAAGCAAAATAATATAATGTAAGGTATTTGTTCAATAAAGATTTATTTATTATTATTATTTATTATTATTCCGGCATTCAGATTAGGTATGAATTCTGACTTTGAATTCAGAGAGAAATTCAGAATGTGTGAGTCCAGCCTATAACCCATCCGTGTTTCTTCATTTGCTTGAGCCAGGGCCGCGGTATATCTTTTTCAAATTTAATCCGCTACCCAGACAGGGTCATCGGTCCACCTAGTGGAAGGCCTTCGAACGCATCGTCTTCCGGTTCGCGGTCGCCATTCCAGAACTTTTCGGCCCCATCGTCCATCCGTTCCATCCGTTCTGCGAGCAATGTGCCATGCCCACTGCCATTTAAGTTTGGCAATTCTTCGCGCTATGTCGGTAGCTTTGGTTCTCCTGCGTATATCCTCATTTCTGATGCGATCACGCAAGGAAACTCCGAGCATAGCCCTCTCGATTGCCCTTTGGGTGACTTTAAGCTTTCTGATAAGGCCCATTGCGAGCGACCATGTCTCAGTCCCATAGGTGATCACTGGAAACACACATTTACTAAAATAAACTAAAAATATTATTGTATTCATTAATTTAAAATTTTTAGCAAAATATACTTAGGAGAAAATATTTTTTATTTCATTTTGTTTTCCTTTTTTTGAGCTAAATCTATCTGGAAGCATTTTTTACGGATTTTGTGTTTCCATGTTTTATCATCTGCACATGTCTTGGTTAATTTAGGTGTTAGCGGCACCTTTCGTAGCATTGTGATTCATTTTTTTATTTTACTTTCTTTTTTTTTCTGTTGTAGACAATACCCATTGAAAAACTTTCAATGACATGATCAAGGGCAAATTCAAAGATAATTTTGAATTCCTGAAATGTTTCAAAAATTACTTTGCGCGTTAATATCTTTATATACTTCATCAAAGTAATGTCTACAGGGCACCGCACCCGAAAAACCGCCTGTAGCCGCAGCAGGTAGAAAACAATCAATTATTTGATTTTCTATAGAGATATTGATTTGTGTTAGAACTTAACTTGGCTTTTAGAAGAATTGCATATATTACAAAACGAGTACCTACAAGTTGTACAAGTTGTACCCGAACTGTGTGCCAATAAAAAGAATTAAGTTCCAAACACAAAGAGAACACGACTTCATAGATAATTATAAAATACTGGAGATAGTATTTAAAAAAAATGGATTAAAAAAGGTAGGTACTAATTTTTCATATCATCATCATGATCATTTCAGCCGAAAGACGTCCACCGCTGGACATAGGTTTCCCCCAGGCGTCGCCACATTGTGTTCTATAATGTCTGTTGTTCATTTTAGAGTACCTACAAAAGATGGCAAAAAAGTACCAAAAAGGATCACGCCAGGAAATTTTGGCGTGGGCCACAGGCGCCGCGTATTGTCAAATAATGGACAAGTTGTACCCGAACTGTGTGCCAATAAACAGCATTAAGTTCCAAACACAAGGAGAACACGAATTCATAGATAATTATAAAATACTGGAAATAGTATTTTAAAAAAATGGATTTAAAAAGGTAGGTACTAATTTTTCACATCATCATCATCATCATTTCAGCCGAAAGACGTCCACCGCTGGACATAGGTCTAACCCAGGCGTCGCCACATTGTGTTCTAAAATGTCTGTTGTTCATTTTAGAGTACCTACAAAAGATGGCAAAAAAGTACCAAAAAGGATCACGCCAGGAAATTTTGGCGTGGGTCACAGGCGCCGCGTATTGTCAAATAATGGACAAGTTGTACCCGAACTGTGTGCCAATAAACAGCATTAAGTTCCAAACACAAGGAGAACACGACTTTATAGATAATTATAAAATACTGGAGATAGTATTTAAAAAAAATGGATTAAAAAAGGTAGGTACTAATTTATCACATCATCATCATTTCAGCCGAAAGACGTCCACCGCTGGACATAGATCTCCCCCAGGTGTCGCCACATTGTGTTCTAAAATGTCTGATGTTCATTTTAGAGTACCTACAAAAGATGGCAAAAAAGTACCAAAAAGGATCACGCCAGGAAATTTTGGCGTGGGTCACAGGCGCCGTGTATTGTCAAATAATGGACAAGTTGTACCCGAACTGTGTGCCAATAAACAGCATTAAGTTCCAAACACAAGGAGAACACGACTTTATAGATAATTATAAAATACTGGAGATAGTATTAAAAAAAAATGGATTAAAGAAGGTAGGTACTAATTTTTCACATTATCATCATTTCAGCCGAAAGACGTCCACCGCTGGACATAGGTCTCCCCCAGGCGTCGCCACATTGTGTTCTATAATGTCTGTTGTTCATTTTAGAGTACCTACAAAAGATGGCAAAAAAGTACCAAAAAGGATCACGCCAGGAAATTTTGGCGTGGGTCACAGGCGCCGCGTATTGTCAAATAATGGACAAGTTGTACCCGAACTGTGTGCCAATAAACAGCATTAAGTTCCAAACACAAGGAGAACACGACTTTATAGATAATTATAAAATACTGGAGATAGTATTTAAAAAAAATGGATTAAAAAAGGTAGGTACTAATTTTTCACATCATCATCATTTCAGCCGAAAGACGTCCACCGCTGGACATAGATCTCCCCCAGGCGTCGCCACATTGTGTTCTAAAATGTCTGTTGTTCATTTTAGAGTACCTACAAAAGATGGCAAAAAAGTACCAAAAAGGATCACGCCAGGAAATTTTGGCGTGGGTCACAGGCGCCGTGTATTGTCAAATAATGGACAAGTTGTACCCGAACTGTGTGCCAATAAACAGCATTAAGTTCCAAACACAAGGAGAACACGACTTTATAGATAATTATAAAATACTGGAGATAGTATTTAAAAAAAATGGATTAAAGAAGGTAGGTACTAATTTTTCACATTATCATCATTTCAGCCGAAAGACGTCCACCGCTGGACATAGGTCTCCCCCAGGCGTCGCCACATTGTGTTCTATAATGTCTGTTGTTCATTTTAGAGTACCTACAAAAGATGGCAAAAAAGTACCAAAAAGGATCACGCCAGGAAATTTTGGCGTGGGTCACAGGCGCCGCGTATTGTCAAATAATGGACAAGTTGTACCCGAACTGTGTGCCAATAAAAAGGATTAAGTTCCAAACAAGGAGAACACGACTTCATAGATAATTATAAAATACTGGAGATAGTATTTTAAAAAAATGGATCAAAAAGGGTAGGTACTAATTTTTTACATCATCATCATTTCAGCCGAAAGACGTCCACCGCTGGACATAGGTCTCCCCCAGGTGTCGCCACATTGTGTTCTATGATGTCTGTTGTTCATTTTAGAGTACCTACAAAAGATGGCAAAAAAGTACCAAAAAGGATCACGCCAGTAAATTTTGGCGTGGGTCACAGGCGCCGCGTATTGTCAAATAATGGACAAGTTGTACCCGAACTGTGTGCCAATAAAAAGGGTTAAGTTCCAAACACAAGGAGAACACGACTTCATAGATAATTATAAAATACTGGAGATAGTATTTAAAAAAAATGGATTAAAAAAGGTAGGTACTAATTTTTCACATCATCATTTCAGCCGAAAGACGTCCACCGCTGGACATAGGTCTCTCCCAGGCCTCGCCACTTTGACCGATCCTGTGCGTCTCGCATCCAGCGCCTTCCCGCAACCTTAACCGGGTCATCAGTACATTATTATTTTTATTGTGTTTGTAATCATTCAATGACTTCTGCCGCTCTGTGTGAAGCGGGAGGGCGTGTCAGACTTTTACTGATTAGTCCTCTGAAAACACATTCTGAATTCCTCTATGAATCCAGACTCGGAATTCATAGTACGAGTATTATTTATGAAAGCCCGGCAATGCATACAATTTCATTATGCCCCACACACATACTGATTTTTTCAGATTATGATTTACTTCCGGCATTCAGATTAGGTATGAATTCTGACTTTGAATTCAGAGAGAAATTCAGAATGTGTGAGTCCAGCCTATAACCCATCCGTGTTTCTTCATTTGCTTGAGCCAGGGCCGCGGTAAATCTTTTTCAAATTTAATCCGCTACCCAGACAGGGTCATCGGTCCACCTAGTGGAAGGCCTTCGAACGCATCGTCTTCCGGTTCGCGGTCGCCATTCCAGAACTTTTCGGCCCCATCGTCCATCCGTTCCATCCGTTCTGCGAGCAATGTGCCATGCCCACTGCCATTTAAGTTTGGCAATTCTTCGCGCTATGTCGGTAGCTTTGGTTCTCCTGCGTATATCCTCATTTCTGATGCGATCACGCAAGGAAACTCCGAGCATAGCCCTCTCGATTGCCCTTTGGGTGACTTTAAGCTTTCTGATAAGGCCCATTGCGAGCGACCATGTCTCAGTCCCATAGGTGATCACTGGAAACACACATTTACTAAAATAAACTAAAAATATTATTGTATTCATTAATTTAAATTTTTTTGCAAAATATACTTAGGAGAAAATATTTTTTATTTCATTTTGTTTTCCTTTTTTTGAGCTAAATCTATCTGGAAGCATTTTTTACGGATTTTGTGTTTCCATGTTTTATCATCTGCACATGTCTTGGTTAATTTAGGTGTTAGCGGCACCTTTCGTAGCATTGTGATTCATTTTTTTATTTTACTTTCTTTTTTTTTCTGTTGTAGACAATACCCATTGAAAAACTTTCAATGACATGATCAAGGGCAAATTCAAAGATAATTTTGAATTCCTGAAATGTTTCAAAAATTACTTTGCGCGTTAATATCTTTATATACTTCATCAAAGTAATGTCTACAGGGCACCGCACCCGAAAAACCGCCTGTAGCCGCAGCAGGTAGAAAACAATCAATTATTTGATTTTCTATAGAGATATTGATTTGTGTTAGAACTTAACTTGGCTTTTAGAAGAATTGCATATATTACAAAACGAGTACCTACAAGTTGTACAAGTTGTACCCGAACTGTGTGCCAATAAAAAGAATTAAGTTCCAAACACAAGGAGAACACGACTTCATAGATAATTATAAAATACTGGAGATAGTATTTAAAAAAAATGGATTAAAAAAGGTAGGTACTAATTTTTCATATCATCATCATGATCATTTCAGCCGAAAGACGTCCACCGCTGGACATAGGTTTCCCCCAGGCGTCGCCACATTGTGTTCTATAATGTCTGTTGTTCATTTTAGAGTACCTACAAAAGATGGCAAAAAAGTACCAAAAAGGATCACGCCAGGAAATTTTGGCGTGGGCCACAGGCGCCGCGTATTGTCAAATAATGGACAAGTTGTACCCGAACTGTGTGCCAATAAACAGCATTAAGTTCCAAACACAAGGAGAACACGAATTCATAGATAATTATAAAATACTGGAAATAGTATTTAAAAAAAATGGATTTAAAAAGGTAGGTACTAATTTTTCACATCATCATCATCATCATTTCAGCCGAAAGACGTCCACCGCTGGACATAGGTTTCCCCCAGGCGTCGCCACATTGTGTTCTATAATGTCTGTTGTTCATTTTAGAGTACCTACAAAAGATGGCAAAAAAGTACCAAAAAGGATCACGCCAGGAAATTTTGGCGTGGGCCACAGGCGCCGCGTATTGTCAAATAATGGACAAGTTGTACCCGAACTGTGTGCCAATAAACAGCATTAAGTTCCAAACACAAGGAGAACACGAATTCATAGATAATTATAAAATACTGGAAATAGTATTTTTAAAAAATGGATTTAAAAAGGTAGGTACTAATTTTTCACATCATCATCATCACCATTTCAGCCGAAAGACGTCCACCGCTGGACATAGGTCTAACCCAGGCGTCGCCACATTGTGTTCTAAAATGTCTGTTGTTCATTTTAGAGTACCTACAAAAGATGGCAAAAAAGTACCAAAAAGGATCACGCCAGGAAATTTTGGCGTGGGTCACAGGCGCCGTGTATTGTCCAATAATGGACAAGTTGTACCCGAACTGTGTGCCAATAAACAGCATTAAGTTCCAAACACAAGGAGAACACGACTTTATAGATAATTATAAAATACTGGAGATAGTATTTAAAAAAAATGGATTAAAGAAGGTAGGTACTAATTTTTCACATTATCATCATTTCAGCCGAAAGACGTCCACCGCTGGACATAGGTCTCTCCCAGGCCTCGCCACTTTGACCGATCCTGTGCGTCTCGCATCCAGCGCCTTCCCGCAACCTTAACCGGGTCATCAGTACATTATTATTTTTATTGTGTTTGTAATCATTCAATGACTTCTGCCGCTCTGTGTGAAGCGGGAGGGCGTGTCAGACTTTTACTGATTAGTCCTCTGAAAACACATTCTGAATTCCTCTATGAATCCAGACTCGGAATTCATAGTACGAGTATTATTTATGAAAGCCCGGCAATGCATACAATTTCATTATGCCCCACACACATACTGATTTTTTCAGATTATGATTTACTTCCGGCATTCAGATTAGGTATGAATTCTGACTTTGAATTCAGAGAGAAATTCAGAATGTGTGAGTCCAGCCTATAACCCATCCGTGTTTCTTCATTTGCTTGAGCCAGGGCCGCGGTAAATCTTTTTCAAATTTAATCCGCTACCCAGACAGGGTCATCGGTCCACCTAGTGGAAGGCCTTCGAACGCATCGTCTTCCGGTTCGCGGTCGCCATTCCAGAACTTTTCCGCCCCATCGTCCATCCGTTCCATCCGTTCTGCGAGCAATGTGCCATGCCCACTGCCATTTAAGTTTGGCAATTCTTCGCGCTATGTCGGTAGCTTTGGTTCTCCTGCGTATATCCTCATTTCTGATGCGATCACGCAAGGAAACTCCGAGCATAGCTCTCTCGATTGCCCTTTGGGTGACTTTAAGCTTTCTGATAAGGCCCATTGCGAGCGACCATGTCTCAGTCCCATAGGTGATCACTGGAAACACACATTGCTCATAGACTTTTGTCTACTAAAATAAACTTAAAATATTATTGTATTCATTAATTTAAAAATTTTAGCAAAATATACCTAGGAGTAAATATTTTTTATTTCATTTTGTTTTCCTTTTTTTGAGCTAAATCTATCTGGAAGCATTTTTTACGGATTTTGTGTTTCCATGTTTTATCATCTGCACATGTCTTGGTTAATTTAGGTGTTAGCGGCACCTTTCGTAGCATTGTGATTCATTTTTTTATTTTACTTTCTTTTTTTTTCTGTTGTAGACAATACCCATTGAAAAACTTTCAATGACATGATCAAGGGCAAATTCAAAGATAATTTTGAATTCCTGAAATGTTTCAAAAATTACTTTGCGCGTTAATATCTTTATATACTTCATCAAAGTAATGTCTACAGGGCACCGCACCCGAAAAACCGCCTGTAGCCGCAGCAGGTAGAAAACAATCAATTATTTGATTTTCTATACAGATATTGATTTGTGTTAGAACTTAACTTGGCTTTTAGAAGAATTGCATATATTACAAAACGAGTACCTACAAGTTGTACAAGTTGTACCCGAACTGTGTGCCAATAAAAAGAATTAAGTTCCAAACACAAGGAGAACACGACTTCATAGATAATTATAAAATACTGGAGATAGTATTTAAAAAAAATGGATTAAAAAAGGTAGGTACTAATTTTTCATATCATCATCATGATCATTTCAGCCGAAAGACGTCCACCGCTGGACATAGGTTTCCCCCAGGCGTCGCCACATTGTGTTCTATAATGTCTGTTGTTCATTTTAGAGTACCTACAAAAGATGGCAAAAAAGTACCAAAAAGGATCACGCCAGGAAATTTTGGCGTGGGCCACAGGCGCCGCGTATTGTCAAATAATGGACAAGTTGTACCCGAACTGTGTGCCAATAAACAGCATTAAGTTCCAAACACAAGGAGAACACGACTTTATAGATAATTATAAAATACTGGAGATAGTATTTAAAAAAAATGGATTAAAGAAGGTAGGTACTAATTTTTCACATTATCATCATTTCAGCCGAAAGACGTCCACCGCTGGACAT
The DNA here is from genome assembly GCA_945859665.1 of Anorthoa munda. Taxonomy (NCBI): domain Eukaryota; kingdom Metazoa; phylum Arthropoda; class Insecta; order Lepidoptera; family Noctuidae; genus Anorthoa; species Anorthoa munda. The sequence goes on along the minus strand of OX243893.1, from coordinate 50,983,282 downwards.
AGGTCTCCCCCAGGCGTCGCCACATTGTGTTCTATAATGTCTGTTGTTCATTTTAGAGTACCTACAAAAGATGGCAAAAAAGTACCAAAAAGGATCACGCCAGGAAATTTTGGCGTGGGTCACAGGCGCCGCGTATTGTCAAATAATGGACAAGTTGTACCCGAACTGTGTGCCAATAAAAAGGATTAAGTTCCAAACAAGGAGAACACGACTTCATAGATAATTATAAAATACTGGAGATAGTATTTTAAAAAAATGGATCAAAAAGGGTAGGTACTAATTTTTTACATCATCATCATTTCAGCCGAAAGACGTCCACCGCTGGACATAGGTCTCCCCCAGGTGTCGCCACATTGTGTTCTATAATGTCTGTTGTTCATTTTAGAGTACCTACAAAAGATGGCAAAAAAGTACCAAAAAGGATCACGCCAGTAAATTTTGGCGTGGGTCACAGGCGCCGCGTATTGTCAAATAATGGACAAGTTGTACCCGAACTGTGTGCCAATAAAAAGGGTTAAGTTCCAAACACAAGGAGAACACGACTTCATAGATAATTATAAAATACTGGAGATAGTATTTAAAAAAAATGGATTAAAAAAGGTAGGTACTAATTTTTCACATCATCATTTCAGCCGAAAGACGTCCACCGCTGGACATAGGTCTCTCCCAGGCCTCGCCACTTTGACCGATCCTGTGCGTCTCGCATCCAGCGCCTTCCCGCAACCTTAACCGGGTCATCAGTACATTATTATTTTTATTGTGTTTGTAATCATTCAATGACTTCTGCCGCTCTGTGTGAAGCGGGAGGGCGTGTCAGACTTTTACTGATTAGTCCTCTGAAAACACATTCTGAATTCCTCTATGAATCCAGACTCGGAATTCATAGTACGAGTATTATTTATGAAAGCCCGGCAATGCATACAATTTCATTATGCCCCACACACATACTGATTTTTTCAGATTATGATTTACTTCCGGCATTCAGATTAGGTATGAATTCTGACTTTGAATTCAGAGAGAAATTCAGAATGTGTGAGTCCAGCCTATAACCCATCCGTGTTTCTTCATTTGCTTGAGCCAGGGCCGCGGTAAATCTTTTTCAAATTTAATCCGCTACCCAGACAGGGTCATCGGTCCACCTAGTGGAAGGCCTTCGAACGCATCGTCTTCCGGTTCGCGGTCGCCATTCCAGAACTTTTCCGCCCCATCGTCCATCCGTTCCATCCGTTCTGCGAGCAATGTGCCATGCCCACTGCCATTTAAGTTTGGCAATTCTTCGCGCTATGTCGGTAGCTTTGGTTCTCCTGCGTATATCCTCATTTCTGATGCGATCACGCAAGGAAACTCCGAGCATAGCTCTCTCGATTGCCCTTTGGGTGACTTTAAGCTTTCTGATAAGGCCCATTGCGAGCGACCATGTCTCAGTCCCATAGGTGATCACTGGAAACACACATTGCTCATAGACTTTTGTCTACTAAAATAAACTTAAAATATTATTGTATTCATTAATTTAAAAATTTTAGCAAAATATACCTAGGAGTAAATATTTTTTATTTCATTTTGTTTTCCTTTTTTTGAGCTAAATCTATCTGGAAGCATTTTTTACGGATTTTGTGTTTCCATGTTTTATCATCTGCACATGTCTTGGTTAATTTAGGTGTTAGCGGCACCTTTCGTAGCATTGTGATTCATTTTTTTATTTTACTTTCTTTTTTTTTCTGTTGTAGACAATACCCATTGAAAAACTTTCAATGACATGATCAAGGGCAAATTCAAAGATAATTTTGAATTCCTGAAATGTTTCAAAAATTACTTTGCGCGTTAATATCTTTATATACTTCATCAAAGTAATGTCTACAGGGCACCGCACCCGAAAAACCGCCTGTAGCCGCAGCAGGTAGAAAACAATCAATTATTTGATTTTCTATACAGATATTGATTTGTGTTAGAACTTAACTTGGCTTTTAGAAGAATTGCATATATTACAAAACGAGTACCTACAAGTTGTACAAGTTGTACCCGAACTGTGTGCCAATAAAAAGAATTAAGTTCCAAACACAAGGAGAACACGACTTCATAGATAATTATAAAATACTGGAGATAGTATTTAAAAAAAATGGATTAAAAAAGGTAGGTACTAATTTTTCACATCATCATCATTTCAGCCGAAAGACGTCCACCGCTGGACATAGATCTCCCCCAGGCGTCGCCACATTGTGTTCTAAAATGTCTGTTGTTCATTTTAGAGTACCTACAAAAGATGGCAAAAAAGTACCAAAAAGGATCACGCCAGGAAATTTTGGCGTGGGTCACAGGCGCCGTGTATTGTCAAATAATGGACAAGTTGTACCCGAACTGTGTGCCAATAAACAGCATTAAGTTCCAAACACAAGGAGAACACGACTTTATAGATAATTATAAAATACTGGAGATAGTATTTAAAAAAAATGGATTAAAGAAGGTAGGTACTAATTTTTCACATTATCATCATTTCAGCCGAAAGACGTCCACCGCTGGACATAGGTCTCTCCCAGGCCTCGCCACTTTGACCGATCCTGTGCGTCTCGCATCCAGCGCCTTCCCGCAACCTTAACCGGGTCATCAGTACATTATTATTTTTATTGTGTTTGTAATCATTCAATGACTTCTGCCGCTCTGTGTGAAGCGGGAGGGCGTGTCAGACTTTTACTGATTAGTCCTCTGAAAACACATTCTGAATTCCTCTATGAATCCAGACTCGGAATTCATAGTACGAGTATTATTTATGAAAGCCCGGCAATGCATACAATTTCATTATGCCCCACACACATACTGATTTTTTCAGATTATGATTTACTTCCGGCATTCAGATTAGGTATGAATTCTGACTTTGAATTCAGAGAGAAATTCAGAATGTGTGAGTCCAGCCTATAACCCATCCGTGTTTCTTCATTTGCTTGAGCCAGGGCCGCGGTAAATCTTTTTCAAATTTAATCCGCTACCCAGACAGGGTCATCGGTCCACCTAGTGGAAGGCCTTCGAACGCATCGTCTTCCGGTTCGCGGTCGCCATTCCAGAACTTTTCCGCCCCATCGTCCATCCGTTCCATCCGTTCTGCGAGCAATGTGCCATGCCCACTGCCATTTAAGTTTGGCAATTCTTCGCGCTATGTCGGTAGCTTTGGTTCTCCTGCGTATATCCTCATTTCTGATGCGATCACGCAAGGAAACTCCGAGCATAGCTCTCTCGATTGCCCTTTGGGTGACTTTAAGCTTTCTGATAAGGCCCATTGCGAGCGACCATGTCTCAGTCCCATAGGTGATCACTGGAAACACACATTGCTCATAGACTTTTGTCTACTAAAATAAACTTAAAATATTATTGTATTCATTAATTTAAAAATTTTAGCAAAATATACCTAGGAGTAAATATTTTTTATTTCATTTTGTTTTCCTTTTTTTGAGCTAAATCTATCTGGAAGCATTTTTTACGGATTTTGTGTTTCCATGTTTTATCATCTGCACATGTCTTGGTTAATTTAGGTGTTAGCGGCACCTTTCGTAGCATTGTGATTCATTTTTTTATTTTACTTTCTTTTTTTTTCTGTTGTAGACAATACCCATTGAAAAACTTTCAATGACATGATCAAGGGCAAATTCAAAGATAATTTTGAATTCCTGAAATGTTTCAAAAATTACTTTGCGCGTTAATATCTTTATATACTTCATCAAAGTAATGTCTACAGGGCACCGCACCCGAAAAACCGCCTGTAGCCGCAGCAGGTAGAAAACAATCAATTATTTGATTTTCTATACAGATATTGATTTGTGTTAGAACTTAACTTGGCTTTTAGAAGAATTGCATATATTACAAAACGAGTACCTACAAGTTGTACAAGTTGTACCCGAACTGTGTGCCAATAAAAAGAATTAAGTTCCAAACACAAGGAGAACACGACTTCATAGATAATTATAAAATACTGGAGATAGTATTTAAAAAAAATGGATTTTAAAAGGTAGGTACTAATTTTTCATATCATCATCATGATCATTTCAGCCGAAAGACGTCCACCGCTGGACATAGGTTTCCCCCAGGCGTCGCCACATTGTGTTCTATAATGTCTGTTGTTCATTTTAGAGTACCTACAAAAGATGGCAAAAAAGTACCAAAAAGGATCACGCCAGGAAATTTTGGCGTGGGCCACAGGCGCCGCGTATTGTCAAATAATGGACAAGTTGTACCCGAACTGTGTGCCAATAAACAGCATTAAGTTCCAAACACAAGGAGAACACGACTTTATAGATAATTATAAAATACTGGAGATAGTATTTAAAAAAAATGGATTAAAGAAGGTAGGTACTAATTTTTCACATTATCATCATTTCAGCCGAAAGACGTCCACCGCTGGACATAGGTCTCCCCCAGGCGTCGCCACATTGTGTTCTATAATGTCTGTTGTTCATTTTAGAGTACCTACAAAAGATGGCAAAAAAGTACCAAAAAGGATCACGCCAGGAAATTTTGGCGTGGGTCACAGGCGCCGCGTATTGTCAAATAATGGACAAGTTGTACCCGAACTGTGTGCCAATAAAAAGGATTAAGTTCCAAACAAGGAGAACACGACTTCATAGATAATTATAAAATACTGGAGATAGTATTTTAAAAAAATGGATCAAAAAGGGTAGGTACTAATTTTTTACATCATCATCATTTCAGCCGAAAGACGTCCACCGCTGGACATAGGTCTCCCCCAGGTGTCGCCACATTGTGTTCTATAATGTCTGTTGTTCATTTTAGAGTACCTACAAAAGATGGCAAAAAAGTACCAAAAAGGATCACGCCAGTAAATTTTGGCGTGGGTCACAGGCGCCGCGTATTGTCAAATAATGGACAAGTTGTACCCGAACTGTGTGCCAATAAAAAGGGTTAAGTTCCAAACACAAGGAGAACACGACTTCATAGATAATTATAAAATACTGGAGATAGTATTTAAAAAAAATGGATTAAAAAAGGTAGGTACTAATTTTTCACATCATCATTTCAGCCGAAAGACGTCCACCGCTGGACATAGGTCTCTCCCAGGCCTCGCCACTTTGACCGATCCTGTGCGTCTCGCATCCAGCGCCTTCCCGCAACCTTAACCGGGTCATCAGTACATTATTATTTTTATTGTGTTTGTAATCATTCAATGACTTCTGCCGCTCTGTGTGAAGCGGGAGGGCGTGTCAGACTTTTACTGATTAGTCCTCTGAAAACACATTCTGAATTCCTCTATGAATCCAGACTCGGAATTCATAGTACGAGTATTATTTATGAAAGCCCGGCAATGCATACAATTTCATTATGCTCCACACACATACTGATTTTTTCAGATTATGATTTACTTCCGGCATTCAGATTAGGTATGAATTCTGACTTTGAATTCAGAGAGAAATTCAGAATGTGTGAGTCCAGCCTATAACCCATCCGTGTTTCTTCATTTGCTTGAGCCAGGGCCGCGGTAAATCTTTTTCAAATTTAATCCGCTACCCAGACAGGGTCATCGGTCCACCTAGTGGAAGGCCTTCGAACGCATCGTCTTCCGGTTCGCGGTCGCCATTCCAGAACTTTTCCGCCCCATCGTCCATCCGTTCCATCCGTTCTGCGAGCAATGTGCCATGCCCACTGCCATTTAAGTTTGGCAATTCTTCGCGCTATGTCGGTAGCTTTGGTTCTCCTGCGTATATCCTCATTTCTGATGCGATCACGCAAGGAAACTCCGAGCATAGCTCTCTCGATTGCCCTTTGGGTGACTTTAAGCTTTCTGATAAGGCCCATTGCGAGCGACCATGTCTCAGTCCCATAGGTGATCACTGGAAACACACATTGCTCATAGACTTTTGTCTACTAAAATAAACTTAAAATATTATTGTATTCATTAATTTAAAAATTTTAGCAAAATATACCTAGGAGTAAATATTTTTTATTTCATTTTGTTTTCCTTTTTTTGAGCTAAATCTATCTGGAAGCATTTTTTACGGATTTTGTGTTTCCATGTTTTATCATCTGCACATGTCTTGGTTAATTTAGGTGTTAGCGGCACCTTTCGTAGCATTGTGATTCATTTTTTTATTTTACTTTCTTTTTTTTTCTGTTGTAGACAATACCCATTGAAAAACTTTCAATGACATGATCAAGGGCAAATTCAAAGATAATTTTGAATTCCTGAAATGTTTCAAAAATTACTTTGCGCGTTAATATCTTTATATACTTCATCAAAGTAATGTCTACAGGGCACCGCACCCGAAAAACCGCCTGTAGCCGCAGCAGGTAGAAAACAATCAATTATTTGATTTTCTATACAGATATTGATTTGTGTTAGAACTTAACTTGGCTTTTAGAAGAATTGCATATATTACAAAACGAGTACCTACAAGTTGTACAAGTTGTACCCGAACTGTGTGCCAATAAAAAGAATTAAGTTCCAAACACAAGGAGAACACGACTTCATAGATAATTATAAAATACTGGAGATAGTATTTAAAAAAAATGAATTAAAAAAGGTAGGTACTAATTTTTCATATCATCATCATGATCATTTCAGCCGAAAGACGTCCACCGCTGGACATAGGTTTCCCCCAGGCGTCGCCACATTGTGTTCTATAATGTCTGTTGTTCATTTTAGAGTACCTACAAAAGATGGCAAAAAAGTACCAAAAAGGATCACGCCAGGAAATTTTGGCGTGGGCCACAGGCGCCGCGTATTGTCAAATAATGGACAAGTTGTACCCGAACTGTGTGCCAATAAACAGCATTAAGTTCCAAACACAAGGAGAACACGACTTTATAGATAATTATAAAATACTGGAGATAGTATTTAAAAAAAATGGATTAAAGAAGGTAGGTACAAATTTTTCACATTATCATCATTTCAGCCGAAAGACGTCCACCGCTGGACATAGGTCTCCCCCAGGCGTCGCCACATTGTGTTCTATAATGTCTGTTGTTCATTTTAGAGTACCTACAAAAGATGGCAAAAAAGTACCAAAAAGGATCACGCCAGGAAATTTTGGCGTGGGTCACAGGCGCCGCGTATTGTCAAATAATGGACAAGTTGTACCCGAACTGTGTGCCAATAAAAAGGATTAAGTTCCAAACAAGGAGAACACGACTTCATAGATAATTATAAAATACTGGAGATAGTATTTTTAAAAAATGGATCAAAAAGGGTAGGTACTAATTTTTTACATCATCATCATTTCAGCCGAAAGACGTCCACCGCTGGACATAGGTCTCCCCCAGGTGTCGCCACATTGTGTTCTATAATGTCTGTTGTTCATTTTAGAGTACCTACAAAAGATGGCAAAAAAGTACCAAAAAGGATCACGCCAGTAAATTTTGGCGTGGGTCACAGGCGCCGCGTATTGTCAAATAATGGACAAGTTGTACCCGAACTGTGTGCCAATAAAAAGGGTTAAGTTCCAAACACAAGGAGAACACGACTTCATAGATAATTATAAAATACTGGAGATAGTATTTAAAAAAAATGGATTAAAAAAGGTAGGTACTAATTTTTCACATCATCATTTCAGCCGAAAGACGTCCACCGCTGGACATAGGTCTCTCCCAGGCCTCGCCACTTTGACCGATCCTGTTCGTCTCGCATCCAGCGCCTTCCCGCAACCTTAACCGGGTCATCAGTACATTATTATTTTTATTGTGTTTGTAATCATTCAATGACTTCTGCCGCTCTGTGTGAAGCGGGAGGGCGTGTCAGACTTTTACTGATTAGTCCTCTGAAAACACATTCTGAATTCCTCTATGAATCCAGACTCGGAATTCATAGTACGAGTATTATTTATGAAAGCCCGGCAATGCATACAATTTCATTATGCCCCACACACATACTGATTTTTTCAGATTATGATTTACTTCCGGCATTCAGATTAGGTATGAATTCTGACTTTGAATTCAGAGAGAAATTCAGAATGTGTGAGTCCAGCCTATAACCTATCCGTGTTTCTTCATTTGCTTGAGCCAGGGCCGCGGTATATCTTTTTCAAATTTAATCCGCTACCCAGACAGGGTCATCGGTCCACCTAGTGGAAGGCCTTCGAACGCATCGTCTTCCGGTTCGCGGTCGCCATTCCAGAACTTTTCGGCCCCATCGTCCATCCGTTCCATCCGTTCTGCGAGCAATGTGCCATGCCCACTGCCATTTAAGTTTGGCAATTCTTCGCGCTATGTCGGTAGCTTTGGTTCTCCTGCGTATATCCTCATTTCTGATGCGATCACGCAAGGAAACTCCGAGCATAGCCCTCTCGATTGCCCTTTGGGTGACTTTAAGCTTTCTGATAAGGCCCATTGCGAGCGACCATGTCTCAGTCCCATAGGTGATCACTGGAAACACACATTGCTCATAGACTTTTGTCTACTAAAATAAACTTAAAATATTATTGTATTCATTAATTTAAAAATTTTAGCAAAATATACCTAGGAGTAAATATTTTTTATTTCATTTTGTTTTCCTTTTTTTGAGCTAAATCTATCTGGAAGCATTTTTTACGGATTTTGTGTTTCCATGTTTTATCATCTGCACATGTCTTGGTTAATTTAGGTGTTAGCGGCACCTTTCGTAGCATTGTGATTCATTTTTTTATTTTACTTTCTTTTTTTTTCTGTTGTAGACAATACCCATTGAAAAACTTTCAATGACATGATCAAGGGCAAATTCAAAGATAATTTTGAATTCCTGAAATGTTTCAAAAATTACTTTGCGCGTTAATATCTTTATATACTTCATCAAAGTAATGTCTACAGGGCACCGCACCCGAAAAACCGCCTGTAGCCGCAGCAGGTAGAAAACAATCAATTATTTGATTTTCTATACAGATATTGATTTGTGTTAGAACTTAACTTGGCTTTTAGAAGAATTGCATATATTACAAAACGAGTACCTACAAGTTGTACAAGTTGTACCCGAACTGTGTGCCAATAAAAAGAATTAAGTTCCAAACACAAGGAGAACACGACTTCATAGATAATTATAAAATACTGGAGATAGTATTTAAAAAAAATGAATTAAAAAAGGTAGGTACTAATTTTTCATATCATCATCATGATCATTTCAGCCGAAAGACGTCCACCGCTGGACATAGGTTTCCCCCAGGCGTCGCCACATTGTGTTCTATAATGTCTGTTGTTCATTTTAGAGTACCTACAAAAGATGGCAAAAAAGTACCAAAAAGGATCACGCCAGGAAATTTTGGCGTGGGCCACAGGCGCCGCGTATTGTCAAATAATGGACAAGTTGTACCCGAACTGTGTGCCAATAAACAGCATTAAGTTCCAAACACAAGGAGAACACGACTTTATAGATAATTATAAAATACTGGAGATAGTATTTAAAAAAAATGGATTAAAGAAGGTAGGTACAAATTTTTCACATTATCATCATTTCAGCCGAAAGACGTCCACCGCTGGACATAGGTCTCCCCCAGGCGTCGCCACATTGTGTTCTATAATGTCTGTTGTTCATTTTAGAGTACCTACAAAAGATGGCAAAAAAGTACCAAAAAGGATCACGCCAGGAAATTTTGGCGTGGGTCACAGGCGCCGCGTATTGTCAAATAATGGACAAGTTGTACCCGAACTGTGTGCCAATAAAAAGGATTAAGTTCCAAACAAGGAGAACACGACTTCATAGATAATTATAAAATACTGGAGATAGTATTTTTAAAAAATGGATCAAAAAGGGTAGGTACTAATTTTTTACATCATCATCATTTCAGCCGAAAGACGTCCACCGCTGGACATAGGTCTCCCCCAGGTGTCGCCACATTGTGTTCTATAATGTCTGTTGTTCATTTTAGAGTACCTACAAAAGATGGCAAAAAAGTACCAAAAAGGATCACGCCAGTAAATTTTGGCGTGGGTCACAGGCGCCGCGTATTGTCAAATAATGGACAAGTTGTACCCGAACTGTGTGCCAATAAAAAGGGTTAAGTTCCAAACACAAGGAGAACACGACTTCATAGATAATTATAAAATACTGGAGATAGTATTTAAAAAAAATGGATTAAAAAAGGTAGGTACTAATTTTTCACATCATCATTTCAGCCGAAAGACGTCCACCGCTGGACATAGGTCTCTCCCAGGCCTCGCCACTTTGACCGATCCTGTTCGTCTCGCATCCAGCGCCTTCCCGCAACCTTAACCGGGTCATCAGTACATTATTATTTTTATTGTGTTTGTAATCATTCAATGACTTCTGCCGCTCTGTGTGAAGCGGGAGGGCGTGTCAGACTTTTACTGATTAGTCCTCTGAAAACACATTCTGAATTCCTCTATGAATCCAGACTCGGAATTCATAGTACGAGTATTATTTATGAAAGCCCGGCAATGCATACAATTTCATTATGCCCCACACACATACTGATTTTTTCAGATTATGATTTACTTCCGGCATTCAGATTAGGTATGAATTCTGACTTTGAATTCAGAGAGAAATTCAGAATGTGTGAGTCCAGCCTATAACCCATCCGTGTTTCTTCATTTGCTTGAGCCAGGGCCGCGGTAAATCTTTTTCAAATTTAATCCGCTACCCAGACAGGGTCATCGGTCCACCTAGTGGAAGGCCTTCGAACGCATCGTCTTCCGGTTCGCGGTCGCCATTCCAGAACTTTTCGGCCCCATCGTCCATCCGTTCCATCCGTTCTGCGAGCAATGTGCCATGCCCACTGCCATTTAAGTTTGGCAATTCTTCGCGCTATGTCGGTAGCTTTGGTTCTCCTGCGTATATCCTCATTTCTGATGCGATCACGCAAGGAAACTCCGAGCATAGCCCTCTCGATTGCCCTTTGGGTGACTTTAAGCTTTCTGATAAGGCCCATTGCGAGCGACCATGTCTCAGTCCCATAGGTGATCACTGGAAACACACATTGCTCATAGACTTTTGTCTACTAAAATAAACTTAAAATATTATTGTATTCATTAATTTAAAAATTTTAGCAAAATATACCTAGGAGTAAATATTTTTTATTTCATTTTGTTTTCCTTTTTTTGAGCTAAATCTATCTGGAAGCATTTTTTACGGATTTTGTGTTTCCATGTTTTATCATCTGCACATGTCTTGGTTAATTTAGGTGTTAGCGGCACCTTTCGTAGCATTGTGATTCATTTTTTTATTTTACTTTCTTTTTTTTTCTGTTGTAGACAATACCCATTGAAAAACTTTCAATGACATGATCAAGGGCAAATTCAAAGATAATTTTGAATTCCTGAAATGTTTCAAAAATTACTTTGCGCGTTAATATCTTTATATACTTCATCAAAGTAATGTCTACAGGGCACCGCACCCGAAAAACCGCCTGTAGCCGCAGCAGGTAGAAAACAATCAATTATTTGATTTTCTATACAGATATTGATTTGTGTTAGAACTTAACTTGGCTTTTAGAAGAATTGCATATATTACAAAACGAGTACCTACAAGTTGTACAAGTTGTACCCGAACTGTGTGCCAATAAAAAGAATTAAGTTCCAAACACAAGGAGAACACGACTTCATAGATAATTATAAAATACTGGAGATAGTATTTAAAAAAAATGAATTAAAAAAGGTAGGTACTAATTTTTCATATCATCATCATGATCATTTCAGCCGAAAGACGTCCACCGCTGGACATAGGTTTCCCCCAGGCGTCGCCACATTGTGTTCTATAATGTCTGTTGTTCATTTTAGAGTACCTACAAAAGATGGCAAAAAAGTACCAAAAAGGATCACGCCAGGAAATTTTGGCGTGGGCCACAGGCGCCGCGTATTGTCAAATAATGGACAAGTTGTACCCGAACTGTGTGCCAATAAACAGCATTAAGTTCCAAACACAAGGAGAACACGACTTTATAGATAATTATAAAATACTGGAGATAGTATTTAAAAAAAATGGATTAAAGAAGGTAGGTACAAATTTTTCACATTATCATCATTTCAGCCGAAAGACGTCCACCGCTGGACATAGGTCTCCCCCAGGCGTCGCCACATTGTGTTCTATAATGTCTGTTGTTCATTTTAGAGTACCTACAAAAGATGGCAAAAAAGTACCAAAAAGGATCACGCCAGGAAATTTTGGCGTGGGTCACAGGCGCCGCGTATTGTCAAATAATGGACAAGTTGTACCCGAACTGTGTGCCAATAAAAAGGATTAAGTTCCAAACAAGGAGAACACGACTTCATAGATAATTATAAAATACTGGAGATAGTATTTTAAAAAAATGGATCAAAAAGGGTAGGTACTAATTTTTTACATCATCATCATTTCAGCCGAAAGACGTCCACCGCTGGACATAGGTCTCCCCCAGGTGTCGCCACATTGTGTTCTATAATGTCTGTTGTTCATTTTAGAGTACCTACAAAAGATGGCAAAAAAGTACCAAAAAGGATCACGCCAGTAAATTTTGGCGTGGGTCACAGGCGCCGCGTATTGTCAAATAATGGACAAGTTGTACCCGAACTGTGTGCCAATAAAAAGGGTTAAGTTCCAAACACAAGGAGAACACGACTTCATAGATAATTATAAAATACTGGAGATAGTATTTAAAAAAAATGGATTAAAAAAGGTAGGTACTAATTTTTCACATCATCATTTCAGCCGAAAGACGTCCACCGCTGGACATAGGTCTCTCCCAGGCCTCGCCACTTTGACCGATCCTGTGCGTCTCGCATCCAGCGCCTTCCCGCAACCTTAACCGGGTCATCAGTACATTATTATTTTTATTGTGTTTGTAATCATTCAATGACTTCTGCCGCTCTGTGTGAAGCGGGAGGGCGTGTCAGACTTTTACTGATTAGTCCTCTGAAAACACATTCTGAATTCCTCTATGAATCCAGACTCGGAATTCATAGTACGAGTATTATTTATGAAAGCCCGGCAATGCATACAATTTCATTATGCCCCACACACATACTGATTTTTTCAGATTATGATTTACTTCCGGCATTCAGATTAGGTATGAATTCTGACTTTGAATTCAGAGAGAAATTCAGAATGTGTGAGTCCAGCCTATAACCCATCCGTGTTTCTTCATTTGCTTGAGCCAGGGCCGCGGTAAATCTTTTTCAAATTTAATCCGCTACCCAGACAGGGTCATCGGTCCACCTAGTGGAAGGCCTTCGAACGCATCGTCTTCCGGTTCGCGGTCGCCATTCCAGAACTTTTCCGCCCCATCGTCCATCCGTTCCATCCGTTCTGCGAGCAATGTGCCATGCCCACTGCCATTTAAGTTTGGCAATTCTTCGCGCTATGTCGGTAGCTTTGGTTCTCCTGCGTATATCCTCATTTCTGATGCGATCACGCAAGGAAACTCCGAGCATAGCTCTCTCGATTGCCCTTTGGGTGACTTTAAGCTTTCTGATAAGGCCCATTGCGAGCGACCATGTCTCAGTCCCATAGGTGATCACTGGAAACACACATTGCTCATAGACTTTTGTCTACTAAAATAAACTTAAAATATTATTGTATTCATTAATTTAAAAATTTTAGCAAAATATACCTAGGAGTAAATATTTTTTATTTCATTTTGTTTTCCTTTTTTTGAGCTAAATCTATCTGGAAGCATTTTTTACGGATTTTGTGTTTCCATGTTTTATCATCTGCACATGTCTTGGTTAATTTAGGTGTTAGCGGCACCTTTCGTAGCATTGTGATTCATTTTTTTATTTTACTTTCTTTTTTTTTCTGTTGTAGACAATACCCATTGAAAAACTTTCAATGACATGATCAAGGGCAAATTCAAAGATAATTTTGAATTCCTGAAATGTTTCAAAAATTACTTTGCGCGTTAATATCTTTATATACTTCATCAAAGTAATGTCTACAGGGCACCGCACCCGAAAAACCGCCTGTAGCCGCAGCAGGTAGAAAACAATCAATTATTTGATTTTCTATACAGATATTGATTTGTGTTAGAACTTAACTTGGCTTTTAGAAGAATTGCATATATTACAAAACGAGTACCTACAAGTTGTACAAGTTGTACCCGAACTGTGTGCCAATAAAAAGAATTAAGTTCCAAACACAAGGAGAACACGACTTCATAGATAATTATAAAATACTGGAGATAGTATTTAAAAAAAATGAATTAAAAAAGGTAGGTACTAATTTTTCATATCATCATCATGATCATTTCAGCCGAAAGACGTCCACCGCTGGACATAGGTTTCCCCCAGGCGTCGCCACATTGTGTTCTATAATGTCTGTTGTTCATTTTAGAGTACCTACAAAAGATGGCAAAAAAGTACCAAAAAGGATCACGCCAGGAAATTTTGGCGTGGGCCACAGGCGCCGCGTATTGTCAAATAATGGACAAGTTGTACCCGAACTGTGTGCCAATAAACAGCATTAAGTTCCAAACACAAGGAGAACACGACTTTATAGATAATTATAAAATACTGGAGATAGTATTTAAAAAAAATGGATTAAAGAAGGTAGGTACAAATTTTTCACATTATCATCATTTCAGCCGAAAGACGTCCACCGCTGGACATAGGTCTAACCCAGGCGTCGCCACATTGTGTTCTAAAATGTCTGTTGTTCATTTTAGAGTACCTACAAAAGATGGCAAAAAATTACCAAAAAGGATCACGCCAGGAAATTTTGGCGTGGGTCACAGGCGCCGCGTATTGTCAAATAATGGACAAGTTGTACCCGAACTGTGTGCCAATAAACAGCATTAAGTTCCAAACACAAGGAGAACACGACTTTATAGATCATTATAAAATACTGGAGATAGTATTTAAAAAAAATGGATTAAAAAAGGTAGGTACTAATTTTTCACATCATCATCATTTCAGCCGAAAGACGTCCACCGCTGGACATAGATCTCCCCCAGGCGTCGCCACATTGTGTTCTAAAATGTCTGTTGTTCATTTTTGAGTACCTACAAAAGATGGCAAAAAAGTACCAAAAAGGATCACGCCAGGAAATTTTGGCGTGGGTCACAGGCGCCGTGTATTGTCAAATAATGGACAAGTTGTACCCGAACTGTGTGCCAATAAACAGCATTAAGTTCCAAACACAAGGAGAACACGACTTTATAGATAATTATAAAATACTGGAGATAGTATTTAAAAAAAATGGATTAAAGAAGGTAGGTACTAATTTTTCACATTATCATCATTTCAGCCGAAAGACGTCCACCGCTGGACATAGGTCTCCCCCAGGCGTCGCCACATTGTGTTCTATAATGTCTGTTGTTCATTTTAGAGTACCTACAAAAGATGGCAAAAAAGTACCAAAAAGGATCACGCCAGGAAATTTTGGCGTGGGTCACAGGCGCCGCGTATTGTCAAATAATGGACAAGTTGTACCCGAACTGTGTGCCAATAAAAAGGATTAAGTTCCAAACAAGGAGAACACGACTTCATAGATAATTATAAAATACTGGAGATAGTATTTTAAAAAAATGGATCAAAAAGGGTAGGTACTAATTTTTTACATCATCATCATTTCAGCCGAAAGACGTCCACCGCTGGACATAGGTCTCCCCCAGGTGTCGCCACATTGTGTTCTATAATGTCTGTTGTTCATTTTAGAGTACCTACAAAAGATGGCAAAAAAGTACCAAAAAGGATCACGCCAGTAAATTTTGGCGTGGGTCACAGGCGCCGCGTATTGTCAAATAATGGACAAGTTGTACCCGAACTGTGTGCCAATAAAAAGGGTTAAGTTCCAAACACAAGGAGAACACGACTTCATAGATAATTATAAAATACTGGAGATAGTATTTAAAAAAAATGGATTAAAAAAGGTAGGTACTAATTTTTCACATCATCATTTCAGCCGAAAGACGTCCACCGCTGGACATAGGTCTCTCCCAGGCCTCGCCACTTTGACCGATCCTGTGCGTCTCGCATCCAGCGCCTTCCCGCAACCTTAACCGGGTCATCAGTACATTATTATTTTTATTGTGTTTGTAATCATTCAATGACTTCTGCCGCTCTGTGTGAAGCGGGAGGGCGTGTCAGACTTTTACTGATTAGTCCTCTGAAAACACATTCTGAATTCCTCTATGAATCCAGACTCGGAATTCATAGTACGAGTATTATTTATGAAAGCCCGGCAATGCATACAATTTCATTATGCCCCACACACATACTGATTTTTTCAGATTATGATTTACTTCCGGCATTCAGATTAGGTATGAATTCTGACTTTGAATTCAGAGAGAAATTCAGAATGTGTGAGTCCAGCCTATAACCCATCCGTGTTTCTTCATTTGCTTGAGCCAGGGCCGCGGTAAATCTTTTTCAAATTTAATCCGCTACCCAGACAGGGTCATCGGTCCACCTAGTGGAAGGCCTTCGAACGCATCGTCTTCCGGTTCGCGGTCGCCATTCCAGAACTTTTCCGCCCCATCGTCCATCCGTTCCATCCGTTCTGCGAGCAATGTGCCATGCCCACTGCCATTTAAGTTTGGCAATTCTTCGCGCTATGTCGGTAGCTTTGGTTCTCCTGCGTATATCCTCATTTCTGATGCGATCACGCAAGGAAACTCCGAGCATAGCTCTCTCGATTGCCCTTTGGGTGACTTTAAGCTTTCTGATAAGGCCCATTGCGAGCGACCATGTCTCAGTCCCATAGGTGATCACTGGAAACACACATTGCTCATAGACTTTTGTCTACTAAAATAAACTTAAAATATTATTGTATTCATTAATTTAAAAATTTTAGCAAAATATACCTAGGAGTAAATATTTTTTATTTCATTTTGTTTTCCTTTTTTTGAGCTAAATCTATCTGGAAGCATTTTTTACGGATTTTGTGTTTCCATGTTTTATCATCTGCACATGTCTTGGTTAATTTAGGTGTTAGCGGCACCTTTCGTAGCATTGTGATTCATTTTTTTATTTTACTTTCTTTTTTTTTCTGTTGTAGACAATACCCATTGAAAAACTTTCAATGACATGATCAAGGGCAAATTCAAAGATAATTTTGAATTCCTGAAATGTTTCAAAAATTACTTTGCGCGTTAATATCTTTATATACTTCATCAAAGTAATGTCTACAGGGCACCGCACCCGAAAAACCGCCTGTAGCCGCAGCAGGTAGAAAACAATCAATTATTTGATTTTCTATACAGATATTGATTTGTGTTAGAACTTAACTTGGCTTTTAGAAGAATTGCATATATTACAAAACGAGTACCTACAAGTTGTACAAGTTGTACCCGAACTGTGTGCCAATAAAAAGAATTAAGTTCCAAACACAAGGAGAACACGACTTCATAGATAATTATAAAATACTGGAGATAGTATTTAAAAAAAATGGATTAAAAAAGGTAGGTACTAATTTTTCATATCATCATCATGATCATTTCAGCCGAAAGACGTCCACCGCTGGACATAGGTTTCCCCCAGGCGTCGCCACATTGTGTTCTATAATGTCTGTTGTTCATTTTAGAGTACCTACAAAAGATGGCAAAAAAGTACCAAAAAGGATCACGCCAGGAAATTTTGGCGTGGGCCACAGGCGCCGCGTATTGTCAAATAATGGACAAGTTGTACCCGAACTGTGTGCCAATAAACAGCATTAAGTTCCAAACACAAGGAGAACACGACTTTATAGATAATTATAAAATACTGGAGATAGTATTTAAAAAAAATGGATTAAAGAAGGTAGGTACAAATTTTTCACATTATCATCATTTCAGCCGAAAGACGTCCACCGCTGGACATAGGTCTCCCCCAGGCGTCGCCACATTGTGTTCTATAATGTCTGTTGTTCATTTTAGAGTACCTACAAAAGATGGCAAAAAAGTACCAAAAAGGATCACGCCAGGAAATTTTGGCGTGGGTCACAGGCGCCGCGTATTGTCAAATAATGGACAAGTTGTACCCGAACTGTGTGCCAATAAAAAGGATTAAGTTCCAAACAAGGAGAACACGACTTCATAGATAATTATAAAATACTGGAGATAGTATTTTAAAAAAATGGATCAAAAAGGGTAGGTACTAATTTTTTACATCATCATCATTTCAGCCGAAAGACGTCCACCGCTGGACATAGGTCTCCCCCAGGTGTCGCCACATTGTGTTCTATAATGTCTGTTGTTCATTTTAGAGTACCTACAAAAGATGGCAAAAAAGTACCAAAAAGGATCACGCCAGTAAATTTTGGCGTGGGTCACAGGCGCCGCGTATTGTCAAATAATGGACAAGTTGTACCCGAACTGTGTGCCAATAAAAAGGGTTAAGTTCCAAACACAAGGAGAACACGACTTCATAGATAATTATAAAATACTGGAGATAGTATTTAAAAAAAATGGATTAAAAAAGGTAGGTACTAATTTTTCACATCATCATTTCAGCCGAAAGACGTCCACCGCTGGACATAGGTCTCTCCCAGGCCTCGCCACTTTGACCGATCCTGTGCGTCTCGCATCCAGCGCCTTCCCGCAACCTTAACCGGGTCATCAGTACATTATTATTTTTATTGTGTTTGTAATCATTCAATGACTTCTGCCGCTCTGTGTGAAGCGGGAGGGCGTGTCAGACTTTTACTGATTAGTCCTCTGAAAACACATTCTGAATTCCTCTATGAATCCAGACTCGGAATTCATAGTACGAGTATTATTTATGAAAGCCCGGCAATGCATACAATTTCATTATGCCCCACACACATACTGATTTTTTCAGATTATGATTTACTTCCGGCATTCAGATTAGGTATGAATTCTGACTTTGAATTCAGAGAGAAATTCAGAATGTGTGAGTCCAGCCTATAACCCATCCGTGTTTCTTCATTTGCTTGAGCCAGGGCCGCGGTAAATCTTTTTCAAATTTAATCCGCTACCCAGACAGGGTCATCGGTCCACCTAGTGGAAGGCCTTCGAACGCATCGTCTTCCGGTTCGCGGTCGCCATTCCAGAACTTTTCCGCCCCATCGTCCATCCGTTCCATCCGTTCTGCGAGCAATGTGCCATGCCCACTGCCATTTAAGTTTGGCAATTCTTCGCGCTATGTCGGTAGCTTTGGTTCTCCTGCGTATATCCTCATTTCTGATGCGATCACGCAAGGAAACTCCGAGCATAGCTCTCTCGATTGCCCTTTGGGTGACTTTAAGCTTTCTGATAAGGCCCATTGCGAGCGACCATGTCTCAGTCCCATAGGTGATCACTGGAAACACACATTGCTCATAGACTTTTGTCTACTAAAATAAACTTAAAATATTATTGTATTCATTAATTTAAAAATTTTAGCAAAATATACCTAGGAGTAAATATTTTTTATTTCATTTTGTTTTCCTTTTTTTGAGCTAAATCTATCTGGAAGCATTTTTTACGGATTTTGTGTTTCCATGTTTTATCATCTGCACATGTCTTGGTTAATTTAGGTGTTAGCGGCACCTTTCGTAGCATTGTGATTCATTTTTTTATTTTACTTTCTTTTTTTTTCTGTTGTAGACAATACCCATTGAAAAACTTTCAATGACATGATCAAGGGCAAATTCAAAGATAATTTTGAATTCCTGAAATGTTTCAAAAATTACTTTGCGCGTTAATATCTTTATATACTTCATCAAAGTAATGTCTACAGGGCACCGCACCCGAAAAACCGCCTGTAGCCGCAGCAGGTAGAAAACAATCAATTATTTGATTTTCTATACAGATATTGATTTGTGTTAGAACTTAACTTGGCTTTTAGAAGAATTGCATATATTACAAAACGAGTACCTACAAGTTGTACAAGTTGTACCCGAACTGTGTGCCAATAAAAAGAATTAAGTTCCAAACACAAGGAGAACACGACTTCATAGATAATTATAAAATACTGGAGATAGTATTTAAAAAAAATGAATTAAAAAAGGTAGGTACTAATTTTTCATATCATCATCATGATCATTTCAGCCGAAAGACGTCCACCGCTGGACATAGGTTTCCCCCAGGCGTCGCCACATTGTGTTCTATAATGTCTGTTGTTCATTTTAGAGTACCTACAAAAGATGGCAAAAAAGTACCAAAAAGGATCACGCCAGGAAATTTTGGCGTGGGCCACAGGCGCCGCGTATTGTCAAATAATGGACAAGTTGTACCCGAACTGTGTGCCAATAAACAGCATTAAGTTCCAAACACAAGGAGAACACGACTTTATAGATAATTATAAAATACTGGAGATAGTATTTAAAAAAAATGGATTAAAGAAGGTAGGTACAAATTTTTCACATTATCATCATTTCAGCCGAAAGACGTCCACCGCTGGACATAGGTCTAACCCAGGCGTCGCCACATTGTGTTCTAAAATGTCTGTTGTTCATTTTAGAGTACCTACAAAAGATGGCAAAAAATTACCAAAAAGGATCACGCCAGGAAATTTTGGCGTGGGTCACAGGCGCCGCGTATTGTCAAATAATGGACAAGTTGTACCCGAACTGTGTGCCAATAAACAGCATTAAGTTCCAAACACAAGGAGAACACGACTTTATAGATCATTATAAAATACTGGAGATAGTATTTAAAAAAAATGGATTAAAAAAGGTAGGTACTAATTTTTCACATCATCATCATTTCAGCCGAAAGACGTCCACCGCTGGACATAGATCTCCCCCAGGCGTCGCCACATTGTGTTCTAAAATGTCTGTTGTTCATTTTTGAGTACCTACAAAAGATGGCAAAAAAGTACCAAAAAGGATCACGCCAGGAAATTTTGGCGTGGGTCACAGGCGCCGTGTATTGTCAAATAATGGACAAGTTGTACCCGAACTGTGTGCCAATAAACAGCATTAAGTTCCAAACACAAGGAGAACACGACTTTATAGATAATTATAAAATACTGGAGATAGTATTTAAAAAAAATGGATTAAAGAAGGTAGGTACTAATTTTTCACATTATCATCATTTCAGCCGAAAGACGTCCACCGCTGGACATAGGTCTCCCCCAGGCGTCGCCACATTGTGTTCTATAATGTCTGTTGTTCATTTTAGAGTACCTACAAAAGATGGCAAAAAAGTACCAAAAAGGATCACGCCAGGAAATTTTGGCGTGGGTCACAGGCGCCGCGTATTGTCAAATAATGGACAAGTTGTACCCGAACTGTGTGCCAATAAAAAGGATTAAGTTCCAAACAAGGAGAACACGACTTCATAGATAATTATAAAATACTGGAGATAGTATTTTAAAAAAATGGATCAAAAAGGGTAGGTACTAATTTTTTACATCATCATCATTTCAGCCGAAAGACGTCCACCGCTGGACATAGGTCTCCCCCAGGTGTCGCCACATTGTGTTCTATAATGTCTGTTGTTCATTTTAGAGTACCTACAAAAGATGGCAAAAAAGTACCAAAAAGGATCACGCCAGTAAATTTTGGCGTGGGTCACAGGCGCCGCGTATTGTCAAATAATGGACAAGTTGTACCCGAACTGTGTGCCAATAAAAAGGGTTAAGTTCCAAACACAAGGAGAACACGACTTCATAGATAATTATAAAATACTGGAGATAGTATTTAAAAAAAATGGATTAAAAAAGGTAGGTACTAATTTTTCACATCATCATTTCAGCCGAAAGACGTCCACCGCTGGACATAGGTCTCTCCCAGGCCTCGCCACTTTGACCGATCCTGTGCGTCTCGCATCCAGCGCCTTCCCGCAACCTTAACCGGGTCATCAGTACATTATTATTTTTATTGTGTTTGTAATCATTCAATGACTTCTGCCGCTCTGTGTGAAGCGGGAGGGCGTGTCAGACTTTTACTGATTAGTCCTCTGAAAACACATTCTGAATTCCTCTATGAATCCAGACTCGGAATTCATAGTACGAGTATTATTTATGAAAGCCCGGCAATGCATACAATTTCATTATGCCCCACACACATACTGATTTTTTCAGATTATGATTTACTTCCGGCATTCAGATTAGGTATGAATTCTGACTTTGAATTCAGAGAGAAATTCAGAATGTGTGAGTCCAGCCTATAACCCATCCGTGTTTCTTCATTTGCTTGAGCCAGGGCCGCGGTAAATCTTTTTCAAATTTAATCCGCTACCCAGACAGGGTCATCGGTCCACCTAGTGGAAGGCCTTCGAACGCATCGTCTTCCGGTTCGCGGTCGCCATTCCAGAACTTTTCCGCCCCATCGTCCATCCGTTCCATCCGTTCTGCGAGCAATGTGCCATGCCCACTGCCATTTAAGTTTGGCAATTCTTCGCGCTATGTCGGTAGCTTTGGTTCTCCTGCGTATATCCTCATTTCTGATGCGATCACGCAAGGAAACTCCGAGCATAGCTCTCTCGATTGCCCTTTGGGTGACTTTAAGCTTTCTGATAAGGCCCATTGCGAGCGACCATGTCTCAGTCCCATAGGTGATCACTGGAAACACACATTGCTCATAGACTTTTGTCTACTAAAATAAACTTAAAATATTATTGTATTCATTAATTTAAAAATTTTAGCAAAATATACCTAGGAGTAAATATTTTTTATTTCATTTTGTTTTCCTTTTTTTGAGCTAAATCTATCTGGAAGCATTTTTTACGGATTTTGTGTTTCCATGTTTTATCATCTGCACATGTCTTGGTTAATTTAGGTGTTAGCGGCACCTTTCGTAGCATTGTGATTCATTTTTTTATTTTACTTTCTTTTTTTTTCTGTTGTAGACAATACCCATTGAAAAACTTTCAATGACATGATCAAGGGCAAATTCAAAGATAATTTTGAATTCCTGAAATGTTTCAAAAATTACTTTGCGCGTTAATATCTTTATATACTTCATCAAAGTAATGTCTACAGGGCACCGCACCCGAAAAACCGCCTGTAGCCGCAGCAGGTAGAAAACAATCAATTATTTGATTTTCTATACAGATATTGATTTGTGTTAGAACTTAACTTGGCTTTTAGAAGAATTGCATATATTACAAAACGAGTACCTACAAGTTGTACAAGTTGTACCCGAACTGTGTGCCAATAAAAAGAATTAAGTTCCAAACACAAGGAGAACACGACTTCATAGATAATTATAAAATACTGGAGATAGTATTTAAAAAAAATGGATTAAAAAAGGTAGGTACTAATTTTTCATATCATCATCATGATCATTTCAGCCGAAAGACGTCCACCGCTGGACATAGGTTTCCCCCAGGCGTCGCCACATTGTGTTCTATAATGTCTGTTGTTCATTTTAGAGTACCTACAAAAGATGGCAAAAAAGTACCAAAAAGGATCACGCCAGGAAATTTTGGCGTGGGCCACAGGCGCCGCGTATTGTCAAATAATGGACAAGTTGTACCCGAACTGTGTGCCAATAAACAGCATTAAGTTCCAAACACAAGGAGAACACGACTTTATAGATAATTATAAAATACTGGAGATAGTATTTAAAAAAAATGGATTAAAGAAGGTAGGTACAAATTTTTCACATTATCATCATTTCAGCCGAAAGACGTCCACCGCTGGACATAGGTCTCCCCCCAGGCGTCGCCACATTGTGTTCTATAATGTCTGTTGTTCATTTTAGAGTACCTACAAAAGATGGCAAAAAAGTACCAAAAAGGATCACGCCAGGAAATTTTGGCGTGGGTCACAGGCGCCGCGTATTGTCAAATAATGGACAAGTTGTACCCGAACTGTGTGCCAATAAAAAGGATTAAGTTCCAAACAAGGAGAACACGACTTCATAGATAATTATAAAATACTGGAGATAGTATTTTAAAAAAATGGATCAAAAAGGGTAGGTACTAATTTTTTACATCATCATCATTTCAGCCGAAAGACGTCCACCGCTGGACATAGGTCTCCCCCAGGTGTCGCCACATTGTGTTCTATAATGTCTGTTGTTCATTTTAGAGTACCTACAAAAGATGGCAAAAAAGTACCAAAAAGGATCACGCCAGTAAATTTTGGCGTGGGTCACAGGCGCCGCGTATTGTCAAATAATGGACAAGTTGTACCCGAACTGTGTGCCAATAAAAAGGGTTAAGTTCCAAACACAAGGAGAACACGACTTCATAGATAATTATAAATACTGGAGATAGTATTTAAAAAAAATGGATTAAAAAAGGTAGGTACTAATTTTTCACATCATCATTTCAGCCGAAAGACGTCCACCGCTGGACATAGGTCTCTCCCAGGCCTCGCCACTTTGACCGATCCTGTGCGTCTCGCATCCAGCGCCTTCCCGCAACCTTAACCGGGTCATCAGTACATTATTATTTTTATTGTGTTTGTAATCATTCAATGACTTCTGCCGCTCTGTGTGAAGCGGGAGGGCGTGTCAGACTTTTACTGATTAGTCCTCTGAAAACACATTCTGAATTCCTCTATGAATCCAGACTCGGAATTCATAGTACGAGTATTATTTATGAAAGCCCGGCAATGCATACAATTTCATTATGCCCCACACACATACTGATTTTTTCAGATTATGATTTACTTCCGGCATTCAGATTAGGTATGAATTCTGACTTTGAATTCAGAGAGAAATTCAGAATGTGTGAGTCCAGCCTATAACCCATCCGTGTTTCTTCATTTGCTTGAGCCAGGGCCGCGGTAAATCTTTTTCAAATTTAATCCGCTACCCAGACAGGGTCATCGGTCCACCTAGTGGAAGGCCTTCGAACGCATCGTCTTCCGGTTCGCGGTCGCCATTCCAGAACTTTTCCGCCCCATCGTCCATCCGTTCCATCCGTTCTGCGAGCAATGTGCCATGCCCACTGCCATTTAAGTTTGGCAATTCTTCGCGCTATGTCGGTAGCTTTGGTTCTCCTGCGTATATCCTCATTTCTGATGCGATCACGCAAGGAAACTCCGAGCATAGCTCTCTCGATTGCCCTTTGGGTGACTTTAAGCTTTCTGATAAGGCCCATTGCGAGCGACCATGTCTCAGTCCCATAGGTGATCACTGGAAACACACATTGCTCATAGACTTTTGTCTACTAAAATAAACTTAAAATATTATTGTATTCATTAATTTAAAAATTTTAGCAAAATATACCTAGGAGTAAATATTTTTTATTTCATTTTGTTTTCCTTTTTTTGAGCTAAATCTATCTGGAAGCATTTTTTACGGATTTTGTGTTTCCATGTTTTATCATCTGCACATGTCTTGGTTAATTTAGGTGTTAGCGGCACCTTTCGTAGCATTGTGATTCATTTTTTTATTTTACTTTCTTTTTTTTTCTGTTGTAGACAATACCCATTGAAAAACTTTCAATGACATGATCAAGGGCAAATTCAAAGATAATTTTGAATTCCTGAAATGTTTCAAAAATTACTTTGCGCGTTAATATCTTTATATACTTCATCAAAGTAATGTCTACAGGGCACCGCACCCGAAAAACCGCCTGTAGCCGCAGCAGGTAGAAAACAATCAATTATTTGATTTTCTATACAGATATTGATTTGTGTTAGAACTTAACTTGGCTTTTAGAAGAATTGCATATATTACAAAACGAGTACCTACAAGTTGTACAAGTTGTACCCGAACTGTGTGCCAATAAAAAGAATTAAGTTCCAAACACAAGGAGAACACGACTTCATAGATAATTATAAAATACTGGAGATAGTATTTAAAAAAAATGAATTAAAAAAGGTAGGTACTAATTTTTCATATCATCATCATGATCATTTCAGCCGAAAGACGTCCACCGCTGGACATAGGTTTCCCCCAGGCGTCGCCACATTGTGTTCTATAATGTCTGTTGTTCATTTTAGAGTACCTACAAAAGATGGCAAAAAAGTACCAAAAAGGATCACGCCAGGAAATTTTGGCGTGGGCCACAGGCGCCGCGTATTGTCAAATAATGGACAAGTTGTACCCGAACTGTGTGCCAATAAACAGCATTAAGTTCCAAACACAAGGAGAACACGACTTTATAGATAATTATAAAATACTGGAGATAGTATTTAAAAAAAATGGATTAAAGAAGGTAGGTACAAATTTTTCACATTATCATCATTTCAGCCGAAAGACGTCCACCGCTGGACATAGGTCTCCCCCAGGCGTCGCCACATTGTGTTCTATAATGTCTGTTGTTCATTTTAGAGTACCTACAAAAGATGGCAAAAAAGTACCAAAAAGGATCACGCCAGGAAATTTTGGCGTGGGTCACAGGCGCCGCGTATTGTCAAATAATGGACAAGTTGTACCCGAACTGTGTACCAATAAAAAGGATTAAGTTCCAAACAAGGAGAACACGACTTCATAGATAATTATAAAATACTGGAGATAGTATTTTAAAAAAATGGATCAAAAAGGGTAGGTACTAATTTTTTACATCATCATCATTTCAGCCGAAAGACGTCCACCGCTGGACATAGGTCTCCCCCAGGTGTCGCCACATTGTGTTCTATAATGTCTGTTGTTCATTTTAGAGTACCTACAAAAGATGGCAAAAAAGTACCAAAAAGGATCACGCCAGTAAATTTTGGCGTGGGTCACAGGCGCCGCGTATTGTCAAATAATGGACAAGTTGTACCCGAACTGTGTGCCAATAAAAAGGGTTAAGTTCCAAACACAAGGAGAACACGACTTCATAGATAATTATAAAATACTGGAGATAGTATTTAAAAAAAATGGATTAAAAAAGGTAGGTACTAATTTTTCACATCATCATTTCAGCCGAAAGACGTCCACCGCTGGACATAGGTCTCTCCCAGGCCTCGCCACTTTGACCGATCCTGTTCGTCTCGCATCCAGCGCCTTCCCGCAACCTTAACCGGGTCATCAGTACATTATTATTTTTATTGTGTTTGTAATCATTCAATGACTTCTGCCGCTCTGTGTGAAGCGGGAGGGCGTGTCAGACTTTTACTGATTAGTCCTCTGAAAACACATTCTGAATTCCTCTATGAATCCAGACTCGGAATTCATAGTACGAGTATTATTTATGAAAGCCCGGCAATGCATACAATTTCATTATGCCCCACACACATACTGATTTTTTCAGATTATGATTTACTTCCGGCATTCAGATTAGGTATGAATTCTGACTTTGAATTCAGAGAGAAATTCAGAATGTGTGAGTCCAGCCTATAACCCATCCGTGTTTCTTCATTTGCTTGAGCCAGGGCCGCGGTAAATCTTTTTCAAATTTAATCCGCTACCCAGACAGGGTCATCGGTCCACCTAGTGGAAGGCCTTCGAACGCATCGTCTTCCGGTTCGCGGTCGCCATTCCAGAACTTTTCGGCCCCATCGTCCATCCGTTCCATCCGTTCTGCGAGCAATGTGCCATGCCCACTGCCATTTAAGTTTGGCAATTCTTCGCGCTATGTCGGTAGCTTTGGTTCTCCTGCGTATATCCTCATTTCTGATGCGATCACGCAAGGAAACTCCGAGCATAGCCCTCTCGATTGCCCTTTGGGTGACTTTAAGCTTTCTGATAAGGCCCATTGCGAGCGACCATGTCTCAGTCCCATAGGTGATCACTGGAAACACACATTGCTCATAGACTTTTGTCTACTAAAATAAACTTAAAATATTATTGTATTCATTAATTTAAAAATTTTAGCAAAATATACCTATACTCCATAGGTTTAGGTAGTTAAAAAAGGGTAAACAAAAAAAACCACGTGACTCATAGATGCAAAACCTTTTATTAAAATGTTAAAATCTTATTATTTATAGTCACATATTAATAGGCTCATTCCCTCTCACAGAGAGGAGGCCAGTGTCCCAGCAGTGGGAACATTAATAGGCTGATGATGATTATTAGGCTCTATTCTGAATCTGACTCTGATGAACTCTCTGTCACATTAATAATAAAACGTTCAGTTGTGTCATCTATAATTTTGTCTAATTTATACATTTTCTGTTCTTCTTTTATCACATGACCCTCACAATTTTTCCAATTCTCTGCAGTTACATTAGCCAAAGCCTCTGGCAAAAGAATTTTTAGGTCAGCCATTTTAAAAGTTTTATTTTTCTCGGCTACAAACCCCTTAACTTGAGCCCATATTAACTCAATTGGATTGAGCTCACAGTGATATGGCGGCAGGCGCAATACTGTAACACCATATTCCTTGGCTAATTCATCCACAACATAGGATTGGTATTTGTGTTTTTCATATTTAACTTTTATTAAAAGTTGTGCTTTTAATTCAGCTTCTTCAAAAGCAATATTTTTTTCTCTTAACCACTTCTGAATATCAGCCTTTCTTGATGCGGTTGTTGGCACTTTTTCTTTTTTTCTACTGTGATAGGGTGCATTATCCATCACCAAAATGGAGTCTTTTTCCAGTTTCTTGAAAATTGTGGTGATCCATTTCTCAAAATTATGTGCATCCATTTCTGAGTGGTAATCACCGTCACCCTTAGCTGCTTGAAATATAAGTTCACCTCCTTCAACAAAACCACTTGATGAACCTGAAACATAGTTTTAAATAACATTGAACAACTGATTAATAATTATATTTTCTTATAATATGAGCATCTCACATGGTCCTCGCCAAACTTCTTGGCCTCCCTGAAGTTGGTTTACCGGATGCGCGAGGCACGAAATGGAACTGTTTTGGTATGAGATTTACTACAGCGCAGCCATTGTAGCCAACTTCAGGGTGGCCAACAAGTTTGGCCAGAACTATACTTTGACTGAAAATGTTAATTTATTATACTTTGACTGCCTCATTGGTCTAGTGGTCGCAAGCGCTACAGCTAAGCATGAAGTTCACAGTTCAATTCCCAGGTTGGGCAGTGTTATTGGGTTTTTCTATCTAGAATTTTCAGTAGCAGCATGGACTCGTGGAGTTGTGCCCGGTTATTGGCAATAGGCTCGCCCACTATTACATGGGACTTAAACATAACTGGCGAAATGTGATTGTACTACTATAGATACACTTCTGCCCAACCCTTCGGGGAAACAAGGAGTGATTTATTATGTTTATAACAAGCTTATAAAATAATCATCATGGCATTTCTATTAAAGGCTATGACGTAATATTCTTACCAATGTGGCCTAAAATAAGGCGTTTTCCTTTCCCGCTGGGATTCTTTAACCCTGTAGACAAACCCTGCCTGTGAGCCTCTTTACAGCATGTTATTGTAGTATCTTGCCATGTTGACGATTTGGTATGTCCTGCAAAAAACAATATTAATGAGTTTACAAGATATTTACAAAGTTGTGACAGTGTACAATAATTATTTTAATAACATATTAATGTTGTTATCATACCTTCATTGACCCATGTTTCATCCAAATAATATATTTTCTTCCCGTCTCTTCTATATTTTGCAATCTCATTTAAATACTTAACACGCCATACTGCAATATCTGGTTTGTCAATAAGCATACTCTTGCGACTGCGTTTGGAGTATTTAAAGCCTAATTTTTTCATCAACTTACACATTACATCTTTTTTTATATTAGGTAGACTGTCATCATTATTGACACTTTCCATAACTTTTTCTATAGTTGGCATTTCATTTGAAAAAAAAAACATATGGACTTTTCTCCTCACTGCGGCTAAATCCATATCATCGAAACTGTCGATTTGGCTTGGTTTCCTTGCCGGTGGAGGAGGAGACTCCACTCTATGCAATGTTTTGTATTGGTTAATAACCCTGTACACAGTTGGTACAGACATACCCATTATTTCACCAGTTTTTTGCACTATGTCTGTTTTTGACGGAAAACACTCTTTGGGCCATGTTTCTTCTACATATTTAAACACATTTATCAATGTCTGTTTCTCAGATGATGAAAGAGGTCCGGTTTTCAAGCGTTTCTTCTTCGGTGATGGAAATGTGTGTACGAAGTTCGTCTGGCTAGTACCAGCCTCGGGTTCACTCATTTTTCCACGATAATAATTAAAAAACCAATAAAGATAAATAACAAAAACTAACAATAACTAAATAACAAAAACAAAACAAAGAAACGAGCTAATATTATCACAATTCAACAAAATCGATACGAAACACGCTATTCGCAAATGTCGAGAACGCTGTCAACAAAGGCGTCTGGTTAACCGACTAAACGTAATACCTGCCACTTCAGTTGACAAACTACGTCACAGTTGTACTCTTCAATTTAGCAACGTTATCTAATTCGTTGTATTTTATAAAAGGTTTGGGGAACCTGTCTTTTTAGGCTCTTTTCTAAAGACAGATTACTAAATATTATATTTTTAATATAAATCTAACTAAAAATTGTGCTCAAGCAGTTACATCTACGAAGAGCAGTTTAAGAATAAATGATAAAATTGAACATACTAAAATAAAAGAGGAAACTATCGTGTGATCTAAAATCAATTTAATTTTTTTAGAATGTATTTTTAAACAAGAAAGTGTCAACTATAAAAAACTCTTTTTACGATTTGTTTACCCTTTTTTAACTACCTAAACCTTTAGAGTATAGGAGTAAATATTTTTTATTTCATTTTGTTTTCCTTTTTTTGAGCTAAATCTATCTGGAAGCATTTTTTACGGATTTTGTGTTTCCATGTTTTATCATCTGCACATGTCTTGGTTAATTTAGGTGTTAGCGGCACCTTTCGTAGCATTGTGATTAATTTTTTTATTTTACTTTCTTTTTTTTTCTGTTGTAGACAATACCCATTGAAAAACTTTCAATGACATGATCAAGGGCAAATTCAAAGATAATTTTGAATTCCTGAAATGTTTCAAAAATTACTTTGATGAAGTATATAAAGATATTAACGCGCAGAGTGAGGTTCTACAGGGCACCGCACCCGAAAAACCGCCTGTAGCCGCAGCAGGTAGAAAACAATCAATTATTTGATTTTCTATACAGATATTGATTTGTGTTAGAACTTAACTTGGCTTTTAGAAGAATTGCATATAATACAAAACGAGTACCTACCTACAAGTTGTACAAGTTGTACCCGAACTGTGTGCCAATAAAAAGAATTAAGTTCCAAACACAAGGAGAACACGACTTCATAGATAATTATAAAATACTGTAGATAGTATTTAAAAAAAATGGATTAAAAAAGGTAGGTACTAATTTTTCATATCATCATCATCATCATTTCAGCCGAAAGACGTCCACCGCTGGACATAGGTTTCCCCCAGGCGTCGCCACATTGTGTTCTATAATGTCTGTTGTTAATTTTAGAGTACCTACAAAAGATGGCAAAAAAGTACCAAAAAGGATCACGCCAGGAAATTTTGGCGTGGGCCACAGGCGCCGCGTATTGTCAAATAATGGACAAGTTGTACCCGAACTGTGTGCCAATAAACAGCATTAAGTTCCAAACACAAGGAGAACACGAATTCATAGATAATTATAAAATACTGGAAATAGTATTTTGTTTAAATGGATTAAAAAAGGTAGGTACTAATTTTTCACATCATCATCATTTCAGCCGAAAGACGTCCACCGCTGGACATAGGTCTAACCCAGGCGTCGCCACATTGTGTTCTAAAATGTCTGTTGTTCATTTTAGAGTACCTACAAAAGATGGCAAAAAATTACCAAAAAGGATCACGCCAGGAAATTTTGGCGTGGGTCACAGGCGCCGCGTATTGTCAAATAATGGACAAGTTGTACCCGAACTGTGTGCCAATAAACAGCATTAAGTTCCAAACACAAGGAGAACACGACTTTATAGATCATTATAAAATACTGGAGATAGTATTTAAAAAAAATGGATTAAAAAAGGTAGGTACTAATTTTTCACATCATCATCATTTCAGCCGAAAGACGTCCACCGCTGGACATAGATCTCCCCCAGGCGTCGCCACATTGTGTTCTAAAATGTCTGTTGTTCATTTTTGAGTACCTACAAAAGATGGCAAAAAAGTACCAAAAAGGATCACGCCAGGAAATTTTGGCGTGGGTCACAGGCGCCGTGTATTGTCAAATAATGGACAAGTTGTACCCGAACTGTGTGCCAATAAACAGCATTAAGTTCCAAACACAAGGAGAACACGACTTTATAGATAATTATAAAATACTGGAGATAGTATTTAAAAAAAATGGATTAAAGAAGGTAGGTACTAATTTTTCACATTATCATCATTTCAGCCGAAAGACGTCCACCGCTGGACATAGGTCTCCCCCAGGCGTCGCCACATTGTGTTCTATAATGTCTGTTGTTCATTTTAGAGTACCTACAAAAGATGGCAAAAAAGTACCAAAAAGGATCACGCCAGGAAATTTTGGCGTGGGTCACAGGCGCCGCGTATTGTCAAATAATGGACAAGTTGTACCCGAACTGTGTGCCAATAAAAAGGATTAAGTTCCAAACAAGGAGAACACGACTTCATAGATAATTATAAAATACTGGAGATAGTATTTTAAAAAAATGGATCAAAAAGGGTAGGTACTAATTTTTTACATCATCATCATTTCAGCCGAAAGACGTCCACCGCTGGACATAGGTCTCCCCCAGGTGTCGCCACATTGTGTTCTATAATGTCTGTTGTTCATTTTAGAGTACCTACAAAAGATGGCAAAAAAGTACCAAAAAGGATCACGCCAGTAAATTTTGGCGTGGGTCACAGGCGCCGCGTATTGTCAAATAATGGACAAGTTGTACCCGAACTGTGTGCCAATAAAAAGGGTTAAGTTCCAAACACAAGGAGAACACGACTTCATAGATAATTATAAAATACTGGAGATAGTATTTAAAAAAAATGGATTAAAAAAGGTAGGTACTAATTTTTCACATCATCATTTCAGCCGAAAGACGTCCACCGCTGGACATAGGTCTCTCCCAGGCCTCGCCACTTTGACCGATCCTGTGCGTCTCGCATCCAGCGCCTTCCCGCAACCTTAACCGGGTCATCAGTACATTATTATTTTTATTGTGTTTGTAATCATTCAATGACTTCTGCCGCTCTGTGTGAAGCGGGAGGGCGTGTCAGACTTTTACTGATTAGTCCTCTGAAAACACATTCTGAATTCCTCTATGAATCCAGACTCGGAATTCATAGTACGAGTATTATTTATGAAAGCCCGGCAATGCATACAATTTCATTATGCCCCACACACATACTGATTTTTTCAGATTATGATTTACTTCCGGCATTCAGATTAGGTATGAATTCTGACTTTGAATTCAGAGAGAAATTCAGAATGTGTGAGTCCAGCCTATAACCCATCCGTGTTTCTTCATTTGCTTGAGCCAGGGCCGCGGTAAATCTTTTTCAAATTTAATCCGCTACCCAGACAGGGTCATCGGTCCACCTAGTGGAAGGCCTTCGAACGCATCGTCTTCCGGTTCGCGGTCGCCATTCCAGAACTTTTCCGCCCCATCGTCCATCCGTTCCATCCGTTCTGCGAGCAATGTGCCATGCCCACTGCCATTTAAGTTTGGCAATTCTTCGCGCTATGTCGGTAGCTTTGGTTCTCCTGCGTATATCCTCATTTCTGATGCGATCACGCAAGGAAACTCCGAGCATAGCTCTCTCGATTGCCCTTTGGGTGACTTTAAGCTTTCTGATAAGGCCCATTGCGAGCGACCATGTCTCAGTCCCATAGGTGATCACTGGAAACACACATTGCTCATAGACTTTTGTCTACTAAAATAAACTTAAAATATTATTGTATTCATTAATTTAAAAATTTTAGCAAAATATACCTAGGAGTAAATATTTTTTATTTCATTTTGTTTTCCTTTTTTTGAGCTAAATCTATCTGGAAGCATTTTTTACGGATTTTGTGTTTCCATGTTTTATCATCTGCACATGTCTTGGTTAATTTAGGTGTTAGCGGCACCTTTCGTAGCATTGTGATTCATTTTTTTATTTTACTTTCTTTTTTTTTCTGTTGTAGACAATACCCATTGAAAAACTTTCAATGACATGATCAAGGGCAAATTCAAAGATAATTTTGAATTCCTGAAATGTTTCAAAAATTACTTTGCGCGTTAATATCTTTATATACTTCATCAAAGTAATGTCTACAGGGCACCGCACCCGAAAAACCGCCTGTAGCCGCAGCAGGTAGAAAACAATCAATTATTTGATTTTCTATACAGATATTGATTTGTGTTAGAACTTAACTTGGCTTTTAGAAGAATTGCATATATTACAAAACGAGTACCTACAAGTTGTACAAGTTGTACCCGAACTGTGTGCCAATAAAAAGAATTAAGTTCCAAACACAAGGAGAACACGACTTCATAGATAATTATAAAATACTGGAGATAGTATTTAAAAAAAATGAATTAAAAAAGGTAGGTACTAATTTTTCATATCATCATCATGATCATTTCAGCCGAAAGACGTCCACCGCTGGACATAGGTTTCCCCCAGGCGTCGCCACATTGTGTTCTATAATGTCTGTTGTTCATTTTAGAGTACCTACAAAAGATGGCAAAAAAGTACCAAAAAGGATCACGCCAGGAAATTTTGGCGTGGGCCACAGGCGCCGCGTATTGTCAAATAATGGACAAGTTGTACCCGAACTGTGTGCCAATAAACAGCATTAAGTTCCAAACACAAGGAGAACACGACTTTATAGATAATTATAAAATACTGGAGATAGTATTTAAAAAAAATGGATTAAAGAAGGTAGGTACAAATTTTTCACATTATCATCATTTCAGCCGAAAGACGTCCACCGCTGGACATAGGTCTCCCCCAGGCGTCGCCACATTGTGTTCTATAATGTCTGTTGTTCATTTTAGAGTACCTACAAAAGATGGCAAAAAAGTACCAAAAAGGATCACGCCAGGAAATTTTGGCGTGGGTCACAGGCGCCGCGTATTGTCAAATAATGGACAAGTTGTACCCGAACTGTGTACCAATAAAAAGGATTAAGTTCCAAACAAGGAGAACACGACTTCATAGATAATTATAAAATACTGGAGATAGTATTTTAAAAAAATGGATCAAAAAGGGTAGGTACTAATTTTTTACATCATCATCATTTCAGCCGAAAGACGTCCACCGCTGGACATAGGTCTCCCCCAGGTGTCGCCACATTGTGTTCTATAATGTCTGTTGTTCATTTTAGAGTACCTACAAAAGATGGCAAAAAAGTACCAAAAAGGATCACGCCAGTAAATTTTGGCGTGGGTCACAGGCGCCGCGTATTGTCAAATAATGGACAAGTTGTACCCGAACTGTGTGCCAATAAAAAGGGTTAAGTTCCAAACACAAGGAGAACACGACTTCATAGATAATTATAAAATACTGGAGATAGTATTTAAAAAAAATGGATTAAAAAAGGTAGGTACTAATTTTTCACATCATCATTTCAGCCGAAAGACGTCCACCGCTGGACATAGGTCTCTCCCAGGCCTCGCCACTTTGACCGATCCTGTTCGTCTCGCATCCAGCGCCTTCCCGCAACCTTAACCGGGTCATCAGTACATTATTATTTTTATTGTGTTTGTAATCATTCAATGACTTCTGCCGCTCTGTGTGAAGCGGGAGGGCGTGTCAGACTTTTACTGATTAGTCCTCTGAAAACACATTCTGAATTCCTCTATGAATCCAGACTCGGAATTCATAGTACGAGTATTATTTATGAAAGCCCGGCAATGCATACAATTTCATTATGCCCCACACACATACTGATTTTTTCAGATTATGATTTACTTCCGGCATTCAGATTAGGTATGAATTCTGACTTTGAATTCAGAGAGAAATTCAGAATGTGTGAGTCCAGCCTATAACCCATCCGTGTTTCTTCATTTGCTTGAGCCAGGGCCGCGGTAAATCTTTTTCAAATTTAATCCGCTACCCAGACAGGGTCATCGGTCCACCTAGTGGAAGGCCTTCGAACGCATCGTCTTCCGGTTCGCGGTCGCCATTCCAGAACTTTTCGGCCCCATCGTCCATCCGTTCCATCCGTTCTGCGAGCAATGTGCCATGCCCACTGCCATTTAAGTTTGGCAATTCTTCGCGCTATGTCGGTAGCTTTGGTTCTCCTGCGTATATCCTCATTTCTGATGCGATCACGCAAGGAAACTCCGAGCATAGCCCTCTCGATTGCCCTTTGGGTGACTTTAAGCTTTCTGATAAGGCCCATTGCGAGCGACCATGTCTCAGTCCCATAGGTGATCACTGGAAACACACATTGCTCATAGACTTTTGTCTACTAAAATAAACTTAAAATATTATTGTATTCATTAATTTAAAAATTTTAGCAAAATATACCTAGGAGTAAATATTTTTTATTTCATTTTGTTTTCCTTTTTTTGAGCTAAATCTATCTGGAAGCATTTTTTACGGATTTTGTGTTTCCATGTTTTATCATCTGCACATGTCTTGGTTAATTTAGGTGTTAGCGGCACCTTTCGTAGCATTGTGATTCATTTTTTTATTTTACTTTCTTTTTTTTTCTGTTGTAGACAATACCCATTGAAAAACTTTCAATGACATGATCAAGGGCAAATTCAAAGATAATTTTGAATTCCTGAAATGTTTCAAAAATTACTTTGCGCGTTAATATCTTTATATACTTCATCAAAGTAATGTCTACAGGGCACCGCACCCGAAAAACCGCCTGTAGCCGCAGCAGGTAGAAAACAATCAATTATTTGATTTTCTATAGAGATATTGATTTGTGTTAGAACTTAACTTGGCTTTTAGAAGAATTGCATATATTACAAAACGAGTACCTACAAGTTGTACAAGTTGTACCCGAACTGTGTGCCACTAAAAAGAATTAAGTTCCAAACACAAGGAGAACACGACTTCATAG
This sequence comes from Anorthoa munda, assembly GCA_945859665.1. Taxonomy (NCBI): domain Eukaryota; kingdom Metazoa; phylum Arthropoda; class Insecta; order Lepidoptera; family Noctuidae; genus Anorthoa; species Anorthoa munda. The sequence continues at coordinate 50,946,723 of OX243893.1, read as the reverse complement.
ATAATTATAAAATACTGTAGATAGTATTTAAAAAAAATGGATTAAAAAAGGTAGGTACTAATTTTTCATATCATCATCATGATCATTTCAGCCGAAAGACGTCCACCGCTGGACATAGGTTTCCCCCAGGCGTCGCCACATTGTGTTCTATAATGTCTGTTGTTCATTTTAGAGTACCTACAAAAGATGGCAAAAAAGTACCAAAAAGGATCACGCCAGGAAATTTTGGCGTGGGCCACAGGCGCCGCGTATTGTCAAATAATGGACAAGTTGTACCCGAACTGTGTGCCAATAAACAGCATTAAGTTCCAAACACAAGGAGAACACGAATTCATAGATAATTATAAAATACTGGAAATAGTATTTTTAAAAAATGGATTTAAAAAGGTAGGTACTAATTTTTCACATCATCATCATCATCATTTCAGCCGAAAGACGTCCACCGCTGGACATAGGTCTAACCCAGGCGTCGCCACATTGTGTTCTAAAATGTCTGTTGTTCATTTTAGAGTACCTACAAAAGATGGCAAAAAATTACCAAAAAGGATCACGCCAGGAAATTTTGGCGTGGGTCACAGGCGCCGCGTATTGTCAAATAATGGACAAGTTGTACCCGAACTGTGTGCCAATAAACAGCATTAAGTTCCAAACACAAGGAGAACACGACTTTATAGATCATTATAAAATACTGGAGATAGTATTTAAAAAAAATGGATTAAAAAAGGTAGGTACTAATTTTTCACATCATCATCATTTCAGCCGAAAGACGTCCACCGCTGGACATAGATCTCCCCCAGGCGTCGCCACATTGTGTTCTAAAATGTCTGTTGTTCATTTTTGAGTACCTACAAAAGATGGCAAAAAAGTACCAAAAAGGATCACGCCAGGAAATTTTGGCGTGGGTCACAGGCGCCGTGTATTGTCAAATAATGGACAAGTTGTACCCGAACTGTGTGCCAATAAACAGCATTAAGTTCCAAACACAAGGAGAACACGACTTTATAGATAATTATAAAATACTGGAGATAGTATTTAAAAAAAATGGATTAAAGAAGGTAGGTACTAATTTTTCACATTATCATCATTTCAGCCGAAAGACGTCCACCGCTGGACATAGGTCTCCCCCAGGCGTCGCCACATTGTGTTCTATAATGTCTGTTGTTCATTTTAGAGTACCTACAAAAGATGGCAAAAAAGTACCAAAAAGGATCACGCCAGGAAATTTTGGCGTGGGTCACAGGCGCCGCGTATTGTCAAATAATGGACAAGTTGTACCCGAACTGTGTGCCAATAAAAAGGATTAAGTTCCAAACAAGGAGAACACGACTTCATAGATAATTATAAAATACTGGAGATAGTATTTTAAAAAAATGGATCAAAAAGGGTAGGTACTAATTTTTTACATCATCATCATTTCAGCCGAAAGACGTCCACCGCTGGACATAGGTCTCCCCCAGGTGTCGCCACATTGTGTTCTATAATGTCTGTTGTTCATTTTAGAGTACCTACAAAAGATGGCAAAAAAGTACCAAAAAGGATCACGCCAGTAAATTTTGGCGTGGGTCACAGGCGCCGCGTATTGTCAAATAATGGACAAGTTGTACCCGAACTGTGTGCCAATAAAAAGGGTTAAGTTCCAAACACAAGGAGAACACGACTTCATAGATAATTATAAAATACTGGAGATAGTATTTAAAAAAAATGGATTAAAAAAGGTAGGTACTAATTTTTCACATCATCATTTCAGCCGAAAGACGTCCACCGCTGGACATAGGTCTCTCCCAGGCCTCGCCACTTTGACCGATCCTGTGCGTCTCGCATCCAGCGCCTTCCCGCAACCTTAACCGGGTCATCAGTACATTATTATTTTTATTGTGTTTGTAATCATTCAATGACTTCTGCCGCTCTGTGTGAAGCGGGAGGGCGTGTCAGACTTTTACTGATTAGTCCTCTGAAAACACATTCTGAATTCCTCTATGAATCCAGACTCGGAATTCATAGTACGAGTATTATTTATGAAAGCCCGGCAATGCATACAATTTCATTATGCCCCACACACATACTGATTTTTTCAGATTATGATTTACTTCCGGCATTCAGATTAGGTATGAATTCTGACTTTGAATTCAGAGAGAAATTCAGAATGTGTGAGTCCAGCCTATAACCCATCCGTGTTTCTTCATTTGCTTGAGCCAGGGCCGCGGTAAATCTTTTTCAAATTTAATCCGCTACCCAGACAGGGTCATCGGTCCACCTAGTGGAAGGCCTTCGAACGCATCGTCTTCCGGTTCGCGGTCGCCATTCCAGAACTTTTCGGCCCCATCGTCCATCCGTTCCATCCGTTCTGCGAGCAATGTGCCATGCCCACTGCCATTTAAGTTTGGCAATTCTTCGCGCTATGTCGGTAGCTTTGGTTCTCCTGCGTATATCCTCATTTCTGATGCGATCACGCAAGGAAACTCCGAGCATAGCCCTCTCGATTGCCCTTTGGGTGACTTTAAGCTTTCTGATAAGGCCCATTGCGAGCGACCATGTCTCAGTCCCATAGGTGATCACTGGAAACACACATTGCTCATAGACTTTTGTCTACTAAAATAAACTTAAAATATTATTGTATTCATTAATTTAAAAATTTTAGCAAAATATACCTAGGAGTAAATATTTTTTATTTCATTTTGTTTTCCTTTTTTTGAGCTAAATCTATCTGGAAGCATTTTTTACGGATTTTGTGTTTCCATGTTTTATCATCTGCACATGTCTTGGTTAATTTAGGTGTTAGCGGCACCTTTCGTAGCATTGTGATTAATTTTTTTATTTTACTTTCTTTTTTTTTCTGTTGTAGACAATACCCATTGAAAAACTTTCAATGACATGATCAAGGGCAAATTCAAAGATAATTTTGAATTCCTGAAATGTTTCAAAAATTACTTTGATGAAGTATATAAAGATATTAACGCGCAGAGTGAGGTTCTACAGGGCACCGCACCCGAAAAACCGCCTGTAGCCGCAGCAGGTAGAAAACAATCAATTATTTGATTTTCTATACAGATATTGATTTGTGTTAGAACTTAACTTGGCTTTTAGAAGAATTGCATATAATACAAAACGAGTACCTACCTACAAGTTGTACAAGTTGTACCCGAACTGTGTGCCAATAAAAAGAATTAAGTTCCAAACACAAGGAGAACACGACTTCATAGATAATTATAAAATACTGTAGATAGTATTTAAAAAAAATGGATTAAAAAAGGTAGGTACTAATTTTTCATATCATCATCATCATCATTTCAGCCGAAAGACGTCCACCGCTGGACATAGGTTTCCCCCAGGCGTCGCCACATTGTGTTCTATAATGTCTGTTGTTAATTTTAGAGTACCTACAAAAGATGGCAAAAAAGTACCAAAAAGGATCACGCCAGGAAATTTTGGCGTGGGCCACAGGCGCCGCGTATTGTCAAATAATGGACAAGTTGTACCCGAACTGTGTGCCAATAAACAGCATTAAGTTCCAAACACAAGGAGAACACGAATTCATAGATAATTATAAAATACTGGAAATAGTATTTTGTTTAAATGGATTAAAAAAGGTAGGTACTAATTTTTCACATCATCATCATTTCAGCCGAAAGACGTCCACCGCTGGACATAGGTCTCCCCCAGGCGTCGCCACATTGTGTTCTATAATGTCTGTTGTTCATTTTAGAGTACCTACAAAAGATGGCAAAAAAGTACCAAAAAGGATCACGCCAGGAAATTTTGGCGTGGGTCACAGGCGCCGCGTATTGTCAAATAATGGACAAGTTGTACCCGAACTGTGTGCCAATAAACAGCATTAAGTTCCAAACACAAGGAGAACACGAATTCATAGATAATTATAAAATACTGGAAATAGTATTTAAAAAAAATGGATTAAAAAAGGTAGGTACTGATTTTTCACATCATCATCATTTCAGCCGAAAGACGTCCACCGCTGGACATAGATCTCCCCCAGGCGTCGCCACATTGTGTTCTAAAATGTCTGTTGTTCATTTTAGAGTACCTACAAAAGATGGCAAAAAAGTACCAAAAAGGATCACGCCAGGAAATTTTGGCGTGGGTCACAGGCGCCGTGTATTGTCAAATAATGGACAAGTTGTACCCGAACTGTGTGCCAATAAACAGCATTAAGTTCCAAACACAAGGAGAACACGACTTTATAGATAATTATAAAATACTGGAGATAGTATTTAAAAAAAATGGATTAAAGAAGGTAGGTACTAATTTTTCACATTATCATCATTTCAGCCGAAAGACGTCCACCGCTGGACATAGGTCTCCCCCAGGCGTCGCCACATTGTGTTCTATAATGTCTGTTGTTCATTTTAGAGTACCTACAAAAGATGGCAAAAAAGTACCAAAAAGGATCACGCCAGGAAATTTTGGCGTGGGTCACAGGCGCCGCGTATTGTCAAATAATGGACAAGTTGTACCCGAACTGTGTGCCAATAAAAAGGATTAAGTTCCAAACAAGGAGAACACGACTTCATAGATAATTATAAAATACTGGAGATAGTATTTTTAAAAAATGGATCAAAAAGGGTAGGTACTAATTTTTTACATCATCATCATTTCAGCCGAAAGACGTCCACCGCTGGACATAGGTCTCCCCCAGGTGTCGCCACATTGTGTTCTATAATGTCTGTTGTTCATTTTAGAGTACCTACAAAAGATGGCAAAAAAGTACCAAAAAGGATCACGCCAGTAAATTTTGGCGTGGGTCACAGGCGCCGCGTATTGTCAAATAATGGACAAGTTGTACCCGAACTGTGTGCCAATAAAAAGGGTTAAGTTCCAAACACAAGGAGAACACGACTTCATAGATAATTATAAAATACTGGAGATAGTATTTAAAAAAAATGGATTAAAAAAGGTAGGTACTAATTTTTCACATCATCATTTCAGCCGAAAGACGTCCACCGCTGGACATAGGTCTCTCCCAGGCCTCGCCACTTTGACCGATCCTGTGCGTCTCGCATCCAGCGCCTTCCCGCAACCTTAACCGGGTCATCAGTACATTATTATTTTTATTGTGTTTGTAATCATTCAATGACTTCTGCCGCTCTGTGTGAAGCGGGAGGGCGTGTCAGACTTTTACTGATTAGTCCTCTGAAAACACATTCTGAATTCCTCTATGAATCCAGACTCGGAATTCATAGTACGAGTATTATTTATGAAAGCCCGGCAATGCATACAATTTCATTATGCCCCACACACATACTGATTTTTTCAGATTATGATTTACTTCCGGCATTCAGATTAGGTATGAATTCTGACTTTGAATTCAGAGAGAAATTCAGAATGTGTGAGTCCAGCCTATAACCCATCCGTGTTTCTTCATTTGCTTGAGCCAGGGCCGCGGTAAATCTTTTTCAAATTTAATCCGCTACCCAGACAGGGTCATCGGTCCACCTAGTGGAAGGCCTTCGAACGCATCGTCTTCCGGTTCGCGGTCGCCATTCCAGAACTTTTCGGCCCCATCGTCCATCCGTTCCATCCGTTCTGCGAGCAATGTGCCATGCCCACTGCCATTTAAGTTTGGCAATTCTTCGCGCTATGTCGGTAGCTTTGGTTCTCCTGCGTATATCCTCATTTCTGATGCGATCACGCAAGGAAACTCCGAGCATAGCCCTCTCGATTGCCCTTTGGGTGACTTTAAGCTTTCTGATAAGGCCCATTGCGAGCGACCATGTCTCAGTCCCATAGGTGATCACTGGAAACACACATTGCTCATAGACTTTTGTCTACTAAAATAAACTTAAAATATTATTGTATTCATTAATTTAAAAATTTTAGCAAAATATACCTATACTCCATAGGTTTAGGTAGTTAAAAAAGGGTAAACAAAAAAAACCACGTGACTCATAGATGCAAAACCTTTTATTAAAATGTTAAAATCTTATTATTTATAGTCACATATTAATAGGCTCATTCCCTCTCACAGAGAGGAGGCCAGTGTCCCAGCAGTGGGAACATTAATAGGCTGATGATGATTATTAGGCTCTATTCTGAATCTGACTCTGATGAACTCTCTGTCACATTAATAATAAAACGTTCAGTTGTGTCATCTATAATTTTGTCTAATTTATACATTTTCTGTTCTTCTTTTATCACATGACCCTCACAATTTTTCCAATTCTCTGCAGTTACATTAGCCAAAGCCTCTGGCAAAAGAATTTTTAGGTCAGCCATTTTAAAAGTTTTATTTTTCTCGGCTACAAACCCCTTAACTTGAGCCCATATTAACTCAATTGGATTGAGCTCACAGTGATATGGCGGCAGGCGCAATACTGTAACACCATATTCCTTGGCTAATTCATCCACAACATAGGATTGGTATTTGTGTTTTTCATATTTAACTTTTATTAAAAGTTGTGCTTTTAATTCAGCTTCTTCAAAAGCAATATTTTTTTCTCTTAACCACTTCTGAATATCAGCCTTTCTTGATGCGGTTGTTGGCACTTTTTCTTTTTTTCTACTGTGATAGGGTGCATTATCCATCACCAAAATGGAGTCTTTTTCCAGTTTCTTGAAAATTGTGGTGATCCATTTCTCAAAATTATGTGCATCCATTTCTGAGTGGTAATCACCGTCACCCTTAGCTGCTTGAAATATAAGTTCACCTCCTTCAACAAAACCACTTGATGAACCTGAAACATAGTTTTAAATAACATTGAACAACTGATTAATAATTATATTTTCTTATAATATGAGCATCTCACATGGTCCTCGCCAAACTTCTTGGCCTCCCTGAAGTTGGTTTACCGGATGCGCGAGGCACGAAATGGAACTGTTTTGGTATGAGATTTACTACAGCGCAGCCATTGTAGCCAACTTCAGGGTGGCCAACAAGTTTGGCCAGAACTATACTTTGACTGAAAATGTTAATTTATTATACTTTGACTGCCTCATTGGTCTAGTGGTCGCAAGCGCTACAGCTAAGCATGAAGTTCACAGTTCAATTCCCAGGTTGGGCAGTGTTATTGGGTTTTTCTATCTAGAATTTTCAGTAGCAGCATGGACTCGTGGAGTTGTGCCCGGTTATTGGCAATAGGCTCGCCCACTATTACATGGGACTTAAACATAACTGGCGAAATGTGATTGTACTACTATAGATACACTTCTGCCCAACCCTTCGGGGAAACAAGGAGTGATTTATTATGTTTATAACAAGCTTATAAAATAATCATCATGGCATTTCTATTAAAGGCTATGACGTAATATTCTTACCAATGTGGCCTAAAATAAGGCGTTTTCCTTTCCCGCTGGGATTCTTTAACCCTGTAGACAAACCCTGCCTGTGAGCCTCTTTACAGCATGTTATTGTAGTATCTTGCCATGTTGACGATTTGGTATGTCCTGCAAAAAACAATATTAATGAGTTTACAAGATATTTACAAAGTTGTGACAGTGTACAATAATTATTTTAATAACATATTAATGTTGTTATCATACCTTCATTGACCCATGTTTCATCCAAATAATATATTTTCTTCCCGTCTCTTCTATATTTTGCAATCTCATTTAAATACTTAACACGCCATACTGCAATATCTGGTTTGTCAATAAGCATACTCTTGCGACTGCGTTTGGAGTATTTAAAGCCTAATTTTTTCATCAACTTACACATTACATCTTTTTTTATATTAGGTAGACTGTCATCATTATTGACACTTTCCATAACTTTTTCTATAGTTGGCATTTCATTTGAAAAAAAAAACATATGGACTTTTCTCCTCACTGCGGCTAAATCCATATCATCGAAACTGTCGATTTGGCTTGGTTTCCTTGCCGGTGGAGGAGGAGACTCCACTCTATGCAATGTTTTGTATTGGTTAATAACCCTGTACACAGTTGGTACAGACATACCCATTATTTCACCAGTTTTTTGCACTATGTCTGTTTTTGACGGAAAACACTCTTTGGGCCATGTTTCTTCTACATATTTAAACACATTTATCAATGTCTGTTTCTCAGATGATGAAAGAGGTCCGGTTTTCAAGCGTTTCTTCTTCGGTGATGGAAATGTGTGTACGAAGTTCGTCTGGCTAGTACCAGCCTCGGGTTCACTCATTTTTCCACGATAATAATTAAAAAACCAATAAAGATAAATAACAAAAACTAACAATAACTAAATAACAAAAACAAAACAAAGAAACGAGCTAATATTATCACAATTCAACAAAATCGATACGAAACACGCTATTCGCAAATGTCGAGAACGCTGTCAACAAAGGCGTCTGGTTAACCGACTAAACGTAATACCTGCCACTTCAGTTGACAAACTACGTCACAGTTGTACTCTTCAATTTAGCAACGTTATCTAATTCGTTGTATTTTATAAAAGGTTTGGGGAACCTGTCTTTTTAGGCTCTTTTCTAAAGACAGATTACTAAATATTATATTTTTAATATAAATCTAACTAAAAATTGTGCTCAAGCAGTTACATCTACGAAGAGCAGTTTAAGAATAAATGATAAAATTGAACATACTAAAATAAAAGAGGAAACTATCGTGTGATCTAAAATCAATTTAATTTTTTTAGAATGTATTTTTAAACAAGAAAGTGTCAACTATAAAAAACTCTTTTTACGATTTGTTTACCCTTTTTAAACTACCTAAACCTTTAGAGTATAGGAGTAAATATTTTTTATTTCATTTTGTTTTCCTTTTTTTGAGCTAAATCTATCTGGAAGCATTTTTTACGGATTTTGTGTTTCCATGTTTTATCATCTGCACATGTCTTGGTTAATTTAGGTGTTAGCGGCACCTTTCGTAGCATTGTGATTAATTTTTTTATTTTACTTTCTTTTTTTTTCTGTTGTAGACAATACCCATTGAAAAACTTTCAATGACATGATCAAGGGCAAATTCAAAGATAATTTTGAATTCCTGAAATGTTTCAAAAATTACTTTGATGAAGTATATAAAGATATTAACGCGCAGAGTGAGGTTCTACAGGGCACCGCACCCGAAAAACCGCCTGTAGCCGCAGCAGGTAGAAAACAATCAATTATTTGATTTTCTATACAGATATTGATTTGTGTTAGAACTTAACTTGGCTTTTAGAAGAATTGCATATAATACAAAACGAGTACCTACCTACAAGTTGTACAAGTTGTACCCGAACTGTGTGCCAATAAAAAGAATTAAGTTCCAAACACAAGGAGAACACGACTTCATAGATAATTATAAAATACTGTAGATAGTATTTAAAAAAAATGGATTAAAAAAGGTAGGTACTAATTTTTCATATCATCATCATCATCATTTCAGCCGAAAGACGTCCACCGCTGGACATAGGTTTCCCCCAGGCGTCGCCACATTGTGTTCTATAATGTCTGTTGTTAATTTTAGAGTACCTACAAAAGATGGCAAAAAAGTACCAAAAAGGATCACGCCAGGAAATTTTGGCGTGGGCCACAGGCGCCGCGTATTGTCAAATAATGGACAAGTTGTACCCGAACTGTGTGCCAATAAACAGCATTAAGTTCCAAACACAAGGAGAACACGAATTCATAGATAATTATAAAATACTGGAAATAGTATTTTGTTTAAATGGATTAAAAAAGGTAGGTACTAATTTTTCACATCATCATCATTTCAGCCGAAAGACGTCCACCGCTGGACATAGGTCTCCCCCAGGCGTCGCCACATTGTGTTCTATAATGTCTGTTGTTCATTTTAGAGTACCTACAAAAGATGGCAAAAAAGTACCAAAAAGGATCACGCCAGGAAATTTTGGCGTGGGTCACAGGCGCCGCGTATTGTCAAATAATGGACAAGTTGTACCCGAACTGTGTGCCAATAAACAGCATTAAGTTCCAAACACAAGGAGAACACGAATTCATAGATAATTATAAAATACTGGAAATAGTATTTTTAAAAAATGGATTTAAAAAGGTAGGTACTAATTTTTCACATCATCATCATCATCATTTCAGCCGAAAGACGTCCACCGCTGGACATAGGTCTAACCCAGGCGTCGCCACATTGTGTTCTAAAATGTCTGTTGTTCATTTTAGAGTACCTACAAAAGATGGCAAAAAAGTACCAAAAAGGATCACGCCAGGAAATTTTGGCGTGGGTCACAGGCGCCGCGTATTGTCAAATAATGGACAAGTTGTACCCGAACTGTGTGCCAATAAACAGCATTAAGTTCCAAACACAAGGAGAACACGACTTTATAGATAATTATAAAATACTGGAGATAGTATTTAAAAAAAATGGATTAAAAAAGGTAGGTACTAATTTTTCACATCATCATCATTTCAGCCGAAAGACGTCCACCGCTGGACATAGGTCTCCCCCAGGCGTCGCCACATTGTGTTCTATAATGTCTGTTGTTAATTTTAGAGTACCTACAAAAGATGGCAAAAAAGTACCAAAAAGGATCACGCCAGGAAATTTTGGCGTGGGTCACAGGCGCCGTGTATTGTCAAATAATGGACAAGTTGTACCCGAACTGTGTGCCAATAAACAGCATTAAGTTCCAAACACAAGGAGAACACGACTTTATAGATAATTATAAAATACTGGAGATAGTATTTAAAAAAAATGGATTAAAGAAGGTAGGTACTAATTTTTCACATTATCATCATTTCAGCCGAAAGACGTCCACCCCTGGACATAGGTCTCCCCCAGGCGTCGCCACATTGTGTTCTATAATGTCTGTTGTTCATTTTAGAGTACCTACAAAAGATGGCAAAAAAGTACCAAAAAGGATCACGCCAGTAAATTTTGGCGTGGGTCACAGGCGCCGCGTATTGTCAAATAATGGACAAGTTGTACCCGAACTGTGTGCCAATAAAAAGGGTTAAGTTCCAAACACAAGGAGAACACGACTTCATAGATAATTATAAAATACTGGAGATAGTATTTAAAAAAAATGGATTAAAAAAGGTAGGTACTAATTTTTCACATCATCATTTCAGCCGAAAGACGTCCACCGCTGGACATAGGTCTCTCCCAGGCCTCGCCACTTTGACCGATCCTGTGCGTCTCGCATCCAGCGCCTTCCCGCAACCTTAACCGGGTCATCAGTACATTATTATTTTTATTGTGTTTGTAATCATTCAATGACTTCTGCCGCTCTGTGTGAAGCGGGAGGGCGTGTCAGACTTTTACTGATTAGTCCTCTGAAAACACATTCTGAATTCCTCTATGAATCCAGACTCGGAATTCATAGTACGAGTATTATTTATGAAAGCCCGGCAATGCATACAATTTCATTATGCCCCACACACATACTGATTTTTTCAGATTATGATTTACTTCCGGCATTCAGATTAGGTATGAATTCTGACTTTGAATTCAGAGAGAAATTCAGAATGTGTGAGTCCAGCCTATAACCCATCCGTGTTTCTTCATTTGCTTGAGCCAGGGCCGCGGTAAATCTTTTTCAAATTTAATCCGCTACCCAGACAGGGTCATCGGTCCACCTAGTGGAAGGCCTTCGAACGCATCGTCTTCCGGTTCGCGGTCGCCATTCCAGAACTTTTCGGCCCCATCGTCCATCCGTTCCATCCGTTCTGCGAGCAATGTGCCATGCCCACTGCCATTTAAGTTTGGCAATTCTTCGCGCTATGTCGGTAGCTTTGGTTCTCCTGCGTATATCCTCATTTCTGATGCGATCACGCAAGGAAACTCCGAGCATAGCCCTCTCGATTGCCCTTTGGGTGACTTTAAGCTTTCTGATAAGGCCCATTGCGAGCGACCATGTCTCAGTCCCATAGGTGATCACTGGAAACACACATTTACTAAAATAAACTAAAAATATTATTGTATTCATTAATTTAAAATTTTTTGCAAAATATAATTAGGAGAAAATATTTTTTATTTCATTTTGTTTTCCTTTTTTTGAGCTAAATCTATCTGGAAGCATTTTTTACGGATTTTGTGTTTCCATGTTTTATCATCTGCACATGTCTTGGTTAATTTAGGTGTTAGCGGCACCTTTCGTAGCATTGTGATTCATTTTTTTATTTTACTTTCTTTTTTTTCTGTTGTAGACAATACCCATTGAAAAACTTTCAATGACATGATCAAGGGCAAATTCAAAGATAATTTTGAATTCCTGAAATGTTTCAAAAATTACTTTGCGCGTTAATATCTTTATATACTTCATCAAAGTAATGTCTACAGGGCACCGCACCCGAAAAATCGCCTGTAGCCGCAGCAGGTAGAAAACAATCAATTATTTGATTTTCTATAGAGATATTGATTTGTGTTAGAACTTAACTTGGCTTTTAGAAGAATTGCATATATTACAAAACGAGTACCTACAAGTTGTACAAGTTGTACCCGAACTGTGTGCCAATAAAAAGAATTAAGTTCCAAACACAAGGAGAACACGACTTCATAGATAATTATAAAATACTGGAGATAGTATTTAAAAAAAATGGATTAAAAAAGGTAGGTACTAATTTTTCATATCATCATCATGATCATTTCAGCCGAAAGACGTCCACCGCTGGACATAGGTTTCCCCCAGGCGTCGCCACATTGTGTTCTATAATGTCTGTTGTTCATTTTAGAGTACCTACAAAAGATGGCAAAAAAGTACCAAAAAGGATCACGCCAGGAAATTTTGGCGTGGGCCACAGGCGCCGCGTATTGTCAAATAATGGACAAGTTGTACCCGAACTGTGTGCCAATAAACAGCATTAAGTTCCAAACACAAGGAGAACACGAATTCATAGATAATTATAAAATACTGGAAATAGTATTTAAAAAAAATGGATTTAAAAAGGTAGGTACTAATTTTTCACATCATCATCATCATCATTTCAGCCGAAAGACGTCCACCGCTGGACATAGGTCTAACCCAGGCGTCGCCACATTGTGTTCTAAAATGTCTGTTGTTCATTTTAGAGTACCTACAAAAGATGGCAAAAAATTACCAAAAAGGATCACGCCAGGAAATTTTGGCGTGGGTCACAGGCGCCGCGTATTGTCAAATAATGGACAAGTTGTACCCGAACTGTGTGCCAATAAACAGCATTAAGTTCCAAACACAAGGAGAACACGACTTTATAGATCATTATAAAATACTGGAGATAGTATTAAAAAAAAATGGATTAAAAAAGGTAGGTACTGATTTTTCACATCATCATCATTTCAGCCGAAAGACGTCCACCGCTGGACATAGATCTCCCCCAGGCGTCGCCACATTGTGTTCTAAAATGTCTGTTGTTCATTTTAGAGTACCTACAAAAGATGGCAAAAAAGTACCAAAAAGGATCACGCCAGGAAATTTTGGCGTGGGTCACAGGCGCCGTGTATTGTCAAATAATGGACAAGTTGTACCCGAACTGTGTGCCAATAAACAGCATTAAGTTCCAAACACAAGGAGAACACGACTTTATAGATAATTATAAAATACTGGAGATAGTATTTAAAAAAAATGGATTAAAGAAGGTAGGTACTAATTTTTCACATTATCATCATTTCAGCCGAAAGACGTCCACCCCTGGACATAGGTCTCCCCCAGGCGTCGCCACATTGTGTTCTATAATGTCTGTTGTTCATTTTAGAGTACCTACAAAAGATGGCAAAAAAGTACCAAAAAGGATCACGCCAGTAAATTTTGGCGTGGGTCACAGGCGCCGCGTATTGTCAAATAATGGACAAGTTGTACCCGAACTGTGTGCCAATAAAAAGGGTTAAGTTCCAAACACAAGGAGAACACGACTTCATAGATAATTATAAAATACTGGAGATAGTATTTAAAAAAAATGGATTAAAAAAGGTAGGTACTAATTTTTCACATCATCATTTCAGCCGAAAGACGTCCACCGCTGGACATAGGTCTCTCCCAGGCCTCGCCACTTTGACCGATCCTGTGCGTCTCGCATCCAGCGCCTTCCCGCAACCTTAACCGGGTCATCAGTACATTATTATTTTTATTGTGTTTGTAATCATTCAATGACTTCTGCCGCTCTGTGTGAAGCGGGAGGGCGTGTCAGACTTTTACTGATTAGTCCTCTGAAAACACATTCTGAATTCCTCTATGAATCCAGACTCGGAATTCATAGTACGAGTATTATTTATGAAAGCCCGGCAATGCATACAATTTCATTATGCCCCACACACATACTGATTTTTTCAGATTATGATTTACTTCCGGCATTCAGATTAGGTATGAATTCTGACTTTGAATTCAGAGAGAAATTCAGAATGTGTGAGTCCAGCCTATAACCCATCCGTGTTTCTTCATTTGCTTGAGCCAGGGCCGCGGTAAATCTTTTTCAAATTTAATCCGCTACCCAGACAGGGTCATCGGTCCACCTAGTGGAAGGCCTTCGAACGCATCGTCTTCCGGTTCGCGGTCGCCATTCCAGAACTTTTCGGCCCCATCGTCCATCCGTTCCATCCGTTCTGCGAGCAATGTGCCATGCCCACTGCCATTTAAGTTTGGCAATTCTTCGCGCTATGTCGGTAGCTTTGGTTCTCCTGCGTATATCCTCATTTCTGATGCGATCACGCAAGGAAACTCCGAGCATAGCCCTCTCGATTGCCCTTTGGGTGACTTTAAGCTTTCTGATAAGGCCCATTGCGAGCGACCATGTCTCAGTCCCATAGGTGATCACTGGAAACACACATTTACTAAAATAAACTAAAAATATTATTGTATTCATTAATTTAAATTTTTTTGCAAAATATACTTAGGAGAAAATATTTTTTATTTCATTTTGTTTTCCTTTTTTTGAGCTAAATCTATCTGGAAGCATTTTTTACGGATTTTGTGTTTCCATGTTTTATCATCTGCACATGTCTTGGTTAATTTAGGTGTTAGCGGCACCTTTCGTAGCATTGTGATTCATTTTTTTATTTTACTTTCTTTTTTTTTCTGTTGTAGACAATACCCATTGAAAAACTTTCAATGACATGATCAAGGGCAAATTCAAAGATAATTTTGAATTCCTGAAATGTTTCAAAAATTACTTTGCGCGTTAATATCTTTATATACTTCATCAAAGTAATGTCTACAGGGCACCGCACCCGAAAAACCGCCTGTAGCCGCAGCAGGTAGAAAACAATCAATTATTTGATTTTCTATAGAGATATTGATTTGTGTTAGAACTTAACTTGGCTTTTAGAAGAATTGCATATATTACAAAACGAGTACCTACAAGTTGTACAAGTTGTACCCGAACTGTGTGCCAATAAAAAGAATTAAGTTCCAAACACAAGGAGAACACGACTTCATAGATAATTATAAAATACTGGAGATAGTATTTAAAAAAAATGGATTAAAAAAGGTAGGTACTAATTTTTCATATCATCATCATGATCATTTCAGCCGAAAGACGTCCACCGCTGGACATAGGTTTCCCCCAGGCGTCGCCACATTGTGTTCTATAATGTCTGTTGTTCATTTTAGAGTACCTACAAAAGATGGCAAAAAAGTACCAAAAAGGATCACGCCAGGAAATTTTGGCGTGGGCCACAGGCGCCGCGTATTGTCAAATAATGGACAAGTTGTACCCGAACTGTGTGCCAATAAACAGCATTAAGTTCCAAACACAAGGAGAACACGAATTCATAGATAATTATAAAATACTGGAAATAGTATTTTTAAAAAATGGATTTAAAAAGGTAGGTACTAATTTTCACATCATCATCATCATCATTTCAGCCGAAAGACGTCCACCGCTGGACATAGGTCTAACCCAGGCGTCGCCACATTGTGTTCTAAAATGTCTGTTGTTCATTTTAGAGTACCTACAAAAGATGGCAAAAAATTACCAAAAAGGATCACGCCAGGAAATTTTGGCGTGGGTCACAGGCGCCGCGTATTGTCAAATAATGGACAAGTTGTACCCGAACTGTGTGCCAATAAACAGCATTAAGTTCCAAACACAAGGAGAACACGACTTTATAGATCATTATAAAATACTGGAGATAGTATTTAAAAAAAATGGATTAAAAAAGGTAGGTACTGATTTTTCACATCATCATCATTTCAGCCGAAAGACGTCCACCGCTGGACATAGATCTCCCCCAGGCGTCGCCACATTGTGTTCTAAAATGTCTGTTGTTCATTTTAGAGTACCTACAAAAGATGGCAAAAAAGTACCAAAAAGGATCACGCCAGGAAATTTTGGCGTGGGTCACAGGCGCCGTGTATTGTCAAATAATGGACAAGTTGTACCCGAACTGTGTGCCAATAAACAGCATTAAGTTCCAAACACAAGGAGAACACGACTTTATAGATAATTATAAAATACTGGAGATAGTATTTAAAAAAAATGGATTAAAGAAGGTAGGTACTAATTTTTCACATTATCATCATTTCAGCCGAAAGACGTCCACCCCTGGACATAGGTCTCCCCCAGGCGTCGCCACATTGTGTTCTATAATGTCTGTTGTTCATTTTAGAGTACCTACAAAAGATGGCAAAAAAGTACCAAAAAGGATCACGCCAGGAAATTTTGGCGTGGGTCACAGGCGCCGCGTATTGTCAAATAATGGACAAGTTGTACCCGAACTGTGTGCCAATAAAAAGGATTAAGTTCCAAACAAGGAGAACACGACTTCATAGATAATTATAAAATACTGGAGATAGTATTTTAAAAAAATGGATCAAAAAGGGTAGGTACTAATTTTTTACATCATCATCATTTCAGCCGAAAGACGTCCACCGCTGGACATAGGTCTCCCCCAGGTGTCGCCACATTGTGTTCTATAATGTCTGTTGTTCATTTTAGAGTACCTACAAAAGATGGCAAAAAAGTACCAAAAAGGATCACGCCAGTAAATTTTGGCGTGGGTCACAGGCGCCGCGTATTGTCAAATAATGGACAAGTTGTACCCGAACTGTGTGCCAATAAAAAGGGTTAAATTCCAAACACAAGGAGAACACGACTTCATAGATAATTATAAAATACTGGAGATAGTATTTAAAAAAAATGGATTAAAAAAGGTAGGTTCTAATTTTTCACATCATCATTTCAGCCGAAAGACGTCCACCGCTGGACATAGGTCTCTCCCAGGCCTCGCCACTTTGACCGATCCTGTGCGTCTCGCATCCAGCGCCTTCCCGCAACCTTAACCGGGTCATCAGTACATTATTATTTTTATTGTGTTTGTAATCATTCAATGACTTCTGCCGCTCTGTGTGAAGCGGGAGGGCGTGTCAGACTTTTACTGATTAGTCCTCTGAAAACACATTCTGAATTCCTCTATGAATCCAGACTCGGAATTCATAGTACGAGTATTATTTATGAAAGCCCGGCAATGCATACAATTTCATTATGCCCCACACACATACTGATTTTTTCAGATTATGATTTACTTCCGGCATTCAGATTAGGTATGAATTCTGACTTTGAATTCAGAGAGAAATTCAGAATGTGTGAGTCCAGCCTATAACCCATCCGTGTTTCTTCATTTGCTTGAGCCAGGGCCGCGGTATATCTTTTTCAAATTTAATCCGCTACCCAGACAGGGTCATCGGTCCACCTAGTGGAAGGCCTTCGAACGCATCGTCTTCCGGTTCGCGGTCGCCATTCCAGAACTTTTCGGCCCCATCGTCCATCCGTTCCATCCGTTCTGCGAGCAATGTGCCATGCCCACTGCCATTTAAGTTTGGCAATTCTTCGCGCTATGTCGGTAGCTTTGGTTCTCCTGCGTATATCCTCATTTCTGATGCGATCACGCAAGGAAACTCCGAGCATAGCCCTCTCGATTGCCCTTTGGGTGACTTTAAGCTTTCTGATAAGGCCCATTGCGAGCGACCATGTCTCAGTCCCATAGGTGATCACTGGAAACACACATTTACTAAAATAAACTAAAAATATTATTGTATTCATTAATTTAAAATTTTTAGCAAAATATACTTAGGAGAAAATATTTTTTATTTCATTTTGTTTTCCTTTTTTTGAGCTAAATCTATCTGGAAGCATTTTTTACGGATTTTGTGTTTCCATGTTTTATCATCTGCACATGTCTTGGTTAATTTAGGTGTTAGCGGCACCTTTCGTAGCATTGTGATTCATTTTTTTATTTTACTTTCTTTTTTTTTCTGTTGTAGACAATACCCATTGAAAAACTTTCAATGACATGATCAAGGGCAAATTCAAAGATAATTTTGAATTCCTGAAATGTTTCAAAAATTACTTTGCGCGTTAATATCTTTATATACTTCATCAAAGTAATGTCTACAGGGCACCGCACCCGAAAAACCGCCTGTAGCCGCAGCAGGTAGAAAACAATCAATTATTTGATTTTCTATAGAGATATTGATTTGTGTTAGAACTTAACTTGGCTTTTAGAAGAATTGCATATATTACAAAACGAGTACCTACAAGTTGTACAAGTTGTACCCGAACTGTGTGCCAATAAAAAGAATTAAGTTCCAAACACAAGGAGAACACGACTTCATAGATAATTATAAAATACTGGAGATAGTATTTAAAAAAAAATGGATTAAAAAAGGTAGGTACTAATTTTTCATATCATCATCATGATCATTTCAGCCGAAAGACGTCCACCGCTGGACATAGGTTTCCCCCAGGCGTCGCCACATTGTGTTCTATAATGTCTGTTGTTCATTTTAGAGTACCTACAAAAGATGGCAAAAAAGTACCAAAAAGGATCACGCCAGGAAATTTTGGCGTGGGCCACAGGCGCCGCGTATTGTCAAATAATGGACAAGTTGTACCCGAACTGTGTGCCAATAAACAGCATTAAGTTCCAAACACAAGGAGAACACGAATTCATAGATAATTATAAAATACTGGAAATAGTATTTTTAAAAAATGGATTTAAAAAGGTAGGCACTAATTTTTCACATCATCATCATCATCATTTCAGCCGAAAGACGTCCACCGCTGGACATAGGTCTAACCCAGGCGTCGCCACATTGTGTTCTAAAATGTCTGTTGTTCATTTTAGAGTACCTACAAAAGATGGCAAAAAAGTACCAAAAAGGATCACGCCAGGAAATTTTGGCGTGGGTCACAGGCGCCGCGTATTGTCAAATAATGGACAAGTTGTACCCGAACTGTGTGCCAATAAACAGCATTAAGTTCCAAACACAAGGAGAACACGACTTTATAGATAATTATAAAATACTGGAGATAGTATTTAAAAAAAATGGATTAAAAAAGGTAGGTACTAATTTTTCACATCATCATCATTTCAGCCGAAAGACGTCCACCGCTGGACATAGATCTCCCCCAGGCGTCGCCACATTGTGTTCTAAAATGTCTGTTGTTCATTTTAGAGTACCTACAAAAGATGGCAAAAAAGTACCAAAAAGGATCACGCCAGGAAATTTTGGCGTGGGTCACAGGCGCCGTGTATTGTCAAATAATGGACAAGTTGTACCCGAACTGTGTGCCAATAAACAGCATTAAGTTCCAAACACAAGGAGAACACGACTTTATAGATAATTATAAAATACTGGAGATAGTATTTAAAAAAAATGGATTAAAGAAGGTAGGTACTAATTTTTCACATTATCATCATTTCAGCCGAAAGACGTCCACCGCTGGACATAGGTCTCCCCCAGGCGTCGCCACATTGTGTTCTATAATGTCTGTTGTTCATTTTAGAGTACCTACAAAAGATGGCAAAAAAGTACCAAAAAGGATCACGCCAGGAAATTTTGGCGTGGGTCACAGGCGCCGCGTATTGTCGCCACATTGTGTTCTATAATGTCTGTTGTTCATTTTAGAGTACCTACAAAAGATGGCAAAAAAGTACCAAAAAGGATCACGCCAGTAAATTTTGGCGTGGGTCACAGGCGCCGCGTATTGTCAAATAATGGACAAGTTGTACCCGAACTGTGTGCCAATAAAAAGGGTTAAGTTCCAAACACAAGGAGAACACGACTTCATAGATAATTATAAAATACTGGAGATAGTATTTAAAAAAAATGGATTAAAAAAGGTAGGTACTAATTTTTCACATCATCATTTCAGCCGAAAGACGTCCACCGCTGGACATAGGTCTCTCCCAGGCCTCGCCACTTTGACCGATCCTGTGCGTCTCGCATCCAGCGCCTTCCCGCAACCTTAACCGGGTCATCAGTACATTATTATTTTTATTGTGTTTGTAATCATTCAATGACTTCTGCCGCTCTGTTTGAAGCGGGAGGGCGTGTCAGACTTTTACTGATTAGTCCTCTGAAAACACATTCTGAATTCCTCTATGAATCCAGACTCGGAATTCATAGTACGAGTATTATTTATGAAAGCCCGGCAATGCATACAATTTCATTATGCCCCACACACATACTGATTTTTTCAGATTATGATTTACTTCCGGCATTCAGATTAGGTATGAATTCTGACTTTGAATTCAGAGAGAAATTCAGAATGTGTGAGTCCAGCCTATAACCCATCCGTGTTTCTTCATTTGCTTGAGCCAGGGGCGCGGTAAATCTTTTTCAAATTTAATCCGCTACCCAGACAGGGTCATCGGTCCACCTAGTGGAAGGCCTTCGAACGCATCGTCTTCCGGTTCGCGGTCGCCATTCCAGAACTTTTCGGCCCCATCGTCCATCCGTTCCATCCGTTCTGCGAGCAATGTGCCATGCCCACTGCCATTTAAGTTTGGCAATTCTTCGCGCTATGTCGGTAGCTTTGGTTCTCCTGCGTATATCCTCATTTCTGATGCGATCACGCAAGGAAACTCCGAGCATAGCCCTCTCGATTGCCCTTTGGGTGACTTTAAGCTTTCTGATAAGGCCCATTGCGAGCGACCATGTCTCAGTCCCATAGGTGATCACTGGAAACACACATTGCTCATAGACTTTTGTCTACTAAAATAAACTTAAAATATTATTGTATTCATTAATTTAAAAATTTTAGCAAAATATACCTAGGAGTAAATATTTTTTATTTCATTTTGTTTTCCTTTTTTGAGCTAAATCTATCTGGAAGCATTTTTTACGGATTTTGTGTTTCCATGTTTTATCATCTGCACATGTCTTGGTTAATTTAGGTGTTAGCAGCACCTTTCGTAGCATTGTGATTCATTTTTTTATTTTACTTTCTTTTTTTTTCTGTTGTAGACAATACCCATTGAAAAACTTTCAATGACATGATCAAGGGCAAATTCAAAGATAATTTTGAATTCCTGAAATGTTTCAAAAATTACTTTGCGCGTTAATATCTTTATATACTTCATCAAAGTAATGTCTACAGGGCACCGCACCCGAAAAACCGCCTGTAGCCGCAGCAGGTAGAAAACAATCAATTATTTGATTTTCTATAGAGATATTGATTTGTGTTAGAACTTAACTTGGCTTTTAGAAGAATTGCATATATTACAAAACGAGTACCTACAAGTTGTACAAGTTGTACCCGAACTGTGTGCCAATAAAAAGAATTAAGTTCCAAACACAAGGAGAACACGACTTCATAGATAATTATAAAATACTGGAGATAGTATTTAAAAAAAATGGATTAAAAAAGGTAGGTACTAATTTTTCATATCATCATCATGATCATTTCAGCCGAAAGACGTCCACCGCTGGACATAGGTTTCCCCCAGGCGTCGCCACATTGTGTTCTATAATGTCTGTTGTTCATTTTAGAGTACCTACAAAAGATGGCAAAAAAGTACCAAAAAGGATCACGCCAGGAAATTTTGGCGTGGGCCACAGGCGCCGCGTATTGTCAAATAATGGACAAGTTGTACCCGAACTGTGTGCCAATAAACAGCATTAAGTTCCAAACACAAGGAGAACACGAATTCATAGATAATTATAAAATACTGGAAATAGTATTTTTTAAAAATGGATTTAAAAAGGTAGGTACTAATTTTTCACATCATCATCATCATCATTTCAGCCGAAAGACGTCTACCGCTGGACATAGGTCTAACCCAGGCGTCGCCACATTGTGTTCTAAAATGTCTGTTGTTCATTTTAGAGTACCTACAAAAGATGGCAAAAAATTACCAAAAAGGATCACGCCAGGAAATTTTGGCGTGGGTCACAGGCGCCGCGTATTGTCAAATAATGGACAAGTTGTACCCGAACTGTGTGCCAATAAACAGCATTAAGTTCCAAACACAAGGAGAACACGACTTTATAGATAATTATAAAATACTGGAGATAGTATTTAAAAAAAATGGATTAAAGAAGGTAGGTACTAATTTTTCACATTATCATCATTTCAGCCGAAAGACGTCCACCGCTGGACATAGGTCTCCCCCAGGCGTCGCCACATTGTGTTCTATAATGTCTGTTGTTCATTTTAGAGTACCTACAAAAGATGGCAAAAAAGTACCAAAAAGGATCACGCCAGGAAATTTTGGCGTGGGTCACAGGCGCCGCGTATTGTCAAATAATGGACAAGTTGTACCCGAACTGTGTGCCAATAAAAAGGATTAAGTTCCAAACAAGGAGAACACGACTTCATAGATAATTATAAAATACTGGAGATAGTATTTTAAAAAAATGGATCAAAAAGGGTAGGTACTAATTTTTTACATCATCATCATTTCAGCCGAAAGACGTCCACCGCTGGACATAGGTCTCCCCCAGGTGTCGCCACATTGTGTTCTATAATGTCTGTTGTTCATTTTAGAGTACCTACAAAAGATGGCAAAAAAGTACCAAAAAGGATCACGCCAGTAAATTTTGGCGTGGGTCACAGGCGCCGCGTATTGTCAAATAATGGACAAGTTGTACCCGAACTGTGTGCCAATAAAAAGGGTTAAGTTCCAAACACAAGGAGAACACGACTTCATAGATAATTATAAAATACTGGAGATAGTATTTAAAAAAAATGGATTAAAAAAGGTAGGTACTAATTTTTCACATCATCATTTCAGCCGAAAGACGTCCACCGCTGGACATAGGTCTCTCCCAGGCCTCGCCACTTTGACCGATCCTGTGCGTCTCGCATCCAGCGCCTTCCCGCAACCTTAACCGGGTCATCAGTACATTATTATTTTTATTGTGTTTGTAATCATTCAATGACTTCTGCCGCTCTGTGTGAAGCGGGAGGGCGTGTCAGACTTTTACTGATTAGTCCTCTGAAAACACATTCTGAATTCCTCTATGAATCCAGACTCGGAATTCATAGTACGAGTATTATTTATGAAAGCCCGGCAATGCATACAATTTCATTATGCCCCACACACATACTGATTTTTTCAGATTATGATTTACTTCCGGCATTCAGATTAGGTATGAATTCTGACTTTGAATTCAGAGAGAAATTCAGAATGTGTGAGTCCAGCCTATAACCCATCCGTGTTTCTTCATTTGCTTGAGCCAGGGCCGCGGTAAATCTTTTTCAAATTTAATCCGCTACCCAGACAGGGTCATCGGTCCACCTAGTGGAAGGCCTTCGAACGCATCGTCTTCCGGTTCGCGGTCGCCATTCCAGAACTTTTCGGCCCCATCGTCCATCCGTTCCATCCGTTCTGTGAGCAATGTGCCATGCCCACTGCCATTTAAGTTTGGCAATTCTTCGCGCTATGTCGGTAGCTTTGGTTCTCCTGCGTATATCCTCATTTCTGATGCGATCACGCAAGGAAACTCCGAGCATAGCCCTCTCGATTGCCCTTTGGGTGACTTTAAGCTTTCTGATAAGGCCCATTGCGAGCGACCATGTCTCAGTCCCATAGGTGATCACTGGAAACACACATTGCTCATAGACTTTTGTCTACTAAAATAAACTTAAAATATTATTGTATTCATTAATTTAAAAATTTTAGCAAAATATACCTAGGAGTAAATATTTTTTATTTCATTTTGTTTTCCTTTTTTTGAGCTAAATCTATCTGGAAGCATTTTTTACGGATTTTGTGTTTCCATGTTTTATCATCTGCACATGTCTTGGTTAATTTAGGTGTTAGCGGCACCTTTCGTAGCATTGTGATTCATTTTTTTATTTTACTTTCTTTTTTTTTCTGTTGTAGACAATACCCATTGAAAAACTTTCAATGACATGATCAAGGGCAAATTCAAAGATAATTTTGAATTCCTGAAATGTTTCAAAAATTACTTTGATGAAGTATATAAAGATATTAACGCGCAGAGTGAGGTTCTACAGGGCACCGCACCCGAAAAACCGCCTGTAGCCGCAGCAGGTAGAAAACAATCAATTATTTGATTTTCTATACAGATATTGATTTGTGTTAGAACTTAACTTGGCTTTTAGAAGAATTGCATATAATACAAAACGAGTACCTACCTACAAGTTGTACAAGTTGTACCCGAACTGTGTGCCAATAAAAAGAATTAAGTTCGAAACACAAGGAGAACACGACTTCATAGATAATTATAAAATACTGGAGATAATATTTAAAAAAAATGGATTAAAAAAGGTAGGTACTAATTTTTCATATCATCATCATCATCATTTCAGCCGAAAGACGTCCACCGCTGGACATAGGTTTCCCCCAGGCGTCGCCACATTGTGTTCTATAATGTCTGTTGTTAATTTTAGAGTACCTACAAAAGATGGCAAAAAAGTACCAAAAAGGATCACGCCAGGAAATTTTGGCGTGGGCCACAGGCGCCGCGTATTGTCAAATAATGGACAAGTTGTACCCGAACTGTGTGCCAATAAACAGCATTAAGTTCCAAACACAAGGAGAACACGAATTCATAGATAATTATAAAATACTGGAAATAGTATTTTTTTTAAATGGATTAAAAAAGGTAGGTACTAATTTTTCACATCATCATCATCATCATTTCAGCCGAAAGACGTCCACCGCTGGACATAGGTCTAACCCAGGCGTCGCCACATTGTGTTCTAAAATGTCTGTTGTTCATTTTAGAGTACCTACAAAAGATGGCAAAAAAGTACCAAAAAGGATCACGCCAGGAAATTTTGGCGTGGGTCACAGGCGCCGCGTATTGTCAAATAATGGACAAGTTGTACCCGAACTGTGTGCCAATAAACAGCATTAAGTTCCAAACACAAGGAGAACACGACTTTATAGATAATTATAAAATACTGGAGATAGTATTTAAAAAAAATGGATTAAAAAAGGTAGGTACTAATTTTTCACATCATCATCATTTCAGCCGAAAGACGTCCACCGCTGGACATAGATCTCCCCCAGGCGTCGCCACATTGTGTTCTAAAATGTCTGTTGTTCATTTTAGAGTACCTACAAAAGATGGCAAAAAAGTACCAAAAAGGATCACGCCAGGAAATTTTGGCGTGGGTCACAGGCGCCGTGTATTGTCAAATAATGGACAAGTTGTACCCGAACTGTGTGCCAATAAACAGCATTAAGTTCCAAACAAGGAGAACACGACTTTATAGATAATTATAAAATACTGGAGATAGTATTTAAAAAAAATGGATTAAAGAAGGTAGGTACTAATTTTTCACATTATCATCATTTCAGCCGAAAGACGTCCACCGCTGGACATAGGTCTCCCCCAGGCGTCGCCACATTGTGTTCTATAATGTCTGTTGTTCATTTTAGAGTACCTACAAAAGATGGCAAAAAAGTACCAAAAAGGATCACGCCAGGAAATTTTGGCGTGGGTCACAGGCGCCGCGTATTGTCAAATAATGGACAAGTTGTACCCGAACTGTGTGCCAATAAAAAGGATTAAGTTCCAAACAAGGAGAACACGACTTCATAGATAATTATAAAATACTGGAGATAGTATTTTAAAAAAATGGATCAAAAAGGGTAGGTACTAATTTTTTACATCATCATCATTTCAGCCGAAAGACGTCCACCGCTGGACATAGGTCTCCCCCAGGTGTCGCCACATTGTGTTCTATAATGTCTGTTGTTCATTTTAGAGTACCTACAAAAGATGGCAAAAAAGTACCAAAAAGGATCACGCCAGGAAATTTTGGCGTGGGTCACAGGCGCCGTGTATTGTCAAATAATGGACAAGTTGTACCCGAACTGTGTGCCAATAAACAGCATTAAGTTCCAAACACAAGGAGAACACGACTTCATAGATAATTATAAAATACTGGAGATAGTATTTAAAAAAAATGGATTAAAGAAGGTAGGTACTAATTTTTCACATTATCATCATTTCAGCCGAAAGACGTCCACCGCTGGACATAGGTCTCCCCCAGGCGTCGCCACATTGTGTTCTATAATGTCTGTTGTTCATTTTAGAGTACCTACAAAAGATGGCAAAAAAGTACCAAAAAGGATCACGCCAGGAAATTTTGGCGTGGGTCACAGGCGCCGCGTATTGTCAAATAATGGACAAGTTGTACCCGAACTGTGTGCCAATAAAAAGGGTTAAGTTCCAAACACAAGGAGAACACGACTTCATAGATAATTATAAAATACTGGAGATAGTATTTAAAAAAAATGGATTAAAAAAGGTAGGTACTAATTTTTCACATCATCATCATCATCATTTCAGCCGAAAGACGTCCACCGCTGGACATAGGTCTCTCCCAGGCCTCGCCACTTTGACCGATCCTGTGCGTCTCGCATCCAGCGCCTTCCCGCAACCTTAACCGGGTCATCAGTACATTATTATTTTTATTGTGTTTGTAATCATTCAATGACTTCTGCCGCTCTGTGTGAAGCGGGAGGGCGTGTCAGACTTTTACTGATTAGTCCTCTGAAAACACATTCTGAATTCCTCTATGAATCCAGACTCGGAATTCATAGTACGAGTATTATTTATGAAAGCCCGGCAATGCATACAATTTCATTATGCCCCACACACATACTGATTTTTTCAGATTATGATTTACTTCCGGCATTCAGATTAGGTATGAATTCTGACTTTGAATTCAGAGAGAAATTCAGAATGTGTGAGTCCAGCCTATAACCCATCCGTGTTTCTTCATTTGCTTGAGCCAGGGCCGCGGTAAATCTTTTTCAAATTTAATCCGCTACCCAGACAGGGTCATCGGTCCACCTAGTGGAAGGCCTTCGAACGCATCGTCTTCCGGTTCGCGGTCGCCATTCCAGAACTTTTCGGCCCCATCGTCCATCCGTTCCATCCGTTCTGCGAGCAATGTGCCATGCCCACTGCCATTTAAGTTTGGCAATTCTTCGCGCTATGTCGGTAGCTTTGGTTCTCCTGCGTATATCCTCATTTCTGATGCGATCACGCAAGGAAACTCCGAGCATAGCCCTCTCGATTGCCCTTTGGGTGACTTTAAGCTTTCTGATAAGGCCCATTGCGAGCGACCATGTCTCAGTCCCATAGGTGATCACTGGAAACACACATTGCTCATAGACTTTTGTCTACTAAAATAAACTAAAAATATTATTGTATTCATTAATTTAATTTTTTTTTAGCAAAATATACCTGGGAGTAAATATTTTTTATTTCATTTTGTTTTCCTTTTTTTGAGCTAAATCTATCTGGAAGCATTTTTTACGGATTTTGTGTTTCCATGTTTTATCATCTGCACATGTCTTGGTTAATTTAGGTGTTAGCGGCACCTTTCGTAGCATTGTGATTCATTTTTTTATTTTACTTTCTTTTTTTTTCTGTTGTAGACAATACCCATTGAAAAACTTTCAATGACATGATCAAGGGCAAATTCAAAGATAATTTTGAATTCCTGAAATGTTTCAAAAATTACTTTGATGAAGTATATAAAGATATTAACGCGCAGAGTGAGGTTCTACAGGGCACCGCACCCGAAAAACCGCCTGTAGCCGCAGCAGGTAGAAAACAATCAATTATTTGATTTTCTATACAGATATTGATTTGTGTTAGAACTTAACTTGGCTTTTAGAAGAATTGCATATAATACAAAACGAGTACCTACCTACAAGTTGTACAAGTTGTACCCGAACTGTGTGCCAATAAAAAGAATTAAGTTCCAAACACAAGGAGAACACGACTTCATAGATAATTATAAAATACTGGAGATAGTATTTAAAAAAAATGGATTAAAAAAGGTAGGTACTAATTTTTCATATCATCATCATGATCATTTCAGCCGAAAGACGTCCACCGCTGGACAAAGTAAAGTGAGCCTATACAACAGCGTCTTAGGTATATCTAACCTTGATAGAAAACTTTAACTCATTACTGGCTCATTTCGTATACAAGTAGTTTAGGTAGGTTCTTCACTTGATTTTGTGATGCTGCTTATTCTCTCCTGTTATGCCAAACTAGCGAGCTATTAAAATTGATTTTTATTCTCGCACGATAATTTAGAGGTTATGGCTCATAATTGAGGTTATCATAGTTCTACCAACCTATGTTTACTCTTAAATAATTCTAGAGGCTGTAAAATAGCTAATATTTACACTACAAGCTTTGGAAATAAAGTGGAGTAAGGTTACACTAATTAACAGCTCATACAGTTCTTCAATGCATTTAAGCAGTAGTGTACACCAGTGGTGGGCAAACTTTCTTACAAATTGTTGTTAACGTTAACGCGATTGAGCGTGAGTAAAAACTCGCACTAAGGCCTCTGGTAATCTTCTTCTTATTTTCTTGTGAGGATGTGGCCACCTCTTGTGTCAGTATTAATTATGCCGCTCTGGAACCCCACAGGCCTCTGACTAGGTTATTTCAGACTTATATTAACTACATAAGTCTAGCTTTCCTCACGATGTTTACCTTCACCATTGACTGTGATGACCAAGATAAATGAAACATTTTAGCTTTTTGTAACGTTTCTGTATTTTCTTAAATCAGTTTTATCAGAGATTTTGAGTATCTGTGGAGACTTTAGATGGACTTTATATTTTAAACCTTTTTTTTTTTATTGCAGATATAAGAACTAAAAAACCGGATAGTTCGTTGTTCTACTAAAAGAACGAAAAATTTTAGTCCAGAAGCTCCACGATCTGTTAGACGTCATGATTAAGCTCCAGAGTGGCAAAGAGTATAACGCATCTTTATTCTACGATTTTTTTTTTACTTTTATGGCAGACGTAAAATCTCACGAGTTTATAATATAAATTACACTCCTAACTATTTACACTACAATACAGCTTAAGCAAATATAGAGTTCTGATTGGTTGAGACCGCTGAGAAATTACCAATCAGAACGCTATATTTGCTTAAACTGAGTGTAGTTGAATTAATCGCGATTAGTTTCGTAGGTGGAATTGGCCCTTAGAGTAAATTTTTTGTGTTGTACTTCGTAGCAAGACCATGAACGCATTCATTACAACTTTAGATGGTCCTAAAATCCTTTTAATTTGTACTATTTTATCCCACTAATTAGAAATCGTATACTTCTCAATTATCGCAGACATAAAGGTCGTGCTGGCAAGATTCTTGCCCAGCACTACCACGCTAATATTCCAGCTGGCGTAGAAGTGATGAAACGGGAGCATGCCTAAAAATGTTTACTCATTATGTACTCCTATTTCATTACTGGTTAACTGTCGTAAATTATTAGAAAAGCAACAAAACATTGTCTGCCTCTAAGTATGTGATTTGTATACTTGACACTAGATGGCGTTAAATGTGGCAGAAAATGTGTTTTTGCTTTTCTAATAATTTACGACAATTAAACTAAACATTTTTAGGCATGCTCCCGTTTAATTTGTACTGTTAATTTGTACTATTTTATACCACTAATTAGAAATGTTATACCTCTCAATTATCGCAGACATAAAGGTCGTGCTCGCAAGATTCTTGCCCAGCACGCGAGTGCCACTGGCTACATTAAAATTGGAAATAACAAAATGGCGGATTTTGGGCGCCATGTTGTGGGGGCATCAAATTTTTTTTTTGCTTCCATACCCCTCTTGTGGGGTGTCAAAATAAAGGGTTTTAAGAGGTGATTTCAAAAATATATAACACTTATATGTACTAATTATGTATTCCTATTTAATTACAGTTTTATTTAACGCCATCTAGTGTCAAGTATACACATCACATACTTAGAGGCAGAAAATGTTTTATTGCTTTACTAATAATTTACATGTTCGCTAGCTGGTTGACCAAAACCAGATGTATCCTCCGACTGCACAGCATGATATTCTTCTTGTTTACGTCTTTTTAGTTCGCATTTTAAGCAGTCGGGTTTTTTGTTTTTTTTATTAACTTTTTTTAAAACACTGAAGCTCCAACAATAATGTATGAGTATTATATGTGACAATAAAGTAGTATTTATTTAATGTTCGTGTTTTATTTATAATACCTAACAAGTAAAAATTAAAAATTTCCGAAACACGGCAATTTTATTTTTAAGCTACTTAATTTATCAAGTTGTAGACACGCTTCGATCAACAATTTATCGAACACGTAATTATGTCACGATATCTTGCGAAAATACTCCGTTTCAAACAGAAAACAGCCCATAACTTTTGAACGGCTAAACCGATTTTCACCAAACCTAGCTAAGAACACAACAAAGTCACCTTTCAAACAAAAAAATCAAAATCGGTTCATCCGTTTAGGCGCTATGATTCCACAGGCAGATACACAGCAACACACGTCAAACTTATAACACCCCTCTTTTTCCGTCGGGGTTTAAAAAATACGTAAGACAATTTGTTTACATCTGTGTAATTGACATATAATTTTTAGGGTTCCGTACCCAAAGGGTATAAACGGGACCCTATTACTAAGACTTCGCGATCCGTCCTGTCTGTACGTCTATCTGTCTGTCTGTCCGTCTGTCACCAGGCTGTATCTCACGAACCGTGATAGCTAGACAGTTGAAATTTTCACAGAAGATATATTTCTGTTGCCGCTTTAACAACAAATACTAAAAACAGAATAAAATAAATATCTAAGTGGGGCTCCCATACAACCAACGTGATTTTTTTGCCGTTTTTTGCGATAATGGTACGGAATCCTTCGTGCGCGAGTCCGACTCGCACTTGGCCGGTTCTTTTTTCTAACAGAGAAATGTTACTATAGTAACCAAACTATAGGAGTGTTCACCATATATCACATCCTCGGCAGTTTTATGAATTTTAAGATAAATTCTTCATTCCCATTCTGAAACTTAAATCTGATAGTCTGGGCCCGAACAGAGGTTTTGTATTCTAATTGATTTAAAAAAAAAAAATATTTTGATGTCAGTCAAGTTCCGTCCGAGATTCATTGTTTAATGATTCTATTTGTTTTATAATGAGGGTGTGGGTATATGTGTAATTAATTATGATATCTGAAATTATATTACGATTTATAAATATTTTCATAAAGATTACCTCCTCAAGTAAACAAAGTTAATCATTTGAGCACTCACACATAAATACTAATCCTAAAATTTCATGACTGGAGGTGGAGAGCGGCAAATTAGGGCTTGCAATAAATAGGCAGAAAACCAAGCTTATGGTGACAGATCGTGCGGGAAAGCTTGCGGGCGCCAATAGCATCCAGAGTATCGATATCGTAGACAGTTTTATTTATCTGGGCTCTAGTATTAATAATGAAGGCAGCTGCGTCCCGGAAATATAGCGACGGATAGCCATGGCTAAAGATGCTATGACGCTTCTCCAGAACTTCTGGAAAAATCGTGGTGTAAGTTTCAAAACCAAAGCGCGTTTGGTCAGAGCACTGGTTTTCCCGATTTTCCTCTATGGAGTTGAGACGTGGACAAGCCGAGCAAGAGAAAGACAGAGGATAGACGCATTCGAAATGTGGTGCTGGAGGCGGATGCTCCGAATCCCATGGACAGCCAAACGCACGAATGTTTATCCTTTCACAACTCAATATCAAGACCCGATTGTCTACGGTTTGCTTACAGCGTATTTTGACTTACTTTGGCCACATAATGCGAAGAGGAGATAGCAGCCTTGAAAAGCTGGTCATTGTTGGCAATACCGAAGGAAAGAGAGCACGAGGCCGGTCGCCAACACGATGGTCTGACCAAGTGAAGGAAGCTACGTCCTCAAGCAAATTCCAGCAGGTGGTGATGGCAACTTTGGACCGGAGTCGATGGTGGCAGATAGTCCGCTTAAAGGGGTCCAGTGACCACGATCCTCAGTATTGAGGGACCGACTGAAGTGAGAGAGAGAGAAAATGTCATAGTGTCTATCAATTTTATTACCATGGTACCTTTGAATAAAATGTTGGTTTGTTGTGTAAATGTATTGTTTTGGAATACAATCAATAATTAAGAATGCTGTAATCCATACAAAATTGCGCCTTGTGCTTTATTTTATCTCTTAATTAAGAACTTTGTAGATTAATATACATAGATTGCAAATTCCACTCAGTTGTTCAAGTCGTAAGGCACATAGTAGATACAAAATACTTACATAGTTTCTAAAAGACATGCAGGGGCGGCCTTAACCACTGCGAGGCTCCGGGCGGGCGGCAGGTATTTGCGAGGCCCTTGTCCTTTTTACAATGTATGAGATACACGAGAAATGGAAAACTTGGCACTTATTGTTTTTATTATTAACTAGCTTCTGCCAGCGGCTTCGCCCGCGGGAATGTAGAAAACTAGCCCAACGGAACATATTCCCGTGATAGGTGTCCTATGTACTATTCCAGACTGAAATCTATCTCTGAGCCAAATTTCATCCAGATCCGTCCAGCCGTTTGAGCGTGAAGAAGTAACAAACATACAAACACTCACACACACTTACAAACTTTCGCCTTTATAATATTAGTTTGATTATTAATACTCTACTATGAAATAATTAACCGACCAACTTTATTTTATTGTTTGCTAGGGATAAAATTGTAAGCTTTTTGGGTTGTAGCGTGAGGCCCCTGCAAGAAACGCCCCGGGCGATTGCCCTGTTCGCCACCCCCTAAGGCCTCCACTGAAGACATGTTGCTATGACATCGGCTTGCTTCCATTAGCGGGGTGTAGCATGTATCCAACTCGAGTAAATTCTGCAATTAAATTAATCATTGTTTTAATATTATACCACAATTTATTGTACTAGTATCGAACGATTTGATGTCATATGGTGCATACTTCAGATACAAAATCATAGTCTGTGAATAAAATTAGACTATCTCATTTCATCTTGAGGGTGGGTGTAGTACACGAAGGGCTTATAAGTAGGTAGGTGACCAAAAACATCTACTCTGTACATAATTTATCTTAAAGAACTGAGACCAGGAATTTGTCACTTTAATTTTTACGGACATATCTATACTAATATTATAAAGAGGAAAGATTTTTTTGTTTGTTTGTACCGAATAGGCTCCGAAACTACTGGACCGATTTAAAAAATTCTTTCTCCAATAGAAAGCTACGTTATTCCCGAGTAACATAGGCTATTTTTTAATCCCGAACACGGGTCCTGTGTGGTGGACCACGGGAGCGAAGCCGCGGGGAACAGCTAGTTTTATAGGTATATATAAATTAGAAAGTTTGTAATAGGTACATTGTCACTATTGATTGCACTATTTAATAAAATAGTTTTTATTTTTCTATGATATTCTCGGGACCCCCTAGGGTTTCCCTAGGGTACCCTCCCAGGCATTGAAAAGCGTACCAGAACCAACTCTCAGGTGCCTTGTTAGACATGTAGGATGAAATGTGACACTGACCGGCAATTATCCCTTTATGCACTAGTGAGCACCCAAGGACAATCCCCGGCTGGTGCAGGACTATTGCAGAATATGGAGACAAAACACGTTGGGCTATGGGTTTGGGAGGTTTCGTGGATCGATTACCTAAAACTATAGAAGGAATATTGGGTTCTGCCTGACCACTGTTGATCTACACGCCTATAAAATGGCAGGGGACTTGCACACTCAATTAATGCTCTCCCCCCCCCCCTCACAAAAACAGTCGCTAGCACTTTAGTGACCTAGGGCCAAGGGAGCAACAAGTACGGGGATGCTTGAGGAGTGGAGAGCTATGCCACGGCAATCAGAACAAGCACGGAAGTACGGTCAAGATCCCTACCAGCATTTTACTGAGATAACTTCCTTTCTCCGATCACATTTGCTCTTGCGAATCTCCACTTATCGAATCGAGGGACAAGACTTCTCCCTGGACCCATCAGCTCACCACAAAGCTGTCCTGCGCGTTGTATCTTTCTTAGTCTCACTCTACACCAGCCCCCCTAGTGGCAAATTCAAACGCGATATTGAGATTGACCACATGTCAATTCCGTAGCGCAAGTCAATCCCGTAAATTTCGAACTTTTCAACAATGTCACAATGTCACTTTGACTCTGAAGATTAAGACAAATGTCATTCTCTCAGCGATCACGTGACATTTCGATAGGATTAGACATTCCAATACATTTTTGAAGTTTTTTAGGGTTCCGTACCTCAAAAAGTAAAAAAAGGAGCCCTTACAAGATCACTTTCTTGTCCGTATGTCTGTCTGTCCGTCTGTCACCACCGATTTTCTTAATTAGATTCTTAGTTGAAATTTATTTAATTACCAGTTATTGAGGTCTATAGACTCAACTAGGTGTATAAAATCAACATGATAAAAAGATAGGGGCAAATTTAGATTTTCGTGATATCTTGTAAGTACCAAAATTTACCTGAATTTTCAACCTTTTTTATTTTTTGGATATTTTTCTTTATTTTTTCTGTAAGACCTTACTTTTTGCCAAATTTAAAGACACAAATCAATCAGAGATTCAAACTATAAAGTAGATATGACTGTCTGTTTATCACCTTTTCACTTGTTAACGGCTGAATGTTTTTAAACGAAAAACCGGTAGATTGTTCCTGCAAATCCTGGATGGAATAAAAATGTCCTCTTGGGATAATTTCCGACTTTCACGCAAGTAAAGCCGCTGACAAAAGCTAGTGAACAATAAAGGAAGTCTCTCGAACATTTTGCGAGTTTTCTCCACCACGGAACCCGCCGTATTATTGTAAAACATTCCGCATTAAACTGTACAAACGATGGAAATATCCTTGTGAAATCAGCAATTACTTGAATGCTACTGAAAATATTTACGTAGGCAGACCTTAGTCATGGCTGATGTTTACAATTTGAACCGAGAAGATGCTTTGAGTGTACTGGGGATACAAAGAAAAATTAGTAACAGTTTCGCCTTTGCTACTTTGCACCTTTAGTTAAAATAATTGTTTCTCTAAGACTTATTGAGCTTCATTGACTGCGCCTTTCTGGTGGTCGCCACTGTTGTTTCTGGGTTTCAGAGTTGCAGTAATTGAGAATAGTGTGACGGGCTTATTGTCCATTAAAAAAAACTTTTGTGTAAGAACACCATCTAATTTGTGATAAGAGTGGACAAAAATATGAATCAATGCAATCTAATAGAAAAATATAAGTATATGTATTTATATATATATATATATATATATATATAATATATCTAATATATTATATATATATATACCTTATCAATATATTTATGAAAACGTCATGTACGTGAGAAAGAATTTACATCGTTTTAGTAAAAACGGCGACAGACTTACTTACGTTACTAGAAATAGGGACCAATTAGTTCAACCAGGTTTCAGACTAGCTAAAGTAGCCTCATCTTTCATGGGGTACTGTACAAAATGTTACAATAAAATTCCTCCCCACATTCTTGAACTGAATGAGACAAAGTTTAAAACCTGTATAAAACGCACACTATGTAGGCTGGCCTGGCTGGCATATTATAAGTTGGGGGATTACATCACTGATAAAAATGCTTGGCTCAATGCTAGTCCTGCTCCACAATCCACAACCACTAGGGCGCAAAAACAAGTGATATACAGAACATGATTGTTTTGATATATTGTTGGAGCTGCTGAAGACTGTATGAATATATTTGTATTGTATAAACTCAATTTCCTTAGTATTGTATAACTGCACAGCTCGTGTGTGAGTACTATGTACCCAACTGTAAATCTGCCATTTACTGTACCTACGTGTCGTTCGTTGACTTGTGTGTGCCCTGGCTGTTGAGTCTGTCATGCTCTCTCAAATGTCTCTCTGATGGTGGCGCGTGTGTTGGATCATCCGGTTCCCTTCATGATGGTTGAGCTGGGTGGTACCAATTCATGCGTCATGTTCGTGAACGGGCGCCGTCAGTTGGGATTGGTCATAACTTAACTGCTTCGGATGTTAATGTTTTTCTAGTATCTATTATATAACTGCACAGTACATGTGTGAGTACTTTTAATACTTTATGCCTGTAGGTGGTATAGTGTGTAGTGCTATTCTGGGTGCATTGTCCTCACATGTATGAATTTAATAGGTACTGTATGTACCTATGTTCCTAAATATTGTAAAAAGACTATTTTCTTTAAAAGAGTAGGTAAGTATGGAGTTTCTTGTGCATTCTTCTCCATAACAAGCTAGGTACTTTCCGAATGCACGGTAGAATCATTTTACATGTAACATTCATAAGTGCCGCTTGGTGGCTTAGTTGAAATAAAATATCTTTGTCTATACATCAATCAATCTATCTTGGGTGCTCCCAGCGGAGCTCCACATCGTTGTCAATGTGGTGAAGCAGTCGACCGCCTCGGACACCATGGCCTATCCTGCAGTAGGAGCGCTGGTCGGTTAGCACGGCACGCCAGCATTAATGACATTATACGTCGGGCTCTTGTCATCGCTGGGGTGCCAGCTGTTTTAGAACCCAATTGCTTGGCGCGCGACGATTGGAAGAGACCAGACGGGATGACCATAGTGCCTTGGAAGGTGGGTAGGCCTTGGGTGTGGGGTGCAACACGTGTCGACACCCTTGCACCATCCCATCTTTTCAGCACGGCGGACTGAATGTGACGCGTGACGTCTTTGTTTTACTATTGTTTTGCTAATTATGACAGATGTAGGTGAGTGTGGAATGCACAAGCACTACTCAGCGTAAAATTTATTTTTTACTAGCTGTGCCCGCGGCTTCGCTCCCGTTAACTGTCTGCCTACCCTACTTACCTTCCTGCCTACCCTACTTACCTACCTACCAATTTTTTTTCTAAGGTCATCATTCTTTCGCGGCGAATCTTAACACTTGCATAAATGCACAACGCCGTCTATCGAATACCAAGTTCAACTGTCCGAGTATATGAATTGCGTGAGTTGTGATAAAGTTACTTGAACACTTTAAATTCATCTAACTTTTGATGGAGTGAACCGATTGCATTGACAAATAGACAAAAAATCCAAAAATGCTGGCAATGAGTTCTGCTGGATATCCTTTAACACCCTGGCTATATTTTTAGAAAACATTTTTTGATATATAAAAACGACTTTTCTTAAGATTTATTATATGTGTTGATTTTTATTTTTTCATTAAGGATCACCAACGAGTGCCACAATACAACAGCATCTTACACAAAATATAAAAAAATCATACAAAATATAATTTTCCTGCAATGCACACCTAATTACAGGCAACCACAGCTTACAAAGCACTACTCAGCGTAAAATGAGCGAACTGTATTGCGCTAATACCTGGCAAGTCGGCTGTTTTGAAGTTAAAATCTAACCCTCTTACAAATAAACGCGGTATAAAGTTATACCATGTATAAACCTATGAAAATGTATGGTTATACCTTTGTTATACCTGGTATAACTTTAT
The DNA here is from genome assembly GCA_945859665.1 of Anorthoa munda. Lineage (NCBI taxonomy): Eukaryota > Metazoa > Arthropoda > Insecta > Lepidoptera > Noctuidae > Anorthoa > Anorthoa munda. Next base: position 50,909,361 of record OX243893.1, on the reverse strand, counting down.
ACCGCGTTTATTTGTAAGAGGGTAGGAATATCTATATCTTATAGTATCTGTATTCTCTATGGAGTAGGTAGAATAATATAAAATAAAAGATTTATTCGACTAACCACAACACAACAGCAACGAGCTCTAAAGTTAAAGAAGAGAAAATAAGTGAAAACTGTACAAACGTAACCTACTCGGTTTTTTTTAATCCCACCAAAGATGTACCTATAGTTAGGTGGTTTCCCCCTGAAACTGACCTTAGCTTCTGTTAATATCTTACTATATATTATAAATGCGATAGTTTGGATGTATATACTCAATCACTTTTGTGATCGAACTGTTCTATCTATATATATTAAAAATAAATGTACTAAAAAATGACATAGATATGATCATCAAGTTTTCTCAAAGAAAGAACATGGGAGACCTCCAAAATGTTGCTAGCCGATTTTGTCATGAATCAAAGGAATTTTCCATACTAATATTATAAATGTGAATGTAACTGTCTGTCTCTGTCTGTTATCTTTACACGCTTAAACCGCTCAACCGATTTAGATAAAATTAGTTATGGAGATAGTTTGAGACCCTGGGAAGGACATAGGATAGATTTTTATGACGGAAATCATACTTGAGGGGGTGGACAGTTTTTATGTTGTACTAATAATTTCTCAACGAAGGCGGTCCACTTACCCATATTATGGCGAGATACAAAAAAAATAGGCTGTTCAAAGTACTAATGCTAAGCAAACGAAGTCCTGGCCAAGAGCTAGTATACCTATTATCACACTTAATAATATTATAAAGGCTAAAGTTTGTGAGTGTTTGTCTGGATGGAATTTGGCACAGAGATAGATTATAGATAGGAATAGCACACAGGATACTTTTTATCCCGGGAATATATGTTCCCTCTGGATAGTTTTCGACATTTACGCGGGCAATGCCGCTGGCAGAAGCTAGTATAAGTATACATATATATATCATAGGATCAGTTTTAACAATTTTAAAATTCGAATCTAAAATTTATCGGCATAGTTCCTCCAGCAAAACAAAACAGCATCCCATTAAAAGACGTATAATATTCGCTGGAGTACTAGTTGTGAATTTTGGGTACTAATTTTATCTTGCACGGTAGTAATTTTCTATGTAAGTTTGAGGAAAGGGACAAGCTACTCAAATGAATCACATTTATGGGTAGTAATTATTTGTATACTTAGAATAGCTGTAGCATGCCCCCTTTTTTCGGCGCTTAGGTGGTCCTGCTGAATGGAGCGTGACTCCCGCTTGACCACCTTCAAAGTCGATTTTCTCGAAAACTACTAAGGTACCAATTTTGTAGTTCGAGTACTAATTGGTACCAATTGAGTAGTAATTATTTACCATTATTATTAATTATTTTATTATTTGCGATTGGCGTCGTGGTCCTGCGGTAGTCACGGACATGTTGCTCACACGTATTTGGCCAGTACAGCAATTTCGATTTATGTCGAAGAAGGTTGTCAAAATAATGCTCAAATTTCCAAGCATGTTTTAGAAAAAATCATTTGACGCCCCATTAACTGCCGCTCGGCGCCGGTTTCCGATATGATGCCCCGGTTTGTTTCCCCCTAGATCTGGAGATGGGCTGCAAGAACAAGTTAAATAAAAGCAGGTAGTGTTATAAAAGATATTATATAATTAATAAAAATAAGAACGTTCTTAATTTGTTATAAGTAACACGCAAGTCCATGCCACTCTGCTAAATAAAACATAGCATTACACAAACATTTGTGGAACAAAATGCTAAGTACCTATTTTATCAAATAAGATTTTGGCACCATAACAGCCAAGTATTATAAGGCCCACTTGCAATATTAAATCAGAGGTAATGGCTAACGCGAGCTTATACAGACAATATTTAATATATAATGCCGGTTCACATATAATGCCCGAGTTAGCTACTAACTCTGTGTTAGTATGATAATGATAAACCAGGATGGCGCAAGCGGGTCTGCAGGCCTAAGCAGCTAACCATTTAACAGCGAAGACCACAGGTCATGTACTTATAAGAAGTAGATATATTTATTATTTTCTTTTCATCATACATAATAATATGTAACATAAGTTATTGCTTGTCACCGTGCGTTGTTTTATTATTTTTGATATAAATTCTTGTGCTTAGGCAAAATAAAGGTGCGCTTACACGGGCAATTCTTGGCAATTTCTATACAATCTTTGTATTATCATAAATTCACATTAATAGGTGTTACCGGGACATCCTACGAGTATTTAAGCACATTTTCCATTAATTGAGCAAATAATTGCCCATGTAAGCGCACCTTTAGACTATCCTCTTTTTTGCCTGTGTCTGTTTTGCTTCTTGGTTTAATATGCGATGAAATTACAATTAAATTGAATAATTTAGGTACATAGTAGATAGTAATACCTTAAGGAATATTATTATTAATAAAATAGGCGAGCTATGCGCTACGGACAAAGCCGCAGTACATTTTCGATTGATTATTTCTGCGATTCCAATCCTAAGTCATTTGGTTATAGTAGGAGTGCTCATAACCAAAATTGTAGTCTTATCGTTTTACGGCCAAAAACAGATACAATCGATACATTTGGTTATACTGATTACAAAAAATACTAATTTTAGATATTTTCCGACTGACCTGACCGCTTTTTCAAATATGTAATAAAAAATACCGAGGTGTATCATAGCAATCAGTCTAATTATTTAGAATGTAGTTGAACAATATATTTTAGATACCGATTAAACAATTTTCAGACACCTGTGGGGTCACACGTATCCAGAAGACCATTCCAGATTTATATATGTTAATAACCGGCCAAGTGCGTGTCGTGCCAGGCGCAGTAATAGGGTTCTGAAGTTGTATAATAATGCGGACTAAGAAGAGGGTTTTGTTGTTGTTACATTAACATTAAAACAGTTTCAGCGACACACAACATCTAAAAACGGGCCCACATAGGATAATGTTTTTTTTTAATCTATATGCTCGCGTTTGACCATTATCTCGCCTATAAATGGTAAGCGATGATGTGGTCTACTTCATCTCTAATCTGTGGTATTCACTATTACGTTCTGGAAAGTTTTACGCTACTCAATTAGTGATGTAGTCGGGACGAATATTGACTTTGTTGATGGATATCGACAAAATAAAATAAGTAATTTGCTTGGCAATCGTATCTAATTTGACTTTAGAATACAAAACTTCGAAAATACTTCTGCACTAACACAACATAGACTCCCCCGCGCGCATGCGCCGTATGGACTACTGACCGGTACCTACTGCCAACGACTCCGGCCACTCCAATGCTTTATTCGAGCTTAAACATTATTAATTTAGAAATCATTATTATTAAGGATGTAAGGATTGGTTAGTTGATGAGAATAAAAAGAAATCAGAAGAAAGTGAGAGGATTCTGTGTGTTGAAACCATTTTGAATGTGTTGAAAAATTTTAACTGTCGGCAACATGTTGGACAAGATGAAAAAAGTTGCCCAGACGTACAAAAATATATATATATTTGAAGTTTGAAGACTGTTGGTCCAACTGTTTGGCTGTAAAACCCGTGTGACAGATGACGGACAGATGGACACTTGAGGACAGCAATAGGGTTCCGATTGGAACCTTCGGGTACGGAACTCTGAAAATTGGTCCAGGCTGCTATGAGACAAGTCGGTTAAACATTTTAACCTTTTTGAAAATGCGGATACAAAATTACGAATCCTATTTAACGGTTCCTTTTTTAGGTCTGTTTTTTTTGACCTAGGAGAATTGACTCCCCATAATACTGTGACGTACTGCCCACCTAGCCTGGTTTCGGATTCTAAGTCCCTTTTCACACGCTCCGGTTGCCGGGTACCTGGCGGCGAAGGTATAGCCATGGACGCCGGTACGTGTGAAAGCTAACATACATCCCGATACACTTAGCCGCCGGTTACCCGGCACCGGCTATCCGGAAACCGGGGCGTGTGAAAAGGCACTAAGTCTAGCAATTTTATACGGATTTGACCGTAAAACGATATGACATAGTTTTGGTCGTGGGCACTCGTCCAATTAGCTATTAGGTTGCTAATAACGAAAACAGTACTCTTTTTTTAACAGTATTTCCTTATGTTTCCTATACTAACACATTGTCATGTATATTTTGTCTTCAGTTAACATGTGCAAAGGTATAGTAAATTAGTTTCATAATGTTTAAATTGCATTACCACAATCTGTAATACTTTATTTATCAAGCGCTCCGTAATCAATGCGCTAGATTCCTATCTAGTTCTAGATAACCTACTTTCTGAGTTTTATCTAACCCCCACATCCACATGACAAGTTATAAGAGGGAATTACATGGATGAAAGTAAGAGTTGGATATCCATTTGCCAATCGTCGTTGTAAGTACAATTAGGTATGCGTCTGGAATCTGGGCGATGGTTTGTGCGAAGCTGATTTAACATAGCTATTAGCGTGCCTTTCGCGTTACCCAAAATACCTACACTATACTTCTTAAAAGATAGCTTGATCTCTGCGAGATATGTCAAACTGACGTATACGTTATTGTTAGCCTGTCAAACGCTATTGTTACTGTATTCATACTGACAGCTGTCGCAGAGATCAAGCTTCTCGATCAAGGTCTTTTAAGAAGTATAGGTGTCAAGCGGATTTGCAGACGGAAAACTGCAACCGCACTCTCCGGGTGTGACAGACTAAGGCCTAGCTTTTTGATCCGTAGTGAACTCAACCAATGGTTAAATATGCTAATTTAATTAAAAAACATAAATTTCCATAAAAGCGTTTTACCGAAATTTGAAATCATTGTGTTTCAAATTTCGGAAAAATTATTTTATGGAAATTATGTTTTTGTTTTCCTACTCCTTTATTAATTTCGTTGTGGGATCCAAAACATTTAACTTCATTCTCCGGGACTTCGTGGAGCTTCATTGCTTCGGCGCTTTTCTGGTGGTCGCCACTGTTGATTCTGACTTTCAGAAGTTGCAGTGGTTTGGGCATAATGCGGGGGATTTTATGCCTCAATTAACATATGGTCAAATAATTCACTCTCCAACTTATTTCACCATTTATGAAGCTAAGAATTGATGAATAATCGGCGTTTTACCGAAATTTTAAACTATTCGTTAGCATATTTAACCTTTGGTTGAGTTGACAACTTATCAAAAAACTGGGCCTTAGTTTTTGGAACACCAATTATCGCGAAGTTAAAATGTGACTAATTTCAGGCGCGTGTAAATTTTTGTGATTGGTTGTATGAATTCCAAACAGTCAAAAAATTTATAATTTCGTACCAGAAACCATTGTGTTCTTCGGTTCATAAAAACTAAACAGAGCGTTTAGATTTTAGTGTTTTCTAGCCTTTTTATTGTTAAACAATATTAAAGTTGATATTTTATTACAATCCTGTATTGATAACATAAAAACACGGAGCCTTAAAACCGCGTAATAAAAGCGTAGGGTGCTCGATATTATTTGTTATAAATAATTAGTACGATTTCTGAATGCAAAGTTTGTATGAAAATTTAATAAAAAAGCACTCTAGGCTTTTTTTTAAACAATATTAATTTTCTCGTTAGTCACTTAAATGTCATATCAAAACAGTTTTATACTTTGGTAGGTACTGCCTATACCTATATATATATATATATATTACCTACAGCGTGTTTTTTTTAAACTATAGTAGTTACCATTTTATAGTTCGATCTGCTTATAAAAGCGTGTTTTTTTAAGTATTTTAAATTAAAAATCCCTAATCCTGAAGTTCATTATATGTATTTGCCATTAGTCAGAAGTAGTTTTTAGAGATATATGGGACGGATGAGTCCAAAGCTACAAAACCTAATGGCAACTGCACTAAGAGCAAAATAGTACCACCGCTCTCCTTCCCCACGGCTGTCTGCAGCCTTAATGACATCATAATATACTGCTTTCTATGCGTGTCACAAATATTTTTGTTATTTTTATGGCAATACAACGTTTGCCAGGTCAGCTAGTTTTTATCAAACAGAAATTTTAAATCTTAGATAAATTACCTATAGATTTCGTCATAAAATGAGCTTGATTGATAGAGCGAGAGCGGAAGTTGGCAGCCCCATGTAAATAATAAGGACAAAAGAATATTTTTTGTCTTTGTCACCAGAAACCGGTCGTTTCTGTTGTTTGTCAAACTCTAATATAATGGTTTGGCATGGCAGATTTGACAAACAAACTCGGTTTTGTTTGATTTTCTGTGATTTCGTGGTATTATGTGTTAATTGAGACAAGGAATTGGGTTATTTATAGATAATAAGTGTCAGTGCGATGGTGGGTTGTAATGTTCTTGTTCTTGTTGTAACACCAGAACTAACTATTGTTGTCTCATGTGCGGCCACGCTATGGCGAAATCTATAGGTACTTTATCTAAGCTTTAAATTATTAATTTATTATAAAACGCCGTTCCTCTGCTAAGTATACACTAAAGCTTCGTATTCTATTGATATTAACAAATTAATTGCTTTGACTATAAAAATATGTTAATTCTATAACGAATTGATTTAACTAAAGCTCCTCGCAGTTCTTAGTGCTTATAAATACTGGCGACAAACCAAAATCAAATCAAATTATAGTATTAGGAATGTAAATATGCTAAGGGTTTACAGAATCAAATTATAGGTACGTTGCGATTTATTTTTGCATCATTGAGTATTGATATGCCCTTTAAAAAAGCCTTCAACGATGTTTTTACACCCGGGTCGCTTAGTTTTATGTCTAGGTATACTTCTTTAGTTTTTATAGAGGTATGGGAACAGTGTATTGAACCTCCATTGAAAAGGAGGATCCTCCGACCAGCAGCCTAATTGCGTAAGTGAATTCTGCAAAGCAAACAAGTTGGAACCTTCCCAAAAACGACATTTCGTATTGCATATTACACTCTGAAACGGAAAGGTTATGCTCCTTTCATTACCAATATTTTGACGTCGAATTGATTGTAAAAGAATGAATGAAAGCGGAAGAATCGAGATAAAACTTCACTATTGGTGTTGTGTAATGCAAATGTCATATATATTCAACTCCGTAGTATCTCTAAGTAGTCTGTGTTCAACTCAAAGGAGGATTTGAAAGCTAACGCTAGCTTTACAAATTAGTTTCGCAATACCCAAAAAGTTGAAAGAAATTATTCGGATTCTTTGAAAGAATCGACTTGTTTCCTTTGCAGAATTCACTTACGCAATTAGGCTGCAGACAGTTGTTGTGTCTAGTTCGGGAGTGTTATACTTCTCTGTGTAAAAAGTACTGCGAATTCATAAATTAGGGTAAAAGCCGGATAGTTTTCACACTTTTTGAAATCTCTCTATATATCTTAGTACAAAAAGCAAAAAACAGTACAAACATTTTCTTAATCATCATCATTTCAGCCAAAAGACGTCCACTGCTGGACATAGGCCTTCCCTATATGGGATAGATGACTCAAAATATAGCCATCCGCAAAAATCACTACTCTGGCAATATTAAAGATTTTTTTTTTACTCTTCATAAATTTGTAGATTAAAAACCAAAGTACCGGCCAGTATTACAAATAAAGTACAGTACAATTATTGTTTTCTTAATGTCCCTCGGCAATTTTCATGTCTATCAATTATAAGATTTAACGTGTATAATAATTTGAATTCAGAACTAAGTACTTTATTGTTGTTTTGATTTCCATGTGCAATATATATAAAGGGGAGTGCGTGGTTGGTGGGTGCGAGGATTTTAGTTCGAGTAGCCTCGCAAGAAACGAGCCGTCAAGGATCAACCCAACCGTCACGGATACTGAGTTCAAAATTGTGTACTTGATCTCGGACACTGAAATATCTCTTCTCTAATCTGTGGCTATGTGTCGTTTGGATTTCATTGTTTTAGGTGCACTGCGATTTTATTATGGAACAGTTTGTTGAACAAAGAGTTTGCCTAAAGTTTGGTGTATCAAACGAAATTACCTGTAGGTACCGAATCACTAAAAATGTTGCAGAAGACTTACGGTGATTCGTGTATCACAAAAACATGAGCATATGAATGGTATAAAGTAATTTAAGAATGCCGACACGAGTCAGCTGATTTGTCTCGTGCTGGTTTACCTCAACAGATGCGAATGAAGAAATCATCAATCATCAAAAAGCTGGTAGTTGAAAATCTTCGTATGAGTCTTCGAGTTAGCTCTAGAGGTGAACGTATCTTTTAAGTACGTTATAATATTCTGACTGGCATTTTGGGTATGTAACACGTCACCGTACGATTAGCTTCAAAAGAGCTCATTTTGTCCAAAAATAGCATCGAAAGCAGGTGGCTGAAGACATGATTTCCTGAGCTTCTACGGACTTCACCTTCATAAAACGCGTAATAACTGGCGACAAGATATGGATTTACGAGTACGATATGCAAACAAGTCGACATTCTTTAGAGTGGCGCCTCTAAAACGAGCCGAAACACAAAAACCGCTATTCGCTGAAGGAGTTACCTCAATCAGCTTACCAAAAATGTATGGAGAATCTAGTCAAAAGCTTGCGTATCTGTATTGCAAGCGAAGGGGCCTAGTTTGAATAAATTACTTTTTCGGTTTTATTGATCAATTCCCGGTACTTTTTACACAGATTGTATGTGTTCAAATCTAGACCTTAATGTCCGCGTGGCTTTTTATTTAGATTTACGTAGGAATTTGCTCTCCATATGTAAATTGTAACTTTTTGTTGATGTTCTACTAAATTCAAAGGATCTTTTAACTCGACATTTTAGTCGCGGTTTCTTGCTTACCTTCTTCTTAATATTATTGATATACCTTCATTTTGTGCGCGGTTATAAAAATATTTTATAATATGTTTTATATTTAAATAATTCTGTGTTTTATACATGTTATTTGAAAGATGTAGGTCTTATTATCATCAAAATCACTCAGTTGCATCGCCATTTTGTACCAAATATTTAGAAAACTTGCAAATATTTTCTACAAGCTAGAGGAATTTAAAAACCTATTAAAATATTTTTCTATATAAAAATTTGTAAAATTATAATTAATACTATAATATTTTATCTAATTACCTATTGCTATAGTGCGTACAATATAATATATTATACTGTGTGCACTATAGTATGCCTAGATTTAGTATCCTCATCAAAGAAAGGACCTATTTCATCAGGCAATGGTGGGACATTCAGCAAGAATTGTTGTACAGATGAGTAGTAGTCTCTGCAGGTCCAGGTGTCATCATGTCCTCCGCCCGGCATCACCACCAACTTCTTGCAGATAGCTCCGCAGCGCATGTACAGCTCTTGGGCCATCGCGGGTGGGACCAGTGCGTCATTCGAACCACACATCACCAGAGTAGGCGTCATCACGTGCCTCATTTTCATCAAAGACATGTACTAAAAAGAAATGAATAGATAAATGACCACATGAAAGTACTGCTATAAAGAAGAATTTTGCAGTCAAATTGATGATCAGTGAGTACATTCAGTAGTTTTACTAGGATGCGGGTGAATCAGTAGCCAGCGGGTTTTCTGCTTGTTTCCGTATGTCATATCCCCGATGGCTAATACCCCGAAGTCATCAGATCGAACGTCCGAATCGCCGAAATTCCATAGCATCGATTCAACCTAAAATATTCAAGAAGACTAAAAGAAGGAATATAAAATGTAAAAAATAAACATACTAGCAGGGTTTAATCAACATAATATGATATAGGCAATTTGTGTAAACCAGGAAATGTATACAATTCCTAGGAAATCTATAAAATTCTGTTGGTTAAGCCCTGCTGGTTTGATTTTTACACCATTTTATATTCCTTCTTTTAGTCTTCTTGAATATTTTAGGTTGAATAGCTTTCGACTTACTGGCACGTCGAGCCAATAGACATTCGATGCATAGAACTATCGTTGCAATGGCTTTACGGCGAAACGGCGGACGCTCGATCCGAAATTGGGGTACATCGATGCTATGGAATTTCGGAAATAAGCCATCGGGGATATGACATTCGGAAACAAGCAGTAAACCCGCAGCCAGCAGCTAGTCTATATGTACTAATATTATAAAGTGGTAAGGTTTGTGAATTTGTGAAGTTGTAGGGGGTAATCTCTGGATCTACTGAATCAATTTTAAAATTCTTTCACCAGAAGAATTAAGCTAAGATACATTATGGTTATAGTGGCACACAGGCTATAAATAATTTAAAAAAAAATGATATTCTTATGAAAATTGCAATAATGTAACCCAAAGTAGCAAAATTTTGCGTATTAAATTCATTCTTTGGCGTGCGCTGAGAAAACTATTGATGATACATACAAATTATGTATTACATGATTAAAGTACTCATTATTACCTACAGAAAAGTCTGCGAGAGAATATATCTATCATAGTTAAGTCGCAATAGCAGCTTTTATGTTCTAAATTTTAATTAGATCGCCAGTAGAAACAAGTTATTTACATTCGTATTGTAGTATTCATTCTTATTCAAATAAATAGTTTAATAAATTGGTAGGGAGGTAGGTAGAGTAGGGTAGGTAGGGTGGGGTAGGAAGGGTAGGAAGGGTAGGTAGGGTAGGACAGGGTAGCCAGTTGACGGGAGCGAAGCCGCAGGGATCAGCTAGTCATAACATAAAACATTAAACACAAACCTGGTTCTTATGGCAGAATTGTGGGAGCCAGTTCAAACACTTCCATTTCAATATAACTTTAGCCATGTCTGGTATGCTTGTGAAGGTATTCTCTACCACCAATGCCCATATTTTGTTCCTATACTCCAGCCTTGAGGCTAAGTCAATTGCTATAGCTCCACCTGGAAAATATATATTTTTTAAATTTACATATAGTACTTAAATAGTCTTGTTCTCTTTGAATTCTTGTTGAATGAAAATGTTTTAAGTTTCGAATCTTAGCTTACTAGGAGTACTTTACCTAATGATCTTCCAAATAACATAATTTTACTGGTGTCTATGTCAGTTCTCTGCATGATGTAATCAAGCGCAGACTGTGCATCAATATATAAACCTCTTTCAGATGGGGTCCCTTCTGACAAGCCATAGCCTCTGTACTCCAGCATGAGTACATTAATGTTCAACTTGTGATAGAAACCGGAAACATTTGACAGTCTGAAAATATAATCATGACTATTAGTTACTTTTGTATGTGGTGTTGTTACTGGTCAGTCAATGTTTCCATATTATTGTCTTCCCAAAGAATATAACAGATACACCTTAATTATATTACATTACTAGCTGACCCGGCAAACTTTGTTTTGCCATAAAAACACCAAACATTCATCTACCCTACCTACCCTAACTACCTACCCTACCCTACCCTACCTACCCTACCTACCCTACCTACCTACCCTACCCTACCCTACCTACCCTACCTACCCTACCCTACCCTACCCTACCCTACCTACCCTACCCTACCCTACCTACCCTACCTACCCTACCCTACCTACCCTACCTACCCTACCTACCCTACCCTACCTACCCTACCCTACCCTACCCTACCCTACACTACCCTATCTCTCAAGTTGGATCGAACTGCACATGGTGTGCGAATTTTATTATAATCGGTTAAGTGGTTTAGGAGTCCATTGAGGACAAACATTGTGACACGAGATTTATATATATTAAGATGATGTTTGGTATCCATATATCTAAGCTACTCTGATCTCAAAGTGAAACTAATTCTTAGAATGTCGAAGGCAATTTTTTTTTCAATACCATACCAGAATTCAGCTACGGTACCACATTTCACTGATCCAGCCATAAGGACCTCACATGTACAGGTAGAAATGCTATGCAGGGTAGGATGAAAGGTAGGCCATGAGCTATGGACAGATTCCACACAAACACTGAAGATTGGAGCCAACTGAGAATGAGAACCCCTACCTGTGGAAATTAGTCTTTGGTGCGGCCAATTTGAGTGTGGTGTCTATTTAGGGTTTCCAGATCAACCATCGTAACACATCCCTAGATAGAAGCCTCTCCGATACCGCAATGAAATAGTCTGAACCTTCTCTTCTATTTACTTAAGATTGATACAATTGATTTATCAAAAAAATAAATATAATCTCACCTTTGGCCCATGTTACCAGCATTACCATGGAAAAATATCATTGTTGGTTTATGATTGCTATTCACAGTTTGTTTTATAAAGAACATGTGAATTTTGAAACCATCTTTGTTGTTGATTTTGATACTTTCATATGGGAGTTTGTAGTTGCTGGGCTGAAGAACAAACACCCTCGAGTCAGGTGGATCATTGGGATAGTACAGTAATAGATCTTGAGCACTGTACAGAATCCCTGTGGACAATAATTGGATTTATTACAAAGTTTTACAGTCAAAAACGAATAAAATCGCTAGAAAAAAAGCCTGGTCCATTTTTTATTTAAATCTTTAGTGTGGTTGCCGAGATTACCAAAAGATGGTTTTCTTTTTTCATTTTAAATGTCACCTATAACTCCAAAAAAGAAAAGAAAGTTTCCTGGCCCCGTACCATGATGTGTCAAAATTATCATGGCTCAACTGTGAAAAAGGGATAGACAAGACATTTATCTTATCTTATCTTGTGGAGGGGCCGAGAAGTAACTCGGACACTTCGACCCATTGTGATCAATTGTGGTCCCCTAGATAACTTACTCCCCCCCAATCTCGTTGAAAACTCTTTTCATGAGTTTTACAACGAGAGTAGGAGATTTGAGCCTATAGTCTTCTGGTTTTGGATAACCAACCCCTAGGAGACTCATTTCCGTATGTTCCCCACACAACCTGCACATGGGTGTCGCAGTTAGACCCATCTTCATGAGCATGTCGTTGGTTCCAAAGTGCCCAGTAAAGGCCCCAAGCAGGTAGCGGATTTGCCCCCTGCTCATATTCCAAATGCATTCCCGGGCTTACTACTCCAACGTAGAGCCTAGGAATTTCTTGGCGTGTTGTAGACCAGTAGTAGACAGCCAATGTGTTCGTTGTCTGTGATCTGCAAACTCCTTAAATGTGGCTTTTACGAGACACGTCGAAATGCTTGCACATGTTTCTGGACCCATAAAATCATTTGCTGAGCCCTCTCTTGCCAGTTCATCTGCCACTTCGTTACCATGGATTTCTTTGTTCCCAGGGACCCACATCAGTCTCACCCTGTTATGCCTCCCAAGCCTGTTTAGGGCTTGGACAGCATCCAGAATAAGTCTGGAGTCCACTTTGTAGGATGCCACGGCTTTGACTGCAGCCTGACTGTCACTAATAATATATATGGATTTACCTCTGGTTCCTCTATCTATATTCTCTTGAGCACAGGTTATCATATAAGTCATTTACATTTGTCCCTTATGCATTCTAACGAGAACCTCCTCCTTTTTCGGCAGTTGGTTAAAAATAACCTTGCTCTAAGAGCTAGTTACGCTCCTACCCCTCGCTTCACTACAGCACAAACGCCAGCAGGTAGTTCTGACCATTGTAACAATGCTCACTTTATTATGTTGCCATGGGATGTGCAGTGTAGTTTGAAAAATGGCTTGATTGGCTTGAATGGTTTAAGTTGTCCGATTAGTAATGTGCGACACAAAATTTTATCTGATATAATTTTTAACGTGTGACGGGACTGGTGTCTCGAAATTGTGTGATCAGTATCTAAAATGTATCATTCAACTACATTAAATATAAATCAGACAGATTGCTTTGGAACACCTTGTTATTTTTTTGACAACACATATTTGAAAATGCGGTCAGGTTAAATGATTCTTTTTATAATCAGAATAACCAAATCTATCAAAAGTTAGGCTGTAAAATGATGAGGCAAAAATTTTGGTCATGAGCACTCATACTCAGATGTTATTACGACGTGCCTGCAGCTGAAAGGCGTTTGCACGTCACTTGAATGGGAATCTAGACTATAGTTATAATCTTATAACTGTGAATTCCAAAACAAAACAAAACCATAATTTGGAATTCACGTGTACTCGGTGGAAAGGTGTCCAGGTCAGGAAGACGAACTATTTAAGCTCTTTAAAAGCTGATTGTGTGTTTTTGTTATTTATCAACACTATATGATTTTTCCAGAGATGTCTACTGTGAAAAACGTTTTTGAGCCTACTACATAATATAGGAACAGACAATTATACAAATCAGTCATTCACTCACTTCCTCATTGGGTTAGAGGTCATCAATATGAAGGAATAGGTTCTCTCAGCCCGAAATGTCCTCATGCTAGTAAATTATTGCAAGGCAGTAAAATAAATCTTCAATAGTAGCATAGCACATGATTTGTAACCATTGGTATTACTGTTTTGTTTGCAATCTAGTTTGATACTAAGTAGGTTAATAATAAACTATCAGTCTTGAGTGATGTTCAATGTTCAATCTCAAGCAATTTAATTGTTGGATGATGAGATATTTCAAGCAGTCCAAACGCTGAATAAAATAAAATGGATAAAAATATAAAATGATGTATCTTACCTGAAATTCCTAAAGTGAATACAATAAATGCTGTTATAAATCCATAAAACCAAAATACAACAACACCAGAGAATAATGTTAACGACGACACTACCCACAGTCTGTACAAGATTATCCTAAGTATATGATACATTTTTCAATTTTTAAAATAACTACAGGGACACCTTAAAAATGAGGAAAATTTGTTAAATATTTCCATAGCCAAGATTATTGCGGTATTAAATTGATAACAAAAATAATATCGTAAACGTATTACATGATAGATAAAAGTTATCGAATCGTTTATTTGATTGAGGTTTTGATTTGTGTCATCTGTTGAAATGCTTTTTGGGATTAATTAAAATTTTAATTTGTATTGCTATTGTAATTTGTTGACATGACACTGACCACAGAACATAATTATATTCCTTAAACCAGAGAGTTTGTATAGTAACCTAGAGGTAACATATTTAAGACGCAATTTCAACATCGGTATTCACTCTCGCATTAACAGATAACGTCATAAGCAAAAAGAGATAGATATACTTTTGTCTATGCCATCTTTTCTGCCAGTGTGACCGAGGATGCTATAGATACTTATCTATAGACATATATCAGAACTAGATCTGTGCCACTGTCATATCGATATTATCGAGTTTAGTTTAGGAGGATTTTCTACAAATTTGGTCAAATATCTGTAAGAATCGTCCCTGACTGCGGCTAATTTTTTCTACGTTTTTTTAGGGAATCTTTATAATTATATAAAAAGTGAATGTGTACTCGTACAAAGAGTGAACTTATCAGTCACTCTTTGTACGAGTACACATTCACTTTTATATAATGTTTATTCATACTTTGGGCAAAAACGAGGTACATCATGAGATCAAAGTGACAGTTTTTGGTACACTCGTACGACTACATGTACAAACAGGTACTGATCAATATACTGATATATAATAGGCTAGTTCTTGTGCAAGACTGAAAATAAAGTTTACAGACGAGTATGTATAAGTATAAAAGTAACAAAATAAATAATAATAAAATGGTTGAAATATAATTATTTAATTAAAATGCGAAAATAAACATGGGAATAGGGATAGCGATAGCGATTCAATAAAATGCAGTGAACACAAGCGAGAATATGGTGAAGGTGTCCAGTTAGCATGTTTTATATTCTTGATCCACTTATTTCTTAAATAAGTACTCTAAGGAAACCTGTGCATAATCAATATTAGATTAATAATAACAAATAGCAAATACACTTTAAGAAATAAATGAAAGTAAGTAAAATAAAAATTCAGTATCGATAAATCTTTCTTGTGACTTTTGTCACATCTCTAACATCAGAACGTAAGTACGTAAACTGTCATAGCTCTATTAGCGAACGCATAAAAGTTAATTATTTCACTAAATAGAATGGTTTAAATGATACTATACGTCCTCGACGTATTTAGAACTAAGATTCATTTATTCTGGACAGCCTATGAAATGTATTCCTTGCACAATAACTTCAGTATGCTAGTCGATAACTCACCTGTGGAAAGATATCCTTTGATTATGTTCTGTTAATACACTCATTCTACTCTTGCAACCGATAGCCACACACGACGTGGTTCATGCAGATAATTAAACAACAGAATTCTTTCGGATATAAACAAAACAAAGGTGTGAAAACAGCGAAAAACTTTAATTAGAGCTGGTAACCGATGGGTTACAACAGTGACTAAAAAGTGATCTCTTTGACGTTCAGGATGGTAGCATTTGTCTATGTTTGTCTCTTTCTTTTTCATAGAGTTTTGCTATAAGCAAGAACGAAAGCAATTACAGTTTCTTTTTCGTCGTAAATATGTTATCTCTAGTAATTACAAACTCTCTGCCTTAAACCTTAAACCATGACTGACAGATGGTCTGTGGTCGTCATGCTATACTTTTTTAGCAAAGCCATTGAGATAGAAACAACCAGAGACATTGTATTCATTCAGAGAAATTCTATATCGGTATTCACTTTCGCACTAACCGATAACGTCATAAGCAAAAAGAGATAGATATACTTTGGTCTATGCCATCTCTTGTGCCAGTGTGACCGAGTATGCTATAGATACTTATAGACAACTAGATCTGTGTCACTCTGATATCGTTATTATCGAGTTTAGTTTTGGAGCGATCTACTAATTTGGTCAAATGTCTGTAAGAATCGTCCCTGACTGCGGCAAACTTTTTTAAAATATTTTTTAGGGATTCTTTATAATTATTTAAAAATTGAATGTGTACTCGTACACTCGTACTTTTTTTTTTTGTACTAAGAGTGAATTTATCAGTCATTGTAAGAGTACAATTCTACTCATTCGTAACCTTTCTGCGCATTATATGCGATGTTTAGTAATGTTTATACATACCTTGCGCAAAAACTAGGTACATCATGAGATCAAAGTGACAGTTTTTGGTACACTCGTACGACTGTACAATATAAAGTATGCTAGTTCTTGTACAAGACTGAAAAGAAAGTTTACAGACGAGTATGTAAAAAGTAATAAAATAAATAATAACAAAATGTTTGAAATATAATAATTTTATTTAAAAAAGTAAAATGTGAAAATAAACATGATTCATCAACCTGTCATTCATCCATAGATGGGTCAAGGGATAGCGATAGCATAATTCATTAAAATGCAGTGAACACAAGCGAGAATATGGTGAAGGTGTCCAGTTAGCTCGTTCCTAGAAACCTGTCCACAATCAATATTAGATTAATAATAACAAATAAACTTTATTAAATACATTAAAGTAAGTAAAATAAAAATATAGTATCAGACAGTATGGTTTAAATGTTTCCCCTCTCAGGCTCTCACAGAGAGGAGGCCTGTGTCCCAGCAGTGGGAACATTAATACTATTAATAGGCTGATAATGATGATGATGTTGGTTTAAATGATACTTTACGTCCTCGACGTATTTAGAACTAAGATTTCTTTATTCGGGACAGCCTATGAAATGTATTCCCCGCACAATAATTTCAATATGCTAGTCGATAACTCACCTGTGGAAAGATATCCTTTGATTATGTTTTATTAATACGCTCATTCTACTCTTGCAACCGATAGCCACACACTTCCTGATATAAACGAAACAAACGCGTGAAAACAGTGAAAAACATTAATTAGAGCTGCTAACCGATTGGTTACAACAGTGACTAAAAAGTTATCTATTTGACGTCCATGTTTGTCTCTTTTTTTTCATTGAGTTTTCTATAAGCAAGAACGAAAGAATTGATCAATTGACAGTTTCTTATTCGTCGTAAATACGTTCTGTCGAGGTAATACAATGTCTCTGGAAACAACAATCAATCAAACCGAATCAGGATCAGAGAGTTTGTATAGTAACCTAGAGGTAACATATTTAAGACGCAATTTCAACATCGGTATTCACTTTCGCACTAACAGATAACGTCATAAGCAATAAGAGATAGATATACTTTTGTCTATGCCATCTTTTCTGCCAGTGTAACCGAGGATGCTATAGATACTTATCTATAGACATATATCTGAACTAGATCTGTGCCACTGTCATATCGATATTATCGAGTTTAGTTTAGGAGGATTTTCTACAAATTTGGTCAAATATCTGTAAGAATCGTCCCTGACTGAGGCTAATGTTATCTACGTTTTTTTAGGGAATCTTTATAATTATTTAAAAAGTGAATGTGTAGGTACTCGACTGATAAGTTCACTATTTGTACGAGTACACATTCACTTTTATATAATAATGTTTATTCATACCTTGTGCAAAAACGGGGTACATCATGAGATCAAAGTGACAGTTTCTGGTACACTCGTACGACTATATGTACAAACAGGTACTAATCAATATACTGATATATAATAAGCTAGTTCTTGTGCAAGACTGAAAATAAAGTTTACAGACTAGTATGTATAAGTATAAAAGTAACAAAATAAATAATAATAAAATGGTTCACATATAATTATTTAATTTGAAAAATTAAATTGCGAAAAGAAACATGATTCATCAACCTTTATCCATAGATGGATCGAGGGATAGCGATAGCGATTCAATAAAATGCAGTGAACACAAGCGAGAATATGGTGAAGGTGTCCAGTTAGCATGTTTTATATTCTTGATCCACTTATTTCTTAAAAAAGTACTCTAAGGAAACCTGTGCACAATCAATATTAGATTAATAATAACAAATAGCAAATAAACTTTAAGAAATACATTTAAGTAAGTAAAATAAAAATACAGTATCGATAAATCTTTCTTGTGACTTTTGTCACATCTCTAACATCAGAACGTAAGTACGTAAACTGTCATAGCTCTATTAACGAACGCATAAAAGTTAATTATTTCACTACATAGAATGGTTTAAATGATACTATACGTGCTCGACGTATTTAGAACTAAGATTCCTTTATTCCGGACAGCCTATGAAATGTATTCCCCGCACAATAATTTCAGTATGCTAGTCGATAACTCACCTGTGGAAAGATATACTTTGATTATTTTCTGTTAATACACTCATTCTACTCATGCAACTGATAGCCACACACGACATGGTTCATGCAGATAATTAAACAACAAAATTCTTCCTGATATAAACGAAACAAAGGTGTGAAAACAGCGAAACACTTTAATTAGAGCTGCTAACCGATGGGTTACAACAGTGACTAAAAAGTTATCTCTTTGACGTTCAGGATGGTTGCGTTTGTCTATGTTTGTCTCTTTTTTGTTCATAGAGTTTTTCTATAAGCAAGAACGAGAGTATTGACAGTTTCTTTTTCGTCATAAATATGTTATCTCTAGTTACTATACAAACTCTCTGATCAGGATGTTGATGTTGCCAATTATTTTTTGAGAATATTTTTTATATCTACCGATATAACAAAATCAAAAGATATTTTTTTAAACATTGCACTCATCTGCCGAGCCCGAAACTATGAAGGTTATGAATAAGCAAAAGTTATGTTGGCTATTTTTTGTCCGTCAGAACTATAATTTATCACAAATATGCTATTTATTGGGTTGGCAGGTATAAACAAGTAGGTAGAAGTAGGTCAATAATAGTAATTTGCAGAGCCCTAGCCAGTCCGAGTCATCCACGTCCCCGTCGTTCTTCCTGGGACCTGCGTCCTCCACGCTATCACTTCCTCAAATATACCTACTCATGTCTCACTTTATCCATTCTCGTCACTCCGCACGTCCATCTCAACATTCTCATCTAGATGTGCTACATGCAATCTCTTTTGATCCATCTTTTTCACAGCCCAACATTTTATTCATATAGTAGGTACGACAGTCTCCTGTCTGGGTCACTGAAAAATTTGAAAGAGAGTTACCGTGGCCCTGGCACAAGCAACTGAAGGAACACGGGTGGGTTTTAGTCAGTAAAGTCACACACGCCTTCCAGCTTCACCCAGAGCGGGTAAAGTCATTGGATGATTACCTAACCAAAAAAAAAAGGTACGACAGGTAACTCGTAAGGTCTAATCACGGACTTACAGATTTTGCCCTTTAACAGCTTTAGAAGTGATCTGTCGACATTTCTTCCATCCTGGGTTGATCCGGTGCGTTACGTCTCGGTCTACCTCGCCTTCCCCTTGGACAAGCGACCTTAGATACCTACCGAAAGTCGGAGCAGATCGGTTTGAGCACGGAGCAGGGGGTCTAATCCCTATCTCAGTCAACGAAGTTACGGGCCCCGTCCGAAATTACCTACTCCGAAACTTCGGAGTGAAAAAACACACAAGTTAAACACATCGGGAATAGGCACAACCGTCAAATTGTGTTGTCATTCATTCTCAGTTCGGGCCCGGATGAAGAAACACCCGTAACGAAAGTTGAAACTACGGACTTCGGCAAGATCGAAAACATCGCAGAACAGTAACCAACAATAATTAATGATTATATCCCAATTCTGAAAGATTGGTATACGTTACCCTAGCAAGAAAGTGGCTCCTAGAGTGATTTGAATGGAACGTATAATTAGTGCGTAATCTGCTGTGAATGTGCGCCACATAAAAAAATAGTGCATGTTGTAGTTTTAAAAAACAAACGGATATAACGATTCCTGCTGGAGTAACGTTGTTCAAGAAGGTAAAGTCGAAACGAATGATCAGAGAGAGAAATATTGTGCATGGGCAGAGAGCTTATAATAGTATGTGTGCATAAATGTACGCTGAAAATGTAATTAGTGCTTGTTCAGATTTTTGAGATATTGTATTTTCTGCTGGTGTAACGTTTTGCAGAATCGTATATATCTAAAACCGGTTACTTATCATAAGTTCGAAAAACATTTGACTGAATTTCATTTCACCTAAAACTTTTCAACTAATATCGTTTGATTTTTTTTTACTTCATCGAAGTCACGTCTGCCACAGTCTCAGTTGACCTATTATCAATTCGTTTTTTTTCGGTACTACGTTTCACTTGGTCGAAAAACTTTTTACCAAAGTTACACTTACCCGAAATAACATTTGGTCGAAATATTTATTTTTCAACGCATATCAAAATACTAAGTGAGAGAGAAACAGTGGGCGAATACAAATGTTTAAAACAGCGAAATGAAAAAAAATATTGTCGCCTTTTTCTGTCTGCAGGTTCTAAAGTAACCTAACACGAAGGAGATGATGGGGGTCCCGTCCGTCTCCCGTCATCCCCTTCGAACCTAACCTGTAGGGGTGCCCTAAATTCCCGAGCTCGCTTCGCTCGCTCTTGGACAAATTCTTTAAAATAATTAAGTAATAAAAATGTGTAATGCATGATAGCTATTACTAAATCATTTGCCTGAAAATTCGAAATAAATACGTAAACACAGACAAGACTGCGTGAAGTCCATTTTACAGCGATTCTTTTCTGTCACAAAATTTTGTAGCACAACATGACTTTTTATGACACTATTTAAATTTTAAATTGAAAATGCTACCGAGTAACCGGCTATATATTTGTGACTAAATAATATTCTCTCTAATGTTGTTTCGGTTTGGTGAAAATATGGCAAATGAAAAAAGTTCAAAAGAGGCTTCGGCCAAAAGCAAAAAGTTATTTTGTTAATCGGCAAAATAATACAATATGAAAATAAGTCAAATACGAGTAATAAGGTACTATGATGTACGTCTCATGAAGGAGTTGGAAGGTAGTCACATCAACTCGTCAACCAGATATGATGACACCATCATATTTAGTCTCATCAGACCTATTTTAAGCAATCAATATTGCATATATCAAAAAAAACGTCGGTCAATAGTTTTCGGTAAAATGAAATTCGAACAAAACATTTTCGGAAATGTGATCGGTTCCCCTCTAAAACCATTCTTGCGATTGTAGAATAAACATACACGAGTAGCTCTTTATATTTGTGCGTTTTTGTGACAGAATTAGATTATTTATTTATCATATATAAAAAAATATTTTAAATTTTCTAGTAAACGCGCTTTTTTGAAAACCCGAAAAAAATTCGCTACGCCTAAATGAGACAACGTGTAGGTATGCTCGCTGAAAACTGCAGTCGGTCCCAGATTAGGTATTCGATGACCTAAGGCCTACTTTAATTCTTTGCCAAAGATGCTACCACTTCATTGTAGGTATCACATAGGTACATACATAAACTCACACCTTTTTCCCATGTGGGTAGGCAGAAACTACAGAATGCCACCAGCAGGTGATCCTTACATACTTCTTTTGTTTCACTCACATTCATACATCTAGTCATACACACACGCCGGCTATGAGTACGACGCACCTGGCCTTTCTGAAGAACATCACCAATACGGTCTATGTATGTCTTTCTAGGGCGTCCCCTCCCAGCGTTTCCATTCACGTCTGCCTTGTAAAACCTTTCGTTTCGTTAGTCGCCTTTCATTCATCCTCTCAACATGGCCAAACCATCACAGTTCCAAAATGGTAAACGTACACTGATTTTGTATTTTTAATTAGTTAGTCTTGGCAGGAATTTTTCAGACCCCCACTCGCGATGATTATATTTTTTAATACATTAAATTTGTGATATAAAATGCTTTTCATCCATTAAACAGATGGTTAAGATCGCTCCTTACCGGGATTTGGACCTTAAATTGTTATAAAGCAAGATCCCTGAGCTAACAGATTTCCTTCTACAAAAAATTATTTTGAAAAGGGTTTAGTACCTATGTACAGTACAACTATTTTCTTAAAAACCCTCGGCAATCACCGCATTGCCGAATATAAACGAATGCTAATTTCCATGTCCATCAATAATTAGTTTTAGGTATCGTATAATTTGAATTCAGAACAAAGTACTTTATTATTGTTTTGATTTCTGTGTGAAATATATAGAGCTATAAAATAGCAGCTTTCCTCTCATTTTTAAATAAATTACATTATATTAACCCTCTTACAAATAAACGCGGTATAAAGTTATACCAAGTTTAAACCTATGAAAATGTATGGTTATACCTTTGTTATACCTGGTATAACTTTATACCGCGTTTATTTGTCAGAGGGTAAAAGATTATTAACAACTCTTTATACTTCCAAGTTGATTGAGAGCGTCCGGTTTGCACCAAGTGTAAAGGGCAACTGTATACAATAGTAATTTTTGAACTGATAGAAATCCAACGACTGACGAAACACGAAGTTTGCCGAGGGACATTAAAAAATTCGTTTTACTGTACTTTTACTTACGCATACTTGTCAATACCACACATTCGTGTAGAAATAAAATATTTAAGTGGGGCTTCCATACAATAAACGTGATTATTATTATCGTTTTGTGCGATAATGTTACGGAAACCTTCGTGCGCGAGTTCGACTCGCACTTGGCGGGTGTGTCAGGGTACAGCTAGTATAAAATTAAAACTACAATAAATTCCTAAAATATTTTATTTTAATATACGAAGTTAACATTCCACGTAATGTTATGAATAATATATACCTACCTTGTAACGTTGAGAAGGTAGGTTACAATATGAAATATATACGAAGCTAAAAGTTTATCGAAATAGAACACTCGTTCAATTACCCATTAATTAAAAAAAATACAAAAGAAACAACTCATTTACGAATATGCATAATCATTATAATCGTCACTAGCTACATTTGGAAGAAACTATCTATACAAATAAATACAATTCAAGTGTCTGTTTATAAAGTCAAAATAACAGCTTTTTAAGGGTTCCACGTAAAAAAATCGCGGACAACAGCTAGTACATCATATAATTCATATAACTATAGGTACATCATTCAGTTATAAATATGGTAAATTGTATAATAAAAAAAGTAAAGGGAAATGGAAAATCACAACGATAAATAGATAGCCCAGCTAGATTAAATTTACACTGTGTCGTCGTGTAGAATAAATAATGAAATTAACAACGAAATATATGTTAATTTTATTTGCAGATAATTATACAAAACTAGAAAAATGTAAATAAATCAACAATTTGCAATTTAAAATTGTCATAAAAATGACAATTAAACATTATTTGCCACATTAGCGGCATTGTTTACAATTGATGTATGTATAATAATAATTATGTCGTAGAACCTGATAGTTAATATTTTATCAATAGTATATTTTGTAGATACAATAGAGGCATATAATGCCACGAGTATCCTGTTACGTGAAGTGTTCATTTGAATATGTCCGATTCACACGCACATTGCACCGGCACAAGCACACACACGCTTATTACACAAAGTCAATAATTTTATTAGCCATAATGATCATCCCACGATTTCTAAACTGTTTTGAATTTTAAAAGGGTTAATTCCTAAGCAAATAAGTACACAAGGAATACGACAATCAGATAGTCAGAATTACGTATTAGAAATCGGTAAAACGGTTTATAATCGTTTACAGAAAGGGGTAAATGATACTGTATACGACATTTTGGATGTGTATGGCTGTGCATGTGCCACAGTGGGTCGCGTGCGTGGGCGACTCGGTGGCGTCCCGCTAGCGACGCGCTCCGAACTCCACGGCGTCGTCGTCGGTGATGTCTCCATGCCGCCACAGGTTCAAGCGCGAGCTCTTGGCATGCTCCTGCGCCGCGCGGTACTCTGCGACCAGTGGGGCCAGCCGGTGGTCGCGCAGAGGCTCCATCAGCACCAAGCCCTCTTTGATCAAGTTCTAAATGCAAATGGAATCGATTAGTATATATGCTTTATGCCCAGATATATTTTTAAATACTAGATTCTCAATCAAACATTATTAAACTTAATGATTAATAATGTTTTTCCGTATTTCTATATTATTATACGAAGTCATTGACCTGAAATAAAATACGAGCGAGGTATAGCCTATCAAACAGTTTCTTTGAATTAATTAGATTTCGTTATTTATTGTTAAGTGCCAAGTTGATCAACTCTTGTATTGATCATAGAAGAAATATTTAAAGGTTAGAAATGTACAATTATCAGTAGGCCGCAAGTCAGTTGTAGCAAAGCCATTTAAAGCTTGTCTGTTATCTAATGAACTGTACTACGAGTAACCAGTTAAGGTCAGTGTTACCACCGTCTTGTGGTCGATTGTACAGAACAAAAAATAAGTAGTACCTTGCCAACATCGGCGTTAGTGTTAGGATCGACGAGGGTGACAGCGGGCGGCGCGCCGCGGGTCTCGATGTTAAGGAGCAGCTTCCTGTTAAGCGTGTCGGCGTTGAATGCGGCCACAGCCTCGGACCGGTCGTCCGGATCGCTCGGGAACTTCACGCAGCACAACGAGAACTCGCTGGCGTACGCCGGCTCCGTCTCCGTGCCAGCCGGTAGAGCCGCTAGGCGCATCACGTTCACAATCTACGAGTATATTATAATGTACATATTATTATTTGAGCAATGCATCATTTTGGATCAATGATATACAAATGACGTAAAGTACTTGGTAATTTAATCAAACAGATG
This sequence comes from Anorthoa munda, assembly GCA_945859665.1. Taxonomy (NCBI): domain Eukaryota; kingdom Metazoa; phylum Arthropoda; class Insecta; order Lepidoptera; family Noctuidae; genus Anorthoa; species Anorthoa munda. Next base: position 50,884,063 of record OX243893.1, on the reverse strand, counting down.
TTGTAAAACTCACTGGTCTTTCGAAGATCACTTACATAAAAAGACGGCGTAGCGAATAATGGATGGGAGAAAAATTATTACGCGATCATTCGAAATTGTAGTAAAGACAGATATGTGGTGATGTTATTACAAGTAAATGATTGTATTCGGAGCTCAACTCACCTCACGGTTTCCGTAATCGATGTAGAAAATATGAGCCATTTTCTCTTCTGAAATTTTTTCAACCTTTGCTCTGTACCATTGATCGTCCATTGTAAAACGAGCTGCACAGATCTGGCCTCTTCTGGGTACGTAAGATCCAGGAAGTGGAGCATTGTTCTTAAATTCCTGATGGATTCTCTCCATCAAATTTTCGAGCTTACCGCCCAAGTCAACATTTTGAGCATAAAACGTGCCTTCAGATGTCACTTCGGTGATCACAACTTTGTCGTACTTTAGAGTACGATCTTGAATGGGGGCATTCCTTTCTTTCTCTGCTACTTTCTCAACTTCAACATAATCCTTCCATAAGCCAATACGTTTCTTCGTGGCATTTTCTTCGGCGGTCTTAATTTGCCGAGCGAACTCAGAGGTTTCGGCAGTGTGGTGCATCGTGGCAAGTCCGTGTTCAACTAAGGCCACAGACAAGTTCTCGTTTTCGTTCCACAACCAACCGATGAAGTTACCAGCTTTGTCCATCTCTTCAATGGTGACGACCACGTCCCGCTGCAGGCACTTCTCTTTAGTGAATTGTAATGCTTCTTCGCCGAAGGGTTCCGCGCTCTGCATGCCGCCGCCACCTCCGATTGCTGGACGCGATCCCCTTGGACAGTTGATGCCGGCGAGAAGGAAAGTTACCAACACAGATTCCTTGGGAATATATATCCTCATGCGAGATCCACTGGCGACAAACTCTACAGTCGCTTCAGTCTTTTGAGCTCTCTTCAGGAATGGGAAGAACTTCTTGGCTTTGGCAGAGTCTCCACTAGTATCCTGGATGCGATGAGTGGGGATGTCTTTCTTAGCATGAACGCCGATGCTAGCTTTCTGGGCCTTAAGTTCAGCCTCCAAAAGTTTATCATAGTGGGAACTTCTCTGATCATTATCATTTCTGTACCGAACAACCGTGGCATACCCTTTGGACACTAAAGCCTCCGCCAGGTTTCTGTAGAGTAAATAAAGCATATTAGGACTTCACTAGAAGATAATAAATATTATAACCATAGAGACCGATTGAATGATTACTTACACTCCTCCTGAAACGACAGTGCAGCAGCTTTTTTCGGGGAAGTTGTCTTTGGCTGGCTGAATGTAATCGACAGTGACGTTTACTTTCTTGCCAACAACCTTTTTCCGTAGAAATTCGCGGGCTTCGTACATCCATGGGATATCATATAAAGGTTTGAAGCCCTTTGGTCTCGGGGAGGCTTTGCCTTCCTCATCTGGACTGTTCCTGCGCAAGACAAATGTATTATAATTCGACGGGATATAGTAAGTAGAAAATGTAAATCTTTTGATTGAGTAAAGAGCCAAACATACTTTTCACGCGGTGGCCTGATGCTAGCCAGGAAGATTTTCTTCTGAGTGTTGTTGGGCATCTTGACGACGAGTGCGTCTCCGTTGACCACTTCCATAACCGTGGCGGTATACTCCTTATCTTTGGCCGCTATGATGGGGGCGTTGCTTACGAAGTTAGTCCAAATACGGAGCTTGGCATCTTTCGCGGATCTTTCAGCAGCCCTTAACGGGGCCGCGCCTTAAAATTTAAAAATAATGTTTAATATCGATGATTTTCCACACATAATCATGGGCGTGTCCAGGTTTATTTTCGTTGGGGCACAAAGCCATCAATTAAGGGGTGTTTTGTTCTAGCCAGTCATTTTTTTTATCAATGATAGTATCAGAGCCTGCACGGTGGGCCTGTAGTAAACTCTTCTAGGGGTATTTGGTGTCTTGTTAGAAAACAGTACTTGAATCAATTAATTTATAAAAGGTACTAACTAGCACTTTTTTGGTTTCCGTACCCAAAGGGTAAAAACAGGATCCTATTACTAAAAACAGAATAAAATAAATATTTAAGTGGGGCTCCCTCCAACAAACGTGATTATTTTTCCGTTTTCTGCGATAATGGTACTTCCGTACCATTATCGCAGAATCCTGCGCGAGTGCGATTCACACTTGGCCGGTTTTTTAAAAACCTACATGAAAATTGAATGACTAGTACAGAAGTGATTTTACTAAGAGAACCATAGCTTGTTTTTTTGTTCGTCCAAGCTAGGGCCTATTCTTTCTTTTAAATAGCTATAAAAATTTGTTTATCTGTAATAGAATGTGACAGCAAGTAACCTTTTATATTAAATTGTGTTGCTATACTCAACACTTGGCACTCAATATTTGCTGCAAGTGCCAAATATTCCAAGGGTGGTCTATAAGCTAAAGGAGAAGGTATTCTTTATTTTTATGGTTCCGTACGTACGTCTGAATAAAAGGATTACTAATGTGTCTATCACAACCAGTTTGCACCGAATCATTTAAAATTATGTACATGTACATATACGCCTTATGTGAACCAAATAGATTCCAACAACGTAAATAAATATATTTTGCAAATGGGGCTAGTTTGTTTTTTTTTAGATTTTGGAAACCATACAAAAAGTATTACAGTTATTTAAGAATAAAGGTGAAAATTTGATATTCCCCATCTTATCTTTGAAACAATTACGCAAAAAAAAAAAAAAACCAGTAATAGTTTGGTCACTTTGAACTGTGATGACTATGGTTTGATTTGGAATTCGAATAAACTAAAAAAAAAAAAAAAAACTAATTGTAGCTTTAGTTTGGAACATTTTATCCCGGAGAAGAAGGTTGATTTGTGAGGAATAGAAGACTGGGGCCAATGTATAGACTCTGATCCAAGAAGCTATGTAGATAATACAATACCCAAGTTTCATATAATAGATTTAGAAATCGTTTTATTCTTTTATCTAAACTCATAGAAGTTACCACCACCTGGTTGGTATGCCACCTGATATCCATTTGACAAAAACCTATTAGTACAAGATCCTACTGCCGAAATCTGCAGGAATCAGGGTTTTTGAATAAATTTAATTTTCATGAGTGACACTTGATACGCCTGGCAATATCTTCTATCTACTTAATTAAATAAAGGAGAATGCCCATTTTGTAAGGGAACTAAGGCCCCTTTGAAAAATTGGTTGTATGTTGATGAATGTGGTTGTATATTGTAGAAAAAACATGTTATATTCATAATTAGAAAACATTTTTTATATATTTTGCGGGGTTTACGAGATATAAGGATGTTTCTGTTCTTGAAATGTATGCACCTTATTACAATGCAATAAGGTGCATACAAATGCCCATGTGATGTAACCTGTTCTGTTGTTGTCTGTACATATAAAGTAAAGGACACAGATGAAAAAAAAAAACACAAAATATAAATCCTATTTTTGGATAATATTGAAATCGCAGACACGATATCTTATAAGGGGCCTGTGTATGGGCAATCCCCTTTATGTTTGATAATTATTAACCATTTGAAAGAAACTGGTGTAGAAAATAGGAAAAATAAGGTTGCTAGCTCTTAATTAGCCGCGTGGGTTGCCAGTTAACCTGCAAAAGCCAGCAACCCATTAAGGGCGGCTAACTGAGAGGTAGCCACGATACAGGAGAAGTTCCGTTAAGTTAGTGAGTAGGGCAGAGTAAAAAAAAGAAAAGTAGCTTGCCGCAGCTACTTTTCTTTTTAGATACTGCCAGGCAAACCTGCAATCATCAATTCTATCTCTCTGTCAAGAATCATTCATAAAAGTTTCATCAAAAACAAAATGCCTGCATTTTTTTGCAGTGGGATCTCAGCCTATATAATCCATTGGACTATAAATTCCTACACAACTGTTATTACTATAATTGTGCTATTTCATCTTCATCAGCGACATTTTTAAGGAAAGCACTATAAAGACTATAAGTATAGAAGATAGAAAGAATAAATCAAATAAAAACATTGGAAATACAACTGAAATGTTATTACATATGGAAAAATATTAAGCGCTATTCTCTCTCCTAGACACTGACTGTATCTAGAATGTTCCTGTGCCCGACAGGGTCCATAATTGCTTCTGTAACTTATATTTACTAGAGATGCGCCGAATAGTGGTTTCACCGAACCGGATATTCGACCGAATTATTCGGTTTACCATTACATTGTTTTGCCGCGTAAACAGGTTCTGACATGAACGCTACGTGTCGCTGCTGTCTAGATGACAAGCGCGTACCTCACCGCCTGCTACCCGCTACACCGCGCTGTCACTTTGCTTCAAAACATCGCACGATTCGGATTAAGTTACAAATAAAAAAACAAAGTTGCTTATGATTACAAAAATATTCAAAATATTAACTTCATTGTGTTTGCAATATGAGTGCCGTGGGCGTAAAAGATCACGTGCTTGAGACTTTTTTGACGAAATGGGAGATGATCAAAACAAAATTTAAGTGCACTTGATGTAGTTGTGTTATTTCTCGCGGTGGAACAGGGCACAGTGCTTCGACGAGTGGTATGTATGACAAATCATTTGAAGCTGAAGCATAAAGAACAACTGTCAGAAATCATGTCTTCTTCTGTAAATGCTTGAACCGAATATATTCGCCATCAAAACCAAATAATTCGACCGAATACAAATAGTGGAAAAGATGCCGAATACGCCGAATAGAAAACGAATATTAAGCGCATCTCTTATATTTACCCCCTGCATGTACATTATGGATGCAATAAATTGAATTTGAATACTAGGACAGCAGCTGGTGTTTCAAGGTTCCGTACCCAAAGAGTATAAACGGGATCCTATTACTAAGATTTGAATACTAGGACAACACCTGGTGTTTCAAGGTTCCGTACCCAAAGAGTAAAAACTGGACCCTATTACCTAGACTCCACTGTCTGGCTGTCCATCTGTGACTAGGCTGTATCTCATGAACCGTGATAGCTAGACAGTTGAAATTCAATCAACAATCATAGATAACGTATTTCTGTTGCCAATATAAGAACAAACTAAAAACAGAATACAATAAATATTTTAGTGGGATTCCCATACAACAAACGAAATTTTTATGCCTATTTTTGCGTTTTATGGAACCCCGTGCGCGACTACGACTCTGTGAAAACTTAGGTGAAGGGAGCTATCAATCGAAGGATACAGGCAAAGAAAAGGGAATGTCCTAATTTATAGATTTTGAGAAAAACGCAGTTAAAAGTATGTCATTTTTATCCTTCTTCTTTACCAATATGTCATGGACATACCTGGTTCTTGTCGCTTCGGCCATCAACAAAAACGTCTTTTTGGCGCCTACGTTTACTTTAAAAAAATGTTAGTGATTGAGAATAAAACTACCATAGATAAAGATTAGCTTGCCAATAAAAAATAGATAAATTAAAACTTGTGTTGTGACATTCCCTGTTCTTTGTCTGTACCCTATATCTGTTAGAAGAGTAAAATAACTTATAGGATAAGTTCCATTTTAAGAACGGTGTCACTATACTTGACAACGGTTATCCATCTAATCAAGGTGAAATTAAGTTCACTCAAGCTCACTGCATCTAAGTTTTCACAGTGAGATATTAAACCAGCTGAAATAGTTAGTATACTAACCAGCTTTCATGACTGCCAGGGACCAGTCAACACATCTGGCAAAGCCCTGTCTTAGCAGAGCTTCAGCAATGTTTCCTTGTGGGTGCAGAATAGTGCCCACATAGTTGTTATTGTTCACTGACTCAAGGATAACTTCCACATCTTTTTGCAGCAGCTTGGATTCGAGGAAGAAGCGGGCTTCCTCGGCATAAGGCTCCGATTCACCATCCTGTCTCACTGCAGGGCACTAAAAAGCAAATTGAGGATGATTATAAAGTTCGTATTCATAGTACGAATTTATCTGAGCCATTTGTATATAAAAGTAAGCTATTTTCATAGTTTAATTACATGATACTTACTCGAATACCCGAGAGCATGAGGGTGATCTGATAAAAGTCAGGCAGTAAGCACAGACGAACGGTGGATCCATCTCGTACATACTCAATAATGGCTTTAATCGGCTGATATCCGAATTTAGCGACGAACGCCTTTGGGTTGTCCCCGGGAGTCTTGATGTCGCGGACATGATCCTGTTTGATTTAACACAAGTGAGGTTTTGTACACAAATTCCAAAAGAAAATAGAAGACAAATTGAAAAAGTTGCTGTTTGGTTTGAGTTTTTACTTCCATAATTAGGATATAACTATCAAACAAATCCATCGATCCATACTATATCCCTACTAAGATAATTTTGTAGGCCATATTCTGGAATTTGTACTAAAATATATGAAAGTTACATTAATGTTAAAGTAGCTCCTCAATCTAAACATCTGAACAGAGGAGCTATCTGGAAATAGCAATAGTATTGAATGAATATTTTGTATCATTTAGTAGTAATTGTGAGATATTTAGTAGGCAACCTATTACTAAGTATCTACTAGTTATCTAATTAATTTCTTTCCTATGTGCCTTTTAATGGTAATTACAATAATCTGCTAATTGATAGAAATCTTTAGGTGCAATTTTGACCACCCACATCACAAATTCTTTCTGGGAAAGACTAACATCAAGCATATATTCAAGAAATAAGTAATTTCCAGTAAAAAAAATTGTATTTTACTCAATAAAGAACTTACCTGAAGGTCCGTTCCCCAGATGCCTTTGTTTTGTGACTTCGCCACATCTTCAATCTCTACCAGCCTTTTTAATTGCGGTATGTTTCTGCCACCTTCTCTGACCTTTGCTAAGCCTTCGGCTAGAAGAAGCTCGGTCAGGTTATCATCTTTAGTTGGGTCTTTGCCAGTCCATACACTGCCGTACTCTCTGGTTGCTGAGTTTGGTGGTTTTTCAGCAGTAAAGATGACTTCCCGGCCTACTATTTTCCTGAGTAACTCACGAGCTTCCCACGCATAAGGCTCATCCTTTGATTCCGTATCACTGTTGAGAAGAAAATAAGTATTTAGTCAACAATGTTTAGCACATTTGTTTCTACATGAATTAACGAGCATAGCAATAATTTTAGTTGATTGTTGTATTGTAATACAAAATATAAGGCTGCAGTGGCCTCTGATAGATGATCATTATAATTAAATTATCAATTATAATTGATAGTTAGTGTATTTAAGAAATGTTTCGCATTGCTTTTTATATGACTTAAAATAAATCAGCATACAATATCAACAAGCAACAATAGCAAATGCAGATATACCTACTTGATTTTCTTTTTTGCCCTATCATATGCATGAAATATAAAATGATGGAAATGATTAATATAGGCTGATAAAAGCAGTTTTAATATACATAAAAGTGTTTAACATAATATTAAAAGATCAAGTAAGTCCAGAAAACTTGTATTGCATGACCATTACGTGGGTCATCATAATACAGAAATTGAAAATTATAATAAACTAGCTTCTGCCAGTAGCTTCACCCGCATGATAGTCGAAAATTACCCTGATCGAACATATTCCCAGGATAGAAAATATCCTATGTGTTATTCCTGACAAAAAATTTTCTCTTGTGTGTGGAGGACCTTGAACAACTTATTTCCCCAAAAGACCAAAGCGAAAAAGAAAACAAATACAAGGATTGCAAATGGATGGAAGAGATACTGTTCACTCAAGAAAATCATAAAATCGCAGGACCTGGGCATTGCACTGAAGAGAAAAACCGAACCATGTTGAACCATTTATGCGAAACATGGGCACTAACCAAATGCCTCAGAGATAAGCTTGCCACATACCAAAGAGCGATGGAGCGTAGCATCACAGGATCTAAACGTCAGGACCGAATTTGAAATATCTACCTCAGGACGAAAACAAAACTCTGACGTAAATAGACCAGCTAAAGTGGAGGTGGACTGGCATAATATGCGAGATAATCGTGCGAAATGGAGCAAGGCAGTGACAGACTGGTACCCTAGAGCTGGGAAACGAATCCGTGGAAGACCGAATCTGATATGGGAAGAAATCAAAAGGACTGCTGGTCCAAGGTGGAGGGGTGTAGTTCAGGACAGTTGAAACTGTTAGAGGAGGCTTATGCCAAAAGGCACACTGATATTAGGGACATTTTGTAAATTTGGAAGATTTTTATGTATTTTTAAGTTGTACACTTCTGATTTTAGAATAAAGGGCTTCTTATTTTATTTATTTTAATTTATAAACAATCACACTTTCTTTAAAGTTGAGTGTTTTTACCTCTATTAGATGTTTTTGTGTTAAAGTCAATGTGTGTTATATTTCACATTAATGTGAAAATGCACAGGCATCAATAAAAGCTAAAAGTGCGCTTACACTGGAACCTGCAACTAGGCAATTCTTGGCAATTACAACACAATCTTTGTATTGCCATGCATCACTAACTGTTGCCAGGACATCATATTTATACACAATTGCCCAATTAATTACCCTTGTAAGCAGATATTAAGTAACTGTTTCATGTTAGTTGGGCCATACATACTTAGATTTACTTCTTATTTGAGGTAAAGACATGTCTGAACTTTATCATCAGCCGTCTGAAGAGAAATATTTAGCAGCTAGTTTAGTTAGCCTAGAAATATTAACAATATCTTATATTCAACAGTAAAGTGAAGGTAGCGTTAGAAGTCTCAACTTTGAAATTAGAAAGGAGAGAATTAATAGATAAATTCCCTTTTTAGTTATGGCAGTTTTTGTACTAGTTTCAGATGCTTTCAGGTGTTTAAATATTTTTATAAGCAGTTTTCACTCACACCTAACCTCAACAAAATTATTAAATAAAAGAAGTGATAAACTACAGTTTCTAGTTGCTATCACCATATGTTACATTACCATATGGAGCAGGTAGTACAAAGCAAGCGATATGTAAGTGTGAGAATGAGTTCAACTTATAAGTACAGCAAAAAATGTATCAGCAGAATGCTAGCTTATGAAGTTTCATAAATATTTTCACTAGAGAAGTAAAGTACTGTAAAGATTTAATATTGTAGCAAGCTAAGATTTTACTTTCTTTTGATGGCCAGAATGATCAGAACACTCAAGTTGCACTTGACATGACATATAGAGATTATGGAACAAGTAAACAATATTAAGCCATATCAGAGAACATAACAATATATCAGATAGCATAATTATATTCGCCATTGCTTCGCAGAGTACTAAACAAAGTGAAAATGTATTCATGAGCCTTTATGAGTTTTTTTAAGTGACAGATCTATCTGGGCAATCATCTCTGCTTCTATGTTTAATGAACAATTTGATTTATTTAAAACAAAAGCTTTATGGGACAAACCTTCTATTCTGCTGCAGAAGCAATGCTAGCTTCTGCAACAGAATGGATGGTTTTTTATGTCCTAAATCAATCTTATTATATTCTAATGATTGCAAAATTGTAACTTATAAGATTAATGGTTACACATAAAATTAATATGACCATTATTAATAATTAAACATACATTAGTCCTAACTATTTAAAGTTTTTTGTGTCATAATGATAATAAGATTTTAATATAGTATTATTAATATTACAATGAAATTATTGAGCTATTTTCTCTTTTCATTGTTTAACATGACAGTTTCCCAGATCCAAAATATTGAACAATATTATTACCATGTTCAAAGGGCAGATAACAATACATGTCCAGCATGATTTCCTATGTTGTGATGTATGTTCTAGACATGTAAAATTGATTTAATGACATAAAGCTGTGGTATTTTTGCATACTGAATCAACAATTGTGTTTACTTGATGTGTAAATACTAACTTGTTGGCGGTTTTCTGGCGTGCTAGCTTGGGCGCGGTGATGCCAGACAGCGCGATCACTTTCTCTGGTGGTGGGCCGCCTTGAGGCTGTCGCCTTATCACAATCGTGTCACCGGAGAGTACCTGGGTAGCACAGAGGGATATTTCTTAAAATAAGCAGGCTTTTACATAATTATACACATTATCTTTTACATGCACCGACTCTTAACTTGACCTGCCAGCTGGCACAAATGGAAATGCAGCCGCTATCGGTACATTATTACAGATTACTAAGACGAGTATTTGACATCAAGCATACAAAGAGGATATTGGAATTGGTATATTCTTCCATGTGCACGATGTGATGCCAACGGGGCAAATCATTGTGATCGGCACGAGGCATCTTGGCTTAGGTACTGTTTATGAGACTTAAAAAAACATGTTATTGTTGAATTACCTGCTTCACGATTCCGATTTTATAAGCAGGCGTCGGTGCTGGAGCACTCATTTTGAAAGTGTTTTCTTGTGAACGGCAAACGAATAAGATGTTATAAAAACGACTGAAGAGCCAACAACTAACAAGATTGGTGAAACGTGGCCGCGCTAGTGTTTCCACATTTGAGAACTGTAAATTATATTGATGTTGTTGATACTTTCTCCGCAGTAAGTTTGAATGGTGTTCGCGGCAACACTGAATAGTTTTGGTGGACTCATTAGTAACAAAAATAACGTCAGTGTTACACTATTGAAAATCGACTAAAGTAAAGTTAATTTGAAACTTGGTATTTGTTATTGGCTATTCCTGCCTGTTAAACGTAATTAATTTTATTGCATTATTTAACTTTTATATCCCCTCTGTGTTTTACTATTGAGTCTGCTAATTTGGACTAAATTTCTACACTCAAAACCTATATTATCATCATCATCAGCCTATTAATGATCCCACTGCTGGGACACAGGCCCCCTCTCTGTGAGAGGGAATGGGCCGTAATCCACCACGCGGGCCTAGTGTGGATAGGTGGATGTCACATAACTTCGATTTTTTGGATCTAGGACATGTCGGTTTCCTCACGATGTTTTCCTTCACCGTTTTGAAAGCATTGGTGATGAAATACTTTACACAAAGTAAAGCGCCTACCTGGACTCGAACTCACGACCTACAACTTATTAGTCGCGGACGATACCACTGGTCCACCACTGCTCTAAACCTATTTAATAAAATTATTTTTCTGGCAATTTATAGATTTTAAATGGTGTATTCTTATAAGTGTTCCGCAAACTAGCCAATATTATTACTATCTAGTTAAACAAATGTTCTACGAAATACTAATTAAACTGCACTCTAAAACCATAGAGAATCTGTGACATCAATATGGTTTAGTCGAGTTACGAAAACGAATAAATTTCAAAGTCGCCTGTATTTGGTACAAATGATACCACACTTAAAAAAATGCACACGTGATACAACGTGGAACGCGTAATCTCATTTGGGTACCACCTAGCTATACCATAAACTACACAGTGCAACACAGTTAGTTTTAATCAAAATATACACTTTTGATGGAATGAATGCTACTTTTTAGGGTTCCGAAGTCAACAAGGAACCCTTATAGTTTCGCTCTGTCCGTCTGTCCGTCCGCAGCTTAGCTCACAGAATCTAAGTACTAGAAAGCTATAATTTGGCATGTATATTACATATTAATAATTCCGACAAAGTGGTAACATAAAACCATGAAAAATATTTTTTTTCGGGTACCTCCCATAGACGAAATGTGGGGATGTATTTTTTTTTCTTATCTATCCCATGGTGTGGGGTATCGTTGGATAGACCATTCAAAAATATTATGGGTTTGTTAAAACCATTTTTCGATTCAGAGATTCGTTTGCGTAAAATTAAGCTTTAAGTTGCAAATTTATGTTAGAGTCAAGTGTCCCCCCCCTGCCAGCGAAATGGTTGCTCTTGGCTATGTGAAAAAAATCACGGCTGTAGTAAATATAACGAAATTAAAAGGAAAATTATCACGGATAACAAGGCTTTACAAGTTTACGAGTAATATTCGACCAACTTATAAAATGTACTTGAAACAGTAAAAATTTTGTACAAATGCCATTCAAAAATTACTTAAATAAAGTTGATAGCTGTGTAAAACAGAGTAAATATAATGCTTACGAACCATGTAAAAATATATAAAAATGAAATCATAACAGGCTTTACAAGTTTACGAGTAATAGTCGACCAAGATAAAAAATGTACTTGGCACAGTAAAATTTTTGTAAAAATTCCATTGAAAAATTACTTAAATAACGTTGTTAGCTGTGTAAAACAGATAGTAAATATATGCTAAAAGACCATGTAAAAATATACAAAAATAAAATCATAACCTAACCATAATAATGATTTCTAAATTAATAATGTTTAAGCTCGAATAACGCATTGGAGTGGCCGGAGTCGTTGGCAGTACCAGTCCGTAGTCCATACGGCGCATGCGCGCGGTGGAGTCTATTTTGTGTTAGTGCAGAAGTATTTTCGACGTTTTGTAATTAAAACGTAAAAGTAAAGTCAAATAAGATTCGATTTCCAAGCAAATTACTTATTTTCTTTTGTCGATATCCTTCTATAAAGTCAATATTCGACCCGATCACTAATTGAGTAGCGTAAAACTTTCCAGAATGAAATAATGAATACTGCAGATTATAGGATTCACCTCTAATCTGCGGTATTAAAGGAGATTAAAGGTGAATACGTACGATTTTTTTCTAATTCCGAAAGAGAAATAAACAAGGAGCGTGCACGTAAGGATCCAGGAACGAACTATACCATTCTTCATGGCTCTAACGCGCGCTTTTATCGGCTCCTTTCGCAATTCGCACCTGCGGTGGAACTCAAATAGATAATATTTTTCTAACTTCAGTTGCGAAGTTGGATTTTATAACTCCTTCTTCAGTTACCAGTTAGTCCTTATTTAGTTTAAGTCAACAGTGAATAGATTACATCTAGGCAAGCGTGCTTCACCGTAGACCACATCATCGCTTACCATCAGGCAAGATAGTGGTCAAACGCGAGAATATAGATTAAAAAAATACATCATCCTATGTGGGCCCGTTTTTAGACTTTGTGAGCCGCTGAAACCGTTCTAATGTTCATGTAACAACAACAGAACCCTCTTTTTAGTCCGCCTTATTATGCAGCTTCGGAACCCTATTACTGCGCGTGGCCCGACACGCACTTGGCCGGTTTTTTGTTTAAATATCGGTAAGTAAAAAAATACTGGATTTCGTTGAAATAAAGGCTTATATTTTTAAACCTTCTACTTATTATTACATTTTCTAAATGATGCACTTATACAATCAATCTGCCTAGCATTTGCCTAACTATGTTGGGGTAGGCTTCCAGTCTAACCGGATTCAGATCAGCATTATTGCGTAAGTGAATTCGGCAAATCGAAGGATTTGATTCCATCAATCGACCAATCACATAGACGGAAATCCACATTGCGTCTTTCATCTCGCACGTGATTGGTCGATTGACGGGATCAAATCCTTCGACTTGTCGAATTCACTTAAGCAATTAGGCTGGCTTCTGACTATCCGTAACGACTGTCATAGGTAAATAAATAACAGCTGGGACTAATGGCTTATCGTGCTTTCCGAGGCACGGAGGTAACTCGCTATGAAAAGATGGTCACCCTTTCACGGACAAACCTCAGCAAGCGTTGCTTAACCTTGATGATCGCCCCGTGCGGCTGTTATTATATAGCCACTAGCTCCTCATCTGATGCACCTAATCATAATTCATAATAATAATAATAACTGGTCACGTGCGAGTCGGACTCGCGCTCGAAGGGTTCCGTACCATTATCGCAAAAAACGGGGAAAAATCACGTTTGTTGTATGGGAGCCCCACTTAGATATTTATTTTATTCTGTTTTTAGTATTTGTTATTATAGCGGCAACAGAAATACATCATCGGTTCAAGAGATACAGCCTGCCGCCTGGTGACAGACGAACAGACAGACAGACGGATCGTGGAGTCTTAGTAATAGGGTCCCGTTTTTACCCTTTGGGTACGGAACCCTAAAAACAAATAACGCCCACTGGCCAACCAACATAAAACTACTCTCTGTGCTCCTGATTCTAAACCACCTAGATATTAAAAAAAAAATCAAGGGTAGGGTCCGCATGGTATATGGAAATTGGCACTATCCTGCCACAGGTTGGAGGTCTTCCTGAGGCTGTAGGTAGCTACCTATGTTTATCATATTCACAAGTGGCGGCGACTGACTGATAGTGGTACTGCTAAGTATGTACCTATCAAACATGAGACGAAAGAAAACCACAATGTTAGAAAGTTTAGCCGTGAACGATTCGATGAGGTGTGAAGATGAGCGGGGATTGTTGTGGTTGGTGGTTATTATATAGCATCGTGAAATTGTGATTGCACTTCAGACCGCTACTGTACATAGAGTGGCAATTAAGTTCCGGGAAATTAGTTATAACACGAGAACTAGTAATACTGTGGCATAGGCGTACCAAAGGTGGGGCAGATGGGGAAGCCTGCCTCATCCTTTAGACTCGTTCTTAACTAAAAATTTACTGTTCAAGAGAAAAAAACTATCAGGGGGTGACCATATAAGCTCTTAGAGTAAAGGGCTTATTACACTACACTGTATTCAGGGCCCTGAATATCGGGTCACTAAATCATTCCGAATCAATAAGGTCGATATTATGAGAACCCTAACTTCCTAACAGTTATTACACTACCCTAATTTAGGGTTTAGGGCCCTGAATACCGTGTAGTGTAATAAGCCCTTAAGGTTATTTTGAGTGTGTGTCAGGGACTGTGTACAATGTAAGTATATAATGTAGTATAATATATTTGTTTGTTTTTTACAATTTTTGCTGGATATTTTTAACTACTATTTTTGATTGAAATGTATTATTATTTTTTATGGTTTCTCTTATGATTATGATTATTTTTATGATTCATGCAATTGCGATTGACATTTTTAATTATTTTTATTTAATTTGCTTTAAAATGTAGATATGTAGGTGTAATTTGATATTTGGGGTGGGTTAGTTATTTATTTATTAAGTGATCATTAGTGAAAGTGTTGTGAGAAAGGGGGCGGGCTGTAAATCAGCGTTGACTAGCGTAATAGCTATGCTTTACACTGCTCCTTCTGCCATACTGATTTATTGTTGTGCTTCAGAGCTAATTTGTGATTTTTCATGTTCTGTTACAGTTGGCAATAAATGTTTTTTTTCTTTCTTTCTTTCTTTCTTTCATATGACTTGTATACCTACATCTGTCACCTACGCGATCTCAAAATAACCTTACTCTAAGAGCTTATGGTCACCCCCCTGGTGAGTGCAAAAATTATCGAGCTCGCTATTCTCTCTTGATCTTCTACATACAGGTTCGAAGGGCCCAGATCGGTTTTGCCGGTCTGGGCCACCGACAGTCTTAGTCCTCGAGTTTCTTTACTTTTTCCCCACTCCTAAGAAAATGCTGGATACGCACATGTTGTAGTCTTTTATAAATACATGGGACATAGGTACCACGAATATAAATAAATACCACGTACCACGGGACATTTATATTCCGTCGTGATATCTACTAGTACGTCGCTATAAACATTTTTCACTGTACCTATACAGACGACTGGAAAGAGAGGAGCTAAGGGCTTATTACACTACACGGTATTCAGGGTCCTGAATACCGGGTCACTTCACCATTCCGAGTCAATAAGGTCGATTATTTGAGAACCCTAAATCCCTAATTGTTATAACAATACCCTTAATTAGGGTATAGGGCCCTGAATACCGTGTAGTGTAATAAGCCCTTTAATTAAGTTGAAGACGAAATTTGAAATCAATTATAAGTTAAGTTTATTACCGACTTAAAAAAAAGGAGGTAATCAATTCGACACATTATATGTATGTAGGTAATATTGTTGGATATGCACAATATTCACATTTTGTTACACTATAATATGTGGGCTCTAAACACGAGTGCCAATTAATTTCATAAGTAATATTAAATAATAAAATTATATAGCTTTATTTCTTCATAAATGCATTATATTATTTTGATCTAAAACTGGCTTAAATTAGTGTACCAGGAAAAAATCCTTAACTTCTAAACTAGGTTTATGTAGGTAGGTACCTACCTGTATCTTAGAAGCCAGTGTCCCTTCAAAGTGATGTGCTTAAATAAATAGGATACAATATACACATTATACACAATAATCCATTAGGTAGGGCAAGTTCAAGAGAAACAATATAAAATAAAACATAATTATTACAAGTGTAGTGTATGTTTATGAGCGAGTGTGCGAGCGTTTATCACCTCTAAATTATCGTAGAATTAATGTGTCAAATTGTCAAGCACGCGTTATCTGCTGTGATTGGTTGAATGAATTTTAGAAACTCGGCCTAATAATCCTATTCTTAATTCTTTATTGTAGGTACACCAAAAAAACAACAATAAATAAATTACATAAAAAAGTACATGTACAAAGGCGAGCTTAATTCAATGTTGAGTTCTCTTACAGCAAACCCTGCCCCCGTACCCTGACGTGTCAGAACTAGTTCGACTGTAAAAAAGGGACAGATGTATAAAAACGGTATGGTATGGTACCACGGGAGACTTATATTCCGTCGTGATATCTAGTACGTCGCTATAAACGGTTTTCACTGTCCCTATACACGCGCCTGGAAAGAGAGGACCTTAATTAAGTTGAAGACGAAATTTGAAATCAATTATAAGTTAAGTTTATTACCACTTCAAAAAAAGAAGGTAGGTAATCAATTCGACACATACGTATGTAGGTAATATTGTTGGAACTGTACAATATTCACATTATGTTACTCTATAGTATGTGGGCTCTAAACACGAGTGCCAATTAATTTCATAAGTAATAATAAAATAATAAAGCTTTATTTCTTCATAAATGCATTACATTATTTTGATCTAAAACTGGCTTAAAATAGTATTTGCCCCCGTACCCTGACGTGTCAAAACTAGATCGACTGTAAAAAAAGGGACAGATGTATACAAGTCACATACATATGTCACTTACGCACACACAATATAACCTTACTCTAATAGCTTATGGTCACCCCCCTGGAGTGACAGAGAAAGTTGACAATTATAGAGGGCAGGCATCCAGTGTACAATATTAAAATAAACTATGAAGATTAAAATAAAAAAAAGTTTGCTTACTACGTACGTACATATATATATATATATACATACACACACATATATATATATATCATACTAATATTATGTCATTGTGCAAGTAAATCATCCTTAATCTTCCTCCTGAAGACCTCCAGAGAAGGGCTTTCGCGTAGGAAGTGTGGAGAGAGTTCCAGAGTAAGAGCCATCATAGCGGCTGGAAGTGTGTCGCGGAGGACGAAGGAGAAGAGAAGTGGCAGTGCGACAGGGTTTACCTCTCGGCACGAGGTATTCAATGCGTTTACGAAGGTATTAAGGAGAATTAGTTTTGTGCAGGATAGTATAGAGAAAGGGATAGGATAGGTATCTCAATGGAACATAGTTTTGGTTTACGTCCAGTGTTCTCCATAGGCCAGTTGGTATTTAGACGATGAAAACATGTACTTAATTTTGCCCATAGACCAATTGGTCAAATTTGAATTGGTCAACGGAGCACCGACGCAATCGGCAGCAACTTTAATCTGTGCCGAAACTCCGACACATGGTCGTATTTGCGGAGGCCAAAAATAAAGCGGATGCACAAGTTCTGCAGTCGCTCGAGTTTATTAAGGAGTTGCATCTAGAAAACAGACATCCGCATAGTCTATGAGCGGTAGCAAAGGGATTGCGCAAGAGTAACCTTAGTGTGAAATGAGACTGCAAGGAGTAAAAGACCCTCTTACTCACATTCCCAATTATCATTGTTTAAATTTTATAAAAAACTTAACTATGAACTAAATTTATATATTAATTTCCCAAAAGAAAATCCTCACTCCTCAGTATTGCGATAAGTTAGTTTTAGAAGAAATCAAAGTCAATTATATTTATTTCAACTAGGCCATTAAGCGACACTTTTGAACGTAAACAATTAAAATTAACAACGTTAACAATTGATTCTACCGTGCATAAGTATAATAGTACATTATGGCACAAGTGTGTAATGTTGGTGATTACCGCTGAGTCGCCATTGGGCCCCGAGCCGTTAAGTGAGGGTCTTAAGCACAGACAGCGTTTTTCCTGTTCTTTGGTCTAAAGAGAGCCGAGGACGGTAATCATCAATACACACGTGTATCATACGACGTTTTTCAACACACTTGTGAAGAAAATAAGTAATAATAAAATAACTTTAATTTCAACTGTCACAGTGACAGTAAAAACGAGATGTGATTTTTTTATCGCAATGGCGGGAAAACATCATCAGTTTTAGCCAAGTACAAAATGGGGAATTATCAGTTTTCTTTATTACACAGAAAACAAAAGTTTATTAAACACGTTCAAGTTGAAATTATCTATTTAAATACAAAGTTGCATGAAATGAGCAAGCAATAGGTCCATTAATTTATTTGTACTATTGAGCACGATCTTTATTGCATCGAAACTTTTTTAAGAATAAAGCAACTCAACCCATAAAAAAAATCTCTATAACTAACTTGTGAATAATAGCAATGAAAAAGTCACAGTTTGGTCAGGTGTCATTATGTGCCTAATTGCGGTGAAATTAGAGCCACTTTATGAGCAAGTGTGTTGAAAAGTATTTAAAGCATTAACAGGTAAATTCGTTAATTTGATAAATAGGAACATGGTTCTTACATAATTACAAATATTAAATATAGGTAAATAAAATACCTAATTTAACAACAACGGAATAGTGTGTGAGGAAATTTCTTAAAAAAACAATGAATACAATGACTATAAATAGGAATATAAATGAATTAACTAATTTGATTTTGTTTACACTAAAGATATGGAGCAGGACCAGCATGTTTCCAAGCATTCTTATCTTGAATATAATCATCTAATTTGTAATATGCTTGTTTACAAAGTGTGCATTTAACTAAAGAATTAAATTTAATTTCATATAGTTTTAATATATCACAAGGTATTTTGTTATAGAATTTAACACAATAGGTACCTATCCAATGAAAGATGAGTGGACTTTAGCTAGTCTATAAGATGGTTGATCTAACTTATCTTTATTTCTCTTTTCAATTGTGTCTATTGACTTTAAGAGATATTTTTCCTTACATAACTACATAATATTTTCATAAATGAATTGGCAAGAAACTGTCATAATATGAATATTTTTAAATAGTTCCCTAAAGAGATTCTCGGTGACTTAATTTATAAATGGCTCTCTTTTGCAATATAAATATGCATTCAATGTCAGCCGCTCGACCCCAAAGCAAAATACCGTATGACATAATGCTGTGAAAGTAACTAAAATAGACCAAACGCGCGGTTTCTACTTCAGTTAACTGTCTTATCTTTCTAACAGTTTAAGCGCCTGAGCTAAGCTGACCCGCAAGAGATGTTATGTGCGGTCCCCATTGCAATTTGTCGTCTAGAGTGATTCCTAGGAAAACTGTTTGATTTATAAAGTCCAGCTTTTCGCCATTCAATATGATGTCGCATTCGCTACTTCTAACATTTGGCAATGTGTATCTAATACAATTGTGTTTTCTTTTTACTAAGAATGCGTTTGCCGTGAACCAATTTTGGACCTGATGAATAGAGTTATTCACATCATCAAGATTTCGTGACCGCCGATCTATTTTAAATATCAAAGATGTGTCATCAGCAAACAACACCATCTTCGGTTGATTTTGTAGTAATTGGGGTAAATCGTTAATGTAAACTAAAAAGAGGAATGGACCCAATATCGGCCTTGAGGAACACCCATTGTCATTTCAGACCCTAGTGAGTTTACGCCGTTTACCTGAACTTTAACTTGCCTGGCTTTTAAATAATATGATCTAGGCAACTCAAGGTCTAATTCCATAGTGCTCGAGCTTCAACAATAGTGTCTAATGGTTAACGCAATCGAACGCCTTCGAGAGGTCACACAAGATTCCAATGGCGTCTTGTTCTTCCTCCCAGGCGTTACAGATGTTCTTTATTAGGGTGATACCGGCGTCAGTTGTTAAAATGACGCAGTAATTGGTTGATGTATGCATTCTGTAACTTAGATTTCAACTGATATTTAGTATCGCCTACGTATTCTACCAGAAAGAATGTCTAGGTGTTTATGTCAATTAAAATGTTGGTCAATATGTACGATTAGGTATTTGACACTAGTGGACTTTGCAAGGTTCAAATGATTAGTTACCTTACTATAGAACTTGCATATTTTTAGTGATAGTGCAATAAAATGGTGCAGATTTTTTATTCGACAATAAATCGATTTCAAAAGCAAAACACTACAAAGAACATTAACATGGCTTTATTTGATTTTTTTTATTTTAAATAATGTTATATATTCAGAAGTTTTATATAACTTACATAAAAGTGATCTTCACACATTACGGTATGAGCTAAAATGCTCTTTGGGTCTCTTCGAGCTAATTGTAACCACATCTTTCGTCTTTTGTGATTCGTTGAAACAGAAACAAACAGTTTCTGTGGACTAATTATAGTCGTATTTGTACATTGTGGCACAACACACGTTTTATATACCATTTTATCGAATAAATTTGAAGATTAATGCTAAAGTTCACTTCAGTTGCACTGTTTTATTACGGTTATTGACTTGTTTACTTGTGTGTGACGTCACACATGTCATGTGATAAGCGCCGTTACAGAATCAGCGTTTTCGGCGCGGATTTGGAAAGTTAAATTTTAACATTGGTTTTTATTGATAATACAGTAGATCTCCCGGAAATATCAATGTAATGTGCTTATTATGTAATAAAGAATCGTTTTAAATGGTTTTCCAAAATTAGTCAAATAGCCTATACCTATACTAAATTTGCAGCCACGATGGAAGAAATTGCTAAGGGTCCTGTAGAATAAATTTCACAAACATTGACAATGACACCTTCGATGATTTCCTTAAATAAAATATACATTTATTTTCAAGTTACAAAGACTCATTAAATTAAAACATTCATACACACATAGTCAGTAAGATATAATTAAAACAACAAATTATTCTTACAAAGCAATCTATAAGTAATGTCCTAGTATCAGTATTGCCTAATTACCTGCGCCCAATGTGTAACCTACAGCAGTGATAAATGCTACGCGCAACAGACTCTTTCCGCGAGCGCGGCCAACATGCTGCCTGTTGGAGCTCCCCCGCACTCGCCGCACCAGCGAGGTGCCTCTCTTGCGCATTGTTGTATAAAAACAATCTACGCGAGCCTCCGCAAACATTGTCGATGCGCTGCAGTAACGGGGGAGACCCAACAACATCATGAACGCATTGTTAAACTGGACTCGTACGACCTTTGCGTGTAGTTATAGTCCATAAGCTGCATGTGCATAATGTAGTGCAGTAGGCTCTAAAGAGAGCAATTTTAACTTCTTTTGAGCATTGCGCGAACCTACGGATCACCATATTCGCTCTGACCGACAGCGCCCTTCGCTCCCGTTCAATGTCTGCATCTTTCAAGTAAGGAGTAACTAAGTGGCCTAAGTACTTAAAATATCTACTCTTTCTAAGGGTGTGCCATACAGCTCTATAGCTGGCATTTCAATAGGTTTTCTCATTCCTCCCTGAAAGACCATATACTGACTCTTTTTTAGGGTTCCGAAGTCAACAAGGAACCCTTATAGTTTCGCTCTGTCCGTCTGTCCGTCCGCAGCTTAGCTCAGAGAATCTAAGTACTAGAAAGCTATAATTTGGCATGTATATACATATTAATAATTCCGACAAAGTGGTAACATAAAATCATGAAAAATATTTTTTTTTCGGGTCCTTCCCATAGACGTAAAGTGGGGATGTTTTTTTTTTCTCATCTATCCCACGGTGTGGGGTATCGTTGGATAGGCCATTCAAAAATATTATAGATTTGTTCGAACCATTTTTCGATTCAGAGATTCGTTTGCGTAAAATTAAGCTTTAAGTTGCAAATTTATGTTAGAGTCAAGTGTCCCCCCCCCCTGCCAGCGAAATGGTTGCTCTTGGCTATGTGAAAAAAGTCCCGGCAGTAGTAAATATAACGAAATTAAAAGGAAAATTATCACGGATAACAAGGCTTTACAAGTTTACGAGTAATAGTCGAGTAATGCCGTTGAAAAATTACTAAAATAAAGTTGATAGCTGTGTAAAACAGAGTAAATATAATGCTTACGAACCATGTAAAAATATACAAAAATAAAATCATAAAAGGCTTTACAAGTTTACGAGTAATAGTCGACCAACTTCTAAAAAGTACTTGGCACAGTAAAATTTTTGTACAAATACCATTGAAAAATTACTTAATTAACGTTGTTAGCTGTGTAAAACAGATAGTAAATATATGCTTATGAACCATGTAAAAATATACAATAACAAAATCATAACATCCTTAATAATAATGATTTCTAAATTAATAATGTTTAAGCTCGAATAACGCATTGGAGTGGCCGGAGTCGTTGGCAGTACCAGAACGTAGTTCATACGGCGCATACACGCGGTGAAGTCTATTTTGTGTTAGTGTAGAAGTATTTTCAACGTTTTGTAATTAAAACGTAAAAGTAAAGTCAAATTAGATTCGATTTCCAAGCAAATTACTTATTTTATTTTGTCGATATCCTTCTATAAAGCCAACTTGTTTGATCCGACTACATAAAAACTAACTGAATAACGTAAAACTTTCCAGAATGAAATAGTGAATACCGCAGATTAGAGGTGAATACATACGATTTTTTTCTAATTCCGAAAGATAAATATACAAGGAGCGTGCACGCAAGGATCCAGGAACGAACTATACCATTCCCCGTGGCTCTAACGGGCGCTCGTATCGGCTCCTTTCGCAATTCGCACCCGCGGTGGTACTCAAATAGATAATATTTTTCTAACTTCAGTTGCGAAGTTGGATTTTATAACTCCTTCTTCAGTTACCAGTTAGTCCTTATTTAGTTTAAGTCAAGAGTGAATAGATTACATCTAGGCAAGCGTGCTTCACCGTAGACCACATCATCGCTTACCATCACGCGAGATAGTGGTCAAACGCGAGAATATAGATTAAAAAATCCTATGTGGGCCGTTTTTAGACTTTGTGAGCCGCTGAAACCGTTCTAATGTTCATGTAACAACAACAAAACCCTCTTTTTAGTCCGCATTATTATATAACTTCGGAACCTTATTACTGCGCGTGGCCCGACACGCACTTGGCCGGTTTTATTACATTATACAACAGGCCGTGATCAGTTGCATAACGCTCATAGATACTCATCAGCTTTCTGAGTCCGCAGACCGAGGCACTCAGCAGCACCATATCGTCCGCGTAACTGATGTTATTGAAACAGACGCCATCTATATGACAACCAATATGCTGTTCGCTGAGCGCCTCGATCAGCCCATTAATATACAAATTAAAAATAGTAGGTGAGCTCAAACCTCCCTGTCACACCCCACATTCCAACCTATACGGGTCCGACAATGTGCCCGCCCACTTTACATGGTTTTCCTGCAGCCTAATTGCGTTTGTGAATTCTGCAAAGGAAACAAGTCGATTCTTTCAAAGAATCAGAATCATTTCTTTAAACTTTTTCGGTATTGCGAAAATCATTTGGAAAGCTAGCGTTAGCTTTCCAAATCCTCGTTTGTGTTGAACACAGACTACTTAGAGATACTACGGAGTTGAAGATATATGGCATTTGCATTACACAATACCAATAGAGAAGTTTAGTCTCGATTCTTTCGCTTTCATTCATTCTTTTACAATCAATTTTACGTCAAAATATTGATAATGAAAGGAGCATAACCTTTCCGTTTCAGAGTGTATTAAGCAATACGAAAAGTCGTTTTTGGGAAGGTTCCAACTTGTTTACTTTGCAGAATTCACTTACGCAATTAGGCTGCTGCTGGTTCCCGTACCAATACTTAAAAATGGTAATAAGTTCATTAGGTTTACTAGCTGCTTTCATTTTATCACACAGTATATCATAAAAGACCAGGTCAAAACCCTTGGAAAGGTCGAGGAAGCAGGCGTACACAGATGTTTTCCTCTCAGTGTAATATTTGACAGCACTCTTCAGACACAATATCGCCGTTTCCGTGGACAGTCGGTCGAAAGCCGAACTAATTATCATGCAATTGTTTGTATTTGTTTAATTGTGTATTCAGAATTCTGCCAAACACTTTTGCACATACTGTTGCCAAGGAAATATTATAGGCCTGTAGTTAGATATGTCTGACAAATCTCCCGCCCTGTTTTTTACTACCGGTACTACGATAGTCCTCATCATGTCTTTAGGTAGATATAAGGTTGTACAACATGGCACTCTGCACATATGAGGCACACTTAAACCGCCCCATGGCCAGGTGATTTTAAAGATTCCCTTTCTTTTTTTTCTTTGTCAAAAAGATTCCCTTATTCAAGATTCCCTTATTTCAAGGTAATAATAAATTATTTGATGAGCGTGACAATGATATAAAGAGAGACATGGAAAAGGACGGATTCAGAGATGACATAGCTATCATTGAGGTAATAATGTACTAAGAGCTAATTGGGCTATAAAGAGGCGCATTAAAAACATGTCATAAAAAATATCCACAATCAGGATGTTTCTTGTAGAAAAACTGATAATTCTATGTCCGTCAGTGAGATTATCAAATAATATTGGACATGTATTTTATTGCTTTATCAAATCAATAAAAAATTACAAAAGTTAAAGTGCATCAACGTTAAGGAGTAGGAGCTTGTGACGTCACTAAGGCGGTACTAGAGACTACTAAAGTGTTCTAAAGGCGAGACGTCACACGATATTTCAACGCATTATATCATCGTCACCATGTTTCGTCAGGCTCTTTATTTTAAAAAAAAGTACCATTCCTACATCCATTCTGAGGCTATTCAACTAATAGTGGAAAACCATTTAAAACGATTATTTATTATATAATAAACACATTACATTTATATTTCCGGGAAATCTACTGTAATATCAATAAAAATTAATTAATAATTATATCTAATGTACATTATTTACAAACTAATATTAGAACTAAAATAAGAAAATCTAATATGTAAAACTACGGGGCGTCAAAAAATTCGTCCACATCGCTGTCAACAGGAAAAGTGCCCAGAAGGCTGGCAGCATTGCCACGTTGGATGGCAATGCTGATTCTTTGGCCAAAAAAAACGCCAGCCCTCTGGTCACGTGAAGAGTCGACCAACCGCTTGGCGATATCCCGAAATAATACGTGTGCACTCGGACCCCATGGCCCTAGTGTTTCAACCCCAAACGGCTCAAAAACATAATTACCAATTAAGTTGTTGTATTTGCGCCGTTTGAGGTTTTCAGCACCTGCAGCAGCCGCCCCAGCGCAGCCCACCGTGCTAGGAAGATGGGATGGTGCAAGGGTGTCGACGCAAGTTGCATCCCACACCAAAGACCTACCCAACTTCCATGGCATTATGGTCATACCATCTGGTCTCTTCCCATCGACACGTGCCAGGCCATTGGGTTCTAAGATAGCTGGCACCCCGGCGGTGGCAAGACCACGACGGATGAGATCATTAATGCTAGCGTGCCGCGCAATCCGACCTGCACTCTTACTACAGGAAAGGCCATGATGTCCGAGGCAGTCGACTGCTTCACCGCATTGGCAGCGATGTGGAGCCCCACAAGGAGCGCCCAATCGCAGACATGTAGCGAGTGTGTCACCTAGCATAGTGCCTATGTTAGGTGACGGAAGTGCCTGAAGCCAGAGGCCCGACTCCCACTCACCCACAGCCAGCAGGCGGGCACGCTCAGCAGTATTGGAAGACGTATTAATAAGGTTATTCCGTACCAACCTGCAGAGCGGCTCATCCCACTGTCTCTGGGAAAATGGGTTTTCGGGCCGATCCGTATCCGGGCAAGCCACTTTCCAGGCGTCCTCTGCGTCGGTCAAGCACGGCACTTCTGAGTCAACCAGGGAAAGAGCTAAAATTTTCCTGGTTAGCTTTTCAGTGCTGTGGACAGAAGACAGGAACGCCGGTAAGCTGACACTAGAAATTTTGCGGACGCCGAGGCCACCAAAACGAATTGGTAGGGTGGCTTGCAGCCACGCTCGGTCGTCCAAGGCCACATTAAGAATGGATGTTAATGTGTTGCGAATGATTTGGTCAATTTTGTCCAAAAGTTGTGGTTTCTTCCAAAGAGGAGAAGAACGGAGAAAATACATAAAATTTGGACCGAAACAGCAATATCTGATAAGGGTGAATGCCGAATGTAAATTAATTTTGGAGAGTCTATCCGAAATATCAATAAAATGTTTGATTTTGTTATCGATGAAAGATGAAAAACTTTCTTCTAAAATAGGGGAACCTAGGAGGGTCAGGGAACTTTCAATAAAAATCAATGTTAAGACGACGACTACAGCCAACGACCTTGAGGGAACAAAACGCGCAGTCGTTTCACACCCGTGCGACCGAATATTTCGTAGTTTTTTGTACTTTCCTTATTATTCTATGACTTTAAAAAAAAGCCTCAAATCGAAATGTAGATAATTAAATTTTCTTTGAGATTGTGCCGATATCATTAGAATGCGCTCAGCGGTTTTGGTGTAAAATCAGCTACTCAAGGGAATCGGCAAAATTTTAAGTTTTATTCGTATTACATAGTGTAATTAATTTGTAAAGTTATATCTAAAATGGACAAAAACACGACAATCGCACCAAAACCGCTGGACGTATTTTAATGAAATCAACGTGGTCGTGTTTCTTGCGTCTTTCGTTGTGTACGACAGAATGTGTTTGCATATTACAGAGGAATAACGCTTTTTAAAATGGCTTCGAGAAGTTGTAAACGAGACGCTGACGTTTTGCTATATTTGCGGTGAATTTATTAAAGTCAGAGAGAAAACCTATGATTTAAGTACGCGAGTCATATCAAGCTTACTTTCATATACCTGTTAAAAAGCAACACAAAAAAATGGGCTCCTCATGTGTCATGTAACTCTTGCAGATACAATATACTATACATAGACTATATGAGTCCGTGGCTTTGGCCCCCAGTGGTCGAGCGACGCCCCCGATTCAATTAATTTATTTCAAAGCAGGTTTTGATCAAATGTACTGTCAGGCACAAAAATTTTGTACAAAAATAATGAATGTATATTGATTTTAAGTATACGCATAGTATAAAATCATAATTATATTTAAATAAAAGAAATGCTTTTATATTGGTTGAATCTTTTGAAAATTGAAAGTCTTAGTCACAGTAAATCGCAGTTTTCATCATCTATAACCACGAGAACCATTTAACTTCATTATAATAATTAGTCAATTGTCGACCACATCATCGCTTACCATCAGGTGAGATAGTGGTCAAACGCGAGCCTATCTACAATAATAAAAAAAAAGTCTCAAATGTAAAAAAATAAGATAGTGATTTTAAAATAGTCAGTCTTAAAAATTACTGCAGAGCATTTCACTATGTAAAAAGTTAGTTATCATTTTAGACAAGAATAATTTTAACTAATTATAACGGCCACTTTCAATAGCAATAACAAACCAAAATATTCAGGCTTAAAAAACAAACGTAATCGTAGAGTAATATTGACGCCCACCCAGATGAAATGTTTTATACGGACCTGATGAATTATTGTAGGGATAATCACTTCTCATGCGTTGATGTAGATAGGCTGGGATTGACGTCGAACACATACACTTATCTCAGTGACTGTAACGGGGCTAGGCGATGGCTTGATCATTGTATCTGTACAGAATCGTCTCTGAAAACTGTTCGTAGCGTTAGCGTTGGATATGATGTTATGTGGTCGGATCACTATCCATTGTTGATTGAATGCGATATTAATATAATTAGGCCGAAAATAAGGCAGAGCATCCGGGATGGCGATCTAGTTTTGTGGGGGGAAAAAAGCTCAAAGGCTATCTACACCTACGGACAGGAGAGTCATCGTCGATTGCGAAATATTGACTTCCCTCGCGTATTGTCCAATTGTTGTTATCGCATGTGTAGTGATTCGGACCACAATAAAATAATTGACTGCCTGTATCGGGATGTGGTATCCGCTCTAAGGGAGGCCGCCGTTGCTAGCAGGGAGCCGCGAGTCTTTGGTAGGAGGCCGAAGCGCGTGGTAGGTTGGAATAAGCACGTCAGCGAGGCTCACTCGTACGCTAGGCTGAAGTTAAATGAGTGGCTTTGTTGTGGCAAACCTACGTCTGGAGTGATTTATGAGGAAATGTGTGACACTCGTAGGATCTTTAAATCTAAATTAAAGTGGTGCCAGAATCACCAAGACCAAATCCAGATGGACATTCTAGCCGAGTCACGCACACGAGCACACTAAAAAAGACTTTCGGAGCTTCTGGAAGTCTACAAAGAAGCACAACCTTAGGCCTGGTTTGCCGGTGAGCGTCGATGGCGAGTCTGCTGAAAGGGATATTGCTAATGTTTTTAAGTCCCACTTTTGTATCGAGCCAAGCAGAATTCCACCCTCTGAGGTGATCGATGCCGAGTCGCAGTATACTGTCCTGGAACCTAGAGTTAAGTTCTCAGCTGCAGACTTAGCCAAGACCATAAAGCGCATGACCAGGGGTAAGTCTCCAGGCCATGACGGACTCGGCATCGAGCACCTACAGCATGCAGGTCCCCACCTGCCACGTGTTTTGGCCATGCTGTTCACTTTCTGCCTGCGCCATTCGTACTTGCCTGATGAGCTGGTGAGGACGGTCGTAGTACCAATTGTCAAAAATAAAACAGGTGACATATCAGATAGAAACAACTACAGGCCGATCTCATTAGCGACAGTTATCGCGAAGGTATTTGACAGCATGCTTAATGCTCAGTTAAATAAAACAATCTCTTTGCACGATAACCAGTTTGGTTTCAGGCCCAAATTGTCCACAGAAAGTGCTATACTGAGTCTAAAGCATGCTGTCAGATATTACACGGATCGGAACACGCCTGTTTACGCCTGCTTTCTTGATCTGTCCAGGGCGTTTGACCTGGTTTCGTACAAAGTGCTGTGGAAAAAGTTATTAGATAGGCAAGTTTCGCCTGAAATTGTAAAAATCTTCCAGCACTGGTACGGGAATCAGGTCAATAACGTGAAATGGTCGGGAGCTCTATCGGACTCGTATAGCTTGGAGTGCGGGGTGAGGCAGGGGGGATTGAGCTCACCAACGCTCTTCAATCTGTACATCGATGAGCTTGTTGCCAAGCTCAGCAGCCGCCATGTTGGATGCCATATTGATGATGTTTGCTTTAACAACATTAGCTACGCTGATGACATGGTGCTGCTGAGCGCGTCAATTGGGGGACTCAGGGAGCTCATAAGCATTTGTGAAACGTACGCTCATAGACATGGCCTAAAATATAACGTTAAAAAGAGCGAGCTTATGGTCTTCAATTCGGGTTCCAAGAGTCCGTCGCAGGTTCCACCAGTAAGACTGTGCGGGGTACCCTTGGAGCGGGTACATAGTTTTAAGTATCTGGGCCATATTGTGACGTCCGACCAGAAGGACGACGCTGATATCGAGCGAGAAAGGAGGGCGCTGTCGGTGAGGGCGAATATGATTGCCCGCAGGTTTGCTCGTAGCTCCAAGGAAGTAAAGATCACCTTGTTTCGAGCCTACTGCACATCTTTTTATACGAGTAGTCTGTGGGTGTCATATTTGCAGAAATCCTACAGCGCTCTCCGCGTTCAATACAATAACGCGCTGAGGGCGCTGCTGCGGCTGCCACGCTTCTGCAGCGCATCGGGAATGTTCGCTAGTGTACGCGTTCACTGTTTTTATGCCAGCATGCGCAAGAGGGCGACCTCGATAATGAGTAGATTGCGGGGCAGCGGCAACAGTCTCCTTGCCGTCGTTGCCGACAGGTTGGAAGGGCCATTTATGCAGCACTGGCAGTCCTTACATGTACCCGTGTATCGGGCGTGGGGCAGGTGAACCTTAAATGTATTTTATTATTATAATATTTCTTTTAGACATTTTTAATTGCTTTAAATTTTATTATTTTATTATATAAATTTTTATTACCCTGACATTTAATTTTTTATACTTTTGTGACATGCCATGTTTTAATATCGTTATGACAGTGTTGCTGACAATTTAATTTTGGCTTTGAGAGATTTAATTTTTTAATGTATTCAGTATTTTTAAGTCTGAAATGATGAAAGACATTTTATTTTATTTTAATTTTGAATTGATATTCATTTATTATTTTTATTTTTTATGTAATGCATGAATGTAATAAGATTATGGACTACTGTGTCTGAAAATAAATAAATAATTATTATTATTGACATATTAGTATATTTTAATATTTTCTATACAAATATAATAATTAAAAATTAAAACTTAAAAATTGTATACAAGCAAAATCATCTCTTTTCACTAGGTAAGTTAATTTTTTATATGCCACATATGGGCGGATTTGTTCTAAAAACATGATCATGGTATTTTTTTTGTTTTGATACTGTTCAGTCAAATTTGCAATAATTTTTTCATTCTTTCTTGTGTTGTTTTCATCTTATAAAAAGTCTTTTTGATTTTTGGGATAATAATATATAAGTAAATAATAAATATGCTTTTAATGGGAAAAAGGTGTGTGTGTGCTATTAGATACTCATAGATAACTTTTGTTTAGCAAGGAAAAATACTTTATTACAGTGAAACACTTTTCTCTAGTATATAAAATATATCGAATCGGTGGCGTCGGTCACAGGTGCCTCGACCACTGGGGGCCTAAGCCACGGACCCGAATATATTTGGGGGTTAACAAGAGAAACATCTACTGAACATGACAGGAAAAGTAAAAATGTTAATTTTTAAACATTTGGACTCTATTTTAAAACTTCTATTGTAAGAATGAATCATAAATGGATGTTCGGTTTCTTTTAATAAATCATCTCTATGTCCATTTTTTATGTATTTACATTGATATGCATTTTTCCATTTTTTATACATAAAAGCAAATTTAGAACTAATTTTTGTTCTTATTCTTATTTCTAGGTATAAAAGCAATAAAAATAAAGTATGTATAACCCGTGCGCAAAAATGCTGTAGACCGGTGTTATTTATTTACCTATTTTGTTTTGATTTTCAATTATGAAACGCGAAAGTTTTAAAGTTAATATTGCATAGTGTGCGTTTTCTACGAGTTTTAAATTTCGTCTCATTCAGTTCTAGAACGTGGGGAGGTATTTTATTGTAACATTTTATAAATGATGATGCTTCTTTAGCTAGACTTTTCAAGTGAAACCTGGTTGAATTAATTGGTCCCTATTTCTAGTAACATAATTATGTCTGGCGCCGTTTTTACTAAAAAGATGTAATTTCTTTCTAACGTACATGATGTTTTCATAAATACATGACACAGATACAGGACACCATGACGGTACCTTGTCAATAGACAAGGTACCGTCATGGTGTCCTTAAACAGTTCCCTTAGTGAATCGCGCCGGCGATGATTGTATAGCGCTCTGATGGCTCGTTTTTGCAGAATAAAAAATTACTCAATGTCTGCAGCCCTTCCCCATAGTATACCGTAAGACATTATACTATGAAAGTAACTAAAATTAGATTTACTGATGTAGATACCGCGAGGCTGGTCTAGCTTCGCGGTATCTACATCAGCTTAGCCGCCCTGCAAGTGATATTAAATGAGGACCCCATTTTAACCTTGAGTCTAGCATGATCCCCAGGTAAACCATTTTATGAACGAATTCTAGCTTATTCCTGTTTAATATAATCAAAATCGGCAAGGCAAATTTTACGCATTTATAGTCTTTTTAGCATTTAAAACCAAATTATTAGCTGTGAACCAATTTTGAACCTGCCGCAAGACGTTATTTACGTCGCCACTGTTACTCGTACGACTATTTATCTAAAAATCAAAGAGGTGTCTTCATCAAATAACACCATGTTGAGATTGTTTTTTAATAGATGGGGTAAATCGTTAATGTAGACTTAAAATAAGAAAGGACCCAAAATTGAACCCTGGTGTACTCCCAATTACATGGTTAACTTCGACGAATTGAGACCGTTTATTTCAACTAATTGATGTCTATCATTTAAATAAGATTGTTCTAAACTTAACGCTGATTGCCCTAGCCCGTAATGCTCAAGTTTCAAAAGTAATGTTTCATGATAAACGCACTCAATCGCTTTCGATAGGTCGCAGAAAATATCTATGGCATCTTGTGCCTGTTTCCACGTATACAAGATGTGTTTTAATAAGGTGACACCAGCATCGGTTGTGCAACGTCCTTTGGTAAAACCATACTGTTTATCGTGTAGGATGTTATTTGTATTCAAATGCATGAGTATTTGATTTAGCATTATCTTTTCAAATATCTTGCTGAAAACCGGCAGCACCGATACTGGTCTATAATTATTTGTGTCTTTACTGTTTCCGGATTTCAAAAGTGGTTTAACCTTACTATGTTTCAGATTTGATATATGATAGACATTCCCCATAGATCTTCGGTCAGTTTGATCTTGATTTGCTTAAAAGCTTTTATTACTGTTATTGACAAAATCGACTGAATTTAACTTTTCACATATATAAACCCAGCAGACTGAAACGTTAGCGTTTAATAAACCAGAAGCAAGCATGCGCGAAGATTTTAAGGTTTGAGTAGCTTTATTTGGGATGCTGGTAAAGGAATTTACAAATTCTTGAGCAACCTTTTTGTTATCTCTAATAAGTCCATGTGTAGTTGAAGTCAAGCGTATAATCAATATTATTTCTTTTGTTCCTGTTCGTTTCATTGTTTATAATTTTTCTGATTTTATTTTCTGCGAATTTAACCTTATTGCCAATATATAAAGCCTTAGCTACTTTACACATATTCCTAAAAAAAAAATGTACAAGTAGCAACATACTTATTAAAAGTTTCAGTTTAAATATAAGGCCATACAACTCGTTAAGTCTTTCCTCAATTTTTACTGAGTCCTTCAGTCACCCAGTCACTGAATAAAAACTTATTCAGTGACTGGGCAACTGAAGGGGCTACAGTTTTAGTTTTCTTCTTAAAAGTATTATTGAACTCTGTTTGAACTACTGAGAAAACTGTTTTTATATAAAATATTAGAATACCATCATTCAATTCACAGTGAATGATGGTATTCTAATATTTTATCGACCTCGCGGTCTTGATCATTAACTTACTACTTAAAGTGCTGTTAAATTTATTTAATTTACCGTATGTTATTGGTCTGGATTGAATCTGCAATTGATGTATTGGTAAGTTAGACTCAAGGTTGCCAGTAGCCCCTTTATTATCCGAAGGCAGACAATTCATAATGGCTTTGTCTAATTAGTCGCAGCAACAAAAAGCATTATCAATACAAGTAGCAGTAGTCACAGTTGTTCGGGTTAGTTCCATAAACAAATACACAGCGTAATCGATGTTGGTATCATCCGACATACGATTACGCAGGGTGACCTGCACCTGATCCGAAAGTCGTTGGGCCGAAAGGTTGACGTAACAAGCACCTGAAACAAAGCACAGTCATGAACATCAAATTTGTCTTTAGCTAAATTTTAAATCGATTTTCTGGTGAAAATGTGACATTATGGTTGCAATTTTGGGATAAGACATTTTTATTAGGTAAGGCAAACAATTAAAGGTCAGAAATTATTGGTACTAGAGCATCTAACTAAAAAATAAAAATTGGCTATACACGAAATATAAATAAATAGAAGCCAAAAAAGATCGTTTTCAATATGGGTGTCAAGTCAATCAACAAATGGTTATTTAACTGTTTAATGACAATGTAAAAAATATGTTTATAAATTAAAATGTTAGGGCATTTAAAGAACGACGCGCGGCACCACTCGTCCACCAGCGAGAACGGCTAGCGGTCTTCAGCCGCGTATCGCAGTAACGCCGCGCTTCGCGGTCTCGCACGGGAACTCAAATGTCTCCTGCTTCGGTCGTGCGTCGCTGTCCTACTGACAACAAACAAAACCTATCGTGTAAAGGACGCCTAATGTCTATACTATATGGCGTTTTTTTTCTTCAAAATAAAGCTATTATGAAATGTAGCCAGCAACGATTTTAAATAATAAGTCATCGCCATAGAGAAGTAATAAATATAAAATTTTAAACTGAGAAAGGAATAAATGACAAATGACTTCTTCCATTACTTTCCTACCGTGTAGTATGATTTATATTATGTAGCATTTTCTAGTGTCGATAGTCACTGTTGTTCATGTATTTTTTAAAATAGTGTATAAACCTTAACAGTTATAAGTTGAAGAAGTATTAAAATGGCAAATGCAGATTTTAGAAAGGACGTGACTATGCCTGTCCGACCTAGAAGTGTCTATACAGCGCACTCCTACAATCAGGTGATGTGACCCCTATAATCATCTTCTTTTAATACCAATTCCTATCTACATTCAAATCAATTTTAGATACTTTTGTAACTCTGTAAACATAGTCCAATTGGACTATAGTTCATAAGAACAAAACAGAACTGCCCAAGATTTGACCACTCAACGTCATACAGTTGGGTTCTAGCCATAGCAAACCGAGCGCTAGATAGTGTTTATTATTATTATTATGTATTTATTATAGACAACTGTCAAACCAGCAACTCTCCAGTAAGGTTTGTACCTACAAGTGCTTCTACCAGGGCCGTACTTTTAGAAAATGACGCCTAGGGTACCCATCTCAGTTGCACCCCTTCGTAAATTATTTTAGGTAATATAAAAACCAGATAAATAAAACAATCATGAATCCAAGTAAAAATACATAAAATATTTATAATGCCAGTAAGGCTGTAACCTTTTCATCCTTAATTCCTTGCCTTCTGCGATGCAAACATATATATAAACATAAAAAAAAAATGTATAATAATGAATATTGATTTAAAGAGCGAGCGAAGCGAGCTCGATAATTTCTTCACATCAGACTGATTTCGCTGTCGACTTTTGCAGGAAAGCTTCAAGAGAGTCAATGCAGACAAAATCTAGAGAATTTAAAATGCAAAAGCGCACAAAATTTAAAAACCTTGCCTTGGATAAGTTTTTATAGCACACCTTTTTTCTAGTACCGGATTTTAATATGGAAGTAGACTGTTGCATAAAATAGAGATACCAAAGGATTAAGAGCAAGCGAAAATATTAGCACCTCGCCTCGGATAGGTTATTTTTTTACTTTAATCTAAATGAATGTATCCTGAGGATTTTTCTATATTTGTATTCATAGTCTACTCCCCGTGGTAGCGCAGTATGATTGAGCATTTACTACACGCAAAAAAATAAAGGAAAAGCCATGTGCCTTAAACCCCAGGGATGTGCCCTAACAAGCGTTGGACAGAGGGGATTCCTGGGTGGTGTTCAAAGAGGTAGTGACCTCAGCCCAGTGGGGCACGGGGTACAATGTGCTGATAGTGATCACCGGGATGGTTTTAATGAGGTAAAAATGCTACACTCCCTGGTATTTTCCTTAAAAGCCCAGGCGCCTTTTGAAGGTTTCCTCCCGAAAACAAAAAATTAAAGTACTTACAGAGATTATCTTAAACAAAGACTCATACAAGCAAATTTTACCGCTTCGTATCTAATATTGTAAATTGATATAAAGTATTTTAGATATACACCACCCAGACTTGCCTAAACTTAGGTCTTGTTTATGTAGGTACCTACATACTAGTTACATTACAATGACAACTTAGTGTCCGATGGTGCCACTACTCGGCTTCAGAAATGTAGGTACCACAACTAACTACTCTAATTGATATAATCAATACATATAATAATAAATCTGAGGGTGTTAAAGGATAGCCAACAGAAACCATTGCCAACATTTTTCGAATTTTTGTCTGTTGTGCACGCATCACGTAAAATGTATACGAAACCAATATAGATAACTTTATACATAAAATTGTGCGTAATTTGAAGTATTACATAGTTTTTGTTTCATCGCATTCGCTCCTTTCTTTCATAAGTTAGATGAATTTAAGGTGAATAAAAATAAAAACCGGCCAAGTGCGAGTCGGACTCGCACACGAAGGGTTCCGTACCATTATCGCAAAACACTGCAAAAGAATCACGTTTGTTGTATGGGAGCCCCCCTTAATTTATTTTATTTTAATTTAATAATAATTATTTTTTGAAGATAATATACAACTAAATATTCTGTGAATATTTCAAGCGTCTACCTGTTGCCGTTATTAATATCGAGCAAAAAACGGCAAAAATATCACGTTTGTTGTATGGGAGCCCCCCTTAAATATTAATTTTATACTGTTTTTAGTATTTGTTGTTATAGCGGCAACAGGAATACATCATCTGTGAAAATTCCAACTGTCTAACTATCACGGTTCATGAGATACAGCCTGGTGACAGACAGACAGACAGACAGACAGACAGACAGACGGACAGCGAAGTCTCAGTAATAGGGTCCCGTTTTTACCCTTTGGGTACGGAACCCTAAAAAAGGGGACAGGAAGTAAAATATCACAACACCCTCGATTCAGATACTCGGACAGTTGAACTCCATATTCGATAGATGGCATTTGACGTTGTTTTCTGAATGGCGGTGTTAAGATTCTCCGCGGAAGCATGACCTTAGAAAAAAAATTGTAGGTAGGTAGGGTAGGTAGAAAGGTAAGTAGGGTAGGTAGGTAGGTAGTTAAGAAGGGCAGGGTAGACTGTAGACGGGACGGGAAAGAAGCCGCGGGCACAGCTAACCAGAAAGTATGTTTTTGGTGAAAATCATAAAAATCGAACCTACGAAATCATACATTTGAATACTTAAGTATAGGTGTCTTACTTGGAAGGATCCTTGCGTGATCGAATCAGAATTGGAAGATATCCGTAGAGGAACCGAAAAAGGTTAGGTTAGGACATAGCCCGAAGAATTACTAAATTAAAGTGGCAGTGGGCAGCGCACATTGCTGACAGAGAAAAAATCTGTAGGCGTTAATCACAAACAGCAAGACGAAACGTTTAAAGGCGTTTTTTAGGTGGACCGACGACCAGCACCTTAATTGCGACTCTGGTGTCAAAACACGCATACCGTCGCTGTTCTTTAAACTTACACAATTAGGTGTGCTGGTTAAGGTTGCGGGAATCAGGAGGGGTATGCCTAGCAGTGGAAGCGTCTTTCACCTGAAATAAAATTATGTCTTACTTATCCTAGAAAATAAATTTTACCAGCGCCTCTCACATACCATCAGTGACTGATCAACGAGTTAACGTTGACTGTTGTGTGTGTATGAACCTTTATTTCTACTATTTGAAAAGTTCAAGCCTGAAGTCCACCACACGCAGAACATTGGCTATAGCCAAGCATGTTTTCTTTTGTATTTTCTAGGATTTTATTTTTATGCCTCATTTAGGAGGAGTCGAACTTGTCTGCGTTCCAAGACTACAGCAAGTTTCTCGAGGGTGGTCTGGGTCAAGCTGAACTGGTTGGCGCGACGGGATGGCAGCCGCCGTGGCGCGCGCCCCTGCAACGCAAGGCGCCCTTCTATCCAGGAGATGATATCTACCACGCTGATACGTGGCGCGAGCTTGAGGCAAGTCCGCATTCATACTAATACATAGATAGAATAATTATACTTTATTGTACACCAAATTGGCGATTAAACTCCAAAGTTAGGTACTTACATGCTGAAATGTGTGCATTTCAATAATCTGACGATTTGAGCGTGACGTAGGGAGTGGTTGGGATACAAACTTTCAGGAAAAAAATCGTCGCCGTGACATTCTCGAGCGCGGTCGATATTTTTTATTAAGTATATTGAAAGAAATTCAACATTCGGGCAGTTGGAAAAGGCACGAGTATTCGGTACGCTACGCTGCATTCCAAAACGGGCATAATACATGTAGGCAAGAAGGCTGCCAGGCTCAAATGGGACTGGGGGTCACGTCCAGCCACATGAACAAAGACCACTGGGCGAAAGTCAGGACACAGTGGATGCCTGAAAATGGACAGCGCCGCCAATGCCAGCCTAAAGAGGTGGCGAGACGACCTGGACGCGTACCGCTACCGTGACTGAACAGTTCTTGGAACAACTTTAGGGTGTTTTGGGGTGGCTAATAAAATGTGAGTAGGCAAACCCTTTTCAGGTTTTGCGTAATTTTTGATAGCTTTGTTGGTTTCCTAGTTGTTTATACATCAAATGGTTTTATAATTTCGATATAAATCTGAACATTATTTTTTTAATAGATGACTGACGTTGTGGGTGGCGCTGGATACAATGCCTCTGTGACTCCTCACGGCACCGTCTGCCTCCGACTCCGAGACAGAGTTAAGTAAGTCAATTTACTATGTCTTGAAGATAAGAAAAAACCAATTGGTGACTACAGACGCCGTGCGATCGTGATTGCGAGGCAGAAACTACACCAGTAATTATGGTGATTATTATGTAAGAAAAAACCGGCCAAGTGCGCTTCGAACGGTTATTTGCGTCTCGCATCCACCGGATACCCGCAGACTTGGTCCACCTAGGCGGGTCCACCAACTCTAGGTGGACCGATGACTGATGACCGAATCGCAACGTTGGCAGGCTTACCTCTAGGTCCTAGAGGGAGGCCTTCCAACGTTGCGTCTTGCGGTTCGCGGTCGCCATATTTATGATTAGAAGATTTCTAAATTCAAATCCTCTATGGATATATTGAATATTAGAATGTGCTAAGAAAAAACGGTCGGACATAATTATCGCGAGTTGAGCTTGTTTGTGTGTCCAGCCTTATATTTTTTCAACTGAGTTCAATATAAAAATGGATCTTAAAAAGAATGCTTAATGTTTAGAGTGGACATGACGATCGACGGTGCTGTGCGCGTGACCAATGCCAAGAACAACATTATCCTGGCACTGTCGCGTTCGGGCGCCGCTGCCGCACTCATCCATCCAAATGGGCGCGTCTACCACTACGGCTCGCGAGTCGAGATCCAGGCCAGGCATCAGCAGGGCAATAACAAGTAAGTCACCATCAGTACGCGACAGATAGCTACGTCGGTGGTTTTACACAGACCTTGACACAGCGTAATACGTACTTAATACTTTCATTAGAATAAGAGGTCAGCTCGTACACTACGGGTTCTGTTACCACTGGCAAGGGTGGCTCATGCTCATGACATATCGAGCTTTATGTTGGCCTGGAAGTCCGCGTCGGCAGTAGTCGAGTCACCTTCTGGCACAGAGGTCGTGAGTCGCCTTCCACCTTTGACAGAAATGAGGAAAATACGCATGCTACAAGGCGATAACTCAATGTGCCTTATAAGACGTAGGTGGTCCGGTCGTCCGCCGGGGTCTCTGGGGTAACTAAAACCAAAGCTATGGCCGCGCATTGTATGAGATTCTGAACTAACGGGCGCTGATTAACTTATGACAGTATGACTATAAAATGCTCGGCAATCTGCCCGCCCAGGATATCATGCCTGGATACACACCGGCAAAATTTGCGGAACAGAAAGAAAAAGGTAGACTTCTTTAAACTAAGATTTCAAATTTTTTAAATCAAATAATTATTAAACATAATTCACTGTATCAAAGTACTACCGCCTTTAAAAATTAAAAATATGATGACAATTAGGACTTACTATCAATACGTATACGTCCTATTTATTTTATAAATAAACTTGATACCAAAAGAAGATTTAAAGCACTATGGCGAGTCAGCCGTTTGATGATGGTGTTAAAAAGACTTCCAGCTTAATGAATGGCTTCGATGGTAAAGAAAACCATGATCAGCGGGTTCACACTTGAGGGTGGAGGAGGCTCGGCAACCACGATGTGGTTGGGTAGGAAGCCGCAGTAACAGCCTTACCGCTGTTATAGAGTGCTTAGAGAGACAGCATGGCACCCTTCTCTGCATAAAACGAGTAGGTACAAAGTGCAATTCTTGGTATATACCTATTTATGTACGCTTTATGCTTGACCTGACCTAGTTCTCACGAAACCTGGACGGCCGGGGATACTAGCTCAAGGCCCTATATAATCAATGACATGCAAAATGTGTTGCCTTCAGATATTATAGCACAATAAAGTTTCATATTTGCAATAACAGGCAATGTGGTTCTAAAACTACATAGTTCCATAGTTCATTTCTTTTTAAGAAAACATAATGTTATAATAGATTTATTTTATATTTTGCTAAAAAATATTAAATCCAAAGATCAAGTAAATTTATATATACGATATGTCTTGAGATGGAACTGTTGTTAAAAGCGGTACGGCGGGTATCGTTACTTCCATAGAACAAAATAATTAAACAAACATTTATATAAATTTGTTGTAAAATGCCTTTGAAGAACCCACTATTTATCTGGTTCGGTGTAGTTGTCGCTGAGGCGACGGCTGAGCTTGGTTTCCAGCTTTGGTATAATCCCCAGGTCGTGCAAAGACCAAGGTATAACTCGAAAAAAGTTTTTCTATCTATATGAATATAATATTTATGAATAGAATAAAATGTAAGCCATCAAAAACTGTATGTAAAAAAATAAAAGTCTCGCAAAGCTTTTGACAATTCGTTTGTAAAATACCTCTACCTACCAATTTTCAGTTCTATTACGAATTATTGTTATCTTACCCCTATTATTTTAGCTAACTTGACCAGACTAAAGCCGCGGGTGGCAGCTAGTGCTTCGTATAGTGAAATAAATTTTAAGCAATCTTATTTACGCATTTCTTTATTTTCTCTGCAGTGCGAAAGAGACTGCGCTTGAATCCCTGCTGCTAATTGTAGATCTGCGTTTCAATTGTCTGAAGCCCGAAAATTTGACGGCCAATTAACAAAGCCTGTGTATCCGGTACCACAGTTGCTGGGTTGTGGTCATTCTGGTCAATATGCAATCACTTCATGTAATTAAAATATTCACTAAAAATTGTTTCTTAAAACAAGCTTTTTTCTCAGCAAATCCTTTCATTTGATACCCATAATATCTTGGCAGTGCACAAAAAATAACTAGTTCGCCATCTTGGGCCGTCCGCCATATTGTCCTCAAGTGACGTCACTTAGCTAACCAAACTAAACGTGTATGCAAAATTTCGTCATAATCGGTGGCGGGTAACTGCTTTAAAATTCAGTTGCAAGATTTGACCCGAGCACACTTTCATACATACAAGGTAAGTTAAAAAAAATACTGGTATTCAGTTGCATCCGGTTAGACAAGAATCGGACCTGGTAGGGTAAGGGTCAATCATCAGCTTTTTAGTGTTCCCACTGCTCGGACACAGGCCTACTTTCTGTGGGAGGTAGATTGATTGATGAGGTCTTGTTATTTAGATACGCGAAGATGTGGTACAAGGGCGTGTCGTTCACGGCGGAGCAGTGCGCGCTGGTGTACCTAGTGGACGCGGCAGGCACGCGCACCACCACCGACACCTTCCTCGACATGAGCCAGGACTTCACCCTCAATGTCTTCTACAAGTAACGAAATTTCATTATACTATAAGAATTATCATCTTAAGTTATTACAAACCACTTCTTTATTACAAGGAGCTGATTCTACCCAAAAAAATGAAAAACTTTCTTCAAAGAAGCTATACTTGAACAATTAAAAAATTCGAGGAAAATCGGAGGATACCTACAAATGCGCGAGCTGGCTGACCTAAACCAGATGTATCCTCCGACTGCACAGCATGATTTTCTTCTTGTTTACGTCTTTTGAGTTCGCTTTTTAAGCAGTCGGGTTTTTTGTTTTTTTTAAATGTTTTTTATTTACAACATTTTAGTTCTGTTTTTTAGAATTAGGTACATTTAAACATATAAGTGTTTGATATTCTTGTAATTACCTCTTAAAACCCTTTATTTTGATACCCCACACGATGGGTTCGGAAGAAAAAATAAATATTAGCCCCCACAATATGGCGCCCAAAATACGCCTTGTTTCTATTTTCCAATTTTAATGTAGCCAGTGACACTCGCAGGGTTAAGAATAATCGATTGACGTGAGAATCATCAAAATAGGCCAACGCGTTTGGTCTCTAGAACGCCACATAGGAACAAACATACATACATAGACTGATAAACACATAACCCTCGTTCG
Organism: Anorthoa munda; assembly: GCA_945859665.1. Lineage (NCBI taxonomy): Eukaryota > Metazoa > Arthropoda > Insecta > Lepidoptera > Noctuidae > Anorthoa > Anorthoa munda. The sequence goes on along the minus strand of OX243893.1, from coordinate 50,842,173 downwards.
GATAAAAAATACTTATTTTTGATTAGGTGATGATAACTCTGAAAGTAAATTCTATTTTTTTTTTTGGGAATTATGTATTACTTCCTTGACAAAAGTTGCTAATTTCTGTTACCCTATATAAAAATATAGGTACGATAGATACCTACCCGGCCGATGTAGGGTTTTAGAAAAATGCTGTTACACATTATGATGCTTGCCTAATAATGAAATAAAAAAAAGGCCAAGTGCGAGTCGGACTCACGCACGAAGGGTTCCGTACCATTATCATTTCATTTTCATTGGATTACTATTACATATTTTAGTGAAACTTAAAATGAAAATTACTCCGGGATGGAGCCAACGTGAATTTAAAAATACCGGCCAAGTGCGTGTCGGGCCACGCGCAGTAATAGGGTTCCGAAGTTGCATAATAATGCGGACTAAGAAGAGGGTTTTGTTGTTGTTACATGAACATGTTTTTTTTAATCTATATTCTCGCGATTGACCACTATCTCGCCTGATGGTAAGCGATGATGTGGTCTACGGTGAAGCACGCTTGCATGTAACCTATTCACTGTTGACTTAAACTAAAGAAGGACTAACTAGTAACTGAAGAAGGAGTTATAAAATCTAACTTCGCAACTGAAGTTAGAAAAATATTATCTATTTGAGTACCACCGCGGGTGCGAATTGCGAAAGGAGCCGATACGAGCGCGCGTTTGAGCCACGGGGAATGGTATGGTTCGTTCCTGAATCCTTGCACGCACGCTCCTTGTTTATTTTATTTCGTAATTAGAAAAAAATTATATGTATTCACCTCTAATCTGCGGTATTCACTATTTCGCTCTGGAAAGTTTTACGGTACTCTATTAGTGATGTAGTCGGGTCTAATATTGACTTTATAGATGGATATCGACAAAAGAAAATAAGTAATTTGCTTGGAAATCGAATCTAATTTGACTTTAGTTTTACGTTTTGATTACAAAACGTCGAAAATACTTCTGCACTAACACAAAATAGACTCCCCCGCGCGCATGCGCCTTATGGACTACGGACTGGTACTGCCAACGACTCTGGCCACTCCAATGCGTTATTCGAGCTTAAACATTCTTAATTTAGAAATCATTATTATTAAGGATGTTATGATTTTATTTTTGTATATTTTTACGTGGTTCATAAGCATATATTTACTATCTGTTTTACACAGCTAACAACGTTACTTAAGTAATTTTTTTTATGGCATTTGTACAAAAATTTTACTGTAACAAGTACATTTTATAAGTTGGTCGACTATTACTCGTAAACTTGTAAAGCCTACTTATCCGTGATAGTTTTCCTTTTAATTTCGTTATATTTACTACAGCCGTAAATTTTTTCACATAGCCAAGAGCAACTATTTCGCTGGCAGGGGGAGGGGACACTGACTCTAACATAAATTTGCAATTCAAAGCTTAATTTTACGCAAACGGATCTCTGAATCAAAAAATGATTTTCACAAACCCATAATATTTTTGAATGACCTATCCAACGATACCCTACACCATGGGATAGATGAGAAAATAAAAATACATCCCCACTTTACGTCTATGGGAGGTACCCGAAAAATATATTTTTTTCATGATTTTATGTTACCACTTTGTCGGAACTATTAATATGTATATACATGCCAAATTATAGCTTTCTAGTGCTTAGATTCTTAGCTGCGGACGGACAGACGGACAGAGCGAAACTATAAGGATTCCTTGTTGACTTCGGAACCCTAAAAAGTGGTTTCATACCGACTATAATTATAACATTACTAGCTTTTACCCGCAGCTTCGCTCGCGTAAAACGTAGAAAAGGAAACACAGAGTAGTAGTACAAAAATAGTGTATTTTGCGTTACATAAAATGCAGTAGGTACTAATTTTATTTTTGATTCTTATAAATATTGTTTAGGTCGTCAAAAGTGTACATACAGTCGCCCATGTGAAAAACAGTTTTTTTCTAAATGCACTCCTGCAACTTTCAGTGTTTGCCCTTGAGCTTTAAAATTGCAACCTTTTAAATTGGTTTGGCATATCGGTTGGGATTATCGGAATACGTGAAATCATTACATCTTCTCCCTTTGCTATTCCTGTCATAATTGTTGCCCTTACTATATTGCGTCCCAGGTGTGTTATTTCTAGTCGGGTGCCATTAAATAATTTTGGTGCGTCCAGATTTCTCATTAACAGGACTGGGACACCAACTTTCAGCCTCAACGTATGGGACGGTACCCCTGATAATTCTAAAGAGTTAAGAAACTCTACAGGGTAGAGTTTCTCACCCTGAAGAGTTTCAGAGTGAGTCATTCTGCTGCCACTTGGTTCAAGCTTGCTTGGAAGCATGTGTTATATTTTCTTATTCTGTTTAAAAAACGGCGCGATTCATCACTGTCATACAAAAGCAAAGACTTGAGTGGTTCTTCTGGTTCACCAAGCGTTGGAACTGAAACTTTTCCACCAGAGCAACACATACCCGGTGTCTTATCATTCCACTTGACTGCTTCACAATTTCTACATTTTTTATCCATGCTCCCTATGAGATCTAATCGATGGTTAGTGTAATCAATCAATGGGTCATAATCAGACGCAGCGTTGTGGAACGACTCCCATGTATTTCTTGCAAACGTACGTCTCTTTTCAGACTGCCTCAACGGCAGTAAAATACGCCGTATTTGGGATTGTTCAGGCGTGACTTTCGGCATCTAAAATCCGACGGGCCTGTGTTTGCTCAAAGGTCTCACCCGCCCTTTGAGTCGCGTGACGCTCAGCATTTGCCAGTTGGCGAGCCTGAGTCTGGTTGAAAATCGCAGCAGCCCTTTCAGTTGTGTGACGCTTAGCATCTGCGAGTTAGCGAGCCTGAGTCTGGTTGAAAGTCTCAGCAGCTCTTTGAGCTGCGTGACGCTTAGCATCTGCGTGTTGGTGAACCTGAATCTGGTCTAAAGTCTCACCAGCTCTTTGGATTGCGTGACGCTCAGCATCTAAAATTAGACGGATTGAGTCTACACCTCTGTTTCTTGGCTTCTAGCTACTCTTGCTGTTCGAGCTCTGCTAGAGCTACGGCTCAGATGAGATTTACGCTTGTAAGGCATATCCACAGCATAAAAATATCCCCCTAATAAAAATAAGTTGTAGAATATTATAAAGTTTTGCTTAAATTACCACTTTCAGGGACACTGACATTAAGTTGACTTTTTAAATTGACACTCAAATCTTTCATAAACAATTATATCATGCCTACAGCTGAATAAGAAGGACGCCATAAAAAGAAGTTTCAATTATTTTTCATATTTTATAACTACTCCACCCCATTTCTCCCGCTCCTTGTTTTATAAAAAAAGTAGCCTATGTCCATCCCAGGGTCTCATACTATCAGCATACCAAATTTCATCTAAATCGGTTCAGTGGTTTAAGCCATAATAAGAAGTTTCATAAAAATCTAACCCACCCCCCTATTTCTTCCTCTTTGTGTTTTATGCAAAAAAGAAGCAAAAAAGAAGTAGCCTAAGTCCTGCCCAGGGTCTCAAACTATCTTCACACCAAATTTCATCTTAATCGGTTCAGCGGCTTAAGCCATAATAAGAAGTTTCATTCAAAATTAACCCCCCTCCCATGTCTCCCCCTTCGCATTTTTTGCAAAAAGAAGTAGCCTATGTCCGTTCCAAGGTCTCAAACTATCTTCTTACCAAATTTCATCTAAATCAGTTGAGCGGTTTAAGCGTGAAAAGGTAACAGACAGACAGACAGACAGACAGACAGACAGACAGACAGAGTTACTTTCACATTTATAATATTAGTATGGATTAGTTTGACTCGAATACGAATGAACCACAGATATAAATCTAACTAGATAATGCAAGACCCTTCATCTGAATGAAAACTAAGCGTGGCACTTTTTCACACACTATTTAAAAACAAATTTACTTACCAATGAAAGAAAATGTTTCCAATACCTCTGCCAACTTTTTCTGTACTATCTTTATAACTCAATATGGCATAATCAGGATTTTTCTAGATTTCGGTGGATTCAGGTGCCAATAATTATCTGAAAAGATCAATGTACGATCATTGATTGTAATATTACTACGTTTTTTGACACGCGAAGCACATACAATCGCGTCATCTAGTTAGATTTATATCTGTGGTATGAACTCATTGAACTCTGTACGTCAGCCGCTTCTAAAGCGCCTGACGTACAGAGTTCTTACTGATCTGAAGGACCAGCTCACGGAGTTTAGTTGGTGCAGTATGAAATCACTCGAATCACTTTTTTTGGGCAACTGTGTAATCCTTCGACTGACGACAACAGCGTTAGGTATATGACCTATTTGGTATTTTTTATTAAATAAAATTACATGAAAAAATAATAAGCGGCCCGCCGTACTAAAAAAAACGGCCAAGTGCGAGTCACAGAGGGTTCCGTATAAGCAGCTATATTCACAAAAATAAACAAAAATAAATAGGTAACATTACTAACGTTCATAAACAATGAAAGCACCGAATGTTGCTCTTACAAAGTGACTTTGCCTTTAAATAAAATTTGCCGTTCGAAAACTATTGTCCCCATCTCTCTCTCTCTCTCTCTCTCTCTTCAGTCGGTCCCTCATTACTGAGGATTGTGGTCACTGGACCCCTTTAAGCGGACTATCTGCCACCATCGACTCCGGTCCAAAGTTGCCATCACCACCTGCTGGAATTTGCTTGAGGACGTAGCTTCCTTAAAACTATTGTCCCCATCTCTCTCTCTCTCCAGTCGGTCCCTCATTACTGAGGATCGTGGTCACTGGACCCCTTTAAGCGGACTATATGCTTCCATCGACTCCGGTCCAAAGTTGCCATCACCACCTGCTGGAATTTGCTTGAGGACGTAGCTTCCTTCACTTGGTCAGACCATCGTGTTGGCGACCGGCCTCGTGCTCTCTTTCCTTCGGTATTGCCAAGAATGACCAGCTTTTCAAGGCTGCTATCTCCTCTTCGCATTATGTGGCCAAAGTAAGTCAAAATACGCTGTAAGCAAACCGTAGACAATCGGGTCTTGATATTGAGTTGTGAAAGGATAGACACATTCGTGCGTTTGGCTGTCCATGGGATTCGGAGCATCCGCCTCCAGCACCATATTTCGAATGCGTCTATCCTCTGTCTTTCTCTTGCTCGGATTGTCCACGTCTCAACTCCATAGAGGAAAATCGGGTAAACCAGTGCTCTGACCAAACGCGCTTTGGTTTTGAAACTTACACCACGATTTTTCCAGATGTTCTGGAGAAGCGTCATAGCATCTTTAGCCATGGCTATCCGTCGCTTTATTGCCGGGACGGAGCTGCCTTCATTATTAATACTAGAGCCCAGATAAATAAAACTGTCTACGATATCGATACTCTGGATGCTATTGGCGCCCGCAAGCTTTCCCGCACGATCTATCACCATAAGCTTGGTTTTCTGCCTATTTATTGCAAGCCCTAAATTGCCGCTCTCCACCTCCAGTCTGTGCAGTATCTCCTTCATGTCGTCAAAAGTTGTAGCAAGGAGAACGGTGTCGTCTGCATAACGCAGATTGGAGATGCGCTTTCCACCGACAGCAAACCCCCTTTTCCCAGCCCTTTCTTATCTTTATGGTTTTTACATACCCGTCATATTATTGAATGGCTTCAACGATACGCCAAATCATGTGATAGATGAGAAAAAAAACATTCCCACTTTACGTGTAGGTAAACAAAAGAAAATACAACAAAATTTAACAACTACAAATAAAAGTCAGGAATTTACAAATTTCGAGACGGTTACTCTAAGCGAGTTGTTGTTCTGCAGCGAGTCTCGCCACGGACCATCGTACGTGAATGAAGCGCTGTCGCTGCTTCAGGCTGCGCAGTACTGGCTCACCGACGACGGCATTGACAACTGGATCATCAACAATGTGCGCGTCAGCCAGACTGCGGATGGACTCGTCAGGTAAGTAAACCAACACCCAAGCGTGACTACGCCAATGTTGGCCGAAGTCAGGCTATAGGCTATTATCATCATCAACAGCCTTTTTATGTTCACAATGCTGGGACACAGGCGTTGGAATGGGCGTTAATTCATCACGTGGTCTCCACAAAATTGCGCCCAAAATCCGCCATTTTTTTTTCCAATTTTAATGTAGCCAGTGACACTCGCAGGATTAAGACGAATCGATTGACGTAAGAATCATCAAAACCGGCCAACGCGTTTGATCTCTAGAACGCCTCATAGGAACAAACATACATACATACATACAAACATATATATATACATACATACATACATACATAGACTGATAAACACATTACCCTCCTTCGGCAGTCGGGTAAAAATACCGACAGGCAGGCAACTCTGCGCCGATGTTCAAGGCTCTGGAGCCTAGACTCGACCAGTATCTCGTTGCCGATAAGCCTCTTGGCCCGTTTTTCGATCGACTCGAGTGCCGTGAGTCCGTCCCAGAGATGAGAGCAGTACTCCATGTATGATCTAACTTGCGAAAAACAGCAGGTTTCCGTATAAACAGCTACATTCACCAAAATAAATAGGTAACATTACTAACTTTCGTAAACAATGAAAGCACCGAATGTTGCTCTAACGAAGGGGCAAAATTAACTTTGCCTTTCGTAAACTGTTGTCTCCATACATCAATATATTTTTTTTTTACTTTTCGAAGTATATTTTATGAGTTGGTCGACTATTACTCGTAAAATTGTAAGTTTTCTTTTAATTTAATTATATGCTACTGCCGTGAATTTTTAACATTACTAAAAGCAACCATTTAACTGGCAGAGGGACACTTGACTCTAACAAAAAGCAAATTTTACGAAAACTGATCCCTGATTCGAAAAATGGTTTTCACATATCCCTAATATTGTTAATGGCCTATCCAACGATACCCCACACCATGTGATAGAGGAGAAAAAGATACATCCGCAATTTACGTGTACAGGAGGAAAACTGAAAAAAAAACATTATTTTACATTACCACTTTGTCGGCGTGATTAATATGTATATCTAAGCCAAATTAACCAGAGAATGAGCAGCATCTTTCTCTGTGCTGTGCACTTTAAGAAAAACTGCGATCGCCAACCCGCCTGCCAAGCGTAGCGATTGCCAAAATGAAAAGCACCAAGAAAAAAAAGTAAATTTAAAAAATCAAAAGACCCGACTGCTTAAAAGGCGAACTAAAAAGACGTAAACAAGAAGAAAATCATGCTGTGCAGTCGGAGGATACATATTAGCGAACTGGCTGACCAAAACCAGATGTATCCTCCGACTGCACAGCATGATTTTCTTCTTGTTTACGTCTTTTTAGTTCGCCTTTTAAGCAGTCGGGTCTTTTGATTTTTTAAATTTACTTTTTTTATTTATAACTTTTTAGTTATTTTTTTTTTAGATTTCGGTACATTTAAACATATAAGTGTTATATATTTTTGAAATCACCTCTTAAAACCCTTTAAATTGATACCCCACACGATGGGTTTGGAAGAAAAAAAAAATTTTGTCCCCCACAATATGGCGCCCAAAATCCGCCATTTTTCTATTTTCCAATTTTTATGTAGCCAGTGACACTCGCAGGGTTAAGACGAATCGATTGACGTATGAATCATCAAAATCGGCCAACGCGTTTGGTCTCTGGAACGCCACATAGGAACAAACATACATACATACATACATACATACATACATACATACATACATACATACATACATACATACATACATACATACATACATACATACATACATAGACTGATAAACACATTACCCTCCTTCGGCAGTCGGGTAAAAACAGCCCCGAGTGCCCGGCAGCCCGTCTATCCCACGTCTAACAAGCGTAGCGACTACGTCAACGCGGAACTGGGCAAACTAGACGAGGATGTGCTGCAAGTGGGGCAATTTGGAGTTGGACGTCGGAACCACCGAGGTCACCTACTGACCAGTTTTATGGAGAAGGAAGGTCTCTATATAATGAACTCCTTCTTCAAAAAGCGTGAACACAGGAAGTGGACCTAGCAGAGCCTCGATGGTGCAACAAAAAATGAGATCGACGTCATCATGTCAACCAAGAAGCAAATGTTCAATGATGTCTCTGTGATCAATTCGGTGAAAACCGGGCGCGATCACTGCATGTTAAGAGGCACATTGAACATTAATATTAAGCTTGAAAGGACTCGACGGATGCAGGCCACGCACCGTCCAGCACAGATCCAGGTCCAAAACCCCGAGAGCTTTCAGCTCGAACTCCAGAATCGTTACGAGTGCCAAGGGAGCTCCATGGATAAATACAGCGATGTGTTCGAGGAAGCTGTCCATACGGTCGGGTCTAAGTTTTCAAGACCCGTCGTACAGATGGAATCAAAAAGCTCTCTGATTCTACTCAGAAGCTTTTTTTTTTTTTTTATACTTTGCCCCGCACTAGGAATTTCTTCCTGTATCGTGGGTGCATTTACAAACTTATAAACTCACATGCACAAACACCCAGAGCCGAAACAACTATCTGTAGGTCATACAAGGCGATGATAGCTCAGTGGTAGTGACGTCAGATACCGAGACGAAGGTCGCGGGTTCGAATCCTACAATGAGCTTGAGCTTTCGGTGAAGGAAAACATCGTGAGGAAACCATAGCACGGTGGTAGGGTACTTTGTAGTACCCGCCTGGCTGGCAACCACCCTCAAGTTGAAAATCTGTCGCCAAGCACCTTCCGGTGTGTTCCGGCAGCAGCACTTGAGAGCCAGTTCCCTTCTAGGCTTTGTGTGCTTACCACCATCGGCCACATCATCACTGACAACGGTGAGATTGTGGTCAAACACAGGCCTATAAATAGTAAAAAAAAAAAAAAAAAAAAAAAAATACAAATATTTGTTCCGTGCGGGAATCGAACCCGTGACACGCAGCGCAGCAGTCAATCGCTCAACCACTGCGCCAACCGTGCGCCCAAAGCTAATGAAGGAGAGGCGTCAGATGATCCTGCAGTCTTCAGATGAGGCGTGCAAATACCGGCAGCTCATTAGACAGATCTCTAAATCCTTGAAGACGCGATTGAGCGAAATATAGGCTCCAAGGTATTTGCAAGTGATCTGGTTATTGGGCAGAGCCAGCTCATGAAACTGAAGACCGACAATGGCAGGATCGTATCCGCCAAACCGGAGCTTCTGCGGGAGATCGAGACATTCTATGGGCAGTTGTACACATCAATCAGCAAGCCCTTTGCGAATCTAGCAAACGACCCAAAAGCTAGATTGAGCCGACACTATACCGAAGATATTCCGGAAGTCAGCCTGTATGAGATTAGGATAGCTCTGAAACAGCTTAAAAACAACAAGACGTCGGGTCACGACAGAATCACGGCCGAGCTCCTGAAGGCGGGTGGGAAACCGGTCCTTAAGGCCCTTCAGAATCTGTTTGTTTCCATCATACTCGAGGGCAAAATGCCACAGGCATGGTGCAGGGTTGTGGTGGTACTCTTCTTCAAGAAGGGCTAAAATGCCCGGCTGAAGAACTATAGGCACATCTCACTTCTTAGTCATGTCTACAAGCTATTTTCAAGAGTCATCACGAATCATCTCGCGCGCAGGTTTGGCGATTTCCAGCCTCCCGAACAAGCCGGATTACGAAAAGGCTTTAGCACCGTATAGCACGTACATACGCTGCGGCAGGTTATACAGAAGACTGAAGAGTATAACCTGCCTCTCTGCCTATGACCAGTGTGTATTGCCAGTGATGGCATATGGTTCGACGTGGTCGTTTACAATGGACCTTATTAGAAAGCTTACAGTCACTCAAAGGGCAATGGAGAGGGCTATGCTCGGCGTTTCCTTGTGTGATTGAATCAGAAATGTAGAGATCCGTAAGAGAAACAGGGTTACCGACATAGCCCGAAGAATTGCCAAACTCAAGTGGCAGTGGGCAGGGCACATTGCTCACACGGCAGAAAGGTTCTGGAGTGGCGACCGTTAACCGGAAGACGTTGCGTTGGAAGGCCTCCCACCAGGTGGACCGATGACCTGGTGGAGGTTGCGAGGGTCCGCTGGTTGCGAGACACACAGGACCGGTCAATGTGGCGACGCTTGGTGGAGGACTATGTCCAGCAGTGGACATCTTTCTGCTGATATGATGATGATGCCAAATTATAGCTTTCTGGTAGTAGGAAGTCTCTGAGCTAAGCTGCAGACGGTCGGACGGACTGACAGACGGACGGACGGACGTACAGACAGACGGACATGGCGAAACTATAAGGGCTCCTTGTTGACTACGGAACCTTAAAAAAACTGAAAAATTAAAGAGCGAAAGCCACACAGAAATATTACAATAATGAAAAGCGCTCGCGAGCATGAAACACTCGAGATCCACTTGAGCCTCAAGTGTGCGCATCTCCGGGTTGCATGGTTGGTCATGATCATCCTTCTAGAGTGTTGGAATTTATGGCAATAACTTCTATCCTTGAGGCTATTGTGCAAATTATTTGTTTAAAAATACATGGCAGGATTTTTAAAGTCATATTGTTTGACGCTTAAACAATAGAACTAAGACCAAGACAATGATAACAAACCACGTTTATTAGAGCAGGAATGTTTATTAATATGACTCATCACTGACTTGCTTACTATTCTGACAGATTGGTTTCTGTGTTTTGCAGAAGTAACCCTAAAAATTTATAGCAAATCTAAGGTAATCAATCCTTACTCAAGGGCTCACCTAGATTGATCATAAACAAAAGAAGTTAAGCCTGAATAGATAATAATGGAACTTGAATATCAGTTAAAATAAACCTAACATACCAGTACCTAATGTTTTGTTCCATAATTATTTTTTAATAAAAATCCTTTGTCTGTCACAGGATTCATCGTTGCAGCCACAAGTATCAACTCCGCACCAGCCCGAGCAACGGGTCGGCGTCCATCACGAGTCCGTTCTTGCACTGCACTGCCTCGTTGGGCCAGACTCAGCATCTGTTCGTAAGGTGGGATGAGAACCTCGACTTACCAATTGGTTCAGTTTCGGCAATCATCATCATCATCATTTCAGCCGAAAGACGTCCACTGCTGGACATAGGCCTGCCCCAGGCATCGTCATATTGACCGATCCCGTGCGTTTCGGCAATGGATGTACTTCGGACGGACGGAGGCCACTATTAATATCTAGTAGTATCCAACTCCTGCTAGTAGTAGGCGGTTCCGAACTTGAAATGTCGATCCGAAACGTCTAATTAGTTTTTCAAGTGGGTGTGAATGGAGCGTGGAGTTTTAGTTTTCATTAAAATCTCTTCATGAAACTCTTTTGGATGTTTTTCGCTATTCCTCATAGTTTGCGATTTAGCCATCCCTTGGAACATCCACATTCCACCGTCCACTTGGGCAACTCATCTTAAATACTGTTTGTTTTTATTATTTAAGACTTATCCAGCATCCCCTTGTTTTATCAAACTTTTACCATTTAGTTTTTTCCCTACTAAGACAGTAGTAGGGTCAATTCGGTTGCGTCTGCTAAACTTTATCGTTAACTTGCGCAGGCGCGGCGAGAGGCGGATGCACTTCGACGGCAACTCGTTCATAGTCCGCAACGCTGGCCATTCGGCCGGCTTCGACGACAAGAATCAACTGAAAGTGTACTGAAGCTCCCTCCGCCCCCGACATCACAATATTTACTTTACAGCTCTTTGAAAACCATTGTCTTATTTTCGAAGTGGTACTGATCACCGCCGAATGTTGTATAGAACACTATCTATAGACCACTCTGTATTGTCTTTGTATGTAGTGCCATTTTATAAACACTGTTCATTATTCCTCTTTAATCTCTTTTCTCTCTAGATTTGTGCGAAACACGTGGACAAGTCGTGCATAAAGTTGACGGTGTAGCAGTTTTTTTATCGTTGCAGTGTGTAAAGCTTGTGAAAGTTTTTGAGATTTTTAATTTCTATCATCACTTTGTTTGCAACTGCCAAGCTGCTCTTTTGTAATTGTTGAACTTCGACTAGCGCCCGTCATAGCGGTGTCATAGTGGTTAAGATTACAGTTTCATGATGTAAGTGTTAGATCATCAAAGTGCCATATTGTTATACCGTAACACATTGAGCATTTTGTAATTCATTTTTATAGTTGTTACAGCTTTACAATAGTTAAACGAGCAAAAGCAGTGTTAATATTCAACTGTTTATATTTTCATTTACATCTAATAAGATGCAATATTTTTTGTAAAACATATTTTATCGTATTTAAGAACGTATGCGTTGTTTGAGAAACAAAAACAATCAGATTGATATTAAACATGAAATAGGAAATAAATCGGATTGTTGAACTAGATCATATATTTTCAACGTAATTGTTACTTATCTACTACTACGCATTATCAACAGTTGCGACAACGGTGGACATCAACACAATGCACAGTTTCCACGACTTCGGTAGGTTTTGTTATTTATTATCGCTTTTTGAATATATTAATAGTTTAATAAAAATGATGTCTAGTCGAGTATTGAGCTTGGCAGTTTTCATAAAAACGAAACTTAGTTTTGGCAATTACGACTTGTCCCTATTTGTTTCTTTGTGTATAAAAGTTCAAGTAATACTTTATTATGAAGTAATAAAGCAATTAATGCTTCAAACTTGTCTTTGATTTTTATTTAATAACACCGGTCTACAGCATTTTTGCGGGTTATTGGACGACTCGCCCGGATCGGGCGAATTGTCCACTATTAAAAATACTCATTTTTCTGTGTCGATTCGCCCGAAGTGGGCGAATCGACCACTCCAATATTATTTAGTGGACGATTCATGTCCGTAAGGATTGAGGAGCCACTTTTCACATCTTAATGAAATTAATATACTTATTTAGTAGTAAGTTTAAAAATTTTGTAGGTTCGATCCTCGATTTTGTAGTATAACACTTCAAAAGTTAGATGGACATAAAGGTGGCTCCTCAATCTAAATGTTTGGATTGAGGAGCCACGTCAGAACTAGGAACATCATGGATCAATATTTATCATAATTTGGTATGATTTTGTAGCATTTGAGAGTATTTAGTAGTGTGGCTGACCCTGGCTTGGCCACCATCAGGGATTTTAATTTTGATAACACAAATATTTAGTCGGTAATTAGTCGAAATTAGTCGCCAAATATTAGATTTAGTCGATCACTGGTTCAAAAGTTAGAAGGGTTGTTAGGTGGCCGATCTGGAGGGACTCTCCCCAGCTTGGCCAAATTTATATCTCAAAAACTAGGGCACCTAGCGAAGATCTGTTTTCTCCCAGATTTAGTCGGTAATTAGTCGAAATTAGTCGCCAAATATCAGAATTAGTCGATCACTGGTTCAAAAGTTAGAAGGGTTGTTAGGTGGCCGATCTGGAGAGACTGACCCCAGCTTGGCCACATTTATATCTCAAAAACTAGGGCACCTAACGAAGATCTGTTTTCTCACAGATTTAGTCGCTAATTGGTCGAAATTAGTCGCCAAGTCACAGATTTAGTCGGTGTGTAATTAAAAAGATATTAAAGTAATACATTTCTCCATACATTGGTACAAGCAAGTACAAAATACTATAAGTAGTTTCTAGACAATACATGATGTCTTAAGGTGGAATGTTTGTTTCAAAATATAAACCTAAATATAAAGTTATTCTATGTTATTATATACCAAAAAAGGAAAGCAGTATGTATTACCTAGAAATAGATCTACAATAAATATAATGTAATTATTTATCGAACATAATGTGGCAGTCGCTGGCCAATAGATCGCTGCGCTCTTGTGCGCTCCGTTTCATTTATGTATGGTAAGTAAGAAAGAGATAGATGCGCGTGTACAGACGAACTACGTAGAGCGAGTTGCCCGTGACGTAAATGAAAGTCAGCCAGTTTACAGTGGAACTTATTAAGAACTTGCTGACCCGGCAAACTTTGTTTTGCCATAAACCACCAAAAATTCATCTACCCTACCCTACCTACCCTACCCTACCCTACCTACCCTACCCTACCCTACCTACCCTACCCTACTTACCCCACCCTACCTACCCCACGTACCCCACCTACCCTACCTACCCTACCTACATACCTTCTATACTATACTTACTTCTATACTTATGCAGGTAAGGTAAATTTTTTTTTCTTATTTTTTTTTTCATAGGAACCTTCTCCTAACAGTAACAAACACAACAAAAAAAGAATAAGCGAAATCGGTCTAGCCGTTCACGCGTGATGCCGTGACCAAGGGAAATAGGGATTAATTTTTATATATATAAGATAGATAAATAAAATCGGTTTTGTAATAAATTAGTGTGCGTTTTATATATTTTATCTACACTCCCAACGTAATATTCCAAATATGAATTCAAAAAATATTTTATAAACACGAACTTTATATTCGTGGATAGGTAAAATTAAAAAAAAAACCATTACTGTGCAATATTTTCCTTCTATATTTAAACAACTGCATCATAAAATAACTTTTTAATTTTTATAGCACCCTTTTACTTTTTAAATTATTGGCGCGTATGGGCTCATTGAAGTACTGTCATTGTCTAAGGAGGCGCGCGCTGCGCAGTCATGCGCAATGAGAATCTAAATTGCCCGCCATACCAAATAATTTTTCCGTTTCCACTAAACAGACACAGACAATGACAAACAATGACACACAATTCAATAACAAATCGGTGCATATCTCGCCATTTATTCACTTCCTCAACCAGGTTTAGCTGCGTGCCCGACATATGAAGTACCGGAGCGTCATACTTTCGCTTCTTCGTTAACACCATCGCATTGGTCTTGTGGGCGGCGAAAATATTTATTTGAACCAAATTTTCTTTCATAGCGCTGGGTCCCCGTGCAAGCATAGTATTAGGTAGATACATCGTATATTCTTATTGGGCAACAGAAGTTTTATTATTCTAACGTAATTTAGACCCTAACATTATAATTTGGTAAAACAGTTGTATGAGACTGTACATCTTGACACCAAATAGACCAAGAGCAAGGTTTATTGTTTTCATTTTTATTTGATATGGACACCGACTTCCAAAAATAAAGTTATTTTTCAGTTTGTAGTTTCTTCTTTGGAAGTCGGTAGTATCTTTTTGTTCTTTTTTGTATTTGTATTTATTTATTCCAAACAATTTTTACATTGTGTCGAAAAATCATAATTGGCAACAAGCACCACTATACGATACAAGCTAACTTTGAAAGAATTACAAGACAATGAGCCAAAATTTTACATTAAACAATAAAACACTTCTATTTCAACCTTGAATTAGTCAAACAATGATTAAATGATGTCAAATCGATATTCAAATAAACAGTTATTATGTCAAACGCAAATATAAAACAAATAAATTCAGATTCCATTAGAGATGTCAATCGTAAAATATAATGTCGTCAAATGGACTGAGAAAATAAAAATGAAAGGTTTACAGACAATCAGCAAGAATTATCCATTAAACAATACTGCTAATTCACTCTTTAACAATGTCAAAAAAGTATGCAAATATGTCAAATAAATTTTTATATAGTATCCAGATATGTCAAACCAAAATACAACAATTAAATATTCAAATTCCAGGCAAAAGTGAATCAATAAATTTAAAAAAAAATGTCATTAATATAGAGTTGGTAACAATGGAGTTGTAAATGCCCTATTACACCTTTACACACCTCAACTCCGAAAGCATTACAAACAATCAGCAAAAAAATATATTCAATAAACGATAATTATTCTAACGATTTACGATTAACGATTATTCCGAATGCACGGTAGAGTCAATTTTTATTACTTGTAAATTTTTTATTTACATTTAATTTTTGACGTTCAAAAGTGCCGCTTATTGGCCTAATTGAAATAAATATATTTGACTTTGACTTTGACTAACGCTATTTCAAACTTCAAACATGTCAAAAAAAAAAATGTCAAATATTTTTTATAAAATATCCAGTTATGAAGTTGTTATAAAGATGTCATATGCAAATATAAAACAATTAAATTCAAATTTTATTATAAATGTCAAGAGTACAAAAAATATAATGTCAATAATATAGATTTGGTAACAGACGTAACAGTCTAGGTGTAAGTGTCACAGAGAAACTCATCAAGCGTGTAATAGCAATAATCTATAAGAAATGACTTTAGTTGTAGCTTAAACTGAGTTAAATTATAAATGGACTTGAACTGTATGGGCAGCTTATTGAATAGCTTAACTGATTGGTACGCTGCAGCATGACTAACTACTTCCAAATGTGGTTGTATCTCATACTGTAAGTCCCTACGCCTTGTTGCTTCCCGCTTAGTTCTTTCCTCAAGTGTTTCGAGATTATATAACTTTTTCATAAGATCCGTGAGTAGCACTAAAATATACAAGCAAGGGACCGTTAGTATATGAAGCTTCTTAAAATATTCCTTACACGATACCCACTGTGGAATTCTCACCATGGTTCGTATGGCCCGTTTTTGTATAACAAAAGCAGTATTTAAATTATACGCGTAACTTCCTCCCCATAAAGCGATACTGTACCTGAGTTTTGACTCTACAAGCGAATAATACACTGCTTTTAATTGTTCAATATCATTCTCTCTCGGTAGTTTCTTTTTATTTTTACCCGACTGCCGAAGGAGGGTAATGTGTTTATCAGCCTATGTATATATGTATGTATGTTGCTATGTGGCGTTCTAGAGACCAAACGCGTTGACCGATTTTGATTGTTCTTATGTCAGTTTTTTTTATTTTTCACATTTTGTTATTTGGAAGTCGGTAGTATTTTTTTCCCTTTTTAGTTTTACTTACCTAATACACAAGTTGTTTAGAAAGGTATTTATAACGCCAAAAAAGATTAACGCCGAATAATGTAAAACTTGAACACAACCGGTGAAATGAGAGATCTGCGTACCCCTTTAGAGCAAGCTGGCGTGATGTTATGAAATGGTATAAACAATAAATAGACATGCGATTGCAGCAATTCCGAGAGATCTGCCGTTATTTATTGAAGAATTCTGTTGTAAATCTCCAAAGTTCTTCATCAGATCTTCACCAAAGTAAAATGGGACCAATTTCGAAACAAACTCTTCCAAAAAGAAATAAATATTCAAAATCGGTCTACAATTGACGGAGATATGGATGAACATACATAAAGTCGAACATAGAACCTCCTCCTTTTTGGTAAATCGGTTAAAAACTAGAAGTTTACTACACATATTAATAGAAATATTTTTTTCTTGGCTATCTTTCGTAAAATTATGATCTAGCTCTTGGACTATACCTTAAAAGTTGAACTCATTTTATCTTCGAAACTAAGACCCGACTAAATCTGTGACTTGGCGACTAATTTCGACCAATTAGCGACTAAATCTGTGAGAAAACAGATCTTCGTTAGGTGCCCTAGTTTTTGAGATATAAATGTGGCCAAGCTGGGGTCAGTCTCTCCAGATCGGCCACCTATAAAACCTTCTAACTTTTGAACCAGTGATCGACTAATTCTGATATTTGGCGACTAATTTCGACTAATTTCGACTAATTACCGACTAAATATTTGTGTTATCAAAATTAAAATCCCTGATGGTGGCCAAGCCAGGGTCAGCCACACCGCAGTTGTGTGGCTGACCCTGGCTTGGCCACCATCAGGGATTTTAATTTTGATAACACAAATATTTAGTCGGTAATTAGTCGAAATTAGTCGCCAAATATTAGATTTAGTCGATCACTGGTTCAAAAGATAGAAGGGTTGTTAGGTGGCCGATCTGGAGGGACTCTCCCCAGCTTGGCCAAATTTATATCTCAAAAACTAGGGCACCTAACGAAGATCTGTTTTCTCACAGATTTAGTCGCTAATTGGTCGAAATTAGTCGCCAAGTCACAGATTTAGTCGGGTCTTAGTTTCGAAGATAAAATGAGTTCAACTTTTAAGGTCCAAGAGCTAGATCATAAATTTACGAAAGATATCCAAAAAAAAAATATTTCTTTAATATGTGTAGTAAACTTCTAGTTTTTAACCGATTTACCAAAAAGGGGGAGGTTCTATGTTCGACTTTATGTACGTTCATCCATATCTCCGTCAATTGTGGACCGATTTTGAAAATTTATTTCTTTTTGGAAGAGTTTATTTCGAAATTGGTCCCATTTTACTTTGGTGAAGATCTGATGAAGAACTTTGGAGATTTACAACAGAATTCTTCAATAAATAACGACAGATCTCTCGGAATTGCTGCAATCTGGGGGTCTTTAAGTCAAGAGTGAATAGGTTACTACTAGGCAAGCGTGCTCCATCGTGGACCACATCTTCGCTTACCGTCAGGTGAGATAGTGGTCAAGCGCGAGCCTATAACAGAAAAAAAAAAAAAAAAATGCATGTCTATTTATTGTTTATACCATTTCATAACATCACGCCAGTTTGCTCTAAAGGGGTACGCAGATCTCTCATTTCACCGGTTGTGTTCAAGTTTCACATTATTCGGCGTTAATCTTTTTTGGCGTTATAAATACCTTTCTAAACAACTTGCCTATTAGGTAAGTAAAACTAAAAAGGGAAAAAAATACTACCGACTTCCAAATAACAAAATGTGAAAAATAAAAAAAAAACTGACATAAGAACAATCAAAATCGGTCAACGCGTTTGGTCTCTAGAACGCCACATAGCAACATACATAGGCTGATAAACACATTACCCTCCTTCGGCAGTCGGGTATAAATAAAAAGAAACTACCGAGAGAGAACAAAAAGATACTACCGACTTCCAAAGAAGAAACTGCAAACTGAAAAATAACTTTATTTTTGGAAGTCGGTGTCCATATCAAATAAAAATGAAAACAATAAACCTTGCTCTTGGTCTATTTGGTGTCAAGATGTACAGTCGCATACAACTGTTTTACCAAATTATAATGTTAGGGTCTAAATTACGTTAGAATAATAAAACTTCTGTTGCCCAATAAGAATATACGATGTATCTACCTAATACTATGCTTGCACGGGGACCCAGCGCTAAGAAAGAAAATTTGGTTCAAATAAATATTTTCGCCGCCCACAAGACCAATGCGATGGTGTTAACGAGGAAGCGAAAGTACGACGCTCCGTTACTTCATATGTCGGGCACGCAGCTAAACCTGGTTGAGGAAGTGAATAAATGGCGAGATATGCACCGATTTGTTATTGAATTGTGTGTCAAATTACCATTCTCTGGAATTGTACATAAATACTTACTTACTTACTTTTACTTATCTATCTTATATATATAAAAAACCACTCTGCTCGACAAGATTTTGACACATGACATACCAGCTGAGTCGACAGGTTGTTCCAAATTACGTCATGAAATTCAGGAAATTACTTGGACTTTCAACATTCGAATTTATTCAGAAAAATAAGTTTACGCAGCTATTTTACACAGTAAATTTGTAAAAAATATCTTTTTTTACATGTTGCGGTCGGTTAAACCGTGTCAGTCTACTGCAAAATGTGTACAAAATACGAATTACTACACCCTTCCAAACGGTAGACAATTTAGATTTGCTCAAAATATGTGCATAAACAACCTTTTCGCTTGCTGAAAAGATGCAAATGGACAAAATAAAGATATACTTATTTTATTTGCGTCCTTATATACCAATTTTTTCATACAAAAATTCATAAAAAAACAAGTCAAAATCTGGCAAAATTTGCTTAAAAATTTGTTACAACCTTGCAACATGACATTTCTTTGGTGTTGTTTTTTTTGTGCTGTCCATTCACTTGTCTCATAATCGATTAAAAATTGCATTCAGCCTAATCGATTAAGTGTATCAAACAATTATTTTAAATTATTTCGATCGACTCGGTTCATTCAAATAAATGAGTGATTATCAAAAATGTATTGTTTTAAAATTAGAAGAAACCCGTTTATAGGCATAAAATACAATACAACTTATAGTAATAACTATACATAAATGCTTAAATAATGTTATCTTTTCTCAAAAATGCTTGGAAATTTGTGCATTATTTTGTCATGTAATTTAAAAATAGAATGTTCTTTTACGCCTGAACATTGTAACCAAGGAGGTAGCTTATCAAAGGTTTTATTTAAATTTCGAACTGGCTTGCATATAGAAGCTGTTTATAGAACAAAAAACACTTTAACACGGGAATAATTATTGTTGTTCGTCATTGATTTCGAAAAGTAATTATTACGTTTGATAAAATGAGTTCTAGGTGCTATTTAGTTTTAATTTCCACGCATTATTGGAGAAAAGTAGTATACAAGCCTTGGCCACAACAAGGATTTGATGGTTTTTTTTTTCAAGGATTTACACATTCGTCCATCAATGCCTCTTGCTGGACGCTGTAGTAATGTACTATAACAGTATTTTGAGACAAAAATATCGAATTCGTAGCTAATTTCGCGCCGAATTTTTCTATTACGTAGGTACAAGAATTCAAAATTCAAATTCAGAATGCGGTCGGTATTCAAAAAATTTTATCGGATACATTTTAGTTTATACGAGAGTTTTACTTTGATCTTTTCAGAAAGTTTTATACAGAATGACCAGTATAAATACGAGTATGTCTATGATCATACATATAAGTAGGCATAGGGAGGAACTGGTACACTTGCGCGGATCCTTACGAAGCCATCTGTTATGGCATGGTTGTCAATCGATTAAAATCCAAGACCATACAATTTGTCGTAATGGAAGTCATGAACATGATTTTCGAGGGTGGTGATCCAGAAAATTCATTTAAAATAAATCTAAGAAGGCGGTGCATTTGTACCAAGCTGCATTACGACAACTTAATATATACATAAGTTTAAGGGCTGGCACATTCTCTTAATACACAAATAAAAGATGGCAGTTATTCAAAGCTATACATAAAAATTCTAAAGGATTTTCTATATTTTCTGGGGTGCTATTACCGCAAATTTTAAATCCAAGATGGCAGCTGCCATTTGCCACAGGTTGTTTATTTTTCTATAATTTCGATTTCAAAGCCCGTATTCGTTATTAGCGACCCAGAAAACTATGAAAATGACACCTATGACGAAAAGTAAACAAATTTTCGTCGGCGCCATCTAGGATTTTGATTTTAAACCCATAATCGTTATTTACATACACGGAAACTAAGAAAATGATGCCTAAAAAAAGAAAAGTTAACCACCTTTTGTCGGAGAAACCATTAAAATTACCCAATAATGAGAATCAAATTATCGTCGGCGACATTTTGGATTTTGATTTTCAGCTTAGTTGTATGACAACCATGCCATAACTTGCTTGGTAAGGATTCGCGCAAGGTTATTGACATTAATTGTTTTTGGGGAATGCAGAAGTAAATACAAACCAAACTTATTTTCTTAAAACGAATAAAAAATAAACTTCTAAAAGTACGTATAGAGTGTAGTATTATATGATCTGTGCTATAGAGTAACCAATTTTCATAACATTACAACAAACTCGACCGAATTCAAAACCTAAACATACCATACTCAATATATAATATAATAATAATACCAGCCTATAACTGTCACACTGCAGGGTAAAGGCCTCTTCTCATACAGAGAAGGCATGAGCATTGATCACCACGTGCGCTCAATGCGGGTTGGCGATTTGAGACTGTAAGACCAGCAGCCGTATTGCATAAGTGAATACGGCAACGCAAAGAGTTTGACCGCTATCCAATTGACCAAATCAACCAATCACACAGACGGAAATTCACATCGCGTCATTTATCTCGCATGTGATTGGTCCATTTGGTCGATTAGATAGCGGTCAAACTCTTTGCCGTATTCACTTACGCAATACGGCTGCAGGTTTCTTCATGATGTTTTCTTTCACCGTTGTCAACGATCACAAAATATACTTAGAAAGTACACAAATGAATTTTAAGAAGACACATTGTTGCTTGCCCCGATTTGAACCCAGGCAAGGCGAGGCCTTTAGCCACTGGGCCACCACGACACTCATTACAATATAACAAATAATCATAAAACCGTTGGTTCCCAGAAACTAAATTTATTTACGCTTGCGTTACATACTTACATAAAAATATACTAGGCACTCTGTATTCTTCTGAGACTATCAAATATTAAAAGGCTCATTGATTATTATTTTTATACAAAATATTTTTGAATGGCGAGCCCATTCCGAATTTAAATTTTGAATCGGATAGAAAATTCGGCGCGAAATTATCCACGGTTCGATGAATTTGTGTAGTTGCTTTTAGCCAAATAATGTCCTAAAATCTATTAAGATTACTTTAAGAAAGTATTAATAGTAATTATTTTAAGTATTTCTTGTATTTTATGCCTAAAACAGGTATTATCTATTTTTTAAGAATCGATTTGGGATAATCGCTCATTAATCAAGTCGATATCATATAAAAAATCGATTGCTAAAATCGTTTTGGCACACAACTATTACATTAAAAAAAACAATATAATTGACGAATTGGAAATTTTGAATAAATATAGTAGTGGTAATGAATTTTACGTATTATTGGACCAGTGTTTGTTAATTACGTTAAAATCTGGGTTTCTTCTTGTTGTTTATTATATTTAGAGACATAATAGTCATATTTGTAATCATTTTTACATGTGGGTGGGTGATATTTGTGTAAAATAAAAATGTAAACAAACACTATTGGCGCGAAACTTCGACTTTGAATAACAAATAACTTCATTACCACTAATTATTTATTTTGAAATATGGATGAATTCGTCAAATAATCAAACGATGAGCAAACCACTACCCCTGTTGTGGACTTTGGGTGTCCAAAATATGCATTTTTTATGTTTTATAGCCTCGACCACCACTGTCATCAAAATGGCGATTATCGCATTATATCACACTTGTATCTAAAAAGGTAAATTAATAAACTTGCGCGCTTAATCTAAAAAAAATATTGGCGCTAACATGTAAGCTTTTTATCCAACTGTTTTAATTAATGCCCCCAAATAAGTTTCTTTAGGTATCTTAATCAATAATTACGTTATTAATTAGGATGTCGTATGACCTAAATCTGGGGTCCAAAATGAACCACTGCTGAGCCAGCGGAGGTATGATTGTCGCGCCCCAAAGTGTACCCCGTCCGAACTATACGGTTAATCCCTATTTCCCTTGGTCACGGCATCACGCGTGAACGGCTAGACCGATTTCGCTTATTCTTTTTTTGTTATGTTTGTTACTGTTAGGAGAAGGTTCTTATGAAAAAAAAATAAGAAAAAAAAAATTACCTTACCTGCATAAGTATAGAAGTAAGTATAGTATAGAAGGTATGTAGGTAGGGTAGGTGGGGTAGGTAGGGTAGGTGGAGTACGTGGGGTAGGTAGGGTGGGGTAAGTAGGGTGGGGTAAGTAGGGTAGGGTAGGGTAGGGTAGGTAGGGTAGGGTAGGTAGGGTAGGGTAGGTAGGGTAGGGTAGGTAGAGTAGGGTAGTTAGGGTAGGGTAGGTAGGGTAGGGTAGGTAGAGTAGGGTAGTTAGGGTAGGGTAGGTAGGGTAGGGTAGGTAGAGTAGGGTAGTTAGGGTAGGGTAGGTAGGGTAGATGAATTTTTGGTGGTTTATGGCAAAACAAAGTTTGCCGGGTCAGCTAGTTCTTAATAAGATCCACTGTAAACTGGCTGACTTTCATTTACGTCACGGGCAACTCGCTATATGTAGTTCGTCTGTACACGCGCATCTATCTCTTTCTTACTTACCATACATAAATGAAACGGAGCGCACAGGAGCGCAGCGATCTATTGGCCAGCGACTGCTACATTATGTTCGATAAATAATTACATTATATTTATTGTAGATCTGTTTCTAGGTAATACATACTGCTTTCCTTTTTTGGTATATAATAACATAGAATAACTTTATATTTAGGTTTATATTTTGAAACAAACATTCCACCTTAAGACATCATGTATTGTCTAGAAACTACTTATAGTATTTTGTACTTGCTTGTACCAATGTATGGAGAAATGTATTACTTTAATATCTTTTTAATTACACACCGACTAAACCTGTGACTTGGCGACTAATTTCGACCAATTACCGACTAAATCTGGGAGAAAACAGATCTTCGCTAGGTGCCCTAGTTTTTGAGATATAAATTTGGCCAAGCTGGGGAGAGTCCCTCCAGATCGGCCACCTAACAACCCTTTTAACTTTTGAACCAGTGATCGACTAAATCTAATACTTGGCGACTAATTTCGACTAATTACCGACTAAATCTGGGAGAAAACAGATCTTCGCTAGGTGCCCTAGTTTTTGAGATATAAATTTGGCCAAGCTGGGGAGAGTCCCTCCAGATCGGCCACCTAACAACCCTTCTAACTTTTGAACCAGTGATCGACTAAATCTAATATTTGGCGACTAATTTCGACTAATTACCGACTAAATATTTGTGTTATCAAAATTAAAATCCCTGATGGTGGCCAAGCCAGGGTCAGCCACACCTCGCAGTTAACGAAATTTTTACTTTTTGAAAAATTGCGAATTCTTTCCTGGGTACGGCGTTTTCCAGGATTATTTAACAACCTCTTCCTTTTCCTATTACGTTTTTTTACAATATTTCTTAAATAATTTTCACATAAATTGAGAAATTTCTACAAGTTAAAATTTATAATTGACTAATTGAATCAATAATTGTGTAATAATTGTTTGTGTTTTTTTATATTCAGCTTGTTTGTACCAAATTAATATTTGTACGCCGATGACGGCTAGACAAAGCGTTCTTTAATAAATACATCATCTTTACCTAACCTACCTATGTTCAACAAATAAAGGTGTTCTTTTTAGGGTTCCGTACCCAAAGGGTAAAAACGGGACCCTATTACTAAGACTTCGCGATCCGTCTGTCTGTCTGTCTGTCTGTCTGTCTGTCTGTCTGTCTGTCTGTCCGTCTGTCTCCAGGCTGTATCTCATGAACCGTGACAGCTAGACAGTTGAAATTTTCACAGATGATGTATTTCTGTTGCCGCTATAATAACAAATACTAAAAACAGTATAAAGTAAATATTAAAGGGGGGCTCCCATACAACAAACGTGATATTTTTGCCGTTTTTTGCTCGATATTTATAACGGCAACAGGTAGACGCTTGAAATATTCACAGAATGTTTAGTTGTACATTTACTTCAAAAAAAAAAAAAAAAAAAAATTAAATAAAAAAAAAAAAAAAAAAAAAAATTAAGGAGGGCTCCCATACAACAAACGTGATTTTTATGCAGTGTTTTGCGATAATGGTACGGAACCCTTCGTGTGCGAGTCCGACTCGCACTTGGCCGGTTTTTTTTATTTAGGTAAGGTATTTGTAAAAGTTCATTTTGATACTAATTTTCAGGTTATGAAAGATTTCTATAAAATTAACGTCGGTCAATAGGTATGAAGTAATATAGTATGTTATGTATGAAGTAAGTTTTCCTATTATTTCGGGTTATAAACAAAACAATTTAAAAAAAGCACTGTTCATTAGTTCTATCTAAATTTTATATTAGTGAAAATGCTAACAGATAGATACAGTGTGGGACATGTACATACGCAGAGTGGGACACTCAACCTTAGGGCTTTCTAGACCACCTAATAATTTAGTGCTCATTTTGCTCTACCCAAATTATTATGATTTAGAATTTGTGCTCCAAAGATGAAGTGAAGCTCACTTGAAGCAAAGCTAACGCCAGCGAGGCTCTTCTATGTTTAAGAAAATAAAGGAACGAAACTTATGCAATTATTTAGTGCTCTGAACCCACACATCTACCACATAGTACGCTATTTTGCACGCTCACATTGATATTACGATTTTACAGGGCTTCTCGGGCAGTATTGGACAGAGCTCAGTCGCGGCTGTCACGAATGCTAGCTTGGGCGTTTGTCACATCATTCACAAAGATAAAAGTAACTCTTAAAGGATCACATCACTGTCTGTCTGTCTGTCTGACCGTGTGTCAAGTTGAAATTAATATGATAAACACAGCTCCAAGAGATTGCAGGTCTGACCTGAGTCTGCAATCTCTTGGAAATGTAAAAAGGATAAACCTTATAAATCAAAGTAATGAGGAGTTACGGCCCTTTCATGTCGCATATTTTTGAGAAATCTCAAGGGAACCAAATCCTAACTAGCTACGTCAATAAATAAAACAAATTATTATAAAAAAAGTCAATTTTAAAAATCAAAATCCCTACTGCTTAAGAAGTGAACTAAAAAGCTGTGAACAAGAAAAAATCATGCTGTGCAGTCGGAGGATACTTATTCGCGAACTGGCTGACCACCTGATCCTCCAACTGCACAGCATGATTTTTAGGGTTCCGAAGTCAACAAGGAACCCTTATAGTTTCGCTCTGTCCGCCTGTCCGTCCGCAGCTTAGCTCAAAGAATCTAAGTACTAGAAAGCTATAATTTGGCATGTATATACATATTAATAATTCCGACAAAGTGGTAACATAAAATCATGAAAAATATTTTTTTTTCGGGTACCTCCCATAGAGGTAAAGTGGGGATGTATTTTTTTTTCTCATCTTTCCCATGGTGTGGCGTATCGTTGGATAGGCCATTCAAAAATATTATGGGTTTGTTACAACCATTTTTCGATTCAGAGATTCATTTGCGCAAAATTAAGATTTAAGTTGCAAATTTATGTTAGAGTCAAGTGTCCCCCCCCCCCTTGCCAGCGAAATGGTTGCTCTTGGCTATGTGAAAAAAAATATGGCAGTATTAAATATAACGAAATTAAAAGGAAAATTATCACGGATAACAAGGCTTTACAAGTTTACGAGTAATAGTCGACCAACTTATAAAATGTACTTGAAACAGTAAAAATTTTGTACAAATGCCATTGAAAATTACTTAAATAAAGTTGATAGCTGTGTAAAACAGAGTAAATATAATGCTTACGAACCATGTAAAAATATACAAAAATGAAATCATAAAAGGCTTTACAAGTTTACGAGTAATAGTCGACCAACTTATAAAATGTACTTGGCACAGTAAAATTTTTGTACAAATGCCATTGAAAAATTACATAAATAACGTTGTTAGCTATGTTAAACAGATAGTATATAAGCTTATGAACCATGTAAAAATTTACAAAAATAAAGTCATAACATCCTTAATAATAATTATTTCTTAATTAATAATGTTTTACCTCGAAAAACGCATTGGAGTGGCCGGAGTCGTTGGCAGTACCAGTCCGTAGTCCATACGGCGCATGCGTGCGGTGGAGTCTATTTTGTGTTAGTGCAAAAGTATTTTCGACGTTTTGTTATTAAAACGTTAATGTAAAGTCAAATTAGATTCGATTTCCAAGCAAATCACTTATTTTATTTTGTCGATATCCTTCTATAAAGTCAATATTCGACCCGACTTCATCACTAATTGAGTAGCGTAAAACTCTCCAGAATGAAATAGTGAATACCGCAGATTAGAGGATTCACCTCTAATCTGATTTTTTTCTAATTCCGAAAGAGAAATAAACAAGGAGCGTGCACGCAATGATCCAGGCTCGTATCGGCTCCTTTCGCAATTCGCACCCGCTGTGGTACTCAAATAGATAATATTTTTCTAACTTCAGTTGCGAAGTTGGATTTTATAACTCCTTCTTCAGTTACCAGTTAGTCCTTATTTAGTTTAAGTCAAGAGTGAATAGATTACATCTAGGCAAGCGTGCTTCACCGTAGACCACATCATCGCTTACCATCAGGCGAGATAGTGGTCAAACGCGAGAATATAGATTAAAAAAAAACATCATCCTATATGGGCCCGTTTTTAGACTTGATAAGCCGCTGAAACCGTTCTAATGTTCATGTAACAACAACAAAACCTTCTATTTAGTCCGCAATATTATGCAACTTCGGAACCCTATTACTGCGCGTGGCCCGACACGCACTTGGCCGGTTTTTTTTCTTTACGGAGTCGACCTCCGACTCTCAATAAGCCCTCACTATCGATAAAGGGGGAGAGGCGTCTAAACGCTTTGCGACAATTTTTGTTTGCTCTTAAACGTGCGATTTATAGCAAAAAAAAAAAAACAAAAAAAAAAATAACAAAAATTTACAAGTAATAACAATTGATTCTACCGTCCATTCCGCAAAGTAGCTTGTTATGGAGAAGAACGGACAAGAAACTCTATACTTACTCTTTCAAAAAAATAAGTGTTTTAGAATATTTACATAAGTACATACAGTAATAAATTCATATATATGAGGACGATGCACCCAGAATAGCACTACATACTATATTACGTACAGTATAAAGTATTAAAAGTACTCACACATCCTGTGCAGTTAATGTGCATCTGGACCG
The DNA here is from genome assembly GCA_945859665.1 of Anorthoa munda. Classification (NCBI taxonomy): domain Eukaryota; kingdom Metazoa; phylum Arthropoda; class Insecta; order Lepidoptera; family Noctuidae; genus Anorthoa; species Anorthoa munda. The sequence continues at coordinate 50,813,961 of OX243893.1, read as the reverse complement.
AGGGCCCATTTTTTAAATCTTTGCAAAACGAAATAAGACTTAAAGGGAAATTAGTTAAAAATAGTAAAAACATAATGCAATGGGCCTAGAATTTCTTAAACGTGAATTAAAACAGTTATAATTAAATAACTTGGGCCCTCAATCCAGACGCGTGCATAAACTGGCATAGCCTAAATCTCAGAAAGTACTATCTCTGGGTTAATCATTTTTATTTAGGAATTTAGTTAAGAATTTCTTAAATATTTTAAGAAATTCCCAAATCTGTAGAATATGACATTACAGATTTATGGCGGTATATCTAGGGCCCTCAATCCTTTAATGTCTCTACTGAGGAATCTGCAAAACATGAATTTATCTGTAAATATATATTAATAGGACTTTAATATATTTTGCTTAGATACCTCTGTAAATTAGTTAAAAAGAAATAATGACACAAAAGTGAATTGTTACAAAGTAAATGAGAATCGAATTTTACTATAAGGTCTGAACTGAGAGCCCAATATTTTCGGCTTTTTTGACTAGGTTCAACCTCATAGATTAAGTCAAATTAAAATAAGATTTTTTACTATTTTTTAATTAAAATGTCACATATCGTCCGTTCTTCTAAATGCAATACTTACTTAGTCACGACCGCGTAATAGAAAGATGCCTATGCATAAGATTTAATTTTCGAATCATAATTATAGCCTCTGAAAGTACGCCATGTTTAACAACTGTATTGAAAAATATTATTTGACTTTGACTTTAATCTGACCATACAAATAATTTAAAAAATGTTTAGCTATCTAGGCTTCGCTCGCTCTTACATTTACGGGTAGTAATGCTACCAGTAGAGTATAATAAATTGTTTTGTTATAGGTAACTCTATTTATAGGTTTACTATTATCATCGTCATGTTTCATCTAATTTGGTACTCAAAACCGCAATGAACTTCTGAATGTACTTCATAACACTTAAACCTTCCTCATGCAATAATCGCTCTGTCCATTGGTTAAAACCGTATGAACATCTACCTACCTGTGTCCTACCTACCTACCTGTACTACCTGTGTCCTGTACCTAGTTTTGAGTTTTCCGCGTACGGCGGGCGTACAGGTACAGACAGACACACGCGACGGCTTCTTTATATTAGCTATGTATAATAGTGATCTTTTATAACATGTAGTGATAATGATTGATATCTAATAGCTGGTATTGTATTATCTGTGATAGTGGTAGATAGGGATGCATTATTGATCATTGGATCTGCACTGTTAAGTATTGCTGGTCATGGTGATTGAGGTCATTGCACTTTAAGATATCCTCATAATGAGCAAGTAAGGAGTTAGTAGATAATCTTTTGGTTGTTTTATAAGATTATTAAGATTTGTCGGGAAATTATGATGTCTGTATTCAGATATACGTAGGTAAGCAAACGTTTAGACCTAGTTCTACGTTGCAATGCAATTCACAGGCAGCGCATCGGTGTACGGCTGAAGCGGTTTTTAGCGGGCGCGGGTGGTGGGCGGATGGACACCGGCGGCGTCTTCGTGCGGTCTCGTGCGGTGCGCGGTGGCGCACTGCGCAGCTTGGCGCGCGGCGCGCACTGAGGTATTGATCCGCGGGGCGCCGGTGGCGCCGCGGCGCGGCCCCCTTCGGCGTCGCGCGTACCTCGTGCGGGAGCTGTCAAAACCGAGTGACGTAACCGCTAGGGCGGCGCGCACACGGTCGCCGCTAGCCGCCCGCTCAGTACATCCGAGTGATTGCTCCCGCCGTGTTGCACTCGACGCCTTGCGTCTGCGGTCCAGTGCACTGTGTTATCTATACCGCTGACTCCGCGAGGCAGGTGAGGTTGGGGCCGGCGTGGCCCCGGCCGTTTTAGTGTGCCCGTCTCGGTACTGATCGCATCTCGTCTGACTATTTCAATGTTTATAAACAGCCGGCCGCATCTATTCGCTCCCTCTTGTTTTTGATACGTTCGCCTGACAGCGCGCGTCCGAACGGCTGATCCTGAATGCTGCGGCCGCACCGGCGGCTACCACGCACCGTTGGGATTCAGTGCACGTATGTACGCTTGCACTTGTTTATCCCGAATTCATTTGCTATCTTTTAATAACGACAACGCGTTTACGTAGGAATGTCAGACTATAAATAATACCTAAGTGTTCTCAATACATATGCATGTAAACAGAAACACCGTTTCGGTTACAGTGATCTTTTACGAGGCCTGTCTGGACCTCCAAGTTGTTTGTTTATGTAATACCTACCTGAATATTGTAACCATTGCTGGGTACCTACATGATCTCGAAATTCAAATGACGATCACACCGCCAATCCAGCGTCTGATGGTGCTAGTGTTGGTGATGCAGGTTCATACCTTAATCGTGTTGCTACAATAAACAAACACTGTCTCATGGATAATAATTGATGATTGCACATCTGAGGAAGGTACGCGGCTGCTAAAAAGGTAGGGATTCTAAACAAGTAGAATGAATTTAGAGAATTTATTATTTTAATGAATTCTTGAAATATCAATGACTGGCTAGGATTTACTTTACCTTTCATGTTACGTCAAATGCATAATTGCGGCAATAGTGCAGAGTAATATTACTGGACGATCGTAAGGAATTGAGGATGTTAGCAATGGTTAAAGGCAAATCAAAGTGTTTTTACTTACATGCTCACAAGTCACAACAGTAATCGTATTAATCGTGGTTTTAAACGCGTTAACCTACTTGGCATAGCTTTTTCATAGACGTTGACCTCAAATCAAAACTACATCGATTTTGGAATCGCTTGTTAGACTAATAAGTGGTTAAGACATTACACTTACTTACTACCCGGTATGTTACAAACAGATGCTGGGAAACGTGGAGCTTTTCTAAAATTTAGGGATTAAATTAATAAACGAAACTTGTAAGTGTGTGGCTATTATTCGCCCGTTCATATCTTTGTTTACTAAACTACCGGATAAAGGTCAGACACTGTTTTACATAAAGAGTTCACGACTGAGCTTATGAATAGAATTTATCATTTAAGTGTAAACCTTCACATTTAATGAACCAATAACGTCTGCTTGCGTCCCAATTTTTCAGATTACATAAATTAGTACGACCTAGTTTTGGTAGATGATTAAGTGAGGTCATGTCTCAAAACCTAGTTCTGTATGATAGCCGGAAATATACATTTTCTTATGTTTGCGACTTCGGTCTCCTAAACGTAGGACATCCTGTAGTTGTTGAGTTTGCGAGTCATCATGACGGAAACAATGAATGTGGACCAGGGGGACAACCACCACTGTTTAGACCAGTGGTGGGCAAACTTTCTTAATGGGGGGCCAGAAAGATTAAGAAATTTCAGAGGAGGGCCAGAATTATACAAAAAATACATTTCGTGTTGAAACTTTTAATCATATAAAACATTATAGCATTACACACCTGCACAAAATGTTAAAAATTACAACGTAACTTTTATTCGAAGCCCCTGCCACGGTATAATGATGTACGATTAGGATTCTGGTTCCGAAAAATACCTGAAAATCCCGCGTTTTTCCAACCATATTTGGGGCTCATCTGTAGTTATATTGCATAATTTTGAAATCATATAATGCATAATTATCGAAAATATGTCGAAGGACCGTCGGCCGGCCGGATTAAATGTTTTCGCGGGCCGGAGCTGGCCCGCGGGCCGTATTTTGCCCATCACTGGTTTAGACTTTAGACCTTACTTCGCCGTTTCGTAGCATGACGTCCTTAAAACAAGCTTACTTCAGCCTATGGTCCAAGATCCCGAACGCCGCAGACGTTTTTTGATCTTATGAGTTTTGGATTTCTTTTATTCATTTTATATACGAGTATATTCTATTCTATATCTGTTGGTTTTCCATCTAATATATAAATAATTACCTAATGTGTGGAAATGAGTAACGTTTAGTATGTACTTTGAACGTACGCATACTCTTGCATGCTTGGGTTGACGCAAAAACATTACGTAGTACGCACTTTTCTTAAAGTCTGGAAGCTGATTTTTATGTATGACTAGCTTCTGCCAGCGGCTTCGCCCGCGTGATAGTATTTTATCGTCCCAAGGTAACATTATACCGGCATAAATAGTACCTAACGTATATGCTATTCCAGACTATAATCTATCTCTTTGCCAAATTTCATCCAGATCCGTTCAGACGTTATAGCGTGATTGAGTTACAAACATACATCCACACACACATCCATCCAAACTCTCACATTTATAATATTATGTGAGATAGTAAGATTTGCAGAATATTGTTGAATATTAATTAATCATAGTAAATTAAAAATATTTAATTAAATTTAATAATGTACTTATTCAACGGCTCCGAACCCGGCTCTTTTATTTTTTCTGCCCGGGTGGAAATTTTTCATTGGATGTCCTACGCAACCCCCGGCTGATGCCACTTCGGGTTGGACCGACTTGGACCATAGAATCGACTACGGCCGGCAGCGATAGGTTACTGCCTACTTCAGAGATGAGGGCATGACGCGAGTTCTCACAAACGGCACACTCTGCCAGCGTATGCCGCGCCGTATTCTTCCGGCAGTCGCAGTGGTGACTATTATTTTTTTGTTCTTGTATGGAGAATCCTTATTAGATGTCCTCCGCCCTGAGGGGAGGGGGGGGGAGGCTGTCTGTCCGACTCCTACTGAATAAAAACCACCCTGGTGTTCCATCTCACACATAATTATGCTGGGGGATGTACGATCTTTCCGCAAACCCCGGCTGGAGCCGGCCTGCATCTGCGGCCTCGGGTTTGGGCGATGTGATGCTTGACGCCCCTCGCGATGTCCAAGAGTGCGCGTGGAACAATACGCGCCGCCACCTCCGCCGACGACGCCCGGCTAGGCTTGTCGAAAAAATATCGATACATGATATATCGATATATTTTTGCATTTCCGACATCCCTACGCCCAGCGCGTTTGCTGCGGGCCGGGTGTGCGTATAAAATCTCCCTCTCCCTTTCCTGTTCCACGCAGTGATGACCAATCTCAACCCGCGGCGCGCTCGGTGTCCGCGCGTTCCACCCCAGCCCCGCCGACGCCCGCGCTACTTGGTGGTTCTATTAAGACACAAAGTACTACTGCGCGCTTAGTACAGCGTTGTCCTTTAGCAGCAGTTGTTACGCAAAATGTACTTGAACTTTCTGAACCCGTTTTAACCCTGATCGGCCCGGATAGCAGGGTAGCATGACATGCCCCGACCAGACGAAAATACTAATGTATCTGTAAGGTCCAAGCGACCACGACCGAACGATTCGCCTAACAGCGCCGACGTACATACGAGGAAGCCTTAGAAGATAGCTCAACCGGCCAGGATTCGGTGCCTCAATCCCAAAATAAGCTGGATATAGTAACAATGTCTGAATTCGCCAAGGAATGGAGACCTTGTTGACTGTGCATCTTCAGGCCTCGCTCAACCTGTTCGTAGAGGATCGGTAATAGCCGGGAGCCTCGTTCATTACGTATTCCTGTTGTCTCGGGCGGACCTAGAAAAGTTGTCATCCAGCTCTTATCTTGGTCCAACTTTAGCCTTGAAATCGCCTATAAAACTGTTAAAGATGATAGCTGTAAACCAGATAGAAGAGTATAAAAGATAAACGCCTTTTATAGTTAATGTCATTATCGTTTCTAACAAAGGGAATATTCGCCGAGGTTAATGCCGCAATTAGTGAATCAATGCAAAAACTATCGGCCTGCTTGACATTGATACTAAGTTACTATGTCTAACTGTAGTTAGGTGGAAGCCATCTTTTATTGTCTCACCGTCACTAACTTCCAACATCTAGGCAATTGAGTTGGTGTCAGTTTATACTATTTACTGCAGTAGCTGTACCGTAAATACGCCTAAAAATAACTTTTTAGGGACCAGGGCGATTCATCCATTCGGTAAATATCAGTTATCTCATGGTCTATCAGAATCTTAATATTATGGTTCTTATTTCAACCTTGACAATGGCGGAGGCGTCGTCAACACGATGGTCATAAAAACTGCTTGTTAAATTTTGGCCAGAGTTCATAAACAGCTTTATTTACAAACCAGCTTGGTCATCGTTGGTTATTATTAGATGCTAGCTACTTAGGTAAATGCATCGCTCCATGTCGCCGTGGTGATGTCATACGAACAAACAAACATTGAATGTCGTACAATAGTGTCCCTCTCGCTTCCCACGTCACCTGGGTGCGCCGAATCTATGTCCACTGTCCAACTACATTACGGCAGCGGCGACAATGCTAACGTGATGGCCTGGGACGGTCTCCGCTGCGATTGTCAATATTGTACTTATCACTTTATCAGGTGATACGAATCATTTAGCTGGATTAGAACACTTGATATAATTAAGCGATCCTTCTTCTCCTTCTACCCAAGGTTTAGAAGGCTAATCTGCGTGTGGCTACACAGTTTAACAATCCTAACACTGTGGCTATAAAAAATAAAGAATAAAGAAAGACCAAAGAATAAATACATACATAAATCTTATTATTGAGTTTATTTATTTTATATCTTGGATTTAGGGGTGGCCCCATTAGCTTAGTGTCCCTAGTAGTGCCAGCTAGCAAGTCATGTTTGGCGACAGTGTAATACGCATTACGCACCTTGTAAAAGTAAATGAAATTTTAAATATTTTGGCAATTAGTTTTCCAACTAAAATTATTATTTATGCTATAAAATTAAAGAAACGTGATCGCTCACAATTGGCCTCTTCAAAAGGCTTAAAGTCACCCAAAGGGCAATGGAGAGGGCTATACTCGGAGTTTTCGAATCAGAAACGAAGACATCGGCTAGAGAACCAGGGTTACCGACACAGCCCGAAGAATTGCCAAACTTAAGTGGCAGTAGGCAGGGCTCATTGCTCGCAGATCGGATGGTCGATGGGGCCGAAAGTTCTGGAAGGATGACCGTGTACCGGAAGACGCAGGCGACTCAGAATAGGAACTATTGGAAGGCCTCCCTCTAGATGGAGCGTTGACCTGGTCAAGGCTGCGTATACGCTAAATGCGAATCGCACGGGATCGATCGATGTGACGACACTTGGGGAGGCCTATGTCCAGCAGTGGACGACTTTCAGCTGCTATGATGATGATATAAAAATATTCAACCAAAAACGTAAAAGTAACAATACTATTTGGATTTCTTTTATGAAGCAGTTTTTATTGTTTCCTGTAAAATTACATTTCGAGCCCCAGCATTGACGTTAACGTTGTTATTTAAAAGTTAAATTGAAAACAAACTTTAAAAGGTTCCAGTCAAGCCTGGTGTAATTAAAAATATCAAAAGTATGCTTTAATAAAGACTGTGTCGACTTGCTAACATGAAATCACGTTTGTTGTAGAGTTCTGTGCTCAGTCGCGATTAATTGTTCATTTTTAATTTCGTTGCGATAACATCCGAATCTTTGCTTTTATGTGCGTAAGGATTGAGTGTCCCAACTCCCAACCGTAAATCGAAAAACTATTGATGCAGATATTTAGTAGAAGTTGTAAAAAAAATTGTAAAACCGATTCAAAAATTTGTAAAACAAAAACATAAGATGTTATAGCAAGTTAAAGGGGTCATTCAGTCCTCACTCAAGGGTTCCTGTATCTGGGTAAAGCGATGTCTTTTTATTATTTTTGTTTTAAGTAGGCTCGCGCTTGACCACTATCTCACCTGCTGTTAAGCGACGATGTTGTCGGCGATGAAGCACGCTTGCCTAGAAGAATTCTATTCACTCTTGACTTAAAGACTCCCAGGTTGTAGTTATCAGGAAATACAGACTACACCAGGGAATTTCACAATTTAGCTGTACGCATAATAAAAAAGTATTCCCAAAACGTTTGGTATGATGATGTCCATTTAACCCCTTGTATAAGCTTTGTACGTTAACCGATTGAGCTGGAATTGGTGGGAGGCGTTTAGTGTTTTTTCTAAATCTTGGTATTAGATATAGCATGTACTTGCATTCGTCTAAAAAGGGCGTCGGAAAGTCATTTATCTTGCGAAAAGTGTCGTTAATATAAAATCTGAGCACACAAACCCACGCGGTGAGCGCATCTATACTGTGATTTTTAATTTCGTGGACTAAACTGACAGCTGCTATTGACCTTATTTTTTTTAAATGTTGCAAGCGCGGAGCATAGTGTTGTAGGTAAGGCTCAATCATAAGTGATTCATCGAATCGTTGTGACATGACCCCTGAATTTATTTTTACTAATTGGTGTAAATAAATGTTTTATGAATATAAACTTAATATATTTAAATATAACAGTATTCATACACATAGTACATGAACTTTTATTGTGTTAAATATGAAATCAACAATAAAATAAATGCAATCGATAAAATTAAGTCTGACATAAATGAGTAGAAGCTAAATATAATGGACGCTAGTTTCTAAACAAATATTTTTTTTTATGCCGTGAAATAGTTTCATTTTCGATCTATTTCGATTTTCGATTAACTTTCGATCAACTTTCGATCACTCAGGATAGTTAGGGTACGACACTATTTTAATGTAACGATAAAGTGACAACCCCCCAAAAGTCAGTTTAGTCCACGAAATAAAAAATCACATTATAGCGATTTCAACTTTTTCTGGCCATTGCAATGGCTATGGCGGCCATGGGATAGGATAGATGGACCCCTTTGCCGCACTCAGACTCGCATTTGGTCCGTTGTGCGTGCAAGTCTCCGCTCTGTGAGAGGGAATGGGCCGTAATCCACCACGCGGGCCCAGTGCATGTTGGTGGATGTCACATGTCTTCGAATTTTTGTTTCTAAGTCATGCCGATCTCTCGTTTGTTATCATCTCGATTGTTTCCCTTCACCATTTTTTTAAAAGCAATGGTGTGAAATAATTTCCACAAAGTACCGCCAGCCTGGGTTCGAACCCACGCCTTATAACTTGTAAATCGCGGCCGTTACCAATGGGCCACCACTGCTAATCTATGGCAGCCATTTACCTTTACATTGACGTTATGTCGATTTGAAAATCAACACTTGTCGCGAAGATCACTATCAGCCACAACGTGCCACGTGTTACCTTTTAAAAGACCACCCCGGAACCTCCACTGTGTAATGCCTGTTATGTTACATCCCTGGAAAGACTGTAAAGAGTCTTAAAAGACGAAGACTTAAAGAAGAAGACGAAGTTTTAGGTGCCAGATACAGTCTAGTATATTTTATCTCAGTTTTATTCAGTCAAGTAAGGTCTCCCTTACCAGTTAAAATTTACTTGACTGAATCTGGCACCTGTTAAGTGTTTCAAATTTTAAAGCGATATATCATACCTAACATATCGTATATCTACGTAATTATAAATGCCAGGATAACGAATTGCGTAAAAATATATTTCACCGAGTTTATCGACTTGACTTTATTGAGTTACGAAATCTCGTAGTCTGCACATTGCGATGCAAACCAGCTTTTACTTATAAGTATGTCATTACAATAAAATAGCAGAACAATCACAAAAAGTGTACCGACAGTGCACATATTGAACGTGTATGTACCTATTTATGATAACAACGTCGCAATATCTAATGATTTTATTGAATCAAAGTTAAATTCTTCCACGTCGTCTAGCCGGTATGCACACATGGAACATGTTTTAGTAACCACGGAAGCTGAACAACAACAAACATATTCGATCCTACCGGAAATAAATTTTAATGAATCAGCCGTACTTTATATTTATAGGAATTCATTAGCAGCTCCTGTAGGAAAGCATAGCATAGCATAGCATGCAATGTTAACATTCGACATGTAGATTTTTAACACAGATCTAGACTCGGTCGTGCATAACGGTATGAGTCTGGCTATAATTTTATTGCTGCGGTGTGACAACCGCTGCAACGCTCGAATACAGGCTTACTATAATATATTTAAAACTTACGTTGTTGGAACCATAGAATAAATGAAGTGCCTAGGTATTGTTCATGCGTATACTGGGTGTATAACCCAACGTAGGGTCCACCATCAAACCATCGTCAGGCATCAACTTGACAGACAGACGTATCTGTCTGACATTTTTATGAACTTTCTTAGACATAGTATAAAACAAAGTCGCTGCCTGCTGTCTGTCTGTCCCTATGCTTAGATCATTAAAACTACGCTACGGATTTTGATGCGGTTTTTTTTAATAGATAGAGTGATTCAAGAGGAAGGTTTTCGAAGCCGCTGGCAGAAGCTAGTAGCCTATATTAGGTTTAGCCATGAAGCACACAATTTTTATTAAATTAGACATGTTTTCTCTTCTTTTAAACTTATTTATATCGCCAAATAAACATACTTATTGTCTTCCTTTTTAGGGTTCTGTACCCAAGACTCCACTGTCCGTCCGTCTGCCTGATTGTCTGTCTGTCACCAGGCTGTATCTCATGCACCGTGATAGCTAGGGAGTTGAAATTTTCACAGGTGATGTATTTCTGTTGCCGCTATAACAACAAATACTAAAAATAGAATGAAATTAATATTTAAGTGGGTCTCCCATACAACAAACGTGATTATTTTGCCGTTTTTTGCGATAATGGTACGGAACCCTTCGTGAACGAGTCCGACTCGCACTTGGCCGGACAATAAGAAAGTAGGTGAACAACCTAAATTAGATTAAGCAAGAATATCGCCAGATCCATAATCTGAATTGTTCATCCGTCGTTATACAATGTACAAAGATGGCCACTAAAACTGTGGCGACTTACTATCTTCCTGTGTACTAGGTAGGCTTAAGGTTACACTAGTCGACAGCACGAATCATTTTGTGCGCGGGGTTAAAATGCGTGCTATATCAACCGACAACACGTGCAGAACAGATAGATGCTGTTATGAGCAGTAAGAAGCTAGTTCGCGTACGAATACACACTTTTGCAAATTTGTAGCGAAATGGATAATGATATAGAACGAAAACGAGCGCGCGAAATTTTATAAACAGAGCTTTGGGAGTCTGGATATCATGAAAAAACGACTGAATGTATCTGTTCAAAATAAAATTATTTGCATTGTTGAACTACTAATCTATCCCTGTATGGAGGCCGCTTTTCAATTTTCCTTCTTCTTATGGTACTTATTTGCGCCCAAAGATGCGTTAAAATTAGTTTTAAAATATGGAACTTTCGAAGCTCATAACTTTCAAATAAATTATTTTTTTACTTTTTTGCTTGCATACAGGACTAGATAATGATGAGACAAATTGATATAATTTTTAATTTTGAACGTACATTGTCAAACAGTGGAGTAAAAGCCAGACTACGTTTGTATGGAAGAATCTTCGACTAGTGTACCCTTAAGAAATGAAAGCATTACGCATGAATACTTGCAGGGACACCTCAGCTAGCCACGGTCTATTTAACAAACGTCTTTCTCCCAGGTATTGCTAACACTTCCCTGTACAGTCGAAGACTTGTAATTGAATGATTATAGGCACGTAGAAGGCATTGAAGTTTACACATGTTTAAAACCTGATTCGGTTGTTGCAAATACTTAATATAATTTTGCTTATGTAAGGTGCACGCAATCGTCGCGTCACCGCAATTTCGCTTTATGAACACCTACAGACGAAACTAGATCGCACGCAGATATAAACCAATTCAAATCTGAGCGAAGTTAAAACTTTTGGAAATATGTTCAAATAGCGTGAAACAACATTAAAAGTTTATTCATATTTGTTAATTCATAGTCAGTCCGACGTTTTCGGATGATTGTTGTATAATATTATTAGGAAAAAGTTTTCATGCGTGTTTGCGTGCGATCCAGTTTCGTCGAACACACTTTTTAAATAAAAACATGTGGTTTGCCGAATGTTCGTCTAAGGGATACAAAAAAGCGAATAGTTTCTGCTAATAATGCTATGAAGCAATCATCCAAAATAGTTAATTAAAAAAAAAACAAAAAACCCGACTGCTTAAAAAGCGAACTCAAAAGATTTTTTTTATTAATATTTTTTATTTATAACTTTTTACTTGTTTTTTTTTTAGAATAAGGTACATTTAAACATACAAGTGTAAATCCCTTTATTTTGATACCCCACACGAAGCGAAAGGAAGAAAAAAAATTGGTGCCCCACAATATGGTGCCCAAAATCCGCCAATTTTATTTAGGAGGCGCCAGGATTAAGACGAATCGATTGACGTAAGAATCACCAAAATCGGCCAACGCGTTTGGTCTCTAGAACTGCACAAAGGAACAAACATACATACATTACATACATTTATACATACATAAGACTGATAAACACATTACCCTCCTTCGGCAGTCAGGTAAAAAGGTCAGACTGACACTGACCGTGTCATTGACAGTCATTGAGTTAAACAATTGTGTAGACTGTAGACAGTGTCTAGACTCCAGAGTCCCACTCGTGCGCTTATTCTTAAATTTTCGTCTCGTTCATTAATATTGATGTTCCAATAATGATAGCAACCAATAATGCATCCAACCAACCTATACATTTCAGCTCCAAATAGAGAACAAATTCCGATGCACACTGCACAGCCATTCCAAAATGCTAAGTGACAAAGGCGGATCGCCAGTTTTGCGGTTCTTGGAATCTGTTCCATGTATACTAGCATAGACACAAATGTAGCTGTCAGGCAGAGTAATCTCGCGTCGCGAGTTGCGCAACCCAACATGTTTATAAGCAAGCGTGGATAGAAAGAGGTTATCCGAGACTGCTTTTAAAACTACCCATTCGTAGTTGAAATTGTTATCATAGAATGTGAGTAGTTGAAGTTATCACGCCGTAAACATTGCACTGACCATTTAATGCGTTTTATACTGTGGCTTTCAAATACTATGTAACGTATTGTTAACCGAGTTAAGCTATATCAAAAAAGTAGGAGGCTTTCAATACGACTGAACGTTTAAAAAAATGATTTTTGTTTATATATCTTCGCCACTTGTTACCTGGTCTGGAAGAATATTATCCCGAGATACTTCGGAGATATTCAATGGAACTCTTCACGGCAAATCTTTCCGAATTGCTGCAATTGCTTGATTTTTAGAATTTCTCAGCATGCCGTACTACGGTACGATACGAGATGCGTTTTTATTTTTATACGTAATAATAAACATTATCACCAAATTTCAGGTTTATAGGTCAAAGGGAAATTAAAAAAAAAAAAAATGCTGACTATGGTGGCTTCTCATTCCATTGTTTTCCAATATTTTTAAAAACAAAAGATACACTATTTAATATATTCAACGAGCTCTAATAGGGTAGGCAAAACATTTTTTTTCAAGCCCTCCTTTAGTTGCATGGAAGTCTCCCTTAAAAACATAAAAAAAATGTTTTTTTAGCAATTCGCATGGCTTTGGGTCAATAAGATACTACGACAGACCCTGTGAACATTTGAAAACTGTAGCCCCAAACCGTTTGGCCGTAAAACCCGTGTGACAGACGGACAGTCAGACGGACTCGTGAGGGTACGGACCCGTAAACAATAGGTAGATAGTGACGGGAGCGAAGCCGCGGGCACAACTGGTATATAAATATGCCTATCTAGTAAATCATCATCATCATCATTCCAGCCGAAAGACGTCCACTACTGGACATAGGCCTCCCCAGGCGTCGCTACATTGACCGATCACATGCGTCTCGCATCCAGCGGTTTGTGCAACCTTAACCAGGTCATGCGGTCCACCTAGTGGGAGGCCTTTCAACATTTCGGCCTCATCGGCCATCCGTTCTGCGAGCTACTACCACTTCAGTAAATCACACTACTTAAAATCAGCTACTTGCTGCATATGGCACGTGTGAGAAACGTTCTCATTAGCGTATTAATGATGGCGAGCATAATGTACAGAGTGCCACACTGCCACCGCCAAAGCAACATTGATGACGTCGATTTCAGCCGGTCGATTCTGAAAATATATCACCACGAAAACGCAGGTGAATTGATGTCGTTGTGAGCTGTCAATCCGTAGCATCGGTAAGAATGACAATAGTGCTATTCAGTCAAAATTTTACCGCGAAAACTTCATCATGAAGTAATCTGTCAAACTATCCAATCATGGCGGAGTGACAGTTCACTTCAAGCTCGCTCCACCTGAGTTTTCACTTGAGATGACTACAGAATGGACCGGCAGTAGAGGGGATTGACCTTTCCCTCACCGTGGAATATTATTTCACTTACATTCCCACACATTTAATCTTGATATCATCAAAAACAGTAAGTGTGCGTCGAATGATGCGCTCGCCGCAAGGATTTCAAAACGCTTTTTAGTGTTCCGTACCCAAAGGATAAAAACGGGACCGGTACTTCACTGTCCGTCTGTCTGTCACCAGGCTGTGTCTTATGAACCGTGATAGCTAGACAGTTGAAATTTTCACATATGATGTACCTATTTCTGTCGTCGCTTTAACAACAAATACAAAAAACAGAACAAAATAAATATTTGAGTGGGGCTCCCATACAGCAAACGTGATCTTTTTGCCGTTTTTAGCGCTAATGGTACGGAACCCTTCGTTCGCGTTTCCGACTCGTACTTGGCCTGTTTTTTTATAACAGCAACTAAACAATAAAATAGTAAGTGATTCAATAGCGTTACACAATCGTACAATAATAAGTGAAAATCGAGAAATGCAATCAGCTAAATGAAGCCTAGAAATTAAGAACGCATACTTAATCTTTGTTTTGACATAATCGACAACAATCGATGTTGGTGAAACTCAGAAAACGAATATGATACAGACCATTGTCGCTGTAATTTTACAAACATTTTCTAACACCAATACATTTACTAACAAATATTAGGAATTGTTACATTCTTTTAGGAATTGTTAAATGATTTGAGTGCTCCTAGATGGTTACTAACATTACTACTTTATATTATTACATTACACAATGTTTACTAACATTACCTAACATGAAAACGTTTTTCAGTAGTGTGGGAGCACCTTAACATTGTGATCAAATGTTAGTTCAGAAAATGTTTACAAATGTTTGTAAATATTTTTAACAGCGGTGTTGGAGCACCATAACATTTTGAGTTGAGAGTTCTTAATTTTTTTGTTAAAATGGTTTTCGCTTTTCAGTTCACTTAATTTCAACAGAATCGGTTCACAAATAAAAATTTAATGGTAAAAATTCTCAAATTTAAATGTGATCAACTTTAGGTAGGTACTATACCTACTCTATCCAATAAAAAAGAATTTTTGAAATCAACGAATTTTTGAATTTAGAAAAATTTAAAAGTTATGCGTCATAGGTACATAAAAAATAATATTATATACATGTCAAATTGAGAACCTCCTCCTTTTTTTTCGTCTGTTAAAAAAAACCGGTCAAGTGAAAATCTGTGAAAATTTCAATTGTTTAGCAATCACGGTTCATGCGATGCAGCCTGGTGACAGACAGATGGACCGCGGTGTCTTATTTTTCCCTTTGGGTACGGAACCCTAAAATGGTCACGTTAATTATGTCTAGCGCCATGACAACTACGGTATCTCAACTGGCTTATTTTCGTTTAGTGAAAAGGAAACAAACTTCCTTTGGAAGGTTGCCCCGTTGTCTTGGTCACTCCCGTGTACGTACATTTGAGATCTACAGAAGCTTCTGGAAATCTTATTTTGGAATCAATTAAGGGACAAAATAACACTTTTATTTATTATTAGTAACTGGCTTGCGCTTGTCCACTATCTCACCTGATGGTAAGCGATGATGTGGTCGACGATGAAGCACGCTTGCCTAGAAGAAACCTATTCACTCTTGACTTAATGATTCCCAGGTTGTAGTTATCGGGAAATACAGACTCCGGCAGGGAATTCCACTCTTTTGCTGTGCGTATAATAAAAGTATTCCCAAAACGATTGGTGCGTATGGGTGGGATGTCCACCGTGTATCGATGAAGCAACGCCGTACGTCTTGTAGTCCGATGATGGAAAACACGTTACGAAACAACACGAATTCTGGTGGTTGTATCTACTGACATCCTAAATGAATACGGAGCGCTTTCCTTCAAGCTCAACGACACCATGTCGAGCCTCTTTTCTCGAGTCCTCCTAGACTAGCGCGATCATTAGAGGAGGACTATTCTGAAACGTGACTAAGTAACTAGTACACACGACCACTTACAAGAGGTTTTAGTTTGATTGAAACTGCCACTGTGTCGTTATTTAATGCAAAGATTGCCAAGTTATTTTGATCGTTATGAGAATAAAAAAAAAACAATGCCGTATTCACCGAATTGACGATAACATCAATAAGTTTAGTAATAATATCCTTAACTTTCTCGCTAACGTGTTCATTTGACACATTGTTGTGTCCACAAGTTCATGCTAAGTTCTATAAGGTACCTTATTATTACAATAATTGTATGTAACAATACCTACTTTTTAGGGTTCCGTACCCAAAGGGTAAAAACGGGACCCTATTACTGAGACTTCGCGATCCGTCTGTCCGTCTGTCTCCAGGCTGTATCTCATGAACCGTGATAGCTAGATAGTTGAAATTTTCACAGATGATGTATTTCTATTGCCGCTATAACAACAAATACTAAAAACAGTATAAAGTAAATATTAAAGGGGGGCTCCCATACAACAAACGTGATTTTTATTCAGTGTTTTGCGATAATGGTACGGAACCCTTCGTGTGCGAGTCCGACTCGCACTTGGCCGGTTTTTCTTATAAACTTACAATGTCATTCGGGTTTCTATATCATACATATCTATATATCTTTACAATATACTGATGAGTAGGACATAGGTTGCGACACAAGGTTTAGCCCAATTAAAATGAGTTACATATGTCATGGACAAAGTGATCAATCCAGATCACTATGCACTATGTATAATGCCCGGGCATTTTGAATCTAGTCAAGTCACATCGGGCAATGTAATGAATACTGATTTAAACTTCTATGTTTATCACATTTTCTGGTCATCTAACGGTTGGGCAGTTTGATAATTATGGTCAATGAATAGTCTTAGGACTTGGGTTTTTATCATATTGTCTACTCATATTGGGCATTTTTCAAATTGACCGAGCATTATGAATAATGCCGTATTCTTCTTCTTCTTAGCGTGTCGATGACAAACACTTTTTAGTTGTTTGCCTTGCCTGGCCCAGAATTCAGCCGTATTAATCACTTGGTCCATAACACATACGTTGAGTTAAGTGCTTGGTAGAACAAGCTTTGGTATACCCAGGTAAATTGAACATTGAGCACTGTCTGTACGAACTGAGTAGATATAGCAAACAAAATACTTAACGTTAAAAATATGTTAAGTTTAGAAATATGTTAAGAGGTAAAATTAGTCATCTCTATTTTTATGTCCAGAAGATTAACTTGTTTATATACGTCGTTATATTCTGATAAACATTGAGAATTCTGGTAAAGTTTCATTTAAATATGTAGATACCTATATAATCTTTGGTTAAGGAAAAACCAATTAACTACAAAATCTTACCTAAAGTTATAGAAACAAATTAAGTAGATACTCGTATTGGATATTAAACATGAACTAGGAAAGGAATAAAAACTTGAAATTATACCTACTTATATAAAAACATGGTGTTTGTGCCTGCGGGGTCTTTACGCAGACTACACAATTTTCTTCCAACTGCCATCAAAACTGCGCTCGTCCAATCCTCGATTCTTCCTTCTTCCAACCCTCGATAATTCCGATGTCAGTTATACAGATCTAACTGAAATGCAGCTAGATAAGCTTGAGCGACTCCAAAACTTTTGCATTAGATTCATATTTTGTTTACGCAAATAAGACCATGTTTAGGAATTTCGTATTAAGCTCAAGTGGCTGCCAATCCGCCTTCTCCGGAATGCCCATATTTTTAACTGACTTAAAAAAGGAGGAGGTTCTCAATTCGACTGTATTTTTTGTGTGTTACCTCAGTAGTTTTAAAAGCTGTTGCTTCTCAAGTGGTCCTATTTAAATTTGGTGAAGATCTGATGAAGAGCTTCATAAAACAACGGTGAATCTCTCGGTATTGCTGCAATGGCGTGTTTGTTTATTGTTTACGCCCTTTTATAACATAACATCACGCCCGCGCCGGTAAGCTCTAAAGGGTTGCGCAGATTAATTTGTACAGTTCACCCTGGTACAATCTCATTTCACCGGTTATGTTCAAGTCTTATGTTATTCGGATAATCTATTCTAGCAATACTTTGTGCAATATATGTAGGTACCTTAAAATAGAATTTGCTCATTATGTAAGTACCTACCACAACAAAAAAGTGAAAAATAAAAAACCATTTTACTTAAAATACAACAGACTTCCAAAAAAAGCACTACATTGTGAAAAATAAGTTCAATTTGGGAAAACGGTGTCAAAAAAAAAACGAGGAAACAAAAACAGGAACACCAACCTCCGAAATTGAAGTTATTTTTCTGTTCGTAGTAATTTTTTTTTGGAAATCGTGTGTATGTTTATATCATAAATTACAGCTATCTGTTAATTTCTACATACCCCTCTCTTATCTCAAAGAACACTTTAATCGCTAAAATCCAAACACTTGAGATCTTTGGAGAATTTAAAACTTGATACCTGCTCATACTACTAAGTTGTACGACAAATCGTTCACTGTGCGATTAAGTAGGCCATACAATAAATTATACTCTATTCTAATATATCGCTTGTGTTTTGATTGTAATGCCACAGATAATATAATACTAGCATACAGATGCCTCATCCCATACAAACAAACCGACCCGACGTAACTAGCGTTTTTCATTTGATTGCACCGATTGTTTTTTGTAAATCGATCGCGTTCGGTTCCGTTCCACGGCGATAGATAGATCAAAGTCAAAGTCAAATGTATTTATTTCAACTAGGCCATTATGCGGCACTTTTGAACGTTAAAACATTCTGCGTTAAAACATTTAAAATATACATGTAATAAAAAATTATTCTACCGTGCATCCGCGATCACCCCGTGGAATGGAATGGTACGGAACCGAACGCGATCGATATACAAAAATAATCAGTATAGAACGTCGGCACGGTTTGTGTGTGGATGAGACACCATTGGTAATGCTTTTAATTTTAAGTAGGTTGGAGATAAAGTGAACCCTATTTAACACTGAAGAGATTGTCACACAAGCATGAGAGGAGCAAAAAGCTTTACAAAACCAAAATTTTCAAATTATCAGTCTTTAAATGATAAGCACCCCTTAACATCAACATCCCACAAACCCTGTGGTAGGTAACTGATTGATTTTATGATTTTGTTACAGGTTAACAACCCTGTGTGTGTAGAAGTGTTCGGCACTGAAAGAAAATTTGTGAGCTCCATGCGTGGGATGAAATTCTAGAAGAGAAAACATTTCAGGTAAGCATTACTACTTTGCAAATCAGAATGACCATTATTCACGCTGTCATATGGGGCCAAACTAACATGACACTCGGTGGATGTTAAGTGGGCATTCAGCCGAACTTTGAAGAGTAGAAAGTAATGATTGAACCCAAATAGACTTCACCATGAACCGTTTGATTAGATGCATGTTCATAAGACTTTATCATTCAAGAATAGTAAGAGGCAACTGCCAAAGGCAAAGGAAACTAAAAGTTCTTCCTAACTTAAAATCAGGTTTGGTAGTAAAACTTAAAAAAATACTGAACATTTAAACGCACACAATGACTTCAGCGACAATTACCACACCTATAATGACTGATTTGATTCTAAAGCCGAAGTTATCTTATTCTATATAGTTTTCTCGTGATAATAAATTGTGTTTTAATCTTATCTCAAATTATTACACTACTATACGAATGAAGAATTCTCGATAAATCTCGAGATAATGTTTCTGAAACTACCGGTGTATTCGGCGTGGTTTACTTCGTTATCAAGCTCGAAAAAATACACAAATGTGTACGTGTACTTATTTGAATTCATGAATAGGTATGTATTAAATCATAGAACAGGCGCCAACGAAATGATGAACACACTACATATATATTTAGATAATTATATAAAATCATGCGTGCGTAATTATTGTTTGACATTGGCAAAGGCAAGATGTGGAACAATAGAGAAGTGAGCTCATTGCTGCATGTCCAGTGCTTGTCGTAACGTCTCAATTGAAACATCAACTTCTTATTAATTGTGAAGTGACAGCTAGCGAATTTATTGTCAAAGTTCATTTTACGTTTTAACTTTAAAAGCTATAAAATAAATGTTGTGTTAGTCATCTGCAGCAATTCAAGTTTTAATCAACAGAACAGTGAGTCTGGGATTAAGGTTTTTCGAAAGCAACGTCTCAAAAGATACATAAAAAAACAATTTGACTACGTATAGATTCGATGTGTGTATCACTAGAATAGCTTGGAACTAGGCAGAGCTTACGTAGGCACCTCCAACGTAACATGCGCACGCGGCCGCGAATCTCCGTTCATTCAAGATCAAGGTTGGAATCTGTGAATCGCAAGGAATAGTTTAACGACGCAACTGACAGCCACTGAACATTAGATACATTCCTAAATCAATATAATTACGAGAATGATTATGGGCCTTAGGAATTTATAAGAATAAACTGTTTATAAAAAAATCATTTAATGAGTTTTTATAAATAAGGCTACATACATAAAACATTTTTTAATATGTAAAAATAATACATACCTATAGCATAATAAATAGTAGGTATTTCCAAAATAATGATTAAATAGGGTACACGAGGATAGTATGGCCAGCCAGTTTATGTAGTCACTAGCCGATATCTTAAAAAGTACAAACACTAGAAACTATAATGGCATTAGTAGATATCTGAGAGACAAGTGAATCAACTGTTGGGTCAAGGAAAACTAATCAATGTATCCCACGATACGTACCTATTTATCAACTTCTGCAAGATACGAGTGCAAAAAATGCCATCAAGGTCAAAGTAATTTAATGTGAAGCAAATGTAGCTATCCACGTCATCATTTTCAACATAGCTAATGCATAAAACATAAACATGGATAGTGTTGTAGCATTGTGTTCATGAGAATTCTACTTCAATCGCTAGTATTCTAACATTTTTTTTTTATTTAACAATGAATGGACACACAATAAACAGAACCACAGAAAATATAATACTAGCATAACAGAACATAGGTACAAAGCCGATGCTTATTTCTACAGAAATCACTTCCAGCTTACCTGCGAAAGGAGAGCTGGGAAAAAGAGATATAGACACATCTGTAGAGGGGAAAAGATAAACACGTAAACAACTCACGGTAAAGTAGTATACGATATATTTATGAGCTTCTTCAAGAAAGAGTTTCACAAAACCCCGGTCGATGTATAAACTAAAACTTCAGTGGCCCTTACCGCAAAATTGATCGTCTATTGTTTGAGTATACCTACATTTATTCAACATAGTTAGATCTGCGGTATTCCCCAAGGTAGTGTTCTAGGCCCGCATACTAGAATAATAAAAACTGAACCGCTGCGGCTGCCAGTCAACCTGACTATCACAGAAGATAACTAGTCGAATAATTTTATTGTATTCGCGTTTACAGAGTGACCACTATCACAAGTCTCGAATTGTATTACCGATCGGAATGTTTTATTGGATTCAACATGACAAACAAACATAAATACAAAGCCTAAATTATTCAAGTATATACCTATAGTAGCATGACAAAAACCAAGGTGTTCTCTCAAATTGATTGTCAATGCATAGCTACCTATTCACATTAGAACAAATGATTTCCAAACCACCTCATTATTATCATAACAATCATCTTTCAGATCTCTACAGAGTGTCAAGCAAGTCAAATAACGTTGTGAGTGACATAAGAATAGACTTGGAAATTAATGTTGTAAATATGGGCAGTGTTACTGTACTTTGAAACTGAGCAGTGAGATTTAATGTGGTTGAAGAAAAGACAGTAGGCAGCGATGCTGTCGTACATGGTGCCCGTGGAGGAGAAGCCGCCGCCAGCGCCCGGCAAGGGGCGGTTGGCGCTGGAACTGGTAGGCAGCCCCGGCAGCCCCGAGGGGTCCACGCGCCGCGCCCGCTCCGCCATCACCAACATCTCTAAAGAGTCCTCGACCAGCTCCTTCACCAGTGATCTTACCATATCCTCGTCGACGCCTACGGGCGCGCACGATAAACCAAGGCATAAACTTCTCGGAAATGGAACCAAACACACCACATTGAAGAGGTAAGTTTTTTTTTATCATTATTTTTTGTGTAGTTATTAAGTACCGACTTACTTTATTTGAAATTCAATAGGCATGCATAATGAAAAGTCATCGTCACAATGACTCAGTATAAACTGCATCTTTTACAAGCCATGATTGCCTGCCACTGCCTTTTACAGGCAATCGATGGCTCAAACTATTAAAGCCAGTTGTGTAAAAAAGCTAGCCTTTCCACCGCTCTGACCTAACATATTTGACTTTGACCCCCTAGGCAAATGGCGGCCACAGAAATCCTTCATCGCGGTCGGTCTTGAGCTTCATGCTTTACCTCGCTCCACGCCATTCCGCTGCTCGCCGTTTCTCTATTGCCTACACGATGCGACGTGGTGACGCCAGGGTTTGACGGGGATGAACACGCTTTCTTTTCTCTTGGGGATTTCAGTTCAGAGCTAGTTTGGGTATGAGATCGAGACCCCTTCGGAGCGTTTGGCCAATCCATCTCCACTCACGCTTAATATGGCGGTCAGTCAGGCTCTCGTGCCATTTCTCTAACAGCTTTACGTTGGAGATGGTCTCGGGCCAATAATTTCCAAGAATGCGACGAAGACAGTGCTTGACGAAGACTTGTGACCTTCTAAGTTTTCCACCCGTATAGTAGCACGTATTTGACATTGGACCCGAAGATTTTGAGTTTAATTCTTCGGGTCAGTTTCCGCAATTGCTAATCCGGTCCAGGCTGTGAAAAGGTTACTCGGGCTTTGGTGATCCGTGAAGCGATGTTTTCTTCACTAACTCCCAGTCTCTGACACGACGACCACAATTTAACGTACCTCGGGAGCGTCGCGACGCTACGTACGTACGTGGACTCGTTCCCCTAGCTCTGAGCCCATCAGTTCGATGACAGATACTTCATTCCAGTTTTCATCTGTTTATCTTAATTATAATTATGATTCGATAATTAAATCTTTTGCATAGGCATCTTTCTATAACGCGGTCGTGACTTTGGTTTACGAGCTCAATCATTATTTTTGCAGTTGAGATTTAAATGTATAAGTCAATTTAAAAAAGTTTAGTAGCAAGGAGTTTTCATACATATAATAAAATGCGATAGATTTTATACGAGGAAAAATGAATGAGTCCTTGAATTCTCAAAAGTCTTTTAAATGGTTGTATAATATATTTAATTACCGGTTTTAATTTATTTTCACATAAAAATTGCCAAAAGTCGAATAGGCTGTATAGGCTGTGTTCGTTGTAAAAAAAAATGTCTAGTTGCAAAAACGCGGCCTTTTCTGAATATTTTCATTTTTGGAAAACATTATATCACGGGCATTTAACGCGATGATTTAGATTATTTATTTACCTATTTAGCAGTCTACCCGGGACCACGATCGTTGCAACACGGTCGAAACGTCGGGTTAAATAGGTAAATAAATAATCTAAATATCGCGTTAAATTCCCGTGATATATTGTTTTTCATTATGAAACGCGAAAGTTTTAAAGTTAATATTTTAATTTTTGTGTTATAGTTTTTTTTTTTGTTAATATGTGTTCAAGTACAACTGATGAAATGGAATTAACTCCACCCGATATTTTATCTGAGGCGAAAACTGCGCAAGATTAAATTTTGCCCCCAAAATCTCGAGAAAGATATATGGCGTATTACGATATTTTTATTTTATGAAAAAAACAAATGTTATTCTATGATTTGTATTTACTATTTCCCACAACTGTATTGAAAAACGTCGTGTGATACACGGGTGTGTAGGTTATTGCAAACGAGCTGTCATTAAAAACGCTCGCCTTCGGCTCGGGCTTGTTAATGACAGCTCGTTTGCAATAACCTACTTTCCACCCTTGTATCACAATGTTCTATTTCCATCGCTCTGCCCTATCTAAATTGCTTCACATTGCTAAAAAAATCACGAAGTTAAAGCAAGGTAAAAAAATGTAAAATAGATAAAATATTTATAAACAAGCTTTTTCTAATTACGACACATGATGCATGCAATCGTCAAAGTTACCTTTTGAAGAGAGATGATCCTGGCTGTAGAGCATTGGGTCATTATTACTAAACAAATTGAATCGGAACGATCTACAAAGTTCCAAGTTGATCGGATTATTGGAAACGAGTTGAAATGGGATTAAGCGAACGTGGTTTTCAGACAGCAAACAATTTCTACTTTTAATATCTAATTAATATACTCTAAAGCTGAACTTAATTTCATCTTGTCTTACACTATTGTAGCCAGTTTAGATAATGTTTGTTTGGGCGTTCAACAGCGAATATAATGCTTTACTCTACAATAGATATAAAAAGAACGGTAATCTCCAATCGTTGCGTAAATTAGAGCGTGGAATGAAATTGCTGGATTTCATGGGAAGATGAATTTCTGGTGTGTAATCAAAATTAAATAGCACTATCCGGTAACATTTCTCCCTACTGTAGGTTCTAAACCTAGAATGTTACATTGGCTTTATTGCGGATGTGTAGATAGGCAAATAAAAGGAAGTCTTGTCGGTACATGGTGGACATCCCACCCATACGCACTAAACGTTTTGGAAATACTTTCATTATGCGTACAGCTAAGGAGTGGAATTCCCTGCCGGAGTCTGTGTTTCCAGATAGCTACAACCTCGGAGTCTTTAAGTCAAGAGTGAATAGGTTACTTCTAGGCAAGCGTGTTACACCGTCGACCACATCATCGCTTACCATCAGGTGAGATAGTGGTCAAGCGCGAGCCTACATATAATAAAAAAAAAAGTCTGGAAAATCTGATGATCCATAATGATCGATGACTATCACTATCATCATCATCAGCTACGTCATCAGAATATCGCAGTCCATCACTAGACTAGCTTTCTGCCATTCTGCTCATATCGCCGTTACCTGATAGCTAGGTAGTGGAGAAAGACTCCTCAAGAACGTTGCGAAGGTACCTATTACACTACAGCTCTACATCGTCTGTGGCCTTGGCTATATCGACTACTTGTCGGATCACCATAACTAATGTCTGCCTTTTGATAGGTTTTTATATTTCTGGATCTTTTAGTTACAATGTATTTATATTATTTGTAGGTGAAGTTTATAATTTCTTTATTGTACCTATTGATATTATTGCATTTGATCAAGATGCACCTTACAAAAGCAGTTATTCTCGGCCGGCAGAATAACTACCTACATACATGTGAATATCTCGTACTCAGGTGAATAAAATCTGAATATAAATTTACATACAATCGTAAAATCTCAAAATATAAGCATTTAAAGTTGTACAGCAACAACTCGTTTATAAAACAGTGGCAAATACAAGCCACTAGCCCCACTAGGGTACACGCTAATCACATAAATGTTGTGATTTTTAATTGCTTTGCCAATTATTCGCCGCAGTCAATTACATGGTGTGAATTGCTACAAAATGGTTTATACATTCCCAGTGAGGTACGGACGAATTCTTTGAATAATTGAACTAAGCAATATTAAGTTATTCTATTAGGATTGTAAAATCAACTTTAATAAAAAGTTAACTTTTATTTCGAATAAAATAATAATAATATATAATTAAAATAATTAATTTAAATAATTTTAGTTCAGTAGAAAACTAATTTTAAGGGTTTAATATAATAATATCTAGAGTCCTTATTTCTTCGTTCCCGTGTATTCAGGGTCGTCCCAGGCATCGGGAAGATGTAACGGGGGTTTATGTAACCACGATTGATAGATTTCTAGGGCGCAATCAGGCCTGTGAAATAAAAGGATTGTCCATTATAAAGGCATCATTCATAGTATCATATAGTACTCTAGTATCCTTTTATACGAGAGATATGTAGTTATTAAAGGCGGTTATTTTACAGCAGCCTTTCAAGTAGATTGCGAGCGTGCTTTTGCAACTCCCATACTTGACTGTATGAAAGGGGTTTATTTCCTTCCTTTGAAAACATGTCTTTCAAAGATGTAAAACTCTAAACCATATTCTGGAATGCATTAAAGTAGGTCATCCAACAAAATGTCTTCTGAATTGAGAGATTTGACGAAATTAAAATAATTAATCTCAGTAGAGATTGCAATAATAAATGTAATCCATTGAATACGCACCCAAAAAATAATTCAACATGAGGCTCTTCAAAATCAACAATTGAATTAATAAGTTATTATCGAAATATCCAATATGTATTGTCTTCTGAATAGAGAGATTTGACGAAATTAAAATAATTAATCTCAGTAGAGATTGCAATAATGAATGAAATTCATTAAACCCGCGCCCAAAATAAAGATGTCTTGAGGCTCTTCGAAACCTGGATCGTAGTTTTTCAGTTGAGAGAGTAAATTAACAGTTGAATTACTAATAGACATGAACGAACCTTTTACCGAGCCATCCTATAAAGCCAGTGGAGGTGACAGGGACAGGTTTCAGAGATTTCTGGTCCTCCGCCTTGGCGGTGACTTGAGTACGAGTAAGAGCTGAAACCTCTTGACGAATCTTCTCTGATTGAGCCAGTGTCTCCCTGAAGACAGAAGCATCACATTTATGCTCAACGCCAGACCGTGACCAAGCTTACATCAAAACTGAATTATCGATTATAAGTCGAGCGAAACACTAATACAGTTCAATCTCATCAGAGTTGAAGTTAGTTTTCACAGCTACATATAGTACATAGTTTCACTGCCGAGAAGCATGAACAAGAACAAAAATCTATGTACAAACAGAACCCTGTTAAGTTTTTTAAAATATTACGACATTGCAACAACAGATTTTAGAGTTTAGGAACCGACCACTGTTTTCTTTCCAAGGTTAGGTAACCAAAAGCGATCGATATCTAGCTGCTAGTGGGAAGTTCATAATGGTCATCTACCTAAGTTTGTACCTACGTTCGACACGACCCATAAATAAGTTTGTATGATATTGATTACGTAAGCTAACTTATATCAGCCCGCGGTTCCGCCCGCGTGGAATTAATACTTCTCCCTATTTTATAAGTAGTAGTATAAGTCCTTCTATTTTATTTTTTTGTTTATGTGTATTGTTAAAGTGTATCTCTTAATTCAGCATGCATCTTGGAAAAGACCTCCTCTAGCAGTTTCCATTGTATTGTATCTCGAACCACACTCCTTCAGTTAGGACCCGCTTAACTAAGCTATTATGTTACTGTAAAGTTTCATCAACATCCGTTCAGTAATTCTTGCATGAAATAGTAACAAACCTGCATCCATCCACGATAATCACGCTAATAATAGTATCTAGTCGGATAGAAGCCTTCACCGGTTAGAACAAAAATGTCCATTCGCCCAATAGTAGCTTTCATATAATTGTGGTCTAATTTGACATTATTTTGAAATATGTTGATATTCCATCAGAAATGAAAAGCTATAAACGTCTAAAACTTTCCAAGTAAAGTGCACCTACCGTAGACTATTTACGACTGAATCTAAATAGACTTTATTGGAGGTGGAGCTTTCTAAACAATATTCAAGAAAGGGGTCAACATTTTCTAAAGTATCGAAACAGTTTTTATGACAATATTGTCTGTTGTAGCAGCGTTCGTGAACTAGGAACGGTCGTGGTCGTTCAACATTGGTTTCGCATCGCATGATACTCGGCGCTCACGATAAATTTGATCTCCGTGGCGAATCCTGTCGCTTTGATGCAGCATTGACGTCACGCAGGAGCCGTGTGCTGCACTTACAGTTGTTAGTGTTTATAGTGTACCTACAGCGAAAATGAGTAAACACGAATATCGAACATTCGTATTCGGTTGGTAATTCGGTAGGTAATGGCGATATGAGGAATTATCGGAATTACAAACCGTTTGTGTGGCAAGCTACCGACTCTGACTTCCACTACCACCCGTTGGCAAATCAATTCTTCTGGTTTCTAACGAATGTCAAAGATTAATAAAAAGTTAATTAAAAAAATCAAAATACCCGACTGCTTAAAAAGCGAACTAAAAAGACGTAAACAAGAAGAAAATCATGCTGTGCAGTCGGAGGATACATATTCGCGAGCTGGCTGACCAAAACCAGATGTATCCTCCGACTGCACAGCATGATTTTCTTCTTGTTTACGTCTTTTTAGTTCGCTTTTTAAGCAGTCGGGTATTTTGATTTTTTTAATTAACTTTTTATTTATAACTTTTTAGTTAACACTTTTATGAATTAGGTACATTTAAATATATAAGTGTTATATATTTTTGAAATCGCCTCTAAAAACCCTTTATTTTGATACCCCACACGATGGGTTTGGAAGAAAAAATAAAATTGGCCCCCCACAATATGGCGCCCAAAAGCCGCCATTTTTCTATTTTCCAATTTTAATGTAGCCTATGACACTCGCAAGGTTAAGACGAATCGATTGACGTATGAATCATCAAAATCGGTCAACGCGTTTGGTCTCTGGAACGCCATATAGGAACAAACATACATACATACATACATACATACATACATACATACATACATACATACATACATACATACATACATACATAGACTGATAAACACATTACCCTCCTTCGGCAGTCGGGTAAAAAGTAACATCTTGCCGAAGCACGGGGGTTTAACGGTGTAATGAAAAATCACCTATTCACGGACCGAACTCGGCAGGCGTTGCTTAACCACATAAATCGACCGACCCGTCTGTTATTGTTTAGCTACGAACTCCTCCTAATTAGCTACGTATCAAAGTAGGTATATAAAACATTGCAGCCAAAGGGAAATGACGTAGTTTGCTCTAGTTTAAAATTAGTAAGCAGAGAATCTGCAATGGAATACCCACGTAAAATCAAAAGTTTGTTTAAGTACTAAATATTATGTTTATGAAATGTATTTATTAACCCCCGCCGGAAAAAGTGGGGTGTTATAAGTTTGACGTGTGTTGCTGTGTATGTGTGTGGCTGTCTGTGGCATCATAACTCCTTAACGGATGAACCGATTTTGATTTGGTTTTTGTTTTTTGTAAGGAGACTTTGTCGAGAGTATTCTTAGCTATGTTTGATTAAAATCGGTTCAGCTATTCAAAATTGATCCGCATTTTACTCTTTGAATCTGAGTTTTTTCGCAAGATATCGTGTCATAATTACGTGTCTCGATAGATTGGCGATTGAAACGGATCTACTACTAGATAAATTATGTAGTGTGAAATAAAAAGGTCGAGGGTTAGGTACCAAAATTTTGAAATTTTACTTGTTTATTATTACGAGAAAGCGTGATGAAAAATATCGTTTGATACACGTGAGTATTTCTTATTGCAGTGTCTCGGCTCCAAAACGGGCTGGGCTTCGGCTCGGATGTCTGTTTGGCCTCGGCTGCAATGAGAAAGTTTGATGATGTCATCATCCTCATCATTTTAGGCGAAAGACATCCACTGCAGAATATCCCACAAGTGTGGCGTCACTGGCGACACATTGTCCGGATTCCCGCAACCTTAACAAGGTCATCGGTCCACCTAGTGCAGGCCTTCCAATGCAGCTTCTTCCGTCCAATTCACAGTCGCCACTCCAGAACTTTTAGGTACCACCGAGTATCCGTTCTGCGAATAATGTGCCCTGCCCACTACCAATTAAGTTTCGCAATACTTCGGGCTATGTAGGTAACTTTAGTCCTCCTGCGGATCCTCATTTCTGATGGGAATGAATGAGCTCGCGCAAGAAAACTTCGATCATGCCCTCGTCATTGACCTTGTATCAAAATCAAGTTTGCACACTTGTAAGTATTAAAATGTTAATGAAATAAATACTATAAGATGTTAATGTTTTACTTCAAAGCTGCATGCAAGAGGTGATGCCAACAAAACACTTTTTTCAAAAAAAACATCTAACTTCTAAAGCAAAACACTACAAAGCGAAAAATAACTTTATTTGCCGAGGTTTTGCTTTTTTTACTTTTTTGTAAAAAGTTTTTTGTCTCTTTTCAGTTTTGGTGCCTTATATTACCATGAAAATTATTTATAGCCAGAGTACATCTCAATTCAATTCCAATAAGCCCAAACATGACTAGGATACTTTGTTTTATTACGGCGTTCTAGTTTCTACCTTCCGGCTTCATCATCAGATCCGTTCGATGGTACTATTTTCATCAATACCATTTATTTGTATATTTATTTGCTTCATCATAGTCGCTTAACTATTCGAGATATCTTATACCCATGACATACTTATTAAGGCGTTCCAGTATTCATCTTTGGTCTTCTTCATCAACAAATGATACATTCTGAGTGCAAATACTTGCCATGTTATTGAAAATACCAAAATCGCTATATGTCTGCCTATAATATTGAGGAGATCCCCTCTATTTCCATGGGATCCCATAATCAGTTTCTGGTTTGGCAATAGGACCACCTCGAGAGCCACCTTTCATACAAAAAAAGGATTTTGCAAATCCGTCTATATATGACGGAGTTATAAAACATACATATTAAAAAAAACATTGAAACATCCAAATTGAGAACATCCTCCTTTTTGGGCAGTCGATTAAAAAAATATATTACTTTCACATAGATACTTAAGTTATGTCGTCCCAAGCAAGGAGTCTGCTTCACTTTAACTGCAGTAGAGCACTTAGTAGGAGTGGCGGCGCTATGACTACGTAATTGGCTGACCTCTAGGTACTTGTACAAGCATCTAGACCAGGGGTCACAAAGTGGCGGACCGCGGTCTTGTGTGGACCTTAAGTGTACAGTGCAATATAATTTACTTGAGTGAGTAATTTAATAATTTATCCCGCTCTTTGCCTTTAGTTACCGTCGATTCGACAACGGACGAATCTTATTAAAATCTTCATTGATATTGAATCTACTTATATTTATATTATTTAAGTTTATTATTTCAATTTTAATTGTTTTTCAAAGTAAATACATGTGAAGGCCGATCGGTCTGTTGTCCACACTTCCATTGTTATCTGGTTTCAACACGCAGACAAGTAAGGAGGAAACTATTGAAATTAGTTCTTCATCATCATCATTTCAGCCGAAAGACGTCCATTACTGGGTATAGGGCTCCCCCGAGTGTCGCCACATCGATAGGTCCTGCGCGTCTCCCATCCAGGGGAATCCCGCAGCCTTGACCAGGTCATCGCTCCACGTAGGGCATTATAGTAAGGTGCGGCTAATTCCTAAAAAACAAATTCAAAACCAGAGAGTACGGCTCATTATAAGAACCGACAGTTGTTTGATTGAAGGGTCACCTGAACCCACCCCTAACTACTTACTGTCTTTCATCAAGCAGCCAGCTCCATCGGACAAACCACTGCTCTCTGCAGTTATCCTGTTTTGCCCATTGCGCTCGCATTTGAAACGCTTCCGTATTGGGGTCATACTTGATCGCCTTTCCCCTGCTTCCTTTTCCTTGGTCTCCCATTATTCACCTAAAAATATAAATAAAAAGTAAAATTTCAAAATTTAATCATCCCGGCACATTTTTATTTCATGCTACATAATTTATCTGGTACATAGATACGCTTCGATCGGCTATCTATTGAACACGTTATTATGACACGATATCTTGCGTGAACACCCCGATTCAAACAGTGAAACGCCCATAACTTTTGAACGGCTGAACCGATTTTATTCAAACATAGCTAAGAATACTCTCGACAAAATTCCTTTCAAACAAAAAAAAAACTAAATCAAAATCGGTTCACCCGTTTGGACGCTACGATGCCACAGACAGATACACATATACACAGCAACACACCTCAAACTTATACTAGTAACATCCCTCTTTTTCCGTCGGGGGTTAAAACCAATTAAAAGGAATAGTAGGTGTATTGTGGAGAACGTGGTCGTAGCTGGACATTGCAGCCAAGGAGGGATTCACTCCCGAGCCCATAGCGAGAGCGTTATAAAGCGACGCTTTTCAACACGCTCACAATTTTTTTCCTTGTGCTTTTTGTGGTAGCGCCACCAGGCGGGCGAGCACGGCGTACTGTGACAGGCTTGAGTCACTCATTTTTATCACAGTTTGGGAGCAAAAACCGTGATAAAATGTGTGACTCAAGCCTATCACAGAGGCCGTGCTTGCCCGGCAGCTAGCTACTCTAATAAACTGAATAGGTGGGTCAGCCGCGCACTTTTCCGCACGGGCGCGAATGTAGAAAAATAAACACGCTGCGTGTGAAATACACTTTGCATTGTGAGCCTAAAAGCGTTGCGATATAAGCCAGTTTTCGAATGTTGAATAGGAACATATGATTTCTCTATAGGAGCAAAACAAGGTAGTAATCTGACTGAGCCGGGCATGATGCCAACAGCACGTCTTTGTTCAAGTGATGACGTTTGATTTTATTGGGCAACGTAGTATAAGGTCGGTGTGAGAGTAAATATACATAAGGAATCCTAAAAAAAAAAATTACATTTAAAATTTTTAAAGAATTGGGAATCTTTTTAAGATCACTTTATATACATTCAAAAGTCTCATTCATGAGTTCGAGATAGAAAACTGCAACACAAACGATACAGCAAACTGAAGTCTTAATGTGCAAATTGGAATAACTGTTCAATTTAGTGTGTAGATAAGTTAATGAAAGAAACCGTTAGAAATGTGATAAAGGTAATTGTCTAACAGATACCTACATTTTAACTGTATCTGGAACTGGTATAATGAATTGAGCAATTGGTTGAATTTAGAGAGAATTAAACTCAAATGGACAAGATATTTCTGGCCAATTAACCTCTATGGCATTTCAATTCACCATTGATTTAATGGTACATGAGCTGCAGATACTCCGCCTTCGTCAGGATAAAAGACAATTCTCTATGGTAGTAAAAGTTAAAGTGACCAGCTGTCTGGAACCTCAAAATGTGTAAAAGAATCACGCAGCCGTAAATATTTCGGTATTAATTAGGAAGAAGCATTTCTAAATGCAACTAAATAGACTCATTACAATCTAGTTCAGTTAGTCAAGAATATTAATGTCTAATAATTAGGGGAGCAGATATCACGTTTGACGTGATATCAATACTATACTATCTTCTATACTAATATTAGTTTTTTTTTGTTTGTTTGTACCGAATAGGCTCCGAAACTACTGGACCGATTTAAAAAAAATCTTTACCAATAGAAAACTACATTATTCCTGAGTGACATAAGCTATTTTTAAATCACGAAACCGGGTCCTGTCGGGTGGTCCACGGGAGCGAAGCCGCGGGGAACAGCTAGTCTGCTATATATATTTTCCGGCATGAGTGTATGACTAGATGTATGAATGTGAGTGAAGCAAAAGAAGTATGTAAGGGTCGTAGCAGGTGGCGTTCTGTAGTTTCTGCCTACCCCCATGGGAAAAAAGGCGTCGTTTTATGTATGTATGTAAATCACATTTATACGGTTTCACAAGGTTTTCTAAGTAAGTTTACTGATACTCCACAATAAGTTGACCCTCCCTGTACGGACGAGGAGGGTTCAAACTTTTCAATACATGGGGATAATTATATTAATATGCGCAGAACTAACTGGAGAAATTCAAATTAGAACCATACTTACATAAAGTCTCCGCCAGATAATATAAAAATAAATGTCATTGATCCGACTTGTGGCAAAAAGTATAATACATCATTATCATTTCAGCCTAAAGACGTCCACTGCTGGACATATGCCTCCCCCTAGCGTCGCCACACTCGCCACACTGATCGGTCCTGTGCGTTTCGCATCCACCGGACGCTCGCAGCCTTGACCAGGTCGTCGCTTAAATACGTCCCTTGAAAACATGACTTCGTTTATTGAGAAGTTTTGATAATTTTGGTCTCAAATGAAAGGTATAGGCGTAGAACCCGTAAAACCTAAAATTCTATTCCATTTTATCCGTTTAAATCATGTAAATCGTTCCACGCGTTTATGAGATATTAACTCATTACTGAATGCCAAGTGAAAAGGTCAAGGACACCTTACCGCGACACGTTTGTTTTGATCGTGGTAGCGATACCGCCTTTACATTTTTTTCATATCGTTTTGAAATATTGGAATACATTGGTAGACAGGTGTTAACGACTTTTATTGCTTTGTTATCTGGCGGTGAATTTAATTGTATGCAACCTACGAATGTAAAGGAATGCTAGAGCTGGTGTCAGTTATGGCAGTCATAGTTAAAGTGGGGCAGAATGCACTGAGAATATTAAGCCGTTGATCCGGAAGTGTATTGAACGTAAAAAATACGTGACTATTGGGTTGCCTCCTTGTCTGAATACAATAGAAAGCTTAAGCCTAAATTCCTACTGCAATAAATTGTTGTAGTAATTGTTGAAATGTTTTTGATTATACTTAATTTTCATAAGTTAAATTGGACCCTTTCAGTCCTACTCCTTACTGAGAGTTAGATGCAAATCTGTTGTCGGTAAGTGGTTTCTGAAGCTTGACTATATAATGATAAAGAGCCTAAAGTAAGGTACCTACCTTCTTCAATAGGTCTTTGGTGGATATGTCACCGGATTGATACAAGTTGATGAACTAACGAGGTAGTAAAAATTCAAAAATTGCCTACGTAGTGGATACTGAGTTCAAAAAAAGAGTTCGAAGAAATGGTAAAATAGAAGAGTACTTTAAAATTGCGTTTTACGAAATCTGTATGGCAATACCCGATATATTATTTTTCTCGGTGATGGAAATCAGTAAAAATGTTTAGATGGAAATTGACACGGGTATCTATTTTTTTAACGTCAGGCTTGGTCAGGGCTACACGTCAATTTATTGTCGCCTGCCAGAAAACACGTTCAATCTGATAATCGAGAGTTGCACAAAGAGGTTTTATTGCGCTCACTCGTGTTACATAATGCGTATCAACGACTACCATATTATAGCGCTTACCAGTTTAAGTATATGCTGCTGCATATTCTAAGAATATAACTGTACAGTAGATTAAATTTTAGAGTTCAGTAGCTTACCGCCAGCTCACAATTTCGCACGGTGTCGTATAAGAGGAACGACCTCCATTAACATTTTTTCCCTCGCCAAAATATACAAAACAAAGTCACTGTCAAGGAAATGTCAGTTAGTGCCAGTCAAATAGGCAAAGCGGGCTTTGTGGTTAATGAAATATCTTATAATATCGGATTTTATCTCGCTGTCTAGCGATATCGGAGGCCATGAACAAAGCAAGACTGTTTCCCGTGAGTTCGATACATCATTTTATATTGTATGTTACCCTAAAACACAAAAATATGGTGTCTGGGCTCGTTTCTGGAGACAGGGAGAGTCGCGCGGTGCGTCGGGCGTTTTTTCCTCGTTATCGCACGCGCAAACCCAAACATATTGTGCCTTATTACAAAAAGCGGTTTAACTAAAACCCAGGTTTAAACCTTGTTTACACCGTACATTATAGAGGTTTAAACCGCTTTTTGTATATACGACTGATTATGGCAATGTACGATGTTGTTATGGAGGTGTGGAACGTTGAGCGGGGTGTCAATAGTGGCGGTGGCCTCCGCAACGCACGCGGCTGAATACGCGGCGGAAAACGCGGCGACGAACACGCCGGCGGCGGGAATCAGAATCGGCCACTTCTTATATTATAATAATTCACATTCTAAAATCAAATTTACTTCTACTAAAATGCCGATAATTTCTTTCTCCATTGGTGACGGTGGCTCACGTCTGCGTTGTGCAATTTCCAAACAACACTGGCAGAAGTTTCTGGCTGCCTTATAATGACTTTAACTTACAATGTAAATCATCTACAAAAGCAAAATACCATCACTTGTGAAGCAAACACTGTTTTCTCAGGTGATTGTAACGATTTACGTTGAGTTGCTAGCAATATATCGGAAATGGAACCATTAGCTACCTATAAAAGTCGAAGCGATGACAAATGGGAAGTTTAATAACGTATTAGTCACACGTGAAGGAAAGGTAATTGGTAAAGTAACAGAACCGCAGAAAAATAAAGTAACAAACTAAAATCATATTAAAAAGTAGCTCCATAGCTGTGAATACAAATACAACTGAAACATCCGAATATAATACATAATATTCCTACGAAATGCAGACCGACAAGTTTTAAATCTAAAATCACAACGGTACAGTTCAGTGGTAGAGTAGAAAAAAGTGAATTTGTTACTTTTAGGCAAGCGTGCTTCACCGTCGACCACATCATCGCTTACCATCAGGTGAGATAGTGGTCAAGCGCGAGTCAAGGGCGAGTCAAGGGCGAGTCGGAATTGCCTCACTGAGGTTTCCGTTTGAGCTAGACATAATTACATTTTAAATGTATGAATTAGAGTTCTGTATGTTCTTTTTTATTATAATAATGTGTATGTAAATTAAACCCTTTCAAATAACATCCCTCTTGACATAGTTACCTTACCCCTAATTTAAAATTTTAGCCCTAATTTCGAAGTAACTATAATGTTCTTCTTGCCATAAACAACTGAAAAACCACTTTAAGTCGATATCATTATTACTATTATTAGTTCATGTATTAGGCAGCTATCTAACGTGACACGGGTCCCTTTTAAAAAAAAATATTCTGATCCCCCAAAATAGCAAATTCGCAATTTTTTTTCTGAATCTGACTGCTGTGTATTGAACTTTATTTCCAAAAATTGTATTATTAACGTTGTTTCGTGTTTTTAGGGTGTCGTTCGGGAGTTCAAAAGGGTCGATGGTGGAGACCCTAATATACGAGAGTCCCCTACAAGAGGAGCCGGAGAGCAGTCCGCCGCCGGTGCAAGAGACGGCGTTCCCCTACACGCCCATAGAAGACGAGTACGTTTTGTTCATTTGAGTATGTTAATAATTATTCGTTTTTGTTCCGAATTCACGCGAACGCTTTTATGCGATTTTGTTTATTTTTAAGTTTATCATTATTTTTAGGAGCCCTTTCAGGAAATGCTTTATACAATATCCTACTAGATGGTTAAAACAACTGTACACCTCGCCGGATTGCGACCTCACTCCCGCCTACCCGCGCGGCGCCCCGCGTTCGTCTCGTGCGCCAACAGCTAGATTCGAACGCCAGAGTGAAGTCACAGCGCCAGGTGCACAGTTATTTTTACCGAGCAGTACCTACCTAGGTTACTTTATATTAATTGAAGAGATTTCTAATCTCCATTTCTTCTTAGGCTTCTATATCACTCTCTTTGCAACGCAAGTTATTTCTGTATCTATTTCCGGGTAGGTAATAGGATTGACTGTAATAAGCATATGGCTGGGCAATGCCTATGTAGGTAGGTAGCAGAATCGCGATATGCATAGTAATAAAATTCCTATGTATTCACCTACCTACACTAGTTACGTAACAAGGTCTCTAAGCGCTTGATTCTCGAACGCACTGGCTTGACAAATTCAAATGAGCAATTGAGCATGCACTAATTAAGGACACCAATTGACCGAAATGCATGAACTTTGAAGGAATTTCGCACCTTCTAACTTTAATTAAAATACCATTGTACCTACTTACCGAAATTGAATGAGTATAATTGCCTTTTAAAAGAATTAAAATTTCTAATACGTAGGTACCTACCTACCTGCATAAATTAGGGCGAACCTTAAGACGACGACTGTCGCCAACAACCTTGAGGGAACAAAACGCGCACTCGTTTCACAGGTCCCACCCGCACGTCCCAAAATTTAGTAGATTTTGTACTTTCCTTATTATAACAGACTTCAAAAAAAAAATCCTCAAATCAAAATGTAGATAATTAATTAATAAAGCGTCAATTTCATTAAAATATACCCAGCGGTTTTGGTGCGATTGTTGTATTTTTTGTCAGTTTTAGAAAACTTTACAAATTAATTACAATGTGCTATACGAATAAAACGAAATTTTCTTTTAGATCAAATTATTAAAAAAATGGTCTATTGTGACATATATTTTCTCCAAAAAATTACGACAAGCCGTTTAGACGTGATTCTCATTTTAATATCAGCTACACAGGTGTATCTGCGCCTAAAGCGTTTACCTAATTTGTTTCTCGATTTGTAATAAGTTTCCCCTCCCCCTCAATACAATACATGGTGCATAGAATAACATAAATGAGCGTCCCCTTTCATGCACAATCAATAATCAGCATCAGAAGTTCAGAATATCGCCCCTTTTTTATTTTCTTTACGTAACGAACAGCTAACAGGCTATCTACGTGTGACCGATCTCTTCACCAGACATTATCGATGTAAGGAATCTATTTTTTAGTTAACTTTGACAGTTTCAATGACTGTCATTGTAAGTTATTTCTTTTTAAACTTCATCGTGTTTAATCTTTTACAAACGCGGTATTTGATCGCGCTCGTTTCGTACCTAGGTATATAGTAGCAAATGCTGAGATTGTTCGAAATCGTGCAAACATTAGGGTGACCCCAATGAGCAGCTGTCACAAAAGCCAGTTTATCGGTCCGTAATTCCGTATCTATTCTTTATTATTCGGGCTTCTGTATCGTTTAGGCATCGGGACCATAAATAACAACTGTATTTTTTATGTTTTAAACTGATCGGAGGTAATTTGCACTTTTTTTGTGTTTTGCTTTTGAGGTCGGTTTATTTTTTGGGTTTAGTTTTCCATTAACTCGATGTTGCCAAATCCATAATAATATTATAAATGCAAAAGTAACTATGTCAGTCTGTCTGTTACATTTTCACGATTAAACCGGTGAGCTGATTTGGATGAAATTTGGCAAGGACATGGTTTGAGACCCTGGGAAGTACATAGGATAGTTTTTATCGCGGAAATCATCCATAAGGGAGAGGAAGTTTGTATGCTACTAATTACTTCTCAAGTAGGTAAGGCAGCCTACACACCTACAATACTATTGCGCGATATAAAATAATAGGCTTTTCGAAGTACTAATGTTACGCAGATGAAGTCGCGGGCAACAGCGACTAATCTATCAAGCCGAAAACAAATAGGTTTAACAACTAAAACCCGACTACCTGCTATAAAATAGCGCTTTGAAAAGTATGAAACGGGAAGTGAAAATGCCTTGTTGGCTCAGTGGCTAAGAACTCGCCTGTCTTTCTGGAAGTGGTGGGTTAAAATCCGGGCAGGTACCAATGTGTCTTTTACAAATTCATTTGTTTTTTCTAAGTTTATCTTGGATATCGCTATAACACGGGGTGGGCGAAAAATCATGGATGAAAGGAAACAAGCCGATAGTACCAAATTATTAGTATTATTTTTTTCTACAGTTAACCCTAACTATCGCCCTGTTTGGTTTGATCCACGATTTTTTGCCCAGTCTGTATAATATTTTTTTAAATCGCCAACCCATCTTGAGAACGCGGGGTGATCAATGCTCGTGCCTTCTCTGTAAGAGACATTTAAGGGCTTATTACACTACACGGTATTCAGGGCCCTAAACCCTAATTCAGGGTCGTGTAATAAAGCTTAGGGAGTTAGGGTTCTCATAATATCGACCTTATTGCTTCGGAATGATTTAGTGACCCGGTATTCAGGGCCCTGAAAACCGTGTAGTGTAATAAGCCCTTCAACCTGAAGTGAAACCGCTACAAGCTGGTATTATTTTTATTATGACGCTATATTGAATTAAGTGTAAAGTGTGTAGGTATATAGCCTATCTAGCGGACGATCAATGCGTTTCTAACGATGGCTAAAACATTTTTAAAATTTTGATACCTAGTACCTATGTAGTTTAAAAGTTATGAGGAAAAAATTAAGCCCACATTTTGGCTTCACCGTAGTCGGGCAAAAATAAAAGGTGAACCTGTAGGTATGTTCTACTAAATTTCTAGTGCATAGTGCAAGGGGCCCATCGTTATAAAACAGCAATCAATTGAAACGGTGGATGTAATTCATTGATGTTGACTATCCAGTATCCTATGATGTACCTCAGGGTTAGAGGGGAAAACAGAATTAATATGCAATCCGTGTCTGCCTGTGTAAAAGTAGCGCCATCTATTGCGCCACAAAGTAAAACAATTCGTATCGTTGTTGTAGCTAACGGTGAGTCATAATACGCACATTAAATTCATTAATTAATGATTCCCATATAATTTGGGTTAAAATTATTATATAATTTCTTGAGTTTATGAAAAGTGACAGCTATAATGTTGTCGCGTTAAAATGTTATCGTGAACGCTAACATTACGTCACTGCTGGGCTCGCTGTTCGCTCTGGCTGCGTGCTCCGCTCGCTTCGTTCCGTTCCATTCCATTCGCCACGGAGCCGCGCGCGACTTCCGAGATCGATGTAGAGTGGGAAACATTTTTGTGAACTGTGAAGCGTCGAATGGACCAAACCCTGCAGCGTCAACTGAGCCGATGTTTTTATTAATTTGTTCTAAGGCAGTTACTTAGTAAATTCAGTGATTAAATAATAAGTAAAACGTGAACTGTGATAACGTCGTGAGTGAATACTTCCAAGGTATGTTATTTACATTAATCACGTCATATTTGTTGTGCTGCAAACTGGGTGTTCACTTGCCGATGATTTTCTGAATTTAGCAGATTAAAGTATGAATTTTAATGCGATCGTGTTTTTGGTGAATATTACCGTCGCGAAAACGTGTGAACTTGAGTTGATTTGTTATTTCATATCTTCAATTTTGTGCGGATAATTCGGTCACAATGACGTCACGAGTACTGATTTATAAACATAAAACGACTTTCGGTTCCATCTAGCAGTCGGGAACACAAGGTCATTACTCAGCATGTACCTACAAGTAGTAAACATGCATTGGCAATCGTTTTAAAAGCTCTATTTTTAATGACACCAATAGTGGCCGATTCCATTCATTGAGGGCCCGCCCTGTGCCGCTTCGAGGCCATGGCAGGCTGTCCGTCTCGTGCACCAATTATACACATTAATTTCGACACCTTGTAAGAAAGTCATTTTCACTTGCAGGATGCAAGAAAAGATGACTTGTTAAATCTGTTTGACTCTGCTTTTGTTAATCTGTACAAATTCTGTACAGATTGTAATTAAGTTCGAACTTCAAACGAAATTGTAAACAATGACCCAAGCAAAGCAGAAAAATGATATAAAATTTGTCAGGGGGTCATCTTAGGATATAAGAAATGGTAATAAAACATAAAATCAGGCAAATTTAATATCAGAAATGGGTAAATAGCCTGGGTAAGCCCCAACTAGTTAATCTAGAATGTTGGTTGCATGTTGACATGTAAGGGTGGATAGCTTGCGACCTACATCAGGCATCAGATACTAGTGTACAATTAAGTGACACTATAGATGCTTGCCGCTGTGAATAGGAACCTATTAGTGCAGTCTAATGGAATTTAGAATTCAATGTCCGTCTATTGATTTTGTATTAATTTGTTCTCTCTCAAAGTTCTTCAATTAAATAATTAAAGTGGTGATTGATAGCTTAGCTAAAAAAAAAAAGAGGTCCCAGATTATATAATATGAAAACCTGGAGTGAGTTTTTCAGCTGCTTAGTTTGGATACTTTAAAACTCTTTGTTGTGACTGAGTTATGTATGTGAGCGTAATTTTGTAAAGAATAAAGTAATAATCATGATACTATTTATGTGCATAGACAAAATAAAGTGGACAATAACTTTATTTGTCAAACTTTTTTAATATTGAATGTGACTAATATGACACTTGTGTAACATTGGTGACCTTGAGACCTTGTCAATTAAGCAGAGCGATGATATTTCTCTATTTTTACCATCTGTTGATTCATGTGTTGTTAAGGAATTTGATGATGTCAGATTTTTGTATCATTCTTACAATGGTCTGCTACTCAGATGTGGGTGGGTGGTTCAGCTAATGTGCATCCATCTAGGTACTAGACAATCTTAGTGTGTTAACTTATAAAGAATATACATAACTCTGTTACAACAGGGAACACCTTTATTGAAACCTTATCAGAAATTGAATGTAAATGATGTCATATGATTGTGGTAGGAGATAGTTTATTTGGGTGTGACTGTGGTTTTTTATTATGATGTAAGCAACCTTGTAATATTTTGTTGATTTTTTATGTTGTTATTATAAGGTTGAACACACAGTGCATATAAAGAATGCCACAATCTCAATAATTATGCTAATGACATGTTATTTAATAAAACTGAACAAATACTTCTATTATATACGAGTCAAAATGTTAAGTATGAGCTCGAGATTGGAGCTAAATACTGTGTGGGCGATGAATATAGTCATCTACTAATAAAAGAGGTACCATAATTGAGTCACCTTCAATGTTAATAAGCGCGGCGCTAGCGTCCCAGCCATGCGAATATTATCATCGCGACTTGCAAGGCGAGTATTGCTTAGCATGATGTACAAAATTACAAAAAAATTACTTAGGCCCAGTTTTTTTATCCGTAGTTAAACAATGGTTTTAAAATTCGGTAAAACGCGTTTTTTTATCAATTGTTAGTCTAACAAATGGTCCAACAATTAACTCTCCAATTTATTTGACCATTTGTGGGGCTAACAATTGATGAAATAACACATTTTAGTGGAATTTTAATCCACTAAAATGTGTTAGCATATTTAAACGTTGGTTGAGTTAACTATGGATAAAAAAAACTGGTCCTTAGTGGACAATGTAAATTTTTATTGTAGGATCAGGATGAATCCTCCTTGTTACACCTCCTTTGGATAACTTTTCTTAACTACTCTGACAGACAGTATCTGTACAATTCTATTAATTTTTTTTATTTACATGGTATATCTTGACACTGAAACAGGCCCTGACTGTTGCTATAGAGATTGTCATTGTTGCTAGGCAAGATGACACTGACTGGCTATGCGAAATATCATTCTTCTTGAATTAAACTGTTATGAAAGTGTTTTAATCCTTATTTTTAAAAATTATATATTTAATAATAATTTATGTGTTGGATAAAATTTTATCAGAACAGGAGTTTTTGGGAGTTGTTTTATTATTCTAGTATAAAAATAAATAGTATTTCTTTTTTCAAAACTCATGTTCTTTTAGTTGGTCTACAGACATTTAATAAGGCCGATTATTATTATCATTTGCCTTGCGATTTGATAAATTGTACCTGTATTTTTTATCTATCTGTTTGTTATTTGCTGATATACTGCAGAAAATAAAACCGCTAGAAATACGTTTGAAATGATGGTGGTAGTGTTTTTTTTTGGGTGGTTTTTCTGCCGGTGTCTGTATTTCCTGATAACTACAACCTGGGAGTCTTTAAGTCAAGAGTGAATAGGTTTCTTCTAGGTAAGCGTGCTACATCGTCGACCACATCATCACTTACCATCAGGTGAGATAGTGGTCAAGCGCAAGCCTATAAATAATAAAAAAAAAAACCACCATCTAAATAAAAACTCACCCAATATTGACAGTGTTGCTTGCGAAGAAATTTTTATTATTTTAATAAAGTAGGATTGATTTCAATTTAATTTGATTAATTAAATTTGATTAAAAAAGTCCCAGTTAGCTGCAATATATGTATGTATAATGTTTGTTTATAAACCCTAATATATGTTTTTCGAGTTAATCCAATATCATTTAAATAAACAGCCAAAATCTAGGGTTGCCAGATATAAACAGCTAAAGTGGCAATTCATCCAAAAAGTAATCAAAATCTGTTAACAATTGGTGAAGATAGTGCTGAACAGATGTTCACAATAATACATTCAGCCAATTTGAGAACCTCCTTACTTTTAAACAATTTACCTGCAGATTTAAGCCGTGGGAGAATTTCATGTATCCAATAAGTTTTTAGGAATATAATAAATAAGCCTGCATATTGACACTATTAAGTTAAAGATTTAATGTTACTAATGCATGACCTAACACATATTATTTTATTTTATTAAATACAGTAAGTTTCATTTTGAAATACTCAAGTGTGTCAGATTTATCATACAGACTGTTCAGCTACTTATTTAATGATAGTTGGGGGGATATAAAGTAAAAA
Organism: Anorthoa munda; assembly: GCA_945859665.1. NCBI lineage: Eukaryota > Metazoa > Arthropoda > Insecta > Lepidoptera > Noctuidae > Anorthoa > Anorthoa munda. The sequence goes on along the minus strand of OX243893.1, from coordinate 50,770,105 downwards.
CAAAAACTATTTTAGGACCTACTGCAAATAACCCCAACGATCGCCCTGTGTCGTTTGATCCACACTTTTTTAGTCACTGTATATCATGGAGGTAATTAACAGGGTATCCTCCATAATGTTAATCTGCTGCGCTTGAGTAAATCCGAAAATCCCCTAATGGGCGTCCTTACCATAAATAGTACCCATATAATAATGATATTCATTCATGACAGTTGTGAAAGATATCTACAGTCTTGGCCAAAAATATTAGGCACCCCATAAATTTTGCATGTACAAAATAATATTATATTACTAAAAATCACTGCAAAGCTATAAACATTGTTTGAATTTATTTAAATTTAATAGTCTCCCATTAACTGACATGATCATGGGTGCCTAATACTTTTGGCCAAGGCTGTAGGTAGGTCAGCATTTTCAAGCTGAATGCCGTAAAAAAACGATTTCAACTTATTTTTCATGATTTCAGTTTGATGCTTGCGTTTCCGAGCGCTATTGCAATTTTCATATAATATTAATTTGGATCAATATTTAATGTTTCCAGTTCGGAGCGCTCGAAGGTTCGCGTGTCGTTCTACCAAGGGGCACGGCCGCAGTGCTTGTCCCCCCCGCCCCCCGCGCCGTCCACAGACTCGCACGTGCTCTACGCGGCGCTGCTTTCGGCTGCCGCTGACGCCGACATGGTGGACCACACTATGTATAACAGACAGATCAGGTAAACATTCTAATTTCTAATTGTAACTGGCACAAAGTTGTGCGTAATAAAGAGTAGCTGAATTTAAAAATGTACATCATTTAGAAATAATGATTATGTACCTATAGCTTGGCAAATTCGTACGTGACACTCCCATGATCCGCGGGCGACGGGGTGCGTAAGGCAGCGGGGTGGTGTGCGCTCGGGACTTTGTATACTCTAGATAGAAAGTATTTAAGACAAAAAAGTAACTTTCAGGTGTTTCATTCCTGCATATAGAAAAACTTTATGAAAAAAACCAGCCAACTGCTTGTCGGAAAATTAAACTGGTGGTAATAGGAAAACGAGAATTTAAAAGAAAAATTAGATTTATGAGATTTTTTGTAAGTAAAATATACGTAATAATAAACATAATCAACAAATTTCAAGTTCAAAAGAAGGTCTAATAAAAACAAACAAAAAAGGAAACCATGGTAAATAAAATATAAAAAAATAATAAAATATCTTAAATCAAATATCTATCTCTTTTTGTTTATGACGTTATATGCTAGTACGAAAGTGTATACCGACATTGAAATTGCGTCATGAATATGTTCCGTCTAGGTGTACAATGTCGCTGGACGGGAGCGTCCGCATCAGTTGGACGGCGTCGCGTCACCTCATTGGGTAGTAACGACCCCCGCCACCCGCGCGGACCATGGGAGTGTCACGTACGAATTTGCTAAGCTATAGAAATAAATGCATTATAACCTTAGCTAAAAACCAGACATTCATATTCGGAGTAGCTATTGACATGTGAAGATGAAATGCTAAAATCATGCACATACTTCTGCATTTATAACCCGCCCCTCATGCATTATTTAAAATACCTAACAGGGGATTACAGATGCATTCGTCCTTCGTTATACTTCACGTGCATTACTTATGTACCTGGTCATTGAAAACTGATATTCACATCTATTTTAGGAATATCTTCAAGACTCCGTATCAGCTATTATCAGATATTAGATGATATTGCGTCGTGATGACAAATGAGCACTTGATACTTAGCATAGATATATGCGGTCCACCAGAGAAGTAATTTATTCGTACATTTATTGTTGTGTATACGTAAAAGATTCAATACACACAGCGATGATGTCACCCTGCAACACACATGCTCATGTGAATCAACATAATTGTGTTGATGTTTAGAACCATAATAATAGAGTTACAATCGATTTTCCAACGATTATACTTTAGGAATATACTACCTCTACCTGCCATTTAATCTAGATAAAAAAGCCAAAGCAAAGTCACAACGGGCAGAGTGAAAGGTCCTGCGGGAGAACTTTACCTAGCAGTGGGACAATATAGAATGATTTAAAAAATCCTTTTGCAAAAATAAGCGTATCAAATCAGCTATTGGCCATTTAGCGTTTAATTTTTGGTCAACCAGAACCAATTTTAAATGTTGACGGTTGAGCGATAGCTTTAAGTATCTGTAATACGGATCAGTCGATTGAAGTATTCATGTGCAATTTGTCTAGTTGATCTGAATTAGAATGCATCGAATGCATCTGCGCGCCGTATTGTTCGAACGTAATCATGCGGCCATTGTTGAATCTTCATTGTATGGAGTACGGTTGGTGAATAGTAGATTTTTGTGTTTGCAGTACGGAGAGCGGGTGGGACAACCCGTTCCGTCCGGACGGAGATCTGAGTCGCGAGGCCGACGAGATAGTGTCCCTGATCAAGGGCGGCAAACCGATCACCCCGACGCCGCCGCCCGCCGCCGCTCCGCAGCTCGCCGCCTGCGACGAGCGCGACGAGAAACAGCAAGCGAATATTGTCAACGTAATACATTTTGCTATTATACCTACTATAGTGCGAAACACGCAAACATTGCCTTTACAAAGCTATAAATGGTGGAAACTTCATCTAACACTATGTAGTGCGGTGATGCAGGCCCGGATCTAGGGAGGGGTAGACCGGGTTGCAATTTCCCGGCCGGCAGCTACAGAGGGTAAACAGGATCGTCAAAATAAAACAAGTTTGAAAACGAAACCTTGTTTCACAAAATGCTTAATATCCAGAGCACGTTTTTCTATAAATTATTTAATTGATTTTATAACACCAAGTTGGTTTTTGAACACATCCCAAGTTATAAACGCAACTTAGGTCGATTTATGAACGCGTGCATAGTGTACTAGAAATTACACTCGAGCTGACCCAGATAAACCCACACGGTCGAAGCTTGGATTGTGTTGTGTGAGTGTGTTGGATTTATGTACAGTGGCGTATTTAAAGATTGGCTCCCTTGGCCATATAGCATTTGCCGCCAATAACAAAAAATAGAACTGTTATGTAGGCATAACGTAACTGATGTTTTATATGTATAGTAAGGAGAACAAAAATCAGATTTCAAATTTATTTAATCAAAAGGTTTTAGCTTTGGCCCCAAACTAGGCAAACCTGTATCTTGGGTATCAAAGATACAGGCAGGCAGGCAGCAAATTGAAATGGAACTTTTAGCTTCTACTATGAGAAGCGTGCCTTACCTCAACACGATTGCAATCGGATCGTTTCTTGCATAAGCATTCAGGTAGAGACGATTCCTTAATGAGATATTGCTAAGTTTTCTTAGCGTGGCCACTTAAAAGTTAAAACTAAGCTTACTACAAATGATTATACTATATTAATTCTAAGACAAGAAAGATAGGTAGTCGTTATTATAGCCGTTCACCGAAGTATCCCTTCTCTCAGCTGAGTCACAAGTAGAATCAGGCACATTCCGAAGTAGAGTCGAGTGGGAGGTGACGTGCAGAATCCTGAGGGTTGGCACTCAGAGATGGGTGGTAGCCCTTGGCTCGCACGACGTGACTATGATGGTAGAGATTCTCACGTTGTAAGCAGTTTCTTGCCCATTTAACGAATGGTGTCTACAGATATCAAACAGACACTAAAATGATGAAATAATAGAATCTGACACTACCACCGAAAACGACAAACAAAGAAAAAATTACGAAAACCCAACAGTACATACCAGTCTATTTAAGAAGCAAAGGCGGACTCAGGCTGGGAAACAGGTTTCATGGCTTGGATTTATCTAACCACTGTAATTTTGATTGTAATTTGCAGAAAAGCTTTACTTAAAGAAAATAATTCAACATTTCACAACGGCGGCTTTCATCAAATTGACTAGCTGTCAAAACACAGCAGCAGCAGTAATTTTTCGCTTTGTAGTGTTTTGTTTTGGAAGTCTGTTAAAATCGCTAGATTTATACCTATAAAATCCCGACTTAGTGACAATGGGACCACCTCGAGAGTATATCCTATCAAAAAAAATAAAACATACAGTCGAAAATAGAACCGCCTCCTTTTTGGAAAGTCGATTAAAAAAAAGAATACCGATGAGGTTTTGTGAGGTGAGGTAGTTAGGGTAGGTGACGGTAGCGAAGCCGTGGGCATAGCTAGTATTATTAATAACCTATTAATTATATATATTCTATCTATACTATAATATTATTAAAAGGTCAATTGTGTGAGGTTGTAGGGGGGGTTATCTCTGGATCTACTGAACCGATTTAGATGAAATTTGGCATGGAGATAGTTTGAGACTCTGGGAAGGACTTAGGATAGTAGGTTTGTATTCCCCTGGGATGACAAAACATTTTATAAGCGGGCGAAGCCGCGGGCATTAGCTAGTCTTGTCTATACTAATATTATAAAGAGGCAATATTTTTTTGTTTGTACTGAATAGGTTCCGAAACTACAGGACTGATTTAAAAAAATTTTCACTAATAGAAAGCTATATTATTCCTGAGTGACATAGGCTATTTTTAAATCCCGGAAACAGGTCGTGTGGGGTGGTCCACGGGAGCGATGCCGCGGGGAACAGCTAGTATATTATAAAGAGGAAAGATTTGATTGTTTGTAATAGATAAACTTAAAAACCTATGTTATGAAAAACTACATTATTCCGGAGTAACATAAGCTACTTTTTATCCTGAAAAAATAACGGCAAGTAAGTTGCAGGCAACACGGGAGCGAAACCGCGGGAATAAAGCTAGTTAGTTAATATAACCAAACATTATTAAGAGGTAAAATTGTTTGTACAAAAAGATAATCTCTGCCAAATGCTGATTCGATTAAAAAAAATTTTTCACCGATAGAAAGTTATACAAGTTCCGACTTCATACTCGTAGCATGCCTATTTTTTATGTTCTCACGGACAAAGTCGCTAGCAGAAACTTCTATCGAAACGGTTCACCGCAAAGTTTTGATACATGATTAATATGTAATTTCAGGCTAATGCTCCGCCATCGCCGCAGACGAAGGCGTGTCCCGAGCTGCAGAGCACTCCGAAGGTGATGAACGGCACTAAGAACGGCGCGGCGGGTGAAACGCGCGCCGGCCAGGTGGAAGTGCAGCGCGCGCCGCCGCAGGAGCCGCAGCAGCCCGAGCACGTCACCATCCGCAAGAAGCCCAAGTGCAAGTGCTGCGCCATCCAGTAACCGACCAGCCCAGGTCCCTACTTCGCTTCACACCGGTAACACGCTATGCTTTACGACGGCGTCCGCCAACCTTGGTGTTTACTCGGTGCTAAGTATTTCATTTTAAACATGTTTTATGTTCATCACTGAAATATTTCTACAACTATAGGTACTATTTACACAAATTAAGGTTCATCGTACCTACTATTTACAAAATTCATCGCTAGTATGGCAGCTATTTTTGTGTAACCTATACATTATTGTCGTGTTAGTTTCAGTGCTTGATTGAATAGAATACCTATGTAGGTAGCAGTTTATTGTATCAGTTATCTTAATTAATGTTTTTGATTTAATTTTATGTAGTAAGTTTTTATCTAACTTTTTAGGGTACAAACGTGAAAGTATTTATTTCGTTTTGCTACTGCTAGTCTGAAGAAAATTTTAATTTGAGATGTGAATTAGTTTTCAGGCTAATTAAATTATTGTTTCACATTCAAAGACAATGTATGTGCACTCTGTGCACGAAACGTGAAAATAAAAAAAAAACATTTCTTGTATTTAATATCATTTTAGAGAATCTCACAAAATTTTATTAGAGCTTAAGTTAAGAGACATAATTTTGAAGCTCTATTATATCAAACTAAAACTGCTGAATTGTTATTTCCACTTTTGCTCATTTGAATCAATTGACATAATATACATATAGAGAAATAACTTTGAAAATATCATTTATTTAAAAACAGTTATTTTAAGAGTTGACTCTGTGTTGAATAATATTAAAAATACATAATTTAAATGTATATTTTTATATCTTTATTTATAAAAAGTATTATAAACCATACACAATGGGGTAACCAAGTATCGACGATATCATTGAAGATTGTAGATATTTCGACAGATGTATTTTGCCATGTTTCTATGATAGCCGCGAATACTATTGGTGATTTCAATCAGGTCAGTTTGGAGATCAATAAGCTCACGGATGCGACTGTTCATAACTGCCGAAAAGTTGGTGCTCCACGCATCTGCCGATCCCTTCGGACTAACTACGTCACAAAAGGTTTGAAGTCCAGTTTACAATTAGGCTGATAGAAATTCGTCAATGGCATCCGTGTGTACCTATAAACTATGAATAGGTAAATGTTATAATTGTCATATTATTAAAGTAGCCTCCTTCATATTCCACGTTTGCATCCAGTAGTGTCAACACTGAACGTTTTAGTTTTCACGGTAAGGTGGTAACTGAGCAGTTGATGAGATAAATTTAGAGCCTACTTAAATTACATAATATTTCTTCGACAGAAACAACAAGACTGTATTTATTTGCTAATTTATACTTGGCTGCATATTGGGTAACTGGTTAGTGAAAATGATAACTAGCCAATACTATACAAAATTATATAGGCTAAAAATAGCTTATTGCAGTTATTCTATAGTATTTGCTGGCGGAAGTGCGACGGAGTCATTCTAGTATACATGACGAATTTGATTATATAAGGTAGTTTCTGCTGAGAAATAGATTATTAAAAATATGTAAAATACGGATGGGCCAAAAAAAAAAACGAAATCCAATTGACTTGTAATATAAAATACGAATAAACAAAACGGCTGGACAACTGTTGCAAAATGGTTATAGTTAGTAATGTGTATAAAATCGATAGGTTCCAAAAGGATAGAGTTTTTAAGGTAGCTAGAAGTAATTAGGAAGGAAATAGCGTTATAAACTTCGTTATTTAACAGATAAATTATTTTTGACTTTGTTTAGTTTTCGTATTTTGTAGGCGAAGCTTAGGGGTGCGGTTGTAGAACTTCAGCGAGTGATTTGATTCGTGTCGCCGACATAGCGTCGCGGATGAACTCGTCAGGATGGCAGCTATTCAGAGCGGCAGCTCGCACGGTACATTCAGCCATCGAACAATCTGACACTGAACGCGTTCCTATGCGAAGCGATGTTGGCTTACAATGAATTGTCGATATAATGTACCACCATCTGCATGTCCACCTATAGCATGGCTTGGCATACATCACTTTTAACTTATTATCGCAACATAGCTTTGTGGTGTCATTGCAAGTACGTATCGGTGTTAATTGTTAAACTCTAGTTAAATGTTTCCATAGTAAATTAACGGACTGTATGTAAATCTATATGCACTAGGATGTTAGGTGTCTTACTATTTCCTATATCGCCAAGCTGCAGGTGGTTCATCTCATTCATAGAATTTATTGACGAGATTTCCATAACAGTTGTTATTTAAAATGAGGAGGCTTTCTTATTCAGCCCCAAATTTTTAAATCTCATGTACTTCTGTAAGTGCTTGTTAACTTGTTATTTTTATTTTTATTACGTCATACTTTTAAGTGAGTTTATTTGGGCACAAAATTGTGTTCACAATAATTCCTGTATTTTAACAAGTAAGGGAGTGATAACATTGTAGAAATTGTGAAATGCTGATTTTCTTTTGTTTCCTAAGTTAGTTCGTCAAGATCTGCCCGACGCGTTATCAACAGCTAGTTTTTAGGGTCAACGGACTGACGCGCAAAACTTCACTTGAAAGTTAATTGAAGTATATAGTTCTCGCCAAACTTCTTGGCTGTCCTGAAGTTGGCTATAATGGCTGAAAAGTAGTAAATCTCGTACAAAAACAGAACAGCGCCGCGCCTTGCGCATCTAAAACCAACTTCAGGGCGGTCATGTTCGTTTCGCGAGAACTATAACTCCGTATTGGCAGCAACTACACCTTGACAATGCCTAGGCTTGCAAACGCGTGTTGTCGTAGTACTCATGGGTGCACATTCTGAGTTATCGGAGAAAATCACTGCCAGTTCAATAGCAATAAACCTAAAATCATTACAATTAATGTGACCAAATAATTTACGACTAAAATAAAAATTTAATGTAATTCGTGTAGAATGTCGCGTCAGTTTTTGACTATCTTGAACGCATCGGTAGTCGGTCAGAAAGCATCAGTATTATAAAGCGTGTCCCGGAACTCGCGGATACGAGCCGATACACTAGGTTGTACCAGATCTGGCAAAAATATGAAAAAAAACATCACTTGGATATTTTTCTCCAACCGATTCAACCTAGCACGGCGCCCTGTACCTGCTTGATGTTGTGTTTCGGGACACGCTGAATATTATGTAATATCTATTAGAGTATTTAACGTACTGGCGGCCAGGTCGCGGCGGCCAATCGCTTGTTATCGCCGCTGTTGTGAGGGCGATTGCTTTCATATCCCAGAAATCAATGGCAGTCTCGACTTGGCCGCCCATGCGTTATTACTTTTAATGTTATAACTCTCGTACGACTTCGTGTAATTGTGTAATTATATGTATGTATTAGTAATTAAATAAAAAAACATGTACCTATTTCATCACCCTCTAAGATTCCAATCGATGAAAGTATGTTCCTTAATAAAGTTTTTTATTTCTAAGTAAAATACTGGCATTAAGGTTCCATATATCAGGTTCCGAGTGGCGACCAACAAATTTCATATAAAATATATATCGAATATCTCCTTTAAGCGATTAATATTACGCGATACTTTAATAAATATGGAGTATGTTCTTATTTTCCAACGTTTGACTATATAACCTATCCATTATTTATAATACAGACCTAAATTACATTATATTTGTATAAAATCTTTACTTTCTATTATTATTGTCAATGGATATGTACAAATTGATTACATTGTAATTATTTATATTAAATCTTTAAAGGCGAACTGGTTTTTTTGTAACTTTTTTTTCATATTATAGGTACCGGCACGATTTTAGAACGCTCGGCGAAAGTGGTGGGGTGATTTGAAAATTATTAAGTGTGATTTGAACTAATTATTTGTTTGTAAGTAGTTTACATTTTGTGAAGAATGGATAATTAAATAGCGTATTTTAACAGTGTTGTTTAGGTACATTAGCCTATTATCATATTATTAAATGCTTAATATCTTTATTATCGGATATAAATATGACACGAAATTAAATATAGAAAGAAAGAAAAGCACAGTTATATGTAAGTTTTTGTGCTTCTCTCGTTAACACTTTTTTTTCGGCAATTTTCATCGGCAACAAAACGAACGAAATTATTAAACACTATGGAACAGAACTTCTTATTAAGCACAATAATGCACGAATGTACCTAGAGGATACGAGACGGGGGAAGGCTACACTGATTGACCAATAAGTCGCCGGCGCCGGCAGCTTCACCCTTGCACCTTACTCCCCCCGCCAAACACACCCAAAAATCGACTTCTGCGCATTCAAGGTCAGCGCGCTTAATCCTCGTCGACACCTGTACATACTATCACAAACAGGCAGAAAAAAAAACCGTTTTAATTGATTGTTTTTAATGTTCCAAAAATAATTTACATACACAGACAGTATAGTACAGAGAAGCCATCATAATGATGTACTTCATATAACACAGAGAAAATCATGATGATTATTTGTTAAAATCCTACGTGAACTATTAATATTTCCGACATCATTCATGAACTTATATGGGTTTTTAAATAGAATATCGTATGTAAAACAAAGAGTGTTGTTAAAATAAATATAATCCCGATTTAGGTTAAACATGCATTGCGGTTTTTAGCCGTGCGAATAAAACCGCAAGTTCTGCGACATATATGGTATTGTATAAATCTGCACGCACTACGGTAAAAAAACCGCGCGGTAAAAATCCGCAGCAAATCTGTGTTTTGCTACAGAATCCATCGTACCGCGGCGCGTATTAAATTCGAGCAGAATATTTGAGATCAATGAACAGATAGAATAGAAAGAGACAAAAATCGCCTTTTTACACGCAGTGCTTTTTAGTTATGATTCAGTACGCAGATTCAAATTCACGCGAATAAAAACCGCAATGCTAAGCCTGAGCCAACTTTGTGCTTATTATATGCAGACTGTAGGTAATAGGTGAGTACACAATAAAAATCATTAGAGTTGAATAAAACACTGTGAAAATGTAAAGATTTTCCATCCGAATTTATGCAGCCTTTGTATGGAAAGCCATGTAATATATATTACAAATAGTGCATTTAGTTGGGGATACAATGTGGATGTGTTTTTATGGTTAACAAGTACCAAATTACAACCCGAATTATACAATTAGGTATTCGCAGTGGGCGTGTGTACTTACATTTCTATAATAGTTCGACATCATAATATACTAAGTTATTGTCAAACCATCGATAAATTCTAGTCGAGAAGGATGGGCATGATATAAAGATGATTTACGACCCTTTCTACGACTTAATTGAATTGGTAAGTGATTACCAAAAAGATATACGATTAAGACTACACCTAGACGTTATTGTGAAGAGTATATTCTACCAATATTTTAACAGATAAATTATAATGGTATTCGCAATATGCAAGCGTACCATTCAGACGAATTCTACATTTTATACCTACAGTTCAGATAACATACATCAAATATTACTCTAATTAGGTAATAAAAACTCCGGTTACTGGATTATTGTCAAGCAGATATTATAACGATATTTAAATGGCTAATGCTTGTAGTAATAAAAGTTTATGTCGGTGTATAAGTAGGTACATGTATATCTAGAGAATATGAAATAATAAAGAGACATATGTTATGGACCAAGTGAATCATCATATTAGCCGAAAGACGTCCACTGCTGGACGATAAAGATAACCAAGTGATTAATACGGTATTATTCATAATGAAAAATGATTTTAATTAATAAAAAAATTAATTAATTAAATTATTAATTTATTAAATTAATTAATTAATTTGAAAAATGCCCAATATGAGTAGGCAATAAGATGAAAACTATTGAAATAATTAAATTGACCGGGCTTTCTGAATAATGCCCATCACTTATTATTCCAATGTTGATATTGATTTTAAAATAGAATAGGCAAGTACTATAAGGCATAGGCAAGTACTATAGGCAAGTACTAAGTTATTTTGTTGGCAGGGTCTAAAGTAACCTATACGTGTCGGGATGCCCTAAGTTCCCGAGCTTGCTTCGCTCGCGCTTGGACTAATTCATTGACCATAATTTATTATAGAATTGCTCAACCGTTATGTATGAATATTTATAACTAGCGACCTTGACAAATTATATACAAAAACCTTCCTCTTGAATCACTCAATCTATTAAAAACACCGCATTATAAGCCGTTGCGTAGTTTTAAAGATCTAAGAATACATAGGGACAAACAGAGATCGGGAAGAGACTTTGTTTTGTACTATGTAGTGATGACCAGAGAATGTGATAAATATAGAAGTTAAATCAGTATTCATTACATTGCCCGATGTGACTTGACCAGATTCATAATGCCCTGATTAATCATTTGGTCCATGACTTATACATAACTACGTCTTCGAAGAGATCTATTTTGTATTTATATTTAAATATAATAATATCTTTAAATAAATATAGGTTTCCTGTTTAAAATCAAATTCATGCTTGCATTATCCTTATATCGAATAATTTGGACAAACTTAAGTGCATATGGCGTGCGCAGGCGTACCGATGCATGTTACCGTCAATGATTATAAAAAAGAATATTAGAACGCATATCACGAAATGCATTAAATTACATAGTGATATTATAGTGCACAAATCTGTATGTAAACACAATGCCTCACAGCCAGTAATTTGGATTTACTCCAGCCAACCAACTAAAGTAAGCCGGAAACAGATATCGAAATACTGGAAATATTAGTCTGACAAAAATGCAGCGGCTGTGCACCTAGGCGGGCGCCCTCCCATATTCAGTATGAAATATGCGGCCATTGATGTCGATGGCAAAAGTAGGGGGCCGTGCCGCCAACTTGTAGCCTTAAGGTTAGGTTTTATTTTAATTTTATAAATCTCCAAGGAATTGCAAAAATGCTGGAATGTTCTGTATGCTTACTTTAATAAAATAACAACACATTGTCGGTAACATGTAGGTAGTCTACGGTTTACTCACTTGTGGAATAAGCCTGCAGTTGCAGCAGTACCTACCTTTTAGAAACAGCGGTGGTTACCGCAAACAAATGGGGTAACTATAATGATTATGGCATATAATTACATTCCTACAGAAACAGTATTTGCAACGAGAGATGAGAAGTCATGAATGTGTATGTAAGTAAATGTACTTTCGAGATCTTTGAAATATAGTTGTGAATCGTAGTAGATCAAGCGGGTATGCGGTCGACTCTGCAGAGTGCAGTTCAACTGCCCATGTCTCGTTGCGACGATTTTACTTGCAATTCGGTATGTAAAGTAAACTTAACCTAAGCCGACTCCAAAACCGTTAGGTCTCTAGGCTATAATTAACTTGAAATGTTTGTATGTATGTTTGTTCGACAACCTTATTGCGTAATAAATTCGGCAAAGCAAAGGGCACAGAGTATGAAAAATCATGCGATATGAAAGACGCGATGTGGATTGCCGTCTATGTGATTGGTCGATTTTTCGTAATCTTAGCCCTTTGCCTTGCCGAATTCATTACGCAATAAGGCTGCCGGTCAAATCATGCAACTGAATTTTAAAGCGTTATCCTCAACCGATTGAGCTGAAATTTGAATAAGATTTGCATTTTGTGTTTAGTTTGGATGACAATGCATAGTTAGCTGAGAGACGTCATTCTAAATCCATTTTTAAACACTCCCAAAATTAAATGATTTTTTAGGACACGAATATTAAATAAATAAAAAAACAAACAAATGCTCTAAAAAATAAAATAAACTTTATATTAAATCAAACCCATCAATTTACATACCTATTACACAATTTTTACGATATAAAAGTTTGTAGTTAGCGAGATTTACCTTATTCGACGTTTAAATGAAAATATGGCACTTTATTACCCAAAAATTATATACCCGTCTTAACTAAAAAATTTTAAGAAGGCTAATATTTCATTATTCGAAAGAATCACACTTAAAAATGAAGGAGTTGAGGTCACTCAGTGTTTCTTTAAAAAAAAAACAATGTTGCTGAATGTAGTTGGATAGGTACTTGTTTAGATTTTTATTTTCAAAGTCCGTATAATTTTTTCGCTTTGCTACAATTTCAATCTTAAAAAACAACAAGAGAAGAAAAATAACATAAGACGTCAAAATCAGATGCGCCACGTGACGAACGAAAGTGTCTTCAGTTTAAAAAAGTAAAAGTATCGTAAAATGTTACAAAAGTAGGTAACGTTCTAGCAACGCTGCTTGAATAACTAGGAAGACCAAACAGTTAAACCAACGGTTTAAAGTTCGGCAATCTTTAAAATAAAAATATAAAAAAACCTGTAACAACTTTACATACCGAATTAAACTATGGCTAAACAAATTATAATACTTATCCTAGTAATTGATTTTTAGTAATTCGGGAGTAAATTGGTTTACAACGAACATTAGACCTTATTATACAAAATATCTACATAATCATTAAAAAATATTCGATCCAAAAGGTACATCCAAATGTCTTTTTATAATAACAACGCCATAGGTATAAATGCTTAATAAAAGTATATTCTAATTTATAAAAGGTTTGGATATCAAAAGTTATTAAAAGGTAACCAAACTGAGATTTATCGATTATTTGATATTTCAACTGCTTTGTTTAAAATCAGCGATACATCCATCGGTGGAAAGTTTTGAAGCAATTTTACATTAGACGCAAAGTCTCCGTGAAGAATCTCGTATCTCACCAACCTGTTGTAAAAATGTCATAAATTAGCCAAAATGAGGTCAGTGATCATTTTATGAATATTTAGATGACGTAGGTAACTTGAAAAGGTCACAATTAATATTATAAAGAAGTATTTTATAATACCAATATACGTATTTATTAATATATGAAATACTTACAAAATCATGGCACAGCAGATGAATATTAAAAAGTCAAATCGTTGCGCGTCTGCAAACATGGAATCCCAAATTCTTTCGACATCTGGCAGTGAGAATTCTTGAGAGAGGAGCAGTGTCAACCATCTGCAACATATTATTAATTTATTTTAATAACAACTTTACAATATTTTTATCAACATTTGGCAAAAAAAGTTTTCAAACAAATATAAACCGACTTCCATGGAAAAACACTAAAAACTGCTAAAACTTTTTCATTTCGGCAGTCTGTCATTTTTACTGCTAGTTTTTTTTTTGCGACACCGACATTTGAAATGAAAATTATTTTTTAACATTTTAGTGTTTTTAGGATAAAATTTGGCACACATATTTATAAGCCCACATTGAGTTACATAATGTGCATTATGTGCAATTCTAACAATATCATCAGCCTCCTATTTATTGAAGTCGGTTAAAAATGGCTGCAACACTTACCTAAAGCTATAATATTGGGGTCTTAGTTCTTGTAACTCCAGCAAATTCCAGACCATAGGGTCATTTTTCTTTAGGCAATCGCTAAGCTTTCCCATGACATAGTTGATCCCGCTGGAGGACTCGTCCAGCGTGCGGATGAAGAAGTCGCGTATCTCCGCCATGAGGTTGGTGAAGCAGAAGAAGCAGTCCGCTTCCGCATGTTCTGATACAAGACAAATCTCTTGGTCACAAAGAGACTAAAGTTACAGAGTACGACCATAGATAAAGCTTCATACAACCACACTACGATAGGTTCACAGAGCATGACAGAAGACAATTTTTTTAAATTTTATGTAGGCAGCAGGTAAAAATTTTAAATTTAAGTGTAATAATAATAGATTCTCACATCATCATGAGGCGCATGTGTGTACGAAGAGAAATCGGTTTATACCAACTCGGCCCTATGAATCGCCTGGGTTGAGTAGGTACAGTTCGTGCCACGAAAGATGAGACTTGACACACCACGTGGTCACCACTTGCGCAGTATACGATTATAGGTCTCTTTAGCGGTATGGGTTCTGAGTACCGCGGGCGTCATTGGGGCGGCGGGAGACGCGGTCAAGTATCATCTTTCTTGGCACGCACTGTACGCGTCGAGCTGTGTCCGTTTTCGTTTTTCAAAAAGATATTATAATGTTTTATATCTGACTAAAACGGTACACAAATCTATCTCAGATAAGAAAATAATTAGGATGTTTAAGAGAACACAACAAATATTTTTAAACTAACTTCGGAACTCCTTATTCGTGTCAATGGCAAATGTATGGTAGATGGGTCCTATGATCTCGTTCATGCCCTGGACGTAGCCCTGGCCGGGGTTGAGCTTGGCGTAGAGGAACAGCATGCGCTCCACCACCTCCCAGTGCGCCTCGCAGCCCTCGCTCAGCGGCGCGTAGTCCCCGCCCTGCATGCTCTCCGACCGACGGATCTCATTGCTCAACTAGCAAACAAAACGAACATCATCATCATCAGCTTTTTAACGTTTCCACAGCTGGGGCACAGGCCTTCCTCTCTTTGAGAGAGAATGGGCCTTAATCCACCACGCGGTTCCGGGTTGGTGAATGTCACATTATATCTTCGAATTTTTGGTTCTAGGACAATGGCGGTTTCCTCACGATGTTTTCTTTCACCATTATAGAGCTGTGGTGATTGAACTTGATAGACCACATTACACAAACAGTTGACTTTGCTGTGGGCTTATGCCGAGTTTTTACTCGTGCTCGATCGCGTTATAGTAAACGATTTCTTATGTCAATTTACTTTTTTTTTTAATAAGTGGTTTACAATATTTACATAAGTGCAAACATTAATAAATTCATATACATATGTGAGGACGATGCACCCAGAATAAATAGCACTTCATACTATACTAAATATAGGTATAAAGTATTAAAAGCAATAACAGGTAAATTCATCGGTTTGATAATAGGACGTGTTACGGTGTTATGTACATTCTACCGGAATATTTCAATAATTTTGCATCGCCGTGTGGTACAAACAGAACTTAACTATAAAACCGAATTCCGCGACTAATTTTACGCGACTGTTAGCTCAGAAAATTACGTTCGTTTGGCCTGACCGTCATTGTTCAAACACCGAATGTCATAGCTACCTTAGCAACTCCAAGCCCTCTGCGTTCTAAAGTGGAGTACTTCAGGACTGACTGCTCCACTCTTTTGTGCAGTCTTTTTACGCCATTACTGTTCACTATCTAAAATAAACAAAACGATATTAGTACTTAGTCTTGTTATTCTATACTTAAGACAGTTAGATTCAAAGGTAATTGGTCTTCAAGCTCTAAAGGTACGAACACAGCTAGTTATTATTATAAAACTAAACAAAGATTGTCAAACTCTCTGGCTCTCAAAAAAAAACCATCAACATCGGACAACGCGAGTCCATTAAATTTGTAACTCTGGCATTCACGTGAGCTGGGACAGTAGTGGCTCCAAACAGATCAATGAGGGATGATGTGTGTAGTTTTACCGTCACACCAACTCTCTCTCTCTCTCACTCTCGAGATAACTATCTCATACATAAACTAACACAATTTGCAACAATCCGGTGATATATATACACAACTAGACGCCAAAAAAGGATCGTTTTCAATATGGGTGTCGAACAATAACATATTATGGTTCTTTTATTGCTTGATAACAATATATTCAGGCTTTTCGAGCGAGACGCGCGATCTTCCGCGCGCGTCTCTGTCTCTTGTCGCGGTCTTGCGCGTGAACTCACGCTCTTATACCTAAGGACAAGTAGTGACGCGGGTCTCATGCCTCGGTCTCACGTCACCGAACGCACCTTTAGGCTTGGAGCTTGAGGACCACACCTTACCTTCTTGATTTTATACTGTCACAGACATAGAATATATAGAACTTGATGCAGACTTATTGATGTGGAATACTTACTTCTTCACATGGAAATTCTGTGGCAGATTGAAAGAACGATATATCAGGACAAAGTCTTCGGACATCTTTGTCTATCTGCAGCAGAACTTCATTGTCCTTGAAGTAAGTGCTCCAGGAGCTGTCAGGACTAATGTTCAATGGATGATCAGTAGGCCCACCTGGAGATACTATTATTTCATCTGGAAATACACATAGTCCGGTCATGTTAGCCCAAAAAATTGGGGTTCCCTTGCATAAACTCCAAAGAAGCTGAAAATTTACATGAACGTTAAGGATACCATTATAGTGAAATTGTGAAAAATCATCGGTTCCATGTGTGCAAAAAATTTTATTCAAAAAATGATTTTTTGCTTAATTCTCGGAAATTTATTATTTTACTGCAACTTGTGCTAGGGCAAATTTGTTCCTTGTTCAAGACTGCACAAAAACGTCCTATATAAGATTCAGTAATGTTCATTAGTTTTCGAGATATGAGGCAAAACATTTTTTTTTGTAGTTTCGGTACTGAAAAATACCCCATTGCAGTGCTATTCACCAAAAAAAAAAAACCAGCCAAGTGCGAGTCGGACTCACGCACGAATTGTGCGTTATGGGTACGGACCCAGGGTGGCGTCAACTATGTATGTATGGGGACACCCTCTAATTTTCAACATTTTTTATTTTTTTGATATTTTTCGTACTTCCGGTTGACCTAGAATTGTAAATTTTGGTTAAAATCAAGGTCTTACAGCATAAGTAAAGGTAAAATTCTGAAAAATAAAAGAAGTTGGTACTTACAAGTTTTCGCGAAAATCTAAATTTACCCATATCTTTTTATGATTTTTATACACCTAATAGGGACTACAGACCTCAGTATTTGGTATAAATTTCAACTTGCTAGGTGCAGCCGTTCTTGAGAAAATCGGTGGTGACATACAGACAGACAGAGGGACAAGAGAGTGATCTTATAAGGGTTACTTTTTTTACCTTTTGAGGTAGGGAACCCTAAAATGTAGTAGTACCTACTAGCCGGTCGAATCTGTAAAGATCTCACCGTGATGACTTAGGTGAAGTGAACTGTCATTCCAACTTTCCAACCGTTAAACAAGGGACTGACAGCTCATTTCGAGTTCAGTTCGCCTATGTCACCAGTTCACCACGGTGAGATTTTTACGGAATAGCACTACAGTATCGTTACCTTTCTGATTTTACGTATTGTTAAGTACCCAAAATATATTACTGTCAAAACATGAAAACATACCAGAAAATTACAATTTGAATGTTGAACGGCTCTCTTGAGCATGAAATAGTACATTTCGTGTCGAGATTTTAACACGAGATATGTATAGCCAATTTCGACGTGAGCCGAAGACAAACATCGAAAGCTACATGCGAGTATTAAAATAAAGCCTTTTTATGCGAGACACGAACGATTCTTTTTCTACTACCTGATGAGCTTACTTAATTAAATGCAAATAAGTTCCAATAACAATTTATTAGAAACGTTTAGACTAAAAACCACAGACTATATACACACAATTAACGCGTGTTTTTTGGAGAGGTAACAGGTTCAGTATCATTCTGTCAGTTACATAATAATATCAAAACTCCATACAAAAGTCATTTCGTAACTGTTATTGTGTAACTTTGTTTTTTTTTTTTTTTTTTTTATAATCTTGTGTCTAAATGTCTCATTTCGAAACGAATTTCTTAGACAGTGTGTTAGATAACAGACAAAGTAGTGGCAAAACATAATTTAACTAGCCTAAATGGTAATTTAGGCTAGTTAAATTATGTTTTGCGTACGCACAGACTTAGTACAAAAAATAAAATAAAAATAGCTACTTGAGTCTCTCATCGTACTCATTACTTGAGTATTACGCAACATTCATACCAGTATGTTCACCAAGGGTTTAACAAATAACCAGAGTACCATACGACCGCAGCGGTGTTAAAACCGTACAAGATACGTAATTATGGTGCTGGTTTACACGAATAGCAAAGGAGCGTTAGTTGTTGAGCTGCATGTTTAAGATTACACTAGTCGATCATTCTTCCATACAAGCGTAGTCTGGCGATTACTCCACGGTTTATAAAAAAGAAGTTATCAATTTGTCTCATCATTATCTAGCCCTGTATGCAAACAAAAACATAATAAATAAAAATATTTGAAAGTTATCAGCGTCGAAAGTTCCATATTTCAACACTAATTTTAACGCTTCTTTGGGCGGACATAAATACCATAAGAAGAAAAATTGCAAATCGGCCCCCATACAGGGATATATAAGTAGTTCAGCAATGCAAATAATTTTATTTTGAAAATATATTTTTAGTAGTATTTTCATGATATCTAGACTCCCAAAGGTCTGTTTATAAAATTTCGCGTGCTCGTTTTCGTCCTAAATCATCATCCATTTCGCTACAAACTTGCAAAAGTGCTAATTTGTACGCGAACTAGCTTCTTACTGCTCATCACAGCATCTATCTCTTTCGCACGTGTTGTCGGATGTGATAGCAGGCATTTTAACCCCGCGCACAAAATAGTTCGTACCGTCGACTAGGACAACCCTAATGTTACTGACAATACACGCACAGACTGGACAAGTCCACTCAAGTGTGGTACTATACCCAAAAGCCTATCTCAGACACTAATCTGCATGGTCCCCGTATGACCAATTAGATCAGACATTAAAAGACACTGACCTCAGTTTGTTTCAGTGTTTCTTCACAGATGAAGCAGATAGGAAACAGACTACACACATCTAGTTTTTTTTATGATTCGTAAAAGTATTTGTTAAAAACAATTTGTGTATAAATAAAATGGTTAATACCTATGTAATGTTTGTAGTGTTGCCTTTTCTCGTTGAGGGTTGCTTGCCATGTATTCTTCTGATGAGGCAGGTAAAGAAGTAGTATTTTCCACACTAGGGACCTCAAGCCCTTGGCATCAGGAATACCTTATTATAATAAAAGAAAATACTTTATCAACAATGTAATAATGTTTTGAGAAGTATGGATCTTTCTAAAAAGTACATCTAATAATATAAGAATCAATGTGATTTCGGGTGAAAAATAGAAGTCTACAATAAAGTAACATTTGTAAATCAAATATGTTTACCATTAAATGCAAGTTTTCTTAATTTTTCAATATCCACCACATCTTCTTCCAGAACTTCTTCGAAAGCTTTTATTCTGTAAGAAAAAAGAGTTACATTTTTAATGGTGCAGCAGGGCCGTCTTTAACCTATTGGAGGCCCTGGGCATATTAAGATAATGGGGCCCCCTATATCGAAAAACATATTTCTTTCGTAAAATTCAAACGAGAATGAGCGACTACAATACCATCTTGCATATTATTAGTCGGACTCGCGCACTGAGGGTTCCGTACAAACAACTACATGCACCAAAAATAATTAGGTAACATTACTGTATTTCATAAGCAATAGAAACACCAAACATGGCTCTAACGAAAAGATAAACTGGATCGAGGAACAAAATTAGCTTTGCCGTAGGAAAAGTTCAAAGTGCATACTAACACTAAGTAGGTATTCATTCCAATACATTTTTTGCAGGAAGAGGTAAGTAATGTCTGGGAGCTCTGCGATCTTGAAACAATAGAACAAAACAAAGACTATTTGAAAAGTCCTGTCCGCGGACTTAGGAATCTATGTGCTAATAGTGGAGTTTCATTAAACAATCTTTGGAATTCGTCACGATTACGATACCTGGGAAGTCTGACAATAGCGACCGTGCATGATGACTCAACGTCAAATACTGATTTACTAATCGGAAGAATTTATCAAGGTTTTTGTATTGTGTACCTATTTATTATTTAGTACTTATTAATTAAATAATTTATCTAATATCTACATCAAAAAAGGTTTATTGCATCCGGGGATGCACAAATACTTCACGTCGGAAAAGTTTAGTTTTTATTTATCCCTGAAATTTTATAGTTTTCCAGAGTGTTGTTTCCACTTGTGTCCAGTGGAAAAAAAAATTGGCCTAATTTTTTTTTTTTGCCTCTAATTACATTTAGGCCATTTAGATACGCGATTATTAAGACTGGGCCGTGCTTAACAAATTCTCGAATTTTAGATTTGTATTAATTATCATTAAAGCGCTTTTTTTTGCTGCCGTTTAAATGCATAATTATGATAAACTTCCTCGGAAGATTTTCATCATTCGAGTCCTTATGGGACATGGGTAATTAGAAATCTAAAATTCGAGAATTTGTCAGCCTTAATAACGGGCTTAAACACATTTTTTTTTAATTTTCTATTATTATTAATTACCCCAATTACTTTAAAAACCGGCTAAGTGCGAGTCGGACTCGCGCACGAAGGGTTCCGTACTTGGTAAATTGCGGTTTACGATTTATGATGTATTAAAAAAAACTACTTACTAGATATCGTTCAAACCAATTTTCGGTGGCAGTTTACATGGTAATGTACATCATATATATTTTTTTAGTTTTATCATTCTCTAATTTTAGAAGTACCAGGGGGGAGTACACATTTTACCACTTTGGAAGTGTCTCTCGCGCAAACTATTCAGTTTAGAAAAAAATGATATTAGAAACCTCAATATCATTTTTGAAGACCTATCCATAGATAGATACCCCACACTTATGAGTTTATGAAAAATAAAATTTAGTTTCACAACTCTTAATGCGGTTCACAGAATACATCTTTACCAAGTTTCAACAGCATAGTTCTTATAGTTTCAAAAAAAAGTGGCTGTGACATACGGACGGACAGACAGACAGACATGACGAATCCATAAGGTTTCCGTTTTTGGCCATTTGGCTACGGAACAATAAAAAGCTACTACAGATAGTGTGCACTTCCGTAGTAGTCCTAGTAACTTGTCTAATCTGTGATAGTGCTGCACTATAAATTTCGTACACGTCGTTTCGTGCCACGTCTTCTGGTAAACTCGGCAATGGCATTGGCTTGTCACTGCTCAGGGTTGCCAGAAACTAGCTCACAACACCCTCATTTGCTCAAAAAACCTTTTTTGTCGGGCCAAGCCAAAGCGAATATACCGGCCTTTCCGGGGCCCCGTGACGATACGGAGCCCTGGGCACCGCCCCGTGTGCCCTTATGGTAAAGACGGTACTGAGCAGAATGTGTTAAAAATTCACAACTTTTATTAAAAACTATCTGTACCTGCGGCTTCGCTTACGTGGAGTTGCTACATTATAAGTTAATATTAAATAAAAACCGACCAAGTTCGAGTCGGACTCGCGCACGAAGGGTTCCGTACCATTATCGCAAAAAACGGCAAATAAATCACGTTTGTTGTATGGGAGCCCCACTTAAATATTTATTTTATTCTGTTTGAATATTTGTTATTATAGCGGCATCATCTGTGAAAATTTCAACTGTCTAGCTATCACGGTTCATGAGATACAGCCTGGTGACAGACGGACCGTGGAGTCTTAGTAATAGGGTCCCGTTTTTACCCTTAGGGTACGGAACTCTAAAAATTATGAAAATTTAAATAAAAAGATTAAATTAATGATAAATAAAAATGAAATTTCATTAAGTAAGTAAGTCAGTAGTTAAGTCCTCTAAAATTAAAAGCAAACATTACTTATACGGTTTTTATTCTTTTTATCATAATTATCATTTTGAACATTCAAATCAAAACAAGTTTTATTTGCTAAAAAAAGCAAGTAAAACAAAGGTAATATATTTATCTCTTTCATTCATTACCTACTGCAATCAACGTCAACCGTGTAACATGCTATCTTTGTCAGTCTCGATGAAACATGAAACGGTAATTCCCCGTAAAACCCGAAAACCACGTATGTTCTTTATTTTTGTATTACGGTTCTTTTAGGAAAAAAAAATTTCGATATATCGATGTTTTGGTGAATTTTACGTATAGCATTTGAAAATGAGTACGAATTATAACGCATTATTGAAAATCCGAACACATATCCGTACGCAAGTTCTATCCGTACGTAGTAGTCCCAAATCCGTACATATGGCAACATTGGTATAGACCGCGCGGCCAGCAGGAACTTTGCGACTAGCACGTGGCCCGTAGGCCGCCGCGACCAACGAGATCCACCTAATTCGCCTAAATTTTCACGGCGAATTTTTTATAAACATCATAATGGCGGGACCAACTCTTGTAATTGAAAGATTCTACCATGTATATTTAGCACCCATTTAGTACTATTTTGTAACTATCCTGAAATTTTTGTACGTCACACGGCATAAGCGGCGTTTCACGATAACACTGGTCCCGCCATTATGATGCGTCATAATGACGAGACCATGCCTGTACTACAAAACTACAAATAGTTACATAATTCTGATTAAACCAGTATCTAGTACCTGATTTAGTACCTCCAAAAATTAACAGTGGTTGACGGAAATCCAATTAGTTTCTTTGCAATTTTTTTTTTTAATTTTGGACATTTTCTACGCCTGATTAATTTGACGAGCAAAAATACTTCAAGTAAAAAGTTGCAGCTCGGAGGATACGTCTTTTTTTGGTCAGCCAGCTCGCGAATATGTATCCTCCGATATTTTCTCCTTGTTTAAGTATTTTTAGTTCGCTTTTCAAGCAGTCGGGTTTTTTGATTTTTTAATAAACTTTTTTTTGGATGGATTATCAACATTTTTGTAGTGAAAACTTATGTAGCCCCAGAGTGATTGGAAACTCAATGAAACAAAAATGCGACATTAAAAAGTGACAAACACATAGGCACATCTACAGGATTTAATGTGCAAGAGAATAAGATAGAATACATTATACAGTGTTTTTGAGGTTTCGCTTCTACCGCATTTGTTTTTTTTTCACTTCACAGCTTCACCGCCCCAGCTAGTCAAGGTAAAACACTAACCCAACCATAAACCGACCTTAGTATTACAAGTATTTAGTTTAAAAAAGAGGTCTGTCCTGATTTTGCCGTATATCATTACTTCCCAGGATTTTATCCTTATTAGAGACATTATCAGATGGTGCAAAAATAAAGGTTGAACAATTCTCACAAAATCAATTGTTCGATTCTTGGCTAGGAATATTGATTTTTCGAAAATCTAATGAAGCAGTTTTAGTTTTCGTGAAAATCGGGCTCGAGACTCCTTTGAGCGTTTTTTTTCTGTCTCATAATTTTGGATTTGGCCTTCCACAACCTCTTGGAAAACAGCAGTTTTATGTTCTTGTAATCTTTAAGAAAGTTTTAAGTTTTTTATTTGTATCATATTTAACTAGGTAACATAAAGAGAAAAGACATTTCTCATAAAAATTTATGTGTCATAGAATATAATACTGGAGATAACAGTTTCATTTATAGTCATTTAGACTCTGATTGATCAGATCAGATTTCATATAAAATTGCCCATACTCCCGTTGCGAGCAAAGCAGATTTCGATATGTTAGGCAAAGTATACTATAGTCACATCTGTTACCGGGGAAGATTTCAGCTAGTCATGGAAACAGTACTGAATTTAGCCAAAGACAAGGATGATGATATTTTCATGAATTTAAATATCTTCATGAATATTTAATGCATTTTCCAAATAATATTTTATAACATTGAACTGGCGACACTTGGGGGAGGAGTATGTTCAGCAGTGGATGTCTTTCGGTTGAAATTATGATGAAATAGAGCTAGTCAATGGGCATATCAATATAAATATTGAACAATTACATAGAACTAATTATAAAATTTTATCTAGTTTGTTCAGTTTCAATACAGGATTATAACAATAACTAGAGGAAACCTTTAATTTATTTTTGGTTTTCAAAGGATTCAGAGATTCATAAAATATAGTCAAACAACTAAGCAGGTACACAAATTCATTTCCAAATTGGGCCTAAGTTTTGTAAACTAGTTGGCTGAAGAAAACGCCTTTTTTATGTGTCAGCAAGAGCAATGTGTAATAACAATTTATCACGAAGAATAAACATTACATTTCTAAATTATATCTATACATAAATATAATATGCATTACCTACCTTGCTTTATGTAGACTCATTTTTACTTGAACATTAGACAAATCAGAAAAAATCTTAAGGTAAGAACACAACACAACGTAAACTCCAAACCAGTTGTTTGATATTAAACGTCAACTCAATAATGTCATCCATCTTTTTTTATCTGAATTTAGTTATCTGGCTACTAAGGCTTTTAAGTCAAGTTCGAAAAGTGTTGGGTATAATATTGTAAATAAATAAGACTCGTTCTTAGAGAAATTACCTACAAAAAATGTATTTAAACATTTGATGTTAAAATGAATTCACTCACCATCAGTTAGCGCTATATCTACAATGACAAGTCTCGTTTACGAAGGTGCGTCATAAGTTTTTTCTATTTACAGACAGGCAGCGTGTGCAGCGGCCCGCGTTATCACACGCGCATATACAAACCGTGGCCAAACTACACCAGGCAGCTAGTTTAAATTTCATCATCAGCCTATAGTAGTCGACTGCTGGACATAGTCCTCCAATCGCACGCCATTGGTCTCGAGTATCGGCAGCTCTCATCCAGCTGCTGTCAGCCACCCAGAAAATGTTTTTTTTGTTTATCTAATTCAATGTATCCTGACTCTACTTCTATTCAAAGGAGTTACTGGCTACTCATGAATAAATCTTGACAAATGAGATTGTGAGAATTTTTCTTAGCATTCTTCCTCGGATAGGTTAGGTTTTCTTTTGACAGACTAGAAGATGGGACGGCAGGCTAGAAGAGCATAGTAAAGCTTATTTATAAAAAAAATTATAGGCTAAATATGCGATAAATCTGGATTGGGCCACACTTTGCTGTGTTCCGCCATGGATTTCTTAGCGTGAGGGTAAATACGCTACTGCGTGAATCCAATTGGTAATGACTGAGGTAGAACTCTGTCCCGGCCCACCCGCCCCCATTATACGGCTATCCTAATATATAATGTGCCTTCGGTCATTGTTATCCACCGCCGTTACTTTGCTAAAGAATTCAGTAAATCTTTAAACAGGCAACAATCAAAGTTAGGTAGCAGACTAAAGACAACGACATAGATTCAGATGAAGGAAGACGAATATGAGTTACTCTTGGATGATAACGATGGCAAAGCACACTTAAGGGGTTTCTCAGCGCTAAATTAATGTGAAAAATAGTCAAGCACGCGTTAACTGCTGTGATTGGTTGAATAAAGTTTCAACAGCCTGTCATGGCAGATAACCGGCGTTTATTCGTCGATTACGTTAGCAGCCAGATAATCGAATTTGAGAAACCGGGGATAATGTGTGACAAAAATTAAAATGTCAGAGAGTTACAGAAGTCTAGAAGGAAATGGAAATTAAAAGCTAAAATTAATGAACAGAAACAGTCTCTGCCTGACTAAGAAGTTTGAGATAGATGAGAATGATGACCGGTTTTCGGTGTAAAAGATGCCTTGAAATAAAAGCGACATACAATCAATACAATATTATATTATTTAATAATTTCGTAACAATTACAGCAACAATCTTATAAATCAAACAGCAACATCGACATAAGTCATGATTTTATCAAAATTATAAATGGAACTTAAAAATTTTAACATTGTACTACGAAAGTCATAATATTCAAATAATATATCTTTCAATCGAATCTTATGTTCCCAGCAGCTAAACGTTGACACACATGACATATCAACTCGGAAACGGATCAACACCGTACCAACCCGAGCCCAATCTTAAAGCTGTCTCTATTTGTGTACCCAATGCAGCGCCCAATGCGAATCCAATGCAAACAGTAAAATAAATCATGATTGTATCAAAACTATAAATGGAAACAAAGGTGCATAATATTATTTTAACAATAGGTCTACTACGAAAAAGGTTTTAATATTAAAATAATGTATCTTACAATCTAATCTTGGGTATAATTTGGGTACCATGGTTGACACTCTTCACACACATATCAACTCAAGAACGGATCAATACCGTATCAACTCGAGCCGTGCCGTGTGTGCGCCAATCTTAAAACCGTCATTATTTGTCAGCCCAATACAGCGTCTAATATATCTTATAATCTGGCGTATCTTATGTTGGTAAATTAGCAGCTAAAGGTTGACACACATAACATACACATAATCAACTCGGAAACGGATCAACACCGTATCAACTCGAGCCATGTGTGCGCCTACCTTAAAGCCTTCTTTATTTGTCTGCCCAATGCAGTACCCAAAGGTGTGAATCAAATGAAAACAGTAAAATAAGTTATGATTGTATAAAAACTATAAATGGAAACAAAGGTGCATAATATTACTTTAACATTTTACCTATTACGAAAAAGGCCTTCATATTAAAATAATGTACCTATACTACAAAATAATCTTGGGTATCTTATGTTGTTTAACTAGCAGCTAAAGGTAGACACATAACACACTTACTCACACACATCTACTCGGCAACGGACGAAGTCGAGCTGTGTGTGCGCCAATCTTAAAGCTGTCTTTGATTGTCTGCCCAATGCCGCTGCATTGGGCGCACCTTTGGGCGCTCCCAAAGGTGCGAAACAAATCAAATAAATCAAACTAAAACAGTAACATAAATCATGATTGTATTAAAAATATAAATGGAACTTTAACCCTCTTGCTAATAAAAACAGAATAAAGTTATACCAAGTATAAAGCTATGAAAATGTATGGTTATTCCTGGTAAAACTTTATTCCGCGTTTATTAGTAAGAGGATAAAACTTTAACATTGTACTACGAAAAAGGTCATAATATATAAATAATATATCTTATAATCGAATCTGGGTATCTTATGTTGTTAAAGTGGCAGCTAAAGCCGTCTTTATTTCTCTGCCCAATGCAGCGCCCAAAGGTGGAGGCACGGCATTACCGACCTGTGAACAAATGTAAGCATTAGACCTCTAAATGCGATTACGACTGGGGGTAGTCTGATGAATAAGAAATGTACGGGGAAATCGATTTTACCGCAATATCGAATATTGTCTTGCTAAGTTAGCAACACTGCAACTCATACGATTCTTAATAATAGCTGACGACTCGAACTCATGGATGGGCGCGATTATAATCTCATCCAACATCATGTACGAAAGGGATAACGCTGTAATTAAAACTAAATGAAAGATTTTTTTTTTTTTTTGTTAAAAGCACACTTTGTAAACAAGCATATTACAAATTAAATGATTATATTCAAGCTTGGATACATGCTGGTTCTGCTCCATAGGGCAATTTTTAGTATAGACAAAATCATACTGGGTAATTCACAATTATTGATTTAAGGTGTTGACTCACACACTGTTCCGTTTTTGTAAAATTAGGTAATTTACCTACGTTTGCAATATTTGTGTAAGTAAAGTATGTGAGAACCATGCTCCTATTAATCAAATGAATGAATTTACCTGTAATATTTTATATTCCTATACGTAGTATAGTAATGTTATTCTGGGAGTATCGTCCTCAAGTATATGAATTAATGTATGTTTGTAAATATTGTAAAACACTTTTTAGGGTTCCATACCACAAAAGGAAGGAACCCTTATAAGATCGCTCTCTTTTCTGTCTGTATGTCCGTGTGTCACCACCGATTTTCTCAGGAACGGGTTGACCGCATGTTGATTTTTATACACCTAATTATAGGGATTATGGACTGAGGTCTATAGTCCCTATTAGGTGTATAAAAATCAAGATCCTGAGTCAACATGATAAAAAGATATGACCAAATTTAGATTTTCGCAAAAAGTACCAAAATTTTCAACTAATGTATTTTTCGGAACTTTCCCTTGGAAAAAAGTAAGGTCTTACAGCACAAATAAAGGAATTTAGATTTTCGCGAAAACTTGTAAGTACCAAATACTTACAAGTTTTGTCGAAAATCTAAATTTGCCCATATCTTTTTATCGTGTAGACTCAGGACCTTGATACACACACACTTAAAACATAGCCACCAATAAAAATGATACCAAATTAATTATGGCGGTATAATGGGTAGGTACGCCTTTCGGCTGAAATGATGATGATGAATGGGTAGGTACGGAACCCTCGGCGCACGAGTTCGACTCGCACTTGACCGGTTTTTTTTTAAAGAGTACGTGTTTCTTGTCCGTTCTCTCTATAACAAAGCTACTTGCCGAATGGACGGCAGAATCAATTTTTATTAGTTCTATATTTAATTATTTTACGTACAAAAGTGTCGCTTAGTGCCCTAATTGAAATAAGAATTTAGACTTTGACATGAGCATTAGCAAAACGCTCACAGACTGATAACAATTTTCTCAATCTTTTGATCGAGGGACTCAGAAAACCATATTATTATCATCAGCGTAGCTCAAGCTATTCACACAAACATTGCCTAAATGACAGCCGGCTCTGGTTCCTCTGAGTTCCGCGATCAGGGGGGTGACCATAAGCTCTTAGAGTAAGGTTGTTTTGAGATCGCTTAAGTGACAGATATATACAAGTCATATACATCTATCACTTACACACACTCGAAATAACCTTACTCTAAGAACTTATGGTTACCCCCCTGATCGCACGAATATATACTCCCGTATGTATAAGCTACATAACTGTGAAAAATTAAATAATCTTCACTAGTTTTTGCTTGATAAAGTTACAAACATCCATCCATCCATCCTCACAAACTTTCGATAGAGATCGATAGTAGAAATCATCCAAATGAAACCTAATACCAGAGGCTCTAGCCAAGTGACTTTCTAACAACGAAATCGTCATCATAGCGATTGCAAGTTTGACGCTAACTACACTAACAAAACACACTTGACAAAAGTTCGATCTTTGTATTTTGCTTTTCATACTTACATACTGGATAATCAATACATATTATATGTAATCTTAACACAAAATCAAAAAAAAAAAAATTTTGCCTGGCTGTTATAAACCATTTATATTCCCCGGCCTGTAAGTTGGCAAGGTTTTGGCGACTTGGCGTAGTGGGGGCACAGATAATATAATACTAGCATACAGATGCCTCATCCCATACAAAGAAACCGTGCCGACATAACTAGCGTTTTTCATCTGATTAATCTTGTTATTTTTGTAAGTACATCAATCGCGTTCAATCCCGTTTCACGGCAATAGATGGTGTTAGTAACGACTTGCAAGTAAAAGGGTTTACTAGGTTCGTGAATATTTTATTCTTTAAATACGGTTTGTTTTATAGTATTGTTTTTGCACGTTTTTACAGTTTTGTTGCACCATAATGTGTTACAATGCAAATTTTTACAATCGAGTGGAATGCCTCAGAAATTTAAAAACGCTCCATCTATTGGCATCAATTTTAAATGTTCCGTTCAAATAATCATTGAAATGTGAATTAAGAGCCCAATATTCCATAATTTTGTACTTACGAGAGCTGATTAAACAAGAAAATACAATTTTTATGTTCAGTTCCAGAAAATGTTAATTTTACACACAATTCTATTAAATTGTGTGTACATGTCGCGCCATCTAAGACTAGAGATTTATTTGAACCAAATTTTCTTTCTTAGCAATGAGACCCCGTGGTGGGGGTAAGTTCGCGCATATTGCGCGAACTGACCAACCACCACATAGAGCGAACGGAACGTGGACGCGACGCGATTGGTCAGTCGATCCTTGTGTCAATAGACCAATCAATCGAGCGCTCGCAACGTTAAACGCGCCCCGCTTCACTAAAAAAGAGACCTAAAAAACGACTTCTGCGCAACTGACGACTCTTGCCAATTTACGTGCCGGGGAATATACCAGACTCATTTCTAGCATTTTTGGCTGTTTAGTTGTGCACGGATCGCGTAAAATGTACGAAAACAATGTAGATAACTTTCATACATAAAAAATGTGCGTAACTAAGAAGTATTGCTTAGTTTTTGTTTCATCGCAATCGGTTCACTCTAAAAGTTAGATGAATTTAAAGTGTTCATAAAGTAAAATATCACAAGTAATTCATATACTCGGACAGTTGAACTCCATATTCGATGATGGCGTTGTGCATTTAACGCCATTACCTGAATGGCGGTGTTAAGATTCTCCGCGGAACAATACGCCTAGAAAAAAATATTGGTAGGTAGGGTAAGAATCTAGGTAAGTAGAGTAGGGTATAATATATTGATGTTACCTGTCGGTGTTTGTCTTGTACCGAGCCGGCGAATATGTAGGTATCAGGGAAGCCCTGCGACCTCGCGCACTCTCGGACCGACACGACGCGGTTTTGTTCGGGGTGCAGAACTCGGCCTTGCTTACCCATCGGCTCGGGGTCCGTTACCGTAGTGCTGAAGTAGCCGTCCCAGCTGACTCGACCTGAGTATTGAGTGGATAAGGTTCATTTTCTATCGTAAAATCGTCCTTCTTCAACACTTTCTGGCAGAGGTAAAGGTCGGTAAGTTTGATAGTGAAACATGTTGCTACTGCTAGCATGATATTGCTGTCCATTCACATACGACCCTTACATACTCCTATAGCTTCATTTACGTTCGTACATCCTGGTCCACAATGGTTGTGAGCACCAAATCTTTCTCAAAAACATTTAAATTAATATGTTTGCAAAAAATAATCTCTAGAAGTACCAATTACGAAAATTCTTTAACCTAAGTTACTATTTAGCCCGATTTGAAGCGTATTTCTTAAGGAATACGCCAACGGGAGCGAAGCCTCGAAAAAAACGTTAGTCATCAATAAGCTAGTAATCTGTGAGTCCTTCAAAGATTTCCCCTACCCAGTTTACACTAATTTTTATTGTAAGAAGCACACTGGACGTCTTAGGGGGGCCCTCGAGATCGACCGCGGCAAACATGCTCATGGATGCGAGGCCAACTTGGTCCGTAAGTCTTGGTTTGGAAGAAGAAACAGTACAGCTGATAGACCACAATAGATCCCAACGGGTCGAAATGTCCTAGTTATTTCTCGGCCCCTCCAACGCAGAGGGAGACAATTTACATAGACAAAAAAATAAGAGTGTGGAGTGGAAAGACCATAGATTAGTAAGTAGAGTAATGCTTTTGCGGTTGTACAACGACATGCTTTGCTTGCTTGAAGTTGCTTGTTATTGTAGTTGTTACTGTTAGGCTCAAGAACAGAAACCTCTCATTGAACGAAAAAATAGCTCAGAACACGTTGTGGTTTCTTTCAATCAGCCGCAAGGTGAATTTTGTGCTGAGGCACTTTTAAAACCTGCCACAACGCGTTGTGGCAGATGATATAGAATGCAAACAGGTTATCATGCGAGGATCGGTTTAGTGGGAGCAAGCGTGGCGTGGGTTTGCGGGATGATACGTAATTTTCTCATTAAGCTGGTCCCATACCGAGGAAGAAGCCCTGGCGCAAGAAGAGAGAACCCTTGGAACAAGTAACGTCCCTGACTGGAGGGTTCCGTGGTGGGTGGAGAGCTCTGACATTGGATAGAAAAAGCCGAACAAATAGATATTGAGACGATCACAGACAAAAGCAACATGCAGGCTGCGTTCTCGGATGCGCCAAACACAACCAAACTGCGCCTAACCGGTAAAGCTGCGTCTTCAGATGCCTATAAGCCTAAAAAACAAAAACGCTTGGCTGCATCCGATGAGGAAGACTACTGCTATGAATGTGCCAAACTCCGCTGTGTCCCGGGCAGCACCAACCTCATCTGCATCTAAAGAGGCGATTCCCAATCAGTACTAACCGCAATGCCAACACTCGTGGACATTGCGACTTAAAATAATTGCAAACAAAGATACGCAACGCGGGCTGTGTCAACGGCTGCGGTCTCTCGAGAGGGAACTGTCAGCCAGTGACATGCCCGACAGTTGTTCATCAACTTCGTAATATTTTTATTATAGGCTACCATAGAGTCCCGCCCAGTTGTTGTGTCGGTTGGCGGTGTGCGGCAGGCACCAGGGGATGAGCGTGTTCTCCTGCTTGTCGGCCGAAGAGCACGCGCCGCCCGCCGCGCACGCGCACACGCCGCGCAGTGCGCCGCGCGACCCTCGCCCCGCACGCTTGTCGTCGTATCTGTATTGCAGCACCTGAATACACACGAGTGTTCCATCAGTGTCACCTCGTTACTTATCTATATTTTGTTTGAGGTTTAAGGTTCTGATAAGTACCATAAATATTTTCTAATACAAAGCTACAATTTCCATGATTTTACTTAAAAATCTCCCCTGAACATCAACCCAATAGGAGATAATGGCTGCATACCTTGCATTTAGTTCCATCTGACAAAGCCACTGATATATTAGGCAGGTCGCGCCAATCAGAACCAGGTTTCGTAGGAACTCTGCACATCCGGGCTTGAATTAATGGCGCCATGTTTTTGCAAATATGGTCCCGTAGTATAGCATTCTCGTCTTTGCTTCTCACTAGTCGTTGGAAATGAGTCTCTGGCATAGATCCATATTCGATTTTTATTTTGTTAGCACCATTGCAAATTTGTGGCAGATCACTCATAGCATCTCGGATGGTGCATGTTCTTCTAGGGGCAGACTCATCCCATCGAATGTTTGTGGCAAAGCGTTTGCCATCTATTGTGGTAGACAGAGAGCAAGCACGTCTGCTAAACACGTGCGTGGGCTCCGGATAGAACGGTAACTTGTAGCCAGGCGCTGCAGCCAAAATAATAAGCCTTCTCCTCGTCTGCGGTACCCCATAGTTGCCGGCCTGAAGAATCCCGAACGTGCACTGATAGCCCATGTCGAGTAATGCCCTCAATGTGAGTTTTAAAACCATCCCTTTTTTGAATGCTACAAAATTTCTTACATTTTCCAGTATAAAATATTTCGGGCGATAATAATCACAGTAAGATAGGTATGAAGCTACTAAAGAATTTTTGAAGTTGGAATATTCTCTCGAATTGAATCTGTTCATTCCGGAGAAGCCCTGGCATGGCGGTCCACCGACTAACAGTTCAACTTCGCCCTGCATCGGGAGGCGTAACCCGGCAGCACTGTGAGTGGCTCCAGACATCGCTTCCTTTAGTAAAGCGTTACAGTCTTCATTGAAAACGATGCAGTTCTTATTGTTGAGCGCATACGCATGTGCGGCAGCTTCTAGGTTCTCTATGGCCCACCTGCACTCCGCCGCGCCGGCCTGGTGCAAGCCTTCTGATAGTCCACCACAGCCGGCAAATACATCCAAAGTTCTTAAAGGTCTTACCGAAACATGTTCCAATTTGTTTTCATTTTTTTCCAAAGGTGCTGGTTTGCTGGATTTTCCTTTTCCTTTACCCTTGTCTTTGCCTCGTTCAGTGCGTCCAACACTGATAGCATGGTGAGGAACATCTATAATCTTACCCGAAGGTTTATCAAAAGCCATTCTAAAGTAAAACCTACTTGGGTTTCCCTCCAGCCACTGGGTCAGGGAATATTGTTGTGGAACATTTTGTTCATAAATTAAATGACATGCTCCTACAACTGAAGAGAAAGGTACATCACGAAGCTCTTCGCTCCAGTAAACTACATTACCGTCTTCATGCTGTGGAAATCTATTGGTTGTATTTTCAGGTCTATAAAGAACATTGACTTTTAAATAAATGTCCTGAGGAGCAACCAAAGGGCCTTCTCCTATGGCAGTGACAGCTGCAATGCAACCTATACAGAATGGTTCCCCAGTATCTACATTCGACCCTCGCAAATTATTGTCACTCTTCCTATAATATTCAGGGTACATTTCCTCATCAACATTCTCTAGTTTTGGTTTAACCTTGTTGTCTGCATTAGCGAGAGCGTTCTTCAATTTGAATGTTCCTGGCTTGAGGAACACGCCACAACCTTTCTTGTAGTTGTAATCTTGCCATCTCACTAATGACCATTCTGTTCTATTAGATTCAGTTACAAAACTGGCTTTTTCCATAAATTTATCCGAAACTTTGGGTATGCATTTAGCATCCCTTTTAATTTTTCTCTCACATGATGGGCAAAATCTGTGCTGCCTCAATGGATTAGGACAAACTGGATCAACAGGTAAATCTTCGAATCGTGCAGTGAACCTTTCATAGTATTTATTGTAAAAATAGGTTTTACCATCATCATCAAAATGTTTGTCATCTACTTCCTTACCACCTAATTTGAACCAATCGTCTGGGATTTCGCACTTTTCAACACAAGCTTTTCTTAATATTGAAGAAAGCGGAGCACCATGGCAACATCTGTCTGCTAAAAATACTTCCCTGGGATCACTGACCTCGCCCAGAACAGTGTCAGAGGCCCTAATGAATATCTCTGCATGAAAGTAACTTGATTTAGTATTAATAGTTTCTTTCCACATATATACTATTCTAGCAACCAAAGCAGGAATATTGGATTGAAATGTTTCAACCATTACAAAGTCGCCATTGCAAAGTTCCGAGCCGTCAATTTCAACTTTATTGTAATACACTTTGGTGGAGTCGGCTTTCGTGGGCTCGCCGACCCATTTAATTTTTCTGTTATTTGAGCTAGTTAGCTTGACTGGCATTGTGCTCTCTTGCTTATCGGCTTGCTTCTTTTCAGCCATCTGTCGGTACTCTTCTTCGTCATCTGGTTCTGAATCTTCAGCCTGCTCTACTGCCATGTTGGGACAGAATCTTCTCACACAAGCCTTCTTAGTACGCCCATGACCACCAAACTTAGCCATTGCACGGCAAGCATTACATTCGCCACAGTCAGGCAGTTGACAAGCTTCACACACACCACATCTTTTCCTTCTCAGCACCAACTCATGATTTGTTTTATCCAACTGATTTGTGAAAAAACTCTCAAATGTTTTCCTCACTAGGGGAGTGGTAGTAGCCTTAGTCCAAGCCGTTTTGTCAATTTTTTTGTAATCTATTTTAGCGCGGCATTTACGCTTGCCGAATTTGATACCCATTAACTTAATCAACTCTCTCATGCATGGTAATGTAATAAGTGGTTCACTATCTTCATCGGTTTTTAAGCTCACTACCTGATCACACACAAACTGAGCATGCTTGTGAAGTATCTCTTCAGTCATTCTTGCGTCATTCAGTTCAGGAATTTTTGACTCTCTAATCACTTCTAACAAGTTTTCATATGATGGCAGCATATAATGATACTCTTCTAAATACTCTACCACAACTTTGCTGAGCCATATCTTTTCATAGAGATTGTTCATTAGAGGTGTGTATTGATCACTTGGCTTTAGTAAATTATATTCTCCAAATTCTGTTGACAAGGTGATACAGTTTCTGTCGCCACCGTCAAAGCCATGTATAAACCTGAAGCAGGAGAATTCTTATGTAGGTATGTGTAAATAATTAGGTAACATTACTGAAGGTGATAAACAATGAAAGCACCGAACCACGGTAAAGATATCTAACAGTATTCTATCTTCATACAAACACTCGGAACGCGAGTCATACCTACGCGTCTCGAGTTCAGCCAGCACTCGATACACTATAGTCTCAAACAGTCACGAACAGTCTGATGTAAGCAGTAAGCGTGCGATTTGTGAATATTTGATTGAATTACGTACAAGTACTTACTTACTATGGCAGAGAGCAATTATATACTATATTGTGCTGTTTTTGGTTGCTTGAATTCTTCTATAACGCACCCAGAGATTTTTTTTTAAATTACCTGGAACCTCCGATAGGCAAGACTATAAAAAATAATATACCTAACATACTAGTACGTAATTTGTTTCTTGAGTAAAATACGTTTATTCATAAATAAATATTGTTTATTAATAAATATAATATAATTTGTTAATTAATAAATAAATAAATGGACAGCGTGATAAAGTGACACACGAGTGACTTATTATACCTACGCTCGGGATAAAAAAAGTAGTAAGGTGGTTTCCTAGGCTAGGCTATCTACTTACTTATGTACTTATCTACTCACATAACTTATTGAATTAGAAGAAATATCATTATGAAATGAATACCTATGAGAGTTATAAATGATAGGTACCTACCTAGTAAGATTTAAAATAAGTATAATAAAAAATATAATAGGTATATTTACCTCAGATTAGAGAAAAGAATCTGAGATATTTAGGTACAATCACAAAACAAGAAAGAAACTCAAGTAGAGCCCTAAAGCGTGTTTACGTGTCGCGGGCTTGCAGGCACTTATTTCAAGGACAGGGCCGAGTCACAATATTGTTAGATATCTTTACCGTGACCAAACATTACTCTAACGAAAAGATAAACTGGATTGAGGGTAAAAAATATTTTAGGATGCAGTCAGTTTACCAACTCATAATAATCTTAGTTTTTTTTATGTATAATTAATTACAAATTTACTGTTATAGAATTTTTCCCTTTCATGCTGTAAGATAATTTGTTCTTGCCAAATTTCATGATTCTGGTATTAGTATTAGGTCTAGTTTCGGGCTGACTGGGCTGTGAGGATATTAAAGTGCGAGTTTATACTCAAGCTCAATCACGTTAACGTAAACGTCAATTTGTATTGAAACTGGATAAGCGCCGCCTGGTAACGGTAAGGTGAAACCTCTTTTTTGTATAATTTTGAGATCGTTTACGTTGTCACTAGTGAGTACGTTATAATACTCGGAACAAGCACACAGGTGTAAAAAATTCTACACCGATGCTAATCGCACAGAGGAAGTGGAACGCATCCACAAATTCACATTTCTCGGCAGCTTTATGTGTTGTGTCAGACTATAGGAACTGAAGAGGACCTCACGTGGACTACGTCTGTTTATTTTTTTTTTGCATTTATATCGACTTGATTCTTGACTCGGATGTTTTATGAATTCTAATTTAAAAAATTCTTTCTGCAGTTATACCACCTCTATCAAAAATTACAAGTCCGTACGAGCCTCGTAAGTGATGCCATCTAAATCATTATTGAGCCACTTTGGTATCCTACCGTTTCCACCACTGCACATGGGGCAAACTTTAATTGCAGAAAGAAGCAGGCAGGATCACTTAATGATATCCGGAATTCGTCTGAAAATAGCTTCTCCTGAGATTCGTACCACGCGACGTTGGGTAAGTCCTCTGTGCATCAAAATAATAGTTTGTTCCACTTTATGTAAGTCCATAGTAGGGATTGTTTAACAAAACACTTCCGTTTAATCGTTACAATTAATAATAAACAGTTTGTTTACTTTCAGAGCAAATAAAAATATTAATTTTTAATGCCGACGAAATTATGCATTATAGCCGACGCGATTAAAATGCAGAAATCTTATCCGTTTAAAGTTTTAAGCGGGCCGTTAGCACTTCTTTCGCTGTACAAAAACATCAAAAACTTTATAATCATAAACACTCAAGCTTGAGAACTCAAAAACGTAAAACGTGGTGAATTATAGATAGTGGTCAAGCGCGAGCTATCAATAACAAAAAATAATAAAAAAAACTTGACAAACAGGCCACTTTGAAAGGGTGCATGGTCAATTGTGCCAATGAGTGTAATAATACTCACCATTCAATAATAGGACCTACATCTTTTACAGGCACAGATTCTTCATCAATCTCAGCTGAATCAATACATATGGACTTCAAATACCCGGACATATAGATACGCACGTCATTTTCAACAAGCCCACGATCAATCGGACAAAGATGCCCATGTTCATCAAATATAGTATAACTGGTTATATTGGTCTGCGGGCGTTCCATTACATCCCCATCGTCACCTGAAAAAATATAGAATAGTATAAACTGTAGAAGATTATTTGGAATTTATATGCATATTTAATAGTCATTAAAATCAGTCTCTTGTTCAGTCTATGTTTAGTCAGCTTTATTCTTCCTAATTAATGTAAAGAGTGAGAGCAGTAGTAGCCCAGTGGCAACAGCCACAACTTACAAGTTGTAGGCTTGTTAGTTGTAGTTGTGGTGTTGTGTTAATTATTTCTCTCAAAACGGTGAAGGAAAACATCGAGAGGAAACCGGCATGTCCTAGAACCCGCCCACACTGGGTGATATCTACCAAACTGCACTGGGCCCGCATGGTGGATTAAGGCCCATTCCCTATCACGTAGAGGAAGCCTGTGTCTCGGCACAAGACAAGCAGAATTATTAATAGGCTGATGAAGATGATGAATATAATATAAATGAATTAGTAAAAGTACTGACCTGATGATAGAACAAGTTTCTCATTGGTCAATGCTATATACTCTTCAAGAGCATTCTGTGGGTGCCCTTGATAGTATATTATATCGGAGTTGTTCAAAAATTGATCACATATGTTACACTTCTCATTGTCCGACATAGATTTTATGTAGCTTCCTACTTCATCATTATTTTTTTCGTTTTTATCATTTTCGTTCCGGTCTTCTGTGGAACCATTTTGTTCTTGGTTTTGAATGTCATCCATTTTGCCACCAATTTCAGTTACAATTTGCTTTATAGTGTCTACGTTAGGTTCATCTGCAGTGTCTTCTAATTTGATAATTTCTTTGTCTTTTGTACCAGTTGCTTCTGCATTGTTCACTTCAAAATCTTTTGGAACATCTGCCTCTACTTTGGTCACTTCCAAGCCTGTGTATCTAATACCTTCTTTAACTTTTAAGTTTTTACTGCTATTGTTCTTGATTTTTCTATTTAAACGGTGTTTTTTAGCATCTTCATAATAATATTTCTTTAGCTTTTTCTAAAATAAGAATAGATGCAATGCAAATAAATGTGAAGTAAACATTATTTTTATAACATTTGTAAAATTGTGTTTGATTGATTTATACTGCAGTAAATAGATAATATTGATTATTGTTAACACTGGACAACACGACTTTTGATGTTAAACCAAATAAGTATCTCTCATTTATAGAAATTGACAGTCAAATAATGAAAAAAAATATTACATCAACATGCAGAACATTTACAAGTTGTGTTGTTGTAAATAAAAGAACATATCTGAAAAGCCTTAAGTAGGCCCAAACATTATAATTTTACGGCCTTTGCAGGTTAAATTAAGCCTTATGGTGGGTTCATGCTCATAGAGCAAGTCTCATCGTACAAAGCTGTTCTCCATACATGTTCCACCTTGCACATAAAAAACACATAAAAAGCTTGCTCGAAGAACATGTTTAGTGTGCATTTGTCTTAAGAATTTCATGGTACACTCATTCATACTTGCTCGAGATCGAGCAAGTTTATTGAGCATGTACTTAGGTGTGTACCCACCATTATGCAAAGCTTTGTAAAAGTCATGGATAGAAATGGAGGTGGCTTTCTGAATTTAAAATTTTTCATTTCCTAGACAGAGAGGATAAAAAAGGAATTTTGTACTAAATTTCCCATCTAGAAATTTTCCCTGTAATCTTTGGTAGCTGTAAGTGATGAGCATGGGGAGTGATTTCACCGAGACATCATTGTGATGGAATGGACAAAAAAATATTATACTTAATAATTCCCTTACACTTATACTTAATAATTCCCTTACAAATTGAGCTTATTTTTGTGTTTAAATAAACATTTATATTTCTAAGAAAACGGAAGCCTATTTATTTCAGACTCTTATTTAATTAATTTCTTGCCAAGGTAAGAAAAAAAACCAGTTGGTAAAAAAGACTAAAATCAAAATTGTTGTCCAGCACAGGAAGCACTTATGGATAAGTAGCATAAACTGATTTAGATTTAACATTGCAATGGTACTTAATATAGTTAAGTTTCATTACCATTGTTTAGTTATTCACTTACTGGTTGAATTCCTTTCAAAGGACTTCTATTTCTTTTAGAGGCAATCGAGCTATTGTTTTTATTTATTTTTTCCGTTAGTGGTGACTGATTTCCATTATGTTGAGACCTTCTCTTCACCACTCTTCTGAAATTGGAATCAAAAATACTTCTAACAAAACATGAATCCCAACAAACATCCACTCTCATTTCACTGTTTGTTTTATATTAGGCGACTCATAAGATTTAAAACTGTTGCTGTAACTTTCTTGTTTCGGTTGATGACTACATAGTATCATCATGTAAGTTTCTCTGTGGTTATTACAACACCACACACACCACATCACACACATTTTAAAATAGCAATATATTAAATGTGCCTACAACTTTTTGAAGTACCATACACCAATAAGTATACATTTAATTGAATTATAGATACAAAATTCGATTTTTTTATAATTATTCAAATTAGGTTCTAAATTCTATACCTATCTTAAAAGTGTGTTAACTATAAAAAAAACGGTCATCATTGTCATAGAAGAGAGTTTCAGGTCCAGGATATGTTCTCTTCACAGTTGGGAGGAGTTAGCAAGATATACTAAAGATAAAATTTTGTACTTACAGACAAAGAACGAATAGATTATAATTGTTATTTTGACAATTTCTCTTTATTCTTCAAATCATGATTAAACAACCAGAGCAAATTTTTGTTTATAAACTTCTTTAAGCGAATAGGTACTAATTTTTTTTCAGATATTTTTATCAATGCTCGTGCCTTCTCTGTACGAGAAGCCTTTGTACCCTGGTATTATTATTATTATATGGTGCAATTGATCATAATCATGAAGGTACTTACGTCGGAGGTCGCTTCGGTTGGCGAAAAACGAATTTTTCAGCATCCATCTGCAAGTTTCTACGACAGAAGAGGCATATTCAGCAAATACCTATTCCCTACCGACAGAACTGTTAATTATTTTATAATTTTTATTGCAAACAATATTCTAGGGTTCTTTAATTTAATGGGACAATAATAATACTTTTCAGTGTCACACGACGACGACAAACCAACTATTTCAAAAGCAAGACCATGAGAGTTGAAACTTGAAAGTAAAAAACGAAACGGCGCCAAAACTGAAAATCTCATTTTTTTTTAATTTTATCCTTGACCATAGATACAAGTCTTTCAGTCGGATACATAAATATGGGTTTTAACTTTCTTTAGTATGCATTAGAATGCAGATGTAATTCTAATGTTTTTTGAAGTGTTTGTCAGCAAATTGTATCAAGGTAGTCAAAACTATAATAAAATACTCCGCTCCACTATCCCGAGATCGCATCTGTCAATGATTTCACATATTATCCAGTTGCGTAGACAGTTGAGACACAAAACTACACCAATTTTATATCAAAATATCCACTAGACATCAATTTGCAAATAATATTAACAGCCGCTGAACATCACTCGAAAAAATCCCGCCAAAAACTCCTGAAAAACTTTTTTTTTTTTTTTTTTTTTAATATTATGGCTTGGTTACTAAGACCTTTAAGCCAAGTCTTTTTTATGGGTAACATTTTAACACAATAAACATAAAGTATTAACTGCACTTATATGTTAAATTTTTTGAATAGTACTTTTAACATATTTGTAAAGCGGTATAAAACAGTTTAATTCTTTTAATAATTTTTTAAGCGGCGGCGGGCGGGAAGAACTATCACTTTCACTTAAGTTTAGCACATCACTAAGATCACTGGCTAACATTAGTCTGTCAATCAAAAATTTCTGACAACTGAAGAATAGATGTTCCATGTCTCCGTCTTTTTCTTCACAATATACACAAGTACTGGATTGAATTATGCCAAGTCTTGCAAGGTGTGATGGCACAGTGTTGTGGCCAAAACGCAGTCTATTAATAGTGGTTATGAAGTCACGGCTGGCATCTTTAAGTCGATCGTACCAAGGTCTAACAGGCAAGCTCTCTTGAATGCTTCCATACCACCTTCCTTTTGTCTCCTGGTCTTTCTTCCACATCTCTATCCACAGATTCTTAATATTTTCATTTATAGAATACAGATAATCAGTCATAGGCACATATACTGTATTTGTAAGGTCAAGAGCATTAACACCCTCAAACGCAGCTCTATCAGCTATTTCATTGCCAGCAATGCCTTTATGAGATGGCACCCACATAAAAGAAATTTCAATGCCCCTGAGCGAATGTCGATGAATTTGTTCTTTTATAATGTATAAAATAAAATTAGAATTAA
Source organism: Anorthoa munda (assembly GCA_945859665.1). Classification (NCBI taxonomy): domain Eukaryota; kingdom Metazoa; phylum Arthropoda; class Insecta; order Lepidoptera; family Noctuidae; genus Anorthoa; species Anorthoa munda. The sequence continues at coordinate 50,727,420 of OX243893.1, read as the reverse complement.
AATTAATTTTGAGGTTAGATAAACCTTTAATCAAACTTAAAGAGTCAGTGACAATCAAAAAGTATTTACAATTATCTACATTTTCAATTCGCCTCAGAGCTTGAAAAACTGCATAAGCCTCTGCAGTGAATATCGAACACACATCGTGTAGAACAAAACTCTGAGTAAACTTGATCTGAGAATCATACACAGCACATCGCACATAACCATCTCCTTTACTGCCATCAGTATAAAATGTATAATATTCATTATTATCCGAAAGAAAGTTTAGCATGTCAAAATTATTGTCAACTGTATAATGTATTACTTTAATGGGATGTATAATGCTTTGATATGAAAAAGTATAACAGGGCCAAGGGCACTGCTTTTTAATCTTAAAACAACTATTCTCAATTTCCAGGAAAATATTGAGCAGCATTGGGGAATGACCAATTAGGAGAGAATTACCAGTAGCCAAAGGTCCAGAATTACTGATTCTATGAGGTATAATTTTGTTAATAATTTGTGTGTTATTTGAGTACAACAATTTCAAACAATATCTCTCCGCAAGAAGGAGACGTCTCAAAATCAAAGGCATAATTTTAGTTTCAACTTCCATGGCCCTAATGGGAGTTGAGCACATAGCACCAGATATTATTCTCAGAGCTCTATTCTGCAAAATGTCTAATTTATGGGCATGAGCACTGTTTAGATAAGCTATGGCACTATAGTCAAAATGGCTCCTTACTATTGCTTTATACAAAATAGATAATGTTTTGGGGTCTGCTCCCCAGGAAACTCCAGCAAGGCATCTTATTATATTCAATGCTTTTAAAGCATTTTGTGAAATATGTCTAATATGCTCTTCAAAAGTAATTTTTTGATCAATGATAACTCCCAAAAATTTCTTTGAACAAACTCTACTAATTGCTTCTCCACCATATGCAATATCGCAGGTTGGATCATCTTTGCCAAAAATCATAAAACTACTTTTAGATGCATTAATTTTAAGATGTAATTTACCATTATAATAGTTAGATAATTGATTTAAAGCACTATTAACTTTATCAATGGCTATTTGCAAATTTCGGTTACTACTATATAAAACTATGTCATCAGCGAATTGCAAGATATTTACATTACTTGTATCTACATATTTACATATTTCACTTGTATACAAATTGTACAATAAAGGTGACAATGTAGCACCTTGCATGGTGCCTTTTGATGCTATTTTTGGCCCATGTAGTATATTATTATGCTTAACATAAACAGTTCTGTTACTTAAAAACTCATAAATCCATTTACATAAATGACCAGGGATATTTATATCAGATAAAATTTTAACCAGGATTCCAGGATCAACATTGTCAAAAGCACCTTGTACATCTAAAAATACACATACAGTGTTTGAAAGTAAATTATTTGCTCTTTTCAGGTCCGAGATCAAAGATACAAAGCTGTCAACGCAACTACGCCCACGACGAAAGCCATACTGCACATGAGGGATTATACCATTCGCTTCCACATACCAATCCAATCGAGCCTTAACCATGTTTTCAAATATTTTGCCGAGACATGATGATAGAGATATTGGTCTATAAGAATTTGCATTATCTGGAGATTTATCAGGTTTAAGTATAGGAATAACACACTGTGTTTTCCAAGAGTCTGGTATCAACTTTTTATTCCAAAGAGAATTGAGAATATTTAAAAAAACTTTTTGAACAGACTCATGCAAATTTTTTATCACAGCATATGGAAAATCATCTAAGCCTGGGCTTGTATTACGTCTAGACTGTAGACTTAAAATGAATTCTGTCCATGAGAAAGATTCCAATAAAAATTTTGAATTTTGGTTATTGTTATTTTTTTCAAAATAAGTGTTAAAATTATAAGTTTCTAATAGGTTCCTGTTATCTGAAAGTTTGTCTAAAAATGAAGGAATAAACTCATCTTTGTATGATTTATTTACAGTTTTAATTCCTTTAAACCTTTTAATAAGATTCCAAATTTTACTGATAGGAGTAGTCCTATTAAAAGTATGACATACATTATTCCAGCCTATCTTCTTCTGCTCTGAAATTGTCCTTTTCTTTAAGGCATCTAGCCTTTTATAATTAATGTAGTTATCAATATTAGGGTCACTTCTGTACAGTTTTAGGGCATTATATGATGCAACTACGGCCTGCTCACAAATTTCATTCCACCAAGGTGTTGGAGGTCTACTTTTAAAATTATTATGTTTAGTAAACTTCGGAATTACCATCAACTTCAGGGCAGCAAGACGGTTACAGAATTCTAAATATGAGGACATAGGGTCTGCCTCATCTATCAACATGTCTGCAAATATTATTTCTGATAATTCATGATATTTATTCCAATCAGCTTTACCATACAAAAACTTGTCGACAGGAGGATTAACTTGATATTTGTCAACAGCCAAAGATATTTCAGTTATTGTAGGATAATGATAACTTCCCATAGCATCATCATGCACAGACCACTCGCAAAATGGTGCAATACAAGGACTAGTGAAGCTGACATCAATAGCAGATGAATTACGTGTGGGATTATTAATTGTAGTAAAACTGCCATCATTTAAAATGCACAATTCAGAATCATCTATAACATCATACAAATCTCGACCTCGACTCTTAGTCGACAAACAGCCAAATGCAATATGATGAGCGTTAAAATCTCCACTCATAAAAATTGGCTTAGGAAGATCTCTTATTATATTACGTAGCCTGTTCATTCTGATGTGCCCGCTAGGAGGGCAATATACACAAAGTATTGAAAGATTACCTTTTTCAGTGGATAATGATAAAGCAACTGTTTGAATATCTTCATAAAATCTGGTATTTAAAATATTATACTGAAAATATGCCTTAATCAATATGGCTACTCCATTATGTTCATTCTTTGAGTTTCTATTATAAATATTATATCCAGGTATTTTAAACTTACTATTGCCTTTAAACCAAGTCTCATTTAGCAAACATACATCAATATTTTGTTTTTGCAAGAACTTAATTAGTAAGGGCTTTTTACTATTAGCACTTTGAATGTTAAACTGCGCAATACGTAATCGAGATGTTCTAGGAGGACTTAAATCCATTATTTGGTTAGATTTTTAAGTAAAATATCTTTAATTGTGAGTGTAGTGATGGGTGTAGAGTCACCCTTATTGCCCAATTCCACCAATGTCTGTACCAGGGCCATTAGTACATCATTGTTGGACATTATTTGAGACTTGATGTCTACTGGAGGTAATACGACATCATTGCTGGCAGCCTGGGAAACAGGCTTGCTATGTACAGATTTATTTACATTACTATTTACAATTTTATATACAGGTTTAATATTTACAGGTTTATTTACATTTTGAAGTGGATGTTTTGGCATCGGCAGTGGAGGGAATTCAATATTTTGAGTTGTCTTAGTCAAGGCAACACTTGCATAAGTAATTTTAGATTTCTTTTCAGTAATTTTTTTAATCTTTATTGGACATATTTTTGATATTGCTAGATGAGGACCGCTACAATTGATGCAGCAGATCTCATTTGGCTTATCACAATCTTTATACAAATGCTCCCCTGAGCAGATCGAACATCGTTGCTTGCCATTACAAATTTTAGCTGAATGGTTAAATTTAAAGCATTTGAAGCATTGCTGCAATGGTGGGATATACTCAAAGACTCTATACGCAAACAAGTCATATTGCACATTAAAGGGTAATACATTTGATAAAAAAGTAATGCTAACTGTTTGTAGTGGTACACGCTCTTGACCCACTTTTTTAGTGAATCTTCTGATAGCAATGATTTCATAAATGGAAGATAGCTTTGTGTAGAGTTCCTTGTTCGAAATATTACCTGGTACAAATCTGATTATGCCTGTTTTTTCTATTTGTGCTGCAGGAATATATGCTTTTATTTCATATTTCTCCATAAAAGATGAATTATTTATAAAATTGTTTGCCGTATTATATTGCTTGAATGTAACTGCAATTTTATTAGCATTTACACGCTGAATTGCCACCACACCCTTTACTTCGTTATTGAAAATATGATTTAAGTATATGGGACTTTTATTTCCCAATCTGTCCTTTGCATTTTTACTTTCCACAAACACTTTAAATTCGGTATTGGAGGAGTTCTCCGGGTAGAGTCTTTTATAGTTTGGTTTTAAATAAGGTAAATACATGGAGTCAATACGCTCACCGCCGCCGCTACTAGAGTCCAAGCCGCTGGAGGTGCCTCCGTCCTCAGGCCGAGGACGTTTGTTTGAGACGGGCGGGTTATCCCCGCCCCCCTCGTTACCATCCATTTTTTAGGTAAACTTATACTACCAGTGTAGTTTTAGTATACTTTTGGTAACTTTAATTAAAGAAAACTAGGGAAAAACTTTTATAAAAAATTTGAGACCCGCTCTTTTTTAAGTTCCCGCCAAGCCACGAAAATGACTAAAAAGAATTCCTGAAAAACTTAAATCAAGTCAGTGTTGCTATTGCCAGATTTGTCAAGCTCAAGCCCCAAGTCGCCGAAAATTTTACCACAAATTAGCCTTAATTCTATAATGCAAAGTAGCCTAAAATCACCGAGTACATATTGTATATAGTCCTCACCAAACTTCTTGGCCTCCCTGAAGTTGGTTTACCGCATGCACGAGGCACGAAACGGTGCTGTTTTTGTATGAGATTTACTACTGCGCAGCCATTGTAGCCAACTTCAGGGCGGCCAAGAAGTTTGGCGAGAACTATACCTTATTAGTTTTCGACTTGATCCCACATTTTATTTTTATTCGTGTTATATGGCGCTAATTTTTACCGATTTTAATAAAAGGAGGATTCAATTACTATAGTTTCTGCATTTTTTTGTGTTTCTTGATTGTGATTATGTATGTACTTTAGCATTATTTTTTAGTAGGTAAGTACAGAATACCAATCATTAAGCTCAGGGATGATATTGAGAACATGGTAACGGACCAGACTCAGATTGTATCTATTGTTGAAAGGTTCTAATAATAATAAAATTTTCTTTATTCAGGTAACTTTTCAAAACCCATTTTACATTTTACATCAGAATAATAAAAATAATATCAGATAAATTAACGGTCAAAACAAAAAGTAATGTCAAATCCAGTCACAAGTAAAGTCAAAGCAAAATAAAGTAAAGTAATGTCAAATCAAAATTACATCCGATACAAAAATAAAATAAATATAAAATAATTTAAAAAGCATTAGTACCTCCTTTCCGGCATTGGCACAGTGACATGTCTGTCAGAACAATGCCGGATGAAAGGGCAATCCAACCTTTCCGCGATCATCGCCAGGACGGTGTTGGAACTGGCCCGTACCCTGCACACCATAGAAGCAGCACGCTTGCGCATAACCGCGTGAAAACCATCGGTGTGTGCCTCTGCGAACATACCCGAGGCGCTACAATATCGGGGCAGCCCCATCACCGCCCTAAACGCATTATTGTATTGCACCCGTATGGCATTTAAGCTTCTTTTGGTATAGTGAGCCCAAAGACTACACGAGTACAGTGATGTGCAAAAGGCTCTAAATAGCGTAAACTTTACATCGTTCGAGCAACGGGCGAATCTGCGAGCAACCATATTGGCTCTCACAGATAACGCCCTTCGCTCCCGTTCAATATCTGCATCGTCCTTGAGGTCGCCAGTCAATACATGCCCAAGATATTTGAACTGCTCAACTCTTTCCAGAGGAGCACCATTCAATGTAACTGGAGGTAAGTTCTCGGGATATCTTGCACTGGCGGTCCCAAAGACCATCCATTGGCTCTTTTTTACATTATACAATAATCCGTGGCCACAGGCATATTCCTCGCAAGTCTGCAACAATTTCCTCAGGCCACAGACCGACGCGCTCAACAGCACCATATCGTCAGCATAACTTAAATTGTTGACACACACACCGTCAATGTGGCAGCCGACATGCCGACTGCTGAGCGCCGCGATCAGACCGTTCAAATATAAATTAAACAAGGTAGGGGATGTTAAGCCACCCTGTCTAACTCCACACTCAAGCCGATACGAATCCGACATAGCCCCCGCCCACCTGACACTATTGGACTGGTGCGCATACCAGTATTGGAACACACTAATTATCTCCTGTGGCAAGTCTATACTTTTCAACTTGTCCCACAGCTGGTCATATACCACAAGGTCAAAAGCCTTGGACAAGTCGAGGAAACACGCATACACAGGCGTCTTACGATGCAAGTAATATTTGACGGTATGCTTCAAACACAGTATCGCGCTTTCGGTGGACAGCCGGGGACGAAACCCGAACTGGTTATCGTGCAACGTTACGTATTTATTTAACTGTGCATTAAGCATACCGTCAAACACTTTAGCAATGACAGTGGCAAGAGAAATAGGCCTATAGTTACTTTTATCAGTAAGATCACCTGTTTTATTCTTCACTATAGGCACTACCACCGTTTTCATGAAGTCGGCTGGCAAGTAGGAATGGCTCACGCACAACGAGTAAAACGTAGCCAAGACCCTAGCAACGTGTGGTCCGGCGTACTGTAGGTGCTCAATGCTGAGCCCATCATGTCCGGGCGACTTGCCTCTTGATATACGCCTTATGGCGTTTGCTACATCATTCGCCAGGAAGGTAGTCCCTACCTCTTGACTGCTTATGTCAGCATTGAGCACCCTCCCCGCCGAACCTAAAGGAGACTGTACCAAAAAATGATTCCTAAAAAGGTTTGCTATGGCCTTAGGGTCATTGACGCCATCGACGCTCACAGGAAGGCCCGGCCGTACATTTACTTTATTGGTACTCTGCCAGAAACCGCGGAAATCCCCGTTGCAATATTTGACAGCCAGAGCGTCCATTCTTATTTGGTCCTGATGATTTTGGCACCATTTCAATCGAGACTTGAACACTCTTCTGCTATCGCACATCTCATCGTATAGAGGACCTGACTTAGGTCTACCACATAAGAGCCAATACTTGAAACTACATTTAGCCACCCTGTGAGCCTCACTAACGTGTTTATTCCACCCCGATAAGCGCGAATCCCCGCCCTGCCTCGTGCTTCTCCGACTCGCCACTGCCGCCGCATCACGGAGGGCAGTAACAATGTCGGCGTAAAGTGTATCTAGAACATGCCTGTGACCACGGTCGCTACAAAAACAGTCAGCACAGTTAACACACTCAACAGGAAAGTGTATCAATTTTAGCCGCTTATGACACTCTTTGGCATACACAGAAACCTGTTCCTCACTTTTTACACCCCATACCACATCTTTATTTAAATTAATAATCTTTGGCGCAACCTTGGGCGTAAGTACTTTTAAATCACACGTAATTATAAGTGGAAAGTGATCCGACCATAGAGTGTCATAACTAACACTTACACCAACAACCGTCTGCTTAGCCGAGTGAGTAGCCAAACAGTGATCCAACCAGCTGCTAGTCCCGTGTACATCACTTATAAAAGTAAAAGTACCCGAGTCCAACCCCAGCACATCTATGTCTATACATGACCATTGTTGGTCGTTACAAATATTCATAAGCTCACCGAAAAACTTCTCACCCGGGGAAGCGTTCAGGTCGCCCAGGATAAACACAGATTCAATTCCATATTCGTCAATAATAGCACTTATCTCACTCAAACAATCAGTAAAATCTTGCAAATTATCGACAGAGTTTGTTGGCATGTAAACACTCATTACGATCACTTCTCTTTCACTTGTTGTTATTTTAATAGCACAAATACGGGCGTTATCACACCGCAACACTGACACTTGTTGAAACGCACTGTATCTCCACAACAACGCGACGCCGCCGTAGGGACGCCCGCGCAGTATGCCCGCAGACGTATCAACCGCCGATGTCGCAGTGTACCCGAAACCACTGTCGATCGTGCCGATGTAGGGTATGTCGTGCGGCATCAACCAAGTCTCCTGGAGACAAACCACATCACACGACCGGCACAGGACTCTGACGTCATCGACGGAGCGCTTCACATTCTTACAGTTGAAAGTAGCAAATCGATAAGAACCATTATACATTATTTAGTTGGTTTGTGTCACCGGCGTCAACACAATGTACACCGTTCGTTTTCTTGTGTCTAAAATTCACAAACCTCCGAAATATGACACCTGCTGGCCATAAAGTTTCGTCCATATACTTTGGCAGATTGGACTCTGCTATGAGAAACTTGTATGCTTTATGTCCCCTTTCGAATTTCATATTAATTTTTTCTAAAGTTACTGTTTCCTGCGTCTTATTGTAAATATGTCTTGTTATGTCAGTTTCTAACGTTGACATATGCACATTCGTTATAAATATAGGAATTTTCCTATCTGCGCCTCGGAATGTGCACTCTAAATCTCTGGCTATCCCCGCTTTGCCCATGAAGCGGTATTTCGTAGTGTTTTTACGATAAGAAACTGTCTGCCAGCCTCCGTTATCACTATTGGCCAAAGTTTCGGGCTGTGTGCCCAACCGCCCCGATTGACGCCGTCCATAATTGCGTATGTTTATATGCGTAGCAGTCAGCTGATCCGCCACCTGCGGCGGTGTACTTAATGCGTCTGACGTCACCACGGCGCTAGCCACATAACCGGTTTGAGCGCTCATCTCTTGTCTAGACTGACACTCCCCCTCCGCGCCCGCGCTCGCCTCATGACGCGGCAGCAGCGGCCGATCGGTTCCCGCTCCGCAGCCCGCGCTCCCCAGCCCACCTTCCTCCGACCGTTGAGGCTCATTTGAATCGCGTTCACTTTCTCGAACTACCCTCGTTTGCGACCACTGTGACCGTATGATCGGCGCATTGCGAGATGATGACGACAGTAAATCGTTTTTTAATCCCAGAACGTCCGTTTTTATTTCGTTCACACTATGCTGCGTTGCATATGTCGATTTTATACCTTCTATTTCGGCTTTCAATAGTTGCATATCCTTTAACAACTTAGAACAATCCAAGTGATCTAATAAGATCGGGGGTAATTTGTCTAGCTGCTTTGCCACAAAAACAGGAATAATATCGGGCTCTGCCGATTTAAATAGATTTATAATATCCGATAGATCCCGCTCCTCCTTTCCTCTGTTTTTTCGTAATATTTTTCTTGTATCCGTTGGAATTGACTCGAACAAAAGTGATTTCGAGCTCTTGATTTCTTCGCTTGTGAAATTTCCCTTACAAACGCGCACTAGCGTATCTTCGTCTACGACTGACACTTTATTTTGCATGTAACACAACATTTCGTCAATGACGATGTTACACATATTGCACTTTGCAACGTTCGTCATTTTATAAAAAAAAACACGAATCCCGCTACGTACACAAAACACGCCCGACGCTTTGGGGTGCGCGCGCGAAACTTATTAATAATAATAATTATTATTAATTAATTATTATTTAATATCGACAGACGTGCGAAGTATTAGGATACTTGTCCTCAATCTGCGACGAGGCACTTTATGCATCTAAAAATCCACTTCCTCTGGAAGGCGATATTAGAGCTCCTCCGACGTCCGTACCCCAGAACTATGGTCCGTACCCGTACCTTTTTATGTTAAATAAGCTGACTATAGCATTTAGCTATAGTCAGCTTATTTAACATAAAAAGGTGACATTTCAAAACTTACCAACTACCGTCCCACTAGTTTGCTCTCTCAGACAGACATACAAGCTATTCACTAAATCTTTACTAATCGGCTTACCCATGAGCTTAATGAAGCACAGCCCATCGAGCAGGCCGGTTTCCGTAGTGGATATTCAACCATCGACCATATATCCACACGTTAAAGTAGCTGATGGAGGAATGTCAAGAATATTACCAGCTCCTGTGCATGACTTTCGTCGGTTATGAGATAGCTTTCGACAGTGGCGAGCATTGGGCCGTTTTCACGCTCTCCATCGCTTTCACATCGATTCCCATTACGTGGTTATGCTGTTGGAACAATACACCTCGGCCACTTTGCAGATCCGCATGCTTGGCCAGGCTAACGGCTACGCATGCGGCATTAGATGGGCTAAGTTAGCCTATAGATCAAGCGGGGAGTGAGACAAGGCGACACCATTCCATCGAAACTATTCACAGCAGTCCTAGAAGATAAAGTATTAGGAGTGAAGACAAAATTTATATTGGTCCAGGTGTTTTTGTAGTTTTGTAGATATTCTGATAGAATCTTTATCAGAGAAAAGTACTGCGGTATCGTCATCATCATCATCATATCAGTCGAAAGATGTCCACTGCTGGACATAGGCCTCCCCCAAGCGTCGCCACGTTGACAGCAAATCCCCGCATCCTTCACCAAGTTATCGGCCCACCTGGTGGGAGGCCTTCCATCGCAACGTCTTCCTGTTTGCGGTCGCCACTACAGAACTTTTCTGCCCCATCGGCCATCCATTCTGCCCACTGCCACTTAATTTTGGAAATCCTTGACCCCCTGGTTCTCTTAGGGATCTCTACATTTCTGATTCGATCATGCAAGGAAATTCCGAGCATAGCCCTCTCCATTGCCCTTTGGGTGATTGTAAGGTGGGCAGGTCAGCAGTGTAGACCGTGTACAGGATCGGATCCAATACTGGAGCTTCTATGGGGTGAAGTGACGACGGGCAGTATCTAGATTTATTTGAAGAACTCTGTCCTCAAGCTAACGTATGAGTAACAAATAAGCAGAGTGAAAGGTGTGCATTATATAGCATAACTAGCACTAAGCCCGCGACTTCGTTCGCGTGATTTACTTATTACTTTCTTATGCGCAAATTGTGTTGGTAAACAAAAATAAGCTATTGTTAAATCAATAAATATTGGGGTCTCGTAGATATCTAGGGTTTATTAGTTAGGGACGATTCGTTATTTAACTTGAATAATATTAAATTTTAGGTAACCACCACAAAGTAAAATACTTCCCTAAATACGTGCGTCGAGTTTGTAACAGGCCAAATATTATGTTATTCACTATTTTCTTATCTTATCTATTTTTCGTTTATTTTAGGTAGATTGCGCAGTAACATTCCTAAAAAAAACTTTAACACCCCTTAACGCTTACCTGTAGGGTAGTTTTAAAAATCGAATTATTTCAATTATAATTATTTAATGTATCCCCAAGGAATAAGATTTTTCATACAAACAAATTTCTCCATTTTCACCCCCTTAAATGTTGAAAGTTCTGGAGTGGTGACCGTGTTGGAAGGCCTCCCTTTAGGTGGAGCGATGACCTGGTCAAGGCTGCGGGCGTCCGGTGGATGCAAAATGCACCGTACCGATCAGTGTGGCGACACTTGGGGGAGGCCTGTGTCCAGCAGTGGACGTTTTTTGGCTGAAATGAGGAATTGTCCAAAATTCCTTCTTAGTGCTAATCTTAGTGCATAGGGTTTCGTCATGGAGAGCTCCTAGACGAAACCCTATGCACTAAGATTCTTAGCAAACTTTAACACCCACTTAATCTACTCTGCCGATTGTGAACCGATTTTGAAAATTCCTGAAAATGTGTGAAAGGAAGTAAATAACTCCCGAGGTGGTCTCATAGACACTAAGTTAGAATCTGATGAGATCCCAAGGAAATCAAGGAAACTTCTCAAATATTATAGGCATACATATGGCAATTTTGGTATTATATATTTTTCATCAACCATGCAATCATTTGCACCCAGAATGTATCATTTTGTGAAGTGGAACTGATGAAGAAGACCACAGATGGCCACTGGAACTCCTTAATGATAAGGGTGTCACGAGTATAAGATATCTCGAATGATGAAGCATATTCCTACTCATAAATAAATGGTACTGAAAACAATGGTACCATTGAACTGATCAGATGATGAAGCCGGAAGGTAGGCACTGGAACTCCGAAATAAAACAATACATCCATAGAAATATGTTTATATATCTATGAATACATCCTAGTCATGTTTGGGCTTATTGGAATTTGCATGAGATGTTCTTTGAAAGAAGAATTGTGTACTACTTCTCAGTGCAAGAGATATCAGAGACCACTGGGCAAATATGGATCGAAAATCTGCATTTAAATGAGGCAAATGCAGCTATAAATGACGCAAATTTGGCAACCAAGCTCAAATTCTGGTCTCTGCTGGCTTTATCTGCCGATGGGATGTTGCACTTGGAATTCAAGTCTGCCAATTTGGATTCCTTTTGGTTAAAAAGAAAAACATAATACCCAGAATTAATAACACAGGGTTTGAAGTGTTTGATTCTATTTGCCACCTGGTACCTGTGCAAGTTGACATTTTCATCAATGGCCCAAATAAAAAGTTAGCAAGTAAATCGCTTAAATTTGGAAGACGATTTAATTCTCAATCTAGCAAAAACGGATCCGTTTTGGGAGAAATTTATTAATGAGAAACAAACGCAACCTTCACAGGCCAAATACTCACAGATTATTTTCTGTTAATTTGTATTAAAATACAAATGTTTATATCCTTTAGTTAACATTTTCTTAATAAATCTTATTATTAATATATTTATAAACTATTTTTTTAAATACTTTGGTAGTTTTCGCGACCTCTCCTTACCCCCCAGTACCGTCATCGCGACCCCCTAGGAGGTCACGACCCACAGGTTGAAAAACACTGCATTAAATAATCGACATTAATTTATTTCGGTTGGCTAACCTAGCTGGTGTTCATTCAATTCAATCACTATTATAACGTAATCAGTAACTAACTTTAAATAGTATTTTATCTTGAGCGGCTGGGTTGGTGTAGCCGCAAAGTTAAGCAAACCTTACCAAGGACGATTTTTGGATGGGTAACCAAGTTTTTTTTGGTTAGCTTGTTTTTGGATAGGTAACCCCACACAGGTGAAGCAACACTTACCAAGGCTTTTCTTTGGATGGGTGACCGCTTTTTTTGGTTCGTTTGTTTTGGATGGCTGACCCCGCCAGGGTAAGCGACACTTACCAAGGTCAGTCATGGGACGGGTGACCACTTTTTTTGAATGGGTGACCCTGACAGGTTAAGCAACACTTACCAAGGTCAGTGTTTGTATGGTGACCACATTTTTTGGGTTCGCTTGTTTTTGGATGGGTGACCCCACACAGGTTAAGCAACACTTACCAAGGTTATTCTATGGATGGGTGACCGCTTTTTTTTGGTTCGTTTGTTTTGGATGGCTGATTCCGCCAGGGTAAGCGATACACAAGCGATCCAAAAAAAAGCGGTCTCCCATCCCAAGACTGACCTTGGTAAGTGTTACTTACACTGGCGCGGTCTCCACCCCAGCCGCTTCAAGTTAAACACAAACCTATCCAGAAACTGACCTTGTTAAGTACTATCCATCACACCTTCCTCACGCGCATTAGCGCGAGGAAGGTTCGATTCCCAGGTCACTAACAGTTTTTTTATTTTTTTTTTATTTACATAAATGCATAATAACTATTTTCGATAATTGTGTCAAGTTTTTATAATGTCTTTAATTTAAAAAGTTTTTAATATCCAATTTTTTTTTAAGTATTGGTAATTAAATAATTGATCTAAATTAACATAATGTTATATAACTCAACCCATACCATAGTTTTCACCGAGCCCTATTATCTTTTTATAGCCTTTAAAATCATAATATTAATTTTAATCTGCGAATAATCGACCAATTTCCAACAATTATAAATTGCCGGTTTTTCAGAGATGACACGTCCGGCCGGCTCGACTACTCAAATTTTCGCGCAGTTTCAGAAAACGGGACAATATAGCGTCCCAGAGTTCATTTCGGGGACACCGGGAAACGTAATTATAAAAAAACCGGCCAAGTGCGAGTCGGACTCGCACACGAAGGGTTCCGTACCATTATCGCAAAACACTGCAAAAAATTCGCGTTTGTTGTATGGGAGCCCCCCTTAATTTATTTTATTTTAATTTAATAATTATTATTTTTTGAAGAGAATATAAAACTAAACATTCTGTGAATATTTTAAGCGTCTACCTGTTGCCGTTATTAATATCGAGCAAAAAGCGGCAAAAAAATCACGTTTATTGTATGGGAGCCCCCCTTAAATATTTATTTTATACTGTTTTTAGTGTTTGTTGTGATAGCGGCAACAGAAATACATCATCTGTGAAAATTACAACTGTCTAGCTATCACGGTTCATGAGATACAGCCTGGTGACAGACGGACAGACAGACGGATCGCGAAGTCTTAGTAATAGGGTCCCGTTTTTACCCGACTGCCGAAGGAGGGTAATGTGTTTATCAGTCTATGTATGTATTTATGTATGTATGTATGTACGTATGTTTGTTCCTATGTGGCATTCTAGAGACCAAACGCGTGGGCCGATTTTGATGGCTCTTACGTCAATCGATTCGTCTTAACCCCGCGAGTGTCACTGGCTACATTAAAATTGGAAAATAGAAAAATGGCGGTTCTTGGGCGCCATATTGTGGGGGCCAAATATTTTTTTTCTTCCAAACCTATCACGTGGGGTATCAAAATAAAGGTTTTTTAGAGGCGATTTCAAAAATATATAACACTTATATGTTTAAATGTACCTAATCCGAAAAAAAAATACTAAAAAGTTATAAATAAAAAAAGTTAATTAAAAACATCAAAAACCCGACTGCTTGAAAAGCGAACTAAAAAAAACGTAAACAAGGAGAAAATGATGCTGTGCAGTCGGAGGATACGTTTGGTTTTGGGCAGCCAGCTCGCGAATACGTATCCTCCGACTGCACATCATAATTTTCTCCTTGTTTACGTCTTTTTAGTTCGCTTTTCAAGCAGTCGGGTTTTTTGATGTTTTTAATTAACTTTTTTTTACCCTTTGGGTACGGAACCCTAGAAAGGGACACTCGTTCAAAACGGGACGTCTGGTGTCATTAGGTGTGCTATGCTTTTACATCAGCTTTGCATCGGTCAGTGTCTCACACAGTGATGCGTGCCGCTCGTCGATGTGTATGTTTGTGTGAGTGCGTTGTTTCGAGCGTTTGTAGGTAATAGTTTCCGTACTGTCTGTCCATATTTATACTGAAGTGTCGTGGTACTTGAGCTGTGTTGTAACTGTACACACGTAAGGCCCTCACTTAAAAGATGAGGAATAAACAGACCAATTAAAAACAATTTTCAATTAGATACATAATCTAATAGTGAGACATATACATATTTATTATAACGCTAATAGATATAGAGTACATTTGAATTTCGCAAAGTGACAAGCGGGCGCTGGAAACAGTCGACACACAGTCGAAATCCGTTAGTGTTGTCGCTTCCATGTAGGATCATCTTCTTCAGAAAGCGTGAGCATGGGACGTGGAACTGGCAGATCCTCGAAGGTGCAACGAAAAATGACGATAAATGAAATAGATACACTTCATCATGTCAAAGATGAAGCACATATTCAATGATGTCTCTGTTATCAACGCGGTGAAAACCGGCAGTGATCACCGTATGGTGGGAGGCACATTGAACTTAAATATTAATTAGGCTGTCTCAACTGATGAAGTCTACGATCTATCCAGCACAGATCCAGATCCAAAACCACAAGAGCTTTCAGCTCGAACTCCAGAATCGTTTCGAGTGCCTAGAGACCCGTCGTACAAATAGTAACAATAAATCCTATTAGCAACAAGCTCATGATGGAGAGGCGTGAAATGAGCAGCCCTTCAGAAGCTGTTTGAATCCGACATACTCGAAGAGAACACACCATAGGCTGGTGCAGATTTATGGTGATATTCTTCTTCAAGAAGGGTGACAATGCCCGGTTGAAGAATTATAGGCCCATTTCACTTAGCCGTGTCTACAATTTGTTTTCAAGGGTCATCACGAATCGTCTCGCGCGCTGGTTTGACGATTTACAGCCTCCCGAACAAGGTGGTTTCTTAAAAGGCTCCGAAGATCACATGCAAACACTGCGGCAGGTTATACAGAAGACCGAAGAGCCTTCTTGCCTCTTTGCTTAGCGTTTGTGGAATACGAGAAAGCCTTCGATTCGATCGAGACTTGGGCTGCCAAATCGACTACCGGTACATCCAAGTGTTTGTACAAAAACGCCACCATGTCAGTTTCAGGATCAGAACTCGGCACCTATCCTTCTGCAGCGAGGTGTGAGACTGGGAGACGTCATATCTCCCAAACAGTTCATCACTGCACTGGAGGATGTCTTCAAGGCTCTGTACTGGAGAGGACTAGGCATCAACGTCAATGGCGAGTACATCACCCACTTTCTGTTTGCCGACGATATAGTGGTCATGGCTGAGACCATGGCGGACCTCAGAATAATGCTCGATGACCTCAGTGGAGCCTCCGAAAGAGTGGGTCTTTAAATGAACATGGACAAAACATGTTAGTATTATATAATCTGTGACAAAACCAAGGTGATGTTGTATGTTGCACCCACTCCTATCAAGGTCGGAGACTCTACATTCGAATTTGTGGACGATTATGTCTACCTGGGACAAATGGTCCAGTTAGGTAGGTTTAACTTCGAGAATGAGGTCAACCGTAGAATCTGACTCGGCTGGCCAGCGTTCGGGCAGTTGCGCGGTATTTTCGTCCAACTTACCGCAGTGTGTCAAGACGAAAGTCTATGACCAGTGTGTGAGTGATTACAAACGGGATTACATACGGGACCGAAACGTGGTCGCTCACAATGGGCGTCATCAGAAGGCTTAAAGCCACCCAAAGGGCAATGGATAGAGCTATGCTCGGCGTTTGCTTGCTTGATCGAATCAGAAATAAAGACATTCGCAAGAAAACCAGGTTACCGACATAGCCCGAAGAATATTAACGAAAAAGAATAATAATACGCCAAACTTAAGTGGCAGTGGGAAACAAGGAGAAAATCATGCTGTGCAGTCGGAGGATACGTCTGGTTTTGGTCAACCAGCTCGCGAAGATGTATCCTCCGACAGCACAGCATGATTTTCTCCTTGTTTACGTCTTTTTAGTTCGCTTTTCAAGCAGTCGGGATTTTTGATTTTTTTAATTAACTTTTTTTAGTTTTGAGAACTGCATTTTATTTTCTACTAGCTGTGCCCGCGACTTCGTTCGCGTGGTTGTCGAGAGCAAAACAACGTCGTTTAGATAAGAGTATATCACCTTTTTGATGATTTAGATAAGAGTCCTGACTTTGGTATAGTTGATTACGTTAATGCTTCTCTATATACTATGTTAGCGGTGGAATTACCCGGAGCATATACAAAAAGGTTGTTTGGGTTGCTAACACGTGATAGAGAAACATAGAGTTGGCCGTGTGAAAAACAATCAAAAGTAAGGTCTACACCCGCAACGGATAACGTCTGGCCTTGGGCTTTATTAATAGTCATAGCGTAACAGAGGCTTACAGGAAATTGCACACGTTTGAAAGTAAACGGAAAATTATTGGGGATAATGGGTATCCTGGGAATGAAAACAACATCACCGGAGCCGCAACCTGTTAAGATTTCGGCTTCGATGACATTTCGTTGGAGATTTGTTACTCTCAACCGAGTTCCATTGCATAGTTTTGGTGGGCTTAAATTTCTGAGTAGAATGATTGGTACTCCGACTTTTAAATAAATTTTGTGTGCTGGAAGACCTGGTGTATTTAGAGAGTCTAAAAACTCTACTGGATAGTGGGTGGCATCTCCTTCTTCTAAAACCGTGTTAATAGATAAATATTCCCTACTTTCTCCAGAAACATGTACCAATATTTGAGAATTTATTGCTGCTGCTTGGTCGTTGCGAGGTGCCAAAATAGCTCGTTGGCATAGCCAAGCAGCGTCATGGTTCGAGATCTCTGATGGATCTCCGTATACAGAGGAAATGAGTTCCTGCTGTGAGGCAACAGAAGAACACAGGCTTTCGACTAAAGTTACTTTACCTCCTTCTTGAGTCGGGTATGTGCCGTTACCAATTTGAAGTAGTAAATTTGAGAAAACCTGCGCGTTTGCGTCACCTCCCAAATATGCTCGCATATTAAAGCTCAAATTAGTTAATATGACACTACGCCATAAAATAGAGCTCTTTAAACAGGCACCTATTTCATCGGCCCTCGTTCCTCTGGGTATTATAGGGAGTGTCTGCCTGAAGTCTCCACAGAATAGCACCGTTAAGCCTCCCATCGGTCGGTCATTTTGTCTTATATCTCGCAACGTTCTATCTACAGCTTCCACAGCTTTACGATTTGCCATCGTACACTCGTCCCAAACGATAAGGGCGCAATCGCGTAAAACCCTTGCTTTATCACTATTGCGAGACACGTTGCAAACAGGGTTTTCTGTGCGGTCCAAGTCGATTGGTATTTTAAATGTTGTATGTGCAGTTTTTCCTCCTGGTAATAAAGTGGCAGCTATTCCTGAGGAAGCGACGGCAAGGGCAATTTTGTTTTGGCTCCTTATTTGAGCCAAGATAACTTTAGTGAGGAAAGTTTTACCTGTTCCACCAGGTGCATCTAAAAACAGCATTTCTCCTAATGAATGTTCTACACTACAGCATACTCTATCAAAGATTTGACGTTGTTCTGACGTCAAATTTGAACAGCCATTTCGCAATATTTCTGCTAACTCTTCGGGGTTGTAATTTATTTCAGATGTATACTCCCTATTAATTCGTTCCCCACCAACTGTCGGTGTCGGCAAGCCGTATTGACTGAGGGGGTTCCCTCCTATACTTGTAACTATATCTTGTATAGCCAGCAAAGCCCTATTATGGCAGCTTTCACGTACTTGGTCAGAAGTTTCACTATTTATATTTTGCTGTCTCAAAAAATCTTCGGCAAACGCGTCTTTATATTTTTGCCACAACTGCCCAGCGTCCGATAGGCCACAAAATGTCAACAAAATGGCAAATAAATGGCGCAAACGATGTGGACTATCACTGACGCATGCTTCGGCTAAAGCATCATCCCAATGCTGATCGCCATCTAATAAATGCCGTGCGCGGCAAGCAGCTTGAAATGTGGGATATTCTATATCGTCCACTTTGCGGAGCTCAGCAAAAGAAGTAGGTCCTCGCACTGTGTGAAGAAGAAGGCGTAAATAATAACACTCTGCATTATTTGGGTGCACCGTGTATACTCTTCCAATCACGTGTTCTTTAAAAATGCCGGACTCGCCTTCTACAGCAGTTCCACGTCTCCTGCGATTAAAAACACCTTGCTGCTTGTTATAAGTATAATAATGTGGCACTTCATTGTACAACAGAGACTTAGCGAAATTGTCTCTTTCGCAAAGGCGAAAGAATGCGAGCAAGGTGGTTTGTCTTGGGTTGTTCATTCTTTCTGCCACATTTTCTGGCTGAAAGTAAACTCGCTGCCCGCCTTCCAGGTGCACGTCAAGATGGATGACTGGCGGATACCTTTCATGAATAGGGAAACTCAAAATGCGCCAAACTGCCTCCGAAGAGCTTATGTATCGGCCAGATTGATACCTTGTCACTTCATCAAATTGGTTGTTATTTCTTAGTGCTATCATGGCTTGATCACTACCTTTATTAACATATTTACATATATATTTTATAGATTCGACGCTATTACAAATTTCAACATTAATGTGTGCTTGAAAAGCGTTTGACAAAACTGGAGAATACGGTACCACCCAACTATTATTTAGAATTATTTCTTGTCCACGGAATCTGACAGTAGCTGTGAAACCACCTTGTGACGGTGATCTTCGCCGGTATTGCGGATACCCATTTTCCCCAGCCATAGTTAGTTCTTTCAGTGCTCTGGGGTATTTTTTTGAGCATTGACCATCTTTCATGCACGGTGATTCCCTGTTTAAGAGGCCACATGGCCCGTGAACCATATGTGTTTTTACTATGTCATGCAAAATCGGATCTGCATTATAGTCCGGAAATTCTGCACTTATGACACTGTCTATAGCATCGGGACGAATTTTTTCTTCCAGCCACAGAAGAATGTGCGCGTGGGGTAAACCACGCTTTTGCCACTCGACGCTATACATAAAACAAAGAGTTGAACCGAAAACTTTCTCCTTTGTAAGTAGATTAATCAAGACTTTGAGTTTTAAATGAAAAATCCTAGCAATAATGTCATGTCTGTCGTATGACGCCTGTCCTGTGAGAAGTGCCTGGCAAATCTCCGTCCACTTTGGATTTGTTGTAAATGTTATAAAAAGGTCCGGCCGGCCGTATTTACGGACGTAACAAAAAGCATCTTGCGTTCGTTCGTGCATATACCGCGGACCGCCTGTGAAACTGGATGGCAAAATAACCAATCGACCCAAGTTTTCGACGTTATTATCTGATTGCATGGCGTCCCGCAAGTGCACGTATTCTTCAGCGCGTAACCGTCGCTGGTTAGTGCGAATATACACTAAACGTTCAGTTTCTATTTTTGCGTACATGTCCACAATAAATTGGCTGAACAAACCACGAAATCGTTGCAAATATACGAAACTGTTTTGCCTTATTTGTAAAAGGTAGGAATAGTATTGTTGAGCAGATATTTTTTTTTGATAATTAGTGACTCTCGTAGTAGGGTTCACTTGGTACAGCCCAAAATTGTACCCATCTTCACCATGACAATAGATTAGTGGATATTGCAGGGCGTCGTAAGCTCGGTGGGTTTCCAAAATGCGTTGAAGGCGATCGTCGCGTGTACGCAACACGATATCACGTCTCTCACACTCCTGGTCGACTAAAACAACTGCAACTTCATCTGCGACGGGTGCATTGTGTCTTCCACGGTGTTCACCCACAGGACGTCTATCGGCACTTATAACAATTTTGAAATCATTGCTGCCTTGTGGAATTGACTCCAATGCAGCTTTGAATTCACGAACGTACTGGTTAACGCGATGCAGCAATTCTTGAAGTTGACCCAAAAGCTCAGCATTGAGCTGGGGAAAATTGTGATTTCTAACATTGAGCTGTTGCGTGTAATCGGATACAAAATAAATTTGGAGAAATTTGGGTTCATTTTCTGGCAGCAAAGATCCAATAAGGTGATAAACTTGACCTTGTACTTTGAAGGTTGGCATGAACGGTCCTTCCGTTATTTGTTTTGCCCCAAAGGAAGTCATTTGGAAAGCACTGTTATATAAACGAATATTATCCAAAAAACGGTTCGACTGGGGATGATCGCCATTCAGGAGACTTATAAGTAAGTGTGGTGGATCTTGGAAATTTGGAAGAACAATTTTTCCATTTGAGCAGCACATTCCATCTGTCTCTTTCCTCCATTTCAAAGCATGACAAAAATTACAAATTTCTCTCATGTCACCCACGAAAGTAAAGCCAGCATAATTAATTCTAGACGAATATGTGAACCCTGATTTTTCCCTATTGTCCCAAGGTAATAAAATATTTGCATCGTCATTTTCCATGGACTCATCAGCTCCGCTATTTGTTTCTCTATTCATATGGTATCGAGCTCGTTCTATTTCTAGGCGAGATTGACGTTGTTCTGCTGTTTCTGCTCGTCTTAGTTCATCTATTCTTTCCCTTTCAGATGCAAGATAACTTTCATTGTTTCTTTGTACACCTACATAGTTATGTCTAGCTATTTCTAATCGTTCTTCTCTTTGGGAGAGAGATTCAGACTCGCGCGAGAGAGCGTGTCGCTCTCGGTCAGATGACAGACGTGCTTGGCGTTCCTCGATACTCTCTTGAGAACGCAAAGTCGCGGTCCGAGTTCTTTGCGAACTTAAGCGCGACTCCCTTTCTGTGAAAGTCTCTGACTCGCGTGAGAGAGACTGGCGCTCCCGATCAGCAGACAGCCGAACTTCGCGTTCCTGGATATTCTCTTGAGAACGCAAAGTCGCGGTCCGAGTTCTTTGCGAACTTAAGCGCGACTCCCTTTCTGTGAATGTCTCTGACTCACGTGAGAGAGAGTGGCGCTCCCGATCAGCAGACAGCCGAACTTCGCGTTCCTGGATATTCTCTTGAGAACGCAAAGTCGCGGTCCGAGTTCTTTGCGAACTTAAGCGCGACTCCCTTTCTGTGAATGTCTCTGACTCACGTGAGAGAGAGTGGCGCTCCCGATCAGCAGACAGCCGGTCTTCGCGTTCCTGGATACTCTCTTGAGACCGCAAAGTCGCGGTCCGTGTTCTTTGTGAACTTAAACGTGACTCCCTTTCGGTGAACGTTTCCGATTCACGTGAAAGAGCGATGTGCTCTCGGTTAGCAGATAACCGTGCTTCACGATCTTCTTCCGATTCCTGAGACCTACAAAGTCTCATCCTTTTCGCATTTCGGCTACGCAGCGAAAGGTTAGTTTTTTTTCTTTGAGGCATTTTCAAGGAAAATTAAAGCAATAAACAAAACTAACAACACTTATGACTGAATAGCCTACAAACTTAAAAGAACGGTGCGTCGAACAGTCTAGTGTGACAACGTATCGTCTGTTCGTGGTCGTGACTCAACGAATTGGCAACACTAACTTACTGTATAACGATTGGCACTATTGGATTCAAACTACGAAGTAAATCAAATACAATCTTAACTTCGTACTTCAAACCAATGACCAAAGTTGACCAAACGAAACCAATAAGATAAGCAAATACTTTTTTTTCGACCAATTTAGAAAATCGATAAACCAAGCAACCAAAGAACTTTTACGACACACGCAAGAACTTTTAAGACACCTAACGAAACCCAATTTGCCTAGTAAACACGGTGGACGTCATCCTCGCGCGGAAAATCTTAACACCGCGATTCAGAAAATGACGTCATTTGCACAACGCCATCTATCGGATTTAGATTTCAACTATCAACATTAGTTCTCGTAACGTAATATTTTACTTCTTGAACTCACTAAATTAATCATATCTTTTGATAGAGTGAACCGATTTCGATGAAACAAAAACTAAGTTAAACCTCAAGTTGCGTATAATTTTTGTATATAAACATTGTCAGCATTGAATTCGTAGATTTTACGTGATGTGCGCACAAACAAACAGACAAACAGACAAACAGACAAACAGACAAAAATTTCAAAAATGATGGAAATGGGTTCTGTTACTTATCTTTTCACACGCTGGCTATTTTTTGTTTCAATTTCTTCAATGTACAAAAATGACTTTTCTACAGATTTATTATATGTATAGATAGGAAGTCATGGTCAGTCATATCATTACAGAAATATAAATTGTATTTTTTATATTTAAAGTTGCTTTTTATTAGGGTTCCGTACCCAAAGGGTAAAAACGGAACCCTATTACTAAAGACTCCGCGATCCGTCTGTCTGTCTGTCTGTCGGTCCGTCTGTCACCAGGCTGTATCTCATGAACTGTGATAGCTAGACAGTTGAAATTTTCACAGATGATGTATTTCTGTTGCCGCTATAAAAACAGAATAAAACTAATATTTAATTGGGGCTCCCATACAACAAACGTGTTTTTTTGCCGTTTTTTTGCGATAATGGTACGGAACCCTTCGTGCGCGAGTCCGACTCGCACTTGGCCGGTTTTGTTTATAGTTGTTCATATTATGAATGATATTAAACTTTTCATCATTAGTAGAAAAAATATTTAGCTAGACAGTTTTAATTTTCACGGTTCATGAGATACAGCCTGGTTGTAACAGACAGACGGACTGCGGAGTCTTAGTAATAGGGTCCCGTTTTTAGGGTTCAGAGTCAACAAGGAACCCTTATAGTTTCACTCTGTCCGTCTGTCCGTCCGCAGCTTAGCTCAGAGAGTACTAGAAAGCTATAATTTGGCATGGATATATATATTAATAATTCCGACAAAGTGATTCTTCTTCCTTCACCGTGACTGACCAAATCACGGTTACTGAGACCCCCCTTGACAATGCGGGAACCCACTGGGGAGGAGGCAAATATCCCTTGATACGCCAATGTGCAGGTTTGGAGTCTCAAGTAAGTATGTAAAAAGAAAACACAAGTTTCAGTACATGGTTTATGGATGACTTAAGAATTACTTACTAAACACATGTAAAACAAAAAAGTCAGCCATGCTTATAAAAACACTTAGAGTTGACAAAAAAGCCTTAGTGATACTGTGCGATTCTGGCAATATGCCAGCATAAAATTCATAAAACGCTAAAACAGCTACCACTGTATTGAATAAACCGGCCAACATAATAAAATTGCTCTCTATAAATAGATCCGTTTTCACGTTCAGACCCGCTTCCATGGTGAGGCCTAATGAAACTACCACAAAGCTCCCGTAAACACCGGTCATTATGAAGTGGTTTAATGATGTTAAGTCCGGACATTCCCAGTTGTAAAATAATCCCATACCCATCAATAATAAAAATACTCCTCGTAAAAACATCTGTACTATCTTGTACATGGTGAGATGCTTGTCAATGAACGAAATTAATAGCTTAGATTACAGAACAAATTCCTATTATTATAGGAGTGGTTTTTGTGGAAGAATAGCCAACCTTAACCAGTGTCATGTAATCACAGGTATAGACCATCAAACGAAGGCATTTGTGCAGTGGTTCAGTACAATGAATTATCAAAGTACGATTGCTAGTCACTTAAATGTTAAAATTTCACAGGTTGAAGGGGATTTGGTTATTTGTGGCCATTGGCATATATAAAATGTTCCTGATTTATTATTTACCTCTATGATGTACCACAGAGAAAAATAATTTATAGGGTATGATCTTAGATAAAGTAGGTATAGATTAAGCCTTAAAATGACCTTGATTGATAGAGCGAGATGGCTAATTGGCAGGTCCATGTAAATGATAAGGACAAAAGATTATTTTTTGTCTTTGTCACCGTGGCTGGTTTCTGTCATTTGTCAAACTCTAATACAATGGCAGGTTTGACAAACAAACTCGGTTTTGTTTGATTTTCTATGTTTTCGTGGTATTATGTGTTAATTGAGACAAGGAATTTGGGTTATTTATAGATAATAAGTGTCAGTGCGATGGTGGGTTGTAGTGTTCTTGTTCTTGTTGTAACACCAGAACTAACTATTGCTGTCTCATGTGCGGCCACGCCAGTGCTTAATCTATACCTACTTTATCTAAGGGTATGATGTACTCTGTGGCCGTCTGGCATTGTTATATAAGTTTCTCTGTGATACATACCACAGAAAATATATTACTGACTAGCTGTTGCCCGCAACTTCGTCTGCGTAGCATTAGTAATTCGTATAGCTATTTTTTTATATCTCGGCATAATATTCTAGGTTTTCCATACAAACTTCTACCCCTCTTTCCACCACTTAAGTATGATATCCGGGATAAATACTATCGTATGTTCTGCCCAGCGTCTTAAAATATCTCCGAACCAAATTGCATCTAAATCGGTTCAGTGGTTTAAGCGTGAAAAGGAAAACAGAGAGACAGACGGAGTTACTTTCACATTTATAATATTAACGCCGCCCGCGACTTCGTTCGTGTGATTTCGTATTTTATACCTCCTACAGTTGACTTTCTTATGTGCAGTAAGTGAAGGCAACCAAAAATAAGCTGTTATTAAACCAAATAAAAATGTTATTTCGTAGAGTTCTTACGGTTTATAGGTTTGGGACGATTCGTTATTTGACTTAAGGAATAATAAATTTTAGGTTACCGGCACAAAGTAAAATCCTTCTCTAAAAACTTAATAACCTCTTTATGCCCCATTGAGGGTTGAGTTTTAACAACCCAAATATGTTACTTATTCACTCTTTTATTTTCTTCATTATTTTTCGATTATGTTAGCTCTCTAGAATGCTGAGTAATATTCCTCAAAAAACTTTAACACCCCTTAAACCTATCAGGGGGGAGAGGGGGTGGTTAGTTTAAAAAAAACGTATTATGCAATTTTGATTATTTCGTTTATCCCCAAGGTATGAGATTTTTCATGCAACCAATTATTTAAAGGTTGACAGTTCTGGAGTGGCGACTGCAAACCGGGAAACGCAAAACAGGAAGTCCGTCCTGGTCCAGTGTATGCAAAACGCACAGGACCGATCAGTATGGCGACGCTTGGGGAAGGCCTTATGTCCAGCAGTGGACGTTTATGGGCTAAAATAATGATGATGGTGAAAGGTTGATTTTCCGAAAATTCCTTCTTCGAGCTCCCCTACATACAAAACGAAACCTTGTCCAGTAAGATTCATAGCAAACTTTAACACTCGTTTAATCGTATTTTGGGGGTAGTTTCAAAAAAATTATAATGTCAATCTTTTATTATTTACCTAGGTTGGTATTTATGTCAACTTTCAAGTTTATTAACCCAAAACATAAAATTCTTCAATAAAACTTTATCACATGTTAAATCGTATTTTGGAGGCAGTTTTGAAAATCTAATAATATCAACCTTTATTGTTTACTGAGGTTGTGTCAACTTTCAAGTTTATTAACCCAATAAATAAGATTCTTCAAAAAAACATTAACACCCCCGAAATCGAATTTTGGTGGTAGTTTCGAAAAACTTATAATGACAACCTTTATTGTTTACTTAACCTTAAACCTAAAACCTTACTTAGTTTTAAAAAAAAACTTTAACATAAATCAGTTTCGAAAAACTAATAATAACAACCTTTATTATTTATTTATTTTAGTATTTGTGCAATGTTTCAAGTTTAGTTACCCATGAAATAAGATTCTGCCATAAAAATTTCAACACCCCCTTAATCGACTTGAGGGGGTTATTTCAAAAAACTAATAATGTCAATCTTTATCATTTACTTAGATTACTATTTGTGCCAGGTTTCAAAAATATTAGCCGAAGAAATTAGATTTTTCATACATACTTTGCCCCCCTTTTTAATCCCCTTAGGGGTAGAATTTCGGAAAATCCTTTCTTATCGGATGCCTACGTCATACTAAGAATACACTTTTCAAGTTTCAGGTCTCTACGATCAACGGTTTGGGCTGTGCGTTGATCCGTCAGTCAGTCTTTCAGGACAAAGCATTTTATATGTATAGATAGATTATATTAAACTAGCTGTGCCCGCGACTTCGTTCGCGTGGTTGTCGAGAGCAAAACAACGTCGTTTAGATAAGAGTATATCACCTTTTTGATGATTTAGATAAGAGTCCTGACTTTGGTATAGTTGATTACGTTAATGCTTCTCTATATACTATGTTAGCGGTGGAATTACCCGGAGCATATACAAAAAGGTTGTTTGGGTTGCTAACACGTGATAGAGAAACATAGAGTTGGCCGTGTGAAAAACAATCAAAAGTAAGGTCTACACCCGCAACGGATAACGTCTGGCCTTGGGCTTTATTAATAGTCATAGCGTAACAGAGGCTTACAGGAAATTGCACACGTTTGAAAGTAAACGGAAAATTATTGGGGATAATGGGTATCCTGGGAATGAAAACAACATCACCGGAGCCGCAACCTGTTAAGATTTCGGCTTCGATGACATTTCGTTGGAGATTTGTTACTCTCAACCGAGTTCCATTGCATAGTTTTGGTGGGCTTAAATTTCTGAGTAGAATGATTGGTACTCCGACTTTTAAATAAATTTTGTGTGCTGGAAGACCTGGTGTATTTAGAGAGTCTAAAAACTCTACTGGATAGTGGGTGGCATCTCCTTCTTCTAAAACCGTGTTAATAGATAAATATTCCCTACTTTCTCCAGAAACATGTACCAATATTTGAGAATTTATTGCTGCTGCTTGGTCGTTGCGAGGTGCCAAAATAGCTCGTTGGCATAGCCAAGCAGCGTCATGGTTCGAGATCTCTGATGGATCTCCGTATACAGAGGAAATGAGTTCCTGCTGTGAGGCAACAGAAGAACACAGGCTTTCGACTAAAGTTACTTTACCTCCTTCTTGAGTCGGGTATGTGCCGTTACCAATTTGAAGTAGTAAATTTGAGAAAACCTGCGCGTTTGCGTCACCTCCCAAATATGCTCGCATATTAAAGCTCAAATTAGTTAATATGACACTACGCCATAAAATAGAGCTCTTTAAACAGGCACCTATTTCATCGGCCCTCGTTCCTCTGGGTATTATAGGGAGTGTCTGCCTGAAGTCTCCACAGAATAGCACCGTTAAGCCTCCCATCGGTCGGTCATTTTGTCTTATATCTCGCAACGTTCTATCTACAGCTTCCACAGCTTTACGATTTGCCATCGTACACTCGTCCCAAACGATAAGGGCGCAATCGCGTAAAACCCTTGCTTTATCACTATTGCGAGACACGTTGCAAACAGGGTTTTCTGTGCGGTCCAAGTCGATTGGTATTTTAAATGTTGTATGTGCAGTTTTTCCTCCTGGTAATAAAGTGGCAGCTATTCCTGAGGAAGCGACGGCAAGGGCAATTTTGTTTTGGCTCCTTATTTGAGCCAAGATAACTTTAGTGAGGAAAGTTTTACCTGTTCCACCAGGTGCATCTAAAAACAGCATTTCTCCTAATGAATGTTCTACACTACAGCATACTCTATCAAAGATTTGACGTTGTTCTGACGTCAAATTTGAACAGCCATTTCGCAATATTTCTGCTAACTCTTCGGGGTTGTAATTTATTTCAGATGTATACTCCCTATTAATTCGTTCCCCACCAACTGTCGGTGTCGGCAAGCCGTATTGACTGAGGGGGTTCCCTCCTATACTTGTAACTATATCTTGTATAGCCAGCAAAGCCCTATTATGGCAGCTTTCACGTACTTGGTCAGAAGTTTCACTATTTATATTTTGCTGTCTCAAAAAATCTTCGGCAAACGCGTCTTTATATTTTTGCCACAACTGCCCAGCGTCCGATAGGCCACAAAATGTCAACAAAATGGCAAATAAATGGCGCAAACGATGTGGACTATCACTGACGCATGCTTCGGCTAAAGCATCATCCCAATGCTGATCGCCATCTAATAAATGCCGTGCGCGGCAAGCAGCTTGAAATGTGGGATATTCTATATCGTCCACTTTGCGGAGCTCAGCAAAAGAAGTAGGTCCTCGCACTGTGTGAAGAAGAAGGCGTAAATAATAACACTCTGCATTATTTGGGTGCACCGTGTATACTCTTCCAATCACGTGTTCTTTAAAAATGCCGGACTCGCCTTCTACAGCAGTTCCACGTCTCCTGCGATTAAAAACACCTTGCTGCTTGTTATAAGTATAATAATGTGGCACTTCATTGTACAACAGAGACTTAGCGAAATTGTCTCTTTCGCAAAGGCGAAAGAATGCGAGCAAGGTGGTTTGTCTTGGGTTGTTCATTCTTTCTGCCACATTTTCTGGCTGAAAGTAAACTCGCTGCCCGCCTTCCAGGTGCACGTCAAGATGGATGACTGGCGGATACCTTTCATGAATAGGGAAACTCAAAATGCGCCAAACTGCCTCCGAAGAGCTTATGTATCGGCCAGATTGATACCTTGTCACTTCATCAAATTGGTTGTTATTTCTTAGTGCTATCATGGCTTGATCACTACCTTTATTAACATATTTACATATATATTTTATAGATTCGACGCTATTACAAATTTCAACATTAATGTGTGCTTGAAAAGCGTTTGACAAAACTGGAGAATACGGTACCACCCAACTATTATTTAGAATTATTTCTTGTCCACGGAATCTGACAGTAGCTGTGAAACCACCTTGTGACGGTGATCTTCGCCGGTATTGCGGATACCCATTTTCCCCAGCCATAGTTAGTTCTTTCAGTGCTCTGGGGTATTTTTTTGAGCATTGACCATCTTTCATGCACGGTGATTCCCTGTTTAAGAGGCCACATGGCCCGTGAACCATATGTGTTTTTACTATGTCATGCAAAATCGGATCTGCATTATAGTCCGGAAATTCTGCACTTATGACACTGTCTATAGCATCGGGACGAATTTTTTCTTCCAGCCACAGAAGAATGTGCGCGTGGGGTAAACCACGCTTTTGCCACTCGACGCTATACATAAAACAAAGAGTTGAACCGAAAACTTTCTCCTTTGTAAGTAGATTAATCAAGACTTTGAGTTTTAAATGAAAAATCCTAGCAATAATGTCATGTCTGTCGTATGACGCCTGTCCTGTGAGAAGTGCCTGGCAAATCTCCGTCCACTTTGGATTTGTTGTAAATGTTATAAAAAGGTCCGGCCGGCCGTATTTACGGACGTAACAAAAAGCATCTTGCGTTCGTTCGTGCATATACCGCGGACCGCCTGTGAAACTGGATGGCAAAATAACCAATCGACCCAAGTTTTCGACGTTATTATCTGATTGCATGGCGTCCCGCAAGTGCACGTATTCTTCAGCGCGTAACCGTCGCTGGTTAGTGCGAATATACACTAAACGTTCAGTTTCTATTTTTGCGTACATGTCCACAATAAATTGGCTGAACAAACCACGAAATCGTTGCAAATATACGAAACTGTTTTGCCTTATTTGTAAAAGGTAGGAATAGTATTGTTGAGCAGATATTTTTTTTTGATAATTAGTGACTCTCGTAGTAGGGTTCACTTGGTACAGCCCAAAATTGTACCCATCTTCACCATGACAATAGATTAGTGGATATTGCAGGGCGTCGTAAGCTCGGTGGGTTTCCAAAATGCGTTGAAGGCGATCGTCGCGTGTACGCAACACGATATCACGTCTCTCACACTCCTGGTCGACTAAAACAACTGCAACTTCATCTGCGACGGGTGCATTGTGTCTTCCACGGTGTTCACCCACAGGACGTCTATCGGCACTTATAACAATTTTGAAATCATTGCTGCCTTGTGGAATTGACTCCAATGCAGCTTTGAATTCACGAACGTACTGGTTAACGCGATGCAGCAATTCTTGAAGTTGACCCAAAAGCTCAGCATTGAGCTGGGGAAAATTGTGATTTCTAACATTGAGCTGTTGCGTGTAATCGGATACAAAATAAATTTGGAGAAATTTGGGTTCATTTTCTGGCAGCAAAGATCCAATAAGGTGATAAACTTGACCTTGTACTTTGAAGGTTGGCATGAACGGTCCTTCCGTTATTTGTTTTGCCCCAAAGGAAGTCATTTGGAAAGCACTGTTATATAAACGAATATTATCCAAAAAACGGTTCGACTGGGGATGATCGCCATTCAGGAGACTTATAAGTAAGTGTGGTGGATCTTGGAAATTTGGAAGAACAATTTTTCCATTTGAGCAGCACATTCCATCTGTCTCTTTCCTCCATTTCAAAGCATGACAAAAATTACAAATTTCTCTCATGTCACCCACGAAAGTAAAGCCAGCATAATTAATTCTAGACGAATATGTGAACCCTGATTTTTCCCTATTGTCCCAAGGTAATAAAATATTTGCATCGTCATTTTCCATGGACTCATCAGCTCCGCTATTTGTTTCTCTATTCATATGGTATCGAGCTCGTTCTATTTCTAGGCGAGATTGACGTTGTTCTGCTGTTTCTGCTCGTCTTAGTTCATCTATTCTTTCCCTTTCAGATGCAAGATAACTTTCATTGTTTCTTTGTACACCTACATAGTTATGTCTAGCTATTTCTAATCGTTCTTCTCTTTGGGAGAGAGATTCAGACTCGCGCGAGAGAGCGTGTCGCTCTCGGTCAGATGACAGACGTGCTTGGCGTTCCTCGATACTCTCTTGAGAACGCAAAGTCGCGGTCCGAGTTCTTTGCGAACTTAAGCGCGACTCCCTTTCTGTGAAAGTCTCTGACTCGCGTGAGAGAGACTGGCGCTCCCGATCAGCAGACAGCCGAACTTCGCGTTCCTGGATATTCTCTTGAGAACGCAAAGTCGCGGTCCGAGTTCTTTGCGAACTTAAGCGCGACTCCCTTTCTGTGAATGTCTCTGACTCACGTGAGAGAGAGTGGCGCTCCCGATCAGCAGACAGCCGAACTTCGCGTTCCTGGATATTCTCTTGAGAACGCAAAGTCGCGGTCCGAGTTCTTTGCGAACTTAAGCGCGACTCCCTTTCTGTGAATGTCTCTGACTCACGTGAGAGAGAGTGGCGCTCCCGATCAGCAGACAGCCGGTCTTCGCGTTCCTGGATACTCTCTTGAGACCGCAAAGTCGCGGTCCGTGTTCTTTGTGAACTTAAACGTGACTCCCTTTCGGTGAACGTTTCCGATTCACGTGAAAGAGCGATGTGCTCTCGGTTAGCAGATAACCGTGCTTCACGATCTTCTTCCGATTCCTGAGACCTACAAAGTCTCATCCTTTTCGCATTTCGGCTACGCAGCGAAAGGTTAGTTTTTTTTCTTTGAGGCATTTTCAAGGAAAATTAAAGCAATAAACAAAACTAACAACACTTATGACTGAATAGCCTACAAACTTAAAAGAACGGTGCGTCGAACAGTCTAGTGTGACAACGTATCGTCTGTTCGTGGTCGT
This sequence comes from Anorthoa munda, assembly GCA_945859665.1. Classification (NCBI taxonomy): domain Eukaryota; kingdom Metazoa; phylum Arthropoda; class Insecta; order Lepidoptera; family Noctuidae; genus Anorthoa; species Anorthoa munda. Next base: position 50,695,302 of record OX243893.1, on the reverse strand, counting down.
GACTCAACGAATTGGCAACACTAACTTACTGTATAACGATTGGCACTATTGGATTCAAACTACGAAGTAAATCAAATACAATCTTAACTTCGTACTTCAAACCAATGACCAAAGTTGACCAAACGAAACCAATAAGATAAGCAAATACTTTTTTTTCGACCAATTTAGAAAATCGATAAACCAAGCAACCAAAGAACTTTTACGACACACGCAAGAACTTTTAAGACACCTAACGAAACCCAATTTGCCTAGTAAACACGGTGGACGTCATCCTCGCGCGGAAAATCTTAACACCGCGATTCAGAAAATGACGTCATTTGCACAACGCCATCTATCGGATTTAGATTTCAACTATCAACATTAGTTCTCGTAACGTAATATTTTACTTCTTGAACTCACTAAATTAATCATATCTTTTGATAGAGTGAACCGATTTCGATGAAACAAAAACTAAGTTAAACCTCAAGTTGCGTATAATTTTTGTATATAAACATTGTCAGCATTGAATTCGTAGATTTTACGTGATGTGCGCACAAACAAACAGACAAACAGACAAACAGACAAACAGACAAAAATTTCAAAAATGATGGAAATGGGTTCTGTTACTTATCTTTTCACACGCTGGCTATTTTTTGTTTCAATTTCTTCAATGTACAAAAATGACTTTTCTACAGATTTATTATATGTATAGATAGAGGAAAGTAAATACAACGTGATGGTTCATAGACACAGCTCGTGATATTACCACGACATTACCCATAGAGTTTACATTATTAGCAGAATAAATAAAAAACTATAAATTAATATACTGTCCGTCCAAAGGTTTATTGATTTTTTGACAGATGTCGAAGTGGTCCAAGATCCCAGACCCCCAGAAGTTTCTGAATTCTTAATCTTTCTATACGATTTTGCCAATATCTTGGTCCGGATCCGAACTTAAAAACCGGCCAAGTGAGTGTCGGACTTCGCAAATTTAGGGTTCCGTACCAAACCGCAAAAACCAGTTGATTTAAAAGGAAAATTTAAAAAAATTCAATGAAAAATCTGATTATCTATATAATATGGGCAGTTATATGTTAGTAAAATATACGTTATAATAAACATTACTAAGTTTCAAGTTCATAGGTCAAACCTTAGGAAAAAATATTTGTTAAAAAAGCTGACATTTTCCTATGTTTCCCAATATTTTTTTAAACAAGAAATAAGTATTTATCTACTCAACGAGCTCTAAACAACGATACCCTTGACAATTTGTTTGGCTTTGGTCAACAAGATGCTTAAATTGTGAAAATTTGAAGACTATGGCTCCAACCATTTGGCTGTAAAACCTGTGTGACAGACAGGCTTGTTAGTGACAGCAATTAAATAGTTTGGACCATTCAGGTACGAAACCCTAAAAATTTAAAATTTTCGTTAGAAATGGACCATCTTCGAAGGACCATATAGCTTGGTCCACATTGGGTTTATAGAGTTGCAGTTGGACTTAAATTGTTACAAATTTAATGAACTTTAAGAAATATGGAATTGTGTTTGTCGAAATACGCATAGTTTATGTTTATTTCTTTTCAAATAACGTTGCATCCGTTGCCCCTCTCTAGGAATTTAATTTTTTTCCTGTATCATGGGAGCGTTTACAAACATATAAACTCACAAACATAACACCCAGAACCGGCACGACTATCTGTAGGTCATACAAATATTTGTTCCGTGCGGGAGTCGAACCACTGCGCCAACGGTGCGCCCGATATAGAACATACTATTATATATTTTTAATCATTATATAAGACTGGTTTCTGAACGCGGCTTCGCCCGCGTAAAAAATATTTTATCATCCCAAGGGAATACAAACTAGCCTATGTCCTTCCCAGGGTATTAAACTATCTCCAAATATCATCTAAATCCTTACCTATCTAAATCAGTTTAGTAGATCCAGAGATTACCCCCTACAACCTCACAAACTCACAAACTTTACCTCTTTATAATATTACTAGTTGTTCCTCGCGACTTGCTACCGTGAACCACCCCACAGGACCCGTTTTCAGGATAAAAAAATAGCCTATGTCACTCATGAATAATGTAGTCTATTGGTGAAATAATTTTTAAAATGGGTCCTGTAGTTTCGGAGCTTATTCGGTACAAACAAACAAAACAATCTATCCTCTTTATAATATTGGTATAGATTATTAATTGTGAAGGCATAGGTCTTCCATGCCTTTAATGAACTCTATGGTTCTGCGGGTTACCAAGCAACGTTGGTTGTTGATTTTGAACGCTGTCAATATATGTATATAAAACTATCCTTCCTAATAATATTAATAAAATATCTTTAATTTGTTCTCGTCTGTTTGCGTTATATCTACGATAAATAACACGGCAAAGTTTTCTGAAGAAAACTTCACATGGTAGCAGAGCGAAAAATGTAAGTTTTTGTATTCGCAAACAAAAATTTAAATTACGAAAATGTCAAGCATAAAAATTCAAGCCTTAGGAAAAGATAATTACGACACATGGTGTATACACGCCAAAGCGTACCTAGTTAAAAATAAACTGTGGAAACATGTGAACAATTACCCTAAGGAAAATGCTTCACAAGACGAGGTCGACGAAGATGAACTGGCCAAATCAGAACTGATGCTGCTTATCGCACCTTCAGAGCTAAAACAAGTAAAAAAATGTAAATATGCCAGAGACGTATGGATTACGCTGGAAGCAACTTATGCTAGCAAGGGTCCTGCCAGAAAGGCTACCCTACTCAAGCAGTTGATCTTAGCCAAACTTGAGGAAGGCGAAGATGTCCGTGCACACTTAATGAAATTCATGGATACCGTTGATAAACTAAAAGACATGGATATTGACATTAACAATGATTTGCTGTCAATAATGATGCTCTACAGCCTTTCGAAAGAATTTGATACGTTCAGAACTGCAATTGAGTCTCAAGACTCCCTACCAGATCCTGAAAAGCTAAAGATCAAAATAATTGAAGAGAGTGATGCCCGTCGTCGTGATACACAAAGTACCAGTGCGACACACAATAATGAAGATTGTTTTTACACTTTCTGCAAAATTTGCAAGAAGAAAGGCCACGATACGTCAAAATGCTGGTCAAAGAACAAAAAAACTGGCAAGAAAGCAGAAAAGCCTAAAAGCAACTTTGGCAAAATTGAAAAAAATGATACAAACCTCTTTAGTTGCTATTTAGCAAATAAAAATTTCGAAAAAAGCTGGATACTGGACAGTGGATGCACGTCTCACATGACATATTCGGACAAGCCCTTCACCGAGATGAAACAAATTTCGAAAACACTTAAACTTGCGTCGGAGGACAAAACTGCTGAAATAAAAGGCACTGGCCCTGCTGAAATAGAAATTAAGGAAGGAAAAATCGGCATAACAAATGCACTGTATGTACCAAGTTTGTGTGCTAATCTTTTATCAGTTGGAAAGATGACTGATCAAGGACTCACTATCCTATTCAATAAAAAGAAAGCAATCATTAAAGATCACAAGCGAGGAGTACAAATGGAAGCAATAAGAAAAGATGATGGCCTGTACTATTTAGAAACCAAAAATAATGATGTTGGCAGACACAAAGCCAATGCTGCAGAATGTAGTGATAATGATCGTACAAGCTCTGAGTCGGATGATATTAAACAATGGCACTGTAAATTGGGACACATGAACGAAAGGGACTTGAAGCTCGCACTAAAGAACGAAAGTCTGATTGGACTAAACTTTAACAAGAATAGTTCTTTAGGAGAATGCGAAATATGCATACAAGGCAAACTAACCAGAGTACCAAGTAAACCCAGCGACAAGAATACTTCACGTACGGCTCAACGCTTAGAGATCGTACACAGTGATGTCTGTGGTCCATTCAAACAACCCACACTTCATGGAAATAGATACATTGTCAGTTTCATCGACGACTACAGTAGATATTGTCGAGTATATTTCATTAAAAATAAAAATGAAGTATTACAAAAGTTCATGGACTACAAAGCAGAAGTCGAGAACTTCACAGGAAACAAAATTAAATGCTTACAAAGCGATAACGGTACTGAATACCGAAATTTGAAGTTCGACTCATTTTTAAAACTAAATGGCATTACAAGAAGGTTAACAGCTCCGTACACGCCCCATCAAAATGGAATTGCCGAAAGAAAGAATAGAACCATTATGGAAAAAGCAAGATGCATGATGTTGGAATCGAAAGCACCTTTGTTTTTATGGGCAGAAGCAGTTTATACTGCAAATTATCTGTCAAATCGAAGCATTAATCACAGCATCGACAGTCAAACTCCTTTTGAAAGGTGGGTAGGAAGAAAGCCCTGTGTAAATCACCTTTACGTATTTGGCGCTAAGACATTCTTCCTAAAGAAAGGTAAACGTGAACACAAATTATCTTCTAAAGCAATACCCGGGATGTTTGTCGGTTACTCAGAAGTTTCGAAAGCTTTCAGGATATACGAACCATCGAAGAAAAAAATACGTATTTCCAAGGATGTTCGTATTTTAAATAAAATGTTCTACGAAGTTAGAGAAAATGGCACCTCTGTTCCGTTTGAAGAGTTGAATGATCACAAACAATCAAGTGATACAGAAACTGAAGACGATGAAATGGAAATGTATTTTGAAGATAACAGAAAGAAAAATGTCAGTAGACCACCAGCAGGACAAGAAAATGTTATTGCAAGGTCTATCGATGCAACCGTACGAAACGAAACGGAAAATAGCAACGAAGAATTTTATGACACCTTCGAAATTGATGAAAACAGAGGAATTAATGAAGCTAATGAGTCAAATGAAAACAATGAAACAGACATAGAAGTGGATGCTCCGGTCCATGTTCCAGAAGAACGAAGGACATATAATCTTCGTGATAGATTCCGAATTGGTACACCAAAAATATTTGAAGATTTTGTAATGGCCGCCATGGATATGGAAAATGAAATAGAACCTCAAACATTTAAAGATGCTATGAATAGCAAAGATAAATCCAAATGGTTAGAAGCCATGCACAACGAAATGACATCTTTGATAGAAATGAAGACTTGGGAAATGGTTGACCCGCCCATAAATCGTAAACCATTGCCATGCAAATGGGTCTATAAAATTAAGAAAAACCCAGATGGTACAATTGAACGTTATAAGGCTAGACTAGTAGTAAAAGGCTTTTCACAAAAACCAGGCGTGGACTATTTGAAGACGTTCAGTCCAGTAGCACGCCTCAGTACTATAAGAGCTGTTCTAGGAATAGCTGCTGAAGAAAACCTGGTACTTACACAATTCGATGTATCAACTGCGTTCCTAAATGGTGCTGTGAAAGAAGAAATTTTTATGAAGCAACCAGAAGGATTTAATGATGGCACCAAGAAAGTGTACAAACTTAAACGGAGCCTTTACGGACTGAAGCAAGCCCCTTTATGCTGGAACACTTGCATATCAGAGTATCTCATTAACTCAGGATTCAAGCAAAGCACAAAAGATCCTTGTCTCTACCTGCGTGAGCAAGTGATAATTGCACTATATGTTGATGATGGTTTAGTGGCTTCAACCAATGAAAATTCCGGAAGAAAATTCATTGAAGAGTTGAAAAATAAATTTAAAATAACCACAAAACCAGCTTCATATTTTCTTGGACTTGAGATCAACAAAACAAAAGACGGCAGTATCACATTAAGACAAAAGTCTTACACTAAGAAAGTACTCGAAAAATTTGGAATGGCTGACTGCAAAGCAGCTCCAACGCCAGCAGTAAAAGTCAGCAACGACGAAAATGAAGATGACGCAAATCCGAATTTTCCATATCGTCAAGCTGTGGGAGCCTTAGCATACCTAATGGTCGCTACAAGGCCAGATATAAGTTATGCTGTGAGCATTGCGTCGAGGAATCTAGAGACTCCATCTAAGCAAGATGTCATGAGAGTCAAGCGAATTTTTAGATACCTCAAAGGTACAACAAACAAAGGACTCGTCTTCACAAAAAGTCGGGACAAGAAGCTGATGTGCTTTAGTGACGCTGATTTTGGAGGCGACGCAACGACAGGCCATTCAACGACAGGGATGGTTTTCCTATTCTCCGGCCCAATAATGTGGAAGAGCCAAAAACAGCCAACAATAGCGATTTCTTCTACAGAGGCAGAACTCATAGCTCTGACAGAAACAGCCAGAGAAGCTTTGTGGCTAAAAGAGCTCCTAGGAGAACTAACTGACATAACAGAGTTGAATGAAAAACCAACGATTTATGTTGATAACGAGTCGACTATTAAATTGTCCGAGAACCCTCCTTACCAGTTCCATAGGAGAACTAAACATATAAAGCTAAAGCATTTCTTCATCAGAGAATGCATACAGAATGGAGACTTCACTGTGAAACAAGTTTCAACAGAACTTCAATTAGCAGATATGTTCACCAAGCCGTTGTTCGGACCCAGACTAATCGAATTGAGCTCTAGAATTGGACTTAAAGATTTGTCCAAATTCTAAAAAGTATCGTGGATGTGAAGGCATAGGTCTTCCATGCCTTTAATGAACTCTATGGTTCTGCGGGTTACCAAGCAACGTTGGTTGTTGATTTTGAACGCTGTCAATATATGTATATAAAACTATCCTTCCTAATAATATTAATAAAATATCTTTAATTTGTTCTCGTCTGTTTGCGTTATATCTACGATAAATAACACGGCAAAGTTTTCTGAAGAAAACTTCACATTAATTATTATATATTATTAGTAGGTATAGTTATTTTATGTAGATAATATTAACATCGATACGAGGCCAACTTGCAGGGGCCCCGTTAGACGCTCTTCCCCAAGTATAAAAGTTGGTTGGTGCATAGTGGTGCATACAGATGCACTTTTCATTAGACCGTAGCTCTAGCCGAAACTCTGTACCATAGAGGAAAGTAATATTGTACTCTATACTCCTGCTAGTCAAGTGTAGTACTCTGTGGTCAGGTGACAAGTGACAATATCAGTCATTTAGATGTTGAACGTCTTTAATTTTACCGTTCTTTTTGCGCTTACCAATTTATTGAAACATGAGTATTATTTACTTATTTTGTAGTAGTTTTATTTTAACATATGTGTTCTGTTCTAATGGAACCAAAACACAATTTAATTATTGCAAACATCCTGATTGTTCGTTGGAAAACCAGCATACATTGTGCGTAGCTGACAAAAAGCATAGCACGAGGCTGTATGCATCAGGTATGACCAGTTGGATGAGGTACCAAATCCTGTTACTGCATAATAGGCACAGAGACAACATCGCTATGGGCCTAGAGGCGGGTCAGCCACCCGCTACTAACATGCGTAAGATGTACTGGGACTATGAACTCGAGCACATGGCTGAAGTTTGGGCTCGCCAGTGCCAGAAACGACATGACGAATGCAGAAATACAATCAGATTTAATGTTCTACAAAACATGGACGTGCGAGCCGTGGTCAGCAGGGTGACAGAAGCGCAGTTGCTCGCAGACGCCGTGGGCGCGTGGTTCTCTGGCTCCCGAGTTCTGCAACCGGACCGCGTCTGGTCATTTAGACTCAGTAACTGTAGCGCGCCTGGGGGTTGTAACGCTCATTGGTATTCAGCAGCAGCTTGGGCATCCACATGGCGCCTTGGTTGCTCACAAGCTCTTTGTACCGCAAAAAAACCTTCATGTGTTCAATTTCGCAAACGCAGAACAATAGTTAGCGTAACACCAATAAATTCAATAACAAATGCGACTAGAACTTCTAACATTTTGCGACGCACGAAATACATGACTGCAGCAAAATCTGAGTGGTTTGAAGATTTTGTTACCACTGATAGCAGTAACAGAAGAAGAGAGTCGCCTTTGCATCGAGGAGTTGTACCGCAGGCAGAAAATAAAATGAAGAAGCGATCGGAAACTAAAATTTTGGCGTACACCTTTTGTAATTATGGACCTGCAGGAAACATCGATGGCTTCCCGATATATGAAGCAGGCAACACCTGCGCCAACTGTCCTCAAGGCTCGCTGTGCGGGGACCGCACGCATCGCGCTCTGTGCTCCGTGTTGGGCGATCCCGATTTTGTAGCAGATTAAATTAAAGTTTTGATTTTAATCTTTATAAATTTAATTATACTTACCTACAATTTTTTTGTAATATAATGTTTCAAGCACTCCTTTTATTTGGCTTGGTCGCGATACTTTAGCACTTCACTCGTACGCGTTCGCACGAATGCAATAATCTACACTTGTATCTCGAAATGATATACTTCTGTAATTCCTAACTTCCCTATTACTGCATCAAAAGAACATGATTAAAAATAACTTTATACAAATTTGTTGTCAGCTGAACAAAATTTGGGTGATATTCACCAAATTCAAATGGGAATTCTAATTTGGAAACATACTCTATAAAACAAAGAAATAATGTTCAAAATAGGTCCACAATTTACGGAGATATCGGCGAACATACAAAAAGCCGGCCAATGCGAGTTGGACTCGCGCACGAAGGGTTCCGTACCAAAATCGCAAAAAAACGGCACAAAAATCACGTTTGTTGTATGCCCTACTGAAATATTTATTTTATTCTGTTTTTTTGTTGTTATGACGGCAACAGAAATACATCACCTGTGAAAATTTAAACTGTCTAGCTATCACGGTTCTTGAGATACAGCCTGGTGACAGACAGACAGACGGACCGCGGAGACTCAGTAATAGGGTCCCGTTTTTACCCTTCGTACGAAAACGAACAAACATACAGCCGAACATAGAACCTCCTCCTTTTTGGAAAGTCGGTTAAAAACAATTATTATGCAAAAGAAGCAGTAGCAGTATTCCGGGGTATATCTATCTCTGTCTATCAAAATGCATCAAAATCGGTTCAGTGGTTTAGGTTGCAAGGCGTAACAAACAAACAAACAAAGTCACTTCCTCTGTTATAGTATTAGTTAGGATAGTTAGGATTATAATTATATCAACACTAAGAAGGAAACTTCATTATTCGATTTTAATTCGGTGCTACGGTGTAGGCTTATGCAGATGTCGGTAATTGACCCGATTACGAGGCCTTGACAAAGGGTGTCAGTTGCCAATGTCAACATTGCGGAGCCCTGGAGGCTTCTGCACCATCTGTGACCTCAATACCTTTGTGATCGCCGCTTATATTATTATTATGAAACATCTGGTGACCCGCACGGGTGTAATACAATATGTGTGTTAAAAAACAATGTTTAATCGATTTAGAGTTTATTTATCAATTTGGTATTTTCGGTAAAAAAAGTTAATAATAGTACATTACTGCAGCGGCCAGCAAAAGAGGCATTGATGGACGAACGTGTAAATGTGGGCCGAGGCGAAGTCGAGGCACACATACGTAAGTCCATCAATGCCTAGTTGTGGCCAAGGCTTGTATAGTGCTTTTCTCAAATAATGCGCGGAAATTAAAACTAAGTATTACCTAGAACTCATTTTGTCAAATACAATTATTACTTTTCAAAATCAATGACGAACAACGAGTAACAAGAATTTTCCCGCGTTAAAATGTTCATTCGTTTTTTTTTTTCAATAAACAGCTTTCTATTTACAAGCCAGTTCGAAATTTAAATAAAATCTTTGATAAGTTACCTCCTTGGGTGCAATGTCTCGGAGTAAAATATCGTTCCATTTTTAAATAACACGACAGATATGAGTTAACTATATAATTTATTTGGCCGCTAAACACGACAGATATGGATTTTCATACAACTTTTGCCGGCCGCTGCTCGCATGTATATGGCCAGTACAGCAATTTCGATTTTTCTCGAAGAAGGTTGTCAACAAAATAATGCTCACATTTCCAAGCATGTTTGAGAAAATAACATTAAACATCCCGACTGCTTAAGAAGCGAATTAAAAAGACGTTAACAAGAAGAAAATCATGCTTTGCAATCGGAGGTCTCGGAGGATACCTTATCACATACACATGTACACATATACATGACATATACATATACATGTCGGCACTATAGGTCTTTTGTAAGTAACCAATTTCCTGAAGAATTATATTGATTGTAATTGACTGTTTGATACCAAAATAAAAAAAAAAAACAAAAAAATATACGCGAGCTTGCTGACCAAAACCAGATGTATCCTCCGACTGCACTTCAATAACTTCAATTTCGGAAGTCGGTGTTCTTGTTTTCTTTAGCAGTTTTTTGATACCCCACGCGTAGGGGTTGGAAGAAAAAAGAAATTGGTCACCCACAATATGGCGCCCAAAAGCTGCCAATTTAGCTATTTTCCGTTTGAATGTAGCCGGTGACACTCGGAAGGTTAAGACGAATCGACAGATGAAAGAATCATCAAAATCGGCCAACGCGTTTGGTCTCTAGAACGCCACATAGGAACTAACATACATACATGCATAGATTGAAAAACATATGAATCATTACCCTCCTTTGGCAGTCGGGTAAAAAAGAGCGCTTAAGATTACAAATTTAATACGAATGTAAACGACGCCTGCCGTACGTCTCTGCCCGTTCGGTTTGCTCACTTCGGTAAACTATCTCACACCCCACATTCCGCAATTTACAGCTAACAGGTGCTAAATGTACTATTCAATCCAAGTAAAGTTGTCGGCACGTAACTTGGCAAGAGTCGTTAGATGCGCACAAGTCGTTTTTAGGTCTCTTTAGTTACCAAGCGGGGCGATAGTCCAGTAGGGATACAGTTATTTTCCACATAACCTTTGATAATTCAAAAGTTTGTTATTTTCGCTGGGTGGATACCTTGTGTGAATTCAACGCTATGTACAAAAATGCTAACAGTTTAGAATGATGCAATAGGCATAAAGTAGGTATTTCCTATTATTTCGTGTTATAACAATAATATAAAATTTAAATTTATGTAATTTAATGTTTTTTTATTAGTACTATCTAAACTTTATATTAGTGAAAATGCTAACAGATACGTACTGTGGAACAATGGAAAACTGAAAATGGTTCGTAACTCTTTCAATAAAAGATTTAAGTTTTCAAATTATTTCCTATATGCGTAGAGGGATTAGTTATACCTTACAACAAAAGTTTTAAAAACTAAGTATAATGCTGCACAGGTTATTGTATTTTTACATTGTGATTTGCGAAATATTGAATTTAAGTTTATAAATTTGCGCCTACATATTCGAAATAATAAACTCTGCCACCATACAAAAGTTTAAACACTTATGTGCTATGCTAGTTTAATAAATCAAAAACAATTGGAAATTGCGGGGCGCGGTGACACTCCACTCTGAATATTATTGAATGAGGCGCGAAACCATTTCATTACTGTCACATCAGTATTTAAACCTCGTTCATAAAATCAAATTTTATGGCAATTTGTTATTTTTAATGTTAAGGTCGAATACGATTTCTAACTTCTTTGTTCCTATAAAAAGAATAAGAAAGAAATATTCACAGAACACGGAATAGTCGTACCTGCCGTGCTGACAGTTTAGCGAGATGACAGAATAATAAAATTCTCCGTATCGTGAATCTTTGACAGTCGTTACGGGTCGTCAGAAACCCGAAAGTCTGCGGCCACCCTAACAAAAGGGTACCGTATTATCCAGTAGGTTTACCGTATAATCTGGGTTGGCAGGGTAGGCAGTCACTTCATATAAAACACTGGTATTCAGATGCGTCTGGTTCGACTGAAAACAGTGGAAGTAACCCCAACATATTAGGGAAAAGTCCAAGCAAATGCGTTTTCCAAACAGATGTGACTGTAGAAATATCAAACATCTTATAACCGGTGCAACTGTCACAACTACATTGACTACATCGCTGGTTCTAAGACCTAATACAATAAAGGCAGTGTTACCCACTAAGCCTTAGTAGATGACACTGTAAGCATGATATGATGTATGCTTATACAAATCGATGTTAAATACATGTTTGTAAAATATTACCTACTCATTTTTTTTATTCAGAATCAATATAGAAGCAACTCTAGTGAGTCCGGCAAGTTTAGGTGTCAATTTTGTGATACGCTTACCAAGATTTAGAACATTTTTTTATTTTAAAGGTAGATAAATTTTACATGATCGTGTCTATTGCGCCCTATCTATTAGTTTTTAAACTCTATTATAACGAAAAATCGGCACCACGTGACCTTACCACACGATTGCTGTACATCAAAACCTAGTAAACCTATAAACTTATAGGTAACTAAATGAAAAAAAAAATAAGCGAGTACTAAACAAGGCTTACGGGTGAACTGTACGTAATAACACAAATGATATTAATGGTGTCCTAAATCTATTAAATATTTTACATATCTCTAAACAAGATAATTCAATACCTATTAAGTACCGGACATTTGATAATTTAAGGTGTTTTTACAATTTGAAGAGACTTTCCTATTGTAAATAATGATAAAATGTATTAATTAAAGCACCAAATCTCAATTCAAATTATAAATTTCCTGGTTAAAATTACACAGTCCATCGCAGCATATTAAAACTCATTAAAATAATCTAAATAAGATTATCAGGGTATAAAACCAATATAAAAATATGTCACCTACTGCGTTCTTATATGGGGCAGTCGTACAGTACCAGACATAATTTTAATATTTATTCGATTAGCACGGGGAAGGCTTGTATAACACATGCCAGATTACCTATTTTAGTGATCTTTATTATCGTAGCAATAAGGTTGCATTCATAGGCAAAATAACAGTGAACGATATGTCAGATACTAGACGCCAGTTTGAAATAAGAATTTGCGCGGTAATGTTTTTCTAAAAATCATCAGAAGAGTCCGTTTATGATGTAGGCCTCTGTGGTCTGTATGGTTCGAAGAATTTATACTGATCGTACATACCTACACCGCGCCCCGCAATACCCAAATTGTATTTGATTTATTAAACTAGCATAGCACATAAGTGTTTAAACTTTTGTATGGTGGCAGAATTTATTATTTCAAATATGTAGGCGCAAATTTATAAACTTAAATTCAATATTTCGCAAATCACAATGTAAAAATACAATAACCTGTGCAGCATTATACTTAGTTGTTAGAACTTTTGTTGTAAGGTATAACTAATCCCTCTATGCATATAGGAAATGATTTGAAAACTTAAATCTTTTATTGAAAGAGTTACGAGCCATTTTCAGTTTTCCATTGTTCCACAGTATGTATCTGTTAGCATTTTCACTAATATAAAGTTTAGATAGTACTAATAAAGAAACAGTAAATTATTTAAATTTAAATTTTATATTATTGTTATAACACGAAATAATAGGAAATACCTACTTTATGCCTATTGCATAACTCTAAACTGTTAGCATTTTTGTACATAGCGTTGAATTCACATAAGGTATCCACCCAGCGAAAATAAAAAACTTTTGAATTATCAAAGGGCATATTCTTTTGGCTACTAGACTACGAGGGGAACGTTTAGCACCGTTCCGAGCGCGCGATTGGTTGAAAATTTACACAAGGATCGACTGACCAATCGCGTCGTGTCCACGTTCCGTTCGGTCTATATGGTGATTGGTCAGCTCATGCACTATGCGCGAACTTACCCCCACTACGTCAAAAACTTGCCAAGTAACATGCTGGGGACTATACTTCCATCTGTTAAAAAAAAATAATTAAAAAAATCAAAATACCCGACTGCTTAAAAAGCGAACTAAAAAGACGTAAACAAGAAGAAAATCATGCTGTGCAGTCGGAGGATACATATTCGCGAGCTGGCTGACCAAAACCAAATGTTTTTTTTATTTATAACTTTTTAGTTAACATTTTTTTCGAATTAGGTACATTTAAATATATAAGTGTTATATATTTTTGAAATCGCCTCTAAAAACCCTTTATTTTGATACCCCACACGATGGGTTTGGAAGAAAAAATAAAATAGGCACCCCACAATATGGCGCTCAAAAGCCGCCATTTTTCTTTTTTCCAATTTTAATGTAGCCTATGACACTCGCAAGGTTAAGACGAATCGATTGACGTATGAATCATCAAAATCGGTCAACGCGTTTGGTCTCTGGAACGCCACATAGGAACAAACAAACATACATACATACATACATAGACTGATAAACACATTACCCTCCTTCGGCAGTCGGGTAAAAACTAATGGCCCATTGGACGGCATTGTTATTACAGATACAAGACGCGTGGGTGCAACATGTTGAAGTTACATTATTTCTAAAGTTATTAACACATGTTTGTAGACTACAGACTCTACAGACATGTGTTAATTTTTACTCGTTCGAGCAAATATTTACAATTATAACTACATATAACCTGCGCCCTTATATGTTAAACCGGAATTAGGTTTCCGACCCCAAATAAAGTAAGGTTCTAAAATTCTATTTAGGCGATAAAATGTTTCAGTCAGAAGCTACGAGAATACGTAGAAGAAAAATAAGCTATAGTTTAAATATTTACATGATACCTATGTATCATGTAAATATTTAAACTATAGCTTAAAGCGTCTATACGCTTTATATGAAATAATGCAATGCCATAGTGAGGCGTAGTGCATATCGCTTATAGGCATTTATAATTACATCACCTGCAGTTTCCTTGTACACTTAGGTAAAGTGCTGGAACCTAGGTCGGAGATAATTTCTCTTAAGAGTTTCACCTTTAACCACTTACCCATGGGGATAGGCAGAAACGATAGAACGCCATCTGCTAAGATCGTTATATAGGTACTTCTTTTGCTTCATTTACGCCGTTCAGTAGGGCTACCGAATTCGAGAAAACGAATTTTCCCATATATGAGACCTAGCTAGATGGTTTTTGCCCCCGAAAATACCTATATAGCAATTTTTATCGAATTCGTGAGAGCCGTTTTAGAGAACGTAATTACAAATCATATACCATATTTGTAGTTTGTATACATATACATACATACACTCACGCCTTTTTTCCATGGGGGTAGGCAGAAACTAGAGAACGCCACATGCTACGATCCTAACATGATCCTAACATACTTCTTTTGCTTCACTCACATTCAGACATCTATACTAGAAAATTTCATCAACTTCCTTTTAAATTATAGTTTATTATACATTAGTATGTATGTATCGGTATGTTGGAAGGCCTCCCACTAGGTGGACCGATGACCTGGTTAAGGTTGCGGGAAGGCGCTGGATGCGAGACGCACAGGATCGGTCAATGTGGCGACGCCTGGGGGAGGCCTATGTCCAGCAGTGGACGTCTTTCGGCTGAAATGATGATGATGATGATGATGATACATTAGTAAAAATTTTACTTTAAATAAAGATATAAAACAGATATTCCCCAACTTCTACTCCAAAACCCGTATAAAGCTGTATGCCTTTGTTTCTGACAACGGAATCAGGTGTCAGAGTAAGGCATTTGTATATATTAGCAGTATTCAGCGTTCATATTAAATCACTTTTTAACCGACTTACCAAAAAACAGGAGGTTCTATGTTCGACATTGTTTGTCTTTTTCTTTTTTATGTTCACGCATATCTTTTCAATTTTAGACCGATTTTGAAAAGTCTGTTTTTGTTTGAAAAAGTATGTTTCAAAATTGGTCCCATTTTAATTTGGTGAAGATCTGATGAAGAACTTCGAAGATATAAACAGAACTCTTCAATAAATTACGGCAAATCTCTCGGGATTGCTGCAATCGCATGTCTGTTTTTTATTTATACCATTTCATAACATAACATCACGCCAGTACGCTCTTAAGGGGTACACAAATCTCTCATTTCACCGGTTATGGTCAAGTTTCATGATATTCGGGTTATCTATTCTGGCGTTATAGGTACCTTACTATACAACTTGCCTATCAGTGTAATAAAAAAACTACAAAGTGAAAAATAACCTTATTTTTGGAAGTCGGTGTCCATAACGCAAAAAATTTATAACTACGAAAGACGCCGACTTCCAAAAATAAAGTTATTTTTCAGTTTGTAGTTTTTTTATTTGGAAGTCGGTAGTATTGTTTTGTAAAAAAGCTTTTTATTATTAATGTTGTTTCTTGAGAAAATTAGTGTCCCTACTCACAGCACTAACCGTTAGATTCAGATTCTTTTAATTAATATAAGCGACTTTTCACACATAATTAGGTAAAGGATCTTTGAGCTTATTTACTTCTTTTTACGAGTACTCGGGATTGCTTCATAAAATACTTCAGCACCGGCTTATTAAAAATACTGCTCTAGATGATATTTTTGAAACGCAGGTTAAAGCTGCCCCGTGGCTGGGGCATGTTGAGGAATATAAAAGGTAGATCTATCCAGATAATGGAACGTGTCGGCGTAAGCTGACCTTTAGACGGTTTTCCAGATCCATTCAGGTGAGTATACACTAGAGAAGGAGGAGGGAGAGTAGAAAATGCAATAGTGTTACAATTACAACACACTCACACTTTCACACCTATGCATAAACACACGCACACACACCACGCAAGAGCATTGTAACAATATATTATTTTTAATGATTGTTATTGTTTTTTTTTATTTCCGATGCATAAAATATTGTGAACACAAGTACCATAACGGGTGAGGACACTGACTCCTGTAACACAGGTCTCACCTAGCACAGGAGTCAGGTCAACTGTTTTCTTTGTGTCAATAAAATATTTTTATTATTATTATTATTAATTAGAACTATAAG
Organism: Anorthoa munda; assembly: GCA_945859665.1. NCBI lineage: Eukaryota > Metazoa > Arthropoda > Insecta > Lepidoptera > Noctuidae > Anorthoa > Anorthoa munda. The sequence goes on along the minus strand of OX243893.1, from coordinate 50,678,695 downwards.
TCTTGCAATAATTCTTTCTTATCCCTTATGTATCAGGATAGTACATCATGAAGAAAGAAATGCCACTAGCACACAAGGTACAATGACACCAAAACCAGCAAATAATGATAAATATGACATGAGAGACGCCTTATGATGATGCAAGCTGAATCATGAATAATAGTAACACACATGGACTTGGATGTAATTCGAAACATTTATTTTTGATTGACAGAATCATTAGCTATATCTGGATATTGGTCTATATCAAAGTCTAAAGTTGCCTAAAATTATTCAGAGGCTCTAGACAAAGTGACTATTAGCGATTATGATTAAAATCCAAGGAAGCGATCACGTGACATTACGATAATGTTGGATTGAGTGCAGTGGTGGCCTGGTGGTATCGGCCGCGACTTATAGGTTTTAGATCGAGGGCTCAAACCCAGGCTGGCGCTATACTTTGTGTAAATTATTTCACCACCACAGCTCTCAAAACGGTGAAGAAAAATATTGTGAGCAAACTAGTATGTCCTAGAACCAAGGGCGTCGCCAGCCGATGGCCCAGGGGGGGGCAAGTTGATATGGAGAATGAGAAAGTTATGAATTGTAGGTAAAGTCGAGAGCACATGAAGCTTTTCACTTGTAGTACGAGCCTTACATCTACAGCGATTGTAATAATATCGGTATAGTTCTCGCCAAACTTCTTGGCCGTCCCGAAGTTGGCTGCAATGTCTGCGCAGTAGTTAATCATACAAAAACAGTACCGATCCGTGCCTTGCGCATCGGAAAGCCAACTGCAGGGCGGCCCAGAAGTTTGGCGAGCACTATTCAAAGTCCAACGTGTAAAGCTACGCAACTCTACCGTACACGTTGTGCACGGAAGAGTGAAAAAAATTTTCAACGCTTTTCCGTGTCGGGAAAGAAGGTTTTTGCCTATTTTAGGATATCAACAACGGTTCGATCTGTTGGGTTTGGTTTATATATATTCATTCGCGACGTACGGGAATGATCAATCAAGCAAGTCAAGTCAAAGACTTAAGACTGTGGTTGCTTTACATTTGGCAACTTTTTTAGAATCTCTAGGGGGGGGCAGCTGCCCCCCCCTGCCCCCCCTTGGCGACGCCCTTGCCTAGAACGAAGAATTCGAATGCATGTGACATCCGCCCGCTTGGTGGATCACAGCCCATTCCCCATCACAGAGAGGAGGAGTGTGTCCCAGCAGTGGGAACATTAAAGAGGTTGATGATCATGATTACACTAGAGTAGTGGTGGGCAAACTTTCTTAATGGGAGGGCCAGAAAGATTAAGAAATTTCAGAGGAGGGCCAGAATTTGCTTTTTAAACATATTTCTTTGACCAGATATTGTTTTTTTTAGGTTTTCCGCATTCACCTTTTTTTCTGCGTCATTCTTCAAAGCATATTTGGTTTTAAAATGGCGAGCGAGGTTAAAACCTTTAAATTCCGTTACTGCTTCTTCATTACATATAAGACATACTGGTTTACCGTTGTATTCTGCGCTACTTTTACCTAAGCGTCTATTATTCTACTGAATAGAATCTACTTTATACTTCTGGACCGTCAAAATATAATTATCGCGGGCCATAAACTATTCATGTCGAAGGACCGTCGGCGGGCCGGATTAAATACTTTCGCGGGCCGAAGCTGGCCCGCGGGATATACTTTGCCCATCACTGCACTAGAGCATTTTCGCGAGCATTTCAGCGCTTCGTGTGTGTTTCGTGTGTTTCACGTTAACGGTAGAAGAACCAATGTCTGCAAAGATAGATCTTGGTGTAGCAAATGAAATGTGAGTGGACTGAATAATAAGATAATTATTTATCTATACTTAATATTATAAAGAGGAAAGATTTTTTTGTTTGTTTGTTTGTTTGTTTGTACCGAATAGGCTCCGAAACTACTGGACCGATTTAAAAAATTCTTTCACCAATAGAAAGCTACGTTATTCCTGAGTAACATAGGCTATTTTTTAATCCCGAAAACGGGTCCTGTTGGGTGGCCCACGGGAGCGAAGCGGCGAGGAACAGCTAGTATTGAATAAGAAAGGAAATAAAATGACAACGGTCGGTTAAAGACATACAAAGATTTAAGGTCAAGCGCAGCTGTGCGTGGAGGCGTGCCGCAACACTCTCCACGACAATCATCGTGGCGAGTGCCAGTGGGCCCGCGCCAGCTCGGCCGTCGGCCGAATGGCACCCCGCTGCCGCTGTCCCCACGTCCCTCATTCACTGCCGCTAGCACACGGCGCGGCGGCAGAGTTGAGAGTTACGGTCTCAACGGTAACTTTCTTACGAATGGAACAATACAGACAAATGATCAATTTCCGTATGTAATGTAACGTACTTGCGAATGTTCGACGCTGAGTTCCATGTAATGCTCGCGGCGGGTGAGCATTTGTAACATTTCTTTGTACCCTGCGTTCATTATTGACCTCGCTCCACGTCACCTGCGCTCGTGCCTTTGCTCGATTAAATGTTACACGAAAACGCTCGTTGGTTTTTAAAATCAGGTTGTAACAAAACTTCGAAGTGTGGTCCGAGTAAATATAAAAACAGCGAATGCTCGATGTTCTGTTACAAGTAAATGCTCTTCTGTTTCAAATAAATTTACATGGTAAACGCAATAAATACTCATCATTCCAACCTTATTTTGAACTGTAAAAAAAAACGTCAAAACGGCATTAACAAAAATAAAACGAATGTCATGAACAATTCTTCCGAAATATAATTTATAGCTAAATATATAACATTTTATTTGTATAACACGTTTATTGTGAATCAGGATGTTGTCGGCGGCGAAAGTACGCCAGCATGGCATGCAAGATGACAACTGGGTTATCAAGGACAAAATCAATCAGTATCGAGGACTGATAAAGTTGTACGGTAAGTCCAGTTGGCCTTTATCCCATGTTACTTGGGGTCGGCGCTACAAGTTTTACCGTCCAGTTCCCCATCACGTTATTTTAACCAGTATATTGCTCATAGTCTTGTGGGGATAGGCGTAGAAGGTAAGGTAAGGTCTTGATATCGATTCTTGAGTCAGGCTTGGTTGGGTTTCGTCTCGCAGAAGGAGGCTGCGGAGAGGGAGAGGGAGATTTCATCCAATCACCCAATCCGCAGCAGACGTGCCGGGCGTCGGCGGAGGGCGGACAGCGCCCTCTTCCGGCCCCCCTAAATGGGTCCAGGGGCGACGGACTCGGGGACATCCGTTGCCCTCCACACATCTGAACCCGAGGTGGTGGCGCGTAGTGTTCCACGCGCGCCCCTCTTAGACGTTGCGGGGGAGTCAAACACCTCACTCCCCCCAAACCCGAGATCGAGGCCCGGAAGCGGGCCGGCACTAGCCGGGGGTTGCGGAAGTATCGTTGTTCCCGCGACCCCCGGCGTAGGTGTGAGATGGAACACCGGGGTGGTTTTTAGTCAGTAGGAGTCTGACAGACCCCTCCGGGCGGAGGACAATGAGGATTTTCCACCCCGGAAACAAAAAAAAAAAAAAAGGGCTAGGTTGGGTCAATAAAAATCACCTAGTATAGTTACAATTTCGATGACGACGTTGGGGTCCTGCTCTTATAGGGTATTCAGGAAAGCAGAAGGTATTGGACAGCTGGAGCTGGGCTTTTGTGTAGGCTCTATAGTCTACAGCCTTAACAGAAAAAGTAAGTCGTCTTAAACAAGGAACTGGCTAAATAAATAATAGGACAAGGTACGTAGGTAGGTAGGTAAAGCTACCTATGCGTCACAAACTAGGCCCGACAACGCAGAAGCCGAATAAGCGAGTTGCCCAAAAAAAATTGTGCCGCGAGCAAGGGAAGGATATTTTTATCTTTATTATTAGGATTATGGCTATTAGAATCTAAACAAATTACAAAGCAGGATACTTTTCCATTAAAGATGTGTGAGGTAACTAGGTGATGCGCAAGGAAAACATCTGCCAATGGGATCACTACATTTACCTATCCTGATATAGAGCTAGAGCTAGTGGAATAGTGCTAGTGGGCCAGGTACTTGTACATGCAAACAAAAGAGCGGAAGGTGTATGCGAGGAATATGTGAATATGAGTATGGGGATGCTCTATCTCAAGAATACACTAAAATGTATTGATTTACTAACATAGTATTTAAAGGTGTATAATACATTATGGATCTTAATCTGAATAGATAATATTTAAATTTGAATATCAAAAAAGTCCCATATACATCAATTTGTATTAGTACTACATAAGATCCGTCTAGTGACAGTAAGGGTCCTCTTGTTTGAATATATTCAAAATTGGCTTTTGCGTTAGAGCGATCAAGACCGAAAAAACTGCGCACTGCGGTCTCCGTTCTTAGTATGGTCTACATCAGGGTTTCTTTGACTTTTTGCAGTCAAGGACCACTTTCACATTATAAACAATTCCACGGAACCCTGTCAAAGAATATTTTAAGTAAAGAAAACAAGCCATATTTTTGGTTGGTAATCACTTTTATTGGTTGGTAGAGTCATTACTCTTACTTCTAATCTAAGCTAATGAGAAAAAATTTGCTGTTCGGCCTAAATAAGAACGTTAAATTGTGGGGTTGTCTTCGACAAAGCAAGGCGCATATCATCGGCGACGTTCAAACGGTAACAAGATAGATATAGCGCACAGTGAGTGAGAGAAATGGCGCCACAGGAGTAAATGAACAGATCAGAGACTAACTTGAAACAACTGCGCTCCGAAGAAACCCTGCCTTAGACGTTTAGTCTTTGTTCAATTTACTCATGGTTTGTGACTGATATGTTGTCGTCGCGGTGAGTTCTTGGCTTAACCTAGACGAGATTATTACACTATTTCCTAGTAAATAGGTTAAGAGTTTACTGACCTACTGCGGACCCCTGAGGCACATGTGGACCCTACTTTAAGAAACCCTGGTCTACATGAATTTATCGTCTAATTTACTTGGGCGCTAACGTAACTATGTTTTATACGTCAGCGTAGCTAGCGGTGCTAAAGTGTCTTCTCAAAGGCTACGACTGCTACGGCGTAGCAACCGAACTTTTATTCTTTGCAAAGCTGTGACGCATTTATTATCCTCATTTTCTTTTGTCTCATTCTCTGTTTTATAAATTAAGTTTAACTTATAAAATTAAACACTATGAGTGTCAGTTCAAGACATTACGTTTCATTTTTAACCCCCGACGGAAAAATACACTTTATAACTGCCGACCTGATTTTTATCAGACATAGCTAAGAACAGTCTCAAGTTAGTCACATTTAAAAAAAAAAGAAAACTAAATCAAAATCGGTTTATCTGTAAAATAATAAATAAAAAACTTATTATAAAGAAACTCAAACCGACTTCCGAAACAAAACACTACAAAGCGAAAAATAACTTACTTTTCCGAAGTCGGTGGCGAAAAACGGAAACCAATAGGTACCTACCAAAGACATTCCCTTCAGGGGTTAAAAACCAAATAACAACGTACGTAAATATTAGTGTGAAAATAACTGCTGCTAACTTTGTTTTTATTTGATATGTACAGTACTTGGTAATAAATGTTTTATTTCTATTATTCTAACTAATTAGTTGATTTGTCTGCTTAGAACGAGACCGCAAGATCCATGAAGGGGACTTGGCGAAGCAGAAGAAGCGGTACTCGCGCGACATCAGACAGCTTCGCAAGGAGATCTCAGCGAAGCGCGAGGAGCTTGGAGTTGCCGTGTATGGTGACAAGCAATTCCTCAGGAACGCCTTCCAGGACCACAGGAGACTGCAGCTTACTTACATGAACAGTAAAGCCGATGTTAGTTAAACAGTATTTGTCGTTTATGAGCTAAAGTCTGTTTTTAATCTGTCAGACAAAATTGACACAAATTACTTCTTTTAGGGCTTTTTAGGCTTCCTGGGGTGTGTTATATGCGTCCCGACATAAATTGGTCTAGGAACTGCTCGTGTTTCCTTTATAACTTCAGAGTGTTAATTAATAGTGTTAGTAATATTCCTGAAATTTACTAGTAACTGCTTAGAATTATTTATCTAGTTGGCCTTATCCTAATTCTTCGCCCACAATAGCTATACCTGACACTACGTCTAATCCCGATCCTGTGTAGAGGATCAGAAGTGGTTCAAACACAATTGGGATGTTGAATTAAAAAAACTTGACGATTTTTGTTATGTATTTTTAAACTTTACATATCTTAAATTATATTGTCGTTTCAAAAAACTCTTAAATATGTGTTTCCAATTTTTTATAAGCAATTAAAAATCCTTAAAATTTTGAAAAGAACCACGTGACTACGAACGGGCCTCAATTATTCGCCATGTTGGTGACGTCATAACGTTCAAGGAAATCACGATAATGCAGTGTCAACTACACGTGGATTGATTAAAAATATCCGAAAATTAGTGCAAAAATATTATTAAACAACAAATTTTATTTAGTCATGTGTGAAGAAGGATTCATAAAGGCTAATGTCGATAATATACCCACCTGATGGACAATTTGGAAGTTTTGAGCAAAAATGAAGTAGTCGTAATGAATATTACTTGTTAGTGGACCGGTGTTAGTTATTGTTGTTTACCAGGTACATTTAGAAACATAACTGTCAAAACGTAATCGTTTTTACATATGGGTAGGTGATATTGGTGTAAAATAAAAAGTAAACAAACACCATTGGCCCGAAACTTCGACTTTGGATATCAAAGAATTTCATTAGATACCATTAAATATGAATACACATAAACATAACATTTTCGTTAATTCCCATTATTCACATATCCCTTAATAATATTAAACACTAAGATCTATATTACATATTTACAAACACTAAAAAGTTTGTAGAACAGGAACGTGAAAATATTAACTTGGTAGATTTTCCTTACACTAATTCATCAGTAAGTATCTCTTAAATGAGTCGACCGATTTTCATAATTCAAACAGAAATATTAGTTTTACGCCTATATCTGTCATATAAGAATAAAATAATGAATATATCTCCATAAACGAAAAATCATGTTTTCTAGTTACTAATTAAAACAAGATAACAACATAATTAACACATTATAATTGGATTCTAGTTAGACATAGAACATTTCTGAAATTTAGTACAGATTGCTAGGAACTTAGCTATTGCGCGAAATACATATAATGGGGTTTTTTTTGTAGTGTTTGTACATAATGATACGAAGCAAGCACGATAACTTTTATGGTTCGATATTTATGATCAATATATACGATATTCATGAATATATTGATGATAATAACAAGATTGAATCGGTTAAAAGTAAAAACACTGTATAAGCTATGTGCCACAATGAGTAGTAATGAACGTTGTGACGTCACACGGGCTCGGGTTTGTTCGGAAAACTGTCGGGGTGTTTTCGGTACTGGATTCAAAATAGTTATTTATGCTACAAGTGCGGAAGGTAGATGATTTCCGATGAGTGGCATTTTTATTCACGAGCGAGCGAAGTGAGTGTGTGGATAAACCGACACGAGTCGGAAATCACCTTACGTACGTGTATCATACAACATTTTACTATGCATCGTGCGAGGAAATAAAAAATATAAAACCAATGCAAAAATTAATAAAATGGCGGGCTTATTCAAGCGCGCTCAGCATAAACACAGATTAACTAAAAGTTCCTCGGGCATATCTACTGCGCATGTGCAAATAACTGTCACGTCCGTCACGTCGTAACGCAAAAAGGCACAAGTAAATTAAATGTTCTGCCAAACATATTTAATGAATATTTAAAATTAATAATTTATTGGTCAAAATCTAAATCTAGAGTAATTAAAAACGCGTTTAATGAAGTATTAGTTTTATTTTACCTTTTATATGCATGATAATCTGTACTTAACTAATTTTTAAAACTTTTCTCAAATAATAAAAACTCTAGGCGTCGGGCTGACGTTGGAGTCAAAATTAAAAAAAAAAACAGAAAAGTAAAAAGCTCTAGTGAAAACAAGTGACACTTTCCGCGCAGATTGGCTGCTTGGAAAACGCTCTTTTCGAGGACATGCATTGTAAAAATATTTTCGATTGGATTTTACTTTGTAATAACAATGAAAAAAAAACTAAAAATAGTTTTGTACGAAAACTTATATATTCTTAGTTCCTTTTTACTTCCATTTTTTACAAAAAAAAAAATTGGTTCACCAAACCATTTGCCTAGGAGAGCGCAATTGTTGACAAATTGTGTTTGAAAATTTCATAAAGCTTGTGCCAGGCAATACGTGTTTTTGAATAAGTCTTTCAAGTTTGTAAAATAAATATTATGATGGTACATTGTATTGTTGTCACAGTAAGTACATTGTGAACGGCCAAAGTTCAGATAAAATTTGGACAAAACAGCAGGTTATTGGGGCTTATACTGAATTGGTTTCTCCAAATATTTATTATTTGCATATATAGTAACCTAGATATAATGTATAAGTGCCTATTAGCACAGATAATATAATACTAGCATAATACTATTAGTTCAAAAATTCAAATATAGATGTGTTACAACGCCGTAATCACGTATGTAAAGTATTAAGAGCGCTTAATGTGACAATATTAAGACTGCACCAGAATTCTCGGGCATAATATAAATGTGAGCTTTTCCATTTTCTTCCTTGACTTGAAACAGTAAACATTCTGATCTTAGCAATGAAAACATTGACGCTTCTTATTATAAATAATAGAGAAAATAAATCAGCATCCATAACCATTTATTTGAAGAAAATTAATACGGATAGGGCTTTTTCGTTTACTCAGCAACTAAGACAGGGCTCTTTACCTTATATGTTTACATTTTGCTATTTATTGAATAAACCTCACGTACCGTAAAACGGGGTGAATAGAATCTTAGGGGTGAATGGGAACAAAACTTTGATTAGGATTTTAACTTTGATACCACTTAATTTGTTTGAAACAAAGCATCGTTTTTTAAAGTAATTATTTAATATATTGGAGTACCTATTAAATGTTGTAATTTTTTTTTTAATAACGTGAAAATACTCTTCAAAGTTGTGTTCCCATTCACCCCGTTTTACCCGGTATGGTTTTATAGAACCTGAATGTGCTAACGCTATTGTTAAAGTACGGCATTTCCATATGTTGTTACAGAAAGTGTTGGAGAGTATCCATCAAGAAAACTTCAACAAGAGGAAACAGCTCGATAGAATCAGATATACAAAGAAGAAGAAGATGGAAAGATTTCGCTTGGCACAGGTAAATAAGTTATTCCTTTCTAATAGTTAATAAAAACTATACTTAATGCCAGGGTCCCAGCAGTGCGAACATTAATAGGCTGATGATGATGATAATAAAAGAAAGAAAGAAAACATTTTTATATGTGACCCGCACAGGAGACACGAGATAAGAAAAACACAAACAATAATAAAAAAATAAAAATAAATAAACCCGTGCGAGACCAAAAAGGCTCCTATCTCTAAATCTAATCTATAATGCTAGCGAAACGGGGAACTGTCTGAAATATTTCAAGAAAGTGCGAAAGATGCATGGTTCTTTATCGAAATTATTTTACTTCCATCAGCCTGTTTTAAACCTCTAAATCTCATAAGAATGGAAAATAATCGTATCCTAAACTAAATGTTTTATTATTACTTATTTATTATTGATAGTGTGAATGCGGGGCCGGCATTGCATCGCAAGTATTTATTTTGGGAACTGTTGAATAAATATTTTATTAGTTTGGGTCGTTTCAGCCGAGCGTAGGATGTCCGAGATGAGAAGTTGAACGCTTCATAAATTTACCTCAGCCACTCGTATTTTTGACTAGTTGGGTCTTATGCAGGGCTGGATTAAGCAATCGTGGGGCCCGTAGCAAATACTATCTAGGGCCCACCAATTTTAGCAAGCCTACATTATCAGACATGTGATTAAAAACTTAATTAATGTCAAAGCAGCTGGTTTCGATGACATTAACTGTCGACCAATCTTAACACTTCGGACCAGTGGCTTTATCGTAGATCCTATCACTTTTCAACTCGTGCCTTGAAGGTTATAAAAGATATCCGTGGAGACGAAGTAAAGTGATAGCTCTATTCAAATCATGAAAATGCACTAAAGGCCCTAAACGTTCGAATGGCTCCTATTAAATCGTAATGTTCTTCGCCGCCTAACACCCACTGGCTGGGCAGCATCAGCACAATATCTTTGCTCATCTGGCCTATGTTTGTCTTGTTCTTCTGGGGAGTTCACATGCCCGGTGTGGCATTGTTCCACTCACTTTAAAGAAATCGACGTAGCGCTTCTGGCTGGGTGTTTGAAACCCACCGCTCTTGTGATTTTGTACTTATTGACGGGTATAGCTCCATCATGAAGTTCGCGAAGTAGCCAGCCGCATCGAGAAGGAGAAACAGATATGGGACAGTCGGTATCCCCTGTATGAGCACCAACTCCAACTCGGGTTCTTTAAGTCAAGAGTGAATAGGTTACTACTAGGCAAGAGTGCTACACCGTCGACCACATCATCGCTTACCATCAGGCCAAGCGTGAGCACAATTATAAAAAAAAAAAAACTTCGCGCCTGAAGAATCTACTCCAAAGCCAGCGCAACTGACATTATTATTGAGAATAATGGAAGCATACTACCTACTCCTATACGCTTCATCACTCCGGTAGAGCATCTGCCCCCTGGACCTGAACTGTAGTGGCCAATCTGGAAATCCCTAAAAAATAAAAAATAAAAATGCGAGCACAGGTCGACCGCTGTATAAACAACCTGGCCAAATGGAGTGTCATAGACCCATTCAAAACACACATCGCAGGATTTGACACACGTCCTAGTCGGCTTCATGCATCTTTCAGGGTTTAAACGTGGCGAATAACAGAGCTATCCACCTAGCTACATACTGGTCGGACAAAATCTGAATAGTTGAGACTATAGTTAGGGTTTATCGACACTAAAGTAGAAGAATATAAATCTACCTCGACTGATATTATGGGTATCACTCAAAAAGTTACGCTCAGGCAAAGATGGGTGCGTTCGGATACGCGGGGCCCCGTTTTGAGCGGGGCACGGTTTTCCTCGGGGCCCGTAGCAATTGCTATTATAGTTAATCCGGCACTGGTCATGTGTAGGTATTTCAGCCACATAGCCCATTATTTGTTATTTCTGATTCATTGTTCACGTGAAAAGTCCTCTATACCAACCTACTGTAGAAACAGTAACGTAATACATTAATAAGGTTACCCAATGTCAGGATCTGGAACAGATTTGCAAAATAAATTAATATTAAATGCGAAGTTCTGTCAGAAATAACTTGGCAAGTGTATTGGTCTATATATCTTTTTCGTAAATAACTTTGCTATGTGTTTATCGGAACTATTGTTTGGAACTTTCGAGAGCCGTCATTGAATTTTGTTTCTGCAGTTATATACACACAAATCCGTTACCATACACTTAATTTTATCGATAATAACACCCTACAATATTTTTAGGGTTTAATATCCACACATATTTTTATTGCATTACGGTACCTAAAATTCTGCAAAAAATATTAGGCAATAATGAGCAGGGGTTAGCTTTTTAGGCAATAATAAAATTGAAATTAACTATCTCAGAGCTGTGATTCTTTTGTTAGTGTGTAGACCAATTCAAAGACTAACAATAACACCCATAAAATACATATACGTACGTACGTAAATCTTAAATTTGCCTATATCTTTTTATCATATTGACTCAGGACCTTGATTTTTATACACCTAATAGGGACTATAGACCTCAGTATCTGGTATAAATTTCAACTTGCTAGGTTCACCCGTTCCTGAGAAAATCGGTGGTGACACACGGACAGACGGACTGACAGACAGACAGTCAGACGGACAAGAAAGTGATCTTATAAGGGTTCCTTCTTTACCTTTTGAGGTACGGAACCCTAATAATGAAAGTTTGTCGGTGCATTTCTATCTGCAATTGCTCTGGTATGCCAGAAATTAAAAACTGCGTGCGACCAAGAAGTGACAGATATTCATCATCATCATTTCAGCCGAAAGACATCCCACTGCTGAACACAGGCATCCCCCAAGTGACACTACAGTGACCGGTCCCGTTTACAGACATTATTGTTGTTAAATTTTGTTTCAGATGGTTTTTCTCTTTGTCAATTCTATACAAAACCATAGCATCCCACGAGTAAGGTTCGCACGTGTAGATTCGCTACGTCTAAAAAGTGACGCTTAGTTTGTGACGAGCCACTATTCCACTAGCACGCTAAGCACGGAAGCGTGGCTGGTGAACAAATAACTGCTGTGTCTCTGAAGCTATCGTGCCAAATCTCCCCGTCCCTGCATAGTAGGACGGTTGCTTTTAAATTAGATATTTTGACGAGTCCAATAATAAACATTAGAAATATCTGTGACATTTTGACGTTCGATAGTTGGAGGCAGCGGAGATGCGCGATCGAGTCATATTCGAGGTGGGCGGGAAGCTTCCTCCCGAGAAGAAAGAACAAGCTGTAGCCAATTGGGTGCAGCGTGCTAACATCAAGAAGAATGCAGCGCTTGCCATCAAAGTCATGTATAAGAAAATTCTAGACATACTAAAGAAGGTAATGTACCTACTTAAAATTTTGACCACCCGGCCTTAAAACACACGTGGATTTTGTAATAAAAACACTAAGGTTTTTTGAGGTCAGGTTTTTAGGATTTTCATCATAATAAATAAATAGCGGGTACCTAACCTAATGCCTATTCTCTACGAAAAGAAAGATGTATAATGTGATGTGTATGTGTATATGCGAAATTACAAAAAATATAGACGAGTAGTTTTGAGTCAGTAGTATTAATGCGTAACACAAAACAACAGCTCTAAAAACGAGTTGAAGTAAAGTAGGATTTAATCAACCACGCGGACTTAATGTGATTTGGTGGATGCCACGTACGTATCTTCGGTTTTTAGGATTCTGTACGTCCAAATGAAAATAAAACGGATCCCTTAAATAGCCCAGGCAATAGACATTTGCTGCGAAAAAATCCTTGTTAGTACATTCACCGGCATTATGTTCATTACGGTAGTAGTCACGTTGCCTGAAAATTTAAAAAATACCACATAGGAGAAAAAAAATGTGCTCTCACAGGGCCCATAAATCAGTTGTTTGCTTAATTCTCGTAAAGTTTTCCTTTTACAGCAATTTGAGCTCAAGGCAAGTTTATGCACAAAACATGTCAAATAAGACAACACACTTGCTCATAAAGTGGCTCTAATTTCACCGCAACTAGGCACATTATACCTGTAATCAAACTGTGACTTTTTCATTGCTATTATTCACAAGTGTTACTTAGCAAGTTAGTTATAGAGCATTTTTTTATTTTATTGGTTGTATTGCTTTGTTCTTAAAAAAAAATCGATACAGTAAAGATCGTGCTCAATAGTACAAATAAATTAATGTACCTATTGCTTGCTCATTTCATGCAACCTCGTATTTCAATAGAAAATTTCAACTTGTACGTGTTTAATAAATAAAACTTTCACTCTAATATAACTTTTGTTTTCTCTGTAATAAAGAAAACTTGAAATTCCCCATTTTGTGCGTGGCTAAAACGATATCCACAAAAAGCCAAAAAAAAGAAACCTGATTCTGTTAGTCTATGGCCGAACGCCATTGTTAGATGCGCGCTCATAGGAAAAGTGATTATTTTTTCCCGCCATTGAAATTACAGTTATAATGTCATAAAAATGTCTACAAGTACTAAATATCTAGAAAATTATACATGTTGTACACCGCCCGATATAAGATGTGAAGCCCTTAACGTTTTGGAAAGTTTACTACCTAAAAACGCAAAGGAAAAAAAAATATCTATTGTTTATTTTTTGTACTAAATATGTGCGTACGGTAATTTAGGCTAGTCAAATTAGGTCTTTATGCTCAAGAGAGCCCTTTAATATTCAAATTGACGTTTTCTGGTATGTTTGCATGTTTTGACAACAATATTATTATTATCGACATTGACGTCGGGATGATATTGCACTTTAATATATTTATTAGTTTATCCTCGCACTGGAACGTCATGCAGCAATTACACCAATGGAGCACACTATAAGCTCACTATAAGTCCAGGGTTTCCTAAAACAACAACAGGGTTTAATATGAACGTTAATAATAATAACGAGAATTATTTGGCTTTCTGATGTGAGAAAATGTTAATAAAACAAGTGAATTTTAATTTTGCTTAAAAACTAACAATAAAATAAAATATCGGCAATGAAATTCGTACGAGTACGAATTTCATTGCCGACTCGTAGTTCTGTCAATCATAATATTAATTTGTGTAGGAGCGACCACTTTAATATTTTTCAATTAGTTATTCAAATACTTAATAACTGCTTATCAAATTCATATAAATTGGGAGTGCCAGCTGTTGAAATGAAACGGAATTCAGCGTTCTTGGTTGAAAGGTTTCATGTAGCCGAGCCATAAAATATACGAAATATTTACCTACCTGTACACAAATATTAAAAGGATAAAAGAAAAGTGTGTAATAACCCGGACCCACCTGCGGCCTGTACTCTTATTTATTTCCTTAATTAGGTAGGTACTTCTCACTAATTAACAATTTCTAGCTCGAATTTGCCGCGAGATTTTCCACGTTGTTTCATTTTCTAAAATGTTTCTACAATTATTTTCTAAATTGAGTTATAGATTCAGAATCAGGAGAAAAAGTCGTAATTGCCTGTTTTTTTTTAATTCTTTCTTCATTATCCAAAGAAAACATTTTTTTTTTTGAATTCGCGTCTGCTAAAGTGTAAAATTGTACATTTAACATCGATCAAGTTGTAAGGGAACAAAATCTGTAACATAGATATGATTTTAATTTCATTAGAATTTTGATGTCTTGCTTAGTGCTAAGTAGAAGATGCTTCTTTGATAGGTGTTAGATTAATAAATTTTATAATTTAAAATACTTTATTTTAACAACCATTTTAGCTTTCCGTGCATTATTGCAATATCCAAAACAAACGTGTATGCAAAGAACAATGGCAGGTGCCCATACATTGTTTTAGCTGATATTAAATTCACACGTTATCAAATGAATTTTTTTTTTTTTTTTTTTGTTTTTATTCGCGCTTGACCACCATCTCACCTGATGGTAAGCGATGATGTGGTCGACGATGTATCGCGCTTGCCTAGAAGTAACCTATTCACTCTCGACTTAAGACCCCTAGATTGTAGCTATCGGGAAACACACACTCCGGCAGGGAGTTCCACTCCTTAGCTGTACGCATAATAAAAGTATTCTCAAAACGTTTAGTGCGTATGGGTGGGATGTCCACCATGTACCGATGGCGCATCGCCGTACGTCTGGTAGTCCGATGATGAAACGGGCTGGGCGGAATTAGATCAAGCAATTCCATCGCACACTCCCCGAAATGTAATCGATAAAAAACCGATAAGCTGGCAACTCGGCGACGATGTTCAAGGCTCTGGAGCTTTGACTTAACCAGTGCCTCATCACCGATGAGCCTCTTGGCCCGATTTTCGATCGACTCTAGTGCATCAAGCTGGTATTTGGCAGATCCGTCCCAGAGATGAGAACAGTACTCCATGCATGATCGAACTTGCGCTTTATACAAGCTGAGCAGCTGTTCTGGCGTGAAGTACCTTCTCACCTTTGCAAGGATCCCCAACTTTTTGGCAGCCAGCTCAGCCTTTGCCTCAATGTATGTGTGTGTTTAACTTAGGATGATGTTCTGAATTAGTTTTGCAAGAATTTTTGTTCTATAATGTAGAAAATAATAGATATTCAGTCATAAACTTTTGTGGGTTATGTCTGGGTAACTTTTAATAATGTGTTTAATCAGGCTCAAGCAACTGAAGGAACACGGGTGGGTTTTAGTCAGTATTAAAAGTCTGACTCGCCCTTCCGCTTCACCCAGAGCGGGAGAAGTCCAATGACTTCTGATGATTTCCCACCCAAAAAAAAAATGGTAATATTGTTCAATTTCGTGGAAGTAAAAGGGGAATATCGCATTAGTATTTCCCTTACCTAGTTATTTCAGCATGAAATGTATAATACACTCTTTGGAAAGAGTATATTTATTTAAACTAAGCGATTTTGACGTGTATCAAAAGGTTGTCGTCAACAACCAAGCTAATATTTTTTTTTTTGACTTGTCTTTTTCCAAACATTAATTTAAAGTTTATTATCATTTATTTCTACTACATTATACACTACAATATTCTTACCTACCTGCAAGGAACTTCTATCTACACTTAGACATAAACTGTATTGTTAACTCATTTACTGCAATAAATACATTAATGATATTATTACTTAATAGTTACTTGTCAGTTAGCAGATAAAATATAGCGGAACTAACCGCACAACCAACCGGTTAGTTCCGCTGTGCTTTAGTCCCGCTATAGTCGATTCGAAAAATACCTACTGAAAGGTGCCGCTATGCCCGAAAGGTCTTATGTACCTAATATTTGCTAATAATTGCATTCATATTTAAAAAAATAATTTATATGCTAATAATTGCATTCATATTTAAAAAATACATTCTAATGGATTTTTTTTTGTTTGATGACGTATCTTTTCGTGATAATGGTTTTTTATATAATCTTTTATAGGATTCGTCTTACTTCACGGTCGTGTTGGAGGCATTGAAACTAGACTGTCGGGCGCAAGGCAAGTGCCTCATGGGAGCCACTGAGATGGGACAGCTCGCCATGGAATACCTCGACGACAGGAAATTCGAATACAATAAACTGGAGAGAGAAATCAAAGCAAATATGAAGGAGAGGGAAAGAACTCTAAAGTTGGCCCGCCGGGAGGTTGCTTATTTGACAGACTCGTTCCCCAACCTAATACGGAAAGAGGTAAATAGGCCAAACGCAATTTACATAGGTTAATAGCTTCCCACGCTGCATTTAACATGTTCACCGAGTCTCCTGCCCGAGTTGTTCGAAATTAGATTCCGAACGTTGTTTTTTTTAAATTTTGTTCTGTTGTGTAAGAATGACTAGAGAGATAGCATGGCGCCTTTACTATCCGGGTGACATGCTTCCCAAACATGATGTTTCGGCAGCTGTCACCCGTCTAAGGGCCATCTGTCTATCTGTTATATTTTCACGTCTTAACGGCTGAACGGATTTGGATGAAACTCGGCATATGGATAGACTAGAACCTGAATTATGACATAGGATTTTTAATTCTGGTATATTGTTCCTTTAGGATAATGGGGATGAGTATAAGAACTCATCTAATTGTAAGTAGGTGCCTTATGTCAGTCGCCCAGTGTCAATCGGAAAATAAGTAATGCATGATGTGCTTACCTGTAAGTAATTGGTACACTAGTCTATAAGTACATTGGATGTATCTCATATCTTTGTATCAGTATATTCAATTGTTGGTGAGCCAAATAAATAAAATAAAAATAAAATAATAAAACACACACACGCGGGCGAAGCCAATGGTAGAAGTTAGTAAGTAATATATAAAATAAAAATTCAAATTCTCTATAGGAAGCCACAAACCTCGACGACTTGTACGAAGACGAGGATGCCGGAAGCACACTCTCTCTGCACGGAGAACTTGAGGAAGTGATGAATATTTGCAAACGGTTGCAAAATTCTTGTCTCGTCTCTTCATTCGATCAGATTCTTTTGAGGTGAGTGTATCTGTCGCCTACAGCCAGAGGCTTAGCTAGATAACCAATGCCTCTGGGGCCCTAGCTGTTTTGGTTTGATCAAATCTAAATATAGATATACACTAATCAAAAGAAAATAAGGGCTACCTGAAATTTAACAATTTATTCAATACTCGTAGTATCCAAATGTTTCTAATGATACTGTGTGAAATTAATTAATGTTGGTGTTATCCTTCTTCCAATTCACCAGTTCCGTTATTCGGGGTCGGCTTTCCTGCTCATCAGACGCCACTTGTTCCGCTGATAAGCATCTGACACTTGTCATCCAAGATGTCAGCTACCTCTTTTGTGTCGTCATGGAAAGGCACTTTTAACCTACTTTCCAAAAAATTATGAACCGATTTTGTAAAATTCTTTCTTCAAAAAAAGGAGGAGGTTCTCAATTCGTCGGAATCTTTTGTTTTTTTTTTATGTTTTTTCCCCGATTACTATAAGACGCCTGGACCGATTTGGAAAATTCTTTTATTGTTTGAAAGGGTATATTTCCCAGTTGGTCATAGTCATCAGGTCAGGATCTGATGATGGGATCTTGGAGAAATCGAGGGCACTCCTCAAATATTATAGGTATACATATAGCGTTTTTGGTATTTTTCTCTCGAGGTGTTCTCATTGTCACCAAGTCAGGATCTGATGAGAGGATCCCATGGAAATCGAGGAAACTCTTCAAATTTTATTGGCATACAAATACCGTTTTTGGTTTTTGCATCAACATAGCAAGGATTTGCATTGAGAAAACATCATTTGGTGAAGTTAAACTGATGAAGAAGACCACGGATGGACACTGGAATTTCTCAGTGTTAAGAATGTGTTTTGGGTATAAGATATCCCGAATAGTTAAATAAGTGCGATGAAACAAATTTAAATAAATGGTTTTAATCAAAATGGTACCATCGAACTGCTCTGGTGATGAAGCCGGAAAGTTATACACCGGAACTCCGTAATAAAACAATGTATCCTAGTCGTGTTTAGACTTGATGGAATTGTTATAAGAAGCCCTCTGGCTATGAATGACTTTCATGGTTAATATAAGGTACCAAAATTAAAAAGATAAAATAAAAACGTTTTAACAAAAAAAAATACCGACTTCCAAATAACTTGTTTTCAGAAGTCGGTGTCTTTGGCACCATTTTTTTTTCGTTTTAGACTGAGCGGCAACTGGCTGGTCAGCAACTTTTTGTCGCCGTGCGCGCCCTGGCATTGTAACCAATAGACGGGACGACAGTTGCATCGCTGGCCTGTCTGTGTCAGTTTCTCGACTGTCGCGTCGCTACATGCGAGCACTTTCATAATAAACCCATAGACTTGATGTGAGAGACAAATTAGTTGCGGATTCAAAAGTTGCTCGTGCACGCTATCTCTAACCCGACTTTTTAATGGTTTTCTGTAAATCGGAGAAGAGATAAATCCTATAAATCAAAGAGCAAAGGAGCACAAACTTATAATGAACTTACTATAAGTTCAGGTTTCCTAATGATGTTCGAGGTACCTGTAATGGACGGTCACCACGGACCGGCCTCGGCATGCGTTGCTGAACCAAAGTTCGACCCGTGCGGTTATTATTACCTACCTAGCCACTAACTCGTTCGAGCTGTTGTAACGGGACCATTATTTTCTGTGAAGGTTGAAGGAACAGAATTACCAGTCGGGGCGGCTCATGATGGCGCTGGCCCTCAACAGCGACAAGCGGGACTCGCTGCTCGAAGACAAGAAGCACGCAGCCCTGATGCTGGACACTCTGAAGAACGTCGGCCAGGAGAGGACTGCCCAGTAAGTACCCATTTAATTACTCTCGATTCCTGAATTAAGAATTTGATGTTAAAAACGTGTCAATCATTATTGCCTAATTACTCGACTGCCGAAGGTAATGTGTTTATCAGTCTATGTATGTATGTATGTATGTTTGTTCCTATGTGGCGTTCTAGAGACCAAACGCGTTGGCCGATTTTAATGATTCTTACGTCAATCGATTCGTCTTAATCCTGCGAGTGTCACTGGCTTCATTAAAATTGAAAAAAAATGGCGGATTTAGCGACGCCATTTTGTGGGGAACATTTTTTTTTTCTTCTAAACCCTTAGTGTGGGGTATCAAAATAAAGGGTTTTAAGAGGCGATTATAACACTTATATGTTTAAATGTACCTAATTCTAAAAAAAATTAACTAATAATTTGTAAATAAAAAAAAGGTTATTAAAAAAATCAAAAATCCCGACTGCTTAAAAAGCAAACTAAAAACACGTAAACAAGAAGAAAATCATGCTGTGCAGTCGGAGGATACATCTGGTTTTGGTCTGCCAGCTCGCGAATATGTATCCTCCGACTGCACAGCATGATTTTCTTCTTGTTTACGTCTTTTTAGTTTGCTTTTTAAGCAGTCGGGTTTTTTGATTTTTTTAATAAACTTTTTTTTTGGACAGTTGTTCATGATAGATACAAGGTCTCCCTTCAAATTCCTTTAGAAACCCTTTATCCATAAAAGCCATTGTACGAAATACATAGACCAATAAGCCACAATGCGATTGAGTGGCACGTTCCCAAACAATACCTCACGTGCAGCCTAATTGCGCAAGTGAATTCGGCATGGCAAAGGGTTTGACCGCCATCAATCGACCAATTACATAGATGGAAATCCATATAGCGTCTTTAATCTCTCATGTTGTACTCGTGCTCTCTGTATAAAACACCTGCACTCAGAAAATTGTTTAAACAAAATTTAATCGGATCAGTTCTTCCGTCCACACTACATTTTACTAACAAACAATGATATAATCAGTTTTACCTCTTCAAAATATTATTTATGAGACTAGGTATAAGCAAGTATCGCCTCTTCTACAATCTCTACTCATCCTTGGGCAACAAACCAGAAATTAAAACGTATGACAATCCTTTTTATTTGCGGCCCATTCTAAAAAAGGGGCCGTATGTAGTATTCATTTTCTTTTTCTTTTTCCCGGCAGCTGTATTTTCCTAGCGATACCTTTAATCAAACTGTGACTTTTTCATTGCCATTATTCACAAGTGAGTTAATAGTTTTTTTTTTTTTTATTGTTTGAGTTGCTTTGTTCTTAAAAAAGTTTCGATACAAAAAGATCGTGCCCAATAGTACAAATAAATTAATGTAGGTAGGCCTATTGCTTGCTCATTTCTTGCAACTTCGTATTTAAATAGATAATTTCAACTTGTACGTATTTAATAAATAAAACTTTCACTCAAATAGAACTATAGTTTTCTCTGTAATAAAGCAAACTTGAAATTCTCCATTTTGTACGTGGCTAAAACGCTATCCGCGAAAAGCCAAAAAAAAGAAACTTCATTATTTTAGTCTATGGCCGATCGCCATTGTTAGATGCGCGCGCATAGGAAATCTGATAAACTTTTCCCGCCATTGCGAAAAATTTTTCACAACTCGTTTTCACTGTTGAAATTACAGTTATAATATTTAAAATGTCTACAAGTACTCGTTATGTAGAAAAAATAATATATTGTACACCGCCCGATATAAGATGTAAAGCCCTTAACTTTATGGAAAGTTTACTACCTGAAAACTCCAAGGAAAAATATATAATATCTACAAAATAAAATTATTTTCTAGTATTATTTTATTCACAAGTGTGTTGAAAAACGTCGTATGATACACGTGTGTATTGATGATTACCGTCCTCGGCTCTCTTAAGACCCGCACCTAACGGCTCGGGTCTCAATGGCGCCTCAGCGGTAATCACAAACATTACGCAATTGTACCATAATGTACTATTATATCATTCCCCCTCTAAAAAGCTTATTTTATTCACTGAAAACAGTGAATACAAAGCACTTTTAAATCACTATTTTGATGTTTGAATTTAGAACACACCTATAATTCAAACTGCATTTTAATGCTACACAACCTCCTTGTGCAAAGAATACTCGACGTACAAACTCCTTGTGTTTTTCTCGTAGTCATGGTATAAAGTATAGTATGCAACTCTTGAATAAAACGGATTTATATCGAGGGCCATGAATCACTCGCGCTGCTCAGAATTCTATAATTTTATTGGTTTTTGGAAATTCTACCCCTAAGTATGAAATTTCTTCGGTTTGGAAGGTAAAGCATCAGAAATTGTTGATTTACGCTCTTGTTTAATAAAAAAACATAGTTTTTATTAAGTTTTCGGAAATTCTTCCCCTAAGGGAGTAGAAAGGGGGTTGAAAGTTTGTGTGAAACTTTTTCGCTTTTAAGTGTGACATGTGAAATTAAAGATACGCTTTTGGTTGATAAAAATAATTCATGTATTTATTGGTTTTTGGAAATTCTATTACGGAGGTGAAAAGATGGTTTGTTGGGCTTATATATTTGAAACTTGGCATGATAGTAAAGGTTTTCATTATATTTTTTTCAAAACTACTCCTAAAAGGCGATTTAGGGGCTGTTCAAGTTTTTTTAAGAATTTTACTGTACTGGGCTTCTTTGTATGATGTAGGGGAGCACTAAGATGGGAATTTGGCAATTCAACCTTTAAGGGGGTGAAACTAAAAAGTCAACTAAAGGATTAAAAACCGAACCACGCGAACGAAGTCGCGGGCGAAGTGCTAGTATTAAATAATTACTTAAAAAAACGATGCTTTGTTTGAAACCAATAAAGTGGTATCACAGTTAAAATCCTAATCAAAGTTTATCACAATATATTATATAGGTGTACTTAAACCAACGACTACTAACTCCGCCGAAAATAAACTAATCTAAAATATTCAAATTTTTTTTTCTTTTTTTTCTTTGGACTATCCCACCGCACTATTTCCAAACCACTGCAACTCCTGAAAGCCAGAATCAACAGTGGCGACCACCAGAAAAGCGCCGAGGCAATGAATCTCGACGAAGTCCCAGAGAATGAATTTAACTGTCTTGGATCCCGCAACGAAATTAATCAGAAAAGAATAACGGAGGAGTAGGAAAAAATACAAATTTCCACTTCAAGCAGGAGACAGAACAAATAAGGCCAATATGCACAAAGGGTAATTTACAATTGGGATAAGCCCAGTTGCCTAGCACCACGGATAAAAATTAGGATTAATATTAATGGGTCCTAACATTGTGAGCTGTTATATTTGATTCCAATAATAGGTATGGCAAAAACGTTTCAACGCACGGCAATTTGTTTTGATTTGATTATCAAAGTCTTATCAAAGTAATCTGAGTTTGTGCACATGGTCAAACAGATTGATTTTAATAGATTTAGATTTATATTATTTTCATTCACGCAACATTCGGGATCCGTGTGAGAATATTAAGCCTACTCATTTCCTGTCGAAAGACGGATCGCATGTTGGTTGGGGATACCTACATAAAATAATATATACAGATAATGAAAATACAGCTGTCGGGAAAAAGAAAATGAATACTACATACGGAGCCTTTTTTAGAATGGGCCGCAAATAAAAAGGATTGTCATACGTTTTAATTTCTGGTTTGTTGCCCATGAATGCGCAGAAATGAGGATTCGAAATGAGAAATAATATATTTTTGCGGATTTTGTGTCGATACGATAGGTACAGAATTATTGAGCAGCGTTTTCAGCAACGGATAGCCATCAACGATTTACCTGCACAAGCGACTTTGAAACGCAAATGTCTACTACTCTAAAGAACAAGCTTAAATATTCAAAAAAGC
The DNA here is from genome assembly GCA_945859665.1 of Anorthoa munda. Classification (NCBI taxonomy): domain Eukaryota; kingdom Metazoa; phylum Arthropoda; class Insecta; order Lepidoptera; family Noctuidae; genus Anorthoa; species Anorthoa munda. Next base: position 50,655,426 of record OX243893.1, on the reverse strand, counting down.
TTTTTATTAAAACAAGTTTTTAAATTAAAACCGGCCAAGTGCGAGTCAGACTCGCGCACGAAGGGTTCCGTACCATTATCGCAAAAAACGGCATTAAGATCACGTTTGTTGTATAGGAGGCCTACTTAAACATTTATTTTATTCTGTTTTTAGTATTTGTTGCTATGGTGGCAACAGAAATACATCATCTGTGAAAATTTCAACTGTCTAGCTATCATGAGATACAGCCTGGTGACAGACAGACGGACAGAGGAGGCTTAGTAATAGTACTATAGTATTATATTAGCTGTGGTAATAGGGTCCCGTTTTTACACTTTGCGTACGGAACCCTAAAAATTGCATTGTCACGAGAAACAAACGAGTGTGCAAAATTTCACCTCAATCCAACACCGGGAATACGAATAGGGTCCCGTTTTTACACTTTGCGTACGGAATCCTAAAAATTGCAACGTCACGAGAAACAAACGAGTGTGCAAAATTTCAGCTCAATCCAACACCGGGAATACGTAAAATAAATCTTGCAAGATTTGATTAAATACAGCGGGACAGGTGAAGCTAAAAAGCGAGCGTTTGTCGAGCGTAGAACCCGTACAAATGCCGTGTTAACGCTATATCGCCATCTGAACACTTCTAGATGCTTCTATCGATCTATTGTGGTGTAAAGAACTTCGCTGTAAGCAGTAGCGAAAGTTTCATAAAGAGCATGGCGACAGCGAGGCCATATTTGCAGGTAGCAGTTTGCACTTTATCAAGATAAATATAAAAAAGTTGGAACTGCGCTCAACTACTTCGTGACCTATTTTTTCAAGTTAAATTATTGCTCTTTGATGTATCACGAAGTTTGTAGGATTGCGTGAAAGAGTGAATTGCCATTTTTTCTTTGAACGCTTCAGTGATAATTATAAAATATATATTTTTGGTATGTTGAATATATTTATGTACCTACTTATATATTTTTGAAGTCATCACATCCTGTATACACATAACAAAGTTGTGAAAGTAGGAAATTATTGATATTTCAATAAAAATTTTAGTAAAAGTTTTTAAGCTGACATGGTCACAATCTTTAGAATTAATATTTGTTTCGGGATATTTACCATGTAGGTATGTTTGTTTAACAAATATTAATTCTAAAATTTTAGTAATAATAATTTAGAATCAGTATCACTGATAACTACATAATACCTACAGTAAATTAGTTTTGCTGAATGGCCTGGATTTTAATCATGGCACCATTTCAATCATGAAATGGCGCGGATTAAAATCCAGGCCATACCGTTGGGCCTCTTGTTAGTTTGTCAAAGCACGTAACCTAATTGATATTAGTTTACGTGCTTTGACACTAACTAACATGAGGCCCACCGATATCGGGAACAGGGTGCAAGGTACCGGCGGTCAGGGCTCCAGAGAGAGGAACCTCCTAACAATACGAGCCGTGTTCCGCAATACTGCTTTCTTAATCAGGCCCTTGACCCAGCCGCCTAACGAGAGCCTCCTAAGGTGTTGGTCGAGGCTTATTATTCATTATTATCGGTGGTCCGTTGCGTTAATATGATAAAGTGCTCCCACACTGCTGTTTAAAATGGTTACAAACATTGGTAGACATTTTCTAAACAAACATTTGATTGCAATGTTAAGAAAATATTTTCATGTTAGGTGATGCTAGTAAACACAAAATTGTTAGTTAACAAATTGTAACAAGTGGTTGCATCCAGTTAGAGCGCTTTTTATTTATAAAAAATTTCCATCAATGTAGTCCAGGAGCACTCAAACATCTAACAATTCCTAACATTTGTTAGTAAATGTATTAGTGTTAAAAAATGTTTGTAAGCATTTTTACAGCAGCGTGGGAGTACCATTAGTGTCAAATGCTGTAATAGAAAATAACGAAATGGTAGAAGTACAATAAGCCCATTATACCTACTGTGTTTATGTGTGACGTCGTTGTTTGGGAATAAGATATTGTAATTTAGGGCTTTTACCATTAGTTTTGGTACATGTTAGGTTTTACCATTGATGGTTGGTTAAACGGTTATGAAAACATAGTTTTGCCGCTAGAAGTTATATACATACGTGTGCCCAGTTCTAGCTTAATTGGACGCTAGGAAGTACATGAAAAATGCATCACATTCTAATTTATAACCGGAAACACTGTAGATATACGAACGAAGTTATAAGAGGTTTGTAACAAGAAAAAACTTTTTCTTTTTAACCGACTTTCCTAAAACGAGGAGGTTCTATCTTCTGATTTATTATTATTTTCTTTTTTAACCGACTTCAAAAAAAGGAGTAGGTTCTCAATTCATCTGAGTTTTTTTATGTTTGTTTCCCGATTACTCAAAAGGCGTCTTTCCGTTTTAAAAAAAAAATCTTTGTTTGAAAGGGTCGTTGTGGTTGTTGTTGTTCTTCCTAGTTGGTACCGTGGTATTTATATATTCACCGATTTTTCCGTCCCCATAGATTTTGAAACTTCTTTTTTATAAAGTATATTTTCACGAATTGGTTCCATATAAATTTGGTGATGATCTGATGAAGAACTTCGGAGATACACACACAGAACTCTTCAATAAATGACGGCAAACCTCTACGGATTTCTGCATTAGACATGTCTGTTTATTGTTTATACCATTTCATAACATAACATCACGCCAGTACGCTCTAAAGGGGTACGTAGACGTGTACAGTTCACCTTGGTACACTTTCATTTCACCAGTTGTGTTTAAGTTGCATGATATTCGGGTAATCTATTTTCGCATTATAGCTACCTCACTATAGAACTTGCCAATTTAAGTAAACAACTAAAACTAAACTAAAATAACTTCTTTTTCGGATGTCGGTGTCTAAAAACGAAGAAAAGAAAACAGGAACACCGACTTCGACGGCATAATTATGTGATTTTCAGATATAAGCAAACGTTAATTCTGACGGTTTTTTCCCGCGACTGATTTTAAAACCGCAACTAGTTACTAAATAGCGCGCGGGAGAAAATCGTGCAATGATCAAAACTTATGATACATAGTAGCCGCGCCCGCGTGTGGCGGTTACCGATCGGGATTTTTTTGTCAGTCTTCAAGTGTTCGCCGGACAGTCGTAAACAGTAAGCTGTATTTCCACCCTGACCGGCGTACGCTGTCGCGTGGTTGCAGCTATGTCGTCGACTGATTTGGAGCTCATTTTCAACAATATTAAGATAGTGGTCAAACGCGAGCGTATAACGAATAAAAGAAAAAGAAATTGCAAAAAAATATTATAGAAGACCAAAAAAGATCAGCTGTTTATATCATGACGCGTCGTCAATACAGTAATAAAATTGAGAAAACTTAGTTGTGGACTGAAAACTTTTTTGGAAAATGTAGGTGATAATAATTGGATTAATTTGCCGCGACAAAAATAGTTCTCACAAATTCCATCTTACAATTGAGGAGAACGAGTGCGGTTTTTAACCGTAATGCGTATACTTTTAGAGGTTTTGCGGTAGCAACGAACAACCGCCCACGGCAGAAAATCGTAGTGCACGAACATGTGAATAAAATGTACTATCATGATTATGTTATTGGAACTGTAGCACCGCATTGTTATGGTACCAAGAGACAATAAATAGCGGTGGCTAGAAATTACATCCGCACGGCTCCATCTTCAAAGGTCAGTCCAAGAATGGGTGACCATACCAACATTACAGATTGCGATGTGAACTAGTTAAGCATAATCAGAAGCCTTACAACCAGTCCTGCAAAAGAGTATACTGTTACCAGTAACTGAGTTCCGGAGGGCAGATAGGCAGTCGTTCCATGCTGGTATTTAGCTGCATTCGGTTATTTATTTATTTATTATATACTTTATTGTGCACCACTTAAATAATTACAGGCCAAACATTCATAAAGATAAATGTACAATGGGCGGACTTATCGCACAGGGCAAGCCGGGCAGGGCGGTTAGACTGGAACCCGACCGTAACATTTATGTTAATTGTTGAAAAGTCAAGCAAGTTAGTTCATATGTTTAGTTATGTTGCATTTGAACTAGCGACTCACCCCAGCATCGCCCGTGACAAATTATACTACTTTTTTGTAGGTTCCGGAAAATTCGAAAGCGATTTTCTGTTTTTAAATTTTGTTTTGTGATGCATTTGTTGATTTAACTTCAAGCTAAGTCATTCGCGACCAGTTCATTTGGGTTAAATCAAATCGATGTATCCAATAGTTTAGGCCACTCACGGCTTCATTCCAAATGACTGTAATGTCTCGATGAACGTCTGGACTCCTATAGAAGTGAAGTAGTACAAAATGGATTCAGACTCCAAAGAAGGATTTTTGCTGCCAATTTTTGTAAAAGTACTTCTTAACCAGTTCAGCCTTTCTGAGACTGTATCTAAATTAGCTTGTCGAAAAAAAAAACAACCGGTACCAGAGACTTGAAGTGTTCTGCTTTGGGAGTCGGTTTGATTGTTTTTTTTTTAATATATGTATATCCTTTTTTTTCATATTGTGTGTTGTTTCTGTATATTGTATAGCTTGTATATTTATCAGTCATATATTTCACCTACTCTCTGGCCCGTATGCCTTACCATCGCCGCAGCCCAAATTTGTGAAAATCAAAACAATCTGCCCAGTATTTGGCAACTATGATGACTCAGCTTCCAGATTAACTAGATGAAGCTGAGTGCCAGTAGGTAATTTACATGGGGCGACTGCCTATCTCATCCTCAATCCAATTTTCCAGCAATTTTCTTGTCAATGATATAACTGTCTCTTTCACTCGCTTACATTTGTCGCATCGTCCTATCTCGCTTGCTCTATGCAGTATACTCGATGAAAAACTTTTCCTTGCGCGATGGTTGGCAGCCCAAACTTCAGAGACACTGAGATCCGCTGTGACTATTCCCTTTGACGAGACTTGCATTTAGTAAAATGGGAAATCAGGGTATTGGGTTGCAAGGCAACTTTAACTCAAAAAATGCAATTTGTGGGTAATGAGCAAATAATTAATATGATTGAAAGAACTTTCCGTTATGCATACAAAGGTTCTCTCATCAAGCAATTACGTGGCATTTTGTGCATTTAACTGCTTTGTTAACTAATCCAATTGTTTGATAAACGATGTTGCGAAAACAGATATAAAATTAAAATGTAAAAATTCTCCGGGGGTTATTAACCCATGCTTTTGTAACTACATAATTTATCTAGCAGATAGACACGCTTCGATCGACATAACACAATACCTTGCGAAAATTCAAAGAGTAAAATGCGCATAAACTATTCGCTATATCAATTGGATTTATCTCAAATGGGCTGATTGCGAATGACTGAGCTTGGTGTTAAATCAACAAATGCATCTAAATAGAAATATTAAAACAGAAAAGCGATTTCGGTTTTTATTGACACTACAAATAAGTAGTCGAGCGCTGCTCCCTCGATAAGCTGATGTTCTTTTTTTATATTCTTGTCTATAGATCCGCGCTTGACCACTACATTGCCTGATCGTAAGCGATGATGTGGTCCACAGTGATGCAAGCTTGCCTAGAAATAACCTATTCACATATTGTAGCTTTCGGGAAACACAGACTCCGGCAGGGAATTCCAATCCTTAGCTGTACGCATAATAAAAGTGTTCCCAAAACGTTTTGTGCGTATGGGTGGGATGTCCACCATGAACCGATGGCGCATCATCGTAAGTCTTGTACTCAGAAGACGAAACGGACTAAGTGGAATTAGATCGTGCAATTCCATCGCACACTCCCCGAAATGTAACCGATAGAAAACCGACAAGCTGGCAACTCGGCGACGATGTTCAAGGCTCTGGAGCTTTGTCTTGACCAGTGCCTCATTGCCGATGAGTCTCTTGACCCGCTTTTCTATCGACTCTAGTGCATCAAGCTGGTATTTAGCAGAACCGTCCCAGAGATGAGAACAGAACACCATGCATGTTCAAACTTATAAAATTTGAGCTGCTGTTCTGGCGTGAAGTATCTTCTCACCTTTGCAAGGACCCCAACTTTTTGGCAGCCAGCTGAGACTTTGCCTCAATGTATGGACCAAAATTGAGACTCGATGTCAACGTAACGCCAAGAAGCTCTAGGTGTTCCGTTATAAGGAAGTCGGTGTCTGTGGTAGGTACCAAATTTTTAAGTTATGGACACCGACTTCCAAAAATAAAGTTATTTTTCACTTTCTAGTTTTCTTACTTGGAAGTCGGTAGTATTTTTTTCAAAAAAGTTTTTTATTTTTCACTTTTTAGGGTTCCGTACCCAAAGGGTAAAAACGGGACCCTATTACTTTAACTCCGCGGTCCGTCTGTCTGTCTGTCTGTCTGTCTGTCACCAGGCTGTATATCATGAACCGTGATAGTTAGACAGTTGAAATTTTCACAGATGGTGTATTTCAATTGCCGCTATGACAAATACTAAAAACAGAATAAAATATTTTTTTATGTGGGGCTCCCATACAACAAACGTACGTCACACATGATTTTTTTGCCGTTACTTGCGGTAATGGTACTGAACCCTTCGTGCGCGAGTCCGACTCGCACTTGGCCGGTTTTTAGTTGTACCTACAACTTAAAACCGACCAAGTCCTACCTAATAGGGAAGTAGTTAAGTAAGTACCCATAACGACAGAATAGATTTCCCGAATAACATGAAACTTGAATATAACCGGTTAAATGAGAGACCTGCATACCCCTTTCGAGCGTACTGGCGTGATGTTATGTTACGAAATGGTATAAACAATAAACAGACATGCGATTGCAGCAATCCCGAGAGATTTGCCTTTATTTATTGAAGAGTTCTGTTGTATATCTCCGAAGTTCTTCATCAGATCTTCACCAAATTAAAATGGGACCAATTTCGGAATATACTCTTTCAAACAAAAAAAGAATTTTCAAAATCGGTCCACAATTGACGGAGATAACGGTGAACATACATAAAAAAAAAAAAAAAAAAAAAACCATACATAATGTCGAACATAGAACCTCCTCCTTTTTTGGTGTAAGTCGGTTAAAAATGTGTCGAAGGATTTAAATTTTGAAATTTTACTTGTATAATAATTTAGTGATGGTGCAGCATTTGTTTTTATTCTTGATATTGGAATTTGAGCAAACTTTCTCCTCCTACGGAATAAATAATACAATTTGCTGCTTGTATTGGTTGGTAGTAGGTCGATTACTCGTTTCGTTGAACGAACACGAACGAGTACTGTTACTGAGAGATACTTGGCCAACGCACGGGTTACCGGGCCGCGAATCCGGTCTCTCCGTGAGGCCATGGTGGAGCGTTTGAACCTGTCCTTACAGGCAGTCTACGAATGGGGCGATGCAAATCTGGTACGGTTTAATGCAGACACGCCTGGGGTGTCTTTTTCCTATAAAAAGAGCCAATTTTACCCAGCTCCAACTTTCTGAGATGTGACTGTGCCTATAACGGAACACCTAGAGCTTCTTGGCGTTACGTTGACATCGAGTCTCAATTTTGGTCCATACATTGAGGCAAAGTCTCAGCTGGCTGCCAAAAAGTTGGGGTCCTTGCAAAGGTGAGAAGATACTTCACGCCAGAACAGCAGCTCAAATTTAATAAGTTTGAACATGCATGGTGTTCTGTTCTCATCTCTGGGACGGTTCTGCTAAATACCAGCTTGATGCACTAGAGTCGATAGAAAAGCGGGTCAAGAGACTCATCGGCAATGAGGCACTGGTCTTTTTTTTTTTTTTTTTTTTTTTTTTTTTTTTTTTTTTTTTTTTTTTTTTTTTTGTTGGTCTAGCTCCGTCAACGTAGTTGACGCCTATACAAATCTGTTCTCATTCATACCAGTTCTCGCTTTTTTGCCTCTCGCACTTCTATTCCTCATTCTATATCTTTCTATCATTCTTCTCCTGCCAGTCCAATGGGTGGGACTCCCATTTTACCTACTACCTAGTCTCTACTTTATTTCTTTATTAGTTTTTAATTTAGGGTAAATAATTTCTTCAGCGTGTTCTATTATTATTTTGTTCTTAGTCTATTACAGTTATATGTATCTTAATTCTACTTACTTTTCTATGTTTACATATAATATACACTTATATCTATGAAACATAGATTTATACCTCCGTTTTATTTCTTTTTATTACAATATTTGCTATTTTAACACAATATTCTAAAAATTTCTCTCTGTTTTTACCGCTCATTATTTCCGCAATATTACATTCTTTTAATTCTAATTTAATTTCCTGTTCCAGGTTAAACCTCTCAACTACGTGTGCAGGACAGCTTAATAGCACATGTGGAACTGTCTCGCTTACATCGGGATCGCAAATGCACGATGAGTTCTCCTTACACTTGAAGCGATACAAGTATTCGGAGAACCCACCGTGCCCCGTCAGGACCTGCGTTAGCACGCCTGCTGGCCGCACCTGTCTTATAATGCGGAAAGCCGCGATGGCATCGGGAAGAAACATTTTCGTCACCGAGGCAGTCTCGCCAGACACATATCTCCGATTCCATTCATCGAGCGATTCCAAACGGATCTGGCGTCTAATGAATGAAATCGGACATTGGTCATAGTCCGGCTTCCTCCGTAACGACAATGCTGCTTTCTTCGCCAACTCGTCCGCACGCTCATTCCCCGGCAGGCCCGCGTGGGCTTTGATCCAGAACAAAGACACAGCTTTGCTCTGTTCCAGAGCCTGAGTCAGGTTTGTTCGCGCTCGGACTGCCAGGGGATGGAGAGAGCCATGGCTTACAAGCGACTGCAATGCTGACATCGAGTCGCTATACAAGCCATAGCTCATCTCTTTGCGCTTGAGGATTTCGTCCGTTGCTTTGCAAATAGCCAGAAGTTCTGCTTGGTAGACTGTGCAGTACGCGGCGAGGCTAAGCTTGAGGTTCCGGATTTCACCTTCATTATCCCACAGGGATAATGCAGCTCCGACCTTCCCCTCAATCTTGCTGCCGTCAGTGAATATTCGCACTGCCTGCACGTTGTTGCTGTCCACAAGCTGTTGGTCTGCCAAGCACACGAACTCCAAGGCCATTTGTTTGGCAGGGTGAGACGTCTCTGCAAATCTCACGGCACTCTCAATCTCCCGGTCTCCTGGCACAAACCGAGACGACCCTCTCTTTGCTTCATACATGGCGGCTGCCTCTTGTATGCGCAGGTCTAGAGGCAGTATCCCGGACAGTACCAGTGCCGAGTTAAGAGAGACAGTACGATAAGACTTGCAGAGCTTCTGGACGAAGCCTCGTTGGACGGAACCTAGGGCCTTCCGCATCCCAAGCTTTTTCACGGCGGGAGCCCAGGCACCGGCCGCGTACGTGACAACCGGTTCTATTACGGCGGTATATATTGTGCGGATAACTTCACTATTTAACCCCCAACTGACTTTGGCCGCTCGAGGCACTGGTCAAGACAAAGCTCCAGAGCCTTGAACATCGTCGCCGAGTTGCCAGCTTGTCGGTTTTCTATCGGTTACATTTCGGGGAGTGTGCGATGGAATTGCACGATCTAATTCCACTTAGTCCGTTTCGTCTTCTGAGTACAAGACTTACGATGATGCGCCATCGGTTCATGGTGGACATCCCACCCATACGCACAAAACGTTTTGGGAACACTTTTATTATGCGTACAGCTAAGGATTGGAATTCCCTGCCGGAGTCTGTGTTTCCCGAAAGCTACAATATGTGAATAGGTTATTTCTAGGCAAGCTTGCATCACTGTGGACCACATCATCGCTTACGATCAGGCAATGTAGTGGTCAAGCGCGGATCTATAGACAAGAATATAAAAAAAGAACATCAGCTTATCGAGGGAGCAGCGCTCGACTACTTATTTGTAGTGTCAATAAAAACCGAAATCGCTTTTCTGTTTTAATATTTCTATTTAGATGCATTTGTTGATTTAACACCAAGCTCAGTCATTCGCAATCAGCCCATTTGAGATAAATCCAATTGATATAGCGAATAGTTTATGCGCATTTTACTCTTTGAATTTTCGCAAGGTATTGTGTTATGTCGATCGAAGCGTGTCTATCTGCTAGATAAATTATGTAGTTACAAAAGCATGGGTTAATAACCCCCGGAGAATTTTTACATTTTAATTTTATATCTGTTTTCGCAACATCGTTTATCAAACAATTGGATTAGTTAACAAAGCAGTTAAATGCACAAAATGCCACGTAATTGCTTGATGAGAGAACCTTTGTATGCATAACGGAAAGTTCTTTCAATCATATTAATTATTTGCTCATTACCCACAAATTGCATTTTTTGAGTTAAAGTTGCCTTGCAACCCAATACCCTGATTTCCCATTTTACTAAATGCAAGTCTCGTCAAAGGGAATAGTCACAGCGGATCTCAGTGTCTCTGAAGTTTGGGCTGCCAACCATCGCGCAAGGAAAAGTTTTTCATCGAGTATACTGCATAGAGCAAGCGAGATAGGACGATGCGACAAATGTAAGCGAGTGAAAGAGACAGTTATATCATTGACAAGAAAATTGCTGGAAAATTGGATTGAGGATGAGATAGGCAGTCGCCCCATGTAAATTACCTACTGGCACTCAGCTTCATCTAGTTAATCTGGAAGCTGAGTCATCATAGTTGCCAAATACTGGGCAGATTGTTTTGATTTTCACAAATTTGGGTTGCGGCGATGGTAAGGCATACGGGCCAGAGAGTAGGTGAAATATATGACTGATAAATATACAAGCTATCACAGAAACAACACACAATATGAAAAAAAGGATACACAAAAAAAAAGAAAACAATCAAACCGACTCCCAAAGCAGAACACTACAAACAGAAAAAATATTTTTGTTTTTTCGGTGTCTCTGGTACCGGTTGTTTGTTTTTCGACAAGCTAATTTAGATACAGTCTCAGAAAGGCTGAACTGGTTAAGAAGTACTTTTACAAAAATTGACAGCAAAAATCCTTCTTTGGAGTCTGAATCCATTTTGTACTACTTCACTTCTATAGGAGTCCAGACGTTCATCGAGACATTACAGTCATTTGGAATGAAGCCGTGAGTGGCCTAAACTATTGGATACATCGATTTGATTTAACCCAAATGAACTGGTCGCGAATGACTTAGCTTGAAGTTAAATCAACAAATGCATTTCAAAACAAAATTAAAAAACAGAAAATCGCTTTCGAATTTTCCGGAACCTACAAAAAAGTAGTCGAGCGCAGCTCCCTCGATCCGCTGATGTTCGACCAACGAAGCGAGTAATCGGCCAATCAAATCAACCAATACAAGGAGCAAATTGTATTATTTATTCCGTAGGAGGCGAATGTTTACTCAAATTCCAAAATCAAGAATCAAAACAAATGCTGAACCATTCATAATGGAACATAACTGCGATACCTTACAACTACAAGTAACTTGCTTGACTTTTCCCTAATTATAATAAATTTAAGGGGCGGCTTCCAATCAAACCAGATGCGGCTAAATAACAGCAAGGACTGCCTATCTGCCCTCCGTAACTCAGTTACTGAGTAACACTATACTCTTTGGCAGGACTGGTTGTAAGGCTTCTGATTATCCTGAATTAGTCCTCATCGCAATCTATAATGTTGGTATGGTCACCCATTCTCGGACTGACATTTAAAGATGGAGCCGTGCGGATGTAATTTATAGCCACTGCTATTTATAGTGCTTTAGTACCACAAAATTACGGTGTTACAGTTTCATTGACATAATCATGTTAGTGTACGGCTGCACTACGATTTCTTGCCGTGGGCGGTTGTTAGTTGCTACCGTAAAGCCTCTCAACGTACACGCATTACGGTTTAAAACCACACTCGTTCTCGTCATTTGTAAGATGAACTTTTGATGTCACTTTACTCAGTACAGTTTGTGATCCGGCAAATTAATCCAATTATTATCGTCTATATTTTCCAAAAAAAAATCAGTCCACCACTAAGTTTTCTCAATTTTATTACTGTACTTACGACGATTAGAAATAAAATATAAAGCTGTCTTTTTTTTTCTACTTTATTTTTTTGCGAAAAAAGTAACAAGTCAAAGTCAAGTCAAATAAATTTATTTCAACTAGGCCAATAAGCGGCACTTTTGAACGTCAAACATTAAATCTAAATTAAAAATGTACAAGTAATAAAAATTGACTCTACCGTGCATTCGGAAAGTAGATTGTTATGGAGAAGAAGAACGCACAAGAAACTCCATAACCAATAACATAAATATTGTTGTAAATGGGATCCAAATCAGTCGACGACATAGGTGCAAACACGCGTTAACGCGGCGGACTAGATGGAAATACAGCTTACTGTTTACGAATGACTATCCGGCGAATACTTAAACACTGACCAAAATATCCCAAGCGGTAACCGCACAGTATGTTTGCTTATATATATCTGAAAAACACATAATTATGCGGCTAGAAACCGCGTGAATATCTTTCCGCAGTTCTGCGACGTATTGAAATTATATGAAACTGCACGCACTTGCGAGACAAAGATCGATAGAAAATAATTCAGTAAACAAATCTGTGTATTGTCACAGAATCCACTGCACCGCGGTGCGATTTAAATTAGCGCGAATGTTATGTGTATGTACTAGGAACGGTTATAATCTGGCTGAGAACTAGATAGAAACGGATAATAATCGCGAGGACTTTTATTCGCCGTGTTTCTAAGTTATGATTCAGTACTTATACTACCAGATAAAAATCGCGCGGCGGGATTTCGCAGTGCACGCTATGCCTTATTACGACGCCCTTAGGGAAACATCAGATGGTTACAGTTTTCAATTTGTAGGTAAATAATGAAATATTTTGAGATAAGTAAACTGAAAAATATTGTGTTATAAAGCCAGTACTACGGAGCAGTTGTTAGTAATTTATATGAGTTGCCTCGATGCAGCCGCCAGGAGGCGCTCGGCGCGGCGGTTGGCCTTCGTTTTCCTCCGGATGCGTGGCTTTATGTAAACAGCTGTACTGCTATACTAATGCTAAATAAACCATAGAGATTATTAAATGTTTTGAGGGCAGCCGTACGTTGCTACGAGTATACTAATAGCGAGTCCCGACGAAATTAACTCTCACATACGCTTTATGTAATCTACACTCGAGTGCGAAGAATATTAGAATTTTTTCACATTACCAAAATAACCATTTCGCTGGCAGGAGGGGGGGAACACTTGACTCTAACAACAATTTGCAATTTAAAGCCTAATTTTACGTAAACGGATCTCTGAATCGAAAAATGGTTATAACCATAGATATAGTATGTACAACATAAACAGAGTCAGGTGAAAAGCGAAACCTAAAATATAAAATCTATGTGTTAGGGAATTGTCCATGTGTTGAATGAATTGCGCACGGTTGGCGCAGTCGCCATTTTGCTTATGAAAGCTATCGAGCGCTATTTCCTGCAGAACGCACCTATTAATAAAATCATTAAATGTATTTTGAAGCCAAAAGTATTTCAAATACTAACTACAAAATACCGCAGCGTCAGATATTTGAAATTGACGACACGGTTGGCGAAGTGGTTGAGCGATCGGCGTAGTGCTGCGCTGCGTGTCGCAGGTTTGACACCCGCACGGAACAAATATTGGTATGCTACAGATAGTAAATGCGATTAATTTGGAAAATCTCCAAAACATTTTTGCAAAAATGCGGTCGTCCATTCTTTTCCTTTTCATGTTTTGTCTAAAAAGTTTCTTAGCACTACAACATAATGCGACAACATCATTAGCTGGATATATAAGCCGTCGTCTGTTTTAGAATAGTCCCTCTTAACAATTAAGAAATTGTGACAGAAAGTGCTGGGTTTGATAATAAACTATATACACAGTCCTCAAATTTTTATAATATTTTTTACTACATACCCAGACACAAACATAACGACCATCATAGATAGTTGCGACAATCTAGCAGAACATGCCTAAATTTATTCAAAGTAACAAAACATCAAAACTCGCCGAAACATTTTGAAAAATAAAATGCTAATATAATAAAACATACAACTTAAAGTACAGTTTAGATAAACACATTTTCTCAATCCTAACTTAAATAAATTTTAACAAAACTTGACTAAATAAGTTTGTATTCATGTCATGATGTCATTAAAAACGATAAAGTTTTTATCGATACTCATGACGTCACCGCTTTGTCAAGCCCTAGCGTAAAGAAACAATTTACTCTTTTACATAATACTTTTGCAAATTCTGCTAAAATATACGAAATATACTTATATAAAACAATGTAAATTAATATGCTATTGTAAAAATCTTTATCTGAGCCGATTACTAGCAGAAAATTGTCAAAATTTGGTTCGAAACAAATCAAGGACAAAATTGTATTTACCTATGAAACGTACCTATATTTATTGGGATTATTTTGTCTTATAACGTCACATTTACTCATAGAATAAGCTGCCATAGCTACGTATTTAAAATTTTCAATTTAAATCTTAAGATTATTATTTAAATGCAAGAAATTCACCGCGGCGTAAAATAGATGGAACTCTATGGACTCTTCTTCGCGAATAAAATGACATGACCGGACTTTATTCACTCTCGCTTTTTCTCTTGGGCGGTTTGTACTCGATTAGGATTTCTCGCTCGCACGCTTTGTGTATCTTTTGGCGTAGCAAAAAAATCTAAATCTATGGTTTTAACAGACCCGTAATATTTTTGAATGGCCTATTCAATGATACCCCCACCATGGAATTGACGAGAAAAATAAAAAAACATCCCACTTTTCGTCTATAGGAGGTAAAAGAGGACAAGAAAAGAGGTACCTAAAAGAAATACATGATTTTATTTTACCACTTTGTCTAAATTATTAATATGTTTATCCCTGCTAAATTGTACCTTTCTAGTACTAAGAGTCTCTGAGCTAAGCTGCGGGCGGACAGACGGACATAGCGAAACTATAAGGGTTCCTTGTTGAATTCGGAACCCTAAAAAAGAGATTTTGCGTCATCCATACTTTGACTAAAATATGTTATTCAAAAAGTAAGTAATTGAAACGGCCAATATGAAAAGTATTTTCAGTTGCTTTGTTAAAGATCAAGCGAAAAGTCAAAGAATAAAGATTGACTTTCATAATTAAAACTCAAGCATAGGGACGACGAGGTAGAAATATGTATAATATTATGTTCTTCACTCTGAAAAAGGTCCGCAGTAATTATGGACAAAACGGTACAACGGCATTAAGAAAAGAGTCATTTCGTTGGCCATACAATATATTATGTAGTGTAACCCGGCAGGTGGTAGACCTCCTACCGTGCTATAGTAAATTTAGTAGGTATGGAAAACAGGGAAATATTCAAATTATAACAAAACCATCTATACAAATACAATATTTATTCAATCAATTAGACGGGTTCACCAATCCAATAAATGGTTCGATATTTCCGAACCCTGTAAAAATTTACATGAAGCTAAAAGTTCCTGTTCAGAACTTGTCTTCGTTCAAGCTGAACAGGTAACATGAGAAACACTTTTGTATGTACACGTTTACACAAACTCAGGGTCGTTTAATATATATGGGTTTCGTGAGATGACCAATTAGAAACTCTCTTCGTAGCTCAATCGTATAAGTAGATTAATTACGGATAGATCTAGTTGTGCTCAGTGCAGCATATAGGGTTATACTTAAAGACACATCCTACACTTCAAAATTATAACAACCACTCAATACTAGATCTCCCTATGTATAAATGAACCTATGAGGGTCACTAACTCTCTCAAAATATAACGCAATGCAAATTAAACATTACTACAGCCTAGTTAGCCTGATTATTGGCTTCTGGTACTTGGTTACTTGGTTTTCTGGTTAGCGGAACACGAGCCCCTTGGAATCGGTTCAACGTGCCCAGCACGAGAACCACACGGCGGTGCGCGTCCTACGGGGACGATATCGGAACAATCTCTGGCCGGGAACAGACAATAGCGAAGGACGTTTGTACCTTGGTGAGCGTTCTCGAACGAGGACGAAATAGGCGTATGCCACCTCTGCAGTGGGTCGGCCACGCTGTCCGCACACTCGTCGGGTCCGACAGCACGTACCAAACGGTCGTCCGCTAGTCAATCTTCAGGCTAGCCTAAAGGAGCCAGATCACGGCAAATCCAGGAATGAAACCTGGAAATCAACTTCCGAAACTCCATCAATATGCGGCGGCTGCGCAGCAAGAGGTATCGCTCTGGGGTTCAGCAAGTCAGACTCAGACACGCCATGTGAAATAGATCCCAGGCGGAGCGCCAGTCTGCCTTTCTGGCGCGATCTCCCAACGAATGTCCAAGTCATCATCGTCCGCCGAGATTCAATTGCAACGACCACGTTCCATCGACCATTATTGATCATAGACCAAATAGTATTGAATGGTAATATTTTAGTCGAGTTTATTTTTGCAATTAAATAATGTGTTTATGTTAATTGTGTTATTATTTTTAATTGTTCACAATTAACATTTAATTAAAACAATAGACAACCACTTTTAACATGGTTTCCGATTTTGGTGCAATCTCTTTGCTTCTATTGAGCTTATAGGTTGTCCATAATGACATACCGAGAGGTTAAGCAAAGATATGTCACCATTGGACGAAATAGTACATTGTGATACAAGGGTGGAAAGTAGGTTATTGCAAACGAGCTGTCATTAACAAGCCCGAGCCGAAGGCGAGGGTTTTTAATGACACGAGTTTGCAATAACCTACACGCCCGTGTATCACACGATATTTTTCAATAAAGTTGTGGGAAATAGTAAAAACAAATCAAAGAATTAGATTTACTACTTCACAAAAAAATCAAATTTTCGCGCGTTTTTGCAACTGGACATTTTTTTTACAACAAAAACAGCCTACACAGCCTATTCGATTTTTGACAAATGTTGATGTGAAAATAATTAAATTGAAACTGGTAATTAAATATATTAAACAACCATTTAAAAGACTTTTGGGAATTAAATGCTAAAACGTACGGAATCATTAATTTTTCCTCGTATAAAATCTATTCCATTTTATTCTATGTATGAAAACTCCTTGCTACTAAACTTTTTTAAATTGACTTATAACTAAAGGCGCGTTTTTGCAACTGGACATTTTTTACAACGAAAACAGTCTATACAGCCTATTCGATTTTAGACAAATGTTGATGTGAAAATAATTAAATTAAAACTGGTAATTAAATATATTAAACAACCATTAAAAAGACTTTTGAGAGTTCAATGCTAAAACGTACGGAATCATTCATTTTTCCTCGTATAAAATCTATCCCATTTTATTCTATGTATGAAAACTCTTTGCTACTAAACTTTTTAAATTGACTTATAAATTTAAAACTAAACTGCAAAACTAATGATCGAGCTCGTAAACAAAAGTCACGACCGCGTAACAGAAAGATGCCTATGCATAAGATTTAATTTTCGAATCATAATTATAGCCTCTGAAAGTACGCCATGTTTAACAACTGTATTGAAAAAATTATTTTGCAACGTCACAGTAGGTACAACCTTCTTTATGCTATGTGAGTAAATCTTGTGTAATTTTGAGAGTAAACTCCGGAACCACTGCACTGTAAGACTGAAACACACGAGATTGTCCTGCATTTGTCCCCGCATGCGTAGTACCCTTTATTGTAAAGCCCGCGTGCGTGAGCAAATCCGCGTGGTACTAAAAACACTCTTATTATGTACTACCTTCTGCCAGCGGCTTCGCCCGCGTTAAAGTCGAAAATTATCCCAAGGGAACATATTCCCGGGATAAAAAAGTATCCTATGTGCTATTCCTGACTTTAATCTAATCTCTGTGGCAAATTTCATCCAGATCCGTCCAGCCGTTTGAGCGTGAAGAAGTAACATGATATATGTATATATAGTATGATGTATTTGAAAAACGCTTTAACCATTTGAAAAAATTGTTTTTCCTTTTTGTCTGTTGTTTTGTTTATGTTGTAATATTTCTTAGTGGCAATAAATGTTTTCTTTCTTTATTACAGACGGATATTTATATATACTAAACATACATATAAACAAAATTTGTGTTATATTTGTTTTATTTTTTATTTGTGTCTGGCTCGCGTTTGATCACTATAAAGTATATTACTATTGAAGTGTCTTTTTGTAATGTGAAAATAACAGCTTTTTTACTAAATGCTTATGAAAATATATACGTTATTTATAAAAAAAAACATTTTTTAAAATTTTTATCTGTCTGTTCCACCTAATCTCCGAAACGGATCGACTGATTTTGGCGGGACTTTCATTGGCAGATAACTGATGAAGGAGTAACTTGCTACTTTGATTATGGAAGAAAGTAAGGGTGCCGCGTAAAAATTAAAACTATTTTCTTTTGTTTTGCTTGTTTTACGCGGTCGAAGTCGCGGGCAACAGGTAGTAGGGAATTACAACGTTTCTCTAATCGTTGCGTTGGCCAACTGTTTGTTGCGCCACGCCACGTGCAATATTCAAATTCTCTGAAACGTGTACATTGTTGTGTAATTCATTAAATTATCTCCCCTTGTTGTATAGTTCATTAAATTATCTCCCCTTGTTGTATAGTTCATTAAATTATCTCTCCTTGTTGTGTAGTCCATTGTCGACCGCATCATTGCTAACCCTCCGGTGATATAGTGGTCAAACGCGAAAATATCAATAAAAAAAAACATATCTTTACTGTACTGAATCGAGGAGCCTTTTTTGAATTATTGCTTTTTTTGTTCTTGGTTTTCTTTGTCGTGTCTCCTGTCATCATCATCCGCCTGCCCTTATCCCATGTTACTTGGGGTCGGCGCAACACGTTTTCTTCCACACTGTCCTGCCCCGTCACGCTGTCACTGACTCCACCCTTCTCGTGCCTCTTTGATGTAACTGTTTTTGGCCTTTGTAATGTAACCAGGTCAAGTACAGTAGCGTCGTTTGAACAGCAGAAGCTGTTCCGGGAGTGGGTATGCGGTCGGTGTAGTAAGTACCGCACTCTTCAACGCGATTCTTTATTGCTTGATTGGACTCTTTTTACTATTATTCTCTGTTAATTTAATTAAAATTAAAATCATAATAATGATGATAGTCGTGTCGGACAATGGCTTAATAGCCACGAGCCTCGACCAATACCTTAAGAGACTCTCGTTTGGCAGCTGGGTCAAGGGCCTGATCCAGAAAGCAGTATTGCTGGACACGGCTCGTATTGTTAGGAGGTTCCTTTCTCTGGAGTCCTGACCGCCGGTAGCTTGGACCCTGTTCCCGATACCGGGCTTCTATTTTTTATATTTTAAATGATTTTGTTTTTTAATTTATTTTATAAAAATATTAAAAAAGAAGTTAATTAAAAAATTCTAAAAACCCGACTGCTTAAAAAGCGAACTAAAAATGACTAAAATGAGAATGTAAACAAGAAGAAAATCATGCTGTGCAGTCGGAGGATACATGTTCGCGAGCTGGCTGACCAAAACCAGATGTTAAAAAATTTTGTGCCCCCACAATGTGGCGCCCAAAATCCGCCATTTTTCTATTTTCCAATTTTAATGTAGCCAGTGACCCTCGCAGGGTTAAGACGAATCGATTGACGTAAGAACCATCAAAATCGGCCAACGCGTTTGGTCTCTAGAACGCCACATAGGAACAAACATACATACATACATACTTACATACATACATAGACTGATAAACACATTACCCTCCTTCGGCAGTCGGGTAAAAAATTTACAAAATAAGAAAACGGATAAATAAAGGACATATAATAATAATATCTTTTATTTATAAAATAAGGCACATTTGACAATAAAAAATCATAAAAATATAAAAGAAGACAGTTGCTTATTTGCCTGAACCTGTGTTTCATGAACATATATATATTATATACATGGATATATAGTCCAGCCACCTGCACCATCCAGGACCTGAACGTGGCAAATGACAGAGCGGTCCAGGTGGCTACATACTGGTCAGACAAAATTTGAGAATAGTTGAGTCAAAATTTGAGTTTATCGACACGAAAAGAAGAAGAAGAATGGATATATTCTCCCGCAGACATTTTTGTTGTTAATTAATAATGAGTACTTTAATCATGTAGTTCATAATTTTTATGTATCATCAATAGTTGTCTCAGCGCACGCCAAATAGACAATTTTATAGGCAAAATGCTGCACCTTTGGGTTACATTATTGCAATTTTCATAAGGACCTCTTTTTTTTTAACATAAATTATAACCTTTGTTATTCGGGTATAATTTAGCTTTCCATAGATGAATGAATTTTACAAATCGGTTTTGAAATTTCGGAGCCTATTCGGTACAAATAAACAAACCAAAAAAATCCTTCCTCTTTATAATATTGGTATAGATTTAAAAGTGAAACACACCACGCTGAAACTTACAATGAAGAGAATTATATTATATCGAAGTACGCGAGTAGCGTGGCGCTGCATTCGCACAAAGCTCCTTTGTATTTACGCGTCTTGACCTTTCACTACATTCTTTTTATTTTTATGTTGGGCAATCATCCAATGACTTCTCCCGCTCTGGGTGAAACGGAAGGGCGTGTCAGACTTTTACTGACTAAAACCCACCCGTGTACCTTCAGTTGCTTGAGCCAGAGCCGCGGAAACTCTTTTTCAAATTTAATCGCGACCCAGACAGGCATCGGCCCTAGCGGACCCATTCAGTTTTGCTGACATCTCTTTGAGGCACGCGTGGAACACTACCCAAGCAACACAAGCCTGATAACATAGTAAAAGTGTATTAATAAGCGGTTTAAAGCTTTATTACATAGTGATTAAAGCTTACGGGACAGACATAAGCTGTATTGAATGGTTTTTGGGCTATTATTACTCTTTCTGTTTAAGACGACTGAGAAAGTTAGTGCATGCACTACGACCAGGTTCATACGACATGGTTTAGTGTTAATTCGCGTAGTCATTATCCGGTCACTTACTAGATTGTATCCGAGAACAGACTACTTGGCCTCTCATGTGGGTTTCTCTGATCCCTAGAATATTCAGGTGGTAACACTTTTGCTTTGCCTATGATCTCTACTTTCCCGTGTAGAATGCCCGGATATTCCATGTCCACATCCTGATCCTCTTCCGCAGTTATGAGCGGTTAGTTCGGGTAGGTGCGTTGTTGTCACCAGTAGCATCCTGTACGCATTGAGCCTTTTGAGTCACTATAGTGGAACCAGTAGCACACTTCACACCACAGCTACACACTATGCGACCTGGAAGTGACACGGCGCCGGGTGGTAACCGGTCCGCATGCTAGCATTTTAATACCAGTGGTTTATTCTTGCCTTCTGTATCAGTAGTTTTTGGGCTATTTGGGCCCCAAGGCTGCTGACACCTCTTCTGCCTTATTGTCCAAGCAGGTGAGTGGATATACCGTCACAGTTCGATCGCCTTTTCCTCGTTGGTTATCAAGCAGGGAGCACCACGACAGCTGGAAGGCTGTCGTCCCTGGTTGAGGTGGATTTAAATTATCGATTTCCTAAGTGGCCTTTAAGTGAATTGTTTTATTTCATTTGTAGTTATTCTCATCGGTCCTGACCTACTTACTCAATGCTCTATTGATTTGGATTATTTATTTACGAAATAAATTCGCAGTAGGTACCTGTCGTCTAGTGCTGTCTTAACTTTAGAGATAGCGATGACAATTCTTATGGAACTTTCTCTTCCTGATAAAGTTGACCTACTTGACATTTATTTAAACCTAACTTATTATTTATAGAAAATCTCAGTTCCACGGTGATTCAGGCTCTTAATCATAACTTTAGCTATTTCCTAAGTGTTAGGAGCATATTTCATTCTAGCGCATTGTAGCAAAACATCTGTATTTCGGACGGATAGCCCGAACAGTATATTAAAAACCTCTTACTTAAGAATCTTCAAAAAGGCAGAATTGGCAAAGTAAAGGTATATCATAATCTGACCCGTTTTGCGAAAAGTAGCGGCCATTATCAAAATAGTTTTAAACTAAAGAGATTAATGTGACCTTTCATGTATTTGATTCAATAAAAAAAAAAAACCGGCAATATGCGAGTCGGACTCGCGCACGAAAGGTTCCGTACCATTATCGCAGAAAACGGCAAAAAAATCACGTTTGTTGTATGGGGCTCCCATAAATAAAATAAAAAAAAATTATTATTTACAAATATTTATTTTATTCTGTTTTTAGTATTTGGACACAAACACTAACTAACTAACTAACAGCCTGGTGACAGACAGACAGACAGACGGATCGCGGAGTCTTAGTAATAGGGTCCCGTTTTTACCCTTTGGGTACGGAACCCTAAAAAGACAAACGATTTCAGAGGACTTTATTTTTCGTCTGTATATTTTGTTAATATTTTCTTAGTTTGCCGTGTGTCATTACTTTCCAGAATTTGATCCTTATTAACGACTAGATTAAGATACGATTTCTGACTAAGAGTTGCGAAGAGTGGCGAACATTAACTAAAATAGTTTTAAACTAAAGAATATATTGAGTTTTCAAAAATCCCAATGCAGTTTTGGTTTTCATCAAAACGGTCCACAGAAACCCACTTCCAAATAAAAACATATACTCTATTTGAAATAGCATTAGTAATTTTTATAAGTTAATAATTTTATATTTCTATTTACAGTCCGTTCTACCGATTTTGAGTTCTATCCCGTAAATATAAGGACGCCATAAAAAGCGTAAACCTATTACCACAACTAATTGTTTAATACAGCTGCCATTTGTCATATCAGTAACGCAATAGAAGTCAAAATCGGTTGAACGGGCTGTAAATTGGGATTATTAAAATTTCTAATGTTATCTCAAATGGAATATAGGTACAAATAAAATAACAAAACTATTTTTACAAAAAATATAACCGGCTTCCAATTAAAAACACTACAAAGTAAGAAATAATTACATTTTCGGCAGTCGGTGTCAAAAAACGAAGAAACAATAAGAGGAACACCGTAAAATTAGATTATATTTTTTGTTGTGGTACTTAATGAACAAGTACTGTACAGTGCTTATAAAATCCTAAGTCATGCCAGAATTGTTTACACGAATAACATAAAACTTACCTATAACCGGTGTGTACCACGGTGAACTTTGTACATCTGCGTACCCCAATAGAGCGTATCAGCATGATGTTATGTTATGAAATTGCGTAAACAATAAACAGACATGCGATTGCAGCAATCCCGAGAGACTTACCGTTGTTTATTGAACAGATCTGTTGCATATCTCTGAAGTTCTTCATCAGATCTTCACCAATTTAATGGGACCACATGAGAAGCTCCAGCTATCAAAGCCTACGCGGCTTTTATTAGCGATTATCATAGATAATTTCGAACTTTTACCGGTCTTGGTAAATCTTAGGCTATACCGGTAAACAATAGTAAACAATAATATCACTATTTGTATCTCCATCACCCAAAGGTTGACTGGTAGAAAATGCCTAAGGCATTAAGTCCGCCTCTGTACGTTTATGTGCTTAAAGTATTAAATAAATAAATAATAGGTTTTACCGTAATTCGGGTTTTTACAGTAAAATATAAATCAATTAGTAAGTTAAAATTAACAATTGGAACAAAATTAGCTTCGTGACGATGCTACTGCCAACTTTTTAAGAATTGTTCGCGAACTTTGAATGTTAATGGGTTAGTTGCTATATTGTTTAATTTCTTTGCTATTAATACACATATTTTGCCTTGTCATAAAGCTGCTAGCTGTATAGTTGAACCTGCTAGGTTTAGTAAGAAATGGAAAGGTCTGATATGACTGCCCTTTTGGGTGCAGGTAATCAATTGTGTACGAAACATCGATCGCTATTTATTGTCGTTGTTTTCGAAGAAATTTCAGGCAATCCATGCATAGAAGTGGGGTAGGTATTGAAATAGTTAGAAACAACAAAGTATTAGCAGTTACCACCTTAATAGGATTCTCGTCATACATATAATGTAAGATTTATTTATTACTAGCTTTTACCCGCGGCTTCGCTCGCGTAAAACGTAGAAAAGGAAACACAGAGTAGTACAAAAATAGTGTATTGTGCGTAACATAAAATGCAGTAGGTACTAATTTGATTTTTGATTCTTATAAATATTGTTTTTGTCGTCAAAAGTGTGGAAATAGGTTGTGAGCACAGAGTTGTAATTTTTAATAACTTACTTTAACACAGTCGTGTAAACAATATTTTAGTTTTACCATCTTTTGCTAAAACATATTGATTATGTGGACTTGATACTCGTGAACACGCTACATACAGTTGCCCATGGGAAAATCAGTTTTTTTCTAAATTCACTCCTGCAGCTTTCAGTGTTTGCCCTTGAGCTTTATTTATGGTAATCGCGAATGTCGCTTTAAGGGGAAATTGCAACCTTTTAAATTGGAATGGCATATTGGTTGGGATTATCGGAATACGTGCAATCATTACATCTTCTCCCTTTGCTATTCCTGTCATAATTGTTGCCCTTACTATATTGCGTCCTAGGTGTGTTATTTGTAGTCGGGTGCCATTACATAATTTTGGTGCGTCCAGATTTCTCATTAACAGTACTGGGACACCAACTTTCAGCCTCAACGTATGGGACGGCACCCCTGATAATTCTAAAGAGTTAAAAAACTCTACAGGGTAGATATTCTCACCCTGTAGAGTTTCAGGGTTAGTCACTCTGCTGTTACTTGATTCAAGCTTGCTTGGAAGGATGTATTATATTTTCTTATTCTGCTTAAAAAACGGCGCGATTCATCACTGTCATACAAAAGCAAAGACTTGAGTGGTTCTTCTGGCTCACCAAGCGTTGGAACTGAAACTTTTCCACCAGAGCAACACATACCCGGTGTCTCATCATTCCACTTGAGTGCTTCACAATATCTACATTTTTTATCCATGTTCCCTATGAGAACTAATCGATGGTTAGTGTAATCAATCAATGGGTCATAATCAGACGCAGCGTTGTGGAACGACTCCCATGTATTTCTTGAAAACGTACGTCTCCTTTCAGACTGCCGTTGAGCTCGTAAAACACGCCGTATTTGGGATTGTTCAGGCGTCTCAGCAGCTATCGATGACGCGTGACGTTCGGCATCTAAAATTCGAAGGGCCTGTGTTTGCTCAAAGGTCTCACCAGCCCTTTGAGTTGCGTGACGCTCAGCATCTGCGAGTTAGCGAGCATGAGTCTGGTCTAAAGTCTCAGCAGCTCTTTGAGTTGCGTGACGCTCAGCATCTGCGTGTTGACGAACGTGAATCTGGTCTAAAGTCTCACCAGCCCTTTGAGTTGCGTGACGCTCAGCATCTGTGAGTTGGCGAGCTTGAGTCTGGTTGAAAGTCGCAGCAGCCCTTTCAGTTGCGTGACGCTCAGCATCTGCGAGTTAGCGAGCCTGAGTCTGGTCTAAAGTCTCAGCAGCTCTTTGATTTGCGTGACGCTCAGCATCTGCGTGTTGACGAACCTGAATCTGGTCTAAAGTCTCAGCAGCTCTTTCAGTTGCGTGACGTTCAGCATCTGCGAGTTGGCGAGCCTGAAACTGATCGAAAGTCTCAGCAGCTCTTTGGGTTGCGTGACGCTCAGCATCTAAAATTAGACGGATTGAGTCTGCTACTCTGTTTCTTAGCTTCTAGCTACTCTTGCTGTTCGAGCTCTGCTAGAGCTACGGCTCAAAGGAGATTTACGCTTGCGAGGCATATCCACAGCATAAAAATATCCCCCTAATAAAAATAAGCAGTAGAATATTTAAAAGTTTTGCTTAAATTACCACTTTCACGGACACTGACATTAATTTGACTTTTTCAAATTGACACTCAAATCTTTCATAAACAATTATATCATGCCTACAGCCGAATAAGAAGGACGCCATAAAAAGAAGTTTCATATTATTTTCATATTTTATAACTACTCCACCCCATTTCTCCCGCACCTTGTTTTATACAAAAAAGTAGCCCATGTCCATCCCAGGATCTCATACTATCTGCATACTGAATTTCATCTAAATCGGTTCAGTGGTTCTTCCCCTTTGTGTTTTATGCAAAAAAAAAGTAGCCTAAGTCCTGCCCTGGGTCTCAAACTATCTTCACACCAAATTTCATCTTAATCTGTTCAACGGCTTAAGCCATAATAAGAAGTTTCATTCAAAATTAAACCCATTTCCATTCCATTTCTCCCCCTTCGCATTTTTTGCAAAAAAAAAGTAGCCTATGTCCGTTCCAAGGTCTCAAACTATCTTCTTACCAAATTTCATCTAAATCGGTTGAGCGGTTTAAACGTGAAAAGGTAACAGACAGACAGTCAGACAGACAGACAGACAGAGTTACTTTCGCATTTATAATATTAGTATGGATTTACGTAGGGGTACCTAAGCAAATTTTAGTTATTTTTGTGGACATAACTCTGAATCGAATTACGCTTATATGTGATTAGAAACTGCTTGTCCGCCACAAAAATTTCTGACTTCCTAATATGTCCACTAGTACCTATCCTTAGTCGGAAAAAGACCGCGGCTCCCTGTACCACTGCATGCTCTGAGAAGAACCTAAGACAGACTAGCCTGGAAGTGGCTTGTCATCTGACAAGCCGATTCCGGGCCAAACTATCTTCTTTTGCTTCAGTTAGTGTTCGTGGTGGCCCAGTTGCTAAGACATCGCTTCTCGTGCTAGAGGGCGTGGGCCACCCACCCACGCCCTAGTACCGATGTGACTTTATCAAATAAATAATAATATGTACTTTCTGAGTTTATCTTGACAACGCTGACAACGGCGAAGGAAAATATTGTGAGGAAACCTGGACTTATGGATATTTAGTCTGAAATCACCAGCCCACCTCGAGCAAGCGTGGTGATCAATGCTCGTACCTTCTCTGTATGAGAAGAGGCCTTTGTCCTGCACTTGGACAATTATAGGCTAGTATTATTATTCTCGTAACCATCGTTCTGGCACAAGAAAAAACTTTTTAAATAAAAAACAAACCGACTTAAACACCGCAAAGCGAAAAATAACTTTCTTTTCCGAAGTCGGTGTCTTTGGTACCTATTGTTTTCCGTGTTTCGACACCGACTTCGGCAAAGAAAGTTATTTTTCGCTTTGCGGTGATTTTTTAAGTCGGTTTGTGTTTTGGTTAAAAAGTTTTTTATTTATCTCTTCTTAGTTTTGATAGGTACCTCCAATTGCCATACAATTCATATTTATCCAAAGTACATCTCATGATACATTGTTTTATTTCGGAGTTTTAGTGCCTACCTGCCGGCTTCATCATAAGTTCAGTTCGATGGTACCATTTTCATCAGCACTATTTACTTATAAGTATTTGCTTCATCATAGTCGTCGACTATTCGAGATATCTTATACCCAATGACATACTTAGCATTATGGAGTTCTATTGGCCATCTGTGGTCTTCTTCACAAGTTCCACTTCACCAAATTATACTTTCTGAGTGCAAATGATTGCATTGTTGATAAAAATACCAAAATCGCTATACGTATGCCTATAATATTTGAGAAGTTCCCTCGATTTCTCCAAGATCCCATCATCAGATCCTGACTTGATGACTATGGGACCAAATGGAAAGTATACTCTTTTAAAATAAAAGAAGAATTTTCCAAATCGGTCTAGGCGTCTTTGAGTAATCGGGGAACATTCATAAAAAATAAAACCTAAAAGATGTCGACGAATTGAGAACTTTCTCCTTTTTTTGAAGTCGGTTAAAAAGAAAAAGCATCCGTACCGTATGTCACACGAGTGGGAAAGATATTATTTAAAAAATGTAGATATGAGAAAGTTTTCCGCGAAATGTAATTATTTTGCTGTCTCGGAAGCGTGCCTTGAAATATATTTGTTTCAGACGGTAAAAATATATAATTTGCAACGCACGAGCTAGCAGTACACTTTTAAAAAAGAGTTGTTACAAATACTTTCAAAACAAGATTATTATCATTTTTCATAAATGTTGGGTTCATAATATATGATATTGAGGTTTTTATAATCGGGTCACTTTGAACTGTGATAACTACGGTTTGACCAAGAATTATAAGTTCAAATAAACTTTATGTTAAAGGCTTGTCATTCCTTTGTTTCCCCGGGTTTTTTTTCCAAATATACTAGGTACTTATAACCATTAATTCGAATAATAATTTGAGTTATTAACATGAGTTCCAACGTGGAAGAATATCTCAAAAGGCGAGTCTCAAAAATCAATCAATGACGAATACGGACTTAGAACTGCTAACGTACGAACTGATTGTTTTTGTTGATGTGTGATTTCAGCTTTGGTTCAGTGTTAATTTTTAACAAGATTAAATTAAAAATTAAAAAAAAGAACCCGAGGCTTTGTAAGCCTTGCGTTTTAAACTACGTAATTTAAATAGTAGTAGACACGTTTCAATCGACAATCTATCGAAACACGTAATTATAACACGATATCTTGATAAAATACTCGGGGTAGAGAGTAAAATGCGCATAACTTTTGACCGGCTAAACCGATTTTCATCAAACATAGCCAAGAACCCTTTCGACAAAGTCATCATCATCTAAAATCAAAATCGGTTCATCCGTTTAGGAGCTATGATGCCACAGACAGATATCTAAATATATAAAAGGCAATCATTTATAAATCCCCTCTTTTTTCCGTCGGGGGTTAAAAATAAACCAAATTTTCTTAAATTATATACAATAATGGTTTTAACTATGGCGGTAAATTACAGAAAAACCCTGACAAACTAATGAATAACTTTTTTTTATGTGTAAGTTTATTTGAACTTATAATATTTTAAATCAAACCGTAGATAACATAGTTCAGAGACCAGTTTCAATAAACGACATTTTCATATGCAATGATCTATTAACAAACATTTAGTTAAACCTACTAGTAAGTATATTGAAAAATCTGTGGATTCGTCGGTAATAAGAGAGAAACGGAAAAGCGCATGCATTTACTAACATGGAACCCTGTCATAACAGAAAACAGGCACATGGGATGCAACTGGTGAAACTGGTCAAATGTAGAAAAGTAAGAGGTGTTGTGTCTTTTTGTATAATTCATGTAAAGCAGTAACATGCCTTGCAATTTATTTATATTACGGCTATTAGCCTAGGTATGTACAATCATGACAATATAATCTACCCAACTTTATTTGGTTCTAAAGGGTCTTTCAACAAGGACGGGTCGATGTTAAAATTGAATAAAACAAGATGTGTGTGAGATATTAACGAAATTTCTGAGATATAAAAAATTGGACCTCTCGGATTCGTGCCACCATACGAAGCCGCGGCGGAAATTTGAACGATGTCATATTCCATCTATAATGGCATAAATGGGCCTTTTAAATAAAAAATAAATTTCGTTAATATCTAACACACGTCTTGTTTTATTCAATTTTAACATCGACCCGTCCTTGTTGAAAGACCCTTTAGTTAAATACTTAGTTTTGCCTTAAAAACAGTAGGGTCATATTGGTTTTTATTTTAAAAGCAAAAAGTTTGCTAATGAATTGGAACCCTAATAACCCTACGTGAAATTTGTCTACAGTGGTAGGTAGTAAATTATTATGTATATTGTAAAAATAAGAAATGTTGCGTTGTTCCGGTTCTATAGGTGGCATAATTTCATCACTAATATCATCACCATTTTAGCCTAAAGATGTCTACTGCTTAAACATATGCCTGCCTCAAGTGTCACATTGGCTGATCCAGTGGGTGTCGCATCCAGCGGATTCCCGCAACTTTAACCAAAACCAGTGGGAGTTAGAGACTTAGTGGGAGGCCTTCCAACGCAACGTTTTCCGGTTCGCGGCCACACCAGCAGCCTAATTGCGTAAACGAATTCGGCAAGGTAAAAGGTTTGACACCATGAAAGAGTATAAAAAAATACTTTTGAAAAGAGTGTCTTCACCAATAAAACCGCCCAATAACTTGAAAGCGTGGAATACCTAATTATTTAAAGAGAATTTGTCTTACTCTTCCATGGGTTCAAATCCTTTGCCTTTCCGAATTCACTTACGCAAAGAGGCTGCAGAACTTTTCGGCCTTATCGAACATCCTCTCTGCAAGCAATGATGTGCCCTGCCCATTGCAACTTAAATTATTTGGTATAATTTGCCACCAAATAATTTAGATTTAAAAGATTATGGAAATGGATAGCAGGCGGAAAATATAAAATGGTGTAACGGAAGAGGGTTTCAAACTAAATTATTCAGTTACAGATTTAAAGTAAGCAGTAAACAGGAAAGTAATGGAATCCCAGTTCGTAAACGAATCATCATTATGTGATCGTCCGACATTTCTCTGCAACACCATGAATTGAAGGCGTCATAAAAATGAGCCGAGTATAGCAAAAATAAATGATTTTATTTCAGTTCCATTTGCAGACACTACAAGTCTTAGATTACAAAACAATATTACAAATTACAACTCTTATCTTATTAATATCTTACAAATAGTATAAATACGAAAGTTTGGATAGATATATATTTGTTACTCAATTACGCCAGAACGGCTGAAACGATCTGGGTGAAATTTGGCACAGAGGTATATTAAAGTCTGGCATAGCATTTAGGCTTTATCTCGGTAGTATGGTCCCGTCGGATAATTCCCACCCACATGGGTAAGGCCTCTTGCAAAAGCTTATTAAAAATAATTACGAAACAACCTACTGTATTGTAAACTGAACAAAATTTTTGTTTGAAAATATGAACACGAGTTCTGTCTCTATCTTCAGGAAGGTAAGTAAGGTGGACGTCACGGCTTCACAACGTGTGCCATTTCGAAAACTAAACAGATTAATTGCAAAACTCATTCAAACTCTTTTATTTACTAGTTTAAAGTTCAAACATAATTTACTAAGCGACCCGCGACCCTAAGGGGAGGTAGTTAAATAACCATGCAACGAACGGCACAAATGTCAGTTTGAAACGAATGCCTTTGAATACTTAAGGCAGTAATGACCACCCAGCAGTAGCAAAACAATCAATAATTCTTCGCTTAATACATTTCTTTGTGGGTCGAGTGACCATTTTAATTTCTCTTGAAGTATTTGAACCCATGAGCTGTCAAGTATTCGTGCTTCTGCTCACGAAAGCCTTGGTGTTCTTTCTCAGGTTCCGACGGGCGATTTGTTTCGCCAGCCGGTAGCCGAAGAGTCTGGAAAGTAGGGCATGTAATATCGGAAGTTATTCAATTCCGATATCGATTTCCGATATTAGATTTCAAAATCGGATATTCGGATATTAATATAGGAATTGCGCACTTTCGTTGTAATCCCATTTTTTTTGTTAATTGCCCAGATTCGGTATAAGGCATCCAGCCTTACAATAAAAAAACCGTTTATGCCGCGACATAATAGGGTTTTCTATTGTGTCTCTCTCTAATCACCAGTGACTGTAATCGGGCGTTTATTTTACTAAACTGCACATTTGTTCCCAAGAAAGAATATAAGTAATGTCTCTATGAGAAAGGATAATGCAAAAAAAAAAACAAAAAAGAAATGTTTATCGATCAATCTGTATGTAGTCCCGATAAGTGTAGTGAGTAATAATGATTTATAAATCCGGTATAAGTATCAGTCACTATGGCGAGGCCTCCTGGGGCCTATGTTCAGCAGTGGACGTCTTTTGACTGAAATGATGATGATGATGAGAGATAATGAAGTCAAGTAGTGGAAGTTGATTTATCCAACAAATTAGTGATCTGATAGACAAATTTGTTGTATTCAATAAAAGCAGAAGACAGAAAAATATTTATTTAAGTTTTTAAAGTATAACATGGATAGGTACTCGTTCCGAAACAGTTCTCTCAAAAGTATTCAAAACTATCTTAGTATTCATCATCATCATCATCGTCATTTCAGCCGAAAGATGTCCACTGCTGAACATAAGTCTCCCCCAAATGTCGTCATATTGGCCAATCGCGTGCGTCTTAAATCCTTCGGATACCCGTAACCTAAACATTAATCAATGAAAATATCAATTTTACGACGGGTTCTATGGATCTGTGTATTTACTTGTACTCTTAAAGCTACAATTTGTATTAATGGGACCGGGACTGTAAATCTGGCAATCATCAAGGCACATATTATTTTTTCATGAAGTGAAGTTTATAAGCGCCCGATTAGTAAACAGATTATCTGACCACTGCTAATCACTGTAAACAGAGGGTTTAACCGCGATTCTCGCTCGACGCTTCACAGGGAGCTAAGTTGAGTTTTCTTTTCTGATTCCGAGATTCCGATATTCATCGGTAATTTCGTTGCCGATATTTATGCCCTAGTGGAAAGTGACTTAGGGTAAAACCGGAATAGATGCCGCACTGAGATATATGCCTCGTTTCTAAAAGCCCAATTAGCAAAAAACAAAACATCGATCTTTATTTAAATACGCGTCACATGCTCTCAAAACAAAAGTGACACGCAAGTTGTTGTGCGGGGCACACGTTTTTCACTTGTGTTTTTGAATACATTCGCAGCGGACGCGACGATCGCTTCATAGTTTCAAACGTAAGTACCTATTCACTGCTCCATATTATCTTTATAAGTATTAATTTTACTAATCTTACTCATATTATAAATATGAAAGTTTGGATGGATCTGTTTTTGTGGATGTATGTTTTTTACTCAATCACGCCAGAACGGCTGAACGGATCTAGATGAAATTTGGCACAGAGATAGATTATCTATAGTCAGAAATAGCATATAGGATACTTTTATCTGTGGAATATGTTCCCTCGGGAGAATTTTTGACTTGCACGCGGGTGAAGCCTTTTAATTATGTTAATACATTGATTCATTGAGAACACATTTAGGAGTCAATCACTCATTTTTGCATTTATTTTTCTCAAAATACAAAGGGCATCTATCCGTAGCGTAAAGGATAGTCACCCCGAGTTTTCAAAGGATCGATGCCCTTAGGGCCCTCAAACTAAACTTACTAACACTTACTGATAACTTTTATTTCTTTCTTTCAGATGTGGAAAACTGGAAGTGATTTCCAGTTAGACCTAAATTAAGGATAGTATCTTATCTATATACACATATTTTGTTGATTTTTTATATATTTTTAATATTTACTAAGGTTAAACGAAATTGTTAATTTTTATTTTGTAAAAGTTGCATATATTATACATGTCATATTACCTATATATGAAGATTATAAATAAATCTTACATGTAATTTTTTTATTTTATTTGATTATTTAAAACGTCATCTCTCTTTCTAAGCGATACATAGGCAAATGGACCCAAAAAAAAAACTCACGAGAACTTAATTTCTACAAAACTAGTAAAATACTGATTCTAAAGCTATCTATGAATAAACTAACTATATAACGGGGATAATCTATGCTAATATATTTGGTACTAGCTGACCCGGCAAACTTTGTTTTGCCATAAAAACACAACAACAACACAACACAACATTCATCTACCCTACCTTCCCTACCCACCTACTCTACCCTATCCCGCCTACCCTACCTACCCTACCTACCCTACCCTACCTACCTTACCTACCCTACCCTACCTACCCTACCCTACCCTACCTACCCTACCCTACCCTACCTACTTTACCCAACCTACCCTACCCTATCTATGTAGGTAACGTACCATTTTTTATTTCTTATTTTTTTTTCATAAGGTCCTCCTAACAATAACAAATACAACAAAAAAAGAATAAGCGAAATCGGTCCAGCCGTTCACGCTTGATGCCGTGACCAAGGGAAATAGGAATTCATTTTTATATATTAAAATAATGAGGCTCTTTCGAAAACTGGGTCATCTATCCCGGTTTTACACTACTGATAAATATTAAGGACATTCATAAGCTCGTCGAACTGCCTTAGCCTGCCTGCCCTGCGTGTCGGGCAACCCACAATTACAGCAGCAGCAATTTTCGCGCAAGCACGTTGACGAAATTGTCCTGCCGCACTTCGAAGCCTGGCTGAAAAGAGAGGAGCACATCTCCTACAGGCTCACTCAGATATCAACCGGGCACAGTTGCTTCGGTTAGTACTTGAATATGATTGGACGAGTGGCCATAGCAAATTGCCACCATTGCGGTGGCGACGTTGATTCTGCACAGCACACGCTCGAGGAGTGCCCTGCGTGGGCCTCTAAACGGCAGGTCTTGGTTACCAGGATCGGGCGAGACCTATCTTTGCCAGCAGTTATGAGGGTCATGCTGGCAGAGACAGAAAACTGGAGGAAATTGGCTTCCTTCTATGAGACCATGATTATCCAGAAGGAGGATACCGACCGGGATCGTGAAGGGCCGATCCTTCTCGGCGTAGAAGGGGTGGGGAGGGAACCGCCTTGATGCCTAAAACGCCGAATCCGGGGTCGCGGGCGCTCAGCCTAAAGACTCTGTCCGGTCCCCACCTCACTTGGTCACTCCAGAAAAGACGGTGGCATAGCGAGGCTCAGGTGAAGCGGTTTTTCAGACACCTCAGGCGTTGCACAGAGGGGATCCCGGGGCGGTCTTTTAAGAGCCCACGGGCCCCTTTTACGTGTTGATGGTGAACACCGGGGTGGTTTATGTGAGGTAAAAGTCCTACAGTCCCTGGCCTTTTCCCCAAGAGTCCAAGAAGCCCAAGAATGAGAGAACAGAAAAAGGCAACTTACAATGCAGAAACTGTAAACAACATAGAAAATGCCGAAAACGTAATTTTTGTAGTGGTCAGAGGTGCCTTGCAATCTATTTGTGGCTCTATTGTGTAAGTATTGCCTAGCGGTTTCCGTTTGCAATTTTGCATCAGAATTTCAACCACGTAGTAATAGGTATTGGAGTGCTTCCTAAGTAGTAAATCTCCTTACCGGATCTTGTGTTACCTTAACTGAGAGCTATTCTTATGAATTTCTAATGAATGGAGAATACTGGACAAAGGCTACGGAACCACTGTCGAATATTCCCTAGGTTTGCCTCACAATGGTATGTGCTTGCATAGAGAGGGAGTGCTGAGGCACTCTTAATATATATAGTAGGTATACACACAAACTATTAGAAGTTACGAGATGAATAACGCCAGTAATTGCAAATTTTTTTCAGACTTAGAAAAATGCAACCCGCATGTATATAACCGAAAAGTTGAAAGGAAACCGTTAGGTCTGGTATGGTCATGTGATGAGGAGGGATTAAACGTATGTTAGTAACATACGTTTCATCTGTCCTCGAGAGTTATGAATATAAATGTGGATGGGGAGCGAGGAGACGGCCAAAGAAAAGATGGACGGACTGTGTGCGAAGTGTTATGAAAGAAAAGGGAGTCAGTGAAGGTGAGCACAGCGTGGCGGGAGACACGGCGGTATGGAAGAAGAAAATGTGTGGCACCGACCACAATTAACATAGGACAAGGGCAGGAAGATGATGATTTATTTAACCGACTTATAAAAGAAAATATGCAGGTATTGAATATTAAAGTTACGAACGAATAATTAAATGTAGAGATTGCTGAGGTGTACATAAAAAACTTTTTAACAAAAAATTAAACCGACTTCCAAAAAAACACTGCAAAACGAAAAATAACTTTCTTTTCCGAAGTCGGTGTCTTTGGTACATTATTGTTTTCCGTGTTTCGACACCGATTTCGGAAAAGAAAGTTATTTTTCGTTTTGCAGTGTTTTTTTGGAAGTCGGTTTAATTTTTTGTTAAAAAGTTTTTTATTTATCTCTTTTTAGTTTTGATAGGTACTTCCAATTGCAATAAACATCATATAGCCAAAGTACATCTCATGACGATTCCAATAAGCCCATACACGACTAGGATACATTGTTTTATTTCGGAGTACCAGTGCCTACCTGCCGGCTTCATCATCAGATCAGTTCGATGGTACCATTTTGATCAGCACTATTTGCTTCATCATAGTCGTTACACTATTCTAGATATCTTATAACCCATGACATACTTAGCATTAAGGAATTCTATTGGCCATCTGTGATCTTCTTCACCAGTTACACTTCACCAAATATTACTTTCTGAGTGCAAATGATTGCATTTTTGATAAAAATACCAAAATCGCTATATGTATGCCTATAATATTTGAGAAGTTCTCTCAATTTCTCCAAGATCCCATCATCAGATCCTGACTTGATGACTATGGGACCAACTGGAAAGTATACCCTTTTAAACAAAAGAAGAATTTTCCAAATCGGTCCAGGCGTCTTACAGTAATCGGGGAACATAAATAAAAAATTAAAAAAAAAAGATTCCGACGTATTGGGAACCTCCTCCTTTTTTTGAAGTCGGTTAATTAAAAATGGTTTAGTTTTGTCTAGACAGTCTGATGTAGTAAGCCCCCTTTGATACTGAGGTAAGACTTTGTTTCATTCCAATGACAATGAGCGGTGTATATTAAGCTTAAGTAAAACCATGACAGTTTGTGCATTGTACAATTTTATTTATATTAGGCTGAATGTCGGTGTCAAAATACTTCCCTGTGGAACTCCGTAATTATGGGTGTTCATAGCTTAGTAAAACAATGGGTCCGTTAAATACAGGATGAGTTTTTAAAGCTGGCGTGAATGGCCAAATCCAAAATTATAAGAAATAGCGTAAAACACTAAAGATATCACAGGGCCGATTGTGATGAAAACTAAAACTAAACCATGTTTTTTTTTTAAACCAGTATTCCTAGCCAGGAATCGTACCCGTTAAAAAAACACATGCTGTCTTCACAAACGATTCCAGCTTTACGAAAAATCAAAGTTAATTGAGAAAGTAATTTAAATGCACTTTATATATAACGTCAATATGAATGCGAGACTCGGTTACCGTATCGTCAACAACGACATAAATAACTGATAAGTGCTACTTGAGTGTCAGTGCCATGTAATTATTTAAAAGAGCGTGGGAAATGCACAGTAGGAAACCTAGAACTAACGTAGGCTACTTAAATACATAAATTATTTCAAAGAATTGATCGATAAACTGCGCAACCTGAGGTATTAAAGGTCACTCAAGCAATTTTCCGTTTCCAATTATGTTGGGTCGCCTGTTTGTCTAACTGAATCAGCTAAGCACCAGTATTTTATATAGAGTGGCTGCCCGTCTGACCTCCACATCCCAGAAACTGGGTAACACGATACCCCTTTGCAAGACTGATCAGATTTCTGACTTCTGACTACCGTAACTACCGACATATATACACCCCTTTGCAAGAATTGTCAGATTTCTGACTTCTGACTACCGTAACTACAGACATAATTACACCCCTTTGCAAGAATGGTCAGATTTCTGACTTCTGACTACCGTAACTACCGACATAGATATACGAATGACATACGGGATCCAGTGGTTAACGTGCTTTCCGAAGTACGGAATCACGATATTTATTTTAATAGTGTGATGGTCACCCACCCACAGTCCAACCTCGCAAGCGTTGCTTAACCTCAAACCTATTATTAATGTAACCACGAGACTTATGGTTAAGCGTCTTTATTTCTCGAATGTATTACACTAGCATTCACTTACATATATGTACAATTCAAGAGAGATCATTACAGTAGTTAAACTACAACAATTTCAGTTGTATAGTCTTGCGGTTAAACCAATAGAATATTTATAAGGAATGAAGTTCGATGCAATTTATTGTTGCACACAAACAAAGCTTTTCTGTTTTGTAATGCTGTAATAGAGAAAGCGTTCCAGTAATATTACTCGGTTTAATTGAATCACAAGGGCTTGTTCGACTACAAGAAAAGCATTCGACTTTCAATACAATAATACTTGAGTGAGACTTTGTGAATACAACTTCATTGAATAACAAAATAAAACCTAAGTCCGTATTGTGTTGTTTTTGATTCTGTGATAGGTATACTCTGAAGTTTAATTTTGTAGACTAAACTGACATTTGGGGATATGTCACTTTATCGTTACATACAAATAGTGTCGTAAGTGAGTGGTGATCGAAAGTTGATCGAAAATCGATGTACATCAAAAATGGAACTATTTCGCGGCAAAAAAAAATACATTTGTTGGGAAACTAGCGGCCTTTATTTAGTTTCTACTCATTTATATCAGACTTAATTTAATCGATCGCGTTGATTTCATATTTAACACAATACAAATTTATGTACTACGTGTATTAATACTGTTATATATTTAAATATATTACGTTAATATTCATAAAACAAGTATTTAGTACACCAATTAGTAAAATTAAATTGAGTCATGTCACATCGATTCGATGAATAACTTATGATTGAGCCTTACCTACAACACTATGTTCCGCGCTTGCAACATTTAATAAAAATAAGGTCTTTGGCCGTTTAGTATACGAAATTAAATATCACAGTATAATTAATAACGTAAATCAGTTGTCGACGAAAAGAAAAAAATAAATTCCGCGGGTGAAGTCACGGAAAAAGCTAGTTCATATTAATTTAGTATGCACACTTCACCTTGACTTAAATAGTTTTACGAACTGAAGGTAGAAAGCGCAGAACAACTTCCATCTTGGAAAACTTTTAAGCGCACTCGGTGAGAATTTATTTAATAAATGAAATGGAAAATTCCTTACCTTCATTGTTTACAGGCCTTGACATTGCCTCTTGCAATAAAGCAACTTTTATGCATAAACGGAGCCTGAGTAAGCCTCTACACAGTGACTGTTTGCCCCTTTGAAAACAACACGTTTACTCAAGCAAGATGCGTATTCTGTCCATTCACTATATATATATATATATATATATATATTAGGCTTTGTTCCACAAACACCTAGAGCCGGAATAACTATATGTAGATCATACAAATATTTGTGCCGGGCGGGAATCGAACCCGCAACATGCAGTGTAGCCATCAATCGCTCAACTACTGCGCCAACCGTGCGTGGGGTAATGGTATATTATGTTTGTATGTACCTATGTCGCCCATGGATTGCTATCAGCTGTTTTACAAACGCGTTTGTTGACTTACAAAACAGCTACATTATGTAAAACAGGTGAACAAATGTGCCGCTGTATTGTCATTGCGCTATGTCAATCGACAGCTGCCAATGGTCGTTTCAGTACAAAAGATGTTCGCAATACACGGACCGCTTTAAGGCTTAGCACGCACTGCGATTTTTTTCGCCCATTCTGCAACCTATGGAATTAGATGAACCTGCCCGCATTGCGTAAAAAAAATCGTGCGGAAATCTATCTATCTATACATATAAAATGCTTTGTCCTGAATGACTGACTGACGGATCAACGCACAGCCTAAACCGCTGATCGTAGACACCTGAAACTTGAAAAGTGTGTTCTTTTTATGGCGTAGGCATCCGATAAGAAAGGATTTACCGAAATTCTACCCCTAAGGGGGTGAAAAAGGTCTGCAAAGATTGTATGAAAAAACTAATTCCTTTGTCTAATATTCTTGAAACTTGGCATAAATAGTAATCTAAGTAAATGATAAAGATTGACATTATTAGTTTTTTGAAACTACCCCCTCAAGTCAATTTAGGGGGTGTTGAAGTTTGTATGGAAGAATCTTATTTCATGGGTTACTAAACTTGAATTATTGCACAAATACTAACCTAAATAAATAATAAAGGTTGTTATTATTAGTTTTTCAAAACTACCCCCATAAGACCATTTAGGGGGTGTTAAATTTTTTTGAAGAATCTTATTATGTGGGTTAATAAACTTGAAACTTGGCATAAATACCAAACTAAGTAAGCAATAAAGGTTGCCATTACGAGTTTTTCAAAACTACCTCCAAAAAATGTTTTTTTTTAAGAATCTTACTTCTTGGGTTAATATACTTTAAACTTAATATAAATACCAACCTAAGTAAACAATACAGGTTGTCATTATTAGTTTTTTGAAACTACCCCCTAAAAGACGATGTAGGGGGTGTTGAAGGAGTTTTTGATGAATCTTATCTCTTAGGTTAATAAACTTGAAACTTTACATAAATACCAACCACAAACAATAAAGTGAAAGTAAACAATAAAGGTTGATATTATTAGATTTTCGAAACTTCCTCCAAAATACGATTTAACCGGTGATAAGTTTTGTTGAAGAATTTTGTCTTGGGTTAATAAACTTGAAAGTTGACAATAAAAGTTTGTTATTATAATTTTTTCGAAATTACCCCCAAAATACGGTAATCCCGCCTAGTTAAGAAGGTGTTAAGTTTGCTAAGAACCTTACTGGTCAAGGTTTCGTTTTTGATGTGGGGATCTAGGGGAGCACGAAGAAGGAATTTTCGGAAATTCAACACCATTACTTCAGCTAAGAAACGTCCACTGCTGGTCATAGGCCTTCCCAAAGCGTTGCCACACTGTTAGGTCCTGTGCATTTTGCATCCACCGGAATACCGCAGCCTTGACCAGGTCGGACTTCTTACTTTACGTTTCCCGGTACGCAGTCACCACTCCAGAACTGTCAACCTTTAAGTATTTGTTTGTATGAAAAATCTCATTCCTTGGAGATAAAGTAAATATTCAAAATTGACATAATACGTTTTTAAAACTACCCCGCCCGAAGGAGTGAATAAGTAACAAATTTGGGTTGTTAAAAACTCAACCCTCAATGGGGCAAAAAGGGGTTATTAGGGGGTGGAGGATTTTACATTGTGACGGTTACCTATAATTTATTATTCTTTAAATCAAATAACGAATCGTCCCAAACATATAAACCGTATAATCAATGAAATCCCATGTTTATTTGGTAACTGCTTATTTTTGGTTGCATTCATTAATTGCACATAAGAAAGTCATCTGTGGAGGGTATAAAATAAGAAATCACGCGAACGAAGTCTTTAATATTATAAATATGAAAGTAACTCTGTCTGTCAGTCTGTCTACCTTTTCACGCTTAAACCACTGAACTGATTTAGGTACAATTTGGTTCGGAAATATTTTGAAACACTGGGCAGGACATAGGATAGTTTTTATCCCGTAAATCATACTTAAGGGGGATATTATGCCGCGATATAAAAAAAATAAGCTATTCGATTTACTAATGCTACGCAGACGAAGTTGCGGGCAACAGCTAGTAATACTACAATTTTTTTTATTCGCAATAATAATCGCAATGCGTCTTAGGCCTTACAGGTGGTGGCGAGTGGAGTTTCTTGTCCGTTCTTTTCCATAACAAACTGCCTTCGATAATGGTCAGCACAATCAATTGCATTGTTGGCGCATCACATATGCGCGGGAGTCCGCGGGGCAGGGTGTCGAGGGAACGAACCCGCGAGGCGACGGCCGGCTGCGCGCCCGCCGCACCACTCAGCTCACAGACGCCAGCTATTACGGGCATTTCTTTGTATATATTTCAACCTGAGTTGATCGTGTAAATTATAGAATTATAGCATTTTACCCGACTACGGCGAAGCCAAATTGAGGGTTATGATTATAACCGGTATATTGTATGTATGTTTATATCTATGTTCATTTGTTCCCTCATAACCTTTAATCTAAATAATTAACATCACACTAAATTCAATGTTGGGCCTTCTAGACTCTAGAGCAGGGATTCCCAAGCAATTTTGGACAAGAGACTCCTTTTTCAAAATGAACTAATACCTTAGACCCCCATAGCCAAATTACTTTAAAAATCCGCTTATTGACTTGTCGAGTTTTTCAACTTGTACGAACTGGTGCATGCTTATCTACTTGTTTAGTTTTTTTAAAGTAGGCACAATGAAATGATCGTACTTCTTGCTAAAATATTAGTCATTCTTATAACAAGTTGGTACACGTAACACAACTTATACAGTATCTTGAAAGTTTCAAATAAGAACTTGAGTTAGTTAATTGGGGTCGATTATTAGACCTCGTCGACCCCAAAATCGGTTTTCGTTCGGGGAGATAGCGCAGTTATGTGGGACTATAACCCACTAAAACTCCATGGTGTCCACTCCTTGCCGCGTATGGCGGGAACACGGGTACGCGTTAGCACTCACCGCGAACCCGCCGCGGCTGTCCGTAACCGGACCCTCCTCTGGGGAGTACCCCACATCACCGGCGCACCAGAACACACTGTGCGCCGTGACCACCCCAGGGACTATACCAGCACATGGGTGCCAGACGACCCCGTGTACGGCACCCTTGGTCCCCTTGTGACGGGTCAGGGCCAATGACCCCGCCACCTTAAATTTTTCGGCCGCAGGGGAAAGGGAGAGCGGCTAACGCTATACCGACACTCCTCCTTTCCTGCGGCCCCACCGCGTCCACCATCAGACGGTGGCGACCCCGTCTAGGCCGCGAAAGTTAGGGACAGGCCCACTGTAAGCAAGCGTGCAAGGCGTGCACCGCACGCGGGCGGCACGTCCAGGGGGCGGCAAATCTAGGGATCCATCAAGTAATATTCAAAATCATTGTCAATAAACCCACCCCACTTACAAATGCCTACAATTACTATTTTCTTTTACATTATATTGTTAACATCGCCATCTATTGGAAAAAATATTTGATGCTTTGCTGGAAATATCTGAAATTTTGTCGGAATGGGATTGTACTACATCTCACAATGCACATTCGCTTGCTTTGAATATTCAAAATTACAGTTTTTTTTATCATACCAAATTACGACCGAGTCGTAATTTCGTTTACAACGTTTACTATGTACAATATAAAATTTGACGAATTATGTACAATATAAAAAAACGAAACCGATTTGACAAATATCAGACTTGACCAATGTCGTTTAACCAACGGATACTGAGCCCCCCCGCCTCGACAATGCGGGAACCCACCGGGGGGGTTATATCGACCCCTAGCAAACCGATTTCAACCCGAAGGGGTCTTTGTTTATGGTACTTTGGGAATCCCTGCCCTAGAGGATATAAAGTCATGAAAAAAAATATATATTAGGTCCTTACCTATGAAATTGACGTTTTGTCGTACTGGCCATTTTGATCTCAAATATTTCCTCTTTGGTTTGGAATTCCAATTTTAAATTTATACAGCTATTTACTCATGCGTTTGTGTTTGGAAAACCGTAATTCATTTGTTTTTTCCTCTTTTGGTTTTTTCTTTGCGCCAGTCACTGTTTCTTGCGCAATGGTTGGCAGAGCCAACTTCAGAGACACAAAGACCCGCTGTGACTAATATAGATCTAGCAAAATCAGCTTCGCGCGGGCGACGGACTACTATGCACTCGCTCTGCAGGCACAGACCCCCTTTTACATGTTGTCGCACCCATTTTGAACATCACTGGTGGTGGCCTATGATCATGTTAAATAAACGGTAGATTTAGAGAATGACCAATCTACACGCATCTCAAGATCAAGTTTTCCAGTAAAAACATACATTGAACGTGGGCCTGACTTACAGTTCTTAGAATTGCTCTCATTAAGTGCAATATTGTTTACTGCTGTTACGAACCCATATTATATTTTCCAAGAACCCGTTCAATTACTTATCAAACAATTTATCAAAAGAAGTGAAAGCCATCATATAAATTAATTTTATTTTATAACTATAGCTTTTGCCGCGTTAATGAGTGTTTTATTATCCCAAGAGAAGAGTATACTGGGATGAAAAGTATCCTACGTCCGAATCCAGGTTCTGCAGCCTAATTGCGCAAGTGAATTCGGCAAGGCAAAGTGTTTGACCGCCATCAATTGGCTAATCACATGCGAGATGAAAGACGCGATGTGAATTTCCATCTACGTGATTGGTCTATCCATAGGTATTCAAGTTTCATCCACATCAAATATCTACAATTGACAGCCGGGGCCAACGTCTTAACGCATTTTCCGAGGCACGGAGAACTATTTTAAGATGGTCGCCCATCTACGGACCAACCTCGGCAAGCTTTGCTTAACTTTGAAAATCGCCCCTGCAACTATTATAATTTGTCCACGAGATCCTCAAAGTAAAATAATATTCAAAAATGTCAGTTAAGCTGCAATACATTTTAAATCTCCAGAACGGATGGCGAACTCTGTTAGCTTTTAATGAAATTCTCACTTCTAGGTAACATCCAAAAATGGAATCGCATGTAGGGGATTTAACCTTCAATAACTTTCACGAATATTGGCTGGATGCAGTGCCACGTGTACTCGAAATTAGGGGTGTTATGAATAACAAATTTCGGATCTGGATAATAATACGGATTATATGGAAAATATTAAACTAGTTTCAGATACGGATATAGACTTATTTCGGATTACCCGATAGTTTTACTAATATCAGATTTTTCTAAACTAATTACGCAACACAATTATCTAAGTACCTAATTGTAAATGTAAACACAACAATGGATGGCTGAATAATATTGCTAAACAGTATAATAATAATAACTTTCTGAATAATACAAGGCACGGGCACCGTTACTAGGTCGGCGAACTCCTGTCATAACGTACGTTTGTCATTTAGGCGCCACCCCTCCTTTCCGAAATTATTCGAAATTTTAATATTGAACTGCCTCGTTGGACCAGCGATCGCAAACGCTACTGCTGCTGAGCACAATGTCCTGGGTTCAATTCCTGAGTTGGTCAAAGTATTACTGGGTTTTCCATCTGGAATTTCTCAGGAGCATCCCGGAGTCTGGCTTTGGGCCTGGTTGATGGCAATAGGCTCGCCCCTATTACAGGGACTTAAAAAAACCTGGCGAAATGTGGGTGTACCTGATATAGGTGCACCGCTGCCTAAGTTTTCGGGGAATACGATACGTGATGTTATGTTGTTGTTTTTATATAGGATTGGTTTACTTTTTCGGATAAATTTTTATTTCGGATATCCGATATTTTTGGTTACGGAACTCCTTAACATCTCGAAATAGCGAGCATCTATCACATAGCCTG
The DNA here is from genome assembly GCA_945859665.1 of Anorthoa munda. Classification (NCBI taxonomy): domain Eukaryota; kingdom Metazoa; phylum Arthropoda; class Insecta; order Lepidoptera; family Noctuidae; genus Anorthoa; species Anorthoa munda. Next base: position 50,610,824 of record OX243893.1, on the reverse strand, counting down.
ATATATGTAGATAGTGTAATACATGGCGGCGCGTGTGTGACTGTGCAACATGATACTGTAATGATGGATCGGCCGCGCCGTGCAAATGTTGCCGCATGCTAGCTGGCGGCACTTCTACCTACAACCCGTTTACTTTTATTTTTACAAGACTGCCTAAAAAGGAGTGTTACGTTTTCAGGGTTCATGTATGTTTGTAAGTTTCTTTATTCCACCACAACTTCAAAACGGCTCATCCGAAATCCATGTATGTGGTTTGGTTAGAAGCGTTGCGTTATCCCGGGTAACATAAAATATAATAATGGGCAAGCCATGGTTCATGAAAAAAAAACAAAAATAATACTACCGACTTCCAAATAAAAAAACTATCAAAGTGAAAAATAACTTTTTTTTGGAAGTCGGTGTCCATAACGCAAAAAATTGGTCGCTGCGAAAGACACCGACTTCCAAAAATAATGTTCACTGTGTAGTTTTTTTATTTGGAAGTCGGTAGTATTTTTTTGTAAAAAAGCTTTTTTAACTTGGAATTTTGTTGAGCACTTGGATCACTGTCCTCATACGCAAATTTCCTATAAAAACTGAGGTTTGCTGTTAGAGAACCCAATTGTGGGTAAAGCTCGCCTTTGCACTTAAGCCGTCCATTGTATTTGTATCCTTATTTTATGTATTTTAGTGCAATAAAGAATAAGAAAAAAATAAAAAGTTTAGTGTTGAATAGGCACAAGGTAAATACTAAATAGATAGATTCTAGATCTTATTTACTATGCATTTAAACCGCCATTGTGGCCAAAAGTGGAAAACTGAAACCAATATTTTCAGCGAAGTTCCCTGAAGGCGAAGGACCTGTAAAGAACTGTATCAAGCAACCGTTCCGCGACTGCACTGAAAATATTGGTTATTAGTTTTCAACATTTGGGCATAGTACCCAAAAGTTGAAAACTGAAAACAGGGGTACGGTACAAACAGCTACATTTACCAAAATAATTACGTAACATTACTGTATTTCATAAACTATGAAAGTATCGAACATTGCCCTAAATAAACGAAAAAATAGGTTTATAATAAATAAAATAATAATACATAATTTAAAAAGGGTAGTATTTAAACGCAAATCAAAAAATATCCTTTTTCTATGCAATAAGATTCCGAATTCCCATCAAAATTACTGATTGCACAGCAAAATATTCAACTCAAAATATCACTAAACACACTACAATTTATTTTCGCAGCGTACAGCGATTTTTCCTAAAGCAAAAGCTTTTTCATCAATACACAGCTAATAATCTTAATGCACATTATACATGTTAACTCTTTTTCTTTTAAATATAGCTTCTATTTTTATATTATTTACAGCAGTTTTTCTAAATAAAACAGCATTTTATTAGTCACAGTCTTCTTATTATTTATTAATTACCACATAATGAGATCAGCAAAAAAAAATATAAAATGAGATACAAAATTGTAATTTATTGAATTATTAAAGCGGGTCTTGCTTTCGCGGGGCGTCCACGCTTCCTTTTTTGCCCAATAGGCACATTTTTAGCTTCTGCAGGTGGCGCCACGTACTTGAGTCGGAGAGAAACAGTGGGCGATACAAATGTTTAAAACAAGGACCTGAAAAAAAAATGTCGACGGAGCCCCGCTCCGCGGGGCACCTATTTCTGTCTGCAGGGTCTAAAGTAACCTAACACGAAGGAGATGACGGGAGCTAAGTTCGCTCGCTTTGCTCGCTCACTTCACCTCCCGTCATCCCCTTCGAACCTAACCTATCTGTGTCGGGGTGCCCTAAATTCCCGAACAAAGTCAAAATTTACGAACCTTTTGACAAATATCCAGTCTAGTGACGAAAAAGCGCGCGAAGCCGCGAACCTTTTTCAGTTAATTTGTTCTGCTTTTAGAAATAATGCAATGTGACAGGATTTTTTTGTTATAATAATCATCAAATTTGCCGAGCATGGCTTCTTGAAAATTAAGACAAATATGATGAACAGGTTTTGTTGTACTTACTGGTTAATATGCGACTGGGATAGTTATTTTGCTATGAAATATGGAAAATTTGCTGTGCAGTCAGTATTTATGCTATGTATGTAGTATTTTTGTACAAAACTAAATTTAACTGTATTGCATTATGAGGAAAATAGTAATGTCATATTGATGTATAATTTCGAATTATCTGCAGTTTGAGTTTTGTTAAACATTTAGTTTATTTGTAGTGAAGTAAGTTATTTGATGTAAAAAAGAATATAAATGATGAGTATGTATTGATAGGCGATTATTTATTTGATATGCAATTTATAATATCCCATTTAAAAAGTAAAAATAAGACTGCTGCAATATCAAAATTGTAGTTTGGGCTTTTTCCCTTTACCTGTGCTAGTGACAATTACTTCTTGCCAAATTATAATATTCTAGGTAATTGGGAAAGCGCTCTTGGTTTTGTTTCCTTTGTCAAATATGCGGTATAAACGACCGTATCTTTTGATCGGTTGACTTCGATATTTTATTTTTGCAGCCCCAAGGAATTGCAGTGTTTGGTATTAATTTGAGCCCATCACGTGTTCCTGAGAGAAAGGGTATTCTAACAGACAGACAAAGATGTTTTTTTTTTGTACTTTATTAGTAAGAACAAAATTCTTAATAATTAATTACGATCTAGCCTAAAAGACTAATAAGCAATTTAACTCTAACTTAATATGTTACGTTATAGATTATGTTAAAAAACTAAGAATAGTGTCCATTTGCACTTTTACATAAGTCCGTAGCACTTTCTTAGAGTCTGATATAATTTAAAAACACTATGTTCATGTGTTATATGTATAGCACAGCGTGGTCACTATTATTTATTCACTTTACACTACACTAATTCAAAAGGTTTAGTTCTTTTTAGCCTACGCACTAAGAGACAACGAAATGATCCTATAAGGATTCGTTATTTTCTGTTTAAGACGACAATAGTCGCCAACAATTTTGAGGGTATGAGAGTCAACGCGACGTGCTCCCGCGACAATCGCTTTGGGAACACTGAGCGGCGGACTGATCACAACTAGTTTTTATGTAGTGAGGTCAGCGCTGTTTAACTGATAATGTTCAACGGTGGGTACTTCGTCAATTTTATTGTGGGTAGAGGATAGAAAAGGATTTTGTAAATATGTATAAATAGTAGGGTGTCGATATAATAAAATTCATAAGATCTCGTCAGCTGTTTCATTCCACACGTCCTGGTACCTGCCTCCACAATTGGTGACCCCGAACTTTAAAAAAAAATACACTTGCAAGAAAAAGTTTTCGTGTGGAGCAAGCTACCATGTCTGAAGAGCAACAAGCAAAAATCCAGACCGAGATGGGTTACGACGTGGGCGCAGTATCCGTACAGTCGCGGCTATTACCCTTTTGGAGAGAAATCCCCCGTGCCTGGATCATACAATTCGAAGCCGTAATTGACCCATTGAAGACCTCCGATGACCAGAAGTTCCGATATCTACTACAACAGCTGCAAGCGGTCGACTTACAACATTTGACCGATATACTTTACAATCCACCCGCAACTGGGAAATACGAAAAAACTAAACAACGCCTACTCGAAGCCTACGATAAATCAGACGTCAAGAACTTCCAAAAGTTGATCAGCGGACTAGAGTTGGGAGATCAGAAGCCCTCCCAGCTGCTAAGGAAGATGCGGGAGCTCGCAAGCGGCATGATTACCGAAGAAGGTCTTAGAATAGAATGGCTGAACCACCTACCCGCACAAGTTCGAGTCGTCTTGTCCATAAATAACGAATCATCTTTGGACACATTAGCCGCCATGGCCGACAAGATGGTGGAGTACGCAGAGAGTCCCAGCGTCGCCGCTATCACAACACCAGCACCATCCTCGTCGTCTACAACATCCACATCCATGACACCACTAGAAACTCTGGCAAAACAAATGGAGAAGCTCACGCTAGAGGTCGCCGAACTACGACGAGAGCGGCCACCACAAAGATACCGTCGCCGCACGTACAAGCCTCGCTTTCGATCCCGTTCACGCTCGCAGTCAACGCAACGTGGACCTGCACCGAGACCTGGAGACGCCAACTGGGAATGCCGCTACCACTACCGTTTCGGGGACAAGGCAAAGCGCTGTGAATCGCCATGTTGTAGAAGGAAGAAGCCGTCGGAAAACTAGAGCCGACACCGACCGTGGCGGACGTCGGTGTCCCGTACACCAGTAATCGCCTTTGTGTACACGACCGTAACACTCACGAACGTTTCCTCGTGGACACAGGCGCTGACATCTCCGTCTTGGCCGCCAATCATAAAAAAAACAACACTGCAAGCGCCTACAACTTATACGCGGCAAACAATACGCCAATAAAGACCTACGGACAGAAAACTATCAGGTTAAATTTTGGATTACGAAGAGACTTTGTTTGGTCATTCGTAGTTGCAGACGTCAAAACCTCAATACTGGGCGCTGATTTTCTCCGTCACTTCAAACTGCTGGTAGACCTGGACAAGAAAAAGTTAGTTGACAAAACTACCGAACTATCTGTCGACGCATTAGAAGTTTCGACAAACACTGAATCAGTTCACATCATAAGCAACAATCAAGTCTAACACGATATTTTGAAACAGTATTCTGATGTCATACGCCCCATGTCGCTGAAACAACCACCGAAACATGACGTTGTCCACCACATTGAAACTACCGGCCCCCCACTCTACGCTCGCCCCCGCCCGCTACCACCGGACAAGTACAAGGCAGCCAAGGAAGAATTTGACCGCATGTTAGAAATGGGAATCTGCAAGTCATCAAAAAGCCCATGGGCAAGCCCTCTTCATATAGTCAAGAAAAAAGACGGTGGACTACGCGTGTGTGGCGACTATAGACGTCTAAACGCGGTCACTCAACCAGATCGCTATCCCGTACCTCGCATTCAAGATTTCACGTACCAACTACATAACAAGAAAATATTTTCGAAACTTGATTTAAAAATGGCGTACTATTGGATACCAATCGCCAAGGAGGACGCACAAAAAACGGCGATCACAACACCGTTTGGCATGTTTGAATTTAATTGCATGACTTTTGGTCTACGCAACGCCAGTCAGACGTTTCAACGATTCATGCACGAGGTACTGAGGGGCATAGACGGCTGTTTCTGTTTCATTGATGATATACTCCTTTTCGAAGAAAATGAAGAAAAACACAAGCAGCTTCTTCACCAAGTTCTACAGCGGTTGGACAAGTTCGGTGTTACGCTAAACATTAACAAATGTGAATTTGGTAAAGAAACGATAGATTTTCTCGGCTATGAAGTATCAGCGACTGGCATAAAACCAACAACGGATCGAGTGAAAGTTATATCTACCTACCCTAAACCGAAAACAATTCTCGAATTACGACGCTTTCTGGGGATGATCAACTTTTACCGAGACTGCCTCCCTCGACAAGCGGAACTACAGAACGGACTTAACAAGTACCTACATAACAGGAAACGTAATGACAACACGCCGATCAAGTGGACAACGGACGCAGAGCAAGATTTTGAGAAGTGCCGCCAGAGCATCACAGAGGCCACCATACTCACACATCCAGTTCAAGGAAGTACCCTTGCCATAATGACAGACGCATCAGATAACAGCCTTGGCGCTGTTCTCCAACAAAAAGTGGACAAAGTATGGAAACCACTAGCATTTTATTCAAAAGCAATGAGCGCTACACAACGCCGATACAGTGTATACGATCGCGAACTTCTAGCCATGTATACAGCTGTTAAACACTTCCGGCGGTTAATAGAGGGTTGCGACGTCGTATTATATACAGACCACAAACCGCTTACTTACGCTCTAACAAGAACAGCGAGTACCTCCGACACACCGAGACGCGAGAGACAACTGCATTTCATAAGTCAATTTTGTTCGAGCATAAAATACATAAAGGGAGAACAAAATTCAGTCGCCGACGCCTTATCAAGACTCGAAGAGATCATTTGTCCGTCAACTATCGATTATAATCAATTAAGCATCGATCAACAACAAGACCAAGAACTCAACAAGCTCAAAAAACAAGAAAACTTAATATTCAAAGAAATATCAATACCCGGTTGTAACCGACCAATCACATGCGAGTTTTCAACTTCAATACCACGACCGTATCTACCCGCAAAACACCGTTACGCAGCCTTCAAAGCGCTACATGAGTTATGTCACCCGGGAGTACGTAGTACAAGAGAACTATTGAAAAGTAAATTATTTTGGCCGTCTATGAATAAAGAAGTAGCACAGTGGACGCGTGCCTGCATAAGCTGCCAGCGAGCGAAAGTACATCGGCACGTAAACACGCCGTTAGTACAATTCCCGCCGTCTCAACGTTTCGAACATATCCACATTGATATTGTTGGCCCGCTGCGTCTTTCAAATGAATATCGCTACTGCGTCACTATAATTGACCGATGCACCAAATGGCCCGAGGCAATTCCGGTCCGTGACATCACAGCGGAGGTCGTCGCGCAAGTACTTTACGAAACGTGGATAGTGAGATTCGGCTGCCCGCTACGCATCACGACCGATCAAGGACGCCAGTTCGAGTCTTCATTGTTCAAAGCTCTCATGAAGAAAATGGGAATCAATAGAATTCGCACTACTGCTTACCACCTACAGTCAAATGGTCAAGTTGAGCGATGGCACCGAACAATGAAAGCGGCGCTTATGGCACGCGGGGCAACAACGACATGGACAGAGGAACTTCCAACCATATTATTGGGATTACGCACAGCCCTGCGACAAGACAACAACCTCAGCCCAGCTCTAATGACATATGGTACCACACTTCGCATACCATCAGATTTCTTTGAACCACAAAATTCAAGAATCGACGACGCAGAGCTAGTACGCCGTCTCGCTCGCACGATGACGTCACTTTCGCCGGCCCCGCATCGCTCTCGATCAGCTGATAAGCCTTTTTACCCGACTGCCGAAGGAGGGTAATGTGTTTATCAGTCTATGTATGTATGTATGTATGTATGTATGTATGTATGTATGTATGTAAGTATGTATGTATGTATGTATGTATGTATGTATGTTTGTTCCTATATGGCGTTCCAGAGACCAAACGCGTTGACCGATTTTGATGATTCATACGTCAATCGATTCGTCTTAACCTTGCGAGTGTCATAGGCTACATTAAAATTGGAAAATAGAAAAATGGCGGCTTTTGGGCGCCATATTGTGGGGGGCCAATTTTATTTTTTCTTCCAAACCCATCGTGTGGGGTATCAAAATAAAGGGTTTTTAGAGGCAATTTCAATAATATATAACACTTATATATTTAAATGTACCTAATTCGAAAAAAATGTTAACTAAAAAGTTATAAATAAAAAAGTTAATTAAAAAAATCAAAATACCCGACTGCTTAAAAAGCGAACTAAAAAGACGTAAACAAGAAGAAAATCATGCTGTGCAGTCGGAGGATACATCTGGTTTTGGTCAGCCAGCTCGCGAATATGTATCCTCCGACTGCACAGCATGATTTTCTTCTTGTTTACGTCTTTTTAGTTCGCTTTTTAAGCAGTCGGGTATTTTGATTTTTTTAATTAACTTTTTTGTTTACAAGGACCTAGCGACGTGTACGCATGTTTTCGTTCGCAACGATACCACCAGAGCGCCACTCACACCACCGTACGATGGCCCCTATGAAGTACTGAAGCGCCATGACAAGTATTATGAAATCCAGTTACCATTACGTACTACAGTAGTGTCACTGGATCGGCTAAAACCAGCCTACATGGTGGACGAAACTGAAGCAAGTTCTACGAGCACCCAGACGTCGCCGGCCTACTCCCATACATCGGCAGCTCACCATGACTCGTCCACGACCACTGCACCTGCAAATCAACCCTATGTCACGAGAAGCGGAAGATTGGTCAAGAAGAACGTACGCTTCTCTTGAGGGGGAGTGATATGGGAGTCAACACGACGTGCTCCCGCGACGATCGCTTTGGGAACACTGAGCGGCGGACTGATCACAACTAGTTTTTATGTAGTGAGGTCAGCGCTGTTTAACTGATAATGTTCAACGGTGGGTACTTCGTCAATTTTATTGTGGGTAGAGGATAGAAAAGGATTTTGTAAATATGTATAAATAGTAGGGTGTCGATATAATAAAATTCATAAGATCTCGTCAGCTGTTTCATTCCACACGTCCTGGTACCTGCCTCCACAAGGGTATAAAACGCGCACTCGTTTCACACTCGCGTGACCCCAAATTCAGTAGTTTTTGCCCTTTCCTTATTATTCCATGACTTAAAAAAAACACACACTCACTCACTTACTCACTACTACTCACTTTAAATTAATACTACTAACTACTAATAATAGTGTCACATGTGCATAAGTTTTTAACCGCTGCACCGACTTCCGTAAAACATAGAAACCCCCTGTTTTGTGGCTTGAAACCCGGTAGCTCATAGTAACCACATATACGAAGGCACAGTTCTTGGAACGAAATTTTGTCGCAAAATTAACGTAATCAAAAAACATAATAAATTATTCATTAAAAATCTATTTTAAAACATGCTTTTTTGTATTTCCCTCAGCAAACCCTTTCATTTGATACCCATATCATGGCGCTGCACAAAAAATAACTAGTCTGCCATCTTGGGCCGTCCGCCATTTTGGATTTAGAATAACGTCACTTAGCTAATCATGCATTGTCATCCAAACTAAACGTGTACGCAAAATTTCATCTTAATCGCTGGGGGACAACTGCTTTAAAATTCAGTTGCAAGAGTTGACCCGAACACACTTACATACATATATTACAAGTTAAATAAAAGCTTGTAATAACGCGCTTTACATAAATGGCGGAATGTGTGTGTACTATATGTGCACTTCTGCTTATCCCTTTGGGGAATATAGGCGTGATGTTATTTGTGTAAATAAACGCGCGTTAGTATTTTGTTTGGTTGATTGTGTTTTCAAGCAAATCACATCCCTTAACGTTTAATTTGAAAGCCTCGAATTTTTTTTTCAGAAACCGGGTGTAAAATTTGTATACCTACCTATATTAAAAAATAGGAAACTCGAAATAGGCACAGGCCTGCCTACCACACATCTGTAGTATGAAAATAAGTATTTCACAAATGAAAACGCGCAAGTACGCTTACCTGAAACTTCCATGTTATGAGAGACTACTTAATCCAAAAATTCTACACAATTCGGCGTAGGTATTGCTCTTCTAGCCATTTGCAACTATTGCGTGACGCAAGAACTTTATGTAAAAACTCGAACTCAAATCATTTATTTCAAATAAACCATTTATGTATAGTGTATGCCATCTCACTCATTCATTATTATAATATTTTTGGTTTATTTATTTATACAGATATTATAATTAACTATTTTACTACTTACTAACTACTTATTAACTAACAGTTATTAGTTATTATTATCACTTACTTACGTGCTTAGAGTATTCGCAATTATTAGCTGATCTGCATTCCCTGTACCTCAGCAACGGTATTAGATTTCATTTCTCGTCTCCAGATTGAGATATTGTTGTTGAGTTCTAGCTACGTCTCTACAGCAACAGTATCGGATTCTGATTGCATGATCTCATACGATATTTATGTATATATAACGTTATTTAGTTCCTATACAAAAAATAATGATTGTAACTACTAGTGCTTGCATACGAGTAAAACAAAAAGCATAAAACAATACCCAAAGCAACAAATGAACAACTAATTTTGAAAAAGAATAACATGGCACTAAAACGTCTATTTGAACTTAAAATTCCATGTTAAATAACACAAACTTCAAATGGACACAGTTCAACTTCAAATGGACCAGAAAAGACCTTGTACATAAATGCGGTGTTAAAATAGTCACTATTCGAACAAGCGTATTGAAAACTAAATATAAACTACGAGCAGACTAAAATTAATTAAAATGTAGTTTTAGTTACTCCTACCTTTTAATTTGCATAAGCTTTAATGCTCATTTACCTTTCAAACAACTATAAAACCTAATGAATCGTGTGGAAATATAGAATGAAATGTCAGTTTTAGTCTATACACGTAGTTTATGACAACCGTTGCATATTTATGGTGTGACCAATGGACAACATTAATTCAATAAATCGCAGAACATCAACCGACTTTCTACGTCACGAGCAATATCATGAAAATACGAAATATTTCGGTCGTCATTTTCCATGTTTTCAACAATAAATCCCCACAAAGAAGTCTCAGGCCTCAAAGGTTGCTGTGCTGAGAGATACTTGTCCAACGCACGGGCTACTGGGTCTCAGGTCCGGTCTCTCCATGAGTTCAATGCCGCTAAAATACAAGCGTGTCTTTTCGCCCCTAAAAGAGCCAATTTCACCGGGCTCCATCTTGAGCTTCCTTGCGTAACGTTGACATTGACACTTTGTTTCGGCTTATCAAATCAAATCAAATCAAATAATCTTTATTGACATAATACTTGGTTACAACAATTTTGAAGACCTGTATGGCAGGAGTCATCGCCCTCCCTATTTTATTTCATCTTAATATCTAATGTCAAACCAAATAAAAATAAATATAAAATTTTGAAAGAAAATGAGTAAGTAATAATAATAATCTTAATATATATAAATCTCGTGTCACAATGTTTGTCCTCAATGGACTCCTAAACCACTTAACCGATTATATTAAAATTCGCACACCATGTGCAGTTCGATCCAACTTGAGAGATAGGGTAGGGTAGGGTAGGGTAGGGTAGGGTAGGTAGGGTAGGTAGGGTAGGTAGGGTAGGTAGGGTAGGTAGGGTAGGTAGGGTAGGTAGGGTAGGTAGGGTAGGGTAGGGTAGGGTAGGTAGGGTAGGGTAGGGTAGGGTAGGGTAGGGTAGGGTAGGGTAGGGTAGGTAGGGTAGGGTAGGGTAGGGTAGGTAGGGTAGGGTAGGTAGTTAGGGTAGGTAGTTAGGGTAGGGTAGGTAGGGTAGGTAGGGTAGGTAGGGTAGGTAGGGTAGGGTAGGTAGGGTAGGGTAGGGTAGGGTAGGTAGGGTAGGGTAGGGTAGGGTAGGTTAGGTAGGGTAGGTAGGGTAGGGTAGGGTAGGTAGTTAGGGTAGGTAGGGTAGGTAGGGTAGGTAGGGTAGGTAGGGTAGGTAGGGTAGGTAGGGTAGGTAGGGTAGGTAGGGTAGGTAGGGTAGGTAGGGTAGGTAGGGTAGGTAGGGTAGGTAGGGTAGGTAGGGTAGGTAGGGTAGGTAGGGTAGGTAGGGTAGGTAGGGTAGGTAGGGTAGGTAGGGTAGGTAGGGTAGGTAGGGTAGGTAGGGTAGGTAGGGTAGGTAGGGTAGGTAGGGTAGGTAGGGTAGGTAGGGTAGGTAGGGTAGGTAGGGTAGGTAGGGTAGGTAGGGTAGGTAGGGTAGGTAGGGTAGGTAGGGTAGGTAGGGTAGGTAGGGTAGGTAGGGTAGGTAGGGTAGGTAGGGTAGGTAGGGTAGGTAGGGTAGGTAGGGTAGGTAGGGTAGGTAGGGTAGGTAGGGTAGGTAGGGTAGGTAGGGTAGGTAGGGTAGGTAGGGTAGGTAGGGTAGGTAGGGTAGGGTAGGGTAGGGTAGGTAGGGTAGGGTAGGGTAGGTAGTTAGGGTAGGTTAGGTAGGGTAGATGAATGTTTGGTGTTTTTATGGCAAAACAAAGTTTGCCGGGTCAGCTAGTATAATATAATATTCTGTGGCCTGACCTGTCAAGTGTGACATGTAATATTTTATCTCTAAATTTGCCAATATAAACTAATCTATTAATACAATAGAAAAATACAATAGAACAATGTCCAAACACACCTATAAAATGAAAAACCAAGAAAATAAAAGAAAATTATAATAGTGACGATGTAAACCAATCAAAACTACAACATGAAAAATTACTTGACAAACAAAGATGAATAAAAATATTCACGAGAAGCCAGGCCCGAGCACTAACCACACGCCCAACATCTTCGGGTTCGTCGCTCAGCTCCGCCGCGCAGTCGCCGGGCGGGACCACCTACAATCGTGTGTCAAGCGATCCCGGACCCTGCAGTTGCGTCGAGCTCGAGCGACGAGTACTTCTCTCCGCCGACGACACCACCTTCGCGTCGACGGGGAGGATGCCGGCCGCCGGAGAGTCTGGGAGCTTGAAGCCCATCGGCCTCTGACAGGGTCCCCGCTCCCGGTGGAAGTGTGCAGCGCATGCGATGGGCGCAATCGATCAACGAAAACGTCATGCGCGCATATTTTGGGGCTACAGATGGGGGAAGTAACCTGACTGCGTACCGTGGTCGGATGCTCTCTCTGTTTCAGGTGCTTGAGCCAGCTGTCAACGTTTTGGCCCAACGTCTGTCGGATCAGGTGCGGGTCATCCAACGTAACCGTATGTTGGATGATGCCGTACTTGATAGACTGCGCAATGAATCACGGCATAGCCGTGTCTCGCCTGCTTTGCCACCGGCCGCGGTGCAACTGCAACCCAGTGTTTCACTGCGACCCGATTATGTTGGTGAGGATGACGATGACGGGCCTATATCTGTGAGTACCCAATGCAATGCACGTTTAAGGAGCGCTTTGGAGTGTGCATTCAGCGAGCATCGCTCCTCACCGCCTGAGCTTAGACCTCGACTACCTCGTCTGCCCATGCATAAGAAATTAGGGCACTGGTGTGTGCTTTAGATTCGCAGCTATCAGATTATTTTGATAAGCAGCAAAGACCTTGCCGATACCCATTCAATACTATAATGCGCGGTTGCTGCGGCATGTCGTGTAGCTAACGTCAAAATGCCCAAAAAGTGACAGAGCTACACGACCAGCTGTACCAGCTTGGCAATCCAGGATTGAGCGTCGTATCGGTGAGGCTAGAGCACTCATCGGCAAACTTATTTGTTTTAGGGATGGCAACACTCGCCCTAGAGGTATGCGCTTTGTTCCTAACGACAGGATTAACCCACCTGCTCCACAAATCAGGTAGTACTGCGGAGCCTAAAAATTATAGACCGATAACATGTTTACCGACGGTCTATTAAGTTTTTATATCCATTCTGAGAGCTAAAATTAATCAACATATTGATAAGAATTCAATCATGTCTGCTTCTCAGAATGGATGTAGGAATGGGTCCTGTTTACTAAGGAGCTGCTCCTTATAGATATTGCCATTAGCCAGCAGGTTCGCCGTTTCCGAAGGGATCTGGTGACATGTTGGATAGACTACAAGATGGCTTATGACTCAGTGCCACATACATGGCTCATGAGGGTGCTGGAGTAGTATAAAATTGATGCAACTCTGCGCACCTTCCTGATGTCATCATGTATGGGACAGTGGAGAACGGTCCGTCGCTATCCAGGATGTCGACAGATGCAAGAAGACAGCGAATCTATAAGGATAAAGCGTGGAATATTTCAGGGCGATAGTCTTAGTCCACTGTGGTTTTGTTTAGCCCTGAACCCTCTTAGTAAACTGCTGGAGGGTTCGGGTCTAGGCTATCGGTTGAGAAGAGGAGGTCAGGACGTCTCACCTCTTTTATATGGATGATCTGAAGCTCTTTGCCCCCAACAACTTGCAACTGATGAAGCTACTGAAGGTTACAGAAACCTTTAGTGACGCCATCAGGATGGAATTTGGTGGTTTCGGATTCCACATACCTTCGATCCGTTTCCTCAACCGAAACTTACAAGTATTTGGGTATGTCGGAAGCACTAGGCATCAACGCTACTGACGTGAAACAGTCGTTGAATGAGCGCTTCTTTGGCCGCCGGAAAAAGTACTAAATAGTCTTTTATCAGGCGGGAACAAGGTGCGCGCCTTCAACAGCTGGGTCATGCCGGTATTGATGTATTCTTTCGGCATACTCAAATGGACTCAGACAGAACTTGACGCCCTGGATAGGAGAGTCCGCACATTGCTTACCGCAAATCGTATGCATCACCCACGATCATCGGTTATCTCGATGAGACTGTGTATCCCGCGGCAGTGCAGTGGTCGTGGCTTTTTAAATGCTAAGACCTTGAAGACCCTGCACAACCGCGAGGTATGCAGTCTTAGAGAATACTTCCAGGCCGCCGACGTGGGTATGCATTGAGATGTGGTAGTGGTGGACAAGGGCCTTACCCCGCTCTCCTTGGCTAACGAGAACTGGCGCAAACTTATAGTATTAGATAATAATGACCGCGGGAGGTATGGCAGAGCAAGGCCTCACGGACGCTTCTACCGGGTCCTACATGGGCCCGATGTAGATCTTTTAGTGTCCGTGGCCTGGCTACGATTTGGTGACCTTTTCGGGAAAACCGAAGGTTTTGTCTTTGCGATTATGGACGAAGTTGATGGCGAACAACTTGTAAGACGGCACAATTGACATCTGTCGGGCATGTCGCCGGCCGGGGGAATTAATCCGTCACATTATCTCCGGTTGTTCTAGTCTGGCTCACGGAGACTATTTGCATAGACACATACTTGTAGCCAGGCTTATCCATCAGCAACTTGCTTTTAAATGCAATCTTGTGGAATCGGAAGTGCCTTACTATAAGTATGTGCCCGGCCCAGTTCTCGAAAATGGCAATGTCACGCTGTATTGGGATCGGTCTATCATCACTGACAGGACTATTGTTGCCAATAAACCTGACATAGTGGTGATAGACCGACTAGAGCGTCACGCAATGATTGTTGATATAGCGGTCCCCCATGACAAGAATCTCGTGAATGCTGAGAGAGATAAGAAAATTAAGTATCTTGATCCGGCTCGCGAGGTTGTCGACCTGTGGGATGTGAATACAGCAGTCATTGTGCCGATAATCGTGACGGCCAATGGTCAGTTCCGCCTTTACAGTAGGGGCGGGGCACAAGGGGCACGTGCCCTGGGCCCCGGTTCATTAGGGGGCCCCCAAACATCATGAGATTAAAATATAACTAAGTGAAAGAAGAAACAAAATATCAAAAAAATAAAATACGAGTAATAAACTGCGATGGATGTGAAAAATAGGCCGCTTAATTTAGTTAGATACAATTTAGGTATGAGTATTCTTTGAATTTCACAACAATATTATTACAAGTCATCTTGTTTGATAGGATTATCTTGACAACATAATATACCAACTTCGACTAATAGAGGTCTCACGCAAAATCGTTTTTCATAGAATTAGACAATTAGACAGGGAAATTAATGTTATAATGCTGAAAGCACGAAGAATAATAATTTGACTACGGGGCCCTACTACCTGTGACCGCTTATAATTTTTCGAGGTCCTTCTCCCCAAACTCTGTGTGCCCAGGGGCCCCGCATAGATTTAGACGGCCCTGCCAATGGTATAATAGCCAAGATCCTTGACGAACATCTGAGGAGGCTCTCGTTGGGTAGCTGGATCAGAAATGGCTTGATCCAGAAAGCGGTACTCCTGGACACGGCGCGTATAGTCAGGAGCCCTGACCACCGGTAGCTTGCACCCGGTTCCCGATACCGGTGGCCTACTAATTTTGTATTTTTACATGATTTATTTTATTTTATATAGAATAATATTTAAAAATGTAAAAATATGTGTATAAAATGAATAAATGGAATAATATAAAATTTTGGCATAACATAAAATTCAACAAAAATAACTAAAACTAAGTCTAAGTCGTGCTGTGTGTGTGTATGTATGTGCGTGTATGTGTGTGCGTGTTTGTGTATGGTGGTATGGGTAGATGACTGAAATATGAATGAATAAGTTTCTATGTAAAAAATAAATAAATGAGATTGATCTAAATATTAATTAATTGCTATTAAGGATTTTCTCCACACTATAGTAATCAAGAGTGAAGAGCCAGTTCGTCACCTTTAATTTACAGTCATGTTAAGACAGCGGATAAAAGTTTAGGAGCCTATTAATTTTGTTGTAGACATAACCAGAAAGATAGGCATTTTGCCGTCTTGCAAAAGCCATGCGACATCCCTCGGATTCAATGATATTTGGTATTTTTCGTTTATTTCGGAGTTTTGTATGATCATATGGAGTACATTCATATTGCTTAGTTATCAGATGTAGAATAAACAACTGTCTCACCGTGAGTACCCGGCATAGCTCATACAGAGATTTTGTGGGATATCGGAATGGTTTAAATGTCGTCGTCAGTCATCATCGTCTTCAGCAAGGACCGTTGTGCTCTTTCTAGGCGTAAAAGTTAGCTCCCTAAGCCCCTATACAGTAACCAATAACTGATTGAGCCAATGCTTGATAGACTGTATGGATGAGATCGCTGTCTGTCACATCCCTGAGATTTTAAAGTAAGTTTCCTGACTCTTGACAAGACCATGTCGATATGCGGTTGCCAGGTTATTCTCTCATCCAAGAGAACCCCAAGATATCTTACAGTTTTAGACTTACCAAAGTTGTACACGAGCGCTGTTGGGTAAACGGTGGTTCACATGTGTGGATCCGATCAGTTAAGTTCGGCTGTTTTATTCGATAACATATGAAGGTTTTAGATACATTAAGGGTCAGCAAGTTATGCCTCAGCCACGAGCTAACTTCTTGGAGCCCTATCTCCCCATTTTGTTGGATTTCATCCCAAGTCTCTCCCTGAAATATCAAGGCTGTGTCATCTGTGTAAGTAAATATTTTGCCTTTATCGAGTATTATTTGACATAAGTCGTTTATATAAATCAGAAAGAGACTGGGACCAAGAACACTGCCCTGTGGGACTCCGTAAGTGACAGCGACATTCAGGTGTTGCTAATGGCACTAAGCTGCCAACCTTAACCTTTTGCAATCGACCAGAAAGGAAATCTCTGTAAATTTTAATCACCAAACCCACATCCACACCACATCTCTCCAGCTTAAGAGCAGATATCGAAACAGTGTCAAAAGCTTTGGCCAGATCAATAAATACTCCGACACACTTTTGTTTATTATCTAGACTACTGAGACATAATCTACTAATGAGCCAACGGCACTATCTGTATTTTTCCCTACCCTAAAACCAAACTGAGATTCAGATTATATGTGATATTACTCTAAAAAATGTATAAGCTGGTTATTTAGTACTTTTTCCAGTAATTTAGAGAGCGCTGGCAGCTATACTCGTACATTGAGGTAAAAGCTGTAACGGGTTGCAAAAAAGTAGGACGTGAGACGGTACTTCACGCCAGAAAAGCTGTTTAAATTGTATCAAACGCAAGTTCGACCTTGCATGGAGTTCGTACTATTCTTATCTCTGGGACAGATCTGCTAAAATACCAGCTTAATGCACTACAGTCGATGGAAAAATGGGCCAAGAGGCTCATCGGCAATGAGGCACTGGTCGAGTCAAAGCTCAAGCCTTGAACATCAGCTGTCGGTTTTTTATCGATTGCATCTCGAGAACTAAGTGATGGAATAGCATGATCTAGGTCGCTAGATGATCCTTCGCTGGTCGTCGATCCACCTAGCTCGTTTCATCATCGGTCTACAAGACGTACGGTGATGTGCCATCGGTACATGATGGACATCCCACCCATACGCACTAAACGTTTTGTAAATACTTTCATTATGTGTACAGCTAAGGAGTGGAAATCCCTGCCGGAGTCTGTGTTTCCCGATAGCTATAATTTCGGGGCCTTTAAGTCAAGAGTGAATAGTTTACTATTAGGCAAGTGTGCTACACCGTCGACCACATCGTCGCTTACGATCAGGTGAGAGAGTGGTCAAACGCGAGCACATCAACAAAATAAAAACGCTCCAGGCGACGATTTTAGCATCGTAGTTACACTCATCATCATCGGCCTATAGCAGTCCACTGCTGGACATAGGCTTCTCCAATTGTACGCCATTTGCTATGTTACACTCATATGAAATCTTTATTATAATAATAATAATTGTTATATAGTTCACGACAAGTAGCTATAGCGAATGAAAATATTTTTATTTTTTTATTTCTTAAGATTTTTCGTGTTTTATCATGTTACGGCTTGTAAATAAACACTTAAAAATAAATAAACACTTAAAAATAGAAATGGGCCGACTATTGCCTTTGCCGGCTGGTCGATAAGTTAGCTATTAAACGGACGACTAGTCGCCGACCATAAACAAGGGCGTTTTTGAAAAATTAGGTTTCGTTTTTTGAGTGTTTTTTTTTTAAAACGTAGCTTTAAAATTCCGGTTCAGAGGAACTCTTTTTTCCAAATTTGCGCTTTACTTTGTATAAATTATTTCATCCCCACTGCTCTCAAAAACAGTTAAGGAAAAAAACGTGAGGAAACCGGCATGTCCTAGAACCAAAAACTCGAAGACATGTGACAATCACCAACCTGCACTGTGCCCGCGTGGTGGATTACGTCCCATCCCCTCTCACAGAGAGGAGGCCTGTGTCCCAGCAGTGGGAACATTAATAGGCTGATGATGTGATGACTCAGTTTGGTCAAAGCAAATCAGGGGATGGGGGTCACCCGTTGTCCTCCTGAATCCACACCGGGGGCACCTAATTTCAAAAACTAGTAACATTTCTTCACAGTTTAACGCCAGCAAATATACCAAAACTGAACAAAAGTATTTGGTATCAAAATGAAAATGAATGCAACGTAGTGTATAGGAAAGTAAAAGTCAGCCAATGTTCCATATATAAGTATATAAATTAAGTACAACTATGGAAGGTATTTAGTTAAAGTGCCTATCATAAATTGATTAATAGCAGCGGAACTTTTATAAAGATATTGTAGGTAGCTATGACAGTCAGAAGCGTTCACGTATTTCCACGTAAAGGTACTAATGAAGGTTTATAGGCGGCGACCTTAGAAGTTACTCCCAACGTCGTCAAAGAACTTGCGATGTGAAATATGTTTATTTCGTTCCTCTGTGATGCATTCCGGCAAATCATCCATTGTATGTTGTGAAAAAGAAAACGTGTGTCTGATAGCCCAGTCAAATTAGCCCAAAAAAATAGGGGTACCCTTGCATTCATACATAACAAGCTGAAAATTTACAGGCACGTAAAGGATACCACTTTTTTTTATTCAAGGTCAAAGGTCGCAAAAATGGGTTTTTTATTTTTTGACCAAACGGTTAGTTTTACGGTGAAAATAGCCTTGACTAAAATTGTAGATCAGGTAATTATCTACTAAAATTGTCCTTATACTTTTTCTATAAGATTTACCATTTCTGAGAAAAAGCCATTAGAATGTTAGCTGGAGCTGTATTCTCCATAAAATGCATACGTTACCACGCCACCTATGGTTTCCCCGATACTCTTACTCCACGGTATGTTTTAGTGGTAAATCAGGTATTATTGAGCTTCTTCTTCTTCTTATTTATTTCTTCTTCCATAATTATCTTCTTCTTTTATCTCTGCATCCTCCTGAGGCTATGTAAATTGTTGTAGCAGCGATACATCATCTGTTTCGTCGTTGATGTTGGTGTCTTCTCCTGTTGAAATTTCATCGTTTGAACACGACTAGCCTTGACAACTGATGTATGTTGTTGGACAAAATAAGGCCACTTTATTGCAGCTGCATTTTGAACTACACTCCTTCTTACAATTGCAAAAAATGGTATTAAGGGTATTCTCTGGTGCAGGCGGAAGTAGATTATGGGTTGGCTCCAGTACACTGCCAGTTAGCTTCCAACACCATTCTTCTGGATCCAGTGCATTGCCAAGCCACACTTGATCCAATAATACACTCGATAGAAATGTGGCTGAGCAGAAGCTGGAGTTAGAGGAAGACAAGCTAATTGCACATGTTTTTTATTGCGTGATTGTTTAGTAAAAGATAATTTACGATACTTATCAATGCAGGTGATTTTTGCTTGAGCTCCATAGACTGAAAGAAGAAAGCGTATTCCATGAACGATTAGAGTTCCTGGCGTAAAATTTAAATCTTGGGCACATCTCACTAAATCCTGTTTTTTATTTGAATAATTTCAATATTGAAGTTTTTCCCATCCTGAATAATGCTGATGTAGTGTCACGTGAAAGCATGTAAAAATAAAAGATGGCGTTTACATTTAGGGAAAGCCGATAAACTCTCATTTGAATAAACATCTGAAGATTGTTAAGCCTTGCCAGGTTTAAAACAAATAATAATATTGTCACTTGAAGTTCGAGCAGTAATTAATACCAACAGATTAATGTCTTCACCAACAACAACATTTATAATAGCGGGATTAAATTGATTGATTGCAGTTTCAACAATAAGTAGTACATCAGCGTCATTGTCAGCCCATTTTACGACCATTGACCTTGAATAAAAATAGTACATTGTGATACAAGGGTGGAAAGTAGGTTATTGCAAACGAGCTGTCATTAACAAGCCCGAGCCGAAGGCGAGGGTTTTTAATGACACGAGTTTGCAATAACCTACACGCCCGTGTATCACACGATATTTTTCAATACAGTTGTGGGAAATAGTAATAACAAATCAAAGAATTAGATTTGTTAATTCACAAAAAAATTAAATTTTCGCGCGTTTTTGCAAATGGACATATTTTTTTTACAACGAAAACAGCCTACACAGCCTATTCGATTTTTGACAAATGTTGATGTGAAAATAATTAAATTGAAACTGGTAAATAAATATACTAAACAACCATTTAAAAGACTTTTGAGAATTAAATGCTAAAACGTACGGAATCATTCATTTTTCCTCTTATAAAATCTATCCCATTTTACTGAAAACTCTTTGCTACTAAACTTTTTAAATTGACTTATAAATTTAAAACTAAACTGCAAAACTAATGATCGAGCTCGTAAACAAAAGTCACGACCGCGTAACAGAAAGATGCCTGTGCATAAGATTTAATTTTCGAATCATAATTATAGCCTCTGAAAGTACGCCATGTTTAACAACTGTATTGAAAAATTCATTAGAGTGGTATCCCTAACGTGCCTGTATATTTTCAGCTTGTTGTGAATTAATGCAAGGGTCAATGTCTATTTTGACCGGGCTATGACTGTCTGTTACGGTATTTTAGGTGCACGGATTTTTATGAAACGTCGCACACGATTAGATGACCTGCAGCCTTATTGTTTAAGTAAATTCGGCAAGGCAAAGAGCGAACATGCGAGATGAAGGACGCGATGTGGATTTCCATCTATGTGATTGGCCGATTGTTCATACTCTTCACCCTTTTGCCGAATTCACTTACACAATAAGGCTGCTGGGCTAATAGTACTACCTTACTTATAATTTTCATCCTGGTAGTAAGTTCCCTTGCGATAATAACACACTTTAAACTAGGACAAACCCGCGGACGGAAGCTAGTATAACATGACTCATGTGGAATTTAATTAAATGTTCAGAATACTATTTTGAGCAAAAGTGCAATTGAATGAAATTCGAAAAGTATCATTGTTTCGTACAATGTTTCCGCACCCTTGAATCATAAAGTAAAATATTGTGATTCAACGATACGTGAATTTACACGTGTTTTCAGACTCATTATCACGAATCCACAATGTTTTTGTCATTTAGCATCTGCCAGAGGCTTCGCCCGCGTTATAATTACACGGGATAAACAATTTCTTGTGTCGTTCTATAGTCAACCGCTTTGCCAAGATTCATCAAATCCGTTCAGCCTTTAAATAGTGAAAAACAAACAGACAGACTTACTTTCGCATTTATTATAAACTAGCTGTCCCCCGCTTCGCTCCCATCTGCTGGCTTCCTACATACCCTATCCTACCTACCTACCCACCTACCCTACCCTATATACCTACCTACCCTACCTACCAACCAATTTGTTTATTAACTATTATTGACAACCAACCAACCAATTAACCCAACTATTTATTTGGTTACGATATGAATGTAACCAACTTTTGTTTCTACCGGGCGATCTAATGAAATTTTATCACACTAAAGCTGCTATTGTGACTTAACTATGATAGTTAGATATGTACCCTCACGGACTTTTTGTAAGTAATAATTAGTACTTTAATCATGTTGTACATAGTTTTTATGTATCATCAATAGTTTTCTCAGGGCAAGCCTAATAATTAAATTTATTGGCAAGGTTTTGTTTTTTTGGGTTATATTATTGCAATTGTTTTAAGGAAAGCTAATTTAAAAAAAAAATATAGCCTATATGCTACTTCTTGATAACTAAAAAAAAAAAGAAAAATGGTTAAAATCGGTTTAGTACTTTCGGAGCCTATTCGGTAAAAACAAACAAAAAATATTTCCTCTATATAATATTAGTGTAGATATATAGACTAAATAGTAGTATGTATGGACTATTTCGGCTGTCCAAGTGTCCGTCTATCACACATAGACAATTTCCTTCGGGATACTGGGTGTTTTATAGTACACAAATAGTGTTACAAGGGGACAAAGTAATATTTTGTCCCCGAGTGATACACACTATTTTTCATCACTACCTAAGAGAAAAATAAAAAGCTACGAGTACCTACCTACTAGAAACTAGTATTTCCTCTATGGCGAAGCCTAGTGTGAAAATTTTCCGAGAAAAAATAAATTTAAAGAAAGAACTACAGTTTGAAAGCACATTGCCGCCATAACTTATAACCAGCCAGTAACTTATTCAAACATATGCGTTCGACCTATTTGGTTAACTTCACATATTTATCAACAAAGAGTAAGTATAATACTAACTCCTTACTAACCAATCACAAAAATTAGTTTATCACCATAGAGAATTGAATGTTAGTTAGTGATTTTTTTTTTTACATTAGACCTTCACGCGAGCGCCTCCAACCCAACTACGCAAATCTATCAGAAGCACGAAGCGGACCAATCAGAAAAGAGAAAGCTCAAACTCCTACGGGCGCAAAATTGGATTTGGCTCCCGCTATCCTCTATAGACAATTGTCGTTTTTCGAATAGGTGTGATGAAAATGTTATTTATTACTTATATGGCTAAATAATATACACCGTCTGTGTATTATTTAGCCGAACCGCGGTATATTCCTGTGTCTAGACTCGTTCACGTATAAAGTTGAGCTTTGAATACTTTAAACGATGTGACAGGGACACAACATGTTTACATGTGCGTCACTAATACCCTTTTATAACGAACAGATGACTACACTACAAGTGAACAAGATACTGAATTTTAATTTGTTTCGGTTCAAGATCGTCGCTTTACAGGTCATTATGCACCCTAGATTATTAGAGGGGAGCTGGCAGGTTTTCAAGTAAGCATATTCAGGGCGTAAAGTTGATGGCTGAGTAGGTGCAGCTTGCTGAGAGATCACCGAGACTATCTGAATAGTTTCAGATAGAAGCGATTTTGTCAGGGGTCGAAGATTTATTAGTCGTTAATAACTTTTCCATAATTTTGTTTGTCAGATTGGCTTATTTATGTCATTTTGCGTGCAGAACGCTCCCGTTCAAATGAATATGAACGGCCATGCTCGTTAAGCGCCTTTTTTAATCTGAAAGTGGACCCCTGACCCCGGAGCTCCAATCTGAAGCTGTTCAGATATATTCTCGGTGTTTTTTCAGAATGCACCTTTTCAGCTACGAAATTATCGCACTGACAATATGTGTGGTCAAAAACCCTGCCAGTTCCCGTAATATGTATACCACCGCAAATATGCCATGAATCCTCAAGTTAATGATTTCATATGTTACAGCGTCACTGTATCAACATTGTGGTTAACATAGTTGTGGTACTAACCACGCATATTCCACGGTAACTGATCAATTATATTTGTATACTTATTACGAAACAATAAATCGCGTGTTAAAATTACTGTCGTAATGTGTGCGAAGGTACAGGGTATACAATACACCTGTACGGCATCATTACGGGAATACAGAATATGCATGAAAAAATCATTGGTTATTTGACCAGTTTATCGATAAAAATACTAAAATAGAATACCAATAGTGAAAAATAGAATCTAAATTGATCGAAATACGAACGCGATTTTAAGAAATAAATGTGTCCGTCTGTACAAAACAATTGTATTAAAGAGTCCGACTTGCAAATTGTATGCAAGTCGGACTCTTTCTAATCTCAAATTTGACGTTTTATAATTTCGTCTCTGATCAAGATATTTAAAAAAATATTTTATTTAAACCGACCTGCTAAAGAGAAGTAGGTTCTATGTTCGACTGTATGTATTTTTTATGTTATTTCACCGATTTCTCCGTCAATTATTGTAGACCGACTTTGGAAATTATTTTTTTGGTTAGGAGTTGGAGTTTGGAGTATGATCCCGAATTGGTTCCATTTAAATCTGGTGGTTAAGATCTGATGAAGAAATTCGTAGATATTTAATGGAACTTGCCAAAAAACGACGGCAAATCGCTCGGGTTTGCTGCAATCGCATGTCTGTTTATTGTACATTACTATAGAACTGCGTGGTAGATTAAGGCCCATTCCCTCTCCACGCCTTTCTATAGAGAGGAGGTCTGTGTCCCAGCAGTGGGAACATTAAAAAAAGGCTGATGTTGAGATGATTATAGAACTTGCTCACTCTACAGGTACTAGGTACAACTAAAAACGAAGAAACAAACGCAGAAATACCGACTACCGATATTTTATTTGAAAGTAGGTTGTATTTTTATTTTGTAAAAAAGTTTGGTTTGTTATAGTTGATAAGAATTTAATTTAGCATTACACGCATATACCCTATTACTGGCATCAAGTTGTATGATGTTACAACAACAACAACGTATTGATTTTATTTACCAATCAACTAAAACAAAACATGCTTTTAGGATATTAATATATTAAATAGATGGACGTCGCGTTTTAATAAAAAAACAAGGTAGTTGAAACGTATGGACTGTAGTTGAAACGTATGGTTCCAAAGCTGTGATTCCACGTGCCATGGTTTTAACTCAAGCTACTGAGAAAATCAAGTTATTTGATTTCGTTTTAATATACATAGTATTTTAAAAGTGGTTAAAATAACCCCACCTTGTATGCCGAGGGTTAAAATTTAGTTACGTTAATACTTACAATCTTACAATCTTTGTAAAAAGTTGTATTACACTGACAGTGCTAATTAACTTAGTGCTCTTAAATTTGCTTGGTGATATGTATTGCTTGCATTATATGTTAAAAATTAGGGTTAAATTAGAGAAGAGCTAACTTTCCTTTAAGAGCTCTAAATTTACATTAAACAACATAATTTTTCACGATAGCTCTAGTACTCAGCACTAATTAACAAAGTACAAAATAAAAAATAAAATAATTTTTAGTACCACCAAATTTGTAACAAAAGGTAGAAAGAAGATTTTCCAGAAATGTATGGAGCCTTGGCCAACACTATGAACACTATGTGTAAAAATCGCTATATAATATAGTAACTGTTTAATATTGTTAATTTTCTTTAATTTCACTTCGTTTCAATGTAAACTCAAATTAACTTTGTCAAGTAGAGCAACACAACTTGCAATTAAACATGGTGGATCAGATCAGCAGTATGCGAAGAATGTCATTTTGACAATGACAGTATGCGAAGAATGTCATTTGGACTATGACATTTGATTGACGTGTCATCTTATCTTATCTTATCTTATGGAGGGGCCGAGAAATATCTCGGACACTTCGACCCATTGGGATCTATTGTGGTCCCCTAGATAACTTACTCATCCCCAATCTCGTTGAAAACTGTTTTCATGAGTTTTACAACGAGACTAGGAGATATGAGCCTATAGTCTTCTGGTTTTGGATATCCATCCCCTAGTAGACTCATTCGCTTACCAGCCAGTGCATCGCATGTGCACAGAAGGTGCTCCATGCGTTCCGTATGTTCCCCACACAACCTGCACATTGGTGTCGCGGTTAGACCCATCTTCATGAGCATGTCGTTGGTTCCAAAGTGCCCAGTAAAGGCCCCTAGCAGGTAGCGGATTTGCCCCCTGCTCATGTTCCAAATGCATTCCCGGGCTCTGAACGTAGAGCCTAGGAATTTCTTGGAGTGTTGCAGACCGGTATTAGACAGCCAATAAGTTCGTTGTCTGTGATCTGCAAACTCCCTAAATGCGGCTTTTACGAGACACGTCGAAATGCCTACACATGGTTCTGGACCCACAAAGTCATTTGCTGAGCCCTCTCTTGCCAGTTCATCAGCCACTTCGTTACCATGGATTCCTTTGTGTCCAGGGACCCACATCAGTCTTACCCTGTTGTGCTTCCCAAGCCTGTTTAGGGCCTGGATAGCATCCAGAATAAGCCCGGAGTCCACTTTGTAGGATGCCATGGCTTTAATTGCAGCCTGACTGTCACTAAGAATATATATGGATTTACCTCTGGTTCCTCTATCTATATTCTCTTGAGCACAGGTTATTATGGCAAATGGTTCCGCTTGGAATACAGTTGCCATCTTCCCTAAGCTTTTGCTACATTTGTAACCTTTTGCGTATATGCCCGCTCCTGTACCTGATTCCATTTTGGATCCATCAGTGTACCACACCAGACTGTTTTGTTCTGGTGGATCGAGTCCCTTCTTCCAGTCCTCTATTGTAGGGATTTGGACCTTAAAAGACCTTTGAAACACAAATATAGGTTGCATTTTATCGGATAACATGCTTGTTACCCGATCCAGGCCTTCATTCTCATCAAACTTTGTATGGTTAGTCTTTGGCTTGGAGGCATCCCACAGTCCAGCAATAGCAAGACGATGTAATGCCTTCCTTGCCTCGAATTCAACCATCATATGCAGAGGAGGGATATTGAGGTATCTCTCAATCGCTGCCGTAGGTGTTGTCCTGAAAGCACCCGTGATGCCGAGACACACTGTTCTTTGTAACCTGGTGAGTGGCGCTTTGCACGAAGCAAGCTTTGTTCTAGGCCACCACACTATGCTTCCGTATGTGATAATAGGTATTATCATTGTCCGGTACAGCCATCGTATCACTTTGGGCTTTAGCCCCCAAGTTTTACCGTAGGTGGAACGACACATGCCGAACACTCGTAAGGCCTTTGTCGTTATATTTTCCACATGAGTTTTCCACCTGAGTTCTTTATCAAGCGTTACACCCAGATATTTAACTTCGGTGGACCAGGGCAGCTTTATTCCATTGAGGGAGAGCTCTCCTAGGTTTTCTAGTTGTCTCTTCCTCGTGAATGGAATAATGACTGCTTTGCTTGGGTTGATAGAGAGGTGGTTCTTTGTACACCATTCCTCTGTCATCCTCAATGCCTGTTGTAATAATCCAGACACTATGTTCGGGAATTTACCATTGACCATTATTGCTATGTCATCTGCATAGCCTACTGTGTAGAATGGTCCGGTATTGAGTTTGGTGAGTAGCGAGTCTACTACCAAGCAACACAATAATGGTGACAGCACCCCGCCTTGCGGGCAACCTCTTGTTGTTTTTGCACTAAGTCTGTCTCCCATCAGTTCCGATCTGACTATTCTGCTTCTCAGCATATGGTCGATCCAGTTGCACGTGGCATCGTTGATGCCATGTTCCTTTGCAGCAATGCGTATGGACTCAAATGTTGTTTTGTCAAAGGCTCCCTCTATGTCGAGGAAAGCCCCGACACAGATCTCTTGTCCCTCTAGCGCAACCTCAGCTCGACTCGCAACATAGTGCAATGCCGTTTCAGTAGATTTGCCAGGGCTGTAGGCGCACTGTAGTTTATGTAGAGGGAATACTTTCAGTGGTCCCTCTCTTAGATACCTGTCTACCAGTTTCTCCAGAGTTTTTAAGAGAAAGGATGATAGACTGATGGGCCTGTAAGCCTTAGCTTCTTCATAAGTCGGTCTACCCACCTTCGGTATAAAGGTGACTTTGACCTCCCTCCATGCCTTGGGTACGTACCCAAAGGCTATGCAGGCTCTGTAGAGCTTACTTAGATGGGGTATCAAAACAGATGCCCCTTCCTGCAATAGTATTGGGTAGATGCCATCCGGACCAGGGGATTTGAGAGGCTGGAAGCCCGCTATGGCCAGCTTCAGTTTATTTTCATCTACCACTTCCTTTGCCGTGAGCCAGTTACTTTTGGACGTGTGCCTTGTTAGCTCGTCCCACGCGACTGGTTCCTCTTCATCGCTATTGCGCAGTATACATTCCGGGAAGTGGGTCCTAAACATCACGCCCAGAGTGTCCTGTCCAGTTTCCGTGAGACACCCATTCTCATCCTTTACAGATGATAGTGGGTTTGTCTTAGTTATGGACATTGCTTTGCACAACCTCATTCCACTAGGCAGAGTTTCGATGGAGGTGCAATGCTGTCGCCAATTGGTTCTTTTGGCCTTGCGTACCGCCGTATTATACCTCGTTAGCATGCTATGATAGCCAGAAAAATCCTTCCTGGCTTTTGCATCATTAAAGGCCTGTCGTGTTTCCTGACGTATTTTGACTAGTTCAGGAGTCCACCATGGTACCTTTTTGCAAAAGGCCTTTTTCTCTGGGCAGTTATCTTCCCATGCACCGATGATGCCCGCCTTGATTCTGTCCGCTTCGAATTCTATATCCAGTATGGAATTAAGCTTACCTTTAGGGCTCCCTAGATTTACTCTGAGGTCCCTCCTGTATGAGTCCCAATTTGTATGCCTTGGGTTTCTCCTTCGTCTAGTTTCGGCTTCTCCCGCCGTCCTAAACCTAAAGCATATATAATTATGGTCAGACAGAGAGATTTCGTCCGATACATGCCAATTTTCAATATGAGCGCTGGCCCTGTTTGAAGCCAGTGTCAGGTCAATCACTTCAGTTCTCGCAGAGGTCCTGAAAGTAGGTTTATTGCCTGCGTTAAGGATTTGTAAAGAAGAGCTTACCACAAAGTCCAACAAATCCTCCCCTCGTTTGTTGACATCTGAGCTGCCCCAAACGACGTGGTGTGCATTCGCGTCGCAGCCAAGTATCAGGTCGAGATTTCCTTGGTTGCCGTAGTCAACCAGTCTTCTAATTAGAGGTGTTACTGGTTCCTTTTGTTCATATGGGAGGTAGGCAGAGGCAAGAATAATTCTCCTTTTCTCTGTTCCCGCCCCCACTTGGATCAGAGCTGTTGTGAGATCCCTGTAACAGAAAGTACGTAAGGGCATTGCCTCTATACCGCCCCTGATATAGATACAAGTCCTCGCGTCATTAGTTGGACAGTCATAGAGCACCATGCCTCCTGTCCCACCTAGGCCTTTTATAGTTCCCTTATACAGATAAGGTTCCTGAATCAAGGCAATGTCGTATGTATTAAGCTTCAGTTGCCGAGCCAGAAGGGCAGTAGCGGCTCTGCAATGATGCAAATTGATTTGTACACACCTTAGTCCTTCCATCTTGGATGTCTTGATGGGTTCGTGTTGTTGTTGGGGTACCTCAGTTTTGAGGCTCCCCCTCCATCGCACCCCCCTCGAGAGCAGTTGGCGACTGAATCCCCAGGGTATCGAGGCCCTCAAGGATGTCATCCTCGAGGTCCCCCTCTGACGCCCCGGTCTGGATCTCTGCCTCCTGCGCTACGTCGTCAGCAGAGACTTCGTCGATGGCCTTCTCACCCTGCGGTGGACCATCTTCGGAGGGCTCCACTCCTGCTTCCGCAGTGGTCGCCTCTCCCTTGTCCTCTTCCAGGAGCTTGAACGAGTAACGTTCAATTCCTCCTGGAAGAGAGTAGCCCGCGGCCTTGATGACCCCAGCGGACACCCCATCCATGAGGACGATACGACGGATGCCGGTCTGCTCAGTGAGAGTATTCACGACCTTCCAGTCGTCCGTCCTCAAGGCAGGATTAAGCCGCTGGAGCAATCGAATGGCCCGGGCAGAGTCCTTCAACGCCAAGTTTCTACTCTTCCATGCCATTTTGACTGGCTTTGGAAGGTCCTTGGCGTCGACGACCTTGAGTTTCAGGGGGCCAAGTTCCACATTGTGGATGGCACCCCGAAACCAGTTAGCTGCTTCAGAGTTGTCGCAGGATACATGAACCGCACCTGCGACAACTCCGGGAGCAACCGTGAGAACAGGCAGAGGATCCGGCGCCACTTCCAGTTTCTCAATTATGAGCTCCTGGATTGGCACCAAGTCCTCCGCCTTCAAGTACTCCTCCGGGTACTTGACTGTGATGACAGCGAGTTTCACAGCCGCCACCGCATCCCTAAAGGATCCGGCTGAGGATGATTGCCCTTGGGTCTTCATCCTCTTGGCCGCCATGTCCCCGCTGTCACTGCTGAGAACAGCACGCGGTCTCTTTGATGGGCCCTCCGTAGGAGTCCCCTCTAGAGCCGCCTGCTGTCTCAGCTTTTGGCGCTTTTTTCGCTGCGCCCCAGATCGTCCAACCGGAAGCCAGCCTGATTCATGCCGGCCGCCGGGAGACGACGAGGTGCTGCCTTTGCAGGTCGCGTCCGGGGCCGCAGGGTCCGAGGTCGTTCGACCTCTAACGCAAGGGTCCCGTGTCGTGTCAGCTTTGGCAGCACTTTTATGCCCGGTGGGCTGGGTTGCAGTTCCGCCCTTCGGTGGTCCCACAGCAGTGCCGACCCTCGACAGTGCCGCAGCAGTACCGTCATATGACAGTCCCGCCGCAGCCCCACCTCGAGACGATCCCACTGCAGTCTCGCCTCTGGGCGTTCCTGCTGAGGAAAATGCAGTCCCGGCTTGCGCCGGTCCCGCCTTCTGGTGTGCAGTCCCAACTTTCGCCGGTCCCGCCTTTTGGAGCGCAGTCCCAGCTTTCGCCGGTCCTTTCGCCTTGTGGTTTTTTTTATTAAAAGTATCCATTTAAAAATACCGATTGAAAATTTCGTCCCTCGACTATCCCCACCCGCCATGGAGTGCTCAAGTGGCGATGCTACGGTAGCACCAGGGATTAGTCGAGGGATATAGCCCCCCCCCATTAGTTGCTCACGAGACTGCACGGCACTAACCCACACCGCTACCACTAGCGATGCGAGCGAACGCCGCCGTCTGCAAGCCCCCAATGGGAGTGAACTCGCCTGAGGGCCGTCTGACCGGACCCCGCAGCCGATTGACCGTAGCTGGCTAGGCTACGGCCTCCCGTGTGAGAAGAAATCCGGGCCAAAGTGGAGTGTTGCCTCAGAGACGTTAAACCGCCTACGCTCATCGGCTCAGCCACCAGGATCCCATCATCCTTCCGTACGGGTCCCCGCGCACGGCACAAACACGCGGGAGGTCATTGCTATCCATCAATTGTCAATCATCTTGATCAATGGTGGACACCCAGGGGCATGACCTCGCCACCCCTGCGTTGCGTCGCCCGGTGTTTTCAGTTACGTCTATTTCAGAGGGAATTAGACCAATAACAGGGCGGCAACCACGAGAAGGAAAATCACCGCACTTGCCTTGAGGATCTACACGACCGTTGCGCTCTCCCTCAAGACCACGCCACCTTGCCGGCTCTGAAGGAGCCAGGCAAAGTAGGACTGCATCAACAAAGCCAAGCCCACAGGGCTTGTCGCTGACAGCTCAAAGCGTAAGTTTGCTAACACAGACCAGCCCCAAACGTGTCATCTTAATGATGTACACGATTTCAATTGCAACAGAGAAGCAATCAATTAATGTCCGTAGTAGTAAACTGGGCTGCAAAACTAAAAGAATCACTAAAAACTCCGAAACATATCCAATTCAAAGTTAAAGCAAAGAAAGACTCACAGACGTCACTTCTTAAAACTGTCAAAATCTTCAAACGTCATGTCAAACACAACTGTCATGGCTGCCCTAAAAATAGGGTTATCTTATTGAAAAACTTTAAATAATCAGTTTTGTTCCTCCTGTACCCTTCTTCAAATTAATTTGTTAGTGCTTTTATGGAATTCCCCTATTTTTTCCTATTAATCTATGTGTAGTATTAATCTAAGTATAGTGTACATAGTGATGGCCCAAAAGCAAACATCTCCTTTCGAAAATAAAATAAAAAAAAATTACAGGTATTTGGTGGAAAAGAGACAACTGCAATCACAAATGGACGCCGAGAGCCGAGCGGAGCAAGAACTATCAAAAAGTCTAGATGAGAAGGGCAGGCTTATTATAGAAATGAGGACCTCTTTGCAACAAATCAACGAAATTTTATCGTGTGTTGGTAAGTAAACAAGTTAGCACTAAAAATTCCGCAGTTCATCTTAAGCTGTCCCAGACTAAATCTCCGCTAATGCTGACCATTACCTATAGACATATTGTATTATTCAGGCACATTAATAAGTTGACGAGTCAATAATAGAAAATGCAGGTTTCCATTTATCCGCGCCAATAACCTATAGGTATATTAACATTTATTTATTTATTTAATAATTAATGTAAACACAGTAGGTATAATACATAAAGACGTGTTGTCTTACATCAAGACAATAGAATACAAAGCCACTGCGTATTTCTTAAGAAATTTCTACCAGCAGACCTGCGAAAAGGAAAATGAAAAAGAAATGTGACACACACACACACACACACACTATTGTGTTCTCACACAATAGTGTGTGAGAACAGGAAGAGAAGAAAAGTGAAAGACTTAAACTAAGATATAAAAACATGCACACCTATACAAATAGTGTTTAAGTCATTGCATAATATGACACATGATAGAAATAACCTTTAACATGCGATTAAAAAAGCACTCTGCAAATAAGAAGCTTACTACTGAAATGGATAAAATAATAATTCACAACCTAAAAATAACAAAGAGTAGTTTTATAAAAGAATCAATACTCGAACTCCTGTAAGTCACACGTACAATCACGGGACTGCTTGTCAGAAACAGCGTTCAGCATGACATGTGTCGTTTCAATCATCATAAATTGGACGGACTATATATAGTTGGCGCTAGTAAATGAAACTGTCGGGTCGTCTGTCTGTGTGACATTGAACCCGAAGGCAGAACTCGTCAAGTTCAATGCCGGGCTCGCATTGGGGCCGTTGTCAGTGGGTCACGCGGGGCCTGTGGCCTCTCGGATAAAACCGTCTCCCGGTCCTGTTTTAATATTCAACAGTGAATATTTTTGTTAGATTTCAGGATAGTTATTTTGAATGGATGATATCTTTATTGGCTAGAATAAAGGGCCTTACTATGACGTCT
The DNA here is from genome assembly GCA_945859665.1 of Anorthoa munda. Lineage (NCBI taxonomy): Eukaryota > Metazoa > Arthropoda > Insecta > Lepidoptera > Noctuidae > Anorthoa > Anorthoa munda. The sequence goes on along the minus strand of OX243893.1, from coordinate 50,577,974 downwards.
TAAAACCATTTTGGTTCCGGTGTGAGAGAGAGAGACGGTGCCATCGATCGGTCGAATAGCACTATCCCTTATTCATAACGGAATCATGATGGTATTAGCATGTCGTAGTACAGATACAGGTTATTACATGGTGGTGGGAGTGTCTAATTATATTTTAATTTATTGAAACTTTTATCGGGCTATTTGGGCACTTTGTCAAAGTATCTAGATATTGTTTTTTGTTTAGTCTAAACATGGTTATGTAGATAAGTTCTATGATTTTCTGCTAGAGAATGTGAAAAGGCTCTGGCCAGTGGTAATGCGACTTCGTTGCTTTAAATCACTTTTATTTATAGGGTTTTTACAGATTGCGCGTGTCAACGACGCCTTAACGACTGACTGGACCAGAGCTTAATTTGCCTTTGCAAGATGCGACTGCGTGAATGTCGTAGATGTCATCTCCTCTCCACTCTCCAAACCTCAAATACCTGCCAAATATTCACTGGCAACTGACCCAAATTCATCATAAATTGGTTTACGACAAGATGATCGTATCGACCTTGCATAATAAGTTCGAAACACGGCGAAAATGTGCTCAATCTGTTGTTATCTCCCCAATCATCGCATCGTTGAGTTAATAAACTAGCTTGATCGCTTCCCACGCAAGGAGCTCCTGGCTAAATAAAAAACCGGACGGGTCCATCTCGCAACACTTGCGGCGGTTGTTCCGTGAATGGGTGACCGTCTTAACATACTGAGACTCCTCCATACCTCGGCTGTCACATGTACACCTTTAAAAACCGTTATGGATAGTCAGAAGCCAAGCAATCTGACAACAGTCTAGCCAGGGATGCCCAAAGTGGTCGATATCGACCCCTCGGGGTCAAAATCGGTTTCCCAGGGAACAGATATAAGACTGGCTTACAGATGCTTCATCCCATACAAAGTAATCGTGTCAACGTAACTTGCGCTTTTCGCCTGATTATGCTGATTATTTTTATAAGTACTTAAAAAGGTTTTCTCGGTTAGTGACTATTTTTTTCTTTAAATACAGTGAAGATGTGTTTTATAGTATTTTTTTTTCACGCTTTAAGTTTCATTGTACCAAAATGTAATACAATACAAATTAAAAAAATCGAGTGACATGCTTCAGATATTTAAAACTTCGCCATCTATTAGAATCAATTTTAAATGATCTGTTCAAATAATCTTTGAACGTGAATTAAGAGCCCAATATTCCATAATTTTATGTTTAAGAGATTTGACTAAACAAGAACATAAAATAATTGTGATCAATTCTAGAAAATTATATTTTTACACACAATTCAATAACAGATCGACGCATATCGCGCCATGCAGTGACATTTATTTGAACCAAATTTTCTTTGTTAGCGCTGGGACCCCGTGCCCAGGGGTAAAACGAAAATTGATTTTGGGGGTCGACGAGGTCTAAAATCTATCCCTATTAATTTAACACAAGTTTTTATTTAAAAGTTTCAAGATACTGTATAAGTTGTGTTAATATTTTAGTAGGAAGTATAATTGTAGTACTTATAGAAAACTCAACAAGTTCATAAGCGTGCCCAAGTTCGTACAAGATTTAAAACTCGGCAAGTGGATAAGCAGCTTTTAAAGTAATTTGGCTATGGGGGTATAAGGTATCAGTTCATTTTGGAAAAGGGGTCGCTGCCCAAAATAGTTCGGGAATCCCTGTGACTCTAGCCAAAGGGGTATCGTATTAGCACAGATAATATAATAGGTATTACCCTACTTATTGGGCTGGGCACTCCACTGCATCCGGTTACACTGAAGGTCAACATATTTGGGCAAAGGCTAGGCAGAAACAGCTCGCTTTCCAATTGGCAGGCTCGAACCACCAGTGATATAACTTATAAAGCGGACTAGCAAAAGAAATTCGAAACTCTTTGTTCCCTAATAGCTACAACCTTAGGGTCTTTAAGTCAAGAGTGAATAGGTTACTTCTAGGCAAGCGTGCTTCACACCGTAGACCACATCATCGCTTAACATCAGGCGAGATAGTGGTCAAACGCGAGCCTAAAGACACAAAAAAAAAAAGAGATTACAACCTGTATTACCTTGCTTTCGTATGTGTGTCTAGTAATCATTTTTCAAGCTGTGGCAGGCGATTAAGCTGAAACTCGGCGTTATTATGTAACTTTGGAAACATTGCAAAAATATGGTATTATGGAGCTGGACTCAATATGGACCCGAAAGGTGGCTATTGCAACTCCTCAACCAGGCTAGATAGTGCCATTGTATTTGGGTTCATTGGATGAACGTTGACTAGTCATATTACATTTAGTACCCTTAAGTTTACAAAGCTTGTTTTAATAAAAAATAAGTTCAAAAACTACTGAAAAGTTACGCTCTAAAAAGTATTTAACAAGAAAATATTGTCATCTGAAATTGTTATTTAGGTACAAACTATTCGATATGTACTGGGTATTAAATAAACAACTTATAAATAGTTAATTGTATTTCATACATACTCATAGTGGTGTTCAGAGTTCTGCAAATACACATTTAGAACGGCATTGTACAACAGTAAATGTGTACAGTTCACCCTGGTACACTCTCATTGCACCGGCTATGTTCAAGTTTTATGTTATTCGGGTAATATATTCTGGCTTGCATTATAGATAAAAACTAAAGTCTTTTTACAAAAAATTACAACTGTCTTCCAAAAACAACACTACAAAGTGTAAAATAACTTTTATTTCAGAATCAGAATTAATTTATTTCTCTTGTTTCAGTATTTAGTATATAGCTTAAATTAATTTCATTTTACAAATAAGAGGTACGTATTTCACTCAATTTCAGAAGTCGGTGTCAAAAAACTAAAAAACAAAGACATAACACCGACTTCCGAAATTGAAGTTATTTTTCACTTTATATTGTTTTTTTTTAAAGTCGGTTGGGTATTTTTGTAAACAGTTCTTTTTTAAACTAGGTAACACAATACCCCTTGGCGAGGCTGGTATATATATAATAAGATTTCAGGGTTCTGACTACCCGTAACGAATGTCAAAGATCTTCAAATGACAGCCGGAACCAAGGCCTTAACGTGCTTTTCGAGGCACGGAGGAATCTTGCTATGTAAAGATGGTCACCCATCCACGGACCGACCTCAACCTAGAAGATCGTACTGTGCGCCTCCTCTAACTCCTTTAATTTGCAGGAGCCGCCAATGCGCCGAGACGGTACACAGACGTGCCGGCTGCCGTGCAGTACGCCTTGGAGGATATCCTGCAGGAGGTGCCCCAGCCAGACGCAGATTGTAAGACTGCTTTATATAAACATGTATACACCGTCGCATTTTAATCGTCTTACATAAGCAGCCCACTTCGTATATCCAATGACTACTTAAAATAAATAACTAAAAATTATATTTATGAAAAAATATTATTTTCTTAAGAACCAATCAATCTTCCTAGCCTTTTCCCAACTATGATGGGTTCGGCTTCCATTCTAACCGGATTTAGCTGAGTACCAGTGTTTTACATGGAGCGACAGCCTTTCTGACCTCCACAACCCAGTAAGTGGGTAACACGGTACCCCTTGGCAAGACTGGTGTCAGATCTCAAGCTTCTGACTACTCGTAACGACCGTCAAAGATCTGCAAATGACAGCCGGGACCAACGTCTTAACGTGCTTTCCGAGGCACGGAGGAAACTCGGTATGTTGAAATGGTCACCCATCCACGGAACGTCCTCGTCAAGCGTTGCTTAAACCTTGAAGATCGACCCGTGCGGCTGTTATTATTTAGCCACGAGCTCTTCTATCTCTCCTCCAGCTCTATTTTCTTAAGAACCATCAGCGGTTATTTAAAACCAAACAAATGGCTTACCAAGCAAATATGTTTATTATTATTATTCCTTACACATGGTTCACAACAATAAGTACACTCGTAATCAGCATAACTACAAACGCATAAATAACGACAACACTCAAATAACACTACAACGCTACTAAAATAGGTGCCGTTCCGTCCCGTCCAACAGCCTAGCACAGGATGTGTAATTGTGTACGGGCTCGCGGCTCGCCCCGTTGTTTTTTTTTGTTTTTGGCGTCTCACAGTTCAATCTGAGTTATTGGCTACTGCTTAACCGGGCGATCCTGGGGAGACTAAACTAGAGCCTCCAGCCAGGCATTCCTCCAGCCAGGCAGCTCCGTTGTGTTGTGTGCTAGCATGAATTATGTAACAACTTATTGCTATGACGTATGATGTAGTTTGAATTGAAACACCCTATAGCGAACGCGGTCCTTGCATTCCTAGGGATGGTGACATCTTTATCAGAGTTCATTCACCTAAGCCCAATAATGTGTGTCTTATTGCAATATTACAGTGTACACTAAATTAAATAAATTAATATATCGACGGTTAAGAACCAATAGTGTCTATCTCAGTTTTTTACGTTTTTCACTTTTTCATGCAGGTAGATTTAAAGTTTAATTTGGCTTGGCCTACAGAGGCACTTATCTCAAAATTCACAAAATTGTTGTAGTTATTCGCTATAGAAATACCATCTAAGTTAAGAGCGCGTGTATTTTTCTGCCAATACTGTTTATCTCTTCTCTATTGCGGCTGTACCTCGCCGCATCTAGCGTGAGACTGACAAATTGGCAAGTGGCAGGGCAGTGCGTGCGGTTCGAGGATGCGACAGTGATAGATTAGAAAGAGACAGTTTATTGTATTCAAAAGTCGCAAGGGAGTAGTGTCAGTTGTTCGCTAGATGTTCTGTGGTCAGTTGTTTCTGTGCGAGTTTCGACAAGTTTGGTAGGTAAGTAATTTTGCAACTATAATATTAGTAAAAACCCATTTTAAATGATTCTATTGATACAATTTTTGATTGAGAAGAAAGTTTTGTGTTTGATTACATATTTAGCCGAAAATCATGCAAAATGTATCTATGTGTTAAGTGCAATTGTTGATAAACAAACAACTAGTGTTGAGATAGATATTATTTCCAGAATTTATTTCGAAGAATCATATTTGTAATTGTGATTATATCATTTTTATTCCAGTAAAATGGCTAATCGGTTAAAGGGATTTAGATCAAACAAGATGTTGAGTCTATTGAAGGCTGAACATGAACCTAATAATGTTGGACCTGACGGTGAGTTACTTTTTATTATCACAAGCTTTTATTTTATTTGCAACGTTCGCATGCAAGTATGTATGTTCGTAGGAGATTTCATTTAATGAATTGATATACTTTAAACTGATGAACCTGTGTATTTTACAGATAATACAACAAAAAACATAAAACCTGGATCCTCTGCACTAACACATAATAAAAACTTTAATCCACCTATGAAACAAATTGTCATAGATAAGCATGAGCGCATTCTTCTGGAAAAACAAAATATTTTCAGAATCTGTTTAAAAAATCCGAAATCTTTATCATTAAGTGATTTAACTCAAGATGACCAGAAACAGTCTACCAAAAGACCACTGTCTGCGCCTCCAAAAGATATAATATTAGACTATTCCTGTGTAAGCCCTTCAATTGCATTTGGCTTTTATTTTAATGATTACCCACAAGTTAATGAAGAACCACAGGTGCAAAATATAAATGAAAGTACAACAGACTGTGAAACAAGTGAAGATGATTACGGAAATGTTAATGAAGGCCGAAAACGTCGAAATATAGCGAAAAAAGATGAATGGAAAAAACTTGCAGCCCAAAGAAAAAGAATGCGCGGCGAAGAATATTTAGGGTATTCAAAGCCTCGAAACGAGAAAATGCGGCAAGACCAGATACGACCAGCTAAGCAAATGGGTGATGCATGCACTTCGGACTTTTGCAGAAGAAGCAAATTCAGAGGTTGTAATAATTTTGAAGAAGACACACGCAAATCCATTCATAGTTACTTCTGGAAACATCTTAATTGGGGCGAAAGAAAAATGTATGTCAGAGGACATGTAAACCGGACTAGGACTACTCAGAAAACGAAAGGTGAAGAACCTTCTCGCCGAGAGGGCACATTAAGTTATTTTTTGCCTAAACCAGGGAATGAAGGTAAAATTCAAGTTTGTAAGCAAATGTTCTTGAATACTCTGTCACTGAAGCCTACCACTGTTCAGCTGTGGGTAAAAGACGCTAGTTTCAATGTGGACACAGCAAATCAGGAGAATAGCCAGGTAAATAGACAAAATGCAAAGATGGTAGCCTTAAATGACTATTTTAAAAGTATCCCAAAAATGCCATCACATTATGCTCGTAAGGATACTAGAAAACTATACTTGGAGCCTGTATATCGTACTATATCTGATGTATTTAACGCCTATAAACAACATTGCAATGACATAAATATACCTGCTGTATCTAGATACACATTTGATAAAAGTTTTAAACATAATAATTTAGCAATATATACTTTGAAAAAAGATATGTGTGATATTTGTGTTGGCCATAATGAAGGTAATATCGATGAGCATATTTATCAAGAGCATCTTATAAAAAAAAATAGAGCCAGGGAAGAGAAGGCAAAGGATAAAGAGGATGCAGCAATGGGACATTGCATTTTATTAACGATGGACCTAGAATCGGTTAAAGTTTGCCCTTACTCCACCTTTATACTTTAAAACGAAACTGACATGCCATAATTTTACACTCTTTGATTTGACTTCACGCCATTGCACATGTTACTGGTTCACAGAAACGGCAGCAGACCTTACTGCGAGTACTTTCGCGTCATTTGTGATAGACTACTTAGAGCGCCATTGTCTGCCGAAGAAAATGCCAATAATTATTTATTCCGATGGTTGCACGTACCAAAATCGGAACGTTATAATGGCAAATGCGCTTTTGAACTTAAGTATAAAGCACAAAATCACCATCACCCAAAAGTTCCTCGAACGTGGTCACACTCAAATGGAGTGTGATTCGGTTCACAGTGCGATTGAACGGAAGCTCTCAAATCGTGTAATTCATTTGCCATGTGATTATGTTTCGGTAACTAAAGAAGCAAGGGCATCAAATCCCTACGAAGTAATTCAGATTGACCATGGTTTTGTGAAAAATTATGCCGATACATCTACTTGGCTTTACAAAACTATAAGGCCAGGACGCAAAGCTGGTGACCCTACTGTAACAGACTTAAGAGCTATTCTTTACAACCAAGAAGACACTATTCAAGTAAAACTACATTTCGACCAGGATTGGTTTGCCTTGCCACAAAGACCAAAAAGATATAACCCCGACGTGTCTTATTCGACCTTAAATGAAAATATGATTCCCATAACTGCCTCGAAGTACCAGCACCTCCAAGAGCTCAAACAAGTTCTACCAAGTGAATGTCATAATTTTTATGATACACTGCCCCATTTGTAGTATGAGTGTGTGTGTGTGTCAGTGTATTTGTTGTTTGTTTCTGTTTTTACTAAAAATAATTTTGAAGATTCGATTCAGTTATTTTGAAGATTTTTTTAGTTACTTTAAAGTATTTTTTAGTTATTTAGAAGTCTTTTTCAGTTATTTTAAAGTTTTTTTGCTTATTTCGAATATAATATTTCATCTTCCATTGTGATCATTATTAAAAAATGTGATTTTTTCATTGTGTTGTTTTATTTCAAAAACGGCTAACTACTACTTATTTAAAAAATATTTACACTAATAAAACCAATACCACCTAACTCACGTTAATTGTAAATTGGCCAATCTTAACCTAATGCTAGGATATATATCGCATTTCAGCCTATTTTTTCTATTTTTACATAATTATATAAACATTTCAAGTATCTTTCTATTCAAAGCCGAGAAATGTTTTTTTTATCTCCTGTAAAGTTAACTTTATTGAGATAGACACTATTGATTCTTAACCGTCGATATATAAGTTTATGTTGGATAAATTAAGTGGACCACCTTTGTAAGACGACTAAAATGCCACGGTGTATAATTATATACGAGGAGGGATCAAAAAGTAGTGAGAATGAGATAGAATATAATGACTATTGATAACTTAATAATATATTTTTCTCGTCTCTCTTCACACCGAGTCCAGCGCTTTTCCAAGACTTCAATCCCTTTCAGAAAAAGAGTTTTATCTTGGTCCTGCAAAAAGCTCTCCACGGCATCCATCACCTCGTATTCGTCTTCGTACCTGTTTCCCTTTAAGTATTTTTTCAATTTGGGGAACAGATAAATATCGCTAGCCGCCAGATCTAGTGAATAAGGGGGGTGGTCAACCAATTTGAAGCCAGCTTGCTGTATGGCAGCCATCGCAACTGCCGACCTGTGCGCGGGTGCGTTGTCGTGATGAAATAGCACGCCCCTTCGAAGTTTCCCTCTCCTTTTCTCTTTGATGGCATTCCTCAACTTGGGAATGAAAGCTGCATAATATTGGCCTGTAATAGTGGTTCCATGCTCCAGGTAATCAATCAACAATATCCCTTCAGAGTCCCGAAATATTGAGCCCATAAGCCCATAAGCCCATCGTGGCATCGACTGGCCCTTGCCGGGCCAGTCGATGCCACGACACGAAACTTCTTCGGGGTCGGTGATGATAGCCGTTTCCATTGCGAAGATTGCTGTTTTGTCTCAGGATCAAAATGATGGACCCATGTTTCGTCCATTGTTACGAAACGAGACAAAAAGTTTTCAGAATCTTCTTGAAACTTGTCCAACAATATCTTCGAAATGTCAAGTCGATTTTGTTTCAGACAGTCGGTTAACATTCTCGGCACCCATCTTGCGGAGACTTTTCTCATATTCAAAGATTGTTTCAATATGGATTGAATACTGCCATATGAAATGCCCGTTTCTTGAATTAAGTATCGGATGGTAACTCTTCGATCGCTCAATAAAATTTTCTCGACTTTCGCAACATTTTCTGACTTTCGCAACGATGTTCGTCTTCCGTGCTCGTCCTCCCTACTCGAAATTGAGATGCCCACCTTGCGACAGTGGAATACGGCGGAGCAGACTCTCCTAATATTGCTTCCAAATCACAATGAATCTCTTGAGTCGTTAACTTTTTTTAAAACAGAGGCTCGCACTTCGTTTTTCTCCATTTTCGAGAACACGTTCCGACATGAAGCAAACAAATGACTACATTCAGAAAAAAACAAAAGAGAATCGAAGATTTTTTTCTTTATTAATATTACAAATATGTATCTGAGCTATGCCTGCCAGTATTTTCTTCTTTTTCTTACCAAGGAGTATGTCGTTCTCACTACTTTTTGATCCCTCCTAGTATAGAATCGCATCGTCCTCACATAATTACATGAATTTATTAATGTATGTACTTATGTAAATATTATATAACATTTAATTTTTAATAGAGTAAGTATGGAGCTTCTTGTCCGTTCTTCTCCACAAGCTACTTTGCCGAATGGACGGTAGAATCAACTTTGGTTACTTGTAAATTTTAATTAGTTGTTTTTTTTTAAATGCCGCTTAATGGCCTAGTTGAAATACATATATTATGTGACTTTTACTTTGATATTTATGTTTTACTTTAACTTAGCGCCTATTAGAAGTTCCACTAGTATTGTGAGTGCAGCATCATCATCCTAAGATCCAACAAAAATAATCTGCAGGTATCGGTTCTTACGGTTAAGTTTAGAACGGCAACCCGGCAGCAATGTATTGCATTTTTATCAATCACTAGCTTCTGCCAGCGGCTTCGCCCGCGTGAATTTCGATCCAATGGGAACATTATTGCCGGGTTAAAAAGGATCCTATGTGCTATTCCAGACTATAATCTATCTCTGTGCTAAATTTCATCTAGATCCGTCCAGCCGTTTGAGCGTGAAGAAGTAACAAACACACAAACTTTCGCATTTATAATATTTACTAGCTGACCCGGCAAACTTTGTTTTGCCATAAAAGCCATAAAAACACCAAACATTCATCTAACCTACCCTAACTACCTTTTTTTTTTTTTTTTTTTTTTTTTTTTTTTTTTTTTTTTTTGTTTCGCTGGGAAAAAATGCATTACGCATACCCGCCCATCGGGGGATGGGGGGCTATGTGGGACTCCCCGGGCTGACTGACCCGGTATACCCACTAAAATAACCCAGCGGCACTCCCGCATCGTCTGAGTGGAGGAGGACTGGGAAACCGGCACAGCCTTTACTTCCAGTCCTCCGCCGACGACCGCCCGCCTTTATAGCGGGGCCTTCACGCCCCTCCCTTAGTGGAGGGGCCCGGGTACGACCGCGTGTGCCCGGCCGTTCCCCCCCGACGAGGGTGGTGATTGGTGCAATGCGGACGAAGGCGCCCCCGCACCATTCGTCCGCTAATCACCACCAGGAGGAGGGAGGAGACGATTATACAACCGTCTTCTCCCTCCCCTTCTCCGCCTGCGGAGCGGCGGCGCGAGAGGATCGTCCTCCCGCGCACGCTCCGCCGCCTCCTTTTGCGACATCACGACCTCGCAAAAGGAGGCAACCGCCGCCCAGGCCTCCTCACTCCCCAGCATGGAGTTGACCACGCCGGGGAGCGAGAGGTCCTGCCCGATCACACTTGTTAGGGCACGGCGCAGCTCAGCCCAGGCTGGGCACACCTCTAGGGTGTGCTGAGCCGTGTCCTCTTCCGCGCCGCAGTCGTGGCACGCCGGGGTTTCCTCCCTCCGGATCCGGTGCAGGTGCGTTCCGAAACAACCATGTCCGGACAACACCTGCACCAGACGGAACGAGAGGAAACCGTGTGGCCGCTCGAGCCAGCCTTGCAGGACTGGACCGAGCGCGTCCAGCGTCCGGCGCCCAAAGGCGGCGGTGGCGAGGTCCTCCGTCCAATGGAGGACGATCGCGTCCCTCGCCTCCCGACGCACGGCCTCCCGCTCTTCCGCGGCGGGGCGCTCACCCAGCGCCTTCCGCCGCGCCGTCCACTCGTACACTCTGGCGAGCACCCATGCCTCCAACTCCCAGGGAGGGGTGCCCGCCAGAGCGCACGCCGCCGAGTAGCCCACTGAGCGGTAGGCTCTCGCCACCCGCTGTGCAATGGCCCTTTGAGGCCTGCGGATGGCGGTTGCATTCTCCCTCCTTTGGAGGGAGTCCGCCCAGATGGGTGCCCCGTAGAGCGCCATACTCTTCAAGATGCCGGCATAGAGGCGCCGGCATCTGTCCTTAGGCCCTCCCAGGTTTGGGAGGAGCCATGAGAGGGCGTCCGCGGCTTTCAGCAGGCGCGTCGACAGCCCGCTGAAGTGCGGGCCGAAGCGCCACCTGCTATCTAGCACGAGGCCCAGATACTTCATTTGGGCCCCGACCTCTATCCGGACGCCCTCCACGATACCCTTACTACCTACCCTAACCTACCCTACCCTACCCTACCCTACCTACCCTACCCTACCTACCCTACCTACCCTATCTTTTATTATAATCGGTTAAGTGGTTTAGGAGTCCATTGAGGACAAACATTGTGACACGAGATTTATATATATTAAGATAGTGTTCATTTACTTAAATTAAGTTTTACCAGAAATCCTGATTCCTGCAGATTTTGTAGTATGCAATTTAAACTGTCTCTCTGTTCTATCTGGTTCTTACGCGCAATGGAAATAACCTTGCTCCATAATAGCTCATGGTAGGGCCCCAGGTCGTACATATTTATGAATGTATTGTGTCCACAGTTGACAAGCTGATAGCGAATGCTAAGCAGAAGCTGAGTGTGCTAATACAAGCTGTGTCTAGGATGGATATTACTCCAGAAGTCAGGGCTCAAGCGAATCAGTTTTACCACCATATCCTGGCGAGAGCGATGAGAGAGAACTACCAAGATGATGTGGTACAAGAAGGGGGTATGTAAAAATTGCTAGAACTAAGTGTAAGAATAATTATAAGTCAAAAAATCTGTGCACTTCGCTTCCAAACCCGCTAAACCGCGAGGAGTCCCGTGTTTTCTTCGTGCGCCAATAGCGAGAGTCGAATGTCGGAGTGATGTACAGCGCCAGATGCACAGTTATTTTAACCGAGCAGAACGTTTCATCTCCAGCCTACAGCACTTTTCTGGTGGGCATAGGCTGCTTCAATCATACGCGCATTCAACTTATCTATGAACATGCACTCACTTACTAAACACTTGAAACCATGTATGTCATATTTCCACCTTAAAATAGTAGTTTTTCTCACATTGTAGCAGTTTTCTAGAGACGTGTGTGTCCAGCATCTTTCTGCCAGTTAGATTATACCATAATTTTAGACAGGTGATTTATCTTTCCGTCGCGTAATCAAAATATGAAGACTGCCTAAGGCCCTACTATTAAACTGTGCAACTCTACGATATCATACGAGTAACAATGTCTTCTTACTTATCGAAACTTTGGTTCTTTCATCATAAACTATAACCCCCTTATTAATAAACATGGCGTAAAGTTACGCCAAGCTTAAACCTCGAATAATGTATGGTTAATACTTAATTGATACTAGTTGTAACTTTACTCCGACTTTATTAATAAGGGGCTTTGAGAATATTCGTTAATTATGAGCCAATAGTACTGGTAATTAGCCAGTTAACAACTTGGCAGCGCGGTTGAATGCGACAGCTTAGACTGCGCCGCGTGCACTCCTAGTGCCGCAGCCGTCACTTATGGAACTATTAATTCAGATTCAAATATTTCACGGGCTGACTAAGGGTTTCGATACACGTCATTAAAACTGGGACCAATTTACTAACAAGCAGCTTTATCCCATACTATTAAACGAGCAACATTTGTATATACCTTTTGGATTCGGATTTGGCCATCCACGCCCACATGAAAAACCCAGCCTGTATAATAAACCCTGTTTTTTTTTTCATCATTTCATTTCATCTTTCACAAACTTTTTTTTTTTCATCGCCCATTTTATCATCGGATAAACAACTTAGATGCAACGGTATTTCGAACTCTTTCAAAAAACGCCGTAACAAACCCAACATTCTTGATATTATTCTGTGAAAAATTTGTTACTCGCTAAGACAAAAATTTTTTTCAAACGTCTTGAAAGTTTTGTGAGATGTTTCTTTCGCTCGAGTTGTTTTGTTATATCTTATTTGAGATAGAAAAAAATAAGAGCTATGAGAAATGTACGCAGTATTATGCTCTTGAAAATGTGTACCTATCATACTTTGTTAAAAAACCTGCAAAATGCAGCCGGTAAACAAATACAAATATTTATTCAGTTCATCTAGTCATCATCTGCCTGCCCTTATCCCATGTTACTTGGGGTCGGCGCAACACGTTTGCTTCTTCCATACCGTTCTATCCCCCGTCATGTTATTACTGACTCCCTTTTCTTTCATATCACTCCTCACACAGTCCATCCATATTTTCTTTGGCCTTCCTCTTCCTCTCCATCCATCCACATTTATATTCATAACTCTTTTAGTAATATGCGTTTCATCCCTCCTCATCACATGACCATATCAGGACAAACGGTTTCCTTTCAACTTTTCTGCCACTGGCGCCACTTTCAAACTGCCTCTAATATACTCATTTCTCACTTTATCCAATCTCGTCACGCCGCACATCCATCTCAACATTCTCATCTCTGCTACATGCAATCTCCTTTCATCCATCTTTTTCACAGCCCAACATTCCGATCCATACAGTATGACAGGTCTAATCACGGACTTGTAGATTTTCCCCTTTAACTTGAGGGGCATCCGTGGGTCGCAAGTTGTTCCAGTGACCTGTCGCCATTTCATCCATCCTGAGTTGATCCGGTGCGTTACGTCTCGGTCTACCTCGCCATTTCCTATTCCATTCCATTCCATTCTATTTTTTTTTTCCTTTTATTTTTATTCAGTTCATCTAGTAAACATGACTAACGGTCTACAATCAAAAAGAAATGTAAACACCGTACGTATTACTATACGTATTCCCTGTACCCGTGAAAATAACTGTTCCACCAGGAATATGATAGAACGACCGCACGTCGATGGTAAACACTTTGACCTTGAGCTGGCCAGAGTTTCAATAGATTAAGAGACCAGCTTATACATGGTATTGCTACCACTGACCCGCGGCCGACGTACTCATACAAACGGTATACTTACCTGTCTTTTTTCATTTTAATAAATCCTTGCATCATTTTAATGATAAATCTTTACTGAAGAAGGTGTTAACCGTATTGTACCCTTTGACAAATTTTAATTTGATTTCAGTAATATCCGATTTCATCGAGGCTTTCCCGATTTCATAAGGGACCGATTTATTAAAAGATATTTCTAGGGGCGATATTACTTTTGCAGTGGGTAATTTTAATAGAAAAGATAAAAACTCCGAGACTTTCCGACTACTTATCGTCGTGACTTTTATATAATTTATGTCGTCTTTACCTGGCGCCATTGGCTAATAGTCAGGTTGGAACGGCCAGTCAGGCGTGTGACGTCAGCGTAGTCAGGCTTCTGGGAACCACAGTATGGTTCAGATCGATTCAAGTTGATTTCTATAATCATAGTCTTGATTTCAAATTACCAATAACACCACCACACTACCTGCTGCATTCTACAACGTCGTGCTTATAATAACGATAGATCAATAACTTGAACTTTCTGCTTGGGAACAAAGTGAAACAAATAACAAAGTTCTTCAGGGTTAAACCTTTTCAACGCAAAACAATTATGCATCAATTATTCCCATTGTTTGCACTCAATGGTTGCAGTAGCATTTCATAAGGTTTCGCCCAATAGAATGAAGCTTTATGAATACAATCGCGGTTGGTAGTGTACTTTGATTACAACAATAACTTAGTTTTTAGGTGAATGTTATTATGTTATGTTGGTTAGTTTGAGAAGTAGGTTATTTAATGAACAATGAAATGAATAACGAAATATATTTTTGCATAGTTTCTTTTATGTTAGTATGTTTGTAAGTGTGTGTAAGAGGCGCTACGGGATCACTACGCCGTGCCAAAAACTCGCTACGAAAACACTAGGATCCACTATGAACACACTACTAACTCACTACCGCGGAGATCCTACCACATGATTAGGAGTCGTAAAGAACTCGCAACGACACACTACGCTACCCTAGGAACTCAATACGATACGGTACGGAGACGCCGTGACATGCTACGAAAACTCATCGACCCGCCGCGCCGTGACCGCTACGAATTATCTACGGAGACGCTACGACACGCTACGGAGTTAGTGTGAACTTGCAATTGCAACGACACACTACGAAGTTGCTACGATTTTCTACGGGATCGCTATGACATGCTACGAACGCGATCAGGCTCACTTGCGAACAGAGCGGCCCGGGATACTTATGTTTGGACCGCATGAATTGTCAGTGTCGCGCATTTAAGTAGATGCTACAGACTTCATATGGACTAGCTACAACTCGTCTCGAACTCGCTACATAGACAGCCATACTTTTTCTTCCAAAATGCGTTAGGACAAATTTAGGCTACGTAGAAGTGGTCTTGAACAAGACAGTTGGCTTCTAGCTACATTTATAAAACACGGTGAAGCATACGAGTATTATAGGCTACACCGATAAGCCTGGAAGCGCTCCGGACAAACTAGTTTATTGTAGGATAAACTAATTTAACTAGTTAACTGAAAATCCGGTTCGGCCGGTAATACAATTACTTAAGTTTCGTCTGCACTCGTTTTAATTAACGGATCATTTAACGATTCAAATTCAAGTAACTAGCCAAATACACGAGCAGATAGGACCCTTTGCACAGATTTAAAGACCACAACGGTACTTAGAAAGGGGCAGGTGTCAAATAAATAACAGGATCCCTCTTCGAGGTTAAGCAAAATTTTACAAGGTCGTATCGTGGATGGGTGAGCATCCATTACACATTGAAAGTCCACTGTGCCGTGATTGTGGAAATCAGTTAGGCAATTGCTCTATGGCCTATGCCCAGCAGTGAACATCTTTCGGCTGATGATGAATCGCTCCAGGTAAACAGCTGCATCCAGTAAGACAGGAAGCCCAACTCTTTGATGGCTAAAAACTAGACAGATTGAACGATACTTAGAAGCTAAAATAAGCAAATAATAAATTACTATAGCCCCAGTATGACCTATATATGGACCTCCAAATAAACCGATATGCACCAAATTTGCCGTTCATATTTGCTTGGTTCGTTTCTGCTGGTTATCGAGATGGAGTATTAAAATAAAAATGTTTATTGTCTCAAGTTCCCACTCAATACATGAATATTACCTTAAACTATAAAAGAACTTAGCTTCTGTCAGCGGCTTCGCTCGCGTGGCTGTCGGAAATTTAAAAACAATATGTCGCATCAAGGCTGGCCGATAGATGGAAACCATCGGGAAGTCAGGATGTATTCCCTTAGGTTAAGACATCGTGTGTGGGCAGGTCGTTGGGTACAATCGTGAAAATGAAACCACACAAATTATTCGATACACTGAGTATATTCAAATAGACACAAGTTACATTCTTGCTTACTAATATTACGGATCGACACTGATTCTACGACGTGTTAGCTCTACGGCTGTCAGTACTCAACTGCCAGTACATTTTAGCTCAACTGCAATATTCTATTATCCCCACCACGCAAGTGGTTAGAGAAAGCGCGCCAAAGCGTAGTTGTCTTGCTTTGCCGCCAGATGGCGTGCTTGCGATTTGTTTTGACGTCCGTACTATTGACTAAACCCGACACGGCCATCCTGCGAGACAGGCGTCCTCGTCTGTTCCTCATTGTCAGGTTCTAACAGTGTATCGAATCATGTGGAAATCCTCAATGGATGTCCTCAGCCCTTGGGGGAAGCTGAGGGGTCTGTCAGACTCCTACTGACTAAAACCACATGGTGTTCTCTAGGCCGTTCCTCTTGAGAGGCGAGCGTGGAACACACACGTCGCCTACTCGGGCCTCTCTCAGGTGACAGATCCCCAAATCTATCACCCGCAGGCTTCATCATCTTGTCTTCGCTCCATGCCACCTCATGTCGTGTTGCGCCACACGTCCTCTTAGTCTACTCCGACCCGCCAGTCTCCCATCATACAAGGGATGTTTTTCTGAAACACAAAATTTCCAAAAAGTATTCACTCGTCCAATCCTGACGCATACTCTATGTGAGTGAGAAAACACTTTGGATCAATCAAACATGATCATTTAAATGTCTCCTTTCACCTTTGCAAGGAAAGAGTAATTCTATCTCCAATTTAAAGAAAATAGTAACTCAATCATCGATTTGGTACATAAAAGCACCCAATCATAGTGATTACAAAGTCCAAGTACCACTGATAGTCAATAATCTCAAATTAAATCCAGCAAAAGAAACCACCAGGTATCTTATTCACGACATTTAGCTATCTCATAACTCTCTTAGCAATCACAATTGCTCTACTCGAACATCTCCACGATGTCGCGTCAACTCAACTCTCTGAACTCAGAACCTGTTCACACAGAGATTTAGTCTGTCCTATGTTACGTCAATTCATTATCTACCTCATCTACTATCTCTGGTACTTGAGCTCTGTGTGTCTTACTAACACGATCTACGCAAAGTAATCAAAACTAGAAAATCAAAATTATTTCAATTTTCGTAATGAGGGCTTGACGATTCGAACGTCATCAAAATTATCATGGTGACCTCACCAAACGCATGACTGCGAGTTTACTTTCTTTCAACCTCATGACTCAATAGGAACTTTCTGTAAGGTTCCTAACACAAACATAAATTTTCACACCAGAAAGTGTCACACAGGCTTACCGCCAGCCATACAGGCCACACAGGCCTACCGTTGCCATACAGGCCTACCGTTGCCACACAGGCCTACCGTTGCCACACAGGCCTACCGTTGCCACACAGGCCAACAGTTGCCACACAGGCCAACAGTTGCCACACAACGCTCGGCTATTCCTGACCAAACTAGTTTATTGGGTTCGTGAAAATAGAGATTTTAGAACCCTACTCTTTAACTAAACCGTTACCCTGGGCCATGTACCACAGTCATTCCAAACAAACTTTAAAACTTATTCTGCAGCAAAAACTGCCAAGCTTACAGAAACTCTCGAGTAAAACCTCTAACGCCACGGCTCTATAGCCGACTAGCAATTATATTGCTCTCACACAACGGTCTCTCTAGACCCCGACCTCCGCCAGAATCCACTGGTACGGTCAAACATAACATGGCTGATAGACTCAATTACTCGACACTTTAAGCTTGCTCATTATCATCAAAATCCTTTTGACATCAACATCGACTGGTACATAACCCGCTGGTATCTTTCTTAACCTACAGTGTGCATACTTGTAGGTCCTAAGCGTACCTATTTAATAAAGCTTTCGGTGTATAACGCTCACCATCCTGTCATAATCACCTATCGCGGACTTAATACAGGGCCTATTTAGTTTTCGTACTAGAGATTCCCACACAACACTATTCATTAGAAAAAAAGTGTCCTACGATCAACAAGTTCAACAACTAAAAGTAATAGTAACAATGCTGTTACAGTTTGTTATAATTTAAAGGCAATGCATCCTCAACTCATGAAACCTCTTCAAAAACCCATCGCCACATGTTACGCATGAGGTGCGGTCCAGAATTTGTCTCATAAGCAGACATGTTAATCAGATTTGGTTTCACTACCACTGTCATCAACTATGATGTCCAATTCTCAAGGAACTTGGTGATCGGGGATCCTTCTCACAAGATTCGCGCTTTTTACCCAAAGATCTTGGAACATACAGACCGGATGAGGGGACCAATTAAGCCTGATAACAATTGCTTCTTAATACCTCGTGTGAAAGAGCTTCACGAATTAACTCGGATCAATATCTTTAAAATCAGATTATTAACAGTAACCCTTCACTATCGCTCACTAACTCAGTTTCCACGTAAGGAAAACAATCGCGAGATCTACTGCCATCATAATATTCACCCTGAAAGTAAGCAAGTGAATTCAGATCTGAAGACGGTAGTTGTAAATCGTTACGCAACAAGATCTGTTCTGAATACAGGTAAATGACCAGTACCGTTACTAACTCGATACAATTTCGCTACCCCACGACATTACAGACTCGCTTTGCCACTGAAAATTACTAGTTATTCAGTCATTTTGGATATCTCAACTCCTTCATATGGGATATCTCATCCTAAGGTTCGTACTAAACCTAATATTGAAACTAGGAAAGTACTAACTAGCTAATAGGAAACTCATTAGCTACTTGCTTTTTACTAAGTGTGTCTCAATTACCTAGTGATAGTGCAAGATATAACCACGACCAGTTCAATGGTCAAACATGAAAACTTAAAACTCGAACTAGCATCTCTTCACTAGAGAACCTTCGACCTCACTATCGAAATAAAATGGAAGCGACTCACCGAGTATTCCGTTCCAAATTTGCGCGCGCTCCCGACCTCACAGCTGTGGTCATAGCGGTCGACTACCACCTGCGAACTGCTAGCCTGCCATCGGTCTTAACCTCTCAGACGTTGACACGTCAACCTTCGCGCTCAGCATCCGAATCGCTAGCCTGCAGCAGAGGCTTCAGGCTGTGACACAATATGGTATCTGAAACATGAAAAACATTACGAGAGTATATGTTCACACGGTTATCTTAACCATACACAGCTTTGATGGAAATTAATCGATGCACCGGTGTACTCGTAGTAACCTAAACTAATGAATCCAACTAGCCTTTTCCCAACTACACTGGTGTCGGCTTCCAGTCCTACCGGATTCAGCTGAGTACCAGTGCTTTACATGGAGTGACTGCCTATCTGACCTCCACAAACCAGTAACTGGGTAACACGGTACCCCTTGTCAAGACTGGTGTCAGATCTCAGGCTTCTGACTACCCGTAACGACTGTCAAAGATCTTCAAATGACAGCCGGGACCAACGGCTTAACGTGCTCTCCGAGGCACGGAGGAAACCCGGTATGTTGAAATGGTCACCCATCCACGGACCGACCTCGTCAAGCGTTGCTTAACCTTGATGATCGACCAGTGCGGCTGTTATTATTTAGCCACGAGCTTCTAGTAGTAATAGTTACCTAAACCGGCATGGCCAAATAGGTTATTATGGACACCGAATTTGAGTGCAGAGTTCCTGTCCAAAACATGAACCACACATTAGTGTCCCAAGTGCCCAGGTCGCTGTCGCTAGTCGATGGGCTTTAGAGAATCCAATGAATGCCATAGCGTTTTAAGTCGCAATTAACGAGGCCTGGTAGAGTTTACCACTTTTAAGATAGTTTGGCCCTACGACCACAAAAGAAGAATACTATGCTTCTTCTCAAACTTTGCTAACTCTTACTACATAGAACTATCACACTACAAAACTAATCAAAATATTTCATTTGGAATTATAATATTTTCCAGACTGAAGTGTAAGGTAGGTACGTTATTTTCCAGACTAAAGTGTAAGGCAGGCACCATATCGTTCTAAGGCCGTTGGCGTCGTAACCATAGTCTGCCAAGGCTAGTCAAGGGTCATTGCCAGTGTTAGCAGAATAATAACTCTTCAATAACACCAAAACTTGACCAGCGATAACTAACATGAGAGTATGGACCGAACACGGGCCACCCCGACAATCCACTGGCCGCCATACCGTACACAAAACCAGAATTTTGAATAACGAACACTTGGCAATAGTCATAACAAAATGAAAACGACTCACCAGATTCGCATAAAGATCCGTGTGTATGGAATTCTCCACAAGTCCACACGCTCCTCCTTGACCTGTCCAGCTCCTTGGTTGTTGCTAGCTTCCTTGCTGCCCCGCTCCGTTATTGATTATTCAAGACTGAGGGTAGTCGCAACTGACACCGCGAATTTTTTTGCAAGAATGTAACCGCCACTTTCACTAGCTTTGTTTTTACGTGTGATCTCATTAGCACGACCGAATCCCAATTCTGATGTCGCATCAAGGCTGGCCGATAGATGGAAACCATCGGGAAGTCAGGATGTATTCCCTTAGGTTAAGACATCGTGTGTGGGCAGGTCGTTGGGTACAATCGTGAAAATGAAACCACACAAATTATTCGATACACTGAGTATATTCAAATAGACACAAGTTACATTCTTGCTTACTAATATTACGGATCGACACTGATTCTACGACGTGTTAGCTCTACGGCTGTCAGTACTCAACTGCCAGTACATTTTAGCTCAACTGCAATATTCTATTATCCCCACCACGCAAGTGGTTAGAGAAAGCGCGCCAAAGCGTAGTTGTCTTGCTTTGCCGCCAGATGGCGTGCTTGCGATTTGTTTTGACGTCCGTACTATTGACTAAACCCGACAAATATATCACGGGAATTGAACGCGATGATTTCGATTACTTATATAGCTATTTTTAAAACTGGCAGCAATACTGGCAGCTTCAGTGTGGCAGTCGGCTTGCACCAAGGGTCGGCTCTCAGTCCCTATCTCTTCTTGTTGATAATGGACGCTCTTACGTCGGACATACAGGAAGAGGCACCCTGGTGTATGCTGTTTGCCGATGATATTGTGCTGGTTGCTGAGAGTGGCCTAGAGGTCCAGAGCAGATTGGAGGTGTGGTGGCACAGACTGGAGAGTGTTGGCCTGAAATTGAGCAGAAGCAAAACTGAATACTTGTTTTGCGATTTCGGCGGTCTCTCCAGTTCCGTGCCCATAGCTCTCGCTGGAACACCCATACCAATCTGCTCCGACTTTCGGTACCTAGGGTCGCCTGTCCAAGGAAATGGTGAGGTAGACCGAGACGTAACGCACCGGATCAACTCAGGATGGGTGAAATGGCGACAGGTCACTGGAACAACTTGCGACCCACGGATGCCCCTCAAGTTAAAGGGGAAAATCTACAAGTCCGTGATTAGACCTGTCATACTGTATGGATCGGAATGTTGGGCTGTGAAAAAGATGGATGAAAGGAGATTGCATGTAGCAGAGATGAGAATGTTGAGATGGATGTGCGGCGTGACGAGATTGGATAAAGTGAGAAATGAGTATATTAGAGGCAGTTTGAAAGTGGCGCCAGTGGCAGAAAAGTTGAAAGGAAACCGTTTGTCCTGGTATGGTCATGTGATGAGGAGGGATGAAACGCATATTACTAAAAGAGTTATGAATATAACTGTGGATGGATGGAGAGGGAGAGGAAGGCCAAAGAAAAGATGGATGGACTGTGTGAGGAGTGATATGAAAGAAAAGGGAGTCAGTATTAACATGACGGGGGATAGAACGGTATGGAAGAAGCAAACGTGTTGCGCCGACCCCAAGTCACATGGGATAAGGGCAGGCAGATGATGATATAGCTATTTTTATATTAGTGATGATTTTATTTTGGGTGAAATAGGTAAATAAATAATCGAAATCATCGCGTTAAATGCCCTTGATATTTTGTTTTTCAATTATGAAACGCGATAGTTTTAAAGTTAATGTCGGAAATTGTGTCACGGGAACCGTATTTTTTTCCGTGATAAAAGTAGTCTTATGTACTTTTCCAGACTATAAACTATCTCCGTGCATAATTTCATCCAGATCCCTTCAGCCGTTATGGCGTGATTGAGTAACAAACATCCATCCAACCATCCGACTTTCGCATTTATAATATTACTAGCTGTTGCCCGCGACTTCGTCCGCGTCAAACTCGTAAAAAAAACGTTTTTATTTTTTTAGTTTCCCGCCGGAACTGAATGAATTTTCTCGTGATCAAACGTAGCCTATGTTACTCGTTATTACATCATATATCTACCAGTGAAAGTCCCGTCAAAATCGGTCCAGCCGTTTCGGAGATTACCCGGAACAAACAGACAGACAGATAGACAGACAGACAAAAATCTTAAAAATTGCTTATTTGTTGTTAGTACCGTATATACTTTCACGTGCATTCAATAAAACGTTGTTATTTTGATATTACATACAGACACTTTAATTTTATTTATTTGTATAGATGTATAGATTAAGGTTAATTTGCGGCAAAAAAACAGTGTTCTGATTCAGTAATAGTATATTGAAGTCCTTCATAGCCGTCATAACTGTAGCTACATATAGATGGTCGCTACCTGGCTATCAGGGTAGTGGGCCGCTTCCATTGATGCCTAATGAGCTTTCTATTGACGTCAGTTTTGATTCACGATCCTTTTTATTGCGAACTTCCAAAGCATTTTTCAAGCTAATTTGATTTCAGATGGTAACGGTGTGTTTTGATGAAAAATAAAGTTCCTACACCATGCTTTTTAGGGTTCCGTACCCAAAGGGTAAAAACGGGACCCTATTACTGAGACTTCGCGGTCCGTCTGTCTGTCTGTCTGTCACCAGGCTGTATCTCATGAACCGTGATAGTTAGACAGTTGAAATTTTCACTGATGATGTATTTCTGTTGCCGCTATAACAAAAAATACTAAAAACAGAATAAAATAAATATTTAAGTGGTGCTCCCATACAACAAACGTGATTTTTTTGCCGTTTTTTGCGATAATGGTACGGAACCCTTCGTGCGCGAGTCCGACTCGCACTTGGCCGGTTCTTTTGTGTTTCATTTTGCAATCTGTTATTTAACATTCAGCAAACTGTTTAGGACGCAATATTTGGCTTGGAGGACAAGAAGTCCAGTGACGTCAGCCCTAATCATACTTTATATTTTTCCTAAAATCAGCAGGAGTCTTTACAAAATCTTCCAAAAATATCAGTGTCTGCACAGTGCAGTCAATAGGTATGCTTGCACTTGATCACTATCTCACCTGATGGTAAGCGATGATGTGCTCAACGATGAAGCAAGCTTGCCTAGGAGAAACCTATTCAAGGCTCTCGAGCCTAGACTCGACCAGTATCTCATTGCCGATAAGCCATTTTGGCCCGTTTTTCGATCGACTCAAGTGCATCCAGCTGGTATTTGGCAGATCAGTCCCAGAGATGAGAGCTATGCATGATCTAACTTGCGCATGATACAAGTTGAGCAACTGTTCTGGAGTGAAGTACCGTCTCACCTTCGCAATCTCCAAATTAACATACATTTCTTTTATTACAGTAAAATTAATCAAACGTAAAACTTATATTACCACTTTTGGTTACTTTCTAAAACAATAAAGTGCCGACATATTTTCCAAAAAGCTCCATCATCCTGTCGGACAATAATTTATATTCACAATCAAGATAATTAACACTATTGTTCAAAATAAATGTTATTCGCCCTAAAGATCCTTTTAAAAATTGTCTATATTACAGTTTTCAAAATCATCTGAATGCCTATCTATATTTTCGTTCTCAGATTGGACTGTTAATATCAATTTCCGCCCCGATTAAAAG
The DNA here is from genome assembly GCA_945859665.1 of Anorthoa munda. Taxonomy (NCBI): domain Eukaryota; kingdom Metazoa; phylum Arthropoda; class Insecta; order Lepidoptera; family Noctuidae; genus Anorthoa; species Anorthoa munda. The sequence goes on along the minus strand of OX243893.1, from coordinate 50,553,830 downwards.
AAAATTAGCTGTCCCCTCAAGGATTACGTAAAAAAATTGTCCGAAAAACTTTGAGAATGAACCCTTGATCACTGCTCATATCTGAAAATTTTCAGATATGAGCAGTGGAGAACTCTGAATAACGTTGCTAAAAAACCTTGCCAGCTCCCCATCCACTATTCAGCGAACATTTTTTAATCCCCAAACAGTCTTTAGTGAACAAAAACTTTTTTTTAGTCCCCAAGAAGCTGACATGTTATTTGTTTATTAAATCTTTAAAGGCCACTGCGTTCTTTGTGAATGCAATTTCTCGGGTTATTGGACGACTCGCCCGAATTTAACTCGCCCGAATCGGGCGAATTGTCCACTATTAAAAATATTCATTTTTCTGTGTCGATTCGCCCGAAGTTATTTTATCGGTGGGCGAATCGACCACTCCAATATTATTTAGTGGACGATTCGCCCGAATTTTATTTTAGAGAACAAACAATATAAAAGTACAGTCAGAATATGAAGAATTAATCGAAGTTGATAGATATTGTACTAGAAACTAGGAAAGCAATTCAAACTACCAGGAGGCCAGAATCATGAAGAAGTTTTTGCAGAGCTAGAATCATTAGCGGTAGAGACTAACGGAGTACTAGGGCTTCAGAATCGAAAATCGCGCGGTACTCTTTTTACCGCTCATGAGGAATCATGTCGCCCTCTTAGTGTTTTGTAGCCAATGAATCAAAAGAATCATGAGATTTGAACGTTAGATATGATAAACAGGCGAAAAAACCAATAAGAGGGAGACAGCAATATTCACTACAAAAAAAATTAAAGAGTAAGCTCTATACGCTATCAGTTCATTTCGGTACCGGTAAAGACTAACTTATTGACATGATTATAATCATGAGGACGCTAGGCTGGAATCATCAATCATTTTTTTTGTAGCGAATATTGCTGTCTCCCTCTTATTGTTTTTTCGCCTGTTTATCATATCTAACGTTCAAATCTCAACGTACTCTCGTACTCTTTTTACCGCTCATGATTCTTTTTATTCATTGGCGACAAAACACTAAGAGGGAGACATGATTCCTCATGAGCGGTAAAAAGAGTACCGGGCGATTTTCGATTCTGAAGCCCTAGTATTCCGTTAGTCTCTACCGCTAATGATTCTAGCTCTGCAAATACTTCTTCATGATTCTGGCCTCCTGGTAGTTTGAATTGCTTTCCTAGTTTCTAGTACAATATCTATTAACTTCGATTAATTCTTCATATTCTGACTGTACTTTTATATTGTGTGTTCTCTAAAATAAAATTCGGGCGAATCGTCCACTAAATAATATTGGAGTGGTCGATTCGCCCACCGATAAAATAACTTCGGGCGAATCGACACAGAAAAATGAATATTTTTAATAGTGGACAATTCGCCCGATTCGGGCGAGTTAAATTCGGGCGAGTCGTCCAATAACCCAATTTCTCACCTTAGGCACTCCAATTGATGAATTTAGTCTCTATTCATAAAACGAAATAGAAGGTCTGTCAACAACCTTACTAGAGAATGAAATGGATTTAGCGAAATTAAAGTTCATGAAATTATGGTAAAATATATCTAGATATTGTTACCATTTTTTTTCATTCATCTCTTTCAACTGATATATACTATCCTACGTGCACAAGATTACAGATCCAAAACTAATATGTATATAACAAAACAGTATTTATTTAGAAGTTAGTTGCATTTTTTTGTAATAGATTTTTTTTTTAATTACTCTGACTACCTTACATTCAAATGAAGCTATCGCACAGAAATGATGAAACAATAAATTAGAGACAATGAGGTAATTTTAAAATCGACCATAATTTTTATGTATACTGTTTGCTCTTAGATTAATTTTATATTTTTAATATGCTAGTTATAAGTGTGATAACACTAACATATAAGTAAGTAATATTAGTTATTCATGCAACTGTTGTATAATAAAAGGTATTAAAACACGAATACAGGTTTATATATGATAATAGTATCACATGAGTGTTTTAATACCTAATTATTTACAGTTGCATACATGACTTTATCTGCCTGCACCCATGATATGAATCCTCTTTATAAGGTTCTGAAACTATAGGGTGTTTTACAGTGTTGTAAGAACTCTATGTACATTCATGGAAACGATTAATTGCTGAGATTTATTTGTCGTATTACAAAGAAAATAAGATTATAACATAATAAATGAAGTAAATAACTGACATACCTTTACTAATATGTATAGTTGATGAGGCGCTTAGTTTAAAAACTTATTTATTTTATTAGGTAAAACCGTTTTCGATTTCTTCCCTGTATAGCCATCTGCTTTACGTAATAACAAGGTAATTAATTTTGAATATTTTGAGATATCCTTGTGATTAACACTCAGCGTACTTTTGAGCATTCAATAGAGGGTCTATAGGGATGAAATATGATTTTTTCTGATCATTCTTGAAATTATACTAACAGCACACCTTCTGAAAACGATGAACTTACTCTTTAATATTTTCCAATTAATGAAATTTTGGTACGACTTTTCATACTGTTTTAAAAATTTTTGCAAAACTAATATCGAACAAAAATTTGCAATACTAAGTGAATTCGAATAACCTACAAGTATTTTATAATTACGGCGCTGCTGGTGTAGTGAAAACGCGTGACAATATTAATTGAGTAGTGAGAATTTGGCTGTTTGATGAGTAAGAAATGGATCGAAAAAGCAAAGGAGTTGCATAATGAAATTAAGTACATTACACCACTCGTTTGGATGATATTATGGTTACTATGACACTGGTTGTTTTAATGTTGGCAAGAAGCTAACTGTTTCAGAAACTTTAATAGTGAATTTAAAGCATGGGTGTAGATAAAAGTATAAATAATTTATTTACTAAGTTAAATTACAAATACAATTCAAGATAAAAAGTAAGCGTCACTTGTTTGTATAAAGCCACGTAGGTACATACTTGAAAGAACAAGGGCCAGTATGACATGATCAGCGTTCTCGCAGCTCCCGCAGTAACTTACATAATTATTGTATCACTTTTTTGCACTGCCACTTACACTAAAGTATACGATGCTCAAGCAACAAACGCGTGTGTAGCTTTACCTAACTATAGCTGAAATAATTCGGGACAGTGTAAAGATTTCGAATTATTTTAATTTGTCGGTAATAGCTGTAGATTTTCGATGGGTCGTTGATAGCTGCGTGAACTAGCTTCTGCCAGCGGCTTCGCCCGCGATAAAAGTGTTTTTTTATCCCAAGGGTAAATTATACTGGGATGAAAAGTAGCCTATGTGCTATTCCTGACTATAATCTATCTCTGTGCTAAATTTTATCCAGATCCGTCCAGCCGTTTGAGCGTCAAGAAGTAACAAACATACAAACACACACATATTCACAAACTTTCGTCTATATAATATTAGAATAATTGCAGTGTCACGAGGAACAAAAGTATGTTTAAAATTCCGTGAAGCATTTCAAATTTACCTTGCGAGATTACAGACACCGGGATAAGTGAAACTAATTAATAGCTTGTAAATAAAAAAAATTAATTTAAAAAATCAAAAAACTCGACTGCTTAAAAAGCAAATAAAAAGACGTAAACAAGAAGAAAATCATGCTGTGCAGTCGGAGGATACATATTCGCGAGTTGGCGGACCAAAACCAGATGCATCCTCCGACTGCACAGCATGATTTTCTTCTTGTTTACGTCTTTTTAGTTTGCTTTTTAAGCAGTCGGGTTTATTGATATTTTTAATTAACTTTTTTATTTACAACTTTTTAGTTATTTTTTTTTAGAATTAGGTACATTTAAACATATAAGTGTTATATATTTTTGAAATCGCCTCTTAAAATCCTTTATTTTGATATCCCACACAATGGGTTCGGAAGGTCCCACTAAATGGGAATTTCAAGTTTTCTTTATTACAGAGAAAACAAAAGTTATATTTGAGTAAAAGTTTTATTTATTAAACTCGTACAAGTTGAAATTATCTATTTAAATACGAAGTTGCATGATAGGTACATTCATTTATTAATTTGTACTATTGAGCACGATCTTTTTTGTATCGAAACTTTTTTAAGAACAAAGAAACTCAACCAATAAAATAAAAAATAAAACTCTATAACTCACTTGTGCACTGTGCTTGTGAATAATAGCAATAAAAAGTCACAGTTTGCTAACAGGCATCATAATGTGCCTAATTGCGGTGAAATTAGAGCCACTTTATGAGCAAGTGTGTTGAAAAAACTTTACATCATGTGTTACAATATTAATCTATTAGAAACTGTCCATTTACTTACTTAATTTGATTGGGTGACAAAAATAAATTGTTTTCTGCACTGTACTGTTATACCTATAAAGTCGAATAACTAATCTTGATATTTGTCCTTTTACCTCAAGTAAAGGTATTATTTTGTCACGGTATATATGAGTTAATGACCTGCCCTCCTTTTGTAGTCCCTCGATGCACAAGACGCGCGTCGCGCGTCGCGCCGGCTCCTATAAATTGTATGTCCTATCAAGTTACCCTTAAGTAAATCTGTCCTAAGATCATAACCTTCGGGGCACCGCTGAAAGTGTGATAATATTAACGTGTAAATATCCCCCTTTTTGAAGACTAAAAGCTTTTGTTTGTGAGTTTACAGACTTTTGTTACTCATGACTGTTGAAGTATTTTCGACATAAGAGCTAAGTATTACTTGTATTCTTTTATTTATTTAATATATATTTTATTGAACACGTTATAATTTAAACATTTATAAAAACAAGAAAACAAATTTTTATCTCACTCTTACAGGTTTGAAAATATTTAACTATAAATGCCCTTAAAATTATAATTGTGAATTTTCTTTTAAGATAATTATAAAATTTTTAGCACCTATGCAACCATTTGCATAGGTGCAAAAATTAAATATTTTTTAACACAATTTTTGTGTATTGACATAGTATTTAATTTGTTTTATTTATATATACAAACGACTACACACTACATAAATTCATACAATTTGAGCAAAACGAAAAACATTTGCCACATAATATAAAAATAACATAGAAATCTACATCTGTTCGTAGATGCTGTTGCCAATTTATTGAAACGTTGCTACTTAAGTCATGATCTTACATTAGAGCAGATGAAAGCTAAAATGGAATTGAAATCACTACTGTGAACTTGAACTGAGAGAAGTTGTGACAGGTTTCGTTTTAGCATAGAGCTACTCTGTTTCATTATTAACGAGTGCTGCAACATTTACATTGAACTTCTAAGAATTCAAAGAGAGCATCATGTGACTGTTAATTTTACCAAATAGTTGTACGTTTACTCTTAACTCTTTGACTGCTTCGACTAAAACCGACGGGACATTTTAAACCCCGCTGGAAGAAGAGGGGTGATAGAAGTTTGATGTGTGTACCTGAGTGTACCTACGCTTTGGTGACCTATTTGGAAACACTGGGACAAACATGTGGGATGTGAATACTATAATCATTGTGCCAATAGTAGTGGTGTGCCCTTTTTTAAAATATAAGAAATATGTAACCAAAGTGAATAAATGAAATGATTAAATTCAAAAGTTAGGAAAATTCAATCTCTTTTTAACCCCCGACGGAAAAAGGGGGGTGTTATAAGTTTGACGTGTGTACCTGTGTATTTGTATATCAGTCTGTGGCATCATAGCACCTAAACGGATAAACCGATTTTGATTTCTTTTTTGTTTGAAAGGTGACTTTATCGAGAGTATTCTTAGCTATATGGTGCAAATCAGTTCTACCGTTCTAAAGTTATGGGCGTTTTACTGTTTGAATCAGAGTGTTTTCGCAAGATATCATGTCATCATTATGTGTTCAATAGATTGTCGATCGAAGCGTGACTATTACTAGATAAATTATGTAGCATAAAGTAAAAATGTGTCTAGGGTTAGGGGTTTTTAAATTACTTGTAGTAATAATTATTTAATTCTCACTACTTGAAAATTCTGTAAATATTAAGATTGGACTGAGTTGTTGCATCCAATTTATATTTATTCGCTTGTCATGGGACTCGTTAATTTAACGAATATGCTGCATCACGGGCCTGTCATGAACAGGACCGGGGCCGAGCTACCGAGCTGCCGATGCCGGGCGGCAGCGTGCCGAGGTCTTCCTCGGCCACTTATCGCTAATGTTCTCAATCTATCTCTCCGACATTTTCACGCCGCTTTATTACAATCCATCTCAAACATGACTCTTAAATGTTTGACAAATTGAATCATTTTTCTGGGATTCCACTTGTAAAACCACTTTCTTGTAACATTGTTATATTTTCATTGCTTTTTATTGGTATAATGGATAATTTGAAAATTAAAATAATCCCTGACACGTTTATATTTAATGCTTTTAATCTACATAATTTATATAGTAGTAGACACGCTTCGATAGACAATCTATCGAATACGTGGTTATGACACGATACCTTGAGTAAATACCCCGATGCAAACAGTAAAACGCCCATAACTTTTGAACGCCTAAACCGATTTTCATCAAACATAAGTTAAAACACTCGCTAAAGATAACCAACAAAAAAGAATATAAAATCGGTTCATCCGTTTAGAAGCTATGATGCCACAGACAGATATACAAACACACAGGTACACATGTCAAACTTATAAAACCCCTCTTTTTCCGTCGGGGGTTAAATAGTGATTGAATTTTCCTAACTTTTGAATTTAATCATTTCATTTATTCACTTTGGTTACATATTTCTTATATTTTTAAAAAGGGCACACCACTACTATTGGCACAATGATTATAGTATTCACATCCCACATGTTTGTCCCGGATTGTTTTCAAATAGGTCACCAAAGCGCAGCCACACCACGATCGCTGAGTGATCTACATCGGGCTCATGTATGACCCGGTAAAAGCGCCTGTCAAGCTCCTTGCTCCGTCCCTGCGGTCATTAGTATCTGTGTCTAAGCCAAGGAGAGCGGGATAAGCCCCTTGTCCACCGCTACCATATCTCGATGCATATCCACGTCGGATTTCTGGGCGATTTCTCTAATACTGCATACCTCGCGGTTGTGCAGCGTCTTAGCGTTTAAAAAGCCATGACCCACACACCCCAGCACTTCCGCGGATTATACAGTCACATCACCGGTGACCGTGGGTGATGCTTACGATTTGCGGTAAGCAGTGTGTGGACCCTCCTATCCAAGTGAGTCCATTTGAATATGGCGAAAGAGTACATCAAGACATTCATTCATTATTATTATTCATTTATTATTTTATTTATGTAAATTCCAATATCAATGCCGTACCTAGCTATAATACAGAAATCAATGGCCAACTCAACTTGCAATGAAACATCAAAGTATTTCACAATGGTCGTGATTTTCGTTTAGCTTGTGAAAACAATTGGGCTTTCATAACGTTCGATACGGTTTGTGAAAATTTACTTGATTTGTATGTTAATTATCTTTATTGAATAATTCTCCTTTGCTTTTGTTTGACTTCCCACAGCTTATGCCTTCATTCTCCATGGATTTTTCAATTCGAATCATGTTCTGTATCGAATGGAAATACGACGTCCGGTTGATGTTATATCGGTCTAGATCTAAATAAATGGTTCACTCTATCGTGGTGTCCCTCGACTTCTCGTCATACTGTTTGTTTAGAACTAGTTGTCGTCCTGCAGTAGTACCAAAGTAATGCAATTTAATTTACAAATAAAAATTTTATTTTTTGTTTTTTTATTTTGCGTTTATTTTTTTAATTTTTTTTTTTTTTTTTTTTCTTTCTTATTATATAATTACAGCTGACCTGTACAGTTCCATTGCTGGGCAACGGCCTAGCTCTATTCTTTCATTGTTCCGAGTTCTATATGACTTCTTTCCAATTACCAAACATTCGTATGACTAATTTATCCTTCCAGGACTGATCGAGTTCGAGATGGAGGATCCGAACGTTCCAAGTCGTGCCATCATAAAACTACGCAGTAAGCAGCTCGTGGATGCGCAAGTCAGCGAGTTCGACGTGGTGGAGCCGTCGGGCAAGCGCTGAGTACCACTGTCAACGAACCTCATTTTTACAAGCTTTATATTATATACTTTGTAATCCATTTTTCAAGCACTTTATGGCATCCGATTTAGCTGCAACTTGGATTATTACTTATGAAACTTTGGAAATATTGAAATAATATGGTATTATGGAGCTGGTCTCATGATGGAGCCAGAAGGTGGCCATAGCAACTCCTCAACCAGAGAAGATAGCACCATCGTGTTTAGGCTAATTGGATGTGTGATATTAAATTTAGTACCTTTCAGTTAAAAAGCATGTTTAAAAAAAGAACTTAATACTAATTATTATTAATATTTACCTTATATTTGATTGCAAAACTGAGATCTCAAATTATTAGTCAATATATTTGTATCTGGAAAATAATGTATTTTTAATAAAATCATAGACAACATAATCATCAACTGTCTGATGGACCCGTATTGTAATCTGCAGTGTGGGTAGATAGGATACACACATGGCGGGCCGACTCGTAGGGTTCACCAGATCGTGGTGAGGACCTGTGTGCTTAGTGCTAGTTTCTAAACGTGCTCTAACGCGTCAAAGGTAAACGTCAATTTTAGTGAAACTGGACACAGCACAAAGGCCTTGTCTCAGGAATCCGCTAGATACCATGAAAATGATATGGTGAGGTGTTTAGTTACCTACCTAAATATTCATTTTTTAGTTCCAGTGCTTTTCGCATTAGTTTTCATTTTAATTAGTTTTTTATTTATTTTTTTGGTTTGATATTGAAATATTTATTTACATAGATAAAAGTGATAACAGTGTATAAAATACTTAAATAACTAAAACTACAAACCTATACACTTTAACCAAAAACTACTCACTAACTAAAACTAAAAATATACTTAACTAAAATATGGCGTCGAAAAACTCCTCCACATCGTTCCCCACTGGTAATGTACCCAAAAGGCTGGCAGCATTGCCACGTTGTATGGCAATGCTTATTCTCTGACCAAGGTAAAAGCCAGCCCTTGGGTCACGCGAAGTGTCAACTAGGCGTTTGGAAAGATCTTTAAACAAAGCGTGAGCACTCGGACCCCACGGACCAAGAGCTTCAACCCCAAACGGCTCGAAAATATAACTACCGATTAGGTTATTATATTTCCGCCGCTTGAGGTTCTCTGCAGCCGCAGCGGCAGCGCCAGCACAGCACGATGAACTCGGAAGATGGGATGGCGCAAGAGTATCAACACAAGTAGCGTCCCACACTAAAGGCCCATCTTCCATGGAAACAAAGACATCCCGTCCGGTCTTTTGCCATCGTCGCGTGCCAGGCCATGGGGTTCTAAAACGGCCGGAACGCTGATGGTGACGAGAGCACGTCGGATGATGTCGTTTAAGTTTCCGTGCCGAGCGAAGCGACCCGCACTTCGGCTGCATGAAAGTCCGTGGTGACCGAGGCTGTTGACAACTTCGCCACAGTGGCAACGATGTGGAGAACAACAGAGAGCGCCAAGACGTAGGGAAGCAGCGAGGCGGAAAGTAGTGTCGTCAAACAAGGTGCCTATGTTCGACGACGGTAGTGCGTGAAGCCAGAGACCCGACTCCCACTCACCCACAGCCAGCAGGCGAGCACGGTCGGCACGAGTGGCAGAAGTGGCAATTAGGTGCTCCAGAACTGCTCTGCAGAGCGGCTGATCCCACCGTCTCTGGGAAGATGGGTAGTCGGGGGGATTACAGTTCGGGCCAGCGAGTCTCCAAGCACCAATAGCCTCGGTGAAGCACGGCACATCAAAATTAATCAGTATGGGAGCTAGGATATTCCTGATTAATTTCTCAGTACCGTGGACCGAGGATATAAAAGCCGGTAAACTAATACTTGAAATTTTGCGGACGCCGAGGCCTCCCATACGTATGGGAAGAGTAGCTTGAGCCCAAGCACGGTCGTCCATGGCCACATTTAAAATTAAAGTTAATGTATGACGGATAATTTGGTCCATTTTTTCTAAAAGAGGAAGGTGCTTCCATAGATGGGAAGCACGAAGGAAATATGATAATTTTGGGCCAAAACAACAAAAGCGAATTATGGTGATGGCCGAATGCATGTTAATTTGGAGCAATCTTTCCGAAATGTTGTTGAAATTTTGTATTTTTTCCTCAATAAAATCGGGAAAGGAATCATCGAAGATTGTGGACCCAAGGAGACGAAGTGAGCTTTTTCAATAATTTTGATTTCGGGGGCTATAAAAATTAAATATATCACTATATCACAATTTAAAAATCCAAATTTATTTTTTAAAAGAGATTTCCAATATTTTTTAAACGAAATGGAATTGATTTGCTCAAGTGTTTACTTAGCCCAGTAGAAGTCGACATTAAAATCATTGTAACCGTTTTTTAGAATCACTTTCTACTGGGCTAACTTAATTGGCGCAGGTTTCGAGAGTTTGCTAGCATCGTGGGCGAGTAAAGTGCATAATTAAATAATTTGTATTTACTTAAATTAATTAGTCTATAATTACTCACGTCGTTTTTAGGGTTCCGTACCCAAAGGGTAAAAACGGGACCCTATTACTGAGACTTCGCTGTCCGTCTGTCTGTCTGTCTGTCTGTCTGTCTGTCTGTCTGTCACCAGGCTGTATCTCATGAACCGTGATAGTTAGACAGTTGAAATTTTCACAGATGATGTATTCCTGTTGCCGCTATAACAACAAATACTAAAAACAGTATAAAATTAATATTTAAGGGGGGCTCCCATACAACAAACGTGATTTGTTTGCAGTGTTTTGCGATAATGGTACGGAACCCTTCGTGTGCGAGTCCGACTCGCACTTGGCCGGTTTTTTTGTTCTCGTTCAGGTGTATAGAAATCCAGTTTTTAAATATGGGCTAGCTACGTTGCACGAGACAGCCCAAAATACTGTTACTGGAACTTGTCAAACCTCTCGGGCCCTACGCTCTCAACCACTATATATATCACAGTAATCCTGGAGTCTGTCCGTCAGTAAGGGCCTTAAATACTTGAACTGCTTTACGACCTTTACTGTCACCCCGTTCACATAAAGACTGGACATATTCGCCGGACCAACCCCAGGCCTGAAAACCATGGTATCAGTTATGGGAATGTCATATTCCAATCCATGAGCATTAACATAATGCTCACAGACTGACAACAATCTTCTCAATCCTTTGATCGAGGGACTATGAAGAATGCCATCAGCGTAGCTCAAGCTATTCACACAGACATTGCCTAAATGACAGCCGGCTCTGGTTCCTCTGAGTTTCGCTATCAGATCATTGCCATACAGGTTAGATAGGTCCGGCGGATTCAGCCCTCCTTGGCGAACACCACAATCTAGCCTAGAGCTACTAGATATAGTGTCACCCCACTTCACTTGATTGGTTTGCTCCCCGTACCAGTATCTCAATAGATCTACAACTTGATGAGCTACTTGAGTATTTTTTAGTTTATCCCAGAGGATTACATAATTACCAGGTCAAAAGCTTAACTGAAGCCTAGGAAGCAAGCGTACACTGTAATTGCAGAGTCTGTTGAGATAAATCAAACTGGGCATCGTCTAACCAGATCTATTGAAGATGTGGCAGCGAAAAAAAGAAATGTTTAATCTTGATCATATTTCTGAAAACTTCTTTGTGGCCGATTCTTTTGCTGTTCGAGCTATATGAGACGCTCCAGCACATTACCTATAACAGTACCAAGCGGGATGGATCGGTAGTTGCTTGATGCACTCAAATCACCTGTCCTATTTTTGACGACAGATTCCACCACAGTTTTCATTAAACGTGTCGGCAAGTAGGCATGCTTCAAACATAAGTTAAAAAACACACTCTAATGGTGAAACACTTTGCCACTACCCCTGATTATGTACTCAAAACTGAGACTGTGTCCCGGGGACTTACCTGCTTCATATTACTCACAGCAGAGATAACATCTTCTAGCTTAAAAGGTGGCAGAGACTCGGTAGACAGTGACTCTCAGCGCTGAACTGGCAATCCGCATGCAGGGGTTTTGAATTTACTGGCAAACAAGTCAGCTATCCGTAGCGTCTCCTGCTAACCTGGAGACTGCGGCTGAGGCTCTGTTTAAATTAAAAATTTCAGATGCGTTCTTAAATTGAACAATCTTTTTTTATTTTCTTTGTTAAGCCAAAATATTCATCTTTATACTTCCTACCCACACATGTCATCAACAATGTAAGTATATTAAATATCAATTGCTTCACAATATTTGTCATAGTGCTCACACTTTGTTTGTGTCACAATCATATTTAAAAATATTAAAATCATATATTTTTGGTATATATGGTATATTTGGTATTTTTTTTAGTATACATTTATTTGTATTATTAAGGCGGTCACGGCAGCCGGCTAAGGCCGTCTCAGTAGTCATGCACGTTATTTCACAAACAATACGCGAGCGTTGGCGAGGGACAATGATTAGACCACGTGACGTCATATATGACCTCCGACGCTATCACAGTGTCCGACGCCGCCTTTGCTGCGATGCAATGATCAAGTCATCGCTGACTACCGTGTGACTATAATAAAATAAAATAAACATAAAAGATTCTGATTTCAATCCAAGTAAATTAAAATCTACAAATACCCACTTCATATCAGTACAGAACTGTATCTATTCATGTCCAAACTACGCGGAGGGGTGCGAATTAAAATCACCAAGAATTTAAACACATGGTGCATCGTCTTCTTCTATAATTGCGTTAATTGCTTCCAAACAATCAGTGAACTCTGTCAAGTTATCGGCGATATCCACCGACAATAAGAGTATACACTTGTGCATAACTTTATCAATTCATGTCCAAACTTCTCGCAGGGGTGCAAATAAAATCTCTAAGAACATAAACAGATTGTGCCTCGCCTTCTTATACAATTGCGTTAATTGCTTCCAAACAATCAGTGAACTCTGTCAAGTTATCGGCGTTATACTTTTACGGTAGCCTTTATGCGAAAGTTTTATATGAACGTTGCAGCCGATATTTTTTAGCCGATAGCCTTTCGAGGTTTGATCCTCATAATGATGAGTACAATGACTTGCTTATCATTTTACGACTGTCCTAAGCTAAGAGAGATCGCACCAGTGTTCGTTATCATCTTATCTGGTGCGGCCCACACATCGCAAGATGTTCCACAAATGAATTTCAATGCGATTTTTACCTACCTGCAATATCCAGCAAGCAATAATAAGGAAAACACAACATTTTATTAGACTAGATTTATCTTATCATTTTATTACCTGCCTATTTTACAGCTGTTATTGCAGATAGAAAAACTTCTGGTTTCGTCAACTGGTATTGAAATATGTGTGATGTACACACGCACAACATCACGCCTGTATTTTTCGAAGGTTTAGGCAGAGGTGAAAAGAAATAAATAAATAAAGAAAAAATATTTATATGTTACCCGCACAGGAGACACGAGATAGCAAAAACTCAAAAAAAAATACAATTTAAAATAAAAACCCGTGGCAGACCAAAAAGGCTCCTATCTCAGCACGTGCAGCGATATTTAAAAGAAAATAACGCTCTGCTGATATTCTGTTATCGGTCCACTGTTGATGCCACGGGCACATTCACGAAAACGGAACATACAATATTTAAAGAATAAAATAATTAATAAAATATTGTATAAACACAGAAGGTGAGTCACAGTATGTATGTGTGTAAAGTATAAAACAATTTTATAAATAAAACACATTTATAAATATTCAACCAACATCCTGACGGCTCAATTGTCATTTGTCGAAACCATAGATAAACGACAAAGTGCGCCAATTTATGGTCGGCAGTCAAAAAGAAAAAAAAAATGTGAATTATGTCAGAAATTTCTGTAAATAAACGAACCTGAAATGTTAAAAGTCTCATGTTATTATACGGGGCTAGCCTATTGGCATCAACCGGCCTCAAATCCATCCAGCCTGCTACTGAAAAATACAAATGGAAACCCAATGATACCAATCTCTGCAATAGCGCTTGCGGCTATTAGACCAACGTGACAGTGTGTTAAAATTATTAGAATGCTTGTGATCAGCCCCCGTACCATGACGTGTCAAAACTATCATGGTGCGACTGGGAACATAGGACAGATTTATACAAGTCATATTTATGAATTTGACTTATTCACTGCTAAGCCGCATGTATTCATTCGAATACTTATAAAACATTGGTTCGAATTGGTTCAATAATTGTTTTTTATTGCACCTCATGACGAGGTATTATTATGATTGTATGTTATTGTTTAAAGTACATACCACCATTGTAATTCATTTTCTTTCTTCTCTAACAGGCTTGCTGTTCATAGTAAATTAAATGCGAATACATGTAATTGGTTACTAGTTGGTTAATATGATGTTAAATTTATTAGTTGTTAATACTGTTTGTTTTCCGATTACAATAAATAAAAATATACATCTGTCCCTTACACACACCCAAAATAATCTTACTCTAAGAGCTTATGGTCACCCCCCAGGACTGCGAAACTACGTTAAAATTATCTGTGCAATTACAGATTTATAAAAACAACTGACTATTTTGTTTGATACAGAAATCTCCACCCAATAGGGTTTACCATCGGCGAAAATAACTATCTGCTATACAAACTTTCATCGCCTGGCAACATCAACCAACCATTTTAACGAAATGCATTTTTAATAATCCCTTCTAATGCTCTACCTTGTTAAAGAAAATTGCATGCTTCGAGACCCAGGTTTTTGTTTAAGCTGCAGGTTGTAGGAGTGATTTATTTTATGTAGAAGGGAACGTGATGAGTACATTAATCTTCTATCTGTACGAATAAATAAAATTGAAGTGTCTGTTTGTAATATCAAAATAAGATCTGAAATATTTGTCGATCTGTTTGTGCCGGCTAATCTACGAAACGGCTGCACTGGTTTTGACATATAGGTGATGTTATATGGAGGTTACTTTTATTTAAAGAATCAGAATAATAACTAATTATGGATTGTAAGCTAACTATATTATCCTACAATAGTAAATTCATCAAACGATCGGTACAATGTGTGCGGTAACCTACTAAAATGAACGATATTGTGCTGCTGCAGGAGACTTGGCTGCTACCCAGTGACCTAAATTCCATAAATGGATTCAATGAGGATTTTGGTTGTGTGGCCAAGTCTTCTGTTGACACTTCAGCAAAGATATTGAAAAGTAGGCCGTATGGGGGTTTAGCAATTATGTGGAACAAAACAAAATTCCCGTATGTGTTGCCTAGTAGCCTAGTAGCTGTAGGTAGCGACCGTTAACGCCGCTGACGGGCGCCGCGCGTCGACTAAACTACTATTTTTTTACAGCATTTGCCTCACATCGGGGGTGAGACAATTCCACAAGAATCTGCTACTGCGCAGCGAAACGCGAGTGTTCCGAACCGCCGCGGTTAGGTTCGATACTACCTGTACAGTCGTACATCATACATCTAGTACAAGTTGATTATCTTTGGCTGTATAACTCACCTGTTCTTTTGCTAACTGTACAATCTGTTCAGACTCTAGCATAAATATATTACTACTAACAGTTCAATAGTACCTACAATATTGCATAAAGTGCAAAGAATCAATACAAAATTTGTACATAACAAGCAAACCACTTGTGGAAGAGTGAGAGTATTTGCTTGTTTGCAAGGAAGTATTCCACTAACCAAATCTAGGTATAATTTAATGTTCATAAACTACATAATCATAAACTACAATACCTATTTGGCATGCTCTATTTTTATTTACCTATAGTAATATTATTGACCACTCGATTAGTCAACAAACATTCAAATTCTTGCAACATGCAACGTAAACTATGATAAGATACGCTAATCATAGGAAATGATCTTATCACCTCGCTATCAGACTTTAACAAATTAATAATAGGTATTGCTTCGAGTTGTTTTAGGACCGAATACCTCGCATTATTATCGTTACACATAAAATAAATATTTGCTAGTTCTATACTGATAAGATGGTGAGCCATATTGGAACATAATTTTATTGTAATAATTTTTGTTAAGTACGCAACCGTCAGTGTCTTGTGCAGGAGACCCGCGCTCTACTCGATATGTGACGCTCAGCGTAACTAGAGATAAAAGAAAAATGGTATAGATTAAGCGATACATTATCAAAGATTATCACAAGCCACGAGATATCCTTAGAGTTGAAGACATACATGTAACTAATCAGGGTAGAGGCCGGACGAAACGTGTTTACTTTTATTAGATTTTAATGACGTAGCTCATTTCGGTGACAATGTCCAACACAGTCGCGGACTACGCAGACAGAAAATGTAATAATAACAGGATAATGTAATCAATGTAGAAATTAACTTCAAGTGCGTGCGACGTGTGTGCGAGTGGCGGCCCTGGGAGCACAGTTGTTGGTACGCGGTGTGCGGTGTGCACCTCCAAGCCGTTCGGTTCCGTCGACATATTGTTATCGTTACCGCCATCACCATGATTAAACGGTTTGTACAGGTGTAACGTTGTGCGCTAGTTACGTGATGATAAGTGTTTGTCTTAATAATTTCTCTCAATAAAATACTAGTGAAGTGTTTCTATGATTCTTGTGAGTGCTGTGCAGTGTTTCGAAATGGATAGATTTAGGCAAAAGTCTAAAAAGGAAAAGCCAATGAAGTATGTTGACAAAGATCAATCTCCCTTGTTTATAACTGACGTGAAGGCTATGAAAGAAAACCTTAAAATAAAAGAGATTTTAAGAACTGTAAAAATGAATAGTAGCATGCGAATAAAAGCCCCGAAGGGCAGCAAAGTGATGCAAAATAAAGATTTTAACGATAATGAAGACATGTTTGGGGTAGACCAAAATAGTGAAGAACAAAATAGTGAGGCACCAAACATAATGGAGCCACCTAGTGCAACAAACCCTGACGTGGTTGTCGTCAGCAATAGTAGTGAAGACACAAACGAAAGTAAACCAGACCAAACAGTAGATAAAGAAGACGAAAGTAATGAGTCGGAAGAAGAACTTGTTGCCGCTACTGATGAAAACAACATTTCAGTTGACACGAAGTTACATGAATCCATCAGTGTACCAGAAGGCTTATCAGATTTCGTGTTAATTAGTGAAGAAAACAAACAAAACATTCCAATTGTTCCGGACGTCAAGATCGATTTCCCTCCCGCGAGTGAAAGTTTGAATGTGAAGGCTCGTGACAGAAAGCTGTCTCTGGACCAGACTATGCTATCTAGACGCGGGGGCTTGTCACAATCTGAATTGGATCTGAATTCAATTGGGAAATCTCCGCTAGAAAGAAAATCTTCA
Source organism: Anorthoa munda (assembly GCA_945859665.1). Lineage (NCBI taxonomy): Eukaryota > Metazoa > Arthropoda > Insecta > Lepidoptera > Noctuidae > Anorthoa > Anorthoa munda. The sequence continues at coordinate 50,536,522 of OX243893.1, read as the reverse complement.
TTTTTTAGGAAAAAAATGGATAGCTTTTTGAAAAATACAACAGAAATATTTAAACGTCAGTCAAGTCAAGTCAGCAGAAGTCAATCAATTCAGAGACGAGGTTCCATGTCGGTATCTCTGCAGTCGTTAAACGAGAGCAGCGCATGCAACGGAGACTTCGGGGAACCCCTGCACAATCATCCAGTGAGTATTGTTATTTTTAACTTACTTCAATAAGATGTATGATGATTGATGGAGGGTATGCATTCGGCGAGTTTTATTCGTATTAATGCAATACGGCTCACGAGTGCTGTTTTTTATGCTTTTATATCTTTAAAATATCCAAAAAATATGAAAGAAACATGTTGAAATATAAATAGAGCATGTTTCTTACTAACATACTTGAATTTAAGAAAATACGAGTAGTTACAATATTACCCTGTTCAAGAAATCACTAAGTCCATTTTATAATTTATATTATTGATCTGGTAATAGTAAAGTATTAAAAAAATGTTAATTCAAAATATCAAAACCCGACTGCTTGAGAAGCGAACTAAAAAGACATAAACAAGAAGAAAATCATGCTGTGCAGTCGGAAGATGCATATTCGCGGGCTGGATGACCAAAGCCGATTGACGTAAGAATCATCAAAATCGGCGAACGTGTTTAAGAAAGAAGAAGCCACATAAGAACAAACATACATACGTAGACTGATAAACACGTAACCCTCCTTCGGCAGTAGGGTAAAAAAATGTCTGGTGATTGTCCTTACTAATTTTTATTAAAAATCTCTGTAACTGAGAATTTTGCTATGAGCTTATTTAGCTCTACTCACTAAGTTCACCGTTTCCAATTCAAGAAATTACTTAGATCAAAAAATGACCATAGTCGAAATCGCTAAGGACATTTCATTTTATCATAATTCCTTGCTACACTGAACTATTGTATCAAACCAAAGAAACGGTTAACGACTTTTTAAAATTTAATAAAAATAAAAACTATTTTATAAAAAGGTCGGTGGTCCTCTTTATGTTTCTTCGATTTTTGACACCGACTGCCGAAATTGAAGTTATTTTTCACTTTTTACCCGACTGCCGAACAAAGGGTAATGTGTTTATCAGTCTATGTATGTATGTATGTATGTTTGTTCCTATGTGGCGTTCCAGAGACCAAACGCGTGGGCCGATTTTGATGATTCTTACGTCAATCGATTCGTCTGAACCCTGCGAGTGTCCCTGGCTACATTAAAATGGTAAAATAGAAAAATGGCGGATTTAGGGCGCCATATTGTGGGGGCCCAAATTTTTTTTTCTTCCAATCCCATCGTGGGGGGTATCAAAATAAAGGGTTTTACGAGGCGATTTCAAAAATATATAATACTTATATGTTTCTATGTACCAAATTCGAAAAAAAAATAACAAAAAAGTTATAAATAAAATAAGTTTATTAAAAAAATCAAAAACATTACCTTCCTTCGGCAGTCGGGTAAAAACCCGACTGCTTAAGAAGCGAACTAAAAAGACGTAAACAAGAAGAAAATCATGCTAGGCAGTCGGAGGATACATCTGGTTTTGGTCAGCCAGCTCGCGAATATGTATCCTCCGACTGCACAGCATGATTTTCTTCTTGTTTATGTCTTTTTAGTTCGCTTCTTAAGCAGTCGGGTTTTTTTTGATTTTTTTAATTAACTTATTTTTTTGTGTATTTATTTTGGAGATAGTTGTATTTTTTTTTAATTCTATTTATATTTCACTTTTTAGTTGTGGTACATAATGATAACTTATATAATAAGTTACCTATAATGGCCAATGTTATGCCAGAATAGATTACCCGAATAATATAAAATATTAACATAACCGGAGCAAAGAGAATGTACCAGGGTGAACTGTACACATCTGCTTACCCCTTTAGAGCGTACTGGCTTGATGTTATGTTATGAAATGACGTACACAATAAACATACATGCAATTGCAGCAATACCGAGAGTCTTACCGTTGTTTATTGAAGTGTTCTGTTGTATATCTCCGAAGTTCTTCATCAGATCTACACTAAATTTAAATGGGACCAATGTGGAAACATACTCGTACGAATAAAAAAATAATTTTCAAAATCGGTCCCCAATTGACAGAGAAATCGGTGAACATATAAAAAATAAAATATATATATGAGTACAAAATAAAAATGTCTTAGTCCCTAGAATTTAGATTAAAAAACCCCTTAGTCCATTTATAAGAAATAAATCCAAGATTGTTATGTTTCATGTTTTCAAGGAGTTTTACTTTATGAGTTCTGATTTTGAAACTTATAAAAAAGAAATGTGTGTGTGTACCAGAGTACACAGGTAAGAAGTGAAACTTCTTTACGACATATAATTTTTCTACTATTTGCAACTTCACGAAAATGGGGTAGATAAGGCTTAAGCCTTAAGAAAAACATTTTTTTCCGTATTAAATTAAAGCTATTTTATTATTATAGACATGCATACAATTAATGAGTAATTTATTTTATAATTGTTCTTATTATAATATCATTGCTATTGTTGTATTTCATCAATAATGATAGCATCATTATTAAAAAGAATTAATAAAACGAAATATATAATCACTCACTTTTCTTGTAAATTCACTTAAATTTGAATAAGTCTTTTTACTAAACTTTGATAAAAAAAGCAACATGGCGCGTAACCGAAAAATGTGACGATAGAGTCCGTCCAACGAAAGAAGTCCCGTAGACGCGGCGCTAGTTTCTATGTGACTGTACGCTGTCCTCTAACAAATCTTGTTAGTTCCATGTATTTCCGCGGGACTTTTTTCGTTGGACGGACTCTACGTACAAAATTTCTCCCATACGTCGATAAAGAAGTTTCACTTCAATAAATAATTAATAAATAACTTATGAACATTTTTATAACACTACAAGATAGTTTTTTTTTTAATTTTAATTCCCAAAGGTTTTATTTCAGGATGATATTATGATAGGAGTAAAAGGGGGGTTGAAAGTTTGTATAGAATTTCTACAGTTTGTAAGTTGGACACGTGAACTTTGAGATTTACGCTGGTGGTTGATAAAAAGAATTCATGTATTTATTGGTTTTTGGAAATTCGGCCCCTAAGGGGATAAAATAGGGGTTGAAACTTTATGTGGATTTTCTTCTGTTTGGAATGTAAAACATCTGAAATTGATGGTTTTCACTCTAGGTTAATAAAAAAACAATGGGTCTTTTTTAATTTCGGCAATTCTATTTCTAAGGGAGTAAAAGGTTGAAAGTAAATTGAAAACAAAAAATGTTTTGATTTACGCTCTTGGTTGATAAAAAGAATTCATGTATTTATTGATTTTTGGAAATTCTACTACTAAGGAGGTGAAATGGTGGAAATTTGTTGGGCTTATATATTTGAAACTTGGCATAAATACCCTAAGTAAATAGTAAAGGTTTTCATTATTAGTTTTTCAAAACTTTTCCTAAAACACGATTTAGGGGATGGTAGAGGTTTTTTTAAGAATTTTACTGTACCGGGCTTCTTTGTATGATGTAGTGGAGTACTAAGAAGCGAGTTTCAAAATTCAACCTTTAAGTGGTGAAACTAAAAAGTCATCTATAGAATAAACTATAAGTCCAGGTTGCCTCACGATGTGTTCCTTCGCCGTTGTCAGAGATGTCCAAGATAAACTCAGAAAGTAGATATGGATTGAAAATTGATTGAAGATTTGAACCCTAGTCCTCAAGCATGAGATGTATGTGGTCACTGCGATATAAACTGGAAGCTAGGTTTCCAAATGCACGAAAAAAGCAGACACAATGAAATGCGCGAATTGTTTACTTTAATAAAACTCAACCACAAAACGGGAGACCTTGACTGCTCTGCTAGGAAAAAAAGTTTGGACCGGTCCATATGGTGACACTTGGAAGAGGCCAATGTTCACCAGTGGATGTGTTTCGGCTGAAACGATGGTGATGATGATGAAAAGCTAGCAAACCCTACTATCCACACCCACCTTTGAGATAGCTTACTTAATGAGGTTTGTCTTCTCGATTTTGCGATTTCTTATGATTGTATATTTAAATCAATCGTCGCTGTTTTGCTCTTTTAAACGATGACTTCTCCGCGATGCGCCATGTTTATTTCAATAAAAATAAAAATGTCTCAAGATCATCCAATTTCTTAAAGAAGTTAATAATCCTGGACATACAGTTAAATAGTTGTTGGAACGACGAGCGAAAATGGTGGGGTACTTGATAATAAAGCGGTTCGAAAAGTATTTAACAGGGAGCGAAAATTCCAGTGCTATCCACGCCCGAACAAAATGGGTGCGCAGAAAGAGGACAGGTTTCTTGTGAAAACAGCTCGATCATCCATGCACATCATCTTTTCAGCCGAAAGACCACTGCTGGACATAGGCCTCCCCCAGGCGTCGCCACAATTATTGGTCCTGTGCGTCTCGCATCTATGGGATTGCCGCAGCCTTAACCGGGTCATCGATCTACCTAGATAGAAGCCTTCAAACGTTGCGTCTTTCGGTTCGCGGTCACCACTCCATAACTTTTCAGCCCCATCGACCATCCGTTCTGCGAATAATTTCACCTGCCCACTGCCACTTAAGTTAGGGCCCGCCCATACACGTACGCAGGTGGCGAGATCCCACAAGCCCTCTACAGGCAGGGCAGAACTTACCACAGTAATTGTAGACATTATAATAGACATTATATTCATCAATATTTAAATCATTTTATCATTTCCTTTGTTACAATTAAATCACGGTCAGCATGTTATATTAGACAAACAAACTTCGAAAAATACATCCTCGTCTAAAAATAAACAAAGGGATGGGACCTTGGTTCTAAGTGTGAACTCTTGAGCCCCTATGCGAAGAATGCGGTGTCAAGTGCTTTGTTTCGGGTACCGGGTGTAACCCTGCTTGATAAATGGCGTCAAAACCAATCAAATACACCACAATTTTCTTTGTTAATTTTATTATCTAATCTAATACCTTTAAACGAGCAATTCTTATATTTATGTATACATAATCTGAAACTCGGAAACTGCTCCAACGATTTTCATGAAATTTAGTATGCAGGAGGTTTAAATCGATCTAGCCAGGTTTCATTTCTAGAAAACATCGTTTTCTCTATTTACAACCGAGCAGTGCTCGGTCGCCCAGGTACATAAACTTCAAACGTGCCTAGCTCACTCACTTTATGTATTCAATCAGTCTTTTATTTTGGCTAGGCAACTTTTGCAGGTTACACTGCCCTCGTTTTCAGTGCAAATGGTTGCGATCGAATATTATGAAACTGAATGTAAATAAAAGCAAATACGTAATTTTTTTGTTGCATCGGTCAAATCTACTGCCTCCATCCCACTTTGCTGCATACTGTTAAACTGTATACTCACGTCCTTTCTTCTTCATCCTCGGACCTTACTTATACAACAAATTGAATGACATCGTTAACATATTTCCCCGGACTAAATACAAAAATAAAACATTATTAATACATATCTTAATGGCCTGGACTACGAGGGAACAGAGAATTTACTGACCTCCCTAAAATAAATAGTCAAGCTTGACGTAACATCCCCCAGCTGTAAAGTCTGGGCTACTAAACTTCTGAGACGACTTTTCATGAATGTTAGAGATCGCTTTGAAGAATGCCAGAGCCGCGAAGGACGACATTTGAATAATGTTATTTTTAAACCCGTGTATATTATAAATATATTTGTAATTTTTTTATGCATCAACAAAAGTGTGTTTTTCTTAGACACCCAGTATAATGTATTTTGAACTGTTATCAAATGTTTATGAAGTTAATCGTAATATAATCTTACTTGCAATTGTTTTGAATCTCAAGTTGAAAATCAGTATGTCATGGCGGACTTTTCACCGCGGGGGCTTTTCTCTCAAAATGTAAAATCCTAGTTTAAACTGCAAGGCATAGCATATATGGAACTTTGTAAAGAGAAAAAAAAATATTTTTGATATACTTTATATTATTATATAATATTTAAATATAAATATATATATATTATTGGTCTCTCGGGTCTTCGTTACTATGCTAAAAATATCCGTCACTGAATAACATAATTTTTCCATCAAATTAATAATATTATAATTACACTATAGGGAACATTACACAAAGCTGATCCAGTGGTTACTTTACGTCAATACAGAGTAAATAGAACAAGTTATGTAATACTTCGGAGATATACAACCATACAACAATATTCTTGAATAAATGATGGCAGAACACTCGTTCGTTAGCAACCACAACTAAAAACCGAAATATAAAAAACATTTTTACAAAAAAAAAACAGATTACCGGTTTTTCTAGTTTCGTTTCTTCGTTTTTTGACACCGACTTTCCAAATTTAAGTTATTTTTCACTTTTTAGTGTTTTCATTTGGAATCAAGTATTTTTTTTTTGTAAAAATGTTTTTTAATATACTCGCCGTTTTTCACCCCAGTAAACGTAAATATAAGTTCTTAATAACAATACCAAAATATTAAAAAACATGCACATAAAGAGACCTTAGAGTCGGGTGTAGGTACAACGTTATCCATCAACCATAACTGAAGTCCATGCTACACCGGGCGGAGTCTGCGTCCGCGCGCTTCGTCCTGGACAAGCATGCCACACGAACCGTTTCATATAAAATGTTTGTGAAGTTTTGAATCCGTGCCTCGTCCGTGCCTCGAACGGGGCTCGGCTCGCGCCCGGTACGGTCTAGCATCATTCATATTTTAAGCGCACATTTAACTAACTAACTTAACTTAACTTACTTTAATTAGTTTTATAATTTTGAAATTACCTCTTAAACCCCTTTATTTTGATACCCCACACGACGGGATTGGAAGAAAAATAATTGGTCTCCAACAATATTCCGCCCAAAACCACAATCTTTCTTTTTTCAATTTTAATGTAGCCAGTGACCATCGGTTCGTCTTAACTTTGTGAGCTTAGAATAATAACGCATAGAAACCTAGTAAGAGTGCAAAAAGTGCAAGGCAACTAAAACTTAGCCATAGTGGCTAACTTCTTTCGGCGAACCGTCAGTACTAAAGGTCACGTTCCGTCTAACATAGCTCGCGAGTAAATTATTCAAAATAATTGAAAATGACAGTTTGTAGCGTGACGGGACGTCAAAACACTTCAGCAAAACAAAAAAAAATGCGATCAAATTACATTTCACAAGTAATTACTTACATTTTGTACAAAATTTTTACATAAATCGACCATCAAACAAAAATTCTAATAACCTATCACAATACAGTGTTGCTATATGTGAGGAAAAAAAAGTACCATAACGCAAAAAACTGAAAAAATCACATTGTATGGGAGCCCCCACAATTTTTTTTATTTTATTCTGTTTTTAGTCTTTGTTATTATAGCGGCAACAGAAAAATATCATTTATGATAATTTCAACTTTCTAGCTATCATGGTTCATGAGATATAGCCTGGTGACAGACAGACAGACTGACAGACGGACCCCGGGGTCTTAGTAATACGGTCCCGTTTTTACCCTTTGGGTACGGAACCCTAAAAACATTGCTTTAATATTTTTTCTTATTTCTGTTTAGCAAAAATTAGTTTATTTTTATTTAATACGATATAACCAATTGCCAGTTTCGAGAAACTAACTAACTTGGCATTAGCTATTATAAATTAGTCTTTGTAAATAGGATACTGGTTGCGATTCTGTGTGCGTCAAACAAAACTATACTTATTTACAGCGTCTAAATTATGGTCGTTATCGACACTGCTACCTACAGTGTTTTTAAACTAAAAGTTAATTAGCAATTTACTGTAGTTAAATGAAACTGGACCAAATACTAAGTTTCTTTGTGATTATTTTCCTGTAATTGTTTGATTAGATGCATAAACCAAGTGCTGTATTAATTATCTGGTCATCATCTTCATCTCATCCAGTTCCTGATAACATAAAATACTTGTCTTGATTTGAACCAGCCACATAGTAGGCGTTTTTCCATATTTTTGTTGGTAACGGCCTAGTAATGGTATCATTGAAAGCTATATTTGTTTGTGTGCGTTTGAGGAACGTAGATGTATTCGGCTCACGCACACAAAGATAATGAAGTGGACACATGATATCGCTCGTGTTTTGTTCTAGATGCGGCTTATATGCGTTATTAAGGTCTATCCACACATATCAGGGGCGTGCCCGGGACAAATCCGGTCCCGTGCACGGACGTGTGTGAACGATGTCATATAAAATGTTCCCACCGATATTTTTTTGAGCCCCTGGCGGGGCACGGTCTGTCCACGTCCCGGGCACGGCCCTGATATATGTGGATAGACCTTTATTCTGAGTTGTGAGTATCGCAAGGTTAAAACGAATCGTTTAACGTAAGAATCATAAAAAATAGCCTACGGGTTTGATCTCTACAACGTCACATAGGACCAAACATACATACAAAGAAACATAGACTGATAAACACATTACCCTACTTTGCGTCGCGAAGTCGGGTAAAAACTGGGCCTGAGTCACTCTGTAGAGTACACGCTTTTTTCGTGGTACTAATTATTTCAATCTCCCCTTGTATTATATCTATACAGACTATGTACTAATTGAAAATGTATGTAAAATATTATATCATTAAGGGGGAAGTTTTAGGGAACTGTCTCGTAGTAAGCAACACACTAAAAAGAACAGAAGGTAGCTTTTTCTTTCTTGACTTTCATTTTATTGTCTTTGTTGAAGTCATTAGTCGCTCGTACCCTACAGGACTGAGAATCTATACACAAAATATTATCCCCGTTATACTGCGCTTATCTATCTTAGGTTTGTGTAATATTTAGGTGATGTCATTGTATGTTTATATCATACGAGAATAAACAAAACTGCATTCTTCAAAAGATAATGGAAATAAATATCACTGTATGGCAACATATTATAAATAAAAACGTGTCTGCTGTCGTAATCATTCACAAACAGAACTGAAAATAATAGGTTATTTTATGCTTTATTTTATATAGCCTCCTATATAAAATTAGGAGGAGATAAGCCATCTTCAATATAACCTCGGTCGGGCTCCGTAGGCCCCGGTCTTGTGGGTACGCTGTGGGTAAATACATGCGCATAGCAGCAACCTAATTGCGTAAGTGAATTCTGCAAAAAACCATGTCGGAACCTTCCCAAAAACGACTTTACGTATTGCACGGTAGAATCATTTTTCATGTAACGTTCAAAAGTGCCGCTTGGTGGTCTAGTTGAAATAAAATATCTTTGTCTTGTCTTGTCTTGCATATTACACTCTGAAAAGGAAAGGTTATGCTCCGTTCCATTACAAATATTTTGACGTAGAATTGATTGTAAAGAATGAACGAAAGCGGAAGAATCGAGATAAAACTTCACTATTGGTATTGTGTAATGAAATTATGTCCTAATGATTTGTAAATAAATAATTCGAGTTTGATGAAACATAACGCAGTAGATGAACTTCAACTCAAATGACAGTTTGTACTCTTTCCTTTTAGTTTCACAATACCGAAAAAGTTGAAAGAAATGATTCTAATTCTTTGAAGGAATCGACTTGTTTGCTTTGCACAATTCACTTACGCAATTAGGCTGCAGGTAATCTCGCGCGGCGGATCTTTTTAGTATCTCTGAAGTTGGCTCTGCGAACCATTGCGCAAGTAACAGTTTGTCATCGAGTATACTGCATAGAGTAAGCGAGATAGGACGATGCGACAAACGTTACCGAGTGAGAGGCAGTTATACAATGCTATCTTCACGTACAACATAGATCAAAAAATAGCTACTGCGCAGGGTCTTGCAGTTTATTTCAGAGACACAAAGATCCGCTGTGAGTATTATAATGCCGTTTTAGAGATAGTCCATCGTCCAATCAGCAGCAGCGGATTCGCAACCAATGCACCGAATTAAGATTTGAATCAGTATCAAAATGTTGCCAATGCAACAAAACTAAACTAACTAGATCTCTTCAAAGTTAGAGTGAACAGGCTTCTTCTGGGTAAGCTCACTCCATCGTCGACTTTGTCTCCGTCACCTCTGACCTAGGCTAGAGTCAAGAGCAAACCCATAATAAAAAATAAAAAATAAACTTATTTCATAAGTCTACAAGCGATATTTTTTATGCCTGATTATTAATCATCTACTTTCCTCCGATATAAAAATTATATTGGTTAACTTGGAACGATAGATCAGATTATTGTTGTATGAGATCCCACTGCAAACATTTGCAGGTACCTATTTTTTTTTTTGATATGACTGTTTATGTCTTTTTTTTATATTTTGCCCTACACTAGCAAATTCTACTACATCGTGAGTGCGTATGCAAAATCTCTCAGACAGAATCACCAGCTCTCAGTTAGCCGCCATTCATGAAAATTAAGGTGTATGTTGTTGTTGTTGTGTATTGTTGTTGTTGTGTGTTGTATGTTGTTGTGTTGTGTTGTGTTGTGTTGTATTGTTGTGTTGTGTTGTTGTAAAATAAAAATACAAAACGTAAAATTCAAAATGAAAGGTTCAAACTTTAATGGATAACAAAAAAATTGTGAAATTAAATTATATTATACTAACTTCAGTCAGCAGCTTCGCATGCGTGTTTACCTATCCCAAGGGAACATTATACCGGAATGAAAAATAACCTATGTGATATTCCAGACTATAATCAGTATCTAATAAATCTATAACTCTGAGCCAAATTTCACCCAGATCTGTACAACCATTCGGGCGTGATTGAGTAACAAAAAACTTCCTCCATCCAACCAAACTGTCGCATTTATAATATTAGTAAGATTCGACCATTAATTACATTGATAATAAAATTTACTAAGATCAGGAAGAATGTTACTATTTGAGATTTTAAGTCCGTAATGTGGGTGTATTTAATGAAATGCATGTATGCATATGTATATGTGTGAGTATGAATGTTATGGACGTAAATGTTTTTATTAAATACATTTTCCGGAAAGGGAGCCTGAGAAACGGCTATCACATCCAGGGAATACATAAAATAAGTTACCAATAAAACTTATTTTTTATTTTGTTACTGACAATTTATTAATGCAACTACCTCTCTGTGATGTGAGTGGGTAGCTTGCCTTTCCTGGATGTGATAGCCGTTTCTCAGGCTCCCTTTCCGGAAAATGTATTTAATAAAAACATTTACGTCCATAACATTCATACTCACACATACATACATGCATTTCATTAAATACACCCACATTACGTACTTATCTCAAATAGTAACATTCTCCCTGATCTTTGTAAAAAAATTAATTTGTTTTTTAAAAAGCGCTTTTAAAACGCTTTAATAGAAAACCAAATTAAAATATAAAATAAATATAAATTATGAATAGTGTGATGTGTGACTAACATTGAAAAGAAAATTGTTGTAAAAAAGCATATTTTATTGACATATAATGGCGTCCTACCTGCACACGTAAAGTTCGGACCGCGCATCTGTGACTGCGTTCCAATCCGCGGATGGATCTGTGCGGTTTGTACTGCGGGTCAAACTGTCGTGCTAATTACGATTAAAAATGTGTCCATGGTTTGGAACACCGGTGAATCTTACATATTTAGGCAAACGATCCGAACTGTGCGTGTAAATTGATTTTCCATAGTTTCGACTGCAGTTTGGACTGGCGCGTGGAACATTATAAATTTTAAAAGTTTTGCCTCAGTTGTTGCGAAATGCAATTTATAAATTTTGTATCTTTTTTTACGAACACGTGATTAGCTAAAGCAAAACCTAATGTCAAATATCAACAAATTCTCATATGCTTTGTTTCTCATGTTCCTGTTACTGTAGTCCTTACTTTTAATTTCTCACAGACGTGGCGATTCACGGAACAAACAAATGAACTCCGTAATAGCTTCGACGCTCCAAAGCAACATTGTTTACTTGGCATCCAAACGTGATGCATGCACAAAACTGTAAAGCCTGTGCTCGCGTCGACATACCAGATCAAACTGTTAGTCTGTTAGCCCTGCGCGTCTACATGTACGTTTCGGACCGAGCGAGGGATGGAACGGCGCGTGCTATTTCCCGCGTTCCGAACTTTACGTGTGGAGAAGGGCGCTTGGTAAAAGTAGAGTTGTTTTGAAAATATCTTAAAAAGCACGCCATGCTTTTACATATATTTTTTTAATCACACTTAAAATTATTTTCTGATTTTAGTTTGGTTTTCTATTAAAGCGTATTTTTTAGTTTTTTTAAACTATTATTTATTAAATATCTTAACTAATAACTAAAATGGTTTGCAAGTAGATACTTATCGCGAATAGAAAGATAGGTATACATACTTTTCGCGAATCTCTTATTAATATAGGTACTTATCATAGTTTCATAAACAACGGGTTCCATAAGGGTCGTTTGATTCGTCAGCAGATGGTCCTTAATACATGTCAGCTTTTTGTTGCGCTTCAATGTATTCTCAGAAAGGAGTACCTACATTGTGGAAATAGTAAAGAGGATTTTACTCATGCAAACTGATTTATCCGAAACAGCACCTTTTTTTTTGGTTATATTACTTTTGACGGCGAATGAAAACATTTTGAGTAAACTGGTATGTCTTTTGTCATTCCATTTTATTTCATTTATTTATTCACATACAATTAATATTGTGTCAAATACTGGGTACATAATTACAAGTATTGGTGGTACATAATTGCAGTAAAATTAACACTTAAAGATTAATTAAATTATTGTAGAAAATTGTTAATTGATTTAAAATATGTCCCAAACAGATGCAATGTCAGATTAATCTAATAAATAACGATAATTCTCTAAATCATTTACGATAATTCAAATATTTCACAAATAATAATGTTGGATTAATCAAATATTTCACAAACAATCAAAATCGAAATATTTTATTTCAACTAAACCATTAAGGTAGATTCTTTTGAAATGACAGCAAAAAAAAACAAATATGATGCTAGTTGCACAATCGTGAGATTTGCGTGTACGTGTGATTTGGGGAAGAACGTGCATGAATCTCCACGGACACTCATTTCTATCGTTAATTTCATCTAAATCGGTTCAACGGCTAAAGTCATAATAGGAAGTTGCATACAAAGTAACCCCGCCCGTATTTCTCCCCTTCATGTTTTATGCAAAAAGAAGTAGCATATGTCCTTCCCAGTGACTCAAACTATCTCCATGCTAAATTTCATCGAAGTTGGTTCAAGTGTTTAAGCCTTATTAAGAAGTTTCATACAAAACTGAGACGCCCCTCCATTCCTTCTCTTCGTGTTTTATGCAAACATTCCATGTGACTACTAGCAACCCGCACTAGGCCTGTTCCCTTTCATAGAGAAGTGGCCTGTGTCCCAGCAGTGGGAACGTTAAAAGGCTGATTGTGCTATGCCAACTTCATTTTTGGTTCGTTATTTCAGGAGGAACTACAGAGGAGTGTGTCGAGCCTGCACTCGTCGCCGACGCCTGCTCGGAGTGCGTCCTGTCTGTCGATGTGCCGGAGTGAGCACACCCTGCCAGACCAGCAGAGCGAGGGCGACAGCCTGGCCGGAAGCCGCGCGGCGCTGGCCAGCAGCCAACCCCTCGGAGACACTTCACCCAGCGTACACAGTAAGTTGAACAAGATGTGCTTACACTGTCTGATAAAAAAATACCCGGACATTGTTTATAATTAAGAAAAACCTTTATTTGTGCCTCAATATTTATATTTTGCCCTCTAAAGTAATCACTGCTGCTTAAATAGTCTTCTGACAACGTCTTATCCAATCTTCGAAGCATTTGGCCTTTGAATGGTCTTCAATTTCTTAATTTATGGTTTTTGTCGTGGAGGCGCAGTGGTTTAGACCTGGCATCACATGCTTGAGGTCATGAGTTAAAATCCGGGCAAATACCAAAGTGACATTTCAATTCGTTTATGTACTTTCTAAGTTTATGTGTTTTCATAGAGATCGTTAAACAGTGTAAAACACGCAATGAATACTACGCAAAATTTACTAAGAGTACCTACCCGTCCATTTTAAAGCAGGCACTTCCCATCAACTGCAACTTATTTGATACTATTAGCAGTTTGATTTGTACTGTGCTGCAATTTGTAAACACGCAAGCAGCCGAAGACACTGGCCCCTATGATACAGTTTACACTAGTTTAGGGGTCAGGGGATGCCTGTTCTATGTAAAACTTTTATGTCAATAAACTTTACTTAAATACTGTCGAACTGTCTTGGAATGAACTCGTTGATACTGACGTGAAACTATCATAAGATTACCTCAAAAAACGCAAAAAATATAACGATATACAAATTTGGGCAAATTGTCTGAGTTTCCAGTTTTAGTAGTCAACTGAATAATATGCAGATGCATTTTAAGGTCTTCATTTGATAGTGCTACAATATCCCTTATCTACTCTAGTACCTTGAACGTTAGATACACTAGCAGTTGATACGGCACCAAACCTAATTCAAATGAAGCGCTATGATAAAGTCTGTCCACAGTAGTAAGGAATATGCGAAAATTACTCATTGGCAGCGCGGTACTCGCACCTTCTGCCGGCTCGTGCATTAGCTCATTATATAACGCCCACATCACTAAATGGCATGTTCGCCACACTACATCGAACCACATAACTTGGTATTCCAGGATTTTCGATTCACATACCAAATAATCTGCAATCTCGTCCCGAAATGTAGTGCAATATCATTGCAATTAGTCAAAGAGACCTTCAGAATTTGACAATCAAAGCATTTCAAAGTCCAGTTTTCAATGCCAATTTAAGTTCTTATTCAAGTTCATCTTGTAGTCTTTCGTGGATTCTAATTAAATTGTGGACAGTGCTAGTAAACTCATTACCGGTACGGGCATGCTGGCAACCATGGGTACAAACTCTTCTAATAAGTTTGTTTATCCATTTCAAAAGAACGAGTTCGTTTTACGTAGTTCGCAGCAGAGCGCAGAGATTAAGTTTGTGAAAATCTATTCAAATTTAAAATGTTATGATGGCACATCTACATTTACGCCGAGATTACGGAAATGTTAATTTTATTTATATAACTAGTTAGCAAAACAGTACGGCGAAAGCCCTGCTCTGCCTAAACCCTATGGGTTTCAAAGCGCGAAAAACCATTTAGACAGATTTCCAATATGCTAAACATGCATCAACATTCCAATCAACAGTACGACCTTAATTTGGGATTACATATTAAATTGCTGGCATAGGAATTACAACAATACATACAGTGATGTTATATATTGTATAGTTAAGTACATTTTAGTTATGCTGCATTCATGGAAGTCAACTAATTATTTATACCATAGAGGTAAACAGACACTACAGGACGCCTGATTTTTTTACCGACAACGTAATGCTTTTTCGGGTGATGTTTCAAGTTGCCTATCATTCAATCGCGAAATATTATCATAACATCTGAGAATACTTTTAAATTTGTGACAATACTATTTTAGGCTTTATCGATTTTGATCAAAACATCCCTTTATTTTTGATTCATGATTTCACGACACAAATTTTGTAAAGCATGAATTAGATATTTATTCTTCTTGAACACTTTTTCGGCCAGACCCCCATTCACTTTTATACATAGGTATGCGCCATCAACAGATTAAAAAAAGATGTAGGTATAATAGATGAATGAATGTAAGAATAAGTTTTGCAAAGGTTGAAGGGTTTTCAAAAGAACTATTTGCTAAAGTGTGCTAAAGCCCGCGCGAGGGGCGGGGGGCTGGGGGGAACTTTTGTCATAAACAGACTTGGAAGACTTTACGAGTATTCGGATGAGCTGTGTAAGTGAAGCGGGAGTCGGGACAGCGTTATGAACGAGGCCGCCCTCGACGCGTACCGCCCATTCGGGGACACTCGCTGACTTTGACACTGAAAACAATATATTTACTTTAAAATTAACGCGCAGTAATAGGGTTCCGTAGTTGCATAATAATGCGAACTAAGAAGAGGATTTTTTGTTGTTACATGAACATTAAAACGGTTTCAGCGGCTCACAACGTCTAAAAATGGGCCCACATAGGACGATGGTAACTGAAGAAGGAGTTACAAATCCAACTTCACAAGTGAAGTTCAAAAAAAAAAATATCTGTTTAAGTACCACCGCGGGTAGAGGTAAGCGTTTGTGATAAAGATTTATAACCAGCGTCACATAATAATTTGAATAATGTAGTATTGCCGTTACGGAGATAGTCTTCGTTATTATCTCCAAATATTTACAAACCGAAAACAAATATTTTGGTATGAGTATTTTCAAACAACCTATTCAACTACTAAAACGTAAAATCTAATTATGCAATGATAGGAATAATAACAACCAACGTAAATAAGCTGCAATAAGTAATTTATATGAAGGACGTCAATTGGGTTGTTGAATTTAAAAAAAAATACGATTTTTAAAATTTATTTTGAAACTTTACATATTATAAATTATATTGTCGTTGCAAAAATCTCTTAAATATTTTTTTTCAATTTATTATAAGCAATTGAAAATCGATAAAATTTTAAAAAGAACCACCTGTCTACGAACGGGCCATGATTGGTCGCCATGTTGGTGACGTCATAACATTCAAGGAATTTCACCATAGTACAGTGTCACGTAAATTTACTAAAAATATCCGAAAATTAGTGCAAAAATATTATTTATAACAGCAAATTTTATTTAGATATGTGTGATAAAGGATTCATAAAGGCAAATTTCGAAAAGATATCCATCTGATGGACGATTTGGAAAAATTGAGCTTAAGTAAAGTAGTCGTAATGAATATTACGCGATAGTGGACCGCGACCGGTGTTTGTCATTGTTGTTCATTGTACACATTACTTTTAGAAACATAATTGTCATAATGTAATTGTTGTTACATATGGGTAGGTATATTCGTGTAAAATAAAAAGCTAACAAACACGATTGGCGCGCAACTTCGACTTTAGTTATCAAAAAACTTCATAGGTACCACTAAATATTATACAACCCGAAATCTGTGGAGCCTTTATTTTTATTTATTTTTTGCATAACATCCTTAAAATTTTCGGTATTTTTAATTATTTGCATATCCCTTTATAATATTAAACACAAATATCTATATAATATAATTACAAACACTAAAAAACTTTGTAGAACAAAAACGTGAAAATATTAATTCGGTACATTTTCAAATATCTCATAAATGCGTCGACCGATTTTCACAATTCAAACAGAAATATTAGTTTTACGCCTATATCCGTCATTTAAAATTAAAATAATTAATATATCTCCATAAACAAAAAATCATGTTTTCAAGTTACGTAATTATACTAAAATGTCAACTTTGCTCGAAAGTTCCCTTAAAAATTTACTTTTCTCAATCTTTAATGATCAAATTAAGAGTTTAATCAGAATCTAATTCTAAATTTGAACAAGATAACAACATAATTAACATATTCTAATTGGAATCTAGTTAGACATAGAACATTTTTCAAAACTTTAGTACAGTTTGCTAGGTTGGGTATTGCGCGAATCACATAATAATGGGGAGTTATTTGTAATATTCGTACATAATGATGTGAAGCAAGCACGATAACTTTTAAGGTTCGATATTTATGATCAATGTATTCGATATTCATCAATATATTGACGATAATAACAAGATGGAATCGGTTATAAGTCAAAACACTGTATAAGCTATGTGCCACAATGAGTAGAAATGAACGTTGTGACGTCACACGGGCTCGGCTTTGTTCGGAAAACTGTCGGGGTGTTTTCGGTACTGGATTCAAAAAAATATTTTCGATTGGATTTTACTTTGTAATTACAATGAAAAAAAAAAGACTAAAAATAGTTTTGTATGAAAACTTATATATGATCTTTCCATTTATTACAAAAAAAAAGTTGGTTCAACAAACCAATTGCGAAAGGTGCCGATACGGGGCATGGTATGGTTCGATCCTGGAACCTCGCGCGCACGCTCCTTTTTTATTTCTCTTTCGGAATTTGAAAAATTTCGAATGTATTCATCACTAATCTGAGGTATTCACTATTTTGTTCTCGAAAGTTCTACGCTACTCAATTAGTGATGTAGTCGGGGCGAATATTGACTTTATAGATGGTTATCAACAAAAGAAAATAAGTCATTTAATATTTCTATAAGATAATATTATAAAGAGGCCCGCCCGCCTCAATCAGCATAATTGAAATATATATATGTAAAATGTTAAATTGTATATATTTTTATATTTTATTTTAAAAAATATATACAAGCCTCAAAATAAAAATAAAAACCATGTCTTATTTTTTCGTATTAAGATATCGGGTATCTATCGATATCGATAATGTAATTAAAATTGCAATGTGTTATATTGCACTGATGTGACCATGTTTGAGTAGTAGTAAATATCAACCTATGACACGAATGTCAACCTTACGACAAACGCAATTTTAAGTTTATAATTGCGACTACTGAGAATACCGCCATCTATGGTCGGGTAACGGAATTTGCTTGGCAGTCGAATCTAATTTGACTTTAGATTACAAAACGTCGAAAATACTTCTGCACTAACACAAAATAGACTACCCCGCGCGCATGCGCCGTATGGACTACAGACCGGTACTGCCTAAAACTCCGCCCACTCCAACGAGCTTGAACATTATTAATTTAGAAATAATTATTATTAAGAATGTTATGGTTTTAGTTTTGTATATTTTAACATGGTTCATAAGCATATATTTACCATCTGTTTTACACAGCTAACAATGTTATTTAAGTAATTTTTCAATGGCATTGGTACAAACATTTTACTGTACCAAGTACATTTTATAAGTTGGTCGACTATTACTCATAAACTTGTAAAGCCTACTTAGCTGTGATAGTTTTCCTTTTAATTTCGTTATTTATACTACTGCCGTGATATTTTTCACATAGCCAAGAGTAACAATTTCGCTGGCAGAGTGGGGGAGACACTATAATATAGACACTATCCCTCTAACAAATAAACGCGGCATAAAGTTATACCAGGTATAACAAAGGTATAACCATACATTTTCATAGTTTTATACTTGGTATAACTTTATACCGCGTTTATTTGTAAGAGGGTATATATTTATGAGTAATAGTCGACTCTAACAAAAATTTGCAATTTAAAGCTTAATTTTACGCAAACGGATCTCTGAATAGAAATATGGTTTTAACAAACCAGAAATATTTTTAATGGCCCACCTAACGATACCCCACACTATGGGATAGACGAGAAAAAATGAACATCCCCACTTTACGTCTATTAAAAAAAAAAAATTTTTGATTTTATTTTACCATTTTGTCGGCATTATTAATATGTATATCCATGCCAAATTATAGCTTTCTAGTACTTAGAGTCTCTGAGCTAAGCTATGGACGGCCAGACGAACAGAGCGAAACTATAAAGGTTCCTTGTTGACTTCGGAACCCTAAAAACTCTTCAAAGTTAGAGTGAACAAGCTTCTTCTGGGTAAGCTCACTCCATCGTCGACTCTGTCTCTGTCACCTCTGACCTAGACTAGAGTCAAGAGCAAACCCAAAAAAAAACATTGGCTCACATTCAGAATTACTTACTTACTAATTATTTATTCTTCTATAAGTTGTTGCGGGATTCATCCCGCAATTTTTATTTCCAAACACTGCTTTACAATGCATGAAAAGAGTTTCCTTGTAACAGAGATGAAAATGGTGAGATGGTTAAGCGGAGTGACGAGATTGGATAAAGTGAGGAATAAATATTAGAGGAAGTTTGAAAGTGGAACCAGTGACAGAAAAGTTGAAAGGAGACCGTTTGTCTTGGTATGGTCATGTGATGAGAAGGGATGAAACGCATGTTACTAATAGAGTTATAAATATAAATGTGAATGGATGAGAGAGGTGAGGAGAGATGAGATATAAATGTGATGATAAATAAGAAGGAAGGGCGGCAAAAGAAAATATGGATGGACTGTGTGAGGAGTGATATGAAAGACAAGCGAGTCAGTGATAGCGTGGCGTCCCGGACACGCTCGGACGCCTCGGACGCCGCACGGTATAGCATAAACAGCATCGTATAAAATATTCGTGATGTTTTAATCCGTGCCTCGTCCGAGCCTCACACGGGACTAGGCTCGCGCCCGTCGTGGTCTAGCATAATTCATCCCTAAGTCATCCTTTATCATTGTTTTTATCATGAATACTGCACGAATACACTTTTTTTGGGCTAAAATCCATCCGTAGAATTAATCCAGCAAATTAAGCCGTATCGCAGTGTAGGTGACGTATGTATGATAAGCGGTAATAACAGTGCTGCGATTGGCAACCTAGCTTAAATTATATATGTAAAGCCTAACAGTACTGGTTAAGTTTTTTTTTTAAACATGATCATAATGGGTCTTCCATGTCATTCCAGATCATATTGGAAATTTTGTGTTGTAATTTTTTTAAATCTTATTTTATCAAATGTAATACCTATTTGGATTAATAGGAATCGTTCCTTAGTTTAAGTTATATCCTATCCGTATTTTTATCTATATCTGTATATAAATTTCTTTAGAACTCGCTTGCTGTTTTAAGAATCTCTTGTCGTTTCGTTATGGTGTTCTGATTTTCCTCATTTTTTGTTGTTTTTGTTTTCCAATTAGAATGTTTCTTTAAAGTATTTTAGAGCTTTTGTTTTCTGGCTTTTTTCTCTTTTTGTTAGTAGCCAAATCATTTTTCTATGTCTTTTAATTGCTTTGGATATTTATTTATTAGATATTTATTTGGATATTTATTTATGCTATTAGATTTCGGTTATTTTGCCTGTTCTTTAACTATTATCTTCGATTTCGGTTTTTCTTCTATACCTAGATTGTCATTTGTAATTTAGTTTGTACATTTTATCACTTTCAATACCGATTTTTCCAAAATATAGTGTTATTGTGTCTTGTACGTTGCATTGTTCTTTAACGTAGCTCAGAGATTCTTTAATTTCTTTTAAATCTGGTTCTGATAATTGTATATTGTTTTGGTAATGATCAAGATTGCAATTCTATCAGATACTCCAACGAAATCTATACTCAGCTTCATAAAAATCGCACCTCTCTTAAAATAGCATTCAAGCCTGTCTAGCCATAAACGCATGCATCAAAACCAGTTAATATTGGTGGTATCTGTTAAAAGTATGTTTAATGAGCTTTATTTAAAATTTCACATCAGTTGTCTATCAGTTAGACTACTTAAAAAACACAATTCATCAGAGCACGAGCTGTTATTTATAAAACCGATTCCGTCCCGACTGCGCCTGCAGTAGCGTTAAAATATATGTCGTTTGGTAGATCTCTTCGAGGCGAATATTCCTTATTGTAACGACTACGGATTTTGGCAACGTGTCGGAGCAAGACTAATAGAGAGTCATTAATTAGACATTTAACTTCTGGTATGTCGTCAATTGATTCACATTAATTAATACTGTGTCTTCCATTCATCGTTTCAAAAGCCTCTAGAGGTTACCTTTAAAACATTGGCATCCAAGAAGCTGTTTTAGGACCATATTTAAGTGTCAACTGTTTAAGTTGTTAATTTAAAACGGATTTATAATTGGCAGAAACTCTTCTTGAAAACCTCTTTCCAACGTTGTAAATCATTTATCTATTGGATGCAATAAAATCCTTGGATATGGTGCTAAAAATTGGTTATCCGATTGTCATTAACTCTGAACGAACTAACAATTGCCAAAAGCCATTTATGAATCAAACGTTCTACTTGAAATTCTCTTTCTATCCGTGTACTTTTTGGCTATTTGGTGCCCGCAAATAAAAACCCTCACTAAGCTGCCCATTTTTAGGGTTCCGAAGTCAACAAGGAACCCTTATAGTTTCGCTCTGTCCGTCTGTCCGTCCGCAGCTTAGCTCAGAGAATCTAAGTACTAGAAAGCTATAATTTGGCATGTATATACATATTAATAATTCCGACAAAGTGGTAACATAAAATCATGAAAAATATTTTTATTTCGGGTACCTCCCATAGACGTAAAGTGGGGATGTATTTTTTTTTCTCATCTATCCCATGGTGTTGGGTATCGTTGGATAGGCCATTCAAAAATATTATGGGTTTGTTAAAACCATTTTTCGATTCAGAGATTTGTTTGCGTAAAATTAAGCTTTAAGTTGCAAATTCATGTTAGAGTCAAGTGGCCCCCCCGCTGCCAGCGAAATGGTTGCTCTTGGCTATGTGAAAGAAATCACGGCAGTAGTAAATATAACGAAATTAAAAGGACAATTATCACGGATAACAAGGCTTTACAAGTTTACGAGTAATAGTCGACCAACTTATAAAATGTACTTGGAACAGTAAAAAATTTGTACAAATGCCATTGAAAAATTACTTAAATAAAGTTGATAGCTGTGTAAAACAGAGTAAATATAATGCTTACGAATCATGTAAAAATATACAAAAATGAAATCATAACAGGCTTTACAAGTTTACGAGTAATAGTCGACCAACTTATAAAATGTACTTGGCACAGTAAAATTTTTGTACAAATGCCATTGAAAAATTACTTAACTAACGTTGTTAGCTGTGTAAAACAGATAGTAAATATATGCTTATGAACCATGTAAAAATATACAAAAATAAAATCATAACATCCTTAATAATAATAATTTCTAAATTAATAATGTTTAAGCTCGAATAACGCATTGGAGTGGCCGGAGTCGTTGGCAGTACCAGTCCGTAGTCCATACGGCGCATGCGCGCGGTGGAGTCTATTTTGTGTTAGTGCAGAAGTATTTTCGACGTTTTGTAATTAAAACATAAAAGTAAAGTCAAATTATATTCGATTGCCAAGCAAATTACTTTTTTTTTTTCGATATCCTTCTATAAAATCAATATTCGACCCGACTTCATCACTAATTGAGTAGCGTAAACCTTTCCAGAGTGAAATAGTGAATACCGCAGATTAGAGAATTCACCTCTAATCTGCGGTATTAGAGGAGATTAGATGTGAATGCATACGATTTTTTTCTAATTCCGAAAGAGAAATAAACAAGGAGCGTGCAAGCAAGGATCCAGGAACGAACTATACCATTTCCCGTGGCTGTAACGCGCGCTCGTATCGGCTCCTTTCGCAATTCGCACCCGCGGTGGTACTCAAATAGATAATATTTTTCTAACTTCAGTTGCGAAGTTGGATTTTATAACTCCTTCTTCAGTTACCAGTTAGTCCTTATTTAGTTTAAGTCAAAAGTTTGAGATTACATCTAGACAAGCGTGTTTTATCGTAGACCACATCATCGCTTACCATCAGGCGAGATAGTGGACAAACGCGAGAATGTAGATTAAAAAAAAAACATCTTCCTATGTGGGCCCGTTTTTAGACTTTGTGAGCCGCTGAAACCGTTCTAATGTTCATGTAACAACAACAAAACCCTATTTTTAGTCCGCATTATTATGCAACTTCGGAACCCTATTACTGCGCGTGGCCCGACACGCACTTGGCCAGTTTTGTTTTATTTCTTTTGTTTTATTGATGGGCTCACGCTTGACCACTATCTCACCTGATGGTAAGCCATGATGTGGTCGATGATGTAGCATGCTTACCTAGAAGAAACCTATTCACTCTTGACTTAAAGATTCCCAGGTTGTAGCTATCGGGAAATACAGACTGGCAGGGAATTCCACTGCTTGGCTGTACGCATAATAAAAGTATTCCCAATACCGTGGGTGGGATGTCCACCATGTACCGAAGTCGCATAGTCGTACGTCTTGTAGTCCGATGATGAAACGGGCTAGGAGGAATTAGTTCATGCAATTCCATCGCTCACTCTCCGAAATGTAACCGATAAAAAACCAACAGACTGGCAACTTGGCACCGATGGTCAAGGTCTAGAGCCTAGACACCGATGAGCCTCTCGGCACGTTTTTTGATTGACTCTAGTGCATCCAGCTGGTACTTGGCAGATACGTCCCAGAGGTGAGAGCAGTACTCCATGCATGACCGAACTTGCTTTTGATACAAGTTGAGCAACTGTTCTGGCGTGAAGTACCTTCTCACCTTTTCAAGGACCCCTAACTTTTTGGCAGCTTGTTAGTTGAGCTTTTGCCTCAATCAATGGACCAAAATTGAGGTCCAATTCCAATTCGATATCAACGTAACGCCAAGAAGCTCAAGATGGTCCGTTGTCGGCACGGTCACACCACGGAAAGAAGAAGCCGGGCGGAATTGGCTCCTTTAAGCAGAATAAAGACACGCCTGGGTCTTAGCAGCATTGAACCTGACCAGATTGGCATCGCCAATTTTCTATACTTGAATCCAAAATTTAAACCAATTACTCACCGTTCAGACTTTCAGAAATAAGCGTGTTAAATATAGAATAAACTAGTTTCCGTAGTCTTGGACCAATAACTTTCTTTTACAAAGAAATTATGCACAATTTAGTTTTGTTAGAACGCAACTGCACTTCTGACTCTTGATTGTACAAAATCAAATGGGGAACGTAATTGTTAAGGCCATTAGATCAGAAAAAATCTATTTGAAGAACATACAATAGTTTTGTTACATAATTACTCACGTCGTAATGAAGGGCTACGACAAAACCAGTTTTATTTTCGTCTTTCTTTTCAAAACATTCAGGACATGATTTCAATGAACGACACACTTTTTATTGGACCGTTACTTCACCTAACTAAGAACGTACGTGAGACGAGTCCTTCGGGTAGTACAGTAGTACTTGAACTGTTACATATGCTTTTATGTTCAGTCACAATGGACGAATGTTGCCACACTCGTCCACGGTGACTGACTAGCTTGTGCAGCGCTGCACCGTTCCACTTATAGCCAGGCTATGGCTCATCACGGTAGGTACAGTTCACCGCGACTGCGCGGTACCCACTATAGTTTCACAGATGCTGAAGCATCCATGTGATACTAATTCCCTATCTCATTATGATAAGTGTTTTAGATTCTGATAAAAACATAGACTTGAACTTTATTATGTGTCTACGTATCTATGTTATGGAACAACAAATTTTCTATTGATTGTAAGTTGTTGTAGCAAAATTTGATCTTTGCATTAGTAATAATAATAGCAACCTGTTACTGTCCCACTGCAGGGCAATGGCATCTTCTCATACAGAGAAGTCATAAACATTAATCACCACGCCTGCTCAAGGCGGGTTGGCTATTTAAAACTGACCTATATTAAGCTTAAGTCTAGGTTTAATCACGATATTTTTTTCTTTCTCTGATGTCAGCGGTGTCCAAGATAAACATTGAAAGTAGAAGTTATGAATTGAATAGTCGTTGCTTGGCCGGATTTAAACCCACGACCTGCTTGAGAGACGAAGGGGCCACCGCAATATACTACATCACTAATACTAGGTATATCAATTTTTTTTTGTGTTGATACTCGTCTTCAAGTTTCAAGGGTCACTACTAATAGGTACTTAGAGCTAAAGGAAAAAAATAATTATTTAAAAATCACTTCATGAAATATGATAATGTTGAACATATTCGAGTCTCAGTCTTACATCCATGGTAACCAATTGGATATTTACTCGTACTCATAAATAAACATTTCTTTTTCTTAGAGAAAAACAATTTTGCTTGAGATAATCCATTATAGTACAATTTTATCCAAAAGTATTCTTGGTAGCTTAAATTCTTATCCCAATTCTAGTTAATCCGTCTGACCCAACGAATCAGCCGTTTGGTTCTACCAACTTCGATGAAGCCAAGAAATCCACCAAGTTATTGTATTTCATAAATTACAAATCTACCTCTAGAGATGGATATAATTATCTCTGGCTTCGTTCTATCTTGAGATATTTTGCAATCTAATCAATTACTTATTTAGATGTCTGATGTGCACTCGAGTGACGACTGGCTTATTGCTATTCTAAGTCCAAAAGCGAAGTGGAATCGAATGAAATAGCTTACAACCATTCATTCGATTTCATCTCGAAACGAATAGTTTTGTTTTGTAAGATTCGTTAAGGAAAATTGCTGCACTTATATTGCAAAATATTCATCAATAATATAATAATAAAGCGATTTCGATCAGAAAAAATAACAATTTTAAGATAATAGTAGGTTAATAAAATCAAAATCCATTAATTTCTTAGGTTTTTTTAAAGCAAGGGAAAGTGACTTAACCTCGACAATGACTTCAAAGATTTATTATCCCACTGTTTCGTTTTATCGACACATTTTTGAAGTGATATCTGTTTTATGTCGGCTTTAGTACTTTGATGGCAAGATGATGCCAGTTCAAATGTTTTAGATTCGTGTATTCGTTTTTAAAATTTTTCTAATCCGGCAAACTCGGTTTTAGACATTGCCATCAAATATATTCTCATAGAAGTTGTAGTTCTTCCTTTTCTTGAATATTAATTGTTACACAGCTTGCATTTAGCACGTTCAGCATCGCAAAGTGTAAAATAAGTCCATATTTCTCTAGAAGTTGACTTACTCATGTTCTTCCGCTTCTTCTTTCGTGTCGACTTAACTCAAATTATAGTTTCAACCATTCAGATTTTGTCCGACCATACTGGTCTGTAGCTACTCGGAAAACTTTGTCATTTGCTACGTTCAAATCCCGTAAGGTGCAAGTGGTTGGGCACGAAGGACAGACAAGGAGGTGGGCCATATCTTGCGAAGGCACCCCACACTGGCACTGTGTTTTGGATGAGTCTATGATGCTCCATTGTTTTTACAGCGGCCAACCTGGGTCCGAAATCGGTTTAGGGATTTCCAGATAGGCCACTGCAGTTCGTTTCCAGGGGGCAGATTCTCTGTCGGAGTAATAAAGTGTGGAGGAGTAGGGTGTGTATCAGTCAGTCAATCAATCAGTCAATCAGTCTTTATTTGTAAACATAAGTAGGTTACAGCCGTGTGCAAGGTGTTACAATAATAAGAGTTTCTATATGTTTTGCCATGTGGCGTACAAATATACATTTATGTGAGGATTTTGCCAAATAGGTAAATAAATTTATAATTACTCCGTAATCAATATCAATTTTTATGTGTAATTTAATATGTCAATAATTAATAATAAATACGATCATGTCAGTAATAAATAGTTTTAATGTCAATAAGTTATTGTTAACAGAAAAGCCTAAAAGTGATATTGTCCATAGAATTGCAAAGTCATCATTATACATTTTTATTCATGGGGCATGCTATGGGTATACAAATATTATTATGTCAAAGAACTGTCATCAAAATAGTCACTGAGACAATAGTAACATTTCTGTATTAATATATTACGTAATATATGCTTGAAATTGACTAAATTGAGACTTTTCATTGAGCAGGGCAACTTATTAAATATACAGAAGAAGCATTTACTCATTAAAGCCGTGCCTGCACTAGGTACTTGTGGTTCTAACTTATTTTTATCACGAAGTTGCCTGTAATAACTTTTAAAAGCTATTTCATATAGAGTGTTGTTTGTTTTGACAAATACATTAACTTGAACAGCCTGCCCGAATGTTTTGCCTTAACCATTTGTCTCCCAGTTTTCACTACAGCACCCAGTTCTCGGTTTTCAACAGTATAAATACAGAGAAGGCAAAGTTAGGATTTTGAGGCTTTTAAATAGAGGTTGACAACTGTCAGTACTCTGTAAACCACACATAGCCCTGATGCATCATTTTTGGGCCTTGAAAACATACTCTTTATTTACTGAATTGCCCCAATATATTATGCCATATCTTAGTGCGGATGCAACATACCCATGGTAGGCCATTAAAAGACATTCTAAGTTTACAATTTTAGCCAATTTATAGAGGGCATATGCAAATTTATTAACTTTCTTACAAATATCGTCCGTTTGCGGTTTCCAGGACAAGTTATTATCTATAATAACACCAAAGAATCTAGTCACAGTTGCCGACTCTATTCTTGTAGCCAAATAGTTAATGTCGACGTTTATATTAGGAATTCTTTGATAAAAATTTATGATGCCATAATTTACATCTCTCGTCAGTTGCGCTGTCTTTCGAGGAGGTCGTATGTCTCAAGAAGCTCTTGCGACTCTTCATGCGCGCAGGTTGGAATTGATGCTCATATAGGGGGTGCCGACTGTCCCGTTCCTGTTTGTTCTCCTCGATGCGGCTGGCTATTTCGCGACGAACTTCTGGTGGCCATTAGATACAACATCACAAGTGGGGTTGGTTTCAAGTTACGATGCGGCAAGTTTCATTTAGTGCTATGTCGACTTCTCTAGCGAGAACGGATCGATTCCACACTGGGCATGCGAACTCTCCAGCAGAAAAAGACAGACAGGCCAGATGTGCGTCGAACTTGTGTCGATGCTCCCCAGCTAGTGGATGTTAGGCGGCGAAAGACATTATTCCTTGTCCCGACTTTTTGCTTAGTTTTTAAGCAGTGGAATTTAAACGTGAGGGACCTATCTAAGGTGATACCCAGATAGCGGGGTTGAGCGCAGTGCTCTGTGGCAACACCTTGCCACGAGAATGACACTTCGGATAAGTTCGTATCAATTGGCAATTCTCGGAACAAAATACAATCGGAACGCACCTCGAGACTGCCACCAAACCATAGACAATTGGCGCCAAATTTGAACAAAAACCGAACATTCGTATTCGCATTCGCATCCGCGAATGCCTGTAGTAGATATTTGCATTCCCCTTGCGCGCCCGCGAATGTTCAAAAAATGACATTCGTTACATCACTATTAAAGATTTAGTTTTCAAGATAAGAGCCAAAATAACATGTTTTCGTGTTTATTTTTTGTACTAAATCTGTGCGTGTCGTAATCTAGTTAAATTATGTTTTTATGCTAAGTGTATCATTGAAATTTAAGTTTTCTGGTGAGTTTTCATGTTTTGACAACAATATTGTTTATTTTGGGTACTTAAAATGTCCGCCGTAAATGTGTTGCAGATTTACCTTTCAACGTTCTCCGTCAGCGTAATTTTTTGATCATGTAATCATCAGAAATAATAAATAAACGGTTGAATACTTTTAACTCGTAAGTTTATTTCGCGTTCGTGTGACAAGTTACAAACTCGTATATAGCTATACAAAAAAAGTTAATTAAAAAACACAAAAAACCCGACTGCTTAAAAAGCGTTAGCGAACTAAAAAGAGGTAAACAAGAAGAAAATCATGCTGTGCAGTCGGAGGATACATAATCGCGAGCTGGCTGACCAAAACCAGATGTATCCTCCGACTGCACAGCATGATTTTCTTCTTGTTTACCTCTTTTTAGTTCGCTAACGCTTTTTAAGCAGTCGGGTTTTTTGATTTTTTTAATTAACTTTTTTTATTTACAACTTTTTAGTATTTTTTTTTTGAATTAGGTACATTTAAACATATAAGTGTTTTATATTTTTGAAATCACCTCTTAAAACCCTTTATTTTGATACCCCACACGATGGGTTGGAAAGAAAAAAAAAATTTTCCCCGACAAAATGGCGCCCAAAATCCGCCATTTTTTTCTTTTCCAATTTTAATGTAGCCAACACTTGCAGGGTTAAGACGAATCGACTGACGTAAGAATCATCAAAATCGGCCAACGCGTTTCGTCTCTAGAACGCCACATAGGAACAAACATACATACATACATACATAGACTGATAAACACATAACCCTCCTTCGGCAGTCGGGTAACAATACGTTACCTACCCAAAACCTATAAAAGTGTGCAGTGTGTTAGAAGATGAAGTTAGCATTCCTCGTTTTACTTCGAGTAATAGAAATTTTGATATTTATGGTCTCCCGCAAACCTATTAATAGAAAGCGAGTAGTGGTCCGTAGGTAAACGGTTTACAGAAACTGTTGCCTTCGGAATATTGTACTTGAGTTCATATTGTTTTGGAATTCAATAATATAAATTATTTGCATTTATTTTATTGAATTGTACGTGTTTCTCGTTTTAAATTTAATAAAACGAGAAACACGTAGGTAGGTAGGTAGTGTAAAAATATTTCGAATAAAATATTAAAAAATACTATCAATCTAGATAAATAAAAAGAAAAGTCCTGACTGACTGACTGACTCATCAACGCCCAGTCCAAATCCTTGGATCTAGGCAGCTGAAATTTGTATTTTTTTTTATTTTGAAAGCTAAGATGTAGACAAGGAATTAGGAATGATTTTTCGAAATTCATACCCTAAGGAAGTTAAACAGGGGATGAGCGTTTGTATTAAATTCTGTCATTTTTAATTAGAATTTAATGAAATATGGCATTTAGCCTCTAAATATAAAATATAAATACTTTTTAAGGATTCGTTTAAATTTTATCACTTAAAGGAGGAAAAAGGGGTGTTAAAGTTCGTAAGAAAAATAAATTGTTTATTATTAAAATTACTTGAAACTTACTATTTCTGCTCTACAGTACAATTAAAGAAACACATGTTTAAGGGTTTTTTGAATTCCATCCCTTAAAGAAGTTATAAAGGGTTTAAAAGTTTGTAAGAAAAGCAAATTGTTTATTATCAAAAATACTTGAGACTTAGTATTTCTGCTCTTTAATACCTACAATTAAAGAATAACGTAATTAAGGTTTTTTTTTAATTTCTTCCCTTAATTGCATTATACAAAAGCAGAACCAAAGTACCTACTGTACTTTGGTTCTGCTTTTGTATAATGTTTCATTCATAAAAAAATTGCAGCTTAAGAACATCGGGTGATAACTTTTGCGCCAAACTGTATTAATTTTCTATCGTGTCGGTAGTAGGATTCAAAAATTTAAAGCAAAGTGGTGTTTCACTATTTGTACCTTTCCGTGGAAATCGATCCCACGAGACCTCCAGAATGAATGTCCAACGCTCTAGCTATTAAAACACGACGGCGGTTCAGTTTATGCTCGTTTTATATCAATTTACATGTAATTTTTATAATTCGATTAAATAATCAAGTTGAGCAAATTTTGTAGTCTACGCGACGCGAACAAAGACGCGAGATAGACCAGGGTAGAAGACTTTAAAAATAATAAAAAGTGAAAAAAAATAATAGTAGGATGAAACCCATTAGAAAAGGAGGGGAATATTATAAAAATGAAAGGAAAAATAATTTACGGGCGATCTGAGGTCGGGAAGGGGATGGGGGTGAGTTTTTAAGGGTAAAAAACGGTTTTTCTCCATTTCCGGCAAAACTAAAAGTCCTATCGAAAAAAGTCAAATAGCAAAGTTGTAGGTAATAAAAAGATCTAAAACTTTTGTATTTACACTTTTTTCACATAACCTCAAAATATATGTGAAAATTTCAAAAAAACAAGTTTTTGGTTTTTTATTTTTATCTTTTACAATTTATTTTTTATTTTTAACTAAATTAGGTGAAAACTTACCTTTTTATGTCCCAAATACGCTGTAATTTATTTGATTAAAAATATTTATTTTTTCACCTTATTTTAAATTAATATCGAAAAAACACCCCAATTTTCAATCGAAAATTCACCCGTCAAAATATCAGCATTTTTCAAAAAGTTGGTATGTTTTCTGTTCTTTGAAATCTCTACTTTCCGATGGTGAAAAAAAAATATATGTTACTATAGTAAATCTTCTCAGAAAATGCAAAAAACTCGAAGTCGATTTTTTTTTTTATTATTATAAATAATTTTGAGCTATTTATTAAAATTAGAACTTTAATTTTAATAAATAGCTCATCGGTTTTTTGAATTTTTCACATAAATTTTGAGGTTATGTGAAAAAAGTGTAAATACAAAAGTTTTAGATCTTTTTATTACCTACAATTTTGCCATTTGACTTTTTTCGATAGGACTTTTAGTTTTGCCGGAAATGGAGAAAAACCGTTTGTTACCCTTAAAAACTCACCCCCATCCCCTTCCCGACCTCAGATCGCCCGTAAATTATTTTTCCTTTCATTTTTATAATATTCCCCTCCTTTTCTAATGGGTTTCATTCTACTATTATTTTTTTTGGTTTTAAAAATTATCGACCCTGGTCTAAGATGAAAGCTGTTTGGATAATAATTTGCAATATCCCGCCAGAACTGCAAAAAACGAAACAGCCAAAATCGTGTAGTCCACGCAGTCGAAGCTGCTGGAAAGCTAGTAAAAAATAAAATCGAATGTATCAGCAATCCCATTTATCGATCACACACATCCCATTTCCACTAACTCTATCAAAGGATCGCCCCGTTTTATCAAGTTATTCCGATTCTGAAACGCACAAAGGTTTTACCTCTTTTTTATGCACTGTTACTAAAGTTTCGAACGTCCATAAGGAAAAATGAACCCTAAAAGATCATTCACGTGTTCGTCTATCTGTTTTTCAGACACTTTTTAATCTGAGTTATTTAAAATACCTACCTACCTATCCTATCCTATCCTTTCCTACCTACCCTACCCTACCTACCTACCATTTTTTTATTTTATTGTAAGTACCTTCTACGAAGTACCTATTAGAAAACATTTAAAATGTATGAAATCTCGAGTTATAGCGTGACCAGGATAAATAGGTGTTCATTTTTATATATATAGATAAAAAATTGGTATACAAGTCGCACGATTAATTAGCAAAGAACATAACAAATTTTCATTTAAATAAATTTAATGTTATTTACGTAGCAGCATGATTTAAAAAACTTAAAAGAAAGAAACATATTTATGTGTGTCCCGCACAGGACACCAGAAATAAAACAAGAATTAAAGCATACATCGTGCAGTCGAATTTTTTTGGAAAGTCAGTTAAAAACAACCCCCGTGACAGCACAACTTCAAGAAAACTTTGTATCTATATATACCTACAGTTAGATTTATAATTTAACTCATTATATATTTTGTTTCATAGGTTTGAATGAAGCCTACATCCAGGAAGCCATGCTGAACCGTGCTATATCCATGAGTTCCGGCTTGGACTCGGCAACTGGGCAAAACCGCCGGAAATCCAGATCTAACAGGTACCTACTATTGCTACTTACAATTTCACCCATACAAGGGCCCTTTAACTGAAATTCCTACGAATAGTTGGCAAATAATATTGCAAGCCAGCATCTGCCCAAAGGTTCGCCTGCGTAATAAGTGTTTTACATCCCGAGAA
The DNA here is from genome assembly GCA_945859665.1 of Anorthoa munda. NCBI lineage: Eukaryota > Metazoa > Arthropoda > Insecta > Lepidoptera > Noctuidae > Anorthoa > Anorthoa munda. The sequence continues at coordinate 50,503,586 of OX243893.1, read as the reverse complement.
AACACACTACCACGATACAAAATATTCAATATACCTTCCCATCTATCTATATCAATCATATCTATCAGATCTTTCCAGGGTCTAAAAGTATCTCCATACCAAATTTCATCTAAATCGGTTCGACCGTTAGTCGTGAAAAGGTAACCAACAAACAAATAAACAAACAGAGTTACTTTCGCATTCTTCTTAGCGTGTCCAAACAGAGTCTTTTTAGTTAAATGCCTTGCCTGGCCCAAAATTCAGCCACAGCAATGCCCTCCGTGTCCTCTCGTGAACAGACAACAGGACATTTGAAAATGACGAAAGGCGAGCCATGGTTTGCGGACAGACTCCACACAAACATGTTCGTAACAGATAAGCGTGTCGAACATTCTACATCTCATGGCTACCAATACCATAGCTCCCCCAAAATACCTCGGCATCACTATTGGATAGGTCCCTCAAACTACAGATTTCTTTTTGAGATTATTAAGCAAAAACACTTCAAAAATATACTACCGACTTCCAAATAACAAAACTACAAAGTGAAAAGTAAATTTAAATTTAGAAGTTGGTGTCCTTATCGCAAAAAAATGGTACCTACCAAAGACACCGAAAATAAAGTTAAATTTTCTGTTTGTAGTTTTGTTATTTGGAAGTCGGTAGTATCTTATTGTAAAAATGTTTTTTTTTTTATTTATCACTTTTTAGTTGTACTTACCTAATAAGTAGTTACGTAAGGTACCTATAATGCCAGGTTAGATTACCCGAATATCATGAAACTGAACATAGCCGGTGAAATGAGAGTGTACCAAGGTGCACTGTACACATCTGCGTACCCGTTTAGAGCGTACTAGCGTGATGTTATGTTATGAAATGGTATAAACAATAAACAGACATGCGATTGCAGCAATCCCGAGGGATTTGCCGTTATTTATTGAAGAGTTCTGTTGTATATATCCGAAATTCTTCATTAGATCTTCACCAAATTAAAATGGAACCAATTTCGGAACATACACCTTCAAAAAAAATCTGTGAACAAACATCGATTAAAAAAAATAAAAAGGAGGAGGTTCTATGTCGAACATAGAACCTCCTCCTTTTTGGTAAGTCGGTTAAAAAGGTGCATGCCAGCCTGCTACTTCCGCATTTATAATATAATTATATAGTATGGATAATGTAGATCAAATATTTAAGAAGAAATGTTATGCCGAACGGCATAGATCGCTAAGACCCTTAAGTTTAAAACTGTGCGGATAAAACATTTCTGTTTTCGAAGTTCATGGTTGGGAAGGCCGTGCACGAACCCTATCGGACACCGGTGCCTGGTGCTGTCCGTCCATCAAACTGATCTGTCCTAAAGGGTTGAAGATAGGGTTATCGCTCATTCAACTTCGAAGCACCTGATTGACAGCCCTTAGACGAACTAGGAAAGAAATTCACAAAAGAGACTGCCTTTAATTATTTTATTTGGGCGCACGGTTGGCGCAGTGGTTGAGCGATTGACTGCTGCGCAGCGTGTCGCGGGTTCGATTCCCGCACGGAACAAATATTTGTATGACCTACAGATAGTTGTTTCGGCTCTGGGTGTTTGTATATGTGAGTTTATATGTTTGTAAACGCACCCACGATACAGGAAGAAATTCCTAGAGGGGGCAACGAATTAAAAAAAAAAAAAATATATATATATATATATATTTGTTATTCTAGTTTATAGAAATCTCGTGCCAAGGACATATCGAAATAAAAATGTCAGCGATTCGTCACGCAATCCTGCGATTATTTACCACACTAATGTGCGGGGGCGGAGGAGGTTAAGCAACGCTGGCCGAGGATGGGTGACTGTTCACTACATACAGAGACTCCTTCGTGCCTCGCAAAAGAGGTTCCGGCTGTCATTAGTTAGTAGATATTTGACAATCGTTACGAGTAGTCAGAACCCTGAAATCTGACACTAGTCTTGCCATACTGTTACCCAGTTACTGGGTTAAGGAGGTCAGATAGGCTGTCGCTCCATGTAAAATACTTATAACCAGCTAAAACCGGTTAGATTGGCTGGAAGCGGTCCCTAATATAGTTGGGAAAAGGCTAGGCAGATTGGTTGATGTGAGGAGCCAAAAATTTCTATGGTCTGTTTAGAACGTTCGTTATACCAACGAATACCAGTTTGAGATTCCGTATTAATATACCTATAGGCAGTTCTACAAACTACAATAGGCATTATTGTAAACTTTTATTATCTTGTTGTATTCATAGCCACAACAAGATTCGTTTTAGCTCTGTTAAGGACAATGGGAATCCTACGCCTGGGAGGCTAATACACTAATTAATAGAAAGTCATATTTGGTACATAGTTGAACGTCGAAAATTAAAATACCTACGTATAAAATGTCAAATTGTTCAAAACATGGAAAATTAAATTAACGATTGTATCGATACCTATATCGAAAATTGTTATACCCAAGCATAAAATGTCGAGTGATTAAAATATCGACTTATTCAAAATGTCGATAGGCATTATACCTATGTTCAAAATGTTCAATTCACCTAAGTTTATTATATTTACGTTAAAAATACCTACTCGTTAAAATATCAAACAAATTTTGAGATATAAATGTGGTATGAGTGAAAAAATGTAGGTAGTTTTGTAATTGTCACCAACGCCAACGCATCACATCACATCACATCATCAGCCTATCAATGTTCCCACTGCTGGGACACAGGCCTCCTATCTGTGAGAGGGAATGGGCCGTAATCCACCACGCGGGCCCAGTGCGGGTTGGTGGATGTCACATGTCTTCGAATTTTTGGTTCTAGGACATGCCGGTTTCCTCACGATGTTTTCCTTCACCGTTTTTGAGAGCAGTGGTGATGAAATAATTTACACAAAGTAAAGCGCCTGCCTGGGCTCGAACCCACGACCTACAACTTGTAAGTCGCGGCCGATACCATTGGGCCACCACTGCTCTCACGCCAACGCATAGTTCTAACTTAACCTAACCTATTTCACCCAGTTTAAAATGACGAATCATACCTAGAATATGTCGATATTTAGGACCTTCGATACTCTGTACTTCAATATTTGGGACATTCGTTACTCTGTACTTTCGATATTTAGGTCTTTCGATGTCAGTTTTGTAGATAATTAGATATTAGATATATTGGACGTAGGTTATCTAACCATTCGACATTCGACAACTTACGTTATTTTAATTTACGTTATTTTAATTTTCGGTTATATGGTCATTCGATATTTAAGTTTTCGATGTTTTGAACGCTGGCATTTTACCCGTAGGTATTTTAATTTTCGACGTTCAAATATGTACCCGTCATATTACATTTTAATAATTTGAAGATTCAGAATTTTGCTTACAAAGGAAAACGGAATTAAGTATAGTTTATTAATAAGGAGCTTTAATCTTTTTTGTCTTGTATTGTGCATTTCAATAAAAATAATCAATATTCAGTATTCATTAATTTAATCCGCAGGGTATTAATGTAGCACTTTGTGTAATGGAGGTATTACAGTTTTAAGCTTTAGCGGCGGCGGTAAGCCGAGAATTCTCAAATGTCAAGTTCAAATATAAAACGAATATTCACAATAAAAGAGCTGCCGCGATTCAAACGTCAGATATGCATTAGTCATGGGTCGTTAATAGGCTGTCTGTAACAATACCAAATTAGTGTTAGGTTTTAGTTGTGGGCATCCTTTCCTGTCCCTGCACCGGCACGTGAAGGTATTCACGTGCCAAAATGGTGCGACTGAGAAAAAGGGACAGATATATACAAGTCATATACATCTGTCCCTTACGCACACTCGAAATAAACTTGCTCTAAGAGCTTATGGTTACCCCCCTGGTCTTGGCATCAGTGAAAATTTACCTTTTTTTTCATGTACCTAATCGTAAGTCATATCGATGATTCCAAATGTTGAATATTTTTGTTGAGCTATTTGTGTGAATTCATATTTTTTAATCGTTGTCACACACAAGTCTACAAACATTTAAACTCGTAGACACAAACGCCAGATCTGGAACAACTATCTGTAGGCCATAAAAATATTGGTTCTGTCCGTGAATCAAAACCGCTACACGAAGCGCAGCACCCTGTAGTGAAAATTAAATGTGTTTGAACCAAAAATCAGCCACGTCGACAACATTTTCAAATGCCTCGTAAAAGTCTTTTAGGTGTTCAAGGCACAGAGGGCATGACAAAAGGTAAGGCTTTGTTTGAGGCGTATCTTATTGTGCCTAATTGAAGTACCCCCATCTCACTAAGTCATGACTGCATCCATTCCTGTTCTCGTAATTGGTTTAAAGCTGGGCCTTTTAGGCCATGACAGTTGGTGGCCTGCAGGGCGAACTTTGCTGCAGGCTTAACATATTCAGTTGGACGGGGATGTCTGAGGAGCCACAGCTTTTTCTTTTCTTCAGACCTGTTGCTGTTAATAGGTTTAAGTCAACAACAGAAAGTAGTCCCGACTCATCAATCTGTTCCTTGGCTTCTCTACATTGTATAAATGATGTCGTTGATCCCTCTCAAATCAAGGTAATCCGTTTTGTCCAGCCTGCAGTCGTAGTGAGTGGCAGTCACAATCGGAGCGAATAATGACATCAACGCGCTGCACCTGTGCTGCCATTTATCTCGTTTCATAAAATTCTGTGAATACGTACCGAGTGTATCTATGTACGATACATTGGCCCTTAGGTGGATAGAGTCGATGATAAGGACCGAACGAATTGTAACGAAAAATGCGTACAAATACATTGACATAAGGATATTACGTCATTGATGACCTGAAAAGTAGGCGATCGTAGTACCAATGAAACATTTTTGAGATTATTTGAGTTCACTATCGGTAATAGAGAGCAGGGCTTATTAGTTTGAAAGCCTTCCATGTCGATGCAGCCCTCGTCCAGTTGAGAACATTCTCCAATTTGTAGACCGATACAATGTAAGTAAGCCAAATTTATTGTCTAGAAATTGGCAAATCTAAACTTCGGCATAACGAATATAGTAGGGGTGTACTAGCGGATTAAGAGGTGAGCGGGGACCTGAGGTTCGCCTAAAGCCTCTGGTCCTGTGGGCCTCCAACTCTCGATGAATTAATAACATTCTTTGCTAGTTAATTTGAAGTTGGAGGCCCCAAAGATACAAATAAAAACGGTATAAAACGGACGTTTTTATAAATTATTATAATCTAAAAAACAAAGGTACAAAATGTAAATGTCTACTATTGCTATTTATCTGTAAGGGCGATCTATCAGCCTATAACGGAACGGTCGGTTCGCCCCGTGTAACCAAATCTTGGGGCAGCTTTTGATATCCCAAATAAGGCCAAAATATGTTCAATAAGCTAAACGCAGTTTGGAGAAACCACTTCATTTGCAAAATAAATACGCAGGGCGCCATAATTTTTGAACTCGCTTCACTCGCTCTTGCATCTTACAGTAAATCTTAATATATTTTTTGAATAGGTCGTCACAGTAATTTTATTTCTTTATGAAAATAGTAAATCAAATTATGTGCTAAAATGTTCGAGCTCGCGTCCTTTACTCTTCCATCCTACCTTATTTTCAACCACAATGTTTTCTGAATTAGTCGAGAAATCAATTGAAAAACCTGGAAAATTCACCCGTTTAGTTCTTTTGGGCTCAGTCCACCGCTGATCCATCATTCAGTTTAGGAGGTAAATCAATCCTATCCCGCTAAAATTTGCAATTTATTGTTGTTTTTTCAACTTGCATGTTTCGACAATAAAGTATGTTTCTGTATGAATGTCGGCATTTTCCCTTTTATGCATAAATTGGAATCGAGGCAGCGTCAAATTTAACTGCCTTTCCCTTCTGACAGCTAGGGTAACTGCCAAGATTATAAAAGGGCGCTGCATAAATCTCACTCAAGTCACCTTTATTGCGAAAATTGCCACTGATTGTGCTAGAACCTAACGTGGACAGATACACATTATAATTATTACATGAGCAATGAGCATTATTCATTATTGAAATTTACTCAAAAAATTATATCTATTTTTGAGATCGCGGAAAGGGCCTCAGTTATTTTTGCCGGCCCGGGCCTCTGACAGGTTTAGTTCGCCACTGAAGGGGTGCATAATTTATTCGAATTATGATACAATGTAAAGTTAATAACTACCTATACAAGCCGAGTGACTATAGGCATTACATAAGCTGATTAAACACAATGTAGCATGCTTTTTCCAATGAATAGGTCCAATGAATCGAGCTAAATATAATATGAAGCGTGCCCGTCAGGCAGGCATCCGTCGCTTACTTCGTTAGGCAATAACTTTGTAAAAACGTTCGATTGTTGTTACGGCCAGTCAGCATTCTCTGAAAATAACTGTTGCCAAGTCCGTTTTTATTTACTCTGACAAGCTTTCAAATTCCTAGCATAAAAAGCCATCAACAACAAAATCTGCAAATGGTTTCTACATGCCATGCGATATAAAATAACATTAGTATAGGGACGTAAATACGTAGTTCCAATGGTACGTATTTACTAAATATTATAACTAGCGATCCGCCACGGTTTCGCCCGTGACAAATTATATACAAAAACCTACCTCGTTTCACCCTTTTTTTATGGTGAAAACCGCGTGAAAATCCGTTTAGTAGTTTTTGAGTTTATCGCGAACAGACGCGGCGGGGAACTTTGTTTTTACAAACTTTATTTTTATTTTTAACTTCCAATGTATGTATGTGTACGGGTCAAATCTTGCAACTGAATTTTCATGCAGTTGTCCTCATCCGATTCAAATGAAATTTTGCATACACGTTTGATTTGGATGAAAATACAAAATAAGACAAAAAGGTTGCTAAAAAAAATGGGTTTAAAATATTTTAACAAGCTTTTTTCTAACTTGCCTTTTTATTTGGGTCAAATCTTGCAACTGAATTTTAAAACAATTGTCCCTATCCAATTGAGCTGAAATTTTGCATACACGTTGGGTTTGGATGACAATGCACATTAGGCTAAAAAGCTTGTTTATAGAAAGCTTTTTTATTTGACTTGTTATATTTAATACATAGTGAAGATAGTGATCATGTTGTTACAGCACAATGACAATGTGTATAGAGCCACATTGTCAGATATTTCCTAAGACGCTACTGAAGAAAGCGTATTGTAGAAGTACTAAGACTTTAAATAAATATATAAAACAGGTCTTAAGCTCCGTGTATGTTTTCTTGTCCAAGTCCGCTCACGAACAACATCACACAATAAAACTACCGCGGTTTTTAGGGTTCCGTACCCGAAGGGTTCAAAAAGAGCCTACTCACGTGTCTGTGTCTGTCTGACTGTCGTCTGTCACACCGGTTTTACACACAAACTGTTGGAGCTAAAGTCTTCATAATTTCACAGTATAAGCATCTTACTGACCCAAAGCCAAAGCCATACAAACAGTTTTTTTTACCTTCGTCTTCGGTTGGGGTATCGTTATTTAGAGCTCGTTGAGTAGTTAAATACTGTATTTTTTGTTTTCAAAATATTGAACGATAAAATAAAATATTGACGGATTGAGAAGCCACCAAACTCAACTCAATTTTTTTTCAAAATTTTGTTTAGGAGAGTTTTTTAACTTCCCATTTACATATGAACACCAAATCTGGTGATAATGTTTAATATTACGTATATTTTACAAACAAATACCAACATACTGACAAATCAGATTTTTTCTTTGCAATTCCCTCATTTTTCCAATCCAACCAACTTGATTTTGCGGTTTGGTTGAACTCTAAATATGCGAAGGCCGACACGCACTTGGCCGGTTTTTACTTTACTGTATTAATGAAACCATCAAAACTTTTATTTTTATCATAAAACAACATTTAACGCAGTGTCAAGTGCTCTCATGAAAATCTCTAAATAAAGAGATAATTGCTTACATTACGAAAAGGGACCTCCCTTATCTTTTCGACTAAGTAGTGTTGAGCGCTACCCTTACCGAATAAGAGGTGCTCTTTGCTTTAATTTTTACTCATTTCTTTACGAGTTGTCTATTTTAAAACTGATAGCTAATCTAAAGCAGTAATGTAGCTTAATTCGTTCTATGAAGGATATAATGCATATTCTAGGAGAAATGGCGTCGTCAAAACAAACAGATAACGAGTGGAATATATTTTATACTAGCTTCTGCCAGCGGCTGCGCCCGATTGAATGTCGAAAACTATCCCAAGGGAATATATTCCCGGGATAAAAAGTGTGTCCTATGTGATATTCCATGACTATAATCTATTCTTGGTCCAGATCCATCCAGCCGTTTGAGCGTGAAGAAGTAACAAACATACATACTCACAGACTTTCGCCTTTATAATATTAAAGTGTGATGTTACCTCTGTAGTAGTAAGAAGATACTAGCCACTACTGGCAGGTTATAGTAATGTAAGCCCGATTGTGTTTTGTATCAAAATAAATTATTGTTTTATGATACGTAATATCTCTAAGTAGTCTGTGGTCTTAAGAAATGGTTTCCCTTTTGATACTTAGTACATGTTTTGCCTCATTTCTTGCTAAAAGAATAAAAATTCATTTACTTTAATTTCACTGCGACGCAATTCCACTACATAAACAAACGTATCAAAATAGGTACATACTCGTATACTTATACTTATAGGTATATCAAATATACGGCATATTATTTTTTATATCGTTGATATTACAAGATTAGGGAGTGCTGCTATTCTGTAAACATGTCACCATGATGACCATTGACATATATATTACTTGTGTAAGGACCAGGCCAACCGCGCGACTAAATGTCACCAGCGCGCTGGTCTTAAAATTGCAGTTTAGGACCAACGCGAGTTGACAGTGGTCCGTGTCCGTGTCTCTGACTAGTATATAGTTATCTGTGGCGGGAGTGAGCGAGTATTTGCTTGTCATAAGAAGGTTTCTATGAAATGTTCAGATGGGCGTATCCTTCCTTTCGAAATCATTGGTGATGACTCATTCCCTAGAGCTAGCATTGAGGTGTCAATCCTTAGCGTCGGTTTGAATAACAGCTCTCTTCTAGCTTACTTCGAGCTCTCTTCACCTAAATCATCACGGTGAGATGTCTACAGATTCAGAAGGCCGTTTGTTGGATATTAGTTGACCGCGTTAAACCATCCGGCGCATATGCAGCGCGATCACTGCGGTAGATTCGGCAGTTCCGCCGAGCGCATGCCCTATTGTCCCTGGTTCCGGCGGTTGTAAGCCGGGTTCCATCAACATTGCAGCTCAGCTACGTACCTACAACGAAGGCGTAGTTACTGACCCATTTGCCTTGCAGTGTGTGCAAGACAGTTCAATTTGCTTTAGCTGTATATAGGTAAACGCCGCTTTTGGTCAATACATTGTCCACATCACATTGTATCGGATTTAGGTCTCTACTATCGACAAGCGGCAGTCACTCCAAAAATCAATAATTAACTTTCTTAGATTTGACTGACACACTCGTGTGTGTGTGCCAGTCAAATCTAAGAAAGTTTATTATTTTTAATAACAACATTCAATAATAATTATTATTTAACTTAGAGTCGAAACATCGCTTTACAGTAGATCGCACACAAGCGATCGTTTTATGAGTGGGTAGCTAGTACCTATAGTATGTAGCTATTTTAGCTACTAACAATTGAATCAATAGGGCTTCATTTAGAAACGTTTCCACATTTTGAGCTGTGAAAACTTTTGATTCCTTAGGATGGTGTCCTTCTGATTTCCATTTTAAAAATGCTAGTAATTTGGTGTATGTATTATTTGTTTATTATATGCCGTTACATACACTATTTTATCTTCAATCATTCAGTTGAAATAAAACAAAAGTGGAAACGGTTAAAATATGTGGTATGGCGGGCAATTTATATTCTCATTGCGCATGACTGCGCAGCGCGCGCATCCATAGACAATGACACTATATCCATTAAGTCAATTAAGCGCCAATAAATAAAAAACCGGCCAAGTGCGAGTCGGACTCGCGCACGAAGGATTCCGTACCATTATCGCAAAAACGGCAAAAAAATCACATTTGTTGTATGGGAGCCCCGCTTAAATATTTATTTTGTTCTGTTTTTAGTATTTGTTGTTATAGCAGCAACAGAAATACATCAGCTGTGAAAATTTCAACTGTCTAGCTATCACGGTTCATGAGATACAGCCTGGTGACACCACCTTTGAAAATCGAAGGTTGTGTTTTTTTTTTAATTTTACCTATCCATGAATATAAAGTACGTGTTTATACAATATTTTTGAATTCATATTTGGAACATTAAGTTGTGAATGTAGATAATAGCACATTGTGATACAAGGGTGGAAAGTAGGTTATTGCAAACGAGCTGTCATTAACAAGTCCGAGCCGAAGGCGAGGGTTTTTAATGACAGAGTACACGCCCGTGTATCACACGACGTTTTTCAATACAGTTGTGGGAAATAGTAAAAACAAATCAAAGATTTACATTTGTTTTTTCCATAAAATAATCGTAAGTCTCGAGATTTTGTGGGCAAAATTTCATCTTGGGCAATTTCGCCTCAGATAAAATTAATACCGGGTGGAGTTAATTCCTTTTCATTACTTGTACTTGAAGTCATATTAACAAAAAAAAACCGGCCAGGTGCGAGTCGGACTCGCGCACGAAGGGTTCCGTACCATTATCGCAAAAACCGGCAAAAAAATCACGTTTGTTGTATGGGAGCCCCACTTAAATATTTATTTTATTCTGTTTTTAGTATTTGTTGTTATAGCCACAACAGAAATACATCATCTGTGAAAATTTCAACTGTCTAACTATCACGGTTCATGAGATACAGCCTGGTGACAGGCAGACAGACAGACAGACGGACCGCGAAGTCTCAGTAATAGGGTCCCGTTTTTACCCTTTGGGTACGGAACCCTTTGGGTTCAGCACGGTGGTAGGGTACTTTGTAGTACCCGCCTGGCTGGCAACCACCCTCAAGTTGAAATTCTGTCGCCAAGCACCTTCCGGTGTGTTCCGACAGCAGCACTTGAGAGCCAGTTCCCTTCTAGGCTTTGTGTGCTTACCACCATCGGCCACATCATCACTGACCACGGTGAGATTGTGATCAAACACAGGCCTATACATAGTAAAAAAAAAAAAAAAAAAAAAAAAAACAACATATAACAAAAAAAAAAATTCAGAGAATGGCGCGTTTTTGCACCTAGACATATTTTTTACAACGTAAACAGCCTATACAGCTTATCCGACTTTTAACAATTTTTTATGTGACAATAATAAAATTAAAACTGGTAATTAAATATATTAAACAACCATTTAAAAGACTTATGAGAATTCAATGCTAAGACGTACGGATAGACGGGACGGACGGGACGGGACGGGACGGGATAGATTTCCTACGAGGAAAAATGAATGAGTCCGTCTCATTAATTTTTCCTCGTAGGAAATCTAACCCATTTTATTCTATGTAGGAAAACTCTTTGCTACTAACCTTTATTAAATTGACTTATACATTTAAAACTCCACTGCAAAAATAATGATCGAGCTCGTAAAAAAAAGTCACGACCGCGTAACAGAAAGATGTCTACGCAAAAGATTTAATTATCGAATCATAATTATAGCCTCAGAAACTACGCCATGTTTAAAACCTGTATTGAAAAAATATTTGAAGCCAGTCTGTAAAGGGGAAGCGGTATTTTAGTACTGCGGCTCGTGGAGCCTATTTTGAACATGACATCCAAACGGAAACAAGTAGAGAATCAAGGGGTCAGTCTAGGTTTATTTCTGTTACTGGACTAGAATAACTAACTCAGTCCAGCCTCGCGGCTTTTCATTCATATCTATTCATGAGATGCGGTATTTAGTGTAAGTTTAGGCACTACGCGACTGTTATAGATTATAGTAGAAAGCTTTACGTCGAGCAACGACTCGTACAAGTTTACTTAACAATAATATAATATACGGTGAAACATCAGTCAATCTGCTTAGGCTTTTTGCACTATATTGGAGTCAGTTTCGGGTTCATCAGCCTTACATTATCCACGCGACCCCAGTGCAGGTGGCTTGATGTTACATGTCTTCGATTTTTTGGTTCTAGGACATGCCGGTTTCCTCACGATGTTATCCTTCACCGTTTTAAGAGCATTGGTGATGAAATAATTTACACAAAGTCAAGCGCCTGCCTGGGCTCGAACTCATGACCTACGAAACGTAATTTGGGGTTATTACCACCTAGGCTCGGGGGCTTCGGTTTAACATTTCGTAAATTGTATAAATAAAAAAAAATACCTTGTATTGAGAATGGATAGTTATCTATCATGGACAATTCAATTGGATCATATAAAAACAAAGCTTACGTCTCTACTTGGATCCCTCTGAAACATAGTTCGATGTATTCCACATAGACTACGTCACACCGTCTATAACGCCTTAGTAAAACCCCACCTACTCTATCTGATTGAAGTTTGGGGCAGTGCGGCCAAGACGAACCTAGCAAGTCTCCAAGTTGCACAAAATAAATTAATAAAATTGATTTTTAACTACCCATATTTATCATTAACGTGTAAAATCTACGAAGAAACCAAAATAATGAACATTAAACAGTTATATATTTACAGCACATGTATTTTTATCCATCTCAACAAAAGTATACAGACTAACTTATCGTTTATTAAAGTAAAACAAGTAACCCAACGTAGCAGTCGCCGAGCTAGTTTTCTGATTTTACCGAAGATGAGAACTAAGTTTGGCAAAAAAATGTTAACTTTGGAGCACAATAATATATATCAAAATACCCTCATGTATAAAAAGGTTGCACTCATTCAATGCATTCAAAACTCAATTAGCTGCATATTTAATCACAAATAACACCGTTTCTTAAAGCTGAATGCATTGGATGGGTGCATCATAATTGCTGCCGTGACGTCTGTGACGAATTTTATATAATTTACTTTAATTTTACTTGTTCTCATGTAAGTGACTTTGTTTCTTTTTTGAGAATAAATATCTTTAAACCTAAATTGAAAAGTCCTGACAAAAAGCCGGTCTTCAAAAAAGAAGGCTGAAAATTTTAGTTATTAAATGAAATAATATTCGTTGATCTCCGCCGCGCCGTACGCACACACGTACAAGCCGCCCGCGCGATATTCGCGATATAAATACATTGTATCATAGGATTTGTAGTGTAGGTAAATAAACGCCTATTTTATAGAAAACATAATTTTGCCATTTAACCGAAAAATCCGGAGAAGTTAGTAGGCCGGGCTAAGTCCGAATAGGACGCCAAAACTCCGAATAAATATGGTCGGATGGTAACCCTAAGTCGGCTCCCAGTTTAACCGGGTTTTGTAGGATACTTGTATTTAACATAGATTGGCAAGAGTTTTTTTGTGCCTGTTTAGGATATCCTCATTGCATGTCCTTCTCCCTGGGGTGAGTGGAGGAATCTGTCAGACTCCTACTGACTAAAAACCAACCCGGTGTTCCATCTCAAACCTACGCCAGGAGTCACGGGGACGTACGATCCGCCCGCAACCCCCGGCTTATCTGATGACTTTTCAATAGGGATGGGCGTTTTCGGTAATTTGCGCAAACGGTAATCGGATATCGATATCAGTAGTACAGTTTGCAAAAGTTATCATGTTATTTAGATGAGCTAAACGCAATTATAAACTCACACTTTTACAGATATAGACAAATGGCAGCTGTATTAAAGTTGGTTTTGGTAACAGTTTTATGCTTTTTATGTCATCCTTATATTTACGGGATAGAACTCAAAATCGGTTGAACGGACTGTAAAAAGTGGTTGTAAAAATTTCTATTGTTATTTCAAACCTCGTATTTTCTGCATCTCTTTTATACCAATAAAATAATATATAATACTTAGAAAGAGTGGTAATGCATAAGGTCCGTATCGTTTGTGAAGTTTGCGTTTTGTTCTAGTTCGTACGTATTCGCATTGTTACGGTTCTAAGTTTTGATTTATTCGTTCTGGCAAGAAGAAGTTTTGATTCGATACAGTTTTTGTGATATCGGTTATTTTGAAATAGATATCGATATGATATGATATCTAACAAATATCCGATATAATTTACGTTTTGATCGGACCCATCCCTACTTTTAAATTTTTGAAATGGTAACCCTACAGACATACATCTAACTAGATAACGCAAGTCCCTCCATCTGCATGAAAAACAAGAGTGCCACTTTTCCACATACAATATAAAAATTCTTCAAAATTTCAAAAAATTCTAACCAATGAAAAAAAACATTTCCAATGCATCGGCCAACTTTTTCTATATAGTTTTACAGTTCAATATCTCATAATTAGGCAGTTTTCTAGATTTCGGGGGCTTAACTTTCCAGTGTCGATAATGCTAAATGACAAGCTCAAAGTACTATCGTAATTTTACTCTGTTTTTTGACACGCAAAGTAATACAATCGTGTCATCGAATTAGATTTATATATATGTGGGCTGCTTTTGAAAAATTCTGAATGAAAAAATCCAATAACAGTTGGACCTAGTTATGCAAAACAGAATCAACCCACATCGATGAAATGTTCAAACATTACATTATAACTAATTTCTTTAAAGATTTTAAGGCAGTGGACATAAAAAAAAATGTTTGCGGTGAAATGTAGAGAATGAAGCTACTTTGGCCAATATTTTGTCAAAAATCGCTATTTATCAAAACCTAGCATTGTGTGGGTTGATTCTGTTTTGCATACCTAGGTCCAGTTTGCCCTGCCGGGAATAGAATACAGATGTTCATGCTCATCAGTAGCTCTTGCGACCACTAGACCGACTAGACAATTCGTTCAGTCAAAATCAACCAGATAAGTCACAGACACTGCTTTGCCGCTTTGACGGCCAAAACACTGTAATATCCTAACAAACGTAAAAGTTGAACAGAAAATGTTGCTGCTTAAACAACATGACTAAACTTTAAACGCCACCTAAACCAAGTAAAAATTTAAAAATTTAAAAACCCCCGACATATGTTTAATACATGCTACATAATTTGTTTCAGTAGAAATGCTTCGATCGACAACTTTCTGAGAAATTTCTAAAATATTGAAATCTATGAATATATAAGTAGAATTTTCACGTAAACCTCACCTTCACTTTACCAGATTCAATACCATCAGGAAATAAAAAAATCAAAAAAACACAAAAAAAACAAAATCATATCAAATCTGACAAAATCGTATTTTAAGTTAAAGATGACAAACATAACCGCGAAATAATAAAAATCAATACCTACTGTTTAACAACTGTAAATAATAATAATTATGCCAGTCTCCAGTGTCGGTAAATCTAATTGCGCACATTTTTTGTTTAAACAATTATATAATCTTATAAAAAATATGTTTGAAAATTTGTGGTGTTTTTATTTTTTATACGAAATCTCCTGATAGTAGGCGAAGAAGCTTAGAGAGATCAATAGATATTTTTTTGCACGGATGTATTAAAAACTCGAAATCGACCATATATCATATAGTGCCACTCTATATAGGATGGCAGCAAAATGAAATGTTCGATGATATAATTTTATTATTAACCGAAGTTTTACCCGCCCACTCATCTCGAAACTGTTTTACCCGAAGCTCAAATGAATTAATTGTCACTACTGACTAATCCCTTCGCGTTTAGTTCCACACCGCGATAACTAAGCTCCTCTGATTTACATAACATACGAGTATCAAGTAATAAGCGAATCATAAACACATTTTTATACAAATCTTTGCTTATTCAATGGAAGTTTGTGAAACACACTTGAAAATTCCAGCAAAGTATCTGGTAAATAATAATTTCATATACGATTTGAAAAATCATCTCTGTTTGTGTTCGATTCCCGCACGGAACAAATATTTGTTTGGCCTGGAGATAGTTGTTTGCATACGTTAGTTGAAATGATTTCAAAGCTCACACATTTAAGTAAATAAATAAGTCATCGATTAATTTTTCATGTTTTTTCAGGGTAACATGGCTGGCGAGCGAGGGGCTGACGAACTACTTGCGTCGCGTCATCCAGGACGAGAAGAGCCGCGAGCTGAGCAAGGGCCACTCCTACCAGGACTTCTCGTCGATACCGGAGAACATGTCTACTGGCCCGAAGAACGACTCGAAGGGCAGGCGGCTGTCGTACCAGCGCGCCGTGTCGGGCGAGGATCCTCGCTATCACGAGCACAGCATCAGAAGGAAGCAGCTTATACCTGAGAACTCCGAGGTAAGTTGCTTGTTTCTTAATACTTGCTACTAAGTCTTAGGTATTACGGGCGGTGTGGCGTGATATACTTCGTGTTGCAGCTTACACATCGAACGAACGAGCGAGCATTGCGATGCAATACCCAACGCGTTAATTTGCTAAATTGATTTCATGAGAATGATTATTTAAAGCAAAAAAAAAGTTTAATAAATAAAAAAAACCCGACTGCTTAAGCGAACTAAAAAGATGTAAACAAGAATAAAATCATGCTGCGCAGTCGGAAAACATATTCGCGAGTTGGCTGACCAAAACTACAATTGATATCCTAACTTATTTTTCCTCCTTTTTAGTTATAAAAATATATGGCTTTTAAATATATAACCTATATATTTTTGTAATCACATCTAAATACTCTTCAGTTTGATACCCCAATGGTTATTAAGACAAATATAACGATACCTTAACTGTCGAAATCCATCCAGCCGTTTGGAAGATACGAGGTAATAAAGAAATTTATAAACACAAGATACGCGCGAAGAACATAATCTTTCCTTCGCAGTCGGGTAATAACATTCAATAATTTTCACTAGACGGCTCATACACTAGAAGTTATATTCCTATTTATTTTTATAATAAAAATTTTCCTGCAACTATCTATCTCCCTTCAACAGGCATGTACACACATCCGTGGTGACTCTTTGACCTTTAGCTGGTCCAGCGTAGTACCGGAAATTAACAGGATGCGAGGTTAGCCTATAGTTTGGTTACCACCGTCACGTGGACGTGTGTGCAGTCAGCTCTCGGACTAACATTAACATTAGAAACGGGATATTTACCATATTTACTGTTTTTGCGAGTTCCCGATATTTCGGTGCTACCCTCTTTCTTGTTCGTTTTTTGCACTCGGTACCGCTACCACTGAGCTGAGTGACAGTGGCAGTGGTAGCGGAACCGAGTGCAAAAAACGAACAAGAGGGTAGACCAATATGTCTCCTCATAAACACCCACCCGCAATGACTTTTCAGTTTATTCGTAATCATGGTGCTTGCAACAGCACCGAAATATCGGGAACTTGCAAAAAACTGTAAACATGATAAATATCCCGTTTCTAATGTTAATGTTAGTGTTAGTGACAGTTTAAAAACTTATAGCTCTCGGACTAACCACAATGGTTACAAATGCACGGCTATTCTTTATGAATGTCAGGTTCTGGCGATACGAAAGAATACGTGGCCCTCCAGTCCGAATTTCGGACACGGCGGACAATATTAGCGGGGACTAACCATGCGCACGGGAGATATTATAGTGCACAAGTGTGCGCGCAAACACAGGTGCACTCTTCGTTTCCTCACTCTCTTCTATGGGTCGACAATTTGACACGACCGGAAAAAGATCTGTGGGGGGTGACCATAAGCTCTTAGCGTAAGGTTATTTTGAGCGTGCGTAAGGGACAGATGTATATGACTTGTATACATCTGTCCCTTTTTTACAGTCGAACTGTGATGGTTTGACACGTCAGGGTACGGGGGATGCAGTGCTATTCTGTAGACATCTCACAGGGGGGAAGTGACCTGTCAATACTTAGCATTAATTGTAATGACAGGTCACTTGATGCGTATTTCACCAACTTTTTATTTTAAAATTTTATACAGAATCGACCGGCTTGTGTAGGTCCAATCCGAGGCACGAGAGTTTCACACCGCTAGCTTCCAAAATCCTAGCTGCCACTAGGAAAGTCTTAATGGGAAATCCCAATACACCTGGGAATCGAGCCGGGACCTCACACTCAGTAGTCCCTTGCTATCGTTGTTAGAGTTCTCATGCCTTTAATGTAGAATCCTTAAATAAAAGACTTTACTGCTCGTAATAATTTCTCTCGCAAAGGGTTTCTAAAACTGTTTATTATAACTAAAATAAATTTTGCTTTTTATTCAATCTTTAAATAGTTGGCCTTGTATTGCTAAACAAGCTCTATTGACTTGTAAGGTTTCTGGTGTAGAAATTCATTGCCAATTTCTTTGGCCGGGCTATATTTATAAATATTGCTGAACTCACAGGCTGAAATAGTTCGATCCCATGTTTTGACGTGAAATCGAAGTTTGTTCATGATGTAATCGCGTGAAGCACGAACTTTACCCGACTGGAGTCAGTGTTTCATTTGAACTGCTCTATCTAGCCACAAGGAGCACGAACACGAACAGATTAGATCAATAGAAAACTCTGTCTAATTTTTTCAGGGGTGGATATATGAACAACAATATTAAGATGATATTGTACATTCTCTATTTGATTTGAATAATTTGATAAGAAAGCTTGTAGGTATTTTTCTTATTACTTAAAACTGCAAGTTTTCAAATGGACTCGGCTAGACACACACAGTACGTTCACGCAAACCAAACGATCTATATTACTTAAAATACTTGGGATACAATTTAAAATTTAAGAAACCCCCGACACAAAACCACAGAATAAATAATAGTTAACAGAACCTCTAAAAAGCAAAAATTAACCCTCGTATTCGCGTCGGGGAACCACCAAAATGTAAGTACAGCAGTTTATTTTATTTACTTTGCGGTTCCCCGACGCGAGTAGGTATGTATCGACGCGAGTATGATGCCACATACAGACACACAGAGACACAGCAACACACGTCAAACTTATACTTTTCCGTCGGGGGTTAAAAATGTAATGTAGTGACTCGTACCGCTTCAAAACTTCTCGTAGCGTTTCGTAGCGGGTCTACGTAGTCCGGCCCCGCGCTCCTCGATCGTATCTGCACGACACGAATATTCATCATAAATTAACGCTTTTACAGTACTTTGAAAGATTAAGAAATTAATTACAGTTTTCAAAGTTACAATAAGTTTTTAATAACTTAAATAAAGTAAGGAAAAATCAAAACATACTCCAACTCTGATTCACCTTATAATATGCTAAACGATTCAAATTAGTAACTTAAGCTTTGGTAAGATGAATGAATACTTTGAAAGTATAGGTAAGTAAATAATATGCAGGGCCGTTTTATGGAAAGAAATGATGTTTAAATGTAAATCGCGCGTAGGAAGGTGGGCAAAGGTGAGGGGGTTAGTGCGCAGGTGTAGACCCACCAAAGCCGCCGAACCAGCTCCTACTGCGAAACGTAGCCTCCGCGCCAGTGCCCGTCGGCGAGCGCTCTCAGGCGCCCGCACCCCAAACAACCCTCACTGATCCGCGAACGAACGTCTCACAACTTCAGGAGATTGTAAAAGTTACTTTAAATATTTTTTAAGTTCAAGTGAATTCATGTTCGTCTCTTAATATCGAAAATGACTTTACCAACTTAACTGATTTTTAGAACTTTTCCCAACTTCCTATCGTTTTCTGTGTTTTCCACATTTTCGCGGGTAATATAAAGTTTTTGGCTGAAATGGGCTGATCTGCGCCAGGCATTGGTGAGCATCTTTTTAAAAATAGGTAAACTTATTCAAGATAAATGATGTATTTTATTTAAAGCATTGTCCCCCTTGTATGTTAAAAGTTTCGCAAAAATTTATATGAAGTTGAATAAGTTTACTTAGATGTTGTATAATTATATGTAAATAAGTATTTAATTTCAGGTTCTTATCGTAATACGCATTTGAACCGGCGAGTTCGACGAGGGTCATGAAATAAAGTTTTGTGGTGAGCGATAAAATCTGGGTTTATATTGATTTGGGCCAAGGTGTTTCATTAACAAGACCTCCAATTTTACGCACGATTCCAGGCACGCGATTTCTTCAGAACACCTCATTTACATGTCTGCATCTATCGAGTTTTATTTCAATGCAGTTTGTTGTTGTAAGTTTTTGTTACGGGTTGTTACGGATTGTTTTACTACGAAAATGTATTGCTTATCTTCAAAAACGAGTACCATAAAATATTGAACTTCTGTTGTAAGAGTTAACGGCTCAAACCTAGTCATATTCCGGGTGCCAAATTTATTTTATTTAATTAAATATCCTCTAATTGTATTAAGAAGCTACAACACGATCAGATTATATTAAAATGACAAGTCATAAAAATCGATTCAAGTTAAAAAACTGCAAACAGCTAAAGCTATTTCGTGTACTTTTAACAGTAAGTTTAGCACGTCTTACCAAACATGCGCGTTTATTGCCGAAATAATAAAATAATAAATTGTACTCAATTTAAAATAAAGCACAATTGTTCATAACAGTTAGCAAGTTAAGCTTCAAATATTTTGTAGGCGCTAAAACGTAAAAATCCTGCTTTGAAAAATTCACTGAGTCTCGAGATGAAAACTAATATTCGGG
Organism: Anorthoa munda; assembly: GCA_945859665.1. NCBI lineage: Eukaryota > Metazoa > Arthropoda > Insecta > Lepidoptera > Noctuidae > Anorthoa > Anorthoa munda. The sequence continues at coordinate 50,483,137 of OX243893.1, read as the reverse complement.
CACAGCCGGCCCAAACGAGCGCCTCTCTGACCATAAATTCGTAATTTCAATGTAATAACACCTTTTATTGGCATTAAATACTTTCTATATTAGCTTTACTGATACATTTTCCAAATCTAATTTGTGCTGAGAAAATTCTCAGCGCAATTTTCATTTACAAAAATAGAATAAGCATAGCTACAAACAGATTTTTATGGTAGTAACTACTGAAACACTGCGTGAAAGACCTTGCTCGCAAAAAAACTATTTCTGCCCGTATACAGCGGTACTTTGTTCCGGTTTGAAAAGTATGGGTCTTCGGTGCCGCTGTAATTATCTACAAGCACGTGAGATTTTTACTTATCTGTGGTTGGGAACACCTTTATTATGCGTACAGCTAAGGAGTGGAATTCCCTGCCGGAGTCTGTGTTTCCCGACAGCTACAATCTAGGGGTCTTTAGGTCAAGTGTCAATAGGTTGTTTTTAGGCAAGCGTGTTTCACCGTCGACCACATCATCGCTTACCATCAGGTGAGATAGTGGTCAAGCGCAAGACTATTAAAAAAATGTCAGAATGAACGAACTCACGTCCCTGCTAGGTATGCAGAGATTCCATTGGCGGAAGTGGAAACAGTGGTCATGTTCTACCCCTCCTGCCTACTTATCTTTTAATGAATCATATCTCTGTAACTGGCCGAATTAAAGCCGACAGGCTATTTTTAGTTCGCTACTTTGTTGTGCCTCAAAGGAGTTCTAGTAGTTTGGAATAGTGTGGCGGGATGTCTCTCGCCGTCGGCAGCGGGTGGGCCGCATGCTTGTTTGCGGGTGGATACTAAATGTATTTTTTTTAAAGGGGTTGTTTCAAACCACGCGGCATTAAAGCTTTAACTATATGCATTAACATTGTGGTGTTTCCGACCTTTAACGGACGGCATAATAACATCCGGTTGGACGTTTATACTTTTCTTTGAATGAACGAAGTGTTTGTGTTCGTCTACAAAGTACGTAAGCGACAGCGCGTTGTGTTTCGACATACGAAATCTTCCGTTGGATAAATGTCACCTGTTCGGATTACCGATTAACGGACGTAAGACATCTTTCCTGTTTCTCCGAGGCTTTTATAAAATATCCGAAACCATCCGTTACTGAGAAGATTAAAAAATAAATTCCTTTTAGTATTATTAATACACGTGTGTTTAAAATACAACAGATTTGCATCTATAAATTAAATATAAGCTTGTCAAGATTGTCTACCGTTAAAACGTATCGTATCGAAATCTCATTGAGACGAGCTTGATAATATAATTTATCAGAACCCGTCAATCTCTCAGAAGCTGCCAAGGTTTTTTCTCTTTGCCTTTAAAACCCTGCAGTGTCTATATTAAAGTTTCATCGAATCATCTCGTTTGATGAAGAAGCACCGACAGGCGACACTTTATGTCGCGCGTTCCTAACGAGTTTTGTAAGTGACAATCCCATTTGTTTTATAATTTTATATTATTAATGTATTTGACTTTCAAAATAAACAAGATAAAGATGGAGATAACTTAGATTGAACTCAAACTGAGTAGAAAAGTCCTTGTCGCATTAGATGGGTACAACACCTGCATATTTTTCAAGTCCACTGAAAGCAAAGAGGGAACTTCTTTTTTTCATCTTTTCTGGTTTTGCCTTTAATTAAATATACTTAGTTGATATTTATGTAAGCCTGTTTGCTGTTTTAGTTTTAAAGAACGTTATCAATGGACCGTGTGAGAGACATGAGACTGTAAACAGATGGGTTTACAGTCTTACTTGACTTGTTTGGCTCTGATAAGTCTAATAGTTGAACAAACCCGAGGTAAGAGAATTTGAATATAAATGATAGTAAATCCTAAAACTTGGTTTCTCAGGTGTTTACATGATATTTTTTTAGTAATCGAACTTTGGTAAATAGGTAAAAGGTTAGACACGGATTACGCGATTCGAATTGTCAAATCTCAGGATGTTCGGGCTTAACAAATCTGTTATAAACAAGTAAAAATTAAAAATTTCCTAAATCCCGTTACTTTTTTAAAACATTCCTTTTAAACTAAATAAATGTATCTAGTAGTAGACACGCTTCGATCGACAATCTTTATTGAACACGTAATTATGTCACGATATCTTACGGAAACTGTCGGATTCAAACAGTAAAATGCCCATAACTTTTGAACGGCTAAGCCGATTTTCATTAAACATAGCTAAGCATACTCTCGATAAAGTCACTTGGCAAGCATACAAACTCAGTTCATCCTTTTAAGAGCTATGATGGCACATACAGATACACAAATACACAACAGGTATACACATAAAACTCAAAACACGCCTCTTTTTCCGTCAGGTTTAAAAATAAGATTGACGAGTTAATTTCAACTGTTAAAGTCAGAAGCAGTTTGTTTACTTTAAGAGAATTTTGAAGTGGACTTTAGTTTACATTATTTTTCTGTTTGAATTTCGAATATACCATATACCGTGAGCTCATAATAATATGTACTTTCTAACTTTATCTTTGACATCGCTGACAACGGTTTTTAAATTTGTAATTTTATCTTGTATCTGAATAATTTATCTTAATTTGAACTCTGTAGAAGAAATGCGTGTTTATAACGGCATGTGATTTTTGTTTCGTTTTTGGATGACACTCACTTGAATCGATCTTCAAAGTTAAGCAGAGGTCAGTCTGTGGATGCGTGAACCATTACATCCCGAAACTCCTCAGTACCACGTAAAATGGTCTCAGTTGTCTTTAGACCATCTTTCACATTCGTTCGGTGTAGTCAGAATTCTGAAAATTTTACTACACTCTTGCCAACGGATATTTTCTTATCCGGTTTACAGGCTTGTGAAGATCAGATCGGCAGTTCAGCTCCATGTGAATAATGGTATTCAATTGTGGCAGATCAGATTGGACGCCGACCCCAACTATTTAAGTTGGGAAAATGGCTTAGCAGATTCTTTGTAATGCAAATTAGCACCGCATAAACCAAGCTAGTATACCTGTCTACTGATCTAGTCACTAGATTAATAGACAGGTGGGCGTGGATAGCCAAATGCGAAATTATGAGGAATAGCGAAAAACACTCAAAGGAGTCACGAGGCCGATATTGTTGAAAACTAAAACCGCATCATTGGATTTTTGGAAAAACAATATTCTAAGCCAGGAATCGAAGCGAATTTTGAAATAAAATACACTTTCAGTATTATTACACCATTCGATAGTGTCGCAAATAAGAATCAAATTCTTTGAAGGAATGACTGACGGCGAACTTATAGAAAGGGCCCATTTTTAACAAACTACTTATTTTTCCTACGAAAATGTTTTTTTTTTTTCAAGTTTTAACCCTTTTCGACAACTCAAGCATTGCACTGCATTACAACCACATCACGCTTTCAAAACTTTCTCCTTGATTACGTATCTCCACTTGCTCTTACTTTTAACAGCATGGACGGCTTCTGAGGCTCAAGGAATGACCATCAGTTGGTATGACAAGCGTAGGTATAGCAGTTTTTTTTCTAGGTCGTTTGCTCTCTACTTTGCCAATGACAGTTACCTTTAGTAGGCCGTCACCAGATTTGCAGGGTAAAAAATGGACCCTATTACTAATACTCCACTGTCCGTCCGTTTGTCACAGTTAGACAGTTGATATTTTCACAGATGATGTATATATGTTGCCGCTATAACAACAAATAATAAAAACAGAATAAAATAAATATTCAAGTGGGGTTGCCATAAAACAAACGTGAGATTTGCCGTATTTTGCGATAATGATACGGAACCCTTCGTGCGCGAGTCCGACTCATACTTGGCCGGTTTTTTTTTCAATTTTGTTGGTCCTACAGTATCGAAATGTTCGTCCTGTATGCCGTCTACGCGATACATGCTGCTGCTTTTAGAGTCCACGTCTCTGCTCCGTATATAAATATGGAAAACACAAGGGAGTTGAGCAGTGCCAGTTTTGCCTTATTTGGGATGTTGCGGTCTTTCCATACTTCATTGAGTTGTGAATCAACTTTTTCGACGTTGAGCGTCCCACTAAGCTCTAGTTTGGACTTGCGGTCTTTCCATCACCATAATTTTGATTTTGAACCGGTTCATTGAACAAGAGCATATAGCAAAGCTTAACTGTAGTTAATGCCTACCTAATAATGTGTGCTGAATTAAGTTGGAAATGCTTTAAAACGTGTAAATTTTATTACGTTAGCCGATATTGAATTTTCACTCGAGCACCTGCTAAATGTTTAATCGCGTTAGGCAGTTGGTCGAATATCGCGACGGTAGTTTCCTCTCGTGTTAAATTGCTGTCGTTTTCATCGGAGCAGACGCTGGGTCTACAGGCTGTTATACCGAGGAGATAATCGAATTCACGACGAGACACAGCGTCGCAAATTAAAATATCTCGATTTGTATCAGTTTTCGGAAATAACGGAATAAGAGTTTGACAAATTGTTTTAATCTTTGCATCGTCATGTTGGTGTGTTGCACGGGTGGCGACAAAACACTTAACTGTTTTGCATGGTTAATTGTCTGGACATTGAAGAAATTGGAAGAGTGGTTATAAAATATGAAATTTGTTACTCGTTTTTTAAAATGTAGTTTGACAATATAATCGCTTTAATAAATTAATCAAAGGAATACAAAAGGTAATTAAAAAAAAACAAAAAAACCCGAGCTAAAAAGACGTAAACAAAAAGAAAATAGTGCTGTGCAGTCGAAGGATACATATTCGCAAGCTGGCTGACCAAAACCTGTAGTATTATATGATCTGTGCCAAAACCAAAGTATCCTCCGACTGCTTAGCATGATTTTCTTCTTGATTACGTCTTTTTAGTTCGCTTCCTAAGCAGTCGGGTTTTTGATTAACTTATCTTTTTTTATTAATAACTTTTTAGGTTTTTTTTTTTTAGAATTTGTTACATATAAACATATAATTGTTATATAATTTTGAAATCATCTCTCAAAACCCTTTATATAGATACCTTAAAAGATGGGAGTAGAAGAAAAAAGAAATTGAGCCCCACAATATGGTGCCCAAAATCCACCAGTGACACACACAAGTTTAAGACGAATATATTGTCGTAAGAATCATCAAAACCGGCCACATAGGAACAAACATACATACATACATACATTAACTGATAAACACATAACTTCGGCAGTCTGGTAAAAATGAATATACAGCAACATAAAATGAAAACTTCAACAACGTGTGTAACGAGATTTTAACACCTTACAGCGTGAACCATTTCAGGTAACTTTACACTAAACATGTTAAAACCACTACAAAATTTGTTATAATGAAATTGATTAACCCTGTTCCTTGGGGCTTGTCATGTTTTCTCGAACCGATGGAAATTTATTCATGAATCACCTGAACCTTCTTAGGCCGCCGAACTGCAAAGATATCGACTTTAGTAGGTCACTAATACAGGCGTAATTTAAAGTCGGTCTAGGCGGCAGTGGCGTAACCGTCTCGTGACTTCGTAATCGGAGTTAGTTTTCACGCCGTTCTAAACAAACATCTGCTTAAACGAATTAAATGTTTAAACGTATATGAAAGTAGCTATTGTTCCCTTTGTCTGCCGCCGTCGGGGCTTAAATACACAATTAGTCAAGCAACTTTTCGTCGAAATTACGGGTAGAAACATACCGAGATCATTCATAAGCGAGTATTCATTTACCAGAGTTCGTTAGCGAGCATTCGTTCGCGAACTCAATGTTTCTTTATCTAGTTGTTTTGACTGCCACAGTAGTTAACATCTTAGTAGATATCTAGTCATAAACAGATTTTTTAAGTACATTGATTTCGTGAATAAAAGACGGCACAAACAATAATTATTTTTTATGGAAGAATTATCTTAACGGCAAACTTTGTTTTGCCATAAAAACACCAAAAATTCATCCACCCTACCTACCCTATCCTACCTACACTACCTACCCAACCTACCCTATCCTACATACCCTACCCTACCTACCCTACTTTACTTACCCTACCCTACATACCCTACCCTACCTACCCTACCTACCTACCCTACCCTAGCTACCCTACCCTATCCTACCTACCCTACCCTACATAGCCTACCTACCTTACCCTACCTACCCTACCTTACCTATGAAGGTAAGGTACTTACATTTTTTTTTTCTTAATATTTTTTTCATAAGAACCTTCTCGTAACAATAAGAAACACAACAAAAAAAGAATAATCGAAATCGGTCCAGCCTTTCACGCGTGATGCCGTGACCAAAGGAAATAGGGATTCATTTTTATATACATATAGATAGATAGATGAAATAGACTGATGCAAGGAACTCGTTCACTACTTAATCTTTTCCGTCCAGGGTTAAAAAGATTAACTAGTGAACGAGTTCCTTTCTATTTTTTTTGTACGTAAGCTCGCGCGTTATTATTATCTCACCTGACGGTAAGCGAAAAAAATAGGTATTTCATTAACTGCAGTATATTTCATTCTTAAATAAAAATAATTACCTATGTGTTTGTGTATTTGTCTTTGGCATCGTAGCACCTAAACAGATGAACCGATTTTGACTTAGTTTTTTTGTTTGAAAGGTAAATTTATCGAGAGTGTTCTTAACTATGTTTGATGAAAATCAGTTCAGCCATTCAAATGTTATGGACGTTTTTGTTTGAATCGAAGTATTTTAGCAAGATATCGTGTCATATATAAATTGTGTGGTTTAAAAAGCATGAAATAACAAGGTCAGACTTTTTTTTTGTTCTCTAGGGTTTAATTGGAGAGGAAAGACGTAAGATTATGTGCGCTGAATCCTTAGAAATCTATCTATCCATCCACTGAGGAGGCATACGGAACTCAGCGGCCGAAACGCCTACTAAGCCTATGCAAAAAAGGAAATGTTAGGTACGTAATTAAAGCTATATTGACTCCACAGTTATAGGTAGGTATAATAGTAAAGCTGCAGTTAGGTACGCGATAGTGAAGCAATAGTGAAACAGCGCGATAGTGAAGTGAGAGCAAGCGAGAGTTAAGCCTGAGTGAAGCGATGTGAGAAGACAGTGAAGTGACAGTGGTGGGGTAGTGAAGTGATAGTGAAGCTATAGTGGAGATACCGTGACGCGATAGTGAAGCAATAGTGAAGTGATAGTGAAGCGACAGTGATGCGATGGTAAAGCTAATGCTACTCATTAGCAGAGCTAGATAAAATAATAAAAGATATAATATTTATTTGGTAAACATGAGTACAGTAATGAAGGTCTTATAATTAACATGAGGTAGCTACATGTTTTGTCATTTATGGCTTACAAAATTTAGTTGCATTATGCAATTGTGGCGTACAAACAGTAAAAAATACAGTATCAAAATTTTAATTAAATTGAATATACAATGTCAAAATTTTAATTTAATTTAAGTAAGACAAAGAAAAAAATAAAATAATATGCACATTCAGATTTCTATACAAGCAATATAATAGCACTTCTCTAGTGTCACCCTTGAAATAACTTTTCTTTTTTTAAGAGGCGTAATTTAATAATATCAGGTATTTTATTATAAATATCTGAAGCAATACCAAAGAAACTCATTTTCAATAAAGTAGTTATACATTTGTTTTGACATAACAAATTCTCATATTGGGCACGAATTGGAGTTATATAGTCATAACGTTGGAGTCATAACTGCTGAAATTTTTTGAAATAATTGTTGTATAGCATTTACAAATACGTAATGCAACCTGTATATAAGTTTTCTATTAGTTGACTGTCCCCAAAAACATCATATTGTAGCACTTTATATAATTTATATTATACTTGCTTCTGTCCGCGGCTTCGCCCGCGTTCAAAGTAAAAAAAAATGCTCCGATTGCCACCAAATTAACAGGATTATCCGCTGGGTCAATCTAAAGATTCTCTGGAAATTTCATTAAAATCGGTCTAGCCGTTTTGGAGTCTATAAGGATCATACATACATACTTTCTCTTTTATATATATAGATAGATAGAAGATTAAATTATATATTTTGTTTTTTTCTATTTCTTTATTTTATCTATATTACATATTTCATCAATTTATAAGTTAAGCACCTACATATTCACATTATGACATAATTATAAGTATATATTTTATTTACCCACGTCCCTGTGAGCGGGGTGCCAACTGAAAGTCAGCGCTGGGTGTGTGACGCCCAGCAAATGCTGAGTTGGTAACCCTTTCGGTATGGCCACGCCCGCGCGGAATAATTCTTAAACCTTGTTTGTACTTTTTACCCGACTGCCGAAGGAGGGTAATGTGTTTATCAGTATATGTATGTATGTATGTATGTTTGTTCCTATGTGGCGTTCTAGAGATCAAACGCGTTGGCCGATTTTGATGATTCTTACGTCAATCGATTCGTCTTAATCCTGCGAGTGTCACTGGCTACATTAAAATTGGAATAAACAAAAATGGCGGCTTATGGGCGCCATTTTGTGGGGGGAAAAAAATATTTTATCAAACCCATCGTGTGGGGTATCAAAATAAAGGATTTTAAAAGGCGATTTCAAAAATATATAACATTTATATGTTTAAATGTATCTAATTCTAAAAAAAAATAACTAAAGAGTTGTTAATAAAAAAAGTTAATTAAAAAAATCAAAAAACCCGACTGCTTAAAAAGCAAACTAAAAAGACGTAAACAAGAAGAAAATCATGCTGTGCAGTCGGAGGATACATCTGGTTTTGGTCCACCAGCTCGCGAATATGTATCCTCCGACTGCACAGCATGATTTTAGGTAGATAGATCATACATTGATTGAATGGTGGTGTCCACCGAAACGCAAAGTAACTCTTTTCAAAATGAAACAATAGTCGTGCAACACGGGTGTCAAACGAAGGCAATGCACTAGATGCTAAAATACAGGCTGGCATTGAATTCATTGGCAATATATCAGAAGCACAACTTTTACAATGGAGAAAAACTCTGTGAAAAGCGAAAAAGAATCAATCTAACTACTCGTTTCCCAATATTGGGGTCGAGCTTCAGTCTGATCGGATACAGCTGGATATAGCTTTATTTTATATGGAGCGAAGGCCTGGTTTAAACTTTTGTAAACGGATTGCAAATTACAGTACTTACCTATATTAAACATGAAATGAAATACTTTCTCATGATTATGAACTCCTGGTACTCCGTTAGTCTCTACCGCGTAAGATTATAGGCCCGCGCAAAAACATTCTCTCGATTCTGACCTCCTGGTAGTATGGGTATAAATGTTTATAATGTTCAACATCTATCTGAAAAATCAAAAGGGATGTGAGCCCAGTTTCCCATTACAATTTTATGAAAGGGGCACCTGGGCCCTGGTCCCAGTTCCATAGGCTGAATGACCCCTATCTTATGGAGGGGCCGAGAAATAACTCGGACACTTCGACTCATTGGGATCTATTGTGGTAAATGAATGAATGACCCCTAACCCGTTTTTATAGTATACCGAAATTATTCGACAGTTGGCGGGGCAGTCTTTCATGCGTAAATTATTTAAATATTAAGTAGAGTTATAGAAAATACAAAACATTTTTTTTTTTTGTTTGGTGAATCATCCAATGACTTCTCCCGCTCTGGGTGAGGCGGGAGGGCGTGTCAGACTTTTACTGAATAAAACCCACCCGTGTTCCTTCAGTTGCTTGAGCCAGGGCCGCGGTAACTCTTTTTCAAATTTATCCGCGACCCAGACAATAGAAAATACAACCCTAGAAACCATTACTTATATTGAAACTCACACATCATCACGACACGACGGTGACGCTTTGTACAGCATCACTGAAAGAACTTTTTCTAAAACTCGACGTGCCTGTTAACAGCAGAAGACTACACAATACATATTTGAATTGTTCTACAGTATCACGTGACCGCAATTCGAACTTATGAATGGGCAACCTTCCAGATCAACTTTGTAGAAAATTGTTGACAATCGCTACAGATAGTCAAAAGATCGAATGTCTGACATCAATCAGTCTTACCACAGGTAGTAAATCGTAGACACCAGACAGGCAGTCGGTCTTAGTAAAATACAGCTGCATCGGGTTAGAGTTAAAGGCGACCCCAGCAGTGACATTGGGTTACGACCACGACGGCGTACTATTTTGAATAATTTCGTTTAAAGATCCAAGACAGTAAAATCGTTTCTGCGGGACTCGTTGAGCTTCATTGACTTTGTGCTTTGTAGTGGTCGGGAATTGAATTGGTTGTTTGATTTGTCCCAAAAAAAAAGACTTGGCAATTTAAGAAATACAATAACACACCAGTGGGCATAAATGAATAAACTCGTCGTATGGTACTGCGATCGCCAATTGGTTAGCCGATCGATCTAATTAGAAAGCTACCTTCCCTGGCAGAACTTTATTGATAATTGGTACCTATAATATACTATTAATGGTGAAATGATAGGAACGCCGCGCTGCGCAAATAGATATATGAGGTAAAACACGCGACTACATTCGTTTTAGTTGACCAGTAAGCCGACTTATAGATTGCCACAAATTGTGCAAACGAAATTTAACTTTTCAAATAATAATTTACGGGATTAGTAAATTGTTATTAAGTATAAAATACTTTTTTGTTATATAAGTATATGAATATATAACAAATAATAAAATCATTTTAAAATATAAATTCGCCGGTGTCGGGAGCAAGATCTAAGCTACCGGTGGTTAGGGCTCCACAAATAGGAACCTTCACACAACGCGAGCCGTATCTAGGACTACTATCTTCTGTATCAGGACCTTGATCCAGCCGCGCAACGATAGTCTCAGAAGATTGTCGTCGAGGTTTTCGGCCATCAGGCTGCTGGCCATAACGACAATCGGCACAATGATCACCGAGTCCACATTCTACATGTCGACAACCGTCGACAATCTGCCTAGCCTTTTTCCCAATTATGTTGGGGTCGGCTTCCAGTCTAACCGGATTCAACTGAGTACCAGTGTTTTACATGAAGCGACTGCCTATCTGACCTCCACAACCCAGTTACCCATAACACGATTCCCCTTGGCAAGACTGGTGTCAGATCTCAAGCTTCTGACTACCCATAATGACTGTCAAAGATCTTCACATGACAGCCGGGACCAATGGCTTAACATGCTTGCCGAGTCACGGAGGAAACTCGGTATGTTGAAATGGTCACCCATCCACGGACCGACCTCATCAAACGTTGCTTAACTTTGATGATCAACGCATGCGGCTGTTATTATTTAGCCAAGAGCCACGCTAAGTCAACATATTTGCAAATAATAATTTAACATTTGTCAGTACCTCTAGCGGCCACTAGACTAACCAATTATATCCGCATTAGCGGGCATTAATTATTCTCCCTATTACTGTGTTCAATATTAAATATTTAAGTGACTCATGCATTTACTAGCATAGTTCTGTTTAATCCAGCTAAAGTAAGGCTGGCTAGTCGTGCCGGGAGGACAAGGCGTGGCATACGTTGGCGGCGTGTGCCACTTGGGGCGAGCCGCGTCGTGCTCTTATCTCAGAAGTAGGCAGTGACCTGTCGCTGCCGGCCGTAGTTGAGTCTATGGTTGGGAGCTGGGCGTCCGGAGCCGCGATGGTGCGAGATGACTGCTTCGCAGAAGGAGGCTACGGAAAGGACGAGGGCGATGTTTTACACTCACCCGGAGGGCGGACAACGCCTTCTTCCAGCTCCCCTAAATGGGTCCAGGGGCAAAGGATTAGAGAGGGTCGATGCCCGCAGATACGGGCCGGCATCAGCTTGGGGTTGCGGAAGGATCATACGTTCCGGCGACCTTCAGCGTACGTGTGAAATGGATCACTGGGGCGATTTTTAGTCAGTACGAGTCTGACAGACCCTCAGAACAAACTCGTACCTAAAGCATTTGAAACGAAATTATAAATACTCTCAATATTGATCATTATGATCTATTTAACTTGCTAATTAGCGATGACGGCCACGCTTTCTTTTCTCTTGGGGATTCCATTCCAATGCTTGCTTGGGTATGCGATCGGGACTCCTTCGGAACGTGCGATCAACCCTGCTTCACTTGCAACGCTGACTTGGTTGTCCACCGGGTTCTCGTGGCATTTATCCAACAGCTCTACGTTAAAGATAGGCCAGTAAATGCCGAGAATCCGACGAAAACAGCAGTGAAGGAAACTTGAATTTGGTGTGAGATAACTTTTGTAACATCATGTTTCGTAACCGTAAAGCAGCACGGATTTGACATTGAACCCGAAGATTCTGAAGTTAATCCTTCTGGTCAGTTTCCACGGTTGCTAAACAGGTCTCAGCTGCGTGAAGGTAACTCGGGCTTTGGTGATCCATAGCCTCTTCTCTATCTTTAGTCTCTGACACGACGCTCCCGAGTTATATAAATTTGTGGACGTGTTCCACTGCCTTTGTGCCAATCAGCAACGATTCTTAATTCTTGGGTCTTCCGGGTGAATATTTTAAATCCTGTTTTTTATGCTTACGAGGTGACTCATAATTTAGTACCTTTATCAAATTACTTATCTTACATGGCAACTTGAAGTAAAATACATAAATATTAAAAAGATTTAACAACAACAACTTTTTGTATTTCTATTAGCGACACATTCATATAAATCCGGCTGGCTGTGACTGCTAGGCATAGTGAGATGAATTCCGGTGACGATGACAAATGACGCGTCCGACGCGCCGCCGGAGCGCCCAGGCTTTTGTTTGCAAGTAGAATGCCAAATACAAATTCCAATGATTCAAATTTAGTGTAAATTCATGAATTTAATCATGATTAGAATGTAAACATTAACCATGCTATTTCAATATACGGCACAATCCCAATTATACTTGCCATAGAAATCCGGCAAGTAAAGCGCTATTCATATTGTTTGGGAAGCCAGTGAAGTAACAATCTGTTAGGTGAACGTGAAACAATGAAAACAAAAAATGTATAGGTAATGTAAATATCGATCTATTCGTTACAAGTTTCCCTTATGACTGAAAACCAAGTAATTACGAATTCTCAAGTTTTCTTTTTGCGCGACGTGTAAATAAACCATTCTAGAAATATAAATATTTGAAAGTCGGCTTCATTGAAGAGACGCGAGCTTGGAGGACATGTTCGTTTGTAGGACTCGTATTTTACAGATATATTTATTATATAAGTCTGAACGCCCGGCTGAATCTAGGTATGTAAAGGGTCTTTCAACAAGGACGGGTCGATGTTAAAATTGAATAAAACAAGATGTGTGTGAGATATTAACAAAATTTATTTTTTATTTAAAAGGCCCATTTATGCCATTATGGATGGAATATGACATCGCTCAAATGTCCGCCGCGGCTTCGTATGGTGGCACGAATCCGAGAGGTCCAATTTTTAATGAATAAACTAAGGGTTTCCTTTTCCCTTTTGAGGAATATAACACTAAAAATCATACTAATAGTACAATAAGTCACATAGTTGTGAAAATTACATAATTAAAACTCAATAACGTCATACCCTGCTAATTTAATTATTAATTAAGGAATGTTTAATTAAGTCAAGATATATCCATCAACTACATTTGCATGGAAATAGGTACTTCCTTAAGTTAGTTAAACAAAATGTTGGGATTTGGAGACGCCTAACTTTCTTAAGATAAGTCAAGTTGAAAGTTGACTTATATTTAAGTTGAAAGTTGATTTAAGAAAATGATTTAACGGTCGCAAAGCAGAACAATGCAATATTCATTCAGCGATAGCGATTGTCTAAATACCACAAGTTTAGACATACATTTACGCAAGCAGTCAGTACTCACAAAAATAGAATTGAAAAGACAATGTCGGGTGGCTAAAAAACATTGATCCCCACAAGACTTGATACTGTGATTGTTGACTTACCGTGAAACGGATAGATGTGGATGCACCAGTGCCTAACACTCATCACTAAACCCCAAACTTTTTAAATACTTCCAAAAAAGGATGAGGTTCTCAATTCGTTGGAATCTTTTTTTTATTTTTATTTTTGTTCCACGGTTATTCAAAGATGCCTGGACCAATTCAGAAAATGGACAGAACTCATCAGAAAAAAAATGATAGATAAAACCAAAAAAACCCGACTGCTTAAGAAGCGAACTAAAAAGATATAAACAAGATGAAAACTATGCGGTGCAGTCGGAGGATACATAATTTTCTACGAGCTGGCTGATCAAAACCAAATAAATACATAAGTGTAGGGCTCGCATGTCACGTAGTTACCTAATCAATCAAAATAAAAGGTTGGTTCCATATCTGATGGGTAACACGGGCATCAATCCATTAGGCTAATTACCGAAATCCAGCCGTTCAATTGAAGCTCAAAGGTTCCAAATTCATTACCACAGAAGTGATGAAGGGTTGATTAAAATGACGACGCCACGTACCCTCCTATTAATATGGTTTAATTATTAACTTATACGACGCCTTTCTTCACGAATACGTCATTTTTCGAGAATCTTCCTTTTATAGAGCTCTTCTCTACGTCGACCTCTTTCTCTGTATGCCCTTTCGTGTCAAGTGTTATTCTTGAATAAAACTTGAAAAACACTTTTATCGAAAACAATGCTGTATTCTTTATAATTGTGTATCAACTATGTTGTAAAAATATAAGCTTAATATTACACTGCATTAAGGTGTGTAGGAATGCTAATCGCCAATACATTCATAACTCTGTCCAAAATGGGGACGCATACAAAGTCTGGCAATTTCTAAGATCATTGGGGATCGGTAAAACCCGACAAGAGTCAATACCTAAAAATTTAGACATCGATTCAATGAATAATCATTTTACAACATCATCCAACTTCGATAGGACAATAAAATTGAATACATTGGATTATCTTTCATCTCTACCGAGCCCCAGCTATTCTCCATTTGTTTTTAGTCAATTCTCTGCATGTGATGTTAGGAAGAGCCTACTGTAAATTACTTCCAATCTAAATGTTCATGGAAAGATGCTCAAATTATTCCATTACCCAAAAAGTCCAATCCTACATCCTTTTCTGATCTCCAGTGAACTAACTTCTTCCTACCATCTTTATGCGGACGATCTACAAATTTATTCGCGAGCTCCTCTCGGACATCTGTCTGAGGCTATCGTAATAATAAATCGTGATCTGGCCCGCATATGCGAATGGAGCAAAAGATATGGACTTATGGTAAACCCCACAAAGACGCAGGTTATTGTGGTGGGCAGTTCTAGGATGATTTCAAGAATCGACTGGACTACTCTTCCCCAGGTTATTTTTGATAACTCAGTTATTCCATTCTGCGAGAAAGTAATAAACTTGGGGATATTCATTGATAGGGACTTTTCTTGGAATGCCCAACTGCAAGAGGTTAGCCCCAAGCTATTTGTATCTGCTCCATCTTTGAGGAGATTGCGTAATTTTCTTCCGACTGTCACCAGGATTGCGCTTACACAATCTCTTGTTCTACCCATCCTTGATTATGCTGATGCCAGCTATCTTGACCTTACTCAAGAACAACTCGAAAAACTTGAGCGGCTTCAAAATGTTTGTAAAAGGTTCATATTCGCTTTGCGAAAATATGATCATGTTTCCGAATTCCGTGTGAAGCTCAAGTGGTTGCCAATTCGCCTTCGCCGGAATGCCCATATTCTTTCGTTTTTATATAATGTGCTCTTCACTCCTTCCACCCCCCTTTATCTTAAGAAACGTTATCAGTTTCTCTGCGATTCCCACACAAAATTTCTTAGGTAATCGGATAACTTACGCCTTCAAATGCCAATGCATTCCACGAGTTTTCTGGATAAATCCTTTACTGTCCAGGCTACTCGTCTGTGGAATGCGTTGCCAGACCGAATCAAACGTACCCAATCCTTGCCTGTGTTCAAAAGACTGGTGAAGGAGCATTACCTGTCGCTGTGATTATGAATTGATTGTCATCATTTTATTTATCGCCTTTATATTTTAGTATTTATGTATATATTAAATAGCATGTGTATGTATTTGCATATCTTTTTAACACTGGTATTGTCACACCAATAAGAGCCCCACTTCGTGTCCAGCAATTACTGTCCACACCAGGTTGCATGGAAGAGATTGCGGAATGCGATAAGGCCGCCCAATGTATGTGTTTTTAGTTTTATGTTTCCTTTATAAATGTAACTTATGGTGTACAATAAAGTATATAATAATAATAAGGCTAAAAGATCAACACAAGAAATTCGTTGCTCTTGATAACAATAGTGCAATAGTACATCGCAATATACCTAGTTGATAAAATAAATAAAACGGCGACATTGGCCGATAGTTTGAATTTGCAGTTTGAATATCCAGTTCACATTCCTTTCAAAGTTGTTAAAATAATAAAACCATAATCAATGCAAACGCATAAAATTAAGTGCTTGTAATACTTTATACCTATACATACGTAGAAGTATGGGTGCATCGTCCCCACTTATATGAATTAATGTATGTATGTAAATGTACAACACTTTTTTAAAAGAGTAATTGTGGAGTTACTTGTCCGTTCTTCTCCATAACAAGCTACTTTTCCGAATGGACGGTAGAATCAATTTTTATTGCTTTTAAATTTAAGTTTTTGACGTTCAAAAGTGCTGCTTAATTAGGCCATTAAGTTGAAAGTAAAAAAAGTAAAGTTAGCAAAACGCTTTGTGCGTATGGGAGGGATGTCCACCATGTACCGATGGCGCATGGCCGTACGTCTTGTAGTCCGATGATGGAAAGGGCTAGGTGGAATCAAATTGTGCAGTTCCGTCGCACACTCCCCGAAATGTAACCAATAAAAAACCGACAGGCTGGCAACTCGGCGTCGTTGTTCGAGGCTCTGGAGCTTTGAGGCGACCAGTGCATCGTTGCCAATAAGCCTTTTGGCCCGTCTGTCAATCGACTCAAGTTACTATAGCTAGTTACACGGCCAATAATGTGTGCCATATTTGTTATTTAATCTCATGTTAAACAAGCAAAAAGTTTTTTATTGTAATATTAGTTTCAATTAAAATTTACATACTATTAAATACTTAAATAACAATGACTACCTATATATACAGTTAAATAAAAATAAAATAAAACTACGAACGCGTATAAAAAGGCAGAAGTCATAGGGCGTCAAAAAATTCGTCCACATCGCTGTCAACGTGAAAAGTGCCCAGAACGCTGGCAGCATTGCCACGTTGGATGGCAATGCTGATTCTCTGGCCAAGGTAAAGCCCAGCCCTCTGGTCACGTGAAGAAATCCCAAGTTAGCAACTAACTCTCAGTTAAGTCTTTGGCGCGAGCGTCCGTCATGTATGCTGCTGATCTCGTCACTGACAAGAGTACAACAGAGCGAAAGAGCGGACGCTTGAACTGACAATCCCACCGCACTATTCCCAAACCATTGCAACTCCTGAAAGTCATAATCAACAGTGGCGACCACCAGAAAAGCGCCGAGGCCATGAAGCTCGACGAAATCCCGCAGAATGAATTTAACTGTTTTGGATCGCTCAACGCAATTAATCAAATAATAACTGACAAGTGGATTGTCGGTACTTGCGACTTGCGAGTAACTCCCCATCACCCTGTTTGTCTATAACATCAAGGTTGCCATCTCATTTATTTACCCAATATAAGGATGCCTAAATTTACGCACTTAAAACTCTAAAACCGAAACACTCAGAATAAGATAAGTAATTAAGTACGTAGAGATTTAAAGTCCACGCATCTGATCGTAATAATTATGAATGCGTCAATGCGCTGCTGTGATTGGTTGAATGAATTTCCAACAGTCAATCTATTATCACTTAATTGCGTATCTATATTTTCACGTCTAACACCCGGTGTTGTGCCAGAAAATAACTGTCAGTCAAAAACCAAAAAGGAAAACCATTATAATTTCATTATAAGTAGGCAATAATTAAATTACCATGATAAATTACAGAACAAGACATTTACGATGAAATAAATCAGACAGTGTCCGTAATAATGAGTATTGCCAATACCTGGCCTCGTAAATCTCACAGAGACCAAGATATTGGTACTTAATAGAGATGGGCCAGCTCAGGACTTGGCCGACTAGTCGGCACTTACGCAAAAATTTTACCGACTAAATAACGATTTGGAAAGATCAGTCAGTACCTAATTTATTTGTTAAATATGTTTTTTTATCTTTTCGGTTTACTTAATTTCAACAGAATCGTTTCACAATAAAAAAATATTTTCTAGGGGTGTATTTAAATGGGACCAACTTTAAAGAATACATTAACAAAAAAAAAATTGAATTCGGACCACTCTATAAAGTTATGCATGGTCACAAATAAAAAAAAACTTAAAATTTACAAGTCGAATTGAGAACCTCGTCCTTTTTTTTCGTTAGCTAAACATATTATACTTTCCAGTTTCCTCTAGCTCATTAAGTTCCGACTAGTCGGCTATCTTTGGCCGACTTATCGCCGTATACTGACAGTCGACTTGCCCGACTAGTCAGTGATCAGTCAGTCCCTCTCTGATACCTATGTATGCCTGCCTACTAACCATGAAGATGATACCTATAACACAAATTTTGTTATTGAGTTAGTTGTGTTACATAGATATTAGCTATGGGTTGCCTGAACTATTCCGCCATTGGGGTATAATCACTACCATGATTAAGTACTTACCTGTGTTTATTTTATATATAATTAAAAATGTTTATTTTTCCGACAAGCAATACATTTTCAGTAAAACAGTATTTTAAACTCGATTATTGTTGATGGTGTTAGATCACACGGACGAACTAAAACAGTGAATAGTGAATAATGGGTATTAACGATTCCCAAAATGCCTGTGGCAAAAGTGTAATAAACAAAATTATATTATTATCAACATCTTCTAAAACGCTTTTCTATTGTGCTCAGGTACAAGAAGAACCGTAAAAAAAGCCTCCAGTTGGTATTTATTTAGGAAGAGTGGGACAAACCTCACCGCCGCCTCTGAGGGCACAACCAGGGCAATATGTCGGGCGCCCACTCCCCTGTGGGGGGGGCGCGCCCGGGCCCAACAGGCATGGGGGTCTCCCCAGTCGGTTCAGTGGCTGCAGCGCTAGGCGCAACCGTAAGTCCTGTTAGACTTCGCAAGCACCCGTAGCGTCGCTTGTAGGCGATCTGTAGTGATCCGCATATTTGATTGTAGCCTGTAGATGCTTGGTCCCGCCGAGACAGCAGCATGGCCCGCTGCTACACACCATGTGTAGCAACAGTGCTGCGCTGCAGCTTCCTCACTCCGTCGCGCACCCTTTCGCATTAGCGATCTACATTGTTTATTATTTCGTCTATGCAGGTTTAAAATGCATGTGTAATATTGTCTATGTAGTTTTAACAATAACAAAATATAGGTGTTCTACTCATACTGGAAGGTCTGGAAGGTAAGGTAACCAACAAACGGGCGAGGCAACGGATTTGTGAAAATAGAATACATCGTGGAACTAGAACTTACCGTGACAGGTGGTCCGTCTTTAAAAGCGTCTATTAAAGCCACGGGCGTTGCCAACTTATGCTCGGCTTTTACGTGCCCAATAGCTGGCACCGTGCCACCTCGTAGCATACTCACACCAATAGGGAATACTTGCTCCGTTCTATTACCACCATTCCAATTTGTTTGATTTTGTAAAAGCTGTCCCATGACGAATATGTTTTGTTATTACTTCAAGTCTTATGCCCTGACTTACCTCAATGCCAAATCGTTGATAAAACGCTTTGCAATTAGTGACGAAGGCAGCTCTCACAGATAACTTATAGCCTTGAATTTTCACTGAGTCCAGGGAGCGTGCTTCAATCTGCTTATCGCAATGTTTGTTAGTAGCGCGCAATATTTCTTATGAATAAGCTATGTTTTATATATGCCACAGCGTTATTAACGTTAAAACAAATATCAAGAGATATGTTTGCTACTGTACGAGTATTTATTCAAAATACGTAATGTTAGTAAGCTTTCAGTTGCAAAAGTATGCCACAATATTATTGAACTCAATACATAGTAAAAGCAATGCCCTTGAATATCATTCCTGGACACTGGTAATAAATTAGTACGAAATCAATTAAAATAATATCACCAATCAACCGGCGAAACTGTTTCCTGCTGCAAAATATTTTGATCGCAGCCTGAATTTAATTCCGTGAAATAAATTTATTGGATTCACGTTCATTGGTAACAATTAGTTTATTCATTTGATGTTTGCTGTGGTTAGAGTTCGTGGTTATTATTGAAATGAAATAAAGCATGCTGCACGAAAGGCTTTCCCAAATTTACTTTACAAATAATTTTGGCCTATAATGTTTTGTCTGTCTGTAGTGGAACAACTATCTCAACCCAGCGCCTCTAATTGGCTAATTGGCATCATACCGGAATACGGATCGGATGCTTGGTGGTACATCTGTGTCCGGTGGTCGAAACCTACCACCAGTTAGTGTTACCGGTTTAGCACCACCCGGGGACAACGTGTAGGGGTTTCATAAGGAGAACTCTCCTACGGACCCGGAAGACTCAGCCCCCGTTATATTCCAAAGCAGGACACGTTTGGTCGATCTGCATTTTAATCACAATATAATACGACAATGTATTATAGTGGGTCCATTTACAGTATATTCATATTTATGATAGTTATTCTCAGTGTATTAGGGCAGTGAATCAGTTCTCAGTGTGTCAGAAGGAGCCGCGACCTGCGCGTGCCAGTTATTTGGTAAATAGGCAAATAACAAAGAATGGCGGCCGAGCGGGGTCGCTGTTTGATGTTTGTTATGAGGGCACAAACGGAAAAGGTTGACTTGGGACACTTTTACTTCATAAAAGAAGGTAGAATAGGTGCAATCGGTATTCACGAAATCAGAACAATGCGCTCCGTAACAATGCTTTGAGAGAATAGCCCTGTAAATAGGCCTTAATTGAATGGTCTTGGAAAACCAAAGATTCAGAACCTGATCGTGTAGAAATGCCTAAGCTTTCAAGCGCTAACGATTTAAGTAACTTAACGTTCTGATAGCGAACAGGGATTAGGCAGTGTGATTAGCCACCCTCAAGGTCTTTCAGCGGCAATAAAATCTACTTCTTTAATCTTACTCTGTAATAGCTACTTCTTTATTTATCTAGTAAGTGCACTATGATGACAGTTCATCGCAAGCCGGAGAGCCCAGACAATCATAACTTAGTCCAATTTACTTTTAATATGTAACAGACATGACCAAATTCGATTCAGTTACAAAAATAAAAACGTGAGTCATTGAATTCGTTCGAAAAATAGTTGCGCAAACATTAGAGGGGTCCAGCAGTTCCTTAATCCATTACACGGAGTCTGACGTCTGTTCCTGAGGGAATACAGGCTGCTACAGATTGGGTACATATATACGCTGGTAACTTCACTATTTAATAGAATCTTAACTTATTTGGTGGTGGTGAAAACACGAAATAGCATAGCAATCAAGGTCTAGGCTCTAGACAAATTGACACTATACTGAATTTGTATGTGTATATATATATGTATTATTATTTATATTTGCATTTGGCTGGCGCCCGCAACAAAGCGTCTAAGCACGTTTTTGCGTACGGGTGCGTGAAAAGGTAACAGACAGATTTACTTTCACGTCTATACTTTATAAAGCTATAGAGCTTTTTGTTTGAACGCGCTAATCTCAGGAACTATTGGTTGGAATTGAAAAATTATTTTTGTGTTGGATAGTCCATTTATCGAGGAAGGTTATAAGCTATATAACATCACGCTACGACTAATAGGAGCGGAGCATATATGCAAAAACGGGAAGAAAAAAATCCTTTTTGAGAGCTTCCGTTGCGTGCGCTGCGTAAGCGGTTAAAGTTACGCAACATTCATATATGTAGGGTAGGTAGGTAGCTAGCTGACTGGAGTGAAGCCGTGTGGAACAACTAGTTTATAATATAAGTATAGATATTAGTATAGATTCAGCGATGACGATTGTCAGAATAGCAAGAGCTAGCGAAATGCCACGAGGTCAATCGCTTATATTATGATTTTTGAACAATCGTTCTCACTCATGTCATTTTTCGTCTATTCTAGAGCATGACACTGAGCATGAGTCTCAATCACACTGAGGTTTGCTGTAAGAGAACCCAATTATAGGTTAAGTTCGCCTTTGTACATAAGCTGTCCAACTGTATTTATATACAATAAATAAAATGAATATATAAGCATGTATTGCGACTAAATTATGTAATTAAATAAAAAATGTTTGCTTGAGGCAACACAAACACCCATAGTAACTACAAACATCCGAAAGCATTTACATTGAATGTCCATGAGCAGACATTATTCTAAATGTCAATAGTCGCACGAACGCTGGAGCACGTTTTTATTTGAGGAATTGCGCGCTTATCGCGCTTCCGAATAACGGTAGGTACCTACGCAAAGGAAAAAGGTTTGCTTAAAAATGAATCTTACATTTTGTAAACGACGAAAGTATCTCTGAGCTTCGGAAAATATTTGTGTTTCTTTGCGACTTCTCTTTGCGATAATAAATGTTAAGTCATAAGGCTTTTAAGTGTGCATATTTAGCCCAGGCATTATGGACATATTTTGCTGCGAAAAATAATCCTATTTAAGCACTTTCATCAGAATTACGTTCATAATGGTTTTAGTCATGTGGCCTGAAAATACCATAAATATAACATCGGAGCTAAATAAATTATAGGCTGTCAAAATTGCCAAAAGTTTTTTTGAATATATAATAAATGAACACATTTCACAAACTGTTTCATTCCTCTATCAATGTCTATGGTGGATTTTTCAGTACCGTTTACTTTTATGTTTTACGTAACCAAAATAAATAAAATTTCTATCTAAACATGAAAACACACCAGGGACCATAAGCTCTTAGAGTAAGGTTATTTTGAGTGTGTGTAAGGGACAGATATATATGACTTGTACACATTTCATTTCATTTATTTATTCACAAACAATTAACATTGTGTCGAATATTAGGAATATTATACATCTGTCACTTACACGATCTCAAAATAACCTTACTCTAAGAGATTATGGTTACTCCCCTGATAACATCAATAATATCGAAGGCAGCAAAGAACAATCGGCTATCTACATAATCAATAGTTAGGAGTGCGTTTTTAGCGCGAGAATGTTATAACTTCTACAAGAACAATGCTAGCAGTTTTCAATTTTACAGTTAATTAATAGTGAAGGTCAGGGAACTTATTTACATAATTTTCGAAATACGATAATTTCTTTATCAACTTCGCACAAAATAAATAACGAAATCAACTCGTTTTTGTTTTCTTGACGAATTTAACTATATTTTTTATTTCTCATACTATACATGATTGTTATATATTACTCAAAAATAAATAAGGTCCACCTGAAATTTATCAATTTATTAAATAGGGACGCCTTGCGGTTTCACCCGCGTCGTTCCCGTTCCCGTGGGAATACAGGGACAAAAAGTAATAAAAAAAGCCGATGTCATCCGGGGATAGTGTAGCTTCCGAAAGGTGAAAGAATTTTTGAAATTGGTCCAGTAGTTTTTACAAAATCTTTCCTCTTTATAATATTAGTATAGACAAGCTTCTGCCAGCTGCTTTTCCCGCGTTAAAAGTGTTTTATCATCCCAAAGCAACATTATACCGGGATTAAAAGTAGCCTATGTTCTAATCGGGACTATAATCTATCTCTGTGCCAAATTTTATCCAGAAACGTTCAGCCGTTTTGGCGTGATTGAGTAATAAACATGCATCCATCTAAACTTACACTTTTATAATATTAGTAAGAGCAAATGTTTCAAATGATACTGACTGAAATTAAATTAAGATAAAATAATGATACCCAAAATGTGTTTAATTTTCAATCTTTCAGTTCAAAAAAACAAATTTAATGAAAAATTTGATTTTTTTTTATGTCAAAGTTTCAATAAAACATGCAATATTTAAAAATATAAACATTTTCATGTTTACAAGATTTTTCTCTTTTAATTACGCTCGATTAAACACCGCACACTTTCTTCAGAAATCCTCTCCCAGAATGATTTTAACATTATGAGGTCCTGCTGCGTATTGATGAGAATATCACATGTTCTATCCTTCTTTATAACTGATCCCACAAATCCCCAATAGGATTCAGGCTCCTGGCTACTGCAACATCTCAAATTCAATGTCTGCTAATTTTGGAATTGTTTGTCGCGCCGTATCGAACATTATCCTGCATCAATATGAACCCTGGACCTGCTTTCTGTGCTAATGGAATGATGCGGAGTTGTACCACATTCTCAACGTAATTTTGTTCCGATACAGTACCCTCGTTAAGAATTACGAGCCCAGTTTCGCGTCGTAAAGTTATACCGTCCCAAACCATAACACTGGGTCCACCGAAACGATCTGTTTCATGGATGCAGGGATCAGCAACCATTCTCCAGATATTCTGCATTCTCTAACACGTCGATCGTCATTTGAAAATATAATCTTTCACATAACGATAAAAAGCACTGCAGCCCAATCTTGGACAGTCCAATAAAAGTGTTCTCTAGTGAACTTTAAACGGTACACGATGTGCAGCAGTTAAGTGCATGTGAACTAAGCGCCTTCTTGAGTATTGTTGGTCTTCATAGAGTGATATTACAGTTTAAAGAAAAAAAAACACTATGTAAAAGATTTATAATTATGTAAAAAGTGAAATTCGTAAAATGCAGGTGACTTTTTGTTATTTGCTGCGGTCGTATGAATGTTAAACGGCATTTCTATGGATTTTTCAGGCAACATTACTACTAGCCAAATGAACTAATTCTGGTGAAAATACTTACCTAGGATTTTTTTCTTTGGCTAGTTTAACAGTCATTGTGTAACAAAACGATTATAATGCTGCTTTTCTCCTTTCACTAAACAAAACGCTAATGACGATAAATGAATCTTTCGATTAAATACCTATTCAATTAAGCCAGGTGTGTAATAAATTCATTAATTATATAAAATTATGTCTTGTCACGTAAATGTTACGAGTATTTAGAAAACTCTTTAAATCTTGATATGAAAAGGCCTTTTCTAGTCAATTAGACCAGATGAGACAGAACATTTCTCTTTTGCACATCTTCTTAAAACTGCCTACATCGTCAAAGTTGGTCGAAGTAGGTAAGTAAGTTAGGGGATTCCAATCAGGGTTGTTGCGAAAATCAGCATCATTTTCAATATGATGCTGATATTGATGCTGAAGTTCGAGTCGTGACATGACTGCAAAGGAAGAGGGGCGTATGCCATGTGTTCTTTTTGTTTGCGAGTTTTGACCAATCGTGAGATCTACCCCGCCGATTGCAATTGTAAAGAAAAATAAGCTTGTCTCATTATTACTATTAATTACGTTATTATAATACGTGATTGTGGATGAAGGTACAGCTATATTGTTTTTTTTGTAAACTTTCATTTCTTCTTTCTTTTTTTCCAAATTCACCGGGCGTGCCATTCTTTATCAAATATGGAGGTATACATTTTAAATTTGTGTATCAAGAAACAGCAAACTGTAACTTAAGTAAAAAGGATTATTCATGCAAAGGGCGTACCTACCAATATTTTACTTAAAAATTACTTGAAGAGCAAACATCCGTATGAGTTTGAAATGTTTTGAACAAGTGAAAATGAAAAACAACAAGCTTTTTATCTGTAAAAAGGAAATTTATAAAAAAGAGAGAAATATTATTTTCTTTCTTATATAATTAAAATCAGACATTAGCATCAGCGAATATGAAAAAAATATGCATCAGCAACAACCCTGATTCCAATTATTAGATCTAACTTGTTAAAAAAAAGAAAGAAAAAATATTTATTTGTCACACGAGACACGAGAGATAAAACAAAAATTAAACAATAACTAAATAAGAATCCCGTGCGAGAAGAAAAAAGCTCCTATCTCAGCCAATACACAAGATGGTCGTGATCATAACGAGAAAGTGATCAGTGAGTATATGAGCGGACCTGTCTATTATGGGAAATTATTTGGGGATCAATATATACAGACTAACATGTCATGGCTGACACTACAATTTCCCGTGGTTCGGTAGCGTGTGGCGCCATCATATGGTGTTGATAGCCTTTACCGGGAAATACGAACAAACGAAACATGACACTGTTGCTGCCGGTACCTTCCCCGATTGCCGGGGACAACTGTTGGCTAGACACTCGAACAAGAAGCGACCAGAACATATCTGAATATCGCGTGATTCCAGGTTTCGCTCTGTAGCAACGAAGGCCGAAAAAACAAGATATATATGTCTACCAATTTGTAACCGAATTCAAAAAGGAGGGGTTTTTTTTGTTATCTCTCGTTCGTCTCTATTACTTTTTGGATCGAAATATCGCGATTTGGGTTACCGCCTTAAGGTGCGTACTTAACTTCTGTTACCTGCCGTCTTTCCCATTCCAGCTATGCTTGTATGAGTGCGTTTACAAGCCAAATGTCACACATAAAGGCCACCGTTAGAAGGTCAAACTTCGAACCGTGAGTTCATTATAGTCACAAAATGCTCTCAGAATACTAAATAGACGGACTTCATCAATCAAATCGTCTTGTGTTTACTTTCCATGTTTTGGTTTGGTTTCTAGTAGACATTTTTTTATTCGGTTTTCAAAGGAGATTCGGGGCAAACTGAAATTAACCCTGTTTAAAAATATAGGGTTAAAGATCAATAATAACTTCAGTTTTTATGTAAATATATTTTTATTGTATTTGAGGAGCTCGTGGCTAAATAATAACAGCCGCACGGGTCGATCTTCAAGGTTAAGCAACGCTTGACGAGGTCGGTCCGTGGATGGGTGACCATTTCAACATACCGAGTTTCCTCTGTGCCTTGGAAAGCACGTTAAGTCGTTGGTCCCGGCTGTTATTTGAAGATCTTTGACAGTCGTTACGGGTAGTCAGAAGCCTGAGATCTGACACCAGTCTTTCCAAGGGGTATCGTGTTACCCAGTTACTGGGTTGTGGAGTTCAGATAGGCAGTCGCTCCATGTAAAACACTGGTACTCAGCTGAATCCGGTAAGACTGGAAGCCGACCCCAACAATAATTGGGAAAAAGGCTAGGCAATTGATGATGATATTTTTATTGTATCACATCTTACTATATGACAATTACTATCCACTACCACCCCAGGAGGTAACATCATACAGACCTATATCACTTTTACCAATCATTTCAAAACTATTTGAAAAACTACTCGTAAGACGCTTAAAACCTATAATAGAAGACAGAAAACTGATTCCAAATTACCAATTCGGCTTCAGAGAAAAACACTCCACGATAGACCAAGTACATAGAATTACCAACATTATAGAAAAAACTCTAGAAGAAAAAAAAGTCTGTTCTACAGTATTTCTAGATGTAGCACAGGCATTTGATAAGGTTTGGCATAAGGGTCTTATTTATAAGGTAAGGAAAATGCTGCCAAAACAATTTGCAGACATTTTGGAATCCTACCTAACAGAGAGGACGTTTAGAGTCAGACATGAAGATGCTTATTCCGATCTCAAGCAAATAAAAGCTGGTGTGCCACAAGGAAGTGTTCTTGGCCCAATCTTGTACCTATTGTACACCTGTGATATCCCAGAAATGGAAAACAACTTCATTGCAACCTTCGCTGATGACACAGCCATCATGGCTATAGGTGTCACTCACAAAGAAGCTGTAAATAAAGTACAAATTGCTGTCAACTCCATCACCAACTGGACAAAAAAATGGCGAATTAAGTTAAATGAGTCCAAATCGACTCATATAGACTTCACAAACCGAAGACCTAATTATACACCGGTATACATTAACGGTTGCGTAATACCTTACGAAAATACAGCCAAATACCTAGGTATGACGCTTGACGCAAAACTTCGCTGGAAGGCTCATGTCAAAAAGAAACGCCTGGAGTTAGACCTACGCTACAGGAATATGTACTGGCTACTTGGCAGACATTCATCATTGTCAGTATACAACAAAGTACTTCTGTACAAACAAGTACTTATGCCTATATGGGCATACGGTATACAGCTTTGGGGCTGTACAAAACGTACCAATATTGAAATAATTCAAAGATTTCAAAATAAGGTACTTCGGAGTATAGTAAACGCTCCCTGGTACATTAGAAACGAGGACATCCACCGGGACTTAGGAGTGGACCTTGTCGCTAAAGTCATAAAAACATACGCCGAAGCTCATGAACAAAGACTTCATAAACATGTGAATGTCGAGGCTATTCAGCTCCTTGACACCACGGACATAGTAAGGAGACTGAAAAGGACTAAGCCTTTTGAATTAGTTTAGTGATTGTTACGGAGTGCAGTGAGTGCTACCTTTTAAAAACACAAGAACTAAGTGTCTTTCCCTCATAATAGAGACAATAAGAAAAGTGCCAATGGACACATTCTTTAGTACCTATACATTTACTAGGAAATTAAGTTAAATTTAAATTACTTATTAGCCTCAAGGCTAGATTGTAATTGTTATGAGGTAACCATTCGGTTACAACATAATGAAAAAAAAAAAAAAAAATATGACAATTACTATAATATAAAGTTATGTAATAACATAAAGTTTATTTGAACTTATAATTTCAAGTTAAACCGTAGTTATCACAGTTCATAGTGATCCGTTTATTAAACGCCAATTGGATATGTCAGTAGCTTACGCATGTTTTTTAAGCTATTCTGCAATAGCTAGCGGCTGAGCTTTTATGTACTGTCAATATTAATATTACATGTTTGTTACCTATAAAGTTTAATATTGCCGTCTGTTTGGAAACATTTGTGCATACAAACCCGGGACAATTTTTAAAAAAGATTATGCCTTAAACATGTCAACTTTTTTAACACTTAAATATAAATTATAGCTTTTGAAAATTGGCTTTCCTCTTCTTTGAACTACACGAAAATTTCATTTTATCATAAACAAAAATATACACATATTTTAGCGGTGGAAAGTTAGGTTATTAATTTCAAGTTTTCGATTCAGTTCAGTACTGCAAGAAGTAATCCATAAACATACAAACCTGAAACGTACGAGAAACATTAGTCTTTAAATGATCGTCAGCTACGGCGTAGCCGCGTAGTGTGTAGTCTCGTAGTGTGTAGCCGCGTAGCCGCGTAGGCGGTGCTACATCACTCGCTACGAATTGTTTATGTAGCCCAGAGATACTTTCGACTTGATTTATATCTGCGAATGGACAACCGTCAAATGTTCTAACAAGAACAGACTTCGTAAAAATATTGTTCTTGAGTTCTTCTTTCTCTTTTTATAAAATAGTTAGTTTTGTTGAAATACGCAAAGGTGTTATTTATATAGTTTAACAATCAGAAGGCTTACGATTTAATCCAACAAAAAGGTACCGAAATGTTATTAAGTCCACAAAGGTCCCGAATAAAGCAACCAATCTCTGATATTAATCCATAATTGTTTCTAAGGCCACGATAGAATTTGGTTTATCAATATTTCCTGGTGGGCTGTCTTTGGCTGGGACCGACCGATTAAAACATTACATAACGTATTAATTTCCTGAATATCTCATACTTTATGTATGAAAAATAAATAAAACGTAAAAGTTATTATTCAAGTGTGTCCAATTTAAATCGAGGCAATATCACAGACGACGGACAAACATGAACTGAGCACGTTTGAATGTCAATTCGTTTGTCACATCGCTCGATGCACGTCGAACGCTTCGGCAGTCCCTCACCCTCTGTCTTCATTCATCATTGCAGTTCAACATTATAAGTAAACATGGCTTTCGCAACCGTAAACCGGTGCGTTCATATTATTTAACGTATCGATGTTAACCGATTTCCAAGCAATCGTCAATGCTGCCTGTTGTGCCGGCCAAGCGGGCACTACAAACAATACGGTAATCTATGGAAGCGCATGATATCTTCTCATGTCGTCCTACGCGACCGAAGTCTGTGCACCATTCAACCATCCATACATCCTATCTCAGTTAATTAGTTGGTAGAGACAAAGTTTCTCATCCCACAATGTTTCATGGCAATTCAAACTTGACTTATATGCCTCACTACGAATTATAAAATACCTAAAGAAAGGGACCTTACCATCGTGCGTGCTTTTACATAGTTGTGCGATTACCGCGACAAAGCGCTATCGATTTATGGCTAAACAGTCTAATAAAACAAAAACCTGTCGTTTGACTGTACCTACATTTTGATATACTAACGAAAGTGGTTCATGGCTCTAGTGAAACAAATGAAACCCTGGCTTTAGCAGTTCGACGGAAGCCGAGCTTATTTGGCGGCGCTCTCGATATTAAATAAGTTGGGAGGATCGCACGCCGCGCCCTTGGAACATCGCAAAGTGCTCGAAAAAAGCTAAGGGCCACGCACAAACGATTTTTAAGCTATTTTATAGTAAAGACGCCGTTTTGTGCCGCCGCCAGCCCTTGAAAAGGCACCATCCTTAACCGTTTTAACCGCATTGTTCGTGGAAAACCATGGACAAAACCGCTATTTTCAGCGGTGGGGTG
The DNA here is from genome assembly GCA_945859665.1 of Anorthoa munda. Taxonomy (NCBI): domain Eukaryota; kingdom Metazoa; phylum Arthropoda; class Insecta; order Lepidoptera; family Noctuidae; genus Anorthoa; species Anorthoa munda. The sequence continues at coordinate 50,452,705 of OX243893.1, read as the reverse complement.
GAGAAGAGGAGTTCGTGTCTAAATAATAACAGCCACACAGTTCAATCTTCAAGATTAACCGCTGGGAAGGTCAGTCCGTAGATGGGTGACCATTTTAAAATACCGAGATGCTTCTGTGTCTTGAAAATTACGTTAAGCTGCCGGATGTCATTTGTAGAGCTTTGACAGTCGTTACGGATGGTCAGAACCCAGGCAATCTGACAACAGTCAACCAAGGGGTATTGTTTTACCCAGTTACTGGGTTGTGGAAATCAGATTGATTGAAAACCCCAATGTTTTACAAAGAAGGTAAAATGTTCGTCGGAGTATGTGTTACGATAGCAAATTACAACACACTTATTTTGATTGCATGTCTTTGTTGTGATTTTATTTCAATGTTGTTTGTGTGTTGATTCTGGTATTGTTTAGTTGCCTATTTTAGATATGCATGTATTGTGTTACTGTTGATAAAAGTCATTAGCAAATAGCTTTTGATAAATTTGAAACTTGCGAAATGTTGGCAAGCATCAAGTTGAACATTCATACTAGATGTACGTACCGAAATATAAATAGGTGTTAAATGTAACTGTTAAGATCTACGAGTCCTAATGTTGCTTCCATCATTCCGCTAAGTTTTGCGAACATCTTAGTTCAGGAAATGGAAAAGCGGGATGATAACTCTGCAAAGTTGCCATAAACCTGAGCAAATTCGGCGATAAATAACAACGCGATTGATCTTGAATCTACCGTTGCGGAGCCAATAAAAAAATATTTCAAACAGACAAAAATCGCAAGTGAAAGGCAAAACCAAATAATATAATCGCTTAAGTATAAGTCCCTTCCATATAACTTCCTCTTTATCGCTGCTGTAATAGATGCTTAATAGAATTACACGGATATTGCATTACTTTCATGCATGCCATGAAAAATGACTGATGTTTTCCGTAATTTGACGGTAGCATTAGCGAGCCAGCACTCCAGCACTAGCTCACTACGTGACCCCGATACTTTTCAGCTACAGAAACTAATGGTGCTACAGAAATGTATACCTTTGAACAAAAACCGCAAACCCCAATACTAAATTGAATGTAACAAAATAGCTTCGACATAACATGTCTTAGACATATCCTACTAAACTGTAACAACATGAAGATATCATTGTCTCAGCTTGTTTTTTTCTTCTAGGGTAATCTGGAACTGTCAGATCTACTAGCGGAATTCGCAAGGAATGGCGTACCGGACCTTCGAGGGTTCTGCATCGCCAACATCCCCGAACAAGCTTTCGAGTGCTTGTACTGGGCAGAAAACCCCGCCAACTTGGAAGAGTTCATTGATTGGAAAAGTAAGTACCTATTGCACTTGTTATAGAATGCTAGTAAGGATTAGAAAGTAACGAAGCGTTTAAGCTGGATTAACCCTAGATAACTAAACAATATTTTGGAGGAGAGTGTCTATTTTACTCGTAACACCTTAGAAAGTGACATCAATTTAGCCATCGTTTCAAATTATCAATTGCCGTAAATTATCAAAATATGTTTATGGGGAAGGTTATTTTTATCTTAATTAGAAATATAGAGAAATAACTGAGAATTATTGAACCGAAAAGTTTGCAAATTAGAATTTTGCATAGAGATGCGTAGACGAATGTTTTAAAGACGAATTAAGGTGTTACGCATAGTTTTCTATCTGGGTAAGTACGTACATTCGGCGTGGGAAGTTTTATAAGTACTACCAGATTTCTATAAAAGTGGAAGTGTACTGAGTGAATCCTTTTTAGTTCGTCGAATGAGAGAGTGACCCGTAGTTCAGCGACGCGAATACCGTGAGACGTGAGTTGCAGGTGCAGTGGTATTGTGCGCATTTAGGGCTGATAATTCAATAACCAAATTATTTTATTTTATTCGAGTAATAAATATAACAGATTGACATATTTTCTAGACAAATGCCATTTTTATTCCTCAGTAAAAACATAATGGATTATTGAAACATCGGATCTTAATTATCTATGCTCAAGTCACATACTCATCAGTCATCCTAAGACACCGGCACTCCTTTTGTAATACTTTAATAAGCTGTATTCTAAATAAATGCGATAAAAAATACAACAGATTTAATCTAATATGCTTCAACTTCGGCATTATAAAAAATTTCGCAATGATTTTGAAGATCGAAGTCAGATTTGAAGTAATCTGATTGAACACGAGTTGGTTTCGGTTTATCATATTATATACTGCGGATAATGTGAATGTATGTAAGTTGGTACTGTGCTGAGCTGTTTTATGATCGAAAATATTTCAGCTCGTTACGTAATTGTTTATTCACTTAGCCAGCATTAATGGAACTATAAAACGAGAGATAATTTACAGTTCAAAGATCAATATTCTTATAAACTTATAATACGTATTTTTTCAGATACGGACAATAGACAAAGTATCATGTAATCTATACTAATATTATCAAGCTGAAAAGTTTGTTTGTTTGAACGCGCTAATCTCAGGAACTACTGATTGGAATTGAAAAATTCGTTTTGTGTTAGATAGTCCATTTATCGAGGAAGGTTATAGGCTATATTACATCACGCTACGACCAATAGGAGCCGAGCACAAATGAAAAATGTTGCAAAAACGGGAAAAAATATTCTCCGTTGCGTGCGCTGCGTAAGCGGTTAAAGTTACGCAACATTCACGTATGTAGGGTAGGTAGGTAGCCTGTTGACGGGAGCGAAGCCGCGTGGGACAGCTATGTAGGATAAATAGGGATCACGCGAACGAAGTCGCGGGCGAAATGCTAGCTAACTAATATTATAAAGAGGGGGCTGAATTTGTTCTGACGTGTAGGATAATATCTGGAACCACTACACCTATTTGAATCTTTTAACATTTGAAAGGTAGGTATATTATTCCAGATAGTAATAGGCTATACATTTTTATGAGGCAGGCAAAGCTGGGGCGGGCCACTAGTATTATGATAAACTTTATACGTGTTCTTTCAGGCACGGACAACACGCAATCTATCTGAACTAAGGACAAAGTATCAGCTAATCACACTAATATAATGTAGGTGAAAGTTTGTGAGTGTGTTTGTTACTTCTTCACGCTCCTTCTTCTTGTTTTCGTGTGAGGATGTGGCGACCTCTGTTGTCAGAGTCAATTAAGCCGCCTCAGGGAACCCCACAGGCCTCGGACTTGGCTATTTCAGACTTACAATAACTAGGTATATAAGTTCAGGTTTTCCTCACGATGTTTTTTTTGCCGTTGCCTGTGATGTCCAAGATGAACTTAGAAAGTACATATGAATTTGTCAAAAAGTCATATTTGGTACTTGCACGGATTTGAACCCACGACCCCAAGCACGAGAGGCGAGGTCTTAGCCATTGGGCTACCACGACGTAAGCTCTTCACGCTCAAACGGCCGGCAAAAGGTGGACGGATCTAGATAAAATTTTCCACAAAGATAGTTTATAGTCTGGATTAGCACATAGGATTTTTGTCCTGAGAATATATTCCCTCGGGATAATTTTCGACATTCACGCGGGAGAAGCCGCTGGCAGAAGCTAGTTACTAATATTATAAATGTGAAAGTTTGGTTGTGTGTATGTTTGTTGCTTCTTCACGCTCAAACGGCTGAGCGGGTCTGGATGAAATTTGGCACAGGGATAGATTATACTCAAAAACAGCACATAGCATACTTTTTATCCTGGGTATATGTTCCCTCGGGATAATTTACGACATTCCCGCGGGCGAAGCCGCTGGCAGAAGCTAGTATATAAACGCGAAAGTAACTCTGTTTGTTTATTTGTTACCTTTTCACGTCAAATATATTTGCGAAAGTTGACTAAGAAAAGGGGCACTATAGGATAGATGGACCCCTTTTGCCGCACTCAGACGCCAATTTGGTCCAATGTGCGTGTAGGCCCCCGTGAGAGAGAATGGACCGTAATTCACCACGCGGGCCCAAAGCAGGTTGGTGGATGTCACATAATATCTTCGAAGATTTTGGTTTTTTTTCTTAAGACACGATGTTTTCCTTCACCGTTTTGAGAGCAGTGGTGATGTAATAATTTACACAAAGTAAGGCGCCTGCTACAAACCCACGACCTACAACTTGTAAGTCGTGGCCGTTACCACTGGGCCACGACTGCTCTAACAAAGGGGCAACAATACGGTGAAAATTGCCAGCCGGCAGAATTAATGGTAAGGCTCCTTGACTGCGAGCCACTAGCATATGCAATCGGGTACATTTTACTCCTAATATTTCTCCAGCTACGCCTCCGTACGGACTACTTTATTTTATTACTCCTTCTAGAGAAAAAACATAAGTTATCATCATTTGAGATTTATCCTGAACTAGCTTCTGCCTGCGGCTTCGCCCGCGTAATAAGTGGTTAATCTGCCCAAGGGAACACACTACCGGGATTTTTTTTCTTGCCAGGGACTTAAACTATCTGCATACCAAATTTCATCTAAATCGGTTCAGCCGTTTAGTCGTGAAAAGATAACAAATAAACATACAGGGTAACTTTCGCATTTTATAATATAAGTATGGATGATATAATAAGATTTAGAAGTTAGTTAATAGTACTTCTGCCTGAATACCTGGCAAGTGAGCGATGACACGTTCTTTACTCAATATACATAATTCAGAAACCGGACATTGTTCTAAATTAAAAATATTTAGAACAATGAAGACAACAAGAATTTAAATATTTAACTACGTTAACCTGAAATCTATACAACTTGCGTTACAGTACATTACATTACTTGCATTACAGTAGATTTTGACACTATCTACGAATTATCAATTTGCAAACCGAGGCTTAATAAAACCTGTTTCAGTATGCTCATATCAACATAATCCACTATCACAAATAAAGTTGATACAAAACTAAAGACTCACTAGATAATATATGAGAGTCGAAGAATATCGTGAAGGATATAAAAAGCATCATAAAATACTCCCGACCGCCGACCGCCCCACATTCTTAGCGTTTCTAGGTAAAATGAAGGATCGTTGTATTGAGATTTTTCGATCCGTCGTTTTTTATTTGAATACCACAACATTTGCACACCAGCCAGCGGACATAGAGTGCGTTGTGGCCGAAATAGGAAATAATTGTATCTCATGTAGATACGACTTTCAAGTGTTATTATAGACTCATTTCAGTTTATCACCCTTAATTCAGTAAAATCCTCTTATCGTACACGTTGTACCGTTCCCTAAAAAGCGCTTCCTGAAACCTTCCGAAGAGTGTTATTTTTTATTCACCGCAAAATCTCCGCCGGAGGGTAACGTAGGTACCTACGTAATCTTAAAACTAATAAAATGTTTTTCTGAATGAGTATTTCGGGGCATATTCAGCATTCTGTGAGGGTGTAGTACAAGTTATTAGAGCGATATGTAATATTCATGGATGTCAGGACGTTTCCTGTGTGCGTCTTCGAATCTGATGTGGGTTCAATCTGATGTACACTAAGACAAATTTTTACTGCGAATAACTTTGTAATTGAGATAGTCATACTTATCGCCATGCATGTTATTGGGTTGTGGTTTGCAGGGGTCCGTAGTAATTATATTATTATCAGGTACGCTATCTCCGCCGCATCGTGACATGCTTACACCCAGTGGTTATGTCCATCTAAAAACTAATTATAATAATCTGTTTATAGATAGGTTGGTAAATTTCGACTTGTATTTAACGCAACAGTCACAAACTGAACTAACACAAACATACATAATTAGACAGTATTCTTAAATTCGTTGATCGAAGGAATAGGGGAAGCCAGGCAGAGCTTATAGTAGATACGTACCTAACTATATAAATAATATATACCATGTAATAATAGGGAAGGAGCTTATAGCAATTAACCGAACACAAATCCGGTATGGATGTATGTAAGCTAACAAGTAGTGTTAGAATGCCCAGTAACAACTGCTGAGCCTGTATATCAAAGTCAGATCTCTAATAAACTATGTTCCGTAGTGCGATATCGATTTCACCTCATATTAATTGAAGCACAATTCAGAAATAGATAAAAACAAGTACCAACCTATAAACAATGGACAACAAGACGGAGTAATTTCAGGGGAACACATAGATAGTGTATAGCACTCGGAGGGCGCGCCTTGGATCTTCGGTGGATAGTTTATTGTTCAAGATGACTGATAGCCATAATAACTCTCATTAGAACAGGGTGGTTTCGAGACGAGTAACGACTTCAAATAAAAAGCACGGAAGAGAAATTATATGAATCAAGACTACTTTTGATACACAAAAAGAAATATAACTCCCATTTACCACCGCTGAGGTTTCTGACACGACTTATTTAAATTGTAGGTATTTGTAGAAGGCCGGCTCGCTTTGTTGCGGTAATGTGCAAAGGGCGGCTAAGCCCCGCTGGGCTTGGCACGGCTGGCGCGGCCCGCACGGCCCGCGAGGTTCGCTCGGCCCGCCCGACACACTAGTGGCGACAAATTATGACATACCCGCTGTTTGAAGGCTTTCATTTCGTTGGTTATTTTATGGCGCCTGTCTTCCTGTTCACTCCTAAGAATGAATGAAGAATAAGCGCTTTTTGTGGACACGACTTTATAAGAACCCATAAGATATGAATGGTAGGTGCAACCGAAATGAGGAATCATATACTGGTAAGGTACAAACTATAAATTTTGCTGATAAATTTGCGTAGAGGTAAAGTTTTAAATCTTGTGGATAAACGAGCCTGATGCCGCAGTAGACTTGAAGCAAGCGTGCAATATTTCAGCGCCGACTTATCGCGTGACTAGAACACATACCGATGTGATTTTTGTAATGAATCGTCCACTCTACTTGCTTCGTAATTATTGTCTTTTCATTCCTTTTACCGACACTTATACTATTTTAACAACTTAATATATGAAATTATCGTCTAACATCTTTTTTTACAAGCTTTATATTACGTTGTAGTAATAAGTATTTAATTATTTCGTTATTATTATATGTGTCCGGCAACTAGTAATCGATTTTTCAAGAACCTCCGATTAAACTGAAACATGGCGTACATATGTAACTTTGGAAACATTGAATTGTTAATATGGTACTACGGAACTAGTATCATGATGGAGCCGGAAGGTGGCCACAGCAACTCCTCAACCAGAAAAGATAATATCATCATCGCGTTTGGGCCCATTTGATATGAATTTACAAAGTATATATTACATTGTATACAACACACTCAAAACAACCTTGCTTTAAGAGCTTATGGTCACCCTTCAGTTCATAAAGCTTGATTTAAAAATATTTTTTTCATTAATTTGTTAACTTGTTTTAAAATTATATATGGCTACATCACTATGAATCGTCATGTCACAGTTGACGCTTTTTTTTTCTAGTGATATCATTAGAAGCTCGTGGCTAAATAATAACAGCCACCCAGGCTGATCTTCCAGAGGCTGTTAGACAAGATGCATTTGATGTGGAGGCCCTAGACAAGTGACATTATATCATCGAAAGCGTGGTGACAGCTATTTTCAATAAAAATAGTTAATTAAAATCAAAAACCCGACTGCGCGCAGTCATCTTCGCAAACATCTTCGCGAGCTGGCTGACCAAAACCAGACGTATCCTCCGACTGCACAGCATGATTTTCTCCTTGTTTACGTCTTTTTTTTATTTCGCTTTTCAAGCAGTCGGGTTTTTTTATTTTAATTAACTTTTTTTATTTATAACTTTTTAGTTAATTTTTTAGTCGAATTATGTACATTTAAACGTATAAGTGTGATATATTTTTGAAATCACCACTTAAAATCCTTTATTTTGATATCCCACACGATAGGACTGGAAGACAAAAAAAATTTGGGCCTCCACAATATGGCGCCTAAAAACCGCCATTTTCCTATTTTCCAATTTTCATGTAGCCAGTGACACACGCGGGGTTAAGACGAATCGATTGACGTAAGAACCATCGAAATCGGCCCACGCGTTTGGCCTCTAGAACGCCACATAGGAACATACATACATACATAAATACATACATACATAGACTGATAAACACATTACCCTCCTTCGGCAGTCGGGTAAAAAGGCAAACATAAATTACATGGGATTGACAAGCGGTTCGAAAAATCACGTGATCAAACTCTTAAATTTTGACATTTTATCAACCGCCTTCACTGACATCGAATTCTACTTGTCTAGAGCCTCAGATCAAGCAACCCTTGCCAACGTCGGTCCGAGACATTACGAGAGTCCTCAGTGCCTCAGAAAGCACGTGAAATTGGCTGTCATTTGAACTCATTTGGCGATCTTTAACTGTAGTTACGGTAGTAAGAAGTCAGAAAATATACCAGTCTGCCCACAGAGAACCGTATTACCCAGTTGTGGAGGTCAGCTAGTTGGGAATAGGATAGGCAGATTGGTTGATCTCGCCATATCATTGTTGCGATTTGGGTCACTAAGCAAGGTGGTACGTAATCACTGGGCGATTATAATAAGTCACTGGGCCCGTGACTGTACCTGTATACAGGCAAGTGAGCTTTTATATCCACGGCAGTATTCATAACGTGCACCTGAAACTGCATAAATTGACATGACGCATGATGTGACAGACACCCAATTAAGCGCCACGATTAAACACAGTATGCACACAAATTAATAGCGCCTAACCAAACTAACTAATACCAAACTATAATAATCTCTAATACTACGTACACGTTATACGTTACGTATGTGATACGTTGGAAATATAGAGAACAACTGCGTAGGATGGATGCTGCATTTGAAACTACTGATATTTTTTTTAATATATATTTAGAAGATGTAAACATAAGGGATTTATCTATCCTAAGGCAATATTAGATTAACTATCTGAGAAAAGGAAACAAAGGAAGCTATGGCAGCAATCAATGTGCCCGCGAGATAAAACATCACTAAATAACCTAACTAAACGATTAAAGAGGACAATTCTACAGTTTGAGGATGAATCTCTGAATACTAACCTTTTGCAGCTTACCAATGACAAATAAACCGATTACTCCTTTTGGAAAGCTACAAGAAATCTAAAAATGCCAATTAAACATATACCGTCCATCAGATAGCGACGGAAAATGGGCCATAAGTAATGACCAAAAAGCATTAAGGTTTGCTCAACACTTAGAAGACACTTTTCAACCCAATGAAAACTCGATAGAAATACTTGAGTGTGAAAGATTGTCACAAAACCAAAGAATTAAGCTTGTGACTCCAAAAGAAGTAATGAGAGAAATTCAAAATAACATTGGCTCGAAAAATTCTCCGGGTTACGACCTCATTACAGGGGAAATTGTTAAACACCTCCCACGCAAAGCCATAGTAAAGCTGACCAAGATTATCAATGCTGCATTTATCTTAAAATATGTAGGTAACTGAGCCATGAAAGGTCCCTTTAGTCATTATGATTGCGAAGCCTGGGAAACCACCCTATGAAGCATCATCATATAGACCTATTTCTCTGTTGCCAGTGTTATCAAAGCTATTCAACCAGAGCTATATTGAGCTATTGAAACGGTTAAAACCAATAATAGAAGGTAAAGACCTTTTTCTAAATCTTCAATTTGGCTTCAGGAAAAATCTCTCAACAATAGACCAGGTACCCAATAACCCACATCATTGAAAAAACGCTTGAATATAAGGAAGTCTGCGCCACCGTGTTTTTAGATGTCGCGCAAGCTTTTGTCAAAGTTTGGCAACAAGCTCAGACGTATGCTACCAGAATTTGCAGATATTCTAGAGTCGTATATATCTAATAGAATATTTAGAAAACGGCAAGAAGACGCATATTCCGAGCTAAAAGCTATAAAAGCTGGGGTACCTCAAGGAACTATGCTAGGCCCAATTTTGTACTTGTTATACACATGTGGCATCCCAGAACTGGAAAACAACACCATTGCGACCTTTGCAGATGATACTGCAATTATGGCTACTGGATCAAGCCACAGACAGGCAGTAGAAAAAGTTCAACTAGCTGTGAACAAAGTTTATGACTGGACACAAATAGAAAATCAGGAACTCGACATACGTTATAAAAGTATGTATTGGTTACTCGGAAGGAAATCCTGTCTATCAATCTATATATATAAAAATGAATCCCTATTTCCCTTGGTCACGGCATCACGCGTGAACGGCTGGAACGATTTAGTTTATTCTTTTTTTGTTGTGTTTGTTATTGTTAGGAGAAGGTTCTTATGAAAAAAGCAACGTCAAAATAATCCCACTATTCCAAAATAAAGTGTTCAGAGATGCTTTAATGCACCCTGGTACATAAGAAATGACCGTGACCTTAAAACGGAGTTCATCACCACCTTCATCCAAAAATTTGCTGAAGCCCACGAACACAGACTTCATCGAGACGTGAATGTTGAGGCTATCCAGCTGCTAGACAATACAGACTTAGTGCGTAGGTTAAAAAGAACTAAACCTTTTGAATTAGTGTAGTGTACATAGTGAATGAATAATAGTGACAACGCTGTGCTATACATATAACACATGAACATAGTGTTTTTATAAATTATATCAGACTCTAAGAAAGTGCTACGGACTTGTGTAAAAATGCAAATGAATTCTTAGTTTTAACATAATCTATCATGTAATGACGTAACATATTAAGTTAGAGTTAAATTGCTTATTAGTCTTTTAGGCTAGACCGTAATTAATTAGTATGAATTTTGTTCTTACTAATAAAGATTTAAAAAAAATTAAAAAAAAATGTTTCCGAAAATTTGAATATGTAGGCAAATCGTTGATTTTTCAGTACCTATCTTTGTGGAAAATACTTGTTCATTTCTAACTTCCCACATGCATATTTTTTTATTTGTTTTCTTCAGTTTGAATGTCAGTTTGGTTGCTTAAAAAACCTACTCTATTAACTTGTCATGATTATAATTTTAGACAGTTTTAATTTGTGCATACAGTCCAGTAGCAATGATTGTTACTATTTTAAAGAATGATAATTCTTATTTCATTTGTTAGTTCTTCATTGAACAACAAAAATATCTAGGTATCGAATTTTTATAAATATAGTATTGCTGGTGGTTGCACCACTGTGCGACATGGCTTTCCTTTCAATATTACGTAGTAGTTACTTCCTTCAAATGTAAACTTTTCTCGTTCCTTTTAAGTTTACACTTTTCTTTAACTCACTTTACTCTGCAAGTATGCCGTTCGAAGTTCAGCGGTTAAACAAAGAATATGAACAGCTATGTTTTACCACCTATTTATGTTAATAACAATAAGAACTGTTTATGACGCGTAAGTATACATTACACACAACAGGATTTTGTTCATTGTCATACTTCATCATCATCATCATTTCAGCTGAAAGACGTCCACTGCTGGACATAGACCTCCCCCAGACGTCGCCACATTGACCGATCCCGTGCGACTCGCATCCAGCGCCTTCCCGCACCCTTAACCAGGTCATCGGTCCACCTAGTAGGAGGCCTTCCAACATATCGTCTCCCGGTTCGCGGTCGCCATTCCAGAACTTTTCGGCCCCAACGGCCATCCGTTCTGCGAGCAATGTGCCCTGCCCACTGCCACTTAAGTTTGGCAATTCTTCGGGCTATGTCGGTAACTTTGCTTCTCCTGCGGGTATCATCATTACTGACTTAATCACGCAAGGAAATGCCGAGCATAGCCCTCTCCATTGCCCTTTGAGTGACTTTAAGCTTTCTGATAAGGCCCATTGTGAGCGACCACGTCTCGGTCCCAAAGGTGATCACTGGCATACTTAGGGCATGAATATCTGAATCTCGAAATATCGGAATCTGAGAGAAATTTCCAATATTTCAATTCCGATACTGAGTGATCCAATATCTCTAATCCCTAATCTCGGAATCAGAAAAAATCGGTTAAACCGTTTTTAACAGTAATCAGATAGTTAAACGTTTATTTACTTAAACTTTACTTCATGAAACAATAATATGGACATGCCTTGATGAATCCCGGCTTTAGATTTCTAAGATTACTAAAAATGTTACCTTTAAGAGTAAATACACAGTTTCATAGAACCCGCTGTAGAAATGTTATTTTCATTGAATAACGCTTAGCTTGCGGGAATACACTGAGTGAGACGTGCGGGATCGGTCAATCTGGCGACACTTGTGGGAGGTCTTTGTTCAGCAGTGGATGTCTTTCGACTGAAATGAAGCTGATGATTATAGCTTAGATACTTTTTCATAGTTTTGAGAGGGCTGTTTTGGAAAGGAGTTGAATATACAATAGGAAAACCCAACATGGCCAAAGAATTAGAAACGGAAAAAAAAACTAGTCACTTTTGCACCAGAAAATAAACTGAGCATTTTGAATACTTTCTATAAGAAAAGGAAGTTGAGAAAACGGACATGGATGTCATCCAACGGCAAGCACAAGAATGGTATCGACTTTATTCTGTCCAACAACCGAAAAGTGTTTAATGACGTATGTACTATAAACCAGCTTAACTTTCATACAGAACACAGAACGGCAAGAAGAACATTTTCAGGAAAGCAAGTACAAAAAGCCGGCCAAGTGCGAGTTTGACTCGCGCACAGAGAGTTTTGTAACAGCTAAATTCACCAAAATAATTAGGTATTTAACATTACTTACGTTCATAAATAATAAAAGCACCGAACATTGCTCTAACGAAGGGACAAAATTAACTTTGCCGTTCGAAAACTGTTGTCCTCATAAATCAATATACACAGTTTTTTTACTTTTCCAAGTAAATTATATAAGTCTACTATTACTCGTAAACTTGTAACCTACTTAGCTGTGAAGAAACTATAAGAGCAATCAACACTAAGAAACTGGACAAAGCACCAGGTTCAGATCAAATATCTAACGAGCTATTAAAATATACAATACCGGTGATTGCTCATAGACTAACAGAAATATTCAACACATCTTATCAACCGAGAGTATGCCTAACGATTGGACATAATCAACTATAATATTGATTTATAAAAAAGGGGACAAAGGCGATATGGGCAATCACAAACCTATAAGTCTGATGTAAAACATAGACTAAGTGTTCCCAAAGATAATTCTATCACGAATTGCTGTCACGCTCGATGAAAACCAACCCAAAGAACAGGCTGGCTTCCGAAGTAAGTTTTCAATGATAGACCACAACCATGACCATTAAGACAGGTGCTTCAAACATATAAGAAATAAAAAAGTATACTACTCAGGGTTTGTGGATTTTAACAAAGCATTTGATTCCTTAGACCACAATAGCATCTGGAGAGCACTAGAAAGTTAAGAAGTTACGACTAAATACATTCGTATATTCAAGAACATCTACTCAAAGAGTACGGCATAAGTCAAGCTGGAAATAACAGAAGAAAAATTTCGAAAGAGGTGTCAGACTGAAGTTTTTCTCTGCGGTTCTAGAAATGGTCTTTAGAAATCTGGAACGGGAAAGAAACGGACTCAACATTAACGACGATATTATCCTATTTTCTGAGAACCCAGATAATTTGGAAGACATGCTGCAACGACTGTCAGATGAAAGTGCCAAGGTAGGCCTATCAATGAACATATTGAAAACGAAGGTAATGACAAACTCAACCAAAATAGACATTAAAGTAGATGGTGGACTAATAGAGTATGCCAATGAGTACATATACCTGGGTCAACTAATATCCACAGAAGACACAATGGAAAAAGGAATTCATTTTCATGGCCAACTCACGCTTGACCAAAAATTTGTCCATGGATATTTTTATCTCACAACAAATCACCTAAGGTTCCTCAGACAGTTCCCTGATATCTCCTACGGATTCCGATTTCTCTCCCGAAAACACTCTGTTATAGATATATCAACTTCTAGGCGGTGCATCAAAATAAAACATATAAAATATTTTAAATTAGACCAGCAATAATACAACTATGAAAACAGTATCCAATTTTGCGCAATCGTTTTTACGTCAACCGCGTACAAAGATCATCCGTGACTGACAAACAAAAATGCCAAATATATTATTTTTAGCATCTATTGTATCTTTAAAACACAGGCATCGCCAAGTTACAATTTTATTATATCTATGGATAAAATAATAATAATAAAAATAAAACTATATTTCAGACCTATATCAGTCCTTAAGTTGTTAGTGGTTAGTAACAGATTGTGCTTAAATGCTATGTTAGTGTTATTAGTACTTAATTCTATTTAACATAAACCTATACCTATTTCCACCCCGTGTCTTTGGATGGGGCAGTCCACTCTGCCATCAATCATTTTCAACAATAATATAGATAGATGATTCTATACACAGACACCGTACAATAAATATTGGTACGTTGTGATTTTAACGAAATGTGTGGCAATGCAGCCCAAGGCTAAGGCAAATGGCTCTGTGGGCTTAGTATGAGTTTTTACTAACGCTAGCTCATTCGCGTTAACGTAAACGTCAATTTATATTGAAACTAGATAAGCGCTGTCTAGTTACAGTAAGGAGAAACCTCTTTTTTGTATACAAATTGGGTTATGAGATCGTTTACGTTATCATGATCGATGGTGTTAAAAACTCGGAAAAAGCACACTGATATAGACATTTGAAAGCGTGGAGTTTTTGTTTCACGGTACACCAGATAAAAAACATAGAGGAAGTTTGAAAGCGGCGCCAGTGACAGAAAAGTAGAAAGGAAACCGTTTGTTCTGGTATGGTCATCTGATGAGGAGGGATGAAACGCATGTTACTAAAAGAGTTATGAATATAAATGTGGATGGGAGAGGGAGGATACGGCCAAAGAAAAGATGGATGGACTGTGTGAGGAGTGATATGAAAGAAAAGGGAGTCAGTGATGGCGTGACGGGGGACAGTACGGTATGGAAGAAAAAAACGTGTTGCGCCGACCCCAAGTAACATGGGACCAGGGCAGGAAGATGATGGTACACAAAATAAAAAGAAAATCTGTATAAGTACTGGAATTTAGAGAACCGAAGGAACAAATCAACATGCGTTTCATTACTACACCAGGGTATTCTCCATAGATATAGTATGTACAAGATAAACAAAGTAAGATGAAAAGCGAAACCAAAAATATAAAATCTATGTATTAGGGAATTGTCCATGTGTTAGTTAAAAAAGTGTTGTCGAAAAGTTCATGTTCAGTATCGATATCGATACTTGGTGAACACAATATGAAACACGATTAAATGGTTATTGGTTATATTGAACGACTTTAAGAGCTGGGCAAAATACATGCTTTGTTTCGTATGTATTTAAAATTGGAAATGCAAAATATTTGAATGTCATGTATTTGAAATATAAAATACAAAATACAGTATTTTGATTCGAAATACAAATTACTAAATACAGTCGATCATCCATCGAGACATTTGTACTAATAAACTTAATCAATACACAGAAGTTTCGTGAAAATGAACCGTTTCAAATAAAAATGACAATTGACAAGATACTTGACAATTTGACGTACACGGTCGCCATTTTGCTTATGAAAGCTATCGAGGGCTATTTCCTGCAGAACCCACCTATTAATACAATCGTTAAATGTATTTTGAAGCCAAAAGTATTTGAAATACTAACTACAAAATACCGCAGCGTCAGATATTTGAAATTGACGACACGGTTGGCGTAGTGGTTGAGCGATCGGCGTAGTGCTGCGCTGCGTGTCACAGTTTTGACACCCGCACGGAACAAATATTGGTATGCTACAAATAGTAAATGCGATTATTTTGGCGAATCTCCACATATTTGCTAAAATGCGGTCGTCCATTCTTTTCCTTTTCATGTTTTGTCTAAAAAGTTTCTAAGCACTACAACATAATGCGACAACATCATTAGCTGGATATATAAGCCTTCGTCTGTTTTAGAATAGTCAGAGGGACTAATATAACAATTAAGAAATTATGACAGAGAGCTGTTGGGTTTGATAATAAACTATGTACACAGTCCTCACATTTAACTCTTTTTATAATCTTTTTAACTAAATACCCAGACACATACGTAACGATCATCATAGATAGTTGCGACAAACTAGCAGAACATACCTAAATTTATTCAAAGTAACAAAACATCAAAATTTGCAGAAATTTTTGAAAAATAAAGGCTAATATAATAAGCATGCAACTTAAAGTACAGTTTAGATAAACACATTTTCTCAATCCTAACTTAAATCAATTTTAACAGAACTTGACTAAATAAGTTTGTATTCATGTCATGATTTCATTAAAAACGATTAAGTTTTTATCGATACTCATGACGTCACCGCTTTGTCAAGCCCTAGCGTAAAAAATCAATTTACTCTTTTACATAATATTTCTGCAAATTCTGCTAAAATATACGAAATATACGTATATAAAACAATGTAAATCAATATGATATTGTAAAAATTGTTTTCTGAGCCGATTACTAGCAGAAATTTGTCAAAATTTGGTTCGAAACAAACCAAGGACAAAATTGTATTTACCTATGAAACGTATATATAATGGGGTTATTTTGTCTTGTAACGTCACATTTACTCACAGAACAAGCTACCATAGCTGCGTATTTAATATTATCAATTGAAATCTTACGATTATTATACTTAAATGCAAGAAATTCACCGCGGCGTAAAATAGATGCGACGCTATGGACTCTTCCTCGCGAAAAAAATGACATTACCGGACTTTATTCACTCTCTCTTTTTCTCTTGGGCGGTTTGTACTTGATTAGGATTTCTCGCTCGCACGCTTCGTGTATCTTTTGGCGTATCAAAAAAATTCTAAATCTATGGTATTCTCATATCCGAACAAATTCAATTACTTCTATATATGTTATAGGCCACTGGCATCGCAACGCTGACATTGAAATGTTTGAAGAGCCACTCGCACATTTTGTGAATTCCCCCTGACGATTTCAGGAAAATCAAAGATAAGTAACGGCTTTACTAAATTGTTAACAGAGTTGATGGTCTGGAAATCAGTATAGATTTTGCATTAATTGCTTCAATTTCCCATACATATTTGAAAAGCATTAAAACGGTCGTGAATGTTCTTGGAAACATCCTTTTTTTACAAATACCTACTTGCAGCAGTTTTTCGGCCACTGCTACCGTAATCATTAGTATAAAAAGATAAGTTCTGCCATTACGTATAATGTTTGAGTCAGTTTTTGCTACTCCCATGGGGAAACGAAGGTTATCCGAAAGAAACACGTGTAGACTTTACACCCGCGAAAACTAATTTGGTATAGGTACCAAAATACTATTGTGCTGACCTACCCCGTCTTTAATTTTTGTAACGTATTTATTACTCAAAACAACAACAATAGAACGACCTCGACATGTAAAAATTTAAGGACTCCCTCATTTTTTTACCTTTTAAGACGAGAACATATTAAGATTGCCATAAACCAAAAAAAGTACGAAACCTTAAAATGTAATGGGCGATTTCATGTTTATTGAAATGAGCAATATTTGTGCGTTCGCATCGATCACGTTGATTAGTGACACGCGAGGCGTCGGGCACGCGACGCCGCGCCGACGCCGCGTCGACACCGCGGTGATACCCGGCCGACACGTGACGATACCGCGCCGACTCCACACCGCGCCGGTTCCATCTGCTCGCTCCGCACTTTACATCGCCAGCTTATGCGTTTCCTACTCTATTGCGTGCCTTTCACGTGTATATTTGAAACAGTAGAGGCGGACGCGGGCCGCAGCTGCGTGCCAATCTGTCCTCCGCTTCCAGTGGCCTATTCTCATCAATCATCACATTTGGTACACTGCGGAAACAGATTTTGTACATTTATTTTCTCATTTTACCTACCTCGCTCGGCTCAGGTAAGTTATTGCCTGCACTCATTATTTCAAGTCCCGCCTGGCGTACAGCTATATATCGTAGGACTGTTTTCTGAACAACCGATACTTTTGGGGTTTAGTATCTTTTTGATACTACCTCCCTATTTATTTAAGATTCTCACTTAGATTTATTTCGCGTATCTAATGGTATAAAATTGTTTTGTTTGAGAACAGACCATACCTAATTGAACGTTTTATAATAACTTTCAATTGCGCCTTAGTATCAATAGTCTTATATGTTTTAGTTCTAGGTACCTAAATGTGGCAACATATTCTAAATTCATAATCATATTGTGACTTTATATATCTACTACTATAACATCGTCCTATCCATCCTCCGAGTCTCATTATTGTGTAGCAAAGAATAAAAACAACAAATTATCTTTTAAAGCAACTGAAGAAAGTTGTGTATGACAGGAGCAGTATGATTTAAGGAACTTCGAGAGAACTTGGTACACATTTAGAACTCACTTCTTTTATCAGCGAAGCCCTTATCAAGAACTTAGCTTTTTATTTTTCACATTTATGTTTTGGGTGGTAACAAAAATCATAACAATGTGTTATCTTATGTTATCTAGAGGCTCTGTATCTGTCTACAAGGGGACGATCATTCTATTTTCAAATGGTATTTAGGTGCTAAGTAACGCCCGATTTCTGAATTAAGAATTTGAAGTTGAATCCAGACAACCTGACACACTTTAAAAGTTGAAATTTGACATGTCTTTAACACAAAATTCTCATTATTATTATTTATAGCCTCACGTTTGACCTCTATCTCACCTGATGGTAAGCGATGATGTGGTCGACGATGTAGCACGCTTGTCTAGAAGTAACCTATTCGTTCTAAGTTGGCTTAAAGTCGAACTCGGAGATTAAAACTAAATATTTCGTCCAACCTCTGGCTCCAAGCTTAATAGCGCAAACATTCACATATTGTAAAACAACATTATTACTTATTTTAAAATAAGATGAAGCAATTTGAGACTAGTTAAGTATCCCTAGGGACATAAAAATTGAGGTTATAATATTGATGTTATTACTTCATCCAAATTCGGATAGAATCTTTTCATACAGATTCAAGTACTGTATCAATGCAAACAAAGTCTAACTGAGTCAGAAGAACATGTGAACAGTAGATACTATTCAAACACACATTTCTTGTCAAAAACGTACAAAACGATAAAATAAAGTTTTATCACCACGTTACAGCATTTAACATGAAATCCGTCGAAATACTCGTTAATTCGTTTGCTTTGAAGAATATGCATGCAAAATATTTAATCGGCTTGTAATAAATTGGTTTTCCATTCAATAGAAGGTAGGTGTTTGGCAATTTTAATCAATTTACACTAATATTTCGTTGAATACGGATTATCAACAATACGTGATAACTAATATACTAATAATACTTCAGTTTATACTACTTTTCGGAACTAGTTTAAAATGATTATTATTTTAAACTAGTACCGAAAAGTATTGCATTGGTTTCGTTTTTTAATATGCAGAATTGTTTCATCCAACCTTATGCAGTGAACTGCCTAGCAGCTAATTTGGTATTGGTGCAGACATCCTGACGATATACAAAACCGTCTTTTCTGCATATTGGTAAATAATTAAAAGCTATCAATGTCAAATTACTATCATGGACTTTCTTACAATACCTACATGAAGTTACTACTTACTTACAGTACTTATTGTACAGACCTCGTGGCTAAGTAATTACAGCCGCACGGGTAGATCCTCAAGATTAATCAATGCTTGTCGAGGTTGGTCCATGGACGAGATTCCTGTGAAGACTGCTCCGTGCCTCAAAAACCACGTTAAACCCTTGGTCCCGGCTGACATTAGTAGAAATTTGTCAGTTGTTGCGGGTAGTCAGACTCCTAAAATGACACACCAGTTACCCAAGTGGTATCGTATCACCCATTTATTGGGTTGTGGAGTTCAGCTGCATCCAGTTGAATGGAAACCTGTCTCAACTAAACAAACAACAGTTATGAAAAGGCTAGTGATAAATATTTCAAGTACCTAGTACGAGTACAAATCTTTCCTTATTCAGACTTTTTTGGAGCTACCAAGTATGAAGTATATGCCATAACACGTTTCACATAACATACCCTTTTTTACCGACTTATTTTTCTTATTTTAAGCTTGTCCAATAGCTACGTAATTTCGTCGTTTTAATTAGTAACTGCATACATTTGTTTAATAACATATGCCAATATCTCAATATCACTGTCAGTAACATTTGATGTGTCTCTAATGCATCTGTCATATCAAGATGATCATTATAATAATTAAAAGTAAAAATATTTTAATACACTTTTAATGAATTCATAAGTACGAAACGTACTATATATGCTTGTCAATACATATCCAATGAGCCCAAACTCGATGGTGCTATCCTATCCAGTTTTGGAGTTGCTATTGCCGCCCTCCGGCTCCATAATGAGACCAACCTCGTAGATCATAATATCTTCAATGTTGCCAAAGTTACTTAAGTACGCCAAGTTGATTCTGGCTTTCAGGAGTTGCAGTGGTTTGGGAATAGCGCGGTGCGATTGCCAAAAAAATATATATTACGCCAAATTTCAGTTTAATCAAATGCCAGGCAGTTCTTGAAATATCGATTACTAGTTGCCGGACACATATACGAAAGCAAGATAATATAGAGCTTGTAATAATTAAGATACGAAGTCAATTACAAATGATAGAGCTGTTGGTACAAATATTATAGCTTATTTGGTATGTCGTGGTAGCCCTGTCGCTAAGATCTCGCTTCTAATGCTTGAGGTCGAGTGTTCAAATCCGGGAACTTACCAATGTGACTTTTTCAATTCATATGTACTTTCTAAATTTATTGACGCTGTTAACGGTGACGGAAAACTTCGCGAATAAACTTGTATCTACTTAATGTTAATATAAGTTTGAAATCGCTACGCTACCCGTCGTTTGCTCTGCAGTGGCAGAGTCGGGTATTTTTTTTTTTTTTTTTTTTTTTTTACTATGTATAGGCCTTTGTTTGACCACAATCTCACCGTGGTCAGTGATGATGTGGCCGATGGTGGTAAGCACACAAAGCCTAGAAGGGAACTGGCTCTCAAGTGCTGCTTTCGGAACACACCGGAAGGTGCTTGGCGACAGATTTTCAACTTGAGGGTGGTTGCCAGCCAGGCGGGTACTACAAAGTACCCTACCACCGTGCTATGGTTTCCTCACGATGTTTTCCTTCACCGAAAGCTCAAGCTCATTGTAGGATTCGAACCCGCGACCTTCGTCTCGGTATCCGACGTCACTACCACTGAGCTATCATCGCCTTAAAGCCTCTCTAGCCCTTGATCAGGGTAAAGCGAGATTGTCTTGCAGCGCCCTCTGGTTGACGCTTTCACTTGACGTTACTTGTACTTCGGCTTTATCTCATTAATATAATAAATGCGAAAGTTTGTATGAATGTGTGTATATTTTTACTCAATCACGCTAAAATGGCTGAACGGATTTGAATAAAATTTGTCACAGAGACAGGTTATAGTCTGGAATAGCATATAGGCACATATAATGGGTATCATTTAAGCTATCGCCAATTTAATTAGTTTTGTGTTTCTTAAATAATAGGGTTTGCCCGCAAAATAGTAGATTTGTCACCAAAATGTAGTCATCAAACAATATAAAATCAATTCCACATTAAATCACCTAAAATCATGGAGATATAGGGTCTAGTGCCAAATAAATGTTTTTGTATGTATTATAATAGGTTTGTCCTAATAAGTATTTAAGCAAACTAATTTAAAGAAATCACCAATAAATCATATATTACGTCACTAGAAAATATCATTAACTTCCAAAAAAAATTTAGGGTTGTCGTCATCATCGTTTCAACCAAAAGACTCTACTACTTAACTGGACATATGCCTCCCCCAAGGATCTTAATTTCCACAGGTAGTATAAATATATTTAAATAAAATTTCTAGCAGAATAGTAAATAAACAAAAACACACACAAAGTCAAAATAATCAATATTTATTGTTAAAAATAATAATCACTGAATAATCAGTGATTATTATTTTTAACCCCCTTTGATGTATGAAATAAAAGGCTTTTATATTTTTATTTTTTCTACACGTTAGATTAGTGTATATGCAACAGAGTCGACGGAGCCCCGCCCAGCGGGGCTCCTCACTTTGAATTCAGGGTCTAAAGTAACCTAACTCCCGTCCGTCAGCTCCCGTCATATCCTTCGAACTTAACCTATCCTTGTCGGGGTGCCCTAAGCTCCCGAGCTCGCGTCGCTCGCTCTTGGACCGATTCGTTGACCATAATTTGTTATTTTAATGTTGGCATTGGTTTTAATATAGAATAGGTGCATCCCATCTACCATCCCCCTACGACCCAACGTTGAGGCCGGAGTGGTAAATTTTTAAAAGCGCGCCTATTTGTCTCCGCCTCTTTGAACATATTTTCATTAAAATTATAAACTGAACTGAACGTAATAAAATGTAACTACTATATTGGTGACAAAATAACAAATAATAAAAAGTTAATTAAAAAAATCAAAATACCCGACTGATTAAAAAGCGAACTAAAAAGACCGTAAACAAGAAGAAAATCATGCTGTGCAGTCGGAGGATACATATTCGCGAGCTGGCTAACAAAAACCAGATGTATCCTCCGACTGCACAGCAGTAATTTTAATGTCGCCTATGACACTCGCAAGGATAAGACGAATCGATTGACGTATGAATCATCAAAATCGGTCAACGCGTTAGGTCTCTGAAACGCCACATAGGAACAAACATACATACATACATACATACATACATACATACATACATACATACATACATACATACATACATACATACATACCTACATATATACATGCATACATACATAGACTGATAAACACATTACCCTCCTTCGGCAGTCGGGTAAAAAGGAGTCGCAGTCAGGGATCGATAATCGATTTATTTGGTGACAGATTACCATTCTGAGCACAAAGCTATTAATTTAAGTAATAAAACTTTTATTATAAGAACGAAGTTTCACATCACATCACATCATAAGCCTATTAATGTTTCCACTGCTGGGACACAGGCCTCCTCTCTGTGAGAGGGGACGGGCAGTAATCCACCACGCGGGCCCAGTGCGGGTTGGTGGATGTCACACGTCTTCGAATTTTTGGTTCTAGGACGTTTCCTCACGATGTATTCCTTCACCGTTTTTGAGAGCAGTGGTGATGAAATAATTTGCAAAAGGTAAAGCGCCTGCCTGGGTTCGAACCCACGACCTACAACTTGTGAGTCGCGGCCGATACCACTGGGCCACCACTGCTCTCACTGAACGTAGTTTATATTCATCTAATGCACTACAATTTTGTTGGTAATCCATCTCTTTTTTACACATATATTAACATTAATTAGATAATACATACCTGGGAATACTTTTTGTTTATCTGAGAACTAAAATATTTCGTGGCGATAGATCTATTTATTAGGTGATGAGTTTGATGACAAAAAAAATTTTAGTGATAAGAAATATAGTCCTCTAATATAATTTTCATCCCGGTATAATGTTCCCTTGGGATAAGAAAGCACATTTCACGCGGGGGAAGCCGCAGCAGAAGCTAGTGTTAAATAAATAATTGTTTCCAAATTTTCAAAAATGAACTTTTATTGCAAATTTCAACAATTCTTAGATTTTTTTATCATTTGGCTTTTTGGCGCCCCTTGATCTGGCACCTGGAGCGACCGCTCCTCTCGATCTACCCTAGGTCCGGCTCTGGGTATTAGTATTATTATTTATTAGACATAATAATGTTGATAAAATAAATAGTGAAGTATTTTGTTGCGAATTAGGTCATCTGAATCTAACCCAGAAAATTGCGTTTTGTACCCAAGCTTGAAAGGTTGTAATCCGGGCTGTAAGTACCAATGTGAACTTTTCAAATTCCTACGTACTTTACAAGTTTATCTTGGACATCACAGACAACGGTGAAGGAAAACATCGTGATGAAGCTTAAGGCTTATAGTTAACTATAGCTTCTGCCAGCGGCTGCGCCCGCGTGAATGTCGAAAATTGTCCCGAGCGAACATATTCCCGGGATAATAAGTATCCTATGTGCTATTCCTGACTATAATCTATCTCTGTGCCAAATTTCATCTAGATCCGTTCAGTAGTTTTTGCGTGTAAGAGTAACAAACATACATACATCCATCCTCACAAACTTTCGCATTTATAATATTGCATTTATAATATTAGTGGGATAAGTTTAACAATCTCGGCACACTGAGGTCCCGGACCTTTGAAAGGCGTGCCAGAGACCGAAGCCAACTCGCAGAGGCCACATTAGATATGTATCATGATATGTGAAAACAAACGGCGATTTTCCCTGTATGCACTACGTAAGTGCACTCAAGAACAATCCCCGGTTGGTGCAGGAATATTGTTAAAAATGGAGACATAGATATTGGGCTATGTGTTTGGGAGGTTTTGTGGATCGATTGCCTAAAACTGTAGAATGACTATTGGCCCCTGCCTGACCACTGTTGAACTACACGACTATAATATGGCAGGGGCTGACTTGCATAACCAATTAATGGGCATCCATAAAGGGTCGCTAGTAGGGCATGAATATCGGAATCTTGTAATATCGGAATCTCGGAATCTCGTAATTTCGGTATCTCGTAAAGATATTGCCGAAAATTCAGTTCCGATACATAATGGTATTAGTGTAAAGGTCATTAAATCTTGTAAGTTTCTAATCTTACCTACTTTAACAAAGTGTATGAACGAATGCTTTAGCAAAGGATGGTTCCCAAACATGCTCAAAATAGCAAAAGTTACTCCTATACATAAATCTGGACCTAAAAGTGATCCGGGCAATTACAGGCCCATCTCTGTGCTTCCTGTGATCTCTAAAATATTTGAAAAGTTAATTCATAACAGACTGTCACAATATCTTAGTTCTCAAAACTTTTTATTTGATCGACAATATGGATTTAGGCAAAAGTCTAATACACTTTCAGCTGCAACTGACCTAATTACTAAAATTAAGACTAACATAGATCAAATACAAATAGCCCTCGGTGTATTCATTGACTTAAAAAAGGCGTTCGATACCGTTAGTCACAAACTACTACTGGATAAATTGGCAGCGATTGGCATAACTGGAAGTGCATATAAAATGTGTGTATCTTACTTAGAAAACCGATATCAGGTGGTTAGGATAGGAGAATGTACTAGTGAACCTAAAATAATCAAATGTGGTGTTCCACAGGGATCTATTATGGGGCCACTCCTATTTCTTATCTACATTAACAGCATGCATGAAATAGGACTTAAAGGACATATCTCACTATACGCGGACGATCTATGCCTGTTTTACTTTGGTCATTCAACAGAATCCGTGATGCGGGAAGCACAGGATGATCTCAATATTTTAGAAAAATGGTTTTTGAGTAACTTACTAACTGTAAACGCGTCAAAAACTAATTACATCATATTTTCAGCGAAAAACAAAAAGCTTCACGATCATCAACCTTTACTTATAAATGGTGCTGTATTGACCAAGGTGAACAAGGAGAAATATCTAGGGCTTACATTAGATAATCAACTGCAATGGACACCACATATTGAAAACCTACGGTCAAAAATAAGCTGTCTTACTGGTGCCCTTCGGGGTATTGTAAGATGTCTTCCCCTAAATGTGCGTTACACCATCTATAATTCATTGGTAAAGCCTCACATTGATTACTTGATAGAAGTGTGGGGATCAGCTGCCAAAACACATCTTGATAAATTACAAAGAGCGCAAAATAGAATAATAAAAGTCCTCTTCCACTACAATTATTTAACACCAACTATTAAAATTTATAATTAGACAAAATTATTTAATATTGCACAAATTTACCAAAATATCACATGTATTTTAATACGAAAAATCTTAAACAAAAACATACACACACAAATAAAATTCACAACATACAATCAAATATATACCCATAGTTCTAGGCGAGCACATGATATACAATTATATAAACCGCGAACTAATTACGGTAAAAAGTGTATTTTGTATCAAGGAGCACAGATTTACAACTCTTTACCTAAACATATAAAAGATGCTAAGTCAATATGCCTATTCAAAAAGTTATTAAAACAACATATTTTCAAAGGCATCACAAAAAAGTGAATCTGTCCGAGTCCAATATTATTATCGTACTCACTCCATGTAAACCGTTCCTTTTAACTGCTCAAAAACTGTCGTTAGTTAACACGAATGACATAGTTATCTCAAATTACCCACTAACCCAGAAATGTAATTTCTTATTTTTTTTTTACAATTCCTACCGTCTACGCGCATCTGTACTTGAAATTGCTTAAGTTTTGTTTTATATTTTATTTCTCCTCGTAAGTGATTTGTAATCTTTGAGAAATAAAGAATTTTAAACCGTATACTGAGTGATCCAATATCGGAATCTCTCAATCAGAAAAAATAACTTCTTTTAGCTCCTTGTGAAGCGTTGAGCGAGAAGCGTGGTTAAGCCCGTTTACTACGGTGATAAGAAGTGTTCGGATAATCTGTTTACTGAAACTTCACTTCACGAAAAAATAATATGTGCCTTGATGAATTCCATATTTACAGTCCCAATTTGTTTTCTTTTGATTGTTAAAAATGTTACCTTTAAGAATACAAGTAAACATACAGTTTCATAAAACCCGTTGAAACTATATTTTCATTGATTAATGCTTTGGTTACGGGAATCACTGGATTTGAGACGCACGGGATCGGCTATTGTGACGACACTTGGCTTATGTTCAGAAGTGAACGTCTTTCGGCTGGAATGACGATGACAATGATGATGATGATGAATGGTAAGATAGTTTCTCATACTTTTGAAAGGGCTGCTTCGGAACGAGTAAACTTTATTTCAAATTTATAGTGTGTTACTGGCTTGGAAACCTCAATAAATTAAAGCTTAATATTTTTAGTCTTCTACTTGTATTGAATACAACAAATTAGTATATCCAATCACTAATCTGTTAGATAAATCAACTTCCACTGATTGACTTCATTGTCTCTCATCACCATCATCATTTCAGCTAAAGACGTTTACTCCTAAACATAGGCCTCCCCCAGGAGGCGTCGCCTCATTGATCGACACTACACTTATCAGATTGATTGATAAACCTTTATTTTCTGGATTTTTTGCATTATCCTTTTTCAGAAAGACGAGACTTATATTCTTTCTTGGGAACTAATGGTCAGTTTAGGTAAATAAGCGCACGATCACCTAGTCATGCGCTTATTTACCTAAACTACTATTACCTCGTTACTTTTATTATTTAAATAAACTAAACATATCACCAGATTAGAGTTAAACAAAATAGAAAATCCTATTATGACGCGGCATAAACATGTTTTTTTTATTATATTCAATCCAACCTCATACCGAATTGGTGCAATTAACAAAAAAAAATGTATGATATTTAACGAAAGTGCGCAAATACGATATTGAAAACTAATATCAGAAATACACTAGAACTAAACACAAAATACACTAAAACACTAAATTAAAAACTAAAGATGGAATCATCGACACGATGAAGAAGAAGAAGAAGAAGAATATCAGAAATCAATATCGGAATTGAAAAATTCAATATTAGATGCCCTAGTCGCTAGCCCTTGAGTGATATAGCGCCATGGGGGCAAACCATAGATATATTAAACATGGGGCAAACATATCCGGAAGTACTTGAGGAGTGGAGAGGCTATCAGGACAATCCCGGAAGTACGGTCAAGAGTACTACCAGCATCTTACTGAATTATAATTCCTTCCAGCGAGCACGTTTTTTCTTGCGAATCTCCACTCAAGCCGGCCAGTTTATAAAAGGTATGAGAGAGGTGGCAGCTCTGTTCCCCGTCAGTGTCCACACCGACCGGCCAATAAAGGCAAGCCGTAGAAGAGGGACAAGATTTCTCCCTGGAGATCAGGTCCGTGGGATCACCACTGCCCACCAGCTCGCCACAAAGCTGCCCTGCGGATTGCAACTCTCTTAATCCGTCCCCTCACCTTAGGCATGTTGCGGCAAAGTATAATCTACCGGCACAAACCTAGGGATCATTGAAGAGCGCATGACGACGTCATTGTAGGTTTTTTCGGTGGGGTTATTATTATTTATTTATTTAACCATTTTCTTATTAATTACATTTTTAAATATTTTTATAAAAGATTAAACATTTAAAAATATAAATAATTTTAGCCCACTGGTATCGGGAACATTGTCCAAGCTACCGGTGGTCAGGTCTCCTGAGAGAGGAACCTCCTAACGATACGCACCGTATCCAGGGGTACCGCTATCTGGATCAAGCACTTGATCCAGCTGCCCAACGAGAGAGCTCCTCATTATTTATTATTATTATCATAGTCATCATAAATTTTCTTCGTGCAGAAGTAAAAATTATTACCTTAGACCAAAAGAAACAACCTTAGATCATTGTTCTACTCGTATTAAAAAGTAAAAGCAAATTTAAGGCGTAAATTAGACGCTATCGTTTACCCTCAACGAAGAAATGTTCGTAAACCAAAGCCTGCATGTTACCATAATTATAGCCATGAGGCGACTGCCAATAATTACAGTTTTAACACTGATTGCTTGCCATCACGCCCCCTAGCGGCATTTTGCGTAGCTCCAGTAAATCGATGGCTTATACTTCGCCGTGTGCGTGAGGTCAATTCATTTGCCGATCCAAGAAATCTTGACTACCATTTCTTACCTACGTCTGCCACAGTAAAATATATAAGTGCGAGTATCTTTTCATTCAATTTCACAAATAGCTACTTAAGATTCGGTTCGCTATCCGGTCTGCCGCGAGTATCCAACAATTTATTGCGCATGATTAAAAACGTCCATTCAATAACTTCACTGCTAACGTGTACCTTTTATGTATATTTCTACAAAAACGTATGAACAGATGAGATTAGTTTTTGTAGAGCAATCCCAACATTTGGGCCGAAAACTCAGTCCCCGACAAATACAAACCTCTATAAATACCAACTTAGGTGGTGGAAATCCGCTCTTAGGCCGGAACAGCTGCCGTATTCATTTTTATACGTATAAGTATACCGGCCCGAAGTTGGAATAACATTATTGTAAGTATTTAGATATGTGTACTTATACGTGTGCTAGTTGTATGTGTGCTTTGGATTTTTTATTGTTTTCATTAAATGGAAGTATTACTACTTAAGTTTTGTCTGAAAAGTGTCTGAACAGAATGACGATGATGAGTTCTCTTAATTAAATTGTTATCTCTCCGCAAAGGTTGGCTTAACATCTAATTAAAACTATATTACAACACGTGTTAGAAGCTCCTTTGCGAGAGACTGTAGTCCGTACAAGGGCAACCATGTGTACAGGAGAATATTATTACATTATTAGGTACTATTTCATTGTCTTTAGAGTAAGGATGTAAAATACCAACATGGATAGCAAATATAACCAACACCGCAATTTTGGAATTCTAAGAATTACTAGCTTATCAGTTTAATATAAACTGAATTTCGGTTTTCTTAATATCGCTTGCCTAATATCAGTCGGTAAAACACTTGTATTTAGATGTGTACGCAGATCGTTACAAGTACCTTGACTGAGTAAGAAATCTATGTAGGTAAGCAGGCCTTTATTAAAAATCTTTGAGCTATGTAGCCACAGATTACAAGAATCTATATTCAATTGCTCTAAAATAAAATTTGAATATAGAATTTGCTAAACAATCGCTTATCAATTTCGTATTTTACAAGCCTTGACTTTTATTTAGTTTCACCTGTCCAGCAGTCTAATGGGTGTTACCGCGTATGACTTCGCCGCTAGAGGCGCTGGTGTAACATCCGATATGTCAAACTCCAATGTTTGTATTGTGAATGGGCGGGATATTTCCTAATTATATTATTGTAGTGAATCTTTTGCGGTACCTCAAATTAGTTATGGCAAATACGAGTTACGGGTCAATGAATTGATGATTGAAATGTAAACTTGGTTTTCACACCCGTGGTAGGTAGGTACGTAACAAACTTTGACAGCTATGCTTCTGGACCGTTCTAGTGAACGTTCCATGTTCAAACTGACGGTAATTAGTTACGATACCTTTAATATAAAAACTTCCGTATTGTGTAATACACTCTAAAAAAGATAGGTCATGGAAAGGATTATGTGTATTCAACTCATAGGGTGTACCTACGAAACGTACCAACGTACCTTTTCGAAATGATTTACGCAATACCGAAAACATTTAAAGGAAATGGGTCACTCTCTTTCATGGAGTTGTTACCTTTGCCCTGCCGAAATCACGTCGATTTCGAAATCGTCACATCGTTCGATTGTTGATTGATTTGCAATTTTGCATACACGTTTATTTCTCGAGACATTGACTTATTTAATATAAAAGAATGTTTAGGTTTTTTTTTCATTAGGTATCTACTTAATATAACTTAATAAGGATTTAATTGTACCCGTTTGTAAGTAAACAATTATTACAAGTCGCATTCGCCGAACTGTCTCGTCTAGAATCCCGTTCCGTTTGGTACAACTGGACTTAAGTAGTCACGGATCGCTGCGGATCTTTATGGAGATGAAACGTTCGTAATGAGATCCACACTGGAGGAACACTCCCGACCGCTTTGCATAATATAGATTCCTCGGAAAATACGAACCTTGAGAGCCGCCTTGTTTACCGAGTCTGCCTCTAGAATGTCGTTCAAAACAAATGTTAATAACATGTTTAAATTATAATAAGTACATTCATTATTCAGGACTCGTTCACAAATTTAAATCTCACTTGACCAGCTTCCTTATTAATATTAACGCTAACGTGATTTATAATTAAAAGCCTACCACAGAAAACATTGAGTAAGTTCTAAACCGGATAAATGCGAACGAAACTAATCATAAAAGTCATAATTATACGTAAATAGACCATTGTGCTGGTTTCAAAATTATCTCGCTTTCCACTAGTGTTGTTATTTAGCTTAGTTGGAGCATATTCTTTTTCAGTCTTTACGGAGAGTCAGAAAGCGGAAATCTGACAACAGTCCTACCAAGGGGTACCGTATTACATGATTGTGGAGGTAAGATAGGCAGCCGCTCCTTGTAAAATACCGGTACTGTATATATATTCACTTTCATACTATATGCATTTAGTAAAAGGCTGTTATTATGACATTACAAACAGACACTTCATGTTTATTTATTTGTATATAAAACCTAAGTGAGTATTTTGAAACCTTCATCCCGATTTAACCAAAAAAATATTTTTTCAATACAGTTGTTAAACATGGCGTACTTTCAGAGGCTATAATTATGATTCGAAAATTAAATCTTACGCATAGGCATCTTTCTGTTACGCGGTCGTGACTTTTGTTTACGAGCTCGATCATTAGTTTTGCAGTTTAGTTTTAAATTTATAAATCAATTTAAAAAGTTTAGTAGCATAGAGTTTTCATACATAGAATAAAATGGGATAGATTTTATACGAGGAAAAATGAATGATTCCGTACGTTTTAGCATTGAACTCTCAAAATCTTATTAATGGTTGTTTAATATATTTAATTACCAGTTTTAATTTAATTATTTTCACATCAATATTTGTCTAAAATCGAATAGGCTGTATAGACTGTTTTCGTTGTACAAAATGTCCAGTTGCAAAAACGCGCCTTTAGTTATAAGTCAATTTAAAAAAGTTTAGTAGCAAGGAGTTTTCATACATAGAATAAAATGGAATAGATTTTATACGAGGAAAAATGAATGATTCCGTACGTTTTAGCATTTAATTCTCAAAAGTCTTTTAAATGGTTGTTTAATATATTTAATTACCAGTTTCAATTTAAATATTTTCACATCAACATTTGTCAAAAATCGAATAGGCTGTGTAGGCTGTTATCGTTGTAAAAAAAATATGTCCAGTTGCAAAAAAGTGCGAAAATTTTATTTTTTTGTGAATTAAAAAATCTAATTCTTTGATTGTTTTTACTATTTCCCACAACTGTATTGAAAAATATCGTGTGATACACGGGCGTGTAGGTTATTGCAAACTCGTGTCATTAAAAACCCTCACCTTCGGCTCGGGCTTGTTAATGACAGCTCGTTTGCAATAACCTACTTTCCACCCTTGTATCACAATGTACTATTGTTTTGAATTTTTTGCAACCGTGTCGGATAATTCGCACGAGTTCAATTTAATTTCTGGAGGCTTTTCCGAAAATGTTATCTTATACAAATCTTTACCTGACAATTATGAACACAACAAAAACCAGCTAAATTATATTTTATTTATGTAATTGATTAATCAGTGCACTATGTATAATACCCGGCCATTATAATCTAGTCAAATCAAATCGGGCAACGTAATGAATAGGTACTGATTGAAATTTCTATATTTATCACATTTTCTGATCATCCCTTTAGACCCTGCAGACAGAAATAGGAGCCCCGCAGCGGGGCTCCGTCGACTTTCGTACTTACCTATTGTTTATTAAAATCAATGTCAACATTAAAATAATAAAAAAAGCACATCTTTTTATCACCCGGCCCAATAAGTGACGGACATTATTCAGAAAGCCCGGTCTATTTAATTATTACAATAGTTTTTATCATATTGCCTACTCATAAAGGGCATTTTTCAAATTGTCAGGGCATTATGAATAATGCCGTATTAATCACTTGTTCCATAACATTTATACATACATATTTATTTGTAATAATAAAATATATCTAAATAGTAGATTTTGCGCAAATGAAAAGTTTTAGGAGAATAATGTATGTAGTTGTAGCCGAATTTAGCTACATCGTAGGTAAATGTGGTTTGTAATCAAGACATTTCCGTAGTTTCGTTCGGTGAATTAATTTGGCTAACCCGTTAATGTTATTTGTAGCAAAATGCGGTTTGTAATCATGCTATTTCAGCATTTTCAATGTCAATTTTTTATGTTTAAAGTACTGATTGTGACAAAATAGTAAACAAGGTGGATCTAGCTGGCTTCAAAATTTAATAACCTTGCCTAGGGTAGGTTACATACTTTTTATCATTTGTACTGGCAAATTTTAAGTCGACTCGCAAGAGACAGAACTAAGCAAGTAAGAGCGAGTAAAGCGAGCTCAACAATTTTAGCATCTCGCCTCGGATAGGCCAGCCAGGCCAAGTCGAGCAAACAAACCCGTACCATCATTTTCAAGCCAAGTACTTGGACTACCACGAGTGCTCGTGCAGATAATTGAACTTTTAGTTAAGTTTGGCAATGCCCTGACAAGACCCGACACCGTACAAGGCGATCGTTGTCACAAATTTTATTGATTACTAGCTTTTGGCAGAGACTTCGCTTGCGTAGCTACGAGTATAGTACTTCTAATAGCCTATTTTTTGCAATTTGTTTGAGAAATTACTTATTGGTACACCATAAAAATTGCCACACTGTCCAGGCCCTTAAGGATTATTTCCAGAACTACTCGTATATTATGTCGTTCTCAGGTTCTGAAATTATTTTTATAAGAGATAATTATAATTAGGTTTAGCTGTTTAAGCGTGAATAGAGAACAGCACAGATAATATAATACTAGCATAGTAACTGATACTATACAGCTCTCTTTTTGCTTTTTCATTAAGTTGCACCTGCCATATATTATCTCTGCACCACCCTAAGATCGACTGGTAGAAAATGCCTAAGGCATTAAGTCCGCCTTTGTACTTGTGCATAAAGTTTTATAAATAAATAAATAAATAAATATACAGACAAAGCTACATTCGCAAGCCATTCAGGTGCTAAACTTAACTAAAAGTTCAATTATCTGCACGAGCACTCGTGGTAGTCCAAGTACTTGGCTAG
The DNA here is from genome assembly GCA_945859665.1 of Anorthoa munda. Lineage (NCBI taxonomy): Eukaryota > Metazoa > Arthropoda > Insecta > Lepidoptera > Noctuidae > Anorthoa > Anorthoa munda. The sequence goes on along the minus strand of OX243893.1, from coordinate 50,419,060 downwards.
CCTGGCACACGATGCTCAAGCTTATCTGCTGAACACTACATTGAGTGTATAAACAGACGACTCATTTGCGTAATATCATCATCATTATCAGCCTTTTAATGTCCTCTCTGCTGGGGCACAGGCCGCCCTAGTGAGCTATAAGCCACCACGCGGGTCCAGTGCGGCTTGGTAGATGTCACATGTCTTTAAATTTATGGTTCTATGGCTAAATAATAACAGCCGCACGGGTCGATCTTCAAGGTTAAGCAACGCTTGACGAGGTCGGTCCGTGGATGGGTGACCATTTCAACATACCGAGTTTCCTCCGTGCGTCGGAAAGCACGTTAAGCCGTTGGTCCCGGCTGTCATTTGAAGATCTTTGACAGTCGTTACGGGTAGTCAGAAGCCTGAGATCTGACACCAGTCTTGCCAAGGGGTATAGTGTTACCCAGTTACTGGGTTGTGGAGGTCTGATAGGCAGTCGCTCCATGTAAAACACTGGTACTCAGCTGAATCCGGTAAGACTGGAAGCCGACCCCAACAATAATTGGGAAAAAGGCTAGGCAGATGATGAGGACACTACACATGCAGTGCATCGGAGGATACATATGGTTTTGGTCAGCCAGCTCGCGAATATGTATCCTCTGACTGTACATAGATTTCTTTTTGTGTACGTCTTTTTAGTTCACTTCTTAAGCAGACGGTTTTTTGTTTTTTTTTTATTTAACTTCATTATTTATACGTTTTTAGTAACCAATTATTTTTCGAATTAGGTACTAAATGTACCTAATTCATACAAATGCTATATAGTTTTGACATCGCATCTTAAAACCCTTAATATTAATACGCCACACGAAGGGATTGGCAGAGAAAAAATTTAACCCAAAAACCGACATTTTTCTGTTTTCCAATTTTAATGTAGCCATTGACATTCGCAAGGTTAATACGAATCGATTGACGGAAGAAGAATTAAAATCGGCTTACGCTTTTGGCCTCTAAACCGCCATATACATACATAAACTGATAAACAAATTACCCTCCTTCAGCAGTCGGGTGAAAAACAAAATGGGTACAAATATAGTACTTAATACACAAAGGTTTAAATAAAGATTTGCACCTTTGTAAGGAGTCAGCGGAATCCTGACTGAGAGTTTTTAAATATAAACCTTTCTAAAAGTTGTTGAGAAAATGATATTGCGTTATCGGTTATAAATAGGTTATCAAGTACTCGACGGCATTTATTTCGACCGACATTCATTACTCGTTAACCACTTAGGATTTTACGACATAATCGATATTAATATAGCGCCAATAAAATTAACAGAATCTTTAGGTGTCGTCTAAGCTGCGGCACAGTGGACGTAACGCGGCGCGCGGCGTCGCCATCTAATATAGAGACGACATCGACATTGCTTACAATATAACCGAGTTATTGCGCTGAGCACAAATTTCGGTTGTCAAATAAGAGCCCCTAAGGGAAAAAGGTCCTAAGCACCGTGTAATACGCGTCGCTTGCACGTCTTATTATTTCGCTTTGCTCGGAAGTCTACCACTAGTCAGAATTGTCACGAGTCGTCAATTTATAGTAAACAAACGCTCACTGACACGCTTAGTTTGTAGATCTATTATATATCTGTTTGCTGACGATCTACGCAGCCACCCCGTGAAGATCGATAGCAACTAAATGACAGTTGCCGAAAATCGAATCAAATGGCGTGCAATTGGAGAGGCCTATGTCCAGCATTGGACAGCTATAGACTGATGATGATGATGACTTAAGAAAAAATACTAGTCAAGTACTTTCACCGGCTATCATATAAGCGCGAATAAAATATTGACTGTCGTTCGTTTTTATATACACACCATTTTTACAATAGGTATATACTTACACTTCATATTAAACACAAACATTGTATGTTTTTTGTGGCAATTCATCTAAATGTTGAATATGTTTAACCGTATTAAAATCTTAGGTAGTAAGGAGACTTATTAATAAAATTAAAAGACTTAGTAAGACTGGATCCTTTCCATTGAACCCGAGCGCTCTTTCCATTTACTCTGAGACGCCTTAACAAAATTATATTGAGCCGTTTTCAGGCAGGGCTGTCTGGTTACGCAACTCTGAATGTATTTTTAATTAATTAGTTATCTTTGATGGACGTTAAATGCGCTTGTAAAGGTGAAGGTATGTGTATCTATCTAATCCTGCACTCGACTCAATCAAATTTACGGTTTTATCTTGTTATTTATTGGCAAGAGATGATGTTAAGGCACATAGCCTCTGTTTAGTAATATTACTTTACTATACTATTTTTTGGCACAAGAAAAGAGAGGCATGCAGTGGGCGAAGTCAGGCTGTGGTTGATGATGGTGCTGCTGATGATAATACTATTATCTGTGAGCATTAAATAGTAGACATCTTTAAATAAGCCTTTCCCAGCCAGCGAGCACATATAAACGATCAGTATACATATTATCCACCTACCTACGTATTTTGCTGGACGATGCCAGTCAGTTTTCATGTAAACTTTTTCTTTTGCAGACAGATACTCGTATTTCCATTTAAGATTTCGTAACTATATCACAAGAAATACTTAACTTGAGTTTCTTTGTGCAGAGTTGGGGACAAAAGAAGAGGAAAGGCAGGCCGTGATTCGGGAGCTGGTCTGCACGGAGGCGGATTACATCCGCCACTTGCTCTCCATTGTGCAGGTAAGTTACAGTGCAGCCAGGTATGTATAGGACTTACAGACAGCCTACTCTTCAGACCCTCCTTTGAGGAGGACAAAACAGCAGCTCATCAGCTCCTAAGCTGTCCAGTGATCGCCGGATACAAGGCAAATGACTTCAGAAATCCTAGTAACCTCTGTGTGAATCACCAGAACGCCGCTAGCCTTCCTGGACGAGCTGGAATGGATCTAATGACCTATTTATCCCATTCTTACGTAAAATACGCGTTCGGACGTGGTGTTGCAGACACCAGCCCGTTATACATACATACATTCGCCACTTGCTCTCCATTGTGCAGGTAAGTTACGTGTTATTGATAGGTAATTCTATGGTTCCACATCTTATAAAAGGATTATCGCATTACCCGTAAACCTTTTGGGCATAATTTTATTGTGAATCCGGTGAACATTGGAATTCTTTGCCAGGAAACACAGGTTTCCTGATAGCTATAACCTAGGTATATTTAAGTCAAGGGCGAATAAGATCATAGACGGATCCAGGGGGGGCATGTGCCCCCTCCAGATGGCTCAGCCGAGGCCCTACTAGACCTAAAATGACCTAATTTAACAACATTTTTTTTTTTGTGTACATAGAGGGGGTTTATCATTATACTTTTCTTTCTTTATAAATATACCTGACAAATACATACGTACATAACATCACGCCTGTGTTTTCAGAAGGGTTAGGTAGATTTGCACCAATACACCCACGTACACCCACATTTCACCATTAGAAACCATCTACCTAATATTTGAATAGTTATTGTATGTCATTGATCAGAGCCATATTAACTACGTAGTATGGGATCCCCTAGCTTGGACTAATAAAAACACAAGCTATGGAATCTATTAAATCACGCGTAGCCTTAGTGAACTATACAGTTCGTACATTTTCCGAGCTTGCTTCGCTCGCTCTTGCACACAGTTTCTCTCAATTCAATTAATGTATGAATTGTCAAAGAAAAGCTTGTTAACTGTATAAAATTCCTCCCCTCATTTTTCTTATTCTTGCCCCCTCCGCGGATGCAGACATTAATTCTGGATCCACCCCTGAATAAGTTACTTCTATGCAAGCAAGCTCCATGGTCGACCACATCACCGCTTGCGATCACGTGAGATAATGGACAATCGCGAGCCTACCAATAACACAAAAGTACCTAAAGCACCCAAAAAATTAATTATCTAAAATATGTAGGTTTATGCAAAACACCTGGGAATAAGGTACATTATGTAAAACTAGTATCTCGTAAAATGCGAGTATCCCTTAAAATGTTAACAGCCGCGACGTATTTTAAAACAAAGTTCCCGACCGCACACCCGTTTTATGTTCTGGTTAACCTCAAACACCCCTGGATGAACTAAACTACTGTTATCTCCACATTCAGAACGTATTACAACGAAAGTTATATCCATACCAATATTACAAATGCAAAAGTGTAATATTAGTGTCTCTCTGTTTGTTACGTGTCTTAAACGTTGGATGGATTTTGATTAAACTGGCTCATGGATTTGGATAGACCTGGATAAAGACATTGCCAGAGTAAGTGCCCTTGTTAACTAACAAGCGGGATAAAACTCGTGGCGAAGTAATAACTGCCGCACGAGTCGAACATCATGATTAGGCAACGCTTGCCGAAGTTGGCGCGTAGGTGGGTGTCCAAAAATTTCAAGCAGGAGACGGAACAAACAAGGCCAATAGGTACGAAGGGTCGTTAACAACTGCGATAAGCCCAGTTGCATCATAGCTCATTGCCTCGGCGCTTTTCTGGTGGTCGCCACTGTTGATTCTGGCTATCAGGAGTTACAGTGGTTTGAGAATAGTGCGATGGGATTGTCCAACCATTTAATTCTGAGACTCCTAGGTACCCCAGCAAGTAAGTTGGTCCCGGCTGTCATTGTACAGATTTGACAGTCGTTTCGTTAATCAGAAGCCGGAAAATCTCATTCCTGTCTTGCCCTTTGGTATTGTGTTGCCCAGTTACTGGGTTGTAGAGGTCAGATATGCAGTAGCTGTACTGATACTCAATCTGGTACCGTTGGAGAGACTCGGACTAGGTTTCTGGCATTTCACCAATTCAAATATGATATTATGTAGCATATTGTTCTGAGCATGTGACTTGTCAATGTCTATCTGGTTGTGGAGTCTGGGACAATGGTTATGTCATGGACCAAGTGATTATTCAATGCACAATGTTTAATTCCGGGCAATATGAATCGAGTCAAGTCAAATCGGGCAATGTAATTAATACTGATTTAAAATCATTATTTATCACATTGTCTGCTCATTATGAATATTGCTACGTAACTAATAATGTTAATTATGGTACACTAGATACCTGTATTAGTACTTCATCCAATATCTTTATAAATTATAGCCTATATATTATTCAGATGTATATAAGCTATATTTCTACAAAATTTCATCAAAATCCGGTCAGTAGTTTTTGCGTCAAAGCGTAACAAACATCCATCCATCCTCACAAACTTTCACGTTTGTAATATGGTATGGTTGTAGTATGGTTTTTTTTTTAAATATTCGGTCAGGTTACTTTCGATCCAGCAGAATTCGCGGAGCTCGGTTGACTTTGTTATTTAAATCTATACTAATATACTAATACTAATAATCTAAACTAATATTATAAAGAGGAAAGATTTTTTTGTTTGTTTGTTTGTACCGAATAGGCTCCGAAACTACTGGACCGATTTAAAAAATTCTTTCACCAATAGAAAGATACGTTATTCCTGAGTGACATAGGCTATTTTTTAATCCCGAAAACGGGTCCTGTGGGGGTGGTCCACGGGAGCGAAGCCGCGGGGAACAGCTAGTCTATACTAATATTATAAAGAAGAAAGATTTTTTTGTTTGTTTGTTTGTACCGAATAGGCTCCGAAACTACTGGACCGATTTAAAAAATTCTTTCACCAATAGAAAGATACGTTATTCCTGAGTAACATAGGCTATTTTTTTATCCCGAAAACGGGTCCTGTGGGGTGGCCCACGGGAGCGAAGCCGCGGGGAACAGCTAGTAGTAATATATACTTACCATTCCGATTTTATATTAAAATCAATGTCCATTTAAATACATTATTTTATTAAACACATATTTTCATTACCCTGCCCAATAAGCGATGGGCATTATTCAGAAAGCCCGGTCAATTTAATTAATTCTATAGTTTTTAGTAAATTGCCTACTGAAATTGGATATATTTTAAATTGTCTGGGCATTATAAATAATGCTGTATAATCACTTGGTCCATAACAGTTACACTTCCCCTTTCAATTACGAGATATCGTTACTTGACCACGAATCGCGGCACGATGCGTTTCGTGGATATTTGTGTACATCTGCGAATGTGCATTTTGTAAAGAAGCGAATGCACGTCATAACTACCAAGCACAATACATAGACAAACAGGAAATTTATATCAACACTAGCTGACCCGGCAAACTTTGTTTTGCCATAAAAACACCAAACATTCATCTACCCTACCTAACCTACCCTAACTACCTACCCTACCCTACCCTACCTACCCTACCCTACCCTACCCTACCCTACCTACCCTACCCTACCTACCCTACCTACCCTACCCTACCTACCCTACCTACCCTACCTACCCTACCCTACCCTACCCTACCTACTCTACCCAACCCTACCCTACCCTACCCTAACTACCCTACCCTAACTACCTACCCTACCCTACCTACCCTACCTACCCTACCCTACCCTACCCTACCCTACCCTATAGACCAAATTGTAAATCTAAACCATTCTCGAATCTCCACGAACACACACAAAAAATTTCATCAAAATCGGTCCAGTTGTTTAGGAGGAGTTCAGTCACATACACACGCACACAAGAAATATATATATTAAGATATATACTAAGTAAATATTTGTATGTATTGTGTTTAATGTACCTACCTAATGTAAGAATTTGTTTTCGATTAATGGTTTTATTTTTGGTTCAATTCAATGTTTCGGTATTTTCAATCACTATGTTTCCTCGCAGTGACTTGAGAATCTAAAAAAAGTATCATTCGACTATCGAAGGCGATTGTCGAAAAGCCCAAAATGTTAGGGATTTATCACCTGACATTAAGATAGAGCTTGGCATTCACATACCATTTTTTTCAAATAATCGCTATCACGACGCTATCGTTGATTAGAGTGTCACTTGTCTAGACTAGTGACATGACCTGCACATAAAATAAATACCTAGTGCTTCAAATTGTGATATAGTTACTTCAATACTTGTAACGTGTATTGAGGTGCCCTGTAATAATTTCAAATATTACAGCGCACCTCAATTTCAGACAAGAATCTCACAACACTGAGCAAGTTAAAAAGTTGTGTGAATTTCAAAACATTCCGAGTACAGCTTTAATCGTGTGTTTATACGCACAAATACATTGGCATGCGGATACCCTTACGTAAGGTACACGGCATTGACACAAACGATGCGACCTCACGTGTGTGATAAAATTACTCAGTTCTTTTTGCGTACGAGAACGTAATTAAAATACCCAAAGGATTAACGAATGTTTCCAAACCTAATATAAAAAATAAACATTTAAGCGGTATTACGAAGATTGGATTTCAAACAAATTTCTCAATTACGTAAGTATATAAATGTGTAGGTACCTAATGTTATTTCTAGACATGGGATTTTATGCCTTTGCATGTTTGCATATACCAATGCATAAAACCCTAATTTTATAGCTTCATTGCATATTTTAGTACTTCTTCATTGATAGTGCTTATTTCAGTGGTTAATTATTATATGTTAACGTATTATTATTCATTAGTATTATTCATTAAATGCTGTTAGATATAAAACTCAGGTCTGGCACGAAAAGGTTTCTGCAGAAATGGCGCCAAATGGCAAGTTCTATCTAATAACGTCAGTGGACGTAGAGGTAATTTTCAGCCTACAAATCAATAAAGTAATAAAAAACTAAAGTTACAAAATATTTCACAAGTTTGCCCTAAAAAATCTAGAAAAATATTTGTTTGTATGTTGTTACAGAAATTACAACTAAGAAACGTATATTCTAATGACTAAAGTATTTTGCATGCATATTTTGGCTTTTGACAGTGCATTATGTCATGGACCAAGTGATTAATCAGTGCACTAATAATTTAAACTTCAAATATTTATCACATTGTCTGTTTATTATGAATGTTGCTACGTAACAGTTGGGCAATTCGATAATTGTGATCAATGAATTAGTCCAAGAGCAATAAATCCGCTGTTTAAAATTACAAGGATATAAAAACAATTTTTTTGGAGGAATCAACATGAATAATTTTAACACAGTGGGATTTTCATAAAAATAAAATCATTTTACTTACAAAACCAGGTTTGTGAATTACATGAATCTGAAAATGAATGAATTTGCCTCTGGAATCAGCTTGTGTCATGAACGTAGAATTCAATTTCTCGTTGTGGACATCTAATCAACGTAATCAAGGAATGCTTACATTTACAACCAGCGGGTCTATAATGCGTGGGTCTAGCAGGAGATAAGGGGTATAAAAAGTAATTCGCTCTGTGGACGTCCTTTTCCATTCCTTCCATGACTGCCCACGTGATTATTTCAGGGATAAATCCCATGGTATATATATCATATACCATGAGACTTATGGCAACTTACAAAAGACCATGTTAAGCATGACCTTTAATTTGTGAATTAAAACTCAGCCAATTGTGTCGCGGACGCCGAGAATCTGCAGGTAATAGCTTGCAAATATATTTGTTGTGTTTTGAGTATGCAGTCCCACTAAGTTGTCTATTTAGGCAGTAGTAGTTTTGGCATTTATCGTGAAGCTCTTTAAGAAATCGATCACCGTCGGGCACTTGCCTAGCTGGCCCGTACCCTTCGAATAGCGATAAAGGACGCGGGGCCCAGGCCCCCAGGCCCCCAGGCCCCCTCAATGACATAATGACGTACATATTTCACTTTTCGTTTTCGTGTTTACTTATCTACCGTTATCGTTCTGCTACAATACACAATACCTAAAATTTAAGTGCTTCACGAATACCTACCGAGTACCGACTTTTGTTAAAGCGACAACATAATAATTACCCCGGTTCCTCGAAAAAGCTTAGAGCTATAATTAAGTCATTTAAATGTGGATGAGCAGCCATTTGTTTATAAAATCGTAATCACTTAAAGGCTGGGATAATGCTTAGGTACTCGGTAACCCAACTACATTATGGGAGCCATATTTTATCGTGTAAAACGAGGATTTTGGCAAAAAATTTCCAATCCAAAATTGTAGTTTCACGGATGGAATCGACGATCCCTATCATGCGGATTAGTCCGCTCCGGTAATAGACTGCGTGCTTGCCGAAGGCATTATGAGATATTGGACGATCCCAAAACGAAATGTATTACGCAGGTAAGATTAGGAATTCAGCATTGTTGCTCTCCCTCAATAACATTCGGCTTTTAACGAAGAAATCCGATCCGTCGTTGTGTAACATCCGTGTAATAGAGACGTACCCTCGCAACCTACATTTATACGTAGCTAGGCCGAATCTTTCCACGTTCTTTGGCAAGTACCTAATAATTATTATTACTTATTATTAGCTGTCTATAAATAATCTATACATACAAATAAATAAAATTGAAGTGTCTGTATATAATATCAAAATAACAACGTTTTATTGAATGCACGTGAAAGTATATACGGTACTAACAACAAATAAGCAATTTTTAAGACTTTTGTCTGTCTGTCTATCTGTCTGTTTGTCTGTTTGTTCCGGGTAATCTCCGAAACGATTTTGTCGGGACTTTCACTGGTATAGCTGATGTAGTAAGTAACGAGTAACATAGGCTACGTTTGATCACGAGAAAATTCATAGTTCCGGCGGGAAATAAAAAAATAAAAATATATATTTTACGAGTTTGACGCGGACGAAGGGCAACAGCTAGTCTATACTAATATTATAAAGAGGAAAGATTTTTTTGTTTGTTTGTACCGAATAGGCTTCGAAACTACTGGACCGATTTAAAAAAATTCTTTCACCAATAGAAAGCTACATTATTCCTGAGTGACATAGGCTATTTTTTTATCCAGAAAACGGGTCATGTGGGGTGGTCCACGGGAGCGAAGCCGCGGGCAACAGCTAGTAATATTATAAAGAGGAAAGATATTTTGTTTCTTTATTTGTTTGTACCGAATAGGCTCCGAAACTACTGGACCGATTTAAAAAATTCTTTCACCAATAGAAAGCTACATTATTCCTAAGTGACATAGGCTATTTTTTAATCTCGAAAACGGGTCCTGTGGGGTGGTCCACGAGAGCGAAGCCGCGGGGAACAGCTAGTTTAATATAAATAAGTTCAGCTTATGTTCAAAATTAGTACTTATTCGATGAAGCCTCTATTGCACTCATAAAGTTCTACTTCATATTTATGGTTCAGTATTATGCATCTGAATTAGGTGTATTTTGGTAGCGGAACCTAAAGCATAATCTAATTAGATAACGGTAACTTTATAGCAATCACATCGCCGTTCAAAAGGAACTAATTGAGGTCAGTAAAATGTAAGCCGGCAACTTGGTATCGTGAGAATGTCGTTTAACTTCACTTAATCCGAATAAATGCGCAGCCTACTTTGCAGAACTCATTTCGGCTATCAAACGATTATAATGGCTCTTTTGTTACAAATTTTAATTATTGCAGCCGCTTCATTGTAGCTTGGTATGTATGTATCTATGTAGTGAATGTGTAATGAATCTTTGAAAGTGTTTTTCACCCCCATCAACACGTCGGATTAAATTTGTCTTATTTTTAATAAATAAATAATTATTTAAAAATACTATGTGTGCCATAATAAGGAAGACGCATTTTAATACTAGCCTTCGCCATCAGCTTTGCCCGCGTAAAAGCCGGCCTTTTTCCTACGAGAAATTTTCTGACCAATCCTAGCCGTGAACCAAGTTTCATTCAAATCTGTTCAGCCGTTAAGGCGTAATTGATTAACAAACATTTAGACTTTCGCATTTTCACATAATATTATTAATAAGATATTCTTATATCTACAAATAGTCAACTACAAATTATGACACATACGGTGTGATTGGTAATTAATTACATTCTTTAGAAGGGGCTTTAATGGGGCTCGTTTGTCAATCTAGTGCCATGGGGTTAACCTACGGTCGTTTCATAGTTTTACCAACATTTCTTTGAAAACTGAGTATACAATTATTGTCAGTACATACCCTTCCAGTTTTATGTTTAAACCGGGGTCCTCAGTGTGACATACAGGCCGTTGGTGCCAAATAACGTGACAACGCAATCACCCACATACATACTAATTATACTCATATATTCCAAGTCATGCCCTAACGCGAATCATCAAATTGTCAGTTATAGTTTGCTATTTATTGATATCCTTTGAGGGCTTTTTCTGTTGCCATGGCGACGGAGTCGACTCGAGACCCTTCAAACTGATTTGGAATACGGGCCTTACATTTATTTACAGATTCCTAATTTACCACTTCATCGTTGCTCGTCGTTAAAATCATTCTCAAATGAAAATCGATACTTAGTTTGCTGTTCGGGATTCCTACAAAGAAATATGTATACTAGGGATAGGTTTTTTTTATTATGATATGCTCGCGTTTGACCACTATCCCATCTGATGAAGCACGCTTGCCTAGAAGTAACCTATTCACTCTTTACATAAAGACCCCAAATTATAGGTATCAGGTCACAGATTCCGGCAAGGCATTCCACTCCGTAGCTGTACGCAAAATAGTAGCATTGCCAAAACGTTCAGTGCCGATCATGTACCGATGGCGCATCGCCGTAAGTATAATCCGACGGTGGAACGGTCTAAGCGGAATTAAATCATGCAATTCCATCGCATACTTCCCGAAATGTAACCGATAAAAACTCGGCATCCATGTTTAAGGTTATTTGACTCAAACAGTGCATCATTGCCGATAAGCACCTTGAATTGGCTTGGAGCAAACATTCAGGGTCTGCTGGGTTGTTCGCAGGTGTTCATTGCCGCTGCACACGCACTGCAGGACGCTGGCAAACTGTTGGACATCAACACAGAGATGCTTTTCACAAACATACCCGATGTCCTCAACGCCAGCCTTTACTTCTGGGAAACTACCATCTACCCAATGATTGCTGATGCTCATGAGAAACAAGCGCCGTAAGTCTAGTAACTAGTATGTATTTATTACCCAAATTCGGTGAAGCCCAAAAAAAGGGTTATGTGTTTGATCTTTTGGTATGTATAATGTGATTTTTTATTTCGTGGACTAAACTGACATTTGGGGGGTTGTCACTTTATCGTTATATTAAAATAGTGTCGTACCCTAACTATCCTAAGTGATCGAAAGTTAATCGAAAATCGAAGTAGATCGAAAATGAAACTATTTCACGGCATAAAAAAATAATTTGTTTAGAAACTATAGCGGCCCATATTTAGTTTCTACTCATTTATGTCAGACATAATTTTATCGATTGCATTTATTTTATTGTTGATTTCATATTTAACACAATAAAAGTTCATGTACGATGTGTATGAATACTGTTATATTTAAATATATTACGTTTATATTCATAAAACATTTATTTACACCAATTAGTAAAAATAAATTCAGGAGTCATGTCACATCGGTTCGATGAATCACTTATGATTGAGTCTTACCTACAACACTATGTTCCGCGCTTGCAACATTTAAAAAATTAAGATCAATAGCAGCTGTCAGTTTAGTCCACGAAATTAAAAATCAAAGTATAGTAGACTCAGTTACAAGGTAAGGTGAGGTTTAAACTCTTGTTTGTTTTACAGGTTCAACACAGAAATAATGGCGCAAGGGTTCATGAATTTCCGGGAAATGTTCCATCCCTACGAAAAATACGTGCATGAGCAGACCAAGGCCTTGGACTATTTGCGATCCTTGTCAAACAACACTGATTTCATGTGTTATCTGACGTGGTGTTACAAGCAAAAGGCTTGTAACAGGTCAGTGCTACTGCTTAAGCATATTTTTGGTAATAATATGTTACTTTCAGAGCTTGAAAGTAACCAGATGCTTTTGTTGCAGGCTGCAGCTTGCAGACATAATGGTCAAGCCGATGCAGCGCCTGACCAAGTACAGTCTGCTTTTGCGCCGGTTGATTACCCACACAGATATTGAGCCGGAAAAAACCTCTTTAAAGGCCATGGTACTTTTTATACTTATAAATAAAATAACATAACATCAAGCCTGTATGCTTGAGAGGCTAGGCAGCGGTGCTGCCACATTTCGCCAGTTATGTCTAAGTCCTGGGAAAACCCAATAACTCATTGCCCGACCCAGGTATCGAACCCTAGACTTCATGCTCAACAGTAGCGCTTGCATCCACTAGACTCGCCTTTATTATTATACAATAAACAGTCAGCCTTCCCCAGCCTTACACTGTTTCAAAAAACCACAAAGAATAGTTCCAAAACATTTAAACCCCGAGTGTGTTTACCACCACAGCAAGGAGTACTTAGTTTAATTCCCAGGTGGAAAGTACACATTATATACCAACCCGTATATACTTTCATTCTTTTATGTATTTAAATTATGAGGTGCACCCCGCACAAAACTTCAGGTGGAAAAATTGCTGTGGAAATACCTAGTATCTAATTGCTGTGGAAATACGTAGTATGTAATTGCTGTGGAAATACGTAGTATGTAATTGAGGCTCGAGTCTCAGCTTCAATTACTTACATTACCAGGTCCTATTTTACAATTCCAATACTAGGTATAGTAGTCACAGCGGATCTTTGTGTCTCCAAAGTTACCTGCAAGACCTGCGCAGTTGGTATTTTTGTTAATGTTTAAGGTGAAGATAGCATTGTATAACTTCCTCTTTCACTCGCTTACGTTTGTCGCATCATCTCGCTTACTCTATGATATATACTTGATGACAAACTGTTACTTGCGCAATGGTTCGCATAGCTAACTTTAGATCCACTGTGACTACTATATTTTGCACTGTAATTTTTACTATCAAACCTTGCACCCTCATTGATGTAGAGATGGATGGCGTTCATGAGGACCTGAGTTAGATTCTCGGGTGGGGCAATGTGTTTTATGTTTTCCATCTTTATGTTCCTCCATCACATGGATCTTAAGATAACTGGCGAGATGTCGGTGTACTAATGGTACTCTGCTTAACCGCCGAAGGTTACAAGCGTGAACTTATGTAAGTCACACTTGTTGCGGTCTTACTCAATTTAATTTCATTGCTGAGAAAAGTAATTTCAATCTTTATCACAATTAATTATAATTCATTTTCTTCAAGTTTAATTGCTGACATTAAGTTGAGCGGAGGTTTGAATTGACGGTTATGTGTATATTTGTTATACAGGAGAACTGTGCTAAAAATTACGTTCAGGACTTAAACCGATCGATAAGGCAAAAAGAAGAATTAGACAAGATGGAAAGATTAGCTAACTCGATCGAAGCCTACGAAATCGTAAGTTTTGGGTTTATTTATTCATAGTTTATATATTAAGGGCTCTTCCAATTTAGACATTTCGTGTCGTACCCACTGCTGCGGCACTTGTGTCGTACGCGTACGACATACCTATATGGATATCCACATCGCGTCTTTCATCTTGCTTGTGATTGGTCGATTTTTCATACTCTTTGCACTTTGCCTCGCCGAATTCATTACGCAATAACGGTGCAGGACGAGTATTTGTGTGCATAAATTGTATGGAAAAAATCAACCGCCTTGAAAAAATTCAGCCTTGCCAAATTCATTACGCAATAAGGCTGCTGCTGTCCTGTTTGCACCGGCGCCAGCGCCGCACTGCACTCTTGATGTATAAATTGTATGAATGTGGTTTTTTCAGGACTTCAAAGACGAGGAACTGGACAAGTGTTTTCGTCTGTACTCGCAATTAAACTTAAGGACGGCTATGGTAAACTGCGCTGCCCATCATAGCAGGACGCTAATACATCAAGGAGACTTGCGCTATAAGGACAACTTCAAGGAGGCAAGACACATTCAAGATAATTTTAACAGTGATCTATTATTATTTACAAAAACAAAACATTTAGAGATTTTTGAATTAATAGAGATGTTTTTGAAAAGCAAGGGATCACTAGTAAAATTAGTATTTCTTTTCATGCTATGCGTAATCATTTTCGGATGCATCCGTTATATTATATGAATTCAAAATTTTTGTAAAGTGTATGTTGGTCAGCATTATTTTTTTGGGATTGTCTTTGGTCGCAGCTGTTAGTCGCAAACATACACTTTATACAAATAAAAGGGAAGGTTTGCGACTAACAGCTAATATTTAATTAACTAAGCGTTATGCTCCACACATTGCACGGATGCGAATTATTTGTGGCAATTGTCACCATGCGAATACTATCGCTCACTTCTTTTGTTTTCTTCTTTTATCTTTAAAATTAGAATGATATCACAAAAGGTCGCATCAGAACCTTTTCTTTGTTAGATGATTGCTGCGCTAGCGATTCACCATCAGCACTAAATTGCTTACATTGCATCCCCCAATACGATGTGACGCCGATACAGCGCTGATACAGGAGTCTCCGTTGCGCATAGGAACATTCTCGAGCTAAAACTACTGTGATACCATCCTGAAGAGATTGTTTTTTTGTTGTCATTATTTTTTCCTAAACAATCAGATTTTCAACAGGTGGAAGTACGAGTCTTTCTCCTCACGGATATGCTTCTTATTTGCAAAAAACAGTCAAAGGGACATCCCTACAAACTTATAAGGTAAATACCTAATTTTGAAGCCAATTATGTACCGCGTACACTGTTGTGTCTTGTTTGCTCTGCGAATTACCCATAAACTGTTTGCTTTACAGGCCAAAGTTCTTCATTGAAAGACTTATTACCCATCCAAAAATTAGCCAACGCAATGCTAAGGAATATGGATCTTTAGTGTTCGTGGTTGTTGATGATGTTGGGTCAGCACTGGCCGCGTTTACTTTATCGGAATCATCAAAGGACCCCAACGCACAAGGCACACTGAAGGTGGGCAATTTTTAACTGATTTATTACGTATGGTACATAAATATACAATAATGTGTTATAAATTTCTAGACTTGGGAACATAAACTACGCGAAGCAAGATTAACGTACGAGCTCGCGGTGTGGTTCACACGAAACCCATCGCGGGACCTGACGGAGATAGACGTCGACTCGTCCTCCGATTACGGCCAATCCATACCGAGCACGTCTAGGCCGGTAAGTAGATCCGCTATTTTAGCAAATAGGTACCCTCGTAAATACCCATTAAAATAAAGCTAATGCCATTTCAAAGTCAGTTGGAAGATGGATCACATTCATCTTCGAAGATGGCACGTATCATATATTTCTGTCAGCTCCTTCGCCAATTTTTGTGTTCAATTAGTAAAGGTGACGTTTCTTTCAGGGCGTAAAACAAAGTTCAGATGAACTAAACATAGACCGCGAAGCACGCGAACGCGTTGCCGCAATGCTCCACCGCAGCCTGGGAGTATCCACTGAGTGCGATAATTTCTCACAGGCATCGATGAATACTGATTCCTTCGACGGTAAATATCGTAAAAAATAAAGATTTTAAAAATTTACTTTATAGACCGATTATTATAAAATAATAAAGGATCGATCCTTTATGCAAGTCAATTCTTAGGCCATTAAGCGGCACTCACAAATGATTTTCCTGTCCATTCGCAAAGGTAGATTGTTATGGAGAAGAACGGACAAGAAACTCTGCACTCTTTTTAATAAAAAATGTGTTTTTCAATATTTACACACATACGTGAGGACGATGTACCTAGTATAAAACTACGTAGATGTAGGTATAAAGTATTACTAACAGGTAAATTCATTAATTTGATAAATAGGAACATGGTTCTCACATACTATAATATTGCAAACATAGGTAAATTATCAAATTCAACAACAACAGTGTCAATTTCTTAAAACAAAAATATACTACAGGGGAGTTCTCCACCAGCCATGGTGGTCGGCCATTCCCGCACGGACTGCGACACCCAATGAAGCGAAATTCCACAGGCGGCAGCTCGAGAAACTCAAGACTATCGAGCTTTCAACAATCAACGAGGTAAGTATCACTAGTATTTATGCAAAGTATATGTTTGTTAATGAGACCTATTATTGCGGGTATTGGATATAGATACCTATATTCAGATAATAAATCTCCTAACATAAAACATAAATTTAGTTCACTTGCTTTTGACATGACATTACTTTAAGGTCAAATAAACGGGGGCCAGATTTTTGGCTGGCATCTTGTACGAAAACGGAAAGGACAATTACTTATGTTTATTTGACATTTGCAGTGCTGCATCCCACGACGAGCCGCAGCCGGGGCCCAGCAGATATAATTATAAAGCGGGTACCTCGGTGGAGCATGTCATTCCACCACTTAACCCCGACGACGGTAAGTCCTATTGAATAATATCATTTTATTTATTCATTAACAATTACACTGCGTCTGAATGTTTACAAAAAAGGAATTAAATACAAGCTAAAAGCAATCTTCAACTAAGGGCCAACACAGTGAGACTGTGTCACCTCACTACTGTAAGTTTGTTTGTAGGTTCTTAATTAGGCTTTCCAAATCAGTGAAGCAGCTAGACTGATTTTTAGCGACAGATTGGCCTTAGAAGGCGAAATTCAATGAACTTTGGAAGGCGATGGGGGAGGCCAGAAAATAAATGAATGCGGCAGTTCAGCCGAAAGCCTGATCACTTAGAAAAGAATTTACATTACTATTTCCTTCTATGTTTAAACGTATGTGAAGGTACGAGTATACTAATTAACGGTTAGGTATGTAGGTATACCCCATTTCCGTAATTTTTGGCCAGTAGGTTTTTGTTTCATAAAAGATACATTGTCGACTTCACACAATAGCGGGCTAGATATGGGGTAAAGGTCAGTCGGGCAATGTCGATTGATACAACACTCCGCGCCCTTTTGACGGTCCCTTTTGCTTGGGAACTAAGAACTTGGGCTTAGGCACAGTATGAAAGAACATAAAGCATACTACCTACTACATTCTGTGATATAATATTACCATCGATATAAGACGGAATGTGTACGAATGCGAGGTAGATGATTTACCAAAAGGTTGTTCTAATATGGAGGAGCTCTAGAAGTCCCAACTGTTACGATGCCTTAAGATATATTAATATGAATCCAATTCAAGTCACAGGCAGATAAAATCTTCGATTTATTATTGTTTGAGACGCTCTAAAATGGCATTAATAAAACAGTGAAAACCAAGCGTGTGAAAACGGTGTGTGCGCTGTAGTAGTATTAGTTGTTAATGCAAGTGGTTTGTTGCAGGAGTGACGTCGATAACAGTGAACGTAGTCAGTGAGAGTGAGTCCGAGACAATAGTCCATACGCAGCAGCAACCACCACCGGTAAGTTTTAGCTCCTGTAAGTAAATTTCATAACTGTATAAGTACTATTTGAATTCAGAATTAGACATCACTGTCTCAAAGTATAGAACAACAAACTCTATTGTACCTATAAAAACTTCAAATTACATTGCAACCAATACCATCTATGTAATTTAAAATGACTAACAATATGCAACGATAATCTTGATAGGTGTGTAGCGGTGGATTGAAATGATCTTGAACTAGGAACTCAAATAGTTAAAAGATCTCCAGTGGTATCATTCCAATCAACTGATTGAAGATCGACAGTGTTTCAGCAAAAAGTCGAAAAATAATCGTAAATCGATTTGACCATCGACTAGTTGACGTCCACAGACATTGTACCGAGACGGATCAATAACCACTGCTAGACACGGCATTATCAAAACTTTAAATAAAGGTTTATACTTCATAAAAGATAAGGTTTATACTTCATAAAAGATAGCTTGATCTCTGCGACAGCTGTCAGTATCAACACAGTAAAAATAGCGCTTGACAGACTAGCAATAACGTATACGTCAGTTTGACATATGTCGCAGCGATCAAGCTATCTTTTATGAAGTATAGTGACTGTCATTATTGATTCATTGAAAATTGGCATCTAACTAAGCAATGACAGCGTTCAGCGCTCAGTGCCCGCGAGGCAGTGGTTTCTGGCTAGCCCAGTCTGGTTGCACTTTGTCGCTATCGGAAGCACGTATAGTCGAGAGCACCAAAATAGTTCCATTATGGCGTTCATTAATGACCACTCTATTACCACTAATGAAACTTTACTCACCGACCTTGGCCATGTCAAATTAGATTTACGTCCGCAGCGTTGCAGTGATATTGACATCCATATTATAGATTTAGCAAATGTATACAGGGCATCTGGTAACGGGTCCGTACATTCTAAAGGGGTGTTCTAGCGATACTTAATTGGCAATGATTTTGAACCGACAACTTGGGTCCAAATTGGGTTGCGTTCGCGTTATAGAACTTTTTAATTTTTCTAGAGATTTTCACTACAATAATATATTTGTCACTTATTGTAGAGTATAAACCATTTAATCATATGAAGGAGGGGAGGACCTTTTGTAACGAATTCGTATTTGTAAAATAATGAACGAAAGTTAAAATGAGTTGGGTATATGCTAGTGTATTATATTATTATAAATACCAGATCTTACCATCTATAGCACTCGCCTTACCATTTTTAATTTACCAACATTACTAAGACTGGTACCTTATTTTAAAAGCAGTTCATGTAAGCAAAGTTGTTCTTGTAAGAAAATCTATGCATAATGTATAATAAACCTTTACAATTTTTATTGTTTTGGTCTAATAATACCTTCAAGTTGAAATGTTTCACTGTTTCGGGTCCGGCTGAAACTTTCAGGACCAAATTCATATGATTGTAACAGCTATAATTGTATGAGCAGAGAAACAACCTGAAAACCACTAGAACGACTGTTAGAACACAAAAGTAAGTTATTAATTGTTAGGTACATGAGAGAAACATGAGGGACTTTACAACTTAGCCGAGTTTAACTTGTGTGATTTATACACAATAATGTATTAGCCACAGGTGGTGCCTGGTAACCCAACATGTTAAAGGTATGCAATAAATAGATACCTACTAACTTGTGAACAGCAGGCAGCAGCTGCTCATTGTTTATCATTGGACCTAATATCCTTATAATAACTTCGAAACGGAAAATATTGGTTACAGATACCATTTTCATTCGATTTCATTAGATTGAATCTTTTTAGCAAATACAGAGAGCATTCGGAGGAGCCTTGCAAACAAAGGCTCTCTCATAGAGCTAATATGTTTGCAAATATCCACAAAAGCATTTCTGAAATATTTCTTTCGTTAAGCAACTTTATGTCCCAAATGCCTGACTTTAGTACTGTAGGTACTGTTTTTAATTATGTAGTAAAAATATGGAAAATTAATATGTAAAGTTGAAATGTTTTAACTTAAACTAGTGATGAAGGATATTTTGTCGTAAAACCTATCATACATGGAGCAGTGCCTTGTCGTTTTGATTTACAAATCTTTGAGTTTTAGTTTTATTAATTTTGAGTAACAAATCTTAAATAAATATTTTGTAAACGATAATTGCGTCCAATGCTTATAAATTTAATTAATTTTGTAACAAAAATAACAATTAATTACTACGTTTTTAGGGTTCCGAAGTCAACAAGGAACCCTTATAGTTTCGCTCTGTCCGTCTGTCCGTCCGCAGCTTAGCTCAGAGAATCTAAGTACTAGAAAGCTATAATTTGGCATGTATATTAATATTAATAATTCCGACAAAGTGGTAACATAAAATCATGAAAAAAATTTTTTTTTCGGGTACCTCCCATAGACGTAAAGTGAGGATGTATTTTTTTTTCTCATCTATCCCATGGTGTGGGGTATCGTTGGATAGGCCATTCAAAAATATTATGGGTTTGTGAATACCATTTTTCGATTCTGAGATTCGTTTGCGTAAAATTAAGCTTTAAGTTGCAAATTAATGTTAGAGTCAAGTGTCCCCCCCCTCTGCCAGCGAAATGGTTGTTTTTGGCTATGTGAAAAAATTCACGGCAGTAGCAAATATAACGAAATTAAAAGGAAAATTATCACGGATAACAAGGCTTTACAAGTTTACAAGTAATAGTCGACCAACTTATAAAATGTACTTGGATCAATAAAAATTTTGTACAAATGCCATTGAAAAATTACTTAAATAAAGTTGATAGCTGTGTAAAACAGAGTAAATATAATGCTTACGAACCATGTAAAAATATACAAAAATGAAATCATAACAGGCTTTACAAGTTTACGAGTAATAGTCGACCAACTTATAAAATGTACTTGGCACAGTAAAATTTTTGTACAAATGCCATTGAAAAATTACTTAAATAAAGTTGTTAGCTGTGTAAAACAGATAGTAAATATATGCTTATGCACCATGTTAAAATATACAAAAATAAAATCACAACATCCTTAATAATAATGATTTCTAAATTAATAATGTTTAAGCTCGAATAACGCATTGGTGTGGCCGGAGTCGTTGGCAGTACCAGTCCGTAGTCAATACGGCGCATGCGCGCGGTGGAGTCTATTTTGTGTTAGTGCAGAAGTATTTTCGAAGTTTTGTAATTAAAACGTAAAAGTAAAGTCAAATTAGATTAGATTTCCAAGCAAATTACTTATTTTCTTTTGTCGATATCCTTCTATAAAGTCAATATTCGACCCGACTTCATCATTAATTGAGTAGCGTAAAACTTTCCAGAATGAAATAGTGAATACCGCAGATTAGAGGATTCACCTTTAATCTGCGGTATTAGAGGGATTAGAGGATTTTTTTCTAATTCCGAAAGAGAAATAAACAAGGAGCGTGCTAGCAAGGATCCAGGAACGAACTCTACCATTCCCCGTGGCTCTAACGCGCGCTCGTATCAGCTCCTTCCTCAATTCGCACCCGCGGTGGTACTCAAATAGATAATAGTTTTCTAACTTCAGTTGCGAAGTTGGATTTTATAACTCCTTTTTCAATTACCAGTTAGTCCTTATTTAGTTTAAGTCAAGAGTGAATAGATTACATCTAGGCAAGCGTGCTTCACCGTAGACCACATCATCGCTTGCCATCAGGCGAGATAGTGGTCAAACGCGAGAATATAGATTAAAAAAAAACATCATTCTATGTGGGCCCGTTTTTAGACTTTGTGAGCCGCTGAAACCGTTCTAATGTTCATGTAACAACAACAAAACCCTCATAATAGTCCGCATTATTATGCAACTTCGGAACCCTCTTACTGCGCGTGGCCCGACACGCACTTGGCCGGTTTTTTATAATTTGATTTTATATATTTATAATATTATAATATTTTGACACATTTCATTCATATTTTGAGCTATTTTTTTGTGTATATAATCTGGTCTCTATTGATAGGTCACAGTAACGAATAATTTTATTTAATAACTTATTCACATTTTGACCAGCACCAGCTTGCCTTGTTTTTAACCGAATTTCCAAAAGGGAGGAGGTTCTATGTTCGACTTTATGTAAGTTTTCAATTGTAGACCGAATTTAAAAATTATTTTTGTTTGAAAGAGTATGTTCCGAAATTGGTCCCATTTTAATTTGGTGAAGATCTGATGAAGAACTTCGGAGATATACAACAGAAGTCTTCAATAAATAACGCAATCTGCAATCAGTTTATTGTTTATACCATTTCATAACATAACATCACGCCAGTACGCTCTAAAGGGGTATGCAGATGTGTACATTTCACCTTGGTACACTCTCATTTCACTGGTTATGTTCAAGTTTCATGATATTCGAGTAATCTATTCTGGCGTTATAGGTATCTTACTAAACAACTTGCCTATTAGGTAGGTACAGCTAAAGAGTGAAAAATACAAAAAACTTTTTACAAAAAAATACTACCGACTTTCAAATAAAAAACTACAAAGTGAATAATAACTTTCTTTTTAGAAGTAGGTGTCCATAACCCAAAAAATCATCAATCATCAATCGTTTTTTGCTGCGAGTGCTGATTTTGAATCCTGAGTGTGGCGAGGGAATCAAAGGCACGAGATGCAAAAAGCTTTGCTCTCGCGTAACACACATAACTTTTCACTTCAGCAGCGAGAACACTTTAGGAGATAAAATAATAAACAAGAATATATTGAAATAACTATTTATTGTAAATGCAATTCTGAAAATTAAAAGTAACAGATTTATTTGGCAACGTCATAGTTGCATTGAGTTGAGTTTGATTATATCTATATCTGGGGTTAAGGTTTCTGTTTCGGTGGCGGATTGAGAAGGAACAACGGTGAAAGTTGGTGACTCTGATCGGTTTTCTGTTTATGTACACTGTGCGTCGTTGGAAGTGGGTGAGACCAAGGATCCGAGGTAGAATTGAGACTTATTGTTTCCGCTATACGCTTACAGATTTTCGACTTATTTTCTATTGAGTCTTCAATATAGACTTCTGCAACCGTATTGGACTTCCACCCGCCGTGACGTTTTAAAGTGGTGAAATCGGCTCCGGAATCAGCCAAGAGCGTTGCCGAAGTTCTCCGAAAGCAGTGACCCGTGTATAGCTGAGGCTCTTCCAGTTTTAAGAAAGTGGCAATTTCTCGCGGTATAGCACCTATTTTATGTACTCCCATAGG
The DNA here is from genome assembly GCA_945859665.1 of Anorthoa munda. Taxonomy (NCBI): domain Eukaryota; kingdom Metazoa; phylum Arthropoda; class Insecta; order Lepidoptera; family Noctuidae; genus Anorthoa; species Anorthoa munda. Next base: position 50,395,747 of record OX243893.1, on the reverse strand, counting down.
CTATCTTGAGCATTTATTATTATGGTATTGTATGAAAAATCGGTCGGTTTTTCATACAATACTGGACATACATTTTGGTATTTTTCTACAATAGTTACATATTCTTCGCGTACGACAAAAGACCTGTCAAGGTTCGTCTTCGTATTTTTCAATTTTATTAACAGTAGGTAATTTATCTGAATGCTTTTCGATATTATTAACTGTTAGCTGTAATAGCTCGTTATTGCGACACGCTCCACTAATTCCTATGATCAGTACAACCTGTAATGAAAATATTACATAATTAATATGCATAATTTAACATTTACAGCATCTTTTACACATCGTAATAAATATTTTAACAGTATTGCTAAGCCAGACTAGGATTAATTGCGCCTCCAAATATTAGTAGTAGGCAGTAAGTACCTTTATACATAACAGTCTACACCCAAATTTTAATAACTAACAACATAGATTCATAAGTACCACTTACTTTAGCGGCAAGATAATTGCAGTCCGGAGCTTCATTAAGAAATTTTTCTATGTTAAGGGCCGTGAACATTTTGGACTTTTTAGCCTTATGCCCAACTGACATTATTTTTAGAAAAGATACGAGTTTTGCGTATGTTTCAATATGCACGTTATTACAATGTAGATGATCGCCTCGTCTGTGATAAATCTAAATAATTTGATAGCAACACCGTCTCCGAAAAACTGCATGCTTCCTTTGTCCTCCAATCATTGAAGACATGGTATGCGTTCAGATATTTCTTGCGAGACTTCTCAGGTAGGAAACTTAATTCTGCATTAATAACTTGTTGTACTCTTCCGGTGTTAAAATACTGTCTCGTCGCTAGTTTCATTCATATTTTACGATTATTTTAATATTTTTTAACTTATTCAACTCTTTACGGCTGCCTCGAAATTTTATTCCCGCTCTTTTATTTAAATTAAGGCGTGTTCGGAAATAGCACCCATGATATTTTATTATTCAAAATATATTCACATCATCACATCATCAGCCTATTTATGTTCCCACTGCTGGGACACAGGCCTCCTCTCTGTGAGAGGGAATGGGCCGTTAACCACCACGCGGGCCCAGTGCGGGTTGGTGGATGTCACATGTCTTCGAATTTTTGGTTCTAGGACATGCCGGTTTCCTCACGATGTTTTCCTTCACCGTTTTGAGAGCAGAAGTGATGAAATAATTTACACAAAGTAAAGCGCCTGCCTGGGCTTGAACCTACGACCTACAACTTGTAAGTCGCGGCCGATACCACTGGGCCACCACTGCTCTCGTATATCTCTCTCTCTATCTCGATATATTACGTAACATTATTGAAACTTAAATAAATATTTACAGGTTAAATATCATTTTTATTTGCAGTAAATACTTATTTTCATTTAAATACAACAATAAGTTAAAATAAATTACATTAAAAGACATAATTATCTTTTTGCAAAATTTATTTAGTTAGTACGATATTCCGACCGTGTTTATCTTTGAGGTCGAATTCAAAATCGGAACTTCGAAAGGGCTGGTCTTTGTCTCTCTCTCTTTCTAATGGCGGGAAAGAGATAGAGTGTGAATATTTCGTATTGTATGATTAACCCAAGGCTGAATAAGACAAACGCGGCATACTGAAAAAAAAAAAAAGTTACTTTGTCTCACTTAGTGAGCAAAATGCGATTTTGCTCACTGATTTCAGGCAGCAAAACCTACATGTTTGAGCTACTGAAGTGATTTTTTTTTCAATTCCCCGGTCACTGAGAGTTTTTAGAATAGGCCAGTAAGAAAAGCAAGCGATGAAAAATTTATTTAAATTTAAAATTAGGAACTCTTTGAGAATCTGTAGATGTGTAATGAATTCATAAGTCATTTGTTTTGAAATTGGCGACAACTTAAAAAGTAAAATTTCAAAATTAAAAAACGCCCGACACATTTTTATTTCATGCTGCATAATTTATCTAGTACATAGTAGATATGCTTTGATCGGCAATCTATTGAACACGTAATTATGACACGATATCTTGCGTAAACACCCCGATTCAAACAGTGAAACGCCCATTATTTTTGAACGGCTGAACCGATTTTATTCAAACATAGCTAAGAACACTCTGTACAAAATCACCTTTCGAGCAAAAAAAAACTAAATCAAAATCGGTTTACCCCATTGGACGCTACGATGCCACAGACAGACACACATATACACAGATACACAGCAACACACGTTAAACTTATAACACCCCTCTTTTTCCGTCGGGGGTTAAAAAGTATCGGTCGCACGTCGAAACGGATTTGACTTTAGAAAATGTTCGCTCAATGATGTATTAGGTCTTTCGCTGCGGTGTAAGACGCGGTCTACTTCTTTACTTACTTAATGTCCTATAACCCCTAGATGGGGCAGAGGGCGTCCACAGATGTCCTCCATCGCGATCGATCTTGAGCTTCACGCTTCACCTCGCTCCATGTCATTCCGATGCTCGTCGCTTCTGCCAATACGGTGCGACGCCAGGTATGACGGGGACGGCCACGCTTTCTTTTCCCTTGGGGATTCCAGTCCAAAGCTTGCTTGGGTATGTGATCGGGACCCCTTCGGAGCGTGTGGCCAATCCATCTTAACTTGCGACGCTTGATCTGACGGTCGATCGGGCTCTCGTAGCATTTCTCCAACAGCTCTACGTTGGAGATGGTCTCGGGCCAGTAAATTCCGAGAATGCGACGGAGACAGCGGTTGACGAAGACTTGTATTTGGCGTGAGATGTCCTTTGTGACCTTCCACGTTTCGCACCCGTAGAGCAGCATGGATTTGACATTAGACCCGATAATTTTGAGTTTAATCCTTCGGGTCAGTTTCCGCTATTGCCAAACAGGTCTAGCTGCGCGAAGGTAGCTCGGGCTTTGGCGATCCGTGAAGCGATGTCCTCTTCACTACCCCCAGTCTCTGACACGACACTCCCGAGGTACGCAAATTTGTGGACGCGTTCCACTGCCTCTGTGCCAATCGGCAACGGTGAGTGGTTCTTCACACCAGTTCTCATTTCCTGGGTCTTCCGTATGTTTATTTTGAGCCCCGTTTTGCCGCCTCCTGACGTAGATCGTTAAGCTTTGCTTGACGCAACAATACTGAATATGAACGACTTTTTTATATAACCAACTTGCAAAGACCTGCTGTTCCATACAAAAAGTATGCAATAAGAGGGCTCCAAGTGAAAGTTATTGAAGTCATAGCTAAGTATTGAATGTCTGTTTCTTTCCTATCAGCCTTTGGTGGTGCTGCAGCACTCATCACCACACAAGACTCCGCCGCCGATCCCGTCGCGCAGCTCCAGCACCAGTCGGAACACGCTGAGAGTGCAGCCGCAGAACGGAGTGATGGCGCTGATGCACAGCCTGCCCGACTTGACTTTCGACACCTCGCCGCCGCGCCCGCCGCAGAGGTAACCACAGATTTACTTCATCAATACTACTTAACACCTACACAAAATATCGAAAAACATTCCCTTTTAAAAATTAGCGTCACATAAGGCGTCATTTTGATATTATGCCCGGCCTAGAAATAATTCGCAAACACATCGCATTGCCACATAATGCTTAATTAAACATTACCTAAAAAACTTAACTGTAGTATAAGTTGTACTTAAATTATATCAGTAAAGACAAAAATGCCCCACCCCCCAGCCCTAGCCCCCAGTCAGCCTCCGAGAAGCTGTACCAATCGCACCAGGAGTTGCTGCAGAGGAACCGCCTGGCCCAGCAGCATCACTACCTGAGCCCAGACCACCGCGGCACCAGCTACCCGCCACCCAGTCCAACCAGGTACTGATATTATTTGATGTATATATATATATATACATAAACATAATGAATCCCAATTTCTCTTGATCACGCTATAACTTGAGAACGGTTTTACCGATTTCGTTAATATTTTTTTTGATGTGTTTGTTATTGTTAGGTTAGGTCCTTAGAAAGAAAAATAATTTAAAAAAAATAGTAGGTAGGTAGGGTAGGTATGTAGGTAGGGTAGGTAGGTTAGGGTAGGTTGGGTAGGGTAGATAGGTAGGGTAGGGTAGGCATTTGACGGGAGCGAAGCCGCGGGCACAGTTAGTACTTAATAATTAAGAACTTTCCTGATGCACGAAGCAAATTAAGTTACGTCAATAGCTGATATCGCGCACGTATTTTCTATGATCAGTCGATTTGCATCACATTGCGTAGGTACACTTGAACCCAATTCAGCTAAGTAAAATTCAATACGAAATTCGACACATAGATAAGCATCTGTGTGTTATAAATACATAGTAGGTATATGGGCTACCGAGCTCTGCTTGGGTGAAAATAGAGAAAACGACGTGTTCTAAAAATTAAACCTAACTAGATCGATTTATCGTCTTCGAAACCCCCTGCATACAAAATTTCATGAATATCGTCGGAGCCGTTTCCGAGATTCAGATTTTTATATATATATACAAGAATTGCTCGTTTAAAGGTATTAGATAGTCACATTGAATCGCGTCGAGCTATCAGGAATGTCGCTCAAAAGTTATTATAGGCTATAATACCGTCATTTTAAGCCAAATATATAACAGCTATATTAATTGTTAACCTTATACATAATTAAAATATTATACCATTGTTCTTCGATCAACACTTTTGGTTTTCCGCCAAGAAACATGTCAATCATTTAGTAAGCACTTTTGTGCTTTAAAGTTCTAATGATATTGTGCTGAACCTTAAGTATATTTTAAAGTTCCAGTCATATCTCAAGTATATTTTAAAGTTCTAGTCATATCTCAAGTATATTTTAAAGTTCTAGTCATATTGTGCTGAATCACAAGTATATTTTAAAGTTCTATATTGTGTTGAATTGCAAGTATATTTTCCGGTAGAAGTTAGAATAACACATTTATGGGCAATAAAGGCAAATATGAAGTATTTTGTTTCTATTTTCTTGAACAGGTTTTCAACCAATTCGTGCGTTTCTTTGAAAACTAAGTTTTCAAGGCCATGTAGGTACGTCAGAATTTCAATTAGATAGTCTGCTAATGTCGGACTGTCATCAAGCTATGTTTGTGTACCTACTGCACGTTTGATACAACAGTCAAAATATCGTGGGTAAAAAACAAGCCGGAAACATCACTAGGCCTTTCCGATTTCATTTTATGTAGAAAATGGACTTTTTTAGTCTCTCTTCTTTCATCAATACACGCAATATGAAAAAAGCACTACATACTGCAACGTCTTTCTTTTATGACTTCTTCTTTATGTGGTCTAACCATTGACACGGACAAAAGATTCGAACGTGTTTCGAGAGTTGGACCCAAAACTGACGTTATGATTGTTTCTGAATAAAAGCTATTATATTCTCTTGTGAATAGTTTTTTAGGTTTCCGTAACCGAAGGCTCCAAACGGGCCGTTATGCTGTCACTCACGTTTCCTTCTGTCTGACTGTCTGTCGATCCGTCGTCTTTCACACAGGTTTTACAGCCAAACCGTTGCAGCTACAGTCTTCAAATATTCACAGTATAAGCATCTTGTTGACCCAAAGGCATATAAATTGTCAAAAATATAGGTAGTTAAAAGTTTTCAAGGGGGATAGCCATAGAGAAAAAAGGGGGCCTTGAAAATGACGGGCAGACAGAAAGACGGACACGTGAGTGACAGCAATAGGGCTCCGTTTAGACTCTTCGGATACGGAACACTTAAAATTTAAAACAAAAAATAAGTTGCGGCAACATGCGGCCAGGCAACCCTGCAGTAATCTATTTTATTGTCAAGAATCATTTATAAAAATTAAATTTCATCAACAATTATTTTAGAGCTTCACTGAAACGGGGACTGGCGTTCTCGTATTCGTTCAAGAACCCTCCGCTTTCGAAAATGGGACATGTGAACTCCCAACAAGCTGAAGCTGGACCTTCGACCACTCAAGGAACAAAGGTGATGTGATTAGCATCTCTAACATCTAAGTAGGTATAGCTTAAATACGCTTATACATAAAAATAAGCTTTACATGCATTGCGATTTTTATTTGTAATGTCAAATTTTATTTAAAATAAATTAACATTTTAGATGAGGTACATTTATACCACGTAAGTATTATTTTTTGTAATATTATTAGATGCGGATCACACGGCTAACACTGATCATTAGAGAAAATTATTGATTTAAGGGTGAATTATTTTGATAATGATTGGTGAGGGGTAGGTACAGTAAAACACACACATCAGTGACGTCACTATTGCAAAGTCGATCAGTTATTGAATGTATTTGAATCTGAACTCAGTCGGTGCCACCGATTCCACGTCACTTCACAACCGGATTCGCTGGTGCCCTGCGAATTCTACTAAACTAAATAATGTAGAGGGGACTGACCGGCGACGTGACATGGATGTTTCTGATGTATGTCCACGTACTCTAAATCTCAACTTTTCGTACATACTTATAAATGATAGAGACCCACTTTGGTGGTATTGTACTGCTGACCACTTCTCCAGCGTAATGAAAAAAAAACTCTAACTGGCAGGTGCTCGTAAATACTTATCGAATTCCGTCATACGGTCATAGCAGACCCTGAAAGCAGACTTTCGCCACAAGCCAAACGTGGGATCTGATCTCAAATGATGTTGGTGTATGACTAAGAATTCCTGGGGTAAAGGGGGTAAATTTGGTCTTAGAGATGTTAAGGGTGAGCAGGTTTGAGGTTAACCAGTTCATTACCGTAGTGCCTGTTCCGCCCTTTCACGAGTCCAGTCCTTGCCATGGGTTATAAGAGCTGTGTCATCCGCATATGTAATGATTTTAGTGTTTGTAAGAGATAGCTGACACAGCTCATTGACATAGATTAGGAAGAGGGTCGGTCCAAAGACACTACCCTGGGGTACACCAAATATCACGTTTTCTGCTCCACGTCTTGTGCATTATGAGCCATGTCTGCGACTCTGTGGCCCGTAAAAATCAGCTAGAATACGATATAAATAATTCACCCTTAAAATATCTGCACCTAATAATGTTACCCTCACGATTTGCAGTAAACTAACTTTGTGTCGTTTGTCTCAACCACAGGGAGACAAGGGGCCTTCCCCTGGCCCTTCATTAACTCCGGAGAAGACGGACAAAAAGTCAAAAGCAGTAACCAGGTAAGAATCACAAACATTAACTATTTATTTGAATGATTTCATAACCTTTAATCACGGTGTATTAACAAATACAGAAAATCGAATGATGATTGGAATTTAATTTTCATAATATAATCAAGTACATGGATATAGTGAATCCCAGAGATCGATATGGCTATGTTCTATGTATCTAGTGTTGCAGAGGTGTTCCATCGTTGTACTCAAACATAGCGTAGCTTATCTTCTGTCAGTTCATTCTTCAGTTCGAGTGGCTGGCTCTCCAAAAGCGAAGGATGACATATAAGGTGCTGGCGGATGATGACGTTTACAAGGCAAGATATTTTTAAGTAGTAGGTGTAGCCGAGCAGACATTGCCTCATGATCACTAGAAAAAGCTTGCGCCCGCACAGAGCTTTGTAAATGGCATTATACCGTGCCTGCCTCTATTTTTATGAGTACCATTTCAAGCATCATAGCGACAATCTGAAATAGAGTTCGCAGGATTTACAAAACTACAAATTATTAGAAAGCAAAAGATTCACGAAGAGTACCGTTGTTTATATAAGCTTTTTTGGGCATTTGTCATATGCAACACACTAGCATACAATTAACATTTAGTTGGTATTACTAGGCTATGAGTGCCACGTGTACCTTAGCTAGTTATATTGTGTCGAAGTGTCGTCGATAGCTCGACTCCGCGGCGATATTCTTGACCTACATTGATTACACCTCGTAATTTATTGGTTCAATGTGCGTGCTCTCTGCGTGACCGAAATACCGATTGTCCAACACTTAATAGGTACACTGACTCATGGCTCACCCCGTCCAAAAGCATGCAAATAAATAGCCTCTTAAAATAGTATTTAATACAGATTGAACCTGGTAAATCAAGGTGCTTCTAATGTTAGTTTAGATAAGCCTGTTCCTACAGGCCATATTGTACTGTTTATTTAAAGGATAGTATCAACATATTTCAGAATAACGTTCAGAGAAGATGTATTAGTATGACAAATTTTATAGTTATGTGTACAATGGGTTGGGTCCTATCACAAGAAGATATATAAGTTGGGAAAATAAAGCTACTATGGTGATGTGTACCAAATACAAAGATACTTAAATAGTCTACTTAAATAGTGCATCTCATAAGTGACTAAACATCCGTAGATCATTGAGGTAATAATGTACTAATATTATCTCAATGCCGTAGATTTGGATATTCGCAATTTTATATTATTCTTAGGCAATGTTATTATGTACCATTGAATATATGCAGATGGCATAAGAAACTGCATCATGGAATGAATTAATGATGACAGATCAATGATTCATATTTCAAGCAGTGGTTTTCTCGCCGCAGCACCACAGCTAACATTGATGCGTGTACGAAGCTTGTGTTGCATAGCTAGTGTGTTCACGTTCGCAGAAACGATAGGCAGGTTTGTTAGCAACATTGTCGAATAATGTGTATGTGTGCGCAGGAACAAGGGCTCACAGAGTCCAGGATCACGCAAGGACGAGAAGCCCGAATGACCCCAACGATGGCGCAGAATGCGTGAATGAGTGCAGCCAAGAAAACTACATCTCCGATGGCTATACAGCTGGTGCAGGTAGTTTTCTTGAAAACACCCGACAAACATTACATTTTCAGTGAAACAGTCCGCCTCGCTTACGTTGTGATGGACTGAGGTACTTATACTACAGTGCATATGCTAACCCATATAACAGTGAATAAGACGAAAGTGCAAAAGGACTGTAAAAAATAAAAATTTTGATTGTAAAAATGGCCCACTAGCCACAATGTACTGGATCTAATGGCCATTTCATAAATCCACTTTAAATAGATGAAAGTGCAAAAGGACTAGTAAAAAATAAAATGATAATTGTAAAAATGGCCCACTAGCCACAACGTACTGGATCTAATGGCCATTTCATAAATCCATATTTAATAGACGAAAGTGCAAAAGGACTAGTAAAAAAATAAAATGATGATTGTAAAAATGGCCCACAAGCCACAATGTACTGGATCTAATGGCCATTTCGTAAATCCACTTTTAATAGACGAAAGTGCAAAAGGACTAGTAAAAAATAAAATGATAATTGTAAAAATGGCCCACTAGCCACAATGTACTGGATCTAATGGCCATTTCATAAATCCATATTTAATAGACGAAAGTGCAAAAGGACTAGTACAAAATAAAATGATGATTGTAAAAATGGCCCACTAGCCACAATGTACTGGATCTAATGGCCATTTCATAAATCCACTTTAAATAGACGAAAGTGCAAAAGGACTAGTAAAAAATAAAATGATAATTGTAAAAATGGCCCACTAGCCACAATGTACTGGATCTAATGGCCATTTCATAAATCCATATTTAATAGACGAAAGTGCAAAAGGACTAGTAAAAAATAAAATGATGATTGTAAAAATGGCCCACTAGCCACAATGTACTGGACCTAATGGCCATTTCATAAATCCACTTTAAATAGACGAAAGTGCAAAAGGACTAGTAAAAAATAAAATGATAATTGTAAAAATGGCCCACTAGCCACAATGTACTGGATCTAATGGCCATTTCATAAATTCACTTTTGAGTGAAACAAAGTACTCAGATAAAGTATACAAAAAAGATTGTTTTTATTTAGTAATTATGATATATTGATGAATATGTAGGTGGTTAGTTTCCTAAGAAATTTTATCCTATCAGTAGTGTTTACCACGATAAATATCGATTTAACAAATAGATTTGTTAAATCAATCTTACCGGCTATATATTCTTGTGTGTAGCCGTATTAGTATGTATTCAAAATTACCTAATAAATGAATTTTGACAAATAATACAGTGTAGATGTTGTATCTTCTATAGGTATTTATTTATTACATATTTTCTAGAGATCCTTGTCAAAATTGTTAATAGGTGGTAATGTATGTAGTATGATTTATTGTAAAAAGAAATGTACATAAGTATGTATTAGAATTAAGGAAAAGTACACACGTCGTGTAATGAAAATAGCGCAAAACTCGACAGATTTTACCAACAATAAAAGTATAGCTGTGGACTAAAATAATAGTATCTAAATATTTATTTTTTCAACATACGTAGTAGAAAAAGATATATATTTCTGTGCTAGTGCGGGAAAGTGCATTACACTTAACTTTATTTGTGGGTGTACTAGTATACTTTTATTAAACTACTGAGCCTTCATGCTTCTTTAAATTTTAACATATTTCAACATCTGAACTGTGTATGTAAATAGATAAAATGTATTGCTTAATTGTCTGTTTTTCAAAACCGTTAGCTATTTTACAAAACAACTCCTTTTTGTAAAAAAAACTGAACTAACTAAAGATATTTCTATTAATTATATATTTTAAAGACAAATTCACATTACTTAGTGTTCTAAGAATAAATATGTTTGGTGGTTTCAAGTCAAAAATTAGTTAAAATCCGAAAGGCAAGAATAAAGTAAAAGCCGCGAGCATTCACAAATATTTTTCACATTAATTTTATTTTAGGTTTCAACGCAAGTATGTTAAAAACGTCGTTTGATTCAACAAAGTGACATAACATTATCGCAGAATTTATGTGACAAATTGTCAAGCACGCGGTATCTGCTGTGATGGGTTGAATGAATTTTCAACAGCAAATCACAGCAGTTATCGCGTGCTTGACAATTTGTCACATTAATTCTGCGATAATTTAGAGGTGGGAAACTCGGCCTATGAATACTAAAAATTAATACCTTTAATTGTCTACTCTCGGCTAGTTTTGCGTTATTTTATTATTTAATGTAGTAATAATATCTACTTGTATAAAATCATGTACTGATGTGAACAGAAGACTGTGACCGAGTACAGTTTCTTGTACCTTTATATCTAGAACTAAATTCATTTTAAAACTTTTATAAAAAAAGTTAACTTGTGTTTATTGTAGTAAAAACGTAGACCATATTTAGCAAAATATAATTTCTTTATAATATATTAATTGATTATAAATTATATTGTAAATAACTTTATACTGATTGTTCTATATTACACACCTAGTGTCTTCTAGTGTTATTTATACCTAGCTAAATTAAAGAAAAATGTTATTCATATACCTATTTACTGATAAAAAAAAGTTCTATGTGTTATTCCAGGTTATACCTAAATAAAATAGGTAATAGGTAATTCATGAAAATGTACCGAAATACTTTGTCACTGTATCCACTAAACACCATTAAATTAATATTTTTATTTTTGCATAATAAAATTAATACTAAATACCTATTAATAGGGTTGCCAACCATACTGTAATATAGAGAATAGTACTATATTTTGCGCAGGCGTATAGTTGTCGGCACATAACTTGGCAAGACTCGTTATATGCGCACAAGTCGTTTTTAGGTCTTTTAACTCAGAACGTTTAACACCGTTCTGAGCGCGCGATTGGTTGGTCAGAGCACTTAGTGCGAGTTTTTAAACGAACTCACTCGTGATAACGTAAACGACCTCCTATGTCAAAATGTATACAAAAAAGAGGTTTCACTTTACCGTCACCAGACGGCGCTTATCCAGTTTCAATACAAATTGACGTTAACTTTAACGCGATTGAGCGTGAGTAAAAACTCGCACTAAGGCCTCAGTTGACACAAAAACCAATCGCGTCGCGTTCACGTTCCACGCTCTATATGGTTTTTGGTCAGCCCGCGCTATGCGCAAACTTATCCCCACTAAGCCAAAACTTTGCCAAGTTACGTGCCGACAACTATACTCTATAATCTACAAGACAGTAGAGTACACTTAAATACTCTATTTAATTTGACTCTGACTTCGAATTAAACTGAATGAAATGAAATGGCAGGGCCATTTCGGCATTTTACTACAGAAGTTTTTGTCTTTCGGTCATAATTGCATAGTGGTGTTAAAACAAAACCATGGTTTCCTTGAAATTGTCTTATAATCGCAAATTAATTTGAAAACAACGAAATCTTTGCTTCCAAAAACAAAAAGTAAAACAAAACGTTCCTTCTTTCTAACTGCTCTTCGCCCAATCCTTTCTAAAATAAATATACTCGTATATATCTTCTAAAAAAATAGGCAACCCTATTTAGTGACCACAAAGCACTGAGCACCGAGACCCCTGGGCGGTCACACTGGCCAAACACTCTATCAGTGAGAATTAACATTTGATCATAGAAATTGGCGACGCATGACTGTTATGCTGTGCTATTCTGTAAACATTTCACCATGAAAATGTACGTAGGTGGAGTAAATATGCTGTCAATCTGCAATGTCTTCTAGCTCACTCTACTAATTACAGTAGAGTGAGCTGGAAGAGAGCTGTCATTCGACCTTGATTGTGTGGATTGATAACTCACTTCAAACTCCTTTTTTTAAGTTTTCACGGCTGTGACAGCCAATGATATTCTAGTAAACAGATATGTTATGAGCGCGCGCATTGTGAAGACTCGAATAATTACGTCCTAATTGGGACGTATAGTCTTTAGTCTATGTTACGCATGGCGAAGAGCGATACGCTTTGTTGAAACAAAATTAAAACAATGCCATCGTGTTTATTTAGAAAGTGTACAAATCTGACACCAAAGTACATAAAACAGAAGGGATCTCATACCATATGTAAGTACGCAATACACCTCAATTTACTTTTTTTTTTTCCTAATTTTCTGATATTTGGAGGTTAGAAAAAGAAAAAAGCATTGGTGGTCAGAATAATGTTTAAAATATACACGCAAGTGACAAACACTTGCTGTCTCTTTTTTTCTTGTTGGTTTTATCAAGCCATCCCTTTCGACTTGTAGTGAAAATATGCCTGATGAATGAAAAGTGTGTATGTGTGCTGCTGCTGCTGCACACATACTGCTACAATTTTTCGGTAGTTTTGTGAGTGTATAACGTATCTGTTTACTAGAATATCATTGGTGACAGCCGAAAGTTGTGGTCAGCGCACACCGCGCGGGTCAATAATTTTGTTACCTACTTTTACTTTTAGTACCTAATGGTGCCTCCAGTAGCTCCGTGCTCACCAATCTTGTACCTTATGGCCAAAAAAGCCATGAAGCAAAAGTATTCAAGATGCATTTTCGTATTGAAGGGTGCCACTTCAAAATAAATCAATCATGTTTTAACTTTAAATGACTAGAATATATAAATCTATATTAGGACGCCTGTCAGTCTAAAATATTACAGATGGAGAACAAATAAATTTTGTCAATATGTGAAATAGGGAATATGCAAGAAAAAGTATTTGTTATCTAATCAGTTTGTCAATATATACGGAAATAGGAAACCTTTGTAACAGTAAAAATATAATCAAAATTGGCAAAAAACAAACGAGTTACAAAAATATTATACAAATATATTTATCTGCCCCATAGGAGGGTATTATACTATTGTAGCGGCACCAACACCACCACTTACGAAGTAATGACACGACGTCACACAAATACAGCATCGCGCAAGCAAAATTTTCGGCGCGATTAGAACACATACAACAGTTCGACAATAACCGTTGGGCAGTTGCCCGGATCTGACACTACACCCGTCTCGTCGGAGGATCCTCCTTTTTCTATGTAGGTTTGTGGGACTTTACACCCTGTGCCGCATACCGCCGAACTATCATTATCTAGGATCATACATCTTTGAGTCGTATTTATATGAAATGATACAAGATGATATGAAAATGATTACAGATATATACAATTTAAGTCATATACATCTATCCCTTACGCACACTCCAAATAACTTTTCTCTACGAGGTTATGGTCATCCCCCAGGGGCTATAAACCATGACGTGTTAAAACTACCACAGCGCGATTGTGAAAAAGGAACAGAGCTATTTTTCTTGTATCCTATTTCTATGATCCTATCTAACAACAAATGTCAAAAATCTTTTATCTAAGACGATATCATTCATATGTTTATATTATATTCTAATATAAATATGACTCATAAATCTGTGATCCTAGATATATGATTTATTACACTATCAGCATATGAATATGAATAACAACATAATATGAATCTTTACGCCGTTGATAATTTTATATAGGATCCTATGTATGATCCTAGATATATGATAGTGTAGTAACCCCCTAAGAGCGTCGTAGCATTTGTCGTCAGATACCACGTCGCACTTCCCTTTCTAATTGTCAACTTTGAACTTCATCGCTGATGAACATATTTAAATAGTAGTTTATGCAATGGCCATATAATAGGGGTTATTAAAACACGAGCGTAGGTTTATCAAATGAGGCGAAGCCGAATTTGATAATAATATTACGCGAGTGTTTTAATACCTAATTATATGCCGTTGCATACACTACTTTATCTTCACTCATACAGTTGAAATAAAACAAAAGTGGAAAGGGAAAAATATTTGGTATGGCGGGCAATTTAGATTCTCATTGCGCAGCGCGCGCATCCACAGACAATGAAACTTCTTTACTACAGCCCATACGCGCCAGAAAATTAAAAAGTAAAAGTGTGCTATAAAAATTAAAAAGTTATTTTATGATGCAGTTGTTTGAAAATCGAAGGAAAATGTTGAACTGTAATGTTTTTTTATTTTTAATTTTATCTATCCACGAATATAAAGTACGTGTTTATACAATATTTTTTGAATTCGTATTTGGAACATTACGTTGTGAGTGTAGATAAAATCTTTTATATTTGTTTACTAGACCTGATATGTAATTTTATTTAACAAATATTAAAATAACATGCATATTCCTTAGTAGTGATCAATTAAAATTATGAATGATATTGTTTTTAAGTACGCACGTGTCGTCATAAGTTCTGCGGATAGACGCACGTCTAAGTACGTTGCGTTGAACATAGATGTGCATATTTTTAGGAGTGCATTTTTTTCAGGCGTACCTATAAATATTTTATATTTACCGATTAAAAATTATTTTTTAATAGTTTAGATGAGTAATATATATTTGTTATTATTTTTGAAAAAAATCGTTTATTAAGTACCTACTAATAGTTTTTGAAAATAATGTGTTCTAAAAATGTAAATGTGTCTTTAGGTAAAGTTAAATATTGTCTCATTCATTATTTTCATATTATGAATTTAATTTAAATGTTAGGTATTACTTGTTTTATATACCTAAGCATAATCTATTAATAGGTACCTAAAGGTGAGATTTATATAAAAACACGAATTTAAAATGAGCAACGTATTTTTCCTTACTGGTAAGGTACCTATTATTAAAATTTATTAATTTATTTCATTTTTAATTATTATTACTTTCACAAAGAATGTTAAACTATTTAGATGAATTATTAAAAGCCTACGTATCGAAAAGATAATTTGTTATAAAGAAAGATTTTTCGAAAGGTGCTACGAATTAGTGATAGATAGCATTATGTAGGTGGATAATTATTCATATAAATACTTACGACGGTTGAGTCGAAGCACTGTAACTGCAGTGGTAAAGTGAAATGGCACTGGGGGGAACTGCCCGCAGCGTAACAGAGCAGGTGGAATCGAAAGAGTTAGGACGCTTATACTGCATTTGCGATAACATTAGACGTTTAAATTAGCCCATTTTACAGCCAGTTCAACCGATTTTGGCTTCTACTGCGTTGGTGATACGACAAATAGTAGCTGTAGTAAACATTTGGTTTTGGTAACAGGTTTATGCTTTTTATGTCATCCTTATGTTTACGGGATAGAACTAAAAATCGGTTGAACGGACTGTAAAAAGATTTGGAAACATGTCCAATGTTATTTCAAATGGAGTTTAGGTACTTGTCAAGCGGAAGTGTAGACGCCCATGCCTTGCTACGTATCTATCTATCAAATTCAGGCAACTCTGTCGCATGTCACTCCGCTACAGTGGCGCTCCGTTCAGTGCTGTTTTACCTTTATGAGTAGTCTGAAAATAAAAATAAAAACCGAAACTTATTGTTATTTTATTCATCTCCTGGAAAAGCCCAATTCGAAATGGCCCTTTACGATCTGAATAACGCGTCCGTCACCACAATTAACGTGCCCACGTCACCGGTTGTTGCAGATACCGTCAGTTTGTAATTAATCTTGCGACATTATACATTCTCTATATAATGATCATTCACAATTAACATAAACAATTTTTAAAGGTGATGCTATCTATACCTATCCACTATCCCACTTTTGAGCTATACAGACTCTGCAATGTGCTCACGAGCCGACAACTTTTTGTGAGGCAGGTTATTCTTAGGAAGCATGCGCAAACTGTCTTTTGATGTCCAACTTACTAAAAATAAGCGTAGAGGTCTGATAGGGTTTGCATATCATTATCACAGAAGACTGTACTGGTGGGCCGCCACATTCTCCATTTAAGCTCAACGCTCTTCAAGAGAATAAATAAGGAAATAAATATTTACTTTCTTCCGCTACGAGAATGCAAAACCCAAGTCTCTACTTACCTACAAAGTCGCACATATGAGGAGACTGAAAATCTGCTTAAGGTTCTGTCATAGTCCCCACTCTTCCAAACTGATATTTCGTCTACATACAATACGCACACACATTCTGTCATTCTCACACTTTTACTCACACTCACACTCAGATCTCTCTCATCCACACACACTTACAATCACACTCAGATACTCTTTAATATACCCACGCATACACATGTCTGTCTTATATTAATTTATTGAAGGATTTATCTGTATTTCATTAAAATATTTTAATAATTATTAGTTTTGTTTTGACTTTGATTTTTATTATTGTTTGTTCTTTTTTTTAATGTTTGTGTTTTAGTTTAATTTTTAATGAATGGCTTAAAATCAAATATTTTTGTTCTTAAGTTTTGTGCTTGATTTTGGTTTTACTTTTAAAGTTTGAATTTTAATTTATAATTCTATGTTATCTATAATTCTAATTATATCTTTATTTTAATTTGATTTGCAATTTTATATTTTTTTATTTTAATTCTTAATAGGTATTTGATTTAATTTGTATTTTTAGTGTAATTTTGATTTGAAATTATATTGATTGATTTATAATGTTAATTATTTTTATTTTCTTTCTAATAATGTTGGAACGTTGTCGTCTCCCTTCTGGAGGTGGGCGTTAATGGCTGCGACACAGGCTCACTAATGCGGCCATTGCCGAACACAATTAATGTAATTGTAAACATGTTTTTGTTCCAAATAAATAAATTAAAAATTATATAAAACAAAAACTGTCACTTACAAATATAATAATATATAGAGCACCACCTTCGGCCACGGCCAAATGAGCCGAAGTTTTGACCGAATCTGAAAGTATCTAGCATGTGCTGAAAATGAACGAACTGGCACGAGCTACTACCGATAGAGCTGTTGCTGATAGAACTTGTACTGATAGAGCTGTTACTGATAGAGCTGCTACTGATAGAACTTGTACTGATAGAGCTGCTACTGATAGAGTTGCTACTGATAGAGCTGTTACTGATAGAGCTGTTACTGATAGAGCTGCTACTGATAGAGCTGTTACTGATAGAGCTGCTACTGATAGAGCTGTTACTGATACAGCTGTTACTGATAGAGCTGCTACTGATAGAGCTGCTACTGATAGAACTCCTACTGATAGACCTGTTACTGATAGAGCTGCCACTGATAGAGCTGCTACTTATAGAGCTGTTACTAATAGACCTTTTACTGATAGAGCTGTTACTTACAGAGCTCTTACTGATAGAGCTGTTACTTACAGAGCTCTTGTTGACAAAATAAATATTACTGATAGAGCTTTTACTGACTAAAGCTGTTGTTGACAAATTTTACTGATAGATCTGCTGCTGATACAGTTTTTACTAACAGAGCTGCTGCTGTAACAGATTTTACTGAAAGAGCTTTTGCTGATAAGACCATTAACTGATACAGCTGCTGCTGATAAAGCTGTTACTTAAAGAGCTGAGCAGTTGTTACCTATAGTGGTATTACTGTTTTGAGACATGAATTTGGCCTATGTTATGTAGAATTAATCTATTTATTTAAAGTATTTTATGTCATAAAGATTTTAACTTAAAACAAAATATGTGCTTCCCTTGAGTACTCTGATAATTTGCCACAGGCTCGGCACCGTGGGACAAGCATTTTAGATATACCTGAAGCCCTATATTTGACTATATTTGGTCCTGAGGTCAAGCATCCTTTGAAGACATGGATATTCAGCAAATCACCTTTACAAAACTATTAGACACCTTTTTATACATGTTCGTTTACATGAAGGAACCTAATGTTAGATAAGCCCGAACTACATCCTAAGTGCTGCCGGTAAAACAAATATACTAAGTCTTTGAATGTCCTCAATATTCGGTGAAAATCACTAAATCAGACTTACGAGCACTCACTCTGTAAATCTTAAATTGAATGACACAAAGTAAAATGCCTGCTTATAAAGAACTAGCGGACCCCTCGCGTTTTCTCCCGCGTAGTTCCTGTTCCCGTGGGAATATAGGGATAAAACTTAGATAAAGTACCTATAGATTAAGCCTTAAAATGAGCTTGATTGATAGAGCGAGATGGCTAATTGGCAGCTCCATGTAAATAATAAGGACAAAAGATTATTTTTTGTCCTTGTCACCATGGCCGGTTTCTGTTATTTGTCAAACTCTAATATAATGGCAGGTTTGACAAACAAACTCGGTTTTGTTTGATTTTATGTGATTTCGTGGTATTATATGTTAATTGAGACAAGGAATTGGGTTATTTATAGATAATAAGTGTCAGTGCGATGGTGTGTTGTAGTGTTCTTGTTCTTGTTGTAACACCAGAACTAACTATTGTTGTCTCATGTGCGGCCACGCCAGGGCTTAATCTATAGGTACTTTATCTAAGGGATAAAAAGTAGCCTTTGTCTCCCGGGGATAGTGTAGCTTCCCAACGGTCAAACAATTTTTTAAATCGGTCCAGTAGTTTTTAAGTTTATTCGTTACATACAAAAATACAAATCTTTCCTCTATACAACATTATTAAGTATAGAAGTATATAGATTGACAAAAAAATTATTGACAAGTTACAATAAGTAAAAGTAAAATAAACGTGTCCAAATATTTATTACACAAACAAACCAGTAGGTAACAAATGATAAGAGAAATTACTTATTTTGGCAATGGGTCTCACAACATTGTCCAGTCGGAGTTATTTGAAAGACTCGATTCTTTCGGTCTCTTGCATACACTGGCCCCGGGCTAGCCCATACTCCTTGCCTTAAGCACGGCAGCCAAAGAATTGTCAATAACACAGCTAGGATCGCGCCACATAACATGTTTCTTCCATATATTTGTACTCAAGTCTATAAAGAGAAAATTTGCAGAGCTTGAAACATTTGGTAAAGGTATAATTTAACCTAATGGCAGCTCGGAACACTCCGCGAGCCGCTAAGCAGAAGCAAATTCGTGGGACAGAGGGATTGAGGGTTATGATAAAGAGCAGCCACAAGTGAACATAACAGACGTCAATACACCTATAGTTAGGTACCTGAAAGTTGCATCGCCTGAGAAGTAACCAAGGTCAATGTTATATTCAAGACAAAAACGGAACATAAGACAAGGCTACCTGATGTTGTATTAAAAGCGCAAACCCAAAAATCTCCCTTACACACTACCGCACATTTTATAAGAGCCATCGAACACTATGTCCAAGTATCGTCCAAAAGCCCTGTTATCCATACCTATAGGATTTTTACCTTGCGAATCTTGTTTCTCCTGCGAATCTCCACATTTCTGATCCAGTCACTAGGCTAGCTCCGAATATAAATAGATAAGTATCCGAAATTTCAGTATAACCAGCCTCAAGGTTTTCACCATGTAGCATTGAAAGTGGTATTATACTTTTGCTACCATCACGCCCTCAACACAGACCTCTTGGCTGCTATTTTTTAAATAACTTATAGCCTATAAATCAATTCTTGAGGCAAGTGACTTGAAAGCACACATATATAACTTAACTTAACTTATATAGTAACTAAAGGACTGCACCTGGATTTTGCATTTAATACACGCGACTGATTCAATAATTCCTCTTATTTACAAAACCATCCTCAATTATCATGCCTACTACATAATACTAAAACAACTTTGAACTTCATAGTCATTTTATCGCAGTTTCATAATTCTCATAACCTTTCAAAACTTTTGACAGCAATTGCCAAATATAAAATAAAACCTTGAATCTTGGCAAAAGGACATATACGATACATCTTGAACATCTAAGTAGATGAAAGCAAAGAGATCGTTTCAAAGCGTTAAATTCCCTTGATGCCATGGGCGTATTTACCCCAGGGCCAAAAGGGCCATGGCCCGGAGCGGTAGGCTGCGAGGGAAGCAAGGGACACCTCGCACTCTGCTTTGTGCGCCTGAAGGAATTTAAAAAAGCCTACCAAATTAACATAAACTAAAATTCATTCGGTTGTAAGTTTGAAAGACATCAAAACGTGGGGCTATCGTATTACTGACCGGTGGCGGGTCGACGGCGTCAGCCCTGGATCTACGATTTTTACGAACTGGTGCAAAGACTTGGCTGTTGCGCCCCCTCTCTCCAGCGAAAAGAGGAGTGCCTGATTTGGAGTTCCAATTGACCGTCCTAGGCTATTTCTATGAATATAGCCCCCGCCCGGCACATTTTGAAATAGAACTTTAGCAATATTGGGCAAAAGTGTACTCGAAAATTCTGTCACCTATATTTGAAAAACGATGAGTGAGTTTCTTTTACCATTCATCGAATGATATAGGAGTCTACATAACTCAGAGAGAGAACTACATAAGGATGCAAGCGCGAGCAAGGCGAGCTCGAAAATATAAGCAACCTGCATCAGATAAGTTAAGGCGCAGATTCCCTTGAGTAGCTGATTTTAAAATGAGAATCACGTCTAAACGGCTATTCGTAATTTTTTGTAAAAAATATATGTTACATTAGACCATTTTCTTAATAATTTGATTTAAGCACATTTTGAGTTTTTTTCGTATAACACAGTGTAATTGATTAGTAAAGTAATGTCTAAAACGGACAAAAACACGACAATCGCAGCAAAACCGCTGGGCGTATTTTAATGAAATCGACACCATCTCAAAGACAATTTAATTGTCTACATTTTGATCTGAAGCTTTTTTTTTTAAAGTCGTAGATAATAAGGAAAGTACAAAAAACTACTAAATTTTGGGTCGCGCGGGTGCTAAACGTTTGCGCGTTTTGTTCCCTCAAGGTCGTTGGCGTTAGTCGTCGTCCTAAATTTTATTTTTGCGTTCATTTCTATGAATAAAAAAACGTAACGGCTGGCTGGCAGGCGGACTGGCTTGCGCCGCCCATCACTGTCCCGCCATGGCCCTCTTGGCCTAAGGGTAAGGTAAAATATGCTACTGCTTGAATGCAACTGAGAGTGACTGAGGTAGATCGCGCTAATTATAGTGTAATAAGCGACACACTAGTTAGATAGGAAACAAAGACGAAGAACAAACAAATCGAAAAACGTACAATGTATCTAGTGTGCTTTCGTATCTTACTGCGATATTTTAAATTTCCAAATTTGATTCTTTAAATAAATAGTGCTTGCTCACGGAAGGTCGGCTCCCCATCAGTCCTTGCGCCGCAGGCTCATCTAACTGCTGAAATTTATGTTTGATGTTAACCCCCAATATACAAGTTTTTCATGTGAATCCAACGTCATTTGAAAGTTTTGAAAGAGAGTGTTGTAGAAAATAGAAATGTTGCCAGCTCTCCTAAGGTTGCACTAGTCAATCATTCTTCCCTACAAACGTAGTCTGGCGATTACTCCACTGTTTGCCGAAGTACGTTCAAAATAAAAATGATATCAATTTGTCTCATCATTATCTAACCCTGTATGGAAACAAAAAAGTAAAAAAGAATAGTACATTATTGCAAAGTTCGGGAAATAGGCAATTGCAGGTCGAGTATAAGTTTAACTAATACCAGACAGGCAATTGCCATTTACGCCGAGGCATATATAGTGCTTTTCTCAAAAGAATGCAGGGGAAAAAAAGTAGTTAAAATGCCATAATTTTTTAAGTTAATGCCGTTTTTAACATGAACGCATGGAATAAATTTCCCATAATGGAGATGGCTTTTTAGTTTTACCAATCTCATTAAAATACGCCAAAAATACTGATAAGGAGAAAATTTTCACCTTTTTATAGTTTTTCCAAATCATAAAATTTTCATATACTTTCATGTATTTTTCTTTTGACTTCGCTGGAACCAAGTTTTCCATTGCCAATTTGGCTTCTGGTCTTAAATCTGGTGGAGTACAATCAATCTCCATTTCACTCTCTGAACCGTTATAACTTATTTTAATTATTACATTTATATATAATAAATAACAAATCAAGGCGAATTTTCAGCTTTGCCGCCGATTTTCTATTTATCATCTGTGCCGAAAGCCTATACAGCCACGTGAACGCAATTTTGTACTAAGCAAAGAGACTTTCTTTGGTATGCCAAGAATGATAAAAGAGATCCAATCATAGAATATCTAATAAGCCCAGCACGCCGTTTCATACAACTTTGCTGGAGCGTTGTAATATTCCAAATTAAATAATCGCTCCAGCAATGGATTTGATTTTCTTTGTCCGTAAATAAATGGTACAACTTAATTTGTATTTGCTATGGTTGCGAAGATATTTAAAATCCTGCTGCGGTAACGTTTGTACGATAGCTGCACCTCAGAATTGACTAAACGGATGATTATAATTTTTGTACATGACATCTGGCTAATTAGTTATAATCTGTTACGTAATAAAAGAATCCACAATAATGCACCGTTTTGAAGTTATTTTAGTAAACAGAAATATGCTTTATTATGTCCTAGCACTTCCAATAAGCGGTCCAAAGACTAACTTGAAACGTTATTATACAGGTAATTACTGCCTATAAATGGTACTGAAGTTTCATTAGTATCCTATAAGTAATTAAAAAGTTATGATGAAACTTCAATTTGTTCCTGCCACGGCGCGCAGCTGAGTTTTTTGAAGACCGATTAACCGAGTTTCCTATAGTTGTGGTAACTGAATCTTATATCAATAATTTGATATATAGTTCAAATATATACCTGTGAAACATCAGACTTGTTCACTAGCACGGGATGCGAAAGCCGTCGCCCGACATAATAAGCTATTTGTACAATAAAACTCAACATATGTAAAAATTGGTATATTTAAAATTTTCCAAAAATAGTTTGCACCCATAAAAGCAATATACTTAAATTCAAATAAAAAAGACAATACAGTCAACTTAGTAACATCACTTAAAAATACATCCTCTTAGCCATATAGCAAATATTATTATCTTTTTTATTACTCAAAATATGCGTATAATTACATTTTTATAAATGTTTGGAAGTAAATACACATTCTTTAATTATTACATCCTCCACAAAATACAAGAGATGCCAACACGGAATGTTAACTTCAGTTATTTTACGGAACTACCCGGCAACAAGGTAAATAGGAATGTCAGAACAGTCAAACTCGAAATACAAATAAAAAAGATTAATCCCTTTAACAGGTGCATTAAGGCTCTGCAGGTCCCAGCCACCTGTGCAACATTGTAATAAATAAGCGCTCTCAATATAAAAACATTATAACAAACTTAACATTATTAAAATACACCAAAATTATATAAAACTCAACAACTGTGTTGTGTATATATTTTGTAACAATGGTCCCATTATCGCTGGCGATACAATGGTTTAGTTATTGTAAGTGGAAGCAGACACGTTGCCGCCGTGGCCGGTCCAGTTGGTGTGCACGAAGTCACCCGGCTTGCTGATCAGCTCGTATGTATGCGCACCGAAGTAGTCTCTTTGAGCCTGGAACAAAACACGATTCACATTAGGTACTTGCTAATATTTTTTTACATACAACTATACACAGCGTTCATCCCTGCCGGAATTTACAATCCTTAAGGAATGAAGTGCCAGTGGATTTGTAAGAGCGAGAAAGAATGACGGTATTAATTAACGTAAATACGGTTAATTAAACGTGTGTGGTGATCGAAGGATTGTTCTTCCTGTCGGACTGGGTTATGATAAATTCAGGGGAAAGAATACACTATCCCGTTGCGTCCCCGTACAGTTTGTATAACAGAACAAGTCAGAAAGAATGAACGTTAGTGGATGGGGGCCCTAAACTTCCAAGTCGAAAATGAGATCGGTGTTTATCCACATTGCATTCTCTCCTAACAATGTTCTCGAACTAAAGTATCTCCATACTAATCATATAGCTTTAGTATACTACGCAATCATTATCTGCCTAGCCTTTTAACCAACGTTACAGGGCTTATTTAGTGGACAGACACTACGTGTCTCACACAGAACAAATATCTGTATGGCCTACGGATAGTTGACAGACATTACCTGCGGAAAGGACACGTGTTGTCACGCGCCACTGCGATCAAACTGTTTTGACTAGAACGCGTAAGCCTTAAGGTTCCCCTAGTCGAGGCACGAACTATTTTGTCCGCGGGGTTAAAATGCATGCTTTCTCATCCGACAACACGTGCGAAAGAGATAGATGTTGTGATGAGCAGTAAGAAGCTAGTTCGTGTACGAATGAGCACTTTTGCAAGTTTGTAGCAAAATGGATGATGATTTAGGACGAAAACGAGCACGCGAAATTTTATAAACAGACTTTTGGGAGTCTAGATATCATGGAAAAACTACTAAAAGTATATTTTCAAAATAAAATTATTTGCATTGTTGAACTACTAATCTATCCCTGTATGGTGGCCGTTTTGCAATTTTCCTTTTTCTTATGGTATTTATTTCCGCCCAAAGATGCGTTAAAATTAGTGTTGAAATATGGAACTTTCGACGCTCGTAACTTTCAAATAATTTATTTTTTACTTTTTTGTTTCCATATAATGATGAGACAAATTGATATCATTTTTTATTTTGAACATACATCGTCAAACAATGGAGTAATCCCTAGATTGCGTTTGTATGAAAGAATTTTCGACTAGTGTAACCTTAAAAGACCTTCTTGCCGCGAATTTCTAGTGTGACCGCTCACGTTCTGGTCCGTAGCGTATGCGGAAAGTATTTTGTCTCGACCTAGTGCGCAATTATTGGCCTTGTGGCAGTAGAGGTTATAGTGCAAAACATTTGAGTAGTACCTGTAGCATGTTCGCTGGCAGTACAGCGGACCTGTACCCGTCGTAGAAGGCGAGCGCGGCAGAGAAGGCGGGTGCCGGCACTCCGACCAGCGCCGTCTGCGCGACCACCTGCCTCAGCGACTGCTGCGACCCGCTGATGCGCTCGCAGAAGAACGGATCCAGTAGCAAGTTCGTCAGTTGAGGGTTCTTCGTAAAAGCGTCCTGGAATATAACGAATCACATCATTAATTTTACAGAATCTCAAGTCCAGACGTCATAGGTTTTCCCTACCCTTCCAGGTATTCTTTTCCTGAGCCACCTCGAACCAGCCCAAGTGTTTAAGATAAATATATATTTTTAGTTTTTATTATAAACTGAGCAGAAAGAGCTTGTGCCTGATAACTGCCATACAGGCCGATCTTCTAAGTTAAGCTGTTAGTCTCGGCTGTCATTTTTTAGTTGGCAGTCATTACCAGTGATTGGAATTAGGTGAGCTACTATACCTAAACCTAAAAGAACAGAGACAAAAAAGTGGCGACTTCCTTACGACATATTTTGTACGTCAATTATGTAACATCCACCAAACCGCACTAGGCCCGCGTGATGGATTAAGGCATGAGCCCAATGATCCCTCTCTCACAGAGAGGAAGGTTAATCATGATGATGACTACCGTCTAAAATCATTGTCATAAAAACCAAGTTTGCAGTAAGTATAAATAACAATTATTTTCACAATACTTAATTATTTCCGTATAATAGGCAAAAATCCTTTTTAAATAAGTACATTCAGACATTTAATTTAGATGTTAACTAGAGGAACTACTAGCATCCGCCCGATGCCGAATCTGGATGAAATTTGGCACAGAGATAGATTATAGTCTCCAGACTATAATCTATCACTATCGGCTATAAGATAGCACATAGGCTTCATTTTCACCCCAGTACAATGTTCCCGTGGAATAAGAATACATTTTTCAAACGGGCGATGCTGCTGGCAGAAGCTAGTAACCTATATGTTATTCTGCTAATGTTCACTAACAAAAGAACCCTTGGACGACACAGGCTTCCAATATTTTTCAACATTTAAGATGAAGTCTTCCTACTACATGATAGCCACCTGCTCAGGAGCAAGCATTTTGGCTTGGCTATAAACTTAATAAAAGTACAATTGCACTCTACCAATGCAAAAACTGTTAGGAAAGATATCTCAAGAGCTTTCTCTGAAGATCACTCTGTAGCTATACAAAGCGGTGATCAAGCCAATGTTGGCCTATGGCGCTCAGGAGGCTTACTCTTCAAACTAATTTCAATTCCGATCTAAAGCCAATACGATTCCAATGTAAATTTTGCAGTCACGTGATTCGGTACTCTTGAAACCAATATTGTCAACATTGGATTGAAGTGGTCAAGGACGGAACTCTCGAAACTACCAGACTATAACGATGCCAACGACTGGCCTGTTCAGCTACCACTGGCTGCATGAGAACCACCCCAATAGCAGCCATGGAAATAGTCTACAAATAATTCCCCTTGACCTGTACATACAGCAGGAGGCGGCGCTAGCAGCCATCAGGTTAATGCGTCTGGGTATATGGAACTATATAATACACACAGCAGAGGAAGAAAGGGATTTGTCAGAAGCCAATAAAGTGCGTATCTACACATATTGCTCAAAGACACAAAACGGTTCAGGTGCTGGCGTACACTCCCTTGACCTCAACATTAACTTTCATATACCGCCCGCTAGGCACCATAGACATATTAAATAATATGATCTTGTGCTTTCATATTTATCAAACAGACAGCAAAAAGTAAATGTAAATGGGGCGACGTCCTCCGAGTCTCTAGTCAAGATGGGCGTGCCCCAAGGTTCAATTCTCGGCCCTTTCCTTTTTCTTGTTTACATTAATGATCTCCCTTTTATGATGGCCAAATTATCGGATATAATTTTATTGGCTGATGATCGTTCGCTAATTTTTAAAATAGATAGGAAAGATACGGATGTGTTACATGTCAACGAAAGTCTAATTGTTCTCTCAAAATGGTTTGCTGCTAACAATCTTTTACTGAATGCGAAAAAAACAAAATGTCTAAAGTTCTCCTTACCAAATGTACCTCAACGTGACCTAAATTTAAATCTTGACGGCAAAAATCTTGAAGTTATAACGGAAACTGTATTCTTGGGGATTACAATCGATTCTAAATTGCAGTGGGGCGCGCACATTAGAACTCTTTCGGGTAGGTTAAGTTCGGCTGCGTATGCAGTAAGGAAGATAAGGCAGTTAACCGATGTAGCTACGGCTAGGCTGGTATACTATGCTTACTTCCACAGTATTATGTCTTATGGCATTCTGCTGTGGGGATCAGTAGCAGACGTTGACTCAATTTTCGTCTTACAAAAGAGGGCAATCCGCGCGATCTATAAAATGGGTCCTCGCGAGTCCCTCAGAGAAAAATTTAAAGAGATCGATATACTGACTCTACCTTCACTTTATATTTTAGAATGTATTTTGTACGTACGAAATTGTAATACCCAAAATCAGATTAACGAAAACTAGCAAGTATTTTCTTATAAACAGTATACGCTTCTATAACAAGTTGCCAAAGTCAATTATAGAACTGACCGATGGAAAGTTCAAAAACTTCATCAAACGTGTCCTTATTAAAAAAGCATATTATAAAATCAAGGACTACGTTGAAGATAAAAATTTTGGCTCCTGCGCATGCGGCTTCCCTGGTAACTTATAAACGGTAGAAATATGTATGTCTCTAACTATTCTCAATCTCATTTTTATTAAATTTTTTCTTCTTTTAATTGGACTTTTTACAATGGTTTTCAATCCTCTTAATAACCCTTTGCTAAGAATAGTTACAGCACTGATAACTACATTTGTGCCACATGTTTAATTTAGTCTTGTTATACATTTATTTTTATTTATTTTTTTACCTTTGTTTTTTATCTTAGATGCTTTTACCGATTGTTTTGTAAATGTGTGAACATTGTAGGCCTTCTAGATTCCTAGATGCTTGATAACATTTGATAACTTTATATCTCGTTTTACTTTTTATTTTTAGTTTCTAAAGTTTTATTGTCGGGCCTACGTTGTCCTCCCATATTTAAGTAATGCTGTAACATGGAAATATTGTAAAAACAAACCATATTTTTAAAAGAGTAACCATGGAGTTTCTTGCCAGTTCTTCTCCATAGGAAACGACCAACCCGAACCGTGCGCCCTTTGTCGACGTTTTATAAGTGCCCATGTAGGCCTACGTAAAATAAAA
Source organism: Anorthoa munda (assembly GCA_945859665.1). Lineage (NCBI taxonomy): Eukaryota > Metazoa > Arthropoda > Insecta > Lepidoptera > Noctuidae > Anorthoa > Anorthoa munda. The sequence goes on along the minus strand of OX243893.1, from coordinate 50,367,284 downwards.
AAATAAATGATTTTTGATTTGATTTGAATATGGACTGGACATACCTACAAAAAAATGGCTGCCGATGCTATAGTTGTGTCAATCACGGAACACACACATTAATAATACAAAAAGTAAACAACCATTTGACAGCAGGACTACCACGAACTTAAACACAAAATTCGGCACCTAATATGGCGAACATGGCACGTACCTACAACTGTCTCTACGTCATAATAAATTTTGCCATAATGAGCAACAACTGAAATATTGTTGTCTCTTTTGTCAAATACGATTACTACATTAGAAAGAATGAAACAAAACGATGTTTCACATTCCGTATCGTATTTCACTCATATTTGTATAAGCTAATATTTGTATAAGCTAATGTATGTATAGAACATCGCGGCGCCTCCATGTTTTTCTAGCTCAATGCTAGGTACACACAATTCGATCTTTCAAATTGAATGTTTTGCCTTAACACAAGCCGCAACAGCAGTAAAGCATCAAAATCCGTTCAGTACACTTCATCCCGTCGATTATTTTGTTATAAATATTGTATATAATACAATATATGTGTATAATATAATATATAGGTAACTCCTAATTTATAACCTAAACTCAGCAATTAGCTCCGGGAGTTAAACTATGAAGAAACAAAAAAACTACTTGCTGTCCCAAAATAGCCAATTTAATACATTCTATTTCCGCACCCCCACATTCACCCAAACATACAGCTTACTCACTCACAGATACCCAGTCCCACCTACTAAACATACCTACTAACACAAAGCACCAATAATTGATACCAATAATTGATACCAAGTAATTCTTACTGCACCAATTATTGTACACAACATTAAAATTGTGCTTTACCCAAGAGGTTAACACCAGCTGAAACTTATCCAGGAACAAAAGAATGTTACTCCCGAGAAGGAACATCCGACGAATGAAAGGCCTCAGTCAACAGTCGAATATAAGACTGATGAAGAGGACCTTGCCAGAGAAACAGAATGGGTACGACAAAAAAGTAGAAAGAAAAGAAAGCTAAATGCGTCACTGTCTCCAGTATCACAAGGAGCAAGCCCCATTGAATCTCAGGCTGTTAAAAAGGCTGAGCAACCGAAAATAAAAAAACAGCCCCCACCTCCCCCAGTCATAGTAGAAAATATCAGAAACTACCAAAAGTTTTATGATCTCCTCTTGACTTGCTCAAATAAAGATTCCTTCATGGTCAAAATGATGAACGGAGATACTGTCAAAGTAAACGCCAGGGATGAAGACTCCTACAGAGCGATTACTAAACTCTTGTTACAGAATAATTGTCTCTGGCACTCTTATGAGAACAAGCAAGATAGACCAATTAGGGTTATAGCCAAAAATTTACACTCAACATGTTTGCCAAGCAGAATAGTTGAAGAACTAACTGCTAACGGCTTTAAAATCCAGGAAGCGGTAAACAAATTAAGTTGGAGGACTAAGGAACCTCTAAACATGTTTATGCTTGCCTTTCAAAAAGAGGAAGACATAAATAATATCTATGGTATTAAGACCATATTAGGTTGTAAAGTAGAAGTGCAGCCTTTAAAAACATCCAAGCTTATCCCACAGTGTAAGAGATGCCAAGCATATGGCCATACACAGAAATATTGCTCCAAGGAACCTAGATGTGTAAAGTGCACTGGTAAACACCTTACTAAAGATTGCACAAAATCGATAGCAGACAAACCCAAATGTGTTCACTGTGGTGAGCCACACCCAGCCAACTACAGAGGATGTATGGTAGCCAAAGAACTGCAACAGCTAAAAAACAAAGCCTTAAAGAAAAAGGTTACTACACCTGTCACTCGGGCTCCTAGTGCTAAGAAGAATCTCAAAGAGTATCAAAGGGTATCAAATAATGTGTCTTATGCGCAAGCAACGAAACCTCGTGAATCACAACCAACAGTACACGGTCCACAACCCTCCAAGTCAATAGACGCCGATACAAATGAAAATATAAACAAAATTTTAAATATTTTAACCTCATTTGAATTAAGGTTGAAAAATCTAGAAAGTAGTGCTACACAGCTACACCATATAACTCAAAAATGAAGAACACTCTTAAAATAATGGCGTGGAATGCAAATGGACTCCTAAAGCATCAAAACGAGCTAGAGGTGGTCCTTGCAACAGAAGAAATTGATGTGTGCCTCATATCGGAGTCTCATTTCACAAGAGAATCGTATATTCACCTTAACGGGTATAAAATCTATCATGCACTGCACCCTGTGAATAATGCGAGAGGAGGAAGTACCCTTATAATAAGAGAAAACATCTACCATTACCTCGAATTTAAATATGAAGAAGAGTTCATACAAACTGTAGCCGTTAGGGTCAAAACTAAACTTCATCACATTACAGTAGCAGCTATATACTGCCCACCAAAGCATGCTCTGAAAATAGAGCAGTACAGAAACCTACTAAAACTTCTTGGCAACACGTTTATATTGGGCGGTGACTTCAATGCAAAAAACATACGTTGGGGATCTAGGCTAACCAACACTAAAGGAAAGGAATTGCTTAGTGCTATGCGAGAAATCAAGTGCAATGCAATATCAACAGGAAAACCTACTTACTGGCCTACTGATGCTCAAAGAATTCCAGATCTGATTGACTTTTTCATTTATAAGAATCTGTCAGCTACATATCTTCACATAGAGGAGGGATTTGATATGAACTCTGATCATTCCCCCATTATCTTAACCTTAAGTGAGACCATAATTCAGAAAGAAAGCAATGCAATTTTAGTTAATAAGAACACGGATTGGGATAGCTTCAAACTCGACCTAGACAACATCATTGACCTTAAAGTACCACTCAAAAACATTCAGCAGTTGGATGAAGAAATAACAAAATTTGTGACAAACATTCAAAGCTGTGCTTGGGGAAATACACCTCTTTTGAAAAGAAAAGTCGCAAGTCATAGATATCCGTTAGAAATAAGAAACCTCATAGCCATAAAGAGAGCTCAGAGACAAAAGTGGCAACAATCAAGATATCCACTTGACAAAACAATGCTGAATAGGCTTACAAGAAGATTAAGCAAAGCAATACAGAACTATCATGATGATGCAACAAAAGATTGCCTTAGCCAATTAACAAGTAGTGGAAAATCAGAACACTCACTATGGAAAACATATAAACGTTTAAATAAACCCATCGTCCATGCTTCACCCATTAAAAAATTAGATGGCAAATGGGCCATGAGTAATGAACAGAAAGCAAATATATTTGCAGAACATTTAGAACAAACTTTTCAAACCAGCGGTGAGGAAAGCTCTGAAAACATAACACTGGATGTCACTCACCATGACGACCTCAATATAAAACTGGTTACGCCAAAAGAGGTAAAAAATATGATAAAAAACTTAGCCAAAAAGAAATCGCCTGGATACGACCTTATCACTGGTGAACTCCTTCAAAATCTGCCACGAAAAGCCATAGTAAAACTTACAACCCTTATAAATGCAACATTCAGGTTGAAACACGTGCCTGATATCTGGAAAGTTGCTGAAGTCATAATGATCCCCAAACCTGGAAAACCACCCCAGGAGGTAACATCATACAGACCTATATCACTTTTACCAATCATTTCAAAACTATTTGAAAAACTACTCGTAAGACGCTTAAAACCTATAATAGAAGACAGAAAACTGATTCCAAATTACCAATTCGGCTTCAGAGAAAAACACTCCACGATAGACCAAGTACATAGAATTACCAACATTATAGAAAAAACTCTAGAAGAAAAAAAAGTCTGTTCTACAGTATTTCTAGATGTAGCACAGGCATTTGATAAGGTTTGGCATAAGGGTCTTATTTATAAGGTAAGGAAAATGCTGCCAAAACAATTTGCAGACATTTTGGAATCCTACCTAACAGAGAGGACGTTTAGAGTCAGACATGAAGATGCTTATTCCGATCTCAAGCAAATAAAAGCTGGTGTACCACAAGGAAGTGTTCTTGGCCCAATCTTGTACCTATTGTACACCTGTGATATCCCAGAAATGGAAAACAACTTCATTGCAACCTTCGCTGATGACACAGCCATCATGGCTATAGGTGTCACTCACAAAGAAGCTGTAAATAAAGTACAAATTGCTGTCAACTCCATCACCAACTGGACAAAAAAATGGCGAATTAAGTTAAATGAGTCCAAATCGACTCATATAGACTTCACAAACCGAAGACCTAATTATACACCGGTATACATTAACGGTTGCGGAATACCTTACGAAAATACAGCCAAATACCTAGGTATGACGCTTGACGCAAAACTTCGCTGGAAGGCTCATGTCAAAAAGAAACGCCTGGAGTTAGACCTACGCTACAGGAATATGTACTGGCTACTTGGCAGACATTCATCATTGTCAGTATACAACAAAGTACTTCTGTACAAACAAGTACTTATGCCTATATGGGCATACGGTATACAGCTTTGGGGCTGTACAAAACGTACCAATATTGAAATAATTCAAAGATTTCAAAATAAGGTACTTCGGAGTATAGTAAACGCTCCCTGGTACATTAGAAACGAGGACATCCACCGGGACATAGGAGTGGACCTTGTCGCTAAAGTCATAAAAACATACGCCGAAGCTCATGAACAAAGACTTCATAAACATGTGAATGTCGAGGCTATTCAGCTCCTTGACACCACGGACATAGTAAGGAGACTGAAAAGGACTAAGCCTTTTGAATTAGTTTAGTGATTGTTACGGAGTGCAGTGAGTGCTACCTTTTAAAAACACAAGAACTAAGTGTCTTTCCCTCATAATAGAGACAATAAGAAAAGTGCCAATGGACACATTCTTTAGTACCTATACATTTATTAGGAAATTAAGTTAAATTTAAATTACTTATTAGCCTCAAGGCTAGATTGTAATTGTTATGAGGTAACCATTCGGTTACAACATAATGAAAAAAAAAAAAAAAAACCCAAGAGGTGGCGACCTGGTGTCCTGAAATATAGACCTCACGTCTAGTTTAAGCACCAATCTCTCACAGTATAATTATTGCTGTTATAGTGCTCGCAAAAGTTCTAGGCCACCCTGAAGTTGGCTTTCCGATGCGCCAGGCAAGAAACCGTGCTGTTTTTGTATGAGATTTACTACTGCGCAGCCATTGTAGCCAACTTCAGGGCGGCCAAGAAGTTTGGCGAAAACTATACATAATTTGTATTGATACCTTTCTAAATGTTCCTATATTGTGGTGAGAAATAAATCATTATCCTATCTTTGATTTAGCGTGAGTACCTAATAAACATCCGTCCATCTATTCAACCCAATCAACCCATCCATTCAATCCTCACAAACTTTCGCGTTCATAATAGTAGTACGATAAGAGCTAACAATATTATAATATATAAATTATATAATTTATTATTATAAATAATAAATAAATATTATAATTTAATAATAACATTCAATTTACTTATTTTCTCTTAATCTAAGTTAATCAATAACAACCTGGACTATCATGACAAGTTTTTATTAATATATTCTTGAATCGTACTTGAAAACGATTATGTAACAATCGCATGACATTGTAAAATTGAATGTCGAAGTGGTCACGTTATCGATGAGGTCACAGATTACCTACATTGTTCACCTTCGTCACTCTACCGCTGAGTGCGAAGCCATGCAAACATTTTTATCTAAGTAGGTGACAATCTTGATATAACAATAAACAAAATTTCCCAATCATCATAACTTTTATTGCTTTATCACTTTCAATTTTAATTTGATTTGATGGTTTTCGTCAAGCTTTTATCTGATGCTACATATTTCGATATCTCAATTTGATTTTTATTATCATTTACATAAGTTGATAGCTTTAGCTTTTGAATAGGTAGCTTCAATAGATCATTATACTAAGATGAAAAGTTTCACATCTCCTAATGCAGGTTCTGGTCTATCCAGCCAAGTTTCATCCAAATCCACTCATCTGTTATGGCGTAAATGCGTCACAAACACAGTCACACTTGTATTTTTAATTTTAGATTATAATATGCTTTTTCATTCATTATTAGTAAACGGATTACGTTTCAATACCATTGTTATAAAATTGTATTATGTTGATTCAGTGTTTTTTCGTACAAGCTATTTAACATGCTTTGTTAATTTATTAGTACTCGTATGTATGGGCGAAATTCTGCAAAAGATTTTTAAATCAGTTATCCCCCCACCCAAACCGATTGCGCTGAAATTTTGCATACATATTTGATTTGGATGACAATGCACGGTAAGAAAAAAGCTATTTAAAAAAAGTTATTTTCATGTAATAATTTATCTGATGTTTGCCAACTTAAGGACGGTACACTTGTTTTGTAATAAGGAATTGTGGCAGAGGACGCAACCTAGACATATAGGTTAACAAAATAAACTTTCAAAGGCGTGCGGCATAATGATTCGGATTTGTCTTTTAATTCGGCGTTAGTTTCTTCCGTGTTAATAAAATATATGTTATTTCATTGCAACATTAGTATTTCAAACATAATTTTGTTGTGTTATGTAACAACTTCACAATATGCCTACTAAAAGCCTATTAAAAATAAATAGCACTAATAGTATTGTGTTAACAGATGTATATGACTTGTATACATCTGTCCCTTACGCACACTCAAAATAACCTTACTATAAATATGGTCACCTTCTGTATACAGTCTTTTTCAACACACTTGCTCAAGTGGCTAAGTGGCTTGACATAATGACACCTGTAATCAAACTGTGACTTTTTCATTACTATTATTCACAAGTGAGTTATAGAATTTTTTTTAAATTTTATTGGTTGAGTTGCTTTGTTCTTAAAAAGTTTCGATACAAAAAAGATCGTGCTCAATAGTACAAATAAATTAATGTACATCGGCTCTCTTAAGACCCTCACCTAACGGCTCGGGTCTCAATGGCGCCTCAGCGGTAATCACCAACATTACACACTTGTACCATAATGTACTATTATAATCTTCAACTCTAAAATAATCAGAACACAACCTTAAATGTTTTGTGGCTGAATAGTGCTTTTTTTCGTGAGAAGAGAATATATCATCATTTGAACATAGGCCGTTAAATGGCACAAAACTGATGGAAAGATTTCCCTATCCACCTATACCAGCCTCAAATAGACAACTCAATCCTCAATAAACATTTAACTAAAGTATCAAGTAGTAGTATAAAGGCAAAGATTGCTATGAAATCTTTATTTCGAAATATCTCATCCTTTGGGGGTGACAGACCTACTACATAATATGATTATTTGAATGGTAGGTATTGCGACAAACAGCTTGTATTTAACCTGTGTACCTATATAGTTAATGTATTTCCGGGATTTATACACACTTACAAATATAAACACATGCCTTTTTCTTATGCTAGGTAGAAACTACAGAACGCCACCTGCACCCTGATACGATCCTTAAATACTATTTTTGCTTCATTTGCGTTCATACATTCTACTTCAATTTCTATCTGAATCTCAAACAAGCAAATGCTTACCTTGATGTTACCGAGGAACGCGCTCCTGATGATGCAACCGCCTCGCCACATCAAAGCGATGCTGCCGTAGTTCAAGTTCCACTGGTTCACCTAGATAACACACAAATGATTACATCAATATAATCTTGCCACAAAATCTATGAATAAACAGTAATATAAAGAGAAACTAAAGTCTGATATTCGGGTACAGATGTTTGCGATTATTACAACTATTATTAAACTAATAAAATTAATTTTATCTATTGTTTAAGAATGTGCTAATGTTATACCTATCTCTACTCTATACATATTTTACTGTAAATACAATAGAATATTTCTTACGACTCGCTTTATGATAAAGAGAAATTGTACCACATATTATTATCTCTTTGCTCAAAACTTCTTGCTATCAAAATGCTGTTTTTATTTCAATATTTTTATCCTGAAAAGAGAAAACGACTGAGATAATCTTTCATTAAGCTAATATCTTACAATAATGAACAGTTAGGCAAACAAAAGTGTCTGAACTTCTGTAACCAATCACTGGCAGTATGGCAATCTGAGTGAGATATCGAATTATAGCAGCCTTCAAAGATCGCGGAACAAGATTGAGATTGATAGGAACACATGATTAATTTCGGGCGTAAGCCAACCAAATATGTTCGTCACTGTGACAGGAGAAAGAACATTATTATAAGCCCGAACCGTCCATGCCTCAGAAGCCGTGCGATTGACATGATTCTGAGAACAGGAGCAAGTGGATAAACATCATCATAAAGAAAGTTTCGAAACCATGATGTGGCCACGACTCCCAACTTTGGGGAATCGACGAAAACAGAAGAAGGATCCCAACAGTTTTACTGCTGGACAAAGGATTCTGTCCTACGTCTTTCCGATGCTTAGGCAATACGTCCAGTTCTGCCCACCATCTACATCGAAGAACACATGACCTTATTTTCAATACCATTTAAAGTTGCTACGTACCTTCGCTGCCTCACGGAGGAGCATGAACCCTTGTGCGTAGGATATCAGTTTGCTGGCATACAGCGCCTTGCGCAAATGTTCCAGGAACTGCTTCTTGTCACCGGTGAAGTTGGTGGAGGCACCCGGCAACACCTTGCTGGCCTTCACTCGCTCATCTGCACACAGAAAACACGGTATTTACAATCAAATGCTGTGTTACGACACTTTCCTTAAACCCTCACAGTTAATTCAAATAAGCTTTTGTAAAAAACGCAGAAGTTTGAGCTATTTTCAATAAAATCTGATGGATCACCGTCATATTAAATTTATCACTAGCTGCCGCCCTAAACTACAAACTAACTATAGCCTGTGTGTTATTCTGATGAATAAGCTATATTTCTGTTAAGTTTTATCAATATCCGTTCAGTAATGTTTGCGTGAAAGAGTAAAAACATACGCACGCGCGAGTTTAGTCATCATAGACAATCATGTTTCGTTTTGGCATGATCATTCAATATTTCCTTGTTACATTTGATCATGACATGGAATTTGTATTGACATGATTTAGTCATACTTGGTTTAGGCCTAATCATGCGATGATCAAGCATAAAACCAAACAGTTGTGTGAATATTGACGAAGCAAAAAGAGTAACTATGTAAGTGTGAAGCAGATGACGTTCTGCAATTTCTGCCTACCATAGTTGGAATTAAATAAATATTTTATGTAAGTATGAGAAGACAAATGACATTACAAAAGCAACAATTAAGTTATTTGACAACCTAACACTTGCGGCTGCCACTGACATCTACAAAGCCAGAGCCATCTGAGATAAATACATTGTCAAACCTGTGATGGTTAAATGCAGTGCGTACTGATTAGTGTTCCATGTGCCTTAAACCGGGGCTCACACCATCCAAATCATAACTCACCAAGGCTGTGGTAGCTGCAGAAATAGGTATGGTGGTAGCAAATTCATGGACGAGCTTGTTCACTAAACCGTTAACTGCTGATACAAAGTTGGGCAGGCCCCACCACGCGTACATAGCCTTCAAATTGCCTTATAGTGCATTGCAGCAAAGGTAAAGATGACCAGCATTTTAACTAGCCTCTCTTTTTAAATCAATCACTAAACTCAAACATATATTACGGTTGTCAACTAAACTTTATTATTGTATTTGCTTAACCCATGACATCGGGTGCATAGTCTCCATTTTGAACAGTTGCTGCGGTCCGATGAGGCTGTAATTTGCAGCTCAGCTTATACATGAGTGATCTTAGTTATTCCTACCTTTGAGAGCAGAGAGACAACGAGCGAACACGGCCTCGCCGATTAGCGTGACGGGCACGCCGTACTCCAGAGCAGCGATGCCGGTCCACTTGCCCGTGCCCTTCTGTCCCGCCGTGTCACGGATCTTCGGCAGCAAGTATTTACCTGCAAATACACATCAAATGTTCAGCTCTGCTGGTGGAGACGCATTTTGACACCCTTAAAATTTTAGTTATGGCGCCATCTACGAAGGTTTGTTGATTTTATCAACGTCAAGGTATGAAAAATTACTCAATTAAATTACTCATTCACAGTTAATATAAGTATTCGCACATTTCGCAGAATAAAGCAGTAAAATAAACTCGCCTTAAAACTTAGAATTCTGTGAATGCTCTTATTTTACAAGTTTCTTTTCGGTTACATTGCCAAAGACTGAAATCAAGATAATAACATTCTTATTATGTTTACAACTTCACAGGGAACTAACCGTCCGAGTCCTTGAACTTCAGAATATCTCTCGATATTTCAATAAGGAATGAGTCCAGGTCGCCTTTGTTCCATTCTTCAAATACCTCAGCCATCTCGCCTTGCTCCATACCTTCAAATATAAACACACAATGCCTTAATTATAACACAATTTTTTTTTTTATATAATTAATGCTGCTTTTGTTCTTGTTGACAAATTGATTTTTAGACTTAGCTAGTTCGTAGATTTAGACTTAGTTGTACAAATAATTATGTAGTAAATTTGTATATATGTAAATAAAAGTTTGTCTAAGCTGCATTTTAGTTTCTACAATGTATATACCTAGAACGTCCTTCATGAGGTTGTAAGCTTCACAGATGAGCTGCATGTCACCATATTCGATGCCGTTGTGCACCATTTTGACGAAGTGTCCTGCGCCATTTTCTCCTACCCAGTCACAACATGGCTCGTTGTTCGCCTTAGCGCATATTGCCTGAAAAACAATTTATTTTCAAAATCATTTTATTTTTATCACGTGGCAATACTTATGGATGTCCTCCGCCTCACGACGAAAGATGAGGTTTGTCAGACTCTAACTGACTAAAGATATTCGCTCACATTGTAAAAGGTAATTAAATAATAAGAAGGTTAGGTTAGGTATTTAATTAAGAAGGAATACATACCTGGAAGATGGGTTTGACATGAGGCCATGCAGCAGGGTGTCCACCAGGCATTAGTGAAGGTCCATAACGAGCACCGTCTTCACCACCGCTTACCTGTATATAAACATCATGTAGCATTTCTTATAGTATTAGTATAACTCGGCCAAGGTAACAAGCCTCTGATACACTAGTGATTTAGACCTTTCACGCAATGTGATTTTATAACAAAACTAGCTCAAAGTTATTGTACAGTAGCCTACTTCTAATAATAACTTTATCCTTTAAATCTAAATGTAACTTTTGCTTTACTTTCAATAGTCTGTAGTGTACAAGTACTTACACCCATTCCTATGTAAAGTATTCCAGTTGGCGCAAGTTCTTTGCACCAACGCTGTGTGTCAATGTACTGCGAGTTCCCACCGTCAATGATTATATCGCCTTTCTCAAGAAGAGGCACTAGCTTCTGCACAAACTCATCAACGGCTGATCCAGCTGTGAATACAAATCATCAGGTTATTTCCGAACTTTACATTGAGGCTATATTTTACTCTTAATAACAGAAAAAAGCCATGTATCACCTTTCACCAGTAACATAATCTTTCTCGGCTTCTTTAGTTTAGCTACCATATCTTCTAAAGATGTTGCCCCGATGATATTTGTTCCTTTAGCCTCATTTTTGAGGAATTGGTCAACCTGTAATGTTAGAACAAAAAAGATAGTATTACAGGAAAATGTTAAATACTTATAAGGGGCATGGCATGTGTTGGAAAAACTAAATGTATAAATTGAATAATTAATTTGAGTATTATTATGTACTATACCTTGGCGACAGTTCTATTAAAAGCGCAAACAATAAATCCATTGCTATCCATGTTCAGAATTAAATTCTGCCCCATAACTGCCAACCCAATAAGGGCAATATCAGCTTTAGGCCTGCAAATAATTAATATACTGTTTTATGTGGAAAGTTTGAATGAAAAAAAATGTGGAGGGTGTGATTACAGCATAAATTGCTTTGCTGCATTATCAGCTTATTATTTTAAGTGAAATTCATTTGAATGATACAATTAAATGATAATTAGTGATTTTATAAATTGTTCTTTATTAAGAAATATTATCTCCAGTTTGAATTAAATACATGGCAAATGTATTAAGTTATTATTTTCAAATTTGTGCATACATTAATAGGGTTTAATCATGATTGAAGTACTTGACACAGTACTTTATGAAAGGCAAGTAGTCCATTCACCTTCAAATAACCTTGTGGCCCACTTTGCATCAAGCCGTTACCAACCTTTTTCAATCAAGTTTATGGCATATTCACAATACTTGCATAGCAAGCATTACTCATATACCGTTCGCTAGTTATTCATAGATTAAGTTACAACAAAATAATCATGATTTAGTGAAATAACTAAAAGTAAGTTCCATTCATGATTACAAACCAATAAAATTAAACCATTTAGAACTGTAGTTAATACGAATACAATGTCTTCATAAGATTGTCACTGAATTGACACAAAACTGATTTAAAACATGAGAATAACAAAAGTTAACCTCAACCTTCTAAAATTCAATTAGTTCAAGGTTAAATTCTGCAAGATCAATTAAAAAAGCCTCTTTTGCGAATAATAACCAGCTCGAGTAAGTCTTGAGTATTATATTTTTCCATTACGATTCCTGAATATTAGAGTACAATCACAATTCTAGTCAAGTCATGCTCAAACGACAAATTATTGGGAAGCAAAAAATATACTTACGCTGCCATTTTATTGAAACTATTTCTTCTTTATTTCGGGTCTAAAAGTATTTGGGAAGATCCGAGATTTTATTTAGTATTTATTCGGAATACTTTCTTAGATTTTACCAACTTTAAACAAACTTTTCCCTCTAACTTTAATACTTGTCTTGCTAGATTGCACGTATAACTTGACTGATTCGACACCGACTCACCGCCGACACGACACTAGACTAGAGTGTGACCAAAGAGTAATTTATTAATACGGAAGAGTGTGACTAGCAGTATATTTTATCTAGGAGCATTAAGCATGTATATATACTAGAAATCTTTGGTTGGTGACGAATCTTTGGTTCGTTAATCGACAAATCGATTTTAAGGCCCAAAAGATTGATGTTTTTAATCGATATCTATTACTGAATCGATACAGTGAAACGATATTTCACCCCAAAAAATCGAGGTCCGATTTTTTGTTTTGCGAAGCATTAAAATATTATTTCATTTTAGTTTCCTTGAAAACAATTAAATTAACTAAAATAAATAAATTGTATACCACTGACACTTTATTTTAGTTGAATAAACAACTTTAATTAGTTGAAAATGTAAAAAGATCGTTTATTATGTTATTTTTTTGTTTTTCGTAACTGGCTTTATACTTGTATTGAAAATACAAACGCGAAAAGCAAATCGGAAAAATGTAACGATTTCTGGAAAGTAGATTTTATAAACCTCGATATTTTTGTGTATCTATATTTCAGATTTATATTCGAATCGATTCAAGATCAACCCTTTACAAAAATACTTCATTACGATTACAGATTATACTTCATAAAATAAAAGATAGCTTGATCTCTGCGACAGCCGTCAGTATCAATACAATAGGTACAATAGCGTTTGACAGGCTAACAATAACGTAATATTAACGCTTAGATAAAGTACCTATAGATTTAGCCATAAAATGAGCGTGATTGATAGAGCGAGATCGCTAGTTGGCCCCCATGTAAATAATAAGGACAAAAGATTATTTTTAGTCTTTGTCACCATGGCCGGCTTTTGTTGTTTGTCAAACTCTAATATTATGGCAGGTTTGACCACAGAACAGAGAAGACAGTAGAAATCGTATATCGCTTCATTAGTATCGGAACCAGCGTACCCAAACTCACACATATACAGGTTAATTGTATTTCGTAACACTAAGAAATGTTTGGTGTGATTGGTAGTTTGAAAGTAGGAAATATGTCAGTCGTCGCTTATTTGAATATAAACCACATTTTAATGATCATAGAGTTGTTAATTGACTACTCTTTTTAAGTATTTATTACATTTTCCATTAAAATCGCACATGGAATAGTTTAATAACCAAGTTACGCTACCCGCCGCTAGATGTCACTATACTAAATGCATTCAATTTAAAGCTGTATTTCGTTATTAATAAGATTTATATTTGCGTAATGAGGTCATTACAATTCTTTTTCCTCTAGAGATGTACCACCGTCGTTGACTTATTTATCGACAATCCGTTTTATTTTGACACAAAACAAAATCAACAGCTAGATTCGATAAATATTATTATGCTTGAAATCAAGTGTTTATATACAACTGAATATTTCTAATCTTATGACTAATAACAAAACAAACTTACATACAAAGGGGAGAGGGAAAAGGATGAGCCCTTTTCCCTCTCCCCTTTGTATGTAAGTTAAGTGCATCAAAAAATTCGCCCACATCGATGTCAATAGGAAACGTGCCCAGAACGCTGGCAGCATTGCTACGTTGAATGGCAATGCTGATTCTCAGGCTGAAGAAAAGGCCAGCCCTCTGGTCCCGCGAACAGTCAACTAACCGTTTACTTGTGTTTCGAAGCACTCGATGAGCACTCGGACCCCATGGACCTAATGTCTCAACCCCAAACGGGTCATACATATAACTGCCAATAATGTTGTTATATTTGCGCCGTTTGAGGTTTTCTGCACCAGCAGCAGCTGCCCCAGCACAGCCCGCCGTGCTAAGGGATGGCGCAAGGGTATCGACACATTTTGCATCCCACACCAAAGGCCTACCCAACTTCCAAGGCATTATGGCCATCCCATCCGGTCTATTCCCACCGTCGCGTGCCAAGCCATTGGGTTCTAAAACAGCTGACACCCCGGCGGTGACAAGAGCTCGACGTATGATATCATTAATGACGGCACCGGCGCCCGCAGCTGCGGTGTCTGCGGCGACGTCTACAGCCCACCTCGCGCGCCGCCCAGTTTAAGAAGCGCGAGCCTTTCCTTACCAGAAACTCAAGAGCGGTTCCGTTTTTTACCCGACTGCCGAAGGAGGGTAATGTGTTTATCAGTCTATGTATGTATGTATGTATGTATGTATGTATGTATGTATGTATGTATGTATGTATGTATGTATGTATGTATGTATGTATGTTTGTTCCTATGTGGCGTTCCAGAGACCAAACGCGTTGACCGATTTTGATGATTCATACGTCAATCGATTCGTCTTAATCTTGCGAGTGTCATAGGCTACATTAAAATTGGAAAATAGAAAAATGGCGGCTTTTGGGCGCCATATTGTGGGGGGCCAATTTTATTTTTTCTTCCAAACCCATCGTGGGGGTATCAAAATAAAGGGTTTTTAGAGGCAATTTCAAAAATATATAACACTTATATATTTAAATGTACCTAATTCGAAAAAAATGTTAACTAAAAAGTTATAAATAAAAAAGTTAATTAAAAAAATCAAAATACCCGACTGCTTAAAAAGCGAACTAAAAAGACGTAAACAAGAAGAAAATCATGCTGTGCAGTCGGAGGATACATCTGGTTTTGGTCAGCCAGCTCGCGAATATGTATCCTCCGACTGCACAGCATGATTTTCTTCTTGTTTACGTCTTTTTAGTTCGCTTTTTAAGCAGTCGGGTATTTTGATTTTTTTAATTAACTTTTTTTTAAAGTAGCGACCACTGTACTTGTAAGTCATATTTAAAAATAAAGAATTCAAAATAGTGTTTATATAAATTTATTCTAATACTTACGATTTATAGAAAATATAATTAAGAATTGTCATGTTAGACTACTAATCCGTTTTTGAAAATCATTATATTGATAGAAAAATACACCCTGTGGCGTTTACGCAATAGATATTAAACTATAGTCTGATTTTTAATTTCGTACACTAAACTGACATTTGGAGGTTGCCACTTTATCGTTACATTAAAATATTAATTATTCGATTAACCTTTTTTCGATTAGAATACTACCAATAGATTACCCATATCCATGCTTTATTCATTTTAAACTTGGTTAAGGCAGAATTCGAAAAAAAAGGGTTTGAACATGGAAATGACATGTATTTGATTACTAATACTGAATCACCAAAAAAAACCGCACACTGGTTTAAATTTTTTCAGAAAGGTATATCATAGAACACAGAGAACATTGTAAGTTTAAAATATCGATAACTCATTATCGATAACGGCAATCTCTAATCGAGTAGCTGACTGTGACATGTGCATAGTTGGAATCTTCGAGAACAATATGTTTGAATTTAAAAGAAAGTAGACCTTAAATTTAACAACATAAAATCAACTTTTACTTTTGTGTGGGCGGGGCAGCAGACATATGCGGAATAGTGCAAATCCCGGGGTACGCGGGCCCCGCCTACTTGCGACTTCTATTGTAGAAGGCGTTTTTTCTGTTCTGTGGGTTTGACAAACAAACTCGGTCGTGTTTGATTTTCTGTCATTTCGTGGTATTATGTGTTTATTACAAGGAATTGGGTTATTTATAGATAATAAGTATCAGTGCGATGGTGGGTTGTAGTGTTCTTGTTCTTGTTATAACACCAGAAATAACTATTGTTGTTTCATGTGCGGCCACGCCATTGCCACATCTATAGGTACTTTATCTAAGTATTAACGTATACGTCAGTTTGACATATTTCGCAGATAGCTTGAGCAGCTATCATAAAAAAAGTATAGCTAAATTATTAACCCTCTATGGCTAGACCACAGAGACCAGAGTTGACGTGAGAGTGAGAGTAATGACGTCTGACTGGCTGGCTTACTTAGTGCTAACACACGTCCGGATTTGGTCCCGCCGGACTAACTCCGCCCACAAATCCTTTCTCGCTTACACACGCTTGTGTGGACCGAGACGGACTCAATTAAAAATAATAATGTCCGGCGGACCACTCTGCTCTAAGGGTTTATTCCACATGACATATAAATTGTCAAACTACACACAAGGAGGTACATTAACTATAGAGAATATACATCAACGTTGCCGCTCTCTTCTAACACGTAACTCTATCGCTGTCTGGCGCGGCACAAGCGGCTCGTAAAGGTTGTCGAATTGCCGCTTTCGCTTAAGACTACATAAACATAAATTGTCTTACAATAATAACCCCACAGCAGTATCTCTACGTTGGCGTCGTGGTGGGGCTTGTGCCAGTAGATTTTTCTTTGCCGCAAAATGCCTAGGGTGAGGGGCCAGACTAAGAGAGATACAATCCGCAGGGAAGCTTTGTGGCGAGCTGGTCGGCAGTGGCGACCCCACGGACCTGAACTCCAGGGAGAAGTCTTGTTCCTCATCTCTAGCTTGCCTTTATTGGGCGGTCGGAGTGAAAACTGACGGGAAACAGAGCTCCCACCTCTCTCTTGCCTTAATTGGCTGGCTTGAGTGGATATTCGCAAGAGCAAACGTGCTCGGAGTGCCTGCCTGGTCTCGAACCCACGACTTACAACTTGTAAGTCGCGGCAGATACCACTGGGTCACCACTGCTCCTGTGTAAGTATGTACTGTGATGGAATCTCCACAGTACACAAAATGCCGTCTGGGGGGACACGTGAAATTAAAAACAAAGTCAGATTAGTTACACCATTTGCCCATACATTTTTTTGAGGTGATACGAATTTCGCCGGGACAGCTTCTATTAGTATAGGTTCATTAACGAATTAAGAGACACCTAATGCTGTTGATTCGGTGCATTCGTTGAAATGGGTATATATTGAGCGAAAAGTAATAAGTAACTATATTAAAGTTTGTTATAAACAAGCTTTTTTCAGGGTCGGACTGGCCATATGGGAGTACCGGACCTTTTTACGGTGGGCCGGTTCCTCCTTGGGCCGGTCCGGTTCGCCAGCCTGACCGGCCAGCGGAGCGACCCAACTCCCTTCATTTTTATATAGAGCCAAGCCGTGATTAGTAAGACAACGCTAGGCCGCATTGCGGTTAACCGCTCGCGGTCATCAATTAATACGAGTACAAGCGACCGCTCTGGCGGTATTTTTCCGCGATTGTTTGTAAACTGTAGCTAGCTACAAAATGTGTGCGGTCAGGCTATGGCCTGGGCCGGCCATCATATTCACACGGCTTGGCTAGTTTGACGTAGGTCAAACTAGCCAAGCCGTGTGAATATGGAATGAAAGAAAAATGAAGTATTCACTCGAGTGAAGCGTCTAGTTCCACCTTAGGAACGTTAATGCAAACTTTCATGCTGTTACACCAAACGGTTTACACTTAGCATCGTGTGTCAATCAGAAAATGTATTTTTTATTTAATTTGATTTATTCAGCATAAAACAATATACAAAAGATGTCGTTGGATCTTTGGTTTTAGCCACAGTGACAGTAATGGCTATGTTGAAGTTGTTCCAGAATATAATATTAAGAGATTAAACGTGACCAAAATTAGACTTCCAAGTCTTGATTAACAAATATGGAGATGTATCATCTTTCATGGGGTACTGTACAAAATGTTACAATTAAATTCCTCCCCACATTCTTGAACTGAATGAGACGAAGTTTAAAACCTGTATAAAACGCACACTATGTAGGCCTGGCATATTATAAGTTGGGGGATTACATCACTGATAAAAATGCTTGGCTCAATGCTAGTCCTGCTCCACAATCCACACTTACTAGGGCGCAATAACAAGTGATATGCAGAACATTATTTTTTTGAGGTATTGTTGGACCTGCTGAAGACTGTATAAATATATTTGTATTGTATAAACTCAATTTCCTTAGTAGTAACTGCACAGCACATGTGTGAGTACTATGTACCCAACTGTGAATCTACCATTTACTGTACCTATGCGGCGTTCGTTGACTTGTGTGTGCCCTGGCCGTTGAGTGTGTCATGCTCTCTCAAATGTCTCTCTTATGGTGGCGCGTGTGTTGGATCATCCGGTTCACTTCATGATGGTTGAGCTGGGTGGTGCCAATTCATGCGTCATGTTCGTGAACGGACGCCGTCAGTTGGGATTGGTCATAACTTGACTGCTTCGGATGTTAATATTTTTCTAGTATCTATTATATAACTGCACAGTACACGTGTGAGTACTTCTAATACTTTATGTCTGTAGGTGGTATGGTGGTGTGTAGTGCTATTCTGGGTGCATTGTCCTCACATATATGAACTAATAACTATATATGTACCTACGCAGTGGCGTAGCTACCTAGGGGCCCTCAAGCTTAGGGGGCCCTCGAATTCTTACCAGAAAATCTCGATCGAACTGAACTTATGAATTTTTTTCCTATGTTAAAAAATTTATGCTGTATCAGGAATAAGTAAGCTAATGACAATAAACTTTTTAGTACTGGTCAATATAGTGGTTCAATTTTATTTGATTTTAGAACCACTCATATTGATGTCCGTTACGTCAATAAATCATGTCAAATCTATAGATTTCGGCTACTCATTGTATAACGCGAAATATCGTGAATAAAATGCAGGTCACCTGCAGTAGGTGCATTAATTCAGGCCCGCGCGCGAGGAAATCGTTCTTGCTCTCCACTGTTAAATGTGGTAACACTAGCGGCGACAAAATGTTTGCCGGGGATTCCCCAACGACATCTTGTAGCGTATCATTACGTTTCGCCTTTCTTTTACTTTTAACGTCGCTAGTGAACAGTGAGTACCTACTCGAGCACAATTTAATATAAATATTGCATAAATAAATTAGAAAACTAAAATTATGGATAAAAATAAGAAAGCATTTAAACGCATAAAACGCCAAGAAAGAGAAGATAGTAAACAAAAATTGCCCAAAATTGACAAGTTTTTGAGGCAGCAAGTACTTCTGGACAAAATACCCTGTTTGTACTTTTTTACTATTCTTCTCTGTTACTTTGTGATTATTGTTGTTGTGTTGTGTCTATGTCGAATAAATGTTTTCTATTCTATTCTATTCTAAATATTTCTATTGATAGTGACTTAAATAATGTGGTAACTGCAGTGTTTGTTAAGAAGCCTACTGAAGAAGATTCGACAATTATTGCTTATTGGAGATACCTCCGCCGCCGATCATGTGAACATGGATGATGTTTGCATGGTACACATAAGAGCGGAAGATTAGGAGGAACCACAGACCTCTAAATTTTTCGAAAATGTGTACGATAAATCTTCTTATGACTTGGGAAACTTCACGAACAAAATATTAAGTGATAACGAAAAACGACAAATTATTGATATGGGCCCCATTTTATTATTTGCCCCAGGGCCCTTGGTTACCTAGCTACGCCACTGTACCTACGTTCCTAAATATTGTAAAAAAACAATATTTTTTTAAAAGAGTAAGTATGGAGTTTCTGGTGCATTCTTCTCCATAACAAGCTACTTTCCGAATGCACGGTAGAATAATTTTTATGTACGTTCAAAAGTGCCGCTTGGTGGCCTAGTTGAAATAAAATATCTTTGTCTTGTATTTCATTAAATTGACTTCACACAAATTGTGCTTATACGATTATTCATACAAAAGCGTGTTTAAAAATAAATAAAATGTTATAGGTACAATAATGACATCACTGAACCAGGAACGCAATAGCATTTATCTGTGTCCAGTGTTCCATGAAAGCGCAGTCAGCGTCCATTCTTCACGCAACATTTATCAAATTAAGACTAGGTTTTACTTTTACTCAGTTTTAATATTTTCTTGAACAAGTGTATATCTAATTAGTTGGAAGGATTGCTCATCTATACTATAATCTAATATATAAAATTTCCATGTCACAATGTTAGTTACCGTACTCCTTCGAAACGGCTATACCGATTTTTACCAAATTTTATATGCGTATTCAGTAGGTCTGAGAATCGGCTACTATCTATTTTCCATACCCCTAAGTGATAAGGGTTGTTCAGGGTAGGTAGGGTAGGGTAGGTAGAGTAGGGTAGGTAGGGTAGGGTAGGGTAGGGTAGGGTAGGTAGAGTAGTGTAGGGTAAATTAATGTTTGGTGTTTTTATGGCAAAACAAAGTTTGCAGGGGCAGCTAGAAATATTATAAAGAGGAAAGATTTTTTTGTTTGTTTGTACCGAATAGGCTCCGAAACTACTGTACCGATTTAAAAAAATCACCAATAAAAAGCTACGTTATTTCTGAGTAACATAGGCTATTTTATAATTCCAAAAACGGGTCATGTGGTGTGGCCCACGGGAGTGAAGCCGCGGGGAACAGCTAGTAAAATATATTTTATCAAAATTGAACATACAGTCAAGCGCTATGTAAGAAAGAACAGAAACGAAAATTATACTATTTGGCCCGATGAAATACACGTAAATATGAGACTAAAACCCAAACGAATACTTGTTCAAAACGCTCCTTGCTAAGTGATTCCATCATGAAAACATGTAAAATTTGAATCAAAAGATAGGTATCATTATTTATTAGCGCTGCGAGAGAACACATTTTCGATTTTCGTTATAATTGTTGTCAATCCACAAAATAAGCAGTTTAAGCGCTCACACCGGCCAGCGATCGGGCGCTACGGGGGTATATGAATTACAATTTAGAACAACATTTGTGTTTGTCACTCAAAAATCCATAGCTCAAAAAAGTATAACAGCTTATTATAAACAATATAACAAATTGTAATTTTATCGAAGGGTTGCATATTTATTCAAACTTAAAAAAAAACACACCAGTCTCGACGCATATTGCAAACGCGAAACTGTAAAGTAATTTTAACATGTTTAAGTCATTGCAATAATCAATGCTATAGAAAAATACTATATTACATTCAAACAAGTAAATTAAACTTAATTATACAATGTTATTAAACAATCAATTTATTTATTTATTTATTATATTTGTCGGCATTTCTAAGATATCGTTCTGAAGAGCGCTATGGTTTCAAATGACTTTGACAGATGGCAACTTGACGTTAACACTTGACATTAGTTTATGGCGCGAACAACAGGTGATGACAGAAGGATCGAGAGAGATATGGCGGGTTGGATTGAGTTGTGAATTCGTGATAAAAACCTGAGGAGAAAAACAGTGAGAGTTACCGATTGTTCGTGTAGATCAAACTACGTGTCATAGTGGAATGTCGTTTAAGTTATTCGCCAATACATAACGTGATTAGTTACATTGTGAGCCTACATAACATACAAGCAAAGAAGTTGGTTTGTTTAACATCTAGCCCGAAAGAACCCATGCAATAATGGCTTTTCCTGACAATTACACAGTCGTCCCTACATCAGATCGTGGGATATAAGGGCTTGATATTTAGGAAACTAGTGAAATAACAATCGAACAACTTGTGATCAGTGAAATTACCTACTGAAAGAAAGTTGGTACCTAGCGGGAAACTTCAAATACATGAAGACTTGTGAGACGGGTATTCGGTCAGAATATAATCTTATTTGCAGCACAAGGAGTGACTGAAAAACATTCCTCAACCATAAAGTTTGATCATGATGGTTTGAAAGCTTATTGAAAGGTCTACTTCTTGCTCAATTAAATTTGGAGAGTTTACAATAATAGTAACTAGTTTAAACAAATGAAGATAACTAAAGTCACATAATTATCATTTGCACTAAGACCGGTAAATGTTAGTTAAGTTGAAAAGTGCCTGAAAATGGTTTGTTTTAAATTAATCCTTCAGGCTTTTGAGCTCAGCTGTTCAGTTTAATTGAAAGAATACTGGAAAGATTCCAATTAATTGGTAGAAAAACCAGGAACTAAAATCAAGACTTGATTTTGCAAATCATGGCCCGGAGAGAATCATGACTATTTTGGAAACATGGTTAACAAGTTTGAAAAGTACCTCAAGTGATGGGATTCTTAACGCTACCTGCCTGGTAGTATGTTGTGTTAAAGGTAATGGTAATTGAAGAATCTGCTGCGCATGAGAAAGTTCAGATTTAACAAACATCTGGTTATGGAAAGTATCTACAGTAGCTGGTAAGGTCACTTTATTTTTATGTTCATGGAAAAAAGAAACTTTACCACCCTTTTGTGGTTCCAATGCAGTTGGTTAAACAAAAATTACATTGTAAAGCCGTTGAACTTCTTGTACACTACAATATACAATGTTTTTGTCTGTTAAAAGAAAATAAGTGGAGAAAAAGAAAAAGCAATTGATTGCACATTACAGATTCAAGGTTGTTTCAAATTGTAGATTATTATGGTTTTCACAAAAGTCTAACTTTTGTGCCTTAGAAACATAGTATGATAATCTTTGCTGTTACTCATTGACGGTGTATTCATTTTACAATTTATGTGATGATTGATTTTTTTAATTGCTGTGTGATTGTTACCTAATTGTTTGACTGCCTTGTCCACAATTATTACTTGGGGTCTAGGGTTGAATCTCTGGACAACATGTAGTGGTATCCTATTGCTTGAAGCTTGAACTTGGTTGGTGAGTTAAGGGTGCGCTATACACCTTTGCTTGCAGACATCGATTGGTGAGTGCAGACATGTTATTTTGTGTTATAAAATTGTCTCTATGTAAAGATATTCGAATATGTCATAATATAGTGGTTAGTGCTTTAGTGACAGTACTTATCACAGAAATTTTGTAATTTCTTCATATTGGTAGTGTGTCTTCATGGGGTTATTTATGCCGTTCATTAATTTTTACTACCATTGTGATGGCGCTGTGGCTGGGCCACTGGATGCTGCTCTGTATGTTGCGGGTTCCATTCTCATGTGGAGTAGATGTTTGCGTGGCCTGCAGGTGGTTGTTCTGGATCTGACTGTTTGTGAGTTTGGAGTGTTTGTGAAAGCACCCATAATACCTGTTGATTTGATGTCTGATGGAAGGTGGGAGCCTGGTGCCTCCGGTGCTTTGGTGACCTGTTGTTTGGAGTATGTGACATAGTATGATGTGTTAAGCATCTGGAAGGTATGGCACCCTCGGTGCTTCGAGACCGACCTGACGTTTGTTGCAAGCCAGGTTCGTTAGGTAGGTTGGTGGGTGGTCGAAGGGGCCCAGCACGCCCGGTCCACGCCACGCGTTTTACAGGTGGATGGTCGAAGGGGCCCAGCACGCCCGGTCCATGCCACGCTGTTAGTAGGTGGGTGGTCGAAGGGGCCCAGCACGCCCGGTCCACGCCACGCGTTTTACAGGTGGATGGTCGAAGGGGCCCAGCACGCCCGGTCCATGCCACGCTGTTAGTAGGTGGGTGGTCGAAGGGGCCCAGCACGCCCGGTCCACGCCAAGCGTTTTACAGGTGGATGGTCGAAGGGGCCCAGCACGCCCGGTCCATGCCACGCTGTTAGTAGGTGGGTGGTCGAAGGGGCCCAGTACGCCCGGTCCACGCCACGCGTTGTACAGGTGGATGGTCGAAGGGGCCCAGCACGCCCGGTCCATGCCACGCTGTGTAGGTGGGTGGTCGAAGGGGCCTAGCACGCCCGGTCCACGCCACGCGTTGTCCAGGTGGATGGTCGAAGGGGCCCAGTACGCCCGGTCCATGCCGCGCTGTGAGTAGGTGGGTGGTCGAAGGGGCCCAGTACGCCCGGTCCACGCCACGCGTTGCGCAGGTGGATGGTCGAAGGGGCCCAGCACGCCCGGTCCATGCCACGCTGTGAATAGTTGGTTGGTCGAAAGGGCCCAGTGCGCCCGGTATACTTTGCGTGGTATGATGAGTCGTTGGATGATTGAAAAGGGCCTTGTGCGCCCGTTCCACACATGATATGATGAGTTGTTGGTTGATCTAAAGGATCTTGTGCGCCTGGTCTTCACCGTATGATATCGCAGAGTATGCATGTCAGGAATGGACGAGCGGATCCAAATGGAATGTTACTTTCTTTGGTGTGTGATATTTGACGAGCCATTATAAGAATTGTTAAATGCTCGAGGCCTCGCAAAATGTCAGGAGGCCGTGTCGGCATTTCTAAGATATCGTTCTGAAGAGCGCTATGGTTTCAAATGACTTTGACAGATGGCAACTTGACGTTAACACTTGACATTAGTTTATGGCGCGAACAACAGGTGATGACAGAAGGATCGAGAGAGATATGGCGGGTTGGATTGAGTTGTGAATTCGTGATAAAAACCTGAGGAGAAAAACAGTGAGAGTTACCGATTGTTCGTGTAGATCAAACTACGTGTCATAGTGGAATGTCGTTTAAGTTATTCGCCAATACATAACGTGATTAGTTACATTGTGAGCCTACATAACATACAAGCAAAGAAGTTGGTTTGTTTAACATCTAGCCCGAAAGAACCCATGCAATAATGGCTTTTCCTGACAATTACACAGTCGTCCCTACATATTCTTTATTGTACACCACAAAAATATACAACCAACCAAAAATATCAATCTACAATCATATTAGGTCTTTACCGATGGTTCGGTTGGGGTAACAAATGGGGCAGACTATACGATCCTCCGCTGGGTCAATAATTGTACTAAATGCGGTAGAGTTACGTCTTCATCATCATCAACATCAGCCTTTTTTAATGTTCCCACTGCAGGGACACAGGTCCCCTCTCTGTGAGAGAGGGAATGGGTATAATACACCACGCTGGCCCAGTGCGGATTGGTGGATGAATAAAGCGCCTGCCTGGGTTCGAACCTTAGATAAAGTAGGTATAGATTAAGCCTTAAAATGACCTTGATTGATAGAGCGAGATGGCTAATTGGCAGCTCCATGTAAATGATAAGGACAAAAAAATATTTTTTGTCTTTGTCACCGTGGCCGGTTTCTGTCGTTTGTCAAACTCTAATACAATGGCAGGTTTGACAAACAAACTCGGTTTTGTTTGATTTTCTATGATTTCGTGGTATTATGTGTTAATTGAGACAAGGAATTTGGGTTATTTATAGATAATAAGTGTCAGTGCGATGGTGGGTTGTAGTGTTCTTGTTCTTGTTGTAACACCAGAACTAACTATTGCTGTCTCATGTGCGGCCACGCCAGTGCTTAATCTATACCTACTTTATCTAAGGTTCGAACGCACGCAAGTCGAGGCCGTTACCCTGGGCCACCACTGCTCCGTTGCTGCTGACATCCTTACAATAACTTTATTATTGATTAAGACACTTAGCGAATCTTATGTGGGAGCGTTAATCAAAATAGAAGTCAGGGTCAATATTTTTTAAAGATTTAGCGCACAATAGGGATGATGATGGGGTACGAAACAGCAAATTCTATTTAGTCCGCCTGTTAAATTATCAAAAAATATTGGACACGTATTTTTGCTTATTCAAATCAATAAAAATTCACCAAGATAAAGCGCATCAAAGTTCGGGAGTGCGGGCTTTTGACGTCACTTCTATGTAAAAATTGTACCAAGGCGTGACGTCATGCGATATTTTAACACACTGTATCGTCATCATTTTTTGTTAACGTAACAAAAGAAAATATACGTGCCCAATATTTTTGGGCAATCTAACGTCCGTCAACTAAAAATATTTTTTTAGTCATCATCCCTATTCCGAGAAACCAAGTATATCATTGCGATATTCGCCATTTTGATGCCAATATATGCTGGTCGAGACTAAAAAATACTTAAAATGCGGATTTCGGACATCCAAACTCCACTACAGTTGGTCATCGATACATTTTGATTTTATTTGAAGAATGCATCTATATGTCATACTAAATATTTAGTGGTAGGTAATTAAGTTTTTTGATATCCAAAATGGAAGATTGGCGATAAAAAAGGAAAAGCCCAGATATTAACGTAATTTACAAACACCGGTCCAATAACCGTATAAAATACCTAATATTGTTAAGTTTGGCGGGGTGATACGAATTATTCAATTTAGGAATTTACATGAACTTTCAACATTCGAATTTATTAAAAATATATTTAAATATGAAATACGTCATACATATTAGATAATGTGTGTAAAATACGAATTACTTACTACACCTTTCCAAACGGTAAGCAAATTACGATTTTCTGAAATTAAGTAGGTACATAAACAACATTCTCGCTTGCTGAAAAGATGCAAAAGGTCAAAATAAATATATACCTAATCATTCTAATTACGTTATTATTTTTGTAATGTTATATACATGTTCATAAAAAAACAACCAAATCTTGAAAAAAAATACTACTAAAGGGTCTTTCAACAAGGACGAGTCGATGTTAAAATTGAATAAAACAAGATGTGTGTGAGATATTAACGAAATTTATTTTTTATTTAAAAGGCCCATTTATGCGATTATGGATGGAATATGACATCGTTCAAATGTCCGCCGCGGCTTCGTATGGTGGCACTAATCCGAGAGGTCCAATTTTTAATGACTCTGCTGCATAGATCGAGCGAGCGCTACAGATCAATGATAAACAATTTATTTTGGCTTGAATTGAACAATATGGACGTGAACGACATGTGGTTCCAGCAACATGGCGCTACTTGCCACACAGCGAACGACACAATCGACATTCTGCATGAACGGTTTGAGGGTAGAGTTAGAGTTCCGCTAGACTTTTTCTTGTGAGGTTTTCTGAAGTCGCAGGCCTATGCCAATAAACCACATTCGACCGTTGCCCTGAAAGCCAACATAACGCAGGCCATCGCTCGGATTCAGCCGGATCTATGCTGCAGAGTCATTAAAAATTGAACCTCTCGGATTCGTGCCACCATACGAAGCCGCGGCGGACATTTGAACGATGTCATTTTCCATCCATAAATGGGCCTTTTAAATAAAAAATTAACTTCGTTAATATCTCACACACATCTTGTTTTATTCAATTTTAACATCGACCCGTCCTTGTTGAAGGACCCTTTACGTTGCAGAATGGACATTTCTTTGCTGTTTTTTGAGTACGTAATATTTTTGGAATTGCTCAATATTCACATAAGTTGTTGTATGGGCTTCTAAATACGTGTGCCAATTTTCATAAGTGTATGTAGGTATTTAAGTTTGTCCACGCATTTCGCCGAAACTACTTATCAGATTGTCATCATTCTTGTGTTGTGTTGGATTGAGTATACCTCAACTTAGGGCATAGTGCAAGTTTCATCAAAATTCGTCCAGCATTTTTCAAGATAATGGAGCATACAACCGAACTCCTTAGCGATAAACAGCACGAATGTGTAAATTTAATTGTTATTTCGTCAATCCTTTAGGTACCGTATATAGAAATAATTGTTAATTATTAGTGATGGTATGATATACATTTCATTTTTATTTTATACAATACGTTCAAGCAAGGATCGTAATCGATTAAAGTTGCATTCAGCCTAATCGATAAGGTATATCAAACGTTTATATTGTCAGAAATAGGGTCTTTGAAATAGAATAAACCGATTAACGCATAACATACAATGTATGTTTTCATTATCGTCATACTGTTAATAGTTTTCTTGGAAACAGCCTTGGCCAGTATTGGAAATATTTTATTTTATTAATTTAAATAATATTGAAAGTTTTACCTTTGCTGATAAAGTGTGATACACTCTGGTACCTACGCCAACCATTTTTTAAGATATTATAAGATGAAATAAAAATAACTATAAGTGCTGTATGCATTTTTAATTATTTTCTTTTATGTATTATCTATAAGATATAATTAAAAACCGCGAGTTAAATTCGTGCTAATCATCCAATAACCCCAAGCAGGTTGTACGCAAATGTGACGTCATACTTGCATGTAAGACTTGCCTAACCTCATACTTGCATGCAAGACTTTCTTAATGGAATCGCGACTCGAATATGAGCTCGAAATTGAAGTTTGCTAACTAAAAGAAAAGCTCCTCGACATGGGTGTCAACAACCGACCAGCGCGTAGACAAAATACATCCGTACCTACTTACGTTTTTCCGCATACCCTACGGACTTAACGATAGTATCTGTAAAATGGTAGATAAAGAAGCAAGCTCACGCCAGACGCTAATTCCGCATCGTCGGAAGGAATAACAATAGTTGCTCTAGGTAAGTTCTACCGCCTAAGGTGTATTTTCTCGAGACAAGCATTATATGCTCTTAAAGCCCGCCGCCCCGTAACTTCTTGTCTGTCAAAAGAAAATTTAACTCATTCGAAGCTGGGTGTCAAGTTCTCTTCACTCACTTTTTCATACTTAGTTGTGATGATTTTATATACTTACCTATTACAGTGATGCTGAAGTTTTTCTGATTGAGTAGACAACGCAGCATTAGAAGAGCAAAAAATTTCGAGCTCACTTCAGGTAATCCGAGGCGCCAAATCTTTGAATACGCCATTCCAATGGCTTTCCTGACCAAGTATAGCTCACAACGCTATTAGTTTATAAGTGGCTTTCATGGTCTACAACACCATAATGTATATCGTAGGATTTTCGAGTTGAATTCCTAAACAATACCTAGAGGCAAGCAGGAATCATAACATCTCTTCTCGTCTTATGAGCCCTGTAAGTTGTTTATAATTATGCCAAAGCGTTCTTCTTATTGGCGTTTACCTTCAACTCGTTCACAATATTTTTCACTGAATGAGCAGTGTGTTTAGGGTCGTTTTCATGTTGAAATATCTAAACTACAGGCAACGTCCTTCAATATTTTCCTGTATTGAAATTGGTCTAACATCCCTTCAATCTTTTTAACCGGCCTAACACCCTGAGATATATCCCCAATCTTTTATGTTTCCGCCTCCATGCTTGACTACTATTTTCTTAAACTTAGGATTCAATCCCTGCTTATCCGGTCGACGCACATACTCCTTACCGTCAGAAGCTAGTCTATTTATCCTCGTTTAATCAGAAAATAATATGTTTTAATTCATTGACTTGTCGTCCAGTCGCCATATTTTCTAGCGAAATCTAATCTAGCTTTTCGGTGCTTGAGAAGTGGTACTCTTCGGTCGGTTCTTCCAAATAGCTTTGCATGTGTTAAGCGTCTTTGTACTTTACGCGCAGAAACTCCCCCATTGGCAAAAGCTTCCCTTCTTATAATTTCAGAACCCTTAAATCAGCTTTTGCTGAGCGAACAATTAAAGGTCCTTCACGCGGCAGTAAATAAACAGATTTTGATACTGATATTGAAATGTTTATCTTAGATTAATTTTCAGCACTTTGGTACTTAAATACTTTTTTTGTGTTTTCTGAGGCTTTGAAAGTTTTGACTTGATGGAGTATCCTGAAGGTTAGCTTCTGGCACTCCTAGACGACAACTCAGAGCTAGGTGTGCTTAGGGATGAAACCCATGCTTAGATACTAATGAAGCATCGATACATAAGTCGATACAGTATCGATACTTACACGGTATCGATCGATTGAAAAGATTTTTTGTAGAATTTAGGACAAATAGAAATAACAGCAAGTATTGATCTTTTGATATTGTTTATTAATATTATCTTGTCTTCAAAACCGTGCGCTTTTTAAGCATTTTTGCAACTTACATGCATTTTCTCATAGTTTTTCGTAAAATATTGCCACACACTAGAGTTTGGGGGTTCACTCAGTCAATCAACATAGAATAATTAAATTATTAATAACTACCTACCGACAACGTCAGTCACGAGGTTATGATTACGTACTAAATAAATGAACGAAAACAATAAAAGACAAGAAATAAATAAGGCGATCGCGGTATGGTGAACAGTTTTTTTTTTCTGGCATAGGCAAAGAGTAACAACGTTTATCCGTTTGTCGACCTCAAATAGTATAGTCTCGGCAATCTTCTTGGCCGCCCTGAAGCTGGCTACAATGGTGCGCAGTATTAAATCTTATAAAAAACAGCACCTATCCGTGCCTTGCGCATCGGAAAGCCATCTTCAGAGCGGCCCAGAAGTTTGGCGAGAACTATACACTCCAAATCAGAGTGAGGGCGTCAAACGGATATGTGCGATTAACGTTTGTACAACAAAACGGTACTGGGACTCACCATAGTTCGAATGCACGCACCAACTGTACGAAAATAGGGCTAACAAAAGAAAATATATTTTATCATCCATCATAGTCGCTTAATTAATCAACTTAAAAAAGTTAAATTGTGTCATTGCAATATTGATAGACCGATACGATACGAGTACTTTTGACCGATATCTACTTGGTACTCGGTTGTATAGTATCGATACCAAAATACTTGGCATCGAAATAGAAGTATTTAGTAAGTACTGGTATTTACTCGTATCGTTTCATCCCTAGTTGTATTGTTTGGTGGGTGTCATTTTCATAGTTTTTGGGGTCGCTTATATCTAACATGGGGTCAAAAACAAAATCCAAGATGGCACCGACAAAATTTGTTTGCTTTTCGTCCTAGGTGTAAGTTGTGTGGTTTTCGGGGTCGCTGATTACAAATATGGAGTCAAAATACAAGATGACCATGGCCAAAAAAAATAAAAGTGTAAACTTAATTTAACTGGATTAAACTTTTATATGCAGTTTGTGATGGTATAATTAGAGAATCGAAAATTGTGTAATTTTTAATCGATAAACCATGGGATGTTGTAGATATTTAGGGTTTAAATAAGTATTTTCGCAACGGTAATATCGCTAATAAACAGTGTCAGTAGGGCTCGTGGCCAGGTAAGGGGTTCGTGGTAAGGGCTAAGTAACAAACACACGGGACGATCAGACATGGTTACCTAAATTGCACTTGCCGCGGCCGTTACGTGGATGGGTATAAACATCCATTTCGAACAGAGACTCCTTCGTGCCTTGGTAAGCACGAGATTTTGTCAGTCTTGGCTGTTAGTTACTCGTAGGTCTTTACAATTTGTTAAGCCGTAGTCGGTAGTCAGATACACCAAGGGATACAACCATTTCTTTCTTTATTACGAATTTCGTTGTGCAAGTCAGAACTCATCAATATTATTATCTGAATCAAAAATATTATTATTTTGTTACCAATTATCAATCATCAATACATATTACACACTGTAGAAAAGTAGTTTATGTACATTTGTGTTTATGTTCACCGATATCCCCGTCATTATGTGGACCGATTTTGAAAATTCTTATTTTGTTTGAAAGAGTATGTGCCAAAATTGGTCCTATTTACCCGACTGCCGAAGGAGGGTAATGTGTTTATCAGTCTATGTATGTATGTATGTTTGTTTCTATGTGGCGTTCTAGAGACCAAACGCGTGGGCCGAATTTGATGGTTCTTACGTCAATCGATTCGTCTTAACCCCACGAGTGTCACTGGCTACATTAAAATTGTGAAAACACTTATATGGTTAAATGTACCTATTTTGAAAAAAAATAACTAAAAAGTTATAAATTAAAAAAGTTAATTGAAAATATCAAAAAACCCGACTGCTTGAAAAGCTAACTAAAAAGACGTCAATATCTAGGCCATACAAATATAAAGCTCAACCACTGCACCAACAGTGTCATCAAGATTAAACCGGTTATCGATATCCCTGAGCCTCAACGCAAAGCCTACCTCACTTTGCGTTTTATAATATTACAAGCTGACCGGGCGAACTTCTTACCGCCTCAGAATCAAAACAGGCAATTGAATATTCATAATTTTTCCTTTCACTAACTTTTCCGGTATTAGTTCGTTATTCGGAATGAAGATAAAACCAACAAATCAAATATCATGAATAACGGGCCAGCCGTTCTTGAGTAATAATTGGTGTTACTAACCCGACATTGTTTTTTATACAGAATGATTTTTTCAAGTGATGTCCATGGATGTCCAAAGCCAAAACTATGAAAATAGCAAAAAATCGCTCAAAGAAGTCATGGAGCTGATTAAAATGAAAACTAAACTTTGCATCATTGGATTTTTGAAAAATCAATATTCCTACCCAGGAATCTAACCCGTAGCTTTGGAAAAAAGCACACGCTGTATTATCACACCATCCGATAGTGTCGATAATTAGGATCAAATTCTGGGAAGTAGATAAAAAAAGTAGATAAGGCAAACTTATGGCAAAACCTCATTTTAAAAACGTTTGATTCAATTTATGTTTTGTTAACCCACAGCTCGGATTTTAATCGCATATTCGTTTTTAGCGATTCCGAAAATAATGAAAATGCCACCAATCATAAAATTGTAACAAATTTTCATCAGCACCATTTTGAGGTTCCGATTTTGATCCCCTATTCATATATTAAAGTCTCAAAAAAATCATGAAAATTACTCCCATGACGGTAAATGCAATGTAATGTTTACCATCTTGGATTTTGATTATTTGGGAGAAATGCCCTATAAACAATGGAAAATCTCATGAAATAAATTAATCTTTAGATTACACAACCTGTAAATAGTTCCGTAGACGATTACTTTCTGTTTTTACACAACCAACAGAAACTGGTCGTCTACGATCCCCCGTAACCTCTGCATGACTAACCCTGAATGCAACTTTTAATTGAAGAATTGGTAGATTTTCAGCATTAATAAATGTCTCATTGCAATTTATGATTACGTATTTTTATCAGGATTTATTTATTTAAACTTCATGTACAATGGTGATACACGGACTTAATGCAGCAACGCATTCTCTACCGGTCAACCTTTGGGTTAAAAAGACAACAGTGGTAAGTGTACAAAATAAAAATATAAAAAAAAGTTCATAAAGTAACTAATAAAATACATAAACCATTTCTAAATCAATAATACTAAAAAAAACAAATTCTAAAAGAGACAGTTAAAATTATAATAACTATAACGAAGACCGAGCTATTTATGAGAGGACAAATAATAGTGCCGGATTCTACGCTTAAATGAAGATTTGATCGTGTCTTTTATGAATTATTGTAGTATTTCGTAATTTATATTATACAATTTGCAGTACACTGACGCGGTTTGACAGCAAAATAGCAGCTGCGGAAACTTATTTTTCTTAATATTTGCTAAAAGATAGATACATTCCTGATATCCATGACTAATTCGCAACAATACATCGACTCAGCTGATGTGTCATTTATCATATATCCTATCTTGTTGCGCATGGGTTAAACAGGTCAATTTGAACTGTGAAAACCTCGGTTTGACTTAAACTTAGATTGTTTATATAAGGAGCAAACAACAATTTTAAAGGCAAGAGTGTTTTTTTTTAATCCAGAGCGGAGCGAAGGATTCTGGAGTATAATCCTAAGCGCAGCGAGGATTTCAAAGTACGTTACTCGAGCTTAAAATAGTGTTGCTCCCGAGGTGGACACACTAATTTTTATCACCATGTAGGAGAAAATAAGTAAGTGCAAGTTATGAAAAAGAACGTTACGGTTATTCATTTACATACAATTAAGAACCATGACATATTATAGAAAAAATTAGAAGCTTATGTTTATATTTGAACAATTATGGAAGTGCATCGTAACAATTTTATTAGTACTATCCGTTACAGTTGTAGATTTATTTTTTAATTTGGCTCGCGCGCGGTTTTCCTGTCAATCACATGTTCAATACAATGTTCCCGTGCGGTCAGAAATAGAATTACAATCGCTCATTAGCCATTCACCTCATACATTCGTCGTAATCGATTTTAGCGATTTAATCCTATTTTGGACCGCATGGTTTATATTCATCTCTTTGCTGATTGAAACATTCACTAACAATATTCACAATCCAAATTCAAATCACTTTTAGTCCCTAGGGATTAATGAGCTATTTTAGTCCCTGTTTACAAAGAATAAACTAACTCTTTTTGAATAGATGTGATAAAAGATAAGTTTTATAATGAGGGATCCCGTTTTTGTGCCCAACAGTTGGCGCCACTGGCGAGTGAAGTCCTTAAATATAGCTGTTTAAAGTTGTTATTACGCGCACGGAAGCAAAGTTTAAATTAAAATCAATCAAGTGCGATTAAATATAACATCGAGTACAGTAGTTTTGCGCATCCCTTTTTTTCGAAAAATGGAGGATAAAATTTTCCGATAAATAAAACTCTATTGAAGCAGTGGTTGGTTAAATCCGTATCTATCATAATATTTGATAAATATTTATAACAATAAAAAATAGTCAATAGACTTGTGACCTCGTATCTTTCAAACCACTTGACGGATTTTTATAATTAAGACATCGTTAGATAGGTCTTGGCCACCAAAGTGTCGTTAAAACAAAAAAACATGGCGGATTCTGAACGCCATATTGTGGAGGATGCAATTTTTTTTTCTTCTGATTGGGGTATCAAAATGAAGGGTTTATAGAGGTGATTACAAAAATGTATACCACTTGGATTTTTTAAAGTCATTCGAAAAAAATGTATGATATACTTATATTATACAAGTATAATAAATATAAAAAGTTGTAAATAAAAAAAGTTAATAAAATCATAAAACCTGACCGCAAAGATATAAACAAGAAGAAAATCGTGTTGTGCAGTCGGAGGATATTTATAGTTTTGGTCAGCCAGCTCGCAAATATGTATCCTCCGACTGCACAGCACGATTTTCTTCTTGTTTAAATCTTTGCAGTCGGGTTATTTTTGACATTTATACATTCAACAATTGAACAGCCCTTTTTTGTCGTCATAATTTGCAGCCTTGTGAAACTAAATATTATTGACCTTGTTTTAATTAAATTTAAATACAAAAACGTAAGTTATTGTAAAAATGTGCATAAAATTATTTTCGGACCTTATTTCAAAGTATTGTAAAACATAGAAAACCCTCTCTAAGCTCAGTATTTACCGTTTATTTTAGATGTGTGATGAAGACGAATTTTTTGAGTTTCTAGAGTTAACAAAACGCAAAAATTCTTAGAAATATTTTACGAAACTCAGATAAACCATTTGACATGCTTTTGTTAAACGCTATAGGCTCACTAACAAGCTTGAACTTGAGCTATGTGATGAATTATGAACTTACGAGCTTACATGCCACGCCCTACGAAATCAACAGATTAGACGTTTATGGTCAAGGTTAGTAGGTACCTACTAATTTATAGGTACTTCTATTTATCAGGGTAATCATCATAATATTATACTTGATGCTGTGCGTATCTACTTGACTTCAGGTTTTAATAGCATTATCGTTTCACGCGAACGTTCTTATCAAAGACCAATAGATGATATCGCTGCACAGCAAACAGTATCAACTGCAATCGCACATGTAGCCCAAAGCGATATCTCTGTGAGTACCTATTAAATATCCCACAATGTTTCCAATTGTTCGTAAGAAACTCGTCTTGAAGCAATAGTCACAATTTAATAATTGCACTTGCCTACCACTCACAGAAACGGCCTATGTTTATGTTTTTTTTTATTTACATACAATATAACTTTTTGATAAATGTTTCAAGATTTTTAAAAATGTAACTAAAGCCCCGCCCGCTTCGCATGATTTCGTATTTTATTCGACTAAGTACAGATGACTTTATTATTTGCAGTTAGTGAAGTTGGACTGATGACCTGGTGAGGGCCGCAAGTCTGCTGGGGGGTGACCATAAGCCCTTAGAATAAGGTTATTTTGAGATCGCGTAAGTGACAGATGTATACAAGTCATATACACCTGCGTAAGTGACAGATGTATACAAGTCATATACACGCACTCAAAATAAACTTACTCTAACAGCTTTTGGTCACCCCCCAGAATCCGAAGAGCAGAAGATAGGGAGCGCGATTTTTGAGTCGCATAATTTAGGATGGAGCAAAAATTACTTTAGTATGAAAACGAATTCTGAGTAAATTACGCGACACTAAAACGTCACTCACAACTCATCTTTAAAATTTTACGTGTCCAACTCACAAACTGTAGAAATTACATACAAACTTTCAATCCCCTTTGCCTTTAGGGGTCAAAAAGCAATATATACATTAATTATGTTTATCAACCAAGAGCGTAAATGTAAAATTGTGCAATTTACAAACTGTAAATATTTCATACAAACTTTCAATCCCCTTTTACCCCCTCAGTTGTAGAATTTTAAAAACCAATACATACCTACATAAAAAACAAATTTAGCAAGTGCGTAAATCTAATATTTCACGTGTCCGACTTACAAAATGTAGAAATTACATACAAACTTTGAACCCCCTTTGGGGAGGAATTTCCAAATAGTACATTTTGTGTCGAGCATAAAAAGTCGAGATTTTAACACGAGCGATGTAGCCAATTTCGACCTGAGTCGAAGGCGAACGTCGAAAGCTACATGCGAGTGTTAATATAAAGCCTTTTTATGCGAGACACGAACGATTATTTTACCATTACCTGATGAGCTTACTTAATTAAATGCAAATAAGTTTAAACAACAATTTATTAGAAACGTTTAGATTAAAAACCACAGACTATATACACACAATCAACGCGTGCTTTTTCAAGAGGTAACAGGTTCAGTATCATTCTGCCAGTTACATAATGATATTAAAACTCCATACAAAAGTCATTTCGTAACTGTTATAATGTTATTTTGTTTAAGG
This sequence comes from Anorthoa munda, assembly GCA_945859665.1. Classification (NCBI taxonomy): domain Eukaryota; kingdom Metazoa; phylum Arthropoda; class Insecta; order Lepidoptera; family Noctuidae; genus Anorthoa; species Anorthoa munda. The sequence goes on along the minus strand of OX243893.1, from coordinate 50,330,222 downwards.
ATAATTTTGGTCTAAGTAAAACCTATATTTATGTTCAATAAAGCGTGTTTCTTAATTTTTCTAAGACTATTTTAATTTAAAAGACTGACTAATAGTACAAATATAAAGTAATAATATGGAAATTGCTGCCTTTTACTGATTTTAATTAAATAGATCCAATCTGCCCCAGTCGATTCGTTGATAGTTACATTTAAAAAGGACAAGGTCAAATGTGAAAGTGTGCCAAAAAACACAGTGGGCACTAAAGCTGTAACACCGCTGTACAAATTATACTTGGGTTAAGTATAAAAATCTATTTTCGATGTAATGAATTAACTAAAACAAATAAAATGCACACATGACGTTTTAAATAAATGTGTTTGTTTTGGCTGAGCCGGCGTCGGCGACGCCGTCCATCTTTTGGCACCCATTGCGTGGCGCCTTTTGTCCATCTGTCATGATGCATACCTACGGCAGACGTGACCCGCCCAATTCGATTTGAGCCGGGCATCTTTCTTGCCTAAGTCTATAATTTATGTTTATGAGTAAAGCGTGATGCTCCTTACTCTGTCTGTTCTTATTACCTCGCTCTATTTCTCTTTGGCACATACCAAGGCGGAACTTTTGTTGTTTATCTAGGGAGCAAACAACTATTTTAAAGGCGGGAGTGTTTTCTTTTAATCCAGAGCGGAGCGAAGGATTCAAAATACGACACTCGAGCTTAAATTATTGGGCTTAGTCGTTAAATACCCAATTCGTAAAATGCCTAGCATTCTACAAATGCCTAATTCGGGAAATGGCTGATTCGCAAAAGGACTAATTCTTAAAACGGCTAATTCGCAAAAGGACTAGTTCTTAAATTGACATACATAAAAAATACACACATTATGAACGATCGAAAAATAATATCCTCTATATATACGTACATAACTATGGTGCAGCAGATAAACATTATGAAAACCATTAAATGTGAATCACTATTATATATTGCACACGTATATATGTGCAATTTATCCTACCATTATTCATAACGGAATAAATTATTACTCTAAATTGGTAATACAATGATGATAATATTATGTAATTTTTTTAATCCCGGAGATATTTTATGTTATTTTTCAATTTTTTTTTCATGAGTAACTTTGTTTTCGTACGTATAAATCGATGATACAGTCCGATTTACCGAAAAACAATTGCAATTACATTTTATTTATAGATTTGTACCTTTAATCAATGTTGGTATTGTATATTACCGATAATGACTGTTATTACTTTTAAGAATTACATTATGTTTGAATTGGGTTGTTGAATTTAAAAAAAAATACGATTTTTAAAATTTATTTTGTAACTTTACATAACATAAATTATATTGTCGTTGCAAAAATCTCTTAAATATTTTTTTTCAATTTATTATAAGCAATTGAAAATCGATAAAATTTTAAAAAGAACCACCTGTCTACGAACGGGCCATGATTGGTCGCCATGTTGGTGACGTCATAACGTTCAAGGAATTTCACCATAGGTACAGTGTCACGTAAATTGACTAAAAATATCCGAAAATTAGTGCAAAAATATTATTTATAACAGCAAATTTTATTTAGACATGTGTGATAAAGGATTCATAAAGGCAAATTTCGAAAAGATATCCATCTGATGGACGATTTGGAAAAATTGAGCTTAAGTAAAGTAGTCGTAATGAATATTACGTGATAGTGGACCGCGACCGGAGTTTGTCATTGTTGTTCATTGTACACATTACATTTAGAAACATAATTGTCATAATGTAACTGTTGTTACATATGGGTAGGTGATATTCGTGTAAAATAAAAAGATAACAAACACGATTGGCGCGCAACTTCGACTTTAGATATCAAAAAACTTCATAGGTACCACTAAATATTATACAACCCGAAATCTGTGGAGCCTTTATTTTTATTTATTTTGGCATAACATCCTTAAAATTTTCGGTATTTTTTATTATTTGCATATCCCTTTATAATATTAAACACAAATATCTATATAATATAATTACAAACACTAAAAAACTTTGTAGAACAAAAACGTGAAAATATTAATTCGGTACATTTTCAAATAAGAGATATTTGAAAATGTACCGAATTAATATTTTCACAAATGCGTCGACCGATTTTCACAATTCAAACAGAAATATTAGTTTTACGCCTATATCCGTCATTTAAAATTAAAATAATGAATATATCACCATAAACAAAAAATCATGTTTTCAAGTTACGTAATTATACAAAAATGTCAACTTTGCTCGAAAGTTCCCTTAAAAATTTACTTTTCTCAATCTTTAATGATCAAATTAAGAAATTAATCAGAATCTAATACTAAATTAGAACAAGATAACAACATAATTAACATATTCTAATTGGAATCTAGTTAGACATAGAACATTTCTCAAAACTTTAGTACAGTTTGCTAGGTTGGGTATTGCGCGAATCACATAATAATGGGGAGTTATTTGTAATATTCGTACATAATGATGCGAAGCAAGCACGATAACTTTTAAGGTTCGATATTTATGATCAATGTATTCGATATTCATCAATATATTGACGATAATAACAAGATGGAATTGGTTATAAGTCAAAACACTGTATAAGCTATGTGCCACAATGAGTAGAAATGAACGTTGTGACGTCACACGGGCTCGGCTTTGTTCGGAAAACTGTCGGGGTGTTTTCGGTACTGGATTCAAAAAAATATTTTCGATTGGATTTTACTTTGTAATTACAATGAAAAACAAAAAACTAAAAATAGTTTTGTATGAAAACTTATATGTGATCTTTCCATTTATTACAAAAAAAAAGTTGGTTCAACAAACCAATTGTACAGTCTTTCAGCAATTTTATTTTATGTACCTATTTCCTCATCTATACTAATATATAAAGCTGATGGGTTTGTTTGTTTGTTTATTTTAACGCGCTAATCTCAGGAACTACTGGTCCGATTCGAAAAATTATTTGTGTTAGATATATATTTATCGAGGAAGGCTATAGGCTATTTATCATCACGCTAAGACCAATAGGAGCAGAGCAGACGAAGTTGCGCGGGAAAACTAGTTTTATATACATATGTAGGCACTTACATTATCATTATTCGAATTATCTTCTAATTGGCAAAAAATTTCCTTTTTAAGAATTGGGATTTTTAAGAATTGGTCTTTTTGAGAATTGGGCTTTTTAAGAATTAGGCATTTCCAGAAATAGGTATTTTCAGAACTAGGTATTTAGCGAATTAGCCCTTTTTCTAGCTGTTGGGCATTTTACGAATTGGGTATTTAACGACTAAGCCAATTATTGTTGGACACTACTTTTTATCACCCTCTATGAGAAAATAAGTAAGTGCCATAGAAATATAAAATACAGGTAAGTGCAGATGTATTAGTGTTATGTATATTTATTTACATACAATTAGGAACCATAAGACATAACATAGAAATAATTAGAGGTTAATGTTTATATTTTAACAATTATGGAAGTGCATCGTAACAATTTTATTCGAACCAATAACAATTTTATACAGTTGTAGATTTATTGTTTAATTAGGTTCGCGCGCGGTTTTCAGCCAGTCACTTGGTTAATACAATGTTTCCGTGCGGTCCGAAATAGAACAATAAACGAAACTTTACAATCGCTCATCAGCCATTCACTCATACATTCGTCGTAATTGATTTTATCGATGTAATCCTATTTTGGAACGCATGGTTTGTGATTCATCTCTTTGCTGATTGAAATATTAACGCACACCATGAGCAGTGGTGGCCCAGTGGTATCGGCCGCGACTTACAAGTTGTAGGTCATGGATTCGAGCCCAGGCAGGTGCTTTAGTTTGTGTAAATTAGTTCATCACCACTGCTCTCAAAACGGTGGTCTCAAAAAGGTTAAGGAAAACATCGTGAGAAAACCTAGAACCAAAAATTCGAATACATGTGACATCCACCAACCCGCACTGGGCCCGCGTGGTGGATGACGGCCCGTTCCCTCTCACAGAGAGGTGGCCTGTGTCCTAGCATTGGGAAGGGAACATTAATAGGCTGATGATGTGTGATTGAAACTTTTACTGCCAATATCCACATTCCAAATTCTAATCACTTTAAGTCCATAGAAAAAAAGAAAAAAGAAATATTTGTGACCCGCACAGGAGACACCAGCTCCATAGGGATTAATGAGCTATTTTAGTCCCTGTTTACGAAGAATAAATTAGCTCTTTTTGAATCAATGTAAAAAAATAACTTCTGTGCCTTAACGAGAATATGTAAATTTATTTATTTATTTATTAAAACTTTATGCATAAGTACAAAGGCGGACTTAATGCCTTAGGCATTTTCTACCAGTCGACCTTAGGGTGGTGCAGAGATAAACAAGGCAGGTGTAACTAAATGATAGGATGAATAGAGAAAAATATATACTCATATATTTATATATATATATATAAAAAGGAATAATAAATATATACTTAGATACATACATACATAAAAACAATGTTATAGAGAATCCGAAACGAACAAATCAATTTGTGATGATTATGCAAACTTCTTGCGAATGTGCTCACGTGCCTTCAATTTGAAAGAAAGCCGACTGGATGGCAATCCTGATGTTCTGAGGGAGCGCATTCCAAAGGGAGATTGCCTGGACAAAGAAGGACGAGTGGATAAACCCAGAGCGGTGAGAGGGACATTGTAGAAGACGATTATTGGTGGAGCGAAGATTCTTGCTGTGGGCAGAGCAAAGGAATTGAACGTGAGAAGACAGATAAGAAGGAGAAGTGGGTTTATCAATAAAAGAAAACAGGGTAGTCAAGGCCCTCAGCGCTCTACGCTGACGAATGGGTAACCATTTTAAAAGGGATCGATGTGGGGATACATGATCGTACTTCCGAAGGTTGAAGACAAATCGAATGCAGTTATTTAGAAGGCGGTCAAGTTTATTGAGTAGATCTGCATTCAGGTCATAGTAGCACACATCTCCATAGTCAATTATGGGAAAGATTAGGGACTGAACAAGCATGGCCTTAATGTGAGCTGGGAGAAGATTTTTTAATCTATACAGCGAACGTAACGTTCCGGTGACCTTTCGACTGACACTCGTTACCTGTTTGCGCCAGTCAAGGCAAGTGTCGACGAACAGACCAAGATCCTTAACCTCGGAGCCAAACGGAATTGGTACGTTGTCAAAGATTATGGGTGGGACAGTTAAGCCATCAAGCTTTCTCAAGCTATGGGGACTCCCAAGTATGATAGCCTGACACTTTGCAGGATTAACCGCCACACCGAATCGGTCGGACCAGCCTTTAATCGTAATTAAATCCCGGTTTAGCCCCTCGATCGCATCCGATAAGTTGTCAACACCCGACTGTAAATCTACGTGGGGACTGTGTTTTTAACGTTAAAGACTATTATTTTATGGGGCTACTTTTTGGGCCGATAGGGCCACCATAGGGGCGGTACGACGTAAATGACTTCCAGCGTTTGGCTTTGATATTCTTATGCAGGGTCGGACTGGCCTCATGGAGTACCGGGACTTTCTCCGGACCAGCCCGGGCCATAGTCTGATGGCTCGTGGAGCGGCCAGGAATCGGATTCCAGCTCTATTTGCCCTTCATTTTTAGGGTTCCGTACCCGAAGGGTCCAAACGGAGCGCTATTGCTGTTACTCACGTGTCTGTCTGTCCTTCGTTCTTCTTAAAACTTGTTGACTCAAAGCCACACAAAATGTCAAACTATAAATGTTTTTAAGGGGGCTGACATACAGCTAAGAAAGGGCTTGAAATAAATTCACCTACCACATCGAGTGAGCTCGTTGAGTAGAAAAATACTGAAATTTTTGTTGAAAAATATATTGGGCACCAAAGGAATAAAAGCCACCAAAAAGATATAAAAAAAAAAGATTATTTTATTAACTTCCCATAGGCCTATGAACTTCAAATTTGATGATGTTTATTATTACGTATATTTTACTAACAAATACCAACATATTGATAAATTAGATTTTTTCTTTGAAATTCACTAATTTTTCTATTACAAACGATTTGATTTTGCGGTTTGGTACGGAACCCTAAATGTGCGAATTCCGAAACGTACTTGGCTGGTTTTATATAGAGCCGAGCCATGATTAGTGAGATAGCGCTAGGCCACACTGCGGTTATGAGCCGTGTAATTTTGTGATGTTCCTACATAAATACAAACGACCGCACTGGCGGTGTTGGGATTTGAACCCAACACTCGCGGCCAGCGCGCGCCGTCTACACAGCAGTCTGGCACACTCGCGCGCGGCGCACGCGGCATCGATGTGTATCATATCATATCTTCATCCACGAGCTAATATTGATCAATGTTAGCTCGTGGATGAAGAGATGAGTGGACTGTATAAAAAGGCGGTTGGTTTTGAAGCCGTTATATTTAAATTACAATAGTCCAGTACAAACAATATCAGGTTTAATTGAGAGGTGACGACTGTCGCGGTGGAGTCCGTGGTAGCGAGTGTTCCTCGACCCGCGCCGTGCTGCGTTGATGTCGCGCCGCTCACCCACACATCGATGCCGCATGCGCCGCGCGCGATTGTGCCCAGTGAGGACGGCGCGCGCTGGCCGCGAGTGTTGGGTTCAAATCCCAACAGGCGGCCTTTTTTTCGCGACTGATTTTAAAACTGCAGCTAGGTACAAAATATGCGCAGTCAGGCTGACGGACTGGACCGGCCCAGACCACAGACGGACCGGCCCGGAGCCGGACTTCAGCTCCATTTTCCCGTAATTTTTATATAGAACCAAACCGTGATTAGTGAGATAGCGCTAGGTCACACTGCGGTTAACCGCTCGCGGTTTGGGCCGCGTTATTTTGTGATGTTCTTAGATATAACTAGTTTTTTTTCTTTCTATTCTTATATCAATACAAGCGACCGCACTGGCGGTATTGTGCCACGACTGATTTTAAAACTTCAGTTAGCTACAAAATGTGCTCGAAAAAACCCGCGCAATCTTTTGTGACGTATAAGATTGAGAACGAACGAAGATAATAACTTTTCCTGCAGGCCAGACGACATTGAAGAGTCTGTTGATTTGATTAGTGAATAGGTACATAAATAAGTTTATTCTGCCGCAAACTGACATCCTTCCTGCAAACCATGCCAGAAGTGCTGATGATGGTGAGGGCTCCGGAGCATCTTCCACCACAATTTAAGTATAAGTAGCTAATTTTTAGTTCAAAGTTAAAGAAAAAAAAAAAAAAGCGATGGATCATTGGTTTTTTTTTTACCTATACAATTAGTTACCGGCAGACATCCTTTGTAAGTCCATTAATAAAAAAAACTGACTCGCATCAACTGTTACGCGCACTTTTACGACAGTACACATATCGATCAGTTGATGAGAGCGCTTTAGGAAGATAGGCAGATCGCCTTTCATTAGCATCTTCATGGTTCTGCTGAGCTGAGAAGCTGAGGGTTTTTAAAGAGTGAAAGGAAAAATGCACCTTACGACTAACTTCATTTACTTGCGCTCACCAAGAAAGATTGCTATCAATTAAGACAACGAGATTCTTTGTTTTGGTGAGCGTTTTGGTGTTAGGAATGGTCGAGCCGTTATGGGACAATGGCGTCAAAGTAGAAAAGTCAAGCGTAGAGCGATAACATCGACTGTCTATGATCATCAAGTCCGCCTATGTACGTTTGTGTGCACGAATTATTAAATAAATAAATAGCCATGGACGGGTAAATTTGTTAGTCATAAGACTTAGCCCATTCACTGATTATCAGGTCATGATTCATGGCATTCATCACCAAGTCCACGTCTGCAAGCAAGTTAAGTGCCGATAAAGGTGCAAATCTAAATTTCAATCAGGATATTAATTTTTGTTTTAATTAATATTTTTTATTTGACATAGACAATCATATTTTGTACGCGTTTTAATTTATTTACAATTTATTTTTCCATGTATTGTTTAAAAGTATAATGAAATGCATACATAATAGACGTAACTTAACTACATTAAATATTTAATGTAACTCTTGCTGATTAATTGATCGTTTTAATACAAACTAGAAAAATAAAAAAATTGTGACGATTTCAAACAGTCAAAATATATTGTGAAGATAGGGGAAGTAGAATACTGCAAGTGACATTTTAGCATGATTTAAGGTGATCGCTAGGAACAAGAATTCAACCTACCCCGAGTACAGAGATGGAGACGGACTCGCAATGTTTTGCGGTATATCAGCACGTATATAAATGGCGACACCATCACGACCCTGAAGTGGATAGTGCGTAGAAAGGAGCGAAAATTTAAGAAAAATTCAGATATTAGGAGACCATCTAGATAAACACTACTGCTAAAGGATGGCAGAAGATCGGTGTTGTGACCAGGAACATTCTCGAGCATTAATATGGGCTATGTATATTTTTTTAGGATTCTTTGAAAATATAGTGGATATGTTGTCATGCAAAGTATAAAGCGAAGACTCACAAACGCTAAGCAAAGAGGCAGGTTTTCGGTCTTCTGTATAACCTGCTGCAGCGTATGTATGTGGTCCACGGTGCTAAAGCCTTTTCGGAAACCGGTTTGTTCGGGAGGCTTAAAATCGTCAAACCTGGGCGCCAGACGATTCGTCATGACTCTTGAAAACAACTTGTAGACACGGCTAAGAAGTGAGATGGGCCTATAATTCATCAATCGGGCATTGTCGCCCTTCTTGAAGAAGAGTACCACCACACCCCTACACCATGCCTGTGGCCTTTTCCCTTCAAATATGACGGCATCAAACAGCTTCTGAAGGGCCTTACGTACCGGATTTCCACCCGGCTTCAGAAGTTCGGCCGTAATACCATCCTCACCCGGTCATTGGGTCGTTTGCTAAATTTGCAACGGAACGCAACAAAACTAAATATATTTAATAAAATTGTTGTTATTTGTAATACCAAAGTGATACACTTTAAATTGATCAAACATTGATTTTTAAACACACACATGAACCGGTACGAAGCCGGGGCTGTTCGTTATTTAACTATTATTATCTTTCATCGATCATGTCAGCCATAGCCAGGATTAACTTAGAGAGTAGTTACATATGAATTGCCAAAGTCACATTGGTGTTAAATTTATAAAATAAATGTTATAAAAGTAGCATTGATATAGTATATAATAAGTTTCACAATTAAGGCTCTAGACAGACGGACTGCATTTCAACTGCAATCCAACTGCAAATTTGCAGTTCGGATGCAGTTTGAATGCAGTTGACACGACTGCAATAGAACTGCAAACCAACCGTGCAGTCCGATTGCAGTCGGTGTGCAGTTCACACGACTGCACGCCGACTGCATTCAAACTGCATCCGAACTGCACCATACCCACCCGCCCGCACTACTTTAACGCTCCGCCCCCCCGCGCATAGAATCAGTCGTAGAAACAAGGTTAGAGTGAGCACACGCGTTGTCTATCCGTAAATAAAATAAATATGTCGAGCGACGAGGATAGTAATACAGTAAATGAATCTGTACATTTTGATACTGATGCATTTATAAGTGCCATTAAATCAAAACATTGCATTTGGAACTATAAGATTGAATCTTATAGTAACAAAATTGAAAAAAACAAAGCATGGGCCACTATTTGCGAAATGTTTACGCCCGGATTTGAACAAAAGAGTAAGAAGGAGAAAAATATAATTGGTAAGTATTATAATTCGTTTTTTTTTATTTAAAACTTTAATAAGCAATTGGACACATTAAATCATATTCATTTGCCATTCAAGTTTGCCTTCACCCATAAAATAATCAGTAAGTTGTTTTCTTATACCCTCCGATGACCTACAGTTTCTTTCACTACCGTCGCCTATTATTATGTCTTGTAATGGTTGAGTTAAAGAATCTTCAAAATTATACCCATCTCTTTCTCGCACAAAGTTATGCAAAACGCAGCAAGCTTTTATAATTTCTTTTGCAAAATTTGGTTTATGGTCGATGGGTCGGTGAAAAATACGCCATTTATTTGCTAGAATACCAAATGAACATTCAATAAATCTTCTAGCCCGTGATAGGCGGTAATTAAAAACCTTCTTTTCCACACTTAATTGTCTCCCTGCGTAAGGGCGCATAACATTTTTAGAAATTGAAAATGCTTCATCACCCACAAACACGTATGGCATTGAATTTACAGGTGGCGGAATGTTTAAGGTTTTTTGTTGAAGTTTTTCATATAATACGCTTTCTTCAAATATTGTAGAATCTGAACATCTCCCATAAGAGCCGATGTCAACAAATGTAAACATATAGTTACTGTCGCAAGTGGCTAGTAATATCATAGAAAAGTATTTTTTATAGTTGTAATATGAAGACCCAGTGTTTCGAGGTTTTTTTAACCTTACGTGCTTTCCATCAATTGCACCAAGACAGTATGGAAAATTTGCTCGATATTTAAAACCTTCCGCTATGTTTTTCCACTTCTCTTCAGTGAGTTCTGGCATTACCATGTCTTTTAAGTGAATCCATATGTTACTACAAACATCTTTAATAATTTCTCTGATTGTGCTTACTCCGTGTCGATAAGCCCAGTGTAAATCATCAATAGAGCATCCACTTGCTAAATATCTGGAAAATAATACATTAATCATTATTTTCAGCGGTTCAATATCAAAAAAAGTGGAAACTGCTACGCGATAATTTTTCACGATATGAAAAAAGAATGAACACTATGAAAAGTGGTTCAGCGACCTCTAATTTACGACCATGCACATACCATCAACAGTTACTCTTTTTAAAAGATTTACAAGAAAAAGGTGAAAGATCGTCTAATTTAGATTCTACTAATGAGGAACCTGTAGGAGAAGAAATAACTAAGAAAAAAAAAGCTGTTAACAAACGTAAAACAAAAAATTCATTAGAAGAGGACTTGATCGAAAATTTAACTAAAAGAGTAAATACAAAAATAAATGATGAAGAAGATGAAAGAGATGAAGACCGATTGTTCCTTCTGTCTTTGTGTAAAGATTTTAAAAGAATTCCAGATTATTTAAAGCTAGATGCAAAGGCAGATTTCATAAATATATTAAAAAAATATGCTTCCACATATAACATGTCCGGACCACAATATCAGCCAACGAATGATTTCAGGGGATATTTTACTTCAAATAATATGAACTATAACGTGCCTTCGAGTTCAAATGTACCTCCTATCCAACAGGAGACATTCCATCGGCCAGGAACTACAGAATCTCAATATAGCAATATGGTCTCACCTGATAATTGCAGCGATGATAGCGCATACATAAACGACGTATTCGGTTAATCATTTTCATCTGTTTATATACATATATATTTTTTAAGTAACTATTTTTGTAATTTAACTCATAATGCCTATTCAATGGCGACAGATCGAGCTTTGCAATATAAATAATAATGTTTAAAATTGTTAAAAGCTTACCTCAAAGTAATTGCAATCCTTTCTTCTGCCGATATACTTTTTCTCATGATGGTGTCTTGTCGGCATATCTTATTTTTTAAGATGTCTGTTAATTCTTCGAAACTTCTTCTAGACATGCGAAAATATTTGTAAAAGCATTTCTCTTGTGATCTGATTTTTGGTAATAAAGTATAAAAATCACCTTCGTGTTTATATTGCAATATTAATTGAACCCATATTTCACGATTTCTCTTTCTCTTGTGTTTACGAGCACGGCGGCGGCGATGAAGTAAAAGTAGCAGTAAAGCTTCGTCAAATCTTAATCTTACAACCTTGTTGCTCGACATATTAATTTTATTTACGGTTAGACAACGCGTGTGCTCACTCTAACCTTGTTTCTACGACTGATTCTATGCGCGGGGGGGCGGAGCGTTAAAGTAGTGCGGGCGGGTGGGTATGGTGCAGTTCGGATGCAGTTTGAATGCAGTCGGCGTGCAGTCGTGTGAACTGCACACCGACTGCAATCGGACTGCACGGTTGGTTTGCAGTTCTATTGCAGTCGTGTCAACTGCATTCAAACTGCATCCGAACTGCAAATTTGCAGTTGAAATGCAGTCCGTCTGTCTAGAGCCTAAGACTCCACAGAAACAAGTTTTTGTCGAACAATTGACGTCACTACTTGTCACCTAACAGCGACAATGGAGTACGGTTTCAAAGAAAGCACGGTTACTTTAGGGATTTGGTAATGAATAAACAAATCATAGTAATAATATTTATCGTACAGTGTAATGTTCCAAATATGAATTCAAAAAATTTGTATAAACACGTTCTTTATATTTGTGGATAGGTAAAATAAAAAAAAAATACCATTACAGTGCTACATTTTCTTTCGATTTTCATCAACTGCATCATAAAATAACTTTTTAAATTTTTATAGCACACTTATACTCTTTAATTTATTGGCGCTTAGGGAGGGGCTCATTGACCTAATGTAAAACAATAGTATCATTGTCTATGGATGCGCCGCGCTGCGCAGTCATGCTCAATGAGAATCTAAACTGCCCGCCATACCACATATTTTTCCGTTTCCATTTGTGTTTTATTTCATCTGTATGAGTGAAGATAAAATAGTGTATGCAACGGCGTATAATTAGGTATTAAAACACTCGTGTGATACTATTATCATTGAAATCCACACTCGTGTTTTAATAACCCCTTATATGACCGTTGCATAAACTACTATTATGTTATATATATGTATATCTTCTCAAAGGGCCTGTTAGCACTCCATTTCATGATATAGAAGCTAATGTCAATTGTGTCACAGTTCTGAAATATTGAGGTGAATTTATACTAGCATTAGACCTGATTTGTATCATAATGACTTATTATTTTGATTAACGTTATGTCTAAAGTAAACAAAGAAGAAAGTTAAAAACATAGAAAAAAAAATAAAAGTTCTCAGGCAGATTTCTCATTCAAATTGATACGTAATAGAATATTTGGGAGATCACGGTTCCGCCAATTCTAATTTCAACTCTATTTGTTGGTTGGACCAGATTGCATAGAAAACTTATCCTCTTTTGTAATGAATACTACGGAGGAGGCTTAACTTTAGTTCAAATACATTAACTGTTGAGAAGACAATAAAAAATTATAAAAATAAACCTTTTGCCTATTTTATAATAACAGTTTATAAAGTAGCACATCTATTTGTCGCCTAAACTCGTCGTTGGCGTTCTAGCAGCCAATTACGTTTGTCGCTTGCAAGCGTGGTTAGTTAAATAGAAAGTATAGATAATTAAGAATTTCAAGTCAAACCAAAGTTATCACAGTTCAAAGTGGCCAGTTTAATAAAACGGCATTTCATAGGTAAAGATCCAATATTACAATCATACATACAAATCAATTGCACACTAATAATTTCTCATCTCTAGTAGTTAGGACTATTTAGATTCTTAGAATAACGTAATTAGGTACCTATAGATAACAGTGTCCGTATCACTTCACTAATCACCAGAGTTTAAAATCCATGTGCGGCGAAGCAGCAAATCTGTGAAAATATAAAAAAATATAAATTAAACAGATACACGTTCCGTGGTATATGATTTTATATAATAATATTGAAACATTAGCCATGCAGGGGAATAGCGCAAGCATCTTTTAGGAGGGAGATCAAATGTCACGGGTACTCCCTTGTTTTTAAAACTTAGATCGAGACGTTTTCAAATATGAGCATAGTTTACCTTCGCTGGTCGAGTTGCACGCGCAGGAAGTTGCCGAGCCAATTAGCTAGGTCACGCTGTGCAACGCAAAGCTTTGTAACGCAAAGCGTTGTTCTTTATATAGGAGTGACGAACGCAGAACACACGAAATAAGTTCAAGAAAATTGTATTCAAGAAATAAAACACATTAATTATAGTTTTAAAAAGGAATTATATTTTGTAAATTCAGGTAAACTGCCAGGTACGTTTTGGTGTAGGGACGTTGTTACAAAAACATTTATAAAAATATGGCAATAAATTTTCATAGTATTAAATTAATTTACGATAGTGAAAACGACAAATTATTTAATTTATAAATAACATTTATTGCCATATGCCATTCAATTTAGTTATTAATTCAATTACAAAACATATATATATATATAAACATATAGATATATATATATATATATGTTACACAGCCGACTTTGAAATAAAACAGGAAATGTTAAATAGGTATTTATATGACCAGTGATCAGAATAAGGGTATTTCTATCTAAAATATACAGGCATTTACACTTTTTAGATGTTACAGAGAAAAACACGGTCCATCCTAAAAGTAATATTAAGTATCATTGTACGGTTCGTTTGGGGAGAACGCTGCACTTATGTTGCGAAATTATTCATGCTACAAATGTGAATGTATGGATGTTTGTTACTCTTTCTCGTAAAAACTGATGAACAAATTTTGATGAAACCAGTATACAGCTCATACATTAGAATAACCCAGATACTTTTTAACCCGGGAATATGTTTACTTGGAATGATTTTCACATTCGCGCGGGCGAAGCCATTTAGTAATAGTTATGCTGCTCCGATTAAAATCATCGCCGCGATTCGCGATCTCTTTCGCCGATAGAAAGCTACTGTGCACATTGCAGGGTAAAGGCATATTGGCAGAGTCGATGTGTAAGCCGAAAATTTACTAAAGCATAACGACCGCTATCTCCACAACGTAACGCACACATTCGGTAGAATGCACGCCTCTTAAAAAATAATCTAATACCTCACTTGCGAATCGGTTTATAAACTCACATTGATCTTTTAACCCTTGTTATGTGACAGTATCATAATAACAATGTCGATATTAAGACGCATTTTTTTGTACAAAATACCAATTGATGCAATTATAAATAGTATTGAACGCAAAATACGCGCTTGGTCGTGGAGTTGCGGACACCAGCCCGTCGAAACTAAACTTAACTAACAAAATAGCACTGGCAACATGAGAAAAAAAAATTGCGCTTTACAGCGTGTAATTTGTTCGATGAAGATGATAAAAAATAAGAAATACATAAGAAAAATAAATTAATGTTATGCAGGTTGTGGTTTCGTTAGGTATAGTTGCTTTGCAGGATGGACCCTTTTTCTAAAAGTACTTGAATTTCAACTTCATATAAAATAGCTCTCTTTCGATTGCTGCGCAGAAATATTCAAACGCTAAAGTATCTACTTTAATATCAACATTCGCTTTCTTTTAACCCAAATTGCTCCACTTATTCTAATCACTGTTTATATAACACACAGCAACAATATACAGCGTGTTCAGAAAATCAATATAAATAATTAGATTACAATCAATAGGATTGCTATTGAGGCATTGATTGCATAAAAATATAAAAACTACAAAATTGCGAAATTCAGAACATAGTATCTGAAGAAATGTCCTAGGCGTTTGGATGTCGATTTTGAATATTTTCATAAATATCCCTATCACTCTAGTGTCAGATTTTTTTCATAGTTTTAGCACTGGTTCAGCATAGCGCATCGGCCCGTACCTAACTGACGTTGAGTTTCGGGACACGCTGTACGTATTTGCGCAAGTAAAATAACCATCGTAATCTTCTTATCAGTGGGGTAAAACATCGCATGAACAATCGGATTTCTTTAATAAAAAAATATTACATACAATAAAGACTAGAGAGTAAAACACTGTTTGCCTAAATCAGGGTTTTTTTTTGTCTTAACCATTAAGTGTATACGTTCTGAGCTTAACAGCCTATCTAAGAAGCATAACTTTAAACTTCATCCAGTTAAAATTTCTAACAAAATAACCAACAACCGACTTATAGCTGGAACTCTACATGCTCCACAAACAACCACGGGGTACGGTGGTTTGGACGGACTTAAACAACTTCATCTAGATTTTAATATAAATAATCTTTTAATACTGTTATTCTACCTATTAAAGTTATTGGAAAAAAATATAATCATCCAAAATTAATTATTATACTATAATAATTAGAATATTCAGTCTAGGAACTTCATGTATTTATCGCCCTTATGTTGCGATATTATCATCAGATCATGATATTTTTAATTAAGTGAAAAATTTTAATCTCCCTAAAACTTAAAAAATACATCATTCGCAGAGGCATTATGTGACTAGTTGTGTAAAACCAAATTAATGGGCTGCTATGAATCAGGATCATTACAAGAGGTAAATTTACTCAATAACGCAACTAATGAACGTTTTCACTAACGCTAGGCGGCATTTATATAAGATTGTGTCGAATTGTGTCTGGGTCGAATAAATATTATCTATATTAAGGGCCGATTTCACCAATGAAACTAATCGCGATTGGTTCAACTATACTCAGTTTTTGCAAATACAGCGTTCAGATTGGTTGAGACCGCTGAGAAACTACCATTCAGAACGTTGTATTTGCATAAACTGAGTTTAGTTAAACTAATCGCGATTAGTTTCATTGCTGAAATCGGCCCTAAGAGTAAGTGAAAATTGTGTAATAACTTAGCGACTCAAAGTATTGTTCAGTGGACATTACAAGTCAACTTTTAATGATGGGCAATGTGCATATATTGTTTAAATTTTAATTATGTTATTTTTACGGATTATTTGTAAAATAAGTAGGTATTATACACAAACATTTTTATTTTAGTTATTATTGACGTTTAAATTTAATTTATTGCAATGCATCATTGTTTCGGTTTTATCTGTTTTAAATTAATATGGGCTAATTACATTTAATTCCTTTTGGATTTTCTACTCTCGGCGCCGAGCCGATCGTTGTTTTTACTATTCGCTTTTATTTAGTCATGTCATTTTTTACATTCAATAGGACTGGATCTAAATTTTTCCAAATGTGAGTTATTTTTATCTGACAGTATCGACAGACATGTGACACTTTCAAAATTCAAAAAAATAGCCCCCGAAATCAAAATTATTGAAAAAAGCTCTCTTCGTCTCCTTGGGTCCCCAATCTTCGATGATTCCTTTCCCGATTTTATTGAGTAAAAAATTCAAAATTTCAACAACATTTCGGAAAGATTGCTCCAAATTAACATGCATTCGGCCATCACCATAATTCGCTTTTGTTGTTTTGGCCCAAAATTATCATATTTCCTTCGTGCTTCCCATCTATGGAAGCACCTTCCTCTTTTAGAAAAAATGGACCAAATTATCCGTCATACATTAACTTTAATTTTAAATGTGGCCATGGACGACCGAGCTTGGGCTCAAGCTACTCTTCCCATCCGTATGGGAGGCCTCGGCGTCCGCAAAATTTCAAGTATTAGTTTACCGGCTTTTATATCCTCGGTCCACGGTACTGAGAAATTAATCAGGAATATCCTAGCTCCCATACTGATTAATTTTGATGTGCTTCACCGAGGCTATTGGTGCTTGGAGACTCGCTTGCCCGAACTGTAATCCCCCCGACTACCCATCTTCCCAGAGACGGTGGGATGAGCCGCTCTGCAGAGCAGTTCTGGAGTACCTAATTGCCACTTCTGCCACTCCTGCCGAGCGTGCTCGCCTGCTGGCTGTGGGTGAGTGGGAGTCGGGCCTCTGGCTTCACGCACTACCGTCGTCGAACATAGGCACCTTGTTTGACGACACTACTTTCCGTCTCGCTGCTTCCCTACGTCTTGGCGCTCCCTGTTGTTCTCCAGAACGTTGCCACTGCGGCGAAGTTGTCAACAGCCTCGGTCACCACGGACTTTCATGCAGCCGAAGTGCGGGTCGCTTCGCTCGGCACGGAAACTTAAACGACATCATCCGACGTGCTCTCGTCACCGTCGGCGTTCCGGCTGTTTTAGAACCCCATGGCCTGGCACGTGACGATGGCAAAAGACCGGACGGGATGTCTTTGTTTCCATGGAAGATGGGTAGGCCTTTAGTGTGGGACGCTACTTGTGTTGATACTCTTGCGCCATCCCATCTTCCGAGTTCATCGTGCTGTGCTGGCGCTGCCGCTGCGGCTGCAGAGAACCTCAAGCGGCGGAAATATAATAACCTAATCGGTAGTTATATTTTCGAGCCGTTTGGGGTTGAAACTCTTGGACCGTGGGGTCCGAGTGCTCACGCTTTGTTTAAAGATCTTTCCAAACGCCTAGTTGACACTTCGCGTGACCCAAGGGCTGGCTTTTACCTTGGTCAGAGAATAAGCATTGCCATACAACGTGGCAATGCTGCCAGCCTTTTGGGTACATTACCAGTGGGGAACGATGTGGAGGAGTTTTTCGATGCCATATTTTAGTTAAGTATATTTTTTGTTTTAGTTAGTGAGTAGTTTTTGGTTAAAGTGTATAGGTTTGTAGTTTTAGTTATTTAAGTATTTTATACACTGTGTATACTTTTATCTATGTAAATAAATACCCCGTCATATCACATATCTATGTCGCTAAGTGTTAGTGGAAACGTACATAAATCGCAAATATTAAACAAGTGCAATCGCATCAGCACGCAGTAAGCATCAGTACATCTTATAATCAAATTAATAATAGATAAATACACTGTTCAAAAACCAATAGCACTAATCTTGTCCGCGCTTATTCAAAATTATTAGATTAAATTATTATATTTGAAATTATGCGCACCCTTGCTCTCACGCCATGATCAAAATAATTTATTTCAACATAACCATACGAGATAATTTTGAATTTTCAACAAGTACTATAATTCCAATGTACAGAATATTAGTGAATGGGAGGATACGTTAAATTAGGCGATGTATAAAGAGAATTAGACGAAATGTGAAGAATGTATCCCGGCCCTGTTGATAATTAACCATACTAGAAGAGGCTGCAATCATTTTTTGATCAGTGTATTATGTTATTAAATACAAAGCTTGTAGTCAAATATGTAATTTGAATTACAAGATTATTATTTCTAGTCAGTCAACATATGATAAACAACTTATATGTAAATAATCTCAAAAGAGTACAGTTTTATCTTTAATATAAAAATGGATATACTTAGTCTTAAAAATGTGCAAAAAGTAGTCAAGTGGGAGTTGCAGGGCATCACTATTCACTAAGTACGAGATCATTTTCGAAAATAAGTAACATATCAGTCTTATTTCGGTATAAAAATGGCTGTAAAATCATAAACAAATGTGTAAAAGGTAGCCAATGAACTTATAACGAGATTGATGAATACTGCTCTCATTTGACACTTTTTTTTGTAAATTGTTTTTCTTCAATAGAAGTAGCACCACATATTTTACTTACTGCTAATTAAACTGTACATAGATCATCAGTCTTATGGAACACTAAATAACTTTCTAATGACTTTTTTTAGGAACTCTCGGTGGTTTTTAACTAGTGGTTTTATTGATAAGATCTTAATATGTAATTAAAAACATGTTTTAAATATTTGGTACTTTATGTCAACTTACAACTAAGTACACTTGTCTACGCTTAAACGTAATACCGACTTATGGCCGTCTGTATGTCAATATTTAAAACAAAGAAAATAATAATATCCACGCTTACGCCACCTATTTACTAAGTGCGTTCCTTGGTGCATTCTTTGAAATGCCTCTTTCGTATGAGGAAACGGAATCCATTTTAGTCAGACTATGCAAGACAAATTAAAGGTCTCATCTAACTCGTACCCATACTACACTCATATACACTCTACACACACGCGCACATATTCATGTTCACTCACACCTATTGCTGTTCATTCTTCTAAATGGTATTGGCTTTTAGTATTTTTTTATTTTCTTTTAGGTCTCGAAGATTATAATAAGAGACACTAAGGGAAGTTGCGAGATATCCCCAACACAACTCCCAACCCCATTTCATAACTTAATGGGGTTACCGCTAACACTGTAATGCAATTTACTTTATTGTATATACAATAAAAATATTTTGATTTGATTTGAAAAGTATACCTCTCTCTCTGTAGTACTCTTATAATTTTCAGTTCTATGTGAATAAATGCACACCTAATTAAATTTTTCCTCTTTCTATTGATTCTTCTTTTAAGTCTCTGGTCCGGTGGTGGGTGCAGTGGTGCTTTCGATGGACAAAAATTACTGATCAGGTCCCAATTAAAACTTTCGTGGCAGATAAGATTGCTGTAGTTTAATCAAGTTTGAAAAAATCTTATGCCAATATTAAAACTCAATTAAAAAATGGCGTTATGAGTGGTATCTTGTCCGTCAATGGTTCATGTCGGAGATGGCAAATAGTGTCGAGTTGTCGTTACTGTCTTATTTAATTGATAACAAGTTTGTTGTTAGGGAAGTATATGATCAAGCAAAATTTTACCTAATTGTTTTAGAATGTCTATAGAAGAATTATTATATGGTGTGTCAGCTTTCAATATTGTCGACCGTACCTGCGCCTACCTACTAGCAATATCACAAAAAGAGTATAATCTTTAATAAAACAAAACCGCTTTCTATTATTAATACTGCCTACTACCTTTTTACTAATACTGCCTAGAGATCATCATAAGTCATAATTTTAGAAATAGGCAACCATAAGTCGGCATAATAGCGAATATTCTATTGTAGTCAGTCTTATGAATATAGTATCAGTCTTTAATAATTTATATGAGCACAATGGGATAAGTAAGCCCCTAATACCAATGTGCTCATTAAAGTTTTTCATCGTGTTAGCAGACTCGCAATGATGTTTTGCACTTAAAAACTAAGGACCCGTATGAATAAACTAAGCTTATTTGAGTATTCATAACATTCAAAAAAAATTTTATACAAAAATATGTTTTCATAGTCATACACAAAAACGCGTGTACATTTAAAAACAAACGAAAATACATTTAAAAAATATAAAAAACATACTCAAATGAGATAAGTCTTATTAAAGCGGGTTTAAATCGAACAATAATTCGCATATATAGCGTCGTCATCAAATCACATGAGGTGTACATACCTCTTCAGTTTTATTGGAAAGGAGGATAGTTATGTGGCTGGGGAGGATATCTGCCCATAACGTACGGATTGTAGATCTGAGCGTTTTGCACAGGTGGTGCCGTCGCTGACGTGGAGGGCCGCGCTGGTACTTGAGACGCCCCTACCGTTCGTGGAGAGTTAGGGTACGATTGGTGAATATTAGGCACATCTGCAACAAATATAACAGAGTTCTAAACCTAGCTTTAAACAGCAGGACCTTGAACAGGTTAGGCTCAGATATTATGACCGCGGAATACAATGAGTCTGAATCCATTCGTGTAATAAGTGAATTCTTAGGCTCTCATAAATTATAATATTCAGGATGTAACAAAAAATGAATTGATTCATATGTTTTTGCTGAATATTAATTGCCGATGCAACATTTAATAATCTATGGAATTTGTTATTCTATATTGCAAAAATTTTAATGTTGAGTCAAGCACTAATAATAAGTGGTGGTCCGCAGAGCAGGCTGTTTGTTTCACTTCAAGCAATTGTTTTTCTATGGCAATTTATTTACTTACGGTTGGAGGTTGAAGAATATGACGGTGGATAGTAGCCCCGGGCGGGTGGCGGTGGAACCGCCGGTTGATACGGCATGTACGCGCCGGGAGCGACCGTCGCCCTGACAGAGTGCGGATGTGGCGCATTGGGCGGATGGTGCGCGCTGGGAGAATGGTGCGCGTTGGGGGGATGGTGTACGTTGGGGGGATGGTGCGCATTGGGGGGATGGTGCGCGTTGGGGAGATGGTGCGCGTTGGGGGGATGGTGCGGGTTGAGGGGATGCGACGTGTTGGGGGGATGCGACGCGTTGGGGGGATGCGGCGCACTGAGAGGGTGAGTTGCGCTCGGCGGTGGTCGTGGAGTGCTGTTGGGATGGGATGCGCTGGGTGGATGCGACGCCGACGGTATTTGCGCTGCGCTTTGTGTGAGTGATGATGTGCTGCTCGTTCTACCCGAGTACGATCGGACCGCAACTTTGGAGGTTGTCGGATATCTGCTGGGACCTGGTACCGCTGCCGGTGGAACAATTTCTACTTTGTGGCCGTTAAGAAAGTGGTTGAAGCCATTAACTGCACTGCTGCTAGCATTTGAAGTACTGGGTCTATTTCTTTCTGCATTCATTTCTTTAGTGCGAGATTCATTTAATTGATTTCTTTCGGCATTCGAAGTCGAAGCTGAAAAAAATAGGCATATTATTGGCTAAACACACGCACAAAATTATAAGAGAACATAAAACAGATGACCATTACATGATAATATTGTTTTACAATAAAGTTTCTAGCTTGATTGATAAGTTTTACGGGCTGACTGAAATTTGTTAATGATTCAACTTAACTTGAATAAGTCTAAACCTGTAAATAAAATCTACAAATACATGACTGTTTGAGTATTCTCATTTTACTTGAACAGGGCAATTGTACTGATGATGATGCACAAAAACTAAACAAAAATAAAAGAATTGACAATGATGATCCCTTGCTAATGCTCGAAGCACAATGACTTGAGACAGAGTCGTCAAAAAACGAAGAAATAAAACCAGAACCAGCGACTTCCAAAGTTATTTTGCACATTGTAGTGGTAAAATATATACAGGTTTATTTAATTTCACCTGTCCCGTGTGTATGTAATATAAAGGTCAATTAGAACCGTTGCGGTGTTTGATTGAGGTGAATTTTGAATTTATAAGCTTGTTTATAGCTTCTTGAAGCACGGTGGTGCCACATCGTCAACTTCCCAACTCTGGGCTACTAATAAGAATTTCTTAATGGCAACAAATACTTTTTAAGAATAGGTTTTTTACAAAAAAAAAATGCATTGTCTAAAGAACCAAACATGTGGCAAAATTTCATCTCAATTGAACACCGGGAAGTGGTTCCTAAATAAATTGCAAGTTTTGTTTACAGATGACAGACACCGGGACAGTTGAAACTAACTAAGTAAAGGCTTGTAAAAACCCACACTTTACCAGCCATTGGAATCAGACCAGCAGTCTCAATAAGAAGTGCAATATTTAAGTAGAAGAAAAATTTTCACACCTCAAGCTTTTGTGAAAATATAATAGTTCAAGTTTGATTATTGTCAGTTCTTTTTATTGATTTTAGTTAATATGTTGTATGCCACATTTAAAATTTTGGTGAGTTTTGTTAGTAGCTAATGTTTTTCTTGAATAGCTCTTTCCAATGGTGTATATCTTACAGGGGGGCTATTTTTTCTAACCCATTTAGGTCATTAACTCCAAACGAATTAATAATCGGCAAAAGTTGAGTCACATTCTCCTTCAAAAGCTCTTCCCATCGGTGTTTATCTTGGCTATCAAGATTTGAACTAAACGTGACATAAGTGGTTACAGATAAATAATGTATGACTTACAATTCCTAATTATTTCCAGCACTGTCTGTAGCACATCAGTGTGACTGATTGGGTTGGCTCTCCTGGTAAGTGCAGTCAGCGAGTGCAACAGTGTTGTTTCATCCACTCCAACACTAGATACGGTAGGCTGAAAAGTTAATAAAATTTTGTAAGGTCCTCATGTGCCGCATCGTGGGATATAATAATACCAGCCTATTACTGACCTACTGCAGATCAAGGTATGCTGTCAAGCCGCTTGCACAAGGCGGGTCGGCGATTTCAAACTGGTTTTAACTATAAAGTCCAGGTTTTGTCACGACTTTTTCCTTCACCGGTGACAGCGATGTCCAAGATAAATTCGGATAATATATATGAATTGAAAAAGTCACTTTGGTACATGCCCGGATTTAAACTCACGACCTCAAACACGAAGCTGGTTCACAGTGTTTTATAGACCCAAAAAAGTATTTAGGTTATTTCTACCTAATAGTTTATTACAAATGCACGAGTAGAACTCCCATGTGCTAATTTTGAATACTTGTTCTTTTTTTAATCGCAAAGTTTTCGTAAAGTCAAAAATAAGAAAAAAATATACTATAATTAATTGAGCTTTGTTCGTATTGCAGTTTTATGAAGCATGTCAAGGAGAAAATTATGCCGTGTTTAAGTAATCAAAAACGATAATGGAATTCGAAAAAAAAATGTTTTACCGAAATCAGTATTTATTTTTTTATTTATTTTCTAGCTCGAAGTAGAACCTCTGCCTGGTACAAACAGATTGCTTTTACTAAGGTTTATCATCCATAAAAATATTACTTGCAACTTGGGCCTAGGTTTTGAGAAAATGATTTTCAAAAATATGTGTAAGGGTTGTCACTATTTTGACCTTTTGTGACGATTAGTTTGTATCACATAAAATCAGCAGGTCTTTTATAATAATAATATCTTCTATAATGGTATAATTCTAACAATTAATTTTAAAACACTTTTCACGTGAAATTGTACAAAAAATATATAAACATACAAATGTAATAGGACCGTTAATGTACAAATGCGAGCTTAGCCCATAATTGTGTTCTTGGCTTCTTAGTTTGATTACTGTCTGATAAACACCTGCCTATACTATTATAGGGTAGAGATGACAATAAATTAAACTCCGCATAAGTCATGATATACCGAGCCTACACAAAAAAATGCAAACGAATATATCCAGTAGTTTAGCCACAGGACATTATTATCCATTTTCTACATGATGTATCTGTTAATAGGTGAGCACCGACAGACTAACGACTCCCACGTCCACACGTTGCCAGCTCGCTTCCTGATGCAATTCAGTGCAACTTATGCCTTATACCTGAGCCATAAGAGTCAAAGCGTGCCATCTCAACTAGATAAAGAAATAATGCAAACATAATTTAAAATGTATTATTTTTCCTGTTACGCAATCATATCATTGTCATGAAATTAGGTAACTGCGAAAGAGATAGCTTCGTTCGATTTTTCTATTTTACTTTATTGTCGAAATCTTTATCTAATCTCATATAGGTCACGGTCACGGGTCAGTTCAGTGCGCCACTGACCGAGGTCCTGTGACATTGTAGGCTTGTGGAAGACATGTTACCGACGCCGTACCTATGGTTCACTGTAACAGTCTATCTACTACTTACCAAATAAATACACAGGATTACCTTCTACTTAACCTATCTGAGTTATCATTGGTTTTATTGTTTACGATTCAATAGACTATACCTGAAAATGCACTATTTTCGATAAGTTATAAATACTTTCAAACTACATAATAATAAATTTTAGTTGATTGACCTTTGTGACACCCCAAAATTTGAAATTTTGACCTCGGTACATAAAAATAATTTTCTCGAAACCAAGGCCCAAGTCGAAAGTGATATTTTTATGGGTGATAAACCTTAGTAAAAGCAATCTATTTGTACCAGACAGAAGTTTTATTTCGAGCTAGAAAATAAATAAATAGTGATTTCGGTAAAATATTTTTTTCGTGGGTTCAATAGTAGTGCTGGGTATATCGTACTCACGTATATGAATTTAGGTATGTATGTAAATGTTGTAAAACACTTTTTATAAAGGTTGAGTGTGGAGATTCTTATCCCGCAGACATAAATCTAACTAGATAACGCCAGTCCCTCTATCTGTATGAAAACCAAGCGCGCCACTTTTTCACACACAATTTAAAAACAAATTTAATTACCAATGAAAGAAAACATTTCCAATGCCTCGGCCAACTTTTCTATATAGTC
This sequence comes from Anorthoa munda, assembly GCA_945859665.1. NCBI lineage: Eukaryota > Metazoa > Arthropoda > Insecta > Lepidoptera > Noctuidae > Anorthoa > Anorthoa munda. The sequence continues at coordinate 50,304,776 of OX243893.1, read as the reverse complement.
TTTACAGCTCAATATGGTACCGGTACCGGTGCCGATAATGCTAAATGAAAAGCTCAAAGTACACTCATTGATCGTAATTTTACTCTGTTTTTTGACACGCAAAGTACATACAATCGCGTCATCTAGTTAGATTTATATCTGTGTCTTGTCCATTGTTCTCCATACCAAGCTACTTTCCGTTTGGACGGTATAACGGTTATGGTAAGAAAAACTATAGAACGGTAGAATTATTATAAATTATAAATTTATATTTATGAGGTCCAAAAGTGCGAAAGTGCCGCTTAATGGCCTAGTTCAGTGTTTTTCAACCTGTGGATCCGTTTTTGCTATATTGAGAATTAAATCGTCTTCCAAATTTAAGCGATTTCTTTGCTATCTTTTTATTTGGGTCATTGATGACAATGTCAACTCGCACAAGTACCAGGTGGCAAATATAATCAAACATTAAAGTATGCCTGTGTTATTAATTCTGGGTATTATTTTTTTCTTTTTAACCAAAATTAATCCAAATTGGCAGACTTGAATTCCAAGTGCAACATCCCATCGGCAGTTAATGCCAGCAAATTTTCTTTGAGGTTGGTTGCCAAATTGCCATATAAAAGCAGATTTAAGATCCACCTTTGCCCAGTGTTCTCCGATATCTATTGCACTGAGAAATAATGACACAATTCTTCTTTCATCAAAGAAAATATCATAAAAATTCCAATAAATCCAAACACAACACAAGACTAGGATACATTGTTTTAATTCGGATTCCATTGCCTACCTTCCGGCATCATCATCAGATCAGTTCAATGGTACCATTTTCATTAGTACCATTTATTTATGAGATGGTATATGCATCATCATAGTCGGTTATTCAAGATATCTTAAACACGTGACACCCTTATCATTTAGGGGATCCAATGGCCACCTGTGGTCTTCTTCATCAGTTCCACTTCACAAAATGATACATTCTGAGTGCAAATGATTGCATTGTTGATGAAAAATATAAAATACCAAAATTGCTCTATGTATGCCGATAATATTTGAGAAGTTCCCTGTATTTTCATGGGATCCCATCAGATTCTGACTTAGTGTCAATGGGACCACCTCGGGAATGGGGGAAGGGTATACCCTTTAAAATACAAAAATAATTTTCAAAATCGGTCCACAATCGGCGGAGTAATTGCGTAACAAACATACAATAAATAAACAAGTCAAATTGAGAAAAACTTAATTTTTTAAGTCGCTTGAAAAAAAGCGTCGGTCGTGTCATGAAAAAGGTTGAAAAACACTGGCCTAGTTGAAATAAAGAATTGTTGTCTTGTCTTTGTCATCCAGGGAAGGCACGCTTATTACCCACTCCTATCAACTAAAAACTCAAAAATAAATAGTAGTGTAAAATACAATAAAAATGCGCCGTAATAGAAAACCAAACTAAAAGGTAGAAAATATTTTTAATTATTTTAAAAGAAGAATAGTGTGATTAACAAAAAATATATTTTATCATACTCACAGGTTCTATAGGTTTTGGTTTAACACCGAATCCCATAAGTTGAAGTAGAAATTGTCTAGGCACCGCAGATGTTTCCTGGAAATTATAATGTTAATTATTATGCCCAAATAATGTAATAGTCAGTATAAGTGACAATGTGAAAGGTTTGTCAAAATTTAAATGAACATTTTAGTTTGCAATAGTTGTCTAAAGTGCAACTGAAAGATCTATTCAAATCAAAACTTTTTTATAACAAATATTTCAATATTATGCGTCTTCCCCATACACCGGTAGCGACCAACCACTTTTTGAAAAATCGTTTATACCTTGGTAAACTTTTATAGCGGGCATGTCTCCAATATTGCATCTTAGTATGGAAACCATACCCACGGCGTACACAAACGAAACATAGCAGAAAAGTCACGGTGATTAATGTAAAACCCAAATCCGAAACTATGAGGGCAAGCTATAAACACTGAAAGGAGTCTCGGGACCGTTATCTAAAATTATTAAGTTTGAAAAAATCCCATAATGCTGAATAATAATAATGATCCAGAAAGCAGTACTGCTGGACACGGCTCGCTTTGTAAAGTGGTTCCTCTCTCTGAAGCCCTGGCCGTCGGTGGCTTGGACCCTGTTCCCGATACCGGTGGGCCTCTATTTTTTATATTTTAAATGTTTTTTTTTATACTTTCTGTTAAAAAATATTTAAAAATGTAATATAATAAGAACAATGATAAATAAACGGCATAATAAAAAATATAATTTCAACGAATGACAAATAATTAAATCAATCAATTTACGCATACTTGTTATATTTATCCGTTAGTCAGTACTGTACACAAAAAAGGTTTATGACGAATGACAAATAATTCAATCAAACAATTTACGCACACTTGTTTTATTTATCTGTTAGCCAGGACTGTTCACTAAAAAAAAATAACACGAACTACGATTATGTAGAACAGAGTTAGTGGCGTAGCGCGTTTGTTTTGAGTTGAGTTAGTGACGTAACGCGTTTGTGACGACAAGAGTTAATGACGTACGGCGTCTGTGACAACCAGCGAAAGTGTCCAATCGCCGAGTATGACGTACTACGTACGTGACGAATAGCGTGTGTGACCCGGCGCGTGTAATCCTTTCGGATTTGTTTACTTTACATAAGCTATAAGACATTACTTCTTGCCAAATATCTTAATTCAAAGTCAACGGAAAGTACCCAGGGGTAGGACAGTTCCATAGAGTGGCAGATTAGGGGGCATTTTTTTTTTAATGTGCCTTCTGATATCTAAAATCCAAACAACAAAAACAATTTATTTTTAAAAATAATATTTTCCAATTTTAATGTAGCCAGTGATACTCGCAGGGTTAAGACGAATCGATTGACGTATGAATCATCAAAATCGGCCAACGCGTTTGGTCTCTGGAACGCCACATAGGAACAAACATACATACATACATAGACTGATAAACATATTACCCTCCTTCGGCAGTCGGGTAAAAATAAGATCACTTCGCTATCTGTCCGTGTGTCAGGACATTTTTCTCTGGAACGCCTGGGAAATCAAGTTAACCCTTTCAGACCTGGCGTCCACAATTGAGGACATAAAATATAATTAACTATAAAAGTATTACTTTCGTTCACTCGTATAGAACAACGGTTGTACTCATTTGTTGACATAAAAAGTCAACAGAAACACTAAACGTAGCGCCATCAAGTATCGTGTTTCAACATATTTTTGTCAAGTTTCATCCAGTGATCGTAAGAGTTTCGAATCGGTCAGGTAAGCTACTATTTTTGTTCCGAAATACAAAGATTTTGCGAAAAATATGCATGTACATAAATATGTATCAATAATTTATATTACTAAGGTTATGTATGATGTATTTTATGCGTCATTTTTTGTTTTTTTATACCAAAATAATAGATTTTTCGATTTGTCCTCAAATGTGCCCATCAGGTATCAATTGTCTTTTTTGCGTAATATTCCAATAGTGTAACGACCTTTGAAAATAAATATGTTTATTTTTATAAATAGAATTTTACGGTGTTTTTGCAACATATATTTATAAGGCAAACTTTATATAACATTTCTTTAGACATATTTTTCAGAATAAGTCTTCAACGAATAATATTTATACGAAATGCCTTGGATCTTGTACGTGATGGTAATCTCTCAGACTTGGAGTTATCTTCTGTTGACGACGATGGGAATGGAGGTAGTTTTGCTCGAGAATCGCGGTCTGTTCGATTCGATGCAGATGCAGTTAGCCAAAATCAAAGGGAGATGCTGCCCCCAGACTCCGATGAAGATGAAACGGACGATATTTCTCTCGACAACATGTTTGTCCCACTTTCTCCTATACACAACGTTCCTAACAATTCTGATGGAGTATTTGAGAGTCAATCAGGTGCAGCTTCTCCAAATGAAGATATTTTTGTGAATCTGAACCAAAGGCGAGGATTAGGTGGAGAAACAGAGAGGTGGAAGAGACTAACCCATCAGACTGGTATCCACCAAATAGCTATTGACCCCATAGTTGAAGCTCCAGGCAAGAAACTGAGGGGCTTTGCTCAAGAAATAACAGTGGTCAAGTGGTTGGATAACAAAATTACCCACCCAGCTTCCAATTTTATTGCTATATGGGAAAAGGATTTAGTGAGAAGATGGTGTAAAAAGGAGAGGCGATTTGTTGATGTTGAATAACCAGAATCCTTGAAAAAGCACAATCATGCGTTGGGAGGAGTTGACTTGCTTGATCAACTAATGAGCTATTACATTACAGGACATTCATAATATCAAAAAAATGGCCTCTACGCATGATATTCCATGCATCAGATCTTGCAGTTGTTCAGGCTTTTCGGGAATACCAGACTGACAACGAATTACTCGGACTCCCTTAGAAAACCTTAGATTTATATAATAACAGTAACAATAAAAATTAAATTGGATCTTCCTTTGCTGGCCAAAGGAAGATCCAATTTACTTTACTGCTTTTTTCTAATAAAAATATAGCATAATAACAGTTTTTATTACTCTAGGAAAATCCCCTAAACATGAATCGTAATTATAATCAAAGCCGGATGGCCACATTTGTGCACATAAAGAAAAACAAGATTTTCTCAAAAGCTTGACCCCCAGGATTTTTTTGATTATTTTTTTCCTAGTTCTTAATGCCTATAATAACACTGAAAATTTACATTAATCCGTACGAGAAAATAAAAAAAGTCAGGTCTGAAAGGGTTAAAATTAATACCCTAACTCAGGTCTATAATCCCTGATAGCTGAGAAAAAACAATACAATCGAAAGATAGGTGTTTATTTCGCATATTTTGCGCATGGTTTCCCAATCCTTTTTATACTGTGACTCCCTTTATATAGAGAATTTTATTGCGACGCCCTTGTAATTTTGTTTTTATTAATATAAGCTTATTTGTTTTTCTAGTTGCTTGAAAAAATAGACTTAATTACTGCAACTGCAGAACAGACAGTTTTTTTAATCTTCAGTACCCAGACTTGGATAATCTTGGGATACATTATAGAATAGTAGGTACTGTGAGGGACGTAGCCTTTTTTTGTTTTTCATTTTTTTTTTAGCGAGGAGAAATGCTCATGCATACTGCGCTACCACGGGGAGATAGCGCAGTTATGTGGGACTCTAACCCACTAAAACTCCACGGTGTCCTCCTGTGCCGCTTATGGCGGGAACACGGGTACGCGTTAGCACTCACCGCGAGAGGGACGTAGCCTGGGAGCTACGTATTAAAACGCCGAAATTGCTTTTATCTTATATATTTTCAACAACATTAGCCTTTAGGCGGCTTCTCTAGAATTGACAATCAAAACTAAATAAAAACATGACAAGCGTTCCTATTTCAATTAAAGTTCTCGTCAAACTTTTTGGCCGCCCTGAAATTAGCTACAATGGTTGCGCAGTGGTAAACGTTTAGGGGTCGTGGTCCAACTATAATGTGCAACTAGTTGGCCTACGGGTCTTCGGTAGGGGCAGTTGTCCTACTAAACTAATTATTGGACAATTACCCCTACCGAAGACCCGTGGTCCAACTGATTTATTTAATTATTTATATTGATACAAATAATGTTTTGGAAGGGTCGCATGCAAAACTGAGTCGTAGGTTAAATATGGAAAATATCAAAAAGTTGTGGTTTCTAAACGTGTTAGAAAAAATAATAACTCTTGCAAAAATAATAGTAGTTAAAAAAAAGTAACTAGGTCTTAGACGAAAATGCCAAATTGAAAATGATGATTACATCACGACAGTGTTAAATGGTGAAATAACTGTTGGGCATGCTTTAGAAAAACTAAGTGTTTTTTTTATAATTTAATAACTGTGTTGATTTGATTGATAATGATTTGATTGATAATGATTTTTCTTAAATGTATAATTATAATTCAATAACATTAATATATTTATGTTTTATTAAGCTGTTAATGTCCCACTGCCGGGCAGAGGCCTCTCCCATATCTTTCCAAGTGCTCTTTTCGAGCGCCACTTCAATTTTAGTTATTTATAGACAATGTATCGATAATGTATCCCAAGATTATCCAAGTCTGGGTACTGAAGATTACTAGGACCGCTTGATAGCGGCCAAGAAGTTTGGCGAGAACTTTAATTGAAATAGGAACGCATGTCATGTTTTTATTTAGTTTTGATTGTCAATTCTAGAGAAGCCGCCTAAAGGCTAATGTTGTTGAAAAAATATAAGATAAAAGCAATTTCGGCGTTTTAATACGTAGCTCTAATATAAACTTGTAATTTATAACTTGATTCCTCCAGGCGTTCCAGAGAAAAATGTCCTGACACACGGACAGATAGCGAAGTGATCTTATTTTTACCCGACTGCCGAAGGAGGGTAATGTGTTTATCAGTCTATGTATGTATGTATGTATGTTTGTTCCTATGTGGCGTTCCAGAGACCAAACGCGTTGGCCGATTTTGATGATTCATACGTCAATCGATTCGTCTTAACCCTGCGAGTATCACTGGCATTAAAATAGAAAAAAAGAAAAATGGCGGCTTTTGGGCGCGTAATATATAGTTTTTTAAATAGGTACTCATCCCTTTCGGTGTAAAATCCAAAGAAATTTCGATATCATCATTCGACCTTTACCGGATCAATGGTTCAGAAGACCTGTAAGCTTAATCTCCTTGTCCAGAGAACTTCCGGTCAGATGGTCAAATACGAAACAGATTTTTCAAATAATCTTAAAATCATATACCAAATCACGACCATGTATGGGGAAAATGGCGCAAAATTGTTACACGTATGTTGAGGTTGGGTCAAATATACCCAATTATCCTTTCATGTAGCTCCAAGTTCGGTTGTTTCTAAGTTAATTCCTTGTTAATAAAGTATAGAGTAGTTCATAAACACTACTACTACTACTACTAGCTAGTGGGAACTAGAACGGCGTATCGTGCGTAATTAGAAAATTATCAGAAACATAAAATGTGTCGGGTCATTTTGACCCAACCTCAACAACGCCGGATTAAAAATATAATGTGACTTACCGATAAAAACGACGGCGTGAACTGAGTCAGCAGATCTGGCTGAGTCGAGCACATAGCCTGTATAAACACAAAACATTATTTCACTAACGTCAAAATTGAGTATTTTTATTTTTCTTTCTAATATTTTGCTAAAATTTTACGGTACCTCAATATAGTCATCAAGTATCCGGAAGAGCTCAGGACTAACTGATGCCTTCAAGAACATACGGCCATTGGCATTTTCTGCACACTTTTTCTCGTAAAGATAGGCGTGGTATTCGGCCTCGTGATCCAATTTTTGCATTTCTTGATTGTACAGCTCACTCCTAAAGATATTTCGAGAAATTTAGTCATGCAATGCTTTTCATATAACTCAACAGGTGTGTGTTAGCGTGTAGCAGCTATTTTCTAATATCAAATAAGCGATCTCCAATCAACCGTACAGTCGTATGATTACCGGATAGTTTGGTGAACAGATCACCACGGGTGCGATAACGCTCAACAACACTAAACCATCAAATTAAGAGCCACTGTATCACTATTTAGAATTTAGATAATTGTCATCGCTGTGCAGGCTCAACTCATATGTATTGCTTGCAATGTGAATATTTTTCAATTAAATTGATTTATGTGATGTAATAACCGAGACGTTTAATAAACATGACATAGTATAGTGCTTGCAAATTAAAATACTGGTCCAAAAACTTTGGTTTCGTTATGTTAATTCTATTGACATTTTGCTTTACCTGTTATAATTATCGCACAGCATTTTATTTCCAGTAGAAACCCGCGGATAACTATTTTTACTGTTATGATGTTAGTTTTCATCAAAGTATAAACCGGACAAGTTAACTTGACAAGGTAGTCTGCGTATTTATAAAATTTTGCATTATGCAAGCAAATATATAAACATTATTACATAGTGAATACTAAAAATTCGCTTCTCAAAATATTAAAATTGGAATCAGAACGCGCATCGCTTATAAACACTCGCCGATTCATGACCACTCTCATACTTCATCATATCAAACATACCGGTAAAATAACACAGCGTCAATTATTACTTAAATATATGTATCTCAAATTACATCATGCGTACAAATTATTATGGAGAAGAATCTTATCATTTCAAACCTGATTTCCATCTGGATACAATGTTCGCAGACTGTTTCTACTACTTTGGAGCACTCTGCTTTCCTCGCTTTGCTTGGCCCGGCTGGGAACAAAATAAATACGCGCCAAGCAAATAACATTAGCTATCCTAAGTTTATTTTATAACTATATAAATATGAGCAAACTGCATTGAACTTATCAATTGTAAAGCGTTTAATAAACTTTAACAAAAAAATATTATTGTATAAACCAAGGATCACTAAATAAAATGTGGTATTTCGTCTTCTTAATTATTTGTTCTGTTTCGTGACTAAAAATGTAAGAATTATAAATAAATGAACAATCTATTCAGTATAACAGTCTATTTATTTAGTCATCCTTGGTCTATTAAACCTCTGCATGTAGAAATGAGTTAAAATGCATATCTGATTTTGGAACCAAAAAAACTCGAGTTTCAAATAAGTATTAAGTTATCCTTATGCAAGAGTCTAATTGGATGAATCTGAACATCAGAATTTTACAGGCCACTGACTATATAACTTGTCCAACTCAATAATTTATTGGGCAATATGACATCCTTTGGTCAGCATTTCAGGCTTCTGACGACCCTTAACGACTGCCAAGGAGACATCCTTAAACCACAGTAACAATGCCAATGAACCTTTATTACTTTTGCGTTCATCATGTAAAATGAATCATTCACAGGAAACTAGCAGCTAATGTGAAGTTTCTTTTTTCAAATGTCGCGCTGTTAAGACTCATTTGCCCCAAGCTCCAAAATCAGATAAATTACCATTTCAGTTTGCTTGAGTTTAAATATGCACTTCCTACTTTCTGGTTAATAAATTAATAAACCTATTGTGACTTTGTTAGTGTTAAATAAAATGCGAAATTACGCAATTGCAAATAAATATGCATTTATGTTTAATGTGTTTAACAATTATATTGCTTAAGGAAATATGGCACATCGAAATAGCATCTGAAGAACATATTTAATATTAATAAAATGGAGTAGTTGACTGACTAAAAGAACGCAATTGTATAGAAAAGACTATATTAATACATTTAAGCTATTTATATGAATGTAGTGGCTAAATGTTTAACTATTGCTTAGTTTGGTCTTTCACAATTTAAATGATTGAATATGGTACATGATACCAATAATCGACTAGCTGTAAAAACTCTCTCTAGAACACTGATCACTGAATGACTCAGCTACAACAGCAACAATGTAGCTATTGATTTGCGTAGACGTTAAATTTCTAGGTACTACACATAACCTTTATTTTGCTTATATAATTTATTATGATCAAATGGACACTTCAAAATGCCGTAATCTTTTCAAAGAGCGGTTCCTTATCATTTTGTGACTCAGATTCCTTTTTCTACATCAAGCAGAAAAGATGATGCAAAGACAAGCTGAACAGATTTTCATGAAACACAACTCATCTTAATCAAATCTGCCTTCTAATAAAAAAAACATTTTGGAAAGGGTTTGTTTTCTTGCGGTAATACATCTTTTTATGCTCGACGTTAACAACACAGTCAGTCACATAAAACTTAGCAGCAATACTAAATATCATAAAAACTAGTTACATTGCTGAGTATTACCTGTTCATACTTATAATATTGCTTGGTGGCTATCTCAAAATAATTTTGATTGTACACTTCTGTTGAATTGAAGTTGTACACTTCTGATTTTTCAATGAACAATAATTTATCTCTCATAATTTCAAATAACTGTATCCATCCAATCAGTTCTTGGAAACTTCACTAGCTAATTAAATTTGACCTTACAAGGTCTCTTACAAGGTAAGAGTAAACCACAATCCAGCCCTAAAATATTTGTCATCCTATTGCAGCTAGCGAAAATACTAGTATTAAAGACCAAATCAAGCAAGAGATTGTTATGTGATAATTTAAAGGAAATACAGGTTATTTATATAAAAAAATTTTTTTTTGCACCTGTTTACTAATTATATAGTTTTTTCAGTGTATAACAAGGAGCTTTTCAAAATACTAATAACTCAGCTCTATTGGTTTCGTAAATCGATTCCATTGGGTAACCAAAATTTACCACTCAAAAACTATACCTGTACGAGCAAAAATTTGAAAGAATATTGATTTTCTTGTATTCTATTTTGGATGACATAATTACGAAAACTACTAGTCAAATGAATGTGACAATACAAATTAACAACAAATGAGCAAGTTAGTAGATAAAGTTGTTACAACTTATCAGAAACAGAAATCTCTGTTGTACGCACAAAGCCTAAACTGATTAGGTAACAAAATTGTAGACGGTATATTGCATGTCACAGTAATTCCATAATTATATTTAAGGTAATCCATAGTATTCTGTGCTAAGTATTCGCGCATGCTAGAATTATTTATTTGGATTTTGACTTTTCTTGAACTTAATATTGAAAACAAATGGTATTTTTTTTGCTTTTCGCTGAGCAATTATAAACTCCTTTGAATTTAAATGCGCTTATCAGTCCCATCCCTCAATATAAAAGTCAATATTAAAGGAGAATGGGTACTAAAGTATAGGACTTCAGTAACAATTCTTCTTTAATATTGACTTGGTAAAATTAGGCATATATTGGTTTTATTAATACAATGAGATAATTACCCTCACAAGGCCCCGCAGGTCGTTTCAAAGCACAGCTGTTATGTGGAGTTGCATTTGTAGGCAATGGAGGTGGAGGCCTGCTTGCATCAAACCTGTAATGATAACAATATAAACTGTAAGATTTTTCTTTCATGGATTCATCACTACATTATATATTATTTTATTCATTCATTTACTGATAGACAACACTCAGCCTTTTCCACTGGATCTTTTTGTGAAGTCATTCCTTGAAGCGATTAAGTGTGCAATCATAGTTTATATGGAAGTTCTAAGTCTCTAAGAAATTCTATCTGTAATGAACGGTTATAGGACTAACTACTTACATGGGTGGTAGTGGAGGCGGTGGCTGGGTTACTGAATACATTGATGGAGTGTTGAAGGGAGGTGGAGCTGAAAAAGAAAATAATTTTATAATAATCTTGTAACATCTCCTAGTAGTTATTTGTCTCACTCTTGATCAGTTTAATTTCTTCAACTTGGTTTAAAAAATAACAATACAGTAAAAACCATTCTTTTTTACCATAAAATAACCTCATAGTCACTGCTATCAAACTTCTAACTTTCAGTGATAATGACTTAATACTAGCATAGCAATCTATAAGAGACAGAATTATTGTAATTGGATCAGTATTGCCAGAGATCACCATCACCATAATTTATGAGGTAGTTAAATACCCTAGAGAGCCTCATGTCTAGTGGTTAAAAACTCCAAACACCATGACTTTACTCTCCTTGGTTCTGGAAAGTATTATAAATGTAAAGAAAGCAGTGTCAGGAAAAGAGTTAATACCTGAGAATACAGGAGGTGTCATCCTAACTGGTGCAGTTGTGGTAGTTGGTGGTGGCGGTGGAGGGGGCGGCGGCGCTAGCAGCGGAGGTAGAGGAGCTGGAAGTGGTGGCGGCGGCGCGGCCGAGCTTGTCGACGGAAGGGGCGGCGGCGGCGGAGGCGGCGGAGGCGGCGGTGGGGCCTGCACTTGGTACTCGCTCATATACATGTTTACTTGTGCATTAGACATTGCTGCATACCTTTCAGCTAAAGCTCTAGGTATCTGACCTGTAGTCAAAAACAGGTTTTCCTCTTCTCTTGACGTATGCAAGTAAGTGCAATCTGGCCTTGTACAACCTGTTCTGTTCTGATAATCGTGGCAAAACTTTAAAATGTCTTTCATAGATTCTACATCTAATTCGTGACGAAACTTGCATTGAGCTCCTTTGGTACAAATACCCCAAACAAAATCACGGCATTTTCTAGTTTGCTGCTCGGTCGTCGGTACAGTAGCATTTCTAATCCGCGGGTCCGTTGGCGCCGATGAATTAGTATTATTATGGACTACCGCCGTCGCCGTAAGTTGCGTCGTTGATGGCGCTGTCTGTTGCGGTAAAGGCGGCTGGCGGCCATTTTGTTCATTATTGTTACTCATGAACTGCAAAACAAACTTGTCGTTTAATAATTTTATAAGAATTTTAACACAAACATAGTTTAAAATACGTACCGTAATCGTGTATTATCACTGCTATCGTGTAATATTATGCAAATCAACCTTTCGAAATAAATATATACCACCACTTCCAGCACTACAGTCTCACCGTCTTTTTGCACTCTTTTTCAATATTCTAGGCGTGGTAAACATTGTAGGGCGAGCCACCGCGAAATTAATATACTTTAAAAATCCAAGTTTACCCAAAGCACTGACTATAATCAAAGTGCGTTCCTGTACTTAAGCTGCTTTGATTCACAGCCTGCTGCTTGAAACTGCACAGCCACAGAACACATAAAAAAAATGACATGGATGGAGGTCAGTGTTGTCAGATCCGTTTTATTTAATTCATTTGCACACTTAAGGCTAGACTCCACCAAAGCGGCACTCGTTCCACTAGAATCCCCTAAATCGATCCCCCAGGGGATTCTACAGCACTCAATGTTCCACTACGATCCCCTAGGGGATCATATAAAACTCTAATTTCCTTTTGAATCCCCTAATTGTTTGAGAACCTATTTACAAGAAAGGATGGAATTATTAGATAGTTCTAAATAAAAAAATATATGAAGTTCTGGTTACAAAATGAAGAATTTGTTAGAAGATGGTCAGTTTTCGGCGAACGTCACAGAACAACAAATGTTGCAGAAAACTGGCATTCCCAGATAAATAAAAAATTGTCCGTAAACCAACGCTAGCACATGTTTTGAATGCGTTAAAAAAAGAGCGCCACCCAATAGCTAAACAACGAAGATCAGAAGATGTACTCAAACATCAGTGGATTCAAGAGTCACAACTGAAATTGTTGAATGGGCAAATATCAGTCGGTCATTTTCTAGAAATGATGAAGTAAATAATAATTCAGGAATAAACCACTTTTAAGTAAATTAAGTAGAATTACAAACTTTTTTTTTTTTAAGTCGAAGACCTACACTCGAAGTTGTAGACGATTATGTCTACCTGGGACAAACGGTCCAGTTGGGTAGGTCTAACTTCGAGAAAGAGGTTAACCGTCGAATCCGACTCAGCTGAGCGGCTGTGTGTGTTGCCAGTGATCACCTATGGGGCCGAGACGCGGTCGCTCACAATGGGCCTTATCAGGAAGCTTAAATTCACCCAAAGGGCTATGCTCGGAGTTTCCTTGCGTGATTACGTCAGAAATTAGGATATCCGCAGGAGAACCAAAGTTACCGACATAGCCCGAAGAATTGCGAAACTTAAATGGCAGTGGGCAGGGCACATTGCTCGCTGAACGGATGGCCGAACGCCACCGAGACGCTGCACTAGTCGAAATTGCAAAATTCTTCACGCTTTTGGTACTTTTTTTTCAATATCTATCTTATCTTATAAAAAAAAATATTTACGTCATTGTAATCCTCTCTGTAGACCGATTTTTAATTCTATGTATTACATAATTTTATTTTACAGGTGGCTTTTTTATTTAGAGGGGACTTTAAAGGAATAGAAATTATTAGTACTCATAGAATCCCCTGCATAGGGGATCGTAGTGGAACATTGAGTGCTGTAGAATCCCCTGGGGGACTGATTTAGGGGATCCTAGTGGAACGAGTGCAAAGCGGAGACGTGGTCAGGTGGCAAAAAATCGATAGAAGAATAATGCTCAGGTTTTATATAAATGAAAAACCCAAGAATCAATCATCGGCAATCACAACGACATTCACCATTAGCGATGTAAGCAATTACTTTACTCTTTTTATCAACTGAGAGAAGTTTGAAAGACTCGTAAAAAAAGTATCCTACTTTATTCTGCCTGGATAAGTTTCTCATGTTTTAAAATTGATTTTGCCTGGGAGTAGTATTATCAACACCATTTTCGCCCAAGATACTGTTTTCGTTTCCATTCTGAAGGAGACAGTATCATAATTTCTGAAAACCCTGCAATAATACCGCAATACGGGCCTCAGACACTTAATGTTATTGACAACATGTATTAAGGTGGAAATATACTATTAAAAAACGACGCGCCGCCTCGCCACGCCTTCTGACGCGTTGAAGTTGAAGTACTAGTAATTAATCCCTTATATTTAATACCAGAGAGTTTGTATTAGAATAGAGGGAACATATTTACGACGAAACAGAAACTGTCAACTCTTTCGTTCTTGCTTATAGAAAAACTCTATGAAAAAAAAGAGACAAACATAGACAAACGCTACCATCCTGAACGTCAAAGAGACAACTTTTTAGTCACTGTTGTAACCCATCGGTTAGCAGCTCTAATTAAAGATTTTCGCTGTTTTCACGCTTTGTTTCGTTTATATCAGGAAGTTTTTTGTTGTTTCATTATCTACATGAACCATGTCGTGAGTGGCTATCGGTTGCAAGAGTAGAATGAATGTATTAACAGGACATAATCAAAGGATATCTTTCCACAGGTGAGTTATCGACTAGCATACTGAAATTATTGTGCAGGGAATACATTTCATAGGCTGTCCGGAATAAAGGAATCTTAGTTCTAAATACGTCGAGGACGTGTAGTATCATTTAAACCTTTCTATTTAGAGAAATAATTAACTTTTATGCGTTCGCTGATAGAGCTATGACAGTTTACGTACTTACGTTCTGATGTTAGAGATGTGACAAAAGTCACAAGAAAGATTTATCGATACTGTATTTTTATTTTACTTACTTTAATGTATTTCTTAAAGTTTATTTGTTATTATTAATCTAATATTGATTGTGCACAGGTTCTAGTACTGAGTACTTATTTAAGAAATAAGAGGATCAAGAATATAAAACGAGCTAACTGGAAACCTTCACCATATTCTCGCTTGTGTTCACTGCATTTTATTGAATCATGCTATCGCTATCCCTCGACATGGATACAGGTTGATGAATCACGTTTATTTTCACATTTTATTTATTTATTTATTTAACCATTAATGTACACACACATAATAAATAGACAAGAAGAAGGAACAGAAAATAGGTACAAAGGTATGCTTCTTTCTAACGAAATCTCTTCCAGCATACCTGCGAGAGGAGAGTTGCAAAAAAAGATATGTAGACACCGTGTGTAGAGCTTTTTAAAATTAAATTATTATATTTAAACCATTTTGTTATTATTTATTTTGTTACTTTTAAACTTATACATACTCGTCTTCAACTTTATTTTCAGTCTTGCACAAGAACTAGCATACTATATATCAGTATATTGATGAGTACCTGTTTGTACTATACAGATACAGTCGTACGAGTGTACCAAAAACTGTCACTTTGATTTCATGATGTATCTCGTTTTTGCACAAGGTATGAATAAACATTATTATACAACGCGTATAATGCGCAGAAAAATTACGAAAGAGTACAATTATACTCTTACATTGACTGATAAGTTCACTCTTTGTACGAGTACACATTCACTTCTTAAACAATTATAAAGAATCCCTAAAAAAACGTAGAATAATTAGCCGCAGTCAGGGACGATTCTTACAGATATTTGACCAAATTTGTATAAAATCCTCCTAAACTAAACCCGATAATATCGATATGACAGTGGCACAGATCTAGTTCTAATATATGTCTATAGATAAGTATCTATAGCATCTTCGGTCACACTGGCACGAAAGATGGCATAGACAAAAGTATATCTATCTCTTTTTGCTTATGACGTTATCTGTTAGTGCGAAAGAGAATACCGATATTGAAATTGCGTCTTAAATATGTTACCTCTATTCTAATACAAACTCTCTGTTTAATACGGTCAGAAACACATAGTCAACACGCCATGTGACGAAACGCAATCACACGCGGTAACATCCAGTCGGTCTGTGTTACAAACTCATTTTATAACTTAGATAAAGTACCTATAGATTAAGCCTTAAAATGAGCTTGATTGATAGAGCGAGATGGCCAATTGGCGACAATGTTCCGTATGGTGACGGACGTAAAGAATTTCACCATCCCATATCTTCCCGTGGGTGTCGTAAGAGGCGACTAAGGGACACACCAGAGAATGGGCAGCAGCGTTCTCTGTGCACTTTATCAACAAACTGCGATCGCCAACCCGCCTGCCAAGCGTGGCGATTATGGCAAAACCCCCCAATCCTAATGATCAGCACACAGAAAAAACGGCCCCGAGTGCCCGGCAGCCCGTCTACCCTCGGCTACGGTAGCGGTCGAGGCGATGGCGTGGCAAGGGGTGCTAAGAATCCCCGGAGTGGACCCGGCTACCCCAATAAACACCGACGACTGGACCTGGGAACATATAACACGCGAACACTCCGGACCGACGAGAAGATAGCCGAACTGGAGGAAGAATTGAGTTGGTTGCGTTGGAGTATTATAGGGTTATCGGAAGTCCGAAGAGAGGGGGAGGACTCGATAATCCTCAAATCCGGTAACCTGCTCTATTTCCGAGAGGGTGACCGACAGTCCCAGGGTGGTGTCGGGTTTATCGTCCACAAGTCCCTTGTGAACAACGTGGTGAAGATCGAGAGTGTGTCGACCAGGGTGGCGTACCTTATACTCAGAATATCCGCAAGATATTCGCTGAAGGTCATACAGGTCTACGCCCCGACCTCGGCACACCCCGACGACGAGGTAGAGACCATGTATGAGGATATCTCTAGAGCCATGCATGGTTTCAAAACTCACTTCACCGTTGTCATGGGGAATTCAACGCAAAACTGGGCAAACGAGACGTGGATGAGCTGCAAGTGGGGCAATTTGGAGTTGGACGCCGGAACCACCGGGGTCACCTACTGGCCAGTTTTATGGAGAAGGAGGGCCTCTACATGATGAACTCCTTCTTCAGAAAGCGTGAGCACAGGAAGTGGACCTGGCAAAGCCCCGATGGTTCAACTAAAAACGAGATCGACTTCATCATGTCAACCAAGAAGCAAGTGTTCAATGATGTCTCTGTGATCAATTCGGTTAAAACCGGGAGCGATCACCGCATGGTAAGAGGCACATTGAACATTAATGTTAAACTTGAAAGGTCTCGACTGGTGAAGTCCACGCTCCGCCCAGCACAGATCCAGGTCCAAAACCCCGAGAACTTTCAGCTCGAACTCCAGAATCGTTTCGAGTGCCTAGGAAGCTCCGTGGACGATTACAGCGATGGGTTCGTGGAAGCTGTCCATACGGTCGGGTCTAAGTTTTTCAAGACCCGCCGTACAGATAGGAACAAAAAGCTCTCTGATCCTACTCTCAAGCTAATGAAGGAGAGGCGTGAGATGATCCTGCAGTCTTCAGACGATGCGGTGAAATACCGGCAGCTAAATAGACGGATCTCAAAGTCCTTGAAAAGCGACCTCCGCCGCTTTAATACTGAGCGTATAAAAGACGCAATTGAACGGAATAAGGGCTCCAAGGTCTTTGCAAGAGATCTGTCTATAGGGCAGAGCCAGCTCACGAAACTGAAGACCGATGATGGCAGGATCGTTTCCGCCAAACCAGAGCTTCTGAGGGAGATCGAGAGATTCTATGGGCAGCTGTACACGTCAACCAGTAAACCCGTCGCGAATCTAGCGAAAGACCCTAGAGCTAGATTGACCCGACACTATACCGAAGACATTCCGGACGTCAGCCTGTATGAGATTAGGATGGCTCTGAAACAGCTTAAGAACAACAAGGCACCGGGTGATGACGGAATTACGGCCGAACTCCTGAAGGCGGGTAGAAAACCAATCCTTAAGGCCCTTCAGAAGCTGTTTGATTCCGTCATACACGAAGGGAAAACGCCACAGGCATGGTGCAGGGGTGTGGTGGTACTCTTCTTCAAGAAGGGTGACAATGCCTTACTTAAGAACTATAGGCCCATCACACTTCTTAGCCATGTCTACAAGCTGTTTTCAAGAGTCATCACGAATCGTCTCGCGCGCAGGTTTGACAATTTCCAGCCTCCCGAACAAGCCGGATTCCGTAAAGGCTTCAGCACCGTAGACCACATACATACGCTGCAGCAGGTTATACAGAAGACCGAAGAGTACAACCTGCCTCTCTGTTTAGCGTTTGTGGACTACGAGAAAGCCTTCGATTCGATCGAGACTTGGGCTGTACTGCAGTCTCTCCAACGGTGCCAAATTGACTACCGGTACATCGAAGTGTTGAAGTGTTTATACAAAAACGCCACCATGTCAGTTCGACTTCAGGATCAGACCTCGGAACCAGTCCTTCTGCAGCGAGGTGTGAGACAGGGAGACGTCATATCTCCGAAGCTGTTTACCGCTGCACTGGAGGATGTCTTCAAGGTTCTGGACTGGAGAGGGCTAGGCATCAACGTCAATGGCGAGTACATCACTCACCTTCGGTTTGCTGACGATATAGTGGTTATGGCTGAGACCATGGAGGACCTCAGTAAAATGCTCGATGACCTCAGTAGTGCTTCCGAAAGAGTGGGTCTTAGAATGAACATGGACAAAACCAAGGTGATGTTGAATGCCCATGTTACACCCACTCCTATCAAGGTAGGAGACTCTACACTCGAAGTTGTGGGCGACTATGTCTACCTGGGACAAACGATCCAGTTGGGTAGGGCCAACTTCGAGAAAGAGGTCAACCGTCGAATCCGACTCGGCTGGGCAGCGTTCGGGAAGTTGCGCGGTATCTTCTCGTCCAACTTACCACAGTGTCTCAAGACGAAAGTCTATGACCAGTGTGTGTTGCCAGTGATGACATATGGATCTGAGACGTGGTCGCTTACAATGGGCCTCATCAGAAAACTTACAGTCACTCAAAGGGCAATGGAGAGGGCTATGCTCGGAATTTCCTTGCGTGATCGAATCAGAAATGTAGAGATCCGCAAGAGAACCAAGGTTACCGACATAGCCCGAAGAATTGCCAAACTTAAGTGGCAGTGGGCAGGGCACATTGCTCGCAGAACGGATGGCCGATGGGGCAGAAAGGTTCTGGAGTGGCGACCGCGAACCGGAAGACGTTGCGTTGAAAGGCCTCCCACCAGGTGGACCGATGACCTGGTGAAGGTTGCGGGAATCCGCTGGTTGCGAGACGCACGGGACCGGTCAATGTGGCGACGCTTGGGGGAGGCCTATGTCCAGCAGTGGACGTCTTTCGGCTGATATGATGATGATGATGATGAAATACAAAGAAACTAGAGGTATAGTTGGTGATACCACATTAAGATTTTTTGAATTTGCCGCGTTTTTCAGATCACCCTTTATTATTTTATTTCCAGACTCTATTAACTTATTTGGGTGAAATTTGTAAGGAAATAGACTTAAATATTTCCCTTGAACCCACAATATCTTTTAACTCCTTTTTCGATACGCCTATCAAAATCTCAATGAAGTAGTCAAGTACTTGGTATAGTACAAATCCCAAAATCACCAGATTTTTTTTCAATGGTTTCAATTATTCTTCTGTAATTATATTATAGATTGTAATATCTCGTCTTATTTACGGAAAGGATATTTAAAAAAAAATAGGGTAATATTTTATTTAACTTAATATCTAGGGTAATTGAGATCAGACTTGGGATAAAACAAAAACGAGTCCTGGCAATACTGGCTATGATACTAGGGAAACGTAGTGTAGCATCACGTGGCGTGTTGTATGCACGGTTCGCGTCGCGTGGCGTCGGGTCGGGTTTTAATAGTATGTTTTCACCTTTATATTGACGATATTATTATTGAGTGTGTGCGGCCAGCCATACTTTATATGTTGTCCTAAAATACATGATGTTGTATAATTCTAAAAAGCTGTTATAAATTTGCCCTGGCCTTCATAATCTTTGGGTAAATTCTTACCACATTGTCAATGGTTTTATACCTGGCTGTCTCTACGGCACAGCACATTCTCTTCTCTTAGGCGGGCCACAAACGTACGTTTTCCGCGTTCGATTTCCGAATTCGTTTTCCGTATTGACAGCCGCACACGTCCTTTTTTTTTCGCACGGAATACTTTCCGTACGTACGTATCGAATGCCAGCCAAACAAGAAAAATCTAACGTCTGCGCTAGGTTCGAGGAATTCCGAATCTGTATTCTGTATTCGGAAATCGAATGCGGCAAACGTACGTATGTGGCCCGCCTACGAAAGTCGCTTGGCGGGAAGTTATCAAGCAAGTGTCATTATTGTTTGTACTTTGTACTTTGCTTGCGTTTCAGACTTGAGACTACGTTTAAATAAGTTTCTCTGTGCTACATTGTCTCTAAGTAGTCGGTGGACTAGATGTATGACACGAACTGTTAACTCTCACTTGAAAAGTACGGTTTGCATAGAAAGCTTATTTAAAAATATAATATAGCCATTTAGGTATACCCAAAAATCCAAAACATTAAATTACTAGCTTCTACCAGCGGGTTCGCCCGCGTGAAAAGTGTTCTTTTACTCCCAAGGGAGCTTTAAACCGGGATAAAAAGCCGTTCTTGTGTGATTTAGTAACAAACATACATCCATCTGTAGTGACACAGATCTAGTCACAATAATTACCGTACCGCCACAACTGCTACCAAAACACTGTTACACCACATTACCAGGTTTACGACATTCCATTAAAGAAACTGTGAACCACATTGAAAAGGACGCACTTTTATCAACTCTGTTAAAGAAACAGGAGTATCTTGAAAAGACACATACCTACAGTTGACTCCTGAGAAATAGAAACAAATTGGTGGCGGCGCGCTGCTGTTATCGTCAACACTACGGAGCCGCGGGCACCAGTTTGCTCTGAAAAGAGCGGTTTATGTAGAGCACTGCACATGCAAGAGTTTCCAAAGATAGCAGACGCGGGCAGGCAGCAACCCGACTCTTCACTCAGAGGATCCACACGCAAAGGCGGCACTCCGTCCGCTTCCTTGCTTTTTTTTTGTACTTCTCGCATTTCAATCAGAGTGATTGGCTACTCTGATTGGATCGCCCGGTTAAGCGTATAGTTCGGAGCGGGTTCACTTTGGGGCGCGAAAAGCTTACCTCCGCTGGTTCTATACCCTAGATTTACGTCGTAAGACATCCTAATTATTAATAACGTAATTTTTGATTAAGATACCTAAAGAATCTTATTTGGGGGCGTTACTTAAAACAGTTGGATAAAAAAATTTAAATATTAGCACCAATTTTTATTTATTTTTTAAATGCCAGGCCAGTGTATTGGGTTATCAAACTTAAAACTTGGTATAATTACCAACCTAAGTAAACAATAAAGGTTATCATTATTAGCTTTTTGTAACTACCCCCAAAAGACGATTTAGGAGATGTTCAAGTATTTTATTACTTGATGTTATAAACTAGAAACTTGGCATAAATACCAATCTAAATATACAATAAAGGCTGTTATTATTAGTTTTCTGAAACTCCAAAAGACGATTTCGGAGATGTTAAATTTTTTTGAACAATCTTATTTCTTGGGTTAATAAACTTGAAACTTTCAACCTTTATGGGGGTAAAAAGGAAGAAATTTGTATGTATGAAAAATCGCATGCCTTGGTAAGTAATCAAAATTGACATATGACGTTTTTTATAACTACAGGGGTAAAGGGGTGTTAAAGTTTTTTTATGGAGTCTTACTGCGCAATATAACGAAGATAACAAGGGAAAGAAAACTGTGAATAAAATAATATTTGAGTTATTAAAAACTCAATCCTCAACGGGGCAAAAAAGGTTTATTAAATTTTTAGGAGAGGATTTCACATTGTGGCGGTAACCTAAAATTTTTTTAATAGTCTAATAACTTTTAACTGAGGACTAAACATTTTTACCAGACTATTGAAAAATCGGCCAAGTCAAAATAATGAATCGTCCCAAACAAATAAATACTTCATTAACTGCACGAAAGTCATCTGTAGGATAAAATATTAAAATACGAAATCACGCGAACGATGTTGTGGGCGGAGTACTAGTCTATACTAATATTTTATAGAGGTAAAGTTTGTGAGTTTATGGGTTTGTGATGTTGTAGGGGATGACGAGGGAGACTTATCTCTGGATCTACTGAACCGATTTTGAAAACTCTTTGACCAGTAGAAAGCTAAATTATTCCTGAGTGTCATAGGCAATAATACATTTATAAAAAAAGAGATGATTTATGATGTTTTTTTGGTTTCCATAACTAAATTTGTACAATTAGAACGATACTTAAATTAATTAGGATATGTGGCAGGCACTGTGCGATGATCACGCAACTTTACCAAACTACCCTCGGTTTGAGTCTCACTCGGTGCACTCAGAGCAAGGCGATGTATGCTGGAGAACAAAGGAAAATGTAAGTTTATAATTATGAATACGAGTATGTTAGGTTAGGTTAAAACGGGCTGGTTTCCGCAACTCCACGACTAAGCGCGTATTTTGCGTACGGGTGGGACTTAACCTTCCACTAGCTACCTCACTCGATCCATCCCAACTCCTCGAGGAAGGCCAGCAGCGCCTTCGTGTTGCTGACTACCTCCTGTACGGTACCTGGTTCACCGAGGTATTTGGCCCTGTAACCGGCGATTACTGGGCAGCTTAGAAGCAGGTGCGCTGCTGTCTCGTCTTCCTCCATGCATGCTCTGCACAGTGGACTGTCCGTGATCCCTAAGACAAAGAGGTGCTTATTAAAAGTCCCGTGGCCAGTCGTTACAGCTGTAACTGCTCGTAACTGCTGTTTCGTCAGGCGTAGGGCCTTCTGCGTGAAACGTCTATCCAAAGCGGGAAGTGCTTCTTTGGACTGCCTGCACTCATTGTGGTCAATCCACAATCTGTGAAAACGACGAGTATACGAGTATGTTTAAATTAAGTGGTTGGTAATTGGAAATCTTTGAATTACTAAAATAATTACGAAAAAATAAAAAAAAATATATGTGGGTAGGTTGTGAGTGAAAAAAATTATATGCAGCAATTTCTTATTTTAATGAAATCGATGAAATGAATGAATTTGAATGGATGGATTTTTGCTTGAAAATGGGAATAGACGGGAAGTAAGTAAGTTCACTGAATATTGAATGAGATTAGATGAAAAGTTTGCAAGAAATGAATTGGTCAAACTCACGAAACTGCTGCTACCAAACCCTTCTTCGTCCTTTTTCGACTGATGCTGCCGACGCTGCTTGATTTTGCTGCTCCCAGATGCTAGTAGGCTGCGCTCGCTGTTGCGATGACCGCTGTTTGACCTCCAGCTGAATTCCGGACGCTTTGTGTTGGCGTGGCTTTTTTCTTGCGATCGCGGCTCGATTTTTAAACCTATTTGACTGTTGCTATGACGGATCTGAAGGACCATGAATAGGCCCACGTTAAAGAAAAGCAAGCGGACTGTATAATGGTTTATTAGGTGCAATATAAGTCTTTAATCAAAAGGTACGTCTGAGCACAGAATAAATAATAGTACAAGTACAGAAGACTCACTTCGTGCAACAATTCATTGTAATAGAGACTCCTGCTAGTTAGCGACAAAGTGCAATTCAGCTCGCATAAGCGCTCAGTGCCTAACGTGATATTCACCTAAACGTTGCCGTTCTCTTCTAACGCGTATCTCCGTCGCTGTCTGGTGCGGTTTGACTCGGCTCGTAAGGGTTGTCGACTTGCCGCTTTCGCTTACATCCACTACCTACCTACTTGACCACGTAATCTTTCGTAGGTATGCCTATGATTACACGGTCAAGTAGGTAGATAGACAATGAATATTATAGACCGTCATTTTGTTTGGTACTTAACAAATGAAAACTAGGTTACCTAAACTTCATTTACTTTAACATTAGGCATTTAAATAAGCCCATTTTACAGCCCGGTCAATCGATTTTTACTTCTATTGCGTTGGTGATACGACAAATGGAAGCTGTAGTAAACAGTTGGTTTTGGTAACAGATTTGTGCTTTTTATATCATCCTTATGTGTACGAGATAGAACAAAAAATCGGTTGAACGGGCTCTTTAGTGATATTTTTGTTAGTTTATTTAAAGTTGGCTTGAAAAAATCTTACGAAATATTTTTTGTTTGTTCGTTAGGAATAAGTAAGTAACTAGTTTTATATACAAACGTTAACTTTAACAAGTGCGTACACTTACTCAGGCTATTGGTAAATTCATAAGTAACTACTTAGGCAATTATAATTTATTTTAAACTGGATCTAAAGCGTTTATTTTTATGTTAACAAAACGGTAACCATTCAATAAAAAAAGAAATCAAATTATATTTGTGAACAACACGAAAATCTAAAATATCTAAGTAGGTGGGTACCTATTTAGGTATTTCACACACCTATTCATTCTTTTAGGAACACCAAAATGCTTAAATTTTTATACAAAACTCGTACTCATTATGCACCTACTACCGATAGTTACAGATTATTTATGTAATGATTTAAATAGGTACAACAAAATAGCTTACCTTTCAAAATCTTTCGGTACTTTAAAAAAACTTAATATCGATTCATTGTTCTTTGCTTTATTTAAACACCCGTAAACATAACAATATCTTTTAAAGGCCTTAGAAGTACGTTTAGAAGTCATCGTTATTTGCTGCATAATATAAATAACGTGGCTAACGTGCGAGCCGAGCGGTAAGCGGCAACCTAATGCGTTATTCCCTCTGCAAGGTACCGCCGGCCGATCGTACCTAAACTGCGGAGTGACACCCCCCTGGTCTGAGCGCGGTCGTGTCGGACGATGCAATGCTGAGCCGAGCCGCTGCTGTGCTCACGGCCCCCGCGCCGCCGCCGTGCCGCGTCGCTCGTTGACGACGCCGTAGTGTGTGTGTTGGGTTTGGATGTGTGTGCGTGAACAAACTGTAAAAGTTGCTCAGGTTCAGTACAACGCAGAGCATTTGCACTTGATCGCATCGTTTTATCGTTAAGACCATGAATCAAACAATCGACCGCACTCTTGCCTTGAATATCGCATTGGTTTAATAAAGCTAACTTTTCGTAGAAATATATTTCTAAAGGTTCATTATATTTACTGCCTCTCCTTAACATATCCTCCAGGGACTGGCCATAATTATGTTCGAAAGGAAAGCACTAAGTAATTTTTGTTCCCACTCACTCCATGTAAACAATATAGTATTTAAGCTCTCGTACCATGTTTTGGCCAATCCCTGGACTTGCCTTGTCCTAAGGACTTCAATAAATCTACCACGTCTTTGGATGAAAAAGTAGGGCTATCTGACCTATTGTTTCTTCGGGTTTCCTGGCGACTGGCATGGCTGCCAGTGTCGTTTTGATCACGATGCACGCTGTACACCGTTGGACTGCAGGCCCGACGATCGCTGGCTTCATTCCGGCACTGCTGGTCACCGCTTGTGCTCAGCCTTCCAGTGGCACGCTGGGACCGGCTGCGCCTCTTTCGTACAATAATATTATAATACGTAATACGTAGGCAGAGTTTTTCATCCAAAAACGAACCGTGCTCCAAAACTAACTCCAAAAGCCCGCCAACATTTTTTTCCATCCCATTCATTTGTTTTTCATATTTCTTCTTTCTTTTTTTAAACGCGGCATCGAACATTCGAATCCATTCCAAAATGTTGCCGTACCGAATCCATACTTAATATTATAAATGCGAAAGTAACTCTGTCTGTCTGTCTGTCTGTCTGTCTGTTACCTTTTCACGCTTAAACCGCTCAACCGATTAAGATGAAATTTGGTAGGAAGATAGTTTGAGACCTTGGAACGGACATAGGCTACTTTATTTTGCAAAAAATGCGAAGGGGGGGCATTGGGAGGGGGGTTAATTTTGAATGAAACTTCTTATTATGGCTTAAGCCGCTGAACCGATTAAGATGAAATTTGGTGTGAAGATAGTTTGAGACCCTGGGCAGGACTTAGGCTACTTCTTTTTTGCATAAAACACAAATGGGAATAAATAGGGGGGTGGGTTAGATTTGTGTGAAACTTCTTATTATGGCTTAAACCACTGAACCGATTTAGATGAAATTTGGTATGCAGATAGTATGAGACCCTGGGATGGACATAGCCTACTTTTTTGTATAAAACAAGGTGCGGGAGAAATGGGGTGGAGTATTTATAAAATATGAAAATAATATGAAACTTCTTTTATGGCGTCCTTCTTATTCGGCTGTAGGCATGATATAACTGTTTATGAAAGATTTGAGTGTCAATTTGAAAATGTCAACTTAATGTCAGTGTCCGTGAAAGTGGTAATATAAGCCAAACTTTAAAATATTCTACTGCTTAATTTTATTAGGGAGATATTTTTTTGCTGTGCATATCCACATATCCTCGCAAGCGTAAATCTAATCTGAGCCGTAGCTCTAACAGAGCTCGAACAGCAAGAGTAGCTAGAAGCCAAGAAACAGAGGAGCAGACTCAATCCGTCAAATTTTAGATGATGAGCGTCACGCAACCCAAAGAGCTGCTGAGACTTTCGATCAGATTCAGGCTCGCCAACTCGCAGATGCTGAGCGTCACGCAACCCAAAGAGCTGCTGAGACTTTCGATCAGATTCAGGCTCGCCAACTCGCAGATGCTGAGCGTCACGCAACCCAAAGAGCTGCTGAGACTTTCGATCAGATTCAGGCTCGCCAACTCGCAGATGCTGAGCGTCACGCAACCCAAAGAGCTGCTGAGACTTTAGACCAGATACAGGTTCGCCAACACGCAGATGCTGAGCGTCACGCAACCCAAAGAGCTGCTGAGACTTTAGACCAGATACAGGTTCGCCAACACGCAGATGCTAAGCGTCACGCAGCTCAAATAGCTGCTGAGAGTTCCAACCAGACTCGGGCTCGCCAACTCGCAGATGTTGAGCGTCACGAGACTCAAAGATCTGCTGAGACTTTCGACCAGACTCAGGCTCGCTAACTCGCAGATGCTGAGCGTCACGCAACTGAAAGGGCTGCTGCGACTTTCAACCAGACTCAAGCTCACCAACTGGCAGATGCTGAGCGTCACGCAACTTAAAGGGCTGGTGAGACTTTTGAGCAAACACAGGCCTGTCGGATTTTAGATGCCGAACGTCACGCGTCATCGATAGCTGCTGAGACGCCTGTACAATCCCAAATACGGCGTATTTTACGAGCTCAACGCCAGTCTGAAAGGAGACGTTTGCAAGAAATACATGGGAGTAGTTCCACAACGCTGCGTCTGATTATGACCCATTGATTGATTACACTAACCATCGATTAGTTCTCATAGGGAACATAGATAAAAAATTTAGATATTGTGAAGCATTCAAGTGGAATAATGAGACACCGGGTATGTGTTGCTCTGGTGGTAAAGTTTCAGTTCCAACGCTTGGTGAGCCAGAAGAACCACTCAAGTCTTTGCTTTTGTATGACAGTGATAAATCTCGCCGTTTTTTAAACAGAATAAGAAAATATAATACATGCTTCCAAGCAAGCTTGAAACAAGTGGCAGCAGAGTGACTCACCCTACCCTAAACTCTACCCTATAGAGTTTCTTAACTCTTTAGAATTATCAGGGGTACCGTCCCATACGTTGAGGCTGAAAGTTGGTGTCCCAGTCCTGTTAATGAGAAATCTGGACGCATTCGCGATTACCATAAATAAAGCTCAAGGGCAAACACTGAAAGTTGCAGGAGTGCATTTAGAAAAAAAACTTTTTCCCATGGGCAACTGTATGTAGCGTGTTCACGAGTATCAAGTCCACATAATCAATATGTTTTAGCAAAAGATGGTAAAACTAAAAATATTGTATTACACGACTGTGTTAAAGTAAGTTATTAAAAATTACAATTCTGTGCTCAGAACCCATTTCCACACTTTTGACGACCTAAACAATATTTATAAGAATCAAAAATCAAATTAGTACCTACTGCATTTTATGTAACGCAAAATACACTATATTTGTACTACTACTCTGTGTTTCCTTTTCTACGTTTTACGCGAGCGAAGCCGCGGGTAAAAGCTAGTTTTTTATAAAACCTAACACAATAATGTGCCCAAAGTAGCAAAATCTTGCCTGTAAAATTCATTCATTAGCGTGCGCTGAGAAAACTATTGACGATACTAATATTAAATTGTCACTGGTGACATTATCACATGAACGCACGAATAGACTTAATTATCTCAACATGGTGGCAATGCATGGGTTTCTCCCCGGTCACTCTCTACCCACGAGAGAAAAAAATTGTCTTGACCATATTATTATAAAGCTTAAGCCTACCAGAAAAACTGCGCCCATTGCAATCATTCACACAACTATCACGAATCACTAAATGACATTCCTAAAAATTACAAACCCTAAAAACGTAATAAAACCTACTAAAATAAAATCAGTTATTAACCTTGAGAAGGCACTCGGCATCTTAAAAGATAGTAACCTGGCAGACCTGCTAAACCTAACTAACCCTAACACACTTACTAGTAATTTAATCGAAATTCTTCACAACTGCATCACGCTTAGTACTACCACTAAGGAGATCCCATAAAAAAATAGAACCCTGAAGCCGTGGATGACTGCTGGACTATTGCGATGTATACACAACCGAAAGAACATGCAACAGAGACTGAGACTTGACCCACTCAATGAGGTACTAAAAATTACGTAAAGGGTTCCGTACCATTATCACAAAAAACGGCAATAAAATCACGTTTGTTGTATGGGAGCCCCACTTAAATATTTATTTTAATATGTTTTTAGTATTTGTTGTTATAGCGGCAACAGAAATACATCATCTGTGAAAATTTCAACTGTCTAGCTACACATTTCATGAGATACAGCCTGGTGACAGACGGACAGACAGACAGACGGACCGCGGAATCTTAATAATAGGGTCCCGTTTTTACCCTTCGGGTACGGAACCCTAAAAAACGAAAACATGACAGAGACCAATTTGCTAAACCACAAAAATATCCTAAAAAAATGTGGGAAATCATTAACAACATTACACAGCGAAAAAAAAAATGTTAATTAAAAAAATCATAAAACCCGGCTGCTTAAAAAGCGAACTAAAAAGCCGTAAAAAGAAGAAAATCATGCTGTGCAGTTGGAGGATACGTACCTATTCGCGAGCTGGCTGACCAAAACCAGATGTATCCATGTATGATTTTAAGATGGAATCTCTCAGCAAGGAATGTTTTAATGTTTTACTGTCATCTTCTTTTTAGGGTTCCGAAGTCAACAAGGAACCCTTATAGTTTCGCTCTGTCCGTCTGTCCGTCCGCAGCTTAGCTCAGAGAATCTAAGCACTAGAAAGCTATAATTTGGCATGTATATACATATTAATAATTCCGACAAAGTGGTAACATAAAATCATGAAAAATATTTTTTTTTCGGGTACCTCCCATAGACGTAAAGTGGGGATATATTTTTTTTTCTCATCTATCCCATGGTGTGGGATAGGCCATTCAAAAATATTATGGGTTTGTTAAAACCATTTTTCGATTCAGAGATTCGTTTGCGTAAAATTAAGCTTTATGTTGCAAAATTATGTTAGAGTCAAGTGTCCCCCCCCCCTGCCAGCGAAATGGTTGCTCTTGGCTATGTGAAAAAATTCACGGCAGTAGTAAATATAACGAAATTAAAAGGCAAATTATCACGGATAACAAGGCTTTACAAGTTTACGAGTAATAGTCGACCAACTTATAAAATGTACTTGGAACAGTAATTTTTTTTTACAAATGCCATTGAAAAATGACTAAAATAAAGTTGATAGCTGTGTAAAACAGAGTAAATATAATGCTTACGAACCATGTAAAAATATACAAAAATGAAATCATAACAGGCTTTACAAGTTTACGAGTAATAGTCGACCAACTTATAAAATGTACTTGGCACAGTAAAAATTTTATACAAATGCTATTGAAAAATTACTTAAATAACGTTGTTAGCTATGTAAAACAAATAGTAAATATATGCATATGAACCATGTAAAAATATACAAAAATAAAATCATAACATCCTTAATAATAATGATTTCTAAATTAATAATGTTTAATAAGCTCGAATAACGCATTGGAGTGGCCGGAGTCGTTGGCAGTACCACAACGTAGTCCATATGGCGCATGCGCGCGGTGGAGTCTATTTTGTGTAAGTGCAGAAGTATTTTCGAAGTTTTGTAATTAAAACGTAAAAGTAAAGTCAAATTAGATTCGATTTCCAAGCAAATTTCTTATTTTATTTTGTCGATATCTATATATATAAAATGCTTTGTCCTGAATGACTGACTGACGGATCAACGCACAGCCCAAACCGCTGAACGTAGAGACCTGAAACTTGAAAGGTGTATTCTTTGTATGATGTAGGCATCCGATAAGAAAGGATTTTCCGAATTTCTACCCCTAAGGGGGTTAAAAAGGGGGGCAAAGTTTGTATGAAAAATCTAATTCCTTCGGCTAATATATTTGAAACTTGGCACAAATAGTAATCTAAGTATATGCTAAAGATTGACATTATTAGTTTTTTAAAACTACCCCCTCAAGTCGATTTAGGGGGTGTTGAAATTTGTATGGCAGAATTTTATTTCATGGGTAACTAAACTTGAAACATTACATAAATACTAAACAAAATAAATAATAAATGTTGTTATTATTAGTTTTTCGAAACTACCCCCAAAAAACGATTTAGGTGGTGTTAAAGTTTTTTTGAAAAATCTTATTATTAGGTTAATAAACTTGAAACTTGGCATGAATACCCAACTAAGTAAGAAACAAAAGGTTGCAATAATTAGTTTTTCAAAAATACCCCCATATAAAATGCTTTGTCCTGAATGACTGACTGACGGATCAACGCACAGCCCAAACCGCTCAACGTAGAAACCTGAAACTTGAAAGGTGTATTCTTTGTATGATTTAAGCATCCGATAAGAAAGGATTTTCCGAATTTCTACCCCTAAGGGGGTTAAAAAGGGGGGCAAAGTTTGTATGAAAAATCTAATTCCTTCAGCTAATATTTTTGAAACTTGGCACAAATAGTAATCTAAGTATATGATAAAGATTGACATTATTAGTTTTTTGAAACTACCCCCTCAAGTCGATTTAGGGGGTGTTGAAATTTGTATGGCAGAATTTTATTTCATGGGTAACTAAACTTGAAACATTACATAAATACTAAACAAAATAAATAATAAATGTTGTTATTATTACTTTTTCGAAACTACCCCCAAAAGACGATTTAGGTGGTGTTAAAGTTTTTTTGAAAAATCTTATTATTAGGTTAATAAACTTGAAACTTGGCATGAATACCCAACTAAATAAGAAACAAAAGGTTGCAATAATTAGTTTTTCAAAAATACCCCCATATAAAATGCTTTGTCCTGAATGACTGACTGACGGATCAACGCACAGCTCAAACCGCTGAACGTAGAAACTTGAAACTTGAAAGGTATATTCTTTGTATGATGTAGGCATCCGATAAGAAAGGATTTTCAGAATTTCTATCCCTAAGGGGGTTAAAAAGGGGGGCAAAGTTTGTATGAAAAATCTAATTCCTTCGGCTAATATTTTTGAAACTTGGCAAAAATAGTAATCTAAGTATATGATAAAGATTGACATTATTAGTTTTTTGAAACTACCCCCTCAAGTCGATTTAGGGGGTGTTGAAATTTGTATGGCAGAATTTTATTTCATGGGTAACTAAACTTGAAACATTACATAAATACTAAACAAAATAAATAATAAATGTTGTTATTATTACTTTTTCGAAACTACCCCCAAAAGACGATTTAGGGGGTGTTAAAGTTTTTTTGAAAAATCTTATTATTAGGTTAATAAACTTGAAATTTGGCATGAATACCCAACTAAGTAAGAAACAAAAGGTTGCAATAATTAGTTTTTCAAAAATACCCCCATATAAAATGCTTTGTCCTGAATGACTGACTGACGGATCAACGCACAGCTCAAACCGCTGAACGTAGAAATCTGAAACTTGAAAGGTGTATTCTTTGTATGATGTAGGCATCCGATAAGAAAGGATTTTCCGAATTTCTATCCCTAAGGGTGTTTAAAAGGGGGGCAAAGTTTGTATGAAAAATCTAATTCCTTCGGCTAATATTTTTGAAACTTGGCACAAATAGTAATCTAAGTATATGCTAAAGATTGACATTATTAGTTTTTTAAAACTACCCCCTCAAGTCGATTTAGGGGGTGTTGAAATTTGTATGGCAGAATTTTATTTCATGGGTAACTAAACTTGAAACATTACATAAATACTAAACAACATAAATAATAAATGTTGTTATTATTAGTTTTTCGAAACTACCCCCAAAAGACGATTTAGGTGGTGTTAAAGTTTTTTTGAAAAATCTTATTATTAGGTTAATAAACTTGAAACTTGGCATGAATACCCAACTAAGTAAGAAACAAAAGGTTGCAATAATTAGTTTTTCAAAAATACCCCCATATAAAATGCTTTGTCCTGAATGACTGACTGACGGATCAACGCACAGCCCAAACCGCTGAACGTAGAAACCTGAAACTTGAAAGGTGTATTCTTTGTATGATTTAGGCATCCGATAAGAAAGGATTTTCCGAAATTTTACCCATAAGGGTGTTTAAAAGGAGGGCAAAGTTTGTATGAAAAATCTTTGTCCTTCGGCTTATATTTTTGAAACTTGGCACAAATAGTAATCTAAGTACATGATAAAGATTTACATTATTAGTTTTTTTAAACTACCCCCTCAAGTAGATTTAGGGGGTGTTGAAATTTGTATGGCAGAATCTAATTTCATGGGTAACTAAACTTGAAACATTACACAAATACTAAAATAAATAAATAATAAAGGTTGTTATTATTAGTTTTTCGAAACTACCCCCAAAAGACGATTTAGGGGTTGTTAAGGTTTTTTTGAAAAATCTTATTATTAGGTTAATAAACTTGAAACTTGGCATAAATACCCAACTAAGTAAGCAACAAAAGGTTGCAACTATTAGTTTTACAAAAATACCCCCAAAAGTCGATTTTTATTTTAAGGAATCTTACTTCTTAGTTTAATAAACTTGAAACTTGATACAAATATCAACCTAAATAAACAATAAAGGTTTTCATTATAAGTTTTTCGAACCTACCCCCAAAATTCGATTTAGGGGGTGTAAAAAGATTTTTTGAAGAATCTTATTTATATCTACATAAAAGCGAAAGGTTACTCATTCACCTATCACGAAATATCGAAAACTGCTTGACGTATAAATATGAAATTTGGGAGGGAGGTAGTTTATAGTCCGCTAAGAGCGGATTTTACGACGGGGCCGGATTTAGGGGATCTAAGGGCTATCACAAGTTAGTATGAAAGTCCTTAATTTTTTGAGCTACTAACTTAAAATATGGGCATGGATGTAGTTTATAGATAGTAGGACGTCTGCTAAGAACGGATTTTTTGACAGGGCCGGACTTCGGGGATAAAAGGGCTCGCGCATGTTTATATGAAAGTGCTTCATTATTTGAACCATAATCTTGAAATTTGTCATGGAGGTAGTCAGCGGACGTTTACTAACTATAGTTAGTAAACGTCCGCTAAGAACGGATTTTGCGACAGGGCCGGATTTAGGGGTCTAAGGGCTCTCGCAAGTTTGCATGAAAGTCCTTCATTTTTTGTGCTACAAACTTAAAATTTGTCATGAAAGTAGTTTATAGTTAGTAGATGTCAGCTAAGAAAGGATTTTGCGACAGGGCCGGATAAAGGAGGTCTAAGGGCTCTCGCAAGTTTATATGAAAGTGCTTAATTTTTTTAACTACTACCTATCTTGAAATTTGGCATGGAGGTAGTTCATAGTTAGTAAAAGTCCGCTAAGAACGAATTTTGCGACAGGGCCGGATTAAGGCGGTTTAAGGGCTCTCGCATGTTTGTATGAAAGTCCGGATGTCTTTTTGTACTACTGTCCTGAAATTTAGCAAGTCTAGAGTTTATGAGTAGGAGACATAAGCTAAGAAAGAATTTTGTGATACTCTATATATTTTTTCTAATTCGTGCTTTAAAAAATGATGCTTAGTGTGATAGGCATTTTCTGTTGACCGAAATATAAAAATAGTTTGCGTTAAACATCATTAAACTTTATATCTTCTTAACCACGCGGACGAAGTCGCGGGCAACAGCTAGTCCTTCTATAAAGTCAATATTCGACCCGACTTCATCACTAATTGAGTAGCGTAAAACTTTCTAGAATGAAATAGTGAATACCGCAGATTAGAGGATTCACCTCTAATTATAGGCGAAGTTGTAGTAGAAGATTAAGGTTGTTGTTGTGTAGGTTGTTGGATTACAGAAGATTAGAGGTGAATACATATGATTTTTTTCAAATTCCGTAAGATAAATAAACAAGGAGCGTGCACGCAAGGATCCAGGAACGAACTATACCAATCCCCGTGGCTCTAACGCGCGCTCGTATCGGCTCCTTTCGCAATTCGCACCCGCGGTGGTACTCAAATAGATAATATTTTTCTAACTTCAGTTGCGAAGTTGGATTTTATAACTCCTTCTTCAGTTACCAGTTAGTCCTTATTTAGTTTAAGTCAAGAGTGAATAGATTAAGTCTAGGCAAGCGTGCTTCACCGTAGACCACATCATCGCTTACCATCAGGCGAGATAGTGGTCAAACTAAAAAATCCTATGTGGGCCCGTTTTTAGACTTTGTGAGCCGCTGAAACCGTTCTAATGTTCATGTAACAACAAAAAAACCCTCTTTTTAGTCCGCATTATTATGCAACTTCGGAACCCTATTAATGCGCGTGGCCCGACACGCACTTGGCCGGTTTTTTTGTTTATTTTTATCTTCACGCAGCGCTTGGTTGTGTTTTTTTTGATACAATATTTTTAGACTTTAAAATAAAAGCCTTATAATACCAAAATTTAGAATCTTATTTTACTTTACATAATCTAAGATCTTATTATTGTCTTTGAAAAGGTGAAAATTTCATAAAATGCAATGATTTATTAGAATATCGTTACCGTGCTAGACATAAGTTTACAAATGAATCACTACAATGAGAGCAGCGGTGTCGCAGTGAGAAAAGTGGTGATATTTTATCATCATCATCATCATTTCAGCCGAAAGACGTCCACTGCTGGACATAGGCCTCCCCCAGGCGTCGCCACATTGACCGATCCCGTGCGTCTCGCATCCAGCGCCTTCCCGCAACCTTAACCAGGTCATCGGTCCACCTAGTGGGAGGCCTTCCAACATATCGTCTTCCGGTTCGCGGTCGCCATTCCAGAACTTTTCGGCCCCAACGGCCATCCGTTCTGCGAGCAATGTGCCCTGCCCACTGCCACTTAAGTTTGGCAATTCTTCGGGCTATGTCGGTAACTTTGGTTCTCCTGCGGATATCATCATTTCTGACGTGATCACGCAAGGAAATGCCGAGCATAGCCCTCTCCATTGCCCTTTGGGTGACTTTAAGCTTTCTGATAAGGCCCATTGTGAGCGACCAAGTCTCGGTCCCATAGGTGATCACTGGCAACACACACTGGTCATAGACTTTTGTCTTGAGACATTGCGGTAAATTGGACGAGAAGATACCACGCAACTTCACGAACGCCGCCCAGCCGAGTCGGATTCGACGGTTGACCTCTTTCTCGAAGTTGGATCTACCCAACTGGATCGTTTGTCCCAGGTAGACATAATCATTTACAACTTCAAGTAAACAGTCTCCGATCTTGATAGGAGTGGGTGTTACATGGGCATTCATCATGACCTTGGTTTTGTCCATGTTCATTTTAAGACCCACTCTTTCGGAAGCTCTATTGAGGTCATCGAGCATTGTACTGAGGCTCTCCATGGTCTCAGCCATGACCACTATGTCGTCGGCAAACCGAAGGTGAGTGATGTACTCGCCATTAACGTTGATGCCAAGCGCCTTCCAATCCAGAACCTTGAAGACATCCTCCAGCGCAGCAGTGAACAGTTTCGGAGAAATGACGTGTCCCTGTCTCACGCCGCGCTGGAGAAGGATTGGTTTTGAGGTCTGATCCTGAAGACGGACTGACATGGTGGCGTTTTTGTACAAACATTTCAACACCTCAATGTACCGGTAGTCGATCTAGCACCGTTGAAGAGATTGCAGTACTGCCCAAGTCTCGATCGAATCGAAGGCTTTCTCGTAGTCCACAAACGCTAAACAGAGAGGCAGGTTATACTCTTCGGTCTTCTCTATGACCTGCCGCAGCGTATGTATGTGGTCTACGGTGCTAAAGCCTTTTCGGAATCCGGCTTGTTCGGGGGGCTGGAAATCGTCAAACCTGCGCGCGAGACGATTCGTGATGACTCTTGAAAACAACTTGTAGACATGGCTAAGAAGTGAGATGGGCCTATAGTTCTTCAGTCGGGCATTGTCGCCCTTCTTGAAGAAGAGTACCACCACACCCCTGCACCATGCCTGTGGCGTTTTGCCCTCGAGTATGACGGCATCAAACAGCTTCTGAAGGGCCTTAAGGACCGGTTTTCCACCCGCCTTCAGGAGTTCAGCCGTGATTCCGTCATCACCCGACGCCTTGTTGTTTTTAAGCTGTTTCAGAGCCATCCTAATCTCGTACAGGCTGACGTCCGGGATATCTTCGGTATAGTGTCGGGTCAATCTAGCTCTTGGGTCGTTTGCTAGATTCGCAACGGGCTTGCTGATTGATGTGTACAACTGCCCATAGAATGTCTCGATCTCCCTCAGAAGCTCCGCCAAACCGGCGGATACGATCCTGCCATCGTCGGTCTTCAGTCTCGTGAGCTGGCTCTGCCCAATAGCCAGATCCCTTGCAAATACCTTGGAGCCTTTATTTCGGTCAATCGCGTCTTTAATACGCTCGGTGTTAAAGCGGCGGAGGTCTCTTTTCAAGGATTTAGAGATCTGTCTATTGAGCTGCCGATATTTGCACGCCTCATCTGAAGACTGCAGGATCATCTCACGCCTCTCCTTCATAAGCTTGAGAGTAGAATCAGAGAGCTTTTTGTTTCTATCAGTACGACGGGTCTTGAAAAACTTAGACCCGACCGTATGGACAGCTTCCACGATCCCGTCATTGTATTCGTCCACTGAGCTCCCTAGGCACTCGAAACGATTCTGGAGTTCGAGCTGAAAGCTCTCGGGGTTTTGGACCTGAATCTGTGCTGGACGGAGCGTGGACTTCATCAGTCGAGACCTTTCAAGCTTAATATTAATGTTCAATGTGCCTCTTACCATGCGGTGATCGCTCCCGGTTTTTACCGAATTGATCACAGAGACATCATTGAACATTTGCTTCCTGGTTGACATGATGAAGTCGATCTCATTTTTTGTTGCACCATCGGGGCTCTGCCAGGTCCACTTCCTATGTTCACGCTTTTTGAAGAAGGAGTTCATCATTATAGAGGCCCTCCTTCTCCATAAAACTGGCCAGTAGATGACCCCGGTGGTTCCGACGTCCAACTCCAAATTGCCCCACTT
Organism: Anorthoa munda; assembly: GCA_945859665.1. Lineage (NCBI taxonomy): Eukaryota > Metazoa > Arthropoda > Insecta > Lepidoptera > Noctuidae > Anorthoa > Anorthoa munda. Next base: position 50,267,343 of record OX243893.1, on the reverse strand, counting down.
GCAGCTCATCCTCGTCTCGTTTGCCCAGTTTCGCGTTGAAGTCCCCCATGACAACGGTGAAGTGAGTTTTGAAACCATGCATGGCTCTGGAGATATCCTCATACATGGTCTCTACCTCGTCGTCGGGGTGTGCCGAGGTTGGGGCGTAGACCTGTATGACCTTCAGCGAATATCTTGCGGATATTCTGAGTATCAGGTACGCCACCCTGGTCGACACACTCTCGATCTTCACCACGTTGTTCACAAGGGACTTGTGGACGATAAACCCGACACCACCCTGGGACTGCCGGTCACCCTATCGGAAATAGAGCAGGTTGCCGGATTTGAGGATTATCGAGTCCTCCCCCTCTCTTCGGACTTCAGATAACCCTATAATACTCCATCGCAACCTGCTCAATTCCTCTTCGAGTTCGGTGATCTTTTCGTCGGTCCGAAGTGTGCGCGTGTTGTATGTTGCCAGGTCCAGTCGTCGGTGTTTGTTGGGGTAGCCGGATCCCGTCCGGAGATTCTTGGCACCCCTTGCCATGCCGTAACCTCGACCGCTACCGTAGTCGAGGGTAGGCAGGCTGCCGGGCACTAGGGGCCATTTTTTATTTGTGCTATTCATGGGGGGGTTTTGCCATAATCGCCACGCTTGGCAGGCGGGTTGGCGATCGCAGTATGGTTGTTATAGAAGCACAGAGAACGCTGCTGCCCATTCTCTGGTTTGTCCCTTAGTCGCCTCTTACGACACCCACGGGAAGACATGGGATGGTGAAATTCTTTACGGCCGGCACCATACGGCACGATGATACGCACGGCACGGTGATATTTTATATATAGATAATATATAGATATTACGTTAAATAATTTAATTAATATTTTCATGAAATCTGAAAATATCATGAACCATTAAACATAAGGTGTAGATTACAGGAAAAATATCAGAATTTAATTTCAAAGCTTCGTTTTTGTGCTACAAGCAAATAAAAATTTACAAAGTTTGTAATGCAGTTGAGAGGTTATGTCCTTATTTTCTGCAATTTCGTATTTGTTCTTGTACAGAACACTGTTTTATACAGAGGCCTACAATTTTGTGGATTTTTATTGCATAATATGCGAGATATACAATAAATTCTAAAACAAGTCTAAAACGATGTAACTAGTGCCACCTAGTGCCATTTAAATGAAACTTTAATTTTGCGCTATCTATCTTGTCATGTGTACTACTCGTCATGATGCCGCCGTACGACATGAACATGACCGCCCACCTGCTTCGCCCAAGGATAGATAGATGGCGGTAAAACCAACGGTAACTTTTTGGTGGTTTTAGGGTTCCTTACGTACCCAAAGGCACGGGGTCTCATTGCTAAGAAAGAAAATTTGGTTCAAATAAATCTCACTAGATGGCGCGATATGCTCCTCCATCTGTTATTGAATGTGTGTAAAATTAACATTTTCTGGAATTGAACACACACATTCACGTTTCAAAGATTATTAGACAGATCATTTAAAATTGATGCTATAATAAAAAAATATTCACGAACCTAGTAAACCCTTTTACTTGCAAGTCGCTGCTAACACCATCTATCTATCACCGTGAAACAGAACCGAATTCGTTCGATGTACAAAAAATTGCCAGAATAAGCAGTCGAAAAACGCTAGTTACGTCGGCACGGTTTCTTTGTATGGGATGAGGTATCTGTATGCTAGTATTATATTATCTGTGCCAAAGGGTAAAAACCGGCCAAGTGCGAGTAGGACTCGCGCACGAAGGGTTCCGTACTTGGTTAATTGCGGTTTACGATTTATAACGTATTAAAAAAAAATACTAGATCTCGTTCAAACCAATTTTCGGTGGAAGTTTACATGGTAATGTACATCATATATTTTTTCTAGTTTTATCATTCTCCTTATTTTAGAAGTTACAGGGAGGACACACACATTTGACCACTTTGGAAGTGTCTCACGCGCAAATTATTCAGTTTAGAAAAAAATCATATTAGAAACCTCAATATCATTTTTGAAGACCTATCCATAGGGTAGTAAGGGAGCGACGGAAAAAAGTTTTCGAGTTTCAGTTCTGGGGAACTCCCAAAATAAATTGTTTTTTTTTCTATTTTTGTGTGAAAATCTTAATGCGGTTCACAGAATACATCTACTTACCAAGTTTCAACAGCATAGTTCTTATAATTTCGGAAAATAGTGGCTGTGACATACGGACGGACAGGCAGACAGACATGACGAATCCATAAGGGTTCCGTTTTTTGCCATTTGGCTACGGAACCCTAAAAACATGTATCTCATGTTTTTGAATGTTTTTTATTTGTTTTACTAAATCCCAAGTAATTTTTTTTCCTAAGGCCATTAGCAAATTGGTCCGCAGTCCTCACAAACTTTTTTAGTCTGTGCAAGCAAATTTAGAACTACGTGCTCGCCTTATCTTTCTTTGTCTGTAACTCTGTACCTCAATTGCAGCTATGATAACTTAGCATTAGCGGGAAACAGGATAAAAAAAACAACTGGGTTTATTCAAAAAAACTTGTTTGAGAATTATTGTATTAAAAACAAAATAAATTATGTAATTTCTGCATGAAATATAAAATAGTCTTTAGTAACATTACCATTTTTATCAATAACAATATAATTTTTAAAAAACTATATAGAAGCCAGTTTTAATAATAACAGGTTCTTTAGAGGACATGAATAACTTTTAGCATTCATAAGGTCCTGTTAGGAGTTTGCACAGTGAGTTAACTCAGGCAATCGCGTCTATTTGGCAATCAGGCTAACTCTTCCGACATTTGCTTAAAATAAACTCTCTGCCTTAAATCCTAAGGCTAGAACATTTATTATACATAATGCATTTCGTTTATTTTTTACAATTTATATTAAAAACTAGCTGTGCCCGCGGCTTCGCTCCCGTGAACTGCCTACCCTACCCTACTATAGTCCCCGGCATGTAACTTGGCAATGCTACGCATAGTGCGCGACCGCGAACTGACCTACCACCATAAAGAACGAACGGAACGTGGACGCGACGCGATTGGTTTGTTGATCCTTGTGTCAACTGACCAATCAATCGCGCGCTCCAAATGGTGCTAAACGTTCCCCGCGTCTCGCTTGATAACCAAAGAGACCTTGACAGATTTATTATATTAACTACAGATGTTTAATTATTTCTTGGTAACTGTACACTGTCACTTTAATTCTTCAGCGCCGCTAAGCAGCTCAACTGTGTGTATTAAATCCGAATGTAGTTGGATTTGTTCATTCGCTCCAATTTTAATATTCTTATGTATATTAAAACCTCGTGTCACGGTGTTTGTGGTCCCATTCCTCCGAAACGGCTCGACCCATTTTTATAATCTTTTTAACGTATATTTATTTGGTAGGTATGAGTAGGTCGTGAAATAGATTTAATGCCGCAAAAAAACATGGGCGAAGCCGCTGGCAGAAGCTAGTTTATTTTCCAAAAGCGTACCGAATACGGAATAAGTCGTGTTTGGACGTACCTACAGTATCGTTGCCGTTGCGATTCGTGATTTTCGCCAATTACCTTTTTATTTAAATCAAATCGGTATTCTTCATTTCAGGTTATTAAGTAAATTGATGACTTGTATTCATTTCTACATTTGTTTGAGATACAAATAATTGTGCACGTGACATATTACTTATTATTCAAAATTTACATAACATTAAGGATACGTTTCTCTATGTCAAACAATGCTTAGGGTGAGCTCACACAGGGACACGACAGGTCGGCGCGTGCACCTTATAGTGTGGTAAATAAGGTTCTATATTGTAGTGCTACACTAAAACTTTGCACTCAGTGTCGCGTGTCATCACTTCTCGGTGTGAGTCGGCCCGTATACGTAAAAAAAAACGATTCTATACGACTTAGTCTTGAACTACTCTCCGTCCATACTGTAATTTTACATTAGACAGGTCAAAAACTAATCATTTAGTGATTAACTAATGCGGTACCGATTCGATTTCTTATAACAATCGACTTTATCAATGAATAAATTTTAATCGATTTAACATATTGTTATTTTATTTATGCTTAACATTTTGTATTGTTTGAAATCAAATGAAATGTATTGCAACCATAATGCGCGTACAGGTGGTAAATTTTAATATCGGTAACAATGTATTTAGTATTTACATCAATAAGGCAGGTAATAAACATCCAACCATCTATTCGTATTTTATTTTTTTATAAACTTTGGCTTTGTTTGGAAGAATCCAACGATTCATCATAATAAGATCGTAAATATTAGAGTTATTTTCTTTGCTGGTTTTCTGTATTTATAAATCCAATATTACTATTTCAAAATTTAACGTTCACACCATTACACTGCGATAATTACTGCTACGTAAATTCGATTTAATTGTGAATTTTTATTTATCGGAATAACAGAGTTAATAAGCACGTCGCTTCACTACTGCAGGCGTCCATGAAGTGTTGCATTTTATTGTGTATGGTTGCCTTTAATAGTTATGAAACTAAAAGTGAGTGCATCTGTCAAATGTAAAATAACAGGACGGAGAATAAGGACTCGTTTCTGGGGATGTGGCGCGTCGGGTGGGGCGGCCTGCACTAAATTCAAATTTAAGGCGTTGTATGAGAGCGTTCACGGAGAAGCGATTTTACACGCGTTTGTTTTTGAGATGCAGACGGAGCCCGCGGCGGCGGACGCGGCTTTTATCGCGATGTCGCACGCAGTGTTGGGTAAAACGTAGCGGCACGGCGCCCGCGGCTAAAAACGCCGCACCCGATTATTTTTCCCGTGCCGCGTTTAACGCTACACGCTAAAGGTTCCGCCGCGAGCGCAGTTGCGGCCCCAACCACTCTTGACGCCCCGCGCCTCCATAAACAACATCGTACATTACCATGCGTTTGGGTTTGCGCGTGTGTGTGATGACGCGGGCTGCTGCACGCGCCGCCCCTCCGTGAACAGAAAAAAAATATACGACGCGCCGCGAGACGCCACGCTACATGCGCCGCATGACGCCACGTCTCCAGAAATGAGCTCTCTATTATTTTAGCTCACAACGAGATGCTACGAAAAAATATGCTTCGCAATGTTTATTTTTTGAACCATATAATTCGAATTCCGCCGGCTTTTCGAAATTTTTCACTGAAATGTGTATTTTAATGTTTAGTAAATAAAGGTGCGCTGTATCGCGTCTCGGTGTGTGCTGACATAGACATTTCATATGACACCCAAAGATAGTCAATTTTCTGAAAATTGATATACTATTCTCTTATCAATCGATTTATTTACTTTGCAAGTTTGCGTATTTGTAATGTTCCAATTTGCAAATAATTTATCTCAATACACGACCGGTAAATTGTTATAAAACGCTTGCATTTTTATTAGAACAACAATTTGATCTATTCTCCTCATTTGAAGCTCACCTTTACTCAGATATAACCTTATTGCTACATAGCAATAAGGTCTCAATTAAAGAAACTTATACTTGCGTGTTTTATCAGGGAAAAAACGTAAATACTATATATAAACTATGTACATTCATGTTACTTTAAAATTGTGAAGTAAGCACATGATAAACTGTGTTACGGGGGTTAATAAGACACTGTCAAGTCTATCGTTTCTGTACACCATTAGAGGTGAACACGTGATAAGTTAGTCAATATTTAAACCGGTAATAACTACCGGCGTCGTCGTTATTCGTTTTTCATATCACATAATCTGGACACCAGCGGGAAGCGCACGATGCGCAGTTGGTTCGCGTAGTCACACACTATCGCGTCTTTCAATGGCAATATCTGTCGCACGAAGATACAGCCGTCGCTTTGACCTGCAACACGATACAGAAGGATAAAATATTCAGTTCTGATGAACATACAGGTTTCGAAACGAGTAACAATGTATGTTCGGTGTTTTCACCGAACACCTTACATTGCAATATCGGCATGACGCCCAAATGACCAAAAAATTATGACCAAGAAATGTTATGTTTGAATACACCCGGCTAACGCGGTAGACAAAAGTGCACTGATTATAATATAATTAAACTAGGTTAACGCGTCATGCCGATATTGCAATGTAAGGTGTTCGGTGAAAACACCGAGCAATGTATTTATGTTACCGGATCAAATATAAATTTATATTGGAATATGAACTGTTTTACGAGTTTGTCGCTGGCAAGTAGGATAGGATAGATGGACCTCTTTCCTGCACTTGGACTCGCATTTGGTCCGTTGTGCGTGCAGGCCTCCTCTCTGCAAGAGGGAATGGGCCACGCGAGCCCAGTGCATGTTGGTGGATGTCACATGTCTTCGAATTTTTGGTTCTAGGACATGCCGGTTTCCTTACGATGTTTTCCTTCACCGTTTTAAGAGCATTGGTGATGAAATAATTTACACAAAGTAAAGCGCCTGCCTGGGTTCGAACCCACGACCTACAACTTGTAAGTCCTGGCCGTTACCACTCCTCTTGTCGCTGGCAAGTATTTTATGTTACAATAGGAAATTATAATCTGGCAAGATAATACAAACTCACTGTGAATGCAATAACCCGCAGCCTTATTGCGTAGTGAATTCGGAAACAGCAAAGGGCAAAGAGTTTGAAATATCGACCAATCACATAGGCGGAAAGTCACATCGCGTCTTTCATCTCTCATGTGATTGGTCAATTATTCATACTCTTTGAACTATGCTTTGCCGAAGTCCTTTACGCAATCAGGCTACTGAACGTGCTGCTAAATTGTTACTGAATAACCGTTTCGCATCATTTGCTGACGACATACCAGAATGCGGAATGGATTTAGACCACTAAGTCCTAATATGTTATGATCTTACCTAATAAGACTCGTCGTATGACGTCGCCGCTGCTGAGGTCGTACGCGGTGAGGCCGCTGCGGTCCCCCATCACCAGCATGGTGTGCGTCAGCGGCAGCATGCGGCTCATGTAGTTGAGGCCCTACACACAGACAAACTCTTAATACTGCTTTATTATTTCTAGGGCGTTATGACTAGACGTATGAACGTAAGTGAAGCAAAAGAAGGATGTGTGTATCGAAGCAGGTGGCGTTCTGTAGTTTCTGCCTACCCCCATGGAAAAATGCTTGATTTTGTATGTAGTATGTATATCTTGGGCATTTCTACTGCAAGATTGCAGTTTGGATGCAGATTGACTGAGCAGTCCTTTTGCAGTTAGCAATTAGCATATAGTTCAAAGTAGCCCGGCTAATTAGTGTCTTATTGGGTTAAGCGCTTAACATAATTTATGTAAAATATAATTCTATCCCTGATAGAATTAAAAAATACTTTCTTCTTTTTAAACGATTTCAAAAAAAGGAGAATGTTTTTTTTTTGTAAATATATATGTTCAGAGATATTTTCGCCAATTGTGAATCAATTTTGATGATTTTATTTTGGTGTAACAGCATTATTTCGTTTCAAAATTAAGGAATTTTGTAGTGTTTTCATTTGGAAGTCTGTTGTATATTCTTTCGTGTCGCTGGCCTAAGTGATTAAATTATATTGGGTTATATCTGGAAACTCATTCAATGTCCACTGCGAACTGTGCCAGGATTACAATTAGACAGTGATAGTTACTATGTGAATGGAGTTCAGCATATGTCCCTGGAACCGGTCCCAGATGCACAGGCGTTCGTCAGCGCCCGCGGAGACCACGTAAGAGGCGGTGTACGCGAGTGACGTCACCGCGCCGTCGTGCGCCTGCATGCTGTACAGGCAAGCACCTGCAAACGTTACACAATAAAGTTTAAAGCCCTGACCAAAGTGGAGGCGCGGTGAGAAGCGCTGTTGATTGACCACAGTGAACCGCGAGATGTTGTAGCGAGCAGAACAGTCTAGACGACGATCACTCGTCGGGTGAAGTCGCTCTGTTCCGTTGTGCTGGGCGTCCACCTTAGTGACTTTTGATATGGACGCAAACGACGGTTTCATATGTTGGATACTTTGCGCCGTCTCAACACCCGCGCAAGCTTTATTATTTGGGGACAAGCCCGTGACACTGCAATTACTGAAAGCCAAAATAAACAGTGGCGACCACCAGAAAAGCTTAGAGCCAATAAATTACAACGTGTCCAGGAAAAACCATTCAGCTCAGCTGTCTTGGAGCTCGCAACGAGATTAAATAGAAGAAAACCGGAGGATAAAGAAAGCATAATTTCTACCTCTTCTAGTTATGGGGGTATGCGGAACATTCTATAGGTCTATCAACTTAACTGAAAACAGAGTATTCACCGAACATACAGATGCCGTGTCTAGTGTGCAACTGCACAACAGGGATGTTGACAAAAATATATATTCCGTCAGTTAAATAACCTACAAAAAATGGACACGTATTATTTCTTTTGCCACGTAAACATAAAAAATCGACGACACTGTGCATTGAAATATCGTGTAATGTCACGGTGTGCTACACTTTATACTAACAAAGTGACATCACAAGCCTCCACTCCTGAACTTTGATACGCTTTATCTATGTCAATTTTTATTTATTTGATAAAGAAAAAAATACGTGTCCAATATTGCTTGATAATCTCACTTGACGTACTAAATATAATTATCATTTTCTATCCAGGAAACATCCTTATTGTTGCCGGCGGGCTGCTAGCTGCGCGAATATATTTGATGCCGCACTGCGTGAAAATCGGCCTAGCCCTTTCCAACTTTGGATACATTTAAGCAAGAACCTGGTAGCAGGTTCGAGTTTGCCCGTGCTTACACTTGTAACACACTTAAAGACACACTTGAGTTGACACTTGTCAACTCATCCAGGTTGTCATCGCTGGTTGGCGCAGGGGTCATTTGTAGATCTGTCAGTCGTTATGTATATTCAGAAGCTAGAAAGTCTGTCACGGGTCTTGGCACGGGGTACCGTGTCATTTAGTTACTGGGTTGTGGACTTCGATCAACAATATCAACTAGATATCGGCCAAAAAATACGTTTCGGTAAATAACAGCTCACCTGAGACGTTAGCTCTTATTTTGTTTAGTTCCCTTGAAACACAGCCAATGTTAACACGTTTCACAATGCCTCAATGTGTATTCAAAAGTTGCAAAAATAATGCCAATAAATGCAATTTAACGGCCGGAGTGTTTTAATTTCGGTAAGTACAGTCAAGGGACAAAAGTGCAGTCTTATACTCCTCAAATTCAAACAGCTAGTTTTTGTAGATTAAGTTAAATTATCCCCAACTGGTTTAATATTTTTAATAGAAATGAAAGTAAACATTATACCTAATACCCGTGAAAAGATGAAATCCAGCTGGCTAATAAAAAATTGGCCGTTTTGGTAGTATGTGACTGCACTTTTGACCCTGACCTGTACAAGATAAATATACGCGCAAACTTCGAAGAAGCAAACAGAAACGAAACAAAACGTTCTATGTAGTTCTTAAGGCAATAACGGGAACAAGTGTTTTATTTGTTTTTATTTAAGGTTTATTTCACACTAAATGTTATTTAACATTATAATTTATTGCTTTGCTCGTTTTTAGGGTTCCGTACCCAAAGGGTAAAAACGGGACCCTATTACTGAGACTTCGCTGTCCGTCTGTCTGTCTGTCTGTCTGTCACCAGGCTGTATCTAATGAACCGTGATAGTTACACAGTTGAAATTTTTAGAAAAGATGTATTCCTGTTGCCGCTATAACAACAAATACTAAAAACAGTATAAAATTAATATTTAAGGGGGGCTCCCATACAACAAACGTGATATTTTTGCCGTTTTTTGCTCGATATTAATAACGGCAACAGGTAGCACGCTTGAAATATTCACAGAATATTTATTTGTATATTCTCTTCTTAAAATAATTATTATTAAATTAAAATAAAATAAAGTGTTTTGCGATAATGGTACGGAACCCACACACGAAGTGCGAGTCTGACTCGCACTTGGCCGGTTTTTTATGATACCCTACCTAAAAGATAATATTTTGAAGATTTGTGACTTTATTACTGGGACCATGGCAGGTTGCAATTAGGTTAAACTTAAAACTGTTTTAAAACTTTTCTCAGTTCGTTACTAAACAAATGTAGCTGTATAGGTATATATTCACACGGACAGCATTTAGCTTTGATTTTGTACGTGACCCGTTATCTAGTTAGCATTGTCGGTCGAAGGTTGTGGAGGTCAGATAGTAGCCCCATTTTAAATGCTGGTACTCAGCTCCATGCAGTTAGACCGAAAGCCGACTCCGATATAGTAGGTAATAGGGTATACTGTGATTTTTTATTTCGTAGACTAAACTGACAGTTGCCAATGACCTTTTTTTTTAAAATGTTGCAAGCGCGGCATAGTTTTGTAGGTAAGGCTCAATCATAAGTGATTCATCGATTCGATGTGACATGACTCCTCAATTAAATTTTACTAATAAATGTCTTATGAATATAAACGTAATATATTGAAATATAACAGTATTCATAAACATAGTACATACATTTTTATTGTGTTATATATGAAATATACAATGAAGTTTGAAATAAATAAGTAGAAACTAGATACGGGCCGCTAGTTTCTAAACAAATTTAATTTTTATGTCGTGATAATGTTTTTTTTTCGATCTACTTCGATTTTCGATTAACTTCCGATCACTCAGGATAGCCAGGATACGACATAACGACACTATTTTTATGTAACGATAAAGTGTCGAAAGTTTATGTCTCTAACTATTCTCAATCTAATTTTTTCTTTTTTCCTTCGTTTAATTAGACTTTTTACAATGATTTCAATAAACTTTATAGCCTTTTGCTAAGAATAGTTACAGCACTGATAACAACATTTGTGCCACATGTTAAATTTAGTCTTGTTACATTGCTTTTTTTTTTTCCTTTGTATAGATTCTTTTACCGATTGTTTTGTGAATGTGTGAATATTGTAGGCCTTCTAGATTTCTAGACGCTTGTTAACATTTGTTAATTCTTTATCTCGTTTATACAATCTTTTAGGCCTATGTGAAATAAAAACATTTGATTTGATTTGAGTGACAACCCCCCAAATGTCAGTTTAGTCTACGAAATTAAAAATCACAGTATAGGCTGATCACAGTTACACCAACTTAAGATCGAATTCCCCCATGCCTCCACGGCACACGTCTTTTGTTTCACTAGATAAGAACGTACCCGTGTGCAAGTCCCACACGCACAGCAGGCCATCCTGGGAGCCGCTACCCGCGATGGTGGGCGTCGCGTGGTCGATGAAGCAGCTGGTGATGGGCCCACAATGGCCGTGCAGCGTAAAAAGCTGGGTCAGGTCGGCGCTGGAGAACACCTGCCAACACACACCAAATGATTGTTTTAGCTCAAATAATCTGAAAATGTCCCGCGATATCGCGGCTGACCCACGAGAAGATGCGCTTTTTTCTAACTGTCACCAAGCGTCGCTTTTCCAGTTTCAATAAAAAATGTAGTTTACGTTAAGACGATCCAGCGTGAATGAAAGCTCGCCCAAGCCCACTGATTGCGAGAATTTTTTCACTATTACTTAGTTCCACAGTAGGCAGCAAAGCCGAGATAAAGCAAGTAAGTAAAAAAAAATATTTTTTATTTTTATACAATCATTCATTCTTGTATTCTTCTCAGCAAACCCTTTCATTAACTAGTCCATTATCTTGGGCCGTCCGCCATATTGGATTTAGAATGACGTCACTTGCATCAAACGCGGCATTGTCATCCAAACTGCATGCATAATTTCATCCCAATCGGTGGGGGATAATTGCTTTAAAATTCAGTTGCAAGATTTGACCCGAACACACTTACATACATACATTACAAGCAAGTTAATTAAAAGCTTGTAAAAAGTGGTACCTTGAGCACGTGGTCTTGCGCGCCGGTGACGATGCGGCCCCCTTCGGAGTGCATCTCCGTGATCGGCTGCTGATGCGGCCGACAGTGCGCTATCCTCACGCACACCACCTCTATAAACATCACTATTTGTTAGTCACACCTAGATATAAATTTGAGAGCAAAACTATCCCACAGTCACCCTATTAAAAACGATCGCTGATAATTATAGCGTTAGAGTTATTTTTTTCTGGTTGTCGGGTAGATGTCGCTGTCAGCGATGAGGCCGCCTTTGTATCCGTAGAAATAAGGTTTCTTGTAAAAGAGATGTGTAACTTTCTTTTTTTTGGTGTATGTAGTGTATGTAGATATCAATAGATCGCGCTACAAGCCGATAACAGTATTGTAAAGCTGCCTCGTGCGCACACGCTGCTCGGTTATAAATACCGGTCCGAGTGGTGGGGCGATCAGTCGTTATCGGACTGTCGGCCTATGCGGTGGTGCGTTGGCGAGTCAACTATTAATATTGATAAATGTGCATATTTTACATTGGCGACGAGGAGAAAACCGTAGAGTGAATAAAGTAATAAATAATGCTGTTTTTCACTAAAAGGAACATGAAGACTTTGTTATTATACCATTAAAAAAAAAAAAATACAAGAAAAAGAAAAGTGTGGAATGACGGTGACAGTTAAAATCAGTGGCGGTTCGTTTTTGCAGTGCATCAAATGTATACGTTAAGTAGTGCACTTGCTGAGTAGTGCTGTGGAATTCAATCTCGTAAAACACACACTATGCACACTACACGGTCGGCGTCGTATTGTTATGGTCCCACCAAAACTGAATGCAGTAGAAGTAAGTCCTTCAGCTTCGCGTCTACATGGCAGACAATGTGGGACTAATTTAAGAAGTCGTCGAGTTTTCTGCGACTACCCTCAGAATCTCGAATTATGAAAAACCAGTCCGGAGCGGAGCAACAACCAAGGAGCTGGACAGGTCAAAGAGGAGCGTGTGGATGTGTGGATCCATACACACGAATCTTTATGTCAATCTGGTGAGTCGTATTCATTTTGTTATGGCTCAGGACAAGTGGTTATTGTTCAAACTTCTGGTTTTGTATACAGTATGGGTCATGTCAGGTCATAATCCATATTGGCTATCACTGGTCAATTTTTAGTGTTGTTGAAGAATATCACTGTAGGCCATTACCTAACCTTAGCTGATTATTTTTGTTTGGACGTTAGAGCGATATAGTAACAATGCCGTACTTCATTCAAGAAAAATTATAATTCCAAATAAAATGATAAGTTTTGAGTTAATTGTGTTTGATCATTGAATTGGTTGTATTTATACCTAGCACTATAACTAGGTAATTGAGACATATCCAGTACAAAGCCAGTACATAATGAATTTATTACTGACGGTAATAGTTTCAAAATTTTGTTCAGTAAGGATGAGATATCCCTTGTGAAGGACTGCACAACTGTCATTTTAAGTGTTTGAGCGAGTTAGTATTGTAGCTGCTTTAACCAATACTGGCCATTGGTCAAGTACATGTATTCAGAACAGATCTTATGTCTCGGAACGATTTACAACAATCTCGATCGATCGATTTTCATCTTCAGATCTTAATTCACTTGCTTACTTTCAAAGTAACATTATGATAGTATTAGATCCCGCGATCGCTATCGTTTGAAATTTTTAAATAGTAATAGAACGAATAAGTACGCTCACGAGGCATACAAAGGATGCCTCTAAGTAGTGCTCCTAACGAGTTAAACGTAGAAAACAGTGAGGGGAGTTCCTCCACCAAGTAGGAGAACACATACCGTGGCTATTAGGTCGCACTGTGCGCACTTGTCTGTAGTCTTACCTGCAATTCACTTGTGCGTTGTTCAGGGGGCGACGGGCAGCTGGTGATGTAGCCGGGACATGGGTCTCAAAGGAGACTATCGTTGTATTGGTTTTGTAATAACCTGTAGTCGTAGACTCTATGTGAAGTGACACACATCGTGTTGGTCGATCACTTGAGGTAATGACGATATGGGTGGCATGAGTTTCACTAGCTACTGCGGCAGTCGTGCCATGAGCGTCGTGCCGTGATATGGGTTCTGATCAATTACTACTAAGGCTTAGAGGAACCTTTCGCTATCGGTGATCGTTATACACTGAAAGCTTTAAATAGGTAGCCTTAGAACTTACAAGTATACACACGATAGGTTTAGGAAGATGATAGTGGGTACTCACGTTCAATCATTATTATCGAAATCAACATCGACTGATGTTGATTTCGATAATAATGATTGATGAGCAAGCTGTAGAAGGTTAGGTAATTCAGTCTATCGGCCGTAGTGTGTGTTCGACCGGACCAGTGGTTAAGCGTAGTCGTGGCCGTAAATCGGTATATTTTGAGGCAACACAAGTAGTCCGTAGGTGCGCAATATTGCGTTTAGCTCTGTCGGAGGTCTGGGTCTAGATAGACCGTTGTGTGAGGGCAATGCGATTGCTGGGCGGCTAGAGAGCCGAGGCGTTAGAGGCTTTACTCGAGGGTTCCTGTTGGCTTGGCAGTTTTACTGCAGTAGAGTTTTAAAGTTTCTTTGGTACGATTGTGGTTAAAGTTAGTTAAAACTTAAGATTTGGTTGGAATAAAGCTAGAATTCTAAAATTTCCCTATTTTCACGAACCCAATAATCAAGTTTGGTTAAGAGTAGCCTAGTTGGCCATTGTGGCAACTGTGAGCCTAGGTGGCTAACACTGGCATAACATAACATCACGCTTATGGTGTATTATTGGGAGGTTCCTGATGGAGAAACCGAGTGACACTGCTCGACCTGGGAGTCGAACCCTTTACCTTATGATTAGTTATTTGATTTGTGCTACATGATTAGTTCTAAATTAATAAATCAAAGAGCACACAAATGCAGTAGAATATACCTACTGGTCATTAAATTGACAGGCAGTAGAATATACCTACTGGTCATTAAATTGACAGGCAGTAGAATATACCTACTGGTCATTAAATTGACAGGCAGTAGAATATATCTACTGGTCATTAAATTGACAGGCAGTAGATTATAACTACTGGTCATTAAATTGACAGTCATCAGAGAATGACAGTAATAACAGTAGATTATACCTACTGGTCATTAAATTGACAGGCAGTAGAATATACCTACTGGTCATTAAATTGACAGGCAGTAGAATATACCTACTGGTCATTAAATTGACAGGCAGTAGAATATATCTACTGGTCATTAAATTGACAGGCAGTAGATTATAACTACTGGTCATTAAATTGACAGTCATCAGAGAATGACAGAAATAGCAGTAGATTATAACTACAGGTCATTAAATTGTCAGGCATCAGAGAATGACAGAAATAGCAGTAGATTATAACTACTGGTCATTAAGTTGACAGTCATCAGAGAATGATAGAAATAACAGTAGATTATGCCTACTGGTCATTAAATTGACAGTTATCAAAAAAAAAAAAAAAGATGTCAGCAGTAATGGTACTTTTTATGTACATACTTTTCACACCCGGAAGACTCAAGAGATGAGATCTGGTGTGAAGAATACTTCATCGTTGCTGATTGGCACTGAGGCAGTGGAACGCGTCCAGAAATTCACTTACCTCGGGAGCGTCGTGTCAGAAACTGGAGGTAATGATGAGGACATCGCATCAAGGATCACTAAAGCACGATCAGCTACCTTCGCACAGCTGAGACCTGTTTGGCAATCGCGGCAATTGACCCGAAGGATTAAATTGCTTTACGGGTGCGAAACGTGGAAGGTCACAAAAGACATCTCTAGCCAGATCCAAGTCGTCGTAAACCACTGTCTTTGTCACATACTCTTCATTTACTGGCCCGAGACCATCACCAACGTAGAGCTGTTGGAGCAATGCCACGAGAGCCCGATCGACCGCCAGATCAAGCGTCGCAAATGGAGTTCGATTGGCCACAAGCTGTGAAGGGATTCTGATCACATACCGAAGTAAGCGCTGGATTGGAATCCCCAGGGCAAAAGAAAGCGTGGCCGTCCCCGTCCAACCTGGACGAGAGGATGCCGCGCAGCTGCCCGGACACTGCCTGGCCGAGTAAGATTCGACGTTTGACTTCTCTTGAGGTTGGACCTGCCTAGCTGGACTATAAGTCCCAGGTAGGTATGGTTGTCCACCGCTGCGGATGTGTAGTCTCCGATCTTGACGGGAGTGGGCGCGACATAGGCGTTTAACATCACTTTGGTTTATCCATATAAATTTTTGGACCCACTCTTTCGGAAGCTCTACTGAGGTAATCGAGCGTTGTACTGGGGACCTCCATGGTCTCAGCCATGACAGCTATATCATCGGCGAACCGAAGGTGAGCGATGTGCTCGTCGTCGACGTCGATGCCTGGTCCTCTCCGGAACGGAGCCTTGAAGGCGTCCTCCAGTGCAGCGGTGGACGGTTTCGGAGGTGGCGTCTCCCTGTCCCACACCTCGCTGCGGTGGGATGGATTCCGGAGCCAGGTCGCAAGGCCGGACTAGCGTAGTGGTGTTTTTGTGCCCGCGCTTCGTTACCTCAATGTACCGGTGGTCGATTTGGCGCCGTTGGAGGGACTGCAGTGCAGCCCAAGTCTCGATCAAGTTGAGGACTTTTATGTGGTCCACAGACGCTGAGCGAAAAGGCAGGTTGGCTTACGGTGCCTGTTCGGAGGCCGGGTTGTTCGGGAGGATCAAAGTCGTAGGGCTTGCGCGCGAGACGATTCGTGTATTGGTTCCAGGTAACTAATTAAACCATGAATTCTCAACTAACGTTAGAGAAATTGGATGGAGAGGGGGAACCTTCATCAGTAGGCCCAAAATGGGAATCAGAAAATGGAATAGAAGAAGAGGAAGGGTAAAAGGAAACACTAAATTAAACCAGTAAATGATTTTTAAATTATAGTGCTGTCATTTTGTTATGCCAGAGATGCCAATAATAAAAATCAGGATATGCTAAATGTCTTATTAATAATTCTGGTTACATCCAACTGTTTAAAACAAGGAAGGGATGTAGTGTATGTAGATATCAATAGATCGCGCTACAAGCCGATAACAGTATTGTAAAGCTGCCTCGTGCGCACACGCTGCTCGGTTATAAATACCGGTCCGAGTGGTGGGGCGATCAGTCGTTATCGGACTGTCGGCCTATGCGGTGGTGCGTTGGCGAGTCAACTATTAATATTGATAAATGTGCATATTTTACAGTGTACATTTAAGTATATTCTGTTCAATATTAGAAAATAATGTTTATACCTAATCAAATAATACTGCATGCGCCTTTGGAGAAACTTAAGTTTTTGTTAGAAATACACAAACACGATTGCATATAGTCGGTTTGCCACTAAGCATTCTTCCTTTTGAATATAGTCGTTTGATTTATAATATGCTTGTTTACGAATTCGCAGTCGCTCCAACACTGGTACTCAGCTGCATCCGGTTATTCAGGCCGGCTTCCAGATTTATTTGGGCAAATTGATTTAAGTAAATAATTAAATTAGTAGGGTAGTATTAATTCTACTGTAGAAAAATGGAGCTAATAATGCTATGAATGTATCAAGTTACCTTCCCCATCGCTGAGATCAGTGTCGTAGGAGAAGCTCATCCTAGCGCGCGTGGCTTCCCCTTCCGGGGCGTGCGCCACTCGCAGCGAGCCCGCCGAGCCCGTGCGTTTGTGCGCTGAAAAGTAATACAGTTCATCGTTATTTAGCTAATTTCGATTACTTGCACGACAGTCGCTTTGTGTCTTTCTGCAGGGTTTTGAGGTACGTATGTCTACGGGCCCAATCGGTGAAGCGCGAGCATGCTAAGGTGGACTTGAAGTATACACAAGAAACATAATTACCTGCGTGACGCGACGGCTTAGGCTGCCTGTCCAATTGGCGCGGAGCGGAGCCGACCAATCGAATTGCATAAAAACGCCGCTCAAAGAGGACCAGAGCCGACCAATCGAATTGCATAAAAACGCCGCTCAAAGAGGACCGGAGCCGACCAATCGAATTGCATAAAAACGCCGTCCCTCTTTTCTCCGATCCGCGCCAAGCGGACAGGCAGCCTTACCCCCGGTTTCGCAAAACTCGATTATCGGGCTGTTAACGTAATCGACGAATAATCGCCGGTTATCTGCTGTAATTGGCTGTTGAAAATTTATTCAACCATTCACAGCATATAACGCGTGCTTAACAATTTGTCACATTAATTTTGCGATAATTTAGCGTCGAGAAAACGGGCCTTAGCTAGCTAGCGATCGTTGATTTGATTGAGTTGACAACCCTTTCGGTATTACGCTATACAATTTAAGTCTGTAATTTTTACAACTTTTCTCTTTTACAGTGAGATATTTTATGTTGTATCTATGTCAAATAAATGTTTTTATATTCTATTATCTACTGCCTTCTACAACAACTGCACCTGTGCCCGCACTATAACACGATCAACTTAACTGCGCACCTCGCCGGAATGCGACCCGCCCTACTCCCACCTACCCGCGCGGCGCCCCGTATTCGCCTCGTGCGCCAATAGCAAGAGTCGAACGTCAGAGTGACGTCACAGCGCCTAGAGATGGGCGTTTTCGGTTTTTTGCACAAACGGTTACGTAACCGATATACAGTTTTGATATCGGAAACGGTTTTCAGATATCGATATCAGTAGTACAGTTTGCAAAAGTTAACATGTTATTTAGATGAGCAAACTAAAAACGAACGCGAACTAAAGCAAACTCATACTTTTACAGTTATAGACAAATGGCAGCTGTATTAAACAGTTAGTTTTGGTAACCAGGTTTATGCTTTTGATGTCATCCTTATATTTACGGGATAGAACTCAAAATCGGTTGAACGGACTGTGCGCGTTGTAAAAATTTCTAATGTTATCTCAAATAGAGCTACCTCGTATTTGCTGCATCTCTTTTATACCAATAAAAGAATATATAATACTTAGAAAGAGAAGTAGCGCATATGGTTCATATCGTTTGTGAAGTTTGCGTTTTGTTCGTAGTTCGTACGTTTTTGCATTGTTACGGTTTTAAATTTTGACTTATTCGTTCTCGCATGCAAGTGCAAGTAGAGGTATTGATTAGATACAGTTTTTGTGATATCAGTTATTTTGATATAGATATCGATATGATATGATATCTAACACATATCCGATATAAGTTACGTTTTGATATATCGGACCCATCCCTAACACGTCCGTGTTGCAGTGACTGTATTCAATCTTGTTAAGACCAATGGGGGATAGTGAGGAGAGTACTGACTGCGTCGATGTGCCGTGCTGAACTGCCAATCGACGTGCGCGCCCGACGCGGCGTTGTAGGCGTCGAGGCGTAGCAGCGTGAGATGACCGGCCAAAGACGCCACGCACACGCGGCGTGCGCCTGCCAGTGCACGCACGTGAGTCGCACCGCGCCCGCCCCGCGCCTCCGCACTGCACCACACGCACTGCAACATACATTACAATAACACGTCTATACAAATAAATACAATTGGAGAGTCTGTTTGTAATATCAAGCTAATAGCTTTTCACTTGTATCTTGTACTTAAATAAAATAAAATAAATTCTATCTGTCTGTTCCGGATAATCTGCGAAACGGCTGGACTCATTTTGACACGACTTTCAATAGCAGCTTATGTTATACGGAGTAACTTAGGCTACCTTTATTTTAGAATGATAATTAGGGCTCCGCACAAAGGATTTATTTGGTTTTACGGGATATGCGCGAGCGAACGAAGGCGCGGGCAACAGCTAGTAACCTTTAGAAGTACACAAACCTACAAGAGATATGGAAACTATAACCTCTTTAAGGCGCAGATACGCCTCAGCAGTTGATTTTGAAATGAGAATCGCGTCTAAACGGTTAGAAATCATTTTTGGAAAAAATATATGTTACATAAGACCATTTTCTTTTAATAGTTTTATCTTTAAACATTTTGAGTTTCATTCGTATAACATAGTGTAATTAATTTGTAAAGTTATTTCTAACACGGACAAAAAAACGACAATCGCATCAAAACCGCCGGGCGTATTATAATAAAATTTGCACCATCTCAAAGGCCATTTAATTAAAAACCTACTGAATTTTGGGTCGCGCTAGTGTGAAACGAGTGCGCGTATTGTTCCCTAAGATCGATGGCGACTGTTATCGTCTAACGAACTAAGAAACTATAGACCCATATGGTAGTAACTTTTAAGTAATCCGTGCCACATGTTTAATGTCGACCTATACAAAGTATGCGATTGAGTTGTGTTAGTATATACTCTGAGCGTACACATAGTTGCTAACTCAGCCGACGGCTAATTTACAGGTGCCAGGTGCTAAGGGTTCTACTCAATACGACACATTTTGTGTAGAACGCATGAGAAACTTCTGGGGGTCTGGGCTCTTGGACCACTACACTCTTTGCGCTGTAGCATGGTGCGGGTGACAGTGGTGTTTTATTTGTAGACTAGAACATTCTGATTGGGTTTAATTTAATTTACTACAGTTATTAATGATTTAATATATTAAGAATGTGGTACAGCTGAAATAATAAGCCAAAATTTGTTAAATAGCGGCAACTTTCAAGAGTGAATCGATATGTCACGCACCATGCTACAGCGCAAAGAGGGTAGGTCCACCTGCCAAAAAACCAATAACCAGTTGGACGGATAGTAGGTTAATATTTTCATATACTTCACTCCAAACTGTGCCTTGCAATCTGAACTTACTTTAACCTTATTTGCAATTTTACAAAAACAAGCTAATCAAGATTTGGAGTCAGAACATTTTACATGCGTCTGAACATGGCAATAGCAGGCACTCATCCACGTATACATAGTGTCAAGGAAAGATGTCTCCATATCTTAAAAACTGTTTTTGCCCATGTATATGAACAACTTTTTCCAATGAAGTAATAGACATTTAAAAATAAACTTGTATCCCCCATAAAAATTTTGGTCAGCTTACTACAACTTTGTAGAAAAAAATCTTACAAGGACAGAAGCAGTTTTTACCCGGCTGCAAGGAAAGTTTGTATGTATGTATGTAATATTCTTTATTACCTCGTATCTTTCAAACCACTTGACGGATTTTTATAATTAATACATCGTTCTTGGCCGCCCAAGTGTTCTTAGATAAGTGCTGTTAAAAAAAAAGGAACATGGTGGATTTGGGCGCCATATTTTGCTGTTTGCAATTTTGTTTTTCTTCGAAACCCATCGCGTGGGATATCAAAATGAAGGGTTATTAGAGGTGATTACAAAAATATATACCACTTATATGTTTAAAATACATTCGAGAAAAATAAACTATAACTAAAAAGTTGTAAATAAAAAAAGTTAATAAAATCAAAAAACCCAACTGCAAAGATGTAAACAAGAAGAAAATCATGCTGTGCAGTCGGAGGATATTTATAGCTTTGGTCAGCCAGCTCGCGAATATTTATCCTCCGACTGCATAGCATGATTTTCTTCATGTTTACATCTTTGCAGTCGGGTTTTTGATTTTATTTACTTTTTTAATTATGATTACACATTTCCATTACACCCTGTATTTATGATATTTAAAAAATAAATTGTAATGTATTGGGGAGCAGTGGTGGCCCAGTGGTATCGGCCGCGACTTACAAGTTGTAGCTCGTGGGTTCGAGCCCAGGCAGGCGCTTACTTTGTGTAAATTATTTCATCACCACTGCTCTCAAACCGGTGAAGGAAAACATCGTGAGGAAACCGGTGTCCTAGAACCAAAAATTCGAAGACATGTGACATCCACCAAACCGCACTGGGCCCGCGTGGTGGATTACGGCCCATTCCCTCTCACAGAGAGGAGGCCTGTGTCCCAGCAGTGGGAACATTAATAGGCTGATGATGTGATGTGAAAAAATAAATTGTGTACACCGTAACAAATGGATTAAAAAGTTCACACAGTGCCTGTTTTTAACCCCCGACGGAAAAATAGGGGTGTTAAAAGTTGCACGTGTGTTTGTGTTTCTGTCTGTGGCATCATAGCTCCTAAACGGATGAACCGATTTTGATTTAGTTTTTTTGTCGTTTCTTTCTAGTTTGATGAAAATTGGTACAGCAGTTAAAAAGTTATGGGCGTTTTACTGTTTGAATCGGGGTGTTTTCGCGTTCAATAGATTGTGGATCGAAGTGTTTCTACTACTAGAAAAATTATGTAGCATGAAATAAAAATGTGTCGGGATTTTTTTTTATTTTACTTGTCTAACAATAATCTTGAAAGGAATTGTCTGTTTCTTTTTCCAAGAAGGTTACGGTCTATGTCAATCAGTCTATGGCCTACGGCAGCGGTGCTCAGACTTATAGTGTCGGCAATGGAACTAAAAATATTAAATATTGTGAATATCGATCCGGTCAGATAACTCTTTCGATCGACAGTTTGAGCACCCTAGAGGCTCTAGACAAGATATCATTTTGCCAGCGCGCTATTTTCCAAAATCCAGCGCTTGGCATTCCAATACCTAGAACCTGGGCGACCAAGATCTGCTCGGGTGAAAATGGAGAAAACGATGTTTTCTAAAAATGAAACCTAGGTATATCGAATTATCGCCCCCGAAACCGAAACCGTGGATTAAAAAAAAAATGAAAATCATTGGAGCCGTTTCCGAGATTCAGATTATAATATACAAGAATTGCTCTTTGACATTTTACCAACCGCTATGGCAACACTTTCGTTGGTAGAATGACACTTGTCTAGGTTCTCTGGTCCACAGTCATTATTAAAAAAGTAATACTTTACCATGAGCTTCCCAGAGCAGGCTTCCCAAAACTCGAGTCGTCCATCAGCACAACCCAGTATAATAAGATCGTTACAAAAGTCCATACACCACACAGGAGATTCTTGGATCGCCTGCCCCCGCCAGTCTAAATTACTCACTAAGTCTTCCCTACTGTCCTCCTCTACCGTGGCCTCATTGTCACTTATTGTCAACTTATCACTACACTTAATACGTACACTATTTACAGAATTTTCACTTGATTTAAATACGAATATGTCTTCATCACAATTATCACTATTCTTAACACTTATGTTATTATCTTGATTACTTATATTTAAATTACTAGTATCCACATTTTCTTTAGCCTCGTAACAATTATATAAATCGTCTTGTTGGTCGCCGCAGTATAAGTTTCTGAAATATCATAATACTCAGTTATTTATGATGTTTATGAAAACTGCTGTTCCATACATTTTGGTCTTCTTAGTATTGCACGTTTGTATGGAACAGCATATTTATTTTGTTCACATTTCAGAGCCCTATTGCAAAACTTGATAATTTTCATGAGTACTACATTCTTTTAAAATATGATCTTTTTTTGCATCACTGTGTGATGGGATGTTATTTGCAAACGGATTAAATACGAGGGCTAGCTGGAAAACATACCTGTAATTCTTTGCGAAATCATATTTCGTTGTCTCGGCGGTGGAGAGATGGCGCGGCGAGTCACGCGGCCCCACCGCCCGGAAGCGAAGCCCACTCAGGTAACTGCTCAGCCCTTTGCGGAGTCTGTGCACGTTCTGTACAACAACATATTCTTTCAAGCTCATGAAATATACCACACTATACACTGTTAACATACAAAAGCCTGCTTACATCATCTACAGTGTCCCATGTTACTTGAGGTCGGCGGAACATGTTTTCCGCTTTCATACCGTCCTGTCCACGTTATTACTGACTCCCTTTTCCTTCATATCACTACTCACACAATCCATCCATCTTTTCTTTGGCCTTGCCCGCCATCTCACACAATCCATCCATCTTTTCTTTGTCCTTCCCCTCCATCTCACACAGTCCATCCATCTTTTATTTGGCCTTTCCCTCCCTCTCCATCCATCCACATTTATATTCATGAGCTTGAAATTCGGGTAATAGCGAGTTCTTACCTCATGCGTTCTTGGTGATGTATCCGGACTGTGATTAACTAAAAGCAAATAAAAACATCATCAATAAGTGCCCCACATCCAAGTTTTAAAGAACTAGTGTCTAAACTTGAGGACAGTACCTTCACGAGCCTCGTAGGTTGAAGTACTTTTCTTTGAAACCTTTTCATACAGGTCCTTTTGCAGCTTGAAGAAGCTGAAAGAAATAATAATGAATGTCAAACTTGTAGTGTTTTAAGTGAAAGTTACGTAAAATCAAGTAAATAATAGGAAAAATTACGGAATTTCAAAGATAAATCTGGTTTATCAATATATTGGTATTTGTTCATAAAATATACGTATACGAGTCTGTCTGTCTGCCCGTCGTTTGTCACACAGGTTTTACAGCCAAACGGTTGGAGCTACGCTATGCTATGCTATATTTATCTTAAAATTTTCACAATAAATGCATCTTGTTGACCAAAAGTCATACAAATTGTCAAAAAATGTCCCATAAAGCAAACGGAGGGCGCGAAAAAAACTTTGCCTATCTAGGGGGTATCATTGTTTAGAACTCGTTGGGTAGATAAATGCCATATTTTTTGTTTGAAAAAATATTAGCAAACAAAGGAATGACAAGCCAAAGTCAGATTTTTTCACAAAATTTTGTTTCGAAGTATTTTTTACACCTGATCTTATGAACTTAAAATTTACACTTTTTACTAACAAATACCAATATACTGATGAATATTTTTCATTTTTTTTCTAATAAAACTAACTTGTTTTTGCGGTTTGGTACGGAACCCTAAATATGCGAAGTCAGACACATTTGGCTGGTTTTTTTTTAATGAATGATCTAAGATATAGAAGGCACTCACGCGCCGCGGTCGATGTTCGTGATGATCTCCCCGTTCTGCGAGTCCCACACTTTGATGTTGCCTTGCAGACAGGAGCTGACCACCTTCTCGCCGTCTGTGACCAGGCACTCCACCTCTTGACTGTGACCCGCCACCACTAATGGCACTGCTTCCATCACTAACTGGAGTACAAACATACATATCAATTCATATAAAAATTTGCCATTGTGGTGTCGTGACTCGATTAAGGTTACACTAGTCGACGGCACGAACTATTTTGTACGCGGGGTTAAAATGCATGCTATATCAACCGACAACACGTGCGTAAGAAAAAGATGCTGTGATGAGCAGTAAGAAGCTAGTTCGCGTACGAATACACACTTTTGCAAATTTGTACCGAAATGGATGATTATTTAGGATAAAAACGAGAGCGCGAAATTTTATAAACAGACCTTTGGGAGTCTGGATATCATGAGAAAACGACTAAATGTATCTGTTCAAAGTAAAATGATTTGCATTTCTGAACTACTATCCCTGTATGGTGGCTGATTTGCTTTTTACTTCTTCTTCTGATATTAATTTTCGCCCAAAAATGCATTAAAATTACTGTTGAAATATGGAACTTACAACGCTCATAACTTTTAAATATTCTTTTTTTTTACTTTTTTGTATCCATACAGGGCTAGATAATGATGAGATAAATTGATATAATTTATTATTTTGAACGTACATCGTCAAACAGTGGAGTAATTGCCAGACTGCGTTTGTATGAAAGAATGATCGACTAGTGTACCCTTAAGGAAAGAATACGAACGTATAAACTGTCTTTACCTGTACTGCTATAAACTAAATTGTCTTTACTTGTACTGCTATAAACTAAATTGTCTTTACCTGTACTGCAGGCTGCTTCGCGACGATCTTCCTGTACTCATCGTCGTCACTCCACGACGCTCGCCATTCGGCATAGTGGCGAGAACACACGCATCTGCAACACATTGGAGAAATTAACAATTAGAAAGCATACACCTCAATTGATCTACAGTCAAAACCGTTTATAACGACTTTGAAGAGACCGTTCATATGGCCGCCATTAAAGCATAAATAAACATTTATATTTGCTATTAGGTCCTTGTTACAGGACTTTTACATTCCATTGTAGTATATCCAGAACCTCATTAAAAAAAACTGGCCAATTGCGTGACGAACATTTAGGGTTCAGTACCAAACCGCAAAATCAAGATGGTTGTAGGTTAGGTTAAAACGGGCTGGTTTTCGCAACTTCACGACCAACCGCGTATTTTGCAAGTTGGTTGGAATAAGTAAAATTATGGGAATTTGAAAAAAATAATGTGATATATATTTGTTAGTAAAATATACGCAATAATAAACATTATCCAATTATTGTAAATTCATAGGTCAATGGGAAGTTAAACAATTCTTCGCAATAAAATCTTGGTGGGGTGGCGGTAGTCACGGTGTTAAATTCAGATTCCTATAACCCGACCAAATTAAATTGTCAACGGTATTGAGCTGTTTAGGTGATGTACTTACACTCGTACACATAAATTTATGTATGTCGGAATAGTAATAACAAGTAAAAGTAGTAGTCAAGTGCGAGCCTATCAATAATAAAAAAAAAAACCGCCCAAGTGCGAGTCGGACTCGCGCACGAAGGGTTCCGTACCATTATCGCAAAAACGGCAAAAAACACGTTTGTTGTATGGGAGCCCCACTTAAATATTTATTTTATTCTGTTTTTAGTATTTGTTGTTATAGCGGCAACAGAAATACATCATCTGTGAAAATTTCAACTGTCTAGCTATCACGGTTCATGAGATACAGCCTGGTGACAGACAGACAGACAGACAGACGGACCGCGGAGTCTCAGTAATAGGGTCCCGTTTTTACCCTTTGGGTACGGAACCCTAAAAAGCAGCAGTTCAATATCTATAATTTTTATACAAACTGTGTACCTAGGTACATATTAATAAAAAAAATAACCTATCGTTACCTGTGATACCTTGTTAATGATATGGTTAGGTCCTACAGAAAAAATCTACAAAGAAACACAGCTTATGAATCTGCCTCAAATATATAGGTACAACACATGCATACTCGTAAGAAAAATTCTAACTAAAAATATATATTCTCAGATAATATTTACAAAAAGGGCACAAGTTTATAAAATCTTGACAAGACAAGCTAATGACATCTGCTTAACCCAGCCTAGGACTAAATATGGAGAGAGGAATATTATGTATGAGGGTGCCAACTTCTATAATAAACTACCTAAACACGTAAAAGAAATCAAATCGTCATACATTTACAAGAAGACTTTAAAAAAATATATATTGAAAGATCTTTTCCAACCTTTCGATTAATGAAAAATAAACAACAAAAGTTTACATAAATAAGGACAAATGGATATGTATATTTATTATGTACATATGTCAACTGAAAACAATTCATTGAATCGCTCATTGCTCTACACTGTGTCATAGGCCTTAGTAAACACGCAACGACTAATAAATTGCACCCTACCCTCATCTTCTTATTTCTTAATTTCTTTATTGTACACAAAATTATATACTACATAGTGTAAAAAATTAGTAAAATAAATCATATACATACATAATTATGTACAAATGTATATATACCTATCACCCTCTTTGCTCAAAACTGTTGTGTTGTTTGTTGTGTGTAACTTACCTTCTTCTGCTTTGTAAAACACTTGTACACACTGTGTTATGTTATTTTGTGTCGAAGTATTGTTGTAATGTTAGTTTTAAGATGCATACTTGTTTTTGTTTTTTATCTAAGCTTACTGGCAGATAACATTGTTATAAACCTATTATGTTTTCTCTATAAGTGAATTTGTTAATTCTTTTGAGAAAATAAATATCTTTAACCGTAGGTAGGTTCTCGAATAATTATTTATCTGTAGTGTAAGTAACTTTTGTTGTTATATGAATATCGTTAAGGTTACACTAGTCGACCATTCTTCCATACAAACGTAGTCTAGCGATTACTCCACTGTTTGACGATGTACTTTCAAAATAAAAAATATATATAAATTTATCTCGTCATTATCTAGCCCTGTATGGAAACAAAAAAGTTAAAAAGAAAAACATTTGAAAATAAATACCATAAGAAGAAGGAAAATTGCAAAACGGTCACCATACAGGGATAGATTAGTAATTCAACAATGCAAATAATTTTATTTTGAAAATATACATTTAGTCGTTTTTTCATGATATCTAGACTCCCAAAGGCCTGTTTATAAAATTTCGCGCGCTCGTTGTCGTCCTAAATCATCATCCATTTCGCTACAAACTTGCAAAAGTGCTAATTCGTACGCAAACTAGCTTCTTACTAGGGCATGAATATCGGAATCTCGGAATCTCGTAATATCGGAATCTCGGATCGTAATTACCGATATTTCAATTCCGATACTGAGTGATCCAATATCGGAATCTCGGCATCGGAAAATAAACTTATATTAGCTCCTTGTGAAGCGTTAGCGAGAAAGCGCGGTTAAGCCCTTTAATTACGGTGAATAGCAGTGGCAGGATAATCTGCTTGAAATATAATATAAATAAAATGTTTACTAATCGGGCGCTTAATAACTTAAGCTTCACTTCATGTAATATAATACGTGTATGTGCTTTGAAAAATTTTAGCTTTAAGAGTAAAAGTAAATACACAGATTCATAGAACCCTTTATAACAATTATATTTTCATTTATTAATGCTTAGGTTACGGGTATCCGCAGGATATAAGACGCACGGGATCGGCCAATGTGACGTCATTTGGGGGAGGCTTATGTCCAGCAGTGGACATCTTTCGGCTGAAATGATTTTGACGATGATGGATGCTAACATAGTTTTTCATACTTTTGAGAGGGCTGTTTCGTAACGAGTACCTATCCTTGTTAAACTTTATTTTAATTTTATTATGTGTGACTTGCTTGGAAACCTTAATAAATTAAAGCTTAATATTTTTCTGTCTTCTACTTGTATTGCGATATACAATCTTCGCCGGCGCGATTCTCTAAGGGAACTGTTTAAGAACATTAACATCATGACGGTACCTTGTCAATATATTTATGAAAACATCATGTATGTTAGAAAGAATTTACATCTTTTTAGTAAAAACGGTGACAGACATAATTATGTTACTAGAAATAGGGATCAACTAATTCAACCAGGTTTCAGGCTGGCTAAAGTAGCATCATCTTTTATGGGGTACTGTATAAAATGTTACAATAAAATTCCTCCCCACATTCTACAACTAAATGAGACGAAATTTAAGACTTGTATAAAACGCACACTATGTAGGCAAGCATATTATAAGTTGGGGGATTACATCGCTGATAAAAATGCTTGGCTCAATGCTGGTCCTGCTCCGCAGCCACTAGGGCGCAAGAACAATTAGTGATGGGCAGAAAAGTATCGAAGTATTGTTGGACATGCTGAAGACTGTATGCAAATTTTTGTATTGTATAAACTCAATTTCTTTTAGTATTATATAATTGCACAGCACATGTGTGAGTACTATGTTCCGACTGTAGATAAATCTACCATTCACTGTACCTATATGTCGTTCGTTGACTTCTGTGTGCCCTGGCAGTTGAGTGTGTCATGCTCTCTCTAATTTCTCTCTGATGGTGGCACATGTGTTGGATCATTCGGTTCCCTTCATGATGGTTGAGCTGAGTGGTGCCGATCCATGCGTCATGTTCGTGAACGGGCGCCATCAGTTGGGATTGGTCATAACTTAGCTGTCTCGGCCTGTTAAAGTGCTTTTTTTTAATTATTTGTTACTCTAGACGCTTTTACGTACACGTCTTTTTACATCGTTCTCACATATATGTATTTTTTCAACAAGAATGATGTAACCAAAAACTTGTAATTAAAACTGATGGAAAAGAGTGTCCGGGGAGTTTCTTGCAAATTCTTCTCCATTGAGACCTACAGACGCTTGCGAATTTGCAACTAGAGTCATCTTTTTATTAATTTTTTGTTTGACAATTCAAAAGTACTTCTAAAGTTTAATTGAAATAAATACCTTGATTTTTGATTTTTTTTTTGATTTTTGATTGAATACAACAAATTAGTCTATCCGATCACTAATCTTCTGGATGAATCAACTTCCACTACTTGACTTCATTGTCTCTCATCATCATCATCATTTCAGCCAAAAGACGTTCACTGCCGAACATAGGCCCCACGAGGCGTCTGCTTTCAGATTGATCGATAAAAAAATATTTTCTGGACTTTTTTACATTATCCTTTTTCAGAGAATGAATGAAAGACTTATATTCTTTCTTGGGAACAAATGTGCAGTTTAGGTAAATAAACGTCCGATTACACAGTAACTGGTGATTAGAGAGAGACACAATAGAAAATCCTGTTATGTCGCGGAAAAATCATGTTTTCTTTCCGTCCAGCCTTTTACCGAATTAGGGCAATTAAGAGCCCGTGCACAAAACTGACTCACGTAAGATTAGGCATTTTCATGTTCGTGTGCACGTTTACGCACACATGGCTGCGATTAGAGCTTAGAGATCGCGTAAACAATTTTGATCCTTTAGTTGAAAATTTAAATATTTTAATAGCCTTTAGTAAAATGCGTTTTGTTTTATGTTGTATATTAGTAAGGTATATTTTTTAAGTTTGTCTACATTCAAAATGGTAAATTATTAAGACAATAGGCTGAAAATAAAAATTATCTACGATAAAATTAAATAGAGAGACAGAAATCCTAAACAGTATTTATTGACTATGTATCATCTTTAGAAACGTAATAACATGTTTTTCTTATAAACGCTTAATATATAGAATAGAAAACATATATTCAACACAGACAATACAATAGCAACAAACAAAAAGTACTACAAATTACATAGTAAAATTATACAATCACGTTGAGCGTGCACCGAAAGAGTTACCATCTCAGAATTTGCTGGTCGTTAGACACAGCGCTGGTTGTCAATTTGGATACAGAGTTTTTCTATTCTATTTTATAAATCAAAGCCAATACTGGTAAATCAGCCACAGAGACAGTTGCACTTTACCAAAGTCAGGAAAAAAAAACCAAATTGAGTCTTTAAAAATAATCAGGAATGGAAACCCATTTTGGAACAAATATATGAAAAAAATTGTTTCTTTTACAATACACGTGCCGTACCTGAAATAGCTGATCCTCCCCGTCTTAGAGACGGCAAATATTGAAATTTGTTTCCATTAACCTTAAAACTTATATGTACGGATTACTCTGACACGTTTTCAACAGGAATCGACTACCACACATAGTACAAGATAGAGAAAATGTTGACGAAAATCCTTGCTGCTTTTCTTCTACTATTTTCAAGTTTGATGCATTGCATCCGAATCGAAGACTGTGGTTTGTGATATCTATCCACTGATCAAAAAAGTATTGGAAATCCACTATTCTTCGCCCTTCGATGAGTAATGATGATACCGGTGATTTCTGAAACAACAAGAGTTTTAAACTCATGTGTGCTGTCTTATGAATGGGACTTTTTTATATTTATAAATTTGTGCAGGTATATCATACCTTGTTTGATTCAATTTCGGAGTCATCGCTTAAATGTAAATCTATTGGTGGACAGTTTTCTTGATACGGAATATTTTCTTTACTCTGCAATAAATCGTATCAATATTAATAATACTCCCCAGACAGAATTTCGATCACCGATTTCAATTTATGGGATACTAGAAACATACCGTGCCTAGATTAATTGGAACTGAATAGTCGACATCACCACGCATGTCAGTTTTTTCAGAGCTTCTATTGTCATTAGGCTCCTAAAAATACGAAAATATTAGTATTACAGTACTATCTTCCTATTATTCAATATATTTGCAAAATGCATGTATGTAGATGATGATGCCTCGAAGAGCTGTAAAAACGCAGTTTATTTGCAATTATTTGAGCTGATAGTAGGTAACTAATTCTTACACTATCTACAGTAGACGAAGTGGTAGCCAATTGATTATAAGTGCGTTCTCTTAGTACTTGTCTGGCACGCTCCCATCCCAAAGTGTTCCGTTTTCGTTTATTGACACACTGGTAGTGTGTTCCTTTCTTTCGCCCCATTATCTATAAATGTAATAATACTAATTGAAACAAATATGTATGTATAAAGTCAATAACAAAACAAGCTAGCAAATCAAAACCTGTAGGCTATGCTATTCTCTAAGAATAAAACGTTAAGCGCAGCGTCGAGCTCATAGACATCAGAAAGGAGGAGATATGCCCGTTAGTTGAAATTATTAAATTTAACACTGACTGCCGAAATTTAAGTTATTTCAGTGTGTTTATTAGAAGTCGGTTATTTATTTTTTGTAAAAAGATTTTTATTTCACATTTTTTTGTTGTAAACCTGGAAATTACACCTCGCAGCATTCCAACAAGCCTAAACAAAGCTAAGATACATTATCTTATTACAGAGTTCCGGTGCCCGTCTCTAGGCTTCATGATCAGATCCACTTTACAAAATGGTTCTTTCTGAATGCATCAAATAAGTGAATTAATAAAATACCAAAATCGCTACATGTTTTCCTATAAAATTTAAAGAGTTTCCTCGATTTCTCCAGGATCCCATCATCAAATCCTGACCTGATGACCATGGGCTACCTGAGAAGTGTACCGTTATAAACAAAAAAAAACAAATCGGTTCAGGCGTCTTCGAGTAATCGGGGAACATACATAAAGAATTGAGAACCTCCTCCTTTTTTGCAGTCGGTTAAAATCTATCGAATTGTTAACCTCCTCTTATTTGAAATCGGTTAAAATACATAATTTATAGTTTTTAGAACATATTAAATAACGCGGACATACATAATATACATAATACAAACGGTTCGAATACAGAACCTCCTTTTTTGAGTAGGTTAAAAATCCAAACTTCTTTTAACACACAATGTATTCACAAAATTACACAACTATATTTTTAATATCAGTAAAATGTATTGAAAACAAAATAAATACTCACCGGACCAAATTGTGGTTGTCGTAGTATATTCTTGCTAAAATACTTACGTAGAGTTCGCGAGCTCCAGTGACACAAAGCGATACGTCCTCCCGCTGCGCTAGCTGAGTTGACACTGAGGCGATCGATTTTGCGCGCTTGTTATTATAGTATATTTTGAAATTTATTTTATATACTAATTTCTTCATTTTTTGTAAATTAAAATTTTGTTTTAATTATAAAAATAACTTAAGATTATTACGTAATTTTTTAATTTCTTAAATAACGTGCTAAAAATTAGAAAAAAAATACATAAGTGGCTGCATTTTTCCGTAGAATGACGTAACTTCATCATTTTTTTTCTACTGAATTTTGTATGGGAACGGAAAAAAGTGATCAACACAAATGCAAAAGGGTTATATGTTGTTGTTACTTATATTTTTATATGGTCAAAATTTCTCGTAGTTTTTCTTGAAGCGATGGTCAAACTTCACTCCGACGTCATTTTTGAAAAAAATGGCATTGAATATTGAAGGTTTTCGATTAGTTATGAAGTTTTTTTTGTAAATACCTTCAAGCCACATGCAAGATGAAGAGTTTAGCTATCCATAACGACCATAGTTTTGCTAATATTATGTTACACCTTCTAACAATTACAGAACAAAGATGACCGAAATCAGTCGTTTGGTAGGACGGACTCTTAACAAAAAAAATTGCAATGTTTAACGAAAATGCGTAATTCCGATACTAATATCAGAACTCCGATACTGAGATCTAATATCGAAAATCAATATCGGAATTGAAAAACTTCCGATATTACATGCCCTACTTCTTACTGCATACTCGTCACATCATCTATCTCTTTCGCATGTGTTGTGGGATGAGATAGCAGGCATTTTAACCTCGCGCACTAAATAGTTCGTGCCGTCGACTAGTGTAAACTTAAAGGCCGATAGGTAGGGGAAACGGTATAGTTATTGGCCCCTATATAGTTATTAGCCATTTCACCAGCGGTATTGAAAAACTAGCAAGCCACATTACTAAATGGTAAATATTAAAATGCATTAAGGCAACACAATTGTTGACTGTCTAAAAGTTTCGTCAAAACACCGCTAGATGGATTACTTCTTTTGTAGCCTGTGATTTTTTCGTGGTGGTATCGAGTACGGGTAAGTTTGTTTAAAAAATGTTAAGTTCATACAATTTTAGGATGTGATATTTTGAAGCAAATTTACATAGTTCAGTGATTAAAAATCTATAAAATATATAGAGTGAAATGCATACTACGCGTATTTGAAGGGTAAAATTACAAAAACATAACATAAACTTTAAAAATGTAGTGGCCAATTACTGCACCAATAATTTAAATAACATTACAGTAATTGGCCACCTATGCCAATAACTATATTCATTTCATCCAAAACAAAATGCGTTTATAATGAATAAAATCTTTACCGTTTGTTATATTAGGCATCATATTCGTTTGTCACTAATTTTAGGGCTGTGTAAACAGTTATTGGCCTAGGCCAAGTACTATGAAGTTTGGAATAATTTTCAATACAAAAAAGGAGGCCAATAACTATAATATTTTTATTTTGGACAAGATCACTCATGCTTATTTTTCTGTTCTATCAGGTTAAATTAAAAATAATCATGCCAAAAAGACCTCAGTACCCCAAAGAAGCCCTAGATGAGGTGTTAGATAAAAATCAGAATAAAAAAATGTCTTTGAGAGCAGTTACGAAAAAATATAATATTACCAGGACAACTTTACAATTTAAACTTAAAAATCCCACTTTAAATCGGAGTTTGGACCGACGCCGTATTTGACTCATAAAAAAGAAGATTCCATCAAGGAATCGCTACTCAATAATCTCAAGGAATGGCTAATCACTGCATACCCAATAATCATCGAGAAAATATACCGGATGCTGACGAATTTGTTGATTTTATATGCCACAAAAGTTACGTAATTAGCGATGATTCCAAGCCTTCTGATGATTACAACATTTTTAATTAGTAGTTTTTGTTTTTGAATATTAATAATTATTTTGTTTTCTATGGCCAATAACTGTAAGATTACATGGCCAATTACTGTGATTATGGTGGCCAATAACTGTTATTTCAATATTTGTATCTTTATGTAGATTTTATTAATAAAAGGGTATGAAAAAGGAGTATGCAAGCCATACCATTGAATACATAATTTAATGTTGTATATTTTAAAAATTATTTCCTTTACATTTATCCGTTTTATATTTTTTTATATTATAAATATCGTCTTGAGGTAGCTTAACTGGCCAATAACTATACCGTTTACCCTATTTCTTATTTATTTCTTTCCTACTAATTTACCGCCCAAGTAACACAAAAGTGCTGTATAGTAGCTGAATCACTGTCCACAATAGAATCCTAAGCTGAACAAGCCTTCTGAATAAGAGCATTAAAGGCGCTGTTTCAGCTGATATAACTCTGGTTTGGGCACAAATTAAACAGCTGTTAGCTAAATAACTGTAACTATTTGCATTATATCAGCATTATTTGAGCATTATTAAAGGTAACAGTCATCCCAAGAGCTGAATATTGACTGATTATTAGAGTATTTGTTACCTTTTATATAGCACAATGTGCACAGTGCTGTTTAAGTATCCACTATTGGTACATAAATCAGCAACGAGCTGATACGAGTAGTTCTTGTGTGAATCAAGTCAGCCACAGATTCCTGTAAAGCTTGATATTGGGTAACACGTACGCAAATATTGTTGGTAATCATCAGTGAACCACTAAAATCTCAGCAGGAATTCTAGAGATCCATGGATTTATTTTACAAAATTATACGTCTGTTGTGTCAATCCTTTTATGTTATTTGGTTACCTACATCATCCCAAGAAACACTCCTCCGATTTTCGTAATATTTTTTTGCAAACTGGGGTGCTGAAAAGATAAGTCTACAAGATCTTATTTAACTGCATTACTAGATTAATTGCCGACGCTAGTACACGTATTCAGCTCTAACCGGGATCATAGGTAACGTGTGAGCTAATTTATAGCAGTTTGCTGTAATTTAACATCATATAAGTTCACCCATAGTGATCATGTGGGCTATATAAGTGCTATTATAAGATTGCGTGTAACGGGCTGATTAACACTACTAAAGTTCAACTATGTGCAGCAAGACGCATTATATCATTGTTAATTGAAGTCACAGACTAACTGATTGCATTATAGTAGCTCACATGTTCTTTCTTAAAATGCAAGCGGTCTAAGGGTACACTTGTGGCCTTCAATTCAGAATATTGCTGAGTTAAAGTCCATAAAAATGCTTAATTGCAGCTTACAGTACTAATACTGAACTGCATACCTATATTAACGCTTGCAGCATTACAGTGTTGTCCCCGTGACGCATAAAAGCATTATTATACAGACAAAAGCGTAATTTTCAGCTATTGCAGTTCGAGTGTACTTTAATAAGTCTTCATAAATGCTAAAGTTACCGATGTTACCCTTTGTGACATCCTATAATGCAGTTTTGTGCTACTTGGGCGTTGCTGCGAGCCTAAGTACTTTTGTATTAAAAACCTAATTTACTGCAGTAACAATATATTGTTAATAACGGAAATATAAAAGGACTAGCTGTCCCCCGCGGCTTCACCCCCGACAAATTTTTATTGCGAGGAGAAATGCTCATGCATACTGCGCTACCACGGGGAGACAGCGCAGTTATGTGGGACTCCAACCCACTAAAACTCCACGGTGTCTTCCTGTGCCGTTCATGGAGGGAATACGGGCACGCGTTAGCACTCACCGCGAACCCGCTGCAGCTCTATCTAACTATCATAGTTAAGTCACAAAAGCATATGGTGGGTAGGAAGGTATATGGGGTAGGGTAGGTAGGTATGTAGGGTAGGGTAGGTAGGTATTTAGGGTAGGGTAGGTAGGGTGATAGTTAGGGCAGGTGGATAGATAGGTAGCCAGTTCCCCCTATCCGCAGCGGCCGAAAAATTATTGACTCGTCACTCGGGGACCAAGGGTGCCTTACACGGGGTTGTCCTGCGCCCATGTGAGGTTTGTTCCCTGGGGTGTTCACGGCATACAGTGTGTTCAGGTGCGCCGATGATGGGGGTACTCCCCAGAGGAGGGTCCGGTGACGGACAGCCGCAGCGGGTTCGTGGTGAGTGCTAACGCGTACCCGTGCTCCCGCCATAAGCGGCACAGGAGGACACCGTGGAGTTTTAGTGGGTTGGAGTCCCACATAACTGCATTATCTCCTCGTGGTAGTGCAGTGTGCATGAGCATTTAGCAATGCAAAAAAAAACGAAAATGTTTTTTAGGGCAGCCATGACAGTTGTTTTTGACATGACGTTTGGCGATTTTTGACAGTTTTAAGAAGTAACTTCTGCGGAGTTTTTAGTGATTGTTTTAGTTTTGCAACCCAGTTTACTACTTCGGACATTGACTGATTGCTTCTCTGTTGCAATTGAATTCGTGTTGTTTTTTTAACACAGATATTACGATAACTCGTCAATCAAATGTCATTGTCATTGTGATCCACTATTTATAATTATAATTTTATGTTGTGTTGGTTTACTTGACAAAGTTAATTTGAGAGTCCATTGAAACGAAGTAAAATTAAAGAAAATTAACAATAAAAAACGGTTACAATATTATATAGCGATTTCTACACATAGTGTATAATGGCCAAGGCTCCATACATTTCTGTCTTCCTTTGGGAAGAAATCACAGAGTTTATGATAGGTGTCATTAAATATTTATACTCATTAAATAAAAATTTTACATCGTGACACAAAGTACATAAGCGGCGGCGCGCCGCAGACAGAGAGTCCACTACAAACAAAGCGCCATTTTGCACGTACACATTGACGTGACGATTTTATAGGGAATAATGGGTAATATTGGACCGAGCTCAGTCGCGGCTGTCACAAGTGTTGTCACGTCATTCAGTCTTTTGGAAGAAGTTCAAAACATATATTTTTTAGTGCCTTGCACATGTTTCCCCGTCATGTATATAAGGAAAATGCGAGTTTTCTACACATTTAAATACAACTATAGTGCATTTAAACAAGGCATATAATCGATGAATTCTAATTCTAATCTACCAGTGGTCTTTTTTTTTTTGTAAACATAACAGAGGTACACTAAAATAATAATTTTACTTCAATAATAATAAAATACACTTTCTCGTTTTAAAAATTGTAACGAATATTTATTTTATATTTTAAGGTATAAACGGCCTCACTGATAATTTACAGGGAAACCTAAACTAAATTCCTAAAACCTACGGAACTCTCGGCACACGGGTCCACACTGGTCCGACTCGTACTTGGCTGGTTATTATTTTTCATTTAGCTTATTGTTTGTGTAATTGTAAGCAAATGGTGGACATCTTAATCTAGACAACACACGTCAGTGAGCAATGTAGGTTCAGCTATAAGGAAGCCTGAAATTACATAAAGTTGCTTACTGAATTTCTTCTACACTAATTATAAAGAGGAAAGATTAGTAATTAAGTTTGTTTGTAATGGTTAAACTCAGAAACTACTAAACTTCTTTAAAAAATTCTTTCACAAGTAGAAAGCCGCATAGTGACATAGGCAATTTTTTTAATCCCGAAAACGGGTCCTTTGTGGTGGGCCACGGGAAGCAGCTAATGAGTGATAAAGGTAAAAAAAAAACAAGATGGCAAGTTAAAAATTCAATACCTAAGGCAATAATAAATTATTTTAAGTCCATAGACGAAAATATTGTACATTGTAGCTTTGTTTAAGGAAAGGCTACGAAACTTGTCACCTTTCTAGATCTCAACTCTTCTTCGCTGAACTTGGCGCCTTTCTCACATTTATGTTTTTGTCGAATTTGGTGCCTTTTCAAATTATTATGTTTTTGGTGGGATCATTATTAACCCATTGTTACGTCTTGTTATCCACCAATCTTCGTCGTTATGTAGAGTCGTGAGCTTTAATGGATATTTGATGCTCTGTCTACCCTCTAAGGCATGTAAGTATGATGTGATGTATGTTTAGACCAATCAATGCTTTTAAAATTCGGATCAATATAGTAGCAACCCTAGTGAGTCTGTCAAGTTTAGGTGTCAATTTTCGAAACGGCGTAAAAGGCCCTTCTGTAGACTTTCTATTTTGTGATCGTGACTACCGCCATTGGTGGGGCAATGGCATGGGTACTAATTTTATCTAGCAGGGTACTAATTTTCTAAGTAGGTTTGAGGAAAGCGACAAGCTCCTCAAACTTGGAATCAACATTCAAAGTCGTGGTACTGCTGAACAAGCGCGCGAACGTTATTATCATTGATTTCTCGGTAAATACAAATGTTACGGTTCTGTTTTTTTACGAAATGAATCACATATAAGGGTAGTAATTATTTGCATATATATGTTTACCTACCAGCGACAACTGCACAAACTGAACTTATCTGCCCACCGGTAAGCCGCCTACCCAGGCTTACATAACCATATTTAGGGTTCCGTAGCTCAAAAAGAAAAAAGAAACCCTTACAGGATCACTTCGTTGTTTGTCTGCCAAGATCTTTTTCGCAATCAAGTTGAAAATACTCAGGTCTGTATTACTTGGTAACGCGGTAGTCGGTTTCATCATCACTCTTACGAGTTCTCACGACCCACTAACGAGAACAACTATCAAAGAACCACAAATGACAGCCCGGTACCAACGGCCTAACGTACTTTTCGAAATAACCTCCTTATTTCGAAAAGTTACGTCCGTGCTATGTAAATATTGTTACTCAACCATGGATCGATCTGCTGCAAATCCTGATCCGTGCGTGCGGTAGTTACTTCTGTGGTTTAATAAAAATAAGAAGAAGGGGAAAAGACAAATGAGATTAAGTCCCAAGGAGGAGGAGGCAAAAGCCTATTATGGTAGCTGCACCGTAACTCTTCCACTTCTTTACCA
The DNA here is from genome assembly GCA_945859665.1 of Anorthoa munda. Classification (NCBI taxonomy): domain Eukaryota; kingdom Metazoa; phylum Arthropoda; class Insecta; order Lepidoptera; family Noctuidae; genus Anorthoa; species Anorthoa munda. The sequence continues at coordinate 50,227,897 of OX243893.1, read as the reverse complement.
GATAAGTATGTCTCAGTTCTAGGTCCTAGAAAGTCCATCCAATTTAAAAGGTATAGATTGCAAGCACGACTGCTGAAGGTTGCACCGCTGCAGTCGACCGATACGATACGTATTTTTTGAGTTTGAGCGAATTTTTCGATGTGTTGTCTCATTTTTTTATCGACTGATTTGTACATTATTAAATTTAACAGTCGTTGGAGCACGTGAGCGAAGCCGCGGGCACAACTAGTGAAAAATGAAAAAAAAAGGGTGTAATATAATTACCGGTAAAGTACCACCATCATGTACGCAATGACCGCGACACTGATGGTGCACAGGATGGCGAGCAGGAGGATCTCCATCGGCGTGGTCGGGTATATGGGCAGATCAGACCCTTTGCCCCACTGGTGAGGAGTGCCTTTACCCTCCGTTGTTTCAAAATCTGTTCAGATACATTATAATAAGTATTAATAATTTTTTTGAACTAAATGTATTTATTTATATTACATCTTGTTTGGTTGAGAAGTTGCTATGGCCATCTTCGGGCTGAATCATGAGACCTCCATAGTACCAAATTATTTAAATGTTTCCAAAGTTATAAGTAAAGTCATGTTTCAGCTTAATCGCCTACCAGGATGTGCTTGATAAATGGATTACTAGTTGCCGCACACACATACGAAAGCAAGGTAAACTTGTAATAATAATAAATCATTCGTTTACGGCGGGGTATTTTCGAGTCAAGTTCAGCGGCTGTTTTAATTATTTGCAAATTGCTTTCTAGTGGACATTGTGATGTATAATTGGTGCAGTTTTGTGTCTCAAGTATTTATGCAACTGGTCAATATGTGGAATCATTAAAACAGGCGCGATCTCTGTAATTCAACTATTACAGTTGACCTGACTGCGACGGTTTTACCCATTTTTTTTTATTACAGATTGAAATAAATATACCAAAAAGTTTTTCTGTGGAGTCTTCATATATTAGAAATATCTCGATTTCAGTCCAAATAACATTTCGGCGGAAGGATACAGGGCCAAGTTGGAATCAGGGAGCCTAGATAAAATACTTTCCACACACGCTACACACTGAATGTGAGCGGCGACACTGGAAATTCAAGGCAAGAAGGTCTTAAGCGCCGAATAATACGTGTTGCTTACGCGTTCGAATCAAAACACTTCAATCACAGTGGCTCTGTGGCAGAGCCCAGAGGCGCGTGACACTACGTAACCGTTCCACAGGTAATTATAATTGCCATACATTTTGACCGTAGCGTCTGGCTTTAACGCTATTTGAAAATATTTTTGGCTAGGCCTGCAGGAGAGTAGTGAGTGATAAGTACCAGGCAGTAAGTCGATGGGGTCGAGCGCGGCAGCGAGCGCCTGCCAGCGCAGCGGCGGCGGGTCGCGCTCGTCGGGGTTGCGCACGCCAGCCGCCAGCTCGGGCGCCACGCGCTGGCTCAGCAACAGAGGCGGCAGCACGGCCACGTGCCGCCCCGCCACCGACTCGTTGTAGTGCGATAGAATCGCGCCCCAGTGGTGCGACGATAACCTGCGACACAAGATTGTTATTATTTTATTTTGAGAGTATTTTTAACCGCCTTAAAAAAGCACGAGGTTCTCAGTTCGACTATTTTTTTTTTACTAGGTGAACCGAATTTGATGATTCTTTTTTATTTGAAAGCGGGTGCTTCTCATGTGGTTCCTTTTGCTGAACCTGACGAGTGATTTTTGAGTTATTCGCAATAATGCATATTTTCATGGTAATATAAGGTACCTTAACTAAAAAGAGAAAAATAAAATCGTTTCAACAAAAAAATTAAACCGGCTTCCAAAACCAAACACTACAAAGCTAAAAATAACATTCTTTACGGAAGTCGGTTTCAAAAACGAAAAGAAATAGGTACAAAAGACACCGACTTTGGAAAAGAAAGTTATTTTTGGCTTTGTAGTGTTTGGTTTTGGAAGTCGTTTTTTTTATTTTTAAGTTTTTTTTTCATTTCTACTTTTTGACTTGCTTTGAGTTTTATGGGCCGAAACTTAGTAATTGCAGCGTGTGGTGTGTTTATTATTATTATGAGCCTACGTTGTCCCACTATCCCAATAATAATAATGATAAAAGCCTGTTACTATCCCACTACAGAGTGCAGGACAAAAGCCTCTTCTCATCAAGAGAAGGCACAAGCATTTATCACTAAGCTTACTCAAGGCGGTTGAACGATTTCGGTACAAATCACCAAATTGAAAAAAGAACGAGTTATTAGCAAAAGAACGGGAAGCACGTTTCTAGAAAACGGCTGAAGCGATTTGGTTAATTCGTAATAGACCAAATTAAGGTTTTTACAAGTATAAAATAAAGAGACCTGAAAAAGAGAAAATTAAAAAAAAATACTATTCGTAGATACGCTTGCTACAACAGTGCATAAGTAAACATTGCTTGCAGCACAAATTACTAAATGCGTTCAGAAAGAAACGAATGTAAAAGGTCTTTCTGTATCTAGTATTTATTACCAATCGTTTAGTTCCTTAAAATACCAAGTATCACGAAGCAAGTCGCTAAGAATCATTAACGTGCAACCTACACTCGATTTTAAGTGATGCAATTATAAGTGGACAGTAAGAAAAGCGGAGTTTGTTGAACTTACAGGTGGCACAGAGAGTGTTGAAATGTTAAGATAGTGAATGTTTAGTGTGCTGATGTAATAAATATGTATTAATTTAATCTCACCTCGACCAGGGCCGTGAGTGCGGTGAATGTTTTAACATAATAGTGTCATTTGCATCCACGACATTTTTTTCGGCGTCAATATGTAATAGCGGCGGGAACACCAGCGGATTTCTATCGCTATTGTTGTAATACACGAAAGCGGATTGTTTTTGCTCTTGCTTCTCATAGTTCTTTCGATTAACTTCGGCTTCTGCTTTTTCTATGTTGCTTATAAAATAATCCACTACACCGGAGTTGTACACTATCATTGATATCCACACGAGCATCCAGACCATGAAGGCTCGTTGGAAGAAGCGTGTCCGCGCCCACATGTTCACCAAGCGGATGCGCTTCGGTACCCTGTAGTCCTGGTGGCCTGGACTGGAGTTTCTTTTCGCCACAACGTCTGTCGGACTGTTGTGTGCCAAACCGTTCAATCTCGGATGAGACTTTGACTTCGTCATTCTTTGAGGTGAGAAGCTGTTTTCTTCCACATAATTCTTACTAAATCTCCAGTTAAGAGCGTTGTTAGCGTTAAAATATTCCTTCAGATGTAATTTATTGTTTTGATCTTTAAAATATTCCATGCGACGGACGTCAACGCCGAGTATTGTCGCAAAAAATGCCATTTGAATAAAATAGTCTGATATTAAACTGACTATCATGAATATTGAAAACTCTTGAATGAATGGAACGAAAGTAAAGAAGCTAACAGTAAGTATCGTTATTTCTGTGAGTAAATTCTTGGTGATGGACCAGCCTTCTTTGCTGAGTCCCTGAGCGAGTCGGATTTTCACGTCGAGCCGGGAATCAGTGGATGTGACGCTCTTGGTCAGCACTAAAACATTTTCCAAACCAACGATGATCACCAGGTAGGGGAAAATTTCTTTGCCTTGTAAACTCAAAGAAAAACCGAAATAAAGACAAATCCCCATTGACATGGCGAGACTACCGCCGATTGTAAGAACTGCGCAAGCCGCAAGGCCCAGTTTGGATCGAATAAATTCTATTTTTCTCACTGAAAAATATACGTATAGAAATAGTCCCACAAATGTAATGGTCAAAGGGACAAGTTCTCTGTAGTTAAACTGTCCCGGATAATAAACTAGTGTGAATTCGTTAACGTGTGTGTATGGCATCTCCTGATACAGTGGGTACATTTCCTTGAGCTTCTTCGTTAGAGATTGAATAAATCTGAAAAAAAAAAAAGTTTTATTTTATTGTTGACAATGTGTTCACTGTTTTGGTCAGAGACTTGATTTAGAGTAAGTCAATTTTTCTCCATATTAGTTACCTTTGGTCTGGCTGTTGGTAGAATATCGTAACAGCATACTGTAGCACTCGAGGCCGGGCTCTGAGAGGATACCTCTTGATGCCAGTTTCTCGGAGCTGCATACCAAAAGCCATTTCAGCTATTGATGCTTTGGCTTTCTGAAGATTCTGAAAATTTTTCTTTTGATTTCTCACTTTTTGACTTTACTAAGTTCTGTTTTGTTACTTATCTAATCGACGATGTTAATTTAACAGACGGTAATAATTTAAAAAATATGGTACTTTAAGATACAAGCTGCGAAGTATCTACTAAATATTCAGGCAACTACAAAAACCTATGATCACAACAATAGTTACGAGGATATATTACTGCAATCTTTAACATTAGTTACATCGTTAGTATGATTACATCGCGACATTTGAATCATCTATGACCCTGCCCTTGTATGACTGCATAAAAGTTTGAGTTTTCCTACGGGGCCAGAAACTTGACTATATCGCCCCCTCTCTCCAGCGTTTGAGCAACGTCTGGTTTGGAGTCCTGCAGCTTTATTGCGTAATGAATACGGCAAGACAATATACACATACATAGTATGAACAGTCGGCCAATCTTATGGTGAGATGAAAGATGCGATGTGGATTTCCATGCTGATCTTGACCGCCAGAGGCTAACTATTAATACCTACTACAATGTAGTGCGCTTGAGAATTTTACGCGCGAAATATAATTTTCCCAAATTTTATTCTGTAAATAAGTTGTACTTGCAAAGGCAAGCTCGGTGCCCTCTTGGTACTTGCACCCGAGCTCAAGTCGGGTTAGCCTGTGGGTAAATCAGGCCCTGCGTTAGAAGGTGGAATTTTTAGTGACCGCCGGGAGAGTAAGAAATAAACCACTACTTATTAAATAGATGGGTTAAGTCACAATCAGTCGATTCATGTCAAATACCTACCTATTCAGCTGAAAGCGGCTAGATTGAAAGCTGAACCTGACATACCTATTTGGGAAGAGGCTAGGAGATTGTATAACATACGGCGTTCAATAAAATACAATCCGTCACCGCGTCGCAGAGTGTAATGAATGTAGTCCACAACGTAGTGGACGTAGATACTCTTGATGCAGAACAGTATCTCGACACCGCGTTGTTTCCGCTCGCGCCAATTTGCCTACAATCATCGCCTAGCTGAGGATCGCCTTGAGAAGATTGCTAGTAATCACAGTGAATAGAATAAGATAACATCTGTTACATCTACGAGACCACCCCTTGAGATGTACTTCTAGTACTAGCTTTTACACACGGCTTCACTCCCGTAGGCTACCGGAACTGTGAATTTTTAGGGTTCCGTACCCAAAGGGTAAAAACGGGACTCTATTTACTAAGACTCCACGACCCGTCTGTCACCAGGCTGTATCTCATGAACCGTGATAGCTATACAGTTGAAATTTTCACAATAGATGTATTTATTTTGCCGAAATAACAACAAATACGAAAAATAGAATAAAATATATATTTAATTGGGGCTCCCATACAACAAACGTAATTTTTTTGCCGTATGCTATTTTCCTGGCTTTCTGGCACCCTGGCTATATTATTTGGAAATATTTTCGATGGACAAAAACGACTTTTCTACAGATTTATTATATGTATTGATGATGATTGATGATGTACAGATTAGCTAAATGTACCTGGTAGTTGTAAACTGTGTTGATGATGTTGGCATCGAGCGAGAATGACTGCAGGTTCTGCTGCCACAGGTTGGCCGGTGACAGCAGTAGGCAGCTGTACTCGGGCAGCACCCTCTCCATGCTGGCCTTGCTTTCTCTTCGCTTGATGCCACCAATTTGGTAGCAATGCTGAAGTAGCGTGCTTTTTCTGAAACAAACGGCAAATGAAACTAGCGCCTCGTCGATGCAATCAACTGAAACAAGCTATACTAACCTACAAGGTTACTCGTGACCTTTGTGATGAACAGCACCAATAAGGTCATTAATTCATTATGTCCTTGACTTGAGTTTTATTTACAGAAATATTGGAAACTATGTTAACCACAAGTGTTGAAAATACGAATTCTTTGGGCTTTCCAAACTTAACTAAGGATAAAATAACAATGCACTAGACAATTCACAGGACATTTGAAAGTATTATTTTCAGTGTCATGATTGTGAATAATGCAACAACTTTGCACTCAACCGCAGTCATGTACTTTTAGATAGACGGATTACTAATTTAAAACACCGTTAAATTAAAAGGGATAATTGACAATAGTGGTACCTGTGTTCATGTTTAATTAGATTCAAATTAAATATGTGGAAAAGAGTGAAACAATTTTTTACACAGAAATCTGCAACTGTATTTATATACGACTAGCTGACCCGGCAAACTTTGTTTTGCCATAAAAACACCAAACATTCATCTACCCTACGCTACCCTACCTACCCTACCCTACCTACCTACCCTACCTTACCTACCCTACCTTACCTTCCCTACCCTAACAACCCTACCCTACCCTACATACCCTATCCTACATAAGAACCTTCTCCTAACAATAACGAACACAACAAAAAAAGAACAAGAGAAATCGGTCCAGCCGTTCACGCGTGATGCCGTGACCAAGGGAAATAGGGATTCATTTTTATATATATAGATAGCACAGCAATGAAATTACATAATATGGACATAAATAAACGCATGCCTTTTTCCTATGGATGAAATTAATATGCAATATTATATTTGTAAAGAGCACACTGATTTAATGCGCCTATTCATCTGTTGTAATTCGCAGACACAATAGTAAAAACAATTAGAAAGACGCCGTATAAGGCTTCGCGACAGTAATATAAACTTATTTATTAAAGAAAACGGAAGTTCCTGTATCTGTATGGGAGCACGAAGATTAGGTTGACTCATAGTTCAAGTTTTCTTAATGTTTCAATCTATAATGTTTAATACGCTAGCTTGGGACTGATCAGAAAACGGAATTCTCTGTAATACTACAATCTCCATGTTTAATATGCCACTACGCCAACTATGTACTTGGGACTCAACAGAAAACTGGAGTTTCTGCAGTACTACAATCTATATGATAATACGCCAGCTATGTACTTGGGTCTCAACAGAAAATTGGATTTCCTGCAGTACAACAATCTATATGTTTAATACGCCAGCTATGTACTTCGGTCTCAATAGATAACTGAAGATTCTGTAGTAATACAATCTACATGTTTAATACCCCAGGTGTATACTTTGGGTCTCAATGGATATCTGAAGTTTCTGTAGTACTACAATATATATGTTTAATACGCCAGCTATGTACGGTGAAGTTTCTGTAGTACTACAATATATATGTTTAATACGCCAGCTATGTACGGTGAAGTTTCTGTAGTACTACAATCTATATGTTTAATACGCCAGCTATGTACGGTGAAGTTTCTGTAGTACAACATTCTATATGTTTAATACGCCAGCTATGTACTTGGGTCTCAATGGATAACTGAAGTTTCTGTAGTACTACAATCTATATGTTTAATACGCCAGCTATGTACGATGAAGTTTCTGTAGTACTACATTCTATATGTTTAATACGCCAGCTATGTACTTGGGTCTCAAAATAAAACTTAAGTTTCTGTAGTACTAAAATCTACATGTTTAATACACCAGGTATGTACTTGGGTCTCAAAGGAAAACTGAAGTTTATTTACTAATACAATCTAAATGTTTAATACGCCTGCTATGTACTTGGGTAACAATAGAAAACTGAAACTTTTGTATTACTAAAATCTATAAGTATTATACGCGAGCTATGTACTTGGGACTTATCAGAAAACTGAAGTTTCTGTAGTACTACAACCAGTTATGTTTAATACGTCAGTAATGTACTTGGGTCTTAGTAGAAAACTGAGCTTTTTTAGTAAAACAATTTATAATGTTTAATGCACTAGCTATGCACTTGGGTCGGAACAGAAAACCGAAGTTTCTGTAATACTACAATTTATATGTTTAATACGCCAGCTATGCACTTGGGTCTCAACAGAAAACTAAAGTTTCTGTAGTACTACATTCTATTATGTTTAATACACAAGTAATGTATTTGGGTCTTAAGATTTTGTAATACTACAATCTATAATGTTTAATACGCGAGCTATGTACTAGGGTCTCAACAGAAAACAGAAGTTTATGTAGCACTACAATGTATATATTTAATATGCCAGCTATGCACTTGGATCATAATAGAAATCTGAAGCCTCTGTGTTAAGATAAAGATTTAACTTATTATACTTATAAAAAAATATGGTTGAATTATTCTTTTTATATTTATGTTCAGTGCAAATTTTAAAACAACAAATACATTTTCGGGAACTATATATTTGCAATAACAAATTCGTGTGTTTAACAAGACGCTTGACATGTGTTATAAATATATTGCAAAATTTTAGCATAATATATACATTAAATTGCATTTGATTTCGTAGAAAACTTAATAATAGATAGAATTTGCATAGCAAATGAGCAAGTAGTCTGAGTCACACAATTGTGTCGCCAGCCAGCAAACAGAAGAGTTGCTTATCTCTAAAACTAAATGATTGATTATTTATTAAAATTTATATCTGTCCACATATTACCCAGGTAAATTGAAAAGGTTTCCTAGCCATGCTGACAGCTTCCTTTTTGTTACAGTAACAGCATAATAATTGCTATTATATATACTTTTTCATTACAGTAGAGTCTCACTAATCAAGCAATATTTAAAATCAGGTGGTGCCGTATAATAAGAATGTTCTGATTAATAGATTGTATAGAAAAATGAAGATAAATAAAATAAAGCTATCATGGTGTACTAATTTAATAAAGCAATATGTAGAGAACTGTCGGGAAGATTCGGGCAGAGAGTTCTGGACTACTGGATATGCTGAAGTGCCGTAATAGCAAGACTCTTCGGTATATTGATAAATACTCACGTTTCTGAATCTTCATGGTTCCGTATAGTTTCTAGCAACCGAAACACTTCTTGCAAAGGAGCTCTGAATGCATCCCACATCTTTAGATTGTTATTCCAGGGTGAGACACCTAAAGAAGAGTAGTATTGGAATAAACTTCATTTGATTTAAAAGAAAGAGTTAGTTGTTGAGTTTTTTGAATTTATTTGTCATGAAACTCTGGCAGCGTACTTCAAAAAAACTCTTAATTGCTACTGATTCAACAAAGTTATCAATTTATATAAAGTTCTTCCTTAACTCATATTCGAAAATGTAATGTGGCAAGATAACAACTAAAAGATAAACTCAGAATAGAAAACTAGAGAAAGTTAGAATACCTCAGAAACTGGACATTAGTGTACCTAAGCATTGGTTTATGTAACTAGTGATTATAAAATTGTTATAATGATTTAAACAATGCAATAGTAGCTTGGTGCAGTAATGAAGCCCATTTGATAAAAAAAGTTCTGATTATATTCAAATAGTGTAATCTGTTTGTTATATTTTCAAACTGGCTATTAACTATTACCTATTTTCATAATGATTTGCTGCACATATAGAAGAGGTTTGTCCTTCGCCCAAATATAAGGAAGTTTCTGTGTTTCATTGTACAGGATATCTAAATGTGAGGGTCTCTCTGTAAATAGAACAATAAATATTAGCATATTAGAAATATTTACAGTCAAGATTGAATATATTTCATATATTATGTCATCGAGTTACCTTGTAAACATTTGTGTTTGCTGCAATCTGGACTTGTGAAATCATAGATATCTACACCATCCAGCGGTAATGTTACTACAGTTGGTATGTTTCCAGGTAGAGGCACATTTAGAAGCGGATAGCTGGAAATTAATACACCTTAGCAAGTCATCTACTTTGGACAATTTAATAATAGTTAACATGAAAATAACTACTTACCAACATAGTAACAACACAGATAATGCTAATGTGATGGCTGTGATGGGATAGGACGAACAAAACAGTCCGTAAGTGTAATAAATTTGAGCCACCCTCTCGGGCAGAGTGGATCCTGCCATTGTAACTCGTTTGATATGCGGGAAATTCCGTTTACTAATCTCAAGACACCATCGCACGAGTATTCATGTCACTCGCAAGTTTCAAAACGTTGTTTATACACGGTTATGTTACCAGAGGCGCATTTAGTGCGGTCGATCGCGTGTGGTGCACGGATAGTCTCGAATACTATGGTATTTTGCATCATGCACGAGCATGCCGCTATGTACACTATTACACTCTTTACCAATTATTATGTACCGATTACATCAACCAAAGCAACCACCACGCAAGTTTGACATGTTGACAGCTCACTAGCCATTTTGACACATTTGACAGTGACTCATAATACCAACAGATAAGAAAAGCAGTTCGGATACTCGTCGAGTGCCGATAGTGACTGTAGTAAGTATATAATCATTAATGCCTTTATTATTATAATAAAACAGATTAAATAAATTAACAATATAAATGTTTAAGAGTAGGTGTCCTTGCAGGTAGGTAAGAATACTGTGGTGATAATGTTTAAAATCTGTGGGAATACTATATTCCGTCCAGCCCTTAATTTTACTTTTGACATAACACGTTGAAGTTCCATATATAATTATGACAAAAAACACTCATAGACGTGCGTAGTACATTATTACCTCAATGACATAGACCGATTTTTTTAAACTAATGTTATTTTCACTTTTGCTTTGATTTAGAAGACTCTTTTTTTTTCTTTTTTTTTCTATTTTGGTTTGGTATACCCTTTATTACCATTTTCTTCTTAGCGTGTCGGTGGCAAATACTGACAAATACAGCTTTTAAATATTATGTTTGGCCCAGTATTCAGCTACGGTAACACCATTCGCTGACGCAACCATAAGGTCCTCAAATGGACAGGTTACAGGACATGCAGTGCAGGATGAAAGATGGGCCATGGTCTGCGGAGAGACACCACTCAAGCACTGGGTATCGGACCATCCGAGAACCCCCACCTGTCGCTACCTATTTAGAGATGTCCATGTCAGCCAGGGCAACGCGTGCCCAGGCACACTTGGGGAGATGCTCCCCATCTGGTCGATGTAAGGCGGCACAGTAGATTGTTCCTAGTGTGCACTTTCATTTTAACGTCCTAGCAGTTTTGCGAGTATTTGAGCCAATTAAGGCAAGAGAGAGGTGGGAGCTCTGTTTCTCGTCAGTGTTCACTCCGACCGGCTAATAAAGGAAAGCCGAAGATGAGAGACAAGCTTTCTCCCTGGAGATCAGGTCCGTGGGGTCGCCATTGCCCGCCAGCTCGCCACTTTATTATATATTTTATTATAATATTACTATAAATATATTACTAGCTGTGCCCGCGGATTCGCTCTCGTCAACTGCCTACCCTACCCTACTTATCTACCCTATCCTATCTACCTAGGTTTGGGTTTGGCTATCTGCCTACCATAACCTAATTACCATACCCTACTTTACCTAATCTACCCTACGTAACTACCTACCTACCCTACCCTACCTACATACCCAACCTACACACCTACCCTAACTAAATACCTACCCAACCTACATACCTACCCTTCCTACAAACCTACCCTAGGTTTGTAGGTTCTAACCTAACCTTTTTTTTTTTGATCTCGCTGGGAAAAAATGCATTACGTATACCCACCCATTGGGGGAGTGGGCGGGCTATGTGGGACACCCCGGAACCTAACCCTTCCAACATAACTATCTAAACTATCCTACCTACATACCTACCCTACCTAAATACCTACCCTACCTACCTACTATTATTTTTCTTTATTATTTCTATCTGAGAACCTTCTCCTAACAATAACAAACACAACAGAATTAGCGAAATCGGTAAAGCCGTTCTCAAATCTAAAGTTAATAGCGCGACTAGGAGAAATAGGGGTTCATTTTTAGGGTTCCGTACCCAAAGGGTAAAAACGGGACCCTCTTACTAAGACTCCGCGGTCCGTCTGTCTGTCTGTCTTGTTGTAGGAATAAGGAAGGATTTTTCGAAATTAAGGGAGTTAAATAGGGGATGAAAGTTTGTATGAAACCCTGCCATTTTTAATTTGAAATGAATGAAATCTGGCATTTAGCCTCTCAATCATACTAATATTATAAAGGCGAAAGTTTGTGAGTGTGTTTGTATGTTTGTTACTTCTTCACGCCAGAACGGATCTGGATGAAATTTGGCACAGAGATAGATTATAATTAGGAATAGCACATAGGATACTTTTTATCTCGGTAATATGTTCACTCGAGTTTTAGACTTTCATGCGGGCGAAGCCGCTGGAAGAAGCTAGTACAATACATAACATTAATTGCTGTTCGTTAGTCTCGCTAAAACTCAAAAACGGCTGAACCGATTTGACTAATTATTTTTATGGTACCGTACCCGAAGGTTCCAAACGGAGCCCTATTGATTCACTCACGTGTCTGTCTGTTTCTCCGTGTCTGTCCGTCGTCTGTCACACAGATATTACAGCCATACGGTTGGAGGTACAGTCTTCAAATTTTCACAGTATAAGCATCTTGTTGACCCAAAACTATAAAAATGTCATATTTTAGGGTTCCGTAACCAAAGCATAAAAACGGGATCCTATTACTAAGACGATCCGCGATTCGTCTGTATGTCTGTCTGTATGTCTGTCCGTGTGTCACCAGGCTGTATCTTATGAACCGTGATAGCTAGACAGTTGAAATTTTCACAGATGTTGTATTTCTGTTGCCGCTATAACAACAAATACTAAAAGCAGAATAAAATAAATATGTAAGTGGGGCTCCCATACCAAAAACGTGATATTTTTGCCGTTTTTTGCGATAATGGTACGGAACCCTGCATGCGCGATTCCGAGTCGCACTTGGCCTGTTCTTTTTTAATGTTTTTGAGGGGGGCTTTCATAGAGCAAAAGGGAAGACCAATACATGAAAAACCAGATTTTTCTTTGAATTCCCACATTTTTCGGGTCCACGCCCATTCGACCCGCTTAGACTAGACCCGAAGACTAATAACCAGATGTTTTACTGCCAATGCAGTGCCATTTGTACAGTCAGGCAAAGTGATATTTTAATTCTAAATAACTTATTATGTCTTAGAATGTTAACAAAATATTAAATATACATAGAATATTTAATATTTTGTTATGATACATAATTTATCCTGGTAATCAGAGATTTCGTTTCAAAAATATCTAGACGAAGCGGCTCAGTCGTTCCAGAACTTGGTCCTAAGATGATCATATAATTTTTGTGAGATTTGCATTGCTGAAAACTATAATCTTAAATTGTGTTGTTCCTAGTTCCGTATTCTTTATGATACCTAATGTTTATCTTTAAAGATAATTTACTCGATCATGTTTATTTATATTTTAGTACCTACTTAACCTATTATAATAACTGATTCAATAAATACCACCGTGCCACGAGCTATAAGATTGTAATGATAATTAAAAATAATCTGTGATTTTTACTACAAAGTACAAAGCGTAGTATACTATATTAAAAAAAGGATAAGTACTTGCTTGTTTAATTATTGTTTTATTTATCCAAACATTATTAAAATTTTACACTATCTGTGGGTAAAGCGTTAAATCGACACTTTTCTGCCTGACTATACATCAAAATTTTTACGCCTATCAAACCAAAAATATCCAGGTATAATAATACCTGAATACTTCGGGTCGACTCTAAGCGAGTTGAGTGGGCGCGGTGGCGGTCCCATTTTTACCCGACTGCCGAAGGAGGGTAATGTGTTTATCAGTCTATGTATGTATTTATGTAAGTAAGTATGTATGTATGTATGTATGTATGTATGTATGTATGTATGTATGTTTGTTCCTATGTGGCGTTCCAGAGACCAAACGCGTTGGCCGATTTTGTTGATTCATATGTCACTCGATTCGTCTTAACCCTGCGAGTGTCAATGGCTACATTAAAATTGGAAAATAGAAAAATGGCGGATTTTGGGCGCCATATTGTGGGGGACAATTTTTATTTTTACTTCCAAACCCATTGTGTGGGGTATCAAAATAAAGGGTTTTAAGAGGTGATTTCAAAAATATATAACACTTATATGATTAAATGTACCGAAATCTTAAAACAAAATAAATAAAAAGTTATAAATAAAAAATAAATAAAAAAAAAAACAAAAAACCCGACTGCTTAAAAAGCGAACCAAAAAGCCGTAAACAAGAAGAAAATCATGCTGTGCAGTCGGAGGATACGTATTCGCGAGCTGGCTGACTAAAACCATATGTATCCTCCGACTGCACAGCATGATTTTCTTCTTGTTTACGGCTTTTTGGTTCGCTTTTTAAGCAGTCGGGTTTTTTGATTTTTTGAATTAACTTTTTTTTCCTATTACAACTTTATTTTGCGGTTTGGTACGGAACCCTAAATGAGCGAAGTCCGACACGCCCTTGGCCGGTTTTTGTTTTTTTCGTCCGAATACAGAGAAGGCTGGGAAGGTTTAAAAATAAAAATAAATAACGTTTTAGGGTATAGTCCTCGCGATTTACTATTGCGCAGCCATTGTACCCAACTTCAGGGCGGCCAAGAAGGTTGGCGAGAACTATAGTAATGTAGGAAGTAGGGTAGGTAGGTAGAGTAGGTAGGTTGTTAAGGTAGGTAGGCAGGTAGGGTTGGTAGGTAGGATAAGTAGGTAAGTAGGGTAGACAGGTAGGGCAGGTAAGTAGGTGGGTTAGCCAGGTAGGGTATTTAAGTTGGTTAGGTAGGTAGGGTAGATATGTAGGGTATGTGGGTAGGTTAAATGTGCGCAGTCCGACAGGCCCTTGGCCGGTTTTTTGTATTTTTCGTCCGAATACTGGGCAGCTAGGGAAGGTTTCAAAATGAAAAAAAAAAAAAACGTGGTAAGGTAGTAATGTAGAGTAGGTAGGTAGTTAAGATAGGTAGGCAGGTAGGGTAGGTAGGTGGGTAGGATAAGTAGGTAAGTAGGGTAGGTAGGTAGGGTACATAGGTATATATGTAGGGTAGGTAGATTTGTAGGGTATGTGGGTAGGTAGGGTAGGATTGGTAGGGTAAGTAGGTAGATTACTAGGTAGGTAGATAGGTAGGTAAGTAGGTACGTAGGTAGAGTTCCCCAATCAGAAATCTATCTAAGTGATTACACCTCGTGTGCATAAACGTTCAATTTCTTCGTCTACTTTTGATTTCATGGCGTATGGAAGAATTATTCCTCGAGATACCTACACTTTCCTAGTACAGACTTTTTTGTAAAAATCTCGCTTCTGTTCCATGTGGATTCACTTTCGTTTTGTAGGTTAACAGGTTAGTGAACATAGGTCAAAACAGAGTTAGTGTAAATTTTATAATCAACAATAAATTAAAATAAATATCCGTCCTGGCCCTTATGCACACTCATAATAACGTTGCTCTAAGAGCTTATGGTCACCCCTCTGTACCTAAAAGTGTGTAAGTATAAGTAAGTTCAGGATTTAAAAAAAAATATGATTTAAAAAATCTGACATAAACACAAACGAATGATTTCCAAAGGTGTGATTCTTTCCCCCAAGTAATTTTTAAATACGCTGTCTGTATATTTTGCAAGTAAGTCGTCCAATCTTGTAGTTTCCGTGGATAGTAAAATGTTCATATCGGACAGTTAAACTTTTACCTCTTTCATCCAGCTTCGGCCAAATATTGGGTCTACTTGTTGGTTTATGATATACAAATTTCCATAAAATTTCTGGTTGTTGTAGTTGGATTTAAGTGGTAACCTTTTCTTAGAGTTGATATGCGAGGGTTGGAAATTAATTTGTCTAATAGTAGGTGTAATGTTATTAATTCCGTCAGTGTTTTTGTTACGTTTCGGTTGTCATCGTAAAGTTCTCTGCTTTTTCCATTTCTATTGACTTTGCGATCTGCCCCTGTAACCAGACGTGACAAAATTATCATAATTCGATTGTAAAAAAGGGGGAAAGGGAAATATGCATACAAGTCACATACATCTGTCCCTTACGCACACTCAAAAAAACCTTGCTCTAGGACCTTATGGTCGTTCCCCTGTAATGATTTAGAAATCGGTCTCTTGAAGGATTCTTGCTCGTATATCGTCAACCGGTAGTCCTCGTATGATTTGCAATGATAAGAAGTTGTCTGAGGGTCCACCTCAGAGGGTTCTTGCAATTTCGACATTTGTAATTACAGTTTTGAGCAAAGTCTCTTAATTTCAGCAGCGTATGTTGCGACTGGTTCCGTCGGTTGTTGCATCCTTGAAATGAATTTGTGCAGTAGATGCCAAACGCTAGGTCTTGGGTATAATATATTCACCAAGAATATGCGATACTTCATCGAATTCTTTGTTCAATGGGTCTTCGGGTGAGCATAAATCGTAAATCTTTTGATGTAACTCTGGGCTTAAAGTTGCCAGTAACGTGTGAACCTTTGCATTCGGATCCATTACTCTGTTCATTATAAAGAACACAGTGTGTCACAGGTACTTCCCGAAGCACCCATGCCGGATAGTACCTGTGTCAACCGGAACGTAAGGACACCATGGCGTCTCTCCAGCCACTCCTTCATAATGAGTCTTACCGCCGTTATTGAGGCTTGCCCTTTGCTAGGTTGCGCAAATCGCTGCTTCCACTCCACCACTAATATCTGGCGGATCTCAACCCTCTACACCTCGACATGACGAAGCATCAGGCGCTCGCCTCACTCTAGCGCGTCCCGGCGAAACCGGTATAATGACGCAAGGATTTTGTCAACATCCCAGTGATCCAGCCAAATAGCTCGCCGCCTCGAATGAGATCGTACTTATCCTCTTATTACCCTGACGGCCATTGTTGTTTGCGGTCTTCGCAGAATTGCAACGTTGCGGGCCGTCAGGTTGCCCGCCCATACAGGAGCTCCATAGAGTGCCATGGACCGTAAGATCCCCACATTACCTATTAGCCCCTCCAGATTGGGCAGCAGCCGCAAGAGTGCCTTCGCACCCATTATCCGGGGGTCTGTCTGCCAGCCTGTTTGTGCCGGGTAACCTCCGACACGGCTAGATCGATTTAGACAGGACTTTCGCTGGCAGATAGCTGATATTATAAGGAGTAACTTACGCTATTTTAATTTTTAAATGGAATTAGGGTAGCAGCTAGTGCTACTATATAATAGCCTACTATCGTATTATAAATACGAAAGTAACTCTGTCTGACTGTCTGTTACTTTTTCACGCTTAAACCTCTGAACCGATTTAGATTAAAGGTATGGAGATAGTTTCAAACCCTGAGTAGGACAAAGTGTAGATTTTATCCCGGTAATCATCTTTAAGTGGGTGGAAAGGGGGGGGGTGGAAGTTTGTATAGTGAATAATAATTTATCAAGCAAGGCGGTCCCGTCCACACACCTACCAATATTATTGCACAATAGTGAGAATACTATACGAAGTACTAATGCTACGCAGACAAAGTCGCGGGCAAAAGCTAGTAGGCTATAATTATGTATACCTAAAGATATTGTGGGCAGTACCAACTAGTACTATGCGAGTTGAACCGCGGGCAGGAGCTGGTTCATACCTATGTAATCTCAAAAAGTCTGTTCAAAAGCTCAAAGTTTGAACCAAATGGAAATTATGAATAATATAAATAAAATAACCCAGCTTAACTAACTTTTATTAACGAGCTTCAAATAAAAGCTCATAAAGTTGTGTAGTACCGTCGCGCGTCGCTACTCGCTACAGTCTGCAATTACCCACGCGACGTCGTCTCTCTGGCTCACCTATTGAAAATTTTAAACTACGACAAAATAACTTTTGTTTAAAGCTGTACCCAAAACATTAGTTATGTATGCCATATTTTTAAGCACAGCTACCGTACAGATGGATCGTAAAAATTTTAATATGGGTCAATCATCATCATATCAGCCGAAAGACGTCCACTGCTGGACATAGGCCTCCCCCAAGCGTCACCACATGAGAGAAATGTAGAGATCCGCAAGAGAACCAGGGTTACCGACATAGCCCGAAGAATTGCCAAACTTAAGTGGCAGTGGGCAGGGCACATTGCTGTCAGAACGGATGGCCGATGGGGCAGAAAAGTTCTGGAACGGCGACCGCGAACTGAAAGATGTTGCGTTGAAAGGCCTCCCAATGTGTATCAAGGACAGAGAAAAATAGGAATAGGCGCTGTCGCTGTGTAGTACCACATAAGTACACATGTAAAGGGTCTTTCAACAAGGACGGGTCGATGTTAAAATTGAATAAAACAAGATGTGTGTGAGATATTAACGAAATTTATTTTTTATTTAAAAGGCCCATTTATGCCAATTATGGATGGAATATGACATCGTTCAAATATCCGCCGCGGCTTCGTATGGTGGCACGAATCCGAGAGGTCCAATTTTTAATGACTCTGCTGCATAGATCCGGCTGAATCCGAGCGATGGCCTGCGTTATGTTGGCTTTCAGGGCAACGGTCGAATGTGGTTTATTGGCATAGACCTGCGACTTCAGAAAACCCCACAAGAAAAAGTCTAGCGGAACTCTAACTCTACCCTCAAACCGTTCATGCAGAATGTCGATTGTGTCGTTCGCTGTGTGGCAAGTAGCGCCATCTTGCTGGAACCACATGTCGTTCACGTCCATATTGTTCAATTCCAGCCAAAAGAAATTGTTTATCATTGATCTGTAGCGCTCGCTCGATCTATGCTACCATACGAAGCCGCGGCGGACATTTGAACGATGTCATATTCCATTCATAATTGGCATAAATGGGCCTTTTTAATTAAATAGAAATTTCGTTAATATCTCACACACATCTTGTTTTATTCAATTTTAACATCGACCCGTCCTTGTTGAAAGACCTTTTAGTATACAGAAGGGCCACTCCCGCTGTTTTGACAGCTAAACTTGACAGATTCACTGGGCAACCCCAGTGAATCTGTCAAGTTACAAGTTACAAGGTACTATATTGATTCCGAATTTAAAAAAAAGTGTAGAGTTAGTATAAGTTGGCTTACCGTCAATATGGCTTTCGCCGGGGACGGTCAACTGGCGATCTTCTTGTGTATGTCACGCACTGCTGGGGCGAAGCCATCGAGAGGCACGGCGAAGCACTTGCTGTATCGCTTGATATCTCGAAGGCTTTCGACAGCGAGTCTACTCAGTAAGCTTCCTGCTTATGGCATCCCCGCTGTTTTTTGTAGCTGGATATCAGACTTCCTCAGTGAACGGTCGAACCGAGTAGTCATTGACGGCTGCTCCTCTGACCTTATGGCTAATGATGCCGGAGTTCCTCAGGGGTATGTTCTCTCTGCAACTCTTTTCCTGCTGCACATCAATGACCTACTTCAGCCTGGTATTGTTGGGTACGCAGATGACAGTACTGTTTCAGAGAGATACCTGTCCAGCGCAAAAACCAGCGTGGATGAAGTTCGTTCCTTGAGAGAGGCTATGGTGGAGCGGACAGATTTGACCTTAAGCCTTGTCTCCCAGTGGGGTGATGACAATCTGGTCTCCTTTAACGCCACCAAAACACAGGCGTGTCTTTTTACCGCTAAAAGGAGTCTTTTCGATCATACTCCTACTTTCCGGGGTACGTGTGTTCCTGTGACTGATCGGCTCGAGCTCCTAGGCATGGAGTTGACATCCAGTCTCAACTTCGGCCCCTCCATTGAGTACAAAGCCCAAATTGCGGCCAAAAAACTGGGCATCCTAAATAGAGTGAAGCGATACTTTACGCTTGGACAGCTTTTAACTCTATACAAAGCGCAAGTCCGATCCTGCATGGAGTATTGCAGCCGCCTTTGGGATGGCTCAGCTAAGTATCAGCTTGCCGCGTTTGACTCGGTGGAACGCAGAGCCAAGAGGCTCATTGGCGACGTTGAACTGACGGATGCCAAGCTTCACAGCTTGGCTCATTGCCGTAAGGTTGCCTGCTTGTCGGTCTTCTACAGACTGTACTTCGGTGAGTGTGCTCAAGAACTCTACGACCTCATCCCACCAGCCCCCTTCAAACATCGGACATCTAGACGCACTGCAAGTTACCATCCTTACCTTGTTGCCATTCCACCAATTCGCACCAAGCGCTTCCAAACATCCTTCATAATGCGCACAGCGAATGAATGGAACTCACTACCTGCGTCTGTGTTTCCGAACGCCTTCAACCCGAATCTCATCATCTCATCAAAGTTAGAGTGAACAGGCTTCTTCTGGGTAAGCTCACTCCATCGTCGACTCTGTCTCTGTCACCTCTGACCTAGACTAGAGTCAAGAGCAAACCCATCACAAATAAAGAAAAGAAAAAAGTTACAAACACAAATACATCGATACGTCTAAACATATATCATATCATGCTTGCATACCTTAAAGGGTAGACGAGCATTAAATATCCATTAAAGATCACGAATCCACATAAGACGAGACGAATTTACAATTGGATAATAACAAGACATAAGAATAGTGTAATAATGATCCTACCCAAGGTCGTCGCCTAGAAAATTAAAAAGAGTTGCCAAATGTAAAGCAACCAAAGTCTTTGACTTGACTTGCTTGATTGATCATTCCCGTACGTCGAAACTCGAATGAATATATATAAACCAAACCCAATAGATCGAACCGTTGTTGATATCCGAAAAGAGGCAATAACGTTCTTTCCCGACACGGCAAAGGGTTGAAAATTGTGATCGCTCTTCCATGTACGGTAGAGTTGCGTAGCTTTACACGTTGGACTCTGTACCGATATTATTAAAATCGCTGTAGATGTAAGGCTCGTACTACAAGTGAAAAGCTTCATGTGCTCTCGATTTTACCTAGAATTCATACTTTTCTCATTTTCCATATCAACTTGCCCTCCCCCGCCCTGGGCCATCGGCTGGCGACGCCCTTGATACTACCAAAAACTTAAAAATGTGGAGGCTATCCTTAAACAAAGCTACAATGTACAGTTTTATTTTGTGTAAGTAATTTCAATGACTAGTCAAGATTCTTTGGCGGCACGTCATGGCCATAATAATATTGTTTTATTAGAAAATTGGCACGATTAACAACAAAGGTTCGCCATCCCTGGTGTATAGTGTAGAAGAACTACTGTACAGTAAGCATCTTTATGTAATTTCAGGATACCTTACATTGGCTACATCGCTCACTGACGTGTGTCTAGATTAAGCTGTCTACCCTTTGGCGAAAATTATACAAATAATAAGCCAAGTACGAGTCGGACCCGCGTGCCGAGTGTTCCGTAGGACTTACGATTTTCGTTTAGGTTTCCCTGTAAATTATCAGTGAGGCCGTTTATACCTTAAAATATAAATTAATTAAAATATTCGTTACTATTTTAAAACAAGAAAGTGTTTTTTTAATTATTTTAGTAAAAAATGTACCACTGTTGTGTTTTTAATAATTTGATTGCGACATGGTTTATGTACAATTATTGTATTTCAATGTGTAGTATAGTTATCGGCACGTAACTTGGCAAGAGTCGTTAGATGCGCAGAAGTCATTTTTTAGGTCTCTTTGGTTACCTAGCGGGACGCGGGGAGCGTTTAGCACCGTTCCGAGCGCGCGATTGGTTAGTCAGTTGACACATGGATCGACTGACCAATCGCGTTGCTTCCACGTTCCGTTCGTACTATACGGTGGTTGGTCAGTTCGCTCACTATGCGCGAACTTACCCCCACTATGCCAAAACCTTGCCAAGTTACATGCCGGGGACTATAATTCGCATTTGCTTTAAATACATGTACTGAATAATAATAATGTATAATTACTAGCTTCTGCCAGTGGCTTCGTCCGGGCTTCACGGGATTAAAAGTTGTGCCAAATTTCATCCAGATCCGTTCAGCCGTTCTGGCATGATTGAGTAACAAACATGCACACATCTATCCAAACTTAGCATTTTATCCAATATTAGTAAGATTTTGAACTTCTTCCAAAAGACTGAATGACCTGACAAACGCCTGCGCTAGCACTCGTGGCAGCCCTGACTGAGCTGTTCCACTTCAAATAATGCTCAAGAATCCCTGTAAAATCGTAATGTCAATGAGCAAAATGTCACTTTGTTCGTAGTGGACTCTCAGTCTGCGGCGCTTACGTACTTTGTGGTAGTACTTAGGGTTTTTGCCACGAAGCAGACGCGCGTTTCGTGAGCGCAATATTCACGAGATTTTTCATATTATAATGGTAATCATAGAATTAGATCTTTATTGTGATAAACGATCCTAATTGTGTTTGTAAAAGGTATCGATAAATATTGTAAAAGAGCTTCCGTGGAGTTTCTTGCCCGCCTTCTCCACGAACACTAGTTTAGCGAAAGAGTGTGCTTTTCTTCATAAAACCCTTCCCTTACACACCACATACATAGGAACTCTGATACACAGTAAATAACCAACAACCATCTAGACAATCAAAATTTGCAATCTTGGTACCTATTTTACAAAACTTTTATATAGAGTTTCATTAATGATTCTATCTTACACGCGCGGACGGCGAGAAGTTCGTTCCCAACTTACCGTAAGCACGGGGACTGCGAGTTAACCTCGCACCACCCGAGACGAGCCGAAATCGTTACGATGCTGATAAATGAGCGTACGACGAGCATCGGCATGACATGGAACGAGGTAAAGCGTGAAGCTCAACACGGTTGCGATGGAGGACTACTGTGCAGGCCCTCTGCCCCATCCAGGTTAAATAAGACGTTATGTGAAGTAAGTCATAATAGTGCTAATACTATCGCTCTGTCGCCGCGTCAGTGTCGCTGCGGCTGTCACACCGGAGTTGCTTTGATCGGAAGTCAACCTGATAGACAGATAGAAAGTAAGTATTTAGCCCTTTGATCTAGCCTTATAATTTGCTGGTCAGTTTTTGACTGTGACGGTGGTTTTGATGAAAATATTGAAAATAAAAAAATAATAAAAAAAGTAAATTTAAAAAATCTAAAGACCCGACTGCTTAAAAGGCGAACTAAAAAGACGTAAACAAGAAGAAAATCATGCTGTGCAGTCGGAGGATACATATTCGCGAACTGGCTGACCAAAACCAGATGATTGATGACCAGATTCTCCAACTGCACAGCATGATTTTCTTCTTGTTTACGTCTTTTTAGTTCGCCTTTTAAGCAGTCGGGTCTTTTGATTTTTAAATTTACTTTTTTTATTTATAAGTTTTTAGTTATTTTTTTTTAGATTTCGGTACATTTAAACATATAAGTGTTATATATTTTTGAAATCACCTCTTAAAACCCTTTATTTTGATACCCCACACGATGGGTTTGGAAGTAAAAATAAAAATTGTCCCCCACAATATGGCGCCCAAAATCCGCCATTTTTCTATTTTCCAATTTTAATGTAGCCATTGACACTCGCAGGGTTAAGACGAATCGAGTGACATATGAATCAACAAAATCGGCCAACGCGTTTGGTCTCTGGAACGCCACATAGGAACAAACATACATACATAGACTGATAAACACATTACCCTCCTTCGGCAGTCGGGTAAAAAGTGTTTATTCGCCACAAAAGCGACATACAAAATTGTAGACTTTTCCTTAAATTAAACCCTTAAGGGCGCGGCGAAGCATGAATTGTCCATACAAATGTAATACCTAAATCATTTGTAAGTTGAGCATATTTCCACCAAATTATGCTAATATTCGGATTCAGACAGTATTTATCTAGGTTCCTACGTCTTTTTTTTTTTCAAAATACTTACCTAAAATGAAGTTTAAGCGAATTCCATTTCGTACATTTTTACAGCGTAAATGACATGTTTTCTTATTGATTTTTCTATCTTAAAAAAACAATATCTATAAAATTGTCAACGCTATAACATAGCTCATATTATCAAGAAACAAATTATCGAAAAAAAATTAAAAAAACATTAAGTTTTCATTCATCATTTTTGGTATTACGGAACACATAAAAATAATCATACATTTTCAAAAGCTAGTATTGCTGTCGCGTCGAGCACGTCATGTCAATGTGTGTGTAGTCGTGCTTCATACGGTTGAGTAGGTATCGCACGTACGGCTTTTGTTTGGGGCACTTCGGGGTTGTTTACTGTTTGTTGTATTGTATATTTTTTACCCGACTGCCAAAGGAGGGTAATGTGTTTATCAGTCTATTTATGTATGTATGTATGTATGTTTGTTCCTATGTGGCGTTCTAGAAACCAAACGCGTGGGCCGATTTAGATGGTTCTTACGTCAATCGATTCGCCTTAACCCCGCGAGTGTCACTGGCTACATAAAAATTGGCAAATAGGAAAATAGCGGTTCTTGGGCGCCATATTGTGGGGGCCCAAATTTTTTTTTTCTTCCACCCCTTTCGTGTGGGGTATCAAAATAAAGGATTTTTAGAGGTGATTTCAAAAATATATAACACTTATATGTTTAAATGTACCAGATTCGAAAAAAAAATAACCAAAAAGTTATAAATAAAAAAAGTTAATTAAAAAAATCAAAAAACCCGACTGCTTGAAAAGCGAACTAAAAAGACGTAAACAAGGAGAAAATCATGCTGTGCAGTCGGAGGATACGTCTGGTTTTGGTCAGCCAGCTCGCGAAGATGTATCCTCCGACAGAACAGCATGATTTTCTCCTTGTTTACGTCTTTTTAGTTCGCTTTTCAAGCAGTCGGGTTTTTTGATTTTTTTAATTAACTTTTTTTTTGTGGTTTGTTGTCAGTGTTAGACGATTACTTTACTGTGCTGCTCGTGCGTATTTATTTATTTTCTAAGTACTTATTGTAATATTTCTGACACTATTGACCTAAGCTATGAACTTGGATTTAGATTTGCCTTGTGATTTGCATTTTGATATTGAGTAATCTACTTTCTTACGAACTTTGCGTTGTTTACGGACTTTATTTTTTACGATTTGGTTTGGTTGCCGACATGGACTCCGAGCCTTGGGATGTTTCTCACAGTAAGTACCTATATCCCAATGATATAATACAATAAGTTACTATTTTCACCAGATACTGTCCTTGTATCTGCGTATATTGCAAATAACAAACCGCAAATACTGTATTTTTATAATATGGACGCCTAAAGGACTGGCATATGAAAAAATTTAAAAAGACAACGAATTTTGGAATTCAATAGTCTTAAAATTAGAAGAGTTTTATTTTAAATGTATATTGCCTGAATTAATAGATCCCCGTTTACCTAGAAATCTGCCTATCAGAGACAGAATATAAACTTTTTTTTCTTTACCTACGTAATGTACAATTATTACAATGTACAATTGTACATATAAACTAAAAAGCGTGCGTAAAAATGTTTTCTGATTATCATTATTGTATTTTTGTATTTCGTTCAGTCTATAATATTTATGGTCACCCTACACGACTTTATCAAGTTTTGATTTATATTTTTTAAATAGATGAATGATCTATAAAGTAAAACATAACTAAATAAATGTTTATACGAAATTCTTGTTTTTATTTTTAATATTCTTAGATCAGAGCGCTGTTATTTATCTGTACCTACTTATGCGTAAATAGGCATAAATTATTGGAATATTTGTCTTGTACCTAATACTTTGCCTAAGTAACATTTGTATTATTTTACTTGCATTCATTATTTATTATAACAATACATATTTGAGGTTTCGTAAAAGGCATAGTTACCTACATAAATAAGACAACAGAACGCCGGCGTAGTTCGCGTTGGCCGGCTTGCCGGCTTTCGAGTCGTTATGAATGGAAGCCTATCTACTCGCACACACACGGCTGCGCACGGCGTACCGCGTGTGTGTGCAAAGCGAGATAGCAATACTCTGAACGAATTCTTCACTCGTCTCGAATTGCATTTGCGAGCTCCGTTCGCCGCGCTCTTAACTACTGATTGATTAAGCAATGTGGGATGAATGGCCTACTTTTAGGAGACAGGTACCACGGGAACTAGTTGCGAAAACACTTGGAAAGCTTTTGACATCCACTAAACTGGACATCGTCAATTTAAAATCGGCCAAGTGCGAGTCGGACTCGCGCACGAAGGGTTCCGTACCATTATCGCCAAAAACGGCAAAAATATCACGTTTGTTGTATGGGAGCCCCTTAATTAAATATTTATTTTAGTTTTTAGTATTTCTTGTTATAGTTGCAACAGAAATACATCATCTGTGAAAATTTCAACTGTCTAGCTATTACGGTTCATGAGATACAGCCTGGTGACAGACAATCAGACAGACGGACCGCGGAGTCTTAATAATAGGGTCCCGCTTTTACCCTTTGGGTACGGAACCCAAAAACATTTGCTGCACTGCTGCTTTTCCTCCTTTTGCTGTATCTAATAAAAGACTAAATCCTGTTAATATGTTCCTCATCATCTGAAAAGGCAGATCATGGATAAGTCTTCAGATTATCTGCAAAAAGTGGTACCCAAATCATATTTTCAACACGTTTTTATTAGGCTTGGTATGTATGTATCTATGAATCTATGTAAATGATTTTCACCCCTTTCAAAACGTCGGATTAATTTGAAACTTTGCACACCTAACAAGGATCGATGACAATGCAATAATTTAAATAGTTTGGCCCATTATCTTTAATAGGATCTTAAGGATTGGCGATAGAACTAAAAAATATTAAATAGTTTAAAAATATCTAATAAACACGCTTTAATAGAAAACCAAACTAAAAAGTAGTACTAATTTTTAATAAATTTAAATTAAAAAAATATCGTGTGATTAAAAAAAAAATATTTTATTATAAAAAAGCGTGGTTTATGTTCACCGAATTCTCCGCCAATTGTGGATATTAGATATTTCTGTAAGGACTTGGTGACAATGGAACCATATTGTCACCAAGTAAGGATCTGACGAGGGGATCCATTGGAAATCGAGGGAAATCCTCAAATATTAGTGTATTCATCAACATGACATTGCATTCATAAAGTATATTTTGGTGAAGTTGAAGTAGTGAAGAAGAGCATAGATGACCACTGGCACTTCTCAATGATAAATATGGTATGGGTATATGATCTCGAATAATTAAAAACCGGCCAAGTGCGAGTCGGTCACGCGCACGAACGGTTCCGTACCATAATCGCAAAAAAACGGTAAAAAAATCACGTTTGTTGTATGGAAGCCCTACTTAAATATTTATTTTATTCTGTTTTTAGTATTTGTTGTTATAGCGGCAACAGAAATACATCATCTGTGAAAATTTCAACTGTGTAGCTATCACGGTTCATGAGATACAGCCTGACAGACAGACAGACGGACCGCGAAGTCTTAGTAATAGGGTCCCGTTTTTACCCTTTGGGTACGGAACCCTAAAAACAGCGATGAAGCAAATTAAAACAAATTTGGTTCTAATGGAAATGGTACATCGAACTGATCTGATAACGAAGCCGTAAGGTAGGCACCGGAACTCAGTAATAAAACAAAGTTTTCATGGTAATAACCCCATATTACCTACCAAAAAAATCTGACTTCCAAACCAATACACAGTTGGTATCGAATCTGGTACCAAAGATACCGATTTCCTAAACGAAATCTTCTGGCGTTTTTCTTTGAAAGAAAGAAAATAAAGAAAATATATTTTATAGAACATTTCAATTTTGATAAATTAATCGCCCTGGAGATAATCCGGGACTTACATTACACAGAGTGATTATTTTATTATAATTAAAAATTCTTAGGGTTACTTCATCTATATATCTACTGTGCAAAGCAATAGAAACATCTTAGGTTATTTTATTACCCCAAATTTTCTTTTGTACAAAGAAACCTGGACTTAGCACAGTAGGTTTTATAGGATAGTACCGAAATATTATTAACCGTCATATCATCTTAATTAGCATAGCCTGCCTTTTTTATTATAGATAGTGTCGCGCTTGACCACTATCTCACCTGATGGTAAGAGATGATGTGGTCGACGGTGTAACACGCTTGCCTTGAAGTAACCTATTCACTCTTGACTTAAAGACCCCGAGCCTTTTCCCAACTATATTGGGGTCGGCTTCCAGTCATCCAGGATACAGCTGAGTACCAGTGTTTTACATGGAGCGACTGCCTATCTGACCTCCACAACCCAGTAACTGGGCAACACCATACCCCTTGGCAAGACTGATGTCAGATCTCAAGCTTCTGACTACCCGTAACGACTGTCAAAGATCTTGATCTTGTCAGTTTCCTCCGTGCCTCGGAAAGCACGTTAATCCGTTGATTAACGTGCTTTCCGAGGCACGGAGGAAACTAGGTATGTTGTTGTACGCGCAGTAATAGGGTTCCGAAGTTGCATAATAATGCGGAATAAAAAGCGGGTTTTGTTGTTGTTACATGAACATTAGAATGCGGAATAAAAAGCGGGTTTTGCTGTTGTTACATGAACATTAGAACGGTTTCAGCGGCGCACAAAGTCTGAAAAGGGCCCACATAGGATGATGTTTTTTTAGGGTTCCGTACCCAAAGGGTAAAAACGGGACCCTATTACTAAGACTTCGCGATCCGTCTGTCTGTCTGTCTGTCTGTCTGTCTGTCTGTCTGTCTGTCTGTCCGTCTGTCTCCAGGCTGTATCTCATGAACCGTGATAGCTAGACAGTTGAAATTTTCACAGATGATGTATTTCTGTTGCCGCTATAACAACAAATACTAAAAACAGTATAAAGTAAATATTAAAGGGGGGCTCCCATACAACAAACGTGATATTTTTGCCGTTTCTTGCTCGATATTAATAACGGCAACAGGTAGACGCTTGAAATATTCACAGAATGTTTAGTTGTATATTTACTTCAAAAAATAATAATTAATAAATTAAAATAAAATAAATTAAGGGGGGCTTCCATACAACAAACGTGATTTTTATGCAGTGTTTTGCGATAATGGTACGGAACCCTTCGTGTGCGAGTCCGACTCGCACTTGGCCGGTTTTTTTAAATCTATATTCTCGCGTTTGACCACTATCTTGCCTGTTGGTAAGCGATAATGTGGTCTACGGTGAAGCACGCTTGCCTAGATGTAAGCTATTCACTCTTGACTTGAACTAAATAAGGACTAACTGGTAACAGTGGTAACTGAAGAAGAAGTTATAAAATCCAACTTCGCAACTGAAGTTAGAAAAATACTATCTATTTGAGTACCACCGCGGGTGCGAATAGCGAAATGAGCCGATACGAGCGCGCTTTAGAGCCACGGGGAATGGCATAGTTCGTTCCTGGATCCTTGCGTGCACGCTCCTTGTTTATTTCTCTTTCGAAAAAAATCGTATGTATTCACCTCTAATCTCCGCTAATACCGCAGATAAGAGATGAATCCCCTAATCTGCGGTATTCACTATTTCATTCTGGAAAGTTTTACGCCACTCAATTAGTTATGAAGTCGGGTCTAATATTGACTTTATAGAAGGATATCGACAAAAGAAAATAAGTATATTTGCTTGGAAATCGAATCTAATATGACTTTACTTTTACGTTTTAATTACAAAACGTCGAAAATACTTCTGCACTAACACAAAATAGACTAAATGATGTCCGTAGTCCGTATGGACTACGGACTGGTACTGCCAACGACTCCGGCCACTCCAATGCGAAATTCGAGCTTAAACATTATTAATTTAGAAATCATTATTATTAAGGATGTTATGATTTTATTTTTGTATATTTTTACATGGTTCATAAGCATATATTCACACAGCTAACAACGTTATTTAAGTAATTTTTCAATGGCATTTATACAAAAATTTTAATGTGCCAAGTACATTTTATAAGTTGGTCCACTATTACTCGTAAACTTGTAAAGCCTGTTATGATTTCATTTTTGTATATTTTTACATGGTTCGTAAGCATTATATTTACTATATTTTACACAGCTATCAACTTTATTTAAGTAATTTTTCAATGATATTTAAAAAAAAAATTGCTTTTCCAACTACATTTTATAAGTTGGTCGATTATTACTCGTAAACTTGTAAAGCCTTGTTATCCGTGATAATTTTCCTTTTAATTTCGTTATATTTACTACTGCCGTGAATTTTTTCACATAGCCAAGAGCAACCATTTCGCTGGCAGGGGGGGGGGGGGACACACTTGACTCTAACATAAATTTGCAACTTAAAACTTAATTTTACGCAAACGAATCTCTGAATCGAAAAATAGTTTTACCAAACCCTTAATATTTTTAAATGGCCTATCCAACGATACCCCACACCATGGGATGGATGAGAAAAAAAAAATACATCCCCACTTTACGTCTATGGGAGGTAACCGAAAAAAAATTTTTTTTCATGATTTTATGTTACCACTTTGTAGGAATTATTAATATGTATATACATGCCATATTATAGCTTTCTAGTGTTTGGATTCTCTGAGCTAAGCTGCGGACGGACAGACGGACAGAGCGAAACTATAAGGGTTCCTTGTTGACTTCGGAACCCTAAAAAGAGTAATTGATCAACTCGTCCTACATGCCTACGGCCCTTTTAGGACGACTTGCAGAAAATCAAAATAAATAATATTTTCATTCTGCAACTCGTCCCACGTTACTATAAAAATGAGAAAAGGTACAATCAGTAGCCAAAGTGTTAGTGTGGATAGATACAATAAAAAAAAACTGGCCAAGTTCGAGTCGGACTCGCGCTCGAAGGGTTCCGTACCCAGGGTGGCGTCAACTATGTATGTATTTTTTTATTTTTTCCTTTATTTGAGCTGTAAGACCTTACCTTGTGCCAAATTTCGTGATTCTAGGTCAACGGGAACTACCCTATTATAGGTTTTCGACCCAAAACCTATAGGGTACTTGCGGTTGACCGAGATTTGGTAATTTTGGTTAAAAGCAAGGTCTTTCAGCAAAAGTAAAGGGAAAATACTGAAAAAAAAGTTAATTAAAAAATCAATAAACCCGACTGCTTAAGGAGTGGACTAAAAAGACGTAAACAAGAAGAAAATCATGCTGTGCAGTCGGAGGATACATATTCGCGAGCTGGCTGACCAAAACCAGATGTATCCTCCGACTGCACAGCATGATTTTCTTCTTGTTTACGTCTTTTTAGTCCACTCCTTAAGCAGTCGGGTTTTTTGATTTTTTAATTAAGTTTTTTTATTTATAACTTTTTGGTTATTTTTTTTTTCGAAATAGGTACATTTAAACATATGAGTGTTATATATTTTTGAAATCACCTCTTAAAATCCTTTGTTTTGATACCCCACACGATAGGTCACGAGGAAAAAAAAATTTTGGGCTCCCACAATATGGCGCCCAAAAACCGCCATTTTCCTATTTTCCAATTTTCATGTAGCCAGTGACACTCGCGGGGTTAAGACGAATCGATTGACGTAAGAACCATCAAAATCGGCCCACGCGTTTGGTCTCTAGAACGCCACATAGGAACAAACATACATACATACATATATACATACATACTTACATACATACATACATACATAGACTGATAAACACATTACCCTCCTTCGGCAGTCGGGTAAAAAATAAAAATGGTTCAAAATTAAGGTAAATGGTACTTACAACTTGTCGCGAAAATTTAAATTTGCCCATTATCTTTTTATCGTTTTGACTCAGTACCTTGATTTTTATACACCTAATTAAGAAATTTATACCATGTACTGAGGGCTATAGTCCTTACTATAGCCCTCAGTACATGGTATAAATTTCAACTTGTTAGGTCCACCCCGTCCTTAGCAAATTGGTGGTGACAGACGGACAAGAGAGTACGGAACCCTAAAAATAATTTGTTATAAAATATTTAATCATCTCAATTTTAACATTAACCCATTAACTGGGTAACACGATACCTCTTGGCTAGACTGGTGTCAGATCTCAGGCTTCTGACTACCCGTAACGACTGTCAAAGATCTTCACATGACAGCCGGTACCAACGGCTTAACGTACATTTCGAGGCACCGAAGAAACTCGCTATGTAAATATGGTCACCCATCCACGGACCAACCTCGGCAAGCGTTGCTTAACCTTGAATATCGACCAGTGCGGCTGTTATTATTTAGCCACGAGCTGTCACATGTCCTCGAATCTTTTGTTCTAAGACATGTTTTACGCTATTTTCCTTCACCGTTTTGAGAGCAGTGGTGATGAAATAATATACACAAAGCGAAGCGCCTGCCTGGATTCGAACCCATGACCTATAACTAGTAAGTCGCAGCCGTTACCACTGGGCCACCACTGCTCAATGCACATTCATATATGTAGGTTTAATAATAATAAAATATCGATAAATTATATAGACAAACCTATTAATCCAATCATATTGCATAAGGTAATTTATTTACAAAGATACAAGTATATACAGTGTATAAAATACATAATTAACTAAAACTACAAACATAAACACTTAAACCAAAAACTACTCACTAACCTAATCTAAAATATGGCGTCGAAAAACTCCTCCACATCGTTGTCCACTGGTAATGAAAGATCCTGAGCAAATTGCAAATTAAGTCATACATGTCTATAATTCGTATTAATTTCGGCTAACACTTGAACTTATGCGTTTGCTTGTAAAATGAAACATACTACGGGCGATCTACACTACATCGTATCTGGGTGAAAAATAAAAAAAAACCATGTGTGAAACAAAACAAATAATCCGACTTCAGTGTCAATTTTGTAATGAGTAGTGTCGACTCTCGTCCCGGACAGCTTGCCCGCACAGATTGCTCGGGACATAGGGACGTGGACTGTGGAGCCGTCCCGCGCGTGCCGCCGCCGCACCGCATCCCGCCAGCCCGCCACTCGCCACACTCATTCGTCGCCGCGCCGGACTCCGGAGCCGCCACTCCGCCCGTCGACGCTTGCACGGTGCACTCGCTCGATCGCGCAGCGGAGCCGACCGAACCGTACCCGTGACAACTTATACTTCCCTAACTTTTATTTAATCCTCAAACATGAGGACCATTATTTTTTTTAAGTTTCTACTACTTTTCAACTTTATAAACTTTACTTTGTCCAAATCCTGCCCTTCTAAATGTCAATGCTTCCGGAGCAAAGTTGCGTGTCTCCACCAAGACCTGTTGACCGTCCCGAAGCCCCCAGCCGACACTCACAGTTTGTAAGTAATGCATTATTCTTAAGTTTACCAAAGTTTTGTTGCTTGCTCGTTTATAAATAGCGTGTTGTTACTATGGCTTTATAAATAAGTGTGAGATTCATAGACGGGCGCGCGAACGCGAAATGTTATTGTTGCGAAAGCATCTGTTTCAGCCGAGGTTTATTTAAAAGCTCCAATTTGAATCTAAATTCCAAGGAAACGCTTAGCGATAACTTTTAACTTTGGCGTAATGATAAAAGTGTGGTTGCATCAGTGTTCGTAGCCGCGATAAGAAAGACGTTCTCCAGAAGCTTTAGACACAATCACAACTTGCCGAAACAGACGGGAAGTGGCTGTGGTTGCTTATACTTATAGTTACTTACCAACGCCATAACTAGTTTAATATTTTCTCCACCGATACTTGATACTGACTATAGCTGCTCTAAAAAGTTACTTTGTTCTTAATCTTCTATCAGATTTCATCATCAAACAGTTTACAATGTACGTTTATAACTAAGTATTCGAAGACAAAATAGATTATTCTGGCATTGCAAAAATAAGCTTAATTGCTACGTGCCAGTGCTTGAAATAGTACATAAGTCTGTCTGTCAAATTTCACTAAACTGGAAAAGTAAACTAACTAATGAGTCGCTGGTCCAATACAGGCGTTTACGCTGCGGCTACGTGACGTCTTCGAGCTTCTTTTATTTGGTTTACCACCAGAAAAAAGTGCTTCTTTCTTAAAATTATTCACAAAGAGTTTACTACCTACCTTCTTTAATCTCATACCAAACATAATGTAATGTGGTCGAATTCTGGCAATCAAAGGAGATACATAAGCTGAATTTAGTTCGGCTCAACAGTATCATGTAAGTACATCGTTCCGTTGGCATCAAGCAGAGTTAGTTCAGGACAATCTAATGAAGCCAAACCATAAAAATCCTAATAAGTATCTACTATATAAGTATACACACACGGAATAAAATACTTAAACATCTATGTATTTAACTACTACACTTAAATAAAAAACTACTAAGTAGCTACTTACCGATAATTCTGGAGCCAAGGGAACTTCGTACACAGAATAGAATAAAAAAGTATTTAGAGTACACCAAAAAAATAAGTTTTATATCTCTTTTATAAGAAAACTTATTTCTACGGGTACAAAGGCGGCCTTATCGCTGATAATGATATCTACCAGGCAACCTTTAACAGAATACTTGATAGAATTGAAAACAGCCCGATTTTTGAAGCTATATAGTTTTAAAATTGGGTTCGCTATAGTTTAGTTCGTTGGATAAATAAATCCATGTTCAAAACATGTCTGAAAAACTTTGAAAAACATCGCTGTGTATTGGAAACTTTTCGCTTTGTGAATAGGTAGAATTGTAAATAACTAAAATTTATTTTCCGTCAACTATTTTCAAAATTGAAATAGTTATGAATCTAAAATTTCAAAAAAGCTGCAGATGTTTGGAACTTTGAGATGAGAGATATTTAAATTAAAGTTCGTTATAAAATACTGTGTGTGACTGTATTAGGTCAGCGTTACCGAACAATTTTAATTATATCTTATCAGGCAATGAGAAAGTGATGTCACTGTAGTCATTTCGATTATCTATATTAGAATATGTACATAATATACTACAGTGGCGACTGTAAAGATAATAAGTTACCTTATACAACACAAACATATAAAACAATAATTAAAGAGTTTAGGGCTTTAGACAATTTATAAAAGAGCTGACGTAGACGCTGCGTAGCAAAATAGTAGTCGTGACGTACATCAACTTCATAGATGCCGAATAGAGGTCTCGTAGAAGCTACTTAGCAGTCTAGTATACGGTGCGTAGCAGACTTGTAGATGCAGCGTAGCATTCTCGTAGACGCTGCGTAGCAACCTCCTAATCCTCTTACAAATAAACGCGGAATAAAGTTATACCAGGTATAACAAAGGAATAACCATACATTTTCATAGGTTTATACTTGGTAAAACTTTATTCCGCGTTTATTTGTAAGAGGGTAAATGTTCCAATATCGCAGTTTGAATCCTACTTCCTACTAATATTATAAATGCGAATGTTTTGATGGATGTTTGTCACTCAATCAAGCCAGAACGGCTGAACGGATCTAGATGAAATTTGGCACAGAGATAGATTATAGTCTGAAATAGCACATAGACTTTATACCGGTATGATGCTCCCTCAGGATATAAAACACTTTTGACGCGGGCGAAGCCGCTGGCAAAAGCTAGTAGTTTCATAAAACTAAGCTTTTATGAAATTTACTATTATAGGTATTTGTTGTCTTGGTGCCTTTTTTAAGGATAATATGCACCGTTTTCGGGATTAAAAAATAGCCTATGTCACTCAGGAATAATGTAGCTTTCTATTTGTAAAATATTTTTTTAAATCGGTCCAGTAGTTTCGGAGCGAGAATTTTTTGTTTGTACCGAATAGCGGTACAAACAAACAAACAAAAAATCTTTCCTCTTTATAATATTAGTATAATCGTGTTCCCTCGTGCAGGGATGACCTTGTCCACAACATTAGATGAGATCATCTCTACCCAATGATGATATTTTCATAGGAACTGATTTAGTTCATGAGAATACCAGTGGGTCTGCTATTATGTATTCTGTGCATTGGGTTTAAGCAGATGGGCAAATTAGCATACACCAATCTTTTTAGTACCAATTTAAAAACAATAAAATAAACTATTAAAAAAAGTTCTACCTAAAGAGCCGTATGATAAAAATGTAGTAATTATCTAATTAAATTTAATAAATTAGCTACTTTTTGTAACATATCCAGAAATGTATTTTTTGTTACTCACCACAGAACTATTGAATTTCATGAAAATTCAAATTTGCGTGAGTCTAGTCGTCTCTGGGGGGTGACCATAAGCTCTTAGAGTAAGGTTATTTTGAGCTCGCTTGAGTGACAGATTTATTCAAGTCATATACACCTCTCCCTTACACGCAGTCAAAGTAAGCTTACTCTAAGAGCTTATGGTAACCCCCCAGGTCTCGGTTTTGATTTTATTTAAAAATTTACCATGAGAATCAGCATTGCCAAAACTTAGGACAACAACATGAAGTCTGTTGACATACCAGTTGATGCTAGGGTTTACCACTTCAAGCTCACTAAATTATCACTGTGATATTGTTATGGAATCGCAGCCTGAAAGCCCCTTTGTGAACTCACTACTCACTACCTAGATCCTTTGTGCCTCAACACTATTATACATGACACACATTTCAATGGTACATGATTGAGTTGCGAAATATCTGTATTTCGCAACTCAATCATGTACCTACCAATCATATAGCTTTGTTAACGATTGTTTTAACCCAAAATTGTAGCGCAGTTCTTCTGAATATTAATCTTAATCTCCCTTCAAAGTTTTTACGAATAATTAGGCAAAATTACCATTAACAGAGTAAGTGGCATCATATCTTCAGCTATTTAAAACTATATCGTGAAATTTACAATTAGGAAACAAAACAAGTAGGTTAATCGATAAACAGACGCCTTTATTTTATTGATATGGAACAACAGACAGCTATTATACAATATAAACAAAAAAGGTAAAATTACGTACCTGCAGCGGGACAGACTGAATTAGA
This sequence comes from Anorthoa munda, assembly GCA_945859665.1. NCBI lineage: Eukaryota > Metazoa > Arthropoda > Insecta > Lepidoptera > Noctuidae > Anorthoa > Anorthoa munda. Next base: position 50,191,388 of record OX243893.1, on the reverse strand, counting down.
ATAATTACTTACCAGCTGCGGTACAGACTGAATTAGGAAAATGTTCGGCAGGCACACTCTTGTCTATATTTAGATACCTATACGATCCATTTATCGCACTATTTCCTTCATAGACAACTTTTAGGTATTCCTAATAGGTCTTGTTTACACATACCTAATTGATGCAATTTACAATAACACATTTATTTTCTCCTGCCAAATATAAGTTCGCAATATGATGCTTCTGAAATCCTACTAATCTATACTAATCTTACAAATAAATAAAATTAAGGTGGATCAAAATAACAACGTTTTATTAAAAGCACGTGAAAGTATATACGGTACTAACAACAAATAAGCAATTTTTAAGATTTTTGTCTGTCTGTCTGTTTGTTCCGGGTAATCTCAGAAACGGCTGGACCGATTTTGACGGGACTTTCACTGGTAGATAGCTGATGTAATAACGAGTAACATAGGCTATGTTTGATCACGAGAAAATTCATAGTTCCGGTGGGAAACTAAATATAAAAATATATTTTTTACGAGTATGACGCGGACGAAGTCGCGGGCAACAGCTAGTATAATATTATAAAGAGGAAAGATTTTTTTGTTTGTTTGTTTGTACCGAATAGGCTCCGAAACTAATGGCCGATTTGAAAAATTCATTCACCAATAGAAAGCTACATTATTCCTGAGTAACATACGCTATTTTTTTTATCCCGAAAACGGGTCCTGTGGGGTGGTCCACGGGAGCGAAGCCGCGGGGAACAGCTAGTATTATATATGCGAAAGTTTGGATGGATGGATGTTTGTTATTAAATCACGCCAGAACGACTGAACGGATCTGGATGAAATTTGGCACAGAGATGAATTATAGTCTGCAATAGCACAGTAGCCTATATTTTATCCCGGATGTATGTTCCCTTGGGATGATTTTGAACAATTGCTAGTACCTATAGCAAGCTAGTACCATTATAAAACTAGTATTTAAAAATCTTTCACTCCGAGTGTCTATTCCACATTGGTACCTTGGTAGGTACAGTAGCGCGTGTTTCAGTAGTGCGCCTGTACTGAATCAAATCAACATAGAATTATCTCGCGAACATAACTGTCTTGCTAAGCTCCTGACATGGCCCTGCTAAGCTTTATTGAATTACTATTTCAGTACTAATTTTATTAATCAACTGTCGATGACTATTGCGTGAGCTTCAACTGTAAATCTAACTCAATTATCAAATTGCAATTCCAGTGTCAATTATAATAATTACCTGGACAATAAACTGCGTTTAATTGACGGTACGGTAAATGCTAAGTCGTAGCATAATTCCTTAATTATTACCCGAGCTAGTATAATAGGGAGCACGAGTACTCAATAGCGGCACTTCATAGCGCGGTTCAGACAATGGCCTAAACACTAGTGAGGGTGCAAACGTACCGTGTCAAGCGAAGCAAGAGGGCGCACAATAGCTTTTCAATTTAGATATGACATCTTAATATGTCAGTGCCTGCAGAGAAATTATTTCTCTCAATACATGATACGGCATTTGAAATAAGTCCAGTGAAGTTTAGTTGGGTAAACTACCTTCCGTTTGGTATTTTTTACGATTGGAAAATAAGTCATCATTTTCAGCTACAACAGCTGCTTGTTTTTTTAATCAATGTTTTTTCAGCGATCCCTAGTATTTTCCGGGTATTTTTTTGTATTTCTCATTTATAGATTTAGTTATTTTAAGCAAACAATTTAAATATTTCGTTTTTCCAAGCTGTAGTTATATTTTTTTTTAAAGTTTCCTTTGACTAGACGTTGAAATTGACGCTTGATACGTACAAAACAACGGCCCACTTACACGAAACTTGCTAGCGCGAGCTGTCAATTTAGCCTCGTGTTGGCGACTAGCTCTGGGTTGGGTTTTTCGTGCAAGAGGGCCTTAATTATTTCATTACAAGAGGCACTGAAAGTTTCCTTTATAGGATACTTTATGATGCCATTTAGAGGTCAAGTGATTTTAAGTATTTTAAAAAAGATAAATAAGGCTTACAAAACTAAAATCTCGAAATGGTTTTGGAATCGGCACGGATTAATTTTTACTTTACATACCGATAGCGAAACGGAAAACTAGAGTTTTTATGTCTACCTAAGGGGTGTTCTCAGAAACTGATTAGTTGATGATGAAAAGTTCGAAATTTTATAGATACCTTTTGGTAACAGAAAATTATTACAAAAGTCCAATTTTATTCTAGTTTGCGGAATGCCTTGAAAGCTAAATAAATAGGAAAGCCGTATCCCATAAAAAAAACATGTAAAAAACGAGTCTCGCAAAGCAGTACCGAAAAAAGTTTAGAGATCGAATGTACTACTAAGTCGGATAATTTATTTAATACCTTACTAATTAGGTAACAAAAATTAAAAAAATAAAAAAATAAACGGACTTCCAAAACAAAACAAAGCAAAAAATAACTTTTATTTCGGCAGTCGGTGTCTTTGGTACCAATTTTTAGGGTTCCGAAGTCAACAAGGAACCCTTATAGTTTCGCTCTGTCCATCTGTCCGTCCGCAGCTTAGCTTAGAGAATCTAAGTACTAGAAAGCTATAATTTGGCATGTATGTATATATTAATAATTCTTACGAAACTTAATGCTTACGAAACATGTAAAAATATACAAAAATAAAATCATAACATCCTTAATAATAATGATTTCTAAATTAATAATGTTTAAGCTCGAATAACGCATTGGAGTGGCCGGAGTCGTTGGCAGTACCAGAACGTAGTCCATGCGGCGCATGCGCGCGGCGGAGTCTATTTTGTGTTAGTGCAGAAGTATTTTCGACGTTTTGTAATTAAAATGTAAAAGTAAAGTCAAATTAGATTCGATTTCCAAGCAAATTACTTATTTTCTTTTGTCGTTATACTTCTATAAATTCAATATTCGACCCGACTTCATCACTAATTGAGTAGCGTAAAACTTTCCAGAATAAAATAGTGAATACCGCAGATTAGAGGATTCACCTCTAATCTGCGGTATTAGAGGAGATTAGAGGTGAATACATAAGATTTTTTCTAATTCCGAAAGAGAAATAAACAAGGAGCGTGCACGCAAGGATCCAGGAACGAACTATACCATTCCCCGTGGCTCAAACGCGCGCTCGTATCGGCTCCTTTCGCAATTCGCACCCGCGGTACTCAAATAGATAATATTTTTCTAACTTCAGTTGCGAAGTTGGATTTTATAACTCCTTCTTCAGTTACCAGTTAGTCCTTATTTAGTTTAAGTCAAGAGTGAATAGATTACATCTAGGCAAGTGTGCTTCACCGTAGACCACATCATCGCTTACCATCAGGCGAGAATTTGGTCAAACGCGAGAATATAGATTTAAAAAAAACATCATCCTATGTGGGCCCGTTTTTAGGAAGTATTCCCATTTGAGCACCTATTTTTAGAGCACCTATGCTAAGAGCACCAATGGTATTCCCATTTGAGCACCAATCAATATAATAGCTTGGTGCTCAAAGGCGACCAAAAAATAAATTAAAACTTTATTCCCAATTGAGCACCTACGGTGCGGTAGCTTATAGTGATGGGTAGCTTCTAGTGTATAACTATATCATATCGATAAAAATCAGCAGTTTTATTGCATTGCATTTGATAATTTATTATATTATATTATAATTTATTATATTATATTTATTATATATATTTGATAATTTAATTACCTACATAATTATCATCATAACCATAAAAGTTTACTTAATCATTTATTGTTAACTAACTTTTGCCAGTGGCTTCGCCCACTAGGGTGTCGGTAAGACACAAAATCTTAACAAATTAAACACCTAAACCTTCCCCATGATTCACAATGTCTTTTGATGAAAACCGAATGAATATCCGTTCAGTAGTTTTTGAGTTTATCGCGAACAGACGCGGCGAGGGACTTATAATATGTAGTGATAGCACAATAAGTTTTCTCAACTTTAATTTTATCTATCCCCGAACCAATTGTAGGCTGGATGAAACACTAACAATAGAAATCGGTGTTTTCATATTATTATGAAGAGTAGTTAAGTTGAGAGGGCCGTATATAGGCAGTGCGCGCGCCACCTTTACCGTTCGTCGGAATATCTCGAATAGCCCGAAATATGACGAATGAAACAAAACTGTTTCGGCACTTTTTTACGTGTCTCGTATTCTTTGCAAATCTATATCTATAATATAAAAATTAATCGCTGAATGTGTTGCTAAGCGCAAATCTCGAGAACAGCTGAACCGATGAATGTTTGGTGTTTTTATGACAAAACAAAGTTTGCCGGGTCAGCTAGTATATATTAAAATCGTAGGGACGTCAAAACCGTACATTAAATATTTTTGAAAAAAAGTAAAAGCAGAGTAAGATATACGGGATATACTCGTATGAAGGTCACTGAATCAATTTTTTTTATGTTGTTTATCTGTTTGTCTGCTGCAACGCAATGCATTCAATTGGCGCCAAAACTACTGGACAGATCCTGTTAAAATTTTACTTAAATAATCCTAAGAGTTCAGAACAACACTTATAAAAAATTGTCAGGCTATTTTTAATGGACGATGAGCAATGTTGCATTAGGTGTGTATTTTTTTTACACTTTCCCGCGGTATTTTTAAAGGAAGACAAAAAAACTACACAATTATCAAAAATAGTTTTTTTTGTATGTTAATAAAATACAAAAAACCGGCTAAGTGCGAGTCGGAATCGCGCACGAAGGGTTCCGAAGTTGACAACTGAGTTGGATAATTTGTGACAAATTGTCAGCTAATTTGAAATGTAAAAGGCGGCTGAGAAACTGGGCCTAAGCGCTATGCTTAATTATCTATTAATCTATTTTCGTGTTAAATGGTGATAATTTAAATTTTAGAAAAACATTTATTAATTTTTTACCATATTACTAAATACAACCAAAAGTTTCTATAACTGATATAGAGTTCATATTTGTTTCTAAAACATACAAAATCTTTACTTGTATTATATATGTAAGTATTATTATGAAATATTAATTAACTAAAAAAATAAGCGTAAAGACTACTCTTGTTACAAGGAATGTAATTTGTTATATTGGTTTAAGTAGGTGTGGACCAAAAAAAAAACCTATGGCTGATTGTTATATTAATAATAATTAGTTTATTTTCTAAAATTAATGTAATAAAGTACTGTAAATTTTTATCGATATGTTTTATTTTACATTCTATCACTAGAAGCTACCGTAGGTGCTCAATTGGGAATAAAGTCATAATTTATTTTTTGGTCGCCTTTGAGCACCAAGCTATTATATTGATTGGTGCTCAAATGGGAATACCTTTGGTGCTCTTAGCATAGGTGCTCTAAAAATAGGTGCTCAAATGGGAATACTTCGTTTTTAGACTTTGTGAGCCGCTGAAACCGTTCTAATGTTCATGTAACAACAACAAAACCCTCTTTTTAGTCCGCATTATTTTGCAACTTTGGAACCCTATTACTGCGCGTGGCCCGATACGCACTTGGCCGGTTTTTTATTTTATTTCGTTTTGACACCGAATGCCAAAAAGAAAGTTATTTTGCGCTTTGTAGTGTTTTGTTTTGGAAGTCGGTTAGTCGGTTTAGATTTTTTGTTTTGTTTTGTCTTTTTAGTTTTTGTACCTTATATTACCAAAACAATTCCATCAAGCCTAAACAAGACTGGGGTATATTGTTTTATTACGAAGTTCCGTTGCCTATCTTTCGGCTTTCGATGGCAAAATTTTCATTATTACTTACTTAAATTTGCTTCATCACAGTCATTTAATTACTCGAGATATCTTATACCCAAAAAATACTTATAACATTGAAAAGTTCCAGTGGCTATCTGTGGTCTTCTTCATCAGTTCCACTTCACCAAATAGTTTCTGTATGCATTTGCTTGCCATGTTGATGAAAATACTAAAATCGCTATATGGATGCCTATAAAATTTGACGCCAACCCTCGATTTCCAAGGGGAGATCCCTTGGAAACAGAGGATTGGCTCATCAAATACTGACTTGTTGACAATGGGACCACCTCGACAAAATATCTTAAAAAATAAATAAACAGAATTGGTCCCTAATTGACGAAGTAATCGATGAACAAAAACAAAAACAAAAAAAAAACAAACAAAGTTGAACATAGTACCGCCTCCTTTTTGGAAAGTCGTTTAAAAATAACAAATTAACCAACTTTTTCATACGATATTATTGTGTTCTTCTAATGTCAAACCAAATCAAAAACCTACTATAATATACCTACTTATACTATGTTCATTATACTATGTTCATTCGTTTATTAGTCATTGAAAATTCTGAATTCTAGTTTTATCCACAACGAAGTTACAGAGGGGTCGACAATATCCTAAATGGTTTCGAGAAAAGTATGGTACGGCCACAAAGTATGTAAGCGGCGATTTCTATTTTGTGGTAGGGCTGTGCCTTTATTTCTTTGTTTTGGCTCGACTTGTTAGGGGCACTACCGTGCCCCCAGGTCTTCCTTCAGTTAAGTAAAAGATACGTTAGGCTGTACGAACGCTATCCCAGCTTTTTATTTCTTTGGAACCTAACAACTGTGCATCACCATGTTTCGTCTAAAAATAGTTCGTCAGTGGCTTTTGAAGCCAACGTTGGAAAACACAACTTTTCCTCTGCACAAAACTAAACAAAATCAACTGGATTGGCAGACTGGTCTTGTTTCATGCGGATATTTTGTTGAAACTAGGATTTATTTAAACAGTCTGGTTTGCTAATGCTAATGAGTTATTTTAAATACATATGTTAGCGCTAGCCGTACGTGCTTAACAACAACGCTGGCTCAGTAATTGTTTATCGGCATTGATTTCTTAGAAGAGCTGTTATATGCTGCCATCATTTATTTATTTTTGATAGGAATCGGCTATCGCATGTCTTGTTTTTGCTAACTCAATAGGGGTGTATCATAAATATTAGATTAGTATCCACTGTTGTTTTAAGACGTCACAAGGGAAACAGAATGCCCGAAGAAGACTTAAGTACTTGCTAATCTTTCCAATTAATGACACTTTTATAAATATTTTCTGTGAGTTTTCCATCACGTTACTTTCAATTCGAATTCAATCTTATATATAAAATTCTCGTGTCACAATGTTCGTTCCCGTACTCCTCCGAAACGGCTTGACCGATTCTCATGAAATTTTGTGAGCATATTGAGTAGGTCTGAGAATCGGCTAACGTCTATTTTTCATACCCCTAAGTGGGTAGGGTAGGGTAAGTAGGTAGGGTAGGGTAGGGTAGGTAGGGTAGGTAGGGTAGGGTAGGGTAGGGTAGGATAGGTAGGGTAGGGTAGGTAGGGTAGGGTAGGGTAGGATAGGTAGCGTAGGTAGGGTAGGGTAGGGTAGGGTAGGGTAAGTAGTGTAGGGTAGTTAGGGTAGGGTAGGTAGTGTAGGGTTGTTAGGGTAGGTAAGGTAGATGAATGTTTGGTGTTTTTATGGCAAAACAAAATTTGCCGGGTCAGCTAGTATATATATAAAAAATCAAGCTCCAGAAATACAGCAAGCTCCACTGTGCTACTTTTATTTCAGAAAAGCTTAAAATTTTATGTAGTGAAAAATTCAATACACTTACCGACTTACCTTTACTTCAATGTGCTGTTAATAGGTACTTACGAGGTCTTATTTAAAACAAGTATCTAATAGTTTTTCTAAATATTAGAACTAGATACCTAAATATTTGTCGGTTACTTATTGATACCTAATTACATTCCGTCCAACCATTTATTTAAATTTTGACAGCTCAGAAACTAATCATTTAGTGATGTCTTATGCGTAGAGCATGCAATACCGTTATATCGTTATTGCAATTTTGCAAATTTCGCGCTGTTTTTCAGTACCGCAAAAGCGAGATTAGAAATTTGGCGAATTTCGCGGTATTACAAACGTACAATCATCAAATTATGTTGGTTTGGCGGGCGGGATACACTCTTGGTAACTCACAATAATTCGAGGAATACCCGAATTCCCTACAGAGAACTAACGTTTGTTTGTATTCTTACTCAGTCTCACTCGCAACTACTCGCGAGTCGGACAAGTGAGTGTCTAACCTGTATACCCCACCAACGAGTGTAGAAACTGAGAGAGCATTTTCGCCTGCTGGATTCATTTGTAATTAAATTAGAAGTTCTTTAAATGATGATACAATTGATATTTTATGCTTTTTAAGTAAACATTTTCAAATAAAAAATAAAGATTAGCGTTGTTTGTGATTAATTATAACTCATGGTAGATTTAACGATTTAACGAACCATTTAACGATTTATTAATTTCGCAATATCGCAAATTTTGCGGTATTACATGTCCGATACCGCAAAATCGCGGTATTGAATATTTACTGCGGTATTGCATGCTCTACTTATGCGTTACCTATTCGACACTCGACTGCAATAATAAAGAAATGTTAATCGATTTAAAACATTGGTTTTTTATTTTTGCTCAATATTTTAAACACATCAAACGAGAACTCCTTACACAGTAAGTTAAGATAACTCGCTCGCACGTATGAATTACGCCTTTACTTCCTACATAAGAACCTCTTTCTGTGAATCTTGGTCTAAGGCAGAGTTTCTCACCTCTAAATTGTCGCAGAATTAATGTGACAATTTGTCAAACACGCGTTATCTGCTGTGATTGGGTGTTGAAAATTCATTCAACCAATTAACGCGTGCTTGACAATTTTTCACATTAATTATGCGATAATTTAAAACTCGGCCTAAGTTGTCTTGTTATACCTGAATAGTTTGATTGACCGCCTGACATTTAGCATTAGTAATAGGGTACAGATATAATTGGTTGGCTCCACATTGATATCAGCTGGTTCTATGGACCATAACTGAGGAGCGCCGGCCGCTCCCAGCATGGTCGCATATACCACAATGAACTCAAAAATAGCGTCGGCATTGACATGAATAATTTATGGTTGATTTAAATCAGTTTATTACATCATACCTTGGTGTGCCCAACTGTTATTATGGAGCATCTATGTATGCACGTCAAAAGTGTCTAGGGATCAAAAACATAAAAAAAATATCCTATTAATATTTACCATACAGGCTTCTTACTTTTATTCATGTTTAAGTTAACTTATCCCTTAGTTTATAAAAATTAAGAAGAATTGCAACTTTTGCAAATTGTGGGCATTCGTCAATGAAATGGCAAAAAAGGCAATAATGAATGAAAAATATTCGAGTCTACCATTGAATCACGGCGATTTGATATGCTTAATATAATTTCATCAAAATCACTTTGAGGAATTGCCCACATTTTTTCTAACTAGTCAAAAAGTAACAATTTATTTCATGCCCTACATACATGCCCAACAAGGCCCACAAGATTTATCTTTTTGTTTGATGCTTCATAAATCTACGAATAGATTATTAAAATATTATCATTTATTAGGACCACATTGATAAAATGTTAAAAAAAAAATTGTACTGAATTTGCAACATAATTTCAGAATATTCAATTTTCGCAAAACAAATGAATATCGCTTTAGTAGAAAAACTTGTGAATGTAACGAATACCAGGGGGTGACCATAAGCTCTTAGATCAAGGTTATTTTGAGTGTGCGTAATGTTTGGGAGGGATGTATATGACTTATGTCCCTATACATATTATGTATACATATTATGTCCCTTTTTACAGTCGAACTATGATAGTTTTGACACGTCGGGGTACGGGGGCTATAGACAAATCAAAATAATCAGAATGTATCCAACATTGCAAAGGCAAACATGATACAATTTAAGCTATTGGATTATTTGATCAAAACTCATTAATATAATAATTTATTAAGAGCCAATGGAAATAAAACCTAACTTTACTATATCAAAACCTAATAATAATTTATTTGTAAAGATATTATTCATATATCCCTAGATAGCCTGCTTATAGTAGGTAAAATCAATGTGTAGGTACGTATAAAGCATTGTTATCATGTCTTTGTAAAATCTACGTTCACATTTTGGCACGAACAAAATACAAACTTGGAAATATTGAGCATTGATAAAGCTGGAATGTGCTCTGTACAAAAAACGCAATTGAGCTCCGAACCCAAAAATGCAATATGCATGCAGTGTATAGTCACAGCTGTACGTCCGATATTAACAAGTGCATTCATCGCGCCTCCATTCAATGGATCCTCGTCACATCACACGTATGTATATTCATCAGACCACTTGGCTGCTTCCTCATAAACTGCATAATATATCATGAAGCTTCAATCTCGTCTTTTCAATATTCCTATCAATGCTTTTAAAAGTGCTGTATGAAAGTAGGATGTAACTGAAAATTAATAGATATTGTAGCCTGCTACATTTTCCTCTTCAATCATGTTTACGCAAAATTAAAAATATAGTTTCTTTTTGTTTTCAACTTGCAACGGAAAGATGTGATCTTATATTTTGTTAAACCGGCCAAGTGCGAGTCTGACTCGCGCACAGAGGGTTCCGTATAAACAGCTACATTTACCAAAATAAATAGGTAACATTACTACGTTCATAAACAACATTCATCACCGAACATTGCTCTGACAAAGGGACAACATTAACTTTGCCGTTTGAAAACTGTTGTCCCCATACATCAATATACATTTTTTTTACTTTTGTAAGTATATTTTATAAGTTGATTGAATATTACTCGTAAACTCGTAAAGCCTACTTAGCTGTGATAGTTTTTCTTTTAATTTCTTTAAATATACTACTGCCGTGACTTTTTTCACATTGTCGCCCATTATGGAAAATCCACATTTTATTTTGGGAATTTCCTATAACTTCCTATGAGAAAGTTGTTCATTTGCATGGGCTGAAGCAGTTTTAAAAATATAATCACACCTTCCCGATACATTATGTAAGTATCTATATATTTTGCGTCCCGCAGCTTCGAACCTTTCATCTGTCTTTTGTTTTTGGTCATCCTCAATTTAAGCCGATTATTATACTTTGCGCTTGGTTAAGGTTAGTCTCTATCATCCACTTATGATTCTAGCCCTGCGAATACTTCTTCATGATTCTGGCCTCCTGGTGGTTTGCCTCCTGGTAGTACTAGTTATTCTTTACCGGTAATGATTTCAGCCCCGCAAATACTAAGACTTCTTCATGATTCTCGCCTCCTGTTAGTTTGTGTATAAATGCTTATAATGTCAACATCTATCTAAAAAAAAGCAATAGAGGAAGTTATATTTAAATCATGTTATTAAACTCTCTACTCAATTTAATCGAATCCTTGATTTTGACGTCCTATAAAAATAAACATCCCAACACTAGTACGAGTAGGTACCTACTGATCAGTAGGTGCCATTTAATCTTGTGGAATAAAATATCGAAAGGTGCCGTATGTGGGCATACCTCAGGTACCATTCAATCAGTTTCCGTTTAAGTGGATGCCCAATATGGAATACGTCCTCAAATCATATAGTAGTTATTTTAATAAAGAAATTTTTGATTAATTTGTGTCTCATTTCATATCAATAACAATAATTAACCCTTAATACTTCTGTACTGGAGTGTACTTTATTTTATGTGTGCCAATTACATAATTTAGGAGTGGTCGATTCGCACACCAATAAATGAACAACGTGCGAATCGCCAGAGGTAAAAAATATATTATTAAAAAGGGTCGATTCGCACATTTCGGGCGAGTTAAATTCGTGCGAATCGTCCAATAACCCACTCGGCATATTACTTTACTTCCTGGACTTTAAAAAGCTTCTCAACATTATTACCGCTTCCAGGCAACTTATTATATTAAATTCTTATTATCATGCAACAATAATAATTTGCCTGTCGCAGAAGCGCAGGGCTTTTTTAACACTGCAGCGCACCGGACCCAGGTTCTAATATAATTTATCGGACATCTAATCAGCAGCAGGAAAATCAAATTACCTTTTCTTTTCTAACACTAACTTGAAAGTAACTGAACCCACAATTTTATGAAATTAACCCCTAGTTTCTTAGAGCAACAATATTTGAAAATTTATATAATTGAAGTTTAATCGCTGATTAATCATACTTTGAGTATCGTAATAGAAACGAAAGGTGACAATCTGTTAACCATTTGCCACTTACGAGTAAAAACTAAAATCAACCACACGTTACATGATTCTTTGGCTTCTGGAAAGTTTGTGGTCAACGAGCCCATTCTAAAATTACTGGATACTGGTCGATTATTCACGGATTAAATAATTTTATGAATTTAAAGGTAAATATTACGATAAAATGTTGTCGAAAATAACTATGGAAGAGATCAGTAAAAAAATCTTTAATTAAATCAATTATTTTCGATAACTGTCTTCTGGATAACCCAAAACTAAATCGGACGGTTGATGGCTGGATAATTTATGACCGATTTTCAGTGGATTCGGCATGTGACCAACCTTCCAGAAACCGGTTATAACCATCTTTATACCTATTAGCTGGAAATGTGCCACAGCAGAGTAACTACTTGAAAAAACTTCAAAACAAATTGCAAGCCTAGTTCCTCCCAGACTGCAACAGACAAGTTTTAATGAGGAGGCGCTAAGTACTTAATCGATTTTACTATTTTGAAGCTACAAATAAACAACAAAATAAAATTTGGGCGAAATGCTAACTTTTAATTACGATTCGGCGAATCTGACATTTTTACAGGTTTATCACCGTGTGCTCTGTTGTTAAGGCATTTCCCCAATGTTAACGCAGTACTGGCCGTGCGCCCAAAATAGAATGCGGCGCGCCGTCGCTTACGTACTTTGCGCTCGAAGCTGGAATATCAATACTGAACCTCCTTTTGGACAGTTTTGTTTGCAAAATATTCTTTGATTTACATATGCTGTTTCAGTTATGAAGAAATTCTAGCCATCAATTTTTCTGTAAAAATATTTTTACACATCCAAGTCGTTTTGGAGGGGTAGCCAAAAGTAGCGGCAAAATATCGTGTTAATTATTTTTCAAGCAAATTTCTTTTTTACAATCCTTTTATACAAGCCGTTACTAAGGAGTATGCTTAGTATGAAGGTATGCTTTAGAAAGTAACCTTTTTATGGCACTAAAGGCCCTTATGCCTTGAAAACATTATGCACTCTGTCACTCAGAGTTAGTCCTCATGAAAACATATAATTAGCTTTTATATTTCTAATTCGCTGGTTCTTCTACGAAGTCACTCCCGAAATCCCTGTCGCTTCAGATATGTAGGTACCTACTACCGGAATCGGTCGCTGAAGTACCTAATGTTCGTCCGTCTCTTTCTGAACTAGCTTAACTTTGAGCAACTGTTCGTGTCACAGATTGTATACACTCAAGTTATCACTCAGGTACGAGTAGGTATCTGTTTATAACTTATCAAACTCCAAGCTAGTTTGTGACACGGTTTCAGTATTAACTGAAAACGTACTGGAAACTTACATGGGTAGAAGTTGTCCAGAATTGGGTTCCAAGTAAATCTTAGACAGCTAAGCTTCCTCTTAGTCCATAAGGTTGAAAGTTTGTATACTACCCGTGCATCGTTGTGTTTAAGAACCTGTGTCAATACATTTATTTGGTAGGATTAACTTGAAGGAAGCTGCAAGAACTTAAATACTGCTGAGCTTAGATACTTTTTGAATGAAATATACGTTACTCATTATCACTTAATTTAAAAAAATTAAAGGAAAAATCCTTTATCCATTATATTCAGTTGCCACTACGTTTGTGTAGGGTGCTTGTGTCGTGCAATGGATCCATTAAAATATTGTGAATTTACAAAAAAACACATTAGAAAAAGATTTCAGAAAGAAAGAGAAGCAGGGTAAATCCATGACGTTTTTGTGCAAATACAGAATATTTGAAATACACAAAGTAAATAAAAAAAATCTACGTAAATATACTCGTTTTTGGAAGCGTATGTCAAAGAGACACTACGTTGCGCATGTAGGCGCGATAGGCGCGCCTTTTGCAACTGCTTTGATACGCGTTTATGCGAATCCGGTTTTTAAAGCACGAAATAATATAGCGCGCGTATAAGCTCGTATGCCGATACAACCGCATGAAAAACGCTGGTCTGGAAACCGCTCTTATACAGTGAACTGATGCTTGCCTCGCTCGGCTCCCTCATCTCCAGCGCAATACGGTTAAAATAATGTGTGTGAGTCAGCAGACAACTCATTTTGCGTCGCCGTGTCGCACAAACAGGACTTTAGTATGAAACCGAATGCAACGTAAATGCCGCGACGCATTTTACGCGACTCACAACTCACTAAAATTACGTTCGTTTGTAATATAAGTCTGAAACCATCATCCTGCACTGAGCAAGCGTGGTGCTTAATGTTCGTGCCTTATCTACATAAGAGGCCTTAGCTCGGCAGTGCGACTGTAATGACTAGTATTTTTACTATAAATGTAAAAAAACAAACATAATGTCGAACATAGAACCTGCTCCTTTTTGGTAAGTCGGTTAAATAGTGATAAATTATGTGAGACAGATGCTACAGAAGAAGCTTGCTAATGAATGAATTGTATCTCGAGCTCGACCGATTAATTCTGTGATGGAGTCGTTTGAAAATTGGCACATACCAAGAAAAAGGTATAAAAATATGTGATTGATAAATTAAATAATATCCGCTTCAAAAGCATTACCGCAGTAATGGCGTGAAACTTAAATGGAACGAGTCAAAGTGAGATGCGCTCCGTGCCACTGTTCCGTTTGTAAAGCGTTGAGTTGAGAGTCGCACTCGCACTCCAGTGTTACCAACCTTTACCAAAAAATATCCCCAACTTTTTTTCTGACTTTCCCTAAAAATCCCTAAATAGAATTTATATGTACCTACATAATTATTTAGTACCTAAATCATTAAAAGTTGTTAATTATTTCCAAAACCAAAGACGTCAAACGAAAACGAGGAACAGGATGATGATGCATCATCCTGTTCCTCGTTTTCGTTTGATGTCTCATTTTTGAATTCATACATAACGTTTTTTTAGGGATTTTTTGAAATCCCTAAAAAAATCCCCAAAAAATACCTGTCCCTAAAAATTTCCCTTTTAACACTACTAGTCCCTAAATTTAGGGACAAAATCCCTAAGTTGGGAACCGTGTCGCACTCGCAAGTCTCGCTACAGCCGACTGCCGCTGCCGGCTTGAATCGCTGGCTGTTTGCTTTATCTTGATGTTACTTACATTTGTGACATTGAAGGCACAAATGTAAGGCTGTCTTGCAGTAACATACGTATACAGGGTGTAACGGAAAGATGTGATCGTAATTTATAAACTTTCCTGTTTAAGCAAATATTTTTTTTTTACAAGAATCTTCGTGTTGAAAATAATTTTTTTTTTCCACCCAAAGATTTTGCCAACGACAAAAGAACAATGGCGAAATTTTAGCTGACTTAAATTTGAGCGTCTGAAAGTGAGTTAATATACGAAAGACATTCTAATTCAGAACATCACCCTGAGTTAAACCAGATATTTTTCATTTAAAGACTTTCGAATTTAATCTCAGCTACAACAATGTATGGGCACCTGCCATTGTTCTTTGTTTTTTTGGAATTCTCTTTTGGTTCCTTGGAGGAAATTCTTCATTTACATGGGCAGAAGCAGTTTTTTTTTAATGTTTACTGTGCCCACGGCTTCACTTCCGTCAACTGCCTACCCTACCCTACTTACCTTGCTACCTACGCTGCCGATCTACCATGTTTTTTCAGGGTCTTTCTTCTACGGAGAATCCTTAACACTGCCATTCAGAAAATGACGTCAAACGCACAACGCCATCTTTCGGATTTGGAGTTCAACTGTCCGAGTATCTGAATTACGTGTGTTTTGATATTTTACTTCTTGAACACTTTTTTATGTAACTTTTGATAGAGAGAACCGATTGTGATAAAACAAAACCTAGATGCGTAATTTATATTTGTATAAAGTTATCTATATTGTTTTCGTACATTTTCCGTGATGCGTGCTCAACTAAACAGACAAACAGATAAACAGACAAAAATTCCAAAAATGCTGGCAATGGATTCTGTTGGATGTCTTTTAACACACTGGCTATTTTTGAGAGTTCCGTACCCAAAGGGTAAAAACAGGACCCTATTACTAAGACTCCCACGGTCCTTCTGTCACCAGGCTGTATCTCATGAACCGTGATAGCTAGACAGTTGAAATTTTCACAGATGATGTATTTCTGTTGCCGCTTTAACAACAAATACTAAAAACAGAATAAAATAAATATTCAAGTGGGGCTCCCATCCAAAAAACGTGATCTTTTTGCGGTTCTTTTGCGAAAATGGTACGGAAACCTTCGTGCGCTAGTCCGACTCGCACTTGACCGGTTTTTTTTGGGAATATTTTCGATGTACAAAAACGAATTTTCTACAGATTTATTATATGTATTGATGATGACACCTTTCCGTAACAGCCTGTATTATAAGTAAACTTATCTTCGATGCAATAGCTACTTTGTAACTTTACATCTTCGGGATATTGTTACAAAGTACGCATTCTCTTCCAACCGATAACTTAAAACTTGTTTTGAGTTAGTGTTGCATTTAATGAATGAACAAATGCAAAATCCGACACGTTGAATGTTGTATATAAACTAATAAGTTTTGATGGCTACAAGTTTAATTAACGGAGCGGCGGATTTGTTTCAGCGCACTCCTATTACAGTGAACTTGTACGCTAACTCGTGAGATGTTATCGACACTGCTGACGTACTTAGTTAGCGAATTACCGGCGTAAAATCAAAGATAGGCAGTGGCGGCCCTAAACGATATCTGTACCGTGCCTAAACACTGCGAGGCACCGGGCGGGCAGCAAATATTTGCGCGGCTCCTGTCATTCTTAAAATGTATGTAACTATGTGATACTAGACGAAAAAATATAAATCTTGGCACTTATTAAGATTATTAATACATTAGTAAGAAATACTTAACAAGCCTTATGTTATTGTTACGAGTAACTGTTTGCTAAATATAACCTAAAAACTTTAAATTGTAAACTTTTTGGGTTATGGCGCACCAGCCTCCTGCAAGAGCACTAGGCCCCAGGCGAATGCTGTGCCCGCCACCCCTAAAGCCGCCACTGAACGCAGGTACTTACCTGAATACCAATATTCTTCTTAGCGTATCGATGGCAAATACAGTCTTAAAATATTGTTTTTACACAGAATTCTTTTACGGCAACACCATTCGCTGATGCAGCCATAAGGTCCTCATATGTACCTACAGGTTACACCAATATTACCATAATGCTATATATATCTACTAGCACTTCTCCCGCGATTTCGTTCGCGTGAACCGTGTTTTATCCTACAGATGACTTTTTTATAAAAAGTTTCATACAAACTTTTATCCCCTATTTCACGCCCTTAGGGGTTGAATTTTGAAAAATCCATCCTTAGTGGATGCTTACGTCTTAAGAGGAATACGTGTGCGAAATTTTAAGTTTCTGGCCCTAAGGGTTTAGGGGCCTATGCGTTGATACATCAGTCAATCACTTTTGCCTTTTATATATATAGATTAATTAATGTCAAAGGTGTTGGTAAACAAGTTAATTGTCCGTTCGTTTGACCGTTTATAAATTAGGAACAACGTTAGATGAATATTTAATGACATGTTTTAATTTTTACCTAAGTCAGAATAAGTATAATTGATTAATAGTAAAATTATGGTTGCAGCATACCTATGTGTTACATTTGTTACCGACTTCAAAAAAGAAGTAGGTTATAATATTATATCAATTCGATACGTAGAATGTAATATTGTTGGAACTGCACACAATATATTATTAATATTATTCAAATAATATATTATGTTACTCTATGCGGGCTTCTAAACACATTGTGTCAAATTGCATAAGTTGTATGTAAGTTTGTATGAATGTGTGTTTGTCAACAAATTTCTCCGAAACTACTTATCGGATTTATCGGTTATTGAGCATTTATTAGCTATTGGACATGCAATAAATTGTTTTTGTTTCATAATTGTAATTCCCTGACTATCTATTGTTTTATCACATTATTAATTCTATTTGTATTGTTGACATTGTTTTTTTATTTGTATTTTATTAATGTAATGATTTGCATTTTTTTATGTTATTTATCTTATACTGTACCTACATTTAGAGCAAATAAAATTCTGATTCTGATTCTGATCGTGATGGTAACTTTGTGTGGGATTGAGTATCTCTAAACTTAGGGAATAGTGCAAGTTTCATCAAAATCGGCCCAGTAGTGCTTTTTATTATGGATAGGCTCGCACTTCACTATCTCTCCTGATGGTAAGCGATGATATTGTAGTCGACGGTGTAGCTCGCTAGTTTTCAAGATATGGAGCATACAACCGAACTCCTTAGCGACAAACAGCACGAATATGTATATTGAGTTATAATGGTTATATTGTACCTTGTTAACTATAGAAATTTAATATTTTTAATGATGGTGTACTAAAACTAAAATGAGAAAAATAAAAACGTTTTCACAAAAATAAACCGAAGACATCGACTTCCAAAACGAAAGCTATTTTGCACTTTAGTGTTTTGCTTTTGAAGTCGGTATATTTATTTTGAAAGAGTAAATTTTTTCTTAAATTTTAATATAACAGAATTTTAATAGACTGCCTGCAATAGACTAGGTCTGTCCCACCGGCAGTTTAGAAGATTATCCCATGACAGAATAACTTAAAGGAAAACAATTATAACTAAATATATATGCATAGATCCGGCTGAATCCGAGCGATGGCCTGCGTTATGTTGGCTTTCAGGGCAACGGTCGAATGTGGTTTATTGGCATAGACCTGCGACTTCAGAAAACCCCACAAGAAAAAGTCTAGCGGAACTCTAACTCTACCTTCAAACCGTTCATGCAGAATGTCGATTGTGTCGTTCGCTGTGTGGCAAGTAGCGCCATCTTGCTGGAACCACATGTCGTTCATGTCCATATTGTTCAATTCAAGCCAAAAGAAATTGTTTATCATTGATCTGTAGCGCTCGCTCGATCTATGCAGCAGAGTCATTAAAAATTGGACCTCTCAGATTCGTGCCACCATACGAAGCCGCGGCGGACATTTGAACGATGTCATATTCCATCCATAATTGGCATAAATGGGCCTTTTAAATAAAAAATAAATTTCGTTAATATCTCACACTCATCTTGCTTTATTCAAGTTTAACATCGACCCGTCCTTGTTGAAAGACCCTTTATTATAATTATTACAGAAGTTACAGAAGTATTCGGCCGCTCGTTGCTTATGAAATTTTTAATGTTAATCATCAAAATATATTCTGTTCACTGTTGCAGAGAGTTAATTACAATTTAGATTTTTTAAAGCAAGCTAGTAAAATAAAAACTTCATAAAAAATCACACTACGTATAATAAATGCAACACCCTTTTTGAACAAGCTTTATATTACGAGTAACTTGTTATCGTATGTGTGTCCGACAAATAGTTATCCATTTTTCAAGCACTTTCTAGTACCTATCAAATTTAGATGAAGCTTGGAGTTCATATTTAACTATGGAAACATTGAAATAATATAGTAGGTATAGTAGGTACCTAGAGCAGCAGCTTTATTGCGTAATTAATTCGGCAAGGCAAAGGGCAAAGAGTACGAAAAATCGACCAATCACATGCGAGATAAAAGACGCGATGTGGTCTATGTGATTAGTCGAATTTTCATACTCTTTGCCCTTTGCCTTGCCGAATTCATTACGGAATAAGGCTGCTGGTTGCATTATGAAGCCGGAAGGAGGCCATAGCAACTCCTCAGTCAGACAAAAAAAAACCGGCCAAGTGCGAGTCGGACTCGCACACGAAGGGTTCCGTACCATTATAGCAAAACACTGCAAAAAAATCACGTTTGTTGTATGGGAGCCCCCCTTAATTTATTATATTTTAATTTAATAATAATTATTTTTTGAAGAGAATATACAACTAAATATTCTGTGAATATTTCAAGTGTCTACCTGTTGCCGTTATTAATATCGAGCAAAAATATCACGTTTGTTGTATGGGAGCCCCCCTTAAATATTAATTTTATACTGTTTTTAGTATTTGTTGTTATAGCGGCAACAGGAATACATCATCTGTGAAAATTTCAACTGTCTAACTATCACGGTTCATGAGATACAGCCTGGTGACAGACAGACAGACAGACAGACAGACAGACAG
Source organism: Anorthoa munda (assembly GCA_945859665.1). Lineage (NCBI taxonomy): Eukaryota > Metazoa > Arthropoda > Insecta > Lepidoptera > Noctuidae > Anorthoa > Anorthoa munda. Next base: position 50,171,256 of record OX243893.1, on the reverse strand, counting down.
ACAGACAGACGGACAGCGAAGTCTCAGTAATAGGGTCCCGTTTTTACCCTTTGGGTACGGAACCCTAAAAAGCACCATCGTGTTTGGGTTCATTGGAGAATTGAAAAGAACAAATAAAATTCAAAAATATGTTAATTTGTCTTTACTTTACGCTTAGGTATTTATTTTGTTTATTGCTATTCGATAGCTACCAATACCCGTAAAGTCTGTAGAAACAGGTGGCATCGCTAGGTGAACAGAAGAGTCTTTATTAATAAATACCTCACTAAAGTTAAACTTAGTATTTAATACATACTCGTGACTTGATCAAAACTTTGCGTGCAATAGAAAATGGCCGACTGTTAGCCCCGCACTGCCCGACTTGTCGTGAACGTCTCCTAGTTTTGCTCTAGTTCAGCATAGTTCGACCTGGAAGCTGGGAGTGAATCATGTGAATATTGAGGAGTGAACTTCACAGCTTGGTGTTGTACAATAAACAACAAGTTGCGAGTGTTTGAAACTTCAGAGACGTACCAATTACAGTTAAATAGTTTGTTGGTAGCTTTGTTTAGTGTAACCTATTAAAGTATGTGAGGATGGATGGATGCATGTTTGTTACTCTATCACGCAAAACTACTGAACGCATTTTGATGAAACTTTACAGAAATATAGATTATAATAACACATCGTAGGATGTTCTATTATAAACGTGAAAGTTCGTGATGATGGATGGATGTTTGTCATTCATTCACGCAAAAACTACTGAACGGATTTTGATGAAACTTTACAGAAGTATAGATTGTACATCAGAACAGCATATAAGTTATAATTTATAAAGATATTGAGAGAAGTACTAATATAAAACCGGCCAAGTGCGAGTCGGACTCGCGCACGCAGGGTTCCGTACCATTATCGCAAAAAAACGGCAAAAGCATCACGTTTGTTGTATGGGAGCCTCACTTAAATATTTATTATATTCTATTTTTAGTATTTGTTGTTATAGCGGCAATAGAAATACATCATCTGTGAAAACTTCAACAGTCTAGCTATCACGGTTCATGAGATACAGCCTGGTGACAGACAGACAGACGGACCGCGGAGTCTTAGTAATAGGGTCCCGTTTTTACCCTTTGAGTACGGAACCCTAACAAAAAGGCGGGTGCCGCGGGTGGCAGCTAGTGTTATCATACAGTATGGTCTAAGGAAATTAGTGCCTCTTGACTACTACCACGCGCGCGGCAGCTATTGGTTTTATACTCGTACATAGGTAGGTAGAGGTATATAATAGATGGAGAAAAATTACAAGCACTTTCTAAAGGCATTTTTTTATATATTACGCCATTATAATGTAGTTAAGAAATAGCCTGCCGTCAGTCATCCGGGTTCGTTAAAGTCTGGTGCGGGGACGACTTTCTGTCATCGCTAAGCAAAATTACTCGCTCCGCATTCGTCAAGTTCGTAAGTTAAGCTCTCCTTGAGAAACAAACTGACTGATGCTAAAACCCGCATCAAAATCCAACCGGCAGGCTTATTACTTATCTTTTGCAATTATAATTTAATATCAATAATTTTTACCACTATAACCCTCTAAATATTTTAGTCTACCTATAAAATCACCACTTAAATAGTCAAGCGAAAAATTACGCGTATCTAAGGTTTCTTGTCGTATCAACTACTTTTACACAGCTAAACTACACAGCACATTAAAAAAGCATAAACTTAAAAAGCATAAAAGACTTTCCAAGTCTTTGGAAGTCGCGGCAAAGGGAGTAGAATATTGAGTTATGTCTGCAAGAATGCTACGCAACTCCATTGCGCCGCAAGTCCGCAACTTCATCTACTTTATTATTTCCAACACTAAAATGTTTCTTTGAACTTTTCTTCATGAATTCTGTACAATTTCTTTATAAAATTGTTTAGAAAAAGCAACGCGGCATTTATCAGAATATTGCAGAACTAAGGTTTAATGGCCTTAGTTCTGATAATATGCGCAATCTATAAAATGGGTCCACGTGAGTCCCTCAGAGAAAAATTTAAAGAAATCGATATACTGACTCTACCTTCTCTTTATATTTTGGAATGTATTTTGTATGTCCGCAAAAATCGAGAGCTTTTCAAAACTAGAAGCGACTTTCATAATTTAAATACACGCAGTAAGCATGAAATTGTAATACCCAAATTCAGATTAACGAAAACTAGCAAGTCTTTTCTTATAAACAGTATACGCTTTTATAACAAGTTGCCAAAGTCAGTTTAGAATTGACCGATGGAAAGTTCAAAAACTACATCAAACGTGTCCTTATTAAAAAAGCATATTATAAAATCAAGGACTACGTTGAAGATAAAAATTTTAGCTCCTTCTGCGCATGCGGCTTCCCTGGTAACTCTTAAACGGCACAAATATGTGGATGTCTCTAACTATTCTCAATCTCATTTTTTCTTTTTGTCCTTGTTTTAATTAGACTTTTTACAATGATTTCAATACTTAATCTTTATAGCCCTTTGCTAAGAATAGTTACAGCACTGATAACAACATTTGTGACACATGTTAAATTTAGTCTTGTTCTTCTTTTTCCTTTGTTATTTCTTCTTCATTCTTTTACCAATTGTTTTGTGAATGTGTGAACAATGTAGGCCTTCTAGATTTCTAGACGCTTGTTAACATTTGTTAATTCTTTATCTCGTTTAAACAAACTTTTTTTTTAGTTTCTTACGACTTATTGTCGGGCCTACGTTGTCCCCCCATATCTATTGGATAGGATTTGGAAAGCTAGCGTTAGCTTTCCAAATCCTCCTTTGAGTTGAACATAGACTACTTAGAGATACTACGGAGTTGAATATATATGACATTTTCATTACACAATACCAATAGTGAAGTTTTATCTCGATTCATCCGCTTTCATTCATTCTTTTACAATCAATTCTACGTCAAAATATTGGTAATGTAAGGAGCATAACCTTTCCGTTTCAGAGTGTAATATGCAATACGAAAAGTCGTTGGGAAGGTTCCAACTTGTTTGCTTTGTATAATTCACTTACGCAATTAGGCTGCTGAATCTTCGTAAAATCAATAGAGATGGAAGTCGTCGTTCATTTCAAACGAAAAGGTTTCATGTTGCGCGATGCTCCCATTCAAGAAGCTTTTATGTTAGACTTCGGACAGCAAGTGCAATGAGATGTATGATATAAACCAACAAGTTTAGAACGCTGCTCCCGACGGCTTTACATCATGGCAATTCTCGTATATATCGAACACTAACTTAAATGTAAGTAATGTTGAACATAGTTTATAAAGGCAGACTAGTTACTAATAGCTAGTACTCGTATGATATAAAAGTTTTGTACGAGATTTACCCGTGTAGGTATAGATAAATGATCATCATACTTCATACTAATATTATAAAGACGAAAGTTTGTGATTGTGTGTGTATGTTTGTTGCTTCTTCACGCTCAAACGGCTGGACGGATTTGGATGAAATTTTGCCCAGAGATAGATTATAGTCTTGAATAGTACACATAGGATAGTTTTTATCCCGGGCATATGTTCCATTGGGATAATTTTAAACATTTACGAAGGCGAAACCGCTGGTAGAAGCTAGTCAGAATACAATTAGATAATTTGATCTCGAAAGTAATTCGAAAGTAATTGTAAGAAAAATATATTAGATTTTTTAATCTCGCAACAAGGTTTTATATCATATAAATTGTGTAATGAAGCAAATTAATGGGTTTGATTTAATACAAAATTTATTTTCTTAATTTTAAGAACACTTCAATAAAAGCTGTTTATAAAAACCGGCCAAGTGCGAGTCGGACTCGCGCACGAAGTGTTCCGTATCTACCATTATCGCAAAAATCGGCAACAAATTACGTTTGTTGTATGGGAGCCCAACTTTAATATTTATTTTATTCTGTTTTTAGTATTTGTTGTTATAGCGGCAACAGAAATACATCATCTGTGAAAATTTCAACTGTCTAACTATCACGGTTCATGAGATACAGCCTGGTGACATATGGACAGACAGACAGACAGACGGACTGGCAGACAGACAGACAGACGGATCGCGGTGTCTTAGTAATAGGGTCCCGTTTTAACCCTTTGGGTACGGAACCCTAAAAATTTATTTTAATTATAATAAAACTTGTTTTTAGGTTTTTATAAAGGTACATATATTTATAGATCGGCAACATCCACGTGGCCTCGTCCATCCAAGAGGCATCAATTTCCTTAAATACCATATTTATATGATAACATTCGCGAGGTAACAGTTTGCAACGAACGAGAGGCGGACGCGGCGAGAGTTTCCGAACACGAACACTAAATAAAAAGACGCTATAAACCTCGGCACAGAACAGGTTTCATGTTAGGACCAGAATTATATTTTAGTCCTTTTTTACAAATGTTTTATTGGCTGTTTTGTTTGCCATTCATGTTTCTGTTTGAGTTCTATATAGTGTACCTATATTTTAGGTACAGTTATGTATTATACCCACGCTTCTTAATCATCAATATTATACTGTAATGTTTACGGTCTTATGAAGTCATCTTCGCCGAACACACCTGTGACCGACCCTTCATTAACAACTCTAAACTATCCCGATCACTTTTGAAACAGTTTAGCCTCTAGGAGCTAAAGTGTCTTCTTGTCGAAGGCAATAAGACTTTACAATTTATATAAGACTACTAAAGATTATCAACTACACAACGTATCAATGTGTTGTATCGTTGATAAAAAGATGGAATAAACTAAAATGGGAAACTATGCTATCCAAAAACAAATAGTCGTATATTTTGTCCTGAATGGTAGACAGGTTGAATTTTCAACACACACATCATCAGCCTATTAATGTTCCCACTGCTGGGACACAGGCGTCCTCTCTGTGAGAGGGAATGGGCCGTAATCCACCACGCGGGTCCAGTGCGGGTTGGTGGATGCCACATGTCTTCGAATTTTTGGTTCTAGGACATGCCGGTTCCCTCACGATGTTTTCCTTCACTGTTTTGAGAGCAGTAGTGATGAAATAATTTACACAAAGTAAAGCGCCTGCCTGGGCTACAACCCACGACCTATAAATTGTAAGTCGCGGCCGATACCACTGGGCCACCACTGCTGAATTTTCAACCGTCTCTCTAAATTATGAAATTCGAACCCAAATGTGGCTGTGTTCCGCAGCGTCAGTATCTATGTAATGAGATACATGTTCATCTTACATAGCTACCGGCATGCCAGCGATACCAACGAATACCTGACCTTTAATGAGACAAAGGGAAGGAATGTATCTTTGTTTATTTTAACTACACGATATAACGTTGATTTTGCCGTGTGAGCTTTACACTATTGTCCATTCAATCATTGACTGCGCGTACAAGAGCTTTACGGCTTACCTACGTCTCTCTATTCTGGGAATTGCGACTGTATGTAGCTACGGGCGTAATGCCTATATACCTAGACTAAATTCCAAATATAGTAGTAGATGCCTCATGTCTATCAGCTCACACTGACAGCACGAACTATAATGCAAGACATTCATGCGGTTTTGCAAAAGTTGTGAACTTTGCAAGTCTTTGTCTAATTTTGTCTAGCTTCAGAGAGACATCGCAAGTTTCTATGTAAACAATTTCAGATGCGATGAACATTGAACGATGGCAACATTTGCGACAGTGATTTCGCGTATCTTGCTAGTTGGTAATTTGGTAATGTAATGTCATGTTTGTTGTGCAGAGACCTGCGGTTCAACCACATCGGCGACATCGAGCCCGGGACGTTGACGCACCTGCTCTCACTGCGCTCGCTGCTGCTCAACGACAACCGCCTGCGAGAGCTGCGCTCCGGCTCCTTCCACGGGTTACGCAGGCTCAAGTACCTGTACTTGTACCGCAATCGCATCCAACACATCGATCAAGATGCCTTCCAAGGACTGGTGCACCTCGAACAATTGTAAGTACCTACTCCAGAGCCAATTCCCGTAATTATAAGAATGTTCCCATTCGGTTTAGTTTCAATCTGACCAAAATAACGAGTAATTCATTTCCACCGATCGATTCAGTCTCCTGAGGGTTACATATATAGTTAGTTAGTATTAGTTTGTTACTTATAAAGTCCTCCTCTCAAGGGTTTTTTTTTCCATTATTATAGCGACTGAAGCTGGGTAACGTAGCTGAAGTTTTCTTCAAAAGGACTAAGATTGTGTAGGTAATTTACCTACATTTCTGTCAAGTTTCTTATTGTAATCGTCGTTGTGTATGAATGATATTGCAACTAGGTTTTAAGCGTTTTTTATTACTGGGATTGGCCTTCTGAACTGTTATCACTACAGATAAATTGTGTTAATAGTATTGCGGAGTCAAAGAACTTCAGATACATGGTACGAAGAAATTTATGACTAATGATAGTAGGAAATATGATACATATTGATAGATTGTCTTAGCTAATTGGATACACGTGTAGAGTTCCTTTAATGGAACTGAAAAAGATTGTATAATCGAAATTAAAACTTTAAAGAAGCTATGTCTTCTATTCGTCACATTAATATCCCACTTCGTCTCAAGTATAACGGCTACTGTTGAACTCAGACCATAATGCACATTAAAAGTTATAAATATTGGCACATCGTTCAGAAACTGTCGACAGCCATCTTTCTATAAGTTTCAAGAGTCGCTGTCGCCAACTTTGCGGTCCCGGTTATGATATAATCAGAATAAGGTACGCTTTTGAATAAACGCTCATGTATTATTTGTGAACGATAATGTTCTACTGGTTGAACAAATTGTTTATTTTGTTCTTCATTAAAATAATAATTACTTGCGAATTAAATATAAGCCAAACTGACGATGAACAAATATTCTAGCCTCACCTAACCAGAGCTGTGTTAATAAGAATGAGTAGCTATCTATCACTTCAGTTTATAACACCTACTTACATAACTTCCACCAGCTATCTACAATATTTATTTTGGAGCTCTTTTCTTTACCGCTTTTTGCCAATAAAATGAATATTTTTTAGTTAAGTATCCGGTAGGTACACATGATAACTTGAGTCCCGGCCCCTCACTGGAGATAAGATAAAAGGGACTTGTGTGTTTACACGATCTGGTAGTCTTGTCTTTTTTTGACCTAAATTAAAAACAACAATATTTTGAGTAACATTCTTTGGAACTTCCTTTTTATCAAACTCTACGTATTCTTTTGCCATCGACTACTAAACAGTTTAAAATTATGATAGAAATAAATTTGTGTAACAGTCAATGATTGTTAACGGGTTATTGGACGACTCGCCCGAATTTAACTCGCCCGAATCGGGCGAATTGTCCACTATTAAAAATATTCGTTTTTCTGTGTCGATTCGCCCGAAGTTATTTTATCGGTGGGCGAATCGACCACTCAATATTTTTTAGTGGACGATTCGCCCGAATTTTATTTTAGAGAACAAACAATATAAAATACAGTCGTGCTCTCCCGTCTCGGTAATAATATGAAGAATTAATCGAAGTTAATAGATATTGTACTAGACACTAGGAAAGCAATTCAAACTACCAAGAGGCCAGAATCATGAAGAAGTATTTGCAGAGCTAGAATCATTAGCGGTAGAGACTAACGGAGTACTAGGGCTTCAGAATCGAAAATCGCCCGGTACTCTTTATACCGCTCTTGATTCCAGCCTAGCTTCCTCATGATTATAATCTCCTGGTACTTAAGTTAGTCTTTACCGGTACCGAAATGACCTGATAGCGTATAGAATTTTTTCTTTATTTATTTTTGTAGCGAATATTGCTGTCTTGCAACCCTTGTTAACAGTTGTGCAGTTCATTTTTTTTTAGTTTGAGACACTATAAGAAATCCCTTCCAAAACACGCATTGCTAAATAAACCGGCAAAGTTCGAGTTGGACTCGCGCACTTAGGGCTCCGTACAAACAACTACATTGGGGTGACCATAAGCTCTTAAAGTAAGGTTATTTTGAGTGTGCGTAAGAGACAGATGTATACAAGTCATATACATCCGTCCCTTACATGCACTCAAAATAAATTTACTCTAAGAGTTTATGCTCACCCCCATTAACCTTAATAATTAGGTAGCATTACTGAAGTTCTTCTACACTATATTATAAAGAGGTAACGTTTGTGAGTTTGTGGGTTTGTAAGTTTGTGACGTAGTAGGGGGTAATGTCTGGATCTACTGAATCGATTTTGAAAATTCTTCCACCAGTAGAAAGCTACATTATTCTTGAGTGTCTTAGGCTATAATATATTTACCAAAAAATATAGATCCTTATGAAAATTGCAATAATGTAGCAAAATGCTGCCTGTAAAATTCATTCTTTAGCGTGCGCTGAGAAAACTATTGATATTAGGTAGGTGGGTAGGGTAGGTAGGTTAGGCAGGGTAAGCAGGGTGGCAGGGTAGGCTGGATAGGCTGGGTAGGCTGCATGGGCAGGGTAAGCAGGGTAGGCAGGATGGGCAGGGTAGGCAGGGTAGGCAGGATGGGCAGGGTGGGCAGGGTTGGCAGGGTAGGCAGGGTAGGTAGGGTAGGCAGGGTAGGCAGGTTAAGTAGGGTAGGCTGGGTAGTAAGGTAGGCAGGGTAGGCAGGATGGGCAGGGTAGGCAGGAAGGGCAGGGGGGGGGGGCAGTGTTGGCAGGGTAGGCAGTGTAGGCTGGGTAGGCAGGGTAGGCAGGGTAGGCAGGGTAGGCAGGGTAGGCAGGGTAGGCAGGGTAGGCTTGGTAGGCAGGGTAAGCAGGGCAGGCAGCGTAGGCAGGTTAAATAGGGTAGGCTGGGTAGTATGGGTAGGCAGGGTGAGCAGGGTAGGTAGGGTAGGCAGGTTAAGAAGTGTAGGCAGGGTAGTCAGCGTAGGCAGGGTAGGCTGGGTAGGCGGGGTAGTCAGCGTAGGCAGGGTAGCCAGTTGACGGAAGCGGGGTCAGATAGTAAACAATAAAAGCTCCGAACATTGCTCTAACGGAAAGAGGTACCTTCAGAGTGCAGAACTAAATACCAGAACTTAGATCAGGGGTCGTTCTACACTACAGCAACAGCAGCACGGGTCGACTTTAGAGGTTAAGTAACGATTGCCGAGGTCGGTCTGAGGATGGGTGACCAGACCATGCATGACATACCAAGTATCTTACGTTCCTCCGAAAGTTCGTTAATTCCGGCACTCTCAGCTGTCATTTGTAGATTTATGACAGTGATGGTGCCAAAAAGTCTGACACCAATCTTGCCAACGGGTATCGTGTTAACCAGTTACTGGGTTATGGTGGTCCGATAGGCAGTCGCTCCATGTAAAATGCTGCCTCTGGTTGGACTGGAAACCGACCCAAATATGCTTACTAGGTAAAATTTTAAGTTGATTGATTGTGTTCGAAGACTGCTTAATTTGATTCATTGAATAGATTAAATATCATGTTGTTTGTGACTTTATATTAAAAAATGTAACTTTTATTAACAGTTGTTATCGTTTTAGTGAACCGTGAACGGTCCGAGTGTATCGATGTCACATGCTTATTATTACTGAGATATGGATCATGTAATTGATTAACATTATGTCTAATAGTGGTAGATATTATTTCGTTAATAGACTACTTATTTATTTGGCCGCACGAGTAGGTATTGTATACAGAATTACTTTAAATTCTGTACACAATTTTTAACCATAGGAAACCTTAACTTGTTTACAAATTCCCTGGACCTCACAATAGGATTCCCTGGGATTTGGGGACCAGTTTCTTCCTAAGGAGGTTTTTATTAGGAAACTTATTTTTTGCCTGAGAGCAAATTTGTAGCTATAATAAATAAATAAATAAAAACATTTATAATTTTTATATTAATGTATTATTAAAATCATTTATTCTTAGATTATTATTGATTATTTCTACATTATTGTTGTTTTTAATAAAATTATTATTAGATTATTATTAATTATTACGAAATTATTACAAAATGTTTAAATGCATACAATAATGTTGTGAGTTGTGAAGTAATGGCGTGTTGTGGAGGTCGTTATTTTGTGGTGTGGGAATCGTAATGATGTGGTGTGAAGGTCAAAATAAAACTAAGATGGTATGATAATAACTTACTTATGAATATGAACAACATTTCGCGAATAATTTGCTGTGCTGTTTGCTAAGTTTGTTGAGTTATAAGTATGTTTTAAGTATGCTATCAAATATACTTTTAAACAGTGAACATCTGATTTACTGTCACGCCCAAAGAAATACTGCTAATTAATAAATATAATTTAAAAAAAAACAAAGTAGGTTAGATACGCTATTACGTTTCCTTTGAATAAATAAACTGTAAAAATGTGAAAGACTCTAGTACTTATCTCCAACATTCAGTTAAATTATTTGAAAGCAGCGATACCGACTGGATTCAAAGGAGCGCTTTCTAATTAGGAGAAAATAAATAGCTGCCGAGTTATTTATGAATCTATGAATTGCCAGCAAAGGCAAGTCCATAAAGCAAGTCTTTAGTCTTAAGGAAGGAGATCGCGTCGCCATAACGACCGGAGACCGAGATAAGAGACACCTGGCACTACTTTTCATTTGGCTTTGTATGGGAGTCAGTTCGCGATCGAGACCGAGATACAGACACAGATCAGCGAAAAAGAGAGGCGAGACAGAAGACCTAGATACGGGGTTGATCAAAAAATTAAAAAAAAAACCGGCCAAGTGTGAGTCGGACTCGCACACGAAGGGTTCCGTACCATTATCGCAAAACACTGCAAAAAAATCACGTTTGTTGTATGGGAGTCCCCCTTAATTTATTTTATTTTAATTTAATAATTATTATTTTTTGAAGAGAATATACAACTAAATATTCTGTGAATATTTCAAGCGTCTACCTGTTGCCGTTATTAATATCGAGCAAAAAACGGCAAAAATATCACGTTTGTTGTATGGGAGCCCCCCTTAAATATTAATTTTATACTGTTTTTAGTATTTGTTGTTATAGCGGCAACAGGAATACATCATCTGTGAAAATTTCAACTGTCTAACTATCACGGTTCATGAGATACAGCCTGGTGACAGACAGACAGACAGACGGACAGCGAAGTCTCAGTAATAGGGTCCAGTTTTTACCCTTTGGGTACGGAACCCTAAAAACATCCAATTTTGAAAATTCTTTTACCAGTACAAAGTTGCACTATTCCTGAGTGTCATAGGAATGTTATCCCGAAAAAATAACGAGTCCTGCGGGGTGGGCCATGGGAGCAAAGTTGCGGGAAAAAAGGTAGTGGTAAATAATTCGTTTACAGGCAATCTTAGCATAGTTTTATAAAAATAATGACCGTATTCTTCTTTCTCCACTAGTAACTTGACAACCTGCCTTTCCATTATAATGTTGATAAATAATTTTCAGCAATATAACAGACTTTAACGGATAAATTGACAAGAGTTTTAGGTTTCGGACGCGCTCCGCAGTACACCGGTGGAGACCAAGACGTGTATTGCGGTCTCCTGTCTCTATTTCCCGTCTCGGTTTTCGGTCTCGCGTCGAATGTACATCTCGAGCTTTTTTCAGGCGAAAAACAAAAAATCTCGAGACATACGAGTAAGTTTAAGTAAATCGCGCAAATTTGTTATTCGCTTCACAAATATAATATAAGTAATATCTAGTAATTGCCTGTGAGACAAACATCAAGTGGTAATGAACGAGCAATATGTACGAACTGAAGCTATTACATAATATTTTAATGACGAATTGACGATGCAAGATTGTTTACCCAGAAAATGATGTCATTGTTTTATACTTAGCATAAAGACTAACCTCTGCGGAAAACAGGATACCTACTGAAACGTTACAAAGGCGCTCTTGTTATTGTTTCAACGAGTAATAATCAGGCAAGAAAATTAAAAATACTTTGATCTATATAGATGAGAACAGTGGCGGCGCAGTGGTAGCGGCCGGGACTTACAAGTTGTAGGTCGTGTGTTTGAACCCAGGCAGGTGCTTTACTTTGTGTAAATTATTTCATCACCACTGCTCTTAAAACAGTTAAGGAAAACATCGTGAGGAAACCGGCATGTCTTAGAACCAAAAATTCGAATACATGTGACATCCACCAACTCCCACTGGGCCCGCGTGGTGGACTACGGGGGCCTGTATCCCAGCAGTGGGAACATTAAAAGGCTGATGATGATCTAAAAATTCATTTTACATTTAAGCTGTTATAGAGTAACAATATAAAAGCGACCAGCCGTAAAACTAAAATTAAATAATTATCTGTTACAAGCAAACTGCAGGAAATAGGACAAATAGTTTCTGTTGAACTACACTGGGAGTGCGGGTTGCATTAGCATGTATTTCAGTTTGTAAGATGTCTGGCATGATATAACTGTCATCTAGATGTCTGTCGAAAATAAACCGCGGGCTCTTATCCTCTTAAGGTTACACTAGTCGACGGCACGAACTATTTTGTGCGCGGTGTTAAAATATCAACCGACAACACGTGCGGAAGAGGTAGATACTGTGGTGAGCAGTAAGAAGCTAGTTCGCGTACGAATACACACGTTTGCAATTTTTTTGCGAAATGGATGATGATTTAGGACGAAACCGAGCACGCGAAATTTTATAAACAGACCTTTGGGAGTCTGGATATCATGAAAAAACGACTGAACGTATCTTATCAAAAAAAATAATTGCTTTGTTGAATTACTAATCTATCCCTGTATGGTGACTGTTTTACAAGTTTTCCTTCTTCTTTATACATACTCAAATAAATACCATATTTATTTGCGCCCAAAAATGCGTTAGAATTAGTGTCGAAATGTGGAACTTTCTACGTTTAACTTTCGTGAAATGTTTAACTTTCAAATATATATCTTTTTTACCCGACTGCCGAAGGAGGGGGAGGGGGAGGGTGTTTATCAGGCTATGCATGTATGTATGTTTGTTCCTATGTGGCGTTCTAGAGACCAAACGCGTGGGCCGAATTTGATGGTTCTTACGTCAATCGATTCGTCTTAACCCCGCGAGTGTCACTGGCTACATGAAAATTGGAAAATGGCGGTTTTTGGGCGCCATATCGTGGGGGCCCAAATTTTTTTTGTGTCGTTTTAACGGCACAAAAACGGTTTTAACGGTTTTAACGGTACGGAACTCTGAAAGTTGGTACCTATCAAAGACACCGACTTCCAAAAATAAAGTAATTTTTTACTTTGTAGTTTTCTTATTTGGAAGTCGGTAGTATATTTTTTGCAAAAAAAGCCTTTTTTATTTTTCACTTTTTGTTGTACCTATCTAATAGGCAAGTAGGCAAGGTACCTATGATGCCAGAATAAATTACCCGAATATCATGAAACTGAACATAACCGGTGAAATGAGAGTGTACCAAGGTGAACTGTACACATCTGCGTACCCCTTTAGAGCGTAGATACTGGCGTGATGTTACGTTATGAATAAACAATAAACAAACATGCGACTGCAGCAATCCTGAGAGATTTGCCGTAATTTATTGAAGAGTTCTGTTGTATATCTCCGAAGTTCTTCATCAGATCTTCACAAAAATAAAATGGGACCAATTTTCAGAATCGGTCCACAATAGACGAGGATATCGGGAAACAAACAAAAAAAAACAAACATAAAATCGAACCGCCTCCTTTTTGGTAAATCGGTTAAATATGAAGTTCACTTTAGCACATTGGTGATGCATCGCATTAAAGAAAATTATAAATATTTTCCTATATAAAACGCATAATGAGGAGCATGTGACGCATTTTAGCAAATTTATATTTCTACAATACAACAAAAATGTCTGCCAACAATAACAAAAATTAGTTTTTCCTTTGTCAATTACTCAAAATCAAACACACAAAATGTTGTAGAATTTACAATCCCAAATCAGAAATGTGCTTGCAAATATTATTCGCAGTTATTACCTATATTATTACTGATGCTGCCAGCAGGCTGTAATAAACCGACTGCACTAATCGAATATGCAGACTACATAAATTAACAGAATATTTATAACCTTCAGTGCTAAATGTGGTATCTGTCTATCCTATCAGTCACGTCGATTTTCCCGGACACTTAATGGATGAAAATTGGAATGTTGTGTGGCGTAGGTGAGCAGCGAGATGCAGCAAATATAGACGCCTGATTGATATAGAAGCCGAGCCGTCTCAAATAGCAGATACTAGAAGGACGAATTTATACCATAATTGATGTTCTCCGAAAATAATCAGAATTGCACAGACTTTGCTGTGTTCAACTGATATGTTGTTATTACGGTTAAAAAACCTGTATGGATCAGAATGTTGGGCTGTGAAAAAGATGGATGAAAGGAGATTGCATGTAGCAGAGATGAGAATGTTGAGATGGATATGCGGCGTGACGAGATTGGATAAAGTGAGAAATGAGTATATTAGAGGCAGTTTGAAAGTGGTGCCAGTGGCAGAAAAGTTGAAAGGAAACCGTTTGTCCTGGTATGGTCATGTGATGAGGAGGGATGAAACGCATGTTACTAAAAGAAGTTAGTAGTAGTTAGTTATGAATATAAATGTGGATGGATGGAGAGGGAGAGGAAGGCCAAAGAAAACATGGATGGACTGTGTGAGGAGTGATATGAAAGAAAAGGGAGTAATAACGTGACGGGGGACAGGACGGTATCGAAGAAGCAAACGTGTTGCGCCGACCCCAAGTAACATGGGATAAGGGCAGGCAGATGATGATGACGGTTAAGAAAGCTAATTTCTCAACTTGCTTGTCGATTTAACTTGCACTGCTCTTGCCCATACAAATAATATTGTGTTTCGAGTGGGTAGTTCAGTTGAATGCTTGGCTACTGTTATAGGGTGCCAACTGAAAATCAGCGCTGTTTGTCTGACGCCCAGCAATTGCTGAGTTGGTATCTCTTTCGGTATGGGCACACCCGGCGCAATAATTCTTAAACCTTCTTTGTACTTTTCGTTACTATTCTTCTCTGTTACTTTATGATTGTTGTTGTTGTGTTATGTCTATGTCGAATAAATGTTTTCTATTCTAATCTATAGATAGATACTTATAGAAGCCCTGACTGACTACAAGGGGTTACTGTGCTCTCTTAGCTTATAGCCCAGGAAAAGAATAAGAGTTGGCCTGCGAAAAAACCCAAGTTTCATTGAAATTATTACAGGTAGTAGTAATGATGCCTGAAAAGTCCATATAAGCCCTTGAGAAAAAAAAAACTGACAGATTTCTGGTTTGAAATCAAAACTCACTGCAATTTTCCAACAAAAGTCCTACGAAAGAAGATTGGTGCGATTTTTACCCGACTTAAAAGTTTGGTTATGTTTTGACCCAGCTGAACAGCCGCTAGCTGACTTTCTTGCAGACGGTTAGGTATATGGTTGGGATCAGTGTCGTAATGTAAAGCTCCGCTTATTGCTGGTCAAATTATTGCGAAGAAGTAACACCAGTTGGCCAGTTTATCGCACACAACTGTAACAATGACCCGTTTTCCTCATTTTGTTCTCACAACTGCCGCGATAACCGATTGTTTTTCTTGGAAACGAATTAATTCCAGAACAATTTTGTCCGCTTGCAGGAATTGCTTGTTCTAAAATTATTCCGTTGACATTTTGCAGTTCTGTCTTTTCTCCTCTACGTTAAAACGAAAAATTAAGACTCGTATTCTCTTGGTTTTATACAATAGTTGTTATTTAGGTTAACGGAAGATATATAGGTAATATATATCACAGATAATATTACTACTTTTATGGTATCGAGTCAATTATATCGGTCGACCAATGCGACTTTTTGCAGCGATGCAGACGCGATACAGACGCAAAATAAACGCGATTCTGTCGCAGGTCATATACCATCGGCTCATCGCCCACGTAATTAGGTTTCTGCATCGCGACTAACGCGATAGAGCATTGATACAGTCGCGAATGCAGAAAATGCGACCATCGGCCAAAAGTAGCGATGCAGTCGCGCGACTCACGCGCGTTTTCTTGACGCGCGACTATATTGCTGCAAAAACTCTTGGATGGAACTACTAAAATTAAGACTTACGCAGCGCAACGATGCGTTCTTCCGAATGAATTAGTGGGTGACTTCTTAACAAACTTCTCATATCTTGATTAGTTACTTGTTCGTTTTATCTGTGAGGATTCATGTAAATGTATGGGGTAGTCGAGTAAAGACTCACTTATCACAGTGAACGCTACTCGATCCACGAAAGGCATCGTCCAAACAATTGATTAAGTAGGTATAGATTGCTCGCCAATAATGCCAAATGCCAATACCGAGTATTACAGAGATTTTATGTATTGACAGACATTCTGGTAACGTCTTGCAGTACCGTAGCTATTTCAATTATTATTAACGTCGTTAAGTTATTTATGATCTGTTGATATTTATGTAGCGAAGGGATATTCAATGTTTTTTCGGATGTCATCAAAACATTGATAGCGCACTTATATAAGAGCAAAAACAAACCGTGCCGAGTGATGACAGTGCTGAGTGCTTTATTATGTTTTCGTGAATTAATGGATGCATCAACAATTAGTCCAGCTGTAATACATATTCAGGAGTAACTCGCTGACTGATCTGTTTTGGAAATGACCAATACTTTATGCTCTCGTGCATATAAGCTTCTGTTGTATACCTAATAAATTGCAGTTAGCTATCGGTATTGTTAGCTATCGGTATTGCGGGATTGTTGCAGGAACTTTACAGTTTATTAGTGTCCGACCGAAAGTTCGGTTTCGGTTTCGGTCGAGTTTCGCCAAAAACCGAGTTTCGGTTTAGTTTTGATTTTGGCGCCAAACCTGCCGAAACTACGACCGAAACCGAAACTGCATTCGGGAGTTCTCGCGTTGTGATCATGTTCGCCGCGTTAAATTCCATCCAAGCGAGTACTTTTTACTAACATTTTTTTGTTAAATGTGGGTTTGTTATGTTGATTATCATAACAAAAAGTGAAAATCTCGAAGACTGCATAGCTATGAGATTTAAAGATAAAAAAGAAAGATGACTGATTATTATAACGTTTTCTTTATTTTTCCCTCAAAACATGATCGCTTTTATTCACTCTTAAGATCACTTGTATTAAGGAAGTTTCGGTTTCGGCCGAAATTGAGACTGTAGCCGACATTCGGTTTCGGTTTCGGTCGTAAAACCTGTTTCGGTCGGACACTACATTTTATTAATGTGATAAATTAGCATGTGAGTTAAAACTCTATTCATCTTAGTTACTTGGCCGGTTTTTTTTCTACTAGTGTTAACGATTGTAGATTGTCAACTTAGCTACAAATGTTGTTATATTCAACTGTCTCGCAGCCGAACCCGCTGTCAAAAGCTAGTCTGGAATCCCGATCCAAAATAGAAACTTCTTTCACTAGTAGAAAGCAACACTATCGCTGAGTGTCATACTTTTAAGGCCCTTACTCCGCTTTAGTGGGGTAAAACGGTTACTTTCTAAAGCATACTCCTTAGTAACGGCTAGGTTAAAAGGTTTGAAAAAAAAATATTATTGATTCATGTACATTATTTGTGAAACATAATATTTCGTATGATTAATACGTACTATAGTTTTAAAACAATAACATTTTACAACACGATATTTTTCACTTTTGCATCTTCATAACGACTTGGATGTTTAAAAAAATTTGCACTGAAAAATTACTGGTTAGAATTTCTTCTTAATATACATTGGATATGTAAATCTAAAAATATTTTGCAAAACAAAACGGTCCCCAAAGGAAGTCCAACATTGATATTCGAGCTTCAAGCGGGCGCACGGCTAGTACCGCGTTAACAAAGGGGAATAATATTATAGCCCATGGCAGCCGCCCGCCGGTTTGTCGCCCTTTTGCTTCGCGAACTTGGCTGATACACTGCCGTGTGTCTTTAGACACATGATAATGGGTCTTGTTGGTTGAGACACGGAAGCAAAGCCGTGGGAAGAAAGATAGTAAAAATATGGTTAAAGTTAATTCAGTTCATAAAATGATTGCTAATCAAATTTGAAATTAGTCAACAATTAGTCCAGCTGTAATACATATTCAGGAGTAACTCGCTGACTGATCTGTTTTGGAAATGACCAATACTTTATGCTCTCGTGCATATAAGCTTCTGTTGTATACCTAATAAATTGCAGTTAGCTATCGGTATTGTTAGCTATCGGTATTGCGGGATTGTTGCAGGAACTTTACAGTTTATTAGTGTCCGACCGAAAGTTCGGTTTCGGTTTCGGTCGAGTTTCGCCAAAAACCGAGTTTCGGTTTAGTTTTGATTTTGGCGCCAAACCTGCCGAAACTACGACCGAAACCGAAACTGCATTCGGGAGTTCTCGCGTTGTGATCATGTTCGCCGCGTTAAATTCCATCCAAGCGAGTACTTTTTACTAACATTTTTTTGTTAAATGTGGGTTTGTTATGTTGATTATCATAACAAAAAGTGAAAATCTCGAAGACTGCATAGCTATGAGATTTAAAGATAAAAAAGAAAGATGACTGATTATTATAACGTTTTCTTTATTTTTCCCTCAAAACATGATCGCTTTTATTCACTCTTAAGATCACTTGTATTAAGGAAGTTTCGGTTTCGGCCGAAATTGAGACTGTAGCCGACATTCGGTTTCGGTTTCGGTCGTAAAACCTGTTTCGGTCGGACACTACATTTTATTAATGTGATAAATTAGCATGTGAGTTAAAACTCTATTCATCTTAGTTATTGTTGGAAGCTGGAACTACTAACACAGTCGTGTACCTACCTCCATTTAGTTACAGATCAATAGCTGTGGCCTCTAATCTATAATTAGTTACGCATGGCTTGGTCTTGCCTTTGCAATGGAACACCATAGTGCATTGTATAGTCCGGGGCCACTGCCAATGTAATGTGCTGGACCCACGAGCTTGTATGGCTGCAGTAAATATTGAATCAGGATAAACTTAGTCAATGTTTAATTAAGAATACTAATACATAGTCAACTCGTGGTTAAATAATAACAGCCACACGGGTCGATCTTTAAAGTTAAGCAACGTTTGCCGAGGTAAGTTCATGGATGGGTTGAACATCTTTACATAGTGAGATTCCTCCGTGCCTTGGCAAGAACGTTAAGCCGTTGGACCCGGCTGTCATTTGAAGACCTCTTTCACAGTCCTTACAGTTAGTCCAAAGCCAAGATCTGACACCAGTCTTGCCGTTATAAATGTTTGTTTGTCTAGTTTCTACCTTTAAGTATAACCAAAATTTTGTCTTGGAACTAAGTTGTATTTTCGCTCCTGGGGTGCGTGCTAATAACTGCGACACAGTTACCTACTAAACTAATGCAGTATTAACGTACACAAAAATTAAATTATGTTTTTGTTTCAATAAATATTTGTATTTGTAATGGGTATCATGTTACCCAGTTACTGGGTTGTGGAAGTCAGATAGTCTGTAGCTCCATGTTGTTGAAGCCGGTTAGACTGGAAGCTGACCCCGACATAATTAGGAAACAGCTAGGTAGATTCATTGAATAGTCAACTCGTGTTTGACTGCCTCAGACAAGCAGATAAAAATATAAAGATACTGACTTTATGACCCCCTTATCTTTATGTGAGTACTAGCTTCTGCAAGCCGATTCATCCGCGTGAATATTGGCAAATTATCTCGAGGAAACATAATATTCCCGGGTTAAAAAGTATCCTATGTGCTATTCCTGACTATAATCTATCTCTGTGCCAAATTTCATCCAGATCCGTACAGCCGTTTGAGCGTGAAGAAGTAACAAACACACACACAAAGTCACAAACTTTCGCCTTATAATATTAGTGAGATAAGATAAATTCACAGCTCTATCACCTAAAGAAGCTGGAGCTTTCACTAGACTAAAAACCTTAGATCAAGAATAGTTTAGACTATTTCGATCGAAGCCAGAAGCCAAACAAACGGAGATCTGCCAAACACGATAGTCTGTTTGGTTAAAAAAGTCTGTGAAAATCAACACAAAAGCCAGACAAATCGACTTTTGTTTATAGTGCTTCAGCATTAGCGTAGCAACACGTCTGGCAGGATGTTAATGTAGTTGGGTTAGATAAAATATAATTATAGCCATTACGTGTACTTACGTTAACGGGTCATGTGCATGACTGCGTGCAGATCATAAAGTTCAGTGTCGTCGAGAGCAGGCGACGAGTGTAGGGACCATGACATGAGAAGGCAGTGCTATAGTTTGAGCACATGTGCTCCAGTACGGGCAGGACTGCCAAGTTAAAAACGTTTCGTATCGAATCTCTTTCTACATTCGTTAACGCCTTCTATTTGTATGGTCTGACCTTGTGACTTAATGTTCAGATGTGTCATTCCTATACATTGATAGTTTTTAGGGTTTCGTACCCAAAGGGTAAAACGGGACCCTATTACTGAGACTCCGCGATCCGTCTGTCTGTCTGTCACCAGGCTGTATCTCATGAACCGTGATAGCTAGACAGTTGAAATTGATGTATTTTTGTTGCCGTTATAACAACAAATACTAAAAACAGAATAAAATAAATATTTATGTGGGGCTCCCATACAACAAACGTGATTTTTTTGACGTTTTTGAGATAATGGTACGGAACCCTTCGTGCGCGAGTCCGACTCGCACTTGGCCGGTTTTTTTTTCTACTAGCGTTAACGATTGTAGATTGTCAACTTAGCTACAAATGCTAGTCTGGAATTCCGATCCAAAATAGAAACTTTTTTCACTAGTAGAAAGCAACACTATCGCTGAGTGTCATACTTTTAAGGCCCTTACTCCGCTTTAGTGGGGTAAAACGATTACTTTCTAAAGCATACTCCTTAGTAACGGCTAGGTTAAAAGGTTTGAAAAAAAAAACATATTATTGATTCATGTACATTATTTGTGAAACATGATATTTCGTATGATTAATACGTACTATAGTTTTAAAACAATAACATTTTACAACACGATATTTTTCACTTTTGCATCTTCATAACGACTTGGATGTTTAAAAAAATTTGCACTGAAAAATTACTGGTTAGAATTTCTTCTTAATATACATTGGATATGTAAATCTAAAAATATTTTGCAAAACAAAACGGTCCCCAAAGGAAGTCCAACATTGATATTCGAGCTTCAAGCGGGCGCACGGCTAGTACCGCGTTAACAAAGGGGAATAATATTATAGCCCATGGCAGCCGCCCGCCGGTTTGTCGCCCTTTTGCTTCGCGAACTTGGCTGATACACTGCCGTGTGTCTTTAGACACATGATAATGGGTCTTGTTGGTTGAGACACGGAAGCAAAGCCGTGGGAAGAAAGATAGTAAAAATATAGTTAAAGTTAATTCAGTTCATAAAATGATTGCTAATCAAATTTGAAATTAGTCCAATAATTTTGATTTCGAACAATTAAATACATCTCTAATCTCAACGTTTGACATCGCCCAACGTGATAAAGCTAAACGCTAAACGCCCAATTTAATGCTAAATGGGGTTATAACCACTAATGCTTGATTGACCAAATCCTATTCAAACCGACAATACGTGGTCTGACTGGCTATTGCCTGAGGTTAGAATAAATGATGTATGTTGGTAACTTTATGTACTCTCTACGTGTTTTGTAGAACTCCTTTACTTTGCTCAACTTTGAGACGACTTTAAATTTTGAAACTGACAGTGAGAAACCTACAAATGTCATTAGTACAGCTACATTCCCGTAAAAACTTTACAAGACTGTTAGGAATTCGGAATCGGGGAGAGTTTAAAATAGATTCTGGGTTTAATGAGCTGTCATCTCACGCAGACGAGTAAAAGGTACCGATCTGAACTAATAAATATTATAAAGGAAATAATAGTACCTAGACTATGCACCAATCCCCTTGGTGCATAATCTACTATTATTTCTTATTTACTTATTAAAGCAGTGTCTTACGTCACGGGTGGCATATTGAACCTTGAGCGTAACGGGGGTTCTAAGCGAGGGAATTATGTAGAGTACTGAGTGAAGCGAGGGGTCCAAACTGCCCAAGATGAAGACAGGCTTTATCCCAGAGGAGCATACTCCACTATTCACAACTTCAAGACAATAAAAAGCACGAGCAATGAAATTCACTAAAAATCACAGCACCAAACACCGTCTTTTTTCCACATTCTTTGAAATCGTGCATTTTTAATACCAACTTCAAAAAGAAGAATGAATTCGACACGTTTCAATCAAATCAAATCAAATGTATTTATTTCAACTAGGCCATTATGCGTCACTTTTGAACGTTAAAAAAAATTTACATGTTATAAAAAATTTACTCTACCGTGCATTCGGAAATGAAGGTTGATATGGAGAAGAATGCACAAGAAACTCCATATTTCCTCTTTAAAAAAAATAAAGACTTTTTACAATATTAACATAAATAGTACATACATTAATAAATTCTTATACGTGAGAACGATGCACCCAGCACTACTATACTAAATATAGGTATAAAGTATTACAAGCACTAACAGGTAAATCCCTTCACTTGATAAATAGGGACATGATTCTCACATACTTACAAATATTGCAAACATAGGTAAATTACCTAATTCAACAACAACGGAACAGTGTGCGAGTCAATTTTTTAAACAAATAGAGAAGAAAATAAATAAAAATAAAGCGTAACTATAATAATTATGAATATTATTATACCGTACACAAATGAACCATTTTGATAGTTTCTACACTAAAGATTGCCCTACGGAGCAGGACCAGCATGTTTCCAAGCATTCTTATCTTGAATATAATCATCTAATTTGTAATATGCTTGTTTAAAAAGTGTGCTTTTAATTATTGTTTTATTATTGTTATATTCAATATTTACGTATATGGGCTTCTAAACATACAGCGTATGTTTTATTTTTGTAAGTATGTATGTTTGTCCATTCATTTCTCCGAAACTACTTATCGGATCGTAATTATTCTTTTTTATTGGATTAGGTATCTCTCAACATAGGGAAAGTTTCATCAAAATCGGTTCAGCAGTTTTCAAGATATGGAACATACAACCGAACTCCTTAGCGACAAACAGCATGAATGTGTAAATGAAGTTATCATGGGTATTTTGGTACCTTACTATAAAAATTGCCTAGTTTTTAGTGATAGGTTTACTAAAACTTAAAAGAGAGAAATAAAAACTTTAAAAAGACACAAAAATTAAATCGACTTCATTCATTTCGGAAGTATTCTTTGGTATAATATATACCACTTGTTTTTATCGTTTTTCAACACTGACATCCGAAACGAAAGTTATTTTTGAACTTTTTAGTGTTTTTCTTTAGAAGTCGGTTTAAAGACTTTTTAGGTGTGTTTTTGTTAGCCAGATCGATCTTCGCACAAAACTCCTTACAATACCATATGGGCATATTTTTCTTAAAATTTTTCACGATTTTCCACACGAATTTGACGTTCGAAATTCAAATCACTTTACTCCCTTGGGAGTTTCATACAACTTAACCACCCATAAGAGATAATGCTTTAAATACTTTACGTTGAGATTGCATGATATATGTACATAATTGGACATTGTCGAGCAGGTGGTGTGAAAACTATTTGCAGTATTGAGTCGATTACGATAGATAATGTTTAATGATAGAAAGCTAATATATGGAACGCTGAGTGTCGTAGACTTTACTTTTTGTTCCTGTAAATATAAGCCACGAAAGCAAAGCTATGAAAAAGTTCATTAAAATAAAAACCGGCCAAGTGCGAGACGGACTCGCGTACAAAGGGTTCCGTACCATTACCGCAAAACGCACGTTGTTGTATAGGAGCCCCACTCAAATATTTATTTTATTCTGTTTTTAGTATTGTTGTTATAGCGGCAACAGAAAACATCATCTGTGAAAATTTCAATTGTCTAGCTTCTTTCAATAAAATTTAAACGTTCTAGATTCATGAGATACAGCCTGGTGACAGACAGACGGACCGCGGAGTCTTAGTAATTTACCCGTTTTTAGGATTCCGTACCCAAATGGTAAAAACGGGACCCTATTACTAAGACTTCGCGGTCCGTATGTCTGACAGACAGACAGACAGATAGACGTCTGTCTGTCTGTCACCAGGCTGTATCTCATGAACCGTGATAGCTAGACAATTTAAATTTTCATAGATGCTGTATTTCTATTGCCGCTATAACAACAAATACTAAAAATAGAATAAAATAAATATTTAAGTGAGGCACCCATACAACCAACGTGTTTTTTTTTTGCCGATTTTTGTGATAATGGTACGGAACCCTTCGTGCGCGAGTCCGACTCGCAGTTGGCCGGTTTTTTACCCTTAGACAAAGCAAGAAGAAAATCATGCTGTGCAGTCGGAGGATTTTTGAATGACTTTTTTATTTATAACTTTTTAATGTTAAAATGATATAATATGATTTTTTTACTGCCAAACCTATCGTGTGGGGTATCAACACGATCGCCCAAAATCCCCTCATTTTTCTTTTATGTAATTTTAATGTACCCAGTGATCCTCATAAGGTTAAGACGAATCGATTGACGTCAGAATGTTGGTCTCTAGAATGCCACATGTAGGAATATACATACATATACAGACCTATAAACACATTACACTCCTTCGGCAGTCGGGTAAAAACGTATTTCCATAGTTAAAAAACTTTTTCTACCCATGTATCCTTTACATGGGTAGAAAAAGTTTTTTAACTATGGAAATACCTTTCTGTTACACACTGAGTAGATACTATCTTTATAACCAACTACGCGTAGACGCAAAGGAGTGTAATGTGTATATAGGTCTGTATATGTATGTATATTCCTATGTATATATAACTTTCTCCAAGGAAAGAATAGAGAATTGACTTCTTAAAACAAAACTATATCCCATACAAATTTTGGTCAGCTGATGACAACTTTGTATGAAAAATACAAATATATTTTTGGCATATGCCTATGGCTTCCTTGGAGAAAGTTCTTTATTTATTTATCAATGTAGGTACTTACACATGTACACACAAAACACTTTACAGAGAAAAGAAATAATACAGATTGAAATGCACAAAGGTTTATTTTAAAAGCAGTTTTAAAAATATGAGCACACCTTTGTACTTAATATTTTCGGTAAGTTTTTGTCATTGAAATAAAAACAAAAGATCACTTAATAAAAACAAACACCCAAAAGCTTGGCCGATTAAGAATAAGATTTTTAAATTAAGTTCATTGCCCAATTGTTCTCAATTTATATCACTCAATGGACAATGATTTATGCAATTTAAAAACTAGAAGAAAGAAAGAAAGAAAGAAAAATTGTTTATTCTGCACAAACTAAACGCACAATACAAAATAAAGAGTGGCATTCACCAAATTCACAAATTAGCCAAAAGCCTCGTATTTAAAACAAAAAAATTATAAAAGTTTGTCAAATTTTGTCTATTGCTTGATGAGAGCAATAAACAGTTATCTGTGGGTGAGAGGCCAAAGACAATTTACTTGCGTAATATGTTTCGACATTACCAAATGAAAACAAACAAACAAAACAATCACAAATTAACGAAATGCCGATGAGTGGAAAATTTATCCATCTTTGAAACAACAAGGGCAAATAGGCTGTGCGTCGCATCTGTGCAAGAATAGGTCATTGCTCAGCTTAATGCCGTGACTTCAGACGAACCTATCGTCAACAGCGCTGATTTTCAGCAAAAACCTCGCGAATGACGTAATGACGTTCTCCCATGTGAAAATACAAAAATTTCGTACGAAAATGAGTGTGACTGAACCGACTGAACATGTTGAAAGTAAGTACATAGAAATAAAATAAAAATATATATCAAAGTCTTATTATAAACTATATACCTATGTCTGTATTTATGCGTTACATATAAAATAAAAGATACATAAACTGAGGCATAATAATCATACTATACTAACATTGATTTGTGATATCAT
Source organism: Anorthoa munda (assembly GCA_945859665.1). NCBI lineage: Eukaryota > Metazoa > Arthropoda > Insecta > Lepidoptera > Noctuidae > Anorthoa > Anorthoa munda. Next base: position 50,145,441 of record OX243893.1, on the reverse strand, counting down.
ACTATTCTACATAACTACTATAATAACATTGATTTGTGCTTGCAGTCATTCCTTAAGTGCTTACAATATCATAATGGATGGTCTTATAATAAAATTGTGTTAACATGCTTACGACTATCATCTGTTACTGTCGTTATAGAAGAGCATTAAGGCAAATTACTATTATGTCATAATTATAGTAGCTATTAGATAGAAGGTAGGCACCTCTTGACTTGACGTTAACTGTCAAAGGGATTAACAGTACGTAGTCATGTGCGAAAAGCCTGCGGTCTCCAGTCATTATTGTCAAGCACTGTGATAAGTTGAAGTACCGTAAACCACATCATCGCTTACCATCAGGCGAGATAGTAGTCAAACGGTGTAGTGGTATGAATCATCAAAATTGGCCAACGCGTTAGGTCTCTGGAACGCCACATAGGAACAAACATACATACATACATACATACTTACATACATACATACATAGACTGATAAACACATTACCCTCCTTCGGCAGTCGGGTAAAAATGTGCATTATTGCTGAGGAGTTATTTGCCAATGAATCCCAGAAAGTTGTGATGAGTCGACGTCGATTTTGTCTTCTTTACTATAAATAGGTAAAAATGTATCTGTCATCGTCATCATCATCATCATATCAGCCGAAAGACGTTCAATGCTGAACATAGGCCTGCCCCAAGCGCCGCCACATTGACCGGTCCCGTGACACTCGCAACCAGCGTATCCCCGCCTTCCTCACCAGGTCATCGGTCCACCTAGTAGGAGGCCTTCCAACGCAACATCTTCCGTTTCGCCGTCGCCACTCCAGAACTTTTCGGCCTCATCGGCCATCCGTTCTGCAAGCAATGTGCCCAGCTCACTGCTACTAATGTATGTTTATTTATTAGTAATGGGTCTTCTTTAGAAGAACTAATCTGTTTACGAAAATTGTTTCACTGGTATCAAGCTACAGTATCGCTGAGTGTCAAAGGATACTTTTTTATAGAAAGTTTAACGAATGACGGACCCTGTGAAGTGGGTCACGGAGGCGAAACCGTGGGGAAAATGTCGTTCATAAAGTGATGATTCATCATCCTCATCCTTTTAATTTTCCCACTGCTGGGACACAGGCCTCTTCTCTGTGCGAGAGGGAATTAATCCGCCACGCGGGCCCAGTTCGTATTGGTGGATGTCACATGTCTTCGAATTTTTGGTTCTAGAACATATCGGTTTCCTTCACCGTTTTTACCCGACTGCCGAAGGAGGGTAATGTGTTTATCAGTCTATGTATGTATGTTTGTTCCTATGTGGCGTTCTAGAGACCAAACACGTTGGCCGATTTTGATGATTGTTACGTCAATCGATTCGTCTTAATCCTGCGAGTGTCACTGGCTACATTAAAATTGGAAAATACAAAAATGGCGGATTTTGGGCGCCATTTTGGGGCGAAAAAAATTTTTTTTCTTCCAAACCCATCGTGTGGGGTATCAAAATAAAGGATTTTAAGAGGCAATTTCAAAAATATATTACACTTATATGTTTAAATGTACCTAATTCTAAAAAAAAATAACTAAAAAGTTGTTAATAAAAAAAGTTAATTAAAAAAATCAAAAAACCCGACTGCTTAAAAAGCAAACTAAAAAGACGTAAACAAGAAGAAAATCATGCTGTGCAGTCGGAGGATACATCTGGTTTTGGTCCGCCAGCTCGCGAAATATGTATCCTCCGACTGCACAGCATGATTTTCTTCTTGTTTACGTCTTTTTAGTTTGCTTTTTAAGCAGTCGGGTTTTTTGATTTTTATAATTATTTTTTTTTTTACAGCTGTGGTGATGAAATATTTTAAACAAAGTAAAGCGCCTGCCTGGGTTCGAACCGACGACCTACAACACGTAAGTCGTGGCCTTTACTACTGGGCCACCACTGCTCTCTGTAAGTGATGTTTAGCCTAATTTATCAATCACTAGCTTCTGCCCGCGGCTTCGCCCGCGTTTTAAGTTCAAAATAAAACAACCGCCACCAAACTTACAGGATTATCCGCTGGGTCAATCTAAATAAAGATTGTCTGTAAATTTCATTAAAATCGGTCCAGCCGTTTCGGAGTCTATAAGGATCATACATACATACTTTCTCTTTTATTAACCGACTTACCAAAAAAGGAGGAGGTTCTATGTTCGACATTATGTAGGATTTTTTTTTTTTTTTTTTATGTATGTTCACCGATATCTCCGCCAATTGTGGACCGATTTTGAAAATTCTTTTTTTGTTTGAACAAGTATATTCCGAAATTGGTCCCGTTTTAATTTTGTGAAGATCTGATGAAGAACTCTTCAATAAATAACGGAAAATCTCTCGGGATTGCTGCAATCGCATGTCAGTTTATTGTTTATACAATTTCATAACATAACATCAAGCCAGTACGCTCGAAAGGGCAGGTCTCTCATTTCACCGGTTATATTCAAGTGTCATGTTATTCGGGTAATCTATTCTATCGTTATAGGTACTTACTTAACAACTTCCCTATTAGGTAGGTACAACTAAAAAGTGAAAAATAAAAATCTTTTTTACAAAAAAATACTACCGACTTCCAAACTAGAAAGTGAAAAATAACTTTATTTTTGGAAGTCGGTGTCTTTGGTAGGTACCAAATTTTTAAGTTATGGACACCGTCTTCCAAAAATAAAGTTATTTTTTACTTTCTAGTTTGGAAGTCGGTAGTATTTTTTTGTAAAAAAGATTTTTTATAAAGATAGATAGATATCATATTTGGTGATCCCGCTCCGTAGGGCATGTTGGTCCCGCTCCGTAGGGCAATCTTTGGTGTGGATATAATCAAATTTGCTAATTTGTATCCCTATTCGTAGTTATTGTATTCTTATGTTATTTTTTATATTTTTCCAGAATTTGACTCACACACGGTTCCGTTGTTGTTGAATTAGGTATTTTACCTATGTTTGGAATATTTGTAAGTATGTGAGAACCATGTTCCTATTTATCAAATTAATGAATTTACCTGTTAGTGCTTTTATTACTTTATACCTCTACGTAGTATAGTGTGTAGTGCTATTTTTGGGTGCATCGTCCTCACATATATGAATTTATTAATGTATACTTATGTACATAAGTAAACATTGTAAAACATTTTTTTTTTTAAAGAGTTAGTATGGAGTTTCTTGTGCGTTCTTCTCCATAACAAGCTACTTTACGAATGCACGATAGAGTAAATTTTTATTACTTGTACATTTTTAATGTTTGAGGTTAAAAAGTGCCGCTTATTGGCCTAGTTGAAATTAATATATTTGACTTTGACTTTGATCAATACGGAACAATAGAAGAAAACGTGTTCTACCGATCCCGAGTAACATGGCACAATGCTACTGGTAGAAGATGGTAATGATTATTTTGTTATCAAGGAAATTTCTTCATTGACTACAGTGGTCACGGGGATTATATAATATCAAAAGGTGTTGACACGTTTATTAATAAGTTACAAGCTGATAATGATGAAGATGATAAGGTTGATCTGTGAGATGCCGCATTTAATAGGCTTAGACCATGACCCTTCCTTATGTACGTAGATTATGTAGGTACTTGATATACAAGTATATAATGACGTCAGTTTTGTTCAGTGATTATTTTTTCGAGGCCAGTTGGCAGTTGATCCGCCTGACTTGCTGATATCCTAATTAAGTTGGACATAGACCCCAAATTTTTCAATGAAAACGCCACGTTTCTGTTAACACTACCCCTGATACTTTTCTTTCACCATTTTAACTGAATAAACGCTAATTATACCAGCGCAGCGTTGCCTAACCTTTGTCGGTCCCCGGACCCCTAGGAAAGCAAGATCAATTTCTAGGACCCCTTTTATAATAAGAAGCAGCAGTTTATTTCGGACCCATTTTACTTACTACAAATACCAAAAAAAAAATATTTTCATAAAAAATGCGTTAAATGTAAATTAATGAGAAAATTTATGTAAATGTTGGTGCTGCTTTCTAGCAACTAAATTCGGTATGTTAAGTATTTTCCAGGTATTTTTTTTTTTATATTTTTAATTTATAGATTTAGTTATTCAATATTTATTTTTCCAAGCTGTAGTTATTTTTTTTAAGTTTTGTTCGTGATGAGTCTGAATGGCATATTATATGACTTTCACATTGACGCTTGACACGTACAAAACAACGGAATTCGTACTGGAAAAACCAGCAGACTTATTGCGTAATGAATTCGGCAAGGCAAAGGGCAAAGGGTATAAAAATCGACCAATCACATGCGAGATGAAAGGCGCGATGTGGATTTCCGTGTATGGTATTGGTCGATTTTTCATACACTTTGCCCTTTGCCTTGTCGAAATCATTACGCAATAAGGCTGCCGGTACCACTTTGCCGACCTGGGAATCTAACCCTGGACCTCACGCTCAGCAGACACACTTTGCGATCACAAGACCAAAGAGGCAGTGAACATGTAGTAAGATACTGTATATGTACAAAGCTGCGAATCACTTTATAAATATTACAACAAATTATTAGTATAAAAGTGTATTAGGCCGAGTTTCTCACCTCTAAATTATCGCAGAATTAATGTGACATATTTTCAAGCACGCGTTATCTGCTGTGATTGGCTGTTGAAAATTCATTCAACCAACCAAAGCAATTTATCACATTAATTCTGCCATAATTTAGAGGTGAGTAACTCGGCGTTAGACGATTTGCAGCAAGGCAATTCCTAACGACTTAGTACGTAGATACAATTCCCAGTGAAAGGTACCACGATGTACAAGAACTAATATAAACGTGGGCTCAAGAACTTTCACAAAGCACTTTATCTACTAAAATCTATATATATATAAAAGAGAAAGTATGAATGTATGTTCCTTATAGACTCCGAAACGTCTGGACCGATTTTAATGAAATTTGGCGTGGATATAGTTTGAAACCCTGGACAGGACATAGGATAGTTTGTATTGAAAATTTAGGTGCAGTAAGCATTCACACCAATTGATGCTAGCTTTTTATAGCTCACTTTAAGCTTCGCCTAGGTATCACGGTGACATGTTTACAGAATAGCACTGCAGATACCCCGGACTATTGCGAACGGGACACCTAAAATTCACAGGGCTTGGTCATCAACAGAGAATTGAGAAGCGAGAAAACGAAAAAAACCGCCCAAGTGCGAGTCGGACTCACACACGAAGGGTTCCGTACCATTATCATATTTATAAAAAAACGGCAAAAAAATCATGTTTGTTGTATGAGCGCCCCCCTTTAAATATTAATTTTATTCTGTTTTTAGTGTTTGTTGTTATAGCGCCAACAGAAATTCATCATCAGCTGTGAAAATATCAACTGCCTAGCTATCACGGTTCATGAGACAGCCTGGTGACAGACAGACAGACAGACGGACCATGAATTCTTAGTAATAGGGTCCCGTTTTTACCTTTTGGGTACGGAACCCTAAAAATCACCTTGTTACGCAATTTCCTTTTATTCAGTCCCAATTTTAAACGACCCTTTGTTGCCTATTGTCCTTGTTTGTTCTGTCTCCTGCTTGATATAGAGGTAAGTGGAAATTAGTCCTTACCTTTATAAAAACCTATTTAGTCAAGCAAAGACTTAATTTAAAGAAAATTATTTAATTTTTTATTTGGTGTCAACTCATATTATAATATAGAACACACAAAACAACGCGCGCGAAGCTGCGAATACAGCTAGTTTAAAATAAAATAAACTATAGTGAGGCTACTTTAATTCCTAGCTAGCTTGGAGAGCTTCGCATTACAGGTTCATATTTCTAGTGCTTTCAAGAGAATTATACGTAAAAAACTAGGTACATATCTGTGGCCACGGCTCCGACCGAAAGAGGGCTATCGCGTTTGAATTTTCCGCTAGGGGCGCTGGTGTAAAATGAGGTCTTTAAAATGTCAAATTTTATAGTTTTTGGATTTTAGCTAACAGATCGATTAGGAGGCAGATATATAATTTGCCTAAAACACTTTAGCTAATTCACTTCAGATTTCACGTTTATTGGAAACTCAATATTCGGGATACATGTGATTGAAACGCGCTCGACAAATCGAACCATTAATAATAAATTAGGATTAGGACCTGCGCAATTTGACCCTGTATAGAATGTACTGTCTATCTTCAAAAATGGTAAAGATCATTCTGTGTGTCCCAAGTTTAAATTCTCAAGTTTTCCGTTATGTTTTCAACATGATTCTAATTGAAAGAGAAGGAATTAGTTAAACCTCTGCGGACAAAATTCCCTCGACTGCGCAGGCTTTTAGGATTGCGTCCTGATTTCGATAAAAATATTATTTTGTTATTTTTTAAATCGCCAAACAGAATTGTTTTGTTGTTTTGGCTAGTATTACAATTTCTTTTTCTTTATTTTCAGGTATTTGCACATTAACGAAATACATCAAATAGATCCGCAAACGTTTTCGAACCTGCCTCGTTTGGAACGACTGTAAGTTTAGTATATGGCAATAATCTGACCATTCAATGTTTGTTCATTCATGCATTCTTTTTTTGGTAAAATTATGCAGAAATGTTTAATACTCACGAGATAAATTATTTTCAGATACTTGCACAACAATCACATCAAGACGATTCCATCAGGATCATTTTCAGGCATGCCCAAACTACGCAAGTTACGTTTGGACAGCAATGCTCTGATATGCGACTGCTCCATGTTGTGGCTTGTTCAGATGATGTCCCAGCATAACGAAATGTACATAGACGCTACATGTTACGAGCCGAACAAAGTTACAGGGATGCCTATCTCTATTATGGCAGAACAGGACTTCGATTGTAGTGGGTATCCTTAGCATTAATGTTTTGTACTTGTGTGTTTTTATCGGTAGTCCTAAACATGAACAAATCTTTTTAGAAATCCCTGAAATTCAAAAGGATCCCGAGGACATCAGTGTGAACTTCGGAGAAGCTGCTATGTTCACGTGCGTCGTGACCGGGGATCCGACTCCGGACATTGTTTGGCTACGAGACTCTAACGAGATCCCCATTGACGGTACCCACTATGAGGTCATGGACAACGGAACACTCATGCTGCACGACACCAGTGACTCTGACACTGGATATTTTGAATGCATGGCTAAGAATCCAATTGGTAAAGTGCACTCAAAGCCTGCTAGAATGACAGTTCAGACCAAACCCGCTGAAAATGGTGAATATTTATTTAAAAGCACATATTTTTATTACCTTTCATGTTTTGATGTCTAATATTTTACTGTTGTTTTAGGCCCACCCGCACTGACTTTACTGCCACAAAAACAATTTGCAAAGCTTAACCAGCACTCGATCAACTTTGATTGTGCTGCAAATGGCCACCCGAAACCTCATATTGTTTGGCTTTTTAATGGCGAAAGGATTTTATTGAATGAGCGTACATCGATTCGTCACAACGGATCTATTTTTATAGCTGATGTTCAAGAATCTGATGCCGGACAATACACTTGTTTAGCTGAAAATATTCACGGAAAAGTGAATGCGTCTGCAGCCCTTGAAGTTATGGGTAAGTTATTTCTTAATCTGAATAATTAGGCTGGGTTGTATTAGCAAAACAAATATCAACCTAAAGAGTTATGGGACAAATCCTCCCCCTGGTGCTCCCCGCACACTCTACTTTTCACAACTTCTGCGAGATAATAAAAAGCCAGGGCTCCATACAATAAGTATTTATTGTTGATATTGATGTTGGACACATTAGTCCAGTTATGGAAGGATAGAGTAAAATTTTTGTTCGGTACATTTATGGAAGTTGTAGATGAGTTTATTTCAATACTCATAGGTGTAAAAACTGGTGTTTGGGTGACCTTTTTCTTTTTTTGTTGAGTTCTGCTTATGATGGCCAGTTAGATTATCAAATAAACCTCTTTCTCTTTCTTTCTTTGAAATGTCATGTGGGCATTTTTTTACTTAGACTTTTCTACGAGTTTCCACACGAATTTCACGTTCCAAATTCAAATAACTTTACTCCCTTGGGAGTTTATACAACATACCATCCTTAGGAGGTAAAACTATACTTTACTTTGATATTGCATGATATTTAATTGGACATTGTCGAGCAGGTGCTGTGAAATAGAATTTACCAGTTTTTAATGAAGCATCTATAGATAACACAGTACTAGTATTTTAACTATCTAGTTAGGTAACTATTCATATTTTTTTAGAAAATCATTTTTATTTATTTTGTTTTAGTCTCGCCTAAATTCGTCCTGGAGCCACACAACAAAACAGTAAGAGATGGAGATAACGTCGAATTCATATGCACTGCTAAAGGAACACCGAAACCGCTTATTAACTGGTTTAGAAACACACTCGTGTTACCTTTGTCTGAAAATATAATTTTAAGCAATGAAAATCAGAATTTGACCATTCTGTCAGTCACAGCAGACGACGAGGGCATATATCACTGCAAAGCTGAAAATGCAGAGGGGTCCGTCGAAGGGTCCGCCTTCCTTACGGTTGAAAATTTCGAGGTTATTCGGCCACGTATCGTTTTGAAACCAGAAGACACAGACGCTTTCCGAGAATCATCCGTACAGTTGCCCTGCGAAGTTGAAAGTGAGCCTCCTGCTACAGTAGAATGGAGAAAAGATGGTTCCTATCTAGATGCTAACCGAAAACATTCAATTACGGTAATAGGAAGTCTAATTATCCACAATCTGACAGTAAGAGACACTGGTAGGTATGAATGTTCAGTTTTTAATGAATACGGAAGAGACACTGCATCGGCTTACTTGACGGTAAAAGATCGTATTATACCCGGTGATGAATATGTTAATATAGCTCTGACTGAGGCGACTAGAGACGTTGATTTAGCTATTGAAAGGACCATGGACGAATTATTCAATAACAACAGCACAGGAAAATCAGATATCCATCAGCTTTTCCGAATAACTAGTTTCCCCAATGCACCAGCTAGGGAAGTTGCTCGCGCAGCCGAAATTTACGAAAGGACATTAGACAAAGTCAGGGGTTTCATACAAACAGGCCGTAAAGTAACTTCGACGGAACCATTCTTTTACCAAAACGTATTGTCAAATGAACATCTTGAGGTTATAGCACGTTTATCTGGTTGTGTCGCTCATAGAGAAAAGAAAGACTGTTCTGATATGTGTTATCATAGCAAATATCGTAGTTATGATGGCAGTTGTAATAATTTTGCGCATCCTACGTGGGGATCATCACTTAGCGGATTCAGAAGAATTCTCTTCCCTATTTATGAAAATGGTTTCAGTCAACCGGTAGGCTGGAACAAGGACATTAAATATAATGGATTTACGTTACCAAGTGCCCGACTAGTCTCCACTACTATCATAACGACCACCGATATATCTGAAGATCTGAAGCTAACACACATGGTGATGCAATGGGGTCAATGGCTCGATCACGATTTGGATCATAGTCTACCCGCAGTAAGTTCACAGACTTGGGACGGAATTGATTGCAAAAAAACATGTGACTATGCAGCTCCATGCTTTCCTATTGATGTACCTGCTAATGATCCTCGCATTACCAACCGCCGCTGTATCGACTTTGTTAGAACCAGTGCGGTATGTGGATCTGGAATGACCTCCGTTCTTTTTGGAACAGTACAGCCTAGAGAACAAATCAATCAATTGACTTCTTTCATCGATGCGTCGCAGGTTTATGGTTTCGAAAAAGCTGTTGCTGAAGATTTACGTGATTTAACCAATGAAAACGGATTGTTGAGGGTTGGTGTGACATTTCCGGGCAGAAAACCGTTATTACCAACTGTAGGTGTCAATGGAATGGATTGCAGACGCAATTTGGACGAAAGTAACCGCAATTGCTTCGTAGCAGGTGATATCAGGGCTAACGAACAAATCGGTTTGGCAGCCATGCATACTATTTGGATGCGGGAGCATAATAGGATTGCTATTCAACTGAAAGTTTTAAATCCATTCTGGGATGGAGACCGAGTTTACCAAGAAGCGAGAAAGGTAGTAGGCGCTGAAATTCAAATCATAACTTACGAGCACTGGCTACCAATGGTTCTAGGAAAGGAAGGGCTCCATTTACTAGGACAATATCAGGGATATGACCCTAACCTGAACCCATCAGTTTCCAACGTTTTCGCCACCGCCGCCTTGAGATTTGGACATTCCATGATTAATCCACTTTTGCATCGTTACGATGAAAACTTCGAAACTATTCCAGAAGGGCATTTGTTGCTTCGTCACGCTTTCTTCTCGCCGTGGAGATTAGTTGATGAAGGTGGAGTCGACCCCTTGCTAAGAGGTATGTTTACGACACCGGCGAAACTTAAAACACCCACACAAAATCTGAACTCTGAACTTACTGAAAAGCTTTTCTACAGCGCACATGCTGTTGCTCTTGATTTGGCTGCTATCAACATCCAAAGAAGCCGTGATCATGGTATTCCACCGTACACCAAATGGCGCGAGTTCTGTAACATGACTGAAGTAAATGATTTTGACGACCTGGCTGGGGAAATAACCGATGAAACCGTCCGCGAGAAACTGAAACAGCTTTACGGATCAGTGCACAACATCGACGTCTGGGTAGGAGGCATTCTCGAGAATCAAGTAGAAGGAGGTAAAGTCGGACCATTGTTTAGATGCTTGCTTGTGGAACAGTTCAAACGCCTCCGAGATGGGGATCGGTTCTGGTATGAAAGCCCATCCATGTTCAAACCGGACCAATTGCGACAACTGAAAGAGACGAGCTTGGCACGAATCCTCTGCGACAACGGCGACAATATCGATACTATTGGAGAAAATGTGTTCCTGCTTCCTGAGGTTCAAGATGGTCTTATTTCTTGTGAGGACTTGCCTGCTGTGGATTTACGTTTCTGGGCTGACTGCGAGAGTTGCGGCAGTGATAGTGAAGGATTAGAGCGAGCGAAGCGCCGAGCTCGACGGGACACTGACAGCTACGATGACAAGGTTGATGAGGAGCGGCTGAACAACCTGGAGGAGTCGCACCAAGGTATTGAGAACACTATCGCATCATTGAAAAAACGAATTGAATTTCTGGAGGAAACCTGCAAAGTGGAATAAATTCGGCATGCTACACGGTCATTTTAGAAATGTTTAATATCGCATCATTGAAAAAACGAATTGAATTTCTGGAGGAAACCTGCAAAGTGGAATAAATTCGGCATGCTACACGGTCATTTTGGAAATGTTTAATGAATTTTTGATATCTATGTGTATTCTATATAGACCTATAATGTTTCTATGTATCTTTTTACAAGGTAAGCTTTAATCCTATCTATGTGGTCCAACTACTTAAGATTACGTTTAACTTTCTCATTTTCTCTAATAATTTGATTCCCTATTTTATAATATTATTTAAACACTAACTGTTGTTCAAGCAATGCCTGAAGTCATTATTATATTGCACTTTACAATGTTTATTTATTCTATTCAGTAATTAATTTTACCATTACCATACCTACCTACTATTAACAATATTATAGTTATTTTAACATAAAAATGTATGTGGTTGAAGTAGATGCAAGTATATTCACTATTTATATATTGTAATCTTTAGCAAATATAAGTCACGTTATATTAGAACTAAGAAATGTGTTTAATTTGTTATATTATAAATGTTATTTTTATAAGTTGTTTATTAATTTTCTATCAACTTTATTCTTAAATTATTTTGTGAGGATCATTAAAAGGTAAATGTCTCGTTGAGATGTATCTATTGATTAGCCGAATCGACCGGAGACATATTTAGGTACTGACTTCGGGAATTTATTAATATAAGCACAAGTAACTGCTACCTATCTAATTAGCCTTATAACAGATTTATTTTTACAAGGTCTAGCGCCTAACTGTGTCAGTTCCTGAGGTATGGGAGCGGTACGGGAGGGGTGTGTTTACGAAACGTCAAACGACGCGTAACTTCAGGGCTTATTACACTACACGGTATTCAGGGCCCTGATTACCGGGTCACTAAATCATTCCAAAGCAATAAGGTCGATAATATGGGAACCCTAATTCCCTAACATTTATTACACTAACCTAAATTAGGGTTTAGGGCTCTGAATACCGTGTAGTGTAATAAGCTCTTTCAGTTGGGCGTCAGGCTTGCTGTCGTCAACACGTGTTAATTGGACAGTAAGTAAAACACAGAGAAAAATAATATATCGAAGTAAAACGCACACGGTATTCGCATCCAAAGATGAGTCCTCCAATAAGGTCTCAAACTAAACAAGTTGTTTATAAAATGTACGAATATATTAAAACAAAAAAAAATGATCCCAATTCTGCTGAGTTTAAAGATGACATTAACATACATAAAACAGTTGCCATGGCTACAGGATTTTCGGAATGAAGCGTAATACGGATTGTCAATGAGAGAAAAAGTATGGAAAGTTTTCTTCACCAAAAAGGCCTAAACAGACGAACGAACAGAAAATTTAAATTGACGATTTAGTTTTTTTTCGTATTTTTTATTTTTATTGTCACACGCCGAAAAGGCGCAAATACCCTTGAGTAGCTGATTTTAAAATGCGAATCACGTCTAAACGGCTAGTCGTAATGTTTTGGAAAAAATATATGTTATATTAGTCCATTTTCTTAATAATTTGATCTGAGAAAATTTTGAGTTTTATTCGTATATCATAGTGAAATTAAATTGTAAAGGTATGTCTAAAACGAACAAAAATACGACAATCGCACCAAAACCGCTGGGTGTATTTTAATAAAATCAACTTCATCTCAAAGACAATTTAATTATCTACATTTTGATCTGAGGCTTTTTTTTTTAATGTCATAGAATAATAAGGAAAGTACAAAAAACTACTAAATTTTGGGTCGCGAGGGTGTGAAACGAGGGCGCGTTTTTAACCGACTTATGTTCCCTCAAGGTCGTTGGCGTTAGTCGTCGTCTTAAAATGTATAACGTGTATAGCGGGACATTTAAGACACGTCATGTCACGTCACTTGTCACCCCTCCCATACCGCTCCCATACCTCAGGAACTGACACAGTTCGGCGCTAGACCTTGTAATAAGTTTATTTTCATACTTTTATGTTTATGAGGTTTTAGTTGGATTATGCTGGTTATTTTGTTAAAATAAATGATTTTGTTTACTTTATACACATTTTGCAATTATTTTAACTGTTTGGCATTAAATAAATGTTGCAATTCAAATAAAGTCAGTTTATCCGTTTAATTTTAACATGTATCACGTGTTTAGGAACAATATTATATATCTAGCGTTAATATTTATTGGCACTCTTAATAAAATATTATTAAAGCGTATGTGCAAGTAGGTAACTGTAGTAGGTTAGTAATTCGATAAGTATGAATAACTCGTGAAGGGTTTCGGTCAGTCATACAGTGACCATCGCCACAGCAGTGGTTTCTGAACATTAGCATAGTTCTCCTTATGTAATAACTACGAGTATCAAGTGTCTAGGTAGGTCTACTGGTCAGTATAGCCGGATGCCCTGTATTAATGTACTCAGTGGCGGCCTTAGGGGGTGCCAAGCAGGGCAACCACCCGATGCCATGCGCGCAGGGCCTCGCGTAACAACCCAAAAAACTTACAATTTAAACTTTTTATTTTATCCTTGACAAATATTTATTCGTAACAATAAATTAAATTTGGTTAAGTATTTTATAGTAAAGTATTAATAATGATAAGTGCCAAGTTTTGCATTTCTTGTCTATCATCACTTTTTCACATATTGTAAACTGTGACTAGGGGCTTCGGAAATATATATGTTGCCCGCCCGGAGCTTACAGATGACTCACAGGCCGCCCCTGAATATACCTAATGAATATCTATGATATGACGAATTATTTACGAGTTATCCATTCTTAAACGTGTCCTGTACAGGGTTATTTTCAATAACTTGCTAACCGTTTTCCGTTTGTAATAGCGTTACCATTGCATGCGCAGACATTCGGTATCCCGATCAACATCAACCATAACAACAGTATCTACTTACGTTATCGAGTCGAATGTAGAGTCAGTTGGATTTATAGACCATCTTAGCGTATTTTACTTAAGACTAAGAGGAAATGTGGGCAGAGAGAGCCGACTGAATTTCCCTAGTAATAAGTCATAATTCGTGGTTTGGCTCTTGCCTATTTCCTCCTCCAATATTAGACCAATTTAAAAGATATGTCATAAACTGAAAAATAAAGTTTTTTTTTATTTTATTTTTATTATTGTTAGGCTCGCGCTTGACCACTATCTCACCTGATGGTAAGCGATGATGTGGTCGACGATGTAGCACGCTTACCTAGAAGAAACCTATTCACTCTTGACTTAAAGACTCCCAGGTTGTAGCTATCAGGAAATACAGACTCTGGCAGGGGATATAATTAAACTGTGCCCCTATGTTTTCCTTCTCGAGTAACCTCATTTCCCTGCGACATAAATACGTTTTCGAAAACGGCTCTATCGATGGCGATAAAATTTGTAGTATAGGGATTATCGGGGGCGACAAATCAATCTAGCTAGGTCTCATATCTGGGCAAATAAAAAAAAGAACGAAATAAATGTTTTCTCTATTTACTTGAGCTTGGTCGCCCAGGTAATATATAAAACATCTTAAGTGCACTATGAGTGTTATAACAAGAAAACTATAAAGTTTTGAAGGTTTCAAAAGAATTATTGGCCGAATGGGTCATGAATCAAATTGCTTAACTGTACCTAAAGGATGCTGAGTTATTTAACAACTTTTATATGAATCAATTCTGTAATAAGCAAAAAATTCTGCCGTTCCATAAATTTAGTTTGACCCGTTGCAAACATCATTGTCCATTACATTCTGCTGCTATGTTTAGATAAAACATTTGCGCAGTGTCTGAACCAACAAATATTAATGGTTAACGGCTAGTCCTAATTTATTGAAAATAACCCTTACAGATATTAGCAGACTTAGTGAGTAGGTAACCGTAGCTGTTGAATGATACTTTTAAAGCATTTAAGATTTAGATAACTACTTAGTACATAAGATTATGCAAATTAGTATGTAACACATTATATCTAAGAAAAATGGAAAGATTGGGTAAAGGTGCCTAAAGACTGAGTAGTTCGATCAGTCCCTTTACTATTATGTATTATTGCCATCATGATTCCGTAGTGAATATTGCTATTCGTCCTGTATATTGTAGCAGCCTCTATTCAATCCACTTACGAGCCGCCACTTAAGAACTAATGACATGACGTTACACAAAATATAGCAACGCGGAAGCAAAATTTTCGGCGGGATTTGGACATATACAACAGTCCGACCACAACCGTTGGGCTGTTATCCGGACGGGGACCCAGGGCCGAGCCGCCCCTGTGTGCGGCGCACACAGGCGCCAGGGCAATTGGGGCGCCGGATGAAATGTGAGCGCCAATGATTGAATTATTTTTGTCACTTAAAAACATAATTATTCTTTAGAGTTTACTATCGATAAGTAAGAGATGCAAGTCTCCCAAAACAATATTCACGTTTGTAGTTTAATTTTACATTATTTGAACCACCGCAATCGCTATAACAGCCGACTATTTTATTACAAAAACCGTGCCGTGGATGAGTTTATGAACGCAACCCGAAGTGATACAACGCGAGCGGGCTGTGGTCACCGGGGTTCCCCGATTTAAATATTTCACGGTTCTACCGTCCACGTTTCGAAACAGAAATCAGTAATTCATCGATGAAGGTGATAAAACTGACCAAAAAATGCTTCAAGCAGTGGTATGTACTTTTTACACGACTGCCGAAGGAGGTTAATGTGTTATCAGTTTATGTTTGTTCCTATGTGGCGTTTTAGAGACTAAACGCGTTGGTCGATTTTGATTGTTACGTCAAACGATTCGTCTTTACTTTGCAAGTATCACTGGCTACATTAAAATGGGAAAATATAAAAATGGCGGCTTTCGGGCGCCATAATGATGGGCCCATTTTTTTTTTCCTCATCCACCGTGTCCACTGATAAACATACCTCCTTCATAGGTTTCGGCGTTTCGCACCCAGGCGCTACCAGGGGTCGGCGCGGCCTTGGGGACCAGACAGAATATCCTTCTGGTCGGAGGAACTTACAATAAAAATAGAGATTGCGGGACTTTATATCATTTATATACCTCCGAAATTGCTCTGTTTCCCTCACAACGGGATCATGATGGTATTGCTACGTCATAGGTAATAGGGGGCCTGTAAGATGTACCTATGTAAGCAGTGCCTTGTTTTCTCGGATTATATTGCAACTACAAAAATAGGCGTCTCACACTGTGTATGTTTACATAACTAGTCGAAAAGAATGGGTCCACTTTGTAGTTTCGGCACACGTTTTTTGTGAGGCACGCTAGTTTTAATAACTTTTTAAGGTGCATGCTAGATCGAAATCCCATTAGGTCGAGCTGTATCTGATGCAGAACTTGTGCGAATCACAGTGGAGGCTCCGCATAAAATATGTAGGTAGCACAAGTACCTACTTATACATAAAATACCATTTAGATCGTTCTAGCGTGTTCCCTAAAAGTTTATGGATCGCGGTCGTAAAAACGTGTTTCAAACAGCTACAGTCAAGGATCAAAAGTGCAGTTGCAATCAATAAATCTAAAGTGCTTAAAAATCGATACAGGAAAAGATGTTTATGCTATGTTTTAGATTCTTTAGTATAGACACAGATCTACAGAATAAATCAGTTGTAGACATTGACATACATTCTACCGATGGACAAAAGCATTCATGGAAAACATTTGTTCAAATGCTGGTGAGTTTGAACTAAAGTTCGCTGCAGCACTAAGCATTATATAAGTTGTCTAATCAAACTATTAAAAACATGCAGCGCTAGAACGCTTATAGAGATTAGTTTACTCGTGAAGTCGCGATCATTATGACGCTTAGACATCGTTCAACGTAGTGTAAACTAAGGTGTACGGATTGCAGTACAGTTCAGTCGAACACAGTGAGTGTTCGGATTACCAAATCTAGTGCATAGTACATATATATCGATGGTTGTGGACCATTGTGGTTTGGGTGATTGTAACTACCTACATTTTTGACCCAGACCCGAAAACTTGGGCACCTTTATGAATACAAGACCTTTTTACATGTAAAGATTGGCACTCCCTTAAAACGGAGCTCACATTCATAGACTATGAGGAACTTTTGCTGGTTTGGTATAAATTTTAAAGCTATATTCCATAATTCATTCTGGGTGTGAAATAAATCTGAAAAAACGTAAATAATTGTTTCATTTTAAATCCCGACAGATTCTTTACATCTAACAGTAATGATGAATGAGTAAGTACTTCTACTGAAAGAACACATAATAATTTGAATTGTTAACCGACTTGTAATTATGTTTAGCGATTTTGTCGCCAATAATGTAAACCAATTTTAGTCAATTCTTTTTTTGTTTGGGGGAGCTTTCCATATGTGGACCCATTTAAAGGTGAAGTTCTGATGAAGTAGGTACTTCGGAGGTAGTTATACCTCATATGTTTAAATGAGTTATTATGGGCATTATAGGTAGCTTTACTTGAACTTGCTCATACCAAAAAAGTTCTTGGCAAAGCGAATTGATGATCACCACCCTACATGCTCTGCAGCTAATGGCATATTGACAAGCGAATATCTTGATAATTAACAATACCTTTGTAAACTTTCAGTAGAAAGTGTTTTACTAAAATTATCAGTCATAAGTTACTAATTAGATGAAGAACCTGGTAAGTTGCAAGCAATGTTTTTTTGACAGCTTCAGAAAGCATTTCTCGTTTCGGGAAAGAAGGTTTTTGTCCCTTTTAGATCATCAACAATGGTTAGATTTGTTAAGTGAGTGGACTTAGGACTTTGATTAGTTTGCATATAGCAATTTTTTTTTAATCTCTTGGAGAAGCAACTGCCCCTCCCTGTCCACCTTGGCTACGACCATGGGCTAGAGGTAGGCTTGAAGTTTTGTGTGACCGAGTCAACATTTAAATCATTGATAAAACAGCATTCACTAAAACAGCATCTAGGAGGCCAATGTTTTATATCGAACGTTTTTAGACTTGAGAAATGATATGATATCAGAAATGCACAGTAC
Organism: Anorthoa munda; assembly: GCA_945859665.1. Classification (NCBI taxonomy): domain Eukaryota; kingdom Metazoa; phylum Arthropoda; class Insecta; order Lepidoptera; family Noctuidae; genus Anorthoa; species Anorthoa munda. Next base: position 50,127,400 of record OX243893.1, on the reverse strand, counting down.
TTTGCATACAGTACTGACTAGTTTCCACAATAATAAATATTCGCATTGAAAACAATGAAGTAAGTATATCTTCAAGCTATTGAGGCGAGGGATAGTTTTAACAACCCAGAACTAAAAAAATTAGATTTAATTATGCCCAAACGCTGTTTCTCCTCGCCTATACACAATCCAGAGAAATAGTCAAAATAAGAAATATTCGCCTTGTTTTATCCAACGACATATATTTTGGCACTATTGAGGGTATTGAGGCAGACTTAACGTTCTGTTTGACTGAGTCAACACTTAAGAGTTTGCTCCTCAAACACCATATAGGAGGCCAATGTTTAAAAACGATCGGTTTTAGGCTTACGAAATGATGATTGAAAGGCACAGTATTAATTAAAGTTAATTAATTGACGAAATACCAGAATTTTTAAACACATATTCAATTACAGTTACAGCACGTGTTAATTACAGTGTCAGCAAAGTGCACCTTACCAACATTCGAGGTCTGCACTCAAATCTCTCTGCAGTCCACTACCACCTGGAGGCTGAGAAACGATACTTGCTATGTGAGTGACGATACTTGCTATCGGCGTCTCCGTAACCTTGAGGACTCCAGATTCTCAACGCTGTGGGCTTTAGTGGACACAGGTCTGGATAATACGGCACAGCAGCGGTACCCTTCCGCCCAATTAGTGTTACTGGGGGACTTTAATGCCCACCACCAGGAGTGGCTCTTCCCATACCAGTACACTGATCATGCTGGACGGGAGATGCGTAAGCTTTCGCTAGCGCTAAACCTCACCCAGCTGGTCCAGGGGGCAACGAGGGTACCGGATGTTGATTCACACACAGCCAATTGCTTGGACCTTCTGCTGACAACAGATCCATACAGATACTCCGTGTCAATAGCTTCACCATTGGGAAGTTCCGACCACTGTCTGGTGAAGTCTGTGTCCGTCTATTCCCCGCCCGATCCCAGCCCAAGAGGCACCCGGCGGGTTTGGCGGTACAAGTCAGCAGATTGGGATGGTATGCGATCTTTCTTCGCATGCTATCCTTGGCAGCCTACTTGCTTTTCTTCGACTGTTCCATCGTCGTGCGCGGACACCGTGACGGATGTGTTGCGTCAGGGAATGGAGTACTACATTCCGTTCTCTGACGTACCAATGTCTAGCGAAGACCGGGCATGGTTTGGCGCCGAATGTAAGCGCGCCGATGCGCTTAAACATGGGGCGTACCTGGCTTGGGTCGACGCTCGATCGCGTTAGGCGAGTGACGTGGGTCAGAAGAAGAGAGCCTTCAACAGGGCTGCCAAGTCCTGCAAGATGGTGTTGCGAAGGGCTCGGTTCGACCACATCGGCCGAATAGGGACCAAACTTGCTTCTTACCCAGCAGGTAGTAAAGCGTTTTGGTCTCTGGCTAAGTCGGTCGAATCGAACTTCTGCCGTCCCTCACTACCACCACTGCTGAAACCCGACGGGTCGCTGGCCCACTCCGCTGAGGGGAAGGCAAATTTATTTGCCTCTCTTTTTGCGGAATCTTCACGTCTGAATCCTGGTAACGCGCGGCCCCCTCCTTCTCCTGATGGATGCGAGACGAGTATGTCTGACATTCGTATCCATCAAAAGGACGTCCGTAGGGTGCTGCGCAACCTCGACGTGAACAAGGCTAGCGGCCCGGACGGCATACCAGCTATAGTTCTAAGAACCTGTGCGCCTGAACTGTCTCCGATCTTGACACGCCTATTCCGCCTTTCATATGAGACTGGAAAAGTGCCGAATGCTTGGAAGCAAGCCAACGTACAGCCCGTGCCCAAGAAGGGCAGTCGAGATGACCCGGCTAACTACAGACCCATCTCTGTAACGTCCATACTCTGTAAGAGTATGGAGCGTGTACTAAACACTAAGCTCCTGGCATACCTAGAAGCAAATGATATCCTAAGTGACCGCCAATACGGCTTCCGCCGAAACTGGTCTACTGGGGATCTTCTAGCGTATGCCATTCACATCTGGAGTGAGGCCATCGAGAGGCACGGGGAAGCGATTGCCGTCTCCCTAGACATCTCGAAGGCATTTGATAGGGTCTGGCACGAAAGCCTTATTGGTAAGCTTCCTTCATTCGGTTTGCCCGGTGGTCTGTGTGATTGGATTGCAGACTTCCTGAGAGATCGGTCCATTCGAGTGGTTATCGATGGCTGCTCGTCGGACCACTTGGATATTAATGCCGGGGTCCCTCAGGGGTCGGTTCTCTCAGCAACTTTATTCTTGCTGCACATTACCGATCTGCTAAAACCCGGCACCTTTGGGTATGCAGACGACAGCACTGTTGCTGAGAGATACATGTCCAACGCTCGTGCTACCGGGCCTCAGATCCAGTCTCTCCGGGAGGCCATGGTGGAGCGCTTGAACCTGTCCTTGCAGGCAGTCTCCGAATGGGGCGATGCCAATCTGGTCAAGTTTAATGCTGCTAAAACCCAGGCGTGTCTTTTTCCGCTTAAAAGAGCCAATTTCACCCGGCTCCAACTTTCCGCGATGTGACCGTGCCAATAACTGACCATCTTGAGCTTCTTGGCGTTACGTTGACATCGACTCTCAATTTTGGCCCATACATTGAGGCAAAGGCTCAGCTGGCTGCCAAAAAGTTGGGGATCCTTGCGAAGGTGAGAAGGTACTTCACACCAGAACAGCTGCTCAGCTTGTATCAAGCGCAAGTTCGATCATGCATGGAGTACTGTTCTCATCTCTGGGACGGATCTGCCAAATACCAGCTTGATGCACTAGAGTCGATCGAAAAGCGGGCCAAGAGGCTCATCGGCGATGAGGCACTGGTTAAGTCAAAGCTCCAAGGCCTTGAACATCGTCGCCGAGTTGCCAGCTTGTCGGTTTTTTATCGGTTACATTTCGGGGAGTGTGCGAAGGAATTGCATGATCTAATCCCACCCAGCCCGTTTCATCATCGGACTACCAGACGTACGGCGATGCGCCATCGGTACATGGTGGATATCCCACCCATACGCACTAAGCGTTTTGAGAATACTTTTATTGTGCGTACAGCTAAGGAGTGGAATTCTCTGCCGGAGTCTGTATTTCCCGATAGCTACAATCTAGGGGTCTTTAAATCAAGAGTGAATGGGTTACTTCTAGGTTCTAGGCAAGCGTGCTCCATCGTGGACCACATCTTCGCTTACCATCACATCATAGCTCCTTGCCTATCCAGAGAAGTAGTTAATATAAGAAATATTCGCCTTGAAGAGATCTATCTAACGGTATTATCTTAATGTTAATGAGGCGAGGGGTAGGCTCAACGTTCGCTCTGACCGAGCCCACTTTTAAAACATTGCTCCTAAAACGGCATCTACGAGTAAAAGGCCAATATTTTAAACGGGAGGCTTATATGGTTATAAAACGATGATTTAAAGGCATAGTAAATATATCTTTATATTTCTTTATTTATCCAAAAACATACAGAGTTCAAAAATACAGTTTGCTATTTGGTATAAAACATAAGCTTATAGTTATATAGTTTATGTTGCAAATTCTGTACAAGAATAATACTCTACCCCATAAACTAGGGTATGCCTGTATTTTAAGAGGTAGTTTAGTTTACGGTCAAGATTTACAAAGATCAATATAAACTTATCTCAAGTGGAGTGTGTCATTGTGTGGAATACAAAACTAAAATTGTATGTATATGTGTTGTGTGTTTGTGTGTATGAGTGTCGTGCGTGTGTGCGAGTGGTGATGGTAGGTGTGTGTATGGGTGTTTTACACAAGATAGGTAAGTAAAGACACTCCGTGTAAGAGTAATCCTTAAGGAGCAACCATTCAGTTACTTTAGACTTTAGTGCATGTGAGTTTAGATTTATAATATTGAGGTGTTTGTTAATGTTTATATAAATATGAGTACTTAGTATATAATATTGATGTTTAGCGAAGGATGTCTTGTGTTGGATACTTGGTGAAAGGTACCTGTGCATTTATTTGGAATAGAGGGTGGAAGGTCGGCATGTTTTCTAAGGGTGGATTTTAGCACATAAAGCAGACGAACCGTAAGTACAAAAAAAAAAGTAAAGTAGGGCTTTTACATCATGACTTTAAGTATAGCTCTCTGTGCTCTCTCCACCCTCAGAAAGCTAGTTTTTGGGGCCCCGCCCCTCGCTGCTATGCAATACCCAATAAATTGGCATAGTGTCTGGTACACCACCATCTTAAAGCCTTTTTGGTTGGCGGATACTCTGAGAGACTTAAATATATGTATGAGACGTAATGTTCTGGTGGTGACGGTGTCGATTTGTTGGTCCCATCTCAGTCCGTCGTCTATCCATACTCCAAGGTATTTAACACTTTCGGATCTTGCAAGAGGAGGACAAGTGCAGTGGGTGGGCGGATTTGTGCAGGAATGAGCAGTGATACTAAAAGAAGGAGGTGGTTTAGCGTTACGTCTTATAGCAAAAGGAATATAAGTAGTTTTTGTATATTTAATTTAAGAAGGTTCGAGTTTAGCCACCCCATAACTTCAGCCATGGCCATCTCCGCATGTGTTTTCACAATGTCCCAGGTGATTCCGTCCACAAAAACTGCGGTGTCGTCTTCGTAAGCATAAATTCTACCGTTTGGGATACTCAGTCTGCATAGATCATTTACATAGATCTGGAATAGTTTCGGGGAAAGGATCCCATCCTGGGGAACACCATAGGACACGAGAAACTCATCACTTAAGTATGTGTAAATTTTAATACATTGCGGTTTTTTAGAGAAGAATTTTAGAGAGTGCAGGTAGGACTGATATCGGTCTGTAGTTGTTAACACAGTCTCTGCTCCCCCCTTTGTTTATTGGATGGACCACAGCTTTTTTAAAAAGGAAATACACCCTCCTGTAAGCAACGATTAAAAAGGTAAGTAATTGGTGGGACCAGTATATGTCGACAGTTTTTCAATATCACCGATGATATACCGTCCCAGCCGACTGCACAGTCAGAACGTAGTTGTAGGATTAGGGACTCAACATCAGCCTCTTCTACTTCCAGGATGGTAATAGAGTTTACAGGTGAGTTTCGGGTGCTCGTAGGTGAAGGCTAGTATTATTATCTGTGGTGAAGGTGAGGAATGGCCATCGGCTGATAATAATGAATTGCCATTCGTTATTTTTCCAGCTAAGTTTTTGCCAAAGTTGGCAAAAAATTGGCCAACTTCATTGACTGAGGATTTAAGGCTGTCTCGTATTGTGAGTAGCTCCACTGGACTAATTTTAGTTTTATGGGAGATAAGTAATTAGACAGTACTAACAAAATTAATTAATTGACAAAATACTAGAATTTAAATGAGATTTATCGTCTCCCATTTAGAGCTCCCTAGCTCCTCACCTATCTAGAATCCAGAGAAATCGGCAAAATATGTTAGATAATACTCGCTTTAAAGTGCTATCCTACACAATATTACCTTAACGGTTTTGAGGGACCATCACAGTACCAGTATAGTTCTCGCCAAACTTCTTGGCCGCCCTGAAACTTCAGGGCGGCCAAGAAGTTTACTGCGCGACGAAGTACTACTGCGAAGTACTACTATGGCTGCGCAGTAGTAAATCTCATACAAAAATAGCACCGTTTCGTGCCTCGCGCATCCGGTAAACCAACTTCAGGGCGGCCCAGATGTTTGGCCAGGGCTATACACAGAATCGGATCTAATAAAAAATTACGTGGCGACTAACAGCTTTTACGATAGAGTTAATGACATGAAACTTCTGAAGGTATCTGTGTGAATAGTAAAATTTACCTACATACGGGGTGCTAAATTATCGAGCTCGCTTTTGCATTCCAGAATCTATTAGTTCTGCGTTTTACATAAGACGACCACCTAAACCACGTCCGTGTGTCACTAGCGGGGTGCCAACTGAAAATCAGCGCTGGATGTCTGACGCCCAGCAAATGCTGAGTTGGTAACCCTTTCGGTATGGGCACGCCCGGCGCAATAATTTTTAAAACTTGTTTGTACTTTTTTACTATTCTTCTCTGTTACTTTGTGATTGTTGTTGTTGTGTTGTGTCTATGACGAATAAATGTTTTCTATTCTATTCTAAACTATACGATCCGATATACTTAAATTTACAAGCTCACTTCACTCGTTCTAGCATAATATTGATGTTTTCTTGGGAAGTTACCGTTAATTCATAAGATATCATTCCTATTTGGCCCGGGACGCCCAGTGTTTACCATGGATCGTAATTAGGTAATGATGTTTATTTATTCGCCGGTCGATGTGCAATTACGGGCCTTTTTTTAAATTGACTCCTCTAATTATAAGTAGGTAATTGGAACTACATATATATATTCCTAATGAATAGATACATATCGTACATAATTCATATTTCATTATTTGCCGGTACGTCCGGTAGTATTCCGAGAGAGATACACTTAGGTAGTTATTTATCCACATAATACATCCCGGGTCCCGGACTTGAGAAGAGCCAATTTAAAAAAAGGCCCGTAATTGCACATCGACCGGCGAATAAGTAAACATCATTACCTAATTACGATCCATGGTAAACACGGCCCTTCCAACCTAATCCGACCTCATTGGTCAGTTCCTCATGTCTGAGGATTGTGGTCAGTATCAGGCTTGCATATGTAGCCGATGATCTGCCACCACCGGTTTCTTACGACCGTGCAGAATTTGGAGGACTACGAGTATTTCACATGATCGATCAAACTTGTTGGTGAACGGCCACATATAGTGGTTGGAAACACCGAAGGCTACTATCAAGTACCTATCATTTATAAAAAATACTATAATAATAAATATGCGCTGTTTTAAACCATTGTAAGCCATGACAAACAAGCCCGAAATGCCCAGTGTGATGTGAATATAATATTGCGCAATTTGGATCTGGAATGCAGCATTATGTTTTGAAGTCTGTATGTACTAAGGACTCTGTAGATACAGCAGATTTTTTATGTTATTTGCTTTCCTAGGATCATCGATGCCGTATTGCAATTATCAAAGTGCAATTAAACTTTCAGATAACTCACTCTTTTAGTCCGTGCCAAATAAATTTATTTTCTTTCTTTCTTTTCTTTCATGCTATAAGCAAACACTTTGATATCATCAAACCAATACATACGGGACAAAGTGGCATTTGACATAGTAGTTAGTCAAGAATGTCAGCACCAGCTTGATAATTGCGAACAGACTCACTAAAGCTTAAGCCTAGCCAGTGGTGTCTCATCCCAAACAGAGAAACCGTTATTAGTTCCACGAATATAGATGATGATCTCTCTATCGCCGTGGAACGGAACCGAACGCGTTCGATGTACAAAAATAATCGGTATAATCTGATGAAAAACGCTAGTTACGTCGGCACGGTTTCTTTGTATGTGATGAGGCATCTGTATGATAGTATTATATTATCTGTGGCCTAGCCAAAGAACTATTGGAATGCTTGGTGCAAACTTAAGTCTTCCAGGAACTTATAATGTTCAAGGGCGGATAAAGCAATATTATAAACTAGGTACCTGTCCCAGCTTCGCACTAGTGTACAAATGAAGAAACAGAAATTTATTTTAACTATTTTTCTTTCACACAAACCTTGCCTTGACAGTTACAAACTCAACAAAAAATAATTAGCCAAATAGCTGCAACCGTTCTAAAGTGAGGCGCTTACATACATTTTGGCAATTAATATTTATTTATATAGATAGATAAAATAAATAATAAAAAATTTACTCAGAAGAACCGTTGATTACATTTTTTAAAATAAAATACTCAATGTAAAATTGATTGTCAGTATTTGTCAGCAATTACTATGGGTGACTAGGGTGACTTGGTTCTACGGGAGACTTGGTACATACAAATTATAAAGCCATTAAACATATTCGGTTGATTTATAAAATCAAACCTAACTCTACTACTAGTTCTACTTTGGTTGTTAGTTGAGTGTTTCATGCTCTCTTTAATGTCTATCTGATGGTGGCACATGTGCTGGATCATTCGGTTCCCTTCAAGATGGTTGAGCTGAATGGTGCCGATCCATGCGTCGTGTTCGTGAACGGGCGCCATCAGTTGGGATTGGCCATAACTTATCTGCCTCGGCCTGACATTTTATTTTTAAATTGTTTGTTACTCTAAGACTCTTTTACGTAAAATACATGTATGTTTTCAATAAGAATGATGTAACCAAAAACTTGTAATTCAAATGGATGGAAAAGAGTGTCCGTGAAGTTTCTTGCAAATTCTTCTCCATTGAGACCTACGGACCCTTGCGAATTTGCAACTAGAACATAAATAGAGTCATCTTATTAGTAGACTTGGAATCACCATTTTAAAACAAATTGAGATGCTAATTAGCTTTATTATTTTTATGAACCAAGTCTTCCGTAGGACCAAATCGCCCCAGTCCTATGCAAGTTTTGGTTTCAGAATCCTGCTAGACAACGTCATGTTCCTATTACTCCCTTTTTATCACTCCCCGCAGAATAGTTCTCGGCGGTAAAAACAGCAGCAGGGATTTGTAATAATAAATGATGTTACATCATACTTGCACATCTTTCAATTTTCTCCAATAGTTTCTAAGATAAACTAATGGCTTAATATCCATAGTTTTCTTATATATGTAATGTGTTTTTTGAACTTTACACGGGAGCAGGAGCTCACCCAGTAAATTTATACGTAAATCAAAAGGATAAAAGGGGTTCGAAGTTAAATCATCCGGTAATCAATGATGTTGATATTATACTGAGGTAGATACGTTTTACCGCCATCTGCGCGGAAACACAAACACAAGCTGACCAGCTTGAGTGAACTCGCTCTCTCAAGCTGTATGTAGTATGTTTATCTCTTTCTGACAACGGGGCCCTATTTATATCTCTGTGATCTTTTAACCTACTCAGTGGTAGACATAAAGTTCCAAGTGCCATAGGTCCTATGTAGGCAGCTAAAGTAAAATATCGCCATGTTTTTATTTCTTTATAATTAGTATGACCTATTGGTAAAATCTCATTGCTGGTAATACATAATTTTGACTACTAACTTATGTAACTTACGTATGTAGATATGTATCCGCATTTCTGTATTTCCTTATGTGTGTATTATTAGAGATTTTGGAAGAACATCTAAACGTTACAACTATTAATATCTTGTATTCAATTTAATAATACGCTATCTTTATATTTCTGCGTCTTATTATTATGCTTTAAAATGTTATTAAATATTATAATATTTAAATAATTAGGTACGCAATGGGATTCTTAAACTAATAACATAAAATACAAAAATTGCTACGATATTTTGTATTTGTCAATAAAAATACATAAAAATTAACTCAGGCAAAAGCTAGTAAAATATAAATAAATAAAATAACACTTATAACTTACATGTTTGTACTTTTCAATATTTTACTAAGTGTTGATAAATGATTTTCTATTATAATATATGTCATGGACCAAGTGATTAATACGGCATTATTCATAATGGCCAGACAATTTGTAAAATGCCAAATATGAATAGGCAATATAATATGCTAACAATTATTGAAATAATAAAATTGACCAGGCTTTCTGAATTATGGCCATCACATAATGGGCCGGGTAAAAAAAGATGTGTATTTTTTAATTATTTTTATGTTGACATTGATTTTAATAAAGAATAGGTAAGTACTACTACTATTTAAGCAAAAAGTCGACGGAGCCCCGCTTCGGGACTCCTCCTATTTCTGGCTGCAGGCTGGCGGGTCTAACCTAACCTATCCGTGTCGGGGTGCCCTAAGCTCCCGAGCTCGCTTCGCTCGCTCTTTTAGTGATTGACCATAATTATCGAATTGCCCAACCGTTACGTAGAATGGATAAATACAGAAATTTAAATCAGTATTCATTACATAGACCGATTTGACTAGTCCTGATTCATAATGCCGCGGTAATGCGGTTGACTGGTATAAAATGCCTAAGGCATTAAGTCCGCTTCTCTCTGTATGTTTGTGTGCTTCAATATAAAATAAAAATATATTGCCCGGGCATTATACATAGTGCAATGAATAATTACTTGGTACATGACATATACATAACTATATGATATTGATTAAATTCCGATATACTTGGTATGTCTGCCCGTTGCAAGCAACTGATTCTTATCTTTATTTTTAACTAGGACTTCTAAGAAGGCAACCTTCTTTCCCAATTTTCTTGTGATTGCTTCAACTTCTATGTTGTCTCCTTCTCTGGCAGCGCTCATGTAACTAGAATGTGAATAGAAGGACTATTTAATATTCTTGTTCTTCATCATTGGACAGCTAGTTGTTTTTGGTGAAAAGAGAGTATTTGTATTTCTCCGCAGCCCATCGAATTTCTTCTTTAATTGTGGTCATTTGTAATTATTGGTGTAATTCATTGTTTGTTATGAACCCATCAGCATTAATTATCATTCTCAGTATGATATTCTGCAGATTTGAAGCATCAAGATGTTTGAATCACTGGCACTACCCAACAATTGTATGCCGCAGCCAGTGTAGGAGTCTATACCAAATGTTGAGATCCTTTCATTTAGTCTTGATATGTTTTTCCATGTCAAGCGGTGGTCCAAATACATATATATCCAGGTACTTCACATTTTCCTAATGTGATGGGGTGGTGCCTCCTTGTGTAACAGGTGGGCAATTACCCCTTTTAAGTGTGAAGGTGATTTGCACAGACTTATATGTGCTGGCTTTGTTTTCCATGTTTGAAGCCACTCATTGATCTTGTGAAGTACCTGCTTTAATGTATTTGATGTGGCAATTGGAACATAGTTACAGGCCAGGATGGCATGCACAAATTGTATTTCATTCCACTTGCACCATAGGCATAATTTTGCAGTTGGAAACATTTTTAAATAGGTTTGAAAACTCACCTCACACTTAGTTCCACAGAGACTCCTCTAGTTTCAACGTTGTCATTGGTAGTGAGAGCGTATGTGGAGACTGCATCCACCAGGTGTGCGATGAACCCTCCATGGAGAGTGCCTCGTTGGTTCAAGTGTTCAGGCCCAACTTTAAACTCAGTTGTCATTCTTCCATTTTCACAGCCTATGACTTTCAACTAGAATATAGAGAGAAGAACACACTTGTAAATATGTACTAAATTCAAATTAATTTATTTCATACTTATGCTATAATAGTAGGTTCCTTTGACCAGTACCTACATGTTTGTAGGTTTTTGTCCCTTTCTGATCATCTACCACAATAAACTCTTACTCCAAACAGTTCTAATCAAAATGTTGTAGAAGTTGCTGTTTTGGGCCCATTGGCTTCTTGTCCCAACATGCAAATAATCTTGGCCTAACAATGCTATACCATATGTAAAGGAAAATGTTTCTAATCTTGCAGATCATTGGCAATTTTAGAGCACCCTACAGAGAGAAAACAGAAACATTGTAGGTTAAATAAACAATAGTACGTAACTTGTGTGCACTATACAAAATACACTGGCCTAATTCGTCTCATCAAATCTATTCATGTTCTAAAAATACAATTGCTACCTGTGTATTATGAAACACTGAATTCTTTACCTTACGAAGATTTTGGTCAAAGCTCTTAGTGGTGGCAATGGCTTTAGTAAATAGCTCAGCAATTTGTGCTCCTTTGGAACCCATTTTGCTGATTTATTTCAGAGATTTCATGGAATTTACCGCTTTATTTACATTCCCAGATGTTTGATATCAGCTGGTAATGCTGGCTGGTATTATTATGTCAATTTTGACATTGGCACCATATACTGTGTTGCAAGTCTTGATAATTAGGATTAAAATGTGCGCAATTATTATTATAGAATAAACATGCCCTGAGCACGAAAACCAATACTTTATTGAGATCCCACTGGAAAAATATGCAAGTATTTTGTTTTTGATTAAACTTGACTTTTATGAATGATTCTTGACAGTAGTTAACTATACTTCATAAGAGATAGCTTGATCTCTGCGACAGCTGTCAGTAGAGTCTGGCCATCGAAAGCGTGATCTGAAAAACGCGGCAAATTCAAAAAATCTTAATGTGGTATCACCAACTATACCTCTAGTTAAAAGTTTTGATACTTGTATTATTTGTATTTATTATTATTAATATTTTGATTTTATTTGCTCCGTTTGATGAAGTGTGACGGTGCCGTGACTGTCATGGATGTGAGTTAAAAAATGACTGTGTACATTTATTTATTAGTATGTACATAATATTAACCCACTTAACATTTAATTTATTAATTACTTAATCATCATACTCAAAATCAGTGTCCAATAATTCAGTCTCTAAGGATTTTTTTGTATCTGCATCATCATCTACACTTATTATAAATTTTTCCAATACTTCTTCTGTTATGTGATCTCTTTGTTTACATTTATTTTCCACATTTATTACATGGTCCGTCAATTTTTCCAGTCTTCTGCAGTTATTCGGCCAAATGAGGAACATTGAAACATAACATAAGAAAAGGTATCATCATATCGTAAATATATAACAATCAGCCAACATGGATCAAGATTGCCAAGTCATAATAACAATCGCAATCACAGACTTTGACGTACCCTTGACAGCTTAATTATGTTGCCATATTAAAACTTTGAAAATACCCCAGATCACGCTTTCGTTGGCCAGACTCTATCAATACAATAACCAGCTAGGAAAATCATGGAGGCGCCGCGATGTTCTATACATACATTAGCTTATACAAATATGAGTGAAATACGATACGGAATGTGAAACATCGTTTTGTTTCATTCTTTCTAATTTTGACAAAAGAGACAACAATATTTCAGTTGTTGTTCATTATGGCAACATTTTGTTATGACATAGAGACATATATTCGCCATATTAGGTGCCGGATTTTGTGGTTGTGTTCGTAGCAGTCCTGCTGTGAAATGGTTGTTTACTTTTTGTATTATTAATGTGTGTGTGTTCCGTGATTGACACAACCATAGTATCGGCAGCCATTTTATGTGCCATTTTAAGGTTTAGCGGCACGTTTTTTTTGTAGGTATGTCCAGTCCATATTAAATAATATGTCTATGCGCTTGACAGGCTAATAACGTAACAATAAGGTATACGTCAGTTTGACATCTGTCGCAGAGATCAAGCTATCACAATAAGAAGTATAGATTATTGCAGGGTTGCCTGGCCGCTCTACTCTAGAAACTTCTTCTGTATCGTAGGTACGTAGGACCTCGGTCAAGATAGCTGAGCACCCGAAATGTCAATATCATTCTGACATTCGAGTCTCGCTATTGGTAGGCGAAAGTGGGGTCGTTTCACATTTCGGGTGCTCAGATAACTTTACCGAGCTATAAGCCACATCAACTAGCTGTCATTTAGACAGTTTTTATGCGTTGCCAGGTTTTGCAGGTTAATTGGCAACCCACAGCTTGTGGTTAATTGACTGCATGAAGGTATAGATAGTGCTGGCAACCTAATTTTTCCTATTTTCTACACCAGTTTCTTTCGAATTACATTGGAATTGGATTCACGTAAAAAGCTTTTAGATGTGGAGTAGTCTGGGATATTTAAATAACAAACATAAATTTCAATTTATTTACATACATAAACTGACGCCTGTTTCCCATGGGGGTAGGCAGAGACTATAGAACGCCACCTGCTACGATCCTTACATAATTCTTTTGTAATTTATTTAATTAAGGATATTACGGCTAGATATTTCCATGCAACCCAGCAGCAATCTATTTTTATGAAACTATCAAGTTAACATTCATGAAAATTAAGTTTAATCAAAAGCCCTGAGACCTGAAGAAACTGATTTTTGGGCTCTTTGACAGCCAATATTTTTTTTGTTCCACTGTGGACTGTGGTTTCTAGGGACATTACCTGCTACTACCATATTGAACATAATTCCGGTGAAAGGTCTTTTGTGCAGTAAATTTCTTTACTTCCTGAACTACATAAACTAAAAAGTTTACCAATTAGAAAATAGGTAGGTACCTACCTACCGCAGTTTTAGAAATTCGTAAAAAAATAACAGTATTTCTAGAAAACCACAAAACATTTCGGGCATTTCTAAAGATTTATTTTGAGAACATAATAACTGTTATAGTTTTTGAAAATATGTATAGTAAGTACTTTTTATAATTAAATTGAAAATAAAAGAAGTTTAAAAAAAACCCAGCAATGTGCGAGTCGGACTCGCGCACGGAGGGTTCCGTACCATTATCGCAAAAAAGACAAAAAAACATGTTTTTTTATGGGAGCCACTTAAATATTTATTTTATTCTATTTTTAGTACCTATTTGTTGTTATAGCGGCATGAGAAATACATCATCTGTGAAAATTTCAACTGTCTAGCAGACAGACAGACAGACAGACAGACAGACAGACCAGACAGACAGACAGGCAGGCAGGCAGACGGACCGCGGAGTCTTAGTAATAGGGTCCCGTTTTTACCCTTTGGGTACGGAATAACGGAACCCTAAAAAAAGGAACCCATGCATGGGGCAATGGGTCCGTGTGTCAAGACTTTTTCTGGAACGCCTGAAGTAAATCAAGTTGAAATAAATATGATTATCATATAATCAGGTCTGCAATCTCTTGGAACTGTGAAAAAATCAACCTTCAAATTACGCGGTAGGTCTAGATGACAAGTGGGTGTGTTGCCAGGGAACTGAAACGTGGTCGCTCGCAATGGGCCTCGTAAAAAGGCGTATTATCCCTAAGGTAAAATAGACACGTGCCTAGGGGCGCGAAGTTACAAAGCGCGCGCCTTGTAACCTCGCGCCCCGCCCCTAGGCACGTTCTTCTTGCACGCGCTGCAGTTTTTAAACAAAGAAAAAACTATAACATGAAATTAATTGCTATAAATAATACAAGTACTAAGTAAGTTCGAGTTTCAGTAGTAAGTACTTAAACAATACAACAGATTCTTTAATTCTATAGAGATGAAGAGCTTCCGAAGCGTGGACCTGGGTTCGATTTCTCAGGTATATTCGAACGGTTTTCCATTTGGCATTTTCTCAGCATCAAATTTCTGAATAAAAGTTAAGAGCTTGGTGAAATGCAAATGTGCCTTAATACTAATAATGTAGCTCTGCTCAGCCCTTCTGGGAATACAGACGTATATTTTACAAGGCAATATTTACGTATGTATACATTTCAGTAAACACAAAATACAAATGATAAACACATTACCCTCCTTCGGCAGTCGGGTAATAAAACAGTCCACAGAATTGACGGACACTACACAGATCTGTGAGTAGAAACGATTATTTTATCAGGCGCTTACAATATGGTGTCGTAATGTAATGACAATTCATTGATTTTTTTTATTTTTTTTTCATTCAGTTTTTTCCGTTTCTCGTTACTGTCGCAGAATGTTACATAAAGTTTGTCCCATCTGCATATGTTTTACTACTTTTTTTTTAATTTGTTATGTCGTAATTATGCAATAAATGATTATTAAGCGGTTTCAAAAATTGTTTATGATATTTTTTTTTTAATACTTATGGACAAAGCTTTACTATACTATTAAACTGGGCAGTGGAACATTTCTCAATTCTCCATAGCCCAGTTGGTAATTGGACGATGGAAACATGTAATTTTCCCCATAGACCAATTGGACAGATTCCAATTGGTCTACGGAGCACCGACGGTTTTTTCTCAATGTTGCCGTATGACATTACTGCCCAGAATAGTATCCTAAGTAGCGACACTATCGGATGGTTTAATAATACAATGTGTGTTTATTTCCAAAAGCAACGGGTACCTACGAATACTAATTTAAAAAAATCTATGACGCAGTTGTAGTTTTCATCAAATTCGGGACCCCCCTTATTCACCAGATCTGGCGGCTAGCGATTTTTATCTGTTCCCCAAATTGAAAAAAATACTTAAGGGGAAACAGCGGGATAGCGAGGTGATGGATGCCGTGGAGAGCTTTTTGCAGGACTAAGACAAAACTTTTTTTCTGAAAGGGATTGAAGCCTTGGAAAAGCGCTGGACTCGGTGTGTAGAGAGACTCGGAAATTATGTAGAAAAATAAATTATTAAGTTATCAATAGTCATTATATTCTATCTCATTCTCACTACTTTTTGATCCCTCCTCGTACAACGTGTACACCATCCGATAGTGTCGCTACTAAGGATAACATTCTGGGCATTTCTGGGAAGTAATGTCATACGGCAAACGTGAGGAAAAACCTCATTAAAAACTATTAGAATTATAATCGCCTGATAAAATAATCGTTTCTACTCACAGATCTGTGTAGTGTCCGTCAATTCTGTGAACTGTTTTAAGAATGTTTACTGAAATGGATACCACGTAAGTATTGCCTATAATTATGTAAAAAATACGTCTGTATTCCCAGAAGGGCTGAGCAGAGCTACATTATTAGTATTTAGGCACATTTGCATTTCACCAAGCTCTTAACTTTTATTCAGACATTTGATGCTGAGAAAATGCCAAATGGAAAACCGTTCAAATTTACCTGAGAAAACGAACCTAGGTCCCAAACTCAGTTGCATACCCTTAGGCTAAGAGGGCCGTGGCCCGAGGTTTTTGTGCGGCGTCGATATATATTTGTAATGCCTATATATACACCGGAATTATTTCGCACGTGCATCGATAACCAACATCAAAAATACCAACACAGGAATATAGATAACCACATATCAGTGGGCTTGCGCTCTTTTGTTTCGTTGCACCGGTCATCGGTCCACATTGTGGGAGGCCCTGGGCCCGATATGGGCGATACGATCGGCGGCGGAAAATTTAGGGTGGTTTGCGGTTAATTGACGTATAAATAAATAAAAATTGATTACAAGGAAATTCTCTTAAATTTATCATCGATTTTATATTTCCTTTCGTTTTGTTTGATAACAATTCTGATCCGCGATTGAAGAGCAATTATTGCGCAATAATAACTACGTTTTCTGTTGTTTTCTTAGAAGTATGTTGTACTTCTAAGCCTGCGGGTTTGAATACCTGCCCGGAAATCACATTATAACAGCAAAATACTCTGCTCAATCCGTCGGGAAATATAAGCTAAGAAAATAAAAGCTGTTATGTAATACGCTCTAAAACTTTTCACTTCTTAGGTACAAGAAGAATCTGACTGGAGAATCTGACTGGAATTCGCTTGCAGCAATGGAAATGTGTCGACGTGATTTTCGCGCTATCTGCTTGTTCACGTGCAACAGTATTTAGTAGGTTTGCTTAATTTAATAAGGGCCGGGAATGTATCGAAGATGAAATAAACGTCAACCGCGGTCACAAAAGAAAACGTGCGTGCAGTTGAAAACCTTATTCGCGAAAACCGACGAATTATATATAGAGCTGGAGCGAGAACTGGGAACTGAATCAGCAGCAATGTAAACTAGCCTAACCATTGCCTATTCATCTATACTTATACTTAATATTATAAAGAGGTAAAGTTTGTGAGTTTGTGGGTTTGTGAGTTTGTGACGTTGTAGGGGGTAATCTCTGGATCTATTGAACCGATTTTGAAAATCATTTCACCAGTAGAAAGCTACATTATTCTTGAGTTTCATAGGCTATAATATATTTTAATAAATTAGAGATCCTTATGAAAATTGCAATAATGTAACCCAAAAACCTAATGTAGCAAAATGTTGCCTGTAAAATTCATTCTTTAGCGTGCGCTGAGAAAACTTTTGTTGATACATAAAAATTATTAGGTAGGTAGGTAGGGTAGGCAGCGTTGGCAGGGTAGGCAGGGTAGGCAGGGTTGGCAGGGTTTGCAGGGTAGGCTGGGTAGGCGGGATTGGCAGGGTAGACAGGGTAGGCAGGGTAGGCTGAGTAGGCGGGGTAGGCGGGGTAGGCGGGATTGGCAGGGTAGGCAGGGTAGGCAGGGTAAGCAGGGTAGGCAGAGTAGGCAGGGTAGGCAGGGTAGGCAGGGTTGGCAGGGCAGGCAGGGTTGGCAGGGATGGCAGGGTCGGCAAGGCAGTCAGGGTAGGCAGGGCAGGCAGGGTTGGCAGGGTAGGCAGGGTTGGCAGGGTAGGCAGGGCAGGCAGGGTAGGCTAGGTAGGCAGGGTCGGCTAGTCACAACCACATGTATAGCACCATTCACTTTATTTCCTATATTCACTCTCCTTTACACATCCTCTTCAATCTTTCCATCCCTTGTGAACATACTGCCCAAATATACAAAATCGTTCACTTGCTCCACACTCTTTTTTTTTTTAAGCGGATTTATCGCACTAGAATATTTTCATACCTTTGAAGTAAGTGTACCCACGTCTAGGCACCCTAATTATCCTTTAATGATGTGGGGTGCCTTCATATTCAATTGATCTAATATAGCTTTTATATGTTGCCAAAGGCTATCTCAATGACTACTGCAGATGTATTGTAAGTAGGAGTCACCTTCATCGATCGATGTCTTTAAATAACAGAAGCAACAATTGGATCCAGACTCGTGTAAAATATTATTATTTACTATCTGTTGCCCGCGACTTCCTCTGCGCTTTTGTGATTTACTCCTTAAAACTTCAACTAAATGCAGGTGAAAGTCCCATAGATTGGTCAAGCCTAAATAAGTTCTCGGTAAGTTTTGATTTGTGCTCAGAGCAAGGTTGTTCCTTGTTCAATTGTACACAAAAAAGTCCTGCATAAGATAGGTATAGTCTGCGCCAAACTTCTTGGCCGCCCTGAAGTTGGTTTACCAGATGCGCGAGGCACGAATCGGTGCTGTTATTGTATGAGATTTACTACTGCGCAGCCATTGTAGCCAACTTCAGTGCGGCCAATAAGTTTGGCGAGAACTATACACCAATGTTCATTCGTTTTCGAGATATGAGCCAAAATACGTATTTTTTTGTGTTTATTTATTTACTAAATTTGTGCGCATGGTAATTTAGATTACTTAGTTAAATTATTGTTTTATGCCCAAGAGAGTCGTTCAACATTTTCTGGTATATTTTTATGTTTTGACAGCAATATTATCTATTTTGGATACATACAATACGTAATAATTACTTAAATAATTGCAGTGTTTTTCATGGACAGTAGTAAAGGAATGTAACAGTTTCGAACAAAAAATTACTGAGCTAAATAGCATAACGCTGACGCGAACCCATAAGTTTTACCCATAGAAATTATTATATCTATGGTTTTACCCCTACCAACCTGCTAACTAACTCTATCGCTCAACGCAGCTAAGGAAGTTTACACCTCATAAATATGTTTTTCATCATACCTATTCGAAAAACGACAATTGTCTATAGAGGATAGCGGGTGCCAAATCCAATTTTGGGCCCGTAGAGTTTGAGCTTTCTCTTTTCTGATTAGTCCGCTTCGTGCTTCTGATAGATTTGCGTAGTTGGGTTTGAGGCGCTCGCGTGAAGGTATAATGTAAAAAATAAATCACTAATTGACATTCAATTCTCTATGGTGATAAACTCGTTTTTTGTGATTGGTTAGTAAGGAGTTAGTATTATACTTACTCTTTGTTGATAAGTATGTGAAAATAACCAAATAGGTCGAACGCATATGTTTGAATAAGTTACTGGCTGGTTCTAAGTTATGGCGGCAACAATGTGCTTTAAAAAATTGTAGTTCTATCTTCAAATTTATTTTTCCTCGGAAATTTTTCACACTAGGCTTCGCCATAGAGGAAATACTAGTTTCGAGTAGGTAGGTACTCGTAGTTTTTTATTTTTCTCTTAGGTAGTGATGAAAAATAGTTCAACGTTAGAATCCCTCGCTACGCTCGTGATTCTACTATAGAATCCTTCGCTTAGTACTGAATTCAAAATAACGCCCTGGAAGAACAAAATATTACTTTGTCCCCTTGTAACACATATAACTATTTCATTACTCATACTCGGAAAATAGGACTGAAGTTGCCTGAGGAGCGGGTTGAAAGTAAAAGTTTTCAGCCCTAGGGAGAATCGTTTTCAACTGACAGCCGTCAAATTATTAAAAAAAACTAGTTCTTTTTCCACATCTATTGAACCATGTTCCAACTTTCTACACAACCTCTCAATTACAGCGCGATGTAAAATTAAAATAACATAAAGTTAAGTAGGTACCTATTAATTAAAGATTTTTTTTTAAATGACTTTTTTATAATTTACTTTCAACTATTTCTTTAAAATGACATAGTTATGGACAAAATATTTACCATTTTTTCAAAGATGAAAATGAAAAGTAATGTCTGAATAGCTGGCCGGCAACAGAAAATAAAATATGCGGGGTAGCGGCAATCCGATATTCATTTGTTTTTTTGAGTTGTAGAGCTTTGTTATACGGTAGTATCTCTAAGTAGTCTGTGGCTTTGTTCATACTTCCGTATAGCAGACATTTTTACTAACACAATGAGGATCATCTAATTCAGATTCAGATATGGATTTAACGCCTGATTTCATAAGAGGCAAAGCAGTAGTGGAGAACCTTTTACCACCTAAATCAAAACAAAGATACCTAAAAATCATACGACGATTTTTTGAAATGGCGCGCTGAGAATAAATTTGACTTTATTCTCAGCGCGCCGCGTTATGAGAAAAGTGTTTTGCTAATATTATATTTCAACGAATTATCAAATACTTACAAACCTCCAAAATTATGGAGCGTGTATTCTATGTTAAAGACAACATTAAGTACTAGACACAATGTACATTTAAAGGAATTCGAGGAACTAACATCGTTTCTCAAAAGGCAATCTGAAGGATTTAAATCGAAAAAATCCAAAAGTAGAAACCTTCTTAAACCAAGCGCCTGTTGAAATATATCTAGTAATGAAGTTAAGCAAATCTTTTTATTGTTATTCGCATATAAGAAATTGTATCGAATTATAGTTTTATATATTTTATACACCAATTAAAGAGATGTATCTACTTTATAGATAGATATATAATAGCGCCATGATCGTTACCAAGGATAGCCTCGCAATCGCAATCAATACTTTACTACTTACTTTTGGTTTCGGAGCGTGAGAAACCTTTTTACTAGGTACTAAACTTAACTACTCAGGATTTTGACTGAGGATGAAAATAAAAGACGTAGTGCCGATTTAGAGGCGACTTTTATTCTGATTACGATACGTACATGGCTCATCCGGTGGACATAGACCGCTGAGCTTGCAAAAGATATCTAGTTGCTAGAATGGAGCCATATAATGTACTTAGCTTAATCTAAAGCAGACGGGCGAGGTGTATCCATAACTACTTTGCAAATATTTATTTATTTATTTCAATCATACCACATACATCTTTACAGGATTACACCCAATACGATAAATGCGCTTATCCTAAATTACTTTACATCCTACAGTAAACCTAATCTATTTCATAACATTAGATATCTAAACTAATTTTAAGTAACTAGTTTACAAAACAAATTTTATTTATAACCAATTTTAAACAATGCACTCCTTGTGAATTCACCCAGAGTACAACAGAATAGGTATGGACGGAACAACGGAATAGTACGTACACAGTCCGCTAGAGAGAAATACCTGTACCAAAATAAACACAGAAAATCTAAAAAACATATCAGGGAAGAAATTTGTGCTTAAAGCAATACAAAAAGATTTAGATGAGCAGAGACTAGAAATCCGGGCAACTGGAAAAATTATACGGAAGAAGTAACACAAAAAAATGCTCAAAGAAAAATTCTTAGTGTGGGAAGAAAAACATGAAAACTTGCGGAAAACCACGAAAATAGGATCTATTTCATAGAAAAAGAGGCAAAGAAAAAAAAATCTGTATTTGGCATCGAGGAGACGAATATATCGTACGAAAATCTGGAAAAGAATATTATTAATTGGATAAGCCATTATCTTAATATACAGCTAACCTACTGCTGTATACAAGAAGTCAGAAGAGTGGGTAAGAAAGAGGAACGACCGCACCCTATAATAGTGACCTTCACAACACTAGGCATTAAAATAAAAACCTGGAAACAAAGGAAGACACTAAAAGATAGCCTTTTCTACATTAAAGAAGACTACCCGAAGTACGTGCTAGAAAGGAGGAAGGGTTTACAAGAGCAGCTACAGATAGAAAGAGATAAGAGAAATACAGCTGTAATAAAATATGATAAGCTGATAATTCTGACAAATAACAACACGAAGAGAAAACTACCCACTTCGCCAAAGAGCGGCACAACTCCAAAGTTAAACGATATCACGCAAATAAATAAAAAGAACAAGGTTAAAAAACTTGATACTCCCGTGATAAGATCAAAAAGCATCTCTGAGGGTGTTGTGAAAACAGGCATGCTGAACTTCTTAGTGAACAAAAATACTACATTTACTAGTAATAATCCAGGGAAGTCAACATAACAATCACTGCCCTCCTCCAATACAGATCAGACGAACAAAGAAACTATAGCAAAAATTAAACATCTTCCAACACGGCTGGTCACCGAGGAAGATAATGATTACAACCCTCCAAATATAAAAAATATAAACATAAACGGAATAAATATTAGTAAAATAAATAAGGATGAAGAACAGAAACTTTACATAATAACTTACAATGTCAGAACACTCTCTTCTTATGAAAGATTAATAGAATAAATGGAAGCACTAAAAACAATCATAGGAATATATCAATAGGAATGGCAGAAGTGAGACGTCTTGGGACGCAAATAGAAAAATACGAGGATTTTATTATTTGCTTAATGGGCCAGACACCTGGGCAATATGGGGTGGGCTTTCTAGTGAGAAAAAATCTAAAAGAAAACATAGAGAGCTTCACGGACTTATCAGAACGCGTCGCTATATTATTGCATTTCCAAGAACAAAAATTATCAATTATTCAAGTTTATGCACCTACAGAAACAGCAAAAGAAGAAGACATCTCAAACTTCTATGAGACAGTCAGAAGAGAAAGAGAGACAGCGCATAATGACTATATCATAATGGCTGACTTCAATGCTAAGATAGGCCAACCAAAATACGAAGACTTCTTGGTCACAAAATTATTCGGTCTCGGTACAAGAAATGGCAGGGGCCAACGATTGATGGATTTCGCTCTAAAAACGAAGACGGCAATATTAAATATATTCTATAAAATGAAACTAAACCGCACATTGACATGGCGCTCCCCCAGTCGCGAGTATAAAAATGAGATCGATTACATCCTATCTAATCAACCACAAACGTTTCATAATGTAGATATGTCAAGAGATATGGTTGCTCTCACTGGCCTATGCCAGTGAGAGCAACCATATCTCTTGGAAAAATAAAGACATCCAGGACTAGATACAAGACCAGCCAGAATACGAAACTAAGAAATGAAGGCGAAATTCTTCGATTCAGAAAAAATCTTCAATACCACCTGCTTTGTGACGAGGACCAGAACCTAAAAGAGGAACGGAATGTACAGACCCAATACAACAAAATAGCCTATGCAATCTCGACAAGCCTGCAAGGAACATACAAGGAACCCAACACTAACATTCGTAAAAAAATATCGCCACGTACAGAAAAGCTCATGGCTAGAAGAAGAGAATTGCAGAAGACCGTAGAAACTCAAGTTTCCCAGAAAATATCAACAAACCCTTTATTTAAAAAAAACCTTTCACTAAGTAAAACTAATTGTTCTTATTTTACCATAAACTTTAAATAAATACCTCACCAATATTGTTGATTTATGTAAAACAAAATTCACTCAATTTTTCTTTAGCTAATTCATATGTTTATTTTTACTTTCCTTGTATTCGTAATGAAAAGCACAGTGTTTACCTTGGGTTAAAGACTTATTTAGTCCCGAGACCGCCAATAGTTCGAGGGCGCCAAAAGTTCGAGGGACTAAGTACTACTATAGTTCGAGGGACTAAGTACTACTAAATAAGTTACTTTCACCCCTATGGTAACAATGCACTATTGTTAGGTACCGTGTATACTTTCTTAAGCATAGGTACAGTAAAAAGCTTTTATTTTGACACTACAAACAGACACTTCAATTTTATTTATATAGATCTGCTATTGGCACGTGTTTTGGATTAAATATCCGCGGGCCATAATGAATGCAAGCGCAAGCCCACACGGCAAAGGTTTTCTTTACAAATTGTATTACTCGGATCGTTTTCCTTATACCGCGTAAAAATACTTCCAATAAACATATTTTCCATTGGTATTGGCATTTTTAACGTCGTTATAAAGCTTCCACGCGTCGCTTTTGCGCTAGATATAGGAAAGTGTTGGCGATTTCCTTGTAGAAATGTTTTACTGTAAACTTAAAAAGAAATATTCCTGAAAATGCAGTTCAAAACGTGTGAGTGGGCAAACCCACACGTCAAGTGTGGGCACTTAAATACCTACACAAGGTTGGCTAGTTATTTGGGGAAAGATTATGTGTCATTGGATTGTATGTCCTTATCTGTTTTTAGGGTCGCCGAAGTCAACAAGGAACCCTTATAGTTTCGCTATGTCCGTCTGTCAATCCGTAGCTTAGCTTAGAGACTCTTTGTACTAGAAAGCTATAATTTGGCATGGATATACATATTAATAATTTATTAAGATTTTCTTTTTATCTTGTCTGTCCCATGGAGTGGGATATGGTGTATCGTTAGATAGGCCATTCAAAAATAATACGGGTCTGTTAAAACCATTTTTCGATGCAGAGATCCGTTTGCGTAAAGTTAAGCATTAAATTGCACACTTTTGTTAGAGTCAAGTGCCCCCTCCCCCTGCCAGCGAAATTTGGGTATGTGAAAAAAATCATGGCAGTAGAATATATATAAACTATCACAGCTAAGTAGGCTTTACAAGTTTACGAGTAATAGTCGAGCTACTTATAAAATATACTTGGAACGGTAAAAATTTTGTACAAATGCCATTGAAAAATTACTTAAATTACGTTGCTAGTTGAATAAAACAGATATTAAATATATGCTTATGAACAAATAATTAAGTGACGCTGGTTATAAATCTTTATTAAAAACACTTGCCCGTACCCGCGGTGGTACTCAATTATATAATATTTTTCTAACTTCAATTGTGAAGTTAGATTTTATAACTCCCTCTTCAGTTACCATCGTCCTATGTGGGCCCGTTTTTAGACGTTGGGAGGCTCTGAAACTGGTTTAATGTTCATATAACAACAACCGTCTTCTTAGTCTAATACCGCGCGTGGCCCGACACGCACTTGGCCGGTTATTATTTATTTATTATAATGTTTTAATGTTAATTTCTTATGTATGGGAGACCGGGGTAGCCAAGTAACAGAGATAAGTAAGTAAGTATTAATAACAGGCATTTTTAGGGTTCCGTACCCAAAGGGTAAAAACGGGACCCTATTACTGAGACTCCGCGGTCCGTCTGTCTGTCTGTATGTCTGTCTGTCTATCTGTCACCAGGCTGTATCTCGTGAACCGCGATAGCTAGACAGTTGAAATTTTCACAGATGATGTATTTCTGTTGCCGCTATAACAAATATTAAAAACAGAATAAAATAAATATTTAAGTGGGGCTCCCATAATTATAACAAACGTGATTTTTTTGCCGTTTTTGCGATAATGGAACCCTTCGTGCGCGAGTCCGACTCGCACTTGGCCGGTTTTTCTAAAACTTTGGCTCTTGCCTTGATATACCGACTAGACTACGCCACATGGTAAAAAATAAATTAAAAACTAAAATAAAAATCGTAGCTTATTTATTAACTTTGATATAAAATAATCGAAATTGTTATTTTAGCTACTATATTTATTTTTTATTTTTGTTTACCTGTATTTAGTCAGTAATGTTTTAGTCGCCTTTTAGAAATACGGGTCAACTTATTGCTGTAAACCGAGCACACTCGTGCTCGGTCACTGTGTTCTTATATTTATTTTTTTGAAAATTTGTTCTTTTTGACAAACTGAATACCAGTTACCGATGAAAATAATTTATCGATAATTTCACTAGGAATTGGAAATAGAACTTCGCAGTAATTTTATGTCGTCGTAACGAAACAACAGTCGTTGTGGGAAAAGAAACACTTGCATGTCGCTTGTGTAGGTAATTTAATAACATGCCACTTAAAATAATGCCATAGTCAAGGTAAAATTAACGCAAAATAGTTAGCAGGCTACGGAAAATGAGCAATATAGGTAGTCAGTCTGTTTAGAATCACAAGAAAATCGTTTTTATTAGTTACAATAATTATAGCTAGCCTTTTATTTATTGGTTTTACTGCTAGGAAAATGGCTCCATCCATGCATCGTTCCCGGATCTGCGTCACTTCTTGCCAATTCTTTTGATAGACATCCAATTCATTTTGGTTCATTTTCCATTTCTATTCGAAATGGAAAACGAGGTCACGTCTGAAACGATACTCTCCGCATAAATCTGAGCATTGAGGTTGCTCCAGATCAAAATGAGATCGGTTCTTCCACCGATACAAATACCGGCTCAAACCATTATTGTTCCCCCTCCATATAAACATCCTGTTTTCAGGAAGTTAAATAACTTCAAACGTTCTTGACGTCCAGAGGTCCTCCAAACTCGAGTAAGTCTTGAATCCGGCCTCATACCGAAACGAGATTCATCGAAAAAGCAAACACAACGCCAGTCTTCTTCCTCTCACTTTCTTTGTTCGCAAGCCCATTATAAACGGGCCCTACGATTGCGGGGTGCTTGTAGAACTCTCAGCGGCCTTCGGGGACGCAGACCCACTTCACGTAATCGATTTCTGATGTGTTGGTCGCTTATCAGCAAGCCAGAAGAGCTTCGTAGCCGACATCATGGCGGTCATGGTACAATTCCATCGAATAGCATTTTGGATGTACCGGTCCTGTCTGCGAGTGGTGATGCGAGATAGTCCTCCATGTCACTCGGCCACGCTGCCTGTGATACGATAGCGTGTCCAGAATCCAGAGGCGCTCTGTGTAGTGCCAAGAGCGACAGCTACAGTACGTTGCTTGTAACATTCCGACGGCTCTCATCATCTCTTCTCGTGTCAAATGATGTCGTCGCTCCGTATCGCTGCAATTTTTTCAGTTTCGATGTGTAATAGTAATGATTTTGTAAAAACTCTTTTACACACTTTGATAGTGATCCTGATTGTCAGTTGATTTTCTATTATTAATCAAAATTTAAATAAAATGCTTTAATTTGATAGTGAAATTTAGTAAAAAGAAACAATAACGATTCAAAAAAGTTGAAATAATAAATCCCCAGTTGCGGCGATACTCTAAAACTATGCTAGTATTATATTATCTGTGCTAAAACGTACTTGATCCCTAGACACTTTTGATGTGTGTAGTTCATAAGAGTTTGCAATTATCCGAGGACATTGACCTACCTAACAATGTTTATAAATGTAAGTACCTATTTGTCTTTCTGAGTTCATAACTGGCGATGCAAAGTTTGTGTAAAATTGTAAATACATAGTTTCATTATGTGTTTCAGTTACAAACGCGAAAATTCGGCGAACGAGAAAAGGTAACAGAAAGTTGAAGCTTCCAGTTATAAATGAATTTTTCTCGTAAAGCGAAATGGTGGGTGTAAAAGGAAATAATATTTTATAGTTAGTTAGCTTCGTTTGATACTCAATTTAACTCCACAGTAGTGCTGACAAACAGTTTTAGAACAGTATTTTTCCATGAACATTTAGGAAAAATTTATAAAACCATTTCAGTTGAAACTAGTACGGTTTCAGTTCGGTTACGTTCAGAAGAAGAGAGGATTTCTGACATTACGTTTCATTCAGGCCTTCTTGCACGAAAAGCTTAACTCTGAGTTAGTTACCATTATAGATATAATAAACAAGGTTACCGTCATCATCATCTGCCTAGCCTTTTTCCCAATTATTGTTGGGGTCGGCTTCCAGTCTTACCGGATTCAGCTGAGTACCAGTGTTTTACATGGAGTGACTGCCTATCAGACCTCCACAACCCAGTAACTGGGTAACACGATACCCCTTGGCAAGACTGGTGTCAGATCTCAGGCTTCTGGCTACCCGTAACGACTGTCAAAGATCTTCAAATGACAGCCGGGACCAACGGCTTAACGTGCTTTCCGAGGCACGGAGGAAACTCGGTATGTTGAAATGGTCACCCATCTACGGACCGACCTCGTCAAGCGTTGCTTAACCTTGAAGATCGACCTGTGCGGCTGTTATTATTTAGCCACGAGCTCCTCCTCTGAGTTAGTTACCTCGAAATTAAAATGACAGTTTGTCATACAATATTTTCAATTTAACCACGTGTTAAAAACTGACTCTGAGTTAGGTTATTCACGCCTGTGGGCCCAGACATTTTAAGAAAACTTCGCTAACCATAAGCTTGCGGTGGCTTACCTATAACTACTTAGTACGTACAGTATAGCTTCAGGCTACCTATTTAATTATTAACAGATAATTCAATTTAGTTCATTACGATGAATATAATTAGTTATGAAACAGTCAATTACTAATATTGTTGTGATAAGCCAGGTTCACAATAGGCTCGTGCTTGGACGTTAAATAATCGCATTATTACATTACATAATTCAATTAGTTATGTAAGTTAGTTTGTATCATGTATCTCGGCTAACTAATTAAAAACCAGAAGGGCCTCACGGTGCGTGTGGATGAACTTGAAAGTAGTCAGGGTAGAATGGATTACACACACTTAAGGCGAGACCGCTTTTTTTTTTTAGTTTGATCCTTCTGTTTTTACAATATTTCTCAATTTAAATAGAAAAGCACATGAAGCCATTGGTCACAGCAGTTATTTGTAAATCTTTGGCGGTTGTTACGATAGTCGGAGACAGCAAATCTGACACTTATATTACGGGGCCATAGAGGTCACATAGACGGGCTTCATGCACTCAGTTGCATAAGTTTACACTTTTCCAACATATTTAGGTGGAAAAAGACTTAGCTTAATGATAACACAAAAGTTTGAACCGTATTTCATAGCGCTACCTCCCATTACCTAACCTATTTCTGGACACCAAAGACAAGTCAAATTTAAATATTTAAAAAAGGCCCAACACATTTTATTTTATGTAAGTACATCATTCCCGCTGCATAATTTATCTAGTACTCGTAGTAGACACGCTTCGATCGACATGATATCTTGCGAAAACACCCCAATTCAAACTGTAAAACGCCCATAACTTTTAAACGGCAGAACCAATTTTTATCAAACTTAGCTAAACAAAAACAAGATCGGTTCATCCGTTCAGGAGCTTCGTAGCCACAGACATGTACACAAATACACAGGTACACAGGTAAACTTATAACATCCCTCTTTCTCCATCGGGGGTTAAAAAGAAAAAGATGCGTGATGACACAATTTGTTATGGTCTATTGTATATGTTTGCTCATGCATGAGTAGCCTATAATGTTCCCACTGCTGGGACACCTCGGAGAGAATGGGTTGTATTCCATCCAACTCGCGTTCCGAAAGCGGCATTTTAACCGACTTTCTAAAATGCAGGCGGTTCTATGTTCGTCTATATGTATTTTTTATTTATGTATGTTCACCGATTTCTCCGTCAATTGTGGACCGATTTTGAAAATTCTTTTTTTTGTTTGGAAGGATATGACCTCGAATTGGTCCAATTTTTGGTGAAGATCTGATGAAGAACTTCGCAGATATTCAACTCTATAAAAAGCCCGGGATTGCTGCAATCGCAAGTCTGTTTATTGAGAAATCGCCCATTAAATAAGTACCACAACTGAAATCTGTTGTTGTTTTCTTGTATATACTTACTAGTGTTTTTATTTGACTGCCAAATAAAAACACTAGTTACAAAGTGAAAAATAACTTTGGTGTCAAAAAACGGCGAAACGAAAACAGAAACACCGATTGCCAATATTCATGTATTCCCCTTAACTGTAGCCTCAAGTCAGCGCGCGTTGCAGCTATTCTTAGACACCATCTTATTAATGCCAACTTATTAATATGTATTTAGTTAATGCGTTAAGAAACACAGATTTAAATTAATGTAAAATTACTTATGTAAAGTTAACGAGCCGACAGGTATTTGCCAATAGAGTCTGTTTGATATTCTTTTGTTTTTGTTTAGGATTTTTACTAGAGCAATGATTTATAAAAGCTCCCATTAGTTTTGCGTTCTTTCCACTTGGATTTATTTGTATTTTAATTGTTACTTTATACGCTCGTAGTACCGTATGGTGCAGGACCACCACCACCATACCACATCTTCAATTCTTCATATTGGTATCGTAAGAGGCGACTAAGGGACTAACCAGAGAAAAAGTAGTGTTCTCTGTGCCTTTGTAACAACCATACAGCAATCGCCAATCCGCCTGCCAAGCATGGCGATTATTGCAATATCCCCCCATGAATAGCACAAATAATAAATGGACCCTAGTGCCCGGCAGCCTGCTTACCCTTGACTACGGTAGCGGTCGAGGTAACGGCATGGAAATGAGTGCTAAGAATCCTTGGACGGGATCCAGCTACCCCAACAAACACCGATGACTGGACCTGGCAACATACAAAACGCGCATACTCCGGACCGACGAGAAATTCACTGACATCGAAGAGAAATTAAGCAGGTTACAATGGAGCATTATAAGTCCGAAGAGAGTGGGAGGACTAGATAAGCCTCAAATCCAATAACTTGCTCTATTGCCGAGAGGGTGACCAGCAGTCCCAGGGTGGTGTCGGGTTTATCGTTCACAAGTCCTTTGTGAATAACGTGGTGATTATCGAGAGTGTCGACCAGAGTGGCGTACCTTATACTGAAAGTATCCTCAAGATATTCGCTGAAGGTCGTACAGGTATATGCCCCGACCTCAGCCGAGGCGACGACGAAGTAGAGACCATGTATGAGGATAAGCGCCATGCATGGTTTCAAAACTCACTTTACCGTTTTCATGGCGGATTTCAACGCGAAACTGGGCAAACGAGACGATGATAAGCTGCAATTAGGACAATTTGGAGTTGGAGGTCGGACTTACCGGGGTCACCTACTGAACAGTTATATGGAGAAGGAGGGCCTCTATATGATGAACTCTTTCTTCAGAAAGTTTGAAAACGGGAAGAAGACCTGGCAAAGTCTCGCTGGTACAACTAAAAATGAGATCGACTTATTCATGTCAACCAAGAAGCAAATGTTCAATGATGTCTCTGTGATCAATTTCGGTGAAAACAGGGCGTGTTCACCGCATGGTAAGAGGCACATTGAAACTGTCCATACGGTTGGGTCTAGGAACGAAGCTTTCTGATCTTACTCTCATGAAGGAGAGGCGTGAGATAATCCTGAAATCTTCAGATGAGGCGTGCAAATACCGGCCGCTCAATAGACGGCTTTTTAAATCCTTGAAAAGAGACCAGGGCGGCAGAGCAGAGTCAGAACACTAATCTGAAGACCGACGATGGCGGGATCGTATAAACTGGAGCTTCTGAGGGAGATCGAGATATTCTATGGGTAGTTGTACACGTCAATAAGGAAACCCGTTGGGAATCTAGCAAACGATCCAAGATTTGGATTGACCCGGCAATACACCGATGACATCCGCCTGTACGAGATTAGGATGGCTCTGAAACGGGAAAAACGCCACAGGCATGTTGCAGGAGTGTGGTGGACCTCTTCTTCAAGAAGGGCGAAAAAGCCCGGCTGAAAAATTATAGGCCCATCTCACTTCTTAGCCATGTTTACAAGTTGTTTTCAAGAGTTATCACGAAATGTCTCACACGCAGGGTTGACGATTACCAGCTTCCCAAAACAAGCCGGCTTCTGAAAAGGCTTTAGCATTGTAGACCTCATACATTCGCTGCGGCAGGATATACAGAAGACCGAAGAGTCCTTAACCTGTCCCTCTGTTAGCGTTTGGGGACTACGGGAAAGCCTTCGATTCGATCGAGACCTGGGTAGTACAAGTACAGGTAGTAGTCTCTCCAACGGTGCCAGATCGACACCGGTGCTTCGAGGTGTTGAAGTGTTTGTACAAAAACGCCACCAGGTCAGTCCTACTTCAGGCTCAGACCTCGGCACATATCCTTCTCCAGCGCGGTGTGAGACAAGGGAGACGTCATGTATCAGAAACTGTTCACTGCTGCGCTCCTCCAGCGCGTTCTTCAAGTTTCTGGAATGGAGAGGTTTAGGCATCAACGTTAATGGCGAGTACATCTCACCCTCAGTTTGCCGACGACAAAGTGGTCATGGCTGAGACCATGGAGGACCTCAGTACAGCTTCAGTGAGATTAGGTTTTAAATTGAACATGGACAAAACCAAGATCATGGTGATTGCCCATGTAACACCCACTCCTATCAAGATCGGCGACTCTAAACTCGAAGTTGTAGACGATTATATTTATCTGGTACAAACGGTCCAGTTGGGTAGGTCTAAATTCAAGAAAGAGGTCAACCGTCGAATCCGACTCGACCGGGTGGCGTTCAGGGAGTGGCGCGGTATCTTCTTTTCCAATTTACCGCAGTGTCTCAAGACGAAAGTCTATGACCACAATGTATGTTGCCAGTAATTACATATGGAACCGAGACGTGGTCACTCACAATGGGCCTCATCAGAAAGCTTAAAGTCACTCTAAGGGCAATGGACAGACCTATGGAGGAGTCGGAGTTTCCTTGCGTGATCGCATCAAAAATGAGGATATCCGCAGGAGAATTAAAGTTACCGCCATAGCCCGAAGAATTGCGAAACTTAAGTGGTAGTGGGCAGGGTAGGAGCGGATGGCCGATGAGGCAGAAAAGTTCTAGATTGGCGACCGCGAACCGGAAAAACGATGAGTTGGAAAGCCTCCCACTAGATGGACCGAAGACCTGGTTAAGGGATCAGTCAATGTGGCGACGCCTGGGAGAGGCCATGGCCAGCGGTGGACGTCTGTCGGCTGAACTGCTGATAACGCTCGTTCCGTTTCGATGATGAAAACTTGTATTCAAAGAGCTTTTTTATTACTGAAGCAATATGAATAAAGGTTTTATTTTTTGTTAAAACTCTACCTATAAATTATGCCTACCGATTCTTTAATTCTGCTTGTTTGACCTATAAAATATTTATTTTGGCAGCTGTGATGTATGTTGTAGTGTGTTGTATCGACTGATTTTCAAATAGAACAAACAAGGTCGCAGTAAAATCGTGTTACTGAGACTGAATTTAAAAAACTTAATATACTTTAGTGCTAGTGTTTATTTCATACTGCGGCAACTGGCCTTAATTGTTAATTGTTAGGCAAGACTATCAAGAACACGGAAGTTTTTTTGAAATAGCTGTATTTTTAGTACGATGGCGTCTCTATTAGTTTAACGTAACGTAACGTAATGTTTAACGTAAGCGTTGATGATTTACGGCAAACGATATCAAAATAAAAATATACGTTTTGGTATTCCAATTGTATTGGAGCTTTGGACAGAATTATTGGAAGTACAAAGTTAAATTAATTAAAGTCAAATATGCAGATTCCAATATAAATTGAAATATATTCACGAAAATTACTGCATATTGTGTGTCAATAGTCTAATGAGAGTAAACACTTGACAAACAAGCGGAACGTATGTACGTATATGATATTGTCGACAATACTGAAACAGGATTATATCATTTTGATTTAATTTGTAATTTTAACATGAACATTCGCGAGCATTGTTGATATGTATGGTGGCAATTGGTTTGTTGAACCGACTTTATTTTGTTATAATAAGAAATATCAAGTTTTCATACAAAAACTATTTTTAATTTGTTTTATTTCGCTATATAATGTATTATCAAATGGTAAATATTTTTTTCAATACAGTTGTTAAACATGGCGTACTTACAGAGGCTATAATTATGATTCGAAAATTAAATCTTATGCATAGGCATCTTTCTGTTACGCGGTCGTGACTTTTGCATGGACTTAATATAACTACATATTATATCAGGACTGAGCACTCCAAAAATCGTATCATACAAAACTGAACCATATATGCTGCACCTTAGGTTTACTTTTGTTAGGTAAACTTAACCGAGGCAAAACGAGCCGAGAGAGATAGCTCGAAGAAAGGCGTTTGTCCCTTTTTCTCACTTGCCAACAGATGAAAAATGTTAAAGATGGTAGAAACATGGGTATGCCATATTTTACCAATCAAAGTCAAAGTCAAATCAAAGTCAAATATATTTATTTCAATTAGGCCAATAAGCGGCACTTTTGAACGTCAAAAATTAAATGTTAATAAAAAATGTACAAGTAATAAAAATTGACTCTACCGTGCATTCGGAAAGTAGCTTGTTATGGAGAAGAACGCACAAGAAACTCCATACTTACTCTTTTAAAAAAAAATATGTTTTACAAAGTTTACTTATGTACATACATTAATAAATTCATATATGTGAGGACGATGCACCCAAAAATAGCACTACCCACTATACAACGTACAGGTATAAAGTAATAAAAGCACTAACAGGTAAATTCATTAGTTTTATAAATAGGAACATGGTTCTCACATACTTACAAATATTGCAAACATAGGTAAAATACCTAATTCAACAACAACGGAACCTTGTGTGAGTCAAATTCTGGAAAAAAATATAAAAAATAACCTAAGAATACAAAAACTATGAATAGGAATACAAATTAGCAAAATTGATTTTGTCCACACCAAAGATTGCCCTACGGAGCGGGACCAACATGTTGCCAAGCATTCTTATCTTGAATATAATCATCTAATTTGTAATATGCTTGTTTACAAAGTGTGCTTTTAACTAAAGTTTTAAATTTACTTTCATTTAGTTTTAATATATCACAAGGTATTTTGTTATAAAATTTAACACAGTACCCCATGAAAGATGAGTGTACTTTTGCTAGTCTATAAGATGGTTGATCTAACTTATCTTTATTTCTCGTATTACAATTGTGTCTATCACTGACCTTACTAAAGAGATGTATATTTTTCCTTACATACATGATATTTTCATAATAAACTAAAAAGAGGAATGGACCCAATATCGAGCCTTGAGGAACACCCATTGTCATTTCAGACCCTAGTGAGTTTACGCCGTTTATCTGAACTTTAACTTGTCTGTCTTTTAAATATGATCTAAGTAACCCAAGGGCTGTATGTCTAATTCCATAGTGCTCGAGCTTCAACAATAGTGTCTCATGGTTAACGCAATCGAACGCCTTCGAGAGGTCGCAAAAGATTCCAATGGCGTCTTGTGCTTCCTCCCAGGCGTTAAAGATGTTCTTTATTAGGGTGACACCAGCGTCAGTTGTTCAACGCCCTTTGGTAAAACCGTACTGTTGATCATAAAAGATAGAATGTTTGTTAAAATGACGCAACAATTGGTTGAGCATTAACTTTTCGAAGACCTTACTGAGAACCGGCAGTATTGACACTGGCCTATAATTATTGGCTTCTTTGCTATCCCCGGATTTAAACAATGGAACTACTTTACTGTGTTTCATGAGGTCCGGAAAAACTCCTTGATCGACACTAGCATTAAATATTACAGCTAAATAGGGTGCAACAGTTTCAATGATTGGTTTACACACTTTTACAGATAGTCCCCAAAGATCTTCTGTTGATTTAATTTTAAGATCTTTAAAAGCTTTTAAAATAGCCTGGGGATTTGTATGTTGAAACTTGAACTCCGATGGGCACGCATTTACGTTCTTTCTTAGTAAGGCAGCAGAGAGTGTGGGTGAGGATTTTAAGGCTGCTGTAGTTTTAAGAGGAATATTAACAAAAAAGTTTTCAAATTCCTGAGCTACCTCTATATCTGAGGATATGGGGCCATGTGCAGTCGCTAAATTAAATTCAGTATTACGCTGTTTTTTCCTACCTGTTTCATTATTTATTATTTTCCAGGTAGTTTTTATTTTATCGTCTGCCGATTTTATTTTATTGCTTATATACAGCGCTTTAGCTATTTTGCATGCAATTTTAAAGGTTTTTGAATATTTCGCAACATACTTATCAAAACTTGTATTATTCATATGTTGCTTTAGGCCATAAAGTTCATATAGCTTTTCCCTGCTTTTACGAATACCTGGAGTCGCCCAATCGCTAAATACGAACTTGGTGTAAATACTTTTCGCTTTCTGTGGAAAAGTGTCATTAAATTGAATGTTGAGTACTTTAAAAAACTCGGCATAGAACTCATTTGGGTTATCTATATTAAAAAAGTTTTGAACACATAATTTACTAGTCAAGGTTTTATTAAATTTTTCTAAATTTTTACTTGTAATTGGTCTAAATTTTATTTGCATTTTTTGCAAAGGTATGTAGGTGCTATACGTTATTGTTTGCCCACTGTGATCAGATGTTAATTTATTTACAATTTCTTTATTTAGGTAATCACAATTACAAAAAACGTTATCTATGCAAGTCGCAGAAGAAGCTGTCACTCTAGTTGGCTCCATAAAAACATTTGTTAGATTAAATGATTTAAAAAGACCCAATAACCTAATACTGTTAGAGTTATTTTCTAATAAGTTAATGTTAAAATCGCCACATATGATGATTGATTTACTGCTAGTACTAACTTTTTTTAACACATCTTCCATTATAGAGTCAAACACAGATAGATTCTGGTAACTTGGAGGTCTGTAGACACATACTACAACATGCTTATCAAGCTCAACACAGGACAATTCAATGGTGTGTTCAACCGACAGTCTAACAATGTCTTTTCTCTCTTTAGATTTAATAGAATTTTTAATAAGTATTAATGATCCGCCATGTATCATACGTTTTCTGCTGAAATGGCTAACTACACAATAATTTTCATAATTAATGGACCTTACTTGGTGATCTTTTAACCAATGTTCTGTTAGACAAATAATATCAAATTTAGTTTTTTCTAGAAATAGTTCAATTTCTAATAATTTGGAAGAGCAACCTTGAATGTTCTGATTACATTACAATTACAAGTACATTTAGTAACATATAAATATTTATAGCTATACGAAATTTTATTTATAGTTTTACAATCTGTACATAAAGTAAGTAATTTTATTTAAATAAAATAATCTTAATAATATGATTGTTTGGTAGGTATCATAAAATTACTCTGGTATCACTAAAATCTGACATCTGGTGGTGTCATAGCGACCTTTTTCTGTTATTTTTTGAAAACGCATAATGCATTTTAAGTTTTATTGAGCTACGTTGCTTTTTTATAGTGAAAATGGTGAAAAGGTGTTGTGTCAAGACATGTAAAAGTGAATCATACGGCGGTTGTGGCATTTCATTTCACCGGTAAGGAAAAATAAAGATTTTGTTTATTAACAATAAGTAGTTTGACCATGCTCTAGACGTTTTGTGGACAGAAGACATTTAAAGTTTTAGTTTATTTCTAATTGAAACTATAAAATAAATGGAATAATTATTATAACTTTTAATATTATGAGTATAATAAATACAGTTTGTACCTATGCGAGTACATCGCATGATTGAAATAGCGTATATTTGTGTTGGTTACAGCTTTCCATCAAAAGAAGAAATGAAGCAAAAATGGGCGGATGTAATTCCATCAGCCTTGTCAGGGACCTCACGTCCCACGTATTATTACTTAAACACACCATCATATCAAATAAAGTGTAAAATAACTATTTTAAAACGGTCTTTCATTGGTGTCCTCCACCTCTACCCATAAACTGCAATACAATGTTTGTCACACACACTTAGTTTTATTTCCCTTTGCTTCATTTAAATACCCATACACCAGCTCTGTAGAGCAAACAGAAAAAAAACCGGCCAAATGCGTGTCGGACCACGCAAAATGAAGGTTTCCGTACTTATGATGAATTTATCCCAAGAACAAACCTATCATTTTAGTTGAAAAACATATTCTCCCATACATTCTAACTGCAAATGTATGTTTGTACGCACAATAATGGGAGTTTTACCTGGATGGATCCTACCTATAAGGGTTCCATTTTGTCATTCGGACATACGTAACCCTAACAAAAGCAATAGCGACATGGTCCCGGAATAAAATTCATGCACCTTAGCCTACTACAAATTATTTCAAAACGAACTTTCCCGTTTGTTAAAAGAATGTTTGGTCACCCTATTAGAAAGAGATGAACGCATCTGTACACATTATCTCTCTCTGCTCGCGTTTTTGGTGCGAGTGCTCAGTCCTGATATATTTTTAATAAGTCCATGGACTTTTGTTTACGAGCTCGATCATTAGTTTTGCAGTTTAGTTTTAAATTTATAAGTCAATTTAAAAAGTTTAGTAGCAAAGAGTTTTCATGTATAGAATAAAATGGGATAGATTTTATACGAGGAAAAATGAATGATTCCGTACGTTTTAGCATTGAACTCTCAAAAGTCTTTTTAATGGTTGTTTAAT
Source organism: Anorthoa munda (assembly GCA_945859665.1). Classification (NCBI taxonomy): domain Eukaryota; kingdom Metazoa; phylum Arthropoda; class Insecta; order Lepidoptera; family Noctuidae; genus Anorthoa; species Anorthoa munda. The sequence continues at coordinate 50,089,258 of OX243893.1, read as the reverse complement.
ATATTTAATTACCAGTTTCAATTTTATTATTTTCACATCAACATTTGTCAAAAATCGAATAGGCTGTATAGATTGTTTTCGTTGTAAAAAAAATCCAGTTGCAAAAACGCGCCTTTAGTTATAAGTCAAATTAAAAAAGTTTAGTAGCAAGGAGTTTTCATACATAGAATAAAATGGAATAGATTTTATACAAGGAAAAATGAATGATTCCGTACGTTTTAGCATTTAATTCTCAAAAGTCTTTTAAATGGTTGTTTAATATATTTAATTACCAGTTTCAATTTAATTATTTTCACATCAACATTTGTCAAAAATCGAATAGGCTGTGTAGGCTGTTTTCGTTGTAAAAAAAATATGTCCAGTTGCAAAAACGCGCGAAAATTTTATTATTTTGTGAATTCTTTGATTTGTTTTTACTATTTCCCACAACTGTATTGAAAAATATCGTGTGATACACGGGCGTGTAGTACTTTCCACCCTTGTATCACAATGTACTATTTCAATTCAGTACCGAAAACACGCCGACAGATCACGACGTTCATTTTTACTCATTGTAGCACATAGCTGATAGAGTATTATGACTTTTAACCGATTCAATCTTGTTATTATCGTCAGTATATTGATGAATACCAAATATATTGATAAAAAATCTCGATACTTAAAAGTTATCGTGCTTGCTTCGTACCATTATGTACGTATACTACAAAAAACACCCCATTATAATAATCTAATTTAGTATTTGATTCGTATTCATTTCTTAATTTGATAATTAAAGACTGAGAAAACTAAATTTTTAAGGGAACTTTCGAGCAAAGTTGACATTGATGTATAATTACGTAAATTAAAAACATGACTTTTTGTTTATGGAGACATATTTATTATTAGAACCTTAAATGACAGATATAGACGTAAATCTAATATACCTATCTGTATTTCTATTTTAATTGTGAATATCGGTAGACGCATTTATGAGATATATTCTGAAGAATTTAGTGTAAGGAAAATGTACCGAGTTAATATTTTCACGTTTTTGTTCTACAAAGATTTTTAGTGTTAATAATGTTAGTAAATAATGGGCAATACCGAAAATTTTAAGGATTTTATGCAAAAAATAAATAAAAATAAAGGCTCCACAGATTTCGGGTTGTATCATATTTAGTGGTATCTAATGAAGTTTTTTGATATCCAAAGTCAAAGTTTCGCGCCAATCGTGTTAGCTTACTTTTTATTTTGAACCAATATCACCTACCGATATGTAAAAACGATACCATTATGAAAATTATGTTTCTAAATGTACCTGGTAAAGAACAATATAACAAACACCGGTACACTAACACGTAATATTCATTACGACTACTTATTTATGCTCAATACTTCCAAATCTTCCATCAGGTGGGTATACTGGTGGGTAGGTGGGTGGACTTTATGAATCCATTATTACACATGACTAAATAAAATTTGCAGTTATAAATAATACTTTTGCACAAATTTTCCGCAATTTTCAGTCAATTCACGTGTAGCCACTGCATATCGTGAAATTCCTTGAACGTTATGAAGTCACCAACATGATGAACGGGCCACGATTGGTCGCCATCGTGGCCCGTTCGTAGTCACGTGGTTCTTTTTAAAATTTTATTGATGATTTTCAATTGCTTTTAATATATAGAAAAAAAAATTATTAAGAGTTTTTTGCAACAACAATATAATTTTTGATATATATAGTTATAAAATACAAAAAATAATCGTCTAATACTTTTATTTCAACAACCCAATTCTTTATGCGTAATTATAATTATCTGATTTTATTCGACCATAATCGTGCTAGAGAATAACCGTTTGAATCAGAGCTGCACGATCGGTCGATCTCGAGACTGTCCCGCTGACGAGCTCGTCGGCGAGCACAGGCAAGAAACTGTGTCTTAGAGAATAGCATGGCTACTCTCGTTACCGACTAGTATCAGCGGTAAATTCTTACATAAGCAAAGATGAATGATTAACGAGACGAAAAAGGTCATATCCGTTTTTTATCTTATAGATTTGTACTACTTTCTTATTTTTATATCAGGTATCTAAGTTATTGATAGTACCTTCACAAAACAGACAGGTGGCCCAGTTTATGGTTAGTGGTCAAACACGGATGGCTATAGACCTGCAGTATGATGCAGCTAGAGGCATAGCAGACAAAGTAATTATTTTTTTGCCTGATGTCACTCCCTTCATCAACATCATTTTAGTCGAAAGACATCCAACACTGAACAAAGGCCTTCTACAAGCATCGAGACATTGACCTAGCCCTTATTACAAGTTTATGTACAAATTTTAACCTGCATACTAAAAGACAGGAAGGTTACAACACGACCCGCAGTTTTAATTTAAGTGACGTCTTGCACTTCAACCAAATGATGACTACCGCTTAGCCAGACTTTTCCTGTGGAGACTAAATTAGAGCCTCCAGCCAAGCACAAAAACATAAGCGACCACGCTGAGGGCTATCCCCTATGGGTTACGAACCTCGGCTCAGGGCGTCACTGGGGAGGCAACTAGGGCTGGATGTTGATTAAGTGATTCTACCATCCATTCGGAAAATATCTATCCGAGAAGAACGGACAAGATGTTTCGCAGAAATAACATCAAAATACTTATACCTATACTCCATTTACTATAGCATTAGACAGAAGTTAAAAAAGGCTCTTTTAGGTGCACACTTTTTAATAAAAATACAACAAACACTATTACAGTCAAGATTTATGTGGAGTTAAATATAATCAATTTAAATAACAGCTGCCACACTTAATTGCATCTATTTAACCTATCTACCTTCTGAAATTACAAGGCCTTCATTTAATATTATTTAGTTTTTACATAAAATAATGTCGTGTCAATGTTTAAAATCTAAAAGAAGCAGGGGCGGACAGTACCGGAAACGTTTTTCATGTCACTATAACTCAACCAAATCTAAAATGTTACCTGTTCTGTTCATACGTTGTGGCTGCACGTGTTTTTTTATTTTGTCGGTTTATGATGTCATATATCCGTCAAATTGCGTAAATAATCTGCAGTTGTCAAATGTCATACTGTCATTCGCTTGTGGATAGTGGATACTTGTGAATGCTACGCCTTTTCTCGTTGTTATTGCTGAATTTTCGTGGTTAAGTTGTTATTTTTTACTGTTTTTCTGTTGTTATTGTTTTGTTTTCGTTATAAGTGTTAGTTGTGTGTTGTTCGTACAAAGCGGTACGTTTTGTTGAACTATGGACAGGGACGATCCCGGTGCAGGCCCGAGTGGTGTGCAAGCGCAACATGTACGCTCTGTAACTGCTGGTAACGCTGATCAGTGTCAACAGCGAAAAATACGTGGCCCCAACGTTGATCACGACGTTAAAATATTGTCTCCCAAGAAAAAGAGAACAAAGCAAACACCGCTTCGTGCTGCAGTAAAAAAAACAGTCATAAATATTTATATATAAGAGGTTAAGGGGTCCAGGCCCGAAGGTACTCCTGCTTATAGGACGCAATTAATTAACAAAACTGCAGAAATTGCAGGTAAGTATCATAAAATTATTATTATAAATAAATGTATTTGAAAGTAACATGCTTTGTGAGGTAATAACATACATTATTAATCTTATTTTATAGGCATATCTCGTGCAACAGTCTATAATGTACTGAAAGAGTACAATACAGAAGTTCGCCTGCAATCACCCCCTCCTCGCCAACAGAAATACTCAAAATCTGACGATTATGATGGTATAACGTTAAGTGGAATACGAAGAAAAATTTGATAATGAGTTACCAACGTTGGACAAGATTCTGGAAGCCGTTAATAGCGATGAGCCTCTACTTGATTTTAAAAGAAGCACTTTATACAAATTAATCAAGAACAAATTGGAAGACGGCTTATAATTGGCTATATTGGTAAAACTTGATTTAAATGTATAAAGTAAATCAAGAATTGATCAACAAGTGATCATTTTATTAATGATTTGGTAATGTGACATTACCAAATCATTAATAAAATGATCACTCCGTTCTCCGTCACTGAAAACTGGTTAAGTCTTAATGCCTCCCCTCGGAGAAAGATGTTTATGGTTGTAGATTAACCTGTTCAATGACAGTATTGATGCAGTTAATTTATACTTTCAGTTGCTACTTAAAGGTTAAAATCTATTTCCAGCGATCAAGTAATCTACGCCAACGGTACACAATTATTGATTCGCTTTTATTTCATTTCACAGGATCAACGTATGGTTTTTTGATGGATGGTGAATTAATATTTGAAGCCAAAAAGGGTGATGGAGACTACCATTCTCAAATGGATGCACACAATCAAAAGTCGAGAGTGGTGCAGTTATTGTTATGGATAATGCGCCATATCATTCGAGGAAATTGGAGAAGCTGCCAACTACAGCAGATATTCAGGCGTGGCTAAAAAACAAAAATATTACTTTTGAGGAAAAAGATCTTAGGGCCACTTTATTATTATAGTGAAAATTATGACTTTTGTTACCACCCATGTCAATTAATTATTAAAATTTGTGATGACTGATGGTAGCAGTGACTAAATTGTTAAGTGGTGTTTTGTATCATATTTATTTGGTTTATTGAAAACATAATACGGACATATTGTGATAAAGTTGTTTTTAATAAACTGATTGTTACTATTTTTTTTTTCATTTCATGTACCTATCCAAGCATCGTGAAGAGTAGATAGATAGAATACGCTTTATTGTATGCCATACATTGTTACTTACAAAAAAATCACATACATTATTCATTATAAAAATTTAAAACTTGACTTGAAAATAAAAAGTTTCGTACTCCTGCTTCTGCGAGCCTCTTTTGTCTAATGTTATAATAAATGGAGTATAAGTGAGAGTCGGTAGGTACTTAAAACAGTTTTGTGCGTAGTACCCGGACTCCCGGCGGACGAGCTTCTTCACAGATAATAGCTTTGCCGGGCAAGCCGTCTGCTCTTAATTAAACGCCTTCAGTGCCGATAACTTAAGAACTTTTAGATGTAAACAGCAAAATGAGTTAGGCCAATAGTTGTTGCGCGAGTCTGCTTTAAACATAGACGTTTTGGAGTTTGGCTTCTCGTTTCTAAAGATTTAATTGGTAAAAGGGCAGCTATTTACGCAGTAGAGCGTCAATAGCTGCCCGATGGGCGTGAATAACAAAGTACGATAACTGTCGATAATTATAAATCACTAGCTGACCCGGCAAACTTTGTTTTGCCATAAAACACCAAACATTAATTTACCCTACCCTACCCTACCTACCCTACCTACCCTACCTACCCTACCTACCCTACCTACCCTACCTACCCTACCTACCCTACCTACCCTACCTACCCTACCTACCCTACCTACCCTACCTACCCTACCTACCCTACCTACCCTACCTACCCTACCTACCCTACCTACCCTACCTACCCTACCTACCCTACCTACCCTACCTACCCTACCTACCCTACCTACCCTACCTACCCTACCTACCCTACCTACCCTACCTACCCTACCTACCCTACCTACCCTACCTACCCTACCTACCCTACCTACCCTACCTACCCTACCTACCCTACCTACCCTACCTACCCTACCTACCCTACCTACCCTACCTACCCTACCTACCCTACCTACCCTACCTACCCTACCTACCCTACCTACCCTACCTACCCTACCTACCCTACCTACCCTACCTACCCTACCTACCCTACCTACCCTACCTACCCTACCTACCCTACCTACCCTACCTACCCTACCTACCCTACCTACCCTACCTACCCTACCTACCCTACCCTACCCTACCTACCCTACCTACCCTACCCTACCTACCCTACCTACCCTACCCTACCCTACCTACCCTACCCTACCTACCCTACCCTACCTACCCTACCCTACCTACCCTACCCTACCTACCCTACCCTACCTACCCTACCCTACCTACCCTACCCTACCCTACCTTAACATCACTAGGACTACTAGGATGTTCAACACCAGAAAAGCGAATTGGGAAGCTTTTGGAAACAAATTAGAAGAAATTAAAATCCGAGAAAAAGTAAACTTAGAAAGAATAATAGAAATAGATAATAAACAACACTTAGAGGAAATAACAGTTAAATATATAAATATAATATTAGAAGCATGTCAAATCACTATCCCAAAAATAAATAAGAAAACAAAAATTACTTGTCCGTGGTGGTCCGAGGAGCTCACTGTGAAGAAGAGGGAGGTTATGACGAAAAAGAACCGCATCCGCAATGCCGCGCCGGTCCGGCGAGCGAAGGTCGTTGGCGAGTATCTGAAAGCAAAAGAAGAGTATGAGATGCAGGCAAAGAATGCCCAAATCGCCAGTTGGAAGGAGTTTTGCCGGAGGCAGGATCGTGAGGGAGTTTGGGAGAGTTTCTACAGGATCATTCGTAGGACCACCAAAAGGCAAGAAGAACTGACCCTTTGCAGCGATGGTGCGTTCCTCAATCCGAGTGAGTCGGCCGCCCTACTTGCAGATACGTTCTACCCCGAAGACAGAGTAGACCAGGACAACGCTGACCACAGGCGAATTAGAGGCGCTCAGAAGCTCTGCAAATCTTACCGTACTGTCTCTCTGAACTCGGCACTTGCACTGTCTGGGATACTACCTCTAGACCTGCGCATACAAGAGGCAGCCGACCTGTATAAAGCGAGGAGAGGGTCATCCCGGTTTGTGCCAGGAGATAGGGAGATCGAGAGTGCGGTAAGGTTTGCAGAAGCCCCTCATCCAGCTACACAAACGCCCCTGGAGTTCATGTGCCTGGCAGACCAAGAGTTACTAGACAGTAACAATGTGCAGGCGGTGCGAATATTCACCGACGGCAGCAAGATTGAGGGGAAGGTCGGAGCCGCATTATCCATTTGGGATAATGAGGGCGAAATCCGGAACCTCAAGCTTAGTCTTGCCGCGTACTGCACAGTCTACCAGGCGGAACTCCTGGCCATTTGCAAGGCGACAGAAGTGATCCTCGCGCGGCAAGAGGCGAGCTATGGTTTGTACAGCGACTCAATGTCCGCATTGCAGACGCTTGCAAACCATGGCTCGCTCCATCCCCTGGCAGTTCGCGCGCGCGCTAACCTGGCTCACGCCCTGTGCCAGAACAAAGCTGTGACTTTGTTCTGGATCAAGGCCCACGCGGGCCTGCCGGGGAATGAGCGAGCGGACGAGTTGGCTAAGAGGGCAGCATTGTCGTCACGGAGGAAGCCGGACTACGACCAGTGTCCGGTTTCATTTATCAAGCGGCAGATCCGTTTGGAATCGCTTGATGAATGGAATCGAAGATATGTGTCGGGCGAGACTGCTTCGGTGACGAAAATGTTTCTTCCGGATGCAATAGCGGCTTTCCGTATCGTACAACAGGTGCGGCCCGAAGGCGTCCTCACGCAAGTTTTGACGGGGCACGGTGGGTTCTCTGAATACTTGAATCGCTTCAAGTGTAAGGATAGCCCATCGTGCGTCTGCGATCCAGGCGTGGCAGAGACTGTTCAGCACATACTTGTAGAATGCCCGTTATTTATCAGGGAGCGCTACCAACTTGAATGTGAGCTGGACAGGAAAATAACGAGGGAGAGCCTGCATGGGCTCATGGACAAGAAATATAGGGAAAGATTCTTGGAATACTGTATTAGAGTAGCCACTGCGGTTATACATCGAAATAAAACCTGAGGTGCACCGTGCTTCATTAGTATTATGTATGATATTTAAATGCAAGCACGGAATGCAGCCGGACATGTGTAACCGGCAGTATTTCATGTTAGTACCTAAGTTTTTAGACTGTGTAAGATTACTGTGATATTTTTGATAACTGTGCTTGTGTTTTTGATCCCAAATCGTAATACGATAACTGTACAAATTTTTACTGTGATAAATCGCACCATGTATACCTGAGATAAACAGCACTTTTCGCACAAATTGTCTTAATAGCACCTTTTGCTCATTGTAAATAGCACCTCTGCACATTATTGTATTTCTACTATTTTTATAAGAAATAAATCATGCCCATAGAATAGATTAAATAAAAGTGGGCGTCCTACCCACAGAATGTAAGATGATGAATGCAAGAAAGAAATAGTATGAAGAATGAAAGTACGAGAGGCATAAAAGATTGACCGGAATGACTGAGGTTGAGCACATAAGGCGCCAATATCGTTGGCGGGGATTAGTGTTAAGAAAAAAAAAAAAAAAAAAAAAAAAAAAAAAAAAAAAAAAAAAAAAAAACCCTACCCTACCTACCCTACCCTACCTACCCTACCTACCCTACCCTACCTACCCTACCCTACCCTACCCAACCTACCCTACCCTACCCTACCTATCCTACGCTGCCTATCTTACCCTACCTACCCTACCCTACCTACCCTACTCTACCTACCCTACTCTACCTACCCTACATACCCTACCCTACCTTACCTACCCTACATAAGAACCTTCTCCTAACAATAACAAACACAACAAAAAAAGAATAAGCGAAATTGGTCCAGCCGTTCACGCGTGATGCCGTGACCAAGGGAAATCGGGATTAATTTTTATATATATAGATTTCCCAATTCGCTTTCATAAAAAACTCTCCCTGACCAAAAATATCGACGGTTTATAAAAAAAAACGAGTTCATTTAGCTTCGACTGCTTTGGGAACACTCAGAAAATACAAAGGAAAATAGGTTGTGGTAATTTTAAATATTTTCCTTTTTTTTTTCGCTTTTTGTGGTTGGCCCTGACCTATACAAGAACAGAATAGGTGGTCCTATAGGCGACTCTATATCAATTGTGCCAACGAAGTTGAGTCACTCATACCGTCTCATGTTAAAAACCCGGTCTTGTTTTTCAAAATGTAAAATACCTAATGCTAAAATTAAAAAAGGAAATCGTTTGTATTTAGCAATGGACTGCAATAGAGGCTTAGTAACCTACCTAAATACCTAAAAAATGTTTATATAATATAACAATTATATAATATAAAACGTGACGATCGGTAACAATACCGTCATCTCCACACATAAAAGGTAAACCAAATAAGATGACACATGTTTGATGTATCTATGTAAGATATGCACGCTAACTAAAAAAGCCTGCCCTCAATCCCCATAAACAGGCTAGGGTCATGTCTCAATCGAACAAAAGTGTGTCAATACGGGTGCACGTCGAACGTCGTGTGTGTCACGGCGACACGCACTGTTATATAAATCGTACATAATCGGCGGCGACGGCGACGCACTCAATGACACTTGTTCCGGACATTGCGATAGATATAACGAGTAATAGACGTGACATGTCACAAGCAAAACGGGCGGCCCGGCTGTCGACGTGACAATCCACGTGCGCTTAACGTAATCACAATCACAACGAGAACACGGTGACGCGGCTACGTGTGAACCACGCACGTACACAGTTCACTTACTTACCTACCATACATATATTACGTGAATATGCACGCACCGCACCCAATTATTAAGTAGCTCTGTGTAATTCGATTTCACCCACTGCGAATTCGCTAAATGGCCGAAGCGCCAGTGTGAGCCGTATGACAAAGTAGATCGCCAACTATACCACCGACCTGGGTCGTTGAACTTGTTAATCAAATCTTTATAGAACCTGTTTCAAAACTAAAACACCGATTACGGTTGTATTATAACCATCACGATAGCGATACGTATTAATCATAAAATAATACTTTCGTTTTATTTCCGATACAATTAGCTCATTCATGTTCAAAAGATTGAGAAACAATGAGATCATTCTTATTAGCTGCAAATAAATAAGATGTGTTGATTTTGTAAGTGGCCAAAAGCAGACACAAGCGGTCACTAAGTTATTATAAATATGTTGAAAGAGAAAATCTTGTAATAGGATGTACACTAACCAAAATACGCAATATTTTAACACGGTTTCTCTGCCATATTTTTTGCACCTTTACCGGACGAACACTCTCCCTGAAAGCTTGACTGCGACTCAATAGCTGCTGATATCTTACTCTAAGTAATAAAAGATTTTTCGACATAGATTCTTCAGTACTTAAGTAAATAATTTCTTATCAGTTAATGCTGTAATGGAGTTTAATCTTTCAAAGAGTTTAAAAGGATTCGCCTAAAGTATTTAATGTAGGAAATTAAGATTTATAAAGTATAGTCTTATTTGGACAATAATAAGAAACCCGTTCTAGAAGCTATCCCTCTACCCTATCCCTATCTTAACACTCTTCAAATACTTTACCATTAACACGTTCGCTGCCGAAATTACTGAAACAATTAAGACAACGACTGTCGCCAACGACCTTCAGGGAACAAAACGCGCACTCGTTCCACACCCGCGCGACCCAAAATTTAGTAGATTTTTGTACTTTCCTTATTATTCTATGATTTTAGAAATAAAAAGCCTCAGATCAAATTGTAGATAGGTAATTAAATTGTCTTTGAAATGGTGTCGATTTAATTAAAATACGCCCAGCCATTTTGGTGCCATTGTCGTGTTTTTGTCCGTTTTAGACATAACATTACATTATGTTGTACAGATAAAAATTCTTAGATCAAATTATTAAGAAAATGGTCTAATGTAACATATATATTTTTTTTAAATGGCGACTAGCCGTTTAGACGTGATTCTCATTTTATAATCAGCTCCTCAGGGGTATCTGCGCCGTCTCGTGTGAGCCGAGTCCTTGGCAGCGAACGTATTAATGATCTGATTCCGTTTGATAAATAAGATAAAAGGCATTTTCTTGCAGAAATTACTAGAAACCGTGATCTACATTACTGACATCTTTAGCTTCAGGACACAACAGCTTGTTATTTAAGACAAAAAACCGGTTATAAAAATACAATATACGCTGCGGAACGCGCCACATAATGTGCCTGCGTTATCCGGTGTTGCGCAAGAGTGCGCTAAACTGCGCTAAAGGTGAATAAGGTGGGCAGTGCGGTAGGACGCGGTCGCTCTGAGAAAGTCATTCGACCCGTTTTACTGGGGAATCTCTTCCGCGACTTCCGTGTTTGTAAGGCTCGCACCACACACGATGTCTTGATATTTAATTACATACGACTTTTGGTTCTGTTCTTAGCTAGTCAGCCTATAGCAAGAAGTTGCTTAGAACTATCACCTATTAATCATGACAAGGAGGTATTTGTAAGTCACCAAAATATGGTTCGATAATCTAATGTAGTGAAGTAACCGTAATACTTGTTTTTATTGGACAAACCCGCCACTCTATTCTCGACCACTGTAACTCCTGAAATCTAAAATCAATACTGGCGACCAACCAAAAAGCATGCCGAGGCAATGAAACTCGGCGAGTCCCAGATAAATGAATCAACTGTCTTGGATCCTGCAATGAAATAAATTAGAAAGGAACAGTGTAGGAGTAAGAAAAACAAAATTGCCACTTCCTTCCCTATCAAGCAGGACACAGAACAGAGTTAAGCGAATAAAGAAACACTTACATGTTCGTCTTCTAGAGCTTCCTTACGACAAATTGTTGCTGTCAAATTTGCCGGTCGCTGTTGCCATGTTACGCGTATGTTTCAGGCCTAAGACGGCTGGACCCGTGCGCGTAGATAGCAGGGCCTCGGTTCCTGTATCGAGCACTTTCTGCTGCAGAATGCCTTTAAAACTTGTCCCACTGGTGCGTCGGAAGCAACACTATTTACATGCCTAACTAATGTCTAAGTGCCGTGTGGAATCCTTCCTTTGCTGGGGACATTAAAATAATCTCCACTATTGTCGATACTTACCTTATCTGTTCTAGCATATTTACTTTCTTCTTTATTTGTTCATTTCTATCTTCTAGCGCTACAACAGTCAGTCACGCTATCACCTTCATCGTCATCAGAGCCTGGAATGAGATACTGCTGGGTACAGGCCTCATTTATTGTGTGTCATACCTGCTTCCCGGTTCTGTGAGCTCTTCAATCCTCGCTCCCAATTGATGTCTGGCTAAGATTTTTGATTTGGTGATCTATTGCTCGCGAAGAATCTTTTATGTAAAAAAATATACACAGGTAATTTATAGTAGTTATGTTTCATGAGTATAAAAATATATTATATCCTTCAATTATATTATCAAAAAATATGGGATACGTGCTTTATGAAACAATAAAAAATTACAAAGATAAAGTTCAGCACAGTGCGTTATAATTTGATACGTGGTTTATGAAACAATAAAAAATTACAAAGATAAAGTTCAGCACAGTGCGTTATAATTTCACGTGGCATGTGACGACACGTGAAATTACTTCACACTGTAAGTATCGCCGTATTTTCTTGTTTACGTGACGAAATAAAAAAATCCGTGTCCAATTTTTTTTTCATAATCTAACTGACAGACAAAATATAATTTTCTGCAGCGGTTCGGGTGTGTGTTTACACCAAGATTGCAGTGCGGCGCCGCGCCGCCGGTGCCGGTGCACACGGACTACAGCAGAAAGAGTTTTTGTGTGCATAAATTGTATGGAAAAAATCAACCGGACGTGCGCACTATGACACCCACAGAGTACATTTTACTATACGACACCCGCACCGCACCGCTGCGGTGCCGCAGCAGTCCGACACGAAACGCGTAAATTGAAATGTCATATTGACGCCCAATTTCTACGCGCTTTTATTTTGGGAAACAGAATGGCAGGCCATTAGGTTGTAACAAAAGACCGGGCCATAGACAAGTTTTTTAAGGTTCCGTTCGCATGATTGTGGCGATATAATACTTCTGTACGCGTATATGATAAAGTGCTAACTCATTCTGTGCTTGCAAGACATGCACATATTATATAAACTATGGCGTTTGACAGTTCGTATTCATTTGCACCTAAATCTATGTAATGTTATTAAAAATTTTGTACGTAGGTATACAGCTGCTGGTGAAACTCCTGTTGCTAGCATTTTGCATAATCTCACAGTTTGTTGGTTACACCACGTGGATAGGTAGCTCATAATAATATATATGAAGTTTTATGACTATTACATAATGCGTCGGCACATAACGGCTGCAGAATGACAATGAGAAACTGATTTACTTATAAAAGTAGTTTCGCGATCGACGAATTTGATCACGGTTTGAGGTCGAGGACTTGAGGCTGACCTAAAAGAGTTTCAGAAATGTAGGCTGACTATTTCTTTCTTTCAAGGACGTGCAACAGAGTGTGGTTACCAGTTTTCTTGGATTTCTAGCAAGATGGCAGTAACCATTAAAAAACTAACCATGGTCCATATTAGCCTTTGGTCGAAAAAGCTGGAATTCATGGGCGAAAGTCTATGCATAGCAGTGGGATGAGGCTGACAGTTACCAGTAATAAGATCCATTTTCTAGGTCACTGACCCGACAAGTCAGGTAATAAATTATCTACATTGATAACAAGATTTAATTGCCATAAAGGCCGGCCGTTTTAGAACCCCATGGCCTGGCACGCGACGATGGCAAAAGACCGGACGGGATGTCTTTGTTTCCATGGAAGATGGGTAGGCCTTTAGTGTGGGACGCTACTTGTGTCGATACTCTTGCTCCATCCCATCTGCCGAGTTTTCGTGCTGTGCTGGCGCTGCCGCTGCGGCTGCAGAGAACCTCAAGCGGCGGAAATATAATAACCTAATCGGTAGTTATATTTTCGAGCCGTTTGGGGTTGAAACTCTTGGTCCGTGGGGTCGAAGTGCTCACGCTTTGTTTAAAGATCTTTCCAAACGCCTAGTTAACACTTCGCGTGACCCAAGGGCTGGCTTTTACCTTGGTCAGCGAATAAGCATTGCCATTCAACGTGGCAATGCTGCCAGCCTTTTGGGTACATTACCAGTGTGGAACGATGTGGAGGAGTTTTTCGACGTCATATTTTAGTTAAGTATATTTTTAGTTTTAGTTAGTGAGTAGTTTTTGGTTAAAGTGTATAGGTTTGTAGTTTTAGTTATTTAAGTACCTTTTATACACTGTATATACTTTTATTTTGATTAAATAAATTGAGGTAAAAGATAGAAATAAAGGTTTAATTGCCATAATAACGTAGAGATAAGTCAATGACTACGCGATAACGAGGTATTTATAATTATGCAATGAGTATGGGGGGCATTTTCCGCGAGCCGCGATAGAGCGTCAACAAACTCTTACTAGGTAGTACCTAGTAGTAGTATTATAGTATCTACGGAAATCCGCATCGCGTCTTTCATCTCGCATGTGATTGGTCAATTATTCATACTCTTTCATGGGGTCAAACCATTGACATATATATCACTTGCGTAAGGACCAGGCCAACCGCGCGACTAAATGGCACCAGCGCGCTGGTCCTAAAATTGCAGTTTAGGACTAACGCGACTCAGTTGACAGTGGTCCGTATGCGTCTCTGACTAGTATATGTATGTGTGGCGGGAGTTAGCGAGTAAGATAAGATGGTTTCTATAAAATGTTCAGATGGGCCTATCCTTCCTTTCGAAATCATTGGGTCAAACACTTTGCCTTGCTGAATTCACTTACCTACGCAATTAGGCTGCCGGTATTGGGCTCAGGAGAGACTCTTTTGCGGTCACCTCAGGGATGTTCCTTAACAGATGTCGCACAGAGGAGTTCCAGGGTGGTCTTTTGAGAGGTCACGAGCCTCTTCAATATGCTGATGGTGATCACCGGTTTTGTTTTAAAGAGTTAAAAATCCCACACTCCCTGTTCTTTTCAAAACGTCCAGGCGTCTTTTGAAGGTTTCCCCACGATGCAAAAAACCGGCCAAGTGCATGTCGGGCCACGCGCCGTAATAGAGTTCCGTAGTTGCATAATAATGCGGACTAAGAAGAGGATTTTTATTGTTACCTGAACATTATAACGGATTCAGCATCAGCTCACAACGTCTAAAAATGGGCCCACATAGGACGATGATAACTGAAAAAGGAGTTATAAAATCCAAGTGAAGTAAGAAAAATAATATATACTAGTTCTTGCCAGCGGCTTCGCCTACGTGAATGTAGTAAATTATCCTGAGGGAACATATTCCCGTAATAAAAAGTCCTATGTGCTATTCCTGACTATAATCTATCTCTGTGCCAATTTTTATCCCGATCCGTCCAGCCGTTTGAGCGTGAAGAAGTAACAAACATACTCACTCACAGACTAGCCTTTATAATATTAGTGTGATTCGAGTACCACCGCGGGTAGAGGCAAGCGTTTGTAATAAAGATTTATAACCAGCGTCACTTAATAATTTGTATACAGCAGTATTGCCGTTACGGAGATAGTCTTCGTTAAAATCTCCGAATATTTACAAACCGAAAACATATATTTAAGTATGAGTATTTTCAAACAACCAACGTAAATAAGCTGTAATAAATAATCTATATTATGAAGGAAGGCGCGCGTTAGAGCCACGGAGTATGGTTTGTTCGTTCCTGGATCCTCACAGGCACGCTCTCCTTGTTTCTTTCTCTTACGGTACTCGAAAAGTTTTGAATGCGTTCCCTATTTCTTAGCTGTGATAGTTTTCCTTTTAATTTCGTTTAATATACTACTGCTGTGATTTTTTTCACATAGCCATAACCATTTTGCTGGAAGGGAAGGGGGGGGGACACTTACCTCGAACAAAATATTGTAATTTAAAGCTTAATCTTACGCAAACGGATCAATGAATCGAAAAATGGTTTTTACAGACCCGTAATATTTTTGAATGGCCGATAGCTATTCAACGATACCCCACACGATGGCCGAGGAAAAAAAATAACATTCCTACTTTACGGCTAAAGGGACCAGAAAAAAAAAACATGATTTTATATTACCACTTTGTCGGAATTATTATATTGATAATTATGTTAATAATAATTACAGGTATATCCATGCCAAATTCTATCTTTCTACTGCTAAGAATCCCTAGCTGCGGACGGACAGACGGACATAGCGAAACTATAAGGGTTCCTTGTTGACTTCGGAACCCTGAAAAGGTAGGAACGCTGATAAAAATAATAAGTTGAACAGGAACTGTCTGTTCAATCCCCATGTCCAGCAAACAGTTATTGGCCTTTTTTTCAGTATCAGGCCGTAGTTTGCTACTTCTGCCAGTTAGTGGAATAGGCTCTCACGCTACGAATTGATCATATAGCCCAGGTAAATAACTGTAATTTGAGGCCAATCTGGGAAAAAAAACCATAATGAAAGTTTTGATTTTACAGCAATTTGTTTTCAGGGCAATGTTATTTCAATAAATAACATTGCCCACAACAATTTCTATTGTGCACGAAAAAGTCCTAAATAGGATATTCATTAATTTCGAGATACCTATGAGCCAAGATATATTCGTTTTGTGTTTGTTGTTTGAACTAAATCTTTGCATATGATAATTTAAGCTAGTTAGATATTGTGTGTATGCTCAAGAGAGCCGTGCATCGTTGAAATTGAAGTTTTCTGGTATGTTTTGACAACATATTATCTTTTTTGGGTACTTAAAATACGAAAAAAGAGAAAGTTAACGGTAAGCTTTGAAATATACCCCATAGCCAATGATGTTAAATATACACTGAGATAGATACGTATTACCGACGTCTAGCGTGGTAATACAAACACAAGCTGACCAGCTTGAGTGAACTCAGTCCTTACTGCGTCTGGCCTAGACACGAACGTACGTTTGAACAGTATGTTTATCTCTGTCTGACAACTTTCTGATCTTATAACCTACTCAGTGATATAAATAAAGTTCCAAGTTCCATAGGTCCTATGTAGGTATATAAAGTAAAATATCGCCATGTTTTATTTCTTTATAATGAGTATGACGTCTCTGTTGGTAAAATCTCATTGCCCATAGCAGTGTGTTCGGGATAATCACCGAACAATAATAAACATGTCAGCATAATTGCGACATCGCGCGCTATGCCCTGAATATTTTATGTATTACCTAAGTAAAATAGTCAGTACGCTTTCGGCCAGCATATCGGGCGCGACTCAACCTCATCTCATTCACCTCATTAGTTTTAATAGTTATCCCAGTTAAGTTACTGAATTATACCTATCTTTATAATCTTTAATCCTAGTTTATATTTATCTCACCCCAACCCCGACCATTGGTCCTTCGAGCCGTCGGAGCGGGATCATTACGCGCGCATCTACTAACTGTGCTGTGTGAGTGTCTCGCTTGGAATTTATTACCAGACCCTGGTAAACAGAACTGATCGGATTTACTTTCCGAAAAGTTCATCATCCTGCTGATCCTGATTGAACCTGGTTTATACGAAAGCATCGCGTCATCTCATTGCGCTGCTACTCCAGGTTTGTTCTTGCAGCCATCGCAAGGACATTTGATCTCCAAAGAAGCCATCAGCACAAGTAAGGTCTCTTTTATATCTTTAAAATGTCGGAAATGGATGACATTTTAGCAACCCAACAACAACTAATCGAAGCCGTAGATAAGCTCTTCACCAATTTCAAGAAGGATGGTGCAGAGCGCAAGACCGCAGAATACTTACGTCGTCGATTAGCTGTATTGGAACAATCCTTTACAGAGTTCCATAATAATCACATGACTTTGATATCTTTTGGTGATCAATCTCATACATATTTCAGTACTGACCAATACGATCAAATGAAGGAGAAATATAACAACATTAAGACTATTATACAAAGCTATAACCCTCTCGCAAACAGACCGCAAACCCCGGAATTGAAACCTCCTTCGTTCCAACCTACTGCGGAATCTCAAACCTCGAACCTCGCATCCCACGCTGCTTCTAAAACCCCTGCTCTTGAAGAGAGTAAAGCTGAAACTCTCTTCAAAAAGCAAGCTACCAATTTTAAGGCTTTCTTGAGAACTTCTTCCAATATCAACCTTGATCTCGTCACGGAAAAATGGGAATTTGAAGATATCCTGAAGACTATACAATCCCGTTGGGCGGCTATTGACTCGCTTCATTGGGAGCTGGACAACGAGTATGGCGGATCAAACCCCAAATACGAAGAGCAATTCACCCATTACGAGGAGTATTATAACAAAATAAAGAAAGACATCAATAAGAAAATGTGGTCCGTTGCGCATATTGAAAAATCTACTCCCAAAATGGAGATAGTCACCTTTGATGGAAACTACAATAAGTGGATTTCGTTCAAAGACCTTTTTACCGAAGCAGTGCACAACAACCCCTCTTTGTCAAATGCACAAAAGATGCAGTTTCTAAAGAGTAAGATCAAAGGTGAGCCCGAAAAATTGATCCAACATCTCCAAATAAGCTCCAACAATTATCCCGTATGCTGGAATATCCTCAATCATCGTTATAATAATAAACGACTGATCTTTACATCTTATCTTAACAATCTCATGAATATCCCCGCAAACCAGCATCAATCATCAAATCATATAAAACGCATTCACGACACTACATATGAGAGCGTGAATGCTATCAGGAATCTGGGAGTCGATGTGTCTTCCTGGGACCCATTCCTGGTATGTTTATTGTCTCAAAAATTGGATGCAGATACATACGAGGATTACCTACAAGCCTTAAAAGCCCCGCGAGAGTTGCCCGTCTTGGAAGATTTCCTTAATTTTTTGGAAACTAAATTTATGATGCTGGAAACTTCACGTAAGAAGATTGAGAATTCCACGCAGAAATCACCCCCATCGCAATCCAACAACAATAATAAACCATCATTTTCAAAGGGGTCCAATTACAAACGAAATTATAATAATCCTATAAAGAATTACTCAACAAACCAAGTTTCGCAATCGTCAAAGTCCAAACGCAAAATTAACTATCGCAAGCAATGCCCTATTTGCGACTCCAATGATCATCGAATTCATGCATGTCTAAAGTTATTGGAATTGCAACCTAATGAACGAAAAAATGCTATTGATAACTTGAAACTTTGCATCAATTGTTTACATTATCACGAAGGCAAAAAATGCCTTTCCGAAATAAGGTGCAAAGAATGCAATAAGGAACACAATACCATTTTGCATGAATCTTTTACGTCACATCGATCAGGGTCAAATGCAGCCACGATTACGAAATCGCCTTCTCAGCAGCAAGAAACTAACACAGTTGCATCGCTTCGTAGAGAACCCTCAGAAATATTGCTTGCCACAGCAATAATTAACGTACAAGCAGTGGACGGATCTTACCATAAAATGAGAGTTCTTTTAGATCAAGGGTCACAGACATCCATTATTAGGGAAAGCGCAGCTCAGTTGTTAAGACTACCGCGACGGAAATGTAACGGCTATATCTCTGGAATAGGCAATAAGGAAAACAACTGCAAGGGCATGATTACCATCAAATGTTCGTCGCTGGTTAGCGATTTCACCTTTGAAACGGACGTTTATATAATGAATAGACTCATAAATAACTTACCCAGCTGTACCTTGCCTAAGCCAGACTGGCCTACTCTGAACCAAATAACTCTTGCAGATCCCGAATTTTACAAAAGTAGGCCTATTGATATCTTATTTGGGGCAGATATCTATTCCACTATCCTTATGGACGGTATCTGTCGATCAGAAGGTGTGTTGCCCATTGCCCAACAAACCCAGTTGGGATGGATCTTAAGCGGCAACTACAAAACGTACCATTGCAATGTGACCCTAAATAATATCGAAGATATGCAGCAATTTTGGGAAGTGGAGGACATACATGAACCTCTAGCAATATCAGAAGAAGATCAAAATTGCATCGAATTTTACCAAACTTCGACCTCCAGACGGGCAGATGGAAGCTACGTCGTTAAAATACCCTTCAAAGAAGATTTTGAGAACAATTTAGGCGAGTCGAAAACAAAATCGATTGCTCAATTTTTCCAAATAGAGCGGAAATTAAGTAAGCAACCAGCTCTGGCATGTGACTATAAAATGTTTATTTCTGAATACTTAGAGCTCGGACATATGACACCCGTTGCGCCACACGTACAGCCGGACTGCTACTTGTCGCACCATTGCGTCCAACGATCTGAGTCATCAACTACCAAATTGCGTGTTGTCTTTAATGCCTCGGCAAAAACCTCGAGCGGATACAGCCTCAATGATCTCATGTGCCGAGGACCCAATTTACAACAAGACCTTCAGAGCCTTATCTTAAAATGGAGACAATTTAGATACGCTTTTACAGCAGATATAGAAAAAATGTTTCGCAAAATCTGGCTACATCCCGATGACCAGAAATATCAGAAAATTATCTGGCGAAACCATCAATCTCAACCTTTAAAAGAATACCAGTTAGCGACAGTTACCTATGGCACTAAAGCCGCACCATTTTTGGCCATGATGACACTGAAGCAACTGGCCATCGATGAAAGGCCAAACTATCCACAAAGTTGCGCTCCTGACATCTTAGAACACTCGTTTTACATGGATGATCTCATGCATGGTGAACACTCAGCGACAGCAGCTAAACAGCTCAAAGCAGAGATGATCAGCCTCCTCAAATCAGGCGGATTTAATCTCAGAAAATGGCGATCAAACTTGCCGGAATTAATAGATAGTTCAGATGCACTTCAAAAGGAAGACTTTGACTTTAAGCAACCGGAATCAACCAAAACATTAGGTCTTCGGTGGGAACCCAAAAATGATCAATTCATTTTTCATCCTATAGAATTTATCTCCAGAAACATCCTTACAAAAAGACAATTCCTATCTCAAATATCTAAAATTTTTGACCCCTTGGGCTGGTTAGTACCAGTCACAATAAAACTTAAGATCTTGTTCCAAGAATTATG
The DNA here is from genome assembly GCA_945859665.1 of Anorthoa munda. Classification (NCBI taxonomy): domain Eukaryota; kingdom Metazoa; phylum Arthropoda; class Insecta; order Lepidoptera; family Noctuidae; genus Anorthoa; species Anorthoa munda. The sequence continues at coordinate 50,068,593 of OX243893.1, read as the reverse complement.
GAAATCTGACCTGGGTTGGGACAACCCTGTCCCTCAAGAAATCGCGTCAGAGTGGAATACTATTAAAGCCGATCTATCTCATATATCTCGATTTAAAATACCACGTTGGATTCAAACCCAGGCAAAGGATATCATCGAACTCCATGGCTTTTGCGACGCTAGCACAAAAGCATACGCATGCGTCGTGTATTGCAAAATACAGAGAGAAAATGAAACTCATGTGACCCTTATTGCAGGGAAATCAAAAGTAATACCGCTGAAAAAACCACAATCGATACCGCGTCTGGAACTCAGCGGCGCTCTCTTGTTGTCAAAACTTATGAGAAAAATCATCTCATCCCTATCGAGCTACAAGGTGCATGTTTATGGTTGGATTGATTCAACGGCTGTTCTAGGTTGGTTAAGTGGTGAACCGGAGAAATGGAAACCCTTTGTTGCGAATCGAGTGAGGCTAATTACTGAAATAATCCCTAAAGATAACTGGAGTTACGTAAAATCCAAAGAAAACCCCGCAGATTGCGCAAGCCGCGGTTTACCTGCTGCTCAATTAGCCTATTATTCACTGTGGTGGCAAGGGCCCGACTGGTTACCACAATATAAGCCTACAGAATCTCATAATATGCCGATTTATACGAGCATTACAAACGCAGAACTCAGAAAGAAAGAGGCAGTAAATACGGTCATTTTTAACCCCGAAAATTCAATAATCAATCAACTATTACCAAAATATAGCACTTTAAGGAAAGTTACCCGAGTATTAGCTTACATCAACAAGTTCATCGACATTGTTGCTTACAAGAAAAAACGCACAAGTTTTCTTACTCTGCAAAATATAAAGACAGCAAGAGAAATGGTAATTAAGCACGTCCAAAACGAATATTTCTACGAAGAAATATCACGGCTGAAAAGGAATGAACCACTAAATAAGAAAAGCCAGATTCTTAATCTCAATCCCATACTAGACAATAATCAAATGCTCCGTGTCGGTGGCAGACTTAAACATTCGAATCTTGATCCAGAAATGAAGCATCCTATCATAATCCCGAATCAATCGAAACTAGCAGATCTAATCATAGATGAATCCCACGAACTTGTATTTCATGGTGGAGTAAAAATGACTACTGGATTTATAAGACACAAATACTGGATTCTTGGTGGAAATAGAGCCACAAAGAAACGAATAAGAATGTGTGTCAAATGTAAAAGAAACAATCCAATACTACAACATCAAATCATGGGTGACCTACCTCCAGCACGATTGATTCCTAACAGACCTTTTTACCACACAGGAATAGATTACACCGGACACATCCTTATTAAGGCCAACAAAGGCCGTGGCATTAAAACCAGTAAAGGATATGTCGCAGTTTTTGTTTGTATGGTGACCAAAGCCATACATTTAGAAATTGTCTCAGATCTCACAGCGTCAGCATTTATTGCCGCGCTTCGTCGAATGTCGGCTAGAAGGGGAGTTCCAGGGCACATCTATAGTGATCAAGGAACCAACTTCATAGGAGCCAACAAAATTTTAAAACAAGAGCTTGCCGAAATCTCCTATATCTTGTCGGACCAAGAAGTAACCTCGACAATCGCTGAAATGAATATTGAGTGGCACTTTAACGCTCCATCATGGCCATCTGCTGGCGGACTCTGGGAAGCTGCAGTGAAGAGCCTAAAACATCATCTCAAGCGGGTCGTGGGTGAGCAAAAATTAACCTACGAGGAATATATTACCCTACTAACCCAACTCGAGGCTTGTTTGAACTCCAGACCACTGTGCCCTCTGACAGAAGACCCTGAGGATTTGGATTTTTTGACCCCGGCGCACTTCTTAGCAAGTGGCCCCAACTTAACGATTTTCGAAACAGAGCATGACCTCAGAACACGGTGGCACTTGACGCAAAAAATCTATCAAGATATATGGGATAAGTGGAAGACTGACTACCTCTCGCAGCTTTCTACGAGAGTCAAATGGCGACAGCAACAAAGGAATCTCAATCTTAATGACATCGTCATTATAAAGGACGACAACCTTCCACCAGGAAAATGGAGTCTAGGTCGCGTAATAGCGCTGCATCCTGGAAGTGACGGACACATAAGGGTCGTCACACTTAAAACCAAAAATGGGGTCTTAAAACGCCCAGTTGTAAAACTGTCCTTACTGCCAACAAATAAAAATGATCAAGATCCAAATGGCCCAAAGGTTGATAATAAACTGCCAGCGGCGAAGAAAAAACGTCCTATCTCATTTTCAGCAATGGTTTTATCTTTGACATTATTTATGCTGACACTAATAAACACCACTCAAGCATCCTATAACTTCACCCCGCTGACAAACAATAGTGTATACTTTGACAAAGTATCTAATATGCACTTAATTAGAGATGATTGGCATTTAATAGTCTATTATGACACAAATCCATATCAAGAAGGAATGGCGGCACTAACAAAGTATATCAAGTACCTTGAAACCTTATGCTCAACGATTAGAACACAAACACCTTGCGACGGCGTCATGTTACAACTCGAGCACGAGTTCGAAGAAATCAAACATTATGATAATATTGTCATGATAAATGACTCGCTTATGACTAATAAGAAACGTCGGCGACGCGGCTTGCTAGACGGGGTAGGCTGCGTTGCAAATAGTTTATTCGGAGTGTTGGACCAACGATTTGCAGAAAAATATGAGAAGGATATTGACCTTTTAAAGCATAATGAAAACCACTTATACAACCTCTGGAAAAACCAAACGTCGGTCGTAGAAGCTGAATTTAATTTAATGAAAAGGATTGAGAATACTATAAACAAACATCACAAAATAATAAATCAAAGGCTTAATTCTCTCCAAGATTCTTATAAAAATCTCGCTCAGCAAGTGCAAAACATAACCATCGTCACTGACTTCATAACCTCGACTTTCACTGCCAACAACTTGTTGTATACCCTTCGACGAATCCAGGACTCAATTTTAGATACAGTAACTGATATTTATAGTGGAAAATTAGATTTTCACTTGATATCGCCGAAACAACTCAGATCTGAGCTAAACATAATATCAGCACAAATATCTGGAGACTTGGTAGTTCCTGTCGACAACTTTAATCTTAAAGATCTGTACAGCTTGCTCAAAGTAAGAGCCAAATACTCTGGCAAATACCTAATAATAGAAATAAAAATACCCCTGATTGAAAGAGATATTTACGAGGTATTTAATCTTATCCCGGTTCCACGCATTGTGAAAGATAACAGGATGATGAAGGTCGAAACTATCTCTGAATTAGCAGCCATCAACATGAGAAAGGATTCTTATTTAACTATCACAGACACGGATCTGCAGTCATGCGTATTACAAAACCCTGTGACTATTCTGTGTCATATCAGAAAGCCTATTCACCACATGAAAGATGATCATAGTCTATGCGAGACGATCCCAGGCACAAGAACTTGTAAAACTAAAACTACCCCGTGCAAGGATGACTGGAGAGAGTTAACATCAGAAAACAAGTATTATTATTTATGCTGCAATGAATGTAACGTCAAACTTCTATGTGAAAATCAAGTTGAGGCAGTTAGGTTATCAGATGCTGGTCTGTTGCGTGTTGGGGAAGGCTGTCTAGTAAAAACAGAAAATTTTATGGTGTACTCAAACAAAAGATTGTCTAGTAAAATTAGTACGACGAGAAATATTATCTCACCTGAAATATCACCAATTAATCACATAATAAATATCACTATGCCAGAAATCTCATATGAGCATAATCCCAATAACTCAGATGACCTCAGGCAATTTGAAGCCATTAAGAGAAGTCTTGAGATCATGAAGCAGAGTGAACCTTTGAGCACTAATATCTCCTACCACGACGTCCACCAGTATACCGCTATATATCTCATCATATTGGGCATCTTGTTATTGGTGGCAGCTTACTGTTTTAAACGTTGGCGTCAAAGGCAACGTAAAGGAAATCGCTCCACTTCTGCAGCAGAGCGGTCTACAGCCCCTGCGGCAACTGCGGTGCCATCTCCACACACCGTTGCTGATAGTGTTGTGATTGAGTGTAGTGAAATTAGGGAAAATGGGCAATCTAGTAGTAAACCAGTGAAAAGTGATCCTAAGCGACTAGCGCTATCTAGTGAGTGCTTACAAAAAAAAGGAAGATAGAGGTTCTTCACCGATCTTTCGCGTGTTCTCTCTTCCTGATTTACACTGTAGCGACTCTGTTTAATTTGTAAGGTTACCTTAATCTCACCTACTAACATAACTCACCCTACATAACTATTTTAGTATTAGTTGAACATTGTTTTCACCTTGTTAGTATTAATTTCATTACCCATGTAACTATACCTACCTACTAACCTCATCCTTTTCTCCCTCGGGAGCATGTTCGGGATAATCACCGAACAATAATAAACATGTCAGCATAATTGCGACATCGCGCGCTATGCCCTGAATATTTTATGTATTACCTAAGTAAAATAGTCAGTACGCTTTCGGCCAGCATATCGGGCGCGACTCAACCTCATCTCATTCACCTCATTAGTTTTAATAGTTATCCCAGTTAAGTTACTGAATTATACCTATCTTTATAATCTTTAATCCTAGTTTATATTTATCTCACCCCAACCCCGAACACAGTGTTTTTCACTGCTTTCGTGCACAATTGAACAAGGAATAAACTTGGCCCAGCACAAATTGCAGTAAAATCAAAAATGTACGATATTTAAGCAAAACACTGATTTTTAGGGGCTTTACAGCATATTTGTCGCGTATATTTTTTTGTCGCGTTGGGTTTACTACTACCCTAATAAACATAATTCCAGTGAAAGTACATAATTAGGACATTTTTCGCAGAAAAAATGTTTATCGTCTGGGCTATAACATCAGCCTACATCTCCGGGAAATTCAGGCGAAAGCGGTTTCAAGCCTACACTGTTCAGATTTTAGCCTAAAATATTCAAGGCAGATTAATTGAATTTTCATCTAACGTGTATTTTGTGGGTCATCGCCGTAAGGTTGCCTGCTTGTCGGTCATCTATAGACTGTACTTCGGCGAGTGTGCTCATGAACTCCACGACATCATCCCACCGGTCCCCTTCTACCATCGGACATCTACACGCACTGCAAGTTATCAACGGGGGGGCCGTTGCCATTCCACCAATTCGCACCAAGCGCTTCCAAACATCCTTCATAATGCGCACAGCAAAATAGTGGAACTCACTGCCTGCGTCTGTGTTTCCGAACGCATACAACCCGAATCTCTTCAAAGTTAAAGTGAACAGGCTTCTTCTGGATAAGCTTACTCCATCGTCGACTCTGTATCTGTCACCGACCTAGACTAGAGTCAAGAGCAAACCCAACAAAAAAAAAAAAAAACGTGTAATTAATCATTGGGCAATTTGTTGCCTCCAGGCCTAAGCGTTAAATAAAGGTTCGAATCACCCAGCCTTAAACATACCCGGCAATTATTACCATAATGAACATGAACCCTGGTATGCTAGTATTATAATTATCTGTGAGCCGGGGTATTTAAGCTACCATACTGAAGCCAGTGGCTATCCTGATTGCTGAAAAAATATAATTATCGCCACTAATTAATGGCAGACCGCTTCATTAAATACTAAATTGCGAACCAAAGGCTATTTGTTGAAATCAATTTTAATAAAGGCTTCCAACCATTTAATATTAAGCGTGAACGCACTGAAATGTTTCAGTAACTTTGTTGGTAAATTATATGAATTATGTTTTATTGGTAATCCTATTATGCTTGTTAAAATAATATTTAGTTACAGTAAAATCAACACGCAGATAAGTTTGATTGAAACTCGTAGATACATAACTATTGCCATAATTTAAACGATTGTCGCAGCCCCTTTGACCAAATATTTCAATTATTTTTTTTGCTTCCATCTTGAACATTCAGGTGGTAAATTCAAGTTACCGAAACAATTATGGACCCTCTCGGGTACAGCAACATTCAAGATACAGTCAGTGTCTAGGAGAGAGGAATAGCGCTTAATATTTTTCCTTATTAACATTTCAGTTGTATTTCCTATCTATCTGTTTTTATTTGATTTAATGTATCTACAAATATTTGGGCGCACGGTTGGCGCAGTGGTTGAGCGATTGACTGCTGCGCTGCGTGTCGCGTGTTCGATTCCAGCACGAAACAAATATTTGTATGACCTACAGATAGTTGTTCTGAGTCTGGGTGTTTGTGTGTGAGTTAATTATATGTTTATAAACGCACCCACGATACAGGAGAATTTTCTGGGGCAATGATTTGAAAAAAAATACCATGGTTTTTGTATTTTATGTCAAATTACATACTATTAATGTGTTTACCAAAATTGAATTACAGTTAGTATATTTGAGAAACATACTAAGTGTAATTCAATTTATTAATACAGATTAAAGTTTAGGTAATTAGTCCTTATCATATTTGATTAATAATTATTAATGTAATTTTACTTATTTTTTGTTGAATTTATCCTTCTGTCCGCAGTAATAAAGAGTGTTTTGATACCAATTTAGCAACAACCTAACTATGTACACATCCTGATTTGAGCCTAGAAGCACCTAGAAATCGTTAAGTAAGGCCGTTCACTAAACTCACCCGCGTTATGTAACGACTCCGCTCTGTCTGTGCAGAGGTCACAAGCGTGCTAGCCAGGCGTGTCGTCCTGGGTTTAATTCTCAGGCTGATAAGGCATTTTATTAGCCGACGTCAGACCGGAATTAAAATGTTGTTAAACATTGACTTTGAATACTAGCTAATCTCACAACATGAGATAGCTGTTAACAGTAAAACTGGGTGAATAGGAACTCAGGGGTGAATAGGATCCCATGCACCCCTGAGTTCCTATATAACTCAGGGGTGAATGGGAGTCTGTCTGAGTCGCGGATAAATTTGAAAGAGTGTTACCGCGGGTCGGCACAACCAACTGAAGGAACACGGGTGGGTTTTAGTCAGTAAAAGTCTGACACGCCCTCCCTCTTAACCCAGAGCGGGAGAAAACATCACAGAAAAAAAATGTCTTGAACAAAAGTGTGTGCGGAACGTGGGAACAAAACTTTGATTAGGATTTTAACTTTGATACCACTTTGTGGTTTCAAACAAAGCATCGTTTTTTTTAAATAATTATTTAATTTATTGGAGTACCTACAAAAATGCTGCAAATCATTTTTAAATAACGTGAAAATTCCCTTTGAAGTTTTGTTCCCATTCACCCCTGCAGATCTATTCACCCCATTTTACGGTATTAAGAATTTTAGATCTTTTGTTTCTAACTAAAGACATCAACGCAAAATAAAGTCAGTTCTCGTACTTAGAAAACGTTCAAATTCAAGTCGCAAACTCATGTAAAAAACTTGTCATGGTCATTATAAGCCTACAGCAGTCTACTGCTGGACATAGGCCTCCCCTATTGCTCGCCATTTACATCGATTTACGGCAACTCAAAAACATGTCATAATATAGGCGTTTTTGGCAATGAGAACGTTCTAATAAAATATGGAACTTGTCGCTTTGTTGTATATTTTTTCATGTTTGGATGCTGTCTTCATTTAATTATAGAGTAGTTTGTAGACGTAGTGTAAACTCAAGGTGTGCGAAAATTTAATGTGTCTCGGGCTCCCGTCGTATCGTAGCGGTAGGAACTGTGGGGTTTTAGTCGGTTGTAGTCCGACAAAAATGAAAATCACAACCGAAGTATGATAAGCATTCAAATGAAAAAAAAGCTTTTTGCAAAAATATACTACCGACTATTTAGAAAATAAAAAGACTACAAAGTGAAAAATAACTTTATTTTTGGAAGTGTCTTTGGTAGGTACAATTTTTTTGCGTTATAGACACCGACTTCCAAAAATAAAGTTATTTTTCACTTCGTAGTCTTTTTATTTGGAAGTCAGTAGTATTTTTTTGCAAAAAGCTTTTTATTTTTCACTTTTTAGTTGTACCTATCTAATAGGCAAGTTGTTTAGTTACGCCTGAATAGATTACCCGAATATCATGAAACTAGAGCATTACCGGTAAAATAAGAGATCTGCGTACCCCTTAAGAGCGTACTGGCGTGATGTTATGTTATGAAATGGTATAAACAATAAACAGACATGCGATTTGCCGTAATTTATTGAAGAGTTCTGTTGTATATCTTCGAAGTTCATCATCAGATCTTCACCAAATTAAAATGGGACCAATTTCAAAACATATTTTTTCAAACATAAAATGAATTTTCAAAATCGGTCCAATATTGACGGAGATATGCGGGCACATAAAAAAAAATAAACAAACATAATGTCGAACATAGAACCTCCTCCTTTTTGGTAAGTCGGTTAAAAAGTGGCTTAACAAATGTATGAAATCTATAATAGTTAGAACTGAGTATTCGTACGCATTACTCTTCTTATTTAACAAATATTTTACGATTCAAGCTGCTCGGTTGTGGAATGTATTACCTATTGAAATAAGACGTGCTCAAACACTGCACGCCAACATTTAAGAAAATGGTAAAGGAGCATTACCTTTCACTATAATTTGTATTATTCTCCTTTCTCTGTCATATGTTTGATATTTATTAGTATATTATGTAGTATTGTATATATGTATTTTATTTGATATTTGGTTCCGATCCAGCGGATTAACCGGGTCATCGGTCCATCTAGCCTGGAGGCCTTCCAAAGCAGCGTCTTCCGGTTCGCGGTCGTCACTGTATCAAATGTATAAAAGTATCGCACAAACGTTTCGTAACTTTTCTAGAGCTTTAGCAAAAAGCAATATTAGTATTCTGTTTTAGTTAATAGCAGCAACATAGTTGGCATAATCTCCTTGGTAAATATATGTCAATTATACCATTTATAAATATATCGAATTTCCAATTATACCTATGAAATAGGTCCTTGGAAATCTTTATAACAAGAATAGGTTACTTCCAGGCAAACGTGCTCCAACGTCGACCACATCATTGCTTACCATCAGGCGAGCCTATAAAAATATACTTTTACGAACCTACTTGCTCGATAATCGATAATTAAACTCCCGCAGTCAAACTGTATGTGCAGTTTTACGGGAGTGTGCGTAGCTTATAAGTCTACTCTGTATCTATACTAATATTATAAAGGGGAAAGATTTTTTGGTTTATTTGTTTGTTTGTACCGAATAGGCTCCGAAACTACTACCGATTTACCAATAGAAAGCTACGTTATTTCTGAGTAACATAGGCTATTTTTTAATCCCGAAAACGGGTCCTGTCGGGTGGCCCACGGGAACGAAACAGCTAGTTTTTAATAAAATAAATAAATAAAATAATAAAAATTAATAAATAAACTGCATTGTTCTCTCTTTACCGAGAGGATTTAAAAGTGGATTCATTTTATAATAATTCACGAGATTCACTTTTCATTGATAGTACACGTTATAATTTTGATGTGATACGAACTCTCTATGAGTAGATATTGGATAACATGTTTTGGTCAAGCGTACGTGATTCGATTGACAATGACGGCATTGCTCAAACAGACTAAAACACTGTCATTGTTCTCCTGACTTTATTCAGTTTTTTTTTGCTTTAACATTATTTATCTGCATTGAAAATTTATTGGCACATGCGATTTTTTGTTTATTCTACCAACAATACTGGTTTTGTATAATTTTATTGAATGTATTTTCTATTTTAAATAACATTTAATTTAAGCAAATTTGAGTTATTAGAAAATAAACTTCAACAAAATAATACATACAAAACTAGTTTTGTTGCTAGTAAGAATAAAGTTCGCAAGTCCCAATTTATTTTATCAGTGTAGTTAGGTAATACACCGTGTATTAACCGGAATTGTTGCAAAAAGTGGCCTTTGACATACAAAGGAGAACTAGACAAAGGCGCCATTTTACTCGCTAATAATTAACTAACGAGAAATTAATAAGGTTTGCTGGCAGGAAATATAATGGACTAAGCTAAAAACAAAGGAAGCGCCATCTTTATTATTTCATCTTTATTACAAGCAATATTCTAGAAACGCCACGTTATACCTAGGAATTAATTAATCTATACTAACCATACTAATCTTACTTAATATTATAAATGTGAACGTTTGGATGGGTGTGTGTGTGTGGATGTGTTTGTTGGTCAATCAAACCAGAACGGCTGAACGGATCTGGATAAAAATTGGCACAGAGATAGATTATAGTCTGGAATAGCACATAGACTACTTTTTATTCCAGTATAATGCTCCCCTGGGATAAAAATAACACTATTGAAGCCGCTGGCAGAAGCTAATTTATACTAATATACTCGTATAATTATAATATTATAAAGAGGTAAAGTTTGTGAGTTTGTGAGGTTGTAGGGGGGAATCTCTAGATCTAGTGACTAGATCTACTGATTAAGATGAAATTTGGCATAGAGATAATTTGAGACCCTGGGAAGGAGGGATAGTTTGTATTCCCTTGGGATGATAAAACACAATTTACGCGGCCGAAGCCGCGGGCGGAAGCTAATGTAATATAAATGCGTGAGTACCTATCTGTCCGTTTGTTACCTTATCACGTATTAATACCTGAACAGATTTAGATCAGCACATGGATTTACACATAAGATACTTTTATCCCGGGAGTATGTTCCCTTGGTATAATTTTCAAATATCACAGGGGGGGAAGAAGCTGGCACATCTTAGTTAGAAAATAACTTTGATCAAAGTCTTCTTCTTCTTCTTTTTTAAGTAATGTGAAAAGTTTGTATGTCTGTAGGTATGTCTGTTCGGATCTAATATTGCAACTGAATTTTAAAGCAGTTAAAAGTATATAATCTAAAACTTATGAGTTCAATGCTACGCCGACGAAGTCGCGGAATAAAAATAGTATTTGGCATTTAAATAAAAGGCTGTGTTTAAAAATATATCAGTTTCTCAAAGTATTCCTTCCAACTCCTTAATTTTTTCATTATCAGGCAGTATCATTCCAGTCTCATCTTTTATACATCTTATCTGACAGACAACTGCAAGACGGTACAGATCCTTTTGGCCTGCTGGACTATCCAGCGCGTATTAGCTAAGAAAACATTTTTTTTGGTAATAAATTATTGAGGTCTTTTTAGATTTATGGGGAAATTAGGAGTACAGGTTATGCTTATCTATACTAATATTATAAAGAGGAAAGATTTTTTTGTTTGTTTGTTTGTACCGAATAGGCTCCGAAACTACTGGACCGATTTGAAAAATTATTTCACCAATAGAAAGCTACATTATTCCTGAGTGACATAGGCTATTTTTTTATCCCGAAAACGGGTCATGTGGGGTGGTCCACGGGAGCGAAGCCGCGCGGAACTGCTAGTCTATACTAATATTATAAAGAGGAAAGATTTTTTTGTTTGTTTTTACCGAATAGGCTCCGAAACTACTGGACCGATTTAAAAAATTCTTTCACCAATAGAAAGCTACGTTATTCCTGAGTAACATAGGCTGTTTTTTAATCCCGAAAACGGGTCCTGTGGGGTGGCCCACGGGAACGAAGCGGGAAACAGCTAGTGTGAAATATTGATTCACCCCGATTATGAAATGCGACTTAATGTGGATTACACAATAAGGGCAAAATAAATAATAGATGCCACTATATTAACAGATATGAGACAAGGGAAAAGCGTGTTCATTCGTCGAATCCCAATAATCTCCACTGATCTACCATTTCAATTTAAAGGACTCAAGTTTCCAATCAATAGCAATAGCAAAACTAAGTAGTAATAGCTAATAACAAAGCTCGATTAACGGCATAATTAAAGAATGTCAATTACCTGCAGATACAATTTAGGATAGAGTGGTATCTTCAATTCGCGGGCAAGCAGAACCTATGACTCTGTAGATTTTTTGTGTCCTTTTGTAACTTTTTAACCTCTACCTGTTATTTAATTCTATGGTATTAATTTAACGATAAACTTATTTCATTCTAGACGTTGGTCAGTACCAACGTCTAGATATAAATATGTTAATTGTTAAATTATGTTAATGCTTCCTGTACAGGCAGAGTATGAAGAAAGAAATATTTCTCTCTCCTGTATATTGACAACCAGAATTGATTGACAAAATCTATATTAACAGCTAGTAGTTAATATTTTTTTTTTATTTTTTTTTCATATTAAGGTAGGCTAATATTTTTCCTTTTTTTAAGGGTTTGTCTGTTTTATTTGGGTTTCCAAAAATAATACTTAATACAAATTAACAATAAATAAAAAAATATTAAATTCATAAAATACTGTTTAAAATGGTTAAAAAATAAATAAATTACAAAATAAGATCAGTCTGTTACTATGGTTACATAAAAATATGGTTCATTGATAGGATTCTAAAATAGCGATTAGTGGATGATACAGCTAAGCTTTGGCTATAAAATTTCCCTGAAAAAGGTGGTAATCGGCTGGTACGCTCGAGTTCTAAAATGGAAATTACGTCGTATTATTTATACTTACATTCCTGAATCTCAGTGGTCGGTGTGTCTAAAAAATCGTTAATGATGTTACAATTGAAACGGTATCGTCTATAATTTGTATTATACATTTTTAAATTATTTCTTTAAATATTTATACCAAAACAATTATTTTTAAATGGTTAAATTGGCATAAAAATAGCTTTCATTTGACATATTGAACGCCTGTTTTGGATCACTGTAAGCTGAAATTTATATAAATTAGCCCCTTTTATTTCGCCTGCAAAATAAGATTTTTGATATTACGGCTTTATTGCCCGGGGCCAGCGATTTATCCACATTGGTTTCGTACAGTTTACGTGATGCTTGGACAACTAAACAGACAAAAATACCAAAAATATTGGAGATGAGTTCTGTTGGTTATCCTTTAACACCCTGGCAATTTTTTTGGCAAAACTTTAGATGTACAAACACGAGGTTTCTATAGATTTATTGTATGTATTGATTGATGATTGATCAATCGTGCTACGAGCCTGCTACGACGCTACGAGAATGTTAATTTGCAATGAATTGCCTATAAACCTACTTATTTTGTAACATATTCATGGTTACATCATAAAACTTGGACCACTTTTGTTGTTAACAGTCACAAGCGGCTCTAGACCTATTGACATTATATCAGCGTTATCGATTGTCTAAAAGTCGAAAATATTATATATTGATTTTTATATATATACATTGCTTGGGATTGAATTGATTTGAGATAGTAGCTCCCACTTCCTTGGCATTTTTATAAACCGTGTCGGTGATAGAAAGTCACTTAACCATAGTTTCTAAGAATTCAGAAACAAAACATATTAAGGATAAACCTCAAGCTTTTAAGAAATTATTATTTCTTCAAGAATTTTTTCTAAACTTTTTCGTTAACTGTAAAGCTTGTTTTAAAAAGAATTGACTTAAAGTTTATTAACAATTGGTTGTAGAAATTGAGAGAACCATAGATACATAATTTCACTCCGTGATAATAAAGATCATAATATTTGCATGTTGCTAGTCGTAATAAGTCGTCACACTACCCACGTGTTACAATAACATCACTTTCATAGATACGTTATTGATAGCTTATGATTGGAACCACAGAACAGAAAAAACGCCTTCTGTTCTGTGATTGGAACGACGAGTTATTTACAACACCTAGGTAATATTATGTAAGCCTTAGAGAGCCTCCGACCCGAGTAAGAGCAGCGTATTTCTGTTGCCGCACACCATTTGAAATCAAACTCAGTTCCTATAACATTTAAAAAGAGTTCTTTATAAATCTTTTTACAGCTAGCTAAAAAGGTGTTTAGATTTTTAAATCCTGTGCGTCTCGTAACGAGCGGATTCCCGGATTCCCGGTCATCTCTATGTTTGCTGCCTCGCACAGTATGTCATTTTGCCTTAGGTGGGGACATGTCAATTTGATATTTTATTTTCATAGGTACCTTTATTCAGCATTCTAAATAAATCCCGTTTTGATATTTCATTTTATTTTGATAATATTATTATTTTTAAAGGTTACTGACATTCTTGTAAAAATATAGATTAATTGTTGGTTTGAAATATGTAAGGCTGGTGTGAAAGTTACAAATCCCTGACGTCACAGGAACGAGAGTAAATAATCATTTAGTTAATAAACGAAAAATATATAAATAAAATCAGCTATTTACCGTTCGCATTTTTTTGTTTGCATAATATCCTTATGTTCGGAATACGTACGAGTATCTAGCGGAAGTCAGAGATTTTTTTTTAAATTTTTATGAAATTAGGGCTGTCACAAAGTAGTAAACATAACATGATTAATTCAATCGATTAAACCAATTATCCCAATTAAAAGCTTATGTCCAATCAAAAATAATAAATCACAATAAATAAAGTTTGTAAGAAGTAAGCATCTTATGTTGTACACAGGTTTGATTGACAACCTTAACCCAACTTTAAAATTCAACATTACCGAAATCCTGGGTTTGTTGCATTTGTATTTTTTTGTTGCGATATTTGTTATAGTAATCAACATTCAGACATTTGAAAAAAAAAGCGACCATGAACTTAATCAAGAGGATATATATAATATATGGTAATTATACAGGTCATATCTCACCTTCTTTACATGGATGATCTGAAGTTATTTGCTTTGAAGGTAACAGAAACCTTCAGTAACGCCATCAGGATGGAATTTGGTGTGGACAAATGTGCAGTCATGCATGTAAAGCGAGGGGAGATTATGGAATCCGAGGGACTTCAACTCTCTGATTCCATACACCTCTCCTCGACTGAACCTTCCAAGTATTTGGGTATGTCGGCAGCGTTGGGCATCAACAGTACTGACAAGAAGCAACCGCTGAAGGAGCATTTCTTTGGCCACCTGAAAAAGGTATTAAATAGCGTTTTGTCCTTTTGGCCGAAATAAGGTGCGCGCCTTCAACAGTTGGGTCATGCCGGTTTTGATGTACTCTTTCGGCATACTCAAAAGGACTCTGACCGAGCTCGCCGCACTCGATAGGAGGGTCCGGACACTGCTGACCGCAAACCGGATGTATCACCCACGATTATCGGAAGTGTGGGGGTCGAGGCTTTTTAAACGCCAAGACTCTTCACAACCGCGAGGTGTGCATCCTCAGATAATACTTTTTAAAAGCTCAGGTGGGTATGAACCGGGATGTGTTCGCAGTTGACAAGGAACTCACCCCGTTGTCCATGGCTAAAGAGAACTGGCGCAAGCCTGTAATACTATCTACTGATGAACGCAAAGAGGTATGGCAAGGCAAGATCTACACGGACGCTTCTATCGGGCTCTCCATGGGCCCGATGTTGATTTCCCAGCGTACGTATCCTGGCTACGTTTCGTTGACCTTTTCGAGGAAACTGAAGGTTTTGTCTGTGAATTATGGACGAAGTTATCCTGACGAATAACTATCGGAGATATATAATGAAGGACGGGACGGTTGACGTGTGTCGGGCATGCCAGCGCCCAGGTGAATCCATCCGACATATTATCTATGGTTGTTCTCGTCTGGCTAACGGCGAGTACTTACACAGGCATAACCAAGTAGCCAGGATTAATCAACAGCAACTTGCTTTGAAGTACAATTTAGTGGATTCTGAGGTACCGTATTACAAGTATGTGCCCGACCCAGTTCTCGAAAATGACCATGTCACGTTGTACTGGGATCGGTCTATTATCACTGATAGGACTATTGTGGCCAATAAGCCGGATATAGTGGTGATAGAAAAATTAGCGCGCCGCACAATGATAATCGATGTCACCATCCCGCATGATGAGAACCTCGTGAAAGCTGAGAAAGAGAAACAAATCAAACATCTCGACTTAGCACACGAGGTTGTCGACATATGGAATGTGAACTCGGCAATCATTGTGCCGATTGTCGTTACGGCCAACGGCCTGATAGCCAAGAGCCTCGACGACCATCCGTCGAGGCTGTCATTGCGCGGTTGGATCAAGGGCCTGATACAGAAGGCAGTACTCCTCGATACGGCTCGCATTGTGAGGAGATGCCTGTCTCTGGAGTCCTAACCACCGGTAGCTTGGACCCTGTTCCCGACCGGTGGGCCTCTATTTTTTAAATTTGTAAATGTTTCCTTTTTAAGTTTTATTTTCATAAAAATTTAAAAATTTATTAAATAAGAATATAAATAAATAAAGGAAAAATAATAATAATACATAATAATAATAAATAATCACAGAATCCCAAAAAGTAATTATTCCCACCTTCGTGACCAAGATTATTAAAGTTTTCAAGAAAATTTAAAATAAATCTATATTGAATTAAAATAAAACAATAAATAAACACTACTTAAAAATTAATTATTTTTTTGCACTTTTAAACAGACAACCATATAAACAGACAAAACATCCGAAAATCAACTGACTGACAATTGGATTAATTGGATTATCCTTTAACAACATGGCTATTATTTTTTTTATATTATCATCAACAAATATTTTTAAAGATATTAAAATCAATCGAAGACACGTTTCAGGCAAAAATCAACACTTAAAACCCTATACATATTTTAAAATAATCAGCTGTCCCTATATACGAACGAGTCATGCGAAAAAAAATGTAAAAAAAGATATTTGCATGAATCGTGTATCATTGGCATGTATGTGATAATTGCTTAATGCCTAAAAAATTATGGACGGTGATAAAAAACAGGAAGTATACTACCATCGGAAAGTGTTACGAAACTTCAAAGAAATTACAAAATCAGATGCAGCAAAAAGTTCAATTAAAAACATTTTATTATCCGCAGTGCAGTACATCATGACAGCTTTGATATCAGGTTCGTTCAAAACTTTGAAGTGCTGAGTCATAAGACGGGTTGTCGCGGCCACTACAGTTTCAAACGCGGCCACTTCTAGCCATCACATCCTGTAAGCTGCATTACCGCATCACGCAAAAACTAACTACTTATTACCTACTAGTTGCTCATCTAATCATTACAAGACATGAATTTCTGACAGCTTAATTTAACACACATTAAAATTTAAGTTAGTTAGCAAACGATTTTCTCCAACTCGCATTTTTTGCGCAAATCCTGATTACATTTCTATCTATACGTAAGTATGTACTATTTTTTAAACTACTCACGCCCCATATTCTAAATCATTTTCTCGACTTACTTCAATCTCGACTCAGCTTCTCTCGGTCAAATTGACAGTGATAGGTTGTAACTTACTCGTATTAACGTTAATGTCCTCGACCCGAGAGGTATTTTGCGTTGTGTTGGCGACTGAGTCGAGTGTAGATGAAGAAGTATTTTTGAAAAGAACTAAGAATAAATATATTGCCTCGGAGGTATTACATTTACAAAGTCGAATTGTTTTACTATAAATGCAAGTAGTTTGTCACAACCATACGAAAAACCACAAGCGTTTTCAATAGTAACATTTTTTTTAAATTCAAAGCCATATAACAATAAACATGATAAATTATTATAATTTTAAGCAATTGTTTTTTTCCATGTACTAAAATCTAATGAACTTGGCCACACGGTATTTCATGTCATTTATTGAATCCTACAATCCCGGCTGTACAGAATTTCATCGCTAGATCACTTTATTTTTTAACGGAAAAAAAATGCGCTCATTCATCACTTTATTAACTAACGTCACCCAGAAAGACTAAAGTAGGTAGCTCTCGTAACTTTACACGCACCGATTAACTAGGTTTTATTATTTTTTCGACAAAGATGATTTAATATACTCGATCGCGTCAACGCAAACAAGAAACTAGATAAGCACCGTCAAGCAATAGTGGTGACACTGCAGTGCACAGTGCACTGCAGTGTCACCACGAATTGCACAATTATTCTATACGATTTGACATACCGAAGCGAACATTAAAGCGAATTAATGAGGAGAAAAACTTGCAACTTCGGAAACAAGGAGAGAGAGAGAGTAAACTTTAGCAACATGTTTAAATATACCTTTTTTAGGATCAATACCTACTCTATTTGCTGGAGCAAAAAGTAAAAGGTAAACAAACTATAAAAAAGGTTTTTATTTATTTAGACTTCATGCACAAAGGTACGAAGGCGGACATAGACATAGAAATTGCCTTAGGCATTCTCTACCAGTCAACCAAGGGTGGTGAAGAGTTAACATGGCAGGTGCATAGTTTTATAAAAAAAAATATAGTAGTTATTATACTAAAATAGGTAAAATACACGTACATATATATTGATTATAAAATAGATCTATATAAATATACATATTATATATATTTATGAAGTAACAGAAAAGAAGAAAGTGAGATGACTCAGCTTATTTGTGTTAAAAATAAAACCGCAATTGCCGCTTAAATGCGTACCGACTGGTGCCCGTCCTGATCTCGGAAAGAAGCGCATTCCAAAAAAGAATTGACTGGATATGAAAGGAAGAGTGAACAAAATCAGTAGTATGAGAGGGACATAGTAAGAGGAGATTATTGGAAGAAAGCAGATTGCGAACGTGTGAAGAACTTAGATATTGTAAGCTATAGAGATAAGATAGGAAGAAGGGGTGGGCGAATTGAGTAGAGAGAATAGCGTGGTAGCGTGGTTTTTATAATATCTTTTTCGCCAACAATAAAAAAAATAAGAAATATCATGCGAATATGTTTATGATATGATGATCAGTTAGCGATTCGATAACGCAGCCTGGCTGCGCCGAAGTTATGATTCGTACATCATTTTAAAGGCATTGTCTAGCCTAGGCTAGAACAGTGGCTAAATTGCGGCAGTTTGTCTGCCGTTCGTGAAGTTTTCGCGTCATTTGAATCACTTCAGATCCAGACTCGCCAACAGCTGCGCCTGACGTCGAGGCCTGTAATGGAAATCATACTACAGATTTTCATTAAGTTTGGCGGATTCTAATCGAACCATATATGGCAATATACAAGTATAAGTATGTGTATCCAACATTTTGAAAGCATTTTTTTAGTATCTGCCCCCCTAGCCTAGATAGAATAAGATGGCTGCTGTTTTCTGCCTTGATAGCACATTAGCAGCACGGCTGGAGCCAATATGTACTATAGCAGCCATAGTCGGGACAAGTCCTTATTTTATTAATTTAAATTTAATTAAAACATAAAAATTATGAGGGCGCATTGTCAAATTTGAAATCAACATAATGATTTTATCGATACAATTATTTTCGCAAGTGCAAGTTATGGCAGAGGTACAGTGTCTTGTAGTATGTCCTTATTACATATTACGCTAAACAAAAATGGCAAATGACATAAAGCATATTTTTTTAAAGTTTTCCCGCTGTCCCCCAGTGGTGGCCAGTGGGAATATTTTTTAAAAGTTTTCCCGCTGCCCCCAGTGGTGGCCAATTAGGTGGTGGACAACGGGAATAATCGTAACTTACCGATATATTTTGTTTTCTTGGGGAACACTCACGACTCTCTGTATAAATAAAAAGCTTTTTTACAAAAAAATACTACCGACTTCCAAATAAGAAAACTAGAAAGTGAAAAATAACTTTATTTTTGGAAGTCGGTGTCTTTGATAGGTACCAAATTTTTAAGTTATGGACACCGACTTCCAAAAATAAAGTTATTTTTCACTTTCTAGTTTTCTTATTTGGAAGTCGGTAGTATTTTTTTGTAAAAAAGCTTTTTATTTTTCACTTTTTAGTTGTACCTACCTAATAGGGAAGTAGTTAAGTAAGTACCTATAACGACAGAATAGATTACCCGAATAACATGAAAAATGAATATAACCGGTGAAATGAGAGATCTGCATACCCCTTTCGAGCGTACTGGCGTGATGTTATGTTATGAAATAGTATAAACAATAAACAGACATGTGATTGCAGCAATCCCGAGAGATTTGCCGTTATTTATTGAAGAGTTCTGTTGTATATCTCCGAAGTTCTTTAACAGATCTTCACTAAATTAAAATGGGACCAATTTCGAAATATAATCTTTCAAACAAAAAAAGAATTTTCAAAATCGGCCCACAATTGACGGAGATATCGGTGAACATACATAAAAAAAAAAAAAAAAAAAAAACATACATAATGTCGAACATAGAACCTCCTCCTTTTTTGGTAGTCGGTTAAATAGCACTTTAAGCATGTTTTGTTTACTTTAATAGTGAAAATTTTTGATATAAACGTTGCAGACAGCACTATTTTAGTACTAAAAAGCGTTTCTCGACACTTACATTTCAACTATAGAGCTAATTTATCACCGTAATAGCCTTTATGTGATGTTTTTATAATAAATCAATGATAAAACTAGGGCCTTTTTGGGGTTCTGTAAACGTTTACAACACCATTATAGTACTAATCATGAACACTAACTAGCACGTTCTAAAACGGAGGACTTCAGGACTTTTATAGTACCAAATTTTATTACTTGGGTAGGGTAGATATGTAGGTAGGGTTGGGTGGGTAGGTTAGGTAGGGTAGGTAGGGTAGGGTAGGGTAGGTAGGGTAGGGTAGGTAAGGTAGGGTAGGGTAGGTAGGGTAGGGTAAAAAAATACCTACCCTACCTATCCTAGTAGGGTAGGTATATTTTTTATTAGTTTCATTATGTGAAATCCGGTCGTACTTACACCCAAACTGCCTCAAAAAGTGAGCCAGTCTGGATAGTGTCAGACTCCAACTGACTAAAACCCCTCCTGCCATACATAATCCCGCCAACGAAGCTGGTGCCCATTCTGTGCAAACTCAAATATCTATGATCTTTATTTATTGAACAAAAAAAAAATTTGTTTAAATAATACAAAAAATGCAATATTATACAAAAAGTGCGGTTTATCGCTAAAATGTGCAAGAAGTACAGTTTATCACAATCAGAATACAAGAAGAGCTATTTATCACAGGGAAATCAAAGAAATATTAATTATGCCTCACGATTTCGGGATAAGAAGCACAACAGTGCTTTTCGTCATCTGTTGTTGCTAGGTACTACCACAGTGCACCGTTCGTCATTGCAGTTTTGTGCGTGCTATTCTATGTTTCTTACAAATATTCTTATAATATGTGAATTGGTGAAGTATAGTGCCGCTTCAACTTCGGTTTTGTGCAATGACGGTGGAAGCCACATTAACACAGTACACCAGGAACTTTTCCCTGTGTTGCTTACTCATGAGCCCATGCAGGCACTCCTTCGTCAGTGTCCTGTCCAGCTCACATTCGAGTTGGTAGCGTTCCCTGATAAATAACGGGCAATCTACAAGTATGTGCTGGACAGTCTCTGCCACGCCTGGATCGCAGATGCACGATGGGCTCTCCTTACACATGAAGCGATAAAGAGAATAAATAAATGAATGCAGGAAATAAAGTGAATGGTGCTATACATGCGGTTGTGACAAACCGGTAGATGTCACAGGAGGCTCGGCTCGCCGTTCACAACAGCGTGCTGGTGCCTACACTGGCTACACTTATGAATGGAAGAGAAGGTTGGGTATGGCAAAAAAGACATGGATATAATCCTATTTTCATGTATTTATTTGTATGTATGTCTGTCTGTATGTCTTTTTTAATGCAGTAGAAATGCGTTTCTTACGAAATATGTGTGGTGTAACTTTAAATGATAGATTGAGGATGGAGTAATAAGATAAAGTGGTTTGAAAAGAAGATGTAGTGACCAAAATTGAAAAGAGTATGCTAAGATGGTTTGGACATGTTGACGGGGAGGATGAAAGAAAGGCAACTATCAAAAGGTGTAAAGGTATATACAAGGTAGACGTGAATGGAAATGCCGGGCGGGGACGCCCTAGAAACACATACATAGAACTTATTGGTGATGTTCTTCAGAAAAGCCAAGTGCGCACGCGCAGTACCCATAGCCGGCGTGCGTGTATGTATACTAGATGTATGAGCGTGAGTGAATCAAAAGGCGTATGTAAGGATTGTAGCAAGCGGCGTTCTGTAGTTTATGAGTTTAAAAAAGTAAAATGAAATTGGCGATATTTTATTATACTTAGATTAAGTCAGAATAGGTAAATTAAGATAATATAAGATGCAAGAGTGCACATATTAAAATTTTTGATCCTCGCCTTTGCTTCTGCCGAATGACGGTAAAGTGTTTACCTATCAGTGTTTGTATGTATGTTTGTTTGTTCCTTTGTGGCTTTCTAGAGACCAAACGCGATTTTGATTATTCTTACGTTAATCAACTCTTTAAACTTGCGAGTGTCACTGGCTACATTCAAATTGGAAAATAGAAAAATGGCGGCTTTTGGTCGCCATATTGTGGGGACCCAATTTCTTTTTCCTCCAAGTTCATCGTGTGGGGTATCAAAATAAAGGGTTTTAAGAGGTGATTTCAAAAATATATAACACTTGTATGTAAAAATGTACCTAATTAGAATTAAAAAAAAAGTCATTAAAAGTTTTGATGACACGGTTGGCGACTTGGCGCAGTGGTTGAGCGATCGACTGCTGCGCTGCGTGTCGTGGGTTCGATTCCCGCATGGAATAAATATTTGTATGGCCTACAGATTGTTGTTCCGGATCTGGGTGTCTTGTGTATGAGTTTGAAAGATATAGAAACATCTGGTTCTGGTCAGCCAGCTCGCGAATATGTATCCTCCGAACGCACTACATGATTTTCATCTTGTTTACGTCTTTTGGCTCGTTTCTTAAGCAGTCGGGTTTATTGATTTTTTGAATTATTATTTTGTGGCTTGCGTATAAGGGGGACAACGGGAAATAAAATTTATGACGCTCCGTTGTCCCCGTTACGGGGACACGGATTACGGGGACATCGGGAATACACAGGACCTGCGTTTGAACACTATTGAGATAGTGAAAAATACGAACCTGGTGGTACAAGATAATGTGATCAACGGTGAAACACGCTTATATAGAAGTAACCTATTATTTTAAAGTTATGCTTGATGAAAAATCCCGCAGGTTGTAGCTACAGTTTGGACTCCGATATGATAGTATTTTTTTGTATCGATCAAGCGAGAGGCCCGATTCACTAGCTCTATCGTCCTGCTTATCCGGCCCTTACCAAACTGCATTTTAAGAAAAATGCAAGGATTGAAAATTCAAGCACAAGTTGTTCATTCGGACTACCCAAGGTTGAAAATAAATAGGTAAGTAATACAAGAAGCTCTGAAATTTGCCCAGCTGGATTAAAAATATAAATAACTATACAAATAATGAGAGCAGTGGTGGCCCAGTGGTATCGGCCACGACTTACAAGTTGTAGGTTGTGGGTTCGAACCCAGGCAGGCGCTTTACTTTGTGTAAATTATTTCATCACCACTACTCTCAAAAACGGTGAAGGAAAACATCGTGAGGAAACCGGCATGTCCTAGAAGCAAAAAATTCGAAGACATGTGAAATCTACCAACCCGCACTGGGCCCGCGTGGTGGATTACGGCCCATCCCCTCTCACAGAGAGGAGGCCTGTGTCCCAGCAGTGGGAACATTAATAGGCTGATGATGTGATGTGATGTGATGTGATACAAATAATTGAATTTTCAAGCGGCAAACGGGCTTTGAATTGAGATTAATAAGGAATAAGATACCAACTTATCAGCAATGTAATAATATTATGTCATCATGTCCAATTGGCGCACGGTTGGCGCAGTGGTTGAGCGATTGACTGCTGCGCTGCGTGTCGCGGGTTCGATTCCCGCACGGAAGAAATATTTGTATGACCTACAGATAGTTGTTCCGGCTCTGGGTGTTTGTGTATGTGAGTTTATATGTTTGTAAACGCACCCACGATACAGGAAGAAATTCCTAGTGTGGGGCAACAATTTTTTTTTTAAATAAAATAAAGAAAGAAAAGAATTGACAATGTGAGAAAATTAAAAGATTATGCTTCGGATTTTTTTTTGCATATACAAACATACATTATAAATATGATAGTTTGGATGGATCTATGTGTGGAAGTGTGGATGTATGTTTGTTACGCAATCACGCCAGAACGGCTGAACGGATCTGTATGAAATTTAGCACAGACGTGGTTTATAGTCTGGAATAGCACATAGGCTACTTTTAAACCCAGTATTATACTGGGTTCCCTTGGGATAAGAAAGCTAGTACATAAATATGCGTAATTGTGTATATTGTTAGGATAAGTAGATTGCTCAATTTCATTGGATTCCATTAAGGACGAAGACTTTGGATTTGTCATGTGATGTAAGAGTACATCACATAACCAGAGGGTTCTTCATGGTATTATAAAACCAAAACAGAAAAATAAACAAGATTTTAACCAAAAATATAAACCGACTTCCAATGAAAAACACTACAAAGTGAAAAATTGCTTTCTTTTCTATTGTTAAATAGTTGCTGCCGCCTATGATCATCTGCAAAAAAATATATATTATTCGCTTGTCTGATGTAATCTCTTATCCTACGAGCCACATTCTTAGCTAAGACAATTAGGCTGAAACAAAAAAAAAAGGTTTTCCATAAAATCTGTTCAAGTTTAACTTTCCAAGCAGATCTTTATTTGGAACATACTAACAAACATTCGGATTGTGAGGATGACATTCTCGTCAGCTGGTCATACTGAATAAATCGAAAATTATCACAAACTCGACAATACACAATGAAAGTTTTTTGCAAAATAGTAGGCTAGACGTGACGTCGTACATAAAATGACTGAAAATGGGAACACTGAAAATTCGTTCAAACAAGAAAAAACAAGAAAATAGAACTTATTAACAACATTATAAAAAAAATGTTCGACGCTAAATAAAACAATTGACGGATTTAATATTATATAATATAGATATTTTATTGATCTTTAAACAGTCTAATTTCATGTCAGGGTCATATCCTACTAGTCATATTTTTACTCAACAGTTCGAGGCAACGGATAAGTATTTAATGTAGAATGTAGGGTAGTTATACCTGTACTCATATGGACAGGCCCAACCATGGATTACTATTGGGCCCAACATTAACGGGACTGAAATACGAACGAAGTGTTTATGAAAGTTCAAACACGGGTGTCATTCTCATAAAGGATAATATTACAAGATATTCAATCAAGTGCAATCAAATGGTTTTTTTATCATAGATAGGATCGCGCTTGACCACTATAACACGCTTGTCTAGAAGTAACCTATTCACCCTAATAATGATTACCTCTCAGAAAGTGTATAATTTGCGACGAGTTCCAGCTAATATTATTTTTATATTTAATGATTGATACACGGAAATAATATCCGATCCGAATAAAATACTTAGCTACAATAAGTCCCAGTCCGAGAAATAAAGTATATTTAATTTTATCAGGTAAAACTATTTATGGAAATATTCCCTTCGTTAGTGCACGCGTACTTATTGCTCGTGTTCAACAAGCTACTTACTAGCTAGATGTGCATATTTTTATAAAAGCCTTGGGTGGGAGGCTAATTATTTTATCATTTTAATTGTAAGTTTTCTAGGTACGTGTGAGGCTGTGGGCCGCAAGGAGCTCATCCCACGCACCCCGTGAGAGCGGGGCGAGGCAGCACGTGGAGGCGCGTGGAGCGCGGGGTGGAGTGAAAGCGAGCGCGCGCCCCACCGCCGCTGCCGATGGGGTGCACCTCACCATATATAAAGAGAACCTCAAGGTGAACTAATAGAGTAATAACAGATCCGGCGTCTTAGCTAGTGGAACAGCCGTTCCCCGCCTCATCATGAGAGGGACCTGGAGCCAAGTGGTCAGTGTTTAATCATTCAAAATATCCTCGGGATTTTTTTATTCTTTGTTTTTTAATAATTTGATAAAGTGATATCTATTTGGTTAAAAGTGCTAGTGACACACGAAAAAAATATTAATTTTCAACTAAACTTAATAAGTCCTTTAATGAGAAAAATATCAAAGTGTATTTTCGCGTAAAATCAAAAACTTTTTCAACGTTTTTCATATAAACTTAATTACTCCGGTAACATTGCAGTGACACTAGTATTCGAAAGACCTAATTTTAACTGATCTACCGGGCTTTGAGTGGAAATAAAACTTAAAGTCTTAATTAGTTTCATGCTGACTGCCAACTACTCCAAAGTTTACTCCACAAATACTGAGTTTACTTACCAACGAGTAGCAAAGATAAATATTGACTACCACGACATTACTTGTGCATTTTTCAATTGAGCGTTTACTTAATTACACAACCAAGTGTTAATTTGTCAAATATTTCGTTTGCTTGTCAAATATTAGAGTTGCATTTTTATTTTCTTATACATCGTTTTTGTTTTGGTGTCTTTAGCGCGTAACAGAGTATACAACTAGTTAATTACTGATTTAATTTAAGGCGTAGTGAAGACGCACTAGCCCGTGTGAAACTATCGTGTTGTCAGGAGTACATCAGCGGATCCGTCTTGTGATACTCTCATGACAATAGCTACCACTTTTTATTGATTGTCGAGATTTTTGCAATTGAGAATGCATCTTCTATTGTTGTTTTGGTACTATAATGAGCGGCACATCTCTCTAGAGAGTCTAGAACATTGAAGTAATGGCGATGAACTCGTCCGGATTGCATAAGTGTTCTTCCGTTTTGAGGCGTTAGTCGGGTCACGATCCGCGATCTCGTTTTGGTAATGATTATAAAAAAGTACACTCTCCGCCGTGAGCGGGCCTTAAAATAATCGCTGCATTCACAATATTAAGTGTTGCGCAATTGCCCGGAAACAACGAAAATGTTAATGCTTTAAAAATTCCCGCCTTAACACCTCTTGTAAACTTTTGAATTCAGGAGCGTTTATTTTTTGATTACTCGACATGCATTCAAGCTTTATTTGGGCAATCAAGTTGAAAGGGTGCGAGCGTTGATTTACGGGTATATCTGAAAATCATCGGGCATATAATCCGCTGCTTTTGAAAGATAATTCTTTTGTAAAGTAAAAACTTACAATTATTGAAAACTTCCCTGTTACAATCTCTCAATCAATCTCAGTAACGCTTATTTACAATAATAGTAAATTTATTATTTTAGATACTCTCCAATACAACGCGATAAATAAATGTACGTTCATGTAAGGAATTGTTACGGACTTTTATTGCAAGAGGTGGAAGCAGGCATACTATAGTGGTTGTTGTCACCGGACGACGATGCCGAATGCCTCTCCAATCACTTGTGTAACTGTTGCATAATGTCGGCCAAATGTATTGTATTATTATATTAGTTAGTCGTATGTGTGAACTATGCTAATGCACCAGATGTACATAACTAAACTTTCTCCATCTTATTTTCACTGTCCTTTACGTAAATTTATTTAGAACTCGCAAATATTAATATGGCAGTTTGTGTGGGTGTGCAGTGACTCTCTAAATCCTTATGCTACAGATTAACGTTTCCTTAAAACCGTATAAAGACGTATCCTTTTAGAGGAAGCATTAAATAGCTTGATATACTTTATTTAATTCATTAACTGTTACATAACTCATGTTGCAGTTCGAGTTGACCTAGCAGCCAGAGTCCATACATGGCATACTTTAGTGTTCTCAAAACATCGATTACTTACATAACCATTGAACTTGATGGATCCGGGTTTGTCACAAACAGGTTTTACAACGAGTGCCCTAAATTGGTATTACATTAATGATCATATATGTAATTTAATATTGTTCAATGAGACGACAGAGGTTGAGTTTTTATAAGTTTTCTCGAAACTTGATTTTCCGGTGGCATTAAGTGTTCTAGAAAGCATGTACGAGATGCTAGGTAGCGGCCGGCCATCAGCTAGTTAACATTCGCTTCCTAGCTCCGCTCGACCTGCGAACTAGCCGAACCGTGTTCTAATGGCCCGCACCTCACATAGACAAGCCCTCACTTTCCTTTTGTGAATCACATAAGTGAACCAACTTAATAATTTGCGGTTCGCATTAATTTAACCATGTTTTATTCTAGACTCTAATGTTTAAGGTCAGTTGCTGTTCCGTCGAAGTTCCAATGTTGATGTTGATTGATAAATTGCAATGGAACGTCGTTTTCATAAAAAAGCTATGCGATACTGTTTAAGCCAATATCAAAATACTTATTGGCGATATACTTATAAAACTATAACGTATCTATATTCTTGCTGTGCGTTTTACAGGAGGCTTTGCGTTTATATGTGTTGATCTAATTTTAAACAAAGTTTTTCTTTGTTTCAGATTACCCTAGCGGTAATTTTACAAATCGCTCTAGTTTCGGGAAAGGCGTTATTACCACAAAACCAACAAGCACAGCAACAGTTGGAACAGAAGCAGCACACAGCTCAGAAGCGAGTCGGCTACGACTATCCCGCCCCGCCGCACGATCTTGTCAACCCCTTCCAGGACCATGACGAGCACGCGCACGACGACCACCACGATCTAATCGAGCACCACGAGGAGCACGACGAGCACAGCTACGGCGATCACGAGCACCTGGAGCACCACGAGCACGAGGAGCATCACGATGTGCACGAGGAGCACCACGAAAGCCACGAGCACCACCTGCACCCCGACCCCGGCTACTGGAAAAAGAAGCTCATTTGGAAACCAGGCTGGAAGAAAATTTGGAAACCAGCCAAGAAACAAATCTGGAATCCGTCCTGGAAAAAGATTTGGAAGCCCGTATGGAAATCTACCAAACGCGCCGTATGGAAGGAGACTAAAGTTCCTGACTGGAAAAAAATCTACAAGCCAGAATGGAAACCGATAAAGGTTCCTGCTTGGAAAGATGTTAAAGTGCCCGATTGGAAGAAAATCACAGTACCAGTATACAAGGATATAGTCGTACCGGGCTGGAAGGAAATACAGGTCCCTGCGTGGAAGAAAGTATGGGTGCCCGAATGGGTTAAAGTTGGCATTCCTGGTGAAAAGTACTTAGGAAAAGATCATGACGGGTGGGAATATACATCGCATGACCTATGGAAGAAAAAGTTAGTTTGGAAACCCCTTTGGAAGAAATATTGGAAGCCAGCCAAAAAACAAATCTGGATTCCAGACAAGAAGTTGGTATGGAAGGATGAATGGAAGCAAATCTGGAAAACCGAGAAGAAACAAATATGGGTCGATGACAAGAAGCTGGTCTGGAAGGAAGCTTGGCAGCAAATCTGGAAACCCTCAAAGAAATTGATTTGGGTGCCCGACAAGAAACTGGAATGGAAGGAGGCTTGGAAACAAATTTGGCTGCCAGGGTGGAAGACCATTTGGGTTCCCGGCGTGAAGAAAATATGGCGCCCGGTATGGATATCTGAATGGTTCCCCTCCCCTGACCACCACGAGCACCACCACGATCACCACCATGAGTCCCACCACGAGTCCCACGGCTGGGACAGGACCGACATCACCGACAACAATACAGCAGGCAGCCAGAAAGTATACAACAAAGCAGATCCGCCGAAACAGGAGCCGGCAAAAGAAGCACCAAAGCAAACACTGAAGTCATGGCTATTCCCTGAATAAATTATGACTATACTAACGAGTACCTAACCAAATTAAAAGCTTTTTATGTAGATGTTTTTATAGATATAGCCGGCAATCGGATAAAAAGTGCTTGTCTAGAAAGCTTTATGATGCCATATGAAAGTGAAGACTGTAAGCACGTACCACAGGAGTCGCCGGGTTGCGAGGATAGCGAATCAAGCGGAGCACAGGAACAATCACATCATGACTTCTCATTAGGTAATGAGGTTTGTTTAACATTTTGGATTGCCATGCGATGACTGAGTCAGCGATGCGATTGTTTCTAGGCCCGGCAAAAAAATCTCATGAAATATAAAGTTCATAGTAGATTTTACATATTCATAACGTTATTTATTAGTGTCTAAGCTTTAACGTGTTTGTGATTTGTATTGTTGTCGTAGCTCGTATCAGAGCTGAGAGCTTGTTGTCTGTACCCACTGATGCTATGTGTTTTGTTGTTGATCTAATTATTTTTAAGTTTTATTTGTAGGTCCTTAGATTTTAATTTTGCGGAACCAATGAAATAAATGTTATGTAATATTAAATACGTTCTGGTTTTACTTACAAAACTTTGAAATTTAGGCACTTGGATACACCCATCTAGGTATTACATTTTCGTATAGTTGTCAGAGGTGAAGACAATAGTCATCATCATATCAGCCGAAAGACTGCTGGACATAGGCCTCCCCCAAGCGTCGCCACTTTGATCGGTCCCGTGCGTCTCGCAACCAGACAATAGTAATTAAACGATAATGCATTCTTTGTCCGCCTCTAGTATCTGTAATTAGATTCAATGTTATGGAGGGAGGTTCAGTTATTATTATATGTATAAATACCCTAGCAATTGGATGTAGGTAAATATTTGCTTGCATTCAAAATCAAAATCAAAATCAAGGTATTTATTTCAAGTAAACTTTAGAAGTACTTTTGAATTGTCAAACAAAAAATTTATAAAAAGATGACTCTAGTTGCAAATTCGCAAGCGTATGTAGGTCTCAATGGAGAAGAATTTGCAAGAAACTCCCCGGACACTCTTTTCCATCAGTTTTAATTACAAGTTTTTGGTTACATCATTCTTGTTGAAAAAATACATATATGTGAGAACGATGTAAAAAGACGTGTACGTAAAAGCGTCTAGAGTAACAAATAATAAAAAAAAAAAAGAAGCACTTTAACAGGCCGAGACATTAGCTGTCTCGGCCTGTTAAGACCAATCCCAACTGATGGCGCCCGTTCACGAACATGACGCATGGATCGGCACCACTCAGCTCAACCATCATGAAGGGAACCGAATGATCCAACACATGTGCCACCATCAGAGAGAAATTAGAGAGAGCATGACACACTCAACTGCCAGGGCACACAGAAGTCAACGAACGATATATATGATACATAGGTACAGTGAATGGTAGATTTATCTACAGTCGGAACATAGTACTCACACATGTGCTGTGTAATTATATAATACTAAAAGAAATTGAGTTTATACAATACAAAAATTTTCATACAGTCTTCAGCAGGTCCAACAATACTTCGATACTTTTCTGCCCATCACTAATTGTTCTTGCGCCCTAGTGGCTGCGGAGCAGGACCAGCATTGAGCCAAGCATTTTTATCAGCTATGTAATACCCCAACTTATAATATGCTTGCCTACATAGTGTGCGTTTTAAACAAGTCTTAAATTTCGTCTCATTTAGTTGTAGAATGTGGAGAGGATTTATCCAATGCCTTCCAACAAAGAAAAATACGATTAATATTAAAGCTGCGATCAATAAGCGGCCTTCAGTTAAAGGGGTCGTTAAGGCTCCACCTAGGTTTTTTTGCGGCTAGCTGATCAGCAATGGCGGAAGACGAAGGTCATTGGCACCAGCTTACTTTCAATAACAAGTATAAGTAGTTGTAGTAAATGTAAGTTGGTAAGTATGAAACTACATTGATGAATTGCACACATAATAATATTATTATGTTGTTCATACAGCTATAAAACATTCACGAGGCTGCAGGTTCAAAACCTGACAACCAGACTTTTTCAAAATCTTGATTATATTTATTTATATAAAAAAGTTAATTAAAAAAATCAAAATACCCGACTGCTTAAAAAGCGAACTAAAAAGACGTAAACAAGAAGAAAATCATGCTGTGCAGTCGGAGGACACATATTCGCGAGATGGCTGACCAAAACCAGATGTATCCTCCGACTGCACAGCATGATTTTCTTCTTGTTTACGTCTTTTTAGTTCGCTTTTTAAGCAGTCGGGTACTTTGATTTTTTTAATTAACTTTTTTATTTATAACTTTTTAGTTAACATTTTTTTCGAATTAGGTACATTTAAATATATATAAGTGTTATATATTTTTGAAATCGCCTCTAAAAAACCTTTATTTTGATACCCCACACGATGGGTTTGGAAGAAAAAATAAAATTGGCCCCCACAATATGGCGCCCAAAAGCCGCCATTTTTCTATGTTCCAATTTTAATGTAGCCTATGACACTCGCAAGGTTAAGACGAATCGATTGACGTATGAATCATCAAAATCGGTCAACGCGTTTGGTCTCTGGAACGCCACATAGGAACAAACATACATACATACATACATACATACCGCCGGGTTAAAGGCAAAACCAATTATTTAGCCAAAAAAAGTCAATATAAAGTTTTGCGTAAGCGCATTTGGAAAGTTTGAGATTAAAATTAAGTCCTTAATAATAAAATGATGTCCGTCGCAAATATAAGAGCTTGTTCTATAATTATCTGAGTTTTAAACTGTTGCATACTTAACACAAAAATGTACTTCAATTGTCCAAAAAAAATTAAACTAATTTTAACTCCCTCCTTTTAGTTGGTTTTGCCTGTATAGTACAAATACAAGCATATCTGGTAAACTACTTGTCCTGTTTCTAACAGACTTTGCATTTACGTGAGTTAAAGTATTGTTTTGATAATTTGCTTGTAAGGCTGATTGTTGAAACATCCGTTTTAAAACAATTTTAAAAAATACGAAAGATAGTTGGTTTTGCCTTTCTGATTCCCAATCAAAAAGAACTAGGGGGGGGGGTTTTGTCTTTGAATGTAGAATGCAAAATTGTACTAACACTACAAGTTACTGATTTGTATTGCTTAAATCATTGTGTAATCTCATCCAGTACAAGAAAACATACAAAAATAAAACTGAAGGGTAACAAATCGTTTTTTTTTGGCTTCTGTAATGCATAATGGTTCTTTATATAACGGGTACAGTATCTGTGGAAAACATGGGTCATTTTTGGCTTGTGGTGGTGGTTCTGTCACAACTTTTTGGACTGGCTCGACGTACTTAGACGAGTCGGGTACCGTAACGAATGTAACGATGGCAATTTTTTGAGGGGCTTTGGTCTTGTATTATTGACTGTGATTCCAAAGAGGGTTCTACATTTCCGAGACCTATATAAAAAAGTTTCAGACATGTCGTAATTATTATTTTTTTTAACTTTTAATGTATCGCATGCACTTTATTTTACACCACCTGACACGTTCAACGTTCCCGTTGTCCGCTGGTTTTTGCTTTAGCCATCATCGTACTGATGGCTAGTCTCTTAAGATGTTTGAAGTCCGTGTCTTGATGATCGGGCCAGTCGAAAAATATGCAACCACTCTGTAATTGAGTATAAGTTTGAGTGTTTTTGGGCTGATCCTAAGCTGCTGTGGAATCTACCTCCATGCGTGTGATCAGATTCTAAAATTTTGCTTAAGTAATGTAAAACTATCGATCCAATCTCAAAGCTTCCTTTCTTGCCATTAATTTCGGTCCACGCATAACAAAATGCTTCATTTGGAAAACTGTAGGTTGTATAGTGTAAGTTCCTTGCAATAATACAAAGACCTACATCTCCACTAGGCATTTGTAAAATTGCCTGCAAAGGATGCCGAAGTGAAGATCGTTTCTTTTTCTGCTCTCTCCTTGTCCTTTGTTTCTCGCTATTTCATTTATTTGTTCTTTAAATGTGCTGTTTATATGTTTTTCTTTAATTTTAGTTTTCTCGATGGTACGACGATTCTTGGTGCACAAAAGACACTGGTCTTTTTTGGGAACAAAAACCCCAAGTTGAATTCGGTGCAAACTACATTTCGATATGTAGCCTCCGACACGGGTATAAAACTCTGCTTCTCACACTCCTAGACACACAATGCATACATTTTTGTAATTGACAGACTATAGTCTAGATGTTGGTGTTTAATATCTTTGCGCACATAATGGCTTTCCATCGTAGAGAAAGCTTTGATATGACGCCAGATTTCTTTAGCTTTTCTCTTGACGTTTTGTTGTGGGGTTCATATCGTCCTCGCGGATCCCAATTTCTTGAATAAAATCGCATCGTATCGCTTCTATAATAACTGAAGCAGAAATGCACAGAGTTTTGCAGAAGAAGTTTTGGTATATCTGAAATTTTACGCCTTGTTTATAGAAAAAAGTACTGCTTTGCATGCTTTACTTTGAGCCCAGTATTTCCTACAACATCTCTCACGATCAGTTTCACTGAAGTTTACGGTGCCTTTGAATCTATGTTTTGAGCAGTCACCTTTTGGCCTTTGGTACTTCAGCCGGTCAATATTTTTTTGCAGTTATGTAAGAGAGACTATCAACTTTCCTTTTTTTTCTACATTTCTCTTCCAGGTGGTAGGATCTGGCATATGGCATACGCCAGCGACTTTTGGGTTTTAATAATTTTCCAAGCTCTCTCAAAGATTTCGTTTATAGCGGTGGTGGCGGCTATAATCGTCTGCGTAAGATTCGACTAAATCCCCGTAAAGCGGGCGAGGGACAGCGGCAGCGCGGGGAACAACCGACTATAATAATTTAATCGGTTTTGCTTCTAGGCAATTCGCTAAAAAGAAACCGAAAAACCGAATGCCAAAATCGACTATATTTCTATAATATGTATTTAGTTTTAATGTTCAAGAAGAAAAAGGTGCTAATCAAAAATATTATTTTTTACCATTAGTGACTAAGATCTTCCTTTGAAATTATTGTGAAACTAAAACCCACTAAAAAAGTTTGGTATTTTTTGCATTTATATTTTGATATATTTCGGTCAAATTATTACGAATTATTGGTTTTTTATTCTTTAAACATAAACTTTCTCGATTTATTTGTTTCTTAATTCAGTAAAATAACTATATAATCGGTTTTTACATTCGGTAACTCGGGGACGGTAAGTCCTATTGTTTGGTTGGTTTTACCATTACATAAAGAATCAATTGCTGATTCGAATGGTATATTAAAGTGAAAAACTGAAAAAAATCGCAGATAGTTGGTTTTGCCTTTAACCCGGCGATACATACATACATACATACATAGACTGATAAACACATTACCCTCCTTCGGCAGTCGGGTAAAAATGGGAAACTGACATGCTTATACAGTATGTGCATCCACCAAGAAAGGATTTTAGGAAATTCTACACCTATTAGGGAATTCTAGGGGATGAAAGATCCTATGTAAGCCCGTCAGTTTCGAAGATAGAACCTTCAAATTTTATGTTTAGGCTGACGATTGAAAATTGATTTATAGCGCTTTTGATAATTATAACCTCCTTAAGGGAGTACGAAGAATGATGAAATTTTGTATTTAATTTGTTCATAAATATAATTTTATATCGAAGTGTAAAAATATGTACACGTTTATTGTATGTCCGTCTATCACGAACAAATATCTCAGCTGCCTGGAAATGTTTGAGAAACATACAGCGTAACATAAGATAAATAATCCCGTTCGCGAAACCTCATATCAATAATAGCTAGATCTAATGCGAAACTTTAACAGTGCAGGAAGTCAACGATTGACGATATTGCACAACTTTCTCAAGGGAACATATGAGAAGTCGCGGCCAAAAGCCAGATATGTCATAAAGAGGTCACTCATGTGTAGGAGAAAATCTCTGGCAGTACTTATTGATCGGAATGCGAAATTCTTTCACTGATAGATCACCATAGAGCTTTACTGTCACCGAATTCCACAGACTAAATGCTATTCATTTCCGAAAAATGCACGGATTCCGTGTGTGTGGGCCAAAGCAGAAAAGCCGTGAAAATGCTAGATCAATCACAAAGCCAATCATGTCTATGTAAGTACGCTTTCTATACGAACCAGGATTGTTGCAAACATCAGCATCAATACTTCGAATACTTACTAAACATTGGTTCGAATTGGTTCAATAACTGTTTATTATTGCACCTCATGACGAGGTATTATTTAGATTGTATGTTATTGTTTAAAGTACATACCACCATTGTAATTTTTTTTTTTTTTTTTTCTCTAACAATCTTGCTGTTTATAGTTAATTAAATGCGAAAACATGTAATTGGTTACTAGTTGGTTAATTTGATGTAAAATTTGTTAGTTGTTAATACTGTTTGTTTTCCGATTACAATAAAATAAATAAATAAAATCAGTATCCGCGGAACTTCAGCATCATTTTCAATATAAGCAACAGAATTGATCGACGTCACGCTGATATTAATGTTGGATTTGAACCTTCTATATGATGGAGAGGTAGGTACTTAAAGGTCAAGGATTTACTGAGCATTTACAATAATAATGACAAACATATACTCAAAGTTAAACAATCCAAAAACACAAACTTCCGAAAATATAAGTAAAAAACAAAAGTTTTTATTTGGATGTCGGTTGTATTTAATCACATTTTTTTTTATAAATACGACTTACTTTTGTTAAAATGTAAATACTAATAATGCCAAAGATAGATTGCAGGTTAGGCACAAGCAGCACAAGGAAAATTATTTGTTAATTTTTTTTATACTTTTTTAATTAAAAACAGCATCAGCATCTGCTATATCAATGATAAAATATCAGCATCTGCGGATGTGAAAAAAATGTTCATCAGAAACAATCCGGATACGAATTTTTACCTACCAAAAATAATTGCTGCGACACGACTCTTATTTTTGGAGTGAAAAATCACGTACCCAAAATATTGAGTTAGTGGAATATGGGTGCATGCAAAAATAAAGAGGTCATGAAGATACTCGTATTCAAAGTTAAGTGATATTCAAAGTTTAGCGCTTCCAGTAGATCAGTTTTAGAATAATTTCTTTTAAATCCTTTGCCACATTATAGTGTTGTGCCAGTCTCAAAACAACAAAGTTGAAACTGTGACCAATATTATCTTCGTATCCAGGAAGTAACCGCGGAAGGGTCAGGCAAAATAAATCACAGTTGCTGCAAGAACAAATCACTCTCGGCTTCAAAAAGGGTTCTTTTACACCAGTTATATGTTTCTTTGAGCTCCGCTGACTGACTAAAGGTGTAGAAATGGTATCTTGGAAATCTGTACTTCTATTAACTACTTAGATTAGACTGAAATGGCAAAAATGCAAAGCGTGTGTCTAGATATAGGATAGGAACAAGCATTTGCCCAGTATAGGCAGTTCAAGGTTGTAAGTAAACAAGTAAAATTAAAATAATACCTTGAAACAAATACTTCTTTATACTACATAGATTTATTTAGTTGTAAATATACGCTTCGATCGACAATCCATCGAAACACGTAATTATAACACGTTAATTTACGGCAATATCCCGATATTAAGAATAAAACCGATTTTCATCCGACCTTTCAAACAAAACTAAAACAAAATCGGTGCATCAGTTTAGGAGCTATGATACACAAGTAAACAAACACACATTTCAGCAGCCAATCCAGAAAGCAGATAACGCGTGCTTGACAATTAGGTGAGAAATTCGGCCTAATTCTGGGGATTGACTCTTAAAAGAGCCGTTAGGGACGGTTCTTGGACAAAACATGTTTGTGCCAACGTGCCGCAAAGATTAGCAGTAGGTGTCCAGGGTGCACTGGACGTTGGGGGGCCTTATACCAAATTTTTACGTAGAAGAAGCTCCAACCGGCACACGCTCCGTCAGGAAACCCGGCCCACGCCCGCAGCAAACTGTGGCAGGATAACAGTCACACCGCCAACTACCTTATTTCGAGTTATCACAGGGAAATTCCTAATGGAAAAACCCAAGCTATTCAAGAAATTTCGTAACATATCGAGGGATGAAAAGTTTGGAGTTATTAGTCTGCTGACGTCTGTAATAAGAGCTTAGGAGCTGATAGATCCGAGAATTGGAGAGAAAAATGCCTCCACTGAAACAGTGGTTAACTATAAAATAATAAAAAATAAAATAAAATGTTTATTGGGCTTCGATTATTTACAGCTCTTATTTGTTTGAGGCAGCCCCGGTAAGTAATTAAAAATAATCCTAAATAATCCTCATTTTAAACATAACAGCAATTTCGGATGAAAAAAATTCAATAAAAGAATCAAACTTATGAAAGTAATATAAATAATAATAACAAAACCGGCCGTGTCGGACTACGCGCAGTAAAGGGTTCCGAAGTTGCATAATAATGCGGACTAAAAAGAGGGTTTTGTTGTTGTTACATGAAGATTAGAACGGTTTCAGCGGCTCACAAAGTCTAAAAACGGGGCCACATAGGATTTTTTAATCTATATTCTCGCGTTTGACCACTATCTCACCTGATGGTAAGCGACGATGTGGTCTACGATGAAGCACGCTTGCCTAGATGTAATCTATTCTCTCTTGACTGAATAAGGACTAACTGGATGAAATGAAGGAGTTTTAAAATCCAACCTCGCAACTGAAGTTAGAAAAATATTATCTATTTGAGTACCACTGCGGGTGCGAATTGCGAAAGGAGCCGATACGAGCGCGCGTTAGAGCCACGGGTAATGGTATAGTTTGTTCCTGAATCCTTGCGTGCACGCTCCTTGTTTATTTCTCTTTCGGAATTAGAATAAAAGCGTATGTATTCACCTCTAATCTCCTCTAATACCGCAGATTAGAAGTGAATCCTCTAATCTGCGGTATTCACTATTTCATTCTGGAAAGTTTAACGCTACTCAATTAGTGATGAAGTCGGGTCGAATATTGAATTTATAGAAGGATATCGACAAAATAAAATAAGTAATTTGCTTGGCAATCGAATCTAATTTGACGTAAAGTCAAATTAGATTCGATTGCCAAGCACTACTTTTACGTTTTAATTACAAAACGCCGAAAATACTTCTGCACTAACACAAAATAGACTACACCGCGCGCATGCGCCGTATGGACTACGTTCTGGTACTGCCAACGACTCCGGCCACTCCAATGCGTTATTCGAGCTTAAACATTATTAATTTAGAAATCATTATTATTAAGGATGTTATGATTTTATTTTTGTATATTTTTACATGGTTCATAAGCATATATTTACTATCTGTTTTACACAGCTAACAACGTTATTTAAGTAATTTTTCAATGGCATTTGTACAAAAATTTTACTGTGCCAAGTACATTTTATAAGTTGGTCGACTATTACTCGTAAACTTGTAAAGCCTGTTATGATTTCATTTTTGTATATTTTTACATAGTTCGTAAGCATTATATTTACTCTGTTTTACACAGCTATCAACTTTATGTAAGTAATTTTTCAATGGCATTTATACAAAATTTTTACTGTTCCAAGTACATTTTATAAGTTGGTCGACTATTACTCGTTAACTTGTAAAGCCTTGTTATCCGTGATAATTTTCCTTTTAATTTCGTTATATTTACTACGGCCGTGAATTTTTTCACATAGTCAAGAGCAACCATTTCGCTGGCAGGGGGGGGGGACACTTGACTCTAACATAAATTTGCCACTTAAAGCTTAATTTTACGCAATCGAATCTCTGAATCGAAAAATGGTTTTAACAAACCCATAATATTTTTGAATGGCCTATCCAACGATACCCCACACCATGGGATAGATGAGAAAAAAAATACATCCCCACTTTACGTCTATGACGTATATGTACCCGAAAAAAAATGTTTTTCATGATTTTATATTACCACTTTGTCGGAATTATTAATATGTATATACATGCCAAATTATAGCTTTCTAGTACTTAGATTCTCTGAGCTAAGCTGCGGACGGACAGACGGACAGAGCGAAACTATAAGGGTTCCTTGTTGACTTCGGAACCCTAAAAATATAAAAATAAAGGAGCAAACAAAGTTAACAAAATAAATTCTATCCAGTAATTAATACTACAAATTTGCCAGTAGGACATTATCTTTCCGTGTGTGTAAGAGTTGCGTTTGCGAGTATCTGTTGCGTGTGTGAGTAAGTGTAGCGTGTGCGAGTGTGTGTAGCGTGTGTGAGAGTATGTTGCGGTTGCGTGTGTACATCTACTTGTGCCAATCTAAAATAAGGACGTGTATTGATGTGTTGATGACTTTTTAATATTTCATTTAGCTAATTCTGGTCAAGATTTCCTCAGTTTCCGCATATGTTAGTGATTTCAGCCTCTCAGTTATTGCTCTTTTGCAGTCCCTCAGTACCTCAGGGTGGTACTTTACTTTTGCATTAATCTTATTATAGATGTAGGCTGATTGAGTCGCATACTGACGCATTGCAAAAGCGGTATGGACCCTTGGGGAATGAGCGACGATGTCGTTGCGTCATTTTTCTTGATGAGCTTTATAAAATGGTATAGACTTATGAAGATATAAGATATATATAACTGGTTACAAAATTGATCTATAAATTTACTTATTCACTACTGATGTATATTCAAAACATACAAGCAGTAGCATACCTGTACGTACCTACTACTTATTTAAACATCTTAAACACCAAAAATAAAGAGCAATGTCCTAGAAATCATAACATTTCTGAAAGACTTAAAATCAGTTTGTATGAATGTTATTTTTGAGTTGAAAAATAATTTATTTTTAATCCTTTTGCGGACCATATTTTAGCTTTTGCGGACAAGGTTGGGAACCAGTACGTTAAGATATCTATGCAATTGCTGAGTTAAGTAGTTACCCATTAGCAGATAGGTATTCGCATGGAAAAATCTATTGTTTCAAATATTTCGCCTTCATAATGTAAGTAATGTAACCTTCGCACACTATTCATTCATAAAATTATTACATCTTATCTCACATAAAAAGGCCAAATGCTAATGGCTGAAAGATTATACAACAAAACGCGTTTGTTTTATTATATACCTACATAAAGACACTATTGTTTTATGAATTGTATTTGCAGGTTAATTACATTTACGTTCAGAAATAAGATTGTGACCATAATAATGGCGATGTTAACAATGGGTGAGTATTTTGTTCGGCACGTTCACCATCTAGTCAAGTCACAAGACTTTTGTTTTTATTTCCATAGAAGATGGAATGATTCTACTAGTAAATACCCTAGCCCCATCCCAACTTCCTAGCTCGTTATGCTGTATCATAAGTTATACAATAAATAGGCTTGCATATTTGCACCTTGAGCGCGCCCTACAAAAGAGAGTACCTATGTCAAATATACAGCAGGGTAGGTATAGACTATAGATGATGCCTTTTAACCGACTATCCAAAAAGGAGGAGGTTCTATGTTCCACTATACCTATGTTTTTTTTTGAGTTCATTACAGAAATCCATAAGTTGCATTATATAGTAAAAAAAAAAGTTATAAAATATAGTTAATCAATTTATACATTTTATATATATACTAGCAGTTGCCCGCGACTTCGTCCGTGTGGAATTCGGTTTATCACGCACATTAAAATCCTAAATATGTCACGTAAAACTGAAGGTTCATCGGTCACGATATACTCCTATCTATCCTCTCCCATCTTAAGGTTTCTTCTGAGGCGCTGAATTTTTTTTTTATTTTTTTTATTAAAAACGTTGCCCCACACTAGGAATTTCTTCCTGTATCGTGGGTGCGTTTACAAACATATAAACTCACATACACAAACACCCAGAGCCGGAACAATTATCTGTAGGTCATACAAATTTTTGTTCCGTGCGGGAATCGAACCCGCGACACGCAGCGCAGCAGTCAATCGCTCAACCACTGCGCCAACCGTGCGCCCTCTGAGGAATGGTTCTCCTCTTATCTTCGGGGACGTCAGCAGTCGGTTCGTGTCGATGAGACTTCGTCGAATTGGCGTGACCTGGATGCTGGTGTTCCACAGGGCGGTATTCTATCTCCATTATTATTCTCCATCTTCATTAATTTTATAACTCACTGTCTTCGGTGTTCGTATCATCTTTATGCCGATGATCTCCAACTATATACAGCGGCGCGGATCGAAGAATTATCTGACGCCATAGAAGATGTAAACCGGGACTTGAATGCTATCAAGGATTGGTCTGACTTATTTGTGGTGTCCGTAAACCTCACAAAATGTCAGGCCATTATTATTGGAAGCCCGCGCATGATGGGTAGAGTGGCGGTTGGCTCTCTTCCCTCGATCATTTTCAATGGTTCCGTCATTCCCATTAGCCCTAGTGTGAAAGATCTCGGTTTGCATCTTGACTCAACACTTAGCTGGCAAAGTCAGGTGTCCAGTATCAGTTAGAGAGCCAGCGGCACTTTGCGATCCTAGTATCGTTTGAGGAGGTTCTTGCCAGTCAAAACGAAAACTATGCTTGTGGAGACTTTAATTTTCCCAGTGGTTGACTATGGTGACGTGTGCTGCTTTGACTTGAGTGCGGTTTTACTGGATAAGCTAGATAGGGTCTTGAACAACTGTATTAGATTCATATTTCTTTCTTTCTTTCTTTCTTTCTTTTAAAAAAAACGTTGCCCCACACTAGGAATTTCTTCCTGTATCGTGGGTGCGTTTACAAACATATAAACTCACATGCACAAACACCCACATATATATTTAACCTCAGAAAGTATGACCATGTGTCGAACTACAGGTCTGAGCTAAAATGGTTGCCGATTCGCCAGAGAAGAAGACTACGCTTTTCACCCTACTCAATTCTCCCACCCCTCCTTCCTATCTTATTTCTAAATTTCAATAATAAATATTGAAATTTCGGATTTGTTCTTCACATGCTCGGAATCTGCGTTCTTCCAATAATCTCCTCTTGCTTTGTCCTTCTCATACTACTGATTTTGTTCACTCTTCCTTCAATATTCAGTCCATTCTTCTCTGGAACGCGCTTCCTCTCGAGATCAGGACGGCCACAAGTCGATTTGCATTCAAGCGGAAATTGCGGATTTATTTTCAGCACAACTAAAAAGAGTCATCTCACTTTCTTCTTTTCTGTTACTTCATAAATATATCTTAATATATATATTTCTTGTGTGCGTGTGTATGTGACTGAACTCCTCCTAAACGACTGGACCGATTTTGATGAAATTTTTTGTGTGTGTTCGTGGAGATTCGAGAATGGTTTAGATTTACAAAAAAAAAAAAAACAAAAAAAATGGAAAATTAGGGTAGGGTAGGTAGGGTAGGGTAGGTAGGGTAAGTAGGGTAGGTAGGGTAGGGTAGGTAGGGTAGGGTAGGTAGGGTAGGGTAGGTAGGGTAGGGTAGGTAGGGTAAGTAGGGTAGGTAGGGTAGGGTAGGGTAGGTAGGGTAGGGTAGGTAGGGTAGGGTAGGGTAGGTAGGGTAGATGCATATTAGGTGTTTTTATGGCAAAACAAAGTTTGCCGGGACAGCTAGTATTTTATATAAGTATATATTATATTTCAATATATATGTACGTGTATTTTACCTATTTTAGTATGTTAATAACAACTTTTTTTCTTCTTAAATTGTTTAAACAATGCACCTGCCTTGACATCTCTTCACCACCCTTGGTTGACTGGTAGAGAAGGCCTAAGGCATTAAGTCCGCCTTTGTACCT
This sequence comes from Anorthoa munda, assembly GCA_945859665.1. Taxonomy (NCBI): domain Eukaryota; kingdom Metazoa; phylum Arthropoda; class Insecta; order Lepidoptera; family Noctuidae; genus Anorthoa; species Anorthoa munda. The sequence goes on along the minus strand of OX243893.1, from coordinate 50,025,591 downwards.
TTTTTGTGTATGAAGTCTAAATAAATAAATAAATATATTTGAAAAAATTAAAAGTTAACGGGTATTTAAAGGATAATGAAGCAATTTTTTTTTCTGTTTGTCTTGTGCAATGCATTCAATTGGCGCCAAAACTACTTAACAGATTCTGTTCAGATTTTGCACAAACATTGTGTGTCTGTTTTTTTACTGTTTAGTACAAGATTGTAATAACACAAGAAAAACTATTGCAAAATAAGTGGTCTGGCCACTGTATAGGCTACCTATATATTATCACTATATTTATTATGGAGGGTGAGCAGCAATATGTAGATTCTGATATGTATTAGAACTGCTATTTTAACCCATTTTAGATAGGTGCGTAAACGTTTGACATGATAACAAAAGATCTAATGAACTTATGACCGAATTTCTGTTTTTTTTATAATACGATCAAATGATATAATTCACCACTGCTCTCAAAACGGCGAAGGAAAACATCGTGAGGAAACCGGCATGTCCTAGAACCAAAATTCGAAGACATGTGACATCCACCAACCCGCACAGGGCCTGCGTGGTGGATTACGGCCCTTTTCCTCTCACAGAGAGGAGGGCTGTGTCCCAGCAGTGGGCACATTAATAGGCTGATGATGTGATGTGATATAATTAATTATTGATATAATTTCATTTTACCTAATTGTATATGGTATAATGAACATTTTATAGAATGTACATTTGAAATAATATTCAGTTACAAAATCTATAAGTAACGTTTAATATAATATAGAAACTTCTGCTTTGTATATTTTTGCAATAACTGATTAGATTTTAAACGCCTGCCATTTTCGTGCTAGCAAAAACAAGCACCACATAAATATTGCTTGTTATTAGTTTGCTGTTATGCTGGTAGACGGATTATTTTTATTTTTGTCTCGTGGAATCTGTTCCAAAACCAAATTGGGGCACCCGACTTCACGTAGTCTTTTGGCTGCCAACCCTAGAGTTTATATAAAAACCGTCCAAGTGCGAGTCAGTAACGCGCACGAAGGGTTCCGTACCATTTCGAAAAAAAACCGGCCAAGTGCGAGTCAGACTCGCACACGAAGGGTTCCGTACCACGCAAAAAAATCAAGTTTGTTGTATGGGAGCCCCCCTTCATTTATTTTATTTTAATTTAATAATAATAATTTTTTGAAGAGAATATACAACTAAATATTCTGTGAATATTTCAAGCGTCTACCTGTTGCCGTTATTAATATCGAGCAAAAAACGGCAAAAATATCACGTTTGTTGTATGGGAGCCCCCCTTAAATATTAATTTTATACTGTTTTTAGTATTTGTTGTTATAGCGGCAACAGGAATACATCATCTGTGAAAATTTCAACTGTGTAACTATCACGGTTCATGAGATACAGCCTGGTGACAGACAGACAGACAGACAGACGGACAGCGAAGTCTCAGTAATAGGGTCCCGTTTTTACCCTTTGGGTACGGAACCCTAAAAACGGCAAAAAAATCCGTTTCTTGTATGGGAGCCCCACTTAAATATTTATTTTATTCTGTTTTTAGTATTTGTTGTTATAGCGGCAACAGACATACATCATCTGTGAAAATTTCAACGGTCTAACTACCATGGTTCATGAGATACAGCCTGGTGACAAACAGACAGCCAGACAGACAGATGGACCGCGGAGTCTTAGTAATAGGGTCCCGTTTTTACCCTTTGGGTACGGAATCCTAAAAACCGGAGACTCGAAGCCAGCATGACCAGCAAGCCGAAGCTGCGGAGCTGAGCATGGGTGCCTATCCTTTGTTACTTAAGGGCGAAGGGGTTGCACTTCACGCAGCGCCGCGCCGGAGACGATGCAGAAGTAACTTTAGTGTTTTGAGTTTAGGTTAATTTGTTTTTCTCAAGAACGGTGCGATACCTTAAAAAATTAGTTAATATATATATATAGAAAATTAGGTCAAATGAACGTTATATAAAAAGAGCATTATAAAAATTTAAAATTAACGTTATACTAAATGTTATTAGAGCAAATTAAATATGGTTTACTAATGATAACAGAGAGCAGGCCTGTTTGCCAGCAGTGGGAATATTAATAGGCTTATGATGATGATGATGACTAATAATAAGCATAAATATATTCCTATAATTTACATTGCCATAACGAAATGCAGCGTAATGATCATTACGCATAATATTAATAGGCATAAATATTTTGCCATAATGTACATTATTACACATTTATGCATTAAATCTGTTGGCATAATAATAATGATGCATAATTTTATAAAGCCCGCGGCTTCGCTCTCGTGGACCACCCCACAGGACCCGTTTTCGGGATGAAAAAATAGCCTATGTCACTCAGGAATAATGTAGCTTTCTATTGGTGAAAGAATTTTTCAAATCGGTCCAGTAGTTTCGGAGCCTATTCGGTACAAACAAACAAACAAACAAACAAAACAATCTTTCCTCTTTATAATATTATAGTATAGATTGTTATAAACGCATTGTGATATTTACACATAATGTTCTCTGGAAAAAAAACAAACACGTTCGCGGCTCGAGGGTGGCCCAAGGGCCACCCCGCCGCTCCTTAAGGTAATTCAATTGAGTCCTTATATCAAATATATTTCTTTTAATTTAATTTAAACAAAAACAATATATCGAACAACAGAGTATCGAATGTCCTAAAATGTCGATAGTAAGACTCTTTTAAGTTGCTTCTGCTAGTCTAGTCAACAAGTGCTTTTCAGGTCAAATTTTTTTCGTTTTCTCCGAAAATTATGATTGAGGTATCATTCGATTCGGAATGGCATGCAGATATTTTTTTTTTTTAAATGCTAAGGCCGCTCGCAAAAATTGCAATAGTTATAAACAATTATGTGAAATATTTTTTTCAATATTTAATAAATCTTTATAATTTTTCACTTCAGTAAATTGTTAATTTTTATTTTTCCAACGGAAATCTATTCTAAGACCTTTGAAAAATATCTCCACGAACGGAAAAAATTCTCAGATTAATTGTTTAATAATTATCGCAATTGCAATGTTAATGATAGTACAAAAAAAAATTATTTAATTAATGGATAACTCATTGAAAAATGCGGTAAAAAAATTTTGACCACGGATTATTGTTCATTGATCTATCCTGCAGGCGCCTGAAATTTTTCATTTTAATAAGTTTAAATAATATTTATTCATTAAACTGCTGAAGGGGGCGTGGCTTGCGCAAGCCGGCCGGCTTATTACGTATCTTTTGCAAGAGCAAAACGATAGCGATTTTTACGCAATTATTGCTCTTCAATACAAAAGTTTTAGAGTTGTTGTCGGTTTTTTTTTTAAATAAGTGCATTTGACAAACAGCGAGCGATTAGCAAACGATTGTGTAGGATCTACCATACCTACACTGCAGGTAATTCCGACTTTTATGACATAAAGCGTTTGATCGCTATCGTTTTGCTCTTGCAAAAGTTACGTAATAAGCCTACGGAGTACTATTGCATTTTTTGCGAGCGGCCTTAGCATTTTCTCAAAAACTATCTACATGCCATTCCGAATCGAAGGACACCTCAATCATAATATTCGTAGAAGGTGAAAAAATTTTGACCTAAAAAGCACTTGTTGACTAGACTATGCAACTTCTCCGGCACTGCGACTACGTGCAGTCGGGGTGCCCCAATTCGGTTTCAGAACAAATACGACCTATTTTAACTTATTAACTATTTAATGAGTTTCATTTGTATTTTCAACGTAAATATAATGAACATACGTGTATTAAATATTGAAATTTTTAACTTAGGTATAAAGACAATCGACATTTTTAATCATTCGATATTTAATTTACTCGGTATTTCAATCTTAGACATTTTAAGCTAAGGTAGGTACCTATAACAATGTTCGATTTTTTGTACATTGTCATTTTACCCGTAGTTATTTTAATTTGCGACTTTCAAATAGGTAACCATAAAATTGTTTTGACGAATGTTTATTATGCCTTAAATATTTATGCAACTCCAAATTATGCCAAAACAAACTTGACTGAAAGAAAGTTATGCTAACCTTTGCATTATGCAAAAGTATTATTATGCTTATAAAAGTAATGCGACAACGTTATGCCAAACAATAATTATTATGCCTAAAAAATGTGATTGGTTGAATTAATTTTCAACAGCCAATCACAGCAGATAACGCGTGCTTGACAATTTGTCACATTATTTCTGCGATAATTTAGAGCTGAGAAACTCGGGGTAACTCGGCAAAAGGTACAGAACGGCTGATATATTGTTTTTCTTTGGGAGTTGTTTTTTTGCATTAAACCGTTCTTTGATTGATACCTAATTCCTGGAAAAAATTGGCTGGTCATTGAAAATGGACCTGGTAGTACAGTCTACCTCTACAATAGTGAATGCTATTCCTTGCGTCTTTTGCTGCAGACTGTTTGAAGACCACTTCTTTCACCTTTTTCAAAACAGTTGGTGGCGTAGAGCATGCAACATTTCAAGCAGCATGTAGAGCACTACTGTTGAAGGTAATCAGCACTGGGACGGTACTCTTGAGGGCCTCCTCAAGAGTACCGTCAGCGATAGTCCAAACGCTTGCGTCAGTTGTTTGCAGTGATGTTGGTGTTTTGTTCCAGATCCTTTGACGTTATTGGACAAATATAGACCTTAAATATTTGAAGAAATCTGCCGCCTTTTCCAAAACACTGGGGCCCCAATTTTCGGGTATATTTTTTATATCCAGTAGCCCAGTTCTTTTTCATACTTTTACAATTTCAGTCACTACTCTATCTTTTACTTACCTATCATTTAGTTTTTTTGGGAATTGGAAATATGTGCACTATGCTAGTTTTATTGCTTTTGTAATTTGTTTCAAAGTTTCTGTGTGGATAAATATGCCAAAATCGTAGCGGAAGCTGTTTTGACTTATTTTAATATTCTTGAAAATAAATTATAAAAAACCGACCAAGTGCGAGTCGGACTCGCACACGAAGGGTTACGTACCATCATCGTGAAAACATACTGTTTATCATGCAAGATGTTATTCTTATTAAAATGAATGAGCATATGATTAAGCATTATCTTTTCAAATCACTTGTAGAAATCTGCAACACGGATACTGGTCTATAATAATTAGTGTGTCTTGTCCACGAATCTAAAAAGTGGTATATTTCATTAGATCCGGAAAGACTCCTTGATCTAACACACAAATTACAAAATAAAGCTAACTACGGCGCTCTATTCTGAATAATGGAGGTAAAAGCTTTGATGGACATTTCCCATAGAACTTCGGTCGGTTTGATCCATAGATTTAGAATTTTGTTTGATCATGATTTGTTTAAAAGATAAAGATTTATTGCTGTTATGAGTGTGAAATTTTTATATGTGAAAAGTTAAATTCAGTCGGGCAGGCTGAAACGTTCGCGTTTAATTAACCAAAAGCAAATGGGGGCGAAGAATTTAACGTTTCAGTTGTTTTAATTGGGATGCTGGTAAAGAAATTTACAAATTCGCTCTTGCATTTAAAAGTTTATGAACACCAAGTTAGCGACAGTGGGTTAGCCTCCCAAGTAACACAAACGTGCTGAATAAAGATTGAGTAAGAGCAATCATCAAGAGCATAAGCTGAATAGTAAGCTGAATAACGTCTGAGTACCCGTCTATTCAGCTGTTATTCAAGCAAAAAGGGCCCCAATTTTGAATGCTTAACGCTGAATAACATCTGAGCAAGATCTGAGTAGGAGCTTAATAACGTTTCAATTAGCTTAATAACCTTTGAATAACAGCTCACATTGCTTTTATTAAGCTCTTACAACTGAGTTACTCAGCTTAATCGAATTGGTTATTGTATTCAGAATTTATTAAGCATTTAAATTATTGTTCACACTTTTACAAACAAAATTCATACAAATTGTGAAAATAATTCAATTGGATTAAATATTTTAATGTCGATGTCGAATTTAAATGTGTTTTGACATGGTGAACTTATAAAATCGGTAAGTAAATTTTAATTTACAAGTTAGAGGTCTGCTATATGTTAATTGTTAGTGCGCAAGTAATTTTGTCGTGAATAGTATGTTTTTTTTTCATTATTTATTACGCGCCGCGTTAATAATCAAGATAATAGATAGTAAATAGTATTTTCATACATACATAATAGGTCTGACAAAATTACTTGTGACGAAATAGCTAATACTAGCAATTTTAATCCAACAAAATAACTTGAATCGAGTTGAAAATGTTGTAGTTGTAAGATTAAGCATTTTGGTATCTCGTAAATTCCGTGAAAGTATAAATTACAAAGATTTTTAATGGCGATCGATTGTTTTGGTGTATAATGCTGAATAAAAGTGCACACATGCCTTGTTACTAAGCTATAACTTGAAAAAAGTAGTCTCAGTACACTAACTTCTGAATATCAATTATATAGTTGATCACATTTCTAAATTATTCAGATTTTTAGGGTTCTCTAATCGATCTAACAAAAACCTTTTCTATTGTGCAATTTCACGCCCGGCTTTCACTGAATTCATTACATTTAAAATTCTATCGTCTTTGCTTGCATTTTTTTTCGAGAAAATCTCATTTATGATTAAAAATGTAGTGCACACCACACACACGAAATCTGCTATAGATTTCGCGTGTGTGGTGTGGACTGGGCCCTTGTTTAATCCGTGTTTTGTTATTTGTTTTATGTACAAACGCCAGTACATCAAGCCACCCGAAACTGTCAAATTGAAAACTGAACTGAACCTCAAGGCAAATTGAAAACGTAGCCGTGCAGCTGTCACTTGGCACTGATGGACACCAGATGTACAGACTCTAGAAGGAATCAAGAATATATACGTGAAACCACAACATATTATGGAGAGTCAAGACAAAATCATGAAAAAACTTAAAGAAATTTATGTGCATGTTGGAGAATTAAGAGTCGCAAATAAAATATCTTATCACAACGTAAATTTTATTTTCTTGTACTGTAATACCTTCTGCTAATAAAATAATCATTTCTTTTTCTATTAAAATTGGCCGAAATTCTTTCTAAGGGACTATTTAAAATTGGATGACCTTCCATGTTTATATTCAGTGATATGTTTTCTGGCAAAATGTTTGTGTTAATCAATATTTTTTAAGTGTCTCAATTACGCCATTGTGCCAGTATTCACCTTGCTCAATAGACTTTATGTGGACTTGTCTCGGTGTATTTAAAATTGTCCTTGGATCATTAGGTAAAATGTCTGGGAATCTTTGATTTAATATTTCTGCCAAATCCTTTAGTGCTACTTGTGTGATCTTTTTTCGAAAGCCTATTTTCAATTTTTTCTCGAAATATCAAATTTTTCATGTATCTACATTGTTCTTCTTCGATATCTGTACACTGCCATCAGATGCATTCTCATCTTGTGTGAATCGCAATGCTGTTTGACTTTTTGGGGGACGGAACCCTCTTCATTGCACGGCAACCACGCATGCTGGCTGGGACCGGTTTCAGTTTTGTTCAAACTATTTTCATAAATCTTTTGACGACCAGAAACACTTGGATAATTACTATTGCTGATATTTAAATATTCTTTTAGCAATTTTCTTTTGATGTAACCAGTTCTCTTAGGTTTTTTCCACGATTTTCGATTCATATTAAATAACGCAAAAAATAAATACGTTGAATAATATTTTAATTAAGCTGGTATTAAGCTATGGGCGCTATAACAACATACATATGGTCTTTAATTTGAATAAGTTAGTTTCAAACTCTCTATTAAACAGGACAAAGCTTAATAAAAACATAAATAATATTATTTATTCAGCAGCTGAATAATTAGTAAAACATAGAATCTTATCCAGTTTGAAGATAAAATAAAAGCAATTATTCAGTATCAAGCTGTTTAATAGAATGATGTAACAATATTATTCAGAAGGTGATACTTTATTCAGCATTGAGCTGTTTCAAGCGCTAATAGCTTAGTAATGCTTTTATAATAGCAATACAGATTATGGATATTCAGACAAATGCTACCGACGGGGCTGTTTTTCAGCTTTAAGCAACCTGAAACGCGTAATGCTAAATAACGTCTGTATAATAATCCTACGGTGATTGGTTATTAAGCGTTAAGAAGGTAAGGACAGAAATACAGAATTTATTAAGCGTTAAGAATTTTATGGGTCCGAACTCAACCTAATCCAGCATTTGGCTATTCCCAAAGCTCTTATACAAACTATATTCATCTTTGAACTGTATAATATGCAAAATGTGTACTTTTATCTTGCTTATGTGTTACTTGGGCTGTTATGGCTTCAGAAAGTTGCAAGCTGACGGGCAAAAACCAGCGAAGGAATGTGCCGCTGGTAAGCTGCCGTGTTACACGCGCAGGTGCAAGCCGCATGATTGTTTGAAATGAGCCCGGTGGACCAGGTATAAGGCCTTATTTTCAGAGTTCGCCTGAAGAAGTCAATTCCGTACCGGTACCTACCACCCATTCAGACAATCATGAAGATTTTACGAAACAGCTAACCTATAATTAGTATCACTTGTGAATTAACGTATCACCCCTCCACCCGCCCTGACCTCCCTCCAAAGTTTCTTACTATTATGCCCCCCCTCCCTCCTTAGAAATTGATCCTGGATCCGCCTCTGGTTAGAGTACTCGCAAAGACGATTTCAGCAAATACCTTGTCTAATTTAATAAACTCAATCATTCAGCCTAGACTTTGCCCAACTATGTTGGGGTTGGCTTCCAGTCTAAAAGATTTAGCTGAGTACCAGTGTTTTACATGGAGTGACTGCCTATCTGACCTCCACAACCCAGTAACTGGGTAACACCCAGTTACTAAACACCCCCTTGGCTAGACTGGTGTGTCAGATATTAGGCTTCTGACTACCCGTAATGACTGTCAAAGATCTTCAAATGACAGCCGGGACCAACGGCTTAACGTTTTTTTTCCGTGGCACGGATGAAACTTGCTCGGACTGACCTCGGCAAGCGTTGCTTAACCTTGAAGACCGACCCGTGCGGCTCTTAGTATATAGCCACGAGCTGTCACATGTCTTCGATTTTTTAATTCTAAGACATGCCGGTTTCCTCACGATGTTTTTCTTCACCTTCTAAAAGCTAAAAGCTAATAAAAAAATATACATACGTCGGCGTCGTAGCTTCTTAGTGAACAAAGCCTATAAAACTATGAATATTGAATAACAAGTAGCGTAGTGAAACGAAACATAAATAGAAAAATCAAATCGGAAATAGACAACGAAATCAAGGGGAAAAACCTACGAATAATTAAACAGAGATTTATGACATCCATCGGATGCAGTCGGATTACGGGGGATTTTTATTGCATGCTACATATTTTGTGTAGTAGTAGACCCGCTTCTATCGTCAATCTACGAACACATAATTATGACACGATAGGTACCTTGCGAAAACACCCCGATTCAAACAGTAAAATGCGCAGAACTTTTGAATGATTAAACTGATTTTGATCAAACATAGCTAAGAACACTCTAAACTGACGTTACAGTCAGTCATTAAAACAAAAAAAAATATCATTAAATTACTTTTTTTAAACAAGCTTTTTTCGTATTCTTCTCATGAAACCCATACATTTGATACCCATATAGCATTGCACAAAAAATAACTAATCCGCCATCTTGGGCCGTCCGACATATTGGATTCAGAATGACGTCACTTAGCTAACCATGCATTTTCATCCAAACTAAAAGAATATACAAAATTTAATCTTAATCGGCAGAGGATAACTGCTTTAAAATTCAGTTGCAAGATTTGACCCGAACACACTTACATAAATACATTGCAAATTAAATAAAAGCTTGTAAAAAAACAAAATTAAAATCGGTTCATCCGTTTAAGAGCTATGATGCCACACACACACACACACATCCATACCCTACATCCGCTTAGAAGACATGAATAGGTTATTCCACTACTCCTCACATCTGTCACGGAATATTTTACTAAGCATTTTTATCTGAGATTTCAAGTACCTATCACCTAGATATGCTATACCTATCAAAGTTACTTAGAGTATTTTATAGCCAATGACCTTTGTCCTGATCGCTTCAAAATCCTTTTTGTTTTCATTAGGTTCCCATGTTTTTTCCTTTTCGTTTTCTAAGATGGAGATTAGGATTACACTCTATTGACAAGTTTCTGATAGCATTTGACGAACTATATCTTAGCATAAAAACCAGTAAATTTTCGGCATGTGTACCTACGGTTTCATACGTTCCCGTTTCCCTCTTGTAAATATCTTCAGGCGCGGATCCAGGATTTCGCTCCGGGCGGCAAATATATACGTAACTTGTTGATGTACAATAAAGTATAGAGTCTGGCAAACGAAAGTAGACACTCGAATTATTTGCAAGCTATTTATAAGGCAATGGTATACTAATGTCAACCTCAATTGTTGTGGTCTTGATAATAGCATTTATTCAGTGAAATATTAATAAAACAATCAAAGTGGATTACGCGAGATGTTGTTTCGCATGATGTGTAAATGTCAAGAAAAACAACAGGAGGAAGACGATTCCAGTGACTTATTGAATCTTTTCACATGGAAGTCTTGGGTTCAGATTTTGATTATGGTAGTGAATAAACCAAAATTATTATAGAATACTGTTGTTTTCTTTTTATTCAGATTGATAGATACATAATTTATCTAAAATGTTACCTACCTCAAATACCTACAGTATTTTTAATCAGACGAAGTAGAAATTCTAAAGTATCAAATTAGGTTACTCCAGGTATTTTTTATTAGTTTTGGGGTTTTTTTTTTTTTTCTTCTTTGGCAACTGAGCCGATGCCGACTATTCTGCCAGTGTCAGTTTTGGGGTTGCTATGCTGATATTATTTTAAATTGCCGCGCTTTTTTAGTCTCTACTTTCGTTTGACAGACTCTATTCTACTCTAGACGACTGATGTAAATTTATGGTATCTTTAGGTACAACTTTGATTCAAAAGCCTGATTATCAAAGTGAATAAAAAAATATAAGTTGACATTTGGTCTACGTCATCATCGTCAACGTTCGTTCGACTATTCGGAGCCGGGAAACGACGGACGGTACGGATGAAATGTCATGACGAAACCAAAGTCTATGTTGGTTGGCAGTGGCACGCTTCTGATTTTGTTATTTTGTAAATGTTAAAGGAAAGAGACTTTTCTTTGAATGTTATAATTAGTTAACAATCAATTTCCGATATATACGTTCTTCAAATAACACAATAATGGCTCCGGTAAGTGAATTTATGTAATTTGTTATAGATGATTGAGCAAATTTTGTAGTTTATCTTATAACTCTGCAGTGAGCCCTTAGATGCCGTTGTGGTATTTTGGAGAATACTTACGAATACTCCATGGTATCAAATAGCCAATAGTTTTTATTCAAATTCCTCAATTAAAATATAACTGAGCAGTCATTATTTAGTGACCACTCATGACTTTGAAATTGAAGGGCTTACTGGGGGTCAAGCATATGCATAGACTTTCGGTGTGATAAAAAAAGTTTTCAGCATTAGATCAGTAAGAAATCTGACTTTTTACTTTCGAGCCAAAACTTTTGTATTTGGGATGTCTAATGATTGAATATGCATTTCTTAAAAAATTGGAAACTTTGTGTGGAGAGACAGAAGTCAATGCGCCCAAAAAAAATAAAAATGACTTCCAAAAAAAACACTATAAAGTGCGAAAATTAATTTTAGAAGTCTGTTTCCTGATTTGTTTCTTCTTGTTTTTATGTTGATGTTGGTTAAATATTTTTGTAAAAACGTTTTTATTTTCCACTTTTTGGTTGTGGTAATAGTTCTATAGTAAGGTACTTATAGAATTGTAAATATATCCATAATGGCTCAATGGAACTTAAGGATTTAGATGTGTGCCCTCAAGTCCATAGTTATAGTACTCACCAAATTCTTGGCCGCCCTGAAGTTGTCTACAATGACTGCGCAGTAGTAAAGCTCATACAAAAACAGCACCGATCCATGCTTAGCGCATTAGAAAGCCAACTTCAGGACGGCCCAGCAGTTTGGCGAGCACTATACCTTCATTGCCTTGGGATTTACCTAAACCTAACAATATCTCAATCTACAAAAAGTTAAATATGGGGCGTTTACTGGTATATTTTGGGAGTGGAAGTTAAAGGAATTTTAACTTCCAAAGCATTGGACTCCAATGCAAGCAAATTAACTATGGAGCTATAACTGTACTAAATACAAAAAGAATCATACAGATCATATATATAAAAGTTGTGCTTGAATAGATAACCCCAATAACATGGAACTAGAACATAACCATTCCAGATTGAACAATACACGTCTACATATCCCTTTAGAGCGTACCAGCATAATGTTATGTTATAAAATGGTGTAAACAATGCGATTGCAGCAATCCCGCCAATTTTCCATCATTTATTGAACAGATTTATTAAATATCTCCGAAGTTTTCATCAGATCTTCACTAAATTTAAATAGTACCAATTTGGGAACAGCACTTTCAAACCAAAAATAATCATCAAAATCGGTTAACAGTTGGCAAAGATATAGCTGAAACTGAACAACAATTAAAAAAACACAGAAGAGAAAACGATGTGCTATCCCAAAATAACATGACAACTGGGCAGTTAGAAGAAGAGTGACATTAATAAATTGTTTTGATTAACTGTAACATATTTATCAATTTCTATTTCAGCCTCCAAAAGGAAAAGCCCCCACAAAAGGAGCTAAACAGATTTTGATGGAGAATGTGTCAACGATTAGCTTTTACCGCATCATGGCACTTGGAGCAAGTGCTGTTTACGGGATTGTCTCTGTTGGCTTTTTTTGGGACAACTTAACCACTGGAATTATTGTAGGTTATCTGTCTAAACGAAAACGATTCATATATAACTGCTGTACTATTTAACTGTACTCATACAATTGTTGTTTCTTTTTCAGTTCTTAAACATTCTTGTTTTATCAATTTACTTAGGTTGCTACCAAATGATGAGATACATCAGTCGGCCTACATATACAGACAACAATCAACTTATTGACCCGGGTCTTGATTTGAACATGGAGGGTGGCATGGGCGAGTAAGTATTCGCATACATACAGTTAGATGCAAAAATGTTCTGAACAATAAGTATAATATGGTTTAGTTAGACGTGTGGTAAAATTTTTGGTTTTGCTTATTAAGCATGCACACTTCCATGGCCTTCCTCACTAGTAGCACAATAACCCTTGTTATTATTATAATGGTAATTTCTATTGTGTCTGCTAATTGACACTTGAATTAATAATAGACATTTGATTGGTTATCTACTCTATGAAGATGAGGTTGACCAATCAAGATCGTTGAAAAGTAATAGAACCAGTTTTGCAATTATAAATATATGAAGAACAACATCATTAAATATCTGAACTAAAACTGGCTGCTTACTTTTTAAATTAAGAATTTGTCTTTAGACCATTAGCATAATAAATTAAAATCTTCTTCATTCAATTATTTTGAAATATTTAACACAGTGAAACCATTTATGACATCTGAAAAAAAAGGTGGTTGAACTGGTACTATATATTTCTGATATTCATATTTGTTTTTCTTTAAAAAACATGTTATGATTAGTTCTATAAATTGGTAGTTACGCTTACACATGTAATGTTTATTTTTCAGACATGTGAAAGACATAGTGATACTATCAGCGATCACACATGTCCTCGCTGCAGTATCCAACTACTTCTGGCTGTTGCTGCTGCTCCTACCAGCGCGGGCCTTTTGGCTGCTGTGGACCAATGTGCTTGGCCCCTGGTTCTTCCAAGAGGCTCCCCAAGATACAGAACAAGACGAAAAGAAAAAGAAAAAGATGGAAAGAAAGATGAAAAGATATCAGCAATAACACCAATTTTTTTGCAAAGCGAAGTATTTGTATAAATGCTCAGTTCTTATTTAAATGACGGTGTTAATTAGTAGAATTATTTATAGGTGAAAAACAATTGCTTGGTATTAGCTAAGGCTTCTTGTTACATTTGGTTTCAGTTAAATTTGATACTATTTAAATATTCATGTTTTTTATATTTACATATTGTAGGTACAATTATATTTACCAGATGCAATCGTCTATTAAATCACATGCTATATTATATTTTTATATCACATAGTTAGTCTGCATACCTTAATCCATAGATATAGCATATCTTTGGTACCAAAGAGGGTACAGACAGAAGGTCTTATCTTTTGAGACATTATCGGTTAGTGTGCGTTGTCAAACCAGCGCCCAATGCCTAAACCTTTTCCACAATATAATATGAAGATTAATCCGAGTAATTATATATTGTGATAATAATGGATGACAACTTGTTGCATACTCATGTTAAATTCTGCAAAACATGTTTTCTCTCACATTCTAGACAGAACAAATATAATTATGTTTTTACTAGTTTGAATCTGATAGTGCAATATTTAAAAGTGCTTGTATGCATAAATCTATATGCCAGTGCTGTGTACAATGTATTGTTTTCATATATTCAAGATTAATGAATGAGACGAGGGAATTACACATTTACTGTCAATAAATCTACTAGATAAATGCACAGTAAATGTATAATTCCACCGTCTTAAGTGTTAGAATATACATATTGTTGATACAATATTTTTACACTGCCACTATTTAATAATTCGATTTAAATCTATGTGGCACTTGCACATTTTGTACTTTGGTAGATAATAAAATCATTCACATACACTTAATACATTATTTATGAAAATAATCATGTACAATGTAGAATTATAATTTTTTATTGAAAACACAGTTTTTTGTGATGAAGTCGTCTTCGGTCTTATAGTATAGGTACTAGCTTTTCCTCGCGGCTTCGCTCCCGTGGCGCACCCCACAGGACCCGTTTTCGGGATAAAAAATAGCCTATGTTACTCAGGAATAATGTAGCTTTCTACTGTTGAAAGAGTTTTCAAAATCGGTTTAGTAGTTTTTGAGTTTATCTATTACAAACAAATCTTTCCTCTTAATAATATAAGCGTAGATAATTATTATTATAGCTAAATTTAACTTAAAAATACACTGGTATTTATTTGTTTTTTTTTTATAATTTTACTTAGATGAGTAATTGTATAGTAGAACAGAGCAGAGTAGTTATTCGGGCCGGTTCACAAGGCGTTTTTTATACGCGCGTTTCACATAATGCGCGTTTACGAGTTGCGTTTATAGCGCGCCCTCGTTGCGCATAATAAAAATGCATTGCCGATCCTTATGCGATATTACATCGTTCATATTTGTTTAAACCTGGAATTTGGGAAATCATTTATTACATCATAAGCGATTTACTTCTAGGTAGCAATTTTGGGTTGATTTCATGAGTTGTTTTACTTCTTTTGCATTCATTCAATGGTTACCAGGAGTCCTTAAAGGTGCGGCCACACTGCAGTTATAAAACGTTATTGAATATTATCTAACACTATGACAAGTGAACAACAACGTTTCGTTTCGTGTTGAAACAAATATTCAATAACGTTTATAACATTTTATAACTGCAGTGTGGCCGCACCTTTAGGCTCTTAGGTACCTTAAGTTTTTGATGTTTGTTGAGTTAATCGATCATGATCTAAATATTAAGGTTGTTGTAAGCAGTAACTAAATATTTATAATTGATTTTTATAAACTACTGAGGACAGAAACTTGTTAATCGAAGGTGAAATCGAGTACCTGCTTTGGATGAGGTTGCCCACAGAATCTAAATCCCTAATGGGTCCATTACACTGTATTTGAAAGTGACCCGAATCGTTCCTTCGGAAGCAGAACCAATTGGGCGCAACCGTGCCTTTTCAGAAAGTTTACAATACGTCATACTGACAGCCACGTTGCAGTCAGCATTATAATACTCACAGCGGATCTTTGTGTCTTTGAAGTTGGCTGCAAAACCCTGTGCTGTAGCTATTTTGTGTCAATTTTGAAGGTGAAGATAGCATTGTACAACTGCCTCTTTCACTCGCTTACGTTTACTTTATCGTCCTGTTTCGCTTACTCTATACAGTAAGTATACTCAATGACAAACTGTTTCTTGCGCAATGGTTCGCAAAGGAAACTTCAGAGACAAAGATCCGCTGTGACTAATATACATTTTTGAACGATAATCATAATATGAAACAAGTGCTCGTTCACACAGGGGTCCGTTTTACAGGTCCGATTTATCGCATACGTTTTTATTCAGCGCTGGCGTATGTAGTTAGATGAGCTACTTCACACACATGACAGTATTCCAGATCAGATAAAAAATACCAATCTGATAAAATAAACAGCCGTCCGTTTTACGGGTCCGCCTTCTTGTATGCGTTTTTATTCATAGACACAACAGTATTAAAATACTGATCCGTTTTTACGGATCGAAGCCACTCTGGTCGTACCCTCAGTAGCGACGGATCCGTTAAAACGGTACTGTAGATGCGGTGTGAACGACATCTCCAAATCTAAGTAAATGATAATTCAATTTGATCTTTTACTTAGATTTGATTTAACTTGTTTTTGTTTGATTTAGTTATTATGTGCCTATTCATAAGAAAAACATGTGCTTAAATTAAAATTAAGTACATGTATTGTTTGGATTTATGGACTAATCTAAAATCAATGAAACAATCATCAGGCTTGCGGCCATATTGCGAAATATTTACATTAGGTATGTATTTAGTTTCATGATTTGGGCTTTGTCAGTAACAGTAGGCGACACTTATATGAAGTCATGAATATTATTGCTCTCGGATTCAACTGTTGACGTTGAGCCAAGCGTAATAATAAATCAAATAATGCGCTTTTATTTGGTCTTCATATAAGTGTCGCCCAGACTTAGTGAAAACGGGCATTAGATTAAATAAAAAAAAGAGTCACAGTATGTAGGTAGTTCCTAAACATTATATTACACAATAAACAGCACACATGTCTTTTTCATAAACACATATATTGCATAGAGTTATACATAGATTATTCTTTTCACAAGCAGCGAGAAATATGATAATAACAACTTAGTAATAGTAATATAAAGATTTTTATAGGACAATATTATGTACAAAATTGGCCGCTTTGAACTCTGCTTTTGTCCAGGGAGAAGGTTGATAGCTTGACCCGTCCCCGAATGACTCCCATTGCCTTCACGACTGCCCGGTGCCTTAATGTGTGTTTTTCAAGAGTACGTTAATTTTATACAATAGGTATTATTGACTACATGGATTCTCACTTGTTGCATAGTTCAAAGCGGCCAAGAAAAAATAGAAAGTATAAAAAGTTTTAAGGGTCAATTTAAATTAATAACAAAACTTCGCAGACCTCGGGCATAGTATAAATATGGACAAACAGTACGGAAACTACCTAAAAAGGCTCGAAACGGCACACTCACACAAACATGCGCATCGATGAGACCTCTAAGTAGTTTTCGCGATGCTGTCAGTAGTTCGGGCCGCTTAGCTAAACTCCATTTGCGATAACATAAGACGTTTAAATTAGCCTATTTTACAGCCCGTTCAACCGATTTTGACTTCTATTGCGTTGGTGAAACGACATATGGTAGCTGTAGTAAACAGTTGGTTTTGGTAACAGGTTTATGCTTTTTATGTCCTCCTTATGTTTACGGGATAGAACTCAAAATCGGTTGAACGGACTGTAAAAAAATTTGGAAACATGTCTAATGTTATTTCAAATGGAGTATAGTAGATGCGCAAGTTGTGTGAGTGTGCCGTTTCGAGCGTTTGTAGGTAGTTCTAGTACTGTTCGTCCATATTTATACTGTGCCTCGGGTATGAATATCTATTGACAAAAAATATACTCACGATTTCAAGTATAACTATTATAACCACTACCAACTGCCGTTGATAGTTGTAACTTGTGTTTATTTATTCTGTCGTCATAAGATCTGCGGAGTTTTGCTAATAAGTTAATTCGACACTGTATACAGGCTGTATCGGAAAGGTATGATCATTTAAATACTGCTTCTGTTATTTATATGAACAACTTTCTGCTAGGCAGTAAAAAAAAGGATATTCCATACAAAGTTGTCGTCAGCTGACCAAAATTTGTATGGGAGATACATTTAGAATTGACTTTGACTTTCTTGGAGAAAGTTGTACATAGGCAGAAGCTGAGTTTAAAATTTTGTTCACCGTTTAACACTGTAGAGAACCTTTTGATGCACATACAAATAAGTGAATACCTATAGACATAAGTACCTACTTATTCATCCACTCTTAAGACAAGCCTAATCTTACAATTGGCCTTAGAGACCTTAACCTACAATTGGCTCATTGTACTTATCACTATGAACCACTTTTAGCAAGGGGACGAATCCTGAAATAGCGAATCTGATGTGCTATTCTCTAAAAAAATATCACCGTGAAAACTTCGGGGGACTCAACATGAAGTGGGCCTTCAGAAATCAGATCAAATTTAAATGACAATTATCACGCACATCGACAAACTTTTTGGCTGCCCTGAAGTTGACTACAATTGCTGCGCAGTAGTAAATCTTATACAAAAAAAAGTTAATTAAAAAAATCAAAAATCCCGACTGCAAAAAGCGAACCAAAAAGACGTAAACAAGAAGAAAATCATGCTGTGCAGTCGGAGGATACATATTCGCGAGCCGGCTGACCAAAACCAAAAGTATCCTCCGATTGCAGCCGGCGCCCAAAATCCGCCAATTTTCTATTTTCAAATTTTAATGTAGCCAGTGACATTCGCAAGATTAAGACGAATCGATTGACGTAAGAATCATCAATATCGGCCGACTCGTTTGGTCTCTGGAACGCCACATAGGAACAAACATACATACATAGACTGATAAACACATTACCCTCCTTCGGCAGCCGGGTAAAAACAGCACCGTTTCGTGCCTTGCACATCGGAAAGCCAACTTCAGGGCGGGCCAGAAGTTTGGCGAGCACTATACTTAACTTTTCAATTTTCATGATGAGATGTTTCCAGAATAGACCGGCTGTTCTATTAATTTTTCAGGTTCTATGAAAATCAATTAGACAGAAATATAAACTAGTATGGGCAGCTGTTTATGATTCTCATTCCAAAGTCAGTACCAAGTCGTTTTGTTATCACCATATAATATTTTACACTAATAACTTGTAATACTTAGGTAGGTACCCGTTTGTTCCTTTCCCAAAATCACTTTTAACTAATTCTATAATAACTCATAGAAAGCTAGCTGATTACAAGAGTTGCCTTAGCTAGATATTTTTACTTTTAATTTGTGTATATTTTAACAATGGTATACATAAATTAAAATAGATAATAATAATTGATGAAAATTGCGGTTATTTGATATGTATAATAAACTACATGTACGAAATAAATGAATTAAATTATTTAAAAAACTTATTTATTTATTTAATTTAATTAAAGCTTTAATTTTGACTATGGCCACATTATTTTACTAGAAGAGGTTTTAGGGTGCGGTTGTGCAAGCCGACAGCCACAATGAAGTTGCCAGAAGGTATTTTCACTAGACCTTGGAACTGCGGCGATGGTACCTACATCGCTCACATCAACTGCTACTGACAGAGGCTACTGAGAATTCTCGGTAGCCCAGGTATGCTCCTAACTCATCAGATAAACTAACATGACTCTTTGGCTTTTTGAAAAATAGTAGATTGTTTACCTAGGGAGCAAACAACTATAGAGCTAAACTACCTTTTGAACGCCATTGACAACTTAAATTGCAAAACGGTCGCGTGGCTGAGACGTCACCGACAACTAAAGTTGTCTAAATTTTGCTATTTTTATAACAGTATTTTTGTTTTGTATGAAACTCCATACTGATTGTTAATGGCGTTTTAAACATTCATAAAACGTGAAAATGCAGTTTGGAATAAATTTTGTGTAATAAATTTATATAGTAACGTATTAAATTGTGTTTGCAATAAGCATTGAATTCTAACTATTCCTTCCCTTTTTTGGCGCCGATGGCAACTTTAGATGTCAGCTAGTGATGGGATAATATCGCTAAATAACAAATACTAAAAATTCGCCAAGTGCGAGTCGAACTTACATAAAAATAAATACATTCAAAAAGAAATTACAAGAACTTGCAAAAAAAGGTATCTACATTTTTTTGTAAGGTCTTGGTCTTGTAGACTCAAAAATGAGATGTTCGTGTGGAATAAATAAATCGTTTTAATTGAATATAGTTAATAATTGAAACAAATACGTTTAACTTTCAATATTGCACCTACCACTGTTTATCTCTCCATCACCCAAAGGTTGACTGGTAGAAAATGCCTAAGGCATTAAGTCCGCCTCTGTACTTGTGTGTGCATGAAGTATTAAATAAATAAATAAATAAGCCCCTTTAGCATAATTATAAAGAAAATTTTAACTCCTACTTTCTTCAGTATATTAGTGACGGGCAACTTTGCTCTAGATTATGTTCTAACTTTACGTATATAATTAATTATTTTGACGTAAACTAATGAGCGATCCTCTGGTTTTACCTTCTCCATTTCAAACGCTACTAAAGCAGCAAAATATTCATGCCGCGGATAACGAGGATGTGGATTGAAAAACAACAGACTTAACTCAAAAAACGTTGATATTATTATTATCGATATACGTTACTAGATTTTTGTAAAGAATGGTCATTCCTACGCCATGGGCAACTTTAGTCGCCCGTTTATGACGTCACAAGCGAATCTAAAACAAATAGTGCGGTGAACATGTGGGTAACAGTATATTTTTGTTTTAATTTATATTCGTTAATATTTTTGCATCTACATTGTTTAAAATTTTATACTGGTTCGTTATTTATAATATTTCATTGTTTGGAGCACAGTTTAGAGTAAAAACCGGCCAAGTGTGAGTTGGACTCGCGCACGATGGGTTCCGTGCCATAATCGCAAAAAAACAGCAAAAAAATCACGTTTGTTGTATGGGAGCCCCACTTAAATATTTATTTTATTCTGTTTTTAGTATTTGTCTGTTTATAGCGGCAACACATACACATCATCTGTGAAAATCACATCAGTCTAGCTGTCACGGTTCATGAGATACAGCCTGGTGACAGACAAACAGACGGACGGACCGCGGAGTCTCAGTAATAGGGTCCCGTTTTTACCCTGTACGGAACCCTAAAAACGTTCTGTGAAAAAATAATTATGTGTTCAGCACAAGATATTATTGATATTTTAGAAGGTGTTGATCTAGATGATGTGCAATTATAGTCGGATTTGGATTTCGATAACAGTTACTTATAATATGAGATACGTATATATTTACAGCATTTGTAATCCCGCGGTAGGCGGCGTTAGGTTAGGCGAGGAAAACAAAAAGAAACTGCTCATTACCAATAGCATATTTTTTAAGAAAAAAGGCTTGTCCAATAATTCATAATTTTTAGTAACAGAACCATCTTTATTCACGTATTCTACCTTTAATAAGAATTTTAAATTTAGCTTAATCTTTTAGTTTATATCAATCGATATTATAGTAATCCCAACTCTACTTTTTCTAAAAAGATATATATCTCTGACGCCGTAGGCAACTAAAGGTGTCATCTAGTGTTGTAAACTTTACTTTGTAATCGCTTAAAATTTTAGATGGGTTTTTCTTCTTACTTGATGTCTTGTTAAGATTTCGAATAAAATCTGGTCGAAACTTCTATGAAATAGTGTTTTTACTGTAGTTTACTTATTTACAATCATTGTTTAATACCTCAAATTTCATTAATAAATAAAATAATAATTGGAAATGTCCCATCACTAGCGAAAATGCCTACCGCATATAATTTTTACTAGGCTTGTCGTCGGGGGTGAAGTTACGTAAAATGGCGCTGGCGTGCAAAAGATTAAAGGCGAGAGTGTTTTTTTGAATCCAGAGCGCGGAGCAAAGGCTTCTACAGTAGAATCGCGAGCGTAGTGAGGGGTTATAAAGTAGAATCCAGAGTGCAGCGAGGGATTCAAAGTACGTTACTCGAGCTTAAAATAGTGTTGCTCCCGAGGTGGACATAGGGCGTGCAATTTCGTACATTTTCAATTTCGAAATTAGCTTACGAAATTGGACTTCTCTGTTTCGAAATTTCGAAACTGTGGAGCCAACTATAATGGAAAATCAAAAAATACTTGAAATAAACTCAAAACACAGAATTTGTAGTCTGGAGAGGTGCCTAAGTGCAATTTATATTCAAACAAAGTGATTTTTTTCTACTACAAATACTTCGACGATAGCAACCAGCTTTCTGAGCTCGGAGTGGCAAGAGGCGTTCAGTCAGCGTCGATTAGCGAGCTGGGGTTAAAGATAGTTTCAGAGAGCGCCTCATAAAATTGAGGCGCTGCCGAAGAGTAGAGAGCCATCCAGCTCGTTAGTGACAATAGGAGATGCGCAAGTCCACTATCTTGGTTTAACCATGTACGTTGGGGCTTCGAAAAACATTACGAGCTCCTTTTGTCCCGCATTAGGAGGCTAGTGGGTGCTTTGCATAGACTGCTGCCCAATCTCGGAGGCAGAAATAGACTGTCAGATGTCCGACGCTGCAGGACTAAAATCAACAGACTGTAGCGGAAAATGGTCATTTGAATAGCACGTATGGCTGAAAAGAGCAGAGTGCATCTCCTATAGGCAAATTCAGTTACTGATCGGGCACGGTTGCTTCGATGAGTACCTGAATAGGATTGGGTGATAGGTCACGGTAAATTGCCATCATTGTAGAGGCAACTTGGATTCTGCACGGCACCGGTCGAGGAGTGCCTTCTTAGGCCTTTGTGCGGTGGGTCTTAGTCGCCAGGATCGGGCGAGCCCTGTCTCTGCCAATATTATTGAGGAATATGCTGGCGGAGACAGAAAACTAGAGTGAAATAGCCACCGAGTGGAATCGTGAGAAGGTCAACCCCATTCATAGAAGAAGGTATCGTGGAGGCAACCACCTCGATGTAGACACGCCGAAACCCCGCGTTTAACATTTGAACGCCGGGGTTTCGGGCGCTCAGAATGGGGTCTCTGTCCGTCCACCGAGTGACCTCAGGAAAGACACTGACACAGTGATCACGTGCTGTCATCCACAGCGAGGTTCAAGGGAGACTCCTTTATAGGCGCCCCAAGGATGTGGTATTTTAAGAAGTGCTGATGGGATCACCGGTTTGGTTTTAATGAGGTAAAAGTATCACACTACCTGGTTTTTTTTTTCTCAAAAGTTCAGGCGAAGGTTTCCCTCCAATAGTAAATAAAATATTGGCATTCCCAGCAAACGATTTTACACCTTGTCAAAGTATTCCCCTCACTGGCTAACATTAATACAAAGTTCGGTTTTTTTTAATGGCCGAGCTTTATTCACTCTTCTTTATTTATTTAACACCATGGTTAGCCTTTGTTTTATTGTAATATTAGCACACATGGTCACAAAATGGCCCAACGCAACGGTCTAATTGGCTTTAGATTTGTATTCAGACTCATTTTCAGATGATCCTCTTTTGGTTTCAATAATAAATTTAATTATTGTATAAAAAATAACTTAATATTTAAATTAAATCCAGTTTCGAAATTTCGAAATTAAGGCTGTCAATTTCGAAATTAATAAACATGCAAATATGGTCCGAAATTTCGAAACTATGAAATTTCGAAATGCATGCCCTATAAGGACACTACTTTTTATCACCCATAAGTAAGTGCAACTTATGAACAAGAAGGTTAGGTATAGTTACCGACCTCCAACCTTGGATATACCAGCTTGACTTAATTCTACATTACGTATAGTTTATCTTTTATTTTGAATGTTAATCTTCTAATTTATTCATATTTAGAATTCCGAATGATTAAAACCTCTTAGGAAAACATCCGCTTGTCATCTTTCGGTGTATCAAATAAATAATAAAGTTAATTATTACGCATGATTCTTTGATAAATATTGTGGTACTGGTAATAATTGTTATTTAATATTAGTTATTTTATTAAGTAATTCAATTTGATTATTACATTAATAGAAGTTTATTGGAATAATATAAAAAGCGGATGTGTTAGGCAGTTTGAATTGTTGGCGGTGACCGCCATGGTTGATACTTCGAATTGTAAGACGAACGCTAGTCAGATTGTTACTTTTTGGAAATAATTGAGAATAAACACTTTGTAAATTATACGACTGCCGTTTCTGTTTTGTGACCAGCCTATCCTGACCACTGGTTCACATTCAGAAGTGGGATGATAAAATCTGACCCATATATTTGTGGCGTGCGCGCCAAAAAAAAAGAAAACTCCCAAAAAAAAATAGTTTTTTTTTCTTCATCATTTGATCTCGATGAAACCAATAGAAGATACCTTTAAAGCAAAAGGCACCGTGTTACCCAAACCGATGCTGAAGTCGTTCCGAAGTTCCAGGCGATCTAGCCGTATGAAAATCAAGCAACGGCAATGGTTGGCTGCACATCGACAAATCATGCAAATTCGTCTTCGTGGATCCGCTCGAGATTGCAAGTGGAAGCTAGCAACTTGAAGCAAGTAAACGCAAGCAGACGGCCGACTTGAACATGGAAGAGAAGGGGAAATATTTCTCCTGATTCAAAGAACTACTGCCGAAGAAATGTTACAACTGCAGACGTCAAGGGCACGAGGCAAAAGACTGCGGGGTTCCATGCTGCGACGTGTGTCATCGTCCAGGTCACAATACAGCAGATGCTGGTGGCTGCAAATCACAGTAGCAACCACAAAAGGTTAGTTACGTACTATTGATTTGTTCACGACACTACCAAATTGCTCCAACCAAGACATTAAAAATTAACTAGTATATGGTATTTAATGGGGCCTTTTTGTAAAGATAAAGAAAAGGGAAAAAAAAACAATAACAATTGAGGAATCGTTCTTTATTCATTAATTTTAATTACCGTAGATACATACACAATTATTTTTCGAACTTATTGAAATCCAGGCTTGCCCCTAAGAAGTTAATGAAATCCTTAATTGTTGCAATACAATAAATACTTAATTGCACACCAAAATTGTAAAACAGCAATTTAAAAATATTTCTGATTTTATGGGTACAATGGTATAACCTTATCGCTAATAGCAATATCTTCCAGACAATGAGATAACCTAATAATAGGCCGAACTAACTCAAAACTTGGAAAAATTGCACATATTGTTACGTGTTATCTTATTACAATCTAGCCTAGATTGCCTAGATGCTTATAAGGAATTTAATCAAGTTCTTAACTTATTAAATATCTGTTACCTAATTCAACAACAACGGAACAGTGTGCGAGTCAATTTTTTTAAACAAATAGAGAAGAAAATATATAAAAATAAATCGATACTATAATAATTATGAATATACCGTATACAAATTAACCAGTTTGATTTATTCTACACTATAGATTGCCCTATGGAGCAGGACCAGCATGTTTCCAAACATTCTTATCTTGAATATTGACATTTTTAACAACGACTGCTGCTGAAAATTTGAGCCAATTTGGGCTTAGTCGTTAAATACCCAATTCGTAAAATGCCTAGCATTCTACAAATGCCTAATTCGGGAAATGGCTGATTCGCAAAAGGACTAGGTAATTCTTAAAACGGCTAATTCGCAAAAGCACTAGTTCTTAAAATGACCAATTCGCAAAAGGGCTAGTTCTTAAAATGACCAATTCGCAAAAGGACTTATTCTGGAAATACTTATAGACATACATAAAAAATACACACATTATGAACGATCGAAAAATAATATCCTCTATATATACGTACATAACTATGGTGCAGCAGATAAACATTATGAAAACCATTAAATGTGAATCACTATTATATATTGCACACATATGTATGTGCAATTTATCCTACCATTATTCATAACGGAATACATTATTACTCTAAATTGGTAATACAATGATGATAATATTATGTAATTTTTTTAATCCCGGCGATATTTTATGTAATTTTTTTAATCCCGGAGATATTTTATGTTATTTTTCCATTTTTTTTTCATGAGTTAATTTTTGTTTTCGTACGTATAAATCGATGATACAGTCCGATTTACCGAAGAACAATTGCAATTGCATTTTATTTACAGATTTGCACCTTTAATCAATGTTGGTATTGTATATCGATAATGACGGTTATTACTTTTAAGAATTACATTATGTTTGAATTGTACAGTCTTTCAGCAATTTTATTTTATGTACCTATTGCCTCATCTATACTAATATATAAAGCTGAAGAGTTTGTTTGTTTGTTTATTTGAACGCGCTAATCTCAGGAACTACTAGTCCGATTCGAAAAATTATTTGTGTTAGATAGCCCATTTATCGAGGAAGGCTATAGGCTATATATCATCACGCTAAGACCAATAGGAGCGGAGCAGACGAAGTTGCGCGGGTAAACTAGTTTTATATACATATGTAGGCACTTACATTATCATTATTCGAATTATCATCAAATTGGCAAAAAATTACCTTTTTAAGAATTGGGATTTTTAAGAATTGGTCTTTTTGAGAATTGGGCTTTTTAAGAATTAGGCATTTCCAGAAATAGGTATTTTCAGAACTAGGTATTTAGCGAATTAGCCCTTTTTCTAGCTGTTGGGCATTTTACGAATTGAGTATTTAACGACTAAGCCAAAAAATTTGGTATATGGCCGAGCATTATCCTGGATCAAAACGAAGTGACACCTAATAAAAGGGCAAATGATATCATATTTTATTCTTAAATAACACTTATACAGCGATATTCAATAAGGTCTCCTCTACCGATTACCACCAAGTCCATACAAGCTCCAAAATATACTACCTGAATCCAATATTGTTCCTGTACCGTATGCCACAGTAGTTTAAAAAAATGACATATTATGTTGTTCTTGTTCATGCAGTCTGTCAATTCTATTTAAATGACTTCCACATCCACACTCATCACTAAACAATATTTTACTCATTATTAGTCCGTTGGCCAAAATCGGATGTTTTATAGCAAAAGTTATACTGTTTCTAAGGAGTGTGCCTCATGATACGGACCTTTGGCGGGCTCACATACCCCGAGTTTCTCAGCTCAAAATTATCGCAGTAGGTATTAATGTGCCAAATTGTCAAGTACGCGTTATCTGCTGTGATTGGCTGTTGAAAATTCATTCAACCAATCACAGCAGATAACGCGTGCGTCACATTAAATCTGCGATAATTTTGAGCTGAGAAACTCGGGGTTATTGTTGCACCTCGAACTTCCTCCAGCTCATTTCTGGCTTGAACGACCTTTAAACGCAGGTTTTTGCGAACGCGAAGCTGAATGAAACGATTATTCGAGAACCTTACCCCAGCAAGAAAGTGGCTCCTAGAGTGATAAGAGTGGAATGTATAATTAGTGCGTAATCTGCTGTGATGTGCGCCACATAAAAATTAGCGCGTGTTGTCGTTTTTAAAAAAAAAACCGGCAAAACTATTCCAGCTGGAGTAACGTTGTTACATCAAGAAAATTCTAAACGAATGATCAGAGTGAGAAATATTGTGAATGGGCCGAAAATATACCTAATTGGTGCGTCATCAGGTTTTCGAGATATTGCATTTCCTGCTGGAGTAACTTTTTGCAGTATCGTGTATTTCTAAAACCATTGCATATGCGCCTGTAGAATAAACATACACAAGTTGCTCTTGATTTGTGCGTATTTGTGCCGGAATGAGATGGAAGACATTTATCATTTTCAAGAAATCGCGCTTTTTTTGAAACCCGAAAAATATTCGCAGCGCCTAAATGAGAAAACGCTCGCTGAAAACTGTATTCAGTCCATCTTGACGCTTGTAATAACCATAAAAAGTTTCAAAAGCATACATGCTTGCAATATCGAATAATATTGCTAAAAGTCTAAACAAGGGTGTCATAACTTTGACGGCAAAATACAAGAAACCGATTCAACCCAAGATAGGTAGGTATAAACCACAAATAAGTGCGTTTAGTCAAAACTATATCGTGAAAATATTCAGCTTGGAATGTTTCGCACTAAGTAGATTTAAACAAAAAAAACTTTTTTACAAAAAATCCTACCAACACCAATACTATTTTAAGGGTTTAGGGTTCCTATATTGTATGTCGTTTTGTGACAAATAAACACTTTTTCTTTCTTTCTTTACCGACTTCCAAATGAAAAACTATAAAATGAAAAATAACTTTATTTTTGGAAGTCGGTGTCATTGGTAGGTATACCAATTTTTTGCGTTATGGACACCGACTTCTAATAATAAAGTTATTTTTCACTTTGTAGTTTTTCATTTGGAATTCGGTAGTCCTTTTTTGCAAAAAAGTTTTTTTATTTTTCACTTTTTAGTTGTACCTACCTAATAGGCAAGTTGTTTAGTAAGGTACCTATAACACCAAAATAGATTACCTATAAATATCATGAAACTTGAACATAACCGGTGAAATGAGAGTTCTGCGTACCCCTTAAGAGCGTACTGGCGTGATGTTATGTTATAAAATAGTATAAACAATGAACAGACTTGCGATTGCAGCAATCCCGAGAGGTTTGCCGTTATTTATGGAAGAGTTCTGTTGTATATCTTCGAAGTCCTTAATCAGATCTTCACCAAATTAAAATGGAACCAATTTGGGAACATACTCTTCCAAACAAAAAAATAATTTTCAAAATCGGTCCCCAAATGACGGAGATATCGGTGAACATACCTACATAAAAAATTAAAAATAACATGGAGTCGAACATAGAACCTCCTCCTTTTTGGTAAGTCGGTTAAAAAACTAAACATGTAAACAAAGGCTGGTTATCCGACCAAATTCAAATGACTACGAAAAAGCGACTGATTCATACATAACAAGGACCGGTTGAAATGTGTTGTATAAAAGTAGTAAAAAAATTAAACTTTTGGATTGGATTATATTTCACCAGCTGTTTCCGTGACTTTGCACTTGATGCTTGACATGGGACAAGGAAGAATGGAATCTTAATAAATACAAGTTTTGCATATTGATTATGTTATTAGATTTATTCATGAATTCTTTTATTAAACACATTTCCTTGAATCATTTTAGAATTGTATGCAAATACCTACTACTATTTGTATGCATTTCCTAGGAAATGCGTATATTAATTAATGGTAGAATTATTATTTCACACATTTCCTAAATAAGCCCGGAATTCTAAAGATTGCCTAAGAATTGATTAGAATTTCTGATTTCCTATATCATTTAAATATGTTAATTAAATCCGCAGGGGGCTGACCACCCCCCCCCGGTGGGTTCCCGCATTGTCGAGGCGGGGGGGGCTCAGTAACCGTGGCTTGGTCACCCACGGTGAAGCGAAGATGAACCCGAGGAGGGGCCGCTCGTCAGGGCTTTTGCCGATTAAGCCGACGACGTAGCGGCCAACTAGTAGGTTGTGGTGCCGCTTGGGAACAGGCGACAACGTAACTGAGGCGGGCCGCGATGTCTTATGGAGATTTCCAGTTCCCATACGATGTCGCGGCTGGAGGTTGGAGGCCGCGGCGGGAGAGGAGGAGTGTTGCGGTGCGCCGCTCTCCCTACCTTCCGCGGCCCGGACGGGGTCGCCACCGTCTGATAGCGGACGCGGTGGGGCCGCAGGGGAGGAGGAGTGTCGGTATTGCGTTAGCCGCTCTCCCTATCCCCTGCGGCCGAACAATGGTAGGTGGCGGGGCCATTGACCTTAACCCGTCACAGGGGGACCAAGGGCGCCATACACGGGGTCGTCTGGCGCCCATGTGCTGATTGGTCCCTGGGGTGGTCACGGCGTACAGTGTGTTCTGGTGCGCCGGTGATGGGGGGGTAATCCCCCGAGGAGGGTCCGGTGACGGACAGCCGCGGCGAAATATGACTTGTATACATATCTGTCCCTTTTTTACAGTCGAACTATGATAGTTTTGACACCTCAGGGTACGGGGGCTAGTCAAGACCGCGAGAGTTCGGTGGATGCGAAACGCACAGGACCGATCAGTGTGGTACCGCTTTGGGGAGACCAATTTCCAGCAGTGGATGTCTTTCGGCTGAAATGATGACGATGATGATGATCATATTATAGTTTCTGCCTATCCCCATGGGAAAAGGCGTGAGTGTATGAATTTAATAGGGAACGAGTGAATCAATTCTGGGTACAAATCCATACACCGATTTGTTTAAATTAATCTTTATGAGCTCGCTTTTGACCACTATTTCACCTGATGGTAATAGATGATGTGGTCGACGGTGAAGCACGCTTGCATGGAAGTAACCTATTAACTCTTGTCTGAAAGACCACAGGTTGTAGCTATCGGGTAACCAAGCAGGGCATTGCACTCCTTAGCTGTACACACAATGAAAGTATTCCCAAAACATGTGTATGGGTGGGATCGCCACCAACTAGTTTTTAAAGAAATTATTTACGGCAAAACCATAAAAATCCATTGTCATTAGGTATCTGGCATCAAACCCAAGAAGGCGCAGAAATCTGCAACCCATTGAGAATGAGGTAATACATACAAGACTTTCTCTAAAAGACACTAGTTCAAGATGTCACAAAGTTTCCAATTAATTATAAATCTATATATATAAAATGCTTTGTCCTGAATGACTGACTGACGGATCAACGCACAGCCCAAACCGCTGAACGTAGAGACCTGAAACTTGAAAGGTGTATTCTTGGTATGATGTAGGCATCCGATAAGAAAGGATTTTCCGAAATTCTACCCCTAAGGGGGTTTTTTTTTTTTTTTTTTTTTATTTCAATATTCTACCGCGGACATGTGGCACTCCGCGATCTTTTTTATAGTGGTTTTATTTTGTTTGTTTCTTATTTTTTCATAAACGTTACAATTGTCTGACTCCTACGTCGGACATTATTTTTAGGCTTACTTAACTAACTTAAGTCTACGTGAGTTCATCCCTCACTAAATACTATATATATATATATATATATATATATCACACACCGGCATTACAATTTAAGTTTCTATTTGCTACTTATATTAATGTTATTTCTATTTTGTTGCTTATTTCTATTGATACACTGCTTATGTTATTTTGTTTTCTAATATCTATTGGTACATTTTCGGGGAAGATGCATGGCAGTGCAAGCAGACCAGTCCCGGCCGACGGTTCCGGCTATAGAACCCCGTCGTTAGGACGTTAAGGTGTGTATGACTGACTTGCTCCACCATGCAGCTTTACAAATATATATATAATTTTTTGCGTTTCAGGGTTTAGACAGGGTGATGGTTTGGGTATGTGTTTGGGTTGGAGTTTTTGGATGGGACTTGTTAGGTGGTGTTTTGGTGAGGTCTGCTGACCAGGGACTTCACCAGCGTGAGCAAGGCCTCTATGACGACTACGTCTCGATGCTGCATGGCCGTCTTAAGATTGTAGTTGACGACCGTTTTAGTCGGCGCATCCATCGCCCTCTTAGCAAGGCGGCCTGCGGCGTCATCGGCGTCGTCGGTGTAATAGACGCAACTGACTGTATGTCTGGACACCGCCACTACCGCGTGGGAGATGCTGTCGTGGACCTGAAGCCTCCTGGACTTGGTGTTGATGATGATGACGCTGTCGTAGGTCAACCCCTGAGCCTCGTGTATGGTTAGCAGGCGCGACCCTTCACCGGACCCAAATCCCTGGCTCGCAAGAGAGGCTTTCTCCTCCTGCGTATGAACCAGGAACAGGGTGTTTTGGGCAGTGCTCGGTATTTGCGCCCCTGTGTAACCTTTCACCTTCAGGGAGTGGACCCGCGACAGCGACGACTTGGAGGAGTATATACCGGGGTATATCTCACTCAGTGCAAACGCCACGTCCATTGGATTGCGGTGTGTGCAGAGAAACTCCTGGGTGATGCCAGCCACCAAGTCTGGACGGGTGTACCTAAGCTCGAAAAGGTTCTCTCTGTCCAAAAATGGGAGCTGGTTAACGTCTCCGACGAGGACAAGCTCGCTAGCTCCAGACAACTTTACTGCCATGACTACTGCCCCAAAGTGGTTCATAAGAGCCTCGTCTACCGTAAGACGGTAGCATTTGTCTTGGCCCTTGAAACCGTTTGCTAGGATTGAGGCCATAGTGCGCACCTTGGTCTTTGCTCGGTCTCCTAAGCGGCGCGCAAGCTTTTCCCTAAGGTCTTTGGCAGCTTCTGTTGTCGTGGTGGCTATCACGTCCCTGTCCTCGTCGAAGTGCTTTACCAGCCAGGTTGTCTTACCGCAACCCGGAACTCCGTTAATCCACCTGATACTGGGTACCGCCCAACTTTCCTGCGATGCCGGGATACCTGAGGTCCCCGAAATGGACTGTGCCATTTCCAGGATCTTATCATCCGGCATGATCTTAGTACATTTGGCGGTAACCACTATCGGGTCGTCATTTGGCACACTGAACTTGAGTTTGCCTGAGCGCTCCGTCTCCTCCTTGTCCAGGGTCACAAAACCACTCCTCGCGCTGTAGGCTGCCATATACGACCCCGTCATTTCCCCTTTGATGACTTGGGATGTGACGTTGTCGTAAACCGCTGCCCCTGCTTCCTCGAGCAGTATCCTTAACAGACCCTCTGTGTCTCTTTGGAAGGTCTGCAGGATCTTCCTGCATGTCGTAAGATTGACATCTCTGGTCGCTCTTACGATTGCTACGTACTCGAGGAACGCGCTTTTTACGTGGTCCGTGGTACCCGACTTTACTGCGAGGGTCGGCGGGCTGACTTGCCCTTTGTCGGCTCGTGTTGGCTTAGGCTTTTGCTGGGTTGGTTCCTTTGGTGTTTTTCTGAGGAACCTCTCCAGTGCTGTTTCCTGCTTGTGAGATGGTGTTGAATGGCTGGTGCTTGGGAGCAGTGCACTGAGGAAAGTGCCAAACGCTTTCAGGCGACTCCTCGACCGGGCCCGGTCCTCCGGGTTTATGGTGTTGCACTGCTTCTTAGCGGCTTTTTCGGCTGCTGCCTTCTGCTGGGCCCTTTCCGATCCGCTTTGTGTGGTGGGGCTTTTTGTGGAGCTCGTCGCGCTGGCTGTTGGTTGTCTGGGGGCTTTGAGGAAACTTAGGGTTTCCCCTCTATCCTCGTAGACAACGACCTCATGATGTTCTGAGGCCTTTAGACAGCCAAAGCGGTCTGCGACGTCTCCTCTTTCTCCTCCCACCACCATTGCGTCCACACTTATGGTTCGGGCCGCGGCTGACGTGTAGTATCCTGCCTCCCCGATCTTCTGAAGCAATGAGCTTGCCTGAGCAAATGGAGTAGCCTCTCCCCACTCGAGTAATGCGATTGTTTTCCCTTTAAATCGCATTAGACGGCATCGGTGAGTGGCCACTTCCACTTGAGGTAGTGCAGCATACTTGCTGCCTTTTATGCTCGTTTTGGTGGTGCTTCCGTTAATCAAGGCGGCAAGGCCCGGTGAAAGGTGTATTCGGGCCGTAGCTCGACTTGAGCCTATGCAGAAGCCTATGCCTAACTTCTCCTGTTCCCTGTTCATGAACAGAGCGACGCCTCGCAGTCTGATGCCAGGGACTCCGTCTTCTCCGCATGCCAGGAATTGTGTGGTAGTCATGCTAGAGGCTGGTTGTAGGCTGGCTGTTGCTGCTACCGCTGCTGCTACCGTTGATAATGGCCGTTGGTTAGAATGTGTGTGTGTAATTTGTGTATCAGTCAATTGTGTGCTTGTTGTTGCTTGTGTAGTTGTGGTTGTTGTTTGTGTGTTTGTGGTTGTGGTTGTTGTTGTGGTTGTGTGTGTTCGAATGTGTGGTCGACTTCGCAAGGTTACGTCCGTTTTGTTAGCCCTTGCTGCGATTGTGGCGACTTTGCTCGCGAATGCCAAGAATGGAATCCTAGTAGCCAGTCTCCCCATGATGGTGTGGAGTGTGGACTGGCTAAGCTGGGTTTCGAATTTTATTTCGAGCTCCATTCTGTCTTGGCTGAACCTTGGGCATTCGAAGAGCAAGTGCCAGACTGTCTCTTCGCAACTCGGGTCACAGACGCACGAGGGACTATCTTTGAGATGGAAACGGTGGAGATATGCTGAAAATCCGCCGTGTCCTGTAAGGACTTGTACGTGGACCGGTGTGAGCACTGCCTCTCTGAGTGTCCTTTTCGCCGCTAGGACGTCTGGAAAGAACACTTTCGTGACCGATCCTGTACTCGAGGAGTCGTACCGGGCTTGCCACTTCCTTATAGTCCCCTCCCGTATCTTCCTCCTCACGAATGAAACGGGGACCTTGCTGTAGTCTGATGTGAGTTTTGTTAGGGCTGCCTCCTTGGCCAGCTCATCCGCTCTCTCATTCCCGGCAGTTCCCACATGGGCCTTGAGCCAAAAGAGCCTCACTTCTCTGCCCTCCTCTCTGATTTCACGGACGCTTCTCTTGATTTGGAGTGCCAGGTGGTGCGTGACAGACGGTCTCCTCAGCAGATCAAGTGACGATCTTGAGTCACTTAAGATGCTTACGGAGGCCGCCTTGGATTCTCTTGCCATCCTGACAGCTCTGAAGAGAGCGTACATTTCCGATTGGAAGACTGTGTTGTGAGGCTCCAAGCCGAAGGTGCTGAACCTTGACTCCGTCCCGTTTTCCCACCAAGTTAGGGCAGCTCCGACTTTCCCCTCTATCTTACTGCCATCGGTGTATATTTGGGGGCCGATTACTTGGTGGGTTGCCTGGGTTTCGGGAGTCAAATTCTCTAGGCATTCATACTCGGTTGTTGTGAGTTGCGCTGGGTGGGGATTTTTGGAGTGGTGCACGTTGCACTCCAGCACGCGGCCCAGCGGTATGAACTCTTGGGAATGTCCCTTTTTGATCTTGAAAAGGGTTGCCGCTTCGAGTACCCGGAGGTCTAGGGGGAGTTGGCCTGACAGGATAAGTGCCGATGTCAGAGACACCGTGCGGTATGCTTTGCAGATCTTCTGCGCGAAGCCCCTCTGCAGTGAGTCAAACTTTTTCCTTGTCATCAGTTTCTCAGCTGCGGGGGCCCACGCACTCGCTGCATACATCACGATGGGCTCTATCACCGACACGTATATCGTCCTGATTATCTCTCCGTTCAGACCCCAAGTCACCCTCGCCGCACATGCCAACTGCTTGTAGATGTCTGCGGCCTTTCTACAGGTCGCAGACACGTGCGCATTGAAGGTGAGCTTGGAGTCTATCGTGAGACCTAACAGCTTCACTTCCTCAACCAGGTTTAGCTGCGTGCCCGACATATGAAGTACCGGAGCGTCGTACTTTCGCTTCCTCGTTAACACCATCGCATTGGTCTTGTGCGCGGCGAAACGTAGCTTATTTTGGACGCCCCATTCCGATACTTTGGCTAGCGTGCTGTTGGCTGATTGCTGCAGGGGACCGGCTGTGAAGTCAGAGAAAACCAGGACAACGTCGTCCGCGAAGGCTTGACAGTATACCCCCATACTAGCCATTTTTTGTAGGAGTGAATCTAGGATAAGGTTCCAAAACGTCGGTCCGGCTATTGAGCCCTGGACGCATCCTTTCGTGGTTCCCTTCTCGCTAGTCGCTCTGGCGTAGTTGACCCTGATGTTCCGGTCTTCCAGGTATGAGGCGACGAGAGCGTAGATATTTGCTGGACAATTCTTGGCTACCATCTGCTTCTTGAGTGCGGGCCACCACGCGTTGTCAAAGGCCCCCTCTATGTCCAGTGATATCAAAAGCACGATCTTTTTGGCTTTGATTTCGGCTCGTAAGTGGCCCACTAGAGCATAGAGGGCGTCCTCGGTTCCGCGCTGTGGCATGAAGCCGTATTGGTTTGTGTGTAGTGTTGGGAGGAAATGCCACTGTAGTCGGCCTACTAGAAGTTTCTCGACGATTTTTCCTAGGACCGAGAGCAGACCTATAGGCCTGTACGACTTAGGACTGGTGTAGTCGTCCTTTCCTGGCTTGCGGAGAATGCACACGTGGGCGATCTTCCACTGCTTCGGGAAGTGTGACAGTGACAGACACTTGTTTGCTATCGCTAAGAACACCTCCCTATCGCAGTTTATTGCCGCTGTGCAGATGTCTGCTGTTAATCCGTCGGGACCGGGGGCTTTTTTCGGATTTTGGTTCTGGAGAACCATTTCCAGCTCCGCGGTCGTGAAGGGCGGATCGTCTGCAGACAGACCTTGGGGGTTCTTCTCCTCCGCTAGCCTCCTTAGCGCAGTGTGGTAGGGCTGTTCGGCATCCGTTGAGTCGTCGGGGTAGAAGGTTTTTGCCAGAAGGTCCGCAGATTGCTCTGGACTAAGCGTCTCGCCTGCGGCGTTTCTCAGGAGCGCGTCGTCCTTTCTTCTGGCTGTCTTCCTTATTACCCTGTAGATGCCGTCCCACATGCTCTCTCGGTCCTGCTTCGTGCAGAACTCCTTCCAGTTGGCTGTGGCTGCTTCCGTTGCTGCTGTCTTGTAGGTTTGTTTGGCCAGCACGTACTCTTGGATGGTGAAGTGTCTCCGGCTTGCGGCTGCGTTTCGGATCCTTCTCTTCTTCGTCATGGCGTCTTTTTTGAGACGGTCTAGAGAAGGGGTCCACCATGGGGGCTTGGCGTTGTGTTTGGGCGACCCAAGTTTTGGAATCGCTTCCTCGCATGAGCGGTGGATGTTCTGAGTATAGTTTGAAATAATTGTCTCCAGATCCTCTGGGTTCGATGCGTTCGAGACTCTGACTTGAGTGATGCCACTGTCTGCTAGGCTGGTCTTGAAGTGGGTGTTGAAGTCGGACCACTTGGCCTTCTTGGTGTTGTAGATGCGCGTCGAAATTGGCCTTAAGGGTTCTAGGGCCTTTTCTAGGCGCATCGAGAAGGTTATAGCGTTGTGGTCTGAAGTTGTTAGACTTCTTTCTACCCGCCACTCTTCGACCTTGCCCAGCAGCGACGAACTGCAAGCTGTCACGTCGACGATGCTTGTGCACCACCTGTCATTTCTGTATGTCTCGAACGTTGGTGTTTGGCCCGTATTTAGGATGTGGAGATCCCGCTCATTGAGGAAAGAACTGTACGCCGCCCCGCGATGGTTTTCGGATACACTTCCCCACCAATGGCTCCAGGCATTTACGTCTCCTCCCACCACGATGTTGTTTGTATTCAATTTGTGTGTCTTGTATTGTGTTTCGGATAGGTATGGTTCGATGTCCTGGTCACCCTCAAAATAGACCGACAGTACTCCAAAGCTGAGCTGACCCACCTTTAGCAAGACAGCAGCAATGTTCTCGGTCACAAGTTGGGGGTCGTGGACGACCTCCAGGTTGTCACCGAAAACAACAATCGCTGCCTTGACTGGCTTTTGGCGGTTGAGGCTGCACTGGATGACTTGTGTGCCGGGGTTTTGTTTCATCACACCTGTTCTTCCTACGTAGGGCTCTTGAACAAGTGCTACTGAAATTCCTCTTGCCTGGGCCGCCATGTAGAGTTCTTCTGTGGCCAGCTTGGAGCGGTGAAGATTTGCTTGGATGAACCGCAATCTTGCTGTCGGTCTTGAGAAGATTTCGGGGGTGGCTTGTTGGTTTGTTGGTGTGTTCTCGTTGCCCTTAGCAATAGGATACGCGCGATCTAGCTATGCCATCCCACTTTTGGCGTTCCTGGCAGTCTTCGCTGAATGCTGTGTGTGCCAGGTCGTTGCCCGTCCCGTGTGCTACCTTGCAGTTTGCGCATGTGGGCTGTTTGCCGTCCGCTCGAGTGAGGCAGTCCCTGATATTGTGCGATCCAATGCAGTAGCCGCAGACTTCTTTTGCAGCCCTGCATATGGATTTATTGTGTCCATATGCAAGGCACTTTGTGCACTGAACTAGAGGGGACTGGTCCTCAATCGAGCATCGCTTGATGCCCACATGGACTTTTTGGACAGAGGTGTAGGATTTCCAGAGTTCCGGGGAAAGCTCCAGAACGGGGTGGCACTCGTGGGGGTTTCGCGCGCGCTTCCTGTAGCGCATCTTGATGGTCTGTCCCTCCACAGCGACGTTTTGCAGAAGGTGTTGGTTCTGCGCTTTAAGGAGATCGACGATCTCCCCATCGCTGTAGCTGGACAGCACACCCTTGATGCAGACTAAGGGGTTTTGCGGTTTCGGCTCCTGGACCTTGAGCCCTGAGTTCGACTGGACTTGGTCTTTAATCTTCTTCAAGTCCATCTTACTGGCGCACCTTAGGACCACTTTCTGGTTGCGCGCTTTCCGTACGGTGTCGACTCGGGCTCCGGTTGACTTGAGGTCCAGGGCGGTCCTGATCCTCTCGATCACGTTGTCCCCAGTGTGCTTGGGGTTCGTCGACGAGACGATCAGGGTGTGGTTGGGTTGTGTGGGCGGTTTGGGGGGCTTTGGTGTACTGGCGACCTGAGCAAAGGTTTTGGGGCCCTGTTGTTGTGTTTGCGGTTTATCCGCTTTGCCCAGGTCCGCTACCCCTTTCTGTATAGTTTGGAGCGTCTTCTTTACCTCCCCGACTGCGAGCTCCGTTTCCAGATTCAGCGCTGGGTGCGCCTGGATTTGCGGCTCTTTGTCGCGCAGTACGCGGAGGTCCGCCGAGACGAGCTCCAACCTATCCGATATAGGTTTGAGGTGTTCGGTGATGTTTATGGGTGTGTGTGGTGGTGGGGGGGAGGCCACAGGCCTGTTGGCGATGGTCTGCAGCTTTGCGGTTATATTTGCCATCTCCTCCTCGAAAGCCGCGGTCGTGAGTAGGCCTGTCTCGCGGCTACTCGGGTCCGTCTCTGTGTCACTTGGCCGGTTGAGGTCCTCTTTGAGCCTTTCCAGAGTTTTCCGGAGGACGTCCAGCTGGTTGGAGATGCTGGTGAGATTTGTATCGAGGCGTGATAGGCCGGCTCCCATAGTGTCCCACTTGGGATCCCCTGGGGTCCTTGCACTTTCTTGCCTCGTCCTCTCGTGCTCCTTTAGGTTTTTTAGGCTCGCCATTGCAACCTCACCTTTCAACTCCTTTATTCCGTTTAAGGCGTCAAGGGTCTCGTGACCGAGCCATTCTCGGATCCCTTTCGCCTCTTTTTTCGTCTCCGAGACGTCAGTCCGCATTAGGATGAGCTCCCTATTCACTGCTGCAAGTTCCCGATTGTGAGCTCTCTCGACACGCACAAGCTCTTGTGCGTGTCGAGAGCGCTCCTTCTCGAGATTATACTTGTGGCGTGCTCGGGAGTCCGCCAATGACAGTGACACCTCGTAGAGGCCCTGCAGGCACTCATGGGCTGTGACCTTACACTCGCGCTTCATTTTTCCGGCGGCTTCCAAGGCGTCCTTTCCCTTCTGGAGAAGTTCGTTCGCCTCTCTCGTGGCCAAGTCCATCTCCACTCCTGTGCCCCTTCCCGGCGTCCTGTAGAGGAGGCTTGGTCGTCCACTCTGTGGACGGTCGGCCTGGCTCGCTGTGGAGGCCACCGAGCCTTCCTCGTCCGAGATAATCTGGCGAGGGGGGGATATGCCACACTGCTCCCAGTTGATGATGATCTCTGACACCCCGGGGCTATCTTTCGGAGTGTGAGTCTCAGGCGCTAACGGCAGAGGCGGTGTCCTGCTTGTCACATCCGACTCTGACGCCGCCTTCGCCGCCCGCGGCTTTTGTGATGGACGCGCCAACTGTTCCGAGACCACTGACTTGGCTGTGTTTTTGAGGACCTTCTCACGGAGTGATCTGAGGGCCCTTGCGGCCTCCGTGGTCGTTTTGGGGGCTGTGGTTTTGGAGGACATGTTGTTTATAAGGGGACGGGGTGATTACAATTTTATTTTTATATAATATTACGGTGTTGTTTCTTAAAAACTATGCCCGTGTGTAAAGCATATACATAAATTATTACAATAGTTTTTTTTTTTTTTTTTTTTTTTTTTTTTTCCTATTCTGTGATGAACTCACGGATGTTCCGCTGGTGGTCTGCGTCTGCTGTCCGATAAGGAGTCCGACAACTGTGTGGGCTCGATGTTGTGAACCCTGCTTGCGCGATGATGGTGGTCGTCAGTAGAAATGTAAGTGTCGCTGGATCGTTGTGCGTGTGCGGTGCCGAATTTTGATATTCTGTTGGGGCCAAGTTATAAAGCTTTCCGTGCGCTTTCAAATGAGCCCAAACTCGGCTTCCTAGCTCCAACTGGTGCGAAGTTAGACCGCGGGGGGGTGAGGTAGCCCTGAGAGGGGGGAGGGGAGGGGGTGTCTCGTGGGGTGACTATTGAGGGGGGGTGAGGGGGGTGGGTCGGGGGGAGATCCGTGGGGGTGGGGGTTTAGGGGGTAGGGGGTAAGATCCTGAATTCCCAAGTCAGATGAGTCCAAACTCGGGGGGAGCAGGACTAAGGGTTGAGGCGTTCCCTCAGGGCTTACCTGATGATGATCAGCGGAGTCGTGACGATGGTGGGTGGTCTGCAGGCTGATTCTTCGGCGGGCTTCGGAGTCTCCAGTGAGGGCTAAGTTGGCTGGCTGTACGTTTTGCCTCGTGTTTTTAGATCCACGTGGTGAATACTTGAAGTTGGTTTTTAACCTAAAACACGTGTTTTGGCGATTTTTGCACCTTAATAGCTCCCTGGTTTCTGGTCCGATTTCGATGGTGTTGATGTCTCTAGATAGGCCTTTGCTGCGACTCTCAGGAATACTATTCGCAGAACGACTCCACTGCCCTTGTCGAGGATATTGCACCTTAAAGTCCAGGAGGTCCTGCTCCGCAACCCGTGAAGGTACACACTTGCCCACACTAATCCTGGTGAATTGACACTGTACAGTTCCACTGATAACTTTTTTGCGCTCGTAGCTCAACGCGTCTATTTTTGGCGAATTTTTTGCGCGGAGCTAATGTCAAACGTGTAATTGACCCAGTTTTTTTTAAGGGGGTTAAAAAGAGGGGCAAAGTTTGTATGAAAAATCCAATGCCTTCGGCTAATATTTTTGAAACTTGGCGAAAATAGTGATCTACGTACATGATAAAGATTGACATTATTAGTTTTTTGAAACTACCCCCTCATGTCGATTTAGGGGGTGTTGAAATTTGTATGGAAGAATCTTATTTCATGGGTCACTAAACTTGAAACATTGCACAAATACTAAACTAAATAAATAATAAATGTTGTCATTATTAGGTTTTCGAAACTACCCCCAAAAGACGATTTAGGGGGTGTTAAGGTTTTTTTAAGAATCTTACTTCTTAGGTTAATAAACTTGAAACTTGACACAAATATCAACCTAAGTAAACAATAAAGGTTGTCATTATAAGTTTCTACCCCCAAAATTCGATTTAGGGGGTTTCAAAGTTTTTTTGAAGAATCTCATTTATATCTACATAAAAGCGAAAGGTCACTCATTCACCTATCACGAAATATCGAAAACTGCTTGACGTATAAAGATGAAATTTGGCAGGGAGGTAATTTATAGTTAGTAGACGTCCACTAAGAACGGATTTTACGACAGGGCCGGATTTAGGGGGTCTAAGGGCTATCGCAAGTTAGTATGAAAGTCCTTCATTTTTTGAGCTACTAACTTAAAATATGGGCAGGGATGTAGTTTATAGATAGTCGACGTCCACTAAGAACGGATTTTGCGACAGGGCCGGATTTAGGGGGTCTAAGGGCTCTCGCAAGTTAGTATGAAAGTCCTTCATGTTTTGAGCTACTAACTTAAAATATGGGCAGGGATGTAGTTCATAGATATAAGACGTCCACTAAGAACGGATTTTGCGACAGAGCCGGATTTAGGGGGCCTAAGGGCTCTCGCAAGTTTATATGACAAGCCTTAATTATTTGAACTACAAACTTAAAAGGCAGGGAGGTAGTTTATAGTTAGTAGACGACGCTCAGAACGGATTTTGCAACAGGGCCGGATTTATGGGGTCTCTCGCAAGTTTATATGAAAGTCCTTCATTTTTACTTAAAATTTGGCAGGGAGGTAGATTATAGTTAGTAGACGTCTGCTAAGAACGGATTTTTCGACAGGGCGGACTTCGGGGATCTAAGGGCTCGCGCAAGTTTATATGAAAGTGCTCCATTGTTTGAACCATAATCTTGAAATTTGGCATAGAGGTAGTTTATAGTTAGTAAATGTCCGCTAAGAACGGATTTTGCGACAGGGCCGGATTTAGGGGTCTAAGGGCTCTCGCAAGTTTGCATGAAAGACCATTTTTTGTGCTACGAACTTGAAATTTGTCATGAAAGTAGTTTATAGTTAGTAGATGTCAGCTAAGAACGGATTTTGCGACAGGGCCGGATAAAGAAGGTCAAAGGGCTCACGCAAGATTATATGAAAGTGCTTCATTTTATTAACTACAATTTTGAAATTTGGCATGTAGGTAGTTCATAGTTAGTAAATGACCGCTAAGAACAGATTTTGCGACAGGGCAGGATTTAGGGGGTCTAAGGGCTCCCTCAAGTTAGTATGAAAGTCCTTCATGTTTTGAGCTACTAACTTAAAATATGGGCAGGGATGTAGTTAATAGATATTAGACGTCCACTAAGAACGGATTTTGCGACAGAGCCGGATTTAGGGGGTCTAAGGGCTCACGCAAGATTATATGAAAGTGCTTCATTTTATTAACTACAATTTTGAAATTTGGCATGGAGGTAGTTCATAGTTAGTAAATGACCGCTAAGAACAGATTTTGCGACAGGGCTGGATTTAGGGGTCTAAGGGCTCTCGCAAGTTTGCATGAAAGTCCTTCATTTTTAGTGCTACAAACTTGAAATTTGTCATGAAAGTAGTTTATAGTTAGTAGATGTCAGCTAAGAACGGATTTTGCGACAGGGCCAGATAAAGGAGGTCTAAGGGCTCTCGCAAGTTTATATGAAAGTGTTTAATTTTTTTGAACTACTATCTTGAAATTTGGCATGGAGGTAGTTCATAGTTAGTAAATGACCGCTAAGAACAGATTTTGCGACAGGGCCGGATTTAGGGGGTCTAAGGGCTCTCGCAAGTTAGTATGAAAGTCCTTCATGTTTTGAGCTACTAACTTAAAATATGGGCAGGGATGTAGTTAATAGATATTAGACGTCCACTAAGAACGGATTTTGCGACAGAGCCGGATTTAGGAGGTCTAAGGGCTCACGCAAGATTATATGAAAGTGCTTCATTTTATTAACTACAATTTTGAAATTTGGCATGGAGGTAGTTCATAGTTAGTAAATGACCGCTAAGAACAGATTTTGCGACAGGGCTGGATTTAGGGGTCTAAGGGCTCTCGCAAGTTTGCATGAAAGTCCTTCATTTTTAGTGCTACAAACTTGAAATTTGTCATGAAAGTAGTTTATAGTTAGTAGATGTCAGCTAAGAACGGATTTTGCGACAGGGCCAGATAAAGGAGGTCTAAGGGCTCTCGCAAGTTTATATGAAAGTGTTTAATTTTTTTGAACTACTATCTTGAAATTTGGCATGGAGGTAGTTCATAGTTAGTAAACATCCGCTAAGAACGGATTTTGCGACAGGGCCGGATAAAGGAGGTCCAAGGGCTCTCGCAAGTTTATATGAAAGTGCTTCATTTTTTAAACTACTATCTTGAAATTTGGCATGGAGGTAGTTCATAGTTAGTAAACGCCCGCTAAGAACGAATTTTGCGACAGGGCCGGATATAGGGGTCTAAAGCCTCGCGCAAGTCCTTCATTTTTTGTGCTACAAACTTGAAATTTGTCATGAAAGTAGTTTATAGTTAGTAGATGTTAGCTAAGAACGGATTTTACGACAGGGCTGGATAAAGGAGGTCTAAGGGCTCTCGCAAGTTTATATGAAAGTGCTTAATTTTTTTGAACTACTATCTTGAAATTTCGCATGGAGGTAGTTCATAGTTAGTAAACGTCCGCTAAGAACGGATTTTCTGACAGGGCCGGATAAAGGAGGTCCAAGGGCTCTCGCAAGTTTATATGAAAGTGCTTCATTTTTTGAATTACTATCTTGAAATTTGGCATGGAGG
Organism: Anorthoa munda; assembly: GCA_945859665.1. Taxonomy (NCBI): domain Eukaryota; kingdom Metazoa; phylum Arthropoda; class Insecta; order Lepidoptera; family Noctuidae; genus Anorthoa; species Anorthoa munda. Next base: position 49,981,871 of record OX243893.1, on the reverse strand, counting down.
TAGTTCATAGTTAGTAAACGCCCGCTAAGAACGAATTTTGCGACAGGGCCGGATTTAGGGGTCTAAGGGCTCGCGCAAGTTTATATGAAAGTGCTTTATTTTTGAACTACAATCTTAAAATTTGGCATGGATGTAGTTCATAGTTACTAAACGCCCGCTAAGAACGAATTTTGCGACAGGGCCGGATTTAGGGGTCTAAGGCCTCGCGCAAGTTTGTATGAAAGTCCTTCATTGTTTTGTGCTACAAACTTGAAATTTGTCATGAAAGTAGTTTATAGTTAGTAGATGTTAGCTAAGAACGGATTTTGCGACAGGGCTGGATAAAGGAGGTCTAAGGGCTCTCGCAAGTTTATATGAAAGTGCTTAATTTTTTTGAACTACTATCTTGAAATTTCGCATGGAGGTAGTTCATAGTTAGTAAACGTCCGCTAAGAACGGATTTTGCGACAGGGCCGGATAAAGGAGGTCCAAGGGCTCGCGCAAGTTTATATGAAAGTGCTTCATTTTTGAACTACAATCTTAAAATTTGGCATGGAGGTAGTTCATAGTTAGTAAACGCCCGCTAAGAACGAATTTTGCGACAGGGCCGGATTTAGGGGTCTAAGGGCTCGCGCAAGTTTGTATGAAAGTCCTTCATTTTTTGTGCTACAAACTTGAAATTTGACATGAAGGTAGTTCATAGTTAGTAAACGTCCGCTAAGAACGGATTTTGCGACAGGGCCGGATTAAGGTGGTTTAAGGGCTCTCGCATGTTTGTATGAGAGTCCAGATGTCTTTTTGTACTACTGTCCTGAAATTTAACAAGTCTAGAGTTTATGAGTAGGAGTCATAAGCTAAGAAATAATTTTGTGATACTCTATATTTTTTTCCTAATTCGTGCTTTAAAAAATGATGCTTAGTGTGATTGGCATTTTCTGTTAACTGAAATATAAAAATAGTTTGCGTTAAACATCATTAAACTTTATAGCTTCTTAACCACGCGGACGAAGTCGCGGGCAACAGCTAGTATTTAAATATTGATCTTGTACCCACATGTGAGCTGACGAAATTTTACAGAATGTTAAACATTGAAAATGTAGCAATATGAAAATGACAGTTTGGCGCAATGGTTGAGAGATTGGCTACTGTGCTACTTGTCGCAGGTTCAATCTACGCGGGAATAGTATATCTTAAGTAGGTAAATTACATTTGAATAATTTATTGTACCTACCAGGCATGCCCTAAAACGAAAAAATCACCAACCGGGCCCGCGTGTTGGATTCAATCCCATTCCCTCACAGAGAGGAGGCCATAGTTCCTGCAGTGTGAACATTAAAAGGCTGATGATGAAGCACTTATTACTGTATTTTTTATTTTTAGGGTTCCGTACCCAAAGGGTAAAAACGGGACCCTATTACTAAGACTTCGCGATCCGTCTGTCTGTCTGTCTGTCCGTCTGTCTCCAAGCTGTATCTCATGAACCGTGATAGCTAGACAGTTGAAATTTTCACAGATGATGTATTTCTGTTGCCGCTATAACAACAAATACTAAAAACAGTATAAAATTAATATTAAAGGGGGGCTCCCATACAACAAACGTGATATTTTTGCCGTTTTTTGCTCGATATTAATAACGGCAACAGGTAGACGCTTGAAATATTCACAGAATGTTTAGTTGTATATTTACTTCAAAAAATAATAATTAATAAATTAAAATAAAATAAATTAAGGGGGGCTCCCATACAAAAAACGTGATTTTTATGCAACGTTTTGCGATAATGGTACGGAACCCTTCGTGTGCGAGTCCGACTCGCACTTGGCCGGTTTTTTTTATTTATTGTGTATGTTTTGTATAATTATATTGTTATGATTACCGTGGAGAGTGGGGTACCTAGTAAGCATTTTCGATTAACCGCTTGAGTGCCTAAAACTTGGATCCACGCGAAACACAATTACTTTTTAATAATTTTATTGTTTCTGTAAATACGGCACACAACCGGTTAACTCTGGCCATCAACTTAGGTAGAATGATAAAAATTCAATAACTATACTGTGATTTTTTATTTCGTGGACTAAACTGACAGCTGCTATTGACCTTATTTTTTTTAAATGTTGCAAGCGCGGAGCATAGTGTTGTAGGTAAGGCTCAATCATAAGTGATTCATCGAATAGATGTGACATGACTCCTGAATTTATTTTTACTAATTGGTGTAAATAAATGTTTTATGAATATAAACGTAATATATTTAAATATAACAGTATTCATACACATAGTACATGAACTTTTATTGTGTTAATTATGAAATTAACAATAAAATAAATGCAATCGATAAAATTAAGTCTTACATAAATGAGTAGAAACTAAATATGGGCCGCTAGTTTCTAAACAAATTATTTTTTTATGCCGTGAAATAGTTTCATTTTCGATCTACTTCAATTTTCGATTAACTTTCGATCGGTCAGGATAGTTAGGGTACGACACTATTTTAATGTAACGATAAAGTGACAACCCCCCAAATGTCAGTTTAGTCCACGAAATAAAAAATCACATTATAGGGAATGGCCATTCCTCCTAACATTAGGATTTACATAAGGCAAAATATAAGACAGAAGTATAGTCATCGTTTAATGTTCTTTATTCTATATCTTAGCGTATAGTAGTAGATACATGTCATACATTTTAATTTGTCATGGATCGTAATTTTAGAACTTTATGGATATAAAGCAAACAGTGGGCTTAGTGTGAGTTTTTGCTCACGCTCATTCGCGTTAACGTAAACGCCAATTAGTATTGAAACTCGATAAGCACCGTGAAACCTCTTCTTTTGTATACAAATTGACTTATGAGATCGTTAACGATTACGATATCACGATCGAGTGCGTTAAAAAACTCGGCATAAGCACACAAAAGTAAAACACGTCAGAAAAAGTTTTCGTATCGAACGTAGAAAGGCATGTAGTGTATATAAAAGTTTGTATATAGGCGATTCATTCATCCCGAGCGATTCTCAGTTACATAATTAAAATAAACAAATTATGTGGAAACTTAAATCCAGTCCATGAACATGAAGGTACCTATTTTTTTTTACCGAACTGCCACTGTAGGAGGGTAATAATTTTCGAGTGCATCTATGTCTATTTCTTTTTCAGTTTACTTTGTACAATCACATAATAATCTGATGAATAATAAAGTTCTATGAACATTATTGTATTGGCCATCCACCCGTCTTTTCACACATAGAAGTAAGATTTACATTAAAAATACTTAGCATAATTAACTAACACACTAACTGGTAACATAACATAGTAACATTTAATCAGAGCATTACAATTTTCAGTGCTTAAAATATTTGTAGTGTCGGACTCGAAGGCGCACGAGTATAATAGACAAACCTAAGAACTATAGTCCTTAAAGTAAACTTACTAATTTTCTAACAAAGGGTTAGCTTAATCTATTTCTAGCTTTCTGAAGCTCCCTTGTACTGAGACGTCGCCATTAACGACGATGGTGGCAGGTTTTCTTGAGGAGATGATACCCCGTGTGCTGATGATCTCCATCGTGTCGAGACCAAGGACTCTCTTCTTCTGATCAGTGACCAGCTGCGTTGTGAACTTGACCATATCTTCAATTTTCAGTGGACCCCCGTATCCTGAGGGGAGACACTCGAGGTTTATGTGCTGGTGGAGTAGCTTGATGTTCGTGTGCATCTGCAAGACAAAATATTGTTTGGTTCGTTCTAAATTCTTGTGGGTTAAATCCAGTAATGTCAGATCATTACTATCTTCCCTGACTGATATAAGTTATAACAAGCCAGGCGCACACGCACAGGTTAGTCTTTTCGAGAAATATGTCTGGTCAAAATCGCACATAGAAAGAATGAAAATATATTTATTTGTGACCCGCATAAAAGAAAAGACATATACACAAAAAAAGTTAAATATTAATAAGAACATAAAAAACCCCGTGCCAGACCAAAAAGGCTCCTACGATAACGCCGCGCTGGTATTCTGGTAAAGCCCACTGTTGATGTCACGGACACACTTATGTTATTGGGTAGCCTAGTTTCTGGGCGCCCTTTGGGGGTTCCCGTATTTCCGAAAACAAAAGAGTTATATACTTACGTTGAGTCTCTCAGCCATTTTCGGCGTAAGTTTGCTAATAGCGAAATCGACGATATATTTGAGAGCACTCGGGACGTTGATTAAGTGGAACTCCTTGTGACGCATGGGCAGTGATTGCTGCAACACATAATGTACCATAATTAATGTAAGTGCTTATTAAGAGAGCACACAGATCATGTTTGTTTGCCCTGCAGACGTGACTCGATTGAGCATTGCAACCTACAGTAACCTAGTTACATTATTTTTTGGGCATAACTACCTACCTACCTGTCTACGTACCAAAGTTATGACCTAAGACCCCAGAAGCTAACTTACTGTAGCTAATTGGTTTATAATCTGTATTGTGATGAAAACAAGCACGGGAAAAGAAAAAGGGTAGGTCGGGCGCCGATTCCCTTGAGTAGCTGATTTTAAAATGAGAATCACGTCTAAACGGCTAGTCGTAATTTTATGGAAAAAATATATGTTACATTAGACCATTTTCTTAATAATTTGATCTGAGCAAATTTTGAGTTTTATTTGTATAACATAGTGTAATTAATTTGTAAAGTTATGTCTAAAACGGACAAAAACACGACAATCACACCAAAACCGCTGGGCGTATTTTAATTAAATTAACACCATCTCAAAGACAATTTAATTATCTACATTTTGATCTGAGGCTTTTTTTTTAATGTCATAGAATAATAAGGAAAGTACAAAAAAATACTAAATTTTGGGTCGCGCGGGTGTGAAACGAGGGCGCGTTTTGTTCCCTCAAGGTCGTTGGCGTTAGTCGTCGTCGAGGTACCCGTCATATTGCCGAATCGCCTACATAGCTCAAATGCTAACATGTAATTTTTTACGAAAGTTTCTATCAACTTTGCATCATCAGAAAAAACGACCTTGCTCCCCTTGTTCACTAACATAGGTACCTCACCTTATGTAATTGTAGGACGAGTACCTGCATAGGTACTACTTTGTTTTGTGGGTCAATTTCAACATCGAGTTACGCTTGCGACCTAAGTACATCTGAAAATTGTTTCACGGAAATAGCAGGGTTAGGTAACCCAGGTTATCCAACCACACCGTCCATCCTAGAAATTACTTTATAGGTACGTTACCAAAAAGGTTTTGAAAATGAGCAGCAATTTAATTGTTAAGAAGCTGATGCTACTATTAAAAAAAAACACATTTAAAAAATCCCCGACACAATTACCACTAAAATGAAAAAAAAATTAACTTCATACTCGCGTCGGGAAACCGCCAACGTGTTCAGCGGTTTATTTTCTGTTGGGTTTTTTTAATTTTCTAATTTAATTTTGGATGTGGGGTGGGGTGTTATAAACTTATAACACCTCTCTTTTCCCGTCGGGGGTTAAAAAACATTAAATGAATTGAGACCCAGCTAGAGCATCTTATAATGCTCCCACATCAGAAATTGCAACTAAAGTATTTTCCAGGCAATCTTCTTATATTCATGATAAGTTATGTTGAACATTACCTCTCCCCATTTCATGAGACGGGCAAAGTCTGTAGGGTTCCAGGTGGTGATGTGAGCGCCAGTGACTCCACTGCCTTCCCCTACGTGCACGTAGCCACACATCTGGTCCAACGAGTCCTCCAGCAGGCTCTCGTACACCAAAATATGCGCCCGGCACATGTCCCAGCAGTTGTACTTGTAAGCGTTGAATTTACCTAGCGAACATGACAAAGTTCAAGACCACTGCTAAAACTTCAGTTTTTATGCAACACTGTCCATTAAGGTGTCAGTCACCTCAATGGACAGTGTTGCAAAAAAACTTTTTAGTAAACATGTCCGATACAATTTCATAATCAATACACTCAAAGATCAATGTCAATATCGCAGTCCAGTTAATTCGCATAATCATTTTAATAAATAATACTGATACTTGCATCGCTCGCATACTAATTATAACGACATACTTAACAAAAATCTCCTTACTCATATTGTAAACGATGACCCGGCGACCCTTGCTGTCGCGAACCGGTGAAACCACTATGTACCTTGAAATTAGGAAATGGTTATGAAATTCCAAGATGGAATTATATCACAGTGAAAGTTACATAAGATGTGTATTTGCAATGCGGGAATCTGAGACAGCAGGCAAAGTTCAAGGCCTAGAGAGCCGTTCGTGGGAACTTTCTACTTGCACAACTGATGGAAACAGATAAATGTAGTCATAATATAATAAAGCTGAGTTACATAAGTCGGACAGTATCTTATGAAACCATGCTAGTGGGTTAGCTTTGTCACAATTTAGAGCAATTTCATGTCATTGTTTGGCTTAGGCCTGTCCGTACAATATATTGTGCAATACATTGTCTCGTGCACCACTCATTCATACAGGCTTAAATTATCTCAAATAATAATTTATTTAATAATTTCTTTATTGTTCAAGAAAAATACATTTTATAACACATAAATCACTGATCTCCACACTAGGATTCCCTGTGTCGTGGAGGCCAGTCTCTTTCATCATAGTTCAGGAAATACAGTGTTTTATTTTAGCCATATATAACAAAAAGGATAAGTTAAACAAAAACAAAAATAATAATAAGGGGATGCATGGTATCTTGCAGTGTGTGCAAAAGTGTGAGTCAAGTGACGTTGGTGCGTGTATTAAATGTGTGTGCGTTTGTGTGTGGGTGTATGTGTGTGGTGTGTGTGTTTGTATGGTGTGGTGCGTGTATTTGTGTGTGTGAGGTATGTCTCCAAAACTAACATTATAGAAAATAAAAAGTTTATTTTTACGAAGTGTTTAATAGTTTCTCTGTGCTGTCGTAATCCAGACCTTTTAAGTAAGTTTTGATGTCCGATTTGCATTTTGATTTTGTCAAGGGTAATAAATTAATTTTATCATTAATCTTATTATAAAGGTGTGGCCCCATATATTGATAACACCTTTCCCCAAAATCAAGTCTACGCTTTGGCTTACGCCATCTAGGCTTCCTTCGGGAATGTACATTGGAGTCCACCTTGACTAGAGCCTCTTTATGGAACCTTAGGGCTACGGCCATAATGTATATCTGTCGCACGCGCATTGTACCCGTCTCTTGATATAAGATGTTTGTTGGAAATCGCCTAGGTTTTTTAAAAGCTACCTTGAGAACGGCCCGTTGTGCGCGTTCTGCCCTAATCAAATGCGTCTTTAGTGCAGCTCCCCATGCAGCAATACAATAACCTAGAAGAGATTCGCACAGAGTGTGATAAATCATCTTCAAGATCCTTATGTTTGCAATCTGACCCATTTTCTTAAAGACATGTAGCAGTTTCCTAACACGACCACTTACATGCTCTATTTGCTTAGTCCAGGTGAGGCTCTTGTAAATTAAAGGCCAGTTTCACATTGTACAATGTTAAAAGCAATTATTTACGATAATTACCTACATGATGTAAAGCAGTATGTAGGTAATTATTGTATTAAATTATGTACAAAGAATTAATAAAGGTATTTACCCGTTGCTGATAATATCCTTCAGTCTGGGGTCGTCGCAATCAAGATTCTTAAAGATTGCCGGGTAAAATCTTCTCAAGCTCAAATACTTCAGCAGAGTTTGTTGGGCCATCGGTATGCTGTACTTCTTGTGACGTAAAAACCGAAGTAGGAACGATTCATCTATAACAAATGCGCATATAAAAATACCATAAAGATAACTCACACTTCCTGCCATTTTTCGACCAGTGCATGTCAAAATTCTGGCGCAAATACTGGAAGCAAAAGTCGTAGGTACAGCTTGGCAAAAAAGAGTCTGACGCGGTGACAGTTGGAACTAAAATAAAACTAACTAGATAACTAAAATAACCTACCTATTACTTGCCTATTGTTACCTATTAGTACTAAGAGTAGTTAGAGTAACTAAAAATTTAATAAAAAGTATCAAAAACTGTTGAGTCATAGTATTTCGGGGTATACAGGTGCGATAGTGGCGACCTCATTTATTCCACACTCTTTTTTGCCAAGCTGTATATATGAATCTAAATCTAAAAATTTATATTTTTTTCCGCTCTATTGACCAACTATTATAAATTTAGCAATAATTACTGTGCATACTGAATAATTGAACTGGTTTTGATCTACCGTGATGACTGTTAACCTGTCAAGTCTTGAGTCATGTAATGCAATAATCAATTGTATTGGTTGTTACTCCCCGGCGCGTTGCACGTGAGTGTAAAGCCTTACCATGTCTTTAGAGGAAAGGTGTACGTTCACATAAAATACATGTCTTGTGGTATCTTTTGAACTCTTGCTCCGTGCATTTTCTTGCACACACAAAATTCATTTATTTGATGTTCCTGCACTATATATTGTATGAAATTATTAAGTTTTCGATTATACCTACATATTCGAAATGATATTAGCATTTTATAATAGCAATATTTATTTTAATAATGTGTGAAGAATTTATTAAATTTTTTGATGAATGATAACTCATTCATCAAAAATCTAATAAGTATATTCCTATTCAGTTATCCTTGAGAGATTTAAACTTGAAAAGTTTATTGACCTAAGCTGTAAAATGTCAAGAAGATCATTGACATTTAGAGAATAATCGGAACAGTGTTATTGATAGATTATGCAGTATTGTAGATGTTATAGTCGTAATCATAATATTGCTGATGGATTTGCAATGAATACATGCAATGGAGCCTTTCTCTTTGGACGTTCAGGGTTTCTAATAGGCAAATTTTAACGAGATAAATGTTAATGAACCATCTTAATTCGATTTGTAATTCTTTTGTGGACGTTCACACAGATAGTCTGTTTTTCCAGGATCGTTTTTAATTAATCCGTCGCTACTGGATGTGATGTTTACACTGCATTTACAGTACCGTTTTAATATAGCCGTCGCTACTGGATGAGATGTTTACACTGCATTTACAGTACCGTTTTTATGGAGCCGTCGCTAGTGGATGTGATGTTTACACTGCATTTACAGTACCGTTTTAATGGAGCCGTCGCTACTGGATGAGATGTTTACACTGCATTTACAGTACCGTTTTAATGGAGCCGTCACTAGTGGGACTAATGTTCACACCATATTTAGTCAGTGTACCACCAACTTGCAAACAAAACGAATCAGTGTTATAATACTGTTGAGTGTGTGAACTCGCTCTTACAACTACTTCCGCCATTGCCGAATAAAAACTTATAAGCGGCCCTGTAAAACGGGCTGCTGTATATTTTGTCGCATCGGTATTTTTATTGGATCTAGAATACTATCAAGTGTGTGAACTCGCTCATACAACTACATACGTCAGCGTTGAATAGAAACGTATACGATATAGTGGACCTGTAAAACGGACCTCTGTGAAATTTAAACGAGGCTAAAAATGTGGTCAACGCGGGCTGAAGCTGAATGAGGTTGGCATAGATACGTGGGAATTGGCAAAATAAAAGAGACGCCTACGCCCAGGAGTGGGTGAAGTTGGGCTGTGATGATAAAATGTCTACAATTAAAATAAAATTCTTACAGATAGTCGAAATGCCAAAATATAAGGAAATGATCACGAGATTTTTCGATCACTTGTCAATCACATACAATTTTGCCTTTTTGACAATCGCTATCGCCACGCTTTCGATGCTATAATGTTGACTTTCTTGCTATCAACGAAAGTGCCACGTCAGCGGTTGGATAAATGAATGGGATTGTCAAGCGGTATCGAAATGTCACGTGTACAATTTCTTATATAACCGCGAATTGGACTAACCGCAAATTGGACCAACTGCGAATTGGACTAATTGCGAATTGGGCCAACTGCGAATTAGACCAACCACGAATTGTACATATTTTTAAACATTGGACCAATCGCGTCTAAAGGCATTTTGGCATTTCGCCCATTGCCATCGCTGTCACCGAACCACACTTGTCTAGAGCCTGGCCTCTAAACATTTTTGACTTTTCGATAATTTTTGTCGCTATTAGAATGTCTCTTGTCTAAACTCTCAGGTAATGCAAAAAAACGCAATCAAGAGTTTTCACATATTCTTACCTTGCCGGACATTTTTGATGTCAGTATTCTGTTGTATCCATTCCCTCATGATGGCCAGAGCCTGTTCCTTGGTTGATGGGCTCTCCCGGACTTCCTTGGCAGCTTCAGCAGTGACGTGCTTTATGGCCAATCCCAGGCAACCCTCTTTGTCTTTCTTTTCTGCGGAAACATTCAAGGTGGTTGCCACCGTCAACAACAAACTGGCTGTCGTCATATTGTTTTGATAATTTTTCTGCAAAAGAGAAAATGTCGATTTATACAAAGCTTTTGGCAAAATAGATGGATAGGTATAGTTTGATTCAAACTTAATGACGACTCGGAACACTAGGCGGCTCGGTGCGCTGTAGCAATTTCGTGTGACTGTGGGGTTGAGGGATGGGCTATGCGCAGCAAGAAGTGAACTTCATTAAATTTGCTTCGAGCTAAGACTTTTTGTTGTGTTTTAACCTATAGTAGATAATTAGTCTTTAGACTATAATATCTTTAATAAAACTACGGTTTTTTTAATCCTAATGATTGAGAAGGTAGCTGTTAGGTATCACTCGTTCTGCGGGATCGTGAGAAGGCCGATCCCACTCGGAGAAGAAGGCGTCGTAGAGGCAACCGCCTCTACGACGCCTTCTTCGCCGGTCATCGCCCACCAAGTGACCCCAGGAAAGACGGTGGCACAGTGATCGCGTGCTGCCGTGCACAGCCAGGCTCAGTGGAGGTACTTTATTAGTCTCCCCAGGAATGTGCCCTAACAGGCTGTGCACAGAGGGGGCTCCGGGGTCGTCTTTTGAGAGGTTACGGTGTCCCTTCTACGTGTTGATGGTGATCACCGGGGTGGTTTTAGTGAGGTATAAATCCTACACTCCCTGGACTTTTCCCTAAAATTCCAGGCGCCTTTTGAAGGATTCCTCACGTAAAAAAAGAAAAGAATAAGGTATCACTCGTTAGGCCGCTGCCTCGAATATTGCGGGCAGCGGGGCGGCGGCGGCCGCGGCGCGGGCCCGGCAAAATCTAATGCGTACAATCAAATGGACCGGCCCTCGAAAACAGCGGCGCGGGAGCGGCGCGGGCGCAGGCAACGAGCGGTGCACGCCAGTCAAGCGGTGGAAGGACACCGATATGGAACAGCAAAGATGTGAACCATAATAATAGAAGAGTAATTAACCAATTTAATTAACAAATCAGCCTTAATAGCTTCATGATTATAGTCAAAAGTTTCTACACTCATTCTGGTGTATTCGTAGAATTTGTCAAAACATTGTCTCTGTTCTTCATAATTTCGATAAAACTCGCCTTTTCTTTTCCTTTCCCTATAGTAGGGATTCACTTCTTCTTTTGTCCATAATAAATTGAGCGTGAGGCATAAATTTGAATAAAAAAAATGTTGTCGTCGCTGTTCAGACATTTCGTTCGCGAATAAAAGCAAATATCTGGACGACACAACTACGAACACAACTGCACTACGCCGCTATAGTGCCGCGCGATCTGCCCGCGCCGCCGCCGCCGCCGCCGCCCCGCTGCCCGCAAGATTCGAGGCAGAGGCCTTATAACTCGGTGGTTACATAAGGTCCTACGGAGGTGCATGACCTTTGACACGAGCGTACAATAGCCGATTCAGAAAAGCTATTAATAAATATTATAAAGATTATTTTTACCACCGTTTGTACTTTGTTAGGATACCTACGTCTTTTTAACCGACTTACCAAAAAAGGAGGAGGTTCTATGTTCGACATTATGTATGCTTTTTTTTTTTTTTTTTTTTTTTTTTTTATGTATGTTCACCGATATCTCCGTCAATTGTGGACCGATTTTGAAAATTCTTTTTTTGTTTGAAAGAGTATATTCCGAAATTGGTCCCATTTTAATTTGGTGAAGATCTGATGAAGAAGTTCGGAGATATACAACAGAACTCTTAAATAAATAACGGCAAATCTCTCGGGATTGCTGCAATCGCATGTCTGTTTATTGTTTATACCATTTCGTAACATAACATCACGCCAGTACGCTCGAAAGGGGTATGCAGGTCTCTCATTTAACCGGTTATATTCAAGTTTCATGTTATTCGGGTAATCTATTCTGTCGTTATAGGTACTTACTTAACTACTTCCCTATTAGGTAGGTACAACTAAAAACCGGCCAAGTGCGAGTCGGAGTCGCGCACGAAGGGTTCCGTACCATTACCGCAAGTAACGGCAAAAAAATCATGTGTCACGTACGTTTGTTGTATGGGAGCCCCACATAAAAAAATATTTTATTCTGTTTTTAGTATTTGTCATAGCGGCAATTGAAATACACCATCTGTGAAAATTTCAACTGTCTAACTATCACGGTTCATGAGATACAGCCTGGTGACAGACAGACAGACGGACCGCGGAGTTAAAGTAATAGGGTCCCGTTTTTACCCTTTGGGTACGGAACCCTAAAAAGTGAAAAATAAAAAACTTTTTTGAAAAAAATATTACCGACTTCCAAGTAAGAAAACTAGAAAGTGAAAAATAACTTTATTTTTGGAAGTCGGTGTCCATAACTTAAAAATTTGGTCCTACCACAGACACCGACTTCCAAAAATAAAGTTATTTTTCACTTTCTAGTTTTCTTACTTGGAAGTCGGTAATATTTTTTTCAAAAAAGTTTTTTATTAACAAATGAGATTCATATATCATAATCATTTTTTTATCAATGTAACATGTAATCTAACGTTTTTCGAGTAATTAAAGTGTTAATTTTAATAAATAGCTCAAAATTATTTATAATAATTAAAAAAAAAATCGAATTCGAGTTTTTTCGGTTTTTTGCATTTTCTGAGAAGATTTACTATAGTAACATATATTTTTTTTTACCCTCGGAAAGTAGAGATTTCAACGAACAGAAAACATACCAATTTTTTAAAAAAAGCTGATATTTTGACGGGTGAATTTTCGATTGAAAATTAGGGTGTTTTTTCGATATTAATTCAAAATAAGGTGAAAAAATAAATATTTTTAATCAAATAAATTACAGCGTATTTGGGACATAAAAAGGTAAGTTTTCACCAAATTTCGTAAAAAAAGAAAATTTTTTGTAAAAGATAAAAATAAAAAACCAAAAACTTGGTTTTTTGAATTTTTCACATAAATTTTGAGGTTATGTGAAAAAAGTGAAAATACAAAAGTTTTAGATCTTTTTATTACCTACAACTTTGCCATTTGACTATTTTCGATAGGACTTTTAGTTTTGCCGGAAATCGAGAAAAGCCGTTTTTTACCCTTAAAAACTCACCCCCATCCCCTTCCCGACCTCAGATCGCCCGTAAATTATTTTTCCTTTCATTTTTATAATATTTCCCTCCTTTTCTAATGGGTTTCATCCTACTATTATTTTTTTTCACTTTTTATTATTTTTAAAGGGCTTATGTTTAACAAACCACCAAATCTAGTAATATACTGACAAAAATAGTAAATGATCACCAAAATTAAATTTAGAATCGCAACAGAGTCGACGGAGCCCCGCTGGGCGGGGCTCCTATTTCTGTATGCAGGGTCTAAAGTAACCTAACACGAAGGAGATGACGGGAGCTGAGTTCGCTCGCTTTGCTCGCTCACTTCAGCTCCCGTCATCTCCTTCGAACCTAACCTGTCCGTGTCGGGGTGCCCTTAGCTCCCGAGCTCGCTTCGCTCGCTCTTGGACTGATTCATTGACCAAATCACTAGATTTGATATCTTACGGTTTTAGCACTTATGAAATTTGGTGATCAATTTACTAAATTTGGTTTAGGTTTATTTTTTTTTGCTGATTAGTATATATTTTAGGTGATAGGGGTTATCGTCACAAAGTTTTTTTTGGTGGTCATTATATTTATTCCCTTTTTAAAGGCTTCAACCCTGGTCTATTGCCCCACACCAGGAATTGCTCCTGTATCATAGAATCGTTTACAAACATAAACTCACATACATATATTATCTACATTCTTTCTTTCTTTTTCTACACTTATTATTCTTATATATTTCTTTTTTTGGTGTACAATAAAGTATATTCTATTCTATACACAAACAGCCAGACCCGGAACAACTATCTGTAGGTCATACAAATATTTTTTACATGCGTGAATCGAACCCGTGACACGCAGCGCAGCAGCCAATCGCTCAACCACTGCTCCAACTGTGTCGGCAATTGAATCTGAGCGTAATTAAATTAAATTAAATTTAAATATTAGAATCCTAAATGCAGCGAGGGACATTTACACTTTCGGTGCATAATATTCTACAACAATTTTCACGAATCTAGAATTACTAGATAGGAAACTGGGCAATTTTCATGAAATTGCGCCAATCATCTGTTACTCTTATCTAGCCGTGGGAATTAAACAATTGGTCTCATATTCAATAGTATATTTAGATACCTTATTAAGTTATTATGAATCGTCATTCTCCAATGCTAATTGCTGTGTTCGTCATTCGCAAAAGTCATTAGTGTATTAGACACGTCAATTGTAAGCTCTTATAAGAGCTTAAATAAAACTAAAGATGCATAAGTACCCAGCTTTGTCTTTGTATTCTACGCTTTAAGACCCCAATCAATCATTTGTAGTCAATGAGTGTAATCGAAATAAAATAAAATCTGTTGTAGTTATGAGACAAGCAACAAATTGTAGGACTAAAGGTCTATCCACACATATCAGGGCCGTGCCCGGACCGTGCACGGGACGTGGACCGACCGTGCCCCGTCAGGGGCTCATAAAAATATCGGTGTGTAAATTTTATATGAACTCGTTCACACACGTCCGTGCACGGGCCGTGCACGGGCCAGTGAGAGAGCTTCAATGCCTGGGCCCGGCCCTGTCACGTCCCGGGCACGGCCCTGATATGTGTGGATAGACCTTTATGCGTATACGTAATTTTTACCTACTTATCATCTGCCTGCATTTGTCCCATGTTACTTGGGGTCGGCGCAACACGTTTTCGTCTTCCATACCGTCCTGTTTCCCGTCACGCCATCACTGTCTCACTTTTCTTTCATATCACTCCTCACACAGTCCATCCATCTTTTCTTTGGCCGCCACCTCCCTCTCCATTCATCCAAATTTATATTCATAACTCTTTTAGTAAAACGCGTGTCATCCCTCCTCATCACATGACCATACCAGGATATATTATAGGAAACCGTTTGGTTTCCTTTAAAATTTTCACTGGCGCCACTTTCAAACTACAAAAGTGAAAAAGGATACACTTTCGAATTTCCTCTCACTTCGTAGACTCATTTCTGATTCTATCGCTTAGTTACAGCACCACACACAAGTACCTACCTATTTCTTATTCTCTTGACATTCTTATCTCAGCTGCATTAAATAACTGCCTTTCATTCATCATACTTATACATTACAAAACAGACTCAGCTCAATTTGGGGCATTCCAAGATTTGAAACTGGTTTGTGTGTCCAAAGCTTGGTATAATTATATCCAAATCCTCCTTTTATCAAGTATTTACTAAACGGTGTCATAGCATTTTCCTTATACAGTATAATTTAGTAATCTTGGCTCTTATGTACCCGTTGTCGAACATCAGTTCAGTTGTTGTCATAAATTCTGAAATATCCCCGCCGCATATCATTAAATAAAATGCTGTATGCAATATCTTCTTATGCAATTCTTATATGACCAACCTGTCATAATAAAATAATATTTTTGCAGCGTGAAATTGAAACAGTAAATCTTTTTCAAATCAAGCTCTTATAATGCTGCAAGTCATCGCTGTGATTACATTCTGCTGTTTTAAAATCATTATCCAATAGTTTATTTCAAATAAAACTTAGAGGTACTTTTGAATTGTCAAACAAAAAAATAAAGAAGACTCTATAATTGCAAATTCGCAAGCGTCAGTAGGTCTCAATGGAGAAGAATTTGCATGCAACTCCACGGACACTCTTTTCTGTTTTTCTGTTCAACATCACGTTCTGCCTATATAGATATCTAGCAAACAAACCGATACCAACTTCAACTATATAGGTTTTTCTCCGACTATGATGAGATAACTAGGCGGCTTTCAGTCTTGCCATGGTCTTGCCCGTTGCAGCTGACATCCAAAATTTATTTAGCTGTACTCAGTTTTACCAATCAAGTTTATACCATTAACTGTCAAAGAGCTCGCTCCCACTGCGGAGACGGTCCTGGCTGCAGTAGTAGGACAGAGCAACAACTTCAAAGGCCCCCATTTCTAAATGAAGTATTTTATGTTGGCTTAAAGATCAGTCAGATTTTGGCATTGAAGATAGTTCAAAATAGGTATTTACTCAATTCAGGAACCGACTCTAAGTGGAACTTTCCCAAAACTAGCTGTCAGTTGTTAACTCTGTCATTCATAACAAAAACAAGTGAAGTTACATAAAAGATTATCAAGAACCATTGTACACAAAGCTTTGTCTGCTACAAATAGTAGATACAATAGATACACTTAAGTGGGCTACTTCGTTCATTGATATAGTTGAAGGCGTACCGCGTGGGTGAATGTCAAGACTATGAAGTAACTACGATCCACCGGTTGCGGCTGGCGCAACCAAGAGCTTTATCCACTTTTACATCATACTTAACAATCCCCCATTGATCGCTAATACTATTTTAATAATAACCGTATATTGTCTGTGCGCAGTTTTGTTGTACTGAACTTTCTCTGCTATAATTTTCCCAACAGTAGTTACCTTAATGAAATTATGATTGACATGAGTTTGTTTTCACTTGTGATTATGAGAGTTATGACTCAGCAATGCGGTTTCTGCGGTTTCAACAAACTACGCAATTTAGACACACTGTTTAGGTTAAGTGGAAATTATATAATATTATACACGATTTTTTATGTAAATATGTACTTTATTACGTATATCTTTGAACAAATATATTATAATTTATGAATACTTTATTAGTCAGCAAACTAAAGAGCTCTGTCATAAATATCACACTCTTGAATATTATCGCTATGGGCTATAGAAAAACACAGTGTAATTTATATACATAATTATATACGGGCATGTGCGATATTACGTAAACGAAAATAGGCTAGGTACTAAATAACACACTGAAGGTATCGCAGTTGACTAAATATCCTGTTTACAAAAGACCATTATTGCTAAATGCAAGTGATTTGTTACCGTATCGAACGCTAAGACATAATTGTGTATGTAATTTCATTGCTGTGACGAGCATCAATCACACGGCCGCGCAAGGACCTTCAATTTAACAACAGATTTTAAAAGCAAAATGCACAAAAATAATAACCATAAATAATAGCAGTTAGTAGTGCTTTTAATCAGAACTTGTGAAACATTAAAGACTATCTAGAGATCAAAACACTTTCAGCAACAACTTGGTTGCATAACCTCTTCTCCGTTCAATCGCCTTTTCGTCCTAGTCGGTACTAGCCCAAGGGTATCAAGTTAGCTGCGTGCTCTTACTGGCCATGTTATCAGCGAACCTTCAAATTATAACCTTAAAAAGTAAACGTGTAAGATCTAAAATTGCTAAATATCAAAACGAACAAAAACTCAGTGGTTGATGACCTTATCCAAATCAATTTGATGTACTCTGTAGAGAATTTTATAAAGTGAACACGAGATAATCAAGCAAAACTAATTAAATTATCCAAGCATACGAGTTGTATCTGTAATTGTAGCTACTACTCGTATATTAATGTATTAATATTTTTTTGATGCAGGTGTTGAGCGGGCACTGAATTTAGCGAGAAATTCTTTCGGTAAATAATCAGCGACTTTTCCAACTATTTCTAGTGTGTCCTCAGTCCACCCCTCGAGTGGTCCAAATGCCAAATTCTGTACAGCCAAAGCTGCGAATGCGGACATCGCTTCAGCATTACAATTTTCTAGCTTACCAATCAGTAAGGAAGCTTCCCTGTAGGATGAAGGATGAATTCTAGCAATGACGGTTCTATTAAACGCACAAAGAATTTGCCGGATAGCAGTCAGATCGTAGAAGGTGTAATCTTCCGGTTCTTTTGAAGCAAAGTCTTCAAGAACCCGTGTCGCTAGAGCTGAAAGTTGCTCTTCATCTAAATTGTAATTGAGTCCAAAATTTTGCACTACGTCGATGTTGCTCAGTGTAATATTCTCGTAGTCTTCAGGGGTTATGGCGATCGTGATCCAATGAAGAATTCCGAGTATCTCGTCTGGAATATTAGGGATTCCTTCATAGTATTTTATGATTGACTTCCACATGAACTCCGCTTCAGGTAGTGGTAACCGATCCCTGCCCAGCTGCAGCACACATTGCACTATGTCCTTTGGTGACATTGATTCCAAGTCCGCTTTAGATAGTTTATTTTCAGATGGGAGTTCCAGGTATTCATCACATTGAAGACTGAATACTGTTGCGATATTGATAATCAAATAGTAAATTAAAACTTGCATTTTTATCTTCATCCTCGTTGATATTATCAAGAGTTGCTTTCAGCGAACACCTTGCTACTGAAATGATTTACTTGACTTTCTTCAGGCTTAGCCTTCATCATTATGTATTAATGTTTCAATTACCGCTTCCACCATTGAGACGACCTTCACTTATATAAAGGCTTTCACGGTATAATTAACTTGTTGTTCTATATGTCAGTGGTGGTTCTAGACCTGAATAGTTAATAGCTCTGGGTAGCCAAATGACTGATTAAATTGTAACAAGGTTCGACCTAGTTAGTGTGTAGCGTTAATTCTTAATGAATTGGTTTCTTTGCAACTTAAAGCTTAGAAACATGTTATTTTTTTAACTGTTTCTAATATAATACTAGCATACCTGTTTCAAGGTACTGAACCGCATACATTTTCCGAACGTGGCAAAACATTTGTTGATGTATGATTTACTAGAATCAAGGGGCATTTAGGGCAAGTCCCACGGCGGATCTAAAAAAACATAGAGGGCTTAGAAATGTAGTGCTGGATAAGAAAGCACATACCTTGGACAGCAAAACGCTCTAATGAGTCTATTCTCGACTAGCTGAACATCAAAACCAAACACTCCACGTTCTGCCAGCAACGATTCTTAAGTTACTTTGGCCGCATCGTCCAAAGATAACCAGTTAACCTGGCAGATTGTCCGGCGAAACACCGTGGACGTTCACCTATTCGCTGATCTTATCAGATCAGTGGCCACTGCCCTGACAACCACCGAATACGGAGAGGCTTGGCAGCAGCTCATCTGTGAATATGTCAATGCTTTTCAAGAAGGGAACGACCCGCACGACCTTCAGCAATTAACTTATTTAATTCTGGAATTAACTTATTTTTACACATTGATTTTGGCAAATATTTTATATGTAAAGTAAGTAACACTACAAAGTAAAACATATTTTTTGTCACAGTAGACATTGATTGTACCCCTAGAGTAGAATATACGGTAGTATCTCTAAGTAGTCTGTGAGTAGAATAGTGTGTCCGTTTATTTAAGTTTATCTATGGAATAGTGCGTGTAACCAAGAAAACCCAAATACCGTTAGAAATTGCAAACTATTACTCTTTGGAAATTCGCTTTCCAAAAAAAAGTGTAATGTAACAAACCTGCTTTTAGCAAAACTGCATGTAACAAACACATTTTTTCCCCTGACTAGCCCGGTGGATACAGAAAGTGTAACATGCTACGCACTACTTTCTACGTGCTACATGCTACGCGCTACTTGCTACGTGCTACATGCTACGCGCTACGTCCGAGGTGCTACATGCTACGCACTATGGGCTATTTATTATAGCACGTGAACCGTGATAGCTAAACAGTTGAAATTTTCACAGATGATGTGTTTCTGTTGCCGCTATAACAACATAGTATTTGTTGTTATAGCGGCAACAGAAACACATAATCTGTGAAAAAATAAAATATATATTTAAGTGCGGCTCCCATACAACAAACGTGTTTTTTTTTGCGTTTCTTGCGATAATGGTACGGAACTCATCGCGCGCTAGTCCGACTAGCTCTTGGCCGGTTTTTTATTCTTATGATCTGTTTGATTTTAAATATATAAAACTATTATGATTGGCTATTTGTGCAACACCATTTAGCATAAAAATTTCTTAACGTTTTGTTTGTTAACATGCAATATAGGCCAATATTGCTGTAGAAAAGTGTGTCGAAATTTGCTAATTTCGACTTGTTTACAATACTATTCTTGTTTTAGATAACTGTTGTTTTGTGACCATTTGCCTGTTCGGCTATAGTTGGAATTTTGTTTTCGAGGCTTCTAACGTACGTACCGTAATGGCTACTTTAGTCTGACTCATGATACGGGAACCCGTAGTATAAGTAAGTACTTATACTACGGGTTGTACTAGGTAAGTACCTACAGTACCTGGTGTCTAGTTACTCTGACATTACCGCTGTCTAAATGCTTGTGACCTTTGTAGGGTCACAAGCATGTAGTCTTAACAGGTAATTCTGGCAACCTATAAATCATATGGAGGTACAATTAAACTGGCCAAGTGCGAGTCGGACTCGCGCACGAAGGGTTTCATACCATTATCGCAAAACAACGTCAAAAAAATCACGTTTGTTGTATGAGAGCCCCACTCAAATATTATTTTTTTTAGTATTTGTTGTTATAGCGGCAACAAAAATACATCATCTGTGAAAATTTCAACTGTCTAGCTATCACGGTTCTTGAGATACAGCCTGGTAACAGACGGATCGTGGAGTCTTAGTAATAGGGTCCCGTTTTTACCCTTTGGGTACGGAGCCCTAAAAATCCAACCATCTAAGATAGTTATATTTTTAGACCTAGTTGTCATATTGTAGCATACCTGTTTAACCTGGACCTAGATTCTTCAGCAGAGTGCTTAGAGGATTACAGGCTAAGCCAAACCAAAGCGGACTCAAACTATCACCCTTAAGAATACCTTGTTCGATCTATCGCTACGGTATTATTTAACTAGGTAATGTAGAGATTGTTTCATAATACAAATGTTAAAACGGTCGTGACGTTATCGAAATTCCGATCAAAGTTTGCAATAAGAAGTCATCATTTAAAATGGGAGTAGCTGTCAAATTGAGACAACTCGGATGCAGTTGCGACATGTAGGACCATAAAAAAGAAATGTTGAGACTTAATTAAGGATGTACACATTTACTTATTCCAAAAATGTGTATGGATTTTCAGCGGCATAAAATCTCGTTGTTTTTACTAAAAAAGAACAGTATTACCCGGAAAAATTGTTTGTTTACTCGTATATAACTTGCAGAAAGGTACTAATTTAACTTTTCAGGGATAATTCTATTATGCACTAGTGTGTAATGTTACTACGCACGTGTATGTTATAGGTCGGTTTCTGGCCATAAAAGCGATGTAATAAGACTCACTTTACGAGCAAGTGTGTCGAAAAGTTCGATTATGATCTTATAGATATTGTTAAGTATCGAAATATACCTACTCGGTTTATAAAGAAAAGAAAGTCCTCATTATTCAATTATATTATAGTTGTAGCAATTATTATATAACACATTTGCTCGTAAAGGGTCTCTTATTTCACCAATTTCAATATCGTATTGTATCTCATTACGTACTTGTGCGTTATTGTAATGTAAAACGCACGGTTTATCAAGATGCTCCGTCTAAAACGAACGGTACTTTTTTAATTCTTAGCAAAGGGTTTTTATGTCAGAAAAAAGTGGTTAACATTTTATGAATAAAATTAACTCTGGGAGATAAAATATAATAAATAAACATTGAATTCTTTAATATCATTAATGTTGACCAGAAATTACAACCATTTATCTGTAACAAAACACAAAAATATTAATTTACTTTATTAGTAATACTGGCTGTTTTTGTGCCTTTGCCTTAAGAAAAAAGCGCTGATGCGCGCGCATCGCTAATTTGTGAATAAGTAAAAATTATGCCGCGCGCTTTTTCTTTTCGCTGTATTGTTTTTATTTGAAAATGTCAAGTATCATATATCATTTAGTATTGACTTCAAACTGAAATAGGGCTTACCCCCGATTTCTGAATTAAGATTGCAAATAATATATTCTTATTTCTCAAGTTAAGTTATATCTACTACTAGTTCTAAGTATCACTCAATGTAGGTAACACAAAAGCCCCTAATACAGCAAAATGTTACAACACGGCTCAGGTCATATCAAAATTATCACCTATATCATAATAAGTCAGGTTACAGATACTGTCTTCTATCACGTAATAGTTTATTTAAAGAATTTGTCCAAAGAAATAAGTAATATTCTACTGACATAAGTATAGCCAACTTTGCTTGCATACATCAAAAACTGCCTTTTTTGGGCAAAAGTGCTTTTTGTATGGCACCAAAAATCTACAACAAAGTCTTATAAAACTTTGCCGACTAATTTGTTTAAAAAAAGGTTGCGAGATTTTTTTGCAGACAGGTGTTATTACCATGTAAGAGACTTCTTGAACGATAAAATTGCATAACATTATATCTTTTTATTTTTTTCGATCTAAGTGGCCTTCTGACATTGAATAAAATTGACATTCCGCATATTGTTTTCTTTTTTATGTTTTATTTTATATTTCACATCCTATTAATAATTTTATTGATATATGTATTTTAATTGTATTTTTTTTTAATTCTTTTATTTTATTAATTTTGATTTCACGATATTTTGTGAATTTTTATTTATGACAATTTTTTGCATTATTTTATTGCGATTTTGTGACTTTTTTGACATTGTTTTGTTAATTTAAATTTATGACATTTTTGTGCACTATTCCGATTTTATGACATTTTTTTTTATAATTTTTTTTGTGACATTTTTGTGAACTGATTGATTTGTTTTTATTTATTCAACTTTTTATCAATTTAAATTTATCTGATATTATTCATGACATTTGAATTTATGAATTCATATTATACCTGATTTTATTTATTTTACTTTTTTTGACATTGTTTCATTTTATTAATTCTTATTTTTTATGACATTTAATTAAGATAAAGGCCTGTGATTTTTGTATAATAATATCTGACATTGCGATATTTTAGTTAATTAATGAATTTGTAAAATACATATTTGTACGCCTCATTAGGCAAAACATGTTTTTCAGCTCTAAATAATAATTGAACATCTTGCATGCCTATTGTATGTGAACACATGTTTTTGGCAAATAAATTATCTTTATCTTTATAGGAAAAAGACATTTTCCGTTTACTCAAAGTTTGTTTAAAGTTGTTGTGTAGCAGCCAAATATTTCATAGTCATTTCCGAACAAATCTATTGCTTTTGTAAAGAAGTTTCGAATAAGGGTTGCGGGTAAATTCTTCCCTCATCAAATTCAGCTAACGGGACAGTTGCCCGATTTCAAAATTAAAACACTAATCAATGATATCTGTAAGTAGCTATCTGTAAGTAACTATAAATAATTTATTCACTATTTGTTTTTATAACAAACTTTTTTCGTATTCTTCTCAGCAAATCCTTTCATTTGATACCCATATCATGGCAGTGCACAAAAATAACAAGTCCACCATCTTGGGCCGTCCACCATATTGGGTTTAGAATGACGTAACTTATCTAACTATGCATTGTCATCCAAACTAAACGTGTATGCAAAATTTCATCTTAATCGGTGTAGGATAACTGCTTTAAAATTCAATTGCAAGAATTGACCCGAACACATTTACATACATACATACAAACATACATACATACATTGCAAGTTAATTAAAAACTTGTAAATAAAGTAATTTTCGTGTTTGCAAGCTCTTCTAAACCACATTCCGGTCAAAATAGACATTTCGGTTTACATAAATTCGCATAGAGCTCAAAATAGATTATATATTATTTAAAGAAACATCGCCTTAATTTTCAGTCTATTTTGATCGGACTAACAGTTTTTACCGTAAATAAGTAATTTCAATATTTAATAAAATTACAAATTTAAAAAATCTGTTTTTTATTTTTATTTCATGCTTTTTAAACTACATAAATAATATGTAGAAAAAAGCGGTGCGACTGAAGAAAGACACGGTTCAATCGATAATCTATCGAAACACGTAATAATGACACGATATCTTACGAAAAAATCCAGATTCATATAGTAAAATGCGAATAACTTTTGAACGGTTAAACTGATTTTCTCAAACATAGCTAAGAACAGTAAGAACACTCTCGACAAAGTCACCTTTCAAACAAAAAAACTAAATCAAAATCGGTTCATCCGTTTAGGCGCTATGAAGCCACAGACAGACACACAGATACACAACAACACACGTCAAACTTATAACACCCCCTATTTTCCGTCGGGGGTTAAAAAAAATAAGTTTTTTTAGGTTACCGTACATAGTCATCCAAACCAAACGTGTATACCTAATTTCATCTTAATCGGTTGAAGATAATTGCTTTAAAATCCATTTGCTAGATTTGTCGCATACATACATACATTGCACGTTAATAAAAAACTTGTAAAAAGAGATATAAATAAATTAAAATTTATCTATGTTCTAATAAAATCTCAATTTTATAGAGCACGAGGAAGTAGAATATTAATGTTCCTACCTAAAGCTTTCAAAACTAAATTAAACTAGGTAGAAACAAGACTTACATAATAGCAAGTAATGGTATCTACTAATAAAACAGAAATAATAAACATAATTCTCATGTTAAATTTAAATTATAAACTTTCAAAAGTTAATTTGGCTTTTAATGTCTCATAAAACGACAGTGTCATCTAGAAAACTAACCGACCTGGATTTCAGTTATCTAGCCGCTTCAAAAATGGATATTGGATAAAGCCGGATCGGTAATTTGTCCTACTTTCATAATTTTTAGGGTTCCGTACCCGAAGGGTCCAAAGAGCCCTATTGCTGTTACTCACGTCTCAGTCTGTCTGTCCGTCTATCTTTACGTCCGTCGTCTGTCACACAGGTTTTCCAGTCAAACGGTTGGAGCTATAGTCTTAACATTTTCAGAGTATAAGCACTTGTTAACCCAAAGCCATACAAATAGTCAAATAATATTGTTAAATGTTTTTAGGGGGGATCCCATACAGATAAAGAGAGGGCGCGAAAAAAAGTACCTGCCCCATCGAGTGGGGTTTCTTTTTACCCGACTGCCGAAGGAGAGTAATGTGTTTATCAGTCTATGTATGTATGTATGTTCCTATGTGGCGTTCTAGAGACCAAACACGTCGGCGGATTTTGGTGATTCTTACGTCGATCGATTCGTCTTAACGCTACGAGTGTCACTGGCTACATTAAAATTGAAAATAAACAAATGGCGGCATTTGGGCGCCATATTGGGGGCACAATTTTTTTTTATTCTTCCAAACCCATCGTGTGGGGTATTAAAAAAAAGTGTTTTAAGAGTTGATTTCAAAAATATCTAACACTTGTATGTTTAATTGTACCTAATTAAAAAAAAAATAACTCGTTAGTCTTAAATAAAAAAAAAGAAATAAAAAGAACAAAAAACCCGACTGCTTAAAAAGCGAACTAAAAAGAACATTTTCGGTTTTTCGCCTTTGTCGGAGGATACATCTGGTTTTGGTTAGCCACCTCGCGAACATGTATCCTCCGACTGCACAACATGATTTCCTTCTTGTTTACGCCTTTTTTGTTCGCTTTTTAAGCAGTCGGGTTATTTTGATTATTTTAATTAACATTTTTTTAGAGCTCTTTGGTTAGATAAATACTGTATTATTTTTTGTATATAAAACATTGAAAAACGAAGAAATGAGAAGCCACCAAAGCAGCTCTTTTTACACAATCCTGTGCCGATGAATTTTTTAACTTCCCATTGACTTACGAACTTCAATTGTGGTGATAATGTTTAATATTACGTATAATTTTAATAACAAATACCAATATATTGACAAATTATATTTTTTCTTTGATTACCTCTTTTCCTGTTATAACCAACTTGATTTTACAGTTTGGTACGGAACCCTAAATATACGAAGTCCAAGACGCACTTGGCCGGTTTTTATTACAGGTTTATCTTAACAACAATCAAAACTGTTATAATCTTACCAAAACCAAACCATAACTGGTACACAAGGAGTGTTACGAGCAATATCATGGAATCACCATGGTGAAGCAACTTTTGTACACTATCATTACTTTATTCACTTTCCGAAGGTAATATGGCGTGAAAGCCAAGCGTCTTTGTCACCTTTGACAGTTGTTAACACCGTGTTCCGTGAAACCGAGTACTCACTATTCCTTTGTGTATAATTATCTTTACTGATTGTTTTCATAATATCCTTTCAATGAAGAATCGAATTAACTACTGACAGGACCTTCTAGTAAATAATTACAAATAATTAACTACTTAAGTTTCATTTAACAGGAAACCCACAAATACTAACTAAGTGTGTAATGGCTACAGTTTTTACAGAATTAGAAACACTATCAGAAAACAGTATAACCCCGCGCAGCTAATAAATTGTCAACTTATTCATGTAGCGGCTATGCGTCACTCCACTAAAAGGGTTTACCCAGTTGGAAAGGTAACACTAGGTACTAATTAATCCCCGGCGGGCCACGTGACGAAGGGGAGGAACTGTAATCCTCCCCCTAAGAGGGGCAAAGCGCAGGCGCCGACCCGGCCTGTCACTGCCACCGCCGTTCCAGAGGCTACGGCGGCTGTGGAGGAGGGGGGTGCGATGTCCGACTAATGCATAGAGTCGAACATCGCATCCTCCAGGCGAACATCAACCACTGCAGAGCGGCCCAGGATCTGCTGATGCAGACCGTAGCTGAGAGGTTAATGGACGTGGCGGTGGTCGCCGAGCCGTACTCGATGCCTGGCCGTTGGCTGGGTGATGGGGATGGCTTGGTGGCGTTGGTGTCGCGGCCTGCCAGGGACTCCCCTCCCCTCTCGCTTTTAGATAGGGGACCGGGATACGTGGCCGCTGCGTGGGGAGATGTAGCCCTGGTCGGGGTCTATTTCTCCCCAAACCGCCCTCTAAGGGACTTCGAGAATTTTCTCGAGGTCCTCATGGCAGTCGTCGGGAGGGCGGCACCACGTCGCTAAGTCGGCGGCCTGGGGCAACCCAACCAGCTCTTGCAACGTCCGGGGACGCGCCGCCGAATTTTGGGCGGCTTCGTGCGGTGTGTTCTTCCTAAACAGGGGGGATGTTCTCACGTGTGTGCGGCAGCGGGGAGGGTCAGTGGTTGACGTCTCGTTTGCCACCCGCGTTGTGAACTGGTGGGTGGAGATGGTGGAGACTCTGTCGGACCACCGATATGTGCGGTTCTACATCTCCACCCAGAGCCCTCGGGGGATGGCTCGGGCCAATCTCCCTGCCCGCGGTGGGCTCTCACCCGCCTGGACCGGGAGGCAGCCCAGGAGGCGGCGTTCATCCAGGACTGGCTCTCGCCCCGTGTGGAGGGCACGGACGTTGACGCGGTGGCAGTTCAACTCCGAGGGTCCCTGACCGAGGTGTGCCACTCCAGCATGCCTCGGTCCCGCCGGCCGCCTCCCCGTCGTGCCTTCTATTGGTGGACGGGGGAGTTAGCGGGGCTCCGGGCCACCTGCATGGCGGCAAGGAGCCGCGGAGCCGGCGGCGCACTACCCGATCTCAGGCCGGGGAGGACCGCCTCTACGCCTCTTACCTAGAGGCAAAGACGTTCTCAAGTCGGAAATGTGCGCCGCCAAGGACTCGGCGAGGGCCGAGATGCTGAAGGGTCTCGACAGGGATCCATACGGGAGACCGTATAGGCTGGTGCGGAGCCAGCTGCGGCCCTATGGTCCCCCACTGTCGGAGACCCTCGAGCCGGCGTTGCTGGATGGGGTGGTCCGGTCCCTGTTTCCGCGCAGGACCGACTTCTCCCCACCAGTGATGGACCCCCCGCGGGAGGCAGCTTCGCCGGAGTAGGAGATTCCCCTGGTGACGATGGATGAAATCCACGAGGGGATTCTTCGCCTCCGCGCGAAGAAGACGGCCCCTGGCCCGGACGGCGTCCCTGCACGGGTGGTGGCAATCGCTGCCTCTCAGATGGAGGACGGGTTTCGCACCTCTTCAGCGCGTGCTTTACGGCTGGGAGGTGCCCGAAACTGTGGAAGGAGGGGCAGCTGTGCCTCCTCCGAAAAGAGGGACACCCGGTGGACTCCCCCTCGGCATACCGGCCCATCGTTCTGCTCGATGAGGTTGGTAAAATTTTCGAGGGGATCGTCGCCGACCGGCTGAATAGCCAGCTACGGGGGAAGGGGCCAGACCTGTCGAACGCCCAGTTCGGGTTTCGACAAGGGCGTTCGACGGTCGACGCCTTGGCCCTGCTCAGGAGCCAAGTGCAGGAGGCGGTGGAGTCGGGGGGCAGGGTGTTATTCGACATTGCCAACGCCTTCAACTCCGTGCCCCACTCTACGATATTGGAGGCAGACGGCGCGGCGTAAGGTGCTCGGAGAACGCCCCGCCGCGGAAGAGCGGGAAGCCGTGCGGCGGGAGGCGAGGGACGCAATCGTTCTCCATTGGACGGAGGACCTCGCCACCGCAGTCTTTGGCCGTCGGACGCTGGACGCGCTCGTCCAGTCCTGCGGAGCTAGCTCGAGCGGCCTCCCGGTTTCCTCTCGTTCCGTCTGGTGCAGGTGTTGTCCGGACATGGTTGTTTCGGAACGCACCTGCACCGGATCCGGAGGGAGGAAACCCCTGCGTGCCATTACTGCGGAGCAGTAGAGGACACGGCGCAGCACACCCTCGAGGTGTGCCCAGCCTGGGCTGAGCTGCGCCGTGCCCTAATCAGTGTGATCGGGCAGGAACTCTCGCTCCCCGGCGTGGTCAACTCCATGCTGGGGAGTGAGGAGGCATGGGTGGCGGTTGCCTCCATTTGCGAGGACATGATGTCGCAAAAGGAGGTGGCGGAGCGTGCGCGGGAGGACGATCCTCTCGCACCGCCGCTCCGTAGGCGAAGAAAGGGTGGGAGAAGGCGGTTGTATGATCGTCTCCTCCCACTTCCTGGTGGTGATTAGCGGGCGACAGGCGCGGGGGCGCCTTTCGCTCGCATTGCACTAATCACCACCCTCGTCGGGCGGGAACGGCCGAGCACTCGCGGTCGTTCCCGGGCCCCTCCACTAAGAGAGGGGCGTGAAGGCCCCGCTGTAAAGGCGAGCGGTCGTCGGCGGAGGACTGGACGTAAAGGCTGTGCCAGTTTCCCAGTCCTTCTTCACTCAGACGATGTGGGAGTTCCGCTGGGTTATTTTAGTGGGTATACCGGGTCAGTCAGCCCGGGGAGTCCCACATAGCCCTCCCAGTCCCCCAAAGGGCGGGTATGCGTAATGCATTTTATCCCAGCGAGAACAAAAAAAAAAAAAGGTACTAATTAATCAAGATTTTTTTTTAATAAATTCATAAAAGAATCTGTTATCTCTTATCAGTCGCAGAATCATTAGCTTCAGTTACTTTGTGATTTCTTGTAAATACCGTAACTAATCCATTCAGGTAAATAGATCTGGCTGTTTTAGAGGAAAATAGAGCCTTTTCTGCAATAGAAGCGTGCAGTGTATTTTAGAATCGTTCTACATCTGGCACTGGCTGTTATAAAACACAACAAAAGTAGGTCTTCTAAGCAGTCTATCCGCTCGTAAGCCGTAAATACTTATTGAACAAGTTTTACTTCTAACCTTGTACCTACGCGTAATAGCGCGTGCCTGCAAAAAGGCATCAACCTAGTATTTATAGGAAACATTCAATGTAAACTACAAAGTAGGTAAACCGTGTGATCACCACGCGTCACTGAATAATTGTTATTGAGTTACATACTTGACGTAATAGAAGATCTCTTTATGGCTTTGAAGATTTTGTCATACCCAATATTGCAGAAGAAAGAAGATACACTCGAAATATAATCTGGACGCTGCAAGGGGTACTAAGTATGGAGCTTGAGTAACTTCTTGTTCCCAGCTAAAACACTAGGAAGTTGTGACAGAATTTATTGTGAAAAAGGTTGTGAAAAATTGCTGACCTAACGCCTAAATTTAATAAATGACTTTTAATTAAATTTATTTGTGAATTACTGTTTTATGCAGCAGCAAATTCATACCAGAAATTAAAATTAAAAAAAAAACTGGCTAAGCGTATCCAAAGGGAGTTATTTTGTAATCATTTTGCGAAATATGTTTTCGCTGCTTGAAGCGTGACTGCGTGAGTTGCCCCATAAAATAGTGTGTTAGGTATTGCCTATATTGTTTGAGTAAATAAACCTTGACGTTAATAATGAACGGTATAGGTAAAGTAGGAAACTAATCCCACACGTTTCTTCGTTCGAACCTAAACATTTCCTGTATCAAAGTTAGGTTAAACACCTCGAAGTCATTCCAAAAGGAGATCTTGGACATATTACTTACTTTTATATTTCCTAATATTTTATTATGAACCGTAAATGTGTCAATAGTCATTAGTCGGATAGATCCTCATGGTAACCATATTACCTTGGAATGTCTTCTAGGAAATATAATAGGTACTTAGATAACATAAGAATTGCCTGCTAATAACTTCGCATGGCAGATAATAATAAATAGTGGGCAATTATAAACTGCTATTATAATAATACTCATGAACAGCTACAACATGTTGTCGCTATTGTAAGATGCCATGAATAATCACATTTTACACTCTTGATTTTTAGATATCTAGAGGCACGCCCCGACTTTGCCTGGATCGTAATAATTAATAGCCTATAACCATTTGGAATATTGTAACTTTCAAATGGTATTTTTTTTCAAATATTTGTAGTAGTTCCGGAGATTACCCTGCACGTTTGAACTAACTCACTCAATGCGGACTCTCAAAAGAGAGATATATATTACTTATCTTAATTAATATTATAAAGATATAATATTAATTAAGATAGGTAAATAACATCTCACAGCTCCTAGAGAAAATTTTGCCGGTTCATTAACAACATGAGAATAATGTATAAAAGTTAATAATATATATCTATCGATAATCTATTGGGTTAGGGGCTAGAGAACAATTATGACTTTAAAGACGGTAAGAAATAACAAGCAAAGCGTTTTCGGGAATTTTGAAATTTCTCAAACGGCGGGCATTTCCATATTTTCGCAAACGGCGGGCTTTTCCATATTTTCCCAAACCAGAATATGCTCTTTTAAATCCATCTACATCAATTTAACTTTTTGTCAGATCTCATTACTTTGGGAAAACCTTTTTTTTTACCATGGATCAAGCCAGCTGAATACAAATAATCTTTATTGACATATTTTTTTACAGCAGTTATTGGAACCTCTGATTCCCGTACTATGAGGACCTGTATGACAGCAGTCAGTGAATGATAGTATTATTGAAGAGTTCTGTTGGAGAGCAACCCTATGACCCTGATATTTACCGATATGTAAACATAACCTGGGCTGGCTACTCCCATCTCGTCTGCTCTTGCGCATGTGTCGCTAGTTCGCTACGAACCGAGGCGGCGCCCGCCGATGTTGATTCATGCATGTTACGGACTAACGCTAGTAGACCTCGTTACGAGTTATGTAAGAAACATAAACGCATTTTCGTAATGTATATGTGCCCAATTTACAACATTTAGGACAGTGTCTTTGTCGGTACCAACGAATCATAGACACTAAAATAATTACCGCAGATTTTCTTAGTCTGCAAACATTAGGCTTTAACAGCTTTTTTATTTGTTTGCCGACAACATAAGAGATTAGCGACTTCTTAATGTTTAGTTTAAACAAACTACAGTCTCTTTTGTGTGTTTGCGAAAAAAATATGAACGAATATTCTTTACTACGCTATAGCTACATCAAGGTGGATATGTGTAATTAATATAATTATTATCGCGATGCGCAAGGCTGTCCAAAATTTATGATTCTGAAGAAGTGAATTGTTGTTTCGATTTTATATCCAAACTTATAAGTACTATCTACTACAGGTAAAGCTATCGCTGGCATTGGGAAAAACATTTGGGTCACAGTTAAAAAATCATTTCGTAATCCATGGTGAACTATAAAATTATGATTAATATACACTGAACTACCTCCGCAGTCTTGCTAATCGATATAAAATATCAAAGCAGGTATCTAATTTGGAAAATGCTGACATGTTCAAGATACTTTATTTTTCCAAGGCAACTTTAAAGTTGGCATTGTAAACATTGAGTCGATTTTCTGATATTAGTTACTGAAGATAAGTTGTTCTTCCTATTTAGAGCCTTATGAATATATTACTGTATACTACCTATAAAGTTATTGTAAGGGTATTATATTATTCAACTTCTATCCGCGTTACCTCTTTCTAAGCTCTCTGTCAATTATAATTTTGACTTTTCATTCAAGCCAAGGTCACTAAGTTGCTTCGTATGATATGCTGCCATACAATCGATGTTTGCATAATTTGTTGATTTAACTTTATTTGCCTTTCCTTATGGGCATAGAGGTACCCTGCAAGGTAATATTTACCGATATTCAAAAGTATATTTACTAAAGTCAGACCTATCAGAATTAAACAGGGTCACGGTTGAATCACAATCCGAAGAGAGAGTTATGTTTACTAATAAATATAGAAAATTACCATTTATTTAGGAACACACATACTTGTGGGCCAACCATCACGCTAGCTCAAAAATGCAGCATCCCAATGCTGCATTTCATTAACAAGATTGTGAAAAATTTAACTGCTGTTTTTAGAAGTAATTGAGCAAAGTTAGTGTCGTGATTGACGTCAACACTGTCATTATCAAGAAGATCTTCTAACACACATTTGACCTGCTTTAGTTCGCACTATTTGCATAATTATCGACCAACGGCCGGGTAAAACTTAAGTTTATTGCATAAGTTAAGAATTTTTAAGCAAACACTGGCTTTTGTAAGTTTAGATAGACATCTTATCAAATGGTTTATGTGATTGCTCTATAAATGTTAAGCATTCATTTTATAAACAAGTGAGTAGGTACGCATGATTGAAATTTTTAGTAGTAGATTTGAAAAAGTTATGATAAAAAAACCTTTTTCAAAAAAACTTTCCTTTTGGAAGTCGGTGTCCATAACGAATAAAATTGGTACTCACTAAAGACACCGATTTCCAAAAAGAAAGTTATTTTTCACTTTGTAGTGTTTTTATTTGGAAGTCAGTAATAGTATTATTTTGTAAAATGTTTTTTATTTTTCACTTTTTAGTTGTAACTTGTAAAAGAACTTGCATATTGTGCAAGTTCTGTAATAAAGTACCTATAATGCCAGAATAGATTTCCCGAATATCATGAAACTTGAACATAACCGGCGAAACGAGGAAGTACCAATGTGAACTGTACACCTGCGTACTCCTTTAGAGCGTACTGGCGTGATTTTATGTTATGAAATGATATAAACAATAAACAGACATGCGATAGCAGCAATCCCGAGAGATTTACCGTAAGAGTGCTGTTATATATCTTCCAAGTTCTTCATCAGATCTTCACCAAATTAAAATGGGACCAATTTGGGAACATACTCAAATTTTCAAAATCGGTCCACTATTGACCGAGAAATAGGTGAAAATACACAAAAATAAAAACGATCATAAAATCGAGCAAAAGCTTCCTCCTTTTTGGAAAGTCAATTAAAAATAAATTACAGCTTAATGCATAGATTTAGTAAGTTTTCGCTATTGCAATTGGTTAAAGTAGTAATAGATAACTGAAATATAAGTAGTTTGACAAAATATTGGTTATAAGTAGCATTCTTTTATGTTGATACACAGGGAACCCAGTTTTAACACTGAATGCAACAAATATAAGGTTTTCACATTTCCATTGTGAAAAGTTTTTATTTCAATAGAAAAAATACATGACGGTGTTATTTATAATTCTATTCATAATAATTATTCTAATAAACGTAACGAAGGCACATGCAGTGATTATTTTAATTGATTCAATAATTATCTTTAAGTTGTGTTAAGTGTAAGATTGAGGACACAAAGTTCAGTGTTTATAGGGTAGCATCAAGTTAATATAAGCACTTATTTTTATCCCTTTTTCAGTGTCTGATATAAGATACCTTAAATTTTCGGATCATGCAATAAAAAAATTACGAATTTTCTTATAAAACCTAACATAAATTTATTATAATTTGCTGTATTTTTGTATTTAATTGTAAATCTTCGTTTTTTACACATAAAACCACAAAAAAAAAATTATTTGCCTCCACAAATAGCTAAAATACTTATATGTAATAAAAATATAATAAATAATTTAATAAAAATAAATATAAACTTACGTGAAAACGTGTCGACGCACAAGTAATCCGCCAGAGGCGCTGCAGCGTGCTCGACGACGCACAAACGTGTTATGTTCTGCCTTCTGTCGGCGCCTGCGTCTTCTACTATCATTACAGACACTGTGCAATAATGTTACAGGCATACTAAAAAATCGGCCATTCTCAAAACGTCTCTCTACTGACCAATTTTTAACTCCAAATTGGCACAACATGGCCGACCTACAATGTTTTTATCGCATTATATGGAATCTTAATTAAACAATACGCAATTAAAATTCGTTAGCGTGTTATAGGTGAAGACCCTCTTATGTAACGACTACATAAGTATATACCTTGAACGGTTATTATTATGTACTTTAATTATAGCATTGTTTCATGTTTGTTTAACATCTCATCTCTTTGCTCTAATGATTGCTTGGTTTGTTAAGAAAGGTAACCTTACCTACTGTTTATAGGAAAGTTACTTTGAAACGAGTTCAAAAATGCGGTACGCTACCAATTGAACTGTAATGAATTAAAAATTAAATTTATGAAACGACACGTCTGAAGGACATTATCTGCGTTAATAAAATAAGTGTGAATGGGCTAACGAATTGAACCTGGAGGGAAAGGATAGGTTGGAGGAACCATTATGATTGCTTTTTTAAAAGGCACATAATCATCATCTGAGCTTCCCCAAAAATTTTTTACCATGTTTTTTTAGAGTGGCGACTGCGACTTCAAAATTTATTAGAGACCATGGCTTCTAAGTAGGTACTGGAGTTAACATTAACTTACGGAAACAAAAAAGAAGGTTTAATCGCAATCTGGCCGACCATAACGAGATGTATCCTCCGACGACTGTACAGCATGATTTTCTTCTTGTTTACGTCTTTTTTGTTCGTTTCTTAAGCATTCGGGTTTTTCCACCTTTGAATTAACTTTTTAATTTTAAATTTTTAGTATTTTTTTTTTCGTATTAGGTACATTTATACATATGAGTGATTTTTGAAATCACCTCTTAAAACCCTTTATTTTGATACCCCCCCGGATGGGTTTGGAAGAAAGAAAAGGATTGGGCCCGCACAATATGGCGCCCAAAAACCGCCATTTTTATATTTTCCAATTTTAATGTAGCCAGTGACACTCGCAAGGTCAAGACGAATCGATTGTTGTAAGAATCTTCAAAATCGGTCGACGCGTTTGGTCTCTAGAATGTAATAGGAAAAAACAAGTCTATGTATGTATACTAATAAACACATTACCCTCCTGCGGCAGTCAGGTAAAAAGGAAAAAAGCAAGACATGAAGACACGGTAGAGTTAGCTCTCGTAACCCGAAAATTAGAACCGTATGAAAGATTACTCTGCAACCTACTTTCGGAATGCGGTAACAAACAATAATTTAAGGGTTACGCTCAGCTGTATTGCGACGTTGTGTTGTTGAGCACATAAGTAGATAGATACCCATGAGAATGTTACGTGATGCGAGACTAATTGTATTTTCATTGGCGTATGTAGGGCTATTTTCCAAGAGGGATGCTAAGATTTTTTGGGAGCTGAGTCACCCATGTCCGTAGGAGTGCCCACATTTGATTTCCTACACGTTGACCTCGGGCGCAAATCAGGTGACACTAACTGGTGCAGCCACTAGAGAAGTTGGGTCGAGTTGTCAGTTGGGTGAGTTTCAGATAGAAGAGTCTATCTGAAATTTTAGTTGCATCTAAACTGATAAGACAAGCAGAAGTTAATATTTTTAAAACAACTCTATAAAACGCAGCAACACTATAATATTTAAGGTTGATCATCAGATCAAATCGTAGAAATTTTTCTCCTGAAGGTTTCCTTACACAGATGTGTAATATGGGCTATTTAGTGTAATTTACTTTAAAGACGACCGAATACACTATCCTCCATTCTTATGTGTTAATACCGAAGAAGGATGCTACACGTGGTCCACTTTTCACCCAACTGCCGAAGGAGGGTAATGTGTTTATCAGTCTATGTATGTTTGTTGCTATGTGGCGCTCTAGAGACCAAACGCGTGGGCCGATTTTGATGGTTCTTACGTCAATCGATTCGTCTTAACCCTGCGAGTGTCACTGGCTACATTAAAATGGGAAAATGCCTGTTTTTGGGCGATTTTTTTTTTCTTACAAACCTGTCGGGTGGGGATCAAAATAAAGGGATTTTAAAGGTGATTTCAAAAATAAATGACACTTATATGTTTAAATGTACCTAATTCGAAAAAAAAAACTATGAAGTTATAAATAAAAAAAGTTAATAAAACGTCAAAAAACCCGACTGCTTGAAAAGCTAACTAAAAAGACGTAAACAAGGAAAAAATCATGCTGTGCAGTCTCAGTGCAACTTACACAGTGTCTCAAGACGAAAGCCTATGACCAGTGATGACATATATGGCTCGCTGATGATGATGACATATATGACGTGGTCGCTTACAATGGACCTTATCAGAAAGCTTACAATCACTCAAAGGGCAATGGAGAGGGCTATGCTCGGCGTTTCCTTGCGTGATCGAATCAGAAATGTAGAGATCTGCAAGAGAGCCAGGTTCACCGACTTAGCCCAAAGAATTGGCAGTGGGCAGGGCACATTGCTTGTAGAACGGATGGCCGATGGGGCATAAAGGTTCTGGAGTGGCAACCGCGAACCGGAAGACGTTGCGTTGGAAGGCCTGCCACCAGATGGACCGATGACCTGGTGAAGGTTGCGGGGATCCGCTGGTTACGAGACGCACGGGGCCGGTCAATGTGGCGACGCTTGGGGGAGTCCTATGTCCAGCAGTGGACGTCTTTCAGCTGATATGATGATATAAGTTTTTAAGCTGACATGGTCACAATCATTAGAAAAAAAAATCAAGGTAAATATCCCGAAACAAATATTAATTCTAATGACGATGAACAAAAAACGCAGTTATGTGACGAATAAAGCTCAAGATTAGGGCTCGTCCCTCAGAAGATCAAACTATTTGCTAACGCATTCAAAATGCCTTCAACTGAAATCTATCAATAGTTATCAATCAATCAAGTTCCATACAATGGAAGCTAAGGGCTTCCTCCTCTAGATTACAGGATTGAACGAGATCTCTTTATTTTTCATTTCCTTCAATCCCTATCCCTCCAACAAAGATCTTGTCAAACAATATGTTCTTTTAGACTATCACACCGATATTATAAGGGCGAAAGTTTGTGAGTGTGCGTGTGTTTGTTACTTCTTCACGCTCAAACAGTTGGAGGGATCTGGTTAAAATTGGCACAGGGATTGGGATTGGAATTATAGTCAGGAATCATAGGATACGTTTTATCCCGGCAATATTTTCCCTCGGGATAATTATCGACATTCACGCGGGCGAAGCCGCTGGTAGAAACTAGTATTAAGTAAACGACTCCAAAGTCATCATATTAAGTAAACGACTCCAAGTCATATTATATAGTTCTTCAACACTTAATGTATCTGCTAGGTCCCACGGACTCCGTGCAAAGTATCATATTGGCCTAATAACTTAAATATCGCACTTTGGTTCTCGTGCGTTCTAACTAGTATACCTTTCTGAAGTAGCGTGCTGGAGTCGGGGAGACTCGGATTCAAAGTGCTCACCTGACACAAGTGACGTGGAAGCATAGGATTAATGTGAGGATCAAAGCAATAAAGTGTGGAAGCAGTATGCACGTTTTTTAACCGATTTTCTAAAAGAAGAAGGTTCTATGTTCGACTTTCTATTAGTTTTTATTTTTTCACCTATTTCTTGTCAATTGTGGGCCGATAATGTTTGAAAGGGTATACTCTCGAGGCATTGTTACAAAGTTAGGATTTGATGCGGGGATCCCATGCAAATCGAGGGAACTACTAAAATTTTATAGGCATACATGTAGCAATTTTGGTATTTTCATGGACAGTGCAGGAATTTGCATTCAGAAAATATCATTAGGTAAAGTGTAAATGATCTATCTATCGCGGCGTGGAATGGAACCGAACTCAATCGATTTAAAAAAATAATCGGTATAATCAGATGAAAAACGCTAGTTACGTACTGCACGGTTTGTATGGGATGAGGCGTCTTTATGCTAATATTATTTTATCTGCGGCTAAGATTTCATCTTAAAAGATTATTATGGCATTCATTACTAAGAGTAATATATATAACTGATTTAACCTAAATTGAATGGCCAAAATTATTTTTAAGAAATATGGATTTACATAGGTAAATGGATGCGATTAAAAAACCGGCCCAGAGCGAGTTGGACTCGCGCACCGAGTACCTATTCCGTTGATACAGCTACAATCACCGAAATAATTAGGTGGTAACATTATTATAACAACTAGATTGAGGGACAAAATTAACTTTGCCGTTGGAAAACTGTTGTCCCCACGCATCGACACAGTTCGCGGTCAGTTTACGAACTGCAAATAAGTTAATAGAATAGAATTCTAATCGTTATATCGAACTTTTGTGTCTTTTTATATTTCGTACAAATTTACGTTTTAAGATTTTTCTTGAAGCTTATGCCAAATCTCAAGATTA
This sequence comes from Anorthoa munda, assembly GCA_945859665.1. NCBI lineage: Eukaryota > Metazoa > Arthropoda > Insecta > Lepidoptera > Noctuidae > Anorthoa > Anorthoa munda. The sequence goes on along the minus strand of OX243893.1, from coordinate 49,943,124 downwards.
TAGGTCAACGGGCAGTATCTTGTAGGTTTAGATACCCTTGCGAATCATCAAATACGAGACATTCCCGGCCGCATATTTTTATTGCGCTGATTTGGAAGCTTGAATTTTTCACAGGTCCAAGGATTTGGAGACCTGCCCCCGTACCATGCCGTGTCAAAACTATCATGGTGCGACTGGGAAAAAGGGACAGATGTATACAAGTTATATATATCTGTCCCTAACGCACACTCGAAATAACCTTTCTTTAAGAGCTTATGGTTACCCCCCTGAGTATAGGTAAGTAATAAATGATATAATAACTAAAGCTCTAATATTTACATGATATAACAAATAATTTTATTTGACAAAATGATCAGTTAATAATAATAAATAAGTAAGCGATTGATATAGTTTAAATATTACAAATTTTTATAAGCATAACATACATTGAACATAAAGTCGGTAGGTATATCACTCAAAAGATAGTTATATATCATTATATCAAATAAAATTACTACTATTTAGTCTCAGATCATCAGCATATTAATGTTCCCACTGCTGGGAAACAGGCCTCCTCTCTGTGAGAGTCTATTTAGTCTAATATGATAAAAACGCCTAGTTAAAACACAAAGCAAAATTGCATATATACACATTATAACTTAGACATACTTATTTTTTTGTCAATCATTGAAAGGAGAATGACCAAAAGTGGTACCAAAAAGTCTCACGCATCAAGACCAAAATTTTATAGTAATTAGTTTCATAATTTTTTACGACATTACACATCGGGGATTTAATTTTGAGTATAAAAGTATGGATATTGACTATTGTTTTACTCCATGACGTTCCGTTTTAGTACATGATATTATTATAATTTACATAACCTTGATTTTTGAAAGTGTCATAATCACTGTAAAAAAATAATATATTAGTCGATTCTTCATTAATAAAAAAAATAACTAGTATAGAATAGAATCTTTATTTAAAAGATTATCATTATTTTAATATGGTTAATTGGCCGTTCACAGCCGGTCATAAAGATGTAGAATGCAATAGAATCGATTTTTGATGAAAAGACTAACCAGTAATCGTTTCTTTTGTGTAATAAATATCTATAACGTCCATGTATAACATTTCTATATAAATTAGGTCGTTGGTAGCGTCGAACAAAATAGACCTAGTTTTTAGGTTATTTTCGATTTTATAATATAATTCCGAAACCCGGGTTTTGTTTTCATAAATGACTTTTGTAGGAGTTAACATAATCAGTGTAGTCTATAAAAAACAAAGATTGATTTTGATGCATCATGGTACGGGATTCCATACATCCATGAGCATTCTCCTTTAATTCGATTTTTATTTAATATTTAGATTATTTTAGAAAAATCACGTTTATAATAAATATCATTTTATACAATTTCTAATACAGACACAAAGTGATCATGACGGTATTGTTTTGCATTATTTTATTGAACTTTAAATTTGCTTCTGTATCGTCTCCGGTGCTAGCTGCGGGAAGTGCAACCCCTTCGCCCTTACGTAACAAATGATAGGCACCCATACTTTGTTACAGCGGACGAGGGTTGCTCGCCCTTCGCGCCTCCGGGTAGCAGCCAAAACACTATGTGAAGTCGGGGTGCCTCGATTTGATTTTGGAACAGATTCCACCTATTTTTAACACGCTTTTATTAGCTTGGTATGTATGTAACTATGTCATGTAACGGAATCTTTGAACGTTATTTTCACCCCTTTAAAAACGTCAGATTTTTATAAAATTGGCAGGCACATTTATCAAAAACTTATGACAATGCAGTAATTTAAATAGTTTGTCCCATTATCCTTACGAGGATCTTCAGGATTAGCGATTGAACTAAAAAGTAAAAAAAAAGGATAAATAATCTAGCAAGCAACCAATTGTGGGCAAGGACAGCGGATAGAAGAATACTCAGAGTTAATAATAAATACTCACTTTAAGATCACCGATATATTCCTTCAACAGTTTATTAATAATTATTATAATTTTATAAAGACTATTTCTTAGGTAAAATTTCGTAATATCTAATCTCCAGAAATTTTCATCCAAAAACGAACCGTGCTCAAGCCCAACCATTTTCTTTCCCCCGCCTCTCATTTCATTTGTTTTCCTCATTATTATTTTTTTAAACCCAGCATCGAACTTTCGTATCCATTTCAAAATGTTAAAGTTATAAATACTGAATCAAATTCAATCTATACTAATATTATAAAGAAGTAAAGATTGTGAATCGTGAGTTTGTGACATTGTATGGGGTACGGGTAATCTCTGGTTCTACTGAACCTAGTATTATATTATCTGTGACTGAACTGATTATGAAGATTCTTTCACCAGTAGAAAGCTACATTATTCCTGAATGTCAAAGGCTATAATATATTTTCAAAAAATTTAGAAATCCTTATGCAAATTGCAATAACCCAAAGTAGCAAAATGTTGCATATAAAATTTATTCGTTGGTGTGCGCTGAGAAATCTATTGATGATACTACTAGGATAGGTAGGGTTGGGTAGGTAGGGTAGGGTAGGGTAGGATAGGTAGGGTAGGGTAGCTAAGGTAGGGTAGTAGGAATGGCAGTTCCTCTTGTAGTTCATGACACTTCATGATTAAAAATAATAGTTTGAAATACTAAAAAACACGCTTTAATAGAAAACCAAAGTAAAAAGTAGAAAATAATTTTCAAATAATTTATATTAAGAATAGCGTGATTAACAAAAAAAATGTATTGTAAAAATGAGTGGGTGCTTTTAAAGATATATTCAAAAGGACTCTACCTTTACCAGTATCTGTCAATCAAATATTATAACATCTGACATCATTTAAATTAAGAATTTAACATAAATAGTAGATTTTACAACGAGTGCACAAAATGAACCATTTTTATCCGAGACTATTAGCAGCCCGAGCCGAAGGCGAGGGCTGATAGTAATTTCGAAGATAAAATGGTTTTGTGGACGAGTTATAAACTGTGCTTTTCATTTCGATTGCGAGGAAATAAAACAGTAGTGCAACATAACATTTCTTTAATTAATAATCTTACGACATTGATCATTGATCATCGGCTTGGGCTGCAGACCTATACAGCCTACTATTAAATTAATTTTGAATTAGATATATAACTTTTAAATTAATTAAATAACCTACCGTATTTTAATTTTAATATCTTTTGTCTTAAAAAACACATAAAAGGCAAATAAATTAATGTAAATATTATAAAATAACAAATTCTATCTGTGAACTTTTTATTGTGTTTGGCTGTATGGCTTATTTTCTTTGCCTTAATATAGATACATTTATAAGTAGATACGTTAATGCACTTGTGAACAAAAATCAGCGACCACACAGCCCCTAGACGCCTAATAACAGGCGAGCGATGTCTGTCAACACATATGACTAAAAGATCATATACAGGTAATAAAGGTCGCCACTCGACAATTTCGAATTAGTAGCGACCACTTCTGTGAGCCGTAAACACTTCCGCGTCCGTCAACAAAAAAAATATTTCATAAATATTATAATGGCCTCTTAAACAATACGTTGGTATGGTAACAACATCCAGACTTCAAGTTTCCGGAAAAATGGCATAACATTTCATTGATAAGTAATTAGTTAAATAAACATAATTAGATTTATTTTCTGATATTATTTGTCGGAGTTCATATTATACTGGTCAAGTTTGCAGGTGAAAACGCCCACCACATGTTTGCGTCTCTTTCTTTTTAAAGTAATTCTTTCGCTATCTCTTCTCCTCTATAATTTCGTAAATAGAACTAGTGATGCACCATATCCTATGACCAAATCTGTTATCGATAGAACTAGAAACCTTTCAAATAAAGACATTAAATTAAAAAGTTTATTAATTGTGAAACGATGTTTTGATTACGTTTTTTACTAATATTTAATATTACTATATTTAAGAACCAACAACCGAAAAAAGTATTTTTCCTTAAGAATTTTGATATTTATTTTTTTAGTTTTAACATTTTATTTTATTACTAAAATGTTAAAACGTCGTATAATTAATAATAAAGAAGGTAATTTCAATAAAATAAAAATAAGTACAAATACTATTTATAAAATATCGATACCTTCCTGGTTTTATTTAAACCCTTCCCACCCTTAATGAGGCGCTTGACCTTGGTAAGGGACCAATCAGAGCGCAGTACCCCCGTGCCTCATACCTCAGCTAGTTGACAGAATTGTTTTGATGTATTATATCAAGCATTAGGCGTCTAGTGGCTATGTGGTCGATGACAAAAATGGATTTTGTCCAGCCTATATCCTGCACAAATAAGCAATTTCAGAGCATGAGAAGTAAAAATATTTTTTTTGTTAAATTCTTAATTTAAATTTATTGAAAATAATTGTCTACTTTTTAGTTTGATTTTCTATTAAAGTTGTAGTAGTAGTAGTTTAAGTTTTTTATTAAAAACTAGCTATAAAAAAAACCGGCCAAGTGCGTGTCGGGCCACGCGCAGTAATAGGGTTCCGAAGATGCATAATAATGCGGACTATAAAGAGGGTTTTGTTGTTGTTACATAAACAATAGAACGGTTTCAGCGGCTCACAAAGTCTAAAAACGGGTCCACATAGGATTTTTTAATCTGTATACTCGCGTTTGACCACTATCTCGCCTGATGGTAAGCGATGATGTGGTCTACGGTGAAGCACGCTTGCCTAGATGTAATCTATTCACTCTTGACTTAAACTAAATAAGGACTAACTGGTAACTGAAGAAGGAGTTATAAAATCCAACTTCGCAACTGAAGTTAGAAAAATATTATATACTTGAGTACCACCGCGGGTGCGAATTGTGAAAGGAGGCGATACGAGCGCGCGTTAGAGCCACAGGGAATGGTATAGTTCGTTCCTGGATCCTTGCGTGCACGCTCCTTGTTCATTTCTCTTTCGGAATTAGAAAAAAGTCGAATGTATTCACCTCAAATCTCCTCTAATACCGCAGATTAGAGGTGAATCCTCTAATCTGCGGTATTCACTAATTCATTCTGGAAAGTATTACGCTACTCAATTAGTGATGAAGTCGGGTCGAATATTAACTTTATTGAAAGATATCGACAAAAGAAAATAAGTAATTTGCTTGGAAATCGAATCTAATATGACTTTATTTTTACGTTTTAATTACAAAACGTCGAAAATACTTCTGCACTAACACAAAATAGGCTCCACCGCACGCATGCGCCGTATGGACTACGTTCTGGTACTGCCAACGACTCCGGCCACTTCAATGTGTTATTCGAGCTTAAACATTATTAATTTAGAAATCATTATTATTAAGGAAGTTATGATTTTATTTTTGTATATTTTTACATGGTTCATAAGCATTAATTTACTATCTGTTTTACACAGCTAACAACGATATTTATGTAATTTTTCAATGGCATTTGTACAAAAATTTTACAGTGCCAAGTACATTTTATAAGTTGGTCGACTATTACTCGTAAACTTGTAAAGCCTTGTTATCCGTGATAATTTTCCTTTTAATTTCGTTATATTTACTACTGCCGTGAATTTTTTCCCATAGCCTACAGCAACCATTTCGCTGGCAGGGAGGGGGGGACACTTGACTCTAACATAAATTTGCAACTTAAAGCTTAATCTTACGCAAACGAATCTCTGAATTGAAAAATGGTTTTAACAAATCCATAATATTTTTCAATGGCCTATCCAACGATACCCCACACTATGGGATAGATGAGAAAAAAAAAATACATCCCCACTTTACGTCTATGGGAGGTACCCGAAAAAAAAATATTCTTCATGATTTTATTGTACCACTTTGTTGGAATTATTAATATGTATATACATGCCAAATTATAGCTTTCTAGTACTTAGATTCTCTGAGCTAAGCTGCGGACGGACAGACGGACAGAGCAAAACTATAAGGGTTCCTTGTTGACTTCGGAACTCTAAAACTGGGCTTCACTCCCGTCAACTGGCTACCTGTCTACCTACCCTAACAACCCAACTACCCTTAACTACCTATCTACCTACCCACCTAACCTACCTAACATCCTACCTACCCTACCCTATCCTAACCTACCTACCCTATCCTAACCTACCTACCCTACCCTACGTACCTACCTACCCTACCCTAGCATACCTACCAACCCTAATCTACCTACCCTACCTTCCTACCCTACCCTACCTACCAATTCTTTTTTTTTTTGTTCTCACACCTAAAAGGTGCCCTTGATTATGAAACTATTTATTTAAATAGGAATTAATACTCGTACTACGCTACGAATGTAACCAACTTCTTTTCCTACCGGGCGGCGGCGGCGCGGCGATTTAATTAAATTTTAAACAAATAAGCTGCTATTGTGACGTAACTATGATATTTAGATAAAATTTCCTCGCAGACTTTTTTTAATCATGTAGTACATCATTTTTATGTATCAACAATAGATTTCTCAGCGCACGCCAAATAATGAATTTTATAGATTTTTAAATCGGTCCCAGTACTTTTTGAGTTTATTCGTTAGAAGCATACAAAAATACAAATCTTTCCTATTTATAATATTAGTATATGATATTAATTTCAACTGAAACACGGGCAGACAGATAACGAATTAAGTGATCCTATAAAGCACCGGTCGGCAACAAACGGATCGTGGTCCATATCCAGACCGCGATTGGCCGGAACTTGGTCCGCCAAATATTGTCAATGATAAGTTCACTACTACTACTACTGATTAAATTTTAAGAACATTGTGATATACTTTCTTGACCAGTCAGATATTTTTGGGCTAACATGTTTTAGAAACATATATAAAATTGCAAAAAACTAACTGTTAACCTGGCTACTATGTATCACTCTACATAATTATATTTGTGAATCGTCATTACCAAAATAAACAAAAAAAAATAAAAGAGAATTGTCAAATTCTGTTTACAATTAAATTACTTGCCGACTCTTTTTATGGGTTCCTTTTTTCCTTTTGAGGAACGGTACCTACCCTAAAAATGGAACATATCATCTATACTAATATTATAAAGAGGTAAAGTTCGTGAGTTACCCTCAGTTTCCCACCTTAAAATTATCAGAGAATGAATGACCGTGACTGACGGGCGCGCGGTCGGCGCCTTATCCTCAGTATTACCTAGTTGTTTAAAACAACTCGCGTTACAATGTGCAGATGATGTAATCGCGCAAGTAATTAGGACGACTTTTATGTCGACGATGCAGTAACGGGACATTAGGATCAACAACAGTTACTAGAAATATGTAACGGCGTTTCTAAAGTACTAGAATCAGGTTGTTTTCACCCACGAAAATGGATATTTAACTCATCAATTTCAATGTCCGACCCAAGTAGCACAAACTAGTTGCTTAAGAGCTTTGGAGCTAATCCGATTATTCCCAAAGGCGCCAAGCTCAAGCGCCAGAGCGTGCACTGCAGACCTTATGCAGCCGCTTTGCAGCCAAAGGGGCACAACTTTTTGCAACCTACAGTTCCATTAGAACTTCAAAATAGTTGCATAAAAGCGCTACAGGAGCTGCAACTAATAATTAACACCATACTAAAGCTCTTGTGGTGCTTATTGAATGAATGACAGGTTTAACTGAACGAATAAAGGTCCACTGATCATTCACCTTGTCTCTCATTTATTAAATACTCTCTGTCATCTGTTGTTCCTGAGTCAGACATTCTGAATACAAATAAATATAAGTGAAGTGAATTTAAGGTAAGTGTTTTTGAGCTATATTTTGGTATTATATGCAAGTGGCTAAAAACGCAGATCAGTTTATGGTGCATCTAGTTGATATTATTGGAGTATTTTTAACGCGCCTCAATAATTACCTCAGAATATCGTAAAATAAGTAAAATATTATTATATAAATAATAATATATCACATACCTACACGATATTGAAATTACATACTTGACTACTTTTGTATTTAGTAAGTTGCTGGTTCTATATTTAGTTATATTTTACTACAAATTGTGATAAAAACCTATACATTTCTCAAGTAATGATAAATAATTGTCTTGTAAACATGGCGTCTATGAGAAGCAGCTTTAACTTGCAACTTCAACCTTAATACTGCCTCTCTGCGCGTCAAAGCGTTAAGTTTCACTATTCTGAAGGTTTAAGTAATACCTGTACCACTAATGCAAGTCTTTACAATCACTTTTATTTCGTACTTACTGCTGGTATCGAACCACACTAATGGTTATTTGTTTAGAGATCCGTAGAAGTCGTTGAAAACCCTAAAATACGATGATCGTTTGTAGCTGCTTTTATATTTTTCGCTCTTTCAATTGTTTAACACTTACTATGTCTTACCATGTTTTCAGAATGCCTTTCAAAATAATTCTAACATTATAGTGAACAACAAAATAAACAAGAACTATGCAACTGTCCATCTACGTGGGAAAAACATGGAGTGTTACACTGACCGAACATGTTCTATGTGTTATTATATTAAAACTTTGAAATGGTTGAATTGCAAATAGCAATGGTACGTTTTATGTCATTTTTTAAGTTAGGGCTTACTTTTTTTTCTTTCTTTTCTTTTGACTACAGTGAAAATGTTTTCCTTATTTTTAGGCCTTAAATCGTGGTGCTGCTACAGTGTCTAATCCGCTAGAACAAGTCCAGATTCAGGAACCCTTATATGCTGTTGCTGTTAATGAACCTACATCTGTAGTTACTGTTAACAATAAAACTACTGCTGTTCCCGTAGTAGCTATTTACCCTTCAGATTTGGAGAAAATTACAAGCAACCAAGCGTCTGTGTGTGTGAAATGTCCCGAATATTTATTTTTATTATTAATAAACGTGTTGATTATGTCAATTATTTAAGTAAGGGCCAATTTGCCAAAGAAGCATGTTGATTTTGATTCAAATATTTGGTCTATTTCGATTCACCATGTCAGACACATGAAAAGACACAATCTTGTTCAAATATTGTTTATACTGTTGTTATTTTAGAATTTACCTAGTTTAATTATTTTAATAATGTCAATAATGGGCCAATAAAACAAGTTGATTCTATCTCAAATATTTTTTATTTCGATTCGCCAATACAATTATACAAGAGGCGCTTCGATTGTACTAGTTACCATGTGTGTAGTAAAGGAACAAAATATAAATCCGATTCATATCGAGTGACCACAAGTTTACATTTAACATCACACGGCGAACACACGTACTCTGAACTTTTTATAATATGCCACACCAAGCTATAACTTACTTTTTCTCTGTAACTGGTCCGTTATCACTAATTACGAAAACAAAATCTACGGGACCTTCGCTTGTGTTTTTTAAACTCGAACTTGGCGCATTATTACGCTCCTGCTTCTATTGTCAAGCCTTAATGTCGCTATTAGTAAAACAGTCGATCAAATTGCTACTTAAGTCTGCGCAAAAGTACAAATCACTTCTGCAATGCAACTTTCAGTGGTAGAACAGTGGTAAATTTATCTTTTATACAGTTCCGTTAAAAAGTCTGCAATTAAAGTCTTTATACAGTTCTGAAGCGTACAACAGCGGCAATAGAAAAAAATTAGCAGCTTTAAGCTTTAACATACATGTTTTAACTCTCTTTTAAAGCTATAGACGGCAATAGGTTGTAAAATGAACTCTTATAAAGCCTAGAGTGGCATTTGGTTCAGTTTCTGCTACCCCTAGAGAAATTTACAGCTATGAGCAGTTACAGAAGCAATAGTAGAACTTAAAACCACTTTCTGAACCCCTAAAGCGCTACTGTACAGCTAAAAGTTGCAAAATAGGCTGCTCTTTCCACTAGTGTGCTAGTTGGGCGAGTTACCGTCTGACCCCTAGTTTCCCACCTTAAAATTATCACAGAATAAATGTGACACATTGAAAATTCATTCAACCAATCACAGCAGATAGAATAAAATTATAGATAATCTATAGATAACTCTATAGATAACGCGTGCTTGATAATTTGTCACATTAATTCTGCGATAATTTTAAGGTGGGAAACTCGGGGTGAATCTAAGGAATTATCATTAGATGAAACTAAACAAAAAAAAATCGTATAAAAAAACTGTACACAATTGAATTTTGTTCGTATTGCAGTTTTATTAAGCAAGTCAAGGAGAAAATTATGCCGTGTTTAAGTAATCAAAAACGATAATAGAACTCGCAAAAAAAAAATGTTTTACCGAAATCAGTATTTATTTTTTTATTCATATTCTAGCTCGTAGTAGAACCTCTGTCTGGTACAAACAGATTCCTTATACTAAGGTTTATCATCCATAAAAATATTACTTGCAACTTGGGCCTAGGTTTTGAGAAAATGATTTTCAAAAATATGTGTTAGGGTTGTCTCTATTTTGACCATTTGTGACAATTAGTTTTTATCACATAAAATCAGCAGGTCTTTTATCTTCTATAATGGTATAATTCTAACAATTGATTATAAAACACTTTTCACGTGAAATTGTACACAAAATATATAACCAACGAAGTAAATTTAATTGAATAATAATCAAGTAATTCTAATTCCCCTTTTTTTTCCGATGGGAACACGATATAAATCTCACTAAAACTAATTATAGTTATATAGTATTATTAATAAAGGCTTATTTTATTTTTATTTCATTCCATTTAATACACGCAATTATTTTATTTAATCAAATGATGGCAGAGATTTCTCTTTTGACAACTGTCCCTATAGTCCCGTGACTCTAGCTTCATTTTTGCTGACAATTCAAAAGTAACTTTTATACGAGTCAAAATAAAAATGTATAAATATTTTTATTTCAACTAATCCAAGTTGTAATAAAAATATTTTGAGTTTTTGATTTTGACTCGTACAAAAGTTGCTTCAGCGATGTAGGATCGAACCAACTTTGATGTACCTAGGCTGTAGGCTTGTGGAAGACATGTTACCGACTCGTATAATGACGATCTCTGCGACGAGAAACACTAAAAACAGCATTAACATTTTCAACTTTGAAAAAATTCACTCTAGTAAAATCGATCCCTGTCTGTCTATATACACAGGAGTCCCCGCGATTACCTTCTACATAACCTATCTGTGTTATCATGGATGTTGTTGTTTACGATTCAATAGACTATATCTGCAACGTGCACTTTGATCGATAAGTCATAAATACTTTTAAACTAAATCATAATTAACTTTAGTTGATTATAAAACGCCAATATTAATTGACCTTTGTGACACCCCTAAATTTGGAATTTTGACCTCGGTACATAAAAATCAATTTCTCGAAACCTAGGCCCAAGTTGAAAGTAATATTTTGATGGGTGATAAACCTTAGTATAAGGAATCTGTTTGGTCTTTCGACCATAAAGGTCACAAAAACTTTGCGATTTAAAAAAAAATCAGGTATTCAAAATTGGCACATGGGAGTTCTACTCGTGCATTTGTAATGAACTATTAAGTAGAAATAGCCAATAAAAAGCCGATGTCACTTTTTTTGGGTCTATAAAACACTGTGCGCCGGTCAAACCGGTTAGTAGCATACCGCATCGCTCTTAGAATTATTCGGTAGTAGCTGCTAAATTGTTTACAAAAACTACCCACGCGTTAAGATTAACCTTTAATAACGTTTATTTTTGGTCAGACTCCACGATAATTTTGGGAATGATGGCTCAAGATGTCAGCCAATCTAATGAAAACATGTGTGCAGAATCGTGTAGTCCAAATAAATGAATTCACGGGCGACTAACCGTGGCTTCATGTCGCAGGTAAACAAAATCCTGCTGACCTCATATCGCGCGGCGTACATTTATATATGTCGCAGGGATATGATGAAAACAGGGAATTGATCAAATCTCTAAGCGATTTGATCAAATCACGGAGGATGTTAAAATAACGACGTGTTAGGTTACTTTAGACCCTGCATACAGAAATAGGAGCCCGTCGGCTCTATTTTAACATCCTCCGTGATTTGATCAATTCCCTGTTTTCATCATATCCCTGCGACATATACACTCTAATCATGTGAGATGTGGTGGCGAGGCCCGCCTTTCTTACACGTTCCTAACACGAATGGGTACATGCAATTAGCTCTTTTAGTGTAGGCCACGACGAACTTCCTGAATTAAAATCACATAAGACTTCATTACTCGATCAAGTAAATTCAGATAATTCCATACTCGAACGATATTCAAGTTTTAATCGTCTGCGACGCATATTGGCGTAAAATAGATATTTAAACTCATCAATTTCAATGTCCGAGTTGCGTTTGCGTGCGTTTCATAAATAATAGTCACATGAAAATAAAAACACAGCGCCTCACAGGCTGTCTTACCGTAGAGGAATTAAATATTTCGGTTAGAATTTTAACTCGCATCGCACAACAACAATACTTACCAGACATTATCGCTCAATTAAACCAAAATGGCCAGTTACAATGTCCACGCAGTATTTCTAGTCTAAACATATTCTTTGATGATCATAGGCTGATCAGAGTAGGTGGCAGAATAGAATACTCTGACACGTTCCCGTATGATAAAAACATACTTTGTTGTGGTGTGGTAAACATTAATTCACTCGCCTTATATTTGAGCACCAGCACAATGTATTATTACATGCAGGTGCTCAGTTATTCTTGGCCACCATTCGAAACAACTGGTGGTCCCTTGGAGGGCGTAACTTGGCCAAACATGTGGTGCGCTTGATACCTTCAGGCGTTTCAGATATAAAGGTCTAGACACACGGGCAGACAGACAACGGATATTAAGTATGCCTTTTTTTCCTTTTGAGGAACGCAAATATACTCTGAATTAGTAAAAAAGTCGTTAGGCTAAACGTTGAGAGTTAGAAATTTGTTTGATGATTCAGTAAAACGAGAAAGCGAAAGTAGTTCTGATGACTTTTTGATTTCTTGTCTGGTTGTTTGAAAAAGCATACGGGCTTCCTTAGATATAATGTGTTTATTGTGTGTGTTATTTTATTCATAATTATCTTGGGGATCAAACGTGGAAAGTATGTATCACAACCGCGCAAAACGTCTATCGCTCAACGTAATGCTGGAAATAGCGAGCGAGCGAGACCGAAACACGGTGCTGGTTTTTAACCGACTTAAAAAAAAAGAGCAGGTTCTATGTTCGACTTCATGTCCATAACGCAAAAAATTGGTACCTAACAAAGACACCGACTTACAAAAATAAAGTTATTTTTCACTTTGTAGTTTTTTATTTGGCAGTCGGTAGTAATTTATTGCAAAAAAGTTTTTTTCAGCAATACTGTTGCTGACTGGATGACGCCGCCCGTCCGGGGCCGAATAAACAGTTTCAATAAAAATAAATAAATAAGATAAAACAAAAATACTGGTATACAAAATAATAATAATAAACTGAATAAAATATTTACCACAAAATCACCACGTTCGTTCTCCTGCATCCTGATCTGTCTCCGGTAGAATAGTATAGAAAAAAGTCAAATTCGATTGACACAACAGCAACAAACAGAGAGTTCGGTCGTCCAAGCCGACTATGAGTGTGAGGGAACAGAGAATGCTCAATATTTATATACTTCCCAATATTTATAGACCACCAAAAAATGATTTCCTTTTTTTGTTGGTCTGTGGCAGGACCAGATATTATAACTTCGATGCATTAAACAACTTATTTAAGTACCTACTTAAATCTCCTTGACATTTGCCTGAATAACATAGATATTAACCTCTTTTTAATACATCAATGGATATTAACATTGATGTATTAAAAAGAGGTAGATACGGTACTGGGCACCGCGCTTGGTCCTACTATACTAAGTGAATGCCCGTAGTGCGCCGTAGTGGACACTCAGTCGCGCACGGCACATGGTTGATCTCACAGCTCGATAATTTTAGTGTTTTTATGTATTTTTTGCAATAAATACGCATCAAAATAACTTATTGTGTAGCTAAACAGTGTTTAAATAAAACCAGGAAGAAAAATAAGACACACGGGATCACTTACCACTCGTAATTACAGTCAAAAATGTTAATTTGTTGAAAATTACAATAATATTTAATGTTTGCTTCGCCATATTTGTGAGAGCGAGATAGATATTACAAACATGCGTGAGAGACATGATAGGATACGTGTCATTTCATTCATAATAGTAAACATTCGGCGGCTAACGCGATTTCGCTCGCACTACAGCGCCGTCTACTATCTCTGTCCTTGTCTATCGGTAACTATAGGTTTGGGACTGGTGATGATACTGAATACAGATGTGTGAGTTTCGGTGCATGTAGTCGTGCGCCGAGCCCATAGCGCGTAACGTAACTTCCTCTTTTTAATACATCAATGGATATCATAGTGGGAACATTAATAGGCTGATGATGTGATGTGTGTGTGTGTGTGATGTATTGATTTATGACACAACTGCGCACAGCTTTTTCCCGCGGCTTCGCTCGCATGGAATTTGGACTGCCACATAAAGTTTTGTGACAAACCATTTTTTTTTTACTCTATGTTGTACTCGTATACGAAATTTCAGATGTCTATCTTCAAAAGTTCAAAACTGATGGGTTCCATACAATCTTTGAACCCACCAACCCACCAATAAGGGCGCAACCCTTGGAGGTAAAATTTTCGAAATTCCTTTCTTAGTGCTCATTCAAGCTCATTGGTTTCGGTTGTGCGTCGCGTCGACCGCTGGTTGTGTTAGTCAGTCAATTTACAGTTTTATTATAAACTTCGCCTGTGTGGTGTGTTGATAAAAAGTAGCCTATGTCCTTCCCCAGGTTTGAGATTATCCATATCAAATTTCATCTTAAACAGATCAGCACAGCCATGAAACATACATTGACACTGATTAACAAACGGGACCAACAAAGGTTACTTTCTTTTACTGTTCGTGTTAGTCAAGGATTATTAAGTAATGTTATTGAATTTATTGAAATGAATTACTTCGTTCGGCAGCAGCGAGCAGAACTGAAACGTTTACAATAATTTATAATATAAGGAAGGTAATGTATCAATGTGATTTTAGTTTTGGCGGTCCTACCTACTGCATTATACTCCTGTAAACTATGTTACTTGATTTGTTACGTTCTGCGAAAATATGTACGGGTCATTGCTTGGATCACGTCGCCTCTTCCCCCGGGTATTTATGTCGCTCGAGCTCCATTCAAGTCGATCTTATCGTGATAACTTTTAAACTATGCGTTCAAATTACTTAGTGTAAATGACAAAGTTTATCTACATTAAATATTTAAAGCGATAAATGTGTCGATTTTGATAAATATTCTAAAATGTGCATTGTAAAAAAGTATCCAATTTACTTGTATTTAAGGTTCACTATTTTGGTAATAGTGGCTTCCACATAAAAGGTAGATAGAGATATGCTGTCGCGGACTTTTATTTAGAACTATTTAAGACTGTTATAATAATCTATGGTACATTTATATTTTTGTATCCGGGCAACACTCTCTTCCCTTCCGGTAGAGATGGGTCGTCGACGTAATTTTCGTCAACGAAACTAGACCGTCCATTTCCGTTGATCGACGAGTCGATCAACTAGTTGATTTTATGGACTAGTTCATAACGTAAACTTTGTTATGTTGACGTTCACTATAAACCTTGCGACGACGCGACGCGCGGCGTCTACGGACGGACGGCTTGACAACAACTTTCAACTTGCCGACTGAACGTAAACAAGTACAAACCGGTTTACATCGCATCGTTCGATCGGTCAATCGCTTTGTTCTTTTGCACACGTGAAACTATTGGCGTCCTTTTCTTCTTAACACAATGCATTTTTACTCCAAAATGGCATTCTGCCCATAGAAATATCAACTCTTTGCTTCTAGAGTTAGAGTTCAAATTAATTTGCTCGATGTTCGTCCGTTGTTGTTATATTTTCGGACGTATGAACGTGTACTACCCAACTAAGTTCTCGCGTCGATCGTCGCGTTGCAAGTCGACATGAACAGAGTCGAGTCTCAGTTTAGCCGTCTCGAATTTAACTAGATCGGCGTAATGTCTGTCGGCATTTAAAATAGTCGTACACTCTGCACACAAGATAGTAATTATGTAATTATTTTGTAATTTCTAACTAATAATAAATAAACAGTTTAAAGACAAAATTGTGTTTAATATAAAAAAGCCAATTTATAAACATGGTAGCAGAAAGTGGTTTATAAAAATACAATGAAGATTACAAAAGATGGGGAGAGATTAAAAGTTACGTATAAAGTCAAGTGAATAATAAAAGTTTAGAACAAAAAAAAATTGCAGCAAGCAAACAACCAAATTATGATGCCGGTATTCGACGGGAAGGAATATGCAAATTGGAAATTGCGATTGATAACTTATTTACAATTTAAAAAATGCAACGAGGTTATAACTAAGAAAATTGACATTGCTGCTGATGTCAAACTAAACGAAAATTGGCTAGAAAAAGATGTGCAAGCAACTAATTATATTTATGGGGCGATAACCAATAAACAGCTGGAATACATAGCGGAATGTAAGTCGGCTTATGACATAACT
The DNA here is from genome assembly GCA_945859665.1 of Anorthoa munda. Taxonomy (NCBI): domain Eukaryota; kingdom Metazoa; phylum Arthropoda; class Insecta; order Lepidoptera; family Noctuidae; genus Anorthoa; species Anorthoa munda. Next base: position 49,926,662 of record OX243893.1, on the reverse strand, counting down.
AGCACTCCGCCCTCGACTTCGTTCGCGTGATTTCGTTTATTCTGTAAATGATTTTCTTATATGCAGTTAGAAGGCGACCAAAAATAAGCTATTAATATAACAATAAAAAACTGGGTATTGTAGATATACAGGGTTTATTGGATTGGGACGATTCGTTATTTGACTTAAATAATAATAAATTTTAGGTTACCGCCACAAAGTAAAATCCTGCCCCAAAAACTTATCAACCCTTTTTTGCCCCATTGAGGGTCGAGTTTTGAACAACCTCCCAAGTAGCACAAAACTGCATTATAGGATGTCACAAAGGGTAACATCGGTAACTTTAGCATTTATGAAGACTTATTACAGTACACTCGAACTGCAATAGCTGAAAATTACGCTTTCGTCTGTATAATAATGCTTTTATGCGTCACGGAGACAACACTGTAATGCTGCAAGCGTTAATATAGGTATGCAGTTCAGTATTAGTACTGTAAGCTGCAATCAAGCATTTTTATGGACTTTAACTCAGCAATATTCTGAATTGAAGGCCACAAGTGTACCCTTAGACCGCTTGCATTTTAAGAAAGAACATGTGAGCTACTATAATGCAATCAGTTAGTTTGTGACTTCAATTAACAATGATATAATGCGTCTTGCTGCACATATTTAAACTTTAGTAGTGTTAATCAGCTTGTTACACGCAATCTTATAATAGCACTTATATAGCCCACATGATCACTATGGGTGAACTTATATGATGCTAAATTACAGCAAACTGCTATAAATTAGCTCACACGTTACCTATGATTCCGGTTAGAGCTGAATACGTGTACTAGCGATGGCAATTAATCTACTAATGCAGTTAAATAAGATCTTGTAGACTTATCTTTTCAGCACCCCAGTTAGCAAAAAAAAAATACGAAAATCGGAGGAGTGTTTCTTGGGATGATGTAGGTAACCAAATAACTTAGAAGGATTGACACAACAGACGTATAATTTTGTCCATCCATGGATCCCTAGAATTCCTGCTGAGACTTTAGTGGTTCACTGTTGATTACCAACAATATTTGCGTACATGTTACCCAATATCAAGCTTTACAGGAATCTGTGGCCGACTTGATTCACACATGAACTACTCGTATCAGCTCGTTGCTGATTTATGTACCAATAGTGGATACTTAAACAGCACATACCGCTTAATTGTGTTTAATACAGTGCACATTGATTGTCTGCCATTTTTTAGGTTCTAACCTATGTAAAATAATATATTAACATTTTTTCTTTGTTAAATAATGAAAATAACAACTGGATTTCAATAGAAAATCTAATGATTATAATACGCAAACAGCTTATTGTCAAATTACAAATGCAAAATAAAATTATTTATTTTTTATAATATATCATCAACTTATTTTGTACTATAACTTTCAAGTAAACAGTGATATTTTGAGAGCGCATGAAAATTTTCACCTATATTCATATACTATTTGACAATAAACTCTCTTTCCCCTTCGAATTTCACGCACAGGAGGAAAAAGCAAAGTTTTTGTTACGGAAAACAATATTTGTCTATTTCACCACAAAATGTTTAACAGAAACAACATATCAAAATAATAAGGAGTAGGGTTAAAACTATTCACAATTTTGCCACTTGTGAATTTTCAATTCCAAAGAAGCATTATAAATATTCTGGTGTGTACCTTGTGCTGAAAAATAGGTTAACTTTAACTCTATTAATCGGCCATTGTGCTATATAAAAGGTAACAAATACTCTAATAATCAGTCAATATTCAGCTCTTGGGATGACTGTTACCTTTAATAATGCTCAAATAATGCTGATATAATGCAAATAGTTACAGTTATTCAGCTAACAGCTGTTTAATTTGTGCGCAAACCAGAGTTATATCAGCTGAAACAGCGCCTTTAATGCTCTTATTCAGAAGGCTTGTTCAGCTTAGGATTCTATTGTGGACAGTGATACAGCTACTATACAGCACTTTTGTGTTACTTGGGCTAAATATGCTATTCACTCTTTTCTTCTCTTTTTTATTTATAGTTTATGTTAGATTGCGCAGTGAGATTCCTCAAAAAAAATCTTTATCACTTTAACGCTAATCCTATCTGGGAGGAATTTTTTAAAATGTTTTATGTAAATTTTGATTATCAACTTTATCCCCAAGGAATTCGATTTTACATACAAAATAATTTTAACCCTTTTCACTTCCTGAAAGGTTGAATTGCCGAAAAATCGCGCCTTAGTGCTCCCCTAGAACCCTACGTCAAAAACAAAACCCTGTCCAGTAAGATTCTTAGCTTTAGTTAGTTTCGATAAACTTATAATTTTTTAAAGATTATTCAAAAACACTTTAATACCCCCTAAATCGTCTTTTGGGGGTGGTTGCAAAAAACTTATAATGACAACCTATATTGTTTATTCAGGTTGGTGTTTATGTCAAGTTTCATGTTTATTAATCTAAGATAATTATTATATTATAAGATTCATCAAAAATAATTACATCCCCTAAATAATCTTTTGGGGGTAGTTTTGAAAAACTAACAATGAAAGCCTTTATTGTTTATTTAGATTGGTATTTATGTCAAGTTTCAAATGTGTTAACCCAAGAAAAAAGATTCTTCAAAAACACTTTAATACCCCCTAAATCGACTTTGAGGGTTGTTTCAAAAGACTAATAATGATAACCTTTATTGTTTATTGAGGTTGGTATATTAAATTAAAAAAGAATAAAAATTTGCATGCCGTAAGGCAAAATGTATAGGGACTCTTTACTAAAAGAACATCTAATCTCTACACCTACATTTAGCAAATAAACGATTTCATTTCAGAAGATATTTATAATTTTCAAGAAATCGCGCTTTTTTGAAAACCCGAAAAATATTCGCAGCGCCTAAATGAGAAAATGTAAGCTCGCTGAAAACTGTATTCAGTCCATCTTGACGCTTGTAATAACCATAAAAAGTTTCAAAAGCATACATGCTTGCGTTATCGAATAATATTGCTAAAAGCATCATTGCATCCTGGACATGATTGCTGACAGGCTGGACTGTGTTCACATGAATCGTTGCTCCAGTATTTCTTCTGGAATGCTGAAGCAATGATGATGTAGATGATTAAGTATGTGTGAATTTTAAATGTTGTTCAAATCTTTTGTTAATGTACTTCTAACATAGGTATAAGTTTGTATTGTTACTAACTTCATGTTAATGTATGTTTAGGTTTAAGTTATTTTATATGGGCCCTGTCGCCTTAAATAAATGGATTAATAATAATAATAACTTTGAAATACAAAAAACCGATTCAACCCAAGATAGGTAGGTGTAACCAGACAAAAATCTGTAAGTGAAGTTATTGATTTTGGATTATCCGACCATACTGCTCAAATTTTTTAAATCCAGGTAAACAAAACATGCATACTAAATTCTTGGCGCGTTCATAATAGAAACGTATCCAGAGAAAACTTAATGTTATTTAAAAACCGGCCAAGTGCGAGTCGGACTCGCTCACGAAGGGTTCCGTACCATTATCGCAAAACACTGCAAAAAAATCACGTTTGTTGTATGGGAGCCCCCCTTAATTTTTTTTATTTTAATTTAATAATTATTATTTTTTGAAGAAAATATACAACTAAATATTCTGTGAATATTTCAAGCGTCTACCTGTTGCCGTTATTAATATCGAGCAAAAAACGGCAAAAATATCACGTTTGTTGTATGGGAGCCCCCCTTAAATATTAATTTTATACTGTTTTTAGTATTTGTTGTCATAGCGGCAACAGGAATACATCATCTGTGAAAATTTCAACTGTCTAACTATCACGGTTCATGAGATACAGCCTGGTGACAGACAGACAGACAGACAGACAGACAGACGGACAGCGAAGTCTCAGTAATAGGGTCCCGTTTTTACCCTTTGGGTACGGAACCCTAAAAAACACCTCCAATGCCTATCTTTCTATCAAACTTTGGAAAGAGATAACCCCAATGAGGCATATAATAATTTTATTGATCAATTTCGCTTACTCTACGATCTATGTTTTCCTAAGCAATTAATTAGTGTAAAATCGAATAAAAAAGTAAAATGGATTTCGCGAGGAATCAGGTTATGTAGCAAAAAACAAAGAAACCTGCTTTGGAAATACAGAAAAGCACCTACATGCGATAATAAAAATACTTGCAAAAACTATTCACAGAGACTTAAAAGAATAGTAAACCTCACACAAAAAGCTCAAAATAATTACCTGATCGACAGCTCACAAAATAAATCCAAGGCATCGTGGCAGTTAATTAATAATTTTAATCAAATAAAAGAACCTATTTTGCAAATAAATAAGGAAAACAAGGTCATACAAAATCCTAAGCAGATTGCGGACTCGTTTAATGATTTCTTCGTGGATCAGTTGTTACTGTTAACGCTCGGGAAAAAAGGGTTGCATTACTATTATCCCAAATTCTTTGTTCATGCCCCTTGTAGTGCCTCAAGATATCATACGGGTAATAAAAACTTAAAAATAAAAAAAGTTTTAGTTGTGATGGCTTTTCTACCGTTGTTGTAAAATTTGTTGCTGATATAATAGCAAATCCTCTAAGTCATATTATAAATGCATCTATAAGCTCAGGTACCCTCCGCAAAAACTAAAGACAACTATCATAAAACCATTACGTAAAAAAAGCATCAAGGAAGATATGGCGAAGTCAATGAACTCACCTACTGATTAAATTTTAAGAACATTGTGATATACTTTCTTGACCAGTCAGATATTTTTGGGCTAACATGTTTTAGAAAAATATATAAAATTGCAAAAAACTAACTGTTAACCTGGCTACTATGTATCACTCTACATAATTATATTTGTGAATCGTCATTACCAAAATAAACAAAAAAAATTAAAAGAGAATTATCAAATTCTGTTTACAATTAAATTACTTGCCGACTCTTTTTATGGGTTCCTTTTTTCCTTTTGAGGAACGGTACCCTAAAAAATGGAACATATCATCTATACTAATATTATAAAGAGGTAAAGTTCGTGAGTTACCCTCAGTTTCCCACCTTAAAATTATCAGAAAATGAATGACCGTGACTGACGGGCGCGCGGTCGGCGCCTTATCCTCAGTATTAGTCTATTGTTTAAAACAACTCGCGTTACAATGTGCAGATGATGTAATCGCGCAAGTAATTAGGACACCTTTAATTTCGACGATTCAGTAACGGGACATTAGGATCAACAACAGTTACTAGAAATATGTAACGGCGTTTCTAAAGTACTAGAATCAGGTTGTTTTCATCCACGAAAATGGATATTTAACTCATCAATTTCAATTTCCGAGTTACCGTCTGACCCCTAGTTTCCCACCTTAAAATTATCACAGAATAAATGTGACACATTGAAAATTCATTCAACCAATCACAGCAGATAGAATAAAATTATAGATAATCTATAGATAACTCTATAGATAACGCGTGCTTGACAATTTGTCACATTAATTCTGCGATAATTTTAAGGTGGGAAACTCGGGGTGAATCTAAGGAATTATCATTAGATGAAAACTACCATCGCATAGTGTTTTATAGACCCAAAAAAGTTACATCGGCTTTTTATTGGCTATTTCTACTTAATAGTTTATTACAAATGCACGAGAAGAAGTCCCATGTGTCAATTTTGTGTCGTTGATTTTTTTTTTAATCGTAATGTTTTTGTAACCTTGAAGACCAAAAGACCAAAATAAAATCGTAAAAAATAAACTGTACATAATTGAGCTCTATTCATATTGCAGGTTTATTAAGCAATTCAAGGAGAAAATTATCCCGTATTTATGTAATCAAAAACGATAATAGAACACAAGAAAAAAAATGTTTTACCGAAATCACTATTTATTTTTTTTCTAGCTCGAAGTAGATCCTCTGTCTGGTACAAATAGATTGCTTTTACCACAGATAATATAATACTAGCATACTTTTTCTAAGGTTTATCACCCATAAAAATATTACTTTCAACTTGGGCCTAGGTTTCGAGAAATTGATTTTTATGTACCGAGGTCAAAATTCCAAATTTAGGGGTGTCACAAAGGTGTGTACAGTTTTTTTATACGATTTTTTTTTTCTTTTGTCCTTAAAGGTCACGAAAACTTTGAAATAAAAAAACAAAAAAAATATTCAAAATTGGCACATGGGGGTTCTTCTCGTGCATTTGTAATGAACTATTAAGTAGAAATAGCCAATAAAAAGCCGATGTCACTTTTTTTGGGTCTATAAAACACTGTGCATCTGTACCGGATATCTACCGAAATCGAGAAAAATGTCTTTTTATGCCATATACCTATATTGAGCTGTAAATAATGTATAGAAAAAGTTGGCCGAGGCATTGGAAATATTTTCTTTCATTGGTAAATAAATTTGTTTTTAAATTGTTTGTGAAACAGTGGCACGCTTGGTTTTTAGACCAGGGTAGCAGCCTTTAAAAATAATAAAAAGTGAAAAAAATAATAGTAGGATGAAACCCATTAGAAAAGGAGGGGAATATTATATTTATCGTTAAAAAAAAAATTTGTAAAAGATAAAAATAAAAAACCAAAAACTTGGTATTTTGAATTTTTCACATAAATTTTGAGGTTATATGAAAAAAGTGTAAATACAAAAGTTTTAGATCTTTTTATTACCTACAACTTTGCCATTTGACTTTTTTCGATAGGACTTTTAGTTTTGCCGGAAATCGAGAAAAACCGTTTTTACCCTCAGATCGCCCGTAAATTATTTTTCCTTTCATTTTTATAATATTCCCCTCCTTTTCTAATGGGTTTCATCCTACTATTATTTTTTTTGGTTTTAAAAATTATCGACCCTGGTCTATTTCATACAGATGGATACTTGCGTTGTCTAGTTAGATTTATGTCTGTGGCATGGCTGGCATACGTAGCTTTACAGACGCATATTATAGGTAACATTCCATCTACAATAGATGTTGTGCGCAAGTAAAGTCGCGCCGGTCAAACCGGTTAGCATACCGCATCGCGCTTAGAATTACGCGGTAGTAGCTGCTAAATTGTTTACAAAAACTACCCACGCGTTAAGATTAACCTTTAATAACGTTTATTTTTGGTGTGACTCCACGATAATTTTGGGAATGATGGCTCAAGATGTCAGCCAATCTAATGAAAACATGTGTGCAGAATCGTGTAGTCCAAATAAAGAATTCACGGGCGACTAACCGTGGCTTCATGTCGCAGGTAAACAAAATCCTGCTGACCTCATATCGCGCGGCGTACATTTATATACACTCTAATCATGTGAGATGTGGTGGCGAGGCCCGACTTTCTTACACGTTCCTAACACGAATGGGTACATGGAATTAGCTCTTTTAGTGTAGGCCACAACGAACTTCCTGAATTAAAATCACATAAGACTTCATTACTCGTTCAAGTAAATTCAGATAATTCCATACTCGAACGAAATTCAAGTTTTAATCGTCTGCGACGCATATTGGCGTAAAATGGATATTTAAACTCATCAATTTCAATGTCCGAGTTGCGTTTGCGTGCGTTTCATAAATAATAGTCGAAGGAAAATAAAAACACAGCGCCTCACAGGCTGTCTTACCGTAGAGGAATTAAATATTTCGGTTAGAATTTTAACTCGCATCGCAAAACAACAATATTTACCAGACATTATCGCTCAATTAAACCATAATGGCCAGTTACAATGCCCACGCAGTATTTCTAGTCTAAACATATTCTTTGACGATCATAGGCTGATCAGAGTAGGTGGCAGAATAGAATACTCTGACACGTTCCCGTATGATAAAAACATACTTTGTTGTTGTGTGGTAAACATTAATTCACTCGCCTTATATTTGAGCACCAGCACAATGTATTATTACTTGCAGGGGCTTAGTTATTATTGGCCACCATTCGAAACAACTGGTGGTCCCTTGCAGGTACAATTAAAAAGTGAAAAATAAAAAACATTTTTGCAAAAATTACTACCGAGTTCCAAATAAAAAACTACAAAGTGAAAAATTACTTTATTTTTGGAAGTCGGTGTCCATAACGCAAAAAAAGGTACCTAACAATGACACCGACTTCCAAAAATAAAGTTATTTTTCACTTTGTAGTTTTTTATTTGGAAGTCGGTAGTATTTTTTTGCAAAAAAGTTTTTTTCAGCAATACTGTTGCTGACTGGATGACGCCGCCCGTCCGGGGCCGAATAAACAGTTTCAATAAAAATAAATAAATAAGATAGAACAAAAATACTGGTATACAAAAAAAAAAAAAAAAACTGAATAAAATATTTACCACAAAATCACCACGTTCGTTCTCCTGCATCCTGATCTGTCTCCGGTAGAATAGTATAGAAAAAAGTCAAATTCGATTGACACAACAGCAACAAACAGAGAGTTCGGTCGTCCAAGCCGACTATGAGTGTGAGGGAACAGAGAATGCTCAATATTTATATACTGCCCAATATTTATAGGCCACCAAAAAATGATTACCTCTTCTCAGATGAAGTAAAAAACTGTGGCAGGACTAGATATTATAAATTCGATGCATTAAAAAACTTAATTAAGTACCTAAATGTCCTTAACATTTGCCTGAATAACATAGATATTAATATGATATCTTGTATTGATTCATGAAACAACTGCGCACAGCTTTTGCCCACGGCTTCGCTCGCGTGGAATTTGGACTGCCACATAAAGTTTTGTGACAAACCATTTTCTTTTTACTCTATGTTGTACTCGTATACGAAATTTCAGATGTCTATCTTCAAAAGTATAAAACTAATGGGTTCCATACAATCTTTGAACCCACCAACCCACCAATAAGGGCGCAACCCTTGGAGGTGAAATTATCGAAATTCCTTTCTTAGTGCTTGCTCATTCAAGCTCATTGGTTTCGGTTGTGCGTCGCGTCGACCGCTGGTTGTGTTAGTCAATCAATTTACAGTTTTATTATAAACTTCGCCTGTGTGGTGTGTTGATAAAAAGTAGCCTATGTCCTTCCCCAGGTTTGAAATTATCCATATCAAATTTCATCACAAACAGATCAGCACAGCCATGAAACATACATTGACACTGATTAACAAACGGGACCAACAAAGGTTACTTTCTTTTACTGTTCGTGTCAGTCAAGGATTAGTATGTAATGTTATTGAATTTATTGAAATGAATTACTTCGTTCGGCAGCAGCGAGCAGAACTGAAAGGTTTACAATAATTTATAATATAAGGAAGGTAATGTATCAATGTGATTTTAGTTTTGGCGGTCCTACCTACTGCATTATACTCCTGTAAACTATGTTACTTGATTTGTTAGTTTGGGCGCACGGTTGGCGCAGTGGTTGAGTGATTGACTGCTGCGCTGCGTGTCGCGGGTTCGATTCCTGCACGGAACAAATATTTGTATGACCTACAGATAGTTGTTCCGGCTCTGGGTGTTTGTGTATGTGAGTTTATATGTTTGTAAACGCATCCACGATACAGGAGAAATTCCTAGAGTGGGGCAAAGTTTTTTTTTTAATAAAAAAAAATAAAAAAATTGTAATAAATAAACAGTTTAAAGACAAAATTGTGTTTAATATCAAAAAGCCAATTTATAAACATGGTAGCAGAAAGTGGTTTATAAAAATACAACGGAGATTACAAAAGATGGGGAGAGATTAAAAGTTACGTACAAAGTCAAGTGAACAATAAAAGTTTAGAACAAAAAAAAATGCAGCAAGCAAACAACCAAATTATGATGCCAGTATACGACGGGAAGGAATATGCAAATTGGAAATTGCGATTGATAACTTATTTACAATTTAAAAAATGCAACGAGGTTATAACTAAGAAAATTGACAGTGCTGCTGATGTCAAACTAAAGGAAAATTGGCTAGAAAAAGATGTGCAAGCAACTAATTATATTTATGGGGCGATAACCAATAAACAGCTGGAATACATAGCGGAATGTAAGTCGGCTTAAACATAAAGTAGCACTCCGCCCTCGACTTCGTTCGCGTGATTTCGTTTATTCTATAAATGATTTTCTTATATGCAGTTAGAAGGCGACCAAAAATAAGCTATTAATAAAACAATAAAAAACTGGGTATTGTAGATATACAGGGTTTATTGGATTGGGACGATTCGTTATTTGACTTAAATAATAATACATTTTAGGTTACCGCCACAAAGTAAAATCCTGCCCCAAAAACTTATCAACCCTCTTTTGCCCCATTGAGGGTCGAGTTTTGAACAACCTAAATATACTATTCACTCTTTTCTTCTCTTTTTTATTTATAGTTTATGTTAGATTGCGCAGTGAGATTCCTCAAAAAAAAACTTTATCACTTTAACGCTAATCCTATCTGGGAGGGAGTTTTTAAAATGTTTTATGTAAATTTTGATTATCAACTTTATCCCCAAGGAATTCGATTTTACATACAAAATAATTTTAACCCTTTTCACTTCCTGAAAGGTTGAATTGCCGAAAAATCGCGCCTTAGTGCTCCCCTAGAACCCTACGTCAAAAACAAAACCCTGTCCAGTAAGATTCTTAGCTTTAGTTAGTTTCGATAAACTTATAATGACAACCTTTATTGTTTCCTTAGGTTGGTAGTTGTGCCAGGTTTCAAATTTATTAACCTAAGAAATAAGATTCTTCAAAAACAATTTATCACCCTCTAAATCGTATGTTGGGAGTAGATAAGTAAAACTAATAATGATAACCTTTATTGTTTATTTAGATTGGTATTTATGTCAAGTTTCAAATTTATTAACTAAAGGAATAAGCTTCTTAAAAAAAAACTTTAACACCCCTAAATCTTCTTTTGGGGGTAGTTTCATAAAATATTAATAACAGCCTTTATTATTCATTTAGGTAAGTATTTGTGGCATGTTTCAAGTTTATTGACCCAAGAATTTAGATTTTTTCATACAAACTTCATGACCCCCTAAATCATCATTTGGGGGTAGTTTCGAAAAACTAATGATGACAACCTTTATTGTTTACTTAGGATGGTATTTATGTCAACTTTCAAATGTGTTAACCCAAGAAATAAGATTATTCAAAAACACTTTAATACCCCCATCGTCTTTTGGGGGTGGTTGCAAAAAACTTATAATGACAACCTATATTGTTTATTCAGGTTGGTGTTTATGTCAAGTTTCATGTTTATTAATCTAAGATATAAGATTCATCAAAAATAATTACATCCCCTAAATAATCTTTTGGGGGTAGTTTCGAAAAACTAACAATGAAAGCCTTTATTGTTTATTTAGATTGGTATTTATGTCAAGTTTCAAATGTGTTTACCCAAGAAAAAAGATTCTTCAAAAACACTTTAATACCCCCTAAATCGACTTTGAGGGTTGTTTCAAAAGACTAATAATGATAACCTTTATTGTTTATTGAGGTTGGTATATTAAATTAAAAAAGAATAAAAATTTGCATGCCGTAAGGCAAAATGTATAGGGACTCTTTACTAAAAGAACATCTAATCTCTACACCTACATTTAGCAAATAAACGATTTCATTTCATTTCAGAAGATATTTATAATTTTCAAGAAATCGCGCTTTTTTGAAAACCCGAAAAATATTCGCAGCGCCTAAATGAGAAAATGTAAGCTCGCTGAAAACTGTTCCAAACCATAAAAAGTTTCAAAAGCATACATGCTTGCGTTATCGAATAATATTGCTAAAAGCATCATTGCATCCTGGACATGATTGCTGACAGGCTGGACTGTGTTCACATGAATCGTTGCTCCAGTATTTCTTCTGGAATGCTGAAGCAATGATGATGTAGATGATTAAGTATGTGTGAATTTTAAATGTTGTTCAAATCTTTTGTTAATGTACTTCTAACATAGGTATAAGTTTGTATTGTTACTAACTCCATGTTAATGTATGTTTAGGTTTAAGTTATTTTATATGGGCCCTGTCGCCTTAAATAAATGGATTAATAATAATAATAACTTTGAAATACAAAAAACCGATTCAACCCAAGATAGGTAGGTGTAACCAGACAAAAATCTGTAAGTGAAGTTATTGATTTTGGATTATCCGACCATACTGCTCAATTTTTTTAAATCCAGGTAAACAAAACATGCATACTAAATTCTTGGCGCGTTCATAAAAGAAACTTATCCAGAGAAAACTTAATGTTATTTAAAAAACACCTACAATGCCTATCTTTCTATCAAACTTTGGAAAGAGATAACCCCAATGAGGCATATAATAATTTTATTGATCAATTTCGCTTACTCTACGATCTATGTTTTCCTAAGCAATTAATTAGTGTAAAATCGAATAAAAAAGTAAAATGGATTTCGCGAGGAATCAGGTTATGTAGCAAAAAACAAAGAAACCTGCTTTGGAAATACAGAAAAGCACCTACATGCGATAATAAAAATACTTGCAAAAACTATTCACAGAGACTTAAAAGAATAGTAAACCTCACACAAAAAGCTCAAAATAATTACCTGATCGACAGCTCACAAAATAAATCCAAGGCATCGTGGCAGTTAATTAATAATTTTAATCAAATAAAAGAACCTATTTTGCAAATAAATAAGGAAAACAAGGTCATACAAAATCCTAAGCAGATTGCGGACTCGTAGCACGAGTTTCTGCGTAATTGGATCGACTACGTTAACGTATCGCCTCCGACAATTTTTGTATGCAAAATGAATCAGCGCCATGTGTCCGTATTTGGAACTAACAAATCGGTAGCACAAGTTTTTGACAATTGCCTTCGTATCGAGTTCACGTATTTACGTTGCGTTAACGCTCTAAATGTATGGGAATCGGTAGCACAAGTTTTCATTTTGACATGTAGTATCGAATTTTACGCTAGGTGTGACGAAAGCACATCGAAAACTATCTCACTGACATTTTCTCGGTGAGACATTTCACGTCAAACAATTTTCCGTATTTATTTGGATATTTTTGCAATAATATGCTATTTAATCATGAATAAAAGCGGAAGGCATGCTTTCTATTGATTATCTTACCTCCTATTTTAATAAAGAGGCTAGGAGAAAATGTTAAACGTGGTATGCAAAATTTACATTTTCTTTGTAAATAAACTGTAATAGTTTCTTATAATAAACCATTTCTGTAAGTTATTGATACTAACCACACATAGAGCGTCGCGGCACGTCCGCACTGCCTTCCTGCCGTAGTGGAGTACGGTCTCAAGCGCGTTATTCGCCGCAACTCTACGGTTTTCTTGCGGTTCTCCATAATTATCATGACTCATTTGAAGATTAAAGAATCGGAGAAAACGGCGATATGCTTTATATATTATACATTATAATACTTGTATGCACGTATGCCTATATATTTTGTAACCAGTTTATACCGGTATATAAAGTTAATTTGGGAATATGGGTTAGAATTTGGGATAAACAACATTGATAGTTGCTTCAAGGCAACTGAAGCCCTTTCATATATCGGCAGCTAAAATGTTCTTGTGTACCCTATTAACAACAATACAAATCTAAAACTTATTAATATACATGTTCTTCAGCACGTCTTATGGCAATGGTTGCAGTATTTTAAGTAGCAAAAACCGTAAGCCGTTCTACAAGTTTAGCTAGTCTGTCGATGATAAATAGAAACAGATGTACAACGAAAGAGAGAAAACTAGGACAAAAATGAAATATAATCCCTTCACAGCGCGACGAACGGTATATTATAAAGATCTTCCATCGTAATTGCCACCTGACAGCCAATGTTCCGGAATCCAGGAATAAAATTCCTACTTGTTGTTGATGTTTATTGAATTTATTATATTTCTAACATGTACATAAGTATCCGTGAATTGAATAAGTAACTAACTAAACTATTAATGTGATAATAAAAACCTAAATAAAGAGAAACTATATGTTTTTCCTAATCTAAACATATATACATTAACTTACGCTTTTTTCGGATAAATAAGTAGTTCGTAAGTAGGTAGGAACTACAGAATGCCACCTGCTACGTTATATTCACGTTCATACATCTACACGCACGCGGGTTATGACATGCACGCACGCTGGCCTTTCTGAAGAACATCACAACAAGATCTGTTGCGGACGGTACCCGGGTGGTGTAGGTATCCGCGGTCACCCTGGGACAGTATCCCACTGTTGTTTGACGTGCTTTCCATACGCTATCAGTCAAGCGACTCTGCTGGATGTAGGGTGGTAGGTACGAGGAAGACCCACATACAAGAACTACGTTTTGACCAAAGAAATAAAAAGCGAGTTTTTTCTTGAAATATCTTGTTGCACGTGTTTTTGGCCATTTTTTTGCGTTCATCTTTACTTAGCCGAAATCTTTAGAGCCTTTACCTTTTAAACATAAATATAATAATTTTATTTTTATTTTTTTATTAGTATACACACCCCATATTGACATACGACAATAATAATTACACATTTTAAAACAATTAAAAAGTTCGTAGAACAATAACATCGAAAATTCCGGTTTGGTACACATTCATTACATTGGATAAGCGAATATCTCGTAAACTTGTGGACCGATTTACATTATTCAAACGGATGAAATGGTTCTACTGAAAGTAAATTGGACACAACTTCCTCTATTAAAATTTAACGGAACTACTATTCCAATAGGTGAGAAGGTTAAGAACCTTGGGGTTTGGATCGACAGATATCTGTCTTGGGGTCCGCAGCTTCAGGACGTAAGCCGCATCTGCTAGGTCCCTTAGACGATTGCGAAACTTTCTTCCCACTGCCACTAAAATTGCGCTTGCACAATCCCTTCTGCTTCCTATCCTTGACTATGCTGATGTCAGTTATCTCGATCTCACCCAGGCACAACTAGATAAACTTGAGCGTCTTCAAAACCTTTGCATAAGATTTATATTTGGCCTGCGCAAATATGATCACATTTCTGAATTTCGGACAAAGCTCAAGTGGCTTCCCATACGTCTTCGCCGGGATTCTCATATTTTATTTCTGCTTTACAGTATTCTATACAATCCTAAAACCCCCTCTTATCTCAAAGAACGTTTCAAGTTCCTTCATGACACAAATAATAGATATCTGAGGTCATCGGAAAACTTGAGACTAGAGATGCCGATGCATTCCACTAGCTTTTACGACAAATCTTTTACGGTTCAAGCGGTGCGGTTGTGGAATGCTTTGCCCGTGTCAATAAGGTGTGCTCAATCTCTGCCCATTTATAAAACTATGGTAAAGAGTCACTACCTCTCTCTTTAATAGTTGTTTTTCTTGATTTCTATGCTTTTGTTCCATACTTATTACTATATATATTTGTCTTTATAATCTTAATATATATATTTCTTGTGTGCGTGTGTATGTGACTGAACTCCTCCTAAACGACTGGACCGATTTTGATGAAATTTTTTGTGTGTGTTCGTGGAGATTCGAGAATGGTTCAGATTTACAAAAAAAAAAAAGAATGGAAAATTAGGGTAGGGTAGGTAGGGTAGGGTAGGTAGGGTAGGGTAGGTAGGATAGGGTAGGTAGGGTAGGGTAGGTAGGGTAGGGTAGGTAGGGTAGGGTAGGTAGTGTAAGTAGGGTAGGTAGGGTAGGGTAGGGTAGGTAGGGTAGGGTAGGTAGGGTAGGGTAGGTAGGGTAGGGTAGGTAGGGTAGGGTAGGTAGGGTAGGGTAGGGTAGGTAGGGTAAGTAGGGTAGGTAGGGTAGGGTAGGGTAGGTAGGGTAGGGTAGGTAGGGTAGGGTAGGGTAGGTAGGGTAGGGTAGGGTAGGTAGGGTAGATGCATATTAGGTGTTTTTATGGCAAAACAAAGTTTGCCGGGTCAGCTAGTATATATATATATAAATATATGTATGTATTTATTTTATATATAAATAGTACACCAAAGACTGCCTACAGTACTGTCTTTCCTTCCATTTTTTTAAATCCATCCAGAGGTTGTCTTGAAAAGATCGCTTTTAGCGATAAGGCCGCCCATTGTGTCACTTAGTGTAATGTTTTCTTCGTCTATACGTTCTGTAACTTATATGGTGTACATAATAAAGAGTATTCTATTCTATTCTACGTCTAGACCTTTAATTTGACTATATTAAAATCGTTGAAATATCTCCATAAAACAAAAATCAAGTTTTCAAGTTACGTAATTATATGTACTACACTATGAACTCATAACAAAATTTCTTTAAAACTATCTTTATCAATCATTAAACGTTAACGCTAGGATTCTAATATGATTCTACTTGCTACTTAGAAGCGAAATAACATAATTATAATACTTCTTCTTCTTCTTTTCTTGTGAGGATATGACCACCTCTGTTGTCAGTGTTAGTTAAGCCGCCTCTGGGAACCCCTCAGACCTCTGACTTGGCTATTTCAGACTTACATTAACTATATAATACACTAATACTCGTAATATTTCTAATATATTGCATGAATCCCGTTATTACCTATGTACTTGCTACCTAGTTAGCTTGCAGATGGGGTTTCATTGGCGACAAGATCCGTGTATGTCCTTCTAGGGCGTCTCCACCGGGCGTTTCCACTCACTTCTGCCTTGTAAATACCCTTTGTCAGTTTCCTTTCATTCATCTTCTCAAGATGATCAAACCATCTAAGCATACCTACTATTTTCAGGTTTAATTAATACATCTTTGTTTAAACCATAACGTTATCTTATTACATCTTCTCTCTCAGGTCATCATCGTTCTTCAATATATAATTCAAAATTACACCACACATAGGTTTTTTTACTATATGTACAAGGTAATATCTGGAAGGAAACGCCTGCCGTTCCTACCGCTAGGTGTAGCAGTAAAAACTTTATGGGCTGATCATGCAACAGCTGCATTAAGGATAAGTAATAGAATATGTAGCTGTACGTGGTAGGAATCTATATTATGCATTGATGAAATAAAATACAGATTTAATTAACAAAACTTTGTATTACATAATGTTCTTTCACATTTGCATCATAATGAATTAGCAGAGCATCTAAGATTCCAACCGTAGCTCATAGCTACTCCAACCAAACGCTTAAAATAGCATGAATAGCATTTGTACCTAAACGGTTGTGAATTAGTAGTTTTAACGTCGTAAGTTAAAAATATTCCCCCGATTCCTTCGTTGGATGTCACTATTGCACAAAGAAATATATAGCTTGCCGTGGGCTTTCAAGAATCACGTCTGCAGTCTTGTAGACGGTGGTGAAATCGATCGAAATGGCTTGTCTTCTCTTAGTGGCAATGCTGGCTTATATTGTTGAGGTGTTGACAAAGGCTTTTGGCTAATACCAGGAATATTTTACTCGTCATCTCCTGTTGGTAAAAGAAGTTGATATAGAACAATATACAAACACTCTGAAACTAAATACAACATTGTCAGTCGTGCAGTGTTATTGGACTTTTCCAATAGGAATTTCTTAGTAGCAACCCGGAGTCTCACTGTGTGTGCTGTGCACGGCAATAGCCCCGCCTCTTACTATATGAGACCTCATAGAATTAAGCGGATGAAGCGCATTTAGCATAATTGTATGATTCTGTACAATTAACTTACTTGTTTGCTTATTTATGAAGTTCACCTTGATGATGAACTGAGTGAAGCAAGTTCTTTTTGGATTCATTAATTCTAAAATCACAGAACCGTCGTACATAACAGATTTTCGTATAAAACTGGTAAATTAAAATAATTATTTAAAATGACAACAATAGACGTTTACACCTTAGGGTCTGCTCACACCGAGAAGCAATGTGATAGTACATATAAACCGCGTGGCATTCAAAATGAAAAAAAGTGATGAAATCCTCCAACCGATGAATACATTATTGCAATCTATTTATTCCTATATTAATTTAATTACATACATAATATTATTATGCGTAAAATGTGAATGATTATGTGGACAATCCTGGTGAGTAGTAATAATGGAGGTATATTTATTTATTATGTCTAGCATTCTGGGCATGATTGCTGACAGGCTGTGTTGTATAGAATCGTTGCTCCAGTATTTTAGCTGGAATATTGAAGCAATGATGGTTGCCTGTGTGTAAGTGTTAAATGTTTGTGTGTATAAATGTTGCTTGTTGTTATTGTGTTACTAAAATAGGTATAAGTCTTTTTTCATCGTTATCACATATCTATATAATTTCCCTGTAACCAAATATTTGTAATTGTACTATATTGATGGAAAAGAGTGTCCGTGGAGTTTCTTGCACATTCTTCTCCATAGAGACCCACTGACGCTTGCGAATGTGCAACTACATTCATCTATTGAATAGTCAACTATTCAAAAATGCCTTTAAATGGTTTAGTTGAAATAAAGTATTTTGATTTTGTTAAGTTTATATTGTTACTAATACTATGTAATACTATGAATATATTATGTATTTAGGGTAAGTTATTCTGTGGATACTGTTGCTTTTAATAAATGAATGAATAATTAAGTATAATAAGGTATTTAACGTTTCGGTGTGGACGTGCACAATATCTATTTTTACCAATCACTGAGTTCGGAATGTTTGTCGTAAGAATTTCGCTTCTACACGCGTTTGCATCAGTGTGCTAACGGTTTTATATTTTTGTAATTTGAAGGAAAGCGTCAAACATTATGTGACAACTGTCAAACGTCATGTACGGGACCGTTCGAAACCGAACCATTTATCACAAATTAAAATACCAATAAACTGAAATTTCCAATGACTTATTAAAAAAAAGAATTAATAAAAATGTTAAATATGTTTTAACATGTGTTTATAACAATTATATTTTCAGTTTTGGTCTCTAAATTATTTAAGACAAAGTTACCCGTTTTTGTCTTTTATTTTCAGAACGCACCATTCACTACAAACTAATCCAAACGCTAATGGATTCTCGGCCTTAATTAACCATCGTTCAATTACTACTTCCGAGTTGTCGCAAGACGTTTTTTTGAACTTGTGCTACCAAAATAACTTGACGCAGCATCGAGTACGTTAACGTCTGGTGAAAACGTCACGATGACGATACGTATACGCTAGAAACTTGTGCTAGGGGCTAGGACTAGTGCGATGTATGAGACATAGGGACGCGCTCCACAAAAAAGTGAAACAGTCACCAGAAAATGATTCTCTTAAGTTGACGTATAGTAGATATAGAAATTTCTGTAATGCTTTGTTGAGAAAAGTTAGAATAGCTTATAATAAAAAATTGTTGGAACAGGCGGGTAAAAATAATAAAAAGATATGGGACGCAATAAAAAATATCACGAATTCGACTAAAGTAAAAAATGACGCTTTAGAACTAATAGACACTCCTTGTCCAACACAATCGATTGAAGGTGTGAACGAATTCTTTGCCTCGGTGGGCAAATATTTAGCTGACAAGACTTTCAGTTGCCAAAATCCTCTACACTCCGTTGCGTTCCATCCAAAATCTAATAGTTCATTAAACTCTTTTGTTATACTCGATACAGACGAGACAGAAGTGGAACGCCTGATTTTGGATCTTAAAAATGTCTGTTGCACTGGGTGGGACTCTATACCAAATAACCTCCTTAAAGAAAACAGAAATGTGTTTATCCCTGCTCTGACCCATATTTTTAACATGTGTTTGGATGAAGGAACATTCCCCTCTGTTTTGAAAAAGTCAGTTGTTCATCCAATCCATAAATCCGGTGATAGAGACCGTGTCACCAACTACAGGCCCATCTCTATCCTCCCAGCGGTCTCCAAGCTCTTGGAACGCATCATCAACAGTAGATTAGTAAAGTACATGGAAACAAACAACCTTCTTTCAAATAATCAGTATGGTTTCAGAGCAGGCAAGTCAACTTGTGATGCTGTCCACGAGCTTGTAGATTACGTGGTTAGGAATATTGATTCTGGTAAAAAAACTGTTGGCATATTCTTGGACCTGGCAAAGGCCTTTGACACGGTCTCTGTGCCACTGCTCCTCAGTAAGTTGGAGGGGTTGGGCGTAAGAGGTAAACAACTAAAATTGTTTGAGGACTATCTCTCGGGTCGCTATCAATGTGTTAAAATTGATAAGCTCGTTAGCAGTGACTTACCGGTCACTTTTGGTGTGCCACAGGGTAGTATTTTGGGACCCAGTCTCTTCCTTGTGTACTTGAATGGACTCTGTGGACTTACCTCTGTAGGTGGAAAAATAATTTCTTATGCAGATGACACTGTTCTTCTGTTCTCGGCTGATACGTGGGAACGGGTCTATGAGGATGCTCAACGTGGTTTGGATATCGTGTGCCACTGGTTGGGGAGTAACATGTTGACACTGAATGCTGACAAAACACAGTACATAACGTTTTCAATGCGCAACTCTAACTCACCTCCTACATCACTCTCTTTAACTGCACACAACTGTTGTAACAGTGGAATCTGTCTATGTCCAACATTGTTCAAGACTAACAGCATAAAATATCTAGGAATAACAATAGATAACAACCTCTCTTTTAAACCGCATATTGAGTTAGTAACTGCTAGACTAAGAAAACTGATATACGTTTTCAAAAATCTGAGACATATGGCTAGTCCCAGGTTGATGAAGCAAGTATATCTGGCGCTTGGTCAATCCATTCTGTCATACTGTATTTCTGTCTGGGGTGGTGCACCAAAAACCATACTTAAACCACTTGAGGTGGCCCAGAGGGCTATTCTCAAGGTAAGCACTTTCCGGCCATATTTGTTTCCAACTTATCAGCTGTACCAAACTTGTGAGGTCCTCTCTATTCGTCAATTGTTCATTCTATACACTGTCTTGATGCAACATAAAAAAACGACCTACAAAAAACCAATCACAGCATCCAGGCGACGAAAACCTATAGATACCACTGACAGATCCATGTTTAAACACCCGTTCGTTAATAAATATTTCTGTTTCTTAGGTCCGTACCTTTATGACAGGATTGATAAATTTATCGACATACTTGCTTTGAATAACAGAAGTTGTAAGAATAAAGTGTTTGAGTACATTCATAAACTGACCTATGACGAAACCGAAAACCTCATAATTGTACCACATTAAGGTCACATACTCACCCTCCTACATACACTCACTCATCTACACTCTACCCAAAAGGAGGTCTACACTACACGTTACTTTTATTGTTCTTTAATTTATTTTTATTTATTTCTTATCTGCTCCTAGTTTATGTATAATTTAATATAATGTATAAAAGCAGGATTGAACTTGCAAGCTTTTAAATGTATAATGGAAGAGCACTGTTGTCTGAGATACAGATATTAAGTTATCTAGTTCAGACTCAGACGTCTTGTGGAATTTTGGTTAGCTTAAGATCATTAAAATTGTATCAAATTCTATGTACCTTTATCAATTGATTTGAATAAATAAATAAATTATTAATTATTAAATTATTTAATGAAAGTGTACCAAACCGGAATTTTCGATGTTATTGTTCTACGAACTGTTTTAATTGTTTTAAAATGTGTAATTATTATCGCCGTATGTCAATAAGGGGTTTGAAATGATTATATTTTTTTTTTAGTTATGGCTCTTAAGATTTCAGTTAAGTAAATATGAACGTAAAAAATGGCCTAAACACGTGCAACAAGATATTTCAAGATTTTTTTTTTTGTCAAAACGTGGATCTTGTATGTGGGTCTTCCTCGTACCTACCACCCTACATACGCATTCAGGGGTGCGTGGTGGCGTGTGCCACCAGCAGAGTCGCTTGACTCAGAACGTATGGAAAGCACGTCAAACAACAGTGCAATACTGTCCCAGGGCGAACGCGGGTACTTACACCACCCGGGTACCGTCCGCAACAGATCTTGTTGTGATGTTCTTTAGAAAGGCCAGCGTGCGTGCATGTCAAAACCCGCGTGCGTGTAGATGTATGAACGTGAATATAATGTAGCAGGTGAAAAGCGTAAGTTTATGTATATATGTTTAGATTAGGAATACATATAGTTTCTCTTTATTTAGGTTTTTATTATCACACTAGCTGTTGCCCGCGACTTCGTCCGCGTGGTTAAGAAGCTATAAAGTTTAATGATGTTTAACGCAAACTATTTTTATATTTCAGTTAACAGAAAATGCCAATCACACTAAGCATCATTTTTTAAAGCACGAATTAGGAAAAAAATATAGAGTATCACAAAATTATTTCTTAGCTTATGACTCCTACTCATAAACTCTAGACTTGTTAAATTTCAGGACAGTAGTACAAAAAGACATCTGGACTCTCATACAAACATGCGAGAGCCCTTAAACCACCTTAATCCGGCCCTGTCGCAAAATCCGTTCTTAGCGGACGTTTACTAACTATGAACTACCTTCATGTCAAATTTCAAGTTTGTAGCACAAAAAATGAAGGACTTTCATACAAACTTGCGCGAGCCCTTAGACCCCTAAATCCGGCCCTGTCGCAAAATTCGTTCTTAGCGGGCGTTTACTAACTATGAACTACCTCCATGCCAAATTTTAAGATTGTAGTTCAAAAATGAAGCACTTTCATATAAACTTGCGCGAGCCCTTAGACCCCTAAATCCGGCCCTGTCGCAAAATTCGTTCTTAGCGGGCGTTTACTAACTATGAACTACCTCCATGCCAAATTTCAAGATAGTAATTCAAAAAATGAAGCACTTTCATATAAACTTGCGAGAGCCCTTGGACCTCCTTTATCCGGCCCTGTCGCAAAATCCGTTCTTAGCGGACGTTTACTAACAATGAACTACCTCCATGCGAAATTTCAAGATAGTAGTTCAAAAAAATTAAGCACTTTCATATAAACTTGCGAGAGCCCTTAGACCTCCTTTATCCAGCCCTGTCGCAAAATCCGTTCTTAGCTGACATCTACTAACTATAAACTACTTTCTTGACAAATTTCAAGTTTGTAGCACTAAAAATGAAGGACTTTCATGCAAACTTGCGAGAGCCCTTAGACCCCTAAATCCAGCCCTGTCGCAAAATCTGTTCTTAGCGGTCATTTACTAATTTACTAAGCATAATTTTATAAAGCACGAATTAAAAATAAATATAGAGTATCACAAAATTCTTTCTTAGCTTATGTCTCCTAGCTTATGACTCATAAACTCTAGACTTGCCACATTTTAGGACAGTAGTACAAAAAGACATCCGGACTTTCATACAAACTTGCGAGAGCCCTTAGACCTCCTTTATCCAGCCCTGTCGTAAAATCCGTTCTTAGCTAACATCTACTAACTATAAACTACTTTCATGACAAATTTCAAGTTTGTAGCACAAAAAATGAAGGACTTGCGCGAGGCTTTAGACCCCTATATCCGGCCCTGTCGCAAAATTCGTTCTTAGCGGGCGTTTACTAACTATGAACTACCTCCATGCCAAATTTCAAGATAGTAGTTTAAAAAATGAAGCACTTTCATATAAACTTGCGAGAGCCCTTGGACCTCCTTTATCCGGCCCTGTCGCAAAATCCGTTCTTAGCGGATGTTTACTAACTATGAACTACCTCCATGCCAAATTTCAAGATAGTAGTTCAAAAAAATTAAACACTTTCATATAAACTTGCAAGAGCCCTTAGACCTCCTTTATCTGGCCCTGTCGCAAAATCCGTTCTTAGCTGACATCTACTAACTATAAACTACTTTCATGACAAATTTCAAGTTTGTAGCACTAAAAATGAAGGACTTTCATGCAAACTTGCGAGAGCCCTTAGACCCCTAAATCCAGCCCTGTCGCAAAATCTGTTCTTAGCGGTCATTTACTAACTATGAACTACCTCCATGCCAAATTTCAAAATTGTAGTTAATAAAATGAAGCACTTTCATATAATCTTGCGTGAGCCCTTAGACCTCCTAAATCCGGCTCTGTCGCAAAATCCGTTCTTAGTGGACGTCTAATATCTATTAACTACATCCCTGCCCATATTTTAAGTTAGTAGCTCAAAACATGAAGGACTTTCATACTAACTTGCGAGAGCCCTTAGACCCCCTAAATCCGGCCCTGTCGCAAAATCTGTTCTTAGCGGTCATTTACTAACTATGAACTACCTCCATGCCAAATTTCAAGATAGTAGTTCAAAAAAATTAAACACTTTCATATAAACTTGCGAGAGCCCTTAGACCTCCTTTATCTGGCCCTGTCGCAAAATCCGTTCTTAGCTGACATCTACTAACTATAAACTACTTTCATGACAAATTTCAAGTTTGTAGCACTAAAAATGAAGGACTTTCATGCAAACTTGCGAGAGCCCTTAGACCCCTAAATCCAGCCCTGTCGCAAAATCTGTTCTTAGCGGTCATTTACTAACTATGAACTACCTCCATGCCAAATTTCAAAATTGTAGTTAATAAAATGAAGCACTTTCATATAATCTTGCGTGAGCCCTTAGACCCCCTAAATCCGGCTCTGTCGCAAAATCCGTTCTTAGTGGACGTCTAATATCTATTAACTACATCCCTGCCCATATTTTAAGTTAGTAGCTCAAAACATGAAGGACTTTCATACTAACTTGCGAGAGCCCTTAGACCCCCTAAATCCTGCCCTGTCGCAAAATCTGTTCTTAGCGGTCATTTACTAACTATGAACTACCTACATGCCAAATTTCAAAATTGTAGTTAATAAAATGAAGCACTTTCATATAATCTTGCGTGAGCCCTTTGACCTTCTTTATCCGGCCCTGTCGCAAAATCCGTTCTTAGCTGACATCTACTAACTATAAACTACTTTCATGACAAATTTCAAGTTCGTAGCACAAAAAATGGTCTTTCATGCAAACTTGCGAGAGCCCTTAGACCCCTAAATCCGGCCCTGTCGCAAAATCCGTTCTTAGCGGACATTTACTAACTATAAACTACCTCTATGCCAAATTTCAAGATTATGGTTCAAACAATGGAGCACTTTCATATAAACTTGCGCGAGCCCTTAGATCCCCGAAGTCCGCCCTGTCGAAAAATCCGTTCTTAGCAGACGTCTACTAACTATAATCTACCTCCCTGCCAAATTTTAAGTTAGTAACTCAAAAAATGAAGGACTTTCATATAAACTTGCGAGAGACCCCATAAATCCGGCCCTGTTGCAAAATCCGTTCTGAGCGTCGTCTACTAACTATAAACTACCTCCCTGCCTTTTAAGTTTGTAGTTCAAATAATTAAGGCTTGTCATATAAACTTGCGAGAGCCCTTAGGCCCCCTAAATCCGGCTCTGTCGCAAAATCCGTTCTTAGTGGACGTCTTATATCTATGAACTACATCCCTGCCCATATTTTAAGTTAGTAGCTCAAAACATGAAGGACTTTCATACTAACTTGCGAGAGCCCTTAGACCCCCTAAATCCGGCCCTGTCGCAAAATCCGTTCTTAGTGGACGTCGACTATCTATAAACTACATCCCTGCCCATATTTTAAGTTAGTAGCTCAAAAAATGAAGGACTTTCATACTAACTTGCGATAGCCCTTAGACCCCCTAAATCCGGCCCTGTCGTAAAATCCGTTCTTAGTGGACGTCTACTAGCTATAAATTACCTCCCTGCCAAATTTCATCTTTATACGTCAAGCAGTTTTCGATATTTCGTGATAGGTGAATGAGTGACCTTTCGCTTTTATGTAGATATAAATGAGATTCTTCAAAAAAACTTTGAAACCCCCTAAATCGAATTTTGGGGGTAGAAACTTATAATGACAACCTTTATTGTTTACTTAGGTTGATATTTGTGTCAAGTTTCAAGTTTATTAACCTAAGAAGTAAGATTCTTAAAAAAACCTTAACACCCCCTAAATCGTCTTTTGGGGGTAGTTTCGAAAACCTAATAATGACAACATTTATTATTTATTTAGTTTAGTATTTGTGCAATGTTTCAAGTTTAGTGACCCATGAAATAAGATTCTTCCATACAAATTTCAACACCCCCTAAATCGACTTGAGGGGGTAGTTTCAAAAAACTAATAATGTCAATCTTTATCATGTACTTAGATCACTATTTTCGCCAAGTTTCAAAAATATTAGCCGAAGGCATTGGATTTTTCATACAAACTTTGCCCCTCTTTTTAACCCCCTTAGGGGTAGAATTTCGGAAAATCCTTTCTTATCGGATGCCTACATCATACCAAGAATACACCTTTCAAGTTTCAGGTCTCTACGTTCAGCGGTTTGGGCTGTGCGTTGATCCGTCAGTCAGTCATTCAGGACAAAGCATTTTATATATATAGATTAATAGCTTAGTTAGTTACTTATTCGATTCACGGATACTTATGTACATGTTAGAAATATAATAAATTCAATAAACATCAACAACAAGTAGGAATTTTAAATAATAATAGGCTGAACCAACAAGGCTTTCCATGTACGAAGGAACGATATGACTTAGGATCCGATTAGTTTTGAAGGAGAGTCCTATCACAGTCCCACTCTCTGCATCGATTTCTCGTCTTATAAAGGTTACTCTGGATTCTGGAACATTGGCTGTCAGGTGGCAATTACGATGGAAGGTCTTTATAATGGACCGTTCGTCGCGCTGCGAAGGGATTCTATTTCATTATTGTCCTAGTTTTCTCTCTTTCGTTGTACATCTGTGTCTATTTATCATCGACAGACTAGCTAGACTTCTAAAACGGCTTACGGTTTTTGCTACTTAAAATACTGCAACCATTGCCATAAGACGTGCTATAGAACATATATATTAATAAGTTTTAGATTTGTATTGTTGTTAATAGGGTACTCAAGAACATTTTAGCTGCCGATAAATGAAAGGGCTTCAGTTGCCTTGAAGCAACTATCAATGTTGTTTATCTCAAATTCTAACCCATATTCTCAAACTAACTTTATATACCGGTATAAACCGGTTACAAAATATATAGGCATACGTGCATACTAGTATTATAATGTATAATATATAACGCATATCGCCGTTTTCTTCGATTCTTGAATCTTCAAATGAGTCATGATAATTATGGAGAACCGCAAGAAAAACGTAGAGTTGCGGCGAATAACGCGCTTGAGACCGTACTCCACTACGGCAGGAAGGCAGTGCGGACGTGCCGCGACGCTCTATGTGTGGTTAGTATCAATAACTTACAGAAATGGTTTATTATAAGAAACTATTACTCTTTGTTTACAAAGAAAATGTAAATTTTGCATACCACGTTTAACATTTTCTCCTAGCCCCTTTATTAAAATAGGAGGTAAGATAATCAATAGAAAGCATGCCTTCCCCTTTTATTCATGATTAAATAGCATATTATTGCAAAAATATCCAAATAAATACGGAAAATTGTTTGACGTGAAACGTCTCACCGAGAAAATGTCAGTGAGATAGTTGTCGACGTGCTTTCGTCACACCTAGCGAAAAATTCGATACTACATGTCAAAATGAAAACTCGTGCTACCGATTCCCATACATTTGGAGCGTTAACGCAACGTAAATACGTGAACTCGATACGAAGGCAATTGTCAAAAACTTGTGCTACCGATTTGTTAGTTCCAAATACGGACACATGGCGCTGATTCATTTTGCATACAAAAATTGTCGGAGGCGATACGGGTTGACACTGTATTATCGTGAAATTCCTTGAACGTTATGACGTCACCAACATGGCGACCAATGGCGGCCCGTTTGTAGACAGGTGGTTCTTTTTTACAATTTTATCGATTTTCAATTGCTTATAATAAATTGAAAAAAAATATTTAAGAGATTTCTGCAACGACAATATAATTTATAATATGTAAAGTTTCAAAATAAATTTAAAAAGTCGTATTTTTTTTTAAATTCAACAACCCAATTGAATACAAGTCATATACTTAATATACATAGTAGTCATATGCATCTGTCCCTTATGCAAAATCAAAATTACTTTGCTCTAAGAGCTTATGGTCAGCCCCCTGCGGGTTTAATTAACATATTTAAATGATATAGGAAATGTAAGAAATCAGAAATTCTAATCAATTCTTAGGCAATCTTTAGAATTCCGGGCTTATTTAGGAAATGTGTGAAATAATAATTCTACCATTAATTAATATACCGACCTACGCATTTCCTAGGAAATGCATACAAATCGTATTAGGTATTTGCATACAATTCCGAAATGATTCAAGGAAATGTGTTTAATAAAAGAATTCATGAATAAATCTAGTAACATAATCAATGTAAATCTAGTAACATGATTATGTATCAATATGCAAAATTTGTATTTATTAAGATTCTCAGTGCAATATATTCCTTCCGATTAAATTATGAAATACTAAAAATAAATCATTGGTCAACATCATCTTCCTTGTCCCATGTCAAGCATCAAGTGCAAAGTCACGGAAACAATTGGTGGAATATAATCCAATAAAAAGTTTATTTTTTTTACTACTTTTCTACAACACATTTCAACCGGTTCTTGAGCAAAGTTAGGAAAGTCATCGATATGTATGAATCCGTCGCTTTTTCGTAGTCATTTGAATTTGGTCGGATAACCAGCCTTTGTTTACATGTTTAGTTTTTTGTTTAAATCTACTTAGTGCGAAACATTCCAAGCTGAATATTTTCACGATATAGTTTTGACTAAACGCACTTATTTGTGGTTTACATGTGGTTTATCTACCTATCTTGGGTTGAATCGGTTTCTTGTATTTTACCGTCAAAGTTATGACAGCCTTGTTTTGACTTTTAGCAATATTATTCGTTAACGCAAGCATGTATGCTTTGAAACTTTTTATGGTTATTACAAGCGTCAAGATGGACTGAATACAGTTTTCAGCGAGCTTACGTTTTCTCATTTAAGCGCTGCGAATATTTTCCGGGTTCTCCTTCGGCAGTCGGGTAAAAACGGGACTAGGGTCCCATTACTAAGACTCCACGATATGTCTGTCTGTCACCAGGCTGTGTCTCATGAACCGTGATAGCTAGACAGTTGAAATTGCCACAGATGATGTATTTCTGTTGCCGCTATAACAACAAATACTAAAAACAGAATAAATTACACATTCAAGTGGGGCTCCCTTAAAACAAACGTGTTTTTTTGCCGATTTTTGCGACAATGGTACGGAACCGTTCGTGCGCGAGTCCGACTCGCATTTAGCCAGTTCTTTTTTTAATTTTTCCTCTACTCATCACTATTGCTGGAACAAAGGCCTGCTGTCTGTGAGAATGGGCCGTAATCCACCACGCGGGCCCAGTGCGGGTTGGTGATGTCACATCACACATGTCTTCGAATTGTTGGTTCTAGCTAGGACATTCCTCACGATGTTGTCCTTCACTTTGTGATCCACGACCTATAACTTGTAAGTCGCAGCCGTTACCACTGGGCTACCACCACTCTCCCAGTTTGAAATAAAACGAAGGTATTGGGTAATAATTTACAAAATTTATGTATACTTAATAAATAATAGGTAATCATAACAATATACAATAATATGAAGACTAACAATATCACATCAAACATTATGGTAATGGTTAAATTCAGTTATTTAATAAAAACTACCAATTAATACTACAATAAAAAAAGTTAATTAAAAACATCAAAAAACCCGACTGCTTAAAAAGCAAACTAAAAAGACGTAAACAAGAAAAAAATCATGCTGTGCAGTCGGAGGATACATATTCGCGAGCTGGCGGACCAAAACCAAATGTATCCTCCGACTGCACAGCATGATTTTTTTCTTGTTTACGTCTTTTTAGTTTGCTTTTTAAGCAGTCGGGTTTTTTGATGTTTTTAATTAACTTTTTTTATTTACAACTTTTTAGTTATTTTTTTTTAGAATTAGGTACATTTAAACATATAATTGTTATATATTTTTGAAATCGCCTCTTAAAATCCTTTATTTTGATACCCCACACGATGGGTTTGGAAGAAAAAAATTTTTTTTTCCCCCACAAAATGGCGCCCAAAATCCGCCATTTTTATATTTTCCAATTTTAATGTAGCCAGTGACACTCGCAGGATTAAGACGAATCGATTGACGTAAGAATCATCAAAATCGGCCAACGCGTTTGGTCTCTAGAACGCCATATAGGAACAAACATACATACATACATACATACATACATACATACATACATACATACTTACATACATACATACATACATACATACATACATACATAGACTGATAAACACATAACCCTCCTTCGGCAGTCGGGTAAAAAGAGTCAATTTCCTAATAACCTATTGATTACTCCAACCTCCGGTTTCCGGAACGAAATAATCAACGTTGTGATGCGATTGGCTGTTGAAGATTCATTTAACCAATCACATCAGCTTTCGCGCGAAAGATTTTGAAACTGGGCCTAAAGGTCAGCGCGCACTAGAGACTTTCAGTCAGCCGTATCGTTTACAGAGTAAAAATTTTTATTCAATAGATTTTAAAGCTGTTTGTAAAATTGTGCGCTTTATTAAAGCTTAATGCAGATACCTAAATTCTCGGCCGTCTAAAAATCTATGGTGTGCGCTGACACCCGTTTTCTGCATGTAAAATGTCAACGCGTCACAAATTAAAAGCATGTAAAACTCGGTAAAAAAAACTGTACACTTACTACATACACTGGTGCTGTGACGTCACTCTGACGTTCGAGTTTCGACTCTCGTTATTGGCGCACGAGGAGAACGCGGGGCGCCGCGCGGGTATGCGGGAGGGGCGTCCCATACCGGGTGCATTTCGGCGAGGTGCTCAGTTATTTTGACGTGTTTTCAATCAGTAGATAACGCGCGTTCGACAATTTGTACATTAACTTTTCGTTCTAAAAACTGGGTCGAATCTAAGAAATGCTTAAAGACTTAACAATAATTATTATATTTGAAATTTTAATCTTTACTTAATAATAGTTTCTATAAACTTTTTAATAAAAAAATTAAACCGACTTCCATAGCAATACACTACAAAGCGAAAAATATTTTTTTGGTAGTCTGGTTGTTTCGGGTTCCTATTGTTTTTCGATCTTCGACACCGAGTTTTTGATATTTAATTTTTAGTTGGTACCTCATATTACCATGAAAATTGTTTAGACCCAGAGTTCATCTCATAACAATTCCAAATATGCTTACAGTCGAGCATAGAAACTCCTCCTTTTCGGCAAGTCAGTTAAAAAGCAAATTAAATACTAATAAATAAATTCGGCAACATCACTGACTTGAGAACTCTTCACGACAAAAGTTATGAATAAAACTACTATAAATATTTTTCTACTGACAAAAGTTATGATTATTGCAAAATTTTCCCTTAATCAAAAAACTATTTACGCCTCCAATATTAAATAATTATGAGAAAGCAAACGTTGCCACCATTGTTCCAGCAACATGTTTTTGTTTTTTTTTGCAAAATTGCCAGCAGTATGTAATGTTACTATTTCATTTACATTCCACAAAATTGCGCAATATTTGTTTTCTTAAATACGAGGCTTTACTTGACAAATACATTTAATACTCATTTTTTTACCTAATGAACAGTTCTTAATCAAATTGTAAATTAATAAGTATGTTTACTAAACCTAAGTTGAAAGCACGCGAATATAGTTGATAGCATAGTGTTAAGCTAAACCAAACGTCCGTATCAAAACGTCCTATTCGCAAAACGACCTAAGAGCAGAGGGTCATATTCTCAAAATTACCTGCGAGGAAGTGAGTGAGTGCAAAGGAGGCGGCAGAAAGGGATCGAGAGAATGCAACCTCCCTTTCTATCCATAGCAGACGCACCGGGCACCGAAAATCGCAACATGATCGTTAGCTGCCTTAAGGTGTGACCCGAGGGTGACAAACTTGGGGAGTTTGGCGCCACAACTGACCTTGCCGTGTTCCGCGGTTACCTCCCGTAAGAGACGGGGTCCGCATCCGGTCATGCGTCATGAAATGTCAGCGCGTGGGACATAGTCGTACCCTTCTGCGAGGAAGTGATAGTCGCAAAGGAGGCGGCAGAAGGGAGCGAGAGAATACAACCTCCCTTTCTATCCGTAGCTGACGCACCGGGCACCGAAAATCGCGACATGATGGCCAGCTGCCTTAAGGTGTGACCCGAGGGTGATAAAACTTGGGGAGTTTGGCGCCACAACTGACCTTGCCGTGTTCCGCGGTTACCTCCCGAGAGTGACGAGGTTCGCATCCGGTCATGCGTCATGAATTGCGCAAGCACACCAACGCCCAGGTCAAAGGTAGGTATGAGTCTGATAGACTCCTGCCCTGCTCTACGGCGGAGAGCATCCATAAGAATTTCTACACTTGCACTGATTTAGAACTTAAACTGGAAATTATCACTTTCGAAGTGAACGCAAAAAAACAACACATTATTTTACTTTTATTTTTTAATTATATTTTTAAGTTAACAGTCTCAAGAAGATGTTGAGTAAAATTATTCCTTTAAAAATCTCATATTTGTGTGGTATGACTGTTTTCCCATTCTTTTGTTTATAGGGCGTTTTGCTACTAGGTCGTTTTGAGAATAGGACGATCTGCTCATAGTCGTTTTGCGAATAGGACATTTTGATACGGAGTCAACCAAATAAATGCACCGGTTGTTAGATCTGAATGGCTTATCTATCATTCAGATTTAACTAACTGCAGGTACAGTCAAGCTGTTAGATTTATGACCCATGCATACAACAATTCGTTTTAAAACTTTAAACCTATTAAAGTTTTCTTGTTATACCACTCATTTGTGAATAAGACAGAATAATATTTTAGTTGAAAACATATAGTTACTTAGGTACTATTTAGGATACAGATGAATATATTTTAATTAAAAGATAATTGGCAAAAAAATAAAAAATGTCAAGTAATAAAAATAGCGGCATGTCATTGAAATGACAGCAAGATGGGTTTAACTAATTGTTACTGTCTTATTTATGTCGATAGCAAGTTTGTTGCTAAAGAAATATAAATTTAAGCAAAGTTCGACCTAATTTAATAAGACTGATACAATAATAGGCAAAAAATAGATAGAATGGCTGTAGTAAAATACGCTTTGGACGGGTCATGAATCAAGCTTGTCGATAGTACATTTGTTAGATAAACATTTTACAATTAATATAAATTAATAATTGGTCTAAATTAATCTAAG
Organism: Anorthoa munda; assembly: GCA_945859665.1. Taxonomy (NCBI): domain Eukaryota; kingdom Metazoa; phylum Arthropoda; class Insecta; order Lepidoptera; family Noctuidae; genus Anorthoa; species Anorthoa munda. The sequence goes on along the minus strand of OX243893.1, from coordinate 49,893,768 downwards.
TACTTATTTATTAATATTTCTATTTGTGTCGTAATAAGGTGGCTATAATTTAATAAAACACATGAAAAGTTACCTTTTTAGTTACAATATCCGGTCAATATATAAAAACCCAGCTATAAAAAGATTACCTATAGCGTAAAGTAACCAGTTATTGGCACTTTAAGAGAGACCTCCCCTAGCTTCATAATCAAATGCCCAGAAAATCACATTGAAATGCAGTATAGCATACAAAAAAATTATGTAGGAGCGTCCTTACTGGGAGCATTCTTTCGTGAGCATTTGTAAACAAGCAATCGTAGGCGAGCAACAAATGCTTGACAGCGTGCCCAGCATTAATGTTCGAGCAAAACTATATGAACGTTCGAGTCGAACATTCCTTTGCGAGCTTGGAGCATTCAAAACGATTTTGTTAAATGTCATTAATTTCTAACACGATAATACGGTTGACCAAGAAGGTCACAAACACTTAAGATCAAGGAATTGTTCTTGCTTTACAAGTAGCCAGTCATATTCCTACATCCATACTCATACATTTTATTATCTGAGTACTCGCTTTCGAGCGTTTTATTTGCGTGAACATGCGAAAGCGAGCCGTTTCCGCGAAAATCGTTGCGACGTCCACACCGGCCGAAGTTCGCGCTTGCGTGTAAGCTTTGTAACGCTCGGCTCAACGTCCACACCACTCGAATATTCGACGTCGAAATCGTCGAATGCTCATTACACGTGAATGCTCTCAGTGAGGACGTTACTTATGACATCGAAGGATATTCTAATCTTCATTTAGAGTTGTTCCATCCAGTGAAATAGTAATTATACAAATCTAAAAGCCTACCGGCATGGAAATTCAAACATTGCGTAATCTATGGTTTTCTTATTTTTAGCCATTAAACTCAGAAGTGCCAATAACAGGTGGCAGCGATAGGGTGGTTTACCCTAAGTACAACTAATAATAATAATAAAACTTTAACGAGGAATGGATATAAAATAGAAATTATGGTCAAGACTTTACAGCAACAAAACACGGTTCCACCAAATTGATTCACGTTTGAAATTATTACAATTAAATTTGGTTGACTCATCCAAATTGAAAACAATAAATGCACTGTGTATTATTGCCATTAAGCCTTTAGCAGACCAAGGGCTAAGCTAAGGTAGTTAAGTTTAGCTCGCATACCTGAGGTAATTTTCCATACTTGTGTGCTAACTAAAGTCTCCGCTAGATACTAAATGAAAACATGACTTTTTGTATATGAAGGTATTTTGATAATTTTGGTCTCAAATGAAAGGTATAGGCATATAAGGAGTTTATCCGTTTAAATCTTGTAAATCCGTCCTCGCGGTTATGAGATATTAACTCATTACTGAAAATAATTGTCAAATAAAGGTTATAATTTGGTATATGAGTTGCATTATTCTAATAAGTACCTACCTAAATAAATGCGACTGAACATGGTTTTGGCCAAAAGGTTTATAACTCATGCCAAGTGCAAGGGTCAAGGACGCCCCTTACCGCGATACGTTTGTTTAATCGTGTTAGCGACACTGCCTTTACATTTTTTTTCGTATCGTTTTGAAATATTGGCATACATTGGTAGACAGGGTGTTAACGACTTTTATTTTTTGTTATCTGGCGGTGACTTTATGTCAATATGCCTTGCCTTTTCCAACATGTTAGTCGACTTCCAGTCTTACCGGATTCAGCTAAGTACCAGTATTTTAAATCGAGCTACTGTCTATCTGAACTCTACAACCCAGTAACTGGGTAACACGATAAAAAAAGCACTTGCTTTGCTTTTTTTTATCGTGTGTCAGATCTCAAGCTTCTGACTACCCGTACCTACTGTCAAAGATCTTCAAATGACAGCCGGGATCAACGGCTTAAAGTGCTTGCCGAGGCACGGAGGAAACTCGCTATGTAAAGATGACCCATCCACGGAAGAACCTCGGCAAGTGTTGCTTAACTTTGAAGATCGTCCCGTGCGGCTGTTATTATTTAGCCACGTAGGGCTAGGTGGGGCCGTGCCCCGGGGCCCCCAAGCTCAAAGGGCCCCTTGGCCTTCATGAACGATTGCTGCGTTGCATATAATATTTTTATTTTGCATATAGCTTTGCTTTAATATACCCTGCAGTGGGCGATAAGGAGCTAATAATGCAGAAGTTTTGCACATTTAAAGACTTAAGTTTATTTTAATAGGGCCCAAATTTCATTTTTGCCCCGTGGCCCTATGTTACATAGCTACGCCACTGGCCACGAGCTCCTCTTGTAAGCATGAAAATTATGCTCCTTGTGTAAGTTTGAAAAAATACCTCAGCTACAAACTAAGTTAAACATAAATAGCTTAGCTCTTAATCTGAAAACGTGGTTAGAATAATAAATACTAAACTAATAAGCAGACTATTAAAATCACAAGTTTTTTTTTCAACTTATTCTTGGAATGGGAAAATTATACCTAATTATAATAAATTGTTTTAATAACTGTATGAAGACATTTACTACAGCAATAATGCAGGTCAAGCCCGTGTTTACCGCTATTCAACCAAAATAATTGGGCCATATTACCATTATTATGTACTTTTAGCGTTGCACCGATTTTCCCTTTATTCAGTATTTTTTATTTTTTTATTTATAACCTTTGTACGAAGTCCCGAATAAACAGAACATTCAAATAATCGTATAATAGAGCACTTTATATTTTAATATAGTAATATTATTTTAATGATTTCCTTGACCTGTACACATCGTGTCCCAAAACTCAACGTCAAGTGGGTGCTGGACTATGCACTAAGTTGAACATTTATAATTGAAAGTTAAAAGTGAGGATTACATAAAAAAATAATCTAATTTTTCGGCAAATTTTGTTAACACACTATCCGAAAAATTCATAAGTATTAACTTAACCAACTCTTTTATTTTATTTTTCAGAACAAACTAGCATATTGCCCCGTACCCGCTTGACCTTGAGTTTCGGGTTGCGCTGGATACATAAAACTTACAGTTTATAATTATACGTCTAATAACAATTTAAATAAACATTAGATTTTGTTATACCATGATCAAATAAGAATAACAATTGCACATTAATTATGTTTTGAATCGGTTTGGTGAGATTCTCGTCTAACGATAATTAATTATTATGCATAATAAATATATTAATATCATATAAAATAACTGTGATAAGTGTGATGATAATATAACCTATTTATTTTTATATGTGTATACTTGAAAATCGATTTGTAAACGTTCATAATACATTCACTTCTAAACACGCATCTATAAAGAAAAAGAGAATATACCTAATATTAACTTTTAACAATATAGCTAATATTGCACAATATCCAATTCAGTTGATTGTCATACAATTATATTAAAATTCACGCCTAATTTTGACTATTTAGGTGCTAATAATGAAAGCTTTAAGTACTATATAAATATTGTTATAACTACTGTTTGGTAAAATTGGAAAGCCAGAACTAACATTATTCCATTTGATTGATTATAAGATTATGTATAGGTAATATTATTTTGTTAATAATCCCGTCCTTCTAAGTATGTAATCACTCTAAAAGTGAATACCTATCTAAATGATTTATCTAACAGGAAAATGACAATTTTACATAATTTTACATGTATATTATATAACGATCAATACTTTTTATTTAGCCATTGTATAAGGTTTCAACAGTAAATAGTGTTTATCGTGGTTTTAATACTACAACCCTATTTATGTAAAGAACTGCATATTAACTCATACTAAGACTTATTCGCCCCCACATTTAACAGACACTACACGCATTGCCTACTTTCACAATCACATTCAACTATTTATTTAAATAACCACCTATGAATTACCTACTTGACTTTTCGAGACTTAGATAAAGTACCTATAGATTTAGCCATAAAATGAGCGTGATTGATAGAGCGAGATCGCTAGTTGGCAGCCCCATGTAAATAATAAGGACAAAAGATTATTTTTTGTCTTTATCACCATGGCCGGCTTTTGTTGTTTGTCAAACTCTAATGTTATGGCAGGTTTGACAAACAAACTCGGTCGTGTTTAATTTTCTGTGATTTCGTGGTATTATGTGTTTATTGAGACAAGGAATTGGGTTATTTATAGATAATAAGTGTCAGTGCGATGGTGGGTTATAGTGTTCTTGTTCTTGTTGTAACACCAGAAATAACTAATGTTGTTTCATGTGCGGCCACGCCATTGCTACATCTATAGGTGCTTTATCTAAGTTTCGAGCCCATATCGAGCTCCATCTCCACCATAGACTAATATTTGGTTATAAAACCTCATTTTTTATCTGAGAACTCATTGCTCCACTGAGGAAAATTTTTGAGGCTCTGACTCAGTAAGGGAGGTGTGTCATTGATGTTTTTAGCAAAGATACGGTAGGACGGATGCAAATACTGTTGGCTTTCCGACGCTGCGAAGAAGTTCTTAGCAGTTTGTAATTGTCGAGGCGTTGGTGGGGTCACAGTGAAGTTCCCTGAAAATTAAGATTGGTAAATTAATATTTAGTTAAAGAAAAAACCTTATAAAGTAATTATTTGCGGTATGTTAAGATGGAAGATTTAGAGCAACAACAAAGAATTATTTATTTATTAACAATAACAACTTTAATTATCCATAAGCCACTAAGAAGATACAATGTTTACAAACAAACGAAAGCAGCTGATATTTTAGGGCTATCACCATGTAATAGTTATGTTCTTACAAAATTACAGTGATTTTACCGATAAATCCCATCAGATTGTCATAATTTTCATTTGTTATCATCATTTTTATGAGAAATCTATACAGTATAATGTAAAAATCGGCAATAACTAATCAAAAACAAAGATTAGTATCACCAGAGAATATTTCACTTGTTATCACTGCCAACCCTAACGAATTTCAGACTTGACGTCCTGATGACAAACAATTGGTCGTTTTTAGGATGTATGGAACACTGACTACGGTGTAGAATTTGTAAAGTTAGGTTAGGTTAGGTGTGGGGGCATGTAGAGTTAGAAGCTTGTCTCTACATGAGATCGGATAACTTTTGACAGTGCAAGCCAGGTCTCGTCTTGGCAACATTTTACATGAAAACGTTTTTGGTTGGGATTTCATTTCTTTTTGTAAGTTGCTTATGACAATCTTTTTCTTTCTTCCATCCCTTAATTTAGAGAGTGGGGGGTTATTTACTAAAAATCCTGAAATATTTATTTTATTAACAAGGAGTCCCTGTATCAATTTTCAGACCTCTACCATCAAAATTTGCGGAAGTCTCATACAAACTTCCATGCCCTAGTTTAAGTACCAAGTTTAAGATTTTTAGTTGTTTGTTTACTACCTTAATAGCTTACATACCAAATTTCATCTTTCTAGGACTTCAGGAGGTACCCTAATAATTTTAATGATCATCAGTGAGTGAGTGAGTCAGTGACGAAATCGGCGATTTTTAGATATCAATAAAATCTAAAGTCTATATATAATATGTTCGTGACTATCCAATTACCTTAGATAAAAGATAATGATGAGATTATTATATACTGACTTCTGCCTGCGGTTTCGCCTGCGTATAAGTGTTTTATAATCCCAAAGGAACACACTACCGGGATAAAAACTATCCTATGTACTTCCCAGGGTCTCAAACTATCTCTATTCCAAATTCATCCAAATCTATTCAGCGGTTTAAGCGTGAAAAGGTAACAGGCAGACAGACCGAGTTACTTCGCACTTTTAATATTATTATGAAAGTATGGATTAGGTACTTTCGCAATTTTAATTTTAATATGGATTATGAGGAAAGTGCATTTGATTAGGCAGTAAATTTTGCCTCAAACGATCTATCGATCCTTTCACCCAACAATGTTGGGTTCGGTTTCCAATATAACCGGATGCAGCAGAATACCAGACTGCCTATCTGACCTCCAAAAACCAGTAACTGGGTAACACGTCACCCTATGGCAAGACTCAGATTTTTGTGTTTATGAGTCTGACTACCCGTGTCGACAATCAATGATCTAAAATTTAGAGGGTTTACGTGCTTGATAAGCCACGGAGGAATCTTAGCATTAGATCGGCCTGTGCTCATTGATAGAGCGGATCGCAGGTTTTTCTGAAGCCACAATTTGGTCATACATTTTAGACCGAAACGTTTCGCCACGCGGTCGGCTATTTTCGGGAGCGGTCTTGTGCACGAGACATTAAAAATTCTGTGTTTCTTATAAATTAAAGTTGCAAATAAGCAAACGTTCGGACGACCGTATTGTTACTAAAGGGTCTTTCAACAAGGACGGGTCGTTGTTAAAATTGATTAAAACAAGATGTGTGTGAGATATTAACGAAATTTATTTTTTATTTAAAAGGCCATTATGGATGGAATTCCGCCGCGGCTTCGTATGGTGGCACGAATCTGAGAGGTCCAATTTTTTATGACTCTGCTGCATGCAGCATAAATGGCCATTTTAAATTAAAAATAAATTTCGTTAATATCTCACACACATCTTGTTTTATTCAATTTTAACATCGACCCGTCCTTGTTGAAAGACACTTTATTTAAATCTATGTATGTGTCATGGACCAAGTGATTAATCAGTGCACTATGTATAATTGCCCGAGCATTATGAATCTAGTCAAGTCACATCGGGCAATGTAATGAATACTGATTTAAACTTCTATATTTATCACATTGTCTGGTCATTATGAATATTGCTACGTAACGGTTGGGCAATTCGATAATTAAGGTCAATGTTTTTTTTTAATAAGGGAGCTTAGGGCAGCCGACACGTAGGTTCGAAGGAGATTCGTTAGCTCGCTTTGCTCGCTCACTTCAGCTCCCATAATCTCCTTCATGTCAGGTTATTTTAGACCCCGCACACAGAAATAGGAGCCCCGCCCGGCTCTGTCTACTTTGATGCTTAAATAGTTATCGTACTTACTTATTCTATTTTAAAATCAATGTCAACAACAAAATAATTAGAAAAAAAAATACACATGTTTTTATTACCCGGCCAATAAGTGATGGGAATTATTCAGAAAGCCCGGTCAATTTAATCATTTCAATCTTATCATATTGGGAATTTTTAATATTGCCCGAGTATTATGATTAATGCCTTATTAATCACTTGGTCCATAACGTATGTCTCTGTGCTTTATTTAACCGCGAGCTGCAATCAAATTCTTGTTCAATCATGCTTTAGATAGAGATTACACGTTACCAATGAAGGCTAAAAGCAGTCCCGTCGGTGAGGTGATTTTATTAGCCTGTGGTATACATTTCAGCCAACCGAGATCTTCATATGTTTGCCCATTCGACGATATCAAGAAGTTATAGCGCAGCGTGCTATTCGCGGCCGTGGCATTGCTCTGAAACAACAATAAGCAGGTGTTACGCTTCCTTTCCTAAATTACATTGTTTTTCAAACACTAGAAACCGTCTATTTCTGTCCAAATGAAGTTTATGATCATAGCTTTTGTTAATAAACCTAGACTTGTAGGTATATGTTGCTGAAATTCAACTAAAAAAAATGCGCATATTAATATTGTCATGCTTCACATATCTTTAAACGTTATAACTAGCAATAAATCTCAAGACCACATAAAATAGCATCAAAAGCATAATTTAAATTAAAATCTAATATGATACAGTTATTATATCACGGCAAGAAATCGCGTTATTTGCCAATTCGACAGCTCGCATATTGATTTATTTAATAGGTAATTAAATATTACACCGTCTCTGTTGGTAGCGAAAACAATAACAACGTCGTTTATTGGAATGGGGCATTTGATAAGACCTGTAACTGTTATAATGAGACATTGACTTCAAACTAATAATAATATATTATTTTTAGCACAAAAATTATGAAAGCGAGTGTGGCATGGGAGAACATTACATTTTTATTATCACACTAGCTGACCCGGCAAACTTTGTTTTGCCATAAAAACACCAAACATTCATCTACCCTACCTACCCTAACTAGGTAGTTAGGGTAGGTTACCCTACCCTACCCCACCTACCCTACCCTACCTACCCTACCCTATATCTCAAGTTGGACCAGATTGCTCACGGTGTGCCAATTTAATTTAAAATCGGTTATGTAGTTTAGGAATCCATCGCGGATAAACATCGTGACAGGAGATTTATATATATTAGATGTGAGATGAAAGACGCGATGTGGATTTCCGTCTATGTGATTGGTCGAATGATGGCGGTCAAATCCTTTGCCTTGCCGAATTCCAAAGTCAAAATGCTTTTGTTTCTACTCGTCTGTCCCATGGTGTGGAGTATTGTTGGATAGGCCATTTAAAAATATTACGGGTCTGTGAATACCATTTTTCGATACAGCGATCCATTTGCATAAAATTAAGCTATAAACGGCAAGTTTTTGTTAGAGTCAGGTCCGGGGGGGACCCTGCCAGCTAAATGGTTGCTTTTGGATATGTGAAAAAAAATTACGGCAGTAGTATATATAACGAAGTTGAGAGAAAAACTACCACAGCTAAGTAAGCTTTACAACTTTACGAGTAATAGTCGACCAACTTATAATTTTTGTTATATTGCTGTATGGGGACAACAGTTTTCGAACGGCAATAGTTATTTATGCTACAAGTCCGGAAGCTAGGTAATTTCCGATGAGTGGAATTTTTCACGAGCGAGCGAAGCGAGTGAGTGGATAAATCGACACGAGTCGGAAATCATCTTACGTACGTGTATCATACAACATTTTACTATGCATTGTGCGAGGAAATAAAAAAATATATCTGAACCAAACAAAGATGAATAAAATGGCGGGCTTATTCAAGCGCGTTCAACATAACCACAGATTAACTAAAAGTTCCTCGGGCATATCTACTGCGCATGTGCAAATAGCTGTCACGTCGTAACGTAAAAAGACACGAGTAAAATATACGTTCTGCCAAACATATTTAATGAATATTTAAAATGATAATTTCTTGATCAATATCTAAATCTAAATTAATTAAAAACGCCTTTAATGAAGTATTAGTTTTATTTAACATTTTATATGAATGATAATCTGTACTTAACTAATTTGTAAAACTTTTCTCAAATAATAAAAGCTCTATGCGTCGGGCTGACGTTGGAGTTAAAAATTAAAAAAAGTTCAGAAAAGTAAAAAGCACTAGTGAAAAAAGTGACACTTTCCGCACAATTTGGCTGCTTGGAAAACGCTCTTTTCGAGGACATGATTGTAAAGTTAATTTTGTCCCTTCGTTAGAGCAATGTTCGATTCTTTTATTGTTTATGAACATTATCAATGTTACCTATTTATTTAGGTGAAAGAAGCTGTTTATACGGAACCCTCTGTGTGCGAGTCAGACTTGCACTTGGCCGGTTTTTTATGCTGCTTATACTACTACTGTTTCGGTTTCAACTAGCATCGGAACTGCGTCATCTGCTTAGCTTTTTTTCAACTCCGTTGAAGTCAACGCCCACCCTAAACTGATACAGCCGAACATCAGTTATTAATGAAGTGACTAACTATCTGACCTCCACAACCCAGTAAAAGGGTAACACGATACCACTCCATCCTCATCATCAGCCTATTAATGTTCCCACTGCTGGGACACAGGCCTACTCTCTGTGATAGATGGAATGGGCCGTAATCCTCCACGCGGGCCCAGTGCGGTTTGGTGGATGTCACATGTGTTCGAATTTTTGGTTCTAGGACATATCGGTTTCCTCACGATGTTTTCCTTCACTGTTTTGAGAGCAGTGGTGATGAAATAATTTACACAAAGTAAAGCGCCTGCCTGGGTTTGAATCCACGACCTACAACATGTCGCGGCTGTTACCACTGGGCTACCATTGCTCTTGATCTTCTCAGAATGTGATCCTTATTACCGACACTTATTTTTTCAAATTCAACGGGTTTGAATATTGCTTCCTGGCTAGGAATATTGATTTTACAAAAATGCAATGAATCTGTTTTAGTTTTTATCAAAATCTGTCTCGTGACTCGTTTTAGTAATATTTTTAGGTGTTGGCCATCCACGCCCACTTAAAAAACTCATCCTGAATAACGATACTATTAAATTTTTTATCTGTCTATCTGTTTGTTCCGGGTGACCGCCGAAACGGCTGGACCAATTTTCACGGGCCTTTCACGTGCAGATAGCGGATGTTATAAGAAGTAACTTAGGCTACTTTTATTTTAGTAAAGCGGTAGCTAGTTTATAAATAAGACTCATCGAGTTTACAAGATGCGCTTCTCGACAGAAAGTGTCCTCGAGTGGCGAATTGGAAGTGCTCACTCTACTCATATCACTCCTTCACTCCAAACGCCACTCGTGAAACTTATTTTTAAGACGATTAGTAAGACGGAGTGATTACGTCGATAAAATACTTCTAACAAATGGACATTGTTCGCAGACCGGATGGCCGATGGGGCCGAAAAGTTCTGGAGTGTCCACCGCGAACTAGATGGCGCTGCGTTGGAAGGCTTGCCACTAGGTGGGCCGAAGACCTGGTCAAGGTTGCGGGCATCCGCTGGATGCGAGACGCACGGAATAGGTCAATGTGACGACGCCTGGGGGAGGCCTAAGTTCAGCAGTAGACGTCTTTCGGCTGATCTGATGATGATGATGAGATGATAGTGTTCGTCGCGAATGAAAAGGTTTACACTACATCTGCCTACTGTTCTTTAAGCAATTAAGTATGACAGTGACAATAGTACCAGCTTGTAACTTTCTCACAACAGAGCGAAAGGTCTTCTCCTACATATTAGGCTTCAGCTTTACCACTACGATTGCTTAAAGCGAGTTGGCGATAATCAGACCTATATTGACTAACAGTCCTGCCTCACGATGAACGATGTCAGTAATGTCCAAGACAAACTAAAATAGTGCATAATAATTCTCATTGGTGCCTACTTCAGTACCTACTTGCTTAGATTTCAGCCCACGGACACAATCGCTTGAGAGGCGAGTTCGTAATCATAACGAATTAAGTATATCAATATACTGTAAAGATTGCTATATTATAAGATATTATAAGGATGGGTCCTTATAATATAGCAATCAATTTACAGTAGTCACAGTGGATCTTTGTATCTCTGAAGTTGGCTGCAAGACCCTGCGCAGTAGCTAAAGATAACATTGTATAACTGCCTCTTTCACTCGCTTACGTTTGTCACGTCGTCCTATCTCGGTTACTGTATGCAGTGTATAGTTCTCGCCAAACTTCTTGGCCGCCCTAAAGTTGGCAACAATGGCTACGCAATAGGAAATCTCATACAAAAGCATCGACCCGCGCCTTGCGCATCGGAAAGCCAACTTCAGGGCGGCCCAGAAGTATGGCGAGTACTATACTCGATGACAAACTGTTTCTGGCGCAATGGTTCGCAGAGCCTAACTTCAGACACCAACAATCCGCTGTGACTACTGTACCTAGCCTTTTCCTAATTATGTGGATCGGCTTCCAGTCTAACGGGATGTTACTGAGCTCGAATACTTTCCTTGGAGAAACTCTCTTGGAGCCTCGCTGACCTCTACAACACAGTTTCTGGCCAAAACGATATCCCTTGACAAGACTAGTGTCAGTTCTTATGGCTTGTAACCCGTAAAGACCATTAAATTTCTATATGACAGCTGGGACCAACGGCTTAACATACTTTACGGGACACGGAGGAGTCTCTGTATGAATGTGACAGGTAGTCAGGAAACCACGGACCACAGATATAAATCTAACTAGATGACGCGATTGTATGCACGTCGCGTGTCAAAAAACGGAACAAAAATACGATCAATGATCGTAAATTGAGCAACACATTTAGCTTTATCAGCACCGGAAATCCACTGAAATCTATAAAAATATCTTTGTATGCCTTACTGAGCTGTAAAGACTGTATAGAAAAAGTTGGCCGAGGCATTGGAAATGTTTTATTTTATTGGTAAGTAAATTTATTTTTAAATTGTGCGTGAAAAAGTGGCACGCTTGATTTCATACAGATGGAGGGACTTGCGTTATCTAGTTAGTATCTATTTATGTCTGTGCCACGGACACACCTCGTCAAGGTTGCTTAACCTTGAAGATCGATCCGTGCGGCAGTTATTATTTGGCCACGAGCTCCACCACCCTTATTATATAGAAAGCTTTTTAAATATTTAAAGGAAAATCGACCGTACTAATAGGTATACTCTTTCTAAACACTACGTTGCACGCGATCGTACGTTAAAAACACAATCCACGTTCGTGGACTACGGCCTGTGAGTCATTATGACCAATTTCAAATCTATCTGTATATCTACTAAATTACTTTATCAATAACTATACAATTATGTTAACATAGGTAGCACAGCTACAGAATATGGGTTAAGGCTAGTTGATGACACACGACATACGCAACGATCCGTAACAGAACTCAGAAAGTAAGCTTACTGAGCGACTAGAATGAATAAAGGACATAATAAAAACACAATAACAAAGGCCACAGCTCATAGAGAAAGCCCGAGTATTAATCAGCACGTATTGCTGTTTAATCTAATCTAAATCTAAACATATAAAATACTAGCTGACCCGGCAAACTTTGTTTTGCCATAAAAACACCAAACATTCATCTACCCTAACTACCTACCCTACCCTACCTTACCTACCCTACCCTACCCTACCTACCCTACCCTACCTACCCTACCCTAACTACCTACCCTACCCTACCTACCCTACCCTACCCTACCTACCCTACCCTACCTACCCTACCCTACCCTACCTACCCTACCTACCCTACCTACCCTACCTACCCTACCTACCCTACCTACCCTACCTACCCTACCTACCCTACCTACCCTACCTACCCTACCTACCCTACCTACCCCACCCTACCCTACCCTACCCTACCCTATCTCTCAAGTTGGATCGAACTGCACATGGTGTGCGAATTTTATTATAATCGGTTAAGTGGTTTAGGAGTCCATTGAGGACAAACATTGTGACACGAGATTTATATATATTAAGATTAAATTATTTATTTGTTTATTTTTTTTGATAATCTCGGGAAGTCCCTGGCTGCGTAATAATCCGATTATAATATAAAAATTATTTCGCTGATACAAACTTCATTATCGTAAGAGTTTTTTAAGTTAGTTATCCCTATAAACATACAAGATTCTTATTAAAATATAGACAATGGAAGGACAGCCGCGAGAAAAGTTAGTTGCTTAAATAAACGCCAATCTAAACAAAGCCTAAATGTAGCTATTGGGAACGCGAATCGAGTAAACTTGATCGCGGTGTAATACAATCGCACATTGGTTAGTATTCTGCCCTCTATATTTGGCCACAAGGACCTTGTGTTGAACTGGGTACTTCGAACATGAATTGTATTTATCTGCCTAAGCTACATAGAACATAGAAGAGTTTTAAATAGTCTTAAAAAAAAGGAGTTTCTCAGTTTGCTCCGTACGTTTGTATGTATGTTTGTTCGCGGTTTTCTCGCGTTTGGCTGAACCGATTTTGATGCGGTTTTCAGAAAAGCATTTGTAACATTCTGGCGGTTTACGAATGTGTAAATTGAGTTATTATGAGTATTTTGTCAATCCTTTAGGTACCTTACTATGGAACTTGCTCAATTTGCAGTGGTGGTGAACCAAAAATAAAAAGAGAGAAAAATAATTTTCGAAAAACTTTTTTTAAATAACTTAATCGCGTTAACATTAACGTTTCCTCATGTGAATTTATTCCCATACAATTAAGGTTTCTCTTTACTGTCAAGTCACCAGGCGGGGTTTATCCAGTTTCAATACAAATTTCCGTTTACGTTATCACGATAGAGCACGAGTAAAAATTCGCACTAAGGCCAAAGAACACCGCGTCAGTACCTACCTACTGATTAGAGGCGCCATTGCCGAAAATACTCGTGGCAACAAAATTTCGCTGAGCACATATTTGGCTATCATAGCCAGTCAGAATAGTCACGGGCCGAAAAACTAACTACGGTGAGACTCATTGTCACGCTTGGTTAGTATAAAATCTCAGTCTCAGTGGCCAGCGAAGCGTCTAGGTACTCTATGGAATAATAGCTAAATTATAGTAGTCACAGCGGATCTTTGTGTCTCTGAAGTTGGCTCTGCGATCCATTGCGCAAGAAACAGTTTATGATCGAGTAAACTGTTTAGAGTAAGCGAGATAGGACGTTGCGGCAAACGAAAGAGGCAGGCGGGCGAGCACGGCCTACTGTGACAGGCAATAGAGGCTGTGCTCGCCCGGCAGTTATATTATGCTATCTTCACCTTCAACATTGACACAAAATTAACTACTGCCCATGGTCACCATGGTCATGGTACTGGCCATGGTCTTGCAGCCAACTTCAGATACACAATGATCCGCTGTGAGTATTATAGAAGTGTGTGATTAGTATGAGTAGGTACTTATACTTATGCAAATGCAACGATATGATAATATAGGAGCTCTACAAATAGAGAGAATGAGGTGAACGCAGTTTATCAACGTTTAATGATGAACAAATCGCTAAGTAACAACAAAAATAACATGAGTAATACTGTAAGTACTTCTACCTAATAACTTTTATCAAAATTTTAAGGTTATTAAGGGCCTTAGAAAATTCAATAAGCTAGCTTAGGTATATTGACACGTCAAATAAATGCTAGAAGGTCACACATTCAGATCCCCCTCGTTGTGATATAATGAGCCTTTCGCTTCTGCGATAAATGCGGAAAACCCGTTTAGGTACAACGATACTGGTTTTCCGCATTTTGTGCAAGCACAAATACAATTAATCGCCCGATGCACCATCGGGACATTCGCACAAAAGTGCGAAATTGTTATCACTTCTAAAAGCAGCATGGATGAAGTCGCCAAATAGCCCATTGTCAATCACTGGCGCTACAAGCAGCATGGTAGCAGTAAGGGTTATAACTTATAATGGTCGCTCACGGTAAAAAATATTAAAAGGAAAAAAGTTAAAGCAGGAAAATGTCTAACTCCATGTACTAGGAAAGGGCATAAAATATAATGTAGCTGTATTTACCTGCATTTCCAACAGTAGTTTGGTGCATGTCTCGGTACTATTACATTGTTCAGTCCCGGTGTGGACCACTGTGACCGCCCTCAGTCGATATGGGAATGATCGTAGGGCACTCCCGTCCTCATTGCTGGGGTCCCATTGAGACCTACTCACTAATTGTAAAGGGTTTTCAACAGGCGGTAGCACATTTTCTGAAACAAAAACCAATCCAGTTTGAATAGGTTACTTCTAGGCAAGCGTGCTCCACCGTCGACCACATCATCGCTTACCATCAGGTGAGATAGAGGTCAAGCGCGGCCTTTAGTAGGCGTTTCGGCCGATGAGTTTCGCCCGATCCGGTCGAAACAGGAATTACATTATTATTCATATTTTTGAGTGGTGTTTCGGACTACCTATACCTTTTTTTAAGCAAATTTTGTACAGTCAGAATGAAAAACCTTAGGTAGAATTATATTATTTTACTAAAAGTCGGCCATTATTTAGAAAAAAGCAAAGCTTAATATACGTATACCTTTACAACAATCAACACTCAACAATAAACATGATAAATCACAATAATCGTAAACACAAAAAAACGATTATAATCAGTTGAGAGTTTAATAACATGATAAAAATATAAACTTCCTCTTTTGCTTTTTAGGGTTCCGTACCCAAAGGATAAAACGGGACCCTATTACTAAGACTCCGCGATCCATCTGTCTGTCTGTCCGTCTGTCACCAGCCTGTTTCTCATGGACCGTGATAGCTAGACAGTTGAAATTTTCACAGATGATGTATTTCTATTGCCGCTATAACAACAAATACTAAAAACAGAATAAAATAAATATAAAAGTGCTCCCATACAACAAACGTGACTTATTTGCCGTTTTTTTGCGATAATGGTATGGAACCCTTCGTGCGCGAGTCCGAACTCGCATTTGGCCGGTTTTTTAGTTTTCGTAATATGAGATGCCAATAATAACTCAATTCATGAAAAATGTCGTTCAGTAAGTTTCATGAATTGAGTGACTGGTGCAATATATTAAAGGCCTATGCTCACATGGATTATAAATGTGTCAGCGTGTCTTTAAAGTTATAAAGCACGCTGCAAACGCAAATAGTATGTGTATTAAAAATGCCACATGCATAGGCCTAAAGTTTGATAGATGATGATAAGTACTCAAAAAAATTTTGTTACGTCACACACAGCTAAGCTAGATGCAAGTCTATGATAAGCATTTTGCATATTTTCATATCATAATCATCAACATAAAATAATAAGTGGGAAAAATAAGCCTACGGCATTAAGTCTGTTGTTGAGCAATATTTATCATAGAGTTGTAAATAAATGAAATACATTGTAAAACACTCACCGGCATCATTCTGTAGAACAAGAAGATATATTCCAATAAAAACTCCAGCAATCAATATTATCAGGAGTAAGCTAACAATAATGGTGGTCAGTGTACTCCGCTCTGACACAACCGCAGGGAACCGTAGCAGCGGTGTGTCCTCCTGCGGTCTCTCCACATTTTCTTCCTCAGCATGGTTTGTATTGTGCCGAGTTTCATGTTCTGCAAAACACTTATCCACATTACCAACTCTTTCACAATCAAACTCTTTCAAATCCATAGACATTGTTAAATTCAGATTGAACAATATTTATAGCTGACAATGAGATGAACTGACTAAAGCGCTAACTGATAAGCCAGACATCCCATTGTTCAGACTATCATCAACAAACACTGACAGGAAGCGTAAATTCTCCATAACAGAGATAAATTAAAAAAAAAATTACTGTCTAAACAATATAGTGGTAACTCCACCATGATAATTATTGTTATCTATTTTGAATGAATTACAATATTTAAATTTCTACTATTAAATAGTACTATCCACTTTTAATTAATACTGCTGATAAATATAGGAACTACATAATGATCAACTCCAGCTAAATCTTCTATATTCCACTCAGAGATACTAACAATGAAATGGATAGGGTGTCTGTTAGTTACACATTTAAGTAGATATCTATATCTGGTCTATATTGTGATATCATATCACTCCAGAGTATCATATTTGCTATACATATTATATTGAACATTTATCAACCTACCTACTAGTAGATTGTATCAAAACATTAATGATTCATCAGATTTTCATCTATTTACATGGTTTATGTATTGACCCATACAATGCATAAGTTCATAGTGGTATCCTACGGCATTTTATAATTTCTAACTTCCTGTTTTAGTATTTGTAATTTGAAACAGAATATTTCTGAATCCAATTTCGTTAGCATTCAAGACAAAGAAATAAGAAGTTGTACTGATAAAATGTATTATTAATGAACTTACCAACAGAATATAAGGGCTGCATCTTAGAAACTGGAGCTTAATATGAAATAAATAAGCATTACGACGTGACCAGCGATTCAAAATATCGATCAATAATGAGGAACATTAGGATGAGGAAAATGTAAAAATGTTATTGTACAGGATTCAATTCAGGAAAACAAAAATGTTTTTACTTTATTAAAGCTGTCAAAAGGCGTGTCAATGTCAGTCAAATTTTGACATTTTAGTGTAGCAATTACTCTGCCAAAAACTATTAGTAGATTTTGCCCGTAATTGAATAGAATTAAATAAAGATAATTGTTTACAGTACAAGAAGGCGCAGCGTTGGACAGCTTCCCTTTAAGTGGAGCGTCGCTAGGGGGAGGCCTATGTTCAGCACTGGCCATCTTTCGGCTGAAATGAGGATGATAAGCCAAAAACGGTGATATTTGTAATTTTGAGGACCTCACTCTACACTAGCGGCCCTAGCGGCAAATTCAAACACGATAAAAGGTTTAGTCGATAAGTCGACTTTCAGTACAAATATAGTCTGTATTTTTCGCAATGTTTGACTTTTCACATAGTGGATTTATTATCTGTTGCTTTCTACGGCGATACAGTGACTTCGTTTCCTTTTATTGATTTTAATAGCCCAGAAAATAAAACTAGTGTGCATTCCTTATTTAATATTTATAAACTAAAAAGTTTCAACTACTTGTTGACCGAAGTTCGCCTAAGTATAGGAATTATGAGAGTCCAAACAAAAATCAAGTTGCTACCCTGACCCTTCGTGAAGTTGGTCAGATTCGCTTGTTTGGCGAAAGCGTTTCTTTTCATTATTCTTCTAGTGCGTTTGATCTAAATACATTAGAAAGCACGATTGATTATGACGATCGATTTCAGTGTTCTTCACGTGAACCTAGTTGACAAACCTTACTTTTAGCAACAACACGCCTGAGACGATTACAAGAGATTGTCGGCTTTTGTATGGTTGGACCTATTAGAATCACACCTTTCAAATAACTCTAAGTTTAGTGCAGTTGTTCATTTAGTGGTTGTGAAGAAGCACTGCTATTTGACCTGGTAAGTACGACTACGATTGCTACTTCATGGTTAAGGCCTTCCAGTTTGTCAGAAGTGAAATGTGTGTTGGTGTCTATCCTGTCTATTTAGGTTTGATTGCGAATTATTAGTATTCTGCTTCGCTTGACATTTACTACTTCAAGCTATTTAATGCTGTGTTTATTCTAAAAGTATATTCTAAAAAAGTGCAAGGGTTTTTATTTCATCTTCACACAAACTATGTTTTGTTCTAATCTGATTATGATTTATTTTAATATTTAAGTACCTACAATTTGTGTATGAAATAAGTACCTACCTGTAAAATGCTCAAAAGGGTAAACAAAACATTTACATTTTTAGGTCAAATACAAAAAACACTGATCTGATTCTCTGATAGAACTCTGATCAATAGTTGTGTTACAGTATTTGTAATTCCAAAATCAACAAACATTCATTGATGGAGTTATGCACTTAAAAATTGAGAAACTGATATGTATTCCATTTTTGAACCAATTAATCCTTTCTTCTATGAGGCTTGGCATTCACAACAGTACGTCACATATCATTTGCTCAAGTAAATATATTTAACTTACTAAGATCTCCAGTGTACTGCTCATATAGCTAATAAGTTAGACTGGTAACATCTTTAATAAGTAGTAAGGATGGTTTTCATTGTATAGTTGCAATATAAATAGTGTAGATGAAATAAGCTTCTGAGAAATGCGCAAAAGGGTAAACCAAACATTCATATTTTTAGTTCAAATAATTGAGAAAACTGATGTTTCTAGGGTGGCTTCAATAAGCTTCATAGTAAGTGTTTCCGATTCCTTGTCTATTAATTATTATTAAAACATACTTAGTCTTCCATTTAGCTTTTGCCATTGGCAGAATAGTCGACATGGGCTTTATTTGCCATATAAAGATATAGAATAGAAATGTTGCCGCTGATGTTTGGTCCATTTTTTGTCCCATTATCATGCCACACATGATACATTAGGTAGTTGCTAGCTTTACATTCGTTATCATACATAGAATAAAAATACTACTGCCTTGATCTACAATTTTTATTTTCGCCTTGTGTCATTATGCATGTATTTGAGAATTATTTACTTTAGGATGTGTATTGCCTTGCAAATGTTTATTTTGTAAATACTATTTGATGCATTTTGCAGGCTGCGAAGTTTGTTTTGTTTTTGTCTTATTTTTTTTTTCCTAGTATTTTTCCATTATACTTCATGTAATTTATAAACTCAAGTAAGCAAATTCATTTCTTAATAATCTTAATTGGAGAATAAGTGAAACATTACATACGTTTTCATGGTCTTTTCAGTTATTTGCTGGCTTTTGAATTCAAGTTTTATTTTGGCCGCTCCTCAGCGAAATATGGCAAGGGGTATGGCGTTGCCCAGTTACTGGGTTGTGGAGGACAGATAGGCAGTCACTCCATGTAAAATACTAGTATCCAGCTGCATCCGGTTAGACTGGAAGCCGACCAGAACATCAAACACAAGGCTAGGCAGATAGAGAAATATTACAACAATGCACCTATTTCTATAGAATCAACACACACAATCTTCTACAAAATATCATGATATTTCCAGGATTGTTGAAGCATTCAATGATACGAGAATTCTATGACAGTTCCGATGAAGATGATATGGAAAATCAGTATCAGATAGATCCAGAATGCTTAGTTCTGACTCGGCCTGACTGCGACATGCATAACCGGTGCTGTGGTGGTAAAGCTTGGTGTATCAGGGTAAGCAACATTCTATGACAAAAATTTGACATTTCCTGGCTGATCCTGCTAAAACTGATATAATTTTTAATGTTTTCAGGATATTTGTGGCATTATATGTGCTGTGCTAACATGGCTGCTGATACTGTACGCGGAATTTGTCGTAATGATGGTGATGCTCTTGCCCGGTCTGTCCAATTACCCTGTCTACAGCTACATCAACATATTCATCTTCCAAAGCCTGGCATTCCTTGCGTTTGCATCACACCTTAGGACCATGTTTACAGATCCTGTAAGTACCAACTGCAATGTATTGTAAAATATCTTTGCGAACCAATTATGCTAAGAGAAACAATGTGCTAACTCATATACCTTCGTTTTTGACTATTATGCTATGGAAAACAATATGCTAGCTCATAACCTTCTCTGACAAAACACTTTCCAGTTTGCGTTATGATTGTTTTATATGTAGGAATGTATAGATAAAAAAATTGATTAAGGGTCTGATTCCGAACCACGCTGCACGCAGCAGTGCTGCCGCGTGAAAATACGCCATATGAGTATAAATTCCGAGCTAGGCAACAATGTCGCGGCAGCACTGTAGTAGATATTGCTGCCTAGTTCGGAATGTAATCTATACATATAAAATGCTTTGTCCTGAATGACTGACGGATCAACGCACAGCTCAAACCGCTGAACGTAGAAACCTGAATCTTGAAAGGTGTATTCTTTGTATGATGTAGGCATCCGATAAGAAAGAATTTTCCGAAATTCTACCCCTAAGTGGGTTAAAAAGGGGGGCAAAGTTTGTATGAAAAATCTGATTCCTTCGGCTAATATTTTTGAAACTTGGCACAAATAGTAATCTAAGTACATGATAAAGATTGACATTATTTATTTTTTGTAACTACCCCCTCAAGTCGATTTAGGGGGTGTTAAAATTTTTATGGCAGAATCTTATTTCATGGGTAACTAAACTTGAAACATTACACAAATACTAAAATAAATAAATAATAAAGGTTGTTATTATTAGTTTTTCGAAACTACCCCCAAAAGACGATATAGGGGGTGTTAAAGTTTTTTCGAAAGATCTTATTATTAGGTTAATAAACTTTAAACTTGGCATAAATACCAAACTAAGTAAGCAACAAAAGGTTACAATTATAAGTATTTCAAAATTATTTTTTTTGAAGAATCTTACTTTTTTTTTTTTTTGGGACAAACCCACCGCACTATTCCCAAACCACTGCAACTCCTGAAAGCCAGAATCAACAGTGGCGACCACCAGAAAAGCGCCGAGGCAATGAAGCTCGACGAAGTCCCGGAGAATGAATTTAACTGTCTTGGATCCCGCAACGAAATTAATCAGAAAAGAAAACGGAGGAGTAGGAAAAAACATAAATTTCCACTTCCCTCCATATCAAGCAGGAGACAGAACAAACAAGGCCACTAGGCACAAAGGGTCGTTTACAACTGGGATAAGCCCAGTTGCCTAGCACCACGGATAAAAATAAGAATTAATAATTAATGGGTCCTAACATTGTGAGCTGCTATGTTTGATTCCAATAATAGGTATGGCAAAAACGCTTGAACGCACGGAAATTTGTTCTAGTTTCCACAAGGTCCGTATAGTAAACAACTCCTGAGGTAGCCTCTACATTATTCAACATAATATTACGTTCATTCTGCCAAAGAATACACTCCCATAAGATATGATGTGCAGATTGTACATATTCGCAGTCAGATGTAGAACACTGACATAAAGGCGAGGCAACGAGCTTGAAGGAAAACAATTTACTTTTAAAGTTACCATGCCCTGTGAGAAATTGGGCAACACAGTGATCCACCTCCAGCCACGTCCTGGCCAGCCGAACGCGAACGGATGGAAAGAATTGGTGGAGATGTCGGCCCTTGATAGAATTATCCCACCTACATTGCCATTCGGATAAAAGTTCCTCCCAGACGTCAATAGGTGGTTTAAATAATCTAGAGATTTTCTCACGGTCACTCCGCGTTAAAAAGTTCGCGTCCGTGGTCTCTCGTTCGGAATAGTACATTGCAGCACGTCGCTGCACTTCAAGGTCGACCGGAAGTACGCCAGCAAGTACCGGTAAGGCCTCAGTACTAACCGTCCTGTACGCTTTGCATAAGAATATCAAAGCCAAACGCTGACTCTGAAGCAACTTACGTCGCACCGCCCCTATGGTGGCCCTATCAGCCCAAACTGGCGCCCCGTAGCAAATACAACCCAAGTAAGTAGCCCCATAAATAGTTTTTAAAGTTAAAAAAGACAGACCCCACGTAGATTTAGATATTCTCGTTAAGGCATAGAAATTTTTTTTTGCTTTTTCACCGACTATTTTAATATGATCTATAAATGCAAAATTCCTCTCTAACACGAGACCAAGATAGCACACGGACTGCTTCCTTTTTACGGGAACGTTATTAAATTTAATAGTAGGACACGATTTAAGATTACCCTTCAAAATGAGTTGATAAGTTTTGTGCGGAGCAAAGGTCAGGCGGTTTCGATCGCCCCACTGAGATACCAATCGTAGGCAAGTGTCAGCCAAGTTCTCGAGTCCAGCTCGAGTACTTGATTGAATGAGCAGAAGAGCGTCGTCCGCGTAACCGGTTAATGAACAGCCGCTTGGAAGAGGAATCGCGAGGAAATCATCAAAGCCTAAATTCCATAAAGGCGGACCAATAACCGAACCCTGAGGACATCCCATGGTGAGAGACTTCGACATGGAATGATGGCCGAGTTTGAGCTTCGCGGAACCATTCAAAAAGTAAGAGTAAACTAGATTATATATATTTCTATAGCAGCCCCGAATTTTCATTTTAAGTAGTAGCATTGGCCACCATGCGTTATCAAAAGCCCCAGAAATATCTAGAAAAATCCCAATTACGTACTTATGTTCAGATGTATTAACTATTTGCCTAACAGTAAGGGCCGCATCTACGGTAGATTTTCCAGTAGTGAAACCGAATTGATTGTTATGAAATTTTGGTCCGTCCGGTAGCAAACGTGGAACGATAAGGCGCTCCAGGAGTTTTCCCAAAGATGGAAGTAATGTTATGGGCCGGTACGACTTAGGGTCGTCCGGGGGCTTGTCGCCATTTTTCGGGATGATTCGTATAAATCCGCGACGCCATATACGAGGAAAAACGCCCTCCGCAATACAACGGTTGTAAACGGTCAAAATCGCATCAGCGGCTGTTTTACACGCTTCTATAATCATCCGATTAGATATTTTATCTTCACCCGATGACTTGTTGAGTGGTAACCTCTTGACAACGTTTATAAATTCGTCAGTGGATGGAAGGTCTGACGCTGGTGATTCAGGTGGTACAGCTGCCCACGCTCTGATCTGTTGATGGTAGTCGTTGTCATTAGCAAGTAAGTCATCAGGTATAAGAGTATTCAGCAAAACTTCAGTTGTTTCCTCAATACTGGTGGTGTGTTTATTATTTACTTTAATGTTCTGAACAAACGCGAGGTCGACTGACCGATTGGCTTTAAACTCATGATATAAAGGAGACCACGGACCTTCTTTATCTAATTTATCTACTATTTTACGCAATAAATTACCCTTAGATTTTTCCACCGAAGCTCTGTAGCGGGACCTGGCAACTCTAAACGTATTTAACGCAATGGAAAGAGGGTCACCGGTGACCTTACGTTTTTTAAGCTTGTTAAGATGTTTACGCGCTCGGCGATAACTTTTACGCTGTTCATTTAGGTAGTCACACCACCAATCACATCTACGTATATTGGTCACAGATCCACGACCAATGGCAATGTCAGCACAGTAAGTGAAGGTGTCTGACATAATTTCAGCACTTTCTTCAGCTGACAGCCCAACACGAGTGAAGTCTTTGGCGTGACACGCAAGAAGCGAGCTAAAGAATTCCCAATTAGCACCCTTACATTTATACCTAAAGTTGCCAATGACATGTGACGTACCCTGAGTAAAAACCGGAACAAATTCGTACACGATCAAACGATGATCACTACAAGACGCGTCCGGTAGGACACGCCACCTATCCAAGCGTACGTCTGCACTAGAAAGTGTGACGTCAATACAAGATTCGCCCATTTGGCTGCAAAAAGTTGGTGGTGCGTCAGGGGTATTATGAATAGTCAGATTCATTTCAGCAATGAAATCTTCAACAGCGCAGCGTCGTTGATAATCCGTAGACCGAACTTTGCCATACCATAGACTCGAAGACGCATTAACATCAGCGCCAACGATAACTTTGCAGCCCGCGAGCGACTGCAAGACATGACGGAGGTTATGTATATGAGGAGCAACAGGGTCTGAATATTGAAAGTAGCAGCTCACAACGTAAACTTTAAAAGAAGACGATGAGACCTCCGCAACGGCACAATGGGGTGTCATAAGGTTACGTAAAGACGTTACTGTGAAGTTAGAAGAACGCGCCACGTAAATTCCAGCTCGTGCTTTGCCATCCAACTGTACTACTTTGTGACGTAACCGCACGTTTTGATATTGTTCTTGAACGAGCACTATATCTAAGTTATAATCGATAATTAGTTTGTCCAGTTCAGAAGTCGCCACCCTATCGTTGTGGAGATTTAATTGTCCTATGGTTAATCTATCCATTTTCTTAGTAATTGGTGTTGAGGATCAGTTGTTCGAGCTTAAGTTTATAAGTAGCACACCCAGGTGACCCACAGCGATGGTCAGATGGTTTCTTTGATCGTTTGCACGCTACGCAAGACGGTGTATAATTTAAATTATCCTTATGCGGGCAGTCTTTGGTTTCATGTGCCTCAGAGCAATTAGCGCAGGTAGGTGATTTAATAGTGCAGTGTTTCTTAACATGACCGAACTGTTGACAATGTGCACAACGTACTACGTCGACATCATCAATGAAACGGCAAGTCGCCCAATCAATAAACAATTTATCTTTAGTCGAGACTAAATGTTTCCGGACCGCGGACTCGAGTTCTATGCCTATCCATTTCCGACCGTTGTCTAGCGAACGCCTACGTATAATTTTTGTTGATTTAATAAAGTCGTCTTCTTTTAATGGCAACTCGTCTTTAATGTTTTGACAGTACAACGCATGCAAAAAGGCACTGTCCTCCATTGACGATGGGACGTCTTTGACTAAAATACGAGGCCTACGGCCTTTTGGTTTCTCAAGTCGCAAGCCAGCGGACCTAATGGCATCGACCGATTGTAATTTTTTTATTTGATTATCGTTAGCGACACGTAACACGACACCAGACTTCGCAGCTTTCTTGACACCTACAATTTGAAAACCGTCACTAGGATTTATTGCTTTCATGAGCGCTTGTTTAGTCGCGGAAGAAGTTGTGTAATCATTTGATCGCTCATCAGTGGGGTAAGCCACAAGACACGGAAGTTTGGCACGTGAGTCTACCACTGGAGCAATTTTGGGTAAACGAAGTTTTAATTTATCAGCATATGAAATATTACTGACATCAGACTTGGCAATGTTGACACCGGAATTAAATTTAATTTTGTCTAATTCGCGTTCCGTATTGGCTAATTTGGTTTCGTTAGCAGATGATTTTATGGCTAGCAAGGAAACAATACCCGTTATGCGTTGAGTCATGTCCATAATAGCGGATTTATTTGCAACATTTATGCGGGACCCTTGGTCATTAACAAGGTCGTTAATTTTAGACAGGTATGCAGACGCCTGAGAAACCAAATCACAATAGTCGTCATTGCTTGCACTGCTTGCATTTAATATCGGCGAAGACCTTTCAATGGACTCCGATGTTTGCAGTCGTTTTGATCTGACTTCGGGTGAAATGTACGAAGGAGACATTTCACTAAACAAACGTTTAGCATTAGCGGAGGTCGACGGCGACCTTTGTTTATTGTTACGTTGAAATAATATATCTCCACCACGATCAGGTGGGTCATCATTAATAGACAACATAGTTATATACGCAAATCAAATGAATAAACGGATTAGAACGAAAAAAAGTGAAAGATTAACGGAGAATACAATTATTTCGATATACCCACACGTCAAGAAAAGTAAATGTACTCACCGATAGCTGACGAAATTAACTAATTACAAGTAAAAAACGGACGTAAACACGTTTAAAAACTTACGATACCAGCACTTATCACAAAATACACAATCGACAGCAACTCACAAGCCGGAAATAAATTTCGGAACACGACAATTGCAATTAAAATCAGGGAGCGAACAAATCACCGCTAACCAATGCGAGCGCGCGGAGGGAAGTGAAGTTTCAAGAATCTTACTTCTTGGGTTAATAAACTTGAAACTTGACACAAATATCAACCTAAGTAAACAATAAAGGTTGTCATTATAAGTTTTTCGAACCTACCCCCAAAATTCGATTTAGGGGTGTTAAAGTTTTTTTTTAGAATCTTATTTATCTATATAAAAGCGAAAGGTCACTCATTCACCTATCATGAAATATCGAAAACTGCTTGACGTATAAAGATGAAATTTGGCCGGGAGGTAGTTTATAGTTAGTAGACGTCCGCTGAGAACGGATTTTGCGACAGGGCCGGATTTAGGTGGTCTAAGGGCTATCGCAAGTTAGTATGAAAGCAGGGTTATAAAAACCACGATTTTTCTAAAAAAATAAAAAAATCGGCTTTATTTGATTTTAATCGGATTTATTTGATTTAAATCGGATTTATTTGATTTAAATCGGATTCATTTGATTTAAATCGGATTAGTTTTGTTTTTTTTTTACATTCTGATCTTTTGTAATTTGGAAGTCATTTATTTAAAAAAACACAACATAATATTTGTTTATTTTAAATATTAATAAAGACGAGAGAAGACTAATTAGGCTGCTTTCTCGGTGCCTAATCTATTTCTTATTTTGCTGTGCACCAAAGTCATAATTTTTGGCTAATTCGGTTGCAGTAAAAAAGTATTGATTTAAATCATATTTTTTAAAAAAAAAATCCTTTGGTTTTAATCGCGATTTAAATCACTGATTTAAATCAAGTGATTTAAATCATATCAACCCTGTATGAAAGTCCTTCATTTTTGAGCTACTAACTTAAAATATGGGCAGGGATGTAGTTTATAGATAGTAGACGTCCACTAACGGATTTTGCGACAGGGCGGGATTTAGGGGGTCTAAGGGCTCTCGCAAGTTTGTATAAAAGCCCTTCATTTTTTGAGCCAATAATTTAAATTTGGCAGTGAGGTAGTTTATAGTTAGTAGACGTCCGCTATGAATGGATTTTGCGACAGGGCCGGATTTAAGGGGTCTAAGGGCTCTCGCAAGTTTATGTGAAAGTCCTTAATTTTTTGAGCTACATACTTAGGCAGGGAGGTAGTTTATAGTTAGTAGACGACGCTCAGAACCGATTTTGCAACAAGGCCGGATTTATGGGGTCTCTCGCAAGTTTATATGAAAGTCCTTAATTGTTTGTGCTACAAACTTGAAATGTGTCATAGAAGTAGTCTATAGTTAGTAGATGTCAGCTAAGAACGGATTTTGCGACAGGGCCGAATAAAGGAGGTCTAAGGGCTCTCGCAAGTTTGTATGAAAGTTCGGATGTCTTTTTGTACTCATCTCATCATCTGCCGTGATGCCAGAATTTTGTGATACTCTATATTTATTTTTAATTCGTGCTTTAAAAAATGATGCTTAGTGTGATAGGCATTTTCTGTTGACTGAAATATAAAAATAGTTTGCGTTAAACATCATTAAACTTTATATCTACTTAACCACGCGGACGAAGTCGCGGGCAACAGCTAGTCTCATATAAGCTTATAGAAATTGTATGGGGACCAGTAGTGACGCGGCAGCTGCGTGCTGTCGAGATCGGAATCATACCTTAATGTTTAGGATATTGTTTTCTTTGTCTATTGTTTTTTTTTTATTTGGGTCCTTATATACCCGCGGTGGTACTCAAATCTTCTCTTCTATCTATATATATAAAAGAAGAAATTGACTGACTGACTGATCGATCAACGCACAGCCAAAACCGCTAGGCCTAGAAGCATGAAATTTGGCAGAAAAGTTCCTCAAGTGACGTAAGTGTGCACTAAGAAAGGATTTTTGGAAATTCCACCCCTAAGGGGGTAAAAAGGGGGTTGATAGTTTGTATGAAAAATCTAAATCCTTCGGCCAAAATTCATGAAACTTAGCACAAATAGTATTCTAAGTAAATGATAAAGATTGATAAATTTGTTTTTTGAAACCACCCCCAAATTATGATTTAGGGGGTGTTGAAGTTTGTATGGAAAAATCTGATTTCTTGGGTCAATAAACTTAAAACATGCAACAAATACTAAAGTGTTTTTTGAATGATCTTATTTCTTGGGTTAACACAATTGAAAGTTGACATAAATACCATCCTAAGTAAACAATAAAGGTTGTCATCATTAGTTTTTCGAAACTACCCCCAAATGATGATTTAGTTTTTTATTATACAAGTACGAAAACCTATTACAGCGCGTGGCCCGACGCGCACTTGGCGGGTGTTTTTAATAGAGTTTTTCCACATGCAAGAACGGAAGACCAGACAGTTTCTTTTTCGTTTTAAATACGTTACGTCTATCCTAAAACAAAGTCTGTGAGAAATCTATTCAATAAAAAATACAAATCGTCAATAACTAATCAAAAACAAAGATTAGAATCACCAGAGAATAATTCACTTTCTATCACCGCCAATCTAATGAATTTAAGACTTGACGTCCTGGATTGCAAACATTTGGTCGTTTGACAACAACAACGCGAAATTTAGAAGAGCACAACTATACATTATTCATAGTAATTGAGCATCATTTTAATTAAGTTGTATTATTGGATAGGGTGTATCATTCCACTTCACGCTATTAGTAGCCTGGCCGAATATATCAATCTCTCCCTCTACTCAATAAGATATGTTTTGAAGTAATAAAACGTATTCTATATAAATGTTGCGTTTGTTGGTACAGATGAAACATAATTTGAGAACATAACATTGGCATATGTCTTGGTACTAGAAGATTAGATTATAGTGAACCTAAAAATAAAAATGTTTTTCACCCCTGCTGTCAGCTGATTGAGCTGTCAGTGCTTTGTTAGTAAACGTTGTACCTTGATCGTAGCCAGAATATAGACATAAATGATGATTGATGTGTTTTATAGGGTGCCGTCCCAAAGGGAAATGCCACAAAGGAAATGATCAAGCAGATGAGCTTCCGTGAGGGTCAGGTGATATTCAAGTGCACTAAGTGCTGCAGTATTAAGCCAGAAAGAGCCCATCATTGCTCGGTGTGTCAACGCTGCATCCGGAAGATGGACCATCACTGTCCTTGGGTCAACAACTGTGTCGGAGAGAATAATCAGAAGTATTTTGTTCTGTTTACGGTAAGTAATAACATTTTATGGAATCATATAAATCATCCCCGTCAGGTTCAGAATCTCATGTAGTAGGTTAGGAGAGTTAGGATTCAATTATAAAACATACCATAGGTTTTACACGTCTGCCCAAAAAAGTAGTGTTATGTTTTCAGGGTTCATGTATGTTTGTGAGTTTCTTTTTTCAACATTACTTCTATACGGTTTACCTATATCAATGTATGTGGTATCGTTAAAAGCGCTGCTTTATCCCGGGTAATATAGGCTGGACGAAATTTAAAAGTAATATTGTTGTGCAACCATGGTTCATGAAAAAAAAACGAAAATATTTTTATCGTCTAGACAGGGTTTCCCAAAGTATTTTGGGCAAGAGACCCCTTTTCCAAATTTAACTGATACCTCAGACTCCCCATAGCCAAATAACTTTAAAAGCCTATCTCTAGATTTTTTCCTATTGACACAAAATACTTACCTTCCAATTTAAAAACTATGCGGTTGGAGTGAGTTGACAATGTTGACTTCATTTTCCCATCAAAATTTAACAAAATAAATAGACATAAAAGTTAGTAAATACCAATTGTAATTAATAATTATTAATACGAATTACATAAAAATACTTAAAAAGGTAATTAAAATAAAATAAAAAACTTTATAATGAAGTTCGATTCGATGAGTGAATCTTGAACGAACTTGTCAAATGGTTGAGTTTTTTAAAATTACAATAATGATACTTCCTACTAAAA
Organism: Anorthoa munda; assembly: GCA_945859665.1. Lineage (NCBI taxonomy): Eukaryota > Metazoa > Arthropoda > Insecta > Lepidoptera > Noctuidae > Anorthoa > Anorthoa munda. The sequence goes on along the minus strand of OX243893.1, from coordinate 49,863,557 downwards.
TATTAGTTATTCTTATAAGAAGTTGGTACACGTAACACAACTTATACAGTATCTTGAAAGTTTGAAATAAGAACTTGTGTTAATAAATAAGGGTCGATTTTTAGACTTCGTCGATCCCCAAAATTAGTTTTCGTTTATGTCGACCCCTGGGAAATCTAACTTTGGGAATCCCTGGTCTAGGTCTTGCTTAAACAAAAATATAGGACAGTAATATTCAATATGCAATGGTTTACTAATAACATACAGTGGGAAACTGAAAACCAACATTTTATTGCAGTCGCTGAAAAGATTGGTTTTCAGTTTTCCACTTTTGTGCACAATGGCGGTTCAATTGCATATTAAATATTATAATCTATTTAGTACTTACCTTGTGCGCATTCAATACAAAAATCATTTAATTTTTTAAATATTTTGTTTTATATGTTTTTTGACAAGGCAGGTGTGTTATTTAATTATTTGTATGTATAGTTGGCTCTCTTTTCAAAGAAAACAACAAGGGAACAAATAATAATAAGTGGTTAAAATACTACCAGTTGTCCATCTTTAAAGGGTTAAAGATGGAGCCTTCATCATGAAAAAATGTTCGGACGCGCTTTTTAGGGTCCCGTACCCAAAGGGTAAAAACGGGACCCTATTACTGAGACTTCGCGGTCCGTCTGTCTGTCTGTCACCAGGCTGTATCTCATGAACCGTGATAGTTAGACAGTTGAAATTTTCACAGATGATGTATTTCTGTTGCCGCTATAAAAACAAATACTAAAAACAGAATAAAATAAATATTTAAGTGGGGCTCCCATACAACAAACGTGACATTTTTGCCGTTTTTTGCGAAAATGATACGGAACCCTTCGTGCGCGAGTCCGACGCGCACATGGCCGGTTTTTTTTTAGTTAAAATGTATGTATGTATGTTGCATTAAATACGTTATTTTTTAATACCGTGCATTGTCATCCCAACCAAACGTATGAAAAATAACTGCTATACAATTCAGTTGCAAGATACATACATTGCAAGTTAATAAAAAGCTTGTAACAAAATGGGACATGAGCCATTCTCCACAGCTAGATATCAACAGAAATCTAGGTCTAGTTTTATCAATCTTATCAACTATAATCCTCAATATCAAATTATATAAACCTTTCCGTCGAATTTATCTTCATTCCACACTAATGATGATAAGTGCATTCTTTTCATATGAATTTCTATTTATGACCTTTGGACATCGATCAGAGAAAAACATTTAGAAAATTGTGTTATGCTCTCAAATGAACTATTTTAATAAAAGTATGGGAATAAAGAAGTAATAAAAGTTGAGAAAAACTCCACTCGATTGTTATTGAACTTATTGTACTAAACGTTATCCTATGACCTCTGTGCGTTTTATTGAATAGTTGAAACATGAGTTAATTGATACAAAAAGTAGAAGATTTTTTTTTTTTTTTTTATGGTCAATCTGCGATCTGTCCGTGGACTATAATCAGATGGGTTGAAGTATGTAGAGATTTTAGTGAGTTAGCGCCATCGCCCTAACTCTCCTTATTAGAATAGCACATTTGCTCTTTTCAGGCGGTTAATTGGATTACACATTAGAAGTGTACTTGTCAATGGGTTAGGGTGGTGTTACAGTCGATCTCTATATTTGTCTTTGTACTGTTTGGATTCTTCCATAACAGTCCTCATGTTGAGGAATTCATGAATCTCTGAGTTGCGGGTGAAAGAAGAAGAAAATTGATTAGTTTTTATTGATGGGCTACAGTTCTACATAGCGGCGATATCCATCCACGCGGTGGGCCTGGCGGTGTACCAGTTCGTGACGTGCATCCGACACGAGTGGCGCGACTGCAGCGCCTACTCGCCGCCCGCCACCGTCGTGCTACTGCTGTTCCTCATCGCGGAAGCCCTGCTATTCGCCATTTTCACCGCCGTCATGCTCGGCACTCAGCTACACGCTATATGGAACGACGAAACCGTGAGTATTCATTATTTAAATCGATATCGATTGCCGCTATTCATGTAACTCGTTAAAGCGCACGCCAATATATTTATTATTGAAACGCTTGTTATAGAACCGGTGAATAATTTACAACTATGTATAATTGAACGTTTTCAGGGTATCGAACAGCTTAAGAAGGAGCAGGCGCGATGGGTTCGCAAATCTAGATGGAAGAGCATACAGTCGGTGTTTGGCAGGTTCTCCATTCTGTGGTTCTCACCCTTCACTCAGCCCTCGCCCAAGACGAAATTGGAAAGCTACCTGTACAGTGTTTAGATATGGTATTGTAGGGTCACCGCATTCATCCATAGTTCCAGTGTGACATGCATCTATTCACGTCTCGGATGTATTATCGTCTATTATCATTGCAGCAGTCCTTTTACAGTATCAATCTTAAATGTCCTGACCAAGTGGCACCAGTGGTGTTGATCCATAAAACTTCGGTTGCTTCCAACTGCGATATTTCAAGCAACTCTTAATATAATTGAGTCACTCTTGTCTCACTATGATTGACTGATTGACAACGGAATTTGTAGAGTGTATAGATAGTTAGGAACCAAACGTCTGCATTTACTAATTTAATTGTTACAAATATTTATCACAAATGTCTGATTATTATGTGTGTGAAATTATTCAGAAATAATTAAGTGAAACTAGCAATTGAGTAAATATTGAATGAAAGTATCGTAATCGTACGGTGTAGGGATTTTTAACGTAGTAGTTGAGGCATGTTCTGTACAATAAGATCACGAACACGTGTCTATCAATTAATACGCTTGTCTCGTACGGAACTATTATAAAATACCATTTAATTGTAGGCCTCGATGTTGTACTAAATTTTTGAATAAATAATATTATTGTTTATCAAGATCATCATAGGTCTCTTAATTATAATAATGGTATTAAGTTCTTGTGCTATGATAAAAGTTCAAATCACAAATTATTATTAATTAAGTTAGCATACGTCTTTCTATGCAATAAAATTAATGCTTTATCTTTTATAAATATTTGCTTTCAGAGGGTAAATCTTGTAACAAAGTTACTAAACGAGTTATGTCTAGTGTAGGACCGATGAAGTGGTAGATCTCTCTAAACTCACTTGATGAGTCTTCGAACGACGGTATTTATTAATTCAGATATTTTGCCTTGACAACACCCCTCTCGCGATGTTGAGAAGCACTTACAGACTGCTCGCTGTTAATTCCATAAAAATTATTGTTATTGCTTAATCATGATTGGTATTAATTTAAAATTGAATTGATTGTGATTGTATTTATTTCGTTGTAATTATTGCGTTCATTATTATTATTTTTTGTTATGGAAATGTGGAGTTTATTTCTTAAGTAAAGGTCAGTATATGGCCGCGGGAACAAACAACACGATAGTTATACATATTTTAGTTCAAGGAAATTTAATAAAAGTAAACAGTAGGTTGCAACACAGTTGTGATATTTTAAGTCTAATCTAACTATCACCCTTAAGTAAAGAATATCAGTGCGCTGGAGTTAGAGTAACAGTGGGATTGTATATGAATCAGATAGACTTAACTTGTTATGACTATTGGTAAGCCAGTTCGGTGAGTAAATTATTTGAAGAAACGCTTATCCTTTTGATACGTTTATCGTGATTGTATATTTTCTTAAATTAAATGTAGTTGAGATAATTACGTTCCGAAATAAGCTTGTATTCGCAATCTTTTATTAGCAATACACAGACCATGAATAGGAATTGTATTGATTCTGATGACTGCATAATAATTTAGGTATACTTAAGCGTCTATTGGTGATTCGTATGTTGAACGATTAACTTTGCAATAATTAAGTGCTGTATAAATGTATTATTTGTTGTTAATTTTTGTGTTAGCTAAGACGTTCATTTTTTTAAACAAATCTCGGATGGCTTTAAAATTATTGAAGATTTCGACGTTACGCTAGAGCGACAGTAATGTCTGTTATTTTTTTTTTAATAATCGCGCTTTCTGAAAGTTGGTTTTACTACAGTGATAAACATAATGTCATGATAATTATCATCATCCTTGGTCCAGCTACTGGAGTATAGGCCTCTATAATGCTCTGCTATTGTAAAGACGTCACAGTAGATACGTATATATTTGAAGTACGCTCTGCGAACCATTGCGCAAGAAACAGTTTGTCATCAAGTATACAGCATCACATCACACACATCATCAGCCTAGTAATGTTCCCACTGCTGGGACACTGGCCTCCTCTCTGTGAGAGGGAATGGGCCGTAATCCACAACGCGGGCCCAGTGCGGGTTGGTGGATGTCACATGTCTTCGAATTTTTGGTTCTAGGGCATGCCAGTTTCCTCACGATGTTTTCCTTCACCGTTTTGAGAGTAGTGGTGATGAAATAATTTACACAAAGTAAAGCGCCTGCCTGGGTTCGAACCCACGACCTACAACTTATAAGTCGCGGCCGATACCACTGGGCCACCACTGCTCTCCACAACATACACATGCTCTCGATACAGCATAGAGTAAGCGAGATAGGACGATGTAACAAAGGTAAGCGAGTGAAAGAGCCAGTTATACAATGCTATCTTTCTACTTCAACATTGACACAAACATAGCAATTGCGCAGGATCATGCAGCCAACTTCAGAGACACAAAGATCCGCTGTGACTTCTATACTCGCTCGTGATACCTTACTGAGTCATTTATCTACCTGGCAGGTTATTTGCCATCCGTCTGCTGCCATCGAATAAAGTCTTCCCTGTTCAGACTAGCATTATCGCATCCATCTCATAATACATTATCATAATATTCTAACGGAATATTATCGATAACTGCGTATTTTCAAATAGCTTTGCGATCGAACTCTGTGTTGAGTATTACAGTTTGGCCAGATTTTATTATTTATAAATATAAGTATCATAGTGGTGAAGAAATCAGTCATGGAAACTTTTGCGGGTTTGTCACTATTAATTAATAGTATTACTTAATTAAAATTTGCCCATTCGTTAATAATGTAAAAGACCAGTTATTTTAGCTATATATTTATATTTCGTATTCGAAAATATTTTTAAGAATGTAAGTTTGATTCTCTAATTCTCTATATTTGATGAAAACAAAATATTAATGAAATCTATGATGTTTGTAGCAATAAAATAACTCATTTTTTTTTTGTTTTTTTTTTATATTTGGGTATTTTAGCCATTTAAGAGGGTATTTGTTAGGTATATATGTATAAACGTCATAATTTAGTGAGATGTCACAAAATAAAGCGCTGTTGATATACACAACGTACAGAACGGTTCGTTTATTAGTGATTAGAGATCGGATAATCGGAGGCTCATTTTTTTGGGGAAATTAATGACTGGCTCCCTCAGTTTTTTTAATATTGCCAGTTTAAACATAAATTTTTATTACAATGTCCACTAGGAATCAATTTGTTAATTAAGTATTTGCAAAATAATATAAACAGCCGATGAATTTCACTCGAAAATATCCCGAAATGGAGGTTTCTGTTTCGATAGTATAGGATGTTTTTCAACTTACTTAAAAGTTGTAAAGTAGGTAGTCACAACACACTGGTATAGCAAATAGTATCACGATAAAATAATAGAGTTATTTACTTAGATAAAGTACCTATAGATTTCGCCATGGCGTGGCCGCACATGAGACAACAATAGTTAGTTCTGGTGTTACAACAAGAACAAGAACACTACAACCCACCATCGTACTGACTCTTATTATCTATAAATAACCCAATTCCAAGTCTCAATTAACACATAATACCACGAAATCACAGAAAATCAAACAAAACCAAGTTTGTTTGTCAAACCTGCCATACCATTAGAGTTTGAAAAACAACAGAAACCGGCCATGGTGACAATGACAAAAAATTATCTTTTGTCCTTATTATTTACATGGAGCTGTCAACTAGCGATCTTGCTCTATCAATCAAGCTCATTTTATGGCGAAATCTATAGGTACTTTATCTAAGGTTATTTAGAATAATATATAATACCATTATTATTATTTTAAAGTTTCGAATAGTTGTTATAGCGAATAGTCGAAAACCGATTAATGGACATTATTACTCGACATAAAAAAAGGAATATAAAAAATAGTATTTATTCACAAATAATAATATTACACTTGTAGGTAATAAACCCATAGCCCAGTAGAAATCGATATTAAAATGGCAAATATTGATGCAGTTCTGGATTTTTAGTATGTTGTATGGGCCAGTTAGGCTAGTGTTAATTCAAATTTACAACGTCCGGAAACCACGCGAAAATCTGCAAAATTTTGGTTCTACATCTTTTACTCTAAAAGTGAATCATGAGATTTGACAAACAAACATCCGTACATTTTTAAATTCATTAAACTTGCAACAATTTAAGGCCAACCGCAGCACTATTAACCATATAGGGACCAAGCCTTCAAAAATTTCCATGCGTTCCGCATCTACCACTACGTGTAAAACTGGCTGGGGGTAGAGAAGGACCCCACCGAGTGGGGTTGGGCAATGAGCTCCTGTGGCCTAATCCCACTATCAACTAATAACGAGCCAGCCCCACAACACCCTCTCAAAATCATATCCTGCAAATGTAAGAAGGGATGTAGGGGCCGTGTACTTGCCAGAGAGCTCCGTCTATTCATAAATACTATTTTCAGAGGCAGATTTATGAAAAAAGTGCAACCGACTTGATCCCAATCGTGTAGAGGTGCAGAAAAGCTAAGTTTCTGCACCTAAATCTTTCCTTTTTGGACTTTAAATATTAAATTATTAATCAAAAAGCCTAACTAATTAACTTCACCATGACTGATTAATAAATCAGTCGATTGATTTATTTTTATTTAGACAACTATTCGCCGAATGACGAATAATAGTGTCTTTAATTCGTCATTCGACGAATAACAAAAAAAAAGAGTAATGCCGAATATTAGCGAATATTCGCGGCATCTCTATCGTAGCTGTCGTACCTAATCCGCATATGTAGATAAAAGTTTTAAGAAAACTGTCAGCTCTGCCACTGTGTCTTATTTTTCTAAATATTAAAGCTGTAGTCTGCTGTAGAATATTTTCGTTAAACTAGAGTAGCACGTGATTTAATATTATTTATTGTTTAATTGTGAAAAAGTACTGTATGACGCGCTAGACTTATGTAGTCGCATTTCGGTAGGAGTTACTGAGACATTTTGAACGCAGATTATGGAAGGGCTGAGGTTAGCCAAGCACATAGCATATGCGTATGTATGCGAACGTCGATTAGTAGGATGAAATGATTGATGATTTGTAGTATTTTTTCATAATAATCGCCGAGAAAGCCCGAAAGATTAACATTAAAAGATTTATCATAAGTTCAAATAGTACGGACTTCGATTGGTCCAAAAGATTAGCATAGCGTAACAGTTTGACTATTTTTATTTACAGTTGCGTTGTGTTATTACTTATTGAACAAATAATTTATCTTTTAAGGCATTTGTCCCACCGCCGATGATACGCGAGTAGCGAGTAAAGCTAGAAAATAAAAACGAGTTGGCGAGAAGCAAGTGTGTAGTTCTCAGTGACAGTTTTCTCGCTCGGCTATATGCGAGTGTTCTTGTTCGACGGACAATTACTCGCAACTCGCTCGGGGCCGCAATTTAGGTAGAAATGACCGCTGGTTGGTCTCTCGGCGTGAGTTCTGACCGCCAAGCAAGCAAGCGAGAATCGCTAAGCGAGTAACTTCGATAGCTCTTGTCGCTGCGACAAGCCTGTGGTGAGAGAGTACTCGCCGGCAGTGTGATCAGCCAGCGATCAACTATTACTATATGTGTCTCTTTTATTGACAAGGAATATAAAAAATAGTATTTATTCACAAATAATAATATTACACTTGTAGGTAATAAACCCATAGCCCAGTAGAAATCGATATTAAAATGGCAAATATTGATGCAGTTCTGGATTTTTAGTATGTTGTATGGGCCAGTTAGGCTAGTGTTAATTCAAATTTACAACGTCCGGAAACCACGCGAAAATCTGCAAAATTTTGGTTCTACATCTTTTACTCTAAAAGTGAATCATGAGATTTGACAAACAAACATCCGTACATTTTTAAATTCATTAAACTTGCAACAATTTAAGGCCAACCGCAGCACTATTAACCATATAGGGACCAAGCCTTCAAAAATTTCCATGCGTTCCGCATCTACCACTACGTGTAAAACTGGCTGGGGGTAGAGAAGGACCCCACCGAGTGGGGTTGGGCAATGAGCTCCTGTGGCCTAATCCCACTATCAACTAATAACGAGCCAGCCCCACAACACCCTCTCAAAATCATATCCTGCAAATGTAAGAAGGGATGTAGGGGCCGTGTACTTGCCAGAGAGCTCCGTCTATTCATAAATACTATTTTCAGAGGCAGATTTATGAAAAAAGTGCAACCGACTTGATCCCAATCGTGTAGAGGTGCAGAAAAGCTAAGTTTCTGCACCTAAATCTTTCCTTTTTGGACTTTAAATATTAAATTATTAATCAAAAAGCCTAACTAATTAACTTCACCATGACTGATTAATAAATCAGTCGATTGATTTATTTTTATTTAGACAACTATTCGCCGAATGACGAATAATAGTGTCTTTAATTCGTCATTCGACGAATAACAAAAAAAAAGAGTAATGCCGAATATTAGCGAATATTCGCGGCATCTCTATCGTAGCTGTCGTACCTAATCCGCATATGTAGATAAAAGTTTTAAGAAAACTGTCAGCTCTGCCACTGTGTCTTATTTTTCTAAATATTAAAGCTGTAGTCTGCTGTAGAATATTTTCGTTAAACTAGAGTAGCACGTGATTTAATATTATTTATTGTTTAATTGTGAAAAAGTACTGTATGACGCGCTAGACTTATGTAGTCGCATTTCGGTAGGAGTTACTGAGACATTTTGAACGCAGATTATGGAAGGGCTGAGGTTAGCCAAGCACATAGCATATGCGTATGTATGCGAACGTCGATTAGTAGGATGAAATGATTGATGATTTGTAGTATTTTTTCATAATAATCGCCGAGAAAGCCCGAAAGATTAACATTAAAAGATTTATCATAAGTTCAAATAGTACGGACTTCGATTGGTCCAAAAGATTAGCATAGCGTAACAGTTTGACTATTTTTATTTACAGTTGCGTTGTGTTATTACTTATTGAACAAATAATTTATCTTTTAAGGCATTTGTCCCACCGCCGATGATACGCGAGTAGCGAGTAAAGCTAGAAAATAAAAACGAGTTGGCGAGAAGCAAGTGTGTAGTTCTCAGTGACAGTTTTCTCGCTCGGCTATATGCGAGTGTTCTTGTTCGACGGACAATTACTCGCAACTCGCTCGGGGCCGCAATTTAGGTAGAAATGACCGCTGGTTGGTCTCTCGGCGTGAGTTCTGACCGCCAAGCAAGCAAGCGAGAATCGCTAAGCGAGTAACTTCGATAGCTCTTGTCGCTGCGACAAGCCTGTGGTGAGAGAGTACTCGCCGGCAGTGTGATCAGCCAGCGATCAACTATTACTATATGTGTCTCTTTTATTGACACGGGATCTTATATCTTTTGTACATTTCTTCAGCGAGAAAATAGTTAATAGCTAATCGCTTACTCGTCGTCGGTGGGACAAGTACTTTATTAATAATATACTACATAAATCAAACAGATATGACAATGAGTGAAACACTTACAACCCCAATGTTCTTTATTTTGTAATACCTTAAGCAAGGTTTCGTGTACTCTTAAGGGCGCGTTTGCAAATGAGACAAAAATAAGCTGTTAAATTTGTTAAGCTGTTAAAAAGTACAAGAGCGTTACAAGAAACAAGCATTTTTATGTATTTTAAATGAAACCAAAACAAACGTAACAAAAATTGCCACAGATAGATAACTCCTTGATCTCCAAGAGGACATATTTTTTAGCATAAGTTTTAAATTTTGTAAAAACGTTTTTCCATTGCCTCTTCACACAAAATGGACGATATGAGGTTAAGTTTAGGATAATTTTTCTAATTAAATTTTTAATTTATACATTTGTAAACGCGTTCTTATTACTTAATTATTATGTGATCTTTAGGTAACACCAATACTTAAACTTAACATTAATTACGGCTGCGAATTTGATATAAGTATAATAAAAAATCAATATGTCTTTCTTGATATTACGATATGTAAGTATAATATTGATATAATATCAGGTTGTTAGTAATTTTTAACTCAGATATAACATAATATACAAATTTTTCAACGTTGTGCCTCTACGAAAGCTAAATCTCATTACAAAATCATAAAAAAACATAGATGTATATTATTTTTGTAGTAGGGCTGTTAGTAGTTGGTTCACTTGTATGATAGATCGAAGCATTTGTGGAACCTTTATACACCGTTATTCACAAATATTTAATATTACATGTAATATATCATATTCAGTACATTGTAAAGGCCCTTGCACCGCCTCATGCATACCATATTGTTTTGACTACTAATAAGTTATTCTGTGTTGCATGGGTTATGCTTGTTATTATAAGTAAATGTAACTAGAGCTAATTATTATTATCAATCATGCTGTGTTAACGCCGTCAACTACTTCTCCAGTATTATATTATTTATTGATTCTAACTATAGTCAATAGTAAGCACGGTGCAAGATGGCCTAAATATTTATTTACGAGTCGTTGCTTTATATCATTAATCTATAATTACTTACACTAAGCATAAAATACATGATATATTTTTTCGATTGTAATAATGATATTTATGTAGGAATGTGTAGGATACATTTTGTTTATATACCTTTGAGGTTTTATGTTATAGGTACAGCTTGTCGTACATTGAGGTGATGTAATGTCCTTACGGTGCGTGTCGTGTGGACAATGCATCACCCTTGACCCAGTGAGTGCGTTCAAAGTTATTGACATCACGCAGCTGCCTCGTCTTTGCTACCTTTTGATCTGCAATTCATAGTCCGGTTGAATTATGACTAGTGAACAACGTGTTATGTTGTCCCTACGAAGTCGACTCTACGCTACCTTTTTCTATCTGATATGTTTGGGATATGACCCCGGCGAACAACTACTTTTTGTAAAGTGCGCATTTTTTTTTACATATTATCTGTGATGGCTGTTTTACGAAAACAAATGTATAGCGAAATTATCCGCCGTTTATTTTACAAAATAACAATTCTCAATCGATGTGAACAATATTATGAAATTATAGATTCTCAAATTCGAAATCAATAATATTCAAAATGCTAAATTAAATTATAAGAGCTCCTAATATGCGCGAATTATAATAAAATAAAAACTATTTATTTCAGATTTACGGAATCCATAGAATGTTAGTACAGTAAACAAAACAAACAAATAGGGTTAGTAACTAAACTTAACTAAAACTAGAAAGACATTTATTTCAACATGTGGGCCCTGACCCAGTGTTGGACGTACCGCGTGTCCAGCCTGTCCGCTATAACGGCCAGGATGCTGTTGGTGCTGGCGCGCAGTCTGCAGAGCGCCGCAGCGTATCGTTTGCGGAGCACGGCATGAAAGCCGTCTACGTGCGCGTCCGCGAACATGCCCGACGCTCTGCACCAGCGCGGCAGTCCCAACAACACCCTGAACGCGTTGTTGTACTGGACGCGCAGAGCGCTGAACGATCGTTGCGTATAACGAGCCCACAGGCTGCACGTGTAAAGCGATGTACAGTGCGCTCTAAAAAGTGTTATTTTAACACTCGCAGCACAACGCTTGAACCTGTGAGCTATCATATTTGCTCTGAACGATAGCGCCCTACGCTCCCTGTCCATGTCCTCGTCATCACGTAGGTGTTCAGTGACCATGTGCCCAAGATATTTAAAGCGGGTAACTACCTTCATAGGTATTCCGTTTAAAGTAACGGGAGGGACCTGCTCCGGTGACTTTGTAGCCGCCCTAAATATCATAAGCTCACTTTTTTAAAACATTATATTTGAGGCCATGCCTAGCCGCGTACATCTCACACACATTAACTAATTTCCTAAGGCCGCCGATCGTTGGGCTCAGCAAAACCATGTCGTCCGCGTAACTAAGATTGTTTACACATATGTTGTCGACATGGCAGCCGACATGAATGCTGCTGAGCTCAACGAACAGTGCATTAATGTACAAATTAAACAAAAGTGGGGATGACAACCCACCCTGTCTCACTCCACATCGTAATCTATATGGATCTGATAACATGCCAGCCCACTTGACATAATTAACTTGACTGAGGTACCAAAACTTTAGGATAGCAATAGTCACACTAGGTAAATTGGTGTCTTAAAGCTTATCCCAGAGTTTGTCATAATTGACAAGGTCAAACGCTTTTGACAGGTCTAAAAAACAGGCATAAATAGGCGTTTTTCTACTGGTGTAATACTCAACAGTATGCTTTAGGCCCAGTATAGCGCTCTCTGTAGAAAGTCCGGCCCGGAAACCAAACTGCGCATCGTGTAGGTGGATACATTTCGCCAGCTGGGCCTCAAGCACACTGTCCAGTATCTTCGCAACGACTGTAGCAAGCGAAATCGATTTCTCTGAACAAGTGTCCATCCTTCTGTTGGTTTCTCTTTCTCCGTGTGACTGGGCACATTCACAATCTCAGAAAATGTCCTGGTTATAGGTGAACAATCCATATTTAGCGTCGTCGGCAAACTTTCTTGTAAAGCAGTCGATTCGCTTCCGTTGTTTACGCGCGGACTCGTCGTAGATTTCAAAGGCGAAGCCACATCAGTTGTTTTGCGCGCACACAATGAAGCGCAAGAAATACTTGCTACCTGCGCCTGCGAAAGGGTATCGACATTCGTTGTTTTTGACGCGCACTCGTTATAAACAAATTCCACTAAGTGCGGGTTGGACGCGACAGAACCGATTTCTTCACGCTCAGACAAACCAACATTTTTATTTGAAAATTTGTTGACACTTGCTATTTGAAATCCTCGTTCTTGTGGGGATTGAGTTGAAGATTTCAAGGATACATATTCCAGCCCCATTGGTCCACTGTCATAGGAATGACTGTTAATTATATGCGCACCTCTATTCATTGTTAACATTGCTTTCAAAGTAATTAACAATAGACGCCTGTTTTAGGTTATCCACTTAATTTTTCAGCAAGTTGAACGCTTTTAAAGGCACATATCCCTCTTGTATGCTCTTTAGATCACTACGCAAAAGCACTAGATCTTTTAGAAGCCGCGTTACATCGACGTGATCAAATGTAACCGGGGGTAGTTTTTGTAGGTCACGGGCCACAAATATCGGGATTATTTCAGGGTCGGTGTTCTTGAGTAACGTTATCACGTCTTCCAGATCCCTGTGAGACCTGCCTTCACGTTTGCGACTTTTCATACGCTGCGATGTTGGCAAGGAGTTAAAAAGAAGTTTCTTTGCTCCCAGTATTTCTTTTGCAGAGAAAGCACATCACAAATTCTCACAAGACTTTCTTCGTCCATAACGTCTATTTTATTGCTCACAAAAGCTAAGACTTCGTTAATAACGAAGTTACATTTATCACATTTTACAATATCCGATTCCATGATTCTAGTGCACAGTAGCACATCCGTACATAACGGCGCGTCGTGCGAGACTAATGTGGCAACAGGCAATTGCGGTGCCCTGGACTTGGGTGGGTAGACCCTCACTCTGCGCCACCGCAATAAGATCTTCACACTCTCCTTCGAAAAATTACTCCGACCATTTCAAAAATTCGAAGCTGTCCTTAAATCGCTCAATAAGTCTGTCAATGGGTATTGCCTTGTAGTAAAAATTCACGTTCCTTGTCATCTTAGATATACTCTGGGTTCGGACATCCGAGAGTAGACCGCTGTTGACGAGTTAGTGTCTAGTATCTTGTCTCATAGTCTGTGATGTGAAGCAAAAATTATGCATGGCAATATATTTTTAATATCTAAGCGTGTTTCGCTCATTGTAATAGACACTTTGCGTTACCTAATTTGACCGTGACTTGCGTTGCGAAACTCTAGAGTGTTTTATTTAATTATCAAGGTTTTACAATATCACAGAATCATAGTCAAATAGAAGCAAATAATTTAAAGAATGACAAATTTGTTTGTGTGATACCTGGGGTTTAAACTTTTATCTAACATATATCGCACGGGAAGCTGTTGAATCTCACTGTAATACAAACATGACAATAAGTACCTACCTATGGTTTGTTGGTCGTTGCATTTGGGTCAACACTTTAAACACGCATAAGGAAGACGCAGGTAGAGTAGAATGGACTAGTAGGTACTAATTATGTACCTTGGTAATTATTACCACTGCCTATAGGTAAACAAAAGTATATTTTGCAGTCATTTTCAGTCATTGTAATGAAGACACCTATAATGGTTCCAAGTAACAATATTTTGCTAAATGACATAATGCATCATTCAAGTATATTAGTAATTTAATTGCTAATCACAGGTTTACTAAAATATGTAGAACTAAAATAGTCAACCATTTTGAAATATCCTAGTGTCCTAAATGTCATTTTGTCTATAATTATAATAAGTTTTCGAGGGAATTTATTTTCATTAAAGATAACATGTGGGATGAGCAGTGCGTTTTTTTCAAATCCCGAATTTTCATACCTTTTGTGAAGTGCGAGCACGAGATAGGTACACGTGAGCATTGCGTACTTGTTGTAGTACAGTTGCGTATGAAAGATGTTGGTATATGAGCTGTGATGCAGCGTGAGGTCCAGCAGTGCGCGGGCTGTCGCCGGCGCCGCGTGTTTCCGCGCGAAGGGAAAGTATTGTGTTGCGGAACCGCGTCACGCCCCGCCTGCTACAGTTGTCGGTTCTAGCACGCGCGCACGCTGCTCGGCCCCAAGGTGATCTACTGTGCCGCCTGTTGTCGAAACCGCACCGCTCTCATTCAATACGTTATAACTGTTCGTCTGCCATTGCGCAATTAACACCGTCCCGGTGATCTGTTCATAATTCATTGGCATCGCTAGTAATCATAGTACGTAATGTTTTTTTTACTGTCTTTTTAATTTAACTGTTGTGTAGACAATGTGCGGTTGTTCCAGATGCGGATAATATTCTGTGCGATATGTGTTTTGACGACAGTGGCGCTATCTGTGTGCCGTCCGTACGACCCAGAAGACGACGGCTTGAAGGATGTGCTGCCATCTAGCGGGCAGTTCGAGGCGTTCTACCCGCGCGAGGCGCATGGCATCCCGAACGGATCGTCGCGGCCTGCCCATGGCCACGGTAGTTTCTACAAGCACCGCAATCCGGCGCTAGTCGACGTGAAAAATGCAGCCGCGTACGGCTTTCGCTTTGACGGCATGAGGAGATTCAACTTTGATGATGAGTGAAGGGTCAGTGTTTGTACATAATTGTTGTTTTTATGTTTGGTTTATTCCTATTCGTAATCGATTCTTCATACTACTCATTTTGCTTCGGTCATTGAATATTGACATGTTTAAATTCTTTTTCAAATAAAGTTTTGTTTTGTATTTTCAATGTGTTTTATTTATATTTGATTACGTATCGCACATAGGTACCTAGTACTTACCTACTTAGAACTTGGCAATGAGCGGGCAAACGCAAGCTTCCCCTAAGTCTGTGCTACACCGATAGTTTCAAGTAGCTTCAAGTGCCTCTTTCGAGCACAAATCGTAGGACAAACTATATGCCATTCGTTCGCAGCAAAACGCTAGCCGTACAGAGTTACAAACTGCCTATATCATGCAGTCATCCGTATTTGTACAAACCAGGCATTTGTAAAAGCTATATGAACTTTTAATTTTGATAACACAAATATTTAGTCGGTAATTGGTCGAAATTAGTCGCCAAATATTAGATTTAGTCGGTCACTGGTTCAAAAGTTAGAAGGGTTGTTAGGTGGCCGATCTGGAGAGACTCTCCCCAGCTTGGCCAAATTTATATCTCAAAAACTAGGGCACCTAGCGAAGATCTGTTTTCTCCCAGATTTAATCGGTAATTAGTCGAAATTAGTCGCCAAATATCAGAATTAGTCGATCACTGGTTCAAAAGTTAGAAGGTTTTATAGGTGGCCGATCTGGAGAGACTGACCCCAGCTTGGCCACATTTATATCTCAAAAACTAGGGTACCTAACGAAGATCTGTTTTCACATAGATTTAGTCGCTAATTAGTCGAAATTAGTCGCCAAGTCACAGATATAGTCGGTGTGTAATTAAAAAGATATTAAAGTAATAAATTTCTCCATACATTAATACAAGCAAGTACAAAATACTATAAGTAGTTTCTAGACAATACATGATGTCTTAAGGTGGAATGTTTGTTTCAAAATATAAACCTAAATATAAAGTTATTCTATGTTATTTTATACCAAAAAAGGAAAGCAGTATGTATTACCTAGAAACAGATCTACAATAAATATAATGTAATTATTTATCGAACATAATGTGGCAGTCGCTGGCGAATAGATCACTGCGCTCTAGCGATTAAAATTAATACTGTAATTAAAATGTCTACTGTGATTAAAATTTGATTTTTTAGGTACCTAGTACCTATATGTTTGATTAAGTCCTCGTTTCTGGATAAGCGGCGCGTTGGGCGTGGCGGCTCGCACCAAAATTCAAACATAGAATATTCTATGGCGTTGTATGAGAATTTTACAAATTTTTGCTTGAGATGCAGGCCGCGTCCGCTGCTGCTAGCTCTCCCGGCAGCGGACGCTGCGGACGAACTTTAGGTATTTTTATCTATTTACAACAGTATTATTATACAGTGGTACAGTGTTTTATTCAGTGGTATTATTTATTACTTAAAAAATATTGAACTAACAAGTATAATATTTTTTAAGTAATAAATAATTATATATTTCGACAACAGAATTTTTATTATTCTTACCATAATTAGAGCCAATGGTGTCATATTAGGTACCTATCTAAGTAGGTATATACATCTTTGATTTAAGATTATTAGTTATGTATTTTTAACCGACTTCAAAAAAAGGAGGAGGTTCTCAATTCATCGTAAACTTCTTTTTTATGTGTGTTACCCGATTTCTCAAAGACGCCTGGAACGATTTGGAAAATTCTTTTTTTTTTTTTATAGAGTATCAGTTAAATGATCTGTTCAAATAATCTTTGAAATGTGGATTATGAGCAAAATAATATACATAATTTTGTGTTGAGGAGAGTTGGTTGAACAAGAACATAAAATATTTATGTACAATTCCAGAGAATGTTAATTTGACACACAATTCAATAACAAATCGGTGCATATCTCGCCATCTAGTAATATTTATTTGAACCAAATTTTCTTACTTAGCGCTGGGTCCTCGTGCAAGCATAGTATTAAGTAGATACATCATATATTCTTATTGGGCAACAGAAGTTTTATTATTCTAACGTAATTTAGACCCTAACATTATAATTTGGTAAAACAGTTGTATGCGACTGTACATCTTGTCACCAAATAGACCAAGAGCAAGGTTTAATGTTTTCAAAGAAGATTAAGCTACTCTAACCTATTATAGTATAATAATAATAATAAGAGTATAATAACCTATAATAGTACCTAACATAAAACATAAAAATATATATTTAATTTAGAATTTATATCTCTCTGACATTTCTAAGGACTTTAGACCGATAAAAATAAAAATAAACTTTTTACAAAAAAAAATACTACCGACTTCCAAAGAAGAAACTGCAAAGTGAAAAATGACTTTATTTTTGGAAGTCGGTGTCTTTCATAGGTACCATTTTTATTCGATATGGACACCGACTTCTAAAAATAAAGTTATTTTTCACTTTGTAGTTTCTTCTTTGGAAGTCGGTAGTATTTTTTTGTAAAAAAGTTCTTTTTATTTTTACCCGACTGCCGAAGGAGGTCATTCACATTTTTTTATTTGGAAGTCGGTAGTATTTTTTTTTAAAGTTTTTTTCCCTTTTTAGTTTTACTTAGGTACCTAATAGTCAAGTTGTTTAGTAAGGTATTTATAACGTCAAAAAAGATTAACGCCGAATAACGTGAAACTTGAACACAACCGGTGAAATGAGAGATCTGCGTACCCCTTTTAGAGCAAACTGGCGTGATTTTATGTTATGTTATGAAATGATATAAACAATAAATAGACATGCGATTGCAGCAATCCCGAGAGATCTGCCGTTATTTATTGAAGAATTCTGTTGTATATCTCCAAAGTTCTTCATCAGATCTTCACCAAAGTAAAAAGGGACCAATTTCTAAACATACTCTTCGAAAAAGAAATGAATTTTCAAAATCGGTCCACAATTGACGGAGATATGGATGAACATACATAAAGTCGAACATAGAACCTCCTCCTTTTTGGTAAATCGGTTAAAAACTAGAAGTTTATTACACATATTAATAGAAATATTTTTTTCTTGGCTATCTTTCGTAAACTTATGATCTAGCTCTTGGACTATACCTTAAAAGTTGAACTCATTTTATCTTCGAAACTAAGACCCGACTAAATCTGTGACTTGGCGACAAATTTCGACTAATTAGCGACTAAATCTATGAGAAAACAGATCTTCGTTAGGTGCCCTAGTTTTTGAGATTTAAATGTGGCCAAGCTGGGGTCAGTCTCTCCAGATCGGCCACCTATAAAACCTTCTAACTTTTAAACCAGTGGTCGACTAATTCTGATATTTGGCGACTAATTTCGACTAATTAGATTAAATCTGGGAGAAAACAGATCTTCGCTAGGTGCCCTAGTTTTTGAGATATAAAATTGGCCAAGCTGGGGAGAGTCTCTCCAGATCGGCCACCTAACAACCCTTCTAACTTTTGAACCAGTGACCGACTAAATCTAATATTTGGCGACTAATTTCGACCAATTACCGACTAAATATTTGTGTTATCAAAATTAAAATCCCTGATGGTGGCCAAGCCAGAGTCAGCCACACGTTGTATCCGTCTATAAGCTTTCCAATTACTGCATTAATGTCTGTGAACAAATATTTTGAAGTTCGAATGGGATTAAGCTATCATTAAAAAGATAGACATACTCGTATATGTGTAAGGGCTAGCAAAATTACGTACATTCTTCATAAGGATCGCATTTTTCAAAACTCAACTTTTGTGTATATCGACACTTTAGAAACTTAATGAAGTAACCACAGCACTAGAAGTCTTCCTGTAAAGGCTACGGCGCCTGGGAAACTACAAAAATTTTGGCTGGTATTATTTTTCTGATTTTAATATAAATAAAGACCCCTATTGAAATAAAACATTTAGTTTAGGGTTTTAGGCAATAGTAAAAATACGCACAAAGCATTTATTCATGTATTTTAATGTAATAAACGGTAAGATTAGGTATATATTGTCTTCTAATAAAGACGTGGCGTGGAGGGCACGGAAACGGTTGTCTTCTATAGAAGACCATGGCGCTCAAAAGGTTAAAAAAAGTTAGTATTAGTAGTAAATCAATCGTCATATGTGGCGATTTTAACATTAACTTATTAGAAAATAACTCTAACAGTATCAGGTTATTGGGTCTTTTTAAATCATTTAATCTGGCAAATGTTTTTATGGAGCCAACTAGAGTGACAGCTTCTTGACTTGCATAGATAACGTCTTTTAGGGTTCCGAAGTCAACAAGGAACCCTTATAGTTTCGCTCTGTCCGTCTGTCCGTCCGCAGCTTAGCTCAGAGAATCTAAGTACTAGAAAGCTATAATTTGGCATGTATATACATATTAATAATTCCGACAAAGTGGTAACATAAAATCATGAAAAATATATTTTTTTCGTGTACCTCCCTTAGACGTAAAGTGGGGATGTATTATTTTGGGGTTTGTTAAAACCATTTTTCGATTCAGAGATTCGTTTGCGTAAAATTAAGCTTTAAGTTGCAAATTTATGTTAGAATCAAGTGTCCCCTTCCCCTGCCAGCGAAATGGTTGCTCTTGGCTATGTGAAAAAATTCACGGCAGTAATAAATATAACGAAATTAAAAGGAATATAATCACGGATATAAAGGCTTTACAAGTTTACGAGTAATAGTCGACCAACTTATAAAATGTACTTGGAACAGTAAATTTTTTGTATAAATGCCATTGAAAAATTACTAAAATAAAGTTGATAGCTGTGTAAAACAGATAGTAAATATATGCTTATGAACCATGTAAAAATAAACAAAAATAAAATCATAACATCCTTAATAATAATGATTTCTAAATGAATAATGTTTAAAGTCGAATAACGCATTAGAGTGGCCGGAGTCGTTGGCAGTACCAGAACGTAGTCCATACGGCGCATGCGCGCGGTGGAGTCTATTTTGTGTTAGTGCAGAAGTATTTTCGACGTTTTGTAATTAAAACGTAAAAATAAAGTCAAATAAGATTCGATTTCCAGGAAATACTTATTTTCTGTTGTCGATATCCTTCTATAAAGTCAATATTCGAGCCGACTTCATCACTAATTGAGTAGTGTAAAACTTTCCAGAATGAAATAGTGAATACCGCAGATTAGAGGATTCACCTCTAATCTGCTGTATTAGAGGAGAGTAGAGGTGAATACATACGACTTTTTTCTAATTCCGAAAGAGAAATAAACAAAGAGCGTGCACGCAAGAACCAAGGAACGAACTATACCATTCCCCGTGGCTCTAACGCGCGCTCGTATCGGCTCCAATCGCAATTCGCACCCGCGGTGGTACTCAAATAGATAATATTTTTCTAACTTCAGTTGCGAAGTTGGAGTTATAAATAAATCCTTCTTCAGTTACCAGTTAGTCCTTATTAGGTTAAGTCAAGAGTGAATAGATAACATCTAGGCAAGCGTGCTTCACCGTAGACTACATCATCGCTTACCATCAGGGGAGATAGTGGTCAAACGCGAGAATATAGATTAAAAAATCCTATGTGGGCCCGTTTTTAGACTTTGTGAGCCGCTGAAACCGTTCTAATGTTCATGTAACAACAATAAAACTCTCTTTTTAGTCCGCATTATTATGCAACTTCGGAACCCTATTAATGCGCGTGGCCCGACACGCACTTGGCCGGTTTTATTGTAATTATGATAACCTAAATAAAGAAATTGTAAATAAATTAACATCTGGGGGGTGACCATAAGCTCTAGAGTAAGGTTATTTTGAGATCGAGTAAGTGACAGATGTATACAAGTCGTATACATCTGTCCCTTACACACACTCAAAATAACCTTACTCTAAGAGCTTATGGTCACCCCCCTGATCACAGTGGGCAAACAATAACGTTTAGCACCTACATACCTTTGCAAAAAATGCAAATAAAATTTAGACCAATTACAAATAAAAATTTAAAAAAAAATGATAAAACCTTGACTAGTATATTACCTACATGTTCAAAACTTTATAAAGGGTCTTTCAACAAGGACGGGTCGATGTTAAAATTGAATAAAACAAGATGTGTGTGAGATATTAACGAAATTTATTTTTTATTTAAAAGGCCTTTTATGCCATTATGGATGGAATATAACATCGTTCAAATGTCCGCCGCGGCTTCGTATGGTGGCACGAATCCGAGAGGTCCAATTTTTAATGACTCTGCTGCATAGATCCGGCTGAATCCGGGCGATGGCCTGCGTTATGTTGGCTTTCAGGGCAACGGTCGAATGTGGTTTATTGGCATAGACCTGCGACTTCAGAAAACCCCATAAGAAAAAGACTAGCGGAACTCTAACTCTACCCTCAAACCGTTTATGCAGAATGTCGATTGTGTCGTTCGCTGTGTGGCAAGTAGCGCCATCTTGCTGGAACCACATGTCGTTCACGTCCATATTGTTCAATTGAAGCCAAAAGAAATTGTTTATCATTGATCTGTAGCGCTCGATCGATCTATGCAGCAGATTCATTAAAAATTGGACCTCTCGGATTCGTGCTACCATACGAAGCCACGGCGGACATTTGAACGATGTCATATTCCATCCATAATGGCATAAATGGGCCTTTTAAATAAAAAATAAATTTCGTTAATATCTCACACACATCTTGTTTTATTCAATTTTAACATCGACCCGTCCTTGTTGAAAGACCCTTTAGATGACCCAAATGAGTTCTATGCCGAGTATTCTAAAGTACTCAACACGCAATTTAATGACACTTTTCCACTGAAAGCGAAAAGTATTTACACCAAGTTCGTATTTAGCGATTGGCCGACTCCAGGCATTCGTAAAAGCAGGGAAAACCTATATGAACTTTATGGAATAAAGCAACATATGAATAATACAAGTTTTGATAAGTATGTTGCGAAATATTCAAAAACCTTTAAAATGCATGCAAAATAGCTAAAGCGTTGTATATTAGCTATAAAATAAAATCAGCAGAAAAATTACCTGGTAAATAATAAAAAATGAAACAGGTAGAAAAAAACAGCGTAATACTGAATTTAATTTAGCGACTGCACATGGCCCATATACTCAGATATAGAGGTAGCTCAGGCATTTGAAAACTTTTTTGTTAATAATTCTCTTAAAACTACAGCAGCCTTAAACGCCCCACCCCTTTGCTGCCTTACTAAGAAAGAATGTAAATGTAAGATAGTATATATCCAAGAAATTGAGCAATACTATTGATAAAGTACAATATTATCGATAGTATCGATACTATTGGGTATTACCCCACTATCGATAGTATTGTAAAATTGAAATACTATTTGTCGAGGTCAACTATCGATAGTTAGGCAACACTAAAACATAATACAAACTGTCATATTTATTAAGCACCTACTGAAAAATGTCGAAGTACCTACCTAAATTATTAATTTGTTGTCAACTACCAACAATTGTAAGAGTACCCACCTAAGTAAATATTGTTTTGTATACAGGAAATAACTCTTACATTTAAACCACAATGATCATATTCCTATAAATTATTAAGTAATTTGTAATGATCATTGTGATGTATCCTGGATTTTATATTGCTATTTTAGTATTAGAAGTCCTTTGAAACAATTAGTACAAGACTGTCAGTAAGTATAATTTTTTTAAACCTTACCCTCCACTAGGAATTTCTCCTGTATCGTGTGTGCGTTTACAAACATATAAACTCACATACACAATCACAATCAACCAGAGCCGGAACAACTATCTGTAGGTCATACAAATATTTGATCCGTGCGGAAATCGAACCCGCGACACGCGACGTGAGATGATTGCCCATGTAAATATTCTTTCGAATATTGATTAAGAATTACTAAATAGACGATATTAAATTCCTTAATTATGAGATTATTTATAGCAATATAGAAAATGGTGGGGATACCGCGCCATTTTCTTATATTTGACGTATTGAGACACAGGTCGGTCGACCTTACTAAATAAAAAAATAGTGTGTCATTCATAGGTTGATTTACTTTGTTGTAAACTACAAGCCTTCCTGAGTTGTTATATTTTGTGAAAGATCGACTACACAAGATTCACGTAAGTTATTTGATATAATAACTTGATTATGGGGATAAATATAATGACCACCTAAAATTACTTTGTGACCATAACCTCTATTACCTAAAATTGTACTATGAAACCCAAATTTAGTAAATTGATCACCAAATTTTAATAGCAAATTATTGCGCTATTTAATGTTGTAAAATAGGTTAGGTTAGGTTAGAACTGTGACCAACCGCGCGCGTGCCGAGCGAGCAAAGCGAGCGGTGCCGCGGCAGCGGCCGGCGAGCGCTACTTCCAAGTTGCTCTCAGAAATTTTATAATCTTTTTGGTCATTGGTTTAATTTTGGTGATCATTTACTACTTTTGGTGATCATTTACTACTTTTGGGTTAACAATGATTTATTTGGAGTCATTTTGCCTAAACAGGATAGCGAGATGTTAAAACTTTGGTTATAATTTTACAATAAGATGCGGGTTTAATTTTGGTGATCATTTACTATTTTTGTCTGTTATATGTTACTATATCTGGTGGTAAGTTAAACATAAGCCCTTGATTATTGCTAATGGTTGTGTTGAAACTGTATCTGTATCATATTATGGCCTTTATTCTTAAAAATATGTTAAATTGATTTAAGGGCTTAGTTCTTTGCCTTGTCCTTGTTGTTTTGATTCTGTAAAATTGTGAAATGTTACAAGATTCATCATATAACGATAATCATAGAATTTGATCTTTATTGTGATCTGTATATGATTGTAAACGATATCTATAAATACTGTTACAAGATAGGGCAACGCCATCTAGTGACGAGTAGAAGAGTTTAGTAGTAACTACTGGCGCCATCTAGTATCCAATATCGGAACTAATCTTCTCGTGTCGAAGCAGTGGGCTCATGAAGTGGAAAAGCTGGTTCGGAAAGCTTACCAGTCATCACCGGTGCTGATCGACGGGAACCTCGTACAGGCCTTCACGGATGGGAGCCGCGACCTGGAGGTTAGGGCTGCCTTAAGGCTAGGGTATTTCATGAACCTTAAGGACGCCCTAGCCCACGCTTTGGAGGTGGAGGCAGTACGGCGGGACGAACGAAGTCACCGAATCAGGGACATTGCGACTTCACCCCGATGCTATGGCTGTGGAGAGAGAGGCCACATCCGATTAAGCTGCTCGAAGCGAAAGCCACCCCACGGTAGTAAGCAGCCGCCAGTTAAAGGATCACCAGATGTCCCTGCTGGGTAACAATATCAGGGAAACGAATAGACGCCAGGACTAAGGGGCGGGTGCTGGCTGGTGATGGAAGAGCCCCAAAGATCTCGATCTCACAATCCTGTGACGGGAAAAGCCTGATTATCGAAGGCGAAATTAACAGAACACCTTGCAAGCTGACATTGGATACTGGAGCTTCTCGGACAGTTGTCAGTTTCCAACTAGCATGACAGTTTCTTGGGGACTTCTTCGGGAGCCATGAAGGTATCCGTCCGAGGTAAGAAGGAGGTGGACATGAAGTTAGGGAACCGTGGCCGACATAGTGGACGACTGCATTCTGGGTTTGGACTTCATGCGGAAACATCAGTATGAAATTGACGTTCATCAAGGAGTTGAAGTGTGGCTCAGAGGAAATCTTCATGGGAGGAGCATCATCGGGAAAGGCTGCCTGGAGAAAGTTTTTCTTCGTCCAAGGTCAGAAACAATCGTACCAGTTTGTCTACCAAGAAATTCTGGTCGGGAAAACCGATGTGTACTTATAGAAGGATTAGATAATGATGCTTCATGGAAGATTGCACGCACCATGGTAAGGGTAACTAGAGTCTCATCGGTACGTGCAGTCAACACAAGTGACAAGGACCTGGTGCTCAAGAAAGGCACAATGTTAGGCACTTGTAAAGGAGTGGTTTGGATGCGTAGATGACACGAACACCCTACCAACGCCATATCAAAGTGCAAGATTCGATGTGTCATCACTTTTGAAGGAATGCCAGGATAACTTTTCGGAAGAAGAAGAGAACAAGGCTAAGAAGATGTTGAACAAGATCGCCGACATTTTCTCGACAAATGATGTTGCCCTAGGGAAATGAGGAAAAAAAGAAACCTAAATACAGGAAATGAGGTACCAATCCGCCAGCGACCAAGACGTGACATCGACGACATCATCAAGGGTATGGTGAAGGATGGCGTGATTGAACCTTCATCCAGTCCATGGTGTTCACCGGTAGTGTTGGTGAAGAAGAAGTTGCGCTTTTATGTTGACTATCGCCGACTATACGACATCACAAAAAAGGACAGCTTTTTTCCTTTATTTATCAATTCTACAAAACAGTACAGGATTATTGATACTAAATAGCAACCAAAAACCACTAAGGTTTAAACTTGTACTATCATGAGTATATCAATGTGTTTATGTAGGTATTTGCTATATATAAAAAACGCTGAAAGCAAACCACATACTATAGTTACAGCATTCTCTAAGCAAGAGAGATAACGGAAACTAAACAATAATAAACGTTATTTTCGATAACAGTTAATAACATCTCTTACTAGATACAGACCCAAATATTATTGTTTAACATCTCTGCATTATCTAAATGGTACTCAAAAAATATTGTTTAAGCTTAAATTTTATATTTTTATCTGTTATACAATTATTTATTTCTGAGGGTAGACTGTTAATAAGTCTCGGTATAATATAACCAGTAGTTCGCTCGCAATGCGTGTTGTTGGCGCGCTGTGTACGAAGCCTATTCTCAGAAATTGCCCGCGTGCGTACAGGATGTTCAATTATGTTTCTTAAAGATGTGACCATGTCGACCTTTTTTTTGGTTCAAATCATTTTGGCGATCTCTTAAAAATAAAAATTCAAAATTCATTGATGGAATGTCTGTCAAAAAAGCCTCGTTTTTTTCAAGGGAGCTGTCAAGAAAAATAGCTCTGGCCTGCTGACACTCAAGGCATTAATTTAAATTTTATATTGGAAAAATTATTATATTATATTAATATATTCGGTTTATGAACTGTGTGTATTGCGTTATATTGTGATTTCTAGTACCTACTTCAAGGTGCCCTTTGGGTAAGTTATTTTGTAATTGTGTCTATGTATTGAGGCTTGAACGAGTATCCATTTTGTAATCATTTATAATTTTTATTGTTTTAGGCACCTTTATAAACCTTTAATAAACGAGGAGATTTGGACGCAGTTTTGTTATTTCGAACCCGACTTCCCCTGCCCATCAATTCCGCTGGCTGGTCGTGGCAGTGGCGCCTCAACGTTTTTAAGGCTCTCAGGACCTACTGAAGAACCAACACTGTTTCGCTGGAGTCAAACTGTTAGTCCTCATTTTCTAAATTCCAAAAGCCTTGCGCACCTTTTTTTTCCTGACCCTCCTTCTTTGGCAATAGATGCATACTTTTATTTAGCTATTAGCTATATACAAATAGAATTACTTAATTTAAGAACCTAACTTAAACCCACTCTCGTAATCACCAATTTGATTTACCTACTTGTACCTTTATGTTGATTTTATTATTGTGTTGTAATTAACTATTAATTCAACAACAATTTATTTGAGGGATTTTACATGCCATAACATTACCATAATTTATTTTTGTTGTTTATCGTCACACCGACATCAAATTGTAAACAATTTGAATTGACATTTGACATATTTTATTCTTGTTTGTTGATTCCTGATATCTGCTGGCCGCTTTTCTTAAAAAGTTTTTACTTAAAAGAAATTTTTAATTTTTATTACGGACTTGTTGCATTAGGGTAGTTACACACTTGCTACAACGGTACATACGACTTATGCGTATTATCTTTTTAATATTCTGACTTTTATCGTTTTCTACTTACACCCTAACGTTACTTAACGTAATTTTTTTAACAACTTTAAAATATTACCCAATTTTTAAATATGGACTTAAACTTACTCAATAAAAATGAACTAACTTACGAAGTTTTGTTAAGGGGTGCTATTCCGGCGATTACTGCGAACTTACTCCGTCAACAATTATCAGATCTCGTTTCTACCAATTCTGTAGTATCTGATGCAAGTCCTCTCGATTTAGACCAGGACTTGTTACAAATAAACAAATGTTTGGTGGATTTAAACGCAAAAATCTTACTCTTTGAAAACAAACCAACAGAAAGTTCGAAAAATAAAATTTTAACTTACCTTTCTCACCTACAAGACCGGCTTAACAGGATCGACACTTCTGAAGCTACTACTGAAGTGTTAACCATATTTAACGAAGCTTGCAAATCTCTTTCACTACTGCATAAAACTTTTAATTCTTTGACCATATTTCCTTCTTCTTCGTCCTCTCAGGCTACTTTTGTGTCGGCACAGGACAAAGATCATACTACTTCTGTTGTTGATAAACTTGTAGAGACGTTTGCCTCTCTGCAAGACAGACCTCGTGTTAACGAAATAAAACGATTTACGTTTAAAGGTGATACCTGCCCTAGGGATTTTATTCGTCAAGTTGAGGAATTCGCTACTGCTAGGGAAATTAAATACGACAAACTACATAAGTACATTTATGATATCCTCGCAGGCACGGCACTCGAATGGTACCGTTGTAGGGTCAACACCCTTACTACTTGGGAATCTTTTAAAAATCAATTACTTAATGATTTTGAAATCGATGACTACGACTATAAAGTGCTCAAACAAATCGATGAACGGAAGCAAAAGCCTGGCGAACGTGTCGCCTGTTTTTTTACTGTGATTGAAACTTTATTTAGTAAACTTAAGGAGCCGCTTTCCGAACAAAAGAAAATTGATACTTTGGTTCGTAATCTCTACCCGTCTCTTAAATCTCGTTTATTACCGGAAAATATTTCTTCGGTCTCTAACCTATTCAAAGCGTGCAAGTGGTACGAATCAATGACTTTAGGCCAAGTCTGGGTACAATCTACTCCAAGCTACTCTGGTACTCACTCTATTCACGTGGTCAATAATTCTAACAATCAGTTCTGCCCCAGATGCAGGAACAATCAACACTCTTTGAGATCATGTCCGAAGAAGGACATAGTTTGTTTTAAGTGTGGTTTAAAGGATTTTAAAGCCACCAACTGTCCTAATTGCGTTACTAGTAAAACTGAACCAAGTTCAAAAAACGCATAAGTCAGGATTGTGGAGAGTGGCAACAATGGCTTAATTACATTAAGGTATTCATGAATTCTTATAAGACCTCTACAGTCCTGTTTAAAAATGATACTGATACTTTGAGACCGTACTGCAATGTTCAGCTTAAACACCTTACTCTTTGTGGACTACTCGACAGTGGTAGTCCGATTACTATTATTGGCAATAATGCTTATAAAGAACTTCTCAAACATGATTTTGTTATTGATACAAAATATAAAATAAGTGGCTCGGTAGCTAACGGCCAACCTATTAACTCTATAGGTACGATTGAATTACCTATTATTTTTAAAAAACAATTTAAGATTATTACTGCTCACGTGATTCCTTCTATTATTCAACCCCTTATTTTTGGAATGGATTTTTGGAAATCTTTTAACCTAGCTACTGATATTCTAGAACTTATATCTTTTTCTAAAAATACTAACCCGTCAAACTTTCTTGCTACTGTTGAAGCTTCTAAAGTTTCACATTACGACACCTTGACCCCTGTACAAAAAATGGCAGCGGATCATATTATAGAACAATTTAAAATAAATTCTACGGAAACACGACCTTTAGGTAGGACGCATTTAGCGGTACACCGCATTGATACTGGTGATCACGCTCCTATTAGGCAACGTACTTACCGCAGTAAATGAAGTCACTAAATTCACACCAGCCTTCCTTGTTTATGGTCGTGAACTCGTTTCGTGTGGTTCAATTTACCCAAATCATGACACCTTGGAAGATTTGATTTTCGCTCCTCGTGACGTTTTCGCTGATAACGTAGGTTCTCTTAGCCCTATTCTTGCTGAAGTTCAGAATAGGCTCTGGCTTTCTCATCAAAATAATGCTGCTCGGTACGATGAGAAACGCCAACATATAGTTTTCAATGCAGGCGACATAGTGTGGAAACGTAATTACGCACTAAGTGCGGCCGGCAGATATTATTCAGCTAAATTAGCTCCCAAATTTATTAAATGCAAAATCATACAAAAAATCTCTCCTCTTGTTTATGATTTAGCAGACTTAACAGGTCGTCCTATAGGTCGATGGCATGTTAAAGATATCAAACCTAGACCTAGTGTTTTACAATAATTGTTCTTTTATTCATTTATTTTCTTTCGGTTTCATTAACATTGTCTCAAATTTTTCTTAATTTATACATATTTCTTTTAATTAATTAATATTACGCGAGTTTCTCAAGTTTAATTTAATTATATTTATATGATGTAAACCTAAAACATCACCCTCTTATTACTTTTCTTCTATAATAATAAAAGAAGAAATGATTCTAAAGACCTTTTGCGCATTTGAGCACACATTTTGTAAATACTTTACATCATTCACCATTATAGAGCGGATGGTGACTCTTTAAATAAGCCTACACTGATTGCAGAGTTGCGTCGGAGTAGCCTGTACACAGTTTTCAGCTACTTCATTTGCGTGATGTTTTAGGGCAATATTTTATACCTAAGACTAATATTGATAGGTTGTATGATTGTATGATTGAGTGCTTGTAGGACTCAGACTCTGTTGTAATATTCACATTGTAAATATCACCCCCATCTCTAAATTTAGCATTTTGTAATTTTTTTTTTTTTTCCTCTCCTCATCAAATTTCTCGGCCTACCTCCAAATTTTTTCAAGGGGCGGCGGGGTATTGTGACCATGTCGACCTTTTTTTTGGTTCAAATCATTTTGGCGATCTCTTAAAAATAAAAATTCAAAATTCATTGATGGAATGTCTGTCAAAAAAGCCTCGTTTTTTTCAAGGGAGCTGTCAAGAAAAATAGCTCTGGCCTGCTGACACTCAAGGCATTAATTTAAATTTTATATTGGAAAAATTATTATATTATATTAATATATTCGGTTTATGAACTGTGTGTATTGCGTTATATTGTGATTTCTAGTACCTACTTCAAGGTGCCCTTTGGGTAAGTTATTTTGTAATTGTGTCTATGTATTGAGGCTTGAACGAGTATCCATTTTGTAATCATTTATAATTTTTATTGTTTTAGGCACCTTTATAAACCTTTAATAAACGAGGAGATTTGGACGCAGTTTTGTTATTTCGAAACCGACTTCCCCTGCCCATCAATTCCGCTGGCTGGCCGTGGCAAAGATTCATTGAAAAATTGTTCTTTTTAATAAAAAAATCACTTGTGTATGAACTGGTAAGACTTTTCAGTGTTTAATCATTTATATCGTCGTGAAATTACCGTTTTTAAAATATGAACTTGAATTTTGTAAATCTTATTAAGATAGGTTTTGTAGGTACGACCATAACTACTAAGGCCACACAGGATGTAGGATTCAGCCAGTGCGTAATATAGCATAATCTTCACTTTGAAGGGCAAACGGTTCTTTAATTTTGTAATATTAGCAAGAAATTGCCGAAGTTTATCGCAAATACGTTCTGTGTGATGACTCCAGGTAAACTTATCGTCTATAACTACTCCAAGATATGTTTGTTTATTGACAACATCTATTTGAGGACAGTTACAATTAGTCACATTGACCGCATGCAAGCAGTCATGGTCATGGGCTATTAGGTTCCATATGGGCAATTTTCGAACGTAGTAAGATTTTATAACCAAAAGTCGGTTTTGCTTGCATTAAGCACTAGGCCAGCACCTTGTTAGAGCATCCAGGTCGAGTTGTAAGCGTTCACAGTTATCCGTTGCCAAGGTTTGATGACACGCTGGATACTTTAACGGGAATGGAGTGGTTTTCTACCTTAGATCTGAAGAGTGGCTACTGGCAGGTCGAGATAGACCCTCAAGATAAGGAAAAGACAGCATTCTCTACAGGAAAAGGATTGTGGCAATTCAACGTCATGCATCATGACGCATGCGTCATGCTTTGGATTATGTAATGCTCCTGCCACATTTGAGAGATTGATGGAGCGGGTGCTTACTGGACTGATTGGAGATGCCTGCCTTGTCTACTTGGATGACATTGTCATCGTGGGTCGGAACTTTGAAGATCGTCTCCGCAATCTGGAACAAGTGCTGTCGAAGATACGAGGAACCAATCTAAAACTAAGCCCAAAGAAGTGCGCGGTGTTCAGGTGGCAAGTGAACTTTTTAGAACAAGTGGTTTCCGAAGAAGGTATTTAAACGGACCTGGATAAGCTCGTTGCCGTCAAGGATTGGCCAGTTCCGGAGAACAAAACGCATGTCAGGGCATTTCTCGGGTTGTGCTCCTACTATCGGCGGTTTGTGAAGAGCTTTGCTGACATTGCCCGACCTCTTCATAAGCTAACTGAAGACAAAATACAGTTGTGCTGGAAAGAGAGCTGTGACGTCGCATTTCAGAAGCTGAAGGAACATCTGTGCAATGCACCCATCCTAGGCTATCCTGACAATGAACATGAATTCGTAGTTGACACAGATGCCAGCAATACTGGAATCGGCGGCGTATTGTCTGAAATAAAAGGAGATCATGAGGTTGTAATTGCGTACTTCAGCAAACCCTTATATCTTAACCTTATTTGTCACTCGAAGGGAGCTTATCAGAATCAGAAATATATTATTATTATATTCTTATTATTATTCTTTACTAGCTATATTAAAAACATTGCAGCATTTTAGGAAATATTTGATGGGGCGAAAATTTCTCCTGCGAACTGACCACGCTGCACTGAAATGGCTACTGCAGTTTAAGAACCCAGAAGGACAGGTAGCAAGATGGATTGAGCTACTACAAGAGTTTGAATTCGTAATTCAACATCGCAGCGGAACATCGCACGGTAACGCTGATGCTCTCTCGCGAAGACCTTATCCAGACCAATGTAAACATTGTGCGAGACAAGAAGCTAAGCAGGTAACGCTGGTGCGGGTTTTGAGGTCGGATCTTAGCGAAGAGTGGAAGGAAACCTTGCCGAGTGCTAGACAGGAAGACAGAGACATGAAACCGATCCTTCAATGGAAGAAATCAGGTGCTCCTAGGCCTCACTGGTGTGATGTAGCAGCAACCAGTTCCAAGCGTTATTGGGTGCAGTGGGCAAGCTTGGTTATCCAGAACGGATTTCTGTGCCGGAAATGGGAGAGTACTCGTGGTGACCAGTGTCATCTACAAATGGTCGTACCTAAAGTTAAGGTGTACCAAAGGTCGTTCATGTGGATCAGTTGGCTCATTATCATGGGTCTAACAATGCTCGGGACGAGCATGTCCAAGAGGGAGGCAATGTTACAAGATAGGGCAACGCCATCTAGTGACGAGTAGAAGAGCTAAGTAGTTACTAGTGGCGCCATCTAGTATTGAATAACAGAACTAATCTTCTCGTGTCAAATTGAAGTTTCTAGTCGCTTCGGGAACAGTGAATTCTAAAGTTGATGTTCTGGAAGAATCTCAAATTATCTAGAACAGTATGGAACGTTCTAGAAACCTCTTCCATGTTATATAAAGAGCGGTCGGGTTTGTCGTGAGTTAGTTTCGATTGAGAAGCGATACAGAGCGATCAGAAAAGGAAAATAGTGCGAAATAATAGAGTTGTTTAAGAAGTGTTTTTGTAATATTGTGTGATTAATTAAAGTCCGTTGTTTAAATAATTTATCCCTGAACCCCAGCTCGTAACAATACTATAGAAGAGATTCCGTGAAGCTCTTTGCCCTTCTCCTCCACGAGAACTAGTTTAGCGATCGGGTGGTAAGCTCTCTGAGCCTTTTCAATAATTATTAATTAATTGACAAGCCTAATTGAAATAAATACTCTAATCTTGTCTTGCCGTGGTTTTCTTCATAACACTTCTTCTTCTTCATAACCCTTCTTTACACATCACATACATAGGATCTCTGTATGTGATACTGTGTGTGATACACAGTAAATAACCAACAACCATCTTGACATTCCAAGTTTGACATCCTGTTTGTTGTCGATAAATTTATATGGAGTTCCTTGATGATCCTAAGACATGCAATCTTATTGATTCGAAAATAAAGTTCACTAAAATAGGTAATCAGGCATGTCATACAAGCCTTTGCCATGCGAATATAAATAAAGATTAAAATTATTGTCTGGTTCTATGCGACTGTCCAATAAAAGAAAACAGCAGGTGTCATCCAGACTAGCTGACCCCCCGGGACTTCGCTCCCGTCAATTGGCTACTTATCTACCCACCTACCCTGCCTACCCTACCCTACCCTACCTACCCTTCTCTACCTGCCATACCCTACCTACCCTACCCTACTAACCCTACCTACCCTACCCACCCTACCCTACCTGCCCTACCCGACCTACCCAACCCTACCTACCCTACCCTACCTAATCATGTAGTATATAATTTTTATGTATCATCAATAGTTTTCTCAGCGCACGCCAAAGAATGAATTTTATATGCAACATTTTGCAGGTTACATTATTGCAATTTTCATAAGAATCTCAATTTTTTTAGAAAATATATTATATCCTATGACACTCAGGAATAATGTAGCATTCTACTGTTGAAAGAATTTTGGAAATCCGTTCAGTAGATCCAGAGATTACCCCCCTACAACGTCACAAATTCACAACGTCACAAACTCACAATTCACATACTTTACCTCTTTATAATATTAAGTATAGATAGATAATTTTATTTAAATTATTTTAATGAATTTTACTATAGGTACTAAAATGGACTGTGTAATGTTAACCTGAAAACTTTAAAATTTTAATTAAGATTTGGTGTTTTAATTAATCATTATTTATAATGGGAAAGTCCCATCAAATTTTAAAACCACCTTAAATTAGCAAACGTCCAGAACTTACTAGGTTTTAAATTGACTTTTTAGGCATATTTAAAATGTCCAATAGAATTTAGAACACTATTAATATCATTTGTACTATATATAGGTAGGTAGGTAGTAGTAAGAGACAGCTGGACCCGCTACTTCAAATCATCATCACCAGGCTATTAATGTTCCCACTTCTGGGACACAGGCCTCTGTGAGAGAGTATGGCCCCGTAATCCACCACGCGGGCCCAGTGGGATTGGTGGATGTCGCATGTCTTCGAATTTTTGGTTCTAGGACATGCCGGTTTCTTCACGATGTTTTCCTTCACCGTTACTTCTAATCATAATATATTATTTGAGATATATAATAGTTACGAGGCCCTTACTGCGTTAGCAGCCCAGTGGTGAGGTCACGTGGTGCCTTTATTTTCTGTTAATGTCTGTGACACACTATGACATGATAGGATGGATACAATTATGACTACCTAATTGATTAGCTTCACCAAAGTTCGTTAACATTAGTAATACGATTTAAAAAAAAAACCGGCCAAGTGCGAGTCGGACTCGCGCACCGAGGGTTCCGTACAAAACTGTAGGTAACCTGTAGGTTCCGTTTTTTGCTTTCGAGGTACGGAACCCTAAAAAAAAGTTAATTAAAAAAATCAAAATCCCGACTGCTTGAAATTAAACTAAAAAGACGTAAACAAGAAGAAAATCATGCTGTGCAGTCGGAGGATTCATCTGGTTTTGGTCAGCCAGCTTGCGAATATGTATATATTATTTTGATTTGATTTTGATGTATTTTGATTTTTTTAATTAACTATTTTTTTACATCCAGAATGCTGCGTTACTCTCTGACTGACGACGTCTGAGCACCATAGTTTCGAATGAGCAGAATACACATATCGATGAGTTTACACTTCAGGGTGATGGGCACATTAATTGTTATTAAATGACAATTATCAATGCCATAATTTGGCAAAATGCTAAGACCTGTTGTAAGGTTACTTCTAGGCAAGCGTGTTACACCGTCGACCACATCATCGCTTACCATCAGGTGAGATAGTGGTCAAGCGCGAGCCTATCTATAATAAAAAAAATAAAAAAAAAAATAACCTGAATATATTATGACCTAATGTATTCAGTTGTCCGGAAGATTTGCGTTTAAGTCTAGTTAATTGGATCTTGAGCATTGCATTTGAATGAGGGTAGAACTTTTTATTTTCGTCGGTAAAATCACCGAAGATGAGAGTATATTGAAACAATATGAATTGCTTGAAGAAATACTTAGATATCTTTACCGTGACTTAGTACCTTAGTACGACGTTGTTGGTTGGTGAACTTCATTCAAAGCGTTCGAGGTCTTATAATAGCGGTGTTTATTTGAATATCATAATGCAAGCAAATATAAGTTTAGAAAATAGGGCAAACATTGGTGCCTTGTCTAAGAATAGGCTAAATACAATCACAAATTTCTGATGCAACCGGATTGTGTGTAAGTTATTTAAAAAAATCATTTTAAATGTGGTGCGTGATATTTTTTTGTCAAGTAAGTGTTGGCAACACCGATTCTACGGCGCGAAACTGCTGTCAACTGGCGGCAGAATATTTGAAAATCACGGCCGTTGACGTCTACAGAAGTTATATAAGGGCTGTGCACGAGCAGAGCGGCCTTTTTCTTGGACTGACGAACGGCTGAATAACATCTTCCTAAGTTCATTTTCGATTACTGTAAACTTGTATAAATAAATATAATATAGTTTTGATTTGCTTCTGAATTTTATTTTGATTATCATTGCTATAAGTACCTACATAATAATACACTTATTAGTCTTTGCTAACATCAGAACTGGTAAGAAACTTTCACGCCATGGGTAAGCGAGCTAGTAAGCGAGCTAGTAAACGTTCAAGGCGAAAACGTACTCGCTCCAGCTCATCTTCAAGCTCCAGCACAAGCGCACGGACACCATCTCCGCCACCAAGACGGAAGGACAAGGTATCACATAGTTGTACCGAAACTGTGATTAATTCAAATACTATTGCTTTGAACAACTTTATACCTGATTTTGATCCACTAAAAGATGATATCGATACCTGGCTTAGCATTATTCGATCTTATGCAAATACTTTTTCATGGTCGGATAAAATGATTCGCTATCAAGCTTTAAATAAACTAAAGGGGTCTGCTAAAGTTTGGTATGATTCGTTACTACGTACAGAAAGTCAGTGGCCTATGTGGAAATGGGACGATTGGCGGTTAAAATTGTCGGGTAGTTTCCAAATACGTAGAAATATGTTTGACCTTTTAAAAGAAATCATAGACAAAAAACCGATTGAGAATCAATCCCTGTATGAATTCTTTTTCGAGCAAAAATGCAGGATAGACCGTTTGTGTTTAAATTTTTCAGAACAAGACGTAATTTCAATTATAGTAGGAAACATAGGTGATAATAATATCGGCGCATCTATTGAAGCTAGTAACTTTAAATCAAGTGACGATTTAGCTAGTTATTTACATAGTCGAATTTACAAGAAAAATGTAAAACAAGAAAATAGTTCACGTGACGTACCGATTAAATCAGGATCTCTTAGTCAATCAACATCCATAAACCGAACAACAGTATCCACTAATTCAGCCATTTCAAATCAACCTACTTCTTCTAATGTTGGTCAAGATGGTAGCCGTAAAATAATCAAATGTTACAATTGTGGCGGTAATCATAAAAAGAACCAATGTGATAGAAATAAGTGTGATTACTGTGGGAAAAGAGGGCACACAGAATCGATCTGTTATCATAAGAAAAACGTGACAAAATCTATAGTGAAACCCGAACAACAAGAAACAAAATTCGTTTCTACAAACCCACGTAATAAGTTTATTAAAAAGATTAACATATTTAATCATGATTACGAAGCGTTTATTGACACTGGTAGTAGTTGCTCATTAATATTAGAGTCTTTAGCTAATGAACTTTCTTTGCCTTATATCGAACTACCCTCACCCGTTATATTACAAGGTTTTTCAAAAGAAAATTATAAATACGTGACTAAAAAGGTTACTGTTAACTTAACTTTAGAATCTGTGGTTTTGAAAGATATAGATATGTATATTTTAGATGATATGGTTGGGTGCGATATACTGATTGGCAGAAATGTTACTGAGCGGTCTGATTTAGTATACTCGCGTATAGGCGACGAACTTAAATTTCAATATGCCAGTGAATTTAAAGAATTTTGCAATAATATAGCCGGCTTAGATTTAGACGCAAGTACAAATAAAAGTGAATTATTAGCTCTATTTAACCGATACAGTGATTGTGTTGCTACCGATATAAAAAATCTCGGGAAAGTTAGTAACTACGAAATGACAATTAATTTGTCAAGCTCGCAGCCAGTTCAATGCAGACCCTATCGAACCTCGTACACGGATAGGCAGATATGGTTAAAGAATTACTCGAGAATAAAATTATCCGCGATAGTAACTCTCCATACGCCAGTCCAGCCCTGTTAGTAGACAAGAAAAATGGCGAAAAAAGGCTCTGCATTGACTATAGGGCATTAAATAAAGTCACAATCAAAGATAAATATCCTATGCCACGAATTGAAGACTTATTAGATAGGCTTCAAGGGCATAAATGCTTCACAAGTTTAGACCTAAAAAGTGGGTATTACCAGATTTGTTTACATAAAGATTCGATAGATAAGACTGCATTCATAACGGAAGATGGACATTATGAATTTTTAAGGCTTCCATTCGGTTTGGCTAATGCTCCGTCTTGTTTTCAAAATATGATGAACAAAACTCTTGGTAATTTAAGATTTGGCAACGTTATTGTTTATTTAGATGACGTTTATTTAGTAACAGAAACAATAGCAGAAAATATTGAGTTATTGGAACATGTACTACAGATATTTAGAACAAAAGGTTTAACCTTAAATCTAAAAAAATGTCATTTCTTTAAACACGAAATCGAGTTCTTAGGGTATAAAATAAAACCAGGTTTCGTTATGCCAAATGATTCGAAACTGGAAGCGGTTAAGAGTTTCCCGATACCCAAAACGGTTCATCAACTTCGACAGTTCTTAGGATTAATTAGTTATTTCCGTAAATTCATACGAAATTGTGCAATTTTATCAGCTCCGCTTACGAAATTGTTGAAAAAAGATTCCGTCTGGGTTTGGGACGATGTACAAAATAGGGCATTTCATGTTTTAAGAGATAAATTAACATCTTAAAGTATTTTAGCTATTTTCGACCCCAATAAGGATAAAGTATTGTATACAGACGCAAGTAGGGATGGTATTGCTGGTATATTGACTCAGATAGATGATGAAGGCGAAAAGGTAGTACATTATTATAGTAGACAAACGAAGGCCAATGAAAAAAAATATCATTCTTTCGAACTAGAACATCTAGCCGTCGTTTGCTCTCTTCAAAAATTTCGTTTATATTTATTAGGTAAGCAATTTAAAATAATTACAGACTGTAGTGCGGTTAGGTACGCGTTAACAAAAAAGGATATTATTCCGCGGATAGCTCGTTGGGTTCTATCTACTCAAGAATTCACATTTGACATAATTCATAGGGAAGGTTCCCGGATGCAGCATGTGGATGCTTTGAGTCGAAATCCAGTGCCATCCGGAGAAAAATCGGAATCTGAAATTATTATGTCAATCACGGAGGCAGATTGGTTGCTGTCAGTACAGATACAGGACTCGGAGATAGCTAAAATTAGGGATGTTCTAGAATCGGGAGAGGCCGATATAAATACAGATATTTTTGACAAATATGATCTTTTAGGAGGAAAGGTTTATAGGAGAACTAGTCAGGGTCGTAGATGGGTTGTTCCAAAAAAATGTATTTGGCAGATCATAAGATGCAATCACGATGGTTTGGGTCATTTTTCTGTAGACAAGTGTGTTGAACGAATACGTACCCGATATTGGTTTTCACGGATGCGTAATATTGTAAAAAAATATATTAAAAATTGTTTAAATTGTATATACTTTAAAAATAAAGGAGGTCCAAAAGAAGGACAGCTATATCCCTTGCCTAAATATGCACAACCCTTCCACACTCTACATTTAGATCACTTGGGACCATTCGTGGCAACTAAAAACAAAAATAAATATTTATTAGTAATTGTAGACTCGTTCACAAAATTTGTATTTATATCTGCAGTACGGAAAACCAATACGGCTGGTGTTATTAAGGAATTAGAATGTGTATCTAAAATATTTGGCAATCCTAGGAGAATAATTAGTGATGTGGGATCTTGTTTCACTTCTAGTAAATTTACCCAATATTGTGCGAATAAAAATATTAGGTTACATATTGTAGCGACAGGTGTACCTCGTGCTAACGGACAAGTAGAACGATTTAACAAAACCATTTTAGAGGCCTTGAAAACCATGGGTGCTGACACCACCGACGATAGGTGGGATCAGTGTATCAAGGCATTACAACAAGGGCTTAATAGTACTATTCATAAAACGATTCAAGCCGTTCCTAGTGAAGTAATGTTCGGGTATAGATTACGAACAGATAGTGATAGCTTTGCCCCAGATCTTGATAGCGAAGCATTGGTAGACGTGTCAAAGTTGCGCGAAAGAGTAGACGAAAATGTTAAGACTAGTGCAGGAGATCAAAAGAAGAGATTTGACAAAACTAGGATCAAAGCCACGCGGTATATAGAAGGGGACTTGGTATTGGTCAAAATACAGAGTCAAAGTAATGATGGTCAAAGCCGAAAACTATTACCAACATTCAAGGGTCCATTCCAAATTAAGAAAATCCTAGATAATGATAGATATGAAATATCAGATTTAAGAGGTAGTCAAAGAAGCTCTAAAATGTATAATGGCGTAGCTGCGGCAGAAAATATCAAACCGTGGATAAATATTGAAAATTGGAGCACAGAATAAAAATAATAAAAAAAAACCGTGTTGGCAAGGTATTGTTCTAATTATAATTATTATTACTTTATACAACTGTTTTAATGAAGTAACATTATTTACATCTGTACATAAGTAATACCTCGGATTTTTCTATAAATCTAAAGTAATATCAAGAGAAACTAATTTCCCATTTTATTTTCCCATTTCAATTATTTAGCGAGCCTAGATAGTATACTTTACCCATTAATATTTAAAGGTATTGCACAATATGTCAAAATGTATTGTATTGCCTTGTGTAAAATTCGAGATCAACTTGGTACGCTTGAGTGGGCGAAATGCTCTTCGAGTGCAGGTGATCTGAAGATAAAAACCTGGTGACCTAAGTGTGGCAAAAGCCCTTTAGGTGCAGGAAATGGCATTTCAATACATGAGTAATAAGTGTGCAATATGTTTTCAGTCGACCAAGAATGCTTTATTTGTTTGTCAAGTACTTGAACATGTGTCAATTTACATTTCAGTATCCTATCCAGACTCGTGGGGTGCCTGGGGCAGGCACCTTGCAGCATGGCCGTGTTGGCAACACCGATTCTACGGCGCGAAACTGCTGTCAACTGGCGGCAGAATATTTGAAAATCACGGCCGTTGACGTCTACAGAAGTTATATAAGGGCTGTGCACGAGCAGAGCGGCCTTTTTCTTGGACTGACGAACGGCTGAATAACATCTTCCTAAGTTCATTTTCGATTACTGTAAACTTGTATAAATAAATATAATATAGTTTTGATTTGCTTCTGAATTTTATTTTGATTATCATTGCTATAAGTACATAATAATACACTTATTAGTCTTTGCTAACATAAGCAAATAAATCACTTTTTTGAAATGTTTAATAAATGTTTTTTTTTTTAATTTTAGAGGAGAACTGTGATTCGTTACATAACGAAGTTTGAGGAAGAAGGAAGTCTCAAGATTCGTGCATGAAGTGGCAGACCACCGCTTATAAGTCAGTCTCAATGAAGTTTTATGGTGAATGAATATGAAAACAATGGTTTTATACCAACCAGGCGTTTTGCTAGTGAATTCGAGACGTCATTGCGCACTGTTCGTCGCGCACTGCATGCCGAAGGAAATAAGTGACTTAATTTAGTATTTTAAATCAGTGTTTGAAATCTTTTAACTTGGACCACCGCCTTATCTCGAGAATGTGTTGAATTCGTTTCTTAACTAGCGGACAACAAACCATTTGTTTTTCTTTTACCCTCACTGGGATAATACTACTTAAATGTTTGCATATTGTTGTAATGTTAGTGACAATTTGTCTTTATGTGTATAAAGATATTTAAACCGATCTAAGAACCAATTTATTATGTAAAAAAGGTTTTAATTGTGTTACAATATTATTATTTATTACTATTAAATTTATTGTTATAATTATTAACGGTAATCTATGTAAACATCATTGTATCATATTATTTCAATCAATGGTTGGTTGGTTTTGAAACAGGGGATGCCCTAGCAATAGTAAATATTACGATTGTATTGTTGAGGTTAAGCTTCAATCCTCTTTTCCTAGAGAAAAAGAAATAATTAAGCTATAGCCTCAATAATAATAGTTATCATATTATTATTCAAAAATTAAAACTTTTTTATCTGCCTACTATTTAAATTAGTTGTAACAATATTTATTAAATCAATAAATTACTTTATTTTCAACATGTTTTCTTTTTTAATGGTTGGGTATAAACAATATTAACAAAGGATGCATAAAAAGCTTTTGTTTTTATTTTATAGCTTTTCTAAGATGCATTCCTTTCTTGTAACTTACTAGAAACTATTTGTTACCATGAGTATAGGTTACCAAAAATAAAAAATAAAACTTTGTGCAGCCCAGATTTGAACTCGCGTCTACTACGATCCCGCTTTAGAGTTGCACTCTCCCAAGTCTGCCACGAGTTACGACCACTACTAAGACGAATTTTAGACACAGTTTTGAACCGGCTCGACACGGACTTTTGTAGTTATGTATAAGTGAAACGAGTAAGTATATATTTTTATCTTTGTGTGGCGTTGACCACGCCCAATCACCTCGTAGTTAGACTGTATGATTTCTATTGTATGCGTTGAAACATCACGCACACACTTATATGCACAGAACCGTACAGGTGACTATAAACATTGTGGTCTGACTGCAATTTTGACCCTCGACTGTACTTACAGTGTTTAATTTTAAAACTTCTGTAAAACGCTACCCTACCCTCCTTACCCTACCCTACCCTATCTCCCCTACCCTACCCACCCTACCCTACACTACCCATTCTACCTAAACTACCTACCCTACCATACCTAGCCTACCCTACCTACCCTACCTACCCTTCTCAGGTAGGGTAGAGTAGGTAGGGTGGGGTAGAGTAGGTCCTTACCTACTCTAGGTAGGTAGCCAATTGACGGAAGCGAAGCCCCGGGGGTCAGCTAGTACCTAATATTGTTGTTGCAATTTACAGGCCTCTCGTTCTTCTCTCAATTTCAGCTCAACCTGAAATCATGCACTGCAGTGTAAAGTCAATCATTTATTTCCCAAGTATTTAACTTCATTTTATTTATTTATTCTCAAACAATTTACATTGTGTCGAATAGGATATAATTAAAAAAAAAAAATTGGACCACATTCATTTAAAATATGTTCCAAAAGAAAATTACTTATACAGTTTCAAATTTATCCCATACATGCCTCAAGATAAGATTATAATGTCAATTAGTATATACTGTGTTTGTCACAAAAAATTCAATTCCAAATCAATCCGAAGTATGTCAAAAGAACTAATTATAATGTCACAATATTTCAACATGTCACAAAAAATAAAAAGTAGTAAATTTGTTCCTATAGGTACATTTCACAAGTAAGATTTATATTTTCAAATCGCCATTTATAATGATGGCGCTGTCTGGTTCTTGCCCCCAGTCATCAAATAATTCCTCCATCGATCATCTCCACGCATAGCAAAAAGCTCTTTCCAATTCCACTTGAAGTTTTTTGGCCAGTCCCATATTACATGGACATCCATCGACCGAAAGTATTCGGTACCTACCTATATGAAAATGTTATAATTGATTTTTAATCGACTTCAAAAATAAGGAAGTTGTATATTTTATCTACCTACTTAATATACATGTTGGCCCGTTTAGTAAAAATATTGACCAACTCAAATTTTATAATAGATACTTTAGGGTCCGGCTACATGCTCAATCTTATTTGCACAAACTCGTGTTTGTACAAGCAAATATCTGCGTGAAGATGGCAAAACGGTATATCGTACAATTAATGTATGTGAAAGTACTCAACATGCAATTTAATGACACTTTTCCACTGAAAGCGAAAAGTATTTACACCAAGTTCGTATTTAGCGATTGGGCGACTCCAGGCATTCGTAAAAGCAGGGAAAAGCTATATGAACTTTATGGCCTAAAGCAACATATGAATAATACAAGTTTTGATAAGTATGTTGCGAA
Organism: Anorthoa munda; assembly: GCA_945859665.1. Lineage (NCBI taxonomy): Eukaryota > Metazoa > Arthropoda > Insecta > Lepidoptera > Noctuidae > Anorthoa > Anorthoa munda. Next base: position 49,819,986 of record OX243893.1, on the reverse strand, counting down.
ATATTCAAAAACTTTTAAAATTGCATGCAAAATAGCTAAAGCGCTGTATATTAGCAATAAAATAAAATCAGCAGACGATAAAATAAAAACTACCTGGAAAATAATAAATAATGAAACAGGTAGGAAAAAACAGCGTAATATTGAATTTAATTTAGCGACTGCACATGGCCCCATATCCTCAGATATAGAGGTAGCTCAGGAATTTGAAAACTTTTTTGTTAATATTCCTCTTAAAACTACAGCAGCCTAAACTCCTCACCCACACTCTCTGCTGCTTTACTAAGAAAGAACGTAAATGCGTGCCCATCGGAATTCAAGTTTCAACATACAAATCCCCAGGCTATTTTAAAAGCTTTTAAAGATCTTAAAATTAAATCAACAGAAGATCTTTGGGGACTATCTGTAAAAGTGTGTAAACCAATCATTGAAACTGTTGCACCCTATTTAGCTTTCATATTTAATACTAGTGTCGATCAAGGAATTTTTCCGGACCTCATGAAACACAGTAAAGTAGTTCCATTGTTTAAATCCGGGGATAGCAAAGAAGCCAATAATTATAGGCCAGTCTCAATACTGCCGGTTCTCAGTAAGGTCTTCGAAAAGTTAATGCTCAACCAATTGTTGCGTCATTTTAACAAACATTCTATCTTTTATGATCAACAGTACGGTTTTACCAAAGGGCGTTGCACAACTGACGCCGGTGTCACCCTAATAAAGAACATCTTTAACGCCTGGGAGGAAGCACAAGACGCCATTGGAATCTTTTGCGACCTCTCGAAGGCGTTCGATTGCGTTAACCATGAGACACTATTGTTGAAGCTCGAGCACTATGGAATTAGACATACAGCACTTGGGTTACTTAGATCATATTTAAAAGCCAGACAAGTTAAAGTTCAGGTAAACGGCGTAAACTCATTAGGGTCTGAAATGATGATGGGTGTTCCTCAAGGTTCGATATTGGGTCCATTCCTCTTTTTAGTTTATATTAACGATTTACCCCAATTACTACAAAATCAACCGAAAATGGTGTTGTTTGCTGATGACACATCTTTGATATTTAAAATAGATCGGCGGTCACAAAATCTTGATGATGTGAATAACTCGATTCATCAGGTCCAAAAATGGTTCACGGCAAACAATTTGGTACTAAATGAAAAAAAAACCAAATGTATTAGATTCACATTGCCGAATGTTAGAAGTAGCGAATGCGACATCATATTGAATGGTGAAAAGCTGGAATTTGTAAATCAAACGGTTTTCCTGGGAATCACTCTAGACGACAAATTGCAATGGAGTTCTCACATAACATCTCTTGCGGGTCGGCTGAGCTCGGCCGCTTATGCTGTTAGAAAGATAAGACAGTTGACGGATGTGGAGACCGCGCGTTTGGTCTATTTTAGTTACTTTCACAGCATTATGTCATACGGTATTTTATTGTGGGGCCGAGCGGCTGACATTGAATCCATATTTATATTGCAAAAGAGAGCTATCAGAGCCATATATAATTTAAGTCACCGAGAATCTCTTAGGGAGCTATTTAAAAATATTAATATTATGACAGTTTCTTGCCAATTCATTTATGAAAATATTATGTATGTAAGGAAAAATATACATCTCTTTAGTAAGGTCAGTGATAGACACAATTGTAATACGAGAAATAAAGATAAGTTAGATCAACCATCTTATAGACTAGCAAAAGTACACTCATCTTTCATGGGGTACTGTGTTAAATTCTATAACAAAATACCTTGTGATATATTAAAACTAAATGAAAGTAAATTTAAAACTTTAGTTAAAAGCACACTTTGTAAACAAGCATATTACAAATTAGATGATTATATTCAAGATAAGAATGCTTGGCAACATGTTGGTCCCGCTCCGTAGGGCAATCTTTGGTGTACACATAATCAAATTTGCTAATTTGTATTCCTATTCGTAGTTATTGTATTCTTATGTTATTTTTTATATTTTTCCAGAATTTGACTCACACACGGTTCCGTTGTTGTTGAATTAGGTATTTTACCTATGTTTGGAATATTTGTAAGTATGTGAGAACCATGTTCCTATTTATCAAATTAATGAATTTACCTGTTAGTGCTTTTATTACTTTATACCTGTACGTAGTATAGTGTGTAGTGCTATTTTTGGGTGCATCGTCCTCACATATATGAATTTATTAATGTATGTACATAAGTAAACATTGTAAAACATTTTAAAAAGAGTAAGTATGGAGTTTCTTGTGCGTTCTTCTCCATAACAAGCTACTTTCCGAATGCACGGTAGAGTCAATTTTTATTATTTGTACATTTTTAATTTAGATTTAATGTTTGACGTTCAAAAGTGCCGCTTATTGGCCTAGTTGAAATAAATATATTTGACTTTGACTTTGACTTTGACTTTGAATGGCGTGCACAAAACGCTATTTTGTACAAAATTGATTTGCACTAATAAGCATATACGTGAAGACGTTACAATATAAATGCACAAACGTTTGCACCACCAAACAAGCAAGTTGCTCTTGTGTGGATGCCAGTTGTTCGCCAATCTTTGCACAAACCGCTTGCGCATTCAAGATTGAGCGTGTAGCTGAACCTTAAAAGAATTATAAAAAAATATTGCAACATTGTCGGGTTGCTCGTCCTATCTGCCTATGGGTGATCTGATAATCAACTAATAAAAATCAAAATAAAACTATAAAACACCCTATTTAAATTATACAGGTCATCATAAAGACTCCATTACACTCCCGTCGGATCAAGTGCGCTATGCACATGCGCGGCGAATCGGCGATGCTGCAGGTCGCCCGGGCGGCCGAGCCTCATACCCTTTGTTTGGCTGGCACAATTTAATAGAAGCTTGGTTATTGATTTATTACCGTAGCTTCTGGTCATGCTCACTTCTACATACATAGTTTTAAACATGGATGAATACGCGAGACACGGCGATGCGACGATGCAAACGATTGTCTAATAATCAACCACAGGACTTAGGGGGGTATTACACTATCATATGTCTAGCATCATAGATATATGAGTCATATTTATATATTATGATAGTGTAATATAAACATAAGAATAATTTCGTCTTCGATAAAAGAATTTTGACATTTGTTTTTAGATAGGATTATAGAAACAGGAGCAGGACGGAACTATACGAGATAAATAACTCTGTCCCTTTTTCACTGTCACACTACGATAGCTGTTTTGACACGTTATGGTAAGGCTCCCCTGGTCTTGCCATATTCAATATTAGAGATCATATATTTAGGTTAAGAGATAGGATCCTATTTATCCTATGTGTTCTAGGATCGTAGATCTAGGAGTCATATTTATATGTTAATGTAATATAGACATATAAATCATATCGTATTTGATAATTTTGTCTAGGATCCTATGTATGATCCTGTAGGATCCTAGTTAAATAATAGTGTAATACGGACGATAATATAATGCAACTCAAAGCTCTTTTTAAATGGCCGTTTAATCTTTAAATCGCATCCTAAGTACCTATCAATTACACTAACACAATGTATGGAAATCTTGAAGAAACATGTTTGGTAGGCTCTTGACTTTTAACACGTCCAAAATCATTCAAAATTAACCTATCCAACTGCTCCTTATGCTGATTGTTTCGGCCCGATTTCAATTGACTTCCTGTCTTAAATTGGTTCTTTTATTTACTTATCTCGAACTTTAGAACCGTTAACGTGACAGTCATAGTGTGATTTTGTTGACTTCACCCATTTAAGATTTCACGCTCAGTGTTGCGACAAGGCTAGGCAGAGTAAGGGGAGCTTCACAGGCTGTTCGTTGATAATAAACACGTCCCAACGATTCGATTCGAGTGTCAGCCGCATCCTTCCTTGCCATTACGTGGTCAGTAGACCGCGAGCACCGCCCCCTTGTTCCAACTGCTTGGAGTCGGTGAAACCGAACGACAGTCTTTTGTCAAAATATGTACTACCTATAGGTAGGTACGCACTAAAATCGGAACGAATAGGTACCATCAGTTGAGATAGTGCTCAAACGAGAGCCTATCATCAATAATGAAACAAAGAATAACGCCATATTTTAAAAGCTGAAAATGGCCACAGTCGTCTATTCCATTGTGTGGTTTATTGTGGGATATGTCTTTCAGAAATATTGAGGTTTTCCCAAACCATTTCTCGGCTCAAAGATTTGTTCGATTGTGATCGGATTGCGTAATACTAACCCCTAAAATTATATTTTTGTTAAAGTCATGACGTGTCCTCGTACCAGCATTATTTTGGATGTGTGGCAAGTATTCACTATATATTGAGCCCAGCTAGTTAATTTGTTTCATATTATCTCAAATGTCTCTCTGATGGTGGCGCCTGTGTTCAATCATTCGGTTCCCTTCATGATGGTTGAGGCGAGTGATGCCAATCCATGCGTCATGTTCTTGAACGGGCGCCATTATATGGGATTGGTCATAACTTGGCTGCCTTGATCTGTTTTATGTTACTTATGGTATTTTGGGGTTTTTAATTTACTCTAGACGCTTGTATTGTATTGTTGTATTGTATTTGCACATACATCTTTTTACATAGTTCTCACTTATATGTTATTTTCTAACAAAAATTATGTAACCAAAACACTTCCTAATTATAATTTATTGATGGAAAAGAGAGTCCGTGCAGTTTCTTGCACGTTCTTCTCCATAGAGAACTACTGACACTTGCGAATTTGCAACCAGCTTAATTTTTTATGTTTTACAAATCAAAAGGTTTAATTCAAATATATTATTTTGATTTGCTTTGATTTGATTTTGAAAGTTGCATAATATATAACGGAGCTAAAAGGAAAGCTGACACATAGCTAAAACGCCTTTACAAGACAAAAAAAAAATGTGTAATTATCGCCCAACTTATGAAATGTATCCAAGGATGAGAAAGCATTTCTAATAATTCCAAAGATTTTTTGTAAACTGCATTGTATCTTTGTTATTGTAAAATGAAAAAGTTAAATACTTTATGATGAGCACTATATTTATATTTATGGGCTACTACTACAACGTTAAATTGTCCTTTGCGGATCAGGCAGAGAGGATCAATCGCGATGAAAACTGATATGTGCTCGAAACTAACGACCTGTCTGTGAAAATTTGCAAACGTCTGTTACAATTTCGTCCTGGTTTTCGGAACGGGTCAGTACAAAAAAACGGAAACCTACAAATTGCGTGGCTGGTTTTTTCAATATCATTTCCATAGTCATTTTTTCAAGGGTTTAAAGATCCCTGTAATACTGTACACGTAAACGGTAAAGGGCCATATTCCATGACAATTTGGAGGGCAACCTCTACTCAATCGCCATGGCAACGCGGTAAACACCCTATATTACAAACCTAACATTATGCCTGTCCGTACTAGTCTAGATTCCAAACTGCTATTGCTACTAAGAAATGCCAGATGAAAAAAAAACAATAACCGATACCGCTTTGGCCATGCTCAGCAATTCTACCTCAATTAACGCTACCTCAATAAATTACATTTCTCTACATAGGCAATGCCCTGTCTGATATATCAACGCCCAGCCTAAACCACTAATGATAGAAGTTTGACATTTTGAGAGGATATTGACTTTATACTGTGGGTGTGATATAAGAAAATATTTTTCGAAATTCATCCCCTACAGGGGTGAAATAGGGGATGAAAGTATCTATGGTCATTTTTATTTACTCTAAGACCGTCTGGGAGCTCAGACGCTAGCTACAACCTAGGAGTCTTTAAGTCAAGAGTGAATAGGTTTCTTCTAGGTAAGCGTGCTACATCGTCGACCACATCATCGCTTACCATCAGGTGAGATAGTGGTCAAGCGCGATGTGTGTAGTGATCATATCAATAAAAATTAAAAACAAAACTGAAGTAAAAAAACCCCGTTGCTGGAATCATGAGTGGCGACTATCAAACTAACAGGAGAACAGAAACAAAGTAAAGAAGTATATCTCCAAGGATGGAATCATGTGTGGTAAATACTCTTGAACTACTATGAAATCAGAATCATGAAGAAGTCGATCGAAAATCACAAAATCTATTTTAACCCAAGCGAAGCCAGGGCGGGCAGCTAGAATCAAGCTATAACTGTCAATTTGATGATTCGAACAGGAGTCGAGCTGGACGACATAACTTGGAATTTAGGGATAAGATTGACTTTTGCCTTTTTGTGTACTTATTTGTTTTTAATTATTTTCTTTTCATCATTTGCGTGCATCTATTAGCACAACTGAAAGTGTCCTGATAATTCTACTAAACTTTAATTGGACGCGTTTCTATTCCCGTTACCACTTAGTTTATATACTATATAGATACTAATTTGCTAAGTAACCATTCATAAATCAAGGAAATTGACCACGCACTCTTTCACCTAGTACGCCTGATCAATTTCCCCACAATAAATTTATGCATCTAATAATAGCTTCTCTATTATACGCTTAGTAGATAATTTTAACCCAAGAAAGTATAGGCGCAGCATTTGATACACCTCACTTTAAAAACTCTATGTCAAAACACTTAGCCGCCTTTAGAAAAAAGTGTGAAATTATCTTAAGTGGGCAGTATGTAAGAAAGCCCTTTTTAAAATCAGGCTAATATAACGGTACGTTCTAAGTAAAGATAGAAGTGTAGATAAGTTAATAAGATTATTATTATACCTCATGTTGAGGTCGGAGACCGGATTTTAAGGACGGAATGTTTCTGAAACCGTGTATAAAAAACGAGTGGTCCCCAGGGATCGGTCATTCCGCGGTCGGAGTGGGTGCACGCATCTTCGTTCCCAAAATAACATTTTTTTTTTGTGTTAAGGCTCCTTAATCGTTCGTTCGACTTGAACCAGTAGTTTTGAGTCCAGTCTCGGTGGGGCTGAACGTTGGGTTTCTCTCGTCAGTAAAGCGCGTCTCAACTAGTGCCATGTATCCGGACACAGTTAAAGTGGTGAGTCCAGTTGTTATTTTTGTACACTTGCGATTTTTTTGAACAGTTGTTAAGTTAGTCAATAGTGCTAATTATTTTAAATATTAGTTATTATTAAAATGATTTTCAGTTTAAAAGCACATTAAATTCTGAATATAACATTTTTGTGATCTATATAGCATCTTATTTTGATAAAAGCTTTCGCTAAAACAACTTTAATAAAAAAAACGTAGTTAATGTTTAAAAAAAGAAGAGACTACGCTGCCGACAATCATTCAATAGGTTTATCACTTTTTCGTGTTTACATTATTCGTGCTTAATGATTGTCTATTGTTGAGTAAAATTTCAATTTATATGGCGGCAATAACAAGGCTGAATAGATAGTTGATGAGGGCAGGGAGAGTGGCGAGTGGTGCAAGTCATCCTACTGGCTCACTGGCTTGTCAACTCGCCTCGCTCGAAGCCGGTAACCATTTTTTAGCATCTCTGTTGTGACAGCCGTCCATTTATTGATTTATTGTAATTGAGATATCGACTTATTGATTTTAATCCCGTGTTATTTTATAGCATCTTGGACTTTAGAATTGAATCATTAATTCTTTACGTTTGATAAGATAATAACATCTACGTTTTCCTTTTCTTGTCTTTTACTATTTTATTTTCTTAGTTTCCTACTTGGCACCTATTCATTTAAAACTCCAAGAGTCTAGAGTTAATTTAAGCTATGAGATAGCTGATAACAATAGCCAAGTAGATCTGTTTTAATATTTAAAAAATGAATTAAGCCAAGAATAAAATACAGCTGCAGTAAATAACGTTGAAGTTGATGACCTAAACGCATTCGTGGGCAATCGTAGGCGAAGCGTTGAAAATAAATTAAACATTTATGAGTTTGGGACTCGCAGGCACCATTAAACGATTATCCACGGACCGGTACAAATCTCTTTATAATGTACCTATCTGGCGAAACATGGGAAGGCAGCTTGATGCTCACACACTCCATAAAAAAACATAGTTTTTTTCTCCCGACAGCACCTATTAAACCTCGAAAAATATTGTAATTACTTCTCAACAATTAAGAGTGCCTATCTCTTTCCAAAATCTAATTCCGAATGGGAGGTTTGTAGTCGAAAAACAACATCCTTGTTTATTTTAAAAAACTGTAATTAACGAATGTTTAATTGAGTAGTTTGGATGTTATAACAAACGATCATTAATCTTAAACGTTAGTAGTTGTGGATGTTTCTAATTGTCTAATGTTGAGAGGAGCAAGCCTTTGTGTATTTGAACTTTGCTGTCTTGTTAAACAACTTTGAAAATTCTTTCAAGCTTGCGCTTTTATCTCTAAGTTTAAATTGCGTTGCGAAATGTTGCTCTGCGCTCAGCCTGACTTTACTCTTAGCTCCTTACTTTTACTGTGTTTACTAAACTTATCTACTTTAAGTGAGAAATGACACACCTATTGATACAAATTATAAATAAACGAGGTGTTTGCCCGCGGCTTCGCCTGTGGTTTATTCAAAATAACCTTACGGTCGATCTTCGAAATTAAGCAACGCTTGCCAAAAATACCCTGTTCCTCGATATGTCGTTGGTCCCGGCTGTCATTTGATGCTCTTTGACAGTAGTTACGGGTAGTCAGAAGCGTGAAATCATGCCAAGAGATATCGTGTAACCTAGTTTATGGGGTGTGGAGTCAAATAGGTCAGTTGTTCCATGTAAAATATTGGTATTCAAATGATTCCGGGGTCTTCTCCCTAAGCACGGAATCTGTAGTTTCTGCCTTCGTTACGGGCATTTCCTACTCCGTATCACATACCGACATATGATTCGTTCGGGGCCCGAACTAAGAATGAATGTCAACACAATATGACAGTTGTACCTACCTACTCCCGATGTGATTTTACCCGTGCCAAAACTTGAAATTAAATCACTTGTTTTTTTCACTCCGAAGTTTCAGATTACTTTCGGACGGGCCGTTAACTTCGTTGACGGAGATAGGGAGTAGAACCCTGTTTAGATTGACGCCGACCCTAATAAAATTGGTAAAGAACAAGGCATATTGATTGAAGTACATACCTACATATTGTTGAGGACGGTCTACCAACCGTTCTACTTACAGCTAGCTCTGTCTGTAATTCTTCAACTGTCTGAAATATATTGCATCATTACCTTTTTATGAGAAAGTTGAGTATTGTTATGTATTACCGACTTGTACACCTATCATTGTGAATAACGAGTTATACTTTCATTTTCCCCTTATCTTATATGGAGTGCGCTGATTATTTTTGTTTTTACATTTTCTGTGGTCACGTAACCACTTGATGTAACTATAGGTAACTTCTCATTTTGTCTTTTTTTGTTATAACGGTTTTTGCTATTAAGAGTATCGTTGTTCTTTTTTAAATGCTTCGTTGATGTATCGTCTCGTTGATAAGCTAAACAAGATTTCTGACAGGAGCGACCTGGGTGCGATTCCTGGGTCATTGTAGAGGGTTTTTATTTAGAACTAGCTTCTACCCGTGGCTTCGCCCGTGTAAATAATCTTCCCAAGGGAATACAAACCATCCTATATCCTTAGCGTCACAAACTATCTCCATGCCAAATTTAATTAAAATCGGTCCAGTAGTTTCGGAGTATATAGGAACATACATACTTTATCTTTTATATAAGATTACTCAGGAGCAGCCCAGTGTGAATTAATACTAGTTTGTGGCAATAGACTCGCCGAATATTTCATGGGACATGTTTCATAACTATCAAAATTCCCTGTTAACCAATTTGCATGATACAAATCTTTGTAGGTACTTTTACTACGGATTAGCTGATTTTAAATTTTGCTATTAATCAGATGCCAAACAACGGCTTTATTTAGATTTAGATTATCTTATAAGTGTAATTATTGTTAAGTCTAATATGATTATCGTTTCTTTGTAGATGCAGTTCCTCTTGAGTTTGGCGCTGGTCGCGTCCTCGGAGGCGTTCTTCCTGAAATGGGGCTCAGATTCCTCGTAAGTTCTTAATTCTCTCATTATACACTATATTAATTAAGGTAAAAGCGTAAGCGATTTTATTTAATGCGAATTTTCTGTAGTTATATTTAGGACTGGTTATATTATCAAATTGCATTCAAATATAGTCCTCGCCAAACTTCTTGGCCGCCCTGAAGTTGGTTTACTGGATGCGCGAGGCACAAAACGGTCCTGTTTTTGTATGAGATTTACTACTGCGCAGCCATTGTAGCCAACTTCAGGGCGGCCAAGAAGTTTGGCGAGAACTATAACTTAGATTTTCACATACATATTGGTATCCGTACGTCTACTTAATTTTAATTAATATAAACTTGTCTAGAGAGACTTAAAAAAAATAGTAATGTGAAGGAATGGCGCGAACGGCGTATACCCTTCGACTACGCCATTCTATCTCTATGCCCTACGGCATATGCCCTACGGCATATGCCCTACGACCACGCCATTCTATATCTATTCCCGACGGAGTATGCCCTACGACCACGCCATTCTATATCTATTACCGGCGGAGTATGCCCTACGACCACGCCATTCTATATCTATTCCCGGCGGAGTATGCCCTACGACCACGCCATTCTATATCTATTCCCGACGGAGTATGACCTACGACCACGCCATTCTATATCTATTCCCGGCGGAGTATGCCCTACGACCACGCCATTCTATATCTATTCCCGACGGAGTATGCTCTACGACCACGCCATTCTATCTCTACTCCCTTTGGCATTGGCCCTACGGCCTTGCATCTCTTTTACGGTTTAGGGCGTAGCTTTTAAAACTGACGAACGGTATACTAGTCTTATGAATTAGCCTCATACCTAAACCCTAGTAAATAATTAAATGAAGAACAGAGCTCGGTACCCCAGGTTGCATTACTGTACTCTCCGTACAAAACCCTGATATGAAGAGAATCTCGAGTTTACAATTTAAGTGGAAGTCATTCTACGGTTCGAACAAGCATAGGCAGAGGTACCTAGAATTTTAAATTAAAAGTAGGAATCTAATCTAAATTAATCTAACAACTTTAGAGACACAAATATCCGCTGTGACAACTATACCGTGCCCTCGTCACGTTTACACAGCATTGCAGATAAAAAAGCACACGTTTCCTTCTTCGTGAAATATATTTTATGTGCATTTTCATGCCCCAGACATACGTAGACTTTTTGTCTGTTTTTGTGTTGTTGCAATTGTTATTTTCCTAACGATTTCTCGTGTTTTATGTGAGGATAAAAATAAACGAATGCTTTTAGAGAAATATGTAGTACTTATTATGAGTTAAAGAAACATTACTAGGGTCACCCACTTTACAAAGTATGTGCTGAGAGATTTCGTGTATATTCAACTAGCTTCTGCCAGCAGCTTCGCCCGCGTTTATTATACATGTAAACCTTCCTCTTGAAATCCGTTTTAAAGATCTAATAAGTATACATAGGGACAGACAGCGGGAAGCGACTTTGTTTTATACTATGTATGTTTAAGGATTAGCTTCTCTTTAGGTGTTAGTGAAAGTACTCACACTTTTTTCAACTTTGCGACTACTATGTACAAATTTTAAGAAACAGAAATACATGATCCTTTATTGTTACAGAAGCCAGTCTTCGGCCCAGAAGACGTGGGTGCAGCCCTTGTCTCCAAACATGTCGCCCGGCTACCGCTACCAATACACGTACACTCCTTACGAGCCCCGCAAGGTATACCAGATGCAGCCGCCGCAGTACCAGCAGCCCGAAATGGTGCAGCAGCAGAACATGCAACCCATCCCGATTAGTATACCAGCGGGGGCCAGTCTCACACCTGTGTCGCTCCAACACGTCCAACTCGTGCCCTGCATGTGTCCTGTCGCCCCTGAAGAGGCCGAGAAACTCCAGGAACAAGTCGGCCCCGGACCATACATGGCCCAGACATACAGCCAGCCCGCCTACACCGTCCCACAGCAAGTCACGGGCGATAACCCACAAAATACCAATAAACAGTAGAGTTATCAGTACTCACCCAATTTAAGTATAATTTATTTCTAATTTATATAGAGAGAAAGCCTCAATTTCTGATATTTATATCTAGTGTTAATTTAGCTTCTCGTGCGAGGTTTTCCTTCAAAGGATCACGAAGACTGATAGACTAAGGACAACGCTTGTTCATTCATTCTTAATAAACAATAAAACCATATTCTTGTGTTTTTGTGAACCCCTCAAATGCTTTATTATAATGGTACTTAGTAACTAGATTGGACACGAACTGCAGTGGCAGGTTGGCCTCTCCGACGAATTCCAATTGCGCTCCAGGTTGGATACAATCCATAAGCAGACTAAATGGTATATCCTCTCAATGTGTAGTTCAATGGTGTCATCCCGAACAAGGTGTTATCTTAGAGTCCCTTCCCAGGATATGCACCACCTGCCCATCATGCATAACCATTTGCATCTGCCAGGGTTTAAACGAAGTCGATGAAAGAGCTCATCTTGTAGCTAGATATGTATGATCTTGTAGCTAGGTGTTTGGTGCGCGCCGGTCGCGGCCTCGCCGCCAATTCATTACTCTAGCTCCTGCGCCCGATTCGCCTCGTGTTCCAAACTGCCATTAAGTTTGGGTTGTAGTGTAACGCTATACCATTTCTGCTGCCCAGCATCGTTTATTTATTAGAATGAAACGATGCTGCCATTGAATTGTTTTATCATCGAGTTACTTATGACAACGACTTAATATTTACATTTGTAGATATTTCGATAAAACATAGTTTTGTAATGGTAATGTAACTGATAACGAACACTAATACTTTGTAATCATATTTAATATTCTAATAAAACTATTTGATATGATTTGATTTGATCGTTGAAGTGTGTAAAAAAATAGACATGTTTACACCCACTAATGGCACCTTATTCCGAATAAGCATTGAGCGTTTTTGAGGTACACAAACATTGGCAACTATTTAGACTATTTAGACCTTCTCAAAAACTTATTTTGTAAATTAATTTGTAATGTAATTTGAATTTTCTCTCTATAATGCAAAGATTCATTCACCTGCTCATCTAACAGTTTTGTATGCTGTATCAACATGTGCAGAGATTCACTTTCAACTTTATCGTTACATCTGCAGCTAAGCTTACGGTCCGAGTACCTGTGACAATGTAAGACATAATATGCTCTTCTCATCAGTTTCACTAGCCTGGTACTTAATGAGACGGCGCTGATATTCTAAATAATGCTTGTATTGTATTGTAATTGTTAGCCTGGACTTTTCATGATAGCTTGATGCCATTTTTATTAATGGGAGAAAACAATAATGATGCAAAATGGCCTTGTTTAGGTAAATTCAACGGTAAGTTCGTAGGATTGGCAAATTACCCTATAATGTCTGCTGATATTTTATTTTGGCTTTAACGCCAGGTGTCGTGGTATACCTATATAGCTCCCATCCGCCAATCGAGCAATAAGGAACGCGTTACGTAACACGGTCAAAATCAGAGAGTTTGTAGGTTACTATACAAACTCTCTGGTCAAAATAACTCTGCACTTAGAGCTGTCAATGTCACTTTGACGTTCGACTCTCGCTATTGGCGCACGAGGCGAACGCGGGGCGAACGCGGGGCGGTTTTGCGGGAATGGGGTCACTTGACTTACGAAGTGCACAGTTATTTTGACCGTGCTGTTTTTCCAATAAACTTTCCGTTATTTGTTAAAGAGTAGCCCCGATGAGTTTTAACTACCGTGATATTAGACAATAGCCCAATATTTATAAAATCAATTTTATGGTTTTCGTCACCATAATCCGATAATTATTTAGAACCAGTCGGTTGCGACTTACGCAGCGTGAAACCGCTTTATGAAGGTAATTGTCTGAACCATGGATTTGTGCAACGGTTCTGTATCTTGGTTAAGGCGATGTCATTGGGCGAAATCTGTAAAATTATAGGTTTTAATTTTTTTTTATTTTTTTTCTGCAGTAAAAATTTTATCTTGACTAATATATAGAATAGATTTTTGTATAATCTTGACTCATGACGGCATTAATTATACGTCAAATAATTAATGGCGTCATGAGTCACGTCATTTATGACAAATGGAGTCGAATGAGGGATATCGTTTTATTGCTCACCAGTTGGCGCCACTGGCGAGTAAGGTCCATAAAATATATTTAGTAAAATTTGTCACTACGCGCACGGCAACAAACTTTTAATTAAAATCATTTGTGAATTTGTGATGCCTTAAAAGTGCGATTATAATTTCGAGTATGCCGCAGTGTTGGGCAGTACCGTATTGTTCAGAAACAGCTTTGTGTTTCTTAAGTATCGGAAACACAAAACTGTCCTAAAATCAAAGCGTATCTTATGCTGTCGAAATCAATCAATGATTGCAAAATTTTCACAACAATAATAAAATTATTGTTAATAAACACGCGCTAAATGCCCATAAACAGTGACATTTGACATTTCGGGTACCTCACTCGCTACTAACACCTCTAGTGGCAAATTCAAACGCGATAGCCGTTGTAACTGTTCAATAAAATTGGCAACAAGTACAATTTCTAGGAAAATGTAAGCTCAAGCAAATTCGACCTTACTTGCTAGTGGTTGGTTAGCTAATAATAATCTGGTCGATTCTACCTACTGTCATACATCTAGTTATACACGCACCCCGGTGAGTACTGCGCACCTGGCTTTTCTGAAGATTATCATGAATAAGATCCGTGTATGATCTACTAGGGCGTCCCCTCCCTGCGTTTCAACTCACGTCTCTCTCTGCCTCATTGTACAAACTCTTTTTTGAGTATATCGATAAAATACTTCATATTCTGCAATAAATTGCAAGCGTTGTATTGTCGCACATCTCTTGCTTTTCTATGTAATCCGACAGTGACCGCACTTTACCTCTTGTCACGGCCTTAATACTAGTTAGTAAACAAATAGTCAGTTATGCGGTCAGCGTTCAAAATCCAATTAAAATACAACTCATTGTATTTCCGCGATCATTATCCATGAAGATATTATTATTACGTTTATTTTCAAATTAGATCAAGATTCGGTAACATATTAATTAGGTCTTTTGCTCGTACATACTTTCTTAATGCGTCTTGTGTTATCTAATAATTTGTAGTTAGTTAAAAAATTTACTGATGAAATGTTGGCATGCTCGGCTCTATTCTACAAAAAGGAAAGCGTTGTAAAGGTCTATCCACACATATCAGGGCCGTGCCAGGGACGTGGACGGACCGTGCCCCGTCAGGGGCTCAAAAAATATCGGTGTGTACATTTTATATGAACTCGTTCACACACGTCCGTGCACGGGCCGTGTACGCGCCAGTGACGAATATTCAATGCCTAGGGCCGGCCCTGTCACGTCCCGGGCACGGCCCTGAATTGTGTGGATATACCTTAAGTCACCTAGGCTCTGCCTTTTAGGGATCTTATGTTTATTCTGCAAAGTTTAAATCATGAAAAATTTATAGACAAGTGGTTGTCTGGTGTGGACCAATATTTATTAAAGCAGCAGCCGAGTAGCGGTGGCCCAGTGGTAACGGCCGCGACTTTCGCGTTTACTTTTCTTTACTTTGTGTAAATTATTTCATCACCACTGCTCTCAAAACGGTGAAAGAAAACATCGTGAGGAAACCGGCATGTCCTAGAACCAACAATTCGAAGACGTGTCACATCCAACAACCCACACTGGGCCCGCGTGATGGATTATGGCCCATTCCCTCTCTCACAGAGAGGAGCCCTGTGTCCCAGCAGTGGGAACATTTATAGGCTGATGATGATGATGAATACTTATTAAGTAGGTATCATACCGAGCAATATGCTGCATAAACAAAAGCATAATCAACATATAATTTCTACCACTGTTGGGATAGGCCTTCTCTCCGTGAGAGCGAGTTGGCCCTAATCCACCACGCGGGCCTAGCGTGGATTGGTAGATGTCACAAATCTTCGAATTTTGAATCTAGGACATGCCGCTGGTTGCCTCACTATGTTGCTGATAACGATCAAATCCTGTAGAAGGTTATTTCGGAAAAAAATATAGAAATACTGTATTTTATTTTTCTCGTTTTTAAAAACATTGCCCCACACTAGAAATTTATTCATGTATCTTGGGTGCGTTTACAAACATTTAAACTCATGTACACAAGACACCCAGATCCGGAACAACTATCTGTAGGCCTGTAGGCCATACAAATATTTGTTCCTAGCGGGCATCAAACCCGCGACACGCAGCGCAGCAGCCGATCGCTCAACCACTACGCCAACTGCATCGTCGAACTTTGAAATCCCTTAGTTATTAAGATTGTTCCTTACATATTGTGAAATGTAGGTATAAGTTGGTATATATGTAGGTTTTGCATCAGTGGTGGATTACACGACTTCTTACAAACAGGAGACCTGTGTCCCAGCAGTAGGTACCTATACACTTCATAGTGTGATTATGCTCTGCTTATGTTAATCATTCGGTTAAACCAGACTCTATCTCATCCTCCTACACGAAGTGGCAAATTGTATACCGCTATCTTTTACCTCGGCGTTTTTCCATTATACTCTTGCCAAACCTAGAAAGGACCAGTGACAGCTACCTGACTTAATGTCAAAGACTGGTAATACAGCCCTACAACACGATCAATCGTTAAAATGGTTACTTAACCTTGGGAAGGAGCTCATGGTTGACCAACAACGTCTTCTTTTATTAATCACCCTTGTTGTAATAATGGTCCCTAGACCAAATTTCACGGCAGCAAATCTCAGAGCCTGTCTATCTGATCTCCAGATATCAGATTATAAAGATAAAACGATACCTTTTGGCAATCACATCACATCACATCATCAGCCTATTAATGTTGCCACTGCTGAGACACAGGCCTCCTCTCTGTGAGAGGGAATGGGCCGTAATCCACCACGCGGGCCCAGTGCGGGTTGGTGGATGTCACATGTCTTCGAATTTTTGGTTCTAGGACATGTCGGTTTCCTCACGATGTTTTCCTTCACCGTTTTGAGAGCAGTGGTGATGAAATAATTTACACAAAGTAAAGCGCCTGCCTGGGCTCGAACCCTCGACCTACAACTTGTAAGTCGCGGCCGATACCACTGCGCCACCACTGCTCTCCTTTTGGCAATACTGGTGTAAATTTTTTGGCCCTTGGCCATCCGTAACCATAGTTTAATATCTATAAATGACAACTGGGAATTAAGGAAAATGTTACATAGTTTTAATTGGCCCAAACAAGGCAAGCCTTTACCTTGGGTACCAATATTGAAGGTTGGATTGACTAAGATCCCTATAAACCAAAACAAGGTTTATTTAGAGAGGTCGGCTTTTTCTAGATTTTAGAGAAAGCTAGCCGCATACGGTGCAGAGCTTCAGAAATGGGATACTCGAGCAGAGTACTCACACGTAGTGTTAATGTATGGCATATATAAGTATTGATAGGCACATCGGCTTCATTGCTAGTTCGTGGTTAGACTCGGGCGCATCGCTTCACGGTGGGAAAGTGCGAATTTTCCGTAAGTGCGCACGCGCCATTCAGCGAATTGTTTCACACGCTCATCTCTCCGCGACGTTTTTGCGACAAGCGACACATGTTCGGCTGCTGTGCTTTTCACTACATTGTTGTAAAACAATAGACGCGATTATGGATTGTAGAAGTGCGGTAAGTTTTTGTCTCTCCGATGAGAACGATCGTTAATTTGCGTGTCACTTATTAACTTGTTTGGCTATATGTTAGCGGCTCATTAGTCATCAGACGATTTGTTTTGCGCCAACTCTCACGTTTTTAAATATTTAACTCTGATTGACTATGTGTTGTGTAACGTTGACTAATTTGCAGCTTAGGCTATAAGTTATATCTCATAGTTCTCTCATGCTGTACTTCCGACCGAGAAAGACACGCATAGCTTCGTATGCGTTTATGAATTGATTTACTGCTTGTATACCTACCAGTATTAAATGCGTAATTAATTTTGTGATATAATGAATTATAAGTCACATGCTGTATTTTTATCATAAAGTTGCTTGATTTATAATTTAATTAGTTCATTATCATTTTAAAAATACCTAGAGCATTGCGTGATGTGGTGACAGACTAGAATATACGCGAAATGTCGGAAACAAACGATTTCCACATTTTCATTATCGTTGCTTATCATGACAGGACTTCCCAGCGATTTTTTTTTTTAATTTAAGCCTTTAATTATATTGACATTTATAAACACTTAATGTAAGTACTCGTAGTAGCAGAAATGAATGTTGTTATATTTTGCAATGTCGGTCAAATATGTATATAGTGGCAAACTTTATAATCGTGCATGCTATACGCCAATATTTGCTACCTGCTGTATTAGTTGTACTATTTACTGAGTCTTTTACAAGCTTTTATTTATCTTACAATGTTAGTTAGATGTATATATGGGTCAATTTTAAAAGGGGTGCTAATTAAACAGGCTTCTTTTTAATATCATTATTCGCCCCCAAAAATGTATGTTGCCTTCTAAATTACTAAGTCAGCCACAATTAACGAGCATCTAAATAATACTATGTTAGCCACTAGTTATCTTCTATGTAAACCACTCTAAATACAACTCAGCATGATGGTTATTTTTTAGCATCAAAATTTTTAACATGCATTCTAACAGTAAATTTCTAAAATACTATTAAATGACATCAAAAAATATATTTATTTAGCTTCTAATTTTTTAACTCAGTACGTTTAAAATGTAACTTACGTGTAAAATTTTTAACATGCATTCTAACAGTAAATTTCTAAAATACTATTAAATGACATCAAAAAATATATTTATTTAGCTTCTAATTTTTTAACTCAGTACGTTTAAAATGTAACTCATCCCATATTAATTGATCGTAAAAAAATTGCAAAAACATTTCATCAAATAGTATATTGGCCACTAATATTACCAGAAGCTATTGAGGAGAGACAAAATAAAAGACTATATTTTTTGGTTTTAATATAGAATAGGTGCAAGTTGGATTAGTATTTATGCGACAGAGTCGACGGAGCCCCGCTGCGCGGGGCTCCTATTTCTGTATGCAGGGTTTAAAGTAACCTAACACGAAGGAGATGACGGGAGCTGAGTTCGCTCGCTTTGCTCGCTCACTTCAGCTCCCGTCATCTCCTTCGAACCTAACCTGTCCGTGTCGGGGTGCCCTAAGCTCCCGAGCTCGCTACGCTCGCTCTTGGACAACTCAACTCGTCGTCACATGAATCGAATGGCGCTCTCTGATTGGTGCAAATGGCCGGTCGCTGTCGTCTCGCGTACTCGCGCCAAATCATGCAGTGGCTATTTTCACGATAAAAGAATATGATGTATTGTTTTACATGCTAAGTTATAATAAATTATGCTTTCTTTCTTTCTTCGATAGAAGCTTGAATTATATTTTTTTGAGGATATTGCGTTGAAGCTGTAAAACGTAAAATGGTGACAAGATATAAAATCCGTGGCCGAGTTAGTAAATTACGTGGCAATGTATAAATAAGAAGGACAAGTCACAATAATTGATGATCTTTACTTGACGCTTTCTGTAGAATATTTAGTTGGCGTTGCAAAAAAGACGAATTAGTTTATTAGAGGCTATGTCATTTTCCCGTTGCTTAGTTATAAAATTAGAAGTTTAATCACGTGTCCAATAAATAATTTTGTGGCTAGACTTATTATTTCCCTTTTAAAAGTATCAAGCATTTGGGCTGAAATTTTTTACATGTATGGTTTGTATAAGAATGCATGTATAGCTTGTTTTTTTAATAATAATTTACAAAAAAGTGATGAGCAATGCAATACTCAGTATTAAACTGTTGGAGTCACCATGACAGTAGCGGATCTAGGGGGAAGAGGGGCTAAGCGGCTCATACCAAATGTATCAGTAGAAAGTGCATTTGATATCTATACTATCTATACTAATATTATAAAGAGGAAATGTTTTTTTGTTTGTTTGTTTGTTTGTTTGTACCGAATAGGCTCCGAAACTACTGGACCGATTTAAAAAATTCTTTCACCAATAGAAAGCTACGTTATGCCTGAGTAACATAGGCTATTTTTTAATCCCGAAAACGGGTCCTGTGTGGTGGCCCACGGGAGCGAAGTCGCGGGGAACAGCTAGTATTATTATAATTAAACATTTTTGCACTCATTACACTTGTCAAGGTACAATTTTCATCAATTATCCTTAACTTAATAAGTACCTACGAGTATTAAGTTTTACTTTGCTAAAATCTTTCCTCAGCGGGAACAAGCCTCTCCCAAACGACAATTCTGGATCCGCCACCTCAAAGAAAGTGTTAGCAAGTCTGAGTGACCGTGAATTTTGTGTCGAGATTTTGCGAGTATTTATATAACTAAGTGCACTTTGTTTTCAGATCCTGCTTTGCCTAGCTGCATTATTGGTGATGCTTGTTGCGAATACAGAAGGGTAAGATTAATATTCAACCTATTTATATCTTCTTAAACTGCTCCGTTGGTTACCAGGTCGGAAGTGCGACTGTCGAGTGATCGTGTTGGGTTCGATGCCCAGGTCGGATAAAACTGCTAATGGATTGGTAGTGTCGGGAAGGAACAGTGAGTGCACCTGTGTTTTACATTATACTCGTGCACTATAATATCTCCTGCGTACTCGGCTAAACTCCGTCGAAATTCACCATTGTAAAGGCCATCTTACCCTTGTCCCAACTAAGGTAGGTATTTGAGGTCACCACACATATCCTAGCCTTTGTCAGCCGTCACTTTATCAGCCGTCACTTTATCAGCCGTCACTTTATCATTCATTTTCTTTGCTCATCCATCTTTTCTTTAGTCCGTCCATTAGTTTTTAATTCATATTTATGTAGAACTCTCATCACTTGCCCATATTTTTAAAAAGACGAAGGATTACATTTCATCAACCAAGACTGAAAGTCAAGAAATTTCTTTTAACCCCTAAAAGTTACAACTACTACATTATTAGGTGTATTCGAAGCTGTCCGTGAAATTTTGCCTAAAACATTGAATGCAGTTAGCAATTACACTATTACTTTGGGGCATCTCCTAGGAACATTTTGCTCGACTAAAGTATGTTCTTTAATCTTAATAGAAAAGGCTAACAATATAATAATAATAAAAAATGTTTATTTATCTCCACAAATTACATACTTATCTTAGCCGTTACATTGACAGAATATTTAGACAAAAATAAAATCGTAATTTGTGAGAGGTCTGGAGTCTAAACTAAGCCTAGGCCTGTATTTCAGAACCCCAGGCCCCCCATTTCATTGTTATACAAAGAGATTGTCAACATGGAACTAATGGGAATTGGTGTGTGTGGATGGTGTGTATGTGTGTGTGTATGTTCGTGAGTGCGTGAGTGTGCGGTGTGTTTGTATGTAGGTATGTGTGTTAGTGTATAATGCATAATAATTAATAAATTATTGTAAATTTAAATATTATATAAATATACATAAAACATTACAATAGAACGTATATATGTTAGAAAAAGTAAGAATTATATTAAAGCTGTTCTCAAAGTCCCACGTAGAACTACCAGCCTGTATATCCTCCTTGTATTCCATTATTCTCTCAAATAATTTGCATTGCCGGTAGCACTACGCGAGAGTTAGGATGTCAAAATCAATACACTTCCAATACAGTGATGGTAGCTAGCTATGAACTAGCTCTGCCCGGGGATCTGCAGGGCCGCACAAAGCAGTAGTACTTTTGGTGATGTGAGGTAATCTCATGATTCACCGAAATTAGAAAACCCCACAACTCGTGTTGGTGTATGTATATATAACATAATAACTTTGTTGCCTGAAACATACTCTTTTTAACCGACTTACCAAAAGGAGGAGGCTCTACCTATGTTCGAATTTATGTTTGTTTTTATGTATGTTCACCGATATCGCCGTCAATTGTGGACCGATTTTGAAAATGTTTTTTTTTTTTGAAATTGTATGTTCCGAAATTGGTCCCATTTTTGGTGAAGATCTGATGAAGAACTTCGGAGATATACATCAGAACTCTTCGATAAATAACGGAACATCTCTCGGGATTGCTGCAATCGCATTCTGTTCATTGTTTATACCATTTCATAAAATAACATCACGCCAGTATGCTCTTAAGGGGTACCTACGCAGATCTCTCAACTCACTAAACAACTTGCCTTTTAGGTAGGTACAACTAAAAAGTGAAAAATAAAAAAAACTTTTTTGCAAAAAAATACTACAGACTGCCAAATAAAAACTACAATTTGAAAAATAACTTTACTTTTGGAAGTCGGTGTCCATAACGCAAAAAATTGGTACATACGAAAGACACCGGCTTCCAAAACAAAAGTTATTTTTCACTTTGTAGTTTAAAAAGTTTTTTTTATTAATTACTAGTCTTGTTTTGTACTGGCATTCTGATTTTCACGTGTTAAACTAAGTTATGCAAAGAATTAAATAGCATAATAGGCCAAATGCGAGTTGGAGTCGCGCACGAAGTGTTCCGTACCATGATCGCAAAAAACGACAAATAAACCACGTTTGTTGTATGGGAGCCCCGCCCCACTTAAATAATTTTTTTATTATGTTTTTAGTATTTGTTGTTAGCTATAACAACAAATGGAAAACCGTTACCGCTAAGTAACAGAAATACATCAACTGTGAAAATTTCAACTGTCTAGCTATCACGGTTCCTGAGATACAGCCTGGTGACAGCCAGACAGACAGACGGACAGTGGAGTCTTAGTAATAGGCCTTTTGGTACGGAACCCTAAAAAACGGCTTCAATTATTTAAATGGTTTGATAATGGTTTTGACTTGTACTATATTTACCTATAGTATAATATGGATTATGTTGAAGATGGCTAGAAAGGAGCCGACTATTGAGATGACGGCGAATAGATCTGTACGGAATAAAAATACAAATTTCTTCGACCCCAAATGAATTGGAATAAGTGCAGGAGAATGCCACCTAATAGTAAAATGTCATCCCCATCATCATTTCAGCCGAAAGCCCACTGCTGAACATAGGCCTCCCCCAAGCGTCGTTAATTGACCGATCTCATGCATCTCGCATCCAACTGATTCCCGCAACCTTAGACAGGTCATAGGTCTAACATCTTTAACGCCTGGGAAGAAGCACAAGACGACATTGGAATCTTTTGTGACCTCTCAAAGGCGTTCAATTGCGTTAACCAAGTAAACTCACTAAGGTCTTAAATGACAATGGGCGTTCCTCAAGGCTCGAGATTGGGTCCATTCCTAGCCCAACTACTACCGAAGATGGTATTATTTGCTGATGACACATCTATGATATTTAAAATAGATCGGCGGTCACAAAATCTTGATGATGTGAATAACTTATTCGTCATATCCAAAATTGGTTCACGACAAACAATGTGGTAATAAATAAATACAAAACCAAATGTATTAAATTAAGACATTACCTAACGTTAGAAGTAGCGAATGCGGAATCATATTGAATGGAGAAAACTGTAGCAGTATTTTGAAGGGCATTATTACGTTTTCTAATCCATGTTTAGGTCGATGCGATCTTGATGTGCTTAGTGTCTGTTCATTGTATAACACTGGTTAGTCGTCAGACGGAAACGAAGCGGAAAGAAGACCAGACGGAGAGTCTGGTGATCAGCCTCTTGTCTGATTTGTTCTGAGTATTAATCATCATCTATGCGGCACGTTCTATGCAGTCCAAGCTGAAACCTACTGACTGGCATACATTTGTTTGCCAACATGAACCATACTGGCACATTTCGTGCCAAAGCGAGAGAAGAAACTCTACGAAATCCAATGAAATATGTAACAGGAAACTTTGTGATCAACTCATGCGCATCGGAGTAGGAAATCCCCGAAATTACTGGCCTATGACGGAACAGCGCGCATTGTAAACTATATGTAAACAGTAGCAGTATCGTTGTTAACTCAATTGCATAGTACGCGGTCTGCAGAACGACTGACAAACGATGACAAAGTGGCGTGTTGCGGTAACAACTAGAGATGAGCTGATTATGGACTTGGCCGACTGGGCAACTAATTGGCGTTCAAATGGTCTACTACTAGTAGATACGCGGTACAAACGCAAATAAATGTGGCCGGATAGTTGGCGATTTTCAGTCCGTCTTTATTAATTCATTTTGTAATTTGTTATCGATAGTTCTTCGCACTGTTCATGTTAGATTGATTTAATTCTTATGAATATGACGGATTATTGAGGGGCTGAGATATCTGGTGTCGCTGGTCCTCCATCTTAGACGTGTACCTGCAGGTGATTGGGAAATAAAACTCGCAAAATTGTTTACTTTGTGTAATTTTTTAATCTAGTACCAATGGATTTGTCCGTGTCCATTGAAATGACAGTCGACACCATGTCACAAAAAGTGTCTGACACCGTGATTACAATAAATCGCCTCAAATATCGCTCGCCTTTTTATTAAATACTTGCGATTTATTTCTTATATTTACCATTGTATTGTATAGCTCACTGAGTGCCGGTTAGTCAGCATCTTTTGCCGACTATTTTTGACTAGACGAATAATTCGATCAATCAATAGATGAATCATGAAGTTTTAGGACGACTCGGCAGATATGGGACTTTCCTACTATGTACTTATTTTCAACACAGAGTGATTACCAGGATTTTGTAAAACACATCATTTAAAGGAGTGTCCATGGAGGTTCCTGCACGTTTTTCTCCAAAGAGTTTTTGACGTTTTGGAACGTGTAAATAACTTCAATTTTCTGTCCATCAGACTGACTCTTTGACGGTTCTTAAGAGCATGTAAATGATTTATTACACTTTGATCAGCCTTATAATGTGGCCACTGCTGCACTGGGACACAGCATCCTCTCTGTGAGAGATGTAATGTGCCCTAATACGCCACGCGGGCCCAGTGCAGAATAGTTTATTAAAATAGTTTGTATTTGAGAAACTTGAGACATCTTCGTCGAAGTCATCTTCAAAAATTCGTAAAACCTTTCTGTATCCACAGACGCAACAAAAAGGTGGTAATCCACGTGCCCTACAAGGTGAAGAAAATAAAGCATACGCATACGGTCTACAAGACCATTCACCATCACCACACGCACCGGGACCCACACATGGACCACAGCCTGGCCGCCACCGAGGAACACGAGCACTTCCATCACATGCACATCCATGACGAGCCTCCAGTAGGCCAGCACAGCCAGCCAGTTCCCGGGATTAGCATCCCGGAGTTTCTACCAGATGTCCCACTAGATGTCGGCCTTGCAATCCCCGATGTTCCCCCGCATGAGATCACGGGTCTGCCAACTCGCCATATCGTGCCTCTTTATAGAAGGAATTAGGTAAGTACAATAGTTTCCTACTAAATACTTAAAAATGTATTTTGCGAGTGGCAATCCTTAAATTATAAAACTTAGATATAATTCGCTTTTGAACGGCTTTATTCTCTTGTGCATAAGATAAGTTAACAGATAAAAATAGACACTCAGACCGACAGTCCCACTACCAACTTGTTGATTGAGAAGATAATATTATCTACAATAGAACAATATCTTTCATGGAGTTCTAAGTGCAATGTACAGTAATCACAGCGCAACTTTGTGTCTCTGAAGATAGGCTCTGCAACCATTGCGCAAAAAACAGTTTGTCATCGAGTATACTGCATACAGTAAGCGAGATATTATAGGACGATGCGACAAACGAAAGCGGAGGCAGTTATACAAAGCTATCTTCACCTTCATTGACACAAAAATTTCTACTGCGCAGTGTCTGGCAGCCAACATCACAGACACAAAGACTACTCCGCTGTGACTACTGTATCTACTATTTGGACAAATAACACCATTCGTAAAAAATCGTTTCTAATTTGTTTAAATGGTTTCTCTTTGCAGGCTAAATATCGGCAAAATTATCACGGGATACGATCAGCCATAAAATGACTGCGAAATATGTGCTCATCCAAAGAATTTTTAAAGATAACGTCTTCTATTGGCAAATCATTTACTGTAATGAAATTGAATGCACACTGATCGGAAAATGTTTAGCAAAATACAACTCTTAAGGGCTACGCAGAGGTACACCTATCATCCCCATCAGTCTTTTTATGTTCCCACTCCTGGGACACAGGCCTCCTCTCTCTCCACCTCCTTTACTCTAGGTACACCTATAGTATAATAAAATGTGCTTGAATCCTCTAACTTTAATGCTGATTTTAGAGTCACGCTGACCGACGCTGACCGTCGGCGCTGACGGTCGCCGCGAGCTCGTCATTGGTGGACTCTGTCGGCCGTCAGCGCTGAGCCGAGCGTCTCGACCAATGACGAGCTCGCGGCGATCGTCAGCGCCGACGGTCAGCGTGACTCTAAAAACAGCCTAAAAGGT
Source organism: Anorthoa munda (assembly GCA_945859665.1). NCBI lineage: Eukaryota > Metazoa > Arthropoda > Insecta > Lepidoptera > Noctuidae > Anorthoa > Anorthoa munda. Next base: position 49,793,695 of record OX243893.1, on the reverse strand, counting down.
CTAATTTGTGATTGTGCCTGGCTGGAGGTTCGAACATTGTCTCCACAGGATTGCCCGGTTAAGCATTCGCAAATCACTTTGATTTAACTGCGAGAGGAAAATCATTAAAATCTAATTTCTGACGGTCGTCTTCCTCTTAATTTTTTTTTCTATACTTTGTTTTTTCTCTTTTACTAACGTATGCTAGTATTATGTTATTATCTGTGGCTAAGGTTACAATTTAACGTCTACTATACACGTAAAAGCTTAAAAGTATGTACTACAATTTTAGATCAGTGTGCTATTGAAAACTTTGGATCATGAAAAGTGTTTCTCCCTTCATAATTGGTATGAAATAGTTAATAAGCGGGTAGATTGTAGGGGAACCTAAATATTGTACAAATAATCATTAACAATAAATTGTAGATCCTTGCCGCCGTTTCTGTAAACTGAAGACTGATTTAACCTTTCGACTGATTTTGTATTAATAATTGTATTATTAGTTAAACTATTATTTATAAAGATCTACCCTTTTTATTGTTACTTAAAAATTTTAGTTGGAACATATTTAAAAAAATATTTTAGTGAATGCATAGTCAGTTATTGCCAAAACTGCGATAGAGACTGTTCAGTATTTAAATTCAGTGCTTGTAGCAGAATCGTAGCGTGAGCATAACAGAACCGTAGCGTGTCAGGAGCAGAGTCGTAGCGTGCTCGTAGCATTATCATAGCAGCTCGTCGTAGCAGGATCGTAGCGAGAATCTAGCAGAATCATAAAATAATCGTAGCGGCGCGTATCAGGTATAGCATATTATAAGCTGCGTCAAAACGACGTTAGGTCTAGACTAGACTAGAGACTAGAGTCTGCGCTAGGCGAAGGATTATACAGACTCTGATTTTTAAAATGAAAAGTTGTAGAAGTTGGCATACTTAGAAGCCACGTGAACTTCCCTAATATTCATTAATTATCTTGTATTTATTGGAATAAGAAATCAATAGTATTATATTGAATTATTTAGATGTATGGATTATTTAGATCATTTTAAAAGTGATTGCACATGTATTTATTTCTCTAATATTATTCTGAGGGTCTTCCTAATGTGATTGTATTCAAAGATTGTTTATTGTAGATATAATAATTTTAGGTTTATTATTATTTATTTTTATCAGTATATATAACTTATTAACCTAAGGTAAAACGTTTGTTATTATAATAAAGAAAATAAAGTCATGTGTATTGTTTTATTTTGACACCTATTTTGAGTATGACGCGTCAAAAGTTAAATTTATGTCAAGTAATGTAATAACAGCTGACAGTTTATCACACGAATTCTTTATTTATACCAGAAACTAGACATTAATTTACCCTGAATTTTATATTTCCTTTCTAATTATATTGGTAACAATATAATTAGAAAGGAAATATCCTGAAAAATTTCCGTAACACGAAATAATCATCATTATTTTGTGTCCTTTATTTTATTTTGAAAGAAGAGAGAAAGAAAAAATATTCCGCACAGGAGACACGAGACATAAACAAATAATTAAACAATAATATAAATAAAAACCCCGAGCGAGACCAAAAAGGCTCTAATCTCAGCATGTGCAGCGATACGACACACTTACGGAAACAGAAAATACTTAAGAAATAAAATAAAATAGAATATATAAATGACAAACAAAATAGTATAAACACAGAATGTGGGTGTTTTGGAGAGTAGGTAACTACTGCATAAGTATTATGTAGGAAAAAATAATCTGGATTGAATGCCGCGATCGACAAAACGCCGTTGGACCATCTGGAGTTTCTCCTTAGCAATGTAAATCTGAATTTATTCTTAGTTAGAGGCAATAAGCTTGCCGTCTATTATAATGAATCTGTGCTGAATAAATTAATGAAGCTGCTGCCCAAATATGTACGGTTCTGCTTTGAGTATCAGACGATGTCTGCATACAGAAATCTGACTACCATTAACGACTACCAAAAATGTATAAATAACAGCTTCTATTAAATGGGAATGTTGAACACACAAGATCATTCTCGACCAGTTGAACATCAAAACCAAACTCTCCACGATCTGCTACCAACGAGTCCTAAATTACTTTGATCGCATTGCCCGGAGGCAACCAGGTAGCTTGGAAAAACTGGTTATATTGGAAAAGTGGATGTGAAAAGTTCACGCGCTCGCTCACACACTCGATGGTTACACCAAATTAGGGCGATTACAGGACTCACGTAGACCACTGCCCTTAGAAGAGCCGAAGACAGAGTGGCTCGGAAGCAGCTCGTCAATGACTCCGTCAAAGCTTACCAAGACGACACGTCGTTCAGTAATGAAGACGAATAAGAAGATTACACATTCTCTATTGGAGATAAGAGAACGGTACAGTTGTTATATGTGTGAATGGTACAATTATTATACGACTAGGGCATGAATATCAGAATCACGAAATCTCGTAATATCGGAATATCGGAACGAAATTGCCGATATTTAAATTCCGATACTGAGTGATCCAATAACGGAATCTCGGAATCAGAAAAATCACTTTTTTGAGGCGATGATAGCTCAGTGGTAGTGACGTCGGATGCCGAGACGAAGGTCGCGGGTTCGAATCCTACAATGAGCTTGAGCTTTCGGTGAAGGAAAACATCGTGAGGAAACCATAGCACGGTGGTAGGGTACTTTGTAGTACCCGCCTGGCTGGCAACCACCCTCAAGTTGAAAATCTGTCGCCAAGCACCTTCCGGTGTGTTCCGACAGCAGCATTTGAGAGCCAGTTCCCTTCTAGGCTTTGTGTGCTTACCACCATCGGCCACATCATCACTGACCACGGTGAGATTGTGGTCAAACACAGGCCTATACAAAGTAAAAAAAAAAAAAAAAAAAAAATCACCTTATTTTAGCTCTTTGTGAAGCGTCGAGCGAGAAAGCGCAGTTAAGCCCTTTGACTACTGTGATTAGCAGTGGTCAGATAGTCTGTTTACTAATCGGGCGCTTATTTACTTAAACTTCACTTCATGAAAAAATAATACATACCTTGATGAATTCCAGATTTACAGTTCTGTGATTGCTAAAAATGTTAGCTTTAAGAGTACAAGTAAATACACAGATTCATAGAACCCTAAAAATGTTAAATTGAAAAATGCTATATTTAACGAAAGTGCCCAATTCCGATATAAATATCGGAATTCCGATATTGAGATCTAATATCGAAAATCATTATCGGAATTGAAAAACTTCCGATATTACATGCCCTACTCATGACGGCGGGTTGGTCTAGTCGTGTGTGTAGATGCACATTGTTTCTGTGTGCTCAGGCGATACTGAGCGCTCCCGATCTCGAGCTTACGCACACAGATACAATGTGTATGTGCATCGCACACACGACTAAAAACCACCCGCCGTCGTGAGATAGAACAACTGTACTTTTCACTTTTGCTTATTCTTGCCCTTAGGGAAGAAAGCAAGCAAAAAGCATGATCAATCAATCAGCTTAGCTTTTTCGAACTAAGTTGGGTTCCAGTTTCACAGGATTCAGCTGAATAGTGAACACCAGAGATTTACATAGAACTGCCCAGTAACCCAGTAACACAACCCAGTAACTGAGCGACTGGTGTCAAGTATCTTCAAATGACTGCCGAGAACAACAGTTTAACGTGCTTTTTGAAGCACGGAGGAATGTCAATATGATAAGATGGAGCTATCGAGGGTCATCCACGGAGTGACCTCAGCAAGAGTTGCTATACCTTGAAGATCGAACTGTGCGTCTATTAATATATAGCCACAAACTCTGTTATACAAGATCTTTCTCAAAAGAGGCTTTAGTTATTAGGACTATTATCTCATCAGTCAATGAGATCAACTTCTAAGTTTATTTCCGGTGCAAGTGAAATAACAAAAGAACCGACACATTTAATTATAATAGAGTTGATCAGCTTCCATTGAACTGGGACTTACATAACAACAGTAAGATTTATTATGTCATAGATTTTTTTAAATTGAAAAGAAGTAGGTTGTACCGGCTGGCACATTTAATTTAAAATAAGAGTAAAACGACATCGATTTCGATACTATGAGGTATTCTAAATATTTAAGTATTTTTATCCGACTGCCGAAGGAGGGTAATGTGTTTATCAGTCTATGTATGTATGTTTGTTCCTATGTGGCGTTCTAGGGACCAAACGCGTGGGCCGATTTTGATAGTTCTTACGTCAATCGACTCGTCTTAACCCCGCGAGTGTCACTGGCTACATTAAAATTGTAAAATAGGAAAATGGCGGTTCTTGGGCGCCATATTGTGGGGGCCCAAATTTTTTTTTTAACCTTTCGTGTGGGGTATCAAAATAAAGGGTTTTAAGAGGTGATTTCAAAAATGAATAACACTTATATGCTTAAATGTACCTCATTCGAAAAAAAATAACTAAAAAGTTATAAATAATTACTTGCTTGCTCCAATATCCTAAATCATAACTGATTTTATAATGGAAATGTTTTAGCGGTATGATCTAGCTATCATAAAAACACTTAAAAAAAACACAACCGACTTCCAATAAAAACATTACAAAGTGAAAAATTACTTCAATTTCGGCAGTCAGTGTTCATAACATGTTCTTGTTTCTTCGTTTTTAAACACCGACTTGCGAAATTGAAGTTATTTATCACTTTGTAGTGGTTTTATTGGAAGTCGGTTGTATTTTTTGTAATAAGATTTTTGGTTGTGGTACATAATAGGCAAGTTCTATGGTAAGGTACCTATAATGCCTAAAGTTATGCCACAATAGATTATCCGAATAGCATGCAATTTGAACATAAGCGATGAAATGCGAATGTACCAGGGTGAAATAATACAGCCGACCATAGAACCTCCACCTTTTTTTACCCGCTTTCCCAAAAAGGAGGTTTTTTTTCTGCTGTACATTATTTTCTTCAAGCTTTTTATTAATTTGCAATGTATGTATGTATGTTTGTATGTATGTAAGTGTGTTCGGGTCATATCTTGCAACTGAATTTTAAAGCAGTTATCCTCAACCGATTAAGACGGAATTTTGCATACACCTTTGGTTTGGATGACAGTGCATGGTAAGGTAAAAAGCTTCTTTAAATTTTTTTTTTTAATTGGAAAAACTTTTAAATAATTGTTTTCAATGATATCTCCTTCAATTATGGACGAATTTAAAAATTATTTATTTTAATTATTATAATGGTCAAGCGCGAGCCGACCAATAATAAAAAAAATATAAAAATATATTTTTTTGTCTTTGTAAGTGTAAACACCCGAGGTGGTCCCACTGGCACCAAGCCAGAATTCAAAGGGAACTCCTCTAATACTCTAGTACCAATAAAAAATTGATTTATTTATATAGAAGATTTGATATTTTCGTCAACTCCGCAAGCATTTGCACTCAGAATGTCCTGGCACTCCTTAATGATAAGTATGTCACGGGTATAAGTTATCTCGAATAGTTAAGCGATTATAATGAAGTAAATACATATAAATAAATGGTACCATCGACCTGATAAGATGGTGAAGCATTGGAACACCGTAATAAAACAATATATCCTAGTTGTGTTTGGGCTTTTTAGAATCGTCATCAGATGTACTCTGGCTATAAATTATCTACGTGGTAATAATATGAGGTAACAAAACTAAAAAAATAAAAATAAAATAGAAATAAACCGACTTCCAAAGCAAAACACTACACTGTGCAAAATTACTTTCTATTCCGATGTCGGTGTCGAAAATCCAAAAAATAACAGGTACCTCACACACCGACTTCGGAAAAGAAAGTTATGCTTTGGAAGTCGCTTTTTTAAGTTTTGGTATGTCAGTTAATAAATACAACGGATTACAAACAGCCAGGATAAAATTGGTCATCTGACGTAATGTACCTAAACACCTACCTACAGCACACAAAAAGTGTAGTCAATACCACAAAATCAATAAATTCAATCGTAACGAGTGATTAAATTTTAATGGGCGCACTCTAAGAGTTATTTATGACCACGATCCGACCCTTACAAGTTTTATTTATTAGACGCCAACCCACACTTATAGAAATAACTAATCGATAGTAATCGACCTTACTCACTAAATCTTTTATTTTTATTGAGTTCATTCAACGGAAGACTCGGACTTTAGTTGAATGGAGAATCAATGCGACGTTCTTATACAATAGTTAAGCGCGCCTAAATTGAATGCATTTAACTGGGTTATCCAGAAGACTTCAACTGAAAAGTAACAGCTGACCAGTAGTAAGAGCGTAATCGTAACTGTATTACAGCACCTACCTTGTGGTCAGACAGAATGCGGCGCTTGGAGCGGTAGTGAAATAGTTATTACACACAGTGCCCACAAAAAATTGCAGCGACCACCTTATTTCCGGGCGGCGAAAAGAACTCTGCTTCGATGGAAATTAGAGCGACAATCGCCGGGTCGTGCACGCCCACTATGTATTTTGGCATGCTTCGCCGACAATGGCAATTGTGGTCTTTTTGTTGACATTACGGGTTTATTTAAGTGAAATTGGATAAATGGTCATCTCGCGATGTTGCGCGACTCAATCCGCTGCGGCGTGCGACGGTGCGGTGCTGGCTCGTGAGTCGAGGTGCTCGACGCTCCACTGATCTAAAATAAAACTAAAAATCTGGAAGGAAAGAAAGTATTGGTTGTGATGTAAAGCAAGATGTGAACGTAGGTCCGTTCCGTTGTGTTATTAGTTCAGCTGTACTGGTCACCGCGTGTTGTGGACTGTTGTCGTGCTACTCGTGCTCGTGCTCGTGACTCGTGCTGCCATGGACGTTGCGAAGTACCTGGTGGTGCTGGTGGTTCTGTGCCTTGAGGGTGGCGAGACCGGTGGAGGCGGAGGAAAACACCAGTAAGCGTGCACATTTATCTAAACTAATACTGAGACTTATTTAGAGCTTGTTTATAGTGTAAACCTTTAAATAAGGCGCTGTAAGTCCTGCTTGAGCTACCCTGGGTTATCTTACTAACTCCGTGTTATTTGCTTACCCGGACCCATTATGTATGAATTATTGTCAATTTAGTCTTTTCTTAACAACTAACACTAAGTTAAGTTTTGGGCGCAAGTGGGCCTTAGTCAGCATGCTTATTATTATTTTGAGATAAATTGTAAATAAAGTTTTAAATAAATGATGTTGGTTAAAGATTTGGCGAAATTATTTCAGCTATGCGATGGTCTATTTACTTCGAAATTAGGTTAATTAGATTTCATGCTTCAAGAGAGCCAATCATATTATTATATTATTGTTTTGATTTATTGCTCTGCATCAGCGATTTTATTGTTTTCCATTTCAATAAATTGTATTACATTATGATATAATAATGTTGATTTAAAATGATTAGGTATGCTAATTAATAATCTTTTTTCAGTGATCACGTTCGAATACACATTCCGGAGTTTATACACCACGACCACCATAAGAAAGTTATAACAATTCACCATCATCATCACAAGCCAAAGAAAGAGACTCACCATCATCACCACCACCACCAAAAGCCTCAGATCCCGCACGGGCATCACTACCATCATCACCATAAGAAAGTAGCAACAAAGACTCTGACGGAGACGAAGGGTGCGAAGCATGGGCATCAACATGCTAAGCATGGTCACCACGGGCACCACGGGCATCACGGGCACCATAGTCATCACGGGCACCACGGTCATCACGGGCACCACGGTCATCACGGGCACGGTCATCACCACGATGAGCCAGTCGTACCAAGCTTCAGCTACTCTCCCAGCTCCGTGCCTTCCTACGAAGATGACTACTCCCCGTCGTATTCACCGTCAGTACCAGCGTACGGTGGTGGATACGGAAGCTCTGATTTCGCATCGCCTCAGTCACCCCGCGTGCATGGAGTCACACACACTGTTAAACAAGTGAAGGTGTTTGATTCTCTGCCTGGAGCATTACCAAACAAAGGCGTAGGTGTCGGTCATGGATACCAGGTAACAGAGGAAGGGGAAGACGAAGAGGATGTGTTTACAACTGTCAACCAACTGCAGAACAGGTTCCCAGCCACGTTCGGCTATGTTCGGAGCGCTGCGCCGGAGCCGACCAACGATCCTTACTCTGAGTTAACTTCTCACGCTGCACTCCCGACACATTTTGCAGCAGCCCCGATACCAACTACAGCTTTATCTGGTGGTTTGGAGAGCTTCTCAACGGCTCATAGTGATCCCTTCGCGTCGTCAGCTCCTACCCAAAGTTTAGACCTGCCCAGCGCTCAGCCGTCAGTTGACTACCCGGTGACCTTCCAAGGGGAAGGCTTCGATGGCCAACTGAACTCTTTCACTGGTTCAGACGGTACTGACGGATCATTCATATCGAATGAGGAAAACACTTTGAATGATGATACTCCGGTGTCGTTCACAAGAGAGGCTGGCATACAACAGACTACCAATACCGGTAATGTTGAAACCCTTGTGTATTAGATTTGTAAGTGACTTTAAGTAGAACTTTTAATTTATTAGGTGCCCACTGCTCATTAAGCTGCGCAGTAGTACTAAGTGAGTTTCTTATGTTTAACTATAATTCACCTAAAAGTGAAGTACCAGTTAGTAATTAAACTCCATTTGAAATAACATTAGACATGTTTCCAAATCCTTTTACAGTCCGTTCAACCGATTTTGAGTTCTATCCCGTAAACATAAGGATGACATAAAAAGCATAAACCTGTTACCAAAACCAACTGTTTACTACAGCTACCATTTGTTGTATCACCAACACAATAGAAGTTAAAATCGGTTGAACAGGCTGTAAAATGGGCTAATTTAAACATCTAATGTTATCGCAAATGGAGTATAGTTAGTTTAAATATCTACTGTTGTTATTTACACAATTTTTTATGTTTGTAAATTATTATGATGACATTTTTGTAGCTATGTGTTATTTAGGTATATAAATTAATAAAACAAGATGAGTAAGTACGTAATTGTAATAGTTGATATATATTGTTCTGAGATATAATCCTAAAACCATGTCTTCACTACACTGTTATTAGATAAGGTACTGTAACTATCTGCTTAGTTATTTTAAGCTCTTATGTCACGAAACTACTTACATTGTAATTTACTACAGCCCAAATAGTGAACGACACGACGCCAGTTGATTCGATGCGCCCTAGTTCCGGAATTGCACAAGGAGAAAAAAAACGACGTTTTGAGACTCAACGTAACTGTAGCGGAATAACTTAATAAGAAAAAAACTATCATTACTTAAGTGTTGTGCAATCGTTGAGTAATCATTCAAGAATTGTATACGGGGAACTTTAGCTCAACACCTCTAATATTTCTTTTACTACAAGCTGGTGGGTCCGATGGGATTTCTTATTGGCAAGTTCGTACAAACTTTCTTCCTTTGACTAGGGTTATTTTCAAATACTTACTCATAGTTAATGCTTACCTCAGAACTTTCAAGAAAAACGCTTTTATAAAATTTCATGCTTCTAGATCCAGTGGCTCCAGTCTCAAATTTTTGGCTTTTTGTAGATCTTTGTTTTGTATTAAGGAATTTAGGCAGTAATCCGCCCTTAGTCCATAATATTTTGTTATTATTTTATGTAACCCCTCCTAATTATACCAATGAACCTATAATTAAGTATATTTTAAATTAATTGTCTTGTTATCGTTGTTGTTAATTTTATTTGTTGTTGTTATTTAAAATAAATACCGATAAAGTCGTTGTATTTTATTATTTTATTATAAAACCAATCCAATCCAATCCCGTAGGGCGAAGAATCTATATCCTATATACGAAGGCTGTATCCTTAGAGAATAGCACTACAGGCTATCGTTTTCTCTTTCTTCTTTTTTGTTAAACAAGATATAGTACATTATTGCAGCGGCCAGCAAAAGAGGCAGTTGAGGCCAAGGCTTGTATCTAAGTACTTTTCTCAAATAATGCGCGGAAATTGAAACTAAGCAGTATCTAGAACTCATTCTGTCAAATACAATTACTTTTCAAAATCAATGACGAACAACGAACAACATTAATTATTCCCGCGTTTTAACGCGTAAAAACAAATGAACACTTTAGTGTTCATTAGGTTTTTAGAGTTCCGTACCCAAAGGGTAAAAACGGGACCCTATTACTAAGAGTCCGCGATCCGTCTGTCTGTCTGTCCGTCTGTTTATCTGTCACCAGGCTGTATCTCATGAACTGTGATAGCTAGACAGTTGAAATTTTCACAGATGATGTATTTCTGTTGCTGCTATAACAACAAATACTAAAAAAAAGAATAAAGTAAATATTTAAGTGAGGCTTCCACACAACAAACCGTTTTTTTTGCCGTTTTTTGCGATAATGGTACGGAACCGGTCGTGCGTGAGTCCGACTCGTGCTTGGCTGGTATTTTTTTCAATAATCAGCTTTCTATTTGCAAGACAGTTCGAAATTTAAATAAAACCTTTGATCAGTTTACTATGCAATTTATTTAGCCGCTAAACCACGACAGATTGGATTTTCATACAAGTTTTTCCGGCCGCTGCTCGCATGTATTTGGCCATTACAACAATTTCGATTTATATCGAAGAAGGTTGTCAAAATAATGCTCAAATTTTCAAGCATGTTTGAGAAAAGATTTATTTCTTTACCGATTACTGGCATATTATACAAAAAGAATATATGAAAACTAGCTGATCTCGCGGATTCGCTCCCGTCAACTGGCTCTCTACCTACCTACCTACCGACCCACCTACCCACACCTACCTTACCTACCTACCAAAGCACTCACCTGCCCTACCGGTCAACCTACCTACCCTACCCTGTCCTACATACATACTCTACATTACCCTACCCTACATACCCTACCCTTACCCTTTAGGTAGATAGGTATACGTACCTACCTACCCAAAGGGTGTTATTTAATTAATTAAATTTAGAACAAAAAATGCCTCTTGCAGGCTTTTTTGTAGGTAATAATGAGTAGTTTAATCATATAGTACATAACTTGTATGCATCATCAATAGTTTTCTCAGCGCACGTCATAATTTTATAGGCAAAATTTTGCTACTTTGGGTTACATTATTGCAATTTTCAAAAGGATATTTTTTTTTTTTATTATTATTTATCGCGTATGTTACTCGGGAATAATGTAGCTTTCCATAGGTGAAAGAATTTTTAAATCGATCCAGTAGTTTCGGTGCCTATTCGGTACAAACAAACATACATACAAAAAATCTTTCCTCTTTATAATATTAGTATAGATTGGTATAGATAATGAGTACTTTAATCATGTAGCACATAATTTTTATGTATCAATGAATTTTATAGGCAAAATTCTGCTTTTTTATTACATTTTTCATAAGGATATTATGGTATCCTCATGAAAATTGCAATAAATTCATAAAAGCACTCTACTATTGTTAGTTAGAAGCCTGTATAATTAGAGTCTCACATCGCACAATTGTTAAAAACTTTTAGTAATCAAAGAGACTCCACACCATGTTGGCGCCAAGAAAGTTAGCATTGCACATGCGCGGAGGGGTCGTCGGTGGGGCTTGGGGAAACTTCAGCCCTTCATAATATCGACTAATAATAATTATTGGCAGGTAGTATAGGACAGCAAAGAAAGAAGAAGAAAGAAAGAAAGAAAAAGTGTTTATTTGTCACAAAACGACATACAATATAAGAATATACTTAAGCTAAACCCTTTAAATAGTATTAGTAGTACTTAAATTAAGTTAGTAAAGACGAGAAATAAATGAAACAATAATAACAAACAATTATAAACACAAAAGAAATAGGGTGAAAAATATGTAGGCAGATGCATGTCGTGATTGTGGCAATAAGGCTTCCACTCAGCATAATGCTGTACCATGGGGGACCCATGTAAAAAATAAACAGTACAGTACAGGGAATACAGTAAAAAATAAATAAAAAATAAACTACCCAAAATTATAATGTGGCTAACCAAAAGCATAATTATTCAGAATTCTTGACGTAAACATAAAAATAATACCTGCAAAACACGGCACACCACATTTTAATGAAGGCTAGACAATACACTAGCCCCATACTGTACATATATGTCGCCTATCTTTATTGAAGCGGACACTTTTATTGATTCATTATATTATTGATACGAAGACTGTTTTTATTTCTTAAATATATCTTAACTTATAAAAAAACGATAGCTGGTAAGGTCGGCCCTGAAAAAGGTGGCCAGACGACTTGGAAGTATACTGCGAGGACTGGTTCGAGACGGCGTGGATGACGAGTATGTGGAGGCCTTTGTCCAGCTGATGCTAGTAAAAAGAAACGATACAAACAACTTTTCTAGTGAAACACTAAAATATGTATATTCAACGGAATTTTGATACTGAATGATTTTGTGGGACTTATATGTAAATCCACTAAACTATGACTACTTTTTTTTAATTCACGCTTATGTGATGAAACTGTTTTACTGTCTTTTAAGTTACTTCTGGTAAGGATGATGGTAGGAGGTACGCGGTCACAGCCCGATAATGTAATCTGGCACTGCACGATGCACACCACGACCGCAAGGGCAGACGCAGATGGAGGAACATCATAAGAGAAGGGTTGATCTCTCGTCGGGGGAAACACGACCCTCAGTAACGAGGGACATGACGCGAGGAGTAGGAAGTTACTTCTGTTTAAATCTCCCTGTTTTGTCTACTAAACTGTTCCCAACCTTTTTCTCAACGCCGCAAGTTCATAGGCAGCTGTCCCTAGACATGATTGATGAGACCACGCCCTAATTACTATTTCGATTGTTTAGAAATAGACGAAAAACCTTTAACAGTAATACATACAATGAATGGAATTGATTAATACCAACGTAAAGAGAATACATTCATGGTTGTCGATGACTTTTCTCACGCGGCACAGGAACTGAAAACGATTAGAAAAATTTCCACAAAAACTGTGTGGACAATTTCCATTTCGATTGAGGGGTTTCTTCTGTAAACCTAAGATCTGTAAGATGATTTAGTATCTACTATAAAATTTATGAACATTGATTATTTCTTTGGATTAGGTATGACAATAAACTTTATCTTATCAATCTGTTTATCATCAATCAATCACATCACATCATCAGCCTATTAATGTTCCCACTGCTGGGACATAGGCCTCCTCTCTGTGAGAGAGAATGGGCCGTTATCCACCACGCGGGCCGAGTGCGGGTTGATGGATGTCACATGTCTTCGAATTTTTGGTTCTAGGACATGCCGGTTTCCTCACGATGTTTTCCTTCACCGTTTTGAGAGCAGTGGTGATGAAATAATTTACACAAAGTAAAGCGCCTACCTGGGCTCGAACCCACGACCTACAACTTGTAAGTCAATATCAATCATAAATACATAATAATAGTGTTGTAAATGGTTGGTGTCACAAACCATTAATTGAGTGTGCAAGTGACTTACCCCTGCCATTTTATAGCCGTATAGTTCAAAAGTGGTCAGTCAGGGGCCAGTAGTCATTTTATAGTTTTAGGCAATCGATCCACTAAACATCCCAAACCCATAACATATATTTGTATCCATATTTAACAATAGTCCTGCACCCACCGGGGATTGTCCTTGGGTGCACATACGTAGTGCATACAGAGATAATCGTCGGTTCGTGTTACAAATCATGATATATGTCTATCAAGGCCTCTGCGAGTTGCCTTCGGCCCCTGGCACGCCTATCAAAGGACCGGCAACTCGAGAGTCCCGAAATTGTTAAAGACATAAAAAAATATATATAAATAATAATAAATCCGTAGACAAGTCATTATTGTACATCGAAAATATTGTCAAAAAAAAAACAAGGATGTTAAATGATAACCAGTAGAACCCATTTATAGCATTTTAGAATGTTTTTGTCTGTTTATCTGATTGTCTGTTTACTTGTGCACGCATCACTTAAAATGTAGGAAACCAATGTAGATAACTTTTATACATTAAAATTGTGGGTAACTTGAAGTATTACTTAGTTTTTGTTTCATAGCAATCGGTTCACACTATCAAACCCTATGAATTTAAAGTTTCAAGAAGTAATAGTACATTGTGATACAAGGGTGGAAAGTAACATGTCATTAAAAACCCTCGCCTTCGGCTCGGGCTTGTTAATGACAGCTCGTTTGCAATAACCTACACACCCGTGTATCACACGACGTTTTTCAATACAGTTGTGGGAAATAGTAAAAACAAATCAAAGAATTACATTCGTTTTTTTTCCATAAAATAATATTAACGTAAGTCGCCATATTTTACAGAAAAAAATTCATCTTGCGCAATTCATCATCGGGTGGCGTTAATTCCATTTCATCACATGTGCTTGAACTCATATTAACAAAAAAAAAAAACAGTAGGTAAATCACACAAACATTAAAATTTTCAGAAAATGGCGCGTTTTTGCAACTTGACATATTTTTTTTACAACGAAACCAGCCTATACAGCCTATTCGACTTCTGACATTTTTTTATGTGAAAATAATAAAATTAGAACTGGGAATTTAATATATTAAACAACCATTTAAAAGACATTTGAGAATTCACTGCTAAGACGTACGGACTGACTCATTTTTCCTCGTACAAAATCTATCCCATTTTATTCCATGTATGAAAACTCCTTGCTTCTAAACTTTTTTAATTTAACTTATACATTTAAAACTAAACTGCAAAAATAATGATCGACCTCGTAAAAAATAGTTACGACCGCGTAACAGAAAGATGCCTATGCAAAAGATTTAATTATCGAATCATAATAATAGCCTCTGAAAGTACGCCATTTTTAACAACTATATTGAAATAGTTATTTATGCTACAAGTGCGGAAGGTAGGTGATTCCCGATGAGTGGATAAATCGACACGAGTCGGAAATCATCTTACGTACGTGTATCATACCACATTTTACTATGCACTGTGCGAGGAAATAATATAATATATCTAAACCAAGCAAGAAATTAATAAAATGGCGGACTTATTCAAGCGCGCTCAGCATACTACAGATGAACTAATAGTTCCTCGGGCATATCTACTGCGCATGTGCAAATAGCTGTCACGTCGTAACACAAAAAAGGCACGAGCAATATATACGTTCTATATGAATTTAAATATGTTTGGCAAAAAAAATATGAATTTCTCTATATGAATTTAAATATGTTTGGCAAAAAAAATTGGTAGGTAAGTAGGATAGGTAGGTGGTAGGTAAGTAGGATAGGTAGGTGGTAGATAAGTAGGGTAGGTAGGTAGATAGATAGGTAGGTAAGACGTAAGCTAGTTTTAAATAATTCTCCTATCCTATCCTACCTACTAGTGTTACTAATATCTTACTTCTTATCTCATCGGGGTAATCACGATCCTAAGCAATAAGGAAAACGGCGCGAGGAGGAGGAAGTTACGTCTGTCTAAAACTCCCTGTTTTGTCTACCCAACTGTTCCCAACCTTTTTCTCATCGCCGCAAGTTCATAGGCAGCTGACCCTAGACATGATGACTATTTCCTTTGTTTGAAAATAGACGATCTTACTTCTTATCTTACTAATATTATAAATGTGAAAGTTTGGATGGATGTGTATATGTTTGTTACTCAACTAAGCCAAAACGGCTGAACGGATCTGGATGCAATTTGGCAGAGAGATAGATTATAATAAGGAATAGCACATAGGATACTTGTTATTCCGGAATTATGCACCCTCAAGATTATTTTCGACTAACACGCGGGCGAAGCCGCTGGCAGAAGATAGTAATATTGTAAATGCGTAAGTGACTTTGTTAGTTACGCCTTCACTTAACGATTTTGACGAATTTTGGTACAGAGATAAATGGGACCCCGGGGACGGTTACAGGCTGCTTTGTACCCGACTGCAAGGAAAGGGTTACAAGAGCCAGCTCGTGAATAGACACAAATAAAAAATGTAGGGCGCCAAAATTTTCGCGCTCGCTTTGCATGATACAGTATGTTATCACACGATCATAAGTCGACAAACGTCAACTGTAATTTCTGCATGAACTGTACCTATCCGAGGCGGGATGTTAAAATGTTCGAGCTCGCCTCGCTCACGCTTACATATATTTTGTATTCAATATTTTCTGCATAAGTCGACAAAGGTTCAAAATTCCATAAAAGGTGGGGTGTAAAAATTTTCATGATCCGTGGTCGCTTAGCTTGCTCTTATTCTTGCAAGAAAGGTTAAAAGCAAAATCACATCCAAAACATACATGTAAACCAAGTTCTCTCGAAGTTCCTAAAATCATTCTCTCGTCGTGCTCAATTTTCTTCAGTTGCTTCAAAAGAAAATATGTTATTTTCTTTGCTATTCAGTAGTATTATCCCGTGAATGACAAAAGAGTTTTTATTGAAATTCGGGATTTGGTTATTAGATGGGGGATGGCGCTCTTACTGGATACACAAACAAGTGTGAGGTCTAATAATTTAGAAGCTACTGGGTGCAATATAACCACCCACTGCCGGGGCTACACATTTTTGTTTCGTGAACTTGGCTGTCGCACTGCCATGTGCCTTTGTAAGGCGAGGAGTAATAAAAATTACTCCTCACCTTACAAAGGCAGCAAAGTAAGTTCATTCTGCGGTCTTTCAAAGATTTTGCGTAACGGGGCGGGGGCCTCCGTTTTGTTTCCCGCCCCAGGCCCCCGACAGGCTTACTCGGCCACTGTGGCTGAATATAAGAAATATCTGTCTGTTCCCCTGATGCAACTTAATTATTTAATCCTCTGTGTAGCCCCTTGTACAAACTACATACACATACTACCCACTACATACACATACACATCAATCATAATATGATCATTTGTTTATATTCATTGCGATGAAAGTACACTGAATCTAATGTTACATAATCTAGAATGTATCTTAATAAGCAAATAGAATAAAAAAATACATGCATGCAACTTCCGCGTCTTGCCCCACAGCCTCACGCAGGAGAACGCGACCGCATTTAAGGTTCCGGCACAAATCTATGTAGGAAACAAAACAATCAAGTTTTTTATAGTTACGTTTGTGCATCCAGACGCGGAAAATCACAAAACGAACAAAGATGTGCTATGTTAGAAAGTGTACTGTCGGTGTTTGTTTTTTTGCAGCAAACACCAACAACGGCTCCGTTTATTTTGTTTTGTCTAATTTTATACTTCTTTGCTGTGCTTACTAAAATATTGTATGATTTTGATTTATATGAGATAGTCACGTTATCATTAACACGCAACTTCCAACGTTTCAAGAAAGAAGCTACAGGATGTGCTAGGAATAAGGAGGAAATAACACACAATTGGAAATGGTAATATTTTTAAATTAACAACAGAATATAATATTATTAACAAATTCCCGATTAAACCGGGATAAATTTCACAACAACGGTTACTTACAACTAGGACAATCATACAGACAGACGGACTTCTCGACTACAGTCAAACTGTAAAGCTACATATATACAACACATTCATGTCAAACCTTCACAACATTGTAAATATATTGAGGCTACAACTATTCACTGGACCCTTAAACTCGTAGAGTACTTACTAGAGGCTGTATTCGATGATGAAGTAAGTTTTTGTTAAAATTTGTACTAAAAAGTCAATGCTGTCGAATTTTAGAACACGAATCAAATTGCCTCGTGTGCATTTGTTCTTCACTCCTAATACAACGTTACAACCTTATTGTTAATGCTATATGTACAGAATCATTTGTGTGTTGGTGTTTAGTATCCTCCATGGCCTGAGTCTCCCCCGTACGACTCCTCTTCTCCTCCTGAGAGAGCGTATCCTGAGTGGTCACCTCCTTCAAAGCTGACGGGAGAGTCTCCGTAGCCACCATCACCGTGGGACTCCTCGGCCGCACCCCAACCGTGTCCTGGAACAGAAGACCATTTGTATCACTTAGGTGAAAGATAACATCAACATGGCGACGAGTCATTATAAAAACATTAGCGATTTAGATAGAGGTTTCATTGTTTCTAATGCCTTTGTTTGTTTTACGTTAATCGTGGGTGTTATCTCAGTATGTTACAAAGTGTTTTCTTTTCTATCTTATTTTACAATCTAACTTATTTTTAAGTCCCACCACAAAACCATTTTGCAAAACTTAAGCTTAAACTATTTATTGCAAGTGCGAATCAATACGATATTTTAAGGATATCATTATTCGTAATGAAATCTGCAGTCCTTTATCAAAACCTCTAGAAGTTTTAACAGGTGAAGTAAAGCCACGGTTTCCTCATGAAAAGATAGTCTGTGATTTAATGGAATTTGCATGCGACCTACAAAAATGACATTATATCACGGGCTACGAGGTATAATGTGATCAAACGCTCGTCGCTCCTTGCAAACTAATTGAACCTGCAATGTAGTTAAACTTGCTTGCAGGTTGCACTATAGCAATATAGAGTAACATCACTACACAGTTTTGGATACTCTTTTCTAAGATACAGACAGGTTTCCTGCCTAGTTTAGGAAAGGGAGTCTTAAAACCTATTTTATATTTGTTGTTCTCTCTGACAACTCTGTACGCCATGTACAAACTACTTGTTGAATAAAATTATTATTATATTATTATTATACTACAATTCTGTTAAAATCTCACTTTAAAAACCTAGGTGAACCGAGGTTTAAGTAAGCTGTCAATACAAGCTGAAATTTTACAAAACATCTTTGGTTGCATTCATCGTTTCCCAACGCCAATGACATTCAATTTTAATAAATTAATTGCATTGGCACTATACCAACTAACTTAAATCGCAAACAATAGGGTTGTGCTCACCTCCTCCAAAATGCGGCGCAGGTTTCGGTTCTCCGTAAGTATATCCTAGGACCTCGTAGTGGTCGTCGCCGCCGCCGCCGCCGCCGCTCTTGTGGTGGATGTGCTTAACGATGGTGTGCTTGTGGTGGTGGTGCTTGACGAACAGGGGCACGTGGATGATGACCTTCTTGTGGCCACCGCCGCCGCCTCCCGCCGCGATCAGCGACGCCAACTCGGCCATGCAGACTAACGCCAACTGGAAAATGGAAGATGGTTCTTTAGTTTTAGGAGTCAGCATCCTAGAAGATGTTTATTTCTTCTCTCTATGACATGTTATGTTAAAGTCTGTTTCAATTAACCACCTTAAGATTTCTGTAAAATAGGTGCCTTAATTTGGACTACTTAACGCCGTCAAGATACAGGTGACTATTTCAGGTTCTATCTTTTTAGCTGCATGATTTAAACAAGTTAAAAGTCAGATTGAGTGTGATTTATAATACCTATATGGCATAGCAAGTTGTTTTCGTCAAATCAGGTGATTTTATATATTATAGCGAATTTATCCTACACAAACGCCCGTTTTGAAACGTGTACCTTTGTACCTTTGCTAAGCAGTGTCAACCAAATGTTCAATTATAGCTATGTAAACTTGTTTTAAACGTCAATTATAAACATTCAAACTACTTTTAGAGTTTTGTCTCAAATATCCGATTTCACGAACTTCGAAGGTGCTACGAAATTTCTACGAAACGACTAAGAATAGAAAAATACCTGTTGAAACGTTATAACCTAGGTAATCGGTCGCTTCCTATGACGTGGAACTTAATAACATTACGGGCAAAGTGTGGGTAGGTACACCTCTGACTTATCCAGTGGAGAATACAGGCGTGTATAGTTAAATTATGTTAGTACCTGTTCGCCCATAGTTTCTACCACTACCATGAGTCGAATGCCCGGGATGCAATTAATTTTTAAGTTTTAGTCGCTTGGCGTCCGACATAACCCTTCGTTCTCCCCAGAAGGAGGGTATCCATGAGGTTTTCACCTCTTAAAAAGGTTTATTGGTGTTATGACATATGATTGTAGTAACCCCACAATACCACTAAAATATCTTTGGTTCAATTACACTCGGAAGGAAACACATACACGGAATAGGAAACACGATCGCAAAGGCAAGAATAGTCTATGATTGGATGATTTCGCTAGGCGTTAGGGCATTGCTTTTAATAAAAAAAAGGCATCGTAAAGAAGAAATTCATAACAAGGTACTGTGAATAATCGGTAAATAAATAATAACTAAAAAAACCTTGGTGAACGTGACATTCAAGACGACTTTCACTGACGGCGACGGAGTATCGGTTGTAGGTACCTAAATAACCGAGCAACACTGAAAATATCTCACTCTCAGTGCAAAATACTTTTACTGATTTGGTATCACTGCTGCGCAAAAGTGCTCGTACTTAGTTATATAGAAAATCCCTTAGGAATTATTTGGAAAACTCAGTCCAAAATGTGCGTTCAAGTTTTTCGAATTTGACAAAATATTTAAGAATTATGATATCAAATATCAAAACACGGTGTGGAATTTTCCGTTTTTCTGATGAAATTTCTCATTAAATTAGAAACTCATTTACTTATTAAACAAGGCTATAACAATAGATGTGAAATTACCGCGATGACGTGAAGAGAAATTGTGTCAAAGTTCTTAATTAGATATCTATCGGCAGTTTTCTGTATTGTCCGCCAATGAGGCAATGTTGATTGGATCGCAATCAGCACCTGCCTCCATTAGCTATTTTAATCATTTTTTTTTTTTTTTTTTTTTTTTGTTTGTTGTGACATTGTAAACGTAAATTGGTATACAACAAGCTAGTTCATTTCATATTTCGCAAATGTGGTCATATTGAAATACTCGCAGATTGTATTTGAAAACAACTGCAAATCACAGATACTCAATGGAGAACGTTTACTGTAAAAAATTAGTAGTAGTAAATAGACTTTTTCAGACACAGAACAGGTGGTTTTACACACTGTTATGTAACGGATGTCCGGAATAACAAACATGTTCCAGTTTCGCGAGACACCGTGAATGATTGTAGTGTGTGTTTGTATATTAATTAAATATCTGAACTCACCAGAAGACGGGCAGACATGGTGCAAGAAGATAGAGTGGTGAGTGACCGAACGCGGGTACAGGCACAAGGTGTGTGATAAAGAAATTTAAACCAAACTTCCTTTTATATCGCAACGTGGTCGCGTTTCGCGACACTGCCTCTCGGCGGCTTCGATCCAAAGCGCGGGCGCCGACAGCCACGCCAATTTCATTCCTATCTCCACCAGACAAAACACAATATACCAAGCTATCTATCCATTTATAAAAACTGCACTGTTGCAATCAATTTTAAGCTCGAAAATATTTGCTTGCAAGGTTCATATTCGAATAGATGATTTTCTTTGCAGTTATCTTCAAAACTGTATCATTATTGTGAATATACAGTTTACACTGTAGTGGTAGGGTGGAAATTTGTCCGTGGTTCTGAGATGACGATGTTTGAGATCTGTATCTGGAGAGGAGTGAGGTATTTGAGGGCTAATTGGGGCAGGATTGACGTCGTGTATAAGAGGCTGTGATCGCAGCATTAGGCAATAAATAAACCACCAATATCGGAGTTTGTTTTATTGAAAAAGCCGTTATTAAGGAGTTATTTATGGACGCGAGTGCGGCCGGCCCAATCCTGTTGCTCGGGAACAGAACCAGTTGATTGCTTTATCTGCCCTCTAGTCATGTTTTAATGGTGTTTGGGTAGTTTTCTTAGAACTATTGTAGACCTTAAAGGTAAGTTGATGACAGAGAAACGAACGAGTAATTTTATGACTTCTACTCGATGTAAAAAAAACACTTCTCAAAATACTTAACTACTTAATTAGGAGATAGGTAAATTTTCAAGAATTGGAGAACAATAGATGTTTAAAGAATTCATCACGACTAAAAAAAAAAAAGTTGTGACTTCCATAGATAACGTGGTTCTAAATTATATTACGAGTACCTATTTAGAAATGTCTTTGGTCATTAACTTTAACGTTAGAGATATCATTATTAGTAAAAGCAGCTGCGCAGTGGTTATTCAATCCGCGCATGCAAACAAAAAAAGTAAAGCAGGAAGAGATGCGTATATCTACATACATACAGCGAAAACTAAAGTTGCAATATAATGCGCGAGCCAAGACGACGGCGAATGGAAGTGAGACACTTTTACTATCGTTCAACGAGAGGGAATCTGATGAGATGAGAACAGCCATATAATTACGATTACTCTTCTAGAAGGATCTGTGTTATGCCACATATTCTTAGATTTCTTAGTTGATTTTTTAATTCGGGGTTTTTCCAGGTAGGTAACTTATAATTGACTGATAAACTGATACTAAATTCTGACCTATTTTTGCATAATATTGATCCCAACAAAAATATTTTCATGTAAAATTTTGCCAAGACGTGACCATATGGCTCGCACAGTTAAAAAAAAATATCAGATCTCTTGTAGAGCCAAGCTTCTAACTCTACACGCCCTAACTCTACAAGCTCTAACTTCACAAACTCTACACCTTAGTCAATATGTGTCGTTTGGCCGTTTCGCTACCGTCACATGGGCGTAAGGTGAAAAATCGTCTTGGCAACATTTTACATGAAATTTTTTTTGGTGGGATTTCACTTCTTTTTGTGATTTGCTTATGATAATACTTTTTTTATTTTTTTGATATTTCTTGCATATATGTAGGTACCACATTTTATTTTTTTACGAAGTACATGAGTATAATAATATTATTCGTATTATATAAATATAATAATGTACCTAGTAATATTCTGAAAGCCACATAATATACGCCAACAACAACAACAAGCCAATTTAAGGGGTTGAGCGGTGATTTAAAAAAACCTGAAACGTATTTTTTTATTTGTAATAAGAAGTCAGTGTATATGTATAATTTTCAGATCTCTAGTATGAAATTAAGTTTGTATGGGAAAACCCATACAAACTTCCATCCCCTAATTTAAAGGGTGGAGGATGATTTACAAAAAATCCTGAAATATGTATTTTATTTTTTTTAACAAGGAAAATGTTTATTTAGGGACCTATATAAATTTTCAGACCAAAATTTGCAGAAGTCTCTTGTAAACTTGCATCCCGTAGTTTAAGGGATTGGGGGGTAATAGTTCCAAGTTTAAGTATTTTTTTGTTATTTCTGTACTATTACTAGCTTACATACCAAATTTCAGCTTTCTAGGACTTCAGGAAGTACTCTAAGAATTTTGATGATCATCAGTGAGTTAGAGCCGAAATCGGGGTTTTTTTTTAGCTATCAAAAATCTAAAGTATAAGAGCTATGCAATTATTATATGTTTAATACGTCTACTGTACTAGTGAAAACATATCCCGATAATTTTGTTTATCTGGTATAATCCAAACCTAAGTTATAACGGTTCAAAATAATGACGATGCGCTTTGAGAAAAGGTAGGTAATTAGCTGGTCTTGGCGGGAGCTACACCGTGCCCCCAGATAAATATATATACGCGGGTATAAAAAGGGGATGACAAGAACTCATTGACTTCAAATTCGTCGATGTAAAAAGTGCCCAAAACTCTGGCAGCATTGACACGTCGAATTGCAAAGATAATTCTTAGACTGAATAAAGGTCCAAAGTATTACTGACCCATTGTTTAGTTCATCTGGATAGGTAGTTATAGTAGATTCGAACTCAATGTCAACGCTAAAGTAAACTTTTAAAAAACAAAATAAAGATACTTCTTCGAAAGGGCGTCCGCGACCTTGGTTACCTGGGTCAGTTTTCGAAATCTATGGGGGAAGGTCAATGTCTAATAACCGGCATGGCCCAACCGTTAAATGCACGCGCACCTTGTTTCCGCCTGATAAACTATTGAATACCATCTTCCGGCGGCCAAAGAAGCGTTCCTCTAACGATTGCTTCATGTCAGTAACATTGATACATAACGCTTCCAATACTTACAGATTTCGTTTGGAGAGTGGGATCTCAAGTTTATGGAATATGCTAGTTCAGTTCCGACGGATTCCACAATCTCTCCTCGGTTTAGATGCATAGTCGCACATTTGTCCACACCAAACTTCATCCTGCAGCCGAATTGCGCAAGTGAATTCGGCAAGGCAAAGTTGCGGGAATCAGCTGGATATTCAGGTGGTACAGGTCCATGTGGCGACATTTGGGGGAGGCCTATGTTCAGCAGTGGACGTGTTTCAACAGAAATGATGAGTGAATGATGATTTTGAAATACCATCCTGATGGCGCCACTAAAAGTTATCATTATTATTAATCAATCAATCAATCAATCAATTGTCTCAGTAAAATAATAATTTTCTTTTATAGGGATTTGATACATATTGTGTAATTTTCTCTTCAATTGAATACAAAGTTTTCATTGATTACATTATTTGAGATTGAGTTATTTATAGAAGCTAATTGCTAATTGCATACACTACTAACCTTACTAGTGTGTTAAATTAGGCATAAACTTTAAATTAGAACTAAGTATAATATGTTCAGTTTTAACAAGCAGAAAGCTGCAGTTGCAAAGGCCATTAACGTTTTCCGTTCATTCGTCCGATAAATTATATCAATAAATCTTCTCTGTACATAAAAAACCCATCCTTCGCTATACATTTTGTTGCTAAATTAGTTACCTCCTAAGATATATCTAGCTGGATATATGAACGTGTCTAGTGACATCGAGCCTACCGCCATCTGCCATCCGTCCATTCGTCCGGAACGTCTGAAGCATTCGACTCGAAACGGAGTTTCCTATGTCCACTGGAAGGTCAAGTGTGGAAATACCCACGTTTCCTAATCTCACAAAAATAGTTTCACTATTCGGAGTCCAACTACCTATTTTATCCACACGTAATAATGAGTGGGCTAGCACCAACGCGTTACACTTAGATCATTTCGCTGAGATTAGATCGTTGTCTGAGTGTAAGCATTAATTTACATACATATTGTACAATACACGATTAAATAATGTGTGTATGGTAAGGAAGTAAGTAGGTACCTTTATGAGTCAACGTTTCCTGGGCATTGTTCGTAGGCGATTACTGTTTGATCATCTTAAGGGTTGCGACATGTTGACACCCAAGCTTGGCAGGCTGCATTCAGGAGCAGTGATTTGCTCAAGTGAATGTCTTACGTAGTTTGAGTTGCAGCTCGATTACCGAGCCAACAGCGTAGGCTACTGGCTAAAGCTATCAAAGTGTAAGTGTTTGTGTCAAAAGAGTGTTGCAGGTGATGACATTTGGAACTTAAACGAGATCACTATGGGCGTCATCAGGAGGTTAAAGTCTTCACACAATATTGTCATGCAAAAACCTCAGGACGCAAGATACTGGTTTTAGTTGCTAGGAGATGGCACATTTCTTGCTGAAAATTCAGCGGTGATTGAATCCTTGTGGCGAATCAATCTAACTACGTATGCAGTTAGCGCAGGTTCTTATTTTTTATATTTATTTAACAATTTTTGTACACATACAAGGACAAGAAGAAGGAACAGAAAATAAGGTACAGAGGTGATGCTTATTTCTAATGAAATTCTCTTCCAGCATACCTGTGAATGGAAAATTATAAAAAAAGAGATGTAGACATTGTGTGTGGAGGGGAAAAATTAAGACATAAAACAATTCACAGCTTTGTAATTTACAACGTAAGAAATAAAATATATTGTCATATACATACATATAAGTATACATATCATAAAAATAAATACTAAAATATATAAAAAGATAATACAAATTATAAATAATAAATTTCATTTTTTCAATCGATAAATTGAAAAATTTAAATTGATATAAAAAGATAATATACATATTATAAACTACTATGACGGAATGGAAAGGTAGTGTTCTTTCACTCTTCTTTTGAAAACTGCAAGAGTTTGGCAGTCCCTAATGTCAGGCGGCAGCAAGTTCCACAAACGTACCGCGTGCACTGTAAAGGAGTAGGAGTAGAAGTCGGTTGTGTGGGAAGGGGTATCAAGGAGATTCTTAAGATGCGACCTGCAAGGCGCATCCGCAGGACGGGAGTAGGAGAAGCGTTCACGGAGGTAGGATGGCGTTTAGGGTTATGTAGGATGTTAAATAGCAGACACAAAAGCCGAGAGTTCCTGCGAAGCCGAATTGGGAGCCACTTGAGAATCTTGCGAAAGCCAGACACATGGTTATACTTTTTAAGATTGAAAACATAACGAATACATATATTTTGCAAACGCTCAAGTTTATTTAAAAGCTCCTCGGTGGCATCCAAATAACAGGCGTCGGCGTAGTCGATGATGGGCTGATGAGAGTTTGAGCTAGGAAAATTTTGGTTTTCAAGGGCAATAAGCTCTAGAGGCATTTCAGTGAGTGAAATGTTTACTGCACCTTGCGACTGACACAGTAAGAGAGCACCAATCCGAGGAAGACTCGTCAAGGCGTACCCGCTGCGAGCGGCCCCTAAGATATGAGTTGAACCAATCAATAGTGGAAGAGGAGAAATTTAAAAATTTAAGGATCCCAAGAAGGATGTCGAAGTCAACAGAGTTGAAGGCACTGCTGAAGTCAAGAAACACAAGTAACGTGAGAGATTTGTGGTCCATGGCCCATCGGATGTCATCAGTCACCTTTAAAAGAGCTGTGACGTACTGTGTCCAGGACGGAAACCAGATTGAAAAGGACTAAGAAGGTCATTACTAGATACAAACAGAGACAATTGCTGATGAACAACGTGCTCAAGAACTTTGGAAAGATAAGGCAGAATGGAAATGGGTCTGAAATCTGTTAGTGTGACTGGGTTAGGTTTTTTGTGTGGTTAGGAACTTAGTCGATTAATAATTATTGAATGCTTTACGAGCTGTCATCAGAACATTGTAGCTAAATGATTGCTTTTGGAATTTTGCATATTGATGTATGGGGACAACAATTTTCGAACGGAAAAGTTAATTTAATCCCTTCGTTACAACAATATTCGGTGATTTTTTATTGTATAAAAACGTTAGTAATGTTAGCTATTTATTTTGGTAAATGTAGCTATTTACACGAAACCCTCTGTGCGTCAGTCAGACTCGCACTTGGCCGGTTTTCATTATTTAGACGTCAATAGTCAATAATACAAATTACAAAAAAATGCATTTTGAACTAAAATGAAATAAATCTAATATCTCATTACTCTATTTATTAGGTACACATCCAATGAACTCAAACACGATGGTGCTATCATGTCTGGGTGAGGAGTTGTTAGATCATCTTCCGGTTTCATCATGAGACCAGCTCCATAGCACCTTATTATTTCAATGTTTCCAAAGTTACATAAGTACGTCAAGTTTCAGCTTAATCAGATGCCAGGAAGTGCTTGGAAAATAAATTACTTGCCGGACACATACGAAAACCAGGTAATATGAAGCTTGTAATAAAAAAAGAAGAATAGAACTTGATACATACGCAACCTGCGTTCCAGTTATACAACTGTGTAAATCCTATAGAAGCTTTCATAATGGTAGTCCGTTCTCAATAGGGCACTACGACACACAGTGTCAACAAAAAGTGCAATTAAAATTACAAATGGGTTACGAGAGGCGAGCGTACACAATCATCTCACTTATATTATCTTTACTCAGAATGTTACGAAACAGATGTAATGTATTATTTACAGGTATTTTAATTCATAGTTATGTTCTTTAACATCTGAGATCTAGAATGTTCTACATAGATAGAAATATTACTTTAGAGAAGGCTTTCGACTCTCTAATAAATAATAACGGAGTCTATAGTATGCGATCCCATTAAAAAATCTGCAGGTATAATGTTTTTGATAAAACTTGATTTTTATTATTCTAGATACTAGAAATGTCCGAAAATTTATTCATTTAACAATTTTATTAAATAACCATTTTTGCAATCAAAACTATACAAAAGGAGATCCAATATTAAAATTAAGAGCGGGCGCACGGCCCGTATCGCGTTAATAATGGGGCATTTTAAATTTCAGTAACATTAACAGTAGGTATTTCAAAAGGTATAGCAGTCATCTTTGTGTTTGATATCCACACATAATATTTTAATTTTCTTCTATTACAGAAATATCATTGTTCACAAGTCGGAATTCAGTTTTATCTTTTTTAACAGAATTTTTCTTTTGCAGTCTGCAACATCTTCAATGAGACACACATCGATGTAAGTATTTTTGCCTTTTGTAGAGTGCAACTTTGCTAGTACAAACTTTCCAATATCTGGGCCATTCTTCAAATAATCTTACTCGCGTGTACTATTATTTATTCTGTGCTCGCGTTGGGGAACCATCAACGTTTACAGCAATTTATTTTATTTTATTATTATATTAGCGGTTCAAAGACGCGAGTGCGAGGCTTATATTTTGTTTTTTGGTGGTTTTTGTTAAAAACACACTTCAAACTTATAACACCCCTCTTTTTCCGTCGACGGGTAAAAAAATAACAAAGATTGCCTATAAACGAACTTTATACAGCTAGAGGCCAAACAAAATATATTTTGATTTACATAATATCTTATTTAGGTTAAGAAGAAATTCTAACCATCAATTTTTCTGTGTAAAAATGTTTTTAAAAATCCAAGTTGTTTTACTTTAGAAACAAATTAAGCGATAAATATCATGTTGTTAATTATTTTTTAAAACAAAAGTATTAGTCATATGAAAAAACCATGTATAATATCTTATTTAGGTTAAGAAGAAATTCTAACCATCAATTTTTCTGTGTAAAAATGTTTTTAAAAATCCAAGTTGTTTTACTTTAGAAACAAATTAAGCGATAAATATCATGTTGTTAATTATTTTTTAAAACAAAAGTATTAGTCATGTGAAAAAACCATGTTTCAAAAATACTGTTCATGAATCAGTAATAAATATTTAATTTTTTCAAACCTTTTAACTTAGCCGTAGCGCCCGTAGCCGTTACTGAGGAGTATGCTTTAGAAAGGAACCGTTTCACGGCATTAAAGCAGAATAAGGGTCTTAAGTAGGTAGGTATCTGTATTATCTTAAGCGATGCTATGATGATTACCTATTGTCTGATTATTGTTTCTAAGTTATTTAATAAGCTACTAAAAGTCTTTTGAGTTAAATTTTGTAATAATTTAAATGTTTACTTTAAAATGTATAATTTACATAAATAAATGCTTCTTTGATTTAAAGTTTATTATTTGGGTGTTGAATTGATCTAAAATATGGGTTCTCCTCGCCACTCAAATTACCTCTGTAATGAATGGCGGTGGCAAATTTATAAAAAAAATAAGAACAATTTTATTTTTTCATTCATTAGCTCCTTTTCGGGGTTACTTTCAAATACGATCAATAACGCAAGTGTTACCAAAGTAGTGTTAGTAAATTGATTGGGGACATTTTGTTTTTTCTCCGTAACGATAAATTGTTTTTTTTTTAAGTGTAGTGTGTTTTGTCCTTTTTTTCCTCAAAATTCAAAGAAGTAGAGTGTCTTCTACTTCTTTAAATTGAATCGTAAACCTAATCAATTTACGGTACTTAAATTATACCAATACCGCGATTTTTACTATACCATAACCGTGATTTTTACTATACCATTACCGTGATTTTTACTATACCATTACCGCGATTTTTACTATACCATTACCGTGATTTTTACTATACCATTACCGCGATTTTTACTATACCATTACCGTGATTTTTACTATACCATTACCGTGATTTTTACTATACCATTGTCGTGATTTTTACTATACCATTACCGCGATTTTTACTATTCCATTACCGTGATTTTACTATACCATTACCGTGATTTTACTATATCATTGTTGTGATTTTTACTATACCATTTCCGTGATTTTTACTATACCATTACCGTGATTTTTACTATACCACTGTCGTGATTTTTACTATACCATTACCGCAATTTTTACTATACCATTATCGTGATTTTACTATACCATTACCGTGATTTTACCACGTAAAATTCGCACTTCACATTTGTCTCTCTCTAGCAAAGAAACTCAAACATGCTACATAAAAAAAAGATCATAAAAGTAAGATCTTGCGGAAGGTGTCTAAATTACTTGTATCTCTAGAAAAATAACCATTTGAATGACTTCCCATACAAATGTAAGAAATCAATCACCGCGAGGATATCCACAGTAAATTATAAAGTTATACAACATAATGATACCGTTAATATTCGAGAGAGTGGCGATAGGATGACGAAGAACATTCACCTTGATAAGTAACGAACGCGTCATGAATCCAATGAACCTAGGTAAGAAACGACTTCATCATATTTACTACAAAGGGTCGTAGCACGGATGGGGAAGTTCTGGGGGGTGACCATAAGCTCTAGAGTAAGGTTATTTTGAGATCGAGTAAGTGACAGATGTATACAAGTCGTATACATCTGTCCCTTACACACACTCAAAATAACCTTACTCTAAGAGCTTATGGTCACCCCCCTGGAGTGCCACCGCCACGCCACGCCACGCTGCATTGGAAGGCCTTCCACTAGGTGAAGCCTACGCCCAGCATGACTTACCTACTACTAAAATGCCAATTTCATAGGCCGCTAAATTCATATTTTCTTACGTTTTTAGCATTCAGCTGTAAAAAAGTTATGCGAGACCTCAGTGTGCCGATTTATGATTAAAATCATCAATATAACTAATGGATGATTTTATGTACTATATCACATTTGTGAACTGATCAAGGCAGTTTAATTTTTAATGGCTGTATTCATCATCATCATCATGCCTTTTAATGTGTTCACTGCTGGGACACAAGCCTCCTCTCTGTGAGAGGGTATGGGCCTTAATAATCCACCACGCGGGCCTATTGCGGTTTGGTGGATGTCACATTTCTTCCAATTTGGTTTTAGGACATGGCTGGTCTCCTCACGGTGTTTTCGTTCACCGTTTTAAGAGCAGTGGTGATGAAATAATTTACACTAAGTAAAGCGCCTGCCTGGTTTCGAACCTGGGTTATACCTGGATGAAAAGTATCCTATGTGCTAAAATCTATATCTGAGCTAAAATTTAACCAGATCTGTTCAGCCATTCTGGCGTGATTTAGTCACAAACACCATCTATTCATCCATCCAACCTTTCGCATTTATTTTTATTAGTAAGATAGTAACCCTCTTACAAATAAACGCGGAATAAAGTCATACCAGGTACAAAGGTATAACCATAGAAATATTATATATATCTATGGGTATAACCATAAATTTTCATAGGTTTATACTTGGTATAACTTTATTCCACGTTTATTTGTAAGAGGGTAAGAATATAAAGTAGGATTCGAAAGTAACTTTGTTTGTTGTGTTAAACGGCAAAAGTGGTTTAGATGAAATTTGGTATGGAGATACTTTGAGACGCACATAGAGAAGGACATAGGAGGATTTTATCCCGGTAGTGTGTTCAACAAAAAAAACACTATTACGCGGGCGAAGCCGCGGGCTGAAGCTAGTTACTAATAACTATAAGTAATAGACGAAAAAGATAATCCAAAATATTATTGCCTAATATTAATTAAGGTTTAATTTATTAGTATAATTTGTAACTTTCAATAAAGTTTAAAATCACATCAAATTCACCACCGAACATACGCTGCATGAACACAGTGCCCCAGATCAATTATTAAAGTGGCTCCATTGATTCAACCCACTTCCGCCCCGTCCGGTCGCACCGAAATTGATATAACTTACTAGTTCATAACTGTATTATGATATAGAGACACAATGC
This sequence comes from Anorthoa munda, assembly GCA_945859665.1. Lineage (NCBI taxonomy): Eukaryota > Metazoa > Arthropoda > Insecta > Lepidoptera > Noctuidae > Anorthoa > Anorthoa munda. The sequence goes on along the minus strand of OX243893.1, from coordinate 49,762,197 downwards.
ATCATACAGCTTTATCACAAGTTATCTTCACTTGATACCAAAGGAAGCATCAATTTATTACTTCTTTCTGTCTTTCTAAAAACAAGGCATTTAAAGCCTGCACCGAACTGCATACCAATGTGATCAATAATAGGATTATTTGAGACAGAAACCGAACTAAGAAGTCACATCTTGTGGATGTGGCATTTGTTATTGTTACTTAAGGTTGCACTAGTCGATCATTCTTCTATACAAACGTAGTCTGGCGATTACTCCACTGTTTCACGAAGTACGTTCCAAATAATAAAATATTTCACTTTGTGTCATCATTATATAAACAAAAAAGTAAAAAAAAATCATATTTGAAATTTATGAGCGTCAAAGTTCCATATTTTAACACTAATTTTAATGCATCTTTGAGCGTAAATAAATACGGAAGAAGGAAAATTACAAAACAGCCGCCATACAGGTATAGATTTCAGTTCAACAATCCAAATAATTTTACTCCCTAATTTCGCGCGCTCGTTTTCGTCCTAAATCATCGTCGTCTATTTCGCTACAAATTTGCAAAAGTGCTTATTCGTACGCGAATTAGTTTCTTACTGCTCATTACAGCATCTATCTCTTTCGCACGTGTTGTCGGATGAGATAGCATGCATTTAACCCCGCGCACAAAATAGTTCGTGCCAAGATTTTTAAATCATCATTCACTTCACATTTCACATTGACTCGGCGCATACCTGGTGGTCAACATTTTGCAGTGCTTGGGAATAGGGTGCTTGCTGTATTGCTGCCCCCACCCTGGGAAGGTCTTCTCAATTTAGCTAATCTATGTCAGTACTGTTGCAGTTACTGACATAGATTAGCTATGTCCAGCAGTGGACGTCTTTCGGCTGAAATGATGATGATTTCAGTAACTTGATGAGAGGAGAATAGAATAGAATATACTTTATGGTACACCAATTTAACTACACTAATTCAGAGATCTATATTAGTCTCTGCAGTTTCTGTAAGTTCAGAAGAGCTGCAAATCAGTATAAATAAAAATAGGATAGTTAAATCTTTTTATTTTTCTGTTGCTTTTCTACTAGGTCAAAGACCTTCTAGGAACTCTTCTCCCACATAGTCTCGGGCCAGCCCTCATCAACCTTTCTGTAAAACAAAACCACTACTACTTCCTCATTCAAAACCCACTTAATAATTTGAAGGTTTTTACGGTTCCGTACCCGAAAGGTTCAAACGGAGCCCTATTGCTATCACTCACGTTTCTCTCTGTCTTAGACAGACGTGTTTTTCTGTCCGTCGTCTGTCATACAGGTTTTACAGCCAAACGGTTGGAGCCACAATCAGGCATAAAAATGTCAATTTTGTATTTTTTTTGTTTTTATTTTCGCCCATACAGCAAAAGGGGGGAGGGCGGGCGTGGGGTATCTTTATTTAGGACTCATTGAATAGATAAATACTGTATTTTTTGTTTAAAAAATATGAGAAACAAAGGCATGAGAAGCCACCAAAGTCAGAATTTTTACAAAAAGTTTAGTAAAGTAAAGTAAGTAAGTTTTAGTAAAATGAAGAGTTTATAGTAGATTCCAGCAATTTTTGGGGCGCCTTGCACCTTTTTGACTTGCCTGGAAAGCTATGTCTTTGACCTTTTAAATAGGCATTGCATATCAAGTTGTCAATGTAGTAACTCAAATTTTTTTTGTCATCAATTTAACTTTATTAAGCCTAAAGTATAAAAATATCCAAAGTGTTTGACATTTACAGAGCACATTAAGGTATCAATGCCAATTAATGTCAATCTGGGCATTTAATGTGTTTTAAAGATATTTTAAGGTAGCCATAAATTGTAAGGTGACGTTAAGTACCATACTCACACATAGGTAAGGCTCTGCTTTGGTGTAAGAATTAGTTTTATTAATACGTATTATTTAATATACAAAAATGATACAGCCCGAAAATTTTGATTTGAGAAAAGGGAAGTATATGTGCATCTTATTCGGGCAGAGAATGATGGAGATTGTGCAGACAGAAACAACCTTTGCGCAGCAATGGGTAAAGTCGGTTTGTTCCGTGAAAGATTCATAGATATAATTATGTCGTTAACTTTAGATCATCAAAAAGCATTAAGAAGATTCTTAATTATCTGTAGAAAATTTTGCTACTTAAAAATCCAAGATTTACATGAATGCAACTGTTTTTCTTCGATTCGATCGAGACTTGGGCTGTACTGCAGTCTCTCCAACGGTGCCAAATTGACTACCTGTACATCGAACTGTTGAAGTTTTTATACAAAAACGCCACCGTGTCAGTTCGACTTCAGGATCAGACCTCGGAACCAGTCCTTCTGCAGCGAGGTGTGAGACAGGGAGACGTCATATCTCCGAAGCTGTTTACCGCTGCACTGGAGAATGTCTTCAAGGTTCTGGACTGGAGAGGGCTAGGCATCAACGTCAATGGCGACTACATCTCTCACCTTCGGTTTGCCGACGATATTGTGGTTATGGCTGAGACCATGTCAAAATATTGTCGAGTAGTGTGGTTAATATGAGCTATTTAGCCTAATTTACTTTGATGATGTACGAATTGACTATCTTCAATTCCTGTTTATTATTACTGAACAAGGAATCGTGGCTTACTCTTTATATAATTGAATTATGCTATTGTAAATCCGTTTTGGTAACAAGTCGTCTCCATAGTTTCTATAGTCGCCACCTGTGAGGTTGACTGAATTAGATGGCTCCGATGAAATCTAGACTTTAAAATGTTGAGCATATTGTTTAATATACAACGTCTTTCTCTGTTTTGCCTGAATAGGAACCCCTATTTGGAGATCTCCTAGCAAGTCTCAAGTTCAGTGGTCAGAATGTCAAATTGAGTGATCGAATAGATGGTCGGAGGATTCATCCACATCGATGTCAATGGGAAACGTGCCCAGAACGCTGGCAGCTGATGCTGATTCTCTGGCCGAAGCAAAGGCCAGCCCTCTGGACACGTGAAGAGTCGACGAGCTTTCTGCTAATGTCTCAAAAACTTAATGCGCACTTGATGCGGACATAATGTTTCAACCCCATACGGCTCAAATATAACTTCCAATAAGGTTTTACAACTCAATTTATTTAATAACTAGCGGATGCTTGGCGGTGTCACCAGCGTAGTTCCCGTTCCCGTGGGAATACTGGGTATTAATATTACTATAAAAAGTAGCCTATGTCACCCGGGGATAGTGTAGCTTTCCAACGGTGAAAGAATTTTTAAAATCGAACCAGTAGTTTTTACGTTTATTCGTTACATACAAAAATACAAATCTTTCCTCTTTATAATATTATATTATTATTAGTATAGAGTATAGATTTAAGTAAGAACACAGTGACAACACATTAGAGTACAAAGGCACTGCTTATTTCTTAAGAAATATCTACCAGCAGACTCGCGGAAAGTAAAAATGAATTGAAAGAAATATAAACAATAGTGTGTACCAGCAGAGAAGAAAGACTTAAAATAAGATATAAAAACATAAGCAGCTACACAAATAGTGTAAAGGTAGATATATATACTATACTACTACTACTACTCTGCCAGCAGCTTTGCCCACGTCAAAAGTGTTTTATGATCCCAAGGGAAAATTATACCGAGATAAAAATTCGCCTATATGCTATTCCACACTATAAACTATCTTTGTGCCAAATTTCACCTAGATCCGTTCTGCCGTTCTGGCGTGATTGAGTTACAAACATACATCCATCCATCCAAACTTTCGCATTATTTTATAAATATTAGTAAGATATAATTATATAATTTTACTTCATTTTTATGACACTTAATATATACATATATATAAATTACATATTTAAGAGGAGATATAATGCTCTTGTAGTCGCTTTTTGAAAAGCGAGAATGTTTTCAGTCATCCACAATTTTAAAGCATGAACGGAGGAGGAATGAGAATAAAAGCTGGTTTTATGCGGATGGGATTTAAGGAGAGATCTAAGATGTGGCCTTCATAGTGTATCCCTAGGGCGAGCGTAAGAAAATCTCCCACGCAGGTAGGAAGGGTAAGACGGGTTGTCTAACATGTTGAAGAGGAAACATACAAGCCGAGTGTACCTGCGAAGACGGATTGGGAGCCACTTGAGTTCCTTGCGAAGGTTAGAAACATTACCATACTTACGTAGATCATTATCAAATCGAATATAGAAGTTTTGCATTCGCTCAAGCTTATTTAATAGCTTTTCAGTAGCATCCAGGTAACAGACGTCGGCATAATCTATATTCGGCTAAATAAGTGCTTGGGCTAAATCAATTTTTGTCTTTAAGGGCACTTTAAGGGGACTCTGAAGGCATCTTCAGCGAATGGAGCGAAAGATGTATCTTACGACTCACTTCATTGATGTGAGCTCGCCATGAAAGATTGGAGTGAATGATTACCCCCAGATCTTTTGCGGTTTCGGTATAGTATATGCAAACACCTTTGAGACATGAGGCATCAAAGTATCTTGACCTACAAAATAAAAATAAAAAATTATTTCGTATAGCCAATGCGAAATTCGAAAATTATCCCACAGGAAGATACTAACGTAATTTTGTCCAATTATGTGATATGCTATTCCAAGTCATATTCTGCCTTTTAGGATTGATTGATTAACATACAGACACTAAAATCATTTTTGGATGTTCAGATTTTTTGAGGATTAATGGCGCCTCATCGGTTGAGCGAATTTGCCATTTTTCGATATTCACGTAGACCAGTGATTGGCAAAGTACGGCCCGCGGGCCAGCTCCGGCCCGAGAAAGCATTTAATCCGGCCCGCTGACGGTCCTTCGACATGATTAGTATATGGCCCTCAATAATAATATTTTGACGGTCCAGAAGTATAAAGTAGATTCTACTTTTCCGCCTAACATGGCCTTCGAATAAAAGTTAAATTGTATTTTTTAACCGTGTGTAATGCTGTAATGTTTTAATATGATTAAAAGTATCAACACAAAATGCATTTTGCCTATAATTTTGGCCCTCCTCTGAAATTTCTTAAACTTTCTGGCCCCCCATTAAGAAAGTTTGCCCACCACTGACGTAGACGAAACTACCGGCAAAAGCTAGTAAATAGTTTCGAGTTGAAAAAGATTGAAAATTCAACGTATGTATCCAATCACACAGATCTCTAGACATTTACGAAGCATGAAGAAATCCGAATCAGCTGTATCAAACTACAAACCAAACAACAAATACAAATTAAATTCGATGCTTTCGTCTGGGGTGGCCCACGACAGATAGATGCCCTTCAAAGCTACCCCTCATTCGTTAGATGTATCTAAACGTTACCATAGACACAGATATTCGACTCAAAGGTCTGCTGAAGGGAATGTTCTTAGTTGATGTTGAACAACTATGAATTCGGATTGATAAGACAAAACAATAAGAATCTTTATTCATAAAAATTTCGACGCTGTTTAGCAATTACTTAGAAAATAAAATATTTTAATCAATTGCTCAACACCGTCAAAATTTTTATAAATAAGGCCCTAACTCCAAAATCGTCGATCAGTTACATTCATTTTATTAATTCCCATAGACACAGATATTCGACTCAAAGGTCTGCTGAAGGGAATGTTCTTAGTTGATGTTGAACAACTATGAATTCGGATTGATAGGACAAAACAATAAGAATCTTTATTCATAAAAAATTCGACGTTGTTTAGCAATTACTTAGAAAATAAAATATTTTATTCAATTGCTCAACACCGTCGAAATTTTTATAAATAAGGCCCTAACTTCAACATCGTCGATCAGTTACATTCATTTTATTAATTCTCAACATAAAAATAGAAAAGAACTCAGTCTGTAAATTTAAACAGTCCTTGATTCTTCATTATTATGATAAATAAGTGGCTCTTAAAACAGAATATTGCTTCCATATATTTTGTTTATGATGCCTGTATGGGTCCAGGTGGGTGGTATATTGTATCTGTGGCTACAGTTCCCCATGCGGCCGTGGCCTCTTCCCAGACAGTTTATATAATATTATCCGATCTCTCTTAACTATTATAATTAATTAAGCCCCGAATCCTGACGGTAGTCATTTGTTGAATGGCAATGACGGTTTTATTGCTTCATAAGGAATGTTTTCTATAACGGTACCCGCAGGTTTATGAAGCCCTTCGGTAACTTCTCTGTGATTTTAGATATAGTCATTTTTAATCTATAAGTCGTTTTAAGTGGCATTTTGTTATTTTGACAGTTCATATTTTGTGTTTACTTTTTTGTCTTCTCGATTATTGATATGTATAAGCTATAAATAAATACGATACAATTTTGTTTTGACGTCATATACCGGATAGTAACAATTACATTTGTTTTTATGTAGGGCCGTATCGTAGTCAGGTTTCATTGTTTTGTGGATAAACAAATAAAGGCAAAACCTCTGTAAGTATTTTGGAGCTCTCTTAGATCCCAAGTTACAGCAAATCGCATAAGACTAAGGCTGCTGTAACTTATAATATACTTCGGTGTTTTGATGCTCCAATAATAGTCGAATTTTTTGTCTAGGATAAAAATAAAAATATCTAATTTTCCAGGATTGAATATCCCTACCGCAAACTTCCACCAACATTATTCTTTTCACGAGCGAACCTAGTGACAGCACCACCTAGATTTAAAACTTGGTAGCACATAATAGTGAATGGAGGTCTACAGTGAAACAGCAGACTGTCAAATAGTGTTAGTGGCTTCAAACGATAGTTAGAGGCTAAGCAGCGTGAGCGCAGCTTCGACTAGCTAGCGAAAGTATCGCCAACGTTCACTTTGCAAAGATTCACTATTCACTACATAGATGGCGATATTGTTATTTGCCGTAGTCTGCGGTGTATCTATAGAGCTCGATTCAAACTTAATTTCGACTTTACAGATGCGGACATTAACTTTGATTTATACTATTTAGAGATTCACCGGATTAGTAAAATCAAGTTTACAATTCGTAGCTTGTGCTGCGAACCTCGGATACCTGCCTTGTTAAATAGATATCTACTTGCTCATCAAACTATATAAAGGAAACATTAACGAAAGTAACGTATGGTGCAGCTCCAAGTTGTCAACACTAGCTGCGAGGCTCCGCCTTGCCGGCGCGGGCGCACGGCCAAGGAAACGACCGACAAGCCGCTTTACCGTAACACAAAAAATGTTCAGATAAGCCGACTTTCTAATAAACCCTACTAGACAAGCGAGCCTTCTTCCTTGTACATTATAAATCTTAAGGAGACCTTCTCAAATGAAGCGGTTCCCAATGTTTGATAATTGTGTTGAGATAAAGTATTATAAATCGGATTCTCGGTTTCAATATAATAATAAATAGGGATTGTGCCGCAGGAAATATCAAGACATTCATAACTGTACAGCTAAACGGAGAGGTGATCATTTATAAGCTGATGCTTATAAATATTCCTCGTGAGCTTTTGTACGTACGTTTTATTGTAGTCGTTTAAAACAATATTCTTTGTTTACCGCGGAATGAATATAAACATTGATAAAAGTAATGATTAAATGTAATTGAACCATTAAAATGAATGTTAAGATCTGTGTCAAATAACAAATATTACAAGTGGTCTTCTTTTTTCGAAATTCTGGCCAGTAAGAGACGAAACGATACAGCACTTAAAACAAAAGTTTTAGAGTCACTGGCCGATATTTTAATGTGGCCTAATAATCAGAAAAAAACAGGCTGGAGTTTGCCGGTGGGCTTTAGCATGGCCCCAGATTGATGCCTCTCGTCGCTGCGTAGGCAACTCGTATCGGGCCTTTTTTACCTTTTATCTTTAGCTTGAATATTGCCTCTCGTAATAAGGGCTCTGGACCGTTAAAAGTTGGGGAATGCGCGACCCAGTGAATGAACTCGGATGTTCCACGTGTTTCGATTAAGGATACGGTTTTTTAACGAGTATTTGTTTCTAATATGTAGAATGCGTCGGATGGTTTTGCCGTTACTCTAACTGGTGACGTTATTTGAATGTTTTTTCTTCTAATATATAAAAATGAATGTTTGTTCGTAAGTTACACGTGGGCATGCCGTTCATATCCGATTGCGATAAAACTTTGTCAACTTATCGCTTCCACTTGCGCAAAGATTATAGGAATAGCATAGTAGCCACACTCCGTGTACCAGCCAGTTTATAACTTTATTTATTTCAAAAACAGGTATTTGTACATTATTAATGGGTACTTAATCTATAATATGAACATGTAGTAGATTATAACAAATCTGTGGGTGTGATTCTGTTCTCTTAGGTAAGTTGCAATGCAACCTGTGTTTAGGAGAAACAGTCAGTCAGTTTATACTAATAACAATGCTTTTTGGTTTCGACTCTAGCAATACGCAGGTACTTAGGTTCTCAAATAGAAAATATGAAAAGTTGCTCAAGTGTATCCTGATAGCCAAGCGCGAATGCATACTAATATTATTTATTCATAACTAGCCGCCGCCTGCGGCTCCGTCCGAGTGGTATTAGTACTTCGTTCTTCTTTATTTTTATACGTTATAGACTATGTGTTATTCTAAATCCGCTTATACATAAGCTATATTTCTGTAAAGTTTTATCAAAAGCCGTTCTGTAGTTTTTGCGTGCAAGTGTAACAAATATACATCCATCCATTCATCCTTACAAACTTTCACGTTAATAAGTGTGGTAAGATAAGATTTAATTGATGTAACAAAATAACAGCTAGTTTGAATTTACTATTTTATTAGTTGCTTTGTGGTTTACAATAAGATAGATACCATGTACCGATAATAAAAAAAAAACCGGCCAAGTGCGAGTCGGACTCGCGCACGAAGGGTTTCGTACCATTATCGCAAAAACCGGCAAAAAATCACGTTTGTTGTATGGGAGCCCCACTTAAATATTTAATTTATTCTGTTTTTAGTATTTGTTGTTATAGCGGCAACAGAAATACATCATCTGTGAAAATTTCAACTGTCTAACTATCACGGTTCATGAGACAGACTGACAGACAGACAGACGGACCGCGAAGTCTCAGTAATAGGGTCCCGTTTTTACCCTTTGGGTACGGAACACTAAAGACGAAAAAAAAAAAAACAATTTTGTTAAAGAGATGTGTAACTTTTTGGTGTACAATAAATGTCTATTCTATCGTTCAGTCATAATGTTCTGTAACAGTTTTATATATACTTTATAATGCTTCCTAGATATAAAAGTAATAGCCAGGAAATAATCCGTGGATGCCGCTTCGTTTCCTATTCCATGTGATACATAGATTCACATCGGCCTGTCCAGCGCGAAGATTTATCGTAACTCTAGGAAGCCATTAGCGGATCAGAGATATCACGTTTTAGACGAAGCAGTAATTCTGCTACATAAGCCTTCAAAAGCTGCACACTTTCAATATTTTACGTGTAGGTATACTCATTCTGATTCATCTCAACCTATAGCAGACGCTAGAAGATCTCCCACTAGGTGCACCGCCGATGACCTGGTTAAGGTTGCAGGAATCCGCTGAATGCGAGACGCACGGGACCGGTGAATGTGGCGAGGCTTGTGGGAGGCCTATGTTCAGCAGTGGACGTCTTTCACCTGAAATAGTGATGATAGCATTATTTTACCCAGCTGTTACCGAATCTCGCGTATGACGTGAGAAGATTATACTCAGTCCTGAAATCTATACTTATAAAAATCTACAGAAAAGTAGTTTTGGTACATCGAAAATATTTCCATAAAAATAGCTATGGTGTTAAAGGATAACCAACAGAACCCATTCCAAGCATTCGCGGCATTTTTGCCTGTTTGTCTGTTTAGTTTTGCATCGCAAAATACGGCGTTTGTTGAAAAAAATCACGTTTGTTGAATGAGAGCCCCACTTAAATAATTATTTTATTCTGTGTTTTTTATTTGTTGTTATATCGGCAACAAAAATACCAACTGTCTAGGTATCACGGTTCATGAGATACAGACAGACAGACTGACGGACAGTGGAGTCTTAGTAATATGGTCCCGTTTTTACCCCTTGGGTACGGAACCCTAAAAAAAGAACTTGATATCCAACACGGCTGAATTTTATTTTGATAAAGCGAAGGATTAACAAACACATTACCCTCCTTCGGCAGTCGGGTAAAAAATGCGCATCCGCATCAATAGGGCGTTGAGGTAGATTTCAGTGTTGGTGTATTGCTCTCATGAGATCTCTATGCACTTTTAAGGCAACATTACTACTACCATAATGAACAAGATTCCACTCGTACTTACATAACTAGGTATTTTTTCGCAGCATATGTCTTATTTTCGTCCAGCATAAACAGTGTTATGCTACTTAAATATAATCGTATTTGTATATAAAACAGTTATCGTACATAGTAAGCACATAGTTTCTGTTTCGCGCCTAGCTGAGCGACCGTTGCGTGCCTGTCCGTCGTATTTCCTGCACTTACGTTGCGCCCGCGCCGGTGAAACTCATGAAAATGCGCCTCCAATCAGGGAAATGCGATCGCGAAAGTGATTTATTAATTCAACCAAAAATTGCTTTGTTACACTAGATTTATAGAAGATTTTTACTATGTATTTGATTACTTAATTTCTTATTCGTTTTGCTGACTTTTGTTTTATTGATGGTCCTTGGAGACATTTTTATTTGCTTAACATTTATCGGACTTTAAAAAAAGCTTGCCTTTTCTATTTTCTTAATAATTCGTTGAATCAATACTAGTTTAACACCTTTTTTCTGTAGTAGTCTAACTAAGAATAAAAAAAAATAAAAAATTGGTCCAATCTTAGGAAATCGATTTCAGAATACCCATTTATATTGCCTAAGAATCTAAGAGTATTAAGTCAGCGGCATCGATACCCTTTTTACTAAAAACTGGCTCACTGAAGCGTGGCACCCACCTTAACTGCTCTAGATAACAATTTGATAGTTGCATGGGTAATAAAAACGTTAAAAAATTGGTCACAATTACCCTGCTTACTGCCTCGTAGCATTTTAATAGCGAGTTCCCATTTAGTGTGGGAACAAACAGGTGAAACTGTCTAAGTGAGGAGACGGTACTTATGGTACTCACGCAGCGGCTCCGCTTATGTAAGCGATGCAGCGATGGCCGATGGCCGATGGATATCGGTTTGTGTATCCGCTCATAACGTAGGGGCGTTAAAACCTCTTTTTAAATGAAATTATCTTTCCTTCACAACTTTTTTGTTTTTTATTCGCCGATATTGTAACTTTGCTCAAAAAAAAGGCGTACCAAATATGCATGCGATATATGAGCTATTCTATATGCTCATTTATGGGTTATTGGACGATTCGCCCTGATTCTAACCCTGCAAATATTTCTTCATGATTCTGGCCTCCTGGCAGTTTGGGTATAAATGTTTCTCCACGTTTTAAGCGGTAATTACTTATTTAATGAATTGCTTTCCTAGTTTCTAGTAAAATATCTATTAACTTCGATTAATTAATACTCTCAATCTTAATACTGTCAATTTTGTCATATAATTACTTTTTAAACATCTGCTAAACGGATAATAATTGTTTAAACGTAGTATTTGTAACCGTTATATATAATTCGAATAAGAGTATTACGAACGACCTCTATACATCCTAAAGTATCACAAACATGATAATACGACCGCTATTAATTTAAAACTCATATTAAAGGTTTATAATAACCTTGTGTACCACTTCCATCATTTTGGAATCAAATTTATTATATTTATTAGGTACAACATGGATCTAAAAAAGTGGAAAAGTGTTAAAAGAAGTGGTGCATTCAAAAGAAAAGTTAAAAACAATTATTATTCGCTTCAAGCACGTACTTTAATACAAAGTAATAGAGCTCAAGCTGAGAGTGAGGAAAATGGGAAGGGTTCCGTATCACATTTAAATGCAAATTTGACTAATCGATTTAACCAAAATGCTACGAGTATACCCTGCAGTTCATTTGCCGAAGTTCAGGACTCTTGTTCATTTATCGAAGTTGAAGACAGTTATTCATCGTCCGAAAACGAAGATTATATTGATAAAGAAGCTTCAACCAAAAATGATGACTTCAGAGACCATTATAAAAAGTGGGCTATTGATTTTAATATTGCACATGTTGCATTAAAACAATTAAATGTAATTCTGAACAAAAGGATGCCCTGCATAGTCCCTTTAGACCCAAGGACGCTTTTAAAAAGTAAAAAAGATATACAAATAATTCTTATCGATGATGGTCATTACTGGAATAATGGTCTCATTGAATCTTTAAAGACGATTTTACAAAACCTAAATGATAAACCGAAATGCGTTTCGCTTAATGTGAATATTGACGGACTACCATTGTTCAACAGCTCTAAGCATCAAGTGTGGCCTATATTATGTAACATCCACGAAAAACCAAATGTGCCCCCTTTTGTTGTGGGTATTTATGAAGGTACGAGTAAACCATCAAATGTATCCGCATATTTTCATCCTTTTGTAAGTGAATTACAAGAATTAATGTCTAATAATTTGAAAATTGTATCGCAAGACGGGGTCGATACATTGATCGAAGTTAAAGTAAGAGCCTTCATATGCGACTCGCCAGCGAGAGCCTTGGTTAAAGGTGAGTATCCTAGTCCCAATTATGTATTTTAAAATTTTCTGTTGGGTGATATTCTTATTAACTTTTTAAGTAATACTTTATTAGAAACTGAAACAGTCATCCCGGTCAAAATCGGCCAGGAACTTGGGTGTAATATTGTACCGGCTCAGATGGTCGAGTGGCAGCAAGTGCTGTCATCATAATTATGTTTATAAAAACGATTCTGAGTTGGAAAACCAATCGGAATGTAGTAAGTGAGAGGTTTTCGTTTAGTGGTAGTTATTTAAATAAAAGTCAATTACACGTAAACTATTGTTCACTGACTGTTTATTTTATATTTTACAGGAGTATGCAACTTTAATGCTAAACATGGTTGCTTGAAATGTACAGTGGTCGGCGAGTATAGTCATAAATCACACACAGTCATCTTTCCAAAGACTGATTGCCCACGAAGAAATGACGCGGACTTTCGTTCTAAGAAGTATGGAGATCATCACAAGTACGATTCTCCTTTGCTAGCATTGCCAATAGATATGATTGAACAATTTCCTGTAGGAGATTCTCTACATATTATTGATTTGGGTATTATGAAACGGTTATTAATTGGCTGGAGGGATGGAAATTTAGGAAATCTGCTTACAAAATGGCCTGCAAGAGAAATAGGAAAAGTTTCTCAATTTTTATTATCCTGTCGGATGCCAAAGGAAATACACAGGAGTGTTAGAAGCCTTAAAGACTTGTCACATTGGAAAGGTTCTGAGTTCCGTACTTTTCTGCTCTATTTAAGTTTTGTGATATTAAAGGATGTCTTAGATAATGCAGCATATCATCATTTTCTGCTCTTTTTCTCAGCTGTAACTATTTGTACAAGCGAGACACATTTTCAACTTCTACCAGTCGCAGAAATAATGTTAAAGCAGTTTGTTGACAATTATGGCAAGTTTTATGGCCAAGAGTACATTACAAGCAATGTTCACAATTTAATACACGTAGTAGAAGAAGTAAAGAGATTTGGAACCTTACAGAGCTTTAATGCTTATCCTTTTGAAAATAAATTGAGTTCAATAAAGAGAATGATCAGAAAAGGAAACCAGCCACTTCAGCAAATTGCTAATAGATTATTAGAGAGACAATATAATATTGAAGTAGAGAACTTAATAAAAGATTCTAATCATAACTATCCTACGATAAAAAGTTACAAATATAGAAGTAAACTTAAGGCAGTTATTCAACTTGAATCATTTATCCTCTCAACTGATAACGGAGATAAATGGTTTTTGACTAACAACAACCACCTTGTTGAATTTCGTTCTGCTACTTGCAACGAGGGACGTATGCAGATAATTGGAAATCGAATTGAAAACTTAAGGAAAGATGTTTTTGAAACGCCTATGAAATCTTCATATCTTAATATATTTATGTTATATGAGAACGAAATTTCGCAAACTGAAGCCATATATAATATTACTGATATCAAGTGTAAGTTGGTTAGTGTTTCATACAACTCAAATATATATTTTGCTCCACTTATTCATACATTTAAGAAATAGGCAATAAAAAGGCAGTAAAAATTGTTCAATTTTTTTAATTATCCCCAGGAACGTAATTAACATATCAAGTCATCCAAAATGTGACACTTATAGGATATCAATATTAAGCAGAGAAATATTACTAGTTATGGAAAAACTTAAATCACTTTTATATCCATAAATGTAAATTAAGAGGCGGTTTACAGTCCGCTAGCGCTGCCAATTGAAAAAATATCATAACTAGTAAATAGAATCAAAAATACAAAATATGGTCTATTATTAGTGGAAAAGGCAATAACGTAATTTTATAACACATTGTCAACACTTGAAATATAGCTATTTAGCTAAATCGTGCATTTGAAACAAATAAGGCCGTTTTTGACTTGAATGCACGATTTAGCTAAGCAGCTATATTTCAAGTGTTGACAATGTGTTATAAAATTACGTAATTGTCTTATCCACTAATAATAGACCATATTTTGTATTTTTGATTATATTTACTAGTTACGATATTTTTTCGATTGGCTGCGCTAATGGACTGTAAACCACTTCTTAACAAAATCAAACCCTCATTTAGTTTGCCACATTGAAACATCTTATGTAGCTAATAATCTCACAATAGAATATACAAAATTACTACCCAACAGGTAACTTATACATATAATTGTTAAAACGAAAAATAAGACTTTGGTAAATTATTTAATCGCGTTTAAATCCGGTAATGTGCGTTAATCGATACAAACCTATTTTAAACTTTCGATATTAGAAACTTTTATCTTCTTAATAGAACATACAAAATCGCAACATAACAAAAATCAAGTTTAAGTTCAAGCACTAGAAGTTAACAAAATCCTTTTATCACTTTTTATTATATAGGAATTATTTCGCAAGTGAAAAGAATACAAAATTACCATTAAAATTATAGCGTAATGTACCTTAATGGATACAAACCTTCTATTTTAAACTTGCGATATTAGGAACTTTTATATTATTTTAATTATCTAATAACCTCATTAAAAATCATAAAAAACAAAATGTTACAAATAGAACAAACGAAATCGCAACATAACAAATAATAAAATTCAAATATGTAATCTTTTTAATTGCTAAATAATTTTACAATTAAGAAGACTTCTAGTTAACACAAACCTTCCAGATTCTGTTAACTAGAAGTTATTATCTAATTATTTCACAAGTGAAAATATTACACAATTAACATTTTAAAAAATACAGAAAAACAGGAAACTTTAAATATTATCGAACAAGCGAACGAATAGTCACTAGAACGCAAATAATCAAATAGCCACTGTGGAATTTACATATTCGATTCGAAAGAATGAGAGGAGGTGGGTGCTTTATCTATCGTGACCGTCCGTATACGCTTTATTATATATAGTTTTTATAGATATTTTTAACTCTCGTAGAAATATTACTAAAATAAAATAAATATTACCTATTATGTTGAAGCGTGTTTCCAAAATTCTTACAATTTATTTAATGATTCAAATTTTAATAGGTTTGTATGATTAACTGACTAATTACAATATTCGCATTCGTCTTCTGGAAAATGATCATAGACAGCAAAATATTTGCAATGCGGGCACCAAAATAAACCGTAACGTAATATTTTTTTTACATTGTTGTCTGTTAAAACAAAATGTAACGGCCGTCTATTTCCACGGACTATCTGGAAACCACATCCATAACATCGAGAACAAAAGATAAAATGAGTTAATGACCACGGCCATTTCAAATTTGCGCTTATCATTTCGATGAAGTCCATCTTTGTTAAAAACTTATCAACATCCGCATAATTCATCATTGTGGTTTACCTAAAACAAAAATTTTATTTGACATAACTAAGTTCTAAGTCACGTAAATCCTTCTATTCTTAAAATATAAAGTCTTTGAACTAAGTTAGCTATGGCCTTTATTATTTTAGTATTGATCCCTAAATTAACTTTCATGGCGTACACATTTACAATGAACTCGCAGTTTATAGGTCGGAAAGTTATATAGTTGTCTTATAACGCAGTCACATAATAAATTATTAATAAAAATATGTAAAAACCTTAAAATTTTAAAAGCGCATTAAAAATTTGTTACAAACTTACCTCACATTAATCAGTAAACTTGATTGCACAATGGTTTACAACTGATGAAATGGTTTTATCACCTCAAATAACAGAAAAAATGCAAAATTAACTCAGCTGTCAAAAACACTTCTAAATTAAATTAGTATTTTATAATAATTCGTTCAATATAATCTTTAAATAACAATAACATAACGATTACATCATATGAAAGTCATATTGTGTGACACGAAGTCGAATACACGTCACTAAAGCTATCATTACATGACGTGTAGTCAAATCGCCGACGTGTATATGACTATTAAGCGACTAAGTAGGTATTTATATGAATGTTACATGAAACTCTTAGCGCTTTAAGTTGAATAAAATGGGCCCTAATGCCGTCGAGTAAACGTCCTTATGACATTTGTACGATTATACTAAATAACATTAAGTAGCCAACAACACGTCTACTCAACGTCGTAAATGTTTATTGGGAATTATGTCATCACCACTGCTCTTAAAACGGTGAAGCCAAACATCGTGAGGAAACCGTATGTCCTAGACCCGAAAATTCGAAGACATGTGACATTCATCAACCCGCACTGGGCCCGCGTGGTGGATTAAGAAGGCCCTTTACCTCTCTCACAGAAATGTTCCCACATTATAAGGCTGATGATGCATTAGAAACTATTGATCAAACATATACATTCTTCTGACGTATCCGTGTCTTTGATGGCTTTAACCAGTCGTTTCCATTGGCACATGAATGTCTAAGGTCATTCATATTGAAAGAATTAAACAAAATAAAATAAACGTATTTGATACAAACCAGAGAGAGGCACATAACAAATTTTCTAAGCAAAGAAAGAAAAAACTAAAATAGTAAAAATATTAAAATATTTTTATAACGAAAAGTTGCAGATTTCAGACCGCAGCATCTGTAGCCCGTAAGTTCTACACTAGGTAATATTTAGTTGACAGATGATTTGAACATCGAAAAACTTACAACTAAATAATAACCTGCACGCCGCTGCAGACACAACTTAGATGACTTACTCCAATAAAGCGCAGTGCGATTGCCTAAGCTCCACTAACGAACTACGTCCCAAACAATACATAACCTCCTATCTCTAATCTCTCCTATCTCTAACATATGCAACCTGAAGGATGTTTGTGAGGCAAATGAAAACGCTGTTGCCGTGGCTGAACTCTGGTAAAACTTATATAATTGTCTAATCATCGATATGACAAAGAAGAAGAACATTAAGTTGTAAAAATATACGTCATGTATAACTTTTGCATCAACTTTTTTTTTTCAAAGTCAGGAGTTCTTTGAAAGTTTTCCTTTGGTGAAAAATAAGCCTAAACATAAAAAAACTAAAAAACGTAAACCAACCAAGAGTATACAGACCAAACTTTAAACCCGAAACAATTTGATAAAGACGTCTATATCACAAACAAAGTCGTGGCAGACGTAACAAATAAATTACATGTTATCACCGTCTTTACTTAAGACGCCGGCCGTCGCATGTCGAGAGTCGAGCCTCACACGGCACGACAAAGCAAACGTTTTCTTACGCTGAACGCTAAATGCAATCGTTTAAAACCGATTAGCTTCTGCCAGCGGCTTCACCTGTGTTAAAATCGGATATTATCCCATGTGAATGTCCTGACACTCCTGGAATAAAAAAAACTCTTAAAATATGTCTTTCTTAAAGGGATGTCCGTCCGAAGAATCTATCTCTGCGGTTTAGGCGTGAAAACGTTACAAACGGACAGAGTTAATTTCGCATCAATAATATTAAGTATGGATAATGGTGTGTGCCGGACGTGAAACCGATTATTTGGATGCTATGCCACAAGCATAGCTTTGCGTTTGTCGAGCATAAAGGCCCCGTCACGAAAACCTATAATTTTTGTAAATTCTGTGGTACTGGAACGCGTCTGACTCATGGAACATCCCAGTACCACAAAACATTAGACGACATCGCTTTATATCGCTAAAATATAACCCGACCAAGTGAAACTGCTCGTTAGTTTCGTATTACACGAATGTTACATTGAGTTGATTGAATTTGGGATTATTTGTTGTTGATTGAATTGTCACTACTACGTACCTAACTTGGTATATGTTCTTTATTTACAAAATTTATAGCTTCTCGTGACGGGGACTTTAGCTTCGAGCTACAGTCAGCCGGTTTGTCCACTTGTCAGACTGTGATAGGACAAAATACGATTCGAGAATGTAAACGACCGCGGAAATGGTTCGCCCACGAGAAAGTGACTAGTTTAGGCTCGAGTATCTTTATCTGATCTGTCTGTACTTTGTTGTAAGTGGTAATAAGTAACGATAACGTGTTAAAAGTTTATCTTTGCTAGGTTTTTGGATATTTTTTGGGTAAATTTTATCTTCACAACATGTACTTTTCAATACATTTCTCTTGAAGCACAGAAATAGATGGAGAAGCATCATAAGAGAAAGGTTGATCTCTCGTCGGGAGAAACACGGCCCTCAGTAATGAGAACACGACGTGAGGAGGAGGAGGATTCCCACACTTAAAACGAACCATTCACCTAGCACCTTAAACCACTATAATTGGGTCCGTGGCTTAGGCCCCCAGTGGTCGAGGCACCTGTGGCCAACGCCCCCGATTCGATAAATATAATATTTATACTTTTTTGTGCTTTTTCACTTATTACAGTAAATGAGAAATGTGTTTCACCATAATAAATTATTTTTCCTTGCTAAACAAAAGATATCTATCTAATAGCAGAGAGAATAGATCGCCACTTTACCTTATCCTTACACACCTTTTGCCCGATTAAAAGCATATTTATTATGTACAAAAGTATTTACACTTGATTATTTTTATGCTTAGAAAATTTTAAAACATTTCACATGCAAAAATTTTGTTACTCTACGAGTATGTTTGTTTTTTAAGTCTGATTATTGCTATTGAAACTGACTGTTATAATTAGTTAATATTATTCTCATTTGTTTAAGGTTTCATAGTTGATTATGTTTAATTATTATTGTTACAAAGATAAAAATAACATTTCACTATATGAAAAACGTTAGTTGCTCTGCAGTAATTTTTAAGGGTGTCTATTTAAAATCACAATGTTATTTTATTACATTTGAGACTGATTAGTTAGCTAAATGATTCTCTTGATTATAGGTGATGAAAACTGCGATTTATATTACACTTTTTTACTAGATTTCTTATTGAGATAAATAAATAAATTCATTTTTCAAAAGATACAACCAAAATAAAAGCATTTCTTTGTTATAAATATAATTATGATTTCATATTATACATATACTTACAAATCTTACAATCAATATACATTTATTATTTTTGTACAACATATTTGTGTCTGTGTCAACATGTGTGTACATTTGATCAAAAACTGCTTTGAAAAAGTTTATCGAACCGGGGGCTTCGGCCACAGGTGCCTCAACCACTAGGGGCCTAATCCACGGACCTCTATAATTTACCAAAAAATAATAAAACTGGCCAAGTGCGAGTCGGAGTCGCGCACTGAGGGTTCCGTACAAACAGCTTTATTCACCAAAACAATTAAGTAACTGTAAGTACTGGAGTTCATATAAAATGAAAGCACCAAACATTGGACTAACAAATACATAAACTGGATTAAGCGACAAAATTAACTTTCGACATAGGTCGCGGTCAGTTTACCGACATGAAATAAGTTAATACATAATTCCCTTCCCTACCTACATAGTTTTCGACTCTGCTGGTGGCGCACGTCGACATGCACCCCTGAATGCGTTTCGTCCGTTTTTCTTCGAGTTGTTGTTGCCTCTTCGGTGGCTGAGCAGGTGCGACTGACATACCGGTATTATAGTTTTTTTTAGGGTTCCGTACCCAGAGGGTAAAAACGGGACCCAGACAGATCATATAATACTATTACTGAGACTCCGCGGTCCGTCTGTCTGTCTGTCTGTCTGTCTGTCACCAGGCTGTATCTCATGAACCGTGATAGCTAGACAGTTGAAATTTTCACAGATGATGTATTTCTGTTGCCGCTATAACAACAAATACTAAAAACAGATATAATAATTATTTAAGTGGGGCTCCCATACAACAAACGTAACGATAATGGTACGGAACCCTTCGTGCGCGAGTTCGATTCTCACTTGGCCGGTTTTTATTTAATACTTGGCGTCTCACAGTTAAATCAAAAGATTTTCCTACTTCTTAACTGGGCTTCCCTGTGGTGACTAGACTAGAGTCTCCAGCCAGGCACCGGTCAGTGGTACCTACGTCTTTTATATGGACTGTTGTTCCGAAAATGTCGCCCTTGAGTTTTAGACCATTTCTTTTCGCTTATTTTCGCTTATTCGATATCTTTGGAGCCTTATTTAATAACCTTTTGCAAATATTCATTAGAATTTTTGGTTTTATACATAGTTTAGACACAATAGGGATGTTAACATACAATGTTGTTGGTTAACATGCAATAATAATATTTACATATTTTACATTAATTAAAAACTTCGTAGAACAATAACAACAAAAATTCTGGTTTGCTTACATTTTCATATTTTTTTTTTGTTTTTAAGAGGCCTAATTGGTTTTAGACTTAGACCTTTCATTGCTTTCCTTACCAAAATCATTAGAATTTCGCCAGAAATAGGATTAATACTCCGATTAGAGAACAATTAATATGACTTTACAATCTAGTTAGATACGAAAAAACATAATTAGAACTCTCTTACTAGTATCTTGTTTGAAATGATTAACACTTTACAGATGCTAGGTAATACCTACTTACTTGGATATTGCTTCGAAACCCGTTACTTGAGTTTCGTCGCCGATAAATTTATCCTTTTTTTTTGTAGCTACATATCTTTTGGATTTTTCTTTTACTTGTGCGACACAAGCAATGTTTTGACATTGTTTCTTGCCGTATTTCATGACTCTAGGTCAGCAAGATGTAAGGTATTGATTTTGCTTCCATTGTGAGTGTCGAATATGTGGCATACATGTCCGTAACTTTTGATTGCTTTGATTTAGAGCTTTAATTTTGTCACAGCTCCAAGGCATTTTAGACTTGAGTACATGACATTAATTTCAAGTTGATAACACCGCTCGTTCGTAGAAAAAGTCTTGATACACGGATCGACAACCAGACAGACAACGAAGTGATCCTATAAGGCAAGGGTCACCAATTACTTTCCTTTGGGGTTCGTTGTCCGTGCGGACGTAGACGACGGACGGAGGAGGGAGGTTTCAAGCCACCGCCCCCCGCCGGACAATCACGTGTATTTACTTTTTTAAATAAAAATATGTAAATATAGATGCAATATCTATTAAGATGTTGATGAGTTGATTCGTCCGTTGTCGAATATACGACAGTAAAGACAAAGCGCGGTATAAATTACGTAGGTACTCAAGTAACACAAGCAATATTGTAATGTTAAGATGCACACAAAATAGGTTGACGGTCCGGATCCGGATCGCGGTCCACCATTTGTTGAACTCGGCTCCTTAAAAGGAAAAGAAGTAACCCTTTACTTCTTTTCCATTTAAGGAACGGAACCCTAAAAACCCAAAGAAAAGTATCGAGTTCAAGTAGAACACTTAAATTTTTCTTAACGCCGTTTAAATATTCTAGAAGGATTCACACACATAAAGCCATCTCAAGCCATTTTTTTTATTGGGACAATCCCCCCGCACTATTCTCAAACCACTGCAACTCCTGAAAGCCAGAATCAACAGTGGCGAGCAGCAGAAAAGCGCCGAGGCAATGAAGCTCGACGAAGTACCGGAGAATGAATTTAATTGTCTTGGATCCCGCAACGAAATTAATCAGAAAAGAATAAAGGAAGAGTAGGAAAAATATCTAGCCAAGTGCGAGTCGGACTCGCGCACGTATGTACTTACCGTACCATTATCGCAAAAAACGGCAAAAAATCACGTTTGTTGTTATAGCGGCAACAGAAATACATCATCTGTGAAAATTTCAACTGTCTAGCTATCACGGTTCATGAGATACAGCCTGGTCACAGACGGACAGACAGACAGACGGACCGCGGAGTGTTAGTAATAGGGTCCCGTTTTTACCCTTTGGGTACGGAACCCAAAAAAGAAGTCCTAAGCCATTGTTTTAAAAAAAAATATGTCATCATCAACCATTTCAATCTACAATAGTAATATCAAGACACCTTTAAATTTTTACCCGACTGCAGAAGGAGGGTAATGTGTTTATCAGTCTATGTATGTATGTATGTTTCTTACTACGTGGCGATCTAGAGACCAAACGCGTTGGCCGATTTTGATGATCGATACGTCTTAACCCTGCGAGTGTCACTGGCTACATTAAAATTGTAATATAAAACAATGGCGGATTTTGGGCGCCATATTATGAGGCACAATTTCTTTTTTCTTCCATACCCCTCGTGTGGGGTACCTAAATAAAGGGTTTTAAGAGGTGATTTCAAAAATATACAACTTGTATGTTTAAATGTAACTAATTCTAAAAAAAGATACTTAAAAGTTATAAATAAAAAAGGTTAATTAAAAAAAACAAAAAACCCGACTGCTTAAAAAGCGAACTAAAAAGACGTAAACAAGAAGAAAATCTTGTTTTGGTCTACCATCTCGCGAACATGTATCCTCCAACTGCACAGCATGATTTTCTTCTTGTTTACGTCTTTTTAGTTCGCTTTTTAAGCAGTCGGGATTTTAGATTTTTTTGATTAAATTTGTTTTGTCATAGACCAGTTGGGCACAACGTACCACAACAGTTCATAAAATAAACAAATTCTCACAAGTATCGCACGTCAGTGCACGCGTGCTCTAACTTTGTGCAGCGAAGCGTGCAGCGACGTGCAACTCGTGCAAGTGCAAGGCCCCCATCCACGGTCACGGATAGCTGACAAGCTTAATGCCGCGCCACGTAATCGTTCCTTATATCTCCGTATTTATCGTAAGCGAGGAATTTATACAAGCAGTTGTTTTTTTTTGTCTAGAGGAAATACCGGTGGGCGTATTATGTAAGGGCATGGTTTAAAAAGTTTCGTTACTCAACGCGTTTCCACGATGATTAAAAAGTTACGATGAGAATAAGGTGAGAGGACAGAAAACCAAAGTACTTGCCATAACATAGCTAAAGTTAGCTCAATAACGTTTTGAGAATACTTTCATTGTGCGTGCAGCTAAGGAGTGAAATTTACTGCCGGATTCTGTTTATCCTGATAGTTACAAGTTACAACCTACGGGACTTTACGTCAAGAGTGAATAGGTTACTTCTACGCAAGCGTGCTTCATCTTCGATCACATCATTGCTTACCATCAGGTGAGATAGTGGTCAAGAAATAGAAAATATTTATTTGTGACCCACACAGGAGACTCAAACAATAATAAATAACCCCGTGCGAGACCAAAAAGGCTCCTATCTCAGCATGTGCAACGGTATTAAAAAAAAAAGTTAAATAAAAAAATCAAAAAACCCTAAAAAAATCAAAAAACCCGAGTGCTTAAAAAGCAAACTAAAAAGACGTAAACAAGAAGAAAATCATGCTATCGCAGTCGGAGGATACATATTCGCGAGCTGGCGGATCAAAACCAGATGTTTTTTTTTAGAATTAGGTACATTTAAACATATAAGTATTATATAATTTTGAAATCGCCTCATAAAATCCTTTATTTTGATACCCCACACGACGGGTTTGGAAGAAAAAAGAAATTTTTCCCCCACAAAATGTCGCCCAAAATCCGCCATTTTTGTTTTTTTCAATTTTAATGTAGCCAATGACACTCGCAGGATTAAGACGAATCGATTGACGTAAGAATCATCAAAATCGGCTAACGCGTTTAGTCTCTAGAACGCCACATAGGAACAAACATACATACATACATACATACTTACATACATACATACATACTTACATACATACATACATAGACTGATAAACACATTACCCTCCTTCGGCAGTCGGGTAAAAATAAAATAACGCTGCGCTGATAATCTGATGATAGTGCCCACTGTTGATGCCACGGACACATTCACGGAAACGGTACATGCAAGTATATTGCATATCCTAATCCAGGGCCTGAGGCTCTAGACAACTGTCATTCAATGTCAGCCAAGGCGATTGTCGTAATGCCCAAAATGTAAACGATGGATCACGTGACATTTCGATAGCGTTTGACATTTCCATAAATTTTTGGCTTTTCTAATCGCTATCGCCTCGCTTTCGTCGATAGAATGTCACTTGTTAGGCTGTGGTCCAGCCGCGTGTCCAGACTTCCACATTTATAATATTAACTATTACACCCGCGGTTCCAGCCGCGTGCAATTATTACTTCTATACTGATGTGTATAAGCTAAATTTCATCAAATATTACTATAAAGTTTCATCAAAATCCGTTTAGTAGTTTTTGCGTAAAAGAGTAACAAACATCCATCCATCCTCACAAACTTTCGCATTTATAATAGTACTAGCTTCTGCCAGAGGCTACGCCCGCGTGAAAGTCTAACATTTTCCCGAGGGAACATATTCCCGAGATAAAAAAATATCCTATGTGCTATTTCTGACTATAATCTATCTCTGTGCTATATTTCATCCAGATCCGTTTAGCTGTTCTGGGCGTGAAGAAGTAACAAACTCACTCAAAAACTTTCGCCTTTATAATATTAAGTTAATTGGTTAAGGGCCGGTTTCTGAAGTCGACGTCACATCTCAAATCCGCTGACAATTTGTCACAAATTAACCAGCCGTCAGTTGTCAGTGAGTTTCTCAACACTACTTACTTCATGTATACTTAAATAAATAAATCATCGAGAAATTACGTAATCGCTTGTTACATTAAATAATCGGCATTAATTTATTTCGGTTGGCTACCCTAGCTGGTATTCATTCACTTCATTCACTACTATAACGTAATCAGTAACTTTAATTAGTATTTTATCTTGAGCGGCTGGGTTGGTGTACCCGCCAAGTTATGCAAACCTTACCAAGGACGATTTTTGGATGAGTGACCACTGTTTTTTTTGTTTTGCTAGTTTTTGGATAGGTGACCCCACACAGGTTAAGCAACACTTACCAAGGTTATTCTTTGGATGGGTGACCGCTTTTTTTTTGTATCGTTTGTTTTGGATGGCTGACCTCGCCAGGGTAAGCAACACTTACCAAGGTCAGTCTTGGGATGGGTGACCACTTTTTATTGGTTCACTGGTTTTTGTATGGGTAACCATGCCAGGGTAAGCAACACTTACCAAGGTCACAGTTTGGATGGGTGACCACTTTTTTTGGGTTCGCTTGTTTTTGGATGGGTGATCTTGTTAGATATTGTTACTCAAGCTTTGTCCCCAGTCTAAATAATAAATCCAAGAGCCAGTGAACACTGTTTACTTGTCATGTTAAATAAAAGCTACCCAAAATAAATGTACTAATAATGATTTAACTAGCCACTTCCTTTAACCTCTCAAAATAACTGAACCGCGAACAGAAGAGTTCAACGAGTACAATGCTCAGTTAACCGAGTCTACTTTAACCCGTAGTTAAGTTTACCCGAACTTAAGTACCGTATTCTAATCTAAGATGGAGCTCTCACGGAAAAAATCGTTTCCAATAAATTATGTTTTATCGCTTAAATTCTTTAACGTCAATTACAGTTAAAATAGTGAAGAAAATACAATGTTTGGAGCAGTGGTGGCCCAGTGGTATCGGCCGCGACTTACAGTTGTAAGTCGTGGGTTCGAACCCGAGCAGGTGCTTTACTTTGTGTAAATTATTTCATCGCCAAAACGTTGAAGGAAAACATACTGAGGAAACCGGCATGTCCTAGAACCAAAAATTCGAAGACACTAGGCCCGCGTGGTGGATTACGGCCTTACCCTCTCATAGAGAGGAGGGCTGTGTCCCAGCAGTGGGAACATTAATAGGCTGATGATGTGATGTGATGTGAATACAATGTTTAAAAGGCGAAGGTAAAAGAAACCTATTGGGTGGCATAATTTAAAACTATTTGGTTTTAATAAATCGCGAATAATCATTCTCTGTTTATCTGTTATTTTTATTACTGCGCAAACAACAGAATGCAACGAAGCACAAACGAAATGAAGTACAAATAATAAATTGGAATAAACAAAATGAGCTGATTAATGTTTCCAGCGTTAGGGCAGTGAAATCAGTAGTCACAGATTGACTCCATCCATACTGCTGGACCCCCGTTCTTACGCAATTGCCCACGCTCTTGTGCCAACCTCACCAAGCAGTTACCAGGTATAAGGAATCACCTGTGTTTTCTTTGTTATTTAGACTTTCCTCAAGATGTAAAAAAAAGAAAAAAGTTGACAAAGAAAAACAGCAAAAAATGCTACAACGGCTACCTCGTGTAGGATTTGAACCTCCGACCCATCCCCTTGTTTGTGGTTTTGATTAGGACGTCCTGAACACTGAATTAACTATGCTTGCTAGAAGGTCTCCAAATAAGGGCTCCTATTCAGGAAAAACAGAGGATGACGTTGTATATTAAAAATCTAGGATCAACGCTGTAAAGTCTAGATTTCAACGGCTTCACCTGATTCAGTCTACGTTACAGATTCCGACTATGTAGGAAGTATGGAGATTTGTGTAACATGTAATTTTTCCAGTGGCCTGTGCAGCTCATTTCTATAAGTGAATTAGGATTTAAGAAATGATTTTGAGCCGTTTTACCTACAGAAAATGTCTACGATTTCAGGCAAGGAATATATCCTTCCGGAAATGATTACTTTTGATTATTTAGGAAAAAAAATGTTAATTAAAAAAATCAAAAATCCCGACTGTTTAAAAAGCAAACTAAAAAGACGTAAACAAGAAGAAAATCATTCGTTGCAGTCGGAGGATACATATTCGCGAGCTGGCGGACCAAAACCATTTTCTTCTTGTTTACGTCTTTTTAGTTTGCTTTTTAAACAGTCGGGATTTTTGATTTTTTTAATTAACATTTTTTTTCCTAAATAATCAAAACTAATCATTTCCCATTTAACCCAATCTTATTGGAGGCTCGCTAAATAAACCTAAAAAGTTCGTTTTGCTTTCAGCACACCAACCCAACTTTGACTTTGAATTTTACTATGCTTGGCTGTTATGCAAAAACAAATCTTGTAGTAATATGTATTTCGTTTTGGATTTCAACATACCAATAATTATGTCAAACGTCTCCCAAACTGATGACTGGAGCGTTTTATGCTGTAGCAACAATAGCAACAATCATGGAGAAACCTTATTATTATTACCCGACTGCCGAAGGAAGGTAATGTGTTTATCAGTCTATGTATGTATTTACGTATGTATGTTTGTTCCTATGTGGCGTTCTAGAGACCAAACGCGTTGGCCGATTTTTCGTTGGTCACTAGCTAATTTTTTTTCTTCCAAACCCATCGTGTGGGGTTTTAAGAGGTGATTACAAAAATATATTACACTTATATGTTTAAATGTACCTATTCCAAAAAAAATATAATAATAAGAATTTAAAAAAAATAAAATATTTAAAAATAACAAAAATCCCGACTGCTTGAACAGCGAACTAAAAAGACGTAAACAAGAAAAAAATCATGTTGTGCAGCCGGAGGATATATCTGATTTTGTTCAGCCAGCTCGCGCATATGTGGAGGATACATAAGCGCGAGCTGGCTGCTTTTCTTCTCGTTTACGTCTTTTTTGTTCGCTTTTTAAGCAGTCGGGTTTTTTGTGTTTTTTTTCCATTTATTTACACGTGTGCTCCTCGTGTGTTTAGTGCTCCTGAGAGAGGAACCCCTGATGTTCGTCGAGGTTCTTGGCTATTATGCCATTGGCCGTCACATTATTATTATTACAAGCCTTATATTACCTTGATGTAATGTGTGTCCACCAATTAGTAATCCATTATCCAACCACTTTCTGGCATCTGATTAAGCTGAACTTGGCGTTATTTTACTTTGGAATCATTAAAATAATATGGTACTATGGAGCTTGTCTCATGATGGAAGGTTATAGCAACTCCTCCTCCAGACAAGATAGCACTATCGGGTTTAGGCTCATAGGATGTGTATTGACAAGTAATATTACAATTAGTTCCTTTCAGTTCAAAAAGATGGTTTAAACAAAAGAATCGTAATACTTTTTTTTATACTTTAATATAGGATAGTATTTAAACGAGCGAAAACTAAATTCAAATTAAAGGTGAGTAACCTAACATGAAGGAGATGACGGGAGCTAAGTTCGCTCTCTTTGCTCGCTCCCGTAATCCCCTTTGAACCTAACCTATCCGTGTCGGGTTTCTCTAAGCTCCCGAGCTCGCTTCGCTCGCTCTTGGAATAATTAGTTGAAAACACGAATACACCCGAACTCCCGCGCTGCACAGCGATGTCGCCTCGATGGTTGTTTAGCTATACTCAAAATAATAATATGCTAAAATAGAACCCCAAATACAATTAAAGTATGTAACAATATTATTACCGCAGCTCACAAAAACCTCCTAAAAGGTAATACTCAAATCGGATAAATAGTTACTTACTTAGTTTATTAATCGCACATTCAGTATATTTTTCGCTCGGTTAATAATTTCCCTTAAATTTAACTGTACTACACATTACTTTACTTCTAATAGAAAACGAGACTTCTACTCTCATATTTTGTAGCCTTAACTAGCTTAACAAAATGCTCAAGCATCGTCCAAGCATAACGATAAACTTCTTGAAGCATGAATCGTTCTGTTCAACAACTTCTCACCAGAAAATACATTAATTTTGACAATGATATAGCTGTTGGAAATAGCTTGTGTTAATACTAATTAATCAAAAAGTTATTAGGTGTAGAATTTCCTCGAAAAACAAACGATTTGTTATTGTTGCGCGGGTGGTTTTAAAATGCGGATGCAGGTAGGTTGCATGCCGCGACGCATGCGATCCGTTCCGAAGCCTCTCTTATTAGATCATGTTCTTAATTCCTAATTCATTACCTACACGCAGGTGTTGAATGAAAAATTGAGAATTTATGAATAGGTGTAGGATCGTTAGTTGAATGGCAACATTAATTATTAATAACACTTTATGAGTACGGACAATGCTTGCGGGGAATGCCCGAGTGTACACGCCGATAGTTTTACTCAACTCTTTGAACAGTTGGTAAGCTATGGTCCGGGTTTCTGAATTGAGAATTTAGTTTATAGAATTAAGAAGATTGTCAAAATCTTCTTTAACGCCAAAGTTTGACAGGGTTCCAAGTTAAAGTACCTAGACTTTGGCAGAGATAAACGTCAAATTCTTAATTCGTAAATCGATTTTAGTGTCCAGTTTATTACGCTGCCAAAACGTAATTTGTGTTGATACTGAGATATAAAAGTTGCAGAATTGACCTCATTTGTGGAAAACAGCTAGGCTTTGGAAGGTACTAGAGTTTCAAACGGAACAGGTGAATCTGATATCGATATGTCTGCTTATGCTGAGTTTTTTAACGTAAGTACTCAATCGTGGTAACGTCGTAAACAATCTCTTATGTCAAATTGTATACAAAAAAAAACCATAGATATTGGCGTAGCAAAAAAATTCTAAATCTATGAAAAAAACATATTGATGACTCATCTTCTTCTTCATGTCTTTGTCTTTAACAACTGTAATTGGCCTTTGACCGTGTTATGTTAAAGTGAATAATAAATGATTGTAATATTATGTATTTAATAGTAACAAATAATGAAATCAATGATCAAGCACACATTTTGTAAGAAATATAAAATAATTACGGTATTGCCGATTGTGAACTTTAATTAAAGTTAATGATAATATCTGATAATAAAAATAATAAGCACTTGTTTCAAGAAAACATCGAGATATTTTGATTTATTATAACTTTTATTATAATACTGATACCAGTGTTTCCTGGCAGTTTAATTAGTGTTTGATTTAATGAATGAATAACTGGTCACTTTTATAATGATTTACTACAGCTCACTTACCTACTGATACTCTGATTACCTAGTAGCAATGTAGTGCCTGATTAATCACCGGTCAAAATTTATCCGATCAAAGAACAGCGGATATTTTTGTTTTGAAAAGGTCAGCTATTCCCTACATTGCCTAAAGTTTTGCAGGCAAAAATACAGCAGGTTTTGTGCAACCGAAAGTTTTGAATATTTATAATAATATAGTCTATATAATCTTCATTTCAACAAAACATATTTTACAAAATTTATGTGTACGGAAATGGCTGCATTAGTTTAGAACTGTGTCGCAGCCATTAACGCCCATCCAACCAGGGGGAGACAACAACGCTCCAACAGTACAAATAAAAGTAAATCAAACAAAATTATCAATTATGAAATGTCAGAGTTAAGTAAATTTTACAATTAAAATCAAACTAATAATTAAAATCAATACAATAATTAAAATAAGAACAATATAGAATTAATAAGAAAAAATACAAGTAAAAAATAATTTAAAATTAGAATTGTAATTAGCATAATAACAAAAACAGGATATTAATATAATCAAAATAATAATTGAAAGCCAAATAGTATTTAAAATCAGAACAATAATCAAGATTTAAAAACAAAAAGATAAAAAATCTAAAACAAATAAAATAAGAATTAGAATTTTAAATTAGACTTACGATTTACACAATATCAAAAATCATAATAATAATCAAATTAAAATAATAATTAAAAACGAAAACAGCATTTAAATTGAATGTAAATTAAAATAAGTGTAGAGTGTGATGTGTGTGTGTAGTGCATGTATGTGAGGTGTACGTATAGATTGGGCTTGTGTGGTGCCTCCACACAACCCCACTCCATGCTACTTGTATGTATTGTGCATGTTTACGGAGGGAAGATTTTTAGGGTTTGACTAAAAACTCCAATTCTTCGTATGTGTGGGTGCGGAGCCATTCGTCCAAGAATAATAGAATTTCAATGAAGTCCGAGCTCTCAAAGCTTTGTGTCGAAACTGTAGACGGCTAGACTTAACAAAAACAGCACAAGGGCCTTTTATTAACACGGTATATTAGAAACACGTTTATTTAAAATTTTACAGTTTGTGAATAATTTTTAAGGACCGCTTTGGTGCCGTAAAATGGTTACTTTCTAAAGCATACTCCTTAGTAACGGCTAGGTTAAAATATTTGAAAAATAAATAAATGTATTATTGATTCATGTACATTATTTGCGAAACATCGTTTTTTCGTGTAACTAATAGTTTTGCCTTACAAAAAATATTAACATCGACATTTTTTGCTACTTTTGGAAACTCCTCCAAAACGACTTGGATGTTTAAAAATACTTTTACACAGAAAAAAATATGGCTAGAATTTCTTCATAACTGAAATAGCATATATAAATCAAAGAATATTTTGCAAACAAAACTGTCCAAAATGAGGTTCAATTTTGATATTCTGGCTCCGAGCTGGCACACAGCAAGTACTGCGTTAACATTGGGGAATATATACGCCTTAACTAATTTTATAAGGAGAGCCCGAATTTAGTGAGTTGTTCAGACGTGTTTGTTCAGGTTAACAACTACACCTATTTCAATTTGAAAAAATCTTACACCAATTAAAAAGTTCATTATTTCAAATGGTATAGACTATAAATTATTATGACCCAGGCAAATCCGGGGCGTGCCACTAGTATTTTATAAACAGGATGCCTTCCTAGCGTCTCGTCTGTAGAGCTTAAAGCTTCCTCGAATATTATATCTGATGTTAGAATGCAACTTATTCGGTCTTGATGTGCTGTACCCAGTTGCTTGACATTGTCTTCGTCGCCTTTACTGCAGACGCAAGTCTTTAGACACCTTTATACGATATTCGTTTGTCATTAAATACTTTAAGGAATTTTCAATCACATGCCAGAAATCCCTAAGAAATCTTTTTGATCATATTCCTTTGGCAGTGTTACCATTGGCCAATATTCTCTAAGGAATACTATCATTTTGCCGCAGTACCCGATTGCTTTTCTACATTGGTTCGTGCATTAGCAGACTTTGACGTTTCCGGTGCCAGGACACCGGCAGGATCCATCATCAAAGCAGGATCAATGTATGAAGGTGGATATCTTCTTCGATTTTACAGTTCGATATGAAAACGGCGACAGAAAACGGCATGGTCTAGCCGGTTTCCTTACGATATATTTTCCTTCGCATAACCTTCGCTGATCACACATAATGTCGTGCGTAACCTAAATTAAAAATTAAAATAGGCAAACTTGCTGATTTGCTTACGACTTGATTTACTTTACTGGCGGATTAATATGACTAGAACGTTAACT
Organism: Anorthoa munda; assembly: GCA_945859665.1. Classification (NCBI taxonomy): domain Eukaryota; kingdom Metazoa; phylum Arthropoda; class Insecta; order Lepidoptera; family Noctuidae; genus Anorthoa; species Anorthoa munda. The sequence continues at coordinate 49,729,795 of OX243893.1, read as the reverse complement.
GGAATAGATATGTTACGCCTCATTTGTGGGCACACACTAGCAAGTCAGCATAAGTTGTGTGCGTGTTCATTGTTGTTGCAAATTAACTTACAATCTATTTACAATTTGTGTGATTTATCGATAGGTGCCGATAATTTATCGATAGGTAGGGATATGGTAATTTATCGATAAGTATCATAACGCCGATGTCACCGTATTCCCTTACGGATTTAGTGATGTATCCCAAGACGCCTGTAGCTCCGTAGCTAGATAAGATTGTCTTGTCTTTGTAACGTTATGGTGCCAGTATGGTGCCTATTTACCTGCTTTCAGCGACTACATGCGCTACTGTTTAAACAGAAAACATATCCATATTATTCACGTGGCAGTAGCGTAGCTTTCTGTCGATGTACTGTGAACCGGGTAGCTCAGGGAGCTAATATAATACTTAGAGATTACTTTTATATCATGTATTTTAGCAACAATGTGCCTGCCTTTAGGCGGCTTCCATAAAATTGACATTTAAAACTAAAGAAAAACTTCTTCTATTATTTCACAAGCGTTCCTATTTCAATTACCTTCCAAAACTATGTAGTTATCTGTTGCCAGTCTTATTATAGGCCAGGAGTTTGCCTTTAAATAGGCAGAGACCTCACAATACCTATGGTTTTTTGCATTCATATCTGCACATACAGTGTTTATCTTCAAACATGTGAACGAATATGCAAAGCCCCTTTTAAAATAACGTTACATTTAATAATCATCAAGCTCGGTTTAGCTAACCGAGCTTGATGATTATTAAATGTAACAATGTTTAGTAATGAAACGTGTTGGTCGTTTTTGTCGGTTTTCCAATGAAACTGATAAAGATTCTGTCCGGTATCCTGTAGCTAATGATTCATAGTAGATTAACTTCTAAAAAAAAATTACTGGCAAAGTTTTTATGTGAAACTTGAAACTGCTTACACTTACAGGTGGTAAATAGTGGGATCCATACCATTAACATATATACATACCAAATGTGATTGAAAAGTTTAGGGAGACCAGATAAGGACAGTATATCTTGCTATGCTACGCCTTTTAGGAGTCCCAAATGAATTGTTCAGCTTAATCTTTGGTGATATTGTGACTCTTAAATTCATTATGTTACCGGTCGGCATATCGCGTGAGTCCGCGTAACTGAAGATCTGGAAGAAATTTGACACAGAGATAGATTATAGTCAGGAACAAAGAAAACTTTTTATACCGGGAATATGTTCCCCTGGGATAATTTTCAATATTCATTCGAGCGAAGCCGCTGGCAGAAGTTAGTAATACTATAAAATAGAGAATGGAAGTTCTCATGAGTTGATGAGAAACTGCACGTAAATTAAATGGAAACCAGTAAAGGAATAAAAAATAAATTCACTACAAACAACTATGAAGATTTATTTAGATAAGATAAGATAAGATTTATTTATTTTGTAAAACATGAGTACAGTAAGAAGGTCTTATATTAATATGAGGTGGCTACATGTTTTGCCATTTATGGCGTACAAAATTAGTTGCACTAGACAAACAATAAAGTACAATATCAAAATTTAAATTAAATTGAAATTACAATGTCAAAATTTAAATTAAATAAAAAATCACTATGTCAAAATTTTTATTAAAATTAAATTACAATGTCAAAACTTAAATTCAATAAAAAATCATTATGTCACAATTTAAATTCAATTAAAAATCACTATATCACAATTTAAAAATCCATCAATAATCGCTATGTCAAATTTTTATTCAATTAGAGTAAGACAAACAAAAAAACAAAAACACATTCAGAGTTTTATACAAGCGAAATATCGTTTAAAAATTCATCTACACTATAATAGCACTTCTCTAGTAATATCCCCCGAAGGGACTTTTTAAATTTGTTTAGAGGCATACATTTAATATTATCAGGTATTTTATTATAAATATCTGGAGCAGTACCAAAGAAACTCTTATTCAGTAAAGCAGTTTTACACTTGTATTGACATAACAGATTCTCATATTGGGCACGAATTGGGGTTCTCAGCTGCTGCGAATTTTTGAAATAATTGTTGATTTGCTTTTACAAATAATGCAGTTTCCAATACATACAAAGATGGAAAAGTCAGTATTTTTAATTTCATAAAGTAAGGAACGCAACTATCCGTTGTTCTTAGATTGTGTTGATTCAATTTATCATTGTGTTGTAGTAAACGGAACCGATTTGTCTAAGATTTTCGCGTATATAAACTGTCATTACCAAATGAAACAAGGCTAAAAGAAAGGAACAAGAACCTGGCTCTATTAAGTACGTCAAGCGGTGTTAACATACCTAATTATGAACAAAAATTATGTGTGTAACAATCGCACAATAAGGATTAACAGCATGATCATATCACTGGACGTCAGCAACACTGCTACTCGCTGCAGTGTGCTGTGCAAAGTGCAACATTTATGCAGTCTGAACACACACATACACCACTCGGGACTCTTTCAGGCGTGAAAATGAATGTTATAAATAATCAGGCGCACCGCGAACAATTATCATATGAGCTTGAAGGCCAGTGCGGTTTCCACTTGTGCTAAAATTCTTGAAAAAAAAAGAAGAAAATTAAGAAAATCTTAATTCGATCTAGTGTCTCGTCCGTCAACAGAAGAAGCGGCAATGGATTGGCTGAAATTGGTCGGTATCTCGTGAACCTTGTTGATAATAATATCTGTGATAGTGTTAATACCATAGTGCGGACTGTGCCTAATATAATTTTGTGATAGTGATCCCCGAATTTTGCTCTGCGCGTTGTGAATGTGTCTTCAAGGGTGATGTTTTTTTATGGCGTCATAAGTGATCTATTGATTCCGTGTACCATAAATATGCTATTGTACCGAAAAATCAATATTAAACATTATACAAAAAAAATGAAAACTAAACAGAAATCTGTAATAGTAATGTAGTTTCGCTACTTGAAATAAAGGATGTTTCAATGAGAGTGCACTATAGCGTGTAAAAATAAAAACACGTATTTTTTTAGAAAGCTCTGATATTTATATTGCATTATAAAGAAGACATGTTCCGATTTTGTATGGTATAAAATTGCCGGCAAATGGCTCTCACGGCTCTGATGACAAGCCATTACCTTTTTAAGAAATGTTCGATGTCTTTTTGACAAAAATGTGGCTGTATCTCACTGATAATGCGTTGAATCTCGGCCTTGAGCACAGGAATTATATCTGGTTTATCCGCCTAAATCCGAGATTTCACAAAACCCAAAAGAACGAAATCCCACGACGATAATTCCCATGTTTTTGGTAACCAGTTGACATCTGAGGCCTTAGTGCGAGTTTTTACTCACGCTCAATCGCGTTAACGTAAACGTCAATTTGTATTGAAATTGGATAAGCGCCGTCTGGTGACGGTAAGGAGAAACCTCTTTTTTTGTATAGATTTTGACATAAGAAATCGTTTACGATATCACGAGTGAGTACGTTAAAAAACTCGGAATAAGCACACTGAATTTCGTGAGGTGATTTGGTCTGGAAATCGTTGCTGCAATAAAACGATTGTTTCTTGGGCGGTGTGGCCAAATACTCTCAAAGCCTTAATTGGATGGTATATACAGTTAACTCCGTTCTCATATTTCTGTGACGAATGCCCTTCACAGTCACTGCAAATCCAGCCTCAATTTTCACAATGATAACACGTTCTTCTTTTGAATTAACTAAAAAAAGTGAATAGCTGGCAATTTTCAGTGTTGCAACATACACGAAAAAATAATTACACAATATTTAAATAATGCACTCTTATTGAGAAACGTTTTATTTAGAATAAATTGATGGTCTACTATTAGAAACTAAAAGGCAGCATAAAAGGTACAAGCCGAGCAATTGAGATACTCAATTTGTGCAAAATCTATTAAAAAATAATCAAATGGAAACCATTTTTACCAATAAATACATTTTTTATTTATTAGTTTATCCTCGCACTGGAACGCCTTTCAGTAATTACACCAATGGAGCACAATCTTATAATAAACTCACTATAAGTCCAAGTTTCCACACGATGTTTTCCTTCACCGTTGTCCCAATGTCCAAGATACAATTGATAAAGTCACATTGGTATTTGCCCGAATTCGAACCCACGACCAGGCGAGAGGTGAGGTCTTAGCCACTGGGCCACCACGACATGAATCTTATTAATCCGTTTGTTTTACAAATACATTTATCTAATTGTAATTCTACTAAGAGGTTGTTGACTAACAATGTGGAAAATGAAATTGTTTGTAAACTACGTTGTGCATATGTCATGCTGTAATTTTATTAATCACTCAAAAACATAGCTCAAAAGAATAATTAAATACTGATTGAGAAACAACAAACAGAAAATGAAAATTACAACACAAGTTTTGAACTGAAAATAAGTTAAAAAATATTATTTTTGTAAAGACTCAAAAAGCCATCGACATAAAATATTTCGTCTCTAATCAAATTAAAATCGTTCGGTAAACGGTAACAGGTTCTTCAAAGTTGACACCCAGACACGTGTTTGTTTAAGCCGATCCAAGATTGTTAACTAAAAACAAACAAAGTCATGGACAATCATGGAAATAACATCACGATCATCTCAAATAGATCACTGCAATAAAAGGCCATAAGAAAACTTTATCCAAATCACGACGCTTGTTAGACCGATTGGACATCAAATTATGTCACAAGGGGATTGTCAGAACACCCTTTTTGAGGTTACAGACAAGTGATGTTCGATGTTAGTGATAGCGATAGTCAAAATGCCAAAATATTTCGATAGCGCTTGACAATCCTACAATGACAATACATTTATGGACATTTGCCCAATCTCTATAGGTGCTCCCTCACTTGGAGCATTCGCCTGTAATGTAACGTTACAGGGAGGGTGGGGGAAGGGAACCGAGCATTACAGTGCGCAACTTGATGAGATAATGTGTAATATTTTGATACAACTTGTAACATAAATGTGCACCACTTGTAATTGAGCATGTCGCGGACTAAATTTTATGCTAAAATCGAATCTGAAATGTTACATTACAGGTGAATGCTCCAAGTGAGAGGGGACCTTATCGCGACGCTTTCGATGGTAGGATGTCTAGAGCCTCTGTGAACGCTTGTAATCGCCTCGTCATAGTGTCACATCACAATACATCACATCATCAGCATATTAATATTCCCACTGCTGGGACACAGGCCTCCTCTCTGTGAGAGGGAACAGTGTAACTCATTAGTCTCGTCATAGTGTAACTGCACATAATCTGGTCTGAACGCCTGAAGGATACAGACGACGGGTGTGATCAAATTCATATATATTTTTGTTATTAATCCGTATAATTTAGGTGGTAAAGGTCTAACTGCAGATATCAGAGCCTATATCTGCATATAGAACTTTACTGCCTTCTAAATTAACACGGAGTAAAGTTACGCTAAACATAAACCTCGAAGAATGTATTGTTAATACTTAGATGATCCTAGTTTTATCTTTATTCCAAGTTTAATAAGGGGGTAAGACTATAAGATCATTGATAGAGTAACAGCCTCCTTTGTTTGACAGCATACCACAATCGGTCATTAATGTTCCCACTGCGGGAACGCAGACTACTTCCTTACCAGTATATAGTAAATACAACAGTTTTTGAGTGTGATTTACTTTCATAGAGTTCAATGTTCTGTTTCTCTGTTACAGTTCGCTCTTCTGGTAGCTGTAGCATCAGTTCAGATAAAGGCAGATGCGCCTAAGTGAGTACCTTCTTAGTTCCTTCTACATTTACTTATATTCTTCATAACATCGCTTCTTTATTCGATTGTATAAAAGGTTTCACTTCGTGTCTAGCGCACACTCGCCGGTGACTGGTTGTTGACCTCCAAGTCAGCTGACATAATACTATGCCATCTACAATATCCTGCACAGTCTTACGTATCTCATGGCACAATATTTTCTCACACTTCACACTGTTTATAGATTTAGTTTTGCTAGCGAGTCGGTGTTGCATTTTATCCAATTATACACATACATATATTTGTCCTTTCTATAAGCACTTAAGCTTTGTTATTTTACCTAATGACTTCATGTGAAAATAATTAATCTGATGAAGGACATTTAGTAGCCCCATAGGCAAGCGAAAGTGTACTGATTACACGCTGTGCGACTTCAAGTGTAAGCATTGTCAATGTCAGTGTGCCGGCGATTGTGCTTGAATTGTTATGTTTCACCGCTTAGCGATAATTGCTTGATCGTTGAACCAGCTCCAACCAGCCGCATAATAAGCACCTACCTGTTAGAAAGTGCAAGTCGATCCTCAACGTTGTCATACGTTACGAAAAAATAAATGACACATGTCGAATTGTGAGTCGTATGTCGAGTGTGACGGAGTGCGGATAGGTGGCGTCGATGCGACCGCGACGTCCCACCGCCTTCAGGCGAAAGCCGCGCGCTACCGAGCACGAGTCATGCCATTGACACTGCACTAGACGGAACAACCAGCAGAAAAACTGCGTCGCTCAACATGCATGCGATCAATTACCTCACCTCAGAATACCGGCACTGTTATTTTTTCTTGTTGCAGGAAAAAGATCCGCATACATCTACCACAAAAAGTGAAACATATTCACCACCACAAGAAGATATACATTACGAATCATCCAGCATCCTCCCAGTATGCACCGGCTTTCATGCCGAGCGCTGAAGGCACGGTGGCAGTGCCGAGCAACGTCGCAATGCCGGCCGTGGCCAGCATGTTGCCGCTGAGCTCCGTGGAGCTGTACGACGAGGCGCCCACGCGCCTGCCGGGCGGCTCCTCGGCCGCGTCCAAGCTGCTGCCGCTGTACCGCGCGCGCGGCTACTACGGGCCCACGCCGCACGAGTGGGATGATCAGGAGTACGACTTCGCTCCTCCCGCAGATCCCACGGACGGAACCTACATACCAACTGCCTTCTCAGCTCCATCAGCGGCGCCAACTGCACCACCTAATTATCCCCCGAAGAGAGTTAAAATCGTAAAAGTCAATGAGGCTCCGCGAAAGAAAGCCAGAAAGGTAAAGCCGAAACGAGTATTGGTACGAGGAAAACCAGGTCAAGCAGAGGAGGAACATCCGGTATCAACATTCCATGAACATTTTTATGCCGATTTGGATGGCTCGGGGACTATCAGAAAAATAAAGAAGCCGCAACGAGTAGAAAAAATAATCGACGGTGATACCGAACACATTCACACCTACAGTGAGGAGCACATTCACAAGCTCGTTTATGAGCCTGACGGCAGCATGTCTGCGCTCGCCGCTTCGCATCCTCTTATTCCTCTGAAGAATTCGCATTCCCTATTAGCAATTCCATCTGACACACTCACTGGTTTCACAGCAGTCGGGTCCATGGGTACCCCGGGGCATCTAGAGTACGCTGCTTACAATCCTCGAGAAGTCACTCACGATCACATATTCCATGACCACGGAGAGATCCCCTCCGATGTGGATATAACGAAAGAGCACATGGCGTACCCTCCGAGAGTGACTTATAACAGTCAGGGTTTGCGCATTGGACTGGGTGGTAACAAGGGACTCAAGAGCAAATACTCACACAAGTATTTGAAACCTCAGCCTAAACCGACTCATTTATCAGATTTTTCATATTACGAAAATATATATACCCCTTATCACAAGCTTCGTAATCAGAAGCCAACCATTCCAACGCCCTTTGAGCCTACATCTGAGCAGAGTTTAGAAGATTACAGGCCTATTCCCCATTTCAAACTAAAAGATAAAGGCAACATCAAGACTCGCAACGTAGTACCAGCACTATATTTTGGGAACGGAAAACAAGTGTCTGACTACCGACCCCAGCAGGCCAGTGGGCCGGCGCCCTACTCCGTGTCGTCCACCGTCGTGCACGACTACAAGCCCAAACACTACCCGGGACTACCCGACAACGTCGATACGGTAGGCTTGTCTAAATTTAATAAAAACATATACAACTATCCGAGTAACTATGAATTCGATTCGTATGCTTCGTCGTCGTCTAGTTTATATGCCTCCGATAATACCGCTCTAAATTTTCAAGCTAAAAAGGGCAAAAAAAAATCCATATCAACACAGAATATTAGTTTTGGTGGGTTAGACCATCAGACAACGGTAGATCACTTAGAAGATTCAGGTGTTTCAGCGACGTCGCTCAACACGGCCAATGCGGTTCCTCCGTCATCCATAGGCAACTACAACAGCTATGCTCAGCCGCCTTTGGAACCAGCACCGTCGACAGCTTTCACTATACGAGAAAGTTCTCCAGTGCATCCGTACTACTCTGCCATGGCAGCGAAGGCCTTACACGGAGATCAGCTCTCGTTTGCTGAAGCATCTAATGACAATTACCAGTACGCTGAAGCGCCACCGTCCCCATCGACAACCCCGTACGTGCCCACGCTAGCTACGACCACCGCTCCTCCGCAAGAATATTATGACATACAGGGTGAGGAAGCCATCACAACCGAAGCTACTACTTATGAGATGAGGCCTAGGAACGCACCCATGGACAAAAATTCTGACGTTCTAAGTCCGCATAAAGAACACAAGCCCAGGTACAAAATATTAGCTTTGCAGCCGACTGAGTCGCACGATTCTGAACATTATTACAAACACAGTGCAGTTGCAGCTAGTACCACGGGGAAACTCAAATACGGTGACAAAATTTGAACAGTAACGAAGTAACTTAGTGCTATTTAGTTTAGTTTTATAAGAATGTGATCTTAGGTCTGAGTGTTGCACTGAATGCCGTGAGTGAAGTGAGTTTCAGTCTTAATATGTGAATATTTCAATTATTTATACTGTCTTTGTAGCTAGAATCTGTCTTTGATTATAAGCTATTAATGAAGAGAGTGCGAACGACGATAGTATTCATGCATTTTATACGAATCTATAGGCGAAGTTAAAATATAAAATAATGTTAATACCACTGAATTTTATTTCTTAATGAAATCAATAAATGATTCCAGATAATGTAATAATTTTGTACGCCAGTCAAGATACTTTGGTAATGTACAACAGGAGCGCCTAACCGATATAGCGTTGAGTTGCGAATGGTAGAGATTGATTGCTACTGACTATGAGCAGGCGTCATGCTATTTTAGCGGTAAGTTATTTTAAATAAGCGTTTGAAAAGACACGTAGCAGTAAAACCTAACTTAAAAATATTATAAGAGGTTGAAGGTAACCCAAAATTTTTTTTATTTAGTCACTCGGGTTAACAGTAAATTTTAAACTGCAAATCTTTGCGACTGCGGCGTTCATAATTTCAAAGATGTGCCGACTGATATTATCTGAAAAAGATGGCCATCCGATCCAATTCCATAGCCATAATTACAAACGATGTGTCACATGAGTAATTTATTACCAACTAACAGATACCTGAAAAACATTTACACACATTAATCAGGGAAGTCATGTTGAAAAATAGTCTGTCAATCCGTCGCTTTGTCATAATCATAACGCACGTGTAGGTACTTTCTATATCGATTCAAGAAAAGCATTCGCGCATCGACTTCGTGTTTCTATTCGCATTATTTCACTTCCCGTTTCCTGATCGTAAACGTACGTACTAGTAAAAAAAAGTCCCCTGCCGCGTCTGTCTGCCTTTCTGTTCGCGATTAACTCAAAAACTGCTGAACGGATTTTCATGCGGTTTTCTTTCACCAATAGACCTCCACCTAAACCTTCCTCATTCATCAGCATCTCCCTGAGATGCTGATGAATGAGGAAGGTTTAGGTGGATATTTTTTTAAATTTCAGAAATAGTCAAGCCGCCTGGGAGCATTCATCAAAACGCTGCCTAATCTTTTTGAGATATAACAATACAATGTGTGGTGGAATTATTCCTCTTTAGTAGTAGGTAGTAGTAGGCCTACAGAAAAGTCCGCGATTGCATAATAAACCGATTATAACTAACAAAAAGTGGTCACGTACAATGAGGTAATTGGAAAGCTGTTTAGACGGATACAGTATTAATCCTTATCAACTTAAACACGTTAGTTACCTTAAGCAATTCATGCACATTATATTTTAATCCTTTACACGATATAATTTAGTGTCAATATAAACGTACTTGAGAGATCGTAAAAGCCGGGCTTTATGCGGAAATGCGCCCGCGCTGGTGAAGGGCGATCCGACAGGGTTCACTTATGTAACGAAACAGTCGAGATCAATGAATTCCTGATTGTGAACCGATGCTATACACTCGTTCATAAAATATTTGACAGATATATTGACGGCGTCATTATATCTATCACCTAACCGTTCAATTATTAATATTCCGTAATACAATTCCTATTGATGACCGAGCGTTTTGCACTATGATTTCTTAATAATTTCATACATTCCGATTCATTGAAGATGGCCCATTACTAAAAAGCACTAGACTAGAAATACGCAGAAATGAATACGTAACCATAATAATTTATTCAGTAGATATTTTGCATTCGCTATGAATAGAGAATTTATGAAAATTAAGCTCCTTTTAATAGCATGTCAAATTAATCTCCAGATTGCAATAAAAATTTGAATGCTGCAAAAGGTAGGTAATAAGGAGTTTACGTAATTAATGTCTGTTCTCACGAGAGTGAAACTTGAGATTGCGTGCACATTCTTCCAGTTGTCTTGGCATCAACTCGCGCACAAGTCTCATGCATTATTTCCTCTTTAGTTTCCAGCTGCTCTGTGACGTAACCGTTGCTCAACGACCGTTAGTCAGCTGGATGGAATTGTTATCTGAATATCTATGGGATAATTATTAGAAGACAAAGCTCAGAGCTTACAGTTGTAGGCTATTGCATTGGCAGCCCATTATGTCACGCCTCAAGATTCAGACACGTTATTATAACATTATGTTTGTCCTCTTTTTATGACTTTTGTTAGATCATTTCACTGTCACTTTTTGTCTTGCTATTGATAGCTTGTGTCGAATTATATATTATAGTGTTTATAGTTTGAGCTCTGACTCATCACGGACTTTCCACAAGTTGAGGTCGTGCCCCCGTTATTGTGGGAGTTTTTTTTATTTTCTGCTTGTTAATGATGTAGACGTAGATGATATAGCGATGATAGGTTAGGGTAAAGATAAAAACCAATAAAAAATTAAATAACTTTTAATTAAACAGACAACAATAACTTAAACTTTAACCTATTTACAATAACAAAACTTGTACTATATAGCACTGGATACACGATCCATCGGCGTCTGAGGACTATGACTTAGTTGGTTTACTAATACTACGGTAGGTGTTACTTCCGCTTGTGGTAGGGGCCGCCGCCGTGGCCTGCTCCTATGGCGTTCGTGTAGCTGTCACCGCCGAAGCCTCCACCGTGACCCCCACCGTGACCCCCGCCGATGTCTCCTAAGCTGAACCCGCCATGTCCGCCGCCACCGTGGTCGCCTCCTGAACCGTGTCCACCGAAGCCGACACTGTAGCTGTCACCGCCGCCGTGACCTCCGCCGAGACTGTAGCTGTCACCACCGCCGTGGCCTCCACCATGTCCGCCACCGCCTCCGCCTCCGCCGAAGGAATCAAAGCTAACACTGGAGTAACTGTCGTGCCCACCGCCGCCGCCCCCGTGACCTCCGATGCTGTAGCTATCGTGACCGCCACCTCCGCCGCCACCACCGTGACCTCCAATACTGTAGCTGTCATGACCCCCACCGCCGCCTCCTCCCCCGTGACCTCCAATACTGTAGCTATCGACACTGCCGCCGCCATGACCACCGAAGCTTCCTAGGCCGGAACTGTCGTGTCCTCCCGAGGAGTATCCACCTCCGCCTCCTCCACTGTAGCTGTCATGACCGCCGCTACTACCGTGGTCATCATGACCTCCTCCGAGCCCTCCGAAACTGGCACTAAAACCACCTCCATGTCCTCCACCGCCGTAGCCGCCGCCGCCTCCACCGTGACCACCTTCGAAGCCACCGCCCAATCCGCCTCCGAATGAGCCACCGTGGTCATGTTCGTCGTGACCGCCGCCACCGCCTCCTCCGTGGCCACCTCCAAATCCACCTCCGAATCCGCCTCCGAATCCGCCTCCAAAGCCACCGCCATGATCATGTTCATCGTGTCCGCCGCCGAAACCGCCTCCAAAACCGCCGCCCAGACCGCTGACGTGACCGTGATCATCACCTCCGTGGCCTCCACCGAATCCACCGCCGCCACCGCCGCCGCCGAGGTCATATCCTCCGTGTCCGCCTCCAAAGTCACCGCCGCCGTGGCCGCCAAAGTCACCGCCTCCGTGGCCTCCAAAGTCACCGCCTCCGTGTCCTCCGAAGTCACCACCTCCGTGACCTCCAAAGTCACCACCTCCGTGTCCTCCTATGTCACCACCTCCATGGCCGCCCAAGTCAAATCCTCCGTGACCTCCGCCAAAGTCGTGTCCTCCATGCCCACCGCCGTGCCCGCCACCGAACCCGCCGCCGGAGCCGCCGCCGTAGCCGCCGCCTCCACCGTGGCCACCGTGACCGCCGCCGCCATGGCCTCCACCGCCGTGGCCTCCACCGCCTTTCAAGTATTCGGCGAAACCTCCGTGTAAGTGATCAGTGAAGGACCCTCCGTGCCCGCCGCCACCGCCCCCGTGGCCGCCACCGCCCCCGTGGCCGCCGCCGCCACCGTAGCCTCCGCCGCCGCCGCCGCCGTACCCGCCGCCGCCGCCGTGACCATGATCCTCATGGTGCTCATGTATCACCACCTCTTTAGAAGAGTGGTGCTCTTCAGGTATATGCACCCGAATATGAACGCTGCAACAAACACAAATATTCATTGATACATATTCTTAAAAACAACAAGAAACGATCTGGGTTCAATTATTTTCGCATCGATACATGCTAGAGCGCTGACATTAACAATAGGAACGTAAATGAGGAACAATAGATCGCATAGCCAGCAGGTCAAACGTGATACAGTGAAAACCTAGTGCAAGGGTAGGTCTATCATTAAAACACAATAGCTTGGTTTTCACCATTTACCGCAATGAAGAAGCGTGAGAATCGTTATAGAAATCTCAACCAAATTGCTCCATCCACTATATTTTTTGCGGTTGCATCGTCTTGTAGCGTAACTAATAGTTTTATCACTGATAGGACCGCGCGCAAACTTGTAGGGTTGGAGAAATCTTGTGAGATAAGGGAACATAGTAATACTAACTGTTCATGTCCACCAAAAGTCGCCAGGCAGACGCCAACGCTAGCCAGTAGAAAGCAGCTCAGCTGAAATTATAACAGTAAATGTTCATTTAGTTTTGCATAATTCCCATATAATACATGTTTATTAGTGTACTCTGATCCCTGATTACTGTGCGGATATGATAAGTATGAAAACGAAAGTGGTCAGCGCAGTGTTTATGTGTAGATGTAAGTAGTCTGTTATAATAAACTCGTTATATATGGAGATAGCGCACTAGCGCAGGTACCCATAACAATTGCGTTACGTAAAGCTGCACTGCATAATCAAAACTCTCTAATGAGACCTTATGAATCCGTCCACATGGATTAAACACGTTTCTCTCTAATTATTTTCCTTGAATGTTTATTAACAGATTACGTAACGGAACGTTTTTTTTTTTAAATATTTTCACTTGTTGTTTATGATATTCAATCAGTAAACAACAGATTAATATTATCATAAATAAAATCACTGCTGAACTACAGAAACACTAAGGTTGAACTTGAATGGAAACTTGTCACTTGAACGGTTACGGATATAGTTTGTAGACGATAACGATAGGTCACAGTAATGGGTGCATGTGTATCGCAAGCGTCCGAGTTTCGCTCGAGTCCGGAAGTGTTCGCTATCTCGCGCAAGAAGAGGTGTTACTCACGGCTAATCGGGAAGCCATGGTGCGTGGGAGTGCTGTGAGGTCGCGCCTTCTCCGCTCTCCTGATGCTGACGGAACGAACGAAACTACTCTTATGAACTGCCTCCATCGTGTAAGCCTTTTATATGACAGTGAATGTACACAACCCCTACTCCATGCGGTTTATTTTATATTGATAATATAACTTTATAATTAAAAATTTGTCTATTTGAAGGCATTATGGCAAATTATGCTTTCAGAATTTCTTCGGCACACATTTGCGGTGTTACCCAGTGTAATTGATTCTTAAACTAGGTGCTACGAACACGATTATCTTGGCTATGTATTTTTATTTCTGTTTATGAATCGCGATGTTTTAATTGCCCCTGAGCACGCTACTGACATCAATATTTTTGGTTCTAGAACATAATTCTAAGTTCTAAAAAGATTTTTCCGCTCTATTTGTGAGATTGAAAATAAGTTTATGTTCAATACAAATTGGTCTGATTGATTTCGACTGATTGAGGCATGTGTACCATTGGTATAAAGGTTAGACAGGAAAAAAGATTTGAATTGAAGGTAAACCTGAATAACCAGGAGTAATCAATAATACGATCGAATCGCACATATAACCGCGTAATTATTATGTTATTAAGATAGTCCGAGTCCAGTCTCTTACATAACCATACGTAACCATGAATGGAGTTCTCCCATAAACGCTTTGTATAGCATAAAAGCTTGTTGTATGTACAAATACTTGTATGTATAACGCCTTTTCATGTGGATTGAGTGTCCGCTAGTCACGTTTGATGATGATGATGTTGATGATGTTGACTTTATGACTTCTAGGGTTAGTAAAAGTTTTGTCCCGGACCTGAAAATGCTCTGTAAGAAAACCAGAAGTAATGCTGCCAGTTCTTTTGTTCCAAATGTTGTACTAGCAAAAGCCTCGAGCAATAGAAATAATTGTTGCATTTTAACGTCACTTAGCTAAGGAAAATTCGTTTGTCATAAACGAATTTTCGTAGCTAAGTGCTTGCATTACTATTGAAACCTTAATTCTGCTTTAAAAAAATTAAGTAGGTACATCGTCATTTAGGAATATGAAAAAATGCTATGCATTTCTTGACACTCACAGCAAGATGGATGTATTATTCATCTCCTAATTCTTGTCCTAGAAAAACATGCTAAAACGTAGTTGCAAAAAATCTTCCGCTAACTTACATAACGTTATATTCTGCAAATATAATAAGTGATATTTTAAGCTTGTTTGTTTAATTCATAGCAGCGAACCACCGAACCAATTGAATACAATCTCTCTTCAAATTCGAGAACAATGCACATACGGTTATTTTTTATGTGACATGTGACGCAGTGACAAGCGTGACATTACAAGTCTTGAGAGGAGGGTCTTTGATACTACCTTCTTTACTTATGTGACAATATTCTGTAGAATTGTATTGCTTTCAACAAAGTACTGGGTTGGATGCATTTAAATCAAATAACCTAGTAGCTACATATCCAGCGTGACTAATCATAATTATCATCAATAGCTGTAGGTACCCAAAGGGATCTTTGTGAAGGAGGATAATCTGTGAAGTACTATATTGAAAACATACAGCTATTACAGAGCCTTAACTAGCGACGCCGAGTTGCCATCTTGTCGGTTTTATCGGAATGGAATTGCATGATCTAATGCAGCCTAGCCCTTTTCATCATCGGATTACAAGACGTACGGCGATGTGCCATTGCTACATGGTGGACGTGCCGCCCATACGCATAAAACGTTTTGGAAATACTATCATTGTGCGTTCAACTAATGAGTGGAATTACAAGTTGGAGTTTTTGTTTCCCGGTAGCTAAAAGCTAGGGGTCTTTAAGTCAAGAGTGAATAAATTACTTCTAGGGAAGCGTGTTTCACCGTCAGTCACATCATCGCTTGCCATCGTGTGAGATTGTGGTATATAATAAAAACAAAATAAAAACATGCAGAAACAACATCGGCACCGGCCAATTAAAAGTTTCCACATATATAAACATTTGCAATACAATTACAAATTAGCGAAAGTTTAAAATAAAAAATATATAACTAAACGCCTAATACATACAAAAAGTAGAAAAATAATGAATACATACGTAAAAATATGAATACATAAAAAAAAGTTAACAAAACATAAAAGGACGCACGGGACCGGTCAAAGTGGCGACGCTTGAGGGAGGCCTATGTCCAGCAGTGGACGTCTTTCGGCTGATATGATGATGATAAAAAAGTTCACTTAAACTATCATTTAGATTAGTAATCTTTATACTAAATAATTGGCACCCCCTATATGAGCATCAACTCCAACCTGCGCGCCTGAAGAGTCGTAAGAGCTTCTTGAGACATACGACCTCCTCGAAAGCCAACGCAACTAACGAGAGATGTGAATTATGGCATCACACACCCAACCCCTCCACACTTCATCACTCCGGCAGAGAATCTGCACCCTGAAAACGAACTGCAGTGGCCAATCTGGAAATCCCTAAACCTAGTGCGGACCCAGGTTGGTCTCTGTAAAAACAACTTGGCCAAATGGAATATCAAAGACCCATCCAAAGCACAGTGTCAGTGTAGGGCCCCTTCTAAGATACGGCACACCCCCTTGTCTGCCCTTCATGCCCGACCACCTGCACCTTGCGGGATTTGAACGTAGCAAATGATAGAGCTGTCCGAGTAGCTACATACTGGTCGGACAAATCTGAATGGTTGTATAGTTGGAGTTAATCGACACGAAAGAAGAAGAAGACTCCAGCCCAACGTCCCGACGCACCAGGGAGTGCTCAAAGAGAGGCGGCATATGTCCCAGCAGTGGGAACGTCAAGATTCCGACACAGATTATTTATGTAAGACAAATTCTGATCATGTATTACTTCAGTCTGTAAGGAGGTAATTCTTATTTTAGTTAGGTACATGAAGGAGACGCAAATGCCGAAGAAATGAGCACGATACACGCCAAGTCATATATTGTCTACCAGGTCAGGAATGTCAGTAGATCCGTTTATAATAACTAAAGAGAACAGCAAGATCTTCAATTTTTATCCGTTCGGGTCGATGCAGAATGTGTAATCTTTTTCACCGACCTAAGTAACTAGGGAGTTTCGGTCGATACAGTGTGTACCTTAAAAATCGCGCTTTCAAAGTGATTATTTGATTAATTACATTACATTATAACTTGTATTCCAAATTCATCATGTCAGCCGAAAGACGTCCACTGCTGAATATATGCCAAGGATTCCAAATTTGAGAAGCATGTGTAAGGAGGCTAAAGTCAAACGCACAGTAAAGAATTTTCGTTGATTTTTATATTCCCAAAATCAAGGCTTTAGAAATAGCCTGCTGCGTAATTATCGGATAATCAGCATATTAATTATAAGGAGGCCTGCGTCCCAGCAATATTCCCACTGCTGGGACGCAGGCCTGTTTTCTGTGGGAGGAAATGGGCCTGCGGGAATCTGCTCGCATCGTGTTCCTCATTACTGAGGGTCGTGATACTCCCGTAGTGGAAACAACTTTTCTTGCACCAGTTTGCGCCATCTATGTGTGTATTTTGCGTCGTGGAGAGAGCATCGGGCAGTTCGGTGTTCAACGATGTCTAACCATCTGATTGAACCACGGCCTCTATACCAATTGAATACCTATTGTAATACAATTAAAATATATAGTAAATAATTATTGATTTATTCATATTAAATTGAAAATTATAGCTTAAATATTTCACACAGTGTGTAAGGTTATGTCGTTAATAACTTTAACGTTTAACCCTTAGGCACTAATCTACCCCCACATCTTATTCACACTTCTGCCTGATTCGTCAACCCAAAATATTATCTTTGCGGCAAAAATCGGACATCTAGACGCACTGCAAGTTACCATCCTCACTTAGTTGCCATACCGCCAATTCGCACCAAGCGCTTCCAAACATCCTTCATAATGCGCACAGCAAAAGAGTGGAACTCACTACCTGCGTCTGTGTTTCCAAACGCATACAACCCGAATTTCTTCAAAATTAGAGTGGACAGGCTTCTTCTGGGTAAGCTCACTCCATCGTCGACTTTGTCTCCGTCACCTCTGACCTAGGCTAGAGTCAAGAGCAAACCCATTATAAATAAAAAAAAATAAAAAAAAGTCTTCCTATTTCTAATACTATAGTCCCCCAGTTGAAATCTAAGTATTTCCGAGCAAAACGTAAACGTTCCTTTTTATGTCTGTGGTATTTTTGTCTTTAGGCAATATTTCGCCATGGAGTGCGCGGTAACAGATGCGCAATGACGTATCTACAAATTCACTTGCAAAACGTCTTGTTGGTTTGAAACCATTTGTTTGCATAGGCATTTTTCATAAAACGTTGTTAAGACTGATTAATAAGCGGAGGCCATCCACTTTTACACGACTTTGGATACCTCCTTCTTTCTCAAATATCGTTATCCAACGAATCAACAGATATTTTCTAGAACAATAAAGAAAATTCATTACACTCTTGAAATAAGCGATAAATTTGCTCACCTACTTGACACGAAAAATCATGCACTATATTTAACACATCATTGACACGGGGTAATCCTAGTGTGGGGTCTGGGATCGTTTTGTTTTAAAAACTTATATTTAGAAACTCTTCCTTATTTAAAAGTACAATTTTTGTGAATAATATGATTTTATGGCAAAACTGCACATTGTTGATTTTTTAAGGTTATCAAGGAATGTTATTTTTTTTTTATTAAAATACCAATATTACAATAAAAATGATATTGTACAAATTGTGTATTTCCTCTACACAGTGCTATTATTAAAGTTTACATCCGCCCTGACATGTCGAGAATAATTTGATTCAATGTTGCCTGTGGTAGTATCTACCATTTCTATACAATGACGTTTCGCAGTTCACCCACATTGACAGGTGTAGGGTTTATGATTTTTATCTTTGTTTTAGCAGGTCCTAGGTGAGTACTATCGGATGCATATCTGGTGACCTTGCTGACGATTCTAAAACTGCGATATTAACATTATTAAGAGGGGCTGCAGTTAAATAAAACCGGCCAAGTGCGAGTCGGACTCGCGCACGAAGGGTTCCGTACCATTATCGCAAAAAACGGCAAAAAAATCACGTTTATTGTATGGGAGCCCCACTTAAATATTTATTTTATTCTGTTTTTAGTATTTGTTGTTATGGCGGCAACAGAAATACATCATCTGTGAAAATTTCAACTGTCTAACTATCACGGTTCATGAGATACAGCCTGGTGGCAGACAGACAGACAGACAGACGGACCACGAAGTCTCAGTAATAGGGTCCCGTTTTAACCCTAAAAAGTGTTATTCGGTTGAGCATTAACCTGTATCAATACGAAGTAACCATAGGTAAAGGGGCAAATGGCAACACATTTTAATTTCAAATAATCTCTTCAATCTGAAATAATTTTCTTTCCATCTATCACGACCAAGTTCCTACGTGCTCCCAAACACATCCAACCTGAACCCAAAACTGGTCATCTACCATAGGCTACTGTAAGTTAATATATTAACGTTACGAGTTTATAATATATTGTTAATATATTGACTGATAATATTGATTTTGTTCATGTTTACACATTCATTACAGTTTGTCAACTCGATTTAAATTAATTCCATACTCATCACTAAACAATATTTTACTGCACTAGTCTGTGGACCAAAGTCAATTTTCCAGAGCAAAAGTTATTCTTCTTCTATGGTGTGTACTTCAAGTTTTGGACTTTCGGCGAGTACTTAAAAGCCAAAACCAGCTTCTTTCAACCTCCTTCGTACCGTAAGCTTAATTACTCTGGCACTACGAATTTCCTCCAGGTCATTTTTGGCTTGAACGACCTTTAAGGTTACACTAGTCGAAAATTCCTCCGTACAAACGTAGTCTAGTCTCTCCACTGTTTGACGGTGAACGTTCAAAATAAAAAATATTATCAATTTGTCTCATCATTATCTAGCCTTGTATGGCAACACAAAAGTAAAAAAATATATATATTTTAAAGTTATGAGCGTCGTAAGTTCCATATTTCAACACTAATTTTAACGCATCTTTAGGCGGAAATAAATACCAAAAGAAAAAGGAAAATTGCAAAACGGCCACCATACAGGGATGGATTAGTAGTTCAAGAATGCAAATAATTTTATATTGTAAATATACATTTAGTAGTTTTTTCATGATATCTAGACTCTCAAAGGTCTTTTTATAAAATTTTGCGCGCTCGTTTTCGTCCTAAATCATCATCCATTTTGCTACAAACTTGCAAAAGTGCTAATTCGTACACGAACTAGCTTCTTACTGCTCATCACAGCATCTATCTCTTTCGCACGTGTTGTCGGATGAGAAAGCATGCATTTTAACCCCGCGCACAAGTTTCGTGCCGTCGACTAGGGGAACCTTAAATGTGGGTTTTGGTGAACGTGAAACTAAATGAAACGATATTCCTGTTCTTCTAACATGGCTTTCTACATGGTTTTTGCCTTGCACTGATCACTTCTCACAAGCATTAGTGTCTCTAAATCATTGGAATTTGCAAGAACAGGCAAACGATGAATCAGCACACCATTCTGTAGGTTTAATCATTTCACCTAATTTCAAGTGCCCTGACCCTCTTAGCTTGGGTTCAGTTGGGCACAATGACGTCCTTAGATTCAAAAATGATATAAAAGTAAAAAAAAACAAATAACTCAGCATGTTAATGAAAAAAAATCGAAATTATAAAACAAAACTATAAAGTGGCAATAAGAGAAATTCTCTCAAAAAAAAGTCAATTATAAAATCAAAAAACCCGCTTGTTTAAAAAGCGAACTAAAAAGACGTAAACAAGAAGAAGTTTTTTGATTTTTAGAATTAACTTTTTTAATGTATAACATTTTAGTTAACATATTTTTTCGAATTAGGTAGATACATTTAAACATATGTGTATTTTTGAAATCTCCTCTAAACCCTTCATTTTGATACCCCACTCGATGAGAAAGGAAGAAAAAAAAATTGCAACCCATACAATATGGCGCCCAAAATCCGCCAAGTTCCTTTTTTTTAAAGACACTTAGCTAAGAACACTTGGCGCACTGGGCGGTCAAGGCCTATCTAACGATGTCTTAGTTATAAAAATCGGCCTAGTAGTTTGAAAGATATGAGGTAATAAACAATGTTACATACATACAAGATACGCGCGAAAAACATAACCCTTTCCTTGCAGCCGGGTAAAAAGATGCAATATTAAATAATATTAAAACAATCGCATGAGAGATGACGTTCATTTGTTTAATCATTAAGTAATAATTGGTTTTATTATAAAACAAAATAAAAACTACCATGCAAAGGGGAAAAAAAAAGGTTTACGATAATTTTTACTTGTTCCGCTAATTTTGCTAGTGTGTGTATATTGTATAGGTCAATTGTAAGGTAACGTCTCTACGACTTCCACACGTTTTTGCCACTCTGTGGACTTGTTTGCTGATGCTGATGACTGCAGCCTTAATGGAAATCCACATTGCGTCTTTCTTCTCGCATGTAATTAATCGATTTTTCATACTCTTAGCCCTTTGCTTTGCAGAATTCATTACGCAATAAGGCCGCTGAAGAGCCTATGTTTCATTGCTTGTATAATTATGATGCAGAAACTATTTTAGCTGGCAACAATTTTTAACAGCATCGCAACCTGTATCCTCCGTATACAACCTTAGCATTGAGTAGGTGCCTACATTCGAGATAGATTCCTTTTTTTTTGAAAATTGTCTAGTTTCTAATACTTAATAAAACAGTTTTGCATGCCAACGATGTCGTCATGTCATTACATTACCATGTTGAAGTTATCAAAGAACAGATTTATAACAAAAAACGTTAGAAAGTGAGAACGTGTTTGTTTTGAAACATCCAATTTGTAATATTATATTTTATTTTATTTATTAGGGGAAAACAAACTAAGACACATTACATTTTACAGAAAGAATTGGTCGTATAGTATTTTGTGCAGGTACATACTTACCTGCACAAAAATACGACCAAATGTGTGACATTTTCAACGGAATACACATTACAAATTTTTGCATGCGATATAAAACTCTACAATATAAAGAAAAAAACATTAAATATCAAATTAAAAACAACTTCGTACAGTTTAGGTATATTTCTGACATTGTAAGTAATTATTTACGTGGACAATGTACAATATGTACCTACGCTTATATAATATAGGCAAGATATCCATTATAACAAGATGTCCATTTAATTAAGAATTTTTAAATTCACACGGACAAGGACAAAATCATTATCGTTTTAAACACTTCTATATCTTTACTTATTATCTTGAAATAAGCTTCCTATGTTTATACTACCAGCAATAACAATGCCAAAATATGTGAGAACAAAAATTAAGATCAGTTTCGAATATTCACAAATTTTACTACTAAACGTGGAGCGTGTGTTTAGAAGTAAAGTTATGATAATCATTAATTACAATTTTACTTTTAAGTGCGTTTGTCCACTGTCACCGTCACCGGGACGTCAACGAGAACATGTCGGCCCGATGTGGTGACACAAACATTTAACTGTAGCCGCAAGCCCGTCACCCGAGCGCCGTCATCCCGGCCGCCCCGCCATCACTTCAAGTAAAGCGCTGTCCACACATTTCCAGGTTGCCCCGTCCATGACAGAACACGGCAGGCATCAGTTACTTACTACCTGGCTACCTGTATCTTCTTAAAACTATGTCTCGTTAGGCAGAGCTTCAAATGTTGTCGGTATCGTAATCATAATCATAATGCATGTTAATATATTAATATATAATATGTTAATATATATTGTCATATAAACTATTTTTGGTATTTTAATTAATTATTTTTTAATGTATGTTTTAGTGGCTTTTTATGTATTTATATTTAATTTAATTTTGATGGGATTTTTTTTTAAAAATTTACTGGATATTTTTTACTATTATTTTTGTTTGAAATGTTTTATTATTTTTTATTTTGTTTTTTTTTTATTAATTTTATTGACATTTTTAATTCTTTTTTTTTGTTTGCTTTAAAATATAGATATGTAGGTGTAATTTGATGTTTGGGGTGGGTAAGTTATTTATTTATTAAGTGATTACTATAATGTAGTGAAAGTGTTGTGAGAAAGGGTGCGGGCTGTAAAACAGCGTTAACCAGCGTAATAGCTATGCTTTACACTGCTCAGCATATGCTGAGCCCGCTCCTTTTGCCATACTGATTTATTAATGTGCTTCAGAGCTAATTTGTGATTGTTCATGTTCTGTTACAATTGGCAATAAATGTTTTCTTTCTTTCTACTTAGGATTTGTACGAACTTGTTCACGCATCTCCGTATCAGGGGAATCCGGAACTTCCATACAAATCGTATGTAATTTCGGTCAGGGGCTGGCACCCGGAAAATTGTGGACGGCGCTTAAATCGGCGTTACCGCTAGAACTCGGCTCAGGAGTGTGACAGGCAATACATAATACGTTTAAATTGGTCCACCACATAGGGCGGCGCCTTGACGTAGCAGCGCGCCGTTTTTTGTTTTCAAGATATCTTTGGATACCACCGTGATGTCGGGCAGAAAAAAACTCGTTCTCGTTGACGTTCCGGTAACGGCGGCAGTGGACAGACGCACTTAGTATCCATTCATTTTCATTTGATTGTTTGTGTATGTAATTGATGAGCAACAGCTTTCTGCATACCTTGTAAAGGTCTAAGGGATAACGAGGACGGTTATCTAACATAATATGACGCCTGTAATCCCAGACGGGTTCCATGTAGTAGGGGGTGAGCCGTTGAATTCCATCAACCGAACACAATTTAGAAAATAGAGAGACAGATGGTAAATTCAATAACACATCCCGACCCAGGAATTTCGCAAAAGCTCAGCAATTTAAGCGATCGTTTGCTACCACTAGGCCTTCGAGGCAGTTGACGACGAGGTGACGGTTAAAAGTAAAAAAAAAGAAATAAAACAAAAAATGTGCTGTCAGGATACCTCCGACAGAAACGATGTACCTCACGTATTTACCTTAACTCACGCCATACTTGTCGGTATTTATAGGTATTACATATAACTTACTGCAGTTTCCATTTCTGAAATAACTTACAGCAGTTTCCATTTCTGAAATCTCCATTACAAAATCAGACAGTGTAACTCACGTGTCTAAGAATTAAAATAGTCACAAAAAATAAGTAATTTTATATATATAAAACAGTTTTAATAAAGTTCCTAAGTTTATTAAAAATTAGTACTGAAAAAACACTTTATTTAACGGATATCGTACCTATTCATATCGCGCGTCAGAGTATACTCTTATCTTAACATCACAACGATTATGGTGGTCAGCGCAAAGGTTAGTGCTCGACGATAATATCCGAACTATGCCGAGAGGAATGGCATAATGTTTTTAGGGTTCCGTACCCAAAGGGAAAAAACGGGACCCTATTACTGAGACTTCGCGGTCCATCTGTCTGTCTGTCTGTCACCAGGCTGTATCTCATGAACCGTGATAGCTACACAGTTGAAATTTTCAGAGATGATGTATTTCTGTTGCCGCTATAACAACTAAAAACAGAATAAAATAAATATTTAAGTAGGGCTGCCATACAACAAACGTGATTTTTTTGCCGTTTTTTGCGTTAATGGTACGGAACCCTTCGTGCGCGAGTCCGACTCACACTTGGCCGGTTTTTTCGTGACGTGACGATTTCTACTAGGCAAATTCTACCGCCTGAGATAAGGAACTTTGTTGCAAAAACTTGCTGGAGCTAATAATTCTCATCTCAATTAAAGTCGTTTTCATCCTTTTGCTTGTTTCTTATGACCTGCGATAAGTCTAGGTGCTTGTTACGCGTGAGAATTAGCTAAATAATAACAATAATGAACCCGACAAAAAGAAAGCAACATTTAAAATAATTACCAAAAGGAAGTAAGTTTTTAAGAAGGCTAGATGCTAATTCTAGGCATTATTATTTTTCTCACAATAAGAGCGTTTAGACACAATAGACGGCGTTCGCGCGGGTAGTTAGCTCCTTCCTCAAAGCAGATTTCTGATACAAAGAAAGCATTTTCGAAATCAAAATTAATGTCTGTGATAGGTAAATGGTTGATATATTATATAACATACACACATAACTCAATCCGTCGAGTTTACTTGTCACTCGACATTTTCTTGGAGAGCTTATTGGTAAAAGTGTTGCATCTCATATTCTTACATCATACTGTGCAATATGGCATTTGAGTCCAACCATCGAATCACTGCACAGAACAAATCGTCGCTCTTCATAATAAACTATGTGCGTTGTAAAACTTATATATGAACCCTTGCGAGGCCATACATTACTATTAAATGAGAGATTCATGGAATAATTATAGCTGCTAGTTTTCTACAGTTACCGTGCGATCAGCTGATATTTATCCTAAATTATACTTTTAGTTTTAGTTAATTAGACATACCTACATGCAAGCTGTTAAATTATGTGTTCTAAATAATTTGTAATACTGTTAATAAGTTACCATAATAATGTAGTTAAAAGTTAATGTTATAATCAGCTCTTGTTAAATTCATTGTGATATACTTTGAAAGGTGAATTTTGTAGACTCATAAAGTGTTCTGTGTTATTTTGTTTTAATGTGTCTTAGGGTAAGTGCACTTTTGTAAAGAAACAAGAAAAAAAAATAAAGATCTTAGAAAAAAAATAAAAATCGGCGAGTCGGACTCGCACACGAAGGGTTCCGTACCATTATCGCAAAACACTGCATAAAAATCACGTTTGTTGTTTGGGAGCCCCCCTTAATTTATTGTATTTTAATTTATTAATTATTATTTTTGAAGTAAATATACAACTAAACATTCTGTGAATATTTCAAGCGTCTACCTGTTGCCGTTATTAATATCGAGCAAAAAACGGCAAAAATATCACGTTTGTTGTATGGGAGCCCCCCTTTAATATTTATTTTATACTGTTTTTAGTATTTAGTGTTATAGCGGCAACAGAAATACATCATCTGTGAAAATTTCAACTGTCTAGCTATCACGGTTCATGAGATACAGCCTGGAGACAGACGGACAGACGGACAGACAGACAGACAGACAGACGGATCGCGAAGTCTTAGTAATAGGGTCCCGTTTTTACCCTTTGGGTACGGAACCCTAAAAATGAATGGAATAATAGAATTTAAGTATTAAAACACTGATATATTTGTCCCAAAAGGTATTTAAGGATAAATGGTGTGAAAAATGAAGTTAGTGACGCGACCCTTGTTGGCTGTAACGAGGACGCCTGGCTCACCTGGCTGACTTGATAGCCCAACGCGAACTAACTCATTATTATGAATTGAAATTAATGTGTGGCGTAAACTGCTGATTTGCAGAATATGCGGTTGCACCGTACAACTTAAAACCACCACTTATGTTACTCAAGGTATGCAAAGCTCAGTAATGAAAGATAATTTAATAAGCAGCGTGTTTTTAATAAAACTAGTCGCATACATAATATTAAAATAAGAATTTATCAAAAAATTATGCAAAAGATATAATAGTCTGGGTATATTTCACAATGCGGAACAATTAGCTGCTATAGAAGTAATCACGATAACCGAGATTTTGAGCGGATTAATGGTTGCAGATATTTAAATTGGCAAGAATGTAGGAGCCACTATACTACCGCAGCCAATAGGTCATTAACCTACGCCAACGCTCATGTGAGGCAATCGAAGAATCGTTATTATAATTGTTATGGAATACGATTTCGAAATGATGAAAGATGTTTGGGGCTTGTGCTTCAATGGTTGCCGTGCTAATTGGTCGTTAGATGCCGTGAAGGAGCGCATTAGCAACAAATGGGGTTCTAACTATTTACACATCAAAGATTCAACACCTCTTTGGGAATGCATTTTATTTAGGTAGGTACTGTATCTGCATGCATTATGTGTTCATGCCCACCCATCAGAAATAGCAATAGTAGGTCCCCTATTACCTTGTATCCGATTTCATACAAATTGTAAATGAACTCAAACAGTACAGACCAATGCTATTATTATCTCGAGGAATCTTTCTAACCTACTAAATTGTCTAAAGCCTGATGGCTTATTGGCTTGGCTCATTTATCGAGAGCTTGAAAGCACAAAGATATAAAAACGTTATAATTTTATGTTCTTAGGGTTCGGTAGTCAACCAGGAACCCCTATAGTTTCGCCATGTCCGTCTATCCGTCCGTCCGAAGCTTAGCTCAGAGACTATTAGTACTAGAAAGCTAATACTTGGCATGGATATACATATTAATCACGCCGACAAGTGGTAAAATAAAATCAAGAAAAATATATTTTTTGGGTAACTGCTTTACACGTAAAGTGGGGATGTTTTTTTATCGTTTATCCCATGGTGTGGGGTATCGTTGAATAGGTCATTCAAAAATATTACGGGTCATTGAAAATCATTTTTCGATTCAGGGATCCGTTTGCGCAAAATTAAGCTTTAAGTTGCTAATTTTTGTTCGAGTTAATTAGTGTCCCCCATCCTGCCAGCTGCCAGGTTGCTTTTGGATATGTGAAAAACATCACGGCAGTAGTTCCTATATATAACGAAATTAAAAGGAAAACTATCACAGCTAAGTTAGGCTTTACAAGTTTACCAACTTATAAAAAGTAATACTAAAAGTAAAAAAAATGTATATTGATGTATGGGGACAACAATGGCACAGTTAATTTTGTCCCTTCGTTAGAACAATGTTCAGTGATTTCATTGTTAATGAACGTTAGTAATTGTACCTATTTATTTTGGTGAATGTAGCTCTTTATACGGAACACTATGTGTGCGAGTCAGACTCGCACTTGGCCGGTTATTTATTTTATTTTAGACTGTGGATTGCTCTCATTTCGACCAACACAACGGCGTATTTAAAGATTTGGCGTCCCGGGCAATATGGGATTTTCGCCCTGTATTTATCAAACTAACTATTGCTTGTCGTTAGTGGTGTAAAAAAGAAACTATTTTGCGAGACCGAGCCAGCTCGATAATTTTAGCACCACGCTTCTGTCTCGCCTTATGACGTAGGAATAAAAGATGAATAATTAAGAATGAAAGTGTGAGCGAAGCGAGCACGACACTTTTTAGCACTCCGCGGCCAGCACTAGCCAGACATTATGGGGCAGTATGGTAGAAGAGCATGTCGCATAGTACTAGTCAGTACGGTAGACTGGTAGAAGCGGCACACTGCTCCAACACTCAATTAGAAGGCTGCTTTGCTGCTTCTTCATGTTCTTCGTGTCAATAGCACTGAGCCCCTTCCTCGGCGTCGGTGGCAGCGCATAGATCATAGATCGCTTTGCTGCTGAGCTTCGTCAATTGCCAAAACTTAGAACACCATCACTGCCACAAATCATTAGGTAATAAAGAGTGTACAGCCGATCTCGCAACTTAACTGTTTCTCCTTTGACATTTCAGTTCTGGCGGCAATAAACCTACTTAATGATAGTCATGAGTTCATGATTTCAAGTCGACTCTTGGTCAATTCCGTCTTCATTTTACCTGTCAAAATTACTTCGTGGTCACGTATAGGAAATGCAGTCTATCACGTTAATTTAAAGGAATGTACAAAAAACACAAACTTAAACGAACTCATTTTCCCAGAGAGCCTAGAAAAATGAGTTCGTAGATGGCAAGAACTTATAGAACGACAAACTCAGAAAAGAGAAAAATATATACAATCAAAGAAAACGTGCATCAGGTCATATTGATTATTGAATGCAGTCTATTTGTAGAGCTTTGGTAAAGTAGTATTTTATTATCTCTGGCTTCGGGCAGCCAACGTTCAGTGTAAGTAGCAAACGGAGCGTTGATCGATATCCGCCGTATTGGTTTACCGAGGTCGGGTATGGCGTCCGCTACAATACCAGATCTTGATACACGTGTCATTACACGCATAACTTTTCCTTTTGAACTAAAATTCAGTTTCTACAGCCATTACGACACCTTATTCATTTGGGCTCTATTATATAAGTAAAGTCAAAGGTTGATGTATTTACTCGTACAGTACGATCAACCCACACTGCAGTTATTACGAGTATAATTAAGTATTATGTAGTTCGGCGGAAACGTTGGAGTCGTAATTATGCACTTGAAGGGCTTACAACTCCGCCTACTTTAAAAATCGAAGCGTATGTCTATCGACGTTTTGCTTTAAAGCTCTTCGTAAAGGCAATCGCCCTTTCTTAGAACCATTTTAGTCCTCTTATAATCTATCCTGTCTGCATCACAGTATGTAGATAGGGAATTACACTGAAAGAATTTTTGCTATTGTTAGAATAAAGCTTGTATGTATTTTGATATCGGTTAAATTGTTCTTTGCAGATTTATTTCTACTTGTTAATAATTTTTACTGGCGGTGATGTCACTGTAATAAAACAAAAGCATAGGCTGTTATTTAACTTATATAAGGTATTTTCAGAGGTACATGGTACATCTCACATTATCTATGCTCTCATAATTAACGTTAGTGGACTTGAATTGCCCCACTAACATATTATATTAATTTCAACGGTTCTATCACAGACGAGGTCCTTTACTCTGTAGTTGTTAAACAAACTATAATAGCACTATGGGAGTTATGGAGCTGAGAGCTGGAGGAGCTCGTGGCTACAACAGCCGCGCTGGTCGATCATCCAGGTTAAGCAACGCTTGACAAGGTCGGTCCGTGGATTTGACCATTTCAACATACCGAGATTCCTCCGTGCCTCGGAAAGCACGTCGTTGGCCCCGGCTGTCATTTGAAGATCTTTGACAGTCGTAACGGGTAGTCAGATGCTTGAAATATGACACCAGTCTTGCCAAGGGGAACCGTGTTACCCAGTCACTGGTTTGTGGCGGTCAGATAGGCAGTCGCTCCATGTAAAATACTGGTACCCAGCTGAATCCGGTAAGACTGGAAGCCGACCCCAATATACATAGTTGGGAAAGGGCTAGACAGATTGATTGGGAGTTATGGGACCATGAACTATCCTTTTTTAGAGTTTTTACCAAATCAGTGGAAATAATATATGGCTAGCGTGAAACCAAGTACTATACAGGAGCTTTGATTTGATTTGATTGATTTGATTTGATTTGGAGCCAGGACTGCACTAATATTTATGACATGAAGTGTGTTAAATAAATTAATAAAAATACCGCTATTTAAATCCACACCGTTACTGCTGGCTTGGTAGGCGTTTCGGCCGCTGAGTTTCGACCGATGCGGCCGAAGCAGGAATTTCTTTATTATTAATATTTTTGAGTGGTGTTTCGGACGAATCCTTTTTTAGAGGCAAAGTAACGTCAGACACATAAAATCAATAGAGAGTTTAATAACACAACTTCCTCTTTTGCTTTTTTAGTTAGATGTTGAACATTATAAGCATTTATATCCAAACTACCAGTAAGCCGGAATCATGAAAAAGTCTTAATATTTGCGGGGCTGGCATCATTACCGGTAAAAACTAACTTTAGTACCAGGAGATTATAATCATGAGGAAATAAATATTACCGAGGCTGGAATCATGAGATGAAAAGAGTACCGGGAGATTTTAGATTCTGACCGCCTCGCTTGGTACTCCGTTAGTCTTTAGTCTCTACCGCTTATGATTCTAGGCCCGCAAATACTTCTTCATGATTCTGGCCTCCAAGTAGTTTGGGTATAAATGTTCAACATGTAATTAAAAAACAAAAGAGGAGGTTATATTTTTATCATGTTATTAAACTCTCTACTGATTTTAATCGAATTTCGATTTTGACGTCCTAAAAAAAATAAACGGCCCAACACTAGTACCTACTGATCCGTAGGTGCCAAATAGATATTAAATTTAATATAATAAATTATTCCACTTATGACACTTTTTGCCTGCTGCTGAATTGCCTGACTTTTACTTAAATAATATAACCCTACCTAAGGTTTTTCATTCTGACTGTACAAAATTTGCTTAAAAAGTATAGTCCGAAACACCACTCAAAAATATTAATAATAATGAAATGCCTGTTTCGACCGGATCGGATGAAACTCAGCGGCCGAAACGCCTACTAAGCCTTACTGCTGGAGCAACGCAGCTTATTACCAATCTGATAGAATCATAGTACCTACATATTTAGTCCGAATATCAGTAAACATTTTTCAAAAGTCTTCATGATGACTGGAATCGAAGTTCAAGACATTTTGAATCATAGATACAATAGAATAAATTCACCGAATCGCGGTCAAGCGGTCACCATCTCACCACAAAGTGTGGGTACACTTGAGGTTCTGTACGACCACCTGAGTAACATCCGTAACTTGATGATATAATCGGTCGTCGATTCGATTCCCAGCTCGAACAGTGGGTCGTGTAATACAGATGGGTTCCGATGAATCAGAGGTTAAATATCTCACAATGACCTTTCCACCGGTCATTGTCAAATATAAAAAAAATGTTGCCACACTTTAATACAACATAATTATTTTATGGCAATTGGATATTGATATATTACAATTGCAATTTGCGGTAATCTACTAACAATGCATCGAAATGTGGAGGACCCACTTATCTCACCATCACTATCAAAAGTTAACCTATGACCTTTGTATGGTATATTAATGTTCAGTATTAGCTGACTAGCTAGCGCTGTTGACTCACAGCGCTGCAAGCATGCCTGAAACCGAATGGAAGTTTGTTTTTTCTATTATTGACAGGATAGCGCTTGACCACTATAGAGTGGTCTACGGTGAAGCACTCTTGCCTAGAAGCAATATGTTCACTCTTGTATTAAAGACCCCTATATTATAGCTAGCGGGGAACACAGACTCCGGCACGGAATTCCCCTCCCAATGAAAGTATTCCCAAAACTTTTAGTGCGTATGGGTGAGATGTCCACCATGCACCGATGGCACATCGCCGTACGTCTTATAAAAGATTTAAGACGTTAGCCCACACAACCAAAATATCAACAACATCAATTAACCACACATTTGCATACTCTCTACTGCAATAAATTATTGTATCGATACCTAATAAAACCAGACTGTCTGTTATGGTGAATGTTTTTTATAAGTTATGTAACACCAAGAGTTCCAACAACAACAAATAGTTAAAATACGTCATCAAGCGTTGGTTATAGGATGAAGACTGAAATACGTAATTTGAGTTTTATTTTATTTAACAACAATAATATACCCACACATCTACAGTCTAAACCGTTTATAGCAACTTCAGAACGTTAAGGTCCTGCTACAAGGACCTATGTGTAATTTTAGTTTATGGAACCATAGTGCCTCTGATTTATGAGGCGCTATCTAAATCTAGCTAGCGGATCGACAAGCAATCAAGAAGACTCACAGGAGTCACTAGGCGCACAACTTGTGCCTGTTTTATAAATTTCTGTGCTACGGATCTGCTTCGCCACGCTTCTAGCTTAGAATTAGTTATTTTATCTTACAGGTATCCTTTCTCTGGGCCAGGCGGTTAAGTCCAACCCCCAAAAGTGGCATTAAACATGTCTATGTTATATCTATCTATCCGGCCAACCCGTCTCAGCGAACCCGCCGAAGTTCTCTCCTAGAGGAGAGTTACACCCGCCTCATTGGTAACTCACTCATGCATGTGTATTTGAGTAACTCTACCGGCAAAGCCCCAAGATCATTGAGATGCGCAAGCCCCACCACGACTTTAACCTGGAGACCTGGTTAGATGACCTGCGACAGCATAACGACTGTATCACGTTTAGTTTACGACTGAAACGCGTTGCGTCGCTGCAAAAAATCGTCGTGGGCGATCGCCTTAAGGGGAAAAGAATACCTAGGATACTTGCAGTTATACAGACCTCTCAATAAAACATGGTCTATGTCTATGAAGTGTGAGTCTATGAAAGTGAAGTGTACCACCATGATTTTCTCTAGCAACCTATCTAAAAATACCGGGCAAGTGCGTGTCGGTCTTCGCAAATTTAGGATTCTGTACCAAATGTAGAATAAGTATATTGATATTGGTTACTAAAATATACGTAGGTAGGAAATAATAAACATTATCACCAAATTTCAAGTTCACAGGTCAAAAGGAAGTTAAAAAAAAACAAAACCATATTTTGTGACAGACGACGCCGACGGACAGACCGACGGACACGAGAGTGATAGAATAGGGCTCCGTTTGGAGCCTTCGAGTACGCTGCTTCTTTCTTCATATTGCCTCGGATCCTTCCTTACTTTCAATCACTCTATAATCTGTAATGACTTTTAATTGTGGGCTAAAGTATTTTGTCATAATAAGGTAAATAAACTCAAAACTTGTTCCTTTTCGGCCATCACCCGTCATCATTACGGTTCATTGTCATTGAACTAACAGAAATATGGCAAAAAAACGTCATTAAAAAACGAGGTGTATGAATCGTTGAAGATGACCGTGCGAAACTCGCTCTTACCGCTACTTGTAATAGCAGATATTTAACAGAGTACATCGCGAAACATTTAATTTGACTTCGAGTTTGTGTTCATAACACAAATGATTATATCGCAGCGATTACGTGAGTGCAAGTCACGTTCACTTTTATTTTTAGAGAGGAAATAACAGCTTTTATATTACATCATTTGCCCTGCGCCCGAAGCACGTGTGTGACCTTATCTTTTATCAGGTTTACATGTTCACTCATGAGACCTATAATTCCTTGATTTCCGGCTGGAAGATACAACAACTCTTTTACGGAAAAAATGCAACTGAACTAGGTACTTGGTGTATTGTCATTCCTGCCTGTTTTATTTAATATCCGAAAGACGAAATGGCCGCAGACAATGCGCAGAACACACACACCGGCAATGGAGTTCCAATCTAGAACCAGCTGGGTATTTGTAAAACTGCGAACTGCAGATTGTGGACTATGGATATGTTGTGGTGCGTAAAACTGGTCGCGAACACGGAGACAAAGTAGAAAGTGCCGGGCAGTGCACTTGTGTGCTGTACTCCGGAAATAAGGAAATGTGCAGTGTAGAATAAAAAACAGGTTCCTAAAACAACATTCGCACACGGTTTACTCTTACTTGATATATTTGCTCTAATCATAACTGATATGCACGCTTAATTTAGAGCTTTAAGCTTAATAAGAGCTTTATATAAATTAAGTACTTTTTGTGTTACAAGCCGTGTGCACGCAGGGAACAATAGAGCTCCGTTTGGACCCTTCGGGTACGGAACCCCAAAAAAGTAAGAAAGAACAAAGTAGAAATTTCAGAGGAGGACTTTGATATGGACTAATGGCAAAGAAATAGGCCAAGCTAAGTTAGACAACTTAAAGTCTTATGTTTGATCTCATTCACAAAGACTAAAAAAAATCCCTCAAGGGTAACGTAAATATTGCAGAGGATATATGTTGATGGTATTGGTGAGCCGGGAATTGATATTTTGTCAGTGTCTTTGTTACCTATTATTTTTAATTTTTCGACACCGACTTCGGAAAAGAAAGTTATTTTTCGCGTTGTAGCTTTGGAAGACGATTTTTTTATTTTTTTTTTAGTTTTGGTACCTCGAATTACCATGAAAATCATTTATTGACAAATAAATTTTACGACGATTCCAATAAGCCCAAACGCGATTAGGCTACATTGATTTATTTTGGAATTCCAGTGCCTACCTTCCGGCTTCATCAAATTAGTTCGATCGATGGTACCATTTTCATGAGTACCAATTATATATAAGTATTTTCTTCATCATAGTGGGTTAAGTATTCGAGATATCTTATGCCCGTGACATAACTACTTTTCATTAAGGAGTTTCAGTGACCCTCTGTGGTCTTCTTCATCAGTTCCACTTCACCATATGATACTGTTACGAGCTGGGGCTCAGGGATAAATTATTTTAATAGCACACTTTAATTAATCACACTTTTTAATAAAACTCTTTTTCTTGCAATGTATCGCTTCCAAATTGAAACTGTCCCATGTTTGTTTTTTGTCGGGCGTCTTGCAGGTTAATCCAAATGATTAGCTACTGCCACAAAATAGATAGTATACAGAAGGGCCACTCCCGCCGTTTCGAAAATTGACAGCTAAACTTGACAGATTCACTAGGGTTGCTACTATATTGATTCCGAATTAAAAAAAGAGTAGGTTGTACAAGTTGCAAACATAAATACATCGATTCGTCTAAACATAAGTTTCCTTTTTAGGGTTCCGTACCCAGAGGGTAAAAACGGGACCCTATTACTGAGACTTCGCGAGCCGTCTGTCTGTCTGTCCGTCTGTCTCCAGGCTGTATCTCATGAACCGTGATAGCTAGACAGTTGAAATTTTCACAGATGATGTATTTCTGTTGCCGCTATAACAACAAATACTAAAACAGAATAAAATAAATATTTAAGTGGGGCTCCCATACAACAAACGTGATTATTTTGCCGTTTTTTGCGATAATGGTACGGAACCCTTCGTGCGCGAGTCCGACTCGCACTTGGCCGGTTTTTTTTTCTTATTTTTATATCATGCTTACATGCCTTAGAGGGTAGACAGAACATCAAATATCCATTAAATATCACGACGCCTCATACGACGAAGATTGAAAGGTAACAAGACGTAAAAATTGTGTAATAATGAATTCACTAAAAACATTAAATTGTGAAAAGCACCAAGCTTGACAAAAATAAAAATATGAAAAAAAGTAATAAAAACAAAAAACCCGACTGCTTAAGAAGTGAACTAAAAAGATGTACAAAAACTAGAAGAAAATTATGCTGTGCAGTCGGAGGAAACATATTTGTGAGCTGGATGACTTAACCATATTATTATCCCAAATTTCATAGCCTTTCAAATTTCGTCTATGGACTAAAAATAACTTAATATATTCCTAGATATTGAATTTCTAACTTGTCATCTTGAAAAATGTAATGACCTTCAAACCTTAAAAATTAATGAATTAAAAAGAAAAAAGAGTATATTCGGTCTGTAACAATTATGAAAGTTAACCCAGCCAATGCAACCTCGTTACAGTACTTTATGTATGAATGACGTGACAATGCCCGCACAAAGCATTCATGACAGCCGCGACTGAGCTCCGTCCAATATTGTCCATTATTCCCTGTAAAATCGCAATGTCAATGTGTGTGTGCAAAATGACGCTTTTTTCAGAGTGGCCTCTCTGTCTGCGGAGCACCGCCGCTTACGTACTTTGTGCTACTGCTTAACCGAGCGATCCTTTGGTGACTTAACTATAGCCAGGCACAAAAATCTAAACCAAAGCGACCACGCTGAGGTGATACCGCCTGTGGTGTCACTATTCTCCACTAGATGGCGTTGCCTTATTTTGTAAAAATACTTTCTACTCTTGTTCTCCATAAGAGCAAATGCTTGAATTGTTGATAAATACCAAAATCGCTATGCTTATACCTACAATATTTTCCAGGATCCCATAATCAGATCCTGATCTTATGACCATGGGACCACCTCGGAAGTATACCCTTTTAACCGTATAGTTCGGACGGGGTACATTTTGGGGCTTGACAAGCATACCTCCGCTGGCTCAGCCGCGGCTCATTTTGGACCCCAGATTTACGTCATACGACATCCTAATTAATAACATAATTATTGATTAAGATACCTAACGAATCTTATGTGGGGGCTTTAATTAAAATAGTTGGATAAAAAGCTTACATGTTAGCGCAAATATTTTTTTTAGATTAAGTGCGCAAGTTTATTAATTTACATTTGTTAAAAACAAGTGTAATAATACGATAATCGCCATTTTGATGACAGTGGTGGTCGAAGCTAAAAAACATAAAAATGCAGATTTTGGACACCCAAACTCCACGACAGGGGTAAAGGTTTACTAATTGTTTAATTATTGGTCGAATTCATCCATATTTCAAAATAAAACAAATATGACAATTATGTCTCTAAATATAATAAACAACAAGAAGAAGCCCTGATTTTAACGTAATTAACAAACACCAGTCCAATAATAAGTAAAATTCATTACCACTACTTTATTTTTGTTAAATTTCCAATTCGTCAAGTAGATTGTTTTTTTTTAATGTAATAGTTGTGTGGCAAAACGATTTTAGCAATCGATTTTATTTATGCTATCCACTCGATTAATGAGCGATTATCCCAAATCGATTCTTAAAAAATAGAAAAATTCTGTTTTAGGCATAAAATACAATTAGTACTTAAATTATTACTATTAATTATTTCTTAAAGTAATCTTAATAGATTTTTGGACATTATTTGACTACAACCAACTAAACAATTTCATCGAACCGTGGATAATTTCGCGCCGAATTATCTATCCGATTCAAAATTCAAATTCGGAATGCGTTCGCTATTCAAAACTATTTTGTATAAAAATAATAATGATTGAGTCTTTATGTTTGATAGTCTCAGAAGTATACAGAGTGCCTAGTATATTTTTATGTAAGTTTGTAACGCAAGTGTAGATAAATTTAGTTTCGGGGAACCGACTATTTTGTGATTATTCGTTATATTGCAATGAGTGTCGTACTGGCCCAGTGGCTAAAGGCCTCGCCTTGCCTGAGGTCATGGGTTCAAATCTGGACAAATACCAATGATTTCCATTTTCAAATTCATTAATGTACTTTCTAAGTATATTTTAGAAATCGTTGACAACGGTGAATGAAAACATCATGAAGAAACCTGGTCTTATAGTCTCAAATCGCCAACCCGCAATGAGCAAGCGTAGTGATGAATGTTCGTGCCTTCTCTGTATGAGAAGAGGCCTTTGCCTTGCAGTGGGACAATTATAGGCTGGTATTATTATTATAATTATAAATTGAATAATGAGTTGAGAGTATGGTATGGTTAGGTTTTGAATTCGGTCGAGTTTGTTGTAATGTTATGAAAATTGGTTATTCTATACATACTTTTAAAATTTTATTTTTATTCATTTTAAGAACATAAGTTTGGTTTGTATTTACATCTGCATTCCCCGATAACCTTGATTAATATCAATAACCTTGTGCGTATCCTCTTGCGCGGTTCTTTTCCAAGCGAGTTATGGCATGGTTGTCAACCAACTAAGCTGAAAATCATCTAGAAGCATGAAATTTGGCAGAAAGGTTCCTCAAGTGACGTTATTGTGCAGTAAGAAAGGATTTTTGGAAATTGCATCCCTAAGGGGGTAAAGGCTAATTCTAAGGCCATAATTCTTGAAACTTAGCTTGTGCTAAGTTTCAAGAATTATGGCCTTAGATGGCCGATATTATTCTTATTCTAAGTAAACAATATAGGTTGCCATTATTAGTTTTTCGAAACTCCCAAATGACGATTTAGGGGATGTTGAAGTTTGTATGGAAGAATCTGATTTCTTGGGTCAATCCACATGAAACTTGGCACAAATACCAACCTAAATAAACAATAAAGGATTTCATTATTAGTTTTTCGAAACTACCCCCAAAAGATGATTTAGGGGGTGTTAAATTATTTTTGAAATATCGTATATTTAAAAAATAATTTAACACCCCATAAATCACATATTAAATATTTCTTTGGTAAATAAATTTGAAAATTTACATAAATACCCATCCTAAGTGAACCATAAAGGTTTTCATTATTAGTTTTACTTATCTAGTCCCAAAATACGATTTTTGGGGAGTTAAAGTGCTTTGAAGAATTTTATTTCCCGGGTTAATAAATTTGAAATTTGGCACAAATACCAACCTAAGGAAACAATAAAGGTGGTCATTATACATTTTTCGAAACTAACTCAAGCTAAGAATCTTACTGGACAGGGTTTCGTTTTTGACGTGGTTTTCTAGGGAAGCACTAACGCACGATTTTGCGGCAATTCAACCTTTAAGGAAGTGAAAAGGGTAAAAATTAGTTTGTATGTAAAATCAAATTCTTTGGGGATAAAGTTGATGATCAAAATTTACATAAAACATTTTGAAAACTTCCTCCCAGATTGGGTTTAGGGGTGTTAAAGTTTTTTTTGAGGCAACTCACTGCGCAATCTGACTAACATAAAATGATAAATAAAAAAATTTAATTCAAAAAATCTAAAAACCCGACTGCTTTGCAGTCGGAGCATACATCTGGTTTTCGTCAGCTAGCTCGCGAATATGTATCCTCCGACTGCACAGCAAGATTTTCTCCTTGTTTAAGTCTTTTTATTTCGCTTTTAAAGCAGTCGGGTTTTTAGATTTCTTGAAATAACTTTTTTTGTTTTTAAGATTTAGGTACATTTAAACATACGTGTTTTATATTTTCGAAATCACCTCTTAAAGCCCTTTATTTTGATACCCCACACGATGGGTTAGGAAGAAAAAAAATTGTCCTCCGCAATATGGCGCCCAAAATCTGCCATTTTTCTATTTTCTAATTTTAATGTAGCCAGTGACACTCGTGGGGTTAAGACGAATCGATTGACGTATGAATCATCAAAATCGGCCAACACGTTTGGTCTCTAGAACGCCACATAGGAACAAACAAACATACATACATACATACTTACATACATACATACATACATAGACTGATAAACACATTACCTTCCTTCGGCAGTCGGGTAAAAAGAAAAGAAAGGAGTGAATAGCATATTTAGGTTATTCAAAATTAGACCCTCAACGGGGCAAAAAGGGTTGATAAGTTTTTAGGGGAGGATTTTACTTTGTGGCGATAACCTAAAATGTATTATTGTTTAAGTCAAATAACGAATCGTCCCAATCCAATAAACCCACCAACCCCAAACCCAAATTCACGATACCCAGTTTTTAATAGTTTTAATAATATCTTATTTTTGGTTGCCTTTACTAACTGCATATAAGAAAATCATTTATAGGATAAACGAAATCACGCGAACGAAGTCGCGGGCGGAGTGCTAGTCATACATAAACATACTCATATTTATACTGGTCATTCTGTATAAAACCGTCTGAAATGATCAATGTAAAACTCTCTTTTATATTAAAATGTGCCCGATAAAATATTTTGAATACCGACTGCATTCCAAATTTGAATTTTGAATTCTTTTACGTTCGGCGAATTCGGCGCGAAATTAGCCACGAATCCTATTTTTTTTCAATTTACTCTTCTCTTAACATTATGAAAGCATTTATGTATAGTTATTACTACATATTATTACTATAAGTTGTTATTGTATTTTGTGCCTATAAACTAATTTTAATTTTAAAACAATACATTTTTGAAAATCACTTTTTTATTTAAATGAATAATTTTAAATAATCGAAATACACTTATTTATTTATTTATTTATTTATTTATTATTACAATTATATTATATAATAATATAATATAATTTTATTATTTTTTTTATTTTATTTTAATCGATTAGGCTGAATGCAGTTTTAATCGATTATGAGACGCGTGAATGGACAGCAAAAAAAAAAACAACACCAAAGAAATGTCATGTTGCAAGGTTGCATCAAAATTTTAAGCAATTTTTTTCCAGATTTTGGCTTGTTTTTTTATGAATTTTTGTATGACAAATTAAGAACTTATGGACGCAAATAAAATGAGTATATCTTTGTGTTGTCCTTTTGCATCTTTTCAGCAAGGGAAAAGATTGTTTATGTACATATTTTGAGCAAATCTAAATTGTCTACCGTTTGGAAAGGTGTAGTAATTCGTATTTTGTACACATTTTGCAGTAGACTGACGCGGTTTAACCGAGCGCAACATGTAAATAAAGATATTTTTTTCAAATTTACTGTGTAAGATAGCTGAGTAAACTTATTTTTCTGAATAAATTCGAATGTTGAAAGTTCAAGTAAATTCCTGAATTTCATGACGTAATTTGCAACAACCTGTCGACTCAGCTGGTGTGTCATGTGTCAAAATCTTGTCGAGCAGAGTGGTTAAACGCATAAATCATTTTCAAATTTCAGTTTCCAATTGACGCAATTTCGGAGAAAATAAAAATTTAAAATTTAAAAAAAAAACCAACAGTCGAACATAGAACCTCCTCTTTTTTGGGAAGTCGCAATCGATTAAAAAGATATAAGGTCATTACGAAGTTGGCGTTTTGTAAGGGAGGAACATAAAGTAGTTTTTTTTTAATATTATATATTTATTTAATCAAAGTATGTACTATTGCTATCTATGCACTTTTGCCATCTCATAGGTAGTTCATTGTTCCCTTTACTAAAAAAACCATTCGGACGGAAATAATTAAAATCTTTGAAGGCGCTTTGGACTGCCTCATCGGAGTTGAATTTTTCCCTTGAAGTTACCCAAATTTCGAAAAAAATGGTAATCTGTTGGAGCAAGGTACCGTACACCCCGGACCTTGCTCCAACAGATTACCATTTTTTTGACCTTCAATTGGATGTCTTAGACATTCCATTTGAAGGTCTTCTAATTTGGTAGTCGTCTGTTGTGCAATGTGTGGTCTAGCGTTGTCCTGAAGCAGCAGTGGCCTAAAGCGGTTGACCAGCCTCGGCTGTTTAGCAGCTAGCTTTTCCATCATGGTTTGCAGTTGCTGACAATAGACATCCGCCGTAATCGTCTGGCCAGACTTAAGAAAGCTGTAGTGAATGACACCAGCACTAGTCCACCAAACGCTTACAAGTAATTTTTTATGAGTCAATTTTCACTTGGGGCAGGCTTTGGCTAGTTCGCCAGGGTTCAGCCATTGCGATGAGCGTTTCCGATTATTGTACAGGATCCACTTTTCATCATAGGTAATGATTCGATTTGAAATCCCTTCATTATTGTGCCGGTTGAGTAATGTAATGTAACGCAGCAGTCGACACACGTTTGTCGGTTTGCTGCACTTAATTCATGAGGTACCCACCTTTCAACCTTTTTTTACCTTCCCAATTTGCTTCAAGTGGATTAAAACAGTTTTATTACTAACACCGCAGCCTGCAGCTAACTCGGACGTGGTTTGCGATGGATCCGCTTCAACAATAGCCTTCAATTCTTCATTATCAACTTTGGTCTCCGGCCGTCCACGGGGCTTGTTCTGCAGGTCGAAATTTTCAGAACGAAAACGTTGGAACCAAAAACGCAGTGTGTTTTATTTTGCTACACCGTCTCCATACACATAATTAATCCTTCGAGCCGTTTCTGCAGCACTGGTGCCACGATGGAACTCGTACTCGTAAATAACGCGATATTTCAAGTTTTCCATTTTGTAAACTGACTGGCGCAAAGAAAAAACCAAAGAGGAAAAAGCAAATGAATTACGGTTTACCAAACCAAAAAAAAATACAAAAAAAACGAAACTAACTGTATAAAATCAAAATTGGAATTCCAAACCAAAGAGGCGATATTTGAGATCAAAGTGGCCAGTACGACAAAACGCCAATTTCATAGGTAAGGACCTAATACTTGTGTTCGGTCTTGTCCTTGATGACCTGTTGGAAAGCCAAGGAGTGAATGCACGTAAAGCCCATTAAATGACCATAGAATTGCCTCTATGGCTCTATCTGAGCAAACTATGAACAATATAAACTGAATAATAGACCAAACTATAAACTAGACTAAACTTTTTTGTGTATATTTCTGTCAATTTTTATAGGATCTGTCATCGGTAGGTACCAAATTATTTTTAACAAATTCAAGTGGCAGTAAATGGATCAAATATTATG
The DNA here is from genome assembly GCA_945859665.1 of Anorthoa munda. Lineage (NCBI taxonomy): Eukaryota > Metazoa > Arthropoda > Insecta > Lepidoptera > Noctuidae > Anorthoa > Anorthoa munda. The sequence goes on along the minus strand of OX243893.1, from coordinate 49,687,405 downwards.
ACATTTTTTATTTGAGTAATGTGGCAAACAGCACAATTTGTTTTAAATAATTTATATTACGAAATTTTATTGCGAGTGATTATTTTGGGAGTGGTGTGTATATGTCAATTGAAGATCCAGCCGTACATGCGCCATATCACCGAAGCTGAGCTGCTGAGCTACTACAAGCGTCCCCGACACGAATCCTACGTGCCAGCATGGGCTTCAGTATTATTAATAGTTTTCGTGCCCCTCTGTTGTATCTGTATCCCTTCTATGTGGACAAAAAACTACGTGGACATTGTGCAAGCGCTACTAGCGTGGACACTTGCGCTTACAATAAACGCAGTCGCGACAGAATCCTTTAAATTAATAGTAGGAAGACCTCGGCCCGACTACTTCTGGCGCTGTTTCCCGAATGGCGATATGACGCGGGGGCTCCGCTGTACCGGTGACGCGGGTGACGTGATGGAGGGCAGGATGTCCTTCCCCAGTGGACACAGCAGTTTCTCGTTTTGCTCATTGGGTTTCTTGAGTATATGGTTATGTGGGCAGCTCGGCGTACTGTCGCGGAGCCGGGGACAAGCTTGTAGAGTCATTGTTTGTCTCGCTCCACTTATAGTAGCAAGTGTAATGGCCGTGAGCCGATTTTGCGACAACCATCATCATTGGGAAGACGTCTTCGTGGGATCTCTGATGGGTTTCACCACCTCTTACTTTTGCTACCATCAGTACTATCACCCACTATACTCAGAGAGTTTTGGGGAGCCATATGCACAGTGGTTCGACCACGTGTTTTTTGATAGTACATACGATTGCGATTATTTCCACATGCACCAAAGTTAGTGTTGCTGCACAGAAGAGCTGAATGTTTGTCTGATGCTGCACTTATGTAATATGAACACGTTAGAAGACAATAAAAAGATCAGCTGAATAAACTGTCGTAGTTTCACTGTGCCTAGCCAGATTAATTATCATACCATAAACAGGCAGAGAACGCCACCCACCAAGACCCTTATTATACATACCCATTTTATTTTATCTGAGCATACCTACTCCTTTTGCTGGTGTATTACCAGATGAACGAAAGTAAACGTTCGTTCATCTGGTAATACACCGGTTCCAAATTCCAAATTTATTTAATTATTCAAAAATATTGTGGTTCAACTGCAGGACTTCACTAGTTAGAGACTTAGAATACATAAGCATTTCATGTTTTTGTAATTACAAATATATTATTAATATCCAATACCGTATTGATAAAAACACTAAAGAAACAGATGGAGCAAGATTTCGGTTTTCGTGTAGAGTCTATGTATACCGAATCATCAATAGCACATTTATAGGCAGTCTAGATAACCACATCGCGTCTTTTACCTCGCCATGTGATTAGTCGATTGTTCATACCATTTGTACTTTGCCTTGCCAAATTCATTACGCACTAAGCAAGCTGGACCCCGTTCTGGAAACTCCATTGTTATGGAAAACCTTTGATCGCAAGTTGAGAAATAAACGTTTATTTTCTTCTAGTGGCTTTATGCTAAGATAACAGTAAATTTGTATTGCTTTAAATTTCAAAACTCTGCTGCCATTGAAAGTCAAACAATTGTTTCGTGGGAATGTGATGAAACGTTAGCAGAGAGGTGATCGCTAAACGTGACCTATTAAATTCATTCGATCGGATAACTTATATAGGTAGGGTAAACTATTATGTAATGTACAGAACCTGGTAGATATGACTTTAACATAAGTTACATATCATTGCTTGTTCGGTTACCAATCACAAAACAGCTGCAGAATAGGAAGAATGGCAGTTTTGCCTTGGTGACTATAATGCCACAGGCGTTAGTACCTACACTTACTGTCGATTATATCAGAAGCACAGTTGGAAAATTTGGACTTGGCATTAGGAATGAACGAGGTGAAAAACTGATCGAGTTCTGTATAGACCATAGAAATTATATCTATGGTATAGACAGAAATCTCAGTAGGTATTATGAACACGTACTTCCAACATTATCCAAGACGTTTGTACCCATGGAGATCTTCAGGCGATAGGCACAGAAATCAAATCGACTACATCATTCTAGATACCCGCTGGCGATCCTCAGTTTCCAATGTGAAGATGGTGGAAACTATTACCAACAGCCAAGCAACAGACACAACAGATAACTTAAGATCCCACTGCAAAAATCTGCAGCTATTTTTGTTTTTAGGGTTCCGTACCCAATGAGTAAAAATGGGACCCTATTACTAAGACTCCGTGGTCCATCTGTGACAGACTGTCTGTCTGTCCGTCTGTCACCAGGCTGTATCTCATGAACTGTGATAGCTAGGCAGTTGAAATTTTCACAGATGATGTATTTCTGTTGCCGCTATAACAACAAATACTAAAAACAGAATAAAATAAATATTTAAGTGGGGTTCCCATACAACAAACGTGATTTTCTGGCCGTTTTTTGCTCGATATTAATAACGGCAACAGGTAGACGTATGAAATATTCACAGAATGATTAGTTGTATATTCACTTCAAAAAATAATAATTATTAAATTAAAATAAAATAAATTAAGGGGGGCTCCCGTACAACATACGTGATTTTTTTGCAGTGTTTTGCGATAATGGTACGGAACCCTTCGTGTGCGAGTCCGACTCATACTTGGCCGGCTTTTTCTTGTTTACGTCTTTTTAGTTCGCTTTTGAAGCAGTAGCGTTTTTTTTTATACCTGTTTAGTCAATTTTTTTGTCGAATTAGTTACATTTAAACCTATACCTACGTGCTATATATGTGAAATTGCCTCTTAAAAACGTTTATTTCGATACCCCACACGATGGGATAGAAAGAAAAAAAAATTGGGCCCCCACAATATGGCGCCCAAGAGCCGCTATTTTTCTATTTTCCAATGTTGCCAGTGACACTCGCAAGATTAAGACGAATCTATTGACGTACGAATCATCAAAATCGGCCAACGCGTTAGGCCTCTGGAACGCCACATAGGAACAAATAAACTACGCCACGCAAACCCGCGAGCAAGCCACGTACACGGCCGTGAGAAAATAACAATTACACCTTAGGTTGACACCAGCGGCCCTATGGGTCTGTCCTTAACTCTTGTTTATTGTCATTGGAAAGCAAGTGGCTACCAGAAGTTTTGTGCGCTTTAACTGGAAGGCGAAGTTGTTGGAGATGAGAGGTACCCGCGGACCTGAGCCACACCCATTTCGCCTTCATAATGTATCTCGGAAGTGATTTACCTTAAGTCGGATTCCATTGCACAGCTTGGGTGGAGTAAGACAGCCGAATAAGCGCGGATTGTGCGGCCATACGCCTATTATTTCGGATCCCAATTCTACGTCATTTGATACAAAGATGAAATTTGTCGCAAATGTTAGGTATTAATCCTGTATTGAATTATGTATTAGTCTGCCGAAGATATTCTGGCCGGAAACCCTCCATCCATACTTAAAGGTACAGTTGTGAGGAAATCTTAGAAAAAATATGATATGAACGTAAGACAGTACATCAGGGAAAACAAAATCGGTATAACCTGGCCTCTCGTAGTATTGAAACTCTAATAAGGCCAGGCCAGCTCAGGTTAAAGTGTTTCCATCGACATAAAATCAATTAAAATAAAAAGCCTTAAATCTTATCGCTGTTTTCTGCTTTCGTCTGAAGATATCTCTATCGGCATCACTGATTTCATTGTCGCTTGTAATAATAATTGTTCTTTCCCCGTGGTCCCTTCCGTAGTCCCTGGAAGAGGTACCACCGGTAATTTTTTTACCCGTGGTCCCTGCGAGAAATACAACGCTGCCGACTTAAAATTGTACCTAAGTCAAGCCAAAGTGACTAATCACAATTCTTTTTCTCTGAACAAAACTATCGTGTTACCATAGCGGGGGTACCACGGGTCAAATAATTTGCCCATGGTACCCATTTGTCCCCCTTGGGGGAACCACGGGCAAAAATATTTGTTCGTGGTACCCCGAGGGGGACTAGACTGGGGGACCACGGGCAAGTACCGGCCATAACACAAGTCAATGGCGTAAATAAAGAATCACAGCATGAAAAAGTCACGAATATATTTAATTAAAAAATATCGTAACAAGAAGTTATTCAACAAAAACATAGTAGCGTCATCTCTTCCGTCTTATATTTTAATCATTACCTGTAATTATTGTAGTTTCTCAAGGGCATGACCTAATAAAATTTCACCACTGATTAATTGTACAATAATGTGTTGGATTGCGCCGTCAGTCAATATAATCTGTTTTGATCTTTTCGTAGTTGTAATTTTTTTTTTCTTATCTGATTACTGCTGTCGATTCTTTTTATTAAATTAAGCAGCCGCATTATGTTAATCGTATTCTTATTGATTGCTAATAAAGCAATCTTAAAATCTTAGAATGAAATCCTTCCGCAAAATTATTTGTGCGGTGCCTTTCACCAAAAATACTTATCATGTTAATATAATTATTTGGGTCGCAACCAAAATTTTTTTTATGTAATTCATAAAATTTCTGCATATTGAAAATTTCCACGGTGCAATCAGAATTAATATACTCCCATCCGTTTTTGTTCATTTCTTTAGGTAAAAACGGTAGAACTGCACAGAGGGATACGATGGGCAGGCAACACACCACCCTGGAAAAAAACTGCCGTAAAATAAAACAAAAGTATAGAAAATGATAGTTTTATTTCGCACGGACATTTCAATGTAACGTGACATTTTTAATTAGGCATCATAATACATATAATAAAATCTGTTAATAAATGGCCCTTACAATGAACTGAACAACTTTCAACTATAACGCTATTACCTACTCATTCTAAAAGCGAAGTTCTCTTCTCATATCATCATTCAAGCCAATCTTGTTAGTATCTTTAGATCGTTACGTCTGCAATTTAATGATACGATTTACTTTAAAAAATATGCTCTATACATACATATTGATTTACCTAATATATAAATAAATTATTCTTTAAAAAAGCTGTTTCATATTCTTCTCAGCAAACCCTTTCATATGATACCCATATCATGGCACTGCATAAAAAATAACTAGTCCGCCATCTTAGGCCATCCACCATATTGAATTTAGAATGACGTCACTTAGCTATCCATGCATTGTCATCCAAACTAAATGTGTTTGCAAAATTTCATCTTAATCGGTGGAGGATAACTGCTTTAAAATTTAGTTGCGATATTTGACCCGTACACACTTACATACATACATACAAACATACATACATTGCAAGTTAATAAAAAGCTTGTAAAAAAGACTGCGTACTGACACACTGGAGGACAAAGGCTCCTTCGGATACATAGAAGGCACGAGCCTGCTCAAGACCGTTTAGCAATATCAACTTAATTAACTGCAAGTCTGTTTCCTGACGATGTTTTCCTTCACCTAGTGGATAAACTTAGAAATATAAAATATAAACTTAGCAAAATATTATTATGATTAGTTTTATTTTTTATGATTAGTTTTATTTTTTATGATTAGTTAATTAAGATTAGCTCTGTACGTAAAAAGTGTATACTATCGGCAATGGAAGCCCTACTATTCATATTATGTTCCTACTACAAGTTAAAATGAATCTCGAATAATTTTTAGTTTACAAGTACGTTACTTAACTCTGCCTCTAATATAATCGAAGAAACAGGAACACTACAGCGCCTCATTCACTACAAAAATGGACCTAAAACTCAACTAGGTAAGATCTCCTAGCTGGATCTTTCGATATGTTGGCATTGAACACGATGCAAGCCGATTTAAGAGACCTGCTCAACGAAAATTACCACTAAATCATGAACGAGGCGCTTCAAGTTTCCGCTACTAACATCTGAATGCGCGTACAGAAGCGCAGCTACACGCATAGGCACATAATTGCGGTGAAATGTATGAATTTAAAAGATTACAATAACTAGTGATAAAAGTACACATTAAAAATGAAGCTCACCAAAAATATAGCACTGAAACTGCTGACGATATAATACCACTCAATCTCATTACTGTAAAATTAATTAAAATATGTAAGTACAAAGAATGTCGGGGATGACGCCCCTTTTATAAATCACTTACAATAAAATTTAATATTTTAAAAGAACTTAAGTCATAGTAAATCGTAAAAAGTATAAAAACAAACATTGTTGCTAACGTTTAAAAATAAAGTGAAGCAATATTAAAAGATTCTGACTTTACAAGCACAATACTATTAAATATTTTTAGTATAAACTTGATAAATTACTCTAAAACACATGATATTATGGAGTGAGACTGATATTAAACGAGTCCTCAAATAAAGTTTTGTGATAAACTCTTGATAACATACAATAATATTACTTTACATCAAAATACCTCTGATCAAAGGCCATTTAAAAAAAAAACAAACAGTTAAATCACTAGATTGGAATAAATATTAAGTAAACATTTATTTGTGTCCTAGGTACATGTGATTACAACAATACCTACATTGAAAGACGGCCTTTGTCAAGAGGAATCTTATTAACAGCAAACTAAATCACAAAGCGCAAGTTGGAAGATCTCGATAAGCGATTAGTTGTTCAATATATTAATACAAGCGCTACTTGTATAAACTTCATACTATAAAATGATCTGCTGAGTATTAATTATTTTTTGTGATATTTATTGAGATTATTATGCGTAGTATGTTTGTATAATAAAATATTTACTAAATAATATACATCTTGACTAAATGTCTACTAAGTTTATCTGATGCATAGAAAAATAATACGCACTTTATAACAATAATTGAATATTTATATTTGACTAAGTTTATTATTTGTTAGAATATGTTTTATTAGTCTTTTAAGTAATTCACACCTATTTATTATTACCAACTAACTATATAACCTGCTGGAAATAACATAGCAAAAATATATATATATATCTTCTTAGAGAATAAAACCAAGCAGCTAGGTATATTTTGTGTGTATTGTCATTATTTTCAAAGTCTTATTATTGAAATAATTGTATACTTACATGATTTAATTTTACATGTTTAACTACGGTATCTAAATAGTAATGACGGGGATGAAAATACTTCGAGCAAAATAAATTCTGAAAACTCTCAGTAAATTGATGGGTTTGCTTTTCACAAAAGTGACAATGAAATATTACGCTACATCAATGCAAGGATACAATGAAGTCGACGAGAAAATCAATGGGTGATAAGATATTTAGAATATTTACTAGGATCACAACTCCTCTTTCACCTTGTCGTGACGTTTGCAGAATTCGAATATGTCATCGGCCTGACGGGGGCCGTCGTATTCGGCGACCAACGCTCCGCCCACGTACAGTTTGAACGTGGGTAGAGTTTGTATGCCGGCGAGGTCAGCGACCTTTGCGTTTTCTGACGCGTCCACAGCAAACAGCTTCACCTTGCTGTTCTTCGCCAAAAGCTTGTCAGCCGCTCGACTGAACTCTGGTTTCGCCTCCACGCAGTGTTTACACCCTGGAAATATATTCACTTAAATTTCCAAATAAATACAAGCAAAGTGACATGCACCAACCCGCACTGAGACCTACTTATTCCTGTCTCAGAGATTCTCATTCATTAAGACTTTTAGTCTTATATTTCGTAGTTGAGTTATAGTGCGCTAAACGGTCCAGAGATATTTTTGTTTTTTTAGAAGATTTTATTAGGTTCTGAATGTATTTACATTAGTTGGTTGTCAATATAGTTACAGTTTACAGCTTTAGTTAGTGGTGGTTTTACATAACTAAAACTAAAATTGGCCTGCCGCATACAAAGTTGGATACAAGTAAGTGTGGTGGAAAAAGTATAGCAGAGAGTCAGAGACACATAATATGACATTATCATTAAATACGTTAACAACAGTATCTTGTGTCTGAACACACGGTGGGCTCAGGTTCGCACAAAACAATACACAGTTTGACATAAACTTGGAACCTACGGGAAAATCACACGCTTATCTGATTAAGCTTATTATTGCACCTCTGTTTATTTGTATTTAAAAGATTCCTATCAGTATCTTGTGCCACGTTCAAATGACAGGCGGGGCAAGGCGAGGCTTGCGTTGAGGACGCTAAGTTCTTAGCAAACAATCTGCCTAGCCTTTTCCCAATTATTTATTAGTCTCTGGCATGTAAATTTGCAAGGTTTTGGAGTATTTAGGGCGACTGCTAACACAATACTTTTTTTAAACGTACAGTGTGCGTAGAACATGACGAAAACTGGGTGATCCACGGCGATGACTTGCTGGAAGTCGAAGTCGCTGGTCATTCCCACGTTGTTTCCGAAGCCCGCATGAACCGTCATCGGTTTTTGAGAGGACTGTTGCACGTTCGCTTGACCTTGTATGAATGAGACGAAGTCGCCTTCCTGTGATGAAGCAAATATTCAACCTTAGCCTTTATGATAAGAACACTAATGAAGCAACTGTAGTACTGAAATTGGATTTTGCACAGGATTGGGATTATTATTTTAGAGCCACAATATAAAGACCTTTTAAAGAATATTTACCATAACAACACCGCAGACATCAAACTGAATTTTGCGATACAGAAGGTTGTAAATCAGAGTGACCAGCTCTCTCCGAAATTATTTACAAGGAGATCTTTAGAGCACTGCACAGTGTTTTATAGACCCAAAAAAAGTGACATCGGCTTTTTATTGGCTATTTCTACTGAATAGTTCATTACAAATGCACGAGTAGAACTCCCATGTGCCAATTTTGAATACCTGATTTTTAAAAAAATCGCAAAGTTTTCAAAAAACTGTACACAATTGAATTTTGTTCGTATTGCAGTTTTATTAAGCAAGTCAAGGAGAAAATTATGCCGTGTTTAAATAATCAAAAACGATAATAGAACTCGCAAATAAAAATGTTTTACCGAAATCAGTATTTATTTTTTTATTCATATTCTAGCTCGAAGTAGAACCTCTGTCTGGTACAAACAGATTCCTTATACTAAGGTTTATCATCCATAAAAATATTACTTGCAACTTGGGCCTAGGTTTTGAGAAAATGATTTTCAAAAATATGTGTTAGGGTTGTCTCTATTTTGACCATTTGTGACGATTAGTTTTTATCACATAAAATCAGCAGGTCTTTTATCTTCTATAATGGTATAATTCTAACAATTGATTTTAAAACACTTTTCACGTGAAATTGTACACAAAATAATTATATAACCAACGAAGTAAATTTAATTGAATAATAATCAAGTAATTGTAATTCCCATTTTTTCCGATGGGAACACGATATAAATCTCACTAAAACTAATTATAGTTATATATTATTAATAAAGGCTTATTTTATTTTTATTTTATTCCATTTAATACACGCAATTTTTTTATTTAATCAAATGATGGCAGAGATTTCTCTTTTGACAACTGTCCCTATAGTCCCGTGACTCTAGCTTCATTTTTGCTGACAATTCAAAAGTAACTTTTATACGAGTCAAAATAAAAATGTATAAATATTTTTATTTCAACTTATCCAAGTTGTAATAAAAATATTTGGATTTTTTGATTTTGACTCGTACAAAAGTTGCTTCAGCGATGTAGGATCGAACCAACTTTGATGTACCTAGGATGTAGGCTTGTGGAAGACATGTTACCGACTCGTATAATGACGTTCTCTGCGACGAGAAACACTAAAAACAGCATTAACATTTTCACACTTTGAAAAAATTCACTCTAGTAAAATCGATCCCTGTCTGTCTATATACACAGGAGTCCCCGCGATTACCTTCTACTTAACCTATCTGTGTTATCATGGGTGTTGTTGTTTACGATTCAATAGACTATATCTGCAACGTGCACTTTGATCGATAAGTCATAAATATTTTAAAACTAAATTATAGTTAACTTTAGTTGATTATAAAACGCCAATATTAATTGACCTTTGTGACACCCCTAAATTTGGAATTTTGACCTCGGTACATAAAAATCAATTTCTCGAAACCTAGGCCCAAGTTGAAAGTAATATTTTTATGGGTGATAAACCTTAGTAAAAGCAATCTATTTGTACCAGACAGAGGTTCTACTTCGAGCTGGAATATGAATAAAAAAATAAATAGTGATTTCGGTAAAACATTTTTTTTCGGGTGTTCTATTATCGTTTTTGATTACATAAATACGGGATAATTTTCTCCTTAAATTGCCTAATAAACCTGCAATATGAATAAAGCTCAATTATGTACAGTTTATTTTTACGAATTTTTTTTTGGTCTTTTGGGCTTCAAAGCTACGAAAACATTACGATTTTTTTAAAAATCAACGACACAAAATTGACACATGGGAGTTCTACTCGTGCATTTGTAATAAACTATTAAGTAGAAATAGCCAATAAAAAGCCGATGTCACTTTTTTTGGGTCTATAAAACACTGTGCACTGGCAGCCTCATTGACTACCAAGGCCGTTGAAGTCGGCAGTATAGCCCTCGCCAAACTTCTTGGCCGCCCTGTTGGTTTACCGGATGCGCGAGGCACAAACGGTGCTGTTTTTGTATGAGATTTTCTACTGCGCAGCCATTGTAGCCAACTTCAGGGCGGCCAAGAAGTTTGGCGAGAACTATAAGTAGTACCAAACCCCCGACTATTGCCGACGACATAGTCCTCTTTGCCCCCACTGCTCTGGAACTACAGCCGATGCTTCAAGATCTAAACACAGCAAGTCTCAGGGTGTGACTTTCGATGAATCGGTCTAAAACAAAAGCTATGAGCAACAGCACTAACCCCGTAGTGTCGAGATAGGACAGGATATACATTATGTCGATGAGGATGAGTACATATACTTGTACCTGTTAGTTTCTTTCGAAAACAGGCAGGAGAATAAGATCGATCTTCGTATCCGTATAAAAAGCCTGGCAAAGCTACTAGTCCATAGAGACGCTTAAGAAGGGCGATCTACCGATCTCTTTGAAGCGAAAACCCATCGACATGTGTATCCTACCTGTGGTGCTCAGACCTGGCTTGGTTATTTCTATTGTGCTTAAGGAACAGATGTATACAAGTCATATACACCTGTCCCCTACGCACAATGGAAATAGTACAGTAGCCTGCGAAACCGAGTTGTAAAAGTTCCACCTTGGGGTTTGTCAAAGAGCAATGGAGCGCAGCATTCTAGGCGTAAAAGAGCTGACAAAATAAGGAACGCTTCGCGGCGCTGCAGCAATGGGAAGAAAGGCTGTCAGGCTAAAATAGGAGTGGGCGGATCACGTCAGCCGCGTGCACAGTGATCACTGAGCAAAAGTCTTCATAAATTGGGAGCCTGAGGATAGGAAAGATTGCAGTTGTCATTACTGCTTTTCCACGAAACTACTGTTTTTCCAAATTACCTTTCTGCCACCAGTGTATTCTTTGACAACTTTATCGTAGTAGCTGAAGTATTTGATGGTGGGGTATCCTTTGACGTCGTAGTTGGCGCACAACTCTTGGTCGTTGGTGCAGTCTACGGCGCCGAAAGCCACCATCAGCTCATCTGCAAACTTCTCGGCAGCCCTCACAAACTCCGGCTTAGTACTTTTGCAGTGGCCACACCCTGAAAGTCGAAATATTATCATCTTACTTCTTACTAATTTTATAAATGCGAAAGTTTGGATGGATGGATGTATGTTTGTTACTCAATCAAACCTGAACGGCTGAACAGAAATGGATGAAATTTTTCACTGAGATAGATTTTTATCCCGGTAGTATGTTCCCGTGAGATAATTTTCGATTATCACGCAGGCAAGGCCGCTGGAGCTAATATTAATATAAATGAATCGCACAGTTCTATTTTAGATTCCACCGTTGCTAACCGGGCACGTCTTTTATGCCCTTGTGTTTTATTTTGTAGTTTAGGCATTTTTTAAATGTTTTATACATTAACACAATATATGTTGCAATTACCAACCAGGTAAATATGAAACTCCCTAACCCTCTTACTAGTTATAAACTGTACTACGGCATTGTTAAGTGTCCAAGTGTTTTATTTTGCACCGTGAATTTTGATATTTATTTTATTATTTTTTTTTATTTTCTTGCTATGACAAGAATATTTACTTTTTAAAGTATTATATTATTTTATTTTAATTATTGTGAATGTGAAGACTATGTGGATCATTCTTTTATTCATTTTTTTTTTATATTTTAATTTATCTTAGTTAGTTTTTAATCATGTTCTGGCAGTTTGAGTATTTATGCGGCCTACCCGAATGTCCTTTCTTTGGTATTGTTCGTCAATTCGTTGAGCTCCTTAAATTTTGAGTTGAGCTGCACGGTTATTGACAAATGCGTGCACTGACTGGACAGGTCCGCTCAATCTGGCTGGTTCTTTCCTCAAAAGACCATTTCAGACATCAGTCTACATGGTCTTCACATGATCTAACCAAGATTTTGTCTGGACTTTAAAAGAGACTGTGACCTCTGAGTTTGTTTCGGCCTTTCTTCTCAGAGTAGTCAGACAGGAAACGCCGACCTCATCTAGTTTTAAAAAATATGATCGACATGTAAAAGTGTTTGTACAAACCAACTTACAGAAATAAAATCATTTATCAAGGTCACACAGATGGTAAATCATTTATTTTTTGATTTATGTACACATCTACTGCTTTTTAGCGGGTCCATGGAAAATACAGTTGTTATAAAAACATTTTTTTTACATAAATTGCACTAGATGGCGTGATAAGCTTCGATTTGTTATTTGAAATTTTAAGATTTTCTATAGACGATCATATAAAATCTATGCTCTTGTCTTTCCTAAGCACAAAATTAAGCTATATTGGGTTAATTCACATTTCAAAGATTATTTGAATTAATCATTTAAAATTGATAACAATAGATGGCGTGGTTTTAAATTTGAGGCAGCCTCTCGATTTATTAAATTTTTACTGTAACTCACACATTTTGGTACAATGAAACTGTAAAACGAGTAAAAAATACTATAAAACCAATCGTAGACTTATTTAAAAAAAAACACAAACCGAGTAAACAATTTTACTTGCAATTCGCTGCCTGACATAATGCGGGACGGTAATGTCAACAATCATTGCACGCCTCTCGATTCAGTCCACCACCACAATATCAGGCTTACTGGCTACAATAGTCCTGTGTCAATGATGATGGACCGATCTCAGTACAATGTGATATTGCCATTTTCGAGAACTGGGTCGGGGACCTACCTGGAGTACGGTACCTCCGATGCCACAAGAGTGTATTTCAGAGCAAGTTGCTGATGGATAATCCTGGCTACAAGGTTGTGCCTATGCAAGTACTCTTCGTTAGCTAGCCGAGAACAACCAGAGATGATGTAGCGGATCGATTCACCCGGCCGGTGACATGCCCGACAGATGTCAAATGTGCCGTTATTATTATCGTTTATTCATCTTACTTCTTATTACATTTTTATATATTTCTTAAAAGCATAAAAAAAAACATTAAAAAAAAAAAAAAGAAATCAAAATCCCGACTGCTTCAAAAACCGAACTAAAAAGATGTAAACAAGAAGAAAAGCATGCTGTGCAGTCGGAGGATAATCTATTTTTGGTCAGCCAGCTCGCAAACATGTATCCTTGCAAAGATTTAGGTTTGTGTTGACTAACTTTTTTTTATTTATAACATTTTAGTTTTTTTTTTTTGATTAAGTACATTTAAACATATAAGTGTTAAATATTTTTGAAATCACCTTTTGAAACCCTTTATTTTGATACCCCACACGATGGGTTAGGCAGAATAAAAATATTTGGGCCCCCACGATATGGCGCCCAAAAGCCGCCATTTTTCTATTTTCCAAATGTTAATGTAGCCAGTGACACTCGCAGGGTTAAGACGAATCGATTGACGTAAGAACCATCAAAATCGGCCAACGCGTTTGGTCTTTAGAACGCCACATAGGAACAAACATACATACATACATAGACTGATAAACACATTACCCTCCTTCGGCAGTCGGGTAAAAATATAAAAAATAGAGGCCCACCGGTATCGGGAACAGGGTTCAAGCTACCGGCGGTCAGGGCTCCAGAGAGAGGAACCTCCTAACAATGCGAGCCGTGTCCAGCAGTACTGCTTTCTGGATCAGGCCCTTGACCCAGCCGCCTAACGAGAGCCTCCTAAGGTGTTGGTCGAGGCTCGTGGCTATTAAGCCATTGGCTGACACGACTATCGGTACAATGATCGCTGTGTCCACATCCCACATGTCGACAACCTCGCGAGCCAAGTCAAGATACTTGATTTGCTTATGTTTCTCGGCTTTCACGAGGTTCCCGTCATGCCGTCATGCGGGACGGTAATGTCAACAATCATTGCACCCCTCTCGATTCGGTCCACCGCCACAACATCAGGCTTACTGGCTAGAATAGTCCTGTCAGTGATGATGGACCGATCTCAGTACAATGTGATATTGCCATTTTCGAGAACTGGGTCGGGGACCTACCTGGAGTACGGTACCTCCGATGCCACAAGAGTGTATTTCAGAGCAAGTTGCTGATGGATAATCCTGGCTACAAGGTTGTGCCTATGCTCTTCGTTAGCTAGCCGAGAACAACCAGAGATGATGTGGCGGATCCATTCACCCGGCCGGTGACATGCCCGACAGATGTCAACCGTGCCATCCTTCACAATAAATCTCCGGTAGTTATTCGTCATGACAACTTCATCTATAATTGCACAGACAAAACCTTAGGTTTCACCAAAGAGGTCACCAATACGCAGCCAGGCTACGTTATTATTATTATTATTATCTCGCGCTTGACCACTATCTCACCTGATGGTAAGCGACACTATGGTCGACGGTGAAGCACGTTTGTCTAGAAGTACAGTTGTTCTATCTCACGACGGGTTGGTCTTAGTCGTGTGTGATGCACATGCACCTTCGTCTCTGTGTGCTCAGGCGATATTGAGCGCTCCCAAGCTTACGCACACAGAAACAATGTGCATGTGCATATACACACACGACTAAGACCAACCCGCAGTCTCGTGAGAGAGAACAACCCTATTCTCTTGACATAAAGACCCCTAAGTTCTAGCTATAGGGAAATACAAACTCCAGCAGAGAATTCCACTCCTTACCTGGGGGGTGACCATAAGCTCTTAAGAGTAAGGTTATTTTTAGTGTGTGTAAGGGACAGATGTATATGACTTATATACATCTGTCGCACATGTACCCACAATGAAAGCTTTCCCAAAACGTTAAGTGCGCATGGGTGGGATGTCCATTATGAACCGATGGTGCATCGCCGTATAACTTACAGGGCGCGTAGAACATAATGATGGCGTGTTTGACTTTGCGCAGTGTGTTTCTGAACGTCGAGGAGTCGAGGTGGCGCACGGGCGACTCTTCTTCCGCCCACGGCTTCTCAGGGGGCGGGGGCGGCGGTGGCTCTTGAGGGTCCTGAAATAGATAAGGGAGGCTTTGATCACATTCTTTTCAGACAAATATTTTAACATTTAAGCAGGATGGGCAATTTTCTATGGAAGCCTTACTGAGCGATGTGGATACAATTAATGGTATCATCTATGGCATTAAATAAAAAACTAAAGAAGGCCCTTCAGAAAACATTAGCCTGTTATTTAATAGCCATCTCACGCCAGCCCGAGACCATCACCAACGTAGAGCTGCTGGAGAAATGCCATGAGCCCGATCGACAGCCAGATAAAACGTTGCAAATGGAGTTGGATGGGCCACACGCTCCGAAGGGATTCTGATCATATACCCAAGCGTCTTGGGTAGATGCGCAGTAAACAAAGCAGCGTAACGTACTGATTTGTAATTGTGTGTGCGTCTGCGCTTACAAAACAGAACAATAACTACTGCTGTCTCATTCGCACTCATCGGTAAATTGTATCTCCGTTTCATGATAAAGGTTGTGTCACTGATAAAGGTGGCGTCACTCTCTGTCTCGCTCACACTTCGTAAAATGACTCTCTCCGTCTCTATCGAACTAGAAACGGAGTTTAGCAAAGCTTTAGGTAAGCTAAAGTCATTTTAAGGAAGTATGGACATTTTGTGTAAAAACTGAGACTATTTACAAAAAAAAACTTGACCAATTATTGAAAACGTAATCTAGCAAGTGTTACACCATTTTTGAATCCTTATTAAATGCGCCAATTTTTCATGTTACTTGCCAAACTAGCGTAGTACATTTTTTTTTCAGTACAGTCAGTTAAAGTTGGGCGAAATAGTAAATTTGAATAATTTGGTTTTGAAAAAGTTTAATTTTCTTCCAAGTAGGAGGAGTTGGCTTTGAATTTTAGGCAAAAATCTACACAAGCATTATTCAAGATTACATAATAATAAAAAAATTAGATAAATTATGGGATTTGTAGCAATTGGAGTTAAAGAACCATTACAGGGATTGATTTTTTTAGTAAATTTTTAAAGTGACCATAAATTTTTAAAAACATGAGATAGATTTTTTTTCGTATTTTTCTGAGAACTGTTATAACTTGGTCTATCACCCATTTACGGCTTGACGTCGATTTCTGGGACACCCTGTATATGGATTTACCTCTGGTTCCTCTATCTATATTCTCTTGAGCACAGGTTATTATGGCAAATGTATCCGCTTGGAATAGTTGCCACCATTACATAGGCGCAATTAAAATAAGGTGCTAAGGGTACTATTCAATTCCACACATTGTGAGTAGAAAGATTCAGAATCATCTCGAGGCTTTGGGATCTTGGACCACTAGTTCCATCTGTTTATTTATTTAATTTATTGAAAACCAATAACCGGTTGGACGGATTATATAGTATTGTTGCGAGTAAGAAAAAAGTTCGCAAGTCCCAGTAATTTTATTCAGTGTACTTTCTTATATGTACTAACCTTAATAAAACTAATAATTTGCTCCTCCTGCCTGGCATGACCCGCGTCGAACTGGTACTCTCCCTTGCTGAAGTACTTAAGCGTAGGATAGCCTTTAACGCCGAATCGAGAAGCAAGGTCCGGTTGCTTAGTCGCGTCCACTGCGGCCAAGATGCCGTCGATCTGAAAAATTATATATAAATATTGTCTGTTTCAAAATTTGCCGTCTTCTGACCTAAAAATGCCTTTCGTGAGAATTCTACTTCACTCTTGACGTTATACCGATACCACACATTTTAAATACTTGCATAAGAAATTTATATTAGGTACTTGAATTACCCAGCCGTTAGATTTAACACGACTTATTCGACGAGTTATCTGTGTGACACAGATAACTTCTCCAGAGACGAAACACTGGTCGTACTTTTTCTAAAATTCGATGTATTATAATATGTTTGAACTAAAAGCAACATAGGGCGGACTAAATGTCTTACTGCTTTAGATATATTGACGGCTAGGTTCTGTTCAAATTTAACAAAATTTTGGGTCTATAATTAGGATATATGTTAACAATATTATGGAGTTTCTTGTGCGTTCTTCTCCATAACAAGCTAGTTTTCCGAATGCACGGTAGAATAAATTTTTATTACTTGTACATTTTTAATTTAGATTTATTATTGTTCGACGTTCAAAAGTGCCGCTTATTGGCCTAGTTGAAATAAATATATTTGACTTTGAATATAAAGGCCGAGTCACAAATATCAGTGACGTCACAGTTCTGCGCTCTGGAACAGTACCGCAACTGTGATAATTGTTCTTTCGTACATTCTCCACACATGACACACATGTTAGTGTCAGTCACGACACAACGCTCTTAGTATCGTTTATAGAGAAAGACTGAAAGAATAATTATAATGGGGGCGGTACGGTATCGGAACTGTGACTGCACTGATCACATACATAACAGTGAGGTCACAGTTCAGTGCATCGGCCTTTATAGTTATCGGCACGTAACTTGGCAAGAGTCGTTAGCGGGACGCGGGGAGCGTTTAGCACCGTTCCGAGCGCGCGATTGGTTAGTCAGTTGACACATGGATCGACTGACCAATCGCGTTGCTTCCACGTTCCGTCCGTACTATACGGTGGTTGGTCAGTTCGCTCACTATGCGCGAACTTACCCCCACTATGCCAAAACCTTGCCAAGTTACATGCCGGGGACTATATATTTCACTCTTAGCATCAATATAGTTTAAGTGACATATTTTTATTTAATAACATTACAAACCCACCTTTTCAGCCTTTATCCTTTTAGCTGCTTTCTCAAACTCCGGTTTAATTCGTTTGCAATGTCCACACCAAGGAGCATAAAAGACTACGAGTGCATTTTTAGCATTCAAAAGAGTTTCATCAAAATTGCCAGCTGCAAAAAAATAAAGAAAATAAAATAATTTGATTGAGTTAAAAAAAATTGGATGGTAAGAGGCTCCAAGATCTGAATGAGATCTAAAATATTTAATCGATTGTAGGTCGCTGCATACGTAGCGTATTTAATTCCAGACGAAACGCACGACAAAAATATCAAACAACTGGGTGAATTGGGGAATTGGTACCCCCACTGAGCGTCCGACACCTCATATTTGTATTCGCGGGGGTATATATGGCTTTTTCTTTACTTTTTCAATTTCATATGAACATGTATGTGTTTCTAAATATATCTTGGATTATATTTATCGCTGATAACGGTGACCGAAAACATCGTGAGGAAACATGGACTTATAGTGAATATAATAAGGCAAAATCGCCAACCCACATTGAGCAAGCGTGAATGCTCGTCATGCCTCTCTGTATGAGAAGAAGCCTTTGTCCTATAGTGTTACTGTCTGGTATTATTATGTAATAAGCCAGTCCAGGTACGGGTAAAACCCAGTCTGTGAAGGCTCCTTTTAATTAATCAATTCAACAGCTGCTACTTTTAGAGGCAGCTTTGCCAACATTTGTCAAACAAAACAACGCAGACTCCCAACTTTATAGAATAATTGAACCGACAAATCTTCGCAAAAGGGTCAGCTTAAAATTCTAAAAGTAATCAAAACTATTGGGAGTGCTCATTTTGAGAGACGCACAAAATTATGACCACTTTCGGGTACTTCTCTAAAGCAATGAAGATGCGAATGATGAAGATGGAATTTTCAGATGCGTCAGATTTAGAGAAAGTCCACAATTTCGTTGTCAGATTTGCCTTTTTAAGTAATTTTGTGTCAAGAGAAAATAAGCTAAGATAAAATACTCGATCAAAAGAAAATAAGCCACCCTGAAGATTAAAATGAATAGTGTCCTTTTTCAAAACCTGAAAATAGTTCCTGACCACTGGTCCACCATCTTAAACTTTTCAGATATATACTCGGTGATCTCTAAGCAGGTCTAATAAGTTAATAACTGAGTAGGTGGGGACCTACTCAGGTATCAAGATTTTGCCCTGAATATGCTTACTCAAAAACCTTATGAGCTAGCCTCCAAATAACGACAAGTCTAAATTATTTTAGTTAATGTATAGCCATATTAATTAATACCTTTAAATAATTGGACAAACGACCATTTCGGCATGATGCAAGTCACCTCAGCATGAACAATTTATAACTAAAATATTAAACAACCAAATAATTAATAAAAATTAAAGGCATGTTTTAAAAACATGTTTTCCTTACATCAATCAAAAGAAATGACAGTGGAATATAATGACAAATTCATGCCAGAAACAGTTTTGTTTGAATGTAAACTCTTTTCTCTTTTCATTCTTCTTTCTTGTTTTTATTGTTTTTATTATACCATTTACCCGACTAAACTATGATTTTTAATTTCGTAGACCAAAATGACAGCTGCCAATTACCTTATTTTTTTTAAATGTTGTAAGCGCGGAGATAGTGTTGCAGCTTAGATAAAACACCTTTATCTAAGTGTTGCAGTGATTCATCGAATCGTTGTGGCAAGACTCCCTAATTATATTTTACTAATTGTTGTTGTTACTTTTTAACTATAAAATCAACCCGACTTCCAAAACAAAACACTACAAAGCGAAAAATAACTTTCTTTTTCGAAGTCGGGGTCTTTGATACCTATTGTTTTCCGTTTTTCGACACCGACTTCGGAAATGAAAGTTATTTTTCGCTTTGTAGTGTTTTGTCTTGGTAGTCGGCTTGATTTTTTTGTTAAAAACTTTTTATTTATCTCTTTTTAGTTATGGTAGGTACCTCAAAATACAATGAAAATCATTTATACCCAAAAGCCAAACACGATAAGGACACATTGTTTTATTTCGTGTGATTTTAGTTCCAGTGCCTACTTTCCGGCTTCATTATCGGATCAGTTCGATGGCTCTCGGTGCTTACGGTTTAGGCATAGCATGCACTGCGATTATTATTCGCGCGAACTTTTTTCCGCCCGTTACTGTTGGTACACCATCACTATAAAGTGAGCAAGTTCTTTAGTAAGGTACCTAACCGCCTTTGTACATCAACTCTATAATCACACTATGTTGTATGTAATTTTTGTGTACAATAAAGAATTAAGAATAAAAAGGATTTATAAAAAACCCATAAAAACTCAATTTACACACTGCTAAACCGATTTTGATGAAACTTGCGAGTAGTAGTCTCGAGTTTATCACCCAGTTTTGGCCTAATGTCTAAGAAACTGAAACCGGGTGACCGATAGAGCAGTGGGCGGGCTATCCACTCACACGTATTCCAACCCCAGGTTAACCCAAAATGGGGTTTTTTTTTTTAGTTCGGCAATCATCCAATGACTTCTCCCGCTCTGGGTGAAGCGGGAGGGCGTGAAAGACTTTTATTGACTAAAACCCACCCGTGTTTCTTCAGTTGCTTGTGCCAGGGCCGCGGTAACTCTCTTTCACATTTATCCGCGACCCAACCCAATATGGTTAAGCTGGAGTTGGGTTGGGCGACAGGCGCGGGGGCGCCTTTCGCTCACATTGCACAAATCACCACCCTCGTCGGGCGGTAACGGCCGAGCACTCGCGTTCGTTCCCGGGCCCCTCCACTAATGGAGGGGCGTGAAGGCACCGCTGTAAAGGCGGGCGTCGGCGGTGGACTGGAAGTAAAGGCTGTGCCGGTTTCCCAGTCCTCCTCCACTCAGACGATGCGGGTGTGCCGCTGGGTTATTTTAGTGGGTATATCGGGTCAGTCAGCCCGGGGAGTCCCACATAGCCCCCCATACCGCCAATGGGCAGGTATGCGTAATGCATTTTTTAAAAGCGAGAAAAAAAAAAAAAATCATCTCCTGCACCTACACCCCCGATAGGTTCCCGCACTTTCGAGGCGGGGGGGCTCAGTAGCCGTGACTTGGACAACCACGTTGAAGCGAAAAATCGAAAAGGAAGAAAGAAGAAGAAAGGGGCCGCTCGTCAGGGCTTTTGCCGATAAGCCGACGACGTAGCGGCCAATAAGTAGGTTGCGGTGCCGTATGGGCGCCATCGCAACTGAGGCGGGCTGCGATGTGGTATGGTAGGCATCGCGCCTGAGGGTTGGAGGCCGCGGCGGGAGAGGAGTGCTGGTATTACGGTGCGCCGCTCGCCCTACCCTCCGCGGCCTGCACGGGGCACAGTGTTTTATAGACCCAAAAAAAGTGACATCGGCTTTTTATTGGCTATTTCTACTTAATAGTTTATTACAAATGCACGAGTAGAACTTCCATGTGTCAATTTTGTGTCGTTGATTTTAAAAAAAATCGTAAAGTTTTCGTAACCTTGAAGCACAAAAGACCAAAAAAAAATCGTAAAAAATAAACTGTACATAATTGAGCTTTATTCATATTGCAGGTTTATTGAGCAATATAAGGAGAAAATTATCCCGTAATTATGTAATCAAAAACGATAATAGAACACACGAAAAAAAAATGTTTTACCGAAATCACTATTTATTTTTTTATTCATATTCTAGCTCGAAGTAGAACCTCTGTCTGGTACAAATAGATTGCTTTTACTAAGGTTTATCACCCATAAAAATATTACTTTCAACTTGGGCCTAGGTTTCGAGAAATTGATTTTTATGTACCGAGGTCAAAATTCCAATTTTAGGAGTGTCACAAAGGTCAATTAATATTGGCGTTTTATAATCAACTAAAGTTAATTATAAATTAGTTTAAAAGTATTTATGACTTATCGATCAAAGTGCACGTTGCAGATATAGTCTATTGAATCGTAAACAACAACACCCATGATAACACAGATAGGTTAAGTAGAAGGTAATCGCGGGGACTCCTGTGTATATAGATAGACAGGAATCGATTTTACTAGAGTGAATTTTTGTTTTTAGTGTTTCTCGTCGCAGAGAACTATACGAGTCGGTAACATGTCTTCCACAAGCCTACATCCAAGGTAGGTACATCAAAGTTGGTTCGATCCTACATCGCTGAAGCAACTTTTGTACGAGTCAAAATCAAAAACTCAAAATATTTTTATTACAACTTGGATTAGTTGAAATAAAAATATTTATACATTTTTATTTTGACTCGTATAAAAGTTACTTTTAAATTGTCAGCAAAAATTAAGCTAGAGTCACGGGACTATAGGGACAGTTGTCAAAAGAGAAATCTCTGCCATCATTTGATTAAATAAAATAATTGCGTGTATTAAATGGAATAAAATAAAAATAAAATAAGCATTTATTAATACTATATAACTATAATTAGTTTTAGTGAGATTTATATCGTGTTCCCATCGGAAAAAATGGGAATTAGAATTACTTGATTATTATTCAATTAAATTTACTTCGTTGGTTATATATTTTGTGTACAATTTCACGTGAAAAGTGTTTTAAAATCAATTGTTAGAATTATACCATTATAGAAGATAAAAGACCTGCTGATTTTATGTGATAAAAACTAATCATCACAAATGGTCAAAATAGAGACAACCCTAACACACATTTTTGAAAATCATTTTCTCAAAATCTAGGCCCAAGTTGCAAGTAATATTTTTATGGATTATAAACCTTAGTATAAGGAATCTGTTTGTACCAGACAGAGGTTCTACTTCGAGCTAGAATATGAATAAAAAAATAAATACTGATTTCGGTAAAACATTTTTTTTTGCGAGTTCTATTATCGTTTTTGATTATTTACACGGCATAATTTTCTCCTTGACTTGCTTAATAAAACTGCAATACGAACAAAATTCAATTGTGTATAGCTTTTTTTATACGATTTTTTTTTGTTCTTTTGACCTTATAGGTCACAAAAACTTTGCGATTTTTTTAAAAATCAGGTGTTCAAAATTGGCACATGGGAGTTCTACTCGTGCATTTGTAATGAACTATTAAGTAGAAATAGCCAATAAAAAGCCGATGTCACTTTTTTTAGGTCTATAAAACACTGTGCGGGGTCGCCACCGGGCTGATGGCAGACGCGGTGGGGCCGCAGGGGAGGAGGACTGTCGGTATAGTTAGGTCGGTAGGAAAGCGGCCAACGATCTCCCTATCCCCTGCGGCCTAAAAGTGGTAGGTGGCGGGGCCACTGTCCTGACCCGTCACAGGGTGCCACACACGGGGTTGTCTGGCACCCATGTGCCGGTTTGTTCCCTGGGGTGGTCACGGCGTGCAACGTGTTCTCGTACGCCGGTGACGGGAGTTACTCCCCAAAGGAGGGTCCGGTGACGGACAGACGCGGCGGGTTCGCGGATGTATGCTTCCGCGTTCCCGTGTTCCCGCCCTAAGCGGGACAGTTGGACACCGTGGAGTTTTAGTGGATTAGAGTCCCACATAATTGCGCTATCCCCCCGTGGTAGCACTGCGCTATATGCATGAGCATTTCTCCACGCGAAAAAAAAAGTCGGTTAATCGTGTGCATTATCGTTTAATTACTTATTAATCACAGAAATCATATGAATTCTTTTATCAATTATGTTTCTATAATGTGTACCGCAAATACCCCGTTATCTTTCTTGCACAATTATATTCCAGTGTTTGTCTTTTAGAGATAAGGAGGAGCTCGTGGCTAAATAATGAAAGCTGCACGGGTCGATCTTCAAGGTTAAGCAACGCTTGACGAGGTCAGTCCGTGGATGGGTGACCATTTTAACATAGCGAGTTTCCTCCGTGCCTCGGAAAGCACGTTAAGCCGTTGGTCCCGGCTGTCATTTGAAGATCTTAGACAGTCGTTACGAGTAGTCAGAAGCTTGAGATCTGACACCAGTCTAGCCAAGGGTTCCGTGGGGTTCCGTGTTACCCAGTTACAGGGTTGTGGAGGTCAGATAGGCAGTCGCTCCATGTAAAACACTGGTACTCAGCTGAATCCGGTTAGACTGGAAGCCGACCCCAATATAGTTGGACAAAGGCTAGGCATATTGATTCTCTTTTAGAGATAAAACCGTACATTCTAGTTCTACTACTGATTGTTGTATACTTTGTATGTTTTATTTTGTGCTGCTGTATATGTTATGGAATTGAAAAATTATTTTGTAAATGCATGGAATAAAAGGCCTTTTTTAATAATGTATTATATATTATGGACCAAGTGATTAATTCGGCATTATTCATAAATCCCAGACAATTTGAAAAATACCCAAATTTGCTAAAAACTATTCAAATAACATTTTTTTTGTCGTTTATCGGCTTGAGCTTGACCACTATCTCACCTGATTTTTAGCGATTTTGTGGTCGACGGTGAAGCACGCTTGCCTAAAAGTAACCTATTCACTCTTGACTTAAAGACCCCTAGATTGTAGCTATCGGGGAACACAGAATCCGGCAGGGAATTCCACTCCTTAGCTGTACGCATAATAAAAGTATTCTCAAAACGTTTTGACTTGATTCATATTGCCCGGGTGCTTTGTTTAATCACTTGGTCCATGACATATATAACTTTGATATACGAATGACAATGGCGACCTTATTATAATGTTACTTAAGTACCTATACCTTTTTTTCTTTTTTTTTTTGATCTCGCTGGGAAAAAATGCATTACGCATACCCGCCCATTGGGGGAATGGGGGGGCTATGTGGGACTCCCCGGGCTGACTGACCCGGTATACCCACTAAAATAACCCAGCGGCACTCCCGCATCGTCTGAGTGGAGGAGGACTGGGAAACCGGCACAGCCTTTACTTCCAGTCCTCCGCCGACGACCGCCCGCCTTTACAGCGGGGCCTTCACGCCCCTCCCTTAGTGGAGGGGCCCGGGAACGACCGCAAGTGCTCGGCCGTTTCCGCCCGACGAGGGTGGTGATTGGTGCAATGCGAGCGAAAGGCGCCCCCGCACCTGTCGCCCGCTAATCACCACCAGGAGGTGGGAGGAGACGATCGTATAACCGCCTTCTCCCACCCCTTCTTCGCCTGCGGAGCGGCGGCGCGAGAGGATCGTCCTCCCGCGCACGCTCCGCCGCCTCCTTTTGCGACATCACAACCTCGCAAAAGGAGGCAACCGCCGCCCAGGCCTCCTCACTCCCCAGCATGGAGTTGACCACGCTGGGAAGTGAGAGGTCCCGCCCAACAACATCGATCAGGGCACGGCGCAGCTCAGCCCAGGCTGGGCACACCTCGAGGGTGTGCTGCGCCGTGTCCTCCGCCGCGCCACAGTCATGGCACGCTGGGGTTTCGTCCCTCCGGATCCGGTGCAGGTGCGTTCCGAAACAACCATGTCCGGACAACACCTGCACCAAACGGAAAGAGAGGAAACCGTGTGGCCGCTCGAGCCAGCCCCGCAGGACTGGACCGAGCGCGTCCAGCGTCCGGCGGCCAAAGGTGGCGGTGGCGAGGTCCTCCGTCCAATGGACGACGATTGCGTCCCTCGCCTCCCGCCGCACGGCCTCCCGCTCCTCCGCGGCGGGGCGCTCCCCGAGCGCCTTACGCCGCGCCGTCCATTCATACACTCTGGCGAGCACCCATGCCTCTAACTCCCAAGGAGGTGTGCCCGCCAGAGCGCACGCCGCCGTGAAGGCCACCGAGCGGTAGGCCCTCGCCACCCGCTGTGCAATGGCCCTTTGGGGCCTGCGGATGGCGGTCGCGTTCTCCCTCCTTTGAAGGGAGTCCGCCCAGATGGGGGCCCCGTACAGGGCCATGCTCCGCAAGATGCCGGCATACAACCGCCGGCATCGCACCTTGGGCCCCCCCAGGTTTGGGAGGAGCCACGACAGGGCATCGGCGGTCTTCAGCAGGCGCGTCGACAGCCCACTGAAATGTGGGCCGAAGCGCCACCTGCTGTCCAGCACCAGGCCCAGGTACTTCAACTGGGCCCCGACCTCGATTCTGACGCCCTCCACGACTACGTGGGCATCAGGAGGGTAGCGCTGCCGAGGCCCGTGAAAGAACACGGCCTCGGTCTTGTTCAGCGCCACCCTCAATCCTAGCCGGCGGATCCTATCTGCGACCAAGGATCCACCAGCCGAGGCCAGACAGGCCGCCTCCTTGAAGTCCCTCCCCCGGGCAACGAGGAGAGTGTCGTCCGCGTAACATATGACACTCGTGCCCTGGAGGAGGGTGCCCCGCAGGAGCCAGTCAAAACCGATGTTCCACAGGGGGGGGCCTAGAACCGACCCCTGCGGAACTCCGGACTCCGCGCCGTACCTCCTGACCGTCGCCGTATTGTCCACAAGGAGGACCTCTCGGTCCTCCAAGTAGCTGGCCAGGAGGCCCCGCATGTATTGGGGCACTCCGTGGTATCGGAGTGCCTCCAATATCGTCGAGTGGGGCACGGAGTTGAAGGCGTTGCCAATGTCGAATGACACCGCCAACACTCCGCCCCCCGACTCGACCGCCTCCTGCACCTGGCCCTTCAGCAGGGCCAAGGCGTCGATAGTCGAACGCCCCTGTCGAAATCCGAACTGGGCGTCCGACAGATCTGGTCCCACCCCCCGCAGTAGGCTATTCAGCCGGTCGGCGACTATCCCCTCGAACAATTTACCGACCTCATCGAGCAGAACGATGGGCCGGTATGCCGAGGGGGAGTTCGCCGGGCGTCCCTCTTTTCTGAGGAGGCAGAGCTGCCCCTCCCTCCACAGTTTCGGGAACCTCCCAGCCGTAAAGCACGCGCTAAAGAGGTCCCGAAACCTGTCCTCCATCTGGGAGGCAGCTATTGCCACCACCCGTGCGGGGACGCCGTCCGGTCCAGGGGCCGTCTTCTTCGCGCGGAGGCGAAGAATCCCTTCGTGGATTTCATCCACCGTCACCGGGGGGATCTCCTCCTCCGGCGAAGCCGCCTCTCGTGGGGGGTCCATCACTGGTGGGGTGAAGTCGGTCCTGCGCGGAAACAGGGACCGGACCACCCCATCCAGCAACGCTGGCTCGAGTGTCTCCGACAGTGGGGGACCATAGGGCCGCAGCTGGCTCCGCGCCAACTTATACGGTCTCCCGTATGGGTCCCTGTCGAGACCCTCCAGCATCTCGGCCCTTGCCAGTCGACTGCGACTGGCAAGGGAAAGGGGAAGGGGAATAGCTCCCCCCCAGCCGTCCCCGTCACCAACCCTCCCAGCCAGTCGCAGTCGACAGGCAAGGGGAAGTGTTCACCCCCAGCCGGCGCCAAGAGTAGGAACCTGGTTCCTCCCAAGACTGCAGCCGTCGTGGTGACGCTCACCGCGGAGGCTGCAGAGCGCGGGGAGACGTACGGCGAGACCGAGGCATGCTGGCGTTGCACACCTCGGTCAGGGACCCTCGGAGCTGAACTGCCGCCGCATCAACGTCGGTGACCTCCACAGGGGGCGAGAGCCAGTCCTGGAGGAACGCCGCCTCCTGGGCTGCCTCCCGGTCCAGGCGGGTGAGAGCCCACCGTGGGAAGGGAGATTGGCCCGAGCGGGCCATCCCCCGCGGGCTCTGGGTGGAGATGTCGATCCGCACATATCGGTGGTCCGACAGAGTCTCCACCATCTCCACCCGCCAGTTCAAAACGCGGGCGGCTAGTACGGGGGTGGCAAACGAGACGTCAACCACTGACCCTCCCCGCTGCCGCACACACGTGTGAACATCCCCCCTGTTTAGGAGGGACACACCGCACGAAGCCGCCCAAAATTCGGCGGCGCGTCCCCGGACGTTGCAAGAGCTGGCTGGATTGCCCCAGGCCACCGACTTAGCATTCAGGTCGCCCAACACGGCGACCTGACGTGGTGCCGCCCTCCCGATGACTGCCGTGAGGACCTCGAGAAAATTCTCGAAGTCCCTTAGAGGGCGGTTTGGGGAGAAATAGACCCCGACCAGGGCTATATCTCCCCACGCGGCGGCCACGTATCCCGGTCCCCTCTCTAAAAGCGAGAGGGGAGGGGAGTCCGTGGCAGGCCGCGACACCAACGCCACCAAGCCATCCCGATCACCCAGCCAACGGCCAGGCATCGAGTACGGCTCGGCGACCACCGCCACGTCCACCAACCACTCAGCCACGGTCTGCATCAGCAGATCCTGGGCCGCTCTGCAGTGGTTGATGTTCGCCTGGAGGATGCGATGTTCGACCCTATGCATTAGTCGGACATCGCACCCCCCTCCTCCACAGCCGCCGTAGCCTCTGGAACGGCGGTGGCAGTGACAGGCCGGGTCGGCGCCTGCGCTATGCCCCTCTTAGGGGGAGGATTACAGTTCCTCCCCTTCATCACGTGGCCCGCCGGGCGGCCACTGGCGGCACACACTGCGCAGTGCGGCGTGGCGGCGTTGCAGGAGGCGACTTTGTGCCCCTCCTTACCGCAGCGGTAACAAATGTCCGCCCTGTCGATGCTGGACGGACAGAGGGCCCGGGTGTGTCCAATGCCGAAGCATTTGTAACAACGAAGTGGCTGGGCCACAAGTGCCCGGACCGCACCCGAGCTGAAGCCGACAGCGAGCCGTCCCTTGGCAAGGACGGCTTTGGCAGCGGCGACTGGGCACTCCAGGCGAATGGTGCCCATGCCGCCGCGGCCGGGCCTAATGCCCCGGCCTTGCACCGCTGCGACGTCGCAACCCCCTATGGCTGCAACCGCTGCCACCACCTCCTCCTTGGTGACCGAGTCGTCGAGGTCGGTCACCTCGATGGCCGCCGACTTCACGGGCCTAGCCACCTTGGCCACGTCTGCGATGACCTCCTGCAGCTTTGCTGCGAAGAGGTCCGCGTTTTTGCTACCCTCAGCCCCCGGGAACTCAAATATTCGAGCCCCAGCTTGGGTCCGGCGACAGGAGACCTTGCCGATCCCCAGTTTTGTGGGATCAGCATTGGTACGCGCCCGCATCATGACGGACGCGTACGTCTCCCCGCGCTCTGCAGCCTCCGCGGTGAGCGTCACCACGACGGCTGCAGTCTTGGGAGGAACCAGGTTCCTACTCTTGGCGCCGGCTGGGGGTGAACACTTCCCCTTTCCCTTTCCCTTGCCTGTCGACTGCGACTGGCTGGGAGGGTTGGTGACGGGGACGGCTGGGGGGGAGCTATTCCCCTTCCCCTTTCCCTTGCCAGTCGACTGCGACTGGCTGGGAGGGGTGGTTGCGGGGACGGCAGGGACGACCGCTGCCGTCTTTTTGCCCTTGCCCTTCCCCCTGCCGACCACCCTCGTCCAGCCCTGCTGGTTGGTCGGGGTGGTGGAAGGGAGGAGGGCGTTCTCCTTCTGGGAGGTCGGCCCCGGCTCGCCTTGCCTCTTGTCCGCCGCAAGCGGTGGTCGGAGGCTTTTCTCCGGCAGGAGCCGGTCTTCAATTCCTGCTAGGCAGGCTCTCACAAACTCCCTCTCCTCCATCATAACCTTGCGGAGTGTGTCCTCAAGGTCGAAGGAGGCGGGGACCTCTGCCGCAGGTCTCGGCTCGGCTTGGGTTGGCAGGGCCGTGGCTTCAGCCAGCTTCTTGTGCAGCTGGCTGACCTCCGACTGGAGGCGATTGACTTTCACCTGCAGTTGCCGCGTCTCATCAGTAGCCTTTCGCTGTACCAGCTCTTTAATGATGCCGCGCATGCTCGCGGCCCTGCACTTAAGGGACTTTTGGAAAGTCCCTTTCAGGTGGGAGGACTTAGTGGCGACTACCATAATCTCCTCCTCGTCTTCCTCAGCCATCCGCTCCAGCTCGGCCAGTGAGTGGTCTCTACCTAAGTACCTATACCTAAGATAACTTGTTATGTGTTGAAATAAATAAATGTAAAAAAAATATCGAATCACATTACCTGTGATTAGATTTTTTAGGCATGGGCATTTCTTTTGTGTAATCACAGGTAATGTGATTCGATATTTTTATAATTGCGTATCTGTTTGACACCACGAAGCACACTCCTTCCATTTGATATCTCAACAGTATTCATTGCGTGTTTTAAGCTGTCGGCGACGGATTTTTGAACATATGATGCAATGAATGCAAGGAAAGCGTACCGTGCGCTAT
This sequence comes from Anorthoa munda, assembly GCA_945859665.1. NCBI lineage: Eukaryota > Metazoa > Arthropoda > Insecta > Lepidoptera > Noctuidae > Anorthoa > Anorthoa munda. The sequence goes on along the minus strand of OX243893.1, from coordinate 49,657,330 downwards.
TTTTAACTTATACCATTAGGTTGCCTCAGAAAGTGGTAAGCCGGCGGACCTGGAGCTAGCGAAGAAGTGTTCCGCTGGTAAGCCACCGGGTAACACGCACGGGCGCAAGCCACCGGTAGGATTGTGCTTTAGTGTGTATAGACTTATAGTACCTCTGGAAAAATCACATCCGCACCGGTACCAGCCATTCGATCAATCTTGTAGGTTTTTTTTACAAACCTGCTCTCCCCCCCCCCCCCTCCCTCCCCGCTGGCTTAATTTGGCACTGTCTTTGAATTAACAAGTCAAGTTTTCTGATTCTTGTGCTCTCTACAAAAAATAATCCTGGGTCCGCCCCTGGTTGAGACTATTGTTTGAGTTAATCGACCCAAAAGAAGAAGCGATGATCGCCTGATGGAGTACATTTGCCTAGAAGTACCATTGACTACGTTTAGATATACTTCTGGGGTTAAAACCTGAACTCACCAGTAAGATGCACCACATCTGAGTCTTCAGGCCAACTATCGTCAACTACTTCTTTCTTTTTCTGCTGCATGGCGGTGGTTGGGTCTCTCATAAAGTCTACTATCGCCTGTCTTTTGTTCTCGCCATTGTATGGAAACTTGTATTGCCCTTTTCTGCAATTAAGAAAATGTAGTTGAGTAATAGTGGGAAGCATTAGTCAAGAACACAACTGAAATTTTGGGTATTGAGTTTGAATAATGGTAAATAGGTAGGTAAGGCGTCACAGACAGCCCACTTTGCAGGGTCTGCTTTAACGTCGAGGAAACCGCCCAAGTCATCCTGAAATGCGAGGCCGTGGTCGTCTCAACGTGCAGAAATATTCAGAACAACGAGGTCACTCCATGTAGCCGGAACTCCCACGCACTACGGACTAAATGTAGGTATCTAGGGTAGGAGCTTGTAAAATACTGGAAGCCGTGTAAAAGTCGGAGACACAGACAAACGGACAGAACGGAGTTATAAGATCTTTCGCTTTGGAAATTTGGCTACGGAGCCCGTAAAATGGGTCTGACGTATTGTACCACGTTTTTGGAAAGTTATTACATTCAAGTTTTAAATAGACGGAATGCTATGAAAAACAGCAGAAACAGACCTTTCCACCCAGTCTAGATTCTAGCCCGTCTTTATAATCTATTGGTGACCATTCGAGTATAGTATTATTAGCATTATGTTTAAGTATTATATTTTAGATTTTCATTTATGTTAATGTGCGGACCACGTGGTTTCTTTTTACTTTGCAGTTAATTTTAACGTTTGTCTGGCCGTTCTGAGTACCTACTTTATGTAGCCTACCCAAAAGTATTTTCTTTGGCATTTTTCGTCGACTCGTTGAGCTCTTAAGTATCTACTTCTGAGTTGTAGCATTGTCTAGTAAAAGTATTATTTTAACCCTTTTTTTATTTTTTTGGGTTTTGATTTTAATCCTACCGCACTATTCCCAACCAACCCACTGCAACTCCTGAAAACCAGAATCAATAGAGGCGACCACTAGAAAAGCGCCTAGGCAATGAAGCTCGACGAAGTCCCGGAGAATGAATTTAACTGTCTTGGATACCGCAACGAAATTAATCAGAAAATAATAAAGGAGGAACGGGAAAAAAAAATACCTATTTGCCTATAAGTATCATTTATCATAGGCCTTTCTAGATATAGCTAGGCCGTATCAACGCACTAGTATACTAAAGTTTATAGTCCCCGGCCACTCTGAGCGAAGACTAACCACCCCGACGCGGATGACATTATAGTGCTCAACTGTGTGCGCAAACACACTGTGTGCGTTATTTTATCAGTACTTACTCATAATATAATAAGGTGGGGAATCCAGTTATGTTGTATAGTTGTCTTATTTTAGAGTTGCCTGGTTTAGACACATCAATGGCAGCAAGCAGTGATTCACCCTGAAATGATACAGAAACACGTGTAGAGTGCAAACTGATAAATATATAGCATCACGTTATGTGTCCTCCATACCGAATTTGGGCTTCGGCGTCCAATTGCAATGGAGCCTAGCCATCTGCGAAAGATATATTATAGATCACAAGTGTGTGCGCAAAACACAGGTGCACTCTTTGTTCCCGGTCTCACATAGTCCGATGGGACGGCATTCCCACATGTCCGGAGAGAGCAGGCGTAGGGAGTCGCAGGCTGATTCGCGGCCACCGTAGGCGCGGGCTTAATGACGGCGAGTAATGGGTAGCCGCCAGTGTCACGTTAAGAAGTTCTAGTTCCTTTAGTTCTTAGTCCAATGTCCTAGTTAGCCCCAGTAAAATGGCGGTAACTTTATTGGAAGCTTCCACGGAGTTTTGTCGACAACATGAACAAACTCATGTTCTACCGCTGTGTTTTACTTGCCCACACTCGTGCACGTTCACAAATATTATTAGAATAAAAAACCACCATTTTTACACTATTCATATTCAATTAAACATAATTTTAGGAAAACAAAACAGAGAAGCAACATAGACGTTCAACGTTCCCGCCTAAAACACCGTTTGAGAAAGTTGTAGATCATAAGCATAGGGCAACACAGATCACCGGCGGACCGGAGTCTCTCACAGTGAATTCTGGTCCGTGTTGCTCTATGGTCATAAGTCACACCGTTGAAAGACGAGTGGTAGAATGATAGACAGTCTTATAGTACATAAATCGAAGTAGGTCTTACCTTCAATTCAGCAGCAGCGTGGACATATTCTGGTTTTAAAGTCTTGCAGTATCCGCACCACGGCGCATAGAACATGATCATGGTTTTCTTGTAAGCTCCAGCACCCTTCTTTAGGAACTTGTTCAGAGCCTAAAACAGAAAAACTTGTGTAATGGCAGTTTCCAAAACTAAATGGATGCTAAAATAAAAGCACGCTACTGGATTATCAACGCTCGACTCAATGCCGACAGTTGAAAATCCAACAATACAAAAACACAATTTGGTACAAATACAGTAAGTACAACATCTTTGTTGAAATGAAATTGATGTCAAACGGTTTAAATTTTTTGTCATAATTATCTCGTCCTTTGTCACGAAAAGTGTTAAATAACAAAGTTAAAAAGAAAAATTCGCTGAAGTCATAATGTAACTCTGTACAGATAGATTCAAGCGGGGATTCGCAGTTTGTTCCGTGCAGCCAAGCATATAATAAATAAATAAATATAGCATTTCGGATCGGTTTTACACCACATTTAAATAAGAGTTTCTTGCAGAAAAGTGGAATAACCAAGAGATACTAATGTGTAAGAGCGAACTAAGTGAGCTCGATAATGGCTGCACGGAACAAACTGCGAATCCCCGTGCAGTAGCAATTTCATGTGACAGCGGGGTAATACTCAGCGAGCAGCGAACTTCAGAGCCACCATTATGTTTAAGGGTAAAGGTAAGGTAAAGGTTGTAGGTAAGTAACTGATTTGCTATACAACCATTTAAAAACAATTCGCAATGCAAACAATTATCAAATGTTTATATAATTATCGCCAGTGTGGTGAATTTGAAAATTGCGCATAGGTGAGTCGGTAAAATTAAAGTTGTTCTACCACATATTGTCCAACAAAAATGAGATGATGTGGTGCAAAGGTGTATCTCCAATAATTGGACACTAATTCTCAAAAAAGAACGCTATAGGTCAATTATAATTATCAGTATTTACACAGATAATATAATACTAAAATAGCAAACAGATGCCTTGTCCTATACATAGAAACCGTGCCGACGTAACTAGCGTTTTTCGTCTGAACAAGATGATTATTTTTATAAGTTCTTCGATCGCGTTCAATTCCGTTCCACGGCTATAGACGGTGTTAGCAGCGACTTGCAAGTAAAAGGGTTTTCTCGGTTCATGACTATTTTTCTTTAAATACAGTGACGATTGGTTTTATATTATTTTATGCACGTTTTTACAGTTTCATTGTATCAAAAAGTTACAATACAAATTAAAAAAAATCGAGTGGCATGCCTGAGAAATTTAAAACCGCGCCATCTATTGGAATCAATTTTAAATGATCCGTTAAAATAATTTTTAAATGTGAATTGAGAGTACAATATTCTATGCTTATTATAACGTGCGTATTATAATTTCGTGCTTATGAGAGTTGATTAAAAAAGAACATACAAGTTTTATGATCAATTGTAGAACATGTAAATTTTACAAACAAACCGATGCATATCGCGCCATCTAGTGACATTTATTTGAAACAAATTTTCTTTGATAGTGCTGGGACTGCTTAGTTTCTAATTGAAGCCATGGGGTACTGGGTTCGTTTTCCGGGTCGGGCAAAGTATTATTGGGTCTTTATGCATCTAGAATTTCTCAGTAGCAGCCCGAAGTCTGGATGTGAGCCAGGTTGATGACAACAGGCTCGCTAAGGGGCGAACATGAGAGCGTTATATTCCACAATGTTAACGCAGTATTGTGGAGGAGCTCGTGGCTAAATAATAACAGCCACAAGGGTCGATCTTCAAGGTTAAGCAACGCTTGACGAAGTCGGTCCGTGGACGGGTGACCATTTCAACATACCGAGTTTCCTCCGTGCCAAGGAAAGCACGTTAAGCCGTTGGTCCCAGCTGTCATTTGAAGATCTTTGACAGTCGTTACGGGTAGTCAGAAGCTATTGAGATATGACACCAGTCTTGCCAAGGGGTACCGTGTTACCCAATTAGGTTGTGGAGGTCAGACAGGCAGTCGCTCCATGTAAAACACTGGTACTCAGCTGAATCCAGTTAGACTGGAAGCCGACCCCCATATAGTTGGGAAAAGGCAGATTGATTGTTAACGCAGTATTGTACTCCTTTTGGACAGTTTTGTTTTCAAAATATTCTTTGATTTACATATGCTGTTTCAGTTATGAAGAAATTCTAGCAATCAATTTTTCTGTGAAAACATATTTTTAAATATCCAAGTAATTTTGGAGGAGTATCCATAAGTAGCGAAAAAAAATTGTTTTGTTAATTATTATTTTAAACCAAAACTATTAGTTACAACAAAAAAAAGCTTGTTTCACAAATAATATACATAAATCAATAATAAAATTTAAAAAAATCATAACTTTTAACATAGCAGTTTTAAGCCTAGCCTAAGGAGTATGCCTTAGACGGTAACCGTATTAAAAAGACTAAAACGGTGTAAGGCCCTTAGATATAACTGGCGAAATATGGGTGGCAAAATAAAAGATATGATAGGTAATAGTGTCTGCCTAACCCTTCGGGCATACAGGCGTGATGTTATGTTAACAAATAGTTGTTAATAAAAACTACTCGTGGGTATGTAGGTTATAGTATACCCGCAAGAATTAAAACAATGTGCGTTTCATAATGTAGACTCTATTGATGATAATATTGCATTGTGTTGCATGGCATGTTTATGCCTACTTAAGTTTAATAAAAACCGGCCAAGTGCGAGTCGGACTCGCGCACGAAGGGTTCCGTACCATTATCACAAAAAATGCCAAAAGAAATACATCATCTGTGAAAATTTCAACAGGCAGTTAGTTAAGTTATCAAAACTTAGTTTTAACAAGTGTTTTATCAACCGTGTTAACGTAAAGTTTCACTTTGTCAATGTGTATACAAAAAAACCGGCCAAGTGCGAGTCGCGCACGTAGGGTTCCGTACCACTATCGCAAAAAACGGCAAAAAATCACGGTTATTGTATGGGAGCCCCTCTTAAATATTTATTTTATTCTGTTATTAGTATTTTTTGTTATAGCGGCAATAGAAATACATCATCTGTGAAAATTTCAACAGTCTAGCTATCACGGTTCATGAGATACAGCCTGGTGACAGACGGACAGACAGACAGACAGACAGACATACAGACAGACGGACCGCGAAGTCCAGAGCACCGTTTTTACCCTTTGGGTACGGAACCCTAAAAATAATGCTAGCAAATCTAAACAAGAATCTGATTAACATTCCTTAGTTGATGATATGAGATGTTTGGAATCATAAACTGTGTGCTACAATAACATTTTGTATTACATTTGCTTTGCTTTAGGGCGTTAGGCTGGGAATGCACATTGCGGTTGCCACGCTAGCGTGCGCGAGATACGACCTAAGGGTGCGTTACCAATGCGGCCGAGTGGAGCGGAGTTAAGCGAAGCATAGTGGAGCTGAGTGGAGCGGTGTGGAGTGGAGCTTCATCATCATCATTTCAGCCGAAAGACGTCCACTGCTGGACATAGGCTTCCCCCAAGCGACGACACACTTCTCGGTACTGTGCGTCAGGTCATCAGTCCACTTAGAGGTAGCTTAGCAGCGCATGAATTTACCAATCATAATCCTCGAAATTTCTTCTTCGCGATTTAATGGTTGGCATAGTAAAAGTTGTTCATAATTATGAGTAGAATGACATTTTCAGGTTATGCGTTTATTCTGTTACACGTTGTATATAAAACAAGCTGTGCGTTGCAATGCCACGTATAGTTAAAAAGTGTGTGACAACTATACAAACATTCAAGAAAAGCGTAGCGGTATTTAGCGGAGGCTAGAGGGTTGTACTGAGAAAAGAGAAAAGGCGCGGTGTGAAATAGAGAGGAGACAAATGAGGCAGGTGCCTAATTGCTCGCGCCACAGGGGAGAAACCGCTGCTCCACTCTGTTACAGTGGAAACAGTCACCACTTTTCAATGCTGCGCCGCCCAATTTCGCATCACCGTCATCACCACACGCTCAGCAGTCGAACAAAAACTTAACTCAAGAGTTAGTTGCCAACGGGTGCCCCTTGAGTGCCTATAATGCACAATGGTTTTTTGACGGCATGCAACCAGTTAAATAAAAAATATCTCATGCATAAATTGACCGGGTTAGCTACTAACTCGGAGTTAGTAAAATAACCCAGGGTGGTGAAAGCGGGCCTATGTAGTTTATACAATTTTCATGTAGGTACTTATAAAGTATTGGCCAGCCTGTTTTGTGTTTAATGAGATCTGGTGTGGTGACACAACGCCATTTAAACTGCGTCGATTGGCGATACCGCACACATATCTCCTAAGAAAATATCACGTTCATGTACTTGCAATTTTCCTCATTAAAAGTCGCTTAGCAGTGTGATATAAATCGAATCGCATCGAGCCATCAGAAAGGCCGCTTAGAGGCATTAAAAATGTAATTCACTATACCCTTTTAAAATTTTAAACAATGTTCGCAACGCTCATTATTGATAATATCAGTATACTCATGCCTATTATGTGGAGCTGATAACAGTATGTTGATAGCGGAGTTTAAAAACCGAGTTGTTTTTTGTTTTTGTAAGTGTTCATTATTTTATTACTACTTACATCAAAATCGTATCAACCGAAAGACGTCCATTGATGAACATAGATCTTTTGGCTGAAATTATGATGGTGACACCAAAATGTTGCAAAGCTCGATTCAAACTTAATGGCTCCTGTAGTTTCGGTTCTTGCTGCGCAGTACCCCATCCCTCTATGTAATTGGGATTGGTTTCTGCTCTTAGTCTTTAAAGTGGACCATTGTACGTGAGAGTAGTTTCTAAATTAAGAGTTTGAAGCTAGAACTTGTCAAACTCTAGCATGAAAGAACAGTTTGACAAGTTTTCAACTTGGAACTATTGTTTCAGAATCCAGAAAAAAGTAAAAAAAATTAAATTGTACATACATCGCCATCTTGGAGATGAAATATTTCAGTGGCCGTAGGATCTTCGTCCCACGGCAGGTCTCCGGTCGGATCTCTCAGGAAATTACACAGTGAATTAACGGACTCGTTCCTGTCGTAGTCTTTGTGGAAATCACCATCTTTATAATGCTTCAGATAGTAGGCTTTGTCTGAAGATATTTTCAACTTCTTGCACAGCTTCCTACCATCACTAGAAAGTAAACAAGCTTGTATATAAAACAAGTTTTCATTTTAAAAATTGCATTGTCACGAGAAAGCAATGTGTGTGTGTGCCTTTCAGCTCAGTCAGACACTGGGCAGTGCGTAAAATTTAATTTGCAAGATTTGATTTTAGACTCGGGGAGAGATGACACTAAATAAAAGCTTGTAAAAAGCGCTGTTATTAATTTCAAATGGCTACATCATAAGTTACATGGTATGGTAACAAGAATCCAATAAGATTCACAGATCACCCATTGTAGGGGCCAAACACTTTTAAAATTAAAGGTAAATAAATTAAAATCTTTCTTATTAAGAGGAAATGCGGTTGCAGACATCTGACTGAATATCCTAAGTAAAAAGACGTATTTCGAGGTTTTGCTATCGTCTATTTTCTCTTTCAATATTGGACCAATTTAAAAGATATTCCATAAACTAAAAAAGAAATATATATACTGTGCCCCTATTATGTTTTCCTTTTTGATGATAAATTATCTTTAGAAGCACTAGAGCCCTCAAAAGATGCTCAAAATTGCGCTGTCAACAGAGGCCTAGTGTACAAATTTGACAACAATAAATAATAAAAAAACAGAAGCACAACCATATATCTACTGTATTCAATTTATGGAATATCTTTAAAATTTTCCTAAAATTGAGAAGAAAATAGGCGAGAGCCAAACCTCGAATTTTGACTTTTTACTAAGGCAATTCAGTCAGTGCTCTGCCTGCATTTCCTCTTAAGCAGGACATGGAGAGAGATTGCACAAAGCCTTTGCCAAAAAAGTGAAAATAAAAATATTGTACCAGTAGTAACTTACCTATTATTGCAGTCTATTATGGCAAGGGTTGCTTGCCCTTTCATAGAATCGGCTGTGTCTTTAAATACATCTGTGATTGATTGTGAGTTCCTCGGCTCGTTTACAAACAAAATTAAAACATTAGTCTTAGTTCTTAACAGTTTCTTAAAATCTTTTATATCACCTATATCTGTTACAACTGCAGTTTTTTGTTTCTTTGCCTGCGCAGACTTTTGTACTTGAACTAAACATAACAGCAACAATAACTGGAAGAAAACAATAATTATAATTAATAAGTTGGTTCTAGAAGTTTGAAGTACCATAAAGCTTAAAGTACTATAATTATGGTAGAATGCCAGACTTGTGTCAGGAGTCAAGACAGGAGTCAAGCTAGAGCAAGTTCACCAAACTGACAAGGCATCTTATATATAGTATGTAAATCTATAAGATTCCATAGACCCACCTGTAGATGGGTTCTTTGATAACAAAATGTGGAGAAAGTTGGTAGTTGCCTATAGTTTAGGTCTGCTACAAAGTGTATATTTGCTTAGAATAAACAGCAAACTATAAACATAGCAATAACGATATGACAGGATTCTAGCAAGTCTGACCTACGACTAGATTGCCGACGTGGGTTGACTGAGATGCAGATTTACGGTTATTTTTACTCAGAGTTCACCTTGGAGTGGGTAGGAACAGCAAAAAAAAAAATAGGACAGGATACTCTCAATTTGTCATCATTCACGCCGCATGGTGTAAGCCGCTGATAACACGCCGGCTGACTTTCCAAACGCCTCTACATTTTAAATAACTATAGTAAATAACCTGTTTTTGTGACAGGAGCTAATTTTAGCTTGCACATAACACTGATTTGATAGATATCGGGCTATAAAAAGTTGCACCATAATTGACAGACATATAAAAATACGTAAAAGTACAGTTACAATTTTAGGAATAATTAAAACTAGCACTAATGAAATGTTTAAATATTACTTACACTCCAAAATACGTTTCGGTCCATGACCGTCGATTACAGCACCTTTTATTAAATATTATTTTATTTTATTTATCACAAAAAGTAAATCTATTTTGCTAGTTTTGTAGTTTAGCCATATCACATACCAACAAGACAAACTTGCTGTGACAATGACAAATGAGAAGACATAAAATTATCGATATATCGATAATAAAGAATCACGATGTATCGATATTCGATATTTATTTTAGAGGATTGAATTCGTATCAATTTAGATATATATGTATAACGCAAGCCTGTTTTCGTATTTAATGGACACAAACTGTATAGAAACATTAAATGTCAGTGTCAGTGAATTTTTCGTTGCCTTTATTCTATTTAAAATTCCCTTTTTTTATAACAGCTATTCAAATAAAACTCAAAAGCGCTACCTTGCAGCTGATTTTCTAAAGTTCACGACTGAGATCAAAGCCACCGGCTAGATGCGCGCCGAGCCGCGCCGCCCGCACTTTTTCTCTTTGTCGGCGAGCGACAAAGGAGATTATAACCAATTAATGCCAAAACCCATATTTTTTCGTCATTAAAAAGTGACATTCTCATATTTTTTGTGCCAGACTCAATATGTTTTTAAAAAAGTACAGTGTGAATCTGAAAGCAAAAATATCGAAATATCGATATTATTTGACCAATTAATATCGTGACTGTCAGTAAATATAGTTTCATTATTTTATCGATATATTTTATCGTTTGCTCATCCCTAATTACAACGAAACGTCAGCAATATCACTGTCACGGTCACCGTTGACTGACTTTTTTGGTAATTTAATGACCTGGCTAGTGAGGCTTTTAAGACTTTATGCATAGTAAAGATCAATAATAATTGGCTTATGTTTAACAAACCACCAAATCTAGTAATATACTGACAAAAATAGTAAATGATCACCAAAAATAGTAAATGATCACCAAAATTAAATTTAGAATCGCAACAGAGTCGACGGAGCCCCGCTGAGCGGGGCTCCTATTTCTGAATACAGGGTCTAAAGTAAACTAACACGAAGGTGATGACGGGAGCTGAGTTCGCTCGCTTTGCTCGCTCACTTCAGCTCCCGTCATCTCCTTCGAACCTAACCTGTCCGTGTCGGGGTGCCCTTAGCTCCCGAGCTCGCTTCGCTCGCTCTTGGACTGATTCATTGACCAAATCACTAGATTTGATATCTTACGGTTTTAGCACTTATGAAATTTGGTGATCAATTTACTAAATTTGGTGATCATTTACTATTTTTGTCAGTATATTACTAGATTTGGTGGTTAGGGGTTATCGTCACAAAGTTTTTTTTGGTGGTCATTATATTTATTCCCATAATAATTATTGATAATAATTATTGATCTTTATTATGCATAGCCTGTGTTATTAAATTAACAGTCGGACCTACATGTGAGTAGGTCCAATTCTGTCCAATGAACTAGCCTGTTATTGTCCCACTGCAGGGCAAATGCCTCTTTTCTCATATAGAGAAGGCACGAGCATTAAGGCACGCAGAAGGCACGAGCTTTTGCGGACGATAGTGGTTCCCAAAGTTAAAAATAAAACTGGTGGCACATCCGTAGTGAATAACTATCGACCCATCTCACTGGCCACTACCACAGCCAAGGTGCTTGACGGTCTGATGAAAGGCTACCTCTCAGAATATGTTAAAGTGCATGACGCCCAGTTTGGATTCAAGGCGGGCGTGTCCACAGAGAGTGCCATACTCAGCCTGAAGCGAGGAGGACGCCGGTATACGCGTGTTTCCTTGATTTGTCGAAAGCTTTCGATCGTAGCTGCTATAACTATGATGTGCTATGGGACAAGTTGAGGGGCACGGGTGTGCCGGCGGAGTACACAGCCCTTCTCCGATACTAGTATGCTCACCAGACAAACCGGGTGAGGTGGGTCGGTACTCTGTCGGATGAGTATCGAATGTAATGTGGGGGGGTTAAGCTCGCCCCTGTTATTTAATTTGTATGTTAATGAGCTTATTGAGCGGCTGAGTAGCACACATGTCGGCTGTCATATAGACGGTATATGTGTCAATAACATAAGTAACGCAAATGACATGGTGTTGCTCAGTCCATCGATGAGCGGACTGAGGCAACTGCTTGGGTTCTGCGAGACATATGCGGAGGTGCACGGCCTTAAATACAACTCAAAAAAGAGTGAGGTGTTAGTGTTCACGGCACCTAAACAAAACCCCCGTCGTGTAACTCCAGTATATCTCAACGGCGTAATACTTAATGTGGTGAATACATTTAAATACCTAGGTCATATTGTCACCAGTGACCTACGTGATGATGGCGACATAGAGCGCGAGCGTAGGGCGTTGGCCGTGAGGAGTAATATGCTCGCCCGTAGGTTTGCTCGCTGCACGGCAGACGTCAAAGTGAGTTTATTTAAGGCGTTCTGTTAGTCCTTCTACACGAGTGGCCTGTGGGTGGCATATACGGGCCGAGCCTACAACGTCTTGCGCGTACAATACAACAACGCTTTCAGGATGCTATTGCGGTTGTCGCGACGTTGCAATGCATCGGGAATGTTTGCTGCAGCTCGTACGGACGGCTTTCATGCTATCTATCATGCGTAAGAAAGCAGCTTCCTTACTGCAACGTTTGCGTAGCACTCGGAATGGCATCTTGAAAATGATTGTTGGCAGAGTGGACTGCCCCATCCAAAGACACTGGGTGGAAATAGATAGGTATAGGTTTACTTTAAATAGATTTAAGTACCTACTAATAACACTAACGTAGCATCTAAGCACAATCTGTTACTAACCACTAACAACTTATGGACTGTTATAGGTCTGAAATAAAAATATTTTATTTTTCTTTTATTTATTAATCACCAGTTCACCACGCTTGCGAAATACGGGTTGGCTATTTCAGACTTAGATTAACTATAAGTCCACGTTTCCTCACGATATTTTAGAAACTTAGAAAGTATATACATAATATGAATTTAAAAAAGTCACATTGGTACTTGCCCGGATTTGATTCCACGACCTCAAGCATGTGAGTCTGGGTCACCACGACATTCGGACTTACTAATACACACACTGTCAAAATTAGCGGCACAAAAAAATTTAACGTAAACCATTTTATTACCATTACGAGGGTGGTTTTTATTTGGTTTTATAATGATAATAATTTCTTAATTGATAAAACAATGCATCATGCGATTGCCGATTGTTTAAACTTTGCTGGAACTTCATTTCTATCATTATGAAAGAATTTCGCTTTTGAAGTTTTGCAAAAATTTCAGTAACGTACCCACAGAATTGTTTGTTTTATTTTTAATGTTTAGATCTTTTCAAAGTTAAGGATGTCATTGTGCCCAACTTAAAGTCTCAAATTGAGAGGGCCAGGGCAATTGAGATGAGTAGTAATGATCAAGCCTAAAGAGTCATGCGCATAATTCATCATTTACCTGTTTCAACCAATTATTGCAGTTTCCAAAGATTCAGCGAGACTAATGCTTTTGTGAGAAGATCAGGACAAGGCAAAAATCCGTAGGTACTTCAAAAAGGAATAATCCTTTCAATCAGTTTCGCGTTCGCAAAAACCTGTGTTTAAAGGCCGTTCAAGCCAGAAATGCGCTGGACGCGCGTTCATCGTGAAGCAGTAAGTGAGTTTACGGTACGAAGAAGGTTGAAGTAAGCTGGTTTTGGTTCATACATGCCCACTAAAGGTGGAAAACTTGAGGTACACTCCTTAAAAACATAATAACTTTTGCTAAAGAACATCGACTTTGATCCACGCACTAATGGAGTATAATATTGTTTAGTGATGAAAATTCAAATTCAATTTATTGCATCCATAATGTACATACAGGTGGACAAGGGCGGATTTAGGGGGGGGGCACGGGGGCACGTGCCCCCCCCAGACAGTATTTTGTGTACTGTGGAGATTACATCACAGTACATACTTAGAAGCAAATCAAATTACAGAGTTGTTAAAATATATTAATAAAATAACAAAGAAACTATTCACCACTGCACTGGAGGATGTCTTCAAGATTCTAGACTGGAGAGGCCGATTCGCCGATGATAAAGCTGTCATGGAGGACGCCAGTACAACGCTCGATGACCTCAGTAGAGCTTCCGAAAGAATGGGTCCAAAAATGAACATGGACAAACCAAGGTGATATTGAGCGCTCATGTCGCACCCACTCCTATCAAGATGGGTGGCTTCACAGCCGAAGCCGTGGACGACCATGTCTACCTGGGACAAACGGTCCAGTTAGGCAGGTCCAATCTCGAGAAAGAGGTCAACCGTCGAATCCTACTCGGCGGGGACAGCATTCGGGCAGCTGCGCGGTTTCTTATCGTCCAACTTACCACAGTGTTTCAAGACGAACTTATGGCTCTGAGACGTGGTCGCTCACAATGGGCCTCATCAGAAAGCTTACAGTCACCCAAAGGGCAATGGAGAGGGCCAGGCTCGAGGGGTCGAGGTGGCTTGCGGGGAACCGATCAGTTTTCCGAAAAAATTTTGGTCGAATTTCATTTTACCGAAAACTATTGACCGAAGTCTTTTTTGCTATATGCATTATTTGACATATTTTCAGATCATCGAAGTTCAGATCGAAGTATCATGTGGCATATGTATTATTTTACCGAACTACATTTCGCCGATTTACAAAATAACTTTTTGCTTTTGGCCGAAGCTTCTTTTGAACTTTTTTCATTTGCTATATTTTCACCAAACCGAAACGATATGTTCGGAAATATTATTTAGTCACATAAAGCCGGTTACTTGGTAGCATTTTCAATTTAAAATTGAAATAGTGTCATAAAAGTCAATATGTTGAGCTACAAAATTAAGTGACAAAAATGAATCACTGCAAAATCGCAAAATCGACTTCACGCAGTCAGACTGCGTGAAGTCGATTTTGCAGTGATTCGTTTTTGTCACTAAATTATTGTGTTTAAGTATTTTCATGCAAATAATTTATGAATAGCTGTCATGCATTAGACATTTTTATTAATTAATTACTCCAAAGAATTTGTCCAAGAGCGAGCGAAGCGAGCTCGGGAATTTAGGGCACCCCGACACGGATAGGTTAGGTTCGAAGGGGATGACGGGAGGTGAAGTGAGCCAGCAAAGCGAGCGAACTTAGCTCCCGTCATCTCCTTCATGTTAGGTTACTTTAGACCCTGCAGACAGGTCACTGTTTTAAACATTTGTATTCGCCCACCGTTTCTCTCTCACTTTTTATTTTGATATGCGTTTATATATAAATATTTCGGACAAATGTTATTTCGGCTAAGTGTAACTTCGGTAAAAAGTTTTTCGACCAAGTTAAACGTTAGAGTAACGAAAATAAAACGAATTGATAATAGGTCAACTGAGACAGTGGCAGACGTGACTTTAATGAAGTAAAAAAAACGAAACGAAAATAGTTGAAAAGTTTTAGGTAAAATGAAATTCGGTCAAATGTTGTGCGAACTTATGATAGGTAACCGTCCTTGCGTGATTGAATCAGAAATGTAGAGATCTGCAAGAGAACCAGGGTTACCGACATAGCCCGAAGAATTGCCACACTTCAGTGGCAGTGGGCAGGGCACATTGCTCGCAGAACAGATGGCCGATGGGGCAGAAAAGTTTTGTAGTGGCGACCGCAAACCGGAAGACGTTGCGTTGGAAGGCCTCCCACCAGGTGGACCAAAAACCTGGTGAAGGTTGCGGGCATCCGCTGGATGCGGGACGCACGGGACCGATCAATGTGGCGACGCTTGGGGGAGGCCTATGTCCAGCAGTGGAAATCTTTCGGCTGATATGATGATGATAGACAGAAAGAACATGAGTGAAACTCTTGTCTTTCATAACCCTTCCTGTACATACTTGAACTTGTAGAAATAATGAAATGATACTTCAAGTTTATTTCTGACAGTTATTGTGGATTTTTTTGCCTGTCCGCCCCTTGTGCCCCTCCCAGAAAAAAATCCTGGATCCGCCCTTGCAGGTGGAAAATATAAGTTACAGAAACAATTATGGGCCCTGTCGGGCACAGCATTTTTTTCTTTTATAATTTCTAGATACAGTCAGAGATGAGTGTGTAAATGGTGTGGCAGTCATGTAAATTGAATTGACAGACGACAATAAATCTTGTTATCATAAACAAGAACAACATGATCTGTATTTTTTACCCGACTGCCGAAGGAGGGTAATATGTTTATCAGTCTATGTATGTATGTTCCTATGTGGCGTTCTAGAGACCAAACGCGTTGGCCGATTTTGATTATTCTTACGTCAATCGATTCGTCTTAATCCTGTAAGTGTCACTGGCTATATTAAAATTGGAAAAAACAATAATGGCGGATTTTGGACGCCATTTTGTGGGAGGAAAAAAATTTTTTCTTCCAAACCCATCGTGTGGGGTATAAAAATTAAGGGTTTTAAGAGGCGATTTCAAAAATATATAACACTTATATGTTTAAATGTACCTAATTCTAAAAAACAAGAAGAAAATCATGCTGTGCAGTCGGAGGATACATCTGGTTTTGGTCCGCCAGCTCGCGAATATGTATCCTCCGACTGCACAGCATGATTTTCTTCTTGTTTACGTCTTTTTAGTTTGCTTTTTAAGCAGTTGAGTTTTTGATTTTTTTAATAAACTTTTTTTTTTTAAACTTCAGTGGCATAATGGTACAGAATAATATTGGAATCAGGTAGGATATGTTTTGGAGCTCATACGGACTTGGTGGTGATCGATGGAGATCTTATTGTAGATACTATAGAAGTGTTATTTAGGTATAAAATGTGGTACCATTTGCCCCTATATCAGGGGTCACATTGTTTTGATCCAGAATAATACTCGGCCGCATACCACTTTTTCCACTCCAGTCTATCTTAATAATGTCAATATCGCATTTTTGGAATAGCCGGCGAAATCACCAGATATGCATCCGATGGAACACGTCTGGGGCCTGCTAAAACGAAGGGCAAAATTCATAATCCCTACATCTATAAATGTGGGTGAACTACCTATGAAACACCGTTGTATAGGAATAATAGAGACTACCACAGGAGGCAATGAATAACATTATTCTCAACATGTTGAGGCGGGTCAAAACTTTATTAAGAAAACGTGTAGGAAACACTCAATACAATGTGATATAAATTTTATTGTGAAAATGTTACGTTATTTTTTTTAAACTTTCCTTTAGAAATCAACAGTTTGCAATTTTCCCTAATCATCTAACTCATAAAAAATATACTAAATGCCATCTCCTATTTATTATAAAAGGTGTACTTTTTAGTAAAGAATAATGTCTAATAAATATTTTTAACTAGCTGTGCCCACGGCTTTGCTCCCATCAACGGAATGCCTACACCCTACCCTACTTACCTTTCTACCTGCCTTCCCTACTACCTTCCTGCTTACCGATACCATTGTGATGAAACAAAAACTAAGTAATACTTCAAATTACGCACAATTTTTATGAATAAATGTTATCTACATTGGTTTCGTACATTTTACGTGACGCGTGCAAAAATAAACAGACAAAAATTCAAAAAATGCTTGAAATGGGTTCTGTTGGTTATCCTTTAATTAAACACTGGCACGAGGTCCCAGTGCTTTGAAAGAAAATTTGGTTCAAATAAATGTCACTAGATGGCGCGATATGCACCGATTTCTTATTGAAGTGTGTGTAAAATTAACATTTTCTGGTATTGAACGTAATAATTGTATGTTCTTGTTTAATCAACTCTCCTATGCACAAAATTAAGGAATATTGGAATCTTAATTCACATCTCAAAGATTATAGGAAAGAATCTGTTAAAATTGATGCCAAAAAATGCCGCGGTTTTATATTTCTGAGGCATTCCACTCGATTGTTTAAATATATATTGTAACACATTTTGGTACCATGAAGCTGTAAAAACGTCCAAAAAATACTATAAAACAAATTGTCAATGTAGTTATTATGAAAAAAAAACCCGACTGCTTAAAAAGCGAACTAATAAAAAAAAATCATGCTGTGCAGTCGGCGGATGTATCCTCCGACTGCACAGCATGATTTTCTTCTTGTTTACGTCTTTTTAGTTCGCTTTTTAAGCAGTCGGGTTTTTGATTTTTTTAATATACTTTTTTTATTTATAACTTTTTAGTTATTTTTAGGGTTCGGTACCCAAAGGGTAAAAACGGGACCCTATTACTGAGACTTCGCTGTCCGTCTGTCTGTCTGTCTGTCTGTCTGTCACCAGGCTGTATCTCATGAACCGTGATAGTTAGACAGTTGAAATTTTCACAGATGATGTATTCCTGTTGCCGCTATAACAACAAATACTAAAAAAGTATAAAATTAATATTTTAGGGGGGCTCCCATACAACAAACGTGATATTTTTGCCGTTTTTTGCTCGATATTAATAACGGCAACAGGTAGAGGCTTGAAATATTCACAGAATATTTAGTTTTATATTCTCTTCAAAAAATAATAATTATTAAATTAAAATAAAATAAATTAAGGGGGGCTCCCATACAACAAACGTGATTTCTTTGCAGTGTTTTGCGATAATGGTACGGAACCCTTCGTGTGCGAGTCCGACTCGCACAAGCCGGTTTTTTTTTTTAATTACGTTCATTTAAACATATAAGTTTTATATATTTTTGAAATCACCTTTTAAAATCCTTTATTTTGATACCCCACACGATGGGTTCGGAAGAAAAATAAATTTGGTGCCCCACAATATGGCGGCCAAAAGCCGCCATTTTGTTATTATCCAATTTTAATGTAGCCAGTGACACTCGCAGGGTTAAGGCGAATTGATTGACGTAAGAATCAACAAAATCGGCCAACGCGTTTGGTCTCTAGAACGCCACATAGGAACAAACATACATAAATTCATACATACATAGAATGATAAAAACATTACCCTCCTTCGGCAGTTGGGTAAAAAAAACGAACCAAGTAAACCCTGTTTCTTGCAAGTCGCTGCTAACACCATCTATCTATCACCGTGGAACGGAACCGAACGCGATCGATGTACAAAAAAGAATCAGTTTAATCAGACGAAAAACGATAGTTACGTCGCCACCGTTTCTTTAAATGGGATGAGGGGTCTTTATGCTAGTATTATATTATCTGTGTACCTGGCTATTTTTTTTGGAAATATTTTCGATGTACAAAAGCGACTTTTCTACAGATTTATTAAATTACTAGCCGACCCGGCAAACTTTGTTTTGGCGTTTTTATGGTAGGGTAGATACCCTACCTACCCTACCCTAACTTCCCCACACTACCTACCCTACACTACCTACCCTACCCTACCTTCCCTACCCTACCTACCCTACCTATGTAGGTAAGGTACCAATTATTTTTTTCCATTGATGTATTAAAAAGAGGAAGATACGGTACTGGACACAGCGCTTGGTCCTACTAAACTAAGTGAATGCCCGTAGCGGGCACTCAGTCGCGCACGGCACAGGGTTGATCTCACAGCTCAATAATTTCAGTGTTTTTTGCAATAAATACGCATCAAAATGACTTTTTGTGAAGCTAAACACTGTTTAAATAATACCAGGCAGAAAAATAAGTCACACGGGATCACTTACCGATCCTAAGTACAGTCAAAAATGTTAATTTGTTGAAAATTACAATCATTTTTAATGTTCGCTTCGCCATATTTGTGAGAGCGATATAGATATTAAAAACATACGTGAGAGACACGACACGTGTCATTTCATTCATAATAGTAAACATTCGGTTAACATTCGGCAGCTAACGCGATTTCGCTCGCACTACAGCGCCGTCTCCTATTTTTAACCGACTTACCAAAAAGGAGGAGGTTCTATGTTCGACATTATGTTTGAGTTTTTTTTTTTTGTGTATGTTCACGCATATCTCCGTCAATTTTGGACCGATTTTGAAAATTCCTTTTTTGTTTGAAGAAGTATGTTTCGAAATTGGTCCCATTTTAATTTGGTGTAGATCTGATAAAGAACTTCGGAGATATACAACAGAACTCTTCGATAAATAAGGCAAATCTCTCGGGATTGCTGCAATCGCATGTCTGTTTAGTGTTTATACCATTTCATAATATAACATCACGCCAGTACGCTCTAAAGGGGTACGCAGATATGTACAATTCACTTTGGTACACTCTCATTTCACCGGTTATGTTCAGTTTCATGATATTCGGGTAATCTATTCTGGCATTATTGCCTATTAGGTAGGTACAACTAAAAAGTGAAAAATAAAAAACTTTTTTACAAAAAAATATTACCGACTTCCAAACAACAAAGTGAAAAATAACTTTATTTTTGGAAGTCGGTGTCCATAACGCTATTAATTGTACCTACAAAAGTGTACTTCCAAAAATAAAGTTATTTTTCACTTTGTAGTTTGGAAGTCGGTAGTATTTTTTTGTAAAAAAGTTTTTGGTCCTTGTCTATCGGAAACCTTCACTGTATTTAAACAAAAAAAACATTCACGAAACTAGTAAACCCTTTTACTTGCAAGTCGCTGCTAACACCATCTATCTATCACCGTGAAACAGAACCGAATGCGTTCGATGTACAAAAAATTGCCAGAATAAGCAGTCGAAAAACGCTAGTTACGTCGGCACGGTTTCTTTGTATGGGATGAGGTATCTGTATGCTAGTATTATATTATCTGTGCTATCGGTAACTGTAGATTTGGGACTGGTGATGACACTGAATACAGATGTGTGAGTTTCGGTGCATGTAGTCGTGCGCCGAGCCTAGGTTTTCTGATCGCGATGTTAGCATGTTGAAGAGTTCTGTTGCATATCTTCGAAGTTCTTCATCAGATCTTCACCAAATTAAAATGGGACCAATTTTGAAAAATACTCTACCAAACAAAAAAAGAATTTTCAAAATCGGTCCAAACTTGACGGAGATATGCGTGAACATACACAAAAAAAAACAAACATAATGTCGAACATAGAACCTCCTCCTTTTTGGTAAGTCGGTTATAAATGAATCCCTATTTCCCTTGGTCACGGCATCACGCGTGGGCTGGACCGTTTTCGCTTATTCTTTTTTTGTTGTATTTCTTATTGTTAGGAGAAGGATCTTATGCAAAAAAAAATAAGAAAAATATCATTGATGTATTAAAATAGGAAGATACGTGACAAGCGATATTATATTTCGTAGTTTTTAGTTCATTATAAGCCTGTTTTAAAAAGATTTTCACTTTGAATTATTTCATCTTTCCTTTCATAAGAGAGATTTCATAGTAATAAGCATCACCTTTGTACCTATTTATTTCAATCTATTCTTTCTTCTCCGTCAGTAAAATTACGCTGGCATATTTCACATTTGTAAGGTTTTTCACCCGTGAGTACACGATTATGATTTGTTTTAAAGAAATCTTTTGAGTAAAACTACTCTGGCATATTCCACATTTGTAAGGTTTTTCCCCCGTGTGTACACGAATATGCGTTATTAAAGTGCCCTTTACAGTAAATCGCCGCTTACATATATCACATGTGTAAGGTTTATCCCCATTGTGCACACGAATATGCGTTATTAAAGTGTCCTTTACAGTAAATCACCGCTTACATATATCACATGTGTAAGGTTTATCCCCATTGTGCACACGAATATGCTTTGTTAAATCTGTCTTTGTAGCAAAACTACGCTGACATATTTCACAATTATAAGGTTTTTCTCCTGTGTGTACACGAATATGCCTTTAGAAATCATTTTTTTTTTACAAAACTAAGCGGAATACTTTACATTTATAAGGTTTATCCCCAGTGTGTACACGAATATGATTTGTTAAATCACTATTTTTTATAAATCCACGCTGACATAATGCACATTTGTAAGGTTTTTCGCCTGTGTGTACGCGAATGTGATTTGTTAATTAACTCATTTTTATAAAGCTACGCTGACATGTATCACATTTGTAAGGTTTTTCTCCCGTGTGTACACGAGTATGGTGTGTTAAATGACTCTTTTGTGTATAACTTCGCCGACATATTTCACAACTGTATGTTTTTTCTTTAATACATAATCTTTGCTGGGCTGCATTTGTATCTTCTAGTTTAGTTCTTCGAATATAATTTTGTTGTTTCTTCGCAACTGTTGCCCCTGTGATTATAAAACTGGTAAATTCTAGAGTCTAGGTCAATAGGTTTGGTGGTTACAACATGAAATGGAATAAAATAGGAATGAAGTTTCGAACATAGGTTTCGCCTTCCCCGACGGCAAAAAGGTTTGAGTTTATGTAGGTACGTATGTTTGAAAGTTTCATATAAGAGCAGAAGAAAAGTGTAGAGCAAAGGAACTTATGATGTTCTGCCATTTTTTCTTTTTTTCGTAAGAGTATACAATCGTGGCCGTGCCCGTCAAACCGTGTTGGCACAAGCGACGAGCATCGGAATGACGTGGAGCGAGATGAAGCATGAAGCTCATAACCGTTCGCGGTGGATGTTTCTGATGCCGCCCTCTGCCCCGTCTAGGGGACATAGGACATTAAGTTATCTCACCACAGATATTAGACATATGCCAGCCGACCCCCAGGTGTTCTAATGCGTTACAGGGCGGGCGCTTTAAATTAATTCGATATCTTTCAGAGGAGCTTCGTGGCTAAAGTATAACAACCAGTCTTACAACTAGTACTAGTAATTATCCTCGAAGATCAAACCATGTGGCTCATGGTTTGAACTTCGAGGATAAGTAACACTTGCTGAGGTCAGTACGAGGAAGGGTAACAGTCTTAAATACCTTTAGGTATTGCATGCAACTTCATTTCAGGTGGACTATTGCTAAGTTTGGTTTTCGTTTCAAAAACTAACTAATACTTACTTTTTAGGTCAGTAGCTTTTTGTTTCGTCTTAGATACTTCTTGTTCTTCTTCTAATTCAGTTTTCAACTTCATCAAAAGAACATCATCTTCTGAATCTGATACAGAATGTCGTACTGGTACATTTTCAGATTTAAAATGCTGTGGATTGATTTCTTCTGATTCAGATTCAGAATGGTGTGTTAGTAAAAATACATTTTTTATGTATTGAAATTCATGTTTTGATTCTGTGAAAATACAAAATCAGACTCCTTAGCATCAGTAGTTTTTAGTTTTATTAAACTTCAGCCATGTTATATTTCATTTTATTTGATCAATAGATAAATAATAAACTCTCACTTGCCATCATAATATCTTTAATAATAAAATTAAGAACATACCAGTTGCATTTGCAACATCTTGTCCCTCTCAAGCATCTGGTAATTCTTCTTTGATAACATGGGTTTCCATTTGACATTTATCAGGTATATTGTTGTGCACTATTGGACTTATAATATACCCACTGAATTCAAAGAAGCCTTGGTCTAGTATAGATTTTGCCTGTAAAAGGTTGTTAAGGGTTACAGCATATTGACACAGAGTTGAAGCAAATTTCTAATAATGTTTAAAGTTTATTACACAATATATTAAAATTTAGTATTCCCAAGAGGCGCTCACGGCTAAATAATAACAGCCGCACGGGTCGATCTTCAAGGTTAAGCATCGCTTGACGAGGTCGGTCCGTGGATGGGTGACCATTTCAACATACCGAGTTTCCTCCGTGCTTCGGAAAGCACGTTCAGCCGTTGGTCCCGGCTGTCATTTGAAGATCTTTGACAGTCGTTACGAGTAGTCAGAAGCTTGAGATCTGACACCATTCTACCCAAGGTGTAGTGTTACCCAGTTACTGGGTTGTGGAGGTCAGATAGGCAGTCGCTCCATGTAATACACTGGTACTTAGCTGAATCCGGTTAGACTAGAAGCCGACCCGAATATAGTAGAGAAAGGGCTAGGCAGATTGATTGATTCAAATTTAGTATTCCCACTGCTGGGACACAGGCCTCCTCTCTGGAAGAGGTAGTTGGTTGTAATCCATTATGTAGGCCCAGCACATGTTGGTAGATCTTTATTTAAATTTTAAGTTTTAGAAAAAGTTGGGTTCCTTATGATATTTTCCTTTACCGAGAAAAGAAATAAATGACACCAAGTTAAGGGCCTGTCTAGGTTCGAACCTGCAAGCTCATAATTTCACGGCTGTAATCACTGGGCCACCAATGCTTCTAGTTAGTAGTCTCACTTACAAACTCAAAAAAACAGCCATAGAACTGCCAAGACTCAATTCTCACCTCAAAGTCCTCATTCAATATCTGAGCAAAAAGCTTCTCAGCTTCCTGACATTTTTGCTGCATTTGGAAGCATTGCTTGAGTCTATTGAAGCAGAAGGAACAAGCAAGCATCGGTCTTCTATCCTCAGTCAATAACTGCAAAAAGACTGGTCTGGAATTGATGGTTAGGTATTATTTTAGCCACTGCTATCACTGAAGTTAGTCTCTTTAAGAAAAGGATTTCCATGACTTTTGACAGAATGGGTAGCAGGCTGATTGGCCTGTACGATGAGACTTCTTCAGGAGTTTTGCCAGGTTTAAGGATCATTATGATTTGTGCCACTTCCCATTGCTGTGGGCATATACCTCTTTTCAGGATACAGTTGAACAATTGTATCAAAAATAAGACTGCTTTTCCTGGTAGCTCGCATAAAATTTTGGCTGTAATTAGGTCATATCCTGGGGCCTTATTTTGATTTAGGCGTTTTATGACAGCAGCGGTCTCTGTTTTCTTAATCTTTTTAATTGGCAGGTCAAGTTGAAGAGGTTGTTTGAGGCATTTGAGGAGTTCCTTGTAGTCGGTTCTTTCAGGGCTTTGGACAGGGTTCGGTACGAATACTTTATCTAAGTGAGAAGCAAATGCTTCTGCTTTTTCTAGGTCACTTTTTGCCCAAGTACCATCCTTTTTGCGTATAGGTGGTTTAGAAGCGATGGTTTTGTCGAGATTTTTTGTTATTTTCCATAACGAATAGTCGCTAGTGGCTTTGGCATCAAGTCTGCGCAGTTGGTTTTGAGTGCTTTCGTTTCTTTCCTTACCCAGAATTTCTTTAAGTTTAGTCGTTAAGTAATTTAGCCGAGTTTTATCGCTGCGAAATCTAGTTGTTTGCCACAATTTCCGTGCTTGTCGTTTTTCGGCTAATACTTCACGTACTGATTTCGAGCAATCATACGAGATCAAATTCTGAGTCGCAGGTGTACTTTCCCAAGCCGCATACTGAATACAATCGTTAAAGTGCTCGACTGCTGACGTAAGATCATCTTGACTTTGAAGAGGCAGATTCGTATTTATTCTGGATTCTGCTAGGGAACGGAACAGGTTCCAGTTGGTCTTTCGACCGTGCAATCTTAAAGGAGGTTCAGCTCGCACGAATTTCTGAGAGACTTCCACTAGTACAACACTATGATCCGATGAAAGGTCTTGAGAGGATGTGCATTTAAAGCAGTTCACAGAAATCACCTTTATGACGCAGAAGTCTACTAGATCTGGGATCTTTCTAGGGTCCAAGGGCCAGTAGGTAGGTTCTCCACTTGATACGGTGTTAAGTTGTAAATCATCTATAGTAATCTGGAGCTGTCTACCCTTAGGAGTCGTCAATCGTGATACCCACCTAGTATTTTTCGAGTTATAGTCCCCACCCGCTATAAATCTTGGTCCCAGCGAGTTGAAGAAATGAATATAATTGTCGCTTTTGATCGCGTGTTTTGGCGGAGAGTTTAATGCTGTAACAGTGAGATGTCCGTGCCAATCTTCAACAACTATTCTTGTAGCTTATATTTCAGGAGATTTAAATGACTCTACCTCGTGGTGTCTGATGTTATTCCTTATAATGATTGCAGATCCTCCGTGTGCTGTGCCATCAGGATGCATTGTATGATAGAGCGAGTAGTTTTAATTTTTAGGTAGTTTTTGTTGGTAAAATGTGTTTCTGATACTAGAAGGATATCGATTTTATTTTATTTCAGAAATGTCTCTAATTCGAGGATGTGGTGTGAGAGCCCATTGGCATTCCATAGGGCCAATTTTAATGAATTGAACGGGTCAGATTAGTAATGATTTCCATTAGAAGATTTGTCATTGTAGGTAACTGTTGCATTAATTGCGTCATGGTGTTCATCATTATTCTCATGTCTGCATGAATGGTTTGGTCTTGTAATGGTTCAGTGTTACTTTGATTTGTTTGACCTAGGTTCGTTGATTTCTTGGCCGTCAGTACTTGACTGTATAGTGGTTTATTGTGATTATTGGGTTGTGCCATTTCAGATTTTGAGTTTGATTTATGTATCGGTTTGGTATTTGTCATGGTTTGATGGCGATGTTTTACTGGTTGAGCAAGATGACCAACAGATATTGTGAGGAAACCTGGACCTAGTTTATTGGTGTAATTGCTGCAAAGCAAACCAGTGCAATGATAAATAAATAAATTAACTGAAAGAGGTAACAGCAATTCATTGGATGAGAGAAGTACAACGCTGTTCAATGTTGTGACTCTTGAAGGAAGGAAAGAGTCCCATCTAAAGCATTTCTATCACCTGCTACCTAATTCACTAATGCTTTTAAATAATTCAATTACTGGAATATCAGTCAGCTTTTCATATATTTCCTGCAGTTTCTTGTTGGTAACTACATGCATCCGAACATTCTGCACTAAACATATCCTACACATTGTAATTTTTTGCATATTTATCTTTAAAACACTTGAGTACAACTTATGTAATTAAAAACGAATGTACCTAATCTACAATAACATTCCCTGAATAAAAGATTGTTAAATATCGTGTGCGTCTTCCTTCGTGGATTTATATACTAGTCAGGTAGATATGGATGGCCCAGTTTTTTTATCCGTATCTATAGTAAACTCAAACAATGGTTATATATATTAACCAATGGTTTCAAATTACGGTAAAATGCGATTTTACATAATTTTTCAGCCTCACAAAAGATCAAATTAGTTGGGAGAATTATTGGACCTAAGACAGGCCATGTGTCGTTGCAGGCCTTAAGGGTACACTAGTCGAAAATTCTTCCATACAAACGTAGTCTGGCTTTTACTCCACTGTTTGACGATGTACGTTCAAAATAAAAAATGATATCAATTTGTCTCATCACTCTCTCTCTCTTTTTTCTCTCTCTCTTTCTTTTTTTTTATCAAGCCCTGTATGGAAGCAAAAAAGTAAAAATAAAATTAACTTGAAAGTTATGAGCTTCGAAAGTTCCTTATTTTAACACTAATTTTGACGCATCTTTGGGCGCAAACAAGTAGCATAAGAAGAAGGAAAATGAGAAACGACCTCCATACAGGGATAGTTAAGTAGTTCAACAATACAAATAATTGTATTTTGAACAGATACATTCAGTCGTTTTTTCATGATATCCAGACTCCCATAGGCCTGTTAATAAAATTTCGCGCGCTCGTTTTCGTTCTAAATCATCATCCATTTCGCTACAAAAAACAATGGCAGGTTCCCATACATTGTTTTAGCTGAGATTAAATTCAAAAGTCATTAAATGAATAATATCTGGTTTAACTCAGGGTGATGTTCTGAATTAGTTTGTGCAAGAATTTTTGTTCGAGAATGTAGAAAATAATAGATATTCAGTCATAAACTTTTGTAGGTTATATCTGGGTAAATTTTAATAATGTGTTTAATAGGTAATATTATTCAATTTCGTGGAAGTAAAAGGGGAATATCGCATTAGTATTTCCGTGACCTAGTTATTTTAGCATGAAATGTGTAGTATACTCTTTGGAAAGAGTATATTTATTTAAACTAAGTGACTTTGACTCGGTATCAAAAGGTTGTCGTCAACAACCAAGCTATATTTTTTTAGACTTGGGTACTAGTCTTTTTGCCAATCATTAATTGAAAGTAATTCATTTATTTCTACTACACTACAATATTATTACCTACCTGCAAGGAACATCTACACATAGACATAAACTGTATTGTTAACTCATTTACTGCAATAAATACAATAATGATATTATTACTTAGAATATTCCAATATAGTTACTACTTGTCACTTAGCAGATAAAATATATAATGGCAACACTATGCTAAAGATTTGAACTAAAAAATCAAATAACTTTTTATTTATTATGTTTTTTCTAAATCTATTTTGGACCAGGCCTAATTATACTTTAAAAAACATAGAAAATTAATAGAATGTCTTTCGTATATAACTCACTTTCAGACGCGCAAATTTAAGTCAGCTAAAATTTCGCCATTATTCTTTGCAAAAGTGTGTATTCGTACGCGTACTAGCTTCTTACTGCTCATAACAGTATCTATCTGTTCCGCACGTGTTGTCGGTTGATATAGCACGCATTTTAACCCCGCGCACAAAATAGTTTGTGCCGTCGACTAGTGTACCCTTAACAGCTATATACACCTACGATATTTCTGAAATTTGTTACACGTAGGGCTTAAAAGAAATGACTTTTAATTTTTGTGTTTTGATTGAGAGCTTCAAGTCTTCAACAGTCAACTCCACCTACCTATTTATTTATTCTTAGTTATTTATCGATTTCACGATCGAGACACGAACTGTCATCTTAGTGTCAATGTGTCATACCACAGAATACATTACTACATGTAGACTGGGAAAACTTTTCGTATCCTGAATTAAATTATATTTACTACCAAGTTTCCCCGTTTTTACCCGACTGCCGAAGGAGGGTTATGTGTTTATCAGTCTATGTATGTATGTATGTAAGTATGTATGTATGTTTGTTTGTTCCTATGTGGCGTTCTAGAGACCAAACGCGTGGGCCGATTTTGATGGTTCTTACGTCAATCGATTCGTCTTAAACCCCCTGGTCTGGCTACATTAAAATTGTAAAATAGGAAAATGGCGGTTCTTGGGCGCCATATTGTGGGGGCCCAAATATTTATTTTCTTCCAAACCTATCGTAGGGGTATCAAAATAAAGGGTTTTAGGAGGTGATTTCAAAAATGTATAACACTTATATGTTTAAATGTACCTAATTCAAAAAAAATAACTAAAAGCTATAAATAAATAAAATTTATTAAAAATATCAAAAAACCCGACTGCTTGAAAAGCGAACTAAAAAGACGTAAACACACATCTGGTTTTGGTCAGCCAGCTCGCGAATATGTATCCTCCGACTGCACAGCATGATTTTTTCCTTGTTTACGTCTTTTTAGTTCGCTTTTCAAGCAGTCGGGTTTTTTAATATTTTTAATAATTGTATGTGGCATTGCACAAATAGCGAATAGCCAAAGTTAAAAAAAAAAAAAAAGCATCCCTCGTGTTATAAGTTTGACGTGTATATTTGTGTATCTGTCTGTGGCATCATAGCTCAACGATGAACTGATTTTGATTTAGTTTTTTGTTTGAAAGGTGATTTTATCGAGAGTGTTCTTTGTGTTATGTGAGTAAACGTTTGTTTTATGTGAGCCCCACTTAAATATTCATTAAATTCTGTTTTTAGTATTTGTTGCTATAGTGGCAACAGAAATACATCATCTGTGAAAATTTCTACAGTCTAGCTATAACGGTTCATGAGATACAGCCTGGTGACAGATGGACAGACAGACGGGCAGATAGACAGACAGACAGACGGACAGACAGACATACGGATCGCGGAGTCTTAGCAATAGGGTCCCGTTTTTACCCTTTGGGGACGGAACCCTAATTAGCGATTTAAAGCTTAATTTTATGCAAACGGATCGCTGAGTCTAAAAATGGGTTTCACAGACCCGTAATATTTTTGAATGGCCTTTTCAACGATACCCACACCATGGGAACGACGAAAAATAAACATCCCCAATTCACGTGTACATGAGGAACTTACCACAATAAAATAAAAACTTGATTTTATATCACCACTGTGTCGGCGTGATTATTATGCATACCCATGCCAAATTATAGCTTTCAAGTAGGTACTAAGGTATCTGAGTTAAGCTGCGAACACACGGACAACGCGAAACTATAAGGGTTCCTTGTTGACTACGTAACCCTAAAAAGGATTTTATATTTAATCGCACTTCTACGCGTTCAATCATTAGAAATGATTTTCTTCCGTGCGCGTATTAACAACGTTTATCAGCTAAATTTAAGGTTACACTAGTCAATCATTCTTCAAACGTAGTCTGGCGATTACTACACTGTTTGACAATGTACTATGTAGTATGTTCAAAATAAAAAATCATCGTTATCTAGCCCTGTCTTTCCATACATATATATATAAAACAAGTAATAATAAAGAAAAAATAATAATAATAGTAATATTTGAAAGAAATGAGCGTCGAAAGTTCCATAATTCAACACTAATTTTCTTCTTGGGTGGAAATAAATACCAAATGTACGGTCCTTCGAGCCGGATCATTTAATGTACGGGTCGTAAGTCGAGTTGGTTGGAGAGAAATACGTCACAGTTAGATCCACTAGTTAAATATATTTCAGTTAAGTGAATTACATGATTTATATCATGAGTTTAAAGCTAATCCATCAGTCGACCTCGCGTTTGTTCAGAACATTAAAGTAAATAATGTACACACCACCGGTATTGAGGAAACTACTGAAGTTTTGCTGAATACTTTTATACCTGATGACTTACTTGCTAATGACAATGACTACCATCAACAGATCAGAGCGTGGGCAGCTGTACCACCTGAATCACCAGCGTCAGACCTTCCATCCACTGACGAATTTATTAACGTTGTCATGAGGTTACCACTCAACAAGTCATCGGGTGAAGATAAAATATCTAACCGGATGATTATAGAAGCGTGTAAAACGGCCGGTGATGCGATTTTGAGCGTTTACAACCGCTGTATTGCGGAGGGAGTATTTCCTCGTATATGGCGACGCGGATTTATACGAATCATCCCGAAAAGTGGCGACAAACCCCCGGACGACCCGAAGTCGCACCGGCCCATAACATTACTTCCATCTTTGGAAAAACTGCTGGAGCGCCATAATCGTTCCACGTTTGCTACCGGACGGACCAAAATTTCATAATAATAAATTTTATATGACTATTGGTAAATCTACCGTAGACGCGGCCCTTACTGTTAAGAAAATTGTTAATACATCGGAACATAAGTACGTAATTGGAGTTTTTCTAGATATTTCAGGGGCTTTTGATAACGCATCTCTCTCGAGGCTGCTATAGAAATATATACAATTTAGTTTACTCTTACTTTTTAAATGGTTCCGTGAAACTCAAACTCGGCCATCATTCCATGTCGAAGTCTCTTACCATGGGATGTCCTCAGGGTTCGGTTATTGGTCCGCCTTTATGGAATTTAGGCTTTGATGATTTCCTCGCGATTCCGCTTCCAAGCGGCTGTTCATTAACCGGTTACGCGGACGCGGTCTTCTGCTCATTCAATCAAGTACTCGAGCTGGACTCGAGAACTTGGCTGATACATGCCTACGATTAATATCTCAGTGGGGCGATCGAAATCGCCTGTCCTTTGCTCCGCACAAAACTTATCAACTCATTTTGAAAGGTTATCTTAAATCGTGTCCTACTATTAAATTTAATAACGTTCCGGTAAAAAGGAAGCAGTCCGTGTGCTATCTTGGTCTAGTGTTAGAGAGAAATTTTGCATTTATAGATCATATTAAAATAGTCGGTGAAAAAGCAAAAAAGAACTTCTATGCCTTAACGAGAATATCTAAATCTACGTGGGGTCTGTCTTTTTTTACTTTAAGGACTATTTATGGGGCTACTTACTTGGGTTATATCTGCTATGGGGCGCCTGTTTGAGCTGATAGAGATAAATTACTTCAGAGTCAGCGTTTGGCTTTGATATTCTTATTAGTAGTACTGAGGCCTTACCAGTACTTGCTGGCGTACTTCCAGTCGACCTTGAAGTGCAGCGACGTGCTGCAATGTACTATTCCGCACAAGAGACCACGGACGCGGACTTTTTAACGCGGAGTGACCGTGAGAAAATCTCTAGATTATTTAAACATATTGACTTCTGGGAAGAACTTTTAGCCGAATGGCAATGTAGGTGGGATAATTCCATCAAGGGCCGACACCTCCACCAATTCTTTCCGTCCGTTCGCGTGCGGCTGGCCAGGACGTGGCTGGAGGTGGATCACTGTGTTGCCCAATTTCTCACGGGGCATGGTAACTTTAAAAGTAAATTATTTTCCTTCAAGCTTGTTGCCTCGCCTTTATGTCAGTGTTCTACATCTGACTGCGAATATGTACAATCTGCACATCATATCTTATGGGAGTGTATTCTTTGGCAGAATGAACGCAATATTATGTTGAATAATGTACAGGCTGCATCAGGAGTTGTTTACTATACGGACCTTATGGAAACTAGAACAAATTTCCGTGCGTTCAAGCGTTTTTGCCATACCTATTATTATTGGAAACAAATATAACAGCTCACAATGCTAGGACCCATTAATATTAATCCTAATTTTTATCCGTGGTGCTAGGCAACTGGGCTTATCCCAGTTGTAAACGACCCTTTGTGCCTATTGGCCTTGTTTGTTCTGTCTCCTGCTTGATATGGAGGGAAGTGGAAATTTATATTTTTTCCTACTCCTCCGTTATTCTTTTCTGATTAATTTCGTTGCGGGATCCAAGACAGTTAAATTCATTCTCCGGGACTTAGTCGAGCTTCATTGCCTCGGCGCTTTTCTGGTGGTTGCCACTGTTGATTCTGGCTTTCAGAAGTTGCAGTGGTTTGGGAATAGTGCGGTGGATTTGCCCAATAAAAAAAAAGTGAATTACAGTATAACTTAGATGGAAGGCGATTATTTCTCTCTCTTGGTTTGGATAGCAACACGGCTATAAGATCACTATCTACGTTGGTTGCTTTGTTATGATGTTATATACGGTCAAATTATGACGCACATCATTGGCCTAAAGTAGGTTGGAAGTATGCAGAAAAATGTACGGTGATGAGACCGTAAACCTTATGAAGAAAGAAAATTGAAAAACGGCTACAGGATAGATTAGTAGTTCAACAATGCAAATAATTTTATTTTGAAAATATACATTTAGTCGTTTTTTCATGTTATCTAGACTCCCAAAGGCCTGTTTATAAAATTTCGCTTGCTCGATTTCGTCCTAAATCATCATCCATTTCGCTACAAACTTGCAAAAGTGGTAATTCATACGCGAACTAGCTTTTACTGCTCATCATAGCATCTATCTCTATCGCACGTGTTGTCGGATGAGATAGCATGCATTTTAATCCCGCGCGCAAAATAGTTCGTGCGCTCGACTAGGGGAACCTTAAGGAACTTACTCGCCAGTGGCACCAACTGATGAGCACAAAAACGGAAGCCCTCATTGAAAAATTTACATGGACCGGTACTTGCCCGACCTACGAAGCCCGTGAGGTTAGGTCTCTGTTGTTGTTTGTTGTGCCACCTAAAATCTTAAAAAAATGTTTAGCCTAAAAGACTGGCATTCAGAACTAAATTATCATTGGAAATTAAAAAACAATCTCAATGTCACAGAGGTCATGCCTTTTGGTAGGTTTTCCTTGACATGAAAGACTAGCCGTTTACACGGTGATTTGTGATTGGTGAAATAAATTCAGGGCCATGACTTCTGCATATTTCATTGGCCAATCACTTAAAATTATATTCCAGTGATAGAGAGAACAGGTTTCGTACGATTACCGGGCTATTACAGCATTCCGGATACCCGCTAGCGGCGAAGTGAAGAAGTTTGTGAATTAAAATCCCTTTTATTTGATAAATAAATCAGGTGAGTGTTTATTACCTTTAATTGCAAGAACTATGTGGTAAATAAATTAATAATTGTTTTTTACATGAGGAAGCTTTTAAAACTAACTAGTTAGAATGCAAGCAGTTGCTGGTTCTACTTTTAAAATCAGGAGATTAAGTACAAGAATTCTATTTTACATTTATTTCCTTGCCTTAGATTTTTGTAAAATTGATTCTTTTCTTGTTCCCACGAGCCTCATCAATACTATCAAGAATTTATTGGGAACAATAATCCGTAATAATTTAGAAAATTAAGTGTTACAGTA
Organism: Anorthoa munda; assembly: GCA_945859665.1. Classification (NCBI taxonomy): domain Eukaryota; kingdom Metazoa; phylum Arthropoda; class Insecta; order Lepidoptera; family Noctuidae; genus Anorthoa; species Anorthoa munda. The sequence continues at coordinate 49,623,842 of OX243893.1, read as the reverse complement.
GGTACGATTATTTAGACCAGTTCCTGAAATACTGTTTTTTATATTAAAATAACATCTATACGGAATAATATACACAGTGTAGGCTAGGTAGGTTAAGTCGGTCAAATAGGTCATCATGAGTCAATGCCTCAAGAAAAGCGAGTCGCTTTTTGATAGCACTCACTATGTATCATATTCATATCAAAAGTAACTACTGATTTAATCATGCATACGTGCTTACCTTCACGTTTAGATAGGCAGTTACTCCATATAACATAATGGTACACTGGGCTGAATTGGGTTAGACTGGTAGCCGATCCCAACATAATATTGATTTCACCTTCACATTTCATAGTTGCTTTATTACTTTAGTACATACATAAATAAGTAAATAAACTATTAACCCTTCTTCCCATGCGCCAAATTTATCTTTAGTTACCTACCTCAGAATTTAATTATACTAGATATTAATCGAATAATTACTATTGTTAAATCTCAGCAATATGGGGCGCCAATTTGTTGTTGGAGGCAACTGGAAGATGAACGGAGACAAGAAACAAGTCACTGAAATTGTTGAGACACTGAAAAAGGGTCCATTGGACCCCAATGTTGAGGTAAAGTATTAATATTAGCTAATTGTCTAGATCAATTTTGCTACTGCATGAATAAAATTCGATAGAGGTGCATGTGTTGGATTATTTGGTACCTTCACAATGGTTACGCTGAGTAGTGTAATCCATGCATCATGTTTGTGATTTTGTGTCGTCCGTCAGTTGAGCCTGGTCGTAACTTTTGAATTGTTTTTCTTTACTCAATGATTTTAATGTGCAAATATTTTTACTTTGTTGATGACAGTATGTTATTTTTCATAAGTGTGCATGTTCTTCTCCATAGAGAGCTACCTACTTTTGCGAAGGTGCAACTATGTAGTTTCATTCTTTAGGAATGCAGGAAAGTTAACATCATCATTGCACTTTTCAGGTTATTGTGGGTGTCCCAGCCATCTACCTTGAATATGTTCAATCAATTGCACCTAGTTCAATCAATGTTGCCGCACAAAATTGCTGGAAAGTAGCAAAGGGAGCTTTTACTGGTAAGAATCTAATCTAATAATCACAAGTAAAATTGTCAGTTTGTCAGTGTGTTTTAAGCATTATTTTGTTGAATTCAGGTGAAATCTCCCCTGCTATGATTAAGGATATTGGTGCCAAATGGGTCATCCTTGGGCATTCAGAAAGGAGAACAATCTTTGGAGAGAAAGATGAACTGGTTGCAGAAAAAGTAAGTTGGAAACTGCACTGTAATCCACTTAGACATTATCAATTTATGAGGTAGAAATAATAAAATTAATGGTTTTTAGGTTGCCCATGCACTTGAGAATGGCCTGAAAGTCATTGCTTGCATTGGTGAGACTCTAGAAGAGAGGGAGGGTGGCAAAACTGAGGAAGTCGTTTTCAGGCAGACTAAAGCCCTCCTGCCAGCTATTGGCAACAACTGGGCCAACGTTGTACTTGCTTATGAGCCAGTGTGGGCCATTGGCACAGGCAAGACTGCCTCTCCTCAGCAGGTAAATTATTTTCTTTTTGTCTAACCTTTGCTGTCCCACTAATGAGTTAAAGCGTTCCCCAACCGGGCGAGCATGGCCTCTGTGATAGGCTTGAGTGACGCATTTTATCACGGTTTTTGCGCCCAAACTGTGATAAAAATGTGTGACTCAAGCCTGTGTGCCTGGTCCTTCCAGACATTCTTTTCGTGCATTGTCTCGAACCAACCAAGAATTTATTGCCAAAATTAAAATAAAAGATATGTAACATTCTAAAAATGAATTACTCATTTTTCATCATTTGACCTATTATTAAAGTAAATAATTTTGTGTCACTGAGTTGTATAATATAACTACAATTTTGTTATTATTTAATGTATGTCAATGTGACTGTTACTATCAAGACTGTTGGTTTATTGATGCCATATCAATACACAAAAGTGGTCACATACAAGTTCTTATCTACTATTAGCTGTACTCTCCAAAGTTAAACCTACATCTGAGTAAATAAAAACAACACTGATTTTGATCACAAATTGAAATACAATCAGCCTGACTCTGATTTGTACTTGTGTAAGTTTTGAGGCAGGCTGTATTAGATTAAACATGAATATTTTGGGATTGGCCCGTACATATTTAATAGAGGTGCTTGTGGCTAAATAATAACAGCTGCATGGCTCGATCTTCAAGGCTAAGTAACCTTTTGAACAGGTCAGTCCGTGGATGGGTGGACTATCTCAACACATCGAGATGCCTCCATGCCTTGGAAAGCATGTTAAGCCGTTGCCCCCGACTCATAAAAATCTGTCTGTAAATGTAACACCAGTCTTGCCGAAGGGCTGTCGTATTACCCAGTTACTGGGTTGTCAGTTGTGGGAAACTAGTCTTGCCAAGGTGTACAGTGTTACCCAGTTACTGGGTTGTGGAGGTCAGATAGGCAGCCGCTCCATGTAAAATACCAGTACTCAGCTGCATCCGGATAGACTGGAAGCCGACCCCAAAATTGTTGGGCAAAGGTTTGGTAGATTGATTGCATATGTTGATGGGTCTTTAAAAATACTTACAAGAATATATACATTTGAATTTCATAGAACAATCTATCTGTCTTTTAGGCACAAGATGTCCACGCTTCGCTGCGCACCTGGCTATCGGCCAACGCGTCTCCTGATGTCGCAGGGAGCGTGCGCATCCAGTACGGAGGCTCCGTTACTGCCGCCAACGCCAAAGAGCTGGCTGCCTGCCCTGACATCGACGGCTTTCTCGTCGGAGGCGCCAGTCTCAAGCCAGAGTTCATTGACATTGTCAACGCTACCAAGTAGATGTTCTACAGTTCGCTTGCGCAACGCGTTTTATTTTATAATCTTGTTGTAAGCTTATTTATGATTAGGATGATATCTGAATCATGGACTTTTAAGGAAAACTTTTTTTTGTTTGCACTGTAATGTTCTACTTTTTTGCGACTATGAAAAACACAAACAATTTCGTAAAAAATCATAGATCATCAGCCTTGATGTTGCTAAAAAAGAACATACCTTTTGCAAATATTATTGAGATTGATCAAAAAACCTTTTACAAAATGAAATATTATTTATTTCTTGTTCTACTTATTTTTAAAGTTAATATTTTCCACAAACAAATATCAAGTTTATAATATTTTAAATATATTATATTCCATTAATTTGCTGTGTTTTAATTTAATCCTAGTTTTTAAACAAGAAACAGGCAGCGTGAAGCAAATATTGTTAGTTCTTTACTGGCACTAATTTGTTAATTTCTTTGTTTCAAACTGCATGCGCTATACAGCTGTGTCAAAAATAAAAAATTATACCGGTTATGAAACTTTCAGCTAAACTTCGAAGGTAACTGAAAGCTTTTGAGCAGTTCCTTAAAAACTAATGAAATACTTAAATCCGATTTCACCAATAAAGCTAATCTCGATTAATTCAACAAAACTCAGTTTATGCAAAAAAAGCGTTCTGATTGTTTGAGACCGCTGGGAAACTACCAATCAGAACGCTGTATTTGCGTAAACTGAGTTTAGTTGAACTAATCGTGATTAGTTTTATTGGTGAAATCGGCCCTTACACTCGGTTTCTTAAAGGCTAACACTTTTTTTTAATCCACTGTGATTGACTAACTACAATAACAGCGAGTCTCATATCCATATCACTAAACAATTTCAGTCACCACGCACCGTGTGATGTGTACTAACTATGCTGTTATCTGCTATTATCTGTGGTACTAAGTAAACTTAGACAGAGTTACAATCACAATGCATTAATGCAGATCTTTTATAAAAATTAATTGCCACTTGCCCTTAAATACTATCATCCTTATATATAAAAACCTCGACACTGTTCAGTTGCTAAACACCGTCGATATTTTTATAAAATAATGCCCTATATATCTCTAAGCTTAATCTTAAGTGATACACAGCTAGGCCAACCCTACTCTACATCTTCGGGCTGCGCCTTTCAGATATTGCTTTCTGGGGGAATCCCTGTCATCATATGGGCGTGACAAACGGTGTATTTACCGACTTAAAGATGTCTGCCAATGCTCGAATGATGAACCCTATTTATTGGGAGTTAGTCTTCGATCAATAATACACTAGATGCACAATCCCATTCAAAACTTCTCTTTAAAACTGTCGCCAATTGTGTTCCTACGTAATTCTCAAAATTCTAGTTGACTTAAATATTCATTAATGCAAATTCAATCTTAAAGTTGCATTCACAAAGCTATGTACAAAAAGTAATCAAAATTTTATAATCTGTCTTCGCTTAAGATACATCAAAGCAAATTCTTACACGCATGTTTTAAAGTCTAAATTACAAAGTTCCAGAACAGTCGATGTTTGTTAGAATAGTTGGCGCGTTGTCTACGCAAACGTTGGTCAAACAATCATAATATTTGGTATTTTATTCATATTCATATAATTCGGTTTTTATTTATTTGTTATATTCTTTATTGCACTCCATAAAAAATACTTACTTTTACTTTATGAAACAACTTACCAAAAAAAGATATTTCTTACAAACTCTCAGTTTTACGCATTGAGGTATTAATGTACTATGGTTATACGATGGTTATTTGCACATTTTTTTAACGCACACTGATTTTGACGTATCAATGTTGGCTATGATTGGACCTAACTAATTTGAAATAAGACCACAAACGTATTTGTGGCCTTAATTTTCGGCCCGTTTTTGAAGCGCGTACCGGTCATCTAGTGTATAATTGATCGAAATTAGTCCAATAACAATTACTGCAGGGACGTTTTTCAGATCTTAGGTGACTAGTTTATACCCCCATAAGTCTTAGAATTATTATCGTCCGCGCCTAGGGTTACCATTTCGAAAATTTCAAATTACTTTGTAATAATCAGCATGTGTTTTTCATCAAAATTTAACGGGTTCTTATTGATTTTCCATAAATACAATGTTGCAGTTTTAGTTTTCATAAATATCGGGCCAGCCTTTGTTTGTCTTTGTTTTTGTGTATTATTATAGTTAGGGATGTAGGCGTTACAGACACATTGTACCATAGGATTTGAAGTGTAGGTAAATAAAGGCATTAAAAAAAAATCAAAAATAACACAGAATTTTGCCACCTAAGCGAAAAACCCGGACAAATTAGAAGGCCGGACAAAGTCTGGACAGGACGCCAAAATCCGGACAAAGCCGGACGGATGGTAACCCTACCCGCGCCATGGACAAAATAGGCAAGTTTTTATAACATAGCAAATAATGATAACGTTAGACATTTCCCTAAATCCTAAAATAAAATGTTCATTTTGATTTGCTTAATCTTTTGCAAGGTACAGCTGCCTGGTGTTTGAGCTGGTACTAAACATAATTGGGGTCTTTTCTTGCATTTAACCTATATCTTAAGACCTTCACCGTTTGCGAGCTAGATGAAACTAGTAAGAGATATATGAATTCATAGTTCTTCATTCTTGAAAACTACTGGGCCCAAGAAAGGCAGATGTTTGACAACGGGTTCTCCAAGAGCGAATAGTGTCTTGACAGGCTGGAACCACGATGCTAAGCAGGACAGTACAAAAAGCCAGAACATGATCTTCACGAACCAGTCGAGTACATAAAGGCTGAAACAAAAAAGAGAATACACAGTTAATAAATCATGAGTTTGACAGTGTCTGTTAGTTAATTTTCTGTGTTCACTAGCTTTTTAAAACTAGTTTGTGGAGGTCAGACAGGCATCAATAATTATTATATGAGTAGCTACATCTTAAAATATTGGTATTCAGCTACATCCGGTTCGACAGGCAGTAGACACCTACGTTTAGGAGTCATGGTCCAACTATAATGTCCAACTAGTTGGACTACGGGTGTTTGGTAGATGGTCGGGATTCGTCCGACATTTTAAAGGATCCTTTATATAGCAGTTAATAGATCTATAATCGCATTCTGTGTAATTTAAAGTGTAAACAGAATTTTACTAAACCGCTACAAAAATCTACCAGCCACTAAAATAAATATTTCGCTACTAAATCCATCTGAAACCACCAGTTTTAGTGTCAATGAAAATCCACTAAGTTGGTAACATGGATTAGTCGTTCTCAATCGCAGCGTCGCGAATACACTGTCCTAAATCGTAGACAACTTAGGAACTAGAGCGGTTGTACCTCCGATTTAAACTAAATCGGATCCAATCAGAAGAGATATAGGCAAAAGTTAAGTGATACGTGCTGTGTACTATAACGTAAAACCAGGACAAATACTTACAAATTGTGATAACTTCTGTTTATAGTTGTGTTATTAGGATCTTCTTTGAGGCAGAAGACTCTGCCTCCTTCCACACCCTTGTGCAAATAATCGTCTCTGTCTGCATCGGTTATGTCTGTGTTGAAGATTTCTTGCTCTTCGGGAATCAGTTGTTGTCTTACAGCATCGTAGTTTGCACAGGGGAAGAGCCATGGTCGCATGGTGAAATATTGCAGCACATCTAATCCTTGGGATATTCTTTTTTGGATTCTTACCATACTGTGAAAAAATGGAATGAAAAATGAAATGGTGCGCGCAAAAAAGATTACAAGTAAACCTGTACATTAGCATGAGTTACGGTGCAGGGAGATTATAATAGAATGACGCCTGTGATATGCGTTCTTTGCTGGGCTGTACTGCGCCCCTCATCCGCTGCCAAATAAGAAAATTTATTAGCAGCTCTCACTCGCACTCTCGTATACCACCCCTGCTCCTATGCATTTTGCCGATGAATTATATACCTATTTGGTACCTATCCCTTAGGACCCTACAGGAAACTTGATTACCCCAACACCTTTTTTTTTAGCTTGCAGAAAAGCTCATGCATACTGCGCTACCACTGTGAGATAGCGCAGTTATGTGGGACTAACACACTAAAACTCCACGGTGTCCTCTTGTGCCGCTTATGGCGGGAATACGCGAACCCGCCGCGGCTGTCCGTCACCGTCCGTCCGGATCCTCCTCCGGGGGGCATCCCCCATCACCGACGCATCATAACACGTTGCGCGTGTTGACTACCCCAGGGACCAAACCAGCACCCTAACCCACCTTCCCATTGGGTTGCATTTCTCCTCTTAGATATATATATACAATACGGATAAGACGTAATAAGTATAATCCTTGTTGATCTAATGTAGGTACTTCTACGTCAGGCTCCCAATGAGGTTTATTGCAAACGAGATCCCTCCCTCCACTCCCAGAAACCAGCAAGAACGACAATCATAAATTTTGCCCAGCGATCATCATTCTGTTGCTGGACATACAGTATGGTCTACCCAGTCCCATTTTAGTTTGGCGGTCTTTTTTCCCTTTAGAGAGCTGAATTAATTTGCAATACGTATACTGTGGTACTCACATTCTTTTCTGCCCTAGCAAAAACAAGAGTAAGTCGATGAGATACGCAGGCACTAGATGGTAGCAGATTCTGCGGTACTCGTGTAGAAACTTGTTGGTGGTGATGTCTCCGTTGGGGTACCACAGCGGCCAAGACAGGGGGTACTTGCGGCTGTATGCCTTGCCTACATTCAGAACCTCTCCCCAAGTTGTGGGCTTCTGATGGCCGACGTTTACGTTGTATACTGGAAGTGATTCTGGCCTGGAAGAAAATTTAAATAATCATCTATAGATGACTGCATCGTTATTCTCGTGGTCGCAAGTGCTACCCTGTTATTGGATTTTTTCATCTGAAATTTATCAATAGCAGGCTGGAGTCTGGCTTTTTTTACCGGTTGACGGTAATAGGCTCGCTCCCTATTACAGGGGATTTTATGATCCCCCTCGCCCCCTTCGGGGAATAAAGTCGTGAGTTACGTTATTTATTATTTATATAATGTATGTTTTTTTGTGAAATGCTACTCCATTATCATCATTTCAGCCGAAAGACTGGACAAAGACCTCTCTCAGACATTGCCAAATAGATCGGTCCGGTACTTCTCGCATCCGACGGACTCCCGCGGCCCTTCACCAAGTCATCGGCTCACCTTGTGGGATGGGCTTGATAGACAGCATTATAGAGCTAACATGATCAAAACAAACGTATCGCGGTCAGTGGTTTCTTTGAACCTTTCACTTGGCATTCAGTAATGAGTTAATATCTCATAAAAGCGTAGAACGATTTATATGATTTAACGGAAAAAATGGTTCTACGCCTGTAAATAATTATATTTTAACCCGTTAAGTAATTATATTTTTTGGTACAATTCGGATCAATGCCTATAATTTTGCGTTATCTGCATCGAAGGTAGCATTATATGTAGCATGAAATAAAAATGCGTCGTGGTTTCTTTAAATTTTCTTTTATATACTATATTCTTCGGTCAATACATAAAACAATCAGTCATTTACTGCCGGTTTCCCAGCTCAGAATTATCGGGCTGTTAACGTAATCGAGGATTAATCGCCTGTTAATTCTACTTTCACTGCCGGTTTCCCAGCTCAGAATTATCGGGCTGTTAACGTAATCGAGGATTAATCGCCTGTTAATTCTACTTTCAGTTTCTCAACATCCAAGTGTGACAAGTGGTTGACAATTTGTCACATTTGAGTAAAATCTCGAATTAACCACATGTTACAGCAGTTTTGGGTTTCTGAGCACCTTTTTCAATGTTAATCTCTTGTCAACGAGCCTAATTTATAATTGTTGGAAATTGGTCGATTATTCGCGGATTAAAATTAATATTACGACTTTAAAGGCTTATATTACGATAAAAAGATAATAGGGGTCGGCGAAAACTATGGTATGGGTTGAGTTATAAAAAATATGTTTAATAAATCAATTATAGTTGATTACCAAGATCTAAAAAAAATTAGCATATTACAAACTTTTAAATTAATTACATTATAAAAACTTGACACAATTATAAAAAAATGTTATTTTGTATTTATTTAAATAAATAAAAATAAAACAAACTGTTACTGACCTGGGAATCGAACCTTCCTCACGCTAGTGCGCGTGAGGAAGGTTCGATCCCCAGGTCAGTGTTGACTATACCCTGTACTTTTTTGTTTACTGTTTGTGTTTAACTTGAAGCGGCTGGGGTGGTGACCGCGCCAGGGTAAGCAACACTTACCAAGGTCAGTCTTGGGATGGGTGACCACTTTTTTTTGGATCGCTTGTTTATGGATAGGTGACTCCGCCAGGGTAAGCAACACTAACCAAGGTCAGTCTTTGGATGGGTGACCACTTTTTTTTGGATCGCATGTTTATGGATAGGTGACTCCGCCAGGGTAAGCAACACTTACCAAGGTCACTGTTTGGATGGGTGACCACTTTTTTTGGGTTCGCTTGTTTTTGGATGGGTGATCTTGTTAGATGTTGTTTAACCTAACGGGGTGACTTTAGGATGGGTGATCAAAAATTTTGTAGCGATGGTCACCCATCCAAAGACTGACCTTGGTTAGTGTTGCTTACCCTGGCGGAGTCACCTATCCATAAACATGCGATCCAAAAAAAAGTGGTCACCCATCCAAAGACTGACCTTGGTTAGTGTTGCTTACCCTGGCGGAGTCACCTATCCATAAACAAGCGATCCAAAAAAAAGTGGTCACCCATCCCAAGACTGACCTTGGTAAGTGTTGCTTACTCTGGCAGGGTCACCCATCCAAAAACAAGCGAACCAAAAAAAAGTGGTCACCCATCCCAAGACTGACCTTGGCAAGTGTTGCTTACCCTGGCGGGGTCAGCCATCCAAAACAAACGAACCAAAAAAAAGCGGTCACCCATCCAAAGAATAACCTTGGTAAGTGTTGCTTAACCTGTGTGGGTGGGGTCACCTATCCAAAAACAAGCAAACCAAAAAAAAAAGTGGTTACCCATCCAAAAATCGACCTTGGTAAGGTTTGCTTAACTTGGCGGCTACACCAACCCAGCCTCTCAAGATAAAATACTATTTAAAGTTACTGATTACGTTATAGTAGTGAATGAATACCAGCTAGGGTAGCCAACCGAAATAAATTAATGTCGATTATTTAATGTAACAAGCGATTACGTAATTTCTCGATGATGAAGTGTTGAGAAACTCACTGACAACTGACGGCTGGTTAATTTGTGACAAATTGTCAGCTGATTTGAGATGTGACGTTGACTTCAGAAACTGGCCCTCAGTTTCTCAACATCCAAGTGTGACAAGTGGTTGACAATTTGTCACATTTGAGTAAAATCTCGAATTAACCACATGTTACAGCAGTTTTGGGTTTCTGAGCACCTTTTTCAATGTTAATCTCTTGTCAACGAGCCTAATTTATAATTGTTGGAAATTGGTCGATTATTCGCGGATTAAAATTAATATTATGACTTTAAAGGCTTATATTACGATAAAAAGAAAATAGGGGTCGGCGAAAACTATGGTATGGGTTGAGTTATAAAAAATATGTTTAATAAATCAATTATAGTTGATTACCAAGATCTAAAAAAAAATTAGCATATTACAAACTTTTAAATTAATTACATTATAAAAACTTGACACAATTATAAAAAATTGTTATTTTGTATTTATTTAAATAAATAAAAATAAAACAAACTGTTACTGACCTGGGAATCGAACCTTCCTCACGCTAGTGCGCGTGAGGAAGGTTCGATCCCCAGGTCAGTGTTGACTTATACCCTGTACTTTTTTGTTTACTGTTTGTGTTTAACTTGAAGCGGCTGGGGTGGTGACCGCGCCAGGGTAAGCAACACTTACCAAGGTCAGTCTTGGGATGGGTGACCACTTTTTTTTGGATCGCTTGTTTATGGATAGGTGACTCCGCCAGGGTAAGCAACACTAACCAAGGTCAGTCTTTGGATGGGTGACCACTTTTTTTGGATCGCTTGTTTATGGATAGGTGACTCCGCCAGGGTAAGCAACACTAACCAAGGTCAGTCTTTGGATGGGTGACCACTTTTTTTTGGATCGCATATTTATGGATAGGTGACTCCGCCAGGTTAAGCAACACTAACCAAGGTCAGTCTTTGGATGGGTGACCATCACCACAAAATTTTTGATCACCCATCCTAAAGTCACCCCGTTAGGTTAAACAACATCTAACAAGATCACCCATCCAAAAACAAGCGAACCCAACAAAAGTGGTCACTCATCCAAACAGTGACCTTGGTATGTGTTGCTTACCCTGGCAGGGTCACCCATCCAAAAACAAGCGAAACAAAAAAAGTGGTCACCCATCCCAAGACTGACCTTGGTAAGTGTTGCTTACTCTGGCAGGGTCACCCATCCAAAAACAAGCGAACCAAAAAAAAGTGGTCACCCATCCCAAGACTGACCTTGGCAAGTGTTGCTTACCCTGACGGGGTCAGCCATCCAAAACAAACGAAACAAAAAAAAAGCGGTCACCCATCCAAAGAATAACCTTGGTAAGTGTTGCTTAACCTGTGTGGGTGGCGTCACCTATCCAAAAACAAGCAAACCAAAAAAAAAAGTGGTTACCCATCCAAAAATCGACCTTGGTAAGGTTTGCTTAACTTGGCGGTTACACCAACCCAGCCTCTCAAGATAAAATACTATTTAAAGTTACTGATTACGTTATAGAAGTGAATGAATACCAGCTAGGGTAGCCAACCGAAATAAATTAATGTCGATTATTAAATGTAACAAGCGATTACGTAATTTCTCGATGATGAAGTGTTGAGAAACTCACTGACAACTGACGGCTGGTTAATTTGTGACAAATTGTCAGCTGATTTGAGATGTGACGTTGACTTCAGAAACTGGCCCTTAGAGAATCAGTAAATTTTAGTCATCTCGCGAATAAGTCATTCCTAGACAAAACTCTATTTTACAATATGGCCACATATTTTTGAACATATTATGAAGTAGCCGTGGGTTTAGCTAATCATATCGTCAAACGCTGATTATCATGAAGTCGGCAGCGGTTATTTTGTATTTCATGCAATACAACCCTTTCAAGAAAAGATTAGCCACATCATGTAGGTAGTGATCATTTCTACGATTTGGCCATGGCAAGTTTAAATGTTTGAAAACGCATTCACGATACAGCAGAAATTCCTTTTGTGGGGTAAAGTTACTTACTTTTCAATTCTACTTCCTTCAAGCATTCCTATAGCAATAATGGCGTTGATTGCGATATCGACTGGGATGACCTGGGCCACGAACGAACCATTGCACAGCATGGTCCTGATGACGCCCTTGCCTGCTCCTATCATGACGCCAACCGGACCGTTCAGGCTGTCCACCCAGCCAGGCAGAGGTTCCTTAAATGAAGGACATACTGGAATAAAAAGACATGGATTTAAATAAATAATAACAGCCTGTTACTCTTCCACTGCAGAGCAAAGACCTGAAGGCCTGGCCTCTCATACAGAGAATGCACGAGCATAAAGCCAGGGATACACTTGGGGAAAAATTGCCGCGAAAAGTGTCGGTAACATGTCAAGCGAAGTCAAGCGATTTCGCTTGACATATCAGAGGCCATAATGCGAATTTTTACTCACGCTCAATTGTGTTAACGTAAACGTCAATTTGTATTAAAACTGGATATGTGCCGTCTGGTAACGATAAGGAGAAACCTCTTTTTTTGTATACATTTTGGCATAAGAGATCGTTTACGATATCACGAGTGAGTACGTTAAAAAACTCGGAATAAGCACACTGGAGACATCGCGCAACTTATGTCGATAGTGACGTCAGGCGAAGTAGTGCGATTTCGCGAAACTTCGCCTGACATATCTGGCGACATCACGACTTTTGTGTTTCACAAGGTTGGTAGTACGTAACGGACATAAGTTCCACAACTGAATGCTACGCAGCAATACAGGATAACCGAGCGATGTTGCCCGACATTTATTTATTTATTGCAATTACTCTCTGCACTCACAGTTTGACCCAACACGTGCAGAGAGTCAATAATTATAGAATTACATAAGACGAATAATATTAATAATTTAAAATTCACACAGATTAAACACAGACAGGCAATTTGATGAAACTAACATTAATAAACAAATCATAATTCAATAAAAAATAACACACATGTCGGGCAAAGTACTTATAGCAACGTCGCGCCATGGTCGCGCCACTTCAATCGACGTCGCTGGCGACACGTGTCGCTGGACATTTGTCCGCTAGTGTATCCCTGGCTAAATCGACATGCTTGCTGGCGAATTCAAACTTTTATATAGGTAGGTAAGTCCAGGGTTCCTCACGATGTTTTCCTTCACCGATGTAAGCGATGTCCAAAAGTAAGTTCATTATGAATATACATGGCCTCATTCGTTTTTGCCCGGATTTGAACCCAGGACTCACGACCTCAAGTCTAACTTAATAAATTAACTTCGATAAATTGTATAATTTGAATGGTGGCTATGAAACATGTAGGATTAGAATTTGTAGTTAGGTGTGTAGTTTCAGGGTTTATTATTGTTTCATTTTAAGACAGGCTAAAACTAATTTAAATGAGATTTTCACTTAATACTAAATTGTGTGTGATTTTCTACTGTGAATCAAATGCCTCTACTCTCTCATACTTAGAGAAGTTCCACATACACTTGCTGATTGCGAGTTGGATACTCAGTTTTTTTCATTAGTGTAGTATTTCTCACTATATAGTGTACCTAACGTACCTAACGTACACTACATGCATATCATCATATAATGACAGTCAAAACTACTATTTTCTTTATCTGTGACATCAAACTTTCTTTGCACCAGGGGCGTGACAATAAGCTCTTAGATTAAGGTTATTTTGAGTGTGCGTAAGGAACAGATGTATATGAATTGTATACATCTGTCCCTTTCTATCAGTCGAACCATGATTGTTTTGACACGTCATCATGGTACGGGGCAGTTATTATTTTCGAAGTTTTATCGATACGTTATTGCATGATTGTATGTATATATCGAATAGCTTGCCCAAAGATCGATTGCATGAAAATGAATAAGTTAACACGTCAGTAACGTATCGTCCATGACTCATGTAATGTCTTGTGTCTGATGCACATAGTGCTGACAAAATTGAAAGAAAGTGACATTTTTGCACCGATAACAAGACTTTGTTAAACTCACCAATGTATTTTGTGTGTGTGAACAATAGAATCGTACACAAAATCTGCAGTTGATTTGTTAGTCCGTTACTTCGACTTGTTAAGGTAGGTAGGTAGATCATCCATTTCTTAAACTTTTTTGGACTTTCACTACATATTTATTTATTTAAACTTATTGTACAGTAGCCGTACATAGGTGGACTTAATGCCACAAGGCATTCTCTACCAGTCAACCTTTGTGTTAAATAGGACAACGTTGTGAAAGGGTACAAAATAATACCTATCTAAAAATAACATCTTGTATACGAAAATGTATATACTTACATATATACTAATACACATATACAATACGCAGCTTCCTTTGATCATCCTGTATAGCTGTTGTAATTTAAACACAAGCCCCACTATAAGCTGATGATGGTGATGATAAAAGGATGAAAACAAAACATTACCAATGCTAGGACGAGCAATGACAACTCGCATGTCTTGGTAAGCTTGTTCGACCAGATTTTCGGCGAGTCGCTTGGAGAAAGTGTAACAGTTGGGGTGTGGTCCAAGCAGCGATGGGGTCAATAAGGCCAGCTGTTTGTCATCCAACCACTGAATCAGCTTCATCACGTTTTCTGGCTTCGCTGGCGGGGCGTGACACTGAGGACATGCATAGACTAAAATAAGTGTGTGTTCTCATACGAACAATAAGAAACATAAGGAGAAGAAGTACATTCGGGGAAGGAATCATGTGTGGTGAGGAGATCGATTTATTTTCGATGGATCCCACTTTTGAATCCCATTTTAATATTTTTGGCGTTGGATCCCACAAAACATTATTATGTATTTCCGTTGGATCCCAAATTTTAAAAATGCAAGAAAAATACGTTTTATTGTCGTTGAATCCCAAAAACTATTTCCGTTGGATCCCAAATGCTTAAAAACATCTGAATGTGGGTACTTTCAACATCAAAATTGTTTAAATTATATGAGATTATATTTTATTAACAGACTTCAAAAAAGGAGGAGGTTCTCAATTCGTCAGAAACTTTTTTTAAAATGTACTTTACCCGATTACTCAAAGACGCCTGGACCGATAAATAATAAAATAAATTAAAATTAATATAAATATTAAAGAATATTATTATATAAATAACTAAAATTGAAGTGGCGCTCGAAAAGAGCACTTGGAAAGATATGGAGAGGCCTTTGCCCAGCAGTTGGACATTAACAGCTAAATAAAACATAAAAATGTAATGTTAATGAAAATCTTAATGTTATTGAATAATTATTATTATACATTTAAGAAAAATCATTATCAAAATTACTATCAACAACAAGTCAATACTCTAATATAAAAAAGTAGAAAAAAGAAGTAGATATCGTGAGAAAACCACCATGTCCGGCATGTCCTAGAACCAAAAATTCGAAGACATTGTAACATTCACCAACCCGCACTGCGCCCGCGTAGTAGATTACGGGCTACGGCCATTTCTCTCTCACAGAGAGGAGGTCTATGTTCCAGCAGTGGAAACATTAAAAGGCTGATGATGAATATTAATATAAATAATTAAAATAAATCAATTGGACCACGGGTCTTCGGTAGGGGCAGTTGTCCATTCATTATTTTCCGAAGTCGATCGAAGAAGATCGAGCATTGTACTGAGGTCCTCCATGGTCTCAGCCATAACCACTATATCGTCGGCGAACCGAAAGTGAGTGATGTACTCGCCATTAACGTTGATGCCTAGCCGTTTCCAGTCGAGAACCTTGAAGACATCCTCCAGTGCAGCGGTAAACGGTTTCGGAGATATGATATCTCCCTATCTCACACCTCGCTGCAGAAGGACGGGTTCCGAGGCATGATCCAGAAGTCGAACTGACATGGTGGCGTTTTTGTATAAACACTTCAACACTTCGATGTCCTTCGATGACTGCAGTACAGCACAAGTCTCGATCGAATATAAGGCTTTCTCGTAGTCCACAAACGCTAAACAGAGAGGCAGGTTGTACTCTTCGGTCTTCTGTATGACCTGCCGCAGCGTATGTATGTGGTCTGTGGTTACCTTTTATGTTTCATTGTTCTGTCTTTCATTCATTCAATCATTTAATATTCGGTGTGCCGAAAACACGCTGCTTTTTAAATGTTTGATAATGGTAAATCACTTTTCTTCTAAAAAGTACACATATTGTTATAACATGGGATTCAATGGGAATAGAAAATGGGACCCATCGCCAATACCTAAAAAATGGGATCTAAAAGTGGGATCCAACGAAAATAAATCAGGAGATCAGAATCATGAAAAAGTAGATTGAAAACCAAAATTGATTGACATAATCTAAATGAACGCGAGCGAAGCTAGAGCAGGCCCGCAAATATTAAATATCTTATTTACAATCAATCTCAACTATACTTTCATTTAAAATTAGTATCTACTGTAGTATTATATTATCTGTGACTATAGCGAGGAAAATGCACCTAGCATTTTCCTCGACGTAGTCAATACGAGGCATAGGCAAGAAAAACAGCAAACAAATTACCTATTGTTCATTTATTTAAGAGTCACGGCGCGTAAGATGTGTCTCTATTTGATAGCACAGATAGAGATCAAAATATATAGCAGTAATTATCTTCTGTTTGACCGTCGCAGTTTGAGTATTTCTAATTCGAGAAAAATAGGAACCCATCAAATTCCTATTCCTGCTAACGCCTACAGCCTCGAATCATGCAGCTTTCAATCTCTCCAGCAGAGTTCTGCTCTTTTAGAATATAGTAAACGACTCCAAAGCCGATATAATTTCTTTAACGGTGACCGTGAACGTAACCCAAGCCAGTATTTTTTGCAACAGCCACCCGAATTATAAAGGTGCGGCCACATTGCATTTATATATGCATTTATATAAGTGTTTAAAAACGTTATTGAACTTTATAATAAAATACAAAAATCTTACCCTCTCGTCCAAGACTTGGTAATCAGGGTAACAGAAAGCTGTTGACAGGTGTACGAAGATAACAAGGTTCTTGAATCTCTTCGCTATGTCCAAAACTCTCTGAGTCCCGACTGTGTTCATACTGACATTATCCTTCAAAGGAGCTTCTAGCCTCAAAGTAGCGGCGAAATGAAAGACCACGGACACTTCATTCGATAGCATTTCTATGTCCGATTGTGAAAGTCCCAAATGATCGAACAGAACATCACCTTGCAAAGGCTTAATTTTCTTTAAAGCGCTGGGGTTTTCCGTTTTCAAGCGATCGAAGAGCTGTAAGGCAAAACAATACACAGTTTTATAGAAACGTATTTGGTCCTATCATATTCTGCAGCGTGCAAGCTTTATAAGAATATGTTATGATGTGGTCCGTCAGAAACTCTTAGATCCAACTGCAGTTTAAACTGCTACCCTCTTACTAATAAACGCGGAATAAAGTTATACCAGGTATAACAACGGAATAACCATACATTTTCATAGGTTTATACTTGGTATAACTTTATTCCGCGTTTATTTGTAAGAGGGCTAGGGTAATAATGCACTACTTGAAATAACACCAGGCACTTTCGGAAAGTAGTTTCACAGTACAAAATTCTTATCGACATTCCAAAACATAGGAATACGCCGCAAAACGCCTTATTAACCATAGTACCTGGAATACCTGGGCGACCGAGCTCTGCTCGGGTGAAAATAGAGAAAACGACGTTTTCTAAAAATAAAACCTAGCTAGATCGATTTATAGTCCCCGAAACCCCCTGCATAGAAACATTTCATGAAAATCGTTGGAGCGGTTGCCGAGATTTAGATTACATATATATACAAGAATTGCTTGTTTAAAGTCTATTAATGTTCCCACTGCTGGGACACAGGCCTCTTCTCTGTGAGAAGGGATGGGCCTTAATCCACCACGCGGACCCAGTGCGGGTTGGTGGATGTCACATGTCTTCGAATTTTTGGTTCTAGGACATGCCGTTCACCGTTTTTGAGAGCAGTGGTGATAAAATAATTTACACAAAGTAAAGCGCCTGCCTGGGTTCGAACCCACGACCTACAACTTGTAAGTCGCGGCCGATACCACTGGGCCACCACTGCTCTGATAGATTACCCCTTGGTAATTTTTAATATTACCTTCAATCGTTGCATATCTTCAATTCTTTGCCCAACAGATATCCCTCTCTTGGGCCTCATTAGTATGTAGATGTTTCCAACATCGGGCACTGAGTAGAGCAGTTTTTCTATCAGCACCTTTCCCATGAACCCGGTACCGCCTGTGACGAGGATGTTTCGCCCCCTGTAGAAGTCTCGGATCGAAGGAGATGGCATTTCTGAAAAAGACATTGAAATTTCAGTTAGCCCAGTGGTAAGACACACCGACTAGAAATCCCCTTGAGTGTCCATCGCGCCAATTTGCCATAAAACAATGGCATTTCTATTGTGTCTGCTAAGATTCGATTGACACTTTATTTAACAGTATCGGCTCAGTAGTGTATGTAACGTATACAACATACAACCATACATACATAGACTGGTTTAATCATAAGCCTTCCTTGTGGGTTTGTCTACAGATTCATCACTTTTGCTATATGGGGTGTACCAGAAATATGTTTCCAAAACGGCCTTATATAAATCCCTGCCCAATATTTATTTGCCTGCCAGTAGCACTGCCAAAAATCCGTAAATTTCTGGTGTATTGATGATTTTCGGGACTCATGCGGGTAAAGCCAATGGTAAATACTAGTTTGTAAATACATTTGTATTTACAGACATTACACTTGACTACCTAACAAAGACCTAACAGGAACAATGTTGCATAAAAACTTACAGTAATTATATGTACCTACGTTGTAAAGGTCAATATTATTCCGATCTTCCTCATTAATCATCTTATAAGATAGATTAGTTCAATCCGTCGTAACCAAGGAAAAATAATCACACAAATTATCGACCATCAGCTTCTATGACAATACTTAATATATTCTCTTATTTAGGTATAATATATCTTCTTAATATATATTTCTACTAGCACTCCGCCCGCGACTTCGTTCGCATGATTTCGTATTTTATTCAACTAAGTAGGTACAGATGACTTTATTATGTGCGGTTAGTGAAGGCGACTAAAAATAAGCTATTATTTAAGTTAGGTTTTACGAAACTTTAATGACGTGTCCGATAAGTTTTATAAAGGGCTCGTTGGTAAATAACAGTCACACCGGTCATTCGATCAAAACCTCAGTCATGAGGCTTTACAATAAGATCCATAGCGAGTACACCACTCCCCATCTAATACTATGAAGAAGACAGTGCCGTGGAGCTTCCGCACGAGACTTACGATAAATATGGATTAAACTAAGGTCATTTTAAATACCCATGTATCACCCATTCTCATGAAAATCGGTGACTTTACAGAAGGTATTCATTGAATCCGACTCGGAAACACGGACAGGGAAACTGACGTAACCGACATAGCGCCAAGAATGACCAAACTTTGGTTGCATTTAGCAGACCAGATTGTTTGCTGAACAGATGGCCTAAGGGACTGAAAGGTTCTGGAGTGGCGAGGTCGTTACTGGAAGATGCAACATTGCAAGGCCTCGCACAATTTCAACTGATGTCCTGGCGAGAGCCGTGAGTCTGCTGAATCCGAAGACCGGTCGCGATTTTTGGGTCGCATAATTTCGGGTGGAGCTAAAATTACTTTAGTATGAAAACGAATGCTGCGTAAATTACGCGACACTAAAACCTCACCCACACAGCTCATAAAATTACCTACGTTTGTTTGGCCTTACACTTTTTGTTGTGTTTTGTTTGTTTGGCCCGAGACAAATGGTCCAGTTCGGTCGTTCCAAATCGAGGTAGAGGTCGTCTTAGTACCGTAAGATTCTTCAAAAACCCGTTGACACCCCTAAATCATCTTCTGGGGGTAATATTGAAAAACTAATGAAAGCAATTTATTTCTGACCAAGGAATAAGATTTGTATACAAATAAATGTCTCCCTTATAACCTCTTTAAAGGTTGAATTTCCAAAAATCCCTCCTATGTGGTTCCCCACATCATAAAAAGAAGCTATGTGCAGTAAAATACTTCAAAAACCTTGATCACGACCTTAATAGTATTTTGGGGATATTTCCGAAAACAACCTACATTATTTATTAAGTTTAGTATTTGTGCCAAATTTCAAGTTTATTAGCCCAAGATCTTCAAAACCCCCTAAATTATTTTTTAGGGGTAGTTTCAAAAAACTAATAATGAATTCCTTTATTATTTACTTACGTTAATATTTGTGACAAGTTTCAAGTTTATTTAACTAAGAAACAAAATTTTGCATACAAACTTTAACATCCCTTAAATCGTATTTAAGGGATGTTAAAGTTTGTTTAGTTCCGAAAAACTAATGTTATCTTTATTATTTTTCCCAAGGAATTAGACTTTTCATTCAAACAAATATCTCTCGTTTGCTCCTCTACATCATAAAAAGAAGCCTTGTACAGTAAAATTCTTAAAAATCTTTAACACCCCCTAAATCGTATTTTAGGAGTCGTTTTAAAAAACTTGTAATGACAACCTTTACTATTTGCTGTTAGTATTTATGCCAAGTTTCAAATATATAAGCCCAACAAATTGCCATCTTTAACCCCCTTAGAGGTAGAATTTCCGGAAATCAACAAAAACATTGTTTTTTTATTAATCAAGAGCGTAAACCTACGATTTCAGATGTTTTACCTTCCAAACCGAAGAAATTTCATATAAAGTTTCAACCCCTTAGGGGTGGAATTTCCAAATACCAATAAATACATTAATTCTTCTTATCAACCAAGAGCGTAAATCTAAAGTTTTACGTGTCCAACTTACAAACTGTAGAAATTACATACAAACTTTCAACCCCTTTTTTACCCCCTTGGGAGTGGAATTTCCAAAAACCAATAAAAACATGAATTCTTTTTATCAATCAAGAGTGTAAATCTAAACTTTTACGTTTCCAACTGACAAACTACCCATCCCAAAACCCACCAACAGAAAAAAAAAACTAAATATTTCATATAAACTTTCAACCCCTTTTTACCCCCTTAGGCCACCCCTATTGCCGGAACTGATTAAACTCATTGTATTTTTTAATATTCAAGAGCGTAAACCTACAATTTCAGATGTTTTACCTTCCAAACCGAATAAATTTCATATATAGTTTCAACCCCTATTTTATCCCCTTAGGGGTAGAATTTCCACAAACTAATAAATACATGAATTCTTTTTATCAACCAAGAGCATAAATCTAAAATTTCACGTGTCCAACTTACAAACTGTAGAAATTACATACAAACTTTCAACCCCCTATTTACCCCCTTAGGGGTGGCATTTCCAAAAACCAATAAATACATTAATTAGTTTTTCATCCATGAGCATAAATCTAAAATTTCACGTGTCCAACTTACAAACTGTAAATTTTTTATACAAACTTTCAACCCCCTTTTTACGCCTTTGGGGGTCGAATTTCCAAAAAGCAATATACACATTAATTCTTTTTGTCAACTAAGAGTGTAAATCTAAAATTTCACGTGTCCAACTTACAAACTATAGAAATTACATACAAACTTTTAACCCCCTTTTTACCCCCTTAGGGGGGGATTTTCCAAAAATCCATTCTTAGTGCTCACTTACGTCACTCGAGGAACCTTTCTGTCAAATTTCATTCTTCTATGCCTAGTGGTTTTGGCTGTGCGTTAATCGATCAGTCAGTCAGTCAGTTTCTTCTTTTATATATATAATATATATATAGAAGATATATTTTCCAGAATTGCCACCTTCAATGCTTATTATTTATCTTTTCAAGAAAAAGAAAAAGCCTTGTAAAGATATTGCAATTCGTTCACTACAAATAAATTATTCTTTAGTCTTAACCTTAACTAATATAATAAAGAGATAAAATTATAAGTACGTGCATATGTTTATAAAAGGTGCTTTTTCTCTGGCAGATCCTATTGTGTAAGAAATGTTTGCATA
The DNA here is from genome assembly GCA_945859665.1 of Anorthoa munda. Taxonomy (NCBI): domain Eukaryota; kingdom Metazoa; phylum Arthropoda; class Insecta; order Lepidoptera; family Noctuidae; genus Anorthoa; species Anorthoa munda. Next base: position 49,601,847 of record OX243893.1, on the reverse strand, counting down.
TAATAAAGAATAAGAACTAGTAAAAGGATAAGAATGTGCAGTAGGAATGTTTCATTCAAGACTTGTGCATTGATTTATTAACTACATTAATTATCTCAAAGTGTTCGAAAAATAAACTCATTACAGTGTCATCCAAAGGTCATGCAATACCAGATAACTTGTTTAGGTCACTTGGTTTGTCCATATTGGCTTTGACTGTACACTTTTATTTTTTATTATTAATAAAATTATTTCAGAACTCGTATTGGTGAAAATTAAATATGGATGTGACTAGAATAAGAAGTAAAAAAACCTCGGTCAAGTTCGAGGCGGACTCGGGCCAGCAAGGGTTGTATGGTTGTATACAAACATTAATTAAAATAATTAGGTAACATAACTGAATGTCGTACAAAATTTATGGACAAACTTACGGAGTGAATCAAAAGCACGTTACAAGTTTGTATTACTTAATTAACTAAAAGTCTGAATGATTTACTTCACCGATATCCAAGATAAACTTAGAAAATAAATATGAATTGAAAATGTCACATTTATACTTCGGATTTGTAACCACGACTTCACGCACGACATGCGAGGATTCTTATTTGCATAATAGACGTCAATCTAATGACACTATTTTGGGGTATCCCTCAGGGATCTGTTTTGGACCCAATTTTCTTCATACTATGCCTGACTTATTTAATTGAGTACATAAAAAACCGTATCACAGGCACTAGTCTTATTATTTTTGCGGATGACACTAGTACAATAGTGTCTGCAAATAACTTAAATACGTTAGAATTAAAAATTAATAACTTATTAAAAGCTTTAGAACACTGGTTTGGTACAAATAATCTTAAGCTCAATGTAAACAAAACAAAATGTGTACTATTCAATTCGAACATCCGGAACAATGCTGGTCTTGTGATTTTATCTTGTGGCAACAAAGTCGAAGTGGTTGACCATGTTCAACTCCTAGGTATTCACATTGATGCATTACTAAACTGGAAGGTTAAGACATCGTCTGTAACGAAATCTGTTAGCTCGGCAGTCGGCATGCTATGCAATCAGAAGCCTGAGGGAAGAACTGTCATTGGCCCAGCTTAGAATGGTATATTTTGCCTTGGTTGAGTCTAAGCTAAGATATAGTATTGAGTTTTGGGTCAACAGTCATAAGTACAATATCCACATGGCATTTGTAATTTAAAACATAGCCATAAGAACAATGCTCCGTTTGAAACAAACGGAATCGTGCAGAGACCATTTTAATGTACTTAATATTATGACAGTGCCATTCAAAACCAAATATATATATTTATTTTATAAACTGGGTGCTGTTAATCAATTTTGTCAAGAATTTGCACAAATCGGAAACTAATGAACAACGACAAGTTAGAGATAACACGCGTAGGAAAGACTTGCCTAATGCAATCCAACCGAAATTAAACGTTGTCCATCACAGGCCCAGATTCCAATCAGTCTTTCTATACAACAGGCTACCTTAGAATTTAAAATCATTAATAGTTTTAATAGCGTACACTTATTTAAAAACAAATTGAAGACATATTTCAAGTTTCATACGGCGTAGTTGCATACGGCCGGCGTCGATGAGTTCCTAGCTGATATACAACAAACATAATTTTTTTTTTTTTTTTTTTAATTTTGGCAAGTCGCTATTTGCGCAATGCCACATACAAAAACGGGGAAACTTGGTAGAAAATATAATTTAATTTAGGATACGGGATTTGGATGGATATTGGACAGGATTATTAGGAACGATATTATAAATAACATAACTATTAAATACGTATATTATTAAGAGTGATAAATGAAGATAAATACATGTATATTTTGAAATCATTAGATGCAAGTAAAACAGAGATAGACGTAGGAAAAGGAATGTTATAGCAAAGTAAACTTGTAATAAAAGGATCATGATTGAGTAGAGGACAGGAAAAGAAAATGTGGTTTAAATCACCCACCTCACCACAATCGCACAGGTCGCTAGAAACGATCTGCAATCGTGCAAGGTGGACTCTGGAACAGTTATGACCCAACCTCATGCGAATAAGGCAACTGGTAGCAGCCTTACCGAAGTTAAATTTCGAATACCATGGTTTTTTGGGAATATATGTCTGAATACGTGCATAATAATTTCCTTTGGTAACGCTGCTATCCGCCCACGACTTACTCCAAGCTTCCCAAAGAAAGTTCATAGGTAGATTCGCCAAGTCATGGCTAAAGTTGATGTAGGGAAACAAATCACCGCAGTCTACAGCTTCATTAGCCACATGATCAGCTTTAACATTTCCCGTGATATTACTATGGCCAGGTATCCAAGCGAAAGAAATTTGAAGACCGAATTTTACGCATTTGTACAGAAGGCTTCTAATGAACATAACTATAGGAAATATTGGTTTACATTTAAAAGGATTTCTTTTAATGGCTTGCAATGCACTTAAAGCGTCAGTAAATATTACTGTTTTTCCCAATTTCATGATGTAAATATATTCTAAGGCTTTGAACAGACCATAACATTCGCCAGTAAACACTGATGACTCAGGAGGAAGTTTAATTTTTTGTACTATGTTGTATTGTGAGTGAAAAACTCCAACTCCAACATTTCCTAAAGAAGAGTGTTTAGAAGCGTCTGTATAAATATGATGCCAACTCTCCCAATGCAAGTCTTTGGAAAAGTTAAATAACTCTTTTACGAAATCATCGTGTTTATTAATACCTAAATTCAAGATAACATCCGGAGTGAACACCAATGATTCATAAGAATGACTAAAGAGTGGATATGTAAGTGACTGGTAAATTGGGGCTTGAAAAGCTAAAAACTTTTTATAACTTACAACAAGACAGGGAAGAGATTTGTGAGACCAATAGTTAGAGGAATTGGTTTCATCTAAAAGTGACTGAAGTTTTGCACGTAAAGGGTGGTTGGAAAATTGTAACGAACGGAATAGAAATTTGTCGGAAAGATACTGACGTCGAAGAGAAAGAGGAGGATCTACAGTTTCAACCTGTAGGGCATTTATTGGGCTTGATTTCATAGCTCCGGTCACTATTCGTAATGCTTTGGACTGGATACTATCCAATTTCTTTAATGCGGCCGAATTACCAGGTTCTAATAAAAATGTTCCATAATCAAGAACACTTCTAACTATTGCATTATAGATTAATTTTAATGAAAAGGGATGGGCACCCCACCAAACCCCTGATAAACATCTTAATATATTCAATGTTTGTTCACACCTTGCCGCTATATACTCACAGTGTGGAATCCCAGATAGTTTACTATCCAAAATCACACCTAAAAATTTTACCAAAGATTTTACAGGAATGGAAGCATCATCATAATATACAGAAACAGGAGGAGGAAACCGCATTCTAGAGAAAAGCACAACTGTACTTTTGGAAGTAGACAGATCAAGACCATTGATGTCCAACCATTTTTTTAAAAGTCCAAGGGCCGATGTCATTGTATTGCAAGCCGCTGCAATAGAACTATGAGGGCAATATAAAAGAAGATCATCAGCGTACTGAAGCACTTTTACTTGATTGTTCAAAGAGGATTCAAGATCATGAGTGTAGATGTCATATAATAAAGGACTAAGAACTGATCCTTGAGGGAGACCTTTCCACACGAGTCTAGATTCACACCTAGAATCCTCGAGTGTAACATTTATACACCTCTCGGATAAAATATTTAAAATGAAGTTTGTGAGTAAAATAGGAACATCTAGCTGTTGAAGTTTATATTTTAGTGTTGATATTTCCACATTATCATAAGCTGAGGTTATATCTAGAAAAGCAGAAACTACGGAATGATTCGAAGAGAATGCTAACCTTATATCAGTGACAAAGATACTCAAACTATCTAAAGTACTTTTACCTCGCCTAAATCCAAATTGGCTGTCGCTAAGTAGTTTCCTGTTTTCTAAATGCCACTCTAACCTATTTTTAACTAAATGTTCTGTGATTTTTAACATTACTGAAGACAAAGCTATGGGTCGGTAGGATGTGCTGCTAGATGGATTTTTGTTAGGTTTGAGTATCGGTAGAATATCTTGGGATTTCCAGGAATTGGGAATATTTCCGGTTATCATAATTTTATTTATTAGTTCCAAGAAGTACAAAAGAGTTAGATCACTCATGTTTGACAAAAAAGAATAAGGATTTCCATCCGAACCTGGTGCAGAGTCCTTCATATGACATACAACACCTTTAAGCTCTTCGAGGGTAAATAGATTATTTAATTCACAAAGAGAATCCACCATTGAACGGGGAATGAAATAGGTAGTAAAATATTCTGGGACATATGCGGGAGCCAATTTATTTAGAAAATTATTTACTAACTGAGATGGAAGAAATGCGCTCGATGGTTCTGTGAATGCTGATCTAAACCTTCTGATATTGCGCCAAACAACAGATGGTTGAACATCTGGAGAAATAGAGAAACAAAATGACCTCCAACTTTCAAATTTCTTTTTTTTAAATAGTTTTTTAGTTTCTGAAACTATTACGCTCAAAATGTTGAAATTTTCTTCGGTAGAATTTTCAAGGTAATTTAGTTCACACTGCTTTCTTTTTAATATTGCATCTGTGCAATCTTTGTCCCACCATGGTGGCGAAGGAATTTTATTTTGTAACGATTTAATTGGAAAGAGTTTATCGGCTGTTTTTATCATGGCTTGTGATAAAGCATCGGCACAGGACTGTTCATTACCATATTTAATTTCAGGAAGGACAGAAACTATTTCATCTAAGTGTTCCCTAAAAGTATGCCAGTTAACGTCCGCCAGTTTGTACTTCAACCGCGGAGGGCGATTGGAATTAGGTTTTTGACTGTGAGGAAATGATAAGACTATAGGGAAATGATCGCTACCATAAGAGGAAAGCATAACTTCCCAACTCAAACGCGAAGCTAATTTATCCGTGCATAATGACAGGTCAGGTGCACTAACACCTTCATTTGGAGAAGTGCGTCTAGTTGGGGACCCAGTGTTTAATATACAAAGATTAAGGTTATCTACAATATCTATTAAAGTGCTACCATAGTTATTTGTTGAGGAACTACCCCAGACTTCATGCTGGGAATTAAAATCTCCTAAAACTATAAATGGCTTAGGAAGAATAGAAAAAATATTTACAATTTCATTAAAAATTACAGCAGATGGACGGGGAATATATACAGAAACTAAACAAATATTATCTACAACTGCTGCAATAACAGAACATTCTTTATTATGAGGTGGAATTGTGAAAAGTGAAAATGAATGATGATGTTTGATGAGTAAAGCAACGCCGCCATACCCATCAGAGCGGTCTTCTCTAAGACATTCATAACCAGGGATCTTGAACAAAGACCCTGGTTTAAGCCATGTCTCTTGAAGAGCAAAAACAAAAGGTTTATATTTATTTACAAGATATATTATATCAGATTTTTTACTAATTGCGCTTCGGCAATTCCATTGGAATACTTTGGCTTTGTTGTCCATTATTAATATTTGTATCATTAACTGCATTCAATACAGTGGCAGCGATGGACGGTGAAAGATGTTGAGTTTGAGTTAATGATTTTATTAAAGCAATAATTAATTCACTTACAGATACAGCAGACAAGTCATCTCTAGGGATGAGAGCACAGCCATCTTTTGGTTGAGGCATGCCCCTGACAAGGTCCTGATGGAATTGCTGATCATAACCTTTAGAAAAGTGAGGTGGGGATCGAGGTTTAATAAAAACTGTTTTTTTTATATGATGAAGTTTTATTTTGTTTTGAAGGAGAGAAATCCTGAGGAACAGAAGCATTTATATGGCTTGAAATTGATGGTGAGGATAGTAAGGCATCAGCATATGATATTTTAGAAACTGTGGGATGTAGCTTTGAAGCTTCAGCATATGAGATGCAAGATTTGGCCATTGATTCCTTAATGTTCTTCTGCCTCTCATACTCTAAACATTTTTTACTTGTAGCCTCATGGAATCCTTTGCATAGACAACAAGATAAATTGTCCCCAGAGACAGTACATCCATCCCCAGAGTGATCTTGTCCACACCTAAAGCATCTAGGTTTAGACCTACACTGATTTTTCATGTGGCCATATCTGCAACAATTAAAGCACTGGATTGTTGGGTAAATATAGAGGTCCACAGAAAGTGCTGTATAGCACATATAAACACGCTTAGGAAGAATTTGCCCATCAAAGGTCAAAATTACTGTTTCTGTATTTTTAAACTGAGGCTTATCCTCCACTACAAGTTTCCTTTTAATTCTCCTCAACTTCAATATCCTCCCGCAACCAATTGGGACGGAGATGTTATCCAAGATTTCATCATCCGTCCACTCCATTGGTATGCCTCTGACGACACCCATGCGAGTGACGGAAAATGATGGAACAAAAGCTTTGTACTTTTCTTTTTCCAAACACTTGCTATTAATAAAAGAGTTGGCATCTTTATAATTACTGAAAGATATTACCAGTCTGTTACGGCCTATTTTTTTAAGACTACCATTTACAATACAATTAAAAGAATTCCTTTTTAAAAATCGCCCAAAAGAAATCGGATTTAAATATGTATTTTCATTTGAAGCGGTTTGTTCTCTTTGTATATGGACTAAAAACGGAGCGGCATCCGAGGAATTATATAAAACTCTAGAAACTGGTTGATGCGGTGACCCATTCACCCCATCGACTCTAGCTGCCAATGTAGAAGTAAGTGGAAGATCCTTGGTTTCAGTCTCCATTTCGACCTCGCCACAATCACAATCATTATGGCGTTTCCCGCCACTTTTACGCCTTTTTTTGTTGCAATGTTTGCAAATTGTGGGCCGAGCAGAAACCCTTTTACGTTTAGAATTATTAGCTAAACTAATTGAACTATCAGTATCAACACTAGTATCATTATTTGAGATTGTAATATAATGACCAATCTCTGAAGGTGGTGTTCCTCCGGGGTCGTCCGGAGGATCCATGGCTAAAAACTATAAATATAAATAAAAACACTTACCAAATATAATAAAAACACTAAAACTAACTAAACTACTAACTAATAAGATAAAATATATACAAAAACTTAATCCAATCCAATATTATTAATGAATTTATAAAACAATCGAAAAAACCCACGTCCGCCAAATTTGAGGTTTCCCGCGCTTTTCAACAACCATAATTATTATTGTTCTAAATTTGAATGAATTTGAAATATTATAGGTATTATGTCAAATATATTTATCATATATTTATCATATATTTGACATAATGTTTATATTTATATAATTATTCATAGATTATATTATTGGATGACACTATTATTGGTCTATTGTAATCATTTAAATTATATCTTTGACATTTACTGTTTCCTTTGTTTTCATAGACTAATATATGATATATTTTATTGAACTTATAATAACAATCAGTTTTTTTTTAAATAAGTCATTCTATTTTTAATGGGTATATAATCATCTTTTAATTAATGTTTTTAAATTTTTTTTTTAACATTGATCTTTTTATCGTAATTGGATATATTTTTTATTATTGATTTTTTAAATGGAATGTACCTACATTATTATTAATTTAAATTTATTGTTTATTTATTTTTTTGTCGATCGGAATGTTTTAATGGTACTTGTTTGTTTTACAAAATTTCTACACAATGTTGTTCCGAAATAAATTATTTATGACTTATGGATCTTTTTTACGTTTTTGTATTTTTCTGGAACAAAAAAACTGTTCTTTAAAAGCAAGTTGTTTCCTCGTCTTCGGTGTGACAGGGGCTTAACTATCTATAATGTGATTTTTCATTTCGTGGACTAAACTGACATTTGGGGGGTTGTCACTTTATCGTTACATTAAAATAGTGTCGTACCCTAACTATCCTCAGTGATCGAAAGTTAATCGAAAATCGAAGTAGATCGAAAATGAAACTATTTCACGGCAAAATAAAAATATTTGTTTAGAAACTAGCGGCCTATATTTAGTTTCTAATCATTTATGTCAGACTTAATTTTATCGATTGCATTTATTTTATTGTTGATTTCATATTTAACACAATAAAAATTTATGTACTATGTGTATGAATACTGTTATATTTTTATATATTACGTTTATATTCATAAAACATTTATTTACACCAACTAGTAAAAATAAATTGAGGAGTCATGTCACATCGATTCGATGAATCACTTATGATTGAACCTTACCTACAACACTATGCTCCGCGCTTGCAACATTTAAAAAAAGTAAGGTCAATAGCAACTGTCACTTTAGTCCACGAAATTAAAAATCACAGTATACCTACTTTTTAGTGCGCCATTAGTATTATGCAACCTTCTCCTTTATATTTGTTCATTGTTTAAATAAAACAGTTCTTTTGTCGCCTCACGTAGTATTTGCTTCGATAATTGAACTTTCTAATATAATTTGGCACTGGTAATACAGGATTCCACTATTTCTTTAATTTTGTAATATTTTTCTTACTAAAATCCGTTGCAAGTGAAATCCGAAAGAAGAAGTAAGTGGAGAAACAAAAAGAGGCAAAAAGACGTCGACTTTGTTTTATACTAGTTAGTTTGTCAAGGTTATAGTTTATATTCTAGCTAGAACGATACGCTATAATTAGACTGAATGAATTAAATTTAGATAGTAAATATTTGAGGTAAGTATTAGGGTCAATGACTCCAAGTTCAAGTGAATGGTCACTGCAATGCTAGCTGTCATTGACGCACGCCAAGCTGTTTCAGATCTTTTTTATTCTAACAGTGACAAAACTGATCTACTGCTAGGAAATATAAAAACCGGCTAAGTGCGTGTGACGTGACTTCGCACATTTAGGGTTCCGTACCAAACGTAAAATTAAGTTGGTTGTAATAAGAAAAATGAGGGAATTTTACAGAAAAATCAGATGTTTCAATTTATTGGTATTTGTTAGTAAAATATGCGTAATAATAAACATTATCACCAAATTTCAAGTTCATAGGTCAATGTGAAGTTAAAAAGTTCTTCGAAACACAATTTTGTAAAAAGAACTGACCTTGGTGGCTTCCCATTCCTTTGCTTTGCAATATTTTGTTTTAACAAAATAATACAGTATTTATCTTCTCAACAAGTTCTAATCAACGATACTCGATGGGGTAGGTCAAAATTTTTAATAGGTTAGGCTCCTTTATTTATAATAGGTTGGGGAAAAAGTCTTTTCGCATTATAGTATGTATGAACTTGTAATAAAATGTCTTTGGCTATACTATTTGTATCTGGCTGGTTTTGGTATCATTGAAAGTTTAAATTTTAAAGAACATAATTCCAAATTCAAATTAGGAAAATGTGTGATTTTCATTTATTTTTCGTACCGTCAAGATGAGTGAATCTAATGAAGAAATTCGAAACATTTTAAAATTTTACTACAAAAAAGGTAAAAATGCAAGGCAAGCCGCGAAAAAATTTGTGATGTTTATGGACCTAGTGCAGTGTCTGTGAGAGTAGCACAAATTTGGTTTAAGCGTTTACAATCCGGAAATTTTGTATTCAAAGATGCACGTCGCTCTGGTCGCCCTATTACGGATAAAATGGTTGGGTACCGGTCTATCCGGATGCAGTTTATACAACTATGTTTGGGTTGGATACCAGTCTATCCGGATGCAGTTTATACAACTATGTTTGGGTTGGGTACCAGTCTATCCGCATGCAGTTTATACAACTATGTTTGGGTTGGGTACCAGTCTATCCGGATGCAGTTTATACAACTATGTTTGGGTTGGGTACCAGTCTATCGGAATGCAGTTTATACAACTATGTTTGGGTTGTGTTCCAGTCTATCCGGATGCACTTTATACAACTACGTTTGGGTTGGGTTCCAGTCTATCCGGATGCAGTTTATACTACTATTCGGATAATTCAGATACTTAGTTTTGGAAGTGGTCTCTGACCACGTGACTTAATGTTCAGATGTGTCATTCCCACACATTGATTCGTTTTCTACTAGCATTATCGATTGTAGATTGTCAACTTGGCTGCAGGTGCTGTCGCTTTGGTTTGATGGACGAGTACGGAAATCTCGATCACTGTTACCTGCTGTCTAATTGCATAAGTGAATTCGGCAAGGCAAAGGCTTTGACCGCCATCACTCGACCAATCACATAGACGGAAATCCTGGATTCCTGGACCGGATAGAGTACTAACCTCTTATCGCTGCCCCGTGTGACAGAATACCGAATAATGCGCTTGGTTTAAGTTTGATAATTTAACTTTTATAAAAAATCCTTACTTTTTATTTATATATCTAAAAGTTCCCAAAAGAAAATCCTGAGCTCAGCGATACGTTGTTTTTAGAAGAATTCCTGTAACTTAGATTTGAACTGATATTTAGAATCGGGCTAAATTTGTTTGCCTTTGTCTTCCTTGAAGAAAGTAAAAAAGCAAAAGAGGAAGTTATATGTTTATCATGTTATTAAACTCTCTATTGATTTTATGTTTCTGACGTTACTTTGCCTCTAAAAAATGATTCGTCCGAAACACCACTCAAAAATATTAATAATAATGAAATTCCAGTTTCGACCGGCTCGGACGAAACCCATCGTCCGAAACGCCTACTAAGCCTTTCTTAAGTGGGCGTGAATGGCCAAACCCGAAGCTATGAGGAATAGCGGCAAACACTCAAAGAAGTCACGAGGCCGATTTTGATGAAAACTAAAACTACATGATTGGATTTTTGAAAAATCAATATTCCTAGGCAGGAATCGAACCAGTTAATTAAAAAAAAACACATGCTGTATAGGTACACCATTCGATAGTGTCGCTAATAAGGATCAAATTCTGGGCAGTAATGGCATATGGCAAACTTTTTTTGTTTTTTTTTTGGTTTGGATATCATCCAATGACTTCTCCCGCTCTGGGTGTAGCGGGAGGGCGTGTCAGACTTTTACTGACTAAAACCCACCCGTGTTCCTTCAGTTGCTTGTGCCAGGGCCGCGGTAACTCTCTTTCAAATTTATCCGCGACCCAAAAAGCTTATTTTGTTATTTAATCTTAGTCAATAAAATTATACAGAGCTAAAGCTAAGGTTAAATATCGAAATAATAATTGTGTAACGTGTATATCATCTGATACGCATATTTTTTAAGATTAATGTTAATTGATTCAGTGCTTTGCGTTCAATATATGTAGAAGAAGAGCTATAAATAAAATTAAATCAACGGTGTAGTTTATTAGCTACATAAAAAATATACCTGTCAACTAACACGTGAACATACATAGACTAATAAATAAAATAAACTAGATACTAGTTCATAGTTACCAAACTCGTTTGGATTAGGTGCGTAATATTAATTTATACTTAAGATTTGTGGTATCATGAAATATGTACGAGGTACCTTATGTATCTTGTCTAACAGAAATTCTTTTTACATATATTTTAAGGTCAAATATTTTATCTTTTGACCGTTTGTCCAACAATTTGATAAAAAGCACGTTCTACGAAATTTGTAACCGTTGATTACTAAATTTAAATATTGGTAAAAAAACAACAAGAGTAAACAAGGAAAACAAAAAATAAAAACTTCATACCGTCTTCCAAACAAAGCGAAAATTAACTTTATTTTCTGAAGTCTCTTTGTTACCTATTGTTTTTCATTTTTCGACACCGACACCTTTTTGGTAGGTATTTCAAATTACCATGATAATCATTTATTGACAAAGTACATCGCACGACGATTCCAAGGCGTCTTTGAAAAATCGGTCAATATAAATAAATTAAAAAAAGAATCCGACGAATTGAGAATCTCCCCCTTTTTTTGCAGTCAGTTATTAACTGGGCCTTAGTGAGATAAGAATTTAAGGTCGCCCTTCAACAGCGCCTCCATGTACCAGTAGCTTCTCCAGGCGTATTCGATTCGATGATCGATCCCCTTGTCCTGTCTGTTGTGGCCTTCAACTAACTGGCCCAGGTTGACAATGTGTATTTCGTGTCCATCGACTTAGTCCCTATGTTTCGTAAACAGAGCGTCAAAACGTGTTGTGATGAGTGGTGGCTGCAACCATTAATCGCCAGTTCCTCAAGGCTTACAATTCTCAGATATTGGAGCATTTATTGTAACTGATCTGTGGTTGATAAAATAACGAAGGTTTGATAGCATTTTATCACCGACTAGCTGTCCCACGCGGCTTCGCTCCCGTCAACTGGCTACCTACCTACCCTACATACATGAATGTTGCGTAACTTTAACCGCTTACGCAGCGCACGCAACGGAAGCTCTCAAAAAGGAATATTTTTTCCCGTTTATGCAACATTTTTCATTTATGCTCCGCTCCTATTGGTCGTAGCGTGATGTTATATAGCCTGCCTCGATAAATGGACTATCCAAAACAAAAATATTTTTCACCTCAGCACCTCAAACAAGCAGGTTTTGCTGTTTAAAGACAGTGAGCAAAATTCGATTTTGCTCAGAGTGTGAGACAAAGTAACTTTTTAATTATTTTTTTTATAAATGCCGAGAACAGTGCTGGGTCTACTCACAACATTCGAAAGATTTGAACTTCACTTTTTTCTGTCACTTTCACTTCGATACGAAAAAAGCGAGAGATAGAAACGAGTCGATTTCAAATTCCATATATAATAGGCCCCAAAAAGAAACCAACAATAAATTGTTCGGATACACATCAGAACTGTAAAATTTAAATCATCTGTTAAGGCGTATATATTATACTTTTTTCGTAATAATCGAATTATATTTTTTTTATAATCAAATAAAGAGATGTTGAAGAAAAAATACGAAGTTTATCACGTATCTACTTAATTATTTAAAGTTATAACAATGTTTATTGTGCCAGAATAATTTAGTAATAGTTCGGAATTTGCACCTATGGGGTGCAATTTCTGAATGCATCTTTAAATAATAGCGGGATTTAACTTTTTATTGTTTTCTTCTTCTGTTACGCTAGCTACAAAGTTCGATATACGTTGGCTATTAATAAAAAAAAAAAATATATTTGAGTGAATCCAGTGATGAAGTCTGCTATTTAACACCGGCAGAATTGAAGCAGTACCTACGTATAAATTAAAATTACGAAAAAATGCAGAATAAGGTTTTCTGCCTGAAAAGTCGCGAAAAATATGTAAAAGCTTATGATATTTTTTTAGCAATGGATGCTTAAAAAGGGTGCTAACAGTTTTTCGGAGCCTGTACTGTTATCGTACTTCATAGAATTATCACAAACGAGGCCCAAATGTTAAATACATTCCTTCGGATCACAAAGCCAAGAGACAAACACTGGGGCCCATAGCAATGCTGCGACTCTTGGGTCCTGTCAGGTCTATACCCGCGAAACTGCGATGCGTAGCAGCGGAAATCTAGGGTTTTGTTCTTTAGAGATACTGATTCCCGTCGGACAGGTGGAACGTGATACGTTTGTTCCCGCGGTGGTCTCCTGGGGTCGTTCAATCCGTGGGTGGTCAAGGGTTATCGTGGGCAGATATATATAAAATTAGGAAAATGAGGGATCTACAATGTGAAGTATTATTCAATGTTGAAAGCGAAAATAAAGACAAAATATGACGTGCACATTTTACCTTTAGGTAATATGTTCTCGCTGCTGAGGTGAAAAGTTGTATGTGTTACACGAGACCAAAGTTATTTGCATCTCGTGTCTTCCTCGCTGCGCTCAGGATTCTAACCTAGAATCACTCGCTACGTTCGTGATTCAATTATAGAATCCTTCACTTACTCGGGATTCAAAATCAACACTCGCAGCAAAAACCAACTTTTCTCTCTTGTTGCACAAATAACTATTTCAATTCCAATCAGTAGTTCCTCAGATTAGCGCGTACAAACAAACAAACTTCAGCTTTATAATATTAGTATAGATTGAAATGCCATACGCTGGCCAAACGTCTGCAAATTTTTTGAATAGCTCCTTGAAGGCCCCAAAGAATAGTTTAAGAGAGAGCATCCTGTTTTACCACATTCGTGTCTAATCAATTTTAGACTTTTGAGACTATATACCTGTCGCAAACAAGTTTTTGTTGTTAGAAGTGTCATCTGTCTAAAACCTATTAGTGTTAGGACGAGAAGATTCAGCTATACAAGTGACAGAATGAACTCAGGTATTATCACCTGTCTTCGATATGTAAGTACAAAAGCAATTTTAACGTTTATCATAAATAAATAAGCTTGTGTTAACTTCCTTCACAAATAAATACATATAAAGAGTGTTTATGTAACTAACCTTTTCAGGCAATTCAAGGATTTAGTATTTTAGTACAAAGGCAGATAATTATTTGCATGATCAACAACACACATAGATAAGATTACAAAGGCTATTAATATTGTTTTTTTGGCCTACAAATATAAAAAGAATTTCTGTTAGACAAGATACATAGGTACCTCATACATATTTCATGATAGCAAAAAGTCTTATGTATAAATTAATATTGTATTACGCACCTAATCCAAACGAGTTTGGTAACTATGAATTAGTATATAGTCTATTTTATGTATGTATCTAATACCTTAAAACGAGCAATTTTTGTATATATTTAAATCTGAATCTCGGCAACGGCTCCAACGGTTTTCTTGAAATTTAGTAGGCAGGGCCTTTCGAGGGCGATAAATCGATCTAGCTAGGATATTTTCTTTGTAAACGTCGTTTTCTCTATTTTCACCCGAGCAGAGCTTGGTCGTATATTTTTTATTTTCACTACATAGTATAAAAAATCAAAACAAAATCGCTTCCCGCTGTCTGTCTGTATCTATGTATGCTTAGATCTTTAAAACTACGCAACGGATCTTGATGCGGTTTTTTAACATATAGAGTGATTCAAGAGGAAGGTTAACATGTATAATACATGCATAATATAGTAGAGAAAGATAATTTTCGACTTCCACGCGGGCGAAGCCGCTCACAGAAGCTAGTTACAAATATAAATCACCGATCGACTTCGCAACTCTTGATGGGGCAGGGTCATGAAGCAGTGAGTGTCTGAGGACTGATTGAAAGGCTGTGGAGTAGGCCTGTGCCCAGTTTTGGGACAGTATAAATTATAAAAAAATCTAAATAAAACTTGTTAACAGCCTACTTAGTTAACTCGTAGGCTGAAACCAGCTTAACAAATTACACTAATTTTAGACAGGTACTTATTTTCTTAGCCACATTCTAGCAATTCTAACTATCTTGCGGTGGACCAATATGCTGTGCGTTCTAAATAGATGCAGCAGTTATTAGTCAATCTGACATAATTTCTGTGGTTGTGTTACGCAGATTTTATAATTTTCATAAATTTTATAATCTCCATAACTTAAAGGCTATATAATAAAAGCCGCACGATCGTCAAAGTTAAGCAATGCTTTCCGAGGTCAGTCCGTGGATGGGTCTCAGATCTTTGACAGTCGTTAAGGTTAGTCAGAAATCTCAGAAGCCTAGATCCTGACACCAGTTTTGCAAAGCGTTGGCGTGTTCAGGTGACACGCGCGGCGCGCCCGCTAATGGCACGCCAAGCGCGTCATCACCCGCGTCTAACTCGCTTTGAAATTTGTTGTATATAATATGAATCTTATGACACATCAATAAATCTTAACCCGGCTCAAAAAGATTGCACTGTGCATAAACAAACAGCAATATAACGATATGCAAGAGTTATGCAAACGAAATTAATGCAAAATTTATGAATTATTATTTAAATTAGTGTTTATCCAAACAAACATTCTAATGTGTTGATTTATGCAACAATGGTTCTGCAGTTCAATCCCTCCTCCTTGAGGACTCTTCAATTTCTTCCTTTTTTCTACTCTGGGAGACTCTGGGAGTGGATCTCTATCAGCTAGTCTGTAGTTTTATGAAGTCTCTGGTTCTCCAGAACTTTCACTTTCTTCTCGACCTAGTTCGTTCTTCTCTTCGGATTTTTTCTACTCGCTCTTTACCATGTCAATGCTCATGATTGTGGTCAAAATGCTTCGATCTCTATCAGCTAGTCTGTAGCTTTATGAAGTGTCTGGTTCTCCAGAACTTTCACTTTCTTCTCGACCTAGTTCGTTCTACTCTTCGGAATTTTGTACTCGCTCTTTAAGCCAGTTATGGCTCATGATTGTGGTAAAAATGTTAATAATACTGACTAGAGTCACAACAGATTATCCACATAATCTATCCATCTAATCATATTCTCATAGATACCACAAGTTGTTTCCATTTTTTATTTGTTATTAAATTATGGTGCCTATTTATTCGAAAACTATGTTAGGCTATGCTAGTATTATACTATATGTGGTTAGGTTATTAAAGTTAAAGGTGGCACTTCATATCGCTGTTCTTGTTTGCGTATTTGTCTTATTCGCCCAAATAGGACGATGTGAAGTAGCTCTATTCGTCTATATTTGCCTATTCTCACGAACAAGACGAATACGCCAAATACCCGAATCCCCGTGTCCGCCCGGCTGTCGGTTTTTTGCAACATATCAAAGGATTGCGAATATGGTGAATATGTTCGTTGGCGGCCACACATCGCTCGCTCAGTAGTACCTACTTAGTACAATTTTTGTGAATTTTATACACTCACCAGCGTCTTCATGTTCTTTTAACGACGTTTTTACGTGCGCATAGCATGTACTGGTAATAAGCACAATGGAAATAATAATCAGCTGCTAACACGTCCATCGTAAACTAGCAAAAATACTCGTGAATGTTCGGCATATTTGCTGTTCATGAACGATGTGTAGTCGTGTTATTCATAATTCGAAAACGAACAAAGACGATAAAAAACGCGAACATCGAAAATAGCGATGTGAAGTGCCACCATAAGATGTGCGGGATCCACAGAACGCACAGAACCGATCAGTTTGGCCAGTTGGCCACGCTTGGGAGAGGCATATGTTCATCAGTGGACTACTTTCGGCTGAACTGATGATGATGATGTGCGGGATTCTAAAAAGAATATTTTTACTCTTTACATTAATTCATTATGCTTATTAAATGTGCTTCCACTCACACATTACGTCAGAAATTGGGTAACATATACTTTTGCTTGCAAAAATCTTCGTGTTGACTAAAGAATTTAAAAAACAATCGTGACGGCATATGAACGGATTTTTCCAAATTATGTGTTTATATTGCCGTTAGATACTGTTGCGTTGCGTTGCATTAGAATAAATATGCGTTTCGCTTTTAAATATTTTTTAAACGAACCGGCAGCTTTATTGCGTAATGAATTCGACAAGGCAAAGGTGATTGGTTGATTTTTCGTACCCTTTGCCCTTTGCCTGACTGCAGTACCTAACTCGGAGTTAAGTCTTTACGCAAGTGGGCTTAAGAATACTGTAGTCTAACAATTTCGCTTTAGTGTTTCACAGTTTCGATAAGATGATACAGACACAACAAATTAAAAGTAAAACTTAAGACACCTCTGACACATTTTTTTAATGCAACATATTTGATTATCTTGTAGTAGACACGCTTCGATCGACAATCTATTGAAAACGTAAATATCTTGCAAAAATATCCTGATTCAAACAATAAAACCAGAGTACAAATATACAAAACCCTATAATTTTAGAACGGCTGAACGGCTGAACCCATATGCATCAAACATCGCTAAGAACACGCTAGATAAAGTCACCATTTAAACAAAAAATAACGGATTTCCTATCGG
This sequence comes from Anorthoa munda, assembly GCA_945859665.1. Lineage (NCBI taxonomy): Eukaryota > Metazoa > Arthropoda > Insecta > Lepidoptera > Noctuidae > Anorthoa > Anorthoa munda. The sequence goes on along the minus strand of OX243893.1, from coordinate 49,584,231 downwards.
TTCATCCGTTAAAGAGCTATGATGCCACAGACAGGTACACAAACAGTACAGGAGATGACATCATCTCCTTCATGTTTGGTTACTTTAGACCCTGCAGACAGAAATAGGAGTCTCCTGCAGCGGGGCTCCGTCGACTTTGTTGATTAAAAAGTAATTACCTATTTTATACTAAAACCAACGTCAAGATTAAAATAAGTTAAAAACAAATATTTTTATTACCCGGTCCAATAAATGATGGGCATTATACATAAAGCCCGCATCCTAATTGAACACGACTTTCTTTTATATATATAGATATTTCTGTAAAGTTTCATCAAAATTCGTTCAGTAGTGTGAAACAATAACAAACATCCAAGTTAAAAAAACCTGTTGTTACGAGTATGTTTTATTTTTACCATTCGTTGTATTAGAGCCATTACTACGTCACCACTATAGGGCCGGAAGATCACGTAATTGTAGAGGTCACATGGTCACACAGCGGAACTAATGATTCAAAAGAAACGGTATCTACAAAATTCTTATGCGATATACGATGCACCAGTTTAAGATTATTTTACAAGGTTTTTTATTTAACTTGCAATGTATGTGTTCGGGTCAAATCTTGCAACTGAATTTTACAACGGTTATTCTCCACCGATTATGACGAAATTTTGCACACACGTTTAGTTTGATTTTCAGTGCATGGTTAGCTAAGTGACGTCATTCTAAATCCAATAAGGCGGACGGCCCAAGATGGCGGGCTAGTTATTTTTTGTGCACTGCCATGATATGGGTATCAAATGAAAGGATTTGCTGAGAAGAATACGAAAAAAGATTATTTAAAAAAATATTTTCATATAATTTTATTCTTGAAATAAGTAAACGTAATTTTAAATCTATGAATTAATCTATATATATAAAAATGAATCCTTATTTCCCTTGGTCACGGTATCACGCGTGAACGGCTGGACCGATATAAAGAATAAGAATAATTTTAAGGAAAAAGATCTTACGAAAAAAAAATTAAGAAAAAAAAAAGGTATGTAGGTAAGGTAGGGTAAGTAAGGTAGGGTAAGTAAGGTAGGGTAGGTAAGGTAGGGTAGGTAGGGTAGGTAGGGTAGGTAGGGTAGGTAGGGTAGGTAGGGTAGGTAGGGTAGGTAGGGTAGGTAGGGTAGGTAGGGTAGGTAGGGTAGGTAGGGTAGGTTAGGTAGAGTAGGTTAGGTAGGGTATGTTAGTTAGGGTAGGGTTGGGTAGGTAGGTAGTGTAGGGTAGATAGGGTAGGTAAGGCAGGTATGGTAGGTAGGGTAGATGAATGTTTGGTGTTTTATGGTAAAACAAAGTTTGCCGAGTCAGCTAGTTAAAGTATAATATTCACATTGGATGTTTGTGATTTTGAAGTTGGCACTGTCAACCATTGCTCCAGAAACAGTTTGTCATTGAGTATACTGCATAGACTAAGCGAGAAAGGATGATGCGACAAACGTAGGCGAGTGAAAGAGACAGTTATACAATACTATCTTCACTTTCAATATTAACACAAAAATAGCTACTGCGCAGGGTCTTGCAGCAAAAATACGGCAAAAAAATCACGTTTGTTGTATGGGAGCCCCACTTAAATATTTATTTTATTCTGTTTTTAGTATTTGTTGTTATAGCGGCAACAGAAATACATCATCTGTAAAAATTTCTACTGCCTATCTATCACGGTTCATGAGATACAGCCTGGTGACAGACGGACAGACAGACAGACGGACCGCGGAGTTCTTGTAATAGGGTCTCATTTTTACCCTTTGGGTACGGAACCCTAAAAACCAATTGATCCCGGTTGTTATACAAAGGGTTGTTTTGGATATTCAGAATCATCAAAGTCTGACAAATCTCACAGTACTTAGGTTAACAAGGGAGTGCCCAAATATTGTACAAGATGAGAAGCTCGTAATGTCTAAGTATATGACCTTTTCCATAAACGATTGTGGTTTGTAGTGATTGCCTTAAGTGTTTTGTTTGCTTTGCGGACAGTAAAAGTGTGCTGTAGCCGTATCGTACGACAAGAGCTCAGTAAATAATAACAGCCACGCGGGTCGAAATATCTTCAAGGTCAAACAACGCTCCGTGCTTTAGCGCGTTTCGTCCGTGCCTCGGAAAGCACGTTATGCTGTTGGTTCCGGCTGTCATTTGAAGTCCGGCTTTCAGTTGATCTTTGACAGTCGTTAAGGGGGTTAGTCAAAAGCCAGAAATCTGACACCAGTCCGGCCAAAAGTATCGTCTTACCCAGTTACTGGATTATGTAGGTCAGATAGGCAATCCGGTTAGATTGGAAGCCGACCGGTTACATATGGCTAGGTAGTTTAAATAAAAGCTAGGCCGTATATGATCTAAGCACAACTTAGGTTCAGAAAAGGCGCAGAAGATGATGAAGCAAACATTGCCTTAATGACCAATACAACATAAATTGGCATGTTATTTACAAAATGCACGGTATTTTTTGTCTGATGCTTATTAATCATTCACTAATGCACCGACGTAACCCAAGCCGAGGCCTGTACAGTCTTAGGACCCGGTCACACTACGCAAAATTCAATTAATAGTTTTTATTCGAATGTGTCATCCTGAGAAGTTCCACCCGCAATCCGTCGACTATTCGAAAATATGTTTCAAATGCTAAAACGACTTTTTATTTGATATACCATACACGCAATAAATAATTTGAACCCACGACAAGAGTCGAGGTCACCGTGGTAGCCACTCGGCCACCACGGGAAATTATCATTCAATACTATTTAAAATATATGTTATAGATGTTCTTATAAAGCGCCATAATCATAAATGAATTATTTGCATTAACTCAAGGTAAGCACACAGCCGCGAACTATTGGTCAGGTGCGAGCGACGCCTTAAGGCCACACCTTTACAACAGCTCTATTAATAGAAGTATTTAAATGATGTCGTAATTATAACCTAGCTAAGTTAAAAACAAAATAACCAGTTGGGCCTGTGGAATATTTCTATTGTGTAATCTTAAATTGGAAACCTCGATTTCGCGGTGTTTTAAATTACGTTATGATTTCGGAGACTCAGATATACTCACGAGAACGTTGTCCGAGGTCAATGGCTTGGATCATAAACAGACTCTATTTTGCATTAGAAAACACGCATTTTTAGGGTTCCGTAGTCAACAAGGAACCGTTATAGTTTTGCCATGTCCGTCTGTCCGTCCGTCCGCAGCTTAGCTCAGAGACTCTTAGTACTAGAAAGCTATAATTTGACATGGATATGCATATTAACCACGCCCAGGGTCGGACTAGGTGGGCCGGTCCTTCCTTGGGCCGGTCTGATCCATTCGCCGGACCGGCCCAGGCCACAGCTTAACCAGCCCGCGGAGCGACCCGGTGCCGGACTCCAGCTCTATTTTCTCTTTATTTTTATAGCCAGCCTTGATAAGTGAGATAGCGCTAGGCCGCACTGCGGTTAACCACTCGCGGTTTTGAGCCGCGTAATTTTTTTATGTTCCTATAACAACACAAGCGCACTGGTGGTATTTATCCGCAACTGTTTTTTTAAACTGCAGCTAGCTACAAAATGTGAGCGGTCAGGCTATGACCCGGGCTGGTCCGGCAGACGGACTGGACCGGCCCGAGCCTCAGCCTCACTGGCCCACGGAGCGACCTGGAGCCATAATGGAGTTGGCGTCCGCCAACTCCATTATCCCTTCAGGTTGGCACACCAATTGCGGCGTCAGTGTCGAGCATAAAGTTTTCCAAAGTGCAGGTGTATGGGCGGGCACTTGGGACACTCCAGCATGTGTGTCAATGCCTGCAAAGTGGTACCCCACTCACACTAGGCATCAGACTGGTCTATAAACCCCCATTTCGCCAAATTGTGTTTGTGGTGGCCTAGCTGGGTGCATAGCCGATTGAGTGCTGCTCTAAGGATGCGAAACGTTGAAGACAACAAAGTACATCTCACTCCAAATCCAAGTTTTCGTCAACCGCTTTCTTCGTCGCATTCTTGGAATTTACTGGTCTGCGACCATCATAACGTAGAGCTTTTGGAGAAATGCTACGATAGCCGGATCAACAAGCATCGCAAGCGGGGATGGATTGGACACACGCTCCAAAAGGATCACATACCCAGACAAACTTTGGATTGGAATCCCCAAGGCGAATGAAAGCGTGGCCGTCCCGTCAAGCCTGGCGTCTCGCGTCGCACCGTGTTGGCAGAAGTGGCGAGCATCGGATTGACGTGGAGTGAGGTGACGCGTAAAGCTCAAGATCGATCGCGATGATTGACATCTGTGGATGCCCTCTGCCCCACCCCTTTTTTTTAACGGGCGGCAACCTTAAAAAGGCGCCTGGACTTTTGGGGAAAAATCCAGGGAGTGTGGGAATTTTACCTCACCAAAACCACCCCGGTGATCACCATCAGCACATATAAGTGGCTCGTGATCTCTTAAAAGACTACCCCGGGACCCCCTCTGTGCAACGCCTGTCAGGGCACATTCCAGGGGAGACTGAAAAAGCGTCTCCTCTGAGCCTCGCTGTGCATGGCAGGACGTGATCATTGTGCCATTATCTTACCTGGAGTCACAGTTTCCTGTAGTGGTAGGCGGACAGAGTCCCCAGTCTGAGCACCTGGGACCTCGGAGTCCCGCCCGCTTATGATGCAGGCAGGCCGATTGCCTTCATTTTTTCCAAGTAGTATGAGCCTTATCACGATCCCGCTTGGCGGCCTCCTACTGTTTCATCACGGTCTCACAGGAGGTCATTTCCCTCCAGTTTTCGTCTCTGCCAACATGGCCCTCACAAATGCTGGCAAAGTCAGGTCTCGCCCGATCATGGGGACCAAAAACTGTCGCTCAGACGCCCACACAGGGCACTCCTCGAGCGTGTACTTACTGTGAAGAGTCAAAGTCGCCTCCACAGTGGCACCATTTACCGTGGTCTCTCGCCCAATCCTATTCAGGTACTCACCAAAGCAACCGTGCCGAGCCTGTAGGAGATGCGGTCCTATCTTTTCAGCTAGGCTTCGAAGTGCGGCAGGCAGGAAGGCTTCGTAAACGCGCTTGTGCGAAAATTACGGCTGCTGTAGCCGCACGAGCGCGTATTGCCATTCCTGCCGCCTTAGCCTTAGTACAGCAATTCTTGGCACGCTATCACTATCGTTTCATGCAAAATGCATTTGGTTAGACTGGAAGCCGCCCCAACATTAGTTGAGAAAAGTCTAGACAGATTGATTGATTTGATTTCATGTCAGTAAAGTGTGTACTCGTAAGTAAATGATAATTTAATTAAAGTAGCCTCCGATAATTATAACATTCACCACTATTTTTGTCATTGCCTAGTGTGGGCCGCAGTTTAAAAAAGTCCCCGTAGTTTTTTTGGTCCCAGATTGACGCTGACCAAGTCGACAAAACAAAAACATGAAAAAAAATCTTTTTTGATACCTCCTGTACACGTAAAGTCGGGATGGTTTTTTTTTCTTGTCTATCCTATAGTTTGGGGTATCTTTGGATAGGCTAACCATTTTTCGATTGAGGGATCCGTTTGGAATCCGAATTAACAATTTAAAGCTTAATTTTAAATTAAGCTTTAAATTGTTAATTTTTGTTAGAGTCAAGTGTGAGACTTCCAAGTTGATTAAGAGTGTCCGGCCTGCACGAAGGGTGGGCCCTTTGGCAACTCATGGACATCCGACGACTGACAAAACACAAAAAAAAAACCGACTGTTTAAAAAGCGAACTGAAAAGACGTAAACAAGAAGAAAATCATGCTGCGTGATTTTCTGCTTTGGGAAAAGCTAGGAGGCTAGGAGGTTTGGAAGATTTGGAACCCCACAACAAGGCGCCCAAAAGACGCCATTTTTCTATTTTATAATTTTAATGTAGCCAGTGACACTCGCAAGAATCGATTGAAGTAAGAATCATCAAAATCAATCGGCCGCCGCGTTTGGTCTCTGGAACGCTACATAGGCACAAACATCCATACATAGACTGATAAACACATTACCCTCCTTCGGCAGTCGGGTAATTAGTTGTAAATAAGAAGTTTGCCCAGGGACATTAAAAAGTAGTTACACTGCCTAACAAAATACAGTGTCAGATTTGATAAAAGATTTACAAACGACTTATAACTATGACTGGAAGTTGGAACCTATATCTTACTGAGTAACCTCTCCAAGTTACCTTCAAGTTAAAACCGAAGGTCGTAAAATTCATCGAATTATTTACCAAAACAAATGCTATTCATTGTCACCTTAGAATAATTGTTTAATAATTTGTTTGCATAAACAAATAGTATTTAGGTGGCGTTACAAAATAATTTCTACCCGGTAACAAAATTTTGTTCAAACAGTATTTACGCAATACCGGGCGATCCCACGAGATATAAAGATATCTAAGTAATTTATGCGTTGATGCTTACACCCACACTACACACAGAGGTAAATTGAGTTTTATGCTACACAAGCTCTCACACGCGACTTCGCTCCCGTCAACTGGCTACCCACCTACCCTACCCCGCACGCAACGGAAGCTCTCAAGAAGGAATAATTTTGCTTGTTTTTGCAACATATTTCATTTATGCTCAGCTCTTATTGATCGTAGCGTGATGTTATATAGCCTATAACCTTCTTCGATAAATGGACTATAGAACACAAAAATATTTTTTCAATTCCAACCAGTAGTTCCTGAGATTAGCGCGTTCAAACAAACATACAAACTCTTCAGCTATATAATATTAGTATAGATTGCTACTACACTTAATTGTCTCCAGACCTTTAACCATCATACCTAAGGATAACGACCTGGTCAAGACTGCGGGAGTCCGGTGGATGCGAAACCCACAGGAAGAATTGAATTTCATTGTGCGCCGCTTGGGGAAGCCCAATGTCCAGCAATGGACGTCTTGATGATGACCTAACGAAATTGTTTAACAAAACCGAGTAAGCTAGTAATGAAAACTAGGACAATGTACATTGAAAAAAAATCAGGCGAATTTTTTAATATCAATAATATTGGCTTTATTTTAGGATCATTTTTATGACATTTATGTTTAAATATGATTTCGGGTATGTGCCCACCGCAACTAACGCGTACATCGTATAAACTAGAGGTCCTCATTTCACACAATCTTCGCAGTATATCAGGTTATATTTCGGCAATAACATGCCGAATGTTGGCTTCCAAGTACTCCATTGTTACTCGTTTATAGTCTCGAACATATACAAGGCCAAAGCTGGAATTCTTACTTTTAAATGTAGTCTGCACGTCTCGACAGTTATGCATACTTATCCGTCTCTTACTACGCAATAAAACACTCAATTATCTTATTTAATTATTATGTCATTATCAAGTAAGGTGACAAGGCAGTTTCTTTTTCTGAAACTAGGCCTAGGTCACGCTTGAATATAAGATGGGATATATGAAAAAAAAGAAGAAGATGAGAGAGGGAGAATGAGCTGTAAAAACAATGATTCTGCGGTTCTAACTTGGGTTAAGAACTTAATCCCCCAAAAACACTTCATGTCAATTGGTTACCAAGACCACAGATAATATAATACTAGCATACCAAGACTCAAGCTTTTACTGTTAAAATGTAAATCAATAAAACCAAGTCGCATGACATTCGAAGGATAACAGTTCAGGTGAATACCTACATGAACATAGAAAAAAACTAAATGTAGATAAATCGTATGAATCATGTGATATTTGAATCTGACAAGCTAATGCAGCGTTTCAACTTATTTACTAGGTAATGGAAAAAGTACATGGTTTTCCTAAACCCAACAGCTTAATGACAGAGATTTACTCTACCTGCAATTAAATGATATATACAGGAGTCTTTAAGTCGTCGGAAAACTAGTTTTCAAACAAAGTCTATAACATTGTTTAGAAGGTAAACTAGAGTTCAACAGGAAAATGTGTTAAAGACAAGAATGCGACTACGATATTGCGTGTAACTTTAATGACGTTGTATGAGTATGTGCATTCAGAAGTTATATATTTTTTATCACATCTATTCAAAAAGAGCTACTTTATTCTTCGTAAACAGAGACTAAAATAGCTAATTAATCCCTAGGAACTAAAATGATTTGTATTTGGAATGTGGATATTGTTAGTAAATGTTTCAATCAGCAAAGAGATGAATCACAAACTATGCGGTCCAAAATAGGATTACATCCCTAAATCGATTACGAAGAATGTATGGGGTGAATGGCTAATGAGCGATTGTAATTCTATTCGGACCGCACGGGAACATTGTATTGAACAAGTGACTGGCGGGCCGCGCGCGCGCGAGTCGTAAATCTACAACTGCAACGGATGGTACTAATAAAATTGTTACGATGCACTTCCTTAATTGTTCAAATATAAACATTAGCCTCTAATTACTTCTAACTGTATGTAAATAAATAAACGTAACGTTCTTGTTCATAAGTTGCACTTACTTGTTTTCTCATTTCTTATAAATGGTGATAAAAAGTAATGTTCATTTCAAGAGCAACACTATTTTAATCTCGAGTGACATACGTCACTCGAGATTAAAATAGTGTATTTTGAATCCCTCGCTGCACTCAGGATTCTACTTTAGAATCCTTTCCACTTTCGCCTTTAAAAAAGTTGTTTGCTCCCTAGATAGCCGATCTACTATTATATACATCATTACCGTCGGTATCTTAGCGACACCATTGTCGCAACGCAACTCTGCATGCCATTATATAATTTATTTATATACGTTACCACCCTTAAGACACCTCCTAGGTTAACTCCAAAATTCTAAGTCATTTCCTCTACTCGACTTATTCAAATTGACTGAAATAGTTTATTTCTTATTGATATTAAACGAGAGTATTTTGCCGTGGTCATGGCAATGCAGCCAAGGGAAGCGGAGGAAATTGCCTGCAAAGACTTAGAATATACTCTTATGATAATGTTTTGTTTTTTCAAAAGCCAAATCACCTACAAATAAGGAACTCATTTGCAAGTGTATCTAGGTCCAAATTAGCCGGTGCGTTGTCTTTCAGTGATTAAATTTAAGATTTTTATCGCCCGACTGCGTGACGGATAATAATAATAATAATATGGATAATCGCAATAGATGTCTAGGTCTGGTTCATGTTTTTAATAGGACCATTTTCAGTACTTGCTAGAATTCTTCCATGAATACTTTGAAAGAGCTTATGTCAGAGCTGGTCATTGTTGGCAGTAAGTACCGAAGGAAAGGCAGCTTGAGGCCGGTCGCCAACACGACGGTCTGACCAAGTATAAGAAGCTACGTCCTTATGTAAATTTCAGCAGATGGTGATGAACTCAGTAATGGGGAACCGATTGAAGAAAAAGAAGAATGTCAAACACGATTGTACCTACCCATAAGTAGGATCTAAACTGTAGATGCGAGACTATCTATGCTGTAGACTTTATTTTGCGGAAAAATATAAGAACCGTAATTATAAGTACTTAATAAACAGACTAATTGCAGATCTACATTGTCTGTGAACAATAACGTAATTTCGCATAAATGTACCTCCCAACTAACATTTAGGTGATAAGAATAAGTGCTACATGAGCTATATAATAGAATTTAAAGAACCTAAGGTCCTATAAAGGCTCTAACATTTGGTGATATAGCGCGTTTTAACTTTCTTATAACCCTGATTTGGGCCCACTATTTTAGAGCTTAAAGTGACTTAATAGTTATAGTGTAGTGATAAATGAGTGACAATAAAGAGCTACAATAGTGCTATTGAAGCAGTGCTTACCACATTAAGTGTATTATAAGCTATACAAAGGTTACAACAGCATGCTAAAGTAATAATATAGTTATGAAATCCACTCTAATAACTTTTTTAGTAACATATTAGTGCTTCTTCGACACAATATATATCTTAAGAATATATTGTAGCTATTTAATAGCAACAAGCATCACCCAAAGTGCCAACATATTTACCTCTTTTCATAATTTTTGTGCTTTGTTACCGTCAAATGTGTTTGTGTAGTGTTTGAATGTGACTTTATGTTTAATAAAAGAGGTAAGTCAATTTAAGTATTTTAGATTACTGCAAAGGTGTTATAATTATTAAAATTCACTGCCATGGTAAGTTTTCTGTAACAATATGTGTATGTTTTCATCTCAATTTTGAAGCGCCTTAAAAATAAACTGCATTTGATGATAATATGTAGAAAAAAAATACTGCCTCAGTAATTTTTTCATTTCAATTATGATGAATAATAGTTCTTGGTACTTTCTATAGGTATTTTAATGGAAAACTGACAATAATATAGTAAATAAGTGGGGCAATAATGACTAGAAAAAGATTTTTCTTTTATATTTTTTATAGGTTAACTATTTATTTAATGGCGACAATTCTAAATTACTTATGGTTGCTGATAACTCTTATATCCCTAACATAGTGCTTAAAGAATGATTGTTAGCACTTATATGCCACTTGCAGTTCTACAATATGGTTTTAAAAGTGAAAAGACAACAATTTTATAGGTTCAGTTTGCGTAATGGTTCTATGTGAACCTGTAAGCTTATACTTTCAGGGTTCTCTTATTGTTTGAATAAAACCTTTACATATCACGTATTTGACTGAATGAATCAAATAATTCCAAATTCTATTATTTATTATAATTATGCAAACAAAAGCCTGTACGAACGTAACCTAAGCTAATATATTTTGAATTGAAAGTTGTCTTTTACTATAACACAATATTATTTTTTGTATTTTGTATGCTAACGTATGAAAACTGAACTTGTATGTATTTTTACATTATTACATAAAAAAACCTGTTGTTTCAGTAACTATTCCCACATCTTAGTGGTGGTGATGTTAAAGTACCTACCTACTCTACACCGCACCCAGTTCCAGTCACACACAATATAAATAAAGTTGTAATAAATAAACAAAATAAAGTTGAAGAACCGAAAAACAAAGAAAATGGTAATGAACCAAGAACATCATTTATTAGTAACTTTAAGAATGGAAAATGCGAGCCAAAAAGGAAAATTGCAAAAATATCTAAGAAGAAAAGAGAAGAAAACCGTCTTGCAAGAATAACGAAAATTCGCCAGAAAAATAAAAATGCTAATCGCTTCACTCTTTGAAACATTTACGGTTCACTCTTTGAAACATTTATTGATTGTAAGTTTTTAGTTTTATTACGATTGTTTTCATGAGGAGTAGGTACAATTTATGTATATTATGGTTATGGTGCACACTCTCCTGTACAATTACATCCAAATCAGTATTATTTGTCTTTTGTTTGTATATAATTATTATCTCATGGATAGGGTGCAGACAAGCATTGTTATTGTAAACGGCCATGTATATGGGCCATGTATAAACGGCCGTAACAACTTCGTAATGTATTACGAAGTTGTTACGGTGAACAAGCGAGATGATCTTAATTTTGATGGATAATGTATGTTGCGTAGTTATCGTTTATCAGTAGGTATAAAATATTTATTGTGCCATAAATAATGTTTGAAGATTTTTTTTTGTTTAGATTTTTGAAGACATTTTTATTTTTCTATTGAGATTGTTTTTTGTTGTTTTTTTATTACTTTAACATTGAACTAACTTTAATTAAATGTAAAAGTTATTTAAAAGATTAGAATTTTTAGAATTTTGTGATTAGGTAACTACTGGTTATTTCGTTAGCCATCATACAAATTTTCATTTGCATGGTTATTTGTATGATTATATTATTATTGTATGGTTGTTTGTACGGTTGCTTGTATGATTCTGTTGGTCCTTTCACATCTGTAATGTACTGACAGTCGCGCGTACTGTGCTGGGTAGCAGATGTGAAAGGGCTTTTAACTGAATACCCACACAAATGATCATGCAAAACGGGCTCAGTACAATTAGAAATGTTGAGGAATTATGCTCAAACTTTGACTGATTATTTGGCTGATTATGTTATTTCCTTTGTAATACTAAAGATATTTTGAATAAAACAATTTTTTAATAAGAAGATATTTTGAATAAGTTTTATTTTTACACTGTATGTAAAAGAGGTAAGAAGTACAGAAAACCACTGTTGTTAATACAAACTAATTTGCATTTTACATCTTTAGGATATAATATAACTTCTTTCGACGATAATATGCTGCTTTCACTGGCTTTGTAAATATTCAAGAACGATGACCTGATTGGTTTTTCAAAAACTATAGATTTTTTCGATATTACTTTGCCGTGTATATTTATTTCTTTATCTTCGACTCTAATATATTTAAGTTCAATGATATCATTGGTAAGTGACATAAAATATTTGTTTCTACACTTGCAAGATAATACGAAGTGCTCGAAGTGAAGAACTGTTACATTCTTGTGCTTAGTTATAAAAGATAACTGAATTTTTTTTTTGGTAAAGGTGCAACTATTTTATTTTGCTCACATAATCTTTTTGCTACCTGTGAAAGTGGTCTGTTCCCCTGCCTTAGCATGTTTTTTATCAAAAATAATTTATTTTCGAAAGGATAGGCATTAAATGTTGGCAATGGCCCGAACCTTTCCACTTCATCGGCTACATGTAACAAATTGTGGACATTACTAGTGATATAATCTACGCCGTAAAATTGTTTATAATTTTCAACAAAATAATCAAACATCTCCCTGGCAAGTCGCAGCAAGTGACTGTAATTTTTAGAAGAGCATATTGTAACACTGCAAAATAGAGTCGTCCGGGCGAAGGACATGTGGCAATATGATTATGCTTAAATAATGTAAGAAAGTTCTGAATTCACTTGCTTTCCAGTACGCAAGACAATCTAGAGTTCTTACTGCTCTGTGGATTTCAGATGGAAGTTTGCATTGGTTTAAAAACATATTTACATTCTCGATATCTTGTGCGCACCACTTTGTCTTAAGGTTACCAAAATTTCCGTCCCTCCATCCTATTAGCAATCTTTTCATAATTCCCAAATGAATCAAATGCAACGAATCTGAAACAGGAACTTGTTCAATCATGTCAATAGGTAGTTTTAATAACGGTGAATCCATTTTGTGATGACTTCCATACATCTTTCTTCTAAAGTTTTCGTCAGTTCTTGGAGAAGACTTTCTTGTCGAAAATACAACAGTATGCGATATGTGTGAGTAATCCCCTACGGTTCTGCATTTTAAACAACCGTGCTTTCCATTAAAATTACAAACACCTGGAACAGTAATAAAATATCATTAAGTTAATAAATCAAATGTCTATACCTATACGTACTATTCGAAACGCATTATCTATTTAAATCAAAGCACTATGTGCAAGCAAATAAGCCAACCTTTAATAAACGCCCGTGCAGGGGAATCACAAATAAAACATCTTATTTTCACGTTCACATTAGTGCCCTTAATACAAACTCCTTGATCTAACACGTAGCTCATTTCGTTAACAAAATCTTCTAGAAATAAACATAGGTCTTTAGGTTTTCCTTTTCCGTAATAAATACCTATAATAAATGGATCACTGCCACCTTCGTACGTGTTAGCCAAAATAGGCCAGAATTCATATTTGGAGCTTTTAAAAATAGGTAAGCCATCAAGATTGATATTCAGGTGGATATTTTTTGGCAGCGGTACACAATTTTCAAGTATATTTGATAATGGCTTGACAATCCCATGATGCCAATATTCACCACCTTCGATTGTTTTAAGACAAACTTCTGTCGGTGTTTGTAAAATCGTTCGAGGGTCAGATGGTAAAATATCTGTAAATCTTTTGTTTAAAATTACAATCAAATCTTTTAAAGCTGCTTGGCTTATGTTTTTTTGTACAGCCCATGTTCGTAAATCATTCTTTAAATTTATGTTTTGCGTATATTCACAGTCTTGCTCGTCGTCTGAGGTATTTGAACTACTGAGAGGAAACAAAATGTTATACTCATCATTCGTCATATCAGTTTCCTGTTGTACGGAACCCTGTTGTATATTTGTTGTTTGCGCTTGGTATAAATCGGTACCTTATATTGATATGAGGACTGTTGCGTGGAATCACATCATAATCTATTCTAGGAATTTGATTTACGAAACACTGTTTCTCCACTACACGTAATTCTTCTCTTGTCACAATGTCATCATTTTTTTGCGCTCGCGATGATTCAATTATATTTTTGAATTCTTTGGAAGCTTTTCTCTTAACACCACCGGTTCTTTTTTTAACTTTCCATGGTTGCATGGTGGAAACAAAAATATTAAAAATATTGTAACAAAACGTAATTTTTGAGGTAAGGTTATATTAAATGCATTTAGGTGATATGAAATTCTATAACTCGACGTAAAGTAATAATTAAGAGTTATAATGTTTGCACATATTGCTTATGGCCGTATAAAAGAATTAAAAACACCACTGTATTACTTAAGGTTGACTTAGTAACCCCATTATACAATCGTTAATGGTTTAAAGGTGGTATCTGACTCTTGCCGCATCCAGCTCTATAAGATTTATAATTAACACTTTTATGATACTAATAGCTTTCTTGTTAACTCTTAGGGTTCCATAGCACTCCTTAAGTGGTACAAAGTATTTTCTAACTCTGTTTAAGGACATCAGCTGTTAGTAAGTGTTACCAGACACCTTACAATTACTTTAAGTGTTTTACGATTCTTATAGCTATAACAGTAAACCTTAAGGTGTTACGAAGCATCTAACTAACTCTGTTTAAAGACATCAGCCGTTAGTAAGTGTTAGTAGACACCTTACAATTGCTTACAGTTTTTTACGCTTCTTAAAGTTATAAGAGTGACCTATATAATGGTTCCCACCAACTCTATGCTACCGCCTTAAGTAATAAAAATTTTCTTTGTAACTGATATTCCTCTTGAAGGTTTAATTATTTATCCTTAACACCATAGTAGAATCTAATGTTATTATCGGAGCTCTTATATCTCATTTATAATACTATGAGCGCTAAAAAAGGTTGCCCTTAGCGCCAAAATGTTTGTTGGGCTATTGCAATTGCAGCTAGCTATGTAAAATACATTCGATCATTGACCTCAACGCTCACCTCAGGTAATTGTGTGTTTTTAGTTTTTGTGCAGTTACTGCATCATGACGTAACCAGTTTTTTGTACAATGGATGTTTATAAAGTTTACGAAAATTTATATCTCCTTTCTTCCGGTCGGAAAAGAGATTCAGTCTCTTTACGGAGCATAGTTTTTTTTATTAATATCATGAATGTCTACAAATTTAAAGAGTTATTGAACTCATTTTGAATGATTTTGGTCTGTCTACCAAAATCAATCGTTAAGCAGCCTCAGGAGACTAAACACCTGGTTAAGAAGTACTATAGGGGAAAATCGCTTCAATGGTCTATCCATGATAAATGTGCACAGAAAACTTATGAATGTAAACTTATAAGATTTAAATATTTAAGTGTTCGAGAAGTTTACCCAAAACCGCCGATGATTGAGCTCGTGGAACGTTACCCATTGGACTATATACAGTTCTTATAACAATCACCGTAGGGGTAAGACTCGCACTACTAGTTTAAAGCTTCCATCCTCCATTTTCCTTATATATCAACTTGCCCCCTCTGGTCCATCCGCTGGTCCCCCCCTGGTCGACGCGCTTGTTTAGAGTTAGATATAAAATTGAATTTAGGTAAGATATATATCATGCCATCATAAAAGATTATAACTGTGTTAGAGAGAGTCTGCATATAATTTGTGCAATAATTTGTTAGTTTTAACGCTGTTGAATAAGACTTTACGAAAATTCAGAATTAATGGTCTTCTAATGCAACCGTGAGATTTTGTAACAGTTGCACGAAGTTATTTTAGCACAACATGGAAGGCGAGGTTAAGGAGTTTTCTAGAAGAAAATTTCAAGCTCAAAGAGCGAGTCGGACTCGCCCGTCGAGGTTTAAATAAAACTTTTCCATTTTCAACTGTACCTAAAGGATTCTTGCTGATGGCT
Source organism: Anorthoa munda (assembly GCA_945859665.1). Classification (NCBI taxonomy): domain Eukaryota; kingdom Metazoa; phylum Arthropoda; class Insecta; order Lepidoptera; family Noctuidae; genus Anorthoa; species Anorthoa munda. The sequence continues at coordinate 49,568,344 of OX243893.1, read as the reverse complement.
AAAAATCTCTGCTTCTTAGAGATATCGTTATGTTTAAAAAAAATACATGAACCTTTATCAACTATTTTATTTATGCTTACTTATTTGAACATGATTTATGCTTACACACAACTAATTAAGGTCTGTTTTTTTGTTATGTCGAATGTGATAAATCAGGTGGCAACTATTTGGGTGTAACGTCAAGGTTGAATATATTATTATATATACCTACCAAGTATTTTTTTGGACATCGGATCCATCTTAGATATTTTTTTAAAATTTCGTTGTGTGTCCGATGAATGTAAATAGGGAAAACATAGTTACGTGTGGAAAGTCACTGGGAGACTTCAAGTCAAGAGTGAATAGGTTACTTCTAGGCAAGTGTGCCTCATCGTCGACCACATCATCGCTTACCATCAGGTGAGATAGTGGTCAAGCGCGACCCTACCAATCAATCTGCCTAGCCTTTGCCCAACTATGTTGGGGTCGGTTTCCAGTCTAACCGGATTCAGCTGAGTACCACTGTTTTACATGGAGCGACTGCCTATCTGACCTCCACAACCCAGTAACTGGGTAACACGATACCCTTTGGCCAGACTGGTGTCAGATTTCAGGCTTCTGACTACCCGTAACTACTCTCAAAGATCTTCAAATGACAGCCGGGACCAACGGTTTATCGTGCTTTCCGAGGCACAAAGAAAACTCGCTATGTAAAGATAGTCCCATACACGGACCGACCTCGGGATGCGTTGCTTAACCTTGAAGATCAACCCGTGCGGCTATTATTACTTATCCAAGAGACTAAAAAAAACCCGTGGTTCATCCCTTACGTTTTGGCTTTTCAACCGTTGTCATCGCTGATTAAATTACACCTTTTAGCTAGAGCTTAAGAGGAAATACGGTCGCAGACATACGACTGAATTTCCTAAGTATTAAGTCATAATTCGAGGTTTGGCTCTCGCCTATTTCCTCCTCCAATATTGGATCAATTTAAAGGATCTTCCAAGATATATTACTGTGCCCCTATGTTTTCCTTTTTACCCGACTGCCGAAGAAGGGTAATGTGTTTATCAGTCTATAAATTAATTCGTAATTAATTAATTCGAGAAATTAGCACAAAGCTCGTCGACTCTTCACGTGACCAGAGGGCTGGCCTTTTCTTCGGCCAGAGAATTAGCATTGCCATACAACGTGGCAATGCCGCCAGTGTTCTGGGCACGTTTCCCATTGACATCGATGTGGACGAATTTTTTGATGCACAATGAGCTTTTTTACCGTCTCCCTTTTGTATTTGTATATAGGTTTGTTTTTCTTAGAATATTCTTATGTTAATAAATATCACTTCATCATAATAATAAATAATAAAAATCTTTATTCCGTTCTTTTTTTACACAGTACTATAGTTAATCAATAATACATACACAGAGGGCCTTAAGTGCTAGGTGTTAACAAATTCCCTGGACCACACACTAGGATTCCCTGTGTTGCGCGGTCCAGAAACGTATCATTCGTAATTAAAACGCAATTCGTAACATCCCTGATACATACAGGGATGTTACGAATGTCATATTTTAGACATTGCGCGAATGCGAATGCGAGTGCGAATGTTGAAAAGGGACATTTTTTTTATCTAGGTATGATTTTAATCATCGATTTTTATTTATTTAAGGTTATACAGTGTATATATATATATATAATATACTCAATCAAATTAACAAGAAACAAATTTAATAACCGAATTTCAATAAGGGCAGATTATATTTTAAAAACCATAATTTAGCTGCTTTATCACCCATGAGACGATTTCGTAAAGGCTCATATATCAGGCCAGCTGAGCTAAATAATTGCTCACGTGGTACACTGGAGGAGCGCTGACGTACTTACGAGCAAGTTCTGTCAATTTGTCAAATTTTGATTTGGATTTCCACCAGTCCAATGGATTTTCCTCAAGAGAGATTCGTTTTTCTTTTAAATGTGCTTTTAATTAAGATTTTATTTCACACAGCATCGTGTCCTATGCCATCATTTCACTTTTCTTCCCCGGCGCCATAATACAAAAATAAAGTTTTAAATAACAATTTATAATCACTTATCCTGGCTTAAAATAACCCACAACTCGAAACTGTGTTAATTCACTTAATCACAATACCTGCTTACTGATTGATCGACAAGACAATTAGAAACAAAGTCAAAGTAACAAACACCGCATGATGACCCGCTAAACTCCGCCCACTCCTACTTGTCTCGACCTGCATACACACGCATCCGCTAAACATACGCATTGTCTGATGCGAATGCGAGTGTTGATGCGAGTGTTTGATATGATGCGAATCATTCGCATATGCGAACGCGAACGCGAACATTCGTAACATCCCTGGTATGTATGTCTGTTCCTGTGTGGCGTTCTAGAGACCAAACGCGTTGGCCGATTTTGATGATTCTTACGTCAATTGATTCATCTTAACTTTGCAAATGTCACTGGCTACATTAAAATTGGGAAATAGAAAAATAACGGCTTTTGCGAGCCATATTGTGGGGGCCTAATATTATTTCTTCTTTCAAACCAAAATATATACGGGATATCAAAATAAAGGAGTTGATTAAAAAAATATGTAACACTCATTTGTTTAAATGAACATATTTCCAAAAAAAAATAGTAACTAAAAAGTAATAAATAAAAAAAAGTTAATTCAAGACTGCCGACTGCTTAAGAAGCGAACTAAAAAGACGCAAACAAGAAGAAAATCATGCTGTGCATTCGGAGGATACATCTGGTTTTGGTCAGCCAGCTCACGAAATTCAGTATCAGTATCCCCCGACTGCACAGCATGATTTTCTTCTTGTTTATGTATTTTCACTTCTTAATTTCATTTATAATTGCCAAATTTGTACACTTGTGTCACTTTGTTTTGTTGTTTATATGTTGTTAATAAATTGCTTTAATTTATTAATGAATGAATTAAATTTTTGTTGCTTCTTAATTATTTCTGGTAACTTATTATATATTTTCATTGTCATTACCAATGTACTTGTTGAGCGCATTTTTATCTTAGAGCTTGGTAGGTTTAACGTATTTTTATGGCGTGTCTTGATTGTATATTTTCTATTGTCGTGTAAAAGTGATTGTAGTGGATAAACTCAAAAAGGCTTTTTATCCCGAAAACGCGACCTGTGGGAAGGACCACATAAAGTTAAGTATATTTAATGTTTCTTCGCATGTGCGTTTCTTATTCCACTCTCAACTCTTTAAATTCCCTCTTCAGCCCTCGCTTTTTCTTCGAAAAGCAATTTAGCCTAGACTGCTACAAAAAACTTTGCCGAAATGTTGGTACAATATCAATAAATATGAAAGCATATCACAGGTCAACACGAATTTTGACTGTGTTATGAGAGTATGAAATTACGTTAGATATATCTATACGAAAGTAAAATAGTTATACGACAAATAAATATATGACCTGAAAAAGTTTGCTTTTGTAACCAGTAGAATGGTTGATCAATATTTCAGAAAACCTATAGTAAAAAATTTTATTTATCGATAAATCGAAACAAATATATTTGTATATAAATTGTTATCAACTTTTACTATCATATTATATTACAAAATAGTTGTAAAAATATTTAAAGGAGAACCTCGTTATTTTTTATTTCATGTTTATAATCACTTTCTCTCACTAAGCCCCAAATATAGTACCCCATCATGTTTTCGATGTATTGGCCCTGATAACGTTGTCCGAAATCAATAATACCATAATGAAAACGTTTAACTTGTTCTTCTGAGTACGCTCCCATGTTGTTTTCAAATTAATCTAAATGAGCATGCAGCATTATGTACTTTTAGAGACATTCTGCAACCCCTATTTTTAAAGTCTTCTCTCATGTTACCAACTAGCTCTCGGATTTTTTTTGCAATTACTGTAAGCGACATGTGGAGTCCAGGGTTTGTCTATATTCTGAACAGAGCAGTTGCAATAAACGTCCTAGGCTTCAGAAAGTTTTTCACATGCCATTAAATAAAATTTAATATACTACGTACGTACTTTCATAAATATACCTACCACATAAGCACAAAGTACGTAAGCGGCGGCGCGCCGACATAAGTAACAAAATGCATCAGCAACATATTAATTGCACTTTCTGGACGACATTCTAACCACTTTGAGTCTTCTAAAAAACAGTTAATTGTTTTCTTTATCACCTAAGTGACATCTGTAGACGCTGTGAGACAGTTAAAACCTCTTCATTTTTTCGCAGCATTTAAAAAAATACCGGAACTATATTTATCTAAACAATAAATCACATTAGGACAAAGAAATAGTACATTGTGATACAAGGGTGGAAAGTAGGTTATTGGTTATTGCAATAACCTACACACCCGTGTATCATACGACGTTTTTCTATACAGTTGTAGGAAATAGTCATTAAAAATCATAGAATTACATTTGTATTTTCCATAAAATAAAATTATCGTAACTCGCCATATATCTTTCTCGAGATTTTGGGGACAAAATTTCATCTTGCGCAGTTTTCGCCTCAGAAAAAATATCGGATGGATTTAATTCCATTTCATCACTTGTACTTGAACTCTTTTGAAGTGAAACTTCTTTATCCACGTATGGGAGAAAATTTTGTACGTAGAGTCCGTCCAACGAAAAAAGTCCCGCGGAAATACATGGAACTAACAAGATTTGTTAGAGGACAGCGTACAGTCACATAGAAACTAGCGCCGCGTCTACGGGACTTCTTTCGTTGGACGGACTCTATCGTCACGTTTTTCTGTTACGCGCCATGTTGCTTTTTTAACAAAGTTTAGTAAAAAGACTTATTCAAATTTAAGTGAATTTACAAGAAAAGTGAGTGATTATATATTTCGTTTTATAAATTCAACACGTATGAGCATGATTTTAATATTTATAAATTAATTAATTTATAAATATAAATTACTCATTAATTGTATGCATGTCTATAATAATAAAATAGCTTTAATTTAATACGGAATAAATTGTTTTTCTTAAGGCGCGTTTTTGCAACTGGACATTTTTTACAACGAAAACAGCCTATACAGCCTATTCGATTTTAGACAAATGTTGATGTGAAAATAATTAAATTAAAACTGGTAATTAAATATATTAAACAACCATTTAAAAGACTTTTGAGAATTAAATGCTAAAACAAAACGTACGGAATCATTCATCTTTCCTCGTATAAAATCTATCCCATTTTATTCTATGTATGAAAATACTTTGCTACTAAACTTTTTGAATTGACTTATAAATTTAAAACTAAACTGCAAAACTAATGATCGAGCTCGTAAACAAAAGTCACGACCGCGTCACAGAAAGATGCCTATGCATAAGATTTAATTTTCGAATCATAATTATAGTCTCTGAAAGTACGCCATGTTTAACAACTGTATTGAAAAATATTTTTAAAATGGGATAGATTTTATGCGAGGAAAATTGAATGATTCCGTACGTTTTAGCATTGAACTCTCAAAAGTCTTTTAAATGGTTACTTAATATATTTAATTACCAGTTTAAATTTAATTATTTTCACATCAACATTTGTCTAAAATCGAATAGGCTGTATAGGCTGTTTTGGTTGTAAAAAATGTCCAGTTGCAAAAACACGCCTTTAGTTATAAGTCAATTTGAAAAAGTTTAGTAGCAAGGAGTTTTCATACGTAGAATAAAATGGAATAGATTTTATACGAGGAAAAATGAATGATTCCGTACGTTTTAGCATTGAATTCTCAAAAGTCTTTTAAATGGTTGTTTAATATATTTAATTACCAGTTTCAATTTAATTATTTTCACATCAACATTTGTCAAAAATCGAATAGGCTGTGTAGGCTGTTTTCGTTGTAAAAAAAATATGTCCAGTTGAAAAAACGCGCGAAAATTTTATTTTTTTGTGAATTAACAAATCTAATTCTTTGATTTGTTTTTACTATTTCCCACAACTGTATTGAAAAATATCGTGTGATACACGGGCGTGTAGGTTATTGCAAACTCGTGTCATTAAAAACCCTCACCTTCGGCTCGGGCTTGTTAATAACAGCTCGTTTGCAATAACCTACTTTCCACCCTTGTATCACAATGTACAAATTTTTGTCGAGTTGTGTTATAATTCGCAGTCGCCATGGTATTTCGCAAAGCTTTAAATAGGGATGTTTACTGGGTAGATAAATGATAATTCTAATTAGTCCGTCAGCGAGATAATTAAATAATATTACACCCGTATTTTTTGCTTTATCAAATAAATACAAATTGACAAAGATAAAGCGCGTCAAAGTTCAGGAGTAGGGGGTTCTTGTGACGTCACTTTGTCAGCAAAAAGTGTAGCACACCTCCGCCGCACATCGTCGTATTTTTTGTATACGTGGCAAAAGAAAAACATATATATATATTATATTTCTAAGTTATCTAACTGACGGACTAAATAGATATTTTGTGTCAACTACCCTATTATTCTGGAAATATGGAGCAATAAAATTTTGGTAGGTAATTCGCGGCAGTAAAGCAATAAGATCGGCACAAATACTTATATTACTTATATTAAATACTTATTTTTTTTTAACATTTATAGTAGAACTGCTAAAAAAAAAACCTTTGTCATTATCATAGAGCAACACGGGGAAATGGCGGACCGGTTATGGGCACCTCCGGAGGCTCGTGTTACTCTTACTCTATGGTCATAGTGGGTACAATCAGGTCGGTTTTATCGCCTGGGTTATCGGAAAAACCAAGATGTTAATTACATAAAATGGCAATTACAAAAGGTCCATCTTACTTTATAGCATGGAATCTGTAGATAATAAGATTATTTAATTACAGTTTTAAACGGATAAACGAGGAAAAGGGTTGGTATAATTATGTTTGCATTGCAAATAGTGCATTTGGTACGAAATAAGTAGGTACCCAGATACTATGTGAATTTCTTGTCATGACTCGAAATATTCTATAGAAGAATGTGCTTTACAGTTGCATTTTTTAACAACATCTAATTATAATTCATTATTTACTATGACAAAAATACAAGGTGACCTACCTTGTGTTTTGAATTTGTTTTTGAAAAATAATTATATGGTAGGGTAGGTACCTGAGTTATAATATACCAGGCCGGTCCTAATGACGACCTTTCGAGATCCGCTTTACCCTTTATTTTGTTCCTAAATTAAATTTAGGAAAAAAACATGACGTTTTTAAACCATACCTATTTAAATTTTTCATAAAACTACGATTTTTTTCATAAAGATTCTAATTGGGAATGCGGGGCCAAATGCAAGCCAATCCCGCGCGCGTGAGCAAATCCGCGTGATACTAAACATTTCCTAATGGCGTATGTTCAGCATAATTATGTTATATACCTACTATAGTCACGATAATCTAAGAAGTCGGATTTGAAAACTATAAAAATACTTAATAATAGGTATGTAATTAAAACTTGATGTTTACGGATGATACCTACTTGTTTTTATATTGTAGGTAGGTATGCGTAACATAATACTTAACTTATAAAGATTATGAATTTGATTTTTCTATTTCTTTTGTACCTACAAAATTATCGCGGCATGTAAACTAAGAAACGTCATCGGACTTCTAATGCTGGCTTCTCACGTCGGCACGTGAGTGTATCCCGAGTCGCGCCGTGCCGAGTCGATTTGAACAAGCACGCGTCACGCGTTTTCACGGACGCGGTGCGGCGCGCGTTCAAGCTTCTGCGCCGCATTATATACTAGACAGAGCGAGGCAAGCAACACACTTAAAAAATAACGTGTTCAATAGCGCAAGCCCGCGCCTCCACGAGAGCTCTCGCGCCGCCGCCGCGCCTTTGTACTTATCAATATTTAGCGGATCGAACGCGCCATAACGCGCCAGCCCGAGTTGCCGTGTAGCGTGAGCGGGCGCGGCGCGACTCGTGATTACACGCGCCGTGAGAAGCTAGCTTTAGATTTTTACGATTATAAGTACTAATGTTAGGTATTATTTAAATAAAAAAAGGTTCTGCAAACCGAATTTGGAAGTTCATTGTCTTATACAATTTAATAATTATGCAAAGAGATATCAATGTCAGTCGCTTTATTACCTACATAGAAAATGAACATATGTTTATGAATACTTAATATTCTTCGCTCAATAAATGGCTGACCATGGTAAAGTACAAAGTACAAAATAATAATATTTGACACTTGTGGCGGACATAATGAGCGAGAGCAATACGGCTCCGTTTGGACCCTTTGAGTACGGAGCCCAAATGCGAGAGAGAGGAAATTTGTACAAAGTCATCTAAACCCACTCATCCTCAAATCTCGATAGAGAATTGATAAAAACCGGCCAAGTGCGAGTCGGGCTCGCACACAAAGGGTTCCGTACCATTATCGCAAAACACTGCAAAAAAACTCACGTTTGTTGTATGGGGGGCTCCCATACAACAAACGTGATTTTTTTGTTAATTTTTTTTATTTTGATTTAATAATTATAATTTTTTGAAGAGAATATACAACTAAACATTCTGTGAATATTTCAAGCGTCTACCTGTTGCCGTTATTAATATCGAGCAAAAAACGGCAAAAATATTACGTTTGTTGTATGGGAGTCCCCCTTAAATATTTATTTTATACTGTTTTTAGTATTTGTTGTTATAGCGGCAACAGAAATACATCACCTGTGAAAATTACAACTGTCTAGCTATCACGGTTCATGAGATACAGCCTAGTGACAGACGGACAGACAGACAGACGGATCGCGAATTCTTAGTAATAGGGTCCCGTTTTTACCCTTTGCGTACGGAACCCTAAAAAGGGCTGTGTCCCAATTTCCCAAGCATTTGTCACATTTACTTAGCCTTATGTTTAGTTCTTAAATACATTCGCATGTTGTTGTTAATTTTGCAGTAGAAAAATCGATGACGACGCAATCACAGTGATTATAAAGTTTTTTTGGTTCATTGAACACCCAACAAATGACATCTCAATCAACGTTACAAAGTTTTTCATATTAGGTAGGGATCATCGGATATGTTTCAAACTTATAACTACAGATTATATGCATTTGCATGTTAAGTACATAATATGCATTTGCATGTTAAGTACATAATATGCCTTTGCATATTTACACTGGATGATGCATTTTTAATGCATATTTCGCTTGGTAGTTCCTATATATTGCATATAATTCGGTTTCTGCTTACTTAGGTATAACATGCTAGTACATAATATATTACCTGCGGTATAACTAAATTAAATTACCTACGTGTACCTAAGATTTAGAATGATTTTCTTGCCGAGTTTAGTTATCTAAAACAACCTTTGTATGTAGTTAAGCAATCCAAGGGCATTTAAATATGTTGTTAGTTAGCAACATTGATTTAAATTAATACTTTGAAGGTTCAAGGTCAAACAAATGCCTTTATGTATTCTTTTAACAGAGTGGTTTTTGCTAAGATTGTTGTTGAGTAAATATCACAATACGAACTCGTTAGACTCCAATAAATCCTAATTACTTTAAGATTCTAATAATAAAATAAAACCTTAACACTTACTTGAAGGTATGTTAGATCCGATCAATTCAATCTCAAAGTCATTGATGATTACAATACTGTGTATAATGAGTTGTTATTGCTTACGCGTGAAACAAATTAATGCCCACAACAATTAAGTACAAAGTGCCAATATTTATGTAGCACTCTTTATGTAACATCAATAATAGCCAAATGTGGTCGATCTATTTCGATCTCGTTACGCAAGTTATAGATACAAACTTACTGTTTTGTTTGTGTCGGAGATGTGGAGTTGTAGAGCGGAATCGATGAGGGACAGCCTCCTTCACGCACCTGTCACTGCGGACTGAGATCTGGGCAGCGCAGCGGCGTCGTCGCGGCAGATGACCGTTACCGTTAGAGATGGTAAGTGATGGTCACAAAACTTCCACGGTGTGTATATGACAACGCTGCGGTCGTCGACGCGGGCGTCACCTCACTGCTACGCAAGCGACTAGTGAGTGCACTGTGGGTAGGCAGACCCCCAACGGAAGCTTGAGCCAATATTGAATCACAACATGTTAATGGTTCGAAGATCGCAAATATAAATCAATACCGTAACTCTATTACAAGACAAACTTTATGCCTTTCTAGTTTAGGTTGTGATGTCACCAATATATGGTTATAGAATGGTGTCTGACCTAGGAATCTGTGCATTACATTGTTATGAAATGAGGCATAGAAATGTTATAAAAAAATAATGTTGAAAGAAAAACAACTTGGTTTATTTGCGAAATTCGTTTATTATGACTATTATTTATTAGGTATACTTAGTCGAAATGCCAAAATAAAATAATAGTTTTAGATAACTTTAACAAGGAATTACTTATTCATATATATAGGGGTAAAGAGTGATTTAAGCATAGTAAACGTTAAAACTTTGGCACACTTACAATAGATAACTCTTCTGAGAAATAGGCTATTGTAACAGTACGTATACAAAATGAAGAAGAGTTTATGGTGAACTCTACCAAGATCAAAATCTTGTCTATTATCAAACGTGTTCTTTTACAAAACCTGGGTATGTAAGGTATTTTAAATTGCTCAATTACTTAGACAGGTAGGCAATTCATATTACCAACTAGCTATAACCAAAATACTTGTAAAGGTTTATAGCTAATTAACGTTGCTTTTTTATATTTCCTATTTATAGATAAATCGGCGCTCAATGAAGACAAACTGCATAAAAACAGCGGAACCAAAATTATGTTCTCTAAATTCACAAATATCTGAACATTACCTTTGTTGAATTGACTACATACAAAGTACAAAGTAAACTATGTACTCACCCATTTACTTATATGCTTATTGATAATTTATTGCAACAATAAAAATAAACAAAGGTTTGTAAATCTTATTATAGTTTATTAGGTTGCTACTCAGATATGGTAGGTACCTATATAGCGTTAAAATGCTTTGTAGATACCTAATATTTGTTTAAATATGCACCTCTAGGTGTATTGTTTACATGTGTAAATGGGCAAGTAATATGTATTTAAGCTCTCAAGTTTACGCAATCCCCCAAAACATTAAAGGACGTTACTCAGAACCAGTCTTCTTAACCTTAACTTCATAACTAATATTATAAAGAGGTTAAATTGTATGTTTGTTTGTTAAGGGTAATCTCGGGCAGTACTGATCCGTTTACAATAATTATTTACGACGAGAAAAAACTAGAAGGAATAGAATTAAGAATCTTAGCTGCATCTAGCACCAAAATGAACGCTTCACTGTTGGGTATTGCATAAAAAGGAAGATAAGGACAACCACTATTACTCAGACGATAGATTGCAATACCGAAACAAGCAAAGGCCAGGCAAATTGATTAATTAGACAGTAAGATGGAATGGACATATTCTTGAGTGGAGATAACGAATCGGCAAAACTCTATAGTCTTGTAAAATTGGGTCTTAGATGGCCCCGGCAAAAAGAGCTTAACTTTTCATCATGGGTATAATTTTGTTTTGTTGCCGTGGCTGCTAATAACGAATATGGGGTTAAGGTTAAACTTTAAGATGGAAGGATAAACCACTGGTTAAATGATGCGACGATATCCGCAGGGGCTGGTAATTGCTGGACAGTGCAAGATAAGAGAAGCGAGGGCTATGTAAAATCAAATGGGGTATCTAGACAGGCCCACCTACTCGCTAACATAGTGAAGCTGCATGTTGGGAATACTTTTATTATGCGTACAGCAAAGGAGTGGAATTCCCTGCCGGAGTCTGTATTTCCTGTTGGCTACAACCTGGGAGTCTTTAAGTCAAGAGTGAATAGGTTTGTTCTAGGCAAGCGTGCTTCATCGTCGACCACTTCGTCGCTTACCATCAGGTGAGAAAGTGGTCAAGCGCAAGCCTATCAACAATAAAAAAAATGTTCAGGTTAGTGTTACATAAGTAGTAAGTTTTTTTTTATTTGATTCTATTATCTTGTCTGGTTGAATAGTTCCTATGGCCAGCTTCCGGTTCCATCATGCGACCAGCTATATTACATTACCAATTTACCATAGGTATTAATTCAATGTTTCCAAAGTTACGCAAAGTTTCAGCTTAATCGAATGCCAGGAAGTGCTTGAAAAATGGATATTACTAGTCGTCTGACACACATGTGAAAGAGAGGTAATATAAACCTTGTAAAAAATATATATACATTGTTAAAGGTTGAGCTATACGTCTAAACAACGACTGAGACTGATGAAGACATTGGCAATAAAAAATAAAAGTTTAGTTAAGTAATCTTTTACAGTATAACGTCAGACCATACAAACATGCTCTATAGTTAAATCGACAAGTCATTTGGCTAGATTTGTGTAATCTTGTTTTTAATATCATACAAGAATAATGGCACCGTAACGATAATCATTTGGCGCAACAATGCTTTAGTAACTAGAGTCGATTGCACTTAGAGCTTGATTCAGAATATGTTTCAATAGGCATTCTGATTTTAATTTTTAATGAAGAACCGAAAAGAAAGAAAGAATTGCCATGTTAAAACGAAAGTAGTATACTATACCTATAGTTCTCGCCAAACTTCTTGGCCGGCCTGAAGTTGGCTACAATGGCTGCGCAGTAGTAAATCTCATACAAAAACAGCACCGATCCGTGCCTTGCTCATCGGAAAGGCAACTTCAGGGCGGCCCAGAACTTTGACAAGAAGAACTATATACAGTAATATATTTTTGGATAAGCGTAAAGTAATTTGGGACGGAGGATCTGCTCTGCTACTGTTGGTCTACACTCACAGATTCGATTCATGTCTCCCAGAAGTTTGGCGAGAACTATATATACACAGTAAAATATTTTTGGATAAACATAAAGTAATTCGATAGTCATTTTCTGTTTTGGGACGGAGGATCTGGTCTGCTACTGTTGGTCTACACTCGCAGGTTCATATCTCCCAGGCGGTGAACTGGCCACATGCACTCGCAGCCAGCTGGTATCACCATGGTGCTGGTTTCCCAACAGTCACTGTAAAAATAAGTTTTTCCGGTAAACAGTAAAACAATGTGTCCTCTGGAGCTCTGCCGTGAAATGAGAGAAATATAACACTCTATCCTAATATACAGTCTATCTTGAGATAAAGTACTGTATTTTGTGGAAAGTCATATAAATAAGTTCCTTGGCAATGTTTTTATACCTACTATGGTATATCAAAATATTGGATAAAAAATACATAACTTTTGATTGCGTTGATTTAGAATTTGTCTTTTTAGAACTCCATGATATTGCAGACCAGAATCTGGTCTGGTCACCGGATTAAATATATGATATTAATTTCAACTTGATGCGTTCATGTGTTCCGGAAGAAAAAGGACGTGACACACGGACAGCCAAGCCAGACAGACATACAACGAAGTTTATAAGGCGATGATAGCTCAGTGGTAGTGACGTCGGATACCGAGACGAAGGTCGCGGGTTCGAATCCTACAATGAGCTTGAGCTTTCGGTGAAGGAAAACATCGTGAGGAAACCATAGCACGGTCGCCAAGCACCTTCCGGTGTGTTCCGACAGCAGCACTTGAGAGCCAGTTCCCTTCTAGGCTTTGTGTGCTTACCACCATCGGCCACATCATCACTGACCACGGTGAGATTGTGGTCAAACACAGGCCTATACATAGTAAAAAAAAAAAAAAAATAAGGGTTACTTTGTTTTCCTTTTTTTATTAAAAACAAGTTATTATTAAAAAAAAGTTAATTCAAATAATCAAAAAACCCGACTGCTTAAAAAGCGAGTTAAAAATAAAAAGTTAATTCAAAATATCAAAAAACCCGACTGCTTAAAAAGCGAGCTAAAAATAAAAAGTTAATTCTAAATATCAAAAAACCCGACTGCTTAAAAAGCGAACTACAAAGACGTAAACGAGAAGAAAATCATTCAGTGCAGTCGGAGGATACATATTCGCGAGCTGGCTGACCAAAACCAGATGTATCCTCCGACTGCACAGCATGATTTTCACTTGTTTACGTCTTTTTTAGTTCGCTTTTTAAGCAGTCGGGTTTTTTGATTATTTGAATTAACTTTTATTTTCGGTTCCGTACCCAAAGGGTATAAACGGGACCCTACTAAGACTTCACGATCCGTCTGTCTGTCTGTCTGTCCGTCCGTCTGTCGCCAGGCTGTATCTCATGAACCGTGATAGCTAGACAGTTGAGTTGACAGTTTTCACAGATGATGTATTTCTGTTGCCGCTATAACAACAAATACTAAAAACAGTATAAAATAAAAATCTAAGGGGGGCTCCCATACAATAAACGTGATATTTTTGGCGTTTTTTGCTCGATATTAATAACGGCAACAGATAGACGATGGAAATATTCACAGAATATTTAGTTGTATATTTACTTCAAAAAATAATAATTATTAAATTAAAATAAAATAAATTAAGGGGGGCTCCCATACAACAAACGTGTTTTTTTTTTTGCAGTGTTTTGCGATGATGGTACGGAACCCTTCGTGTGCGAGTCCGACTCGCACTTGGCCGGTTTTTTATTTATAACTTTGTAGTTATTGTTTTTTTCGGATTTGGTACATTTTAATATATAAGTATTACATATTTTTGAATATATGACGCAATATGACGTCCAAAATCCCTTTTTTCTATTTTACAAATTTAATGCAGCCAGTGACACTCGCAGGGTTAAGACGAATCGATAGACGTAAGAAACATCAAAATCGGCCAACGCGTTTGGTCTCTAGAACGCCACATAGGAACAAACATACATACATACATAGATAGACTGATAAATACATTACCCTCCTTCGGCAGTCGGGTAAAAACAAAAAACCCGACTGCTAAAAAATAATTAACTGAAAAGAGAATAACAATTACTAGGTATAATTTGTAAAACTCATGAAGAGAGTTTTCAACGAGATTGGGGAGGAGTAGGCTATCTAGGGGACCACAATAGATCCCAATGGGTCGTAGTATCCTAGTTATTTATCAGCCCCTCCACAAGATAAGATATGATGAGGTGCTGCAGGAGGGGACAAACAAAAATTATAGAAAACCAACCAAAACATCGTTTGCCACCGCTTTTAAGTTCGCTTAAGAAGCAAACTAAAAAGACATAAACAAGAAGAAAATCATGCTGTCTGTCGGAGAAAACATCTGGTTTTGGTCAGCCAGCTCGCGAATATGTTTATAAGGAACCCTATGTGCGCGAGTCAGACTCGCATTTGGCTGGCTTTTTACCCGACTGCCGAAGGAGGGTAATGTGTTTATCAGTCTATGTATGTATGTATGTATGTATGTTTGTTCCTATGTGGCGTTCTAGAGACCAAACGCGTTGGCCGATTTTGATGATTCTTACGTCAATCGATTCGTCTTAATCCTGCGAGTGTCACTGGCTACATTAAAATTGGAAAAAACAAAAATGGCGGATATTGGGCGCCATTTCGTGGGGAAAAAAAATTTTTTTTTCTTCCAAACCCATCGTGTGGGGTATCAAAATAAAGGATTTTAAGAGGCAATTTCAAAAATATATAATATTTATGTTTAAATGTACCTAATTCTAAAAAAAAATAACTAAAAAGTTGTAAATAAAAAAAGTTAATTAAAAAAATCAAAAAACCCGACTGCTTGAAAAGCAAACTAAAAAGACGTAAATAAGAAGAAAATCATGCTGTGCAGTCGGAGGATACATCTGGTTTTGATCCGCCAGCTCGCGAATATGTATCCTCCGACTGCACAGCATGATTTTCTTCTTATTTACGTCTTTTTAGTTTGCTTTTTAAGCAGTCGGGTTTTTTGATTTTTTTAATTAACTTTTTTTATTTAAGTTAAGAATGTCAATGAGTGTATATAGATCAAAACCACAGCAGCTATATATTATGCTATGTAGTATATTGATAATTTGATACATAACTCGGATCGGTTACTTATTAATCGGTTAGCATGATTTATACTCCTTAAGCTGGCAGTTAGAATGACATTGAATTCAATGTCTGACATTTAATGAATGCAATACAAAAACAAGTTGTTTTTCTTTGAGTCTGAATGGATGATGCAAGGAAAGGGTTATGTTTTTCGTGCGTATGTTGTATGTTTGTATGTATGTAATATTCTTTATTACCTCATATCTATCAAACCACTTGGCGGATTTTTATAATTAAGATATCGTTAGATAGGTCTTGACCGCCCAAGTGTTCTTAGCTAGCCTACTACTTACTAGCCTTTAAAAAAAAGGAACATGGCGGATTTTGGGCGCCATATTATGGGGGTTAATTTTTTTTTTCATTAATATATAACACTTATATGTTTAAATGTACTTAATTAGAAAAAAAAATAACTAAAAAGTTATAAATAAAAAAGTTAATTCAAAAAATCAAAAAACCCGACTGCTTAAAACGCGAACTAAAAAGCCGTAAACAAGAAGAAAATAATGCTGTGCAGTCGGAGGATACATCTCGTATTAGTCAGCCAGCTCGCGAATATATATCCCCCGACTGCACAACATTATTTTCTTCTTGTTTACGTATTTTTAGTTCGCTTTTTAAGCAGTCGAGTTTTTGATTTTTTGAATTATTAATATAATTTGATCGCTTGGCTCAACTTACTGATAGATGAATGCATGCTTCTTGACTATTGAAAACAAACGGGAGCAATGCATCTGTAGGGCCGTAGTTATTATTCATAATTAATATATTAGGTATATATTTTATTATTTTCTTTTTAATTTTCAAGAGAAACTTCTCAGGTAAAAGGTTACCTGTATACTCCAAACTGTAATTTGGTTTAAAGTAACATAAAGGAGATAACAGGCGGTCAGTTAGTTCGGTTTACTCGCTCACTTCATCCCCTTCGAACCCAACCTATCCGTGTTGGAGTGCCCTCGAGCCCGCTTCGCTCGCTCTTGGACTAATTCTTTGATTTCTTCTATAATCCTGCTGTCCAAATAATATAATTTTGCTGTGATAATATTTTCTCGACGAGATAATTCTTGTTGACCGAAGTGTAAAAAAGAATGTTGATTTACCTGGTATACCGTCTTCTCGTCAAATGGATAGTTTTGTTCCACTGGACACATGCAAATCCGAGGCTCGAACAGATCTGAAACATCAGGGTTTTTTAGGGCAAGGCTATCAAGAAATAATTATTGTTATCCTGCCGCTTTTATGTAATGTAATCTTTATACAAAGTTAAAAATGGACTGTGTGTTCCTTCTTCATAGTGATTCGATGGCTTGGATGGATTCATAGGGATTAGAAAAAACCTAATCATTATTAAGATTTTAAAATATTTTGGAATGATTCAGTTGTCTCATCATTCTTTAATTAGCAATCATTGTGTTCCTCTTTCAATATGTTGCTTACAGTGCAAAGTCCAGCACATGATATTAAATGTAATGACAACAGATTTGACAAAAAAAAATATGAAAGTCCAAAAAATGCATTAGACCTTGAATAAAAATTCCAACGCTAAGAAAATAGTATGCTTGTCCTCATTTTTTTAAGTTGTTTGCATTTGAATGACTTGCGCACATTCGCATAGAGTATTAACGAATGTTCGAAGGCAGTAAACGTTAATTTTGATGCATTCGTTTTAAGTTAATTTCGGCAGAGATTGGCCAATTGCCTAGTTACTAAGGACCGTCCTGATCACGCAATTTAAATTGAAGCGATAGGTGAGGCCCAGTTTTATGATCCGTATAGTTACTCGTAACTCAACCAATGGTTAAATATGCTAACCAATGGTTGCAAATATCGATAAAACACCATTTTAGGGTTCCGTAGCCAAATGGAAAAAAAAACGGAACCCTTATGTATTCGTCATGTCTGTCTGTCTGTATGTCTGTCTGTTCGTCCGTATCTCACAGCCACTTTTTTCCGAAACTATAAAAACTATGCTGTTAAAACTTGGTGAGTAGATGTATTCTGTGAACCGCATTAAGATTTTCACATAAAAATAGAAAAATAACAATAAAATTTGGGGGTTTCCCATACTTAGAACTTAGAAACTCAACCATTTTTTTTTCATTGAACCCATACGTGGGGGTATCTATGGATAGGTCTTCTAAAATGATATTGAGGTTTCTAAGATAATTTTTTTACCAAGTACGGAACCCTTCGTGCGCGAGTCCGACTCGCACTTGGACGGTTTTTTTTCAGTTGTTAGCCTCACAAGTCACAAACGGTCAAATAAAATAGAGAGTTTATTATTTGATCACTTGTTAGACTAACAATTGGCGCATAAATATGTTTTTATACGAAATTTGAAACCATTGGTCCGCATATTTAACCATTGGTTTGGTTACTATAAAAAAACTGGGCCTTACGTATTAACTAAGAAAGTTTCAAATGCAAATCGGTCGAATTGCATCGCATTACGTTTTTTTTTCGCTTTAATTTAATAGTTATATCAAATCCAAAATTATTTTTTTATTCCTGTACCGAAAACACGCCAACAGTTCCAGAACCATAGAAATATATTATTACATCTATGTCCAGAACAAACTCGAGCGCGCTTGACGTCACGATATTTCATCATCATCATATCAGCCGAAAGACGTCTACTGCTGGACATAGGCCACCCCCAAGCGTCGCCACATTGACCGGTCCCGTGCGTCCCGCAACCAGCGGATCCCCGCAACCTTCACCAGGTCATCGGTCCACCTGGTGGGAGGCCTTCCAACGCAACGTCTTCCGGTTCGCGGTCGCCACTCCAGAACCTTTCTGCCCCATCGGCCATCCGTTCTGCGTGCCCTGCCCACTGCCACTTAAGTTTGGCAATCCTTCGGGCTATGTCAGTAACTCTGGTTCTCTTACGGATCTCTACATTTTTGATTCGATCACGCAAGGAAACTCCGAGCATAGCCCTCTCCATTGCCCTTTGAGTGACTGTAAGCTTCCTGATGAGGCCCATTGTAAGCGACCACGTCTCAGAGCCATATGTCATCACTGGCAACACACGCTGGTCATAGACTTTCGTCTTGAGACACTGTGGTAAGTTGGACGAGAAGACACCGCGCAACTTCCCGAACGCTGCCCAGCAGAGTCGGATTCTACGGTTGACCTCTTTCACGAAGTTGGCCCTACCCAACTGGATCGTTTGTCCCAGGTAGACAAAGTCGTCCACAACTTTGAGTGTAGAGTCTCCAACCTTGATAGGAGTGGGTGTAACATGGGCATTCAACATCACCTTGGTTTTGTCCATATTCATTTTCAGACCCACTCTTTCGGAAGCTCTACTGAGGTCATCGAGCATTGTACTTAGGCTCTCCATGGTCTCAGCCATGACCACTATGTCGTCGGCAAACCGAAGGTGATTGATGTACTCGCCATTAACGTTGATGCCTAGGCCCCTCCAGTCCAGAACCTTGAATACATCCTCCAGCGCAGCAGTGAACAGTTTCGGAGAGATGACGTCTCCCTGTCTCACGCCACGCTGGAGAAGAATTGGTTTCGAGGTCTGATCCTGAAGACGGATTGACATGGTGGCGTTTTTGTACAAACACTGCAACACCTCAATGTACCGGTAGTCGATCTGGCACCGTTGGATAGACTGCAGTACAGCCCAAGTCTCGATCGAATCGAAGGCTTTCTCGTAGTCCACAAACGCTAAACAGAGAGGCAGGTTGTACTCTTCGGTCTTCTGTATAACCTGCCGTAGCGTATGTATGTGGTCTACGGTGCTAAAGCGTTTTCGGAATCCGGCTTGTTCGGGAGGCTGGAAATGGTCAAACCTGCGCGCGAGACGATTTGTGATGACTCTTGAAAACAACTTGTAGACATGGCTAAGAAACAAGTGAGATGGGCCTATAGTTCTTCAGCCGGGCATTGTCGCCCTTTTTGAAGAAGAGTACCACCACACCCCTGCACCATGCCTGTGGCGTTTTGCCCTCGAGTATGACGGAATCGAACAGCTTCTGAAGGGCCCTAAGGACCGGTTTCCCACCCGCCTTCAGGAGTTCAGCCGTGATTCCGTCGTCACCCGGCGCCTTGTTGTTTTTAAGCTGTTTCAGAGCCATCCTAATCTCGTACAGGCTGACGTCCGGGATATCTTCGGTATAGTGTCGGGTCAATCTAGCTCTTGGGTCATTTGCTAGATTCGCAACGGGTTTGCATGTTGACGAGTACAACTGCCCATAGAATCTCTCGATCTCCCTCAGAAGCTCCGGTTTGGCGGATACGATCCTGCCATCATCGGTCTTCAGTTTCGTGAGCTGGCTCTGCCCAATAGACAGATCTCTTGCAAAAACCTTGGAGCCCTTATTCCGCTCAATCGCATCTTTAATACTTTCGGTATTAAAGCGGCGGTGGTCGCTTTTCAAGGACTTTGAGATCCGTCTATTTAGCTGCCGGTATTTCACCGCATCGTCTGAAGACTACAGGATCATCTCACGCCTCTCCTTCATTAGCTTGAGAGTAGGATCAGAGAGCTTTTTGTTTCTATCTGTACGGCGGGTCTTGAAAAACTTAGACCCGACCGTATGGACAGCTTCCACGAACTCATCGCTGTATTCGTCCACGGAGCTCCCTAGGCACTCGAAACGATTCTGGAGTTCGAGCTGAAAGGTTTCGGGGTTCTGGATCTGGATCTGTGCTGGACGGAGCGTGGACTTAATCAGTCGAGACCTTTCAAGCTTGATATTAATGTTCAATGTGCCTCTTACCATGCGGTGATCGCTCCCGGTTTTCACCGAATTGATCATAGAGACTTCATTGAACATATGCTCACGATATTTACACACACTTATTGTTGTCGTTAATATATTGAAGCATATATCATAAATTTCGAACCTTCAAAATTATTGTACTTGCTTCGTACTATTATGTACGAATACTACAATATATATACTTCCCCCAAAAAAAGTAAGAGAATTTTCGAGCTAAGTTGAGATTGTCGAATAATTACGTAACTTGAAAATATGATTTTTTGTTTAAGGAGATATTTTATTGTCTTAAATGACAGGATATAGGCGTAAAATAATTTTTACTTTTGAATTGTGAAAATCGGTCAATGCGTTAAGAGATACTTACTAAAGATTTAGTGTAGGCACAGATAATAAGGGGAGGGCCTGTATGTACGCTTTTGCGGTTGCACAACGACAGGCTTTGCTTGCTTGGTAGCATAGATACAGGCCTACTTTGCTTCCTCCCTCAGAGGCGGCAAGGTGGCGTGGTCTTGAGGGAGAGCGCTACGGTCGTGTAGATCCTCAAGGCAAGTGTGGTGATTTTCCTTCTCGAGGTTGCCACCCTGTTATTGGTCTAATTCCTTAAGAATTAGACGTAACAAAAATCACCGGGCGAATTATCGCAGGGGTGGCGAGGTCATGCCCCTGGGTGTCCACCATCGAACAAGAGCAGATGGTGGATAGTAATGACCTCCCGCGTGTTTGTGCCGTGCGCGGGGACCCGTACGGAGGGATGAAGGAATCCTGGTGGTTGAGTGGAGCAGGTTGCACACAACACACCACTTTGGTCCGGATTTCCTCTCACACGGGAGGTTGTGGAGTAGCTAACCACAATCAATCGGCTGAGGCATCCCATAAGCGGGCTGTCATGCGAGGGTCGGTTTAGTGAGGGGGGGCAGCCGGCGCGGCGTGGGGTTTCGGGATGAGTTGCGGCATAGTCTCGTGTCGTATACAGTCCCGTGATCTTCCGTCGCGTGCGGGCTCGTCTACTTTTTGCTAGGCTGGCCCTATACCGAAGGAGTAGCTCTGGCGTTGCTCGTAGAACGAGTGACGTCCCCGACTGAGGGCTCCGTGGTGGGTGGAGAGCTCTAACGGTGAATTTATATAAAGCAAAGATATGGATATAGAGACTTCAAAACACAAAAAAGATGTACCAATCGAATTGGTAGAGGAGGAAGGAATGAGCCAAGGTGGCTCACGTACCGGTGCTGCCGTGGCACCGAAAGCTAAAAAGCGGGCACAATTTGTGTGCCCGCCTACCCCGGGTGACGAGGTGGCTAGTGATTCGTGCGAATCTTCCTGCTCGCAGATGTCGCACGCCTCTGAGTCGTCAACAAAATCGACTCGATCACGCACGCGCAAGCGTGCTCAGCCTTTTACGGCAAAGAAGAAGTCGGCTAAATCGTTAACGCTTGGAAAGCCGCTTGCCGACGGTCGAGTGCAGGATGGAGACTCTGAGCCAGCGAGCCCACCAGCTAAGCAGGCGAAAACTCGGGCAACGGCAAACCAGCTGCCAAACTTAGAGATGTTGGCCAAGACTATGCACGCACAACCAACGGAAGAGCTCAGCAGCTGCATTATGGATAGTTTGAAGGCTGTAGACGAGGTTGCGAATGAATCGCGCAACCTCAAAGGAGATTTTGTACACAGCCTCAAATTGGCGGCAGTCACAGTGCAGGCTGCGGTAGCCGAGTTGACCTCGCGATCAGCTGTCGAGGTCAATGTCAAAAGACTAGAGACGGAGAATGCGGACCTGAAAGTTCAGCTTTCTAGTTTATACGCACAGGTTGAGAAGCTGACAGCGGAGGTCAGCCTTCTGAGTCGCCAGGGTAAGGTGACGGCTAGTCCAATTGTGGTTGCATCGACAGGACCTAGTTGGGATAATTCGGCGGCCGGGCCTTTTCGGTCGGACGAGCTAGAGGCCCAATTTCGGCGTTCTATAGCCCTGGAGATTGGGGGTATGATAGATGCTAAATTGGCGGCTTTGGAGAGAAAGTTGCCTCCAGAAAAGCCGTTACGACCACCACTTGCTGCCGACGTGAGGCAATCTTCAGCACCGGTTGCCCAATCACAGGCAA
Organism: Anorthoa munda; assembly: GCA_945859665.1. Classification (NCBI taxonomy): domain Eukaryota; kingdom Metazoa; phylum Arthropoda; class Insecta; order Lepidoptera; family Noctuidae; genus Anorthoa; species Anorthoa munda. The sequence continues at coordinate 49,545,618 of OX243893.1, read as the reverse complement.
TCACTGATCCGAGCCAGGTCGCTAATTCCACAAAGGGGAAGGGGAAGAGGAAAGGGAAGAGGAAAGGAAAGAGCAAGGCGGTGGCTCCCGCGGTGGAACTGCCTGCTGTTTCCGCGGCGCCCACTCAGGCTTCGATGGCTAAGACGGAGACTTGGTCTACTGTGGTGGGGAGGAAGGCAAATAATAAGGCTCCCCAATCCAGTGCTAAGCCAGGTGGCGGATCTGTTCCGCTTGCATCATCTACTCCTGCAAGGCGTAATAAGCAGCCAGTGAAACTGCCTAGAGTGCCCACTACGGCAGCTATCACGGTTTCAGTGAGAGAGGGATCGTTTGCGAAACTTGGTGAGGTTATGCTCGCTGCGAGGCAGCGAATTCGTTTAGCAGATATCGGCATCGATACTGTCGGCCAAAAGAGGGCTGCTGATGGCGGAATGGTACTAACCGTCGCTGGCATCGACTCCTCCCTCAAGGCTGACAGCCTCGCGAACCGTCTGAGGGAGGTCCTTACCGAGTTCGACGTAAGGATTGCGCGTCCAACCAAAAGAGCTGAAGTGAGGATTATGGACCTTGATGATGCGGTCACGCCTGATGAGGTTGCGGCAGCTATTGCGGAGACGGGCGGTTGTTCTGCTGAAGACGTGAAGGTGGGAGAAATTCGTCGTCCACCTGCTTCTTTGGGGCACGTTTGGGTGCGTGCACCATTGGCAGCAATAAAAAAGCTGGCGTCAAACAAGTGCATGCGCTTGGGTTGGACGTCAGTTCGGGTTCAGGTTTTGGGAGCGCGTCGTATGATGTGCTTCCGTTGTCTCGAGCCTGGCCACGTCCGCTGCCAGTGCACGAGTTTAGTAGACCGGAGCACCCAGTGCTATGCTTGTGGGGGAGCTCACAAGGCAAAAGAGTGCACGTCAGCGACCTTGCGGTGTCCGATATGCGCAGACCAGGGACTACCGTCTGATCATCGGCTGGGGGGCAAGAAATGCGCGCCGCGCAAGAAGCGGGCTTTGCTTGCCCCTTCTAAATCACAAGAAGTGACTCCGGCACCATCGAGTGTGGGCCCCGTGGAGGACATGGAAACCTCGCCTTCCCAGCCCTAAAAGTCCTCCAGTGTAACCTGAACCACTGCCGCAGCGCGCAAAATCTTTTTCTGCAGACTGTTGCGGAGTGGTCGGTTGCCTTGGCGGTGGTAGCGGAGCCATACGGTCTTAGGGATCATCCTCGCTGGTTCCGGGATACTGTGGACTCTGTTGCCATTTATTGGGCTGGTGGAAGCGGTGGGCCTCATTGCTCCCTATTAGATGAGGGGCATGGATTTGTTGCTGTGGAATGGGGATCTCTGGCCGTAGTGGGCTGCTACGTGTCTCCCAACATTTCCCTCGCTGAATTCGAGGGATATCTGGAGGGGGTTGCGAACTGTATTCAGTACAAGTGCTCACCCCGTCCGGTGCTCGTCCTGGGTGACTTCAATGCTTACTCCAGGACTTGGGGGAACTCCCGGGACACAGCGAGGGGACGCGTGGTACAAGACTGGGCGGCGTCACTTGACCTTCGACTGTTGAATCGTCGGTCCGTGTCCACATGCGTGCGGTGGCAGGGGGAGTCAATTGTGGATCTCTCATGGGCGACTCCTTCTGTTGCGCGCATGGTGTCGGAATGGAGGGTAGCGGAGGAGATGGTCACTCTCTCCGACCATCGCCACATAGTTTTTGATGTGGAACTGCGTCCCTCCAATATTCCGAGCCGTCAGGATTCCAGCCCACCAGCGCGACGTTGGGCCCTCAAGCGGCTCAATCGAGACATGCTCATTGCAGCTGCCAACGTCGTGGCATGGCCAGAAGATATTCATTCCCAGGGGATCTCGCCCGATCCAGAAGAAGAGGCGGCTTGGTTCAGGGACAGGATGACGTTGATTTGTGACGCTTCCATGGGTTAGGTGCAGCCAGCGTCCGGGTGCGGCTTACTGGTGGTCGGAAGAAATCGCGCAGCTGCGCATTTTTTGTCTTAGGTCTCGACGCCAGTATCAACGCACTCGGCGCAGAAGACAGCCAAGAGCAGCGGACGAGGAAATAGCCAGAACCTACAGAGCGTATCGAGAGGCGACCATGGCGCTTCAACACGCCATCTCGGATGCCAAGTCAAGGTCCTGGAGGGAGCTTTTGGAGGGGCTGGACAGGGATGCATGGGGGCGACCTTATAAGTTGGTCATGGCCAAACTACGTCCATGGGTCCCCCCCACTACGGAAACCATGGATCCAGGGCTGCTGGAAAGAGTGGTCAACACGCTCATTCCAGTAGCTAGTGAAATTCCCTCACCATTCTTGACCCCTTCGGACTGGACTGACGAGTTGGGGGTGACTGAAGGTGAGCTGGACCGAGCCGTTAGACGCATGGGGGCCCGTAACACTGCGCCAGGCCCGGATGGCATCCCTGGCCGAGCTTGGGTTCTGGCTATGGCTCCTCTGGGGGACCGCCTGAGACAGCTTTTTAACAGCTGCCTCCGTTCGGGCGTGTTCCCCACCGACTGGAAGGAGGCTGGATTGGTCTTGTTGAGAAAAGCAGGCAGAGACTCAGAGTCTCCCTCTGCATACCGTCCCATTTGCCTGCTCGACGAGGTTTCCAAGCTATTCGAAAGAATAATTGCCGAAAGACTCGTCGGGCACCTGTCGCGAGTAGGTCCCGACCTGTCTGATTGCCAGTATGGTTTCCGGCAGAAGCGTTCTACAGTGGACGCAATCCTACGTGTCCGCTCACTGTCGGAACAGGTGATGTCCCGGGGTGGGGTGGCGTTGGCGGTAAGTTTGGACATCGTCAATGCATTTAACTCCCTGCCTTGGGAAGCAATAAGGGCGGCACTAGTACATCACAGAGTGCCCCCTTACCTGCAGTGCATCATCGGGGCTTACCTACGCGACCGGCACATTCGCTATGTGGGTCGGGATGGTAGCGTACATCGGAGGGAGATTACGTGCGGGGTTCCGCAAGGGTCGGTTTTAGGTCCTCCCTTGTGGGATCTCGCATACGACGTGGTCCTGCGTGTTGAACTCCCCGTCGGCGTTAATGTCGTTTGCTATGCAGACGACACCCTGGTGTTGGCCGGCGGGGATACCTTCGATGAGACCATCCAGCTTTCCGAGCTCGGGGTGGCAAGAGTCGTGGCGTCGATCCGTGAGCTGGGTTTAGAGATAGCGCCTCAGAAAACTGAGGCGCTGTGGTTCCATAAACTGCCGAGGAACAGAGAGCCACCCAGCTCGTTAGTGACAGTTGGAGATGCGCAAGTCCAGGTGGGTCGATACATGAAGTATCTTGGACTAACCTTGGACGGTCGGTGGGGCTTCGAAGAGCACTTTGAGCGGCTGGTCCCCCGCGTTGAAAAGGCAGTGGGTGCTTTGCACAGACTGCTGCCCAACCTCGGGGGACCTCGGGAAGAAGTTCGCCGCCTCTACGCGGGTGTCGTGCGATCGATGGTCCTTTATGGGGCACCTGTATGGTCAAGCAGACTATCAGGTGTCCGACGCTGCAGGGCTTAAATTAATAGTCTGCAGCGGAAAATGGCCATTCGTATCGCACGAGGTTACCGAACGGTATCCTTTGAGGCGGCAACTCTCCTGGCACGCTTTCCTCCGCTGGATATTTTGGCGGACATGGACGCAAGGGTTTATAACCGAATCAGCGCCATCCGCCGGAATGGTGAAAGCGTGCCAGGGGTCGCATTAGTAAGGCTCAGGCGGCAGGAACGGCGACACGCGCTCGAGCGGTGGCGAGAGCGGCTACAGCGGCCGCAATTTTCGCGCAAGCGCGTTGTCGAAGCCATCCTGCCGCACTTCGAGGCCTGGCTGAAAAGAGAGGAGCGCATCTCCTACAGGCTCACTAAGGTACTGACCGGGCACGGTTGCTTCGGTGAGTACCTGAATAGGATTGGGCGAGAGACCACGGCAAATTGCCACCATTGTGGAGGCGACCTTGATTCTGCACAGCACACGCTCGAGGAGTGCCCGGCGTGGGCCTCTGAGCGGCAGGTCTTGGTCGCCAGGATCGGGCGAGACCTGTCTCTGCCAGCAGCTGTGAGGGCCATGCTGGCAGAGACAGAAAATTGGAGGGAAATGGCCTCCTTTTGTGAAACTGTGATGGCGCAGAAGGAGGCCGCCGAGCGGGTTCGTGAGAGGGCCGATCCCGCTCGAAGAAGAAGGCGTCGGGGACGCAACCGCCTCGATGCCTAAAACGCAGAAACCCCGCCTGCGAAATAAGCAAGCGGGACTCCGGGGTCGCGGATGGTCAGATTGGGGACATTGTACACCCACCAAGTGACTTCAGGAAGGACGGCAGCACAGTGATCACGTGCTGCCGTGCACAACGTGGCTTGGGGGAGGCGATTCCTTCAGCCTCCCCAGGGACGTGCCCTAACAGGCGTTGCACAGAGGGGGTTCCGGGGTGGTCTTTTAAGAGGTGACGGGGCCCCTTCCAGGTGCTGATGGTGATCACCGGGGTGGTTTTAGTGAGGTAGAAATCCCACACTCCCTGGTCTTGTCTCCCCAAAAGTCCAGGCGCCTTTTGAAGGTTTCCCCCCGCAAACAAAACAAAAAAAAAAAAAAAAAAAAAGGCACAGATAATAAAGTGTGTAGGTAAAGAAAATGTGTAGGTACCGAGTTAATTTTTTCAAGTTTTTGTTTTACAACGTCCCAGAATAAATTATAGTACAAGTTTTATATTTTTATCGTTTTATATTGTATTTAGATATATAGATATTAGTGTTTAAGATCTTTTTAATAATACAAGTTATGTAAATAATCTTAAAAAAAAAATAAAGGTTCCACAGATTTCGGCTTGTAGGTATTAGTACAAAGTCACGACCGCGTAACAGAAAGATGCCTATGCATAAGATTTAATTTTCGAATCATAATTATAGCCTCTGAAAGTACGCCATGTTTAACAACTGTATTGAAAAATATTTTTCAATATATTTAATTACCAGTTTCAATTTAATTATTTTCACATCATCATTTGTCAAAAATCGAATAGGCTGTGAAGGCTGTTTTCGTTGTAAAAAAAATATCATCATCATCATCATATCAGCCGAAAGACGTCCACTGCTGGACATAGGCCTCCCCCAAGCGTCGCCACATTGACCGGTCCCGTGCGTCCCGCAACCAGCGGATCCCCGCAACCTTCACCAGGTCATCGGTCCACCTAGTGGGAGGCCTTCCAACGCAACGTCTTCCGGTTCGCGGTCGCCACTCCAGAACCTTTCTGCCCCATCGGCCATCCGTTCTGCGAGCAATGTGCCCTGCCCACTGCCACTTGAGTTTGGCAATTCTTCGGGCTATGTCGGTAACCCTGGTTCTCTTGCGGATCTCTACATTTCTGATTCGATCACGCAAGGAAACTCCGAGCATAGCCCTCTCCGTTGCCCTTTGAGTGACTGTAAGCTTTCTGATGAGGCCCATTGTAAGCGACCACGTCTCAGAGCCATATGTCATCACTGGCAACACACACTGGTCATAGACTTTCGTCTTGAGACACTGTGGTAAGTTGGACGAGAAGATACCGCGCAACTTCCCGAACGCTGCCCAGCCGAGTCGGATTCGACGGTTGACCTCTTTCTCGAAGTTGGCCCTACCCAATTGGATCGTTTGTCCAAGGTAGACATAGTCGCCCACAACTTCGAGTGTAGAGTCTCCGACCTTGATAGGAGTGGGTGTAACATGGGCATTCAACATCACCTTGGTTTTGTCCATGTTCATCCTAAGACCCACTCTTTCGGAAGCTCTACTGAGATCATCGAGCATTTTACTGAGGTCCTCCATGGTCTCAGCCATAACCACTATATCGTCGGCAAACCGAAGGTGAGTGATGTACTCGCCATTGACGTTGATGCCTAGCTCTCTCCAGTCCAGAACCTTGAAGACATCCTCCAGTGCAGCACAAAAAAAATATGTCCAGTTGCAAAAACGCGCGAAAATTTTATTTTTTTGTGAATTAACAAATCTAATTCTTTGATTTTTTTTTACTATTTCAATACAGTTGTTAAACATGGCATGGAATAGGATGTGTAGGCTGTTTTCGTTGTTAAAAAAAATAGTAAAAACAAATCTAATTCTTTGATTTGTTTTTACTATTTCCTACAATTGTATTGAAAAATATCGTGTGATACACTGGTGTGTAGGTTATTGCATTAACCTACTTTCCACCCTTGTATCACAATGTACTATTTCAATACAGTTGTTAAACATGGCGTACTTTCAGAGGCTATAATTATGATTCGAAAATTAAATCTTATGCATAGGCATCTTTCTGTTACGCGGTCGTGACTTTTGTTTACGAGCTCGATCATTACTTTTGCAGTTGAGTTTTAAATTTATAAGTCAATTTAAAAAGTTTAGTAGCAAAGAGTTTTTATACATAGAATAAAATGGGATAGATTTTATACGAGGCAAAATGAATGATTCCGTACGTTTTAGCATTGAACTCTCAAAAGTCTTTTAAATGGTAGTTTAATATATTTAATTACCAGTTTTAATTTAATTACACATCAACATTTGTCTATAATCGATTAAGCTGTATAGGTTGTTTTCGTTGTAATGTCCAATTGCAAAAACGCGCCATTAGTTATAAGTCAATTTAAAAAAGCCACAATGTAATAGTACATTGTACATCTGTACCTAATGAAGATTTTTGGTATCTAGTTGAAGTTTCACGCCAAACGTGTTTGTTAACTTTTTTATTTTACTTCAATATACCCATATGTAAAAACAATTATAAATATGACAATTAAGTTTCTAAATGTAATACCTAACAAGAAAACGCCCAGATCTTAACATAATTAACAAATACCGAGCCATTAAACACAATATTCATTACCACTATACTTCGATTTTTCAATTTCGTAGACTAACCTGACAGCTGCCTTGATGACCTTTTTTTTATAAAATGTTGCAAGCGCGGCGCATAGTTTTTTGGGTAAGGCTCAATCATAAGTGATTCATCGAATCGATGTGACATGACTCCTCAATTTAATTTGACTAATTGGTGTAAATACACGTTTTATGAATATAAACATAAAAGCTGACCCGGCAAACTTTGTTTTGCCATAAAAACACCAAACATTCATCTACCCTACCTACCCTACCCTACCTACATACCTACCCTACCTATATAGGTAAGGTACATTTTTTTTCCTAAATACCTTCTCCTAACAATAACAAACACAACAAAAAAAGAATAAGCGAAATCGGTCCAGCCGTTCACGCGTGATGCCGTCACAAAGGGAAATAGGGATTCATTTTTATATATATAGATTATTTAAATATAACAGTATTCATACATAGGTATAGTACATAAACTTTTATTGTGATTAATATGAAATCAACAATAAAATAAATGCGAAGTCTTACATAAATGAGTAGAAACTGAATAAGGGCCGCTAGCTTCCTAACAAATGTATTTTTTTTGACGTGAAATAGATCTAATTTCGATCTACTTCGATTTTCGATCAACTTTCGATCACTCAGGATATTCACTAGTCAGGATACGACACTATTTTTATGTAACAATAAAGTGAGAACCCCTCAAATGTCAGTTTAGTCTACGAAATAAAAAATCAGAGTATACTTTATTAATACTCAAAATTTACAAATCGTCTATCAGGTATATTATCGAAATTAGCCTTTATAAATCCATTATCATTATCACATATGACTTTTATTAGGTATCAAAGTAATATTTTTGCACAAAATTTCGGATATTTATAGTCAATTCACGTGTAGTTGACACTGTACTGTCGTGAAATTCCTTGAGCATAATGTCCCCCACATCTCGACCAATCGTGGCGCGGTTGTAGTTACGAGATTCTTTTTAAAACTTCATTAATTTTCCATTGCTTATAATTAATTGAAAAAAATATTTAAGAGTTTTTATTTATTTAATTTAAAAAAAAATTGTCATTTTCAACAACCCAATTAAGGTGCTGGACTTTATAGTTGAAATACTAGTAATAGGATAATTGACAAAAATATCTATTTAGTCCGTCACTTAGATAAATTAAAAATATTGGACATGTATTTTTCTTCAGTAAGTAATTTTAATCGTAGATTAAAATAGACTTGTATTAAAAAATCCATTTCAGAATAATCAAAATAAATCATCATAATCTTACAATAAAATAGACATTGTAAATAAACACATTACCCTCCTTCGGCAGTCGGGTAAAAATCACAGCTTCCGAATAATTACAGGATTATCTTTGCACTAAAATAGACTTAAGCTTTATAAAAATCAAAGCTTCAGAATAATCAAAATCTTCAAGGTTTCAGAATAATCAAATCATCTCAATCGTAGACTAAAATCGACAAGAAATTAAAAAAAATCGCGGTTTCAGAAGAATTACAGTTAATCGTCTCAATCTTAAATTAAAACAGACAAAAGCATTTAAAAAGTCACAGCTTTTTTGTTTATTTACATGATATTTTTCATAATATTCAGCTTCCCAGGATGCTTCATGCCTTGTGTATGCTTACGTATCGTCACCATTCAAGACCGCATTTTATTTTGTTATGTTTTCAACAACCTGCTCCTTCTTACAAGAAATTGATTTTACTGACTGTACTTTGGATATATCTCGTGGACCCGTTGGCAATTCATGTATGAAACATATAAAATATTATTATAATTTTTCATGAACCCGATGGGAAAACAGTAACAATAAAATCGTGGACCTCTGGGAATAACCCGTCACAAGCCCGCACTCCTCATCTTTGACGTGATTTATCTTTGTCAATTTTTATTTATTTGGAAAAGAAAAAATACGGGTCCAGTATTATTTCATTCTTATTCTTATTCTTTATTGTACACAAAACATAAAAACATACAAATACAAAAGAAAGTTTATGTACAAAGGCGAGCTTAACCCATAATTGGGTTCTCTAACAGCAAACCTCAGTTGCGTAATAGTACATTGTGATACAAGGGTGGAAAGTAAACTCGTGTCATTAAAAACCCTCGCCTTCGGCTCGGGCTTGTTAATGACAGCTCGTTTGCAATAACCTACTCGCCCGTGTATCACACGATATTTTTCAATACAGTTGTGGGAAATAGTAAAAACAAATCAAACAATTAGATTTGTTAATTCACAAAAAAAAAAAAATTTCGCACGTTTTTGCAACTGGACATATATTTTTTACAACGAAAACAGCCTACACAGCCTATTAGATTTTTGACAAATGTTGATGTGAAAATAATTAAATTGAAACTGGTAATTAAATATATTAAACAACCATTTAAAAGACTTTTGAGAATTAAATGCTAAAACGTACGGAATCATTCATTTTTCCTCGTATAAAATCTATTCCATTTTATTCTATGTATGAAAACTCCTTGCTACTAAACTTTTTTAAATTGACATAACTAAAGGCGCGTTATTGCAACTGGACATTTATTACAACGGAAACAGTCTATACAGCCTATTCGATTTTAGACAAATGTTGATGTGAAAATAATTAAATTAAAACTGGTAATTAAATATATTAAACAACCATTTAAAAGACTTTTGAGAGTTCAATGCTAAAACGTACGGAATCATTAATTTTTCCTCGTATAAAATCTATCCCATTTTATTCTATGTATGAAAACTCTTTGCCACTAAACTTTTTAAATTGACTTATAAATTTAAAACTAAACTGCAAAACTAATGATCGAGCTCGTAAACAAAAGTCACGACCGCGTAACAGAAAGATGCCTATGCATAAGATTTAATTTTCGAATCATAATTATAGCCTCTGAAAGTACGCCATGTTTAACAACTGTATTGAAAAGAAATATGCATACCTAATATGATGATAGTACATCCATGTGCACAACAAAACTTATTAAAAATATAATAAATTTTTGATAAAAAAATAATTGAATAAAGAAATACTTACTCACTAATAAACTAAACAAATACCTACGTGTGCAATACACAATGTATAAACATAATACATACAACATACTATAATTACACAACTAATAATCTCACTGACGGACTAAATAAAATTATCATTTTTCTACCCAGGAGACATCCCTATTGCCACTCGCCTTGAGCAAGCGTTGTCTACTTCGTCGTATCAATAATGCCAATAGCAAGCATAATACCCCGATGAGTGGCCGAAACGTGTATTGTACTCGTATCCACGCGAAACATTTCTATTGTTTCGTTAATTACTTACGGGCATTCAACCGGTTGATGCTCGTGCATTCTCTTTATATGAGAACAGGCTTTTGTCCTGCAGTGGAACAGTAACAGGCTGATAAAATATAATATATTAGCTGATACCTCATTAGAGTCGCCGACGTCGTCGCCCGACGTCATAGTACAACGAACCTCTTCATAGTACGCCGGTCGGTACTCATACTCGTTGGTGTTCAGTTTCTTGATCTTCCTTTCTAGATGACAGATTGGGTAATGTTTCTGCAAATAGAAGATTATGGTCACTTCTTTGATTTGAGAGGAGAAGTAGTCAGGATGATAGCTGTATCATCCTGACTGCTTCTCGCACTGATTGCTGATCGTTTCAGTTTGTCTCACTGGAGCCAGACAGAAACGATCGAAGTGTCACAAAATAAACACAAGGCTGGGGATGAGATTGGCTACCGGCAATTCATTCAACCAGTCACAGCAGTTATTTTGTGATTATTTTAGTTACAGATACTAGTCCCAAGTTATAATAGATATGAGTGCCCGTGGTTCCGCCATAAGCGGCACATAAGATCACCGTGGAGTTTTAGTGGGTTGGAGTCCCAAACAACTGCGCTACCTTCCCATAAAGCAAAAAAAATATTTAAAATGGGGCGAGATTGGTTGCCGGCATTTCATTTAATTTTAGTTATTTTAGTCAAAGCAGTTATTTTCGACGAAAAAAAGGAGGACTTTCTCAATTCGACATGTATAATTTTATGTATCACCACGCATAACTTTTTATAGAGATGTCCGAATTCAAAAAATCGATTGGAAAATTTAATAAGAGTGTCTCAAAGTGTGTCACATTTAAATTAAAAAAAATAAAAGCCTCCACAAAAAGGACTTATTGATAGTTTTTCCAATGAATTTACAATTGTGTACTGATTCTGTTGAAATTAAGTGAACTGAAAAGTGAAATGAACAAAAAATTTAACCAAGGAAGAAAGAAAGAAATAATAAAAAAAAACCGGACAAGTGCGAGTCGGACTCGCCCACGAAGGGTTCCGTACTTGGTAAATTGCGGTTTACGATTTAAGACGTATTAAAAAAAAACTACTTATTAGATCTCGTCCAAACCAATTTTCGGTGGAAGTTTACATGGTAATGTACATCATATATTTTTTTTACTTTTATCTTTCTTTTATTATAGAAAGTTACAGGGGGATTTTTAAAGTGGGGACACACTTTAAAAATCCCCCTGTACTACCACCTGTATACCTGCAATATAAAAATAAACTTTTAATCGGGTCTTTTAGCATTTTCAGTTGGCGCCAAACAAACAAACATGCAAAATAATTACCTAAACCGTAGAATGATTATAGCTAGGCTGATATTCGTTTTTTGTTTACTTCGTCAAAACTTCTAAAAAAAATATACAGAGCCTTCTCAAGGCCCTTCTCAAGAAAAACATGTTTCTTTTTATTAATGAAGTAATTTGGACATCCTGGTTAGTGTTAATGATCTCTCGTCTTATATGACATTGAATTCTTAAAATATATCCCACATCACACTAAAATTATAAAGGCGAAAAGTTGTGAGTATGTGTGTTGTGTGTGTGTTTGTTACTTCTTCACGCTCAAACGGCTGGACGGATCTGGATGAAATTTGGCACAGAGATAGATTATAATCAGGAATAGCACATCGGACTTTTTAGCCCGGGAATACGAGTATGTTCCCTCAGGATAATTTTAAACATTCTTGCAGGCGAAGCCGCTTGCAGAAGCTAGTATCTCAATGAATTTAGGTAGATAGTATAGTAGTGGGTCTCCATTTTATGCTCCGTTCATCCGCTGTTCGTGAATTCAGGGTTGATATCAATTTCGTTTTTGTGAGGATGTGACCACCTCTGGTGTCAGAGTTAAGAGTGTCAGCAAAATGGAAAAGTGCTACTTCATATGTTTTATTTCAGTCACTGAACCTTTGACTGTGATAGAAGTTGGTCGAGATAATGAATTTATCAGCAATATGATACCAAAGCTTCTTCTTCTTCAAGACTTCTTTAAAAACTGTATTCTGCCAGAAATAATTTTGAGACGTGTTCAGAAAAATGTGAAATGTATAGATTTGAATGGTATGTACCTCCCAGTATGTACACCAGGCTATTTTATTTACTTCATAAGTTTTATCAATTAATAAGTTATTATGTTATTCTAGTGACAAATCGTCCCTCAACATCAATATCAGTTGGAAATTCGAGCATGGAATAAAGTTTAATCTTGGAGCAGCTTTGGAGATTGATGGTAAATAACAGATTGAAATGAATAAGAAATAATATCCATCAAAAAGTAACAAATATACTAAGTAAAGTTATTTTTCTTTGCAGCACCTGTGAAGCAGTGGTTTCAAGACAAGAAGGAATGATTGATTGATTGGTTTGATTGATTTGAGGTTTTTTTTTTTTGATTTATTTTTGTTCAATTGTATTTTTTTTGTAGTAGTTTGTTTAGAGTCTACAAAATCATTGTATATACCTAACTTTTTATTTGTACTTCAATTAAAAGTGATTGTGTGATTTTAATTGAAATACTACTTTTAGTTATTTGTACTTCAATTAGAATCCTGAGCGACGCGAGTGATTCATGGCCCTCGATATAAATTAGTTTATGAGTTGCATATTATATTTTATACCATTGCCCCTCTAAAAAGCTTATTTTATTCACTGAAAACAGTGAATAAAAAGCACTTTCAATCACTGTTTTCGTGTTAGAACACATCAATATATATTCGACGTCCATCTCAATTCTATTCAACCTCCTTGCGCATTAAATACTCGATACAAACTCCTTGTGCAAAGAATATTTGACTTTCAAACTCCTTCATTAATTTAATTTTTAGTTTAGTTTTATTTTTTTTTGATATTTAGGATTATAATAGTGATTTTGATTTTAGTCTGGGATGTTTAGTGAATACTTGGATTGTAATTCTAATATGAATTGCATTGGTGTTTAATTAATTATAATTATGTAACGTAACGGAGGTGGTCACTGGCCCCTGAAATACAGATGCTGTTACCTAGTTCAGCTTCTATTTACAAAAAATGTGTAACCCTGAGTTTTCACAATTTTTGTAAATTTTGAAGGTAATAAAACGTTTATTTATTATTATTCCTTGTGCTTTACGCTTAATTTTTTTTTTTTCTCGTAGTCATGGTATAAAATATAGTATGCAAATCTTGAATAAAACGGATTTATATCGAGGGCCATGAATCACTCACGTCGCTCAGGATTCAAACCCTTGAATCACTTGCTATGCTCGTGATTCAACATGAATCATGAATCACTCCCTACGGTCGAGATTCAGTTGTTAGAATCCTTCACTTGTTCGTGATTCATCTATGGCCCTCGCTTTAAATCAGTCCTTTATTCACTAGTTGCATAATATACTATTATACCATGACTACGAGAAAAAAAAGATTTAAGCAAAAGCACAAGGAATAATAATAAATAAATGGTTATTACTTTAAATTTTACAAAAAATTTGAAGCCCTGTGTGTCAGGGTTTCAATTTTATTTCTGGCACCTGTGTTTCAGGGGCCAGTGACCACCTCCGTTACGTTACATAATTATAATTAATTTAACAATAAATTAAATAATTATAATAAATTAATATTAAATAATTATAATAAATTAATATTAGAATTACAATCCAAATTTACTTATTTAAAATTTACTCACTGAACATCTTAGAATAAAATCAAAATCATTATTAAAATCAATAAACAAACTCAAAAAACATCGATGAAGGAGTTTGAAAGTCGAGTATTCTTTGCACAAGGAGTTTGTACCGAGTATTATTTGCGCAAGAAGGTTGTATAGCATAGAGATGGAGGTCAAATATATATTGGTGTGTTCTAAATTCAAACGCCAAAACAGTGATTAAAAGTGCCTTTTAGAGGGGGAATGGTGTGGGGATGTTGTGTTAGTCAAACAACTGTTTTCAAGCGATTACCTTTTATTACTGACTAAAGATTACATGAGTGATATATATTATTAGAAGCCAGATTACATATATGGATAGGGTACTTACTACACCTCAATAGTATACACATAATTTTTTAAATCAAAACATACCTACAGCAGCTTTTTATTGTCTCACAGAAGGTGTGAAAAGTTGAGTTGCTCCTCTGGGATAAAGCCTGTCTTCGTCTTAGGCAGCTTGAACCCCTCGCTTTACTCAGGACCGAGCGGAGCGAGGGCGTTATGTCGACATAACACCCGAGCGCACTCTCGTTACGCTCAGGGCTCAATATGCCGCCCGTGACGTAAGACACTGCTTTATCCCCTTGGTGCATAAACTACTATGATGTGCGTATATGTGTGGCTGTCTGTGGCATCATAGCTCCTAAACGGATGTACCGATATAGATTAAATTATTTATTAATATTTGAAAGGTGACTTTGTCGAGAATGTTCTTAGCTATGTTTGATGAAAATCTGTTCGGCCGTTCAGAAATAATGCGCATATTACTCATTCATTTTAATCTTTTCGCAAGATATCGTGTCATAAATATATGTTTCGATAAATTGTCCATAGCTATAGTTTAATTAGCATAAAATTAACGCGGCCTCGTCAGTTCCGCGAGTATGGTGCTTATTTTTTTTTACTTATTAGAGGTTATTTTTAATTTGATTTAATTTATTTTAAGGTCACAACCGCAGACACAACCATCTGCTGAGACAAATATTTAGTAATTATGAAAGCCATCGGTTTTTAATCACAGATTTATCATTAGTAATATCTTTTATTTCTTCTTAGATTTATTTATCACCAACAACATATATGCAATTTCATTTACAGAGTTAATATTAAATTTGAAAATGGTCCTGTGCAAACAGGTCAGTCACAGTCTTGTGTTCGCGAATACAAAATAATACTCTACTGGTTAAAGAACAACGGCAGGTGCCCATACATTGTTATAGCTGAGATTAAATTAGAAAGTCTTTAAATGAAAAATATCTGGTTTAACTCAGGGTGATGTTCTGAATTAGTTTGTGCAAGAATTTTTGTTCGAGAGTCTAGAGAATAATAGATATTCAGTCATAAACTTTTGTAGGTTATGTCTGAGTAACCGTCAGCGGAAAGACAGAGACTAGAACAGAACTTGCAGACCTCTATCAATACATCCAATAGATATAGCGGACTTCCAGTAGATTTACCGGAATCTCTTGAAACTATAGAAAGCCAAGCCCATGTTAAGAAACCGAGCAAACCCCCACCAATAATCTTGTATGGTATTACGGATATCTCAAAACTGACAGAACTGTTGAACAGCTCAGTACCAAGAAGCAGCTACAACTATAAAATAGTAAATAGAGATCATCTGAGAGTTATGGTGCAGACAAGTGAAGCATACAAAGAGGTCATAGATCTTATACGAAAGAATGGACTTATAGGACACACATTCACTCAGAAAGACAAAAGGTGTTGCAGAATCGTAATTAAAAATCTGCACCACACAACACCCAAAGAAGCCATTGTAGAGGAAATAGAAAAAACTGGGAACAAAGTCAGAGGTGAGATCATATGTGCACTTTCAAGAAGAAACAAGAAACCTCTTAATATTTTCTTCGTGAATGTAGAACCTGGCCCAAATAACCCCGAACTTAAGCGTATTGAAGTGATATACAGCACAAAAGTTAGGATAGAAGATCCAAGAAAAACAAACGACATCCCTCAATGTGCTAGATGTCAACAATATGGGCACACTAAAAATAACTGCATGCGCCCCTTCCGATGTGTTAAATGTGCAGAAGGACACAGAACCATTGACTGTCCAAAGAAAGACAAAAATACCCCAGCCACATGTACCTTATGCCTAGGAGACCACCCTGCTAACTATAAGGGCTGCCAAGTGTACAAGGAGATTCGCGCAAGAAAAACTGTTCAGACAAATCACACGAAAGCAACTGCACCAAATATAAAGAATGCCAGAAATGACACAGTCCCATTTAAAATAGAAGACTTTCCACCATTGCCTCCGAGTAGACCTGCAATGCAAACACCAAACCCATCAATTTCAGATCCCAAAAACACTGTACACTGGAACAAAAACTCAGAGAACAAAGAATCTCAGTCCTCAAGTTCATTAGAACAAATAATTACAAAGCAATCAGAGAAAATAGATATTCTCATACAACAAATAGGTACCCTAATGGGACTCCTAACGACTCTAGTTGCCCAGTATAACAAATGAAATTCCTACGAATTGCAGCATGGAACATAAATGGCCTGCCTCCTAATAAACATGAAGTGGAACTCTTCATCAAACATAACCAAATAGATATTCTTCTAATCTCTGAGTCACATATGACTGATGAAAAAGCCATAACCATCAAAGGATATAATGTATATTATACTAATCACCCTGACGGAACATCACATGCTGGAACTGCAATCATAATAAAGGATAGCATCAAGCAACACATTCTCCCAAGCTTTAGACAGGCACACCTACAGGCTACTGTAATATCTATTGACGATTGGCAAGGCCCACTTAACATAGCTGCAGTGTACTCTCCGCCTCGGCATCGTGTTACAGAACAAATGTTCAACGATTTTCTTGAGACGCTTGGAGGCAGATATATCGCTGGAGGGGATTGGAACGCCAAAAATACCTACTGGGGCTCCAGGCTGACCACAACCAGAGGCAGAGAGTTGAAAAGGGCAATAGATGCAAATTCACTCAATATACTGTCGACAGGGGAGCCAACCCATTGGCCAACTGATCCCAACAAAACACCCGACCTCATTGATTTTTTTATCGTCAAAGGAATGTCAGGTCTGTATACAAAAGTTGAATCAAGCTTAGACGGCAACTCTGATCATACACCAGTGATATGTACACTGAGCACTACAATTATTTGGAATGAGCCCCGAGAGACGTTATACAATCGTAAAACTGACTGGGACTCATTCCAGAATTACATAACAGAAAATGCCAACTTGCACATACCCCTTAAAACAGAGGAAGATGTAGAAAATGCTGCTTGGTTTACAACTAACCTAATCCAAAAAGCTGCTTGGTTGTCTACTCCAAGCATCAAATACAGTCCGCAGCAACAAGATATTACACTGGAGATAAGGGAGATGATTGCTGCAAAACGGAGACTGAGACGTCAATGGCAAACAAGTAGGAATGCATATGATAAAAGGGCTCTCAACAAAGCACAAAAGAAACTAAAGCAAATGCTAGCAGAAAATGAAAATGCCACTCTTCAAGATAAACTGAAGACATTATCACCTCTTAGAGTAGATGACTACTCCCTGTGGAAAATCACAAAGACACTAAAACGGCCACAAGATCACACGCCTCCGATAAGACAACCAAATGGTAACTGGGCGAGGAAACCTAGGGAAAAAGCCGAGATCTTTGCCGAATTCTTGACAAATGTTTTCAAGCCAAATCAACCCGACACCATGTACCCAGAAGAAGAAATTGATGAAATTCTTGACAGCGATCAGCAAATGTCCCTACCGCTACGACTATGTACCCCAAAAGAGTTATGGAAATCTATCGGAAACCTGAAGAAGAAAAAGGCACCAGGTTTTGATCTGATTACAGCAGAAGTACTGAATCATCTACCGAGAAAAGGAATTGTTCTGATTACTATTCTCTTCAACGCAGTGTTGAGACTACATTATTTCCCGCGCATCTGGAAAATCTCAACCATAAATATGGTAGCTAAACCAGGCAAACCGCCTGCTGAAGTTTCTTCATATAGACCAATAAGTCTTCTTCCGTTATTGTCTAAGCTGTTCGAGAAAGTACTGTTACAACGTTTGACACCCATACTGGAGGAGCAAAATACCATTCCTGAACACCAATTTGGTTTCCGGGCACACCATGGAACGACGGAACAAGTGCACAGAGTGGTTCACACAATCAGACAATCACTGGAGAATAAGGAGTATTGTTCAGGTGCTTTTCTTGACATACAACAGGCATTTGACCGAGTATGGCACAAGGGGCTCCTGTGTAAAATTAAAATTTGTTTACCACACAATGCATACTTGCTTCTCAAGTCTTACCTGCAGGACCGGATGTTCCAGGTTAAATCTGGAAACTGCCTGTCTTCACTTTACCCCATAGAAGCTGGAGTACCCCAGGGGTCAGTACTGGGTCCTGTCCTGTATACGGTTTACACTGCTGACCTACCAACCTCAAAGCAAATTGTTACTGCAACTTATGCTGACGACACTGCAGTACTATCCTGTGATAAAGACCCTATCAGAGCATCCACAAAACTCCAAGAACACCTGGATGTTATTGGATCATGGTTGAAAAAATGGAGAATCAGGGCCAGTGCTGCGAAGTCTGTCCACATTACCTTCGCTCTAAGAAGAGGGGAGTGCCCAACAGTTACACTTGATGGAAATGCCCTTCCACAGAAATGTACGGTTAAATACCTTGGCATGCACATTGACAGAAGACTTACATGGCGCGATCACATTAAGGCCAAAAGGGATCAAGCAAACAGAAAACTTGGAGACATCTACTGGCTTTTGGGCAGGCAGTCATCTCTTAGCTTGGAAAACAAATTGTTGATCTACAAATGCATCCTAAGACCCATATGGACATATGGTATAGAACTCTGGGGTTCGGCAAGCCACTCAAACATGGAGATACTACAACGCTTCCAAAACAAAACATTAAAAATCTTGAGCTGCGCTCCTTGGTTCACAAAGAACATAGAAGTACATGATTACTTACAAATCGCCACTATTAATGAAGTTGTAGAGACGTCCTGCAAGTCTTATAAGCAAAGACTCCAGCAACACAAAAACGAACTCGCTGTGACACTACTGAAGTCCTCGAACTCTACTTACAGACTTAAAAGAAAACGAATAGCGTCAATCTAATATCACTGATGCATAACGAGATGACGCATCGCAGGATGTGAAGAATCTCAAACTGTTAAATGAAAGAAACAACCAATCTGATTAAAGCCCAGAGGCTGATTGCAGATGTAAAAAGAAAAAAAAAAAAAAAAAAAAAATGTCTGAGTAACTTTTAATAATGTGTTTAATAGGTAATATTATTCAATTTCGTGCAAGTAAAAGGGGAATATCGCATTAGTATTTCCCTTTCCTAGTTATTTTAGCATGAAATGTGTAGTATACTCTTTGGAAAGAGTATATTTATTAAAACTAAGTGACTTTGACTCAGTATCAAAAGGTTGTCGTCAACAACCAAGCTATATTTTTTTTAGACTTGGATACTAGTCTTTTTGCCAATCATTAATTGAAAGTAATTCATTTATTTCTACTACACTACAATATTATTACCTACCTGCAAGGAACATCTACACTTAGACATAAAACTCATTTAGTGCAACAAATACAATAATGATATTATTACTTAATATAGTTACTACTTGTCACTTAGCATATAAAATATATAATGGCAACACTATGCTAAAGAAATGAACTAAAAAATCAAATAACTTTTTATTTATTATGTTTTTTTTTAATCTATTTTGGACCGGGCCTTATTATACTTTAAAAAACATAGACAATTAATAGAATGTCTTTCTAATAACTCACTTTCAGACGCTCAAATTTAAGTCAGCTAAAATTTCGCCATTGTTCTTTGGAATTGAAATAATAAAAAATAAAATTTAAATTAGATTACGAAATACAAATTAAGATAAAATATATAACAGACAAATTACCAGTGAGTAAGCGATAAAACAAAGTTAAAATGTATAAAATGCAAATAAAAATTATGTCCAAATTAGATAGTTTAATTATAAAACTGCAAAATACACGGCAGAAAAGCAAAATTAAATATTAGCTTGGTCTAGATTGTCCATGCATATTTATCATAGCACAAAAGCAAGTCATTAAAACCGAATGTTAAAAACATTCCGTTTCACCGCATTCGTCTATGTTTTGGGTAATTTCCATGTCATTGAATGCGCTTCGTCGTGGCCAGCAAACAAGGCAACAACATACCATCGCCTAATAAAACAATCGTTGGATTACTCAATGATTGCACGAAAATTGCTTACTGTAGTAACTGCGAGTGAGTTCTAAAAATAAACGAAAATTATTTGGAAACGATCACGCACTT
Organism: Anorthoa munda; assembly: GCA_945859665.1. Taxonomy (NCBI): domain Eukaryota; kingdom Metazoa; phylum Arthropoda; class Insecta; order Lepidoptera; family Noctuidae; genus Anorthoa; species Anorthoa munda. The sequence goes on along the minus strand of OX243893.1, from coordinate 49,525,343 downwards.
TTTCTATTTTAGGATGATGTTACAACAAAAAATAATAACTGCGGGGTTATGGCGTTTTATTTTATTAACACCCGACAGAAAAACGACGGGGTGTAATAAGTTTGACGGATCTGTGTGTGTGTGTGTCTGTCTGTGGCATCGTAGCTCCCGAACGGATGAACCGATTTTGATTCTGTTTGTTTTTGTTTGAAAGGTGACTTTGTCGAGAGGGTTCTTAGTTATGATTGATTAAAATCAGTTGACCCGTTCAAAAGTTATCCGCATTTTACTCTTCGAATAATATATTTATATAATCAAAGTATGTACCATTGCTATCTATGTACTTTTGCCATCTCATAGGTAGTTCATTGATCCCTTTACTAAAAAAACCATTCGGACGGGAATCAATAAAATCTTTCAAGGCGGTTTGGACTGTCCCATCGGAGTTGATTTTTTTTCCTTGCTTGAAGTGATCCAAATTTCACAAAATATGGTAAGTAATCTGTTGGAGCAAGGTCCGGGGAGTACGATGGATGTCTTAGACATTCCAATTGAAGCTCCACTAATTTGGTAGCCGTCTGTTGTGCAGTGTGTGGTCTAGCATTGTCCTGAAGCAGCAGTGGCCTAGAGCGATTGACCAGCCTCGGCTGTTTAGTAGCTAGCTTTTCTATCATGGTTTGCAGTTGTTGACAATAGACATCCACCGTAATCGTCTGGCCAGATTTAAGAAAGCTGTAGTGAACGACACCGGCACTAGTCCACCAAATGCTCACAAGTAATTTTTTTTGAGTCAATTTTCGCTTGGGGCAGGATTTGGCTGGTTCGCCAGGGTTCAGCCATTGCGATGAGCGTTTACGATTATTGTACAGGATCCACTTTTCGTAATTTTGTAATGATTCGATTTAAAATCCCTTCATTATTGTGCCGGTTGAGTAATGTAATGTAACGCAGCAGTCGACGCGCGTTTGTCGGTTTGTTGCACTCAATTCATGAGGTACCCATCTTTTAAGCTTTTTCACCTTCCAAATTTGCTTTAACTGGATTAAAACAGTTTTATCACTAACACCACAGCCTGCAGCTAACTCGGACGTGGTTTGCGATGGATCCGATTCCACAATAGCCTTCAATTCTTCATTGTCAACTTTGGTCTCCGGCCGTTCACGGGGCTTGTTCTGCAGGTCGAAATTTTCAGAACGAAAACGTTGGAACCAAAAACGCACTGTGTTTTCGTTTGCGACACCGTCGCCATACACATCATTAATCCTTCGAGCCGTTTCTGCAGCACTGGTGCCACGACGGAACTCGTACTCGTAAATAAAGCGATATTTCATGTTTTCCATTTTGTAAACTGACTGGCGCAAAGAAAAAACCAAAAGAGGGAAAAACAAATGAATTACGGTTTTCCAAAAACAAAAGCATGAGTAAATGCTGCTAAAAAGCTAAATAAATTTAAAATTGGAATTCCAAACCAAAGAGGAGATATTTGAGATCAAAGTGGCCAGTACGACAAAACGCCAATTTCTTAGGTAAGGACCTAATATAATCTAACATATCGCATAAGATATAATTTATCTATATTGGCTTTATGGTCATAAAAAAAACGTGGCGAAAGCGCTAGTACCACATTTAGAATCACAACACACACACTGTACACAGATACACAAGTCAAACTAATAACATCCCTCTTTTCCTACGGGGGTTACAAATGGTCTTCTTTAGTGGCTTTCTTGCTAAGGACTATGGCGATTTAGCTTGTTTACTATTGATTAAAGGTTGCATTTCGAGTTTGGCCCTCTTACTAATAAACACAGAATAAAGTTATAACAAGTATAAACCTATGAAAATGTATGGTTATGCTTTTGTTATACCTGGTATAATTTTATTCCGCGATTATTAGTAAGAGGGTAGGACTATAAATTAACTGAGTTGATTGATTGAACCGGCCTATGTGATATGAAGACTAGGCTATTGTTTAAGGACACATATTTACTTGGTCAGTACACTGTCTCTTGGAAATGTTCTGCTTTTTAGGGTTCCGTGCCCAAAGGGTAAAAACAGGACCCTATTACTAAAACTTCGCGATCCGTCTGTCTGTCTGTCTGTCCGTCTGTCACCAGGCTGTATCTCATGAACCGTGATAGCTAGACAGTTGTAATTTTCACAGATGATGTATTTCTGATGCCGCTATAGCAATTAAAAAAAAGTTAAATTAAAATAAAATTAATTAAGGGGGGCTACCATACAACAACGTGATTTTTTTTGCAGTGTTTTGAGATAATGGTACGGAACCCTTCGTGTGCGAGTCCGACTCGCACTTGGCCGGTTTTTTGTAGATAGCCAAATCAAAATGTAGCTGGCATATTATACAACCTAAACTGTTACAGGTCACTAAGCCAAACAGGTTAAATTACATGCAGAAAGATAAAATCTCTAAAACAATAAAGTCATGTTCTCTTTTACTAAGCTGCCATAACTTGTTTTATAGCTGCATTTTGCTCAAATTCGTACAGACAAGCAAATTTTTTTAGATACATACATAGGTCTAAAAAAAACTATTTTACAAAAAAATACAATCGACTTCCAAATAAAAACACTACAAAGTGAAAAATAACTTCAATTTCGGCACACCTCCTGTTTTTACCCGACTGCCGAAGGAAGGTAATGTGTTTATCAGTCTATGTATGTATGTATGTAGGTTGTATGTATGTATGTCTGTATGTTTGTTCCTACGTGGCTTTCTAGAGAACAAACGTGTTGGCCGATTTTGATGATTCATATGTCAATCGATTCGCCTTAACCCTGCGAGGTCACTGGCTTCATTAAAATAGGAAAATGGTTTTTGGGCGCCATATTGTGGGGTACCAAATTAGACTTTTAAACACATTATACTCCTTCGGCAGTCGGGTAAAAATACCTCTCAAAACCACCAGAAAGGAGAAGAAAGGCATTTACAAAGACACTCATAAAGTCAGACAACAGCGACAATGAATCTAGCGTAAGTAACCACGATACACAGGAAGATGAATATGAATGTGACACGAGACATGTTCTAAGCCCGATTAAGGTTGGTTGAGGTGCATGTAGGGTTACCATATCTCAGGATTTGTCCTGAGATCACTTGAACCTAATGTTCTATTAAATAATGTTATAGAGGAATATCATTCAAAATACAGTGGTTGGCATAAATTCTATACGGATGGTTCGAAGAATGCGCAAGGACAGGGGGTTGGGGATTTCTACTAAAATTTTAATATTAAAACTGGTTTCAAGATAAATGCTTGTGTAATCATGACGCTGGAACATATTGCAGTATTTCAAGCCATGACATTATGCAAATGAACGTAGATTAAATAAAATTGTTATTTTTTCTGACAGCAAAAGCGCTTTGCAACACGTGGCTCGATGCACCTCGAGGTGTATCGATAGCCTACGATATTATTAGTACCATTCATAAATTCAATCAAAACGGTGTTGAATTTAGTTTGCAATGGATTCCGGCTCCTATTGGTGTGAAAGGTAACGAGGAGGCTGATCGAATATCTAAATTAGCAGTAGTATAAGGAACCGAGATTAGATTTTTGCCGGACTACTCAGATTTGATCCCTAAATACAAAACTAAATGTCACGAGATCTGGAAAAAAGTATTTGATGAAAAATCGGAAACAAAAGGAATTTGAATTCAAATTCAAATTATTTATTCGTGTGATTTTTGGTAATTTACAGTAGGTCTTATAATATTATAATAAAAATGTGCGCAAAAATCTACCCATTGGATTTACACTATTACTAAGAATAAACATCATCGACATTATACATGCAGTAATAAATAATAATCAATTCATTTAAACACAAATAATTATCATTAAACTTAGATGTCAAAATATCAAGATTATAAAAATTAAACAGCGTAGTCAGTAATTTTAAAAAATCAAAAAAAAACATCATCGATATTATTACACAAAATAAATAAATAATCAATTCATAAAAAAACAACAATTATTATAATTCAAGTTGTGTGTCAAAATAATGAAATTCAAATAACTAATAAAGAAGTCAATATTAATAATTAAAAACAAAATATCAAATCAAAATGCAGTCAAAGATACAATCATAAAATTAGATGTCAATACTGGTGGAAATAAAATGTCAAAAAGGTCAACAATTCAATATAAAATCTTTTGGATTACAACAGTACTTTGTCCTTTAGAAACTCAGAAACATTATAATAGGCTTTTTTTACGAGAAAGTTCTTTAAATGGTATAAAACCATTCAGCATGAGCCTCCTCGTTATCTTTGGTTTGATGATGGCAAACTATCTAGACCAATGGTGGTCAAACTTTCTTAATGGTAGAGAGTCCAGATAGTTTAAGAAATTTCTGAGGGGGGCTAGAATTTGCTTTTTAAACATATTTCTTTGACCAGATATTGTTTTTTTAAGGTTTTCCGAATTCACATTATTTTCTGCGTCATTCAACAAAGCATATTTGGTTTTAGCATGCTTGGTGTTAAAATGGCGAGCGAGGTAAAACCTTTAATTACATAATTAAGACACATTTGCATACCGTTGTATTCTGCGCTAACTTTACCTATGCGTCTATTATTCTACTAAGTAGAATCTACTTTACACTTCTGGACCGTCAGAATATAATTATCGTGGGCCATATACTATTCATGTCGAAGGACCGTCGGCGGGCCGGATTGAATGCTTTCGCGGGCCGGAGGTGGCCCCCGGGCCGTACTTTGCCCAACACTGATCTAGACATTATGTGAAAATAGCATTAAGACTCCGATCGGGGCACTATCCATCGGCAAAGTTCGACTTTTTTCATCAGGAGCGCATCCTGATGAAAAAAGTCGAATCACAAAATTGCATTACTTGTAATAAAATCGAGGACGTACAACATTTGTTGATGGATTGTGTTAAAGATTAAGAGAGAAAAAATGGAAAGAGAGTATGGCTTGAACAAGTTATAGATATTGCCCTAATTCAGACGATATTATGTCTAAGTCTGATCTAGCAAAACAACTTTGTAGGCTGGCAGTAATCTCAAACCCATAATGTTATATTTCTTTTTAGTATAAGTAGTTTTTAGTAAAATATTGTAAAGAGCATTAGTGCAGTAAGTATATTGTTTATGGTACAATGGGGTTGACGTATCCTTGTGGATAAAAACCCCCAGTTTAATAAAAAGGAATAAAAAAAATAATAATTTAAATCTCAGGCTTTTTTATAATTTTCAATAAAAACAAATAATAATCTTCTTTATATAGAGACTATTTATTTATTTTAAACATCTACTTTGGTTATGTGAATGCACAAATAAAATCAACACTTAAAATCAATTAAACCTATTCCAATCATTCAATGATATTTTGTAATCATCAGTTTTATCATATTTATTTTGCGTTGATATCTTTTTTAACTAACTCTTCAAATTATACTGTGTTAAAAGTCAAGCTCGGATATCTCTGGTAATCTTAAAACAGAGATGGTCTTGAAAATGGTTGCTCACAATGTATGGTGCCCATAATGTATTAGAATTCGAGAAATCTCCGGATTGTTCAATGGAAGTCAGGCTTTTTCGCCGGACTTTTAAATTGTATATCTGGTAACCCTAGGTGCATGCATTGTTTCCGTTGGAATCTGCTAACTGCGCTGATCTACCAAAGAGAACTGAGAGTTTTATTTTTCCATTATATTAGGTCATGACATATGAACCTCCACCTACCCACCTTTCAAGCTTTTTCACCTTCCCAATTTGCTTCAAGTGGATTAAAACAGTTTTATCACTAACACCGCAACCTGCAGCTAACTCGGACGTGGTTTGCGATGGATACGCTTCCACAATAGCCATCAATTCTTCATTATCAACTTTGGTCTCCGGCCGTCCACGGGGCTTGTTCTGGTCGAAATTTCCAGAACGAAAACTTTGGAACTAAAAACGCACTGTGTTTTCTTTTGCAACACCGTCACCATACACATCATTAATCCTTCGAGCCGTTTCTGCAGCACTGGTGCCACGATGGAACTCGTACTCGTAAATAACGCGATGTTTCAAGTTTTCCATTTTGTAAACTGACTGGCGCAAAGAAAAAACCAAAAGAGGAAAAACTAATGAATTACGGTTTTCCAAACACAAAAGCATGAGTAAATAGCTGTATAAATTTAAAATTAGTATTCCAAACCAAACAGGAGATATTTGAGATCAAAGTAACCAGTACGACAAAACCTAATATCATAATCTAACTATCATTGATCTCTTTTAAAGACTCAATAGCTAACGACGGTAATAGGTCATTTTGAGAATATGACGTTAGGTTTTATTGCGAATAGGAGGTTTTGATACGGAGTCCTTTTGATAAAATACATTTTTTTTTCTTTTGTTATTTTAAAATAGAAAAAACCACAATTAAATCGCATATCAAACAAAAGTAGTTGTTTGATATGCGATTTAATTGTGCTTACTTCTAATGAATAAAAAGTTATGTGGCTAAAACAAAACAGTATGTCATTTTGTACGTTCTTCCTCTTCCTATTTGGATTTACAATATTCATATTAATCCATTCTAAAATTATAAATTCGGAAGTAACCGTGTTACCTTATCACGCCATAAGGCCGTGACTACTAACAGTTGATAATTGCTATCTGAGGTTTTGAGCCACGCCCACTGTCATCGATAGCTTAGGGGCAAACATAACCCACCACAGAGGCCCACATCATAAACGGGCTCTTCTTCCGAAGTTCTTATTTCAAACTTGCGGTTAGCGTCTGACAACAGAACGTTCACTGTTATTTTGCCTATGAATACAACCTTACTAATACGAACACAAAGATCACTAAAATAGGTAATCTGACATGTGTCAAACAAGCCTTTGCCGTGCGAATTGAATAATTATATTAAAACTATGTCTGGTTTTATGCGACTGCCCCTGAACACAGTATATATATTTTAAGTTGATTTTTAAAGAAGGTCATAAAAAAGAATGGTATGGCAAAGGGATTTGTAGTGTATGTTACAGAGTTTGGTGCACAAAAATTTGATAATTATTTAGAATTCTGAATTCAAATGCTATTACAAAAGTAGAAATAAATGCATTCATTAGTTGAAAACAACGGTTCCTATTCAGTTGTTTATAAGGGTCCGTACCAACCCAAAGGGTAAAAACGGGACCCTATTACTAAGACTCCGCGATCCGTCTGTCTGTCCGTCTGTCACCAGGCTGAGATACAGCCAGAACAGTGATAGCTAGACAGTTGAAATTTTCACAGATGATGTATTTCTGTTGCCGCTATAACAACAAATACTAAAAACAGAATAAAATAAATATTTAAGTGGGGCTCCCATACAAAAAACGTGATATTTTTTGCCGTTTTTTGCGATAATGGTAGGTACGGAACCCTTCATGCGCGAGTCCGACTCGCACTAGGCCCGTAATTTTTTTCAATTATCTTAGGTAAGAGAATCTCAAGAATTTTAACGAAAACCGTTTAACTTGTGAGTCATGCCACACGGAGCGCAGCGTCAATTGGATGACTAATTTTGATGTTGACCTAATACTGAAACTAACCTGCATTAAATTACCTAATGTCATTTTGCAACTTGACCCCACTTCCTTTTACATGTTTCTGTATGAAATAGGCGACCATATTTGAGCATAGGTACTTCATCATAATATCAGCCGAAAGTCGTCCACTTCTGGACATAGGCCTCCCCCAAGCGTCGCCACATTGACCGGTCCCGTGCGTCTCGAATCCAGCGGACTCCCGCCACCCTCACCAGGTCATCTGCTGTCCACCCGGTGGCCTTCCAACATACCTATCTATACGATATCACATAGCACATCTTTATGATAAATATTTAATTATTAGCTAAACATGCTTATCACAATCCAATAATCAATGCATATTCATTTAAATGAAAATGTGTCTGCGAACTTTCTTTGAAAAATATTTTTTCTAAAATGGTTTTTCTGAATGGTAATCAAAATAATATTATACATGTTGTATGTTAATATGATACAAATCAGTCGTAATGGAAGAAATACTATCTTCATCGTTCTCATCACATTCATACAAGCTGCTAGCCAAGTTACAAACGTGTCGTATCAATTGTTAACGCCTTCCATTTGTTTGGTCTGACCACGTGATTTAACGTTTAGATGTGTCATTCCCATACATCGATTCGTTTTCTGATAGCGTTATCGATTGTAGATTGTTAACTTGGTTACAGGTGCTGGAGTGAAGCCATCGATAGCCACGGGGATCGCTTGCCGTTTCCCTCGACATCACGAAGGCTTTGACAGGGTCTGGCATGAAAGCCTTATTGGTAAGCTTCCTTTATTCGGTCTGCCCAGTGGTCTGTGCGATTGGATTGCTGACTGACTGCCTGAGCGACAGGTCCATTCGAGTGGTTATTGATGGACACTCGTCTGACCAACTGGATATTAATGCCGTGGTCCCTCAGGGGTCGGTACTCTCACCAACATCGTTCTTGCTGCACGTAAAGGACCTGCTAAAACCCAGCACTTTTAGGTATGCGGACGACAGCACTGTTGCTGAGAGATACATGTCCGACGCGCGCACTACTGGGCCTCAGATCCGGTCTCTCCAGGAGGCCATGGTTAGGCGTTTGAAACTGTCCTTGAAGGCATTCTCCGAATGGAGCGATGCCAATCTAGTCAGGTTCAATGCTGCTAAGAACCAACCGTGTCTTTTCCGGCTAAAAGGAGCCAAAGAGATGAGACGGTAGTTCACGCCAGAACAGTTGCTCAACTTGAATCAAGCGCAAGTTCGATCATGCATGGCATGGAGTACTGCTCTCATCTCTGGGACGGATCTGCCAAAAACCAGCTTAATGCACTTGAGTTGATCGAACAACGGGCCAAGAGACTCATCGGCAAGGAGATACTGGTCAAGTCTAGGTTCGTTGCCTTGAACATCGGCGCCGAGTTGCCAGCCTGTCGGTTTTTATTCGATCTGTCTTAACTCTTCAGAATAATATCAGTAGGTATACGTTTACCCTAATATTTCAGAACTGGGACACATTTAAAATTAGCTTCAATGACATAATATGAAAAAATTAAGAAGCCCTTTGCCCCTTCAGATTTTTTTTTCTCGTCACAAATGTTGCAGGAAGGTACAATAAATGCTTAAACTAATACAAAAAATTTAAACATTTATGAGAGACTGGTGCCCGAAGAAGGTATTGAATACCTGTGTTACGGGTTGAAAATATAAGCTTTGTTGGTGTTTTTTACGTGGTCTGTCTTAACTCATCGAATAATGATCGTGTACGATTACCTTAATATTTCAAACCTGGGACAAAATTGATCGAAGCTTCCTTAGCATAAAATAAAAGTGAATAAAAAACCTTTTCAGATAATATTATCTGAAAAAGACAGAGTAACCAAAAGTAATGAGACTCATATGAGTCTCATTACTGTTGGTTACTCTGTCTTTTTTAAATCATCGAATAATGTCTATATACATATTTCAAAACCTAGACACAACTGATCGTAGCTTCAAGAAAATAAAATAAAGTGCTTAAATAGTAGATTATGCACCAAGGGGATAAAGCAGTATCTTGCATCACGGCATATTGAACCCTGAGCGTAACGTGGGAATTATGTAGCGTCCTTAATATGAGGGGTTCAATATGCCGTGACGTTAGACACTGCTTTATCCCCCTAATGCATATCTACTATTTAAGCACTCTATTTTATGTTCTCGAAGCTACGGTCAATTGTGTGCTCTACTTTTCACACCTTCTGCGAGACAATAAAAAGCTGCTGTATATCGATTTGAATATTGTGTTTGATTCTTTTTTTAGATCTGAGCATTGAATAAATGCACCATAGGCTGCTTGACTTTCCAGTTTCTGCTAAATGTTGGCAATAAACTAAAAGGACGGATTCCAACGCAGTCTTGACTTTTGTTGTTCTCAATTGAACAAAATCGTATCTGTGTTTTGATTTTTCCGGTAGTAGATTTATTAATAATCTCTAAAACGCCTGTTTTGATAAACTCTGGCGTAGACATTAAGTTAAATGTACTACGTACTCAATGGGCGTAGAATCACTATCGCTCAAAAAATTTTTTAACACTAATATTGCAATAAAATTCGCTGAAAATCACAGCACCAAACATCGTCTTCTGTTTGACGTTCTTTGAAATCGCGCATTTTTTTTTTGTGTTCTGCTTATGTTGGCCAGGTCGATTTTCGAACAAACCGCTTTAAGGTGAACGCGCACCTATCCGCGCCGCAGGAGCCGCACGCGCCGCAGTCATCGCATTTTCTCAAGGCCCCGCGCTATCCGCGCCGAACGCGCCGAACGCGCCGAACGCGCCGTACGCGCCGAACGCGCCGAATGGCCGAAAGCGCCGCACGCACAGTGTTGTCAGAATCAATATGATTAGAGACACTTCTGTATATCTTATTATATGAATATTTTCTGTATAGAACGAACGTACGTAGTGTACTATGGCACTTGATCATGTTATTGTCGGTTTTGCGGTAGAAGAGGTGGAATGAAAGAAAATAATATGGGTTCATGACATTAACTTAAAATGCGAACAGTTGGAGAGTATCGCACATTATTTCCTGATTTGAGATAATTTAAATTAAGATTCGGTGTCCCACTACACTCTCGAAAGCATTCATGTCTTATAAAAAATGCTAGAAATTATAGATAAGATAAGTTTTATCAAATAGTAGCTGAAAAATAGCTTGATTTAGCTATAAAGTAGCTAAGTTGGCATCACAGTACGCATGATGTCTCCGCGCCGCCCGCACCGCACTCGCCGCAAGCATCGAACGCGCCGAATCTGATGACGTCATCAGCACGCGCTGGTGGAATCCGTATACCTACAGCATTTTGCTGAAATGCGGCTCTTGCGGCGCGGACAGGTGCGCGAGGCTGCATACGATTTCATATAAAGATTTATAAAATGCGATGACTGCGGCGCGTGCGGCTCCTGCGGTGCGGCTAGGTGCGCGTTCACCTTTACAATGCGCTAAAGGGCATTTTTTTTTTACTTATAATATTCCACGAGTTTCCACGCGAATTTGACGTTTCAAATTCAAATCACTTTACTCCTTTGGCAGTTCCATAAAACCTCCCATATTTATTATTTTACTCTTTGCATAAAACTTTACCTCCCTTAGAAGGTAACGCTTTACTTTACGTTTAGATTGCATAATATGTAATCGGACATTGTTGAGCAGGTGGTGTGAAAAGTACTTTTAGAAAATACAAATGTCATTACTGTACCTGAGCTCCCAACTGCCTCAGCTCTCGGGATCCTTTAAGTGCAGCCGTGTATTCAGGTAACAGCTGAAAAAAGTAAAGCCATTCAAACTATACTTTCTGACTTGAACAATTTATTTTGAAGTTTACAAAGTAGATCTAAGTACAAAGTAATAACATAAAATCCTTGCTGAAAGAAAGGGTCAAAGAAAGGGTCTTGAAGCCATGATGTGGTCATGATTAAGCCAGCATTGGGGGGGTAAGTATTGAGCTAGACTTATGTGAAAATATTGGCAGCTCTGGACAGATAGAGCTAGAAAGACAGTAATGCCTTCGCCTATGTGTGTGACAATATGAGATAGAACAAAAACCTTTGCATTGGACAAAAAATATAATGGGTGCAACTTGAGCTACGTTCAATATCTCTTCGGGGACTATGTAAATGCAGACTTTAATTTATGTTACTTACTTTATATATCAGTGAAAAAGAATTTTTGCGACCGTTCTGTATTTCCAGAGTATACCTTCTACAAACTAACTTTAATATATTCGTTTATATTACCTCTGAAGGGTCTTCACAATCAGCGTCAGACATAACACGTTGCCTGATCATCTCCTGCTGTCTGCTCCTCTCGAGCCTGCCGCGCGCCGAGTTCAGTATTTTGTCGGGGTTGGGGATCCGCAGGACATGTTCTATAAACTCTCGAGCAGATTCCTCGTTGGATGATGGTGAGTTATAGGCCAGGCATAAAGTAACGCAGAGCGCCTGAAACAAATGTATCAGTTACTTTTCTACACGGCATCACCGGTAAGTTTGGCTGCTAACTAGGAGACCATATTTTTTTCTGCCATTGGAATACCAGCCACACGGATCGATTTTCAAGGTTAAGTAACAAATGTGTTCGTTCAATTGGAGACCATCCATAGGCTCTTCATGCTTCGCAAACTATGTAAAGCCGTTGATTTCGGCTGTAATTTTTTGTAGATTTTTGACAGTCAATACGGGTATTGAGACACCAGAAAATCTGCCACCAGTCTTGCTAAGGGGTGTTGTGTTACCCCGTTTCTGGATTATGGAGGTAAGATATGCAGCCGCTCCGTGTAAATTAAAATATTCAGCTGCCTCCGGCTTCAACATAGTTGGGGAATAGCTAGCCAAGTAGAATGCCATGGTGTACGTATTCGTACATACTAAACGTACCATGTATCTTATCTTATACACATATAATATGTAGGTATATTCGATAGGCTATTCCAATGATCGATCATTGATGAGATCACAGTCCACAAATTAAGATCTGCAATGAATATGCAAATAGCCGCCTCATTGTGTTGATGTTGATGAGGAGCTCGTGGCTAAATAATAACAGCCGCACGGGTCGATCTTCAAGGTTAAGCAACGCTTGATGAGGTCGGTCCGTGGATGGGTGACCATTTCAACATACCGAGTTTCCTCCGTGCCTCGGCAAACACGTTAAGCCGTTGGTCCCGGCTGTCATTTGAAGATCTTTGACAGTCGTTACGGGAGATCTGATACCAGTCTTGCCAAGGGGTATCGTGTTACCCAATTACTGGTTTGTGGAGGTCAGATAGGCAGTCGCTCCATGTAAAACACTGGTACTCAGCTGAATCCGGTAAGACTGGAAGCCGACCCCAACAATAATTGGGAAAAAGGCTAGGCAGATGATGATTGTTTGGGCGCACGGTTCAAATCAAATCAAATCAAATGTTTTTTATTTCACATAGGCCTACATGGGCACTTATAAAACGTCGACAAAAGGTGCACGGTTCGGGTTAGTCGTTTCCTGTGGAGAAGAACCGGCAAGAAACTCCACGGTTACTCTTTTAAAAAAATTGGTTTGTTTTACAATATTTCCACGTTACAGTATTAGTGCTTAGATATGGGGGGACAACGTAGGCCCGACAATAAGTCGTAAGAAACTAAAAAAAAAAAAAATTGTATAAACGAGAGAGTTAACAAATGTTAACAAGCGTCTAGAAATCTAGAAGGCCTACAATGTTCACACATTCACAAAACAATCAGTAAAAGAATCTTTACAAAGGAAAAAATAAATAAAAATATATAACAAGACTAAATTTAACATGTGGCACAAATGTTGTTATCAGTGCTGTAACTATTCATAGCAAAGGGCTATAAAGATTATTGAAATCATTGTAAAAAGTCTAATTAAAAGAAAGAAAAAAAGTAAAAATGAGATTGAGAATAGTTAGAGACATCCACATATTTGTGCAGTTTATGAGTTACCAGGGAAGCCGCATGCGCAGAAGGAGCTAAAATTTTTATCTTCAACGTAGTCCTTGATTTTGTAATATGCTTTTTTAATAAGGACACGTTTGATGTAGTTTTTGAACTTTCCATCGGTCAATTCTATAACTGGCTTTGGCAACTTATTATAAAAGCGTATACTGTTTATAAGAAAAGACTTGCTAGTTTTCGTTAATCTGAATTTGGGTATTACAACTTCATGCTTACTGCGTGTATTTAAATTATGGAAATCGCTTCTAGTTTTGAAAAGCCCTCGATTTTTGCGGACATACAAAATACATTCCAATATATAAAGAGAAGGTAGGGTCAGTATATCGATCTCTTTAAATTTTTCTCTGAGGGACTCTCGTGGACTCATTTTATAGATTGCGCGGACTGCCCTCTTTTGTAAGATGAAAATTGAGTCAACGTCTGCAGCTGATCCCCACAGCAGAATGCCATAAGACATAATACTGTGGAAATAAGCATAGTATACTAACCTTGCTGTGGCTACATCGGTTAACTGCCTTATTTTCCTTACTGCATATGCAGCTGAACTTAACCTACCCGAAAGAGTTCTAATGTGCGCGCCCCACTGCAATTTTGAATCGATAGTAATCCCTAAGAATACAGTTTCCTTTATAACTTCAAGATTTTTGCCGTCAAGATTTAAATTTAGGTCACGTTGTGGTACATTTGGTAAGGAAAACTTCAGACATTTTGTTTTTTTCGCATTCAGTAAAAGATTGTTAGCTGCGAACCATTTAGAGAGAACAATCAGACTTTCGTTGACATGTAAGACATCCGTATCTTTCCTATCTAATTTAAAAATTAGCGAAGTATCATCAGCAAATAGAATTATATCCGATAATTTGGCCATCATAAAAGGGAGATCATTAATGTAAACAAGAAAAAGGAAAGGGCCGAGAATTGAACCTTGGGGCACGCCCATCTTGACTAGAGACCCGGAGGACGTCGCCCCATTAACATTTACTTTTTGCTGTCTGTTTGATAAATAGGAAAGCACAAGATCAGCAGATTTTCCTCGAATTCCGTAGTGGTGTAATTTACAGATCAGTGTGTTGTGGTCGACGCAGTCGAACGCTTTCGAGAGATCACAGAAAATGCCAATGGCATCCTGGGACTTCTCCCAAGATTCCAAGATGTGGCTGATGAGTTTTACTCCCGCGTCCGTTGTCGACCTACCTTTCGTGAAACCAAACTGTTGACTATGCAGGATCTTATTTGAATTGAAGTGAGACAACATCTGTTCCAGCATGATTTTTTCATAGATTTTACTCAATGCTGGAAGCACGGATATAGGCCTATAATTTGAGGGATCACTCTTACAGCCTGATTTGAAAATTGGTACTACTTTACTGTGTTTCATTAAGTCAGGAAAAGTGCCGCTGTCCAAACATTGATTGAATATGCCTGTTAGGACAGGAGCAATTGAGTCAATAATATCTCCAAGAACCCTAACGGATATCCCCCACAAGTCTTCAGTATTTTTTACGTAATGTAAGGTTGGCGCAGTGGTTGAGTGATTGACTGATGCGCTACGTGTCGCGGGTTCGATTCCCGCACGGAACAAATATTTGTATTACCTACAGATAGTTGTTCCGGCTCTGGGTGTTTGTGTATGTGAGTTTATGTTTGTAAACGCACCCACGATACAGGAAGAAATTCCTAGTGTGGGGCAAAGTTACTTAAAAAAAAAAAAAAAGAATTGTTGATGTTCTTTCAAATACCTACCACTTATCGTGTAGGCAGGTATACACAACATTGATGGCGTATGATAACACAAGCGTTTAGAAAAAGATCAATCGCAGAAACAGTTGTACACTTACGAGACATTTTTGATGATTCTAATAATCATGTCTAATTTAATTTCTTTTTATTCTCTTTAGGCTTGCGTTTGACCACTATCTTTCCTGATCACGCTTGCCTAAAAAAAACCTATTCACTCATGACTTAAAGACTCCTAGATTGTAGCTGTCGGGAAACACAGACTCCGGCAGGAAATTACACTCCTTAGCTGTACGCATAATAAAAGTGTTCCCAAAACGTTTTGTGCGTTGGGTGGGATGCCCACCATGTACCGATGGCGCATCGCCGTACGTCTGGTAGTCTGACGATGTAACGGGCTAGGTGGAATTAGATCATGCATTGCATGTCTTAGTCAAGAGGTTACAAGATTCACCAATTAGTGAAAAAAGAAAGAAAGAAGATGAAGATAGTCTTCTGCCAGCGGCTTCGCCCGAGTGTTGGTCGAAAACCATCCAGGAAACAGCCATCACAATTTCAGCCAAAAGACGTCCACTGCCGGTCATATGCCTCCCCCAACCGTCGCCATACTGATCGACCCTTTGTGTCTCACATCTATCGAATTCCCGCAGTTTTAACCAGGTCATCGGTCCTCCTAGAGGAAGGCCTGAACGATCCATCCGGAACATACTTCCGGATAAAAGTTATCCTATGTCTCAAACCAGGGCATTGTCTACGGATTTGATTTGTAACTTGTACACGGGACAAGTTACAAATCAAATCAGTTCAGCCTTTAAGGCGTGAAAAGATGAGAAACAGACAGACAAAGTTGTTATACATATAAGTATGGATTATATTGATAGCGAAGAGTTTCGAACAATTCCTACAGAACATATGGCTGAACAACTGGGTCAGTAGCTTGGATTTTGCTTCAGCGCACTATTTTTATATTTTTTTAATACTATTTTCGAACTTATATTTGATTCAAGGTTTTGTCTTCGTATTGGTAAATAAAACAATTTTAGACTAACACCATCTAAATTGGGCATTGACTATCGACATTTGGAGGTGGGCACTAATGGCTGCGATACAGATTTAAACTAATGCAGCTGACCTGTGTTTAGTTCCAACAAAGTATTTTATTTGATTACATTCACTAATATCGGATATTTAATTAGATTATAGGTACTCTGCAGTCCACGCATCTTATACATTCTTTACATATCTGTAATTATTTAGCAGTCTCATAACTTTCAATCTGCAAAGACCTTGCCCAACTATCCTGGGGCCGCCTACCAGTCTATCCGTATTTAACTTAATATTTTACATGGAACGACTGACTATCTGAACTCCACAACCCATAACTGGGTAATCATCATCAGTCTCTTAACGATTTGATAAAAAAAACGGCCAAGTGCCTTTCGGACTTCGCAAATTTAGGGTTCCGTACCAAAACGAAAAAAACAAGTTGGTTATAATAGGAAAATGAGTAAATTTCAAATATAAAATCTGATTTATCAATATATTGTTACTTGTTAGTAAAATATACGCAATAATATACATTATCTCCAAATTTAAAGTTCATAGGTCAATGGGAAGTTAAAAAATTCTTCGGAACAACATTTTGTAAAAATGTCGGACTTTGGTGGCTTCTCAGTCTTCCAATATTTTTTGAAACAAATGGTACAGTATTTAGCTCTAAACAACAAGGATTTTTTTTTACGTGCCCCCTTAAATATATTTTTTGGCGAATTGTATGGCTTTGGGTCCACAAGATGCTTGTACTGTGAAAATTTGTAGACTGTAGCTCCAACATGGACGTCTTGGCTACTTTGTTACTGGGCCATCTTACAAACCAACGCATCTAAGGATACAAATATTCACTCCTATTCGATAGTCATCATTCAAGGACACTGGGTCATGAGAACACTATAAGTAATGATATCCACTCAAACGAATTAACGTTCAGTCTACATCTACTGAATCATGTTCGTTCCGAGCTAGATATCAACACTATTTGCTTTTAATCATGAAACATTTACTCAATCAAATTGAGAGTCGTGTAGAAAAAAGATCATAAGTGCCCACGTATTGAATTCAAATAGTTGCATATAGACACCCAAATAGATTATAATTAACTCCTTCTTACAAGACTACGATTAAAATATAATGAACCTAAAACATAGATAGGTACTACTGTTGGCGAAATTTTTCGGTCGCTGCTCCGTAAACACGAAATAAAGGTGTGTCTGGGTCAGATTGGTCTTAATGTGCATTATAATCGGAGGTAAGTAGATGAGATGACGTGAGCCAGCCAGCACCGAGCCACAAATAAGAGCCATTCAGCTGATTAGTCGAGAGCACGATTGTCGCGCGCTCCGATTGGCAGACATTCGTGGACATCTCGGCTACTGCCACGCTGTGCAGGGTCCCAGAGGTCGTGAACATTGTTGCTCATTCGGTCATTGCGCGGGATTTATTTTTGGCTGAGCCTAACTGTTCTAGTAGTTCTTCAAGTTCTTCTAGTTCTAGTTCTTTTACTTGGCTTTGGACATTTAAAGGCTACGTGGACAATAGAACATGAAAGTCAAACTTCTATACTTTATTTGAAATATCATTACAAATATCCCATTCATAAAGTGTGGCTCATTTTTTATGAGACTTTACTATCTTATAGAAAAAGGCGTATTATGGTGGATGTTTGAACACAACCTAAACATAAAAATCATTGACCCACCGTATGTTTCATTCATGACAGCAGATGATTGTCAACGGACAGATTTCCGTTTTGAATAAATAATATATAATTCTACATTATTCATCCAACAGCATACTTTACGATGGGTTCTACAATATTTATTCCTTTACCCAAAAAATCTCACCCAGCATCTTTCTCTGACTATCGTCCCATTTCTATTCTTTCTTTCCTATCCAAAGTCCTGGCAAAACTAGTCCACCATCAACTAAGCTCGTTCCTTTCCAAACACAAGCTACTAAATCCCTTACATTCTGCTTTTCTTCCGGGACACAGCACTACCCCAGCACGTGTGTTTATTACGGACGATAGTCAGGCATGGAAATGGGCAAGGTAAATCTACTTGCTCTAAATGACTTCAGCAATGGTTTCATTATGGTTGACTTCGACATTTTGCAGGGCGTCCTTTGCTCTTTTATTTAAAATATCTAATTTGGTAATAGACTGATTTCACAGTTATCTGTTCGACCGTCGGCAGCGTATTTGCATTGAGGAATCTTTTTCTTCTTGGGGGTCACGGTAAAGATATCTATTTTACCGTGGTTGAGTTCACATCCTTTCTTTCATCATCACATCATCACATCATCATCATCATTTCAGCCGAAAGACGTCCACTGCTGGACATAGGCTTCCCCCAGGCGTCGCCACAATGACCGATCCCGTGCGTCTTGCATCACGCGCCTGATGATGATGATGAGTTCACATACTTTCTTTGCTATATTATAATGTGCTCTTTAATCCCACGAGCCCTTTTTATCATAAATAACGCTTTTAGTTTCTCTATGACACACATTCTAGGTCTTTCAGATCACCAGGGACACCTAAAATTAAGTATTCGTATGCATTCCAAATCCTTCTTTGACAAATTGTTCACTGTTTACGCAGCTCGTTTGTCGAATGCATTACCTATTGAAGACGTGCTCAACCATTACCAACATTTAAAATTTAAGAACTATCAAAAATGTATAGACCAAATATTAAAATATATTGATGGCTAAAAGAGATGATTGTCAAGCCCTGCAGTCACAGCTTTAGCCTGCGACCGTACACTTCACTCGTATCACGGACAATATAACGTCAATAATGTGCACGCGTATAAGATGCCCACCTAGCCTGTGTTTTTGTTGTTTTGGCTACAAACTATGTGATATTGGAGTTCATATTTTTGACGATCTGTTGTAAAATTTGTGTTGAACCTTGATATATGCGCAATTAAGATTAATGTGCATAATTCAATGCAAGATATCCCATGTCTGCTGAAATCGTTAAGTTTTTACCACTATGCTCGAAGGGTAAGTTTTATAAAATCAAATAATATTTATGCATTTTGAGCTGCTTAGCGCTTAGCATTAGTTAATTTCATTTAAATTGAGTCAAAAACTTTGAATTACCTGTTGGCGCTACGATAATCTTAATTAAAGACATTTATTACCAATATTAATAGTTTTAATAGTCAGGTTACCTACAACATGAGAATTATTTAAATAATACTTTAATTTAGAATTTAATAGCAAAACGTCATTTGGCCTTGCAGCGGACATACAATACATTTTATTGTTGTACAAAAGAGCGCTATTTTTTAACACAATGAATTGAATGTGTCTAGGTATATCCTATACTGGCCCAATGAGGAGGGACCTCGTATCCTGCAAAACACGACAAACCAAGGGGCTCAGCCGCACTTCGTCACGTCTATATTTAGCATGCCTTATCCCGCCAAAATCGATATGGGATTGGAAATAGACTGAGGTTGTGAACAGTTGGTACTGTAAAATTCTGTCAGTTTAAATTCACTAAAGAAAAATTCTTGATAACCCAAAGCCTTCCTTATTTACTAGCATAGTTAGTTCATAATATCTGCTGTAAAAGGAGAATGACCAAAAGTGGTACCAAAAAGTCTCACGCATTAAGACCATAATTTTATAGTAATTAGTTTTATAATTTTTTACGACATTACACATCGGGGATTTTTTTTATAAGGCATTTAATTTTGAATATAAAAGTATGTATATTGACTATTGTTTGACTCCATGTAAATGTAGTTCCGTTTTACATGATATTATTATAATTAACATAACCTTGATTTTTGCAAGTGTCATGATCATTGTAAAAAAATATAATTAGTCAATTCTACATTAATTTAAAAAAAACTAGTATAGAATAGAACCTTTATTTAAAAGATTATCATTATTTTATCTATGGTTAATTGGCCGTTCACAGCCGGTCATAAAGATGTAGAATGCAATAGAATCGATTTTTGATGAAAAGACTAACCAGTAATCGTTTTGTTTGTGTAATAAATAACTATAACGTCCATGTATAACATTTCTATATAAATTACGTCGTTGGTAGGGTCGAACAAAATAAACCTAGTTTTTAGGTTGTTTTCGATTTTATTATATAATTCCGAAACCCGGGTTTTGTTTTCATAAATAACTTTTGTAGGAGTTAACATAATCAGTGTAGTCTATAAAAAACAAAGATTGATTTTGATGCATCATGGTACGGGATTCCATACATCCATGAGCATTCTCCTTTATAGATAGGTAGGGTCGCTAGGGTAGACATGGTAGGTATGGTAGATGGAAGATATGCAGGATAGGGTAGGGTAGGCAGGGCAGTTGAAGTTCCCTCCCGAAGCCGCGGGCGCAGCTTGTAGTTAACATAATTATGTAGAAAGGCACATGTAGTTCGGGGCAGGCTTCAGCCTAGCACCTGTCTAACGATTGGATTAGTATACGCTTCAGTTCGCTTCAGGCATTAACAGCTGGTGAGATGCTTTGATAACATCATATTGTAAGCCGATTATAAATATTTAGTTTAATTTGTCGTGTGTGGCTGAAGCTGGCTTTTTATTAGCGTTGCAGATCGACTCTGTTATCATCAGTGATGTTTTTAGTCTTTTTCATAAATAAATATCTGAACTGTTGAGTTCCAGTTTAGCAGAATTGTCTATAGTTTAATTTGAGTTAAGAATCTGCTTAAAAGGTTTAAAGTTCGGCGATTTTATGACTAACGGCCGATTTATTTAAAACATTTGGAGTTAAAAACCAAATATTCCTTCCATTTTCGGGCTGAAGTAGAATTCTTCAATTTTTTTAATTCAGACATCAATATCATCATCAATCATCTATACATATTAAATCTGAAGAAAAGTCGTTTTTGTACATAAACAGAACCCATTTTCAGCATCTTTGGAATTTTTGTCTGTTTGTCTGTTTAGTAGTGCACGCATTACGTAAAATGTACGAAACCAATGTAGATACATAAAATTTGCGTAACTCGAAGTATTACTTAGTTTTTGTTTTATCGCAATCGGTTTATTCTAACAAAAGTTACATGAATTTAAAGTGTTAAAGAAGTAAAATATCACGCAACACACGGCATTCAGATAATCGGACAGTTGAACTCATAGATTTTGATTTTTTTTCTACGCCGTTGAACTCCATATTCGATAGATGGCGTTGTGCATTTGACGTCATTTTCAGAATGACGGTGTGATTTACTTCGAAATAATGACCGTAGAAAAAATAAATTAGGAATTGTCGCTAGGTAAGGTCAAAAGGTAGCAAAAGTACACTCATCTTTCATGGGGTACTGTGTTAAATTCTATAACAAAATACCTTGTGATATATTAAAACTAAATGAAAGTAAATTTTAAACTTTAGTTAAAAGCACACTTTGTAAACAAGCATATTACAAATTAGATGGTTATATTCAAGATAAGAATGCTTGGCAACATGTTGGTCCCGCTCCGTAGGGCAATCTTTGGTGTGGACATAATCAAATTTGCTAATTTGTATTCCTATTCGTAGTTATTGTATTCTTATGTTATTTTTTATATTTTTCCAGAATTTGACTCACACACGGTTCCGTTGTTGTTGAATTAGGTATTTTACCTATGTTTGGAATATTTGTAAGTATGTGAGAACCATGTTCCTATTTATCAAATTAATGAATTTACCTGTTAGTGCTTTTATTTCTTTATACCTGTACGTAGTATAGTGTGTAGTGCTATTTTTGGGTGCATCGTCCTCACATATATGAATTTATTAATGTATGTACATAAGTAAACATTGTAAAACATATTTTTTTTTTAAAGAGTAAGTATGGAGTTTCTTGTGCGTTCTTCTCCATAACAAGCTACTTTCCGAATGCACGGTAGAGTCAATTTTTATTACTTGTACATTTTTAATTTAGATTTAATGTTTGACGTTCAAAAGTGCCGCATATTGGCCTAGTTGAAATAAATATATTTGACTTTGACTTTGACTTTGGTCGGTAGCAAGGTAAGTAGGGTAGCTAGGTCGTTCTAGGTATGTAGGGTTGGTAGGTAGGTAAGTAGGGTAGGGTAGGCAATTAACGCGAGCGAAGCCGCGGGCGAAGCTAGTCGAGAATAAAACTGTTTATTAATTCATTGCAATACCTAAACATATTTTCAGTGATAAGTATCAAAAGAGTTGCGAAGAGTACATAAAGTAGGTGAGTTATGAAATTGAAAGAATTACGGGTAGCAAAATAATTATGTCAGATCATGTTAAAGCATACTACCCACATGACGCATATTTTCGCCGATAAGAAGTTCACGCTAAGATACGCTTATTACATTAGGTATGTATTTGTTTTCTAAAGATTACATTGACGTTTGAAACTACGTCGGTATATTATGTTCAGCTTTGCAGTAACGTTCTATAATTCCTTTAGAGGCGTATCGTTTCGTTCAGTGATTTAGTTTCATGGATTTTATAAGTGCGAGCAGTTTTGTGGTGGTTTATTATTATTATTATAAGTGGAAAAAGTGACTCGTTACGGTACAAGAAATGGGTCGACTACTTGGACGGTATTTATTGGACTATTTGATAAGATTTATTTTCTTAAATTAAAATTAATGTAGGTCTTGGATTCGGTTGATATATTTGCATTTTATAACCTACAAAAGGTGTAGAAACTCGGCGTAATTTGAACAAATAAATTTTGCTTTTTAGGGTTCCGTACCCAAAGGGTAAAAACGGGACCCTATTACTAAGACTCCGCGGTCCGTCTGTCTGTCTGTCTGTCTGTCTGTCACCAGGCTGTATCTTATGTATTTCTGTTGCCGCTATAATAACAAATACTAAAAACAGAATAAAAGTGGGGCTCTCAAACAACAAACGTGATTTTTTTGCCGTATTTGCGATAATGGTACGGAATCCTTCGTGCGCGAGTCCGACTCGCACTTGGCCGTTTTTTTAATATGAATTGATGACACATGATGGATGTATTAAATTAAGAGTAATTATAGCATCAAAAGAAATACCTAACTAGGAGATCGAAGACCACAACCATGATTTCTCGCTATAAAATATGACCAACTCAGTAGCATTAATATAGCGAATATAGCGCAACAATAATAATAGATTCAGTAGGTATTCACTCTCCCTGATTGATAGATAGAAGAAAAATAGGGTCATTGTATGATTGAATACCTTTTATATACTTCAATTACAAGTGAACGTTTGCTGGAGCATTTATGGATTTGGCTGGAGTTACATAGGTTTGTTTCTGCTCCGGACTTCACATTTTCGTACCGCAATTGGCGCAATTAGTCCGGCTTCAAAATTTATGTGACCTATTTTTACGAGTCAAAATTTTAGATGTTAATCTGTGCTGATAATTAATATTATTAAATGTTTGTAAATTATAGTTGACACTCCACACGTAATGGTTTTAACTTTATGTGATCTCTGAATTAAAAGAACGAATTGTGATACAGCTGGGTCAGCATACTATGTTAATTTTATGCTGATAAACGTCACAAAAATGTAGAATCTTGAATTCAGTTATTTTCTACTGTCATCATAAATGAACTGACAAACACACTCATCATTAGTTGTTGACATTTTAATTTAAAGGTTTTTCTTTTGTTGATATTAAATTGAATTTTTAGGGTTCCTTACCCAAAGGGTCAAGCGGGACCCTATTACTAAAATTCCACGAAGCATCTGCCTGTCTGTCCGTCTGTCACCAGGCTGTATCTCATGAACCGTGATAGCTAGACAGTTGAAATTTTCACTGATGTTGTATTTCTGTTGCCGCTATAACAACAAATACTAAAAACAGAATAAAATAAATATTTAAGTGGGGCTTCCATACAACAAACGTGATTTTTTTGCCGTTTTTGCGATAGTGCTACGGAAGCCCTTAGTGCGCGAGTCCGACTCGCACTTGGCAGTTTTTTTTTATTCTTTTTGAAAAAATTTCTCAAAATTATTTGCAAATTATATTTTGTGGTTAGAATTTGAAGTTAATATTTGTATTTTCATGTGTTACTTCTTCTTCTTCTTTTCGACTCGATGGGAAACTCTTTATAAATTTTGGGCCCAGTAGGTGGCCGTCAGTGGCGAGCATAAGGTCTCCTAAAGTGCAGGTGTAAGGGCACTTGGGACACACCAGCATGTGTGCCATATTTTGCAAAGGGGCACCGCACTCACACTGGGTATCAGTGTTACTAAAAGTAATTATAAGGTGTTTCTACTAACAAAAAAATACCATGTTTTTGAATTATTAAATAAATATAATAAAAATTACATGTATTTGATACAGGTTTTCATTTTCAGCACTCGCAAGGCGGAGATGCGGCGTAGACACCGCGGCGTGTTCCGGATGGAGTCGGTACCAGAAACCGGCGGCATATTCAAAATGTCACACATTGGGGACGGGTATGCCACTATCTATTTACATCATCATCATCATGATCAGCCTATTAATTGTTCCCACTGCTGGGACACAGGCCTCCTCTCTGTGAGAGGGTATGGGCCGTAATCCACCACGCGGGCCCAGTGCGGGTTGGTGGATGTCACATGTCTTCGAATTTTTGGTTCTAGGACATGCCGGTTTCCTCACGATGTTTTCCTTCACCGTTTTGAGAGCAGTGGTGATGAAATAATTTACGCAAAGTAAAGCGCCTGCCTGCCTGGGCTCGAACCCACGACCTACAACTTGTAAGTCGCGGCCGATACCACTGGGCCACCACTGCTCTCATCCATTTACATACATAATTAATAAAATTCACGTCTTTCTTTTTCCCTCTCACAGGGAGGAAGCCTGTGTCCCAGCAGTGGGAACATTAATAGGCTGATGATGACGCCTTTCTGTGTTCATAATATGTTACCTGAATTGTTCATGAATGTGTCCGTGGTATCAACAGCGGCCCAACACCAGCGCGGCCTTATTTATTCTTTTTAACCGACGACAAAAAAAGGAGTAGGATCTCGATCAATTCGATATGTCGCACCCTTAGTATTAAAGTGACCGAATTCAAATTCCTGTAACTTCTGATTTTGCTATAAACTGGCCTTAAAAAGTATACTAAAACCCTGTGGTGAAAAAATCCCAAATTAGAGTAAGAAAGGAACTACATCGGAAAGCTTATACATCGGTCACTTTAGTATAATTTTTTTAAAGACTTTTTTGGTCACTGCCAACAAATTGCATTTTTTATGTTAGGTCACTTTAATACTAAGGGTGCGATGTATATTTTTATGGATACATTTTTATAGAGTGGTCCGATTTCATTTTTTTTTTTTTTTGGAAATTTTGTGTCTCAAAGTTGGTCCCATTTAAATTTGAAAAATAACATCCACATCTAAAGATAGAAAAAAAGGATTTATTCATAATTTTCCCACTGAATTTTCAATTGTGAATCGATTCTGTTTAAATTAAGTAAACTAAAAAGCGAAAAGAAATAATTTTTAACAAAAAATTGAACCGACGAAATAACGAACTGAAAAGCAAAAAAAAAAATTAAACTTTTAGTCTAGGATTTTGAGTTGGCGCCGAACAAACTACTCGTATCAACGAAGATCAACCTAGCTACAGTCATTCTATGCTTTAGGTAGTAAATTTGCATCTTTCTTAGGCCCAGCGCACACCTGGAGAGGCGCAGCGAAGATACTCAGAATATAACAATTTAAATTAGACTCTAATTCTTATGTTATAAAGTTGAAAATGTCATGGCAAAGATAAGTAAGAACGAGCCAAGTGGCGCACGACACAGTGATCTTACATTGACCGTATGTCAATGTAGTTAAGGTTTATATTAAATTGTTGTCTTCAATTGCTCTCCGCCGCGTCTCCAGCTGTGTGTGCAGGCCCTTACGTAGCTTCTCTTAAGGTGCACTCACACGGGCAACTGATATTCTTTGTATGCCATACAAGTAATGTATGGCTGGGGTTCCTGTGTGGTCTTTAAGAGGTAACTTAAAAAAAACTCCGGGTGCGTATGCGCTACCTAGAAGAACATACACGGATCTCATTGGTGATGTTCTGCAATATTCATAGCCGGCGGCGACACCGGAGTGCGTGTATGACTAGAAGTATGAACGTAAATGAAGCAAAAGGAGTATGTAAGGATTGTAACGGGTGGCCTTCTGCAGTTTTTGCCTTTCCCATGAGACAAAAGGAGTATGTAAGGATTGTAACAGGTAGCGTTCTGTAGTTCATGCCTTTCACATGAGACAAAAGGAGTATGTAAGGATTGTAACGGGTGGCCTTCTGTAGTTTATGCCTTTCACATGAGACAAAAGGAGTATGTAAGGATTGTAACGGGTGGCCTTCTGTAGTTTATGCCTTTCACATGAGACAAAAGGAGTATGTAAGGATTGTAACGGGTGGCCTTCTGCAGTTTTTGCCTTTCCCATGAGACAAAAGGAGTATGTAAGGATTGTAACAGGTAGCGTTCTGTAATTCATGCCTTTCACATGAGACAAAAGGAGTATGTAAAGATTGTAACGGGTGGCCTTCTGTAGTTTATGCCTTTCACATGAGACAAAAGGAGTATGTAAGGATTGTAACGGGTGGCCTTCTGCAGTTTTTGCATTTCCCATGAGACAAAAGGAGTATGTAAGGATTGTAACAGGTAGCGTTCTGTAATTCATGCCTTTCACATGAGACAAAAGGAGTATGTAAGGATTGTAACGGGTGGCCTTCTGCAGTTTTTGCCTTTCCCATGAGACAAAAGGAGTATGTAAGGATTGTAACAGGTGGCCTTCTGCAGTTTTTGCCTTTCCCATGAGACAAAAGGAGTATGTAAGGATTGTAACAGGTAGCGTTCTGTAATTCATGCCTTTCACATGAGACAAAAGGAGTATGTAAGGATTGTAACGGGTGGCCTTCTGTAGTTTATGCCTTTCACATGAGACAAAAGGAGTATGTAAGGATTGTAACGGGTGGCCTTCTGCAGTTTTTGCCTTTCCCATGAGACAAAAGGAGTATGTAAGGATTGTAACAGGTAGGGTTCTGTAATTCATGCCTTTCACATGAGACAAAAGGAGTATGTAAGGATTGTAACGGGTGGCCTTCTGTAGTTTATGCCTTTCACATGAGACAAAAGGAGTATGTAAGGATTGTAACGGGTGGCCTTCTGCAGTTTTTGCATTTCCCATGAGACAAAAGGAGTATGTAAGGATTGTAACGGGTGTCCTCCTGTAGTTTATGCCTTTCACATGGGACAAAAGGAGTATGTAAGGATTGTAACGGGTGGCCTTCTGTAGTTTATGCCTTCCCATGAGACAAAAGGAGAATGTAAGGATTGTAACGGGTGGCCTTCTGTAGTTTATGCCTTTCCCATGAGACATAAGGAGTATGTAAGTTATATATGTACGTGATCATAAAATTTTCTAATACGTATTTGTAAATTAATTGAGGTTATCCATAACCGCATCGATGCTAAGCTAGATGCCCACCAACCACCTGAACAAGCTGGATTCCGCCCAAGTTTCTCCGACCATCTTCAAGAAGAAGAAAACCCTTGTATTTGGCATTTGACAGCGGACTTAGACGCACACACTTAGCCATATTTTCTTCTCTATAGAATCTACAGTGGAAACAAACCTACGAGTACCTACATAGTCATTCTCTAAACTTAATCTAAATTATTAAACTTAACTGCCCAGGAAATCCACATCGCGTCATTCATCTCGCATGTGATTGGTCGATTTGATAGCGTTCAAACCCTTCGCCTTGCCGAATTCACTTGCGCAATTCGGCTGCCGGTCTAACTTTTGAATAAGGTGTGAAACAGGTTGACCCGCTCTCACCCAAACTCTTCACAAGTATTCATGAGAACTTCACAGACTTGTGGTCACCGCAAGCCTTGAAGTTGGACTAATGATGAATCGGTTAGAGACCAAAATAATGACAAATAACACAAAAAGTAGGGTTGAGGTAGATGGACAACAAACCCACTATGTCGATGAGTACATTTACTTGGGCTAGTTACAGCAGCTTGGGCTCCTTCAAAAACAGGCAACAATACAGGCAGAAATCAACCGCCGTCTCGAGAACGCCTGGAAGAACTCATCGACACGTGCATCCTACCAATCCTGACCTACGGTGCTCAAACTTGATATTTGACGAGTCTCAAAAGTCCAAGCTCAAGGTTTGCCAAAGGGCGATAGAGCGTAGCGTATTGGGTATTAAGCTCAGTGACCGAATACTTAATACTACGATACGCTCCAAAACAGGAATCGGCGATGTGGGCAGCAAGTCTGCTACGTTAAAGTGGGATTGTGGGTCACATATGCAGAATGCATAATGATAGATGGGCCAGAGTCGTCACGCCACACACACCAGCCGGAAGACGGGCATCGTCGCCGTGGGAGGCATAGGAAACTCTGGCGTGACGATTTAGTAACGTTTACGGGAGATTGGCCGGAGAAGGCAGGCATCGGGCAGAGTGGAAGGCTATGGCGGAAACCTTTGCGCAGTAGTGGGACAATATACGTTAATAAAAAAAATAAAACAATCAGAGAAACAGCAAATAAGACGAATTGCTAATGAAGTAGGTATCAACTGACTGAAGATTGCGACTAGTGCAGTCAATTGTCACAATAAAGATCGATATCATAATAATTTTCCAAGATTTTCGTGACCTTTTGTGTATTCAATTGCTCCGTGTTCCACAAACAATCGTCTGACCTACAAACCCGTGCCCATCAGACAGTTTAAACTCATTGGATTTATACTTGGCCAGATCTTCAGACCTTAACATGTCATTCCTAATAAAGGGCAATTCGCTAGTTCTCTCCATCCTTTGGATAAGTCAGGTCAGTCAGGGACAACATAACAAGCAGTTCTGAGTTCACAGGCACAAAATAATTGACCGTTTTGTTATTGAAACAAGCTAAACAGATTAAGAGCTAAGTAAGTTAGCTAGCATAGCTGAGGTAGTTTTTTATACTCGTGTGCAAATCGCAAATTACTTAAATTGAGCTGTGTAAGCCTTAAAA